>JAUAMA010000004.1:9968408-14968408 GCA_030819835.1 Acmispon strigosus | reverse complement strand
AAAGTTGATCAGAAAGCCCTAAAGCTGGCCTAAAACCCTATATTAAGCCAAAAACCCTAAAATAAGTCTAAAAGCGTAGAGTCTACAGAAAAACCAAAAATTGACATAGAGCCCTTAAATCGTCCAAATAACATATACTATAGTCAGCGGAAAAAATCTGAAATCAGCCGAAAACCCTGAAACAGCCGAAAATGCTGTAATCTTCCAAATGCCCTAAAGTTGATCAGAAAGCCCTAAAGCCGGCCTAAAACCCTATAATAAGACGAAAACCTTAAAATCAGTCTAAAAGCCCAGAGTTTACAGAAAAACCATAAAATTGACACGGGGCCCCTTAAATCGTCCAAATACCCTATACAGTCAGCGGAAAAACCCTGAAATCTGCCGAAAACCCTGAAATTGGCTAAAAGTTGATCAGAAAAACCATAAAGCCGCCCTCAAACCCTATAATAAGCCGAAAACCCTAGAATCAGTCTTAAAGCCTAGAGTCTACGAAAAAATTATAAATTTGACAAGAGGCCTTAAATCATTCAAATGCCCTTTATTATTGTCAGCGGAAAAACCTTAAAATCGGCCGAAAACCCTGAAATCGGCCAAAAGACCTGAAGTTGATCAAAAAGCCCTAAAGACGGCCTAAAATACCTATAATAAACCGAAAACATTAAAATCAATCTTAAAGCCATTAGAGTCTACAGAAAAACAATAAGATTGACCCAGATCCCTTAAATTGACCAAATACCCTGTACTATAAACATCGGAAAAACCCTGGAATCGGCCAGAAGCCCAAAAATTGATCAATAAGCCATAAAGCTGGCCTAAAACCCTATAATAAGCCGAAAACCCTAAAATCAGTCTAAAAGCCTATAGAGTGTACAGAAAAAATATAAAATTGACCTAGAGCATTTAAATCGTCCAAATACCATATACTATAGTGAGTGGAAAAACTCTGAAATCAGCCGAAAACCCTTAAATCGACAAAAACCCCAAAAGTTAATCCGAAAGCTTTAAAGCTGGCCTAAAACCCCATAATAAGCCGAAACCCTAAATCCAGTCTAAAAGCCTAGAGTCTACAGAATAACCATAAAATTGACCCAGAGGCCTTAAATCGTCCAGATACCCTATACTATAGTCAACGAAAAAACCCTAAAATCGGCCGAAAACACTGAAATTAGCCAAAAGCCCTAATGTTGATCCGAAAGCCATAAAACCAGCCTAAATCCCTATAATAAGCCAAAATCCCTAAAATCAGTCTGAAATCCTAGAGTCTACAGAAAAACAATAAAACTGACCCAGAGCCCTTACATCGGAAATACCCTTAAATCGGCCGAGAACCCTAAAGTTGATCAGAAAGCCCTAAAGCTGGCCTAAAACCCTATATTAAGCGAAAAACCCTAAAATAAGTCTAAAAGCGTAGAGTCTACAGAAAAACCAAAAAATTGACACAGAGCCCTTAAATTGTCCAAATAACATATACTATAGTCAGCGGAAAAAATCTGAAATCGGCCGAAAACCCTGAAACAGCCGAAAATGCTGTAATCTACCAAATGCCCTAAAGTTGATCAGCAAGTCCTGAAGCCGGCCTAAAACCCTGAAATTGGCTAAAATTTGATCAGAAATACCATAAGGCCGCCCTCAAACCCTGTAATAAGCCGAAAACCCTAAAATCAGTCTTAAAGCCTATAGTCTACGGAAAAACAATAAAACTGACCAATGGCCTTAAATCATTCAAATGCCCTTTATTATTGTCAGCGGAAAAACCCTGAAATCGGCCGATAACCCTGAAATCGGCCAAAAGCCCTAAAGTAAACAAAAAGCCCTAAAGCCGGCCTAAAATCCCTATAATAAGCTGAAAACACTAAAATCAATCTAAAAGCCATTAGAGTCTACAGAAAAACAATAAAATTGATCAGATCCCTTAAATTGACCAAATACCTTATACTATAAACATCGGAAAAACCCTATAAAATGCCGAAAACCCTAAAATCAGTTTAAAAGCTTATAGAGTCTACAGAAAAACTATAAAATTGACCCAGAGCCCTTAAATCGTCCAAATACCATATACTATATAGTGAGCGGAAAAACTCTGAAATCAGCCGAAAACCCTTAAATCGGCCAAAAACCCTAAAATCGGAAAAATACCCTGAAATCGGCAAAAACCCCAAAAGTTAATCCGAAAGCTTTAAAGCTGGCCTAAAACCCCATAATAATTCAAAAACCCTAAATCCAATCTAAAAGCCTAGAGTCTACAGAATAACCATAAAATTGACCTAGAGCCCTTAAATTATCCAGATACCCTATACTATAGTCAACGAAAAAACCCTGAAATCGGCCGAAAACACTGAAATCAGCCAAAAGCCCTAATGTTGATCCGAAAGCCATAAAACCAGAAAAAATCCCTAAAATCAGTCTGAAATCCTAGAGTCTACAGAAAAACACTAAAACTGACCCAGAGCCATTACATCAGAAAAACCCTTAAATCGGCCGAGAACCCTAAAGTTGATCAGAAAGCCCTAAAGCTGGCCTAAAACCCTATATTAAGCCAAAAACCCTAAAATAAGTCTAAAAGCGTAGAGTCTACAGAAAAACCAAAAATTGACATAGAGCCCTTAAATCGTCCAAATAACATATACTATAGTCAGCGGAAAAAATCTGAAATCAGCCGAAAACCCTGAAACAGCCGAAAATGCTGTAATCTTCCAAATGCCCTAAAGTTGATCAGAAAGCCCTAAAGCCGGCCTAAAACCCTATAATAAGACGAAAACCTTAAAATCAGTCTAAAAGCCCAGAGTTTACAGAAAAACCATAAAATTGACACGGGGCCCCTTAAATCGTCCAAATACCCTATACAGTCAGCGGAAAAACCCTGAAATCTGCCGAAAACCCTGAAATTGGCTAAAAGTTGATCAGAAAAACCATAAAGCCGCCCTCAAACCCTATAATAAGCCGAAAACCCTAGAATCAGTCTTAAAGCCTAGAGTCTACGAAAAAATTATAAATTTGACAAGAGGCCTTAAATCATTCAAATGCCCTTTATTATTGTCAGCGGAAAAACCTTAAAATCGGCCGAAAACCCTGAAATCGGCCAAAAGACCTGAAGTTGATCAAAAAGCCCTAAAGACGGCCTAAAATACCTATAATAAACCGAAAACATTAAAATCAATCTTAAAGCCATTAGAGTCTACAGAAAAACAATAAGATTGACCCAGATCCCTTAAATTGACCAAATACCCTGTACTATAAACATCGGAAAAACCCTGGAATCGGCCAGAAGCCCAAAAATTGATCAGTAAGCCATAAAGCTGGCCTAAAACCCTATAATAAGCCGAAAACCCTAAAATCAGTCTAAAAGCCTATAGAGTGTACAGAAAAAATATAAAATTGACCTAGAGCATTTAAATCGTCCAAATACCATATACTATAGTGAGTGGAAAAACTCTGAAATCAGCCGAAAACCCTTAAATCGACAAAAACCCCAAAAGTTAATCCGAAAGCTTTAAAGCTGGCCTAAAACCCCATAATAAGCCGAAACCCTAAATCCAGTCTAAAAGCCTAGAGTCTACAGAATAACCATAAAATTGACCCAGAGGCCTTAAATCGTCCAGATACCCTATACTATAGTCAACGAAAAAACCCTAAAATCGGCCGAAAACACTGAAATTAGCCAAAAGCCCTAATGTTGATCCGAAAGCCATAAAACCAGCCTAAATCCCTATAATAAGCCAAAATCCCTAAAATCAGTCTGAAATCCTAGAGTCTACAGAAAAACAATAAAACTGACCCAGAGCCCTTACATCGGAAATACCCTTAAATCGGCCGAGAACCCTAAAGTTGATCAGAAAGCCCTAAAGCTGGCCTAAAACCCTATATTAAGCGAAAAACCCTAAAATAAGTCTAAAAGCGTAGAGTCTACAGAAAAACCAAAAAATTGACACAGAGCCCTTAAATTGTCCAAATAACATATACTATAGTCAGCGGAAAAAATCTGAAATCGGCCGAAAACCCTGAAACAGCCGAAAATGCTGTAATCTACCAAATGCCCTAAAGTTGATCAGCAAGTCCTGAAGCCGGCCTAAAACCCTGAAATTGGCTAAAATTTGATCAGAAATACCATAAGGCCGCCCTCAAACCCTGTAATAAGCCGAAAACCCTAAAATCAGTCTTAAAGCCTATAGTCTACGGAAAAACAATAAAACTGACCAATGGCCTTAAATCATTCAAATGCCCTTTATTATTGTCAGCGGAAAAACCCTGAAATCGGCCGATAACCCTGAAATCGGCCAAAAGCCCTAAAGTAAACAAAAAGCCCTAAAGCCGGCCTAAAATCCCTATAATAAGCTGAAAACACTAAAATCAATCTAAAAGCCATTAGAGTCTACAGAAAAACAATAAAATTGATCAGATCCCTTAAATTGACCAAATACCTTATACTATAAACATCGGAAAAACCCTATAAAATGCCGAAAACCCTAAAATCAGTTTAAAAGCTTATAGAGTCTACAGAAAAACTATAAAATTGACCCAGAGCCCTTAAATCGTCCAAATACCATATACTATATAGTGAGCGGAAAAACTCTGAAATCAGCCGAAAACCCTTAAATCGGCCAAAAACCCTAAAATCGGAAAAATACCCTGAAATCGGCAAAAACCCCAAAAGTTAATCCGAAAGCTTTAAAGCTGGCCTAAAACCCCATAATAATTCAAAAACCCTAAATCCAATCTAAAAGCCTAGAGTCTACAGAATAACCATAAAATTGACCTAGAGCCCTTAAATTATCCAGATACCCTATACTATAGTCAACGAAAAAACCCTGAAATCGGCCGAAAACACTGAAATCAGCCAAAAGCCCTAATGTTGATCCGAAAGCCATAAAACCAGAAAAAATCCCTAAAATCAGTCTGAAATCCTAGAGTCTACAGAAAAACAATAAAACTGACCCAGAGCCCTTACATCGGAAAAACCCTGAAATCAGCCGAGAACCCTAAAGTTAATCAGAAAGCCCTAAAGCTGGCCTAAAACCCTATATTAAGCCAGAAACCCTAAAATAAGTCTAAAAGCGTACAGTCTACAGAAAAACTTAAAAATTGGCACATAGCCCTTAAATCGTCCAATTAACATATACTATAGTCAACGGAAAAAATCTGAAATCGGCCGAAAACCCTGAAATCAGCCGAAAATGCTGTAATCTGCCAAATGCCCTACAGTTGATCAGAAATCCCTAAAGCCGGCCTAAATTCCTATAATAAGACGAAAACCCTAATATCAGTCTAAAAGTCTAGAGTTTACAGAAAAACCCTAAAATTGACCCGGAGCCCTTAAATCGTGCAAATACCCTATACTGTAGTCAGCCGAAAAACCCTGAAATCTGTCGAAATCCCTGAAATTGGCTAAAAGTTGATCAAAAAAACCATAAAGCCGCCCTCAAAGCCTATAATAAGCCTAAAACCCTAGAATCAGTCTTAAAGCCTAGAGTTTCCGGAAAAACTATAAATTTGACCAGAGGCCTTAAATCATTCAAATGCCCTTTATTATTATTAGCGGAAAATCCCTAAAATCGGCCGAAGGCCCTAAAGTTGATCAAAAAGCCCTAAAGCCGGCCTAAAATCCCTATAATAAGCCGAAAACACTAAAATCAATCTAAAAGCTATTAGAGTCTACCGAAAAACAATAAAATTGACCCTGATCCCTTAAATTGACCAAATACCCTATACTATAAACATCGGAAAAACCCTGAAATCGCCAGAAGCACAAAAATTGATCAGAAAGCCATAAAACTGGCCTAAAACCCTATAATAAGCCGAAAACCCTAGAATCAGTCTTAAAGACTAGAGTCTACGGAAAATCTATAAATTTGACCAGTGGCCTTAAATCATTCAATGACCTTTATTATTGTCAGCGGAAAAACCATAAAATCGGCCAAAAGCGCTAAAGTTGATCAAAAAGCCCTAAAGCCGGCCTAAAATCCCTATAATTAGCCGAAAATACTAAAATCAATCTAAAAGCCATTCGAGTCTAAAGAAAAACAATAAAATTGACCCAGATCCCTTAAATTGACAAAATACCCTATACTATAAACATCGGAAAAACCCAAAAATCGGCCAGAAGCCCAAAAATTGATCAGAAAGCCATAAAGCTGGCCTAAAACCCTATAATAAGCCGAAAACCTTAAAATCAGTCTAAAAGCCTCTGGAGTCTATAGAAAATCCATAGTGAGTGGAAAAACTCTGAAATCAGCCGAAAACCCTTAAATCGGCCAAAAAGCCTGAAATCGGCCAAAAACCCTGAAATCGGCAAAAACTCCAAAAGTTAATCCGAAAGCTTTAAAGCTGGCCTAAAACCCCATAATAAGCCGAAAACCCTAAATCCAGTCTAGAATCCTAGAGTCTACAGAATAACCATAAAATTGACCCAGAGCCCTTAAATCGTCCAGATACCCTATACTATATAGTCAACGAAAAAACCTTGATATCGGCCGAAAACATTGAAATCAGCCAAAAGCTCTAATGTTGATCCGAAAGCCATAAAACTAGCCTAAATCCCTATAATAAGCCAAAATCCCTAAAATCAGTCTGAAATCCTAGAGTCTACAGAAAAACAATAAAAGTGACCCGGAGCCCTTACATCGAAAAACCCTGAAATCGGCCGAGAACCCTAAAGTTGATCAGAAAGCCCTAAAGTTGGCCTAAAACCCTATATTAAGCCAAAAACCCTAAAATAAGTCTAAAAGCGTAGAGTCTACAGAAAAACCAAAAAATTGACACAAAGCCCTTAAACGTCCAAATAACACATAGTATAGTCAGCGGAAAAAATCTGAAACCGGCCGAAAACCCTGAATCCAGTCTAAAAGCCTAGAGTTTACAGAAAAACCATAAAATTGACCCGGAGCCCTTAAATCGTCCAAATACCCTATACTGTAGTCAGCGGAAAAACCGTGAAATCTGCCGAAAACCCTGAAATTGGCTAAAAGTTGATCAAAAAAACCATAAAGCCGCCCTTAAACCCGATAATAAGCCGAAAACCCTTGAATCAGTCTTAAAGCCTGGAGTCTACGGAAAAACTATAAATTTGACCAGAGGCCTTATATCATTCAAATGCTCTTTATTATTGTCAGCGGAATAACCCTAAAATCGGCAGAAAACACTGAAATCGGCCAAAAGCCCTAAAGTTGATCAAAAAGCCCTAAAGCCGGCCTAAAATCCCTATAATAAGCCGAAAACACTAAAATCTATCTAAAAGCCATTAGAGTCTACAGAAAAACCCTATAACTATAAGCATCGGAAAAACCCTGAAATGGGCCAGAAGACCAAAAATTGATCAGAAAGCCATAAAGCTGGCCTAAAACCCTATAATAAGCTGAAAACCCTAAAATCAGTCTAAAAGCCTATAGAGTCTACAAAAAAACTATAAAATTGACCCAGAGCCCTTAAATTGTTCAAATACCATATACTATAGTGAGCGGAAAAACTCTGAAATCAGCCGAAAACCCTTGAATCGGCCAAAATCCCTGAAATCGGAAAATACCCCAAAAGTTAATCCGAAAGCTTTAAAGCTGGCCTAAAACCCCATAATAAGCCGAAAACCCTAAATCCAGTCTAAAAGCCTAGAGTCTACAGAATAACCATAAAATTGACCCAGAGCCCTTAAATCGTCTAGATACCCTATGATAGCCAAACCGCAAGTGCATGGTTGATTATCGTGTAATAAAAAGATCGAACCCATGGGATAAGTGTCTTCTTATTAAATTATTTAGTACTCTGAGCAGAAAAATAAAGGTGTGTATTGTTGATGGTTTGATTAAGATAGAAAAAGATATAGCAATAAAATATAAAGAGATAAAGATGATGAAGATTAAGCTCTTGGGTTGAATTACATAGTCTATAAAATATGCTAGCAAACTCCTACTTAATTTCTGAATTTTAAAACCAAGTTCATGATGCTATAGCCTAGTATATCTACAAGTTAATCTCTTACACATTGTAGAACTTTCTTTCTAATTACTAAACCCAATTTCTTGCAATTTAGTTAATTAAAGAAGAAGATGAAGATGAAGTTCAGGCCAACATAAAGATACGTCTATCCTAATTTCTTAGCGATATATACTTATAGCCTTTTTTAATTCCTATTTCCCTTACTACTTACCAATTCTCATTCGTATAAGCAGTAAGCAAGAACTCTTGTGTACTTTAAGAGGAAATGTAGAACATGGAAATAAAACATAAACTGGAAATATTATTCAGAAATGTAGAAGAAGACTAGAACATAAACTACAAACTAAAACAACCCAAGTAACTTAAAAGAATTAGCCAAGCATGGCTAAAAGAGTCATTGAATTACCCTGGACTAGGAGCTCAAGTTTGGCTTCCCACAATTCTCAGGAACAATGCTCAAAAGGAAGAAAGAAAGAACACTTGTTGTATTCTAAGAGGTGTGTCTTACAAGTGAAGAAAAGCTCCCTATTTATTGCAAAAACCTGACCTCCAGCGCTTGAGCGCTGGCGTTCCCAACGCTTGGGCGTTGGGATGCATTAAAAACCAACGTGCAGAAATAGGCCCAGAGCTGGAGCGTTGGCTTCCAACGCTGGAGCACTGGGTGCAACCTCTGACTCACATCCTAGTCAGAGGTCCAGCGCTGGAGCGTTGGGACTTCCAACGCTGGAGCGCTGGCACGAACACTGGCAGCTTCTTCCTGGATTCCTTTCTTCTTCAACGGTGGAATTGATTGGCTTAATTAGGCTCATTCAGCCCCTAATAAGTTCTGAAACTCCTTCCTTCCACCATTAATCCTTCAAACCTTATTTTACATGTGCTCAAATCAAAGAGAGTTGCTTCACATTCTTTAATTTCACTTCAAGTCCTCTATTTGTTAGAACTTCAATTCTGGCCCTTTGACTCCTTCAAACTTCACTTTTCATCCTCCGCTCTTGAACCTTTACACTTTGATCCTTGATTTCCTGAAACTTTACGAATCGGTCCCTGGACAAAAATGATAACTATACCAGATTTTCCTAAAAATATAAAATAGCTATAAAAAATCCCAAAAATATAAAATAAAGTTAGAAAAACAAATAAAAGTTAATCTATATGCAGAATGCAAAATAAATATAAAATCTACATAAAAATAATAAAAATCCTATATGTGACTCAAAAAATAATAAAATATAAAGACTAAAAACAACCTAAAAACATCATATAATATCCTGTCATCACCCTATGCTATAGTCAATGAAAAAACCCTGAAATCGGCCGAAAACACTGAAATCAGCCAAAAGCCCTAATGTTGATCCGAAAGCCATAAAACCAGCCTAAATCCCTATAATAAGCCACAATCCCTAAAATCAGTCTGAAATCCTAGAGTCTACAGAAAAACAATAAAACTGACATCGGAAAAACCCTGAAATCGGTCGAGAACCCTAAAGTTGATCAGAAAGCCCTAAAGCTGGCCTGAAACCCTATATTAAGCCAAAAACCCTAAAATAAGTCTAAAAGCGTAGAGTCTACAGAAAAACCAAAAAATTGACACAGAGCCCTTAAATCGTCCAAAAAACATGTACTATAGTCAGCGGAAAAAATCTGAAATCGGCCGAAAACCCTGAAATCAGCCGAAAATGCTATAATCTGCCAAATGCCCTAAAGTTGATCAGAAAGCCCGAAAGCCGGCCTAAAACCCTATAATAAGACGAAAACCATAAAATCAGTCTAAAAGCCTAGAGTATACAGAAAAACCATAAAATTGACCCGGAGCCCTTAAATCGTCCAAATACCCTATACTGTAGTGAGCGGAAAAACCCTGAAATCTGCCGAAAACCCTGAAATTGGCTAAAAGTTGATCAGAAAAACCATAAAGCCGCCCTCAAACCCTATAGTAAGCCGAAAACCCTAGAATCTGTCTTAAAGCCTGGAGTCTACGGAAAAACTAAAAATTTGACCAGAGGCCTTAAATCATTCAAATGCCCTTTATTATTGTCAGCGGAGAAACCCTAAAATCGGCCGAAAACACTGAAATCGGCCAAAAGCCCTAAAGTTGATCAAAAAGCACTAAAGCCCTAAAATCCCTATAATAAGCCGAAAACACTAAAATCAATCTAAAAGCCAATAGAGTCTACAGAAAAAAATAAAATTGACCCAGATCCCTTAAATTGACCAAATACCCTATACTATAAACATCGGAAAAACCCTGAAATCGGCCAGAAGCCCAAAAATTGATCAGAAAGCCATAAAGCTGGCCTAAAACCCTATAATAAGCCGAAAACCCTAAAATCAGTCTAAAAGCCTGTAGAGTCTACAAAAAAACTATAAAATTGATCTAGAGCCCTTAAATCGTCCAAATACCATATACTATAGTGAGCGGAAAAACTCTGAAATCAGCCGAAAACCCTTAAATCGGGCAAAAACTGTGAAATCGGCAAAAACCCCAAAAGTTAATCCGAAAGCTTTAAAGCTGGCCTAAAACCCCATAATAAGCCAAAAACCCTAAATCCAGTCTAAAAGCCTAGAGACTACAGAATAACCATAAAATTGACCCAGAGCCCATAAATCGTCCAGATACCCTATACTATAGTCAACGAAAAAAACCCTGAATTCGGCCGAAAACACTTAAATCAGCCAAATGCCCTAATGTTGATTCGAAAGCCATAATACCAGCCTAAATCCCTATAATAAGCTAAAATCCCTAAAATCGGTCTAAAATCCTTGAGTCTACAGAAAAACCATAAAACTGACCCAGAGCCCTTACATCGGAAAAACCCTGAAATCGGCCGAGAACCCTAAAGTTGATCAGAAAGCCCTAAAGCTGGCCTAAAACCCTATATTAAGCCAAAAACCCTAAAATAAGTCTAAAAGCGTAGAGTCTACAGAAAAACCAAAAAATTGACACAGAGCCCTTAAATCGTACAAATAACATATACTATATTCAGCGGAAAAAATCTGAAATCGGCCGAAAACCCTAAAACAGTTGAAAATGCTGTAATCTGCCAAATTCCCTAAAGTTGATCAGAAAGCCCTAAAGCCGGCCTAATACCCTATAATAAGACGAAAACCCTAAAATCAGTCTAAAAGCCTAGAGTTTACAGAAAAACCATAAAATTGACCCGGAGCCCTTAAATCGTCCAAATACCCTATATTGTAGTTGTGAAGAAGGTCTTGCTCCTGACCTTGGCTGTGGTTTTGATGACGACAAACTCATCAACAAAAAGAAGAAAAGAAGACTTCAAAGAATCAAGCACTACAAGACCATCAATAGTCTAGAAGTCTTAGTATTAGGTGAGTTATGCTTCCAAAGGTTTATTAAAGCATAAAGGCTCTTAAAACACCTAATCTAATCAAGCTAAGTGTTTTCATAACTTAAAAGAAGTAGAAAACCTTAAGCCAGTCTCAAAGATCAAGTTTCTGGAAAATGGGCTTCTGTGTAATCGATTACACCATTATGGTAATCGATTACACCTAGGCAAGTAATCGATTACTCATGTCTTGTAATCGATTACATGTTTGAAATTCAAATTCAAACTGAAACGGTCACTTGTGAGATGCCTTTTGGCCAAGAATAATAGTGATTCATGGCTATGGCATAGAAGACTTGCACATATTCACATAGATCATTTAAACAAACTAGTCAAGCATGATCTAGTCGTTGGGCTTCCAAAGATAAAATTCGAGAAAGACAAGCTTTGTGATGCATGTCAAAAAGGGAAGCAAACCAGAACATCCTTCAAACCAAAGAACATAGTTTCGACCTCAAGACCTCTTCAATTGTTACATATGGATTTGTTCGGACCTTCTAGAACTAAAAGCCTCGGAGGTAATTTCTATGCACTTGTTATTGTTGATGATTTCTCTAGGTTTACATGGAATTTATTTCTTCCTCATAAGAATGAAGCCTTCAATGCATTCAAAAGATATGCAAGGCTTGTTCAAAATGAGAAGTCTTTAAAGATCTCTTCTATAAGAAGTGATCATGGTGGAGAATTTCAGAATCAACAATTCCAAGAACTATGTGATGAAAATGGAATATCACATAATTTCTCTACTCCGAGAACACCACAACAAAATGGTGTAGTAGAAAGAAAGAATAGATTACTTGAGGAATTAGCAAGAACCATGCTGAGTGAATCAAGTCTCCCTAAATACTTCTGGGCTGATGCTGTAAGTACTGCTTGCTATGTTTCCAATAGAGTTCTTATTAGACCTATCCTTAAGAAAACACCCTATGAACTCTACAAAGGAAGGAAACCAAACATCTCTCATCTACATGCTTTTGGATCAAAATGCTTTGTCTTGAATAATGGAAAGGAAAACCTTGGAAAGTTTGATGAAAAATCTGATGAAGGTATATTCCTTGGGTATTCTTTGACAAGTAAAGCATATAGAGTCTTTAACAAGAAAACTCTATCTGTGGAAGAATCCATACATGTTACTTTTGATGAATCTAAATCTTCAATAGAAGATAAAGTCAATCTTCCAGATAATGAAGAAGATGACATCATTATAAATGAAGATTCTCAAAAGGATGGAGATCAGAATCCAATACAAGAAGAGCACATTGAAAGTAATACTTATCAACTTCCAAAAGAATGGAGAACCCATAGGGATCACCCAGTTGATAATATTATTGGTGATATTTCTAGAGGCGTTTCTACAAGGCTACGCTTAAATGATTCAGTTTTGAATATGGCCTTTGTCTCTCAAATAGAACCATCAAAAGTAAATGATGCTCTAGAGGATGAATATTGGATTGTAGCAATGTAGGAAGAACTAAACCAATTTGAAAGGAATCAAGTTTGGGAACTTGTCCCTAAGCCTAGTGACAAACATGTTATTGGAACAAAGTGGGTGTTTAGGAATAAGTTAGATGAAAATGGTATTATAGTTAGGAACAAAGCAAGATTAGTTGCTCAAGGGTATAATCAAGAAGAAGGCATAGATTTTGATGAAACTTATGCACCAGTAGCAAGGTTGGAAGCCATAAGACTATTATTGGCGTATGCTTGTTCTTTAAATTTCCCATTATATCAAATGGACGTCAAAAGTGCTTTCCTGAACGGATACATTCAAGAAGAAGTCTATGTGAAGCAACCTCCAGGATTTGAAGATCCAAAGTTCCCTTCACATGTCTTCAGATTAAAGAAGGCACTCTATGGTCTTAAGCAAGCCCCTCGTGCATGGTATGATAGATTAAGTACTTTCCTTTGTGATAAAGGATTTCAGAAGGGTAAGGCTGATACAACCTTGTTCATCAAAAGAACCAAAGGTAATACCTTATTAGTTCAAATTTATGTTGACGATATTATCTTTGGTGCAACTAACGAATCTCTTTGTAAGGATTTCTCTAACATGATGCAAGAAGAATTTGAAATGTCCATGATGGGACAATTAAATTTCTTTCTTGGTTTGCAAATCAAGCAATCAAGTGATGGAATATTCATCAACCAATCAAAGTTTTGCAAGGAACTATTAAAGAAATATGATTTGGATGATTGCAAAGCCATAGCCACACCTATGGGGTCTAACACATATTTAGATCAAGATGAATCCGGTAATCAAGTAGATATTACAAAATATAGAGGTATGATCGGATCTCTTTTATACTTATCTGCAAGTAGACCTGATATTATGTTTAGTGTGTGTCTATGTGCTAGATATCAAGCATCTCCTAGGGAATCACATTTGAGTTCTATTAAACGAATTTTCAAATATTTGAAAGGAACTACAAATGTTGGATTGTGGTATCCCAAAGGAAGTGTTTGTGATTTGATTGGATATTCTGATTCTGATTATGCTGGTTGTAAAACTGAAAGAAAGAGTACAAGTGGTACTTGTCACCTATTAGGAAATGCTCTTGTTTCATGGTCTTGCAAGAAACAAGCATGTGTTACTCTAAGTACTGCAGAAGCAGAATACATTGCTGCAGGAAGTTGTTGTGCACAAACTCTATGGCTCAAACAACAACTCAAAGATTATGGCTTAGAGCTGGGCTGCATTCCAATTAAATGTGACAACACAAGTGCCATTAATCTCACTAAAAATCCTATCATGCATTCTCGAACTAAGCATATTGATATACGACATCATTTTCTTCGAGATCATGTTATGAGGAAAGATATTGAGATTTCATTTGTGGATACACATAATCAGTTAGCAGACATCTTTACTAAGCCTCTTCCTAAGGATTCATTTTTCAAGATAAGAAGAGAATTAGGAATATTAGATGAGCATGATATTTAATGTAACATGTTATTTGCATAAACTTTATATGTTCATTTGCATTATGTGCTTAAGTGTTTATATAAGAAAATGTGTTACATAGGATTCTAGAGCCTAGAACTTGTAAAAATGTCCTAGTAATCGATTACCCTAGGATTTGTAATCGATTATCCATGTTCTCAGTCATCGTGCTTATTGAAATTCCTTCAGTAATCGATTACTCTAACTGCTGTAATCGATTACCCATTCAAAATTTGAATAATTTTCAAATTTGAAACTGCCGTAATCGATTACCCTAACTGTTGTAATCGATTACACGCACGATTTTCTCTATAAAATCAGCATTTGTCTTCTGCTTTTTTGCCTACCTTCCTTCATATACAATCCTTCTTCTTCTAAGACTTGTTTCGCCATGTCCACGTCCTTCAAATGTCTCCTCTCCAATCAATGTTTCTCGAAGGGAATCCTCCACAGATCCTCTGGTGTTGTCTCGCTATCGCATTGATGTTCAAACCAATGCTGCATCGGCTGGATTATCTCCCTTTTATACCATTCCTTCAAATTTCTCACAAGAAACCAAGGTTATACTAGAAAGGATGGATATCTTGTCACTCCGTCTTTCTCAGAAGTTGGGCCAACTGGAGGATACCATTCGGTCTCGCTTTATACTTGTGGAAAATCGCATAGAGGCCATGCACTCCTTCATGCGTAAGGAAATTGAGAGCCTTCAAGAACTTGACCCTTCTGAGAACTCTGAGGATTCTAGTCAAGCCTAAGTTCTGAAGTCTTGTATCTCTATATAGTTATCTATTTACTATTAGGATTTCCCTATTTTCGCAAAATGGCTTTATCTATTTGTTGTAATCCCTCTACTACATATGTTTGATATGTCTTACTATGTATAACTTATGTATTTGTTTTTTTTTATATATATGTAAGTGCTGGTTGTTCATGTTTTACATGTTTACCCCTATTCCCCCATGCTTTATGTTTCCATATATACTTGTGTGTATGCCTGTACACCTTTTGGCCTTTTCTTCTTTTTGATGAAGTCAAAAGGGGGAGAAAAGTTCTGTGCTCTTAAAGATCATATGCAGGAATTCAACAAGTACATTAGAAAGGGGGAGAAATATCAGAAATACTAGATTCTATCAAATAGGGGGAGTTAAGCATCAAGAATGCATATATGATCTTCAAGTATCAAGAATGTGTTTGCCATCATCAAAAAGGGGGAGATTGTGAAGAAGGTCTTGCTCCTGACCCTGGCTGTGGTTTTGATGACGACAAACTCATCAACAAAAAGAAGAAAAGAAGACTTCAAAGAATCAAGCACTCAAGTCCATCAATAGTCTAGAAGTCTTAGAATTAGGTGAGTTATGCTTCCAAAGGTTTATTAAAGCATAAAGGCTCTTAAAAACACCTAATCTAATCAAGCTAAGAGTTTTCATAACTTAAAAGAAGTAGAAAACCTTAAGCAAGTCTCAAAGAATAAGTTTCTGGAAAATGGGCTTCTGTGTAATCGATTACACCATTATGGTAATCGATTACACCAAGGCAAGTAATCGATTACTCCAGTCTTGTAATCGATTACATGTTTGAAATTCAAATTCAAACTGAAACGGTCACTTGTGTAATCGATTACACTAAGTATGGTAATCGATTACCAGAACGAAAAAGTGCATCTTTTCATGAACCATTGTGTCCCAAACCTTTTGAAAAGGGTTGTGATGGTTCAAGGACGTTTCCCTTGCCTATATAAAGACCATTTGAGTCCAGAAAACAGAACACACACGAAATATACACATTTCACATGAGAAAAACACATCAGGCCAAAGTTCTTTCAAAATTAGTTCATCTTTTAGAACTTAAATCTTTTGGAGCCTAAATTCTGAGTTCATGATCTTCATGTTCAAGAACACATTAGTTGTTCATATCTTGAAGAACTCAGAATTGTATTATGCTTAAAAGCCTTAAAGCATAATTTCTCATGTTCAATCCAATTGTGTGTTAAAGGATTGAAACAGCCAATTGTAATATCTTCTTCATCTCTTTCTGTAAGATTGAGTTTTTCACCGTGGTATTCGGTGAAGGGTTGTTGTCACTGAAAGTGGTTTACTTTCAGGGTTTTCATTGAAGGTGGTTTAGCCTTCAAGGTCTGAGGGTGGTTTGCCTTCAGGAACTGAAAGTGGTTTGCTTTCAGGGGCTGTTGAAAGCGGTTTGCTTTCACAGGATATTGGTAGAAGTTCTTGGGGTCCTTGGGTTAGGAACTTGTAAGAAATTCTTATCAATAGTGGAAAAATCCTCAAGGGGTTTTCTTGAGGGACTGGACGTAGTCTTCAGTGGATTGAAGGCGAACCAGGATAAATCTTGTGTGTGATTCTCTTTACCCTTCACATTTACTTTCAAGTATTGTTCATATCCGCTGCAATCACAACGATCAATTTGTGATCATCATAAACTTGAAAGTAATGATTTCAATAAGGCGAAAATTGGGGCAACACTAATTCACCCCCCCTCTCAGGTTGCTATCTGTTCTAACAGTAGTCAGCGAAAAAATCCTGAAATCTGCCGAAAACCCTGCAATTGGCTAAAAGTTGATAAGAAAAACCATAAAGACGCCCTCAAACCCTATAATAAGTCGAAAACCCTAGAATCAGTGTTAAAGCCTAGAATCTTCGGAAAAACTATAAATATGACCAGATGCCTTAAATCATTCAAATGCCCTTTATTATTGTCAACGGAAAAACCCTAAAATCGGCCGAAAACCCTGTAATCGGCCAAAAGCCCCAAAGTTGATCAAAAAGCCCTAAATCCGGCCTAAAATCCCTATAATAAGCCGAAAACACTAAAATCAATCTAAAAGCCATTAGAGTCTACAGAAAAACAATAAAATTGACCCGGATCCCTTAAATTGACCGAATACCCTACACTATAAACATCGGAAAAACCCTGAAATCGGCCAGAAGCCCAAAAATTGATCAGAAAGCCATAAAGCTGGCCTAAAACCCAATAATAAGACGAAAACCCTAAAATCAGTCTAAAAGCCAAGAGTTCACAGAAAAACCATAAAATTGACCCGGAGCCCTTAAATCGTCCAAATACCCTATACTGTAGTCAGCGGAAAAACCCTGAAATCTGCCGAAAACCCTGAAATTGGCTAAAAGTTTATCAGAAAAACCATAAAGCTGCCCTCAAACTCTATAATAAGCCGAAAACCCTAGAATCAGTCTTAAAGCCTAGAGTCTACGGAAAAACTATATATTTGACCAAAGGCCTTAAATCATTCAAATGCCCTTTATTATTGTCTGCGGAAAAACCCTAAACTCGGCCGAAAACCCTGAAATAGGCCAAAAGCCCTAAAGTTGATTAAAAAGCCCTAAAGTCGGCCTAAAATCCCTATAATAAGCCGAAAACACTAAAAACAATCTAAATGCCATTAGAATCTACAGAAAAACAATAAAATTGACCTAGATCCCTTAAATTGACCAAATACCTTATACTATAAACATCGAAAAGACCCTGATATCGACCAGAAGCCCAAAAATTGATCAGAAAGCCATAAAGCTGGCCTAAACCCTATAATAATCTGAAAACCCTAAAATCATTCTAAAAGCCTATAGAGTCTACAGAAAAACTATAAAATTGACCCAGAGCCCTTAAATCGTCCAAATACCATATACTATAGTGAGCGGAAAAACTCTGAAATTAGCCGAAAACCCTTAAATCGGCCAAAAACCCTGAAATCGGCAAAAACACCAAAAGTTAATTGATGAGTGGATATTATATGATATTTTTAGGTAGTTTTTAGTCTTTTAATTTTATTATTTTTCAGTCACATATAGGTTTTTTATTATTTTTATGTAGATTTTATATTTATTTTGCATTTTGCATGTAGTTTAGATTTTATTTGTTTTTCTACCTTTATTTTATATTTTTAGGAATTTTTATAGCTATTTTATATTTTTAGGAAAAGCTGGTTTAGTTATCATTTTTGTCCAGGGACCAATTTGTAAAGTTTCAGGAAATCAGGGACCAAAATGTGAAATTTCAAGAGTGGAGGACTAAAAGTGAAGATTGAGAGAATTAAAGGGCCAGAATTGAAGTGCTAACCAAGAGAGGACCAAAAGTGGAAAAGAAGAATATGAAACAACTCTCTTCAAGTTAGCACATGGGAAATTATGTTGAAGGATTGATGGTAGTGGGAAGAAGGTTTCAGAATTGATTAAGGGCTGAGTAGTGGATTTTTAAGGCATTCAAAACCCACTACCATGAAGAAGAAAGGAAAAGCTTGGAGCTGAAATAGCAGCACCCAGCGCTCAAGCGCTGGCCCTCGGTCTGGAAGTGGGATTTAATTGCATCCCAGCGCCCAAGCGTTGGGAATGCCAGCGCTCAAGCGCTGGGGGCTGGATTTTTACTATAAATAGGACCCTTTTCTTCACTTGTAAAACACACCTATTCAGAATACAACAAGTATTCTTCTTTCCTCCTTAAGATCATTGTTCCTAGGAATTGTGGGAAGCCAAACTTGACCTCCTATCCAAGGTAATTCAATGATTCTTTTAGCCATGCTTGGCTAACTTCTTCTTTAAGTTTCTTGGGTTGTAGTAGTTTATAATTTATGTTTTAGTATTGTTTCTACCTTTCTGAATAATATTTCCTTTCATGTTTTATTTCCTTATTCTTCATTCGTCTTGGTGCACACAAGATCTTTTGCTTATTACTTATGCGAATGGAAATTGGTAAGTAGAAAGGGACCTAGGATTTAAAAAAGGTTATAAGTATACATCACTAAGGAATTAGGATATATGTAACTTTATGTTGGCCTGAATTTCTTCTTCATCTTCTTCTCTAGTTAACTAAGTTGCAAGGAATTGAATTTAGTAATTAGAAAGAAAGTTTTACAATGTGTAAGGAATTAACTTGTAGATATACTAGGCTACAACATCATGAACTTGGATTTAAAATTCAGAAATTAAGTAGGAGCTTGCTAACATATTTTATAGACTATGTAATTCAACCCAAGAGCTTAATTCTCATCATCTCTTTCTCTTATCATTTTATGCTATTGTTTATTTCTTGTTCTAAAACCAACATCAATATTCATCTTTTAATTTTCTGCACAAGTACTAAATTTTATAATAATAAGAACACCTATCCCTTGGGTTCGATTTTTTTACTACGCGATAGTCAATTGTACACTTGCGATTTTGCTATCAAGTTTCTGGCGCCGTTGCCGGGGATAGGTTCTGTTCTTTTTATTATTTTGTTTAGTGCTTCTTGTTTATATATAAAAAGAAAAAATTATCTGTGTGATGAACTGGTGCTGCTAATTTTGTTTGCTGAGTATTGTCAGGTATAGCAATGGCTGAAACATTTGAGCAAAGGGAGGCAAAATTCTGGGCTAAACTTGAAATAGAATATGAGCAAAAGAAGCAGGAAGCTTTCACTCTTGTTGACGAATTCTATTTTAATTCAGAGTGCAAGCGAAATGCGGGATTTTTGCCAACTCCTGAGCAAGAATGTAAGGCCATGGAGGAGTTACAAGTGAAGATACAAAGCATTTTAAGAAGGCAGCCCAGGGATGAACAACAATCACTTGTTCATGAAAGTGGACTTGTGGTTCAAAGAGAGGAGGTAAAAGAAACTTCCATTGTAAAATTTGTCTTTGAAGACAAATTGGAAATGGAGGAAGAAGAACCTCAAGGAACCTATGTCATAGGTTCAGAAAATCAAGGCAAAGGACAAGGGGAAAATTTTCTTATCCCCTCCATTTGTAAATTTATTGTTTTTGCTTTGATGGCTGAAAATTCATTGGGCACCATGTTGTTTTTGTGCCAAAATTTGCATGATTTGCGGGGTCTAATGAATTTTGTAATAGACCCCGGTTGAAATTGATTAGTGAAAAGTCTACCAAAGACTATAACATTGGGCATCTTGGGAGACAACCCAAGTGTTTCTATTGCTTTTGTTTTGTTTTGTTTTGCTGAATAAATAGCTGCAGGAACCCCAACGCTAAAGCGTTGGAGGCTCAACGCACATGCGTTGAGCCCCTGTTTCTTGCCCAGTTTTTATTTTAATTCCAGCGCACAAGCGTTGGCATCCCCAACGCTCAAGCGCTGGAGCTCGGGCAGTCTTGCTGTTTTGTTTTTTTTATTTGCTGTTTTTGGTTTTTAATAAATTTTGTGTTCACCATTTCTTGAAAAGTTTTAGATTCTATGAGTTTTCCCTTGTTTCTACAATGGTTTTGATTTTTGGGAACTCAAGAATTCTTGTTTTTAGGTGGACACAATTTTTCAACCCATGATCTTAAGTGTGCTGTTTTTGGGACTAACAAGTCAAGCAAGCTTCTACTTGTGAGACTTTTGTTTGTTCAATGTTACAGGATAGGTACCAGAAGGAGAAAGAGCCCTCTTGAACTTAAGTGTTCAAAATTGATTTTACTTTGAGGTTCCCTTGGACTTTTGTGGAAAATTGTATACTGTGCCAGCTTCTTAGCTTTTTAGTTTTTCTTTTTATAGTTTTTAGTTTTATTTTTAGTTTAGTTTTTTCTGTTTTATTTTTGCATGAGTCTTGAGTATATTATCCAGTCTGAATGCTACTATTTCTCTGTGAATGTTTTATCTGACTGAACTGCTTTTGAAAAGGTTCTATATTTTGAAACGGTTAGGATTGCATGCTGTAGAAATGATTTTGACATCTTGATTGTTTTGGTTGTTGGCAAAGTCTTTTTCTGAGTTCTAAAAAGGGTACCACCTACCCTATGTTTTTCTGAGAGCTGAGGACTCTAAATTCTTGATTGTGAAATTTTTCTGCCTTGTGTTGCATGTTGATTGGGATTTTGTATACTTTGTGAGTTGAGAAGAGATTATAGGCATTTTTGAAAACTCAGATTCTTGCTTGAAATTTGATATCCACTAGTAGCCCCTTTTTGAGCCTTAAAAGAGTCATTCTTTGGAGCCTACTTTGTGTGATAATTCTTAAAGTTGTTATTGTGATTCATGTGCTAAAATTGTTAGAGCTATGTTTGTTGGGTTTCTCTCTAGAAAAAGAAGAAAAAAAAAAAAGGTATGTGCTTTAGGAAAAATAATGAAGTGGTGGGGTGAGAAAGAGTATGAGGGGAGTAAAATTAAAGTCATTCATCCCATACATTCCACTACTTTGTTCAAAAAAAAAAAAAAGAGAAAAATTAAGAGGACCCTTGTGTTGAATTGTTTAAAGCTCTTAGTCAAAAAAAAAAAAATCACTTAACAACAGATTCTGAGTCAAGCCACTAGAGTTGCCAATTTCTTGAAATCCACACCTTAAATTGTTCAACCCTTTGGCCAAGTTACAACCTTAAAAATCTCTTCAAAATCACTTGGTTGCTTTACTTCAGTTTTGATTTGAAT
Source organism: Acmispon strigosus (assembly GCA_030819835.1). Taxonomy (NCBI): domain Eukaryota; kingdom Viridiplantae; phylum Streptophyta; class Magnoliopsida; order Fabales; family Fabaceae; genus Acmispon; species Acmispon strigosus. The sequence continues at coordinate 14,946,830 of JAUAMA010000004.1, read as the reverse complement.
TATAGGTAGGATCATTGAGCTTTCTTGTTTTCATGGAGAATATCTTTTTGTGAGCTTAATTGATGAACTCAAACATGTTAAAAGCCAAGCCTAACTTTCTTGATTCTTTATCTGTAAAACATGCACGTCTTCCTTATCTGCTAAGCTTTCTTTGAAAGGTTTTTGTGCTTCAAGTTTTAATCAGATAAACTTTCTCAAAACTCAGGGACGAGTTTTTCTTTAAGTTTTGTCGCTTGAGGACAAGCTTTCGTTGGGTATAGTGGTGTGATGAGTGGATATTATATAATATTTTTAGGTAGTTTTTAGTCTTTTAATTTTATTATTTTTGAGTCACATATAGGTTTTTTATTATTTTTACGTAGATTTTATATTTATTTTTCATTTTGCATGTAGTTTAGATTTTATTTGTTTTTCTACCTTTATTTTATATTTTTAGGAATTTTTATAGCTATTTTATATTTTTAGGAAAAGCTGGTTTAGTTATCATTTTTGTCCAGGGACCAATTTGTAAAGTTTCAAGAAATCAGGGACCAAAATGTGAAAGTTCAAGAGTGGAGGACTAAAAGTGAAGAATTAAAGGGCCAGAATTGAAGTGCTAACCAAGAGAGGACCAAAAGTGGAAAAGAAGAATATGAAGCAACTCTCTTCAAATTAGCACATGGGAAATTATGTTGAAGGATTGATGGTAGTGGGAAGAAGGTTTCAGAATTGATTAAGGGCTGAGTAGTGGATTTTTAAGGCATTCAAAACCCACTACCATGAAGAAGAAAGGAAAAGTTTGGAGCTGAAACAGCAGCACCCAGCGCTGCAGCGCTGGGAAGCCAGCGCTCAAGCGCTGGCCCTCGGTCTGGAAGTGGGATTTAATTGCATCCCAGCGCCCAAGCGGTGGGAATGCCAGCGCTCAAGCGCTGGGGGCTGGATTTTTACTATAAATAGGACCCTTTTCTTCACTTGTAAAACACACCTATTCAGAATACAACAAGTATTCTTCTTTCCTCCTTAAGATCATTGTTCCTAGGAATTGTGGGAAGCCAAACTTGACCTCCTATCCAGGGTAATTCAATGATTCTTTTAGCCCTGCTTGGATAACTTCTTCTTTAAGTTTCTTGGGTTGTAGTAGTTTATAATTTATGTTTTAGTATTGTTCTACCTTTCTGAATAATATTTCCTTTCATGTTTTATTTCCTTATTCTTCATTCGTCTAGGTGCACACAAGATCTTTTGCTTATTACTTATACGAATGGAAATTGGTAAGTAGAAAGGGACCTAGGATTTAGAAAAGGTTATAAGTATACATCACTAAGGAATTAGGATGGACGTAACTTTATGTTGGCCTGAATTTCTTCTTCATCTTCTTTTCTAGTTAACTAAGTTGCAAGGAATTGAATTTAGTAATTAGAAAGAAAGTTTTACAATGTGTAAGGAATTAACTTGTAGATATACTAGGCTACAGCATAATGAACTTGGATTTAAAATTCAGAAATTAAGTAGGAGCTTGCTAACATATTTTATAGACTATGTAATTCAACCCAAGAGCTTAATTCTCATCATCTCTTTCTCTTATCATTTTATGCTATTGTTTATTTCTTGTTCTAAAACCAACATCAATATTCCTCTTTTAATTTTCTGCACAAGTACTAAATTTTATAATAATAAGAACACCTATCCCTTGGGTTCGATCTTTTTACTACGCGATAGTCAATCGTACACTTGCGATTTTGCTATCATTAATCCGAAAGCTTTAAAGCTAGCCTAAAACCCCATAATAAGCCGAAAACCCTAAATCCAGACTAAAAGCCTAGAGTCTACAGAATAACCATAAAATTGACCTAGAGCCCTTAAATCATTCAGATACCTTATACTATAGTCAACGAAAAAACCCTGAAATCGGCCGAAAACACTGAAATCAGCCAAAAGCCCTAATGTTGATCCGAAAGCCATAAAACCAGTCTAATTCCCTATAATAAGCCAAAATCCCTAAAATCATTCTGAAATCCTAGAGTCTACAGAAAAACAATAAAACTGACCCAAAGTCCTTACATCGGAAAAACCCTGAAATCGGCCGAGAACCCTAAAGTTGATCAGAAAGCCCTAAAGCCGGCCTAAAACCCTATAATAAGACGAAAAGCCTAAAATCAGTCTAAAAGCCTAGAGTCTACAGAAAAACTATAAAGTTGACCCGGAGCCCTTAAATCGTCCAAATATCCTATACTGTAGTCAACGGAAAAACACTGAAATCTGCTGAAAACCCTGAGATTGGTTAAAAGTTGATCAGAAAAACCATAAAGCCGCCCTCAAACCCTATAATAAGCCAAAAACCCTAGAATCAGTCTTAAAGCCTAGAGTCTACGGAAAAACTATAAATTTGACCAGAGGCTTTAAATCATTCAAATGCCCCTTATTATTGTCGGCGGAAAAGCCCTAAAATCGACCGAAAACCCTGAAATCGGCCAAAAGCCCTAAAGTTGATCAAAATGCCCTAAAGCCGGCCTAAAATCCCTATAATAAGCAGAAAACACTAAAATCAATCTAAAAGTCATTAGAGTTTACCGAAAAATAATAAAATTGACCCAAATCCCTTAAATTGACCAAATACCCTATACTATAAACATCGGAATAACCCTGATTTCGGCCAGAACCCCAAAAATAGATCTGAAAGCCATAAAGCTGACCTAAACCCTATAATAAGCCGAAAACCCTAAAATCATTCTCAAAGCCTATAGAGTCTACAGAAAAACTATAAAATTGACCCAGAGCCCTTAAATCATCCAAATACCATATACTATAGTTGTAAATCAGGTGTCGTCCTTCGACTCGGCTGAGGTTTTGATGAAGACAAACACATCACAAAAAGAAGAAAGCCTTCAGATAAGAAAAGGAAGACTTCTAGAAGACTTCAAGAAAGAAAGGAACAAAAAGAAGGAAGACTTCAGAAAAGAAAAGGAAGACCTCAAGAAGACTTCAAGAAGACTTCAGAAGAGAAAGACTTCAAGAACCGGCTCGGAACGTCAAAGATCAAACATGAAGGTTCTTGCGTTTAAGTAAGTAAAACTTGGTAGGACACTCAATTAGGTTTTAAACAGTCAAAAACTGAATTCTGGACTGTCTGTAATCGATTACAGATGTGTGTAATCGATTACAGGATGTGTGTAATCGATTACCACATGTATGTAATCGATTACCAAGTTTGAATTTTGAATTCAAACTTCAACGGCATGATGTAATCGATTACCAGGCTTATGTAATCGATTACCAGGTCGACAGATGTGTCTTTTCATGAACCATTGTGTCTCAAAACGTTTGGGAAAGGTTGTGTTGGTTCATGGACGACCTCTAGTTCCTATATAAAGTCCTTAGACACTCAGAAACATCAATGACTTGGTCCATAACTTTCATATTCATTAAAGTCATCATTCTGAGTTTCTGTTCTCTCATTTTCATAAGAACACTCATGCTGTTCATCTTTTGAGAAACTCAGAATAGAAGAGCCTTCATTGTAATTGCCTGGAGCATACAAACTAAGATCAATCCATCTTGTCTAAAGGATTGAATCAGCCATTGTAAAGGCATCTTCTTCTTCATCTCTTGAATCTGTTTGATTCATTCACCGTAGTTTTCAGTGGTTGTAAAAAGGTCCATCGTGGTGTTCCATGGTTGTGGAAAAGATCCTTTGAATCTGGTTTGATTCAAAGTCCGCTGTAGGATTCGGTGATAGTGGAAAAGGTCCTTTGAATCGGTTTTGATTCAAAGTCCGCCGTAGGTTTCGGCGTCATCAGTTGGTGGTTTGCCATCTGAGGTTTGACAAGAGTTCTTAGGGTTCTTGGTGTAAGTACTTGTAAGAAATCTTGATCATTGTAAATCTTCACTGTGGGATTCAGTGGAGTGGTTCTTCGGAAAGTGGTAATCTTTTTGAGGGGTTCTGACTTTACTGTGGTATTCAGTAAAGGGTTTGACTCAGACAGTGTGATCTGTTCTGAGGGTTGTAATCAGTTCACTGTGTGATTCAGTGAGCGGTGATTTTCATAAAGTGGTTTGCTTTCTGGTATAGTGGAAAATCTCTGTGTGATCAGAGGACTAGACGTAGCCTTCTGGGATTGGAGGTGAACCAGGATAAAATCCCTGTGTGTTCTTCTTATCCTTCATCTTTTACTTTCAAGCTATTACAATATTCCGCTGCAATAACATTCTTACGTTACAACTCTAATTGCACTGAAAGTCATTTGGTACTATTACGCGAAAATTGGGGCAACTCTGATTCACCCCCCCCCCCCCCCTCTCAGGTTGCTATCTAGACTAACAATTGGTATCAGAGCGTAAGTTTAGGTAATTTTCTCCTAAGATCCGTGAAGATGGCATCCTCATCTACAACAAGTACCAGTGAAGGATTCAACATAAACAGGAATCTGGAAAGCCATTGAAGAAGATCCCTTTGTGCCTGTAGTAGAAGTTGAAGGAAGTTCACAACCAAAACCAGAAAACACATGGAGTGACGAAGAAAAGAAGAAAGTTCAACATGATTTAAAAGGTATGAACATCTTGACTTCAAGCCTTGGTATGGAGGAATTCTTTAGAGTATCTACTTGCAAATCTTCAAAAGAAATATGGGATACTTTAATGGTTACATACGAAGGGACTGATGAAGTCAAAAGATCCAAGATCAATACTCTATCACAAGAATATAAGATGTTCAGAATGTTGCCTGGAGAAAGCATACTTGATATGCAAAAGCGGTTCACACATATAACGAACCACTTGATTGCTTTTGGTAAGGAATTCTCCAATAATGACTTAAACATGAAAGTGTTAAGATCCCTTACAAGAGCATGGCAATCAAAGGACACTGCTATCTCAGAAAAGAAGATTCTCTCCAACATAACTCTGGCTACTCTTTTTGGAAAACTTCAAGAACATGAATTGGAGTTAAACAGACTCGAGCAATATGAGAACAATGAAAAGAGTCACTGGCCTATTGCTCTAAACGCCAAAGAAAGCATCAATGATGAATATGATTCAGAGTCAGAAGATGATGAGAACATGGCCTTAATAGTCAAGAATTTTCGAAGATTCTTACAAAGAAAAGGTATGAAATCTAGAAGTTTTCAAAAGGGAAATGAACCCTCCTCCTCTTCACAAAAGATCACATGTTATGAGTGTGGTAAATCTGGTCACATCAAATCTGAATGTCCATACATTCAAAAGAAGAAGCATGGACTAAAAGAGAAGTTTGAAAAGAAGGATTCAAACTCTAGAAGAGCATACATCGCTTGGGATGACAATGACGTAAGTTCAGACTCAGAATCAGAGAAGGAAGAAGCATACTTTGCATTAATGGCATCTAAAGTTGATCAAAAAGCCCTAAAGTCGGCCTAAAATCCCTATAATAAGCCGAAAACACTAAAATCAATCTAAAAGCCATTAGAGTCTACAGAAGAAAAATAAAATTGACCAAGATCCCTTGAATTTACCAAATACCCTATACTATAAACATCGGAAAAACCCTGAAATCGGCCAGAAGCCCAAAAATTGATCAAAAAGCCATAAAGCGGGCCTAAAACACTATAATAAGCCGAAAACCCTAAAATCAGTCTAAAAGCCTATATAGTCTACAGAAAAACTATAAAATTGACCCAGAGCCCATAAATCGTCCAAATACCATATACTATAGTGAGCGGAAAAACTCTGAAATCAGCCGAAAACCCTTAAATCGGCAAAAAACCCTAAAATCGGCAAAAACCACAAAAGTTAATCCGAAAGATTTAAAGCTGGCCGAAAACCCTGTAATAAGCCGAAAACCCTTAATCCAGTCTAAAAGCCAAGAGTCTACATAAGCACCATAAAATTGACCCAGAGCCCTTTAATCTTCCAGATATCCTATACTATCAACAAAAAAACCCTGAAATCGACCGAAAACACTGAAATTAGCCAAAAGCCCTAATGTTGATCCGAAAGCCATAAAACCAGCCTAAATCCCTATAATAAGCCATAATCCCTAAAACCAGTCTGAAATCCTAGAGTCTACAGAAAAACAATAAAACTGACCCAGAGAACCCTAAAGTTGATCAGAAAGCCCTAAAACTGGCCTAAAACCCTATATTAAGCCAAAAACCCTAAAATAAGTCTAAAAGCGTAGAGTCTACAGAAAATCCAAAAAATTGACACAGAGCCCTTAAATCGTCCAAATAACATATACTATAGCCAGCGGAAAAAATCAGAAATCGGCCGAAAACCCTGAAATTGGCTAAAAGTTGATCAGAAAAATCATAAAGCCGCCCGGAAACCCTATAATAAGCCGAAAACCCGAGAGTCAGTCTTAAAGCCATGAGTCTCCGGAAAAACTATAAATTTGACCAGAGGCCTTAAATCATTCAAATGCCCTTTATTATTGTCAGTGGAAAAACTCTAAAATCAGCCGAAAACCCTGAAATCGGCCAAAGGCCCTAAAGCCGGCCTAAAATCCCTATAATAAGCCGAAAACACTAAAATCAATCTAAAAGCCATTAGAGTCTACAGAAAAACAATAAAATTGACCCAGATCCCTTAAATTGACCAAATACCCTATACTATAAACATCGGAAAAACCCTGAAATTGACCAAAAGCTCAAAAATTGATCAGAAAACCATAAAGCTGGCCTTAAACCCTATAATAAGCCGAAAACCCTAAAATCAGTCTAAAACCCTATGGTGAGCGGAAAAACTCTGAAATCAACCGAAAACCCTTAAATCGGCCAAAACCCTGAAATCGGCCAAAAACCCTGAAATCGGAAAAACCCTAAAAGTTAATCCGAAAGCTTTAAAGCTGGCCTAAAACCCCATAATAAGCCGAAAACCCTAAATCCAGTCTAAAAGCCTAGAGTCTACAAAATAACCATAAAATTGACCCAGAGCCCTTAAATCGTCCCGATACCCTATACTATATGATAGCCAAATCCGCAAGTGCACGGATGGTTATCGCGTAGTATAAAAGATATCGTACCCAAGGGATAGGTGTCTTTCTATTAAATTATTTAGAGCCTTGTGCAGAAAATAAAAAGATATATGTTGTTGTTTGGTTTTTAGAACTAGAAAATAAAATAGCATAAAATAAAAGAGAACCCTTACTACTTACCAATTTCCATTGTTATAAGTAATAAGCAAGAACTCTTATGTGCATTAAGAGGAAATGAAGAACAAGGAAATAAAACATGAATTGGAAACATTATTCAGAAATGTAGAAGAAAAACTACGACATAAAATATAAACTAAAACAACCCAAGATACTTAAAAGAGTTAGCCAAGCATGGCTAAAAGAGGCATCGAATTACCTTGGATAGGAGCTCAAGTTTGACTTCCCACAATTCCTAGGAACAATGCTCTTAAGGAGGAAAGAAGAATACTTGTTGTATTCTGAATAGGTGTGTCTTTTACAAAGGATGAGCACTCCTATTTATAGCAAAAGTTTCAATGGTGGAGGAGTTGATGGCCATTATGGCCTTCATTGGCCACCAATTAACTTTTGAAAACTCCTTCCCACTACCATCAATTCTCCACTCATCCTTTTTCACATGTGCAAAATAGAAATGATGCTTCATATTCAATCTTTACACTTTTGGTCCTCTCTTTGTTAGCACTTCGATTCTGACCCTTTATTTTCCTTAAACTTCACTTTTAGCCCCCAACTCTTGAACTTTCATACTTTGGCCCTTCCTTTCCTGAAATTTACAGTTTGGTCCCTGGACAAAAATGATAACTTCTACCAGCTTTCCTAAAATATAAAAATAACTATAAAAATTCCTAAAAATATAAAATAAAGTTTAAAAACCAAATAAAAGCTAATCTATATGCAAAATGCAAAATAAATATAAAATCTAAATAAAAAGAATAAAAAACCTATATGAGACTCAAGAATAATAAAATAAAAAGACTAAAAAGACCCTAAAATTATCATATAAAATCCAGTCATCACACCACTATACCCAACGACAGCTTGTCCTCAAGCGACAAAACTTAAAGAGAAACTCGTCCCTGAGTTTAGAGATAGTTTTATCCAAAGAAGATGATAATATTCAAGAAAGCACGGCGGATTTGGAAAGACATGCATGTTCCACAGATATTAATCAAGAAAGTTAGGCTTGGCACTTTTAACATGTTGAGTTCATCAAATTAAGCTCACAAAAAGATATTCTCCATGAAAAACAAGAAGTCGTGATAATTCTGCTTACCATTCAAATCAAAACTGAAACCATGTAACTAAGTAATTTTGAAGAGGTTTTTGAAGGTTGTAACTTGGCCAAAGGGTTGAACAATTCAAGGTGTGGATTTCAAGAACTTGGCAACTCTATTGGCTTGACTCAGAATCTGTTGTTAAGTGATTTTTGACTAAGAGCTTTATCAAACTTCAACACATAGGTTCTCTCAAATTTTTTCCCTCTTTTTTTTTGAACGAAGTAGTGGAATGTCTAGGATGAATGAATTGAATTTTACTCCCCTCATACTCTTTCTCACCCCACCACTTCATTATTTTTTCTTTCCTTGTTCATAAGGCACATACCTTATTTTATTTTTCTTCTTTTTTTTTATTAGAGAGAAACCCAACATACATAGCTCTAGCAGTTTCAGCTTATGACTCACACTAACAACTTAAAATATCACACAAAGTAGGATCCAAAGAATGACTCTTTTAAGGCTCAAAAAGGGGCTACTAGTGGATATCAAATTTCAAGCAAGAATCTGAGTTTTAAAAAATGCCTATAATCTCTTCTCAACTTACAAAGTATACAAAATCCCAATCAACATGCAACACAAGGCAGAAAAATCTTACAATCATGCATTCAGAGTCCTCAGCTCTCAGAAAAACATAGGGTAAGTGGTACCCTTTTTAGAACTCATAAAAACTTTGCCAACAACCAAACAATCAAGATGTTCAAATCATTTCTAACAGCATGCAATCCTAACCGCATCAAACATAGCATCAATTTCAAAAGCAGTTCAATCAGATAAAACATTCACAGAGCAATAGTAGCATTCAGACTGGATAAAGACACTCAACCATGCAGTTTAAAAACACTAAAAGAAAAAATAAAAACTAAAACTAAAAATAAAAAGCTATGAAAAAGAAAAACTCAAAATTAAAAGATAAAAACAATAAACCTATCTAAAAATAAAAACTAAAAGCTGGTAAATTTTTTTTTTTTTCACAAACTGTCCAGGAAACCTCATTGCAACTTCAACTTTGAACACTCCAAGTTCAAGAGGGATCTTCCTCTCTGGTGCCTATCCTGCAAAATTCAACAAACTAAGTCTTACAAGCAGAAGCTTGCTTGACTTGTTAGTTCCCAAAACACTATACTTAAGAACAAGGGTTGAAAATTGTGTCCACCTTAAAACAAGAATTCTTGAGTTCCCAAAGATCAAAACCATTATAGAAGCAAGGGAAAACTCAAAGAATCAAAAACTTTTCAAGAAATGGTGGACAAAAGAAAAATTTATTTAAAAACAAAGAAAACAGAAAGCAAAATAAAAACAGAAAATTGCCCGAGCTCCAACGCTTGAGCGTTGGGTTTGCCAACGCTTGGGCGCTGGAATTAAAATAAAAAATTGGATTTCAGGGGCCCAATGCTTGAGCGTTGGCCCCTCCAACACTTGCGCATTGGATTTATGAAATCCTGGGCAGCTTTGGCAGGGGCTCAACGCATGAGTGTTGAGCCTCCAACGCTTGAGCGTTGGGGTGCCTACAACAATTTATTCAGCAAAACAAAACAAAACAAAAGCAATAGAAACTTTTGGGTTGTCTCCCAAGAAGCCCAATGTTATAGTGTTTGGTAGACTTTTCACTAATCACTTTTTAACCGGGGTCTATTACAAAATTCATTAGACCCCGCAAATCATGCAAATTTTGGCACAAATACATCATGGTGCCCAATGAATTTTCAGCCAACAAGGCAACACTAATCAAATTAAATATGGAAGGAATAAGCAAACTTTTCCTTCCTTATTCTTTGCCTTTTTGTTCTGAACCTATAACATAGGTTCCTTGAGGTTCTTCTTCCTCCATTTCCAATTTGTCTTTAAAGACAAATTCTACAATGGAGGTTTCTTTCATCTCCTCTCTTTGAACCACGGGTTCACTTTCATGAACAGGTGGTTGTTGTTCATCCCCGGGCTGCCTCCTCAGAATGCCTTGTATCTTTACTTGTAGAATCTCCCTGGCCTTACATTCTTGCTCAGGACTTGGCAAAAATCCGGTTTTTCGCTTGCAATCTAATTTGGAGTAAAACTCGTCAATTAGAGTGAAGACATCCTGCTTCTACTTCTCATATTCCTTTTCAAGTTCAGCCCGGATTTTTGCCTCCCTTTGTTCGAATGTTTCAGCCATTGCTATACCTGAAAATACTCAGCAAACAAAATTAGTAGCACCAGTTCATATCACAGATAATATTTTTATTTTTTTTATTTTTTATAAAAAAAAACAGCACTAAACAAATTAATAAAAAGAACTTGAACAGAACCTATCCCCGGCAACAGCGACAAAAACTTGATAGCCAAATCCGCAAGTGCACGGATGGTTATCGCGTAGTATAAAAGATATCGTACCCAAGGGATAGGTATCTTTCTATTAAATTATTTAGAGCCTTGTGCAGAAAATAAAAAGATATATGTTGTTGTTTGGTTTTTTGAACTAGAAAATAAAATAGCATAAAATAAAAGAGAAGAGAAAAGATGATGAGATTTAAGCACTTGGGTTGGATTACATAGTTTATAAAATATGCTAGCAAGCTCTTACTTAATTTCTGAATTGTAGAACCAAGTTCATGATGCTATAGCCTAGTATTTCTACAAGTTAATTCCTTACAAATGTAGAATTTTCTTCCTAATTACTAAATTCAATTCCTTGCAATTTAGTTAACTAAAGAGGAAGATGAAGATGAAGTTCAGACCAACATAAAGCTACGTCTATCCTAATTCCTTAGTGATATATACATATAGCCTTTTTAAAATCCTATTTCCCTTACTACTTACCAATTTCCATTGTTATAAGTAATAAGCAACAACTCTTATGCGCATTAAGAGGAAATGAAGAACAAGGAAATAAAACATGAATTGGAAATATTATTCAGAAATGTAGAAGAAAAACTAAGACATAAAATATAAACTAAAACAACCCAAGATACTTAAAAGAATTAGCCAAGCATGGCTAAAAGAGGCATCGAATTACCCTGGATAGGAGCTCAAGTTTGGCTTCCCACAATTCCTAGGAACAATGCTCTTAAGGAGGAAAGAATAATACTTGTTGTATTCTGAATAGGTGTGTCTTTTACAAAGGATGAGCACTCCTATTTATAGCAAAAATTTCAATGATGGAGGAGTTGATGGCCATTATGGCCTTCATTGGCCACCAATTAACTTTTGAAAACTCCTTCCCACTACCATCAATTCTCCACTCATCCTTTTTAACATGTGCAAAATAGAAATGATGCTTCATATTCAATCTTTACACTTTTGGTCCTCTCTTTGCTAGCACTTCAATTTTGGCCCTTTATTTTCCTTAAACTTCACTTTTAGCCCCCAACTCTTGAACTTTCATACTTTGACCCTTTCTTTCCTGAAATTTACAGTTTGGTCCCTGGACAAAAATGATAACTTCTACCAGCTTTACTAAAATATAAAAATAACTATAAAAATTCCTAAAAATATAAAATAAAGTTTAAAAACCAAATAAAAGTTAATCTATATGCAAAATGCAAAATAAATATAAAATCTAAATAAAAAGATTAAAAAACCAATATGAGACACAAAAATAATAAAATAAAAAGACTAAAAAGACCCTAAAATTATCATATAAAATCTAGTCATCATTATAGTCAAGGAAAAAACCCTGAAATCGGCCGAAAACACTGAAATCAGCCAAAATCCCTAATGTTGATCCGAAAGCCATAAAACCAGCCTAAATCCCTATAATAAGCCAAAATCCCTAAAGTTAGTCTGAAATCCTAGAGTCTACAGCAAAACAATAAAATTGACCCAGAGCCCTTACATCGGAAAAACCCTGAAATCGGCCGAGAACCCTAAAGTTGATCAGAAAGACCTAAAGCTGGCCTAAAACCCTACAATAAGCCAAAAACCCTAAAATAAGTCTAAAAGTGTAGAGTCTACAGAAAAACCAAAAAATTGACACATAGCCCATAAATCGTCCAAATAACATATACTATAGTTAGCGGAAAAAATCTGAAATCGGCCGAAAACCCTGATATCAGCCGAAAATGCTGTAATCTGAAAATGCCCTAAAGTGATAAGAAAGCCCTAAAGCCAGCCTAAAACCCTATAATAAGATTAAAACCCTAAAATCAGTCTTAAAGCCTAGAGTTTACAGAAAAGCCATAAAATTGACCCGGCGCCCCTAAATCGTCCAAATACCCTATACTGTAGTCAGCGGAAAAACCTTGAATACTGCCGAAAACCCTGAAATTGGCTAAAAGTTGATCTGAAAAACCATAAAGCCGCCCTCAAACCCTATAATAAGCCGAAAACCCTAGAATCAGTCTTAAAGCCTAGAGTCTACAGAATAACCACAAAATTGACCTAGAGCCCTTAAATCGTCTAGATACCCCATACTATAGTCAACGAAAAAACCCTAAAATCGGCCAAAAACACTGAAATCAGCCAAAAGCCCTAATGTTGATCCGAAAGCCATAAAACCAGCCTAAACCCCTATAATAAGCCAAAATCCCTAAAACCAGTCTGAAATCCTAGAGTCTACAGAAAAAAAAAAAAAAAAACTGACCCATAGCCCTTATATCGGAAAAACCCTGAAACGGTTGAGAACCCTAAAGTTGATCAGAAAGCCATAAAGCTGGCCTAAAACCCTATATTAAGCCAAAAACCCTAAAATAAGTCTAAAAGCGTAGAGTCTACAGAAAAACCAAAAAATTGACACAAAGCCCTTAAATCGTCCAAATAACATATACTATAGTCAGCGGAAAAAATCTGAAATCGGCCGAAAACCTTGAAATCAGCCGAAAATGCTGTAATCTACCAAATGCCCTATAGTTGATCAGAAAGCCCTAAAGCCAGCCAAAAACCCTATAATAAGCGAAAACCCCAAAATCAGTCTTAAAGCCTAGAGTTTACAGAAAAAACCATAAAATTGAGCCGTAGCCTAGAGTTGATTAGAAAAACCATAAAGCCGCCATCAAACCCTATAATAAGCCGAAAACCCTAGAATCAGTCTTAAAGCTTAGAGTCTACGGAAAAACTATAAATTTGACCAGAGGCCGTAAATCATTCAAATGCCCTTTATTATTGTCAGCGGAAAAACCCTAAAATCGACCGAACCCCCTAAAATCGGCCAAAAGCCCTAAAGTTGATCAAAAAGCCCTAAAGCCGACCTAAAATCCCTATAATAAGCCGAAAACACTAAAATCAATCTAAAAGCCATTAGAGTCTACAGAAAAACAATAAAATTGACCCTGATCCCTTAAATTGACCAAATACCCTATACTATTAACATCGAAAAAACCCTAAAATCGGCCAGAAGCCCAAAAACTGATCAGAAAGCCATAAAGCTGGCCTAAAACCCTATAATAAGCCGAAAACCCTAAAATCAGTCTAAAAGCATATTGAGTCTACAGAAAAACTATAAAATTGACCCAGAGCCCTTAAATCGTCCAAATACCATATGCTATAGTGAGCGGAAAAATCTGAAATCAGCCGAAAACCCTTATATCTGCAAAAACCCTGAAATCGGCCAAAAACCCTGAAATCGGCAAAAACCCCAAAAATTAATCCGAAAGCTTTAAAGATGGCCTAAAACCCCATAATAAGCCGAAAACCCTAAATCCAATCTAAAAGCCTAGAGTCTACAGAATAACCATAAAATTGACCCAGAGCCCTTAAATCGTCCTGATACCCTAAACTATAGTCAACGAAAAAACCCTGAAATCGGCCGAAAACAATGAAATCAGCCAAAATCCCTAATGTTGATCCGAAAGCCATAAAACCAGACTAAATCCCTATAATAAGCCAAAATCCCTACAGTCAGTCTGAAATCCTAGAGTCTACAGCAAAACAATAAAATTGACCCAGCGCCCTTACATCGGAAAAACCCTGAAATCGGCCGAGAACCCTAAAGTTGATCAGAAATCCCTAAAGCTGGCCTAAAACCCTACATTAAGCCAAAAACCCTAAAATAAGTCTAAAAGTGTAGAGTCTACAGAAAAACCAAAAAATTGACACAGAGCCCTAAAATCGTCTAAATACCATATACTAAAGTCAGCGGAAAAAATCTGAAATGGGCCGAAAACCCTGAAATCAGCCGAAAATGTTGTAATCTGAAAATGCCCTAAAGTGATAAGAAAGCCCTAAAGCCGGCCTAAAACCCTATAATAAGACAAAAACCCTAAAATCAGTCTAAAAGCCTAGAGTTTATAGAAAAGCCATAAAATTGACCCGGAGCCCCTAAATCGTCCAAATACCCTATACTGTAGTCAGCGGAAAAACCCTGAATACTGCCGAAAACCCTGAAATTGGCTAAAAGTTGATCAGTAAAACCATAAAGCCGCCCTCAAACCCTATAATAAGCCGAAAACCCTAGAATCAGTCTTAAAGCCTAGAGTCTACGGGAAAACTATAAATTTTACCAGAGGCCTTAAATCATTCAAATGCCCTTTATTATTGCCAGCGGAAAAACCCTAAAATCGGCCGAAAACCCTGAAATCGGCCAAAAGCCCAAAAGTTGATCAAAAAGCCCTAAAGACGGCCTAAAATCCCTATAATAAGCCGAAAACACTAAAATCAATCTAAAAGCCATTAGAGTCTATAGAAAAACAATAAAATTGACCCAGATCCCTTAAATTGACCAAATACCCTATACTATAAACATAGGAAAAACCCTGAAATCGGCCAGAAGCCCAAAAATTGATCAGAAAGCCATAAAGCTGGCCTAAAACCCTATAATAAGGTGAAAACCCTAAAATCAGTCTAAAAGCCTATAGAGTCTACAGAAAAACTATAAAATTGACCTAGAGCCCTTAAATCGTCCAAATACCATATACTATAGTGAGCGGAAAAACTCTGAAATCAGCCGAAAACCCTTAAATCGGCCAAAAACCTTGAAATCGGCCAAAAACCCTGAAATCGGCAAAACCCCCAAAAGTTCATCCGAAAGCTTTAAAGCTGGCCTAAAACCCCATATTAAGCCGAAAACCCTAAATCCAGTCTAAAAGCCTAGAGTCTACTGAATAACTGTAAGACCCTCTATTTTTAGTATTTTTATTCTTGGTCCCTGAGGTTGGAGTATTTATGTTTTGGTCCTTAGTTGACTTTTGATCGACTTTGAGCTTTGTGTTAGTTGAATTGTTGTGTATTTATCATGAAAATTTTGGAGGAATATATATGAATTATTTTTTTAAAAACTGTTAGAAATATGTCTTCTAGTGTGAGTATTTTGGGTTAAACTATTTTAAGAACCTATATTAAATATATATATTATATTAAAGAAATGAATTATTATATATGTAAATACGGATTTATTATAAATAGCTATTTATTTAAAAAGAAAAAAAGAAAAGGAAAAAGAAAATAATATATATATAAGACTGACGTATATGATATATTTATTTAAATATATTTTGTTTTGTTAGATTTTGGTTGAAATCATATTTTGAACACAAATTGTATTTTATCTTATCATAAAAATTAAGGAGATTTGATTTGAAAGTTAAGATGAGCATATTACCTATTTTTATGTAATATACTAATAGCTGTTTTTCTCTATTTTAATTAATTATAGTTTTGTTTTGGAATGTTTATATATATATATAATTCTCTTTTATTATATATTGGTTATTTGAATTATGAACTTAGATAAATTATACTAGATTGTGTTTTATCCTATTAAGATTGTGCTTGAATTTTAAAATTAAGATATGGATTTTGGTTAAGAGATAGAGAAGAAAAAACTGAAATAACCTATTCTCTTTTAAATAGAAAATTCAACTCTTTTTCAACTCACAACTCAAAACCCTTAATTCCTCTTTCTCCCTCAACAAACACGGCTCATCCCTTTCCTCCTTACAAGCCGTCGCCCTCTTCCCTCTCCTAACAGCAACCATCGCTGCCGTTCGTTCTCTGCCGCAGCCGCCGCCGCTGCGAGTTTCCGTCCTCTGTTCCTGCCGCCCCTCTTCCCCTTCGAAAATCCCTCACTGGTTGTCCCTCTCAATCGCCACTAAATCGCGTTTTAAAATTCTTCGCCCCTGCCCGTGAGCGCGCCGCCGTATATCCTCTTCACGCCGCCGTCGTCAAGCTCGCACCGCCACTCCTCTCGCCGCTGTCACTTCCTCAAAGCGCGCCCCCTTCCTTCGTTCGTCGTCATCCTCGTTGCCGCTGCCACCAATCGCCGGTGTCTTCCTCTTCCTCTTAGCTTGCGGCCTTCACCCAAGACATCTGTTTTGGTCTCGTCCTTTCCTGGTATACTTCCCTCTGTTTTCATCTTTATTTTTCAGGTTTTATAACCAGCTATAGTATAATCAGAACTATCTTGGCGTAGACTTGGAAATGTTTGTATTAAGAAACAATTGTTCAGTTAGTTGTGCTCCATAATTCTAAGAGTTAGTACATAGCTTGTGCAGGATACTGTTTCTTCGATTAAATTAATGGAACAATGAATCCAGAATGTTGTCTAATTAAAAGAAAGAACCTTACCATAACCAATAAGGAGTATTGTAGATAAAGATTCATCCCTGTTAGAGTGCAGTGGTATATTAATTATAATATAGGTTCTGTTCTAATAGATTGGGCTGTTTAATTGTTAGATGCAATATGCATTGATTCTACTATCTGTGTTCATAATCCGTGAGTTCATCTCTGTTATGGTAGCTGAAATCAACTTTAGGAATTATTCTCAAATTGGGATTTTAGATGTTACCTAACATGCTTCACACTGATCTCTGTTCTCCTTCGCTTGTGCATTTTCCCGCATTCCTTTTGTTTGTTTGAGATTCGTTTCGAAACTCCGCTGATCCGAAGAGTTACTTTGTGTTCCTCTCTCCGTTTTCTCTCTTGCGGATTCAGTTTGAGGTTTAGAATAACTTACATCCAGTTGCATCAGTTTGGATAAACCGTTATTGTTTGGCTCATAACATTCTGTGATTAGCTAAACTATTGTGTCAAATTCAATATATGCTGAATAGAACAATCTGAAGATATGAATTGGTAACGTAAGAATAAGATAAAGCTCTCGTTGGTTTTTTAAGAATTGGCTCGGCTCTTATTATGTATAATCTGAAACTTCATAGTTAATTAGCTGGAGGTTCAATGTTAGGTTTATTTGTATTTTTTTTTCCTAGAAGCATTGATTCTTGATAGTAAAGGTCATTTCTTGACACTATATGGGGTTTGGGTTGTCCCTCGATTATTGATTGTGGTTACGAATCTCTTGACAGGTTGGACACGGAACCTATGCGATTCTACGTTCGAAGGTAAGGGTAACTTCTCGCTAGGAATTGATTGTCGTTGTGTTTGCCATTAATCTATTTGTTCTTGAAATCTTGTTGTGTTGTGTTTGCCATTAATCAATTTTTTCTTGAAAGCTTGTTGTGTTGGCTTGATTAATTGCATGATTTATTCACTCGCTACTGTGTGCTGAGTAATTGAAGTGAATATTTGATATAACATATTCATATGTTAAGAGAAATTCAAAGGTATTGGCATATGATATTATGACTACTTTGGATTGATGTGGGAACTGTTGTTCATGATGTTGGAAATCACTTGAGTGATAACATATGCATTACTTAGGTTTTGTTTAGGCTCTGATGTGACGGGTGCTTGTCCCGTGGGATCAGGCCGAGGGCAATGTGGTGGGTGCTTGTCCCACGTGATTGTCCTGACCCGGTTAGGGTGAATTAGGGCAATGTGGTGGGTGCTTGTCCCACGTGATTTTCCTGCCTCTGTTCGAGGAAAATCTGGCCATAGCTATGCATATAGTTATCTTAGGAATAATTTGCATAAATTGGAAAATTTAATGAAAGACCTTGTATTATATTGTTACTGTTATTTTATCTTATTTATCACTTGCTGATCTTTGTCATTATCATTTTGTTTTCGAAGTTAACCCTTTACTGTTTGCTATTTGTTGTTTGGGCGCTTAACGTCAGAGACTGACAGGACGAGGAGTTTCATCTCTTAAAGAGCATTATGGAATCAGAGTGCGCAGTGGAAGCGTGAAGAACTAGGATCATTCTTTTTATATTTTGGTTTACATATAAAGACTTAGAAACTTACATTGTTATAATTTTATGTATATTATACCGTTAGAGTATGGTAACTTATGGGTTTATAATTACTAAATAATTATTTGAGCGACGTTTTTGCTTTAAAAATAAATGAGGGACCTTTTTGAGAGGTTTTATGAACTTAATTTCCGCTTATTTACAATGTGACCCCCGGACCGGAAATTGGGGTGTTACAATAACCATAAAATTGAACCAGAGCTCTTAAATCGTCCAGATACCCTATACTATAGTCAACGAAAAAACCCTGAAATCGGCAGAAAACACTGAAATCAGCCAAAAGCCCTAATGTTGATCCGAAAGCCATAAAACCAGCGTAAATCCCTATGATAAGCCAAAATCCCTAAAATCAGTCTGAAATTTTAGAGTCTACAGAAAAACAATAAAACTGACCCAGAGCCCTTACTTCGGAAAAACCCTGAAATCAGCCGAGAACCCTAAAGTTGATCAGAAAGCCCTAAAGCTGGCCTAAAACCCTATATTAAGCCAAAAACCCTAAAATAAGTCTAAAAGCGTAGAGTCTGCACAAAAACCAAAAAATTGACACAGAGCCCTTAAATAGTCCAAATAACATATACAATATAGTCATCGGAAAAAATCTGAAATCGGCCGAAAACGCTAAAATCAGCCGAAAATGCTGTAATCTGCCAAATGGCCTAAAGTTGATCAGAAAGCCCTAAAGCCTGCCTAAAACCCTATAATAAGACGAACACCCGAAAATCAGTCTAAAAGCCTAGAGTTTACAGAAAAGCCATAAAATTGACCCGGAGCCCCTTAAATCGTCCAAATACCCTATACTGTAGTCAGCGGAAAAACCCTGAAATCTGCCGAAAACCCTGAAATTGGCTAAAAGTTGATCAGAAAAACTATAAAGCCGCCCTCAAACCCTATAATAAGCCGAAAACACTAGAATCATTCTTAAAGCCTAGAGTCTACAGAAAAACTATAAATTTGACCAGTGGCCTTAAATCATTCAAATGCCCTTTATTATTGTCAGCGGAAAAACCCTAAAATCGGCCGAAAACCCTGATATCGGCCAAAAGCCCTAAAGTTGATCAAAAACCCCTAAAGCCGGCCAAAAATCCCTATAATAAGCCGCAAACACTAAAATCAATCTAAAAGCCATTAGAGTCTACAGAAAAACAATAAAATTGACCCAGATCCATTAAATTGACCAAATACCCTATACTATAAACATCGGAAAAACCCTGAAATCGGCCAGAAGCCCAAAAATTGATCAGAAAGCCATAAATCTGGCCTAAAACCATATAATAAGCCGAAAACCCTAAAATTAGTCTAAAAGCCTATTGAGTCTACAAAAAAACTATAAAATTGACCCAGAGCCCTTAAATCGTCCAAATACCATATACTATAGTGAGCGGAAAAACCCTGAAATCAGCCGAAAAACCCTTAAATCAGCCAAAAACCCTGAAATCGGCAAAAAACCCTGAAATCGGCGAAAACCCCCAAAGTTAATCCGAAATATTTAAAGCTGGCCTAAAACCCCATAATAAGCCGAAAACCCTAAATTCAGTCTAAAAGCCTTGACTCTACAGAATAACCATAAAATTGACCGAGAGCCCTTAAATCGTCCAGATACCCTATACTATAGTCAACGAAAAAACCCTAATATCAGCCCAAAACACTGAAATCAGCCAAAAGCCCTAATGTTGATCCGAAAGCTATAAAACCAGCCTATATCCCTATAATAAGCCAAATTCCCTAAAATCAGTCTGAAATCCTGGAGTCTACAGAAAAACAATAAAACTGACCCATAGCCCTTGATTCGGAAAAACCCTAAAATCGGCTGAGAACCCTAAAGTTGATCAGAAAGCCCTAAAGCTGGCCTAAAACCCTATATTAAGCCAAAAACCCTAAAATAAATTTAAAAGCGTAGAGTCTACAGAAAAACCAAAAAATTGACACAGAGCCCTTAAATCGTCCGAATAACACATACTATAGACAGCGGAAAAAATCTGAAATCGGCCGAAAACCTTGAAATCAGCCTAAAAATGCTGTACTCTGCCAAATGCCCTAAAGTTGATCAGAAAGCCCTAAAGCCAGCCAAAAACCCTATAATAAGCGAAAACCCTAAAATCAGTCTAAAAGCCTAGAGTTGACAGAAAACCCATAAAATTGAGCCGGAGCCTAGAGTTTATCAGAAAAACCATAAAGCCGCCCTCAAACCCTATAATAAGCCGAAAACCCTAGAATCAGTCGTAAAGCCTAGAGTCTACGGAAAAACTATAAATTTGACCAGAGGCCTTAAATCATTCAAATGCCCTTTATTGTTGTCAGCGGAAAAACCCTAAAATCGGCCGAAAACACTAAAATCAATCTAAAAGCCATTATAGTCTACAGAAAAGCAATAAAATTGACCCAGATCCATTAAATTGACCAAAAACCCTATACTATAAACATCAGAAAAACCCTGAAATCGGCCAGAAGCCCAAAAACTGATCAGAAAGCCAAAAAGCTGGCCTAAAACCCTATAATAAGCCGAAAACCCTAAAATCAGTCTAATAGCCTATAGAGTCTAGAGAAAAACTATAAAATTGACCCAGAGCCCTTAAATCGTCCAAATACCATATATTATAGTGAGCGGAAAAATTCTGAAATCAGCCGAAAACCCTAAAATCGGCAAAAACCCTGAAATCAGCCCAAAACCCTGAAATCGGCAAACACCCCAAAAGTTAATTCGAAAGCTTTAAAGCTGGACTAAAAACCCATAATAAGCCGAAAACCCTAAATCCAGTCTAAAAGCCTAGAGTCTACAGAATAACCATAAAATTGACCCAGAGCTCTTAAATCGTCAAGATTCCCTATACTATGTCAACGAAAAAACCCTGAAATCGGTCGAAAACACTGAGATCAACCAAAAGCCCTGCTGTTGATCCGAAAGCCATAAAACCAGCCTAAATCCCTATAATAAGCCCAAATCCCTAAAATCAGTCTGGAATCCTAGAGTCTACAGAAAAACAATAAAACTGACCCAGAGTCCTTACATCGGAAAAACCCTGAAATCGGCCGAGAACCCTAAAGTTGATCAGAAAGCCCTAAAGCTGGCCTAAAACCCTATATTAAGCCAAATACCCTAAAATAAGTCTAAGAGCGTAGAGTCTACAGAAAAACCAAGAAATTGACACAGAGCCCGTAAATCAGCCGAAAATGTTGTAATCTGCCAAATGACCTAAAGTTGATTAGAAAGCCCTAAAGCCGGCCTAAAACCCAATAATAAGACGAAAACCCGAAAATCAGTCTAAAAGCCTAGAGTTTTCAGAAAAACCATAAAATTGACCCGAGGACCCTTAAATCGTCCAAATACCCTATATTGTAGTCAGCGCAAAAACCCTGAAATGTGCCGAAAACCCTGAAATTGGCTAAAACTTGATCAGAAAACCATAAAGTTGCCCTCAAACCCTATAATAAGCCGAAAACACTAGAATCAGTCTTAAAGCCTATAGTCTACGGAAAAACTATAAATTGGACCAGCGGCCTTAAATCATTCAAATGCCATTTATTATTGTCAGCGGAAAAAGCCTAAAATCGGCCGAAAACCCTGGAATCGGCCAAAAGCCGAAAAACACAAAAATCAATCTAAAAGCCATTGGAGTCTATAGAAAAACAATAAAATTGACCCAGATCCCTTAAATTGACCAAAAACCTTATACTATAAACATCAGAAAACCCTGAAATCGTCCAGAAGCCCAAAAAATGATCAGAAAGCCATAAAGCTGGCCTAAAACCCTATAATAAGTCGAAAACCCTAAAATCAGTCTAAAAGCCTATAGCGTCTACAGACAAACTATAAAATTGACCCAGAGCCCTTAAATCGTCCAAATACCATATACTATCATGAGGGGAAAAACTCTGAAATCAGCCGAAAACCCTTAAATCGGCCAAAAACCCTGAAATCGGCTAAAAACCCTGAAATCGGCAAAAACCCCAAAAGTTAATCCGAAAGCTTTAAAGCTAGCCTAAAACCCCATAATAAGCCGAAAACCCTAAATCCAGTCTAAGAGCCTAGAGTCTACAGAATAACCAGAAAATTGACCCAGAGCCCTTAAATCGTCCAGATACCCTATACTATAGTCAACGAAAAAACCCTGAAATCGGCCGAAAAAACTGAAATCAGCCAAAAGCCCTACTGTTGATCCGAAAGCCATAAAATAAGCCTAAATCCCTATAATAAGCCAAAATCCATAAAATCAGTCTGAAATCTTAGAGGCTACAGAAAAACAATAAAACTGACCTAGAGCCCTTACATCGGAAAAACTTTGAAATCGGCCGAAAACCCTAAAGTTGATCAGAAAGCCCTAAAGCTGGCCTAAAACCCTATATTGAGCCAAAAACCCTAAAATAAGTCTAAAAGCGTAGAGTCTATAGAAAAACCAAAAAATTGACACAAGGCCCTTAAATCGTCCAAATAACATATACTATAGTCAGCGTAAAAACTCTGAAATAAGCCGAAAACCCTTAAATCAGCCAAAAACCCTGAAATCGGCTAAAAACCCTGAAAATCGGCTTAAAACCCTGAAATCGGCCAAAAGCCCTAAAGTTGATCTAAAAGCCCTAAAGCCAGCCTAAAATCCCAATAATAAACCGAAAACACTAAAATCAGTCTAATAGCCTATAGAGTCTAGAGAAAAACTATAAAATTGACCCAGAGCCCTTAAATCGTCCAAATACCATATACTATAGTGAGCGGAAAAACTCTGAAATCAGCCGAAAACCCTCTAATCGGCCAAAAACCCTGAAATCAGCTATAAACCCTGAAATCGACAAAAACCCCAAAAGTTAATCCGAAAGCTTTAAAGCTGGCCTAAAACCTCATAATAAGCCGTAAACCCTAAATCCAGTCTAAAAGCCTAGAGTCTACAAAATAACCAGAAAATTAACCCAGAGGGCTTAAATCTTCCAGATACCCTATACTATAGTCAACCAAAAAAACCTGAAATCGGCCGAAAACACTGAAATCAGCCAAAAGCCCTAATGTTGATCCGAAACCATAAAACTAGCCTAAATCCCTATAATAAGCCAAAATCCCTAAAATAAGTCTAAAATCCTAGAGTCTACAGAAAAACAATAAAACTGACCCAGAGCCCTTACATCGGAAAAACCATGAAATCGGCCGAGAACCCTTAAGTTGATGAGAAAGCCCTAAAGCTGGCCTAAAACCCTATATTAAGCCAAAAACCCTAAAATAAGTCTAAAAGCGTAGAGTCTACAGAAAAACACAAAAATTGACACATGGCCCTTAAATTGTCCAAATAACATACACTATATTCAGCGGAAAAAATCT
This sequence comes from Acmispon strigosus, assembly GCA_030819835.1. Taxonomy (NCBI): domain Eukaryota; kingdom Viridiplantae; phylum Streptophyta; class Magnoliopsida; order Fabales; family Fabaceae; genus Acmispon; species Acmispon strigosus. The sequence continues at coordinate 14,923,265 of JAUAMA010000004.1, read as the reverse complement.
GAAGTCGGCCGAAAACCCTGAAATCAGCCGAAAATGCTGTAATCTGCCAAATGCCCAAAAGTTGATCAGAAAGCCCTAAAGCCAGCCTAAAACCCTATAATAAGACGAAAACCCTAAAATCAGTCTAAAAGCCTAGAGTTTACAGAAAAACCATAAAATTGACCCGGAGCCCTTGAATCGTCCAAATACCCTATACTGTAGTCAGCGGAAAAACCCTGAAATCTGCCGAAAACCCTAAAATTGGCTAAAAGTTGATCAGAAAAACAATAAAATCGCCCTCAAACCCTATAATAAGCTGAAAACCCTAGAATCAGTCTGAAAGCCTTGAGTCTACGGTAAAACTATAACTTTGACCAGAGGCCTTAAGTTATTCAAATGCCCTTTATTATTGTCAGCGGAAAAAACGCAAAATGGACCGAAAACCCTGAAATCGGCCAAAAGCCATTAAGTTGATCAAAAAGCCCTAAAGCCGGCCTAAAATCCCAATAATAAGCCGAAAACACTAATATTAATCTAAAAGCCATTAGAGTCTACAGAAAAGCAATAAAATTGACCCAGATCCCTTAAATTGACCAAATACCCTATACTATAAACATCGGAAAAACCCTGAAATCGGCCAGAAGCCCGAAAAATGATCAGAAAACCATAAAGCTGGCCTAAAACCCTATAATAAGCTGAAAACCCTAAAATCAGTCTAAAAGCCTATAGAGTCTAAAGAAAAACTATAAACTTGACCCAGAGCCCTTAAATCGTCCAAATACCATATACTATAGTGAGCGGAAAAACTCTAGAATCAGCCGAAAACCCTTAAATCGGCCAAAAACCCTGAAATCGGCTAAAAACCCTGAAATCGGCAAAAACCCCAAAAGTTAATCCGAAAGCTTTAAAGCTGACCTAAAACCCCATAATAAACCGAAAACCCTAAATCAAGTAAAAAAGCATAGAGTCTACAGAATAACCAGAAAATTGACCCAGAGCGCTTAAATCTTCCAGATACCCTATACTATAGTCAACGAAAAAACCCTGAAATCGGCCGGAAACACTGAAATCAGCCAAAAGCCCTAATGTTGATCCGAAACCATAAAACTAGCCTAAATCCCTATAATAAGCCAAAATCCCTAAAATAAGTCTAAAATCCTAGAGTCTACAGAAAAAAAATAAAACTGACCCAGAGCCCTTACATCGGAAAAACCATGAAATCGGCCTAAAATGCTGTAATCTGCCAAATGCCCGAAAATCAGTCTAAGAGCCTAGAGTTTACAGAAAACCATAAAATTGACCCAGAGCCCTTAAATCGTCCAAATACCCTATACTATCAGAAACGAAAAAACCCTAAAATCGGCCGAAAACACTGAAATCAGCCAAAAGCCCTAATGTAGATCTGAAAGCCATATAACCAGCCTAAATCCCTATAATAAGCCAAAATCCCTAAAATCAGTTTGAAATCCTAGAGCCTACAGAAAAGCAATAAAACAGACCCAGAGCCCTTAAATCGGAAAAACCCTGAAATCGGCCGAGAACCCGAAAGTTGATTAGAAAGCCCAAAAGCTTGCCTAAAACCCTATATTAAGCCAAAAACCCTAAAATAAGTCTAAAAGTGTAGAGTCTACAGAAAAACCAGTAATTCACACAGAGCCCTTAAATCGTCCAAATAACATATACTATAGTCCGCGGAAAAAATCTGAAATCGACCGAAAACCTTGAAATCAGCCGAAAATGCTGTAATCTCCCAAATGCCCTAAAGTTGATCAGAAAGCCCTAAAGCCGGCTTAAAACCCTATAATAAGACGAAAACCCGAAAATCAGTCTAAAAGCCTTACATCGGAAAAACCCTGAAATCGGCCGAAAACCCTAAATTAATCAGAAAGCCCTAAAGCTGGCCTAAAACCCTATATTAAGCCAAAAACCCTAAAATAAGTCTAAAAGCGTAGAGTCTACAGAAAAACCAAAAAATTGACACAGAGCCCTTTAATCGTCCAAATAACATATACTATAGTCAGTTGAAAAAATCCTAAATCGGCCGAAAACCTTGAAATCAGCCGAAAATGCTTTAATCTGCCAAATGCCCTAAAGTTGATCAGAAAGGCCTAAAGCCAACCTAAAACCCTATGATAAGAAGAAAACTCTAAAATCAGTCTAAAAGCCTAGAGTTTACAGAAAAACCATAAAATTGACCCAGAGCCCTTAAATCGTCCAAATACCCTATACTGTAGTCAGCGGAAAAACCCTGAAATCTGCTGAAAACCTTGAAATTGGCTAAAAGTTGATCAGAAAAACCATAAAGCCGCCCTCAATCCCTATTATAAGCCGAAAACCCTAGAATCAGTCTTAAAGCCTAGAGTCTACGGAAAAACTATAAATTTGACCAGAGGCCTTTATTATTATCAGCGGAAAAACCCTAAAATCGGCCGCAGACCCTGAAATCGGCCAAAAGCCCTAAAGTTGATAAGAAAAAACCTTAAAATCGGCCGAAAACAATAAAATCAGAAAAACCATAAAGCCGCCCTCAAACCCTATATTAAGCCAAAAACCCTTAAATAAGTCGAAAAGCGTAGAGTCTGCAGAATAACCATAAAATTGACCCAGAGCCCTTAAATCGTCCAGATACCCTATACTATCAGAAACGAAAAAACCCTAAAATCGGCCGAAAACATATACTAAAAGTCAGTGGAAAAAATCCGAAATCTGCCGAAAACCCTGAAATCTGCCGAAAATGCTGTAATCTGCCAAATGCCCTAAAAATGATCAGAAAGCCCTAAAGACAACCTAAAACCCTATAATAAGACGAAAACGGTAAAATCAGTCTAAAAGCCTAGAGTTTACAGAAAAACCGTAAAATTGACCCAGAGCCCTTAAATCGTACAAAAACCCTATACTATAGTGAGCGGAAAAACTCTGAAATCAGCCGAAAACCCTTAAATCGGCCAAAAACCCTGAAATCGGCCTAAAACCCTGAAATCGGCAAAAACCCCAAAAGTTAATTCGAAAGCTTTAAAGCTGGCCTAAAACCCCATAATAAGCCGAAAACCCTAAATCTAGTCTAAAAGCCTTGAGTCTACAAAATAACCATAACATTGACCCAGTGCCCTTAAATCGTCCAGATACCCTATACTATATAGTCAACGAAAAAACCCTGAAATCGGCCGAAAACACTGAAATCAGCCAAAAGCCCAAATGTTGATCCGAAAGCCATAAAACCAGCCTAAATCCCTATAATAAGCCAAAACCCCTAAAATCAGTCTGAAATCCTAGAGTCTACAGAAAAACAATAAAACTGACCCAGAGCCCTAACATCGGAAAAACCCTGAAATCGACTGAGAATCCTAAAGTTGATCAGAAAGCCCTAAAGCCGGCCTAAAACCCTATAATAAGACGAAAACCCTAAAATCAGTCTAGAAGCCTAACATCAGAAAAACCCTAAAATCGGCCGAGAACCCTAAAGTTGATCAAAAAGCCCTAAAGCTGGCCTAAAACCCTATATTAAGCCAAAAACCCTAAAATAAGTCTAAAAGCGTAGGGTCTACAGAAAAACCAAAAAATTGACACAGGGCCCTTAAATCGTCCAAATAACATATAGTATAGTCAGCGGAAAAAATCTGAAATCGGCCGAAAACCCTAAAATCAGTCTAAAAGCGTAGAGTTTACAGAAAAACCATAAAATTGACCCGGAGCCCTTAAATCGTCCAAATACCCTATACTGTAGTCAGCGCAAAAATCCCTGAAATCTGCCGAAAACCCTGAAATTGGCTAAAAGTTGATCAGAAAAACCATAAAGCCGCCCTCAAACCCTATAATAAGCCAAAAACCCTAGAATCAGTCTTAAAGCCTAGAGTCTACGGAAAAACTATAGATTTTACCGGAGGCCTTAAATCATTCAAATGCACTTTATTATTGTCAGCGGAAAAACCCTAAAATCGGCCCAAAACCCTGAAATCGGCCAAAAGCCCTAAAGTTGATCAAAAAGCCCTAAAGCCAGCCTAAAATACCTATAATAAGCCGGAAACACTAAAATCAATCTAAAAGCCATTAGAGTCTACAGAAAAACAATAAAATTGACCCAGATCCCTTAAATTGACCAAATACCCTGTACTATAAACATCGGAAAAACCCTGAAATCGGCCAGAAGCCCAAAAATTGATCAGAAAGCCATAAAGCTGGCCTAAAACCCTATAATAAGCCGAAAACCCTATAATCAGTCTAAAAGCCTGAAATCGGCCAAAACCCCTGAAATCGGCAAAAACCGCAAAAGTTAATCCGAAAGCTTTAAAGCTGGTCTAAAACCCCATAATAAGCTGAAAACACTAAATCCAGTCTAAAATCCAAGAGTCTACAAAATAACTATAAAATTGACCCAGAGCGCCTAAATCGTCTAGATACCCTATACTATAGTCAACGAAAAAACCCTGAAATCGGCTGAAAACACTGAAATCAGCCAAAAGCCCTAATGTTGATCCGAAAGCCACAAAACCAGCCTAAATCCCTATAATAAGCCAAAATCCCTAAAATCAGTCTAAAATCCTTGAGTCTACAGAAAAACTATAAAACTAACCCAGAGCCCTTACATCGGAAAAACGCTGAAATCGGCCGAGAACCCTAAAGTTGATCAGAAAATCCTAAAGCTAGCCTAAAACCCTATAATAAGACGAAAACCCTAAAATCAGTCTAATAGCCTAGAGTTTACAGAAAAACCATAAAATAGACCCAGAGCCCCTCAAATCGTACAAATACCCTATAATGTAGTCAGCGGAAAAACCCTGAAATCTGCCGAAAAACCCTGAAATTGGCTAAAAGTTGATTAGAAATACCAAAAGGCCGCCCTCAAACCCTATAATAAGCCGAAAAACCTAGAATCAGTCTTAAAGCCTAGAGTCTACGGAAAAACAATAAAACAAACCAAAGGCCTTAAATCATTCAAATGCCCTTTATTATTGTCAGCGGAAAAACCCTAAAATCGGCCGAAAACCCTGAAATCGGCCAAAAGCCCTAAAGTTGATCAAAAAGCCCTAAAGCCGGCCTAAAATCCCTATAATATGCCGAAAACACTAAAATCAATCTAAAAGCCAAAAGAGTCCACAGAAAAACAATAAATTTAACCCAGATCCCTTAAATTGACCAAATACCCTACACTATATACATCGGAAAAACCCTGAAATCGGCCTGAAGCCCAAAAATTGATCAGAAAGCCATAAAGCTGGCCTACAACCCTTTAATAAGCCGAAAACCCTAAATCATTCTAAAAGCCTATAGAGTCTCCAGAAATACTATAAAATTGACCCAGAGCCCTTAAATCGTCCAAATACCATATACTATAGTGAGCGGAAAAACTTTGAAATCAGCCGAAAACTCTTAAATCGGCCAAAAACCCTGAAACCGGCCAAAAACCCCAAAAGTTAATCCGAAAACCCTAAAACCCCATAATAAACAGAAAACCAAATCCAGTATAAAAGCCTAGAGTCTACAAAATAACCATAAAATTGACCCAGAGCCCTTAAATCGTCCAGAGACCCTATACTATAGTCAATGAAAAAACCCTGAAATCGGCCGAAAACACTGATATTAGCCAAAAGCCCTAATGTTGATCCGAAAGCCGTAAAACCAACCTAAATCCCTATAATAAGCCAAAATCCCTAAAATCAGTCTGAATTCCTAGAGTCTACAGAAAAACAATAAAAATGACCCAGAGCCCTTACATCAGAAAGCCATAAAGCTGGCCTAAAACCCTATATTAAGCCAAAAACCCTAAAATAAGTCTAAAAGCGTAGAGTCTGCAGAAAAACCAAAAAATTGACACAGAGCCCTTAAATCGTCCAAATAACATATACTATAGTCGGCGGCAAAATCTGAAATCGGCAGAAATCCCTGAAATCAGCCGAATATGTTGTAATCTGCCAAATGCCCTAAAGTTGAGCAGAAAGCCCTAAAGCCGGCCTAAAACCCTATAATAAGACGAAAACCCTAAAATCAGTCTAAAAGCCTAGAGTTTACAGAAAAACAATAAAATTGATCCAGATCCCTTAAATTGACCACATACCCTATACTATAAAGATCAGAAAAACCCTAAAATCGGGCAGAAGCCCAAAAATTGATCAGAAAGCCATAAAGCTGGCCTAAAACCCTATAATAAGCCGAAAACCCTAAAATCAGTCTAAAAGCCTGTAGAGTCTACATAAAAACTGTAAAATTGACCCAGAGCCCTTAAATCGTCCAAATACCATATACTATAGTGAGTGGAAAAACACTGAAATCAGCCGAAAACCCTTAAATCGGCCAAAAACCCTAAAATCGGGCAAAAACCCTGAAATAGGCAAAAAGCCCATTAATCCGAACACGGTAAAGCTGGCCTAAAACCCCATAATAAGCAGAAAACCCTAAATCCAGTCTAAAAGCCTAGAGTCTACAGAATAAACTTAAAATTGACCCAGAGCCCTTAAATCGTCGAGATACCCTATACAATAGTCAACGGAAAAAATCGTCGAGATTGACAAAGAGCCCTTAAATCGTCCAAATAACATATACTATAGTCAGCGGAAAAAATCTGAAATCGGCCGAAAATCCTGAAATCAGCCGAAAATGCTGTAATTTGCCAAATGCCTTAAAGTTGATCAGAAAGCCCTAAAGTCGGCCTAAAACCCTATAATAAGACGAAAACCCTAACATCAGTCTAAAAGCCTAGAGTCTACAGAAAAACCATAAAATTGACCCGGAGCTCTTAAATCGTCCAAATACCCTATACTGTAGTCAGCGGAAATACCCTGAAATCTGCAGAAAACCCTGAAATTGGCTAAAAGTTGATCAGAAAAACCATAAAGCCGCCCTCAAACCCTATAATAAGCCGAAAACCCTAGAATCAGTCTTAAAGCCTAGAGTCTACGGAAAAACTATAAATTTGACCAGAGGCCTTAAATCATTCAAATTCCCTTTATTATTGTCAGCGGAAAAACCCTAAATTCGGCCGAAAACTCTGAAATCGGCCAAAAGCCCTAAAGTTGATCAAAAAGCCCTAAAGCCGGCCTAAAATCCCTATAATAAACCGAAAACACTAAAATCAATCTAAATGCAATTAGAGTCTACAGAAAAACAATAAAATTGACCCAGATACCTTAAATTGACCATGTACCCTATACTATAAACATCGGAAAAACCTTAAAATCAGCTAGAAACTAATAAATTGAGCAGAAAGCTGTAAAGCTGGCCTAAAACCCTATAATAAGCCGAAAACCCTAAAATCAGTCTAAAAGCCTATAGAGTCTACAAAAAAACTATAAAATTGACCCAGAGCCCTTAAATCGTCCAAATACCATATACTATTGTGAGCGGAAAAACTCTGAAATCAGCCGAAAACCCTTAAATCGGCCAAAAACCCTTAAATCGGCCAAAAACCTTGAAATCGGCAAAAACCCCAAAAGTTAATCCGAAAGCTTTAAAGCTGGCCTAAAACCCCATAATAATTCGAAAACCCTAAATCCAGTCTAAAAGTCTACAGTCTACAGAATAACCATAAAATTGACCTAGAGCCCTTAAATCGTCCAGATACCCAATACTATAGTCAACGAAAAAACCCTGAAATCGGCCGAAAACACTGAAATAAGCAAAAGTCCTATTGTTGATCCGAAATCCATAAAACCAACCTAAATCCCTAAAATCTGTCTGAAGTCCTAGAGTCTACAGAAAAACAATAAAAGTAACCCAGAGCCCTTACATCGGAAAAACCCAGAAATCGATCGGGAACCCTAAAGTTGATCAGAAAGCCCTAAAGCTGGCCTAAAACCCTATATTAAGCCAAAAACCCTAAAATTAGTCTAAAAGCTTAGAGTCTACAGAAAAACCAAAAAATTGACACAAAGCCCTTAAATCGTCCAAATAACATATACGATAGTCAGCGGAAAAAATCTAAAATCGGCCGAAAACCCTAAAATCAGCCGAAAATGCTGTAATCTGCCAAATGCCCTAAAGTTGATCAGAAAGCCCTAAAACCCTATAATAAGAAGAAAACCCAAAAATCAGTCTAAAAGCCTAGAGTTTACAGCAAAACCATAAAATGGACCCGGAGCCCCTTAAATCGTCCAAATACCCTATTCTGTAGTCAGCGGAAAAACCCTAAAATCGGCAAAAAACCTTGAAATCGGCCAAAAGCCCTAAAGTTGATCTAAAAGCCCTAAAGCCGGCCTAAAATCCCAATAATAAGCCGAAAACACTAAAATCAATCTAAAAGCCATTAGAGTCTACAGAAAAGCATTAAAATTGACCCAGATCCCTTAAATTGACCAAATACCCTATACTATAAACATCGGAAAAACCCAGAAATCGGCCAGAAGCCCAAAAATTGATCAGAAAGCCATAAAGCTGGCCTAAAACCCTATAATAAGCCGAAAACCCTAAAATCAGTCTAAAAGCCTATAGAGTTTAAAGAAAAACTATAAAATTGACGCAGAGCCCTTAAATCGTCCAAATACCATATACTATATTGAGCGGAAAAACTCTGAAATCAGCCGAAAACCCTTAAATCGGCCAAAAACCCTGAAATCGGCCAAAAACCTTGAAATCGGCAAAAACCACAAAAGTTAATCCGAAAGCTTTAAAGCTGGCCTAAAACCCCATAATAAGTCGAAAACCCTAAATCCAGTCTAAAAGTCTACAGTCTACAAAATAACCATAAAATTGACCTAGAGCCCTTAAATCGTCTAGATACCTAATACTATAGTCAACGAAAAAACCCTGAAATCGGCCGAAAACACTAAAATAAGCCAAAGTCCTATTGTTGATCCGAAATCCATAACACCAGCCTAAATCCCTAAAATCAGTCTAAAATCCTAGAGTCTACAGAAAAACAATAAAACTGACCCAGAGCCCTTACATCGGAAAAAAACCCTGAAATCGGCCGTGAACCCTAAAGTTGATCAGAAAGCCCTAAAGCTGGCCTAAAACCCTATATTAAGCCAAAAACCCTAAAATTAGTCTAAAAGCTTAGAGTCTACAGAAAAACCAAAAAATTGACACAAAGCCCTTAAATCGTCCAAATAACATATACGATAGTCAGCGGAAAAAATCTAAAATCGGCCGAAAACCCTAAAATCAGCCGAAAATGCTGTAATCTGCCAAATGCCCTAAAGTTGATCAGAAAGCCCTAAAACCCTATAATAAGAAGAAAACCCAAAAATCAGTCTAAAAGCCTAGAGTTTACAGCAAAACCATAAAATGGACCCGGAGCCCCTTAAATCGTCCAAATACCCTATTCTGTAGTCAGCGGAAAAACCCTGAAATCGGCAAAAAACCTTGAAATTGGCTAAAAGTTGATCAGGAAAACCATAAAGCCGCCCTCAAATCCTATAATAAGCCGAAATCGCTAGAATCAGTCTTGAAGCCTAGAGTCTACGGAAAAACTATAAATTTGACCAGAGGCCTTAAATCATTCAAATGCCCTTTCTTATTGTCAGCAGAAAAACCCTAAAATCGGCCGAAAACCCTGAAATCAGCCAAAAGCCCTAAAGTTGATCTAAAAGCCCTAAAGCCAGCCTAAAATCCCTATATTAAGCCGAAAAACACTAAAATGAATCTAAAAGCCATTAGAGTCTACAGAAAAACAATAACATTGACCCAGATCCCTTAAATTGACCATCAGAAAAACCCTGAAATCGGCCAGAAGCCCAAAAATTGATCAGAAAGCCATCAAACTGGCCTAAAATCCTATAATAAGCCGAAAACCCTAAAATCAGTCTAAAAGCCTATAGAGTCTACAGAGAAAACTATAAAATTGACCCAGAAGCTTGATTGACTTGTTAGTTCCAAAAACAGCACAAATAAGATCATGGGTTGAAAAATTGTGTCCACCTTAAAAACAAGAATTCTTGAGTTCCCAAAAATCAAAACCATTGTAGAAGCAAGGGAAAACTCAAAGAATCAAAAACCTTTCAAGAACTGGTGGACACAAATTATTTATAAACAACAAAAACAGAAAATAAAATAAAATAAAAAACAGAAAATTGCCCGAGCTCCAGCGCTTGGGTTTGCCAACGCTTGGGCGCTGGAATTAAAATGAAAAACTGGGCAAATAACAGGGACTCAACGCATGAGCGTTGAGCCTCCAACGCTTGAGCGTTGGGGTGCCTGCAACAATTTATTCAGCAAAACAAAATAAAATAAAATATGCACTTGGGTTGTCTCCCAAGAAGCCCAATGTTATAGTCTTTGGTAGACTTTTCACTAATCAATTTCAACCGGGGTCTATTACAAAATTCATTAGACCCCGCAAATCATGCAAATTTTGGCACATAAACATCATGGTGCCCAATGAATTTTCAGCCATCAAAGCAAAAACAACAAATTTACAAATGGAGGGGATAAGAAAATTTTCCCCTTGCTCTTTGCCTTGATCTTGTGAACCTATAACATAGGTCCCTTGAGGTTCCTCCATTTCCAATTTGCCTTCAAAGACAAATTCTACAATGGAGGTTTCTTTCACCTCTTTTCTTTGAACCACGAGTTCATTTTCATGAACAAGTGGTTGTTGTTCATCCCTGGGCTGCCACCTTAGAATGTCATTCAGCCTCCCTTGCAAGATCATTCTGGCCTTCCATTCCTGCACTCGGTTGGGCAAAGATCCCGAAGCATGCTTGCAATCCAATTCAGAGTAATACTCATCAATTAAATTGAGAGCATCACACTTCTTTTTTTCATCTTCTTTTTTAAGATATGCCCGGATCTTTGCCAGCCATTCTTCAAATGTTCCAGCCATAATTCCTTACAAAAATCAGCAGACAAAATTAGCAGCACCAGTTCATCACACAAATAATATTTTTTTTTTATATATATAAACAAGAAGTACTAAACAAAATAAAAATAAGAACTTGAAAAGAACCTATCCCCGGCAACGGCGCCAAAAACTTGATAGCAGAATCGCAAGCGTACGATTTACTATTGCGTAGTAAAAAGATCGAACCCAAGGGATAGGTGTTCTTAATAATATAAAATTTAGTACTTGTGCAAAAAAAAAAGATGAAATATATGTTGTTGGTTTTAGAGCAAGTAAGAACAATAGCATAAAATAAAGAAGAGATAAATATGATGAGAATTAAGTCCTTGGGTTGATTGACATAGAATATAAAATATGCTAGCAAGTATCTACTTAATTTCTAAATTATAAATCCAAGTTCAAGGTGCTATAGCCTATTATATCTACAAGTTAATCTCTTACACATTGTAGAACTTTCTTTTTAATTACTAAACCCAATTTCTTGCAATCTAGTTAACTAAAGAAAAAGATGAAGATAGAGTTCCGGCCAACACAAAGCTACGTCTTTCCTAATCTCTTAGCAAAATATACTTATAGCCTTTTTTAATCCTAGGTCCCTCACCACTTACCAATTCTCATTCGTATAAGTAATAAGCAAGAACACTTGTGATCACCAAGATGAAATTAAGAATAAGGAATTAAAACAAGAACTGGAAATAAAATTCAGAAAGGTAGAAACAAAACTAAAACATAAATTTATAAACTAATACAACCCAAAAACTTAAAGAAGAATTTAGCCAAGCATGGCTAAAGGAGTCATTGAATTACCCTGGATAGGAGCTCAAATATGGCTTCCCACAAGTCCTAGGAACAATGCTCAAGAGGGAGAAAGAGAGAATACTTGTTGTATTCTAAGAGGTGTGCTTTACAAGTGAGGAAAAGGCCCCTATTTATAGTAAAAAATCAATGGTGGAGGAGTTGATAGCCATTATGGCCTTCATTGGCCACCAATTAACTTTTGAAAACTCCTTCCCACTACCATCAATTCTCCACTCATCCTTTAATCCTTATTTTCCATGTGCTAATTTGAAGAGAGTTGCTTCATATTCTTCTTTTCCACTTTTGGTCCTCTCTTGGTTAGCACTTCAATTCTGGCCCTTTAATTCTCTCAATCTTCACTTTTAGCCCTCCACTCTTGAACTTTCACATTTTGGACCTTGATTTCCTGAAACTTTACAAAGTGGTCCCTGGACAAAAATGATAACTATACCAGCTTTTCCTAAAAATATAAAATTGCTATAAAAATTCCTAAAAATATAAAATAAAGGTAGAAAAACAAATAAAATCTAATCTACATGCAAAATGCAAAATAAAAATAAAATCTACATAAAAATAATAAAAAACCTATATGTGACTCAAAAATAATAAAATAAAAAGACTAAAAACTACCTAAAAACATCATATAATATCCACTCATCACTGGCCTAAAACCCCATAATAAGCTGAAAACCCTAAATCCAGTCTAAAATCCTAGAGTGTACAGAATAACCATAAAATTGACCCAGAGCCCTTAAATCGTCCGGATACCCTATACTATAGTCAACGAAAAAACCCTGAAATCGGCCAAAAACACTGAAATCAGCCAAAAGCCCTAATGTTGATCCGAAAGCCATAAAAACAACCTAAATCCCTATAATAAGCCAAAGTCCCTAAAATCAGTCTAAAATCCTAGAGTCTCCAGAAAAACAATAAAACAGACACAGAGCCCTTACATTGGAAAAAAACCCTGAAATCGGCCGAGAACCCTAAAGTTGATCAGAAAGCCCTAAAGCTGGCCTAAAACCCTATATTAAGCCAAAAACCCTAAAATTAGTCTAAAAGCGTAGAGTCTACAGAAAAACCAAAAAATTGACACAGAGCCCTTAAATCGTCCAAATAACATATACTGTCAGCGGAAAAAATCTAAAGTCGGCCGAAAACCCTGAAATTAGTCGAAAATGCTGTAATCTGCCAAATGCCCTAAAGTTGATCAGAAAGCCCAAAAGCCGGTCTAAAACCCTATAATAAGACGAAAACCCTAAAATCATTCTAAAAGCCTAGAGTTTACAGCAAAACTATAAAATTGAACTGGAGCCCCTTAAATCGTCCAAATACCCTATACTGTAGTCAGCGGAAAAACCCTGAAATCTGCCGAAAACCCTGAAATTGGCTTAAAGTAGATCAGAAAATTCATAAAGCCGCCTTCAAACGCTATAATAAGCCGAAATCCCTAGAATTAGTCTTAAAGCCTAGAGTCTACGGAAAAACTATAAATTTGACCAGAGGCCTTAAATCATTCAAATGCCCTTTCTTATTGTCAGCAGAAAAACCCTAAAATCGGCCGAAAACCCTGAAATCAGCCAAAAGCCCTAAAGTTGATCTAAAAGCCCTAAAGCCAGCCTAAAATCCCTATAATAAGCCGAAAAACACTAAAATGAATCTAAAAGCCATTAGAGTCTACAGAAAAACAATAACATTGACCCAGATCCCTTAAATTGACCATCAGAAAAACCCTGAAATCGGCCAGAAGCCCAAAAATTGATCAGAAAGCCATCAAACTGGCCTAAAATCCTATAATAAGCCGAAAACCCTAAAATCAGTCTAAAAGCCTATAGAGTCTACAGAAAAAACTATAAAATTGACCCAGAGCCCTAAAATCGTCCAAATACAATAAACTATAGTGAACGGAAAAACTCTGAAATCAGCCGAAAACCCTTAAATCGGCTTAAAACCATGAAATCGGCCAAAAACCCTTAAATTGGCCAAAACCCCCAAAAGATAATCCGAAAGCTTTAAAGCTGGCCTAAAACCCCATAATAAGCTGAAAACCCTAAATCCAGTCTAAAATCCTAGAGTGTACAGAATAACCATAAAATTGACCCAGAGCCCTTAAATCGTCCGGATACCCTATACTATAGTCAACGAAAAAACCCTGAAATCGGCCGAAAACACTGAAATCAGCCAAAAGCCCTAATGTTGATCCGAAAGCCATAAAAACAACCTAAATCCCTATAATAAGCCAAAGTCCCTAAAATCAGTCTAAAATCCTAGAGTCTCCAGAAAAACAATAAAACTGACACAGAGCCCTTACATTGTAAAAAAACCCTGAAATCGGCCGAGAACCCTAAAGTTGATCAGAAAGCCCTAAAGCTAGCCTAAAACCCTATATTAAGCCAAAAACCCTAAAATTAGTCTAAAAGCGTAGAGTCTACAGAAAAACCAAAAAATTGACACAGAGCCCTTAAATCGTCACAATAACATATACTGTCAGCGGAAAAAATCTAAAATCGGCCGAAAACCCTGAAATTAGTCGAAAATGCTGTAATCTGCCAAATGCCCTAAAGTTGATCAGAAAGCCCAAAAGCCGGTCTAAAACCCTATAATAAGACGAAAACCCTAAAATCATTCTAAAAGCCTAGAGTTTACAGCAAAACTATAAAATTGAACCGGAGCCCCTTAAATCGTCCAAATACCCTATACTGTAGTCAGCGGAAAAACCCTGAAATCTGCCGAAAACCCTGAAATTGGCTTAAAGTAGATCAGAAAATTCATAAAGCCGCCCTCAAACGCTATAATAAGCCGAAATCCCTAGAATCAGTCTTAAAGCCTAGAGTCTACGGAAAAACTATAAATTTGACCAGAGGCCTTAAATCATTCAAATGCCCTTTCTTATTGTCAGCAGAAAAACCCTAAAATCGGCCGAAAACCCTGAAATCAGCCAAAAGCCCTAAAGTTGATCTAAAAGCCCTAAAGCCAGCCTAAAATCCCTATAATAAGCCGAAAAACACTAAAATGAATCTAAAAGCCATTAGAGTCTACAGAAAAACTATAAAATTGACCCAGAGCCCTTAAATCGTCCAAATACCATATATACTGAGCGTAAAAACTCTCAAATCAGCCGAAAATCGTGAAATCGGCCAAAAACCCTGAAATCGGCAAAAACCCCAAAAGTTAATCTGAAAGCTTTAAAGCTGGCCTAAAACCCCATAATAGGCCGAAAACCCTAAATCTAGTCTAAAAGCCTAGAGTCTACAGAATAACCATAAGATTGACACAGGGCCCTTAAATCGTCCAGATACCCTATACTATAGTCAACGAAGAAACTCCGAAATCGGCCAAAAACACAGAAATCAGCCAAAAGCCCTAATGTTGATCTGAAAGCCATAAAACCAGCCTAAATCACTATAATAAGCCAAAATCCCTAAAATCAGTCTGAAATCCTAGAGTCTACAGAAAAACAATAAAACTGACCCAGAGACCTTACATCGGAAAAACCCTGTAATCGGACGAGAACCCTGAAATCGGCCAAAAGCCCTAAAGTTGATCAAAAAGCCCTAAAGCCGGCCTAAAATCCCAATAATAAGCCGAAAACACTAAAATCAATCTAAAACCCATTAGAGTCTACAGAAAAACAAAAAAATTGACCCAGATCCCTTAAATTGACCAAATACCCTATATTATAAACATCGGATAAACCCTGATATCGGCCAGAAGCCCAAAAATTGTTCAGAAAGCCATAAAGCTGGCCTAAAACCCTATAGTAAGCCGAAAACCCTAAAATCAGTCTAAAAGAGTATAGAGTTTACAGAAAAACTATAAAATTGACCCAGAGCCCTTAAATCGTCCAAATACCATATACTATAGTGAGCGGAAAAACTCTGAAATCAGCCAAAAACCCTGAAATCGGCAAAAACCCCAAAAGTTAATCCGAAAGCTTTAAAGATGGCCTAAAACCCCATAATAAGCCGAAAACCCAAATTCAGTCTAGAAGCCTAGAGTCTACAGAATAACCATAAATTTGACCCAGAGCCCTTAAATCGTCCAGATACCTTATACTATAGTCAACGAAAAAACCCTGAAATCGGCCGAAAACACTGAAATCAGCCAAAAGCCCTAATGTTGATATGAAAGCCATAAAACCAGCCTAAATCCCTATAATAAGCCAAAACCCCTAAAACCAGTCTAAAATCCTAGAGTCTACAGAAAAACCATTAAGCCGCCCTCAAACCCTGTAATAAGCCGAAAACCCTAGTATCAGTCTTAAAGCCTAGAGACTGCGGAAAAACTATAAATTTGACCAGAGGCCTTAAATCATTCAAATGCCCTTTATTATTGTCAGCGGAAAAACCCTAAAATCGACCGAAAACCCTGAAATCGGCCAAAAGCCCTAAAGTTGATCAAAAAGCCCTGAAGCCGGCCTAAAATCACTATAATAAGCCGAAAACACTAAAATCAATCTTCAAACCATAAGAGTCTACAGAAAAACAATAAACTTGACCCAGATCCCTTAAATTGACCAAATACCCTATATTATAAACATTGGAAAAACCCTGATTTCGGCCAGAAGCCCAAAAAATGATCAGAAAGCCATAAAGCTGGCCTAAAACCCTATAATAAGTTGAAAACCCTAAAATCAGTCTAAAAGCCTATAGAGTCTACAGGAAAACCATAAAATTGACCTAGAGCCCTGTAATCGTCCAAATACCATATACTATAGTGAGCGGAACAACTCTGATATCAGCCGAAAACCCTTAAATCGGCCAAAATCCCTAAATTCGGCAAAAACCCCAAAAGTTGATCCGAAAGCTTTAAAGCTGGCCTAAAACCCCATAATAAGCTGAAAACCCTAAATCCTGTCTAAAAGCCTAGAGTCTACAGAATAACCATAAAATTGACCCAGAGCCTTTAAATCGTTTACAAAAAAACCCTGAAATCGGCCGAAAACACTGATATCAGCCAAAAGCCCTAACGTTGATCTGAAAGCCATAAAACCAGCCTAAATCACTATAATAAGCCAAAATCCCTATTATCAGTCTGAAATCCTAGAGTCTACAGAAAAACAATAAATCGGCCGAGTACCCTAAAGTTGATCAGAAAGCCCCAAAGCTGGCCTAAAGCCCTAAAATAAGTCTAAAAGCGTAGAGTGTACTGAAAAACTAAAAAATTTGACCAGAGGCCTTACATCATTCAAATGCCTTTTATTATTGTCAGCGGAAAAACCCTAAAATCGGCCGAGAACCCTAAAATTGGCCAAAAGCACTAATGTTGATCAATAAGCCCTAAAGCCGGCCTAAAATCCCTATAATAAACCGAAAACACTAAAATCAACCTAAAAGCCATTAGAGTCTACAGAAAAACAATAAAATTGACCCAAATCCCCTAAATTGACCAAATACCCTATACTATAAACATCGGAAAAACCCTGAAATCGGCCAGAAGCCCAAAAATTGATCAGAAAGCCATAAAGCTGTGCTAAAACCCTATAATAAGCCGAAAACCTAAAAACAGTCTAAAAGCCTATAGAGTCTACAGAAAAACCAAAAAATTGACACAGAGCCCTTAAATCGTCCAAATAACATATACTATAGTTAGCGGAAAAAATCTGAAATCGGCCGAAAACCCTAAAATAAACCGAAAATGCTGTAATCTGCCAAATGCCCTAAAGTTGATCTGAAAGCCCTAAAGCCGGCCTAAAACCCTATAATAAGACGAAAACCCTAAAATCAGTCTAAAAGATTAGAGTTTAAAGAAAAACCATAAAATTGACCCGGAGCCCCTTAAATCGTCCAAATACCCTATACTGTAATCAGCGGAAAACCCTGAAATCTGCCGAAAACCCTGAAATTGGCTAAGAGTTTATCAGAAAAACCATACACCGCCCTCAAACCCTATAATAAGCCGAAAACCCTAGAATCAGTCTTAAAGCCTAATGTCTACGGAAAAACTATAAATTTGACCAGAGGCTTTAAATCATTCAAATGCCCTATGTTATTGTCAGCGAAAAAACCCTAAAATCGGCCGAAAACACTAAAATCATTCTAAAAGCCATTAGAGTCTACAGAAAAACAATAAAATTGACCCCGATCCCTTAAATTGACCAAATAACCTCTACTATAAGCATCGGAAAAACCCTGAAATCGGCCAGAAGCCCAAAAATTGATCAGAAAGCCATAAAGCTGGCCTAAAACCCTATAGTAAGCCGAAAAACCTAAAATCAGTCTAAAAGCCTATAGAGTGTACAGAAAAACTAGAAAAATGACCCAGAGCCCTTAAATCTTCCAATTACCATATACTATAGAGAGCGGTAAAACTCTGAAATCGGCCAAAAATCCTGAAATCGGCCAAAAACCTTGAAATCGAAAAAAACCCCAAAAGTTAATCCAAAAGCTTTAAAGCTGGCCTAAAACACCATCATAAGCCGAAAACCCTAAAAGCCTAGAGTCTACAGAATAAACATAAAATTGACCCAGAGCCGTTAAATCGTCCAGATACCCTATACTACAGTCAACGAAAAAACCGTGAAATCGGCCGAAAACACGGAAATCAGGCAAAAGCCCTAATGTTGATCCGATAGCCATAAAACCAGCCTAAATCCCTATAATAAGCCAAAATCCCTAAAATCAGACTGAAATCCGAGAGTCTACAGAAAAACCAAAAAATTGACACAGAGCCCTTAAATCGTCCAAATAACATCTACTATAGTCAGCGGAAAAAATCTGAAATCGGCAGAAAACCCTGAAATCAGCCGAAAACGCTGTAATCAGCCAAATGCCCTTGAGTTGATAAGAAAGCCCTAAAACCGGCCTAAAACCCTAAAATAAGACAAAAACCCTAGAATCAGTCTAAAAGCCTAGAGTTTACAGAAAAACCATAAAATTGACCCGGAGCCCCTTAAATCGTCCAAATACCCTATACAGTTGTAGTCAGCGGAAAACCCTAAAATCTGCCATAAACCCTGAAATTGGCTAAGAGTTTATCAGAAAAACCATAAAGCCGCCCTCATACCCTATAATAAGCCGAAAACCCAAGAATCAGTCTTAATGCCTAGAGTCTACGGAAAAACTATAAATTTGACCAGAGGCCTTAAATCATTAAAATGCGCTTTATTATTGTCAGCGGAAAAACCCTAAAATCGGCCGAAAACCCTGAAATCGGCCAAAAGCCCTAAAGCCAGCCTAAAATCCCTATAATAAGCCGAAAACACTAAAATCAATCTAAAAGCCATTAGAGTCTACTGAAAAACAATAAAATTGTCCCAGATCCCTTAAATTGACCAAATACCCTATACTATAAACATCGGAAAAACCCTAAAATCGGCCAGAAGCCCAAATATTGATCAGAAAGCCATAAAGCTGGCCTAAAACCCTATAATAAGCCGAAAACCCTAAAATCAGTCTAAAAGCCTATAGAGTCTCAGAAAAACTATAAAATTGACCCAGAGCCCTTAAATCTTCCAAATACCATATACTATAGTGAGGGGGAAAACTCTGAAATCGGCCAAAAACCCTGAAATCGGGCAAAAACCCTGAAATCTGCAAAAACCCCAAAAGTTAATCCGAAAGCTTTAAAGCTGGCCTAAAACCCCGTAATAAGCCGAAAACCCTAAATCCAGTCTAAAAGCCTAGAGTCTACAAAATAACCATAAAATTGACCCAGAGCCCTTAAATCGTCCAGATACCCTATACTATAGTCAACGAAAAAACCCTGAAATCGGCCGAAAACACGGAAATCAGCCAAAAGCCCTAATGTTGATCCGAAAGCCAAAAAACCAGCCTAAATTGTAAGACCCTCTATTTTTAGTATTTATATTTTTGGTCCATTAGTTTGGATTAATTAAGTTTTGGTCCCTGAACTACTTAGTAGTTCCAGGTTGGTCCTTAGTTGACCGTTTGATTGACTTTATTATTATTGGGATGAGCTTTGTGTTAGTTGAATTGTTTTGTATCTATCATGAAAATTTTGGAGGAATATATATGAATTATTATTATTTTTAAACTGTTAGAAATATATCTTCTAGTGTGTGTATTCTGTGTTAAACTATTTTAGGAACCTATATTAAATATATATATATTATAGAAATGTTTTATTATATATATGTCGATACGTATTTATTACAAATAGCGATTTATTTAAAAAGAAAAAGAAAATAATAATATATATATATAACACAGTATCTGATATATTTATTTAAATATATTTTCTTTTGTTAGATTTTGGTTGAGATCATATTTTGAACACAAATTGTATTTTATCTTATGATAAAATTAAAGAGATTTGATTTGAAAATCAAGATGAGCATATTACCTATTTTTATGTGATATACTAATAGCTGTTTTTCTCTATTTTAATTAGTTATAGTTTTGTTTTGGTAAGTTTATATATATATATATATATATATATATATATGATTATTAGAAAAATAAAAATAAAAATAATAGTAATAATAATATACAAGGCGTGTATGGTAATATATATATATATATATATATATATATATATATATATATATTAAATTCTGTTTTATAAATTGGTTGTTATCCTATTTTATCTTGTCATTAGATTAAAGAGTTTGAGTTTGAAAATTTTAGAAATAATGTTTTAAGGTAATTATATCTTCAATGATTCAAGATTAGTTTGTTTAAGAAAGTTTGTTATTGGTTAAAAACTGAAATAAAGAGCTATAGATATTTGTTATTTTTTTTTAGTGGTTATATTTTTATTTTAAAAGAAACAGAAAGAGAAAAATAAAAATAATAGTTACCTGCAGTTAGTATATATGTATATATGTATATTAAATTTTGTTTTAATATTGATTGGTTATTTATTAAAAAGAAAAAAAAGGAAAAGGAAAACAGTAATTATAAACTGAAACACGGCTGTATACATAATATATATATATATATATATATATTAATTTTAGATTCTATTTTATTATATATTAATTGGTTATTTGGATTATGAACCTAGTTAAATTATACGTGTTTTATCCTATCAAGATTGAATATGAATTTTAAAATTAAGATATGGATTTTGGTTAAGAGATAGAGCAGAAAAACTGAAATAACCTATTCCCTCTTAAATAGAAAATTCATCTCTCTCAACTTACCACTCAAACCCTTAATTCCTCTTTCCCCTTTCCAGCATCATCACCATGCCGTCTTCCTTTTCCTTAATTTTGGGAATAAATCTGGTGGTGCATGCTTAGCAATCTCATATTTATTTCCTTTGCCTCTGGACCTTCATCACCCGGCCATTCCAATTGCACGAAGCTAACATTGGAGGCTTTGGGATCTTAATAATTAGGTGAAAGGGGTAGTGAGTTCGTCAATGAATTCTGGAAAGTTCTTCCAGTGGCTCTCAGGTGTGTTTATGAAGGTGGTGATGAACAGGGAAAGAAAGTTGTGACCAGACTTGTTGGACACGGAGCCTATGCGACACCACCTCCAACGGTGAGGGTAACTTCTTTTGTAGGATGTTTGTGAATGTGATATACTTAGCTCTTAGAGAATTGATTGTGATTGTATTGAGATTCTATATTGATTTGTGGCATGATTTACTTGTTGGAAATTGGCTTGAAAACTTGATGTATATTAAGAATTAAATTGTATTAATATGCTGAGAATTAAACTATAGAAGATTTTGACGGGTGCTTGTCCCGTGGGATCAGGCTGAGGGCAATGTGGTGGGTGCTTGTCCTACGTGATTGTCCTGACCCGGTTAGGGTGAATTAGGGCAATGTGGTGGGTGCTTGTCCCACGTGATTGTCCTGTGTAAGACCCTCTATTTTGAGTATTTATAATTTGGTCCTTGGAGATTTTATAATTAGGTTTTGGTCCTTTAAGTTTGATTATTTGTGGTTTAGTCCTTGGACTAGTCAAGGTTGGTTTGGGTTTTAGTATTAAGAGCCTTAATGATATTTTGTTATGAGAATATGATGGTTCGATTTGGAGGTTTAGAACAATATTAGTGTAAGAGTTTTAACAAGATTGGCTTTGGTTTAGTGGTTAAGACTTAAGCATTTGATTGACAAGGCTTGTGATCGAATCCTAGTGAGGTATGTTTTAATTTTAATCAGATTTTTGATGGTTAAAGGCTGAATTTCGAATTTGAATTGAGACATGAGATTAATGAGCAATAAATGGGTTTAAATGTGAGTTTAATGAGTGTTAATGCCTCCTTTATATGGCTGGTCGGCCTCTCTCTCTTCTCTCTTGTTTTTTCTCATTTTTTCTCTTCTTTTCCTCTCCTTGGCCGCACTCTTTCCCTCTCTTCTCCCTATCACGTTTTTCTCTTCCTCTCTTGGTGAAAGGTAGGTTTTTGAAAGGATATGGTGTTTAGTTTTCTTTCTATATGGTTATTGTTATACTTTCTTCTTCTTCTTCTTCTATGTCTTCTGTTGCAATATTCTTCTGCTATAGTTATGCTAGAGTTTGAACCAAACAATGGTTCCAAACTTGTTTTTCTCCAAAGGATCCTCCAAGCAAGAACATGACTTTGAGTTGATCCATGAGGTTGTTTTATTTTGTAAAGTTTTATGCTTTCTTGTTCTCAAAATGGTTTGGAAAACCTTCGTTATGAAACCTTGTTTTTGGGTGATGAGGCCTCCTAAAAGTGACTTGTTGGAAGAGGAGAAATTATCCTTGATGGTCAACAAGCTATGGCCGAACCTATGCTCCTCTTCTAAGGTTTATGTTTTTCCTAGATATCACGTTTTGTTTTGCTTAATATGGGATAATGATGGCTTTTCTTGATGCACATGGTTTTGGAGAAAACAAACTCCTTTGGAGCTCAATAAAGATGGCCGAATCCATGCCTTATGTTAGAGTTAAAGTTTTGTTTTGAACCTTGTTTCATGTTCTACAAAAGTTGGGTGATGAAGGCTTCCCAAGGGCATATGGTTTTGGAAAACAAAACCTATTTGATGCTCAATGAGGGATGGTCGAACCTACTCCTCTCTTAGAGGCTAATATCTTTGTTTAAAACCTTGTTTAAAATGTTTATGTCTTGTTGTCGGATCGAAATGAAAGGTCAACCTCTCTCCTAAGCCAAGAATGGCCGAGAGTTATACAACGGAGTTGTAATGGAGAAGTTGATTTTTGAAACATGATCCTTGGCTCGAAACCTCAATGAATATCCTAGATAGAGTTCAACAAGAACTCTAAGGAAAATGAGAGGTAAGGAAACTATATGCATTGACGGTTGCATAGTGGTTCTGTTGATCTAAAATCAAGTTGTTGTTTGGCTTGTTTTGAGTTTATTTTCTTTTGAGTTGGGTTCTGGTCTATCCTATGGTTGTTGATGAACATGCAACTAAGTCGTTATGAAAGGACGGAGATCAAGATCAAGTAAAGGATTAAAAGGTAAGGGTAACTCTGGGTCTAGATAGAGTCAGTTTTGCTTTACATATGATTTTGCTGTTGGAAACCATTCTGGTTGTTGTGATGGAATTATTGGTTTGGTGATACATGTTTGGATTTGAGAATTGATGTTAAGACGTGATAATGTTGATGATGTTGAGTGAAGTTGATCATGTTATATTGGTAACGTTGTGGAAATTGTTGATTCATGATGATGTTGAATATTTTGGCATGGCATATGCATATTCTAGGTTGGAATGGTGGGGTGGACGGTAATTGCCACGTGACCATGATAGTGGTGGGGTGGACGGTAATTGCCACGGGACCATGATGACGGTGGGGTGGACGGATGATTGCCACGTGACCGGAAGGGCGGCAAGGTGGACGGTATTGCCATATGCTTCCCTATTCCCGTTTGGAACGAAGTCGCTCCCGTTTGGAACGATGTATCTTGGCCAAAGTTGTTGAGCATGTATTTGAGCATGTAGTTGCATTTTTTGGAATCATGAGTATGATTTGAGTTGTTGGTTATGAGGATCTGAGGATTAATATGGAGATGTTGTACTATATTTGTGATTACTGTTACTGTTAATCATTTTGTTCCTTTTCAACATGTGATTGGTATTTGTTGTTTGATTAAGAGTTAACCCTTTCTGTTTGTGTTTGGGCGCTTAACGCTAGAAAATAGACAGGGTGTTGATTTTCGTCTCTTAAGGAGATTTACGGAATCAGAGTGCGCATTGGAAGCGTGGAAGATTCAGAAGAACATGACGAAGACTTCCGCTGTATTTTATTTATTTTTGGGCTCGCTGTTGAGTATTTACTTTGTAATATTTTCCTCGTTTTCGCTTCCGCGTAGTAATTATTATTTATGGGGAAATTATTACTTATATTATTAATAAGAACTTGTGAGTGACGGAATCTCTTTTAAAAATTGAGTTGTTTTTCTGAGAGGTTTTAATTTCTGCGTTTTTACCATGTAACCCACAACCCAAAATTGGGGTGTTACATCCTGCCTCTGTTCGAGGAAAATTTGGCCATAGATATGCATGTAGAGATCTTAGGGAAGATTTTCATAATAAAAGAAAAAGAAAATTTAATTTACTTATGGACGTGTGGTTCTGTCCATTGTTTTTATTTTATTATTTTATTTTATTTTAATTTCTATTGTTTTTTTTTACGCAGACAGTACTGTGCGTTGATTTTCTTTTATCTTTTTTTACAATATTATGTATACGTATTTTTAAATTTTAATAACAGTACACGTTGGGTTGTATTTGAATTATATGTATTTATTAATTTATCTATTATCTTATTTTTATTTCTGATTTGTTTTATTATTATATTTAATAATTATTAATTATTGTGGATTGATATTGGTTTTCGAAGTTAACCATTTTCTGCTTGTGTGTATGTTGTTTGGGCGCTTAACGCCACAGAGGAACGACGTGAAGCGTAGATTGAAGAGGCGAAGTGGGGCGAGGAAGTGAAGATGAAGTTGAGAAGATGAATTGGAATTTTGTTTTGATTTCAAATGCTTAGATGAATTTTATGTTATTGATACTTTATTTTATTTTCCGTTAGATTTTATGTTAACTATGGGTTAATACTTGTTAAATATTTATTTGAGTGACGAATTTGAATTTAAAAAAAAAATGAGGGACCCTTTTGAGAGGTTTTACGAAACTTATTTCCGCGTAATTATAATGTGATCCCTCAATTCAAAATTGGGGTGTTACATTTGTGGTATCAGAGCCTGGTTGAGAAAACCAGAGCCTTGGGTAGAGTTGACTTGACTGTTAGGATATTTTTGCATTCTGAAATCGATTGTTGGGGTGACAATCGAAAGAAGAATGGTGTGACTTAATTGTTTGTTGATTGATTGACAAATTTTATTGCTTTTCTGTTTCTAGAATTATTGTTGACTTTCTTACAAGTAGAAGTAAGAGGTTAGCAAGTGAAGATACAAAGATAGCCTATAATAAGACGAAAACCCAAAAATCAGTCTAAAAGCCTAGAGTTTACAGAAAAACCATAAAATTGACCCGGAGCCCCTTAAATCGTCTAAATACCCTATACTGTAGTCTGCGGAAAAACCCTGAAATCTACCGTAAGTGATCATGGTGGAGAATTTCAGAATCAACAATTTCAAGAACTATGTGATGAAAATGGAATATCACATAATTTCTCTACTCCGAGAACACCACAACAAAATGGTGTTGTAGAAAGGAAGAACAGGTTACTTGAAGAATTAGCAAGAACCATGCTAAGTGAATCAAGCCTTCCTAAATATTTCTGGGCTGATGCTGTAAGTACTGCTTGCTATGTTTCCAATAGAGTTCTTATTAGACCAACTCTGAAGAAAACTCCCTATGAACTCTACAAAGGAAGGAAACCAAATATCTCTCATCTACATGCTTTTGGATCAAAATGCTTTGTCTTGAATAATGGAAAGGAAAACCTTGGTAAGTTTGATGAAAAATCTGATGAAGGTATATTCCTTGGTTATTCTCTAACAAGCAAAGCATATAGAGTCTTTAACAAGAAAACTCTATCTGTGGAAGAATCCATACATGTTTCTTTTGACGAGTCTAAATCTTCGAAAGAAGATAAAGTTAATCTTCCAGATAATGAAGAAGAAGATATCATTATCTCTGAAGACTCTCAAAAGGATAGAGATCAAAATTCAATACAAGAAGAGCACATTGAAGATGATACTTATCAACTTCCAAAAGAATAGAGAATCCATAGGGATCATCCAGTTGATAATATCATTGGTGATATTTCTATAGGCGTTTCAACAAGGCTACGCTTCAATGATTCAGTTTTGAATATGGCCTTTGTCTCTCAAATAGAACCATCAAAAGTAAATGATGCTCTTCAGGATGAGTATTGGATTGTAGCAATGCAGGAAGAACTAAACTAATTTGAAAGGAATCAAGTTTGGGAACTTGTTCCAAAGCCTAGTGATAAGCATGTTATTGGAACAAAGTGGGTATTTAGGAATAAGTTAGATGAAAATGGTATCATAGTTAGGAACAAAGCAAGGTTAGTTGCTCAAGGTTATAATCAAGAAGAAGGCATAGATTTTGATGAAACCTATGCACCAGTAGCAAGGTTGGAAGCCATAAGACTTCTATTGGCATATGCTTGCTCTCTATATTTCCCATTATATCAAATGGACGTCAAAAGTGCTTTCCTGAACGGATACATTCAAGAAGAAGTCTATGTGAAGCAACCTCCAGGATTTTAAAATCCAAAGTTCCCTTCACATGTCTTCAGATTAAAGAAGGCACTTTATGGTCTTAAGCAAGCCCCTCGTGCATGGTATGATAGATTAAGCACATTCCTGTGTGAGAAAGGATTCCAAAAGGGTAAGGCTGACACAACCTTGTTTATCAAAAGAACCAAAGGTAATACTTTATTAGTTCAAATTTATGTTGATGATATTATCTTTGGTGCAACTAACGAATCTCTTTGTAAGGATTTCTCTAACATGATGCAAGAAGAATTTGAGATGTCCTTGATGGGACAATTAAATTTCTTTCTTGGATTGCAAATTAAGCAATCACATGATGGAATATTCATCAATCAATCAAAGTTTTGCAAGGAACTATTAAAGAAATATGATTTGGATGATTGCAAAACCATAGCCACACCAATGGGGTCTAACACATATCTAGATCAAGATGAATCCGGTGTTCAAGTAGACATTACCAAATATAGAGGTATGATCGGATCTCTTCTATACTTAACTGCAAGTAGACCTGATATTATGTTTAGTGTGTGTCTATGTGCTAGATATCAAGCATCTCCTAGGGAATCACATTTGAGTTCCGTCAAACGGATTTTCAAATATCTGAGAGGAACTACAAATGTTGGTTTGTGGTTCCCAAAGGGAGTGTTTGTGATTTGATTGGATATTCTGATTCTGATTATGCTGGTTGTAAAACTGAAAGAAAGAGTACAAGTGGTACTTGTCACTTGCCAGGAAATGCCCTTGTATCTTGGTCTTGCAAGAAACAAGCATGTGTTGCTCTAAGTACTGCTGAAGCAGAATACATTGCTGCAGGAAGTTGTTGTGCACAAACTCTATGGCTCAAACAACAACTCAAAGATTATGGCTTAGAGCTGGGCTGCATTTCAATTAAATGTGACAACACAAGTGCCATTAATCTCACTAAAAATCCTATCATGCATTCTCGAACTAAGCATATTGATATAAGACATCATTTCCTTCGAGATCATGTTATGAGGAAAGACATTGAGATTTCATTTGTGGATACTCATAATCAATTAGCAGATATCTTTACTAAGCCTCTTCCTAAAGATTCATTCTTTAAGATTAGAAGAGAATTAGGCATATTAGATGAGCATGACATTTAAAGTAACATGATATTTGCATAATCTTTGTGATGTTATATGATTAAATGCATTTAGATTTATTATGTGCTTAAATATTCATTTAAGAATGTGCTACATAGGATTCTAGAGCCTAGAACTTATGAAAATGTCCTAGTAATCGATTACCATAGGTCCTGTAATCGATTATCCCTGCTCTCAGTCCTCGTGCCTGTTAGAAATCTCTAAGTAATCGATTATCCTAACTGCTGTAATCAATTACCTACACAAAATTTGAAAATTTGAAAATTTTAAACTGCTATAATCGATTACTCTAACTGTCATAATCGATTACCCACATGATTTTCTCTATAAAATCAGCACATGTCTGTTGCCTTTTTGCCTACCTATCCACATACACAAACTATCTTCTTCCGCGAGTCTTGTATTAGCCATGGGGTCTCTTCCTCGTCCCTCCAATGTCTCCTCTCCAATCAATACTCCTCGAAGGGATTCCTCCAATGATCCCTTCTTTCTTTCTCGATACCGCATAGATGTTCAAACAAATGCTGCTTCGGCTGGATTATCTCCATTCTATGCCATTCATTCCAACTTCTCACAAGAGACCAAGGTCATCCTTGAACGAATGGACATCCTGTCACTTCGCCTTTCTCAAAAATTGGGACAATTGGAAGATACCATTCGATCTCGATTTCTGCTTGTGGAAAATCGCATAGAGGCCGTACACTCCTTCATGTGCAAGGAAATTGAGAGTCTCCAGGATCTTGACCCCTCTGAGAATTCTGAGGATTCTAGTCAAGCATAAGTTCTGATGAACTTTGTCCCCATATATTTATATAACTACTATTAGGATTTCCCCATTTCCACAAATAGGCTCTCTCCTTGGTTGTACTATCAAGTCTACTACTTATGCTTGTTATGTTTCTACCATATGTGACTTATGCATTTGCTTCCATATATATATAATATAAGTATTAGTTATGGTTTTATCCTTGTTTTACATCTTTACCCCCATACCCCTATGCTTTATTTCGTATTCTATACTTGTATGGTTGTATGCCTGTATTTTTTGGCCTTTTCTTCTTTTTGATGAAGTCAAAAGGGGGAGAAAGGTTATGTGTTCTTAAAGATCATATGCAGGAATTCAACAAGTACATTAGAAAGGGGGAGAAATACTAGATTACATCAAACAGGGGGAGTTTTTCAACTGAAATACATATATGATCTTCAAGTATCAAGAATGTGTTTGCCATCATCAAAAAGGGGGAGATTGTGAAGAAGGTCTTGCTCCTGACCCTGGCTGAGGTTTTGATGACGAAAAACTCATGGACCAAAAGAAGAAAAGAAGACTTCGAAGAAACAGTGCTATAAAGTTCATCAATAGTCTAGAAGTCTTAGTTTAGGTGAGTTATGCTTCTAAAGGTCTATTAAAGCATAAAGGCTCTTAAAACACCTAAACTAATCAAGCTAAGTGTTTTCATAACTGAAAAAGAAGTAGAAAACCTTAAGCCGATCTCAAAGGATCAAGTTTCTGGAAGTTGGACTTCAGTGTAATCGATTTCAGCCTTCTGGTAATCGATTACACCTAGGTAAGTAATCAATTACCTATTGCGGGTAATCGATTACATGTTTGAATTTGAAATTCAAACTGAAACGGCTATTAGTGTAATCGATTACACTAAGTGATGCAATCGATTACCAGAACGAAAAGTTACATCTTTTCATGAACCATTGTGTCCCAAACCTTTTGGAAAGGGTTGTGATGGTTCAAGGACGTTTCCCTTGCCTAAGAGGAACTCAGAATCATATTATGCTTAAAAGCCTTAAAGCATAAATTCTCATGATCAATCCACTTCTATGTTAAAGGATTGATACAGCCAATTGTAAACTCTTCTTCATATCTTTCTGTAAGATTGAGTTTTCACCGTGGTATTCGGTGAAAGGTTGTTGTCACTGAAAGTGGTATACTTTCAGGGTGTTGATTGAAGGTGGTTTAGCCTTCAAGGTCTGAGGGTTGTTTGCCTTCAGGAACTGAAAGCAGTTTGCTTTCAGGGGCTGTTGAAAGTGGTTTGCTTTCACAGGATATTGGTAGAAATTCTTAGGGTCCTTGGGTTAAGAACTTGTAAGAGATTTTTATCAATAGTGGAAAAATCCTCAAGGGGTTTTCTTGAAGGACTGGACGTAGCCTTCGGTCGATAGAAGGTGAACCAGGATAAAACTTTGTGTGTGAATTCTTCTATCCTTCATCTTTACTTTCAAGCAACGCTCAATTCCACTACAATCACAACTATCGTATCTTGATCATCATTAACTTGAAAGTAACATTTTCAATAAGGTGAAAATCGGGGCAACTTTGATTCACCCCCCCCCTCTCAGGTTGCTATCTGCACTAACAAAATCGGCCAGAAGCCCAAACATTGATTAGAAAGCCATAAAGCTGGCCTAAAACCCTATAATAAGCCGAAAACCCTAAAATCAATCCTATAGAGTCTACAGAAAAACTATAAAATTGACCTAGAGCCCTTAAATCGTCCAAATACCATATACTATTAGTAAGCGGAAAAACTCTGAAATTAGCCGAAAACCCTTTAATCGGCCAAAAACCCTGAAATCGGCAAAAACCCCAAAAGTAAATCCGAAAGCTTTAAAGCTGGCCTAAAACCCCATAATAAGCCGAAAACCCTAAATCCAGTCTAAAATCCTAGAGTCTACAAAATAACCATAAAATTGACCCAGAGCCCTTAAATCGTCCAGATACCCTATACTATTTTCAACGAAAAAACCCTTAAATCGGCCGAAAACACTGAAATCAGCAAAAAGCCCTAATGTTGATCCGAAAGCCATAAAACCAACCTAAATCCCTATAATAAGCCAAAATCCCTAAAATCAGTCTGAAATCCTAGAGTCTACAGAAAAACAATAAAACTGACCAAGAGCCCTTACATCGGAAAAACCCTGAAATCGGCCGAGAACCCTAAAGTTGATCAGAAAGCCCTAAAGCTGACCTAAAACCCTATATTAAGCCAAAAACCCTAAAACATGTCTAAAAGCGTTGAGTCTACAGAAAAACCAAAAAAATTGACACAGAGCCCTTAAATCGTCCAAATAACAAATACTATAGTCAGCAGAAAAAATCTGAAATCGGCCGAAAACCCCTAAATCAGCTGAAAATGCTGTAATATGCCAAAAGCCCTAAACTTTGATCAGAAAGCCCTAAAGCCGGCCTAAAACCCTATAATAAGACGAAAACCCTAAAATCAGTCTAAAAGCCTAGAGTTTACAAAAAAACCATAAAATTGATCCGGAGACCCATAAAATACCCTATACTGTAGTCAACGGAAAAACCCTGAAATCTGCCGAAAACCCTGAAATTGGCTAAAAGTTGATCAGAAAAACCATAAAGCCGCCCTCAAACCCTATAATAAGCCGAAAACCCTAGAATCAATCTTAAAGCCTACAGTCTACAAAATAACCATAAAATTGACCCAGAGCCCTTAAATCGTCCAGATACCCTATATTATAGCCAACGAAAAAACCCTGAAATCGGCCGAAAACACTGATATTAGCCAAAAGCCCTAATGTTGATTTGAAAGCCATAAAACCAGCCAAAATCCCTTAATAAGCCAAAATCCCTAAAATCAGACGGAATTCCTAGAGTCTACAGAAAAACAATAAAACTGACCAAGAGCCCTTACATCGGAAAAACCCTGAAATCGGCCGAGAACCCTAAAGTTTATCAGAAAGCCCTAAAGCTGACCTAAAACCCTATATTAAGCGAAAAACCCTACAATAAGTCTAAAAGTGTAGAGTCTACAAAAAAACCAAAAAAATTGACACAGAGCCCTTAAATCGTCCAAATAACATATACTATAGTCAGCGGCAAAATCTGAAATTGGCCGAAATCCCTGAAATCAGCCGAAAATGTTGTAATCTGCCAAATGCCTTAAAGTTGATGAGAAAGCCCTAAAGTCGGCCTAAAACCCTATAATAAGACGAAAACCCTTACATCAGTCTAAAAGCCTAGAGTTTACAGAAAAACCATAAAATTGACACAGAGCGCTTAAATCGTCCAATTATTCTATACTGTAGTCAGCGGAAAAACCCTGAAATCTGCCGAAAACCCTGAAATTGGCTAAAAGTTGATCAGAAAAACCATAAAGCCGCCCTCAAACCCTATAATAAGCCGAAAACCCTAGAATCAGTCTTAAAGCCTGGAGTCTACGGAAAAACTATAAATTTGACCAGAGGCCTTAAATCATTCAAATTCCCTTTATTATTGTCAGCGGAAAAACCCTATAATCGGCCGAAAACCCTAAAATCGGCCAAAAGCCCTAAAGTTATCAAAAAGCCATAGAGCCGGCCTAAAATCCCTATAATAAGCCGAAAACACTAAAATCAATCTAAAAGCCATTAGAGTCTACAAAAAAACAATAAAGTTGACCCAGATCCCTTAAATTGACCAACTACCCTATACTATAAACATCGGAAAAACCCTGAAATCGGCCAGAAGCCCAAAAATTGATCAGAAAGCCATAAAGCTGGACTAAAACCCTATAATAAGCCGACAACCCTAAAATCAGTCTAAAAGCCTATAGAGTCTGCAGAAAAACTATAAAATTGACCCATAGCCCTTAAATCGTCCAAATACAATATACTATAGTGAGCGAAAAACTCTGAAATCTGCCGAAAACCCAAGAATCGACCAAAAACCCTAAAATCGGCAAAAACCCCAAAAGTTAATCCGAAAGCTTTAAAGCTGGCCTGAAAACCCATAATAAGCCGAAAACCCTAAATCCAGTCTAAAAGCCTAAAGTCTACAGAATAACCATAAAATTGACCCAGAGCCCTTAAATCGTCCAGAAACCCTATACTGTAGTCAACGAAAAAACCCTGAAATCGACCGAAAACACTAAAATCAGCCAAAAGCCCTAATATTGATCTGAAAGCCATAAAACCAGCCTAAATCCCTATAATAAGCCAAAATTCCTAAAATAAGTCTGAATTCCTAGAGTATACAGAAAAACAATAAAACTGACCTAGAGCCCTTACATCGGAAAAACCCTGAAATCGGCCGAGAACCCTAAAGTTGATCAGAAAGCCCTAAAGCAGGCCTAAAACACTATATTTAGCCAAAAACCCTAAAATAAGTCTAAAAGCGTAGAGACTACAGAAAATCCAAAAAATTAACACAGAGCCCTTAAATCGTCCAAATAACATATACTATAGTCAGCGGGAAAAATGTTGTAATCTGCCCAATGCCCTAAAGTTGATCAGAAAGCCCTAAAGCCGGCCTAAAACCCTATAATAGGACGAAAACCCAAAAATCAGTCTAAAAGCCTAGAGTTTACAGAAAAACAATAAAATTGACCCAGATCCCTTAAATTGACCAAATACCCAATACTATAAACATCGGAAAAATCCTGAAATCGGCCAAAAGCCCAAAAATTGATCCGAAAGCAATAAAGCTGGCCTAAAATCCTATAATATGCCGAAAACCCTGAAATCAGTATCAAAGCCTGTTGAGTCTACAGAAAAACTATAAAATTGACCCAAAGCCCTTAAATCGTTCAAATACCATATACAATAGTGAGCGTAAAAACACTAAAATCAGCCAAAAACCCTTAAATTGGCCAAAAACCCTTAAATCGGCCAAAAACCCTGAAATCGGCCGAAAGCACTGAAATCGGCCAAAAGCCCTAATGTTGATCCGAAGGCCATAAAACCAGCCTAAATCCCTATAATAAGCCAAAATCCCTAAAATCAGTCTAAAATCCTAGAGTCTACAGAAAAACAATTAAACTGACCCAGAGCCCTTAGGTCGGAAAAAAACGTGAAATCGGCCGAGAACCCTAAAGTTGATCAGAAAGCCCTAAAGCTGGCCTAAAACCCATAATATTCTGAAAACCCTAAATCCAGTCTAAAAGCCTACAGTCTACAGAATAACCATAAAATTGACCCAGAGCCCTTAAATCATCCAGATACCCTATACGTCAACGAAAAAACCCTGAAATCGGCCGAAAACACTGAAATCAGCCAAAAGCCCTAATGTTGATCCGAAATCCATATAACCAGCCTAAATCCCTATAATAAGCCAAAATCCCTAAAATAAATCTGAAATCCTAGAGTCTACAGAAAAAAAATAAAACTAACCCAGAGCCCTTACATCGGGAAAACCCAGAAATCGATCGAGAACCCAAAAGTTGATCAGAAAGCCCTAAAGCTGGCTTAAAACCCTATATTAAGCCAAAAACCCTAAAATAAGTCTAAAAACGTAGAGTCTACAGAAAAAGAATAAAATTGACCCAGATCGCTTAAATTGACCAAATACCCTATACTATAAACATCGAAAAAACCCTAAAATCGGCCAGAAGCCCAAAAATTGATCAGAAAGCCATAAACCTGGCCAAAAACCCTATAATAAGCCGAAAACCCTAAAATCAGTCTAAAAGCCTATAGAGTCTAAAGAAAAACTTTAAGATTGACCCAGAGCCCTTAAATCGTCCAAATACCATATACTATAGTGAGCGGAAAAACTCTGAAATCGGCCAAAAACCCTGAAATCGGCAGAAACCCCAAAAGTTAATCCGAAAGCTTTAAACCTGGCCTAAAACCCCATAATAAGACGAAAACCCTAAATCCAGTCTAAAAGCCTAGAGTCTACAGAGTAACCATAAAATTGACCCAGAGCCCTTAAATCGTCTAGATAACATATACTATAGTCAGCGGAAAAAATCTGAAATCGGCCGAAAACCCTGAAATCAGCCAAAAGCCCTAATGTTGATTCGAAAGCCATAAAACCAGCCTAAATCCCTATAATAAGCCAAAGTCCCTAAAATCAGTCTAAATTCCTAGAGTCTACAGAAAAACAATTAAGTTGACCTAGAGCCCTTACATCGGAAAAACCATGAAATCGGACGAGAACCCTAAAGTTGATCAGAAAGCCCTAAAGCTGGCCTAAAACCCTATGTTAAGCCAAAAACCCTAAAATAAGTCTAAAAGCGTAGAGTCTACAGAAAAACCAAAAAATTGACACAGAGCCCTTAAATCGTCCAAATAACATATACTATAATAGTAAGCGGAAAAAATCTGAAATCGACCGAAAACCCTGAAATCAGCCGAAAATGCTGTGATCGGCCAAATGCCCTAATGTTGATCAGAATGCCCTAAAGCCGGCCTAATTTCCTCTAATAAGACGAAAACCCAAAAATAAGTCTAAAATCCTAGAGTTTCCAGAAAAACCATAAAATTGACCCGGAGCCCTTAAATCGTCCAAATACCCTATACTGTAGTCAGCGGAAAAACCCTGAAATCTGCTGAAAACCCTGAAATTGGCAAAAAGTTGATCAGAAACTTTATAAAGCCGCCCTTAAAGCCTAGAGTCTATGGAAAACTATAAATTTGACCAGAAGCCTTAAATCATTCAAATGCCCTTTATTATTGTCAGCGAAAAAACCCTAAAATCGGCCGAAAACCCTGAAATCGGCCTAAAATCCCTATAATAAGCCGAAAAACACTAAAATGAATCTAAAAGCCATTAGAGTCTACAAAAAAACAATAACATTGAACCAGATCCCTTAAATTGACCAAATACCCTATACTATAAACATCAGAAAAACCCTGAAATCGGCCAGAAGCCCAAAAATTGATCCGAAAACCATAAAGCTGGCCTAAAACCCTATAATAAGCCGAAAACACTAAAATCAGTCTAAAAGCCTATAGAGTCTACAGAAAAACTATAAAATTGACCCAGAGCCCTAAAATCGTCCAAATACCATAAACTATAGTGAGCGGAAAAACACTGAAATCAGTCGAAAAACCCTGGATCGAAAAAAAACCCCAAAAGTTAATCCGAAAGGTTTAAAGCTGGCCTAAAACTCCATAATAAGCCGAAAACCCTAAATGCAGTCTAAAAGCCTAGAGTCTACAAAATAACCATAAAATTGACTCAGAGCCCTTAAATCGTCTAGATACCCTATACTACAGTCAACGAAAAAACCCTGAAATCGGCCGAAAACACGGAAATCAGCCAAAAGCCCTAATGTTGATCCCAAAGCCGTAAAACCAGCCTAAATCCCTATAATAAGCCAAAATCCCTAAAATCAGAACGAAATCCTAGAGTCTACAGAAAAACAAAAAAACTGCCCCATAACCCTTACATCGGAAAAACCCTGAAATCGGACGAGAACCCTAAAGTTGATCAGAAAGCCCTAAAGCTGCCCTAAAACCCTATATTAAGCCAAAAACCATAAAATAAGTCTAAAAGCGTAGAGTCTACAGAAAAACCAAAAAATTGACACAGAGCCCTTAAATCGTCCAAATAACATATACTATAATAGTAAGCGGAAAAAATCTGAAATCGACCGAAAACCCTGAAATCAGCCGAAAATGCTGTGATCGGCCAAATGCCCTAATGTTGATCAGAATGCCCTAAAGCCGGCCTAATATCCTCTAATAAGACGAAAACCCAAAAATAAGTCTAAAATCCTAGAGTTTCCAGAAAAACCATAAAATTGACCCGGAGCCCTTAAATCGTCCAAATACCCTATACTGTAGTCAGCGGAAAAACCCTGAAATCTGCTGAAAACCCTGAAATTGGCAAAAAGTTGATCAGAAACTTTATAAAGCCGCCCTTAAAGCCTAGAGTCTACGGAAAACTATAAATTTGACCAGAAGCCTTAAATCATTCAAATGCCCTTTATTATTGTCAGCGAAAAAACCCTAAAATCGGCCGAAAACCCTGAAATCGGCCTAAAATCCCTATAATAAGCCGAAAAACACTAAAATGAATCTAAAAGCCATTAGAGTCTACAGAAAAACAATAACATTGAACCAGATCCCTTAAATTGACCAAATACCCTATACTATAAACATCAGAAAAACCCTGAAATCGGCCAGAAGCCCAAAAATTGATCCGAAAACCATAAAGCTGGCCTAAAACCCTATAATAAGCCGAAAACACTAAAATCAGTCTAAAAGCCTATAGAGTCTACAGAAAAACTATAAAATTGACCCAGAGCCCTAAAATCGTCCAAATACCATAAACTATAGTGAGCGGAAAAACACTGAAATCAGTCGAAAAACCCTGGATCGAAAAAAAACCCCAAAAGTTAATCCGAAAGGTTTAAAGCTGGCCTAAAACTCCATAATAAGCCGAAAACCCTAAATGCAGTCTAAAAGCCTAGAGTCTACAAAATAACCATAAAATTGACTCAGAGCCCTTAAATCGTCTAGATACCCTATACTACAGTCAACGAAAAAACCCTGAAATCGGCCGAAAACACGGAAATCAGCCAAAAGCCCTAATGTTGATCCCAAAGCCGTAAAACCAGCCTAAATCCCTATAATAAGCCAAAATCCCTAAAATCAGAACGAAATCCTAGAGTCTACAGAAAAACAAAAAAACTGCCCCATAACCCTTACATCGGAAAAACCCTGAAATCGGACGAGAACCCTAAAGTTGATCAGAAAGCCCTAAAGCTGCCCTAAAACCCTATATTAAGCCAAAAACCATAAAATAAGTCTAAAAGCGTAGAGTCTACAGAAAAACCAAAAAATTGACACAGAGCCCTTAAATCGTCCAAATAACATATACTATATAGTCAGTCTAAAAGTCTAGAGTTTACAGCAAAACCATAAAATTGACCTGGAGCCCCTTAAATCGTCC
This sequence comes from Acmispon strigosus, assembly GCA_030819835.1. NCBI lineage: Eukaryota > Viridiplantae > Streptophyta > Magnoliopsida > Fabales > Fabaceae > Acmispon > Acmispon strigosus. The sequence goes on along the minus strand of JAUAMA010000004.1, from coordinate 14,886,334 downwards.
AAATACCCTATACTGTAGTCAGCGGAAAAACCCTGAAATCTGCCGAATACCCTGAAATTGGCTAAAAGTTTATCAGAAAAACCATAAAGCCGCCCTCAAACCCTATAATAAGCCGAAATCCCTAGAATCAATCTTGAAGCCTAGAGTCTACGGAAAAACTAAAATTTGACCAGAGGCCTTAAATCATTCAAATGCCCTTTATTATTGCCAGTGGAAAAACCCTAAAATCGGCCGAAAAACCTAAAATCGCCCAAAAGCCCTAAAGTTGATCTAAAAGCCCTAAAGCCGACCTAAAATCCCTATAATAAGCCGAAAAACACTAAAATCAATCTAAAAGCCATTGGAGTCTACAGAAAAACAATAAAATCGACCCAGATCCCTTAAATTGACCAAATACCCTATACTATAAACATCGGAAAAACCTTGAAATTGGCCAGAAGCCCAAAAATTTATCAGAAAGCCATAATGCTGGCCTAAAACCCTATAATAAGCCGAAAACCCTAAAATCAGTCTAAAAGCCTATAGAGTCTACAGAAAAACTATAAAATTGACCCAGAGCCCTTAAATCGTCCAAATACCATATACTATAGTGAGCGGAAAAACTCTGAAATCAGCCGAAAACCCTTAAATCGACCAAAAACCCTTAAATCGGCCAAAAACCCTGCAATCGGCAAAAACCCCAAAAGTTAATCCGAAAGCTTTAAAGTTGGCCTGATACCCCATAATAAGCCGAAAACCCTAAATCCAGTCTAAAAGCCTAGAGTCTACAGAGTAACCATAAAATTGACCCAGAGCCCTTAAATCGTCCAGATACCCTATAGTCAATGAAACAACCCTAAAATCGGCCGAAAACACTGAAATCAGCCAAAAGCCCTAATGTTGATCTGAAAGCCATAAAACCAGCCTAAATCACTATAATATGCCAAAATCCCTAAAATCAGTCTGAAATCCTAGAGGCTACAGAAAAACAATAAAACAGACCTAGGGACCTTACATCGGAAAAAACCCTGAAATCGGCCGAGAGACCTAAAGTTGATCAGAAAGCCCTAAAGCTGGCCTAAAACCTTATATTAAGCCAAAAACCCTAAATTAAGTCTAAAAGCGTAGAGTCTACAGAAAAACCAAAAAATTGACACGGAGCCCTTAAACTGTCCAAATAACATATACTATAGTCAGCGGAAAAAATATGAAATCGGCCGAAAACCTTGAAATCAGCGGAAAATGCTTTAATCTGCCAAATGCCTTAAAGTTGATCAGAAAGCCCTAAAGCCGGCCTAAAACTCTATAATAAGACGAAAACCCTAAAATCAGTCTAAAAGCCAAGAGTTTACAAAAAAACCATAAAATTGACCCGGAGCCCTTAAATCGTCCAAATACCCTATACTGTAGTCAGCGGAAAAACCCTGAAATTTGCCGAAAACCCTGAAATTGGCTAAAAGTTGATCAGAAAAACCATAAAGCCGCCCTCAAACGGTATAATAAGCCGAAAACCCTAGAATCAGTCTTAAAGCCTAGAGTCTACGAAAAAACTATAAATTTGACCAGAGGCCTTAAATCATTCAAATGCCCTTTATTATTGTCAGCGAAAAAACCCTAAAATCGGCCGAAAACCCTGAAATTGGCCAAAAGCCATAAAGTTGATCAAAAAGCCCTTAAGTCGGCCTAAAATCCATATAATAAGCCGAAATCACTAAAATCAATCTAAAAGCCGTTGGTGTCTACAGAAAAACAATAAAATAGACACAGATCCCTTAAATTGACCAAATACCCTATACTATATACATCGGAAAAACCCAGAAATCGGCCAGAAGCCCAAAAATAGATCAGAAAGCCATAAAGCTAGCCTAAAACCCTATACTTAGTCGAAAACCCTAAAATCAGTCTAAAACCCTAGAGTCTTCAGAAAAACTATAAAATTGACCCGGAGCCCTTAAATCGTCCAAATACCATATACTATAATGAGCGGAAAAACTCTGAAATCAGCCGAAAACCCTGAAATCGGCCAAAAACCCTGAAATCGGCCAAAAACCCTGAAATCGGCCAAAAACCCTGAAATCAATAAAAACCCCAAAAGTTAATCCGAAAGATTTAAAGCCGGCTTGAAACCCCATAATAATCCAAAAATCCTAAATCCAGTCTAAAGCCTAGAGTCTATAGAATAACCGTAAAATTGACCCAGAGCTCTTAAATCGTCCAGATAACCTATACTATAGTCAACGAAAAAACCCTGAAATCGGCCGAAAACACTGAAATCAGCCAAAAGCCCCAATGTTGATCCGAAAGCCATCAAACCAGCCAAAATCCCTATAATAAGCCAAAATCCCTAAAATCAGTCTAAAATCCTAGAGTCTACAGAAAAACAATAAAACTGACCATGAGCCCTTACATCGGAAAAACCCTGCAATCGGCCGCGAACCCTAAAGTTGATCAGAAAACCCTAAAGCTGGCCTAAAACACTATATTAAGCCAAAAACCCTAAAATAAGTCTAAAAGCGTAGAGTCTACAAAAAAACAAAAAATTGACACAGGTCCCTTAAATCGTCCAAATAACATATACTATACTCAGCGGAAAAAATCTGAAATCGGCCGAAAACTCTTAAATCAGCGGAAAATGCTTTAATCTGCCAAATGCCTTAAATTTGATCAGAAAGCCCTAAAGCCGGCCTAAAACCCTATAATAAGACGAAAACCCAAAAATCAGTCTAAAACCCCTAGAGTTTATAGAAAAACCTTAAATTGACCCGGAGCCCTTAAATCGTCCAAATACCGTATACTGTAGTCAGCTGATAAACCTTGAAATCAGCCGAAAACCCTGAAATTTGCTAAAAGTTGATCAGAAAAACCATAAAGCCGCCCTCAAACCCTATAATAAGCCGAAAACCCTAGAATCAGTTTTAAAGCCTAGAGTCTACGGAAAAACTATAAATTTGACAAGAGGCCTTAAATCATTCAAATGCCCTTTATTATTGTCAGCGGAAAAACCCCATAATCGGCCGCAAGTCCTAAAATCGGCCACAAGCCCTAAAGTAGGCCTAAAATCCCTATAATAGGACGAAAACACTAAAATCTATCTAAAAGCCATTAGAGTCTATAAAAAAACAATAAAATTGACCCAGATCCCTTAAATTGACCAAATACCCTCTATACTATAAACATAGGAAAACCCTGAAATCGGCCAGAAGCCCAAAAATTGATCAGAAAGCCATAAAGCTGGCCAAAAACCCTATAATAAGCCGAAAACCCTAAAGTTAGTCTAAAAGCCTAGAGTCTACAGAAAAACTATAAAATTGACCCAGAGGCCTTAAATCGTCCAAATACCATATACTATAGTGAGCGGAAAAACTCTGAAATATGCCGAAAACCCTGAAATTGGCTAAAAGTTGATCAGAAAAACCATAAAGCCGCCCTCAAACCCTATAACAAGCCGAAAACCCTAGAATCAGTCTTAAAGCCTAGAGTCTACGGAAAAACTATAAATTTGACCAGAGGCCTTAAATCATTGTAAGCGTAAAAACCCTAAAATCGGCCGAAAATCCTAAAATCGGCCAAAAGCCCTAAAGTTGATAAAAAAGCCCTAACGCCGGCCTAAAATCCCTATGATAGGCCGAAAACACTAAAATCATTCTAATACCCTATGCTATAAACATCGGAAAAACCCTGAAATCGGTCAGAAGCCCAAAAATTGATCAGAAAGCCATAAAGGTGGCCTAAAACCCTATAATAAGCCGAAAACCCTAAAATCAGTCTAAAAGCCTATAGAGTCTACAGAAAAACTATAAAATTGACCCAGAGCCCTTAAATCGTCCAAATACCATAAACTATAGTGAGCGGAAAAACTCTGAAATCAGCTGAAAACCCTTAAATCGACCAAAAACCCTAAAATTGGCTAAAACCCCAAAATTTAATCCGAAAGCTTTAAAGCTGGCCTAAAACCCCATAATAAGCCGAAAACCCTAAATCCAGTTTAAAAGCCTAGTGTCGACAAAATAACCATAAAATTGACCCATAGCCCTTCAATCGTCATTATACCCTATATTATAGTCAACGAAAAAACCCTGAAATCGGTCGAAAACACTGAAATCAGCCAAAAGCACTAATGTTGATCCGAAAGCCATAAAACCAGCCTAAATCCTTATAATTGGCCAAAATCCCATACATCGGCCAAAACTATAAAATTGACCAAGAGCCCTTACATCGGTAAAAACCAGAAATCGGCCGAGAACCCTAAAGTTGATCAGAAAGCCCTAAAGCTGGCCTAAAACCCTATATTAAGCCAAAAACCCTAAAATAAGTCTAAAAGTGTAGAGTCTACAGAAAAACCAAAAAATTGACACACGACCCTTAAATCGTCCAAATAACATATACTATAGTCAGCGGAAAAAATCTGAAATCGGCCGAAAACTCTGAAATTAGCCGAAAATGTTGTAATCTACCAAAAGCCCTAAAGTTGATCAGAAAGCCCTAAAGCCGGCCTAAAACCCTATAATAAGACGAAAACCCTAAAATCAGTCTAAAAGCCTAGAGTTTACAGAAAAACCATAAAATTGACCTGGAGCCCTTAAATCGTCCAAATACCCTATACTGTAGTCAGCGTAAAAACCCTGAAATCAGCCGAAAACCGTGAAATTGGCTAAAAGTTGATCAGAAAAACCAAAAAGCCGCCCTCAAACCCTATAATAAGCCGAAAACCCTAGAATCAGTCTTAAAGCCTAGAGTCTACGGAAAAACTATAAAATTGACCAGAGGCCTTAAATCATTCAAATGCCCTTTATTGTTGTCAGTGGAAAAACCCTAAAATCGGCCGAAAACCCTGAAATCGGCCAAAAGCCCTAAAGTTGATCAAAAAGCCCTAAGCCCTACCTAAAATCCCTATAATATGCCGAAAAACACTAAAATCAATCTAAAAGCCATTTGAGTCTACAGAAAAACAATAAAATTGACCCAGATCCCTTAAATTGACCAAATACCCTATTCTATAAACATCGGAAAAACCTTGAAATTGGCCAGAAGCCCAAAAATTGATCAGAAAGCCATAAAGCTGGCCTAAAACCCTATAATAAGCCGAAAACCCTAAAATCAGTCTAAAAGCCTATAGAGTCTACAGAAAAACTATAAAATTGACCCAGAGGCCTTAAATCGTCCAAATACCATATATTATAGTGAGCGGAAAAACTCTGAAATCAGCCGAAAACGCTTAAATCGGCCAAAAACCCTGATATCAGCCAAAAACCCATAAATCGGATAAAACCCCAAAAGTTAATCCGAAAGCTTTAAAGCTGACCTAAAACCCCATAATAAGCCGAAAACCCTAAATCCAGTCTAAAAGCCTAGAGTCTTTAGAATAACCATAAAATTGACCTAGAGCCCTTAAATCATCTGGATACCCTATATTATAATCAACGAAAAAACCCTGAAATCGGGCGAAAACACTGAAATCAGCCAAAAGCCCTAATGTTGATCAGAAATCCATAAAACTAGCCTAAATCCCTAAAATCAGTCTGAAATCCTAGATTCTACAGAAAAACAATAAAACTAACCCAGAGCCCTTACAGTGGAAAAACACAAAAATCGATCGAGAACCCTAAAGTTGATCAGAAAGCCCTAAAGCTGGCCTAAAACCCTATATTAAGCCAAAAACCCTAAAATAATTCTAAAAGCGTAAAGTATACAGAAAAACAATAAAATTGACCCAAATCCCTTAAATTGACCAAATACCCTATACTATAAACATCGGAAAAACCCTGAAAACGGTCAGAATCCCAAAAATTGATCAGAAAGCCATAAAGGTGGCCTAAAACCCTATAATAAGCCGAAAACCCTAAAATCAGTCTAAAAGCCTATAGAGTCTACAGAAAAACTATAAAATTGACCCAGAGCCCTTAAATCGTCCAAATACCATATACTATAGTGAGCGGAAAAACTCTGAAATCAGCCGAAAACCCTTAAATCGGCCAAAAACCCTAAAATTGGCTAAAACCCCAAAATTTAATCCGAAAGCTTTAAAGCTGGCCTAAAACCCTAAATCCAGTTTAAAAGCCTAGAGTCGACAGAATAACCATAAAATTGACCCAGAGCCCTTCAATCGTCATGATACCCTATACTATAGTCAACGAAAAAACCCTGAAATCGGTCGAAAACACTGAAATCAGCCAAAAGCTCTAATATTAATCCGAAAGCCATAAAACCAGCTTAAATCCTTATAATTGGCCAAAATCCCTTACATCGGCCAAAACTATAAAATTGACCAAGAGCCCTTACATCGGAAAAAACCAGAAATCGGCCGAGAACCATAAAGTTGATCAGAAAGCCCTAAAGCTGGCCTAAAACCCTATATTAAGCCAAAAACCCGAAAATAAGTCTAAAAGTGTAGAGTCTACAGAAAAACCAAAAAATTGACACACGACCCTTAAATCGTCCAAATAACATATACTATAGTCAGCGGAAAAAATCTGAAATCGGCCGAAAACTCTGAAATTAGCCAAAAATGCTGTAATCTGCCAAAAGCCCTAAAGTTGATCAGAAAGCCCTAAAGCCGGCCTAAAACCCTATAATAAGACGAAAACCCTAAAATCAGTCTAAAAGCCTAGAGTTTACAGAAAAACCATAAAATTGACCTGGAGCCCTTAAATCGTCCAAATACCCTATACTGTAGTCAGCGTAAAAACCCTAAAATCAGCCGAAAACCGTGAAATTGGCTAAAAGTTGATCAGAAAAACCAAAAAGCCGCCCTCAAACCCTGTAATATGCCGAAAACCCTAGAATCAGTCTTAAAGCCTAGAGTCTACGGAAAAACTATAAATTTGACCAGAGGCCTTAAATCATTCAAATGCCCTATTCTACCGAAAACCCTGAAATCGGCCAAAAGCCCTAAAGTTGATCACAAAGCCCAAAGGCCGACCTAAAATCCCTATAATATGCCGAAAAACACTAAAATCAATCTAAAAGCCATTGGAGTCTACAGAAAAACAATAAAATTGACCTAGATCCCTTAAATTGACCAAATACCCTATTCTATAAACATCGAAAAAACCTTGACATTGGCCAGAAACCCAAAAATTGATCAGAAAGCCATAAAGCTGGCCTAAAACCCTATAATAAGCCGAAAACCCTAAAATCAGTCTAAAAGCCTATAGAGTCTACAGAAAAACAATAAAATTGACCCAGAGGCCTTAAATCGTCCAAATACCATATATTATAGTGAGCGGAAATACTCTGAAATCAGCCGAAAACCCTTAAATAGGCCAAAAACCCTGAAATCGGCCAAAAACCCATAAATCGGATAGAACCCCAAAAGTTTATCCGAAAGCTTTAAAGCTGACCTAAAACCCCATAATAAGCCGAAAACCCTAAATCCAGTCTAAAAGCCTAGAGTCAATAGAATAACCATAAAATTGACCTAGAGCCCTTAAATCGTCTAGATACCCTATATTATAGTCAACGAAAAAACCCTGAAATCGGGCGAAAACACTGAAATCAGCCAAAAGCCCTAATGTTGATCCGAAAGCCATAAAACCAGCCTAAATCCCTAGAATAAGCCACAATCCCTAAAATCAGTCTAAAATCCTAGAGTCTACAGAAAAACAATAAAACTGACCCAGATCCCTTAAATTGACCAAATACCCTATACTATAAACATCGGGAAAACCCTGAAATCGGCCAGAAGCCCAAAAATTGATCAGAAAGCCATAAAGCTGGGATAAAACCCTCTTATAAGCCGAAAACCCTAAAATCAGTCTAAAAGTCTATAGAATCTACAGAAAAACTAAAAAATTGACCCAGAGGCCTTAAATCGTCCAAATACCGTATACTATAGTGAGCGGAAAAACTCTGAAATCAGCCGAAAACCCTTAAATCGGCCAAAAACCCTGAAATCGGCCAAAAACCCATAAATCGGATAAATCCCCAAAAGTTAATCCGAAAGCTTTAAAGCTGGCCTAAGACCCCATAATAAGCCGAAAACCCTAAATCCAGTCTAAAAGCCTAGAGTCTATAGAATAACCATAAAATTGACCTAGAGCCCTTAAATCGTCTAGATACCCTATATTATAGTCAACGAAAAAACCCTGAAATCGGGCGAAAACACTGAAATCAGCCAAAAGCCCTAATGTTGATCCGAAAGCCATAAAACCAGCCTAAGTCCCTAGTATAAGCCAAAATCCCTAAAATCAGTCTAAAATCCTAGAGTCTACAGAAAAACAATAAAACAGACCCAGAGCCCTTCCATCGGAAAAACCCGGAAATCAGCCGAGAACCCTAAAGTTGATCAGAAAGCCGTAAAGCTGGCCTAAAACCCTATATTAATCCAAAAACCCTAAAATAAGTCTAAAAGCGTAGAGTCTACAGAAAAATCAAAAAATTGACACAGGGCCCTTAAATCGTCCAAATAACATATACTATAGTCAGCGGAAAAAATCTGAAATCGGCCGAAAACCCAGAAATCATCCGAAAATTCTGTAATCTGCCAAATGCCCAAAAGTTGATCAAAAAGCCCTAAAGCCGTCCTAAAACCCTATAATAAGATGAAAACCCTAAAATCAGTCTAAAAGCCTAGAGTTTACAAAAAAACCATAAAATTGACCCAGAGCCCTTAAGTCGTCCAAATACCCTATACTGTAGTCAGCGGAAAAACCCTGAAATCTGCCGAAAACCCTGAAATTGGCTAAAAGTTTATCAGAAAAAGCATAAAGCCGCCCTCAAACCCTGTAATAAGCCAAAAACCCTAGAATCAGTCTTAAAGCCTAGAGTCTACGGAAAAACTGTAAATTTGAGCAGAGTCCTTAAATGATTCAAATGCCTTTTATTATTGTCAGCGGGAAAACCCTAAAATCGGCCGAAAACCCAAAAATCGGCCAAAAGCCGTAAAGTTGATCAAAAAGCCCTAAAGCCGGCCTAAAATCCTTATAATAGGCCGAAAACACTTAAATCAATCTAAAAGCCATTAGAGTCTACAGAAAAACAATAAAATTGACCCAGATCCCTTAAATTGACCAAATACCCTATTTTATAAACATCGGAAAAACCTTGAAATTGGCCAGAAGCCCAAAAATTGATCAGAAAGCCATAAAGCTGGCCTAAAACCCTATAATAAGCCGAAAACCCTAAAATCAGTCTAAAAGCCTGTAGAGTCTACAGAAAAACTATAAAATTGACCCAGAGGCCTTAAATCGTCCAAATACCGTATACTATAGTGAGCGGAAAAACTCTGAAATCAGCCGAAAACCCTTAAATCGGCCAAAAACCCTGAAATCGGCCAAAAACCCATAAATCGGATAAATCCCCAAAAGTTAATCCGAAAGCTTTAAAGCTGGCCTAAGACCCCATAATAAGCCGAAAACCCTAAATTCAGTCTAAAAGCCTAGAGGCTATAGAATAACCATAAAATTGACCTAGAGCCCTTAAATCGTCTAGATACCCTATATTATAGTCAACAAAAAAACCCTGAAATCGGGCGAAAACACTGAAATCAGCCAAAAGCCCTAATGTTGATCTGAAAGCCATAAAACCAGCCTAAGTCCCTAGTATAAGCCAAAATCCCTAAAATCAGTCTAAAATCCTAGAGTCTACAGAAAAACAATAAAACAGACCCAGAGCCCTTCCATCGGAAAAACCCGAAAATCAGCCGAGAACCCTAAAGTTGATCAGAAAGCCGTAAAGCTGGCCTAAAACCCTATATTAATCCAAAAACCCTAAAATAAGTCTAAAAGCGTAGAGTCTACAGAAAAATCAAAAAATTGACACAGGGCCCTTAAATCGTCCAAATAACATATACTATAGTCAGCGGAAAAAATCTGAAATCGGCCGAAAACCCAGAAATCATCCGAAAATTCTGTAATCTGCCAAATGCCCAAAAGTTGATCAAAAAGCCCTAAAGCCGTCCTAAAACCCTATAATAAGATGAAAACCCTAAAATCAGTCTAAAAGCCTAGAGTTTACAAAAAAACCATAAAATTGACCCAGAGCCCTTAAGTCGTCCAAATACCCTATACTGTAGTCAGCGGAAAAACCCTGAAATCTGCCGAAAACCCTGAAATTGGCTAAAAGTTTATCAGAAAAAGCATAAAGCCGCCCTCAAACCCTGTAATAAGCCAAAAACCCTAGAATCAGTCTTAAAGCCTAGAGTCTACGGAAAAACTGTAAATTTGAGCAGAGTCCTTAAATGAATCAAATGCCTTTTATTATTGTCAGCGGGAAAACCCTAAAATCGGCCGAAAACCCAAAAATCGGCCAAAAGCCGTAAAGTTGATCAAAAAGCCCTAAAGCCGGCCTAAAATCCCTATAATAGGCCGAAAACACTTAAATCAATCTAAAAGCCATTAGAGTCTACAGAAAAACAATAAAACTGACCCAGATCCCTTAAATTGACCAAATACCCTATACTATAAACATCGGGAAAACCCTGAAATCGGCCAGAAGCCCAAAAATTGATCAGAAAGCCATAAAGCTGGCCTAAAACCCTATAATAAGCCGAAAACTCTAAAATCAGTCTAAAAGCCTATAGAGTCTACAGGAAAACTATAAAATTGACCCAGTGGCCTTAAATCGTCCAAATACCATATACTATAGTGAGCGGAAAAACTCTGAAATCAGCCAAAAACCCTTAAATCGGCCAAAAACCCTGAAATCAGCCAAAAACCCATAAATCGAATAACACCCCAAAAGTTAATCCGAAAGATTTAAAGCTGGCCTAAAACCCCATAATAAGCCAAAAACCCTAAATCCAGTCTAAAAGCCTAGAGTCTATAGAATAAACATAAGATTGACCTTAAACCCTGTAATAAGCCAAAAACCCTAGAATCAGTCTTAAAGCCTATAGTCTCCGGAAAAACTGTAAATTTGACCAGTGTCCTTAAATGATTCAAATGCCTTTTATTATTGTCAGCGGGAAAACCCAAAAATCGGCCGAAAACCCAAAAATCAGCCAAAAGCCGTAAAGTTGATCAAAAAGCCCTAAAGCTGGCCTAAAATCCCTATAATAAGCCGAAAACACTTAAATCAATCTGAAAGCCATTAGAGTCTACAGAAAAACAATAAAATTGACCCAGATCCCTTAAATTGACCAAATACCCTATACTATAAACATCGGAAAAACCCTGAAATCGGCCAGAAGCCCAAAAATTGATTAGAAAGCAAAAAAGCTGGCCTAAAACCGTATAATAAGCAGAAAACACTAAAATCAGTCTAAAAGCCTATAGAGTCTACAGAAAAACTATAGTGACCCAGATCCCTTAAATCATCCAAATAGCATATACTATAGTGAGCGGAAAAACTCTGAAATCAGCCGAAAACCCTAAAATTGGCTAAAACTTGATCAGAAAAACCATAAAGCCGCCCTCAAACCCTATATTAAGCCGAAAACCCTAGAATCAGTCTTAAAGCCTACAGTCTACGTTAAAACTAGAAATTTGACCAGAGACCTTAAATCATTCAAATGCCCTTTTATTATTGTCATCGGAAAAACCCTAAAATCGGGCGAAAACCCTGAAATCGGCCAAAAGCCCTAAAGTTGATCAAAAAGCCCTTAAGCTGGCCTAAAATCCATATAATAAGCCGAAATCACTAAAATCAATCTGAAAGCCATAGGAGTCTACAGAAAAACAACAAAATTGACCCAGATCCCTTAAATTGACCAAATACCCTATACTATAAACATCGGGAAAAACCTGAAATCGGCCAGAAGCCCAAAAATGGATCAGAAAGCCATAAAGCTGGCCTAAAACCCTATAATAAGTCGAAAACCCAAAAATCAGTCTAAAAGTCTATAGAGTCTACAGAAAAACTATAAAATTGACCCAGAGCCGTTAAATCGTCCAAATACCATATATAGTGAGCGGAAAAACTCTCAAATCAGCCGAAAACCCTGAAATCGGCCAAAAACCCTAAAATCGGCAAAAACCCCAAAAGTTAATCTGAAAGCTTTAAAGCTGGCCTAATACCCCATAATAAGCCGAAAACCCTAAATCCAGTCTAAAAGCTACAGAATAACCATAAAATTGACCCAGAGCCCTTAAATCGTCCAGATTCCCTATACTATAGTCAACGAAAAAACTCTGAAATCGGCCGAAAACACTGAAATCAGCCAAAAGCCCTAATGTTGATCCGAAAGCCATAAAACCAGCCTAAATCACTATAATAAGCCAAAATCCCTAAAATCAGTCTGAAATCCTAGATTCTACAGAAAAACAATAAAACTGACCCAGAGACCTTACATCGGGAAAACCCTGAAATCGGCCGAGCACCCTAAAGTTGATCAGAAAGCCCTAAAGCTGGCCTAAAATCCTATATTAACAGAAAAAACCCTAAACTAAGTCTAAACGCGTAGAGTTAACAGAAAAACCAAAAAATTGACACAGAGCCCTTAAATCGTCCAAGTAACATATACTATAGTCGGCGGAAAAAATCTGAACTCGGCTGAAAACCCTGAAATCAGCTGAAAATGCTATAATCTGCAAAATGACTTAAGTTTGATCAGAAAGCCCTAAAGCCGGCCTAAAACCCTATAATAAGACGAAACCCTAAAATCAGTATAATAGCCTAGAGTTTACAGAAAAACCATAAAATTTACCCGCAGCCCTTAAATCGTCCAAATACCCTATACTGTAGTCATCTGAAAAACCCTGAAATCTGCCGAAAACCCTGAAATGGGCTAAAAGTTGATTGGAAAAACCATAAAGCCGCCCTCAAACCCTATAATAAGCCGAAAACCCTAGAATCAGTCTTAAAGCCTAGAGTCTACGGAAAAACTATAAATTAGACTAGAGGCCTTAAATCATTCAAATGCCCTTTATTATTGTAAGCGGAAAAACCCTAAAATCGGCCAAAAACCCTGAAATCGGCCAAAAGCCCTAAAGTTGATCAAACAGCCATAAAGCCGGCCTAAAGTCCCTATAATAAGCCAAAAACACTAAAATCCCTATAATATGCCGAAAAACACTTAAATCAATCTAAAAGCCATTAGGGTCTACAGAAAAACAATAAAATTGACCCAGATCCCTTAAATTGACCAAATACCCAATACTATAAACATCGGAAAAACCTTGATATCGGCCAGAAGCTAAAAAATGGATCAGAAAGCCATAAACTGGCATAAACCGTATAATAAGCCGAAAACCCTAAAATCAGTCTAAAAGACTATAGAGTCTACAGAAAAACTATAAAATTGACCCAGAGCTCTTAAATCGTCCCAATACCATATTATAGTGAGCGGAAAAACTCTGAAATCAGCTGAAACCCTTAAATCGGCCAAAAACTCTGAAATCGCCAAAAACCCCAAAAGTTAATCCAAAAGCTTTAAAGCTGGACTAAAACCCCATAATAAGCCGAAAACCCTAAATCCAGTCTAAAAGCCTAGAGTCTACAGAATAACCATAAAATTGACCCAGAGCCCATAAATCGTCCATATACCCTATACTATAGTCAACGAAAAAAACCCTGAATTCGCCCGAAAACCCTTAAAACAGCCAAAAGCCCTAATGTTGATCCGAAAGCCATAATACCAGCCTAAATCCCTATAATAAGCCAAAATCCCTAAAATCAGTCTAAAATCCTAGAGTCTACAGAAAAACCATAAAACTGACCAGAGCCCTTACATCGGAAAAACCCTGAAATCGGCCGAGAACCCTAAAGTTGATCAGAAAGCCCTAAAGCTGGCCTAAAACGCTATATTAAGCAAAAAAACCCTAAAATAAGTCTAAACGGGTAGATTTAACAGAAAAACCAAAAAATTGACACAGAGCCCTTAAATCGTCCAAATAACATATACTATATAGTCAGCGGATAAAATCTGAAATCGGCCGAAAACCCTGAAATCAAGCGAAAATGCTGTAATCTGCCAAATGCCCTAAAGTTGATCAGAAAGCCCTAAAGCCGGCCTAAAACCCTATAATAAGACGAAAACCCTAAAATCAGTCTAAAAGCCTAGAGTTTACAGAAAAACCATAAAATTGACCCGGAGCCCTTAAATCGTCCAAATACCCTATACTGTAGTCAGCGAAAAAACCCTGAAATCTGCCGAAAACCCTGAAATTGGCTAAAAGTTGATCAGAAAAACCATAAAGCCGCCCTCAAACCCTGTAATAAGCCGAAAACTCTAGAACCAGTCTTAAAGCCTAGATTCTACGGAAAAACTATAAATATGACCAGAGGACTTAAATCATTCAAATGCCCTTTATTATTGTAAACGGAAGAACCCTAAAATCGGCCGAAAACCCTAAACTCGGCCCTAAGCCCTAAAGTTGATCAAAAAGTCCTAAAGCCGGCCTAAAATCCCTATAATTAGCCGAAAACACTAAAATCAATCTAAATGCCATTAGAGTCTACAGAAAAACAATAAAATTGACCCAGATCCCTTAAATTGACCAAATGCCCTATACTATAAACATCGGAAAGACCCTGAAAACGGTCAGAATCCCAAAAATTGATCAGAAAGCCATAAAGGTTGCCTAAAACCCTATAATAAGCCGAAAACCCTAAAATCAGTCTAAAAGCCTATAGAGTCTAGAGAAAAACTATAAAACTGACCCAGAGCCCTTAAATCGTCCAAATACCATATACTATAGTGAGCGGAAAAACTCTGAAATTAGCCGAAAACCCTTAAATCGGCCAAAAACCCTGGAATCGGCAAAAACCTCAAAAGTTAATCCGAAAGCTTTAAAGCTGGCCTAAAACCCCATAATAAGCCGAAAACCCTAAATCCAGTCTAAAAGCCTAGAGTCTACAGAATAACCATAAAATTGACCTAGAGCCCTTAAATCGTCGAGATACCTTGTACTATAGTCAACGAAAAAACCCTGAAATCGGCCGAAAACACTGAAATCAGCCGAAAGCCCAAATGTTCATCCGAAAGCCATAAAACCATCCTAATTCCCTATAATAAGCCAAAAACCCTAAAATCAGTCTGAAATCCTAGAGTCTACAGAAAAACAATAAAACTGACCCAGAGCCCTTACATCGGAAAAACTCTGAAATCGGCCGAGAACCCTAAAATCGACCGAAAACCCTGAAATCGGCCAAAAGCCCTAAAG
The DNA here is from genome assembly GCA_030819835.1 of Acmispon strigosus. Taxonomy (NCBI): domain Eukaryota; kingdom Viridiplantae; phylum Streptophyta; class Magnoliopsida; order Fabales; family Fabaceae; genus Acmispon; species Acmispon strigosus. The sequence continues at coordinate 14,871,314 of JAUAMA010000004.1, read as the reverse complement.
TTGATCAAAATGCCCTAAAGCCGGCCTAAAATCCCTATAAAAAGCAGAAAACACTAAAATAAATCTAAAAGTCATTAGAGTTTACAGAAAAACAATAAAATTGACCCAAATCCCTTAAATTGACCAAATACCCTATACTATAAACATCGGAATAACCCGGATTTCGGCCAGAACCCCAAAAATTGATCTGATAGCCATAAAGCTGACCTAAACCCTATAATAAGCCGAAAACCCTAAAATCATTCTAAAAGCCTATAGAGTCTACAGATAAACTATAAAATTGACCCAGTGCCCTTAAATCATCCAAATACCATATACTATAGTTGTAAATCAGGTCTTGTCCTTCGACTCGGCTGAGGTTTTGATGAAGACAAACACATCACAAAAAGAAGAAAGCCTTCAGAAAAGAAGAAAGCCTTCAGAAAAGAAAAGGAAGACTTCTAGAAGTCTTCAAGAAAGAAAGGAAGAAGAAGAAGGAAGACTTCAGGAAAAAAAAGGAAGACCTCAAGAAGACTTCAGAAGATAAAGACTTCAAGAACCGGCTCGGAACGTGAAAGATCAAACACGAAGGTTCTTGCGTTTAAGTAAGTCTTGTCAACTTAGTGTGCTATGCTTTATTAAGGTTTAATTGCACTTGAAGGCTCATAAAAGATCAACTAATTGAGTACGGTATGTTCTCACAAGTAAAACTTGGTACGAACACTCAATTAGGTTTTAAACAGTCAAAAACTGAATTCTGGACTGTCTGTAATCGATTACAGATGTGTGTAATCGATTACAGGATGTGTGTAATCGATTACCACATGTATGTAATCGATTACCAAGTTTGAATTTTGAATTCAAACTTCAACGGCATGATGTAATCGATTACCAGGCTTATGTAATCGATTACCAGGTCGACAGATGTGTCTTTTCATGAACCATTGTGTCTCAAAACGTTTGGGAAAGGTTGTGTTGGTTCATGGACGACCTCTAGTGCCTATATAAAGTCCTTAGACACTCAGAAACATCAATGACTTGGTCCATAACTTTCATATTCATTAAAGTCATCATTCTGAGTTTCTGTTCTCTCATTTTGATAAGAACACTCATGTTGTTCATCTTTTGAGAAACTCATAATAGAAGAGCCTTCATTGTAATTGCCTGGAGCATACAAACTAAGATCAATCCATCTTGTCTAAAGGATTGAATCAGCCATTGTAATGACATCTTCTTCTTCATCTCTTGAATCAGTTTGATTCATTCACCGTAGTTTTCAGTGGTTGTATAAAGGTCCATCGTGGTGTTCGATGGTTGTGGAAAAGATCCTTTGAATCGGGTTTGATTCAAAGACTGCCGTAGGATTCGGTGATAGTGGAAAAGGTCCTTTGAATCGGGTTTGATTCAAAGTCCGCCGTAGGTTTCGGCGTCATCAGTTGGTGATTTGCCATCTGAGGTTTAACAGGAGTTCTTAGGGTTCTTGGTGTAAGTACTTGTAAGAAATCTTGATCATTGTAAATCTTCATTGTGGGATTTAGTGGAGTGGTTCTTCAGAAAGTGGTAATCTTTCTGAGGGGTTATGACTTTACTGTGGTATTCAGTAAAGGGTTTGACTCAGACAGTGTGATCTGTTCTGAGGGTTGTAATCAGTTCACTGTGTGATTCAGTGAGCGGTGGTTTTCAGAAAGTGGTTTGCTTTCTGGTATAGTGGAAAATCTCTGTGTGATCAGAGGACTGGACGTAGCCTTCTGGGATTGGAGGTGAACCAGGATAAAATCCTTGTGTGTTCTTCTTGTCCTTCATCTTTTACTTTCAAGCAATTACAATATTCCGCTGCAATAATGTTCTTACGTTACAACTCTAATTGCACTGAAAGTAATTTGGTACTATTACGCGAAAATCAGGGCAACTCTGATTCACCCCCCCTCTCAGGTTGCTATCTAGACTAACAATTGGTATCAGAGCGTAAGTTTAGATAATTTGCTCCTAAGATCCGGGAAGATGGCATCCTCATCTACAACAAGTACCAGTGAAGGATTCAACATAAATAGGAATCTGGAAAGCCATTGAAGAAGATCCCTTTGTGCCTGTAGTAGAAGTTGAAGGAAGTTCACAACCAAAACCAGAAAACACATGGAGTGACGAAGAAAAGAAGAAAGTTCAACATGATTTAAAAGGGATGAACATCTTGACTTCAGGCCTTGGTATGGAGGAATTCTTTAGAGTATCTACTTGCAAATCTTCAAAAGAAATATGGGATACTTTAATGGTTACACACGAAGGGACTGATGAAGTAAAAAGATCCAAGATCAATACTCTATCACAAGAATATAATATGTTCAGAATGTTGCCTGGAGAAAGCATACTTGATATGCAAAAGCGGTTCACACATATAACGAACCACTTGATTGCTCTTGGTAAGGAATTCTCCAATAATGACTTAAACATGAAAGTGTTAAGATCCCTTACAAGAGCATGGCAATCAAAGGACACTGCTATCTCAGAAAAGAAGATTCTCTCCAACATAACTCTGGCTACTCTTTTTGGAAAACTTCAAGAACATGAATTGGAGTTAAATAGACTCGAGCAATATGAGAACAATGAAAAGAGACACCAGCCTATTGCTCTAAATGCCAAAGAAAGCATCAATGATGAATATGATTCAGAGTCAGAAGATGATGAGAACATGGCCTTAATAGTCAAGAATTTTCGAAGATTCTTACAAAGAAAAGGTATGAAATCTAGAAGTTTTCAAAAGGGAAATGAACCCTCCTCCTCTTCACAAAAGATCACATGTTATGAGTGTGGTAAATCTGGTCACATCAAATCTGAATGTCCATACATTCAAAAGAAGAAGCATGGACTAAAAGAGAAGTTTGAAAAGAAGGATTCAAACTCTAGAAGAGCATACATCGCTTGGGATTACAATGACATAAGTTCAGACTCAGAATCAGAGAAGGAAGAAGCATACTTTGCATTAATGGCATCTCAGAATTCTGACAAGTAAAATATCCAGGTTAGTACTAGTACTTCTTCTTCTAATAATTTAGAATATGCTATAGAAAGCCTTTTTAAGATGTGCCGTAATGCTTCTAAAGTTAGTTTAAACAAAATGCTATTATTTCATCTTTAGAAGAAAAATGTCAAATGCTTCAAAAGGAATTAGATGATGTTAAATCTAAATTAGATGTTACACATGCATGCACTAAATGTATTTCTTTAGAAGTAAAAGTAGAAAATCTACAACAAACAGTTCATAGTTTCAACCTAGAAAAGCAAAAACTAGATAAAATTCTTAGTGTGCAACGAAACTCAAACAACAAGAGTGGTCTAGGATTTACACCCCAAAAGAATAACAAGGAGATTAAGAAAAATGTCTTTGTTAAAGCAACAAATGAAGTTAAATCTCTTGGGAGTAAACACATGCATGCTAGTTCTTCTAGAAATATGAACTATAGGAATTATTCTCAAAATATTCCAAGACAACCTAGGAGACATTATGATATGCTTAGATTTAATGAAGGTTATAGACAATATGCTTGTAGTTATTGCAAAAGAATAGGAAATATCTCTAGTAGATGTTATTATAGGAATATAGGAATATCATGTGGGTAATATATGTGGGTGGAGAAGACAACCAATAACCTAGGACCCAAAGCAAATTGGGTACCTAACATTTCCTTCTGAAGAATTTGTTTTGTAAGTGTGTATGAAAGCAGCAAAGTATTTATGGTATCTTTATTATGACTGCTCATCACACATGATTGGAGACAAAACAAAAATTTTATATCTCATACATAGAGAAAAGGGATATGTCACATATGGGAATTCTGAAAAAGGGATGTTCATCAATCAATCCAAGTTCTACAAAGAACCTCTGAAGAAATATGACTTGGATGATTGCATAGTAATAGCCACATCAATGAGGATCAAACACTTACATAGATCAAGATGAATCAGTCATTCCAGTAGAGATTACCAAATATAGAGCCCTTGTCCACACTCTCCAAAACAAAGAAGACAAACTTGGAAGACATTTAAGCAAGTTCATCATCCGATTCAGAAAATGGAGAAGTATGTCTCGCTTTGATGGCAACACATCATTCTAATGATGGAAATGAAGAGGTTAGTAATGCAATTTCATATGATAATTTACAAAGTACTTTTTATAGATTGCATGATAGTTTCAATTTTTATGAAATATATGCATATAAAAAATGGATCATCTCATCCCTAAAAAGTGTAACTAAAAAACATGCAAGATGTTTTAGATCAAGTAAAATCTAGAGTAGGTATTCAAAATGATTTTACATCTTTAGATCCATGCATAATCCTTGAGTCAAAGAATGATGAATTAACACAAGTGGTAAACAAAGGTACAAATGATATGGATAAGTTGTTATGTAATCAAAGACATGCCTTTCATAAAAGTGATTTAGGTTTATCTGAACATAGTCATCCTAGTGATGTTAAGAAAATCACTTTTAGACCAAGTAGTTTATATAACTTTGGTCACACAAGGAAAGTACATAATGGTTTTCAACTTAGAAAGGCATATATCAAATCCTTCTATCATCCTAGAGAGGAAGTGCCTAACATGAAATTTAAGTATACCTATTTCTCTCCTAGTCATCAAAGAGATGATGGAGTCCCCAATGTAAGATTCATATGGGATGTGAAAGATAGTAACACAAAAGGACCCAAAGACAATTAGGTATCTAGAAAATGCCATTAAGCTTACTGTGCAAGTGTACTTGAAGACCTTGAGATCAGAATTGTCATATACAAAGGATGGTCCTTCAAGACACAATATTAGAATATGGTATTAGTAATAGAAATTCTAAAACCTTACATCTTTCAAAAGGCATTAAGTTGAATAGTAATGCATTCTTAGGCATCTGCATTTACATCATAGTTCTCTGGTAGATATATCCTTCATGAAGTGCTTATCAAGTCTGGTATTTTGAGTTTTTAGACATCATAATCGATTACATAGGTTTAGTAATCGATTACAGGGATTATATTGGCCCTGTTTCTTTTCCAGAAAGGAGGGTAATCGATTACCCATGTAGTGTAATCGATTACCTCCTCGAATTTGAATTTTTATTCAAATTTTCTCACATGTAATCGATTACATAGAAGGCGTAATCGATTACATGCCCGATAGTATATATATTTCTGGGTTCCTCTGCTCTTAATCGATTACAGACATCTCCTTTCCCCTTCTCTCTCTCCTGCGTCACCAGAAAGTCTATTTTCCCCATATCTTCCACAATTCTTGTTCGTTTTCAAGAATTCTTTGTGGGTTTTGCTCCTAATTTTCATCTCTATCTATTCATACTACCAATTGTTGTTGAATTGGTCTTGATTAAAAAGCCCCAATTTGGTCCTAACAAACCCTAGAACTCGAAATTCTTCAAATTCAGCTTCCATGGACTCTTCCTCACGAAAACCTCATCGTTCTAAAAACCCATCCATGGATGCTTTGGACCTCTCAAGGCTGTTGGCTACCGAAGAACAGAAGCAACACTTTCTTGCTCACTTTCTTGATCGGCCAGTCCTCACACCAAAGTATGGTGCTTTAGATTCCTTCATGGCAGCAGGGATGACATTTCCCACTCTGTTTGATCATCAGGGACTTGACTCGTTCAATGAAATTAAAGGTAAATTCTATCCAGAACTTGTCAGAGTCTTTTACTGTAATCTGATTAAGCGTGGTGGAAAAATCTGCAAATCTGTCAAGGGTATTGATATCTCTATGACCCTTGATGAGTTGGGAGAATGTCTTTCTATTCCCAACACTGGAGCAAAATTAGGTTCTGAATTGCCTTGCCCATGGGAAGATTATGATAAGAGATCATTTTATTTATCTCTATGTCGCTTCACTGAAGAGAAAATTCAGTCCAAGAAGCAGCGGGTTGATGCAAACCGATCTAGAGATACCCTTGCTGTTGGGTTTCTCACTGTGGAAAACAGATTGCTTCACTATCTACTCAGTTATGTGATCTTACCTCAGAGTTCTAATCATGCTCAGATAGGCGATCTAGAGTTACAAATTCTATATGGCATGATTAATCAAAAGTCTATTAATTGGGCTTATTTGGTAATGATACACATGATGCTGCACAAGGAAAGAACTAGCCCTCTTCCATTTTCTTCTGCAATTTCTATCATTCTGAAGAAGAAGGGTGTTTCTACTCATGGTGAGTAATCTGTTAAAATGGATGGTAAGGCTCAGCGCATTGATCTGAACATTCTGAACAAGATGGGATTCATTCAGTATGTTGATGGGTCCTTTAGGAACAAATCTGACCTGACATCTAAGGATCCTCCTGCTCCTACTCCTGCAGCCTTCTTTCCTCCATCTGAGAGTGCTCCATTGTCATCTGTTGGTACCGATGCTTCTACACAGCTTATTCTCTCGCATATTGATAGCATGCAGCATTTCATCAACCAGCGCTTTGATCGCATGGAAGGCCGGGTCGAGTCCATGTACACTACTTTGCGTGCAGATATGGACAGTCTAAGCCTTCGTGTAGATCAGATGACTCGTTCTCCTCTCCATTTCTCTGATGATTCTGGAGACCTCTAGACTCTTTCTATTTTTATTCAGACTATTTATATTTTGGGTTGTAATAGTTTAGACATATCTTTTGGATGTTTTGGTTTCTGCTTGCACGTTTAATTATGTATTCTGAACTTCTATGGTTATGCTTTTAATTACGTGTGATGCATAAGTTTCTATATACTATCTTGCTTACCCCCACTCCCTACGTTTTAAATGTCTATACTACTTGTTAGCATGTGTGGAGTATGCTTGGACTCATCTTCGTTTTGATGAAGTCAAAAGGGGGAGAATAGGTCTGATGTATATTATGTTTCTCTTCTATTATCCTGGAATATTTTTGTATGGTTTTTTCTTCTTTTTGATGATGTCAAAAGGGGGAGAAAAGTCTTGTGTATGCTTGATCATTTTCAGGATATTGTGCTTCATTTGCAAAACAAAGGGGGAGATATAATTGCAAAACCAAGGGGGAGATACAAGACAAGAAAGAAAGTCTATTGATATATCAATGTTCAAGCATGATGTTTGTCATCATCAAAAAGGGGGAGATTGTAAATCAGGTCTCATCGTTGGACTCTGCTGAGGTTTTGATGAAGACAAACACATCACAAAAAGAAGAAAGCCTTCAGAAAAGAAAAGGAAGACTTCTAGAAGACTTCAAGAAAGAAAGGAACAAAAATAAGGAAGACTTCAGAAAAGAAAAGGAAGACCTCAAGAAGACTTCAAGAAGACTTCATAAGAGAAACACTTCAAGAACCCGCTCGGAACGTCAAAGATCAAACATGAAGGTTCTTGCGTTTAAGTAAGTCTTGTCAACTTAGTGTGCTATGCTTTATTAAGGTTTAATTGCACTTGAAGGCTCATAAAAGATCAACTAATTAAGTACGGTATGTTCTCACAAGTAAAACTTGGTAGGAACACTCAATTAGGTTTTAAACAGTCAAAAACTGAATTCTGGACTGTCTGTAATAGATTACAGATGTGTGTAATCGATTACAGGATGTGTGTAATCGATTAACACATGTATGTAATCGATTACCAAGTTTGAATTTTGAATTCAAACTTCAACGGCATGATGTAATCGATTACCAGGCTTATGTAATCGATTACCAGGTCGATAGATGTGTCTTTTCATGAACCATTGTGTCTCAAAACGTTTGGGAAAGGTTGTGTTGGTTCATGGACGACCTCTAGTGCCTATATAAAGTCCTTAGACACTCAGAAATATCAATGAATTGGTCCATAACTTTCATCATTTTGAGTTTCTGTTCTCTCATTTTCATAAGAACACTCATGCTGTTCATCTTTTGAGAAACTCAGAATAGAAGAGCCTTCATTGTAATTGCCTGGAGCTTACAAACTAAAATCAATCTATCTTGTCTAAAGGATTGAATCAGCCATTGTAAAGGCATCTTCTTCTTCATCTCTTGAATCGGTTTGATTCATTCACCGTAGTTTTCGGTGGTTGTAAAAAGGTCCATCGTGGTGTTCGATGGTTGTGGAAAAGATCCTTTGAATCGGGTTTGATTCAAAGTCTGCCGTAGGATTCGGTAATAGTGGAAAAGGTCCTTTGAATCGGGTTTGATTCAGAGTCCGCCGTAGGTTTCGACGTCATCAGTTGGTGGTTTGCCATCTGAGGTTTGACAAGAGTTCTTAGGGTTCTTGGTGTAAGTACTTGTAAGAAATCTTGATCATTGTAAATTTTCAATGTGGGATTCAGTGGAATGGTTCTTCAGAAAGTGGTAATCTTTCTGAGGGATTCTGACTTTACTGTGGTATTCAGTAAAGGGTTTGACTCAGACAGTGTGATCTGTTATGAGGGTTGTAATCAGTTCACTGTGTGATTCAGTGAGCGGTGATTTTCAGAAAGTGGTTTGCTTTCTGGTATAGTGGAAAATCTCTGTGTGATCAGAGGACTGGACGTAGCCTTCTGGGATTGGAATTGAACAAGGATAAAATCCCTGTGTGTTCTTCCTATCCTTCATCTTTTACTTTCAAGCAAATACAATATTCCGCTACAATAACGTTCTTACATTACAACTCTAATTGCACTGAAAGTCATTTGGTACTATTACGCGAAAATCGGGGCAACTCTGATTCACCCCCCCCCCCCCTCAGGTTGCTATCTAGACTAACAATAGTGAGCGGAAAAACTCTGAAATCAACCGAAAACCCTTAAATCAGCCAAAAACCATGAAATCGGCCAAAAACCCTAAAATCGACAAAAACCCCATAAATTAATCCGAAAGCTTTAAAGCTGGCCTAAAACCCCATAATAAGCTGAAAACCCTAAATCCAGTCTAAAAGCCTAGAGTCTACAGAATAACCATAAAATTGACCCAGAGCCCTTAAACCGTCCAGATACCCTATTCTATAGTCAACGAAAAAACCCTGATATCGGCCGAAAACACTGAAATCAGCCAAAAGCCCTAATGTTGATCCGAAAGCCATAAAACCAGCCTGAATCCCTATAATAAGCCAAAATCCCTAAAATCAATCTGAAATCCTAGAGTCTACAGAAAAACAACAAAACTAACCCAGAGCCCTTACATCGGAAAAACCCTGAAATCGCCCGAGAACCCTAAAGTTGATCAGAAAGCCCTAAAGCTGGCCTAAAACCCTATATTAAGCCAAAAACCCTAAAATAAGTCTAAAAGCGTAGAGTCTACAGAAAAACCAAAAAATTGACACAGAGCCCTTAAATCATCCAAATAACATATACTATAGTCAACGGAAAAAATCTGAAATCAGCCGAAAACCCGGAAATCAGCCGAAAATGTTGTAATCTGCCAAATGCCCTAAAGTTGATCAGAAAGCCCTAAAGCCGGCCTAAAACCCTATAATAAGACGAAAACCCTAAAATCAGTCTAAAAGCCTAGAGTTTACAGAAAAACCATAAAATTCACCCCGAGCCCTTAAATCGTCCAAATACCCTATACTGTAATCAGCGGAAAAACCCTGAAATCTGCCGAAAACCCTGAAAATGGCTAAAAGTTGATCAGAAAAACCATAAAGCCGCCCTCAAACCCTATAATAAGCCGAAAACCCTAGAATCATTCTTAAAGCCTAGAGTCTACGGAAAAACTATATATTTGACCAGAGGCCTTAAATCATTCAAATGCCCTTTATTATTGTCATCGGAAAAACCGTAAAATCGGCCGAAAACCCTGAAATCGGCCAAAAGCCCTAAAGTTGATCAAAAAGCCCTAAAGCCGGCCTAAAATCCCTATAATAAGCCGAAAACACTAAAATCAATCTAAAAGCCATTTGAGTCTACATAAAAACAATAAAATTGACCCAGATCCCTTAAATTGACAAAATACCCTATACTATAAACATCGGAAAAACCCTGAAATCGGCCAGAAGCTCAAAAATTGATTAGAAAGCCATAAAGCTGGCCTAAAACCCCATAATAAACCGAAAACCCTAAAATCAGTCTAAATGCCTATAGAGTCTACAGGAAACTATTAAATTGACCCAGAGACCTTAAATCGTCAGAATACCATATACTATAGTGAGCGGAAAAACTCTGAAATTAGCCGAAAACCCTTAAAATCGGCCAAAAACCCTGAAATCGGCCAAAGACCCTGAAATCGGCAAAAACCCCAAAAGTTAATACGAAAGCTTTAAAGCTGGCCTAAAACCCCATAATAAGCCGAAAACCCTAAATCCAGTCTAAAAGCCTAGAGTCTGCAGAATAACCATAAAATTGACCCAGAGCCCTTAAATCGTCCAGATACCCTATACTATAGTCAACAAAAAAACCCTGAAATCAGCCAAAAGCCCTAATGTTGATACGAAAGCCATAAAACCAGCCTAAATCCCTATAATAAGCCAAAATCCCTAATATCAGTCTAAAATCCTAGAGTCTACAGAAAAACAATAAAGTTGACCTAGAGCCCTTACATTGGTAAAACCCTGAAATAAGCCGAGAACCCTAAGGTTGATCGGAAAGCCCTAAAGCTGGCCTAAAACCCTATATTAAGCCAAAAACCCTAAAATAAGTCTAAAAGCGTACAGTCTACAGAAAAACCAAAAAATTGACACAGAGCCCTTAAATCGTCCAAATAACATATACTATAGTCAGCGGAAAAAATCTGAAATCGGCCGAAAACCCTGAAATCAGCCGAAAATGCTGTAATCTGCCAAATGCTCTAAAATTGAACAGAAAGCCCAAAAACCGCCCTAAAACCCTATAATAAGACGAAAACCCTAAAATCAGTCTAAAAGCCTAGAGTTCACAGAAAAACCATAAAATTGACCCGGAGCCCGTAAATCGTCCAAATACTCTATACTGTAGTCAGCGTAAAAACCCTGAAATCTGCCGAAAACGCTGAAATTAGCTAAAAGATGATCAGAAAAACCATAAAGCCGCTCTCAAACCATATAATAAGCCGAAAACCCTATAAATTTGACCAGAGGCCTTAAATCATTCAAATTCCCTTTTATAATTGTCAGCGGAAAAACCGTAAAATCGGCCAAAAACCCTGAAATCGGCTAAAAGCCCTAAAGCCGGCCTAAAATCCCTACAATAAGCCGAAAACACTAAAATCAATCTAAAAGCCATTAGAGTCTACAGAAAAACAATAAAATTAACCCAGATCCCTTAAATTGACCAAATACCCTATACTATAAACATCAGAAAAACCCTGAAATCGGCCAGAAGCTCAAAAATTGATCAGAAAGCCCTAAAGCTGGCCTAAAACCCTATAATAAACCGAAAACATTAAAATCAGTCTAAAAGCCAATAGAGTCTACAGAAAAACTATAAAATTGACCCAGAGTCCTTAAATCGTCCAAATACCATATACTATAGTGAGACGAAAAACACTGAAATCAGCCAAAAACCCTTAAATCGGCCAAAAACCCTGAAATCGGCCAAAGACCCTGAAATCGGAAAAAACCCCAAAAGTTAATCCGAAAGCTTTAAAGCTGGCCTAAAACCCCATAATAAGCCGAAAAACCCTAAATCCAGTCTAAAAGCCTAGAGTCTACAGAATAACCATAACATTGACCCAGAGCCCTTAAATCGTCTAAATACCCTATACTATAGTCAGTGGAAAAACCCTAAAATCGGGCGAAAACCCTGAAATCGGCCAAAAGCCCTAAATTTGATCAAAAAGCCCTAAAGCCGGCCTAAAATCCCTATAATAAGCCGAAAACACTAAAATCAATCGAAAAGACATTAGAGTCTACAGAAAAACTATAAAATTGACACAGAGCCCTTAAATCGTCCAAATACCATATACTATAGTGAGCGGAAAATCACTGAAATCAGCCGAAAACCCTTAAATCGGCCAAAAACCCTGAAATCGGCCAAAGACCCTGAAATCGGCAAAAACCCCAAAAGTTAATCCGATATCTTTAAAGCTGGCCTAAAACCCCATAATAAGCCGAAAAACCCTAAATCCAGTCTAAAAGCCATTAGAGTCTACAGAATAACCATAAAATTGACCCAGATCCCTTAAATTGACATAATACCCTATACTATAATCATCGGAAAAACCCTGAAATCGGCCAGAAGCTCAAAAATTGATCCGAAAGCCATAAAGCTGGCCTAAAACCCTATAATAAACCGAAAACCCTAAAATCAGTCAAAAAGCCTATAGAGTCTACAGAAAAACAATAAAATTGACCCAAAGCCCTTAAATCGTCGGAATACCATATACTATAGTGAGCGGAAATACTCTGAAATCAGCCGAAAACCCTTAAATCGGCCAAAAACCCTGAAATCGGCCAAAGACCCTGAAATTGGCAAAAACCCCAAAAGTTAATCCGAAAGTTTTAAAGCTGGCCTAAAACCCCATAATAAGCCGAAAAACCCTAAATCCAGTCTAAAAGCATAGAGTCTACAGAATAACCATAAAATTGACCCAGAGGTTTAAATCGTCCAAACACCCTATACTATAGTCAGCACAAAAACCCTAAAATCGGCCGAAAACCCTGTAATCGGCCAAAAGCCCTAAAGTTGATCACTAAGCCCTAAAGCCGGCCTAAAATCCCTATAATATGCCGAAAACACTAAAATCAATCTAAAAGCCATTAGAGTCTACAGAAAAACAATAAAATTGACCCAGATTCCTTAAATTGACCAAATACCCTATACTATAAACATCGGAAAAACCCTGAAATCGGCCAGAAGCTCAAAAATTGATTAGAAAGCCATAAAGCTGGCCTAAAACCCTATAATAAACCGAAAACCCTAAAATCAGTCAAAAAGCCTATAGAGTCTTCAGAAAAACTATAAAATTGACCCAGAGCCCTTAAATCGTCGGAATACCATATACTATAGTGAGCGGAAAAACTCTGAAATCAGCTGAAAACCTTTAAATCGGCCAAAAACCCAGAAATTGGCCAAAGATCCTGATATGGATAAAAACCCCCAAAGTTAATACGAAAGCTTTAAAGCTGGCCTAGAACCCCATAATAAGCCGAAAACCCTAAATCCAGTCTAAAAGCCTAGAGTCTACAGAATAACCAAAAAATTGACCCAGAGCCCTTAAATCGTCCAGATACCCTATACTATATATAGTCAACGAAAAAACCCTGAAATCGGACAAAAACACTGAAATCAGCCAAAAGCCCTAATGTTGGTCCGAAAGCCATAAAACCAGCCTTAATCCCTATAATAAGCCAAAATCCCTAAAATCAGTCTTAAATCCTAGAGTCTACAGAAAAACAATAAAGTTGACCCAGAGCCCTTACATCGGAAAAACCCGTAAATCGGCCGAGAACCCTAAAGTTGATCAGAAAGCCCTAAAGCTGGCCTAAAACCCTATATTAAGGCAAAAACCCTAAAATAAGTCTAGAAGTGTAGAGTCTATTGAGAAACCAAAAAATTGACACAGAGTCCTTAGATCGTCCAAATAACATATACTATATAGTCAGCGGAAAATATCTGAAATCGGCCGAAAATCCTAAAATCCGCCGAAAATGCTGAAATCCGATGAAGCCCTAATGTTGATTCGAAAGCCATAAAACTAGCCTAAATCCCTATAATAAGCCAAAATCCCTAAAATCAGTCTGAAATCCTAGAGTCTAGAGAAAAACAATAAAACTGACCCAGAGCCCTTACATCGGAAAAACCCTGAAATCGGCCGAGAACCCTAAAGTTGATCAGAAATCCCAAAAGCTGGCCTAAAACCCTATATTAAGCCAAAAACCCTAAAATATGTCTAAAAGCGTAGAGTCTACAGAAACACCAAAAAATTGACACAGAGCCCTTAAATCGTCCAAATAAAATATACTATAGTCAGCGGAAAAAATCTGAAAGCGGCTGAAAACCCTAAAATCAGTCTAAAAGCCTAGAATTCACAGAAAAAACATAAAATTGACCCGGAGCCCTTAAATCGTCGAAATACTCTATACTGTAGTCAGCGTACAAACCCAGAAATCAGCCGAAAACCCTTAAGTCGGCCAAACACCCTGAAATCGGCCAAAAACCCTGAAATCGGCAAAAACCCCAAAAGTTAATCTGAAAGCTTTAAAGCTGGCCTAAAACCCCACAATAAGCCGTAAACCCAAATCCAGTCTAGAAGCCTAGAGTCTACAGAATAACCATAAAATTGACCCAGAGCCCTTAAATCGTCCAGATAGCCTATACTATATATAGTCTATCAAAAAACCCTGAAATTGGCCGAAAACACCGAAATCAGCCAAAAGCCCTAATGTTGATCTGAAAGCCATAAAACCAGCCTAAATCCCTATAATAAGCCACAATCCCTAAAATCAGTCTAAAATCCTAGAGTCTACAGAAAAACAATAAAATTGACCCAGAGCCCTTATATTGGAAAAACACTGAAATCGGCCGAGAACCCTAAACTTGATCAGAAAGCCCTAAAGCTGGCCTAAAATATCTATAATAAACCGAAAACACGAAAATCAATCTAAAAGCCATTAGAGTCTACAGAAAAACTATAAAATTGACCCAGAGCCCTTAAATCGTCCAAATACCATATACTATAGTGAGCGGAAAATCACTGAAATCAGCCGAAAACCCTTAAATCGGCCAAAAACCCTGAAATCGGCCAAAGGCCCTGAAATCGGCAAAAACCCCAAAAGTTAATCCGATATCTTTAAAGCTGGCCTAAAACCCCATAATAAGCCGAAAAACCCTAAATCCAGTCTAAAAGCCATTAGAGTCTACAGAATAACCATAAAATTGACCCAGATCCCATAAATTGACCAAATACCCTATACTATAAACATCGGAAAAACCCTGAAATCGGCAAGAAGCCCAAAAATTGATTAGAAAGCCATAAAGCTGGCCTAAAACCGTATAATAAGCCGGAAAGCCTAAAATCAGTCTAAAAGCTTGTAGAGTCTACAGAAAAACTATAAAATTGAATGAGAGCCCCTTAAATCGTCCAGATACCATATACTATAGTGAGCGGAAAAACTCTGAAATCAGCCGAAATCCGTGAAATCGGCCAAAAACCCTGAAATCGGCAAAAACCCCAAAAGTTAATCCGAAAGCTTTAAAGCTGACCTAAAACCCCATAATAAGCGGAAAACCCTAAATCCAGTCTAAAAGCCTAGAGTCTACAGAATAACCATAAAATTGACCCAGAGCCCTTAAATCGTCCAGATACCCTATATACTAAAGTCAACGAAAAAACCCTGAAATCGGCTGAAAACATTGAAATCAGCCAAAAGCCCTAATGTTGATCTGAAAGCCATAAAACCAGCCTAAATCCCTATAATAAGCCAAAGTCCCTAAAATCAGTCTAAAATCCTAGAGTCTACATACAAAAAATAAAACTGACCCAGAGCCCTTACATTGGAAAAACCCTGAAATCGGCCGAGAACCCTAAAGTTGATTTGAAAGCCCTAAAGCTGGCCTAAAACCCTATAATAAGCCAAAAACCCTATAATAAGTCTAAAAGCGTAGAGTCTACAGATAAACCAAAAAATTGACACTGAGCCCTTAAATCGTCTAAATAACATATACTATAGTCAGCGGAAAAAATCTGAAATCGGCCGAAAACCCTGAAATCAATCGAAAATGCTGTAATCTGTCAAATGCCCTAAAGTTGATCAGAAAGCCCTACAGTTGGTCAAAAAGCCCTAAAGCCGGCCTAAAATCCCTATAATAAATCGAAAACACTGAAATCAATCTAAAAGCCATTAGAGTCTACAGAAAAACAATAAAATTGACCTAGATCCCTTAAATTGACCAAATACCTTATACTATAAACATCGTAAAAACCCTGAAATCGGCCAGAAGCCCAAAAATTGATTAGAAAGCTATAAAGCCGGCCTAAAACCCTATAATAAGCCGAAAACCCTAAAATTAGTCTAAAAGCCTATAGAGTCTACAGAAAAACTATAAAATTAACCCAGAGCCCTTAAATCGTCCAAATACCATATAACTTAGTGAGCGGAAAAACTCTGAAATCAGCCGAAAACACCATAAATCAGCCGAAAACACCATAAAACTCTGAAATCAGCCGAAAACACCATAAATCAGCCAAAAACCCATAAATTGGCCAAAAACCTTGAAATCGGCAAAAACACCAAAAGTTAATCCGAAAGCTTTAAAGCTAGCCTAAAACCCCATAATAAGCCGAAAACCCTAAATCCAGTCTAAAAGCCTAGAGTCTACAGAATAACCATAAAATTGACCCAGAACCATTAAATCGTCCAGATACCCTATACTAAAGTCAACGAAAAAACCCTGAAATCGGCCGAAAGCCATAAAACCAGCCTAAATCCCTATAATAAGCCAAAAACCCTAAAATCAGTCTAAAATCCGAAAGTCTACAGAAAAACAATAAAACTGACCTAGAGCCCTTACATCGGAAAAACCCTGAAATCGGCCGAGAACACTAAAGTTGACCAGAAAGCCCTAAAGCTGGCCTAAAACCCTATATTAAGCCAAAAACCCTAAAATAAGTTTAAAAGCGTAGAGTCTACAGAAAAACCAAAAAATTGACACAGAGCCCTTAAATCGTCCAAATAACATATACTATAGTCAGCGGAAAAAATCTAAAATCGGCCGAGAACCCTGAAATCAGCCGAAAATGTTGTAATCTGCCAAATGCCCTAAAGTTGATCAGAAAGCCCTAAAGCCGGCCTAAAACCCAATAATAAGACGAAAACCCTAAAATCAGTCTAAAAGCCTAGAGTTTACAAAAAAACCATAAAATTGACCCGGAGACCTTAAATCGTCCAAATACCTTATACTGTAGTCAGCTGAAAAACCCTGAAATCTGCCGAAAACCCAAAAATTGGCTAAAAGTTGATCAGTAAAACCATAAAGCCGCCCTCAAACACTATAATAAGCCGAAAACACTAACATCAATCTTAAAGCCTAGAGTCTACGGAAAAATTATAAAATTTTCCAGAGGCCTTAAATCAGAAAAATGCCCTTTATTATTGTCAACGGGAAAAACCTAAAATTGGCCGAAAACCCTGAAATCGGCCAGAAGCCCTAAAGTTGATCTAAAAGCCCTAAAGCCGGCCTAAAATCCCTATAATAAGCAGAAAACACTAAAATCAATCTAAAAGCCATTAGAGTCTACAGAAAAACAATAAAATTGACCCAGATCCCTTAAATTGACCAAATACCCTATACTATAAACATCGGAAAAACCCTGAAATTGGCCAGAAGCCCAAAAATTGATCAGGACGCCATAAAGCTGGCCTAAAACCCTAAACTATAGTGAGCGGAAAAACTCTAAAATCAACCGAAAACCCTTAAATCAGCCAAAAACCCTGAAATCGGCAAAAACCCCAAAAGTTAATCCGAAAGCTTTAAAGCTGGCCTAAAACCCCATAATAAGACGAAAACCCTAAAATCAGCCAAAAGCCCTAATGTTGATCCGAAAGCCATAAAACCAGCCTAAATCCCTATAATTACCCAAAATCCCTAAAATTAGTCTGAAATCCTAGAGTGTACTGCAAAACAATAAAACTGACCCAGAGCCCTTACATCGGAAAAACCCTGAAATCGGCCGAGAACCCTAAATTTGATCAGAAAGCCCTAAAGCAGGCCTAAAACCCTATATTAAGCCAAAAACCCTAAAATAAGTCTAAAAGCGTAGAGTCTACAGAAAAACCAAAAAATTGACAAAAAGCCCTTAAATCGTCCAAATAACATATACTATAGTCAGCGGAAAAAATCTGAAATCGGCCGAAAACCGTGAAATCAGCCGAAAATGCTGTAATCTGCCAAATGCCCTAAAGTTCATCAGAAAACCCTAAAGCCGGCCTAAAACCCTATAATAAGATGAAAACCCTAAAATCAGTCTAAAAGCCTAGAGTTTATAGAAAAACCATAAAATTGACCCGGAGCCCTTAAATCGTCCATATACCCTATACTGTAGTCAGCGGAAAAACCCTAAAATCTGCTGAAAACCCTGAAATTGGCTAAAAGTTGATCAGAAAAACCATAAAACCGCCCTCAAACCCTATAATAAGCCGAAAATCATAGAATCAGTCTTAAAGCATAGAGTCTACGGAAAAACTATAAATTTGATCACCATCGAATGCTGATTTAAATAACTCGAGCCTGTAATCGATTACCGCAGTTGGGTAATCGATTACATAGCAGTTAATCTGAGTTTGAATTTCAAAAGATGGAGGGAAATTTGAAATTCTGGCAGTTTTTCGAGCAAGTAATCGATTACAGCAGTTGGGGTAATCGATTACTGGAAGTTTAAATTTGAAACAATTCAAATTTTGAATAGGTAGTCGATTACAGCAGTTAGGGTAATCGATTACTTAGAGATTTCTAACAGGCACAAGGACTGAGAGCAAAGATAATCGATTACAGGACCTATGGTAATCGATTACTAGGACATTGTTATAATTTTTAGGCTCTAGAATCCTATGTAACACATTCTTAAAAGAATATTTAAGCACATAATCAATCTAAATGCATTTAATCATATAACATCACAAAGATTATGCACATATTATGTTACTTTAAATGTCATGCTCATCTAATATGCCTAATTCTCTTCTTATCTTAAAGAATGAATCTTTAGGAAGAGGTTTAGTAAAGATATCTGCTAAATGATTATGAGTATCCACAAATGAAATCTCAATGTCTTTCCTCATAACATGATCTCGAAGAAAATGATGTCTTATATCAATATGCTTAGTTCGTGAATGCATGATAGGATTTTTAGTGAGATTAATGGCACTTGTGTTGTCACATTTGATTGAAATGCAGCCCAGCTCTAAGTCATAATCTTTGAGTTGTTGTTTGAGCCATAAGGTTTGTGCACAACAACTTCCTGCAGCAATGTATTCTGCTTCAGCAGTACTTAGAGCAACACATGCTTGTTTCTTGCAAGACCAAGATACAATGGCATTTCCTAACAAGTGACAAGTACAACTTGTACTTTTTCTTTCAGTTTTACAACCAGCATAATCAGAATCAGAATACCCAATCAAATCACAAACACTCCCTTTGGGATACCACAAACCAACATTTGTAGTTCCTCTCAAATATTTGAAAATCCGTTTGACGGAACTCAAATGTGATTCCCTAGGAGATGCTTGATATCTAGCACATAGACACACACTAAACATAATATCAGGTCTACTTGCAGTTAAGTATAGAAGAGATCCGATCATACCTCTATATTTGGTAATGTCTACTTGAACACCGGATTCATCTTGATCTAGATATGTGTTAGACCCCATTGGTGTGGCTATGGCTTTGCAATCATCCAAATCATATTTCTTTAATAATTCCTTGCAAAACTTTGATTGATTGATGAATATTTCATCATGTGATTGCTTAATTTGCAATCCAAGAAAGAAATTTAATTGTCCCATCATGGACATCTCAAATTTTTCTTGCATCATGTTAGAGAAATCCTTACATAGAGATTCGTTAGTTGCACCAAAGATAATATCATCAACATAAATTTGAACTAATAAAGTATTACCTTTGGTTCTTTTGATAAACAAGGTTGTGTCAGCCTTACCCTTTTGGAATCCTTTCTCATAAAGGAATGTGCTTAATCTATCATACCATGCACGAGGGGCTTGCTTAAGACCATAAAGTGCCTTCTTTAGTCTGAAGACATGTGAAGGGAACTTTGGATCTTCAAATCCTGGAGGTTGCTTCACATAGACTTCTTCTTGAATGTATCCGTTCAGGAAAGCACTTTTGACGTCCATTTGATATAATGGGAAATTTAGAGAGCAAGCATACGCCAATAGAAGTCTTATGGCTTCCAACCTTGCTACTGGTGCATAGGTTTCATCAAAATCTATGCCTTCTTCTTGATTATAACCTTGAGCAACTAATCTTGCTTTGTTCCTAACTATGATACCATTTTCATCTAACTTATTTTTAAATACCCACTTTGTTCCAATAACATGCTTATCACTAGGCTTAGGAACAAGTTCCCAAACTTGATTCCTTTCAAACTGGTTTAGTTCTTCCTGCATTGCTACAATCCAATACTCATCCTCCAGAGCATCATTTACTTTTTAGGGTTCTATTTGAGAAACAAAGGCCATATTCAAAACTGAATCATTTAAGCGTAGCCTTGTTGAAACGCCTCTAGAAATATCACCAATGATCACTACAAGAAATTTGACTTTCCGCCGCGGCCAAAAAACCGCGGCTGTAGGTTAAAAAACCGTGGCAATAACCTTCGACCACGGTTTGGCCACGGTTTCCCGCCTGTGGGATATGCAGCCGTGGCCTTTGCTAATCGGCCACGGTTTGACACTTTAGACCACCAATTTCTGATAATCGTGGCACGAATAGGCCACGGTTTAACCACGCTGGTTGAGGCCACGATTTGCATCTATTTCTTTAAACCACGGTTTCCAAACCGTTGCTTTGATATTTAGGCCGCGGTTACTTACCGTTGTATTATTCAACCACGGATTACAGCCCCTTCAATACACCACGGTTTTCAAACCGTGGGTTTACACGGTTTACATTTCCTTCTTTACACCACGGTTTTTAAACCGTTGCTATTATATGAGTGGGACTATATTTAGGCCATGATTTTAGCTGTGCCTGTACGTTTTAGGCAATGATTATAACCTGTCGCATTTGCATTTAAGCCATAATTCACATTTTAACCCTGAATTTTGAATAGATCTTTTTAACACAATTTAGACCACAAAATGAGAATTTGTTAGTCTCATATATTTAATGCTTGAAAGTAATTAAATAAATTAATAATAAAATATCAACAAGAAATTTTAAGCTAGCATATCAAAATATGCATTAGTTAAAAGTTATGACTACATCAAGCTGACAAAACTAAATAATAATTAAGTCCCAAAAATATATGTATGTCTAGATGTCTTCATCTCAAAATTAAAACAAAAGTTCCAAGACATAGAACATAAATCATCATTTTTAAACAACTCATGCATCATATTCTTCTTCCTCTTCTTCTTCTCGTACTACTCCGCCTCCTTGTTCGTCTACACCTTCACGGAAAACTTCCTCCTCCACATTCTGCAATGAACGTGATATATAAATTAGTTACATAAGCATTAAACAAGAATTGAGAATGACAATTGGTCAATCTAAAAGACAGAGAACAAGATCTCTCCCATAAAGTATGTATTCACCAATTCACAATCCTATCCACCCCTCAACCTCACAATCCTATTCTTTATCATATTAGCAAATCACAATCCTATCCACCCCTCAACCTCACTCACACCCAGTATAATAAGGTTCACAACAAAGATTAATTGCAAATAACAATTGTGATGATGCAAAATGCCACAAGAAATATAAGAAAAGGATGGTGAAATCCACGAAAACCAACCACATCAGTAATGAGAGAAAAGAATAACAAAACAAGCCAACAGTATATTTGAATGCTACTTATACACACAGGAATTCGGCTGAGCTTATGACATTCTATTCTCTCTCTAAGGGATGGGACTGACAGAGGTACCATTAGACATGCTACTAAACCAAAGTTAATGACAGTACATGCTCTAAAAGATCCAGAATTCTTCATTAGCAATAAAATTATTCAGTTTTATTTGATGTTAGATCCCGGGTAAAAACTAAGGATAGAAGCAGACATAAACTTATCTGAACAGTTGTAAATGAACTTACCCTAGCACATAATTCCAGCGCTTGATGTTGGAAGACAGTGTAAGGAATTTCCTAATAATTCTTCTTCCAGTAATCATGATTCAAAGAGAAAGCAGAATAACCCTATAACTCAAACAAGTTATATAACAATAGTCTTACCTTGAGCCTTTCTTCAAGAATCCTTAGGATCTGATCTTTAGAGTATGCCCGAAAAGTTACAACAATAGGCTTGCCTAGAACAGAACAAATTGAAGAAATTAAAAAGTGAAAAAGGTAAAGAAAAATAATGTCCATTGATGCACACAAGTAGAAAATTCAACAAGAATATCTAAGAAAATTCAATATTGTAAACTTATAATATATGTAAACAGTATACTGGTGAAAACTTATAACGAAACATACAAGGTATATACCTTAGCTATTGAACAACGAATGAACTGTCAAAGCCGTGTTTGACATATATTATATATACCCTATCATATATAATCACTAATCAGTGTTTGACATTGATCTTAGTCTATGTTTCCTCCATAAACTGAACATACAAAGATTTACCAAAACAAATGCCTTATATTTTTAGGCTAAATAACCAAGCCTTCTCTCTATTCTAAATTAACTTCAATCAAAATAAACAATAAACAGGGGGGGTTGGGGGGGGGGGGTCAGAGGAAACAACAGTCCAAAACGTCATTGCAAACTACGCTTATCAATGAACGTGGCAACACGAGTGACCAACGAATGAATAAATGATTGTCACATACAAAGGAAGAACCCCCTTGTGTCTTGATTTCTTCTAAAATGACAAAGCTAAGTCAAAAGGAAGACTTTTCAGGAAGAACATTACATTTCTATTGAAGCCCCCAGCTACTTGAGAGAGGGAGTAATGTTCAAGCAAGAACTCCCTACCTCATAACTATTTACTACATTTAGGTCTAGCTTAGATTAAAAGTCTAAGTCTAGCTTAGAGATATTTCTGCGAAGTGTTGAACCATTGTTATGTTCCCTTTTAACAATAGTTGTCATTCCATGACTGGAACTAAAAAGAAGAAGAAAAAATAAATAGAAACAAAAGATTTGTGAATTTTTTTCCCTCAGTCATTTGTGATGATTCCATTGCATACTGATCACAAAGTCAAGAAAACCAAGTGCAAAATCAAAGGAAATCAATATATCAGATCAATTAAGAAGAGGACTGAAGACGATATCATCAAATTAAAATAATCAAAGAGGATATGGATTACTTTGGTCTCTCAAAATCCAGCAGTAATCCAGTTTTGAAAGGATGCATCCAAACTATGCAAACAATCCAAAAAAAAAAGAAGCTTTAATTTTTGAAGCTAGGATTTGTAGCCTTATCTGATATTGATTTTGAAGCTAAAATCAAATTTGAAAGGATGCATCCAAACACCCAAAGGTCAATTCTGACAGTGGAAAATCAATTCTAAGTTCTAACCCTTGCAAACGTGAAATCAAACAAGCTTTAATATTGTTACATGGAGAAGTAGAACTAAGCTAGCTTCTTCTGTCTAAAGTTCCATATAGCATGCATGTGCCCACAAGTTTGCACCAGAGCATCATAATCAGAGGTAAAACTACCATAACTAACCCAGAAAACGAACATAAGAAGCATCAACAGTCAAAACTAAGCAGGCTCATTGCTTACAAGCAAAGACAATCTAGGACATGGCATTTAGAACAACCATTGAGCCCCTTTAATCCAAAATTAAATGTCTTATAGAACAGTAGCTACAGGGTAATAAACATATCCAAAAAGAACATAGACTTCTTAACTAAAACATGGATCATAATAAAGCATAGTACTGGGCATGAATCAAAATAGACCAAAGTAACATTTGAAAGAGCACGAATTAGAAAGAAGAAATGTTAGAAAACAAACCTTGAATATTAGGCTTGAAATGAGCAGGAAGGTTGGCGAACAGGCTTGAGAAGATGCGCAGTCAAACTTGAACAAGGGTTTGAGAGGTAATCCACCACGACACAGGTTTCCTTGACCACCATAGGACTCCATCTCTCTAGAATATGCCCCAAGCAGTGTATATGCACAGTTAATAAACATGTGAAAGCCACAAAGAGACCCACGATAAAAAATCATGGAAAGTGACTGAATCATACCCAAAAAACACATCCTGTTCTCAAAGTGACTGAATCATACCCGAAAAACACATCATTGGCGGCGTGGTGATTGTTGTTGTCGCAGAGAAGATGGTGACGCCTCGTGCAGAGAAGAGGGCTAAATCTTTGCGCAGAGAAGACGACCTTGAGTCGCGCAGAGGAGAGGGAAAGGTGACGCGTCGCACAGAGAGGTGCCGTCGCGCGGATAGATGTCATTAGGTAGAGGAGTGCCGTCGCGGCGCAAAGACGTCCGTCACGCAGAGGAGCATTTTCGCGAGAGGGTTTGGGGGACGGCGTGACGGCGAGGAGTGTAGACAACGCAGACAGGTACGTCGACGGCGAGGAGTGGAGAAGCCGGAGAACAAAACAAACGGTAAAGGGCAGAAGAATCGCGTTCGCGATTTGGGGCAGCAGACGCGATTTGGGGCAGCAGAGGAAAGGTAAAGCAGAAGAAATTTGGCCTTAGGTTAAACTGATTATCAAATTGTTTCAGTTCAGATTTAATTTGTTTCTTTTTTTCTTGCACCATAGAGTCAGATTTTAATGGGTTGTGCCCACGGTTTGAAATAAAAATTTTAAGGCCGCGGTTGAATGACAGTGGTATAAAGGGTCCGCGGTAGTCAAAGCGCGGCTACAATATAGCCACGGGTACGAAACCGCGGTTTAAAGAGTATAGGCTACGGTTTCCTTTATGCTGATTTTAATTTTCGTAAAATTACCCTACGGTTCAAAAACCGCGGCATTTGGCCATTTTAGGCCACAGTTTTCTGTCCGTTGAAAATTTTAGCGTGGCCGAAAGTCAAATTTCTTGTAGTGGATATTATCAACTGGATGGTCCCTATAGATTCTCCATTCCTTTGGAAGTTGATAAGTATCATCTTCAATGTGCTCTTCTTGTATTGGATTTTGATCTCTTTCCTTTTGAGAGTCTTCAGTGATAATGATATCTTCTTCTTCATTATCTGGAAGATTGACTTTATCTTCTATTGAAGATTGATACTCGTCAAAGGAAACATGTATGGATTCTTCCACAGATAGAGTTTTCTTGTTAAAGACTCTATATGCTTTGCTTGTTAGAGAATAACCAAGGAATATACCTTCATCAGATTTTTCATCAAATTTACCAAGGTTTTCCTTTCCATTATTCAAGACAAAGCATTTGGATCCAAAAGCATGTAGATGAGAGATATTTGGTTTCCTTCCTTTGTAGAGTTCATAGGGGGTTTTCTTCAGAATAGGTCTAATAAGAACTCTATTGGAAACATAGCAAGCAGTACTTACAGCATCAGCCCAGAAATATTTAGGAAGGCTTGATTCACTTAGCATGGTTCTTGCTAATTCTTCAAGTAATCTGTTCTTCCTTTCTACAACACCATTTTGTTGTGGTGTTCTCGGAGTAGAGAAATTATGTGATATTCCATTTTCATCACATAGTTCTTGAAATTGTTGATTCTGAAATTCTCCACCATGATCACTTCTAATAGAAGAGATCTTTAAATACTTCTCATTTTGAACTATCCTTGCATATCTCTTGAATGCATTGAAGGCTTCATTCTTATGAGGCAAGAATAACGTCCATGTAAATCTAGAGAAATCATCAACAATAACAAGTGCATAGAAATTACTTCCGAGGCTTTTTGTTCTTGAAGGTCGAACAAATCCATATGTAGCAATTGAACGGGTCTTGAAGTCGAAACTATATTCTTTGGTTTGAAAGACGTTCTGGTTTGCTTCCCTTTTTGACATGCATCACAAAGCCTGTCTTTTTCAAATCTTATCTTTGGAAGCCCAACAACTAGATCATGCTTGACTAGTTTGTTTAAATGATCTATGTGTATATGAGCAAGTCTTCTATGCCATAGCCATGAATCACTATTGTTCTTGGCCAAAAGGCATCTTACGTTTTGTGGAATTTCTTCCAAGGAGATCATGAAGACTTTATTTACTTTATACCCAGAAAACTTAACTTCGTTAGTTTTCACATCTTTTACTACACATATATCATCAATGAAACCAACTTTCAAACCTTTGTCACATAGTTGACTGATACTCAGAAGATTATGCATCAAACCATCAACGTAAAGAACTTTATCGATGACTGTTTGAGGGGGTGTGCCTATTCTTCCAATACCGAGTATCTTTCCCTTTTGATTGTTTCCATATGTGAAAAAACCTTTTTCCCTAGGTATAAGAAAAGAAAACTTGGTTTTGTCTCCTGTCATGTGTGATGAGCAGCCACTATCAAGATACCATAAATCCTTTGCTGCTTTCATACACATCTACATGACAAAGTTCAGACATGGGTATTCGGAACCCAACAAGTTTTGGGTCCTTCTAAGTTAACATCCTTTGTAACCCAAATGTACTCCCTATTTGGTACTCCAACATGTTTGTCGTAACATCTACTAGGGGTATGTCCTATTTTGTTACAATATGTGCAAGAATAATGATTGTAATTAGTTGTTTGCCTAGAAGTGGGATGAATCTTCTTAGGAAATCTATTATGATTGTTCTTCCTATTTTTCATACTCCTAAAAGAATTGGTCTTAGTGCCTTTAGAAGATCCTTCCACCATGTTTGGTTTTACAAACACAGTTTTCTTGACTTCCTTAGTCTTTGGGTGAGAAGTATATCCTAGACCTGACTTATTGTTTGAATGTCTTTGTACTATTAGAATATCATCTAACTTCTGTTTTCCTTTATTGAAGTTATGGACTCTTTGTTGAAGATTATCTATCTTTTCTTCTAAAGAACTACACTTAGTGCATTTATGTGTAATATCTAACTTAGATTTTACTACGTCTAGTTCTTCTTGTAAAGTTCTACACTTACTTTCTAAGGATGAAATCAAATCATTTTGCCTAGTACTAACCTTAGAAAATTCTTGACATAATTTAAACATATTTTCCATAGAAAATTTTAAATCATGAAAAGATATAGAATTGTCACTAACCTGGGAATCTTCAACATCTGAATCATGTGAGGCCCTCAAAGCAACTTGTGCTTCTTCTTTATCAGAGTCTGATGATGAACTTACTTCATTATCATCCCAAGCCAAATATGCTCTTCGTGTGGGTTGATCCTTCTTTTCGAATTTTTCTCTTAGACCATGTTTCTTCTTTTGAAGATTCGGACATTCTGACTTGAAATGTCCAGGCTTGACACATTCGAAGCATGTGATCTTTTGAGAGGAAGAAGACTCATTGTTCCTTTGGAAAGATTTGTTGTTGTTGAATTTTACACCTTTTCTTTTAAGAAAACTTTCCAAAGTTCTTTACTAGAAGATTCACATTCCCATTATCTTCTTCTTCAGAGTCTGCATCATAATCTTCTTTGATGTTTTCTTGTGCCTTTAGGGAAATGGATCGATACTTCTTCTCATGTTGTTCATGCTCTTCTAAACGATTCAATTCCAACTCGTGTTCTTGGAGTTTTCCAAAAAGAGTTGCAAGAGTCATTTTTGATAAACTCTTCTTCTCTGAGATGGCTGTAACTTTTGGTTGCCATACTCTTGTAAGTGATCTTAGAACTTTCATGTTCAAGTCACTGTTTGAAAATTGTCTGCCAAGAGCAATCAAATGATTAATCAAATGAGTGAATCGTTTTTGCATATCTAATACCTTTTCTCCTGGAAGCATTCTGAACATTTCATATTCTTGAGATAGATTATTGATCTTTGATCTCTTGACTTCATCTGTTCCTTCGTGAGTCACCATCAACGTATCCCATATTTCTTTCGATGAAGTGCACGTTGATACTCTGAAAAACTCATCCATGCCAAGAGCAGATGAAGTCAATTTCAGGCACAAAGGGACCTTCTTCAATGGCTTTCCAAATTCCTGCGTCTAATGACTTTATGAATATTTTCATCTTGATCTTCCAGAAGTCATAGTGTTCTCCATTGAAGAATGGTGGCCTGTTTATGTTGAATCCTTCATTGGTTCCATGATTGGAAGAGGATGCCATCGTTTCCCGGATCTTAGGAATAACTTACCTAAACTTCCGCTCTGAAACCAATTGTTAGTGCAGAGTTGCCCCAATTTTCGCCTTATTGAAAATGTAACTTTCAAGATAATGATGATCACGAAACGATTGTTGTGATTGCAGCGGAATTAAGCGTTGCTTGAAAGTAAAGATGAAGGATAGAAGAATTCACACACAGAGTTTTATCCTGGTTCACCTTCTATCCACCGAAGGCTACGTCCAGTCCCTCAAGAAAACCCCTTGAGGATTTTTCCACTATTGATAAAAATCTCTTACAAGTTCTTAACCCAAAAGTGTTCTTATAAACATGAAGATCATGAACTCAGAATTTAGGCTCTTGAAGGTTTAAGTTCTAAAAGATGAATTAATTTTGACAAAGCTTTGGCCAAATGTTATATTCTCATGTGTTGTTTTGTCCTGGACTCAAATGGACTTTATATAGGCAAGGGAAACGTCCTTGAACCATCACAACCCTTTCCAAAAGGTTTGGGACACAATGGTTCATGTAATAGCCGTTTCAGTTTGAATTTCAAATTCAAACATGTAATCGATTACAAGCAAGAGGTAATCGATTACTTTCGTAGGTGTAATCGATTACCATAAGGCTGAAATCGATTACACTGAAGTCCAACTTCCAGAAACTTGATCGTTTGAGATCGGCTTAAGGTTTTCTACTTCTTTTAAGTTATGAAAACACTTAGCTTGATTAGTTTAGGTGTTTTAAGAGCCTTTATGCTTTAATAGACCTTTAGAAGCATAACTCACCTAAACTAAGACTTCTAGGTATATGATAGACTTTGTAGCGCTGGTTCCTCTAAGTCTTCTTTTCTTCTTTTTGTTGATGAGTTTGTCGTCATCAAAACCACAGCCAAGGGTCAGAAGCAAGACCTTCTTCACATAAAACCCCATAATAAGCCGAAAACCCTAAATCCAGTCTAAAAGCCTAGAGTCTACAGAATAACCATAAAATTGACCCAGAGCCCTTAAATCGTCCAGATACCCTATACTAAAAACCCTGAAATCGGCCGAAAATCCTGAAATCAGCCAAAAGCCCTAATGTTGATCCGAAAGCCATAAAACCAGCCTAAATCCCTATAATAACCCAAAATCCCTAAAATCAGTCTGAACTCGTAGAGTCTACAGAAAAACAATAAAACTGACCCAGAGCCCTTACATCGGAAAAACCCTGAATCGGTCGAGAACCCTAAAGTTGATCAGAAAGCCCTAAAGCTGGCCTAAAACCCTATATTAAGCCAAAAACCCTAAAATAAGTCTAAAAGCGTAGAGTCTACAGGAAAACCAAAAAATTGACACAGAGCCCTTAAATCGTCCTAATAACATATACAATAGTCAGCGGAAAAAATCTGAAATCGGCCGAAAACCCTGAAATCAGCCGAAATGCTGTAATCTGCCAAATGCCCTGAAGTTGATCAGAAAGCCCTAAAGCCCGCCTAAAACCCTATAATAAGACGAAAACCCTAAAATCAGTCTAAAAGCCTAGAGTTTACAGAAAAACCATAAAATTGACCCGGAGCCCTTAAATCGTCCAAATATCCTATACTGTAGTCAGCGGAAAAACCCTGAAAACTGCCGAAAACCCTGAAATTGGCTAAAAGTTGAATACAAAAGCCATAAAGCCACCCTCAAACCCTATAATAAGCCGAAAACCCTAGAATCGGTCTTAAAGCCTTGAGTCTATCGAAAAACTATAAATTTGGCGAGAGGCCTTAAATCATTCAAATGCCCTTTATTATTGTCTGCGGAAAAACCCTAAAATCGGCCGACAGACCTAAAGTTGATCCAAAAGCCGTAAAGCCGGCCTAATATCCCTATAATAAGCCGAAAACACTAAAATCAATATAAAAGCCATTAGAGTCTACAGAAAAACAATGAAATTGACACAGATCCCTTAAATTGACCTAATACCCTATACAATAAACATCGGAAAAACCCAGAAATCGGCCAGAAGCCCAAAAGTTGATCAGAAAGCCAAAAAATGGCATAAAACCCTATAATAAGCCGAAAACCCTAAAATCAGTCTAAAGGCCAATAGAGTCTAGAGAAAAACTATAAAATCGACCCAGAGCCCTTAAATCGTCCCAATACCATATACTATAGTGAGCGGACAAACTCTGAAATCAGCCGAAAACCCTTAAATCGGCCAAAAACCCTTAAATCGGCAAAAAACCCAAAAGTTAATCCGAAAGCTTTAAAGCTGGCGTAAAACCCCATAATAAGCCGAAAACCCTAAATCCAGTCTAAGAGCCTAGAGTCTACAGAATAACCATAAATTGACCCAGAGCCCTTAAATCGTCCAGATACCCTATACTATAGTCAACGAAAAAACCCTGAAATCGGCCGAAAACACTGAAATTAGCCAAAAGCCCTAATGTTGATCCGAAAGCCATAAAACCAGCCTAAATCCCTATAATAAGCCAAAATCCCTAGAATCAGTCTGAAATCCTAGAGTCTACAGAAAAACAATAAAACTGACCCAGAGCCCTTACATCGGAAAAACCCTTAAATCGGCCGAGAACCCTAAAGTTGATCAGAAATCCCAAAAGCTGGCCTAAAACCCTATATTAAGCCAAAAACCCTAAAATAAGTCTAAAAGCGTAGAGTCTACAGAAAAACCAAAAAATTGACACAGAGCCCTTAAATCGTCCTAATAACATATACTATAGTCAGCGGAAAAAATCTGAAATCGGCCGAAAACCCTGAAATCAGCCGAAAATGCTGTAATCTGCCAAATGCCCTGATGTTGATCGAAAATCCTACATTAAGACAAAAACCCTAAAATCAGTCTAAAAGCCTAGAGTTTACAGAAAACCATAAAATTGACCCGGAGCCCTTAAATCGTCCAAATATCCTGTACTGTAGTTAGCGGAAAAACCCTGAAATCTGTCGAAAACCATGAAATTGGCTAAAGCCTAGAATCAACTTTAGAATCAGTCTTAAAGCCTAGAGTCTACGGAAAAACTACAAATTTGACCAGAGGCCTTAAATCATTCAAATTCCCTTTATTATTGTCTGCGGAAAAACCCTAAAATCGGCCGAAAGCCCTAAAGTTGATTAAAAAGCCCTAAAGCCGGCCTAAAATCCCTATAATAAGCCGAAAATACAAAAATCAATTTAAAAGCCATTAGAGTCTACAGAAAAACAATAAAATTGACCCAGATCCCTTAAATTGACCAAATACCCTATACTATAAACATCGAAAAAACCCTGAAATCAGCCGAAAACCCTGAAATCGGCCAAAAGCCCTAAAGTTGATCAAAAAGCCCTAAAGCCGGCCTAAAATCCCTATAATAAGCCGAAAACACTAAAATCAATCTAAAAGCCATTAGTGTCTACAGAAAAACAATAAAATTGACCCAGATCCCTTAAATTGACCAAATACCCTATACTATAAACATCGAAAAAACCCTGAAATCGGCTAGAAGCCCAAAAATTGATTAGAAAGCCATAAAGCTGGCCTAAAACCCTAGAATAAGCCGAAAACCCTAAAATCAGTCTAAAAGCCTATAGGGTCTACAGAAAAACTATAAAATTGACCCAGAGCCCTTAAATAGTCCAAATACCATATACTATACTGAGCGGACAAACTCTGAAATCAGCCGAAAACCCTTAAATCGGCCAAAAACCCTTAAATCGGCCAAAAACCATGAAATCGGCCAAAAACCCCAAAAGTTTATCCGAAAGCTTTAAAGCTGGCCTAAAACCCCATAATAAGCCGAAAACCCAAAATCCAGTCTAAAAGCCTAGAGTCTACAGAATAACCGTAAAATTGACCCAGAGCCCCAAAATCATCCAGACACCCTATACTATAGTCAACGTAAAAACCCTGAAATCGGCCGAAAACACTGAAATCATCCAAAAGCTCTAATGTTGATCTGAAAGCCATAAAACCAGCCTAAATCCCTATAATAAGCCAAAATCCCTAAAATCAGTCTGAAATCCTAGAGTCTACAGAATAACAACAAAACTGACCAGAGCCCTTACATCGGAAAAACCCAGAAATCCGCCGAGAACCTTAAAGTTGATCAGAAATCCCTAAAGCTGGCCTAAAAACCTATATTAAGCCAAAAACCCTAAAATAAGTCTAAAAGCGTGGAGTCTACAGAAAAACCAAAAAATTGACCAGGAGCCGTTAAATCGTCCTAATACCCTATACTGTAGACAGCGGAAAAACCCTGAAATTGGCTAAAAGTTGAACAGAAAAACCATAAAGCCGCCCTCAAACCCTATAATAAGCCGAAAACCCTAGAATCAGTCTTAAAGCCTAGAGTCTACGGAAAAACTATAAATTTGACCAGAGGCCTTAAATCATTCAAATGCCCTTTATTATTGTCAGCAGAAAAACCCTAAAATCGGCCAAAAGCCCTAAAGTTGATCAAAAAGCCCTAAAGCCGGCCTAAAATCCCTATAATAAGCCGAAAACACTAAAATCAATCTAAAAGCCATTAGTGTCTACAGAAAAACAATAAAATTGACCCAGATCCCTTAAATTGACCAAATACCCTATACTATAAACATCGAAAAAACCCTGAAATCGGCCAGAAGCCCAAAAATTGATTAGAAAGCCATAAAGCTGGCCTAAAACCCTAGAATAAGCCGAAAACCCTAAAATCAGTCTAAAAGCCTATAGAGTCTACAGAAAAATTATAAAATTGACCCAGAGCCCTTAAATCGTCAAGATACCCTATACTATAGTCAACATAAAAACCCTGAAATCGGCCGAAAACACTGAAAGCAGCCAAAAGCCCTAATGTTGATCCGAAAGCTAGTAAACCCGCCTAACTCCCTATAATAAGCCAAAATCCCTAAAATCAGTCTAAAATCCTAGAGTCTAAAGAAAAACAATAAAACCGACCCAGAGCCCTTACATCGGAAAAACCCTGAAATCGGCCGAGAACCCTAAAGTTGATTAGAAAGCCCTAAAGCTGGCCTAAAACCCTATATTAAGCCAAAAACCCTAAAATAAGTCTAAAAGCGTAGAGTCTACAGAAAAACCAAAAAATTGACACAGAGCCCTTAAATCGTCCAAATAACATATACTATAGCAGCGGAAAAAATCTAAAATCGGCCGAAAACCCTAAAATCAGCTGAAAATGCTGTAATCTGCCAAATGCCATAAAGTTGATCAGAAAGCCCTAAAGCCTGCCTAAAACCCTATAATAAGACGAAAACCCTAAAATCAATCTAAAAGCCTAGAGTTTAATGAAAAACCATAAAATTGACCCGGAACCCTTAAATCGTCCAAATACCCTATACTGTAGTCAGCGGAAAAACCCTGAAATCTGCCGGAAACCCTGAAATTGGCTAAAAGTTGATTAGAAAAACCATGAAGCCGCCCTCAAACCCTATAATAAGCCAAAAACCCTAGAATCAGTGTTAAAGCATAGAGTCTACGGAAAAACTATAAATTTGACCAGAGGCCTTAAATCATTCAAATGACGTATATTATTGTCTGCGGAAAAACCCTAAAATCGGCCTAAAATCGGCCTAAAATCCCTATACTAAGCCAAAAATACTAAAAGCCATTAGAGTCTACAGAAAAACAATAAAGTTGACCCAGATCCCTTAAATGGACCAAATACCCTACACGATATACATCGGAAAAACTCTGAAATTGTCCAGAAGCCCAAAAATTGTTAAGAAATCCATAAAGCTAACATAAAACCAAATAATAAGCCGAAAACCCTAAAATCAGTCTAAAAGCCTATAGAGTCTACAGAAAAACTATAAAATTGACCTTGAGCCCTTCAATCGTCCAAATACCATATACTATAGTGAGCGGACAAACTCTGAAATGAGCCGAAAACCCTTAAATCGGCCAAAAACCCTGAAATCGGCCAAAAACCCAGAAATCGGCAAAAACCCCAAAAGTTAATCCGAAAGCTTTAAAGCTGGCCTAAAACCCCATAATAAGTCGAAAACCCTAAATCCAGTCTAAAAGCCTAGAGTCTACAGAATAACCCTAAAATTGACCCAAAGCCCTTAAATTTTCCAGATACCCTATACTATAGTCAACGAAAAAACCCTCAAATCGGCCGAAAACACTGAAATCAGCCAAAAGCCCTAATGTTGATCCGAAAGCCATAAAACCAGCCTAAATCCCTATAATAACCCAAAATCCCTAAAATCAGTCTGAACTCGTAGAGTCTACAGAAAAACAATAAAACTGACCCAGAGCCCTTACATCGGAAAAACCCTGAATCGGTCGAGAACCCTAAAGTTGATCAGAAAGCCCTAAAGCTGGCCTAAAACCCTATATTAAGCCAAAAACCCTAAAATAAGTCTAAAAGCGTAGAGTCTACAGAAAAACCAAAAAATTGACACAGAGCCCTTAAATCGTCCAAATAACATATACTATAGTCAGCGGAAAAAATTAGAAATCGGCCGAAAACCCTGAAATCAGCCGAAAATGCTGTAATCTGCCAAATGCCCTAAAGTTGATCCGAAAGCCCTAAAGCTGGCCTAAAACCCTATAATGAGACGAAAAACTCAAACATCAGTCTAAAAGTCTAGAGTTTACAGAAAAACCATAAAATTGACCCGGAGCCCTTAAATCGTCCAAATACCCTATACTGTAGCTAGCGGAAAAACCCTGAAATCTGCCGAAAACCCTTAAATTGGCCAAAAGCTTAAAAGTTGATCAAAAAGCCCTAAAGCAGGCCTAAAATACCTATAGTAAGCAAAAAACACTATAATCAATCTAAAAGCCATTACAGTCTACAGAAAAACAATAAAATTGACCCAGATCCCTTAAATTGACCAAATACCCTATACTATAAACATCGGAAAAACCCTGAAATCGGTAGAAGCCCAGAAATTGATCAAAAAGACATAAAGCTGGCCTAAAACCCTATAATAAGCTGAAAACCCTAAAATCAGTCTAAAAGCCTATAGAGTCAAGAGAAAAACTATAAAATTGACGCAAAGCCCTTAAATCGTCCAAAAACTCTGAAATCCGCCGAAAACCCTTAAATCGGCCAAAAAACCTAAAATCGGCCAAGAACCCTGAAATCGGCCAAAATCCCAAAAGTTAATCCGAAAGCTTGAAAGCTGGCCTAAAACCCCATAATAAGCTGAAAACCCTAAATCCAGTCTAAAAGCCTAGAGTCTATACATAAAATTGACCCAGAGCCCTTAAATCGTCCTGATACCCTATACTGTAGTCAGCGGAACCATAAAGCCGCCATCAAAACCTATAATAAGCCGAAAACCGTAGAATTAGTCTTAAATCCTAGAGTCTACGGAAAAACTATAAATTTGACCAGAGGCCTTAAATCATTCAAATTCCCTTTATTATTGTCAGCGGAAGAACCCTAAAATCGGCCAAAAGACCTAAAGTTGATCAAAAAGCCCTAAAGCCGGCCTAAAATCCCTATCATAAGCCGAAAACCCTAAAATCAATCTAAAAGCCATTAGAGTCTACAGAATAACAATAAAATTGACCCAGATCCCTTAAACTGACCAAATACACTATACTATAAACATCGGAAAAACCCTGAAATCGGCCAGAAGCCCAAAAATTGATCAGAAAGCCGTAAAGCTGGCCTAAAACCCTATATTAAGCCAAAATTCCTAAAATAAGTCTAAAAGCGTATAGTCTACAAAAAAACCAAAAAACTGACACAAAGCCCTTAAATCGTCCAAATAAAATTTACTATAGTCAGCGGAAAAAATCTGAAATCAGCCGAAAACCCTGAAATGAGCCGAAAATACAGTAATCTGCCAAAAGTCCTAAAGCTGACAAGAAAGCCCTAAAGCCAGCCTAAAACCCTATAATAAGACGTAAACCCTAAAATCAGTCTAAAAGCCTATAGTTTACAGAAAAACCATGAAATTAACCCGGAGGTCCTTAAATCGTCCAAATACCCTATACTGTAGTCAGCGGCAAAACCCTGAAATCTGCCGAAAACCCTGAAATTGGCAAAAAGTTGATCAGAAAAACCTTAAAGCCGCCCTCAAACCCTATAATAAGCCGAAAACCCTAGAATCAGTCTTAAAGCCCAGAGTCTACGAAAAACTATAAATTTGACCAGAGGCCTTAAATCATTCAAATGCCCTTTATTATTGTGAGCGGAAAAACCCTAAAATCAGCCGCAAAGCCTGAAATCGGCCCAAAGCCCTAAAGTTGATCAAAAAGCCATAAAGCCGGCCTAAAATCCCATTAATAAGCCGAAAAACACTAAAATCAATCTAAATGCCATTAGAGTCTACAGAAAAACAATAAAATTGACCCAAATCCCTTAAATTGGTCAAATACCGTATACAATAAACATCGGAAAAACCCTGAAATCGGCCAAATGCCCAAAAATAGATAAGAAAACCAAAAAGCTGGACTAAATCCCTATAATAAGCCGAAAACCCTAAAATCAGTCTAAAAGCCTATAGAGTCTACAGAAAAACTATAAAATTGACCCAGAGCCCTTAAATCGTCCAAATACCATAATATACTATAGTGAGCGGAAAAACTCTGAAATCAGCCGAAAACCCTTAAATCGGCCAAAAACCATGAAATCGGCAAAAACCCCAAAAGTTAATCCGAAAGCTTTAAAGCTGGCCTAAAACCCCATAATAAGCCGAAAAACCTAAATCCAGTCTAAAAGCCTAGAGTCTACAAAATAACCATAAAATTGACCCAGAGCCCTTAAATCGTCCAGATACCCTGTACTATAGTCAACGAAAAAACCCTGAAATCGACCGAAAGCACTGAAATCAGCCAAAAGCCCTAATGTTGATCCGAAAGCCATTAAACCAGCCTAAATCCCTATAATAAGCCAAAATCCCTAAAATCAGTCTGAAATCCTAGACTCTACAGAAAAACAATTAAACTGACCCAGAACCCTTACATCGGAAAAACCCTGAAATCGGCCGAGAACCCTAAAGTTGATCAGAAAGCCCTAAAGCTGGCCTAAAACCCTATAGTAAGCCAAAAACCCTAAAATAAGTCTAAAAGCGTAGAGTCTACAGAAAAACCAAAAAATTGACACAAAGCCCATAAATCGTCAAAATAACATATACTATAGTGAGCGAAAAAAATCTGAAATCGGCCGAAAACCCTGAAATCAGCCGAAAATGCTATAATCTGCCAAATGCCCTAAAGTTGATCAGAAAGCCCAAAACCCGGCCTAAAACCCTATAATAAGAAAAACCCTAAAATCAGTCTAAAAGCCTAGAGTTTACAGAAAAACCATAAAATTGACCCGGAGCCCTTAAATCATGCAAACACCCTATACTGTAGTCAACGGAAAAACTCTGAAATCTGCCGAAAACCCTAAAATTGGCGAAAGTTGATCAGAAAAAGCATAAAGCCGCCCTCAAACCCTATAATAATCCGAAAACCCTAGAATCAGTCTTAAAGCCAAGAGTCTACGGAAAAACTATAAATTTGACCAGAGGACTTAAATCATTCAAATGCCCTTTATTATTGTCAGCGGAAAAACCCTAAAATCGGCTGAAAACCCTTAAATCGGCCAAAAGCCCTAAAGTTGATCAAAAAGCCCTAAAGCCGGCCTGAAATCCCTATAATAAGCCGGAAACACTAAAATCAATCTAAAAGCTATTAGAGTCTACAGAAAAACAATAAAACTGACCCAGATCCCTTAAATTGACCAAATACCCTATACTATAAACATCGGAAAAACCCAGAAATCGGCCAGAAGCCCAAAAATTGATCAGAAAGCCATAAAGCTGGCCTAAAACCCTATAAAATTGACCCAGAGCCCTTAAATCGTCCAAATACCATATACTGATAGTTATAAAATCACACAAGAAAGGGGGGGGGGGGGTTTGAATTGTGTGTGTGACTTTTGTAAAGTTTTTCGCAAAATACTTGTTATTAGTTCGAAAACGTTCAAAGATAAGTGCAGCGGAAATAGACTTAGAACTTAAAAAAATAAAGTACACACGATATTTATCCTGGTTCACCCCCAAAACCGATAGGGCTACGTCCAGTCCTTGGCTATACCAAGATTTTCCACTATTTCAACAGAATAGTACAAGTGTTCTCAGGGACTTCTCCCAGTATTCTGAGGACTACTCCTTTACAAGTTTTCTCAAGACTTCTCCTTTATCTCTCAAGTATTCGACAGGACTCCTCCCAGTTCTTTTTCAAGAAGTTTGTTTTCTACAGGTATCTCTTCACAAAGAGTGGGTAGAAACTATGAAGTTCTAAATTCAGAGAAGGTATATAAGCTAGTTCTCTGAAGGGATAGTGTGATGAGGAATGAGAGTTTTCACTCTATAGAGGTTTCGCACTAGTTGGCGACTAAACTCAGAAGATAGGAAGGCTAGAGTTACTGAGTGTTCTTGGCTAAAGCTTGTTCAAATTGTAAACTGACTTGAAGGATTTGTATGCTTTGATTGTGTGTAAGTCGCCAAGTTGAAAATGATGCAGAGGCCACTATTTATATCTTCAGTAGGATGATAACTAGAAGTGCTGATGAAGATCTTAAAAAAATAGTTCTGTTGAATACTTGCTTGATTGTGAGTAACAGATACTTCTGCATCAGCTTGTTGTAGTCTGCCAAGTGAAGAATGTTTCTTCAACAGATAGAGAGAGACGTCGTCTGGCAATGCTTTTGTTTTGATTCTCAGAGGCTGCAATTAATGCATGTGCATTACAGCTAATATGGCAATTAATGCTCTGACAAGAGGATTTGGATTTGGCCGTTGAGGAGATACGATGATCAGAGGATATCACCGTTAATTCAGCAAAAGCAGCTTGAATTAAGGAATGTCAGAGAATTTGAATCTTCAAGGTATATGGCGCTTAATTCTGTCTCTTTCTCCATTAATGCTCTGATCCACCAAGAGGTGCATGACAACTCATCTTTAGTTTGAGCAAACGATCTCCTCTAAGAAAATTCTTTTTGTACCAGTCTCCAATCATTTCTCTTTAGTCAACCCATGTGTTTGACAAGGATTGAACCGGACAGACTCTGCAGGCGGACGAACTTTACTCTGGAGGCAGAGTCAATTCTCATAGCCGGACGGACTTTTCATTTGCTTTTTGATAATGTTTGCAGCATGGCTTCCGTTCATAAGTGTTCCTAAATATGAAATTCTTCAAAGAAAGTTAGTGACACTTAGCGAAATTGTTATTTATCAAAATAGGTTAATTCATTTAAATATTTTACTCTAACAATCTCCCCCTTTTTGATAATGACAATTTCTAAAAACAAATGCGAGTAAGGCCTGTATAATTCCTCCCCCTATCATTAACATTTATTAGCTCCCCCTAAATATGTGATAGTTATTAGCTCCCCCTAAGTATGTGTCTATCTTCTACTTAGTCATTTGTTATATAGTTTCTCCCCCTTTGACATTATCAAAAACACAGATAAAATAGCCAATGAGATAATAAGAGGTAACGATAAAATATAACAAAAGAAATGTATATTAAGAAGATGGCTTAGAAAGCCCTAGAAGTAAGGCAATAGAGGCCTGCAGCTGAGAGAAACTAGCATCTATCTTCGCAGAAAGATTTGTATCCATGGACTCAAGGCGAGCATTCACAGCTTGATGTTGAGTGGCCCTTTCATGAGATAAGCGAGTGGTGAATGCTTTAACTTCCTGAGAGAGGAGGAAGACCATGGAGCGAACATCATCAGAGTCAGAATGTGAACATTGAGTGACCAACGGAGATGGTGTACGAGATGGCAGAATTGGAGTGAAATATGCCACAGTGGGAATGAGCGGCGCGGGAGACAGACACGGCCAAGTAGAACTCAGAGTCTTCAAAATGGGTGACATCACAGGAAGAAGTATCAGGGTCCATGTTCTAAACTTCAGAACCAGGGATTCTACGCTACCAGCCAGATGAAGAGGAATTGAAGCAATGTGGACATCCCTGCGAACCGTGAGTTCCCAGTCGTAGTGGAAGAATTGTTGGCATGAGGGCATGGATTGGATAATGTGAGAGGCAAGACATCCATGGGGAAGCCACAATCCAGCCTTAAAGCAAAATGGAAAACCGAATGCCTGAAGACAAAGATCTGAGAGTAGATGAGCATTGGGTGCATTTTGTGAGCGCTTGCGTTTGCCCAAAGTAGAGCTGGAGCTTGGAGGATACCGGGGCATGGAGTAGATCTGAGGGAGAGACATGCCTGTATCAGAAGGGAAGAAACCCGGAGGTGCAAGCTTGAGATCCAGATCCATAACTTTATAGAGATGAGCCGGTGGGAACGGATAAGATGCATTAATAGGTGTATTAATGTGAGCATCTACCCGTGGTGACATTGAATGAGCAGGTTGACTTTGACCAATATGCAGACGAAGATCAACTTCAATATCATTTAAGTTGAGACGAGTAAATTTAAAGTCTAAGCAGGAAAGGTCAGTGTTAAGAGTGGGATCAAGCTCAGAGTCGTCATCAAGATGGATGGGATTGTCAATGCTGGGGACGTCAAATAATGAATCAGAAATTGCTCAGCTTCAATTTGTAGTAGATTTTTGAAATGAAGGATTTTGGATTGAAGAGGCAGTTCCCATCCTTGGGCATCAGGAGAGCAATGATGCTTCCATTGAGGTGAAATAGTGGGTAGCAGAGAGTTCTCGGAGAGCTTGACGCGGACCCAGTGTCGGTTGGCAATGTTGCCCAAAACAGCAATAGTAGGAGTATCATCAACAAGGCCAAGAAGTGGGAGATATGTGCAACACTGGTTGGGAGCTAGAGTGACTAGAACAATGCGAAATGCAGTGGCAGCTAACAACCCCATATCCGGAACTGTAAACCACTTGGACACAGGTGCAGGTTCATTTTCATTGAGCGTAAGAGCCTGACACAAGGTATCAATGTCTTTATCAGAGCAAAATGTTTGGGAATGGAGCACTCGATGAGATAGAAGTTCCTGAATGAGCAATTTGCGAACTTCTGGCCAGTAATCCTGAGGGTGACCCATCCATTGAGCAAGACAGCGGAATCCACAATTACCATCATCTTCAACGTCAAAGACATCTGATATATATTTGTGAAATATTTGAGGCAAGAACTTCAAATAGTGAGCATGAGAGTCTGAGATGAGTTCAGCTGTGGAGTGCACAGTCTCAGGAGGCGGTTTGGATGAAGTTGATGCATGCAAGATTGTGGGCGTAGGTAAGCATGTGGGAGACTCAGTCTGGTGAGCATGATTTGAGCATTGTGGAGATGGAGGGTCCAAACGACGACATTTGAGGCAGGCATCAGACGGAGTTGGTGAAGGAGGCCTTCGTTGCTGATTCCTATTAGTCCAGTCACTTAAGAGTTCTGGGGGTACTCCAGATATGTCAACAGACAGATTCATACGGCGAACATCACTAAACTTGATAGGAGTAGCAGAGACATAATCAGATGAAATGTATTGCACCATTTCAATAGAGGGGTTGATTAGTCTTTTGTGATGCATAAGGGCTGAGATAAGAGATCCGTAGGGAAGATTGGTGTTGGACTGTTCCAGAGTATGAAACATGTATTGAAACAGAAGGTCAGGCCAATTGATTTTCTTGCGATGCTGCAGTTGGAATAGAGCCCATTGAGAGAACTTATTTACTAAGTCTCGAGAACCTTCTTTTGGCAATACAACCTTGCTAAGAACAACATGAGGGAAAATGCATTCTTCAACAAGGTTTTTCACTCGACGAGAGGTGGAGCTTTTTGGAACCTCCTTCCATATAGTAAAGGGAGAGCTTTCAGAGCTTTCCCAAGAAAAGGAGTAGCAGACCCCATCGAGAGGAAGATTGAGGAGTTGAGATATGTCGCTGGTGTGTACATCGATCACTTGACCCAAACTCCGTGTTCGGATTTGATTAGGGTTCAACTTGACAGCACAGTCATAGAATTCTTGAACGAGAGGCTTGATTACTGAAGTTGTGGAGATTTCGAACAAGTTTCCCCATGCTTGTGAGAGTAGGAGATCAAGTCCGGCCACCTTCGCATGTTCAAACAGCTTCAGATTGATATACCTAGGGGTGACAAGCTTTCTGTCCCCCAGATGTTCAACCTTCACAGGACCAATTTCATCACTTTGTTGTTTACGATTGCGAGCAGTGAGATCAAGCTGTTTTTGGATGATTTGAGTCTCTTCCGTGCTTAGGATTCCTTGAGCTTTTCCATTTCTTCGTTTGTTAGGAGCCATGATTTCTGTAGAAAGGGAAAGTAGAAAGACAACTACACATGCACAGAGTATGATGAATGAGTGTATTGAAACGGTTATTAGAGATATATTTTCAAAAACCGTCAGTTTTTATGTTGGAGAGTGTAAATATTTTCTCGATCTTATCACTCTCATGATGAATG
Organism: Acmispon strigosus; assembly: GCA_030819835.1. NCBI lineage: Eukaryota > Viridiplantae > Streptophyta > Magnoliopsida > Fabales > Fabaceae > Acmispon > Acmispon strigosus. The sequence goes on along the minus strand of JAUAMA010000004.1, from coordinate 14,829,326 downwards.
ATACAGTTAATTAATGCGTATTAAATGATGAGAGATAAGGAGTGCCAAGATTTATGTATGCGTGCTGAGCAAGTAATACATATGAAAAGACACAACTGTTTCAGCACTAAATGCATATCTCGTTGTGGATATTGATTTTAGAGCGAACTAGCCAGACGAACATAACACAGGTATATTTATAGTGCAGGAAACATCCCTATTCTTTCTCTAAGGCATGCAAACTTATTTTTAATTAGTGGCTTAATAAATATGTCTGCTAGTTGATCATCAGAGGGTATGTATGAAATGTCAATATTTCCTTTGGCTACATGATCACGAATAAAATGATGTTTAATTTCAATATGTTTGGTTCGTGAATGCAACACAGGGTTCTTTGTAATATTAATGGCACTTGTGTTATCACATAATAATGGAATGTTATTCTCAAAAATATTATAATCTTCTAATTGATGCTTCACCCAAAGAAGTTGGGTGCAGCAAGAACCTGCAGCGACGTATTCTGCTTCAGCCGTTGAAAGAGAGATTGTGCTTTGTCGCTTTCTTGCCCATGAAATTAGACAATGCCCTAGAAAGTGACATCCTCCACTTGTGCTTTTTCTTTCTATTCTATCTCCGGCATAGTCAGCATCACAAAATCCTCTTAGCCTGAAATCATCACCTTTCTCATAGACTAGACCAAGATTAGTTGTTCCAATAAGATAACGAAAAATGCGTTTTACTGCACTAAGATGAGATTCTTGGGGACTTACCTGGAATCTTGCACATACACAAACGCTGTACATGATGTCTGGTCTACTTGAAGTGAGGTACAACAGTGAACCTATCATTCCTCTATATTTGGTTGAGTCAACCGGAGTTGATTCATCACCTTTATCTAGTATGGTTCCAGGATGCATTGGAGTTCCCATGGCTTTTGCTTTCTCCATGCAATACTTCTTTAGTAGATCATTGATGTACTTGGTCTGATGAATGTACGTTCGAGTTCCTTCCTGTCTGATTTGTAATCCTAGGAAGAACTTTAATTCTCCCATCATACTCATTTCGAATTCACTTTGCATCAGTTTTGAGAATTCTTGACATAGAGCTTCATTAGTAGCCCCAAATATTATATCATCGACGTACAGCTGTACCAGAATAAAGTCCTTGGACCTCTTTCTTCTAAATAGAGTGTTGTCGATGCTTCCTCGAGAGAATCCATTGTTCATTAGAAATGAACTCAAGCGATCGTACCATGCACGTGGTGCTTGCTTTAACCCATATAATGCTTTTCTTAGCTTGAAAACGTGGTCTGGTAGATCCTGATCTTTAAATCCTGGAGGCTGCTTCACGTAGACTTCTTCCTCAATGTACCCATTTAGGAACGCACTCTTTACATCCATTTGAAATAGTTTTATAGAGTGCTGACATGCAAATGCTAGAAGAACACGTATGGCTTCAATTCTTGCTACTGGCGCAAACGTTTCTGTATAATCGATTCCTTCTTGTTGATTATACCCTTGGGCCACCAGACGAGCCTTGTTTCTTGTGACCTTTCCAATTTCATCCATTTTATTTCTGAAAACCCATCGAGTGCCTATGATAGACTTGTCTTCTGGTTTAGGCACCAAAGCTGAAATCGGCTGAAAAACCATGAAATCAGCCGAGAACCCTATAGTTGATCAGAAAGCCCTAAAGCTGGCCTAAAACCCTATATTAAGCCAAAAACCCGAAAATAAGTCTACAAGCGTAGAGTCTACAGAAAAACCAAAAAATTGACACAGAGCCCTTAAATCGTCCAAATAACATATACTATAGTCAGCAGAAAAATCTGAAATCGGCCGAAAACCCTGAAATTAGCCGAAAATGCTATAATCTGCCAAATGCCCTAAAGTTGATCAGAAAGCCCTAAAACCGAATTCAGTCTAAAAGCCTAGAGTTTACAGAAAAACCATAAAATTGACCCGGAGCCCTTAAATCGTCCTTATACCCTATACTGTAGTCAGCGGAAAAACCCTGAAATCTGTGGAAAACCCTGAAACTGGCTAAAAGTTGATCAGAAAAAGCATAAAGCCGCCCTCAAACCCTATAATAAGCCGAAAACCCTAGAATTAGTCTTTAAGCCTAGAGTCTACGGAAAAACTATAAATTTGACCAGAGGCCTTAAATCATTCAAATGACCTTTATTATTGTCAGCAGAAAACCCCTAAAATGGGCTGAAAACCCTTAAATCGGCCAAAAGCCCTAAAGTTGATCAAAAAGCCCTAAAGCCGGCCTAAAATCCCTATAATAAGCCGAAAACACTAAAATCAATCTAAAAGCTATTAGAGTCTACAGAAAAACAATAAAACTGACCCAGATCCCTTAAATTGACCAAATACCCTATACTATAAACATCGGAAAAACCCAGAAATTGGCCAGAAGCCCAAAAATTGATCAGAAAGCCATAAAGCTGGCCTAAAACCCTATAATAAGCCTAAAACCCTAAAATCAGTCAAAAAGCCTATAGAGGGTACAGAAAAACTATAAAATTGACCCAGAGCCCTTAAATCGTCCAAATACCATATACTGATAGTAATAAAATCACACAAGAAAGGGGGGGTTTGAATTGTGTGTGTGACTTTTGTAAAGTTTTTCGCAAAATACTCGTTATTAGTTCGAAAACGTTCAAAGATAAGTGCAGCGGAAATAGACTTAGAACTTAAAAAAATAAAGTACACACGATATTTATCCTGGTTCACCCCCAAAACCGATAGGGCTACGTCCAGTCCTTGGCTATACCAAGATTTTCCACTATTTCAACAGAATAGTACAAGTTTTCTCAGGGACTTCTCCCAGTATTCTGAGGACTACTCCTTTACAAGTTTTCTCAAGACTTCTCATTTATCTCTCAAGTATTCGACAGGACTCCTCCCAGTTCTTTTTCAAGAAGTTTGTTTTCTACATGTATCTCTTCACAAAGAGTGGGTAGAAACTATGAAGTTCTAAATTCAGAGAAGGTATATAAACTAGTTCTCTGAAGGGATAGTGTGATGAGGAATGAGAGTTTTCACTCTATAGAGGTTTCGCACTAGTTGGCGACTAAACTCAGAATATAGGAAGGCTAGAGTTACTGAGTGTTCTTGGCTAAAGCTTGTTCAAATTGTAAACTGACTTGAAGGATTTGTATGCTTTGATTGTGTGTAAGTCGCCAAGTTGAAAATGATGCAGAGGCCACTATTTATATCTTCAGTAGGATGATAACTAGAAGTGCTGATGAAGATCTTAAAAAAATAGTTCCGTTGAATACTTGCTTGATTGTGAGTAACAGATACTTCTGCATCAGCTTGTTGTAGTCTGCCAAGTGAAGAATGTTTCTTCAACAGATAGAGAGAGACGTCGTCTGGCAATGCTTTTGTTTTGATTCTCAGAGGCTGCAATTAATGCATGTGCATTACAGCTAATATGGAAATTAATGCTCTGACAAGAGGATTTGGATTTGGCCTTTGAGGAGATACGATGATCAGAGGATATCACCGTTAATTCAGCAAAAGCAGCTTGAATTAAGGAATGTCAGAGAATTTGAATCTTCAAGGTATATGGCGCTTAATTCTGTCTCTTTCTCCATTAATGCTCTGATCCACCAAGAGGTGCATGACAACTCATCTTTAGTTTGAGCAAACGATCTCCTCTAAGAAAATTCTTTTTGTACCAGTCTCCAATCATTTCTCTTTAGTCAACCCATGTGTTTGACAAGGATTGAACCGGACAGACTCTGCAGGCGGACGAACTTTACTCTGGAGGCAGACTCAATTCTCATAGCCGGACGGACTTTTCATTTGCTTTTTGATAATGTTTGCAGCATGGCTTCCGTTCATAAGTGTTCCTGAATATGAAATTCTTCAAAGAGAGTTAGTGACACTTAGCGAAATTGTTATTTATCAAAATAGGTTAATTCATTTAAATATTTTACTCTAACAATCTCCCCCTTGAAATCGGCCAAAAACCTTGAAATCGTCCAAAAACCCTGAAATCAGCAAAAACCCAAAAAGTTAATCCAAAAGCTTTAAAGCTGGCCTAAAACCCCATAATAAGCCGAAAAACCTAAATCCAGTCTAAAAGCCTAGAGTCTACAGAATAACCATAAAATTGACCCAGAGCCCTTAAATCGTCCAGATACCCTGTACTATATAGTCAACGAAAAAACCCTGAAATCGGCCGAAAACACTGAAATCAGACAAAAGCCCTAATGTTGATCCGAAAGCCATAAAACCAGCCTAAATCCCTATAATAAGCCAAAATCCCCAAAATCAGTCTAAAATCCTAGAGTCTACAGAAAAACAATAAAATTGACCCAGAGCCCTTACATCGGAAAAACCCTTAAATCAGCCGAGAACCTTAAAGTTGATCAGAAAGCCCTAAAGCTGCCCTAAAACCCTATATTAAGCCAAAAACCCTTAAATAAGCCTAAAATCGTAGAGTCTACAGAAAAACCAAAAAATTGACAGAGAGCCCTTAAATCGTCCAAATAACATATACTATAGTCAGCGGAAAAAATATGCAATCGGCCGAAAACCCTGAAATCAGCAGAAAATGCCGTAATCTGCCAAATGCCCTAAAGTTGATCATGTAAATCAAGTCTCTTCCTTGGACTCGGCTGAGGTTTTGATGAAGAAAAACACATCACAAAAAGAAGAAAGACTTCAGAAAAGAAAAGGAAGACTTCAAGAAAGAAAGGAACAAAAAGAAGAAACTTCAAGAAAGAAAGGAACAAAAAGAAGAAGGACTTCAAGAAGACATCAGAAAAGAAAGGAAGACTTCAAGAAGACTTCAGAAGAGAAAGACTTCAAGAACCGGCTCAGAACGTCAAAGATCAAACATGAAGGTTCTTGTTTTAAGATAAGTCTTGTCAACTTGGTGTGCTATGCTTTATTAAGGTTTAACTGCATTTGAAGGCTCATGAAAGATCAACTAATTGAGTACAATATGTTCTCACAAGTTAAACTTGGTAGGAACACTCAATTAGGGTTTAAGATGGTTAAAACTGAGTTCTGGACTGTCTGTAATCGATTACAGATGTGTGTAATCGATTACAGGAAGTGTGTAATCGATTACCAAGTTTGAATTTTGAATTCAAACTTCAACGGCATGGTGTAATCGATTACACTAACTGTTGTAATCGATTACCAGGTCGACAAATGTGTCTTTTCATGAACCATTGTGTCTCAAACCGTTTGGGAAAGGTTGTGTTGGTTCATGGACGACCTCTAGTGCCTATATAAAGTCCTTAGACACTCAGAAACAAAAATGACTTGGTCCATAACTTTCATATTCATTAAATTCATCATTCTGAGTTTCGGTTCTTTCATTTTCATAAGAACACTCATGATGTTCAACATTTGAGAAACTCAGAATGGAAGAGCCTTCATTGGAATTTCCTGGAGCATACAAACTAAGATCAATCCTTCTTGTCTAAAGGATTGAATCATCCATAGAAAAGGCATCTTCTTCTTCTTCTATTTGAATCATGTTGATTCATTCACTGTGGTTTTCGGTGGTTGTAAAAAGGTCCTTTGAATCGGGTTTGATTCAAAGTCCACCGATGTAATTCGGTGTCATCAGAAAGTGGTATGCTTTCTGAGGCTTGATAGGTCCTCTTAGGGTCCTTGGCACAAGTATTGCTAAGAAGACTTGATCAATCAGAAGTGGGTTGCTTCGGAAAGATTAATAAGAGATCTTAGGGTCCTTGGTGCAAGTATCTGTAAGAGTACTTGATAATTGTAAATCTTCACTGTGGAATTCAGTGGAGTGATTCTTCAGAAAGTGGTAATCTTTCTGAGGGGTTCTAACTTTACTGTGGTATTCAGTAAAGGGTTTGACTCAGACAGTGCGATCTTTTCTGAGGGTTGTAATCAGTTCACTGTGTGATTCAGTGAGCGGTGATTTTCAGAAAGTGGTTTGCTTTCCGGTATAGTGGAAAATCTCTGTGTGATCAGAGGACTGGACGTAGCCTTCTGGGATTGAAGGTGAACCAGGATAAAATCCCTGTGTGTTCTTCTTATTCCGCTACAATAACGTTCTTACGTTACAATTCTAATTGCGCTGAAAGTCGTTTGGTACTATTACGCGAAAATCGGGGCAACTCTGATTCACCCCCCCTCTCAGGTTGCTATCTAGGCTAACAATTGGTATCAGAGCGTATGTTTAGGTAATTTGCTCCTAAGATCCGGGAAGATAGCATCCTCATCTACATCAAGTACCAGTGAAGAATTCAACATAAATAGAAGTTGAAGGAAGTTCACAATCAGAACCAGAAAACACATGGAGTGACGAAGAAAAGAAGAAAGTTCAACATGACTTAAAAGGTATGAACATCTTGACTTCAGTCCTTGGTATGAAGGAGTTCCTTAGAGTATCTACTTGCAAATCTTCAAAAGAAATATGGGATACTTTAATGATTACACATGAAGGGACTGATGAAGTCAAAAGATCCAAGATCAATACTCTATCACAAGAATATGAGATGTTCAGAATATTGCCTGGAGAAAGCATACTTGATATGCAAAAGCGGTTCACACATATATCAAACCACTTGATTTCTCTTGGTAAGGAATTCTCCAATAATGTCTTAAACACGAAAGTGTTAAAATCCCTTACAAGAGCATGGCAACCAAAGGACAGTGCTATCTCAGAAAAGAAAAGTCTCTCCAACATGACTCTGGCTACCATCTTTGGAAAACTTCAAGAACATGTTTTGAAGATAAACAGACTCGAGAAATATGAGAACAACGAAAAAAGACACCAGTATATTGCTCTAAAAGCCAAAGAAAGCATCAATGATGAATATTATGCAGAGTCAGAAGATGATGAGAACATGGTCTTAATAGTCAAGAACTTTCGAAGATTCTTTCAAGGAAAAGGTATGAAATATAGATGTTTTCAAATGGGAAATGAACCCTCCTCCTCTTCACCAAAGATCGCATGCTATGAGTATGGTAAATCTGGTCACATCAAATATGATTGTCCAAACATTCAAAAGAAGAAGCATGGACTAAAAGAGAATTTTGAAGAGAAGAATTCAAACTCCAGAAGAGTATACATCGCTTGGGATGACAATGACGTAGGCTCAGTCTCAGAATCAGAGAAGGAAAAAGCACACCTTGCATTAATGGCATCTCAGAATTCTGACAAGGAAAATATCCAGGTTAGTACCAGCACTTCTTCTTCTAATGATTTAGAATATGCTATAGAAAGTCTTCTTTAAGATGAGTCATAGTACTTCTAAAGTTAGGGTTAAAACAAAATGCTATTATTTCATCTTTAGAAGAAAAATGTCTTTGTTAAAGAAACAAATATAGTTAGATCTCTTGAAAGTAAACTCATGCATGCTAGTTCTTCTAGAAACATGAACTATAGGATTTATATTCAAAATGTTCCAAGACAACCTAGGAGACATTATCATATGCTTAGACATAATGAAAGTTATAAACAATATGTTTGTAGTTATTGCAAAAGAATAAGAATATATCTCTAGTAGATGTTATTATAGGAATATAGGAATATCAAGTAGGCAATGTATGTGGGTGGAGAAGACAATCAATAACCTAGAACCCAAAGTAACTTAGGTAACTTAGGTACTTAACATTTCTTTATGAGAATTTGTTTTGTAAGTGTGTATGAAAACAACAAAGGGTTTATGATAATGGCTGCACATCACACATGATTGGAGACAAAACAAAATCTTTATATCTCATACCTAGAGAAAAGGGATATGTCTCATATGAGAATAATGAAAAAGGGGTAATTACTTAGCATAGGAAAAATAGGTACGCCTTCTCAAACCATATTAAATAGAGCTATCTAAAGTACATAATGCTTTAGGAGATAAGTACTGGATTCAAGCCACGCAACAAGAGATGAACTGGTTTGAGAAAAACCAAGTAAATATATCGGTTTCCTAACCTAATGATAAGTTTATCATTGGAGCCAAATAGATGTTTAGGAACAAACTAGATGAACATGAGAACATAGTTAGAAAATTAGGCTAGATTATTAGCACAAAGTTATAAGCTTGAAGAAGGAATATGAGAAAAAGGTTTCCAAAACAAAGAAAACAAACTTGGAAGAAAATGAAGCAAGTCCATCATTCAATTCAAAAATGGAGAAGCATGTCTCGCTTTGTTGACAACACATCATTCTGATGATGAAAATAAAGAGGTTAGTAATGCAATTTCATATGTTAAATTATAAAGTATCTTTGTTAGATTGCATGATAGTTTCTTGAACATATATGAAGTTTATGCACATTAAAGTAGGATCATCTCTTCTTTACAAAATAAAATTAAAAGCATGCAAGATAAGTTAGATCTAGAATAAGATGTTCAAAGTGTTTTTACATCTTTAGATCCATGCATAACCCTTGAGTCAAGGTTTGATGAATTAACACATGTCATATACAAAGGATGGTCTTTCAAAGACACAATATTAGAATATGGTATGAGAAATAGAAATTCTAAAACTTCACATCTTTCAAAAGACATTAAGTTGAATAGTAATGCATTCTTAGGCATATGTATTTACATTATAGTTCTCTGTTAGAGATATTCTTCATGCAATGCTTATCATGTCTGAAATTTCAAGTTTTAGTCATATTAATCGATTACATAGGCTTAGCAATCGATTACAAGGATTTCTTTGGCCCTGTTTCCTTTCCAGAAAGGAGGGTAATGGATTACCCAGATAACGTAATCGATTACCTCTTCGAAATTTGAATTAGAATTCAAATTTTCCAGTATCTAATCGATTACATAAAAGGACGTAATCGATTACATGCCCGATAATATATATATTTTTCTGGGTTTTTCTGCTCTTAATTGATTACAGCCACCTCTGTTTCCTTCTCTCTCTCGTGCGACACCAGCACTTTTATTTTCCCCATATCTTCCACAATTCTTGTTCGTTTTCAAGAATTCTTTGTGGGTTTTGCTCCTAATTTCCATCTCCATCTATTCATCCTACCAACTGTTGTTGAATTGGTCTGGATTAAAAATCCCCAATTCGGTCCTGCTAAACCCTAGAACTCGAAAATCTTCAAATTCAGCTTCCATGGCCTCTTCCTCATGTAAACCTCTTCGTTCTATGAACCCATCCATGGATGCTTTGGACCTCTCAAGGCTGTTGGCAACCGAAGAACAGAAGCAACGTTTTCTCGCTCATTTTCTTGATCGACCAGTTCTTACACCAAAGTATGGTGCTCTGGATTCCTTCATGACAGCAGGGATGACATTTCCAACTCTGTTTGATCATCAGGGACTTGACTCGTTCATTGAAATTAAAGGTAAATTCTATCCCGAACTTGTCAGAGTCTTTTACTGTAATCTGATTAAACGTGGTGGCAAAATCTGCACATCTGTCAAGGGTATTGACATAACTCTGACCCTTGATGAGTTGGGAGAATGTCTTTCTATTCCTAGCACCGGAGCAACATTAGGTTCTGAATTGCCTTGCCCATGGGAAGACTATGATAAGAGATCATTTTATTTATCTCTATGTCGCTTCACTAAAGAGCAAATTCAGTCTAAGAAGCAGCGCGTTGATGCAAACCGATCCAGAGATACCCTTGCTGTTGGGTTTCTCACTGTGGAAAACAGATTGCTTCATTATTTACTCAGTTATGTGATCTTACCTCAGAGTTCTAATCATATGCTCAGATAAGCGATCTAGAGTTACAAATTCTATATGGCATGGTTAATCAAAAGTCTATTAATTGGGCTTATTTGGTAATGATACATATGCTGCTACACAAGGAGAGAACTAGCCCTCTTCCATTTGCTTCTGCAATTTCTATTATTCTGAAGAAGAAGGGTGTTTCTACTCATGGCGAGTATTCTGTTAAAATGGATGGTAAAGCTCAACGCATTGATCTGAACATCTTGAACAAGATGGGATTTATTCAGGATGTTGATGGATCCTTAAGAAAAAAATCTGATCTGATATCTGAGGATCCTCCTGCTCCTACTCCTGCAGCCTTCTTTCCTCCTTCTGAGAGTGTTCCTTCGTCATCTGCTGGTACCGATGCTTCTACACAACTTATTGTTTCTCATCTTGATAGCATGAAGCATTTCATCCACCAGCGCTTTGATCGCATGGAAGGCCGGGTAGAGTCCATGTACACTACTTTGCGTGCAGATATGGGCAATCTAAGCCTTCGTGTCGATCAGATGACTCGTTCTCCTCTCCATTCCTCTGATGATTCTGAAGATTTCTAGACTATTTCTATTTTTATTTAGACTATCTCTATTTTTATGCAGACTATTTATTTTGGGATTGTAATAGTTTAGTCTTATCTTCTCGATGTTTTTGGTTCTTGCTTGCACGTTTAATTATGTATTCTGAACTTAACTAGTTATGCTTTAAATTATGTGTGATGCATAAGTTTCTATATACTGTCTTGCTTACCCCCACTCCCCACGTCTTAAATATCTATACTACTTGTTAGCATGTGTTGAGTATGCTTGGACTCATCTTCCTTTTGATGAAGTCAAAAGGGGGAGAAAGGGTCCTGTGCTTTGTAAAGATTGTTTACAAGAAAAGCTACAAGCGGAACAAAAAGGGGGAGAATAGTTCTGATGTATATTATGCATGCCTCTCTTTATTTCAATTGTCCTGGAATATTTTGTATGGCATTATCTTCTTTTTGATGATGTCAAAAGGGGGAGAAAGGTCTTGTGTATGCTTGATCATTTTCAGGATACTGTGCTTCATTTGCAAAACAAAGGGGGAGATATAATTGCAAAACCAAGGGGGAGATATACAAGACAAAAGAGAAAGTCAAATGATCAATCAATGTTCAAGCATGATGTTTGTCATCATCAAAAAGGGGGAGATTGTAAATCAAGTCTCGTCCTTGGACTCGGCTGAGGTTTTGATGAAGAAAAACACATCATAAAAAGAAGAAAGACTTCAGAAAAGAAAAGGAAGACTTCAAGAAAGAAAGGAACAAAAAGAAGAAACTTCAAGAAAGAAAGGAACAAAAAGAAGAAAGACTTCAAGAAGACTTCAGAAGAGAAAGACTTCAAGAACCAGCTCAGAACGTCAAAGATCAAACATGAAGGTTCTTGTTTTAAGATAAGTCTTGTCAACTTAGTGTGCTATGCTTTATTAAGGTTTAATTGCATTTGAAGGCTCATGAAAGATCAACTAATTGAGTACAATATGTTCTCACAATTTAAACTTGGTAGGAACACTCAATTAGGGTTTAAGATGGTTAAAACTGAGTTCTGGACTGTTTGTAATCGATTACAGATGTGTGTAATTGGTTACAGATGTGTGTAAACTTGGTAGGTTCTTGTTTGTAATCGATTACCACTAACTGTTGTAATCGATTACCAGGTCGACAAATGTGTCTTTTCATGAACCATTGTGTCTCAAACCGTTTGGGAAAGGTTGTGTTGGTTCATGGACGACCTCTAGTGCCTATATAAAGTCCTTAGACACTCAGAAACAAAAATGACTTGGTCCATAACTTTCATATTCATTAAAGTCATCATTCTGAGTTTCGGTTCTTTCATTTTCATAAGAACACTCATGATGTTCAACATTTGAGAAACTCAGAATGGAAGAGTCTTCATTGTAATTGCCTGGAGCATACAAACTAAGATCAATCCTTCTTGTCTAAAGGATTGAATCATCCATAGAAAAGGCATCTTCTTCTTCTTCTATTTGAATCATGTTGATTCATTCACCGTGGTTTTCGGTGGTTGTAAAAAGGTCCTTTGAATCGGGTTTGATTCAAAGTCCACCGATGTAATTCGGTGTCATCAGAAAGTGGTATGCTTTCTGAGGCTTGATAGGTCCTCTTAGGGTCCTTGGCACAAGTATTGCTAAGAAGACTTGATCAATCAGAAGTGGGTTGTTTCGGAAAGATTGATAAGAGATCTTAGGGTCCTTTGTGCAAGTATCCGTAAGAGTACTTGATCATTGTAAATCTTCACTGTGGAATTCAGTGGAGTGATTCTTCAGAAAGTGGTAATCTTTCTGAGGGGTTCTAACTTTACTGTGGTATTCAGTAAAGGGTTTGACTCAGACAGTGTGATCTGTTCTGAGAGCTGTAATCAGTTCACTGTGTGATTCAGTGAGCGGTGATTTTCAGAAAGTGGTTTGCTTTCTGGTATAGTGGAAAATCTCTGTGTGATCAGAGGACTGGACGTAGCCTTCTGGGATTGAAGGTGAACCAGGATAAAATCCTTGTGTGTTCTTCTTATCCTTCATCTTTTACTTTCAAACAATTACAATATTCCGCTGCAATAACGTTCTTACGTTACAACTCTAATTGCGCTGAAAGTCATTTGGTACTATTACGCGAAAATCGGGACAACTCTGATTCACCCCCCCTCTCAGGTTGCTATCTTGGCTAACAGACCAGAAAGCCCTTAAGCCGGCATAAAACCCTATGATAAGACGAAAACCCTAAAATAAGTCTGAAAGCCTATAGTTTACAAAAAAACCATAAAATTGACCTGGAACCCTTAAATCGTCCAAATACCCTATACTGTAGTCAGCGGAAAAACCCTGAAATCTGCCGAAAACCTTGAAATTGGCTAAAAGTATATCAGAAAAACCATAAAGCCACCCTCAAACCCTATAATAAGCCGAAAACCCTAGAATCAGTCTTAAAGCCTAGAGTCTATGGAAAAACTATAAATTTGACCAGAGGCCTTAAATCATTCAAATGCACTTTATTATTGTCAGCGGAAAAACCCTAAAATCGGCCGAAAACCCTAAAATCGGCCAAAAGCCCTAAAGTTGATCAAAAAGCCCTAAAGCCGGCCTAAAACCCCTATAATAAGTCGAAAACACTAAAATCAATCTAAAAGTCATGAGAGTCTACAGAAAAACAATAAAATTGACCCAGATCCCTTAAATTGACCAAATACCCTATACTATAAACATCGGAAAAACCATGAAATCGGCCAGAAGCCCAAAAATTGATCAGAAAGCCATAAAGCTGGCCTAAAACCTATAATAAGCCGAAAACCCTAAAATCAGTCTATAAGCCTATAGAATCTATAGAAAAACTATAAAATTGACACAAATCCGTTAAATCATCCAAATACCATATACTATAGTGAGCGGAACAACTCTGAAATCAGCCGAAAACCCTGAAAACGGCCAAAAAACCCAGAAATCGTCCAAAAACCCCAAAAGTTAATCCTAAAGCTTTAAAGCAGGCCTAAAACCCCAGAATAAGCCGAAAACCCTAAATCGAGTCTAAAAGCCTAGAGTCTACAGAATAACCATAAAATTGACCCAGAGCCCTTAAATCGTCCAGATACCCTATACTATGTCAACGAAAAAACCCTGAAATCGGCCGAAAAAACTGAAATCAGCCAAAAGCCCTAATGTTGATCTGAAAGCCATAAAACAAGCCTAAATCCCTATAATAAGCCAAAATCAATCAAATCGTTCTGAAATCTTAGAGTGTACAGAAAAACAATAAAACTGACCCAGAGCCCTTACATCGGAAAAACCCTGAAATCGGCCTAGAACCCTAAAGTTGATCAGAAAGCCCTAAAGCTGGCCTAAAACCCTATATTAAGCCAAAAACCCTAAAATAAGTCTAAAAGCGTAGAGTCTACAGAAAAACCAAAAAATTGACACAGGGCCCTTAAATCGTCCAAATAACATATACTATAGTCAGTGGAAAAAATCTGAAATCGGCCCAAAACCCTGAAATCAGCAGAAAATGCCGTAATCTGCCAAATGCCCTAAAGTTGATCAGAAAGCCCTAAAGGCGGCCTAAAACCCTATAATAAGACGAAAACCCTAAAATCAGTCTGAAAGCCTAGAGTTTACAGAAAATCCACAAAATTGACCCGGAGCCCTGAAATCGTCCAAATACATTATACTGTAGTCAGCGGGAAAACCCTGAAATCTGCCAAAAACCCTGAAATTGGCTAAAAGTTTATCAGAAAATCCATAAAGCCGCCCTCAAACCCTATAATAAGCCGAAAACCCTAGAATCAGTCTTAAAGCCTAGTGTCTACGGAAAAACTATAAATTTGACTAGAGGCCTTAAATCATTCAAATGCACTTTATTATTGTTAGCGGAAAAACCCTAAAATCGGCCGAAAACCCTAAAATCTGCCAAAAGCCCTAAAGTTGATCAAAAAGCACTAAAGCCGGCCTAAAATCCCTATAATAAGTCGAAAACACTAAAATCAATCTAAAAGTCATGAGAGTCTACAGAAAAACAATAAAATTGACCCAGATCCCTAAAATTGACCAAATACCCTATACTATAAACTTCGGAAAAACCCTGAAATCGGCCAGAAGCCCAAAAGTTGATCAGAAAGCCATAAAGTTGGCCTAAAACCCTACAATAAGCCGAAAACCCTAAAATCAGTCTAAAAGGCTATAGAGTCTACAGAAAAACTATGAAATTGACACAGATCCCTTAAATCGTCCAAATACCATATACTATATTGAGCGGAACAACTCTGAAATCAGCCGAAAACCCTGAAATAGTCCAAAAACCCCAAAAGTTATCCTAAAGCTTTAAAGCAGGCCTAAAACCCCATAATAAGCCGAAAACCCTAAATCCAGTCTAAAAGCCTAGAGTCTATAGAATAACCATAAAATTGACCCAGAGCCCTTAAATCGTCCAGATACCCTATACTATATAGTCAACGAAAAAACCCTGAAATCGGCCGAAAAAACTGAAATCTGCCAAAAGCCCTAATGTTGATCCGAAAGCCATAAAACAAGCCTAAATCCCTATAATAAGCCAAAATCAATAATTTCGTTCTGAAATCTTAGAGTCTACAGAAAAAAATTAAAACTGACCCAGCGCCCTTACATCGGAAAAACCCTGAAATCGGCCGAGAACCCTAAAGTTGATCAGAAAGCCCTAAAGCTGGACTAAAACCATATATTAAGCCAAAAACCCTAAAATAAGTCTAAAAGCGTAGAGTCTATAGAAAAACCAAAAAATTGACACAGGGCCCTTAAATCGTCCAAATAACATATACTATAGTCATCAAGTAAAATCTGAAATCGGCCGATAACCTTGAAATCAGCCGAAAATGCTGTAATTTGCCAAATAACCTAAAGTTGTTCAGACAGCCCTAAAGCCAGCCTAAAACCTTATAATAAGACGAAAACCCTAAAATCAGTCTAAAGGCCTAGAGTTTACAGAAAAACCATAAAATTGACCCGGAGCCCTTAAATTGTCCAAAGACTCTATACTGTAGTCAGCGGAAAAACTATAAATTTGACCAGAGGCCTTAAATCATTCAAATGCCCTTTATTATTATCAGCGGAAAAACTCTAAAATCGGCTGAAAACCTTGAAATCGGCCAAAAGCCCTAAAGTTGATCTAAAAGCCCTAAAGCCGGCCTAAAATCCCTATAATAAGCCGAAAAACACTAAAATCAATCTAAAAGCCATTGGAGTCTACAGAAAAACCATAAAATTTACCCAGATCCCTTAAATTGACCAAATACACTATACTATAAACAACGGAAAAACCCTGAAATCGGCCAGAACCCCAAAAATTGATCAGAAAGCCATAAAGCTGGCCTAAAACCCTAGAATCGGGCAAAAACTCTGAAATACCATATACTATAGTGAGCGGAAAAACTTTGAAATCAACCGCAAACCCTTAAATCGGCAAAAACCCTGAAATCGGGCAAAAACCCTGAAATCGGCAAAAACCCCAAAAGTTAATCCGAAAGCTTTAAAGTTGGCCTAAAACCCCATAATAAGCCGAAAACCCTAAATCCAGTCTAACAGCCTAGAGTCTACAGAAAAACCATAAAATTGACCCAGAGCCCTTAAATCGTTCGGATACATACCCGATATTATAGTCAACGAAAACCCTGAAATCGGCCGAAAACCCTGAAATCGGCCAAAAGCCCTAAAGTTGATCTAAAAGCCCTAAAGCGGGCCTAAAATCCCAATAATAAGCCAAAAAACACTGAAATCAATCTAAAAGCCATTGGCGTCTACAGAAAAACAATAAAATTGACCCAGATCCCTTAAATTGACCAAATACCCAATACTATAAACATCGGAAAAACCCTGAAATCGGCCAGAAACCCAAAAAATGATTAGAAAGCCATAAAGCTGGCCTGAAACCCTATAATAAGCCGAAAACCCTAAAATCTGTCTAAAAGCCTATAGAGTCTACAGAAAAACTATAAAATTGACCAAGAGCCCTTAAATCGTCAAAATACCATATACTATAGTGAGCGGAAAAACTCTAAAATCAGCCGAAAACCCTTAAATCGACCAAAAACCCTGAAATCGGCAAAAACCCCAAAACTTAATCCGAAAGCTTTAAAGCTGGACTAAAACCCATAATAAGCCGAAAACCCTAAATCCAGTCTATAAGTTTAGAGTCTACAAAATAACCATAAAATTGGCCCAGAGCCCTTAAATCGTCTAGATACCCTATACTAAGTCAACGAAAAAACCCTGAAATCGGCCAAAAACACTAAAATCAGCCAAAAGCCCTAATGTTGATCCGAAAGCCATAAATCAGCCTAAATCCCTATACTAAGCCAAAATCCCTAAAATCAGTCTAAAATCCTAGAGTTTACAGAAAAACAATAAAACTGACTCAGAGCCCTTACATCGGAAAAACCCTGAAATCAGCCGAGAATACTAAAAATGATCAGAAAGCCCTAAAGCTGGCCTAAAACCCTATATTAAGCCAAAAACCCTAAAATAAGTCTAAAAGCGTAGAGTCTACAGAAAAACCAAAAAATTGACACAGAGCCCTTAAATCGTCCAAATAACATATACTATAGTCAGCGGAAAAGATCTGAAATCAGCCGAAAACCCTAAAACAGCCGAAAATGCTGTAATCTGCCAAATGCCCTAAAGTTGATCAGAAAGCCCTAAAGTCGGCCTAAAACCTTATAATAAGAAGAAAACCTTAAAATCAGTCTAAAAGCCCAGAGTTTACAGAAAAACCATAAAATTGACCCGGAGCCCCACAAATCGTCCAAATACCGTATACAGTCAGCGGAAAAACCCTGAAATTGGCTAAAAGTTGATCAGAAAAACCATAAAGCCGCCCTCAAACACTATAATAAGCCGAAAACCCTAGAATCAGTCTTAAAGCCTAGAGTCTACGGAAAAACTATAAATTTGACCAGCGACCTTAAATCATTGGAATGCCCTTTATTATTGTAAGCAGAAGTCTGAAAGTTGATCTAAAAGCCCTAAATCCGGCCTAAAATCCCTGTTATAAGCCGAAAAACACTAAAATCAATCTAAAAGCCATTGGAGTCTACAGAAAAACAATAAAATTGACCAAGATCCCTTCAATTGACCAAATACCCTATACTATAAACATCGGAAAAACCCTGAAATCGCCCAAAAGCCCAAAAAATGATCAGAAAGACATAAAGCTGGCCTAAAACCTTATAATAAGCCGAAAACCCTAAAATCAGTCTAAAAGCCTATAGACTCTACAGAAAAACTATAAAATTGACCCAGAGCCCTTAAATCGTCCAAATATCATATACTATATTGTGCGGGAAAACTCTGAAATCAACCGAAAACCCTTAAATCGGCCAAATACCCTGAAATCGGCATAAAACCTTGAAATCGGCAAAAACCCCAAAAGTTAATCCGAAAGCTTTAAAGCTGGCCTAAAACCCCATAATAAACCGAAAACCCTAAATCTAGTCTAAAAGCCAAGAGTCTACAGAATAACCATAAAATTGACCCAGAGCCCTTAAATCGTCTAGATAACCTATACTATAGTCAACGAAAAAACCCTGAAATCGGCCGAAAACACTGAAATCAGCCAAAAGCCCTAATGTTGATCCGAAAGCCATAAAACCAGCCTAAATCCCTATAATAAGCCAGAATCCTTAAAATAAGTCTAAAATCCTAGTGTCTACAGAAAAACAATAAAACTGACCCAGAGCCCTTACATCGGAAAAACCCTGAAATCGGCCGAGAACCCTAAAGTTGATCAGAAAGCCCTAAAGCTGGCCTAAAACTCTATATCATGCCAAAAACCCTAAAATAAGTCTAAAATCGTAGAGTCTACAGAAAAACCAAAAAATTGACACAGGGCCCTTCAATTGTCCAAATAACATATACTATATTCAACGGAAAAAATCTGAAATCGCCCGAAAACCCTGAAATCAGCCGAAAATGTTGTAATCTGCAAAATGCCCTAAAGTTGATCAGAAAGCCCTAAAGGCGGCCTAAAACCCTATAATAAGACGAAAACCCTAAAATCAGTCTAAAAGCCTAGAGTTCACAGAAAAACCATAAAATTGACCCGGAGCCCTTAAATCGTCTAAATACTCTATACTGTCAGCGGAAAAACCCTGAAATCTGCCAAAAACCCTGAAATTGGCTAAAAGTTTATCAGAAAAACCATAAAGCCGCCCTCAAAACCCTATAATAAGCCGAAAACCCTAGAATCAGTCTTAAAGCCTAGAGTCAACGGAAAAACTATAAATTTGGCCAGAGGCCTTAAATCATTCAAATGCCCTTTATTATTGTCAGTGGAAAAACCCTAAAATTGGCCGAAGACCCTGAAAACTGTTTTCAGTTTTTAAATTTTCAAAAAATTAAAAACTTGTTTGATTAACCAAAAAACTGTTTTCAATTTTAAAAACTGTTTTCAATTTTCTCTTTTAAAAACTAAAAAATGAAAACTGCAAAAAGGTGTTTTGCTTTTTAATTTTGCTTTTCTCTCCCCAAAACTGAGAAAACACGGAGAACAGGTAGTTTTCATTATTGGCAAAGTTGTAATATTGGGCAACTTTTTCTTTAGGGTTTCGAAAGCTACTCTACATTTTCACAAACACAAAACACGCTCTACACACGGCTCTGCACACGGCTGAAACCTCTGGGAAACTATGGACAGCGCTTTCATCAAGCTTCCGAGGTTAGTGTTTCTTCAAGCTTTTCTTCCAAATCTGTTTCTTCAAGCTTTCGATCAAGGGTTCGTGTTTGATTGGGGTTTTTCTTCGAGAGGGTGAGGTTGCGGTCTGGGTGGTTTGTGCGATGAAGAAGGTGGGTGGGACGAAGGTTCGAAGGTTGAGAGGTATTGAGGAGGGAGTTGGCTAAATGAATATAATATAGTTTGCTTCATTTCAGAGATTCTGAGGATTCTATTTTATCAACACCCATTGTTGCAAAATCTCATATATTTAAATCGAATTTTAATTACGACCCACAAAAAATCTGATTTTGGCCAGCCATAAAAATCTTCTTCTGGTACCGTTTGATGGATACTTGTGCTGTTTGTTCTAGTTTCCATGTGATTCGGCATTTCCATGTTCAACTCAATCATTTTAGCATTTAAAGCTGGTTGTTCAGGCCTGAAGGGGGAGTTTATTTTTATTCATTAATTTGTTCTGTGCTTCTTTCTTCATCTAATAAGTAGGATCTGCACAAGGAATTGAGTAACTGGTGCAAGTTGCATTGATGGAGGCAGAGAGGGGCTGGGCTGAAGCTCTTAATGTCTGAAAAAATTGAAATATTAGCTGCTATTAGGATCTAAATACTGTTCTGGTTATGCCAACCTGCTGTGGCTTAAATTTTCTGGTTGAAATGTGATATAAAGTTGTGTGATATTTGGTATAATTTTTGTAACAATAAAGCTGTGTGAAATGTGATATAAAACTGTTCTGGTTATACTTTTTGTGGTATGTAGATTGTATATATTTGGTATATATTAAGCTGCTATTAGCCTTGATGGTATTTGGTATATTTAGTATATATTAAGATGCTATTAGCCTTGATGGTATTTGGTATATTAAGAAGCTTCTCTTAAGAATATATTATTGCTTTCGTGAGTGTCTCTTGTACCAGCAGCCTTAGATAGATTGTATTGTTAAGGCTTTGTATTCTTTTATTGCTCATCTAGAATGAAAAATTAAAATAAGAGAAGTTGTTATCATTGAAATATACTTGGATATTTATCTGTAATATAAAGTAAAAACCTGGGAATAATAGAAGTTATTTATCATTTTTTTTAAACTGAAAGAAATGTCAATGTTAATTTTAACAATCGAATTTATTTTTGGTTTCCATAGGCTTAAGGTTTGCTCTAGAAATTGGGTTATGTGATGTAATGATATTAACCTTTTGATGTAGTAACATACTTTTTCCTTGATGGTATTTGGTACATTTGGTATATATTAAGCTGCTATTAGCCTTGATGGTATGTTTAATTTTGTGGAGATTGGTTGTTGGATTCTGCATATTGAGCTATTTACTTGTGATGATTACTTCTAATAGATGGCAAGTAACGCTGATAGTGTTGAGTCCAAGTTGTGGCCTGAATTAGTTGTTAAGGTATTCATAGATATTATGGTTGATGAAGTCACAAGTGGAAATATGCCAAATGGTGTGTTTAATACTAGAACATGGACCTCGATGATTGACAAGTTAAATCTCAAAACTAAACGTTGTTACAAAAAAGAACACTTGAAGGCAAAGATGCATAGGCTTCGAGCTTTGTATCGTGAGTTCTCTGCACTTTTGAATCACACTGGATTTGGGTGGGATGCTGAAACCAACAATGTCACTGCAAGTGAGGAAGTTTGGAAAGATTATATTCGGGTATGGTTTATTTTTTGCTTTCTATATTTTTTTTTATTTCTGGGTTTGTGGTTTACTTTATTGTTAATGTATTAACTTATTACTTATATTATTTCAGGTTCATGATAAAGCCGCTCAGTTTCAAAGGAGAGGTCTTGACCATTATAAATTAATGGGAATTATATTCAACAAAAATACTGCAACTGGAGTACTCCACCATTCGTCTACCCAAGACCCACCAAATACTGATGAAGAAACTAAGCTTGATAGTCAATACCTCAACAATGGGGCACATGTTAACCTTGATAATGATAGTTCTGATGATGACATACTAGAAGTGGAGCACACGACTTGTGGTAGAAAGAGACCAATGCAAGTGAAAGAGCGCAAATCTAGGAAAGATTCTAGAACATCTCAAATGGGAGATGCACTAGCAGCATGGGCTGATGCATCCAAGGCAAAGGCTGAAAGGTATAGGGAAAAGAGTATGGTGGCCACTTCTTCAGTTGTAACAGGAGATTATTCCATGACTAAGTGTGTGACTTCACTTGGAGAGATCGTAGGCATTTCAGTGGATACCTAAATGAAAGCTTGTGAAAAGTTTAAAGAGAATGAATATAGAGAGATGTTTCTTGCTATGCCGGCTGAGATGAGACAAGAATGGCTTAATAGACTTTAAGGATGGAATTTTGGTGCTTATCTTGTGTTTGTTAAGTGATATATACTCTTCGTTAGTACTTTATTTACTGTCTTTGTGTTAGATATTGAACGTGTTGTGTATTTATTATTTGTTATGTTATTGAGCGTGTTGGATGTTTTATTATGGTTTTAATGTGATGGATTTGTTATTCTGATTATTATGATTGCGTTATTGAGGTTTTGTTATATAAACTAAATTGGCAGGTTATTTCCGTTATGGACATTGATGAGGATTCTTCGGATTCAAGTGATGATGAAATGGCTGAGTTGCTTATGATTAATATGGTTTATGATTATTACCAGAAATTTTTGAATAAGACAACGGTTTTAGATTCTAAATTGACTTGTCGTGAATTTGTTAATGAAGTACTGAATGGATCGGGAACGGCTTGCTTTGATTTATTTCGAATGAAGAAGCCATGCTTTATTAATTTTTGTAATGTATTGAGGGAGAAAAACTACTTAAGTGACTCAAGGGATGTGTTTGTAGAAGAAAAAGTTGCAATGTTCTTATTCATAATTGGTCACAATGTTCGGCACAGGGTTGTCTCGAATCGCTTTCAGCATTCTACAGAAATTGTTTCACGTTTTTTTAAGGAAGTTCTAAGAGCAGTATGCCGATTAGGGAAAGAGCTTATAAAACCAGAGTCCCCAAAATTACCGGATAGCATTAAAGGTAACTCAAAGTATTATCCTTGGTTCAAGGTATGTATGAAAATATTATTGAGTATTGAATTACTATATATTTTATTCAGTTATTTTATCTTGTTTCAATGGTTCTAATTAAATTTTTCTTATAGAATTGCGTAGGTGCAATTGATGGTACACATATAAGTGCATGGGTTCCTGCTGATAAACAAATGTCGTGTAGGGGTAGAAAGACAACGATCACACAAAATGTTATGTGTGTTTGTGATTTCAATATGATGTTTACATATGTGTATTCGGGATGGGAAGGAAGTGCACATGATGCTAAAGTATTTCTGGATGCACTTACCAACCCAAATGGAGAATTTCCTTGGCCATCTAGTGGTGTGTAGTAAAATATGAATTTTTATTATTGATGTAATAAACATGTAATGTTAACATATATTTTATGTAATGCAGGGTCTTTCTATCTTGTTGATTCAGGCTATCCATGTACAGGTTTTCTTCCACCTTTCAGGGGTGAAAGGTATCATGCACAAGAATATAGAGGTCAAGGTAGACAGCCTAAGAACCGTGAAGAGTTATTTAACTATAGGCACTCATCCCTACGAATGACAATTGAGCGTTGCTTTGGAGTCTTGAAAAACAGGTTTCCTATTTTGAGGATGATGCCTTCATATAAACCTTCTAGGCAACGCCTTATAGTAACAGCATGTTGTGCTATTCATAATTACATACGCAAGTGGAATTTGAATGATGAGTTATTTAGGATATGGGAAGATATGGATAATGTGGAACTTGAGAGTTTGAATGAAAGTTCTAGCACCGCAGGAACAAGCTCAAATGATGACAATTTAGCAAGACTATCTGACGAAGGTGCAGCTGAAATGGCAATGCAAAGGAATCAAATTGCAGATTGGATGTGCGCAACATGTAATTGAATCATTTGGACTTTGTTTGATATTAGATGAAATTGACTTATGTTTTGTACTAATTTTAATTAGAGATATCATTTTGACTTTGTTGCTATTGTTATCACGTTATAATATACTCCCTTCGTCTCTAATTATAAGCTAACTTAACAAAAGTTAATTTCTCTTTTCATATTTGCCCTTGCATTTATTGGTTTTTCAATACTATAATGATTGAAAAGTTTGATCTTAAATAGGGGTAAATAGGGAAGATTATACTTAACGTATTTATTTAAGTTTTTTTTAAGCTTTACTTGTCTAAAATTGTATAAGTGTCTTTTTTAGTCTAAAAAAACTCATAATAGAAAACAACACAATCAAACAAGTTTTTAGTTTTTTAGTTTTCAAAAACTGTTTTTAAAATGATTTTACCAAACAAGTTTTTTAATTTTCTAATTTCAAAAACAGTTTTCAAAACTGAATTATCAAACAAGTTTTTTCTCTACACTCTTCTCAAAAACAGTTTTCAAAAATTGTTTTCAAAAACAGTTTTAAAAACAGTTTTTGAGAAGTGTAATCAAACAGGCCCAAAATCATTCAAATGCCCTTTATTATTGTCAGCGGAAAAACCGCAAAATCGGCCGAAAACTCTAAAATCGGCCAAAAGCCCTAAAGTTATTCAAAAAGCCCTAAAGCCGGCCTAAAATCCCAATAATAAGCCGAAAACACTAAAATCAATCTAAAAGCCATTAGAGCCTACAGAAAAGCAATAAAATTGAACCAGATCCCTTAAATTGACCAAATACCCTATACTATAAACATCGGAAAAACACTGAAATCGGCCAGAAGCCCACAAAATGATCAGAAAACCATAAAGCTGGCCTAAAACCCTAAAATCAGTCTAAAAGCCTATAGAGTCTACAGAAAAACTATAAAATCGTCCAAATACCATATACTATAGTGAGCGGAAAAACTCTGAAATCAGCCGAAAACCCTTAAATCGGCCAAAAACCCTGAAATCGGCAAAAACCCCAAAAGTTAATCCGAAAGCTTTAAAGCTAGCCTAAAACCCCATAATAAGCCGAAAACCCTAAATCCAATCTAAAAGCCTAAAGTCTACAGAATAACCATAAAATTGACCCAGAGCCCTTAAATCGTCCAGATACCCAATACTATAGTCAACGAAAAAACCCTGAAATCGGCCGAAAACACTGAAATCAGCCAAAAGCCCTAATGTTGATCCGAAAGCCATAAAACTAGCCTAAATCCCTATAATAAGCCAAAATCCCTAAAATCAGTCTAAAATCCTAGAGTCTACAGAAAAACAATAAAACTGACCAGAGCCCTTACATCGGAAAAACCCTGAAATCGGCCGAGAACCCTAAAGTTGATCAGAAAGCCCTAAAGCTGGCCTAAAACCCTATATTAAGCCAAAAACCCTAAAATAAGTCTAAAAGCGTAGAGTCTACAGAAAAACCAAAAAATGGACTCAATGCCCTTAAATCGTCCAAATAACATATACTATAGTTAGCAGAAAAAATCTGAAATCGGCCGAAAACCATGAAATCGGCCGAAAATGCTGTAATCTGCCAAATGCCCTAAAGTTGATCAGAAAGCCCTAAAGCCGGCCTAAAACCCTATTATAAGACGAAAACCCTAAAATCAGTCTAAAAGCCTAGAGTTTACAGAAAAACCATAAAATTGACACGGAGCCCTTAAATCGTCCAAATACCCTATACTGTAGTCAGCGGAAAAAAATGAAATCTGCCGAAAACCCAGAAATTGGCAAAAAGTTTATCAGAAAAACCATAAAGCCGCCCTCAAACCCTATAATAAGCCGAAAACCCTAGAATCAGTCTTAAAGCCTAGAGTCTACGAAAAAACTATAAATTTGACCAGAGGCCTTAAATCATGCAAATGCCCTTTATTATTGTCAGCGGAAAAACCCCAAAATCGGCCAAAAGCCCTAAAGTTGATCAAAAAGCCCTAAAGCCGGCCTAAAATCCCTACAATAAGCAAAAAACAATAAAATCAATCTAAAAGCCATTCGAGTCTACAGAAAAACAATAAAATTTACCCAGATCCCTTAAATTGACCAAATACCCTATACTGTAAACATCGGAGAAACCCTGAAATCGGCCAGAAGCCCAAAAACTGATCAGAAAGCCATAAAGCTGGCCTAAAACCCTATAATAAGCCGAAAACCCTAAAATCAGTCTAAAAGCCTATAGAGTCTACCGAAGAACTATAAAATTGACCTAGAGCCCTTAAATCGTCCAAATACCATATACTATAGTGAGCGGAAAAACACAGAAATCAGCCGAAAACCCTTAAATCGGCCAAAAACCCTGAAAACGGCCAAAAACCCTGAAATCGGCAAAAACCCCAAAAGTTAATCCGAAAGCTTTAAAGCTGGCCTAAAACCCCATAATAAGCCGAAAACCCTAAATCCAGTCTAATAGCCTAGAGTCTACAGAATAAACAAAAAATTGACCCAAAGCCCTTAAATCATCCAGATACCCTATACTATATAGTCAACGAAAAAACCCTGAAATCGGCAGAAAACACTGAAATCAGTCAAAAGCCCTAATGTTGATCCGAAAGCCATAAAACCAGCCTAAATCCCTATAATAAGCCAAAATCCTAAAAATCAATCTAAAATCCTAGAGTCTACAGAAAAACAATAAAACTGACCTAGAGCCCTTACATCGGAAAAACCCTGAAATCGGCCGAGAACCCTAAAGTTGATCAGAAAGCCCTAAAGCTGGCCTAAAACCCTATATTAAGCCAAAAACCCTAAAATAAGTCTAAAATCATTGAGTCTACAGAAAAACCAAAAAATTGACACAGGGCCCTTAAATCGTCCAAATAACATATACTATAGTCAGCGGAAAAAATCTGAAATCGGCCAAAAACCCTGAAATCAGCCGAAAATGTTGTAATCTGCCAAATTCCCTAAAGTTGATCAGAAAGCCCTAAAGCCGGCCTAAAACCCTATAATAAGACGAAAACTCTATAATAAGCCGAAAACCCTAGAATAATTCTTAAAGCCTAAAGTCTACGGAAAAACTATAAATTTGACCAGAGGCCTTAAATCATTCAAATGCCCTTTATTATTATCAGTGGAAAAACCCCAAAATCGGCCGAAAACTCTAAAATCGGCCAAAAGCCCTAAAGTTGATCAAAAAGCCCTAAAGCCGGCCTAAAATTCTAATAATAAGCCGAAAACACTAAAATCAATCTAAGAGCCATTAGAGTCTATAGAAAAACAATAAAATTGACCCAGAACCCTTAAATTGACCAAATACCCTATACTATAAACATCGGAAAAACCCTGAAATCGGCCAGAAGCCCAAAAATTGATCAGAAAGCCATAAGGCTGGCCTAAAACCCTATAATAAGCCGAAAACCGTAAAATCAGTCTAAAAGCGTATACAGTCTACAGAAAAACAATAAAATTGACCAAGAGCCCTTAAATCGTCCAAATACCATATAATATAGTGAGCGGAAAAACTCTGAAATCGGCCAAAAACCCTGAAATCGGCAAAAACCCCAAAAGTTAGTCCGAAAGCTTTAAAGCTGGCCTAAAACCCCATAATAAGCCGAAAACCCTAAATCCAGTCTAAAAGCCGTGAGTCTACAGAATAACCATAAAATTGACCCAGAGCCCTTAAATCGTCTAGATAACCTATACCATATAGTCAACGAAAAAAGCCTGAAATCGGCCGAAAACACTGAAATCAGCCAAAAGCCCTAATGTTGATCCGAAAGCCATAAAACCAGCCTAAATCCCTATAATAAGCCAAAATCCCTAAAATTAGTATAAAATCCTAGAGTCTACAGTAAAACAATAAAACTGACCTAGAGCCCTTACATCGGAAAAACCCTGAAATCGGAGGAGAACCCTAAAGTTGATCAGAAAGCCCTAAAGCTGGCCTAAAACCCTATATTAAGCCAAAAACCCTAAAATAAGTCTAAAAGCGTAGAGTCTACAGAAAAACCAAAAAATTGACACAGGGCCCTTAAATAGCCCAAATAACACAAACTATAGTTAGCGGAAAAAATCTGATATCGGCCGATAACCCTGAAATCAGCGGAAAATGCTGTAATCTGTCAAATGCCCTAAAGTTAATCAGAAAGCCCTAAAGCCGGCCTAAAACCCTATAATAATCAGAAAACCCTAAAATATCTCCAAAAGCCTAGAGTTTTCAGAAAAACTATAAAATTGACCCGGAGCCCTCAAATCGACCAAATACCATATACTGTAGTCAGCGTAAAAACCCTGAAATCTGTCGAAAATCCTGAAATTGGCTAAAAGTTGATCAGAAAATCCATAACGCCGCCCTCAAACCCTATAATAACCCGAAAACCCTAGAATCAGTCTTAAAGCCTAGAGTCTACGGAAAAACTATAAATTTGACCAGAGGCCTTAAATCATTCAAATGCCCTTTATTATTGTCAGCGGAAAAACCCTAAAAAGGGTCGATGACCCTGAAATCTGCGAAAAGCCCTAAAGTTGATCAAAAAGCCCTAAAGCCGGCCTAAAATCCCTATAATAAGCTGAAAACACTAAAATCAATCTAAAAGCCATTAGAGTTTACAGAAAAACAAAAAAATTTACCCAGATCCCTTAAATTGACCAAATACCCTATACTATAAACATCGGAAAAACCTTGAAATCGGCCAGAAGCCCAAAAATTGATCAGAAATCCATAAAGCTTGCCTAAAACCCTATAATAAGCCGAAAACCGTAAAATCATTCTAAAAGCCTATAGAGTCTGCAGGAAAACTATAAAATTGACCCAAAGCCTTTAAATCGTCCAAATACCATATACTATAGTGAGCGGAAAAACTCTGAAATCAGCCAAAAACCCTTAAATCGGCCAAAAACCCTGAAATCGGCCAAAAACCCTCAAATCGGCAAAAACCCCAAAAGTTAGTCCGAAAGCTTTAAAGCTGGCCTAAAACCCCATAATAAGCCGAAAACCCTAAATCCAGTCTAAAAGCCGTGAGTCTACAGAATAACCATAAAATTGACCCAGAGCCCTTAAATCGTCTAGATAACCTATACCATATAGTCAACGAAAAAAGCCTGAAATCGGCCGAAAACACTGAAATCAGCCAAAAGCCCTAATGTTGATCCGAAAGCCATAAAACCAGCCTAAATCCCTATAATAAGCAAAAATCCCTAAAATTAGTCTAAAATCCTAGAGTCTACAGAAAAACAATAAAACTGACCTAGAGCCCTTACATCAGAAAAACCCTAAAATCGGCCGAGAACCCTAAAGTTGATCAGAAAGCCCTAAAGCTGGCCTAAAACCCTATATTAAGCCAAAAACCCTATAATAAGTCTAAAAGCGTAGAGTCTTCAGAAAAACCAAAAAATTGACAAAGAGCCCTTAAATCGTCCAAATCACATATACTATAGTCAGCGGAAAAAATCTGAAATTGGCCGAAAACCCTGAAACCACCCGAAAATGCTGTAATCTGCCAAATGCACTAAATTTGATCAGAAAGCCCTAAAGACGGCCCAAAACCCTATAAGAAGACGAAAACCCTAAATGTTAGTACAGATAGCAACCTGAGGGGGGGGGATGAATCAGAGTTGCCCCAATTTTCGCCTTATTGAAATCGTTACTTTCAAGATAAAGATGATCACAAGATAATTGCTATGATTGCAGCGGAATAGAGCGATGCTTGAAAGTAAGTATGAAGGATAAAGAGAATCACACTCAAGATTTTATCCTGGTTCACCTTCAATCCACCGAAGGCTACGTCCAGTCCCTCAAGAAAACCCCTTGAGGATTTTTCCACTATTGATAAAATTTCTTACAAGTTCCTAACCCTAGGACCCCAAGAATTTCTACCAACACCCTGTGAAAGTAAACCACTTTCAACAGCCCCTGAAAGCAAATCGCTTTCAGTTCCTGAAGGCAAACCACCTTCAGACCTTGAAGACTAACCCGCCTTCAATCGAAACCCTGAAAGTAAACCACTTTCAGTGACAACAATCCTTCACCGAAACCTACGGTGAAAAACCCAACCTTACAGAATGGGATGAAGAAGATTTTACAATAGGTTGTATCAATCCTTTAACATACAAATGGATTGATCATGAGAAATTATGCTTTAAGGCTTTTAAGCATAATACGATTCTGAGTTCCTCAAGATATGAACAACTAATGTGTTCTTATGAACATGAAGATCATGGACTCAGAATCTAGGCTCTTGAATGTCTAAGTTCTAAAAGAACTAATTTTGACAAAGCTTTTTGGCCTAATGTGATTTTCTCATGTGTTGTGTGTTTTCTTGTGTGTGTTGTGTATGTTACATGTATATTTTGTTTTCGGGACTCAAATGGACTTTATATAGGCAAGGGAAACGTCCTTGAACCATCACAACCCTTTCCAAAAGGTTTGGGACACAATGGTTCATGAAAAGACATACTTTTTCGTTCTGGTAATCGATTACCATACTTAGTGTAATCGATTACACTAATGACCGTTTCAGTTCGAATTTGAATTTCAAACATGTAATCGATTATCATTCATGTGTAATCGATTACTTGCCTTGGTGTAATCGATTACCATAAACCTGTAATCGATTACCCAGAAGTCCATTTTCCAGAAACTTGTTTCTTTGAGAATGTCTTAAGGTTTTCTACTTCTTTTAAGTTATGAAAACATTTAGCATGATTAGATTAGATGTTTTAAGAGCCTTTATGCTTTAATAAACCTTTGGAAGCATAACTCACCTAATACTAAGACTTCTAGACTATTTGATGGACTTTGAGTGCTTGATTCTTTTGAAGTCTTCTTTTCTTCTTTTTGCCGATGAGTTTGTCGTCATCAAAACCACAGCCAGGGTCAGGAGCAAGACCTTCTTCACAATCTCCCCCTTTTTGATGATGGCAAACACATACTTGACTCTTTGAAGATCATATGTGCATTTGTGATGTAAAACTCCCCCTGTTTGATGGAATCTAGCATGTTTGATTTTTCTCCCCCTTTCTAGTGTACTTGTTGAATTCCTGCATATGATCTTTAAAAGCACGGAACCTTTCTCCCCCTTTTGACTTCATCAAAAAGAAGAAAAGGCCAAAAAGTACAGGCATACATCCATACAAGTATATAATGCAAAATAAAGCATTGGGGGTTGGGGGTAAACATGTAAAACATGAACAACCAGCACTTACATATATATAAACGAAGGCAAATACATAAGTTATACATAGTAAGACATATCAAACATATGTAGTAGAGAGATTACAACAAATAGATAAAGCCATTTTGGGAAAATAGGGAAATCCTAATAGTAAGTAGATAATTATATGGAGACACAAGACTTCAGAACTTAAGCGTGACTAGAATCTTCAGAGTTCTCAGAAGGGTCAAGTTCTTGAAGGCTCTCAATTTCCTTACGCATGAAGGATTGCATGGCCTCTATGCGATTTTCCACAAGTATAAAGCGAGACCGAATGGTATCCTCCAGTTGGCCCAACTTCTGAGAAAGACGGAGTGACAAGATATCCATCCTTTCTAGTATAACCTTGGTTTCTTGTGAGAAATTTGAAGGAATGGTATAAAAGGGAGATAATCCAGCCGATGCAGCATTGGTTTGAACATCAATGCGATAGCGAGACAACACTAGAGGATCTGTGGAGGATTCCCTTCGAGAAACATTGATTGGAGAGGAGACATTTGAAGGACGTTGAAGAGACCCCATGGCGAAACAAGTCTTAGAGGAAGAAAGATTGTATATGAAGGAAGGTAGGCAAAAGGGCAGAAGACAAATGCTGATTTTATAGAGAAAATCGTGCGTGTAATCGATTACGACAGTTATGGTAATCGATTACAGCAGTTTCAAATTTGAAAATTATTCAAATTTTGAATGGGTAATCGATTACATCAGTTAGAGTAATTGATTACTGAAGGAATGTCAATAGGCACGAGGACTGAGAGCATGGATAATCGATTACAAGACCTATGATAATCGATTATTATAACAATTTTTATAAGTTCTAGGCTTCTTAGTGACTTATGTAACACTTTTCCTATAAAACACTTAGGATATAATCTATCTAAATGCATGTAAACATATATTTATCATAAAGATCGTGCAAATAACATGTTAACTTAAATATCATGCTCATCTAATATGCCTAACTCTCTTCTTATCTTATAAAATGATTCCTTAGAAAGAGGTTTAGTAAAGATATCTGCTAATTGATTATGTGTATCCACAAAAGAAATCTCTATATCTTTTCTCATAACATGATCTCGAAGAAAATGATGTCGTATATCAATATGCTTAGTTCGAGAATGCATGATAGGGTTTTTAGTGAGATTAATGGCACTTGTGTTGTCACATTTGATAGAAATGCAGCCCAGCTCTAAGCCATAATCTTTGAGTTGTTGTTTGAGCCATAGAGTTTGTGCACAACAACTTCCTGCAGCAATATATTCTGCTTCTACAGTACTTAGAGCAACACATGCTTGTTTCTTACAAGACCAAGAAACAAGGGCATTTCCTAACAAGTGACAAGTACCACTTGTACTTTTTCTTTCAGTTTTACAACCAGCATAATCAGAATCAGAATATCCAATCAAATCACAAACACTTCCTTTGGGATACCACAAACCAACATTTGTAGTTCCTTTCAAATATTTGAAAATCCGCTTAACAGAACTCAAATGTGATTCCCTAGGAGATGCTTGATATCTAGCACATAGACATACACTAAACATAATATCAGGTCTACTTGCAGTTAAGTACAAAAGAGATCCGATCATACCTCTATATTTAGTGATGTCAACTTGAACACCGGATTCATCTTGATCTAGATATGTATTAGACCCCATTGGTGTGGCTATGGCTTTGCAATCATCTAAATCATATTTCTTTAATAATTCCTTGCAAAACTTTGATTGATTGATGAATATTCCATCATTTGATTGCTTGATTTGCAAACCAAGAAAGAAATTTAATTGTCCCATCATGGACATCTCAAATTCTTCTTGCATCATGTTAGAGAAATCTTTGCAAAGAGATTCGTTAGTTGCACCAAAGATAATATCATCAACATAAATTTGAACAAGTAAGGTATTACCTTTGGTTCTTTTGATGAACAAGGTTGTATCAGCCTTACCTTTTTGAAATCCTTTATCACAAAGGAAAGTACTTAACCTATCATACCATGCACGAGGGGCTTGCTTAAGACCATAGAGTGCTTTCTTTAGTCTGAAGACATGTGAAGGAAACTTTGGATCTTCAAATCCTGGAGGTTGCTTCACATACACTTCTTCTTGAATATATCCGTTCAGGAAGGCACTTTTGACGTCCATTTGATACAATGGGAAGTTCAAAGAGCAAGCATACGCTAATAACAATCTTATGGCTTCTAATCTTGCTACGGGTGCATATGTTTCATCAAAATCTATACCTTCTTCTTGATTATAACCATGAGCAACCAATCTTGCTTTATTTCTAACTATAATACCATTTTCATCTAACTTATTCCTAAATACCCACTTTGTTCCAATAATGTGTTTATCACTAGGCTTAGGGACAAGTTCCCAAACTTGATTCCTTTCAAATTGGTTTAATTCTTCCTGCATTGCTACAATCCAATACTCATCCTCTAGAGCATCATTTACTTTTGATGGTTCTATCTGAGAGACAAAGGCCATATTCAAAACTGAATCATTCAAGCGTAGCCTTGTAGAAACGCCTCTAGAGATATCACCAATAATATTATCAACTGGATGATCCCTATGGGTTCTCCATTCTTTTGGAAGTTGATAAGTATTATCTTCAATGTGCTCTTCTTGTATTGGATTATGATCTCCATCTTTTTGAGAATCTTCATTTATAATGATGTCATCTTCTACATTATCCGGAAGATTGACTTTATCTTCTATTGAAGATTTAGATTCATCAAAAGAAACATATATGGATTCTTCCACGGATAGAGTTTTCTTGTTAAAGACTCTATATGCTTTTCTTGTTAAAGAATATCCAAGGAATATACCTTCATCAGATTTTTCATCAAACTTACCAAGGTTTTCCTTTCCATTATTCAAGACAAAGCATTTTGATCCAAAAGCATGTAGATGAGAGATATTTGGTTTCCTTCCTTTGTAGAGTTCATAGGGGGTTTTCTTAAGAATAGGTCTAATAAGAACTCTATTGGAAACATAGCAAGCAGTACTTACAGCATCAGCCCAGAAGTATTTAGGGAGACTTGATTCACTTAGCATTGTCCTTGCTAATTCTTCAAGTAATCTATTTTTCCTTTCTACAACACCATTTTGTTGTGGTGTTCTCGGAGTAGAGAAATTATGTGATATTCCGTTTTCATCACATAGTTCTTGGAATTGTTGATTCTGAAATTCTCCACCATGATCACTTCTAATAGAAGAGATCTTTAAGGACTTCTCATTTTGAACTAGCCTTGCATATCTTTTGAATGCATTGAAGGCTTCATTCTTATGAGGTAGAAATAAAGTCCAAGTGAATCTAGAGAAATCATCAACAATAACAAGTGCATCGAAATTACCTCCGAGGCTTTTTGTTCTAGATGGTCCGAACAAATCCATATGTAACAATTGAAGGGGTCTTGTTGTCGAAACTATGTTCTTAGGTTTGAAGGATGTTCTGGTTTGCTTTCCCTTTTGACATGCATCACAGAGCTTGTCTTTTTCGAATTTCATTTTTGGAAGCCCAATAACCAGATCATGTTTGACTAGTTTGTTTAAATGATCTATGTGAATATGAGCAAGTCTTCTATGCCATAGCCATGAATCACTATTGTTCTTGGCCAAAAGGCATCTCACATTTTGTGGAATTTCTTCCAATGAGATCATGAAGACTTTGTTTACTTTATACCCAGAAAACTTAATCTCTTTAGTTTTCACATCTTTTACTACACATATATCATTAATAAAACCAACTTTCAAACCCTTATCACATAGTTGACTAATACTCAGAAGATTATGCATCAAACCATCAACGTAAAGAACTTTATCGATGACTGTTTGAGGGGGTGTGCCTATTCTTCCAATACCGAGTATCTTTCTCTTTTGATTGTTACCATATGTGACAAAACCTTTTTCTCTAGGTATAAGAAATGAAAATTTGGTTTTGTCTCCTGTCATGTGTGATGAGCAGCCACTATCAAGATACCATAAATCCTTTGCTGCTTTCATACACACCTACATGACAAAGTTCAGACATGGGTATTAGGAACCCAACAAGTCTTGGGTTCTTCTAAGTTAACATCCTTTCTGTCCCAAATGTACTCCCTATTTGGTACTCCTATATGTTTGTAATAACATCTACTAGGGATATGTCCTACTTTGTTACAATATGTGCAAGAGTAATGATTGTAACTAGAGGTTTGTCTAGGAAAAGGGTGAATCTTCTTAGGAAGTCTATTTTGATTGTTCTTCCTATTGTTTGTACTTCTAACAGGATTAATCTTATTGTTACTAGAAGATCCTGACATGTGGTTTGATCTTACAAACACAGTTTTCCTAACCTCTTTTGTCTTTGGGTGAGAAGTATATCCTAATCCTGATTTATTGTTTGAATGTCTTTGAACACTTAGAATATCATCTAACTTCTGTTTTCCTTTATTGAAGTTATTTACCCTGTGTTGAAGATCACCTATCTTTTCTTCTAAAGAACTACACTTAGTACATTTGTGTGTAGTATCTACTTTAGATTTCACTATTTGTAATTCCTCCTGTAAGGTTCTACACTTACTTTCTAGAGAAGAAATCAATTCATTTTGCTTCGTGCTAATCTTGGAAAATTCTTGACATAATTTAAACATGTTTTCCATAGCAAATTTTAAATCATGAGGAGACATAGAATTATCGCTAACCTGGGAATCTTCAATGTCTGAATCATGTGAGGCCATTAAAGCAACTTGTGCTTCTTCTTTGTCAGAGTCTGATGATGAACTTACTTCATTATCATCCCAAGCCAAATATGCTTTTCGTGTAGGTTGATCCTTCTTTTCAAACTTTTCTCTTAGACCATGTCTCTTCTTCTGAAGATTTGGACAATCTGATTTGAAGTGTCCAGGTTTACCACATTCGAAACATGTGATCTTTTGTGACAAAGAGGAATCATTGTTTCTTTGGAAAGATTTATTGTTGAATTTAACACTTTTTCTTTTAAGAAACTTTCCAAAGTTCTTGACTAGAAGATTTAAATTTTCATCTTCTTCTTCAGAATCCGCATCATAATCTTCTTTGATGCTTTCCTTTGCCTTTAAGGAAATTGATCGATACTTCTTCTCATGTTGTTCATGCTCTTCTAAACGATTCAATTCCAACTCATGTTCTTGGAGTTTTCCAAACAGAGTTGCAAGAGACATATTTGATAAACTCTTCTTCTCAGAGATGGCTGTGACTTTTGGTTGCCATACTCTTGTAAGTGATCTTAGAACTTTCATGTTCAAGTCACTATTTGAAAATTGTTTTCCAAGAGCAATCAAATGATTAATTAAATGAGTGAATCGTTTTTGCATATCTAATACCTTTTCTCCTGGAAGCATTCTGAACATTTCATATTCCTGAGAGAGAGTATTGATCTTTGATCTCTTGACTTCATCTGTTCCTTCATGAGTCACCATCAACGTATCCCATATTTCTTTTGATGAAGTGCATGTTGATACTCTGAAAAATTCGTCCATGCCAAGAGTAGATGTAAGGATGTTCATTCCTTTGAGATCATATTGAACCTTCTTCTTTTCTTCTTCACTCCAAGTACTTTCTGATTTTGGTTGTGAAGTTCCTTCTTCATTTGTTGTTACAGGCACAAAGGGTCCTTCTTCAATGGCTTTCCATATTCCTGAGTCTAATGACTTTATGAATATCTTCATCTTGATTTTCCAGAAGTCATAATGTTCTCCATTGAAGAATGGTGGCCTGTTTATGTTGAATCCTTCATTTGTTCCATGATTGGAAGAGGATGCCATCTTTTCCCGGATCTTAGGAATAACTTACCTAAACCTTCGCTCTGATACCAATTGTTAGTACAGATAGCAACCTGAGAGGGGGGGTGAATCAGAGTTGCCCCGATTTTCGCCTTATTGAAATCGTTACTTTCAAGATAAAGATGATCACAAGATAATTGCTATGATTGCAGCGGAATAGAGCGATGCTTGAAAGTAAGTATGAAGGATAAAGAGAATCACACTCAAGATTTTATCCTGGTTCACCTTCAATCCACCGAAGGCTACGTCCAGTCCCTCAAGAAAACCCCTTGAGGATTTTTCCACTATTGATAAAATTTCTTACAAGTTCCTAACCCTAGGACCCCAAGAATTTCTACCAACACCCTGTGAAAGTAAACCACTTTCAACAGCCCCTGAAAGCAAATCGCTTTCAGTTCCTGAAGGCAAACCACCTTCAGACCTTGAAGACTAACCCGCCTTCAATCGAAACCCTGAAAGTAAACCACTTTCAGTGACAACAACCCTTCACCGAAACCTACGGTGAAAAACCCAACCTTACAGAATGGGATGAAGAAGATTTTACAATAGGCTGTATCAATCCTTTAACATACAAATGGATTGATCATGAGAAATTATGCTTTAAGGCTTTTAAGCATAATACGATTCTGAGTTCCTCAAGATATGAACAACTAATGTGTTCTTATGAACATGAAGATCATGGACTCAGAATCTAGGCTCTTGAATGTTTAAGTTCTGAAAGAACTAATTTTGACAAAGCTTTTTGGCCTAATGTGATTTTCTCATGTGTTGTGTGTTTTCTTGTGTGTGTTGTGTCTGTTACATGTATATTTTGTTTTCTGGACTCAAATGGACGTTATATAGGCAAGGGAAACGTCCTTGAACCATCACAACCCTTTCCAAAAGGTTTGGGACACAATGGTTCATGAAAAGACATACTTTTTCGTTCTGGTAATCGATTACCATACTTAGTGTAATCGATTACACTAATGACCGTTTCAGTTTGAATTTGAATTTCAAACATGTAATCGATTATCATTCATGTGTAATCGATTACTTGCCTTGGTGTAATCGATTACCATAAACCTGTAATCGATTACCCAGAAGTCCATTTTCCAGAAACTTGTTTCTTTGAGAATGTCTTAAGGTTTTCTACTTCTTTTAAGTTATGAAAACATTTAGCATGATTAGATTAGATGTTTTAAGAGCCTTTATGCTTTAATAAACCTTTGGAAGCATAACTCACCTAATACTAAGACTTCTAGACTATTTGATGGACTTTGAGTGCTTGATTCTTTTGAAGTCTTCTTTTCTTCTTTTTGCCGATGAGTTTGTCGTCATCAAAACCACAGCCAGGGTCAGGAGCAAGACCTTCTTCACACTAAAATCAGTTTAAAAGCCTAGAGTTTACAGAAAAAACCATAAAATTGACCCGGAGCCCTTAAATCGTCCAAATACCCTATACTGTAGTCAACGGAAAAACCCTGAAATCTGCCGAAAACCCTGAAATTGGCTAATAGTTGATCAGAAAAACCATAAAGCCGCCCTCAAACCCTATAATAAGCCGAAAACCCTAGAATCCGTCTTAAAGCCTAGAGTCTACGGAAAAACTATAAATTTGACCAGAGGCCTTAAATCATTCAAATGCCCTTTATTATTGTCAGCGGAAAAACCCTAAAATCGGCCGAAAACCCTGAAATCGA
The DNA here is from genome assembly GCA_030819835.1 of Acmispon strigosus. Taxonomy (NCBI): domain Eukaryota; kingdom Viridiplantae; phylum Streptophyta; class Magnoliopsida; order Fabales; family Fabaceae; genus Acmispon; species Acmispon strigosus. Next base: position 14,791,845 of record JAUAMA010000004.1, on the reverse strand, counting down.
CCAAAAGCCCTAAAGTTGATCAAAAAGCCCTAAATCCGGCCTAAAATCCCTATAATAATCCGAAAACACTAAAATCAATCTAAAAGTCATTAGTGTCTACAGAAAAACAATAAAATTGACCCAAATCCCTTAAATTGACCAAATACGCTATACTATAAACGTTGGAAAAACCCTGAAATCGGCCAGAAGCCCAAAAATTAATCAGAAAGCCATAAAGCTGGCCTAAAACCCTATAATAAGCTGAAAACCCTAAAATCAGTCTAAAAGCCTATAGAGTCTACAGAAAAACTATAAATTTGAATAAGAGCCCTTAAATCGTCCAAATACCATATACTATAGTGAGCGGAAAAACTGTGAAATCAGCCGAAAACCCTTAAATCGGGCTAAAACCCTGAAATCGGCAAAAACCCCAAAAGTTAATCCGAAAGCTTTAAAGCTGGCCTAAAACCCCATAAAAAGCCGAAAACCCTAAATCCAGTCCAAAAGCCTAGAGTCTACATAATAACCATAAAATTGACCCAGAGCACTTAAATTGTCCAGATACTCTATACTATAGTAAACGAAAAAACCCTGAAATCGGCCGAAAACACTGAAATAAGCCAAAAGACCTAATGTTCATCCGAAAGCCATAAAACCAGCCTAAATTCCTATAATAAGCCAAAATCCCTAAACTCAGTCTGAAATCCTAGAGTATACAGAAAAACAATAAACTGACCCAGAGCCCTTACATCGGAAATATCTTGGATCGACCGAGAACCCTATAGTTGTTCAGAAAGCCCTAAAACTGGCCTAAAACCTTATATTAAGCCAAAAACCCTAAAATAAGTCTAAAAGCGTAGAGTCTAAAGCAAAACCAAAAAATTGACACAGAGCCCTTAAATCGTCCAAATAACATATACTATTGCCAGTGGAAAAATTCTGAAATCGGCCGAAAACCCTGAAATCAGCCGAAAATGCTGTAATCTGCCAAATGCCCTAAAGTTGATCAGAAAGCCCTAAAGCCGGCCTAAAACCCTATAATAAGACGAAAACCCTAAAATCAGTCTAAAAGCCTAGAGTTTACGAAAAACCATAAAATTGACCCGGAGCCCTTATATCGTCCAAATACCCTATACTGTAGTCAGCGGAAAGACCCTGAAATCTGCCGAAAACCCTGAAATTGGCTAAAATTTGATCAGAAAAACCATAAAGCCACCCTCAAACCCTATAATAAGCCGAAAACCCTAGAATCAGTCTAAAAGCCTAGAGCTTACGGAAAAACTATAAAATTGACCAGAGGCCTTAAATCATTTAAATGCCCTTTATTATTGTCAGAGGAAAAACCCCAAAATCGGCCGAAAACCCTGAAATCGTCCAAAAGTCCAAAAGTTGATCAAAATGACCTAAAGCCGGCCTAAAATCCCTATTATAAGCCGAAAACACTAAAATCAATCTAAAAGCCATTAGAGTCTACAGAAGAAAAATAAAATTGACCCAGGTCCCTTAAATTAACCACATACCCTATACTATAAACATTGGAAAAACCCTGAAATCGGCCAGAAACCCAAAAATTGATCAGAAAGCCATAAAGCTGGCCTAAAACCCTATAATAAGCCGAAAACCCTAAAATCAGTATAAAAGCCTATAGAGTCTACAGAAAAACTATAAAATTGACCCAGAGCCCATAAATCGTCCACATACCATATACTATAGTGAGCGGAAAAACTCTTAAATCAGCCGAAAACCCTTAAATCGGCCAAAAACCCTGAAATCGGTAAAAACCCCAAAAGTTAATCCGAAAGCTTTAAAGCTGGCCGAAAACCCAATAATAAGCCGAAAACCCTAAATCCAGTCTATAAGCCTAGAGTCTACAGAATAACCATAAAATTGACCCAGAGCCCTTAAATCTTCTAGTTATCCTATACTATCAACGAAAAAACCCTGAAATCGATCGAAAACACTGAAATTAGCCAAAAGCCCTAATGTTGATCCGAAAGCCATAAAACCAGCCTAAATCCCTATAATAAGCCAAAATCCCTAAAATCAGTCTAAAATCCTACAGTCTACAGAAAAACAATAAAAGTGACCCAGAGAATCCTAAAGTTGATTAGAAAGCCCTAAAACTGGCCTAAAACCCTATATTAAGCCAAAAACCCTAAAATAAGTTTTAAAGTGTAGAGTCTACAGAAATACCAAAAAATTGACACAGAGCCCTTAAATCGTCCAAATAACATATACTATAGCCAGCGGGAAAAATCAGAAATCGGCCGAAAACCCTGAAATCAGCCGAAAATGTTGTAATCTGCCAAATGCCCTAAAGTTGATCAGAAAGCCCTAAAGCCGGCCTAAAACCCTATAATAAGACGAAAACCCTAAAATCAGTCTAAAAGCCTAGAGTTTACAAATAACCATAAAATTGACCCGGAGCCCTTATATCGTCCAAATACCCTATACTGTAGTCAGCGGAAAGACCCTGAAATCTGCCGAAAACCCTGAAATTGGCTAAAATTTGATCAGAAAAACCATAAAGCCACCCTCAAACCCTATAATAAGCCGAAAACCCTAGAATCAGTCTAAAAGCCTAGAGCTTACGGAAAAACTATAAAATTGACCAGAGGCCTTAAATCATTTAAATGCCCTTTATTATTGTCAGAGGAAAAACCCCAAAATCGGCCGAAAACCCTGAAATCGTCCAAAAGTCCAAAAGTTGATCAAAATGCCCTAAAGCCGGCCTAAAATCCCTATTATAAGCCGAAAACACTAAAATCAATCTAAAAGCCATTAGAGTCTACAGAAGAAAAATAAAATTGACCCAGGTCCCTTAAATTAACCACATACCCTATACTATAAACATTGGAAAAACCCTGAAATCGGCCAGAAACCCAAAAATTGATCAGAAAGCCATAAAGCTGGCCTAAAACCCTATAATAAGCCGAAAACCCTAAAATCAGTATAAAAGCCTATACAGTCTACAGAAAAACTATAAACTTGACCCAGAGCCCATAAATTGTCCAAATACCATATACTATAGTGAGCGGAAAAACTCTTAAATCAGCCGAAAACCCTTAAATCGGCCAAAAACCCTGAAATCGGTAAAAACCCCAAAAGTTAATCCGAAAGCTTTAAAGCTGGCCGAAAACCCAATAATAAGCCGAAAACCCTAAATCCAGTCTATAAGCCTAGAGTCTACAGAATAACCATAAAATTGACCCAGAGCCCTTAAATCTTCCAGTTATCCTATACTATCAACGAAAAAACCCTGAAATCGACCGAAAACACTAAAATTAGCCAAAAGCCCTAATGTTGATCCGAAAGCCATAAAACCAGCCTAAATCCCTATAATAAGCCAAAATCCCTAAAATCAGTCTAAAATCCTGCAGTCTACAGAAAAACAATAAAAGTGACCCAGAGAATCCTAAAGTTGATTAGAAAGCCCTAAAACTGGCCTAAAACCCTATATTAAGCCAAAAACCCTAAAATAAGTTTTAAAGTGTAGAGTCTACAGAAATACCAAAAAATTGACACAGAGCCCTTAAATCGTCCAAATAACATATACTATAGCCAGTGGGAAAAATCAGAAATCGGCCGAAAACCCTGAAATCAGCCGAAAATGCTGTAATCTGCCAAATGCCCTAAAGTTGATCAGAAAGCCCTAAAGCCGGCCTAAAACCCTATAATAAGACGAAAACCCTAAAATCAGTCTAAAAGCCTAGAGTTTACAGAAAAACCATAAAATTGACCTGGAGCCCATAAATCGTCCAAATACCCTATAGTGTAGTCAGCGGAAAAACCCTGAAATCTGCCGAAAACCCTGAAATTGTCTAAAAGTTGATCAGAAAAATCCTAAAGCCGCCCTGAAACCCTATAATAAGCTGAAAACCCGAGAATCAGTCTTAAAGCCTTGAGTCTACGGAAAAACTATAAATTTGACCAGAGGCCTTAAATCATTCAAATGCCCTTTTATTATTGTCATCGGAAAAACCCTAAAATCTGCCGAAAACCCTGCAATCGGCCAAAAGCCCTAAAGCCGGCCTAAAATCCCTATAATAAGCCGACAACACTAAAATCAATCTAAAAGCCATTAGAGTCTACAGAAAAACAATAAAATTGACCCAGATCCCTTAAATTGACCAAATACACTATAAACATCGGAAAAACCCTGAAATCGGCCAGAAGCCCAAAAATTGATCAGAAAGCCATAAAGCTGGCCTAAAACCCTATAATAAGCCGAAAACCCTAAAATCAGTCTAAAATCCTATAGTGAGCGAAAACCCTGAAATCGGCCAAAAACCCTGAAATCGGCCAAAAACCCAGAAATCGGCAAAAACCCTAAAAGTTAATCCGAAAGCTTTAAAGCTGGCCTAAAACCCCATAATAAGCTGAAAACCCTAAATCCAGTCTAAAAGCCTAGAGTCTACAGAATAACCATAAAATTGACCCAGAGCCCTTAAATCGTCCTGATACCCAATACTATATGATAGCCAAATCCGCAAGTGCACGGATGGCTATTGCGTAGTATAAAAGATATCGTACCCAAGGGATAGGTGTCTTTATATTAAATTATTTAGAGCCTTGTGCAGAAGCTAAAAAGATATATGTTGTTGTTTGGTGTTTAGAACTAGAAAATAAAATAGCATAAAATAAAAGAGAAGAGAAAAGATGATGAGATTGAAGCACTTGGGTTGGAGTACATAGTTTATAAAATATGCTAGCAAACTCTTACTTAATTTCTGAATTCTAGAACCAAGTTCATGATGCTATAGCCTAGTATTTCTACTAGTTAATTCCTTACAAATGTAGAGCTTTCTTCCTAATTACTAAATTCAATTCCTTGCAATTTAGTTAACTAAAGAAGAAGATGAAGATGAAGTTCAGGCCAACATAAAGCTACGTCTATCCTAATTCCTTAGTGATATATACATATAGCCCTTCTTAAATCCTATTTCCCTTACTACTTACCAATTTCCATTGTTATAAGTAATAAGCAAGAACTCTTATGCGCATTAAGAGGAAATGAAGAACAAGGAAATAAAACATGAATTGGAATATTATTCAGAAATGTAGAAGAAAAACTAAGACATAAAATATAAACTAAAACAACCCAAGATACTTAAAAGAGTTAGCCAAGCATGGCTAAAAGAGGCATCGAATTACCTTGGATAGGAGCTCAAGTTTGGCTTCCCACAATTCCTAGGAACAATGCTCTTAAGGAGGAAAGAAGAATACTTGTTGTATTCTGAATAGGTGTGTCTTTTACAAAGGATGATCACTCCTATTTATAGCAAAAATTTCAATGGTGGAGGAGTTGATGGCCATTATGGCCTTCGTTGGCCACCAATTAACTTTTGAAAACTCCTTCCCACTACCATCAATCCTCCACTCATCCTTTTTCACATGTGCAAAATAGAAATGATGCTTCATATTCAATCTTTACACGTTTGGTCCTCTCTTTGTTAGAACTTCGATTTTGGCCCTTTATTTTCCTTAAACTTCACTTTTAGCCCCCAACTCTTGAACTTTCATACTTTGGCCCTTCCTTTCCTGAAATTTACAGTTTGGTCCCTGGACAAAAATGATAACTTCTACCAGCTTTCCTAAAATATAAAAATAACTATTAAAATTCCTAAAAATATAGAATAAAGTTTATAAACCAAATAAGAGCTAATCTATATGCAAAATGCAAAATAAATATAAAATCTAAATAAAAAGAACAAAAAACCTATATGAGACTCAAAAATAATAAAATAAAAAGACTAAAAAGACCCTAAAATTATCATATAAAATCCAGTCATCACTGTAGTCAACGAAAAAACCCGAAATCGGCCAAAAACACTGAAATCAGCCAAAAGCCCTAATGTTGATCCGAAAGCCATAAAACCAGTCTAAATCCCTATAATAAACCAAAATCCCAAAAATCAGTCTGAAATCCTATTATCTACAAAAAACAATAAAACTGACCCATAGCCCTTACATCGGAAAAACCCTGAAATCGGCCGAGAACCCAAAAGTTGATCAGAAAGCTCTAAAGCTGGCCTAAAACCCTATATTAAGCCAAAAACCCTAAAATAAGTCTAAAAGCGTAGAGTCTACAGAAAAACCAAAAAATTGACACAGAGCCCTTAAATCGTCCAAATAACATATACTATAGTCAGCGGAAAAAAATCTGATATCGGCCGAGAACCCTGAAATCAGCCGAAAATGCTGTAATCTGCCAAATGCCCTAAAGTTGATCAGAAAGACCTAAAGCTGGCCTAAAACCCTATAATAAGACGAAAACCCTAAAATCAGTCTAAAAGCCTAGAGTTTACAGAAAAACCATAAAATTGACCCGGAGACCTTAAATCGTCCAAATACCTTATACTTTAGTCAGCAGAAAAACCTTGAAATCTGCCGAAAACCCTGAAATTGGCTAAAAGTTGATCAGTAAAACCATAAAGCCGCGTTCAAACCCTATAATAAGCCGAAAACCCTAGCATCAGTCCTAAAGCCTAGAGTCTACGGAATAACTATAAATTTTACCAGAGACCTTAAATCGGAAAAATGCCCTTTATAATTGTCAACTGAAAAACCCTAAAATCGGCCGAAAACCCTGAAATCGGCGAAAAGCCCTAAAGTTGTTCAAAAAGCCTAAAGCCGGCCTAAAATCCCTATAATAAGCCGAAAACACTAAAATCAATCTAAAAGCCATTAGAGTCTATAGAAAAACAATAAAATGGACCCAGATCCCTTAAATTGACCAAATACCCTATACTATAAACATCGGAAAAACCCTGAAATTGGCTAGAAGCCCAAAAATTGATCAGAAAGCCATAAAGCTGGCCTAAAACCCTATATTAAGCCGAAAACCCTAAAATCAGTCTAAAAGCCTATAGAGTCTACAGAAAAACTATAAAATTGACCCAGAGCCCTTAAATCGTCCAAATACCATATACTATAGTGAGCGGAAAAACTTTGAAATCAGCCGAAAACCCTTAAATCGGCCAAAAACCCTGAAATCGGCAAAAACCCCAAAAGTTAATCCGAAAGCTTTAAAGCTGGCCAAAAACCCCATAATAAGCCTAAAACCCTAAATCCAGTCTAAAATCCTAGACTCTACAGAATAACCATAAAATTGACCCAGAGCCCTTAAATCGTCCAGATACCCTATACTATATTCAACGAAAAAACCCTGAAATCGGCAGAAAACTCTGAAATCAGCCAAAAGCCCTAACGTTGATCCGAAAGCCATAAAGCTAGCCTAAATCCCTATGATAAGCCAAAATCCCTAAAATCAGTCTGAAATTTTAGAGTCTACAGAAAAACAATAAAACTAACCCAGAGCCCTTACATCGGAAAAACCGTGAAATCGGTTGAGAACCCTAAAGTTGATCAGAAAGCCCTAAAGCTGGCCTAAAACCCTATATTAAGCCAAAAACCCTAAAATAAGTCTAAAAGCGTAGAGTCTGCAAAAAAACCAAAAAATTGACACGGAGCCCTTAAATAGTCCAAATAACATATACTATAGTCAGCGGCAAAAATCGAAAATCGGTCGAAAACCCTAAAATCAGCAGAAAATGTTGCAATATGCCAAATGACCTAAAGTTGATCAGAAAGCCCTATGGCCGGCCTAAAACCCAATAATAAGACGAAAACCCGAAAATCAGTCTAAAAGCCTAGAGTTTACAGATAAACCATAAAATTGACCCGGAGCCCCTTAAATCGTCCAAATACCCTATACTTTAGTCAGCGGAAAAACCCTGAAATCTGCCGAAAACCCTGAAATTGGCAAAGAGTTGATCAGAAAAACCATAAAGCCGCCCTCAAACCCTATAATAAGCCGAAAACCCTAGAATCAGTCTTAAAGCCTAGAGTCTACGGAAAAACTATAAATTTGACCAGAGAGTCTACGGAAAAACTATAAATTTGACCAGAGGCCTTAAATCATTCATATGCCCTTTTTTATGGTCAGTGGAAAAACCCTAAAATCGGCTGAAAACAATGAAATCGGCCAAAAGCCCTAAAGTTGATCAAAAAGCCCTAAAGCCGGCCTAAAATCCCTATAATGAACCGAAAACACGAAAATCAATCTAAAAGCTATTAGAGTCTACAGAAAAACAATAAATTGACCCAGATCCCTTAAATCGGCCAGAAGCCCAAAAATTGATCAGAAAGCCATAAAGCTGGCCTAAAACCCTGTAATTCGCCGAAAACCCTAAAATCAGTCTAAAAGCCTATAGAGTCTACAGAAAAACTATAAAATTGACCCAGAGCCCTTAAATCGTCCAAATACCATATACTATACTGAGCAGAAAAACTCTGAAATCAGCCGAAAACCCTTAAATCGGCAAAAACCCTGAAATCGGCCAAAAACCCTGAAATCGGCAAAAACCCCAAAAGTTAATCCGAAAGCTTTAAAGATGGCCTAAAACCCCATAATAAGCCGAAAACCCTAAATCCAATCTAAAATCCTAGAGTCAACAGAATAATCAAAAAATTGACCCAGAGCCCATAAATCGTCCAGATACCCTAAACTATAGTCAACGAAAAAACCCTGAAATCGGCCGAAAATAGTGAAATCAGCCAAAAGCCCTAATGTTGATCCGAAAGCCATAAAACCAGCCTAAATCCCTATAATAAGCCAAAATCCCTAAAGTTAGTTTGAAATCCTAGAGTCTACAGCAAAACAATAAAACTTGTTAGAGAAAAATATTCAAATAAATTAACCTATTTTGATAAATAACAATTTCGTAAAGAGTCACTAATTCTCTTTAAAGTATTTTATATTCAGGAACTCTTATATACGGAAGGGACGCTGCAATCATTATCAAAGAGCAAGGGAAAAAGTACGTCCGGCTAAAAGAACTGAAGCCTCTCTCTCAGTAGACTTCGTCCGCCTAAAAGATCTGACCGGTTCACTCCAAGTCAAACACAGAGGTTGACTAAGAAGTAATGATTAAAGACTGACACGAAAGGAATCTGCTCAGTAGAGATCGTTTGCCTAAACCAAGAGAAGCTGTCAAGCACCTCCTGTGGATCAGAGCATTAAATACGAAAGAGACAGAATTAAGCGCCATATATCCTGAAGATTCAAATTCTCCGACATTCCTTAATTCAAGTTGCTTTTTACTGAATTTACGGTGAAATCCTCTGAACATCGTATCTCCTCAACGGTAGAATTCAAGTCCTCTGGTCAGAAGCATTAATTGCCCTATTAGCTGGAATCCACTCGCATTAATTGTTGTCCCTGGAAACCAGAAGAAAAAGGATTGCCAGACGAACTCACTCTCTAGCGGTTGAAGAAATGCTCATCACTATGGCAAACTTTATCAAACAACAAGTGCAGAAGTATCCGTTACTCACAATCTGGTATATCTCCAACGGAACTATTTTTTTGAAGATCTTCAGCAGTCCATCCAGTTCTCACCTTACTGAAGATATAAATAGCTGCCTCTGCATCACTTTCAACTTGGCGACTTACACTATATCTAAGCACTCAAATTCTTCAAGTCAATTCATAACTTAGACAAGATTTTGCCAAGAACACTCAGTAACCTTAGAATTTTCTATCCTTCTGAGTTTGGTCGCCAATTAGTGTGAAATCCTCATAGAGTGAAAACTCTCATTACTCTCACACTATCCCTTCAGAGAACCAATCTTAACCATCATCTCTGAACCTAGAACCTCATATTTTCTACCCACTCTTTGTGAAGAGATCTTTGTAGAAAACCAACATTCTTGTAAAAGAATTAGGGAGGAGTCCTGTCGAATACTTTAGAGATAAAGGAGAAGTCCTGAGAAAACTTGTAAAGGAGTAGTCCTAAGAATACTGGGAGAAGTCCCTGAGAACACTTGTACTATTCAGTCGAAATAGTGGAAAATCTTGGTATAGCCAAGGACTGGACGTAGCCCTATCAATTTTGAGGGTGAACCAGGATAAATATCTTGTGTGCTTTACTGTTTATTGTTAGCCACTTTGCAAGTGTACAAAGGCTCGAAGTAATAAAAAGATCGTCTCCACAGGGATTGTGATTGTTTACTATCAATTTCCGCTAATTTGACTATTGTAAGGATGGCAAAAAGGTTGATAGATTGTTTGAAACAAGAAATCGTGAACGTAAGCGAAAGCAAGTAAAAACGTGAATTAAACGATGGTTGAAACGTACTAGGGGAAATGATTTCGTCAACCAATTACTATGTCTCTACCCACTTCAACATACATATATGAATTTATCCAACTCTTCTATAATGCTAGGTTTAGATATCCACTTAGTAATTCCTTAACTAAATGAACCTATTAATCGAAAGTAAAAGAATTAATTCCTTAAGTCCAATTACTCAATTAATGCAATAGAATTTCATTAATCAAACCAACATAACCGGGTATTGCCCTCATTCCTAAGCTAGCAAAACTCCCAATTAAACCCTTTTCAAAACCCTAACTCAAACCAATTTTCCAATTGTGCAAGAATTAGATAAATAGACCCAAATGCATTTAGGTACAATGAAGCATGGAAAAGAGCTTCATAAAGAAGAAGAACAACTCATATATATATAACTGAAATGTAATCAAAACATAGAGTTAGGCTAACTACATCAATCCCCTAATACAAGAGAACTTAGCTACTCATGGCCAAAATGGAAGCAACAAGATGAAGGGAAGCAAGAAGATCCATAGCCACCATGTGGGGATGGAAACCCAAGCCCTAGAACAGCTCCAAGAGTGCTCCAAGTCGCTCCAAGATGCTCCAAAATGGGTTCCTCCTCGCAAAAACGCGTTCTGGTTCTGTTTTAAGTTCAGGGGGCTGGCGCGGCCGCGCCCATCATCTGGGGCGAGCGCGCCAGCAGGAAAATTCTGTTTTGCCCTTAATGAACTGGGGCGAGCGCGCCAGCACCTGAAACCAGAAAAATCACAGAAAAGCCATAAAAAATGTCTAATAAATACATACAAACTTAGAACAACCTAGAAATACAAAAATGCATGATATGAGACTAAAATGCATGAAAAATGAACAAAGATCTTAATTAACCTACGAATCTATATGCAAAATAACTATGAAAATAGCCCTAAAACCCGGGTCAACACACCACTATACCCAACGACAGCTTGTCCTCAAGCATAAAAACTCACGGAAGCTTGTCCTCAAGCTCAAGAACATAAGCTCTAGGTAAGATGCAAGCAAACATAAACTTAACACTGGACACATGGGTTAAGTTCTTCAAGATAGTTCATGCAAGGAATCAAGCTAGGGAACAAAGTAACCTTTAGTAGATGCAAATACAAATCATAAAGAACACCAAAATATGGGTTTTTACAATCAGTTCCTAATTCCCCAACCCCATATTGAGAATGCACTAATGATAGCCAACGGTCTTTTTGTATTATGAGCACACACGTATTTTTTTAGAACCCCTCATAGTTATTACCAACTCCGGGTTAATATTTTTTCCTTTTTTTTTTAAACCCTTCACAGTTATTACCAACTCCGGGTTAATTTTTTTCTTTTGCCAACAAGGTAGGGATATGATTGGGGGTATGCTCAGTGGTGCAAGTACGTCCCATTCCCTTACTCACATCCTTCCCTCGTCTTTATACTTTTTGCACTTTACTCTTTTTTTTTTTTTCACATGTGTGCCCTTTTATTAACCTTACAGCCAAAAAGAGTGTAAACCCAATATAAAGGTTAAAAGGAAGCTATACTTCATGCATTATCCCCACAAAATTGGTATCCCAAACAACCTCACTGCACTTTCCCAAAACTCACTCAAGTCCCCGTCGCTTAGGCCTTCACATGACCTACAAGATTCACTCACCCACGCGTCACCTTTTTATAAAAGAGCAAGCATCAAACCCAGAGCAAACCATAAAAAAAACAAAGCCTCAGGATAAGGGTATGAAAACCTAGGAAATAGGGTATGTGCAGCATTAATGTGTACAAGAAATATAAATTGTGATCAAAGATGCAACTGAAAGAAGAAATGTGATTTAGAATTAACTCCCTGTTTGTTCCATTTCGGTGCAAAACATGATAGCACCAGAACTTCTTCATCTGTTGGGCCCTCCAACCTCTGTTGAACTTTTTCAGAAAAAATCCAAGCCTTTGCAACAGGAGAAAACACATCAAAAATACCACAAATCTACATTCATTGCATCCCACATAATGCATAACACAGAAAATAAAAATAAAAACAAAATAAAATAAAAATGCATGATCCTCATGGTTAAACAGCAAAAGGTTTCAAACTCCTTCAATCCTCATGATCTTCATCTCCCATGTCTGCCTGAGCATCAACCTGAACTGGGCCTACACAAGTTCCTAGTCACTATTTAGGTACTCATTCCCGCACAAGAGTATAACACAGAGAAAAATTCATGCTTTAGACACTTTCTCTAGTTCAGGACTTTTACCAAATAGTAGGCATGCAAAAGAGAAGTATCTAGTTTTATGATGTTAAGGGTCAAGCTAAGAAATAATCACATGTTCAATCCACACTTTCCAGCAGAAAATCATAACCAGGGAACAGGGGAATGAAGCACATGAAGTTTAGGCTAAAGAATTTGGTTGAGGACTTTTATCAAACACCTTGCAAGCACAATTAGAAACTTCAAACTTCTTAGTCCAAAAACCATTAATTAAAGCAGGAACTAACAACATTGCTAGCCCAATCTCAAGAAGAAGATGAATCTAAAAAGAAACTAGGATGAATTGAAGAAGAAATTTGAACATTGCTCAAGTATAAGAGGGAGAGAAGAGGAGGAGATAACTTACTTGGAGAAGAGAAATGTTGAGAGAATAGCAACCAAGAAATCACACACAAGCACCCAACAAAGAAGGAGGAGAGGATTTGATGGTTACGGATGATGGAGGTTGATTTTGGAGTGGGAGAGAAAGGGAGAAACGAACTTAGAGATTTTAGGAGAAGAGAAGAAGTGAGGAAAAGAGGGCTGCCGCGAGCCACATAAGTGACTGCGCGATGGGCGTGTGCGCCCCATCAGCACAGCGCGAGAGCGCCACTGGCAGAGGGTTAAAAAGAGATCCAGGGGTCTGGCGCGAACGCGCCAAGAGACGGGCGCGAGCGCGCTGCTGGCAGAGAAACCAGGGGTCTGGCGCGAGCGCCCCAGGGACTGGGCGCGAACGCGCTGCTGTCAGAAGAGAGCCCAGTGATCTGGCGCGGACACCCCAGGGGATGGGGGCGAACGCCCCGATGCTAGCAGAGAGCATCCTTCTCCAACACTTAGCCAAAATATTGGCACCCAAACCCCATTTTTGTAAGAGCCTTCCCAAACCTCCAAATACTAACGAAAAGCAATTCTCTCATCATTTTTTCTTTCCACAACAAGAGTGATGATGCATGAGGATGTAAATATGAGAACTTCATAATGATTCAAGACAAACACACAATTCTCAAGTACCACATACCATCAAATCACATACTAGACATTCAAGCACATATCTCTCAAACCCTCTCATCCTCTACCACAAGCATTAATCAGACCTTATTAGAAAACAAAGACTCAAAAACACTACGACTTAAGAAAAACTAAAACAAACTTGGGTTGTCTCCCAAGAAGCACAATGTTATAGTCTTTGTTAGACTTTTCCCATGTTCACTTCCTATCCAGGATCTATCACAAATTGAATTACATCCTTAAGATCATGCAAATTATCACATAATTCCATCAAGGTATTGCATGCCATTTCAGATATCAAAGAAGGGTGAATCAAATAAAGTGTTAGAGGATTAAGAAAATTCTCATTGATATGAAGCTTTGGTGTGTAGGGAGAATTCCATCCTCTTGCTTGTTCCTTCAAATGCTCCCCCTTGTTCCACAAATCCATGAGAGAGGTGTTTAGAGCTTGAGGCTTTTCTTTATCCATCTTCAATTTATTTCCAAAGATAACATCCGCTACAGAGGTTTCTTCAAACTTTCCACATTCAACCACTTCTTCTTTTTGTTTACCCATTGTTTTGTCACTTTTTAGCTCAAAGGTATATGTGAGAATCTCTTTTGGGGATTCTTCTTCCTCCACAAAAGCATGAGGAGAGGAATTCTCTTCAGATATTACATAATCCCTCTTTTCTTCAATTTGGAACTCTTCATCTGCATAATGTACTGGAATTTCATCACATTGCTCCTCATGACAAATGACAATGTCATTTGGAAGTGAGCTTTGTGATTCTTCCGCAATTTGTTTTGAGATTTGCTCAAGTTGAGTTTCCATGTTCTTGATTGAGGCTTCTTGGTCCTTGAAATTGTTTCTCAACTCATTGTTGATGGCCTCTTGATTCTTGTTGAAAGACTCTTGGCTCTTTATGAAACTGATTGTGGTCATGGTCACTTGAATTAGAGCCTCCTCCAAACTTATCTTCCCACTACCTTGACTTTGATAGGATTTATCTTGTTCAAATGGTTGGTACTCTCCATAGTATTGATGGATTGGTGGATTCCATGGATTGAAGTTTTCATAGCCTTCCCAAGCATAGGGTTGGCTTTCCCATCCTTGGTCATGGTATTGACATTGATAATATCCATGAAATCCACTACAATAAACACACCTCAAATTGGAAGCATCCATGGTACCTTACAAGATACACTCAAGAACAAAGGTGAAAATAAAACAAAAACAAGAAAAAAAAAAAAGAATAACAACAAAATAAAAAAAAGAAAACTATGAACATATATACAATGTCCTAAGTAGTAATAATTAGCTTCAACTGATGTAAACAAAGGCACAATCCCCGGCAACGGCGCCAAAAACTTGTTAGCCACTTTGCAAGTGTACAAAGGCTCGAAGTAATAAAAAGATCGTCTCCACAGGGATTGTGATTGTTTACTATCAATTTCCGCTAATTTGACTATTGTAAGGATGGCAAAAAGGTTGATAGATTGTTTGAAACAAGAAATCGTGAACGTAAGCGAAAGCAAGTAAAAACGTGAATTAAACGATGGTTGAAACGTACTAGGGGAAATGATTTCGTCAACCAATTACTATGTCTCTACCCACTTCAACATACATATATGAATTTATCCAACTCTTCTATAATGCTAGGTTTAGATATCCACTTAGTAATTCCTTAACTAAATGAACCTATTAATCGAAAGTAAAAGAATTAATTCCTTAAGTCCAATTACTCAATTAATGCAATAGAATTTCATTAATCAAACCAACATAACCGGGTATTGCCCTCATTCCTAAGCTAGCAAAACTCCCAATTAAACCCTTTTCAAAACCCTAACTCAAACCAATTTTCCAATTGTGCAAGAATTAGATAAATAGACCCAAATGCATTTAGGTACAATGAAGCATGGAAAAGAGCTTCATAAAGAAGAAGAACAACTCATATATATATAACTGAAATGTAATCAAAACATAGAGTTAGGATAACTACATCAATCCCCTAATACAAGAGAACTTAGCTACTCATGGCCAAAATGGAAGCAACAAGATGAAGGGAAGCAAGAAGATCCATAGCCACCATGTGGGGATGGAAACCCAAGCCCTAGCACAGCTCCAAGAGTGCTCCAAGTCGCTCCAAGATGCTCCAAAATGGGTTCCTCCTCGCAAAAACGCGTTCTGGTTCTGTTTTAAGTTCAGGGGGCTGGCGCGGCCGCGCCCATCATCTGGGGCGAGCGCGCCAGCAGGAAAATTCTGTTTTGCCCTTAATGAACTGGGGCGAGCGCGCCAGCTTTCTGGGGCGTGCGCGCCAGCACCTGAAACTAGAAAAATCATAGAAAAGCCATAAAAAATGTCTAATAAATACATACAAACTTAGAACAACCTAGAAATACAAAAATGCATGATATGAGACTAAAATGCATGAAAAATGAACAAAGATCTTAATTAACCTACGAATCTATATGCAAACTAACTATGAAAATAGCCCTAAAACCCGGGTCAACATTTATGCTCTAAGTATATTTCCACTGCACGTTAGATAAACCGTTTTCGAACTCATAATTCGTATTTTCTTGAAAAACTTTCAAAAGTCACACACACAATTCAAACCCCCCCTTTCTTGTGTGATTTTATTAATATCAATTGGTATCAGAGCTTAACCGCTCTGAGCATTACTAACATCTTAACAGGTGTAGAGTGAAAAGATCCATGGACGGAATTGCATACCCAACCGGAACCGCAACAAACAAGCCACCATTCTTTGATGGCTCAAACTATCCCTATTGGAAGAAACATATGTAGTTATTCATTGAATCAACTGATTGGAAACTATGGGATGTGATATCTAAGGGAAATTACTTTCCTAAAGATAGTGAAAACAAGGCCATTCCAGCTGACAAATGGACAGACGAACACAAGACAGAAAACCAGAGAAATGCCAAGGCAAGGCTATTTCTCATATGCGCTCTTAGAAAAAGTGAGCACGATAAAGTTGACAGCCTAAGTACTGCAAAGGAGGTATGGGACATGCTGGCTATTGCTCATGAGGGAACAACTGCTGTTCAAACCACCAAGATGAGCATGCTTGCCTCCCAATACGAAAACTTCATGATGGAAGATAATGAGTCCATTGATTCCATGTTTTCACGACTTCGGACCATTCACAATGGCATGAGGAATCTGGGCAAAACATTCACCAACAAGGAACAAGTGGTCAAGATTCTCAGAAGTCTTCCCACCAACTGGAGAAATTTTGTCACCGCCCAAAGATCCGGAAAGAATATGGACACATATCAAGTAGAAGATCTGCTGGGAGAAATGAAGATCCACGAGCAGGATCTTGCAAATGATGCCGCGATTATAGAAAGAAAAACAGCAGCCGCTAAAGCTGTAGCATTCAAAGCCAACAAATCAAAGGCTTTGAAAGCTAATGAATCCTCAGATGAGGAAACAGCCAAATCTGATCGGTTTGATGATGAACAAGCCCTGTTCAACAGACGATTCAGAAAAATGGTGGGAAGCCGGAAGCAATTCAAAGGAAGACCTTCTTCCTCATCAAGAGAAGAAGAAAGAACTCCAAGTAAAGGAGGGATCGTCTGCTATGAATGCAAGAAACCTGGCCATGTCAAAGCAGATTGTCCTCGCCTAGGAAATAAGCCTTCGCAGAAAACGTTCTACAAGAAGAAGGCATTTTCAAGTCAGAACGATGAATCAGAAGATGACTCTGATCAAGAAGAAGAAGCCAAAGGAGCTATTGAGGAAGCTTCATACTGTGCGTTCATGGCATCCATAGACACTTCTGATATTGAAGCAGACAGAGAAGCAGAGGCATTAATGATTTCTGTCGACAAATCAGATAATGAAGAAGATGATCAAGATGAGATGTGCTTAACAGTTCAAAACCAAAGAGAACAATGGTACCTGGACAGTGGATGCTCACGGCACATGATGGGAAAAAGGTCTTTATTCCCAAAAATCCATGAGAAGAAGACAGGAGGGACAATGACCTTTGGAGGAAATCAAAAAGGATTCATTGTCGGAGAAGGAAATGTCGGTAAGGACCCCCTTCCAGTAATCCGGAAGGTTCTCTTAGTTGAAGGATTGAAACATAACTTACTTAGCATAAGTCAATTATGTGATAGTGGGCTCACTGTTTCCTTCACCAAATTGAAGTGTAGAGTCTCTAATGAAAATGATAAGACCATCTATGAAGCTCAGAGACAAGGGGATCTATATAAGACCTCCCTGGAAAACCTTGCAAGTCAAAAGGTAACATGTCTAGTATCAGCAGAGGATGATAAATGGATCTGGCACAGGAAGCTAGGGCATGCATCCCTAAAGACCATTGCTAAAATAATCAAACATGATTTAGTACATGGTCTGCCAAATCTATCTTTCAAATCTGATGATACATGCTCAACATGTCTCCAAGGAAAGGAAGTAAAAAGTTCTTTCCACACAAAGAACGTTGTGAGTACAAAGAGACCTCTGGAGATGTTGCACATGGACTTGTTTGGACCCACTAGAACGGCTAGTTGTTCTGGAAAAAGATTCTGTCTTGTCATCGTGGATGACTACACCAGATTTACATGGGTGCAATTTCTTGGAACAAAAGATGAAGCCTTCAGGTCCTTTCTAATCATCGCAAAAAGAATTCAGAATGAGAAAGGATACTGCATCACCAACATCCGTAGTGACAGAGGAGGAGAATTCATAAATGAAGAATTCAATCATTACTGCGAAGAAAATGGCATATTCCATCAAGTGTCCGCTCCGAGAACTCCTCAGCAGAATGGAGTAGCAGAAAGGAAGAACAGGTCACTTCAAGAAATGGCAAGAACTATGCTCAATGAAACTTCTCTGCCCAAATACTTCTGGGCTGAAGCCATCCATACCGCATGCTACATTCAAAATAGAATATTCATGCGTCCAACTCTGAAGAAAACTGCTTACGAGCTATGGAAGGGAAAAAAGCCAAACATCTCATATTTTCATCCTTTTGGAAGCTCATGCTTTCTACTCAACACAAAGGATGATCTCGGAAAATTTGATGCAAAATCAGATAAGGGAATATTCCTGGGATATTCACCTAATTCGAAGGCGTTTTGAGTATATAACTCCAGAACCATGATAGTTGAGGAATCCATCAATGTTAGATTTGAAGATAAGCATGTGGGCATAAATCCTATACTTACAGAAGATGATGATATGGAAATATATGAAGCTCCGTCATCAAATCCAGTTCAGCCATCATCATCCAGTAAAGAGTCGGACTCAATCACTCCTCAACCAGACGAAGTTGATGAAACTACGTCTGACGACCTTTCATCAAGTCAAATTATGACTTCCAGCGGCATATCACTACCTCGAGACTGGAGATTCAAACCAGATCACCCTCCAACACAAATTATTGGAGATGTCCACGAAAAGGTAAGAACTCGATCCACGTTTAATGATTTTGCTAACTGTGCATTTCTTTCTGAGATAGAGCCAAAGAACATAGGAGAAGCTCTTCAGGATGAAGGATGGATCCTCGCCATGCAAGAAGAACTAAATCAGTTTGAACGAAGCAAAGTCTGGGATTTGGTGCCAAAACCAGAAGACAAATCGATTATAGGCACTCGATGGGTTTTCAGGAATAAGATGGATGAAAATGGAAAAGTCACAAGAAACAAAGCTCGTCTGGTGGCTCAAGGGTACAATCAACAAGAAGGAATTGATTATACAGAGACGTTTGCACCAGTGGCAAGAATTGAAGCCATACGCATATGGTGAGTGGATTTTATATGATGTTTTTAGGTAGTTTTTAGTCTTTTTATTTTGTTATTTTTGAGTCACGTATAGGTTTTTTATTATTTTTATGTAGATTTTATATTTATTTTGCATTTTGCATGTAGATTAGATTTTATTTGTTTTTCTAGCTTTATTTTATATTTTTAGGAATTTTTATAGCTATTTTATATTTTTAGGAAAAGCTGGTTTAGTTATCATTTTTGTCCAGGGACCGATTTGTAAAGTTTCAGGAAATCAGGGACCAAAAAGTGAAAGTTCAAGAGTGGAGGATTTAAAGTGAAGATTGAAGGAATTAAAGGGCCAGAATTGAAGTGCTAACCAAGAGAGGACCAAAAGTGGAAAAGGAAGAATATGAAGCAACACTCTCTAAATTAAGCACATGGAAAATAAGGATTAAAGGATGAGTGGAGAATTCATGGTAGTGGGAAGGAGTTTTGAAAAGTTAATTGGTGGCCAATGAAGGCCATAATGGCCATCAACTCCTCCACCATTGAAAGGCAATTTTTTTTGCTATAAATAGGAGTGCTCATCCTTTGTAAAAAACACACCTTCATAGAATACAACAAGTATTCTCTCTTTCTCCCTTTTGAGCATTGTTCCTAGGACTTGTGGGAAGCCATATTTGAGCTCCTATCCAGGGTAATTCAATGACTCCTTTAGCCATGCTTGGCTAACTTATTTCTTAAGTATCTTGGGTTGTTTTAGTTTATAAATCTATGTCTTAGTTTTCTTCTACTCTTCTGAATTTTATTGCTATAGTTCATGTTTTATTTACCTTGTTCTTAATGTTATCTTGGTGCACACAAGAGTTTTTTACTTATTGCTTATAACAATGGAAATTGGTAAGTAGTAAGGGATTTAGGAAATAAAAGAAGCTATATGACATATCACTAAGGTATTAGGATAGACTTAGCTTTATGTTGGCCTAAAAATTCTTTCTTCATCTTCTTCTTGGTTTTTTCTAGATTACAAGGTATTGAATTTAGTAATTGAGGAGAAAGTTCTACAATGCTTAAGGTATTAACTTGTAGAAACATTAGGCTATAGCATCATGACTTGGTACTAAAATTCAGAATTCAAGTAGTAGTTGCTAGCATATTTTATAAAATATATAAATCAACCCAAGTGCTTAAGATTCATCATCATCTCTTTTTCTTATCATTTTATTTTGTTTATTTCTTGTTCTAAAAACAACAACATATTTTCATCTTTAAACTTCTGCACAAGTACTAAATCCTATATTAATAAGAACACCTTTCCCTTGGGTTCGATCTTTTTACTACGCGATAGTAAATCGTACACTTGCGATTTGGGTATCAGCATACTTCTAGCATTTGCATGTCAACACTCCATAAAGCTGTTTCAAATGGATGTCAAAAGTGCCTTCTTAAATGGATACATTGAAGAAGAAGTCTACGTAAAACAACCTCCAGGATTTGAAGATCAGGATCTGCCAGACCATGTCTTCAAGCTAAGAAAAGCTCTATATGGATTAAAGCAAGCACCACGAGCATGGTACGATCGCTTGAGCTCATTTCTTATGAAAAATGGATTTTCTCGAGGAAGCATCGACAATACTCTCTTCAGACGAAAGAGGTCCAATGACTTCATCCTAGTACAGCTGTATGTCGATGACATAATATTTGGGGCCACAAATGAAACTCTTTGTCAAGAGTTCTCCAAGCTCATGCAAAGTGAATTTGAGATGAGTATGATGGGAGAATTGAAGTTCTTCCTTGGATTACAAATCAGGCAAGAGGGAACTCGAACATACATCCATCAGACCAAATATGTCAATGACCTGCTCAAAAAGTATTGCATGGAGAAAGCAAAAGCCATGGGAACTCCAATGCATCCTGGAACCATACTTGATAAAGGAGATGATTCAACTCCTGTTGACTCAACCAAATATAGAGGAATGATAGGATCACTATTATATCTCACATCAAGTAGACCAGACATCATGTACAGCGTATGTGTATGTGCAAGATTCCAGGTAAGTCCTCAAGAGTCTCATCTTAGTGCCGTAAAACGAATTTTTCGATATCTTATTGGCACAACTAATCTTGGTCTAGTCTATGAGAAAGGTGATGATTTCAGGCTAAGAGGATTCTGTGATGCTTACTATGCCGGAGATAGAATAGAAAGAAAAAGCACAAGTGGAGGATGTCACTTCTTAGGGCATTGTTTAATCTCTTGGGCAAGCAAACGACAGAGCACAATTTCCCTTTCAACAGCTGAAGCCGAATACGTCGCTGCAGGTTCATGCTGCACCCAACTTCTTTGGGTGAAGCATCAATTAGAAGATTATAATATTTTTGAGCATAACATTCCATTACTATGTGATAATACAAGTGCCATTAATATAACAAAGAATCCTGTGTTACATTCACGAACCAAACATATTGAAATCAAACATCATTTTATTCGTGATCATGTAGCAAAAGGAAATATTGACATCTCATACATACCATCTGATGATCAATTGGCAGACATTTTCACCAAACCCCTTATTGAAAACAAGTTTGCATGCCTTAGAGAAAGAATAGGAATGTTTACTGCACTATAAATACTTATTTATTATATTAGTCTGGTCATTTTCATAATATCCACTTCATGATATACATTAAATGCTCAAACAGTTGTGTCTTTTCATATCCCTCACTTGCTCTGCACACACGCACAAAGGATGGTATTTATTATCTCTCTTCATTTAATGCAAGTTCATAAACTGTATTACTCATCATGAAAATGATAAAATCGAGACACTATGTCCACTATTCCTCATAAAACTGACGGTTCGTAAAGATATATCTCTTTACAACTGCCTCAATACACCCATTCCACCTACTCCGTGCATTTGTAGCCATCGTTCTGTCTTCCCCCTCTACATCTCTCATGGCTCCCAACAAACGAAGAACTGGAAAAGCTCAACGAGCTCTAAGCATGGAAGAAAAACAAATACACCAGAACCAGATCAATTGTGTGATTCGCAATCGAGAGCTTCAGGGGTATGACATTGGTCTTGTGAAGGTTGAGCATCTAGGGGATAGAGAACTTGTCACCCCTCGATATTTTGATCTGAAGCTATTCGCGCATGCAAAGGTGGCAGGACTTGACCTTCTGCTCTCTCAAGCTTGGGGGAACATGTTCACTGTTTCCTCATCTTCAGTCCTAAAGCCTCTTGTTCAGGAGTTCTACGACTGTGCTGTTGAGATGAACCCTACTCACATCCGAACTCGGTGCTTAGGTCAAGTAGTCGATATACTCACAACTGACATAGCTCAACTTCTCAACCTTCCTCTCCATGGAACGTGCTACTCCTCATCTTGGGAAAGCACTGAGAGCTCTCCTTTCACTATCTGGAAGGACATTCCTAAAAACGCCACCTCTAGGCGAGTGACAAACCTAGCTGAAGAATGCATTCTTCCCCATGCTGTTCTCAGTAAGGTCATTCTGCCAAAAGAGGGTTCTCGAGACTTAGTCAATAAGTTCTCTCAATGGGCCTTGTTTCAACTTCAACATCGCAAGAATGTCAACTGGCCTAATCTTGTGTTTCAGTACATCCTCCATACTCTGGAAAAACCTAATTCAAACCTTCCCTATGGAGCCCTCATCTCTGCTCTCATGCGTCACAAGCAGTTAATCAATCCTGCTATTGAGTCAATGAACTATACCTCATCTAACTACATCTCTGCTACTCCGATTATGTTCAGTGATGTTCGTCGAATGAATCTGCCAGTTGATATATCTGAAGTACCCACTGAACTCCTCAGTGAATGGACTAGGAGGGTTCAAAAACGAAAGCTCTCTTCATCAACTCCGTCTGCTGCCAGTCTTAAACGATGTTGTTCAGACGATCTTTCCTTACAATTTTCGAGTGCTCCAACAATCCCACATGCATCAACCTCATCTAGGCCACTTCCAGAAACTGTGCACTCCACTGCTGACCTCATCTCCATCTCTCATGCTCAATATTTGAAGTTCCTGCCTCAAATGTTTCACACTTATATATCTGATATTATTGATGTTGAAGATGATGGTAACTGTGGTTTTCGCTGTCTCGCTCAATGGATGGGCTACCCCCAGAGCTACTGGCCAGAGGTTCGTGGATTGCTCATTCAAGAACTTCTATCACACCGAGTGCTTCATTCCCAAACGCTCTCCTCTGAGAAAGATGTCGATCGACTATCAGTGTTGCTGCCACTGCCTTACGTATGGTTCTCGTAACCTTATCCCCTACTCAGTGTTGCACATATCTACCCCTGTTTGGCCCTGTTCATGACCCACCCACCATTGCTGTTCTAGGTAACATTGAGAATCGTCACTGGGTTCGAGTCAAGCTTTCACATAACTCACCCCTACCTACTGTTTCACCTCAATGGAAGCATTACTGCTCCCCTGATGCCCTTGGATGGGAACTGCTTCTTCAATCCAAAATTCTTCACTTCCAAGATGTTCTCCAACTTGAAGCTGAGGAATTTCTTGATTCTTTATTTGTCGTCCCCAACTATGACAATCCTATCCACATTGTTGATGATTCTGAACCTGACTCTCACACTAACTTTTGTTGCTTAAGTCTTGATTTCAGTCGACTCCACTTAACTGATGATGGAACCAATCTTCGTCTGCCTCTTAGTCAAAGTCAAACGACGCTCTCACTGTTACCCGAGGTAGATGCCCACTTTAATGCAACTATTAATACCTCCTACCTGTCCACACCGGAATGCCTCCTTAAAAGTATGGATCTAGATCTCAAGCTTGCACCTCCGGGTTTCTTCCCTACTGATTCAGGCATGTCTTCTCATCAGATCTACTTCATGCCCAGTAACCCTTCTAGATCTAGTTCTGCTTTAGGCAAGCGCAAGCGTTCACCTGATGCACCAAATGCTCACCTCTTATCAGATCTCTGTCTTCAAGCATTTGGGTTTTCATTTTGCTTTAAGGCTGGTTTGTGGTTTCCTCGCGGATGCTCCAACTCTCTCTTTACCCAATCCATGCCATCTGAACGACAATTCTTCCATTATGACTGGGAACTTCAGGTTCGCAAGGATACTCACACTGCCTCCATTCCTCTTCATCTGGCTGGCTGTGTTGAATCCCTGGTTCTCAAGTTTAGCACATGGACCCTGGTTCTCCTTCCTCAATTATCACCTATGTTGCAGTCTCTGCGTCCCACTTGGCCGTATCTGCATCCTGCGCCACTCATTCCCACTGTGGCCCCCTTCTCGCCTATACTGCCACCTAGCTTCTCCTCTTCGTCAGTCGATCACTGCTCCCACTCCGACTCTGAAGATGATCGCTCTATGGTCCACCTTCTTTCTCAGGAAGTTCAGGCATTTACTACTCGCTTATCGCTGGCACAGGATCGTCGAGATCAAGCTCTGAATGATCGTCTCGAATCCATGGATGCTAGGCTCTCTGCCATGATAGATGCTAATTTTGCTGAAATGAACGCCTATATGGCCTTACTTTTAGGATTGTCTAAACCATCCTCATGAATATATAATTCTGTTATTTTCCTTCTTTCGCTGTGTTTAAGTTTTCTTTTTGCTAATGCCAAAGGGGGAGAACAAATTAAAAACTGCACAAGCTTAGGGGGAGCTAATTTCGATAATGAAATGAATGCTAAATAAAAGAAAGGCACAGACTAAGGGGGAGAAATCATACAGACTCTACTTGCATTTGTTTTAAGAAATTGTCATTATCAAAAAGGGGGAGATTGTTAGAGAAAAATATTCAAATAAATTAACCTATTTTGATAAATAACAATTTCGTAAAGAGTCACTAATTCTCTTTAAAGTATTTTATATTCAGGAACTCTTATATACGGAAGGGACGCTGCAATCATTATCAAAGAGCAAGGGAAAAAGTACGTCCGGCTAAAAGAACTGAAGCCTCTCTCTCAGTAGACTTCGTCCGCCTAAAAGATCTGACCGGTTCACTCCAAGTCAAACACAGAGGTTGACTAAGAAGTAATGATTAAAGACTGACACGAAAGGAATCTGCTCAGTAGAGATCGTTTGCCTAAACCAAGAGAAGCTGTCAAGCACCTCCTGTGGATCAGAGCATTAAATACGAAAGAGACAGAATTAAGCGCCATATATCCTGAAGATTCAAATTCTCCGACATTCCTTAATTCAAGTTGCTTTTTACTGAATTTACGGTGAAATCCTCTGAACATCGTATCTCCTCAACGGTAGAATTCAAGTCCTCTGGTCAGAAGCATTAATTGCCCTATTAGCTGGAATCCACTCGCATTAATTGCTGTCCCTGGAAACCAGAAGAAAAAGGATTGCCAGACGAACTCACTCTCTAGCGGTTGAAGAAATGCTCATCACTATGGCAAACTTTATCAAACAACAAGTGCAGAAGTATCCGTTACGCACAATCTGGTATATCTCCAACGGAACTATTTTTTTGAAGATCTTCAGCAGTCCATCCAGTTCTCACCTTACTGAAGATATAAATAGCTGACTCTGCATCACTTTCAACTTGGCGACTTTCACTATATCTAAGCACTCAAATTCTTCAAGTCAATTCATAACTTAGACAAGATTTTGCCAAGAACACTCAGTAACCTTAGAATTTTCTATCCTTCTGAGTTTAGTCGCCAATTAGTGTGAAATCCTCATAGAGTGAAAACTCTCATTACTCTCACACTATCCCTTCAGAGAACCAATCTTAACCATCATATCTGAACCTAGAACCTCATATTTTCTACCCACTCTTTGTGAACAGATCTTTGTAGAAAACCAACATTCTTGTAAAAGAATTAGGGAGGAGTCCTGTCGAATACTTGAGAGATAAAGGAGAAGTCCTGAGAAAACTTGTAAAGGAGTAGTCCTAAGAATACTGGGAGAAGTCCCTGAGAACACTTGTACTATTCAGTCGAAATAGTGGAAAATCTTGGTATAGCCAAGGACTGGACGTAGCCCTATCAATTTTGAGGGTGAACCAGGATAAATATCTTGTGTGCTTTACTGTTTATGCTCTAAGTATATTTCCACTGCACGTTAGATAAACCGTTTTCGAACTCATAATTCGTATTTTCTTGAAAAACTTTCAAAAGTCACACACACAATTCAAACCCCCCCTTTCTTGTGTGATTTTATTACTATCAAAACTGACCCAGAGCCCTTACATCGGAAAAACCCTTAAATCGGCCGAGAACCCTAAAGTTGATCAGAAACCCTAAAGCTAGCCTAAAACCCTATATTAAGCCAAAAACCCTAAAATAAGTCTAAAAGCGTAGAGTCTACAGAAAAACCAAAAAATTGACACAGAGCCCTTAAATCGTCCAAATAACATATACTATAGTCAGCGGAAAAAATCTGAAATCGGCCGAGAACCCTGAAATCAGCCGAAAATGCTGTAATCTGCCAAATGCCCTAAAGTTGATCAGAAAGCCCTAAAGCCGGCCTAAAACCCTAAAATAAGACGAAAACCCTAAAATCAGTCTAAAAGCTTAGAGTTTACAGAAAAACCATAAAATTGACCCGGAGACCTTTAATCCTCCAAATACCTTATATTGTAATCAGCGGAAAAACCCTGAAATCTGCCGAAAACCCTGAAATTGGCTAAAAGTTGATCAGTAAAACCATAAAGCCGCCCTCAAACCCTATAATAAGCCGAAAACCCTAGCATCAGTCATAAAGCCTAGAGTCTACGGAAAAACTATAAATTTTACCAGAGACCTTAAATCGGAAAAATGCCCTTTATTATTGTCAACGGAAAAACCCTAAAATCGGCCGAAAACCCAGAAATCGTCCAAAAGCCCTAAAGTTGATAAAAAATCCCTAAAGCCGGCCTAAAATCCCTATAATAAGCCGAAAACACTAAAATCAATCTAAAAGCCATTAGAGTCTACAGAAAAACAATAAAATTGACCCAGATCCCTTAACTTGACCAAATACCCTATACTATAAACATCGGAAAAACCCTCAAATTGGCCTGAAGCCCAAAAATTGATCAGAAAGCCATAAAGCTGGCCTAAAACCCTATAATAAGCCGAAAGCCCTAAAATCAGTCTTAAAGCCTATAGAGTATACAGAAAAACTATAAAATTGACCCAGAGCCCTTAAATCGTCCAAATACCATATACTATAGTGAGCGGAAAAACTCTGAAATCTGCCGAAAACCCTTAAATCGGCCAAAAACCTTGAAATTGGCCAAAAACCCTGAAATCGGCAAAACCCCCAAAAGTTAATCCGAAAGCTTTAAAGCTGGCCTAAAACCCCATAATAAGCCGAAAACCTGAAATCCAGTCTAAAAGCCTAGAGTCTACAGAATAACCATAAAATTGACCCAGAGCCCTTAAATCGTTCATATACCCTATACTATAGTCAACGCAAAAACCCTGAAATCGGCAGAAAACACTGAAATCAGCCAAAAGCCCTAATGTTGATCCGAAAGCCATAAAACCAGCCTAAATCCCTATGATAAGCCAAAATCCCTAAAATCAGTCTGAAATTTTAGAGGCTACAGAAAAACAATAAAACTGACCCAGAGCCCTTACATCGGAAAAACCCTGAAATCGGCCGAGAACCCTAAAGTTGATCAGAAAGCCCTAAAGCTGGCCTAAAACCCTATATTAAGCCCAAAACCCTAAAATAAGCCTAAAAGCGTAGTGTCTGCAGTAAAACCAAAAAATGGACACATAGCCCTTAAATAGTCCAAATAACATATACTATATAGTCAGCGGAAAAAATCTGAAATCGGCCGAAAACCCTAAAATCAGCCGAAAATGTTGTAATCTGCCAAATGACCTAAAGTTGATAAGAAAGCCCTAAGGCCGGCCTAAAACCCAATAATAAAGCGAAAACCCTAAAATCATTCTAAAAGCCTAGAGTTTACAGAAAATCCATAAAATTGACACAGAGCCCCTTAAATCGTCCAAATACCCTATACTGTAGTCAGCCGAAAAATCCTGAACACTGCCGAAAACCATGAAATTGGCTAAAAGTTGATCAGAAAAACCATAAAGCCGCCCTCAAACCCTATAATAAGCCGAAAACCCTAGAATCAGTCTTAAAGCCTAGAGTCTACGGAAAAACTATAAATTTGACCAGAGGCCTAAAATCATTCAAATGCCCTTATTATTGTCAGCGGAAAAACCCTGAAATCGGCCGAAAACCCTGAAATCGGCCAAAAGCCCTAAAGTTGATCAAAAAGCCCTAAAGTCGGCCTAAAATCCCTATAATAAGCCGAAAACACTAAAATCAATCTAAAGGCAATTAGAGCCTATAGAAAAACAATAAAGTTGACCCAGATCCCTTAAATTGACCAAATACCCTATACTATAAACATCGGAAAAACCCTGCAATCGGCCAGAAGCCCAAAAATTGATCAGAAAGCCTTAAAGCTGGCCTAGAACCCTATAATAAGCCGAAAACCCTAAAATCAATCTAAAAGCCTATAGAGTCTACAGAAAAACTATAAAATTGACCCTGAACCCTAAAATAGTCCAAATACCCCATACTATAAACATCGGAAAAATGCTGAAATCGGCCAGAAGCCCAAAAATTGATCAGAATGCCATAAAGCTAGCATAAAACCCTAAAATCAGTCTAAAAGCCTATAGAGTCGACAGTAAAACTATAAAATTGACCCAGAGCCCTTAAATCGTCCGAATACCATACACTAAAGTGAGCGGAAAAACTCTGAAATCAGCCGAAAACCCTTAAATCGGCCAAAAACCCAAAAATCAGCCAAAAACCCTGAAATCGGCAAAAACGTCAAAAGTTAATCCGAAAGCTTTAAAGCTGGCCTAAAACCCCATAATAAGCCAAAAACCCTAAATCCTGTCCAAAAGCCAAGAGTCTATAGAATAACCATAAAATTGACCCAGAGCCCTTAAATCGTCCAGATACCCTATACTATAGTCAACGAAAAAATCCTGAAATCGGCCGAAAACACTGAAATCAGCCAAAAGCCCTAATGTTGATCCGAAGGCCATAAAACCAGCCTAAATCCCTATAATAAGCCAAAATCCCTAAAATCGGTCTAAAATCCAAGAGTGTACAGAAAAACAATAAAACTGACGCAGAGCCCTTACATCGGAAAAACCCTGAAATCGGCCGAGAACCCTAAATTTGATCAGAAAGCCCTAATGCAGGCCTAAAACCCTATATTAACCCAAAAACCCTAAAATAAGTCTAAAAGCGTAGAGTCTACAGAAAAACCAAAAAATTGACACAAAGCCCTTAAATCGTCCAAATACCATATACTATAGTGAGCGGAAAAACTCTGAAATCTGCCGAAAGCCCTTAAATCGGCCAAAAACCTTGAAATTGGCCCAAAACCCTGAAATCGGCAAAACCCCCAAAAGTTAATCCGAAAGCTTTGAAGCTGGCCTAAAACCCCATAATAAGCCGAAAACCCGAAATCCAGTCTAAAAGCCTAGAGTCTACAGAATAACCATAAAATTGACCCAGAGCCCTTAAATCGTTCATATACCCTATACTATAGTCAACGAAAAAACCCTGAAATCGGCAGAAAACACTGAAATCAGCCAAAAGCCCTAATGTTGATCCGAAAGCCATAAAACCAGCCTAAATCCCTATGATAAGCCAAAATCCCTAAAATCAGTCTGAAATTTTAGAGGCTACAGAAAAACAATAAAACTGACCCAGAGCCCTTACATCCGAAAAACCCTGAAATCGGCCGAGAACCCTAAAGTTGATCAGAAAGCCCTAAAGCTGGCCTAAAACCCTATATTAAGCCCAAAACCCTAAAATAAGCCTAAAAGCGTAGAGTCTGCAGTAAAACCAAAAAATGGACACATAGCCCTTAAATAGTCCAAATAACATATACTATATAATCAGCGGAAAAAATCTGAAATCGACCGAAAACCCTAAAATCAGCCGAAAATGTTGTAATCTGCCAAATGACCTAAAGTTGATAAGAAATCCCTAAGGCCGGCCTAAAACCCAATAATAATGCGAAAACCCTAAAATCAGTCTAAAAGCCTAGAGTTTACAGAAAAGCCATAAAATTGACCCGGAGCCCCTTAAATCGTCCAAATACCCTATACTGTAGTCAGCCGAAAAATCCTGAACACTGCCGAAAACCATGAAATTGGCTAAAAGTTGATCAGAAAAACCATAAAGCCGCCCTCAAACCCTATAATAAGCCGAAAACCCTAGAATCAGTCTTAAAGCCTAGAGTCTACGGATAAACTATAAATTTGACCAGAGGCCTAAAATCATTCAAATGCCCTTATTATTGTAAGCGGAAAAACCATGAAATCGGCCGAAAACCCTGAAATCGGCCAAAAGCCCTAAAGTTGATCAAAAAGCCCTAAAGTCGGCCTAAAATCCGTATAATAAGTCGAAAACACTAAAATCAATCTAAAGGCAATTAGAGCCTATAGAAAAACAATAAAATTGACCCAGATCCCTTAAATTGACCAAATACCCTATACTATAAACATCGGAAAAACCCTGCAATCGGCCAGAAGCCCAAAAATTGATCAGAAAGCCTTAAAGCTGGCCTAGAACCCTATAATAAGCCGAAAACCCTAAAATCAATCTAAAAGCCTATAGAGTCTACAGAAAAACTATAAAATTGACCCTGAACCCTAAAATAGTCCAACTACCCTATACTATAAACATCGGAAAAACGCTGAAATCGGCCAGAAGCCCAAAAATTGATCAGAAAGCCATAAAGCTAGCCTAAAACCCTAAAATCAGTCTAAAAGCCTATAGAGTCTACAGTAAAACTATAAAATTGACCCAGAGCCCTTAAATCGTCCGAATACCATACACTATAGTGAGCGGAAAAACTCTGAAATCAGCCGAAAATCCTTAAATCGGCCAAAAACCCAAAAATCAGCCAAAAACCCTGAAATCGGCAAAAACGTCAAAAGTTAATCCGAAAGCTTTAAAGCTGGCCTAAGACCCCATAATAAGCCAAAAACCCTAAATCCTGTCCAAAAGCCAAGAGTCTATAGAATAACCATAAAATTGACCCAGAGCCCTTAAATCGTCCAGATACCCTATACTATAGTCAACGAAAAAATCCTGAAATCGGCCGAAAACACTGAAATCAGCCAAAAGCCCTAATGTTAATCCGAAGGCCATAAAACAAGCCTAAATCCCTATAATAAGCCAAAATCCCTAAAATCGGTCTAAAATCCAAGAGTGTACAGAAAAACAATAAAACTGACGCAGAGCCCTTACATCGGAAAAACCCTGAAATCGGCCGAGAACCCTAAATTTGATCAGAAAGCCCTAAAGCAGGCCTAAAACCCTATATTAACCCAAAAACCCTAAAATAAGTCTAAAAGCGTAGAGTCTACAGAAAAACCAAAAAATTGACACAAAGCCCTTAAATCGTCCAAATAACATATACTATAGTCAGCGGAAAAAATCTGAAATCGGCCGAAAACCCTGAAATTGACCCGGAGCCCTTAAATCGTCCAAATACCCTACACTGTAATCATCGGAAAAACCCTAAAATCTGCCGAAAACCCTGAAATTGGCTAAAAGTTGATCAGAAAAACCATAAAGCCGCCCTCAAACCCTATAATAAGCCGAAAACCCTAGAATCAGTCTTAAACCATAGAGTCTATGGAAAAACTATAAATTTGACCAGAGGCCTTAAATCATTCAAATGCCCTTTATAAGTCAGCGGAAAAACCCTAAAATCGGCCGAAAACCCTGAAATCGGCAGAAAGCCCTGAAGTTGATCAAAAAGCCCTAAAGCCGGCCTAAAATCCCTATAATAAGCCGAAAACACTAAAATCCATCTAAAAGCCATTAGAGTCTACAGAAAAACTATAAAATTGACCCAGATCCTTTAAATTGACCAAATAGCCTATACTATAAATATCGTAAAAACCCTGAAATCAGCCAGAAGCCCAAAAATATATTAGAAAGCCATCAAGCTAGCCTAAAACCCTATAATAAGCCGAAAACCCTAAAATCAGCCTAAAAGCCTATAGTGTCTACAGAAAAACTATAAAATTGACCCAGAGCCCTTAAATCGTCCAAATACAATATACTATAGTGAGCGGAAAAACTCTGAAATCAGCCGAAAACCCTTAAATCGGCCAAAAACCCTGACATTGGCAAGAACCCCAAAAGTGAATCCGAAAGCTTTAAAGCTGGCCAAAAACCCCATAATAAGCCGAAAACCCTAAATCCAGTCTAAAAGCCTAGAGTCTACAAAATAACCATAAAATTGACTCAGAGCCCTTATATCGTCCAGATTCCTTATACTATAGTCAACGAAAAAACCCTGAAATCGGCCAAAAACACTAAAATCAGCCAAAAGCATTAATGTTGATCCGAAAGCCATAAAACCAGCCAAAATCCCTATAATAAGCCAAAATCCCTAAAATCAGTCTAAAATCCGAGAGTCTACTGCAAAACAATAAAACTGACCCATAGCCCTTACATCAGAAAAACCCTGAAATCGGCCGAGAACCCTAAAGTTGATCAGAAAGCCCTAAAGCTGGCCTAAAACCCTATATTAAGCCAAAAACCCTAAAAGAAGTCTAAAAGCGTAGAGTCTACAGAAAAACCAAAAATTTGACATAGAGCCCTGAAATCGTCCAAATAACATATACTATAGTCAGCGGAAAAAATCATAAATCGGCCGAAAACCCTGAAATCAGCCGAAAATGCTGTAATCTGCCAAATGCCCTAAAGTTGATCAGAAAGCCCTAAAGCCGGCCTAAAACCCTATAATAAGACGAAAACCCTAAAATCAGTCTAAAAGCCTAAAGTTTACAGAAAAACCATAAAATTGACCTGGAGCCCTTAAATCGTCCAAATACCCTATACTGCAGTCAGCGGAAAAACCTTGAAATCTGCCGAAAACCCTGAAATTGGCTAAAAGTTGATCAGAAAAACCATAGAGCGGCACTCAAACCCTATAATAAGCCGAAAACCCTAGAATCAGTCTTAAAGCCTAGAGTCTACGGAAAAACTATAAATTTGACCAGAGTCCTTAAATCATTCAAATGCCCTTTATTATTGTCAGAGGAAAAACCCTAAAATCGG
This sequence comes from Acmispon strigosus, assembly GCA_030819835.1. Lineage (NCBI taxonomy): Eukaryota > Viridiplantae > Streptophyta > Magnoliopsida > Fabales > Fabaceae > Acmispon > Acmispon strigosus. Next base: position 14,758,688 of record JAUAMA010000004.1, on the reverse strand, counting down.
TCGAAAACCCTTAAATCGGCCATAAGCCCTAAAGCCGGCCTAAAATCCCTATAATAAGCCGAAAACACTAAAATCAATCTAAAAGCCATTAGATTCTACAGAAAAACAATAAAATTGACCCAGGTCCCTTAAATTGACCAAATAGCCTATACTATAAACATCGGAAAAACCCTGAAATCGGCCAGAAGCCCAAAAATTGATCAGAAAACCTTAAAGCTGGCCTAAAACCCTATAATAATCCGAAAACCCTAAAATCAGCCTAAAAGCCTATAGAGTCTACAGAAAAACTATAAAATTGACCCAGAGCCCTTAAATCGTCCAAATACAATATACTATAGTGAGCGGACAAACTCTGAAATCTGTGAGTACAGATTGCAACCTGAGAGGGGGGGTGAATCAGAGTTGCCCCAATTTTCGCCTTATCGAAATTATTAGTTTCAAGATAATGATGATCACGAAATGATAGTTGTGATTGCAGCGGAATTGAGAATTGCTTGAAAGTAAAAGATGAAGGATGAGAGGAATTCACACACAGAGTTTTATCCTGGTTCACCTTCTATCCACCGAAGGCTACGTCCAGTCCCTCAAAGAAACCCCTTAAGGATTTTTCCACTATTGATAAAAATCTCTTACAAGTTCCTAACCCAAGGACCCCAAGAATTTCTACCAATATCCTGTGAAAGCAAACCTCTTTCAACTGCCCCTGAAAGCAAACCGCTTTCAGTTCCTGAAGGCAAACCACCCTCAGACCTTGAAGGCTAAACCACCTTCAATCAATACCCTGAAAGTATACCACTTTCAGTGACAACAACCCTCCACCGAATACCACGGTGAAAACTCAATCTTACAGAAAGAGATGACGAAGAGTTTACAATTGGCTGTATCAATCCTTTAACATAGAAGTGGATTGATCATGAGAAATTATGCTTTAAGGCTTTTAAGCATAATATAATTCTGAGTTCCTCAAGATATGAACAACTAAAGTGTTCTTGTAAACATGAAGATCATGAACTCAGAATTTAGGCTCTTGAAGGTTTAAGTTCTAAAAGATGAACTAATTTTTGACAAAGCTTTGGCCTAATGTTGTATTATCATGTGTTGTTGTGTTCTGGACTCAAATGGACTTTATATAGACAAGGGAAACGTTCTTGAACCATCACAACCCTTTCCAAAAGGTTTGGGACACAATGGTTCATGAAAAGATGCAACTTTTCGTTCTGGTAATCGATTACATCACTTAGTGTAATCGATTACACTAATAGTCGTTTCAGTTTGAAATTGAAATTCAAACATGTAATTGATTACAAACAACAAGTAATCGATTACTTGCCTAGGTGTAATCGATTACCAGAATCCTGAAATCGATTACACTGAAGTCCATCTTCCCGAAACTTGATCCTCTGAGATCGGCTTAAGGTTTTCTACTTCTTTTAAGTTATGAAAACACTTAGCTTGATTAGTTTAGGTGTTTTAAGAGCCTTTATGCTTTAATAGACCTTTAGAAGCATAACTCACCTAAACTAAGACTTCTAGACTATTGATGAACTTTGTAGCGCTGTTTCTTCGAAGTCTTCTTTTCTTCTTTATGTCGATGAGTTTATCGTCATCAAAACCACAGCCAGGGTCAGGAGCAAGACCTTCTTCATAATCTCCCCCTTTTTGATGATGGCAAACACATTCTTGATACTTGAGGATCATATTTGCAATTTTGTTAAGAACTCCCCCTGATTGATGTAATCTAGTATTTCTCCCCCTTTCTAATGAACTTGTTGAAATTCTGCATATGATCTTTAATAGCACAGAACCTTTCTCCCCCTTTTGACTTCATCAAAAAGAAGAAAAGGCCAAAAAATACAGGCATACAACTATACAAGTATAGAATTCGAAATAAAGCATAGGGGTATGGGGGTAAAGATGTAAATCAAGAATAAAGCATAATCATTACTTATATTATATATATATGGAAGCAAATGCATAAGTTACATATAGTAGAAGCATAACAAACATAAATAGTAGAGAAGTTACAACAAAGGATAATGCCTATATGTGGAAATGGGGAAATCCTAATAGTAGGTTAGATAATTAGATTGAGACAAAGGTCTTCAGAACCTATGCTTGAGTAGAATCCTCAGAATTCTCAGAGGGGTCAAGATCCTGGAGACTCTCAATTTCCTTGCGCATGAAGGAGTGTACTGCCTCTATGCGAGTTTCTACAAGCAGAAATCGAGATTGAATGGTGTCTTCCAGTTGTCCCAACTTTGAGAGAGACGAAGTGACAGGATGTCCATTCGTTCAAGGATGACTTTGGTTTCCTGGGAGAAATTGGAAGGAATGGTATAAAATGGAGACAATCCAACCGATGCAGCATTTGTTTGGACATCTATGCGGTATCGAGAAAGCAAAAAGGGATCATTGGAGGAATCCCTTCGAGGAGCATTGATTGGAGAGGAGACATTGGAGGGACGAGGAAGAGACCCCATGGCTAAACAAGATTAGAAGAAGAGGATAGGTTGTGTATGTGGAAAGGTAGGCAAAAAGGAAAGAGACATGTGCTTGATTTTATATAGAAAATTGTGTGTGTAATCGATTATGACAGTTAGAGTAATCGATTACAGAAGTTTAAAACTTGAATTAATTCGAATTTTGAATAGGTAATCGATTACAGCAGTTAGGGTAATCGATTACTTTGAGATTTCTAGCAGGCACGAGGACTGAGAGTGGGGATAATCGATTACAGGACCTATAATAATCGATTACTAGGACATTTTTATAAGTTCTAGACTCTAGAATCCTATGTAACACATTCTTAAATAAATATTTAAGCACATAATCAATCTAAATGCATATAAGCATATAACATCACAAAGATTATGCAAATATCATGTTACTTTAAATGTCATGCTCATCTAATATGCCTAATTCTCGTCTTATTTTAAAGAATGAATCTTTAGGAAGAGGCTTAGTAAAGATATCTGCTAATTGATTATGAGTATCCACAAAAGAAATCTCAATGTTTTTCCTCATAACATGATCTCGAAGAAAATGATGTCTAATATCAATATGCTTAGTTCGAGAATGCATGATAGGATTTTTAGTGAGATTAATGGCACTTGTGTTGTCACATTTAATTGAAATGCAGCCCAGCTCTAAGCCATAATCTTTGAGTTGTTGTTTGAGCCATTAAGTTTGTGCACAACAACTTCCTGCAGCAATATATTCTGCTTCAGCAGTACTTAGAGCAACACATGCTTGTTTCTTGCAAGACCAAGAGACAAGGGCATTTCCTAACAAGTGACAAGTACCACTAGTACTTTTTCTTTCAGTTTTACAACCAGCATAATCAGAATCAGAATATCCAATCAAATCACAAACACTCCCTTTGGGATACCACAAACCAACATTTGTAGTTCCTCTCATGTATTTGAAAATCCGTTTAATGGAACTCAAATGTGATTCCCTAGGAGATGCTTGATATCTAGCACATAGACACACACTAAACATAATATCAGGTCTACTTGCAGTTAAGTATAGAAGAGATCCGATCATACCTCTATATTTAGTAATGTCTACTGGAACACCAGATACATCTTGATCTAGATATGTATTAGACCCCATTGGTGTGGCTATGGCTTTGCAATCATCCAAATCATATTTCTTTAATAATTCCTTGCAAAAATTTGATTGATTGATGAATATTCCATCACGTGATTGCTTGATTTGCAATCCAAGAAAGAAATTTAATTGTCCCATCATAGACATCTCAAATTATTCTTGCATCATGTTAGAGAAATCCTTACAAAGAGATTCGTTAGTTGCACCAAAGATAATATCATCAACATAAATTTGAACTAATAAAGGATTACCTTTGGTCCTTTTAATGAACAAGGTTGTGTCAGCCTTACCCTTTTGGAATCCTTTATCACAAAAGAATGTGCTTAATCTATCATACCATGCACGAGGGGCTTGCTTAAGACCATAGAGTGCCTACTTTAATCTGAAGACATGTGAAGGGAACTTTGGATCTTCAAATCTTGGAGGTTGCTTCACATAGACTTCTTCTTGAATATATCCGTTTAGGAAAGCACTTTTGACGTCCATTTGATATAATGGGAAATTTAAAGAGCAAGCATACGCCAACAGAAGTCTTATGGCTTCCAACCTTGCCACTGGTGCATAGGTTTCATCAAAATCTATACCTTCTTCTTGATTATAACCTTGAGCAACCAACCTTGCTTTGTTCCTAACTATGATACCATTTTCATCTAACTTATTTCTAAATACCCACTTTGTTCCAATAACATGCTTATCACTAGGCTTTGGAACAAGTTCCCAAACTTGATTCCTTTCAAATTGGTTTAGTTCTTCCTGCATTGCTACAATCCAATACTCATCCTCCAGAGCATCATTTACTTTTGATGGTTCTATTTGAGAGACAAAGGCCATATTCAAAACTGAATCATTTAAGCGTAGCCTTGTAGAGACGCCTCTAGAAATATCACCAATAATATTATCAACTGGATGATCCCTATGGGTTCTCTATTCTTTTGGAAGTTGATAAGTATCATCTTCAATGTGCTCTTCTTGTATTGGATTTTGATCTCTATCCTTTTGAGAATCTTCATTGATAATGATATCTTCTTCTTCATTATCAGAAAGATTGACTTTATTTTCTATTGAAGATTTAGATTCATCAAAAGACACATGTATGGATTCTTCCACAGATAGAGTTTTCTTGTTAAAGACTCTATATGCTTTGCTACTTAGAGAATAACCAAGGAATATACCTTCATCAGATTTTTCATCAAATTTACCAAGGTTTTCCTTTCCATTATTCAAAACAAAGCATTTTGATCCAAAAGCATGTAGATGAGAGATATTTGGTTTCCTTCCTTTGTAGAATTCATAGGGGGTTTTCTTCAGAATAGGTCTAATAAGAACTCTATTGGAAACATAGCAAGCAGTACTTACAGCATCAGCCCAGAAATATTTAGGAAGGCTTGATTCACTTAGCATGGTTCTTGCTAATTCTTCAAGTAATCTGTTCTTCCTTTCCACAACACCATTTTGTTGTGGTGTTCTCGGAGTAGAGAAATTATGTGATATTCCATTTTCATCACATAGTTCTTGAAATTGTTGATTCTGAAATTCTCCACCATGATCACTTCTAATAGAAGAGATCTTTAAAGACTTCTCATTTTGAACTAGCCTTGCATATCTCTTGAATGCATTAAAGGCTTCATTCTTATGAGGCAAGAATAACGTCCATGTAAATCTAGAGAAATCATCAACAATAACAAGTGCATAGAAATTACCTCCGAGGCTTTTTGTTCTTGAAGGTCCGAACAAATCCATATGTAGCAATTGAAGGGGCCTTGAAGTCGAAACTATGTTCTTTGGTTTGAAAGACATTCTGATTTGCTTCCCTTTTTGACATGCATCACAAAGCTTGTCTTTTTCGAATCTTATCTTTGGAAGCCCAACAACTAGATCATGCTTGACTAGTTTGTTTAAATGATCTATGTGTATATGAGCAAGTCTTCTATGCCATAGCCATGAATCACTATTGTTCTTGGCCAAAAGACATCTTACGTTTTGTGGAATTTCATCCAAGGAGATCATGAAGACTTTATTGACTTTATACCCAGAAAACTTAATTTCTTTAGTTTTCACATCTTTTACTACACATATATCATTAATGAAACCAACTTTCAAACTTTGTCACATAGTTGACTGATACTCAGAAGATTATGCATCAAACCATCAACGTAAAGAACTTTATCGATGACTGTTTGAGGGGGTGTGCCTATTCTTCCAATACCGAGTATCTTTCCCTTTTGATTGTTACCATATGTGACAAAACCTTTTTCCCTAGGTATAAGAAAAGAAAACTTGGTTTTGTCTCCTGTCATGTGTGATGAGCAGCCACTATCAAGATACCATAAATCCTTTGCTGCTTTCATACACACCTACATGACAAAGTTCAGACATGGGTATTAGGAACCCAACAAGTTTTGGGTCCTTCTAAGTTAACATCCTTTCTAACCCAAATGTACTCCCTATTTGGTACTCCTACATGTTTGTAGTAACATCTACTAGGGGTATGTCCTATTTTGTTACAATAGGTGCAAGAATAATGATTGTAACTTGTTGTTTGTCTAGGGAAGGAATGGATCTTCTTAGGAGGTCTGTTATGATTGTTCTTCCTATTGTTCATACTCCTATGAGGATTGGTCTTAGTGTTACTAGAAGATCCTATTACATGGTTTGGTTTTACAAACACAGTTTTCTTAATCTCTTTTGTCTTTGGGTGAGAAGTATATCCTAGACCAGACTTATTGTTTGAGTGCCTTTGCACACTTAGAATATCGTCTAACTTTTGTTTTCCCTTATTGAAGTTACAGACTCTTTGTTGAAGATTATCTATCTTTTCTTCTAAAGAACTACACTTAGTGCATTTATGTGTAATATCTAACTTAGATTTTACTATGCCTAGTTCTTCTTGTAACGTTCTACACTTACTTTCTAAGGATGAAATCAAATCATTTTTCCTAGTGCTAACCTTAGAAAATTCTTGACATAATTTAAACATATTTTCCATAGTAAACTTTAAATCATGAAAAGACATAGAATTGTTACTAACCTGGGAATCTTCAACATCTGAATCATGTGAGGCCATCAAAGCAACTTGTGCTTCTTCTTTATCAGAGTCTGATGATGAACTTACTTCATTATCATCCCAAGCCAAATATGTTCTTCGCGTGGATTGATCCTTCTTTTCGAAGTTTTCTCTTAGACCATGTTTCTTCTTTTGAAGATTTGGACATTCTGACTTGAAGTGTCCAGGCTTGCCACATTCGAAACATGTGATCTTTTGAGAGGAAGAAGACTCATTGTTCCTTTGGAAAGATTTGTTGTTTTTGAATTTCACACCTTTTCTTTTAAGAAACTTTCCAAAATTCTTTACTAGAAGATTCACATTCCCATTGTCTTCTTCTTCAGAATCTGCATCATAATCTTCTTTGATGCTTTCTTTTGCCTTTAGGGAAATGGATCGATACTTCTTCTCATGTTGTTCATTCTCTTCCAAACGATTCAATTCCAACTCGTGTTCTTGGAGTTTTCCAAAAAGAGTTGCAAGAGTCATTTTTGATAAACTCTTCTTCTCTGAGATGGTTGTTACTTTTGGTTGCCATACTCTTGTAAGTGATCTTAGAACTTTCATGTTCAAGTCACTGTTTGAAAATTGTCTACCAAGAGCAATCAAATGATTAATTAAATGAGTGAATCGTTTTTGCATATCTAATACCTTTTCTCCTGGAAGCATTCTGAACATTTCATATTCTTGAGATAGAGTATTGATCTTTGATCTCTTGACTTCATCTGTCCCTTCATGAGTCACCATCAACGTATCCCATATTTCTTTCGATGTAGTGCACGTTGATACTCTGAAAAATTCATCCATGCCAAGGGCAGATGTAAGAATGTTCATTCCTTTGAGATCATATTGAACCTTCTTCTTTTCTTCTTCACTCCAAGTACTTTCTGGTTTTACTTGTGAAGTTCCTTCTACTTCTGCTATAGGCACAAAGGGACATTCTTCAATGGCTTTCCAAATTCCTGCATCTAAGGACTTTATGAATATTTTCATCTTGATCTTTCAGAAGTCATAGTGTTCTGCATTGAAGAATGGTGGCCTGTTTATGTTGTGTCCTTCACTGGTTCCATGATTGGAAGAGGATGCCATCTTTTCCCGGACCTTAGGAATAACTTACCTAAACTTCCGCTCTGATACCAATTGTTAGTACACATAGCAACCTGAGAGGGGGGGTGAATCAGAGTTGCCCCAATTTTCGCCATATCGAAATTATTAGTTTCAAGATAATGATGATCACGAAATGATAGTTGTGATTGCAGCGGAATTGAGAATTGCTTGAAAGTAAAAGATGAAGGATGAGAGGAATTCACACACGGAGTTTTATCCTGGTTCACCTTCTATCCACCGAAGGCTACGTCCAGTCCCTCAAAGAAACCCCTTGAGGATTTTTCCACTATTGATAAAAATCTCTTACAAGTTCCTAACCCAAGGACCCCAAGAATTTCTACCAATATCCTGTGAAAGCAAACCACTTTCAACTGCCCCTGAAAGCAAACCGCTTTCAGTTCCTGAAGGCAAACCACCCTCAGACCTTGAAGGCTAAACCACCTTTAATCAACACCCTGAAAGTATACCACTTTCAGTGACAACAACCCTCCACCGAATACCACGGTGAAAACTCAATCTTACAGAAAGAGATGAAGAAGAGTTTACAATTGGCTGTATCAATCCTTTAACATAGAAGTGGATTGATCATGAGAAATTATGCTTTAAGGCTTTTAAGCATAATATAATTCTGAGTTCCTCAAGATATGAACAACTAAAGTGTTCTTATAAACATGAAGATCATGAACTCAGAATTTAGGCTCTTGAAGGTTTAAGTTCTAAAAGATGAACTAATTTTTGACAAAGCTTTGGCCTAATGTTGTATTCTCATGTGTTGTTGTGTTCTGGACTCAAATGGACTTTATATAGACAAGGGAAACGTCCTTGAACCATCACAACCCTTTCCAAAAGGTTTGGGACACAATGGTTCATGAAAAGATGCAACTTTTCGTTCTGGTAATCAATTACATCACTTAGTGTAATCGATTACACTAATAGTCAGTTTGAATTTGAAATTCAAACATGTAATCGATTACAAACAACAAGTAATCGATTACTTGCCTAGGTGTAATCGATTACCAGAATCCTGAAATCGATTACACTGAAGTCCATCTTCTAGAAACTTGATTCTTTGAGATCGGCTTAAGGTTTTCTACTTCTTTTAAGTTATGAAAACACTTAGGTTGATAAGTTTAGGTGTTTTAAGAGCCTTTATGCTTTAATAGACCTTTAGAAGCATAACTCACCTAAACAAAGACTTCTAGACTATTGATGAACTTTGTAGCGTTGTTCCCTCGAAGTCTTCTTTTCTTCTTTTTGTCAATGAGTTTGTCGTCATCAAAACCACAGCCAGGGTCAGGAGCAAGACCTTCTTCACAAAATCAGCCGAAAACCCTTAAATCGGCCAAAAACCCTTAAATCGGCCAAAAACCTTGAAATAGGCAAAAACCCCAAAAGTTAATCCGAAAGCTTTAAAGCTGGCCTTAAAGCCAATAATAAGCCGAAAAACCTAAATCCAATCTAAAAGCCTAGAGTCTACAGAATAACCATAAAATTGACCCAGAGCCCTTAAATCGTCCAGATACCCTATACTATAGTCAACGAATAAACCCTGAAATCGGCCGAAAACACAGAAATCAGCCAAAAGCATTAACGATGATTCGAAAGCCATAAAACCAGCCTAAATCCCTATAATAAGCCAAAATCCCTAAAATCAGTCTAAAATCCTAGAGTCTACAGCAAAACAATAAAACTGACCCAGAGCCCTTACATCGGAAAAACCCTGAAATCGGCCGAGAACCCTAAAGTTGATCAGAAAGCCCTAAAGCTGGCCTTAAACCCTATATTAAGCCAAAAACCCTAAAAGAAGTCTAAAAGCGTAGAGTCTACAGAAAAACCAAAAATTTGACACAGAGCCCTGAAATCGTCCAAATAACATATACTATTGTCAGCGGAAAAAATCTGAAATCGGCCGAAAACCCTATAATCAGCCGAAAATGCTGTAATCTGCCAAATGCCCAAAAGTTGATCAGAAATCCCTAAAGCCGGCCTAAAACCCTATAATAAGACAAAAACCATAAAATCAGTCTAAAAGCCTAGAGTTTACAGAAAAACCATAAAATTGACCCGGAGCCCTTAAATCGTCCAAATACCCTATACTGCAGTCAGCGGAAAAACCCTGAAATCTGCCGAAAACCCTGAAATTGGCTAAAAGCTGATCAGAAAAACCATAGAGCGGCCCTCAAACCCTATAATAAGCCGAAAACCCTAGAATCAGTCTTAAAGCCTAGAGTCTACGGAAAAACTATAAATTTGACCAGAGTCCTTAAATCATTCAAATGCCCTTTATTATTGTCAGAGGAAACACCCTAAAATCGGCCGAAAACCCTGAAATCGGCCTAAAGCCCTAAAGCCGGCCTAAAATCCCTATAATAAGCCGAAAACAATAAAATCAATCTAAAAGCCATTATAGTCTACAGAAAAACAATAAAATTGACCCAGATCCCTTAAATTGACCAAATAGCCTATACTATAAGTATCGGAAAAACCCTGAAATTGGCCAGAAGCCCAAAAATTGATCAGAAAACCTTAAAGCTGGCCTAATACCCTATAATAAACCGAAAACCCTATAATCAGCCTAAAAGCCTATAGAGTCTACAGAAAAACTATAAAATTGACCCAGAGCCCTTAAATCGTCCAAATACAATATCCTATAGTGAGCGGACAAACTCGGAAATCAGCCGAAAACCCTTAAATCGGCCAAAAACCCTTAATTCGGAAAAAACCCCAAAAGTTAATCCGAAAGCTTTAAAGCTGGCCTTAAACCCCATAATAAGCCGAAAACCCTAAATCTAATCTAAAAGCCTAGAGTCTACAGAATAACCAAAAAATTGACCCAGAGCCCTTAAATCGTCCAGATACCCTATACTATAGTCAGCGAAAACACCCTCAAATCGGCCGAAAACACTGAAATCAGCCAAAAGCCCTAATGTTGATCCGAAAGCCATAAAACGAGCCTAAATCCCAATAATAAGCCAAAATCCCTAAAATCAGTCTGAAACCCTAGAGTCTACAGAAAAACAATAAAACTGACCTAGAGCCCTAACATTGGAAAAACCCTGAAATCGGCTGAGAACCCTACATTGAGCCAAAAACCCTAAAATAAGTCTAAAAGCGTAGAGTCTACAGAAAAACGTAAAAATTGACACAGAGCCCTTAAATCGTCCAAATAACATATATATTGTCAGCGGAAAAAATCTGAAATCGGCCGAAAACCCTGTAATCAGCCGAAAATGCTGTAATCAACCAAATGCCCTAAAGTTGATCAGAGAGCCGTAAAGCCGACCTAAAACCCTATAATAAGACGAAAAACCTGAAATCAGTCTAAAAGCCTAGAGTTTACAGAAAAACCATCAAATTGACCCGGAGCACTTAATTCGTCCAAATATCCTATACTGTAGTTAGCGGAAAAACCCTGAAATCTGCCGAAAACCCTGAAATTGGCTAAAAGTTGATCAAAAAAACCATAAAGCCGCCCTCGAACCCTATAATAAGCTGAAAAAACTAGAATCAGTCTTAAAGCCTAGAGTCTACGGAAAAACTTTAAATTTGACCAGAGGCCTTAAATCATTCAAATGCCCTTTATTATTGTCAGAGGAAAAACCCTAAAATCGGCCGAAAACCCTGAAATCGGCCAAAAGCCCTAAAGCCGGCCTAAAATCCCTATAATAAGCCGAAAACACTAAAATAAATCTAAAAGCCATTAGAGTCTACAGAAAAACAATAAAATTGACCCAGATCCCTTAAATTGACTAAATACCCTATACATTAAACATCGGAAAAACCATGAAATCGGCCAGAACCCCAAAAATTGACCAGAAAGCCATAAAGCTGGCATAAAACCCTATAATAAGCCGAAAACCCTAAAATCAGTCTAAAATCCTATAGAGTCTACAGAAAAACTATAAAATTGACCCAGAGCCCTTAAATCGTCCAAATACCATATACTAAAGTGAGCGGAAAAACTCTGAAATCAGCCGAAAACCCTTAAATCGGCCAAAAACCCTTAAATCGACCAAAAACCCTAAAATCGTCAAAAACCCCAAAAGTTAATCCGAAAGCTTTAAAGCTAGCCTAAAACCCCATAATAAGCCGAAAACCCTAACTCCAGTTGAAAAGCCTAGAGTCTACCGAATAACCATAAAATTGACCCAAAGCCCTTAAATCGTCCAAATACCCTATACTATAGTCAACGAAAAAAAAACCGGAAATAGGCTGAAAACACTGAAATCAGCCAAAAGCCCTAGTCTTGATCCGAAAGCCATAATACCAGCCTAAATCCCTATAATAAGCCAAAATCCCTAAAATCAGTCTGAAATCCTAGAGTCTACTGAAAAACAATAAAACTGACCCAGAGCCCTTACATCGGAAAAACCCTGAAATAGGCCAAGAACCCTAAAGTTGATCAAAAAGCCCTAAAGCTGGCCTAAAACCCTATATTAAGCAAAAAACCCTAAAATAAGTCTAAAAGCGTAAAGTCTATAGAAAAACCAAAAAATTGACACAGAGCCCTTAAATCGGCCAAATAACATATACTATAGTTAGAGGAAAAAATCTGAAATCGGCCGAAAAGCCTGAAATCAGCCGAAAATGCTGTAATCTGCCAAATGCCCTAAAGTTGATCAGAAAGCCATAAAGCCGGCCTAAAATCCCAATAATAAGCCGAAAACACTAAAATCAATCTAAAAGCCATTAGAGTCTACAGAAAAACAATAAAATTGACCCAGATCCCTTAAATTGACCAAATACCCTATACGATAAACGTCGGAAAAACTCTGAAATTGGCCAGAAGCCCAAAAATTATTCAGAAAGCCATAAAGCTAACATATAACCCAATAATAAGCCGAAAACCCTAAAATCAGTCTAAAAGCCTATAGAGTCTACAGAAAAACTATAAAATTGACCCTGAGCCCTTAAATCGTCCAAATACCATATACTATAGTGAGCGGACAAACTCTGAAATCAGCCAAAAACCCTAAAATCGACCAAAAATCCTTAAATCGGCCAAAAACCCTGAAATCGACAAAAACCCCAAAAGTTAACCCGAAAGCTTTAAAGCTGTCCTAAAACCCCATAATAAGCCGAAAACCCTAAATCCAGTCTAAAAGCCTAGAGCCTACAGAATAACCATAAAATTAACCCAGAGCTTTTAAATTGTCCAGATACCCTATACTATAGTCAACCAAAAAACCATCAAATCGGCCGAAAACACAAAAATCAGCCAAAAGCCCTAATGTTGATCCGAAAGCCATAAAACCAGCCTAAATCACTATAATAAGCCAAAATCCATAAAATTAGTCTAAAATCCTAGAGTCTACAGAAAAAAAATAAAACTTACCCAGAGCCCTTACATCGGAAAAACCCTAACATCAGACAAGAACCCTAAAGTTGATCAGAAAGCCCTAAAGCCGGCCTAAAACCCTATAATAAGACGAAAAACCCTAAAATCAGTCTTAAAGCCTAGAGTCTATGGAAAAACTATAAATTTGACCAGAGGCCTTAAATCACTCAAATGCCCTTTATTATTGTCAGCGGAAAAATCCTAAAATCGGCCGCAAACCCTAAAATCAGCCAAAAGCCCAAAAGTTGATCTAAAAGCCCTAAAGCCGGCCTAAAATCCCTATAATAAGCCAAAAACACTAAAATCAATCTAAAAGCCATTAGAGTCTACAAGAAAACATTAAAATTGACCCAGATCCCTTAAATTGACCAAATACCCTATACTATAAACATCGGAAAAACCCTGAAATCGGCAGAAGCCCAAAAATTGATCAGAAAGCCATAAAGCTGGCCTAAAACCCTATAATAAGCTGAAAACCCTAAAATCAGTCTAAAAGCCTATAGAGTCTACAGAAAAACTATAAAGTTGACCCTGAGCCCTTAAATCGTCCAAATACCATATACTATAGTGAGCGGACAAACTCTGAAATCAGCCGAAAACCCTTAAATCGACCAAAAATCCTTAAATCGGCCAAAGACCCTGAAATCGGCGAAAACCCCAAAAGTTAACCCGAAAGATTTAAACCTGTCCTAAAACCCCATAATAAGCCGAAAACCCTAAATCCAGTCTAAAAGCCTAGAGCCTACAGAATAACCATAAAATTGACCTAGAGCCCTTAAATTTTCCAGATACCCTATACTATAGTCAACCAAAAAACCATCAAATCGGCCGAAAACACAAAAATCAGCCAAAAGCCCTAATGTTGATCCGAAAGCCATAAAACCAGCCTAAATCACTATAATAAGCCAAAATCCATAAAATCAGTCTAAAATCCTAGAGTCTACAGAAAAAAAATAAAACTTACCCAGAGCCCTTACATCAGAAAAACCCTAACATCAGACAAGAACCCTAAAGTTGATCAGAAAGCCCTAAAGCTGGCCTAAAACCCTATATTAAGCCCAAAACCCTAAAATAAGTCTAAAAGCGTAGAGTCTATAGAAAAACCAAAAAATTGACAGAGAGCCCTTAAATCGTCCAAATAACATATACTATAGTCACCAGAAAAAATCTGAAATCGGCCGAAAACCCTGAAATCAGCCGAAAATGCTGTAATCTGCCAAATGACCTAAAGTTGATCAGAAAGCCCTAAAGCCGGCCTAAAACCCTATAATAAGACGAAAAACCCTAAAATCAGTCTTAAAGCCTAGAGTCTACGGAAAAACTATAAATTTGACCATAGGCCTTATATCACTCAAATGCCCTTTATTATTGTCAGCGGAAAAATCCTAAAATCGGCCGCAAACCCTGAAATCGGCCAAAAGCCCAAAAGTTGATCTAAAAGCCCTAAAGCCGGCCTAAAATCCCTATAATAAGCCAAAAACACTAAAATCAATCTAAAAGCCATTAGAGTCAACAAGAAAACATTAAAATTGACCCAGATCCCTTAAATTGACCAAATACCCTATACTATAAACATCGGAAAAACCCTGAAATCAACAGAAGCCCAAAAATTGATCAGAAAGCCATAAAGCTGGCCTAAAACCCTATAATAAGCTGAAAACCCTAAAATCAGTCTAAAAGCCTATAGAGTCTACAGAAAAACTATAAAATTGACCCTGAGCCCTTAAATCGTCCAAATACCATATACTATAGTGAGCGGACAAACTCTGAAATCAGCCGAAAACCCTTAAATCGACAAAAAATCCTTAAATCGGCCAGAGACCCTGAAATCGGCAAAAACCCCAAAAGTTAACCCGAAAGCTTTAATGCTGTCCTAAAACCCCATAATAAGCCGAAAACCCTAAATCCAGTCTAAAAGCCTATTTAGTCTACAGAAAAACTATAAAATTGACCCACAGCCCTTAAATCGTCCATATACCATATACTAGAGTGAGCGGAAAAACTCTGAAATCAGCCGAAAACCCTTAAATCGGCCAAAAACCCTGAAATCGGCCAAAAACCCTGAACTCGGCCAAAATACCAAAAGTTAATCCGAAAGCTTAAAAGATGGCTTAAAACCCCATAATAAGCTGAAAACCCTAAATCCAGTCTAAAAGCCTAGAGTCTACAGAATAACCATAAAATTGACCCAGAGCCCTTAAATCGTCCAGATACCCTATACTGTAGTCAACGGAACCATAAAGCCGCCCTCAAACCCTATAATAAGCCGAAAACCCTAGAATCAGTCTTAAAGCCTAGAGTCTACGGAAAAACTATAAATTTGACCAGAGGCCTTAAATCATTCAAATGCCCTTTATTATTGTCAGCGGAAAAACCCTTAAATCGGCCGAAAACCTTGAAATCGGCCGAAAATCCTTTAGAGTCTACAGAAAAACTATAAAATTGACCCACAGCCCATAAATCGTCCAAATACCATAATATACTATAGTGAGCGGAAAAACTCTGAAATGAGCTGAAAACCCTTAAATCGGCCAAAAACCCTGAAATCGGCCAAAAACCCTGAAATCAGCTAAAACCCCAAAAGTTAATCCGAAAGCTTTAAAGCTGGCCTTAAACCCCATAATAAGCTGAAAACCCAAAATCCAGTCTAAAAGCCTAGAGTCTACAGCATAACCATAAAATTGACCCAGAGCCCTTAAATCGTCCAGATACCCTGTACTATAGTCAACGAAAAAACCCTGAAATCGACCGAAAACAATAAAATCAGCCAAAAGCCCTAATGTTGATCCGAAAGCCCTAAAACCAGCCTAAATCCCTATAATAAGCCAAAATCCCTAAAATCAGTCTGAAATCCTAGAGTCTACAGAAAGACAATAAAACTGACCCAGAGCCCTTACATCGGAAAAACCCTGAAATCGGCCGAGAACCCTAAAGTTGATCAGAAATCCCTAAAGCTGGCCTAAAACCCTATATTAAGCCAAAAACCCTAAAATAAGTCTAAAAGCGTAGAGTCTACAGAAAAAGCAAAAAATTGACAAAGAGCCCTTAAATCGTCAAAATAACATATACTATAGTCAGCGAAAAAAAATTGAAATCGGCTGAAAACCCTTAAATCAGCCAAAAATGCTATAATCTGCCAAATGCCCAAAAGTTGATCAGAAAGCCCTAAAGCCGGCCTAAAACCCTATAATAAGACGAAAACCCTAAAATCAGTCTAAAAGCCTACAGTTTACAGAAAAACCATAAAATTGACCCGGAGCCCTTAAATCGTCAAAATACCCTATACTGTAGTCAACGGAAAACCCTGAAATCTGCCGAAAACCCTGAAATTGGCTAAAAGTTTATAAGGAAAACCATAAAGCCGCCCTCAAACCCTAAAATAAGCCGAAAACCCTAGAATCAGTCTAAAAGCCTAGAGTCTACGGAAAAACTATAAATTTGACCAGAGGACTTAAATCATTCAAATGACCTTTATTATTGTCAGCGGAAAAGCCCTAAAATCAGCCGAAAACTCTAAAATCGGCCAAAAGCCCTAAAGTTGATCAAAAAGCCCTAAAGCCGGCCTAAAATCCCAATATTAAGCCGAAAACACTAAAATCAATCTAAAAGCCATTAGAGTCTACAGAAAAACAATAAAATAGACCCAGATCCTTTAAATTGACCAAATACCATATACTATTGTGAGCGGAGAAACTCTGAAATCAGCCGAAAACCCTTAAATCGGCCAAAAACCCTGAAATCGTCCAAAAACCCTGAAATCGGCAAAAACCCCAAAAGTTAATCCGAAAGCTTTAAAGCTGGCCTAAAACCCCATAATAAGCCGAAAACCCTAAATCCAGTCTAAAAGCCTAGATTCTACAGAATAACCATAAAATTGACCCAGAGCCCTTAAATCGTCCAGATACCCTGTACTATAGTCAACGAAAAAACCCTGAAATCGACCGAAAACACTTAAATCAGCCAAAAGCCCTAATGTTGATCCGAAAGCCATAAAACCAGCCTAAATCCCTATAATAAGCCAAAATCCTTAAAATCAATCTAAAATCCTAGAGTCTACAGAAAAACAATAAAACTGACCTAGAGCCCTTACATCGGAAAAACCCTGAAATCGGCCGAGAACCCTAAAGTTGATCAGAATGCCCTAAAGCTGGCCTAAAACCCTATATTAAGCCAAAAACCCTAAAATAAGTCTAAAAGCGTAGAGTCTACAGAAAAAGCAAAAAATTGACACAGGGCCCTTAAATCGCCCAAACAACACAAACTTAGTCAGCGGAAAAAATCTGAAATCGGCCGATAACCCTGAAATAAGCCGAAAATGCTGTAATCTGCCAAATGCCCTAAAGTTAATCAGAAAGCCCTAAAGCCGGCCTAAAACCCTATAATAAGACGAAAACCGTAAAATAACTCCAAAAGCCTAGAGTTTTCAGAAAAACCATAAAATTGACCCGGAGCCCTTAAATCGTCCAAATACCCTATACTGTAGTTAGCGGAAAAACCCTGAAATCTGCCGAAAACCCTGAAATTGGCTAAAAGTTGATCAGAAAAACCATAAAGCCGCCCTCAAACCCTATAATAAGCCGAAAACCCTAGAATCAGTCTTAAAATCTAGAGTCTACGAAAAACTATAAATTTGACCAGAGGCCTTAAACATAAAAATGCCCTTTATTATTGTCAGCGGAAAAACCCTAAAATCGGCCGAAAACCATGAAATTGGTTAAAATCCCTAAAGTTGATCTAAAAGCCCTAAAGCCGGCCTAAAATCCCTATAATAAGCCGAAAAACACTAAAATCAATCTAAAAGCCATTAGAGTCTACAGAAAAACAATAAAATTGACCCAGATCCCTTAAATTGACCAAATACCATATACTATAAACATCGGAAAAACCCTGAAGTCGGCCAGAAGCCCAAAAATTGATCAGAAAGCCAAAAACCTAGGCTAAATCCCTATAATAAGCCGAAAACCCTAAAATCAGTCTAAAAGCCTTTAGAGTCTACAGAAAAACTATAAAATTGACCTAGAGCCCTTAAATCGTCCAAATACCATAATATACTATAGTGAGCGGAAAAACTCTGAAATGAGCTGAAAACCCTTAAATCGGCCAAAAACCCTGAAATCGGCCAAAAACCCTGAAATCAGCTAAAACCCCAAAAGTTAATCCGAAAGCTTTAAAGCTGGCCTTAAACCCCATAATAAGCTGAAAACCCAAAATCCAGTCTAAAAGCCTAGAGTCTACAGCATAACCATAAAATTGACCCAGAGCCCTTAAATCGTCCAAATACCCTGTACTATAGTCAACGAAAAAACCCTGAAATCAACCGAAAACAATAAAATCAGCCAAAAGCCCTAATGTTGATCCGAAAGCCCTAAAACCAGCCTAAATCCATATAATAAGCCAAAATCCCTAAAATCAGTCTGAAATCCTAGAGTCTACAGAAAGACAATAAAACTGACCCAGAGCCCTTACATCGGAAAAACCCTGAAATCAGCCGAGAACCCTAAAGTTGATCAGAAAGCCCTAAAGCTGGCCTAAAACCCTATATTAAGCCAAAAACCCTAAAATAAGTCTAAAAGCGTAGAGTCTACAGAAAAAGCAAAAAATTGACAAAGAGCCCTTAAATCGTCAAAATAACATATACTATAGTCAGCGAAACAAAATTGAAATCGGCCGAAAACCCTTAAATCAGCCAAAAATGCTATAATCTGCCAAATCCCCAAAAGTTGATCAGAAAGCCCTAATGCCGGCCTAAAACCCTATAATAAGACGAAAACCCTAAAATCAGTCTAAAAGCCTACAGTTTACAGAAAAACCATAAAATTGACCCGGAGCCCTTAAATCGTCAAAATACCCTATACTGTAGTCAACGGAAAACCCTGAAATCTGCCGAAAACCCTGAAATTGGCTAAAAGTTTATCAGGAAAACCATAAAGCCGCCCTCAAACCCTAAAATAAGCCGAAAACCCTAGAATCAGTCTAAAAGCCTAGAGTCTACGGAAAAACTATAAATTTGACCAGAGGACTTAAATCATTCAAATGCCCTTTATTATTGTCAGCGGAAAAACCCTAAAATCAGCCGAAAACTCTAAAATCGGCCAAAAGCCCTAAAGTTGATCAAAAAGCCCTAAAGCCGGCCTAAAATCCCAATATTAAGCCGAAAACACTAAAATCAATCTAAAAGCCATTAGAGTCTACAGAAAAACAATAAAATAGACCCAGATCCCTTAAATTGACCAAATACCATATACTATTGTGAGCGGAGAAACTCTGAAATCAGCCGAAAACCCTTAAATCGGCCAAAAACCATGAAATCGTCCAAAAACCCTGAAATCGGCAAAAACCCCAAAAGTTAATCCGAAAGCTTTAAAGCTGGCCTAAAACCCCATAATAAGCCGAAAACCCTAAATCCAGTCTAAAAGCCTAGAGTCTACGGAATAACCATAAAATTGACCCAGAGCCCTTAAATCGTCCAGATACCCTGTACTATAGTCAACGAAAAAACCCTGAAATCGACCGAAAACACTTAAATCAGCCAAAAGCCCTAATGTTGATCCGAAAGCCATAAAACCAGCCTAAATCCCTATAATAAGCCAAAATCCTTAAAATCAATCTAAAATCCTAGATTCTACAGAAAAACAATAAAACTGACCTAGAGCCCTTACATCGGAAAAACCCTGAAATCGGCCGAGAACCCTAAAGTTGATCAGAATGCCCTAAAGCTGGCCTAAAACCCTATATTAAGCCAAAAACCCTAAAATCAGTCTAAAAGCCTACAGTTTACAGAAAAACCATAAAATTGACCCGGAGCCCTTAAATCGTCAAAATACCCTATACTGTAGTCAACGGAAAACCCTGAAATCTGCCGAAAACCCTGAAATTGGCTAAAAGTTTATCAGGAAAACCATAAAGCCGCCCTCAAACCCTAAAATATGCCGAAAACCCTAGAATCAGTCTAAAAGCCTAGAGTCTACGGAAAAACTATAAATTTGACCAGAGGACTTAAATCATTCAAATGCCCTTTATTATTGTCAGCGGAAAAAACCTAAAATCTTTCGAAAACTCTAAAATCGGCCAAAAGCCCTAAAGTTGATCAAAAAGCCCTAAAGCCGGCCTAAAATCCCAATATTAAGCCGAAAACACTAAAATCAATCTAAAAGCCATTAGAGTCTACAGAAAATCAATAAAATAGACCCAGATCCCTTAAATTGACCAAATACCATATACTATTGTGAGCGGAGAAACTCTGAAATCAGCCGAAAACCCTTAAATCGGCCAAAAACCCTGAAATCGTCCAAAAACCCTGAAATCGGCAAAAACCCCAAAAGTTAATCCGAAAGCTTTAAAGCTGGCCTAAAACCCCATAATAAGCCGAAAACCCTAAATCCAGTCTAAAAGCCTAGAGTCTACAGAATAACCATAAAATTGACCCAGAGCCCTTAAATCGTCCAGATACCCTGTACTATAGTCAAAGAAAAAACCCTGAAATTGGCCGAGAACCCTAAAGTTGATCAGAAAGCCCTAATGCTAGCCTAAAACCCTATATTAAGCCAAAAACTCTAAAATAAGTCTAAAAGCGTAGAGTCTACAGAAAAACCAAAAAATTGACAAAGAGCCCTTAAATCGTCCACATAACATATACTATAGTCAGCGGAAAAAATCCGAAATCGGCCGAAAACCCTGAAATCCGCCGAAAATGCTATAATCTGCCAAATGCCTAAAGTTGATCAGAAAGCCCTTAAGCCGGCCTAAAACCCTATAATAAGACGAAAACCCTAAAATCAGTCTAAAAGCCTAGAAATACCCTATACTGTTGTCAGCGGAAAAACCCTGATATCTGGCAAAAACCCTGAAATTGGCTAAAAGTTTATCAGAAAAACCATAAAGCCACCCTCAAACCCTATAAGAAGCCGAAAACCCTAGAATCAGTCTTAAAGCCTAGACTCTACTGAAAAACTATAAATTTGACCAGAGGCCTTAAATCATTCAAATGCCCTTTATTATTGTCAGTGGAAAAACCCTAAAATCGGCCGAAAACCCTGAAATCGGCCAAAAGCCCTAAAGTTGATCCAAAAGCCCTAAAGCCGGCATAAAATCCCTATAATAAGCCGAAAACACTAAAATCAATCTAAAAGCCATTAGAGTCTACAGAAAAACAATAAAATTGACCCAGATCCCTTAAATTGACCAAATACCCTATACTATAAACATCGGAAAAACCTTGAAATCGGCCAGAAGCCAAAAATTTATCAGAAAGCCATAAAGATGGCCTAAAACCCTATAATAAACTAAAAACCCTACAATCAGTCTAAAAGCCACTAGAGTCTACAGAATAACGATACAATTGACACAGAGTCCTAAAATCGTCCAAATACCATGTACTATAGTGAGCGGAAAAACTCTGAAATAAGCCGAAAACCTTTACATCGGCCAAAAAACCCTGAAATCGTCCAAAAACCCTGAAATCTGCAAAACCCCAAAGGTTAATCCAAAAGCTTTAAAGCTGGCCTAAAACCCCATAATAAGCTGAAAACCCAAAATCCAGTCTAAAAGCCTAGAGTCTAAAGTATAACCATAAAATAGACCCAAAACCCTTAAATCGTCCAGATACCCTATACTATAGTGAACGAGAAAACCCGGAAATCGGCAGAAAATACTGAAATCATCCAAAAGCCCTAATATTGATCCGAAAGCCATAAAACCAGCATAAATCCATATAATAAGACAAAATCCCTAAAATCAGTCTGAAATCCTAGGGTTTACAGAAAAAAAAATAAAACTGACCCAGATCCCTTACATCGGAAAAATCCTGAAATCGGCCGAGAACCCTAAAGTTTATCAGAAAGCCCTAAAGCTAGCCTAAAACCCTATATTAAGCCAAAAACCTTGAAATAAGTCTAAAAGCGTAGAGTCTACAGAAAAACCAAAAAATTGACACAGGGCCCTTAAATTGTCCAAATAACATATACAATAGTCAGCGGAAAAAATCTGAAATCGGCCGAAAACCCTAAAATCGGTCTAAAAGCCTTTTAATCTGCCAAATGCACTAAAGTTGATCAGAAAACCCTAAAGCCGGCCTAAAACCCTATAATAAGACGAAAACCCTAAAATCAGTCTGAAAGCCTAGAGTTTACAGAAAAACGATAAAATTGACACGGAGCCCTTAAATCGTCCAAATACCCTATACTGTAGTCAGCGGAAAAACCCGGAAATCTGCCGAAAACCCTAAAATTGGCTAAAAGTTTATCAGAAAAACCATAAAGCCACCCTAAAACCCTATAATAAGCCGAAAACCCTAGAATCAGTTTTAAAGCTTAGAGTCTATGGAAAATGCCGTAATCTGCCAAATGCCCTAAAGTTGATCAGAAAGCCCTAAATCTGGCCTAAAACCCTATAATAAGACGAAAACCCTAAAATCAGTCTGAAAGCCTAGGGTTTACAAAAAAACCATAAAATTGACCCGGAGCCCTTAAATCGTCCAAATACACTATACTGTTGTCAGCGGAAAAACCCTGAAATCTGGCAAAAACCCTGAAATTGGCTAAAAGTTTATCAGAAAAACCATAAAGCCGCCCTCAAACCCTATAATAAGCCGAAAACCCTAGAATCAGTCTTAAAGCCAAGACTCCACTGAAAAACTATAAATTTGACCAGAGGCCTTAAATCATTCAAATGCCCTTTATTATTGTCAGTGGAAAAACCCTAAAATCGGCTGAAAACCCTGAAATCGGCCAAAAGCCCTAAAGTTGATCAAAAAGCCCTAAAGCCGGCATAAAATCCCTATAATAAGCCGAAAACACTAAAATTAATCTAAAAGCCATTAGAGTCTACAGAAAAACAATAAAATTGACCCAGATCCCTTAAATTGACCAAATACCCTATACTATAAACATCGGAAAAACCTTGAAATCGGCCAGAAGCCAAAAAATTTATCAGAAAGCCATAAAGATGGCCTAAAACCCTATAATAAACTGAAAAACCCTACAATCAGTCTAAAAGCCACTAGAGTCTACAGAATAACGATACAATTGACACAGAGTCCTAAAATCGTCCAAATACCATGTACTATAGTGAGCGGAAAAACTCTGAAATAAGCCGAAAACCTTTACATCGGCCAAAAAACCCTGAAATCGTCCAAAAACCCTGAAATCTGCAAAACCCCAAAGGTTAATCCAAAAGCTTTAAAGCTGGCCTAAAACCCCATAATAAGCCGAAAACCCAAAATCCAGTCTAAAAGCCTAGAGTCTAAAGTATAACCATAAAATAGACCCAAAACCCTTAAATCGTCCAGATACCCTATACTATAGTGAACGAGAAAACCCGGAAATCGGCAGAAAATACTGAAATCATCCAAAAGCCCTAATATTGATCCGAAAGCCATAAAACCAGCATAAATCCATATAATAAGACAAAATCCCTAAAATCAGTCTGAAATCCTAGGGTTTACAGAAAAAAAATAAAACTGACCCAGATCCCTTACATCGGAAAAACCCTGAAATCGGCCGAGAACCCTAAAGTTGATCAGAAAGCCCTAAAGCTAGCCTAAAACCCTATATTAAGCCAAAAACCTTGAAATAAGTCTAAAAGCGTAGAGTCTACAGAAAAACCAAAAAATTGACACAGGGCCCTTAAATTGTCCAAATAACATATACAATAGTCAGCGGAAAAAATCTGAAATCGGCCGAAAACCCTAAAATCGGTCTAAAAGCCTTTAATCTGCCAAATGCACTAAAGTTGATCAGAAAGCCCTAAAGCCGGCCTAAAACCCTATAATAAGACGAAAACCCTAAAATCAGTCTGAAAGCCTGGAGTTTACAGAAAAACGATAAAATTGACACGGAGCCCTTAAATCGTCCAAATACCCTATACTGTAGTCAGCGGAAAAACCCGGAAATCTGCCGAAAACCCTAAAATTGGCTAAAAGTTTATCAGAAAAACCATAAAGCCACCCTAAAACCCTATAATAAGCCGAAAACCCTAGAATCAGTTTTAAAGCTTAGAGTCTATGGAAAATGCCGTAATCTGCCAAATGCCCTAAAGTTGATCAGAAAGCCCTAAATCTGGCCTAAAACCCTATAATAAGACGAAAACCCTAAAATCAGTCTGAAAGCCTAGGGTTTACAAAAAAACCATAAAATTGACCCGGGGCCCTTAAATCGTCCAAATACACTATACTGTTGTCAGCGGAAAAACCCTGAAATCTGGCAAAAACCCTGAAATTGGCTAAAAGTTTATCAGAAAAACCATAAAGCCGCCCTCAAACCCTATAATAAGCCGAAAACCCTAGAATCAGTCTTAAAGCCTAGACTCTACTGAAAAACTATAAATTTGACCAGAGGCCTTAAATCATTCAAATGCCCTTTATTATTGTCAGTGGAAAAACCCTAAAATCGGCTGAAAACCCTGAAATCGGCCAAAAGCCCTAAAGTTGATCAAAAAGCCCTAAAGCCGGCATAAAATCCCTATAATAAGCCGAAAATACTAAAATTAATCTAAAAGCCATTAGAGTCTACAGAAAAACAATAAAATTGACCCAGATCCCTTAAATTGACCAAATACCCTATACTATAAACATCGGAAAAACCTTGAAATCGGCCAGAAGCCAAAAAATTTATCAGAAAGCCATAAAGATGGCCTAAAACCCTATAATAAACTGAAAACCCTACAATCAGTCTAAAAGCCACTAGAGTCTACAAAATAACGATACAATTGACACAGAGTCCTAAAATCGTCCAAATACCATATACTATAGTGAGCGGAAAAACTCTGAAATCAGCCAAAAACCTTTAAATCGGCCAAAAAACCCTGAAATCGTCCAAAAACCCTGAAATCTGCAAAACCCCAAAGGTTAATCCGAAAGCTTTAAAGCTGGCCTAAAACCCCATAATAAGCCGAAAACCCAAAATCCAGTCTAAAAGCCTAGAGTCTACAGTATAACCATAAAATTGACCCAGAACCCTTAAATCGTCCAGATACCCTATACTTTAATCGACGAAAAAACCCTAAAATCGGCCGAAAACACAGAAATCAGCCAAAAGCCCTAATGTAGATCCGAAAGCCATAAAACCAGCATAAATCCATATAATAAGACAAAATCCCTAAAATCAGTCTGAAATCCTAGGGTTTACAGAAAAAAAATAAAACTGACCCACATCCCTTACATCGGAAAAACCCTGAAATCGGCCGAGAACCCTATAGTTGATCAGAAAGCCCTAAACCTAGCCTAAGACCCTATATTAAGCCAAAAACCTTGAAATAAGTCTAAAAGTGTAGAGTCTACAGAAAAACCAAAAAATTGACACAGGGCCCTTAAATTGTCCAAATAACATATACAATAGTCAGCGGAAAAAATCTGAAATCGGCCGAAAACCCTGAAATCAGCAGAAAACGCCGTAATCTGCCAAATGCACTAAAGTTGATCAGAAAGTCCTAAAGCCGGCCTAAAACCCTATAATAAGATGAAAACCCTAAAATCAGTCTGAAAGCCTAGAGTTCACAGAAAAACGATAAAATTGACACGGAGCCCTTAAATCGTCCAAATACCCTATACTGTAGTCAGCGGAAAAACCCTGAAATCTGCCGAAAACCCTAAAATTGGCTAAAAGTTTATCAGAAAAACCATAAAGCCACCCTCAAACCCTATAATAAGCCGAAAACCCTAGAATCAGTTTTAAAGCTTAGAGTCTATGGAAAATGCCGTAATCTGCCAAATGACCTAAAGTTGATCAGAAAGCCCTAAATCTGGCCTAAAACCCTATAATAAGACGAAAACCCAAAAATCAGTCTGAAAGCCTACAGTTTACAGAAAAACCATAAAATTGACCTGGAGCCCTTAAATCGTCCAAATACACTATACTGTTGTCAACGGAAAAACCCTGAAATCTGCCGAAAACCCTGAAATTGGCTTAAAGTTTATCAGAAAAACCATAAAGCCGCCCTCAAACCCTATAATAAGCCGAAAACCCTAGAATCAGTCTTAAAGCCTAGAGTCTACGGAAAAACTATAAATTTGACCAGAGGCCTTAAATCATTCAAATGCCCTTTATTATTGTCAGCGGAAAAACCCTAAAATCGGCCGAAAACGCTAAAATCGGCCAAAAGCCCTGAAGTTGATCAAAAAGCCCTAAAGCCAGCCTAAAATCCCTATAATAAGTCGAAAACACTAAAATCAATCTAAAAGTCATGAGAGTCTACAGAAAAACAATAAAATTGACCCAGATCCCTTAAGTTGACCAAATACCCTATACTATAAACATCAGAAAAACCCTGAAATCGGCCAGAAGCCCAAATATTGATCAAAAAGCCATAAAGCTGGCCTAAAACCCTATAATAGGCCGAAAACCCTAAAATTAGTCTAAAAGCCTATAGAGTCTACAGAAAAACTATAAAATTGACACATATCCCTTAAATCGTCCAAATACCGTATACTATAGTGAGCGTAACAACTTTGAAATCAGCCAAAAACCCTGAAATCAGCCAAAAAAACCTAAAATCGTCCAAAACCCACAAAAGTTAATCCTAAAGCTTTAAAGCAGGCCTAAAACCCCATAATAAGCCGAAAACCCTAAATCCAGTCTAAAAGCCTAGAGTCTACAAAATAAACATAAAATTGACCCATAGCCCTTAAATCGTCCAGATACCCTATACTATAGTCAACGAAAAAACCCTGAAATCGGCCGAATAAACTGAAATTAGCCAAAAGCCCTAATGTTGATCCGGAAGCCATAAAATAAGCATAAATCCCTATAATAAGCCAAAATCCATGAAATCAGTCTGAAATCTTGGAGTCTACAGAAAAACTATAAAACTGACCCATAGCCCTTACATCGAAAAAACCTTGAAATTGGCCGAGAACCCTAATGTTGATCAGAAAGCCCTAAAGCTGGCCTAAAACCCTTTATTAAGGACAAAACCCTAAAATAAGTCTAAAAGCCTAGAGTCTACAGAAAAACCAAAAAATTGACAGAGGGCCCTTAAATCGTCCAAATAACATATACTATAGTCAGCGGAAAAAATCTGAAATTGTCCAAAAACCCTGAAATTAGCCGAAAATGCTGTAATTAGCCAAATGCCCTAAAGTTGTTCAGAAAGCCCTAAAGCCGGCCTAAAACCTTATAATAAGACGAAAACCCTAAAATCAGTCTAAAGGCCTATACTGGAGTCCCTTAAATCGTCCAAAGACTCTATACTGGAGTCAGCGGAAAAATCCAGAAATCTGCCGAAAACCCTGAAATTGGCTAAAAGTTTATCAAAAAAACCATAAAGCCGCCCTCAAACCCTATAATAAGCCGAAAACCCTAGAATCAGTCTTAAAGCCTAGAGTCTACGGAAAAACTATAAATTTGACCAGCGTCCTTAAATCATTCAAATGCCATTTATTATTGTAAGCGGAAAAACCCTAAAATCGGCTGAAAACCCTAAAATCGGCCAAAAGCCCGAAAGTTGATATAAAAGCCCTAAAGCCGGCCCAAAATCCCTATAATAAGCCGAAAAACACTAAAATCAATCTAAAAGCCACTGGAGTGTACAGAAAAACAATAAAACTGACCCAGAACCCTTAAATTGACCAAATACCCTATACTATAAACATCGGAAAAACCCTGAAATCGGCCAGAAGCCCAAAAAATGATCAGAAAGCCATAAAGCTGGCCTAAAACCCTATAATAAGTCGAAATCCCTAAAATCAGTCTAAAAGCCTATAGAGTCTACCGAAAATCTATAAAATAGACCCAGAGCCCTTAAATCATCCAAATACCATATACTATAGTGAGCGGAAAAACTCTGAAATCAGCCGAAAACCCTTAAATCAGCCAAAAACCCTGAAATCGGCTAAAAACCCTGAAATCGGCAAAAACCCCAAAAGTTAATCCGAAAGCTTTAAAGTTGGCCTAAAACCCCATAATAAGCTGAAAACCCTAAATCCAGTCTAAAAGCCAAGAGTCTACAGAATAACCAGAAAATTGTTCCAGAGCCCTTAAATCGTCCAGATACCCTATTCTATGGTCAACGAAAAAACCCTGAAATCGGCCGAAAACACTGAAATTAGCTAAAAGCCCTAATGTTGATCCGAAAGCCATAAAACCAGCCTAAATCCCTATAATAAGCCAAAATCCCTAAAATAAGTCTAAAATCCTAGAGTCTACAGAAAAACAATAAAACTGACCCAGAGCCCTTACATCGGAAAAACCCTGAAATCGGCCGAGAACCCTAAAGTTGATCAGAAAGCCCTAAAGCTGGCGTAAAACCCTATATTAAGCAAAAACCCTAAAATAAGTCTAAAAGCATAGAGTCTATAGAAAAACCAAAAAATTGACACAGGGCCCTTAAATTGTCCAAATAACATATACTATATTCAGCGGAAAAAATCTGAAATCGGCCGAAAACCCTGAAATCACCCGAAAATGCTGTAATCTGCCAAATGCCCTAAAGTTGATCAGAAAGCCCTAAAGCCAGCCTAAAACCCTATAATAAGACGAAAACCCTAAAATCAGTCTGAAAGCCTAGAGTTTACAGAAAAACCATAAAATTGACCTGGAGCCCTTAAATCGTCCTAATACCCTATACTGTAGTCAGCGGAAAAACCCTGAAATCGGCCGAAAACCCTAAAATTGGCTAAAAGTTGATCATAAAAACCATAAAGCCGCCCTCAAACCCTATAATAAGCCGAAAACCCTAGAATCAGTCTTACAGCCTTGAGTCTACGGAAAAACTTTAAATTTGACCAGTGGCCTTAAATCATTCAAATGCCCTTTCTTATTCTCAGCGGAAAAACCCTAAAATCGGCCGAAGACCCTGAAAACTATTTTCAGTTTTTAAATTTTCAAAAAATAAAAAACTTGTTTGATTAACCAAAAAACTGTTTTCAATTTTAAAAACTGTTTTCAATTTTCACTTTTAAAAACATCAAAAAGGTGTTTTGCTTTTTAATTTTGCTTTTCTCTCCCCTAAACTGAGAAAACATGGAGAACAGGAAGTTTTCATTAATGGCAAAGTTGTAATATTGAGCAAGTTTTTCTTTAGGGTTTCAAAAGCTACTCTACATTTTGACAAAACAAAACACGCTCTGCACACGGCTGAAACCTCTGGGAAACTGTGGACAGCGCTTTCATCTAGCTTCCGAGGTTAGTGTTTCTTCAAGCTTTTCTTCCAAATCTGTTTCTTCAAGCTTTCGATCAAGGGTTCGTGTTTGATTGGGGTTTTTCTTCGAGAGGGTGAGGTTGCGGTCTGGGTGGTTTGTGCGATGAAGAAGGTGGGTGGGATGAAGGTTCGAAGGTTGAGAGGTATTGAGGAGGGAGTTGGCTAAATGAATATAATATAGTTTGCTTCATTTCAGAGATTCTGAGGATTCTATTTTATCAACACCCATTGTTGCAAAATCTCATATATTTAAATCGAATTTTAATTACGACCCACAAAAAATCTGATTTTGGCCAGCCATAAAAATCTTCTTTTGGTACCTTTTGATGGATACCTGTGCTGTTTGTTCTAGTTTCCATGTGATTTGGCATTTCCATGTTCAACTCAATCATTTTAGCATTTAAAGCTGGTTGTTCAGGCCTGAAGGGGGAGTTTATTTTTATTCGTTAATTTGTTCTGTGCTTCTTTCTTCATCTAATAAGTAGGATCTGCACAAGGAATTGAGTAACTGGTGCAAGTTGCATTGATGGAGGCAGAGAGGGGCTGGGCTGAAGCTCTTAATGTCTGAAAAAATTGAAATATTAGCTGCTATTAGGATCTAAATACTGTTCTGGTTATGCCAACCTGCTGTGATATTTGTTACTGTTGTGGCTTAAATTTTCTGGTTGAAATGTGATATAAAGTTGTGTGATATTTGGTATAATTTTTGTAACAATAAAGCTGTGTGAAATGTGATATAAAACTGTTCTGGTTATACTTTTTGTGGTATGTAGATTGTATATATTTGGTATATATTAAGCTGCTATTAGCCTTGATGGTATTTGGTATATTTAGTATATATTAAGATGCTATTAGCCTTGATGGTATTTGGTATATTAAGAAGCTTCTCTTAAGAATAGATTATTGCTTTTGTGAGTGTCTCTTGTACCAGCAGCCTTAGATAGATTGTATTGTTAAGAAAGCTTGTGATGAGCAACTTCTGCATCTGTGTAAGGCTTTGTATTCTTTTATTGCTCATCTAGAATGAAAAATTAAAATAAGAGAAGTTGTTATCATTGAAATATACTTGGATATTTATCTGTAATATAAAGTAAAAACCTGGGAATAATAGAAGTTATTTATCATTTTTTAAACTGAAAGAAATGTCAATGTTAATTTTAACAATCGAATTTATTTTTGGTTTCCATAGGCTTAAGGTTTGCTCCAGAAATTGGGTTATGTGATGTAATGATATTAACCTTTTGATGTAGTAACATACTTTTTCCTTGATGGTATTTGGTATATTTGGTATATATTAAGCTGCTATTAGCCTTGATGGTATGTTTAATTTTGTGGAGATTGGTTGTTGGATTCTGCATATTGAGCTATTTACTTGTGATGATTACTTCTAATAGATGGCAAGTAACGCTGATAGTGTTGAGTCCAAGTTGTGGCCTGAATTAGTTGTTAAGGTATTCATAGATATTATGGTTGATGAAGTCACAAGTGGAAATATGCCAAATGGTGTGTTTAATACTAGAACATGGACCTCGATGACTAACAAGTTAAATCTCAAAACTTAACGTTGTTACAAAAAAGAACAATTGAAGGCAAAGATGCATAGGCTTCGAGCTTTGTATCGTGAGTTCTCTGCACTTTTGAATCACACTTGATTTGGGTGGGATGCTGAAACCAACAATGTCACTGCAAGTGAGGAAGTTTGGAAAGATTATATTCGGGTATGGTTTATTTTTTGCTTTCTATATTTTTTTTATTTCTGGGTTTGTGGTTTACTTTATTGTTAATGTATTAACTTATTACTTATATGATTTTAGGTTCATGATAAAGCCGCTCAGTTTCAAAGGAGAGGTCTTGACCATTATAAATTAATGGGAATTATATTCAACAAAAATACTGCAACTGGAGTACTCCACCATTCGTCTACCCAAGACCCACCAAATACTGATGAAGAAATTGAGCTTGATAGTCAATACCTCAACAATGGGGCACATGTTAACCTTGATAATTATAGTTCTGATGATGACATACTAGAAGTGGAGCACACGACTCGTGGTAGAAAGCGCCCAACGCAAGTGAAAGAGCGCAAATCTAGGAAAGATTCTAGAACATCTCAAATGGGATGTGTTTGTTAATTTATTTCGAATGAAGAAGCCATGCTTTATTAATTTTTGTAATGTATTGAGGGAGAAAAACTACTTAAGTGACTCAAGGGATGTGTTTGTAGAAGAAAAAGTTGCAATGTTCTTATTCATAATTGGTCACAATGTTCGGCACAGGGTTGTCTCGAATCGCTTTCAGCATTCTACAGAAACTGTTTCACGTTTTTTTAACGAAGTTCTAAGAGCAGTATGCCGATTGGGGAAAGAGCTTATAAAACCAGAGTCCCCAAAATTACCGGATAGCATTAAAGGTAACTCAAAGTATTATCCTTGGTTCAAGGTATGTATGAAAATATTATTGAGTATTGAATTACTATATATTTTATTCATTTATTTTATCTTGTTTCAATGGTTCTAATTAAATTTTTCTTATAGAATTGCGTAGGTGCAATTGATGGTACACATATAAGTGCATGGGTTCCTGCTGATAAACAAATGTCGTGTAGGGGTAGAAAGACAACGATCACACAAAATGTTATGTGTGTTTGTGATTTCAATATGATGTTTACATATGTGTATTCGGGATGGGAAGGAAGTGCACATGATGCTAAAGTATTTTTGGATGCACTTACCAACCCAAATGGAGAATTTCCTTGGCCATCTAGTGGTGTGTAGTAAAATATGAATTTTTATTATTGATGTAATAAACATGTAATGTTAACATATATTTTATGTAATGCAGGGCCTTTCTATCTTGTTGATTCAGGCTATCCATGTACTGGAGGTTTTCTTCCACCTTTCAGGGGTGAAAGGTATCATGCACAAGAATATAGAGGTCAAGGTAGACAGCCTAAGAACCGTGAAGAGTTATTTAACTATAGGCACTCATCCCTACGAATGACAATTGAGCGTTGCTTTGGAGTCTTGAAAAACAGGTTTCCTATTTTGAGGATGATGCCTTCATATAAACCTTCTAGGCAACGCCTTATAGTAACAGCATGTTGTGGTATTCATAATTACATACGCAAGTGGAATTTGAATGATGAGTTATTTAGGATATGGGAAGATATGGATCTTGTGGAACTTGAGAGTTTGAATGAAAGTTCTAGCACCGCAGGAACAAGCTCAAATGATGACAATTTAGCAAGACTGTCTGACGAAGGTGCAGCTGAAATGGCAATGCAAAGGAATCAAATTGCAGATTGGATGTGGGCACATTATAACATGTAATTGAATCATTTGGACTTTGTTTGATATTAGATGAAATTGACTTATGATTTGTACTAATTTTAAATAGAGATATCATTTTGACTTTATTGCTATTGTTATCGCGTTATAATATACTCCCTTTCGTCTCTAATTATAAGCTAACTTAACAAAAGTTTATTTCTCTTTTCATATTTGCCCTTGCATTTATTGGTTTTTCAATACTATAATGATTGAAAAATTTAATCTTAAATAGGGGTAAATAGGGAAGATTGTACTTAACGTATTTATTTAAGTTTTTTTTAAGTTTAACTTGTCTAAAATTGTATAAGTGTCTTTTTTAGTTTAAAAAAACTCATAATAGAAAACAACACAATCAAACAAGTTTTTAGTTTTTTAGTTTTCAAAAACTGTTTTTAAAATGATTTTACCAAACAAGTTTTTTAATTTTCTAATTTCAAAAACAGTTTTCAAAACTGAATTATCAAACAAGTTTTTTTCTCTACACTCTTCTCAAAAAGAGTTTTCAAAAATTGTTTTAAAAAACAGTTTTAAAAACAGTTTTTGAGAAGTGTAATCAAACAGGCCAAAAATCATTCAAATGGCCTTTATTATTGTCAGCGGAAAAACCGCAAAATCGGCCGAAAACCCTGAAATCGGCCAAAAGCCCTAAAGTTGATAAAAAAGCCCCAAAGCCGGCCTAAAATCCCAATAGTAAGTTGAAAACACTAAAATCAATCTAAATGCCATTACAGACTACAGAAAAGCAATAAAATAGACCCAGATCCCTTAAATTGACCAAATACCCTATACTATAAACATCGGAAAAACCTTGAAATCGGCCAGAAGCCCAAAAAATAATCAGAAAACCATAAAGCTGGCCTAAAACCCTATAATAAGCCGAAAACCCTAAAATCAGTCTAAATACCTATAGAGTCTACATAAAAACTATAAAATTGACCCAGAGCGCTTAAATCGTCCAAATACCATATACTATAGTGAGCGGAAAAACTCTGAAATCAGCCAAAAACCCTTAAATCGGCCAAAAACCCTGAAATCGGCTTAAAACCCTGAAATCGGCAAAAACCCCAAAAGTTAGTCCGAAAGCTTTAAAGCTGTCAAAAAACCCCAAAACAAGCCGAAAACCATAAATCCAATCTAAAATCCTAGAGTCTACAGAATAACCATAAAATTGACCCAGAGCCCTTAAATCGTCCAGATACCCTATTCTATGGTCAACGAAAAAACCCTGAAATCGGCCGAAAACACTGAAATCAGCCAAAAGCCCTAATGTTGATCCGAAAGCCCTAAAACCAGCCTAAATCCCTATAATAAGCCAAAATCCCTAAAATCATTCTAAAATCCTAGAGTCTACAGAAAAACAATAAAACTGACCAGAGCCCTTACATCGGAAAAACCCTGAAATCGGCCGAGAACCCTAAAGTTGATCAGAAAGCCCTAAAGCTGGCCTAAAACCCTATATTAAGCCAAAAACCCTAAAATAAGTCTAAAAGCGTAGAGTCTACAGAAAAACCAAAAAATTGACGCAGTGCCCTTAAATCGTGCAAATGACAAATACTATAGTCAGCAGAAAAAATCTGAAATCGGCCGAAAACCCTGAAATCGGCCGAAAAAGCTGTCATCTGCCAAATGCCCTAAAGTTGATCAGAAAGCCCTAAAGCCGGCGTAAAACCCAATAATAAGACGAAAACCCTAAAATCAGTCTAAAAGCCTAGAGTTTCCATGAAAACCCTAAAATTGACCCGGAGCCCTTAAATCGTCCAAATACCCTATACTGTAGTCAGCGGAAAAACCCTGAAATCTGCCCAAAACCCTGAAATTGGATAAAAGTTTATCAGAAAAACCATAAAGCCGCCCTCAAACCCTATAATAAGCCGAAAACCCTAGAATCAGTCTTAAAGCCTAGAGCCTACGGAAAAACTATAAATTTGACCAGAGGCCTTAAATCATTCAAATGACCTTTATTATTGTCAGCGGGAAAACCCCAAAATCGGCCGAAAACCCTGAAATCGGCCAAAAGCCCTAAAGTAGATCAAAAAGCACTAAAGCCGGCCTAAAATCCCTATAATAAGCCGAAAACACTAAAATCAATCTAAAAGCCATTAGAGTCTACAGAAAAACAATAAAATTGACCCAGATCTCTTAAATTAACCAAATACCCTATACTATAAACATCGGGAAAACCATGAAATCGGCTAGAAGCCCAAAAATTGATCACAAAGTCATAAAGCTGGCCTAAAACCCAATATTAAGCCGAAAACCCTAAAATTAGTCTCAAAGCCTATAGAGTCTACGAGAAAACTATAAAATTGACCCACAGCCCATAAATCGTCCAAATTCCATATACAATAGTGAGCTGAAAAACTCTGAAATCAGCCGAAAACCCTGAAATCGGCCAAAAACCCTAAAATCGGCAAAAAACCAAAAGTTAGTCCGCAAGCTTTAAAGCTGGCCTAAAACCCCATAATAAGCCGAAACCCTAAATCCAGTCTAAAAGCCGTGAGTATACAAAATAACCATAAAATTGACCCAGAGCCCTTAAATCGTCCAGATACCCTATACTATATAGTCAACGAAATAACCCTGAAATCGGCCGAAAACACTGAAATCAGCCAAAAGCCCTAATGTTGATCCGAAAGCCATAAAACCAGCCTAAATCCCTATAACAAGCCAAAATCCCTAAAATCAGTCTAAAATCCTAGAGTCTACAGAAAAACAATAAAACTGACGCAGAGACCTTACATCGGAAAAACCCTGAAATCGGCCGAGAACCCTAAAGTTGATCAGAAAGCCCTAAAGCTGGCCTAAAACCCTATATTAAGCCAAAAACCCTAAAATAAGTCTAAAAGCGTAGAGTCTACAGAAAAACCAAAAAATTGACACAGAGCCCTTAAATCGTCCAAATAACATATACTATAGTCAGCGGAAAAAATCTGAAATCGGCCGAAAACCCTGAAATCAGCCGAAAATGCTGTAATCTTCCAAATGCCCTAAAGTTGATCAAAAGCCCTAAAGCTAGCCTAAAACCCCATAATAAGATGAAAACGCTAAAATAAGTCTAAAAGCCAAGAGTTTACAGAAAAACAATAAAATTGACCCGGAGCCCTTAAATCGTCCAAATACCCTATACTGTAGTCAGCGGAAAAACCCTGTAATCTGCCGAAAACCCTGAAATTGGATAAAAGTTGATCAGAAAAACCATAAAGCCGCCGTCAAACCCAATAATAAGCTGAAAACCCTAGAATCAGTCTTAAAGCGAGTCTACGGAAAAACTATAAATTTGACCAGAGGCCTTAAATCATTCAAATGCCCTTTATTATTGTCAGTGGAAAAACCCTTATAATCGGCCGAAAACCCCGAAATCGGCCAAAAGCCCTAAAGTTGATCAAAAAGCCCAAAAGCCGGCCTAAAATACCTATAATAAGCCGATAACACTAAAATCAATCTTAAAGCCATTAGAGTCTACAGAAAAACAATAAAATTGACCTAGATCCCTTAAATTGACCAAATACCCTATATTAAAAACATCGGAAAAACCCCAAAATCGGCCAGAAGCCCAAAAATTGATTAGAAAGCCATAAAGCTGGCTCAAACCCTATAATAAGCCGAAAACCCTAAAATAAGTCTAAAAGCCTATAGAGTCTACAGAAAAACTATAAAATTGACCCAGAGCCCTTAAATCGTCCAAATACCATATACTATAGTGAGCGAAAAAACTCTGAAATTAGCCGAAAACCCTTAACTCGGCCAAAAACCCTGAAATCTGCCAAAACCCTGAAATCGGCAAAAACCCCAAAAGTTAATGTGAACGCTTTAAAGCTGGCCTAAAACCCCATAATAAGCCGAAAACCTTAAGTTCAGTCTAAAAGCCTTGAGTCTACAAAATAACCATAAAATTGACCTAGAGCCCTTAACTCGTCCAGATACCCTATACTCTAGTCAACGAAAATACCCTGAAATCGGCCGAAAACACTGAAATCAGGTAAAAGCCCTAATGTAGATCCGAAATCTATAAAACCAGCCTAAATCCCTATAATAAGCCAAAATCCCCAAAATCAGTCTAAAATCCTAGAGTCTACAGAAAAACAATAAACCAGAGCCCTTACATCAGATAAACCCGGAAATCGGCCGAGAACCTTAAAGTTGATCAGAAAGCCCTAAAGCTGGCCTAAAACCCTATATTAAGCCAAAAACCCTAAAATAAGTCTAAAAGCGTAGGGTCTACAGAAAAACCAAAAAATTGACACAGGGCCCTTAACTCGTCCAAATAACATATACTATAGTCAGCAGAAAAAATCTGAAATCGGCCGAAAACCCTGAAATCAGCTGAAAATGCTGTAATCTGCCAAATGCCCTAAAGTTGATCAGAAAGCCCTAAAGTCGGCCTAAAACCCTATAATAAGACGAAAACCCTAAAATCAGTCTA
This sequence comes from Acmispon strigosus, assembly GCA_030819835.1. Taxonomy (NCBI): domain Eukaryota; kingdom Viridiplantae; phylum Streptophyta; class Magnoliopsida; order Fabales; family Fabaceae; genus Acmispon; species Acmispon strigosus. The sequence continues at coordinate 14,721,705 of JAUAMA010000004.1, read as the reverse complement.
AAAGCCTAGAGTTTACAGAAAAACCATAAAATTGACCCGGAGCCCTTAAATCGTCCAAATACCCTACACTGTAGTCTGCGGTAAAACCCTAAAATCTTCCGAAAACCCTGAAATTGGCTAAAAGTTGATTAGAAAAACCATAAAGCCGCCCTCAAACCCTATAATAAGCTGAAAACCCTAGAATCAGTCTTAAAGCCTAGAGTCTACGGAAAAACTATAAATTTGACCAGAGACCTTAAATCATTCAAATGCCCTTTATTATTGTCAGCGGTAAAACCCTAAAATCTGCCGAAAACCCTGAAATCAGCCAAAAGCCCTAAAGTTGATAAAAAAGCCCTAAAGCTGGCCTAAAATCCCAATAATAAGCCGAAAACACTAAAATCAATCTAAAAGCCATTAGAGTCTACAGAAAAACATTAAAATTGACCCAGATCCCTTAAATTGACCAAATACCCTATACTATAAAAATCGGAAAAACCCTAAAATCGGCCAGACGCCCAAAAATTGATCAGAAAGCCATAAAGCTGGCCTAAAACCCTGTAATAAACCGAAAACCCTAAAATCAGTCTAAAAGCCTATAGAGTCTACAGAAAAACTATAAAATTGACCCACAGCCCTTAAATCGTCCAAATACCATATACTATAGTGAGCGAAAAAACTCTGAAATCAGCCGAAAACCCTTAAATCGGCCAAAAACCCTGAAATAGGCCAAAAACCCTGTAATCGGCTAAAACCCCCCAAAGTTAGTCCTAGAGCTTTAAAGCTGGCCTAAAACCCCATAATAAGCTGAAAACCCTAAATCCAGTCTAAAAGCCTAGTGTCTACAGAATAACCATAAAATTGACCCAGAGCCCTTAAATCGTCCAGATACCCTATACTTTAATCGACGAAAAAACCCTAAAATCGGCCGAAAACACAGAAATCAGCCAAAAGCCCTAATGTAGATCCGAAAGCCATAAAACCAGCCTAAATCCCTATAATAAGCCAAAAACCCTAAAATAAGTCTAAAAGCGTAGAGTCTACAGAAAAACCAAAAAATTGACACAGAGCCCTTAAATCGTCCAAATAACATATACTATAGTCAGCGTAAAAAATCTGAAATCGGCCGAAAACCCTGAAATCAGCCGAAAATGCTGTAATCTGCCAAATGCCCTAAAGTTGATCAAAAGCCCTAAAGCTAGCCTAAAACACCATAATAAGACGAAAACGCTAAAATCAGTCTAAAAGCCAAGAGTTTACAGAAAAACAATAAAATTGACCCGGAGCCCTTAAATCGTCCAAATACCCTAAGTCAGCGGAAAAACCCTGAAATCTGCCGAAAACCCTGAAATTGGATAAAAGTTGATCAGAAAAACCATAAAGCCGCCCTCAAACCCTATAATAAGCCGAAAACCCTAGAATTAGTCTTAAAGCGAGTCTACGGAAAAACTATAAATTTGACCAGAGGCCTTAAATCATTCAAATGCCCTTTATTATTGTCTGCGGAAAAACCCTATAATCGGCCGAAAACCCCGAAATCGGCCAAAAGCCCTAAAGTTGATCAAAAAACATAAAAGCCAGCCTAAAATACCTATAATAAGCCGATAACACTAAAATCAATCTAAAAGCCATTAGAGTCTACAGAAAAACAATAAAATTGACCTAGATCCCTTAAATTGACCAAATACCCTATATTAAAAACATCGGAAAAACCCCCAAATCGGCCAGAAGCCCAAAAATTGATTAGAAAGCCATAAAGCTGGCTAAAACCCTATAATAAGCCGAAAACCCTAAAATAAGTCTAAAAGCCTATAAAGTCTACATAAAAACTATAAAATTGACCCGGAGCCCTTAAATCGTCCAAATACCATATACTATAGTGAGCGGAAAAACTCTGAAATCAGCCGAAAACCCTTAACTCGGCCAAAAACCCTGAAATCGGCCAAAACCCTGAAATCGGCAAAAACCCGAAAAGTTAATCCGAACGCTTTAAAGCTGGCCTAAAACCCCATAATAAGCTGAAAACCTTAAGTTCAGTCTAAAAGCCTTGAGTCTACAAAATAACCATAAAATTGACCCAGAGCCCTTAACTCGTCCAGATACCCTATACTATAGTCAACGAAAAAACCCTGAAATCGGCCGAAAACACTGAAATCAGGTAAAAGCCCTAATGTAGATCCAAAATCTATAAAACCATCCTAAATCCCTATAATAAGCCAAAATCCCCAAAATCAGTCTAAAATCCTAGAGTCTACAGAAAAACAATAAAACTGACCCGGAGCCCTTACATCGGATAAACCCGGAAATCGGCCGAGAACCTTAAAGTTGATCAGAAAGCCCTAAAGCTGGCCTAAAACCCTGTATTAAGCCAAAAACCCTAAAATAAGTCTAAAAGCGTAGGGTCTACAGAAAAACCAAAAAATTGACACAGGGCCCTTAACTCGTCCAAATAACATATACTATAGTCAGCAGAAAAAATCTGAAATCGGCCGAAAACCCTGAAATCAGCCGAAAATGCTGTAATCTGCCAAATGCCCTAAAGTTGATCAAAAGCCCTAAAGCTAGCCTAAAACCCTATAATAAGACGAAAACCCTAAAATTAGTCTAAAAGCCTAGAGTTTACAGAAAAACTGTAAAATTGACCCAGAGCCCTTAAATCGTCCAAATACCCTATACTGTAGTCAGCGGAAAAACCCTGAAATCTGCCGAAAACCCTTAAATTGGCTAAAAGTTGATCAGAAAAACCGTAAAGCCGCCCTCAAACCCTATAATAAGCCGAAAACCCTAGAATCAGTCTTAAAGCCTAGAGTCTATGGAAAAACTATAAATTTGACCAGAGGCCTTAAATCATTCAAATGCCCTTTATTATTGTCAGCAGAAAAACCCCAAAATCGGCCGAAAACACTGAATTCGGCCAAAAGCCCTAAAGTTGATCAAAAAGCCCTAAAACCGGCCTAAAATCCCCATAATAAGTCGAAAACACTAAAATCAATCTAAAAGCCATTAGAGTCTACAGAAAAACAATAAAATTGACCCAGATCCCTTAAATTGACCAAATACCCTATATTATAAATATCAAAAAACCCTGAAATCGGCCAGAAGCCCAAAAATTGATCAGAAAGCCATAAAGCTGGCCTAAAACCCTATGATAAGCCGAAAACCCTAAAATCAGTCTAAAAGCCTATAGAGTCTACAGAAAAACTATAAAATTGACCCACAGCCTTTAAATCGTCCAAATACCATATACTGTAGTGAGCGGAAAAACTCTAAAATCAGCCGAAAATCCTTAAATCGGCCAAAAACCCTGAAATCGACAAAAACCCCAAAAGTTAATCCGAAAGCCTTAAAGCTGGCCTAAAACCCCATAATAAGCCGAAAACCCTAAATCTAGTCTAAAAGCCTTTAGTCTACAGAATAACCATAAAATTGAACCAGAGCACTTAAATCGTCCAGATACCCTATACTATAGTCAACGAAAAAACCCTGAAATCGGCCGAAAACACTGAAATCAGCCAAAAGCCCTAATGTTTATCCGAAAGCCATAAAACAAGCCTAAATCCGTATAATAATCCAAAATCCCTAAAATTAGTCTAAAATCCTAGAGTCTAGAGAAAAACAATAAAACTGACCCAGAGCCCTTACATCGGAAAAACCCTGAAATCGGCCGAGAACCCTAAAGTTGATCAGAAAGCCCTAAAGCTGGCCTAAACCCCTATATTATGCCAAAAACCCTTAAATAAGTCTAAAAGCGTAGAGTCTACAGAAAAACCAAAAAATTGACACAAAGCCCTTAAATCGTCCAAATAACATATACTATAAACAACGGAAAAAATCTGAAATCGGCCGAAAACCGTGAAATCAGCCGAAAATTATGTAATCTGCCAAATGCCCTAAAGTTGATCAGAAAGCCCTAAAGCCAGTCTAAAACCCTATAATAAGACGAAAACCCTAAAATCAGTCTACAAGCCTAGAGTTTACAGAAAAACCATAAAATTGACCCAGAGCCCTTAAATCGTCCAAATACCCTATACTGTAGTCAGCGGAAAAACCCTGAAATCTGCCGACAACCCTGAAATTGGCTAAAAGTTGAACAGAAAAACCATAAAGCTGCCCTCAAACCCTATAATAAGCCGAAAACCCTAGAATCAGTCTTAAAGCCTAGAGTCTACATTTGGTAATCGATTACACACATCTGTAATCGATTACAGATAGTCCAGAACTCAGTTTTAACCATCTTAAACCCTAATTGAGTGTTCCTACCAAGTTTAACTTGTGAGAACATATTGTACTTAATTAGTTGATCTTTCATGAGCCTTCAAATGCAAATAAACCTTAATAAAGCATAGCACACTAAGTTGACAAGACTTACTTGAAACTAGAACCTTCATGTTTGATCTTGACGTTCTGAGCCGGTTCTTGAAGTCTTCTTTGAAGTCTTCTTAAAGTCTTCCTTCCTTTTCTGAAGTCTTCGTGAAGTCTTTCTTCTTTTTGTTCCTTTCTTTCTTGAAGTCTTCTTTTTCTTTTTTGAAGTATTTCTTCTTTTTGTGATGTGTTTGTCGTCATCAAAACCTCAGTCGAGTCCAAGGACGAGACCTTCTTCACAATCTCCCCCTTTTTGCTGATGAAAAACATCATGCTTGAACATTGATTGATCATTTGACTTTCTCTTTTGTCTTGTATATCTCCCCCTTGATTTTGCAATTGTATCTCCCCCTTTGTTTTGCAAATGAAGCACAGTATCCTGAAAATGATCAAGCATACACAAGACCTTTCTCCCCCTTTTGACATCATCAAAAAGAAGATAAAGCCGTACAAAATATTCCAGGACAATTGAAATAAAGAGAGGCATGCATAATATACATCAGAACTATGATAGTAATAAAATCACACAAGAAAGGGGGGTTTGAATTGTGTGGGTGACTTTTTAAAAGTTTTTCGTATTGAAGACGAATTATAAGTTTAAAAGCGTTTATGTAAACGTGCAGTGGAAATATATTTAGAGCATAAGCAGTAAAGCACGCAAGATATATTTATCCTGGTTCACCCTCAAAATCGATAGGGCTACGTCCAGTCCTTGGCTATACCAAGATTTTCCACTATTTCGACTGAATAGTACAAGTGTTCTCAGGAATTCTCCCAGTATTCTGAGGACTACTCCTTTACAAGTTTTCTCAGGACTTCTCCTTTATCTCTTAAGTATTCGACAGGACTCCTCCCTGATTCTTTTACAAGAATGTTGGTTTTCTACAAAGATCTCTTCACAAAGAGTGGGTAGAAAATATGAGGTTCTAGGTTCAGAGATGATGGTTAAGTTTGGTTCTCTGAAGGGATAGTGTGAGAGTAATGAGAGTTTTCACTCTATGAGGATTTCACACTAATTGGCGACTAAACTCAAAAGGATAGAAAATTCTAAGGTTACTGATTGTTCTTGGCAAAATCTTGTCTAAGTTATGAATTGACTTGAAGAATTTGAATGCTTAGATATAGTGTAAGTCGCCGAGTTGAAAATGATGCAGAGGCAGCTATTTATATCTTCAGTAAGGTGAGAACTGGATGGACTGCTGAAGATCTTCAAAAATAGTTCCGTTGGAGATTTGCCCGATTGAGAGTAACGGATACTTCTGCACTCGTTGCTTGATAAAGTTTGTCATAGTGATGAGCATTTCTTCAATCGCTAGAGAGCGAGTTCGTCTGGCAGTCCTTTTTCTTCTGATTTCCAGAGACAGTAATTAATGCGAGTGGATTCCAGCTAATAAGGCATTTAATGCTTCTGACCAGAGGATTTGAATTCTACCGTTGAGGAGATACGATGATCAGAGGATTTCTCCGTAAATTCAGCAAAAAGCAACTTGAATTAAGGAATGTCGGAGAATTTGAATCTTCAGGATATGTGGCGCTTAATTCTGTCTCTTTCGTATTTAATGCTCTGAGGTGCTTGACAGCTTCTCTTGGTTTTTAGGCAAACGATCTCTACTGAGCAGATTCCTTTCATGTCAGTTCTGTGTTTGACTTGGAGTGAAACGGTCAGATCTTTTAGGCGGACGAAGTCTGCTGGGAGAGAGGCTCCAGTTCTCTTAGCCGGACGTACTTTTCCTTTGCTCTTTGATAATGATTGCAGCGACCCTTCCGTATATAAGAGTTCCTGAATATAAAATACTTTGAAGAGAATTAGTGACTCTTTACGAAATTGTTATTTAACAAAATAGGTTAATTTATTTGGATATTTTTCTCTAACAATCTCCCCCTTTTTGATAATGACAATTTCTTAAAAAAATGCAAGTAGAGTCTGTATGATTGCTCCCCCTTTGTATGTGCCTTTCTTTTATTTAGCATTCATTTCATTATTGAAATTAGCTCCCCCTAAGCTTGTGCCCTTTTTAATTTGTGGTATAATTTCTCCCCCTTTGGCATTAGCAAAAATAAAACGTAAACACAGCGAAAGTAAATAATAGAGCTATATATTCATGAGGATGGTTTAGACAATCCTAAAAGTAAGGCCATATAGGCGTTCGTTTCAGCACAATTAACATCTATCATGGCAGAGAGCCTAGCATCCATGGATTCGAGACAATCATTCAGAGCTTGATCTCGACGATCCTGTGCCAGCGATAAGCGAGTAGTGAATGCCTTGACTTCCTGAGAGAGAAGGTGGACCATAGAGCGATCATCTTCAGAGTCGGAGTGGGAGCATTGATTGACTGACGACGAAGAGGAGAAGCTAGTTGGCAGGATAGGCGTACAGGGTGCCACAGTGGGAATGAGCGGCGCAGGATGCAGATGCAGCCAAGTGGGACGCAGAGACTGCAACATGGGTGATAATTGAGGAAGGAGAACCAGGGTCCATGTGCTGAACTTGAGAACCAGGGATTCAACACAGCCAGCCAGATGAAGAGGAATGGAGGCAGTGTAAATATCCTTGCGAACCTGAATTTCCCAGTCATAATGGAAAAATTGTCGTTCAGATGGCATGGATTGGGTAAAGAAGGAGTTAGAGCATCCGCGAGGAAACCACAAACCAGCCTTAAAGCAAAATGAAAACCCAAATGCTTGAACACAGAGATCTGATAAGAGGTGAGCATTTGGTGCATCAGGTGAACGCTTGCGCTTGCCTAAAGTAGAACTAGATCTAGAAGGGTTACTGGGCATGAAGTAGATCTGATGAGAAGACATGCCTGAATCAGTAGGGAAGAAACCCGGAGGTGCAAGCTTGAGATCTAGATCCATACTTTTAAGGAGGCATTCCGGTGTGGACAGGTAGGAGGTATTAATAGTTGCATTAAAGTGGGCATCTACCTGGGGTAACAGTGAAAGCGTCGTTTGACTTTGACTAAGAGGCAGACGAAGATTGCTTCCATCATCAGTTAAGTGGAGTCGACTGAAATCAAGACTTAAGCAGCAAACGTCAGTGTGAGAGTCAGGTTCAGAATCGTCAACAATGTGGATAGGATTGTCATAGTTGGGGACGACAAATAAAGAATCAAGAAATTCCTCAGCTTCAAGTTGGAGAAGATCTTGGAAGTGAAGAATCTTGGATTGAAGAAGCAGTTCCCATCCAAGGGCATCAGGGGAGCAGTAATGCTTCCATTGAGGTGAAACAGTAGGCAGGGGTGAGTTATGTGAAAGCTTGACTCGAACCCAGTGACGATTCGCAATGTTACCCAGTACAGCAATGGTGGGTGGATCATGAACAGGGCCAAACAGGGGTAGATATGTGCAGCACTGAGTAGGGGATAAGGTTACGAGAACCATACGTAAGGCAGTGGCAGCAAGCAAACCCATGTCAGGAACTGTAAACCACTTGGCTATGGGTGCAGGTTCATTTCCATGGAATGTGAGAGCCTCACATAGTCGATCGACATCTTTATCAGAGAAGAGCGTTTGGGAATGAAGCACTCGGTGTGATAGAAGTTCTTGAATGAGCAATCCACGAACCTCTGGCCAATAGCTCTGGGGGTAGCCCATCCATTGAGCGAGACAGCGAAAACCACAATTACCATCATCTTCAACATCAAGAACATCAGATATATAAGTGTGAAACATTTGAGGTAGGAACTCCAAATATTGAGCATGAGAGATGGAGATGAGGTCAGCAGTGGAGTGCACAGTTTCTGGAAGTGGCTTAGATGAAGTTGATGCATGTGGGATTGTTGGAGCACTCGAAAACTGTGAGGAAAGATCGTCTGAACAACATCGTTTAAGACGGGCAGCAGACGGAGCTGATGAAGAGAGCTTTCGTTTTTGAACCCTCCTAGTCCATTCACTGAGGAGTTCAGTGGGTACTTCAGATATATCAACCGGCAGATTCATTCGACGAACATCACTGAACTTAATCGGAGTAGCAAAGATGTAGTCAGATGAGGTATAGTTCATTGACTCAATAGCAGGATTGATTAACTGCTTGTGACGCATGAGAGCAGAGATGAGGGCTCCATAGGGAAGGTTTGAGTTAGGTTTTTCCAGAGTATGGAGGATGTATTGAAACACAAGATTAGGCCAGTTGACATTCTTGCGATGTTGAAGTTGAAACAAGGCCCATTGAGAGAACTTATTGACTAAGTCTCGAGAACCCTCTTTTGGCAGAATGACCTTACTGAGAACAGCATGGGGAAGAATGCATTCTTCAGCTAGGTTTGTCACTCGCCTAGAGGTGGCGTTTTTGGGAATCTCCTTCCAGATAGTGAAAGGAGAGCTCTCGGAGTTTTCCCAAGATGAGGAATAGCACGATCCATGGAGAGGAAGGTTGAGAAGTTGAGCTATGTCAGTTGTGAGTATATCGACTACTTGACCTGAGCATCGAGTTCGGATGTGATTAGGGTTCATCTCAACAGCACAGTCGTAGAACTCCTGAACAAGAGGCTTTAGGACTGAAGATGAGGAAACAGTGAACATGTTCCCCCAGGCCTGAGAGAGCAGAAGATCAAGTCCTACCACCTTTGCATGCGCAAATAGCTTCAGATCAAAATATCGAGGGGTGACAAGTTCTCTATCCCCTAGATGTTCAACCTTCACAAGACCAATGTCGTATCCCTGAAGCTCTCGATTACAAATCATACGATTGATCTGGTTCTGGTGTATTTGCTTTTCTTCCATGCTTAGAGCTCGTTGAGCTTTTCCAGTTCTTCGTTTGTTGGGAGCCATGAGAGCTTTAGAGAGGGAAGACAGAACGATGGCTACAAATGCACGGAGTAAGTTGAATGGGTGTATTGAGGCAGTTTTAAAGAGATATATCTTTACGAACCGTCAGTTTTATGTGGAATAGTGTCTCGATTTTATCATTTTCATGATGAGTAATACAGTTTATTAACTTGCATTAAATGAAGAGAGATAATAAATTCCATCCTTTGTGCGTGTGTGCAGAGCAAGTGAGGGATATGAAAAGACACAACTGTTTGAGCATTTAATGTATATCATGAAGTGGATATTATGAAAATGACCAGACGAATATAATAAATAAATATTTATAGTGCAGGAAACATTCCTAGTCTTTCTCTAAGGCATGCAAACTTGTTTTCAATAAGGGGTTTGGTGAAAATGTCTGCCAATTGATCATCAGATGGTATGTATGAGATGTCAATATTTCCTTTTGCTACATGATCACGAATAAAATGATGTTTGATTTCAATATGTTTGGTTCGTGAATGTAACACAGGATTCTTTGTTATATTAATGGCACTTGTATTATCACATAGTAATGGAATGTTATGCTCAAAAATATTATAATCTTCTAATTGATGCTTCACCCAAAGAAGTTGGGTGCAGCATGAACCTGCAGCGACGTATTCGGCTTCAGCTGTTGAAAGAGAGATTGTGCTCTGTCGTTTGCTTGCCCAAGAGATTAAACAATGCCCTAAGAAGTGACATCCTCCACTTGTGCTTTTTCTTTCTATTCTATCTCCGGCATAGTCAGCATCACAGAATCCTCTTAGCCTGAAATCATCACCTTTCTCATAGACTAGACCAAGATTAGTTGTGCCAATAAGATATCGAAAAATTCATTTTATGGCACTAAGATGAGACTCTTGAGGACTTACCTGGAATCTTGCACATACACATACGCTGTACATGATGTCTGGTCTACTTGATGTAAGATATAATAGTGATCCTATCATTCCTCTATATTTGGTTGAGTCAACAGGAGTTGAATCATCTCCTTTATCAAGTATGGTTCCAGGATGCATTGGAGTTCCCATGGCTTTTGCTTTCTCCATGCAATACTTTTTGAGCAGGTCATTGACATATTTGGTCAGATGGATGTATGTTCGAGTTCCCTCTTGCCTAATTTGTAATCCTAGGAAGAACTTCAATTCTCCCATCATACTCATCTCAAATTCACTTTGCATGAGCTTGGAGAACTCTTGACAAAGAGCTTCATTTGTGGCCCCAAATATTATGTCATCGACATATAGCTGTATTAGGATGAAGTCATTGGACCTCTTTCGTCTGAAGAGAGTATTGTCGATGCTTCCTCGAGAAAATCCATTTTTCATAAGAAATGAGCTCAAGCAATCGTACCATGCTCGTGGTGCTTGCTTTAATCCATATAGAGCTTTTCTCAACTTGAAGACATGGTCTGGCAGATCCTGATCTTCAAATCCTGGAGGTTGTTTTACGTAGACTTCTTCTTCAATGTATCCATTTAAGAAGGCACTTTTGACATCCATTTGAAACAGCTTTATGGAGTGTTGACATGCAAATGCTAGAAGTATGCGTATGGCTTCAATTCTTGCCACTGGTGCAAACGTCTCTGTATAATCAATTCCTTCTTGTTAATTGTACCCTTGAGCCACCAGAAGAGCTTTGTTTCTTGTGACCTTTCCATTTTCATCCATCTTATTTCTGAAAACTCATCGAGTGCCTATAATCAATTTGTCTTCTGGTTTTGGCACCAAATCCCAGACTTTACTTCGTTCAAACTGATTTAGTTCTTCTTGCATGGCGAGGATCCATCCTTCATCCTGAAGAGCTTCTCCTATGTTCTTTGGCTCTATTTCAGAAAGAAATGCACAGTTAGCAAAATCATTAAACGTGGATCGAGTTCTTACCTTTTCGTGGACATCTCCAATAATTTGTGTTGGAGGGTGATCTGGTTTGAATCTCCAGTCTCGAGGTAGTGATATGCTGCTGGAAGTCATAATTTGACTTGATGAAAGGTCATCAGACGTAGTTTCATCAACTTCGTCTGGTTGAGGAGTGATTGAGTCCGACTCTTTACTGGATGATGATGGCTGAACTGGATTTGATGACGGAGCTTCATATATTTCCGTATCATCATCTTCTGTAAGTATAGGATTTATGCCCACATGCTTATCTTCAAATCTAACATTGATGAATTCCTCAACTGCCATGGTTCTGGAGTTATATACTCGAAACGCCTTCGAATTAGGTGAATATCCCAAGAATATTCCCTTATCTGATTTTGCATCAAATTTTCCGAGATCATCCTTTGTGATGAGTAGAAAGCATGAGCTTCCAAAAGGATGAAAATATGAGATGTTTGGCTTTCTTCCCTTCCATAGCTCGTAAGCAGTTTTCTTCAGAGTTGGACGCATGAATATTCTATTTTGAATGTAGCATGCGGTATGGATGGCTTCAGCCCAGAAATATTTTGGCAGAGATGTTTCATTGAGCATGGTTCTTGCCATTTCTTGAAGTGACCTGTTCTTCCTTTCTGCTACTCCATTCTGCTAAGGAGTTCTCGGAGCGGGCACTTGATGGAATATGCCATTTTCTTCGCAGTAATGATTGAATTCTTCATTTATGAACTCTCCTCCTCTGTCACTACGGATGTTGGTGATGCAGTATCCTTTCTCATTCTGAATTCTTTTTGCGATGATTAGAAAGGACCTGAAGGCTTCATCTTTTGTTCCAAGAAATTGCACCCATGTAAATCTGGTGTAGTCATCCACGATGACAAGACATAATCTTTTTCTAGAACAACTAGCCGTTCTAGTGGGACCAAACAAGTCCATGTGCAACATCTCCAGAGGTCTCTTTGTACTCACAACGTTCTTTGTGTGGAAAGAACTTTTTACTTGCTTTCCTTGGAGACATGCTGAGCATGTATCATCAGATTTGAAAGATAGATTTGGCAGACCACGTACTAAATCATGTTTGATTATTTTAGCAATGGTCTTTAAGGATGCATGCCCTAGCTTCCTGTGCCAGATCCATTTATCATCCTCTGCTGATACTAGACATGTTACCTTTTGACTTGCAAGGTTTTCCAGGGAGGTCTTATATAGATCCCCTTGTCTTTGAGCTTCAAGGATGGTCTTATCATTTTCATTAGAGACTCTACACTTCAATTTGGTGAAGGAAACAGTGAGCCCACTATCACATAATTGACTTATGCTAAGTAGGTTATGTTTCAATCCTTCAACTAAGAGAACCTTCCGGATTACTGGAAGGGGGTCCTTACCGACATTTCCTTCTCCGACAATGAATCCTTTTTGATTTCCTCCAAAGGTCACTGTCCCTCCTGTCTTCTTCTCATGGATTTTTGGGAATAAAGACCTTTTTCCCGTCATGTGCCGTGAGCATCCACTGTCCAGGTACCATTGTTCTCTTTGGTTTTGAACTGTTAAGCACATCTGCAAGAGGAATAATCATTGATTTAGGTACCCAAACTTTCTTGGGTCCTTTTTTGTTAGTAATCATCTTGGGTGGACTTTTCCTCCCATGCACTATTTTTTGAGGAGTTTGTTTCTCCTTACCCTCGACCATGAAGGTTTTAGGTTGAATTTTGATGGATGCTGATGAGAAATTTTTCTTTTCAGGCTGATATCTATATGGAACAGTAGACAAGTTATGTTTAATGGCAATTATGTCCCAGTCTTCTTCTTCTTCATATCCTAATCCTCTTCGATCATATGCTGATCTATTATTTCCACTTAATTTGATTAGATTATCATGTCCTTGAGTAAACATGGATAAGTCCTTAATTAAATAACTGACTCTTTCCTTCAAACTTCTAATTTCTTTGTTTGCATCCTGTTCTAAAAGTGCTTGATTTTTCTTGGTAAGCATGATTGAGACTTCCTTAGATGCATTCAGTTCTTTCAATGTTTTATTATGCTTCTTTTTGAGAGAGCTATACTTAATAGCTAATGCATGAGCATATTCTAGCAGTTCATTATAGTCATCAGTTGAGATTTCAGAACATACCTCATCTTGATCATCCTCTTCGTTATCTGATTTATCGACAGAAATCATCAATGCCTCTGCTTCTCTGTCAGCTTCAATATCAGAGGTGTCTATGGATGCCATGAATGCACAGTATGAAGCTTCCTCAATAGCTCCCTTGGCTTCTTCTTCTTGATCAGAGTCATCTTCTGATTCATCGTTCTGACTGGAAAAGGCCTTCTTCTTGTGGAAAGTTTTCTGCGAAGGCTTATTTCCTAGGCGAGGACAATCCGCTTTGACATGACCAGGTTTCTTGCATTCATAGCAGACGATCCCTCCTTTGCTTGGAGTTCTTTCTTCTTCTCTTGATGAGGAAGAAGGTCTTCCTTTGAATTGCTTCCGGCTTCCCACCATTTTTCTGAATCGTCTGTTGAACAGGGCTTGTTCATCATCAGACCGATCAGATTTGGCTGTTTCCTCATCTGAGGATTCATTAGCTTTCAAAGCCTTTGATTTGTTGGCTTTGAATGCTACAGCTTTAGCGGCTGCTGTTTTTCTTTTTATAATCGCGGCATCATTTGCAAGATCCTGCTCGTGGATCTTCATTTCTCCCAGCAGATCTTCTACTTGATATGTGTCCATGTTCTTTCCGGATCTTTGGGCAGTGACAATATTTCTCCAGTTGGTGGGAAGACTTCTGAGAATCTTGACTACTTGTTCCTTGTTGGTGAATGTTTTGCCCAGATTCCTCATGCCATTGTGAATGGTCTGAAGTCGTGAAAACATGGAATCAATGGACTCATTATCTTCCATCATGAAGTTTTCGTATTGGGATGCAAGCATGCTCATCTTGGTGGTTTGAACAGCAGTTGTTCCCTCATGAGCAATAGCCAGCGTGTCCCATACCTCCTTTGCAGTACTTAGGCTGTCAACTTTATCGTGCTCACTTTTGCTAAGAGCACATATGAGAAATAGCCTTGCCTTGGCATTTCTCTGGTTTTCTGTCTTGTGTTCGTCTGTCCACTTGTCAGCTGGAATGGCCTTGTTTTCACTATCTTTAGGAAAGTAATTCCCCTTAGATATCACATCCCATAGTTTCCAATCAGTTGATTCAATGAATAGCTGCATATGTTTCTTCCAGTAAGGATAGTTTGAGCCATCGAAGAATGGTGGCTTGTTTGTTGCGGTTCCGGTTGGGTAGGAAATTCCGTCCATGGATCTTTTCACTCTACACCTGTTAAGATGTTAGTAATACTCAGAGCGGTTACGCTCTGATACCAATTGATAGTAATAAAATCACACAAGAAAGGGGGGTTTGAATTGTGTGGGTGACTTTTTAAAAGTTTTTCGTATTGAAGACGAATTATAAGTTTAAAAGCGTTTATGTAAACGTGCAGTGGAAATATATTTAGAGCATAAGCAGTAAAGCACGCAAGATATTTATCCTGGTTCACCCTCAAAATCGATAGGGCTACGTCTAGTCCTTGGCTATACCAAGATTTTCCACTATTTCGACTGAATAGTACAAGTGTTCTCATGGACTTCTCCCAGTATTCTAAGGACTACTCCTTTACAAGTTTTCTCAGGACTTCTCCTTTATCTCTTAAGTATTCGACAGGACTCCTCTCTGATTCTTTTACAAGAATGTTGGTTTTCTACAAAGATCTCTTCACCAAGAGTGGGTAGAAAATATGAGGTTCTAGATTCAGAGATGATGGTTAAGTTTGGTTCTCTGAAGGGATAGTGTGAGAGTAATGAGAGTTTTCACCCTATGAGGATTTCACACTAATTGGCGACTAAACTCAGAAGGATAGAAAATTCTAAGGTTACTGAGTGTTCTTGGAAAAATCTTGTCTAAGTTATGAATTGACTTGAAGAATTTGAATGCTTAGATATAGTGTAAGTCGCCGAGTTGAAAATGATGCAGAGGCAGCTATTTATATCTTCGGTAAGGTGAGAACTGGATGGACTGCTGAAGATCTTCAAAAATAGTTCCGTTGGAGATTTTCCCGATTGAGAGTAACGGATACTTCTGCACTCGTTGCTTGATAAAGTTTGTCATAGTGATGAGCATTTCTTCAATCGCTAGAGAGTGAGTTCGTCTGGCAGTCCTTTTTCTTCTGATTTCCAGAGACAGTAATTAATGCGAGTGGATTCCAGCTAATAAGGCATTTAATGCTTCTGACAAGAGGATTTGAATTCTACCGTTGAGGAGATACGATGATCAGAGGATTTCTCCGTAAATTCAGCAAAAAACAACTTGAATTAAGGAATGTCGGAGAATTTGAATCTTCAGGATATGTGGCGCTTAATTCTGTCTCTTTCGTATTTAATGCTCTGAGGTGCTCGACAGCTTCTCTTGGTTTTTAGGCAAACGATCTCTACTGAGCAGATTCCTTTCATGTCAGTTTTGTGTTTGACTTGGAGTGAAACTGTCAGATCTTTTAGGCGGACGAAGTCTGCTGGGAGAGAGGCTCCAGTTCTCTTAGCCGGACGTACTTTTCCTTTGCTCTTTGATAATGATTGCAGCGTCCCTTCCATATATAAGAGTTCCTGAATATATAATACTTTGAAGAGAATTAGTGACTCTTTACGAAATTGTTATTTATCAAAATAGGTTAATTTATTTGGATATTTTTCTCTAACAAACTATTCTCCCCCTTTTTGTTCCACTTGTAGCTTTTCTTGTAAACAATCTTTACAAAGCACAGGACCCTTTTCTCCCCCTTTTGACTTCATCAAAAGGAAGATGAGTCCAAGCATACTCCACACATGCTAACAAGTAGTATAGATATTTAAGACGTGGGGAGTGGGGGTAAGCAAGACAGTATATAGAAACTTATGCATCACACGTAATGTAAAGCATAACTAGTTAAGTTCTGAATACATAATTAAACGTGCAAGGAAGAACCAAAAACATCCAGAAGATAAGACAAAACTATTACAATCCCAAAATAAATAGTCTGAATAAAAATAGAGATAGTCTAAATAAAAATAGAAATAGTATAGAAATCTTCAGAATCATCAGAGGAATGGAGAGGAGAACGAGTCATCTGATCGACACGAAGGCTTAGATTGTCCATATCTGTACGCAAAGTAGTGTACATGGACTCTACTCGGCCTTCCATGCGATCAAAGCGCTGGTTGATGAAATGCTTCATGCTATCAAGATGAGAAAGAATAAGTTGTGTAGAAGCATCGGTACCAGAAGATGACGAAGGAACACTCTCTGACGGAGGAAAGAATGTTGCAGGAGTAGGAGCAGGAGGTTCCTCAGATGTCAGGTCAGATTTGTTTCTGAAGGATCCATCAACATCCTGAATGAATCCCATCTTGTTCAGAATGTTCTGATCAATGCGCTGAGCCTTACCATCCATTTTAACAGAATACTCACCATGAGTAGGAACACCCTTCTTCTTCAGAATGATAGAAATTGCAGAAGCAAATGGAAGAGGGCTAGTTCTTTCCTTGTGCAGCATCATGTGTGTCATTACCAAATAAGCCCAATTAATAGACTTTTGATTAATCATGCCATATAGAATTTGTAACTCTAGATCGCTTATCTGAGCATGATTAGAACTCTGAGGTAAGATCACATAATTGAGCAAGTAGTGAAGCAGTCTGTTTTCAATAGTGAGAAACCCAACAGCAAGGGTGTCTCTAGAACGGTTTGCATCAACTCTCTGCTTTTTAGACTGAATTTGCTCTTCAGTGAAGCGACATAGAGATAAATAAAATGATCGCTTATCATAATCTTCCCATGGGCAAGGCAATTCAGAACCTAATTTTGCTCCGGTGCTAGGAATAGAAAGACATTCTCCCTACTCATCAAGGGTCAGAGATATGTCAATACCCTTGACAGATGTGCATATTTTGCCACCACGCTTAATCAGATTACAGTAAAAGACTCTGACAAGTTCGGGATAGAATTTACCTTTAATTTCAATGAACGAGTCAAGTCCCTGATGATCAAACAGAGTTGGAAATGTCATCCCTGCTGTCAAGAAGGAATCCAGAGCACCATACTTTAGTGTAAGAACTGGTTGATCAAGAAAATGAGCGAGAAAACGTTGCTTCTGTTCTTCGGTTGCCAACAGCCTTGAAAGGTCCAAAGCATCCATGGATGGGTTCTTAGAACTAGGAGGTTTACGTGAGGAAGAGGCCATGGAAGCTGAATTTGAAGGATAAGAAGAAAAGGGTTTGAGGGCAAAAACCCTATAATAAGCCAAAATCCCTAAAATTAGTCTGAAATCCTAGAGTCTACAGAAAAACAATAAAACTGACCTAGAGCCCTTACATCGGAAAAACCCTGAAATCGGCCGAGAACCCAAAAGTTGATCAGAAAGCCCTCAAGCAAGCCTAAAACCCTATAATAAGACAAAAACCCTAAAATAAGTCTAAAAGCGTAGAGTCTACAGAAAAACCAAAAAATCGACACAGCGCCCTAAAATCGTCCAAATAACATATACTATAGTCAGCGGAAAAAATCTGAAATCGGCCAAAAACCCTGAAATCAGCCGAAAATGCTGTACTCTGCCAAATGCCCTAAAGTTGATTAGAAAGCCCTAAAGCCGGCCTAAAACCCTATAATAAGACGAAAACCCTAAAATCAGTCTAAAAGCCTAGAGTTTACAGAAAAACCATAAAATTGACCCGGAGCCCTTAAATCGTCCAAATACCCTATACTGTAGACAGTGGAAAAACCCTGAAATCTGCCGAAAACCCTGAAATTGGCTAAAAGTTGATCAGAAAAACCATAAAGCCGCCCTCAAAACCAATAATAAGCCGAAAACCCTAGAATCAGTCTTAAAGCCAAGAGTCTACGGAAAAACTATAAATTTGACCAGAGGCCTTAAATCATTCAAATGTTCTTTATTATTGTCAACGGAAAAACCCTAAAATCGGCCGAAAACCATGAAATCGGCCAAAAGCCCTAATGTTGATAAAAAAAGCCCTTAAGCCGGCCTAAAATCCCAATAATAAGCCGAAAACACTAAAATCAATCTAAAAGCCATTAGAGTCTAAAGAAAAACAATAAAATTGACCCAGATCCCTTAAATTGACCAAATACCCTATACTATAAACTTCGGAAAATCCCTGAAATCGGCCAGAAGCCCAAAAATTGATCAGAAAGCCATAAAGCTGGCCTAAAACCCTATAATAAGCCGAAATCCCTAAAATCAGACTAAAAGCCTATAGATTCTACAGAAAAACTATAAATTGACCCAGAGCCCTTTAATCGTCCAAATACCATATACTGTAGTGAGAGGAAAAACTCTCAAATCAGCCGAAAACCCTTAAATTGGCCAAAAACCCTGAAATCGGCCAAAAACCGTGAAATCGGCAAAAACCCCAAAAGTTAATCCGAAAGCTTTAAAGCTGGCCTAAAACCCCATAATAAGCCGAAAACCCTAAATCCAGTCTAAAAGCCTAGTGTCTACAGAATAACCATAAAATTGACCCAGAGCCCTTAAATCGTCCAGATACCCTATACTATATATAGTCAACGAAAAAACCCTGAAATTGGCCGAAAACAATGAAATCAGACAAAAGCCCTAATGTTGATCCGTATAATAAGCCGAAAACACTAAAATCAATCTAAAAGCCATTAGAGTCTACAGAAAAACAATAAAATTGACCTTGATCCCTTAAACTGACCAAATACCCTATACTATAAACATCAAAAAAACCCTGATATCGGCCAGAAGCCCAAAAATTGATCAGAAAGCCATAAAGCTGGCCTAAAACCCTATAATAAGCCGAAATCCCTAAAATCAGACTAAAAGCCTATAGATTCTACAGAAAAACTATAAAATTGACCCAGAGCCCTTTAATCGTCCAAATACCATATACTGTAGTGAGAGGAAAAACTCTCAAATCAGCCGAAAACCCTTAAATTGGCCAAAAACCCTGAAATCGGCCAAAAACCGTGAAATCGGCAAAAACCCCAAAAGTTAATCCGAAAGCTTTAAAGCTGGCCTAAAACCCCATAATAAGCCGAAAACCCTAAATCCAGTCTAAAAGCCTAGTGTCTACAGAATAACCATAAAATTGACCCAGAGCCCTTAAATCGTCCAGATACCCTATATTATAGTCGACGAAAAAACCCTGAAATCGGCCGAAAAACTGAAATCATCCAAAAGCCCTAATGTTGATCCGAAAGCCATAAAACCAGTCTAAATCCCTACAATAAGCCAAAATCCCTAAAATTAGTCTGAAATCCTAGAGTCTACAGAAAAACAATAAAACTAATCTAGAGCCCTTACATCAGAAAAACCCTGAAATCGGCCGAGAACCCTAAAGTTGATCAGAAAGCCCTAAAGCTGGCCTAAAACCCTATATTAAGCAAAAAACCCTAAAATAAGTCTAAAAGCGTAGAGTCTACAGAAAAACCAAAAAATCGACACAGCGCCCTTAAATTTTCCAAATAACATATACTATAGTCAGCGGAAAAAATATGAAACCGGCCGAAAACCCTGAAAGCAGCCGAAAATGCTGTAATCTTCCAAATGCCTTGAGGTTGATCAGAAAGCCCTAAAGCCGACCTAAAAACCCTATAATAAGACGAAAATCCTAAAATCAGTCTAAAAGCCTAGAGTTTACAGAAAAACCATAAAATTGACCTGGAGCCCTTAAATCGTCCAAATACCCTATATTGTAGACAGCGGAAAAATCTGAAATCTGCCGAAAACCAAGAAATTGGCTAAAAGTTGATCAGAAAAACCATAAAGCCGCCCTCAAACCCTATAATAAGCCGAAAACCCTAGAATCAGTCTTAAATCCTAGAGTCTACGGAAAAACAATAAATTTGACTAGAGGCCTTAAATCATTCAAATGCCCGTTATTATTGTCAGCGGAAAAACCCTAAAATCGGCAAAAACCCTGAAATCGGCCAAAAGCCCTAAAGTGGATCAAAAATCCCTAAAGCCGGCCTAAAATCCCTATAGTAACCCGAAAACACTAAAATCAATCTAAAAGCCATTAGAGACTCCAGAAAAACAATAAAATTAACCCAGATCCCTTAAATTGACCAAATACCCTATACTACAAACATCGAAATGTCCCTGAAATCGGCCAGAAGCCCAAAATTTGATCAGAAAGCCATAAAGCTGGCCTAAAACCCAATAATAAGCCGAAAACCCTAAAAGCAATCTAAAAGCCTGTAGAGTCTACTGAAAAACTATAAAATTGACACCGAGCCCTTAAATCATCCAAATAACAAACACTATAGTGAGCGGAAGAACTCTGAAATCAGCCGAGAACCCATAAATCGGCAAAAAACGCTGAAATCGACCAAAAACCCTGAAATCGGCAAAAACCCCAAAAGTTAATCCGAAAGCTTTAAAGCTGGCCTAAAACCCCATAATAAGACGAAAACCCTAAATACAGTCTAAAGGCCTAGAGTCTAAAGAATAGCCATAAAATTGACCAAGAGCCCTTAAATCGTCCAGATACCCTATAATATAGTCAGCGAAAACCCTTAAATCGGCCGAAAACCCTGAAATCAGCCAAAAGCCCTAACGTTGATCCGAAAGCCATAAAACTAGCCTAAATCCCTATATTAAGCCAAAGTCCCTAAAATTAATCTGAAATCCTAGAGTCTACAGAAAAACAATAAAACTGACCTAGAGCCCTTACATTTGAAAAACCCTGAAATCGGCCGAGAACCCTAAAGTTGATCAGAAAGCCCTAAAGCAGGCCTAAAACCCTATATTAAGACAAAAACCCTAAAATAAGTCTAAAAGCGTAGAGTCTACAAAAAAACCAAAAAATCGACACAGCGCCCTTAAATCGTCCAAATACGCTATACTGTAGTCAGCGGAAAAACCCTGAAATCTGCCGAAAACCCTGAAATCAACCGAAAATGCTGTAATATGCCAAATGCCCTAAAGTTGATTAGAATGCCCTAAAGCCGGCCTAAAACCGTTTAATAAGACGAAAACCCTAAAATCAGACTAAAAGCCTAGAGTTTACAGAAAAACCATAAAAGTGACTCGGAGCCCTTAAATCGTCCAAATACCCTATACTATAGTCAGCGGCAAAACCTTGAAATCTGCCGAAAACCTTGTAATTGGCTAAAAGTTGATCAGAAAAACCATAAAGCCGCCCTCAAACCCTATAATAAGCCGAAAACCCTAGAATCAGTCTTAAAGCCTAGAGTCTATGGAAAAACTATAAATTTGACTCGGGGCCTTAAATCATTCAAATGCCCTTTATTAATGTCAGCGGAAAAACCCTAAACTCGGCCGAAGACCCTGAAATCGGCCAAAAGCCCTAAAGTTGATAAAAAAAGCCCTAAAGCCGGCCTAAAATCCCAATAATAAGCCGAAAACACTAAAGTCAGTCTAAAAGCCTATAGAGTCTACAGATAAACTATAAAATTTACCCAGAGCCCTTAAATCGTCCAAATACCATATACTGTAGTGAGCGGAAAATCTCTGAAATCATCCGAAAACCCTTAAATCGGCCACAAACCCTGAAATAAGCCAAAAACCCTAAAGTCGGTAAAAACCCCAAAAGTTAATCTGAAAGCTTTAAAGCTGGCCTAAAACCCCATAATAAGCCGAAAACCCTAAATCCAGTCTAAAAGCCTAGTGTCTACAGAATAACCATAAAATTGACCCAGAGCCCTTAAATCGTCCAGATACCCTATACTATATATAGTCAACGAAAAAACCCTGAAATTGGCCGAAAACAATGAAATCAGACAAAAGCCCTAATGTTGATCCGAAAGCCATAAAACCAACCTAAATCCCTATAATAAGCCAAAATCCCTAAAATCCGTCTGAAATCCTAGAGTCTACAGAAAAACAATAAAACTGACCCAGAGCCCTTACATCGCAAAAACCTCAAAATCGGCCGAGAACCCTGAAGTTGATCAGAAAGCCCTAAAGCTGGCCTAAAACCCTATGTTAATTCAAAAACCCTAATATAAGTCTAAAAGCGTAGAGTCTATAGAAAAACCAAAAAGTTGACACAGAGCCCTTCAATCATTCAAATGCCCTTTATTATTGTCAGCGGAAAAACCCTAAAAACGGCCGATAACCCTGAAATCGGGCAAAAGCCCTAAAGTTGATCAAAAAGCCCTAAGGCCGGCCTAAAATCCGTATAGTAAGCCGAAAACACTAAAATCAATCTAAAATCCATTAGAGTCTACAGAAAAACAAAAAAATTGACCCAGATCCCTTAAATTGACCAAATACCCTATACTATAAACATCGGAAAAACCCTGAAATCGGCCAGAAGCCCAAAAATTTATCAGAAAGCCATAAAGCTGGCGTAAAACCCTATAATAAGCAGAAAACCCTAAAATCAGTTTAAAACCCTTAAATCGTCCAAATACCATATACTATAGTGAGCCGAAAAACTCTAACATCGGCCAAAAACCCTGAAATCGGCCAAAAACCCTGAAATCTGGAAAAACCCCAAAAGATAATCCGAAAACTTTAAAGCTGGCCTAAAACCCCATATTAAGCCGAAAACCCTAAAGTTGATCAGAAAGCCCTAAAGCTGGCCTAAAACACTATATTAAGCCAAAAACCCTAAAATGACACAGAGCCTTTAAATCCTCCAAATAACATATACTATAGCCAGCGGAAAAAATCTGAAATCGGCCAAAAACCCCGAAATCAGCCGAAAATGCGGTAATCTGCCAAATTCCCTAAAGTTGATCAGAAAGCCCTAAAGCCGGCCTAAAACCCCATAATAAGACAAAAACCCAAAAATCAATCTTAAAGCCTATAGTTTACAGAAAAACCATAAAATAGACCCGAAGCCCTTAAATCGTCCAAATACCCTATACTGTAGTCAGCGGAAAAATCCTGAAATCTGCCGAAAACCCTGAAATTGGTAAAAGTTGATCAGAAAAACCATAAAGCCGCCTTCAAACCCTATAATAAACCGAAAACCCTAAAATCAGTCTTGAAGCCTAGAGTCTACCGATAACTATAAATTTGACCAGAGGCCTTAAATCATTCAAATGCCCTTTATTATTGTCAGCGGAAAAACCCTAAAATCAGCCGAAAACCCAGAAATCGGACGAAAGCCCTAAAGTGGATCCAAAAGCCCTAAAGCCGGCCTAAAATCCCTAAAATAAGCCGAAAACACTAAAATCAATCTAAAAGCCATTAGAGTCTACAGAAAAACAATAAAATTGACCTAGATCCCTTAAATTGACCAAATACCGTATACTATAAACATCGGAAAAACCCTGAAATCGGCCAGAAGCCCAAAAATGGATCAGAAAGCCATAAAGCTGGCCTAAAACCCTATAATAAGCCGAAAACCCTAAAATCAGTCTAAAAGCCTATAGAGTCTACAGAAAAACTATAAAGTTGGCACAGAGCCCTTAAATCATTCAAATGCCCTTTATTATTGTCAGCGGAAAAACCCTAAAATCGGCCGATAACCCTGAAATCGGGCAAAAGCCCTAAAGTTGATCAAAAAGCCCTAAGGCCGGCCTAAAATCCGTATAATAAGCCGAAAACACTAAAATCAATCTAAAAGCCATTAGAGTCTACAGAAAAACAAAAAAATTGACCCAGATCCCTTAAATTGACCAAATACCGTATACTATAAACATCGGAAAAACCCTGAAATCGGCCAGAAGCCCAAAAATTGATCAGAAAGCCATAAAGCTGGCCTAAAACCCTATATTAAGCCGAAAACCCTAAAATCAGTCTAAAAGCCTATAGAGTCTACAGAAAAAATATAAAATTGACCCAGAGCCCTTAAATCGTCCAAATACCATATACTATAGTGGGCGGAAAAACTCTGAAATCAGCCGAAAACCCTTAAATCGGCCAAAAACCCTAGAATCTGCCAAAAACCCTGAAATCGGCCAAAAACCCCAAATCGGAAAAACCCTTAAATCGGCCGAGAACCCTAAAGTTGATCAGAAAGCCCTAAAGCTGGCGTAAAACCCTATATTAAGCCAAAAACCCTAAAATAAGTCTAAAAGCGTAGTGTCTACAGAAAAACCAAAAAATTGACACAGGGCCCTTAAATCATCCAAATAACATATACAATAATCAGCGGAAAAAATCTGAAATCGACCGAAAACCCTGAAATCAGCCGAAAATGCTGTAATCTGCCAAATGCCCTAAAGTTGATCAGAAAGCCCTAAAGCCGGCCTAAAACCCTATAATAAGACGAAAACCCTAAAATCAGTCTAAAAGCCTAGAGTTTACAGAAAAACCATAAAATTGACCCGAAGCCCTTAAATCGTCCAAATACCCTATACTGTAGTCAGCGGAAAAATCCCTGAAATCTGCAGAAAACCCTGAAATTGGCTAAAAGTTGATCAGAAAAACCATAAAGCCGCCCTCAAACCCTATAATAAGCCGAAAACCCTAAAATCAGTCTTAAAGCCTAGAGTCTACGGAAAAACTATAAGTTTGACCCGAGGCCTTAAATCATTCAAATGCCCTTTATTATTGTCAGCGGAAAAACCCTAAAATCGGTCGAAAACTCTGAAATCGGCCAAAAGCCCTAAAGTAGATCTAAAAGCCCTAAAGCCGACCTAAAATACCTATTATAAGCCGAAAACACTAAAATCAATCTAAAAGCCATTAGAGTCTACAGAAAAACCATAAAATTGACCCAGATCCCTTAAATTGCCCAAATACCCTATATTATAAACATCGAAAAAACCCTGAAATCGGCTAGAAGCCCAAAAATTGATCAGAAAGCCATAAAGCTGGCTAAAACCCTATAATAAGCCGAAAACCCAAAATCAGTCTAAAAGCCTATAGAGTCTACAGAAAAACTATTAAATTGACCCAGAGCCCTTAAATTGTCCAAATACCATATACTATAGTGGGTGGAAACACTCTGAATCAGCCGAAAACCCTGAAGTCGGCCAAAAACCCTAAAATCGGCCAAAAAACCTGAAATCGGCAAAAACCTCAAAAGTTAATCCGAAAGCTTTAAATCTGGCCTAAAACCCCATAATAAGGCGAAAACCCTAAATCCAGTCTAAAAGCCGAGAGTCTACAGAATAACCATAAAATTGACCCAGAGCCCTTAAATAGTCCAGATACCCTATACTATATGATAGCCAAATCCGCAAGTGCACGGATGGTTATCGCGTTGTATAATAGATATTGTACCCAAGGGATAGGTGTCTTTCTATTAAATTATTTAGAGCCTTGTGCAGAAAATAAAAAGATATATGTTGTTGTTTTGTTTTCAGAACTAGAAAATAAAATAGCATAAAATAAAAGAGAAGAGAAAAGATGACGAGATTTAAGCACTTGGGTTGGATTACATAGTTTATAAAATATGCTAGCAAACTCTTACTTAATTTCTGAATTCTAGAACCATGTTCGTGATGCTATAGCCTAGTATTTCTACAAGTTAATTCCTTACAAATGTAAAACTTTCTTCCTAAATTCTAAATTCAATTCCTTGCAATTTAGTTAACTAAAGAAGAAGATGAAGATGAAGTTCAGGCCAACATAAAGCTACGTCTATCCTAATTCCTTAGTGATATATACATATAGCCTTTTTTAAATCCTATTTCCCTTACTACTTACCAATTTCCATTGTTATAAGTAATAAGCAAGAACTCTTATGCGCATTAAGAGGAAATGAAGAACAAGGAAATAAAACATGAATTGGAAATATTATTCATAAATGTAGAAGAAAAACTAAGACATAAAATATAAACTAAAACAACCCAAGATACATAAAAGAATTAGCCAAGCATGGCTAAAAGAGGCATCGAATTACCCTGGATAGGAGCTCAAGTTTGGCTTCCCACAATTCCTAGGAACAATGCTCTTAAGGAGGAAAGAAGAATACTTGTTGTATTCTGAATAGGTGTGTCTTTTACAAAGGATGAGCACTCCTATTTATAGCAAAAATTTCAATGGTGGAGGAGTTGATGGCCATTATGGCCTTCATTGGCCACCAATTAACTTTTGAAAACTCCTTCCCACTACCATCAATTCTCCACTCATCCTTTTTCACATGTGCAAAATAGAAATGATGCTTCATATTCAATCTTTACACTTTTGGTTCTCTCTTTGTTAGCACTTCAATTCTGGCCCTTTATTTTCCTTAAACTTCACTTTTAGCCCCCAACTCTTGAACTTTCATACTTTGGCCCTTTCTTTCCTGAAATTTACAGTTTGGTCCCTGGACAAAAATGATAACTTCTACCAGCTTTCCTAAAATATAAAAAATAACTATAAAAATTCCTAAAAATATAAAATAAAGTTTAAAAACAAAATAAAAGCTAATCTATATGCAAAATGCAAAATAAATATAAAATGTAAATAAAAAGAATAAAAAATCTATAAGAGACTCAAAAATTATAAAATAAACAGACTAAACCCTAAAATTATCATATAAAATCCAGCCATCACAATAGTCAACGAAAAAACCCGAAATCGGCCGAAAACACTGAAAAACTATAAATTTGACCGGAGGCCTTGAATCATTCAAATGCCCTATTTTAAGCGGGAAAACCCTAAAATCAGCTAAAAACTCTGAAATCGGCCAAAAGCCCTAAAGTTGATCAAAATGCCCTAAAGCCGGTCTAAAATCCCTATAATAAGCCGAAAACACTAAAATCAATCTAAAAGCCATTAGAGTCTACAATAAATTGACCCAGATCCCTTAAATTGACCAAATACCCTATACTATAAACATCGGAAAAACCCTGAAATCGGCCAGAAGCCCAAAAATTGATTAGAAAGCCATAAAGCTGGCCTAAAACCCTATAATAATTCGAAAACCCGAAAATCAGTCTAAAAGCCTATAGAGTCTACATAAAAACTATAAAATTGACCCAGAGCCCTCAAGTCGTCCAAAAACCATATACTATAGTGAGCGGAAAAACTCTGAAATCAGCTGAAAACCCTTAATCGGCCAAAAATCCTGAAATTGGCCAAAAACCTTGAAATCGGTAAAAAGCCCAAAAGTTAATCCGAAAGCTTTAAAGCGGGCCTAAAACCCCATAATAAGTTGAAAACCCTAAATCCAATCTAAAAGCCTAGAGTCTACAGAATAACCATTAAATTGACCCAGAGCCCTTACATCGGAAAAACCCTGAAATCGGCCGAGAACCCTAAAGTTGATCAGAAAGCCCTAAAGCTGTCCTATAACCCTATATTAAGCCAAAAACCCTAAAATAAGTATAAAAGCGTAGAGTCTACAGAAAAACCAAAAAATTGACACAAAGCCCTTAAATCGTCCAAATAACATATACTATATTCAGTGGAAAAAATCTGAAATCGGCCGAAAACCCTGAAATCAGCCGAAAATGCTGAAATTTGCCAAATGCCCTAAAGTTGATCAGAAAGCCCTAAAGGCGGCCAAAAACCCTATAATAAGACGAAAACCCTAAATCTGTCTAAAAGCCTAAAGTTTACAGAAAAACCATAAAATTGACCCGGAGCCCTTAAATCGTCCAAATACCCTATACAATAGTCAGCGGAAAAACCCTGAAATTTGCCGAAAACCCTGAAATTGGCTAAAAGTTGATCAGAAAAACCATAAAGCCGCCCTCAAACCCTTTAATAAGCCGAAAACCCTAGAATCAGTCTTAAAGCCTAGAGTCTACGGAAAAACTTTAAATTTGACCAGAGGCCTTAAATCATTCAAATGCCCTTTATTATTGTCAGCGGAAAAACCCTAAAATCGGCCAAAAGCCCTAAAGTTGATCAAAAAGCCCTAAAACCGGCCTAAAACCCCTATAATAAGCCGAAAACACTAAAATCAATCTAAAAGCCATTAAAGTCTACAGAAAAACAATAAAATTGACCCAGATCCCTTAAATTCACAAATACCCTATACTATAAACATCGGAAAAACCCTGAAATTGGCCAGAAGCCCAAAAATTGATCAGAAAGCCATAAGGCTGGTCTTAAACCCTATAATAAGCCGAAAACCATAAAATCAGTCTAAAAGCCTATAGAGTCGAGTCGATATAAAAACAATAAAATTGACCCAGAGCCCTTAAGTCGTCCAAATACCATATACTATAGTGAGCGGAAAAACTCTGAAATCAGCCGAAAACCCTTAAATCGGCCGAAAACCCTGAAATCAGCAAAAAACACTGAAATCGGCAAAAACCCCAAAAGTTAATCCGAAAGCTTTAAAGCTGGCCTAAAACCCCATAATAAGCAGAAAGCCCTAAATCCAGTCTAAAAGCCTAGAGTCTACAGAATAACCATTAAATTGACCCAGAGCCCTTAAGTCGTCCAAATACCATATACTATAGTCCGCGGAAAAAATATGAAATCGGCCGAAATCACTGAAATCAGCCGAAAATGTTGTAATCTGCCAAATGCCCTAAAGTTGATCCGAAAGCCCTAAAGCCGGCCTAAAACCCTATTATAATACGAAAACCCTAAAATCAGTCAAAAAGCCTACAGATTACAGAAAAACAATAAAAATTGACCCAGATCCCTTAAATTGACCAAATACCCTATACTATAAACATGGGAAAAACCCTGAAACCGGCCAGAAGCCCAAAAATTGATCAGAAAGCCATAAAGCTGGCCTAAAACCCTATAATAAGCCGAAAACCCTAAAATCAGTCTAAAAGCCTGTAGAGTCTACAGAAAAACTATAAAATTGACCCAGAGCCCTTATATCGTCCAAATACCATATACTATAGTGAGCGGAAAAACACTGAAATCACTCGAAACCCTTAAATCGGCCAAAAACCCTGAAATCGGCCAAAAACCCTGAAATCGGCAAAACCCCCAAAAGTTAATCCAAAAGCTTTAAAGCTAGCCTAAAACCCCATAATAAGCCAAAAACCCTAAATCCAGTCTAAAATCCTAGAATCTACAGAATAACCATAAAATTGACCCAGAGCCCTTAAATCGTCCAAATACCCTATACTATAGTCAACGAGAAAACCCTGAAATCGGCCGAAAACACTGAAATCGGCCAAAAGCCCTAATGTTGATTCGAAGGCCATAAAACCAGCCTAAATCCCTATAATAAGCCAAAATCCCTAAAATCAGTCTAAAATCCTAAAGTCTACGGAAAAACAATAAAACTGACCCAGAGCCCTTACATCGGAAAAACCCTGAAATCGGCCGAGAACCCTAAAGTTGATCAGAAAGCCCTAAAGTTGCCCTAAAACCCTATATTAAGCCAAAAACCGTAAAATAAGTCTAAAAGTGTAGAGTCTACATAAAAACAAAAAGATTGACACAAAGCCCTTAAATCGTCCAAATAACATATACTATAGTCAATGGAAAATATCTGAAATCGGCCGAAAACCCTGAAATAAGCCGAAAATGCTGTAATCTTCCAAATGCCTTAAAGTTGATCAGAAATCCATAAAGGCGGCCTAAAACCCTATAATTAGACGAAAACCCTAACATCAGTCTAAAAGCCTAGAGTTTACAGAAAAACCATAAAATTGACCCGGAGCCCTTAAATCGTCCAAATACCCCATACTGTAGTCAGCGGAAAACCATAAAGCCGCCCTCAAACCCTATAATAAACCGAAAACCCTAGAATCAGTCTTAAATCCTAGAGTCTACGGAAAAACTATAAATTTGACCAGAGGCCTTAAATCATTCAAATGCCCTTTATTATTGTCAGCGGAAAAACCCTAAAATCGGCCGAAAACCCTGAAATCGGCGAAAAGCCCTAAAGTTGATCAAAAAGCTTTAAAGCTGGCCTAAAATCCCTATAATAAGCCGAAAACACTAAAATCAATCTAAAAGCAATTAGAGTCTACAGAATAACAATAAAATTGACCCAGAAACCTTAAATTGACCAAGTACCCTACACTATAAACATCGGAAAAACCCTGAAATCGGCCAGAAGCCCAAAAATTGATCAGAAAGCCATAAAGCTGGCCTAAAACCCTATAATAAGCCGAAAACCCTAAAATCAGTCTAAAAGCCTATAGAGTCTACACAAAAACTATAAAATTGACCCAGTGCCCTTAAATCGTCCAAATACCATATACTATAGTGAGCGGAAAAACTCTGAAATCAGCCGAAAACCCTTAAATCGGCCAAAAACCTAGAAATCAGCAAAAACCCCAAAAGTTAATCCGAAAGCTTTAAAAATGGCCTAAAACCCCATAATAAGCCGAAAACCCTAAATCCAGTCTAAAAGCCTATAGTCTACAGAATAACCATAAAATTGACCCAGAGCCCTTAAATCGTCCAGATACCCTATACTATAGTCAACGAAAAAACTGTGAAATCGGCCGAAAACACTGAAATCAGCCAAAAGCCCTAATATTGATTCGAAAGCCATAAAACCAGCCTAAATCCCTATAATAAGCCAAAATCCCTAAAATAAGTTTGAAATCCTAGAGTCTACAGAAAAACAATAAAACTAACCCAGAAATCGATCGAGAACCCTAAAGTTGATCAGAAAGCCCTAAAGCTGGCCTAAAACCCTATATTAAGCCAAAAACCCTAAAATAAGTCTAAAAGGGTAGAGTTTACAGAAAAACAATAAAATCGACCCAGATCCCTTAAATTTACCAAATACCCTATACTATAAACATCGGAAAAACCCTGAAATCGGCCAGAAGCCCAAAAATTGATCAGAAAGCCATAAAGCTGGCCTAAAACCCTATAATAAGCCGAAAACCCGAAAATCAGTCTAAAAGCCTATAGAATCTAAAGAAAAACTTTAAAATTGACCCAGAGCCCTTAAATCGTCCAAATACCATATACTATAGTGAGCGGAAAAACCCTTAATTCGGCCAAAAACCCTGAAATCGGCCAAAAACCCTGAAATCGGCAAAATCCCCAAAAGTTAATTCGAAAGCTTTAAAGCTGGCCAAAAACCCCATAATAAGCCGAGAACCCTAAATCCAGTCTAAAAGCCTAGAGTCTACAGAATAACCATAAAATTGACCCAGAGCCCTTAAATCGACAGATACTCTATATGATAGTCAATGAAAAAACCGTGAAATCGGCCAAAAATACCAAAATCAGCCAAAAGCCCTAATGTTGATCCGAAAGCCATAAAACCAGCCTAAATCCCTATAATATGCCAAAATCCTTGTAATCAGTCTGAAATCCTAGAGTCTACAGAAAAACAATAAAACTGACCCAGAGCCCTTACATCGGAAAAACCCTGAAATCGGCCGAAAACCCTAAAGTTGACCAGAAAGCCCTGAAGCTGGCCTAAAACCCTATATTAAGCCAAAAACCCTAAAATAAGTCTAAAAGCGTAGAGTCTACAGAAAAACCAAAAAATTGACACAGAGCCCTTAAATCGTCCAAATACCACATACTATAGTGTGCAGAAAAACTCTGTCCTCGGCCAAAAACCTTGAAATCGGCCAAAAACCCTGAAATCGTCAAAAACCCCAAAAGTTAATCCGAAAGCTTTAAAGCTGGCCTAAAACACCATAATAAGCCCAAAACCCTAAATCTAGTCTAAAAGCCTAGAGTCTACTGAATAACCATAAAATTGACCCAGAGCTCTTAAATCGTCCAGATACCCTATACTATAGTCAACGAAAAAACCCTGAAATAGGCCGAAAACACTGAAATCAGCCAAAAGCTTTAATGTTGGTCCGATAGCCATAAAACCAGCCTAAATCCCTATTATAAGCCAAAATCCCTAAAACCAGTCTGAAATCCTAGATTCTACAGAAAAACAATAAAACTGACCTAGAGCCCCTACATCGGAAAAACCCTGAAATCGGCCGAGAACCCTAAAGTTGATTAGAAAGCCCTAAAGCTGGCCTAAAACCCTATATTAAGCCAAAAACCCTAAAATAAGTCTAAAAGCGTAGAGTCTACAGAAAAACAAAAAGATTGACACAGAGCCCTTAAATCGTCCAAACAACATATACTATAGTCAGCGGAAAATATCTGAAATCGGCCGAAAACCCTGAAATCAGCCGAAAATGCTGTAATCTGCCAAATGCCTTAAAGTTGATCAGAAATCCATAAAGCCGGCTTAAAACCCTATAATAAGACGAAAACCCTAACATCAGTCTAAAAGCCCAGAGTTTACAGAAAAACCATAAAATTGACCCGGAGCCCTTAAATCGTCCAAATACCCCATACTGTAGTCAGCGTAAAAACCCTAAAATCGGCCGAAAACCCTGTAATCGTCCAAAAGCCCTAATGTTGATCAAAAAGCCCTAAAGCGGGCCTAAAATCCCTATATTAAGCCGGAAACACTAAAATCAATCTAAAAGCCATTACAGTCTACAGAAAAACAATAAAATTGACCCAGATACCATAAATTGACCAAATACCCTATAATATAAACATCGGAAAAACCCTTAAATCGGCCAGAAGCCCAAAAATTGATCAGAAAGCCATAAAGCTGGCCATAAAAGCCTATAGAGTCTATAGAAAAACTATAAAATTGACCTAGAGCCCCTAAATCGTCCAAATACAATATACTATAGTGAGCGGAAAAACTCTGAAATCAGCCGAAAACTCTTAAATTGGCCAAAAACCCTGAAATCGGCTAAAAACATTGAAATCTGCAAAAACCCCAGAAGTTAATACGAAAGCTTTAAAGCTGGCCTAAAACCCCATAATAAGCCGAAAACCATAAATCCAGTCTAAATGCCTTGAGTCTACCGAATAACCATGAAATTGACCCCAAGCCCTTAAATCGTCTAGATAGCCTATACTATGATCAACGAAAAAACCCTGAAATCGGCGGAAAACACTGATATCAGCCAAAAGCCCTAATGTTGATTCGAAAGCCATAAAACCAGCCTAAATCCCTGTAATAAGCCAAAATCCCTAAAATCAGTCTGAAATCCTAGAGTCTACAGAAAAACAACAAAACTAACCCAGAGCCCTTTCATCGGAAAAACCCTGAAATCGGCCGAGAACCCTAAATTTGATCAGAAAACCCTATAGCTGGCCTAAAACCCTATATTAAGCCCAATACCCTAAAATAAATCTAAAAGCGTAGAGTCTACCGAAAAACAAAAAAATAGACACAGAGCCCTTAAATCGTCCAAATAAAATATACTATAGTCAGTGGAAAAAATCTGAAATCGGCCGAAAACCCTGAAATCAGCCGAAAATGCTGTAATCTGCCAAATGGACTAAAGTTGATCAAAAAGCCCTAAAGCCGGCCTATAGCGCTATAATAAGACGAAAACCCTAAAATCAGTCTAAAAGCCTAGAGTTTACAGAAAAACCATAAAATTGACCCAGAGCCCCTTAGCTCGTCCAAATACCCTATACTGTAGTTAGCGGGAAAACCTTGAAATCTAACCAAAATCCTGAAATTGGCTAAAAGTTGATTAGAAAAACCATAAACCCGCCCTCAAACCCTATAATAAGCCGAAAACCCTAGAATCAGACTTAAAACCTAGAGTCTACGGAAAAACTATAAATTTGACCAGAGTCCTTAAATCATTCAAATGCCCTTTATTATTGTCAGCGAAAAAACCCTAACATCAGCCGAAAACCATGTAATCAGCCAAAAGCCCTAAAGTTGATCAAAAAGACCTAAAGCCGGCCTAAAATCCCTATAATAAGCCGGAAACACTAAAATCAATCTAAAAGCCATTAGAGTCTACAGAAATACAATAAAATTGACCCAGATCCTTTAAACTGACCAAATACCCTATTCTATAAACATCAAAAAAACCCTGATATCGGCCAGAAGCCCAAAAATTGATCTGAAAGCCATAAAGCAGGCCTAAAATCCTATATTAAGCCGAAAACCCTAAAATCAGTCTAAAAGCCTATAGAGTCTACAGAAAAACTATAAAATTTACCCAGAGCCCTTAAATCGTCCAAATACTATATACTATAGTGAGCGGAAAAACTCTGAAATCAGCCGAAAACCCTTAAATCGGCCAAAAACCTTGAAATCGGCCAAAAACCCTGAAATCTGCAAAAACACCAAAAGTTAATCCGAAAGCTTTAAAGTTGGCCTAAAACCCCATAATAAGCCGAAAACCATAAATCCAGTCTAAAAGCCTAGACTCTACAGAATAACCATAAAATTGACCCCGAGCCCTTAAATTGTCTAGATACACTACACTATCGTCAACGAAAAAACCCTGAAATCGGCCGAAAACCCTGAAATCAGCCAAAAGCCCTAATGTTGATCCGAAAGCCATAAAACCAGCCTAAATCCCTATAATAAGCCAAAATCCCTAAAATCAGTCTGAAATCCAAGAGTCTACAAAAAAACAACAAAACTAACCTAGAGCCCTTTCATCGGAAAAACCCTGAATTCGGCCGAGAACCCTAAAGTTGATCAGAAAGCCCTATAAATGGCCTAAAACCTTATGTTAAGCCAAAAACCCTAAAATAAGTCTAAAAGCGTAGAGTCTACAGAAAAACCAAAAAATTGACACATAGCCCTTAAATCGTCCAAATAAAATATACTATAGTCAGCGGAAAAAATCTGAAATCGGCCGAAAACCCTGAAATCAGCTGTAAATGCTGTAATCTGCCAAATGGCCTAAAGTTGATCAGAAAGCCCTAATGCCGGCCTAAAACGCTATAATAAGACGAAAACCCTAACATCAGTATAAAAGCCTAGAGTTTACCGAAAAACCATAAAATTGACCCGGAGCCCCTTAGATCGTCCAAATCCCTTATATTGTAGTCAGGGAAATACCTTGAAATCTACCCAAAATCCTGTGGCTAAAAGTTGATCAGATAAACCATAAAGCCGCCCTCAAACCCTATAATAAGTCGAAAACCCTAGAATCAGACTTAAAGCCTAGAGTCTAAGGAAAAACTATAAATTTGACCAGAGTCCTTAAATCATTCAAATGCCCTTTATTATTGTCAGCGAAAAAACCCTAAAATCAGCCGAAAACCATGTAATCAGCCAAAAGCCCTAAAGTTGATCAAAAAGACCTAAAGCCGGCCTAAAATCCCTATAATAAGCCGGAAACACTAAAATTGACCCATATCCTTTAAACTGACCAAATACCGTATACTATAAACATCGAAAAAACCCTGATATCGGCCAGAAGCCCAAAAATTGATCTGAAAGCCATAAAGCAGGCCTAAAATCCTATATTACGCCGAAAACCCTAAAATCAGTCTAAAAGCCTATAGAGTCTACAGAAAAACTATAAAATTCACCCAGAGCCCTTAAATCGTCCAAATACCATATACTATAGTGAGCGGAAAAACTCTGAAATCAGCCGAAAACCCTTAAATCGGCCAAAAACCCTGAAATCGGCCAAAAACCCTGAAATCTGCAAAAACCCCAAAAGTTAATCCGAAAGCTTTAAAGTTGGCCTAAAACCCCATAATAAGCCGAAAACCATAAATCCAGTCTAAAAGCCTAGACTCTAAAGAATAACCATAAAATTGACCCCGAGCCCTTAAATTGTCTAGATACACTACACTATCGTCAACGAAAAAACCCTGAAATCGGCCGAAAACCCTGAAATCAGCCAAAAGCCCTAATGTTGATCCGAAAGCCATAAAACCAGCCTAAATCCCTATAATAAGCCAAAATCCCTAAAATCAGTCTGAAATCCTAGAGTCTACAAAAAAACAACAAAACTAACCTAGAGCCCTTTCATCGGAAAAACCCTGAAATCGGCGAGAACCCTAAAGTTGATCAGAAAGCCCTATAAATGGCCTAAAACCCTATGTTAAACCAAAAACCCTAAAATAAGTCTAAAAGCGTAGAGTCTACAGAAAAACCAAAAAATTGACACATAACCCTTAAATCGTCCAAATAAAATATACTATAGTCAGCGGAAAAAATCTGAAATCGGCCGAAAACCCTGAAATCAGCTGTAAATCCTGTAATCTGCCAAATGGCCTAAAGTTGATCAGAAAGCCCTAATGCCGGCCTAAAACGCTATAATAAGACGAAAACCCTAACATCAGTATAAAAGCCTAGAGTTTACAGAAAAACCATAAAATTGACCCGGAGCTCCTTAGATCGTCCAAATCCCCTATACTGTAGTCAGCGGAAATACCTTGAAATCTACCCAAAATCCTGTGGCTAAAAGTTGATCAGATAAACCATAAAGCCGCCCTCAAAACCTATAATAAGCCGAAAACCCGAGAATCAGACTTAAAGCCTAGAGTCTAAGGAAAAACTATAAATTTGACCAGAGTCCTTAAATCATTCAAATGCCCTTTATTATTGTCAGCGAAAAAACCCTAAAATCAGCCGAAAACCATGTAATCAGCCAAAAGCCCTAAAGTTGATCAAAAAGACCTAAAGCCGGCCTAAAATCCCTATAATAAGCCGGAAACACTAAAATCAATCTAAAAGCCATTAGAGTCTACAGAAATACAATAAAATTGACCCAGATCCTTTAAACTGACCAAATACCGTATACTATAAACATCGAAAAAACCCTGATATCGGCCAGAAGCCCAAAAATTGATTTGAAAGCCATAAAGCAGGCCTAAAATCCTATATTATGCCGAAAACCATTAAATCAGTCTAAAAGCCTATAGAGTCTACAGAAAAACTATAAAATTCACCCAGAGCCCTTAAATCGTCCAAATACCATATACTATAGTGAGCGGAAAAACTCTGAAATCAGCCGAAAACCCTTAAATCGGCCAAAAACCCTGAAATCGGCCAAAAACCCTGAAATCTGCAAAAACCCCAAAAGTTAATCCGAAAGCTTTAAAGCTGGCCTAAAACCCCATAATAAGCCGAAAACCATAAATCCAGTCTAAAAGTCTAGACTCTACAGAATAACCATAAAATTGACCCCGAGCCCTTAAATTGTCTAGATACACTACACTATCGTCAACGAAAAAACCCTGAAATCGGCCGAAAACCCGGAAATCAGCCAAAAGCCCTAATGTTGATCCGAAAGCCACAAAACCAGCCTAAATCCCTATAATAAGCCAAAATCCCTAAAATCAGTCTGAAATCCTAGAGTCTACAAAAAAACAACAAAACTAACCTAGAGCCCTTTCATCGGAAAAACCCTGAAATCGGCCGAGAACCCTAAAGTTGATCAGAAAGCCCTATAAATGGCCTAAAACCCTATGTTAAGCCAAAAAACCTAAAATAAGTCTAAAAGCGTAGAGTCTACAGAAAAACCAAAAAATTGACACATAGCCCTTAAATCGTCCAAATAAAATATACTATAGTCAGCGGAAAAAATCTGAAATCGGCCGAAAACCCTGAAATCAGCTGTAAATCCTGTAATCTGCCAAATGGCCTAAAGTTGATCAGAAAGCCCTAATGCCGGCCTAAAACGCTATAATAAGACGAAAACCCTAACATCAGTATAAAAGCCTAGAGTTTACCGAAAAACCATAAAATTGACCCGGAGCCCCTTAGATCGTCCAAATCCCCTATATTGTAGTCAGGGAAATACCTTGAAATCTACCCAAAATCCTGTGGCTAAAAGTTGATCAGATAAACCATAAAGCCGCCCTCAAAACCTATAATAAGCCGAAAACCCGAGAATCAGACTTAAAGCCTAGAGTCTAAGGAAAAACTATAAATTTGACCAGAGTCCTTAAATCATTCAAATGCCCTTTATTATTGTCAGCGAAAAAACCCTAAAATCAGCCGAAAACCATGTAATCAGCCAAAAGCCCTAAAGTTGATCAAAAAGACCTAAAGCCGGCCTAAAATCCCTATAATAAGCCGGAAACACTAAAATCAATCTAAAAGCCATTAGAGTCTACAGAAATACAATAAAATTGACCCAGATCCTTTAAACTGACCAAATACAGTATACTATAAACATCGAAAAAACCCTGATATCGGCCAGAAGCCCAAAAATTGATTTGAAAGCCATAAAGCAGGCCTAAAATCCTATATTATGCCGAAAACCATTAAATCAGTCTAAAAGCCTATAGAGTCTACAGAAAAACTATAAAATTCACCCAGAGCCCTTAAATCGTCCAAATACCATATACTATAGTGAGCGGAAAAACTCTGAAATCAGCCGAAAACCCTTAAATCGGCCAAAAACCCTGAAATCGGCCAAAAACCCTGAAATCTGCAAAAACCCCAAAAGTTAATCCGAAAGCTTTAAAGTTGGCCTAAAACCCCATAATAAGCCGAAAACCATAAATCCAGTCTAAAAGCCTAGACTCTAAAGAATAACCATAAAATTGACCCCGAGCCCTTAAATTGTCTAGATACACTACACTATCGTCAACGAAAAAACCCTGAAATCGGCCGAAAACCCTAAAATCAGCCAAAAGCCCTAATGTTGATCCGAAAGCCATAAAACCAGCCTAAATCCCTATAATAAGCCAAAATCCCTAAAATCAGTCTGAAATCCTAGAGTCTACAAAAAAACAACAAAACTAACCTAGAGCCCTTTCATCGGAAAAACCCTGAAATCGGCCGAGAACCCTAAAGTTGATCAGAAAGCCCTATAAATGGCCTAAAACCCTATGTTAAACCAAAAACCCTAAAATAAGTCTAAAAGCATAGAGTCTACAGAAAAACCAAAAAATTGACACATAACCCTTAAATCGTCCAAATAAAATATACTATAGTCAGCGGAAAAAATCTGAAATCGGCCGAAAACCCTGAAATCAGCTGTAAATCCTGTAATCTGCCAAATGGCCTAAAGTTGATCAGAAAGCCCTAATGCCGGCCTAAAACGCTATAATAAGACGAAAACCCTAACATCAGTATAAAAGCCTAGAGTTTACAGAAAAACCATAAAATTGACCCGGAGCTCCTTAGATCGTCCAAATCCCCTATACTGTAGTCAGCGGAAATACCTTGAAATCTACCCAAAATCCTGTGGCTAAAAGTTGATCAGATAAACCATAAAGCCGCCCTCAAAACCTATAATAAGCCGAAAACCCGAGAATCAGACTTAAAGCCTAGAGTCTAAGGAAAAACTATAAATTTGACTAGAGTCCTTAAATCATTCAAATGCCCTTTATTATTGTCAGCGAAAAAACCCTAAAATCAGCCGAAAACCATGTAATCAGCCAAAAGCCCTAAAGTTGATCAAAAAGACCTAAAGCCGGCCTAAAATCCCTATAATAAGCCGGAAACACTAAAATCAATCTAAAAGCCATTAGAGTCTACAGAAATACAATAAAATTGACCCAGATCCTTTAAACTGACCAAATACCGTATACTATAAACATCGAAAAAACCCTGATATCGGCCAGAAGCCCAAAAATTGATTTGAAAGCCATAAAGCAGGCCTAAAATCCTATATTATGCCGAAAACCATTAAATCAGTCTAAAAGCCTATAGAGTCTACAGAAAAACTATAAAATTCACCCAGAGCCCTTAAATCGTCCAAATACCATATACTATAGTGAGCGGAAAAACTCTGAAATCAGCCGAAAACCCTTAAATCGGCCAAAAACCCTGAAATCGGCCAAAAACCCTGAAATCTGCAAAAACCCCAAAAGTTAATCCGAAAGCTTTAAAGCTGGCCTAAAACCCCATAATAAGCCGAAAACCATAAATCCAGTCTAAAAGTCTAGACTCTACAGAATAACCATAAAATTGACCCCGAGCCCTTAAATTGTCTAGATACACTACACTATCGTCAACGAAAAAACCCTGAAATCGGCCGAAAACCCGGAAATCAGCCAAAAGCCCTAATGTTGATCCGAAAGCCACAAAACCAGCCTAAATCCCTATAATAAGCCAAAATCCCTAAAATCAGTCTGAAATCCTAGAGTCTACAAAAAAACAACAAAACTAACCTAGAGCCCTTTCATCGGAAAAACCCTGAAATCGGCCGAGAACCCTAAAGTTGATCAGAAAGCCCTATAAATGGCCTAAAACCCTATGTTAAGCCAAAAAACCTAAAATAAGTCTAAAAGCGTAGAGTCTACAGAAAAACCAAAAAATTGACACATAGCCCTTAAATCGTCCAAATAAAATATACTATAGTCAGCGGAAAAAATCTGAAATCGGCCGAAAACCCTGAAATCAGCTGTAAATCCTGTAATCTGCCAAATGGCCTAAAGTTGATCAGAAAGCCCTAATGCCGGCCTAAAACGCTATAATAAGACGAAAACCCTAACATCAGTATAAAAGCCTAGAGTTTACCGAAAAACCATAAAATTGACCCGGAGCCCCTTAGATCGTCCAAATCCCCTATATTGTAGTCAGGGAAATACCTTGAAATCTACCCAAAATCCTGTGGCTAAAAGTTGATCAGATAAACCATAAAGCTGCCCTCAAACCCTATAATAAGCCGAAAACCCTAGAATCAGACTTAAAGCCTAGAGTCTAAGGAAAAACTATAAATTTGACCAGAGTCCTTAAATCATTCAAATGCCCTTTATTATTGTCAGCGAAAAAACCCTAAAATCAGCCGAAAACCATGTAATCAGCCAAAAGCCCTAAAGTTGATCAAAAAGACCTAAAGCCGGCCTAAAATCCCTATAATAAGCCGGAAACACTAAAATTGACCCAGATCCTTTAAACTGACCAAATACCGTATACTATAAACATCGAAAAAACCCTGATATCGGCCAGAAGCCCAAAAATTGATCTGAAAGCCATAAAGCAGGCCTAAAATCCTATATTATGCCGAAAACCCTAAAATCAGTCTAAAAGCCTATAGAGTCTACAGAAAAACTATAAAATTCACCTAGAGCCCTTAAATCGTCCAAATACCATATACTATAGTGAGCGGAAAAACTCTGAAATCAGCCGAAAACCCTTAAATCGGCCAAAAACCCTGAAATCGGCCAAAAACCCTGAAATCTGCAAAAACCCCAAAAGTTAATCCGAAAGCTTTAAAGCTGGCCTAAAACCCCATAATAAGCCGAAAACCATAAATCCAGTCTAAAAGTCTAGACTCTACAGAATAACCATAAAATTGACCCCGAGCCCTTAAATTGTCTAGATACACTACACTATCGTCAACGAAAAAACCCTGAAATCGGCCGAAAACCCGGAAATCAGCCAAAAGCCCTAATGTTGATCCGAAAGCCATAAAACCAGCCTAAATCCCTATAATAAGCCAAAATCCCTAAAATCAGTCTGAAATCCTAGAGTCTACAAAAAAACAACAAAACTAACCTAGAGCCCTTTCATCGGAAAAACCCTGAAATCGGCCGAGAACCCTAAAGTTGATCAGAAAGCCCTATAAATGGCCTAAAACCCTATGTTAAGCAGAAAACCCTAAAATAAGTCTAAAAGCGTAGAGTCTACAAAAAAACCAAAAAATAGACACATAGCCCTTAAATCGTCCAAATAAAATATACTATAGTCAGCGGAAAAAATCTGAAATCGGCCGAAAACCCTGAAATCAGCTGTAAATGCTGTAATCTGCCAAATGGCCTAAAGTTGATCAGAAAGCCCTAATGCCGGCCTAAAACGCTATAATAAGACGAAAACCCTAACATCAGTATAAAAGCCTAGAGTTTACCGAAAAACCATAAAATTGACCCGGAGCCCCTTAGATCGTCCAAATCCCCTATATTGTAGTCAGGGAAATACCTTGAAATCTACCCAAAATCCTGTGGCTAAAAGTTGATCAGATAAACCATAAAGCCGCCCTCAAACCCTATAATAAGCCGAAAACCCTAGAATCAGACTTAAAGCCTAGAGTCTAAGGAAAAACTATAAATTTGACCAGAGTCCTTAAATCATTCAAATGCCCTTTATTATTGTCAGCGAAAAAACCCTAAAATCAGCCGAAAACCATGTAATCAACCAAAAGCCCTAAAGTTAATCAAAAAGACCTAAAGCCGGCCTAAAATCCCTATAATAAGCCGGAAACACTAAAATTGACCCAGATCCTTTAAACTGACCAAATACCGTATACTATAAACATCGAAAAAACCCTGATATCGGCCAGAAGCCCAAAAATTGATCTGAAAGCCATAAAGCAGGCCTAAAATCCTATATTATGCCGAAAACCCTAAAATCAGTCTAAAAGCCTATAGAGTCTACAGAAAAACTATAAAATTCACCCAGAGCCCTTAAATCGTCCAAATACCATATACTATAGTGAGCGGAAAAACTCTGAAATCAGCCGAAAACCCTTAAATCGGCCAAAAACCCTGAAATCGGCCAAAAACCCTGAAATTTGCAAAAACCCCAAAAGTTAATCCGAAAGCTTTAAAGCTGGCCTAAAACCCCATAATAAGCCGAAAACCATAAATCCAGTCTAAAAGCCTAGACTCTACAGAATAACCATAAAATTGGCCCCGAGCCTTTAAATTGTCTAGATACACTACACTATCGTCAACGAAAAAACCCTGAAATCGGCCGAAAACCCTGAAATCAGTCAAAAGCCCTAATGTTGATCCGAAAGCCATAAAACCAGCCTAAATCCCTATAATAAGCCAAAATCCCTAAAATCAGTATGAAATCCTAGAGTCTACAAAAAAACAACAAAACTAACCTAGAGCCCTTTCATCGGAAAAACCCTGAAATCGGCCGAGAACTCTAAAGTTGATCAGGAAGCCCTATAAATGGCCTAAAACCCTATGTTAAGCCAAAAACCATAAAATAAGTCTAAAAGCGTAGAGTCTACAGAAAAACCAAAAAATTGACATATAACCCTTAAATCGTCCAAATAAAATATACTATAGTCAGCGGAAAAAATCTGAAATCGGCTGAAAACCCTGAAATCAGCTGTAAATGCTGTAATCTGCCAAATGGCCTAAAGTTGATCAGAAAGCCCTAAAGCCGACCTAAAACGCTATAATAAGACGAAAACCCTAACATCAGTATAAAAGCCTAGAGTTTACAGAAAAACCATAAAATTGACCCGGAGCCCCTTAGATCGTCCAAATCCCCTATACTGTAGTCAGCGGAAATACCTTGAAATCTACCCAAAATCCTGTGGCTAAAAGTTGATCAGATAAACCATAAAGCCGCCCTCAAAACCTATAATAAGCCGAAAACCCGAGAATCAGACTTAAAGCCTAGAGTCTAAGGAAAAACTATAAATTTGACCAGAGTCCTTAAATCATTCAAATGCCCTTTATTATTGTCAGCGAAAAAACCCTAAAATCAGCCGAAAACCATGTAATCAACCAAAAGCCCTAAAGTTGATCAAAAAGACCTAAAGCCGGCCTAAAATCCCTATAATAAGCCGGAAACACTAAAATTGACCCAGATCCTTTAAACTGACCAAATACCGTATACTATAAACATCGAAAAAACCCTGATATCGGCCAGAAGCCCAAAAATTGATCTGAAAGCCATAAAGCAGGCCTAAAATCCTATATTATGCCGAAAACCCTAAAATCAGTCTAAAAGCCTATAGAGTCTACAGAAAAACTATAGAATTCACCCAGAGCCCTTAAATCGTCCAAATACCATATACTATAGTGAGCGGAAAAACTCTGAAATCAGCCGAAAACCCTTAAATCGGCCAAAAACCCTGAAATCGGCCAAAAACCCTGAAATCTGCAAAAACCCCAAAAGTTAATCCGAAAGCTTTAAAGCTGGCCTAAAACCCCATAATAAGCCGAAAACCATAAATCCAGTCTAAAAGTCTAGACTCTACAGAATAACCATAAAATTGACCCCGAGCCCTTAAATTGTCTAGATTCACTACACTATCGTCAACGAAAAAACCCTGAAATCGGCCGAAAACCCGGAAATCAGCCAAAAGCCCTAATGTTGATCCGAAAGCCATAAAACCAGCCTAAATCCCTATAATAAGCCAAAATCCCTAAAATCAGTCTGAAATCCTAGAGTCTACAAAAAAACAACAAAACTAACCTAGAGCCCTTTCATCGGAAAAACCCTGAAATCGGCCGAGAACCCTAAAGTTGATCAGAAAGCCCTATAAATGGCCTGAAACCCTATGTTAAGCCAAAAACCCTAAAATAAGTCTAAAAGCGTAGAGTCTACAGTAAAACCAAAAAATTGACACATAGCCCTTAAATCGTCCAAATAAAATATACTATAGTCAGCGGAAAAAATCTGAAATCGGCCGAAAAACCTGAAATCAGCTGTAAATGCTGTAATCTGCCAAATGGCCTAAAGTTGATCAGAAAGCCCTAAAGCCGGCCTAAAACGGTATAATAAGACGAAAACCCTAACATGAGTATAAAAGCCTAGAGTTTACAGAAAAACCATAAAATTGACCCGGAGCCCCTTAGATCGTCCAAATCCCCTATACTGTAGTCAGCGGAAATACCTTGAAATCTACCCAAAATCCTGTGGCTAAAAGTTGATCAGATAAACCATAAAGCCGCCCTCAAACCCTATAATAAGCCGAAAACCCTAGAATCAGACTTAAAGCCTAGAGTCTAAGGAAAAACTATAAATTTGACCAGAGTCCTTAAATCATTCAAATGCCCTTTATTATTGTCAGCCAAAAAACCCTAAAATCAGCCGAAAACCATGTAATCAGCCAAAAGCCCTAAAGTTGATCA
Organism: Acmispon strigosus; assembly: GCA_030819835.1. NCBI lineage: Eukaryota > Viridiplantae > Streptophyta > Magnoliopsida > Fabales > Fabaceae > Acmispon > Acmispon strigosus. The sequence goes on along the minus strand of JAUAMA010000004.1, from coordinate 14,677,369 downwards.
AAAAGACCTAAAGCCGGCCTAAAATCCCTATAATAAGCCGGAAACACTAAAATCAATCTAAAAGCCATTAGAGTCTACAGAAATACAATAAAATTGACCCAGATCCTTTAAACTGACCAAATACCCTATACTATAAACATCGAAAAAACCCAGATATCGGCCAGAAGCCCAAAAATTGATGTGAAAGCCATAAAGCAGGCCTAAAATCCTATATTAAGCCGAAAACCCTAAAATCAGTCTAAAAGCCTATTGAGTCTACAGAAAAACTATAAAATTCACCCAGAGCCCTTAAATCGTCCAAATACCATATACTATAGTGAGCGGAAAAACTCTGAAATCAGCAGAAAACCCTTAAATCGGCCAAAAACCCTGAAATCGGCCAAAAACCCTGAAATCTGCAAAAACCCCAAAAGTTAATCCGAAAGCTTTAAAGCTAGCCTAAAACCCCATAATAAGCCGAAAACCATAAATCCAGTCTAAAAGCCTAGACTCAACAGAATAACCATAAAATTGACCCCGAGCCCTTAAATCGTCTAGATACCCTACACTATAGTCAACGAAAAAACCCTGAAATCGGCCGAAAACACTGAAATCAGCCAAAAGCCTTAATGTTGATCTGAAAGCCATAAAACCAGCCTAAATCCTTATAATAAACCAAAATCCTTAAACTCAGTCTTTAATCCTAGAGTCTACAAAAAAACAACAAAACTAACCTAGAGCCCTTTCATCGGAAAAACCCTGAAATCGGCCGAGAACCCTAAAGTTGATCAGAAAGCCCTATAAATGGACTAAAACCCTGAAATCGGCAAAAAACCCCAAAAGTTAATCCGAAAGCTTTAAAGTTGGCCTAAAACCCCATAATAAGCCGAAAACCCTAAATCGAGTCTTAAAGCCTAGAGTCTACAGAATAACCATCAAATTGACCCAGAGCCCTTAAATCGTCCAGATACCCTATACTATAGTCAACGAAAAAACCCTGAAATCGGTCGAAAATACTGAAATCAGCCAAATGCCCTAATGTTGATCCGAAAGCCATAAAACCAGCCTAAATCCCTATAATAAGACAAAATCCCAAAAATCATTGTGAAATCCTAGAGTCTACAGAAAAATAATAATACTTACCCAGAGCCCTTACATCGGAAAAACCCTGAAATCAGCCAAGAACCCTAATGTTAATCAGAAAGCCCTAAAGCTGGCCTAAAACCCTATATTAAGCCAAAAACCGTAAAATAAGTCTAAAAGCGTAAAGTCTACATAAAAACCAAAAAATTGACATAGAGCCCTTAAATCGTCCAAATAACATATACAATAGTTAGCAGAAAAAATCTGAAATCGGCCGAAAACCCAAAAATCAGCCGAAAATGCTGTAATCTGCCAAATGCCCTAAAGTTGATCTGAAAGCCCTAAAGCCGGCCCAAAACCCTATAATAAGACGAAAACCCTAAAATCAGTCTAAAATCCTAGAGTTTACAGAAAAACCATAAAATTGACCTGGAGACCTTAAATCGTCCAAATACCCTATACTGTAGTAAGCGGAAAAACCCTGAAATCTGCCGAAAACCGTGAAATTGGCTAAAAGCTGATCAGAAAAACCATAAAGCCGCCCTAAAACCCTATAATAAGCCGAAAACCCTAGAATTAGTCTTAAAGCCTAGAGTCTACGGAAAAACTATAAATTTGACCACAAGCCTTAAATCATTCAAATGCCCTTTATTATTGGTCAATTTGGCCAAAAGCCCTAAAGTTGATACAAAAGCCCTAAAGCTGGCATAAAATCCCTATAATAAACCGAAAACACTAAAATCAATCTACAAGCCATTAGAGTCTACCGAAAAACAATAAAATTGACCTAGATCCCTTAAATTGACCAAATTCCCTATACTATAAACATCGAAATAACCCTGAAATCGGCCAGAAGCCCAAAAATTGATCCGGAAGCCCTAAAGCTGGCCTAAAACCCTATAATAAGCCGAAAACCCTAAAATCAGTCTAAAAGCCTATAGAGTCTACAGAAAAACTATAATATTGACCCAGAGCCCTTAAATCGTCCAAATACCATATACTATAGTTAGCCGAAAAACTCTGAAATAAGCCGAACACCCTCAAATCAGCCAAAAACCCTGAAATCTGTCGAAAATCCTGAAATTGGCTAAAAGTAGATCACAAAAACCATAAAGCTGCCCTCAAACACTATAATAAGCCGAAAACCCTAGAATCAGTCTTAAAGCCGAGAATCTACAGAAAAACTATAAATTTGACTAGAGGCCTTAAATCATTCAAGTGCCCTTTATTATTGTCAGCGGAAAAACCCTAAAATCGGCCGAAAACCCTGAAATCGGCCAAAAGCCTGAAAGTTGATCAAAAAGCCCTAAAGTCGGCCTAAAATCCCTATAATAAGCCGAAAACACTAAAATCAATCTAAAAGCCATTAGAGTCTATAGAAAAACAATAAAATTGACCTAGATCCCTTAAATTGACCACATACCCGATACTATAAACATCGGAAAAACCTTGAAATCGGCTAGAAGCCCAAAATTTGATCACAAAGCCATAAAGCTGGCCTAAAACCCTATAATAAGCCGAAAACCCTAAAATCAAGAACTCTTATGCGCATTAAGAGGAAATGAAGAACAATGAAATAAAACATGAATTGGAAATATTATTCAGAAATGTAGAAGAAAAACTAAGACATAAAATATAAACTAAAACAACCCAAGATACTTAAAAGAATTAGCCAAGCATGGCTAAAAGAGGCATCGAATTACCCTGGATAGGAGCTCAAGTTTGGCTTCCCACAATTCCTAGGAACAATGCTCTTAAGGAGGAAAGAAGAATACTTGTTGTATTCTGAATAGGTGTGTCTTTTACAAAGGATGAGCACTCCTATTTATAGCAAAAATTTCAATGGTGGAGGAGTTGATGGCCATTATGGCCTTCATTGGCCACCAATTAACTTTTGAAAACTCCTTCTCACTACCATCAGTTCTCCACTCATCCTTTTTCACATGTGCAAAATAGAAATGATGCTTCATATTCAATCTTTACACTTTTGGTCCTCTCTTTGTTAGCACTTATATTTTGGCCCTTTATTTTCCTTAAACTTCACTTTTAGCCCCCAACTCTTGAACTTTCATACTTTGGCCTTTTCTTTCCTGAAATTTACAGTTTGGTCCCTGGACAAAAATGATAACATCTACCAGCTTTCCTAAAATAGAAAAATAACTATAAAAATTCCTAAAAATATAAAATAAAGTTTAAAAACCAAATAAAGCTAATCTATATGAAAAATGCAAAATAAATATAAAATCTAAATAAAAAGAATAAAAAACCTATATGAGACTAAAAAATAATAAAATAAAAAGACCCTAAAATTATCATGTAAAATACAGTCATCACACCACTATACCCAACGACAGCTTGTCCTAGAGTGTACAGAAAAACAATAAAACTGACCCAGAGCCCTTACATCGGAAAAACCCTGAAATCGACCGAGAACCCTAAAAGTTGACCAGAAAAACCATAAAGCCGACCTCAAATTCTATAATAAGCCGAAAACCCTAGAATCAGTCTTAAAGCCGAGAGTCTACAGAAAAACTATAAATTTGACTAGAGGCCTTAAATCATTCAAGTGCCCTTTATTATTGTCAGCAGAAAAACCCTAAAATCGGCCGAAAACCCTGAAATCGGCCAAAAGCCCGAAAGTTGATCAAATAGCCCTAAAGCCGGCCTAAAATCCCTATAATAAGCTGAAAACACTAAAATCAATCTAAAAGCCATTAGAGTCTACAGAAAAACAATAAAATTGACCCAGATCCCTTAAATTGACCAAATACCCGATACTATAAACATCGGAAAAACCTTGAAATCGGCTAGAAGCCCAAAATTTGATCACAAAGCCATAAAGCAGGCCTAAAACCCTATAATAAGCCGAAAACCCTAAAATCAAGAACTCTTATGCGCATTAAGAGGAAATGAAGAACAAGGAAATAAAACATGAATTGGAAATACTATTCAGAAATGTAGAAGAAAAACTAAGACATGAAATATAAACTAAAACAACCCAAGATACTTAAAAGAATTAGCCAAGCATGGCTAAAAGAGGCATCAAATTACCCTGGATAGGAGCACAAGTTTGGCTTCCCACAATTCCTAGGAACAATTCTCTTAAGGAGGAAAGAAGAATACTTGTTGTATTCTGAATAGGTGTGTCTTTTACAAAGGATGAGCACTCCTATTTATAGCAAAAATTTCAATGGTGGAGGAGTTGATGGCCATTATGGACTTCATTGGCCACCAGTTAACTTTTGAAAACTCCTTCCCACTACCATCAATTCTCCACTCATCCTTTTTCACATGTGCAAAATAGAAATGATGCTTCATATTCAATCTTTACACTTTTGGTCCTCTCTTGGTTAGCACTTCAATTTTGGCCCTTTATTTTCCTTAAACTTCACTTTTAGCCCCCAACTCTTGAACTTTCATACTTTGGCCTTTTCTTTCCTGAAATTTACAGTTTGGTCCCTGGACAAAAATGATAACATCTACCAGCTTTCCTAAAATATAAAAATAACTATAAAAATTCCTAAAAATATAAAATAAAGTTTAAAAACCAAATAAAGCTAATCTATATGAAAAATGCAAAATAAATATAAAATCTAAATAAAAAGAATAAAAAACCTATATGAGACTAAAAAATAATAAAATAAAAAGACCCTAAAATTATCATGTAAAATACAGTCATCACACCACTATACCCAACGACAGCTTGTCCTAGAGTCTACAAAAAAACAATAAAACTGACCCAGAGCCCTTACATCGGAAAAACCCTGAAATCGACCGAGAACCCTAAAAGTTGACAAGAAAAACCACAAAGCCGACCTCAAATTCTATAATAAGCCGAAAACCCTAGAATCAGTCTTAAAGCCTAGAGTCTACAGAAAAACTATAAATTTGACTAGAGGCCTTAAATCATTCAAGTGCCCTTTATTATTGTCAGCAGAAAAACCCTAAAATCGGCCGAAAACCCTGAAATCGGCCAAAAGCCCGAAAGTTGATCAAATAGCCCTAAAGCCGGCCTAAAATCCCTATAATAAGCTGAAAACACTAAAATCAATCTAAAAGCCATTAGAGTCTACAGAAAAACAATTAAATTGAACCAGATCCCTTATATTGACCAAATACCCGAGACTATAAACATCGGAAAAACCTTGAAATCGGCTAGAAGCCCAAAATTTGATCACAAAGCCATAAAGCTGGCCTAAAACCCTATAATAAGCCGAAAACCCTAAAATCAAGAACTCTTATGCGCATTAAGAGGAAATGAAGAACAAGGAAATAAAACATGAATTGGAAATACTATTCAGAAATGTAGAAGAAAAACTAAGACATGAAATATAAACTAAAACAACCCAAGATACTTAAAAGAATTAGCCAAGCATGGCTAAAAGAGGCATCAAATTACCCTGGATAGGAGCACAAGTTTGGCTTCCCACAATTCCTAGGAACAATTCTCTTAAGGAGGAAAGAAGAATACTTGTTGTATTCTGAATAGGTGTGTCTTTTACAAAGGATGAGCACTCCTATTTATAGCAAAAATTTCAATGGTGGAGGAGTTGATGGCCATTATGGACTTCATTGGCCACCAGTTAACTTTTGAAAACTCCTTCCCACTACCATCAATTCTCCACTCATCCTTTTTCACATGTGCAAAATAGAAATGATGCTTCATATTCAATCTTTACACTTTTGGTCCTCTCTTTGTTAGCACTTATATTTTGGCCCTTTATTTTCCTTAAACTTCACTTTTAGCCCCCAACTCTTGAACTTTCATACTTTGGCCTTTTCTTTCCTGAAATTTACAGTTTGGTCCCTGGACAAAAATGATAACATCTACCAGCTTTCCTAAAATATAAAAATAACTATAAAAATTCCTAAAAATATAAAATAAAGTTTAAAAACCAAATAAAGCTAATCTATATGCAAAATGCAAAATAAATATAAAATCTAAATAAAAAGAATAAAAAACCTATATGAGACTAAAAAATAATAAAACAAAAAGACCCTAAAATTATCATGTAAAATACAGTCATCACACCACTATACCCAACGACAGCTTGTCCTAGAGTCTACAGAAAAACAATAAAAATGACCCAGAGCCCTTACATCGGAAAAACCCTGAAATCGACCGAGAACCCTAAAAGTTGACAAGAAAAACCATAAAGCCGACCTCAAATTCTATAATAAGCCGAAAAACCCTAGAATCAGTCTTAAAGCCTAGAGTCTACAGAAAAACTATAAATTTGACGAGAGGCCTTAAATCATTCAAATGCCCTATATTATTGTCAGCGAAAAAACCCTAAAATCGGTCGAAAACCCTAAAATCGGCCGAAAACCCTAAAATCGGCCAAAAGCCCTAAAGTTGATAAAAAAGCCCTAAAGTCGGCCTAAAATCCCTATAATAAGCCGAAAACACTAAAATCAATCTAAAAGCCATTAGAGTCTACAGAAAAACAATAAAATTGACCCAGATCCCTTAAATTGACCAAATACCCGATGCTATAAACATTGGAAAAACCTTGAAATCGGCTAGAAGCCCCAAATTTGATCACAAAGCCATAAAGCTGGCCTAAAACCCTATAATAAGCCGAAAACCCTAAAATCAAGAACTCTTATGCGCATTAAGAGGAAATGAAGAACAAGGAAATAAAACATGAATTGGAAATATTATTCAGAAATGTAGAAGAAAAACTAAGACATAAAATATAAACTAAAACAACCCAAGATACTTAAAAGAATTAGCCAAGCATGGCTAAAAGAGGCATCGAATTACCCTGGATAGGAGCTCAAGTTTGGCTTCCCACAATTCCTAGGAACAATGCTCTTAAGGAGGAAAGAAGAATACTTGTTGTATTCTGAATAGGTGTGTCTTTTACAAAGGATGAGCACTCCTATTTATAGCAAAAATTTCAATGGTGGAGGAGTTGATGGCCATTATGGCCTTCATTGGCCACCAATTAACTTTTGAAAACTCCTTCCCACTACCATCAGTTCTCCACTCATCCTTTTTCACATGTGCAAAATAGAAATGATGCTTCATATTCAATCTTTACACTTTTGGTCCTCTCTTTGTTAGCACTTCAATTCTGGCCCTTTAATTTCCTTAAACTTCACTTTTAGCCCCCAACTCTTGAACTTTCATACTTTGGCCTTTTCTTTCCTGAAATTTACAGTTTGGTCCCTGGACAAAAATGATAACATCTACCAGCTTTCCTAAAATATAAAAATAACTATAAAAATTCCTAAAAATATAAAATAAAGTTTAAAAACCAAATAAAGCTAATCTATATGAAAAATGCAAAATAAATATAAAATCTAAATAAAAAGAATAAAAAACCTATATGAGACTAAAAAATAATAAAACAAAAAGACCCTAAAATTATCATGTAAAATACAGTCATCACACCACTATACCCAACGACAGCTTGTCCTAGAGTCTACAGAAAAACAATAAAACTGACCCAGAGCCCTTACATCAGAAAAACCCTGAAATCGACCGAGAACCCTAAAAGTTGACCAGAAAAACCATAAAGCCGACCTCAAATTCTATAATAAGCCGAAAACCCTAGAATAAGTCTTAAATCCTAGAGTCTACGGAAAAACTATAAATTTGACGAGAGGCCTTAAATCATTCAAATGCCCTTTATTATTGTCAGCGAAAAAACCCTAAAATCGGCCGAAAACCCTAAAATCGGCCAAAAGCCCTAAAGTTGATAAAAAAGCCCTAAAGTCGGCCTAAATCCCTATAATAAGCCGAAAACACTAAAATCAATCTAAAAGCCATTAGAGTCTACAGAAAAACAATCAAATTGACCCAGATCCCTTAAATTGACCAAATACCCGATACTATAAACATCGGAAAAACCATAACCAATACAAGTATATATTTCGAAATAAAGCAAGGGGTATGGGGGTAAAGATGTAAAATAAGGATAAAACCATAACCAATACTTATATTATACATATGGAAGCAAATGCATAAGTTACATATGGTAGAATCATAACAAACATAAGTAGTATTTTTAGATTAAAAGCACATTAATATTTAATATTTTATGGATTGTATATCACATCTTGTAGTATTTTCTTTCACCTGTACATTATTAATAATATAATTTTTAGATTGATACTTTAAAAGGAACTTAACTTTTTATGGTTTTATACAAAAGAAATGTCATATCACTATTTAAATATGAACACGAAAGGTCATGATTCTTCCAAGCATTTTGAGGGTAACTCAGTTATGATATATATCAAATTACGATGTCAAGGATAAGTTCAGAAGTATTACGTTCGGTAGCGATAAACATCAATTGCCATGTCAGCTAACAAATGGATAAGCGCTTGAGCTTTTACATTGATGACAATATTAATTAATTATAAATAATAATTTATACATAATATTAATTAGTTATTAATAATATTTATATTAATTATTATTTTATAAAATATCTCAATTTCACATATATAGTAAAAAATATTAAATATCTAAAATTTCCCTAACACTTAAATTAATGACACTATGTATTACATATTAATAAAATTTAAAATTTAAAATTTAAAATTGTGTTAAATAATAATTATGAAATAAAAAAAAATTTGACATTTAATTAATGTTAATATTAATTAGTTGTTAGAAAAATTCATTTTATTAATTATATTAACAATCCATCTTAACAATACCTCAATTTATCATATATGAAAATAAAATTTTAAATATGTTGACCTTTACATTAATGACACTATTAATTGATCATTAATAACCTTTTATATTTTTAATTATATTAATTAATAATTATTTACATCACAATTTCTCATATTAAAAAGTAAAATACTAAATATTAAATTATTTTAATGTTATTGATAAAACAAGGATCTAGTTTTATTTAGTTAATATAAAGTAAAAATAAATATTTAAATATAAATAGCTTAACATAAGTAACATAACCTAATTAATATTACTTGAATTATTCTTAATTAATATTAAATTATTAAAATGTTATTAACTAATTTATATTAAAACCAATAAATTTTACAAGAATCAAGTAATAACAAATTGGGAAATATTAAAAAAATGAAATAAAAATAAACAACATTTATAATTTTATATATATTAAGTATTAAAGTTATTTAATAAATATTATTAAATTATTTTAACCTTTTCATTAATTATTTAATAGTAACCTTTTAAAATATTAATTATACAAACTACTAAACGTAAAACATGTCAATTTATCTTACATAAAAATAAAATATTATATATATAAAAGTGCCTTCGCATTAATGACAACATCAATAAGTTTTAATATTATTAACCATATTAACTTAGAACTCGGTTAAAACTTGATATAAATTAAAATATTTAAAATTTAATATTTCACTAATGTCCATACATATTAGTAAAAGACACTTGCACATCGTTAGTGATAATATTAATTAATTATTATTTTAGTTAAAATATTAAATATAATTAATGGTATATTAGTAAAAGGCGAAAGAATAGTTCGCCTTGTGCATATTAAATGGCTCTATGATGAACTTACTACTATTAATTAAAAAAAAAATCATAAAATGGTTTTTTAACATATAGCAGTAAGTTTATCATGAAAAAACTATATTAAGTATTAAATGTGCGTTTTTTGTGTGTCTTTTTTTAATAATAAAGAAACTATTTAATTAGATAATTTAATTTATTTTAAATATTAAAGTTGATTCATTTTTATTCTTATTTTATTCTTATTAGTATATAATAAATAAAACTACTAAGTATGACATTTAAATTTTTCTAAAAATATTAAATATTTCCGATATAACTAGGTGCATATCATACATGGCATATTAATAATAATAATAATAATAATAATAATAATAATAATTAAGTGGAACATTTTGATTCTCTGAATGCAAGTCTCTTCCCCTATTATAAATATCTCTATCTCTCACTCTTTTCCTAATCATATGTTCTCTTTTGTTGGCCAATCACAAGAATTAGGGAATGGGAATGGTGCACAAGCTTGGGCCCTGATGTCATACAAACCTTGAAAAGGCTTACTTTGTTCTCTTCCTTATGGGATCGTGTATGTTTGTTGATTATTAGGCTATATGTTACTTAACTAACATCATTTGAATTGCAGAGTTTTGTTCCAACTTCCGTAGCTGAGTACGAGTGTTTTTTGTGAAGAAGGTCTTGCTCCTGACCCTGGCTGAGGTTTTGATGATGACAAACTCATCGGCAAAAAGAAGAAAAGAAGACTTAGAGGAAACAGTGCTATATGTTTCAACATCTACCTAAGAGTCTTAGTTTAGGTGAGTTATGCTTCTAAAGGCTTCTCAAGTATAAAGGCTCCTTAAAACATCTTAGCTAATCAAGTTTAATGTTTTCATAAGTTAAAAGAAGTAGTATATCTCAAGCCGATCTTAAAAGTTCAAGTTTCTGGATATTGGACTTGAGTGTACTCGATTTCACCTTTCTGGTAATCGATTACACATAGACAAGTAATCGATTACTTCTTGCTTGTAATCGATTACATGTTTGAATTTGAAATTCAAACAATAACGGCTTTTAGTGTAATCGATTACCTAAGTAATGTAATCGATTACATGCTCGAAAAGTTGCATCGTTTCATGAACCATTGTGTCTCAAACCTTTTGGGAAGGGTTGCATTGGTTCAAGGTCGTTCCTCATGCCTATATAAAGTCCATTTGAGTCCAGAAACACACAACACATGAGAATACACGAATTAGGCCAAAGCTTTGTCAAATTGTTCATTCATGTTAAATTAGCCTTTTGATATTTAAACTTTCAAAGAGCCTAAGTTTCTGAGTTCATGATCTTCATTGTTAAGAGAACACTTTAGTTGTTCATATCTTGAAGAAATCAGAATCAAGAAAGCCTTCTTATGCTTAAAAGCCTTAAAGCATAATTCTCATGATCAATCCGCTTGTATGTTAAAGGATTGATACAGCTTTATTGTAAACTCTTCTTCATCTCATTCTGGTAGATTGAGTATTCACCGTAGGTTTCGGTGAAGGGTTGTTGTTACTGAAAGTGGTGTACTTTCAGGGACTGAAAGTGGTGTGCTTTCAGGGGCTGTTAAAAGTAGTGTACTTTCACAGGTGGTTGATAGAAATTCTTAAGGCACTTGGTGTAAGGACTTGTAAGAGATTTTTATCAATAGTGGAAAAATCCTCAAGGGGTTTTCTTGAGGGACTGGATGTAGCCTTCGGTGGATAGAAGGTGAACCAGGATAAAATTATGTGTGTGCATTCTTCTACCCTTCATCTTTACTTTCAAGCAACGCTTATTTCCGCTGCAATCGTTTGTATTTATATTCATCTTGAAAGTAAGAAGGTATCAAGGCGAAAATCGGGTAAACCTGATTCACCTCTCCCCCTCTCAGGTTGCTATCTAGGTTAACAATTGGTATCAAAGCGTAAGTTTAGGTAATTTTCTCCTATGATCCGGGAAAAGATGGCATCCTCTTCTAGTCATGGAACTAGTGAGGGATTCAACATAAACAGACCACCATACTTCAAAAGAGACCACTATGACTTCTGGAAGATCAAGATGAAAATCTTTATAAGGTCATTGGACGTGGAAATATGGAAAGCCATTGAAGAAGGTCCGTTTATACTATGATTGAAGTGGGAGATAGCAGACAACCAAAACCAGAAAACACATGGAGTGAAGAAGAAAAGAAGAAGGTTCAGTATGATCTCAAAGGAATGAATATCCTTACATCTGCTCTTGGTATGGATGAGTTTTTTCAGAGTTTCAACATGCACAACATTGAAAGAAATATGGGACACTTTGATGGTAACTCATGAAGGAACATATGAAGTCAAGAGATCAAAAATCAATACCCTATCTCAAGAATATGAAATGTTCAGAATGCTTCCAGGAGAAAAGGTATTGGATATGAAAAAACGATTCTCTCATTTGACTAACCATTTGATTGCTCTTGGTAAGTGATAAGGAAATCGCAAGTGTACGATTAACTATCGCGTAATATAAAAACATCGAACCCAAGGGATAGGTGTTCTTATTATTATAATATTTAGTACTTAAACAGAAAAAATAAAAGGTGAATATATGATGTTGGTTTTTAGAACAAAAAAAAGAACAAAAGCATAAAAAGATAAGAAAAAGAGATGATGAGAATTAAGTTCTTGGGTTGGTTTACATAGTCTATAAAACATGCTAGAAATCTCCTACTTAATTTCTGAATTTTAAAACCATTTTCATGATGCTATAGCCTAGTGTAACTACAAGTTAATTCCTTAAGCATTGTAGATCTTTCTTTTTAATTACTAAACCCAATTCCTTGGTACCTAGTTAACTAAAGAAGAAGATGTTCGGGCCAACATAAAGTTACGTCCATCCTAATTCCTTAGTGATGTATACATATAACTTTTTTTATTTCCTAGTTCCCTTACTACTCACCAAATGGCCTTATGTAACAAGCAATAAGCAAAACCTCTTGTGATCATCAAGATAGAAATTAAGCACAAAGAAATAAAACATGAATGGAAATAATTTTCAAAAATGTAGAAAGAAAACTAGAACATGAATTATAAACTAAAACAACCCAAAAACTTAAAGAAGAAGTTAGCCAAGCATGGCTAAAGGAGTCATTGAATTACCCTGGATAGGAGCTCAAATATGGCTTCCCACAAGTCCTAGGAACAATGCTCAAAAAGGGAGAAAGAGAGAATACTTGTTGTATTCTTAAGAGGTGTGCTTTACAAGTGCAAATTGCCTCCCTATTTATAGCAAAAATCTGGCCTCCAACGCTTGAATGCTGGCATTCCCAACGCTTGGGGCGTTGGGATGCAATTAAATCCCACTTCCAGACCGAGGGCCAGCGCTTGAGCGCTGGCTAACCAATACTTATATTATACATATGGAAGCAAATGCATAAGTTACATATGGTAGAATCATAACAAACATAAGTAGTAGAGTTGATAGTACAACCAAGGAGAAAGCCTATTAGTAGAAATGGGGAAATCCTATTAGTAGTTATATAACTATATTGGGACAAAGTTCATCAGAACTTATGTTTGAATAGAATCCTCAGAATTCTCAGAGGGGTCAAGATCCTGGAGACTCTCAATTTCCTTACGCATGAAGGAGTGTACTGCCTCAATGCAATTTTCCACAAGCAGAAATCGAGATCGAATGGTATCTTCCAGTTGTCCCAACTTTTGAGAAAGACGAAGTGACAGGATGTCCATTCGTTCAAGGATGACCTTGTTTTCCTGTGAGAAATTGGAAGGAATGGCATAAAATGGAGATAATCCAGCCGATGCAGCATTTGTTTGGACATCTATGCGGTATCGAGGATGCAAAAAGGGATCATTGGAGGAATCCCTTCGAGGAGTATTGATTGGAGAGGAGACATTTGAGGGACGAGGAAGAGACCCCATGGCTAATACAAGACTCGAGGAAGAAGATAGGTTGTGTATGTGGGTAGGTAGTCAAAAGGCAAGAGACATATGCTGATTTTATAGAGAAAATCGTGTGTGTAATCGATTATGACAGTTAGAGTAATCGATTAAAGCAGTTTAAAATTTGAAAATTTTCAAATTTTGTGTATGTAATCGATTACAACAGTTACAGTAATCGATTATTTAGAAATTTCTACCAGGCACGAGGACTGAGAGCAGGGATAATCGATTACGAGACCTATGGTAATCGATTACTAGAATATGTTTATATGTTCTAACCTCTAGAATCCTATGTAACACATTCTTAAATGAATATTTAAGTACATAATCAATCTAAATGCATTTAATCATATAACATCACAAAGATTATGCAAATATCATGTTACGTTAAATGTCATGCTCATCTGATATGCCTAATTCTCTTCTTATCTTAAAGAATGAATCTTTAGGAAGAGGTTTAGTAAAAATATCTGCTAACTGATTATGAGTATCCACAAATGAAATCTCAATGTCTTTTCTCATAACATGATCTCGAAGAAAATGATGCCTTATATCAATATGCTTAGTTTGAGAATGCATGATAGGATTTTTAGTGAGATTAATGGCACTTGTTTTGTCACATTTGATTGGAATGCAGCCTAGCTCTAAGCCATAATCTTTGAGTTGTTGTTTGAGCCATAGAGTTTGTGCACAACAACTTCCTGCAGCAATGTATTCTGCTTCAGCAGTACTTAGAGCAACACATGCTTGTTTCTTGCAAGACCAAGAAACAAGGGCATTTCCTAACAAGTGACAAGTACCACTTGTACTTTTTCTTTTAGTTTTACAACCAGCATAATCAGAATCAGAATATCCAATCAAATCACAAACACTCCCTTTGGGATACCACAAACCAACATTTGTAGTTCCTCTCAAGTATTTGAAAATCCGTTTGACGGAACTCAAATGTGATTCCCTAGGAGATGCTTGATATCTAGCACATAGACACACACTAAACATAATATCAGGTCTACTTGCAGTTAAGTATAGAAGAGATCCGATCATACCTCTGTATTTGGTAATGTCTACTTGAATACCGGATTCATCTTGATCTAGATATGTGTTAGACCCCATTGGTGTGGCTATGGCTTTGCAATCATCCAAATCATATTTCTTTAATAATTCCTTGCAAAACTTTGATTGATTGATGAATATCCCATCATGTGATTGCTTAATTTGCAATCCTAGAAAGAAATTTAATTGTCCCATCATGGACATCTCAAATTCTTCTTGCATCATGTTAGAGAAATCCTTACAAAGAGATTCGTTAGTTGCACCAAAGATAATATCATCAACTTAAATTTGAACTAATAAAGTATTACCTTTGGTTCTTTTGATAAACAAGGTTGTGTCAGCCTTACCCTTTTGGAATCCTTTCTCAGAAAGGAATGTGCTTAATCTATCATACCATGCACGAGGGGCTTGCTTAAGACCATAAAGTGCCTTCTTTAATCTGAAGACATGTGAAGGGAACTTTGGATCTTCAAATCCTGGAGGTTGCTTCACATAGACTTCTTCTTGAATGTATCCGTTCAGGAAAGCAATTCTGACATCCATTTGATATAATGGGAAATTTAGAGAGCAAGCATACGCCAATAGAAGTCTTATGGCTTCCAACCTTGCTACTGGTGCATAGGTTTCATCAAAATCTATGCCTTCTTCTTGATTATAACCTAGAGCAACTAACCTTGCTTTGTTCCTAACTATGATACCATTTTCATCTAACTTATTTCTAAATACCCACTTTGTTCCAATAACATGCTTATCACTAGGCTTAGGAAGAATTTCCCAAACTTGATTCCTTTCAAACTGGTTTAGTTATTCCTGCATTGCTACAATCCAATACTCATCCTCCAGAGCATCATTTACTTTTGAGGGTTCTATTTGAGAGACAAAGGCCATATTCAAAACTGAATCATTTAAGCGTAGCCTTGTTGAAACGCCTCTAGAAATATCACCAATGATATTATCAACTGGATGATCCCTATGGATTCTCCATTCCTTTGGAAGTTGATAAGTATCATCTTCAATGTGCTCTTCTTGTATTGGATTTTGATCTCTTTCCTTTTGAGAGTCTTTAGTGATAATGATATCTTCTTCTTCATTATCTAGAAGATTGACTTTATCTTCTATTGAAGATTTAGACTCATCAAAGGAAACATGTATGGATTCTTCCACAGATAGAGTTTTCTTGTTAAAGACTCTATATGCTTTGCTTGTTAGAGAATAACCAAGGAATATACCTTCATCAGATTTTTCATCAAACTTACCAAGGTTTTCCTTTCCATTATTCAAAACAAAGCATTTGGATCCAAAAGCATGTAGATGAGAGATATTTGGTTTCCTTCCTTTGTAGAGTTCATAGGGGGTTTTCTTCAGAATAGGTCTAATAAGAACTCTATTGGAAACATAGCAAGCAGTACTTACAACATCAGCCCAGAAATATTTAGGAAGGCTTGATTCACTTAGCATAGTTCTTGCTAATTCTTCAAGTAATTTGTTCTTCCTTTCTACAACACCATTTTGTTGTGGTGTTCTCGGAGTAGAGAAGTTATGTGATATTCCATTTTCATCACATAGTTCTTGAAATTGTTGATTATGAAATTCTCCACCATGATCACTTCTAATAGAAGATATCTTTAAAGACTTCTCATTTTGAACTAGCCTTGCATATCTCTTGAATGCGTTGAAGGCTTCATTCTTATGAGGCAAGAATAAAGTCCATGTAAATCTAGAGAAATCATCAACAATAACAAGTGCATAGAAATTACCTCTGAGGCTTTTTGTTCTAGAAGGTCCGAACAAATCCATATGTAGCAATTGAAGGGGCCTTGAAGTCGAAACTATATTCTTTGGTTTGAAAGACGTTCTGGTTTGCTTCCGTTTTTGACATGCATCACAAAGCTTGTCTTTTTCGAATCTTATCTTTGGAAGCCCAACAACTAGATCATGCTTGACTAGTTTGTTTAAATGATCTATGTTTATATGAGCAAGTCTTCTATGCCATAGCCATGAATCACTATTGTTCTTGGCCAAAAGACATCTTACGTTTTGTGGAATTTCTTCCAAGGAGATCATGAAGACTTTATTTACTTTATACCCAGAAAACTTAACTTCTTTAGTTTTCACATCTTTTACTACACATATATCATCAATGAAACCAAATTTCAAACCTTTGTCACATAGTTGACTGATACTCAGAAGATTATGCATCAAACCATCAACGTAAAGAACTTTATCGATGACTGTTTGAGGGGGTGTGCCTATTCTTCCAATACCGAGTATCTTTCCCTTTTGATTGTTTCCATATGTAACAAAACCTTTTTCCCTAGGTATAAGAAAAGAAAACTTGGTTTTGTCTCCTGTCATGTGTGATGAGCAGCCACTATCAAGATACCATAAATCCTTTGCTGCTTTCATACACACCTACATGACAAAGTTGAGACATGGGTATTAGGAACCCAACAAGTTTTGGGTCCTTCTAAGTTAACATCCTTTCTAACCCAAATGTACTCCCTATTTGGTACTCCAACATGTTTGTAGTAACATCTACTAGGGGTATGTCCTATTTTGTTACAATAAGTGCAAGAATAATGATTGTAATTAGATGTTTGCCTAGGAGTGAGATGGATCTTCTTACGAGGTCTATGAGGATTACTTTTCCTATTGTTTATTCTCCTAAAAGATTTGGTCTTACTGTCTTTAGAAGATCCTTCCATATTGTTTGGTTTTACAAACACGGTTTTCTTGACTTCCTTTGTCTTTGGGTGAGAAGTATATCCTAGACCTGACTTATTGTTTGAATGTCTTTGCACACTTAGAATATCATCTAACTTCTGTTTTCCTTTATTGAAGTTATGAAATCTTTGTTGAAGATTATCTATCTTTTCTTCTAAAGATATTCACTTAGTGCATTTATGTGTAATATCTAACTTACTGTAAAGTTCTACACTTACTTTCTAAGGATGAAATCAAATCATTTTGCCTAGTGCTAACCTTAGAAAATTCTTGGCATAATTTAAACATATTTTCCATAGTAAACTTTAAATCATGAAAAGACATAGAATTGTCACTAACCTGGGAATCTTCAACATCTGAATCATGTGAGGCCATCAAAGCAACTTGTGCTTCTTCTTTGTCTGAGTCTGATGATGAACTTACTTCATTATCATCCCAAGCCAAATATGCTCTTCGTGTGGGTTGATCCTTCTTTTCGAATTTTTCTTTTAGACCATGTTTCTTCTTTTGAAGATTTGGACATTCTGACTTGAAGTGTCCAGGCTTGCCACATTCGAAGCATGTGATCTTTTGAGAGGAAGAAGACTCATTGTTCCTTTGGAAAGATTTGTTGTTGTTGAATTTCACACCTTTTCTTTTAAGAAACTTTCCAAAGTTCTTTACTGGAAGATTCAAATTCCCATTGTCTTCTTCTTCAGAATCTGCATCATAATCTTCTTTGATGCTTTCTTTTGCCTTTAGGGAAATAGATCGATACTTCTTCTCATGTTTTTCATGCACTTCTAAACGATTCAATTCCAACTCGAGTTCTTGGAGTTTTCCAAAAAGAGTTGCAAGAGTCATTTTTGATAAACTCTTCTTCTCTGAGATGGCTGTAACTTTTGGTTGCCAAACTCTTGTAAGTGATCTTAGAACTTTCATGTTCAAGTCACTGTTTGAAAATTGTTTGCCAAGAGAAATCAAATGATTAATCAAATGAGTGAATCATTTTTGCATATCTAATACCTTTTCTCCTGGAAGCATTCTGAACATTTCATATTCCTGAGATAGAGTATTGATCTTTGATCTCTTAACTTCATCTGTTACTTCGTGAGTCACCATCAACGTATCCCATATTTCTTTCGATGAAGTGCACGTTGATACTCTGAAAAACTCATCCATGCCAAGAGCAGATGTAAGAATGTTCATTCCTTTGAGATCATATTGAACCTTCTTCTTTTCTTCTTCACTCCAAGTACTTTCTGGTTTAGGTTGTGAACTTCCTTCTACTTCTGCTACAGGCACAAAGGGACCTTGTTCAATGGCTTTCCAAATTCCTGCGTCTAATGACTTTATGAATATTTTCATCTTGATTTTCCAGAAGTCATAGTGTTCTCCATTGAAGAATGGTGGCCTGTTTATGTTGAATCCTTCACTTGTTCCATGATTGGAACAAGATACCATCTTTTCCCGGATCTTAGGAATAACTTACCTAAACTTCCGCTCTGATACCAATTGTTAGTACATATAGCAACCTGAGGGGGGGGGGTGAATCAGAGTTGCCCCGATTTTAGCCTTATTGAAAATGTTACTTTCAAGATAATGATGATCACGACACGATAGTTGTGATTGCAGCGGAATTAAGCGTTGCTTGAAAGTAGAGTTTTATCCTGGTTCACCTTCTATCCACCGAAGGCTACGTCCAGTCCCTCAAGAAAACCCCTTGAGGATTTTTCCACTATTGATAAAAATCTCTTACAAGTTCTTAACCCAAGGACCCTAAAAATTTCTACCAATTTCCTGTGAAAGCAAACCACTTTCCACAGCCCCTGAAAGCAAACCACTTTCAGTTCCTGAAGGCAAACCACCCTCAGACCTTGAAGGCTAAACCACCTTCAATCAACACCCTGAAAGTATTCCACTTTCAGTACCAACAACCCTTCACCGAATACCACGGTGAATACTCAATCTAACAGAAAGAAATGAAGAAGAGTTTACAATTGGCTGTATCAATCCTTTAACATATAAGTGGATTGATCATGAGAATTTATGCTTTAAGGCTTTTAAGCATAATATGATTCTGAGTTCCTCAAGATATGAACAACTAAAGTGTTCTTATAAACATGAAGATCATGAACTCAGAATTTAGGCTCTTGAAAATTTAAGTTCTAAAAGATGAACTAATTTTGACAAAGCTTTGGCCTAATGTTGTATTCTCATGTGTTGTTTTGTTCTGGACTCAAATGGACTTTATATAGGCAAGGGAAACGTCCTTGAACCATCACAACCCTTTCCAAAAGGTTTGGGACACAATGGTTCATGAAAAGATGCAACTTTTCGTTCTGGTAATCGATTACATCACTTAGTGTAATCGATTACACTAATAGCCGTTTCAGTTTGAATTTCAAATTCAAACATGTAATCGATTACAAGCAATGGGTAATCGATTACTTGCCTAGGTGTAATCGATTACCAGAAAGATGAAATCGATTACACTGAAGTCCAACTTCCAGAAACTTGATCCTTTGAGATCGGCTTAAGGTTTTCTACTTCTTTTAAGTTATGAAAACACTTAGCTTGATTAGTTTAGGTGTTTTAAAGAGCCTTTATGATTTAATAGACCTTTAGAAGCATAACTCACCTAAACTAGGACTTCAGGAGCAAGACCTTCTTCACATGAAATCCTGTAGAGTCTAGAGAAAAACTATAAAATTGACCCAGAGCCCTTAAATCATCCAAATACCATATACTATAGTGAGCGGAAAAACTTTGAAATCAGCCAAAAACCCTGAAATCGGCCAAAAACCCTGAAATCGACAAAAACCCCAAAAGTTAATCCGAAAGCTTTAAAGCTTGCCTAAAACCCCATAATTAGCCTAAAACCCTAAATCCAGTCTAAAAGCCTAGAATCAACGAAAAACCCTGAAATCGGCCGAAAACAGTGAAATCAGCCAACAGCCCTAATGTTGATCCGTAAGCCATAAAACCAGCCTAAATCCCTATAATAAGCCAAAATCCCTAAAATCAGTCTGAAATCCTAGAGTCTACAGAAAAACAATAAAACTGACCTAGAGCCCTTACATCGAAAAAACCCTGAAATCGGCCGAGAACCCTAAAGTTGATCAGAATGCCCTAAAGCTGGCCTAAAACCCTATATTAAGCCAAAAACCCAAAAATAAGTCTAAAAGCGTAGAGTCTACATAAAAACCAAAAAATTGACACAGAGCCCATAAATCGTCCAAATAACATATACTATACTCAGCGGAAAAAATCTAAAATTGGCCGAAAACCCTGAAACCAGCCGAAAATGTTGTAATCAGCCAAAAGCCCTAATGTTGATTGGAAAGCCATAAAACCAGCCTAAATCCCTGTAATAAGCCAAAATCCCTAAAATCAGTCTAAAATCCTAGAGTCTACAGAAAAACAATAAAACTGACCCAGAGCCCTTACATCGAAAAACCCTGAAATCGGCCGAGAACCCTAAAGTTGATCCGAAAGCCCTAAAGCTGGCCTAAAACCCTATATTAAGCCAAAAACCCTAACATAAGTCTAAAAGCGTATAGTCTTCAGAAAAACCAAAAAATTGTGACAGAGCCCTTAAATCGTCCAAATAACATATACTATAGTTAGCGGAAAAAATCTGAAATAGGCCGAAAACCCTGAAATCGGCCGAAAATGCTGTAATCGGCCAAAAGCCCAAAAGTTGATCAGAAAGACCTAAAGGCAGCCTAAAATCCCTACAATAAGCCGAAAGCACTAAAATCAATCTAAAAGCCACTAAAGTCTACAGAAAAACAATAAAATTGACCCAGATCCCTTAAATCGACCAATACCCTTTACTATAAACATAAGAAAAACCCTGAAATTGGCCAGAAGCCCTAAAATTGATCAGAAAGCCATTAAGCTGGCCTAAAACCCTATAATAAGCCGAAAACCCTAAAATCAGTCTAAAAGCCTATAGAGTCTACAGAAAAACTATAAAATTGACACAGAGCCCTTAAATCGTCCAAATATCTTATACTATAGTGAGCGGAAAAACTATGAAATCAGCCGAAAACCCTTAAATCGGCCAAAAACCGTGAAATCGGCTAAAACCCCAAAAGTTAATCCGAAAGCTTTAAAGCTGGCCTAAAACCCCATAATAAGCCGAAAACCCTAAATCCAGTCTAAAATCCTAGAGTCTACAGAATAACTATAAAATTGACCCAGAGCCGTTAAATCGTCCATATACCCTATACTATAGTCAACGAAAAAACCCTGAAATCGGCCGAAAACACTGAAATCAGCCAAAAGCCCTAATGTTGATTTGAAAGCCATAAAACCAGCCTAAATACCTATAATAAGCCAAAATCCCTAAAATCAGTCTAAAATCCCAGAGTCTACAGCAAAACAATAAAACTGACCCAGAGCCCTTACATCGGAAAAACCCCGAAATCGGCCGAGAACCCTAAAGTTGATCAGAAAGCCCTAAAGCTGGCCTAAAACCCTATATTAAGCCAAAAACCCTAAAATAAGTCTAAAAGCGTAGAGTCTACCGAAAAACCAAAATATTGACACAGAGCCCTTAAATCGTCCAAATAACATATCCTATAGTCAGCGGAAAAAATCTGAAATCGGCCGAAAACCCTGAAATCAGCCGAAAATGCTGTAATCTGCCAAATGCCCTAAAGTTGATTAGAAAGCCCTAAAGCCGGCCTAAAACCCTATAATAAGACGAAAACTGTAAAATTAGTCTAAAAGCCTAGAGTTTACAGAAAAACAATAAAATTGACCCGGAGCCCTTAAATCCTCCAAATACCCTATACGTCAGCGGAAAAACCCTAAAATCTACTGAAAACCCTGAATTTGGCTAAAGTTGATCAGAAAAACCATAAAGCCGCCCTCAAACCCTATAATAAGCCGAAAACCCTAGAATCAGTCTTAAAGCCTAGAGTCTACGGAAAAACTATAAATTTGACCAGAGGCCTTAAATCATTCAAATGCCCTTTATTATTGTCAGCGGAAAAACCCTAAAATCGGCCGAAAACCCTGCAATCGGCCAAAAGCCCTAAAGTTGATAAAAAAGCCCTAAAGCTGGCCTAAAATCCCTATATTAAGCCGAAAACACTAAAATCAATCTAAAAGCCATTAGAGTCTACAGAAAAACAATGAAATTGACCCAGATCCCTTAAATTGACCAAATACCCTATACTATAAACATCGAAAAAACCCTGAAATCGGCCAGAAGCCCAAAAATTGATCAGAAAGCCATAAAGCTGGCCTAAAACCCTATAATAAGCAGAAAACCCTAAAATCAGTCTAAAAGCCTATAGAGTCTACAGAAAAACTATAAAATTGACCCAGAGCCCTTAAATCGTCCAAATACCATATACTATAGTGAGTGGAAAAATTCTGAAATCAGCCAAAAACCGTGAAATCAGCCAAAAACCCTGAAATCGGCAAAAACCCCAAAAGTTAATCCGAAAGCTTTAAAGCAGGCCTAAAACCCCATAATAAGCCGAAAACCCTAAATCCAGTCTAAAAGCTTAGAGTCTACAGAATAACCATAAAATTGACCCAGAGCCCTTAAATCGTTCAGATACCCTATACTATAGTAAACGAAAAACCCTGAAATCGGCCGAAAACACGGAAATCGGCCAAAAGCCCTAATGTTGATCCGAAAGCTATAAACCCAGACTAAATCCCTATAATAAGCCAAAATCCCTAAAATCAGTCTGAAATCCTAGAGTCTACAGAAAAACAATAAAATTTGTTAGTGCAGATAGTAACCTGAGAGGGGGGGTGAATCAGAGTTGCCCCAATTTTCGCCTTATTGAAAATGTTACTTTCAAGATAATGATGATCACGAAACGATTGTTGTGATTGCAGCGGAATTAAGCGTTGCTTGAAAGTAAAGATGAAGGATAGAAGAATTCACATACAGAGTTTTATCCTGGTTCACCTTCTATCCACCGAAGGCTACGTCCAGTCCCTCAAGAAAACCCCTTGAGGATTTTTCCACTATTGATAAAAATCTCTTACAAGTTCTTAACCCAAGGACCCTAAGAATTTCTACCAATTTCCTGTGAAAGCAAACCGCTTTACACAGCCCCTGAAAGCAAACCACTTTCAGTTCCTGAAGGTAAACCACCCTCAGACCTTGAAGGCTAAACCACCTTCAATCAACACCCTGAAAGAATACTTCTTTCAGTACCAATAACCCTTCACCGAATACCACGGTGAAAACTCAATCTTACAGAAAGAGATGAAGAAGAGTTTACAATTGGTTGTATCAATCCTTTAACATACAAGTGGATTGATCATGAGAATTTATGCTTTAAGGCTTTTAAGCATAATATGATTCTGAGTTCCTCAAGATATGAACAACTAAAGTGTTCTTATAAACATGAAGATCATGAACTCAGAATTTAGGCTCTTGAAGGTTTAAGTTCTAAAAGATGAACTAATTTTGACAAAGCTTTGGCCTAATGTTATATTCTCATGTGTTCTTGTGTTCTGGACTCAAATGGACTTTATATAGGCAAGGGAAACGTCCTGGAACCATCACAACCCTTTCCAAAAGTTTTGGGACACAATGGTTCATGAAAAGATGCAACTTTTCGTTCTGGTAATCGATTACATCACTTAGTGTAATCGATTACACTACTAGCCGTTTCAGTTTGAATTTCAAATTCAAACATGTAATCGATTACAAGCAAGAGGTAATCGATTACTTGCCTAGGTGTAATCGATTACCATAAGGATGAAATCGATTACACTGAAGTCCAACTTCCAGAAACTTGATCCTTTGAGATCGGCTTAAGGTTTTCTACTTCTTTTAAGTTATGAAAACACTTAGCTTGATTAGTTTAGGTGTTTTAAGAGCCTTTATGCTTTAATAGACCTTTAGAAGCATAACTCACCTAAACTAGGACTTCTAGGTATATGATAGACTTTGTAGCGCTGTTTCCTCTAAGTCTTCTTTTCTTCTTTTTGTTGATGAGTTTGTCGTCATCAAAACCTCAGCCAGGGTCAGGAGCAAGACCTTCTTCACAATCTCCCCCTTTTTGATGATGGCAAACACATTCTTGATACTTGAAGATCATATATGCATTTCTGTTGAAGAACTCCCCCTGTTTGATGTAATCTAGTATTTCTCCCCCTTTCTAATGTACTTGTTGAATTCCTGCATATGATCTTTAATAGCACAGAACCTTTCTCCCCCTTTTGACTTCATCAAAAAGAAGAAAAGGCCAAAAAATACAGGCATACAACCATGCAAGTATAGAATTCGAAATAAAGCATGGGGGTATGGGGGTAAAGATGTAAAATACGGATAAAGCACAACCATCCAAACATCTTATAAAAAATAAGGAAAGTACAAGCAACAACAAAAAGAAAGTTATATAAAGAAAGATTACAAACTTCAACAGTGAATGGAAAGCTAGCCTAGAAAACTAAGAATCATCTGACACATCGTCATCAGCTACGGGTTTGGGGAGTAGAGAATTACGACCGGCATCATGAATAGTGTAAGTGAGATTAAATATGCCAAAGTCATTGGTGATCCGGAGAGAAGGAAGAATGGAGGTATCAACACGCTTGAGATGAGAAGACCGCTCATCGTAAAGCTTTGCGATCGGTACCCCAGAGTAAATAAGGATGCGGGAGATGAGCGAAGCAT
This sequence comes from Acmispon strigosus, assembly GCA_030819835.1. Lineage (NCBI taxonomy): Eukaryota > Viridiplantae > Streptophyta > Magnoliopsida > Fabales > Fabaceae > Acmispon > Acmispon strigosus. The sequence continues at coordinate 14,652,447 of JAUAMA010000004.1, read as the reverse complement.
ATGGAAAGGACTCAGCGATGTCTCGACATTTCAGCATATGATTCTGTAAATCAAGTCTCGTCCTTGGACTCGACTGAGGTTTTGATGAAGACAAACACATCACAAAAAAGAAGAAGAAAGACTTCAAGAAGACTTCAAGAAGACTTAAGAGAAGAAAGACTTCAAGAACCAGGCTCAGAACGTCAAGATCAAAACATGAAGGTTCTAGTTTTAAGTAAGTCTTGTCAACTTAGTGTGCTATGCTTTATTAAGGTTTAATTGCATTAGAAGGCTCATGAAAGATCAACTAATTGAGTACGATATGTTCTCACAAGTTAAACTTGGTAGGAACACTCAATTAGGGGTTAAGATGGTTAAAACTGAGTTCTGGACTGTCTGTAATCGATTACAGATGTGTGTAATCGATTACAGGATGTGTGTAATCGATTACCACAAGTGTGTAATCGATTACCAAGTTTGAAATTCAAATTCAAACTTCAACGGCATGGTGTAATCGATTACACTAACTGTGGTAATCGATTACCAGGTCGACAGATGTGTTATTTCATGAACCATTGTGTCTCAAACCCGTTGGGAAAGGTTGTGTTGGTTCATGGACGACCTTTAGTGCCTATATAAAGTCCTTAGACACTCAGAAACATCAATGACTTGGTCCATAACTTTCATATTCATTAAAGTCATCATTCTGAGTTTCGGTTCTCTCATTTTCATAAGAACACTCATGATGTTCAACATTTGAGAAACTCAGAATGGAAGAGCCTTCATTGTAATTGCCTGGAGCATACAAACAAAGATCAATCCTTCTTGTCAAAAGGATTGAATCATGCATAGAAAAGGCATCTTCTTCTTCTTCTATTTGAATCATGTTGATTCATTCACCGTAGTTTTCGGTGGTTGTAAAAAGGTCCTTTGAATCGGGTTTGATTCAAAGTCCACCGTGATGATACGGTGTCATCAGAAAGTGGTTTTCTTTCTGGGGTTTGATAGGTCCTCTTAGGGTCCTTGGCACAAGTATTGCTAAGAAGACTTGATCAATCAGAAGTGGGTTGCTTCGGGAAGATTGATGATAGCAAAATCGCAAGTGCACGATTGTCTATCGCGTAGTAAAAAGATCGAACACAAGGGATAGGTGTTCTTATTAATATAATATTTAGTACTTGGGCAGAAAAATTAAAAGGTGAACATATGATGTTGGTTTTTTAGAACAAATACGAACAATAGCATATAAAGAAATAGAGATCATGAGAATTAAGCTCTTGGGTTGGTTTACATAGTCTATAAAAACATGCTAGAAATCTCTTACTAAATTCCTGAATTATAAAACCATTATCATGATGCTATAGCCTAGTGTAACTACAAGTTAATTCCTTAAGCATTGTAGATCTTTCTTTTTAATTACTAAACCCAATACCTTGGCACCTAGTTAACTAAAGAAGAAGATGAAGAAGATGTTCAGGCCAACATAAAGTTACGTCCTTCCTAATTCCTTAGCGAAGTATACTTATAACCTTTTTTATTACCTAGTTCCCTTACTACTCACCAAATGGCCTTATCTAATAAGTAATAAGAAAAACCTCTTGGGATCCACAAGATAGAAATTAAGCATAAGGTAATAAAACATGAATGGAAATAAAATTCAGAAATGTAAGAAATAACTAGAACATGTATTATAAACTAAAACAACCCAAAAACTTAAAGAAGAATTTAGCCAAGCATGGCTAAAAGAATCATTGAATTACCCTGGATAGGAGCTCAAGTTTGGCTTCCCACAATTCCTAGGAACAATGATCTTTGAGGGAGAAAGAGAGAATACTTGTTGTATTCTATGAAGGTGTGTTTTTTACAAAGGATGAGCACTCCTATTTATAGCAAAAATTTGCCTTTCCATGGTGGAGGAGTTGATGGCCATTATGGCCTTCATTGGCCACCAATTGACTTTTGAAAACTCCTTCCCACTACCATCAATTCTCCACTCATCCTTTAATCCTTATTTTCCATGTGCTTAATTTGAAGAGAGTTGCTTCATATTCTTCTTTTACACTTTTAGCCCTCTCATTACTAGCACTTCAATTCTGGCCCTTTAATTCTCTCAATCTTCACTTTTAGTCCTCCACTCTTGAACTTTCACATTTTGGTCCCTGATTTCCTGAAACTCTACAAATTGGTCCCTGGACAAAAATGATAACTAAACCAGCTTTTCCTAAAAATATAAAATAGCTATAAAAATTCCTAAAAATATAAAATAAAGCTAGAAAAACAAATAAAATCTAATCTACATGCAAAATGCAAAATAAATATAAAATCTACATAAAAATAATAAAAAACCTATATGTGACTCAAAAAAAATAAAATAAAAAGACTAAAAACTACCTAAAAACATCATATAATATCCACTCATCACACCACTATACCCAACGACAGCTTGTCCTCAAGCGACAAAACTTAAAGAGAAACTCGTCCCTGAGTTTTGAGAAAGTTTATCTGATTAAAACTTGAAGCACAAAAAACTTTCAAAGAAAGCTTAGCAGATAAGGAAGACATGCATGTTTTACAGATAAAGAATCAAGAAAGTTAGGCTTGGCTTTTAACATGTTTGAGTTCATCAATAAAGCTCACAAAATGATATTCTCCATGAAAATCAAGAAAGCTCAATAATTCTGCCTATCATTCAAATCAAAACTGAAATAAAGCAACCAAGTGATTTTGAAGAGATTTTTAAGGTTGTAACTTGGCCAAAGGGTTGAACAATTTAAGGTGTGGATTTCAAGAAATTGGCAACTCTAGTGGCTTACTCAGAATCCGTTGTTAAGTGACTTTTTTGACTTAAGAGCTTTTAACAATTCACACAAGGGTCCTCTCAATTTTTTTCTTTTCTTCTTCTCTTTTTTTTAAACAAAGTAGTGGAATGTATGGGATGAATGACTTGAATTTTACTCCCCTCATACTCTTTCTCACCCCACCACTTCATTATTTTTGTCTAAGGCACATACCTTATTTTTTCCAATTTTTACTTCTTTTTCCCTTTTTTTTTTTTTTTTTTTTTTTTTAGAGAGAAACCCACAAACATAGCTCTAACAAATTCAGCACATGAATCACAATAACAACTTTAAGAATTATCACACAAAGTAGGCTCCAAAGAATGACTCTTTTAAGGCTCAAAAGGGGCTACTAGTGGATTTACATTTCAAGCAAAAATCTGAGTTTTCAAAAATGCCTATAATCTCTTCTTAACTCACAAAGTATACAAAATCCCAATCAACATGCAACACAAGGCAGAGAAATTTCACAATCATGCAATCAGAGTCCTCAGCTCTCAGAAAAAGATAGGGTAAGTGGTACCCTTTTTAGAACTCAGAAAAAGACTTTTGCCAACAACCCAACAATCAAGATATCAAAATCCTTTCTACAGCATGCAATCCTAACCACTTCAAAACATATAACCTTTTCACAAAGCAGTTCAATCAAATAAAACATTTCACAAAGCTATAGCAGTATTCAGAATGGATAAAATACTCAAGACTCATGCAAAAAGAAAACAGAAAAACTAAACTAAAAATAAAACTATAAAACTATAAAAAGAAAAACTAAAAAACTAAGAAGCTGGCACAGTACACAAATTTTCCACAAAGGTCCAAGGGAACCTCAATGCAAAAATCAAATTAAACACTTAAGTTCAAGAGGGTTCTTCCTCTTTCTGGTACCTATCTTGTAACATTGAACAAACAAAAGTCTCACAAGCAGAAGCTTGCTTGACTTGTTAGTCCCAAAAACAGCACACTTAAGATCATGGGTTGAAAAATTTGTGTCCACCTGAAAACAAGAATTCTTGAGTTCCCAAAAATCAAAACCATTATAGAAGCAAGGGAAAACTCACAGAATCTAAAACTTTTCAAGAAATGGTGGACACAAAATTATTAAAAACCAGAAAACAGAAAATAAAATAAAGAATCTACCCGAGCTCCAGCGCCTGTGCGTTGAGCCTCCAACGCTTGAGCGTTGGGGTTCCTGCAGCTATTTATACATCAAAATAAAACAAAACAAAAGAAATAGAAACACTTGGGTTGTCTCCCAAGAAGCCCAATGTTATAGTCTTTGGTAGACTTTTCACTAATCACTTTTCAACCGGGGTCTATTACAAAATTCATTAGACCCCGCAAATCATGCAAATTTTGACACAAAAACATCATGGTGCCAAATGAATTTTCAGCCATCAAGGCAACACTAATAAAATTACAAATATAAGGGATAAGACAATTTTCCCCTTCTTGTGCTTTGCCTTGATTCTCTGAACCTATGACATAGGTTCCTTGAGGTTCTTCTTCCTCCATTTCCAATTTGTATTCAAAGACAAATTCTACAATGGAGGTTTCTTTCACCTCCTCACTTTGTACCACGAGTTCACTTTCATGAACATGTGGTTGTTGCTCATCCCCGGGCTGCCTCCTTAGAATGCCTTGTATCTTTACTTGTAGCTCCTCCATGGCCTTACATTCTTGTTCAGGAGTTGGCAAAAATCCCGCATTTCGCTTGCACTCTAAATTAGAATAGAATTCGTCAACTAGAGTGAAAGCTTCCTGCTTCTTTTTCTCATATTCTATTTCAAGTCTAGCCCGGATTTTTGCCTCCCTTTGTTCGAATGTTTCAGCCATTGCGAAACCTGAAAATACTCAACAAACAAAATTAGCAGCACCAGTTCATCACATAGATAATATTTTTTTCTTTTTTTATAAACAAAAAGCACTAAACAAAATAATAAAAAGAACAGAACCTATCCCCGGCAACGGCGCCAAAAACTTTATAGCAAAATCGCAAGTGCACGATTGTCTATCGCGTAGTAAAAAGATCGAACCCAAGGGATAGGTGTTCTTATTAATATAATATTTAGTACTTGTGCAGAAAAATTAAAAGGTGAATATATGATGTTGGTTTTTTAGAACAAATACGAACAATAGCATATAAAGAAATAGAGATCATGAGAATTAAGCTCTTGGGTTGGTTTACATAGTCTATAAAAACATGCTAGAAATCTCTTACTAAATTCCTGAATTATAAAACCATTATCATGATGCTATAGCCTAGTGTAACTACAAGTTAATTCCTTAAGCATTGTAGATCTTTCTTTTTAATTACTAAACCCAATTCCTTGGCACCTAGTTAACTAAAGAAGAAGATGAAGAAGATGTTCAGGCCAACATAAAGTTACGTCCTTCCAAATTCCTTAGCGAAGTATACTTATAACCTTTTTTATTACCTAGTTCCCTTACTACTCACCAAATGGCCTTATGTAATAAGTAATAAGCAAAACCTCTTGGGATCCACAAGATAGAAATTAAGCATAAGGTAATAAAACATGAATGGAAATAAAATTCAGAAATGTAAGAAATAACTAGAACATGTATTATAAACTAAAACAACCCAAAAACTTAAAGAAGAATTTAGCCAAGCATGGCTAAAAGAATCATTGAATTACCCTGGATAGGAGCTCAAGTTTGGCTTCCCACAATTCCTAGGAACAATGATCTTTGAGGGAGAAAGAGAGAATACTGGTTGTATTCTATGAAGGTGTGTTTTTTACAAAAGATGAGCACTCCTATTTATAGCAAAAATTTGCCTTTCCATGGTGGAGGAGTTGATGGCCATTATGGCCTTCATTGGCCACCAATTAACTTTTGAAAACTCCTTCCCACTACCATCAATTCTCCACTCATCCTTTAATCCTTATTTTCCATGTGCTTAATTTGAAGAGAGTTGCTTCATATTCTTCTTTTACACTTTTAGCCCTCTCTTTACTAGCACTTCAATTCTGGCCCTTTAATTCTCTCAATCTTCACTTTTAGTCCTCCACTCCTGAACTTTCACATTTTGGTCCCTGATTTCCTGAAACTCTACAAATTGGTCCCTGGACAAAAATGATAACTAAACCAGCTTTTCCTAAAAATATAAAATAGCTATAAAAATTCCTAAAAATATAAAATAAAGCTAGAAAAGCAAATAAAATCTAATCTACATGCAAAATGCAAAATAAATATAAAATCTACATAAAAATAATAAAAAACCTATATGTGACTCAAAAAAAATAAAATAAAAAGACTAAAAACTACCTAAAAACATCATATAATATCCACTCATCAATTGATAAGAGATCTTAGGGTCCTTGGTGCAAGTCTTCGTAAGAGTACTTGATCATTGTAAATCTTCACTGTGGGATTCAGTGGAGTGGTTCTTCAGAAAGTGGTTTGCTTTCTGGTATAGTGGAAAATCTCTGTGTGATCAGAGGACTGGACGTAGCCTTCTAGGTTTGAAGGTGAACCAGGATAAAATCCCTGTGTGTTCTTCTCATCCTTCATCTTTTACTTTCAAGAAATACTCAATTCCGCAGCAATCACAACAATCGTTTCGTGATTATCATCATCTTGAAAGTAACATTTTCAATAAGGCGAAAATTGGGGCAACACTGATTCACCCCCCCTCTCAGGTTGCTATCTGAACTAACAGATTCATCACCAAGAAAGCCCAATTTATTTTATGGCAGTTGAGTAAGCCATACAGGATCTGTAACTCTAACTATCTAATATGAGCGAGAAGAGTTTCTTGAGGCAGGAGGACTTGATTAATGAAGTAGTGAAGTAGATGATTGTTGGTGGTGAGGACATCAGTATTATAGGGGCAAGAAGTTGTATGAGGTGGATGAATACGTTGAAGATCTGTCGCTTGAAATCAGCAGAGGGACTGGTAAAATGTCTCTTGATTGTACTCGGGCCAGGGACAGGGCAAGTTGGGACCTAAGAAGGCGCCAGTGGAGGGAAGCCCAAGACATCGACCAAATTTTGAGAGAGAATGACGAATAAGGATTCCCTTGACGGAACTTTGAAATCCATCTCTCAAAGTCTCCAGATTGCAATAGAACACCTTAACGAGTTCAGGATAGAAGGGATTACTTATAGAGATGAATTCCTCAAGGTCTTGATATCGGAGATATGCTGGAAAAGTGTGACCATTCTCGACAAAACAATCCAGATCCCCGTACATGGGTTTGCGGATTAATTGATTGAGGAATCTGGAGACAAACCGAGTTCTCTGGTTGGTAGAGGTAAGAAGTCTTGTCAAGTTCATAGGATGGGTAGAGCGGGAATGATAAGAAGCCATGACAACGTTTTAGGAAGATAGTGTTGGGGAGAGTAAACAAGATTTTAGAAATCAGGGTCGTAGAATGATAGAGATGAGACTTGGAAGACATGTTTGATCACCATCGAATGCTGATTTAAATAACTCGAGCCTGTAATCGATTACAGCAGTTGGGTAATCGATTACATAGCAGTTAATCTGAGTTTGAATTTCAAAAGATGGAGGGAAATTTGAAATTCTGGCAGTTTTTCGAGCAGGTAATCGATTACAGCAGTTGGGGTAATCGATTACAGGAAGTTTAAATTTGAAACAATTCAAATTTTGAATAGGTAATCGATTACAGCAGTTAGGGTAATTGATTACTTAGAGATTTCTAACAGGCACGAGGACTGAGAGCAAAGATAATCGATTACAGGACCTATGGTAATCGATTACTCGGACATTGCTATAAGTTCTAGGCTATAGAATCCTATGTAACACATTCTTAAAATAATATTTAAGCACATAATCAATCTAAATGCATTTAATCATATAACATCACAAAGATTATGCACATATTATGTTACTTTAAATGTCATGCTCATCTAATATGCCTAGTTCGAGAATGCATGATAGGATTTTTAGTGAGATTAATGGACTTTGTGTTGTCACATTTGATTGAAATGCAGCCCAGCTCTAAGCCATAATCTTTGAGTTGTTGTTTGAGCCATAAGGTTTGTGCACAACAACTTCCTGCAGCAATGTATTCTGCTTCAGCAGTACTTAGAGCAACACATGCTTGTTTCTTGCAAGACCAAGATACAAGGGCATTTCCTAACAAGTGACAAGTACCACTTGTAATTTTTCTTTCAGTTTTACAACCAGCATAATCAGAATCGGAATACCCAATCAAATCACAAACACTCCCTTTGGGATACCACAAACCAACATTTGTAGTTCCTCTCAAGTATTTGAAAATCCGTTTGACGGAACTCAAATGTGATTCCCTAGGAGATGCTTGATATCTAGCACATAGACACACACTAAACATAATATCAGGTCTACTTGCAGTTAAGTATAGAAGAGATCCGATCATACCTCTATATTTGGTAATGTCTACTTGAACACCAGATTCATCTTGATCTAGATATGTGTTAGACCCCATTGGTGTGGCTATGGGTTTGCAATCATCCAAATCATATTTCTTTAATAATTCCTTGCAAAACTTTGATTGATTGATGAATATTCCATCATTTGATTGCTTAATTTGCAATCCAAGAAAGAAATTTAATTGTCCCATCATGGACATCTCAAATTCTTCTTGCATCATGTTAGAGAAATCCTTACACAAATATTCGTTAGTTGCACCAAACATAATATCATCAACATAAATTTAAACTAATAAAGTATTACCTTTGGTTCTTTTGATAAACAAGGTTGTGTCAGCCTTACCCTTTTGGAATCCTTTCTCACAAAGGAATGTGCTTAATCTATCATACCATGCACGAGGGGATTGCTTAAGACCATAAAGTGCCTTCTTTAATCTGAAGACATGTGAAGGGAACTTTGGATCTTCAAATCCTGGAGGTTTCTTCACATAGACATCTTCTTGAATGTATCCGTTCAGGAAAGCACTTTTGACGTCCATTTGATATAATGGGAAATTTAGAGAGCAAGCATACGCCAATAGAAGTCTTATGGCTTCCAACCTTGCTACTGGTGCATAGGTTTCATCAAAATCTATGCCTTCTTCTTGATTATAACCTTGAGCAACTAATCTTGCTTTGTTCCTAACTATGATACCATTTTCATCTAACTTATTTCTAAATACCCACTTTGTTCCAATAACATGCTTATCACTAGGCTTAGGAACAAGTTCCCAAACTTGATTCCTTTCAAACTAGTTTAGTTCTTCCTGCATTGCTACAATCCAATACTCATCCTCCAGAGCATCATTTACTTTTGAGGGTTCTATTTGAGAGACAAAGGCCATATTCAAAACTGAATCATTTAAGCGTAGACTTGTTGAAACGCCTCTAGAAATATCACCAATGATATTATCAACTGGATGATCCCTATGGATTCTCCATTCCTTTGGAAGTTGATAAGTATCATCTTCAATGTGCTCTTCTTGTATTGGATTTTGATCTCTTTCCTTTTGAGAGTCTTCAGTGATAATGATATCTTCTTCTTCATTATCTGGAAGATTGACTTTATCTTCTATTGAAGATTGAGACTCGTCAAAGGAAACATGTATGGATTCTTCCACAGATAGAGTTTTCTTGTTAAAGACTCTATATGCTTTGCTTGTTAGAGAATAACCAAGGAATATACCTTCATCAGATTTTTCATCAAATTTACCAAGGTTTTCCTTTCCATTATTCAAGACAAAGCATTTGGATCCAAAAGCATGTAGATGAGAGATATTTGGTTTCCTTCCTTTGTAGAATTCATAGGGGGTTTTCTTCAGAATAGGTCTAATAAGAACTCTATTGGAAACATAGCAAGCAGTACCTACAACATCAGCCCAGAAATATTTAGGAAGGCTTGATTCACTTAGCATGGTTCTTGCTAATTCTTCAAGTAATCTGTTCTTCCTTTCTACAACACCATTTTGTTGTGGTGTTCTCGGAGTAGAGAAATTATGTGATATTCCATTTTCATCACATAGTTCTTGAAATTGTTGATTCTGAAATTCTCCACCATGATCACTTCTAATAGAAGAGATCTTTAAAGACTTCTCATTTTGAACTAGCCTTGCATATCTCTTGAATGCATTGAAGGCTTCATTCTTATGAGGCAAGAATAACGTCCATGTAAACCTAGAGAAATCATCAACAATAACAAGTGCATAGAAATTACCTCCGAGGCTTTTTGTTCTTGAAGGTCCGAACAAATCCATATGTTCTGGTTTGAAAGATGTTCTGGTTTGCTTCCCTTTTTGACATGCATCACAAAGCCTGTCTTTTTCGAATCTTATCTTTGGAAGCCCAACAACTAGATCATGCTTGACTAGTTTGTTTAAATGATCTATGTGTATATGAGAAAGTCTTCTATTCCATAGCCATGAATCACTATTGTTCTTGGCCAAAAGGCATCTTACGTTTTGTGGAATTTCTTCCAAGGAAATCATGAAGACTTTATTTACTTTATACCCAGAAAACTTAACTTCTATAGTTTTCACATCTTTTACTACACATATATCATCAATGAAACCAACTTTCAAACCTTTGTCACATAGTTGACTGATACTCAGAAGATTATGCATCAAACCATCAACGTAAAGAACTTTATCGATGACTGTTTGAGGGGGTGTGCCTATTCTTCCAATACCGAGTATCTTTAAGTTTTGATTGTTTCCATATGTGACAAAACCTTTTTCCCTAGGTATAAGAAAAGAAAACTTGGATTTGTCTCCTGTCATGTGTGATGAGCAGCCACTATCAAGATACCATAAATCCTTTGCTGCTTTCATACACACCTACATGAAAAAGTTCAGACATGGGTATTAGGAACCCAACAAGTTTTGGGTCCTTCTAAGTTAACATCCTTTCTAACCCAAATGTACTCCCTATTTGGTACTCCAACATGTTTGTAGTAACATCTACTAGGGGTATGTCCTATTTTGTTACAAGTTGTGCAAGAATAATGATTGTAACTAGTTGTTTGCCTAGGAGTGGGGTGAATCTTCTTAGGAAATCTATTATGATTGTTCTTCCTATTGTTCATACTCCTAAAAGAATTGGTCTTAGTGCCTTTAGAAGATCCTTCCACCATGTTTGGTTTTACAAACACAGTTTTCTTGACTCCCTTAGTCTTTGGGTGAGAAGTATATCCTAGACCTGACTTATTGTTTGATGCTCTTTGTACACTTAGAATATCATCTAACTTCTGTTTTCCTTTATTGAAGTTATGGACTCTTTGTTGAAGATTATATATCTTTTCTTCTAAAGAACTACACTTAGTGCATTTATGTGTAATATCTAACTTAGATTTTACTACGTCTAGTTCTTCTTGTAAAGTTCTAGACTTACTTTTTAAGGATGAAATCAAATCATTTTTCCTAGTACTAACCTTAGAAAATTCTTGACATAATTTAAACATATTTTCCATAGTAAATTTTAAATCATGAAAAGATATAGAATTGTCACTAACCTGGGAATCTTTAACATCAGAATCATGTGAGGCCATAAAAGCAACTTGTGCTTCTTCTTTATCAGAGTCTGATGATGAACTTACTTCATTATCATCCCAAGCCAAATATGCTCCTCGTGTGGGTTGATCCTTCTTTTCGAATTTTTCTCTTAGACCATGTTTCTTCTTTTGAAAATTTGGACATTCTGACTTGAAATGTCCAGGCTTGCCACATTCGAAGCATGTGATCTTTTGAGAGGAAGAAGACTCATTGTTCCATTGGAAAGATTTGTTGTTGTTGAATTTTACACCTTTTCTTTTAAGAAACTTTCCAAAGTTCTTTACTAGAAGATTCACATTCCCATTGTCTTCTTCTTCAGAGTCTGCATCATAATCTTCTTTGATGCTTTCTTTTTCCTTTAGGGAAATGGATCGATACTTCTTCTCATGTTGTTCATGCTTTTCTAAATGATTCAATTCCAACTCGTGTTCTTGGCGTTTTCCAAAAAGAGTTGCAAGAGTCATTTTTGATAAACTCTTCTTCTCTGAGATGGCTGTAACTTTTGGTTTCCATACTCTTGTAAGTGATCTTAGAACATTCATGTTCAAGTCGCTGCTTGAAAATTTTCTGCCAAGAGCAATCAAATGATTAATCAAATGAGTGAATCGTTTTTGCATATCTAATACCTTTTCTCCTGGAAGCATTCTGAACATTTCATATTCTTGAGATAGAGTATTGATCTTTGATCTCTTGACTTCATCTGTTCCTTCGTGAGTCACCATCAACATATCCCATATTTCTTTCAATGAAGTGCACGTTGATACTCTGAAAAACTCATCCATGCCAAGAGCAGATGTAAGAATGTTCATTCCTTTGAGATCATATTGAACCTTCTTCTTTTCTTCTTCACTCCAAGTACTTTCTGGTTTTGGTTGTGAAGTTCCTTCTACTTCAGTTTCAGGCACAAAGGGACCTTCTTCAATGGCTTTCCAAATTCCTGCGTCTAAAGTCATAGTGTTCTCCATTTAAGAATGGTGGCCTGTTTATGTTGAATCCTTCACTGGTTCCATGATTGGAAGAGGATGCCATCTTTTCCCGGATCTTAGGAATAACTTACCTAAACTTCCGCTCTGATACCAATTGTTAGTGAAGATAGCAACCTGATAGGGGGGGTGAATCAGAGTTGCCCCAATTTTCGCCTTATTGAAAATGTTACTTTCAAGATAATGATGATCACAAAACGATTGTTGTGATTGCAGCGGAATTAAGCGTTGCTTGAAAGTAAAGATGAAGGATAGAAGAATTCACACACAGAGTTTTATCCTGGTTCACCTTCTCTCCACCTAAGGCTACGTCCAGTCCCTCAAGAAAACCCCTTGAGGATTTTTCCACTATTGATAAAAATCTCTTACAAGTTCTTAACCCAAGGACCCTAAGAATTTCTACCAATTTCCTGTGAAAGCAAACCGCTTTCCACAGCCCCTGAAAGCAAACCACTTTCAGTTCCTGAAGGAAAACCACCCTCAGACCTTGAAGGCTAAACCACCTTCAATCAACACCCTGAAAGAATACTTCTTTCAGTACCAACAACCCTTCACCGAATACCACGGTGAAAACTCAATCTTACAGAAAGAGTTGAAGAAGAGTTTACAATTGGCTGTATCAATCCTTTAACATACAAGTGGATTGATCATGAGAATTTATGCTTTAAGGCTTTTAAGCATAATATGATTCTGAGTTCCTCAAGATATGAACAACTAAAGTGTTCTTATAAACATGAAGATCATGAACTCAAAATTTAGGCTCTTGAAGGTTTAAGTTCTAAAAGATGAACTAATTTTGATAAAGCTTTGGCCTAATGTTGTATTCTCATGTGTTGTTTTGTTCTGGACTCAAATTGACTTTATATAGGCAAGGGAAACGTCCTTGAACCATCACAACCCTTTCCAAAAGGTTTGGGACACAATGGTTCATGAAAAGATGCAACTTTTCGTTCTGGTAATCGATTACATCACTTAGTGTAATCGATTACACTAATAGTCGTTTCAGTTTGAATTTCAAATTCAAACATGTAATTGATTACAAGCAAGAGGTAATCGATTACTTTCCTAGGTGTAATCAATTACCATAAGGCTGAAATCGATTACACTGAAGTCCAACTTCAAGAAACTTGATCCTTTCAGATCGGCTTAAAGTTTTTTGTGAAGAAGGTCTTGCTCCTGACCCTGGCTGTGGTTTTGATGACGACAAACTCATCGAGAAAAAGAAGAAAAGAAGACTTCGAAGAAACAGCGCTACAAAGTTCATCAATAGTCTAGAAGTCTTAGTTTAGGTGAGTTATGCTTCTAAAGGTCTGTTAAAGCATAAAGGCTCTTAAAACACCTAAACTAATCAAGCTAAGTGTTTTCATAACATAAAATAAGTAGAAAACCTTAAGCCGATCTCAAAGGATCAAGTTTCTGGAAGATGGACTTCAGTGTAATCGATTTCAGGATTCTTGTAATCGATTACACCTAGGCAAGTAATCGATTACTTGTTGTTTGTAATCGATTACATGTTTGAATTTCAAATTCAAACTGAAACGGCTATTAGTTTAATCGATTACACTAAGTGATGTAATCGATTACCAGAACCAAAAGTTGCATCTTTTCATGAACCATTGTGTCCCAAACCTTTTGGAAAGGGTTGTGATGGTTCAAGGACGTTTCCCTTGCCTATATAAAGTCCATTTGAGTCCAGAACACAACAACACATGAGAGTACAACATTAGGCCAAAGCTTTGTCAAAAATTAGTTCATCTTTTAGAACTTAAACCTTCAAGAGCCTAAATTCTGAGTTCATGATCTTCATGTTTATAAGAACACTTTAGTTGTTCATATCTTGAGGAACTCAGAATTATATTATGCTTAAAAGCCTTAAAGCATAATTTCTCATGATCAATCCACTTCTATGTTAAAGGATTGATACAGCCAATTGTAAACTCTTCTTCATCTCTTTCTGTAAGATTGAGTTTTCACCCTGGTATTCGGTGGAGAGTTGTTGTCACTGAAAGTGGTATACTTTCAGGGTATTGATTGAAGGTGGTTTAGCCTTCAAGGTCTGAGGGTGGTTTGCCTTCAGGAACTGAAAGCGGTTTGCTTTCAGGGGCTGTTGAAAGTGGTTTGCTTTCACAGGATATTGGTAGAAATTCTTGGGGTCCTTGGGTTAGGAACTTGTAAGAGATTTTTATCAATAGTGGAAAAATCCTCAAGGGGTTTCTTTGAGGGACTGGACGTAGCCTTCGGTGGATAGAAGGTGAACCAGGATAAAACTCCGTGTGTGAATTCCTCTCATCCTTCATATTTTACTTTCAAGCAATTCTCAATTACGCTGCAATCACAACTATCATTTCGTGATCATCATTATCTTGAAAGTAATAATTTCGATAAGGCGAAAATTGGGGCAACTTTGATTCACCCCCCCCCCTCTCAGGTTGCTATCTGTACTAACAATTGGTATCAGAGCGGAAGTTTAGGTAAGTTATTCCTAAGGTCTGGGAAAAGATGGCATCCTCTTCCAATCATGGAACCAGTGAAGGACACAACATAAACAGGCCACCATTCTTCAATGGAGAACACTATGACTTCTGGAAGATCAAGATGAAAATATTCATAAAGTCGTTAGACGCAGGAATTTGGAAAGCCATTGAGGAAGGTCCCTTTGTGCCTATAGCAGAAGTAGAAGGAACTTCACAAGTAAAACCAGAAAGTACTTGTAGTGAAGAAGAAAAGAAGAAGGTTCAATATTATCTCAAAGGAATGAACATTCTTACATCTGCCCTTGGCATGGATGAATTTTTCAGAGTATCAACGTGCACTACATCGAAAGAAATATGGGATACGTTGATGGTGACTCATGAAGGGACAGATGAAGTCAAGAGATCAAAGATCAATACTCTATCTCAAGAATATGAAATGTTCATAATGCTTCCAGGAGAAAAGGTATTAGATATGCAAAAACGATTCACTCATTTAATTAATCATTTGATTGCTCTTGGTAGACAATTTTAAAACTGTGACTTGAACATGAAAGTTCTAAGATCACTTACAAGAGTATGGCAACCAAAAGTAACAGCCATCTCCGAGAAGAAGAGTTTATCAAAAATGACTCTTGCAACTCTTTTTGGAAAACACCAAGAACACGAGTTGGAATTGAATCGTTTGGAAGAGAATGAACAACATGAGAAGAAGTATCGATCCATTTCCCTAAAGGCAAAAAAAAGCATCAAAGAAGATTATGATGCAGATTCTGAAGAAGAAGACAATGGGAATGTGAATCTTCTAGTAAAGAATTTATGAAAGTTTCTTAAAAGAAAAGGTGTGAAATTCAACAACAACCAATCTTTCCAAAGGAACAATGAGTCTTCTTCCCCTCAAAAGATCACATGTTTCGAATGTGGCAAGCGTGGACACTTCAAGTCAGAATGTCCAAATCTTCAAAAGAAGAAACATGGTCTAAGAGAAAACTTCGAAAAGAAGGATCAATCCATGCGAAGAGCATATTTGGCTTGGGATGATAATGAAGTAAGTTCATCATCAGACTCTGATAAAGAAGAAGCAGAAGTGGCTTTGATGGCCTCACATGATTCAGATGTTGAAGATTCCCAGGTGTGTATGAAAGCAGCAAAGGATTTATGGTATCTTGATAGTGGCTGCTCATCACACATGACAGGAGACAAAACCAAGTTTTCTTTTCCTATACCTAGGGAAAAAGGTTTTGTCACATATGGTAACAATCAAAAGGGAAAGATACTCGGTATTGGAAGAATAGGCACACCCCTTCAAACAGTCATCGATAAATTTCTTTACGTTGATGGTTTGATGCATAATCTTCTGAGTATCAGTCAACTATGTGACAAAGGTTTGAAAGTTGGTTTCATTAATGATATATGTGTAGTAAAAGATGTGAAAACTAAAGAAATTAAGTTTTCTGGGTAAAAAGTCAATAAAGTCTTCATGATCTCCTTGGATGAAATTCCACAAAACGTAAGATGTCTTTTGGCCAAGAACAATAGTGATTCATGGCTATGGCATAGAAGACTTGCTCATATACACATAGATCATTTAAACAAACTAGTCAAGCATGATCTAGTTGTTGGGCTTCCAAAGATAAGATTCGAAAAAGACAAGCTTTGTGATGCATGTCAAAAAGGGAAGCAAACCAGAATGTCTTTCAAACCAAAGAACATAGTTTCGACTTCAAGGCCCCTTCAATTGCTACATATGGATTTGTTCGGACCTTCAAGAACAAAAAGCCTCGGAGGTAATTTCTATGCACTTGTTATTGTTGATGATTTCTCTAGATTTACATGGACGTTATTCTTGCCTCATAAGAATGAAGCCTTTAATGCATTCAAGAGATATGCAAGGCTAGTTCAAAATGAGAAGTCTTTAAAGATCTCTTCTATTAGAAGTGATCATGGTGGAGAATTTCAGAATCAACAATTTCAAGAACTATGTGATGAAAATGGAATATCACATAATTTCTCTACTCCGAGAACACCACAACAAAATGGTGTTGTAGAAAGGAAGAACAGATTACTTGAAGAATTAGCAAGAACCATGCTAAGTGAATCAAGCCTTCCTAAATATTTCTGGGCTGATGCTGTAAGTACTGCTTGCTATGTTTCCAATAGAGTTCTTATTAGACCTATTCTGAAGAAAACCCCCTATGAACTCTACAAAGGAAGGAAACCAAATATCTCTCATCTACATGCTTTTGGATCAAAATGCTTTGTTTTGAATAATGGAAAGGAAAACCTTGGTAAATTTGATGAAAAATCTGATGAAGGTATATTCCTTGGTTATTCTCTAAGTAGCAAAGCATATAGAGTCTTTAACAAGAAAACTCTATCTGTGGAAGAATCCATACATGTGTCTTTTGATGAATCTAAATCTTCAATAGAAAATAAAGTCAATCTTCCTGATAATGAAGAAGAACATATCATTATCAATGAAGATTCTCAAAAGGATAGAGATCAAAATCCAATACAAGAAGAGCACATTGAAGATGATACTTATCAACTTCCAAAAGAATGGAGAACCCATAGGGATCATCCAGTTGATAATATTATTGGTGATATTTCTAGAGGCGTCTCTACAAGGCTACGCTAAAATGATTCAGTTTTGAATATGGCCGTTGTCTCTCAAATAGAACCATCAAAAGTAAATGATGCTCTGGAGGATGAGTATTGGATTGTAGCAATGCAGGAAGAACTAAACCAATTTGAAAGGAATCAAGTTTGGGAACTTGATCCAAAGCCTTGTGATAAGCATGTTATTGGAACAAAGTGGGTATTTAGAAATAAGTTAGATGAAAATGGTATCATAGTTAGGAACAAAGCAAGGTCGGTTGCTCAAGGTTATAATCAAGAAGAAGGTATAGATTTTGATGAAACCTATGCACCAGTGGCAAGGTTGGAAGCCATAAGACTTCTGTTGGCGTATGCTTGCTCTTTAAATTTCCCATTATATCAAATGGACGTCAAAAGTGCTTTCCTAAACGGATATATTCAAGAAGAAGTCTATGTGAAGCAACCTCCAGGATTTGAAGATCCAAAGTTCCCTTCACATGTCTTCAGATTAAAGAAGGCACTCTATGGTCTTAAGCAAGCCCCTCGTGCATGGTATGATAGATTAAGCACATTCCTTTGTGATAAAGGATTCCAAAAGGGTAAGGCTAACGCAACCTTGTTCATCAAAAGGACCAAAGGTAATACTTTATTAGTTCAAATTTATGTTGATGATATTATCTTTGGTGCAACTAACGAATCTCTTTGTAAGGATTTCTCTAACATGATGCAAGAAGAATTTGAGATGTCTATGATGGGACAATTAAATTTTTTTCTTGGATTGAAAATCAAGCAATCACGTGATGGAATATTCATCAATCAATCAAATTTTTGCAAGGAATTATTAAAGAAATATGATTTGGATGATTGCAAAGCCATAGCCACACCAATGGGTTCTAATACATATCTAGATCAAGATGTATCCGGTGTTCCAGTAGACATTACTAAATATAGAGGTATGATCGGATCTCTTCTATACTTAACTGCAAGTAGACCTGATATTATGTTTAGTGTGTGTCTATGTGCTAGATATCAAGCATCTCCTAGGGAATCACATTTGAGTTCCGTTAAACGGATTTTCAAATACTTAAGAGGAACTACAAATGTTGGTTTGTGGTATCCCAAAGGGAGTGTTTGTGATTTGATTGGATATTCTGATTCTGATTATGCTGGTTGTAAAACTGAAAGAAAAAGTACTAGTGGTACTTGTCACTTGTTAGGAAATGCCCTTGTCTCTTGGTCTTGCAAGAAACAAGCATGTGTTGCTCTAAGTACTGCTGAAGCAGAATATATTGCTGCAGGAAGTTGTTGTGCACAAACTTTATGGCTCAAACAACAACTCAAAGATTATGGCTTAGAGCGAGGCTGCATTTCAATTAAATGTGACAACACAAGTGCCATTAATCTCACTAAAAATCCTATCATGCATTCTCGAACTAAGCATATTGATATTAGACATCATTTTCTTCGAGATCATGTTATGAGGAAAGACATTGAGATTTCTTTTGTGGATACTCATAATCAATTAGCAGATATCTTTACTAAGCCTCTTCCTAAAGATTCATTCTTTAAAATAAGACGAGAATTAGGCATATTAGATGAGCATGACATTTAAAGTAACATGATATTTGCATAATCTTTGTGATGTTATATGTTTATATGCATTTAGATTGATTATGTGCTTAAATATTTATTTAAGAATGTGTTACATAGGATTCTAGAGTCTAGAACTTATAAAAATGTCTTAGTAATCGATTATCATAGGTCCTGTAATTGATTGTCCTTGATCTCAGTCCTCGTGCTTGTTAGAAATATTTAAGTAATCGATTACCCCAACTGCTGTAATCGATTACCTACTCAAAATTTGAATAAATTCAAATTTAAACTTCCAGTAATCGATTACCCCAACTGCTGTAATCGATTACCTGCTCGAAAAACTGCCAGAATTTCAAATTTCCCTCCATCTTTTGAAATTCAAAATCAGATCAACTGCTCTGTAATCGATTACCCAACTGTTGTAATCGATTACATGCTCAAGTTATTTAAATCCGCTTTAGATGATGATCCCAATTGTCTTCCAATTCAATTTCTATCACTCTAAACTTTGGTTTAAAGCCTTCTCTGAAGTCCTGCTTATTCTTCTCAACACTATCTTTCTAAACCTAATCATGGACTCTTATCATTCTCATTCTACTCGTCCAATGAACCTCACAAGACTTCTTACATCCACAAACCAAAGAAATCGGTTTGTCTCAAGGTTCATCAATCAACTTATCCGTAAGCCTATGTACGGTGATCTGGAGTCATTTGTAGAAGCTGGTCACAACTTTCCGGCATATCTCAGATATCAAGACCTTGAGGAATTTATCTCTATCTGCAATCTTTTCTACCCAGAACTAGTTAAAGTCTTCTATTGCAATCTAGAGACTTTGCGAGATGGATTTCAAAGCTCTGTTAAGGGGATCCTTATTCGTCATTCCCTTTCCACCTTTGGTGGTTGTCTTGGACTCCCCTCAACTGGTGCCTTCTTAGGTCCCAACCTGCCCTGTCCCTGGTCTGACTACAATCATGACTCCTTTTATCAATCACTTTGTAGATTTCAGTCACCCGACCTTCAAAGAATCCATCCGCCTCATACGACCTCTTGCCCCTATAATACTGACGTCCTCACAACAAATAATCATCTGCTTCACTACTTTATCAATCAAGTGATTCTGCCTGAAGAAACTCTTCTCGCTCATGTTAGCGAATTAGAGTTACAAATTTTGTATGGCATACTCAATTGCCATCAAATTAATTGGGAATTCTTGGTCATGAATCACATGCTGAGATGTCGTGACCATGCGGAATCCTTCCCTTATGCTTCGGTCATCTCCCGCATCCTTATTTACTCCGGAGTTCCTATTGCCAAACTGTACGATGAACGGTCTTCTCATCTCAAAAGGGTTGATACTTCCATTCTTCCCTCTCTCCGGATCACTAATGACTTTGGCATATTCACTCTTCCTTATCTTGTTCATGATGCTGGTCGTGATCCTCCACTCTCACAAACCATGGTGGATGAAGACGTGTCCGATGACTCTTAGTTTTCTAGGCTAGTTTCCCCTTCCCTTTTGAAGTTTGTAATCTTACTTTATATAACTTTCTTTTTGTTGTTGCTTGTACTTTCCTTATTTTCTATAAGATGTTTGGATGATTGTGCTTTATTCTTGTTTTACATCTTTACCCCCATACCCCTATGCTTTATTTCGAATTCTATACTTGTATAGTTGTATACCTGTATTTTTTGGCCTTTTCTTCTTTTTGATGAAGTCAAAAGAGGGAGCAAGGTTCTGTGCTATTAAAGATCATATGCAGGATTTCAACAAGTCCATTAGAAAGGGGGAGAAATACTAGATTACATCAATCAGGGGGAGTTCTTCAAAATAATTGCAAATATGATCCTCAAGTATCAAGAATGTGTTTGCCATCATCAAAAAGGGGGAGATTGTGAAGAAGGTCTTGCTCCTGACCCTGGCTGTGGTTTTGATGACGACAAACACATCGACAAAAAGAAGAAAAGAAGACTTCGAAGAAACAGCGCTACAAAGTTCATAAATAGTCTAGAAGTCTTAGTTTAGGTGAGTTATGCTTCTAAGGGTCTATTAAAGCATAAAGGCTCTTAAAACACCTAAACTAATCAAGCTAAGTGTTTTCATAACTTAAAAGAAGTAGAAAACCTTAAGCCGATCTCAAAGGATCAAGTTTCTGGAAGATGGACTTCAGTGTAATCGATTTCAGGATTCTGGTAATCGATTACACCTAGGCATGTAATCGATTACTTGTTGTTTGTAATCGATTACATGTTTGAATTTCAAATTTAAACTGAAACGGCTATTAGTTTAATCAATTACACTAAGTGATGTAATCGATTACCAGAACCAAAAGTTGCATCTTTTCATGAACCATTGTGTCCCAAACCTTTTGGAAAGGGTTGTGATGGTTCAAAGACGTTTCCCTTGCCTATATAAAGTCCATTTGAGTCCAGAACACAACAACACATGAGAATACAACATTAGGCCAAAGCTTTGTCAAAAATTAGTTCATCTTTTAGAACTTAAACCTTCAAGAGCCTAAATTCTGAGTTCATGATCTTCATGTTTATAAGAACACTTTAGTTGTTCATATCTTGAGGAACTCAGAATTATATTATGCTTAAAAGCCTTAAAGCATAATTTCTCATGATCAATCCACTTCTATGTTAAAGGATTGATACAGCCAATTGTAAACTCTTCTTCATCTCTTTCTGTAAGATTGAGTTTTCACCGTGGTATTTGGTGGAGGGTTGTTGTCACTGAAAGTGGTATACTTTCAGGGTATTGATTGAAGGTGGTTTAGCCTTCAAGGTCTGAGGGTGGTTTGCCTTCAGGAACTGAAAGCGGTTTGCTTTCAGGGGCTGTTGAAAGTGGTTTGCTTTCACAGGATATTGGTAGAAATTCTTGGGGTCCTTGGGTTAGGAACTTGTAAGAGATTTTTATCAATAGTGGAAAAGTCCTCAAGGGGTTTCTTTGAGGGACTCGATGTAGCCTTCGGTGGATAGAAGGTGAACCAGGATAAAACTCCGTGTGTGAATTCCTCTCATCCTTCATCTTTTACTTTCAAGCAATTCTCAATTCCGCTGCAATCACAACTATCATTTCGAGATCATCATTTTCTTGAAACTAATAATTTCGATAAGGCGAAAATTGGGGCAACTCTGATTCACCCCCCCCCCCCTCTCAGGTTGCAATCTGTACTAACATTTTCTACTTCTCTTAAGTTATGAAAACACTTAGCTTGATTAGTTTAGGTGTTTTAAGAGCCTTTGTGCTTTAATAGTCCTTTAGAAGCATAACTCACCTAAACTAGGACTTCTAGGTATATGAAAGACTTTGTAGCGCTGTTTCCTCTAAGTCTTCTTTTCTTCTTTTTGTTGATGAGTTTGTCGTCATCAAAACCTCAGCCAGGGTCAGGAGCAAGACCTTCTTCACAAAATTGACACAGAGCCCTTACGTCGGAAAAACCCTTAAATCGGCTGTGAACCCTAAAGATGATCAGAAAGCCCTAAAGTTGGCCTAAAACCCTATATTAAGCCAAAAACCCAAAAATAAGTCTAAAAGCGTAGAGTCTACAGAAAAATAAAAAAAATTGACACAGAGCCCTTAAATCGTCCAAATAACATATACTATAGTCAGCGGAAAAAATATGAAATCAGTCGAAAACCCTGAAATCAGCCGAAAATGCTGTAATTTGCCAAATGCCCTAAAGTTGATCAGAAAGCCCTAAAGCCGGCCTAAAGCCCTATAATAAGTCGAAAACCCAAAAATCAGTGTAAAAGCCTAGAGTTTAAAGAAAAACCATAAAATTGACCAGGAGCCCCTTAAATCGTCCATATACCCTATACTGTAGTTAGCAGAAAAACCCTGAAATCTGCCGAAAACCCTGAAATTGGCTTTGAGTTGATCAGAAAAACCATAAAGCCGCCCTCAAACCCTATAATAAGCCGAAAACCCTAGAATCAGTCTTAAAGCCTAGAGTCTACGGAAAAACAATAAATTTGACCAGAGGCCTTAAATCATTCAAATGCCCTTAAATCGACCGAAAACCCTGAAATCGGCCAAAAACCCTTAAATCGTCCAAATACCATATACTATAGTGAGCTGAAAAACTCTGAAATCAGCCGAAAAACCTTAAATCGGCCAAAAACCCTGAAATCAGCAAAAACCCCAAAAGTTAACCGAAAGCATTAGAGTTGGCCTAAAAACCCATAAGAAGCCGCAAACCCTAAGTCCAGTCTAAAAGCCTAGAATCTACAAAATAACCATAAAATTGACCCAGAGCCCTTAAATCGTCCAGATACCTTATACTATTGTCAACGAAAAAACCCTGAAATCGGCCAAAAGCCCTAAAGTTGATCAAAAAGCCCTAAAGCCGGCCTAAAATCCCTATAATAAGGCGAAAACACTAAAATCAATCTAAAAGCCATTAGAGTCTTCAGAAAAACAATAAAATTGACCCAGATCCCTAAAATTGACCAAATACCCAATACTATAAACATCGGAAAAACCCTGAAATCGGCCAGAAGCCCAAAAATTGATCAGAAAGCCATAAAGCTGGCCTAAAACCCTATAATAAGCCGAAAACCCTAAAATCAGTCTAAAAGCCTATAGAGTCTACAGAAAAACTATAAAATTGACCCAGAGCCCTTAAATCGTCCAAATACCATATACTATAGTGAGCGGAAAAATTCTGAAATCGGCCAAAAACCGTGAAATCAGCCAAAAACCCTGAAATCGGCAAAAACCCCAAAAGTTAATCCGAAAGCTTTAAAGCTGGCCTAAAACCCCATAATAAGTCGAAAACCCTAAATCCAGTCTAAAAGCCTAGAGTCTACAGAATAACCATAAAATTGACCCAGAGCCCTTAAATCGTCTAGATACCCTATACTAACGAAAAAACCCTGAAATCGGCCGAAAACACTGAAATCAGCCAAAAGCCCTAATGTTGATCCGAAAGCCATAAAAACAGCCTAAATCCCTATATTAAGCCAAAATCCCTAAAATCAGTCTGAAATCCTTGACTCTTCAGAAAAACAATAAAACTGGCCCAGAGCCCTTACATCGGAAAAACCCTGAAATCGGCCGAGAACCCTGAAGTTGATCAGAAAGCCCTAAAGCTGGCCTAAAACCCTACATTAAGCCAAAAACCCTAAAATAAGTCTAAAAGCGTAGAGTCTACAGAAAAACCAAAAAATGGACACATAGCCCTTAAATCGTCCAAATAACATATACTATAGTCAGCGGAAAAAATCTGAAATCGGCCGAAAACCCTGAAATCAGCCGAAAATGCTGTAATCTGCCAATTGCCCTAAAGTTGATCAGAAAGCCCTAAAATCAGTCTAAAAGCCTAGAGTTTATTGAAAAACCATAAAATTGACCCGGAGCCCTTAAATCGTCCAAATACCCTATACTGTAGTCAGCGGAAAAACCCTGAAATCTGCCGAAAACCCTGAAATTGGCTAAAAGTTGATCAGAAAAACCAAAAAGCCGCCCTCAAACCCTATAATAGGCCGAAAACCCTAGAATCAGTCTTAAAGCCTAGAGTCTACGGAAAAACTATAAATTTGACCAGAGGACTTAAATCATTCAAATGCCCTTTATTGTTGTCAGCGGAAAAACCCTAAAATCGGCCAAAAGCCCTAAAGTTGATCTAAATGCCCTAAAGCCGACCTAAAATCCCTATAATAAGCTGAAAAACACTAAAATCAATCTAAAAGCTATTGGAGTCTACAGAAAAACAATAAAATTGACCCAGATCCTTTAAATTGACCAAATACCCTATACTATAAACATCGGAAAAACCTTGAAATTGGCCAGAAGCCCAAAAATTGATCAGAAAGCCATAAAGCTGGCCTGAAATCCCTATAAGAAGCCAAAAAACACTAAAATCAGTCTAAAATTGACCCAGATACCTTAAATTGACCAAATTCCCGATACTTTAGTGAGCGGAAAAACTCTGAAATCAGCCAAAAACCCCTAAATCGGCCACAAACCCTGAAATCGGCAAAAACCCCAAAAGTTAATCCGAAAGCTTTAAAGCTAGCCTAAAACCCCATAATAAGCCGAAAACCCTAAATCCAGTCTAAAAGCCTAAAGTCTACAGAATAACCATAAAATTGACCCAGAGCCCTTAAATCGTCCAGATACCCTATACTATAGTCAACGAAAAAACCCTGAAATAGGCCGAAAACACTGAAATCAGCCAAAAGCTCTTATGTTGATCCGAAAACCATAAAACTGGCCTAAAACCCTGTAATAAACCGAAAACCCTAAAATCAGTCTAAAAGCCTATAGAGTCTACAGAAAAACAATAAAACTGATCCAGAACCCTTAAATCGGAAAAACCCTGAAATCGGTCGAGAACCCTTAAGTTGATTAGAAAGCCCTAAAGCTGGCCTAAAACCCTATATTAAGCCAAAAACCCTAAAATAAGTCTAAAAGCGTAGGGTGTACAGAAAAACAAAAAAATTGACACAAGGCGCTTAAATCGTCCAAATAACATATACTATAGCCAACGGAAAAAATCTGAAATCGGCCGAAAATGCTATAATCTGCCAAATGCCCTAAAGTTGATCAGAAAGCCCTAAAGCCGGCCTAAAACCCTATAATAAGACGAAAACCCTAAAATCAGTCTAAAAGCCTAGAGTTTACAGAAAAACCATAAAATTGACCCGGAGCCCTTAAATCGTCCAAATACCCTATACTGTAATCAGTGGAAAAACGCTGAAATCTGCGAAAACCCTGATATTGGCTAAAAGTTGATCAGAAAAACCATAAAGCCGCCCTCAAACCCTATAATAAGCCGAAAACCCTAGAATCAGTCTTAAAGCCTAAAGTCTACGGAAAAACTATAAATTTGATAAGAGGCCTTAAATCATTCAAATGCCCTTTATTATTGTCAGCGGAAAAACCCGAAAATCGGCCGAAAACCGTGAAATCGGCCAAAATCCCTAAACTTGATCAAAAAGCCCTAAAGCCGGCCTAAAATCCCTATAATAAGCTGAAAACACTAAAATCAATCTAAAAGCCATTAGAGTCTACAGAAATACAATAAAATTGACCCGGATCACTTAAATTTACCAAATACCCTATACTATAAACATGAGAAAAACCCTGAAATCGGCCAGAAGCCTAAAAATTGATCAGAAAGCCATAAAGCTGGCCTAAAACCCTATAATAAGCCGAAAACCCTAAAATCAGTCTAAAAGCCTATATAGTCTACAGAAAAACTATAAAATTGACCCAGAGCCATTAAATCGTCCAAATACCATATACTATAGTGAGCGGAAAAACTCTTAAATCAGCCGAAAACCCTTAAATCGACCAAAAACCCTTAATTCGGCCAAAAACCCTGAATCGGCAAAAACCCAAAAAGTTTATCCGAAAGCTTTTAAGATGGCCTAAAACCCCATAATAAGCCGAAAACCCTAAATCCAGTCTAAAAGCCTAGAGTTTACATAATAACCATAAAATTGACCCAGAGCCCTTAAATCGTCTAGATACCCTATAATATAGTCAAAGAAAAAACCCTGAAATCGGCCGAAAACACTGAAATCAGCCGAAAGCCCTAATGTTGATCCGAAAGCCATAAAACCAGCCTAAATCCCTATAATAAGCATAAATCCCTAAAATCAGTCTAAAATCCTAGAGTCTACATAAAAACAATAAAACTGAACTAGAGCCCTTACAACGAAAAAACCCTGAAATCGGCCGAGAACCCTAAAGTTGATTAGCAAGCCCTAAAGCCGGCCTAAAACCCTATAATAAGATGAAAACCCTAAAATCAGTCTATAAGCCTTGATTTTATAGAAAAACCTTTAAATTGACCCGGAGCTCTTAAATCGTCCAAATACCCTATACTGTAGTCAGCGGAAAAACCCTGAAATCTGCCGAAAACCCAGAAATTGGCTAAAAGTTTATCAGAAAAACCATAAAGCCGCCCTCAAACCCTATAATAAGCCGAAAACCCTAGAATAAGTCTTAAAGCCTAGAGTCTACGAAAAAACAATAAATTTGACCAGAGGCCTTAAATCATTCAAATGCCCTTTATTATGGTCAGCGGTAAAACCCAGTAATCGGCCGAAAACCCTGAAATCGGCCAAAAGCCCTAAAGCCGGCCTAAAATCCCTATAATAAGCCGAAAACACTAAAATCAATCTAAAAGCCATTAGAGTCAACAGAAAAACAATAAAATTGACCCAGATCCCTTAAATTGACCAAATACCTTATACTATAAACATCGGAAAAACCCTGATATCGGCCAGAAGCCCAAAAATTGATCAGAAAGCCATAAACTGGCATAAACCCTATAATAAGTCGAAAACCCTAAAATCAGTCTAAAAGCCTATAGAGTCTACAGAAAAACTATAAAATGGACCCAGAGCCCTTAAATCGTCCAAATACCATATACTATAGTGAGCGGAAAAACTCTGAAATCAGCCGAAACCCCTTAAATCGGCCAAAAACCCGGAAATCGGCAAAAACCCCAAAAGCTAATCCGAAAGCTTTAAAGCTGGCCTAAAACCCCATAATAAATCGAAAACCCTAAATCCAGTCTAAAAGCCTTGAGTCTAAAGAATAACCATAAAATTGACCCAGAGCCCATAAATCGTCCAGATACCCTATACTATAGTCAATGAAAAAAACCCTGAATTCGGCCGAAAACACTTAAATCAGCCAAAAGCTCTAATGTTGATCCGAAAGCCATAAAACCAGCCTAAATCTCTATATTAAGCCAAAATCCCTAAAATCAGTCTAAAATCCTAGAGTCTACAGAAAAACAATAAAACTGACCCAGAGCCCTTACATCGGAAAAACCCTGAAATCGGCCGAGAACCCTAAAGTTGATCAGAAAGCCCTAAAGCTTGCCTAAAACCCTATATTAAGCCAAAACCCCTAAAATAAGTCTAAAAGCTTAGAGTCTACAGAAAAACCAAAAAATTTACACAGAGACCTTAAATCGTCCAAATAACAAATACTATACAGTCAGCGGATAAAATCTGAAATTGGCCGAAAACCCTGAAATCAGCCGAAAATGTTGTAATCTTCCAAATGCCCTAAAGTTGATCAGAAAGCCCTAAAGCCGGCCTAAAACCCTATAATAAGACGAAAACCCTAAATTCAGTCTAAAATCCTAGAGTTTACAGAAAAACCATAAAATGGACCCGGAGCCCTTAAATCGTCTAAATACCCTATACTGTAGTCAGCGAAAAAACCCTGAAATTGGCTAAAACTTGATCAGAAAAACCATAAAGCCGCCCTCAAACCTTTAATAAGCCGAAAACCCTAGAATCAGTCTTAAAGCCTAGAATCTACAGAAAAACTATAAATATGACCAGAGGCCTTAAATCATTCAAATGCCCTTTATTATTGTCAACGGGAAAACCCTAAAATCGGCCGAAAACCTTGTAATCGGCCAAAAGCCCCAAAGTTGATCAAAAATCCCTAAAGCCGGCCTAAAATCCCTATAATAAGCTGAAAACACAAAAATCAATCAAAAAGCCATTAGAGTCTACAGAAAAACAATAAAATTGACCCAGATCCCTTAAATTGACCGAATACCCAATACTATAAATATCGGAAAAACCCTGAAATCGGCAAAAACCCCAAAAATTAATCAGAAAGCCATAAAGCTGGCCTAAAACCCAATAATAAGACGAAAACCCAAATATCAGTCTAAAAGCCTAGAGTTTACAGAAAAACCATAAAATTGACCTGGAGCCCTTAAATCTTCCAAATACCTTATACTGTAGTCAGCGAAAAAACCCTGAAATCTGCCGAAAACCCTGAAATTGGCTAAAAGTTGATCAGAAAAACCATAAAGCCGCCCTCAAACCCTATAATAAGCCGAAAAACCTTGAATCAGTCTTAAAGCCTAGAGTCTACGAAAAAACTATAAATTTGACCAGAGGCCTTAAATCATTCAGATGCCCTTTATTATTGTTAGCGGAAAAACCCTAAAATCGACCGAAAACCCTGAAATCGGCCAAAAGCCCTAAAGTTGATCAAAATGCCCTAAAGCCGGCCTAAAATCCCTATAATAAGCAGAAAACACTAAAATCAATCTAAAAGCCATTAGAGTTTACAGAAAAACAATAAAATTGACCCAAATCCCTTAAATTGACCAAATACCCTATACTATAAACATCGGAATAACCCTGATTTCGGCCAGAACCCGAAAAATTGATCTGAAAGCCATAAAGCTGACCAAAAACCCTATATTAAGCTGAAAACCCTAAAATCATACTAAAAGCCTATAGAGTCTATAGAAAAACTATAAAACTAACCCAGAGCCGTTAAATCATCCAAATACCATATACTATAGTTGTAAATCAGGTCTCGTCCTTCGAATCGGCTGAGGTTTTGATGAAGGCAAACACATCACAAAAAGAAGAAAGCCTTCAGAAAAGAAAAGGAAGACTTCTTGAAGACTTCAAGAAAGAAAGGAACAAAAAGAAGGAAGACTTCAGAAAAGAAAGGGAAGACCTCAAGAAGACTTCCAGAAGACTTCAGAAGAGAAAGACTTCAAGAACCGGCTCGGAACGTCCAAGATCAAACATGAAGGTTCTTGCGTTGAAGTAAGTCTTGTTAACTTAGTGTGCTATGCTTTATTAAGGTTTAATTGCACTTGAAGGCTCATAAAAGATCAACTAATTGAGTACGGTATGTTCTCACAAGTAAAACTTGGTAGGAACACTCAATTAGGTTTTAAACAGTCAAAAACTGAATTCTAGACTGTCTGTAATTGATTACAGATGTGTGTAATCGATTACAGGATGTGTGTAATCGATTACCACATGTATGTAATCGATTACCAGGCTTATGTAATCGATTACCAGGTCGACAGATGTGTCTTTTCATGAACCATTGTGTCTCAAAACGTTTGGGAAAGGTTGTGTTGGTTCATGGACGACCTCTAGTGCCTATATAAAGTCCTTAGACACTCAGAAACATCAATGACTTGGTCCATAACTTTCATATTCATTAAAGTCATCATTCTGAGTTTCTGTTCTCTCATTTTCATAAGAACACTCATGTTGTTCATCTTTTGAGAAACTCAGAATAGAAGAGACTTCATTGTAATTGCCTGGAGTATACAAACTAAGATCAATCCATCTTGTCTAAAGGATTAAATCAGCCATTGTAAAGGCATCTTCTTCTTCATCTCTTGAATCGGTTTGATTCATTCACCGTAGTTTTCGGTGGTTGTAAAAAGGTCCATCGTGGTGTTCGATGGTTGTGGAAAAGATCCTTTGAATCGGGTTTGATTCAAAGTCCGCCGTAGGATTCGGTGATAGTGGAAAAGGTCCTTTGAATCGGGTTTGATTCAAAGTCCGCCGTAGGTTTCGGCGTCATCAGTTGGTGGTTTGCCATCTGAGGTTTGACAAGAGTTCTTATGGTTCTTGGTGTATGTACTTGTAAGAAATCTTGATCATTGTAAATCTTCACTGTGGGATTCAGTGGAGTGGTTCTTCGGAAAGTGGTAATCTTTCTGAGGGGTTCTGACTTTACTGTGGTATTCAGTAAAGGGTTTGACTCAGACAGTGTGATCTGTTTTGAGGGTTGTAATCAGTTCACTGTGTGATTCAGTGAGCGGTGATTTTCAGAAAGTGGTTTGCTTTCTGGTATAGTGGAAAATCTCTGTGTGATTAGAGGACTGGACGTAGCCTTCTGGGATTGGAGGTGAACCAGGATAAAATCCCTGTGTGTTCTTCTTATCCTTCATCTTTTACTTTCAAGCAATTACAATATTCCGCTGCAATAACGTGTTAGAACAGATAGCAACCTGAGAGGGGGGGTGAATCAGAGTTGCCCCGATTTTCGCCTTATTGAAAATGTTACTTTTAAGATAATGATGATCATGACACGATAGTTGTGATTGCAGCGGAATTAAGCGTTGCTTGAAAGTAAAGATGAAGGATAGAAGAATTCACACACAGAGTTTTATCCTGGTTCACCTTCTATCCACCGAAGGCTACGTCCAGTCCCTCAAGAAAACCCCTTGAGGATTTTTCCACTATTGATAAAAATCTCTTACAAGTTCTTAACCCAAGGACCCTAAGAATTTCTACCAATTTCCTGTGAAAGCAAACCACTTTCCACAGCCCCTGAAAGCAAACCACTTTCAGTTCCTGAAGGCAAACCACCCTCAGATCTTGAAGGCTAAACCACCTTCAATCAACACCCTGAATGTATTCTACTTTCAGTACCAACAACCCTTCACCGAACGCCACGGTGAATACTCAATCTTACAGAAAGAGATGAAGAAGAGTTTACAATTGGCTGTATCAATAATTTAACATATAAGTGGATTGATCATGAGAATTTATGCTTTAAGGCTTTTAAGCATAATATGATTCTGAGTTCCTCAAGATATGAACAACTAAAGTGTTCTTATAAACATGAAGATTATGAACTTAGAATTTAGGCTCTTGAAGGTTTAAGTTCTAAAAGATGAACTAATTTTGACAAAGCTTTGGCCTAATGTTTTATTCTCATGTGTTGTTGTGTTTTGGACTCAAATGGACTTTATATAGGCAGGGGAAACGTCCTTGAACCATCACAACCCTTTCCAAAAGGTTTGGGACACAATGGTTCATGAAAATATGCAACTTTTCGTGCTGGTAATCGATTACATCACTTAGTGTAATCGATTACACTAATAGCCGTTTCAGTTTGAATTTCAAATTCAAACATGTAAACGGTTACAAGCAATGGGTAATCGATTACTTGCCTAGGTGTAATCGATTACCAGAAAGCTGAAATCGATTACACTGAAGTCCAACTTCAGCAGTACTTAGAGCAACTCATGTGTTGTTGTGTTCTGGACTCAAATGGACTTTATATAGGCAGGGGAAACGTCCTTGAACCATCACAACCCTTTCCAAAAGGTTTGGGACACAATGGTTCATGAAAAGATGCAACTTTTCGTGCTGGTAATCGATTACATCACTTAGTGTAATCGATTACACTAATAGCCGTTTCAGTTTGAATTTCAAATTCAAACATGTAATCGATTACAAGCAATGGGAAATCGATTACTTGCTTAGGTGTAATCGATTACCAGAAAGCTGAAATCGATTACACTGAAGTCCAACTTCCAGAAACTTGATCCTTTGAGTACAGAAAAAGAATAAAGCTGGCCTAAAACCCTATATTAAGCCAAGTCTCATCCTTGGACTCGACTGAGGTTTTGATGAAGACAAACACATCACAAAAAGAAGAAAGACTTCAGAAGAGAAAAGGAAGACTTCAAGAAAGAAAGAAACAAAAAGAAGAAAGACTTAAAGAAGACTTCAAGAAGACTTAAGAGAAGAAAGACTTCAAGAACCAGGCTCAGAACGTCAAGATCAAAACATGAAGGTTCTAGTTTTAAGTAAGTCTTGTCAACTTAGTGTGCTATGCTTTATTAAGGTTTAATTGCATTAGAAGGCTCATGAAAGATCAACTAATTGAGTACAATATGTTCTCACAAGTTAAACTTGGTAGGAACACTCAATTAGGGTTTAAGATGGTCAAAACTGAGTTCTGGACTATCTGTAATCGATTGCAGATGTGTGTAATCGATTACAGGATGCGTGTAAACGATTACCACAAGAGTGTAATCAATTACCAAGTTTGAAATTCAAATTCAAACTTCAACGGCATGGTGTAATCGATTACACTAACTGTGGTAATCGATTACCAGGTCGACAGATGTGTTATTTCATGAACCATTGTGTCTCAAACCCGTTGGGAAAGGTTATGTTGGTTCATGGACGACCTCTAGTGCCTATATAAAGTCCTTAGACACTCAGAAACATCAATGACTTGGTCCATAACTTTCATATTCATTAAAGTCATCATTCTGAGTTTCGGTTCTCTCATTTTCATAACACTCATGATGTTCAACATTTGAGAAACTCAGAATGGAAGAGCCTTCATTGTAATTGCCTGGAGCATACAAACTAAGATCAATCCTTCTTGTCCAAAGGATTGAATCATGCATAGAAAAGGCATCTTCTTCTTCTTCTATTTGAATCATGTTGATTCATTCACCGTAGGTTTCGGTGGTTGTAAAAAGGCCCTTTGAATCAAGTTTGATTCAAAGTCCACTGTGGTAATGCGGTGTCATCAGAAAGTGGTTTGCTTTCTGAGGCATGATGGGTCCTCTTAGGGTCCTTGGCACAAGCATTGCTAAGAAGACTTGATCAATCAGAAGTGGGTTGCTTCAGGAAGATTGATAAGATATCTTAGGGTCCTTGGTGCAAGCATTCGTTAAGAGTACTCGATCATGGGAAATCTTCACTGTGGAATTCAGTGGAGTGGTTCTTCAGAAAGTGGTAATCTTTCTGATGGATTCTAACTTCACCGTGGTATTCGGTGAAGGGTTGTTCGATTGAAGGCGGGTTAGTCTTCAAGGTCTGAGGGTGGTTTGCCTTCAGGAAATGAAAGCGGTTTGCTTTCAGGGGCTGTTGAAAGTGGTTTACTTTCACAGGATATTGGTAGGAATTCTTGGGGTCCTTGGGTTAGGAACTTGTAAGTAATTTTTATCAATAGTGGAAAAATCCTCAAGGGGTTTCTTTGAGGGACTGGACGTAGCCTTCGGTGGATTGAAGGTGAACCAGGATAAAACTCTCTGTGTCATTTCCTTCATCCTTCATCTTTTACTTTCAAGCAATTACAACATTCCGCTGCAACAACGTTCTTACGTTACAATTCTAATTGCGCTGAAAGTCGTTTGGTACTATTACGCGAAAATTGGGGCAACTCTGATTCACCCCCCCCCCTCTCAGGTTGCTATCTGAACTAACAATTGGTATCAGAGCGGAAGTTTAGGTAAGTTATTCCTAAGATCCGGGAGAAGATAGCATCCTCATCTACAACAAGTACCAATGAAGGATTCAACATTAACAGGCCATCATTCTACAATGGAGAACTATACGATTTCTGGAATATCAAGGTGATGATCTTCTTAAAGCCATTAGACGCAGGAATCTGGAAAGTCATTAAAGAAGATCTCCTTGAGCCTGTAATAGAAGTTGAATGAAGTTTACAATCAGAACCAGAAAACACATGGAGTGACAAAGAAAAGAAGAAAGTTCATCATGACTTAAAAAGGTATGAACATCTAGACTTCAGTCCTTGGTATGAAGAAATTCCTTAGAGTATCTACTTGCAAATCTTCAAAAGGAATATGGGATACTTTAATGGTTATACACGAAGGGACTGATGAAGTCAAAAGATTCAAAGATCAATATATTCTATCACAAGAATATGAGATGTTCAGAATATTGCCTGGAGAAAGCATACTTGATATGCAAAAGCAGTTCACACAACTATTGAATCACTTTGTTGTTCTTGGTAAGGAATTCTCTTATTATGCCATAAACATGAAAATGTTAAGATCCCTTACAAGAACATGGCAACCAAAAGAACACTGCTCTCTCAAAGAAGAAAAGTCTCTCCAACATGACTCTGGCTACTCCTTTGGAAAACTTCAAGAACATGATTTGAAGTTAAACAGACTTGAGCAATATGAGAACAACAAAAAGAGACATCGGTCTGTTGCTCTAAAATCCAAAGAAAGCATCAATGATGAATATGATGCAAGAGTCACAAGATGATAAGAACATGGTCTTAATAGTCAAGAATTTTCGAAGAGTCTTTTTATATGATAATTTTTGAGTCTCATGTAGGTTTTTTATTGTTTTTATGTAGATTTTATATTTATTTAGCATTTTGCATGTAGATTAGATTTTATTTGTTTTTCTAGCTTTATTTTATATTTTTAGGAATTTTTCTAGTTATTTTATATTTTTAGAAAAAGCTGGTTTAGTTATCATTTTTGTCCAGGGACCACTTTGTAAAGTTTCAGGAAATCAAGGTCCAAAATGTGAAAGTTCAAGAGTGGAGGGCTAAAAGTGAAGATTGAGAGAATTCAAGGGCTTGAATTGGAGTGCTAACCAAGAGAGGACTAAAAGTAAAAAAGAGGAATATGAAGCAACTCTCTTCAAATTAGCACATGGAAAATAAGCTTGAAGGAATTAATGGTAGTGGAGGAGAAGTTTCAGAATTAAACAAGGGTTGAGTAGTGGCTTTTGATGGCATTCAAATCCCACTAACCATGAAGAAGAAGAAAAACTTGAAGTTGAAGAAGCAGTGCCCAGCGTTGCAGCGCTGGGAAGCCAGCGCTCAAGCGCTGGCCTTCAGTCTGGCAGTGGATTTTTAATGCTTCCAGCGCCCAAGCGTTGGGAATTCTAGCGCGGAAGCGTTGGAGGCTGGATTTTTACTATAAATAGGACCCTTTTCTTCACTTGTAAAACACACCTTTCTTAGAACACAACAAGTGTTCCTCTTTCTCCCTCAAGAACATTGTTCCTAGGAATTGTGGGAAGCCATATTTGAGCTCCTAGTCCAGGGTAATTCAATGTTTCTTTTAGCCATGCTTGGCTAAATTCTTCTTTAAGTTTTTGGGTTGTTTTAGTTTATAATTCATGTTCTAGTTTCTTCTACATTTCTGAATAATACTTTCAAAACATGTTTTATTTCTTTGTTCTTCATTAATCTTGTGTACAAAAGATTTCATGCTTTCTACTTATTCATAAGGCCATTTGGTAAGTAGTAAGGGAAATAGGAAATAAAAAAGGTTATAAGTATACATTTCTTAAGGCTATAAGGATGGACGTAACTTTGTGTTGGCCCGAATTCCTTCTTCATCTTCTTTTCTGATTAACTAATAACCAAGGCTATGGAGTTAGTAATTAGGAAAGAAAGGTCTACATTTCTTAAGGCTATTAGGATGTAGAAACTCTAGGCTATAGCACCATGATTTTGGATTTAAAATTCAGAAATTAAGTAGGAGATTTCTAGCATGTTTTATAGACTATGTAAACCAACCCAAGAGCTTAAATTCTTATCATCTTATTTCTTATCATTTTATGCTATTACTATTTCTTGTTCTAAAAACAACAACATCTTTTTATCTTTTAATTTCTTGCACAAGTACTAAATTTATATTAATAAGAACACCTATCCCTTGGGTTCGATCTTTTTATATTACGCGATAGTCAATCGTACACTTGCGATTTCGCCTATCAAGTTTTTGGCGCCGTTGCCGGGGATAGGTTCTTTCAAGTTCTTATTTTTATTTTATTTAGTACTTCTTGTTTATATATATATTAAAAAAAGAAAAAAAAAGTATATATAAAAAAATTGTGATGAACTGGTGCTGCTAATTTTGTTTGCTAAGTATTGTCAGGTATAGCAATGGCTGAAACATTCGAGCAAAGGAAGGCAAAAATTCGGGCTGAGGTTGAAAAGGAATATGAGAAGTCGAAGCAGGATATCTTCACTCTAGTTAAAGAGTTTTACTCTGATATAGATTGCAAGAGGAAATCCGGATTTTTGCCAAGTCCTGAGCAACCACTTGTTCAGGGAGATTCTACAAGTAAAGATACAAGGCATTGTAATGAGGCAGCCCGGGGATAAACAACAACCACTTGTTCATGAAAGTGAACTTGTGGTACAAAAAGAGGAGGTAAAAGAAACTTCCATTGTAAAATTTGTCTTTGAAGACAAATTGGAGATGGAGGAAGAAGAACCTCAAGGAACCCATGCTATAGGTTCAGAAAAGCAAGGAGCAGAATAGGGAAGGGAAAATTTATTTATTCCTTCCATTTTTAATTTAAATGTTGTTACCTTGTTAGCTGAAAATTCATGTGGCACCATGTTGCTTTTGTGCCAAAATTTGCATGATTTGCGGGGTCTAATGAATTTTGTAATAGACCCCGGTTGAAAGTGATTAGTGGAAGGGTCTATCTCGGACCTTAACATTGAGCTGGTTGGGAGACAACCCAACTTAGGATAGTTTAAATTTTTGTCATTTAAATTTCTGCACAACTCTTATAACCAAATAAAAGAAAAAAAATTCTATGTTTTTGCTGCAGGAGAGGCCAGCGCTCCAGCGCTGGAGGACAACGCTCAAGCGTTAGGCCCCTGCTTTACACCTCTGATTGCCCAGTTTTTGCTTTTATCCAGCGCCCAAGCGTTGGCATCCCCAACGCTCAAGCGCTGGAGCTCGGGCAGTTTGCTGTTTTTGTTTTTATTTGCTGTTTTTAGTTTTTAATAAATTTTGTGTTCACCATTTTCTGAAATTTTTAAGGTTCTATGAGTCTTCCCTTGGTTCTAAACTGGTTTTAATTTTTGGGGAACTCAAGAACTCTTGTTTTTAAGGTGGACACAATTTTTCAACCCATGATCTTTTGTGCTGATTTTGGAACTAACAAGTCAAGCAAGCTTTTGCTTGTGAGACTTTTTGTTTGTTCAATGTTACAGGATAGGTACCAAAAGAGGAAGAGCCCTCTTGAACTTTAGTGTTCAAATTTGATTTTTACATTGAGGTTCCCTTGGACCTTTGTGGGAAATTTGTTACTATACCAGCTTCTTAGATTTTGTTTTTCTTTTTATATAGTTTTTAGTTTTATTTTAGTTTAGTTTTTCTGTTTTATTTTTGCATGAGTCTTGAGTATATTATCCATTCTGAATGTTGCTATAGCGTTGTGAAATGCTTTATCTGATTGAACTGCTTTGTGAAAAAATTCTATGTTTTTAAGCAGATAGGATTGCATGCTGTAGAAAGGATTTTTGATATCTTGATTGTTTTGGTTGTTGGCAAATTCTTTTTCTGAGTTGTAAAAAGGGTACCACTTACCCTATCTTTTTCTGAGAGCTGAGGTCTCTGAAATCTTGATTGTGAAATTTTTCTGCCTTGTGTTGCATGTTGATTGGAGTTTTGTACACTTTGTGAGTTGAGAAGAGATTATAGGCATTTTTGAAAACTCAGAGTTTTTGCTTGAAAGGTTATATCCACTAGTAGCCCCTTTTGAGCCTTAAAAGAGTCATTCTTTGGAGCCTACTTTGTGTGATAATTCTTAAAGTTGTTATTGTGATTCATGTGCTAAATTGTTAGAGCTATGTTTGTGGGTCTCTCTCTAAAAAAATTGAAAAAAAAAAAAAAAAATTTGAAAAAAATAAGGTATGTGCCTTAGAAAAAATAATGAAGTAGTGGGGTGAGAAAGAGTATGAGGGGAGTAAAATTCAAGTCATTCATCCCATACATTCCACTACTTTGTTCATAAAAAAAGAGAAAGGAAAAGAGAAAAATTGAGAGGACCCTTGTGTTGAATTGTTGAAGCTCTTAAGTCAAGAAAAATCACTTAACAACAGATTCTGAGTCAGCCACTAGAGTTGCCAATTTCTTGAAATCCACACCTTAAATTGTTCAACCCTTTTGGCCAAGTTACAACCTTAAAAATCTCTTCAACATCACTTGGTTGCTTTACTTCAGTTTTGAAGTGAATTATAGGCAGGATTATTGAGCTTTCTTGTTTTCATGGAGAATATCATTTTGTGAGCTTATTTGATGAACTCAAACATGTTAAAAGCCAAGCCTAACTTTCTTGATTCTTTGTCTATTAAACATGCATGTCTTTCTTATCCGCTAAGCTTTCTGGAAAATTATCATATTTCAATCGGATAAAAACTTTCTCTAAACTCAGGGACGAGTTTTTCTTTAAGTTTTGTCGCTTGAGGACAAACTGTCGTTGGGTATAGTGGTGTGATGAGTGGATTTTATATGATAATTTTAGGGTCTTTTTAGTCTTTTTATTTTATTATTTTTTAGTCTCATGTAGGTTTTTTATTGTTTTTATGTAGATTTTATATTTATTTAGCATTTTGCATGTAGATTAGATTTTATTTGTTTTTCTAGCTTTATTTTATATTTTTAGGAATTTTTCTAGTTATTTTATATTTTTAGAAAAAGCTGGTTTAGTTATCATTTTTGTCCAGGGACCACTTTGTAAAGTTTCAGGAAATCAAGGTCCAAAATGTGAAAGTTCAAGAGTGGAGGGCTAAAAGTGAAGATTGAGAGAATTCAAGGGCTTGAATTGGAGTGCTAACCAAGAGAGGACTAAAAGTAAAAAAGAGGAATATGAAGCAACTCTCTTCAAATTAGCACATGGAAAATAAGCTTGAAGGAATTAATGGTAGTGGAGGAGAAGTTTCAGAATTAAACAAGGGCTGAGTAGTGGCTTTTGATGGCATTCAAATCCCACTAACCATGAAGAAGATGAAAAACTTGAAGTTGAAGAAGCAGTGCCCAGCGCTGCAGCGCTGGGAAGCCAGCGCTCAAGCGCTGGCCTTCGGTCTGGCAGTGGATTTTTAATGCTTCCAGCGCCCAAGCGTTGGGAATTCTAGCGCGGAAGCGTTGGAGGCTGGATTTTTACTATAAATAGGACCCTTTTCTTCACTTGTAAAACACACCTTTCTTAGAACACAACAAGTGTTCCTCTTTCTCCCTCAAGAACATTGTTCCTAGGAATTGTGGGAAGCCATATTTGAGCTCCTAGTCCAGGGTAATTCAATGCTTCTTTTAGCCATGCTTGGCTAAATTCTTCTTTAAGTTTTTGGGTTGTTTTAGTTTATAATTCATGTTCTAGTTTCTTCTACATTTCTGAATAATACTTTCAAAACATGTTTTATTTCTTTGTTCTTCATTAATCTTGTGTACAAAAGATTTCATGCTTTCTACTTATTCATAAGGCCATTTGGTAAGTAGTAAGGGAAATAGGAAATAAAAAAGGTTATAAGTATACATTTCTTAAGGCTATAAGGATGGACGTAACTTTGTGTTGGCCCGAATTCCTTCTTCATCTTCTTTTCTGATTAACTAATAACCAAGGCTATGGAGTTAGTAATTAGGAAAAAAAGGTCTACATTTCTTAAGGCTATTAGGATGTAGAAACTCTAGGCTATAGCACCATGATTTTGGATTTAAAATTCAGAAATTAAGTAGGAGATTTCTAGCATGTTTTATAGACTACGTAAACCAACCCAAGAGCTTAAATTCTTATCATCTTATTTCTTATCATTTTATGCTATTACTATTTCTTGTTCTAAAAACAACAACATCTTTTTATCTTTTAATTTCTTGCACAAGTACTAAATTTATATTAATAAGAACACCTATCCCTTGGGTTCGATCTTTTTATATTACGCGATAGTCAATCGTACACTTGCGATTTCACCTATCAGTTCTTACAAAGAAAAGGTATGAAGTCTACAAGTTTTCAAAAGGGAAATAAACCCTCCTCCTCTTCACAAAAGATCACATGTTATGAATATGGAAAATCTGGTCATATCAAATATGATTGTCCAAACATTCAAAAGAAGAAGCATGGACTAAAGGAGAAGTTTGAAAAGAAGGATTCAAACTCCAGAAAAGCATACATTTCTTGGGATGACAATGACGTTGGCTCAGTCTCAGAATTCTGACAAGGAAAATATCCAGGTTAGTACCAACACTTCTTTTTCTAATGATTTAGAATATGTTATAGAAAGTCTTCTTTAAGATGTGTCATAGTACTTCTAAAGTTAGTGTTAAACGAAATGCTATTATTTCATCTTTAGAAGAAAAATGTCAAATGCTTCAAAAGGAATTGGATGATGTTAAATCTAAATTAGATGTTACACATGCATGTACTAAATATAGTTCTTTAGAAGTAAAAGTAGAAAATCTACAACAAATGAAGTTAAATCTCTTTGTAGTAAACACATGCATGCTAGTTCTTCTAGAAATATGAACTATAGGAACTACCCATAAAATGTCCCAAAACAATCCTAAAGATTCATTCTTTAAGATTAGAAGAAAATTAGGCATTAGATAAAAATGATATTTTAAATAATGTGATAATTGCATGATCTTTGTGTGAACTTACATGATTGCATTTAAATTGATTATGTGCTTAAAAGTTCATCTAGAAATTTGTTACATAGGACTTGATAGTTTAGATCCTATAAAAATGTCCTTGTAATCGATTACCATAACTGCTGTAATCGATTACATATTCAAAATTTGAAAATTTGAAAATTTAAAACTGCCAGTAATCGATTACCCAACTGCTGTAATCGATTACATACTCATGCTATATAATCAAAGCATGAAATTTCAATAGGAATTATTCTCAAAATGCTCCAAGACAACCTAGGAGACATTATGATATGCTTAGATATAATGGAGGTTATAGACTATATGCTTGTAGTTAGTGAAATAGAATAGGACATACCTCTAGTAGATGTTATTATAGGAATATAGGATTATCAAGTGGGAAATATATGTGGACAACAAATAACATAGGACCCAAAGAAAATTGAGCATCTAAACATTCCCTTCTGAAAAATTTGTTTTTGTGTATGAAAGCAGTAAAGGATTTATGGTATCTTGATAATGGCTGTTCATCGCACATGTTTGGAGACAAAACAAAAATTTCATCTCATACCTTGAGAAAAGGGATATGTAACATATGGGAATAATGAAAAAGGGAAAATACTTGGCATAGGAAAAATAGGTACGCCTTCTCAAACAATATTAAATAGAGCCATCTAAAGTACATAATGCTTTAGAAGATGAGAACGGGATTCTAACCATGCAAGAATAGTTGAACCAGTGTAAGAGAAACCAAGTATGGATATAGGCCCCCTGACCTAATGATAAGCATACTATTGAAACCAAATGGGTGTTTAGGAACAAACTAGATGAACATGGAATCATAGTTAGAAATTAGGATAGATTAGTAGTACAAGGTTATAATCAGAAAGAAGGTATAGATTTTGATTAGACATATGTACCAATTGCTTGGTTAGAAGCAATTAGACTTCTATTGAGTATGGTTACTCGCTTAACTTCCAACTTTATCAAACGGATGTTAAGAGCGGTTTCATGAATGGATACATTCAAGAAGAAGTCTATGTAAAGCAACCTCCTGGTTTTGGAGATCCAAAGTTTTCCTTCACATGTCCTCATCTTAAAGAAAGCTTTATATGATCTAAAGCAAGCACTATGGACATGGATTGCAAATCAAGCAATCTGAAAATTGGATATTCATCAATCAATCCAAGTTCTATAAAGAACCTCTGAAGAAATATGACTTGAATGATTACAAAGTAATACCCACATCAATAAGGATCAAGCACTTATCTAGATCAAGATGAATCATTTACTCCAGTAGAGATTACCAAATATAGAGCCCTTGTCTACACTCTCTGAAACTTGTCCTCCAAAACAAAGAAGACAAACTTGGAAGACAATAAAGCAAGTTCATCATCCAATTCAGAAAATGGAGGAGTATGTCTTGCTTTGATGGTAACACATCATTCTAATGATGGTAATAAAGAGGTTAGTAATGCAATTTCATATGATAATTTACAAAGTACTTTCTATAGATTGCATGATAGTTTCTTGAGTGTTTATGAAGTATATGCATATCATAGTAGGATCATCTCATCTCTACAAAGTAAAACTAAAAGCATGCAAGATGAATTAGATCAAGTAAAATCTAGAATAGATATTCAAAGTGATGTTTCATCTTTAGATACATGCATAACTTTTGAGTCAAGGATTGATGCATTAAAACAAGTGGTAAACAAAGGAACAAGATGATATGGATAAGTTGTTATATAATCAAAGACACGCCTTTCATAAAAGTGATTTATATTTATCTAATCATAGTCATCCTAATGATGTTAGGAAAATCACTTTTAGACCAAGAAGTTCATATAACTTTGGTCACTCAAAAAGAATACATGATGGTGTTCTACTTAGAAAGGCATGTATCAAATCTTTCTATCATTTTAAGGAAAAAGTGTCTAACATGAAATTTAAGTGTTCCTATTATTCTCCTAATTATCAAAGAAACGACGGAATTCCCAAATGAAAGATTCATATGGGATGTGAAAGGAACTAATCCCAAAGGATCCAAAGACTATTGGGTACCTCTAAAAATACCATTAAGCCTATTGTGCAAATGTGTTTGAAGACCTTGTGATCTGAAATGTCATATACAAAGGATGGTCTTTCAAAACACAAATTTAAAATGTGGTATTGGTAAGAGAAACTCTAAAAACTTCATATCTTTCAAATAATATTAAGTACAAGAGTAATGCATTCTTAGGCATCTGCATTTACATCATGTTAGATATATTTTTCATGCAGTACCTACCAAGTCTGGAATTTCAAGTTTTCAGACATAATAATCGATTACATAAAGTCAGTAATCGGTTACAGGGTTATTTTGGCCCAGGATTATTTCAGAAAGCTTGAGTAATCGTTTACTGGAAGTATATAATCAATTCTATGAGGGCTAAAAATGGAAAATAGTTACCTTTCAGAGTTTGGCTTATGTTTTCATATATTTTGGGCTGTAATAGTTTAGACATAACCTTTAGATGGTTTGAATTATGCTTGTATGTTTAATTATGTATTCTGAACTTCTATGGTTATGCTTTAATTACGTGTGATGCATAAGTTTCAAAATACTGTCTTGCACACCCCCACTCCCTACGATTCAAACGTCTATACTACTTGTTAGCCATGTATGCTTGGACTCATCTTCTTTTTGATGAAGTCAAAAGGGGGAGAAAGGGTCACATGTGCTTTGTAAAGACTTCCTTATAAGAAAAGCTACAAGTGGAACAAAAAGGGGGAGAAAAGTGTTGATACACATTATCGTTTTGATACACATTATCGTTTTGACATCAAAATATTTGTCATTATGCTTCCCTTTATTTCCATTATCCTGGAATACTTTGTATGGCTTTTTCTTCTTTTTGATGATGTCAAAAGGGGGAGAAAAGTCTTGTGTATGCTTGATCATTTTCAGGATACTGTGCTTCATTTGCAAAACAAAGGGGGAGATATAATTGCAAAACCAAGGGGGAGATACAAGACAAGAAAGAAAGTTTAATGATCCATCAATGTTCAAGCATGATGTTTGTCATCATCAAAAAGGGGGAGATTGTAAATCAAGTCTCGTCCTTGGACTCGACTGAGGTTTTGATGAAGACAAACACATCACAAAAAGAAGAAAGACTTCAGAA
This sequence comes from Acmispon strigosus, assembly GCA_030819835.1. NCBI lineage: Eukaryota > Viridiplantae > Streptophyta > Magnoliopsida > Fabales > Fabaceae > Acmispon > Acmispon strigosus. Next base: position 14,608,607 of record JAUAMA010000004.1, on the reverse strand, counting down.
GAGAAAAGGAAGACTTCAAGAAAGAAAGAAACAAAAAGAAGAAAGACTTCAAGAAGACTTCAAGAAGACTTAAGAGAAGAAAGACTTCAAGAACCAGGCTCAGAACGTCAAGATCAAAACATGAAGGTTCTAGTTTTAAGTAAGTCTTGTCAATTTAGTGTGCTATGCTTTATTAAGGTTTAATTGCATTAGAAGGCTCATGAAAGATCAACTAATTGAGTACAATATGTTCTCACAAGTTAAACTTGGTAGGAACAATCAATTAGGGTTTAAGATGGTCAAAACTGAGTTCTGGACTATCTGTAATCGATTACAGATGTGTGTAATCGATTACAGGATGGGTGTAATCGATTACCACAAGAGTGTAATCGATTACCAAGTTTGAAATTCAAATTCAAACATCAACGGCATGGTGTAATCGATTACACTAACTGTGGTAATCGATTACCAGATCGACAGATGTGTTATTTCATGAACCATTGTGTCTCAAACCCATTGGGAAAGGTTGTGTTGGTTCATGGACGACCTCTAGTGCCTATATAAAGTCCTTAGACACTCAGAAACATCAATGACTTGGTCCATAACTTTCATATTCATTAAAGTCATCATTCTGAGTTTCGGTTCTCTCATTTTGATAAGAACACTCATGATGTTCAACATTTGAGAAACTCAGAATGGAAGAGCCTTCATTGTAATTTCCTGGAGCATACAAACTAAGATCAATCCTTCTTGTCAAAAGGATTGAATCATGCATAGAAAAGGCATCTTCTTCTTCTTCTATTTGAATCATGTTGATTCATTCACCGTAGGTTTCGGTGGTTGTAAAAAGGCCCTTTGAATCAAGTTTGATTCAAAGTCCACCGTGGTAATGCGGTGTCATCAGAAAGTGGTTTGCTTTCTGAGGCATGATGGGTCCTCTTAGGGTCCTTGGGACAAGCATTGCTAAGAAGACTTGATCAATCAGAAGTGGGTTGCTTCAGGAAGATTGATAAGATATCTTAGGGTCCTTGGCACAAGCATTCGTTAAGAGTACTCGATCATGGGAAATCTTCACTGTGGAATTCAGTGAAGTGGTTCTTCAGAAAGTGGTAATCTTTCTGATGGATTCTAACTTCACCGTGGTATTCGGTGAAGGGTTGTTCGATTGAAGGTGGGTTAGTCTTCAAGGTCTGAGGGTGGTTCGCCTTCAGGAACTGAAAGCGGTTTGCTTTCAGGGGCTGTTGAAAGTGGTTTACTTTCACAGGATATTGGTAGGAATTCTTGGGGTCCTTGGGTTAGGAACTTGTAAGTAATTTTTATCAATAGTGGAAAAATCCTCAAGGGGTTTCTTTGAGGGACTGGACGTAGCCTTCGGTGGATTGAAGGTGAACCAGGATAAAACTCTCTGTGTCATTTCCTTCATCCTTCATCTTTTACTTTCAAGCAATTACAACATTCCGCTGCAACAACGTTCTTACGTTACAATTCTAATTGCGCTGAAAGTCGTTTGGTACTATTACGCGAAAATTGGGGCAACTCTGATTCACCCCCCCCCCCCTCTCAGGTTGCTATCTGAACTAACAACATATAGTAGAAGCATAACATACATAAGTAGTAGAGGAGTTACAACAAAGGAAGAAGCCTATTTGTGGAACGGGGAAATCCTAGTACTAATTATATAACTATATTAAGACAAGGTCTTCAGAACCTATGCTTGACTAGAATCCTCAGAATTCTCAGAGGGATCAAGATCCTGGAGACTCTGAATTTCTTTGCGCATGAAGGAGTGTACTGCCTCTTTGCGATTTTCCACAAGCAGAAATCGAGATCGAATGGTGTCTTCCAGTTGTCCCAACTTTTGAGAGAGACGAAGTGATAGGATGTCCATTCTCTCAAGAATGACCTTGGTTTCTTGTGAGAAATTGGAAGGAATGGTATAAAATGGAGACAGTCCAGCCGATGCAGCATTTGTTTGAACATCTATGCGGTATCGAGAAAGCACAATGGGATCAGTGGAGGAATCCCTTCGAGGAGCATTGATTGGAGATGAGACATTGGAGGGACGAGGAAGAGACCCCATGGCTAAACAAGATTAAGAAGATAGGTTGTGTATGTGGGAAGGTAGGCAAAAGACAATAGACATATGCTGATTTTATAGAGAAAATCGTGTGTGTAATCGATTATGACAGTTAGAGTAATCGATTACAGCAGTTTAAAAATTTGAAAATATTTAAATTTTGAATGTGTAATCGATTACAGCAGTTGGGGTAATCGATTACTCATTGATTTCTAATAGGCACGAGGACTGAGATCAAGGATAATCGATTATAGGACCTATGGTAATCGATTACTAAGACATTTTTATGAGTTCTAGGCTCTAGAATCCTATGTAACACATTTTAAATACATATTGAAGCACATAATCAAGCTAAATGCATATAAACATATATTATCACAATGATTATGCAACAAAACATGTTACTTTAAATGTCATGCTCATCTAATATGCCTAATTCTCTTCTAATCTTAAAGAATGAATCTTTAGGAAGAGGTTTAGTAAAGATATCTGCTAATTGATTATGAGTATCCACAAAAGAAATCTCAATATCTTTCCTCAAAACATGATCTCGAAGGAAATGATGTCTTATATCAATATGCTTAGTTCGAGAATGCAGGATAGGATTTTTAGTGAGATTTATGGCACTTGTGTTGTCACATTTAATTGAAATGCAGCCTAGCTCTAAGCCATAATCTTTGAGTTGTTGTTTGAGCCATAGAGTTTGTGCACAACAACTTCCTGCAGCAATATATTATGCTTCAGCAGTACTTAGAGCAACACATGCTTGTTTCTTGCAAGACCAAGAGACAAGAGCATTTCCTAACACGTGACAAGTACCACTAGTACTTTTTCTTTCAGTTTTACAACCAGCATAATCAGAATCAGAATACCCAATCAAATCACAAACACTCCCTTTGGGATACCACAAACCAACATTTGTAGTTCCTCTCAAGTATTTGAAAATCCGTTTAACGGAACTCAAATGTGATTCCCTAGGAGATGCTTGAGATCTGGCACATAGACACACACTAAACATAATATCAGGTCTACTTGCAGTTAAGTATATAAGAGATCCGATCATACCTCTATATTTGGTAATGTCTACTGGAACACCGGATACATCTTGATCTAGATATGTATTAGACCCCATTGGTGTGGCTATGGCTTTGCAATCATCCAAATCATATTTCTTTAATAATTCCTTGCAAAACTTTGATTGATTGATGAATATTCCATCACGTGATTGTTTGATTTGCAATCCAAGAAAGAAATTTAATTGTCCCATCATAGACATCTCAAATTCTTCTTGCATCATGTTAGAGAAATACTTACAAAGAGACTCGTCAGTTGCACCAAAGATAATATCATCAACATAGATTTGAACTAGTAAAGTATTACCTTTGGTCCTTTTGATGAACAAGGTTGTGTCAGCCTTACCCTTTTGGAATCCTTTATCACAAAGGAATGTGCTTAATCTATCATACCATGCACGAGGGGCTTGCTTAAGACCATAGAGTGCCTTCTTTAATCTGAAGACATGTGAAGGGAACTTTGGATCTTCAAATCCTGGGGGTGGCTTCACATAGACTTCTTCTTGAATATATCCGTTCAGGAAAGCACTTTTGACGTCCATTTGATATAATGGGAAATTTAAAGAGCAAGCATACGCCAACAGAAGTCTTATGGCTTCCAACCTTGCTACTGGTGCATAGGTTTCATCAAAATCTATGCCTTCTTCTTGATTGTAACCTTGAGCAACCAATATTGCTTTGTTCCTAACTATGATACCATTTTCATCTAACTTATTTCTAAATACCCACTTTGTTCCAATAATATGCTTATCACTAGGTTTTGGAACAAGTTCCCAAACTTGATTCCTTTCAAATTGATTTAGTTCTTCCTGCATTGCTACAATCCAATACTCATCCTCCAGAGCATCATTTACTTTTGATGGTTCTATTTGAGAGACAAAGGCCATATTCAAAGCTGAATCATTTAAGCGTAGCCTTGTAGTGACGCCTCTAGAAATATCACCAATAATATTATCAACTGGATGATCCCTTTGGGTTCTCCATTCTTTTGGAAGTTGATAAGTATTATCTTCAATGTGCTCTTCTTGTATTGGACTTTGATCTCTATCCTTTTGAGAATCTTCATTGACAATGATATCTTCTTCTTCATTATCTGGAAGATTGACTTTATCTTCTATTGAAGATTTAGATTCATCAAAAGAGACATGTATGGATTCTTCCACAGATAGAGTTTTCTTGTTGAAGACTCTATATGCTTTGCTTGTTAGAGAATAACCAAGGAATATACCTTCATCAGATTTTTCATCAAACTTACCAAGGTTTTCCTTTCCATTATTCAAAACAAAGCATTTTGATCCAAAAGCATGTAGATGAGAGATATTTGGTTTCTTTCCTTTGTAGAGTTCATAGGGGGTTTTCTTCAGTATAGGTCTAATAAGAACTCTATTGGAAACATAGCAAGCAGTACTTACAGCATCAGCCCAGAAATATTTAGGAAGGCTTGATTCACTTAGCATGGTTCTTGCTAATTCCTCAAGTAATCTGTTCTTCCTTTCTACAACACCATTTTGTTGTGGTGTTCTCGGAGTAGAGAAATTATGTGATATTCCATTTTCATCACATAGTTCTTGAAATTGTTGATTCTGAAATTCTCCTCCATGATCACTTCTACTAGAAGAGATCTTTAAAGACTTCTCATTTTGAACTAGCCTAGCATATCTCTTGAATGCATTGAAGGCTTCATTCTTATGAGGCAAGAATAACGTCCATGTAAATCTAGAGAAATCATCAACAATAACAAGTGCATAGAAATTACCTCCGAGGCTTTTTGTTATTGAAGGTCCGAACAAATCCATATGTAGCAATTGAAGGGGCTTTGAAGTCGAAAATATGTTCTTCGGTTTCAAAGACATTCTGGTTTGCTTCCCTTTTTGACATGCATCACAAAGCTTGTCTTTTTCGAATCTTATCTTTGGAAGCCCAACAACTAGATCATGCTTGACTAGTTTGTTTAAATGATCTATGTGTATATGAGCAAGTCTTCTATGCCATAGCCATGAATCACTATTGTTCTTGGCCAAAAGGCATCTTACATTTTGTGGAATCTCATCCAAGGAGATCATGAAGACTTTATTTACTTTATATCCAGAAAACTTAATTTCTTTAGTTTTCACATCTTTTACTACACATATATCATCAATGAAACCAACTTTCAAACCTTTGTCACATAGTTGACTGATACTCAGAAGATTATGCATCAAACCATTAACGTAAAGAACTTTATCGATGACTGTTTGAGGGGGTGTGCCTATTCTTCCAATACCGAGTATCTTTCCCTTTTGATTGTTACCATATGTAACAAAACCTTTTTCCTTAGGTAAAAGAAAAGAAAACTTGGTTTTGTCTCCTGTCATGTGTGATGAGCAGCCACTATCAAGATACCATAAATCCTTTGCTGCTTTCATACACACCTACATGACAAATTTCAGACATGGGTATTGTGAAGAAGGTCTTGCTCCTGACCCTGGCTGTAAGACCCCTAATTTCTTGTAATTACAGTTTAGTCCCCGAACTTGGTTGTAATTATTTTCTAGTCCTCGGACTTCTTTTGTTTGTAAATTAACCCTTGAGTTAATTAATGTGATTATTTAATCTTGTCTAGAGCATGATTGCTTGCCTTGAGAATATTTGAATTACCTTGCTTGAATTGCAACAAGATGAGTTGTGGCTTAGCGGTTGAGGCTTAAGCATTTGGTTGGCAAGTCTTGGGTTCGAACCTTGATGAGGAAGGTTTTGTTTTTATTTTAGTTTTTCGTGTGACTCATCAAATTCACTTTCAAATTTCGAAATTCAGATCAAAGAGGAGTTAAGAGCATTTAAATAAGGCTTAATGTGAGGATTATAGGCATTAAAGGAGGATTAGGAGTGGTTAATGGCTTGTCTAGGGTTTTAAAGGAGTTTTAATGTGTATTAAGGCTAAGGAAGGAGGTGGGGATGGCTCTCTCTCTCACCATGCAGCTGAATAGAGAATTAAACATGTGCCAAAACTCTATTTTGAATTTTGAAAGCCAAAACATGTGAGTAATGTGCCATGAAGGAGGTTTAATGCTTTGTCCTTTGCTTTAATGTGCCATTAGGGAAAATATTCCAATTGATGGAATCTTGGTCGTGCCTCTCCCTCTCCCTATCACCCTCCCATTGCTGAAACCTCCAACCTTAAAGAATTGTTAACCTTCTCTTGCTCCTCCACTCAAAGATTTTCCGAAAAAGGCCTAGAACCCCTTATTCTGTGTTTCCGAAGTGCTGCTGGAATTTTGTGTTGCTTGGTCGAACCTCTCCTTTCTTCTTGGTGGTGATCAAGCTCTGAATCCCTCAAATTTTCGTGGTTCTCAAACCCCACACTCAATCCTTTCAAAGTTCGTGGTGTCGGTTCAATCGGTAAGAGACCAAAACTTCCAAATTTTGAGTAACAATTCTTGCCTTCCTCTAGAGTTATTTGGTTTTTGATTCCAACCTTTGATTTTCATCAAGCTCGAGTCCACTATATTCTGGAAGGGGCTAGGGTCGTGCTACACTCAAGCTTGATCAACTCTCTCAAACAAGGTTGGTATTCCATTTCCGTTCTTTCGGTTCAACACCTAGCTAACTCCATGAACAAATGATTTTGAGAAAATTAGAAACCTTTGATTTTATGGGTAGAAAACTTATTTGTTAGGTTATATTATAGGTTCTGAACATGGAAGAATTTTAGTTTTGAAAGGAATTGGTTAAAAATGGAGTTTCGGGTGAAAAACTTGATTTTTAGGGTTTCTGGCAGGGAGCCAACGCATGAGCGCTGGAACCCAACGCCTGGGCGTTAGAATTTTTCCCAGTACGTGTTGCCAGACAGGGACCCAACGCTTGAGCGTTGGAACCCAACGCTTGGGCGCTAGGCCCCTGACAGCAAATTGTTGTTTTTGCTATTTTGGTCTATAATTCATATGAGTTGTTTTCCGACCTTTTTTCCATGTTTGTTGATGAATGTATGTATGTTTGTTTGTCTTACAAGGTTTGGAAACACTTGCATGCAACCCTCTCGGAGGTAAGGGTAACTCGTTTTCTTAGGAATTATTTATGTTGATTGTGATTGTTTTTATATGTTGTCTCTTGTGAATTCTACTGTGGTGATTTGAGAAATTATTCTGGAATTGTATTGACCATATGACATGTTGCTTATATTGTGAGTTGATGCCCTTTATAATGTTGGCTTGGTGTTAGTGAAAAACGGCATGACAAAATAATTTAGAGAAGAGGAATTGTTGGCAAATTAATGCTGTTTTCAGTTTGTTTATTAACTCTGTTTTCTGTTTTTGTTACCGCTGTATTCTGTTTCCGTTTTTTTTTTCTAAGAACAGCAGATTCTGTATTAAAATTGCCACTGTTTCTGTTTTTCTTTAGTGCTGCTGTTTCTGTATTAAAGCAGCTACTGTTTTCTGTATTCAAAAAATACTGCAGTTTCTGTACTTAAATTTCTGCTGTTTCTGTTCTAAAAATACACTGCTGTTTTCTGTTTTGAGAAAATACACTGCTGTTTACTGTAAATAAACACTGCTGTTTTCTGTATTTGAAAAATACACTGCTGTTTACTGTAAATAAAATACACTGCTGTTTACTGTATACAAATACTGCTGTTTTCTGTATATAAATAATGCTGTTTCTGTTTTAATATTAAAATAAGAATGCTGTTTTTTTTTTAAAAATAAATGAATAAATTGAGATATATTGGTTAATTCATGGTGGAAATGTTGTTGTGTGGTGATGGTTATATTGTGTATGTAGTGTGCTATGATTGAAGTTTTGTGTGGACTGTTGGTCCATGAGGAGTATGGATTCTGCATAGCCATAGCATATGCATCTTATAAATATTATTGGGTTGATGTGGCGGCACTTTGTCCCGCGTGATCAGCTGAGGATTATTGGATTGATGTGGCGGTATTTTGTCCCGCGTGATCAATTGGAGATTATTGGGTTGGTGTGGCGGTAATTTGTCCCGCGTGATCAACTGAGGATGTTAAGGGTGATGTGACGGATCCTTGTCCCGTGAGATCAACCGAGGGCAATGTGGTGGTACTTTGTCCCACGTGATTGTCCTGGCCCGGTTTAGGGTGAATAATGGCCATATTTATGCATGTAGATATTGAGGATCATGCACGTTTATTCGAAATCGCCGAATGAGGAAATATGCTTTGTGGATATCATTATTGTGTTAAAATGATTCTGGTTGGTTAGTGATGTTGTTGTTGTTTTTATCACAATTTTTGTATGATATTATTCTTGACTTTCCGAGTTAACCCTTTCTGCTTGTTTTGTTTGATTTGTTTGGGCGCGTAACGCCATAGATGGTCAGGACAATGAGGTCCAGGAGCGATGACTTGAAGGGAGAATCAGGAGGCGAGAAAAGTTCAACAAAATAATGAAGAAGTTGTAATTTTCTTTTATTTTATTTTAGCGACGTTTGTTTTGTCTGCACATGTTGGTGCAACTTTATTTATTTTGAAAATTTATCGCGTTGAGATAATTATAACTCTATTATGGGATAATTATTAACTATTAATATTGAGCGTCGTTGTTTTCTTGGAAAATTGAGCGTTTTGAGAGGTTTTCAAAGTATATTTTCCGCGTAATTACTATGTGACCCTCAACCCAAAATTGGGGTGTTACACTGGCTGTGGTTTTGATGACGACAAACTCATCAACAAAAAGAAGAAAAGAAGACTTCAAATAAACAAGCACTTCAAGTCCATCAATAGTCTAGAAGTCTTAGTATTAGGTGAGTTATGCTTCCAAAGGTCTATTAAAGCATAAAGGCTCTTAAAACACCTAATCTAATCAAGCTAAGTGTTTTCATAACTTAAAAGAAGTAGAAAACCTTAAGCCAGTCTCAAAGAATTAAGTTTCTGGAAAATGGGCTTCTGTGTAATCGATTGCAGCTTTCTGGTAATCGATTACACCTAGGCAAGTAATTGATTACTCATGGCTTGTAATCGATTACATGTTTGAAATTCAAATTCAAATTGAAACGGTCATTAGTGAAATCGATTACACTAAGTGTGGTAATCGATTACCAGAACGAAAGAGTGCATCTTTTCATGAACCATTGTGTCCCAAACCTTTTGAAAAGGGTTGTGATGCTTCAAGGACGTTTCCCTTGCCTATATAAAGTCCATTTGAGTCCAGAAAACATAACATACACAAGACATAACAAGAGACAACACATTACACATGAGAAAACACCATTAGGCCAAAACTTTGTCAAAATTAGTTCATCTTTTAGAACTTAAATCTTTTGGAGCCTAAATTCTGAGTTCATGATCTTCATGTCAATAAGAACACTTTAGTTGTTCATATCTTGAAGAACTCAGAATTGTATTATGCTTAAAAGCCTTAAAGCATAATTTCTCATGATCAATCCAATTGTATGTTAAAGGATTGATACAGGCAATTGTAACATCTTCTTCATCTCTTTCTGTAAGATTGAGTTTTTCACCGTGGTATTCGGTGAAGGGTTGTTGTCACTGAAAGTGGTTTACTTTCAGGGTTTCAATTGAAGGTGGTTTAGCCTTCAAGGTCTGAGGGTGGTTTTCCTTCAGGAACTGAAAGCGGTTTGCTTTTAGGGGCTGTTGAAAGTGGTTTGCTTTCACAGGTTATTGGTAGAAATTCTTGGGGTCCTTGGGTTAAGAACTTGTAAGAGATTTTTATCAATAGTGGAAAAATCCTCAAGGGGTTTTCTTGAGGGACTGGACGTAGCCTTCGGTGGACTGAAGGTGAACCAGGATAAAATCTTGTGTGTGATTTCCTTTATCCTTCATATTTACTTTCAAGTATCGCTCAATTCCGCTGCAATCATAACAATCATTTCGTGATCATCATTATCTTGAAAGTAACAATTTCAATAAGGCGAAAATCGGGGCAACACTGATTCACCCCACCCCCCTCTCAGGTTGCTATCTGTACTAACAATTGGTATCAGAGCTAAAGTTTAGGTAAGTTATTCCTAAGATCCGGGAAAAGATGGCATCCTCTTCCAATCATGGAACAAATGAAGGATTCAACATAAACAGGCCACCATTCTTCAATGGAGAACATTATGACTTCTGGAAAATCAAGATGAAGATATTCATAAAGTCATTAGACGCAGGAATATGGAAAGCCATTGAAGAATGTCCCTTTGTGCCTGTAACAACAGATGAAGAAGGAACTTCACAACCAAAATCAGAAAGTACTTGGAGTGAAGAAGAAAAGAAGAAGGTTCAATATGATCTCAAAAGAATGAACATCCTTACATCTGCTCTTGGCATGGACGAATTTTTCAGAGTATCAACGTGCACTTCAAGAAGGAACACATGAAGTCAAGAGATCAAAGATCAATACTTTATCTCAGGAGTATGAAATGTTCAGAATGCTTCAAGGAGAAAAGGTATTAGATATGCAAAAACGATTCACTCATTTAATTAATCATTTGATTGCTCTTGGTAGACAATTTTAAAACTGTGACTTTAACATGAAAGTTCTAAGATCACTTACAAGAGTATGGCAACCAAAAGTTACAGCCATCTCTGAGAAGAAGAGTTTATCAAATATGACTCTTGCAACTCTTTTTGGAAAACTCCAAGAACATGAGTTGGAATTGAATCGTTTAGAAGAGCATGAACAACATGAGAAGAAGCATCGATCAATTTCTTTAAAGGCAAAAGAACGCATCAAAAAATATTATGATGCAGATTCTAAAGAAGAAGACAATGGAAATTTGAATCTTCTAGTAAAGAACTTTGGAAAGTTTCTTAAAAGGAAAAATGTTAAATTTAACAACAATAGAGCCTTCCAAAGGAACAATGAGTCTTCTTCGTCTCAAAAGATTACATGTTTCGAGTGTGGCAAACCAGGACATTTCAAGTCAGATTGTCCGAATCTTCAGAAGAAGAAACACGGTCTAAGAGAGAAATTCGAGAAAAAAGATCAACCTACTCGAAGAGCATATTTGGCTTGGGATGATAATGAAGTAAGTTCATCATCAGATTCTGACAAAGAAGAACCACAAGTTGCCTTGATGGCCTCACATGACTCAAATGTTGAAGATTCCCAGGTTAGTAATAATTCTATGTCTTCTCATGATTTAAAGTTTGCTATGGAGAATATGTTTAAATTTTGTCAAGAATTTTCCAAGATTAGCACTAAGCAAAATGATTTGATTTCATCCTTAGAAAGTAAGTGTAGAACCTTACAAGAGGATTTAGACATAGTGAAATCTAAACTAGATATTACACATAAATGCACTAAGTGTAATTCTTTAGAAGAAAAGATAGATAATCTTCAACAAAGAGTAAATAACTTCAATAAAGGAAAACAGAAGTTAGATGATATTCTAAGTGTGCAAAGACATTCAAATAACAAATCAGGTCTAGGATATACTTCTCACCCAAAGACTAAGGAAGTCAAGAAAACTGTGTTTGTAAAACCAAACCATATAGTAGAATCTTCTAGTAACAAAAGGATTAATCCTGGTAGAATTACATACAATAGGAAGAATACTCAAAATAGACATCCTAAGAAGATCCATTTCTCTCCTAGACAAACCTCTAGTTACAATCATTACTCTTGTACGTATTGTAACAAAGTAGGACATACCCCTAGCAGATGTTACTATAAACATGTAGGAGTACCAAATAGGGAATACATTTGGGTTAGAAAGGATGTTAACTTAGAAGGACCCAAAACTTGTTGGGTTCCTAATACCCATGTCTAAACTTTGTCATGTAGGTGTGTATGAAAGCAGCAAAGGATTTATGGTATCTTGATAGTGGCTGCTCATCACACATGATAGGAGACAAAACCAAGTTTTCATTTCTTATACCTAGAGAAAAAGGTTTTGTCACATATGGTAACAATCAAAAGGGAAAGATACTCGGTATTGGAAGAATAGGCACACCCCCTCAAACAGTCATCGATAAAGTTCTTTACATTGATGGTTTGATGCATAATCTTCTGAGTATTAGTCAACTATGTGATAAAGGTTTGAAAGTTGGTTTTATTAATGATATATGTGTTGTGAAAGATGTGAAAACTAAAGAAATTAAGTTTTCTGGGTATAAAGTAAAGAAAGTCTTCATGATCTCCTTGGAAGAAATTCCACAAAATGTGAGATGCCTTTTGGCCAAAAATAATAGTGATTCATGGGTATGGCATAGAAGACTTGCTCATATTCACATAGATCATTTAAACAAACTAGTCAAGCATGATCTAGTTGTTGGGCTTCCAAAGATTAAATTCGAAAAAGACAAGCTTTGTGATGCATGTCAAAAGAGGAAGCAAACCAGAACATCCTTCAAACCAAAGAACATAGTTTCGACTTCAAGGCCCCTTCAATTGTTACAAATGGATTTGTTCGGACCATCTAGAACAAAAAGCCTCGGAGGTAATTTCTATGCACTTGTTATTGTTGATGATTTCTCTAGATTTACATGGACATTATTTCTGCCTCATAAGAATGAAGCCTTCAATGCATTCAAGAGATATGCAAGGCTAGTTCAAAATGAGAAGTCTTTAAAGATCTCTTCTATTAGAAGTGATCATGGTGGAGAATTTCAGAATCAACAATTCCAAGAACTATGTGATGAAAATGGAATATCACATAATTTCTCTACTCCGAGAACACCACAACAAAATGGTGTTGTAGAAAGGAAGAACAGATTACTTGAAGAATTAGCAAGAACCATGCTAAGTGAATCTAGTCTCCCTAAATATTTCTGGGCTGATGCTGTAAGTACTGCTTGCTATGTTTCCAATAGAGTTCTTATTAGACCTATTCTTAAGAAAACTCCCTATGAACTCTACAAAGGAAGGAAACCAAACATCTCTCATCTACATGCTTTTGGATCAAAATGCTTTGTCTTGAATAATGGAAAGGAAAACCTTGGAAAGTTTGATGAAAAATCTGATGAAGGTATATTCCTTGGTTATTCTCTAACAAGCAAAGCATATAGAGTCTTTAACAAGAAAACTCTATCCTTGGAAGAATCCATACATGTTTCTTTTGATGAATCTAAATCTTCAATAGAAGATAGAGTTAATACTCCAGATATTGAAGAAGATTATATCATTGTAAATGAAGATTCTTAAAAGGATGAAGATCATAATCCAATGCAAGAAGAGCACATTGAAGATAATACTTATCAACTTCGAAAGGAATGGAGAACCCATAGGGATCATCCAGTTGATAATATTATTGGTGATTTTCTAGAGGCGTTTCTACAAGGCTACGCTTAAATGATTCAGTTTTGAATATGGCCTTTGTCTCTCAAATAGAACCATCAAAAGTAAATGATGCTCTAGAGGATGAGTATTGGATTGTAGCAATGCAGGAAGAACTAAACCAATTTGAAAGGAATCAAGTTTGGGAACTTGTCCCTAAGCCTAGTGATAAGCATGTTATTGGAACAAAGTGGGTATTTAGGAATAAGTTAGATGAAAATGGTATCATAGTTAGGAACAAAGCAAGATTAGTTGCTCAAGGTTATAATCAAGAAGAAGGTATAGATTTTGATGAAACTTATGCACCAATAGCAAGGTTGGAAGCCATAAGACTGTTATTGGCGTATGCTTGTTCTTTAAATTTCCCATTATATCAAATGGACGTCAAAAGTGCTTTTCTGAATGGATACATTCAAGAAGAAGTCTATGTGAAGCAACCTCCAGGATTTGAAGATCCAAAGTTTCCTTCACATGTCTTCAGATTAAAGAAGGCACTCTATGGTCTTAAGCAAGCCCCTCGTGCATGGTATGATAGATTAAGTATTTTCCTTTGTGATAAAGGATTTCAAAAGGGTAAGGCTGATACAACCTTGTTCATCAAAAGAACCAAAGGTAATACCCTATTAGTTCAAATTTATGTTGATGATATCATCTTTGGTGCAACTAACGAATCTCTTTGTAAGGATTTCTCTAACATGATGCAAGAAGAATTTGAGATGTCCATGATGGGACAATTAAATTTCTTTCTTGGTTTGCAAATCAAGCAATCACACGATGGAATATTCATCAATCAATCAAAGTTTTGCAAGGAATTATTAAAGAAATATGACTTGGATAATTGCAAAGCCATAGCCACACCAATGGGGTCTAACACATATTTAGATCAAGATGAATCCGGTAATCAAGTTGATATTACCAAATATAGAGGTATGATCGGATCTCTTCTATACTTAACTGCAAGTAGACCTGATATTATGTTTAGTGTGTGTCTATGTGCTAGATATCAAGCATCTCCTAGAGAATCACATTTGAGTTCTGTTAAACGAATTTTTAAATATTTGAAAGGAACTACAAATGTTGGATTGTGGTATCCCAAAGGAAGTGTTTGTGATTTGATTGGGTATTCTGATTCTGATTATGCTGGTTGTAAAACTGAAAGAAAAAGTACAAGTGGTACTTGTCACTTGTTAGGAAATGCTCTTGTCTCTTGGTCTTGCAAGAAACAAGCATGTGTTGCTCTAAGTACTGCAGAAGCAGAATACATTGCTGCAGGAAGTTGTTGTGCACAAACTCTATGGCTCAAACAACAACTCAAAGATTATGGCTTAGAGCTGGGCTGCATTCCAATCAAATGTGACAACACAAGTGCCATTAATCTCACTAAAAACCCTATCATGCATTCTCGAACTAAGCATATTGATATAAGACATCATTTTCTTCGAGATCATGTTATGAGGAAAGATATTGAGATTTCATTTATGGATACACGTAATCAATTAGCAGATATCTTTACTAAGCCTCTTCCTAAGGAATCATTCTTCAAGATAAGAAGAGAATTAGGCATATTAGATGAGCATGACATTTAAGGTAACATGTTATTTGCATAATCTTTATGATGATTATATGTTTATATGCATTTAGATAGATTATATACTTAAGTGTTTATATGAAAATGTGTTACTTAAGATTCTAGAGCCTAGAACTTATAAAATTGTCATAGTAATCGATTACCATAAGATCCTGTAATCGATTCTCCATGCTCTCAGTCCTCGTGCCTGTTAGAATTATTTGAGTAATCGATTATCATAACTGTTATAATCGATTACATGTTCAAAATTTGAAATTTTTCAAATATACAACTGATGTAATCGATTACTTTAACTACCGTAATCGATTACATACACGATTTTCTCTATAAAATCAGCATTTGTCTCTTGTTCTTCAACTATCTATCTAACCTATCCTCTTCCTCAAAGTCCAGCATTAGCCATGGGGTCTCTTTCTCGTCCCTCCAATGTCTCCTCTCCAATCAATACTCCTCGACGGGATTCCTCCAATGATCCCTTTTTGCATCCTCGATACCGCATAGATGTCTCAACAAATGCAGTATCGGCTGGCTTGTCTCCATTTTCTGCCATTCCTTCAAATTTCTCACAAGCAACCAAGGTCATCCTTGAACGAATGGATATTCTGTCACTCCGTCTTTCTCAAAAGTTGGGCCAACTAGAAGATACCATTCGGTCTCGCTTTCTTATTGTGGAAAATCGCATAGAGGCCGTACACTCCTTCATGCGTAAGGAGATTGAGAGCCTTCAGGACCTTGACCCTTCTGAGAACTCTGAGGATTCTAGTCAAACTTATGTTCTGAAGTTTTATGTCTACATATAGTTATCTACTTACTATTAGGATTTCCCTCTTTTGTTGTAATCTCTCTACTACATATGTTTGTCATGTTTTACTATGTATAACTTATGTATTTACTCTCTTTTATATAAGTGCTGGTTATTCCTATCTTCCATATTTACCCCTATTCCCCTATGTTTTATTTTGCAATATATACTTGTGTGTATGCCTGTACATTTTTGGCCTTTTCTTCTTTTTGATGAAGTCAAAAGGGGGAGAAAGGTTCTGTGCTCTGCTCTTAAAGATCATATACAGGAATTCAACAAGTACTTTAGAAATGGGGAGAAATATCAGAAATACTAGATTCCATCAAATAGGGGGAGTTCAGCATCAAGAATGCATATATGATCTTCAAGTATCAAGAATGTGTTTGCCATCATCAAAAAGGGGGAGATTGTGAAGAAGGTCTTGCTCCTGACCCTGGCTATGGTTTTGATGACGACAAACTCATCAACAAAAAGAAGAAAAGAAGACTTCAAAGAAACAAGCACTTCAAGTCCATCAATAGTCTAGAAGTCTTAGTATTAGGTGAGTTATGCTTCCAAAGGTCTATTAAAGCATAAAGGCTCTTAAAACACCTAATCTAATCAAGCTAAGTGTTTTCATAACTTAAAAGAAGTAGAAAACCTTAAGCCAGTCTCAAAGAATTAAGTTTCTGGAAAATGGGCTTCTGTGTAATCGATTGCAGCTTTCTGGTAACCGATTATACCTAGGCAAGCAATCGATTACTCATGGCTTGTAATCGATTACATGTTTGAAATTCAAATTCAAACTGAAACGGCCATTAGTGTAATCGATTACACTAAGTGTGGTAATCGATTACCAGAACGAAAAAGTGCATCTTTTCATGAACCATTGTGTCCCAAACCTTTTGAAAAGGGTTGTGATGCTTCAAGGACGTTTCCCTTGCCTATATAAAGTCCATTTGAGTCCAGAAAACATAACATACACAAGACACAACAAGAGACAACACATTACACATGAGAAAACACCATTAGGCCAAAACTTTGTCAAAATTAGTTCATCTTTTAGAACTTAAATCTTTTGGAGCCTAAATTCTGAGTTCATGATCTTCATGTCAATAAGAACACTTTAGTTGTTCATATCTTGAAGAACTCAGAATTGATACATGCAATTGTAACATCTTCTTCATCTCTTTCTGTAAGATTGAGTTTTTCACCGT
The DNA here is from genome assembly GCA_030819835.1 of Acmispon strigosus. Taxonomy (NCBI): domain Eukaryota; kingdom Viridiplantae; phylum Streptophyta; class Magnoliopsida; order Fabales; family Fabaceae; genus Acmispon; species Acmispon strigosus. Next base: position 14,591,665 of record JAUAMA010000004.1, on the reverse strand, counting down.
GGTATTCGGTGAAGGGTTGTTGTCACTGTAAGTGGTTTACTTTTAGGGTTTCAATTGAAGGTGGTTTAGCCTTCAAGGTCTGAGGGTGGTTTGCCTTCAGGAACTGAAAGCGGTTTGCTTTCAGGGGCTGTTGAAAGTGGTTTGCTTTCACAGGATATTGGTAGAAATTCTTGGGGTCCTTGGGTTAGGAACTTGTAAGAGATTTATATCAATAGTGGAAAAATCCTCAAGGGGTTTTCTTGAGGGACTGGACGTAGCCTTCGGTGGATTGAAGGTGAACCAGGATAAAATCTTTTGTGTGATTTCCTTTATCCTTCATATTTACTTTCAAGTATCGCTCAATTCCGCTGCAATCATAACGATCATTTCGTGATCATCATTATCTTGAAAGTAACAATTTCAATAAGGCGAAAATCGGGGCAACACTGATTCACCCCCCCTCTCAGGTTGCTATCTGTACTAACAGGTATTAGGAACCCAACGAGTTTTGGGTCCTTCTAAGTTAACATCCTTTCTAATCCAAATGTATTCCCTATTTGGTACTCCTACATGTTTGTAGTAACATCTACTAGGGGTATGTCCTATTTTGTTACAATAAGTACAAGAATAATGATTGTAACTAGATGTTTGTCTAGGGGAGGAATGGATCTTCTTAGGAGATCTATTTTGATTATTCTTCCTATTGTTCATACTCCTAAAAGGATTGGTCTTAATGTTACTAGAAGATCCTAATACATGGTTTGGTTTTACAAACACAGTTTTCTTAATCTCTTTTGTCTTTGGGTGAGAAATATATCCTAACCTGACTTATTGTTTGAATGTCTTTGTACACTTAGAATATCATCTAACTTCTGTTTTCCTCTATTGAAGTTATTAACTCTTTGTTGAAGATTATCTATCTTTTCTTCTAAAGAACTACACTTAGTGCATTTATGAGTAATAACTAACTTAGATTTTACTATGTCTAGTTCTTCTTGTAAAGTTCCACACTTACTTTCTAAGGATGAAATCAAATCATTTTTCCTAGTGCTAACTTTAGAAAATTCTTGACATAATTTAAACATATTTTCCATGGTAAACTTTAAATCATGAAAAGATATAGAGTTATCACTAACCTGGGAATCTTCAACATCTGAATCATGTGAGGCCATCAAAGCAACTTGTGCTTCTTCTTTGTCAGAGTCTGATGATGAACTTACTTCATTATCATCCCAATCCAAATATGCTCTTCGTGTGGTTTGATCCTTCTTTTCGAATTTTTCTCTTAGACCATGTTTCTTCTTTTGAAGATTTGGACATTCTGACTTGAAGTGTCCAGGCTTGCCACATTCGAAACATGTGATCTTTTGAGAGGAAGATGACACGTTGTTCTTTTGGAAAGATTTGTTGTCGTTGAATTTCACACCTTTTCTCTTAAGAAACTTTCCAAAATTCTTTACTAGAAGATTCACATTTCCATTGTCTTCTTCTTCAGAATCTGCATCATAATCTTCTTTGATGCTTTCTTTTGCTTTTAGGGAAATGGATCGATACTTCTTCTCATGTTGTTCATTCTCTTCCAAACGATTCAATTCCAACTCGTGTTCTTGGAGTTTTCCAAAAAGAGTTGCAAGAGTCATTTTTGATAAACTCTTATTCTCTGAGATGGCTGTTACTTTTGGTTGCCATACTCTTGTAAGTGATCTTAGAACTTTCATGTTCAAGTCACTGTTTGAAAATTGTCTACCAAGAGCAATCAAATGATTAATTAAATGAGTGAATCGTTTTTGCATATCTAATACCTTTTCTCCTGGAAGCATTCTGAACATTTCATATTCTTGAGATAGAGTATTGATCTTTGATCTCTTGACTTCATCTGTCCCTTCATGAGTCACCATCAACGTATCCCATATTTCTTTCGATGTAGTGCATGTTGATACTCTGAAAAATTCATCCATTCCAAGGGCAGATGTAAGGATGTTCATTCCTTTGAGATCATATTGAACCTTCTTCTTTTCTTCTTCACTCCATGAACTTTCTGGTTTTACTTGTGAAGTTCCTTCTACTTCTGCTACAGGCACAAAGGGACCTTCTTCAATGGCTTTCCAAATTCCTGCATCTAATGACTTTATGAATATTTTCATCTTGATCTTCCAGAAGTCATAGTGTTCTCCATTGAAGAATGGTGGCCTATTTATGTTGTGTCCTTCACTAGTTCCATGATTGGAAGAGGATGCCATCTTTTCCCGGACCTTAGGAATAACTTACCTAAACTTCCGCTCTGATACCAATTGATAGTACAGATAGCAACCTGAGAGGTGGGGGTGAATCAGAGTTGCCTCGATTTTCGCCTTATCGAAATTATTACTTTCAAGATAATGATGATCACGAAACGATAGTTGTGATTGCAGCGGAATTGAGGATTGCTTGAAAGTAAAAGATGAAGGATGAGAAGAATTCACACACGGAGTTTTATCCTGGTTCACCTTCTATCCACCGAAGGCTACATCCAGTCCCTCAAAGAAACCCCTTGAGGATTTTTCCACTATTGATAAAAATCTCTTACAAGTTCCTAACCCAAGGACCCCAAGAATTTCTACCAATACCCTGTGAAAGCAAACCACTTTCAACAGTCCCTCAAAGCAAACCGCTTTCAGTTCCTGAAGGCAAACCACCCTCAGACCTTGAAGGCTAAACCACCTTCAATCAATACCCTGAAAGTATACTACTTTCAGTGACAACAACCCTTCACCGAATACCACGGTGAAAAACTCAATCTTACAGAAAGAGATGAAGAAGAGTTTTACAATTGGTTGTATCAATCCTTTAACATAGAAATGGATTGATCATGAGAAATTATGCTTTAAGGCTTTTAAGCATAATATAATTCTGAGTTCCTCAAGATATGAACAACTAAAGTGTTCTTATAAACATGAAGATCATGAACTCAGAATTTAGGCTCTTGAAGGTTTAAGTTCTAAATTCTGAGCTCATGATCTTCATGTTTATAAGAACACTCTAGTTGTTCATATCTTGAGGAACTCAGAATCCTATTATGCTTAAAAGCCTTAAAGCATAAATTCTCATGATCAATCCACTTGTACGTTAAAGGATTGATACAGCCAATTGTAAACTCTTCTTCATCTTTTTCTGTAAGATTGAGTATTCACTGTGGATCTCGGTGAAGGGTTGTTGGTAGTGAAAGTGGTATACTTTCAGGGTATTGATTGAAGGTGGTTTAGCCTTCAAGGTTTGAGGGTGGTTTGCCTTCAGGAACTGAAAGTGGTTTGCTTTCAGGGGCTGTGAAAAGTGGTATACTTTCACAGGAAATTGATAGGAATTCTTAGGGTCCTTAGTATAAGAACTTGTAAGAGATTTTTATCAATAGTAGAAAAATCCTCAAGGGTTTTGCTTGAGGGACTGGACGTAGCCTTCGGTGGATAGAAGGTGAACCAGGATAAAACTCGGTGTGTGAATTCTTCTATCCTTCATCTTTACTTTCAAGCAACGCTTAATTCCGCTGCAATCACAACTACCGTTTTGTGATCATCATTATCTTGAAAGTAATATTTTCAATAAGGCGAAAATCAGGGCAACTCTGATTCACCTCCCCCCTCTCAGGTTGCTATCTTTACTAACAATTAGTATCAGAGCGGAAGTTTAGGTATGTTATTCCTAAGATCCGGGAAAAGATGGCATCCTCTTCCAATCATGGAACCAGTGAAGGATTCAACATAAACAGGGCACCATTCTTCAATGGAGAACACTATGACTTCTGGAAGATCAAGATGAAAATATTCATAAAGTCATTAGACGCAGGAATTCGGAAAGCCATTGAAGAAGGTCCCTTTGTGCCTGTAGCAGAAGTAGAAGGAATTTCACAACCAAAACCTGAAAGTACTTGGAGTGAAGAAGAAAAGAAGAAGGTTCAATATGATCTCAAAGGAATGAACATTCTTACATCTGCTCTTGGCATGGATGAGTTTTGCAGAGATATGGGATACTTTGATGGTGACTCACGAAGTGACAGATGAAGTTAAGAGATCAAAGATCAATACTCTATCTCAAGAATATGAAATGTTCAGAATGCTTTTAGGAGAGAAGGTATTAGATATGAAAAAACGATTCACTCATTTGATTAACCATTTGATTCCTCTTGGCAAACAATTTTCAAATAGTGACTTGAACATGAAAGTTCTAAGATCACTTACAAGAGTATGGCAACCAAAAGTTACAGCCATCTCAGAAAAGAAGAGTTTATCACATATGACTCTTGCAACTCTCTTTGGAAAACTCCAAGAACACGAGTTGGAATTGAATCGTTTAGAAGAGCATGAACAACATGAGAAGAAGTATTGATCCATTTACCTAAAGGCAAAAGAAAGCATCAAAGATGATTATGATGCAGATTCTGAAGAAGAAGATAATGGGAACTTGAATCTTCTAGTAAAGAACTTTGGAAAGTTTCTTAAAAGAAAAGGTATGAAATTTAACAACAACAAATCTTTCCAAAGGAACAATGAGTCTTCTTCCTCTCAAAAGATCACATGCTTCGAATGTGGCAAGCCTGGACACTTCAAGTTAGATTGTCCAAATCTTCAAAAGAAGAAACATGGTCTAAGAGAAAAAATCGAAAAGAAGGATCAACCCACACGAAGAGCATACTTGGCTTGGGATGATAATGAAGTAAGTTCATCATTAGACACTGACAAAGAAGAAGCACAAGTTGCATTAATGGCCTCACATGATTCAGATGTTGAAGATTCCCAGGTTAGTGACTATTCTATGTCTTTTCATGATTTAAAGTTTACTATGGAAAATATGTTTAAATTATGTCAATAATTTTCTAAAGTTAGCACTAAGCAAAATGATTTGATTTATCCCTAGAAAGTAAGTGTAGAACTTTACAAGAAGAATTAGACGTAGTAAAATCTAAGTTAGATGTTACACATAAATGCACTAAGTGTAGTTCTTTAGAAGAAAAGATAGATAATCTTCAACAAAGAGTTCATAACTTCAATAAAGGAAAACAGAAGTTAGATGATATTCTAAGTGTGCAAAGACATTCAAACAATAAGTCAGGTCTAGGATATACTTCTCACCCAAAGACAAAGGAAGTCAAGAAAACTGTGTTTGTAAAACCAAACAAAGTGGAAGGATCTTCTAAAGACACTAAGACCAAATCTTTTAGGAGAATGGACAATAGGAAGAGTAATCCTCATAGACCTCCTAAGAAGATTCATCCCACTCCTAGGCAAACATCTAGTTACAATCACTATTCTAGTACTTATTGTAACAAAATAGGACATACCCCTAGTAGATGTTATTACAAAAATGTTGGAGTACCAAATAAGGAATACATATGGGTTAGAAAAGATGTTAACTTAGTTGGACCCAAAACTTGTTGGGTTCCTAATACCCATGTCTAAACTTTGTCATGTAGGTGTGTATGAAAGCAGCAAAGGATTTATGGTATCTTGATAGTGGCTTCTCCTCACACATGACAGGAGACAAAACCAAGTTTTCTTTTCTTATACCTAGGGAAAAAGGTTGTGTCACATATGGAAACAATCAAAAGGGAAAGATACTCGGTATTGGAAGAATAGGCACACCCCCTCAAACAGTCATTGATAAAGTTCTTTACGTTGATGGTTTGATGCATAATCTTCTGAGTATCAGTCAACTATGTGACAAAGGTTTGAAAGTTGGTTTCATTGATGATATATGTGTAGTAAAAGATGTGAAAACTAAAGAAGTTAAGTTTTCTGGGTATAAAGTAAATAAAGTCTTCATGATCTCCATGGAAGAAATTCCACAAAACGTAAGATGTCTTTTGGCCAAGAACAATAGTGATTCATGGCTATGGCATAGAAGACTTGCTCATATACACATAGATCATTTAAACAAACTAGTTAAGCATGATCTAGTTGTTGGGCTTCCAAAGATAAGATTCGAAAAAGACAAGCTTTGTGATGCATGTCAAAAAGGGAAGCAAACCAGAACGTCTTTCAAACCAAAGAACATAGTTTCGACTTCAAGACCCCTTCAATTGCTACATATGGATTTGTTCGGACCTTCAAGAACAAAAAGCCTCGGAGGTAATTTCTATGCACTTGTTATTGTTGATGATTTCTCTAGATTTACATGGACATTATTTTTTCCTCATAAGAATGAAGCCTTCAACGCATTTAAAAGATATGCAAGGCTAGTTCAAAATGAGAAGTCTTTAAAGATCTCTTCTATTAGAAGTGATCATGGTGGAGAATTTCAGAATCATCAATTTCAAGAACTATGTGATGAAAATGGAATATCACATAAATTCTCTACTCCGAGAACACCACAACAAAGTGGTGTTGTAGAAAGGAAGAACAGATTACTTGAGGAATTAGCAAGAACCATGCTAAGTGAATCAAGCCTTCCTAAATATTTCTGGGCTGATGCTGTAAGTACTGCTTGCTATGTTTCCAATAGAGTTCTTATTAGACCAATTCTGAAGAAAACCCCCTATGAACTCTACAAAGGAAGGAAACCAAATATCTCTCATCTACATGCTTTTGGATCCAAATGCTTTGTCTTGAATAATGGAAAGGAAAACCTTGGAAAGTTTGATGAAAAATCTGATGAAGGTATATTCCTTGGTTATTCTCTAACAAGCAAAGCATATAGAGTCTTTAACAAGAAAACTCTATCTGTGGAAGAATCCATACATGTTTCTTTTGATGAATCTAAATCTTCAATAGAAGATATAGTCAATCTTCCAGATAATGAAGAAGAAGATATCATTATCAATGAAGACTCTCAAAAGGAAAGAGATCAAAATCCAATACAAGGAGAGCACATTGAAGATGACACTTATCAACTTCCAAAGGAATGGAGAATCCATAGGGATCATCCAGTTGATAATATCATTGGTGATATTTCTAGAGGCGTTTCTACAAGGCTACGCTTAAATGATTCTGTTTTGAATATGGCCTTTGTCTCTCAAATAGAACCCTCAAAAGTAAATGATGCTCTAGAGGATGAGTATTGGATTGTGGCAATGCAGGAAGAACTAAACCAATTTGAAAGGAATCAAGTTTGGGAACTTGTTCCTAAGCCTAGTGATAAGCATGTTATTGGAACAAAGTGGGTATTCATAAACAAGTTAGATGAAAATGGTATCATAGTTAGGAACAAAGCAAGGTTAGTTGCACAAGGTTATAATCAAGAAGAAGGCATAGATTTTGATGAAACCTATGCACCAGTAGCAAGGTTGGAAGCCATAAGACTTCTGTTGGCTTATGCTTGCTCTCTAAATTTTCCATTATATCAAATGGATGTCAAAAGTTCTTTCCTGAACGGATACATACAAGAAGAAGTCTATGTGAAGCAACCTCCAGGATTTGAAGATCCCAAGTTTCCTTCACATGTCTTCAGATTAAAGAAGGCAATTGATGGTCTTAAGCAAGCCCCTCGAGCATGGTATGATAGATTAAGCACATTTCTTTGGGAGAAAGGATTCCAAAAGGGTAAGGCCGACACAACCTTGTTTATCAAGAAAACCAAAGGTAATACCTTATTAGTTCAAATATATGTTGATGACATTATTTTTGGTGCAACTAACGAATCTCTTTGTAAGGATTTCTCTAACATGATGCAAGAAGAATTTGAGATGTCCATGATGGGACAATTAAATTTCTTTCTAGGATTGCAAATTAAGCAATCACATGATGGAATATTCATCAATCAGTCAAAGTTTTGCAAGGAATTATTAAAGAAATATGATTTGGATGATTGCAAAGCCATAGCCACACCAATGGGGTCTAACACATATCTAGATCAAGATGAATCCGGTGTTCAAGTAGACATTACCAAATACAGAGGTATGATCGGATCTCTTCTATACTTAACTGCAAGTAGACCTGATATTATGTTTAGTGTGTGTCTATGTGCTAGATATCAAGCATCTCCTAGGGAATCACATTTGAGTTCAGTCAAACGGATTTTCAAATATTTAAGAGGAACTACAAATGTTGGTTTGTGGTATCCCAAAGGGAGTGTTTGTGATTTGATTGGATATTCTGATTCTGATTATGCTGGTTGTAAAACTGAAAGAAAAAGTACAAGTGGTACTTGTCACTTGTTAGGAAATGCTCTTGTTTCTTGGTCTTGCAAGAAACAAGCATGTGTTGCTCTAAGTACTGCTGAAGCAGAATACATTGCTGCAAGAAGTTGTTATGCACAAACTCTTTGGCTCAAACAACAACTCAAAGATTATGGCTTAGAGCTGGGCTGCATTCCAATCAAATGTGATAACACAGGTGCCATTAATGTCACTAAAAATCCTATCATGCATTCTCGAACTAAGCATATTGACATAAGACATCATTTTCTTCGAGATCATGTCATGAGAAAGGATATTGAGATTTCATTTATGGATACACATAATCAATTAGCAGATATTTTTACTAAACCTCTTCCTAAAGATTCATTCTTTAAGATTAGAAGAGAATTAGGCATATTAGATGAGCATGACATTTAAAATAACATGTTATTTGCATTATTATATGTATTTGAATTATGTGATTACATAAGCATTTATAGGTTAGATCTTATCAAAATGTCTTAGTAATCGATTACCATAGATCCTGTAATCGATTATCCCTGCTCTCAGTCCTCGTGCCTGTAAGAAGCCTCTAAGTAATCGATTACCATAACTGCTGTAATCGATTACATACACAAAATTTGAAATTTTTCAAATTTAAAACTGCTGTAATCGATTACTCTAACTGACATAATCGATTACACACACAATTTTCTCTATAAAATCAGCATATTCCTCTTGCTTTTTCATCTACCTGTCCACATGCACAACCTATCTTCATCCTCAAGTCTTGTACTAGCCATGGGGTCTCTTCCTCGTCCTTCAAATGTCTCTTCTCCAGTTAACGCTCCTCGAAGGGACTCTTCCTATGATCCTTATGTGCATCATCGGTACCGCATAGACGTCTAAACCAATGCTGCATCTGCTGGATTGTCTCCATTCTATGCTATACCTTCCAACTTTTCTCAGTAATCCAAGGTTATTCTTGAACGAATAGACATCATGACACTTCGTCTTTCTCAAAAGTTGGGTCAATTAGAAGATACCATGCGATCTCGATTTCTGCTTGTGGAAAATCGCATCGAGGCAGTACACTCCTTCATGCGCAAGGAAATTGAGAGTCTCCAGGATCTTGACCCCTCTGAGAATTCTGAGGATTCCAGTCAAGCATAAGTTCTGATCAACTTTGTGCCAGTATAGTTCTATAACTACTAATAGGATTTCTCCATATCTACTACTAGTTTTTTTCCCTTGGTTGTACTATCAACTTTCCTACTTATGTTTGTACTGTTTCTACCATATGTAACTTCTGCATTTGCTTCCATATACATATAATGTAAGTATTGATTGTGGTTTATCATTGTTTTACATCTTTACCCCCCATACCCTTGCTTTATTTCGAACTATATACTTGTATGGATGTATGCCTGTGTTTTGGCCTTTTCTTCTTTTTGATGAAGTCAAAAGGGGGAGAAAGGTTCTGTGCTCTTAAAGAATATATGCAGGAATTCAACAAGTGAATTAGAAAGGGAGAGAAATACTGGATTACATAAAACAGGGGGAGTTCTTCAACAGAAATGCACCTATGATCTTCAAGTATCAAGAATGTGTTTGCCATCATCAAAAAGGGGGAGATTGTGAAGAAGGTCTTGCTCCTGACCCTGGCTGAGGTTTTGATGACGACAAACTCATCGACAAAAAGAAGAAAAGAAGACTTAGAGGAAACAGTGCTACAAAGTCTATCAAATACCTAGAAGTCCTATTAAAGCATAAAGGCTCTATAAAACACCTAAACTAATCAAGCTTAATGTTTTCAAAACTTAAAAGAAGTAGAAAACCTTAAGCCGATCTCAAAGGATCAAGTTTCTGGAAGTTGGACTTTAGTGTAATCGATTTCAGCCTTCTGGTAATCGATTACACCTAGGCAAGTAATCGATTACAACTTGCTTGTAATCGATTACATGTTTGAATTTGAAATTCAAACTGAAACAGCTATTAGTGTAATCGATTACACTAAATGTTGTAATCGATTACCAGCACGAAAAGTAGCATCTTTTCATGAACCATTGTGTCTCAAACCTTTTGAAAAGGGTTGTGATGGTTCAAGGACGTTTCTCTTGCCTATATAAAGTCCATTTGAGTCCAGAACACAATAACTCATGAGAATACAACATTAGGCCAAAGCTTTGTCAAAATTAGTTCATCTTTTAGAACTTAAACTTTCAAGAGCCTAAATTCTGAGTTCATGATCTTCATGTTTATAAGAATACTCTAGTTGTTCATATCTTGAGGAACTCAGAATCCTATTATGCTTAAAATCCTTAAAGCATAAATTCTCATGATCAATCCACTTGTATGTTAAAGGATTGATACAGCCAATTGTAAACTCTTCTTGATCTCTTTCTGTAAGATTGAGTATTCACCGTGGATCTCGGTGAAGGGTTGTTGGTATTGAAAGTGGTATACTTTAAGGGTGTTGATTGAAGGTGGTTTAGCCTTCAAGGTCTGAGGGTGGTTTGCCTTCAGGAACTGAAAGTGGTTTGCTTTCAGGGGCTGTGGAAAGTGGTATACTTTCACAGGAAATTGATAGGAATTCTTAGGGTCCTTGGTATAAGAACTTGTAAGAGATTTTTATCAATAGTAGAAAAATCCTCAAGGGGTTTTCTTGAGGGACTGGACGTAGCCTTCGGTGGATAGAAGGTGAACCAGGATAAAACTCTAGGGTGTGAATTCTTCTATCCTTCATCTTTACTTTCAAGCAACGCTTAATTCCGCTGCAATCACAACTACCGTTTTGTGATCATCATTATCTTGAAAGTAATATTTTCGATAAGGCGAAAATCGAGGCAACTCTGATTCACCCCCCCCCCCCCCTTAAATGAGTCTGAAATCCTAGAGTCTACAGAAAAAAAATAAAACTGACCCAGAGCCCTTACATCGGAAAAACCTTGAAATCGGCCGAGAACCCTAAAGTTGATCAGAAAGCCCTAAAGCAAGCCTAAAACCCTATATTTAGCCAAAAACCCTAAAATAAGTCTAAAAGCGTAGAGTCTACAGAAAAACCAATAAATTGACACAGGGCCCTTAAATCATCCAAATAACATATACTATAGTCAGTGGAAAAAATCTGAAATCGGCCGAAAAACCCTGAAATCAGCAGAAAAATCTGTAATCTGCCAAATGCCCTAAAATTGATCAGAAAGCCCTTAAGCCGGCCTAAACCCCTATAATAAGACGAAAACCCTAAAATCAGTCTGAAAGCCTAGAGTTTACAGAAAAACCATAAAATCTGCCGAAAACCCTAAAATTGGCCAAAAGTTGATCAGAAAAACCATAAAGCCGCCCTCAAACCCTATAATAAGCCGAAAACCCTAGAATCAGTCTTAAAGCCTAGAGTCTACGGTAAAACTATAACTTTTACCAGAGGCCTTAAATCATTCAAATGCCCTGTATTATTGTCAGCGGAAAAACCGCAAAATCGGCCGAAAACCCTGAAATCGGCCAAAAGCCCTAAAGTTGATCAAAAAGCCCTAAAGCCGGCCTAAAATCCCAATAATAAGCCGAAAACACTACAATCAATCTAAAAGCCATTAGAGTCTACAGAAAAGCAATAAAATTGACCCAGATCCCTTAAATTGACCAAATACACTATACTATAAACATCGGAAAAACCCTGAAATCGGCCAGAAGCCCAAAAAATGATCAGAAAACCATAAAGCTGGCCTAAAACCCTAAAATAAGCCGAAAACCATAAAATCAGTCTAAAAGCCTATAGAGTCTACAGAAAAACTATAAAATTGACCTAGAGCCCTTAAATCGTTCAAATACCATATACTATATAGTGAGCGGAAAAACTCTGAAATCAGCCGAAAACCCTTAAATCGGCCAAAAACCCTGAAATCGGGTAAAATCCCTGAATTCGGCAAAAACCCCAAAAGTTAATCCGAAAGCTTTAAAGTTGGCCTAAAACCACATAATAAGCCAAAATCCCTAAATCCAGTCTAAAAGCCTAGAGTCTACAGTATAACCATAAAATTGACCCAGAGCCCTTAAATCGTCCACATACCTTATACCATAGTCAACGAAAAAACCCTGAAATCGGCCGAAAACACTGAAATCATCCAAAAGCCCTAATGTTGATCCGAAAGCCATAAAACCAGCCTAAATCCCTATAATAAGCCAAAATCCCTAAAATCAGTCTGAAATCCAGGAGTCTACAGAAAAACAATAAAACTGACCCAGAGCCCTTACATCGGAAAAACCCTGAAATCGGCTGAGAACCCTAAAGTTGATCAGAAAGCTCTAAAGCTGGCCTAAACCCCTATATTAAGCCAAAATCCCTAAAATAAGTCGAAAAGCGTAGAGTCTAAAGAAAAACAAAAAAATTGACACAGTGCCCTTAAATCGTCTAAATGACATATACTATAGTCAGCGGAAAAAACCTGAAAACGGTTGAAAACCCTGAAATCGGCCGAAAATGCTGTAATCTGCCAAATGCCCTAAAGTTGATCAGAAAGCCCTAAAGCCGGCCTAAAACCCTATAATAAGATGAAAACCCTAAAATCAGTCTAAAAGCCTAGAGTTTACAGAAAAACCATAAAATTGACCCGGAGCCCTTAAATCGTCCAAACACCCTATACTGTAGTCAGCGGAAAAACCCTGAAATCTGCCGAAAATTCTTAAATTGGCTAAAAGTTGATCAGATAAACCATAAAGCCGCCCTCAAACCCTATAATAAGCCGAAAACCCTAGAATTAGTCTTAAAGCCTAGAGTCTACGGAAAAACTATAAATTTGACCAGAGGCCTTAAATCATTCTAATGCCCTTTATTATTGTCAGCGGAAAAACCCTAAAATCGGCCGAAGACCCTGAAAACTGTTTTCAGTTTTAAAATTTTCAAAAAATAAAAACTTGTTTGATTAACCAAAAAACTGTTTTCAATTTTAAAAACTGTTTTCAATTTTCTCTTTTAAAAACTAAAAAATGGAAACAGCAAAAAGGTGTTTTGCTTTTTAATTTTGCTTTTCTCTCCCCAAAACTGAGAAAACACGGAGAACAGGTAGTTTTCATTAATGGTAAAGTTGTAATATTGAGCAACTTTTTCTTTAGGGTTTCAAAAGCTACTCTACATTTTCACAAACACAAAACACGCTCTGCACACGGCTGAAACCTCTGGGAAACTGTGGACAGCGCTTTCATCAAGCTTCCGAGGTTAGTTTTTCTTCAAGCTTTTCTTCCAAATCTGTTTCTTCAAGCTTTCGATCCAGGGTTCGTGTTCGATTGGGGTTTTTCTTCGAGAGGGTGAGGTTTCGGTCTGGGTGGTTTGTGCGATGAAGAAGGTGGGTGGGACGAAGGTTCGAAGGTTGAGAGGTATTGAGGAGGGAGTTGGCTAAATGAATATAATATAGTTTGCTTCATTTCAGAGATTCTGAGGATTCTATTTTATCAACACCCATTGTTGCAAAATATCATATATTTAAATCGAATTTTAATTACGACCCCCAAAAAATCTGATTTTGGCCAGCCATAAAAATCTTCTTTTGGTACCGTTTGATGGATACCTGTGCTGTTTGTTCTAGTTTCCATGTGATTCGGCATTTCCATGTTCAACTCAATCATTTTAGCATTTAAAGCTAGTTGTTCAGGCCTAAAGGGGGAGTTTATTTTTATTCATTAATTTGTTCTGTGCTTCTTTCTTCATCTAATAAGTAGGATCTGCACAAGGAATTGAGTAACTGGTGCAAGTTGCATTGATGGAGGCAGAGAAGGGCTGGGCTGAAGCTCTTAATATCTGAAAAAATTGAAATATTAGCTGCTATTAGGATCTAAATACTGTTCTGGTTATGCCAACCTGCTGTGATATTTGTAACTGCTGTGGCTTAAATTTTCTGGTTGAAATGTGATATAAAGTTGTGTGATATTTGGTATAATTTTTGTAACAATAAAGCTGTGTAAAATGTGATATAAAACTGTTCTGGTTATACTTTTTGTGGTATGTAGATTGTATATATTTGGTATATATTAAGCTGCTATTAGCCTTGATGGTATTTGGTATATTTAGTATATATTAAGATGCTATTAGCCTTGATGGTATTTGGTATATTAAGAAGCTTCTCTTAAGAATAGATTATTGCTTTCGTGAGTGTCTCTTGTACCAGTAGCCTTAGATAGATTGTATTGTTAAGATAGCTTGTGATGAGCAACATCTGCATCTATGTAAGGCTTTGTATTCTTTTATTGCTCATCTAGAATGAAAAATTAAAATAAGAGAAGTTGTTATCATTGAAATATACTTGGATATTTATCTGTAATATAAAGTAAAAACCTGGGAATAATAGAAGTTATTTATCATTTTTTTTTAAACTGAAAGAAATGTCAATGTTAATTTTAACAATCGAATTTATTTTTGGTTTCCATAGGCTTAAGGTTTGCTCCAGAAATTGGGTTATGTGATGTAATGATATTAACCTTTTGATGTAGTAACATACTTTTTCCTTGATGGTATTTGGTATATTTGGAATATATTAAGTTGCTATTAGCCTTGATGGTATGTCTAATTTTGTGGAGATTGGTTGTTGGATTCTGCATATTGAGCTATTTACTTGTGATGATTACTTCTAATAGATGGAAAGTAACGCTGATAGTGTTGAGTCCAAGTTGTGGCCTGAATTAGTTGTTAAGGTATTCATAGATATTATGGTTGATGAAGTCACAAGTGGAAATATGCCAAATGGTGCGTTTAATACTAGAACATGGACCTCGATGACTGACAAGTTAAATCTCAAAACTAAACGTTGTTACAAAAAGAACAATTGAAGGCAAAGATGCATAGGCTTCAAGCTTTGTATCGTGAGTTCTCTGCACTTTTGAATCACACTGGATTTGGGTGGGATGCTGAAACCAACACTGTCACTGCAAGTGAGGAAGTTTGGAAAGATTATATTCGGGTATGGTTTATTTTTTGCTTTCTATATTTTTTTTATTTCTGGGTTTGTGGTTTACTTTATTGTTAATGTATTAACTTATTACTTATATTATTTCAGGTTCATGATAAAGCCGCTCAGTTTCAAAGGAGAGGTCTTGACCATTATAAATTAATGGGAATTATATTCAACAAAAATACTGCAACTGGAGTACTCCACCATTCGTCTACCCAAGACCCACCAAATACTGATGAAGAAATTGAGCTTGATAGTCAATACCTCAACAATGGGGCACATGTTAACCTTGATAATGATAGTTCTGATGATGACATACTAGAAGTGGAGCACACGACTCGTGGTAGAAAGCTCCTAATGCAAATGAAAGAGCGCAAATCTAGGAAAGATTCTAGAATATCTCAAATGGGAGATGCACTAGCAGCATGGGCTGATGCATCCAAGGCAAAGGCTGAAAGGTATAGGGAAAAGAGTATGGTGGCCACTTATTCAGTTGTAACAGGAGATTATTCCATGACTAAGTGTGTGACTTCACTTGGAGAGATCGTAGGCATTTCAGTGGATACCTACATGAAAGCTCGTGAAAAGTTTAAAGAGAATGAATATAGAGAGATGTTTCTTGCTATGCCGGCTGAGATGAGACAAGAATGGCTTAATAGACTTTAAGGATGGAATTTTGGTGCTTATCTTGTGTTTGTTAAGTGATATATACTCTTCGTTAGTACTTTATTTACTGTCTTTGTGTTAGATATTGAACGTGTTGTGTATTTATTATTTGTTATGTTATTGAGCGTGTTGGATGTTTTATTATGGTTTTAATGTGATGGATTTGTTATTCTGATTATTATGATTGCGTTATTGAGGTTTTGTTATATAAACTAAATTGGCAGGTTATTTCCGTTATGGACATTGATGAGGATTCTTCGGATTCAAGTGATGATGAAATGGCTGAGTTGCTTATGATTAATATGGTTTATGATTATTACCAGAAATTTTTGAATAAGACAACGGTTTTAGATTCTAAATTGACTGGTCGTGAATTTGTTAATGAAGTACTGAATGGATCGGGAACGGCTTGCTTTGATTTATTTCAAATGAAGAAGCCATGCTTCATTAATTTTTGTAATGTATTGAGGGAGAAAAACTACTTAAGTGACTCAAGGGATGTGTTTGTAGAAGAAAAAGTTGCAATGTTCTTATTCATAATTGGTCACAATGTTAGGCACAAGGTGGTCTCGAATCGCTTTCAGCATTCTACAGAAACTGTTTCACGTTTTTTTAAGGAAGTTATAAGAGCAGTATGCCGATTGGGGAAAGAGCTTATAAAACCAGAGTCCCCAAAATTACTGGATAGCATTAAAGGTAACTCAAAGTATTATCCTTGGTTCAAGGTATGTATGAAAATATTATTGAGTATTGAATTACTATATATTTTATTCATTTATTTTATCTTGTTTCAATGGTTCTAATTAAATTTTTCTTATAGAATTGCGTAGGTGCAATTGATGGTACACATATAAGTGCATGGGTTCCTGCTGATAAACAAATGTCGTGTAGGGGTAGAAAGACAACGATCACACAAAATGTTATGTGTGTTTGTGATTTCAATATGATGTTTACATATGTGTATTCGGGATGGGAAGGAAGTGCACATGATGCTAAAGTATTTCTGGATGCACTTACCAACCCAAATGGAGAATTTCCTTGGCCATCTAGTGGTGTGTAGTAAAATATGAATTTTTATTATTGATGTAATAAACATGTAATGTTAACATATATTTTATGTAATGCAGGGTCTTTCTATCTTGTTGATTCAGGGTATCCATGTACTGGAGGTTTTCTTCCACCTTTCAGGGGTGAAAGGTATCATGCACAAGAATATAGAGGTCAAGGTAGACAGCCTAAGAACCGTGAAGAGTTATTTAACTATAGGCACTCATCCCTACGAATGACAATTGAGCGTTGCTTTGGAGTCTTGAAAAACAGGTTTCCTATTTTGAGGATGATGCCTTCATATAAACCTTCTAGGCAACGCCTTATAGTAACAGCATGTTGTGCTATTCATAATTACATACGCAAGTGGAATTTGAATGATGAGTTATTTAGGATATGGGAAGATATGGATCCTGTGGAACTTGAGAGTTTGAATGAAAGTTCTAGCACTGCAGGAACAAGCTCAAATGATGACAATTTAGCAAGACTGTCTGACGAAGGTGCAGCTGAAATGGCAATGCAAAGGAATCAAATTGCAGATTGGATGTGGGCACATTATAACATGTAATTGAATCATTTGGACTTTGTTTGATATTAGATGAAATTGACTTATGATTTGTACTAATTTTAAATAGAGATATCATTTGACTTTGTTGCTATTGTTATCACGTTATAATATACTCCCTTCGTCTCTAATTATAAGCTAACTTAACAAAAGTTAATTTCTATTTTCAATTTGCCCTTGCATTTATTGGATTTTCAACACTATAATGATTGAAAAGTTTGATCTTAAATAGGGGTAAATAGGGAAGATTGTACTTAACGTATTTATTTAAGTTTTTTTTAAGTTTAACTTGTCTAAAATTGTATAAGTGTCTTTTTTAGTCTAAAAAAACTCATAATAGTAAACAACACAATCAAACAAGTTTTTAGTTTTTTAGTTTTCAAAAACTGTTTTTAAAATGATTTTACCAAACAAGTTTTTTAATTTTCTAATTTCAAAAACAGTTTTCAAAACTGAATTATCAAACAAGTTTTTTCTCTACAATCTTCTCAAAAACAGTTTTAAAAACAGTTTTTGAGAAGTGTAATCAAACAGGCCCTAAATCATTCAAATGCCCTTTATTATTGTTAGCGGAAAAACCGCAAAATCGGCCGAAAGCCCAGAAATCGGCCAAAAGCCCTAAAGTTGATCAAAAAGCCCTAAAGCCAGCCTAAAATCCCAATAATAAGCCGAAAACACTAAAATCAATCTAAAAGCCTGTAGAGTCTACAGAAAAGCAATAAAATTGACCCATATCCCTTAAATTGACCAAATACCCTATACTATAAACATCAGAAAAACCCTGAAATCGGCCAGAAGCCCAAAAAATGATCAGAAAACCATAAAGCTGGCCTAAAACCCTATAATAAGCCGAAAACCCTAAAATCAATCTAAAAGCCCATAGAGTCTACAGAAAAACTATAAAATTGACCCAGAGCCCTTAAATCGTCCAAATACCATATACTATAGTAAGCGGAAAAACTCTGAAATCAGCCGAAAACCCTTAAATCGGCCAAAAACAATGAAATCGGCTAAAAACCCTGAAATCGGCAAAAACCCCAAAAGTTAATCCGAAAGCTTTAAAGTTGGCCTAAAACCCTATAATAAGCCGAAAACCCTAACTCCAGTCTAAAAGCCTAGAGTCTACAGAATAACCATGAAATTGACCCAGAGCCCTTAAATCGTCCAGATACCCTATACTATGGTCAACGAAAAAACACTAAAATCGGCCGAAAACACTGAAATCAGCCAAAAGCACTAATGTTGATCTGAAAGCCATAAAACCAGCCTAAATCCCTATAATAAGCCAAAATCAGTCTAAAATCCTAAAGTCTATAGAAAAACAATAAAACTGACCCAGAGCCCTTACATCGGAAGAACCCTGAAATCGGCCGAGAACCCTAAATTGACCAGAAAGCCCTAAAGCTGGCCAAAAACCCTATATTAAGCCAAAAACCCTAAAATAAGTCTAAAAGCGTGGAGTCTACAGAAAAACCAAAAAATTGACACAAAGCCCTTAAATTGTCCAAATAACATATACTATATAGTCAACGGAAAAAATCTGAAATAGGCCGAAAACCCTGAGATCAGCCGAAAATGCTGTACTCTGCCAAATGCCCTAAAGTTGACCAGAAAGCCCTAAAGCCGGCCTAAAACCCTATAATAAGACGAAAACCGTAAAATCAGTCTAAAAGCCTAGAGTTTACAGAAAAACCATAAAATTGACCCGGAGCCCTTAAATCGTCCAAATACCCTATACTGTAGTCAGCGGAAAAACCCTAAAATCTGCCGAAAACCCTGAAATTGGCTAAAAGTTGATCAGAAAAACCATAAAGCCGTCCTCAAACCCTATAATAAGCTGAAAACCCTAGAAACAGTCTTAAAGCCTAGAGTCTACAGAAAAACTATAAATTTGACCAGAGGCCTTAAATCATTCAAATGCCCTTTATTATTGTCAGCGGAAAAACCCTAAAATCGGCCGAAAACCCTAAAATCGGCCAAAAGCCCTAAACTTGATAAAAAAAGCCCTAAAGCCGGCCTAAAATCCCTATAATAAGCCGAAAACACTAAAATCAATCTAAACGCCATTAGAGTCTACAGAAAAACAATAAAATTAACCCAGATCCCTTAAATTGACCAAATACCCTATAATATAAACATCGGAAAAACCCTGAAATCGACCAGAAGCCCAAAAATTGATCAGAAAGCCATAAAGCTGGCCTAAAACCCTATTATAAGTTGAAAACAATAAAATCAGTCTAAAAGCTTATAGAGTCTACAGAAAAACTATAAAATTGACCCAGAGCCCTAAAATCGTCCAAATACCATATACTTTAGTGAGCGGAAAAACTCTGAAATCAGCCGAAAACCCTTATATCGGCCAAAAACCTTGAAATCGGCCAAAAACCCTGAAATCGGCAAAAACCACAAAAGTTAATCCGAAAGCTTTAAAGCTAGCCTGAAACCCCATAATAAGCCGAAAACCCTAAGTCCAGTCTAAAAGCCTAGAGTCTACAGAATAAGCATGAAATTGACCTAGAGCCCTTAAATCGTCCAGATACCCTATAATGGTCAACGAAAAAACCCTGAAATCGGCCGAAAACACTGAAATCAGCCAAAAGCACTAATGTTGATCCGAAAGCCATAAAACCAGCCCAAATCCCAATAATAAGCCAAAATCAGTCTAAAATCCTACAGTCTACAGAAAAACAATAAAACTGACCCTGAAATCGGCCGAGAACCTTAAAGTTGATCAAAACACCCTAAAGCTGGCCTAAAACCCTATATTAAGCCAAAAACTCTAAAATAAGTCTAAAAGCGTAGAGTCTACAGAAAAACCAAAAAATTGACACAAAGCCCTTAAATCGTCCAAATAACATATACTATATAGTCAGCGGAAAAAATCTGAAATAGGGTGAAAAATTTGTAATCAGCCGAAAATGCTGTAATCTGCCAAATGCCCTAAAGTTGATCAGAAAGCCCTAAAGTCGGCCTAAAACCCTATAATAAGATGAAAACCCTAAAATCAGTCTAAAAGCCTAGAGTTTACAGAAAAACCATAAAATTGACCCGGAGCCCTTAAATCGTCCAAATACCCTATACTGTAGTCAGCGGAAAAACCCTGTATTTTGCCGAAAACCCTGAAATTGGCTAAAAGTTGATCAAAAAAACCATAAAGCCGCCCTCAAACCCTATAATAATCCGAAAACCCTAGAATCAGTCTTAATGCCTAGAGTCTACGGAAAAACTATAAATTTGACCAAAGGCCTTAAATCATTCAAATGCCCTTTATTATTGTCAGCAGAAAAACCCCAAAATCGGCCAAAAATCTTAAAATCGGCCAAAAGCCCTCAACTTGATCAAAAAGCCCTAAAGCCGGCCTAAAATCACTATAATAAGCCGAGAACACTAAAATCAATCTAAAAGCCATTAGAGTCTACAGAAAAACAATAAAATTGACCCAGATCTCTTAAATTGACCAAATACCCTATATTATAAACATCGAAAAAACCCTGAAATCGGCCAGAAGCCCAAAAATTGATCAGAAAGCCATAAAGGTGGCCTAAAACCCTATAATAAGCCGAAAACCCTAAAATCAGTCTAAAAACCCCAAAAGTTAATCCGAAAGCTTTAAAGCTGGGCTAAAACCCCATAATAAGCCGAAAACCCTAAATCTAGTCTAAAAGCCTAGAGTCCACAGAATAACCATAAAATTGACCGAGAGCCCTTAAATCGTCCAGATACCCTAGACTACAGTCAACGAAAAAACCCTGAAATCGGCCGAAAACACTGAAATCAGCCAAAAGGCCTAATGTTGATCTGAAAGCCATAAAACCAGCCTAAACCCGTATAATAATCCAAAATCCCTAAACTCAGTCTAAAATCCTAGAGTCTACAGAAAAACAATGAAACTGACCCAGAGCCCTTACATCGGAAAAACCCTGAAATCGGCCGAGAACCCTAAAGTTGATCAGAAAGCCCTAAAGCTGGCCTAAAACCCTATATTAAGCCAAAAACCCGAAAATAAGTCTAAAAGCGTGGAGTCTACAGAAAAACGAAAAAATTGACACAGAGCCCTTAAATCGTCCAAATAACATATTCTATAGTCAGCGTAAAAAATCTGAAATCGGCCGAAAACCCTGAAATTAACCGAAAATGCTGTAATCTGCCAAATGGCCTAAAGTTGATCAGAAAGCCTTAAAGCCGGCCTAAAACCCTATAATAAGACGAAAACCCTAAAATCAGCCTAAAAGCCTAGAGTTTACAGAAAAACCATAAAATTGACTCGGAGCCCTTAAATTGTCCAAATACCCTATACTGTAGTCAGCGGAAAAACCCCGAAATCTGCCGAAAACCTGAAATTGGCTAAAAGCTGATCAGAAAAACCATAAAGCCGCCCTCAAACCCTATAATAAGCCGAAAACCCTAGAATCAGTCTTAAAGCCTAGAGTCTACGGAAAAACTATAAATTTGACAACAGGCCTTAAATCATTCAAATGCCCTTTATTATTGTCAGCGGAAAAACTCTAAAATCAGCCGAAAACCCTCAAATCGGCCAAAAGCCCTAAAGTTGGTCAAAAAGCCCTAAAGCCGGCCTAAAATCCCTATAATAAGCCGAAAACACTAAAATCAATCTAAAAGCCATTAAAGTCTACAGAAAAACAATAAAATTGGCCTAGATCCCTTAAATTGACCAAATACCCTATACTATAACCATCGGAAAAACCCTGAAATAAGCCGAACACCCTAAAATCAGTCTAAAAGCCTATAGAGTCTACAAAAAAATTATAAAATTGACCCAAAGCCCTTAAATCGTCCAAATACCATATACTATAGTGAGCGGAAAAACTCTGAAATCAGCCGAAAAACCTTAAATCGGCCAAAAACCTTGAAATCAGCCCAAAACTCGAAATCGGCCAAAACCCCAAAAGTTAATCCGAAAGCTTTAAAGCTGGCCTAAAACCCCATAATAAGCCGAAAACCCCAAATCCAGTCTAAAAGCCTAGAGTCAACAGAATAACCATAAAATTTACCCAGAGCCCTTAAATCGTCCAGATAACCTATACTATAGTCCATGAAAAAACCTGAAATCGGCCGAAAACACTGAAATCAGCCAAAAGCCCTAATGTTGATCCGAAAGCCATAAAACCAGCCTAAATCCCTATAATATGCCAAAATCCCTAAAATCAGTCTGATATCCTGGAGTCTACAGAAAAAAAATAAAAATGACCCAGAGCCCTTACATCGGAAAAACCCTGAAATCGGCCGAGAACCCTAAAGTTGATCAGAAAGCCCTAAAGCTGGCCTAAAACCCTATATTAAGCCAAAAACCCTAAAATAAGTATAAAAGGGTAGAGTCTACAGAAAACCCAAAAAATTGACACAGAGCCCTTAAATCGTCCAAATAACATATACTATAGTCAGTGGAAAAAATCCGAAATCGGCCGAAAACCCTGAAATCAGCCGAAAATGCTGTAATCTGCCAAATGCCCTAAAGTTGATTAGAAAGCCCTAAAGCCGGCCTAAAACCCTATAATAAGACGAAAACCCTAAAATCAGTCTAAAAGCCTAGAGTTTACAGAAAAACCATAAAATTGACCCGGAGCCCTTAAATCGTCCAAATACCCTATACTGTAGTCAGCGGAAAAATCCCTGAAATCTGTCGAAAACCATGAAATTGGCTAAAAGTAGATCAGAAAAACCATGAAGCCGCCCTCAAACCCTATAATAAGCCGAAAACCCTAGAATCAGTCTTAAAGCCTAGAGTCTACGGAAAAATTATAAATTTGACCAGAGGCCTTAAATCATTCAAATGCCCTTTATTATTGTCAGCGGAAAAACCCTAAAATCAGCCGAAAACCCTGAAATTGGCCAAAAGCCCTAAAGTTGATCAAAAAGCCCTAAAGCCGGCCTAAAATCCCTATAATAAGCCGAAAACACTAAAGGGGATGATTGGATTCGTCTCTTTATCAGACGATGATGGATGAGCTGGATTTGATGAGGGAGCTTCACATATTTCCAAGTCATCATCTTCTGAAGTTATCTGATTTACACTTACGTGTTTATCTTCGAACTTAACATTGATAGACTCTTCGATTGCCATTGTTCTGGAGTTGTATACTCGGAATGCTTTGGAGTTGGGTGAATATCCCAAGAATATCCCTTTGTCTGATTTTGCATCAAATTTTCCAAGGTCATCCTTTGTGTTGAGTAGAAAGCATGTACTTCCAAATGGATGAAAGTATGAGATGTTTGGCTTTCTTCCTTTCCACAATTCATAGGCTGTTTTCTTCAAGATGGGACGCATAAATATTCTGTTTTGAATGTAACATGCTGTATGAATGGCTTCAGCCCAGAAGTACTTGGGTAGAGATGTCTCATTGAGCATAGTCCTGGCCATTTCTTGAAGTGACCTGTTTTTCCTTTTGGCTACTCCGTTTTGCTGAGGAGTTCTTGGAGCAGACACTTGATGAAATATTCCATTCTCTTCGCAGTAGTGGTTGAATTCTTCATTTATAAATTCTCCTCCTCTGTCGCTACGAATGTTGGTGATGCAATAACCTTTTTCATTTTGAACTCTTTTCGCAATGATTAAGAAGGACTTGAAAGTTTCATCTTTTGTTCCGAGGAATTGTACCTATGTAAATCTGGTGTAGTCATCAACGATGACAAGACAAAATCTTTTTCCAGAACAACTAGCCGTTCTAGTGGGTCCGAACAAGTCCATGTGTAACATCTCCAGAGGTCTCTTGGTACTAACAACGTTCTTTGCATGAAAAGAACTTTTTAATTGCTTTCCTTGGAGATATGCTGAGCATGTATCATCAGATTTGAAAGATAGATTTGCCAGACCACTTACTAAATCATGCTTGATTATCTTAGCAATGGTCTTTAAGGATGCATGCCCTAGCTTCCTGTGCCATATCCATTTATCATCCTCTGCTGATACTAGACATGTTACCTTTTGACTTGCAAGGTTTTCCAGGGAGGTCTTATATAGATCTCCTTGTCTCTGTGCTTCAAAGATAATCTTGTCGTCCTCGTTAGTGACACTACACTTCACTTTGGTGAAGGAAACAATGAGCCCACTATCACACAATTGACTTATGCTAAGTAGGTTATGTTTCAGTCCTTCAACTAGCAGAACCTTCCGAATTACTGGAAGGGGATTCTTACCAACATTACCTTCTCCGACAATGAAACCTTTTTGATTGCCTCCGAAGGTCACTGTCCCTCCTGTCTTCTTCTCATGGATCTTTGGGAATAAAGACCTTTTTCCCGTCATGTGTCGTGAGCACCCACTGTCCAGGTACCATTGTTCTTTTTGGTTTTGAACTGTTAAGCACATCTGCAAGAGGAATAATCATAGATTTAGGTACCCAAACTTTCTTCGGTCCTTTTTTGTTAGTTATCACCTTGGGTGGACTGTTCCTCCCATGTACTATTTTTTGAGGAGTTTGTTTCTCCTTACCCTTGACTATGAAAGTTTTGGGTTGGGCTTTAATAGGTGAAGATGAAACATTTTTCTTTTCAGGTTGATATCTGTATGGGACAGCAGAAGAATTATGTTTAATGGCAATTATATCCCAATCTTCTTCTTCATAGCCTAAACCTTTTCGATCATAAGCTGATATGTTGTTTCCACTTAACATAATTAGGTTATCATAGCCTTGAGTGAACCTGGATAAGTCTTTGATTAGGCTAATAACTCTTTGTTTTAAGAATTTAATTTCTTTGTTTGCATCTTGTTCTAAGAGCATTTGATTTTTCTATGTTAGCATAACGAATACTTCTTTAGATGCATGCAATTCTTTTATGGTTTTATCATGCTCCTTTTTGAGTGAACTGTATTTAATAGCTAATGCATGAGCATAGTATAATAATTCATTATAGTCATCAGATGAGATTTCGGGACTTACCTCATCTTTGTCATCTTCTTCGTCGTTGGATTGGTCGACAGAGATCATCAGTGCCTCTGCTTCTCTATCTGCTTCAATGTCTGAAGTGTCTATGGATCCCATAAACGCGCACAGTATGAAGTTTCTTCGTTGGCTCCCTTAGTTTCTTCTTCTTGGTCGGAGTCATCTTCTGACTCATCGTTTTGACTGGAAAAGGCCTTCTTCTTATAGAAGTTCTTTTGGGAAGGCTTGTTTCCTAGACGAGGGCAATCGGCTTTGACGTGTCCAGGTTTCTTACACTCGTAGCAGACAATCCCTCCTTTACTTGGGCTCTTTTCTTCGTCTCTTGATGAGGAAGATGGTCTTCCTTTGAACTGCTTCCTGTTCCCCATCATCTTTCTGAATCTTCTATTGAACAGGGCCTGTTCATCATCGGAGCGATCAGACTGCGCAGTTTCCTCATCTGAGGATTCATTAGCTTTCAAAGCCTTTGATTTGTTGGCTTTAAAAGCTACAGATTTTGCAGCAGCTGCTTTCCTTTTTATGACTGCAGCATCATTACCAAGATCCTGCTCGTGAATCTTCATTTCTCCCAGCAGGTCTTCTACTTGATAGGTATCAAGATTCTTTCCAGCTCTTTGGGAAGTAACGAAGTTTCTCCAATTGGTGGGAAGACTTCTAAGAATCTTGACCACTTGCTCCTTGTCAGTGAAAGTTTTACCCAGGTTTCTCATTCCATTATGAATGGTTTAAAGTCGTGCGAACATGGAGTCAATGGATTCATTGTCGTCCATTATGAAGTTTTCGTATTGAGACGCGAGCATGCTCATCTTGGTGGTTTGAACAGCAGAGGTTCCTTCATGAGCGATGGCTAGTGTATCCCAGACCTCCTTTGCAGTGCTCAGGCTATCAACTTTGTCCTGCTCACTTTTGCTGAGAGCACATATAAGAAACAGCCTCGCCTTGGCATTTCTCTGATTGTCGGTCCTTTGTTCATCTATCCATTTATCAGCTGGAATGGCCTTGCTTTCACTATCTTTGGGAACATAGTTTCCTTTCGATATTACATCCCATAGCTTCCAATCGGTTGATTCGATGAATAGCTGCATGTGCTTCCAAATGGTGGCTTGTTGGTTGCAGTTCCGGTTGGGTAGGCAATGCCATCCATGGATATTTTCACTCTACACTTGTTAAGATGTTAGTAATTCTCAGAGCGGTTAAGCTCTGATACCAATTGATAGTAATAAAACCACACAAGAAAGGGGGGGTTTGAATTGTGTGTGTGACTTTTAAAAACTTTTTCACAATATAGTTATTATTAGTTCGAAAATGTTGAATGATATGTGCAGCGAAAATAAACTTAGAGCTTGAAGAATAAAGCACACACAATATTTATCCTGGTTCACCCCCTAAATCGATAGGGCTACGTCCAGTCCTTGGCTATACCAAGATTTTCCACTATTTCAACAGAATAGTACAAGTGTTCTCAGGGACTTCTCCCAGTATTCTGAGGACTACTCCTTTACAAGTATTCTAGGACTTCTCCTTTATCTCTCGAGTATTGGACAGGACTCCTCCCAGTTCTTTTTCAAGTAGATTTGTTTTCTACAGGAATCTCTTCACAAAGAGTGGGTAGAAACTATGAAGTTTTAAAATCAGAGAGGGTATTCAAATTGGTTCTCTGAAAGGCTTGTGTGAGAAGGGATAAGAGTTTTCACTCTGTAAGGGATTTCACACTAGTTGGCGACTAAACACAAAAAATAAGAAGGCTAAGGTTACTGAGTGTTCTTGACTAAAGCTTGTTCATATTGTAAACTGACTTGAAAGATTTGAATGCTTTGATAGTGTGTAAGTCGCCAAGTTGAAGATGATGCAGAATCCACTATTTATATCTTCAGCAGGATTATAACTGGGAGCTTCAATGAAGATCTTAAAAAATAGTTCCGTTGAATTCTTGCTTGATTGTGAGTAACGGATACTTCTGCATCTACTGTTGTAGTCTGCCAGATAGAGAGTGATATCGTCTGGCGATGCTTTTGTTTCTTCAGTTCATAAGTGTTCCTGAATATGAAATCTTTTAAAGAAGTCAGTAACACTTAGCGAAATTGTTATTTATCAAAATAGGTTAATTCATTTAAATATTTTACTCTAACAAAGCGTAGAGTTTACAGAAAAACCAAAAAATTGACACAGAGCCCTTAAATCGTCCAAATAACATATACTATAGTAAGCGGAAAAAAATCTGAAATCGGCCGAAAACCCTGAAATCAGCCGAAAATGCTCTAATCTGCCAAATGCCCTAAACTTGATCAGAAAGACCTAAAGCCGGTCGAAAACCCTATAATAAGACGAAAACCCTAGAATCAGTCTAAAAGCCTAGAGTTTACAGAAAAACCATAAAATTGACCCGGAGCCCTTAAATCGTCCAAATACCCTATAATGTAGTCAGCGGAAAAATCCCTGAAATCTGCCGAAAACCCTGAAATTGGCTAAAAGTTGATCAGAAAAAACATGAAGCCGCCCTCAAACCCATAAGCCGAAAACCCTAGAATCAGTCTTAAAGCCTAGAGTCTACGGAAAAACTATAAATTTGACCAGAGGTCTTAAATCAATCAAATGCCCTTTATTATTGTCAGCGGAAAAACCCGAAAATCGGCCGAAAACCCTGAAATCGGCCAAAAGCCCTAAAGTTGATCAAAAAGCCCTAAAGCCGGCCTAAAATCCCTATAATAAACCGAAAACACTAAAATCAATCTAAAGGCCATTTGAGTCTACAGAAAAAACAATAAAATTGACCCAGATCCCTTAAATTGACCAAATACCTATACAATAAACATCGTAAAAACCCTGAAATCGGCCAAAAGCCCAAAAATTGATTAGAAAGCCATAAAGCTGGCCTAAAACCCTATAATAAGCCGAAAACCCTAAAATCAGTCTAGAAGCCTATAGAGTCTACATAAAAACTATAAATTTGACCCAGAGCCCTTAAACCGTCCAAATACCATATACTATAGTGAGCAGAAAAACTCTGAAATCAGCCGAAAACCCTTAAATTGGCCAAAAACTCTGAAATCGGCAAAATCCCCAAAAGTTGATCCGAAGCTTTAAAGCTGGCCTAAAACCCCATAATAAGCCGAAAACCCTAAATCCAGTCTAAAACCCTAGAGTCTACAGTATAACCATAAAATTCACCCGGAGCCCTTAAATCGTCCAGATACCCTATTCTATAGTCAACGAAAAAACCCTGAAATCAGCCAAAAGTTCTAATGTTGATCCGAAAGCCATAAAACCAGGAAAACAATAAAACTTACCCAGAGCCCTTACATCGGAAAAACCCTGAAATCGGCCGAGAACCCTAAAGTTGATCCGAAAGCCCTAAAGCTGGCCTAAAACCCTATATTAAGCTAAAAACCCTAAAATAAGTCTAAAAGCGTAGAGTCTACAGTAAAATCAAAAAATTGACACAAAGCCCTTAAATCGTCCAAATAACATATACTCTAGTCAGCGGAAAAAGTCTGAAATGGGCCGAAAACTCTAAAATCAGCCGAAAATGCTGTAATCTTCCAAATGCCCTAAAGTTGATCAGAAAGCCCTAAAGCCGGCCTAATACCCTATAATAAGACGAAAACCCTAAAATCAGTCTAAAAGCCTAGATTTTACAGAAAAACTATAAAATTGACCCGGAGCCCCTTAAATCGTCCAAATACCCTATACTGTAGTCCGCGGAAAAACCCTGAAATCTGCCGAAAACCCTGAAATTGGCTAAAAGTTGATTAGAAAAACCATAAAGCCGCCCTCAAATCTAGAGTCTACGGAAAAACTATAAATTTGACCACAGGCCTTAAATCATTCAAATGCCCTTTATTATTGTCAGCGGAAAAACCCTAAAATCGGTCGAAAACCCTGAAATCGGCCAAAAGCCCTAAATTTGATCATAAAGCCCTAAACCGGCCTAAAATCCCTATAATAAGCCGAAAACACTAAAATCAATCTAAAAGCCATTAGAATCTACAGAAAAACAATAAAATTGACCCAGATCCCTTAAATTGACCAAATACCCTGTACTATAAACATCGGAAAAACCCTGAAATTGGCCAGAAGCCCAAAAATTGATCAGAAAGCCATATAAAGCTGGCCTAAAACCCTATAATAAGCCGAAAACCCTAAAATAAGTCTAAAAGCCTATAGGGTATACAGAAAAACTATAAAATTGACCCAGAGCCCTTAAATCGTCCAAACACCATATACTATACTGTGCGGAAAAACTCTGACATCGGCCAAAAACCCTGAAATCGGCCAAAAACCCTGAAATCTGCAAAAACCCCTAAAGTTAATCCGAAAGCTTTAAAGTTGGCCTAAAACCCCATAATAAGCCGAAAACCCTAAATCCAGTCTAAAAGCCTAGAGTCTTTAGAATAACCATAAAATTGACCCAGAGCTCTTAAATCGTCCAGATACCCTATATGAGTCAACGAAAAAACCGTGAAATCAGCCGAAAACACTGAAATCAGCCAAAAGCCCTAATGTTGATCTGAAAGCCATAAAACCAGCCTAAATCCCTATAATAAGCCAAAATCCCTTAAATCAGTCTAAAATCCTAGAGTCTACAGAAAAACAATAAAACTGACCTAGAGCCCTTACATCGGAAAAACCCTTAAATCGGCCGAGAACCCTAAAGTTGATCAGAAAGCCCTAAAGCTGGCCAAAAACCCTATATTAAGCCAAAAGCCCTAAACTAAGTCTAAAAGAGTAGAGTCTATAGAAAAACCAAAAATTTGACACAGAGCCCTTAAATCGTCCAAATACCATATACTATAGTGAGCGGAAAAACTCTGACATCGGCCAAAAACCCTGAAATCGGCCAAAAACACTGAAATCTGCAAAAACCTCAAAAGTTAATCCGATTGCTTTAAAGCTGGCCTAAAACCCCATAGTATGCCGAAAACCATAAATGTAGTCTAAAAGCCTAGAGTCTATAGAATAACCATAAAATTGACCCCGAGCCCTTAAATCGTCTAGATACCCTGTACTATAGTCAACGAAAAACCCTGAAATCGGCCGAAACACTGAAATCAGCCAAAAGCCCTACTGTTGATCTGAAAGCCATAAAACCAGCCTAAATCCCTATAATAAGCCAAAATCCCTAAAATCAGTCTGAAATCCTAGGGTCTACAGAAAAACAACAAAACTGACCCAGAGCCCTTACATCGGAAAAACCCTGAAATCGGCCAAGATCACTAAAGTTGATCAGAAAGCCCTAAAGCTGGCCTAAAACCCTATATTAAGCCAAAAACCCTAAAATATGTCTAAAGGTGTAGAGTCTACAGAAAAACCAATAAATTGACACAGAGCCCTTAAATCGTCCAAATAACATATACTACAGGCAGCGGAAAAAATCTAAAATAGGCCGAAGATCCTGAAATCAGCCGAAAATGCTGTAATCTGCCAAATGCCCTAGAATTGATAAGAAAGCACAAAAGCCGGCCTAAAACCCTTATAATAAGACGAAAACCCTAAAATCAGTCTAAAAGCCTAGAGTTTACAGAAAAACCATAAAATTGACCCAGAGCCCTTAAATCAGTCTAAAATCCTACAGTCTACAGAAAAACAATAAAACTGACCCAGAGCCCTTACATCGGAAAAACCCTGAAATCGGCCGAGAACCCTAAAGTTGATTAGAATGCCCTAAAGCTGGCCTAAAACCCTATATTAAGCCAAAACCCCTAAAGTATGTCTAAAAGCGTAGAGTCTACAGAAAAACCTAAAAATTGACACAGAGCCCTTAAAACGTCCAAATAACATATACTATAGGCATCATAAAAAATATGAAATACGCCGAAAACCCTGAAATCAGCCGAAAATGCTGTAATCTGCCAAATGCCCTAAAGTTGATCAGAAAGCCCAAAAGCCGGCCTAAAACCCTATAATAAGACGAAAACCCTAAAATCAGTCTAAAAGCCTAGAGTTTACAGAAAAACCATAAAATTGACCCGGAGACCTTAAATCGTCCAAATACCTAATACTGTAGTCAGCGGAAATACCCTGAAATCTGCCGAAAACCGTGAAATTGGCTAAAAGCTGATCAGAAAAACCATAAAGCCGCCCTCAAACCCTATAATAAGCCGAAAACCCTAGAATCAGTCTTAAAGCCTAGAGTCTACGGAAAAACTATAAATTTGACCACAGGCCTTAAATCATTCAAATGCCCTTTATTATTGTCAGCGGAAAAACCCTAAAATCGGTCGAAAACCCTGAAATCGGCCGAAAGCCCTAAAGTTGATCAAAAAGCCCTAACGCCGGCCTAAAATCCCAATAATAAACCGAAAACACTAAAATCAATCTAAAAGCCATTAGAGTCTACAGAAAAACAATAAAATTGACACAGATCCCTTAAATTGACCAAATACCCTATACTATAAACATCGAAAAAACCCTGAAATCGGCCAGAAGCCCAAAAATTGATCAGAAAGCCATCAAGCTGGCCTAAAACCATATAATAAGCCGAAAACCCTAAAATCAGTCTAAAAGCCTATAGAGTCTACAGAAAAACTATAAAATTGACCCAGAGCCCTAAAATCGTCCAAATACCATATACTATAATGAGCGGAAAAACTCTGAAATCAGCCGAAAACCCTTAAATTAGCCAAAAATCCTGAAATTGGCCAAAAATCCTGAAATTGGGCAAAAATCGTGAAATTGGCCAAAAACCCTGAGTAGTGTTTTTTTGAAGGCAATCAAAATCCACTACCATGAAGGAAAGGACAGCTTGAAGATGAAGCAGCAGCGTCCCAACGCTATAGCGTTGGGATCCCAGCGCTCAAGCGCTGGGACTCTGACTAGCAGCTGAGCTGGAAATCACACCCAGCGCTTAAGCGCTGGCCCTCGGTCTGGAAGTGGGATTTAATTGCATCCCAACGCCCAAGCGTTGGGAATGCCAGCGTTCAAGCGCTGGAAGCCAGATTTTTGCTATAAATA
Source organism: Acmispon strigosus (assembly GCA_030819835.1). Lineage (NCBI taxonomy): Eukaryota > Viridiplantae > Streptophyta > Magnoliopsida > Fabales > Fabaceae > Acmispon > Acmispon strigosus. The sequence goes on along the minus strand of JAUAMA010000004.1, from coordinate 14,559,535 downwards.
GGGAGGCAATTTGCACTTCTGAGACACACCATTTCAGAATACAACAAGTATTCTTCTTTCCTCCTGAAGATCATTGTTCCTAGGAATTGTGGGAAGCCAAACTTGAGCTCCTATCCAGGGTCATTCAATGATTCTTTTAGCCATGCTTGGCTAACTTTTTCTTTAAGTTTCTTGGGTTGTAGTAGTTTATATTTATGCTTTAGTTTGTTTCTACCTTTCTGAATATTACTTCTATTTCATGTTTTATTTCCTTGTTCTTCATTCTTCTTGGTGCACACAAGATATTTTGCTTATTACTTATACGAATGGAAATTGGTAAGTAGTAAGGGACCTAGGATTTAAAAAAGGTTATAAGTATACATCACTAAGGAATTAGGATGGACGTAACTTTATGTTGGCCTGAATTTCTTCTTCATCTTCTTCTTTAGTTAACTAAGTTGCAAGGAATTGAATTTAGTAATTAGAAGGAAAGTTCTACAATGTGTAATGAATTAACTTGTAGATACACTAGGCTATAGCATCATGAGATTGGATTTAAAATTCAGAAATTAAGTAGGAGCTTACTAGCATATTTTATAGACTATGTAAACCAACCCAAGAGCTTATTTTCTATCATCTTATTCTCTTCTATTTTATTGCTATTTCATGTGTTATCTTAAACAAACCTTCAACAATACACCTTTTTAATTTTTCTGCTTAAGTACTAGATTTTATAATAATAAGAACACCTATCCCTTGGGTTCGATATTTTATAACACGATAATCAAACCGTGCACTTGCGGTTAGGCTATCAAGTTTTTGGCGCCGTTGCCGGGGATAGGTTTTGTTCTTTTTATTATTTTGTTTAGTACTTTTTGTTTATATTAAAAAAATAAAAAAAAATATAAATTGTGATGAACTGGTGCTGCTAACTTTGTTTATTGAGTATTTTCAGGAATTATGGCTGAAACATTTGAGCAAAGGGAGGCAAAAATTTGTGCTAGACTTGAAAAGGAATATGAGAAAAAGAAGCAGGAAGCTTTCACTCTTATTGACGAATTCTATTCTAATTTAGAGTGTAACCGGAATGCAGGATTTTTGCCAACCCCTGAGCAGGAATGTTAGGCCATGGAAGAACTACAAGTGAAAATGCAAAGCATTCTGAGGAGGCAGCCCAGCGAAGAACAACAACCAGTTCATGAAAATGAACTTGTTGTTCAACAAGAAGAGGTAAAAGAAACTTCCATTGTAAAATTTGTCCTTAAAGACAAATTGGAAATGGAGGAAGAAGAACCTCAAGGAACCTATGCTATAGGTTCAGAAAAGCAAGGAACAGAACAAGGAAGGGAAAATGTATTTATTCCTTCCATTTTTAATTTGAATGTTGTTACCTTGTTAGTTGAAAATTCATGTGGCACCATGTTGCTTTTGTGCCAAAATATACATGATTTGCGGGGTCTAAAGAATTTTGTAATAGACCCCGGTTTAAAAAATGATTATTGAAGAAGTCTATCAAAGACTATAAAATTGAGCTGGTTGGGAGACAACCCAATTTAGGATTAGTTTAAATTTTTCTGCTTTATTTTCTGTTTTAAAATTAAAAAAAAAAGAAAAAAAAAAATTTACTTGCAGGGGGACCCAACGCCAAGGCGTTGGTGGCTCAACGCTCATGCGTTGAGCCCCTGCCTAAAGTCCCAGTTTCCAGTTTTTTACCAACGCTGAAGCATTGGGGGCCAGCGCTCATGCGCTAGGCCCCTGGAAGCTACTGTTTGTTTTCACTTACCAGCGCTCAAGCGTTGGACAACCCAACGCTCAAGCGCTGGGGCTCGGGCAGGGGCCTTTTAAATTCAAATTTCCTTTCACTTTTTACTTTTTATCTTATCACCTCCTAAGCTTTTCTTACCCACGTACCCAGCTCTTCTTCTTCACCTCTCTTTCTCACATTTCTCTTCTCTCAACTACAACCCACTTCCCTTAAGTGCTTGTTCGAATCACTCTCAGCTTCTTCCTCTTGATTGTGTGCGTTTTTGCTAGAACTTCAAGGTCTGTTTTTCTCAAAGTTTCTTCTTTTACCTTGATGTTTAAAATTGCACATATTATAGTAGGATGTAGTTGCTATGGTTCATGGGTTGTGGTTTTTTGCTGGGTCTTGGTAGATTTTCTGTTTTTGCATGTCTCTTATGCCCATAATCTCTGCTGTTTTAAGCTTGCCCACCAAGTGTTCGGTAAAATGTCTGAATGAAGTTCTTGATTCTTTTCTGGTTTTTAAGCTTTGATTCTTGCTTTGCATGATTAATGGAAGACTCAAGGATGGTTTTTATAAACTTGGTGGGCAATTTTCTATTTTTGGTTGTAATTTTGGATGGTGTTCAAAGAAAGGAAGTTGGATTTGTATTTGAACTAACATGTTAACAAGTTTGCTTGCTTGTGGAATTGGTTGGCTTATTTTGCAGATTATGGCACCCAAAAGAAGGGCAGTTGAGGAAGTCCTTGAAGAGGAGGAGGAGCAGTTTGATTATAACCGCTTCCTCTCCCTTGAAAAGGAGAAATTTTTCAAAGGGAAGCTGTTGCAGAAGGAGCTAGTCCGGGAGAGACCTCTCCATTTTGATCGGATGGACCCGTGGGGGATCCAAGAGGCCGTGCTAGAGAGGAAGTGGGAGAAACTCTGTGCTCCAATTTATGATGCTTGTCAGACTCTCGTGAGGGAGTTTTATGCTAATGCCCATTATGATTCTGATGAAGCGATCCCCGCCATTCCCACTTATAAATCATGGTACCGGGGAACCACAATTAGCTACAGTGCGGATGTGATCAGGAGGCTTTTGAAGCTTCCAACTGAGGCACAGGATCGGGCTAAGTTTGGACAGAATGGGGCCAGCTACAATGAGATGCTGAACAACTACCCTCATGCTGAGATTCTGGAAGCTCTTGCTGTACCGGGAGCTAAATGGGAAACTGAAGTGGATGGGGTCACTCCAAGTTTCATTTATAGGAAATTTGTGAAGCCTGAGGTCCGAGTTTGGGACCATTTCCTAGGAGACACTCTCTTCCCAAGCTCTAACAAATCAGAATTAAGCAGGCAGAGTGCCCTCTGTATATACTGCCTGCTGAACAAGAGGCCAATTGACACAGCAAGGATCATTTCTTGGAGGATCCATTATTCTGTCAACTTGGACAAGAAGGGTAAGAGGTTTGGCTATCCTTCATTGATTACTAAGCTTGTGCAGGCTAAGCTCGAGGTGGCTGCCATGCCCCCCATTGAGATCTACATCCATCCTCTTCCCGTCATGTCCATTGATGGTGCTGATAGGATCTATAAGGATCATGCAGCTTCCCTTGAGAGGCAAGGGGACCCTTCTGAAGCACGCTATGCAGAGCCCAGGCCCAGAACCAACACTAGAACCAGATCTAGAAATGTGGGGGAGTCATCTCAGTCCTCTACCAACTCTTGGCAGGAGGAAGCTTTTGGAACCATGTTCCAGCATATGCACAGGATATCTTATAACCAGCAGCTGATGTGGGATTATGCAGGCTACAGTGATCCCAGCTGGCAGAGGTGTCCTGCCCCGACTAATCTGGAAAGGAGATTGATGGGTCTGCACATCACTGAGAAGGCTGAAGGTTCGGGAGCTGCTGCAGAAGAGGAGGCCCCAATGCATTTTGATTAATTTGACTGATTTTTACCAGCTTGTAGATTTTTGGATATTTTTTTTGTTTTTTTTTTTTTTCTGCTTTTATTTTTGTTTTTAGGATTTTTAAACTGCATGGTTGAGTACTTTATCCAGTTAACATTCTGCTATTGCTGATGCTTGTGGGTTTTATCCATTGAACTTATATTGCTTTCAAAAAGATAATTTGTTTGATGCGGTTTAGGATTGCATGTTGCTAGGATGAACTGAAATCTTGATTGGAAAGTTTTGGCAAAGTCTTTTTCTGAGTTCTAAAAAGGGTACCACTTACCCTATGTTTTTCTGAGAGCTGAGGACTCTGAATTCTTGATTGTGAAATTTTTCTGCCTTGTGTTGCATATTGATTGGAGTTTTGTATACTTTGTGAGTTGAGAAGAGATTATAGGCATTTTTGAAAACTCAGATTTTTGCTTGAAATGTTAAATCCATTAGTAGCCCCTTTGAGCCTTAAAAGAGTCATTTTTGGAGCCTACTTTTGTGTGATATTATAAGGTGTTAGTGTGATTCACAAAATTGAAAAATTCTAGAGCTATGTATGTTTAGGTTTCTCTCTCAAAAAATAAAAAATAAGGTATGTGCCTTAAGAAAAAAATAATGAAGTGGTGGGGTGAGAAAGAGTATGAGGGGAGTAAAATTCAAGTCATTCATCCCATACATTCCACTACTTTGTTTAAAAAAAAAAAATTGAGAGAACCTATGTTTGTAATTGTTAAAGCTCTTAGTCAAAAGAATCACCTAACGTAAATTCTGAGTCAAGGCAATAGAGTTGCCAAGTTTTTCTGAATCCATACCTTGTTTGAACCTTGGCCAAAGTTTCAACCTTCAAGAATCTCTTCTTAAGTTGCATAGTGCCTGATTTCAACTTTGATTTGAATGATAGGCAGAATTTTTGAGCTTTCATGTTTTCATTGAGGATATCTTTTTGTCAGCTGATTTTGATGAACTCAATATGTTACAGGTGCCAAACTCAACTCTTTTGATCAAGTTCTTTTGAAACATGATTGCTTTCCAAATCCGCCGTGTTTTCTTGAAAATTATCATCTCTTTTTGGATAAAACTTTTTCTAAAACTCGAGGACAAGTTATTCTTTAAAGTTTTGTCGCTTGAGGACAAGCTGTCGTTGGGTATAGTGGTGTGATGACTGGATTTTGTATGATAATTTTAGGGTCTTTTTAGTCTTTTTATTTTGTTATTTTTGAGTCTCATATAGGTTTTTTGTTATTTTTATGTAGATTTTCTATTTATTTTGCATTTGGCATATAGATTAGTTTTTATTTGGTTTTTAAACTTTATTTTATATTTTTAGGAATTTTTATAGGTATTTTTGTATTCTTAGGAAAGCTGGTAGAAATTATCATTTTTGTCCAGGGGCCTATTTGTAAAGTTCAGGAAATGAAGGACCAAAGTCTAAAGGTTCAAGAGTTGGGGGCTGAAAATTGAAGTTGCAAGAAGTAAAAGGGCTAGAATTGAAGTGCTAACCTAGAGAGGACCAAAAGTGGAAAAGAAGAATATGAAGTAACTCTCTTCAAATTAGCACATGGAAAATAATGTTGAAGGATTGATGGTAGTGGGAAAAAGGTTTCAGAACTGATTAAGGGCTGAGTAGTGTTTTTTTTAAGGCAATCAAAATCCACTACCATGAAGGAAAGGAAAGCTTGAAGATGAAGCAGCAGCGTCCCAACGCTCCAGCGTTGGGATCCCAGCGCTCCAGCGCTGGGACTCTGACTAGGAGCTGAGCTGGAAATCACACCCAGCGCTCCAGCGCTGGCCCTCGGTCTGGAAGTGGGATTTAATTGCATCCCAACGCCCAAGCGTTGGGAATGCCAGCGTTCAAGCGCTGGAAGCCAGATTTTTGCTATAAATAGGGAGGCAATTTGCACTTCTGAGACACACCATTTCAGAATACAACAAGTATTCTTCTTTCCTCCTGAAGATCATTGTTCCTAGGAATTGTGGGAAGCCAAACTTGAGCTCCTATCCAGGGTAATTCAATGATTCTTTTAGCCATGCTTGGCTAACTTCTTCTTTAAGTTTCCTGGGTTGTAGTAGTTTATATTTATGCTTTAGTTTGTTTCTACCTTTCTGAATATTACTTCTATTTCATGTTTTATTTCCTTGTTCTTCATTCTTCTTGGTGCACACAAGATATTTTGCTTATTACTTATACGAATGGAAATTGGTAAGTAGTAAGGGACCTAGGATTTAAAAAAGGTTATAAGTATACATCACTAAGGAATTAGGATGGACGTAACTTTATGTTGGCCTGAATTTCTTCTTCATCTTCTTCTTTAGTTAACTAAGTTGCAAGGAATTGAATTTAGTAATTAGAAAGAAAGTTCTACAATGTGTAAGGAATTAACTTGTAGATACACTAGGCTATAGCATCATGAAATTGGATTTAAAATTCAGAAATTAAGTAGGAGCTTACTAGCATATTTTATAGACTATGTAAACCAACCCAAGAGCTTATTTTCTATCATCTTATTCTCTTCTATTTTATTGCTATTTCATGTGTTATCTTAAACAAACCTTCAACAATACACCTTTTTAATTTTTCTGCTTAAGTACTAGATTTTATAATAATAAGAACACCTATCCCTTGGCTTCGATCTTTTATTACACGATAATCAAACCGTGCACTTGCGGTTAGGCTATCAGCCGAGAACCCTAAAGTTGATCAGAAAGCCCTAAAGCTGGCCTAAAACCCTATATTAAGCCAAAAACCCTAAAATGAGTCTAAAAGCGTAAAGTCTACAGAAAATCCGAAAATTTGACACAGAGCATTTAAATCCTCCAAATAACAAATACTATAGCCAGCGGAAAAAATCTGAAATCGGCCGAAAACCCTGATATCAGCCGAAAATGCCCTAAAGTTGATCAGAAAGCCCAAAAGCCGGCCTAAAACCCTATAATAAGACGAAAACCCTAAAATACGTCTAAAAGCCTAGAGTTTACAGAAAAACCATAAAATTGACCAGGAGACCTTATATCGTCCAAATACCCTATACTGTAGTCAGCGGAAAACCCTGAAATCTGCCGAAAACCCTGAAATTGGCTAAAAGTTGATCAGAAAAACCATAAAGCCGCCCTCAAACCCTATAATAAGCTGAAAACCCTAGATTCAGTCTTAAAGCCGAGAGTCTACAGAAAAACTATAAATTTGACGAGAGGCCTTAAATCTTTCAACTGCCCTTTATTATTGTCAGAGGAAAAACCCTAAAATCGGCCGAAAACCCTGAAATCGGCCGAAAGCCCTAAAGTTGATCAAAAAGCCCTAAAGCCGGCCTAAAATCCCTATAATAAGCCGAAAACACTAAAATCAATCTAAAAGCCATTAGAGTCTACAGAAAAACAATAAAATTGACCCAGATCCCTTAAATTGACCAGATGCCTTATACTATAAACATCAGAAAAACCCTGAAATCGGACAGAAGCCCCAAAATTGATCAGAAAGCCATAAAGCTGGCCTAACACACTATAATAAGCCGAAAACCCTAAAATCAGTCTAAAAGCCTATAGAGTCTACAGAAAAACTATAAAATTGACCCAGAGCCCTTAAATCGTCCAAATACCATATACTATAGTGAGCCGAAAAACTCTGAAATAAGCCAAAAACCCTCAAATCGGCCAAAAACCCTGAAATCGGCAAAAACCCCATAAGTTAATCCGAAAGCTTTAAAGCTGGCCTAAAACCCCAGAATAAGCCGAAAACCCTAAATCCAGTCTAAAACCCTAGACTCTACAGAATAACCATAAAATTGACCCAGAGCCCTTAAATCGTCCAGATACCCTATACCCTTAAAAGCCTAGAGTCAACGAAAAAACCCTGAAACCGGCCGAAAACACAGAAATCTGCCAAAAGCGCTAATGTTGATTCGAATGCCGTAAAACCAGCCTAAATCCATAGAATAAGCCAAAATCCCTAAAATCCTAGAGTCTATAGAAAAACAATAAAACTGACCCAGAGCCCTTACATTGGAAAAACCCTGAAATCGGCCGAGAACACTAAAATTAATCAGAAAACCCTAAAGCTGGCCTAAAACCCTATATTAAGCAAAAAAATCCTAAAATAAGTCTAAAAGCGTAGAGTCTACAGAAAAACCAAAAAATTGACACAGGGCCCTTAAATCGTCCAAATAACATATACTATAGTCAGGGGCAAAAGTCTGAAATCGGCCGAAAACCCTGATTTCAGCCGAAAATGCTGTAATCTGCCAAATGCCCTAAAGTTGATCAGAAAACCCTAAAGCCGGCCTAAAACCCTATAATAAGACGAAAACCCTAAAATCAGTCTAAAAGCCTAGAGTTTACAGAAAAACCATAAAATTGACCTGGAGCCCTTAAATCGTCCAAATACCCTATATTGTAGTCAGCGGAAAAACCCTGAAATCTGCCGAAAACCCTGAAATTGGCTAAAAGTTGATCAGAAAAACCATAAAGCCGCCCTCAAACCCTATAATAAGCCGAAAACCCTAGAATCAGTCAAAAAGCCTAGAGTCTACGGAAAAACTATAAATTTAACCAGAGGCCTTAAATCATTCAAATGCCCTTTATTATTGTCAGCGAAAAACCCTAAAATCGGCCGAAAACCCTGAAATCGACCAAAAGCCCTAAAGTTGATCAAAAAGCCCTAAAGCTGGCCTAAAATCCCTATAATAAGCCGAAAACACTAAAATCAATCTAAAAGCAATTAGACTCTACAGAAAAACAATTAAATTGACCCAGATCCCTTAAATTGAGCAAATACCCTATACTATAAACATCAGAAAAACCCTGAAATCGGCCAAAAGCCCAAAAATTGATCAGAAAGCCATAAAGTTGGCCTAAAACCCTATAATAAGCGGAAAACCCTAAAATCAGTCTAAAAGCCTATAGAGTCTACATAAAAACTATAAAATTGACCCAGAGCCCTTAAATCGTCCAAATACCAAATACTATAGTGAGCGGAAAAACTCTGAAATCAGCCGAAAACCCTGAAATCGGCCAAAAACCCTGAAATCGGCAAAAAACCCTGAAATCGGCAAAAATCCCAAAAGTTAATTCGAAAGCTTTAAAGCTGGTCTAAAACCCCATAATAAGCCGAAAATCCTAAATCCAGTCTAAAAGCCTAGAGTCTACAGAATAACCTTAAAATTGACCCAGAGCCCTTAAATTGTCCAGATACCCTATACTATATGATAGCCAAATCCGCAAGTGCAGAGATGGTTATCGCGTAGTATAAAAGATATTGTACCCAAGGGATAGGTGTCTTTCTATTAAATTATTTAGAGCCAAAAAACAATAAAATTTTCCCAGATCCCTTAAATTGACCAAATACCCTATACTATAAACATCGGAAAAACCTTGGAAATCGGCCAGAAGCCCAAAAATTGATCAGAAAGCCATAAATCTGGAATAAACCCGATAATAAGCCGAAAACCCTACAATCAGTCTAAAAGCCTATAGAGTCTACAGAAAAACTATAAAATTGACCCAGAGCCCTTAAATCGTCCTAATACCATATACTATAGTAAGCCGAAAACCCTGAAATCGGCCAAAAACCCTGAAATCGGCAAAAACCTGAAAATCGGCAAAAACCCCTAAAGCTGGCCTAAAAACCCATAATAAGCCGAAAACCCTAAATCCAGTCTAAAAGCCTAGAGTCAACGAAAAAACCCTCAAATCAGCCGAACATAGTGAAATCAGCCAAAAGCCCTAATGTTGATCCGAAAGCCATAAAACCAGCTTAAATCCCTAAAATAAGCCAAAATCCTTAAAATCAGTCTGAAATCCTAGAGTCTACAGAAAAACAATAAAACTAACCCAGAGCCCTTACATCGGAAAAACCCTGAATCCGAAAACATTGAAATCAGCCAAAAGCCCAAAAGCCGGCCCAAAATCCCAATAATAAGTCGAAAACACTAAAATCAATCTAAAAGCCATTAGAGTCTACAGAAAAACAATAAAATTGACCCAGATCCCTTAAATTGACCAAATACCCTATACTATAAACATCGGAAAAACCTTGGAAATCGGCCTGAAGCCGAAAAATTGATCAGATAGCCATAAATCTGGCCTAAAACCCTATAATAAGCCGAAAACCCTAAAATCAGTCTAAAAGCCCCGAAATCGGCCAAAAACCCTAAAATCGGCCAAAAACCCTGAAATCGGCAAAAACCTGAAAATCGGCAAAAACCCCTAAAACTGGCCTAAAACCCCATAATAAGCCGAAAACCCTAAATCCAGTCTAAAAGCCTAGAGTCAATGAAAAAACCCTCAAATCAGCCGAAAACAGTGAAATCAGCCAAAAGCCCTAATGTTGATCCGAAAGCCATAAAACCAGCTTAAATCCCTATAATAAACCAAAATCCCTAAAATCAGCATGAAATCCTTGAGTCTACAGAAAAACAATAAAACTAACCCAGAGCCCTTATATCGGAAAAACCCTGAAATCGACCGAAAACCCTAAAGTTGATTAGAATGCCCTAAAGCTGGCCTAAAACCCTATATTAAGCCAAAAACCCTAAAATAAGTCTAAAAGCGTAGAGTCTACAGAAAAACAAAAAAATTGACACAGGGCCCTTAAATCGTCCAAATAACATATACTATAGCCGAAAACCCTAAAGTTGATTAGAATGCCCTAAAGCCGGCCTAAAATCCCTATAATAAGCCGAAAACACTAAAATCAATCTAAAAGCCATTAGAGTCTACAGAAAAACAATAAAATTGACCCAGACCACTTAAATTGACCAAATACCCTATACTATAAGAATCGGAAAAACCATGAAATCGGCCAGAAGCCCAAAAATTGATCAGAAAGCCATAAAGCTGGCCTAAAACCCTATAATAAGCCGAAAACCCTAAAATCAGTCTAAAAGCCTATAGAGTCTACACAAAAACTATTAAACTGACCCAGAGCCCTTAAATCAGAAAAACCCTGAAATCGGTCGAGAACCCTAAATTTGATCAGAATGCCCTAAAGCTGGCCTAAAACCCTATATTAAGCCAAAAACCCTAAAATAAGTCTAAAACCGTAGGGTCTACCGAAAAACCAAAAAATTGAAACAGGGCCCTTAAATCGTCCAAATAACATATATTAAAGTCAACGGAAAAAATCTGAAATCGGCCGAAAATGCTATATTCTGCCAAATGCCCTAAAGTTGACCAGAAAGCCCTAAAGCCGGCCTAAAACCCTATAATAAGACGAAAACCCTAAAATCAGTCTAAAAGCCTAGAGTTTACAGAAAAACCATAAAATTGATCCAGAATCCTTAAATCGTCCAAATAACTTATACTGTAGTCAGCGGAAAAACCCTGAAATCTGCCGAAAACCCTGATATTGGCTAAAAGTTGATTAGAAAAACCATAAAGCCATCCTCAAACCCTATGATAAGCCGAAAACCCTATAATCAGTCTTAAAGCCTAGAGACTACGGAAAAACTATAAATTTGACCAGATGCCTTAAAGTTGATCAGAAAGCCATAAACTTGGCCTAAAACCCTATAATAAGCCGATAACCCTAAAATCAGTCTAAAAGCCTATAGAGTCTACAAAAAAACTATAAAATTGACCCAGAGCCCTTAAATCGTCCAAATACCATATACTATAGTGAGCGGAAAAACTCTGAAATCAGCCGAAAACCCTTAAATCGGCCAAAAACCCTGAAATCGGCCAAAAACGCTGAAATCGGCAAAAACCACAAAAGTTAATCCGAAAGCTTTAATGCTGGCCTAAAACCCCATAATAAGCTGAAAACCCTAAATCCAGTCTAAAAGCCCAGAGTCTACAGAATAACCATAAAATTGACCCAGAGCCCTTAAATCGTCCAGATACCCTATACTATAGTCAACGAAAAAACCCTGAAATCGGCCGAAAACACAGAAATCGGCCAAAAGCCCTAATGCTGATCCGAAAGCCATAAAACCAGCCTAAATCCCTATAATGAGCCAAAATCCCTAAAATCAGTCTGAAATCCTAGAGTCTACAGAAAAACAAAAAAACTGACCCAGAGCCCTTACATCGGAAAAACCTTGAAATCGGCCGAGAACCCTAAAGTTAATCAGAAAGCCCTAAAGCTGGCCTAAAATCCTAGAGTAGGTCTAAAAGCGTAGAGTCTATAGAAAAAGCAAAAAATTGACACAGAGCCCTTAAATCGTCCAGATAACATATACTATAGTCAGCAGAAAAAATCTGAAATCGGCCGAAAACCCTGAAATCAGCCGAAAGTGCTGTAATCTGCCAAATGCCCTAAAGTTGATAAGAAAGCCCTAAGGCCGGCCTAAAACTGTAAAATAAGACGAAAACCCTAAAATCAGTCTGAAAGCCTTGAGTTTACAGAAAAACCATAAAATTGAGCCGGAGCCCCTTAAATCGTCCAAATACCCTATACTGTAGTCGGCCGAAAAAATCTGAAATCTGCCGAAAACCTTGAAATTGGCTAAGAGTTGATCAGAAAAACCGTAAAGCCGCCCTTAAACCCTATAATAAGTCGAAAACCCTAGAATCAGTCTTAAAGCCTAGAGCCTACAGAAAAACTATAAATTTCACCAGAGGCCTTAAATCATTCAAATGCCTTTTATTATTGTCAGCGGAAAAACCCTAAAATCGGCCGAAAACCCTGAAATCGGCCGAAAATTCTATAACCTGCAAAATGCCCTAAATTTGATCAGAAAGCCCTCAAGCCGGCCTAAAACCCTATAATTTACAGAAAAACCATAAAATTGTCCCGGAGCCCTTAAATCGTCCAAATACCCTATACTGTAGTCAGCGGAAAAACCCTGAAATCTGCTGAAAACCATGAAATTGGCTAAAAGTTGATTAGAAAAACCAGAAATCCGTCCTCAAACCCTATAATAAGCCGAAAACCCTAGAATCAGTCTTAAAGCCTAGAGTCTACGGAAAAACTATAAATTTGACCAGAGGCCTTAAATCGTTCAAATGCCCTTTATTATTGTCAGCGGAAAAACCCTAAAATCGACTGAAAACCCTAAAATCGGCCAAAAGCCCTAAAGTTGATCAAAAAGCCCTAAAGCTGGCCTAAAATCCCTATAATAAGCCGAAAACACTAAAATCAATCTAAAAGCCATTAGAGTCTACAGAAAAACAATAAAATTGACCCAGATCCCTTAAATTGACCAAATACCCTATGCTATAAACATCGGAAAAACCCTGAAATCGGCCAGAAGCCCAAACATTGATCAGAAAGCCATAAAGCTGGCCTAAAACCCTATAATAAGTCGAAAACCCTAAAATCAGTCTAAAAGCCTATAGAGTCTACAGAAAAACTATAAAATTGACCCAGAGCCCTTAAATCGTCCAAATACCATATATACTATAGTGAGCGGAAAAACTCTGAAATCAGCCAAAAACCCTGAAATCGGCAAAAACCCCAAAAGTTAATCCGAAAGCTATAAAACTGGCCTAAAACCCCATAATAAGCCGAAAACCATAAATCCGGTCTAAAAGCCTAGAATCCACAAAATAACCATAAAATTGACCCAGAGCCCTTAAATGGTCCAGATACCCTATACTATATGATAGCCAAATCCGCAAGTGCACGGATGGTTATCGCATTGTATAAAAGATATCGTACCCAAGGGATAGGTGTCTTTCTATTAAATTATTTAGAGCCTTGTGCAGAAAATAAAAAGATATATGTTGTTGTTTTGTTTTTAGAACTAGAAAATAAAATAGCATAAAATAAAAGAGAAGAGAAAAGATAATGAGATTGAAGCACTTGGGTTGGATTTCATAGTTTATAAAATATGCTAGCAAACTCTTACTTAATTTCTTAATTCTAGAACCAAGTTCATGATGCTATATCCTAGTATTTCTACAAGTTAATTCCTTAAAATGTAGAACTTTCTTCCTAATTACTAAATTCAATTCCTTGCAATTTAGTTAACTAAAGAAGAAGATGAAGATGAAGTTCGGGCCAACATAAAGCTACGTCTATCTTAATTCCTTAGTGATATATACATATAGCCTTTTTAAAATCCTATTTCCCTTACTACTTACCAATTTCCATTGTTATAAGTAATAAGCAAGAACTCTTATCCGAATTAAGAGGAAATGAAGAACAAGGAAATAAAACATGAATTGGAAATATTATTCAGAAATGTAGAAGAAAAACTAATACATAAAATATAAACTAAAACAACCCAAGATACTTAAAAGAATTAGCCAAGCATGGCTAAAAGAGGCATCGAATTACCCTGGATAGGAGCTCAAGTTTGGCTTCTCACAATTCATAGGAATAATGCTCTTAAGGAGGAAAGAAGAATACTTGTTGTATTCTGAATAGGTGTGTCTTTTACAAAGGATGAGCACTCCTATTTATAGCAAAAATTGGTGGAGGAGTTGATGGCCATTATGGCCTTCATTGGCCACCAATTAACATTTGAAAACTCCTTCCCACTACGATCAATTCTCCACTCATCCTTTTTCACATGTGCAAAATAGAAATGATGCTTCATATTCAATCTTTACACTTCTGGTCCTCTCTTTGTTAGCACTTCAATTCTGGCCCTTTATTTTCCTTAAACTTCACTTTTAGCCCCCAACCCTTGAAATTTCATACTTTGGCTCTTTCTTTCCTGAAATTTACAGTTTGGTCCCTAGACAAAAATTATAACTTCTTCCAGCTTTCCTAAAATATAAAAAAAACTATAAAAATTCCTAAAAATATAAAATAAAGTTTAAAAACCAAATAAAAGCTAATCTTTATGCAAAATGCAAAATAAATATAAAATCTAAATAAAAAGAATAAAAAACCTATATGAGACTCAAAAATAATAAAATAAAAAGACTAAAAAGATGTTGGAACAGATAGCAACCTGAGAGGGGGGGGTGAATCAGTGTTGCCCCAATTTTCGCATTATTGAAATCGTTACTTTCAAGTTTATGATGATCACGAATTGATCGTCGTGATTGCAGCGGATATGAACAATACTTGAAAGTAAATGTGAAGGATAAAGAGAATCACACACAAGATTTATCCTGGTTCGCCTTCAATCCACCGAAGACTACGTCCAGTCCCTCAAGAAAACCCCTTGAGGATTTTTCCACTATTGATAAGAATTTCTTACAAGTTCCTAACCCAAGGACCCCAAGAACTTCTACCAATATCCTGTGAAAGCAAACCGCTTTCAACAGCCCCTGAAAGCAAACCACTTTCAGTTCCTGAAGGCAAACCACCCTCAGACCTTGAAGACAAACTTGCCTTCAATCACAACCCTGAAAGCAAACCACTTTCAGTGGCAACAACCCTTCACCGAATACCACGGTGAAAAACTCAATCTTACAGAAAGAGATGAAGAAGATATTACACTTGGCTGTTTCAATCCTTTAACACACAATTGGATTGAACATGAGAAATTATGCTTTAAGGCTTTTAAGCATAATACAATTCTGAGTTCTTCAAGATATGAACAACTAATATGTTCTTGTAAACATGAAGATCATGAACTCAGAATTTAGGCTCCAAAAGATTTAAGTTCTAAAAGATGAACCAATTTTGAAAGAGCTTTGGCCTAATGTGTTTTTCTCAGGTGAAATGTGTCTATTTCGTGTGTGTTGTGTGTTCTATGTTGTTGTTATGTTTTCTGGACTCAAATGGTCTTTATATAGGCAAGGGAAACGTCCTTGAACCATCACAACCCTTTTCAAAAGGTTTGGGACACAATGGTTCATGAAAAGATGCACTTTTTCGTTCTGGTAATCGATTACCATACTTAGTGTAATCGATTACACAAGTGACCGTTTCAGTTTGAATTTGAATTTCAAACATGTAATCGATTACAAGACTGGAGTAATCGATTACTTGCCTTGGTGTAATCGATTACCATAATGGTGTAATCGATTACACAGAAGCCCATTTTCCAGAAACTTATTCTTTGAGACTTGCTTAAGGTTTTCTATTTCTTTTAAGTTATGAAAACACTTAGCTTGATTAGATTAGGTGTTTTGAGAGCCTTTATGCTTTAATAAACCTTTGGAAGCATAACTCACCTAATACTAAGACTTCTAGACTATTGATGGACTTGAGTGCTTGATTCTTTGAAGTCTTCTTTTCTTCTTTTTGTTGATGAGTTTGTCGTCATCAAAACCACAGCCAGGGTCAGGAGCAAGACCTTCTTCACAATCTCCCCCTTTTTGATGATGGCAAACACATACTTGACTCTTTGAAGATCATTTATGCATTCGTGATGCTTAACTCCCCCTATTTGATAGAATCTAGTATTTCTGATATTTCTCCCCCTTTCTAATGTACTCGTTGAATTCCTGCATATGATCTTTAAGAGCACGGAACCTTTCTCCCCCTTTTGACTTCATCAAAAAGAAGAAAAGGCCAAAAAGTACAGGCATACATACAAGTATATTGAAACATAAAGCATGGGGGAATAGGGGTAAACATGTAAAACATGAACAACCAGCATTTATATATATATATATAAGAGAGCAAATACATAAAAGTACATATTAAGACATATCAAACATATGTAGTAGAGGGATTACAACAACTAGATAAAGCCATTTTGCGAAAATAGGGAAATCCTAATAGTAAATAGATAACTATATAGAGACACAAGACTTCAGAACTTAGGCTTGACTAGAATCCTCAGAGGTCTCAGAAGGGTCAAGTTCTTGAAGGCTCTCGATTTCCTTACGCATGAAAGAGTGCATGGCCTCTATGCGATTTTCCACAAGTATAAAGCGAGACCGAATGGTATCCTCCAGTTGGCCCAACTTCTGAGAAAGACGGAGTGACAAGATATCCATCCTTTCTAGTATAACCTTGGTTTCTTGTGAGAAATTTGAAGGAATGGTATAAAAGGGAGATAATCCAGCCGATGCAGCATTGGTTTGAACATCAATGCGATAGCGAGACAATACCAGAGGATCTGTGGAGGATTCCCTTCGAGAAACATTGATTGGAGAGGAAACATTTGAGGGACGTGGAAGAGACCCCATGGCGAAACAAGACTTAGAAGAAGAAGGATTGTATATGAAGAAAGGTAGGCAAAAAGGCAGAGGACAAATACTGATTTTATAGAGAAAATCGTGCGTGTAATCGATTACGGTAGTTAAGGTAATCGATTACAGCAGTTGTAAATTTGAAAACTTTCAAATTTTTGAACATGTAATCGATTATGGAAGTTATAATAATCGATTACTCAGATGTTTCTTAACACGAGGACTTAGAACATGGATAATCGATTACAAATCCTAGGGTAATCGATTACTAGGACATATTTACAAGTTCTAGGCTCTAGATTCCTATGTAACACTTTTTCTATAAAACACTTAAGCACATAATGCAAATGTACATATAAAGTTTATGCAAATAACATGTTACATCAAATATCATGCTCATCTAATATGCCTAATTCTCTTCTTATCTTGAAAAATGATTCTTTAGGAAGAGGCTTAGTAAAGATGTCTGCTAACTGATTATGTGTATCCACAAATGAAATCTCAATATCTTTCCTCATAACATGATCTCGAAGAAAATGATGTCGTATATCAATATGCTTAGTTCGAGAATGCATGATAGGGTTTTTAGTGAGATTAATGGCACTTGTGTTGTCACATTTAATTGGAATGCAGCCCAGCTCTAAGCCATAATCTTTGAGTTGTTGTTTGAGCCATAGAGTTTGTGCACAACAACTTCCTGCAGCAATATATTCTGCTTCTGCAGTACTTAGAGCAACACATGCTTGTTTCTTACAAGACCATGAAACAAGAGCATTTCCTAATAGGTGACAAGTACCACTTGTACTCTTTCTTTCAGTTTTACAACCAGCATAATCAGAATCAGAATATCCAATCAAATCACAAACACTTCCCTTGGGATACCACAATCCAACATTTGTAGTTCCTTTCAAATATTTGAAAATTCGTTTAACAGAACTCAAATGTGATTCCCTAGGAGATGCTTGATATCTAGCACATAGACACACACTAAACATAATATCAGGTCTACTTGCAGATAAGTATAAAAGAGATCCGATCATACCTCTATATTTGGTAACATCTACTTGATTACCGGATTCATCTTGATCTAAATATGTATTAGACCCCATAGGTGTGGCTATGGCTTTGCAATCATCCAAATCATATTTCTTTAATAGTTCCTTGCAAAACTTTGATTGATTGATGAATATTCCATCACTTGATTGCTTGATTTTCAAACCAAGAAAGAAATTTAATTGTCCCATCATGGACATTTCAAATTCTTCTTGCATCATGTTAGAGAAATCTTTGCAAAGAGATTCGTTAGTTGCACCAAAGATAATATCATCAACATAAATTTGAACAAGTAAGGTAGTACCTTTGGTTCTTTTGATGAACAAGGTTGTATCAGCCTTACCTTTTTGAAATCCTTTATTACAAAGGAAAGTACTTAACCTATCATACCATGCACGAGGGGCTTGCTTAAGACCATAGAGTGCTTTCTTTAGTCTGAAGACATGTGTAGGAAACTTTGGATCTTCAAATCCTGGAGGTTGCTTCACATACACTTCTTCTTGAATATATCCGTTTAGGAATGCACTTTTGACGTCCATTTGATATAATGGGAAATTTAAAGAACAAGCATACGCCAATAATAGTCTTATGGCTTCCAACCTTGCTACTGGTGCATAAGTTTCATCAAAATCTATGCCTTCTTCTTGATTATACCCTTGAGCAACTAATCTTGCTTTGTTCCTAACTATAATACCATTTTCATCTAACTTATTCCTAAACACCCACTTTGTTCCAATAATGTGTTTATCACTAGGCTTAGGGACAAGTTCCCAAACTTGATTCTTTTCAAATTGGTTTAGTTCTTCCTGCATTGCTACAATCCAATATTCATCCTCTAGAGCATAATTTACTTTTGATGGTTCTATCTGAGAGACAAAGGCCATATTCAAAACTGAATCATTCAAGCGTAGCCTTGTAGAAACGCCTCTATAAATATCACCAATAATATTATCAACTGGATGATCCCTATGGGTTCTCCATTCTTTTGGAAGTTGATAAGTATTACTTTCAGTGTGCTCTTCTTGTATTGGATTCTGATCTCCATCCTTTTGAGAATCTTCATTTATAATGATGTCATCTTCTTCATTATCTGGAAGATTGACTTTATCTTCTATTGAAGATTTAGATTCATCAAAAGTAACATGTATGGATTCTTCCACGGATAGAGTTTTCTTGTTAAAGACTCTATATGCTTTGCTTGTTAGAGAATATCCAAGGAATATACCTTCATCAGATTTTTCATCAAACTTACCAAGGTTTTCCTTTCCATTATTCAAGACAAAGCATTTTGATCCAAAAGCATGTAGATGAGAGATATTTGGTTTCCTTCCTTTGTAGAGTTCATAGGGTGTTTTCTTAAGGATAGGTCTAATAAGAACTCTATTGGAAACATAGCAAGCAGTACTTACAGCATCAGCCCAGAAATATTTAGGGAGACTAGATTCACTTAGCATGGTTCTTGCTAATTCTTCAAGTAACCTATTCTTCCTTTCTACTACACCATTTTGTTGTGGTGTTCTCGGAGTAGAGAAGTTATGTGATATTCCATTTTCATCACATAGTTCTTGGAATTGTTGATTCTGAAATTCTCCACCATGATCACTTCTAATAGAAGAGATCTTTAAAGACTTCTCATTTTGAACTAGCCTTGCATATCTTTTGAATGCATTGAAGGCTTCATTCTTATGAGGTAGAAATAAAGTCCAAGTAAATCTAGAGAAATCATCAACAATAACAAGTGCATAGAAATTACCTCCGAGGCTTTTAGTTCTAGAAGGTCCGAACAAATCCATATGTAACAATTGAAGGGGTCTTGAGGTCGAAACTATGTTCTTTGGTTTGAAGGATGTTCTGGTTTGCTTCCCTTTTTGACATGCATCACAAAGCTTGTCTTTCTCGAATTTTATCTTAGGAAGCCCAACAACTAGATCATGCTTGACTAGTTTGTTTAAATGATCTATGTGAATATGTGCAAGTCTTCTATGCCATAGCCATGAATCACTATTATTCTTGGCCAAAAGGCATCTCACATTTTGTGGAATTTCTTCCAATGAGATCATGAAGACTTTGTTTACTTTATATCCAGAAAACTTAATTTCTTTAGTTTTCACATCTTTCACAACACATATATCATTAATAAAACCTACTTTCAAACCTTTATCACATAGTTGACTAATACTCAGAAGATTATGCATCAAACCATCAACGTAAAGAACTTTATCGATGACTGTTTGAGGGGGTGTGCCTATTCTTCCAATACCGAGTATTTTTCCCTTTTGATTGTTACCATATGTGACGAAACCTTTTTCCCTAGGTATAAGAAAAGAAAACTTGGTTTTGTCTCCTGTCATGTGTGATGAGCAGCCACTATCAAGATACCATAGATCCTTTGCTGCTTTCATACACACCTACATGACAAAGTTCAGACATGGGTATTAGGAACCCAACAAGTTTTGGGTCCTTCTAAGTTAACATCCTTTCTAACCCAAATGTATTCCCTATTTGGTACTCCTATATGTTTGTAGTAGCATCTACTAGGGGTATGTCCTATTTTGTTACAGTAAGTACAAGAGTAGTGATTGTAACTGGAGGTTTGTCTAGGAGAGGGATGAATCTTCTTAGGAGGTCTATTTTGAATGTTCTTCCTATTGTTTGTACTTCTAACAGGATTAATTTTATTGTTACTAGAAGATCCTAAAACATGGTTTGGTTTTACAAACACAGTTTTCCTGACTTCTTTTGTCTTTGGATGAGAAGTATATCCTAAACCTGACTTGTTGTTTGAATATCTTTGAACACTTAGAATATCATCTAACTTCTGTTTTCCTTTACTGAAGTTATTTACTCTTTGTTGAAGATTTTCTATCTTTTCTTCTAAAGAACTACACTTAGTGCATTTGTGAGTAATGTCTATCTTAGATTTTACTACATCTAGTTCTTCTTGTAAATTTCTACATTTACTTTCTAGAGAAGAAATTTACTCATTTTGCCTAGTGCTAACTTTAGAGAATTCTTGACATATTTTAAACATATTTTCCATGGTAAACTTTAAATCATGAAAAGATATAGAATTCTCACTAACCTGGGAATCTTCAACATCAGAATCATGTGAGGCCATCAAAGCAACTTGTGCTTCTTCTTTATCAGAATCAGATGATGAACTTACTTCATTATCATCCCAAGCCAAATATGCTCTTCGAGTAGGTTGATCCCTTTTCTCGAATTTCTCTTTTAGACCATGTTTCTTCTTCTGAAGATTTGGACAATCTGACTTGAAATGTCCCGGTTTGCCACACTCGAAACATGTAATCTTTTGGGATGAAGAAGACTCATTGTTCCTTTGGAAAACTTTATTGTTGTTAAATCTAACATTTTTCTTTTTAAGAAACTTTCCAAAGTTCTTCACTAGAAGATTTATATTTCCATTGTCTTCTTCAGAATCTGCATCATAATCTTCTTTGATGCTTTCTTTTGCTTTTAGGGAAATTGATCGATACTTCTTCTCATGTTGTTCATGCTCTTCTAAACGAATCAATTCCAACTCATGTTCTTGGAGTTTTCCAAAAAGAGTTGCAAGAGTCATATTTGATAAACTCTTCTTCTCTGAGATGGCTGTTACTTTTGGTTGCCATACTCTTGTAAGTGATCTTAGAACTTTCATGTTCAAATCACTGTTTGAAAATTGTCTACCAAGAGCAATCAAATGATTAATTAAATGAGTGAATCGTTTTTGCATGTCTAATACCTTTTCTCCTGGAAGCATTCTGAACATTTCATATTCTTGAGATAGAGTATTGATCTTTGATCTCTTGACTTCATCTGTTCCTTCATGAGTCACCATCAATGTATCCCATATTTCTTTTGATGAAGTACATGTTGATACTCTGAAAAATTCATCCATGCCAAGAGCAGATGTAAGAATGTTCATTCCTTTGAGATCATGTTGAACCTTCTTCTTTTCTTCTTCACTCCAAGTAATTTCTGGTTTTGGTTGTGAAGTTCCTTCTTCATTTGTTGTTACAGGCACAAAGGGTCCTTCTTCAATGACTTTCCATATTCCTGAGTCTAATGACTTTATGAATATCTTCATCTTGATTTTCCAGAAGTCATAGTGTTCTCCATTGAAGAATGGTGGCCTGTTTATGTTATGTCCTTCACTTGTTCCATGATTGGAAGAGGATGCCATCTTTTCCCGGATCTTAGGAATAACTTACCTAAACTTCCGCTCTGATACCAATTGTTGGAACAGATAGCAACCTGAGAGGGGGGGGGGGTGAATCAGTGTTGCCCCAGGGGGGGGTGAATCAGTGTTGCCCCAATTTTCGCCTTATTGAAATCGTTACTTTCAAGTTTATGATGATCACGAATTGATCGTTGTGATTGCAGCGGATATGAACAATACTTGAAAGTAAATGTGAAGGATAAAGAGAATCACACACAAGATTTATCCTGGTTCGCCTTCAATCCACCGAAGACTACGTCCAGTCCCTCAAGAAAACCCCTTGAGGATTTTTCCACTATTGATAAGAATTTCTTACAAGTTCCTAACCCAAGGACCCCAAGAACTTCTACCAATATCCTGTGAAAGCAAACCGCTTTCAACAGCCCCTGAAAGCAAACCACTTTCAGTTCCTGAAGGCAAACCACCCTCAGACCTTGAAGACAAACTTGCCTTCAATCACAACCCTGAAAGCAAACCACTTTCAGTGACAACAACCCTTCACCGAATACCACGGTGAAAAACTCAATCTTACAGAAAGAGATGAAGAAGATATTACACTTGGCTGTTTCAATCCTTTAACACACAATTGGATTGAACATGAGAAATTATGCTTTAAGGCTTTTAAGCATAATACAATTCTGAGTTCTTCAAGATATGAACAACTAATGTGTTCTTGTAAACATGAAGATCATGAACTCAGAATTTAGGCTCCAAAAGATTTAAGTTCTAAAAGATGAACCAATTTTGAAAGAGCTTTGGCCTAATGTGTTTTTCTCATGTGAAATGTGTCTATTTCGTGTGTGTTGTGTGTTCTATGTTGTTGTTATGTTTTCTGGACTCAAATGGTCTTTATATAGGCAAGGGAAACGTCCTTGAACCATCACAACCCTTTTCAAAAGGTTTGGGACACAATGGTTCATGAAAAGATGCACTTTTTCGTTCTGGTAATCGATTACCATACTTAGTGTAATCGATTACACAAGTGACCGTTTCAGTTTGAATTTGAATTTCAAACATGTAATCGATTACAAGACTGGAGTAATCGATTACTTGCCTTGGTGTAATCGATTACCATAATGGTGTAATCGATTACACAGAAGCCCATTTTCCAGAAACTTATTCTTTGAGACTTGCTTAAGGTTTTCTATTTCTTTTAAGTTATGAAAACACTTAGCTTGATTAGATTAGGTGTTTTGAGAGCCTTTATGCTTTAATAAACCTTTGGAAGCATAACTCACCTAATACTAAGACTTCTAGACTATTGATGGACTTGAGTGCTTGATTCTTTGAAGTCTTCTTTTCTTCTTTTTGTTGATGAGTTTGTCGTCATCAAAACCACAGCCAGGATCAGGAGCAAGACCTTCTTCACAAAAGACCCTAAAATTATCATATAAAATCCAGTCATCACTATAGTCAACGAACAAACCCTGAAATCGGCCGAAAACACTGAAATCAGCCAAAAGCCCTAATGTTGATCCGAAAGCCATAAAACCAGCCTAAATCCCTATAATAAGCCAAAATCCCTAAAATCAGTCTGAAATCATAGAGTCTACAGAAAAACAATAAAACTTACCTAGAGCCCTTACATCGGAAAAACCTTGAAATCGGCCGAGAACCCTAAAGTTGATCAGAAAGCCCTAAAGCTGGCCTAAAACCCCATAATAAGCCGAAAAACCTAAATCCAGTCTAAAAGCCAAGAGTCTACAGAACAACCATAAAATTGACACAGAGCCCTTAAATCGTCCAGATAACATATACAATAGTCAGCGGAAAAAATCTGAAATCGGCCGAGAACCCTGAAATCAGCCGAAAATGCTGTAATCTGCCAAATGCCCTAAAGTTGATAAGAAATCCCAAAAGCCGGCCTAAAACCCTATAATAAGACGAAAAACCCTAAAATCAGTCTAAAAGCCTACAGTTTACCGAAAAACCATAAAATTGACCCGGAGCCCTTAAATCGTCCAAATACCCTATACTGTAGTCAACGGAAAAACCCTGAAATCTGCCGAAAACCCTTAAATTGGCTAAAAGTTGATTAGAAAAACCAGAAATCCGTCCTCAAACCCTATAATAAGCCGAAAACCCTAGAATCAGTCTTAAAGCCTAGAGTCTAAGGGAAAACTATAAATTTGACCAGAGGCCTTAAATCGTTCAAATGCCCTTTATTATTGTCAGCGGAAAAACCCTAAAATCGACTGAAAACCCTAAAATCGGCCAAAAGCCCTAAAGTTGATCAAAAAGCCCTAAAGCTAGCCTAAAATCCCTATAATAAGCCGAAAACACTAAAATCAATCTAAAAGCCATTAAAGTCTACCGAAAAACCATAAAATTGACCCAGATCCCTTAAATTGACCAAATACCCTATGCTATAAACATCGGAAAAACCCTGAAATCGGCCAGAAGCCCAAACATTGATCAGAAAGCCATAAAGTTGGCCTAAAACCCTATAATAAGCCGAAAACCCTAAAATCAATCTAAAAGCCTATAGAGTCTACAAAAAAACTATAAAATTGACCCAGAGCCCTTAAATCGTCCAAATACCATATATACTATAGTGAGCAGAAAAACTCTGAAATCAGCCAAAAACCCTGAAATCGGCAAAAACCCCAAAAGTTAATCCGAAAGCTATAAAACTGGCCTAAATCCCCATAATAAGCCGAAAACCATAAATCCAGTCTAAAAGCCTAGAATCCACAAAATAACCATAAAATTGACCCAGAGCCCTTAAATGGTCCAGATACCCTATACTATATGATAGCCAAATCCGCAAGTGCACGGATGGTTATCGCATTGTATAAAAGATATCGTACCCAAGGGATAGGTGTCTTTCTATTAAATTATTTAGAGCCTTGTGCAGAAAATAAAAAGATATATGTTGTTGTTTTGTTTTTAGAACTAGAAAATAAAATAGCATAAAATAAAAGAGAAGAGAAAAGATAATGAGATTGAAGCACTTGGGTTGGATTTCATAGTTTATAAAATATGCTAGCAAACTCTTACTTAATTTCTTAATTCTAGAACCAAGTTCATGATGCTATATCCTAGTATTTCTACAAGTTAATTCCTTACAAATGTAGAACTTTCTTCCTAATTACTAAATTCAATTCCTTGCAATTTAGTTAACTAAAGAAGAAGATGAAGATGAAGTTCGGGCCAACATAAAGCTACGTCTATCTTAATTCCTTAGTGATATATACATATAGCCTTTTTAAAATCCTATTTCCCTTACTACTTACCAATTTCCATTGTTATAAGTAATAAGCAAGAACTCTTATCCGAATTAAGAGGAAATGAAGAACAAGGAAATAAAACATGAATTGGAAATATTATTCAGAAATGTAGAAGAAAAACTAATACATAAAATATAAACTAAAACAACCCAAGATACTTAAAAGAATTAGCCAAGCATGGCTAAAAGAGGCATCGAATTACCCTGGATAGGAGCTCAAGTTTGGCTTCTCACAATTCATAGGAACAATGCTCTTAAGGAGGAAAGAAGAATACTTGTTGTATTCTGAATAGGTGTGTCTTTTACAAAGGATGAGCACTCCTATTTATAGCAAAAATTGGTGGAGGAGTTGATGGCCATTATGGCCTTCATTGGCCACCAATTAACATTTGAAAACTCCTTCCCACTACGATCAATTCTCCACTCATCCTTTTTCACATGTGCAAAATAGAAATGATGCTTCATATTCAATCTTTACACTTCTGGTCCTCTCTTTGTTAGCACTTCAATTCTGACCCTTTATTTTCCTTAAACTTCACTTTTAGCCCCCAACCCTTGAAATTTCATACTTTGGCTCTTTCTTTCCTGAAATTTACAGTTTGGTCCCTAGACAAAACTTATAACTTCTTCCAGCTTTCCTAAAATATAAAAAAAACTATAAAAATTCCTAAAAATATAAAATAAAGTTTAAAAACCAAATAAAAGCTAATCTTTATGCAAAATGCAAAATAAATATAAAATCTAAATAAAAAGAATAAAAAACCTATATGAGACTCAAAAATAATAAAATAAAAAGACTAAAAAGACCCTAAAATTATCATATAAAATCCAGTCATCACTATAGTCAACGAAAAAACCCTGAAATCGGCCGAAAACACTGAAATCAGCCAAAAGCCCTAATGTTGATCCGAAAGCCATAAAACCAGCCTAAATCCCTATAATAAGCCAAAATCCCTAAAATCAGTCTGAAATCATAGAGTCTACAGAAAAACAATAAAACTTACCTAGAGCCCTTACATCGGAAAAACCTTGAAATCGGCCGAGAACCCTAAAGTTGATCAGAAAGCCCTAAAGCTGGCCTAAAACCCCATAATAAGCCGAAAAACCTAAATCCAGTCTAAAAGCCAAGAGTCTACAGAACAACCATAAAATTGACACAGAGCCCTTAAATCGTCCAGATAACATATACAATAGTCAGCGGAAAAAATCTGAAATCGGCCGAGAACCCTGAAATCAGCCGAAAATGCTGTAATCTGCCAAATGCCCTAACGTTGATCAGAAATCCCAAAAGCCGGCCTAAAACCCTATAATAAGACGAAAAACCCTAAAATCAGTCTAAAAGCCTACAGTTTACAGAAAAACCATAAAATTGACCCGGAGCCCTTAAATCGTCCAAATACCCTATACTGTAGTCAGCGGAAAAACCCCGAAATCTGCCGAAAACCCTTAAATTGGCTAAAAGTTGATCAGAAAAACCATAAAGCCGCCCTCAAACCCTATAATAAGCCGAAAACCCTAGAATAAGTCTTAAAGCTTAGAGTCTGCGGAAAAACTATAAATTTGACCAGAGGCCTTAAATCATTCAAATGCCCTATATTATTGTCAGCGGAAAAACCCTAAAATCGGCCGAAAACCCTGAAATCGGCCAAAAGCCCTAAAGTTGATCAAAAAGCCCTAAAGCCGGCCTAAAATCCCAATAATAAGTCGAAAACACTAAAATCAATCTAAAAGCCATTAGAGTCTACAGAAATGCAATAAAATTAACCCAGATCCCTTAAATTGACTAAATACCCTATACTATAAACATCGGAAAAACCCTGAAATTGGCCAGAAGCCCAAAAAATGATCAGAAAACCATATACGATAGTGAGCGGAAAAACTCTAAAATCAGTCTAAAAGCCTATAGAGTCTACAGAAAAACTATAAAATTGACCCAGAGCCCTTAAATCGTCCAAATACCATATACGATAGTGAGCGGAAAAACTCTGAAATCTGCCGAAAACCCTAAAATCGGCCAAAAACCCTGAAATCGGCTAAAATTCCTGAAATCAGCAAAAACCCCAAAAGTTAATCCGAAAGCTTTAAAGCTGGCCTAAAACCCCATAATAAGCCGAAAACCCTAAATCCAATCTAAAAGCCTAGAGTCTACAGAATAACCATAAAATTGATCCAGAGCCCTTAAATCGTCCAGATACCCTATACTATAGCCAACGAAAAAACCCTGAAATCGACCGAAAACACTGAAATCAGATAAAAGCCCTAATGTTGATCCGAAAGCCATAAAACCAGCCTAAATCCCTATTATAAGCCAAAATCCCTAAAATCAGTCTAAAATCCTAGAGTCTACAGAAAAACAATAAAACTGACCAGAGCCCTTACATTGGAAAAACCCTGAAATCGGCCGAGAACCCTAAAGTTGATCAGAAAGCCCTAAAGCTGACCTAAAACCCTATATTAAGCCAAAAACCCTAAAATAAGTCTAAAAGCGTAGAGTCTACAGAAAAACCAAAAAATTGACACAGTGCCCTTAAATCGTCCAAAAAAATGTACTATAGTCAGCGGAAAAAAATCTGAAATCGGCCGAAAAACCTGAAATCGGCCGAAAATGCTGTAATCTGCCAAATGCCCTAATGTTGATCAGAAAGCCCTAAAGCTGGCCTTAAACCCTATAATAAGACGAAAACCCTAAAATCAGTCTAAAAGCCTAGAGTTTACAGAAAAAGCATAAATTTGACCCGGAGCCCTTAAATCATCCAAATTCCCTATACTGTAGTCAACGGAAAAACCCTGAAATCTGCCGAAAACCCTAAAATTGGCTAAAAGTTTATCAGAAAAACCATAAAGCCGCCCTCAAACCCTATAATAAGCCGAAAACCCTAGAATCAGTCTTAAAGCCTAGAGTCTACGAAAAACTATAAATTTGACCAGAGGCCTTAAATCATTCAAATTCCCTTTATTATTGTTAGCGGAAAAACCCTAAAATCGGCCGAAGACCTTGAAAACTGTTTTCAGTTTTTAAATTTTCAAAAAATAAAAAACTTGTTTGATTAACCAAAAAACTGTTTTCAATTTTAAAAACTGTTTTCGATTTTCTCTTTTAAAAACTAAAAAATGAAAACAGCAAAAAGGTGTTTTGCTTTTCTCTCCCCAAAACTGAGAAAACACGGAGAACAGGTAGTTTTCATTAATGGCAAAGTTGTAATATTGAGCAACTTTTTCTTTAGGGTTTCAAAAGCTACTCTACATTTTCACAAACACAAAACACGCTCTGCACACGGGCTCTGCACACGGCTGAAACCTCTGGGAAACTGTGGACAACGCTTTCATCAAGCTTCTGAGGTTAGTGTTTCTTCAAGCTTTTCTTCCAAATCTGTTTCTTCAAGCTTTCGATCAAGGGTTCGTGTTCGATTGGGGTTTTTCTTCGAGAGGGTAAGGTTGCGGTCTGGGTGGTTTGTGCGATGAAGAAGGTGGGTGGGACGAAGGTTCGAAGGTTGAGAGGTATTGAGGAGGGAGTTGTCTAAATGAATATAATATAGTTTGCTTCATTTCAGAGATTCTGAGGATTCTATTTTATCAACACCCATTGTTGCAAAATCTCATATATTTAAATTGAATTTTAATTACGACCCACACAAAATCTGATTTTGGCCAGCCATAAGAATCTTCTTTTGGTACCGTTTGATGGATACCTGTGCTGTTTGTTCTAGTTTCCATGTGATTCGGCATTTCCATGTTCAACTCAATCCTTTTAGCATTTAAAGCTGGTTGTTCAGGCCTAAGGGGGAGTTTATTTTTATTCATTAATTTGTTCTGTGCTTCTTTCTTCATCTAATAAGTAGGATCTGCACAAGGAATTGAGTAACTGGTGCAAGTTGCATTGATGGAGGCAGAGAGGGGCTGGGCTGAAGCTCTTAATGTCTGAAAAAATTGAAATATTAGCTGCTATTAGGATCTAAATACTGTTCTGGTTATGCCAACCTGCTGTGATACTTGTTACTGCTGTGGCTTAAATTTTCTGGTTGAAATGTGATATAAAGTTGTGTGATATTTGGTATAATTTTTGTAACAATAAAGCTGTGTGAAATGTGATATAAAACTGTTCTGGTTATACTTTTCGTGGTATGTAGATTGTATATATTTGGTATATATTAAGCTGCTATTAGCCTTGATGGTATTTGGTATATTTAGTATATATTAAGATGCTATTAGCCTTGATGGTATTTGGTATATTAAGAATCTTCTCTTAAGAATAGATTATTGCTTTCGTGAGTGTCTCTTGTACCAGCAGCCTTAGATAGATTGTATTGTTAAGAAAGTTTGTGATGAGCAACTTCTGCATCTGTGTAAGGCTTTGAATTCTTTTATTGCTCATCTAGAATGAAAAATTAAAATAAGAGAAGTTGTTATCATTGAAATATACTTGGATATTTATCTGTAATATAAAGTAAAAACCTGGGAATAATAGAAGTTATTTATCATTTTTTTTAAACTGAAAGAAATGTCAATGTTAATTTTAACAATCGAATTTATTTTTGGTTTCCCTAGGCTTAAGGTTTGCTCCTGAAATTGGGTTATGTGATTAATGTAATGATATTAACCTTTTGATGTAGTAACATACTTTTTCCTTGATGGTACTTGGTATATTTGGTATATATTAAGCTGCTATTAGCCTTGATGGTATGTTTAATTTTGTGGAGATTGGTTGTTGGATTCTGCATATTGAGCTATTTACTTGTGATGATTACTTCTAATAGATGGCAAGTAACGCTGATAGTGTTGAGTCCAAGTTGTGGCCTGAATTAGTTGTTAAGGTATTCATAGATATTTTGGTTGATGAAGTCACAAGTGGAAATATGCCAAATGGTGTGTTTAATACTAGAACATGGACCTCGATGACTGACAAGTTAAATCTCAAAACTAAACGTTGTTACAAAAAAGAACAATTGAAGGCAAAGATGCATAGGCTTCGAGCTTTGTATCGTGAGTTCTCTGCACTTTTGAATCACACTGGATTTGGGTGGGATGCTGAAACCAACACTGTCACTGCAAGTGAGGAAGTTTGGAAAGATTATATTCGGGTATGGTTTATTTTTTGCTTTCTATATTTTTTTTATTTCTGGGTTTGTGGTTTACTTTATTGTTAATGCATTAACTTATTACTTATATTATTTCAGGTTCATGATAAAGCCGCTCAGTTTCTAAATTGGCTGGTCGTGAATTCGTTAATGAAGTACTGAATGGATCAGGAACGGCTTGCTTTGATTTATTTCGAATGAAGAAGCCACACTTTATTAATTTTTGTAATGTATTGAGGGAGAAAAACTACTTAAGTGACTCAAGGGATGTTTTTGTAGAAGAAAAAGTTGCAATGTTCTTATTCATAATTGGTCACAATGTTCGGCACAGGGTTGTCTCGAATCGCTTTCAGCATTCTACAGAAACTGTTTCACGTTTTTTTAAGGTAGTTCTAAGAGCAGTATGCCGATTGGGGAAAGAGCTTATAAAACCAGAGTCCCCAGAATTACCGGATAGCATTAAAGGTAACTCAAAGTATTATCCTTGGTTCAAGGTATGTATGAAAATATTATTGAGTATTGAATTACTATATATTTTATTCATTTATTTTATCTTGTTTCAATGGTTCTAATTAAATTTTTCTTATAGAATTGCGTAGGTGCAATTGATGGTACACATATAAGTGCATGGGTTCCTGCTGATAAACAAATGTCGTGTAGGGGTAGAAAGACAACGATCACACAAAATGTTATGTGTGTTTGTGATTTCAATATGATGTTTACATATGTGTATTCGGGATGGGAAGGAAGTGCACATGATGCTAAAGTATTTCTGGATGCACTTACCAACCCAAATGGAGAATTTCCTTGGCCATCTAGTGGTGTGTAGTAAAATATGAATTTTTATTATTGATGTAATAAACATGTAGTGTTAACATATATTTTATGTAATGCAGGGTCTTTCTATCTTGTTGATTCAGGCTATCCATGTACTGGAGGTTTTCTTCCACCTTTCAGGGGTGAAAGGTATCATGCACAAGAATATAGAGGTCAAGGTAGACAGCCTAAGAACCGTGAAGAGTTATTTAACTATAGGCACTCATCCCTACGAATGACAATTGAGCGTTGCTTTGGAGTCTTGAAAAACAGGTTTCCTATTTTGAGGATGATGCCTTCATATAAACCTTCTAGGCAACGCCTTATAGTAACAGCATGTTGTGCTATTCATAATTACATACGCAAGTGGAATTTGAATGATGAGTTATTTAGGATATGGGAAGATATGGATCCTGTGGAACTTGAGAGTTTGAATGAAAGTTCTAGCACCGCGGGAACAAGCTCAAATGATGACAATTTAGCAAGATTGTCTGACGAAGGTGCAGCTGAAATGGCAATGCAAAGGAATCAAATTGCAGATTGGATGTGGGCACATTATAACATGTAATTGAATCATTTGGACTTTGTTTGATATTAGACGAAATTGACTTATGATTTGTACTAATTTTAAATAGAGATATCATTTTGACTTTGTTGCTATTGTTATCACGTTATAATATACTCCCTTCATCTCTAATTATAAACTAACTTAACAAAAGTTAATTTCTCTTTTCATATTTGCCCTTGCATTTATTGGTTTTTCAATACTATAATGATTGAAAAGTTTGATCTTAAATAGGGGTAAATAGGGAAGATTGTACTTAACGTATTTATTTAAGTTTTTTTTAAGTTTAACTTGTCTAAAATTGTATAAGTGTCTTTTAGTCTAAAAAAACTCATAATAGAAAACAACACAATCAAACAAGTTTTTATCTTTTTAGTTTTCAAAAACTGTTTTAAAATGATTTTACCAAACAAGTTTTTTAATTTTCGAATTTCAAAAACAGTTTTCAAAACAAAATTATCAAACAAGTTTTTTCTCTACACTCTTCTCAAAAACAGTCTTCAAAAATTGTTTTAAAAAACAGTTTTTGAAAAGTGTAATCAAACAGGCCCTAAATCATTCAAATGCCCTTTATTATTGTCAGCGGAAACACCGCAAAATTGGCCGAAAACCCTGAAATCGGCCAAAAGCCCTAAAGTTGATCAAAAAGCCCTAAAGCCGGCCTAAAATCCCAATAATAAGCCGAAAACACTAAACTCGATCTCAAAGCCATTAAAGTCTACAGAAAAGCAATAAAATTGACCTAGATCCCTTAAATTGACCAAATACCCTATACTATTAACATCGGAAAAACCCTGAAATGGGCCAGAAGCCCAAAAAATGATCAGAAAACCATAAACGATGAGTCTTTTAAGAAACTTTCCAAAGTTCTTTACTAGACGATTCAAGTTCCCATTGTCTTCTCCTTCAGAATCTGCATCATAATCATCTTTGATGCTTTCTTTTGCCTTTACGGAAATGGATCGATACTTCTTCTCATGTTGTTCATGCTCTTCTAAACGATTCAATTCCAACTCGTGTTCTTGGAGTTTTCCAAAAAGAGTTGCAAGAGTCATTTTTGATAAACTCTTCTTCTCTGAGATGGCAATAACTTATGGTTGCCATACTCTTGTAAGTGATCTTAGAACTTTCATGTTCAAGTCACTGTTTGAAAATTGTTTGCCAAGAGCAATCAAATGATTAATCAAATGAGTGAATCATTTTTGCATATCTAATACCTTCTCTCCTGGAAGCATTCTGAACATTTCATATTCTTGAGATAGAGTATTGATATTGATCTCTTAACTTCATCTGTTCCTTCGTGAGTCACCATCAAAGTATCCCATAATTCTTTCGATGAAGTGCACGTTGATACTCAGAAAAACTCATCCATGCCAAGAGCAGATGTAAGAATGTTCATTCCTTTGAGATCATATTGAACCTTCTTCTTTTCTTCTTCACTCCAAGTACTTTCTGGTTTTGGTTGTGAACTTCCTTCTACTTCTGCTACAGGCACAAAGGGACCTTCTTCAATGGCTTTCCAAATTCCTGCGTCTAATGACTTTATGAATATTTTCATCTTGATCTTCCAGAAGTCATAGTGTTCTCCATTGAAGAATGGTGGCCTGTTTATGTTGAATCCTTCACTGGTTCCATGATTGGAAGAGGATGCCATCTTTTCCCGGATCTTAAGAATAACTTACCTAAACTTCCGCTCTGATACCAATTGTTAGTACAGATAGCGACCTGAGGGGGGGGGGGGGGCTGAATCAGAGTTGCCCCGATTTTCGCCTTATTGAAAATATTACTTTCAAGATAATGATGATCACAAAACGGTAGTTGTGATTGCAGCGGAATTAAGCGTTGCTTGAAAGCAAAGATGAAGGATAGAAGAATTCACACACAGAGTTTTATCCTTGTTCACCTTCTATCCACCGAAGGCTACGTCCAGTCCCTCAAGAAAACCCCTTGAGGATTTTTCTACTATTGATAAAAATCTCTTACAATTTCTTATACCAAGGACCCTAAGAATTCCTATCAATTTCTTGTGAAAATATACCACTTTCCACAGCCCCTGAAATCAAACCACTTTCAGTTCCTGAAGGAAAACCACCCTCAGACCTTGAAGGCTAAACCACCTTCAATCAACACCCTGAAAGTATACCACTTTCAGTACCAACAACCCTTCACCGAGATCCACGGTGAATACTCAATCTTACAGAAAGAGATGAAGAAGAGTTTACAATTGGCTGTATCAATCCTTTAACATACAAGTGGATTGATCATGAGAATTTATGCTTTAAGGCTTTTAAGCATAATAGGATTCTGAGTTCCTCAAGATATGAACAACTAGAGTGTTCTTATAAACATGAAGATCATGAACTCAGAATTTAGGCTCTTGAAAGTTTAAGATCATGACCAGAGGCCTTAAATCATTCAAATGCCCTTTATTATTGTCAGCGGAAAAACCCTAAAATCGGCCAAAAACTAAAAAGTTGATCAAAAAGCCCTAAAGCCGGCCTAAAATCCCTATAATAAGCCGACAACACTAAAACCAATCTAAAAGCCATTATAGTCCACAGAAAAACAATAAAATTGACCCAGATCCCTTAAATTGACCAAATACCCTATACTATAAACATCGGAAAGCCATAAAGCTGGCCTAAAACCCTATAATTTGTCGAAAACCCTAAAATCAGTCTAAAAGCCTATAGAGTCTACAGAAAAACTATAAAATTGACCCAAAGCCCTTAAATCGTCCAAATACCATATACTACAGTGAGCGGAAAAACTCTGAAATCAGCCGAAAACCCTTACATCGGCGAAAAACACTAAAATCGGCCAAAAACCCCGATATCGGCAAAAACCACAAAAGTTAATCCGAAAGCTTTAAAGCTGGCCTAAAACCCCATAATTAGCCGAAAACCCTAAATCCAGTCTAAAAGCCTTGAGTCTACAGAATAACCATAAAATTAACCCAGAGCCCTTAAATCGTCCAGATACCCTATACTATATAGCCTACGAAAAAACCCTGAAATAGGCCGAAAACACTGAAATCAGCCAAAAGCCCTAATGTTGATCCGAAAACCATAAAACCAGCCTAAATCCCTATAGTAAGCCAAAATCCATAAAATCAGTCTGAAATCCTGGAGTCTACAGAAAAACAATAAAACTGACCTAGAGCCCTTACATCGGAAAAACCCTAAAATCGGCCGAGAACCCTAAAGTTGATCAGAAAGCCCTAATGCTGGCCTAAAACCCTATACTAAGCCAAAAACCCTAAAATAAGTCTAAAAGCGTAGAGTCTACAGAAAAACCAAAGTATTGACACAAAGACCTTAAATAGTCCAAATAACAAATACTATAGACAGCAGAAAAAATCTGAAATCGGCCGAAAACCTTGAAATCAGCCGAAAATGCTGTAATATGCCAGATGCCCTAAAGTTGATTAGAAAGCCCTAAAGCCGGCCTAAAACCTTATTATAAGACGAAAACCCTCAAGAAAATCCCTTGAGGATTTTTCCACTATTGAAAAAAATCACTTACAAGTTCTTACACCAAGGACCCTAAGAATTTCTATCAACTTCCTGTGAAAGTATACCACTTTCCACAGCCCCTGAAAGCAAACCACTTTCAGTTCCTGAAGGCAAACCACCCTCAGACCTTGAAGGCTAAACCATCTTCAATCAACACCCTGAAAGTATACCACTTTCAGTACCAACAACCCTTCACCGAGATCCACGGTGAATACTCAATCTTACAGAAAGAGATGAAGAAGAGTTTACAATTGGCTGAATCAATCCTTTAACATACAAGTGGATTGATCATGAGAATTTATGCTTTAAGGCTTTTAAGCATAACACGATTCTGAGTTCCTCAAGATATGAACAACTAAAGTGTTCTTATAAACATGAAGATCATGAACTCAGAATTTAGGCTCTTGAAAATTTAAGTTCTAAAGGCTTAATGAACTAGTTTTGACAAAGCTTTGGCCTAATGTTGTATTCTCATGTGTTCTTGTGTTCTGGACTCAAATGGACTTTATATAGGCAAGGGAAACGTCCTTGATCCAATGCAACCTTTCCCAAAAGGTTTGAGACACAATGGTTCATGAAAAGATGCAATTTTTCGTGCTGGTAATCGATTACAACATTTAGTGTAATCGATTACACTAATAGCCGTTTCAGTTTGAATTTCAAATTCAAACATGTAATCGATTACAAGCAAGAAGTAATCGATTACTTGCCTAGGTGTAATCGATTACCATAAAGCTGCAATCGATTACACTGAAGTCCATCTTCCAGAAACTTGATCTTTTGAGATCGGCTTAAGGTTTTCTACTTCTTTTAAGTTATGAAACCATTAAGCTTGATTAGTTTAGGTGTTTTAAAGAGCCTTTATGCTTTAATAGACCTTTAGAAGCTTAACTCACCTAAACTAGGACTTCTAGGTATTTGATAGACTTTGTAGCGCTGTTTCCTCTAAGTCTTCTTTTCTTCTTTTTGTCGATGAGTTTGTCGTCATCAAAACCTCAGCCAGGGTCAGTAGCAAGACCTTCTTCACAATCTCCCCTTTTTTGATGATGGCAAACACATTCTTGATACTTGAAGATCATATATGCCTTTCTGTTGAAGAACTCCCCCTGTTTGATGTAATCCAGTATTTCTCCCCCTTTCTAATTCACTTGTTGAATTCCTACATATAATCTTTAAGAACACAGAACCTTTCTCCCCCTTTTGACTTCATCAAAAAGAAGAAAAGGCCAAAAACAAGTATATATTTCGAAATAAAGCAAGGGTACGGGGGTAAGGATGTAAAACAATGATAAAAGACAACCATCCAAACATCTTATATAGAAATAAAGAAAGTGCAAGCAACAACAAAAAGAAAATTATACAAGGGAAAAAAATATTACAAACTTCAACAGTGAACGGGAAACTAGCCTAGAAAACTAAGAATCATCTGACATGTCTTCATCATCGGTCGAAGGGTCAATGCTGTCATAATGAAGCAACCATGAAAGAGTATCGATCCCATAGTCATGAAATAGTCCAAGATGGGACAGAATCTTTGTATCAACACATTTGTAATTTGAGGACCGGACATCATAAAGATTAGAGATGGGTACGCCGGAATGAAGGAGAAGACGAGTGATAATGGGTGCGTACGGAAAGGACTGTGCTTCATCTCTGCATGTGAGCATATGATGCATCACCAGGAAAGTCCAGTTGATGGCATGACAATTAAGGATGCCATACAGAATATAAGATCTTCCTGAGGCAGAAGAATATGATGAATGAAGTAATGAAGCAAGTGGTTGGTGGTGGTAAGGACATCAACATGAAAAGGACAGGATTTGGTGCGAGGTGGGTGAAGTTTCTTTATCTCGGAAGGAGTAAAGCGACATAAAGTTTGATAGAAAGACTCGGAATTATAGTCTGGCCAGGGGCAGGGAAAATGATTTCCTAACTTTGCACCAGAGGATGGAAGACCCAAACATTTGCCAAGAGAGATAAGAGAGTACTGAACAGTAGACCCTTTAACAGACGATTTAATGCCAGTGCCTTGAACTTCCAAGTTGCAATAGAAGACTTTGACTAACTCTGGATAGTAGGGAGTGGTTGATGTGATAAAATTATCGAGATATTGATTCCCTAGTAAAGCAGGAAAAGTTAGGCCTGTTTCGATGAAGGAGTTTAGGTCAGCATAGGTTGGGGTTCGAACAGTTTGGTTGACAAAGTGAGAGATGAATCGAGTTTTCTCATCAGAAGTTGGAAGAAGGCGAGAGAGATTCAAGGGATGAGGAGGATGAAGGGCCGAAGATAGGAAGGAGGAGGAAGACATGGTTAATTCACGGTTTCAAAGAGGATAGGATTTTGGAAGGCATATTCGATCAACACTTAATGCTGTAATTTATATAACTCCTGCGTGTAATCGATTACTACAGTTGGGTAATCGATTACAGACCAGTTTTCCTGAATTTGAATTTCAAAAAGATGGAGGGAAATGTGAAATTCTGGCAGTTTTTCGAGCAGGTAATCGATTACAGCAGTTAGGGTAATCGATTACTGGAAGTTTAAATTTGAAACAATTCAAATTTTGAATAGGTAATCGATTACAGCAGTTAGGGTAATCGATTACTTAGAAGTTTCTAACAGGCACGAAGACTGAGAGCAGGGATAATCGATTACAGGACCTATGGTAATCGATTACTAGGACATTTTTATAAGTTCTAATCCTATAAATGCCTATGTAACACATTTCCAAACGAATACTTAAGCACATAATCAATTTAAATACATATAATCATATAATATCATAGAGATTATGCATATAACATGTTACTTTAAATGTCATGCTCATCTAATATGCCTAATTCTCTTCTAATCTTAAAGAATGAATCTTTAGGAAGAAGTTCAGTAAAAATATCAGCTAATTGGTTATGTGTATCTATAAATGAAATCTCAATATCCTTTCTCATGACATGATCTCGAAGAAAATGATGTCTTATGTCAATATGCTTAGTTTGAGAATGCATGATGGGGTTTTTAGTGAGATTAATGGCACTTGTGTTGTCACATTTGATTGGAATGCAGCCCAGCTCTAAGCCATAATCTTTGAGTTGTTGTTTGAGCCATAGAGTTTGTGCACAACAACTTCCTGCAGCAATGTATTCTGCTTCAGCAGTACTTAGAGCAACACGTGCTTGTTTCTTGCAAGACCAAGAAACAAGGGAATTTCCTAACAAGTGACAAGTACCACTTGTACTTTTTCTTTCAATTTTGCATCCAGCATAATCAGAATCAGAATATCCAATCAAATCACAAACACTCCCTTTAGGATACCACAAACCAACATTTGTAGTTCCTCTCAAATATTTGAAAATACGTTTGACTGAACTCAAATGTGATTCCCTAGGAGATGTTTGATATCTAGCACATAGACACACACTAAACATAATATCAGGTCTACTTGCAGTTAAGTATAGAAGAGATCCGATCATACCTCTGTATTTGGTAATGTCTACTTAAAGACCGGATTCATCTTGATCTAGATATGTGTTAGACCCCATTGGTGTGGCTATGGCTTTGCAATCATCCAAATCATATTTCTTTAATAATTCCTTGCAAAACTTAGATTGATTGATGAATATTCCATCATGTGATTGCTTAATTTGCAATCCTAGAAAGAAATTTAATTGTCCCATCATGGACATCTCAAATTCTTCTTGCATCATGTTAGAGAAATCCTTACAAAGAGATTCGTTAGTTGCACCACAAATAATATCATCAACATATATTTGAACTAATAAGGTATTACCTTTGGTTTTCTTGATAAACAAGGTTGTGTCGGCCTTACCCTTTTGGAATCCTTTCTCACAAAGGAATGTGCTTAATCTATCATACCATGCACGAGGGGCTTGCTTAAGACCATAAAGTGCCTTCTTTAATCTGAAGACATGTGAAAGAAACTTGGGATCTTCAAATCCTGGAGGTTGCTTCACATAGACTTCTTCTTGAATGTATCCGTTCAGGAAAGCACTTTTGACATCCATTTGATATAATGGGAAATTTAGAGAGCAAGCATATGCCAACCGAAGTCTTATGGCTTCCAACCTTGCTACTGGTGCATAGGTTTCATCAAAATCTATGCCTTCTTCTTGAATATAACCTTGTGCGACTAACCTTGCTTTGTTCCTAACTATGATTCCATTTTCATCTAACTTGTTTCTGAATACCCACTTTGTTCCAATAACATGCTTATCAATAGGCTTAGGAACAAGTTCCCAAACTTGATTCCTGTCAAATTGGTTTAATTCTTCCTGCATTGCCACAATCCAATACTCATCCACCAGAGCATCATTTACTTTTGAGGGTTCTATTTGAGAGACAAAGGCCATATTCAAAACAGAATCATTTAAGCGTAGCCTTGTAGAAACGCCTCTAGAAATATCACCAATGATATTATCAACTGGATGATCCCTATGGATTCTCCATTCCTTTGGAAGTTGATAAGTGTTATCTTCAATGTGCTCTTCTTGTATTGGATTTTGATCTCTTTCCTTTTGAGAGTCTTCATTGATAATGATATTTTCTTCTTCATTATCTAGAAGATTGACTGTATCTTCTATTGAAGATTTAGACTCATCAAAGGAAACATGTATGGATTCTTCCACAGATAGAGTTTTCTTGTTAAAGACTCTATATGCTTTGCTTGTTAGAGAATAACCAAGGAATATACCTTCATCAGATTTTTCATCAAACTTACCAAGGTTTTCCTTTCCATTATTCAAGACAAAGCATTTGGATCCAAAAGCATGTAGATGAGAGATATTTGGTTTCCTTCCTTTGTAGAGTTCATAGGGGGTTTTCTTCAGAATTGGTCTAATAAGAACACTATTGGAAACATAGCAAGCAGTACTTACAGCATCAGCCCAGAAATATTTAGGAAGACTTGATTCACTTAGCATGGTTCTTGCTAATTCTTCAAGTAATTTGTTTTTCCTTTCTACAACACCATTTTGTTGTGGTGTTCTTGGAGTAGAGAAATTATGTGATATTCCATTTTCATCACATAGTTCTTGAAATTGATGATTCTGAAATTCTCCACCATGATCACTTCTAATAGAAGAGATCTTTAAAGATTTCACATTTTGAACTAGCCTTGCATATCTCTTAAATGCGTTGAAGGCTTCATTCTTATGAGGCAAAAATAATGTCCATGTAAATCTAGAGAAATCATCAACAATAACAAGTGCATAGAAATTACCTTCGAGGCTTTTTGTTCTTGAAGGTCTGAACAAATCCATATGTAGCAATTGAAGGGGTCTTGAAGTCGAAACTATGTTCTTTGGTTTGAAAGACGATCTGGTTTGCTTCTCTTTTTGACATGCATCACAAAGCTTGTCTTTCTCGAATCTTATCTTTGGAAGCCCAACAACTAGATCATGCTTGACTAGTTTGTTTAAATGATCTATGTGTATATGAGCAAGTCTTCTATGCCATAGCCATGAATCACTGTTGTTCTTGGCCAAAAGACATCTTACGTTTTGTGGAATTTCTTCCAAGGAGATCATGAAGACTTTATTGACTTTATAACCAGAAAACTTAACTTCTTTAGTTTTCACATCTTTTACTACACATATATCATCAATGAAACCAACTTTCACATAGTTGACTGATACTCAGAAGATTATGCATCAAACCATCAACGTAAAGAACTTTATCGATGACTGTTTGAGGGGGTGTGCCTATTCTTCCAATACCGAGCATCTTTCCCTTTTGATTGTTTCCATATGTGACAAAACCTTTTTCCCTAGGTATAAGAAAAGAAAACTTGGTTTTGTCTCCTGTCATGTGTGATGAGCAGCCACTATCAAGATGCCATAAATCCTTTGCTGCTTTCATACACACCTACATGACAAAGTTCAGACATGAGTATTAGGAACCCAACAAGTTTTGGGTCATTCTAAGTTAACATCCTTTCTAACCCATATGTATTCCCTATTTGGTACTCCAACATTTTTGTAATAACATATACTAGGGGTATGTCCTATTTTGTTACAATAAGTACAAGAATAATGATTGTAACTAGATGTTTTCCTAGGAGAGGGATGAATCTTCTTAGGAGGTCTATGAGGATTACTCTTCCTATTGTTCATACTCCTAAAAGAAATAGTCTTTGTGTCTTTAGAAAATCCTTCCACTTTGTTTGGTTTTACAAACACGATTTTCTTGACTTCTTTTGTCTTTGGGTGAGAAGTATATCCTAGACCTGACTTATTGTTTGAATGCCTTTGCACACTTAGAATATCATCTAACTTTTGTTTTCCTTTATTGAAGTTATGAACTCTTTGTTGAAGATTATCTATCTTTTCTTCTAAAGAACTACACTTAGTACATTTATGTGTAATATCTAACTTAGATTTTACTACGTCTAGTTCTTCTTGTAAAGTTCTACACTTACTTTCTAAGGATGAAATTAAATCATTTTGCCTAGTGCTAACCTTAGAAAATTCTTGACACAATTTAAACATATTTTCCATAGTAAACTTTAAATCATGAAAAGACATAGAATTGTCACTAACCTGGGAATCTACAACATCTGAATCATGTGAGGCCATCAATGCGACTTGTGCTTCTTCTTTGTCAGAATCTGATGATGAACTTACTTCATTATCATCCCAAGCCAAGTATGCTCTTCGTGTGGGTTGATCCTTCTTTTCGAATTTTTCTCTTAGACCATGTTTCTTCTTTTGAAGATTTGGAAATTCCAACTTGAAGTGTCCAGGCTTGCCACATTCGAAGCATGTGATCTTTTGAGAGGAAGAAGACTCATTGTTCCTTTGGAAAGATCTATTGTTATTAAAATTCATACCTTTTCTTTTAAGAAACTTTCCAAAGTTCTTTACTAGAAGATTCAAGTTCCCATTGTCTTCTTCTTTAGAGTCTGCATCATAATCATCTTTGATGTTTTCTTTTGCCTTTAGGGAAATGGACTGATACTTGGAGTTTTCCAAAGACAGTTGCAAGAGTCATATTTGATAAACTCTTCTTCTCTGAGATGGCTGTAACTTTTGGTTGCCATACTCTTGTAAGTGATCTTAGAACTTTCATGTTCAAGTCACTGTTTGAAAATTGTTTGCCAAGAGCCATCAAATGAGTGAATCGTTTTTGCATATCTAATACCTTCTCTCCTTGAAGCATTCTGAACATTTCGTATTCTTGAGATAGAGT
Organism: Acmispon strigosus; assembly: GCA_030819835.1. Taxonomy (NCBI): domain Eukaryota; kingdom Viridiplantae; phylum Streptophyta; class Magnoliopsida; order Fabales; family Fabaceae; genus Acmispon; species Acmispon strigosus. Next base: position 14,517,238 of record JAUAMA010000004.1, on the reverse strand, counting down.
ATTGATCTTTGATCTCTTGAATTCATCTGTTCTTTCGATGAAGTGCGCGTTGATACTCTGAAAAAATCATCCATGCCAAGAGCAGATGTAAGATTGTTCATTCCTTTGAGATCATATTGAACCTTCTTCTTTTCTTCTTCACTCCAAGTACTTTCTGGTTTTGGTTGTGAACTTCCTTCTACTTCTGATTCATGCACAAAGGGACTTTCTTCAATGGCTTTCCAAATTCCTGCGTCTAATGACTTTATGAATATTTTCATCTTGATTTTCCAGAAGTCATAGTGTTCTCCATTGAAGAATGGTGGCCTGTTTATGTTGAATCCTTCACTGGTTCCATGATTGGAAGAGGATGCCATCTTTTCCCGGATCTTAGGAATAACTTACCTAAACTTCCGCTCTGATACCAATTGTTAGTACAGATAGCAACCTGAGAGGGGGCTGAATCCGAGTTGCCCCGATTTTCGCCTTATTGAAAATATTACTTTCAAGATAATGATGATCACGAAACGATAGTTGTGATTACAGCGGAATTAAGCGTTGCTTGAAAGTAAAGATGAAGGATAGAAGAATTCTCACACACAGAATTTTATCCTGGTTCACCTTCTATCCACTGAAGGCTACGTCCAGTCCCTCAAGAAAATCCCTTGAGGATTTTTTCACTATTGATAAAAATCTCTTACAAGTTCTTACACCAAGGACCCTAAGAATTTCTATCAACTTCCCTGAAAGCAAACCACTTTCAGTTCCTGAAGGCAAACCACCCTCAGACCTTGAAGGCTAAACCACCATCAATCAACACCCTGAAAGTATACCACTTTCAGTACCAACAACCCTTCACCGAGATCCACGGTGAATACTCAATCTTACAGAAAGAGATGAAGAAGAGTTTACAATTGGCTGAATCAATCCTTTAACATACAAGTGGATTGATCATGAGAATTTATGCTTTAAGGCTTTTAAGCATAACACGATTCTGAGTTCCTCAAGATATGAACAACTAAAGTGTTCTTATAAACATGAAAATCATGAACTCCGAATTTAGGCTCTTGAAAATTAAAGTTCTAAAGGCTTAATGAACTATTTTTGACAAAGCTTTGGTCTAATGTTGTATTCTCATGTGTTCTTGTGTTCTGGACTCAGATGGACTTTATATAGGCAAGGGAAACGTCCTTGAACCAATGCAACCTTTCCCAAAAGGTTTGAGACACAATGGTTCATGAAAAGATGCAATTTTTCGTGCTGGTAATCGATTACAACATTTAGTGTAATCGATTACACTAATAGCCGTTTCAGTTTGAATTTCAAATTCAAACATGTAATCGATTACAAGCAAGAAGTAATCGATTACTTGCCTAGGTGTAATCGATTACCAGAAAGCTACAATCGCTTACACTGAAGACCATCTTCCAGAAACTTGATCTTTTGAGATCGGCTTAAGGTTTTCTACTTCTTTTAAGTTATGAAACCATTAAGCTTGATTAGTTTAGGTGTTTTAAAGAGCCTTTAAGCTTTAATAGACCTTTAGAAGCATAACTCACCTAAACTAGGACTTCTAGGTATTTGATAGACTTTGTAGCGCTGTTTCCTCTAAGTCTTCTTTTCTTCTTATGTCGATGAGTTTGTCGTCATCAAAACCTCAACCAGGGTCAGGAGCAAGACCTTCTTCAAACGTCCAAATAACATATACTATAGTCAGCGGAAAAAATCTGAAATCGGCCAAAAACCCTGAAATCAGCCGAAAATGCTGTAATCTGCCAAATTCCCTAAAGTTGATCAGAAAGCCGGCCTAGAACCCTATAATAAGACGAAAACCATAAAATCAGTCTAAAAGCCTAGATTTTACAGAAAAACCATAAAATTGACACGGAGCCCCTTAAATCGTCCAAATACCCTATACTGTAGTCTGCGGAAAAACCCTGAAATCTGCCGAAAACCCTGAAATTGGCTAAAAGTTGATCAGAAAAACCATAAAGCCGCCCTCAAACCCTATAATAAGCTGAAAACCCTTGAATAAGTCTTAAAGGCTAGAGTCTACGGAAAAACTATAAATTTGACCAGAGGCCTTAAATCATTCAAATGCTCTTTATTATTGTCAGCGGAAAAACCCTAAAATCGGTCGAAAACCCTGAAATCGGCCAATAGCCCTAAATTTGATCAAAAAGCCCTAAAGCCGGACTAAAATCCCTACAATAAGCCGAAAACACTAAAATCAATCTAAAAGTCATTAGAGTCTAAAGAAGAACAATAAAATTCACCCAGATCCCTTAAATGGACCAAATACCCTATTGATAACTAAATCGCAAGTGTACGATTAAACTATCGCGTAATAAAAAGATCGAACCCAAGGGATAGGTGTTCTTATTATTATAAAATTTAGTACTAAAACAGAAAAATAAAAGATGAATATTTGTTGTTGGTTTGAGAACTAGAAAGAAACAATAGCATAAAATAGTAAAAGAAAGAGATGATGAACATTAAGCTTTTGGGTTGGTTTACATAGTCTATAAAAACATGCTAGCAATCTCTTGCTAAATTCCTGAATTATAAAACCAATATCATGATGCTATAGCCTAGTGTAACTACAAGTTAATTCCTTAAGCATTGTAGATCTTTCTTTTTAATTACTAAACCCAATTCCTTGGCACCTAGTTAACTAAAGAAGAAGATGAAGAAGATGTTCAGGCCAACATAAAGTTATGTCCTTCCTAATTCCTTAGCGAAGTATACTTATAACCTTTTTTATTACCTAGTTCCCTTACTACTCACCAAATGGCCTTATGTAATAAGTAATAAGCAAAACCTCTTGGGATCCACAAGATAGAAATTAAGCATAAGGTAATAAAACATGAATGGAAATAAAATTCAGAAATGTAAGAAATAACTAGAACATGTATTATAAACTATAACAACCCAAAAACTTAAAGAAGAATTTAGCCAAGCATGGCTAAAGGAGTCATTGAATTACCCTGGATAGGAGCTCAAATATGGCTTCCCACAAGTCCTAGGAACAATGCTCAAGAGGGAGAAAGAGAGAATACTTGTTGTATTCTAAGTAGGTGTGCCTTTCAAGTGAAGAAAAGGGTCCTATTTATAGTAAAATTCTGGGCTCCAGCGCCTGAGCGCTGGCATTTCCAACGCCTGGGCGCTAGGATGCATTAAAAATCCACTTTCTATCCGAGGCCCAGCGCTTGAGCGCTGGCTTTCCAACGCTTGGGCGCTGGGTCAACATCTGACTCATCAGCTAGTCAGAACCCCAGCGCTGGAGCGCTGGGATCCCAACGCTGGAGCGTTGGGACGCTGCTTCTTCATCTTCAAGCTTTTTCTTCCTTCTTCATTCATGGTAGTGGGTTTTGATTGCCATAAAATTCCACTACTCAGCCTTGTTTAATTCTGAAACCTTTCCTCCACTAACATCAATTCCTTCAACATTATTTTCCATGTGCTAATTTAGAGAGTGATTCTTCATATTCTTCTTTTTCACTTTGGTCCTCTCTTTGTTAGCACTTCAATTCAAGCCCTCATATTCTCTCAATCTTCTCTTTAAGTCCTCCACTCTTGAACTTATACGATTTGGTCCCTGACTTCCTGAAACTTTACACATTGGTCCCTGGACAAAAATGATAACTAAACCAGCCTTTTCTAAAAATATAAAATAGCTATAAAAATTCCTAAAAATATAAAATAAAGGTAGAAAAACAAATAAAATCTAAACTACATGCAAAATGCAACATAAATATAAAATCTATATAAAAAGACTAAAAAAACCTATATGTGACTCAAAAATAATAAAATAAAAAGACTAAAAACTACCTAAAAACATCATATAAAATCCACTCATCACCTATACTATAAACATCGGAAAAACCTTGAAATCGGCCAGAAGCCCAAAAATTGATCAGAAAGCCATAAAGCTGGCCTAAATCCCTATAATAAGCCGAAAACCCTAAAATCAGTCTAAAAGCCTATAGAGTCTACACAAAAACTATAAAATTGACCCAGAGCCCTTAAATCGTCCGAATACCATATACTATAGTGAGCGGAAAAACTCTGAAATCGGCCGAAAACCCTTAAATCGGCCAAAAACCCTGAAATCGGCCAAAAACCCTGAAATCGGCAAAAACCCCAAAAGTTAATCCGAAAGCTTTAAAGATGGCCTAAAACCCCATAATAAGCCGAAAACCCTAAATCCAGTCTAAAAGCCTAGAGTCTACAGATTAACCATAAAACTGACCCAGAGCCCTTAAATCGTCCAGATACACTATACTATAGTCAACGAAAAAACCCTGAAATCGGCCGAAAACACTGAAATCAGCCAAAAGCCCTAATGTAGATCCGAAAGCAATAAAACCAGCCTAAATCCCTATAATAAGCCAAAATCCCTAAAATCAGTCTAAAATCCTAGAGTCTACAGAAAAACAATAAAACTGACCCAGAGCCCTTACATCGCAAAAACCCTGAAATCAGCCGAGAACCCTAAAGTTGATCAGAAAGCCCTATAGCTGGCCTAAAACCCTAAAATAAGTCTAAAAGCGTAGAGTTTACAGAAAAACCAAAAAATTGACACAGAGCCCTTAAATCGTCCAAAAAACATATACTATAGTCAGCGGAAAAAAATCTAAAATAGGCCGAAAATGCTGTAATCTGCCAAATGCCCTAAAGTTGATCAGAAAGCCCTAATGCCGGCCTAAAACCCTATAATAAGACGAAAACCCTAGAATCAGTCTAAAAGCCTAGAATTTAAAGAAAAACCATAAAATTGACTCGGAGCCCTTAAATCGTCCAAATACCCTATACTGTAGGCAGCGGAAAAACCATGAAACCTGCCGAAAACCCTGAAATTGGCTAAAAGTTGATCAGAAAAACCATCAAGCCGCCCCCAAACCCAATAATAAGCGAAAACCCTAGAATCAGTCTTAAAGCCTAGAGTGTATGGAAAAACTATAAATTTGACCAGAGGCCTTAAATCATTCAAATGCCCTTTATTATTGTCAGCGGAAAAACCCTAAAATCGGCCGAAAACCCTGAAATCGGCCAAAAGCCCTAAAGTTGATCAAAAAGCCCTAAAGCCGGCCTAAAATGCCTATAATAAGCCGAAAACACTAAAATCAATCTAAAAGCCATTTGAGTCTACAGAAAAACAATAAAATTGACCCAGATCCCTTAAATTGGCCTAAAACCCTATAATAAGCCGAAAACCCTAAAATCAGTCTAGAAGCATATAGAGTCTACAGAAAAACTATAAAATTGACCCAGAGCCTTTAAATCGTCCAAATACCATATACTATAGTGAGCGTAAAAACTATGAAATCAGCCGAAAACCCTTAAATCGGTCAAAAACCCTGAAATCGGCAAAAACCCTAAAAGTTAATCCGAAAGCTTTAAAGCTGCCGTAAAACCCCATTATAAGCCGAAAACCCTAAATCCAGTCAAAAAGCCTGGAGTCTACAGAATAACCAAAAAATTGACCCAGAGCCCTTAAATGGTCCAGATGCCCTATAGACAACGAAAAAACCCTGAAATCAGCCAAAAGCCATAATGTTGATCCGAAAGCCATAAAACATGCCTAAATCCTTATAATAAGCCAAAATCCCTAAAATCAGTCTGAAATCCTAGAGTCTACAGAAAAACAATAAAACTTACCCAAAGCTCTTACATCGGAAAATCCCTGAAACCGGCCGAGAACCCTAAAGTTGATGAGAAAGCCCTAAAGCTGGCCTAAAACCCTATATTAAGCCAAAAACACTAAAATAAGTCTAAAAGCGTAGAGTCTACAGAAAAATCAAAAAATTGACACAGAGCCCTTAAATAGTCCAAATAACATATACTCTAGTCAGCGGAAAAAATCTGAAATCGGCCGAAAACTCTGAAATCAGCTGAAAATGCTGTAATCTGCCAAATGCCCTAAAGTCGATCAGAAAGCCCTAAAGCCTGCCTAAAACCCTATAATAAGATGAAATCCCTAAAATCAGTCTAAAAGCCTAGATTTTACAGAAAAACCATAAAATTGACCCGGAGCCCCTTAAATCGTCCAAATACCCTATACTGTAGTCTGCGGAAAAACCCTGAAATCTGCCGAAAACCCTGAAATTGGCTAAAAGTTGATCAGAAAAACCATAAAGCCGCCCTCAAACCCTATAATAAGCCGAAAACCCTTGAATCAATCTTAAAGCATAGAGTCTACGGAAAAACTATAAATTTGACCAGAGGCCTTAAATCATTCAAATGCCCTTTATTATTGTCAGCGGAAAAACCCTAAAATCGCCCGAAAACCCTGAAATCGGCCAAAAGCCCTAAATTTGATCAAAAAGCCCTAAAGCCGGCCTAAAATCCCTATAATAAGCCGAAAACACTAAAATCAATCTAAAAGCCATTAGAGTCTACAGAAAAACAACAAAATTGACCCAGATCCCTTAAATTGACCAAATACCCTATACTATAAACATTGAAAAAACCCTGAAATCGGCCTGAAGACCAAAAATTAATCAGAAAGCACTAAAGCTGGCCTAAAACCGTATAATAAGCCGAAAACCCGTAAAATCAGTCTAAAAGCCTATAGAGTCTTCAGAAAAACTATAAAATTGACCCAAAGCCCTTAAATCGTCCAAATACCATATACTATAATGAGCGGAAAAACTCTGAAATCAGCCGAAAACCTTTAAATCGGCAAAAACCCTGAAATCAGGCAAAAACCCTGCAATCGGCAAAAACCCCAAAAGTTAATCCGAAAGCTTTAAAACTGGCCTAAAACCCCAAAATAAGCCGAAAACCCTAAATCCAGTCTAAAAGCCTAGAGTCTACAGAATAACCATAAAGTTGACCCAGAGCCCTTAAATCGTCCAGATACCCTATACTATAGTCAATGAAAAAACCCTGAAATCGGTCGAAAATACTGAAATCAGCCAAAAGCCCTAATGTTGATCCGAAAGCCGTAAAACCAGCCTAAATCCCTATAATAAGCCAAAATCCATAAAATTAGTCTGAAATCCTAGAGTCTACAGAAAAACAATAAAACTTACCAAGAGCCCTTACATCGGAAAAACCATGAAATCGGCCGAGATCCCTAAATGTTGATCAGAAAGCTCTAAAGCTGGCCAAAAACCCTATATTAAGCAAAAAACCCTAAAATAAGTCTAAAAGCGTAGAGTCTACAGAAAAACCAAAAAACTGACACAGAGCCCTTAAATCGTTCAAATATCATATACTATAGTCAGCGGAAAAAATCTGAAATCGGCCGAAAACCCTGAAATTAGCCGAAAATGTTGTAATCTGCCAAATGCCCTAAAGTTGATCAGAATGCCCTAAAGCCGGCTTAAAACTCTATAATAAGACGAAAACTCTAAAATCAGTCTAAAAGCCTAGAGTTTACAGAAAAACCATAAAATTGACCCGGTGCCCCTTAAATCGTCCAAATACCCTATATTGTAGTCAGCGGAAAAACCCTGAAATCTGCCGAAAACCCTAAAATTGGCTAAAAGTTTATCAGAAAAACCATAAAACCGCCCTCAAACCCTAATATCAGTCTTAAAGCCTAGAGTCTACGGAAAAACTATAAATTTGACCAGAGGCCTTAAATCATTCAAATGCCCTTTATTATTGTTAGTGGAAAAACCCTAAAATCGGCCGAAAACCCTGAAATCGGCCAAAAGCCCTAAAGTATATTAAAAAGCCCTAAAGCCGGCCTAAAATCCCTAAAATAAGCCAAAAAAACTAAAATCAATCTAAAAGCCATTAGAGTCTACAGAAAAACAATAAAATTGACCCAGATCCCTTAAATTGGCCAAATAGCCTATACTATAAACATCGGAAAAACCCTGAAATCAGCCAGAAGCCAAAAAATTGATCAGAAAGCCATAAAGCTGGCCTAAAACCCTATAATAAGCCGAAAACCCTAAAATCAGTCTAAAAGCCTATAGAGTCTACAGAAAAAATAAAAATTGACTCAGGGCCCTTAAATCGTCCAAATACCATATACTATAGTGAGCGGAAAAACTCTGAAATCAGCCGAAAACCCTTAAATCGGCCAAAAACCCTAAATCGGCCAAAAACCCTGAAATCGGCAAAAAGCCCAAAAGTTAATCCGAAAGCTTTAAAGCTGGCCTAAAACCCCATAATAAGCCGAAAACCCTAAATCCAGTCTAAAAGCCTAGAGTCTACAGAATAACCATAAAATTGACCCAGAGCCCTTAAATCGTCTAGATACCCTATACTATAGTCAACGGAAAAACCCTGAAATCGGCCGAAAACATTGAAATCAGCCAAAAGCCCTAATGTTGATCCGAAAGCCGTAACACCAGCCTAAATCCCTATAATAAGCCAAATCCCTAAAATCAGTCTGAAATCCTACAGTCTACAGAAAAATAATAAAACTGACCCAGAGCCCTTACATCGGAAAAACCCTGAAATCGGCCGAGAACCCGAAAGTTGATCAGAAAGCCTTAAAGCTGGCCTAATACACTATATTAAGCCAAAAACCCTAAAATATGTCTAAAAGCGTAGAGTCTACAGAAAAACCAAAAAACTGACACAGAGCCCTTAAATCGTCCAAATAACATATACTATAGCCAGCGGAAAATCTGAAATCGGCTGAAAACCCTGAAATCAGCCGTAAATGTTGTAATCTGCCAAATGCCCTAAAGTTGATCAAAAAGACCAAAAGCCGGCCTAAAACCCTATAATAAGACGAAAACCCTAAAATCAGTCTAAAAGCCTAGAGTTTACAGAAAAACCATAAAATTGACTCGGAGCCCCTTAGATCGTCCAAAAACCCTATACTGTAGTTAGCGGAAAAACCTTGAAATCTGCCGAAAATCCTGAAATTGGCTAAAAGCTGATAAGAAAAACCATAAAGCCGCCCTCAAACCCTAGAATCAGTCTTAAAGCCTAGAGTCTACCGAAAAACTATAAATTTGACCAGAGGCCTTAAATCATTCAAACGCCCTTTATATTGTCAGCGGAAAAACCCTAAAATCGGCCGAAAACCCTGAAATCAGTCAAAAGCCCTAAAGTTGATCAAAAAGCCCTAAAGCTGGCAAAAAATCCCTTTAATTAGCCGAAAACACTAAAATCAATCTAAAAGCCATTAGAGTCTACAGAAAAACAACAAAATTGACCCAGATCCCTTAAATTGACCAAATACCCTATACTATAAACATCGAAAAAACCCTGAAATCGGCCTGAAGACCAAAAATTAATCAGAAAGCCCTAAAGCTGGCCTAAAACCGTATAATAAGCTGAAAACCCGTAAAATCAGTCTAAAAGCCTATAGAGTCTTCAGAAAAACTATAAAATTGACCCAAAGCCCTTAAATCGTCCAAATACCATATACTATAATGAGCGGAAAAACTCTGAAATCAGCCGAAAACCTTTAAATCGGCCAAAAACCCTGAAATCAGGCAAAAACCCTGCAATCGGCAAAAACCCCAAAAGTTAATCCGAAAGCTTTAAAACTGGCCTAAAACCCCAAAATAAGCCGAAAACCCTAAATCCAGTCTAAAAGCCTAGAGTCTACAGAATAACCATAAAATTGACCTAGAGCCCTTAAATCGTCCAGATACCCTATACTATAGTCAACGAAAAAACCCTGAAATCGGCCGAAAATACTGAAATCAGCCAAAAGCCCTAATGTTGATCCGAAAGCCGTAAAACCAGCCTAAATCCCTATAATAAGCCAAAATCCATAAAATTAGTCTGAAATCCTAGAGTCTACAGCAAAACAATAAAACTTACCAAGAGCCCTTACATCGGAAAAACCATGAATTCGGCTGAGATCCCTAAATGTTGATCAGAAAGCTCTAAAGCTGGCCAAAAACCCTTTATTAAGCAAAAAAACCTAAAATAAGTCTAAAAGCGTAGAGTCTACAGAAAAACCAAAAAACTGACACAGAGCCCTTAAATCGTTCAAATATCATATACTATAGTCAGCGGAAAAAATCTGAAATCGGCCGAAAACCCTGAAATTATCCGAAAATGCTGTAATCTGCCAAATGCCCTAAAGTTGATCAAAAAGACCAAAAGCCGGCCTAAAACCCTATAATAAGACGAAAACCCTAAAATCAGTCTAAAAGCCTAGAGTTTACAGAAAAACCATAAAATTGACTCGGAGCCCCTTAGATCGTCCAAAAACCCTATACTGTAGTTAGCGGAAAAACCTTGAAATTTGCCGAAAATCTTGAAATTGGCTAAAAGCTGATCAGAAAAACCATAAAGCCGCCCTCAAACCCTAGAATCAGTCTTAAAGCCTAGGGTCTACCAAAAAACTTTAAATTCGACCAGAGGCCTTAAATCATTCGAACGCCCTTTATATTGTCAGCGGAAAAACCCTAAAATCGGCCGAAAACCCTGAAATCAGGCAAAAGCCCTAAAGTTGATCAAAAAGCCCTAAAGCTGGCCAAAAATCCCTTTAATTAGCCGAAAACACTAAAATCAATCTAACAGCCATTAGAGTCTACAGAAAAACAACAAAATTGACCCAGATCCCTTAAATTGACCAAATACCCTATACTATAAACATCGAAAAAACCCTGAAATCGGCCTGAAGACCAAAAATTAATCAGAAAGCCCTAAAGCTGGCCTAAAACCGTATAATAAGCCGAAAACCCGTAAAATCAGTCTAAAAGACTATAGAGTCTTCAGAAAAACTATAAAATTGACCCAAAGCCCTTAAATCGTCCAAATACCATATACTATAATGAGCGGAAAAACTCTGAAATCAGCCGAAAACCCTTAAATCGGCCAAAAACCCTGAAATTGGCCAAAAACCCTGAAATCGGCAAAAACCCCAAAAGTTAATCCGAAAGCTTTAAAGCTGGCCTAAAACCCCATAATAAGCCGAAAACCCTTAATCCAGTCTAAAAGCCTAGAGTCTACAGAATAACCATAAAATTGACCCAGAGCCCTTGAATCGTCCAGATACCCTACACTATAGTAAACGAAAAAACCCTGAAATCGGCCGAAAACACTGAAATACGCCAAAAGCACTAATGTGGATCCGAAAGCCATAAAACCAGCCTAAATCCCTATAATAAGCCAAATTCCTTAAAATCAGTCTGAAATCCTAGAGTCTACAGAAAAACAATAAAACTGATCCAGAGCCCTTACATCGGAAAAACCTTGAAATCGGCCGAGAACCCTAAAGTTGATCAGAAAGCCCTAAAGCTGGCCTAAAACCCTATATTAAGCTAAAAACCCTAAAATAAGTCTAAAAGCGTAGAGTCTACAGAAAAACCAAAAAATTGACACAAAGCCCTTAAATCGTCCAAATAACATATACTATAGCCAGCAGAAAAAATCTGAAATCGGCCGAAAACCCTGAAATCAGCCGAAAGTGCTGTAATCTGCCAACTGCCGTTAAGTTGATCAGAAAGCCCTAAAGCCGACCTAAAACCCTATCAAAAGACGAAAATCCTAAAATCAGTCTAAAAGCCTAGAGTTTACAGAAAAAACATAAAATTGAACCGGAGCCCTTTAATCTTCCAAATAGCATATATTGTAGTCAGCGGAAAAACCCTGAAATCTGTCGAAAACCCTGAAATTGGCTAAAAATTGATAAAAAAAACCTTAAAGCTGCCCTCAAACCCTATAATAAGCCGAAAACCCTAGAATCAGTCTTAAAGACGAGAGTCTACGGAAAACCTATAAATTCGACCAGAGGCCTTAAATCATTCAAATGCCCTTTATTATTGTCAGCGGAAAAACCCTAAAATCGGCAAAAAACCCTGAAATCGGCCGAAGGCCCTAAAGTTGATCCGAAAGCCCTAAAGCCGGCCTAAAATCCCTATAATAAGCCGAAAACACTAAAGTCAATCTAAAAGTCATTAGAGTCTACAGAAAAACAATAAAATTGACCGAGATCCCTTAAATTGACCAAATACCCTATACTATAAACATCGGAAAAACCTAGAAATCGGCCAGAAGCCCAAAAATTGATCAGAAAGCCATAAAGCTGGCCTAAAACTCTATAATAAGCCGAAAATCCTAAAATCAGTCTAAAAGCCTATAGAGTCTACAGAAAAACTATAAAATTGAGCTAGAGCCCTTAAATCGTCCAAATACCATATACTACAGTGAGCGGAAAAACTTAGAAATCAGCCGAAAACCCTTAAATCGGCCAAAAACCCTGAAAACGGCCAAAAACCCTGAAATCGACAAAAACCCAAAAAGTTAATCCGAAAGCTTTAAAGCTGGCCTAAAACCCCATAATAAGCCGAAAACTCTAATTCCAGTTTAAAAGCCTAGAGTCTACAGAATAACCATAAAATTGACCAAGAGCCCTTAAATCGTCCAAATACCCTATACTATAGTCAACGAAAAAACCGTGAAATCGGCCGAAAACACTGAAATCAGCCAAAAGACCTAATGTTGATCCGAAAGCCGTAAAACCAGCCTAAATCCCTATAATAAGCCAAAACCCTACAGTCTACAGAAAAACAATAAAACTGACCCAGAGCCCATACATCGGAAAAACCCTAAAATCGGCCGAGAACCCTAAAGTTGATCAGAAAGCCCTAAAGCTGGCCTTAAACCCAATATTAAGCAAAAAACCCTAAAATAAGTCTAAAAGCGTAGAGTCTACAGAAAAACCAAAAAATTGACACGGGGCCCTTAAATCGTCCAAATAACATATACTATAGTTTGCGGAAAAAATCTGAAATCGGCCGAAAACCCTGAAATCAGCCGAAAATGCTGTATTCTGCCAAATGCCCTAGAGTTGATCAGAAAGCCCTAAAGCTGGCCTAAAACCCTATAATAAGACGAAAACCCTAAAATCAGTCTAAAATATTAGAGTTTACAGAAAAACCATAAAATTGACCTAGAGCCCATAAATCGTCCAAATACCCTATACTGTAGTCAGCGAAAAAACCCTGAAACTTGCCGAAAACCCTGAAATTGGCTCAAGTTGATCAGAAAAACCATAAAGCCGCCCTCAAACCCTATAATAAGCCGAAAACCCTAGAATCAGCCTTAGCCTAGAGTCTACGGAAAAACTAGAAATTTGACCAGAGGCCTTAAATCATTCAAATGCCCTTTATTATTGTTAGCGGAAAAACCCTAAAATCGGCCGAAAACTCTGAAATCGGCCAAAAGCCCTAAAGTTGATCAAAAAGCCCTAAAGCTGGCCTAAAATCCCTATAATAAGCCGAAAACACTAAAATCAATCTAAAAGTCATTAGAGTCTACAGAAAAACAATTAAATAGACCCAGATCCCTTAAATTGACAAAATACCCTATACTATAAACATCGGAAAAACCCTGAAATCGGCCAGAAGCCCCAAAATTGATCAGAAAGCCATAAAGCTGGCCTAAAACCCAATAATAAGCGGAAAACCCTAAAATCTGTCTAAAAGCCTATAGAGTCTACAGAAAACTATAAAATTGACCTAGAGCCCTTAAATCGTCCAAATACCATATACTATAGTGAGCGGAAAAACTCTGAAATTAGCCGAAAACCCTTATATCGGCCAAAAACCCTGAAATCGGCCAAAAACCCTGAAATCGGCAAAAACCCCAAAAGTTAATTCGATAACTTTAAAGCAGGCCTAAAACCCCATAATAAGCCGAAAACCCTAAATCCAGTCTAAAAGCCTAGAGTCTACAGAATAACCATAAAATTGACCTAGAGCCGTTAAATTGTCCAGATACCGTATACTATATGATAGCCAAATCCGCAAGTGCACGGATGGTTATCGCGTAGTATAAAAGATATTGTACCCAAGGGATAGGTGTCTTTCTATTAAATTATTTAGAGCCTTGTGCAGAAAATAAAAGGATATATGTTGTTGTTTTGTTTTTAGAACTAGAAAATAAAATAGCATAAAATAAAAGAGAAGAGAAAAGATGATGAGATTTAAGCACTTGGGTTGGATTACATAGTTTATAAAATATGCTAGCAAACTCTTACTTAATTTCTGAATTCTAGAACCAAGTTCATGATGCTATAGCCTAGTATTTCTACAAGTTAATTCCTTACAAATGCAGAACTTTCTTCCTAATTACTAAATTCAATTCCTTGCAATTTAGTTAACTAAAGAAGAAGTTGAAGATGAAGTTCAAGCCAACATAAAGCTACGTCTATTCTAATTCCATAGTGATATATACACATAGCCTTTTTTAAATCCTATTTCCCTTACTACTTACCAATTTCCATTGTTATAAGTAATAAGCAAGAACTCTTATGTGCATTAAGAGGAAATGAAGAACAAGGAAATAAAACATGAATTGGAAATATTATTCAGAAATGTAGAAGAAAAACTAAGACATAAAATATAAACTAAAACAACCCAAGATACTTAAAAGAATTAGCCAAGCATGGCTAAAAGAGGCATCGATTTACCCTGGATAGGAGCTCAAGTTTGGCTTCCCACAAATCCTAGGAACAATGCTCTTAAGGTGGAAAGAATAATACTTGTTGTATTCTGAATAGGTGTGTCTTTTTTGAACGAAGTAGTGGAATGTATGGGATGAATGAATTGAATTTTACTCCCCTCATACTCTTTCTCACCCCACCACTTCATTATTTTTTCTTTCCTTTTTCATAAGGCACATACCTTATTTTATTTTTCTTCTTTTTTTTATTAGAGAGAAACCCAACATACATAGCTCTAGCAATTTCAGCATATGACTCACACTAACAACTTAAAATATCACACAAAGTAGGATCCAAAGAATGACTCTTTTAAGGCTCAAAAAGGGGGCTACTAGTGGATATCAAATTTCAAGCAAGAATCTGAGTTTTCAAAAATGCCTATAATCTCTTCTCAACTTACAAAGTATACAAAATCCCAATCAACATGCAACACAAGGCAGAAAAATCTTACAATCATGCATTCAGAGTCCTCAGCTCTCAGAAAAACATAGGGTAAGTGGTACCCTTTTTAGAACTCATAAAAACTTTGCCAACAACCAAACAATCAAGATGTTCAAATCATTTCTAACAGCATGCAATCCTAAACGCATCAAACATAGCATCATTTTCAAAAGGAGTTCAATCAGATAAAACATTCACAGAGCAATTGTAGCATTCAGACTGGATAAAGACACTCAACCATGCAGTTTAAAAACACTAAAAGAAAAAATAAAAACTAAAACTAAAAATAAAAAGCTATGAAAAAGAAAAACTAAAAATTAAAAGATGAAAACAATAAACCTATCTAAAAATAAAAACTAAAAGATGGAAAAATATTTTTCTTTTTTTTTTCTTTTTTTACAAACTGTCCAGGAAACCTCATTGCAACTTCAACTTTGAACACTCCAAGTTCATGAGGGATCTTCCTCTCTGGTGCCTATCCTGCAAAATTCAACAAACTAAGTCTTACAAGCAGAAGCTTGCTTGACTTGTTAGTTCCCAAAACAGTATACTTAAGAACAAGGGTTGAAAATTGTGTCCACCTTAAAACAAGAATTCTTGACTTCCCAAAGATCAAAACCATTATAGAAGCAAGGGAAAACTCAAAGAATCAAAAACTTTTCAAGAAATGGTGGACAAATTTTTTTTTATTTAAAAACAAAGAAAACAGAAAACAAAATAAAAACAGAAAATTGCCCGAGCTCCAGCACTTGAGCGTTGGGTTTGCCAACGCTTGGGCGCTGGAATTAAAATAAAAAATTGGATTCCAGGGGCCCAACGCTTGAGCGTTGGCCCGTCCAACGCTTACGCGTTGGATTTATGAAATCCTGGGCAGCTTTGGCAGGGGCTCAACGCATGAGTGTTGAGCCTCCAACGCTTGAGCGTTGGGGTGCCTGCAACAATTTATTCAGCAAAACAAAACAACACAAAAGCAATAGAAACACTTGGGTTGTCTCCCAAGAAGCCCAATGTTATAGTCTTTGGTAGACTTTTCACTAATCACTTTTTAACCGGGGTTTATTACAAAATTCATTAGACCCCACAAATCATGCAAATTTTGGCACAAATACATCATGGTGCCCAATGAATTTTTAGCCAACAAGGCAACAATAATCAAATTAAAAATGGAAGGAATAAGTAAATTTTTCCTTCCTTGTTCTTTGCCTTTTTGTTCTGAACCTATAACATAGGTTCCTTGAGGTTCTTCTTCCTCCATTTCCAATTTGTCTTTAAAGACAATTTCTACAATGGAGGTTTCTTTCACCTCCTCTCTTTGAACCACGGGTTCATTTTCATGAAAGGTGGTTGTTGTTCATCCCCGGGCTGCCTCCTCAGAATGCCTTGTATCTTTACTTCTAGAATCTCCCTGGCCTTACATTCTTGCTCAGGACTTGGCAAAAATCCGGTTTTTCGCTTGCAATCTAATTTGGAGTAAAACTCGTCAATTAGAGTGAAGACATCCTGCTTCTTCTTCTCATATTCCTTTTCAAGTTCAGCCCGGATTTTTGCCTCCCTTTGTTCGAATGTTTCAGCCATTGCTATACCTGAAAATACTCAGCAAACAAAATTAGCAGCACCGGTTCATATCACAGATAATATTTTTTATTTTTTTTTCTTTTTTATAAAAAAACAGCACTAAACAAATTAAAAAAAAGAACTTGAACAGAACCTATCCTCGGCAACAGCGCCAAAAACTTGATAGCCAAATCCGCAAGTGCACGGATGGTTATCGCGTAGTATAAAAGATATCGTACCCAAGGGATAGGTGTCTTTCTATTAAATTATTTAGAGCCTTGTGCAGAAAATAAAAAGATATATGTTGTTGTTTGGTTTTTTGAACTAGAAAATAAAATAGCATAAAATAAAAGAGAAGAGAAAAGATGATGAGATTTAAGCACTTGGGTTGGATTACATAGTTTATAAAATATGCTAGCAAACTCTTACTTAATTTCTGAATTCTAGAACCAAGTTCATGATGCTATAGCCTAGTATTTCTACAAGTTAATTCCTTACAAATGTAGAACTTTCTTCCTAATTACTAAATTCAATTCCTTGCAATTTAGTTAACTAAAGAAGAAGATGAAGAAGAAGTTCAGACCAACATAAAGCTACGTCTATCCTAATTCCTTAGTGATATATAAATATAGCCTTTTTTAAATCCTATTTCCCTTACTACTTACCAATTTCCATTGTTATAAGTAATAAGCAAGAACTCTTATGCGCATTAAGAGGAAATGAAGAACAAGGAAATAAAACATGAATTGGAAATATTATTCAGAAATGTAGAAGAAAAACTAAGACATAAAATATAAACTAAAACAACCCAAGATACTTAAAAGAATTAGCCAAGCATGGCTAAAAGAGGCATCGAATTACCCTGGATAGGAGCTCAAGTTTGGCTTCCCACAATTCCTAGGAACAATGCTCTTAAGGAGCAAAGAAGAATACTTGTTGTATTCTGAATAGGTGTGTCTTTTACGAAGGATGAGCACTCCTATTTATAGCAAAAATTTCAATGGTGGAGGAGTTGATGGCTATTATGGCCTTCATTGGCCACCAATTAACTTTTGAAAACTCCTTCCCACTACCATCAATTCTCCACTCATCCTTTTTCACATGTGAAAAATAGAAATGATGCTTCATATTCAATCTTTACACTTTTGGTCCTCTCTTTGTTAGCACTTCAATTGTGGCCCTTTATTTTCCTTAAACTTCACTTTTAGCCCCCAACTCTTGAACTTTCATACTTTGGCCCTTTCTTTCCTGAAATTTACAGTTCGGTCCTTGGACAAATATGATAACTTCTACCAGCTTTCCTAAAATATAAAAATAACTATAAAAATTCCTAAAAATATAAAATAAAGTTTAAAAACCAAATAAAAGCTAATCTATATGCAAAATGCAAAATAAATGTAAAATGTAAATAAAAAGAATAAAAAACCTATACGAGACTAAAAAATAATAAAATAAACGGACTAAACCCTAAAAATTATCATATAAAATCCAGCCATAACTATAGTCAACGAAAAAACCCGAAATCAGCCGAAAACACTGAAAAACTATAAATTTGACCAGAGGCCTTAAATCATTCAAATGCCCTTTATTATTGTAAGCGGAAAAACCCTAAAATCGACCAAAAACCCTGAAATCGGCCAAAAGCCCTAAAGTTGATCAAAAATCCCTAAAGCCGGCCTAAAATCCCTATAATAAGCCGAAAACACTAAAATCAATCTAAAAGCCATTAGAGTCTACAGAAAAACAATAAAATTGACCAAATACCCTATACTATAACATCGGAAAAACCCTGAAATCGGCCAGAAGCCCAAAAATTGATTAGATAGCCATAAAGCTGGCCTAAAACCCTATAATAAGCCGAAAACCCTAAAATCAGTCTAAAAGCCTATAGAGTCTACAGAAAAACTATAAAATTGACCCAGCGCCCTTAAGTCGTCCAAATACCATATACTATAGTGAGCGGAAAAACTCTGAAATCAGCCGAAAACCCTTAAATCGGCCAAAAACCCTGAAATTGGCCAAAAACCCTAAAATCAGCCAAAAGCCCTAATGTTGATCCGAAAGCCAAAAAACCAGCCTAAATCCCTATAATAAGCCAAAATCCCTAAAATCAGTCTAAAATCCTAACGTCTACAGAAAATCAATAAAACTGGCCCAGAGCCCTTACATCGGAAAAACCCAAAAATCGGCCGAGAACCCTAAAGTTGATCAGAAAGCCCTAAAGCTGCCCTAAAACCCTATATTAAGCCAAAAACCCTAAAATAAGTCTAAAAGCGTAGAGTCTACAGAAAAAACAAAAAATAGACACAGAGCCCTTAAATCGTCAAAGTAACATATACTATAGTCAACGGAAAAAATCTTAAATCGGCCGAAAACCCTGAAATCAGCCGAAAATGCTGTAATCTGCCAAATGCCCTAAAGTTGATCAGAAAGCCCTAAAGGCGGCCTAAAACCCTATAATAAGACAAAAGCCCTAAAATCAGTCTAAAAGCCTAGAGTTTACAGAAAAACCATAAAATTGACCCGGAGCCCTTAAATCGTCCAAATACCCTATACAGTAGTCAGCGGAAAAACCCTGAAATCTGCCGAAAACCCTGATGTTGACCCAGATCCCTTAAATTGACCCAAATCCCTTAAATTGACCAAATACCCTATACTATAAACATCGAAAAAATCCTGAAATTGGCCAGAAGCCCAAAAATTGATCAGAAAGCCATAAAGCTGGCTTAAAACCCTATAATAAGCCGAAAACCATAAAATTAGTCTAAAAGCCTATAGAGTCTACAGAAAAACTATAAAATTGACCCAGAGCCCTTAAGTCATCCAAATACCATATATTATAGTGAGCGGAAAAACTCTGAAATCAGCGAAAACCCTTAAATCGGCCGAAAACCCTGATATCGGCCAAAAACCCTGAAATCGGCAAAAACCCCAAAAGTTAATCTGAAAGCTTTAAAGCTGGCCTAAAACCCCATAATAAGCCAAAAACCCTAAATCCAGTCTAAAAGCCTAGAGTCTACAGAATAACCATTAAATTGACCCAGAGCCCTTAAATCGTCCAGATACCCTATACTATAGTCAACGAATAAACCCTGAAATCGGCCGAAAACACTGAAATAAGACAAAAGCCGTAATGTTGATTCGAAAGCCATATAACCGGCCTAAATCCTTATAATAAGCCAAAATCCCTAAAATTAGTTTGAAAACCTAGAGTGTACAGAAAAGCAATAAAACTGACCCAGAGCCCTTACATCGGAAAAACCCTGAAATCGGCCGAGAACCCTAAAAGTTGACCAGAAAAACCATAAAGCCGACCTCAAATTCTATAATAAGCCGAAAACTCTAGAATAAGTCTTAAAGCCTAGAGTCTACGGAAAAACTAGCCTTAAATCAATCAAATGCCCTTTATTATTGTCAGCGGAAAAACCCTAAAATCGGCCAAAAACCCTAAAATCGGCCAAAAGCCCTAAAGTCGATCAAAAAGCCCTAAAGCCGGCCTAAAATCCCTTTAATAAGCCGAAAACACTAAAATCAATCTAAAAGCCATTAGGGTCTACAGAAAAACAATAAAATTGACCCAGATCCTTTAAAATGACCAAATACCCTATACTATAAACATCGGAAAAACCTTGAAATCGGCCAGAAGCCCAAAAATTGATCAGAAAGCCATAAAGCTGGCCTAAAACCCTATAATAAGTCGAAAACCATAAAATCAGTCTAAAACCCAATATTAAGCCAAAAACCCTAAAATAAGTCTAAAAGCGTAGAGTCTACAGAAAAACAAAAAATTTGACACATAGCCCTTAAATCGTCCAAATAACATATACTATAGTCAGCGGAAAAAATCTGAAATCGGCCGAAAACCCTGAAATCAGCCGAAAATGCTGTAATCTTCCAAATGCCCTAAAGTTGATCAAAAAGCCCTAAAGGCGGCCTAAAACCCTATACTAAGACGAAAACCCTAAAATCAGTCTAAAAGCCCAGAGTTTACAGAAAACCATAAAATTGACCCGGAGACCCTAAAATCGTCCAAATACCCTATACTGTAGTCAGCGGAAAAACCCTGAAGTTGGCTAAAATTTGATCAAAAAAACCATAAAGCCGCCCTCAAACCCTATAATAAGCCGAAAACCCTACAGTCAGTCTTAAAGCCTAGAGTCTACGGAAAAACTATAAATTTGACAAGAGGCTTTATATCATTCAAATGCCCTTTATTACTGTCAGCGGAAAATCCTAGAGTCTACAGAAAAACAATAAAACTGACCCAGAGCCCTTACATCGGAGAAACCCTGAAATCGGCAGAGAACCCTATATTTGATCAGAAAGCCCTAAAGCGGGCCTAAAACCCTATATTAAGCCAAAAACCCTAAAATAAGTCTAAAAGCGTAGAGTCTACAGAAAAACCAAAAAATAGACACAGAGCCCATAAATTGTCCAAATAACATATACTATAGTCAGCGGAAAAAATCTGAAATCGGCCGAAAACCCAAAAATCAACCGAAAATGCTGTAATTTGCCAAATGCCCTAAAGTTGATCAGATAGCCCTAAAGCCGGCCTAAAACCCTATAATAAGACAAAATCCCTAACATCCGTCTAAAATCGTAAAGACTACAGAAAAACAATAAAACTGACCCAAAGCCCTTACATCGGAGAAACCCTGAAATCGGCAGAGAACCCTAAAGTTGATCAGAAAGCCCTAAAGCGGGCCTAAAACCCTATATTAAGCCAAAAACCCTAAAATAAGTCTAAAAGCGTAGAGTCTACAGAAAAACCAAAAAATTGACACAGAGCCCATAAATCGTCCAAATAGCATATACTATAGTCAGCGGAAAAAATCTGAAATCGGCCGAAAACCCTAAAATCAACCGAAAATGCTGTAATTTGCCAAATGCCCTAAAGTTGATCCGATAGCCCTCAAGCCGGCCTAAAACCCTATAATAAGACGAAAACCCTAAAATCAGTCTAAAAGCCTGGAGTTTACAGAAAAACCATAAAATTGACACGTAGCCCTTAAATCTTCCAAGTACCCTATATTGTAGTCATCAGAAAAACCCTGAAATCTGCCGAAAACCCTGAAATTGGCTAAAACTTGATCAGAAAAACCATAAAGCCGCCCTCAAACCCTATAATAAGCCGAAAACCCTAGAATCAGTCTTAAAGCCTAGTGTCTACGGAAAAACTATAAATTTGACCAGAGGCCTTAAATCATTCAAATGCCCTTTATTATTGTTAGCGGAAAAACCCCAAAATCAGCCGTAAACCCTAAATTCGGCCAAAAGCCCTAAAGTTGATCAAAAAGCCCTAAAGCTGGCCTAAAATCCCTATAATAAGCCGAAAACACTAAAATCAATCTAAAAGCCATTAGAGTCTACAGAAAAACAATAAAATTGACCCAGATCCCTTAAATTGAACAAATACCCTATACTGTAAACATCGAAAAAACCCTAAAATCGGTCAGAAGCTCAAAAATTGATCAGAAAGCCCCTAAGCTGGCCTAAAACCCTATAATAAGCTGAAAACCCTAAAATCAGTCTAAAATCCCATAGAGTCTACATAAAAACTATAAAATTGACCCAGAGCCCTTAAAACGTCCAAATACCATATACTATAGTGAGCGGAAAAACTCTGAAATCAGCCAAAAACTCTTAAATCGGCCAAAAACCCTGAAATCGGCAAATACCCCAAAAGTTAATCCGAAAGCTTTAAAGCTGGCCTCAAACCCCGTAATTAGCCAAAAATCCTAAATCCAGTCTAAAAGCCTAGAGTCAACGAAAAAACCCTGACATCGGCCGAAAACAGTGAAATCAGCCAAAAGCCCTAATGTTGATCCGAAAGCCATAAAACTAGCCTAAATCCCTATAATAAGCCAGAATCCCTAAAATCAGTCTGAAATCCTAGAGTCTACAGAAAAACAATAAAACTGACCCAGGGCCTTTACATCGGAAAAACCATGAAATCGGCGAGAACCCTAAAGTTGATCAGAAAGCCCTAAAGCTGGCCTAAAACCCAATATTAAGCCAAAAACCCTAAAATAAGACTAAAAGCGTAGAGTATACAGAGAAACCAAAAAATTGACACAGAGCCCGTAAATCGTCCAAATAACATATACTATAGTCAGCGGAAAAAATCTGAAATTGGCCTAAAACCCTGAAATCAGCCGAAAATGCTGTAATCAGCCAAAAGCCCTAATGTTGATTCGAAAGCCATAAAACCAGCCTAAATCCCTGTAATAAGCCAAAATCCCCAAAATCAGTCTAAAATCCTAGAGTCTACAGAAAAACAATAAAACTGACCCAGAGCCCTTACATTGGAAAAACCCTGAAATTGGCCGAGAACCCTAAAGTTGATCAGAAAGCCCTAAAGCTGGCCTAAAACAAAATATTAAGCCAAAAGCCCTAAAATAAGACTAAAAGCGTAGAGTCTACAGAAAAACCAAAAAATTGACACAGAGCCCTTAAATCGTCCAAATAACATATACTATAGTCGGCGGAAAAAATCTGAAATTGGCCGAAAACCCTGAAATCAAACGAAAATGCTGTAATCTGCCAAATGCACTAAAGTTGATCAGAAAGCCCTAAAGGCCGCCTAAAACCCTATAATAAGCGAAAACCCTAAAATCATTCTAAAAGCGTAGAGTTTACAGAAAAACCATAAAATTGACCCGGAGCCCCTTAAATCTTCCAAATTCCCTATACTGTAGTCATCGAAAAAACCCTGAAAACTGCCGAAAACCCTGAAATTGGCTAATAGTTTATCAGAAAAACTATAAAGCCGCCCTCAACCCCTATAATAAGCCAAAAACCCTAGAATAAGTCTTAAAGCCTAGAGTCTGCGGAAAAACTATAAATTTGACCATAGGCCTTAAATCATTCAAATGCCCTTTATTTTTGCCGGCGAAAAAAACCCTAAAATCGGCTGAAATCGCTGAAATCGGCCAAAAGCCCTAAAGTTGATCAAAAAGCCCTAAAGCCGGCCTAAAAGCCGGCCTAAAATCCCTTTATTAAGCCGAAAACACTAAAATCAATCTAAAAGCCATTAGAGTCTACAGAAAGACAATAAAATTGACCCAGATCCCTTAATTTGACCAAATACCCTATACTATAGACATCGGAAAACCCCTGAAATTGGCCAGAAGCCCAATAATTGATCAGAATACCATAAAGCTGGCCTAAAACCCTACAATAAGCCGAAAAACCCTAAAATCAGTCTAAAATCCCATAGAGTCTACATAAAAACAATAAAATTGACCCAGAGCCCTTAAATCGTCCAAATACCATATACTATAGTGAGCGGAAAAAATCTGAAATCAGCCGAAAACCCTTAAATCGGCCAAAACCCCTAAAATCGGCAAAAACCCCAAAAGTTAATCTGAAAGCTTTAAAGATGGCCACGAACCCCATAATAAGCCGAAAACCCTAAATCCAGTCTAAAAGCCTAGAGTCTACAGAATAACCATAAAATTGACCCAAAGCCCTTAAATCGTCCAGATACCCTATACTGTCAACGAAAAAACCCTAAAATCGGCCGAAAACACTGAAATCAGCCAAAAGCCCTAATGTTGATCCGAAAGCCATAAAACCAGCCTAAATCCCTATAATAAGCCAAAATCCCTAATATCAGTCTAAAATCCTAGAGTCTCAAGAAAAACAATAAAACTAATCTAGAGCCCTTACATCGGAAAAACCCTGAAATCGATCGAGAACCCTAAAGTTGATCAAAAAGCCCTAAAGCTGTCCTAACACCCTATATTAAGCCAAAAATCCTAAAATAAGTCTAAAAGCGTAGAGTCTACAGAAAAACCAAAAAATTGACACAGGGCCCTGAAATAGTCCAAATAACATATACTATAGTCAGCGGAAAAAATCTGAAATCGGCTGAAAACCCTGAAAAAAGCCGAAAATGCTGTAATCTGTCAAATGCCCTAAAGTTGATCAGAAAGCCCTAAAATCAGTCTAAAAGCCTAGAGTTTACAGAAAAACCATAAAATTGACACGTGGCCCTTAAATCGTCCAAATACCCTGTACTGTAGTCAGCAGAAAAACCCAGAAATCTGCCGAAAACCCTGAAATTGGCTAAAAGTTGATCAGAAAAACAATAAAGCCGCACTCAAACCCTATAATAAGCCGAAAACACTAGAATCAGTCTTAAAGCCTAGAGTCTACGGAAAAACTATAAATTTGACCAAGGCCTAAAATAGTTCAAATGCCCTTTATTCATGTCAGCGGAAAAACCCCAAAATCGGCCAAAAACCCTAAAATCGGCCAAACGCAGTAAAGTTGATCAAAAAGCCCTAAAGCCGGCCTAAAATCCATATAATAAGCCGAAAACACTAAAATCAATCTACAACCCATTAGAGTCTACAGGAAAAACAATAAAATAGACCCGGATCCCTTAAATTGACCAAATACCCTATACCATAAACATCGTAAAAACCCTGAAATCGGCTGGAATCCCAAAACTTGATCAGAAAGCCATAAAGCTGGCCTAAAACCTTATAATAAGCCGAAAACCCTAGAATCAATCTAAAAGCCTAAAGAGTCTACAGAAAAACTATAAAATTGACCCAGAGCCCTTAAATCGTCCAAATACCATATACTATAGTGAGCGTAAAAACTCTGAAATCAGCCGAAAACCCTTAAATCGGCCAAAAACCCTGAAATCGGCAGAAACCAGAAAAGTTAATCCGAAAGCCTTAAAGCTGGCCTAAAACCCCATAATAAGCCGAAAACCCTAAATCCAGTATAAAAGCCTAGATTCTACAGAATAACCATAAATTTGACCCAAAGCCCTTAAATCGTCCAGATACCCTATACTATAGTTAACGAAAAAACCCTGAATTCGGCCGAAAACACTGAAATCAGCCAAAAGCCCTAATGTTGATCCGAAAGCCATAAAACCAGCCTAAATCCCTATAATAAGACAAAATCCCTAAAATCAGTCTAAAATCCTAGAGTCTACAGAAAAACAATAAAACTGATCCAGAGCCCTTACATCGGAAAAACCCTAAAATCGGCCGAGAACCCTAAAGTTGATCAAAAAGCCCTAAAGCTGTCCTAACACCCTATATTAAGCCCAAAACCCTACAATAAGTCTAAAAGCGTAGAGTCTACAGAAAAACCAACAAATTGACACAGGGCCCTTAAATAGTCCAAATAACATATACTATAGTCAACGGAAAAATTCTGAAATCGGCCGAAAACCCTGCAAAAAGCCGAAAATGCTGTAATATGCAAAATGCCCTAAAGTTGATCAGAAAGCCCTAATGCCGGCCTAAAACCCTATAATAAGACGAAAACCCTAAAATCAGTCTAAAAGTCTAGAATTTACAGAAAAACCATAAAATTGACCCGGGGCCCTTAAATCGTCCAAATACCCTGTACTGTAGTCAGCGGAAAAACCCAGAAATCTGCCGAAAACCTTGAAATTGGCTAAAAGTTGATCAGAAAAACCATAAAGCCGCACTCAAACCCTATAATAAGCCGAAAACACTAGAATCAGTCTTAAAGTCTAGAGTATACGGAAAAACTATAAATTTGACAAAGGCCTTAAATCATTCAATTGCCCTTTATTCATGTCAGCGGAAAAACCCCAAAATCGGCCAAATACCCTAAAATCGGCCAAACGCAGTAAAGTTGATCAAAAAGCCCTAAAGCCCTAAAATCCCTATAATAAGCCGAAAACACTAAAATCAATCTAAAACCCATTAGAGTCTACAGGAAAAACAATAAAATTGACCCGGATCCCTTAAATTGACCAAATACCCTATACCATGAACATCGGAAAAACCCTGAAATCGGCTGGAATCCCAAAAATTGATGAGAAAGCCATAAAGCTGGCCTAAAACCCTATAATAAGCCGAAAACCCTAGAATCAGTCTGAAAGCCTATAGAGTCTACAGAAAAACTATAAAATTGACCCAGAGCCCTTAAATCGTCCAAATACCATATATTAAAGTGAGCGTAAAAACTCTGAAATCAGCCGAAAACCCTTAAATCTGCTAAAAACCCTGAAATCGGCAAAAACCCCAAAAGTTATTCCGAAAGCTTTAAAGCTGGCCTAAAACCCCATAATAAGCCAAAAACCCTAAATCCAGTCTAAAAGCCTATATTCTACAGAATAACCATAAATTTGACCCAAAGCCCTTAAATCGTCCAGATACCCTATACTATAGTTAACGAAAAAACCCTGAAATCGGCCGAAAACACTGAAATCAGCCAAAAGCCCTAATGTTGATCTGAACGCCATAAAACCAGCCTAAATCCCTATAATAAGACAAAATACCTAAAATCAGTCTAAAATCCTAGAATCTACAGAAAAACAATAAAGCTGACCCAAAGCCCTTACATCGGAGAAACCCTGAAATCGGCCGAGAACCCTAAAGTTGATCAGAAAGCCCTAAAGCGGGCCTAAAACCCTATATTAAGCCAAAAACCCTAAAATAAGTCTAAAGGCGTAGAGTCTACAGAAAAACCTAAAAATTGACACAGAGCCCTTAAATCGTCCAAATAACATATACAATAGTATGCGGAAAAAATCTGAAATCGGCCGAAAACCCTAAAATCAACCCAAAATGCTGTAATTTGCCAAATGCCCAAAAGTTGATCAGCAAGCCCTAAAGCTGGCCTAAAACCCTATAATAAGACGAAAACCCTAAAATCAGTCTAAAAGCCTAGTGTTTACAGAAAAACCATAAAATTGACCCGGAGCCCCATAAATCGTCCAAATATCCTATACTAGAGTCTGCGCGAAATTTGCTAAATGTTGATCAAAAAAACCATAAAGCTGTTCTCAAACCCTATAATAAGCCGAAAACCCTAGAATCAGTCTTATAGACCAGAGGCCTTTAATCATTCAAATTCCCTTTATTATTGGCTGCGGAAAAACCCTTAAATCGGCCGAAAACCCTGAAATCGGCCAAAAGCCCTAAAGTTGATCAAAAACCCCTAAAGCCAGCCTAAAATCCATATAATAAGCCGAAAACACTAAAATCAATCTAAAAGCCATTAGAGTCTACAGAAAAACAATAAAATTGACCCAGATCCCTTAAATTGACCAAATACCATATACTATAAACATCGGAAAAACCCTGAAATCGGCCCGAAGCCAAAAAATAATCAGAAAGCCATAAATCTTGGCCTAAAACCCTATAATAAGCCGAAATCCCTAAAATCAGTCTAGAAGCCTATAGAGTCTACAGAAAAACTATAAAATTGACCCAAAGCCCTTAAATCGTCCAAATACCATATACTATAGTGAGCGAAAAAACTCTGAAATCAGCCGAAAACCCTTAAATCGGCCAAAATCCCTGAAATCTGCAAAAACCCCAAAAGTTAATCCGAAAGCTTTAAAGCTGGCGTAAAACCCCATAATAAGCCGAAAACCCTAAATCCAGTCTAAAAGCCTAGAGTGTACTGAATAACCATAAAATTTACCCAGAGCTCTTAAATCGTCCAGATACCCTTTACTATAGTCAATGAAAAAACCCTGAAATCGGCCGAAAACACGGAAATCAGCCAAAAGCCCTAATGTTGATCCGAAAACCATATAACCAGCCAAAATCCCTCAAATCAGTCTAAAATCCTCAAGTCTACAGAAAAACAATAAAACTGACCCAGATCCCTTAAATTGACCAAATACCATATACTATAAACATCGGAAAAACCCTGAAATCGGCCCGAAGCCAAAAAATAATCAGAAAGCCATAAATCTTGGCCTAAAACCCTATAATAAGCCGAAATCCCTAAAATCAGTCTAGAAGCCTATAGAGTCTACAGAAAAACTATAAAATTGACCCAAAGCCCTTAAATCGTCCAAATACCATATACTATAGTGAGCGAAAAAACTCTGAAATAAGCCGAAAACCCTTAAATCGGCCAAAATCCCTGAAATCTGCAAAAACCCCAAAAGTTAATCCGAAAGCTTTAAAGCTGGCGTAAAACCCCATAATAAGCCGAAAACCCTAAATCCAGTCAAAAAGCCTAGAGTGTACAGAATAACCATAAAATTTACCCAGAGCTCTTAAATCGTCCAGATACCCTTTACTATAGTCAATGAAAAAACCCTGAA
The DNA here is from genome assembly GCA_030819835.1 of Acmispon strigosus. Taxonomy (NCBI): domain Eukaryota; kingdom Viridiplantae; phylum Streptophyta; class Magnoliopsida; order Fabales; family Fabaceae; genus Acmispon; species Acmispon strigosus. Next base: position 14,488,814 of record JAUAMA010000004.1, on the reverse strand, counting down.
ATCGGCCGAAAACACGGAAATCAGCCAAAAGCCCTAATGTTGATCCGAAAACCATATAACCAGCCAAAATCCCTCAAATCAGTCTAAAATCCTCGAGTCTACAGAAAAACAATAAAACTGACCCAGAGCCCTTACATCAGAAAAACCATGAAATCGGCCGAGAACCCTAGAGTTGATCAGAAAGCCCTAAAGCTGGCTTAAAACCCTAAAATAAGTCTAAAAGCGTAGAGTCTACAGAAAAACCATAAAATTGACACAGAGCCCTTAAATCGTCTAAATAACATATACTATAGTCAGCGGAAAAATCTGAAATCGGCCGAAAACCCTGAAATCAGCCGAAAATGCTGTAATCTGCCAAATGCCCTAAAGTTGATCAGAAACCCCTAAAGCCGGCCTATAACCCTATTATAAGACGAAAACCCTAGAATCAGTCTAAAAGCCTAGAGATTACAGAAAAACCATAAAATTGACCTGAAGCCCCTTAAATCGTCCAAATATCCTATACTGTAGTATGCGCAAAAACCCTGTAATCTGGAGAAAACCCTGAAATTTGCTAAATGTTGATCAGAAAAACCATGAAGCTGTTCTCAAACCCTATAATAAGCCGAAAACCCTTGAATAAATCTTAAAGGCTAAAGTCTAGGGAAAAACTATAAATTTGACCAGAGGCCTTAAATCATTCAAATGCCCTTTATTATTGTCAGCGGAAAAACCCTGAAATCGGCCGATAACCCTGAAATCGGCCAAAAGCCCTAAAGTTGATCAAAAACCCCTAAAGCCGGCCTAAAATCCCTATAATAAGCCGAAAACACTAAAGTCAATCTAAAAGCCATTAGAGTCTACAGAAAAACAATAAAATTGACCCAGATACCTTAAATTGACCAAATACCCTATACTATAAACGTCGGAAAAACCCTGAAATCGGCCAGAAGCCCAAAAATTGATCAGAAAGCCATTAAGCTTGCCTAAAACCCTATAATAAGCCGAAAACCCTAAAATCAGTCTAGAAGCCTATAGAGTCTACAGAAAAACTATAAAATTGACCCAGAGCCCTTAAATCGTCCAAATACCATATACTATAGTGAGCGGAAAAACTCTGAAATCAGCCGAAAACCCTTAAATCGGCCAAAATCCTTGAAATCGGCAAAAACCATAAAAGTTAATCCGAAAGCTTTAAAGCGGGCCTAAAACCCCATAGTAAGCCGAAAACCCTAAATCCAGTCTAACAGCCTAGAGTCTACAGAATAACCATAAAATTGACCCACAGCCCTTAAATTGTCCAGATACCCTATACTATAGTCAACGAAAAAACCCTGTACTCGGCAGAAAACACTGAAATAAGCCAAAAGCCCTAATGTTGATCCGAAAGCCATAAAACCAGCCTAAATCCCTATAATAAGCCAAAATCCCTAAAATCAGTCTAAAATCCTCGAGTCTACAGAAAAACAATAAAACTGACCCAGAGCCCTTACATCAGAAAAACCATGAAATCGGCCGAGAACCCTAGAGTTGATCAGAAAGCCCTAAAGCTGGCTTAAAACCCTAAAATAAGTCTAAAAGCGTAGAGTCTACAGAAAAACCATAAAATTGACACAGAGCCCTTAAATCGTCTAAATAACATATACTATAGTCAGCGGAAAAATCTGAAATCGGCCGAAAACCCTGAAATCAGCCGAAAATGTTGTAATCTGCCAAATGCCCTAAAGTTGATCAGAAACCCCTAAAGCCGGCCTATAACCCTATTATAAGACGAAAACCCTAGAATCAGTCTAAAAGCCTAGAGATTACAGAAAAACCATAAAATTGACCTGAAGCCCCTTAAATCGTCCAAATATCCTATACTGTAGTATGCGCAAAAACCCTGTAATCTGGAGAAAACCCTGAAATTTGCTAAATGTTGATCAGAAAAACCATGAAGCTGTTCTCAAACCCTATAATAAGCCGAAAACCCTTGAATAATTCTTAAAGGCTAAAGTCTAGGGAAAAACTATAAATTTGACCAGAGGCCTTAAATCATTCAAATGCCCTTTATTATTGTCAGCGGAAAAACCCTGAAATCGGCCGATAACCCTGAAATCGGCCAAAAGCCCTAAAGTTGATCAAAAACCCCTAAAGCCGGCCTAAAATCCCTATAATAAGCCGAAAACACTAAAGTCAATCTAAAAGCCATTAGAGTCTACAGAAAAACAATAAAATTGACCCAGATACCTTAAATTGACCAAATACCCTATACTATAAACGTCGGAAAAACCCTGAAATCGGCCAGAAGCCCAAAAATTGATCAGAAAGCCATTAAGCTTGCCTAAAACCCTATAATAAGCCGAAAACCCTAAAATCAGTCTAGAAGCCTATAGAGTCTACAGAAAAACTATAAAATTGACCCAGAGCCCTTAAATCGTCCAAATACCATATACTATAGTGAGCGGAAAAACTCTGAAATCAGCCGAAAACCCTTAAATCGGCCAAAATCCTTGAAATCGGCAAAAACCATAAAAGTTAATCCGAAAGCTTTAAAGCGGGCCTAAAACCCCATAGTAAGCCGAAAACCCTAAATCCAGTCTAACAGCCTAGAGTCTACAGAATAACCATAAAATTGACCCACAGCCCTTAAATTGTCCAGATACCCTATACTATAGTCAACGAAAAAACCCTGTACTCGGCAGAAAACACTGAAATAAGCCAAAAGCCCTAATGTTGATCCGAAAGCCATAAAACCAGCCTAAATCCCTATAATAAGCCAAAATCCCTAAAATCAGTCTGAAATCCTAGAGTCTACAGAAAAACAATAAAACTTACGCAGAGCCCTTACATCGGAAAAACCCTGAAATCGGCCGAGAACCCTAAAGTTGATCAGAAAGCCCTAAAGCTCGCCTAAAACCCTATAATAACCCAAAAACCCTAAAATAAGTCTAAAAGCGTAGAGTCTACAGAAAAAAAATTGACACAGAGCCCTTAAATAGTCCAAATAACATATACTATAGTCAGCGTAAAAAATCTGAAATCAGCCGAAAATCCTGAAATCAACGGAAAATGCTGTAATCTGCCAAATGCCCTAAAGTTGATCAGAAAGCCCTAAAGCCGGCCTAAAACCCTATAATAAGACGAAAACCCTAAAATCAGTCTAAAAGCCTAGAGTTTACAGAAAAACCATAAAATTGACCCGGAGCCCCTTAAATCGTCCAAATACCCTATACTGTAGTAAGCAGTAAGACCTTGAAATCTGCCGAAAATCCTGAAATTGGCTAAAAGTTGATTAGAAAAACCATAAAGCCGCCGTCAAACCTTATAATAAGTCGGAAACCCTAGAATCAGTCTTAAAGCCTAGAGTCTACGGAAAACTATAAATTTGACCAGAGGCCTTAAATCATTCAAATGCCCTTTATTATTGCCAGTGGAAAAACCCTAAAATCACGTAGCTTTATGTTGGCCTGAACTTCTTCTTCATCTTCTTCTTTAGTTAACTAAATTGCAAGGAATTGAATTTAGTAATTAGGAAGAAAGTTCTACATTTGTAAGGATTTAACTTGTAGAAATACTAGGCTATAGCATCAGGAACATGGTTCTAGAATTCAGAAATTAAGTAAGAGTTTGCTAGCATATTTTATAAACTATGTAATCCAACCCAAGTGCTTAAATCTCGTCATCTTTTCTCTTCTCTTTTATTTTTTGCTATTTTATTTTCTAGTTTTGAGAACAAAACAACAACATATATCTTTTTATTTTCTGCACAAGGCTCTAAATAATTTAATAGAAAGACACCTATTCCTTGGGTACAATATCTATTATACTACGCGGTAACCATCCGTGCACTTGCGGATTTGGCTATCATATAGTATTCTGTAGACTCTAGGATTTTAGACTGAATTTAGGGTTTTCGGCTTATTATGCGGTTTTAGGCCAGCTTTAAAGCTTTCGGGTTAACTTTTGGGGTTTTTGCCGATTTCAGGGTTTTTGGCAGATTTTAGGGTTTTTGGCCGATTTAAGGGTTTTCGGCTGATTTCAGAGTTTTTCCGCCCACTATAGTATATGGTATTTGGACGATTTAAGGGCTCTGGGTCAATTTTATATTTTTTCTGTAGACTCTATAGGCTTTAAGACTGATTTTAGGGTTTTCGGCTTATTATAGGGTTTTAGGCCAGCTTTATGGCTTTCTGATCAATTTTTGGGCTTCTGGCCGATTTCAGGGTTTTTCCGATGTTTATAGTATACGGTATTTGGTCAATCTAAGGGATCTGGGTCAATTTTTTTGTTTTTCTGTAGACTCTAATGGCTTTTAGATTGATTTTAGTGTGAAAAAGGATGAGTGGAGAATTGATGGTAGTGGGAAGGAGTTTTCAAAAGTTAATTGGTGGCCAATGAAGGCCATAATGGCCATCAACTCCTCCACCATTGAAATTTTTGCTATAAATAGGAGTGCTCATCCTTTGTAAAAGACACACCTATTCATAATACAACAAGTATTCTTCTTTCCTCCTTAAGAGCATTGTTCCTAGGAATTGTGGGAAGCCAAACTTGAGCTCCTATCCAGGGTAATTCGATGCCTCTTTTAGCCATGCTTGGCTAATTCTTTTAAGTATCTTGGGTTGTTTTAGTTTATATTTTATGTCCTAGTTTTTCTTCTACATTTATGAATAATATTTCCAATTCATGTTTTATTTCCTTGTTCTTCATTTCCTCTTAATGCGCATAAGAGTTCTTGCTTATTACTTATAACAATGGAAATTGGTACGTAGTAAGGGAAATAGGATTTAAAAAAGGCTATATGTATATATCACTAAGGAATTAGGATAGACGTAGCTTTATGTTGGCCTGAACTTCATCTTCATCTTCTTCTTTAGTTAACTAAATTGCAAGGAATTGAATTTAGTAATTAGGAAGAAAGTTCTACATTTGTAAGGAATTAACTTGTAGAAATACTAGGCTATAGCATCACGAACATGGTTCTAGAATTCAGAAATTAAGTAAGAGTTTGCTAGCATATTTTATAAACTATGTAATCCAACCCAAGTGCTTAAATCTCGTCATCTTTTCTCTTCTCTTTTATTTTATGCTATTTTATTTTCTAGTTCTGAAAACAAAACAACAACATATATCTTTTTATTTTCTGCACAAGGCTCTAAATAATTTAATAGAAAGACACCTATCCCTTGGGTACAATATCTATTATACTACGCGATAACCATCAAATGCCCTTTATTATTGTCAGCGGAAAAACCCTAAAATCGGCCGAAAACCCTGAAATCGACCAAAAGCCCTAAAGTTGATCAAAAATCCCTAAAGCCGGCCCAAAATCCCTATAATAAGCCGCAAACTCTAAAATCAATCTAAAAGTCATTAGAGTCTACAGAAAAACAATAAAATTGACCCGGATCCCTTAAATTGACCAAATACCCTATGCTATAAACATTGGAAAAACCCTGAAATCGGCGAGAAGCCCAAAAATTCATTAGAAAGCCATAAAGTTGGCCTAAAACTCTATAATAAGCCGAAAACCCAAAAAGCAGTCTAAAAGCCTATAGAGTCTACAGAAAAACTATAAAATTGACCCAGGCCCTTAAATCGTCCAAATACCATACACTATAGTGAGCGGAAAAACTCTGAAATCAGCCGAAAACCCTGAAATCGGCCAAAAACCCTGAAATCGGCCAAAACCCTGAAATCGGCAAAAACCCCAAAAGTTAATCCGAAAGCTTTAAAGCTGGCCTAAAACCCCATAATAAGCCGAAAACCATAAATCCAGTCTAAAAGCCTAGAGTCTATAGAATAACCCTAAAATTGACCCAGAGCCCTTAAATCGTCTACATACCCTATACTATAGTCAACGAAAAAACACTGAAATCGGCAGAAAACACTGAAATCAGCCAAAAGCCCTAATGTTGATCCGAAAGCCATAAAACCAGCCTAAATCCCTATAATAAGCTAAAATACCTTATATCAGTCTGAATTCCTAGAGTCTACCGAAAAACAATAAAACTGACCTAGAGCCCTTACATCGGAAAAACCCTGAAATCGGCTGAGAACCCTAAAGTTGATCGGAAAGCCCTAAAGCTGGCCTAAAACCCTATATTAAGCCAAAATCCCTAAAATAAGTCCAAAAGCGTAGAGTCTACAGAAAAACCAAAAAATTGACACAAAGCCCTTAAATCGTCCAAATAACATATACTATAGTCAGCGGAAAAAATCTGAAATCGGCCGAAAACCCTGAAATCAGCAGAAATGTTGTAATTTGCCAAATCCCCTAAAGTTGATCAGAAAGCCCTAACGCCGGCCTAAAACCCTATAATAAGACGAAAACCCTCAAATCAGTATAAAAGCCTAGATTTTACAGAAAAACCATAAAATTGACCCGGAGCCCCTTAAATCGTCCAAATATCCTATACTGTAGTCTGCGCGAAATTTGCTAAATGTTGATCAAAAAAACCATAAAGCTGTTCTAATCCCTATAATAAGCCGAAAACCCTAGAATCAGTCTTATAGCCTAGAGTCTACGGAAAATCTATAAATTTGACCAGAGGCCTTAAATCATTCAAATGCCCTTTATTATAGGCTGCGGAAAAACCCTTAAATCGGCCGAAAACCCTGAAATCGGCCAAAAGCCCTAAAGTTGATCAAAAACCCCAAAAGCCGGCCTAAAATCCCTATAATAAGCCGAAAACACTAAAATCAATCTAAAAGCTGATGAGTGGATATTATATGATGTTTTTAGGTAGTTTTTAGTCTTTTTATTTTATTATTTTTGAGTCACATATAGGTTTTTTATTATTTTTATGTAGATTTTATTTTTATTTTGCATTTTGCATGTAGATTAGATTTTATTTGTTTTTCTACCTTTATTTTATATTTTTAGGAATTTTTATAGCAATTTTATATTTTTAGGAAAAGCTGGTATAGTTATCATTTTTGTCCAGGGACCACTTTGTAAAGTTTCAGGAAATCAAGGTCCAAAATGTGAAAGTTCAAGAGTGGAGGGCTAAAAGTGAAGATTGAGAGAATTAAAGGGCCAGAATTGAAGTGCTAACCAAGAGAGGACCAAAAGTGGAAAAGAAGAATATGAAGCAACTCTCTTCAAATTAGCACATGGAAAATAAGGATTAAAGGATGAGTGGAGAATTGATGGTAGTGGGAAGGAGTTTTCAAAAGTTAATTGGTGGCCAATGAAGGCCATAATGGCTATCAACTCCTCCACCATTGATTTTTTACTATAAATAGGGGCCTTTTCCTCACTTGTAAAGCACACCTCTTAGAATACAACAAGTATTCTCTCTTTCTCCCTCTTGAGCATTGTTCCTAGGACTTGTGGGAAGCCATATTTGAGCTCCTATCCAGGGTAATTCAATGACTCCTTTAGCCATGCTTGGCTAAATTCTTCTTTAAGTTTTTGGGTTGTATTAGTTTATAAATTTATGTTTTAGTTTTGTTTCTACCTTTCTGAATTTTATTTCCAGTTCTTGTTTTAATTCCTTATTCTTAATTTCATCTTGGTGATCACAAGTGTTCTTGCTTATTACTTATACGAATGAGAATTGGTAAGTGGTGAGGGACCTAGGATTAAAAAAGGCTATAAGTATATTTCGCTAAGAGATTAGGAAAGACGTAGCTTTGTGTTGGCCGGAACTCTATCTTCATCTTCTTCTTTAGTTAACTAGATTGCAAGAAATTGGGTTTAGTAATTAAAAAGAAAGTTCTACAATGTGTAAGAGATTAACTTGTAGATATAATAGGCTATAGCACCTTGAACTTGGATTTATAATTTAGAAATTAAGTAGATACTTGCTAGCATATTTTATATTCTATGTCAATCAACCCAAGGACTTAATTCTCATCATATTTATCTCTTCTTTATTTTATGCTATTGTTCTTACTTGCTCTAAAACCAACAACATATATTTCATCTTTTTTTTTTGCACAAGTACTAAATTTTATATTATTAAGAACACCTATCCCTTGGGTTCGATCTTTTTACTACGCGATAGTAAATCGTACGCTTGCGATTCTGCTATCAAAAGCCATTAGAGTCTACAGAAAAACAATAAAATTGACCCAGATCCCTTAAATTGACCAAATACCCTATACTATAAACATCGGAAAAACCCTGAAATCGGCCAGAAGCCAAAAAATAATCAGAAAGCCATAAAGCTGGCCTAAAACCCTATAATAAGCCGAAAACCCTTGAATAAGTCTTAAAGGCTAGTCTACGGAAAAACTATAAATTTGACCAGAGGCCTTAAATCATTCAAATGCCCTTTATTATTGTCAGCGGAAAAACCCTTAAATCGGCCGAAAACCCTGAAATCGGCCAAAAGCCCTAAAGTTGATCAAAAACCCCTAAAGCAGGCCTAAAATCCCTATAATAAGCCGAAAACACTAAAATCAATCTAAAAGCCATTAGAGTCTACAGAAAAACAATAAAATTGACCCAGATACCTTAAATTGACCAAATACCCTATACTATAAACATCGGAAAAACCCTGAAATTGGCCAAATGCCCAAAAATTGATCAGAAAGCCATTAAGCTGGCCTAAAACCCTATAATAAGCCGAAAACCCTAAAATCAGTCTAGAAGCCTATAGAGTCTACAGAAAAAATATAAAATTGACCCAAAGCCCTTAAATCGTCCAAATACCATATAATATAGTGAGCGGAAAAACTCTGAAATCAGCCGAAAACCCTTAAATCGGCCAAAATCCCTAAAATCGGCAAAAACCATAAAAGTTAATCTGAAAGCTTTAAAGCGGGCCTAAAACCCCATAATAAGCCGAAAACCCTAAATCCAGTCTAAAAGCCTAGAGTGTACAGAATAACCATAAAATTGACCCCGAGCTCTTAAATCGTCCAGATACCCTTTACTATAGTCAACGAAAAAACCCTGAAATCGGCCGAAAACACGGAAATCAGCCAAAAGCCCTAATGTTGATCCGAAAACCATATAACCAGCCAAAATCCCTAAAATCAGTCTAAAATCCTCGAGTCTACAGAAAAACAATAAAACTGACCCAGAACCCTTACATCGGAAAAACCATGAAATCGGCCGAGAACCCTAGAGTTGATCAGAAAGCCCTAAAGCTGGCTTAAAACCCTAAAATAAGTCTAAAAGCGTAGAGTCTACAGAAAAACCATAAAATTGACACAGAGCCCTTAAATCGTCTAAATAACATATACTATAGTCAGCGGAAAAATCTGAAATCGGCCGAAAACCCTGAAATCAGCCGAAAATGCTGTAATCTGCCAAATGCCCTAAAGTTGATCAGAAAGCCCTAAAGCCGGCCTAAAACCCTATTATAAGACGAAAACCCTAGAATCAGTCTAAAAGCCTAGAGATTACAGAAAAACCATAAAATTGACCTGAAGCCCCTTAAATCGTCCAAATATCCTATACTATAGTATGCGCAAAAACCCTGAAATCTGGAGAAAACCCTGAAATTTGCTAAATGTTGATCAGAAAAACCATAAAGCTGTTCTCAAACCCTATAATAAGCCGAAGACCCTTGAATAAGTCTTAAAGGCTAGAGTCTACGGAAAAACTATAAATTTGACCAGAGGCCTTAAATCATTCAAATGCCCTTTATTATTGTCAGTGGAAAAATCCTTAAATCGGCCGAAAACCTTGAAATCTGCCAAAAGCCCTAAAGTTGATCAAAAACCCCTAAAGCTGGCCTAAAATCCCTATAATAAGCCGAAAACACTAAAATCAATCTAAAAGCCATTAGAGTCTACAGAAAAACAATGGTGGCCTGTTTATGTTGAATCCTTCATTTGTTCCATGATTGGAAGAGGTTGCCATCTTTTCCCGGATCTTAGGAATAACTTACCTAAACTTCCGCTCTGATACCAATTGTTAGTCCAGATGGCAACCTGAGAGGGGGGGTGAATCAGTGTTGCCCCAATTTTCGCCTTATTGAAATTGTTACTTTCAAGTTTATGATGATCACGAAATGATCGTTATGATTGCAGCGGAATTGAGCGATGCTTGAAAGTAAATATGAAGGATAAAGGAAATCACACACAAGAGTTTATCCTGGTTCACCTTCAATCCACCGAAGGCTACGTCCAGTCCCTCAAGAAAACCCCTTGAGGATTTTTCCACTATTGATAAAAATCTCTTACAAGTTCCTAACCCAAGGACCCCAAGAATTTCTACCAAATCCTGTGAAAGCAAACCACTTTCAACAGCCCCTGAAAGCAAACTGCTTTCAGTTCCTGAAGGCAAACCACCCTCAGACCTTGAAGGCTAAACCACCTTCAATTACAACCCTGAAAGTATACCACTTTCAGTGACAACAACCTTTCACCGAATACCACGGTGAAAACTCAATCTTACAGAAAGAGATGAAGAAGAGTTTACAATTGGCTGTATCAATCCTTTAACATACAATTGGATTGATCATGAGAAATTATGCTTTAAGGCTTTTAAGCATAATACAATTCTGAGTTCTTCAAGATATGAACGACTAAAGTGTTCTTATAGACATGAAGATCATGAACTAAGAATTTAGGCTCCAAAAGGTTTAAGTTCTAAAAGATGAACTAATTTTGAATAAGTTTTGGCCTAATGTTGTTTTCTCATGTGTAATGTGTTGTCTCTTGTTGTGTCACGAATTCTGGACTCAAATGGACTTTATATAGGCAAGGGAAACGTCCTTGAACCATCACAACCCCTTTTAAAAGGTTTGGGACACAATGGTTCATGAAAAGATGCAACTTTTCGTTCTGGTAATCGATTACCACACTTAGTGTAATCGATTACACTAATGACCGTTTCAGTTTGAATTTGAATTTCAAACATGTAATCGATTACAGACAAGTGGTAATCGATTACTTGCCTAGGTGTAATCGATTACCATAAAGCTGCAATCGATTACACAGAAGTCCATTTTCCAGAAACTTGATCCTTTGAGACTGGCTTAAGGTTTTCTACTTCTTTTAAGTTATGAAAACACTTAGCTTGATTAGATTAGGTGTTTTAATAGCCTTTATGCTTTAATAGACCTTTGGAAGTATAACTCACCTAATACTAAGACTTCTAGACTATTGATGGACTTGTAGCACTTGTTTCTTTGAAGTCTTCTTTTCTTCTTTTTGTTGATGAGTTTGTCGTCATCAAAACCACAGCCAGGGTCAGGAGCAAGACCTTCTTCACAATCTCCCCCTTTTTGATGATGGCAAACACAATCTTGATACTTGAAGATCATATATGCATTCTGGATGCTGAACTCCCCCTGTTTGATGGAATCTAGTATATCTAGCATTTCTCCCCCTTTCTAATGTACTTGTTGAACTCCTGCATATGATCTTTAAGAGCACACAACCTTGCACACAACCTTTCTCCCCCTTTTGACGTCATCAAAAAGAAGAAAAGGCCAAAAATGTACAGGCATACATATATCCATACAAGTATATTGCAACATAAAGCATGGGGGTAGGGGTAAAGTCGTAAATCAAGGATAAAAGACTGATAATATATATACGAAAGCAAATGCATAAGTTACAAGCAGCAGCAGTGAATTAGATAATAGCCTATAAGTCTAATAGTCATCGAACATGTCTTCATCATCGGACACTGTGTCAATGCCGTCATAATGAAGCAACCATGAAAGAGTATCAATTCCATAGTCATGAAATAAGCCTAAACTAGACAGTATCCTAGAATTAATACATTTGTAGTTTGAAGAACGAACATCATGTGATATTGCAATGGGAACACCAGAATGAAGGAGAAGACGAGTAATACTGGAAGCGTAGGGAAATGATTGTGCTTTAGTTCTGCAAGCAAGCATATGATGCAGCACCAGGAAGGTCTAGTTAATGGCATGACCATGAAGAATGCCATATAAAACTTGGAGTTCTAACTCACTAATGTGAGCATGAAGATCTTCCTGAGGCAGAATGATGTGATGAACAAAATAATGAAGCAGGTGGTTGGTGGTGGTAAGGACATCAACATGAAAGGGACAGGTTTTGGTACGAGGAGGATGAAGTTTTTGAACCTCTGAAGGAGTAAAGCGGCAAAAAGTGCGATAAAAGGATTCAGAGTTATAGTCAGGGGGGTGAATTCTTTGGAGGTCGACCGACTCAAATCTACAAAGTGATTTATAAAAGGAGTCATGGCTGTAGTCAGACCAGGGGCAGGGGAGGTTAGGACCTAAGAGAGCACTGGATGAAGGAAGTCCAAGGCAACGACCAAAAGAGGAAAGCGAATGTCGAATAAGAATTCCCTTAACAGAACTTTGAAATCCATCTTGCAGAGGTTCTTGGTTGCAATAAAAGACTTTTACTAGTTCTAGGTAGTAGGGATTGCTCATAGAGATAAACTCCTCAAGGTTTTGATAACGGAGATATGTGGGAAATGTGTGACCATTTTGAACGAAGGAGTCCAGATCACCAAACAAAGGCTTACGGATGAGTTGATTTATGAATCGTGAAACAAACCTAGTTCTTTGGTGTGTGGATGTGAGAAGTCTTGTAAGGTTCATGGGCCGAGAAGAACGAGAATGATAGGGATCCATAGTAGTTTTAGGATGAGATTAGTGAGAAGGATTAGCAGCACCTTAGAAAGGTTTTGAGGACAAAATGTAGAATGATAGGAACGGAATTGGATCAACTAAAGCTGTTGTTTAAATAGACTCGAGGATGTAATCGATTACAGCAGTTGGGTAATCGATTACTGGACAGTTATCCTGAGTTTAAATTTCAAAAAAAGGAGGGAAAACTGAAATTCTGGCAGTTTTTCGAGCATGTAATCGATTACTACAGTTAGGGTAATCGATTACATCAGTTGCAAATTTGAAAAATTTCAAATTTTGAACATGTAATCGATTATATCAGTTATGATAATCGATTGCTCAGATAGTTCTAACAGGCACGAGGACTTAGAGCGTGGATAATCGATTACAGAACCTATGGTAATCGATTACTAAGACAATTTCATAAGTTCTAAGCTCTAGAGTCTTATGTAACACATTTTCATATAAACACTTAAGCACATAATCTATCTAAATGCATATAAATATATAATCATCATAAAGATTATGCAAATAACATGTTATTTTAAATGTCATGCTCATCTAATATGCCTAATTCTCTTCTTATCTTGAAAAATGATTCCTTACGAAGAGGCTTAGTAAAGATATCTGCTAATTGATTATGTGTATCCACAAATGAAATCTCAATGTCTTTCCTCATAACCTGATCTCGAAGAAAATGATGTCTTATATCAATATGCTTAGTTCGAGAATGCATGATAGGGTTTTTGGTGAGATTAATGGCACTTGTGTTGTCACATTTGATTGGAATGCAGCCCAGCTCTAAGCCATAATCTTTGAGTTGTTGTTTGAGCCATAGAGTTTGTGCACAACAACTTCCTGCAGCAATGTATTCTGCTTCTGGAGTACTTAGAGCAACACATGCTTGTTTCTTACAAGACCAAGAAACAAGGGCATTTCCTAACAAGTGACAAGTACCACTTGTACTTTTTCTTTCAGTTTTACAACCAGCATAATCAGAATCAGAATACCCAATCAAATCACAAACACTTCCTTTGGGATACCACAAACCAACATTTGTAGTTCCTTTCAAATATTTAAAAATTTGTTTAACAGAACTCAAATGTGATTCCCTAGGAGATGCTTGATATCTAGCACATAGACACACACTAAACATAATATCAGGTCTACTTGAAGTTAAGTATAGAAGAGATCCGATCATACCTCTATATTTGGTAATATCAACTTGATTACCGGATTCATCTTGATCTAAATATGTGTTAGACCCCATTGGTGTGGCTATGGCTTTGCAATCATCCAAATCATATTTCTTTAATAATTCCTTGCAAAACTTTGATTGATTGATGAATATTCCATCATGTGATTGCTTGATTTGCAAACCAAGAAAGAAATTTAATTGTCCCATCATGGACATCTCAAATTCTTCTTGCATCATGTTAGAGAAATCCTTACAAAGAGATTCGTTAGTTGCACCAAAGATGATATTATCAACATAAATTTGAACTAATAAGGTATTACCTTTGGTTCTTTTGATGAACAAGGTTGTATCAGCCTTACCCTTTTGAAATCCTTTATCACAAAGGAAAGTACTTAATCTATCATACCATGCACGAGGGGCTTGCTTAAGACCATAGAGTGCCTTCTTTAATTTGAAGACATGTGAAGGGAACTTTGGATCTTCAAATCCTGGAGGTTGCTTCACATAGACTTCTTCTTGAATGTATCCGTTCAAAAAAGCACTTTTGACGTCCATTTGATATAATGGGTAATTTAAAAAACAAGCATACGCTAATAACAGTCTTATGGCTTCCAACCTTGCTACTGGTGCATAAGTTTCATCAAAATCTATACCTTCTTCTTGATTATAACCTTGAGCAACTAATCTTGCTTTGTTCCTAACTATGATACCATTTTCATCTAACTTATTCCTAAATACCCACTTTGTTCCAATAACATGTTTATCACTAGGCTTAGGGACAAGTTCCCAAACTTGATTCCTTTCAAATTAGTTTAGTTCTTCCTGTATTGCTACAATCCAATACTCATCCTCTAGATGGTCCGAACAAATCCATATGTAACAATTGAAGGGGCCTTGAAGTCGAAACTATGTTCTTTGGTTTGAAGGATGTTCTGGTTTGCTTCCCTTTTTGACATGCATCACAAAGCTTGTCTTTCTCGAATTTTATCTTTGGAAGCCCAACAACTAGATCATGCTTGACTAGTTTGTTTAAATGATCTATGTGAATATGAGCAAGTCTTCTATGCCATAGCCATGAATCACTATTATTCTTGGCCAAAAGGCATCTCACATTTTGTGGAATTTCTTCCAAGGAGATCATGAAGACTTTATTTACTTTATACCCAGAAAACTTAATTTCTTTAGTTTTCACATCTTTCACTACACATATATCATTAATAAAACCAACTTTCAAACCTTTATCACATAGTTGACTAATACTCAGAAGATTATGCATCAAACCATCAACGTAAAGAACTTTATCGATGACTGTTTGAGGGGGTGTGCCTATTCTTCCAATACCGAGTATCTTTCCTTTTTGATTGTTACCATATGTGACAAAACCTTTTTCTCTAGGTATAAGAAATGAAAACTTGGTTTTGTCTCCTGTCATGTGTGATGAGCAGCCACTATCAAGATACCATAAATCATTTGCTGCTTTCATACACACCTACATGACAAAGTTCAGACATGGGTATTAGGAACCCAACAAGTTTTGGGTCCTTCTAAGTTAACATCCTTTTTAACCCAAATGTATTCCCTATTTGGCACTCCTACATGTTTGTAGTAACATCTACTAGGGGTATGTCCTACTTTGTTACAATACGTATAAGAGTAATGATTGTAACTAGAGGTTTGTCTAGGAGAGGAATGAATCTTCTTAGGAGGTCTATTTTGAGTATTTTTCCTATTGTGTGTACTTCTAACAGGATTAATCCTTTTGTTACTATAAGATCCTACCATATGGTTTGGTTTTACAAACACAGTTTTCTTGACTTCCTTAGTCTTTGGGTGAGAAGTATATCCTAGACCTGACTTGTTATTTGAATGTCTTTGCACACTTAGAATATCATCTAACTTCTGTTTTCCTTTATTGAAGTTATTTACTCTTTGTTGAAGATTATCTATCTTTTCTTCTAAAGAACTACACTTAGTGCATTTTTGTGTAATATCTAGTTTAGATTTCACTATGTCTAATTCCTCTTGTAAGGTTCTACATTTACTTTCTAAGGATGAAATCATATCATTTTGCTTAGTACTAATCTTTGAAAATTCTTGACACAGTTTAAACATATTTTCCATAGCAAACTTTAAATCATGAGAAGACATAGAATTATCACTAACCTGGGAATCTTCAACATCTGAGTCATGTGAAGCCATCAAAGCAACTTGTGCTTCTTCTTTGTCAGAATCTGATGATGAACTTACTTCATTATCATCCCAAGCCAAATATGCTCTTCGAGTAGGTTGATCCTTTTTCTCGAATTTCTCTCTTAGACCATGTTTCTTCTTCTGAAGATTTGGACAATCTGACTTGAAGTGTCCCGGTTTGCCACACTCGAAACATGTAATCTTTTGAGACGAAGAAGACTCATTGTTCCTTTGGAAGGATTTATTGTTGTTGAATTTAACACCTTTCCTTTTAAGAAACTTTCCAAAGTTCTTTACTAGAATATTCAAATTTCCATTGTCTTCTTCTTCAGAGTCTGCATCATAATCTTCTTTGATGCTTTCTTTTGCCTTTAGGGAAATTGATCGATACTTCTTCTCATGTTGTTCATGCTCTTCTAAACGATTCAATTCCAACTCATGTTCTTGGAGTTTTCCAAAGAGAGTTGCAAGAGTCATATTTGATAAACTCTTCTTTTCAGAGATGGCTGTAACTTTTGGTTGCCATACTCTTGTAAGTGATCTTAGAACTTTCATGTTCAAGTCACTATTTGAAAATTGTTTTCCAAGAGCAATCAAATGATTAATCAAATGAGTGAATCGTTTTTGCATATCTAATACCTTTTCTCCTAGAAGAATTCTGAACATTTCATATTCCTGAGATAAAGTATTGATCTTTGATCTCTTGACTTCATCTGTTCCTTCATGACTCACCATCAACGTATCCCATATTTCTTTTGATGAAGTGCACGTTGATACTCTGAAAAATTCGTCCATGCCAAGAGCAGATGTAAGGATGTTCATTCCTTTGAGATCATATTGAACCTTCTTCTTTTCTTCTTCACTCCAAGTACTTTCTGATTTTGGTTGTGAAGTTCCTTCTTCATCTGTTGTTACAGGCACAAAGGGACCTTCTTCAATGGCTTTCAATATTCCTGCGTCTAATGACTTTATGAATATCTTCATCTTGATTTTCCAGAAGTCATAATGTTTTCCATTGAAGAATGGTGGCCTGTTTATGTTGAATCCTTCATTTGTTCCATGATTGGAAGAGGTTGCCATCTTTTCCCGGATCTTAGGAATAACTTACCTAAACTTCCGCTCTGATACCAAT
The DNA here is from genome assembly GCA_030819835.1 of Acmispon strigosus. Classification (NCBI taxonomy): domain Eukaryota; kingdom Viridiplantae; phylum Streptophyta; class Magnoliopsida; order Fabales; family Fabaceae; genus Acmispon; species Acmispon strigosus. The sequence continues at coordinate 14,471,794 of JAUAMA010000004.1, read as the reverse complement.
TGTTAGTCCAGATGGCAACCTGAGAGGGGGGGAGGGGGTGAATACGTGTTGCCCCAATTTACTTTCAAGTTTATGATGATCACGAAATGATCGTTATGATTGCAGCGGAATTGAGCGATGCTTGAAAGTAAATATGAAGGATAAAGGAAATCACACACAAGCGTTTATCCTAGTTCACCTTCAATCCACCGAAGGCTACGTCCAGTCCCTCAAGAAAACCCCTTGAGGATTTTTCCACTATTGATAAAAATCTCTTACAAGTTCCTAACCCAAGGACCCCAAGAATTTCTACCAATATCCTGTGAAAGCAAACCACTTTCAACAGCCCCTGAAAGCAAACTGCTTTCAGGTCCTGAAGGCAAACCACCCTCAGACCTTGAAGGCTAAACCACCTTCAATTACAACCCTGAAAGTATACCACTTTCAGTGACAACAACCTTTCACCGAATACCACGGTGAAAACTCAATCTTACAGAAAGAGATGAAGAAGAGTTTACAATTGGCTGTATCAATCCTTTAACATACAATTGGATTGATCATGAGAAATTATGCTTTAAGGCTTTTAAGCATAATACAATTCTGAGTTCTTCAAGATATGAACGACTAAAGTGTTCTTATAGACATGAAGATCATGAACTCAGAATTTAGGCTCCAAAAGGTTTAAGTTCTAAAAGATGAACTAATTTTGACAAAGTTTTGGCCTAATGTTGTTTTCTCATGTGTAATGTGTTGTCTCTTGTTGTGTCACGAATTCTGGACTCAAATGGACTTTATATAGGCAAGGGAAACGTCCTTGAACCATCACAACCCATTTTAAAAGGTTTGGGACACAATGGTTCATGAAAAGATGCAACTTTTCGTTCTGGTAATCGATTACCACACTTAGTGTAATCGATTACACTAATGACCGTTTCAGTTTGAATTTGAATTTCAAACATGTAATCGATTACAGACAAGTGGTAATCGATTACTTGCCTAGGTGTAATCGATTACCATAAAGCTGCAATCGATTACACAGAAGTCCATTTTCCAGAAACTTGATCCTTTGAGACTGGCTTAAGGTTTTCTACTTCTTTTAAGTTATGAAAACACTTAGCTTGATTAGATTAGGTGTTTTAAGAGCCTTTATGCTTTAATAGACCTTTGGAAGCATAACTCACCTAATACTAAGACTTCTAGACTATTGATGGACTTGTAGCACTTGTTTCTTTGAAGTCTTCTTTTCTTCCTTTTGTTGATGAGTTTGTCGTCATCAAAACCACAGCCAGGGTCAGGAGCAAGACCTTCTTCACAAAAACCCTATAATAAGACGAAAACCCTAAAATCAGTCTAAAAGCCTAGAGTTTACAGAAAAACCATAAAATTGACCCGGAGCCCCTTAAATCGTCCAAATACCCTATACTGTAGTCAGCGGTAAGACCTTGAAATCTGCCGAAAATCCTGAAATTGGCTAAAAGTTGATTAGAAAAACCATAAAGCCGCCGTCAAACCTTATAATAAGTCGGAAACCCTAGAATCAGTCTTAAAGCCTAGAGTCTACGGAAAACTATAAATTTGACCAGAGGCCTTAAATCATTCAAATGCCCGTTATTATTGTCAGCGGAAAAACCCTAAAATCGGCCAAAAACCCTGAAATCGGCCAAAATCCCTAAAGTTGATCAAAAAGCCCTAAAGCCGGCCTAAAATCCCTATAATAAGCCGCAAACACTAAAATCAATCTAAAAGTCATTAGAGCCTACAGAAAAACAAAAAAATTGACCCAGATCCCTTAAATTGACCACATACCCTATACCATAAACATTGGAAAAACCCTGAAATCGGCGAGAAGCCCAAAAACTCATTAGAAAGCCATAAAGTTGGCCTAAAACTCTATAATAAGCCGAAAACCCAAAAAGCAGTCTAAAAGCCTATAGAGTATACAGAAAAACTATAAATTTGACCCCAAGCCCTTAAATCGTCCAAATACCATACACTATAGTGAGCGGAAAAACTCCGGAATTAGCCGAAAACCCTTAAATCGGCCAAAATCCCTTAAATCGGTCAAAAACCCTGTAATCGGCAAAAAGCCCAAAAGTTAATCCGAAAGCTTTAAAGCTGGCCTAAAACCCCATAATAAGCCGAAAACCCAAAATCCAGTCTAAAAGCCTAGAGTCTACAGAATAACCAAAAAGTTGACCCAGAGCTCTTAAATCGTCCAGAGCCCTTAAATCGTCCAGATACCCTATACTATAGTCAACAAAAAAACCCTGAAATCGGCCGAAAACACTGAAATCAGCCAAAAGCCCTAATGTTGATCCGAATGCCATAAAACCAGCCAAAATGCCTATAATAAGCCAAAATCCCTAAAATCAGTCTGAAATCCTATAGTCTATAGAAAAACAATAAAACTGACCCAGAGCCCTTACATCGGAAAAACCCTGAAATCGGCCGAGAACCCTAAAGTTGATCAGAAAGCCCTAAAGCTGGCCTAAAACCCTAAAATAAGTCTAAAAGCGTAGAGTTTACAGAAAAACCAAAAAATTGACACAGAGCCCTTAAATCGTTCAAATATCTTATACTATAGTCAGCGGAAAAAATCTGAAATCAGCCGAAAACCCTGAAATCAGCCGAAAATGCTGTAATCTGCCAAATGCCCTAAAGTTGATCAGAAAGCCCTAAAGCCGGCCTAAAACCCTATAATAAGACGAAAACCCTAAAATCAGTCTAAAAGCCTTGAGTTTACAGAAAAACCATAAAATTGACCCGGAGCCCCTTAAATCGTCCAAATACCCTATACTGTAGTCAGCGGTAAGACCTTGAAATCTGCCGAAAATCCTGAAATTGACCCAGATACCTTAAATTGACCAAATACCCTATACTATAAACATTGGAAAAACCCTGAAATCGACGAGAAGCCCAAAAATTCATTAGAAAGCCATAAAGTTGGCCTAAAACTCTATAATAAGGCGAAAACCCAAAAAGCAGTCTAAAAGCCTATATAGTCTACAGAAAAACTATAAAATTGACCCAAGCCCTTAAATCGTCCAAATACCATACACTATAGTGAGCGGAAAAACTTTGAAATCAGCCGAAAACCCTGAAACCGGCCAAAAACCCTGAAATCGGCCAAAACCCAGAAAACGGCAAAAACCCCAAAAGTTAATCCGAAAGCTTTAAAGCTGGCCTAAAACCCAATAATAAGCCGAAAACCATAAATCCAGTCTAAAAGCCTAGAGTCTACAGAATAACCCTAAAATTGACCCAGAGCCCTTAAATCGTCTACATACCCTATACTATAGTCAACGGAAAAACCCGGAAATCGGCCGAAAACACTGAAATCAGCCAAAAGCCCTAATGTTGATCCGAAAGCCATAAAACCAGCTTAAATCCCTATAATAAGCCAAAATCCCTAAAATCAGTCTGAAATCCTAGAGTCTACAGAAAAACAATAAAACTGACCTAGAACGCTTTCATCGGAAAAACCCTTAAATTGGCCGACAACCCTAAAGTTAATCAGAAAGCCCTATAGCTGGCCTAAAACCCTATATTAAGCCTAAAACCCTCAAATAATTCTAAAAGCGTAGAGTCTACAGAAAAACCAAAAAATAGACATAGATCCCTTAAATCGTCCAAATGACATATACTATAGTCAGCGGAAAGAATCTGAAATCGGACGAAAACCCTGAAATCAGCCGAAAATGCTGTAATCTGCCAAATGCCCTAAAGTTGATCAGAAAGCCCTAAAGCCGGCCTAAAACCCTATAATAAGACGAAAACCCTAAAATCAATCTAAAAGCCAAGAGTTTACAAAAAAACCATAAAATTAACCCGGAGCCCCTTAAATTGTTCAAATACCCTATACTGTAGTCAGCGGTAAAACCTTGAAATCTGTCGAAAATCCTGAAATTGGCTAAAAGTTGATTAGAAAAACCATAAAGCCGCCCTCAAACCCTATAATAAGCCGGAAACCCTAGAATCAGTCTTAAAGCCTAGAGCCTAAAGAAAAACTATAAATTTGACCAGAGGCCTTAAATCATTCAAATGCCCGTTATTATTGTCAGCGGAAAAACCCTAAAATCGGCCGAAAACCCTGAAATCGGCCAAAATCCCTAAAGTTGATCAAAAAGCCCTAAAGACGGCCTAAAATCCCTATAATAAGCCGCAAACACTAAAATCAATCTAAAACTCATTAGAGTCTATAGAAAAACAATAAAATTGACCCAGATCCCTTAAATTGACCAAATACCCTATACCATAAACATTGGAGAAACCCTGAAATCGGCGAGAAGCCCAAAAATTCATTAGAAAGCCATAAAGTTGGCCTAAAACCCTATAATAAGCCGAAAACCCAAAAAGCAGTCTAAAAGCTTATAGAGTCTACAGAAAAACTATAAAATTGACCCTAAGCCCTTAAATCGTCCAAATACTACACTATAGTGAGCGGAAAAATTCTGAAATTAGCCGAAAACCCTTAAATCGGCCAAAAACCCTGAAATCGGCCAAAAACCCTGTAATCGGCAAAAAGCCCAAAAGTTAATCCGAAAGCTTTAAAGCTGGCCTAAAACCCCATAATAAGCCGAAAAACCGAAATCCAGTCTAAAAGCCTAGAGTCTACAGAATAACCAAAAACTTGACCCAGAGCCCTTAAATCGTCCAGAGCTCTTAAATCGTCTAGATAACCTATACTATAGTCAACAAAAAAACCCTGAAATCGGCCGAAGACACTGAAATCAACCAAAAGCCCTAATGTTGATCCGAAAGCCATAAAACCAGCCTAAATCCCTATAATAAGCCAAAGTCCCTAAAATCAGTCTGAAATCCTAGAGTCTACAGAGAAACAATAAAACTGACCCAGAGCCCTTACATCGGAAAAACCCTGAAATCGTCCGAGAACCCTAAAGTTGATCAGAAAGCCCTAAAGCTGGCCTAAAACCCTATATTAAGCCAAAAACCCTAAAATAAGTCTAAAAGCGTAGAGTCTACAAAAAAACCAAAAAATTGACACATAGCCCTTAAATAGTCCAAATAACATATACTGTAGTCAGCGGAAAAAATCTGAAATCGCCCGAAAACCCTGAAATCAGCCGAAAATGCTGTACTCTTCCAAAAGCCGTAAAGTTGATCAGATAGCCCTAAAGCCTGCATAAAACCTTATAATAAGACGAAAACCCTAAAATCAGTCTAAAAGCCTAGAGTTTACAGAAAAACCATAAAATTGACCCGGAGCCCTTAAATCGTCCAAATACCCTATACTGTGGTCAGCGGAAAAACACTGAAATCTGCTGAAAACCCTGAAATTGGCTAAAAGTTTATTAGAAAAACCATTAAGCCGCCCTCAAACCCTATAGTAAGCCAAAAACCCTAGAATCAGTCTTAAAGCTTAGAGTCTACGGAAAAACTATAAAATTTTACCAGAGCCCTTTAATCGCCCAAATAACATATACTATGTCAGCGGAAAAAATCTGAAATCGGCCGAAAACCCTGAAATCAGACGAAAAAGCTGTAATCTGCCAAATGCCCTAAAGTTGATCAGAAAGCCCTAAAGCCGGCCTAAAACCCTATAATAAGAGGAAAACCCTAAAATCAGTCTAAAAGACTAAAGTTTACAGAAAAACCATAAAATTGACCCGGAGCCCTTAAATCGTCCAAATACCCTATATGTAGTCGTCGGAAAAACCCTGAAATCTGGCGAAAACCCTGAAATTGGCTAAAAGTGGATCAGAAAAACCATAAAGCCGCCTTCAAACCCTATAATAAGCCGAAAAACCAAAAATCAGTCTAAAAGCCTAGAGTTTACAGATAAACCAAAAAATTGACCCGGAGCCCTTAAATCGTCCAAATACCCTATATTGTAGTCAGCGGAAAAAGCCTGAAATCTGCCGAAAAACCTGAAATTGGCTAAAAGTGGATCAGAAAAACCATAAAGCCGCCCTCAAACCCTAAAATAAGGAGTAAACCATCATTTTGGTCCCTGAAAGATATCACTTATGGCAGTTTGGTCCTTATACTTTTGTTTCCCGTCAAGTCAGTCCCTGATAGATTTTCCGTCAGTCACTGAAGTCCCTGAAAGATATTTCTGTTACATCCCTGGACGGAAAAAGACACATGCGCAGTTAATGGCCACGGTGGCAAGCCATGTGGCTGCTTACGTGTCATTATAAACGGTTCCCTCCCAAATAAACACTGTCAAAGTAGTCCCTAGATAGGTGGCACCATCTGATTGGTGGAAAAGGTGGGCAAACAAGTCCCTGGCCTTCAACCACTAAACAACTGACTCTTCCACTCCTTCATGTCAGTTTAGCAACACCAACAACAACTAGAATCGCAGAGGAAGAAGAAGATTAACGGCAAGGCCGATTGAGGAAGGACGCCGTAGAAGGAGAGAGGCTCGGTTGGTTTCCGCGGCGCGCGTGGGAGGTTGGCGGTGGAGTGTTCTTTCGAAAACGGCAAGGTAAGTAATTTCGCAACCTTCAATGTCGCGTTTTCCATGCTCGAAGGGTTTGGGTTTCTTTCCGTTTTTCCTATCTGTTTCGTGGCATGTAGAACTAGAATGAACATGTAATTAGGGTTTTAACCCAAAAATAGAGGGTTGTTGTTCCTGATTTCTTGGGAAATTTTTGGAGTTTTAAAGTGGTTAACATCATAGGGAATGATAGTTGGCTGTTGCTGGTAGTTTGGATAATTTTGATATGTTGCTGTTTAGGTTGATTTTAGCAAAGACACATATTTGTTGATGTTGAAACTCACAGGTTTTCTTGAAATCTGATTGCTGTTGGTTGTTTTTCAAAATGTAGATGGAACAGAGTATAAACTTGGTATTACACCATGGAGGAATACTCAGCCCGGAAGAGGACACTGGAAGGGTTAACTACTATGGGGGGCAAACCTGTGTGTGGGAGGACATAGACTGTGATACCCTTAATCTGTTTGTAGCAGAAGGAATGGCAAAAGCCCATGGTTATCACAAATATGGCAGGCCAAAGAAGAATAGGAGGAAAGATAGTACAGAAGGCACAACAAGTGGCTCAAAGATGAAGAGAATGTATGCTGAAATCCAGTGTTCTAGGTGTGGAGTTGTAGGCCATAACAAAAGATGTTGCATGAACCAGGGTGTTCCACAGAGGCCTAGACACTGGGTAAACCCAGAAGGTGAAGAAGAAACAGATACAAATGTTGGGCAACAAGCTGAGATTGATCTGTCACAAAATGCACCTGCCACAGAGATCCTGTCTCAACCTACACTAGAGCTGCCTACTCAGGTACTCAACCTACACTTGATCATAAAGTCACAGAAGATTGCTGTTGAATTGTTGCTTTAGTTAGCATATATTAATAATTGACATTGCAGGTACCTGACACTGCACCCATCCAACATCTAGGTGAACAAGTGCAGCCTACTGCACCTTTTCAGCCAATGGAACCACCACAGACTTCTAGATTTAGGCCTCCTCCCAGAAGAGGCAGAGGCAGAGGCAGAGGCAGAGTCGCCTCTTTCAGGCCCCCACGCCATGTTAATGAGCCTTCCACTCAAGCAAATCCAACTACTACAGCAGGACCCCCTCCATTTGTTGAAATATCACATGATTTCAACGGAGCAAGTATGACATTTATCCCTACGCCTGCGCTGCAGCCAATAGATGAGCCAACTGATGACCAGGAGAAGTGAAGATTTTACAAGACAATGCCAATATCACTGCTTTTTTGATATCCCTATCCTTAGTATGATGGGATTGTAACTTTTTGAGGAACCATGTTACACATGTGTTAGTTTTTTGTTTTAAAACTTGTATTGTGAAAGTATATTGTTAAAGGTTTTTTGATGGCATACTTGGATTGTGAATGTATATTGATCATGAAGCTTTTTGATGGCATACTTGGATTGTGAAAGTATATTGTTAAAGGTTTTTTGATGGCATTCTTGGATTGTGAAAGTATACTGATCATGAAGCTTTTTGATGGCATACTTGGATTGTGAAAGTATATTGTTAAATGTTTTTTGATGGCATACTTGGATTGTGAAAGTATACTGTTTTTGATGCTTTTTGATGGCATACTTGGATTGTGAAAGTATACTGTTAAATGTTTTAGAACAATTTAGCACAAATACTAACATGTTTAAAATTACTGCCTTTTAATGTTCATCATAACTACAAAAAATGCATTTCATTAATCACATCACCTGCCTATGTCCCCTACTACAATGAAACCCCATAACCCAGGCCCTAAATCAAGACACATAAACAACAAAAACCATGGCACAAAACACAAACAGCACCACCAAAGCTAGTCCTATGACCATTGCTCTCAATAACCTTAGATCTTGTGTGACACTTTCAATCTTCAGCAACATTAATCGATTCACTACCCTAAGTTCTTCAATCACAGCTTCACTCTTCAACACAGCCTCCTTCAAAATCCTCAGATCATCGATCACACCTTCTATCTTCTTACCCACATCATCCTTTGAATCCATTAAATTGGTATCTTCTGTGATTCCCTCATCTTCATTTCCAACCCAGAGGAAATAATTGCAATTCTTGGGATGGTTCTGCAAACAAATCAAAATGCCTCATACATTGAACACCATCAACTATAACAGGGGAAGAGGAGTAACTCACCTTGGGTAAATGACATCCATACCAAGGTCTGTCTGGGTTCCATTCTGTTCTGGAAATCCTCACTTTAGCCTTCACACCACAGTGGCAAGCAACACCTCCACCATTTACAGAAGATGATTCTCCATCGCGAGCTCTCGTCCATACCCTCCCTTCAACTCGAGATTTCGAGCCTGCTGTCATGCCTTACAAGAAATACGAAGGGGATTCACCACGATTCGAAGGAGGATTTGGGTTATTGAAGGGATTCAGAGAGGGATTTTGAAGATCCAAGAACCTAGGGTTTCTAATTTGGCGATTTTGGGTGTTCTGATTTGGGTCATTCTTGTATATGGAGCCAAGGACTAGTTTGACGGATTCGAAAACTTCAGATTCTAACCGTTGCTGCTGACATGGCTTGCCACCGTGGCCATTAACTGCGCATGTGTCTTTTTCCGTCCAGGGATGTAACGGAAATATCTTTCAGGGACTTCAGTGACTGACGGAAAATCTATCAGGGACTGACTTGACGGGAAACAAAAGTATAAGGACCAAACTGCCATAAGTGATATCTTTCAGGGACCAAAATGATGGTTTACTCCTAAAATAAGCCGAAAACCCTAGAATAAGTCTTAAAGCCTAGAGTCTACGGAAAAACTATAAATTTGACCAGAGGCCTTAAATCATTCAAATGCCTTTTATTATTGTTAGCGGAAAAACCCTAAAATCGGCCGAAGACTCTGAAATCGGCCAAAAGCCCTAAATTTGATCAAAAAGCCCTAAAGCCGGCTTAAAATCCCCATAATAAGACGAAAACCCTAAAATCAATCTAAAAGCCATTAGACTCTACAGAAAACAATAAAATTGACCCAGATCCCGTAAATTGACCAAATTCCCTATACTATAAACATCCGAAAAACCTTGAAATCGGCCAGAAGCCCAAAAATTGATCAGAAAGCCATAAAGTTGACCTAAAACCCTATAATAAGCCGAAATACCTAAAATCAGTCTAAAAGCCTATAGAGTCTACAAAAAAACAATAAAATTGACCCAGATCCCTTAAATCGTCCAAATACCATATACTATAGTGAGCGGAAAAACTCTGAAATCAGCCGAAAACCCTTAAATCGGCCAAAAACCCTGAAATCGGTCAAAAACGCCGAAATCGGCAAAAACCCCATAAGTTAATCCGAAAGCTTTAAAGCTGGCCAAAAACCCCATAATAAGCCGAAAACCCTAAATCCAGTCTAAAAGCCTAAAGTCTACAGAATAACCATAAAATTGACCTAGAGACCTTAAATCGTCCAGATACCCTATACTATAGTCAACGAAAAAACCCTGAAATCGGCCGAAAACACTGAAATCAGCCGAAAGCCCTAATGTTGATCTGAAAGCCATAAAACAAGCATAAATCCCAATAATAAGCCAAAATCCCTAAAATCAGTCTAAAATCCTAGAGTCTACAGAAAAACAATAAAACTGACCTAGAGCCCTTACATCGGAAAAACCCTGAAATCGGCGAGAACCCTAAAGTTCATCAGAAAGCCCTAAAGCTGGCCTAAAACCCTATATTAAGCCAAAAACCCTAAAATAAGTCTAAAAGCGTAGAGTCTACAGAAAAACCATAAAATTGACACAAAGCCCTTAAATCGTCCAAATAACATATACGGAAAAATAGTCAGCGGAAAAAATCTGAAATCGGCCGAAAACCCTGAAATCAGCCGAAAATGCTATAATCTGCCAAAAGCCCTAAAGTTGATTAGAAAGCCCCAAAGCCGGCCTAAAACCCTATAATAAGACGAAAATCCTAAAATCAGTCCAAAAGCCTAGAGTTTACAGAAAAACCATAAAATTGACCCAGAGCCCTTAAATCGTCCAAATACCCTATACTGTAGTCAGCAGAAAAACCCTGAAATCTGTCGAAAACCCTGAAATTGGCTAATAGTTTATCAGAAAAACCATAAAGCCGCCCTCAAACCCTATAATAAGCCGAAAACCCTAGAATCAGTCTTAAAGCCTAGAGTCTACGGGAAAACTATAAATTTGACCACAGGCCTTAAATCTTTCAAATGCCCTTTATTAGTCAGCGGAAAAACCCTAAAATCGGCCGAAGACCCTGAAATCGGTCGAAATCTCTAAAGTTGATCAAAAAGCCCTAAAGCCGGCCTAAAATCCCTATAATAAACCAAAAACACTTAAATCAATCTAAAAGCCAATAGTGTCTACAGAAAAATAATAAAATTGACCCAGATCCCTTAAATTGACCAAATGCCTTATACTATAAACATCGGAAAAACCCTGAAATCGGTCAAAAGCCCAAAAATTGATCAGAAAGCGATAAAGCTGGCCTAAAACCCTATAATAAGCCGAAAACCCTAAAATGAGTTTAAAACCCTATAGTGTCTACCAAAAACTATAAAATTGACCCAGAGCCCTTAAATCGTATAAATACCATATACTATAGTGAGCGGAAAAACTATGAAATCAGCAGAAACTCTGAAATCAGCCGAAAACCCTTAAATCGGCCAAAAACCCTGAAATCGGCCAACAACCCTGAAATCGGCCAAAACCCCAAAGTTAATCCGAAAGCTTCAAAGCTGGCCTAAAACCCCATAACAAGCCGAAAACCCTAAATCCAGTCTAAAAGCCTAGAGTCTACAGAATAGCCATAAAATTGATCAGAGCACTTAAATCGTCTAGATAACATATACTATAATCAGCGGATAAAATCTGAAAACGGCCGAAAACCCTGAAATAGCTCGAAAATGCTGTAATCTGCCAAATGCCCTAAAGTTGATCAGAAAGCCCTAAAACCCTATAATAAGACGAAAACCCTAAAATCAGTCTAAAAGCCTAGAGTTTACCGGAAAACCATAAAATTGACTCGGAGCCCTAAAATCGTCCAAATACCCTATACTGTAGTCCACGGAAAAACCCTGAAATCTGCCGAAAACCCTGAAATTGGCTAAAAGCGGATCAGAAAGACCATAAAGCCGCCCTCAAACCCTATAATAAGCCGAAAACCCTAGAATCAGTCTTAAAGCCTAGAGTCTACTAAATAACCATAAAATTGACCCAGAGCCATTAAATCATCCAGATACCCTATACTATAGTCAACGAAAAAACCATGAAATCGGCCGAAAACACTGAAATCAGCCAAAAGCCCTAATGTTGATCTGAAAGCCATAAAACTAGACTAAATCCCTATAATAAGCCAAAATCCCTAAAATCAGTCTAAAATCCTAGAGTCTACAGAAAAACAATAAAACTGACCTAGAGCCCTTACATCGGAAAAACCCTGAAATCTGCGAGAACTCTAAAGTTGATCAGAAAGCCCTAAAGTTGGCCTAAAACCCTAAAATAAGTCTAAAAGTGTAGAGTCTACAGAAAAACCAAAAAATTGACACAAAGCCCTTAAATCGTCCAAATAATATATACGGAAAAATAGTAAGCGGAAAAAATCTGAAATCAACCGAAAACCCTGAAATCAGCCGAAAATGCTGTAATCTACCAAAAGCCCTAAAGTTGACCAGAAAGCCCCAAAGCCGGCCTAAAACCCAATAATAAGACGAAAATCCTAAAATCAGTCTAAAAGCCTAGAGTTTACAGAAAAACCATAAAATTGACCTAGAGCCCTTAAATCGTCCAAATACCCTATACTGTAGTCAGAAGAAAAACCCTGAAATCTGCCGAAAACCCTGAAATTGGCTAATAGTTTATCAGAAAAACCATAAAGCCGCCCTCAAACCCTATAATAAGCCGAAAACCCTAGAATCAGTCTTAAAGCCTAATGTCTACGGAAAATCTATAAATTTGAGCAGAGGCCTTTAATCCTTCAAATGCCCTTTATTATTGTCAGCGGAAAAACCCTAAAATCGGCCGAAAACCCTGAATTCGGCCAAAGGCCCTAAAGTTGATCAAAAAGCCCTAAAGCCGGCCTGAAATCCCTATAATAAGCCGAAAACACTAAAATCAATCTAAAAACCATTAGAGTCTACAGAAAAACAATAAAATTGACCCAGATCCATTAAATTGACCAAATACCCTATACTATAAACATCGGAAAAACCCTGAAATCGGCCAGAAACCCAAAAAATTGATCAGAAAGCCATAAAGCTGGCCTAAAACCCTATAATAAGCCGAAAACTCTAAAATTAGTCTAAAAGCCTATAGAGTCTACAGAAAAACTATAAAATGGACCCAGAGCCCTTAAATCGTCCAAATACTATATACTATAGTGAGCGGAAAAACTCAGAAATCAGCCGAAAACCCTTAAATCGGCCAAAAACCCTGAAATCGGCAAAAACCCCATAAGTTAATCCGAAAGCTTTAATGATGGCCTAAAACCCCATAATAAGCCGAAAACCCTAAATCCAGTCTAAAAGCCTTAGAGTCTACAGAATAACCATAAAGTTGACCTAGAGCCCTTAAATCGTCCAGATACCCTAGAGTCAACGAAAAACGCTGAAATCGGCCGAAAACACTGAAATCAGCCAAAAGCCCTAATGTTGATCCGAAAGCCATAAAACCAGCCTAAATCCCTATAAAAATCCAAAATCCCTAAAATCAGTCTAAAATCCTAGAGTCTACAGAAAAACAATAAAACTAACCCAGAGCCCTTAATCTGTAAAACCCTGATATCGGCCGGGAACTCTAAAGTTGATCAGAAAGCCCTAAAGCTGGCCTAAAACCCAATATTAAGCCAAAAACCCTAAAATAAGTCTAAAAGCGTAGAGTCTACGGAAGAACTATAAATTTGACCAGAGGCCTTAAATCATTCAAATGCCCTTTATTAGTCAGCGGAAAAACCCTAAAATCGGCCGAAGACCCTGAAATCGGTCAAAAGCCCTAAAGTTGATCAAAAAGCCCTAAAGCCGGTCTAAAAGCCTTAGAGTCTACAGAATAACCATAAAATTGACCCAGAGCCCTTAAATCGTCCAGATACCCTATACTATAGTCAACGAAAAAACCCGGAAGTCGGCCGAAAACACTGAAATCAGCCAAAAGCCCTAATGTTGATCTGAAAGCCATAAAACAAGACTAAATCCCTATAATAAGCCAAAATCTCTAAAATCAGTCTAAAATCCTAGAGTCTACAGAAAAACAATAAAACTGACCTAGAGCCTTTACATCGGAAAAACCCTGAAATCGGCGGGAACCCTAAAGTGGATCAGAAAGCCCTAAAGCTCGCCTAAAACCCTATATTAAGCCAAAAACCCTAAAATAAGTCTAAAAGCGTAGAGTCTAAAGAAAAACAAAAAAATTGACACAAAGCCTTTAAATCATCCAAATAATATATACGGTAAAATAGTCAGCGGAAAAAATCTAAAATCGGCCGAAAACCCTGAAATCAGCCGAAAATCCTGTAATCTACCAAAAGCCCTAAAGTTGATCAGAAAGCCCCAAAGCCGGCCTAAAACCCTATAATAAGACGAAAATCCTAAAATCAGTCTAAAAGCCTAGAGTTTACAGAAAAACCATAAAATTGACCCGAAGCCCTTAAATCGTCCAAATACCCTATACTGTAGTCAGCGGAAAAACCCTTAAATCTGCCGAAAACCCTGAAATTGGCTAAAAGTTGATCAGAAAAACCACAAAGCCGCCCTCAAACCTTATAATAATCCGAAAACCCTAGAATCAGTCTTAGAGCCTAGAGTCTACGGAAAAACTATAACTTTGACTAGAGGCCTTAAATCCTTCAAATGCCCTTTATTATTGTCAGCGGAATAACCCTAAAATCGGCCGAAAACCCTGAAATCGGCCAAAAGCCCTATAGCCGATCGAAAAGCCCTTAAGCCGGCCTAAAATCCCTATAATAAGCCGAAAACACTAAAATCAATCTAAAAGCCATTAGTGTACAGAAAAACAATAAAATTGACCCAGATCCCTTAAATTGACCAAATACCCTATACTATAAACATCGGAAAAACCCTGAAATCGGGTAAAAGCCCAAAAATTTATCGGAAAGCCATAAAGCTGGCCTAAAACCCTATACTAAGCCGAAAACCCTAAAATGAGTCTAAATGCATATAGAGTCTACAAAAAAACTATAAAATTGACCCAGAGCCCTTAAATCGTGTAAATACCATATACTATTGTGAGCGGAAAAACTCTGAAATCAGCAGAAACTCTGAAATCAGCCGAAAACCCTTAAATCGGCCAAAAACCCTGAAATCGGCCAAAACCCTAAAAGTTAATCCGAAAGCTTTAAAGCTGGCCTAAAACCCCATAACAAGCCGAAAACCCTAAAACCAGTCTAAAAGCCTAGAGTCTACAGAATAGCCATAAAATTGATCAGAGCACTTAAATCGTCCAGATAACATATACTATAGTCAGCGGAAAAAATCTGAAAACGGCCGAAAACCCTGAAATAGCCCGAAAATGCTGTAATCTGCCAAATGCCCTAAAGTTGATCAGAAAGCCCTAAAACCCTATAATAAGACGAAAACCCTAAAATCAGTCTAAAAGCCTAGAGTTTACCGAAAAATCATAAAATTGACCCGAAGCCCTTAAATCGTCCAAATACCCTATACTGTAGTCAGCGGAAAAACCCTGAAATCTGCCGAAAAACCTGAAATTGGCTAAAAGTTTATCAGAAAAACCACAAAGCTGCCCTCAAACCCTATCATAATCCTAAAACCCTTGAATCAGTCTTAGAGCTTAGAGTCTACGGAAAAACTATAAATTTAACCAGAGGCCTTAAATCCTACAAATGCCCTTTATTATTGTTAGCGGAAAAACCCTAAAATCGGCCGAAAACCCTGAATTCGGCCAAAACCCAAAAGTTGATCAAAAAGCCCTAAAGCCGGCCTAAAATCCCTATAATAAGCCGAAAACACTAAAATCAATCTAAAAGCCATTAGAGTCTACAGAAAAACAATAAAATTGACCCAGATCCATTAAATTGACCAAATACCCTATACTATAAACTTCGGAAAAACCCTGAAATCGCCCAGAGGCCCAAAAATTGATCAGAAAGCCATAAAGTTGGCCTAAAACCCTATAATAAGCAGAAAACCCTAAAATTAGTCTAAAAGCCTATAGAGTCTACAGAAAAACTATAAAATGGACCCAGAGCTCTTAAATCTTCCAAATACCATATACTATAGTGAGCGGAAAAACTCTGAAATCAGCCGAAAACCCTGAAATCGGCCAAAAACACTGAAATCGGCCAAAAACACTGAAATCGGCAAAAACCCCATAAGTTAATCCGAAAGCTTTAAAGCTGGCCTAAAACCCCATAATAAGCCGAAAACCCTAAATCAAGTCTAAAAGCCTAGAGTCTACAGAATAACCATAAAATTGACCTAGATCCCTTAAATCGTCCCCGAAAAAACCCTGAAATCGGCCGAAAACACTGAAATCAGCCAAAAGCCCTAATGTTGATACGAAAGCCATAAAACCAGCCTAAATCCCTATAATAATCCAAAATCCCTAAAATCAGTCTAAAATCCTAGAGTCTATAGAAAAACAATAAAATTGACCCAGAGCCCTTACATCGGAAAAACCCTGATATCGGCCGGGAACCCTAAAGTTGATCAGAAAGCCCTAAAGCTGGCCTAAAACCCTATATTAAGCCAAAAACCCTAAAATAAGTCTAAAAGCGTAGAGTCTACAGAAAAACCAGAAAATTGACACAGAGCCCTTAAATCGTCCAAATTACATATACGGAAAAATAGTCAGCGGAAAAAATCTGAAATAGGCTGAAAACCCTGAAATCAACCGAAAATGCTAAAATCTGCCAAATGCCCTAAAATTGATCAGAAAACCCTAAAGCCGGCCTAAAACCCTAAAATAAGATGAAAACCCTAAAATCCGTCTAAAAGCCTAGAGTTTACAGAAAAACCATAAAATTGACTCAGAGCCCTTAAATCGGCCAAATACCCTATACTGTAGTCAACGGAAAAACCCTGAAATCTGCCCAAAACTGTGAAATTGGCTAAAAGTTGATCAGAAAAACCATAAAGCCGGCCTTAAACCCTATAATAAGCCGAAAACCCTAGAATCAGTCTTAAAGCCTAGAGTCTACGGAAAAACTATAAATTTGACCAGAGGCCTTAAATCATTCAAATGCCCTTTATTATTGTAAGCGGAAAAACCCTAAAATCAGCCGAAGACCCTGAAATCGGCCAAAAGCCCTAAAGTTGATCAAAAAGCCCTAAAGCCTGCCTAAAATCCCTATAATAAGCCGAAAACACTAAAATCAATCTAAAAGCCATTAGAGTCTACAGGAAAACAATAAAATTGACACAGATCCCTTAAATTGACCAAATACCCTATACTATAAACATCGGAAAAACCCTGAAATCGGCCAGAAGCCCAAAAATTGATCAAAAAGCCATAAAGCTGGCCTAAAACCCTATAATAAGCCAAAAACCCTAAAATCAGTCTAAAAGCCTGTAGAGTCTACAGAAAAACTATAAAATTGACCCAGAGCCCTTAAATCGTCCAAATACCATATACTATAGTGAGCGGAAAAACTCTGAAATCAGCCGAAAACACTGAAATCGGCCAAAAACCCTGAAATCGGAAAAAACCCAAAAAGTTAATCCGAAAGCTTTAAAGCTGGCCTAAAACCCCATAATAAGCTGAAAACCCTAAATCCAGTCTAAAAGCCTAGAGTCTACAGAATAACCATAAAATTGACATAGGTCCCTTAAATCGTCCAGATACCCTATACTATATAGTCAACGAAAATACCCTGAAATCGGCCGAAAACACAGCAAATCAGCCAAAAGCCCTAATGTTGATCCGAAAGCCATAAAACCAGCCTAAATCCCTATAATAAGCCAAAATCCATAAAATCAGTCTAAAATCCTAGAATCTACAAAAAAACAATAAAACTGACCCAGAGCCCTTACATCGGAAAAACCCTGAAATCGGTCGAGAACCCTAAAGTTGATCAGAAAGCCCTAAAGCTGGCATAAAACCCTATATTAAGCCAAAAACCCTAAAATAAGTCTAAAAGCGTAGTGTCTACAGAAAAACCAAAAAATTGACACAGAGCCCTAAAATCGTCCAAATAACATATACTATAGTCAGCGGAAAAAATCTGAAATCGGCCGAAAACCCTGAAATCTAATATGCCAAATGCCCTAAAGTTGATCAGAAAGCCCTAAAGCCGGCCTAAAACCCTATAATATTGACCTAGAGTTTACAGAAAAACCATAAAATTGACCCGGAGCCTTCAAATCGTCCAAATACCCTATACTGTAGTCAGCGGAAAAACCCTGAAATCGGCAAAAGCCCTAAAGTTGATCAAAAATCCCTAAAGCCGGCCTAAAATCCCTATAATAAGCCGAAAAAGCTTAAATCAATCTAAAAGCCATTAGAGGCTACAGAAAACAATATAATTGACCCAGATCCCTTAAATTGACCAAATACCCTATACTATAAATATTGGAAAAACCCTGCAATCGGCCAGAAGCCCAAAACTTGATCAGAAAGCTTTAAAGCTGGCCTAAAACCCCTAATAAGCCGAAAACCCTAAAATCTGTCTAAAAGCCTATAGAGTCTACAGAAAAACTATAAAATTGACCCAGAGCCCATAAATCGTCCAAATACCATATACTATAGTGAGCGGAAAAACTCTGAAATCAGCCGAAAACCCGGTTTTCGTGTTATTCCAACACAAAGAAGTTATTTTTCTAGGTTTTGCCATTGAAACTAGTCCATTGACTAAGGTTTTCCCATCCGGTGACTCATTATTCCCATGACACTTTTTCCTTAGTGACTAAGTTTTCCCCTCGGGTGACTGAGTTTTCCCGTGAGACTAGTCAAGGTGATGAGGTTCTCGAGTTTTTCCCACATAAAGAGGTTATTTTACAAGTATTTTCCATTTACACTCGTCCGGTGTGTAAAAATTTCCCATCCGTTGACTCATTTTTTCCATGACATGAATTCCTTTGGGACTAAGTTTTCCCCTCCTTCGGCTGAGTTTTCCGATGAGACTACTCACAGTAACAAGGATTCCTAGTTTTTCCCACACAAAGAGGTTATTCTTCTAGGATTTTCCATGGAAACGCGTTCGGTGACTAAGTTTTTCCCATTAGTTGACTCATTAGTGCCATGGCACTAATTCCTTAGTGACTAAGAATCCCCCTCCTGTGGCTGAGTTTTCCCATGAGACTACTCACAGTGGCTAGGTTTTCGAGTTATTCCAACACAAAGAGGTTATTTTACTAGGTTTTGCCATTGATACTAGTCCACTGACTAAGATTTTCCCATCCGGTGACTCATTTTTCCCATGACACTAATTCCTTAGTGACTAAGTTTTCCCCTCAGGTGACTGAGTTTTCCCGTGAGACTAGTCAAGTGATGAGGTTCTCGAATTTTTCCCACACAAAGAGGTTATTTTACAAGTGTTTTCCGTGGAAACGCGTCCGGTGAGTAAAATTTTTCCATCCGGTGACGCATTTTTTCCGTGACACGAATTCCTTTGGGACTAAGTTTTCCCCTCCTGCGGCTGAGTTTTCCAATGAGACTACTCACATTGACAAGGTTTTCTAGTTTTTCCCAAACAAAGAGGTTACTTTACTAGGATTTGCCATTGAAACTCGTTCGGTGACTAAGGTTTTCCCATTAATTGACTCATTAGTCCCATGGCACTAATTCCTTAGTGACTAAGTTTTCCCTCCTGTGGCTGAGTTTTACCATGAGACTACTCACAGTGGCTAGGTTTTCGAGTTATTCCAACACAAAGAGGTTATTTTACTAGGTTTTTCCATTGAAACTAGTCCATTGACTAAGGTTTTCCCATCCGGTGACTCATTTTTCCCATGACACTAATTCCTAAGTGACTAAGTTTTCCCCTCGTGTGACTGAGTTTTCCCGTGAGACTAGTCAAGGTGATGAGGTTCTGGTGTTTTTCCATCACAAAGAGGTTATTTTACAAGTATTTTCCGTTGAAACTCGTCCGGTGAGTAAAATTTTCCCATCCGGTGACTCATTTATCCCATGACACGAATTCCATTGGGACTAAGTTTTCCCCTCCTGCGACTGAGTATTTCCCGATGAGACAACTTACAGTGACAAGGTTTTCTAGTTTTTTCCCACACAAAGAGGATATTTTACTAGGATTAGCCATGGAAACTCGTTCGGTGACTAAAGTTTTCCCAGTAGTTGACTCATTAGTCCCATGGGATTAATTCCTTAGTGACTAAGAATCCCCCTCCTGTGGCTGAGTTTTCCCATGAGACTACTCACAGTGGCTAGGTTTTCGAGTTATTCCAACACAAAGAGGTTATTTTACTAGGTTTTTCCATTGATACTAGTCCACTGACTAAGGTTTTCCCATCCGGTGACTCATTTTTCCCATGACACTAATTGCTTAGTGACTAAGTTTTCCCCTCGTGTGACTGAGTTTTCCCGTTAGACTAGTCAAGGTGATGAGGTTCTTGAGTTTTTCCCACACAATGAGGTTATTTTACAAGTATTTTCCGTTGAACTCGTCCGGTGAGTAAAATTTTCCCATCCGGTGACTCATTTTTTCCATGACACGAATTCCTTTGTGTCTAAGTTTTCCCCTCCTGCGGCTGAGTTTTCCGATGAGACTACTCACAGTGACAAGGTTTTCTAGTTTTTCCCACACAAAGAGGTTAAATTACTAGGATTTTCCATGGAAACTCGTTCGGTGACTAAGGTTTTCCTATTAGTTGACTCATTAGTCCCATGGCACTAATTCCTCAGTGACTAAGTTTCCCCCTCCTGTGGTTGAGTTTTTCCATAAGACTACTCACAGTGGCTTGGTTTTTGAGTTATACCAACACAAAGAGGTTATTTTACTAGTTTTTTCCATTGAAACTAGTCCATTGACTAAGGTTTTCCCATCCGGTGACTCATTTGTCCCATGACACTAATTCCTTAGTGACTAAGATTTCCCCTCAGGTGACTGAGTTTTCCCGTGAGACTAGTCAAGGTGATGAGGTTCTCGAGTTTTTCCCACACAAAGAGGTTATTTTACAAGTGTTTTCCGTTGAAACTCGTCCGGTAAGTTTTCCCCTCCTGCGGCTGAGTTTTCCAATGAGACTACTCACATTGACAAGGTTTTCTAGTTTTTCCCAAACAAAGAGGTTACTTTACTAGGATTTGCCATTGAAACTCGTTCGGTGACTAAGGTTTTCCCATTAATTGACTCATTAGTCCCATGGCACTAATTCCTTAGTGACTAAGTTTTCCCTCCTGTGGCTGAGTTTTACCATGAGACTACTCACAGTGGCTAGGTTTTCGAGTTATTCCAACACAAAGAGGTTATTTTACTAGGTTTTGCCATTGAAACTAGTACATTTACAAAGGTTTTCCCATCCGGTGACTCATCTTTCCCATGACACTAATCCATAGTGACTAAGTTTTTCCCTCGGGTGACTGAGTTTTCTCGTGAGACTAGTCAAGTGATTAGGTTCTGGAGTTTTTCCCACACAAAGAGGTTATTTTACAAGTATTTTCCGTTGAAACTCGTTCAGTGAGTAAAATTTTCCCATCCGGTGACTCATTTTTTCCATGACACAAATTCCTTTGGGACTAAGTTTCCCCTCCTGCGGCTGAGTTTTCCGATGAGACTACTCACAGTGACAAGGTTTTCTAGTTTTTCCCACACAAAGAGGTTACTTTACTAGGATTTTCCATGGAAACTCGTTCGGTGACTAAGGTTTTCCCATTAGTTGACTCATTAGCCCCATGACACTAATTCCTTAGTGACTAAGTTTCCCTCTCCTGCCGCCGAGTTTTCCCATGAGGCTACTCACAGTGGCTAGGTTTTTGAGTTATTCCAACACAAAGAGGTTATTATACTAGGTTTTGCCATTGAAACTAGTACATTGACTAAGGTTTTCCCATCCGGTGACTCATTTTTCCCATGACACTAATTGCTTAGTGACTAAGATTTCCCCTCCTGTGACTGAGTTTTCCCGTGAGACTAGACAATGTGATGAGGTTCTCGAGTTTTTCCCTCACAAAGAGGTTATTTAACAAGTATTTTCCATTGAAACTCGTCCGCTAAGTAAAAGTTGCCCATCCGGTGACGCATTTTTTCCAAGACACGAATTCCTTTGGGACTAAGTTTTCCCCTCCTGCGACTGAGTATTTTCCGATGAGACTACTCACAGTGACAAGGTTTTCTAGTTTTTCGCACACAAAGAGGTTAAATTACTAGGATTTTCCATGGAAACTCGTTCGGTGACTAAGGTTTTCCTATTAGTTGACTCATTAGTCCCATGGCACTAATTCCTTAGTGACTAAGTTTCCCCCTCCTGTGGCTGAGTTTTCCCATGAGACTACTCACAGTGGCTAGGTTTTCGAGTTATTCCAACACAAAGAGGTTATCTTACTAGGTTTTGCCATTGAAACTAGTCCATTGACTAAGGTTTTCCCATCCGGTGACTCATTTTTCCCATGACACTAATTGCTTAGTGACTAAGTTTTCCCCTCGTGTGACTGAGTTTTCCCGTGAGACTAGTCAAGGTGATGAGGTTCTCGAGTTTTTCCCACACAAAGAGGTTATTATACAAGTAATTTCCGTTGAAACTCTTCCGGTGAGTAAAATTTTCCCATCCGGTGACTCATTTTTACCATGACACGAATTCCTTTGGGACTAAGGTTTCCACTCCTGCGGCTGAATTTTCTGATGAGACTACTCACAGTGTCAAGGTTTTCTAGTTTTCCCACACAAAGATGTTACTTTACTAGGATTTGCCATGGAAACTCGTTCGGTCCCTAAGGTTTTCCCATTAGTTGACTCATTAGTCCGATGGCACTAATTTCTTAGTGACTAAGTTTCCCCCTCCTGTGGCTGAGTTTTCCCATGAGACTACTCAAAGTGGATAGGTTTTCGAGTTATTCCAACACAAAGAGGTTATCTTACTAGGTTTTTCCATTGAAACTAGTCCATTGACTAAAGTTTAACCATCCGGTAACTCATTTTTCCCATGACACTAATTCCGTAGTGACTAAGTTTTCCCCTCGTGTGACTGAGTTTTCCCGTGAGACTAGACAAGGTGATGAGGTTCTCGAGTTTTTCCCACACAAAGAGGTTTTTATACAAGTATTTTCCTTTGAAACTCGTCCGGTGAGTAAAATTTTCCCATCCGGTGACTCATTTTTTCCAAGACACGAATTCCTTTGGGACTAAGTTTTCCCCTCCTGCGACTGAGTATTTTCCGATGAGACTACTCACAGTGACAAGGTTTTCTAGTTTTTCCCACATAAAGAGGTTACTTTAGTTGGATTTGCCATTGAAACTCGTTCGGTGACTAAGGTTTTCCCATTAGTTGACTCATTAGTCCCATGGCACTAATTCCTTAGTGACTAAGTTTCCCCCTCCTGTGGCTACGTTTTCCCATGAGACTACTCACAGTGGCTAGGTTTTCGAGTTATTCCAACACAAAGAGGTTATTTTACTAGGTTTTGCCATTGAAACTAGTCCATTGACTAAGGTTTTCCCATCCGGTGACTCATTTTTCCCATGACACTAATTGCTTAGTGACTAAGTTTTCCCCTCGTGTGACTGAGTTTTCCCGTGAGACTAGTCAAGGTGATGAGGTTCTCGAGTTTTTCCCACACAAATTTTTTTTATACAAGTATTTTCCGTTGAAACTCGTCCGGTGAGTAAAATTTTTCCATCCGGTGACGCATTATTTCCGTGACACGAATTCCTTTGGGACTAAGTTTCCCCTCCTGCGGCTGAGTTTTCCGATGAGACTACTCACAGTGACAAGGTTTTCTAGTTTTTCCCACACAAAGAGGTTACTTTACTAGGATTTTCCATGGAAACTCGTTCGGTGACTAAGGTTTTCCCATTAGTTGACTCATTAGTCCCATGGCACTAATTCCTTAGTGACTAAGTTTCCCTCTCCTGCCGCCGAGTTTTCCCATGAGACTACTCACAGTGGCTAGGTTTTCGAGTTATTCCAACACAAAGAGGTTATTTTACTAGGTTTTGCCATTGAAACTAGTACATTGACTAAGGTTTTCCCATCTGGTGACTCATTTTTCCCATGACACTAATTGCTTAGTGACTAAGTTTTCCCCTCGTGTGACTTAGTTTTCCCGTGAGACTAGTCAAGGTGATGAGGTTCTCGAGTTTTTCCCACACAATGAGGTTATTTTACAAGTATTTTCCGCTGAAACTTGTCCGCTGAGTAAAAATTTTCCATCCGGTGACGCATTTTTTCCGTGAGATGAATTCCTTTGGGACTAAGTTTTCCCCTCCTGCGACTGAGTATTTCCTGATGAGACTACTCACAGTGACAAGGTTTTCTAGTTTTTCCCACACAAAGAGGTTACTATTCTAGGATTAGCCAGGGAAACTCGTTCGGGGACTAAGGTTTTCCCATTAGTTGACTAATTAGTCCCATGGCACTAATTCCTTAGGGACTAAGTTTCCCCCTCCTGTGGCTGAGTTTTCCCATGAGACTACTCACAGTGGCTAGGTTTTCGAGTTATTCCAACACAAAGAGGTTATTTTACTAGGTTTTTCCATTGAAACTAGTCCATTGACTAAGGTTTTCCCATCCGGTGACTCATTTTTCCCATGACACTAATTGCTTAGTGACTAAGTTTTCCCCTCGTGTGACTGAGTTTTCACGTGAGACTAGTCAAGGTGATGAGGTTCTCGAGTTTTTCCCACACAAAGAGGTTTTTATACAAGTATTTTCCGTTGAACTCGTCCGGTGAGTAAAATTTTCGCATCCGGTGACTCATTTTTACCATGACACGAATTCCTTTGGGACTAAGGTTTCCCCTCTTCCTGCTGAATTTTCCGATGAGACTACTCACAGTGTCAAGGTTTTCTAGTTTTCCCACACAAAGAGGTTACTTTACTAGGATTTGCCATGGAAACTCGTTCGGTCCTTAAGGTTTTCCCATTAGTTGACTCATTAGTCCCATGGCACTAATTCCTTAGTGACTAAGTTTTCCCCTCGGGTGACTGAGTTTTCCCGTGAGACTAGTCAAGGTGATGAGGTTCTCGAGTTTTTCCCACACAAAGAGGTTATTTTACAAGTGTTTTCCGTTGAAACTCGTCCGGTGAGTAAAATATTTCCATCCGGTGACGCATTTTTTCCGTGACACGAATTCCTTTGGGACTAAGTTTTCCCCTCCTGCGGCTGAGTTTTCCGATGAGACTACTCACAGTGACAAGGTTTTCTAGTTTTTCCCAAACAAAGAGGTTACTTTACTAGGATTTGCCATGGAAACTCGTTCAGTGACTAAGGTTTTCCCATTAGTTGACTCATTAGTGCCATGGCTCTAATTCCTTAGTGACTAAGTTTCCCCCTCCTGTGGCTGAGTTTTCCCATGAGACTACTCAAAGTGGATAGGTTTTCGAGTTATTCCCACTACAAGAAATTTGACTTTCCGCCGCGGCCAAAAAACCGCGGCTGAAGGTAAAAAAACCGTGGCAATAACCTACGACCACGGTTTTGCCACAGATTTTCGCCTGTGGGATATGCAGCCGTGGCCTTTGCTAATCAGCCACGGTTTGTCACTTTAGGCCACCAATTTCTGATAACCGTGGCACGAATAGGCCACGGTTTAACCACGCTGGTTGAGGCCACGGTTTACAGCTAATTCTTTAAACCACGGTTTCCGAACCGTTGCTTTGATTTTTAGGCCGCGGTTACTTGCCGTGGTATTATTCAACCACGGTTTAAAACTGCTTCTTTACACCACGGTTTTCAAACCGTTGCGTTGATATGAGTGAGACCATATATAGGCCACGATTTTAACTTATTAACAGGATGGTGAACCAGAAGTTATACCACATTAAACCAAGAAATAGGGCTAGGCACTGCTTTTAGATTCTCATAGCATCTATTAAATATCAGAATTGCTATTTCTTGTTCAAAATACATCCTGTGGAACTATGTCCCTGTAAGTCTACTTTTAACCAATAAATAAATATTATAAAAAACTATCTAAAAGAAATCATATTATCATTAACAGTTAACTCTCATGTCAATATTAATATTAACAGGATGGTGATAATAATCAAGTAGCAGCAATTAAACAAAATCATCCATCAAGTTTGGAAATACAAATCAACATATTAGGTACTCTTTCCAAACATATAAATACAAATCAACATATTGGGTTCTCTTTCCAAAAATATACATACAAATAAACTATTAAGCTTATGTTAATTGTAAGCTATACCAAGCTCTCTCTTACATCCCCTCCTCCTTGAACCTTCTCTTTGAATCCCTCGCGAAAAGCTCCTTCAAATTATTCAAATCTTCAAGTTGATTTAAGTCCTATGAAGAAATGGAAAACCTGTTAGCTCAAGATCAGGTAACAATGCATGGAATAGATTTTGCTGCAGTTTACATATAATTCCAAATGCACAATGAGCTTGCTGGTCTTGTAAGAACTACAAGGCAGTAATCATTGTTAACCAAAACTAAATACAGGACTACTTTAAAAACTAAATGCTTTGAAAATAAAATGATTCAGCTACTTGATTAAAAACAGATCTACAAGACTACAACTGCGAACGTATAACTGTCTCTGCTACCAAATATGATCAACATAATAAATGATGGATGGAAAGAACCCCTGCTATTCTGATTCTAAAAATATATCAAGGCTTTGCCTCCACAAAATATGACTTTGAGGTCTGATTCTAAAGCTGCCACTCTAAAAAAGAACACTGCCATTCTGATTCTAAAAATTTCAGCATATGCTGTTTGAGAATAGAAGTCAAAGTTTAAAGTGGGGAGTATGTAGTATGAGATCAACAGGAAATTACATCTATTGTTAACCACACCAATCACTAAAAACTCAATATATATATATATATATATATATATATATATATATATATATTCATAGAAACAGAGAAGGACTTAACAATGGATGTGTGAATTAAAGCACCTTCTAATCTAAATTACACTTCTCACTATAAAAAGCCAAATATAATGAGGAACACCAAGAAAAGAGAGAATGTCAGATTAGAATCGAAAATTGAAAATAAATATGGTTGTTAGATCCCAAATAAACACAAAAAATGAGAGATAGAAGCCAAATGAGAAATCAGATTTGATTATGTGTGCAATGACCCCTTTAATGCATTTATCACCACACAGGAAGGGTTTGACATAATGTAAGATTAAGCTGAAGGTAAACAAAGAAAGGAAATAACATGTCTCTCTCAAATCTGACACAGAACTTTAAGTGGTAATAACCACTGACAGTACCAAACTATATTGGTAATGAACACATAGGGTTAAGTTTGAAAGTAAAGGTGGTGACTACCAAGGAATGAAACAAAGCCACCAAATGTCTATACTATATACTTTTTGTTAGGAGTCAGCAATCTAGAAAGAAAAATGAAATACAAGGCAATGGCAACTTATTTAAATCATGGGCTGTCACTGTCTACTAAGTTTAATATGTTATGTCTATGCATGTCTCAGTACTCAATGCCAAATTGCCAATGATATCAAACGATCAAAGCATTTCAGAGTAATAATTCTTTCCACTATCCACATAAACACAGTTCAGGAGCAAAATATACTTGATTTGCCAAGAAAGTAAGTTGTAAACTAGCTTTGCATACAAAATTTTCCAGTGATTCTCCAAATATTTAAACGAAATAGCGAACTGTAAATCTCATTCATTACATGTGTTATGAGATATGGATTTTTATAACGGTGTGCATGTAGGATTAAATCAACAATGTACATGATATACTGCAGTAACTGACAGAGAAGAATCAGCAGCATGGAATACCTGGAGATGCTTCTTTTCTCCTTAATATTTGGTGTGACTCAATAAGAGATGGAGGTTCATCTCCTTTATAGCGGTCTCTTGCTTCATCTCTTTCTTGGCAAACTCTCTTTAGGAGCTTGTATAAGTGTTTCACTGTCTCCTCATATTTCTTTATCTCATTGTTGGCTTCCATTCTTGCTGTTATCAGTTCAAGCTTGGTGCAGAGAAGCCTGTGCTTAACCTCATCAATACTCTGCCATTAAAAGATGCATAGTTTAGTCAGTGTGAAATTGAGAATTCAGAATACAATAATACACAACCAACAAGATATTGGAGACAACAATGTGATCTTAAAAGAACGGATCAAGTTACAAGCTTTGTTCAAAATGGTAAGACTAAACACTTTTGCCTTAACTTCTTCAATATAGCTGATATGTTTCACAAGAAAAAGTGAATTACTAAACACTAAAAGTTCTTTGGCTTGTGAAATAGCAGGGATTCAAAAAGTGACAAGAGGTCAATTTCTTATCTGAGGTAAAAACTAAAGCAATGTTATTGAACTTTTGAATTGTCTTTTGTTTTTTCATGTAACCACTTTTGACAATCTTAATTATGAAAAGACATGATTATGTCTCCACAAAACTACATGCACCCCTTTAGGATTAGTTATCCTGTCCTTATCAAATACATCTTGTTGGTATGACTTATTATGATAAAAATAGAAACTAAAGCTTCAATGGCAAGTTTGGAAAAAAAAAGGTTCAGTTTCAAATTATAACACTTTTAATACTACAACAAGCAGTAGCACTATTCCACAAGTTGATCATTCTATGAACCTCCAATACAATTCAAAGGTAAAAAGCACCAAGGTATCAGATATGAGTTCCAATATGGCATTCTCAAATTGCTATGATTTATCCTTGTCAAATGAGAAGAAGCATTCCTTAGCTGAATCAAGCAATAATTACTTGGCCTTACCAAAGCAACCAAATCATCAAAATTACCGACATGGGAATAGAATTTACTATTGTATCTTCCTCTGAATCGTCTACTGCTATATACCTTACAGTAAGACATAAAGTACAGAGATTTAAAAAAGGGTTACAAATAGACGACTGGAGGATGAAGGAAAGTTAAAATTATTCATGAAGAAAGGTCAGTTTTAGAAGAAAACTTCACACTAGAGGATGAAGGAAGTGAAGCGGCGGAGCAAATAGCTATATACCTGACAGGGAAGTTACCTTGGTTTGAGTGAGGGTTTGAGACGAACGGTGCGCAAATAGCTTCGCGGTGCAGAACTATGGAGGTCATGCAGAACGATGGAGGCAAGGGGTTAGGGTTAGAACGATGGAGGCGAGGGGTTAGTGATGGAGATGAAATTCCACAACGATGGAGGCGTGGGGGTCCAGAACGATGGAGGCGTGCAGGAGGCGATCGAGGGGTAGGAGGCGATGGGGTCCAGAACGATGGAGGCGTGCAGGAGGTCCAGAAAGTGCAAAGTGAAAACCTTGATCAAATTTCTAATTCTATAATTATGTTTAGTTATAGAAATAAAATAAAAACCTTGGCGGGCCAAATTTTAATAGGCCTTTTAATCAAAAAATCCTATTCCACGGTTGGAAGAGTGTGGAATAAAGGGTCCATGGTTGGCAAAATGCGGCCATATTATAGCAACGGGTACCAAACCGCGGTTTAAAGAGTATAGGCTACGGTTTGCTTTGTCCTGGTTGTAATTTTTGTAAAATTATCCCACGCTTCAAAAACCGTGGCCTTTGGCCATTTTAGGCCACAGTTTTCTGACCGTTGCAAATTTTGGCGTGGCCGAAAGTCAAATTTCTTGTAGTGTAGGAACACCACCAGCTCTACTGCATAATTATATTTTATATGAAAATTAGTTCAAATGTACTACATTTTATATGAAAACTGGTTCATGATTCTAGTTTAGTGGTTCTTGCTTGTACTTAACGCTTGCTTTGCTATCTTTTGTGAGGATGTAGAACTTTATTGGTTTGTCATTTGTGTTTGCTTTTGTTGTGTTAAGAGACAATTATCAGTTGTGGCTTCTGACTTGTGTTATTTGTGTATTTTTGCAACTTGCGAGAATGTAGAACTTTGTTGGTTTGTACTTTCTTCTCATAATTACTTTTTTTTTCCACTACATTAAATTTTGGCGGGCTAGCCCGCCAACCCCCAGCCCGCCAAAATGTGGGTTGGGTTGAGACTTTCAACCCATATACCAAATGTGGGCCAACCCAACCCGCCCCGCATTTTGGCGGGCTTTTGACGGGTCAGGCCTGGCCCGCCCCGCCAGCCCATATTGCCACCCCTAAACAAGGTTGTGTCAGCCTTACCCTTTTGGAATCCTTTTTCACAAAGGAATGTGCTTAATCTGTCATACCATGCACGAGGGGCTTGTTTAAGACCATAGAGTGCCTTCTTTAATCTGAAGACATGTGAAGGAAACTTGGGATCTTCAAATCCTGGAGGGTGCTTCACATAGACTTCTTCTTGAATGAATCCGTTCAGGAAAGCACTTTTAACATCCATTTGATATAATGGAAAGTTTAAAGAACAAGCATAAGCCAACAGAAGTCTTATGGCTTCCAACCTTGCTACTGGTGCATAGGTTTCATCAAAATCAATGCCTTCTTCTTGATTATATCCTTGTGCAACCAACCTTGCTTTGTTCCTAACAATAATACCATTTTCATCTAGTTTATTTCTGAATACCTACTTTGTTCCAATGACATGCTTGTCAGTGGGCTTAGGAACAAGTTCCCATACTTGATTCCTTTCATATTGGTTTAGTTCTTCCTGCATTGCCACAACCCAATACTCATCCTCCAGAGCATCATTCACTTTTGAGGGTTCTATTTGAGAGACAAAGGCCATGTTCAAGACTGAATCATTTAAGCGTAGCCTTATAGAAACACCTCTAGAAATATCTCCAATGATATTATCAACTGGATGATCCCTGTGGGTTTTCCATTCCTTTGGTAGGCGATAAGTGTTATCTTCAATATGCTCTTCTTGTATTGGATCTTGATCTTTTTCCTTTTGAGAGTCTTCATTGAGAATGATATCTTCTTCATCATAATCTGGAAGATTGACTGTATCTTCTTTTGAAGAGTTAGACTCATCAAAGGAAACATGTATGGACTCTTCCATAGATAGAGTTTTCTTGTTAAAGACTCTATATGCTTTGCTTGTTAGGGAATAACCAAGGAATATACCTTCATCAGACTTTTCATCAAACTTACCAAGGTTTTCCTTTCCATTGTTTAAGACAAAGCATTTTGATCCAAAAGCATGTAGATGAGAAATATTTGGTTTCCTTCCTTTGTAGAGTTCATAGGGGGTTTTCTTCAGAATAGGTCTAATAAGAACTCTATTGGAAACATAGCAAGCAGTACTTACAGCATCAGCCCAAAAGTATTTTGGAAGATTGAATTCACTTAGCATGGTTCTTGCTAATTCTTCAAGTAGTCTGTTCTTCCTTTCTACAACACCATTTTGTTGTGGTGTTCTTGGAGTAGAAAAGTTATGTGATATTCCATTCTCATCTCATAATTCTTGAAATTGATGATTCTGAAATTCTCCACCATGATCACTTCTAATAGAAGAGATCTTTAAAGCCTTTTCATTTTGAACTAGCCTTGCATATCTTTTTAATGCGTTGAAGGCTTTATTCTTACGAGGCAAGAATAATGTCCAGGTAAATCTAGAGAAATCATCAACAATATAAAGGTTACCTCCGAAGCTTTTGGTTCTTGATGGTCCGAACAAATCCATATGTAGTAATTGGAGAGGTCTTGTAGTTGAGACTATGTTCTTTGGCTTGAAAGATGTTATGATTTGCTTCCCTTTTTGACACGCATCACAAAGCTTGTCTTTCTCGAATCTTATCTTTGAAAGTCCAACAACTAGATCATGCTTGACTAGTTTGTTTAAATGATCTATGTGTATATGAGCCAGTCTTCTATGCCATAGCCATGAATCATTATTGTTCTTGGCTAAAAGGCATCTGACATTTTGTCGAATTTCATCCAAGGATATCATGAAGACCTTATTGACTTTATATCCGGAAAACTTAATCTCTTTAGTTTTCACATCCTTTACTACACAGATATCATTAATGAAACCAACTTTTAAACCTTTGTCACAAAGATGACTGATACTTAGAAGATTATGCATCAAACCATCAACATATAGAACTTTGTCGATGACTGTTTGAGGGGGTGTGCCTATTCTTCCAATACCAAGTATCTTTCCCTTTTGATTGTTTCCATATGTGACAAATCTCTTTTCTCTAGGTATAAGTAAAGAGAACTTTGTTTTGTCTCCTGTCATGTGTGATGAGCAGCAAATATCAAGATACCATAAATCTTTTGCTGCATTCATGCACACCTACATGGCAAAGTTCAGACATGGGTATTAGGAACCCAATAAGCTTTTGGTCCTTCTAAGTTAGTGTTTTTCCTAACCCATATATATATATTCCCTATTTGGTACTCCAACATTCTTGTAATAACATCTACTAGGGGTATGTCCTATTTTGTTACAATATGTCCATGAATATTGATTGTAACTAGATGTTTTCCTAGGAGAAGGATTGATCTTCTTAGGAGGTCTACGAAAATTACTTTTCCTATTGTTCATACTCCTAAAAGAATTAGTCTTAGTATTTTCAGAAAATCCTTCCACTTTGTTTGGTTTTACAAACACAGTTTTCTTAACTTCTTTTGTCTTTGGATGAGATGTATATCCTACTCCAGACTTATTGTTTGAGTGCCTTTGCACACTTAGAATATCATCTAACTTTTTTTTTTCCTGTGTTGAAGTTATGAACTCTTTGTTGAAGATTATCTATCTTTTCTTCTAGAGAACTACACTTAGTGCATTTATGTGAAATATCTAACTTAGATTTCACTATGTCTAATTCCTCATGTAAAATCCTACACTTATTTTCTAAAGATGATATTAAATCATTTTGCTTAGTGCTAATCTTAGAGAAATTTTGACATAATTTAAACATATTTTCCATAGTATATTTTAAATCATGAAAAGAAATAGAATTATCACTAACCTGGGTATCTTCGGTATTTGAATCATGTGAAGCCATTAATGCAACTTGTGCTTCTTCTTTGTCAGAATTTGATGATGAACTTACTTCATTTTCATCCCAAGCCAAGTATGCTGTTCGTGTGGATTGATCCTTCTTTTCAAATTTGTCCTTTAGACCATGTTTCTTCTTTTGAAGATTTGGACATTCTAACTTGACGTGTCCAGGTTTACCACATTCAAAGCATGTGATCTTTTGAGAGGAGGAGGACTCATTATTCCTTTGGAAAGATCTGTTATTGTTAAATTTCATACCTTTTCTTTTGAGAAACTTTCCAAAGTTCTTCACTAGAAGATTCATGTTCCCATTATCTTCTTCTTCAAAATCTGCATCATAATCATCTTTGATACTTTCTTTTGCCTTTAGGGAAATGGATCGATACTTCTTCTCATGTTGTTCGTGTTCCTCTAAACTATTCAATTCCAACTCGTGTTCTTGGAGTTTTCCAAAGAGAGTTGCAAGAGTCATATTTGATAAACTCTTCTTCTCTGAAATAGCCGTGACCTTTGGTTGCCATGCTCTTGTGAGTGATCTTAGAACTTTCATGTTCAAGTCACTGTTTGAAAACTGTTTACCAAGAGCAATCAAATGGTTAATCAAATGAGTGAATCGTTTTTGCATATCCAATACCTTTTCTCCTAGAAGCATTCTGAACATTTCATATTCTTGAGATAGAGTATTGATTTTTGATCTCTTGACTTCATCTGTTCCTTCATGAGTCACCATCAACGTATCCCATATTTCTTTCGATGTTGTACATGTTGATACTCTAAAAATCTCATCCATGCCAAGAGCAGATGTAAGAATATTCATTCCTTTGAGATCATATTGAACCTTCTTCTTATCTTCTTCATTCCAAGTGTTCTCTGATTTTGGTTGTGAACTTCCTTCAACTTCTTCTACAGGAACAAAGGGACCTTCTTCAATGGCTTTCCAGATTCCCGCGTCTAATGACTTTATGAAGATTTTCATCTTGATTTTCCAGAAGTCATAGTGTTCTCCATTGAAGAATGGTGGCCTGTTTATGTTGAATCCTTCACTGGTTCCATGATTGGAAGAGGGTGCCATCTTTTTCCGGATCTTAGGAGCAACTTACCTAAACGTACGCTCTGATACCAATTGTTAGTATAGATAGCAACCTGAGATGGGGTGAATCAGGTTTATCCGATTTTTGCCTTAATACCTTCTTACCTTCAAGATAAATGTAAATGCAAACGATTGCAACGGAAATAAACGTTGCTTGAAAGTAAAGATGAAGGGTAGAAGAATTCACACACGGAATTTTATCCTGGTTCACCTTCTATACACCGAAGGCTACGTCCAGTCCCTCAAGAAAATCCCTTGAGGATTTTTCCACTATTGATAAAAATCTCTTACAAGTTCTTACACCAAGTACCCTAAGAATTTCTATCAATTTCCTGTGAAAGTATACCACTTTCAACAGCCCCTGAAAGTACACCACTTTCAGTTCTTGAAGGCAAACCACCTTCAGACCTTGAAGGCTAGACCACCTTCAGACCTTGAAGGCTAGACCACCTTCAATCAACACCCTGAAAGTACACCACTTTCAGTAACAACAACCCTTCACCGAGACCCACGGTGAATACTCAATCTACCAGAAAGAGATGAAGAAGAGTTTACAATTTGGCTGTATCAATCCTTTTTCATACAAGTGGATTGATCATGAGAATTTATGCGTTAAGGCTCTTAAGAATAATAAGATTCTGAGTTCCTCAAGATATGAACAACTAGAGTGTTCTTTTAATCATGAAGATCATGAACTCAGAATTTAGGCTCTTTGAAAGTTTAAGTTTAAGGAGCCTTTATGCTTTGAGAAGCCTTTAGAAGCATAACTCACCTAAACTAAGACTTCTAGGTAAATGATGAACTTTATAGCGCTGTTTCCTCTAAGTCTTCTTTTCTTCTTTTTGCCGATGAGTTTGTCATCATCAAAACCTCAACCAAGGTCAGGAGCAAGACCTTCTTCACATAAAGATGAGATTAAATAATTTTGCCTAGTACTAACCTTAGAGAAACTTTGACATAATTTAAACAAATTCTCTATAGCATATTTTAAATCATGAAATGAAATAGATCTATCACTAACCTGGATATCCTCAGCATCTGAATCATGTGAAGCCATTAATGCAACTTGTGCTTCTTCTTTGTCAGAATCTGATGATGAACTTACTTCATTTTCATCCCATGCCAAATAAGCTCTTCGTGTGGGTTGATCTTTCTTTTCAAATTTGTCCTTCAGACCATGTTTCTTCTTTTGAAGATTTGGACATTCTAACTTGATGTGTCCAGGTTTTCCACATTATTTTGAGAGGAGGAGAACTCATTATTTCTTTGGAAAGATCTGTTATTGTTAAATTTCATACCTTTTCTTTTGAGAAACTTTCCAAAGTTCTTCACTAGAAGATTCATTTTCCCATTTTCTTCTTCTTCATAATCTGCATCGTAATCATCCTTGATGCTTTCCTTTGCCTTTAGGGAAATGGATCGATATTTCTTCTCATGTTGTTCATGATCCTCCAAACGATTCAATCCCAACTCGTGTTCTTGGAGTTTTCCAAAGAGAGTTGCAAGAGTCATATTAGACAAATTTTTCTTCTCTGAAATAGCCGTAACCTTTGGTTGCCATGCTCTTGTGAGTGATCTTAGAACTTTCATGTTCAAGTTACTGTTTGAAAACTGTTTACCAAGAGAAATCAAATGGTTAATCAAATGAGTGAATCGTTTTTGCATATCCAATACCTTTTCTCCTAGAAGCATTCTGAACATTTCATATTCTTGAGATAGGGTATTGATTTTTGGTCTCTTGACTTCATCTGTTCCTTCATGAGTCACCATCAAAGTATCCCATATTTCTTTTGATGTTGTACATGTTGAAACTCTGAAAAACTCATCCATGCCAAGAGCAGATGTAAGAATATTCATTCCTTTGAGATCATACTGAACCGTCTTCTTTTCTTCTTCATTCCAAGGGTTTTCTGGTTTTGCTTGTCTACTGTCTCCCACTTAATTCATAGGTACAAACGGACCTTCTTCAATGGCTTTCCATATTTCTCCATCCAACGACTTTATAAAGATTTTCATCTTGATCTTCCAGAAGTCGTAGTGGTCTCCATTGAAGTATGGTGGTCTGTTTATGTTGAATCCTTCACTGGTTCCATGACTGGAAGAGGATGCCATCTTTTCCCGGATCTTAGGAGCAACTTACCTAAACTTACGCTCCGATACCAATTGTTAGTCTAGATAGCAACCTGAGAGGGGTGGGGGTGAATCAGGTTTACCCGATTTTCGCCTTGAACCTTCTTACTTTCAAGATGAATGTAAATACAAACGATTGCAGCGGAAATAAGCGTTGCTTGAAAGTAAAGATGAAGGGTAGAAGAATCCACACACAGAAATTTATCCTGGTTCACCTTCTATCCACCGAAGGCTACGTCCAGTCCCTCAAGAAAACCCCTTGAGAATTTTTCCACTATTGATAAAAATCTCTTACAAGTCCTTACACCAAGTACACCACTTGTGAAAGTACACCACTTTCAGTCCCTGAAGGCAAACCACCTTCAGACCTTGAAGGCAAAACCATCTTCACCCCACACCCTGAAAGTACACCACTTTCAGTAACAACAACTCTTCACCAAGATCCACGGTGAATACTCAATCTACCAGAAAGAGATGAAGAAGAGTTTACAATATGGCTGTATCAATCCTTTAACATACAAGCGGATTGATCATGAGAATTATGCTTTAAGGCTCTTAAGCATAATAAGATTCTAAGTTCCTCAAGATTTGAACAACTAGAGTGTTCTCTTAACAATGAAGATTATGAACTCAGAATTTAGGCTCTTTGAAAGTTTAAGTATCAAAAGACTTAATGAATGAACTATTTTGGCAAAGCTTTGGCCTAATGATGTATTCTCATGTGTTGTTTTGTTTCTGGACTCAAATGTACTTTATATAGGCAAGAGGAACGACCTTGAACCAATGCAACCCTTCCTCAAAGGTTTGAGATACAATGGTTCATGAAAAGATGCAACTTTTCGGGTATGTAATCGATTACATTACTTAGGTAATCGATTACACTAAAAGCCGTTGCCGTTTGAATTTCAAATTCAAACTTGTAATCGATTACAAGCAAGAAGTAATCGATTACTTTCCTAGGTGTAATCGATTACCAGAAAGGTGAAATCGATTACACTCAAGTCCAATATCCAGAAACTTGAACTTTAAGATCGGCTTGAGATATACTACTTCTTTTAACTTATGAAAACATTAAACTTGATTAGATTAGATGTTTTAAGGAGCCTTTATGCTTTGTGAAGCCTTTAGAAGCATACCTCACCTAAACTAAGACTATTAGGTAGATGTTGAACTATATAGCACTGTTTCCTCTAAGACTTCTTCTCTTCTTTTTGCCGATGAGTTTGTCGTCATCAAAACCTCAGCCAGGGTCAGGAGCAAGACCTTCTCCACAGATCGAACATCTAGGTGACAGAAAGCTTGTCACTCCCAGATATCTTGATCTAAGGCTATTTCAACATGCAAAGGTTGCCGGCCTTGATCTATTGCTATCTGTTCGATATCTCCACAACTTCAGCACTATCTCCCCTTGGGAAGGAATTCTATGATTGTGCCCTCAAGGTTAACCCTAACCACATCCGAACACGATGCTTACGGCAAGTAATAGACATTCAGTCTCGTGATGTGTCTGATATACTAAACCTTCCTCTCGATGGTGTTTGCTACTCATCTTCCTGGGAAGCTTCTAAAAGCAACCCCATCACTATTTGGAAGGAAGTTCCGAAGTGCTCTACGTCTCGCCGTGTGAAGAATCTAGTTGAGGAATGTATCTTTCCTCATGCTGTTCTTAGCAAGATTATATTGCCAAAAGAGGGTTCTAGAGACTTAGTCAACAAGTTCTCTCAATGGACTCTATTCCAGATGCAACATCGCAAAAAAGTTAATCTGCCTGATCTTCTAGTTCAATATATGATTCACACTCTGGAACAATCCAACACGAACCTTCCCTATGGCTCACTCATGACGGCCCTTATGCGACATAAGAAGCTGCTCACTGCCTCCATATAATCAGTGAAGTTCATCTCGCGTGACTCTATCTCTGCCACTCCCATCAATTTTGGAGATGTCCGTCGAATGAACCTTAACATTGACATATCTGCTGTACCTGAAGACCTCTTAAGTGACTGGGCTAAGCAGAACAAGCAAAGAAAAATTCAGAGGAAGTCTCCTGAACTGACACCGTCCAGTGATTGCCTCAATCGTCGTCATCTGGGACATACTTCTCAGATGAATTCAGACCACTCCCACCAGACTGAATCTCAGGAACCACTACCTACTACAGAATCTTTGCCTCCATCAACTTCTTCTAAACCTCCTCTCGAGACTGTGCATCCCACTGCTAAACTTATCTCACATTATCATGCACGATATCTGAAGTTCTTGCCTCCACTCTTTCACAAATATATCTCAGATGTCTTCGATGTCGAAGATGATGGCAATTGTGGATTTAGATGCCTTGCTCAGTGGCTGGGTCTTTTAGAGTCAAAAACTTAATGAGTTAACCTATTTTGATAAATAACAATATCGCTAAGTGTTACTGACTTCCTTAAAAGTTTTCATACTCAGGAACACTTATGGACTGAAGACATTCTGCGAGGATCTCCACAAAGCATTATCAAAAAGCAAGTGAAGAAACCGTCCGCCTATGTGAATTAGTCTTCCTTTAGAGAAGAGTACGTCCGCCTGTGAAGAACGTCCGATTGATCAGCTGCTCAACTCTTGAAGAATACTTGGGTTGACTAAAAGCAATGATTGAAGACTCGTGCAAAATGAAATATCCTGAAGGTGATCGATTTGTTCAAACAAAAGATGAGTTGTCATGCACCTCTTGGTGGTTCAGAGCATTAATGGCGAAAGAGACAGAATTAAGCGCCTCATTCCTGAAAGATTTAAATCTTCTGACATTCCTTAATTCAAGCTACTTTTGCTGAATTAACGGCGATATCTTCTGATCATCGTATCTCCTCAACCATCAAATTCAAATATTCTGGTCAGAGCATTAATGACTAAATTATCTGTAATGCATATGCATTAAATGCAGTCTCTGTGAACCAGAGCAAAAGCATCACCAGACGATACTGTTCTTTGTTGTTGAAGAAACATTCTTTACCTGGAAGATTGCAACAACAGAAGCAGAAGTATCCGTTACTCACAATCAAGCAAAAATTCAACGGAACTATTTTTGAAGATCTTCACCAAAGCCTCCAGTTATCATCCTACTGAAGATATAAATAGTGGACTTTGCATCAGCTCCAATTTGGCGACTCATACACAATCAAAGCATTCAAACCTTCCAAATCCATATTTGAACAAGCTTGAAGCCAAGAACACTCAGTAACCTCAACCTTCTCATTTTCTGAGTTCTGTCGCCAACTAGTTTGAAATCTCTTACAGAGTGAAAACTCTTATCCTTTCTCACACAAGCCATTCAGAGAACTAATTTGTATACCATCTCTGAACTTAGCTCTTCATATTTTCTACCCACTCTCGTCGAAGAGAATCTTGTAGAAAACAAATCTTCTTGAAAAAGAACTGGGAGGAGTCCTGTCAAACACTCTAGAGATAAAGGAGAAGTCCTATAATACCTGTAAATGAGTAGTCCTCAGAATACTGGGAGAAGTCCCTGAGAACACTTGTACTATTCTGTTGAAATAGTGAAAATCTTGGTGTAGCCAAGGACTGGACGTAGCCCTGTCGATTAAGGGGGTGAACCAGGATAAATATTGTGTGTGCTTTATTCTTCAAGCTTTAAGTTTATTTCCGCTGCACATCTTTGTCAAACGTTTTCGAACTAATAATAACTAACTTGTGAAAAAGGTTTAAAAATCACACACACAATTCAAACCCCCCATTTCTTGTGTGGTTTTATTACTATCAATTGGTATCAGAGCTTAACCGCTCTGAGAATTACTAATATCTTAACAGGTGTAGAGTGAAAAGATCCATGGACGGCATTGCCTACCCAACCGGAACTGCAACCAACAAGCCACCATTCTTTGATGGCTCAAACTACCCCTACTGGAAGAAGAACATGCAGCTATTCATCGAATCAACCGATTGGAAGCTATGGGATGTAATATCGAAAGGAAATTATGTTCCCAAAGTTAGTGAAAGCAAGGCCATTCCAGCCGATAAATGGACAGATGAACAGAAGACAGACAATCAAAGAAATGCCAAGGCGAGGTTGTTCCTCATATGTGATCTTAGCAAAAATGAGCATGAAAAAGTTGATAGCTTGAGCACTGCAAAGGAGGTATGGGATACATTAGCTATTGCTCATGAAGGAACCTCTGCCATACAAGACACCAAGATGAGCATGCTTGCATCTCAGTACAAAAACTTCATGATGGATGACAATGAATCCATTGACTCCATGTTCGCACGACTTCAAATCATTCATAATGGGATGAGGAACATGGGAAAAAGCTTCACTGACAGGGAGCAAGTGATCAAGATTCTCAGAAGCCTTCCCACCAATTGGAGAAACTTCGTCACTTCCTAGAGAGCTGGAAAGAACCTTGATACCTATCAAGTAGAAGACCTGCTGGGAGAGATGAAGATTCATGAGCAAGATCTTGCTAACGATGCTGCTATCATACGAAGAAAAGCGTCTGCCGCGAAAGCTGTAGCATATAAAGCCAACAAATCAAAGGCTTTGAAAGCTAACGAATCCTCAGATGAGGAAACTGTGCAGTCTGATCGCTCCGATGATGAACAGGCCCTGTTCAATCGAAGATTCAGAAGAATGATGGGAAACAGGAAGCAGTTCAAAGGAAGACAATCTTCCACACCAAGAGACGAAGAGAAAATCCCAAATAAAGGAGGGATCGTCTGCTACGAGTGTAAGAAACCTGGACATTTCAAAGCCGACTGCCCTCGTCTGGGAAACAAGCCTTCCCAAAAGAACTTCTATAAGAAGAAGGCCTTTTCCAGTCAAAACGATGAGTCAGAAGACGACTCTGAAAAAGAAGAAGAAACTAAGGGAGCCAACAAGGAAACTTCATACTGTGCATTTATGGGATCCATAGACACATCAGACATCGAAGCAGATAAAGAAGCTGAGGCACTGATGATCTCTGTTGATCTATCCAACGGCGAGGAAAATGACAAAGATGAGGTAAGTCCCGAAATCTCATCTGAAGACTATAATGAACTATTAGAGTATGCTCATGCATCAGCAATCAAGTATAGTTCACTCAAGAAAAAGCATGATAAAACTGTAAAAGAATTGCATGCATCTAAAGAAGTATCTATTATGCTAACAAAGAAAAATCAAATACTCTTAGAACAAGACGCAAACAAAGAAATCAAATTCTTAAAACAAAGAGTAAGTAGCTTAATCAAAGACCTATCCACCTTTACTCAAGGTTATGATAACCTAATTAAATTAAGTGGAAACATCAGATCAGCTTATGATCGCAGAGGTTTAGGTTGTGAAGAAGAAAGTTGGGATATAACTGCCATAAAACATAATTCTTCTGCTGTTCCATACAAATATCAACTTGAAAAGAAAAATGTTTCACCTCCATCTATTAAATTCCAACCCAAAAATTTCATAGTCAAGGGTAAGGAGAAACAAACTCCTAAAAAAATAGTGCATGGGAGGAAAAGTCCACCCAAAATGATAACTAACAAGAAAGTGTTAGTACAGATAGCAACCTGAGAGGAGGGGGTGAATCAGTGTTGCCCCAATTTTCGCCTTATTAAAATTGTTACTTTCAAGTTTACGATGATCACGAGATGATCGTTATGATTGCAGCGGAATTGAGCGATGCTTGAAAGTAAATATGAAGGATAAAGGAAATCACACACAAGAGTTTATCCTGGTTCACCTTCAATCCACCGAAGGCTACGTCCAGTCCCTCAAGAAAACCCCTTGAGGATTTTTCCACTATTGATAAAAATCTCTTACAAGTTCCTAACCCAAGGACCCCAAGAATTTCTACCAATATCCTGTGAAAGCAAACCACTTTCAACAGCCCCTGAAAGCAAACCGCTTTCAGTTCCTGAAGGCAAACCACCCTCAGACCTTGAAGGCTAAACCACCTTCAATTACAACCCTGAAAGTATACCACTTTCAGTGACAACAACCTTTCACCGAATACCACGGTGAAAACTCAATCTTACAGAAAGAGATGAAGAAGAGTTTACAATTGGCTGTATCAATCCTTTAACATACAATTGGATTGATCATGAGAAATTATGCTTTAAGGCTTTTAAGCATAATACAATTCTGAGTTCTTCAAGATATGAACAACTAGAGTGTTCTTATATAAATGAAGATCATGAACTCAGAATTTAGGCTCCAAAAGGTTTAAGTTCTAAAAGATGAACTAATTTTGACAAAGTTTTGGCCTAATGGTGTTTTCTCATGTGTAAAGTGTTGTCTCTTGTTGTGTTGTGAATTCTGGACTCAAATGGACTTTATATAGGCAAGAGAAACGTCCTTGAACCATCACAACCCCTTTTAAAAGGTTTGGGACACAATGGTTCATGAAGAGATGCAACTTTTCGTTCTGGTAAACGATTACCACACTTAGTGTAATCGATTACACTAATGACCGTTTCGGTTTGAATTTGAATTTCAAACATGTAATCGATTACAGACAAGTGGTAATCGATTACTTTCCTAGGTGTAATCGATTACCAGAAAGCTGCAATCGATTACACAGAAGCCCATTTTCCAAAAGCTTGATTCTTTGAGACTGGCTTAAGGTTTTCTACTATTTTTAAGTTATGAAAACACTTAGCTTGATTAGATTAGGTGTTTTAAGAGCCTTTATGCTTTAATAGACCTTTGGAAGCATAACTCACCTAATACTAAGACTTCTAAACTATTGATGGACTTGTAGCACTTGTTTCTTTGAAGTCTTCTTTTCTTCTTTTTTGTTAATGAGTTTGTCGTCATCAAAACCACAGCCAGGGTCAGGAGCAAGACCTTCTTCACATAAAGGACCCAAGAGAGTTTGGGTACCTAAATCTATGATTATTCCTCTGGCAGATGTGCTTAATAGCTCAAAGCCAAAAAGAGCAATGGTACCTGGACAGTGGGTGCTCACGGCACATGACGGGAAAAAGGTCTTTATTCGCAAAGATCCATGAGAAGAAAACTGGAGGGACAGTTACCTTCGGAGGTAATCAAAAGGGGTTCATTGTCGGAGAAGGTAATGTTGGTAAGAATCCCCTTCCAGTAATACGGAAAGTTCTGCTGGTTGAAGGACTGAAACATAACCTACTTAGCATAAGCCAATTGTGTGATAGTGGGCTCACTGTTTCCTTCAACAAAGTGAAGTGTAGTGTCACAAACGAGGATGACAAGATTATCTTTGAAGCACAGAGACAAGGGGATCTAAATAAGACCTCCTTGGAAAACCTTGCAAGTCAAAAGGTAACATGTCTAGTATCAGCAGAGGATGACAAATGGATATGGCACAGGAAGCTAGGGCATGCATCCTTAAAGACCATTGCTAAGATAATCAAGTATGATTTAGTAAGTGGTCTGCCAAATCTGTCTTTCAAATCTGATGATACATGCTCAGCATGTCTCCAAGGAATGCAATTAAAAAGTTCTTTCCATGCAAAGAACGTTGTCAGTACCAAGAGACCTATGGAAATGTTACACATGGACTTGTTCGGACCTACTAGATCGGCTAGTTGTTCTAGAAAAAGATTTTGTCTTGTCATCGTTGATGACTACACTAGATTTACATGGGTACAATTTCTCGGAACAAATGATGAAACTTTCAAGTCCTTCCTAATCATTGCGAAAAGAGTTCAAAATGAAAAAGGATACTGCATCACCAACATTCGTAGTGACAGAGGAGGAGAATTTATAAATGAAGAGTTCAACCACTGCTGTGAAGAAAATGGAATATTTCATCAAGTCTCTGCTCCAAGAACTCCTCAGCAAAATGGAGTAGCCGAAAGGAAGAACAGGTCACTGCAAGAAATGGCCAGGACTATGCTCAACGAGACATCTCTACCCAAATACTTCTGGGCTGAAGCCATCCATACAGCATGCTATATTCAAAATCGAATATTTATGCGTCCTATCTTGAAGAAAACAGCGTATGAGTTGTGGAAGGGAAGAAAGCCAAGCATCTCATACTTTCATCCATTTGGATGTCCATTCTTTCTACTTAACACAAAGGATGACCTTGGAAAATTCGATGCAAAATCAGACAAAGGAATATTCTTAGGATATTCACCCAACTCCAAAGCATTCCGAGTATACAACTCTAGAACAATGGCAGTAGAGGAGTCTATCAATGTCAAGTTCGAAGATAAACACATTAGTGGAAATCAGATGACTCCAGAAGAAGAATATGATGACCCGGAAATATGTGGAGCGCCCTCATCAAATCCAGTTCAGCCGTCAACGTCTGACAAAGAGAGAAATCCAATTACTCCTTCTTCAACTCAACCAGATGATGTTTGTGAAACTACGTCTGACGATAATTCCACAAGTCAAGTCATGACCTCTAGTGGCATCTCTCTACCTCGAGACTGGAGATTCAAACCAGACCATCCTCCTACACAGATAATCGGAAGTGTACATGAAAAGGTAAGAACCAGATCCACTTTTAATGATTATAATAACTGTGCGTTTCTCTCTGAAATAGAACCGAAGAACATAGGTGAAGCATTACAGGATGAAGGATGGATCCTAGCCATGCAAGAAGAACTAAATCAATTTGAGAGAAGCAGAGTCTGGGATCTAGTGCCCAAACCAGAAGAAAAATCCATCATTGGCACAAGATGGGTATTCAGAAATAAAATGGATGAAAATTGAAAAGTCACCAGAAACAAAGCTCGTCTGGTGGCACAAGGGTATGATCAACAAGAAGGAATTGATTATACAGAAAAATTTGCCCCCGTAGCAAGAATTGAAGCTATTCGCATCTTATTGGCGTTTGTATGTCAGCACTCCATAAAGTTGTATCAAATGGATGTGAAAAGTGCGTTCCTAAACGGATATATTGAGGAAGAAGTATAGTGAAGCAGCCTCCAGGCTTTGAAGATCCGGATCTACCAGACCACGTCTTCAAGTTAAGAAAGGCATTATATGGACTAAAGCAAGCACCGCGTGCATGGTACGATCGTTTGAGTTCATTCCTGATGAACAATGGATTCTCACGAGGAAGCATTGACAACACTCTGTTTAGAAGAAAAAGGTCCAAGGATTTCATTCTGGTGCAACTATATGTTGATGACATCATCTTTGGCGCCACTAATGAAGTTCTCTGCCAAGAATTTTCAAAACTGATGTAGAGTGAATTCGAGATGAGTATGATGGGAGAATTAAAGTTCTTCCTAGGATTGCAGATCAGACAGGAAGGAACCCGAACCTACATTCATCAAACAAAGTACATTAATGATCTCCTAAAGAAGTATTGCATGGAGAAAGCCAAAGCAATGGGAACCCCTATGTGAAGAAGGTCTTGCTCCTGACCCTGGCTGTGGTTTTGATGACGACAAACTCATCAACA
Organism: Acmispon strigosus; assembly: GCA_030819835.1. Classification (NCBI taxonomy): domain Eukaryota; kingdom Viridiplantae; phylum Streptophyta; class Magnoliopsida; order Fabales; family Fabaceae; genus Acmispon; species Acmispon strigosus. The sequence continues at coordinate 14,426,813 of JAUAMA010000004.1, read as the reverse complement.
AAAAGAAGAAAAGAAGACTTCAAAGAATCAAGCACTCAAGTCCATCAATAGTCTAGAAGTCTTAGAATTAGGTGAGTTATGCTTCTAAAGGTTTATTAAAGCATAAAGGCTCTCAAAATACCTAATCTAATCAAGCTAAGTGTTTTCATAACTTAAAAGAAGTAGAAAACCTTAAGCAAGTCTCAAAGAATAAGTTTCTGGAAAATGGGCTTCTGTGTAATCGATTACACTATTATGGTAATCGATTACACCAAGGCAAGTAATCGATTACTCCAGTCTTGTAATCGATTACATGTTTGAAATTCAAATTCAAACTGAAACGGTCACTTGTGTAATCGATTACACTAAGTATGGTAATCGATTACCAGAACGAAAAAGTGCATCTTTTCATGAACCATTGTGTCCCAAACCTTTTGAAAAGGGTTGTGATGGTTCAAGGACGTTTCCCTTGCCTATATAAAGACCATTTGAGTCCAGAAAACATAACAACAACATAGAACACACAACACACACGAAATAGACACATTTCACATGAGAAAAACACATTAGGCCAAAGTTCTTTAAAAATTGGTTCATCTTTTAGAACCTAAATCTTTTGGAGCCTAAATTCTGAGTTCATGATCTTCATGTTTACAAGAACACATTAGTTGTTCATATCTTGAAGAACTCAGAATTGTATTATGCTTAAAAGCCTTAAAGCATAATTTCTCATTTTCAATCCAATTGTGTGTTAAAGGATTGAAACAGCCAAGTGTAATATCTTCTTCATCTCTTTCTCTAAGATTGAGTTTTTCACCGTGGTATTCGGTGAAGGGTTGTTGTCACTGAAAGTGGTTTGCTTTCAGGGTCTTGATTGAAGACAAGTTTGTCTTCAAGGTCTGAGGGTGGTTTGCCTTTAGGAACTGAAAGTGGTTTGCTTTCAGGGGCTGTTGAAAGCGGTTTGCTTTCACAGGATATTGGTAGAAGTTCTTGGGGTCCTTGGGTTAGGAACTTGTAAGAAATTCTTATAAATAGTGGAAAAATCCTCAAGGGGTTTTCTTGAGGGACTGGACGTAGTCTTCGGTGGATTGAAGGCGAACCAGGATAAATCTTGTGTGTGATTCTGTTTATCCTTCACATTTACTTTCAAGTATTGTTCATATCCGCTGCAATCACAAAGATCAACTCGTGATCATCATAAACTTGAAAGTAACGATTTCAATAAGGCGAAAATTGGGGCAACACTGATTCACCCCCCTTCTCAGGTTGCTATCTGTTCTAACAATTGGTATCAGAGCGGAAGTTTAGGTAAGTTACTCCTAAGATCCGGGAAAAGATGGCATCCTCTTCCAATCATGGAACAAGTGAAGGACACAACATAAACAGGCCACCATTCTTCAATGGAGAACACTATGACTTCTGGAAAATCAAGATGAAGATATTCATAAAGTCATTAGACTCAGGAATATGGAAAGTCATTGAAGAAGGACCCTTTGTGCCTGTAACAATTGAAGAAGGAACTTCACAACCAAAACCAGAAAGTACTTGGAGTGAAGAAGAAAAGAAGAAAGTTCAACATGATCTCAAAGGAATGAACATTCTTACATCTGCTCTTGGCATGGATGAATTTTTCAGAGTATCAACATGCACTTCATCAAAAGAAATATGGGATACTTTGATGGTGACTCATGAAGGAACAGATGAAGTTAAGAGATCAAAGATCAATACTCTATCTCAAGAATATGAAATGTTCAGAATGCTTCCAGGAGAAAAGGTATTAGACATGCAAAAACGATTCACTCATTTAATTAATCATTTGATTGCTCTTGGTAGACAATTTTCAAACAGTGACTTGAACATGAAAGTTCTAAGATCACTTACAAGAGTATGGCAACCAAAAGTAACAGCCATCTCAGAGAAGAAGAGTTTATCAAATATGACTCTTGCAACTCTCTTTGGAAAACTCCAAGAACATGAGTTAGAATTGAATCGTTTAGAAGAGCATGAACAACATGAGAAGAAGTATCGATCAATTTCCCTAAAAGCAAAAGAAAGCATCAAAGAAGAATATGATGCAGATTCTGAAGAAGAAGACAATGAAATCTAAATCTTCTAGTGAAGAACTTTGGAAAGTTTCTTAAAAAGAAAAATGTTAGATTTAACAACAATAAAGTCTTCCAAAGAAACAATGAGTCTTCTTCATCTCAAAAGATTACATGTTTCGAGTGTGGCAAACCGGGACATTTCAAGTCAGATTGTCCAAATATTCAGAAGAAGAAACATGGTCTAAGAGAGAAATTCGAAAAAAGGGATCAACCCACTCGAAGAGCATATTTGGCTTGGGATGATAATGAAGTAAGTTCATCATCTGATTCTGATAAAGAAGAAGCACAAGTTGCTTTGATGGCCTCACATGATTCTGATGTTGAAGATTCCCAGGTTAGTGAGAATTCTATATCTTTTCATGATTTAAAGTTTACCATGGAAAATATGAGTGGATTTTATATGATAATTTTAGGGTCTTTTTAGTCTTTTTATTTTATTATTTTTGAGTCTCATGTAGGTTTTTTATTGTTTTTATGTAGATTTTATATTTATTTTTCATTTTGCATGTAGATTAGATTTTATTAGATTTTCTAGCTTTATTTTATATTTTTAGGAATTTTTCTAGTTATTTTGTATTTTTAGGAAAAGCTGGTTTAGTTATCATTTTTGTCCAGGGACCACTTTGTAGAGTTTCAGGAAATCAAGGTCCAAAATGTGAAAGTTCAAGAGTGGAGGGCTAAAAGTGAAGATTGAGAGAATTCAAGGGCTTGAATTGGAGTGCTAACCAAGAGAGGACTAAAAATAAAAAAGAGGAATATGAAGCAACTCTCTAAATTAAGCACATGGAAAAAAAGGATTAAAGGATGAGTGGAGGATTGATGATAGTGGAGGAGAGGTTTCAGAATTGATTAAAGGGCTGATAAGTGGGTTTTTATGGCATTCAAAACCCACTACCATGAAGAAGGAAGGAAAAGCTTGAAGTTGAAGAATCAGTAGCCAGCGCTGCAGCGCTAGAACCCAGCGCTCAAGCGCTGGGCCTCGGCCTGGAAGTGGGATTTAATTGCTGAGGCCAGATTTTTTGCTATAAATAGGGAGGCAACTTGCACTTGAAAAACACACCTTTCTTAGAACACAACAAGTGTTCCTCTTTCTCCCTCAAGAACATTGTTCCTAGGAATTGTGGGAAGCCATACTTGAGCTCCTAGTCCAGGGTAATTCAATGTTTCTTTTAGCCATGCTTGGCTAATTCTCTTTAAGTATTTTGGGTTGTATTAGCTTATTAGTTTATGTTTTAGTTTTCTTTTATTTGTTTCTGAATAATATTCAAAGTTCATGTTTTATTTCCTTGTTCTTCATTCATTTTGGTGCACACAAGATCTCTTGCTTACTGCTTATTACATAAGGCCATTTGGTAAGTAGTAAGGGACCTAGGATTTAAAAAAGGTTATAAGTATACTTCGCTAAGGAATTAGGAAGGACGTAACTTTATGTTGGCCTGAACATCTTCTTCATCTTCTTCTTTAGTTAACTAGGTGCCAAGGAATTGGGTTTAGTAATTAAAAAGAAAGATCTACAATGCTTAAGGAATTATCTTGTAGTTACACTAGGCTATAGCATCATGAATCTTTGTTTGGAATTCAGAAATAAAATAGAAGTTTGCTAGCATAGATTATAAGTTATTCAATGCAACCCAAATGCTTATTTTTATCATCATCTCTTCTTTTATATTTTATGCTTTTTATGTTCTTATTCCAAAAACCAAAATGCAAAATATATCTTTTTATTTTTCTGCTTAAGCTCTAAACAAATTAGTAATTAGACACCTATCCCTGTGGGATCGACAATCTTTTATATTACGCGATAATCAATCGTACACTTGCGATTTGGCTATCAAGTTTTTGGCGCCGTTGCCGGGGATAGGTTCTGTTCTTGTTATTATTTTGTTTAGTGCTTTTTATTAAAAAAAAAATATAAAAAAATATTATTTGTGTGATGAACTGGTGCTGCTAATTTTGTTTGCTGAGTATTGGCAGGTATAGCAATGGCTGAAACATTTGAGCAAAGGGAGGAAAAATTCCGGGCTAAACTTGAAATAGAATATGAGAAAAAGAAGCAGGAAGCTTTCACTCTTATTGAAGGATTCTATTCTAATTTAGAGTGCAAGCGGAATGCGGGATTTTTGCCAACCCCTGAGCAAGAATGTAAGGCTATGGAGGAGCTACAAATGAAAATCCAAAGCATTCTAAGGAGGCAGCCCAGGGATGAACAACAACCACTTGTTCATGAAAATGAACTCGTGGTTCAAAGAAAAGAGGTGAAAGAAACCTTCATTATAGAATTTGTCCTTAAAGACAAATTGGAGATGGAGGAAGAAGAACCTCAAGGAACCTATGCTATAGGTTCAAGAAAAGCAAGGAACAGAACAGGGAAGGGAGAATTTATTTATCTCTTCCATTTTTAATTTGAATATTGTTGCCTTGTTAGCTGAAAAATCATTTGGCACCATGTTGTACTTGTGCCAAAATATGCATGATTTGCGGGGTCTAAAGAATTTTGTAATAGAGCCCGGTTGAAAAGTGATTATTGTAGGGTCTATCTCGGACCTTAACATTGAGCTGGTTGGGAGACAACCCAACTTAGGATAGTTTATGCTTCTGTCTTTTTAATTTTTGCACTACTCTTGTACATAAATAAAAGAAAGAAATTCTATGTTGTTGCTGCAGGAGAGGCCAGCGCTCAAGCGCTGGAGGCCAACGCACATGCGTTAGGCCCCTGCTTATCACCTCTGATGCCCAGTTTTTATTTTAATTCCAGCGCCCAAGCGTTGGTATCCCCAACGCTCAAGCGCTGGAGCTCGGGCAGTTTGCTGTTTTTGTTTGTATTTGCTGTTTTTAGTTTTTAATAAATTTTGTGTTCACCATTTTCTGGAAGTTTTAAGGTTCTTTGAGTTTTCCCTTGGTTCTAAACTGGTTCTAATTTTTGGGGAACTCAAGAATTCTTGTTTTAAAAGGTGGACACAATTTTTCAACCCATGTTCTTAATTGTGCTGTTTTTGGAACTAACAAGTCAAGCAAGTTTTTACTTGTGAGACTTTTGTTTGTTCAATGTTACAGGATAGGTACCAAAAGGAGGGAGAGCCCTCTTGAACTTAAGTGTTCAAATTGATTTTTACATTGAGGTTCCCTTGGACCTTTGTGGATAATTTGTTACTATACCAGCTTATTAGTTTTTTTTTTTTTTTTTTTTTTTATATAGTTTTTAGTTTTTTTTTTTAGCTTAGTTTTTCTGTTTTCTTTTTGCATGAGTCTTGAGTATATTATCCATTATGAATGTTGCTATAGCTTTGTGAAATGCTTTATCTGATTGAACTGCTTTGTGAAAAAGTTCTATGTTTTGAAGCAGTTAGGATTGCATGTTGTAGAAAGGATTATTGACATCTTGATTGTTGGGTTGTTGGCAAAAAAATTTCTGAGTTCTAAAAAGGGTACCACTTACCCTATCTTTTTCTGAGAGCTGAGGACTCTGAATTCTTGATTGTGAAATTTTTCTGCCTTGTGTTACATGTTGATTGGAGTTTTTTACACTTTGTGAGTTGAGAAGAGATTATAGGCATTTTTGAAAACTCAGAGTTTTGCTTGAAATGTTATATCCACTAGTAGCCCTTTTTTTTGAACCTTAAAAGAGTCATTCTTTGGAGCCTACTTTGTGTGATAATTCTTAAAGTTGTTATTGTGATTCATGTGCTGTATTATTAGAGCTATGTTTATGGGTTTCTCTCTAAAAAAAAAAAAAGATGAAGGAAAAAATTGGAAAAAATAAGGTATGTGCCTTAGAAATAATAATGAAGTGGTGGGGTGAGAAAGAGTATGAGGGGAGTAAAATTCAAGTCATTCATCCCATACATTCCACTACTTTGTTCAAAAAAAAAAAGAGGAAAAAAAAAAGAAAAATTGAGAGGACCCTTACTGGTAATTGTTGAAGCTCTTAGTCAAGAAGAATCACTTAACAACAAGTTTCTGAGTCAGCCACTAGAGTTGCCAATTTCTTGAAATTCATACCTTGAATTGTTCAACCCTTTGGCCAAGTTACAACCTTAAAAAAATCTCTTCAAAATCACTTGGTTGCTTTACTTCAGTTTTGATTTGAATTATAGGCAGGATTATTGAGCTTTCTTGTTTTCATGGAGAATATCATTTTGTGAGCTTATTTGATGAACTCAAACATGTTAAAAGCCAAGCCTAACTTTCTTGATTCTTTGTCTATTAAACATGCATGTCTTCCTTATCCGCTAAGCTTTCTGAAAATTATCATATTTCAATCGGATAAAAACTTTCTCAAAACTCAGGGACGAGTTTTTCTTTAAGTTTTGTCGCTTGAGGACAAGCTGTCGTTGGGTATAGTGGTGTGATGAGTGGATTTTATATGATAATTTTAGGGTCTTTTTAGTCTTTTTATTTTATTATTTTTGAGTCTCATGTAGGTTTTTTATTGTTTTTATGTAGATTTTATATTTATTTTGCATTTTGCATGTAGATTAGATTTTATTAGATTTTCTAGCTTTATTTTATATTTTTAGGAATTTTTCTAGTTATTTTGTATTTTTAGGAAAAGCTGGTTTAGTTATCATTTTTGTCCAGGGACCACTTTGTAGAGTTTCAGGAAATCAAGGTCCAAAATGTGAAAGTTCAAGAGTGGAGGGCTAAAAGTGAAGATTGAGAGAATTCAAGGGCTTGAATTGGAGTGCTAACCAAGAGAGGACTAAAAATAAAAAAGAGGAATATGAAGCAACTCTCTAAATTAAGCACATGGAAAAAAAGGATTAAAGGATGAGTGGAGGATTGATGATAGTGGAGGAGAGGTTTCAGAATTGATTAAAGGGATGATAAGTGGGTTTTTATGGCATTCAAAACCCACTACCATGAAGAAGGAAGGAAAAGCTTGAAGTTGAAGAATCAGTAGCCAGCGCTGCAGCGCTAGAACCCAGCGCTCAAGCGCTGGGCCTCGGCCTGGAAGTGGGATTTAATTGCTGAGGCCAGATTTTTTGCTATAAATAGGGAGGCAACTTGCACTTGAAAAACACACCTTTCTTAGAACACAACAAGTGTTCCTCTTTCTCCCTCAAGAACATTGTTCCTAGGAATTGTGGGAAGCCATACTTGAGCTCCTAGTCCAGGGTAATTCAATGTTTCTTTTAGCCATGCTTGGCTAATTCTCTTTAAGTATTTTGGGTTGTATTATCTTATTAGTTTATGTTTTAGTTTTCTTTTATTTGTTTCTGAATAATATTCAAAGTTCATGTTTTATTTCCTTGTTCTTCATTCATTTTGGTGCACACAAGATCTCTTGCTTGCTGCTTATTACATAAGGCCATTTGGTAAGTAGTAAGGGACCTAGGATTTAAAAAAGGTTATAAGTATACTTCGCTAAGGAATTAGGAAGGACGTAACTTTATGTTGGCCTGAACATCTTCTTCATCTTCTTCTTTAGTTAACTAGGTGCCAAGGAATTGGGTTTAGTAATTAAAAAGAAAGATCTACAATGCTTAAGGAATTATCTTGTAGTTACACTAGGCTATAGCATCATGAATCTTTGTTTGGAATTCAGAAATAAAATAGAAGTTTGCTAGCATAGATTATAAGTTATTCAATGCAACCCAAATGCTTATTTTTATCATCATCTCTTCTTTTATATTTTATGCTTTTTATGTTCTTATTCCAAAAACCAAAATGCAAAATATATCTTTTTATTTTTCTGCTTAAGCTCTAAACAAATTAGTAATTAGACACCTATCCCTGTGGGATCGACAATCTTTTATATTACGCGATAATCAATCGTACACTTGCGATTTGGCTATCACACAAGTTGCTTTGATGGCCTCACATGATTCTGATGTTGAAGATTCCCAGGTTAGTGAGAATTCTATATCTTTTCATGATTTAAAGTTTACCATGGAAAATATGTTTAAAATATGTCAAGAATTTTCTAAAGTTAGCACTAGGCAAAATGAGATAATTTCTTCCCTAGAAAGTAAATGTAGAAATTTACAAGAAGAACTAGATGTAGTAAAATCTAAGATAGACATTACTCACAAATGCACTAAGTGTAGTTCTCTAGAAGAAAAGATAGAAAATCTTCAACAAAGAGTAAATAACTTCAATAAAGGAAAACAGAAGCTAGATGATATCCTAAGTGTTCAAAGACATTCAAACAATAAGTCAAGTTTAGGATATACTTCTCACCCAAAGACAAAAGAGGTTAGGAAAACTATTTTTGTAAAACCAAACCATGTTTTAGGATCTTCTAGTAACAGTAAGATTAATCCTGTTAAGAGTACAAACAATAGGAAGATTAATCAAAATAGACCTCCTAGGAAGATTCATTCTTCCCCTAGACAAACCTCTAGTTACAATCATTACTCTTGTATTTATTGTAACAAAATAGGACATACCCCTAGTTGATGCTACTACAAACATATAGGAGTACCAAATAGGGAGTATATTTGGGTTAGAAAGGATGTTAACTTAGAAGGACCCAAAACTTGTTGGGTTCCTAATACCCATGTCTGAACTTTGTCATGTAGGTGTGTATGAAAGCAGCAAAGGATCTATGGTATCTTGATAGTGGCTACTCATCACACATGACAGGAGACAAAACCAAGTTTTCTTTTCTTATACCTAGGAAAAAAGGTTTCGTCACATATGGTAACAATCAAAAGGGAAAAATACTCGGTATTGGAAGAATAGGCACACCCCCTCAAACAGTCATCGATAAAGTTCTTTACGTTGATGGTTTGATGCATAATCTTCTGAGTATTAGTCAACTATGTGATAAAGGTTTGAAAGTAGGTTTTATTAATGATATATGTGTTGTGAAAGATGTGAAAACTAAAGAAATTAAGTTTTCTGGATATAAAGTAAACAAAGTCTTCATGATCTCATTGGAAGAAATTCCACAAAATGTGAGATGCCTATTAGCCAAGAACAATAGTGATTCATGGCTATGGCATAGAAGACTTGCACATATTCACATAGATCATTTAAACAAACTAGTCAAGCATGATCTAGTTGTTGGGCTTCCAAAGATAAAATTCGAGAAAGACAAGCTTTGTGATGCATGTCAAAAAGGGAAGCAAACCAGAACATCCTTCAAACCAAAGAACATAGTTTCGACCTCAAGACCCCTTCAATTGTTACATATGGATTTGTTCGGACCTTCTAGAACTAAAAGCCTCGGAGGTAATTTCTATGCACTTGTTTTTGTTGATGATTTCTCTAGATTTACTTGGACTTTATTTCTACCTCATAAGAATGAAGCCTTCAATGCATTCAAAAGATATGCAAGGCTAGTTCAAAATGAGAAGTCTTTGAAGATCTCTTCTATTAGAAGTGATCATGGTGGAGAATTTCAGAATCAACAATTCCAAGAACTATGTGATGAAAATGGAATATCACATAACTTCTCTACTCCGAGAACACCACAACAAAATGGTGTAGTAGAAAGGAAGAATAGGTTACTTGAAGAATTAGCAAGAACCATGTTAAGTGAATCTAGTCTCCCTAAATATTTATGGGCTGATGCTGTAAGTACTGCTTGCTATGTTTCCAATAGAGTTCTTATTAGACTTATCCTTAAGAAAACACCCTATGAACTCTACAAAGGAAGGAAACCAAATATCTCTCATCTACATGCTTTTGGATCAAAATGCTTTGTCTTGAATAATGGAAAGGAAAACCTTGGAAAGTTTGATGAAAAATCTGATGAAGGTATATTCCTTGGATATTCTCTAACAAGCAAAGCATATAGAGTCTTTAACAAGAAAACTCTATCCATGGAAGAATCCATACATGTTACTTTTGATGAATCTAAATCTTCAATAGAAGATAAAGTCAATCTTCCAGATAATGAAGAAGATGACATCATTATAAATGAAGATTCTCAAAAGGATGGAGATCAGAATCCAATACAAGAAGAGCACACTGAAAGTAATACTTATCAACTTCCAAAAGAATGGAGAACCCATAGGGATCATCCAGTTGATAATATTATTGGTGATATTTCTAGAGGCGTTTCTACAAGGCTACGCTTGAATGATTCAGTTTTGAATATGGCCTTTGTCTCTCATATAGAACCATCAAAAGTAAATGATGCTCTAGAGGATGAGTATTGGATTGTAGCAATGCAGGAAGAACTAAACCAATTTGAAAGAAATCAAGTTTGGGAACTTGTCCCTAAGCCTAGTGATAAACACATTATTGGAACAAAGTGGGTGTTTAGGAATAAGTTAGATGAAAATGGTATTATAGTTAGGAACAAAGCAAGATTAGTTGCTCAAGGCTATAATCAAGAAGAAGGTATAGATTTTGATGAAACATATGCACCCGTAGCAAGATTAGAAGCCATAAGATTGTTATTAGCGTATGCTTGCTCTTTAAACTTCCCATTATATCAAATGGACGTCAAAAGTGCCTTCCTAAACGGATATATTCAAGAAGAAGTGTATGTGAAGCAACCTCCAGGATTTGAAGATCCAAAGTTTCCTACACATGTCTTCAGACTAAAGAAAGCACTCTATGGTCTTAAGCAAGCTCCTCGTGCATGGTATGATAGGTTAAGTACTTTCCTTTGTAATAAAGGTTTTCAAAAAGGTAAGGCTAATACAACCTTGTTCATCAAAAGAACCAAAGGTAATACCTTACTTGTTCAAATTTATGTTGATGATATTATCTTTGGTGCAACTAACGAATCTCTTTGCAAAGATTTCTCTAACATGATGCAAGAAGAATTTGAAATGTCCATGATGGGACAATTAAATTTCTTTCTTGGTTTGCAAATCAAGCAATCAAGTGATGGAATATTCATCAATCAATCAAAGTTTTGCAAGGAACTATTAAAGAAATATGATTTGGATGATTGCAAAGCCATAGCCACACCTATGGGGTCTAATACATATTTAGATCAAGATGAATCCGGTAATCAAGCAGATATTACCAAATATAGAGGTATGATCGGATCTCTTTTATACTTATCTGCAAGTAGACCTGATATTATGTTTAGTGTGTGTCTATGTGCTAGATATCAAGCATCTCCTAGGGAATCACATTTGAGTTCTGTTAAACGGATTTTCAAATATTTGAAAGGAACTACAAATGTTGGATTGTGGTATCCCAAGGGAAGTGTTTGTGATTTGATTGGATATTCTGATTCTGATTATGCTGGTTGCAAAACTGAAAGAAAGAGTACAAGTGGTACTTGTCACCTATTAGGAAATGCTCTTGTTTCATGGTCTTGTAAGAAACAAGCATGTGTTGCTCTAAGTACTGCAGAAGCAGAATATATTGCTGCAGGAAGTTGTTGTGCACAAACTCTATGGCTCAAACAACAACTCAAAGATTATGGCTTAGAGCTGGGCTGCATTCCAATTAAATGTGACAACACAAGTGCCATTAATCTCACTAAAAACCCTATCATGCACTCTCGAACTAAGCATATTGATATACGACATCATTTTCTTCGAGATCATGTTATGAGGAAAGATATTGAGATTTCTTTTGTGGATACACATAATCAGTTAGCAGACATCTTTACTAAGCCTCTTCCTAAAGAATCATTTTTCAAGATAAGAAGAGAATTAGGCATATTAGATGAGCATGATATTTAAATGACACATGTTATTGGCATAAACTTTATATGTACATTTGCATTATGTGTTTAAATGTTTATATATGAAAATGTGTTACATAGGATTCTAGAGCCTAGAACCTGTAAAAATGTCCTAGTAATCGATTACCCTAGGATCTGTAATCGATTATTCATGTTCTAAGTCCTCGTGCTCGCTGGAAATACTTGAGTAATCGATTATTCAAACTGCCATAATCGATTACACATTCACAATTTGAAAATTTTCAAATTTGTAACTGATGTAATCGATTACCCCAACTGCAGTAATCGATTACATGCTCGAAAAATTGCCCGAATTTCAAATTTCCCTCCATCTTTTGAAATTCAATCTTGGCATAACTGCTCCGTAATCGATTACTTAAACCGCTGTAATCGATTACATGCCCAGAATATTTAAGCCAGCCTTAGGAATTGATTAGTCATATCCTCCAAAAGTCTCTCAAGGTGCTGCATATTCTCCTCAACCAACCATGGATTCCTATCATTCTCGTTCCTCTCGACCCATGAATCTTACACGACTACTCACCACCACCCATCAAAGAACTAGGTTTGCTTCACGATTCATCCATCAACTCATTCGTAAACCTTTGTTTGGTGATTTGGATTCATTTGTCGAAAATGGTCACACATTTCCCGCCTATCTTCGTTATCAAAATCTTGAGGAGTTCATCTCTATGTGCAATCCCTACTATCCTGAACTAGTAAAAGTCTTTTATTGCAACTTAGAACCTTTGCAAGATGGCTTTCAAAGTTCTGTCAAGGGGATTCTTATTCGACACTCCTTATCATCTTTTGGTCGATGCCTTGGACTTCCTTCTTCGGGTGCTCTCTTGGGTCCTAACCTCCCTTGCCCCGGGTCTGACTATAGCCATGACTCCTTTTACAAATCTCTGTGTCGATTTGAATCAGTCGACCTTCAGAAAATTCACCCACCACATACTACTTCTTGCCCATACAACACTGATGTCCTTCTCTACTCTGGAGTGCCTATTGCCAAGCTTTATGACACACGGTCATCTCATCTCAAACGCGTAGACACCTCCATTCTTTCTTCACTCAACATCACCAATGACTTTGGCCTCTCTCTTCTTCCATGTCAAATTCATGATGCTGGTCGGGATTTCGTACCCATGTATACCATTGCTGATGTTGACTCTCCTACTAGTACTTAGTCTTGTAGGAGTTCTTCATGCTGTTTATTTATTTCATCTTGTACTATGTTCTCATTATATGTATGTTATTTTTTAAGTACTATGTTTGGACTATTATGCTTTCATCCTATTTTACATGTTTACCCCTATTTCATTCCCCATGCTTTATATTGCAATATATACTTGTGTGTATGCCTGTACATTTTTGGCATTTTCTTCTTTTTGATGAAGTCAAAAGGGGGAGAAAGGTTCAGTGTCTTTAAAGATCATATGCAGGAATTCAACGAGTACATTAGAAAGGGGGAGAAATATCAGAAATACTAGATTCTATCAAATAGGGGGAGTTAAGCATCACAAATGCATAAATGATCTTCAAAGAGTCAAGTATGTGTTTGCCATCATCAAAAAGGGGGAGATTGTGAAGAAGGTCTTGCTCCTGACCCTGGCTGTGGTTTTGATGACGACAAACTCATCAACAAAAAGAAGAAAAGAAGACTTCAAAGAATCAAGCACTCAAGTCCATCAATAGTCTAGAAGTCTTAGAATTAGGTGAGTTATGCTTCTAAAGGTTTATTAAAGCATAAAGGCTCTCAAAATACCTAATCTAATCAAGCTAAGTGTTTTCATAACTTAAAAGAAGTAGAAAACCTTAAGCAAGTCTCAAAGAATAAGTTTCTGGAAAATGGGCTTCTGTGTAATCGATTACACTATTATGGTAATCGATTACACCAAGGCAAGTAATCGATTACTCCAGTCTTGTAATCGATTACATGTTTGAAATTCAAATTCAAACTGAAACGGTCACTTGTGTAATCGATTACACTAAGTATGGTAATCGATTACCAGAACGAAAAAGTGCATCTTTTCATGAACCATTGTGTCCCAAACCTTTTGAAAAGGGTTGTGATGGTTCAAGGACGTTTCCCTTGCCTATATAAAGACCATTTGAGTCCAGAAAACAGAACAACAACATAGAACACACAACACACACGAAATAGACACATTTCACATGAGAAAAACACATTAGGCCAAAGTTCTTTCAAAATTGGTTCATCTTTTAGAACCTAAATCTTTTGGAGCCTAAATTCTGAGTTCATGATCTTCATGTTTACAAGAACACATTAGTTGTTCATATCTTGAAGAACTCAGAATTGTATTATGCTTAAAAGCCTTAAAGCATAATTTCTCATTTTCAATCCAATTGTGTGTTAAAGGATTGAAACAGCCAAGTGTAATATCTTCTTCATCTCTTTCTGTAAGATTGAGTTTTTCACCGTGGTACTCGGTGAAGGGTTGTTGTCACTGAAAGTGGTTTGCTTTCAGGGTCTTGATTGAAGACAAGTTTGTCTTCAAGGTCTGAGGGTAGTTTGCCTTCAGGAACTGAAAGTGGTTTGCTTTCAGGGGCTGTTGAAAGCGGTTTGCTTTCACAGGATATTGGTAGAAGTTCTTGGGGTCCTTGGGTTAGGAACTTGTAAGAAATTCTTATCAATAGTGGAAAAATCCTCAAGGGGTTTTCTTGAGGGACTGGACGTAGTCTTCGGTGGATTGAAGGCGAACCAGGATAAATCTTGTGTGTGATTCTGTTTATCCTTCACATTTACTTTCAAGTATTGTTCATATCCGCTGCAATCACAAAGATCAACTCGTGATCATCATAAACTTGAAAGTAACGATTTCAATAAGGCGAAAATTGGGGCAACACTGATTCACCCCCCCTCTCAGGTTGCTATCTGTTCTAACACCCTATGCATCCTGGAACTATACTAGATAAGGGTGACGAGTCAACTCCGGTCAACTCAACCAAATACAGAGGAATGATAGGATCACTGTTGCATCTTACCTCAAGCAGACCAGACATTATGTACAGCATCTGTGTTTGTGCCAGATTCCAGGTAAGTCCTCAAGAATCTCACCTAAGCGCAATAAAACGCATATTTCATTATCTCATTGGAACAACTAATCTTGGTCTAGTTTATGAGAAAGGTGAAGATTTCAGGCTAAAAGGATTCTGTGATGCTGACTATGCTGGAGACAGAATCGAAAGAAAAAGCACAAGTGGAGGTTGTCACTTTCTGGGGCATTGCCTAATATCGTGGGCAAGCAAGCGGCAAAGCACAATCTCTCTCTCAACTGCTGAAGCAGAATATGTGGCGGCAGGTTCTTGCTGCACCCAACTTCTTTGGGTGAAGCATCAATTAGAGGATTATAATATTTTTGAGCATAACATTCCATTATTATGTGATAATACAAGTGCCATTAATATTACAAAGAATCCTGTGTTGCATTCACGAACCAAACATATTGAAATTAAGCATCATTTTATCCGTGATCATGTAGTGAAGGGAAATATTGACATTTCATACATACACACTGATGACCAATTAGCAGACATATTTACCAAACCACTTATTGAAAATAAATTTGTATGTCTTAGAGAAAGAATTGGGATGTTTCCTGCATTATAGATGTGCCTGCACTATATTCCTCTAAGTTCGTCTGCCCAATTGGCTTGCACTTAAATTTAAATATCCAGTATAAGATATGCATTTAATGCTAAACAGTTGTGTCTTTTCACATAGATTACTTACTGAGCACGCATATATTAATTTTGGCTCTCCTTATCTCTCATCATTTAATGTGCATAATTCAGCTGTATCATTCATCATGAATTTGATAATATCGAGAAAATATTTACACTTTCAAAAATGGAAACGAATAGTCTTCCAAATGCATTTCTAATAACTACTCTAATACACTCATGCTTTAGCTTAAACACTCTATATTCTGTGTACTTGTCTTTGTCTTTGTATTCACTTCATCTATAGAAATCATGGCTCCCAACAAACGGAGAAATGTGAAGACTCAGGCAGTCCTCAGCACGGAGGAAAATCAGATCATCCAGAAACAACAAGATGCTATTACTCAAAATCGCAAACAACAAGTTTCTGAAATTGGTCATGTGAAGATTGAACATCTGGGCGACAGAAAGCTTGTCACCCCTAGATATCTTGATCTAAGGCTGTATGAACATGCACAGGTTGCCGGACTTGATCTCGTGCTCTCACAAAACTGGGGAAATATGTTCGAGATCTCCACAACTTCAGCACTCTCTCCTCTCGTAAAAGAATTTTACGATTGTGCCATCAGGATTAACCCTAACCACATCCGAACACAATGCTTGGGGAAAGTAATCGACATTCAATCCAGTGATGTGTCTCATCTACTCAATCTTCCTCTTGACGGTGTCTGCTACTCCTCCTCCTGGGAAACCTCTGAAAACACTCCTTTCACCATCTGGGAAATCTCTCAGTGGACTCTATTCCAGCTACAGCATCGCAGAAAAATTAATTGGCCTGATCTTCTGCTTCAATACATGCTTCATACCCTGGAACAATCCAACACCAATCTTCCGTATGGGTCTCTCATAACAGCTCTTATGCATCACAA
This sequence comes from Acmispon strigosus, assembly GCA_030819835.1. Classification (NCBI taxonomy): domain Eukaryota; kingdom Viridiplantae; phylum Streptophyta; class Magnoliopsida; order Fabales; family Fabaceae; genus Acmispon; species Acmispon strigosus. The sequence continues at coordinate 14,410,512 of JAUAMA010000004.1, read as the reverse complement.
GAAGATACTCACTCCCTCCATCGACTCAGTGAAGTTCATCGCATCTGACTATATCTCTGCTACTCCCATCAAGTTTGGAGATGTTCGTCGTAGGAACTTGTCCGTCGACGTATCAGCAATGCCTACAGAACTCTTAAGTGACTGGGCTAAGAGGAACAAACAACGAAGATCTCCTCCACCAACTCCGTCTGGTGCCTGCCTCAAACGTCGTCGTCTGGGCACTCCATCTCCGAAACGTTCGGATCACTCCCACCGGACTGAATCTCACGAATGCTTGCCTACACCCACATCCTTGCCTGTATCAACCTCCTCCAAACCTCCTCCTGAGACTGTGCACACCACCACTGAACTTATTTCAGATTCTCATGCTCAATATCTGAAGTTCTTGCCTTCAATCTTTCACAAATATATCTTGGATGTTTTCGATGTCCAAGATGATGGAAATTGTGGATTTCGATGTCTTGCTCAATGGCTGGGTCATCCTCAGGATTATTGGCCAGAAGTTCGCAAGCTTCTTATCCAGGAACTTCTCATCCTCAGGATTTCGATGTCTTGTTAGCTCCTACTGCGTTCCGGATTATTCCGGTCACCTTAGCTCCTAACCAGTGTTGCACATATCTTCCTCTTCTAGGTCCTGTTGATGATGCCCCTACAATTGCTGTCTTGGGCAACATTGCAAATCGACACTGGGTTCACGTCAAGCTCTTCGATAACTCTCCACTGCCTACTATATCACCTCAATGGAAGCATTATTGTTCTCCCGATGCTCGAGGATGGGAAGTCCCTCTTCAATCAAAAATCCTACACTTCAGAAATTTACTACAAATTGAAGCTGACCACTTTCTGGATTCCTTGTTTGAAGTTCACAGCATTGATAACCCTATTACTCTTGACAACGACTCTGAAGATGACCCTATTCTTAACACTGACCTCTCTTGCTTAGACCTTTCCTTCACTCGCCTCAACTTGAACGATATTGAGCTCAATCTTCGTCTGCACCTTGGTCAAAGTCAACGAGTTACTTCACTGACCCGAAGGGTAGATGCTCACATTAATACACATTTTAATGCATCTTATCCGTCCCCACCTGTCCTCCTCCATAAAGATGTGGATCTGGATCTCAAGCTTGCATCTCCGGGTCTCTTCACTTCTGCTGCCGGCATGTCTCTCCCTCAGATCCACTTCATGCCCTGCTACTCTCGGAGTTCCATATCTACTCTGGGCAAACGCAAGCGATCACCAATTGCACCCAATGCCCATGTGCTCTCAGATGTGTGTCTACAGGCTCTTGGTTTCCCTTTCTGCTTTAAGGCAGGTTTATGGCTTCCCCATGGATGTCATGCCTCTCAGATCACTCCATCCATGCCATCATGCCAAATGTTCTTCCACTTCGACTGGCAGCTGGCTGTCCATAGTGATACTCACATCGCTTCCATTCCTCTTCACTTGGCTGGTCGAGTTGATTCCCTGGTCCTAAAGTTTAAGACCTGGACACTCGTACTTCTTCCTATGATGCCGTCAGTCCTGAAGACTCCGGGTTTTGCTTGGCAGTGCATAACTCCATATCCACTCATTCCTACTGTGGCATACTTCACTCCAATTCTGCCATCTCTCAATGCATCGCCGCTGGTCGATCGCAGCCCCAGTTCCGACTCTGCTGATGTTCGAACCATGGTTTCCCTACTTGTTCAGCGCATTGACAATTTCAATGATCGCTCGTCTCACAAACGGGTTGTTCTTCATCAAGATGTGCATGCTCGCCTTGACACCAAGCAACATGATCTCTCCGTCAAAATGGATGCTCGATTTGATCGTCTACAGGACACTATTGTTCTACTTATTGGGCTATCGTAGCCATCCTCTTGACTTTCTCTCTTACTGTTATCTGTCTTCTTTACCCTTCTATGATCTTAATGAATATTATGGTTTCTGTCTCTGTTTTTGATAATGTCAAAGGGGGAGAAAATATAACAAAAACAAATGACAAAGAAGATAGCATAAATTTAGGGGGAGTAATCAATCTCACAAACAAATCTTAAACTGAGGGGGAGGAATTCAGAAATATATAAGTTTATTCTCATTTTTTTTGGGAGATTGTCATTATCAAAAAGGGGGAGATTGTTAGAGTCAAAAACTTAATGAGTTAGCCTATTTTGATAAATAACAATTTCGCTAAGTGTTACTGACTTCCTTAAAAGTTTTCATACTCAGGAACACTTATGGACTGAAGACATGCTGCGAGGATCTCGACAAAGCATTATCAAAAAGCAAGTGAAGAAACCGTCCGCCTATGTGAATTAGTCTGCCTTCAGAGAAGAGTACGTCAGCCTGTGAAGAACGTCCGATTGATCAGCTGCTCAACTCTTGAAGAATACTTGCGTTGACTAAAAGCAATGATTGAAGACTCGTGCAAAACAAAATATCCTGAAGGTGATCGATTTGTTCAAACCAAAGATGAGTTGTCATGCACCTCTTGGTGGTTTAGAGCATTAATGGCGAAAGAGACAGAATTAAGCGCCTCATTCCTTAAAGATTTAAATCTTCTGACATTCCTTAATTCAAGCTAGTTTTGCTAAATTAACGGCGATATCTTCTGATCATCGTATCTCCTCAACCGTCAAATTCAAATATTCTGGTCAGAGCATTAATGACTAAATTAGTTGTAATGCATATGCATTAAATGCAGTCTCTGCGAACCAGAGCAAAAGCATCACCAGACGATACCGTCCTTTGTCGTTGAAGAAACATTCTTTACCTGGCAGATTGCAACAGCAGGTGCAGAAGTATCTGTTACTCACAATCAAGCAAAAATTCAACGGAACTATTTTTGAAGATCTTCACCAAAGCCTCCAGTTATCATCCTACTGAAGATATAAATAGTGGACTTTGCATCAGCTCCAATTTGGCGACTCATACACAATCAAAGCATTCAAACCTTCCATGTCCATCTACGATTTGAACAAGCTTTAAGCCAAGAGCACTCAGTAACCTCAACCTTCTCATTTTCTGAGTTCTGTCGCCAACTAGTGTGAAATCTCTTACAGAGTGAAAACTCTTATCCTTTCTCACACAAGCCATTCAGAGAACTAATTTGTATACCATCTCTGAACTTCGCTCTTCATATTTTCTACCCACTCTTGCTGAAGAGATTCTTGTAGAAACCAAATCTTCTTGAAAAAGAACTGGGAGGAGTCCTGTCAAACACTCGAGAGATAAAGGAGAAGTCCTAGAATACTTGTAAAGGAGTAGTCCTCAGAATACTGGGAGAAGTCCCTGAGAACACTTGTACTATTTTGTTTAAATAGTGAAAATCTTGGTGAAGCCAAGGACTGGACGTAGCCCTGTCGATTAAGGGGGTGAACCAGGATAAATATTGTGTGTGCTTTATTCTTCAAGCTTTAAGTTTATTTCCGCTGCACATCTTTGTCAAATGTTTTCGAACTAATAATAACTAACTTGCGAAAAAGGTTTAAAAATCACACACACAATTCAAAACCCCCTTTCTTGTGTGGTTTTATTACTATCAGGGTCATCCTCAAGATACTTGGTCAGAGATTCACAAATTTCTAATCAACGAACTTCTCTCTCACAGAGCATTGCACTCTTAAACCTTTAGCTCCGATGAAGATGTTGACACTATTCACTTGGCACTAACCTTGAATGCAAATGAACCTGCTTATGAGTCCAAATGGTTCTCAGTTCCAGACATGGGGTTACTAGTTGCCACTGCATTCGGGATAATTCTGGTTACTTTAGCTCCTACCCAGTGCTGCACATACCTTCCTCTCTTGGGTCCTGTTGCTGACGCACCTACCATTGTTGTATTGGGAAATATTGCCAACATGCACTGGGTTCGAGTCAAGCTTTCCGACAACTCTCCCTTGCCTACTGTATCACCTCAATGGAAGCATCATTGTTCTACAGATGCTCGCGGTTGGGAAATCCCTCTTCAGTAAAAAATTCTGCACTTCAAGAGTTTGCTACAAAGTGAAGCTGAGAAATTTCTCGATTCATTATTTGAAGTTCCAAATATTACTAATCCTATTGAACTTGACGATGACTCTAAAGACGAAAATGCTCCTCCTACATCTATCAATCCGGATCATTTACCTCAATTTGTCTTCCCTGATGCCTTAGTTCATGCCTTCACTCGCCTCCAACTGAATGATATTGATCTTGATCTCCGTCTGCAAGTGGGTCAAAGTCAACATTTTGCTCAGCTCTCGAGAAGGGTAGATGCTCAAATTAATACAAATATTAATTCATCTCATCCGTCACCAACTGTCCCCTTCCATAAAGATCTGGATCTGGATCTCATGCTCGCACCTCCAGCTCACTCCGTTCCTAATCCATCTTCATCAACTCTCTGCATGCCTCACCACCAGATCTCCTTCATGCCCTGCTTTCCTCGACGTTCTCGATCTGCCCTGGGAAAACGCAAGCGCTCCACAACTGCACAAAATGCACACCTGCTTCCAGATGTGTGCCTACAGGTTCTTGGTTTGCCCTTTTGCTTCAATGCAGGTTTGGATCCCCCCTGGCTGTCATGACCACCATCTTGTTCCATCCCTGCCTTCATGTTGCATGTTCTTCCACTTCGATTAGCAGCTGGTCGTCTCTGGAGTTACTCATGTGGCTTCCATATCTCTTCATTTGGCTGGTCGAGTTGATCCCTTGGTCTTGAAGTTCAAGACTTGGACATTGGTGCTCTTTCCTATGCTGCCCCTACTACTGAAAGCTCCTGGTTTCAGTTGGCACTGCATTACTCCATATCCACTCATTCCCACTGTGGCATCCTTCACTCCAATTTTTCCTTCGCTCCCTGCCACGCGGCCGGTCAATGTGACCTCCACTTCCGAGCCAAATGACATTCGTACAATGGTCTTCATGCTTGATCAATGAATTGAGGCCGTTCATACTCGCTCTTCCCAAGAAAGGCGTGTTCTTCATCACGATGTGCATGCTCGTCTTGACAACATGTGTTAACCTAGATAGCAACCTGAGAGAGGGGGTGAATCAGGTTTACTCGATTTTCGCCTTGATATCTTCTTACTTTCAAGATAATAATAAATACAAACGAGTGCAGTGGAAATGAGCGTTGCTTGAAAGTAAAGATGAAGGGTTGAAGAATGCACACACAGAGTTTTATCCTGGTTCACCTTCTATCCACCGAAGGCTACGTCTAGTCCCTCAAGAAAACCCCTTGAGGATTTTTCCACTATTGATAAAAATCTCTTACAAGTGCTTACACCAAGTTCCTTTAGAATTTCTATCAACCACTTGTGAAAGCACACCACTTTCAACAGCCCCTGAAAGCAAACCACTTTCAGACCCTGAAGGCAAACCACCTTCAGTCCACACCTTGAAAGCACACCACTTTCAGTACAACAACCCTTCACCGAACCCTACGGTGAATACTCAATCTACCAGAAAGAGATGAAGAAGAGTTTACAATATGGCTGTATCAATCCTTTAACATACAAGTGGATTGATCATGAGAATTATGCTTTAAGGCTCTTAAGCATAAGAAGGCTCTCTTGATTTTGAGTTCTTCAAGATATGAACAACTAAAGTGTTCTCTTAAACAATGAAGAACATGAACTCTGAACTTAGGCTCTTTGAAAGTTTAAGTATCAAAGGCTAATTTAACATGAATGAACAATTTGACAAAGCTTTGGCCTAATTTGTGTATTCTCATGTGTTGTTTGTTTCTGGACTCAAATGAACTTTATATAGGCTTGAGGAAACGTCCTTGAACCAATGCCACCCTTCCCAAAAGGTTTGAGACACAATGGTTCATGAAAGAATGCAACTTTTCGAGCATGTAATCGATTACATTACTTAGGTAATCGATTATACTAAGAAGCCATTACTGTTTGTATTTCAAATTCAAACATGTAATCGATTTCAAGCAAGATGTAATTGATTACTTGCCTATGTGTAATCGATTACCAGAAAGGTGTAATCGATTACACTCAAGTCCAATTTCCAGAAACTTGAACTTTTAAGATCGGCTTGAGATATACTACTTCTTTTAACTTATGAAAACATTAAACTTGATTAGCTTAGATGTTTTAAAGAGCCTTTATACTCAAGAAGCCTTTAGAAGCATAATTCACCTAAACTAAGACTTTTAAGCAGATTTTGAAACATATTGCACTGTTTCTTCTAACTCTTATTTTCTTCTTTTTGACGATGAGTTTGTCGTCATCAAAACCTCAGCCAGGGTCACGAGCAAGACCTTCTTCACAATCTCCCCCTTTTTGATGATGGCAAACACATTCTTTGAACTTTGAAGATCGGTGTTGCTTCTTTGTTGAAACTCCCCCTGTTTGATGTAATCCAATATATCTCCCCCTTTCTGATTCACTAGTTGAATTCCTGCATATAATCTTTAAAGAGCACAGAACTTTTCTCCCCCTTTTTGACTTCATCAAAAAGAAGAAAAGGCCAGAAACAAGTATACAAGCAAACAAGTGCATATACATATAAAGCATAGGGGTTTGGGGGTAAACTAGTAAAAGTATGCATAATCCAAACAATACAACTTGATATATATATATATATATAAACAGATGTAGTAGTTACATATGGCATAGAAACAGATTACAAACATAAGTAGTAGTTCTTATAATACAATCACGGGGAAAGCCTATTATAGTAGATATAGTCCTATACTTGATGGAGTTTGTCGAGTTTACGCATAAAGGAGTTCTTATATTACAATCACGCATAAAGCCTATTACGCATATTAGAATCCTCAGACATCTTAGAAGGGTCAAGTTCCTTGAGACTCTCGATCTCTCTACGCATAAAGGAGTTTACTGATTCTATTCGATTCTCCAAGAGCAGGAATCGGGAGCGAATAGTATCCTCCAGATGACTCAATCTTTGTGAGAGACGAAGTGCCAAGATGTCCATGCGTTCAAGGATAACTTTAGTTTCCTGAGAATAGTTTGAAGGAATCGTATAAAAAGGAGACAGCCCAGCAGATGCAGCATTAGTTTGTATGTCTATGCGATATCGATGATTCACATAAGAATCATGGAATGAATCCCTTCGAGGAGGATTTACAGGAGAGGAGATATTTGAAGGACGAGATATGGACCCCATTGTTAGAACTAGACCAAGGAAGAAAGCAGAAGATGTTGTAGATAAGAAGGGTAAAATCAAGAATTTTAGTTATGGCAAGGGAACAAGAGAATGACGCCAGATTTTATAGAGACTTGTATGTGTAATCGATTTCAAGCAAGATGTAATCGATTACACTCAAGTCCAATTTCCAGAAACTTGAACTTTTAAGATCGACTTGAGATATACTACTTCTTTTAACTTATGAAAACATTAAACTTGATTAGCTTAGATGTTTTAAAGAGCCTTTATACTCAAGAAGCCTTTATAAGCATAACTCACCTAAACTAAGACTTTTAGGCAGATGTTGAAACATATTGCACTGTTTCTTCTAAGCCTTCTTTTCTTCTTTTTGACGATGAGTTTGTCGTCATCAAAACCTCAGCCAGGGTCAGGAGCAAGACCTTCTTCCCAACATGCAGCACCACCTCACCACCATCATGGACACTCGCTTTGATCGCCTACAAGACACTATGGCACTTCTCCTTGGGCACTTGAAGCCATCTTCCTAACTCTTTCTTTTATTGTTCTCTGTCATATTTCACTACCTATCTTCTTAATGGCTATCTTATTCACTGCTTTCTCTGCATCACTCTATTTTTGTTTTGATAATGCCAAAGGGGGAGTGTTAGAATCAAAAATTTAATGGGCTAACCTATTTTGATAAATAACAATTTCGCTAAGTGTTACTGACTTCTTTAAAAGTTTTCATACTCAGGAACACTTGTAGACTGAAGACATGCTGCGAGGATTTCGACAAAGCATTATCAAAAGGCAAGTGGAAAAATCTGTCCGCCTATGTGATTCAGTCTACCTCCAGAGAAGAGTTCGTCCGGCTGTGAAGAACGTCTGATTGATCAGTTACTCAACTCATGAAGAATACTTGAGTTGACTAAAAGAAATGATTGAAGACTCGTGCAAAACGAAATATCCTGAAGGTGATCGTTTGTCCAACCCAAAGATGAGCTGTCGTGCACCTCTTGGTGGTTCAGAGCATTAATAGCGAAAGAGCAAATTAAGCGCCTCATTCCTTGAAGATTCAAATCCTCTGACATTCCTTAATTCAAGCTGCTTTTGCTGAATTAACGGCGATATCTTCTGATCATCGTTTCTCCTCAACGGTCAAATTCAAATATTCTGGTCAGAGCATTAATGACTGAATTAGCTGTAATGCATAAGCATTAAATGTAGACTCTGTGAACCGAAGCAAAAGCATCACCAGACGATACTGTCTTTCATTGTTGAAGAAATATTCTTTACCTGGCAAATTGCAACAGCAAGTGCAGAAGTATCCGTTACTCACAATCAAGCAGAAATTCAAACGGAACTATTTTTGAAGATCTTCACGAAAGCCTCCAGTTATCATCCTACTGAAGCTATAAATAGTGGACTTAGCTTCAGCTCCAACTTGGCGACTCTTACACAATCAAAGCATTCAAACCTTCTAAGTCTATCTACGATTTGAACAAGCTTTAAGCCAAGATACTCAATAACCTTAACCTTCTCATTTTCTGAGTTCTGTCGCCAACTAGTGTGAAATATCTTACAGAGTGAAAACTCTTATCCTTTCTCACACAAGCCATTCAGAGAACTAATTTGTATACCATCTCTGAACTTCGCTCTTCATATTTTCTACCCACTCTTGCTGAAGAGATTCTTGTAGAAACCAAATCTTCTTGAAAAAGAACTGGGAAGAGTCCTGTCAAACACTCGAGAGATAAAGGAGAAGTCCTAGAATACTTGTAAAGGAGTAGTCCTCAGAATACTGGGAGAAGTCCGTGAGAACACTTGTACTATTTTGTTTAAATAGTGAAAATCTTGGTGAAGCCAAGGACTGGACATAGCCGTGTCGATTAAGGGGGTGAACCAGGATAAATATCGTGTGTGCTTTATTGTTCAAGCTTTAAGTTTATTTCCGCTGCACATTTTTGATAAACTCTTTTGAACTAATAATAACTATCTTACGAAAAAAGGTTTAAAAATCACACACACAATTCAAACGCCCCTTTCTTGTGTGGTTTAATTACTATCAATTGGTATCAGAGCTTAACCGCTCTGAGAATTACTAACATCTTAACAGATGTAGAGTGAAAAGATCCATGGACGGTATTGCCTACCCAACCAAAACTGCAACCAACAAGCCACCATTCCTTGATGGCTCCAACTACCGTTACTGGAAGAAGCACATGCAGCTATTCATCGAGTCAACCGACTAGAAGCTGTGGGACGTAATATCAAAAGGAAGTTATGTTCCCAAAGATAGTGAAAGCAAGGCCATTCCAGCCGATAAATGGACGGATGAACAGAAGACAGAGAATCAAAGAAATGCCAAGGCGAGGCTGTTTCTCATATGTGCTCTTAGCAAAAATGAGCATGACAAAGTTGACAGCCTGAGCAGTGCAAAGGAGTTCTGGGATACCTTAGCTATTGCTCATGAAGGAACCTCTGCTGTACAAGACACCTGAAGGTGCGAGAAATACACAAGAAAGGGGGGGGTTTGAATTGTGTGTGTCATTTTAAATTTCTTTTATCATATATTGCAAGTAATTTATTCATCATCTTTCATATAAATTTGACATGCATCATTCATGTAAGAGATCATGAAATTCATTTTATAAGGTTTGAGTGATAATTATTTATTTCCACGAACGTTTGCAAGTTGCAAACATATGAATGAGCATGCAGCGGAAAAGCAATAAGATGAAAATAAAGTACACACGATTTTATCCTGGTTCACCCCCATAACCGACAGGGCTACGTCCAGTCCTTGGCTTCACCAAGATTTTCACTATTTCAACAAATAGTACAAGTATTATCAGGGACTTCTCCCAATAAGTATTCTGAGGACTTCTCCTATCAAGTATTTGAAGGACTTCTCCTTACGAGTATTATTAGGACTCCCCTTACAAGTATTATACAGGATTTCTCCTGACTCCTTTTTCAAGGGTTGGCTTCTCTACATGGTTCTCTTCTTAATAAGAGTGGGCAGAGGAAATTAAGCTCGATTTACAGAGAGAATAGGAGTTTGGGTTCTCTGTTTGGAAGGATGTGTGAGTTGGGAAAGATAAGAGTAACACTCTATGAATTTTCCTCACACAAACTTATATACTCAGGCAGGGATAGTCTTGAGGCATCCTGAGTATGAACCAAGGCTGCTTGGCTCTTGGGACAGACTTAGTTAACATATGGAAGTTTAAGTCTAAGTTGCCCAAGTACTTCGGAGAAAGGATCTTCTATTTATATCTTCAGTTGCTTCTTCTTCTTGACAAAGTGAGAAAAACTGTCCGAAGTGCCTCTTCTCTTCTGAGCTGTGCGTAACGGCTAGTTTTGCATCTTTCAACATACGAGGTTTCTCTGCAAGCATAAGATATGATCTGGAAATCATCAGTTCTTCTGGGTTGATGTCGTCTGGCTCCATGCTGAGCGAGTAGCCTTGAGCTGGTTTCTTCGTATATAACGTGTAAGAATACAGCGGTGGAGACTGCTTTGACGCTTTTACCCCAGTGCTTGACAGCTAATACTCATCACGTGCCTTGGTCAGAATTTTGAATTTCGACCGTTGGGAGTGTACGATGCACAAAGATTCTTGCCGTTGATTCCGCGATGTCAGCTTGATTTGAGGGAAAGTAGAATGTCAGAGGAACCAAGGAATATTGTATTAATTGTGTCCCTTTCTACTTTCTGCCGCAGCCAGTATGTTAATAAATGTGTAGACGAGGTAGGAGTCTTTTAAATTCACGAAGTAATAATTTCAGATGAGAAATTAAGTTCTTTAGTGCTTCGATGATCCTGATCTCCTCGAACGCCAAATTTCTTGATCTCTGTGTCTTGGGCGCAATTGTTGCTTTGAGCGGACGGATTCTTTCTTGCAGCTTGGAAGACTTAGTCTCCATTTCATGCTTGATATTCTTCTGCAAAGTAATTTGGATTGACGGACGAACTTTTTCTTCATTCAGTCTGTCTTAACTGTTAGGATCTTCTTGTCTTTTAGATGACTGAATCTCTTCCTTTGATCTTATAGAAGTTCTTTCATCTGATAGAGTTGATTCACAACTTCCTTTTGTGATGCTGGAAAGTCTTTTATACTGGAAGGATTTCTTCATGAGTTAACCTACCCTTTTAAATCTGACTGGAATAGTCATCATGGATGGCAGACTGTTTTGTTTTCTTGAGATATGCTTTGACTTAAGCGAGTAGGCACTGATGAGGATCTTCTCATATGTTGATTGCTGTTGACGCTTTAGCTTTTATAGTTCGCCAGACTGTCTCATGCAAGAGTGCTTTTCTACGTCTATTTTTGACATAGTCTTCTTTATGATAACCGGACGAACTTCGTCTGATGAGCTGGTATTCTTGGTTTACCTATTCCCACTGGAAATGATTGTTCCTATACATGAGAGTTTTCAATGTATTAGGAAATCTATTTTAACACAGTATTGAACCTAAAAGAAATTGTTGATTATCAAAATATAATTGTTCATTTAATTACTTGAATCTAACAACACCAAGATGAGCATGCTTGCATCTCAGTATGAAAACTTCATGATGGATGACAATGAATCCATTGACTCCATGTTCGCACGACTTCAGACCATTCATAATGGGATGAGGAACCTGGGAAAAAGCTTCACTAACAAGGAGCAAGTAATCAAAATTCTCAGAAGCCTTCCTACCAATTGGAGAAACTTCGTCACTTCCCAGAGAGCTGGAAAGAACCTTGATACCTATCAAGTAGAAGACCTGCTGGGAGAGATGAAGATTCATGAGCAGGAACTTGCTAACGATGCTACTATTATACGAAGAAAAGCGTCTGCCGCGAAAGCTGTAGCATTTATAGCCAACAAATCAAAGGCTTTGAAAGCTAACGAATCCTCAGATGAGGAAACTATGCAGTCTGATCGCTCCGATGATGAACAGGCCCTGTTTAACCGAAGATTCAGAAGAATGATGGGAAACAGGAAGCAGTTCAAAGGAAGACAATCTTCCACATCAAGAGATGAAGAGAAAATCCCAAATAAAGGAGGGATCGTCTGCTACGAATGCAAGAAGCCTGGACATGTCAAAGCCGACTGCCCTCGTCTGGGAAACAAGCCTTCCCAAAAGAATTTCTATAAGAAGAAAGCCTTTTCCAGTCAAAACGATGAGTCTAAAGACGACTCTGACCAAGAAGAAGAAACCAAGGGAGCCAACGATGAAACTTCATACTGTGCGTTTATGGGATCCATAGACACATCTAACATCGAAGCAGATAAAGAAGCAAAGGCACTAATGATCTCTGTTGATCTATCCAACGGCGAGGAAGATGACAAAGATGAGGTAAGTCCTGAAATCTCCTCTGAAGACTATAATGAACTATTAGAGTATGCTCATGCATTAGCAATCAAATATAGTTCACTCAAAAAGAAGCATGATAAAACTGTAAAAGAACTGCATGATGCATCTAAAGATGTATCTATCATGCTAACAAAGAAAAATCAAACACTCTTAGAACAAGACGCAAACAAAGAAATCAAATTCCTGAAACAAAGATTAAGTAGCTTAATCAAAGACTTATCCACCTTTGCTCAAGGATATGATAACTTAATTAAATTAAGTGGAAACAACAGATCAGCTTATGATCGCAGAGGTTTAGGTTGTGAAGAAGAAAGTTGGGATATAACTGCCATAAAACATAATTCTTCTACTGTTCCATATAAATATCAACCTGAAAAGAAATATGTTTCACCTCCATCTCTTAAAGTCCAACCCAAAACTTCCATAGTCAAGGGTAAGGAGAAACAAACTCCTCAAAAAATAGTGCATGGGAGGAACAGTCCACCCAAAATGATGACTAACAAGAAAGGACCCAAGAGAGTTTGGGTACCTAAATCTATGATTATACCTCTTGCAGATGTGCTTAACAGCTCAAAGCCAAAAAGAGCAGTGGTACCTGGACAGTGGATGCTCACGGCACATGACGGGAAAAAGGTCTTTATTCCCAAAGATCCATGAGAAGAAAACTGGAGGAACAGTTACCTTCGGAGGTGACCAAAAGGGGTTCATTGTCGGAGAAGGTAACGCTGGTAAGAATCCCCTTCCGGTAATACGGAAAGTTCTTCTGGTTGAAGGACTGAAACATAATCTACTTAGCATAAGCCAATTATGTGATAGTGGACTCACTGTTTCCTTCAACAAAGTGAAGTGTAGTGTCACAAACGAGGATGACAAGATTATCTTTGAAGCACAGAGACAAGGGGACCTATATAAGACCTCCTTGGAAAACCTTGCAAGTCAAAAGGTAACATGTCTAGTATCAGCAGAGGATGACAAATGGATATGGCACAGGAAGCTAGGGCATGCATCCTTAAAGATCATTGCTAAAATAATCAAGCATGATTTAGTAAGTGGTCTGCCAAATCTGTCTTTCAAATCTGATGATACATGCTCTGCATGTCTCCAAGGAAAGCAATTAAAAAGTTCTTTCCATGCAAAGAACGTTGTCAGTACCAAGAGACCTCTGGAGATGTTGCACATGGACTTGTTCGGACCCACTAAAACGGCTAGTTGTTCTGGAAAAATATTTTATCTTGTCATCGTTGATGACTACACTAGATTTACATGGGTACAATTTCTCGGAACAAAGGATGAAACTTTCAAGTCTTTCCAGATCATTGCGAAAAGAATTCAAAATGAAAAGGGATACTGCATCACCAACATTCGTAGTGATAGAGGAGGAGAATTTACAAATGAAGAGTTCAACCACTACTGCGAGGAAAATGGGATATTTCATCAAGTCTCTGCTCCAAGAACTCCTCAGCAAAATGGAGTAGCGGAAAGGAAGAACAGGTCACTTCAAGAAATGGCCAGGACTATGCTCAATGAGACATCTCTACCCAAATACTTCTGGGCTGAAGCAGTCCATACAGCATGCTATATTCAAAATCGAATATTTATGCGCCCTATCTTGAAGAAAACTGCCTATGTGTTATGGAAGGGAAGAAAGCCAAGCATCTCATACTTTCATCCATTTGGATGTCCATGCTTTCTACTTAATACAAAGGATGACCTTGGAAAATTCGATGCGAAATCAGACAAAGGAATATTCTTAGGATATTCACCCAACTCCAAAGCATTCTGAGTATATAATTCTAGAACAATGGCAGTAGAGGAATCCATCAATGCCAAGTTCGAAGATAAACACATCAATGTAAATCAGATGACTCCAAAAGAAGAATATGATGACCTGGAAATAAGTGGAGAGCGCTCATCAAATCCAGTTCAGCCGTCAACGTCTAACAAAGAGACAAATCCAATTACTCCATCTTCAACTCAACCAGACGATGTTTGTGAAACTCTGTCTGACGAAAACTCCACAAGTCAAGTCATGACCTCCAGTGGCATTTATCAACCTCGACACTGGAGATTCAAACCAGACCATCCTCCTACACAGATAATCGGAAGCGTACATGAAAAGGTAAGAACTATATCCACTTTTAATGATTATGCTAATTGTACGTTTCTCTCTGAAATAGAACTGAAGAACATAGGTGAAGCCCTACAGGATGAAGGCTGGATCGTAGCCATGCAAGAGGAACTAAATCAATTTGAGAGAAGCAGGGTCTGGGACCTAGTGCCCAAACCAGAAGAAAAATCCATTATTGGCACAAGATGGGTGTTCAGAAATAAAATGGATGAAAATGGGAAAGTCACCCGAAACAAAGCTCTTTTGGTTGCACAAGGGTATAATCAACAAGAAGGAATCGATTATACAGAAACATTTTTCTCAATCGCAAGAATTGAAGCTATTCGCATCCTATTGGCATTTGCATGTCAGCACTCCATAAAGTTGTATCAAATGGATGTGAAAAGTGCGTTTCTAGCCTCCAAGATTTGAAGATCCAGCTCTACCAGACCACGTCTTCAAGTTAAGAAAGGCATTATATGGACTAAAGCAAGCTCCACGTGCATGGTACGATCGTTTGAGTTCATTTCTGATGAACAATGGATTCTCAAGAGGAAGCATTGACAACACTCTATTTAGAAGAAAGATATCGAAGGACTTTATTCTGGTGCAAATATATGTTGATGATATCATTTTCGGTGCCACTAATGAAGTTCTCTGCCAAGAATTTTCCAAACTGATGCTGAGTGAATTCGAGATGAGTATGATGGGAGAATTAAAGTTCTTCCGAGGATTGCAGATTAGATAGGAAGGCACTCGAACCTACATTCATCAGACAAAGTATATTAATGATCTCCTGAAAAAGTATTGCATGGAGAAAGCCAAAGCAATGGGAACCCCTATGCATCCTGGAACTATACTAGATAAAGGTGACGAGTCAACTCCGGTCGACTCAACCAAATATAGAGGAATGATAGGATCACTGCTATATCTTACCTCAAGCAGACCAGACATTATGTACAACGTCTGTGTTTGTGCCAGATTCCAGGTAAGTCCTCAAGAATCTCACCTAAGTGCAGTAAAACGCATATTTCGTTATCACATTGGAACAACTAATCTTGGTGTAGTTTATGAGAAAAGTGAAGATTTCAGGCTAAAGGGATTCTGTGATGCTGACTATGCTGGAGACAGAATCGAAAGGAAAAGCAGAAGTGGAGGTTGTCACTTTCTGGGGCATTGCCTAATATCGTGGGAAAGCAAACGGCAAAGCACAATCTCTCTTTCAACTGCTGAAGCAGAATACGTGGCGGCAGGTTCTTGCTGCACCCAACTTCTTTGGGTGAAGCATCAATTAGAGGATTATAATATCTTTGAGCATAACATTCCATTATTATGTGATAATACAAGTGCCATTAATATTACAAAGAATCCTGTGTTGCATTCACAAACCAAACATATTGAAATAAAACATCATTTTATCCGTGATCATGTAGCTAAAGGAAACATTGACATTTCATACATACACACTGATGAACAATTAGCAGACATATTCACCAAACCACTTATTGAAAATAAATTTGTATGTCTTAGAGAAAGAATTGGAATGTTTCCTGCATTATAGCTATGCCTGCACTATATTCCTCTAAGTCTGTCTGCCCCATTGGTTTGCATTTAAAATTAATATCCACTATAAGATATGCATTTAATGCTAAACAGTTGTGTCTTTTCACATAGATTACTTACTGAGCACGCATACATTAATATTGACACTCCTTATCTCTCATCATTTGATGCTTTCAATTCAGCTTTATCATTCATCATGATTTTGACGATATCGAGAAAATGTTTACACTTTCAAAAATGGAAACGAATGGTTTTTCAAATGCGTTTCTAATACCAACCCTAATACATTCATGCTTCAGCATAAACATTCTATCTTTGTTGTGTACTTGTATTTGTCTCTGTATTCACTTCATCTACAGAAATCATGGCCCCCAACAAACAGAAAAATGTAAAGACTCAGGAAGCCCTTAGCAAGGAGGAGTATCAGATCGTCAAGACTCAACAAGATGCTACTATCCAAAATCGCAAACAGCAAGTTTCTGAAATTGGTCATGTGAAAATTGAGCATCTGGGCGACAGAAAGCTTGTCACCTCTAGATACCTTGATCTAAGGTTATATCAACATGAAAAGGTTGGTGGACTTGATCTCGTGCTCTCACAAAACTGGGGAAATCTGTTCGAAATCTCCACAACTTCAGCACTCTCTCCTCTCGTAAAAGAATTCTACGATTGTGCCATCACGATCAACCCTAACCACATCCGAACACGATGTTTGGGGAAAGTAATCGACATTCAATCCAGTGATGTGTCTCATCTACTCAACCTTCCTCTAGAAGGTGTCTGTTACTCTTCCTCCTCGGAAACTTCTGAAAGCAATCCTTTCACTATTTGGAAGGAAGTTCCAAAATGCTCTACGTCGCGACGAGTAAAAAATCTTGTTGAGGAATGAATTTTTCCTCATGTTGTTCTCAGCAAAATTGTGCTACCCAAAGAAGGCTCTAGAGACTTAGTTAACAAGTTTTCTCAGTGGACTCTATTCCAGATACAGCATCGCAGAAAAGTTAATCTGCCTGATCTTCTACTTCAATACATGCTCCACACCCTGGAACAATCCAACACCAATCTTCCATATGGGTCTCTCATAACGGCTCTTATGCATCATAAGAGGTTACTCACTCCTTGCATCGAATCAGTGAAGTTCGTTGCATCTGACTATATCTTTGCTACTCCTATCAAGTTTGGAGATGTTCGTCGCATGAACCTGTCCATCGACATATCAGCAGTGCCTACAAAACTCTTAAGTGACTGGGCTAAGAGGAACAAACAAAGAAAACCTCCTACACCAACACCGTCCGGTACCTGCCTCAAACGTCGTCGTCTGGGCACTACATCTCCGCAACGTTCAGATCACTCCCACCGGACTGATTCTCAAGCACTCTTACCTACTGCCGAAGCCTTTCCTCCATCAACCTCCTCCAAACCTCCTCCTGAGACTGTGCATACCACCGCTGAACTTATTTCAAATTCTCATGCCCAATATCTGAAGTTCTTGCCTCAAATATTTCACAAATATATCTCCGATGTCTTCGATGTCCAAGATGATGGCAATTGTGGATTCCAATGTCTTGCTCAGTGGCTGGGTCACCCTCAAGATCATTGGCCAGAAATTTGAAAACTTCTAATCCATGAACTTCTATCTAACAGAGGGCTGCACTCTCAAACTTTTTTCTCTGATGAAGATATTGATACTCTATGCCCGGCTCTTACGCTGAATGAAATGAACCTGCGCATGAGTCCAAATTGTTTACAGTTCCAGACACGGGATTGCTAGCTGCTACTGCGTTCCGGATAATTCTGGTCACCTTAGCTTCTAACCAGTGCTGCACATATCTTCCTCTTCTGGGCCCAGTTGATGATACCCCTACAATTGCTGTTTTGGGAAATATTGCAAACAGACACTGGGTTTGCGTCAAGCTCTCCGACAATTCTCCACTGCCTACGATATCACCTCAATGGAAGCATTATTGTTCTCCCGATGCTCGAGGATGGGAAGCCCCTCTTCAATCAAAAATCCTACACTTCAGAAATTTACTACAAAGTGAAGCTGAGAAATTTATGGATTCCGTGTTTGAAGTTCCCAATATTGATAATCCTATTTGACTTGAAAACGACTCTGAAGATAATCCTGTTCCTAGCACTAACATCTCATGCTTAGACCATGCCTTCACTCGCCTCAAATTGCATGATGTTGATCTCGATCTTCGTCAGCACCTTGGTCAAAGTCAACGAGTTACTCCACTAACACGAGGGGTAGATGCTCACATTAATACACATTTTAATGCATCTCATCCGTCCCCACCTTTCGTCCTCCATAAAGATCTGGATCTGGATCTGGATCTCAAGCTTGCATCTCCGGCTCTCTTCATTTCTGCTGCCTGCATGTCTCTCCCTCAGATCCACTTCATGCCTTGCTATCCTCGGCGTTCCAGATCTATTATGGGCAAACGCAAGCGTTCTACCATTGCACCCAATGCCCATCTGCTTTCAGATGTGTGCTTACAGGCACTTGGTTTCCCTTTCTGCTTTAAGGCAGGTTTATGGCTTCCCCCTAGATATCATGACTCCCAGATCACTCCATCCATGCCCTCATGCCACATGTTCTTCCACTTCGACTGGCAGCTGGTTGTCTCCAATAATACTCACGTCGCTTCCATTCCTCTTCACTTGGCTGGTCGACTTGATCCCCTGGTCCTAAAGTTTAAAACCTGGACATTGGTACTTCTTCCTATGATGCTGTCAGTCTTGAAGGCTCCTGGTTTTGGTTGGCATTGCATCACTCCATCTCCACTCATTCCTGCTGTGGCATACTTCACTCCAATTTTGCCATCACTCAATGCATCGCCGCTGGTCGATCGCATTCCAAGTTCCGACTCTGCTGATGTTCGGACCATGGTTTCCCTGCTTGCTCAACGCATTGAAACTTTCAATGATCGCTCGTCTCACGAACGGCTTGTTCTTCATCAAGATGTGCATGCTCGCCTTTACACCATGCAACATAACCTCTCCATCAAAATGGATGCTCGCTTCGATCGTCTGGAAGACACTATTGCCCTACATCTCGGGCACTCCAAGCCATCCTCTTGACTCTTAGTTTTCTTTTATTATTGTTCAGTGTCTTCCTTATCTTTCTATGTTCTTAATACCTACTCTAGTTTCTTTTTTCTCCTATGCTTTTCTTTATCTATGCTTTTGATAATGCCAAAGGGGGAGAAAGTATAACTAAAAATGAAGAAGAAGAGAGCATAAATTTAGGGGGAGAAAATCAATCTCTCAAACGAATCCTAAACTGAGAGGGAGGAAATCAGAAATACATACTACTCTCATTTTTTAGGAAATTGTCATTATCAAAAAAGGGGAGATTGTTAGAATCAAAAATTTAATGGGTTAACCTATTTTGATAAATAATGATGACAGGATATTATATGATGTTTTTAGGTTGTTTCTAGTCTTTTTATTTTATTATTTTTGAGTCACATATAGGATTTTTATTATTTTTATGTAGATTTTATATTTATTTTTTATTTTTCATATAGATTAGTTTTTATTTGTTTTTCTATCTTTATTTTATATTTTTAGTAATTTTTATAGTTATTTTTATATTTTTAGAAAAGCTGGTATTGTTATCATTTTTGTCTAGGGACCAAATTGTAAAGTTGCAGGAAATCAGGGATCAAAGTGGAAAAGTTCAAGAGTGGAGGATGAGAAGTGAAGATTGAAAGAGTTAAAGGGCCAGAATTGAAGTGCTAGCAAAGAGAGGACTAAAAGAGAAAAAGAAGAATATGAAGCAACTCTCTCTAATTTAGCACATGGAAAATAAGCTTGAAGAAATTGATGGTAGTGGGAAGGAAGTTTCAGAAATGATTAAGGGCTGAGTGGTGGCCATTGAAGGCATTGAAAACCCATTACCATGAAAAAGGGAAAAGTTTGAAGATGAACCAGCAGGCGACCCAACGCTCAGGCGTTGGGACTCTGACTAGGAGATGAGTCAGATTTTCACCCAGCGCTCAAGCGCTGGGCCTCGGTCTGATAGTGGAATTTTAATGCATCCCAACGCCCAAGCGTTGGGAATGCCAGCGCTCAAGCGCTGGAGGGTGATTTTTTACTATAAATATGAGCCTTTTCTTCACTTGTAAGACACACCATTTCAGAATACAACAAGTATTCTTCTTTCCTCCTTAAGATCATTGTTCCTAGGAATTGTGCGAAGCCAAACTTGAGCTCCTATCCAGGGTAATTCAATGACTCTTTTAGCCATGTTTGGCTAACTTCTTCTTTAAGCTTTTGGGTTGTTTTAGTTTATAATTTATGTTCTAGTCTTTTTCTACATTTCTGAATAATATTTCCTTTCATGTTTTATTTCCTTGTTCTTCATTCATCTTTATGTACAAAAGATATCTTGCTTATTGCTTATTACATAAGGCCATTTGGTAAGTAGTAAAGGAAATAGGAAATAAAAAAGGCTATAAGTATATATCACTAAGGAATGAGGATAGACGTAGCTTTATGTTGGCCTGAACATCTTCTTCATCTTCTTCTTTATTTAAATAGATGCCAAGGAATTGGATTTAGTAATTAAAAGGAAAGTTCTACAATGCTTAAGGAATTAACTTGTAGTTACACTAGGCTATAGCATCATGAAATTGGATTTAAAATTCAGAAATTAAGTAGGAGATTACTAGCATGTTTTATAGACTATGTAAACCAACCCAAGAGCTTAATTCTCATCATCTCTATTTCTATTTTATGCTATTGCTTTTATCTTGTTCTAAACCAACATCAAACATATCTTTTTATTTTTTCTGCACAAGTACTAAATATTATAATAATAAGGACACCTATCCCTTGGGTTCGATCTTTTTATACTACGCGATAGTCAATGGTGCACTTGCGATTTGGGTATCAAATAACAATTTCGCTAAGTGTTACTGACTTCTTTAAAAGTTTTCATACTCAGGAACACTTGTAAACTGAAGACATGCTGCGAGGATTTCGACAAAGCATTATGAAAAAGCAAGTGGAAAAATCCGTCCGCCTATGTGATTCAGCCTGCCTCCAGAGAAGAGTTCGTCCGGCTGTGTAGAACGTCTGATTGATCAGCTACTCAACTCATGAAGAATACTTGAGTTGACTAAAAGCAATGATTGAAGACTCGTGCAAAACGAAATATCCTGAAGGTGATCGTTTGTTCAACCCAAAGATGAGTTGTCGTGCACCTCTTGGTGGTTCAGAGCATTAATGGCGAAAGAGACAGAATTAAGTGCCTCATTCCTTGAAGATTCAAATCCTCGGACATTCCTTAATTCAAGCTGCTTTTGCTGAGTTAACGGCGATATCTTCTGATCATCGTATCTCCTCAACGGTCAAATTCAAATATTCTGGTCAGAGCATTAATGACTGAATTAGCTGTAATGCATAAGCATTAAATGCAGACTCTGTGAACCGAAGCAAAAGCATCACCAGACGATACTGCCTTTCGTTGTTGAAGAAATATTCTTTACCTGGCAAATTGCAACAGTAAGTGCAGAAGTATCCGTTACTCACAATCAAGCAGAAATTCAAACGGAACTATTTTTGAAGATCTTCACGAAAGCCTCCAGTTATCATCCTACTGAAGATATAAATAGTGGACTTAGCTTCAGCTCCAACTTGGCGACTCTTACACAATCAAAGCATTCAAACCTTCCAAGTCTATCTACGATTTGGACAAGCTTTAAGCCAAGATACTCAATAACCTTAACCTTCTCATTTTCTGAGTTCTGTCGCCAACTAGTGTGAAACTTCTTACAGAGTGAAAACTCTTATCCTTTCTCACACAAGCCCTTCAGAGAAACAACTTGTCTATCATCTCTGAATTTTGTTCTTCATATTTTCTACCCACTCTTACTGAAGAGATTCTTGTAGAAACTAAGTCTTCTATTAAAAAAAAAAGAACTGGGAGGAGTCATGTCTAACACTCGAGAGATAAAGGAGAAGTCCTAGAATACTTGTAAAGGAGTAGTCCTCAGAATACTGGGAGAAGTCCCTGAGAACACTTTTACTATTTTGTTTAAATAGTGAAAATCTTGGTGAAGCCAAGGACTGGACGTAGCCCTATCGATTAAGGGGGTGAACCAGGATAAATATCGTGTGTGCTTTATTGTTCAAGCTTTAAGTTTATTTCCGCTGCACATTTTTGATAAAATCTTTTGAACTAATAATAACTATCTTGCGAAAAAAGGTTTAAAAATCACACACACAATTCAAACCCCCTTTTCTTGTGTGGTTTTATTACTATCAGGGAGAAGAATAACTAAAAATGAAAAAGAAGTGTAAAAGTGTAAAAAGAAGAGCATAAACTTAGTGGGAGTAATCTCAGAAGAATCTTGGACTAAGGGGGAGGAAATCGTAAAAATACATTACTCTCATTTTAAGGAAATTGTCATTATCAAATAATTTAATAAGTTACTATATTTTGATAAATAACAATTTCGCTAAGTGTTGCTAACTTCTTAACAGTTTTCATGTGCAGGAACATTTGTTACTTGGAGATACACTGCGTGGACCTCGACAAAGCATTATCAAAAGCAGATATTCAAGTAAAGGACAATAGAGAAATCCGTCCTGTCACTGCCTTTGTGAATCAGTCTGCCACCTGAGAGAGTCCGTCCGCCTATGATGAACGTCTGGTTGATCAGTCACTGGATGTATTTATAAGAATAATGTTGGGTTGATTAAAGAAATGATTGAAGACTCGTGCAAAAAGTAATATCAGGAGGTAATCGTTTGTTCAACCTAAAGATGAGCTGTCAAGCACCTCTTGGCTCCTCAGAGCATTAATGGCGAAAGGGACAGAATTAAGCGCCTCATTCCCTGAAGATTCAAATCCTCTGACATTCCTTAATTCAAGCTGCTTTTACTGAATTAGCGGCGATGCTTTCTGATTATCGTATCTCCCCAACGGTCAAATTCAAATATTCTGGTCAGAACATTAATGACTCAATTAGCTGTAAAGCATGAGCATTAATTGCAGACGCTATGACTCAAGGTAAAATGCATCACCAGACGATATCGTCTTCCATCGTTGAAGAAACATTCATTATCTGGCAGATAGCAGCAGCAAATGCAGAAGTATCTATTACTCACAATCAAGCAGAAATTCAAACGGAACTATTTTGAAGATCTTCAGCAAAGCTTCCAGTAAACATCCTACTGAAGATATAAATAGTGGACTTAGCATCAGTTTCAACTTGGCGACTTTTACACAATCAAAGCATTCAAACTTTCCAAGTTTATTAACTACGATCAAACAGCTCTAAGCCAAAACACTCAGCAATCTCAACTTATCTATTATCTGAGTACTGTCGCCAACTAGTGTGAAGTTCTTTACAGAGTGAAAAACTCTTATCCTTTCTCACACAAGCCCTTCAGAGAACCAACCTGTTCATTATCTCTGAATCCTGTTCTTCACATTTTCTACCCACTCTTACTGCAGAGATTTTGTAGAAACCAAGTCTTCTTGTAAAAGAACTGGGAGGAGTCCTGTCTAACACTCGAAAAACGAGAAGTCATGCGAGAATACTTGTAAAGGAGTAGTCCTAAGAATACTAGGAGAAGTCCCTGAGAACACTTGTACTATTTTGTTTAAATAGTGGAAAATCTTAGTGAAGCCAAGGACTGGACGTAGCCCTGTCGATTTAGGGGGTGAACCAGGATAAACATCGTGTGTGCTTTATTGTTCAGTTGTAGGATTATTTCCGCTGCACTTATTTAACAAACATTTTTGAACTTATAACTGTTATTTCACGAAAAGAAGCTTAAAAATCACACACACAATTCAAACCCCCATTTCTTGTGTGGTTTTATTATTATCAGTTGGAACTCCCAACGATCAAGCGTTGGGTCTCTGACTAGGATGTGAGTTAGAAGTTGCACCCAGCGCTCAAGCGTTGGAAGCCAGCGCTCAAGCGCTGGGCCTCGGTCTGATAGTGGGATTTTAATTGCACCCAACGACCAAGCGTTGGGGATGCCAGTGCTCAAGCGCTGGAAAGCAGATTTTTACTATAAATTGGGGTCTTTTCTTCACTTGTAAGACACACCTATTCAGAATACAACAAGTATTCTTCTTTCCTCCTTAAGAGAATTGTTCCTAGGAATTGTGGGAAGCCAAACTTGAGCTCCTATCCAGGGTAATTCGATGCTTCTTTTAGCCATGCTTGGCTAATTCATTTAAGTATCTTGGGTTGTTGTAGTTTATATTTTATGTCTTAGTTTATTTCTATATTTCTGAATGATATTTCCAGTTTATGTTTTATTTCCTTGTTCTTCATTCATCTTGGTGCACACAAGATCTCTTGCTTATTACTTATAACAATGGCCATTGGTAAGTAGTAAGGGAAATAGGATTTAAAAAAGGCTATAAGTATATATCACTAAAGGACATTAGGATAGACGTAGCTTTATGTTGGCCTGAACTCCATCTTCATCTTCTTTTCTGGTTAACTAAATTACAAGGACTTGAATTTAGTAATTAGGAAGAAAGTTATACATTTATAAGGAATTAACTTGTAGAAATACTAGGCTATAGCATCATGAACTTGGTTTTAGAATTCAGAAATTAAGTAGGAATTTGCTTGCATATTTTATAGACTATGTAATTCAACCCATGTTCTTAAATCTCATCATCTTTTCTTCTTTATTTTTTATTGTTATTTCTAGTTTTGTCTTAATCGAACCAACAACAATTTACATCATTTTATTTTTTGCTTAAGTACTAAATAATTTAATAAGAGGACACCTATCCCTTGGGTTCGATATCTTTTATATTACGCGATAACCATCCGTGCACTTGCGGATTTGGCTATTAAGTTTTTGGCGCCGTTGCCGGGGATAGGTTATGTTCAAGTTCTTTTTATTATTTTGTTTAGTGCTTTTTGTTTTTATATAAAAAAAAGAAAAAAAATATATTAAAAATTGTGGTGAATAGGTGCTATTAACTTCTTTTGCTTTTCTGCATGGTAGGACATTTTGAATTCGACCCTGAAATTGAAAGTACTTTGCATCGCAGATTAGCGGAGCAAAGAACATTAGCACAGGCCTTGGCGGAGACACAAGAACAAATGGAAGAGCGTCTCCTTGTTGAGTACAATGCAAGGGTTGAAGAGGAGGTCCAGGCTAGGCTTCAAAGACAAAGAGTTGAGGAGGAAGAATGGAATGCCAACCGTTCCCTTCGGGATATCATAGCTCCTCTGGTAGATTATAATTTTGAGGGGAGTATTGTGGTACCGGAGGATGCACTACCAAATTTCCAAATTCCTCCACACTTCATCTCTTTGGTTAGCCAGAACCAATTTGGTGGAAGTGTCAATGAAGACTGCCACACTCATCTGGAGCGATTCACCAGGCAATGCTACACCTTAAGGAGAAATGATGTTCACCTGGATACGGTAAGACTTATGTTGTTTCCATTATCCTTAAGAGATGTGGCAGAATAGTGGTTATCTTCACAACCTCTCAGGAGCATTACCTCCTGGGATGATTTGGCCGAGAAATTCACGGCTAAATTCTTCCCTTACAACCGAATAAGCAAGTTGAAGCAGGAAATCAACTCCTTCATTCAACAAGATGCTGAGAACCAGCATGAAACTGGGAAAGGTTCAAGGGACTCCTAAACCTGCAATTAGGCTTAAGAATCAATTTTGGAATATCCTCAAGTTTACAATAAATTTAAATATAAGTTACAATCTTGACTAATCATACTAATACCCATGCATATAAGAAACAGAGCTATATAGTTCAACATTTACCTAGAAGTCGTAGTTCAGGTGAGTTATGCTTCTAAAGGCTTCTCAAAGCAGAAAGGCTCCTTAAAACATCTAAGCTAATCAAGTTTAATGTTTTCATAAGTTAAAAGAAGTAGAAAAACTCAAGCCGATCTTAAAAGATCAAGTTTCTAAATATTGGACTTAAGTGTAATCGATTTCAACTTTCTGGTAATCGATTACACCTAGGAACTTATCTATGCAAGGGGAATATCATCAAGAACTCAAAATTAATTAAACTAAGCAGAATAAGGCTATTTCAGAATCAGAAAGATAGCAAACAGTAATACTATTCACATTGAATTGTGAATCTGACATCAAATTGTTGTTTCTAAATTCATATTAATATTCAAATTATTCTTAAAATCCTCTAACTTATCCACGTAATCCACTTTCTTCAAAAAGTGACTTATTTAATTTTCCATAATCACTTTTCCAACTAGCTTAATCTCATTAAAAACCTAAAAAACACCGCCCTTATTTTAAATAGGAAACTTAGCCATTAAACACTTATGTAGACCCCCTAATACCCATGACTGATCAAGCAAATAAGCGAAAATTGAAAGCAGAATAGCAAAATCAATTAAATCTGACATGGAATCAGAATAACTAAGGTACCTAAATTCTGGAATAACTAAATTCAAGCATCAAACCAACATGTACATCACCATTTCAGCATAAATTGAACATCAAACATGTGGGAGGCAAATTTAATGGAAAAAACCAAACATTTAATCAAACAATTAACTGAAAATGATCCTTATGCCCCCTATTTCACCTCACAAACACAAACACACCCATCCAGTTATTCAAAAATTCACTAATTTAATCAAGGTGCCTACAACACTAATATTTATTATTATAGCTCAAGGTGCAACCTCAATTGTAATATTTGATCCCTCAAAATTAAATTAATTTCCACATAAGGTTTCATCAGTCTACACTCCCTCATGTATCATGCACGCATTCAGATCTTGACAAACTTGAATTCATGAGTCATGCAGTCATTATCTTTAAAGGAGCACTAAAACATTAAAATGAACAGAGGCATAAGCAACAATAATCATGAGAAACAAAAGCACCAGGAACACTACACATAATTGTACAAAATGCAATTTGAAATCAATAACCCAATACACGGACCCTATTTTCTATTTGAACAGAAACTTGAAGACATGAACCCCATCACTGTCTGAAGCACATAAACTAACCCTCAATCTACATCTTGAGAAGAAATAAGGGAAAAGTAAATAATGAACAAACCAGGATGAGAAACAGAGCACAACATATGGAGACGATATCATCTCAAAATCAATCATTTCTTGTTTTCTTTTTGCTGTTCAAACTTTCAACATTCAAACCTAAATCATTTTCTTTTCAGCTCTAAACAATTAAGTTTTAGTCGAAAATTGGTAACTTATCCCTATGGAGACGATATCTTTGGTATTACTTCGACCTTTCTGTACACTTGCAGAACGGGTATCAGTAGTAGCGGGCGAATTTACACATCGATGTCTACCAATGTGAGATCACTGGACCAAGAGGGCCATGTGACAAAAATTCCTCGATGCCACATGGACACTCATACAAGGGTGACCCCGAATTCGAAAGGTAACTCGGATACCTAAAACAACGTTTCCGCCAGCGGGGGAAATTAAAGCGAGGAACCCGAACTCGCG
Organism: Acmispon strigosus; assembly: GCA_030819835.1. Taxonomy (NCBI): domain Eukaryota; kingdom Viridiplantae; phylum Streptophyta; class Magnoliopsida; order Fabales; family Fabaceae; genus Acmispon; species Acmispon strigosus. Next base: position 14,382,901 of record JAUAMA010000004.1, on the reverse strand, counting down.
TCAAGACGCCTCCGTTTAAATTGTTGTTGTAAGAACCTGAATAAATTAATGAATTATTTAATTATCCAACACATACCTAGGGATACTTCAAGGAGAGAGTTAAGGTCAAGAGCTATTCAGATCACCGTAGTGATGTTTTCCAAATGACAGTTCGTCGTAGGACCGATCTTAACTTCATTTGGAATTCGAGCAATAATAAGACATTCTCACTATCTCCATGACGATAAGTGAATAATTTCAAGAAGAACGACTGTAATATTGATATGGTTTCCTTCCGGAGCTCGGAAAGGGCAATTCTCGCTAGCGAGAGTTTCAATGGAAATCCAGCAAGCGAAACAGATGAATTTGAGACCTTGGATGGGAAATCTGGGAATCACCAAATGACTCTACTCGACGTGATGGATCTAGCTATGCAATAAAAACTTTATGTGAATAGTTTGTTGTAAATAGTGTGTTGTGAATAGTGTTTCCGTGAATAGTGTTCTCGGGCAAGAATCGGCACGAATTCGAGGGAAACGACCCAGGATCAAGTTGTACGAGAATGAGATCCAAAACAAATGAGTAACCAATGTTAGGTACTCTAAGCGACGTTGGGAAACGTCCCGACGTCCGGATTCAGATAACGATGAGAATTATGACGTGTATGACGTCCATTGTAACACCCCGATTTTCAGGGCGTTACTGTAGCAATTTAACAGTAAATAAACATGCAGCGACACTTTCAAAGCTTGAAAAAGAGGGTATATTTTTTTATAAAAAAATTTCCCTTTTCTAAATATGCCATGATGAAATGCTTTAGCAATATACATACCCTGTTCGCATATAGCCACTCATGCAGCGTAAGGTAACTGGCCAGCAGCCTAGAGAATATTTACAGACATTTTGTTTGGGTTTCAAAAACTATGCTGCCAGAAGTAAGCAATTAGACTATAACTCCCAACCCTATACATAATCATACATAAGCAATCAATGTCTGGGAGGAGACATCCTGCGACCAAGCATCCAACTCCTATCTTTATCTCCCTTGTATCGGCATCCACCTGCGACTTTTGGCTAAGGCTGTCCGACTGGCAACGGATCGCCGGCAAACACACACAACATACAATGCAAGGGTCAACTTCTAAAAAAAACAACACATATGAGCAATTCATATATATATATATACATATATATATATGTATATCATATTAATAGACAGTTATCTACATCGAGCCGAAGCAGGAAAGCAAGAATGACAAACAAACAATCTATGCAGGATAATTCTTCACAAGCAAACTTTGATCATGACACAAGTAGAATTGCAACCAAAACACACTCAATAAGTATCTCAAAACACGCATAGCAATCATGTTATAATCAATCAAGATGTCATGATCCAGTTATGATAGTAATAAAATCACACAAGAAAGGGGGGTTTGAATTGTGTGCGTGACTTTTATAAACTTTTTCACAATATAGTTAATATTAGTTCGAAAAACTTGAGTGATATGTGCAGCGGAAATAAACTTAGAGCTTGAAGAAAAAAGCACACACAATATTTATCCTGGTTCACCCCCAAAACCGATAGGGCTACGTCCAGTCCTTGGCGAAACCAAGATTTTCCACTATTTCAACAGAATAGTACAAGTGTTCTCAGGGACTTCTCCCAGTATTTCGAGGACTACTACTTTACAAGTTTTCTATGACTTCTCCTTTATCTCTCGAGTAGTCGACAGGACTCCTCCCAGTTCTTTTTCAAGAAGATTTGTTTTCTACAGGGATCTCTTCACAAAGATTCGGTAGAAACTATGAAGTTCTGAAATCAGAGAGGGTATACAAATTTGTTCTCTGAAGGGCTTGTGTGAGAAAGGATAAGAGTTTTCACTCTGTAAGGATTTCACACTAGTTGGCGACTAAACTCAGAAAATGAGAAGGCTAAGGTTACTGAGTGTTCTTGACTAAAGCTTGTTCAAATTTTAAACTGACTTGAAAGATTTGAATGCTTTGATAGTGTGTAAGTCGCCAAGTTGAGGATGATGCAGAGACCACTATTTATATCTTCAGTAGGATGATAACTGGAGGCGCTAATGAAGATCTTCAAAAATAGTTCCGTTGAATACTTGCTTGATTGTGAGTAACGGATACTTCTGCATCTGCTTGTTGTAGTCTGCCAGATGAAGAATGTTTCTCCAATAGATAGAGAGTGATATCGTCTGGCGATGCTTTTGTTCTGGTTCTTAGAGACTGCAATTAATGCATGTGCATTACAGCCAATATGGTAATTAATGCTCTGACCAGAAGATTTGAATTTGGCCGTTGGGGAGATACGATGATCAGATGATATCACCGCTAATTCAGCAAAAGCGGCTTGAATTAAGGAATGTCAGAGAATTTGTGTACTCAAGGAATAAGGCGCTTAATTCTGTCTCTTTCGCCATTAATGCTCTGATCCACCTAGAGGTGCATGACAACTCATCTTCGGTTTGAACAAACGATCTCCTTTAAGCTAATTCTTTTTGCACGAGTCTTCAATCATTGCTCTTTAGTCAACCCATGTGTTTAACAAGGATTGAGCCGGACGGTCTTTGCAGGCGGACGAACTTTACTCTGAAGGCAGACTCATTTCTCCTAGGCGGATCTCATAGGCGGACGGTCTCTTTATTTGCTTTTTGATAATGTTTGCAGCATGGCTTCAGTTCATAAGTGTTCCTGAATATGAAATCTTTTAAAGAAGTCAGTAACACTTAGCGAAATTGTTATTTATCAAAATGGGTTAATTCATTTAAATATTTTACTCTAACAATCTCCCCCTTTTTGATAATGACAATTTCTAAAACAAATTAGAGTAAGGCTTGTATATTTCTAATTTCCTCCCCCTATGGTTAATACTTATTAGCTCCCCCTAAATATGCGCTATCTTCTACTTTGTCATTTGTTATATAATTTCTCCCCCTTTGACATTATCAAAAAGAAAGACAAAACATTCATTGAGATAATAAGAGGTAAGGATAAAAGATAACAAGAAGAATAGATTAAGAGGGTGGCTTAGATAGCCTTAGAAGTAGAGCAATAGAGCCCTGCAGCTGATTGAAACGAGCATCTATCTTATCAGAAAGATTAGTATTCATGGATTCAAGACGAGCATTCACATCTTGATGAAAAACGGCCCTTTCATGAGATGAGCGAGTGTTGAAGGTTTTAACTTGCTGAGAAAGGAGGGAAACCATGGTGCGAACGTCGTCAAAGTCAGGACTTGAACTTCGAGTGACCAACGGCGATGCCGTACGAGATGGCAGAATGGGAGTGAAATATGCCACAGTAGGAATGAGCGGCGAAGGAGAAGGACACTGCCAAGCAAAACCCAGAGTCTTCAAAACGGGTGGCAGCATAGGAAGTAGTACCAGTGTCCATGTCCCAAACTTTAGAACCAGGGAGTCAACTCTACCAGCCAGATGAAGAGGAATTGAAGCAATGTGGGCATCCCTGCGAACAGTGAGTTCCCAATCGAAGTGGAAGAATTGTTGGCATGAGGGCATGGATGGGGTAAGCTGAGAGGCAGGACATCCATGGGGAAGCCACAATCCAGCCTTAAAGCAGAAAGGGAAACCAAAGGCCTGAAGACATACATCTGAGAGCAGATGAGCATTAGGTGCATTTTGTGAGCGCTTGCGTTTGCCCAAAGCAGAGCTGGAACTTGGAGGGTAACAGGGCATGGAGTAGATCTGATGGAGAGACATGCCTGAATCACAATTGAGGAAACCCGGAGGTGCAAGCTTGAGATCCAGATCCATAGCTTTATGGATAGGAGCCGGTGGAGACGGATAAGATGCATTAAAAGATGTATTAATGTGAGCATCAACCCTTTGTGACATTGAATGAGCGGGTTGACTTTGACCAAGGTGCAGACGAAGATCAACTTCAATATCATGCAAGGTGAGACGAGTAAATTCAAGGTCTAAGCAAGAGAGGTCAGTGCTAGGAGTGGGGTCAGGCTCAGAGTCGTCATCAAGATGGATGGGATTGTCAATGCTAGGGACTTCAAATAATGAATCCAGAAATTGCTCAGCTTCAATTTGTAGTAGATTTTTGAAGTGTAGGATTTTGGATTGAAGAGGCACTTCCCATCCTCGGGCATCAAGAGAGCAATGATCCTTCCATTGAGGTGTAATGGTAGGTAGTGGAAAGTTCTCAAAGAGCTTGACGCGAACCCAGTGTCGATTGGCAATGTTGCCCAAAATAGCAATTGTAGGAGCATCATCAACAGGGCCAAGGAGTGGGAGATATGTGCAACACTGGTTAGGGGCTAAGGTGACTAGAACAATGCAAAACACAGTGGCAGCTAATAACCCCATATCCGGAACTGTAAACCACTTGGACTCAGGTGCAGGTTCATTTTCATTGAACGTGAGAGCCAGACATAAGGTGTCAATATCTTTGTCAGAGCAAAAGGTTTTGGAATGTAGCACTCTATGAGATAGAAGTTCCTGAATAAGAAGCTTGCGAACTTCTGGCCAACAATCCTGAGGATGACCCAGCCATTGAGCAAGGCAGCGGAATCCACAATTGCCATCATCTTGGACGTCAAAGACATCCGAAATATATTTGTGAAAGATTTGAGGCAAGAACTTCAAATATTGAGCATGAGAGTCTGAAATGAGTTCAGTTGTGGAGTGCACAGTCTCAGGAGGTGGTTCGGACGAGGTTGATGCATGCAAGATCGTGGGCGTACAGCTGTACCAGAATGAAGTCCTTGGACCTCTTTCTTCTAAATAGAGTATTGTCGATGCTTCCTCGTGAGAATCCATTGTTCATCAGAAATGAACTTAAGCGATCGTACCATGCACGTGGCGCTTGCTTTAGTCCATATAATGCTTTTCTTAGTTTGAAGACGTGGTCTGATAGATCCTGATCTTCAAAACCTGGAGGCTGCTTACGTAGACTTCTTCCTCAATGTACCCATTTAGAAACGCACTTTTCACATCCATTTGAAATAGCTTTATAGAGTGCTGACATGCAAATGCCAGAAGAATACGAATGGCTTCAATTCTTGCTACTGGAGCAAAAGTTTCTGTATAATCGATTCCTTCTTGTTGATTATACCCTTGGGCCACCAGGCGAGCTTTGTTTCTGGTGACTTTTCCATTTTCGTCCATTTTATTCCTGAAGACCCATCGAGTGCCTATAATAGATTTGTCTTCTGGTTTAGGCACTAAATCCCAGACTTTGCTTCTTTCAAATTGATTCAGTTCTTCTTGCATGGCTAGGATCCACCCTTCATCCTGAAGTGCTTCACTTATGTTCTTTGGTTCTATCTCAGAAAGAAACGCACAGTTAGCATAATCATTAAAGGTGGATCGGGTTCTTACCTTTTCATGGACATTTCCAATAATTTGTGTAGGAGGATGATCTGGTTTGAATCTCCAGTCGCGAGGTAGTGAGATACCACTGGAAGTCATGACTTGACTTGTGGAGATGTCGTCAGACGCAGTTTCGTAAACATCGTCTGGTTGGGTTGAGGAGGGAATGATTGAGTTCGTCTCTTTATCGGACGATGATGGCTGAGCTGGATTTGATGAGGGAGCTTCACATATTTCCAGTTCATCATCTTCTGGAGTTATCTGACTTACACTTACGTGTTTATCTTCAAACTTAACATTGATAGATTCTTCGACTGCCATTGTTCTGGAGTTGTATACTCAGAATGCTTTGGAGTTGGGTGAATATCCCAAGAATATTCCTTTGTCTGATTTTGCATCAAACTTTCCAAGATCATCCTTTGTGTTGAGTAGAAAGCATGTACTTCCAAATGGATGAAAGTATGAGATGTTTGGCTTTCTTCCTTTCCACAATTCATAGGCTGTTTTCTTCAAGATGGGACGCATAAATATTCTATTTTGAATGTAGCAAGCTGTATGAATGGCTTCAGCCCAGAAGTACTTGGGTAGAGATGTCTCGTTGAGCATGGTCATGGCCATTTCTTGAAGTGATCTGTTTTTCCTTTCGGCTACTCCGTTTTGCTGAGGAGTTCTTGGAGCAGACACTTGATGAAATATTCCATTCTCTTCGCAGTAGTGGTTGAACTCTTCATTAATAAATTCTCCTCCTCTGTCGCTACGGATGTTGGTGATGCAATATCCTTTTTCATTTTGAACTCTTTTCGCAATGATTAAGAAGGACTTGAAGGTTTCATCTTTTGTTCCGAGGAATTGTACCCATGTAAATCTGGTGTAGTCATCAACGATGACAAGACAAAATCTTTTTCCAGAACAACTAGCCGTTCTAGTGGGTCCGAACAAGTCCATGTGTAACACCTCCAGAGGTCTCTTCGTACTAACAACGTTCTTTGAATGAAAAGAACTTTTTAATTGCTTTCCTTGGAGACATGCTGAGCATGTATCATCAGATTTGAAAGACAGATTTGGCAGACCACTTACTAAGTCATGTTTGATTATCTTAGCAATGGTCTTTAAGGATGCATGCCCTAGCTTCCTGTGCCATATCCATTTATCATCCTCTGCTGATACTAGACATGTTACCTTTTGACTTCAAAGGTTTTCCAGGGAGGTCTTATATAGATCTCCTTGTCTCTGAGCTTCAAAGATAATCTTGTCATCCTCGTTTGTGACACTACACTTCAATTTGGTGAAGGAACAGTGAGCCCACTATCACACAATTGACTTATGCTAAGTAGGTTATGTTTTAGTCCTTCAACTAGCAGAACCTTCCGAATTACTGGAAGGGGATTCTTACCAACACTACCTTCTCCGACAATGAAACCTTTTTGATTGCCTCGGAAGGTCACTGTCCCTCCTCTCTTTTTCTCATGGATCTTTGGGAATAAAGACCTTTTTCCCGTCATGTGCCGTGAGCACCCACTGTCCAGGTACCATTGTTCTTTTTGGTTTCGAACTGTTAAGCACATCTGCAAGAGGAATAATCATGGATTTAGGTACCCAAACTTTCTTGGGTCCTTTTTTGTTAGTTATCACCTTGGGTGGACTGTTCCTCCCATGTACTATTTTTTGAGGAGTTTGTATCTCCTTACCCTTGACTATGAAAGTTTTGGGTTGAGCTTTAGTAGGTGAAGATAAAACATTTTTATTTTCAGGTTGATATCTGTATAGGACAGCAGAAGAATTATGTTTAATGGAAACTATACCCCAATCTTCTTCTTCATAGCCTAAACCTCTTCGATCATAAGCTGATCTGTTGTTTCCACTTAACTTAATTAGGTTATCATAACCTTGGGTGAACATGGATAAGTCTTTGATTAGGCTACTGACTCTTTGTTTTAAGAATTTAATTTCTTTGTTTGCATCTTGTTCTAAAAGCATTTGATTTTTCTTTGTTAGCATAACATATACTTCTTTAGATGCATGCAATTCTTTCAAAGTTTTATCATGCTTCTTTTTGAGTGAACTGTATTTAATGGCTAATACATGAGCATATTCTAACAATTCATTATAGTCATCAGATGAGATTTCAGGACTTACCTCATCCTTGTCATCTTCTTCGTCATTGGATTGGTCGACAGAGATCATTAGTGCCTCTGCTTCTCTATCTGCTTCAATGTCTGAAGTGTCTATGGATCCCATAAACGCACAGTATGAAGTTTCTTCGTTGTCTCCCTTAGTTTCTTCTTCTTGGTCAGAGTCATCTTCTGACTCATCGTTTTGACTGGAAAAGGCCTTCTTCTTATAGAAGTTCTTTTGGGAAGGCTTGTTTCCCAGACGAGGGCAATCAGCTTTGACATGTCCAGGTTTCTTACTCTCATAGCAGACGATCCCTCCTTTACTTGGGATCTTCTCCTCGTCTCTTGATGAGGAAGATGGTCTTCCTTTGAACTGCTTCCTGTTCCCCATCATCTTTCTGAATCTTCTATTGAACAGGGCATGTTCATCATTGGAGCGATCAGATTGCGCGGTTTCCTCATTTGAGGATTCATCAGCTTTCAAAGCCTTTGATTTGTTGGCTTTAAAAGCTACAGCTTTTGCGACAGCTGCTTTCCTTTTTATGATTGCGGCATCATTAGGAAGATCCTGCTCGTGAATCTTCATTTCTCCCAGCAGGTCTTCTACATGATAGGTATCAAGATTCTTTCCAGCTCTTTGGGAGGTAACGAAGTTTCTCCAATTGGTGGGAAGACTTCTAAGAATCTTGACTACTTGCTCCTTGTCAGTGAAGGTTTTACCCAGGTTTCTCATTCCATTATGAATGGTTTGAAGTCGTGCAAACATGGAGTCAATAGACTCATTGTCGTCCATCATGAAGTTTTCGTATTGAGACGCGAGCATGCTCATCTTGGTGGTTTGAACAACAGTTGTTCCTTCATGAGCGATAGCTAGTGTATCCCAGACCTCCTTTGCGGTGCTTAGGCTGTCAACTTTGTCATGCTCACTTTTGCTGAGAGCACATATAAGAAACAACCTTGCCTTGGCATTTCTCTGATTGTCGGTCCTTTGTTCATCTGTCCATTTATCAGCTAGAATGGCCTTGCTTTCACTATCTTTGGGAACGTAGTTTCCTTTCGATATTACGTCCCATAGTTTCCAATCGGTTGATTCAATGAATAGCTGCATGTGCTTTTTCCAGTAGGGGTAATTTGAGCCATCGAAGAATGGTGGCTTGTTGGTTGCGGTTCCGGTTGGGTAGGCAATTCCGTCCATGGATCTTTTCACTCTTCACCTGTTAAGATGTTAGTAATTCTCAGAGCGGTTAAGCTCTGATACCAATTGATAGTAATAAAATCACACAAGAAAGGGGGGTTTGAATTGTGTGTGTGACTTTTATAAACTTTTTCACAATATAGTTAATATTAGTTCAAAAACGTTGAATGATATGTGCAGCGGAAGTAAACTTAGAGCTTGAAGAATAAAGCACACACAATATTTATCCTAGTTCACCCCCAAAACCGATAGGGCTACGTCCAGTCCTTGGCTATACCAAGATTTTCCAGTATTTCAACAGAATAGTACAAGTGTTCTCAGGGACTTCTCCCAGTATTTTGAGGACTACTCATTTACAAGTTTTCTAGGACTTCTCCTTTATCTCTCGAGTATTCGACAGGACTACACCCAGTTCTTTTTCAAGAAGATTTGTTTTCTACAGGGATCTCTTCACAAAGAGTGGGTAGAAACTATGAAGTTCTGAAATCAGAGAGGGTATAAAAATTTGTTCTCTGAAGGGCTTGTGTGAAAAAGGATAAGAGTTTCACTCTGTAAGGATTTCACACTAGTTGGCGACTAAACTCAGAAAATGAGAAGGCTAAGGTTACTGAGTGTTCTTGACTAAAGCTTGTTCAAATTGTAAACTGACTTGAAAGATTTGAATGCTTTGATAGTGTGTAAGTCGCCAAGTTGAGGATGATGCAGAGACCACTATTTATATCTTCAGTAGGATGATAACTGGAGGCGCTAATGAAGATCATCAAAAATTGTTCCGTTGAATACTTGCTTGATTGTGAGTAACGGATACTTCTGCATCTGCTTGTTGTAGTCTGCCAGGTGAAGAATGTTTCTCCAACAGATAGAGAGTGATATCGTCTGGCGATGCTTTTGTTCTGGTTCTTAGAGACTGCAATTAATGCATGTGCATTACAGCTAATATGGTAATTAATGCTCTGACCAGAAGATTTGAATTTGGCCGTTGGGGACATACGATGATCAGATGATATCACCGCTAATTCAACAAAAGCAGCTTGAATTAAGGAATGTCAGAGAATTTGAATCTTCAAGGAATAAGGCGCTTAATTCTGTCTCTTTCGCCATTAATGCTCTGATCCACCAAGAGGTGCATGACAACTCATCTTCGGTTTGAACAAACAATCTCCTTTAAACTAATTCTTTTTGCACGAGTCTTCAATTATTGCTCTTTAGTCAACCCATGTGTTTGACAAGGATTGAGCCAGACGGTCTTTGCAGGCGGACGAACTTTTCTCTGAAAGCAGACTCATTTCTCATAGGCGGATCTCATAGGCGGACGGTCTCTTCATTTGCTTTTTGATAATGTTTGCAGCATGGCTTCAGTTCATAAGTGTTCCTGAATATGAAATATTTTAAAGAAGTCAGTAACACTTAGCGAAATTGTTATTTATCAAAATGGGTTAATTCATTTAAATATTTTACTCTAACAAGTTAAGGTGTAATATGGCTCGAACATTCGGGTTGCTGCAAAGAGTCTGCACATAGCGGATTGGTGATAAACTTGTTATCCCAATCATATTGTCTGCACATATCCTGCACACAGCCTGCGCTTAGCCTGCGCACAGCCTGCACTTAGCCTCCACGTGGTGTGCACCTACCCTGCACATAGCCTACACATAGCCTGCTGGATGGATAGTCTTGCTAATCCAAACAGCAGAGGAATGACGACAGCGTCGTCTTGAGGAACATTCCTCACTACAAGAAATTTGACTTTCGGCCACGCTAAAATTTGCAACGGTCGGAAAACTTTGGTCTAAAATGGCCAAATGCCACGGTTTTTCAAACGTAGGATAATTTTACAAAAATTAAAACCAGCACAGAGGAAACCGTAGCCTATACTCTTTAAACTGCGGTTTGGTACCCATGGCTATATTATGGCCGCGTTTTGCCAACCGTGGACCCTTTATTCCACACTCATCCAACCGCGGCAGTAGGATTTTAGATTAAAAAACCTATTAAAGTTTGGCACGCCAAAAACTCCCGGTTTTTATTTTATTTGTATAACTTAATCAAAATTATAATTATAAAGAGCTACAAAACGTAACCCCTCGTGCCTCTATCGTTCAGCACGTCTGTGGCCTCCGTCGTTCTGCACGTTCGCCACCTCCGTCGTTCTGCCCGCGCGCGCGTTTTGTCTTCTTCGTAATCGTCGACGAAGAAGCTTCCTGCATCCTCTCCACCTCTTGTCGTCGACTGCGAAGCTGGTTGCGTCCTCCACCACTTGCCGGCGAAGCTGTTTGCGTCCTCCACCACTTGCGTCCTCTCGCCGTTTCATTTTCCTCACTATCATCGAACCCTTTGAGTCGTCGTCTCAAACCCTTTGAGTCTTCGAGTGAGGGTTTTTACACAAGTAACTTCACCCTTCTTAGATAGGATTGTCTTCAATTTCATACGTCACTCAATACTTTTAGTTGATAATCAACCATCTGTATCGATTACTAAATGTAACCATCATCTTGAGTCATAAAAAGAGTTTTCATCAACTTTTTTCATTTCAAGCAATAAAAAGGAAAAGTTTATTGCATAATTTCATAATTTCTATAGTTTAATTGTGTTCTGAAATTTAATATGGAATATTATGATATGTTGATAGTTAAAGTGTGAAAATGTTCTTAATGGCATTACTATATGTATGACCTTTTGGATAACATACTGATCAAAATGCACGCTGATATGGGTGTAATGTGTTTCATGTTATACTTGTGCACAGTGATAGATTCCATTTTGCATGGTTAAACTTAAATTGTAGTGTGGATCTGAGTTTCTGTACCTTTTGATGGTAGGAAATCTATAATAAGGCTGTAAGCTATACCTACAATGAAGGAGAAATAAAAAACCAAATGAGAAGGAGTAACTTGATAGATAACTTGAATTGGTAATAAACCCTTAAGCTAAGTATGGTTTAGAGTTAAGATCATCATGAGAAAAGACTTAAGAGTGTTATAAGAAAAAAAAATGTAGGGTCATTTTCTGCCAAAATTTTGACAAAGTCCCCCCTAAAATATGGATATCCCAATGCTTTTTAAAACATGTAATATTAACAACCGACAACAGCCAGTGAATCCAGAATGTTTGCAAATATTCAACTGCACCATTTCAATAAAGTTTAAGGATTAGGGAACCCTTAAACTTTGACTTCTATACTCAAACAGCATATGCTGAAATTTTAAGAGAATAAAAATCATCTTCAAGTGATTTAATCATATTTTATCCTAGATGTATAATTAAAAAGTAAGGGCGTCGCTCTGGTACTCTTTCAATACACTTCAGTTCATTGAATACAACTAATATATTAAAGGTGCAGCACAAGTTCAGGTCTGTATATCTCAACATTTAGAAAGAATTTGCTTAAGCAAATTCCAATAATGAATAACCTTTTCTTTGAAAAAAGCTTTGCAATGGAGTTAGAAATACATTATAATATCTCAAGATCTCATAAAGGTTCGAAGGTTATCTACCTCAATGAGTGAAAGGATTGCCTGAACGTGATAATCCAAATGATACAAATGTTATTCCAATCTGCAAAGAAATAGAAAAGATATAATGCCAAAGCACACAATACCAAGCTAGATCATAAATGCACTTACTTTTTGCTTTCTTTTTCTGCAAACTCATATCTTCTAATGTACTTGGTGCGTGAAAAATTCTAGACATCGAAATAAATATTAAGTGTAGCATGCTAGCAGCTAGTGTTTTAAGTAAGTTACACTGATTTCACTATGAGTTAAGAAATTTGGTCTTCTATACTTTTATTTCTTGCTATACAGATCATCCCATAATTCCATCTATAGGTAACTCATTGCCTATATTAGCTCTTTTTATCAAACATACAAAATCTACATTATACACAAAAGTTAATACATGCACACGGTGTGCACAAATTAGTAGAATAATGAAGTTTTAGGAGTTGTTTAAATAGCATTCTTCTAATATATATGATTGATTCATGTCAGAAATTGTATGAAGATAGTCTTACCAATTTATTCTTCCCGTATATAGGCATGTCACAAATTGTATGAAGATATAGTCTTACCAAGATATCGATGAACTTTCATCCAATACTTCTTACTGATAGTTTTTTTTTTTTATATCTGCTACCTAAAATTACAGTTTCTGATAATGAGTGGTCACTATTGAATTCACAATTTTTGTAAAGTCAAAGTATTACTTATTGTAGGAGTATTAAATACTGTTAGTCTCTAACAAAAAAGGATCACATGTTAATATACATGTCAGTGGTCTATATGTTATACTTTAATAACTTTGGCTCTTTAAGGAGTTGGTGTCTCTTTTTCCATATCTTTATATGAGAGTTAAACTTTGTTGTTGTAATTGGATTGCTTGTAAATGATCTCCTCCCGCTGGTGATATGGACCTGGTATAAGATTTTCTGATTTTTATAATCAAACTTACATGATTTGGTGAGTTTTTGTTTGATACGATCACTATTTTAGTGATTGATCTATTGTGCTAAACTTTGTTTGTGTAAGATCTTATATATTGAATTATATTTTATCATTTTTTAAATTCGTTTTAGATTAAGAAGGTGATGGACAAAGAGTGGACTAAATATCCATGGATTAGTCACGAGTACATTGAGGATGTTCACCGATTTTTGGACTTTGCCTATGCTAATTGACTATATATCACGTTCATTGCAGGATGAGGAGGATGAAGTTTTTTGTGAAGGTGTAGACGAACAAGGAGGCAGAGTAGTAGGAGAAGAAGAAGAGGAAGAAGAATATGATGCATGAGTTGTTTAAAAATGATGATTTATGTTCTATCTCTTGGAACCTTTGTTTTAATTTTGAGATTAAGACGTCTAGACATACATATATTTTTGGGACTTAATTATTCGTTAGTTTCGTCAGCTTGGTGTAGTCATGACTTTTAGCTAATGCATATTTTGATATGTTAGCTTAAAAATTTCTTGTTGATATTTTATTATTGATATATTTAATTACTTTCAAGCATTAAATATATGAGATTAACAAATTCACATGTATGCTTTTTAAAACACATTTTGTGGCCTAAACTGTGTTAAAAAGATCTATTCAAAATTTTGGGTTAAAATGTGAATTATGACTTAAATGCAAATGCGGCAGGTTATCATCATTGCCTAAAACGTACCGGCACAGTTAAAATCATGGCCTAAATATGGTCCCACTCATATAATAGAAATGGTTTGAAAACCGTGGTGTATAGAAGGAGCTGTAAATCATGGTTGAATCATACCACGACAAGTAACCGCGGCCTAAATATTAAAGCAACGGTTTGAAAACCGTGGTTTAAAGAAGCAGCTGTAAACCGTGGCCTCAACATGTGTGGTTAAACTGTGGCCTATTCTTGCCATGGTTGTTAGAGAATGGTGGCCTAAAGTGTCAAGCCATGGCCGATTAGCAAAGGCCACGGCTGCATATCCCTTAGGCGGGAATCCGTGGCAAAACCTTGGTCGAAGGTTATTGCCACGGTGTTTTTACATTCAGCCGCGGTTTTCTGGCCGCGGCCGAAAGTCAAATTTCTTGTAGTTCCTGCATACACAATTCATGAACGAGCAGCGACAATAATATGAACGAGTTCCTCATTCGAATTCCCCACCTAGCGGAAACATTGTTTTTACGAATCCAAGTCCCTTTGTCGAAGGCGGCGTCATCCATTTCGGAGAGCCTGTCTACTTCGAGGGATTGTGATCGCCCGAACCCTCCTGGTCTAGTGATCTCTTGTCGATAGCTGCCTGAGCGTAAAGACACCCGCTACCACCAATGAGGCATTACCGAATAAGCTACCCAACTTTCTTGAGAAAACATCTCTTGAAATAATTTTTGTAAAGGTCTTTGCGGCTTTTGGAAAACATGACTTATGATTCCTCACTAGGAAGTCCTTATCGTTCTTTTTCCCAAGACGTGGCTTAATTTTTCTTGCATAATAAAACTAGCAGGAAAGAAAGGTAGGACGTATTCGTTTCGAAAGCTCACAGTTTAAATTTAGGTTTTCTTGAAAGCATGTTCCAAAACATTCATTAAGTTTCCAAAAGAAAGTTTCTCTTATTTTTTTCGAAACTGGTAAGCCTTTACTTTTCAAAACAAATTCTGCATACTTATTTTGAAAGGAATCCCATTCCCATGGTAGCTTATAATAATTCCCCGGCTAGTGCACACAAAACAAAAGTGGCAAGGCATATCAATCATTGCATCAAGCAAAGTCAAGGGAAGATGGTAATTCAATAAATAAGCTATGACGCATAGAACTACATAACACAACATACATATTCAATCAATCTCAACAATATCATACATCAAACAATCCTAATCCAGCATATCAGATGCCTTCAGATACTTCAATCAAATTCTTAGAATGCCATCGACTGACATACAACATAATAGTATAAACATATACATATGCTTAATAGCTAATTTAACAAAGTGCCCTTATCGAAAAACCGTTCGATCCGGGTAATTTCGTAAGCTCCGATCATCCTGGCCGGTCCGAAGTCTCGTAAATCTTTAAGAAACATAGCCTAGCTCAGAATTTGAACTCAATCCTAAGGTCCTTGCTAATGGTCCTACATGGTTTCTATTCCTTAGACAATGGTCCTAACTCATAGCAAATTCTTTGGAAGTCGAAAACGTTTTCAAACAACTTTGACGTCCGGCGAAGGAACGTGGAAAACTCTAGCTTAACATTTTCAAATCTTTCCAAAACTCAGAACCTTTAAAGAGCATCAAGGCTAGATGCTGATAAATCAATTTGAAGGCCTTAAACAAAGTTTTGAATCCAAAAACACACACAAAACCTTAGGAGGCCAATTCTGCCCAAAATCCCTAAATTCACAAAAACTCCAAATTTTCACCAAGTTACTCAAGATAATTTCCCAATCCAAAACATAGCTTCCATTATAATTTGCTAAGACAAATTTTCAAGTCTTGAGTTCAAAAATCTTCTAAGTGTCAAAAACACAAGTTTTCCATCAAAATGCAATTCTTCCAATTTCATGTTTTCTTAACTTAACAAAAACCCTAATTGAGCTAAGAGTTCCAAAAGTCCAATTTATCCAAGGGCTCAATTTTAAACTTGAAATTCATACCAAAACTCAATTTTAACTATTAAATCCCAAATTTACCTGAGTGCTCTAGAAATCAATTTTCTAGGGTTTTGAATATGCAAATTTCACTAGGCTCTTTTGCACTAATTAGGGAAAAAAAATTACTACAAAACCAAAACCATTTCCAAGCAATTAAACACACTCAAAATCTAGTTGAGAATCAAATTATCCCCTGCCCCAAAATAGCAAGCAATTCGGCCAACAACCAACAATTCCAAAATCAATTTTTCTTTCAAAACTAACTTGTACACATCAAAGGTTACAAGAAATCTATGGTAAAACTAAATTTTAAATTTTGAAAATAACTTATTCACATAATCAATTTTCCAAAAACATAACTTCCAAGAAAACTAATTGGACAAATCCATAGATCAATTTAATGGGAACAACTTTCCTAAAGGCCACCCTAACAAAAGCTCAACTTAAAAATCTTCAAGGGACCAAAACCCCATTCTTGGTGAAATTCCAAATATATGCCAATGGAGAAGAGTTTAACACATAATATTTCATAAATAATCAAGATAAGTGTCATTTAAAGGCTATAAAACTATGCATATTTGACACTTATCACTCCCCCCAACTTAGCACTTTGTTTGCCTTCAAACAAAGGAAAGTGATCCGCACAAAGATATATACAAAGGTTATATATTAGAATAGACAATGAATAGCCAATTTTTCAAAATAACTCAAAGTTCTGCATGATTTGGAAAACACATTCAATTCAAATATTGTTCATGCACACACAGAATGTTCGTAACAAGAATTGCATACAGATTCATCATGACAACATAAGCAGTACACAATCCAATGTTCTTTCAATTAATAAGGAAATTTCCAATCTAGAAGCATATTAAAAATAAGCTCTAGCTAAAGGTTAGTGTTTCACTCAATCACTCAATCAACCATTGAATTATAAATTTGACTTTGTTACCTATCTCTGCATGTTTATTCCTGCATGGTTAATCAAGGATCGCTAAGGGCTTTTAAGGGTTGTAATGGGGTTTGGCTTTAGAGAATTATGGTTTTTCAAGATAAACAAAGAGCTAAATAAGCTGAGAGAGCAATCATTGTAAATTCAAGTAATTCATTTCTCTTAACTTCCCAATTCCCCATTCAATTCATTTCATTACTTTGTTCTTCAAAACTATCAATCTCTTCTTATTCTCTTTTTCTTCTTTTCTTTCTTTTTCTTTTCTTCCTTCTTTTTCTTTTCTTTTGCTTTTCTTTCTTTCTTTTTCTTTTTCAAAATGATTTTCACATTTAAAGAGATTGATTGAAGAAACTTTTCAATGTTCTACCAGTGCTGATGATGGAGATCTCTTGTCAATTGCTGCTGATCTCTGATTATTTGCTCCATCATCTGCCTGTTAATCTGTTCTGGATCATCCTCCTCATCAATATCTGATTCCATTGGTGGAATGCTGATATACAATACCACCCGACTCTTGGAAGTGATACTCCGGTTTTTCAGCTTTTGGTAGAGGCTTTGGGCCTCTACTGAAATAAAATGATTCCTGTCAAAGTAAGAGGAGCTTCCGGCCTTTGCTGCCCTCTCGAAGTCACCTCCTCCTGAAACGTTCTAAGTCCTGCAAAAATAGTTACACAATCCAATATCCTAGCCTAACAAATTAGTATAAGGATGAAGAATCATAATGAATGTAGTAACCACTTCATAACATTTTTCAGAACATTACAGAACATGGGAAATTGCAAAGCAATTCAGAATCAGCTTGAGAACACTTCCAATTCAGGATAAAGTATTAAAAATCTGCAATTTTGAGCCATTTGAACCAAACAATCCAAGAATTTATTCAATGACTAGTAATATTCAATCCATATAATTCAGCAAGTGTCACATTCAGAAATTCTTGAGGTTTCAATTCAATTCACTATTCAAAAGTCCCTAAACATGCATACTTGAGAGTTTTAAAGCTTAAATACCAAATTCATTCAAAATTGACAATCAGACCATTAAATAAGCATTCCTTCAATGTTTAGGACTTGTTACAAGTTACCAATTCAATTCTGACCAACAAATCTAAAATCCCCAATTTCCAATTCTAAGGTTCTTCAGGGTCATTTCAGAACAATCCACAGGGATTAATTTAATTAAATCAGTTAATGATATAGAAATTTCAAATCCCTACACATGTTTCAAGTCCTTATCCTTTTGATTTAAACCCCTTAACATGTCAAATCAACATTCAAAGTTGTGAAACATACAAATTGTAAAATCAATTCAGAAGCATGTTTAATTAGGAATAAAATCATGTACATTATGGTCTAAGACATGTAAAAGATGAATTTATGTATACAATTCTCAAATTCATTCAACAAATTAAAAAACACGCAATTCCTAACCTAGGGTTCCTAGCAATTCATGGAATTTCTAACTTGAATCCCCTAACATCAAGAATCTTGGTTCAATTGCATGAATTCATTGTCAAACATCTATGTCTGAAATAGTTAATGTTATCTATTGTATCTAAGCCCTAGGAATGGGGTTCTATCATTAGTCCAAACAAACATCCATGTCTAATGCTTCTTGCTTTATTAATAGATCAAGGGATTATGGATTAATATAGTTGAGTTGATAATCTTTTACGCCAGGGGACTGGGTAATAAGATAAGAACTGATGTGATGAAACCAAAATAGAAGAGGATTTGTATGAGAATTAAGTAAGTATGTCAAGATTAATTGGTAAAAACTATTCCCAACATCTTCCGTAACTACTTAAACTCCAATCTGATATTTGGTTTAGTTATGTTTAAATTCACTTCAAAACAATCACTTCATTTTATCCATTGTTTAGTTAATTACCTTAAAGTATCGCATTTGTATCGCAATTCTCTGTGGTTCGACAAAAACCCATTGCTATACTACATTCGAATCTTGAAAGGGATTTTGATAGTAGTTAAGTGACAATTTGATTGTGAAGAAGGTCTTGCTCCTGACCCTGGCTGAGGTTTTGATGACGACAAACTCATCGGCAAAAAGAAGAAAAGAAGACTTAGAGGAAACAGCGCTATAAAGATCATCATTTACCTAGAAGTCTTAGTTTAGGTGAGTTATGCTTCTAAAGGTCTCTCAAAGCATAAAGGCTCTTTAAAACACCTAAACTAATCAAGCTTAATGTTTTCATAACTTAAAAGAAGTAGAAAAACTTAAGCCGATCTTAAAAGATCAAGTTTCTGGATGTTGGACTTTAGTGTAATCGATTTCAGCCTTCTGGTAATCGATTACACCTAGGCAAGTAATCGATTACTTCTTGTTTGTAATCGATTACATGTTTGAATTTGAAATTCAAACTGTAACGGCTCTTAGTGTAATCGATTACCTAAGTGATGTAATCGATTACACACATGAAAAGTTGCATCTTTTCATGAACCATTGTGTCTCAAACCTTTTGGGAAAGGTTGCATTGGTTCAAGGACGTTTCCCTTGCCTATATAAAGTCCATTTGAGTCCAGAACATGACAACACATGGGAATACAACATTAGGCCAAAGCTTTGCCAAAATAGTTCATTCATTAAGTCTTTTAGAACTTAAACTTTCAAAGAGCCTAAATTCTGAGTTCATGATCTTCATGTTTATAAGAACACTCTAGTTGTTCATATCTTGAGGAACTCAGAATCTTGTTATGCTTAAGAGCCTTAAAGCATAAATTCTCATGATCAATCCACTTGTATGTTAAAGGATTGATACAACCAATTGTACACTCTTCTTCATCTCTTTCTGATAGATTGAGTATTCACCGTGGATCTTGGTGAAGGGTTGTTGATACTGAAATTGGTGTACTTTCAGGGTGTTGTTTGAAGGAGGTTTAGCCTTCAAGGTCTGAAGGTGGTTTGCCTTCAGGAACTGAAAGTGGTATACTTTCAGGGGCTGTTGAAAGTGGTATACTTTCACAGGAAATTGATAGAAATTCTTAGGGTCCTTGGTGTAAGAACTTGTAAGAGATTTTTATCAATAGTGGAAAAATCCTCAAGGGATTTTCTTGAGGGACTGGACGTAGCCTTCGGTGGATAGAAGGTGAACCAGGATAAAATTCTGTGTGTGTGAATTCTTCTATCCTTCATCTTTACTTTTAAGCAACACTTTATTCCGCTGCAATCGTTTGATGTTACATTTATCTTGAAAGTAAGAAGTTATCAAGGCGAAAATCGGGTAAACCTGATTCACCCCCCCCTCTCAGGTTGCTATCTATACTAACATTTATAAACTCTTTGGTGAATGGTTTTTAATATGTACAAATCCTATCAACAACTGCGTAGCTTGTGCTCGTCCACCACACCACGATGTTCATACACGTCACGAGAAATCCGAAGAAAATCCCGAGGACAAACCTTGGATTATGAGGAGAAAAGTCGAGACCAAAACAGAATATAGGAATCGGATTAACGTCAGATTCGAGACATCGAAATAACCTAGAAAATGAGTGGGAATGATAGCTTACCGAAGAGCACTCAAGAAACCTTGAAGGAGAAGGATTACGGGAGCCAATTGTATCCCCCAATAAGAGGAACACCGCAACACAGAAGAAGGAAAACATAAGAGAACTGGCAGCAACACAGCAACAGACTTTTGGACTAGAGTTTTGCTCTTTGGTGAAAACAAAAGTGAAGTAGCAGCACAAGGGAGAAGAGCACGAAATCTTCTACTCCGAAGAAGGATAATGGCAGCCCTCTCTCCTCCTTAACTCAGAAACATCTCCCTTTAACACCATAAAGTCCCCAATCAAACTTCATTACTACACCTAATGGCCCCATTAATCTCATTAAGCCTATTGTCTCTAACTAACTATCTTGTCCCCAATTCAAATTTTGGAATTTAAAACCTATTAAGCCCCACTAAAATCTGAACCAAAAATAAAACTTACCCCACAAAGATTCAAACCCTTACAATGTAACCGAAATACAGAAGTCTTAACCACTAAGCCAAAGACAATCTTGTTATAAGTAAAGTGAAACTATTTTTATAATCCTCAAAGCTAAACCAACATGACCCAATTCAAATATCTGAATAGTCCAAGGCTAGAATCTAATTATTCAAACTTAAGGGACCATAAATAATTACAAGTGGTTATGAAAGGTACTAACATCTTAACAGGTGTAGAGCGAAAAGATCCATGGTTAACAGGCATATTCTTCAGTCAAAAGCGACCATGATCCAAAGAAAACTGAAGGGAGTACAACCTCTAAGAATTCAACTCAAGAAAGGAGTAGAGAATCTCATAGAGAAGTTGTTCACGTATAAATTGGAACTTGCAGAAGATTCCACACTCATCTAAGAAGAGCTAGTTAGTGAAAACCATGGTTTTCTGATCCAGCTCATCACTGGCCTCATCAATGTTGAATCTCCTAGCAAACATATGGAATGAACAAGTTTCTCTCATAAAAGATCCAGAAAAGAGAAAGTGTCATAATTCATGACAAGCTCACGTTGGAACGATCGAATCAGAAGAATGAAGATGAAACAATACATCTTGTATTATGGCGCTCACTGACTCTCCTGATCTTGAAGCAAGACTAAGAAATTAAGACTGTGACAAATCGTTTGACCACAGTACAAACGATAAAGATGAGGTAACTTCAAAACTTTTAATTGATAAATATGACAACTTATATCTATTACTTTCTTACCTATGATGCTGAAAATTGTAAATGAACAAAGAAGGTATGAAAGAGTAGACAACTGCATGTATCTAAGTGTTCCTCATTTATGCAACTGAGATAAATTAGGACTTGCTGAAACACATATTATTCAAGTAAGATGAATAAAACGAAGTTTCTACAGAAAACCTGTCTATAATCACTCTAGGATATAGCACCTAAGCTAACCTCAACAATAATCACATAAACTGGTGATACATGTGTGTTAAACTATGAAGAGAAATGTACTATCTTGAAAATCTATGTCATGTATATATGTATATACACATATACATATGGTTAACGTTAATTATATCTTTCTTATAATATTCAAAAAAATAATCTTCTCAATTATATACATATGAAACTAACCAGCTGGACCCAAGAAAATATGGGTACCAAAAGTGTACAGTGTTTTATGTCGCAGAATTCCAGAACAAAGGGAAACATCCACTGCAATAATGATCAACAGAAGTTGATCAATTATTAAGCCCAAATGAAATGTATGTCAATCTACAATAGAATGATAAGAGGATTCCCTTTCCAAAAGAGCTCAGCAGCGCCCTCACTAACAACAATTACTTTCGGCAATGCGATAAGCGCTTAGGAGTCAACATCAGCCTTCACTATGACTGAAAAAAAGAAGTAGAAGATCTCTTGGACGAACACATCTCGTTATCGTCTGGCCAAGGGCATACGAGTGACAATCTATAAGAAGCCAAACGAAAACCATTTTCAGTTCCGGTCTGATAATGTTCCTGTTCATAAAGAACATTGTCAGATTCAAACCTATACCTACAAACTCAACTTTACTATCCCTCTTCGGTGACCCTATCAACAAGTGTATCTTGAAGCAGGCTGTAATAGCAATGTGACGTTTATCTCAAAACTCATAGCTCATGAGAAATGATCTCACAGGGAGTACTCTAGGTTACGTGCATATGGCAAGTGATATTACCAGACAGTATACTAATCCTACTACGTACAGATAATATCTCATCAAAATCCACTAATGAAGTTCTATGGCAAGAACTCTCTACAAATGCTTGCAGGACAAAGACATACGTAGGATTCAAGCTCTTTCCAAGCTTACTGATTCATCAAGAAGGAGACAAAGCTGACAAATTAAAATTCTTACTGAAAGAATGCTTAGGCAACGAAATGACAAAATGTGTGAAGCTAGAAGAACATCAGTGTAGACAACGTTCGACCCAGACAAGGTTTGACACAAAAGGAGAATGGGACAAGACAATCAAGGATCGGTCATCGTCCGGTGATGACTCAGTCTCACAATAACTGCAACACTCAACTGAGAACATCTGGGAATAACTGAAAGGACATGATCTGGTGACCACGTCACCCACGTTCGGATTATCGGTAACCAGCTGTATCGTTTCATATACTACCTTCCTCAACACGCATTAGATCCTTCAACTGTCATGACGACACATTTAAAGATTTTCATTTAATGCGCGTGCAACGTCCATTCTCTCACATCAACTGTAAAGCTAATCATTTCACTACGTGAAACGAGTAAAACCTTTTGCATTCTATACACACTTAACAAAAGAGCCTGAGAAAAATAAACTTCACACTTACAACCACTAGCTATTTTCTGTAGAACTCACAAATGGCTCCCACGAAGCAAATTGCAACCAAGCCAAAGCTTACCCCTGCTCAAGAAGCTATTCTAGCACAGAGAAAGAAAAACATTGCTGCCAATCGCCTGGAACAAGTGGAAAGGATAGGGATGCAAAAGTTCCCTGATCTAGGAGAAAGAGATCTAGTCTCACCCAGATATCTTGAACTTTCACTCTACAGATACGTTAAAGTTGCTGGACTGAATCTGGTGCTGTTCCAAGATCGGAACAACCTCATGAAGATTTCAGAGACCCCTACTCTTGAACCCCTGGTGAAGGAGTTCTTTGATTGCGCTGTGAAAATGGGGCATATCTTCATAAAAAGCAGATGCTTGAGGGTCATAAAATATGTGTGCCTTGGAGATATTGTCGTCACTCTTGACGTTTCAAATTGGTTTAACTCTTCTTGCATTGCTACTATCCAGTATTCATCTTCTAAAGCACCGTTTACCTTATAAGGTTCTATTTAGGATATAAAGGCCATGTTCAAGACTGAATCATTTAAGCGTAGTCTTGTGGATACTCCTTTTGATATGTCACCTATGATGTTGTCAATAGGGTGATCTCTGTGTGTTCTCCATTCTTTTGGCAACTCATAAGTGGCATCTTCAACTTGATCAACCTTTTCAGAAATTTTCTCCATTTTCTTTTGATGATCTTCATTGATTATGTTTTCTTCCTCATCATAATCAGGAAGGACAGCTTTATCCTCATTTGAAGAGTTCGACTCATCAAAAGAGACATGAATGGATTCTTCAACAACTAGAGTTTTCTTGTTGAAGACTCTATATGCTTTGCTTGTTAAAGAATAACCAAGGAATATACCTTCATTAGATTTTTCAGCAAACTTACCAAGGTTTTCCTTACCGTTATTCAAGACAAATAATTTCGATCCAAAAGCATGAAAATGAGCAATATTGGGTTTTCTACCTTTGTACCATTCATAGGGAGTCTTCTTCAGTATGGGCCTTATGAGTACTCTGTTGGATACATAGCATGCAGTGCTTACTGCATCAGCCCAAAAATATTTAGGAAGATTGGACTCACTCAGCATAGTCCTTGCTAGTTCTTCTAACGACCTGATCTTCCTTTCTACAACACCATTTTGTTGTGATGTTCTTGGAGAAGAGAAATTATATGAAATTCCACTTTCTTCACATAATTCTTGGAATACTTGATTCTGAAACTTACTACCATGGTCACTCCTTATTGAGGAAATTTTAAAAGACTTTTCATTTTGAACGAGCTTTGCATATCTCTTGAAGGCATTAAAGGCTTCATTATTATGAGATAAGAATATAGTCCAAGTATATCTTGAGTAATCATAAACAATTACAAGAGCATAATAATTACCTCCAAAACTTCTGGTCCTTGATGGTCCAAATAAATCCATGTGAAGTAGTTGGAGTGGTCTTGTAGTTGAAACTATATTCTTGAGTTTGAATGATACCTTAGCTCTCTGGCCTTTCTGACATGCATCACAAAGCATGTCCTTTTCGAATTTTATCTTTGGAAGGCCAATAACAAGATCATGTTTGATTAGTTTATTCAAATGATCCATGTGGGTGTGAGGCAGTCTTCTATGCCAAAGCCATGAATTGTTGTTGTTCTTGGCTAATAAGCATTTAACATTGGATGGAATTTCATCCAAAGATATCATGAAGACTTTATTGACTTTGTATCCTGAGAACTTGAGTTCTCGTGTTTTTACATCTTTCACCACACAGATATCATTTATAAAACCAACTTTCAAACCTTTGTCATATAGTTGACTAATACTTAGAAGATTATGCTTCAAACCATCAACATAGAGAACTTTATCAATGATAGTTTGAGGGGGCGTACCTATCCATCCAATGCCAAGTATTTTTCCTTTCTCATTATTACCATATGTGACAAAACCCTTTTCTCTGGGCATAAGATATGAGAACTTTGTTTTGTCTCTTGTCATGTGTGATGAGCAGCCACTGTTAAGATATTAAGTCGCTTGCTGCTTTCATACACACCTACAAAACAGATTTTAAACTTGGGTGTTAGGTACCCAATGTACTTTGTGTCCTTCATTCTTAGTGACTTTCTTAACCCACATATATTCTTTATTTGGTACTCCCACATTCTTGTAATAGCACCTATTTGGGGTATGTCCTATTTTATTACAAAAAGTACATGAGTATTTATTGTAACCTGATGTATGCATAGAAGCATGATTGTTCTTTATGGAATATCTTTGATTATAGTTCTTCCTATTGTTTATACTTCTAGAAGAGCTTGCCTTCAACTATTCAGAACCTTCTTCTCTTTTGTTTGGTTTGAGAAAAGAAGTTTTCTTAACTCCTTTTGTTTTCAACTGAGATGTATATCCTAGTCCAACTTTATTGCTTGAGTGTCTTTGTACACTTAGGATATCATCAAGTTTTTGCTTTCCTATATTGAAGTTATGAACTCTTTGTTGAAGATTATCTATTTTCTCTTCTAATGAATTGCACATAGTGCATTCATGTGGAATGTCTAATTTAGATTTTACTACATCTAGTTCATTTTGTAAGGTTTTACACTTAATTTCTAAAGTAGAGATAATGGCATTTTGCTTACTACTTACTTTAGAAAAACTTTGACATAACTTAAACACATTTTCTATGGCAAATTCTAAATCATTAAATGAAATACCATTGTTACTAACCTCAATATCTTCGTCATCTGAATCATGTGAAGCCATTAAAGCAACATGTGCTTCTTCCTTTTCAGAGTCGGATGAAGAACTCACTTCACTTTCATCCTATGCAATGTAGGCTCTTCGTGAAGTTGGATCTTTCTTTTCAAACTTATCTTTCAATCCATGTTTCTTCTTTTGAAAGTTTGGACACTCCGATTTGATATGTCCAGGTTTCCCACACTCAAAGCATGTAAATTTTTGAGAAGAGGAAGGTTCACTATTCCTTTGGAAAGTTCTATTATTGTTAAATTTCATACATTTCCTTTTGAATAGCTTTCTAAGATTCTTCACCAGAAGATTCATATTTTCATTGATGTCTTCTTCAGAATCTACATCATATTCTTCTTTGATGCTTTCCTTTGCTTTTAGAGAAATGGACCGATACTTCTTTTCATGTTGTTCATGTTGATCTAGGCGATTCCACTACAATTCATGTTCTTGGAGTTTTCCAAAGAGTGTTTCTCAAGTCATATTTGATATACTTTTCTTTTCGGATATCGCTGTTACCTTTGGTTGCCATGCTCTTGTGAGTGATCTAAGTAATTTCATGTTTAGGTCAATCCGGGAAAATTCTTTACCAAGTGCAATCAAATGGTTAGTCAAATAAGTAAAACGTTTTTGCATATCCAATACCTTTTCACCAGGGAGCATTCTGAACATCTCATATTCTAGTGACAAGGTATTGATTTTTTATCTCTTGACTTCATCTGTTCCTTCATGGGTTACCATACGTATCCCATATTTCTTTTGAAGTTCTGCACGTTGATAATCTGAAGAATTCGTCCATGCCAATAGCAGATGTAAGAATGTTCATGCCTTTTAGCTCATGTGTTTTCAGGTTTTGGTTGTGTGCTATCACCCACTCCATTCATTGGTATAAGCGGACCTTCTTCAATGGCTTTCCATATCTCCACATCCAATGACCTTATGAAGATTTTCATCTTGTTTTTCCAGAATTCATAGTGGTCTCCATTGAAGAATGGTAGCCTGTTTATGTTGAATTCCTCACTAGTACTAGGTCTAGAAGAGGATTCCATCTTCCCGCATCTTAGGAGAAAATTACCTAAACTTATGCTCTGATTCCAATTATAAGAATAGATAGCAACTTGAGAGGGGGGTGAATCAGGTTTGCACAATTTTCGCCTTAACAAAACTTGTTACTTTCAAGATAAAGATAATCACAAATGATGATTGTGAATGCAGCGGAATCAAATGTTGCTTGAAAGTAAAAGATAAGGCTACGTCCAGTCCCTCAAGAAACCCTTGAGGATTTTTCCACTATTGATAAGAATGGATTGATCATAGAAGTTATGCTTTAGGCACTTATCATATAAAGTCTCTTTCTTAATCTGAGTTCTTCAATAGTTGAACAACATAAGTGTTCCTGAAAATAAAGAATAAGAAACTCAAAATTTTGGATTTAAATGAATATGAAAGTCGTATAACAATGGTTTCAATTGTCTATTCATGTCTATTTCGTTTCTGAGCCTAAATGGACTATTTATAGGCACTAGGGATCATCCATGAACCAACACAAGGCTTCCCAAACGTTTTGAGACACAATGGTTCATGAAATAATGCAACTGTCGAGCAGGTAATCGGTTACAGTACTTAGGTAATCGATTACTCTACGTGACCGTTGCTGTTTGAATTTCAAATTCAAACATGTAATCGATTACAAGGAAGCTATAATCGATTACTTGCCTCTGTGTAATCGATTACCTTAAGGGTGTAATCGATTACACTCATGTCCATTTTCTAGATAACGAAAATTTAAGTTCTAATTGAGTTTTTCTACCACTTTTAACTTATGAAAAGGATTAAACTCAATTACTTTTATTTGTCTTAGAGCCTTCATACTTAAAGAAACCTTAGAAGCATAACTTACCTAAAATGTAAGACTTAGTCAAAGCTAGAACCCTTGAGGTTGCTTGAGATATGTTGCACTGGTTCTTCTAAGTCTTCTTTTCTTCTTTTTGTACACGAGTTTGTCGTCATCAAAACTTCAGCTACGGTCAGGGTCAAGACCTTCTTCACATATTTACTGTTTAAAGTCAGTTTGAGACCCTTGAAATTGGGGTTTTACACGCCCAAGTGGTCCAAAAGTTTGATCCATGACGAAAAAAGCCAGCACATAGCCCCTCCTAACACGGTGGCTTAACAAAAAGCGTCTGTAGTTGTCTCTCATCGTCTCCTTGACGTGGCACCACAGACACTGAGTGCGACGGACAGACACCCACCCGCTAGGACTCTCCGAGTCAAGAAAGTCAAACCCGAGCTCTCCTGAAGGCTAGATTGTCCTCCACGACCATATCGCCATCTATGGAATGCCAGGCGAAAATCATTCTAGAAAAGAAGGAATAGATGCAATAGTAAACTACTAATAGCTTATGGGAATCGCTCTAACTAACCCAAACATATACAACTAGTCAATTATCAACATCATGATCAACAAATAAGGTATTCAACCACTACAAGAAATTTGACCTACAGCCACGCTTAAATTTTCCACGGTCAGAAAATCGTGGCCTAAAATGGCCAAAGGCCACGGTTTTTGAAGCGTGGGATAAATTTACAAAAACTACAGCCACCACAAAGGAAATCGTAGCCTATACTCTTTAAACCGCGGTTTGGTGCCCGCGGCTATATTGTGGCTACGTTTTGCCAACCGTGGACCCTTTATTCCACACTCTTCCAACCGTGGCAGTAGAATTTTTAGATTAAAAAGCCTATTATTTGACCCGCCAAAATCTCCCGGTTTTTATTTTATTTCTCAAAATTATAGACATAGAAAGGTTTTCAATTAGCTACCTCCTGTGCCTCCATCGGGGTTCTAGAAAAAAAAGAAAGGTTTTCACTTAACTTCTTGACCTCCTGCGCCTCCATCGTTCTGACCCCATATCCTCCTACCCCTCGATCGGTCGCCTCCATTGTTCTGGACCCCGTCGCGTCCTACCCCTCGACACCTCCATCGTTCAGGCCCTCTCATCTTCCATCGTTCAGGCCCTCTCGTCGTCCATCGTTCAAGACTCTCGCCTCCATCGTTCTGGACTCCCACGCCTCCATCGTTCTGGAATTTCATCTCCATCACTAACCCCTCGCCTCCATCGTTCTAACCCGTCGCCTGCCTCCATCGTTCTGCACCGCGAAGCTATTTGCGTACCGTTCGTCTCAAACCCTCACTCGAACCAAGGTAACTTCCCTGTCTGATCTTGCTTCTTTAATTTGATGCTCCGCCGCTTCACTTCCTTCATCCTCTAGTGTGAAATTATCTTCTTAAACTGGCTTTTCTTCACGAATAATTTTAATTTCCCTGTCTTATCTTGCTTCTGTACTTATGTCTTACTGTAAGGTATATAGCAGCAGACAATTCAAAGAAGGATCTTGTTACTTTCAGTTTTCAGGTATATTTAAATTGCAGGATTTATTGTGATGTGGCTATTGTTATACTGAGTGTACTATCATATGATCACAACGTTTTGCACACAATTATATAAAAATAAGCAGGTCCAATGAATTTAGGCTTCTAAAATTATATCTGCTCTCTATTGGCACTATATTTGGTCTATAGAATTCTGTCTGCATCTGCAGGATATTCCATGTCTTTTTATGTTGATTTAAGTTTAAAAATGTTAAAAAAATTATTAATGTCGAATGGGGGAGACAAAAGAGAACTTGTAAAAGATGAGGAGGATTCAACTTAGGACAAGTTGTAGATCTATTTAGATTCACATTTGATGTATATATAACAACACATTGATTTGAAATATATAGCTTGGTTTTATATATAACTTTATGAGAGGCAGAGCATGAACTAAAATATAATTGAAGAAGGAATGGAGAAGAGAGATGAGATTGAGAGATTGGTGCATTGTCCTATGTTTTATCTTCTTCCTCGTTGTTTTTCTTTATTATATATGTTGGGTGATTAAGTAGTTATGAGTTGGTTACACTAAATTTGCCTTGCTTCAATACCATGATTGTTCTGTTTATATTTCATTGGTTGGGCTGTTAATATTGGTCATGTTTTTTGTAATTAAAGAGAAACTTGTACCCCAGTGATTTACCCAGTGTTGTTGTTATCTTGGGATTTTGTACGACAGGTCTTATTTCCTCAAATCAGCTGTTCGAAGATGTGGAAGTAATTTCAAGATGTAATTAATCCATCGAAAGATTTTGAAAATACTAAAGCTTTTACCTTTAGTAATTTTCGCATCCCTTTTAATTTTATTCGTTTATACCTCATCTTTAGTGTATGGTACAGAATTACAGCTTTAAACCATGAGAGTAGAGGCTTGTAGAAATGTGAACATTTGTGCATTTGTTTGCTCTGAAGAAGGAGGTGGATGGACTGAAGACACTTGTAAGGAACATGCTGAAGCTACAACACCCAAATTTGAGTGAAGAAGAGCTTGCTAATATGATGGCAGCTGCTATGGGTAGTGACAATAGTGCTGCTCCACATTCTTCTGCATCAACCCATATCTCTCAAGAGGTATACTATTAATACTGCATTCACACTAATGCCTCTAACCTGCTCGTTGTGTCCTGCAACATTTGCTGGAATAATACTGCTCGTTGTGTCTTAACATTTATTTTTCTTATAATTTCTTTTTGATTCCATGGTTTTTGGATTAATTGCCTTCTATGCACACTCAGGCTTATTTTCTATGCCATCTATAAATTATTTAAATAAGATTATGACAATAAAAATGGCAAAATCAACCTCAAAAGATAAAAATAATAACATTGAGGAGAAGTTTGTGGCTTATAGGATTTATACCTGGTTTATCATAAAAACTTCAAATTTAACACTATACTTTTCATTGACAAAAGTCATTGAATTCTGACTGTGGAGTGTAACCCTTGTTCTGCTCTTTGTTTTTTCATTAAGCTGTGATGGTTGTTAGAGTAGGAACTATTCCAAAAAGGCAGAACCAGCAGTCAATACCGGAAATTTGTTTTGAAAGTCTGCCATGTTCAAATTCCAGTTCTCTACAAGTAGAACAACAATCAGATCAGCAATAAGGGACAAATGGTTTCATATAAGGAAGTTTGTGCTATTTACCAAATGCAATGCTTTTGTCCTGGTTTATGGTCATGTTTCAAGGGCTGCATAATTGGGGGCTGTTTTGGTGGATGGTTTCTCTTATTTCTCTAATTTTGTTCCTACTTTTTAGCTATTTTGTTTCTTCTATGTTGTGATCTTACTTGCTTCTTTTCAATTACACTTTCTCTCTTTCTTTTTTGTTTTTTGGGTTGGAGTACCCCTTGTACTCCCTTTGAATACAATTTGACTTATCAAAAAAAAAATATATCACGTTCATTGCAGAATGAGGAGGAGGAAGTTTTCCGTGAAGGTGTAGACGAACAAGGAGGTG
Source organism: Acmispon strigosus (assembly GCA_030819835.1). Classification (NCBI taxonomy): domain Eukaryota; kingdom Viridiplantae; phylum Streptophyta; class Magnoliopsida; order Fabales; family Fabaceae; genus Acmispon; species Acmispon strigosus. Next base: position 14,351,731 of record JAUAMA010000004.1, on the reverse strand, counting down.
GAGTAGTACGAGAAGAAGAAGAGGAAGAAGAATATGATGCATGAGTTGTTTAAAAATGATGATTTATGTTCTATGTCTTGGAACTTTTGTTTTAATTTTGAGATGAAGACATCTAGACATACATATGTTTTTGGGACTTAATTATTATTTAGTTTTGTCAGCTTGATGTAGTCATAACTTTTAACTAATGCATATTTTGATATGCTAGTTTAAAATTTCTTGTTGATATTTTATTATTAATTTATTTAATTACTTTCAAGCATTAAATATATGAGATTAACAAATTCTCATTTTGTGGTCTAAATTGTGTTAAAAAGATCTATTCAAAATTCAGGTTAAAATGTGAATTATGGCTTAAATGCAAATGCGACAGGTTATAATCATTGCCTAAAACGTACCGGCACAGCTAAAACCGTGGCCTAAAAATGGTCCCACTCATATAATAGCAACGGTTTAAAAACCGTGGTGTAAAGAAGGAACTGTAAACCCATGGTTTGAAAACCGTGGTGTATTGAAGGGGCTGTAATCCGTGGTCGAATAATACCACAGTAAGTAACCGCGGTCTAAATATCAAAGCCACGGTTTGGAAACCGTGGTTTAAAGAAATAGCTGCAAACCGTGGCCTCAACCAGCTTGGTTAAACCGTGGCCTATTCGTGCCACGGTTATCAGAAATTGGTGGCCTAAAGTGTCAAACCGTGGCCTATTAGCAAAGGCCACGGCCGCATATCCCACAGGCGGGAAACCGTGGCCAAACCGTGGTCGAAGGTTATTGCCACGGTTTTTTTACCTGCAGCTGCGGTTTTTTGGCCGCGGCGGAAAGTCAAATTTCTTGTAGTGTAACAAGGTCCTTTAGGGAACTTTAGTTGGATAGTTAGAAAGCATGAGTTCAATGTCATGTCAAAATAATCATCCAGATATATGCCAGCAGCTGATACACAAGAGTCGAGACAAATCATAGGACCAACTAAAGAGCCCCTCTAAAGCTCTAATAATCAATACCCCTCACAGGATAGATCCACGATCTTCCAATTGTCATTCTACAAGCCCTCGTACTCTCACAGTACGCTTGTACTTTCACAGTACGATCACTGACCGAGCTTGATAGCTAGCGGCTATAATTATCCCATTTCCTTAGCCCTAAATTCATATGCCATTCTCTAATGTAAATTTAGAATCGACTCGCAGTCCATCCTCCGATGTTTTGTAAATTGCTCCACGAGGAGAACCACCAGTCACTCATCATTCGAGTGTCCCCAATAAAAAGTTAATAGTCGAAAATCACAAGATAACATTTTTTTCAGACATATTATCATTCAAGCATAACATGATCATGTAGACTTGTACAGTCCAAGACATCATTATCATTTCACGGATTCAGACATGCTGCCATTTCACACAATTCCACATAACATGTTATAATTCATGACAGGCATCATTGTTCAACATTTTGTTACAGATTCATATCATATAAAAGTATAAGCCAGACATAGCAGTCCATGCCATGTTATAATTCATTTCATGTAGCAGTCTAATTCAGGCTTCGTATCATAAAATAGTGCAAATATTCATTCACATCACTTTCATAGTGTTTAAGGTACAGTAGTTTCAAAATTTCATGTACATAGATATGAAAGTCATATAGTCACATCAACATATCAAAAAATCGTAGAACACATAGCACGGATTGTCCCAAAAAGCGTAGAAGCCCTTACTTCGTACGCAATCCATGTGAAACTCCTCTCGTGCTAAACTCGGCCCTAACTCGAGCCTCGTACCTTACATGTAAGACCCATGTTTAATTATTAATTAAAATAAAATTTAATATATTACTTTCTTTTATAAATTCTTGTTGTTCGATGGCTTGAACAGTTTATATGTTATTGGTGTTTGTGAACGACATTTGTCATTTTTGTGTCGATAGCTTCGGTAATTATAATAGATTCTCCGTCGACATTGCAAGATTCTGTGACGTAGCAAGTTTGTATGTACCGCGCTTGGTCGATATTCTCTTTATGGGGAGAATATTTTGGTGTGTTATTTAACTTGGTTTATTGTGTGGATAATATAGTATTTTGTTTATAATATATTATGTTTTCTAATTTATGTTATTTGCAGTACTTTCTTTATTAAAAATAAATAGAGTTTTATGTGGAATAAAGATATCATTTTGAGAATAATACTTTTGCCTCAAGATTGTGATATGGGGCATGTGGTGTGATGGAAAATCTAGGAGGATTTTCTGTTTTACTGTTTGTTCATATGTTTTTCCACTTTATTTATTTTGGATTATTATCTTTGTGTGGATGGGTATTACCTGTAGTGATTATTATATTCGTTTCTATTTACATTTTTAAAAAAATTGAGCTTATTTTTGGGTGTTTTTTTCGAGTTACTTATGTAATTCCATGAGTAAAATTGGGGTGTTACATTAGTGGTATCAGAATTGGTTTGGGCAAACAAGAGCTTTTGGCGAATAAGTCTTCTATAATAGGTTGTGTGAACTCTACATTCGATTGATGGGGTGCTAATCGATGGTACGAGTAATTTGGTGCTTTTTTGTGTTGTTTTCTTGCTTGCTTGATTGATTGATTGCTTGGCTGGTCTTGAATGTTTTTTTTTGGTCACCTATAACCCAGGGATTAGTTGCAAATTACTTGTCATGTGTCCTAATTTGTTGCAAGGCACTAAAGACGGAAGCATCCACACATGCAAGACCCTAGATATTTTAAATAATAAGTTAATTATTTAATTATCCCGACGTGTATGATGAATGCTTTAGAGATATAGTAAATTCTATGAGCAGTTAGTTGTATTCGTGTAAGGTTGTGTGATGGAAGTTCGCCGTAGAAACTCCAATTGAACCCCGAATAACTTCCGAGCAAGAATTGAGCTGCTATTATATGTATATGATGATATGTGCATGTTTTCACACAGATTGGCTGTGATGTTATGTGTTTTAGTTCCGAGGCTCGATAAACTTTCTAGCACTCAGCATCGGGACTGTGAAAACCCTAAATTGCAGAAATGGGTTAGTTTGAGACTGTTTCCCGAATTTCCAAACGAGATGAAAAGTCTTAGATTGTCTTGAGGAAGCCGTTTATGAAATAAACTCATTGTTGATGAATAGTGTTTTTGGGTCGAAAATGACTGGAATCTCGAGAATAATATTTTGAGATATTTTGTTGACCGATTCCCGAGAATAGCGATCATCTGAGTCGATATGAGTGAGTGACCGACGTTAGTCACAAAAAGAAAATATTTTGAGAAACCTACTAAATGTAAATTATAACATGATTAAAAATCACCCTTAACCCATTTGGGTGAACCGACGGCTATACGCATATATATATATATATATATATATATATATATAAATAGGGGATGTATCTAGTGAGAAAGCTTTTCTTATATGAGAATGGTGAGAATAAATCGTGGCCGTTAGATCTAACAATGAGTGGTCATGATTAAAAGAAATAAGTGGTCACATGACCACTTAAAAATGTCATGTGACTTTTTAAACAAGTCACGTGACTTATTTCTTTTAATCATGACCACTCATTGTTAGATCTAACGGCCACGATTTATTCTCACCATTCTCATATAAGAAAGGCTTTCTCACTAGATACATCCCCTATATATATATATATATATATATATATATAGATTTATATTTATATTATTTTCATTAGCTTAAGTGAAAGATAAGAAAGAAGTGGAGGAAAACTTAGAGAGAGGTGAGAAAAAAAGTAACCATTCTCTTCGTCTCCCCTCCAATCCATGGTATCCCCCTTCATGCTACAATCCCTCCATGATTTCTTCTTGCTTTTATCTTTCTCCATTGATGAAAAAAAGTAGCCCTTGTCTTGCTCTTGCTTGTGATAGTTTTGGTTTTTGAAAAAGATGTTTAGCGTGATGAAAGGTGACTTGAATCCACCTTTTCTATTCATATTTGTTTTTCCCCTTGATTTGGGCTTTCCATTGACATATTTTGTGTCATGAAAAGTTGTGTAATCCCCAAAATTTATTGTTTGTGGCCAGAATAGAGCATGTAGTTGTATTTTGAGGATTTTGCTATGAACACTTTGAATTAAATGGGTACTTTTTTGACTGTTGTAATCCTGTTTCTGTCTATAAAATGTTTAGTGTTATTCTTGAAAACTGTTGATGTTGCTACTGTGTTATAAGACGGATGTAAACTGTTATACTGTTAAAACTGTTACTGTTTTAATGTTATGCATGCCGTTCGGTTTGATACTCTTGTGTTTGTTTTAGGAGTTAACCCTTTCTGCTTTTTTGTTTGTTGTTTGGACGCTTAACGTCATAGATGTACAATACAAGGACTTAAATGGAGAGTGATTATGAGGTCAGCTAAAGGAGATGTCGTAGGAGACTTGAAGACCATGAAGAATATCTATTTTCTGCTGTTTATTTCTGAAAATGAATTTTCACATTGTGGTGCTAATTGTTATTAATTTTTATTACATGCTGTTTATATATTTACGTGAATATTATTATGTTAAATAATTATTGAGAGACGTTTCTTTTGAAAATTTGAGTTGTTTGTGAGGTTTATTAAATTAATTTCCGCGTAATTACTATGTGATCCCTAACTGGAAATTGGGGCATTACAAGTTAATCTTGTAAAACCCTCTATTCTTATGAATTTACATTTTTGTCCTTTGAGTTTTAATGTTTGCACTTTGGTCCCTGAAATTTGAATTATTTATGTTTTGGTCCCTGAGATTTGTAGCACCCCGATTTTCAGGGCGTTATTGTAGCAAATAAACAGTAAATAAATATGCGAAAGCTTTTCAAAATGTAGAAAAAGGAGGGTGTATATTTTTTTTTCAAAAAATTTCCTTTTTGAAATATGCCATGAAGAGATGCATTAGTAATATAAATACCCTGATTCATAAATAGCCACATATGAGGCATAAGGTGACTGGCCAGCAGCTTAGAAATAAATTACAAAACGATTTACTTTGATTTCAAAAGACTTGCTGCCAGTTGTAAGAAAATAAACTAAGACTCCCTACATGGATACTTAGTCATACACAAATTCATACAAAACAATTTAAAACGCCTGCGACAAGTCTTCTCACAATTAGGCGCCCGTCTTCTTCCTTGAACTCCATTGAACTGGCGTCCACCTACGACTTCTAGCTAAGGGCTGTCGGACTGGCGACAGATCGCCAGCAAACACACACAACAGACAAGCAACGGTCAACTTCTAAAACAGACAATAAAAATAAGCAATTCATATATAACACTAACAAACAGATATCTACATTGAGAGGATGTTGGAAAGAAAAATTGATAAACATAAGGGTCATGCAGGAAAATTTACAAGCAAGCATGAATCACAACACAAGTAGAATTTCAACAAAAAACACACCCAATAAGCAGCACAGAAAACGCATAGCAATCAAATTACAATCATCCAGGATAATTATGATGCAGTTGAGGTGTAATATAGCCCGAACATTCAGGTTGCTGCAAAGAGTCGGCACATAGCTGATTGGGAATAAACATGTTACCCCAATCGTATACAACACATAGCCCGCACATAGCCCGCACATAGCTGATTGGAAATAAAGTTGTTATCCCAATCGTATACAGCACGTAGCCAACACATAGCTTCCCCATGGTATGCTGGATGGATAGACTTTCTATTCCAACCCGCTCGGGGATGACGACAGTGTCGTCTTGAGGAACATCCCTGCATACAAAATTCATGAGTAGAGAACAACAATAAAATGATCAAGTTCCTCACTCCCATTCCCCACCTAGCGGAAACGTTTTTACGAATCCGAGACCCTTCTTCGAAGGTGGAGTCATCCATGTCGAAGAGCCCGTCAACTTCGAGGGATTGTGATCGCCTGAACCTTCCAGGTCTAGTGATCTCTCGTCTATAGCTACCGAATCGTAAAATGCCCGCTACTACCAACGGAGGCATTACCGAATAAGCTACCCTATTTTTGTGAGAAAACATCTCTTGAATTATTTTTGTCAAGGTCTTTGAGGCTTTCGGAAAACATGTCGTATGATTCCTCGTGAGGAAGTCCTTATAGTTCTTTTTCCAAGAAGTGACTTATTTTTCTTCGCAAGATAAAACTTGTATAAAGAAGTGGAATCATCCTTAAGTTCATAAAAGGTTTGATGAATTCCTTTAGTACATTATGAATTTTCCTTCAAGAAAGGTAGGACAGATTCGTTTCAAAAGCTCACGGTTTAACTGTAGGTTCCCTTGAAAGCATTTTCCAAAACGTACATTAAGTTTCTAAAAGAAAGTTTCTCTCCTTACTCTTTTCGAAACTGTTAAGCCTTTACTTCTTCAAAACAAGGTCTGCATACTTTATTTTGAAAGGAACCCCATTACCCTTGTAGCTTACACTAATTCCCCGGCTAGCGCACACAATAACAATTGGTGATAAGGCATAGCAATATTGCAACGAGCAAGGTCAAGGGAGACGGTAATTCAATCAACATGTTATCAAACATAAAAGGGCATACCTAATCAGGCATGGCTTGTGTTGACCCGGGTTTTAGGGCTATTTTCATGGTTATTTTGCATATAGATTCATAGGTTAATTAGGATCTTTATTCATTTTTCATGAATTTTGGTCTCATATCATGCATTTTTGTATTTCTAGGTTGTTCTAAGTTTGTATCTATTTATTAGACATTTTTTATGGCTTTTCTGTGATTTTTCTGGTTTCAGGTGCTGGCGCACACGCCCCAGGAAGCTGGTGCGCTCGCCCCAGTTCATTAAGGGCAAAACAGAATTTTCCTACTGGCGCGCTCGCCCCAGATGATGCACACGGCCGCGCCAGACCCCTGAATTTAAAACAGAACCAGAACGTGTTTTCACGGGAACTAACCCATTTTGGAGCATCTTGGAGCGATTTGGAGCACTGTTGGAGCTGTGCTAGGGCTAGGATTTCCATCCCCACATGGTGGCTATGGATCTTCTTGCTTCCTTTCATCTCGTTGCTTCCATTTTGGCCATGAGTAGCTAAGTTCTCTTGTATTAGGGGATTGATGTAGTTAACCTAACTTTATGTTTTGAATACATTTCAGTTATATATATATATATATATATATATATATATATATATATGAGTTGTTCTTCTTCTCTATAAAGCTCTTTTCTATGCTTTACTGTACCTAAATGCATTTGGGTCTATCTATCTAATTCTTGAACAATTTGAAAATTGGTTTGAGTTAGGGTTTTGAAAAGGGTTTAATTGGGAGTTTTGCTAGCTTAGGAATGAGGGCAATACCCGGATGTTTGTCTGATTGATGAACTTCTATTGCATTAATTGAGTAATTGGACTTAAGGAATTAATTCTTTTACTTTCGATTAATAGGTTCATTTAGTTAAGGAATTACTAAGTGGACATCTAAACCTAGCATCATAGAAGAGTTGGATAAATTGATATATTTATGTTGAAGTGGGTATAGACATAGTAATTGGTTGATGGAATCATTTCCCCTAGTACGTTCCAACTATCGTTTAATTCATATTCTTACTTGTTTTCGCTTACGTTCACGATTTCTTGTTTCAAACAATCTATCAACCTTTTTGCCATCCTTTCAATAGTCAAATTAGCGGAAATTGATAGTAAACAATCACAATCCCTGTGGAGACGATCTTTTTATTACTTCGAGCCTTTATACACTTGCAAGGTGGCTAACAGCTTGCTCTTTTCATATGAGCTAAATAGCATGCTTCATAATTAACAATAATCATGTAGAGCATGAGTATATATTTAAACCGATATAAAACATGTGCGAACGAAGGTCATGCTTACGATTAATAGTATAGAAAGAGCAACAAACATGTCAAGCCGTACACTCAAACAAACATCAATCAATACTAATCCAGCATTTCAGATGCCTTCAGATACTTCAATCAAATCCAAGCAATTTAAGTCGGGTCGTTCTTAGAACTTCGTTGACTGACAAACAACATTATAGTATATGCATACACATATGCTTAATAGCTAATGTAACAAAGTGCCCTTACCGAAATACCGTTCGATCGGGGTGATTACGTAAGCTCCGTTCGTCCTGGTCGGTTCGAAGTCTCGTAAACCTTCAAGAAACATAGCCTAGCTTAGAATTTGAAACTCAATCCTAAGGTCCTTGCTACTGGTCCTACATGGTTTATATTCCTTAGACAAAGGTCCTAACTCTTAGGAAAACCTTGAAAGTCGAAAACATTTTTAAACAACTCTGACGTCCGTCGAAAGAACACGGGAAACTCTAAGTTACAGATTCCCCAAATCATCCTAAACTCAAAAACCTTAAAGAGCATCAAGGCTAGATGCTTACAAATCAATTTGAAGGCCTTAAACAAAGTTTTGAATCCAAAAACACACACAAAACCTCAAAGGGTCAATTCTGCCCAAATTCTTTAAATTCACAAAAACTTCCTATTTTTATCAAACAAGCCATCAAACTACTCAAGACAATTTCACAAACCAAAACATAACTTCTATTTCAAGTTTTCCAAACAAATTTTCAAGTCTTCAGTTAAAAAATCTTCTAAGTGTCAAAAACACAAAATTCCATTCCAAAAGCAAATTTTCTAAATCCTAAGTTTTCTTGACTTACCAAAAACCATAATTAAGCTATGAGTTCCAAAATCCAATTTACCTTTACCTAAAAGGTCAATTTTAACCTTCAAATTCCGTATTTCCAAAGTGCTCTAGAAATCAATTCTCTAGGGTTTTAAATACACAATTTTCCCTAGGCCCTTATGCACTAATTAGGGAAAAACCTTTCCTACAAACCCAAAACCATTTTCAAGCATTTAAACACACTCAAAGATAGTTGGAAATATATTTTCTTCCCTTAATCCAATTCTGTCCAATTCGGCCAAGACACCATAAATTCCAAAATCAATTTTTCTTTCAAAACTAACTTGTACACATCAAAGGTTACATGAAATCTATGGTAAAACTAAATTTCAAAGTTTGAAAATCCCTTATTCACACAATCAATTTTCCAAAAACTTAACTTCCATGAAAACAAATTAGACAATTCCATAGGTCAATATAGTGGGAACAACTTTCCTAAAGGAAACCCTAGCAAAAGCTCAACTTGAAAATTCTCTAAGGACAAAAAATCAACCAATCAAAATTCCAAATGGTTCAAATTGAAGCCTAAGGTTATGAGAACAACATTAACAAAAGGAGCTCAAGGTTCTAACAAATTCATAAAAATCCAAACTCAACCTATCAAAAATCCGAATCGGTAGAAATGTAGATCGGGATGAGAGGAGTATTTTACTTTAAAGCACCAAGTGAAGGAGATGAGTGAAAGGGGCTGCAAGATGGAGGAGGAGGGGCGGCCATGGAGAGGATGAGAGGAAGAAGATGATGAATAGTGGAGTTCTCTTTCTCTCTCTAATCTTTCACTCTAAAAACACACTTATGAAGCCTTAAGTGAAGAAAACAACATATAAACCCTATTAATTGAGGGTGGGCCATGGCCTAATGGGCTTCTGGAAGGCCCAAAGTTCAATTTTAATTTACCCCTAGGGACCAAAGTGTGATGGGTAAAAGGTTAAAGTAAAAATCTCTTTTTACTATTTGAGGACCAAAGTGTAAACTCTCAAAGGGAAATGACTAAACCATAAACTTTGAAAGGGCAAGGACCAAACTAGGATTATAAAAGATTAGGAAAATATCTTGAATATTTTATTATTATATTCCTAATCCATGACGCGTCAGTGCGTCAGCGCGTCAATGTGTCAGCGCGTCAGTGCGCCACTACGTCAGTGCGTCAAGTCACCGGTCACCAGTGAGTACCTCAGTGTCATTGAGAGTATCTTCCCCGAGTCATTCATTGGCTATGGGGTACCGAGTTCGGGGCCGGGTCAATCTTTCTCGAAGTTGGTGTCACACTGCCCGAAAAAACTATTCACTGAGTCACTATTCAAGAAATTCTTCTTCATGAATTTGGTCTCGAAATGCCAAGCTAAATCATTTAGAGCTTTTCATATTCTCGATCCGGGGTCTCGAAGTCGTCTGTTTCGCCTGCTGAAGTTTCGGCTAAAAGTCCCGTTAGCGTGAGAAATCCTTCCTGGGCTCCGGGAGGAAACCATATCAATATTACAGTTGTTCTTCGCGAAATTCTTTACTGAACGTCATGGTGAGAGTGAGAACATCTTATTCTCGTCCGAAGTCAAAGTCAAGTCTAGCTTGGTCTCCTACCAAGTGTCGCAAAGAATACTTCATCGGTACTTCGGCCGACGATATCGCTTGCCGGTGCTGCCGAGCGGATCCAAACAGTACCTTGGAATAATTAAATAATTATTTAATTACTGGGGAAAATTCCGGGTGTTACAAGGTTCATAATATTTAAGTCTTGGTCCCTGAACTATTTTATAGTTTATGGTTTGGTCCTTGGTGGACATTTTATTTGAGATAGATTTTGTTTGATTATGCTACTCGAATTAAACTCGTCTCCGCACCCACATGGGACAGAATCTGTCAACTCACTTGAGATTTAACTCATCCTATCACCCACAAGTCTTAGGGAAGATTCCACAGTGATTAAACTCATCTCATCATCTTCAATATAGTCAATTCCTCCTAGGGTTCATCAACGTCATGTATCTCAAAACAACTTAGTTTATTTCACCAAATCTCAACAACATGTAAACCACACGTAACATGTTACAACATCTAAAACAAGTCCAGAATCAGTCCAAAGACAAACCACAATCGGAATCCTCAACACAGAAACACAATTCATCATAACCTGATAAGACAATTCGTACAACAAGTTACCCTTACCTTCGAATGGGTTGCATGCACTTGTTCTCTGACCTATCAAGACAAAGCACATGTATATACAACAGCCAACAACCATTGGAAGGGTGGAAAAGAAACTCAAAAGGATTTAAAACAAATTAAAGCAAAACAGCAAATTGTTGTCAGAGGCCTAGCCCAAGTGATAGGTTCCAACGCCCAAGCATGGGGTCTCTCTCTGGAAACACAATCCTGTGAAAAACCTCAACGCCCAGGCATTGGGAGTCAAACGCCGATGCGTTGACTCACTGCTAGAAAGCCTAGAAACAGTGTTTTTCATGGACAAATTCATTTTAAACCTTACTATTCAAAACCAAAGCTTTTCCATGATCAAAAATCATTATAGAATCAATTGAAGATAATTTCTATTAAAAACTAAAAGGATTTCAAAAAACACCATATCATATGAATAAGGAAGATAACAAGGGTTTCCACCAAGAACAAAGGAAAGAACTAACCTTTCTTTCATTGTATGATCAAGTGGAAGTGAAGCACGGCCATAGCCCTTCAATAATGCAGAGAAAACTAGAGTATGGTGAGGAAGGAAGTGCTGGAATCAAAACCAAATCCAACCCAAGAAGAGAGAAAATAATTGAACACACGAGAATTCAGAAATGAAAGAGTTTGATCAACCTACCAATAGACCAAACACATGGCACTCTTGAAGAAAATTGAAGAACAAAACTTGAACATCAATGGGGAAGAAATGAGGGGCGACACAGCAGCCACAATACTCATAGAGTTCAGATTTATGGTTAAAACAATTTGGAGTGACGAAGAGTAAGAGAGAACCACTACTATAAAATGGTCAGCAAATGAGCCTCAAAGGAGGAGAGAAGAAACCGCCCCAACATCCCATTATTCTTAATAATTCTCCATCAAACTCATTAATCTATTAGACAAGACCATTAAACAACTTCATACCACTTAATTCCCATAACCCCCAAAAGAAATCCGAATTCAAAACACGATTAAAAGCTCCTTAAAGTTGAATTAAAACCTGAATAGTCCAAGGACTATAACTTAGTTACTCAAACTCAAGGGACCAAGTTACAAATACTTGGATTCTAGGGACTAAAATGCAATTACAAGAAGTTCATACCATAATGAAATATCAAGAAGTTGAGGGTCTTACATCACCCTTGTCTGAGTGTCCGTCTTACATCGAGGGATTTTGGGTCACATGGCCCTCTTGGTCCAGTGATCCCACATCGATAGACATCGATGCTTAAATAGCCCGCTACTACCAACGAACACACTCTCGAATAAGCTACCCAATTTTCTTGAGAAAACATCTCTTATGATTCTTTTCGTAAAGATCTCTTGAGGCTTTTCAGAAAACATGTCTTATGATTCCTTTTAAAGAAGATCTCATAGTTCTTTTTCCCAGAGATATGTCTTATGTTTCTTTACAAGATTTGACTTGTAGAAAAGAAGTGGAATTGTCCTTAAGTCCAAAAATTTTAAGCTCTTATTTTTTCCAAAACAATATCTTTATACTCAAGTGATGAAAGAATCACTATCCCCACAGTAGCTTACTTCATTTTACCTCGGCTAGCGCACTCGATAACAAGCGGTGATAAAGCATAGAAACATCGCAAACAAGAAAATTCTGGAAAAGAAATAATCCAACCAACATGTTATCAAATATGACAAAGCATACATTTCAAGTATGACTTTCTCTTCTCGTATGACCTAAATAACATGCTTTATTATAGGCAAATAACATGAACTAAAGCATCGATCATAGATCAATAAAACAACATGACAAAAACAAGCAATTCTACAAAAAAAAAATTCCATTCGTAGGCTTTGAATCATCAATCAATTCTAATCTAGCATAGCAGATACCTTCAGCTCCATGCATTAATATATTTCAATCAATACAATTCTAATTAGGCCGCTCGCAGAACGCCGTCATCTATCAATCTCAATATCATAGTATACATTCAGATAATCATATACGTATGCTTAGTAGCTAAGAGTATCTAAGTTACCTTACCAAGGTCCTTTGCTCCAAAATCCAATGTTCGCTCCGAAAGCTACGTCCGCTCCAGAAGCTATGTCCTACTAGAGAGTTCCTAGTTTAGAATTTATAAACTTGTTCTAAGACATTAGCTAATGAACATAGAAGACTTCCAACACTTAGGAAAATGTCCTCATTCACAAGAATGAATCCATGGAATTCAAAACTCTTTCGCAAACTTTTGAAACCCTCAAAACCTTTGAAAAACACTAAGTTACAACTTTCAAACGTTTCTAAAACTTTAAAACCATTGAAAAGAAATTAGGCTAGACATTGACTTATCATTTTAGGAGCCTAAAAAAAGATTTTGAATACAAAAACATACACAAAACCAAATAGGGCTAAATTCTATCCAAATTTTTCAAAAGCATAAATAATTCCCTTTTTCACCAAACAACACACGAAGTCTCTCAAAACATCTTCAAAATCCAAAACTCAACTTTTCCTACCAATTTCCAAATCAATTTTCAAGTCATGAACTCAATGAAATCATTAAGTCTCAAGAAAACACAAAATCTACGCAATTGTCAAACTTTTTATATTCTCAAATTCTCAACTTTTCAAAACCTTAAATCGAGCTATAAGTTTCAAAACCCACTTCACCCAAAAACTCAATTTTAGTCCCTCTAAACATTAGCTCTCAAAACCATGTAATATTAAATTTTCCAAACCCTGAACAATCCTCATTGCTTTGAGCTTCTCTATAAAACATAGGGAAATTATTTTCTTTTTGCATCAAACCTCACATACAAGCTTTAAACACTTTAAAAGCTACTTGAAAATCAATTCTTCCAAGCCCAAAAATTTGACATAAGTTCGGCCAAGCTAAGTTAATTTCCAAGATGAATTTTTCTCTCAAAAATAACTTGTACACGTCAAAGGCATAAAGAAATCTATGGTGAAAATCAATTTCAAAGTTTGAAAATCACTTATTTTAAATAATCAGTTTTCAAAAACCCAACTTTTTAAAAAATCTAATTTAGGATCATTGGAGAAAAATATAATGCCTATATCTTTAACAAAAGCTTTCATGGAAAAAACTTAACTTCAAAATACCAAGAACAACAAACTCAAACATTTTAAGATCCAATCGGTTCATATTAAAGAGGAGGATCATAGCAGCAACAAACATGAAGGGATTTTGGAATTTCTTCAACTATGAACATCTCAAAACTCATCGTCTTCGAAATCTAAAACCATATAAGTTAAGAGCTTGAAAAGGATAGAAATTTAAATAAAAGAATCAAGGTGCGAAAATAAGTGGAAGAGGTTGGACATGGAGAAGCGAGATTCGACCATTAATTGTGGAAGGAGAAAGAAGATGAATAGTTCCAACTTCCTCTCTGTCTCTTACTTACTCACTTAATTCCCTTTTCTTTCAACATAATGAACTTGAGAAGAAAAACAACCGAAAACTGTAATGCCCCACAATTTCCTCGTCTATGGGTCACATTGAAAAATGCGGAAAATAAAACTTAAACAAAAATCCTTTCAGAACATCTCAGATTTCCAAAACACACGTCTCTCATATAATAATATTTGTGTAGCCCAATATCATTAATATTAAAGCTGGGAAAAAAGACGTAATGAAAGTAATAATTCTGCACCACAAGTGCTAACTTATACAAAAACAGCGGAATCAAAACATCATCTTCAAGTCTGCTCCAAAAGTTCCTCAGCTTGCATCAAATCAGTCATCAAACATTTCGTCCTTGCTGGTCATCTGGCGATACGCACCCAAACAATAAAACAACAAGCAGAAAAGGGTTAACTCCAAATACAAACAATAATCAATAGCACAGTGATGAAGCAGAATAAGCAATGAATAACACAGCATGAATTACAACAATAATGATAGCAGAATATTCACAAGTTCTCATATCCAAATATCACCTAATCATGCGTGTTAGTCCTCAATAACTATATGCATAATCTAAGGATCCAATAATTTGCCTTAAACTGGGATAGGACGATCACGTGGGACAAAGATCCACCACATCACCCTCGGTTTGATCCCGCGGGACCGGGTGCAGCCACATCAAAACCTAAAAATCCTACATATATATAATGCATAGGCTATGAGAAATAATCATTAATCCTCTGGAACTAAGAGTTCCCAAAATTTCCAAAATCCGCATGAAATGGTTCACACGTTTCACAGTCACTGTATCAACATGTGCATAATATAGTTAGTTCTTCTTAGAAAACATCATGTCATATTAAAACAATTCAATTACAACAACATATAATCATATTCAGCATGTTACAAAATCAATGGCAAGAATCCAAAATAAATCCAAAGGCAAACACAATCAGACCCATCAAACAGATTCACAAAACGTCACAACGACACAACACTAACACTGAGTTACCCTTACCTTCGGTTAGGTTGCGTACACTTGATCTTCAACCTAGAATTAGCATAAGAACTCATTTAATTAACTATTCTAAGGACAGGATACAATCAGAATAGAAATTGGATTCAAATAGTCAAAATTAGAATTTTTTGTAAAACAAAGCAGAACAAAGCGTGCTCAACCCTCATGAGTTGGCCTAGTCTGGCGAAATAATTTTGACAGAATCCGAATTCCAGGGCGTTGAAACCCAACGCTCATGCGCCAGCTCTCGGCCTAAGAGCCCAGAAACAGCGTTTTTCACGTAAAAATCATTTAAAACTCTAATCTTCAAAACCCAAACTTTCTTATGGATAAAACTCATTGTAAAATGGATCTAAGATAGTTTCTTTTCAAAATTCAAAGGATTTTTCTATCATACAAGGAATTATAACAAAGCTCCAACATAAGAACTGGAAAGAAAACCAACCTTGTATGGCTCAAATGATTAAGGAATTTGAAACTTCAATTTTGTCCTACAACAAAAAGAAAGAACTTTGAACACAAATCAGCTTTGTCCTTCAACCAACAAGAAGATCTCGAACACAAATCAGCTTGGTCCTTCAACGGACAAGAAGAACTCGAACAGGAATCAAAGAAAGAACGGGTGTTACTTCAACACCAAGTATTTCCAAAGAGTAAAGAGAATTATGGTTTCTTTGAAGGAAGGAAAGATTTTGGAAGAAAACTAATGATTTAATGTACGGCTACAGTTTCTCTATTTATAGAGTGAGGAAACCGATTTCAGAATGATTAAATTTTCTGAGTCAATGAAAACGGCAGTTTATCATTCCCAAGAACATGTGACACTTATCTCATAGGGTCAACAATAGCGGCTGAACAGACTAGACGAGACAAGAAGTGTTCTCAAATAGAGAGAAGTATAGGAGAGAAGTGTTATTATTAAAATATTCAGAGAAAATTGTGACCCCTTTACATGAGCCACATAGTAGCTATTTATAGGGCAGGGAGTCATAAATGTCATTAATTAAAAAATAGGCCTATGGGTATCAATAATCGAGCTCAACATATTACAAGCTCTCACCCCTCGTATATTACAAATACACCCCTTGAGGTTTTACAGACTAACTGGGTCACCCTACTCCAAGGCTAGGGCGCTCGCCCAGCCCACAAGCCCACAAGACACCAAGCTTGAAGCATGAAAGCGAAGTGTCTTCATAAGTTTTCATGGCCTACCACCGGGGGAAGAAGGTGTTTGCCCGGTCCACAAGCCCACGAGACACCAAGTCTGAGGAACGAAGGTGAATGTGTCTTCTAAGGATGCTCGTCGTGATATTCCAATCGACGCTTCCTTTGGGTGGTCATCCCTATAGAACGTGCCTCGTTACAACCTTCCTAGGAAAAACCCTGTGGGATAAAAACCTAGTGAAGGAAAAAGCGTATAGCATTCTATAGAGAAACAAGTCGCCTAAGGCCTGGGCGTGGAGGATAAATATGTCTGCAATCCTAGCATGAAAATGCATGTGAAATGTGACTCTGGGTGGGGTCGACACGCCTAGCATGGAATAAAGTGATCATCATGTCAACTGGAGCCGCTAGGAAGAAGTCATTCGCCATACAAGAGTTGCCGCCAGCCCACAAGTTCAAATGAGCCCCGGAAGTATGAAATAGCTCGCCATACTACAACTTGATTGACAATCTAGAAAGTGTAAATCTGATGGGGAATCACTCGCCAGGTTGGGCTGGAGTTACTCGCTCAACTGTGCCTCATACTTTCCTCATCCTGTTACCTGTTTGTGTGCACTCAAAATAACACACCTTCAATTAATAAATAAAAGACTAAGTGTTTGGAATACCTTTCTATTTCCCCTTTGGGATGGCGACCTACATGACTCACTACCTTTTTCCTCCAAGGTGCAGGGTGAGGCGACCCACTATTGCAAACCTGTCCTGTAACTGTCGTCATTCCGCTTTTCACGCAACTGCTCTGCCTCTTGACGTGCCCTCTACCCACATTACGGGGTCTCGCGCCCACACACTGTTTTATCCTTTCTAGGCAATCATTACTTGTTGGAAATGAAACGACATCGAGCGCCGCGTCCAATGATGTGACTTAAATGATGTTTATTGAGATTTGCAAGGATATGATTACCCACTTCCTCGATTTCCACCTTCGTCCTAACCGTTTACCTCCCTCTTTTATCTTCCTATATAAGACACATATCTTCCCCAAAACTCACACTTCTTGCACTTGTTCTCCACTGCACTCAGCATGTGCAATTTCCGGTGACGCAGATTTTCTTTGAGTTCCCTTGCCCCACCGTGCTCCGCTTCTGTCCGTTGTACTTGTTACACCATCTTCCTCCTGTTTCCTTGCTCAATCTGTACGTTCCCTAGTCTTACTACTTGTTTTTGTACTTCTTTTTCTGTTTCAATGGAGTCTTCACCTGAGTCTCTCTCCGACCACCAAACTTCAAAATTATAATGCGTCACTCCCACGACCCGTCCAAATTGGGCTAGTCGCCCTCAACGTGTCTTCTGTCTTCCCTACCTGGAGTAAGGCCTTTATGATAAAAGCCCTTAGCACCGTGTGTGTGATGCCAAGCTAGTAGATTGCGACCCGCAATTCTTTTATGTATATTTTACCTGTTTGTAGATCATGCAATCCGCCTTCCTTTTTCTCCTTTTATTAGTGAGGTACTGAAAGCCCTTTTAGTCGCCCCTACAAGTTAAACCCTAACTCTTGGGCCTTCATCAGGGGTTTTGAAATTTCATGTGAAACTCTTGGGATCCCCCCGTCATATCAACTCTTTTTTTTCCTTTACAAATGTGGTCCCCCCAGCAAGACGGGGTTAGATGTGGCGCCCATAAGTTCTTGGGTCGCCTTGACAGCCAAACCGTCTAAGTCCAGGTTCAAACCCTGGAAAAGTAATACTCATGATCAGTGGAAGAGTCGGTGTTGATTTTGCTACTGTACAGCATCAAAGATGCCACACACCCTGTTCCAATCCCCAAGAGAGACGCTGAAGGGGGCGGGCTGGGGCGTACCACCACCTGTTGATGCCGTATCCGGCTGTTCGAGGTTAGTGTTCCGTGTTGGGGAAGGAGACGGTGAAGTGGATCCGTTGCCGCCCATCCTCCACCTCGCCCACGGCCACACCCTCTTCTCGTGTTGCCTGACATGGCCTCTCTCCTCGTGATAGTGGGGGTTAATTTACCTTTTACCCACAGATGGCGCCAAATGTTCTCGAATAGAGAGAAGTGTAGGAGAGAAGTGTTATTCTTGAAATATTTAGAGAAAATTTTGACCCATTTACATGAGCCCCCTAGTAGCTATTTATAGGGGAGGGAGTCATAAATGTCATTAATTCAAAAATAGGCCTATGGGCCTCGATAATAGAGCCCAATAGATTACAAATTCACACCCCCGTATATTACAAATACACCCCCTGAGGTCCTACAGACTAACTGGGTCGCCCTACTGCAAGGCTAGGGCTCTTGCCCAGTCCAAGAAGTAATCGACTTAACCAGTCACTAAGACTAGTCTACCAACTAAGACGAGTCTGAAAGAGTAGGACTAGTCTGCCAACTAAGATGAGTCTGAAAGGGACGGACTAGTCTACCAACTAAGACGAGTCCTACAAGACGAGCTCCAACAAGACGAGCTCCACTTTCTCATCAAAAGTTCGCCATTTCAGCCAAAGCTTAAATAATACAAAATTCCATACACAAATTACCCATTTTAACATGGAAATGATTCAATATATCTACCAAGTATAACTCAAATTACTAAATAATTCAAGACAAAGTGTAATAAATATACTTCAAAAGATCCAAACTATAATTATAAGAATGACAGGGACTAAGGTGAAATTACACAAAATTGAGGGTCTTACAATACCATCCCCCTTAAAATAGTTTCGTCCCCAAAACTACTAGTCAAGAAACAAATAGGGATATTGTTCTCTCATTTTATCTTCCAATTCCCACGAAGCATCTCCCATCGTCTGATTCCAAATCACCTTGACAAGCTCAATCTGCTTGTTCTTCAACTGTTTAATCCTGCGATCTGCAATACTCATCAGTGGAACAACGAAAGTCAAATTATCCTTCAGCTGAACATCATCTTGAGTAATGACATGAGAAGCATCCGAAACGTACTTACAAAACTGTGATACATGCAACACATTGTGAATATTGGACAAGAAAGGTGGCAGAGCAATACGATAAGCCACTGGTCCAACTTTCTCGATGATCTGGTACGGTCCAATAAACTTTGGCGCCAGCTTCTTTGACTTAATGGTTCTTCCGACTCAGTAGTAGGTTTCACACGAAGAAACACATGTTCCCCTGGTGCAAACTCCAACTCTCTTCGTCAGTTGTCCGCATAGCTCTTCTGTCTACTCTAGGACGTCTTCATCTTCTCTCCGATTTGTTTCACTTTCTCCGTCGTATGTTGGACTAACTCTGGCCCAACTAACAAATGATCACCATCCTAAAACCAACACAAAGGAGTCTTGTATCTCCTTCCATACAGTGCTTCATATGGTTCCATCCCGGTAATAGCATGAACACTATTGTTGTAGGTGAACTCAATCAATGGAAACAACTCGTCCCAACTCCTTTGATTCTCTAGTACACAAGCTCGAAGAAGATCCTCCAAAGACTGAATCATCCTCTCAGTCTACCCATCAGTCTGTGGGTGATAAGCTGAACTCAAACTCAGCTTCGAACCAAGAGCTCCCTGAAGAGCCTTCCAGAAGTGACAAGTAAACTTCGGATCTCTATCAGAAACTATAGTCGAAGTAACTCCATAAAATCAAACAATCTACGCAATGTAAACCTCTGCAATCTGTTCCACCTTGTAAGTGGTCTTCACGGGTAGAAAATGCGCAGATTTCATCGAACGATCAATAATAACCGAAATAGAATCAAATCTCTTCCGAGTAAGTGGTAAGGCAACCACAAAATCCGTGGATATGTTGTCCCACTTCCGCTATGGTACCTCAAGATATTGCATCAACCCTGCCGATCTCTGATGCTCAACCTTCGCCTACTGATAAGTCAGACAAGTAGAAAAGTACTCAGCAACATTTCTCTTCATGCCCAGCCACCAAAAGTGTAACCTCAGGTCCCGATACATCTTCATCGCTCTTGGATCAAGACTCAACCTACTCTTGTGACCTTCGTCAAGGATCAGCCTCCTCAACTCAGCATCACTCGGAACACACACGCGTCCCCTACAATGTAAGATACCATCAGATCCTACCTCAAAGTCTGCTGCCTTCCCCGAACTAACCATTTCTCTCTTCTTGACCAACATCTTGTCTTGCATTTTCTTAACTCCGATCTGTTCCAACAAACCACTAGATATGGTGATCATCCCAAAAATCTGATTCCTGGGTGTTACTTCAACATTCAAGCTAAGGTCTTGTAAAGCCTCCAGCAACCCTAACTCCTTAATCATCAATGAAGAAACATGGATATCCTTGCGACTAAGAGCATTAGCCACAACATTAGCCTTTCCCGGATTATACGGCAACGTAAAATTGTAATCCTTCAGGAACTCCATCCATCGTCTCTGTCTCATACTCAGATCCTTCTGATTAAACAGGTACTTCAGACTGTTATGATCACTGAAAACGGTGAACGTGCCTCCGTACAGATAATGCCTCCAAATGTTAAGAGCAAAAACCACCGCCGCAAGCTCCAAGTCATGCGTCGGGTAGTTATGTTCATGGATCTTCACTTGTCTTGAAGCATAGGCCTCAACCTGCCGATCTTGGATCAGTACAAAACCCAAACCTTGATAAGAAGCATCACAATAAACCTCGTAAGGTACATCACCTTGTGGTAACATCAAGACTGGTGCGGTTGTCAAACGTTGCATCAACTCCTGAAAACTAGTCTCACATTCCTCTATCCAAGCAAACAGATGATTCTTCCAAGTTAGCTTCGTCAAAGGTCCTACAATGTTTGCAAAACCCTCGATGAATCTCCGATAATATCCTGCCAAGCCCAAGAAAATCCTAGTATCTGTCGCAGTCTTAGCTTGCTCCCACTTAATCACTGCATCTACTTTGCTTGGATCAACAACAATGCCCTCCGTAGAAATGACGTGATCCAAGAACTTTACTTCTTCCAACCAGAACTCACACTTAGTCGAGTTCGCAAAGAGAGTCTTCTCTCGCAGAACGGACAATACTAGACGCAAATACTCCTCATGTTTGTCTCTACCCCTCGAGTAGATCAAGATGTCATCGATGAATACAACTACTAATATGTCAACAAAAGAATTAAGATCTAACCCACAAAACATACAAGATCAGAAGATTCACCAAGAAGATAGTCACAAACTTGTCAAGAAAGGGGTTGAAGATTCAATGGTAGTAATCCATGAATATCGCTGGTGCATTTGTGACTCCAAATGACATCACTAAATACTCGTAGTGTCCATAGCGAGTACGAAATGCAGTCTTTTGAATGTCCGCCTCCTTAACCCGAATCTAGTGATACCCAGATCGCAAATCGATCTTCGAGAAAACAGCAGCTCCTTGAAGCTGGTCCATCAAGTCATCAATCCTTGGAAAAGGATAGCGATTCTTTACTGTCACTTTATTCAGCTGTCTATAGTCCTTACAAAGTCGTGATCTCTCATCCTTCTTCTTCACAAGTAGCACAGGTGCTCCCCATGGAGAAACACTGCGTCAAATGAAACCTTTCACCCTGAGTTTGTCTATCTGACTCTTCAGCTCTGCCAATTCTGTTGGTGCCATCCGGTATGGTGCAATGGAAATCGGTCTAGTTCCAGGTAACAAGTCGATCGAAAACTATGTATCACGAACATGTGGTAATGCTAGCACATCATTAGGAAAAACGTTCTCAAAGTCACGAACGATCGGAATACTCTGAACGCCATCCGCCGGTGATGATTCTTACGTTCGCAGCTAACAAAACCTTCAAAGCTCCTCTTCTAAGGGAGGACTTTGAAAGAAAAGAGTCCAAGAACTCAAATATCTTCAAATCAGGAATAATTACCTCCGTATTGGCACAATGCAGTAGAACATGGTGAAGAGAGAGCTAATCCATGCCTATGATTACGTCAAAGTTCTTAAGGGGTGAGCAGATTAAGTTCGTAACGAACTTCCTATCTCGGATTATCAAAGGAAAGTTCAAGCAAACAGAGGTTGCAGTTAAAATTTTGGCAGCAGGGATAGATACCACCAAGTCGAACAACAACTCTGATACAGGCAAACCTAACTTTGCCACACAATCAACAATAATAAAGCAGTGAGTAGCTCCTGAATCAAACAAAAAAGTAAGAGGAATACCAGAAATGTCGCAACATTCCTGGATAAGCCCATCAGCATCGTTAGCAGCTTCTCCAACGGTATTATAAACTCTACCATGAGCAACGGGTCATTTCCCACGCGTAGCATTCACAACACTCTCAACTTTCGGAACCTTGCAATCTCTAGCAGCATGTCCTGGTTTCTGAAAGTTCCAACAAATGATAGACTTCGTAGCATAGCTACTAGCATAGTGCTCCTTCTTGTTGCACTTGTAACAGACAATATCTTCAATTGGCTTTCGAGCTCCCCGAACGCCCATGTTGCCTCCTACGGGTTGATCACACCCAAAAGCACGCCTCTTAGCCTGTGGTCGCTGATATGGTTTCTTCCCTCTATCATCTCTAGCTGAATGGGACCAAGCTAGTCCTCCACTTCCCTGTGATTTGCTTCGACGAACGTCAATGGCCTCGATTCCCTTTGCTTTCTCTACCAGCTCCTGATAACGTGCAATCCCCAAAGGTTCCTCAGCTTGCAATAAATAAGTCTTCATACATTTCCTCATTCCTGGTCGTCTAGCGATAGACGCCCAAACAATAAAATAACTAGCAGAAAAGGGTTAACTCCAAATATAAGCAATAATCAATAGCACAGTGATGAAGCAGAATAAGCAATGAATAACAAAGCATGAATTACAATAGTAGTGATAGCAGAATATTCACAAGTTCTCATATCCAAATATCACCTAATCATGCTTGTTAGTTCTCAATAAGTATATGAATAATCTAAGGATCCAATAATTCGCCTTTAACTGGGCCCGGATGATCACGTGGGACAAAGATCCACCACATCACCCTCGGTTTGATCCCGCGGGACAAAGTGCCGCCACATCAAACCTGAAAATCCTACCTTTATATAATTCATATGCTATTACAAATAATCATTAATCCTCTAGAACTTACAGTTCTTATAATTTCCAGAATCCTCGTGAACATAACGGTTCACACGTTTAACAGTCATATTATCAACATGTGCATAATATAGTCATTTATTCTTAGAAAACATCATGTCATATTGAAACAATTCAATTCCAACAACATATAATCATATTCAGAATGTTACAACTTCAATGGCAAGAATCCAGAATAATTCCAAAGGCAAACATAATCAGACCCTTCAAGTAGAGTCACTAAATGTCAACCTAGGTTGCATACACTTTATGTTCAACCTAGAATTTACATATGAACTTATTTAATTAACTATTCTAAGGATAGGATACAATCAGAACAGAAATTGGACTCAAAACAGTCAAAATCAAAAATTTTCGTAAAATATAGCAGAGTAGAGCGTGCTCCAGCGCTCGAGCGTTACAACCCAACGCTCATGTGTTGGCCTAGTCTGGTGAAATAATTCTGGCAGAATTCCAACACCAGCTCTCGGCCTGAGAGCCTAGAAACTGCTTTTTTCACGTAAAAGTCATTTAAAACTCTATTCTTCAAAACCCAATCTTTCATATGGTTAAAACTCATTGAAAAATGCATCTAATATAGTTTCTATTCAAAATTCAAAGGATTTTTCTAAGACACAAGGAATTATAACAAAGCTCTAACATAAGAACTGGAAAGAAAACCAACCTTGTATGTCTCAAATGATTAAGGGATTTGAACCTTCAATTTTGTCCTACAACGAATAGAAAGAACTTCGAACACGAATCAACTTTGACCTTCAACGAAGAAGAAGAGCTTGAACACAAATCAGCTTGGTCCTTCAAAGAACAAGAAGAACTCGAACAGGAATGAAAGGATAAACGGGTATTACTTCAACACCAAGTATTTCCAAAGAGTACAGATAATTGAGGTTTTTTTGAAGGAAGGAAAGATTTTGGAAGAAAACTAAAGATTTATCATTCACAAGAACATCTGACACTTATCTCATAAGGTCAACAATAGCGGCTGAACAGACCGAACGAGACCACAAGTAACCGACTTAACCAGTCACTAAGACTAGTCTACCAAACTAGACGAGTAACATTTAGGACTAGTCTGCCAACCAAACGAATAACATTTCGGACTAGTCTGCCAAACCAGACGAGTAACATTTAGGACTAGTCTGCCAATTAAGACGAGTCTGAAAGAGTAGGACTAGTCTTCCAACTAAGACAAGTCTAAAAAGGTAGGACTAGTCTACCAACTAAGACGAGTCCTACATGACGAGTCCTACAAGACGAGTTCTACAAGACGAGTCCTACAAGACGAGTCCTACAAGACGAGTCCAACAAAACGAGTTCTACAAGACGAGTCCTACAAGACAAACTCCAACAAGACGAGCTCCACTTTCTCTTCAAAATGTCGCCACTTCAGCCAAAGCTTAAACAATACAAAATTCCATACACAAATTATACCCAGATCCAAAACATTTTAACGTGGAAAAGATTCAATATATCAACCAAGACTAACTCGAATTACTAAATAATTCAAGAAAAAGTGTAATCAATATACTTCTAAAGATCCAAAATATAATTACAAGAATTACAGGGACTAAGGTGAAATTACACTAAATTCAGAGTCTTACAAAAACTCACTCAAATAAGGCCTTAAGGCCCTGAGTATTCAGCCGCATGGGGTTCATAATTTTTCTTAAACTCCAGGGACTAAATTTGAAGGATTGAAAAGTTTCTCAAAATATCTAATTATTATTGATGACCTGGGGGTATATGTGTCATTTTTTTCTTTGTTTAATTTAATATTTCTTGACTCTGATATAGTTTTATTCAATTTGTTAGGTTTTTATTTTATTTTCTGCATAAGCATGTAGGTTAGTGATTATTTTACTTTTTAGTCCTTTTAATTAGGCAGTTTATTGTTTTTTACCTTTTATTATTCTGGTCATTATTTGGTGCTTTATTGGAGATTTAATGGAAGAAATGATGAAGATAAAATGAGTATAGGCTGAATGATTTGTGTTTAATGGAGAAATGGAGAAACAGAAGCATTTTACACATGTTGGATTGATGAAGAATGAAGAGGTTCAACTGTTGCAAAACCTCATTTAAGCCGCAATGAAGTCCTGATGAGTGGATATTATATGATGTTTTTAGGTTGTTTTTAGTCTTTTTATTTTATTATTTTTGAGTCACATATAGGTTTTTTGTTATTTTTATGTAGATTTTATATTTATTTTGCATTTTGCATGTAGTTTAGATTTTATTTGTTTTTCCAGCTTTATTTTATATTTTTAGGAATTTTTATAGCTATTTTATATTTTTAGGAAAAGCTGGTTTAGTTATCATCTTTGTCCAGGGACCAATTTGTAAAGTTTCAGGAAATCAGAGACCAAAATTTGAAAGTTCAAGAGTGGAGGACTAAAAGTGAAGTCTGGGAGAATAAAAGGGCTAGAATTGAAGTGCTAGTAAAGAGAGGGCTAAAAATGAAAAAGAAGAATATGAAGCAACTCTCTTCAAATTAGCACATGGAAAATATTGTTGAAGGATTGATGGTAGTGGGAAGAAGGTTTCAGAATTGATTAAGGGCTGAAAAAGTGGATTTTTAAGGCATTCAAAACCCACTACCATGAAGAAGAAAGGAAAAGCTTGGAGCTGAAGAAGCAGCGTCGCAACGCTCCAGCATTGGGATCCCAGCGCTCCAACGCTGGGACTCTGGCTAGGAAATGAGTCAGATTTTCACCCAGCGCTCCAGCGTTGGAAAGCCAGCGCTCAAGCGTTGGGCCTCGGACAGAAAGTGGATTTTTAATGCATCCCAGCGCCCAAGCGTTGGGAATGCCAGCGCTCAGGCGCTGGAGGCCAGATTTTTACTATAAATAGGGAGGCAATTTGCACTTGTAAGACACACCATCTTAGAATACAACAAGTATTTTCTCTTTCTCCCTTTTGAGCATTGTTCCTAGGACTTGTGGGAAGCCATATTTGAGCTCCTATCCAGGGTAATTCAGTGATTCCTTTAGCCATGCTTGGCTAACTTCTTCTTTAAGTTTTTGGGTTGTTTTAGTTTATAATTCATGTACTAGTTTTTTCTTTCATTTCTGAATATTATTTCCATTCATGTTTTATTACCTTATGCTTAATTTCTATCTTGTGGATCCCAAGAGGTTTTGCTTATTACTTATTACGTAAGGCCATTTGGTGAGTAGTAAGGGAACTAGGTAATAAAAAAGGTTATAAGTATACATCACTAAGGAATTAGGATGGACGTAACTTTATGTTGGCCTGAACATCTTCTTCATCTTCTTCTTTAGTTAACTAGGCACCAAGGAATTGGGTTTCGTAATTAAAAAGAAAGATCTACAATGCTTAAGGAATTAACTTGTAGTTACACTAGGCTATAGCATCATGAAAATGGATTTAAAATTCAGAAATTTAGTAGGAGATTTCTAGCATGTTTTATAGACTATATAAACCAACCCAAGAGCTTAATGTTCATCATCTCTTTCTCTTATCATTTTATGCTATTGTTTATTTTTTTGTTCTAAAAACATCAACATATATTCTCATTATTTAAATTTCTGCACAAGTACTAAATTCTATATTAATAAGAACACCTATCCTTTCGGTTCGATCTTTTTTACTACGCGATAGTTAATCGTACACTTGCGATTTTGCTATCAAGTCCCTTAATGGCATTGAATATAGGAATCAAAAGAGAAGAGTTAGAGCAAGAAAATGAAGAGTCTGACGACCTCCCAACGCCTGAGCATTGAGGAGCCAATGCTCATGCGTTAGTTCTCTATATAGAATCCTAAATTGGGTTTAATTCCAACGCCAGAGCGTTGGGAAGCCAACGCTCATGCGTTGGCTCTCTGCCAAGCCTCGTGCAAATTATTTTAGTTCAAACGCCTAGGCACTTGGGTTGAATTACATAACTTACAAAATATTCTAGTAACCTTCTACCTTATTTCTGAATTTTAAAACAAAAGCTCATGATGCTCTAGCCTATAGTTTCTACAAGTTAATTCCTTACACATTGAAGACCTTTCTTTCTAAATACTAAACTCAATTCCTTGCAATTTAGTTAATTAAAGAAGAAGATGAAGATGGAGTTCAGGCCAACATAAAGCAAAGTCTATCCTAATTCCTTAGTGATATATCATATTGCTTCTTTTAGTTCCTATTTCCCTTATTACTTACCAATTTCCACTGACATAAGAAATAAGCATGAACACTTGTGTACATCAAGATGAAATAAGATATGTGCTGAATTTGATAAAGCTCTTATTCAAAAAGAATCACCTAACATGAATTCTGAGTCAAGCCAATAGAGTTGCCAAGTTTTTGAATCCTGACCTTGTTTAACCCTTAGCCAAGTTTCAACGTTCAAAAATCTCTTCTTAAGTTGCATAGTTGCATGGTTCCAACTTTGATTTGAATGATAGGCAGAATTCTTGAGCTTTCATGTTTTTCATTGAGGATATCTTTTTGTGAACTTATATTTGATGAACTCAACAAGTTGAAAGTGCCAAGCTTAACTCTCTTGATCAGTTTTTGTGAAACATGCATGCTTTCCAAATCCGATGTGCCTACTTGAAAATTACCATGTTTTAATTGGATAAACTTTTTCAAAACTCGAGGACAAGTTTTTCTTTAAGTTTTTACGCTTGAGGACAAGCTGTCGTTGGGTATAGTGGTGTGATGACTGGATTTTGTATGATAACTTTAGGGTCTTTTTAGTCTTTTTATTTTGTTTTTTTTTAGTCTCACATAGGTTTTTTATTCTTTTTATTTAGATTTTCTATTTATTTTTCATTTTGCATATAGATTAGCTTTTATTTGGTTTTTAAACTTTATTTTATCTTTTTAGGAATTTTAATAGGTATTTTTTTAATTTAGGAAAGCTGGTAGAATTAGTCATTTTTGTCCAGGGACCAAACTGTAAGTTTCAGGAAAGAAGGGCCAAAGTACAAAAGTTCAAGAGTTGAGGACTGAAAGTGGAGTTTCAGTAAAATGAAGGGCCAGAAGTGAAGTGCTAACAAAGAGAGGACCAAAAGTGTGAAGATTGAATATGAAGCATCACTTCTATTTTACCCATGTGAAAAAGGATGAGTGGAGAATTGATGGTAGTGGGAAAGAGTTTTCAGAAGTTAATTGGTTGCCAATGAAGGCCATAATGGCCATCAACTCCCCCACCATTGAAGAGCAAAACAGCCAAGGAATAGGAATCATCAGCCGTGCCAACGCTGGAGCGTTGGGACGTGGCAGATTTTAATATAAATAAGGCCTTTGCTTTCCTTTGTAGACACACATTCACATCCCTCACATCAGAATACAACAAGTATTCTTCTTTCTCCCTTAAGAGCATTGTTCCTGAGAATTGTGGGAAGTCATTCTTGAGCTCCTAGTCCAGGGTAATTCAATGTTTCTATTAGCCATGCTTGGCTAATTTGTTTTAAGTATTTGGGTTGTTTTAGCTTATAATTTATGTCTTAGTTTTCTTCATCTTTGTTTCTGAATAATATTACAAGTTCATGTTTTATTTCCTTGTTCTTCATTATCTTGGTGCACACAAGTGTTTAAGCTTATTTCTTATGTCAATGGAAATTGGTAAGTAGTAAGGGAAATAGGATTTAAAAGAGGCAATATGACATATCACTAAGGAATTAGGATAGACTTTTCTTTATGTTGTCCTGAAATGTATCTTCATCTTCTTCTTTAATTAACTGATTTGCAAGGAATTGAGTTTTGTAATTAGAAAGAAAGGTCTACAATGTGTAAGGAATTAACTTGTAGAAACCATAGGCTAGAGCATCATGAACTCTTGTTTTAAAATTCAGAAATAAGGTAAAAGGTTACTAGCATATTTTATAAGTTATATAATTCAACCCAAGTGCTTAATTTCCATCATCATCTCTTCTTTATTTATCTATTCTATTTCAAGTCCTAGTTCTAAACAAACCAAAATCAAAACCAAAATTTATTTTTCTGCACAAGTTCTAAATAAATTATTAATTGGACACCTATCCCTTGGGTTCGATATCTTTTATATTACTTCGATAATCAACCGTACACTTGCGGATTTGGCTATCAAATATCTTGAATATTTAATTATTATATTTCTAATCCATGACGCGTCAGTGCGTGGGGCGTCAGTGCGTGGGGCGTCAGTGCGTCAATACGTCAGTGGGTCAATGCGTCAGTGGGTTAATGCGTCAGATAACTGGTAATCCGTGAGTACCCCAGGTTCACTGAGAGTATCTTCCCCAGGTCATTCATTGGCAACGGGGTACTAGGCCTGCAAAATTCGGGGCCGGGTCAATCTTTCTCGAAGTTCGCGTCACTTGCCTGAAAACACTATTCACCGAGTCACTATTCACAATATTCTTCTTCATGAATTTGGTCTCGAAATGTTAACTGTAACCATTTCGAGCTTTTCAGATTCTTGATCCGGGGTCTCGAAGTCGTCCGTTCCGTCTGCTGAAGTTTCGGCGAAAAGTTACGTTAGCGCGAAAAATGCTCCTCAGGCTCCGGGAGGAAACCATATCAATATTACAGTCGTTCTTCATGAAATTTCCCACTGAACGTTGTGGTGATAGTGAGAGCGTCTTATTCTCATCCGAACTCAAAGTCAGGTGATAGCCAAACCGCAAGTGTACGATTGAATATCGCGTAATACAAAAGATATCGATCCCACAGGGATAGGTGTCTAATTATTAACTTATTTAGAACATAGTGCAAGAAAATAAAGGTTTGTTTTGATTTGAGTTTGTTTGGAACAAGGACAAGCATAAGAATAAATAAAATAGAAAAGATGATGATAAGAATTAAGCACTTGAGTTGAATTATATAGCTAACAAAATATGCTAGCAAACTCATACTTTATTTCTGAATTTTAAAGCCAAGTTCATGATGCTATAGCCTATTATTTCTACAAGTTTATTCCTTACAAATGTAGAACTTTCCTCCTAATTACTAAACTCAATTCCTTGCAATTTAGTTAATTAAAAAGAAGAAAAAGATGAAGTTCAGTCCAACATGAAGCTAAGTCTATCCTAATTCCTTAGTGATATATCATATAGCTTCTTTTAAGTCCTATTTCCCTTACTACTTACCAATTTCCATTGTTATAAGGAGCAAGCAAAAACACTTGTGATCATCAAGATAACATTAAGAACAAGGAAGTAAAACATGAACAAATAGCAATATTATTCAGAAGAGTAGAAGAGAACTAAAACATAAATTAAATGCTAAAACAACCGAAGTAACTTAAAAGAAATTAGCCAAGCATGGCTAAAAGAAACATCGAATTAC
This sequence comes from Acmispon strigosus, assembly GCA_030819835.1. NCBI lineage: Eukaryota > Viridiplantae > Streptophyta > Magnoliopsida > Fabales > Fabaceae > Acmispon > Acmispon strigosus. Next base: position 14,320,983 of record JAUAMA010000004.1, on the reverse strand, counting down.
CCTGGACTAGGAGCTCAAGTTTGGCTTCCCACAATTCTCAGGAACAATGCTCTTCAGGGAGAAAGAAGAATACTTGTTATATTCTGAAGAGGTGTGTTTTACAAGTGAAGCAAAGGCCCCTATTTATAGTAAAAATCTGCCCTCCAGTGCTTGGTCGCTGGGATCCCAACGCTTGAGCGTTGGGTGCAATTAAATTCCCACGTTGCAGACAGAGGTACAGCGCTTGAGCGCTGGCTTCTAACGCTTGAGCGTTGGGTGCAAATTCCTACTCAGATCCTAGTCAGAGTTCAAACGCTTGAGCGTTGGGTCGTCTGCTGGTTCATCTTCAAGCTTTGCTCTTCTTCATGGTAGTGGGTTTTCAATGCCTTCAATGGTCTCCACTCAGCCCCTCTTTACTTCTGAAACAGCCCTCCACTACCATCAATCCTTCAATCCTTATTTTACATGTGCTAAATTAGAGAGTGTTGGTTCATATTCTGGACTTTCACTTTTGGTCCTCTCTTTGTTAGCACTTCATTTCTGGCCCTTTAACTTGTTAAAACTTTACTTTTCATCAACCACTCTTGAACTTTTGCACTTTAGTCCTTCCTTTCCTGAAACTTACAAATTGGTCCCTGGACAAAAATGATAATTATACCAGCTTTCCTAAAACTATAAAAATTCCTAAAAATATAAAATAAAGTTTAAAAACCAAATAAAAGCTAATCTATATGAAAAATGCAAAATGCAAAATAAATATAAAATCTTACATAAAAAGAGTAAAAATCCTATATGAGACTCAAAAATAACAAAATAAAAAGAGTAAAAAGACCCTAAAAAAATCATACAAAATCCAGTCATCATCAGGCTAGAGCATCATGAACTTTTGTCCTGAAATGTATCTTCATCTTCTTCTTTAAATAACTGATTTGCAAGGAATTGAGTTTAGTAATTAGAAAGAAAGGTCTACAATGTGTAAGGAATTAACTTGTAGAAACCATAGGCTAGAGCATCATGAACTTTTGTTTTAAAATTCAGTAATAAGGTAGAAGGTTACTTGCATATTTTGTAAGTTATGTAATTCAACCCAAGTGCTTAATCTCCATCATCATCATCTTTTCTTATTCTATATTTATACTTTTTCCAAGTCTTTGTTCTAAAAGAAACCAAAATCAAAATCAATATTTTAATTTCTAGCACAAAGTTCTAAATAAATTAATAATTGGACACCTATCCCTTGGGTTCGATATCTTTTATATTACTTCGATAATCAACCGTGCACTTGCAGATTTGGTCATCAAGTTTTTCGCAAGTGTACGGTTGATTATCGAAGTAATATAAAAGATATCAAACACAAGGGATAGGTGTCCAATTATTAATTTATTTCGAACTTGTGATGAAAATTGAAATTGATTTTAGTTTTGGTTTGTTTAGAACTAGGACTTGGAAAAGCATAAATAAATAAAGAACATATGATGAAAATTAAGCACTTGGGTTGATTTAAATAACTTATAATATATGCTAGCAAACCTTTACCTTATTTCTGAATTTTAAAACAAAAGCTCATGATGCTCTAGCCTATGGTTTCTACAAGTTAATTCTTTACACATGTAGACCTTTCTTTCTTATTACTAAACTCAATTCCTTGCAATTTAGTTAATTAAAGAAGAAGATGAAGATAGAGTTCAAGCCAACATAAAGAAAAGTCTATCCTAATTCCTTAGTGATATATCATATTGCTTCTTTTAGTTCCTATTTCCCTTATTACATACCAATTTCCATTGACATAAGAAATAAGCATGAACAATTGTGTACATCAAGATGAAATAAGAACAAGGAAATAAAACATGAACTTGCAATATTATTCAGAAATAAAGATGAAGAGAACTAAAACATAGTTATAAGCTAAAACAACCCAAGAACTTAAAAAGAAATTAGCCAAGCATAGCTAATAGAAACATTGAATTACCCTGGACTAGGAGCTCAAGAATGGCTTCCCACAATTATCAGGAAAAATGCTCTTAAGGGAGAAAGAAGAATACTTGTTGTATTCTGAAGTAAGGGATGATTTTTACAATGGATGAACACTCCTATTTATAACAAAAAGTCTGCCTTCCAGCGCTTGAGCGCTGGGATCCCAACGCCTGAGCGTTAGGTCCTATTAAATCCAGAGGTTGCAAACAGAGGCCTAGCGCATGAGCGCTGGCTTCCAACGCTGGAGCGTTGGGCAGGACTGCAGACATGGATCCTAGTCAGAGTGCCAACGCTCGAGCGTTGGTCTTCCAACGCTGGAGCGTTGGCTCGTTTGCTGATTGCAGTTCTTGTTGTTTTGCTCTTCTTCAATGGCTTCCACTATACCTCCTCTTAACTTCTGAAACAGCCTCCCCACTACCATTAAGCCTTCAATCATCATTTTTTACATGTGCCAAATTAGAGATGGTGCTTCATATTCTTACTTTTCACTTTTGGTCCTCTCTTTGTTAGCACTTCACTTCTGGCCCTTTATTCTCCTCAAACTCCAATTTCAGTCCTCAAATCCTGAACTTTTGTACTTTGACCCTTCCTTTCCTGAAACTTTACAATTTGGTCCCTGGACAAAAATGACTAATTCTACTAGCTTCCCTAAAATGTAAAAATAACTATAAAAATGCCTAAAAATATAAAATAATGTTTGAAAAACAAACAAAAGCTAATCTATATGCAAAATGCAAAATAAATAGAAAATATAAATAAAAATAATAAAAAACCTATATGAGACTCAAAAATAACAAAATACAAAGACTAAAAAGACCCTAAAATTATCATACAAAATCCAGTCATCACGTTGGAATACTTGCAGTTTTGGCTATATATACAGAATTTTCTCTTCTTTGTAATTATCTTGGTATCCAGTTTTATCCAAGTTCTTACTTTTCATTGTAATTATCTGAGTTCTGAACACTTTTCCTGGAATTGTGGGAAGCCTTTGAGAGTTCCTAATACAGGTTATTATCTTTTAAATATGTTTATACTAGCCATGTTTGGCTAATTTTCTTTTGCATTTAGGGTTTGTAGTGAATCTTCATTGACAAAGCTTTAAGATTTTTGGTTTTTATATGAATGAAGTTTATGTTCCATGTACTCCCCTTTGTTTATTTATGCCTGGTGCACACGAGTGATTATGCTTTCTTCTTGCACAACGGTAGTTGGTAGGGATTAAGGGTATCGGGATTAGATCGAACAATTATCTGCTGCCTAGGTATATGGGTGGGAGTTTTTTATGTTGGCCAACATTAAGAAATTATTACTTCAATTGAATTGACTAAACACTAAGGTATTTAGTTTAGCAATCTGAGATTGAATGGTTTACTTGCTTAAGGCATTAACAAGTAGAGGTTTAGGTTAATGCACCTTCGATCATACTCCTATTTCATATGAACATCTGATTGTAAGAGACTTTTTTAGTGAAGTGAAACTCAAACCCAAGTGCTGTTTTTATCAATCATTCATGGACAGGACGAGCGCCCATGCTCTGTTAAGGGCGATCCCAGTTTCCTCTCACAATGCGGGGGGGGGGGGGGCGCCAGTCTAGACAAAGGGCGACCTTAGTCTAGGATATGGGGGTAAACTTGTAATACGTATGGGGGTTGGACTTTGTAATATGTTGGGCCAAACCTTAGCGGCCCATAGGCTTGGTGCTAATTAATTTTCATTTATGGCTCTCCTTCCTATAAATAGCCAAGGGAGGCTCATGTAAAAAGGTTGAAATTTTCTCTAATCAATATTATTGGTCTACTTCTCTCCTATACTGTTCTTTTCCCAGAACATTTTTGGCGCCGTCTGTGGGGAAAGGTAAACTAAACCCCACGAACTCTAGAGGTAATGTTAGGCACTGGTCGTAGAGGGTGAGGCCGTGGTCGGGGAGGACGGACGGCGGGCGGTCAACCTGTGCCGCCTCCCCCACCACCGCCGAGTCCCCCCTAACCTCGGATTTCCGCAGGCGGAAATGTCGGGTGGTGGCGTACTGAACCAGGTTCCCTTCACCATCTCTGTGGCTGAATGGAATAGGGTGTGCGGTGCTCTGGATTTTGTGCAGCAACAAAATCAACATCTACAAGCTCAGCTGGAGTATTTTCTTCTGCAAAAGGACCCAGGCATGGAGAGTCTCAGGGAAGCTGAGAGTGTGGTGGACTTTCAACCTTTCTCGCCCGCCATCCAGGCGGTCCCCATACCGGATGTGGTGAAAGAACTCGTATTGGATACATACTCTGGTGAATCGGATCCCAAGGAACATCTGCAGTCGTTTATGACTAAAATGGTGATTAGTCAGGCGTCTGATGCGGTCCGATGCTGATTGTTTCCTTCAACGTTGAAGGGAACAGCGTTAGCTTGGTTTTCGAAATTTCCATCGCATTCCATGAATAGCTTCACAGAATTCTCGTGTAAGTTTTTATCACACTTCGCAGCAAGCAGGAGCCAGAAGGTAACGACGGGAGCTTTATTCAATATTCGTCAGGGGCGCGTCGGAAACCCTGAAGCAGTACATGGCGAGGTTCAATGCCACGTTGGTGCGAATTGAAGATCCGCCTCAGGTGACCTGCGTGAATGCCTTTAAGCAAGGCTTGAGGGCGGGTACTTTGAATAATAAACTCAGTAGGCGCCCGCCACGAGACATGGCGGACCTCAGGGCTCGAGTGCACGACTTCATATTAGAGGAAGAGGATGATGAACAGAAGAGAGCGCGGGACATACTGGATGCGCCTTCAAGAAGGCATGAAGGGCGAGGGAAGCAGGTCGATGTGTTCGCTCAACGGGAACAGCCTCGGGATCCTCCAAGGGGAAACTGTAGTAACCCATATCAGACAGTTGCCTTTGCTTATTAGGAGCGTCGAAACTACGTAACCCGCCCAGAGATTGTACGGCGGGCAGCACCCCAACGACAGGCACAGAAGCCAGCGCCTCAAGTACCTTGCTATTCACCAGTGGCCCACCGGGCAAAGGTGCCGCTGTCGGTCGGTCTCTCTCAAGTATTGACGGACAACAGGGAGACTAATCTGATAGCTCGCCCGTATCCTCCTAAACGCCCTCCAATGAACGTAGATACCCGGAGATGGTGTGAGTATCATGGTGTTTTGGGCCATGATACGGATGATTGTGTTACCCTGCAACGGGAAGTTGAGCGATTGGTGAAGGCGGGTCACTTCGGCCAGTATGTCAAATCAGTGCCCGTACAAGGTGTAGGGCGATCGGGACACGCTCCTCGATATGACGACTTCGATGCGGTGGATGGCGAGGCGCCAATGGGAGATCCAGTGGGAACTGTCAATTACATTTCTGGAGGCTTCAATGATGACTCAAGTGCAAGTCGTAAGTGGTATGTACGTCAGGCACATGCGACGGTACATTCTGTTCAGGAAGGAGAATTCGGGTTCAAACATCCCAATATTGTATTTACCAGTGAGGATTTCAAAGGGGTACTACCACACAAGGGCGACCCCGTTGTGGTGCAACTAAGAATTAACAATTATGACGTGCGGCGGGTGCTTCTGGACCAAGGAAGTTCAGCTGACATTATATATGGTGACGCATTTGAGAAGATGGGTCTCAAGGAGGAAGCATTGTCGCCTTACACTGGAGCGTTAATTGGGTTCACTGGCGAGCATGTGGTGCCCAGGGGATGCGTAGAACTGAAGACAGTTTTTGGTTCGGAAGGATTTGCCAAGGCAGTCACCGTCAAGTACATTGTGCTCGCGTGTAAGTCATCTTATAGTGTTTTAATTGGCCGTGACACTCTTAATCATATTTGTGTAGTTATATCCACCAAGCATTTAAAGGTGAAGTATCCGTTGGCCAGTGGGCGGATAGGAACGCTGGCGGTCGATCAGATTAGAGCGCGAGAATGCTACAGGGAGAGTGTTGTTGATTATGGGAAGCCGAATGCCAAGGTAGGCCACAGATGCTACGAGATTAGTGAGGGAAGCCCACTTGATCCCAGAATGGAGACACCGGGTTCCCGCCCTCGCCCCATTGAAGAAACAAAAACGGTAAAGGTAGGGCAAAGAATGTTGAAAGTAGGAACACAATTGACCCCTACACAGGACGACCGCCTGACCCGCCTGCTGGAGGAGAACCTGGATTTATTTGCTTGGACGCTTAAGGATGTTCCAGGCATTAGTCCGAGTGTGATTTGTCATAAGTTGGCAATCAACGAGGAAGTTAAACCAGTCGCCCAAACAAGAAGGAAAATGGGGGACGAACGAACAAAGGTGGTTGAGGTGGAGACCGCAAAGCTTAAGGAGGCAAATTTTATTTGGGAGGTTAAATACCCTACTTGGTTGGCAAATGTGGTACTAGTCAAGAAGGCAAATGGAAAATGGCGCATGTGCACTGATTATACAGACTTGAATAAGGCGTGCCCGAAAGATGCGTATCCTTTACCCAACATTGACAAGTTGGTTGATGGAGCGTCTGGAAATGAAGTTCTTAGCCCGATGGACGCTTTTTCGGGCTATAATCAAATATGTATGCACCCACAAGATGAAGAGAATACAACATTCATGACCCCATAAATCAATTATTGTTACAAAACAATGCCTTTTGGGCTTAAGAATGTTGGGGAAACCTACCAACGATTGATGGATAAGGTGTTTGAGGAGCAGGTACTAAGAAATATGTAGGTTTATGTAGACGATATGATTGTGACGTCCATAAAGGCAGATGATCATTTGGCCGACTTGGGCGAGGCTTTCGGGCGAGTGCGGCATTACAACATGCGCTTGAACCCAGACAATTGTTCCTTTGGGATCTTGGGAGGAAAATTCTTCGGTTTCATGGTAACAGTAAGGGGCATCGAGATTAATCCCGAAAAATGCAGGGCGATCCTAGAAATGGCTAGCCCGTCCTCGGTCAAGGAGGTTCAGTGTTTAGCTGGAAAAGTTGCCTCTCTAGCCCGTTTTCTACCACACGCAGGAGAGAGGGCGGCTCCATTCTTCAAATGTCTAAAGAAGAGCTCGAAATTTGAATGGACGACTGAGTGCGAAGAGGCGTTTAAGAATTTGAAGCAGTTTTTGTCTAAACCGCCAATTATGCAAATGCCAATAGAGGGCGAGCCCTTATTGCTTTACTTTGCTATCACTGATCGCGCCTTGGGTTCCGTAATTACGCAAGATGTGGAGGGCGAGGTACGCATCATTTATTTTGTAAGTCACACATTGCAGGGTGCCGAAAAGCGGTATCAAAAAATTGAGAAGGCGGCCTTGGCGGTCCTTGTTACGGCCCGTCAATTACGACCTTATTTTTAGAGCTTTCAGGTAAAGGTCAAAACGGATTTACCATTAAGGCAGGTGTTGCAGAAGCCTGACATTTCCGGACGTTTGGTCGGTTGGTCCGTGGAGTTGTCGGAGTACGGCTTAATCTACGAGGCGAGGGGAAAGGTCTCGCCGGGGCGGGTTGGCTGGACGAGTGACATTTCAGTGAAGGTTTTAATTTGTTTCTTTACTTGCGGTCACCCAGTGTAAGACCCCTAATTTCTTGTAATTACAGTTTAGTCCCTGAACTTGGTTGTAATTGTTTTCTAGTCCTCGGACTTCATTTGTTTGTAAATTAACCCTTGAGTTAATTAATGTGACGTTAGTCTTGAGTTATTTAATCTTGTCTAGAGCATGATTGTTTGCCTTGAGAATATTTGAATTACCTTGCTTGAATTGCAACAAGATGAGTTGTGGCTTAGCGGTTGATGCTTAAGCATTTGGTTGGCAAGTCTTGGGTTCGAACCTTGATGAGAAAGGTTTTGTTTTTATTTTAGTTTTTCGTGTGACTCATCAAATTCACTTTCAAATTTCGAAATTCAGATCAAAGAGGAGTAAAGAGCATTTAAACAAGGCTTAATGTGAGGATTATAGGCATTAAAGGAGGATTAGGAGTGGTTAATGGCTTGTCTAGGGTTTTAAAGGAGTTTTAATGTGTATTAAGGCTAAGGAAGGAGGTGGGGACGGCTCTCTCTCTCACCATGCAGCTGAATAGAGAATTAAACATGTGCCAAAACTCTATTTTGAATTTTGAAAGCCAAAACATGTGAGTAATGTGCCATGAAGGAGGTTTAATGCTTTGTCCTTTGCTTTAATCTGCCATTAGGGAAAATATTCCAATTGATGGAATCTTGGTCGTGCCTCTCCCTCTCCCTATCACCCTCTCATTGCTGAAACCTCCAACCTTAAAGAATTGTTAACCTTCTCTTGCCCCTCCACTCAAAGATTTTCCGAAAAAGGCCTAGAACCCCTTATTCTGTGTTTCCGAAGTGCTGCTGGAATTTTGTGTTGCTTGGTCGAACCTCTCCTTTCTTCTTGGTGGTGATCAAGCTCTGAATCCCTCAAATTTTCGTGGTGCTCAAACCCCACACTCAATCCTTTCAAAGTTCGTGGTGTCGGTTCAATCGGTAAGAGACCAAAACTTCCAAATTTTGAGTAACAATTCTTGCCTTCCTCTAGAGTTATTTGGTTTTTGATTCCAACCTTTGATTCTCATCAAGCTCGAGTCCACTACATTCTGGAAGGGGCTAGGGTCGTGCTACACTCAAGCTTGATCAACTCTCTCAAACAAGGTTGGTATTCCATTTCCGTTCTTTCGGTTCAACACCTAGTTATCTCCCTTGAAAAATGATTTTTGGAAATTAGAAAACCTTTGGTCTTGTGGATAGAAAACTCATTTGTTAGGTTATAAAATAGGTTCTGAACATGGAAGAATTTTAACTTTGAAAGGAATTGGTTAAAAACGGAGTTTCGGGTGAAAAACTTGATTTTTAGGGTTTCTGGCAGGGAACCAACGCATGAGCGTTGGACCTCAACGCTTGGGCGTTAGAATTTTGCCCAGTATGTGTTGCCAGACAGGAACCCAACGCTTGAGCGTTGGAACCCAACGCTTGGGCGCTAGGCCCCTGACAGCAAATTGTTGTTTTTGCTTTTTGGGTCTATAATTCATAAGAGTTGTTTTCCGACATTTTCCATGTTTGTTGATGAATGTATGTATGTTTGTTTGTCTTACAAGGTTGGAAACACTTGCATGCAACCCTCTCGGAGGTAAGGGTAACTCGTTTTTCTTAGGTTTCTATGTTGGTTTTGTGATGGTTGGCATGTTACTTCATGGATTCTGTTTTGGGTGATGTTGAGAATTGTCACTAAGGAATTGTTGGCATATTGGTATACTGTAAGTGGTGGAAATCGAGCCCTCTTCGTGGAAAAATAAAGGGTGCTGTTCTGTGGTTTTTTTTTTAACTCTGCTGTATTCTGTTTTCTGTATTAAAATTGCCACTGTTTCTGTTTGTTTATAACACTGTTTTCTGTATTTTAGTGCTTCTGTTTTCTGTGTTAAAATAGCCACTGTTTTCTGTATTTTAAGTGTTGCTGTTTCTGTTTTAAAAATACACTGCTGTTTTTCTGTAAATAAACACTGCTGTTTTCTGTATTTGAAAAATACACTGCTGTTTACTGTAAATAAACACTGCTGTTTTCTGTATTCGAAAAATACACTGCTGTTTACTGTATATAAATACTGCTGTTTTCTGTATATAAACAAAGCTGTTTCTGTTTTAATATTAAAATAAGAATGCTGTTTTTTTAAATAAATGAATAAATTGAGATATATGGGTTAATTCATGGTGGAAATGTTGTTGTGTGGTGATGGTTATATTGTGTATGTAGTGTGCTATGATTGAAGTTTTGTGTGGACTGTTGGTCCATGAGGAGAATGAATTCTTGCATAGTCATAGCATATGCATCTTATATATATATATTGGGTTGATGTGGCGGCACTTTGTCCCGCGGGATCAACTGAGGATTCTTAGGTTGATGGTAATCAACCGAGGGCAATGTGGTGGATCTTTGTCCCACGTGATTGTCTTGGCCCGTGAAGGGTGATGTTTTGGCCCGTGAAGGGTGATGTTTTGGCCCGTGAAGGGTGATATTTTAGCCCGAGAAGGGTGATGTTTTAGCCCGAGAAGGGTGACGTAATGGCCATATATTATTACTATAAGCATATAGTAGTAGAGAGCATTTGCACATCCTATTCGTTTTGGTGACGTGGAAATTAATTATTGTGTTGCTATTCTTGTTCTGTTCTTGATGGATTCAGTTTGATGAACTTGTGTTTTTTTTTTACTATCACAATTGATTAGATGTTTTTTATTGTATTTACGAGTTAACCCTTTCTTGTTTGCCTTGTTTGATTGGTTTGGGCGCTTAACGCCATAGATGATCAGGACAATGAGGTCCAGGAGCGGTGACTTGAAGATAGAACAAGTGACGAGGAAGATTCAAATAAAGAAGTTGTAATTTTCTTTCTTTTTGCGATGTTTGGTATTTTGCACATGTCGGTGCCACTTTATCTATTTTGGAACTTTATCGCGTTGAGATGATTATATTTCTATTACAGGATAATTATTAATTATTAATATCGAGTGACGTTGATCTTTTGAAACTTGAGTGTTTTTTAGAGGTTTCAAAATATACTTTCCGCGTATTTACTATGTGACCCTCAACCCAAAATTGGGGTGTTACACCCAGCGTGGTATCGCTAAAGGTATACCGGTGTTATGTGTGGCGACCCATTCCACCATCACCAGAACGGATCACCCACAATACTTTCTCTCACAAACTTTCCTAAACACCGTATTGTTTTTTCATTTCTTTCCTTCTCCATTAACTCTTAGGACATTTACCACCTATCCTAAAGTCTACATGCCACAAACACATATTGCTCACACATGCTCTTCGTTTCGATAACTTCTTCAATACTTAAAATTCTTAACAAGCGCACACAACATGCTTTATCATGGCACCCCAAAACATACATAAATATATTCAAACCCTGTTCATAAATTGGACAGAACCCTTGGCTCCTATCCTCCTGGCACAACCTTAGGTCTACCAGACATGTCAATTGTATTTATAAATAGTTAGTTAAAACACTACTGTCATCTATAAGTTTTAAGAGTAACAAGGTACTACAACCAACATAGACGAACATCAGTCATGATAATCCACCCCATCCCCGCTACTAAGTGAACTCCCGATCCCTTCCTTAGCTGCTCCTCCACTCAGGATCTCCCTCGGTCCTTGTGAAGATGCAACTCTGTGGAAAAGTCTCCTGTAAGCTCGGGCATCCCCTCCTGTCCTCCAAGTTGGAATGACACTCTTCCTCACTGTCACCAGATGACGAGGACCTGAGGGTGCTGGAGCATGATCAACATCTGGTAACTTAGGGGCTGGCTTCGGTGGCAACTGCACATCTAGGATGGGAAGTTGTCTCTCTAGCGATGGGGGAGGTGTTGGTGGTTCATCTGCATCACCATGGTAAATAGGAATGAGATAACGATGAGGCAAGTGGAATGAAAAAGAACGTGGTATCACAACAGGATATCCAGGCTACGTCACGCCGGGCTGCCAGTACCAGAATATGCACATTTTCTAAGTTTCGGCATAGGCCTATGGTTGGATCCACAAACCATCCCTCTAGGGTAGAGAAATCAGCTATGATGGTCTCAACAACTGGTTGTGCCATCTGGGAGATATGTGCCTCCTCTAAAAAATAAACTATAAGGGTGAGTAACAAGAATACATAAAGCATAAACAGTCATACAATGAAATAGGACATATGTCAGGTCAAGCACGCAATCATATTAAACATCAAACAGAGTCACAACACAAAACATTATTCAATGCATGCTTCTGTTCCGTGTCCTCATCCTTCATTGAAGAATGAACCATTCACCCTTACTATTTCTTCACCTGAATGCTAGGCCCCTTGGCTATATACAGTCGTATCCACTATGACCAGAGTCAAGTCCACATGGGTGGTCTCTAAAATAGTGCGCTGAGTGATCACCGGGTGTAGCAGTCGGGCATGAGAACATGGAGTGTAGTCAGGCTTCGGCTTTACCGTTATCGGTAAAGGTACAGATGGTCCTGCAGAAGAAGATGGGATAGAGGGAGGAACTCTTGAAGAAGCGGTAGGTATTGAAGAGGTGATGCCATCACTGAGAGTCATCGATGATAGAAACTGCCACCAATGAGCCCTCAAGAACCTCTCTCTCGAAATGACTCGTCTGTAGACGTCTCTGACCATCTCCTTAGTATCAAGAAGGTTGTGTCTGACCTCTCCCGTCGGGATGACTAGGACCCACGGTCTCATCGACATCTAGCGATCGAAATCGCCAAGTAACCCTCGCCACAAATAACAGATCCATACAAGTATCATCATTCAGGGTACTAGCATCATAAACTAAGTTATGGGAAAAGTCTAGTTAGATAGTTAATGTATGAATGCAATGTAATGCTATCATAGTCCGGACAACGCCTTCATCCACTTAATGGGAAGATGGGGCAACCATAAGCTCCGGGTCATCAATGTTACTTCTAATGGTTATACTGTGAAGTGACACTTCTTCGGATCCTTGTTGCAACATCCGGAATAAACACAATAGTGCTGTCTCAACGCCTCAAGGTATGCCATCCAGGGGAAACACTGCAGAATTTTGATCTTCCAATCTCACTAGGGGCAATCAATGCACATGCCATGCTTTCTAAACTACAAGTTTAGGGTCATCTCCAGCCTATCACCTGACATCTGGAACATGCTCCAAGAGTAGGATTACCCTTCGCAGGTATCCAATATCAATTGGTCGGTCTCACTCATCACTTGAGTTTCCTCCTTTAACCATATACAGTTATTCACAAGGTAACAATCATAGTTTAAGCATGTTACCGTCCATGCATAACAATAACAACTTTTTAGGACATAACAATTCTTATGGCATATAGCATTTTGAGCAAGCAACATGTTATCATATCATATCACATGGCATATTCATCATGTACATCATATTGCAAGTCAAGTAACCATGAGTTAATTCATGTAACGCCACCATATTCATTGCTAACATGTTATCATTCAGATAATTCAAATCATGTTATTAAACAATCTACCCAAAAATCGGGTCATCCTCCGGATGCCGTCAGCTACCCACGCAGTTTGTAAATATCACAAGTCGTATATACAACATCATGGTAAAGTAGCATGCACAAGTTATGTGGTCAAAAGGCTAGTTGTCCGAAGGTACGTAAGAGCCATTACCTCGAATAAAATCCTCATGCGCTCCAACAGCTTCCGAACTTCATTCGCCTTTGTGCCCGGTACCTTACTATAATATTACTAATACTTAGTATTCTTGCAACACACAAGAAAGAATCTTATAAAGATCCTTTGGTTATGAACTTTTTATGAAAAAGTCCTTTAACTCTTGATTAATTGCAAACAAGTGCTCCAACTTTTAACTATTTTCAAAAGGGTCCTTGTACTTTACTAAATTCACACTTAAGTCTTCAAACTTTAGTAAAATACTACTTCTAGTCCTTAATTTTTTTAGAATTCTATTATTGTCCTTAAATTTTCGGAAAACTTAATTTTAACTCCCAAATTCTTTCCAAAAGCCTTGAAACATACCCAACATCAAAACTTAAGTTTTCAAGAAAATATAACCTTTGAAAGTGGCTCTCATAGGTTCGCCCAAGGTGTTATATATGGCCAACAATTCCACAAATTTTCCCAACACTCCTTAACAAATATTTTAACCATCAAACAACTCATAGAAAATTAAAAACCCCAAATCCTACATACATGATAGATTCGGCCATGCCCAAATAATATAGATAGGAATTTCTTTTTCAAAAACTGATTTCACCATAAGCACTTTTTCCATAATCACTTTTGAACCAAAACAACTTTTCATGAAACAAACTACATGGTTCGAAAACCCTTTCCATGGAGATAAAACATCCTCAAAGGAATCATGGAAAAATCTCCACATTAAGGAACTTCCAAAACAAGCACAACTCTTGTGAAATATAAGGAGATGAAAGTACAAGTTCTTTCCTGAAAAACAACTTTCATGAAAACAATTTCTGAAGAACAAGGCTGTTAACTTCAAATGGAGCAACAGAACTCAATACTTAACCAAATGGATTATAATATATGTCCATAGAAAGAAGTTGAGGAGTAATGCCTTTTCTTTCTTGGAGTTGGAAGCAAAGAATGGCGATAAATGAGTGCTATAAGCCTTGAAGATTGCGGCCCATAATGAAGACTGGTGCATAATTTCTTTTCTCTCCCTCTTTCTTCAAAAAACACACTTAAGAGAAAATGATGAAGACTCAACATTTATAAAGAATTTTTGGTTGACTATGACCTACCCCAGAGTGGAGATAATTTGCTTCTTTATTGTCTATTATGTCCTTTCATCAACACCTTGAAATTCTACTATGACCTTTGTCTTCAATCTCCCGTGCAAGGCTCATTGTCAAGCCTTAATGAAACCTTTGGCCTTTGGCCCAATTAAGCTAACCATTCCTAACATTGTAAGATGATAACTTTATATACTTGTTTGGGAAGTTGCTCTTGAATGGGTGCATTTACCCTATCTTTCTGAGTGCTTTGAGTGACCTCTGACATACTTATGCATGCTTGATTCTATCTTGATTTTCATGTCTATTGAATAATGCATGTTCGGATGGAAGTATTTTTCCCGCCCCATGTTCGGCTGCTCGTATAAGAGGAATCTACCGACCAATTCCTTAGCTTTGGACTGTACGATTGTTATCCGTACGGCAACATGTGTTGTCGTTATATCTAGATAAAAGTAGTAGGCGTACGAATCATGTGCATTGGCATGACATGGACATGGCATTAGATCTTGGTCGTTTGTGCGAGTGTAATGATGTTGTCTCCGTACAATGTTGTTTATCATGTGATGATGATGTATGTCATATAACGTTATTACCATGTAACGATGTGTTTGTCATGTGATGATGTTGGTTGCCCGTTGATTAAGGGTTGTCATTGCTATGTATTAAGATGTATATGTTTATACTATGATATTGTTCTTCCAAATGTTGACCCTTGCACCTTGTTTGTTGTTTGTGTTTGGGCGATCCGCCGCCAGCTCGGGAATTGCTGGATGAGGAGCATACCGCAGATGCGACACCTGAGAAGATTTCATGGGAGACACACGAAAGGTGTAGTACTTGGCATTGATGTAGCTAGTTGAGTACGAAGTCTGTAATTTTACTTGATTTAGGACAGAGTAGATCCCGGGGTTTTTTTCTATGTGTGGTCACCCTACATGGGATCATGGGAGGCATACCGGAGTAGGAGGTTCTGGATTTTGGAACTGTGGCATCATGTGTTTTATAAAGTAATGAGTTAGAGTTTTGTTAAACTTTGTCGATGCTGGCCACTTGTCCATGCCATGTAAATGGATATTTTCAGTTCAAGGTATTATATATGTAGCGCATGTTGTTGTTAACATGTTTAGAAAAAGAAAAAGAAAATATACTACTCTTTTTCATGTTGTAAGACCCTGAATTAATTCATTAATTAAATAATTATTTAATTATTCCATGTACTATTTGAATCTGCCCTCTAGCGTCAACGAATGATATCATCTGCCCAATCACCGATGAAATGTTCTTTATGACACTTCGTAGCAGAACAAATCTTGACCTGATTTTGAGTTCGGATGAGAATAAGACGTTTTCACTATCTCCATGATGTTCTGTGAAGAAATTTGAGAAGAAAAACTGTAATATTGATATGGTTTCCTTTCGGAGCTCGGAAAAGACAATTCTCGCTAGCAAGACTTTCAGTCGAACTCCAGCAAATGAAACGGGCGACTGCGGGACCCCGGATCGAAAATCCTAGAATCACCAAACGACTCACGGTGACGGGACAGATCCAGATATGCGATAAAAACATTTCATGAATAGTGTTTTCATGAATAGTATTTTCTGAATAGTGTTTCATGAGCAGCGTTCCGTGAATAGTGTTTTCCGGCCGGAATCAGCACGAATTTTGTAGAAAATGACCCAGGCCCGAGATGTGTGAGCACGAGGTCCAAAACCAATGAAAGTCGGTGTTAGTCACTCTCAGTAACATTGGGAAACGAATCAATGAGGTGATTCGGATAACGATGAGAATTATGACGCTTCTAACGCACTAACGCACTGACGTCTATCATGCCACCATGACAACGCGTTAGTGGATTAGACATATATTATTAAACTTGAGAGTTTAGTCCCTAAACATGGATACTTTATCGTTAAGTCCCCAAATATTAAAAAAGATATTTTTTCCTAGACTTTTAATGTTTCAACTTTGGTCCCTAGAGTTAATGAAAATTTTAAAATTCCCCTCCCCAAAGAACCCAAACCTGCGGCCTCCCCCTCCCTTGAAATGGGATATGTTGGGTTTTAAACATTAAATTTCATCTAGTGAAATAATAGAAAGAATCTAAGAGAGAGAAAGAGAAGTTTAGGAAACTATACATCATCTTCAACCTTGGGAAGATCTTGTCTGAATCTTCCTCCTCCTCTTCCAACATCTTCCACAGATTTTCTCAATTTGGTTCTCTGAGGTAAGTTGATCACCTCCTCAAGCTCTACATTTCTATGGTTTTAGATTTCAATAATGTTGAGTTTTGGGTTATTGATAGGTGATAGAATCCTAAACCCACATCATAAATGTTGTTCCCATGGCCTTGATATTCAATTAGAAATGATTAGAATTTCAAAATGTTGAGTTTTGATCCCAAGAGAACTTTGATGTTGAGATTTTTCGGACGTTACCTTTAGGAATGTTATTCCCTTGAAGTTGATCTATTAATATCTCTAATTAGTTTTCTTGGAAGTTAAGTTTTTGAAAAGTGATTATTTAAAATAAGTGATTGTCAAACTTTGAAATTTATTTTCACCTTAGATTTTTTGATACCTTTGATGTGTATAAGTTAGTTTTGAAAGAAAAATTCATCTTGACAATTGAAATGGTGTTGTCGAATGTGTTACTGTTTTGGTGATAAGGGAGAATTGATTTTTCAACTAGCTTTTGTGTGTTTTTAAGGCATGTATGTGAAATTGAGTGTAAAGGAAAGATTTTTCCCTAATTAGTGTAAGAGGGCCTAAAGTAATTGGATTGTTTAAGACTTTGGAAAATTGATTTATACATGATTTGGGGAACTAGTGAATGGAGGGACTAAAATTGAGCTCTTGGGTAAATTGCATTTTTGGATCTTATAGCTTGTTTAAGGTTTTGTTAAGTTCAGGAATTTAGAATTTGAAACTATACAATTTGGATGAAAATTGTGTGCTTCTAACTCTTAGAAATTTATAGAGTTCAAGACTTGAAAATTGTTTTAGAAACTTGTAAGAAAAGCTAACCTTTGGGTTGTAAATTTGTTTTGAGTGACTTAGTGAATTGCTTGGTGAAAATGTGAAGTTTTTAGGGTTTTGGGATTTTTGAACAGAATTGGGAATTTGTGGTTTTGTGTGTGTTTTGCATGACGGAATGGTGGTTTTGTGTGGGTTTGGGAAGTTTGGACAGGACTTTTTAGTGTTTTACTTATTGAGTTCTTCATGCCATACTGATAAATGTTAATCATGATCTCCCTGCGACATGATTTATATCTGATATTGATATGTACATATGCTCTACATGATTGTTGTTAATTATGAAGCTATGTTAGGCCACGTCTTCGGATGACTAAGCCTTGAGTTCGGGTTGTTATTTTCATATCGTGTCAAGCATACTTAGAGTCGTCACGGTTCGGGGCTAACTTGGCACTAAACTGGAGATGGAATTTATCAGGGTGCTATACAGAATGTACTCGTGTAAGGGGATACTCCCGACTGACCGTAGTACTATTTTGTCAAGTGTGGAGTCAATTGAGTGTCCCACTTTCCTGCGGGATTTGGTGATAGATCCGGATGAAATTTTTGTACAACGAGCTGGTGTGCATATAGAAGTCGTAGGGTCATCCAGATGAAGTTTACTACTCATTACTCTAGTAATGCCTTGAGTTTTGGTGAGTCTGATTAAGACGACGATGAAGTTGAAGAAGATTATGAAGCATTCTATGCATTCATGGCTTTCGTCGATGAATCAGACAACGAGGAGGACCAGGTAACATATGAAACTCTTGAAGAGAATTATAATGAATTGCTTCAAAATTCTCATGCTATATCGTCTAAGTATGCATGTTTAAAGAAACAGTTTTCACAAATGCAAAATGAACTAGAATTGTCGAAGCATGAAAATACCTTATTGGTTGAAGAAAATAAAGTTTTAAAAGAGCATAACTCTTCTGAAGAAGTTACTGCCCTAAAAAGAGAGTCAATGTTTTAATTCAAGACCTTTCATCATTTGCAAATGGGCATGATAACTGGGTTAAGCTATGTGGAAATAATAGAGAAATTTATGATCAAAGTGGTCTAGGATATGAAAGTGATAGTAGCACATCATCTGAAAATGTATCGTCCAATATAATTTTAGTATTGTCTGCAGCCATATCGTCTATACCTGTTACGTTTATGGTGAAACCTAGTCCAAAACAGACAACAGAAAGGACATCCTCATAAGAAGGTTCCACCCCGAACTGCAACTAACAAATTAGGACCCAAGAAAATTTGGGTACCTAAAACTATGATTGTTCCTGTTGCAAATGTGTTTAACCAGACAAAGCATAAGCGAACAAGGGTACCTAGATAGTGGATGCTCGCGACATGTGACAGGAAGAAAGTCTATGTTCCTTAAGATCCATGCTAAGGACAATGGAGGAACAGTTACCATTGGAGGTAACCAGAAGGGCTTCTTCTTAGGAGAAGGAGATGTGGCTAAGTCACCTCTCCCTGTGATAAGCAGGGTTCTTTTAGTTAAAGGATTAAAACATAACCTACTTCGCATAAGCCAATTATGTGACAGTGGGATGACTATTTCCTTTAATAAAGTGAAGTGTAGTGTCACTGATGGAAATGACAAATTCATCATTGAGTCTCAAAGACAAGGGAATCTTTACAAGATGAACTTAGAGAGCCTTGCAAGTCAAAATGTAACTTGTCTAGTCTCACCAGAGAATGATAAGTGGATATGGCACAGGAAGTTTGGGTATGCATCCTTAAGGACCATTATGAAGATAGTCAAACATGACTTAGTACATGGTCTACCAAATCTATCTCTCAAGGAAAGCCATTAAAAAGTTCTTTTAAGTTAATTAACATTGTGAGTATGAGTAGAACCCTAGAGTTGCTACATGTGGAATTGTTTGGACCCAGTAGAATGGCTAGCTGTTCTGGTAAGAAATATGGCTATGTAATAGTAGATGACTACACTAGATTTACTTGGGTATACTTCCGACGTCACAAAGATGACACTTTCAAAGTCTTCACAGCATTTTGCAAAAGGGCTCAGAATGAGAAAAGGTACTGTATAGCAACAATCAGAAGAGAGAGAGGTGGAGAACTTGTCAATGAAGAATTCGAAAGGCTTTGGGAACACAACGGTATCATCCATCAGTTTTCAGCACCCAGAAAAAACCAACAGAATGGAGTAGCAGAAAGGAAGAACTGATCACTGCAAGAAATGGCAAGAACAATGCTTAGTGATACATCCATGCCAAATTACTTTTGGGTGAAAGCAATTCACATAGCTTGTTACATTGAGAACAAGATTCTTATGAGGCCAATTTTAAAGAAGACTCCATACGAATTAGGCAAAGGACGACAGCCAGATATATCTTATTTTCATTCTTTGGGATGCCCCTGTTTCATTCTAAGCACCAAGGATGATCCCGGAAAATTTGATTGCAAATTAGAGAAAAGGATATTTATTGGCTACTCGCCTAATTCGAAAGTTTATCGAGTCTACAATTCCAAAACCTTGGTGACAGAACAATCAATCAATATAAAGTTCGATGATCACAAATGTCATGTCTAAATGTGAAAGAAGAACCATCATCCAACAAAGCTCAATCGTCTAAAGGTCATGCATCGTACACCCAATCCGCATCGTTCAACAACAGTCTATCGTCTAAGGAAAATGAGGAATCATTGTCAAACCCTTCATCGTCTGATCAAATCATGACGTCCAGTGGTATCTCTCTTCCAAGAGATTGTAGATTCAAGCCAGATCACCGCCCGAATCAAGTCATTGGAAATGTTACAGAAAAGGTCAGAATTAGGTCCTCATTTCATGATCACGGTAATTATGCATTCCTATCTGAAATAGAACCAAAGAATGTGACTGAAGCTCTACAAGACGAAGGATGGATTCTACGAGTGCAAGAAGAACTTAATCAATTTGAAAGAAGCCAAGTCTGGAATCTTGTTCCCACACCTAAAGGGAAGCCCATAACTAGTACTAAGCGAGTTTTCAGAAATAAAGTGGATGAAGATGGAAAGGTGACAAGGAATAAATCAAGACTAGTAGCTCAAAGGTATAATCAACAAGAGGGTATTGATTACACAGAAACATTTGCTCCAGCTGCCCGGATTAGAGCAATACGAATACTGCTAGCATTTGCATGCCAACAACCAATCAAGCTATATCAAATGGATGTAAAGAGTGCATTTCTAAATGGGTATATTGAAGAAGAAATATATGTAAGGAAGCCCCCTGGTTTCGAAGAGACGAAACTGCCAGATCACGTCTTCAAACTAAACAAAGCAGTCTACGGTTTAAAGCAACTACCAAGAGCATGGTATGATCGTCTAAGCTCTTTTCTCATGGAAAATGGCTTCACAAGGGGTAAAATAGACAATACTTATTTTAGACTGAAGAAAGAAAATGATTTTATTTTAGTTTAATAATATGTAGATAATCTGACTTTGCGTCGAACTTTCCAAGGTCGTCCTTTGTGTTAAGCAGAAAGCATGGACATCCGAATGGATGGAAGTAGGTGATGCTTGGCTTTCTTCCCTTCCATAGTTCATATGCAGTCTTCTTCAAGATAGGACGCATGAATATTCGATTTTGAATGTGACATGCAGTGTGAATCGCTTCAGCCCAAAAGTATTTGGGTAGAGAAGTTTCACTGAGCATAGTTCTGGCCATTTCTTGAAGTGACCTGTTCTTTCTCTCAGCCACTCGGTTTTGCTGAGGATTTCTTGGAGCGGATACTTGATGAAATATTTCGTTCTCCTCACAATAGCATTTGAATTCTTCATTTACGAATTCTCCTTCTCGATCACTACGTATACTAGTGATACAGTAGCCTTTTTCATTTTGAATTCTTTTTGCAATGATTAGAAATGACTTGAACGTTTCATCTTTGGTTCTGAGAAATTGTACCCATGTAAATCTTGTGTAGTCATCGACGATGACAAGGCAAAATATTTTTCCATAACAACTAGCCGTTCTAGTAGGTCCAAACAAGACCATGTGTAACATCTCCAGAGGTCTATTAGTACTCACAACGTTCTTTGAAAGAAAAGAACTTTTTAATTGCTTTCCTTGAAGACATGCTGAGCATGTGTCATCAGATTTGAAAGACAGATTTGGCAGACCACTTACTAGATCGTGCTTGATCATTTTAACAACGGTCTTTAAGGATGCATTGTAAGTATAGATAGCAACCTGAGAGGGGGGGTGAATCAGGGTTGCACGATTTTTGCCTTATCAAAATTATTATTTTATAGATAATGGTTATCACAAAGCGACAATTGTGATTGCAGCGGAATTAAGAGTTGCTTGAAAGTAAAAGATGAAGGATAAAGGAAATCACAAACGAGATTTTATCCTGGTTCACCTTCTATTCACCGAAGGCTACGTCCAGTCCCTCAAGAAGCCCCTTGAGGATTTTTCCACTATTGATAAAACTTTTTACAAGTGCTTACACCAAGTACCTTAAGAGTTTCTATCAATAACTCTGAAAGCAAACCACTTTCAGTCCCTGAAAGCAAACCTCTTTCAGATAATCAACCTTCACCGAACCCTACGGTGAATTGTTCACTCTACCAGAATGAAGATGAAGAAGAAATTCTAATTAGCTGAATCAATCCTGCTGATGAGTGAATATTATATGATGTTTTTAGGTTGTTTTTAGTCTTTTTATTTTATTATTTTTGAGTCACATATAGGATTTTTGTTATTTTTATGTAGATTTTATATTTATTTTGCATTTTGCATGTAGATTAGATTTTATTTGTGTAAGACCCTCAATTTTGTGTGATAGTATTTTGGCCCCTGTAACTCTATAATTATAGTTTGTATCTTTTGAAGTATATTGATTATACTTTGTCTTGAATTATTTAGTAATTCGAGTTAGTATTTGGTTGATATATTTGAGTTTTATTTATGAGAAATATGTGTTTGAGTATGGAATTATGTATTGTTTAAACCTTGGCTGAAATGGCGACATTTTGAAAGGGAAGTAGGGATCGTCCTGTGAAACTGGTTGAGTTCGTCCTGTGAAACTGGTTGAGTTCGTCATGTGAAACTGGTTAAGATCGTCCTGTGAAACTGGTTAAGATCGTCCTGTGAAACTGGTTGAGATCGTCCTGTGAAACTGGTTGAGATCGTCCTGTAAACTGGCAGACTATGTTGGCAGACTAAGTTGGCAGACTATGTTGGCGGACTGTTTTGGCAGACTGTTTCTCCGTTGGCAGACTATGACTTCGCTTTGTCTGGTCTGGTCAGCCGTTATTGTTGACTTTAAGAAATGAGTGTCAAATACCTTGGGAATGATAAACTTCCGTTTTTATTGACTCTTAAGAGATAAAATGTCAGAATCATTAATGAGCATTAATGACTTGCCGTTTTCTTTGACTTAGAATATTTTAATCTTTTCTAAGTCGGTTTCCTCACTCTATAAATACCAAGTTTCGCCAGTACGTTAATCTTTCATTTTCCCACACCTTTCTTCTCTTCAAAGTAAGCTGAATCCTTGACATTTTTCTGAAGCATTCTTGTTGACCAGAGTTGTTCGTTGTGAGTTCTTCTTGGTTCGTGAAGGACAGAGCTGAAGTTTCAAATCTCTTAATCTTTTAGGCCATTCGAGGTTGGTTTCTTTTCTAGTCCTTACGTTAGAACTCTGTTGTAATCTTTGTATTTCTAAAATAATCCTTGAAGACCATATAGAATCTGTTTTAAATCAATTTGGTAATGGTTTTTATCATAAAGAAGTTTGGGTTTTAAAGAAATGAATTTAACAGTGATTTTACGTGAAAAACTCTGATTCTGGACTCCCAGACTGTGGGCCAACGCTTGGGCGTTGGGATCCAGCGCTTGGGCGCTGGGTTTCTTCGAGATTTCCCGTAATCAGGTGTTTCCAACGCTGGGGTGTGGGGTTCCAGCGCTGGGGCACTGGAAGGCACTCTGTTCTGCCCTGTTTTACGAAAAATTCTGGTTTCGACTGTTTTGGGTTCTGTTTCTTTCCAGATTTCATCCTATCCTTAGGAGAGTTAATTAAATGATTTTATATGCTATTTCTAGGTTGAAGAAAAAGTGTATGAAACCTAAGAGAAGGTAAGGGTAACTCAATCTTATTATTACGATATTGTGATATTGTTGTGATTCTGATTGCAGAATACGGACTGTGATTGATTGTGAGTTTGTTTGAATACTGCTGATAATAGTATGATATAACGAGTATGTTGTATGGATATGAGATTGAATTGCATGAATATATTCTGTAAGCAGAGCTTACTGTGTTATGTATTGACATAACTATGAAACGAGTGAACCGTTATTGTTCATAGGGATTAGATTACTGTCATGGCAGGTGCACTACAGGTGCATGATTTTAGGTTTTGATGTGGCGAACTATTATGCGTCGCGGGATCATGCCGAGGGTGGTGTGGAAAAGTCTCTTCCATGTTCTAAGTCATCCTGGCCAAGATACGGCAAAAACCCAATGAGCTATGTGCATTATCCGTTGAAAAGCTAGCAAGCATATGTGTTGTGATGAATGAGACTTATTCTGTGAAGTTATGAATTATTGACAGATATATTGTGGATTGTTGTATCAATTATAGTATAATGGCTAATACTATTTACTCTATAATGTACTTCTAATACTGTATTTCTATATCCTTATATTTGAGTTAACCCTTTACTGTTTCTGCTTGTGTTCTCTTGTATTTTTGGCGCTTAACGCCAGATGGCCAGCAATGAGGAAAGACTTGAAGGCTGTGTGGATGCAAGCTTGAGGAACTTTTGGAGCAGATTTGAAGATGATGTCTAGTTTCCGCTGTTTTGTAAAACTTAGCACATGTGTGCAACATATTACTTTCATTACATCTTGTTTTTCCTTGCTGTAATATTACTGACTATGGGCTACACTTATTAAATATATGTGAGACGTTGTTTTGGAAAACTTGAGATGTTTTGAAAGGTTTTTATTTAAGTATTATTCCGCGTTTTTAAATGTAACTCTCGACTTAAAAATCGGGTTGTTACAATTTGTTTTTCTACCTTTATTTTATTTTTTTAGGAATTTTTATAGCTATTTTATATTTTTAGGAAAAGCTGGTTTAGTTATCATTTTTGTCCAGGGACCAATTTGTAAAGTTTCAGGAAATCAGGGACCAAAATGTGAAAGTTCAAGAGTGGAGGACTAAAAGTGAAGATTGAGAGAAAAAAAAGGGCCAGAATTGAATTGCTAGTAAAGAGAGGGCTAAAAATGAAAAAGAAGAATATGAAGCAACTCTCCTCAAATTAGCACATGGAAAATAATGTTGAAGGATTGATGGTAGTGGGAAGAAGGTTTCAGAATTGATTAAGGGCTGAGTAGTGGCTTTTTAAGGCATTCAAAAACCACTACCATGAAGAAGAAAGAAAAGCTTGGAGATGAAGCAGCAGCGTCCCAATGCTCCAGCGTTGGGATCCCAGCGCTCAAGCGCTGGGACACTGACTAGGAAATGAGTCAGATTCTCACCCAGCGCTCAAGCGTTGGAAGGCCAGCGCGCAAGCGCTGGGCCTCAGACAGAAAGTGGGATTTTAATGCATTCCATCGCCCAAGCGTTGGGAATGCCAGCGCCCAAGCGCTGGAGGGTGAATTTTTACTATAAATAGGACCCTTTTCTTCACTTGTAAGGAACACCATTTCAGAATACAACAAGTATTCTTCTTTCCTCCTTAAGATCATTGTTCCTAGGAATTGTGGGAAGCCAAACTTGAGCTCCTATCCAGGGTAATTCAATGATTCTTTTAGCCATGCTTGGCTAACTTCTTCTTTAAGTTTTTGGGTTGTTTTAGTTTATAATTCATGTTCTAGTCTTTTTCTACATTTCTGAATAATATTTCCATTCATGTTTTATTTCTTTGTGCTTAATTTCTATCTTGTGGATCCCAAGAGGTTTTGCTTACTGCTTATTACATAAGGCCATTTGGTGAGTAGTAAGGGAACTAGGAAATAAAAAAGGTTATAAGTATACATCACTAAGGAATTAGGATTGACGTAACTTTATGTTGGCCTGAACATCTTCTTCATC
Source organism: Acmispon strigosus (assembly GCA_030819835.1). Lineage (NCBI taxonomy): Eukaryota > Viridiplantae > Streptophyta > Magnoliopsida > Fabales > Fabaceae > Acmispon > Acmispon strigosus. The sequence goes on along the minus strand of JAUAMA010000004.1, from coordinate 14,295,721 downwards.
TTCTTCTTTATTTAACTAGGTACCAAGGAATTGGGTTTAGTAATTGAAAAGAAAGATCTACAATACTTAAGGAATTAACTTGTAGTTACACTAGGCTATAGCATCATGAAAATGGATTTAAAATTCAGAAATTAAGTAGGAGATTTCTAGCATGTTTTATAGACTATGTAAACCAACCCAAGAGCTTAATTCTAATCATCTCTTTTACTTATCTTTTTATGCTATTGTTCTTATTTGTTCTAAAACCAACAACATATATTCATCTTTTAATTTTCTACACAAGTACTAAATTTTATATTAATAAGAACACCTATCCCTTGGGTTCGATCTTTTTACTACGCGATAGTTAATCGTACACTTGCGATTTCGCTATCACCTGCAATACAAGGACGGATTAATTGTAGGAGTTATGCTTTTAGGCTCTTAAGCATATGAAGGCTCTCTTGATTCTGAGTTCTTCAAAATATTGAACAGCAAATGTGTTCTTTTACAATGAAGAATAATGAACTCAGAATATAGGATCTTTGAAAGTTTAAGAACAAAGCTTAAATGAATATGAAAGAGTTGTCTAGGCGTAATTTTGGCCTATTTCGTGTGTGTTGTGTTTCTGACACAAATGGACTATTTATAGGCATAAGGGATTATCCATGAACCAACACAACCCTTCCAAAACGATTTGAGACACAATGGTTCATGAAATAATGCAACTTGTCGAGCATGTAATCGATTACAATACTTAGGTAATCGATTACACTAAGTGACCGTTGTTGTTTGAATTTCAAATTCAAACATGTAATCAATTACAAGCAAGATGTAATCGATTACTTGCCTTTGTGTAATCGATTACCTTAGAGGTGTAATCGATTACACTCAAGTCCATTTTCCAGAAAATGAAACTTTGAGATATCCTTGAGTTTTTCTACCACTTTTAAGTTATGAAAGGGTTATACTCAAATACTTTAAGATGTCTTAGAGCCTTTATGCTAAGAGAAGCCTTGGAAGCATAACTTACCTAATTACATAAGACTTAGTTAATCTTCAACCCTTGATATTGCTTGAGACATGTTGCACTGGTTCTTCTAAGTCTTCTTTTCTTCTTTTTGTCCATGAGTTTGTCTTCATCAAAACCTCGGTCAGGGTCAGGAGCAAGACCTTCTTCACAATCTCACCCTTTTTTATGATGGCAAACACATGCTTTGGTCTTTGAAGATCATCATGTTGTATTTGTCAAAGCTTCCCCTGTCTGGTGCAACTCCCCCTTTTTGTTTCACTTTTAGCATTCCGGTAAATGATCTTTACAAAGCACAGGACCCTTTCTCCCCCTTATGACTTCATCAAATAGAAGAAAAGGACAAGAAATATACCATACATGCTGACAAGGAAGATAAGCGTTGAAAATATAGGGACTGGGGGTAAACACGTCATAACTTGAAAAGCATAACATCACACCATATATATATAATGTAGTTACAAGAAGTTTACATACTTGAAACAAACAACAATAGGCAATCATGCCAAATGAAAAGAAAATATACACACTACATAGTAGTTAAGTTTATACTTATTACAAACAAAACTGAATTTTGTATAGTAGGGAAATATGGAAACTAGGTATCAGAAGAACCCTCCGACATGTCCGACACATCAAGGTCTTTGAGTTTGTCAATTTCCTAACGCAGAAAGTAGTTGATAGACTCTATTCGACTCTCAAGAAGAAGAAATTGAGAGCGAACAGTGTCTTCTAGATGACCCAACTTTTGTGTCAAACGAAGAGTCAGGATGTCCATGCATTCAAGAATGACTCGAGTCTCTAGGGAGAAATTTGACGGTATCGCATAGAATGGAGATATAGCCTTTGTCAGAACATCCACTCGATAGCGATGATAGACATATGGATCATGGACTGTTTCGCGTCTTGGAGTATTGGCAGGAGAAGTGCCACTTGATGGACGAGAACTAGAAGCCATGATAGAAATTAGGAGGGATGTGTAAGATTGAGAGTTTTAGGGTTTGTTAGGCAAGGGTCGAATATGATAGGAACTAGATTTGTAAGAGAATTCTGATTGCAATGACATGATCTGATTATATAAATCGAGTATGTAATCGTTACAAAAGTTATGTAATCGATTATCTGACGGTTTTTGAAGATTTGAAATTCAAAAGAAAAAGAGGGAAATGAATTTCAGTTTGAATTTTATAGCTGTTTCGACTGTGTAATCGATTACTGCACGAGGGGTAATCGATTAGCAGAGGTTTGTAGAAAAGCACGGGAACTAGAATACTTATGTTAGTCGATTACAGAATATGTGTAATCGATTACTTGAGACATTTTTCAAGTTCTAGACTGCATTTTCCTATATAATCGATTACTAGATGGATGTAGTCGATTATGGAAATAGAAGAATACATACAAAGCTTATAAACACATAATCAAACATGTAAAGCACATAATCAAACATGCAAAGAACATAATCACATATCAGGTTCATTTAATATGCCTAATTCTCTTCTAATTTTAAAGAAAGAATCCTTGGGAAAAGGCTTAGTAAATATGTCAGCTAATTGATTATGAGTATCTACAAATGAAATTTCTATATCCTTTCTCAAAACATGATCCCGAAGAAAATGATGTCTAATATCAATAGGCATCGTTCGACAGTGCATGATGGGATTTTTAGTGGGATTAATCGCACTAGTATTGTCACATTTGATAGAGATGCAGCCCAGCTCTAAGCCATAATCTTTGAGTTGTTGTTTGAGCCATAACGTTTATGCACAACAACTTCCTCCAGCAATATACTCTGTTTCTGCAGTACTTAGAGCAACACAAGCCTGTGTTAGTACAGTTAGCAACCTGAGAGGGGGGGTGAATCAGGTTTACCCGATTTTCGCCTTGATAATTTCTTACTTTCAAGATAAATGTAAAAGCAAACGATTGCAGCGGAATTAAGCGTTGCTTGAAAGTAAAGATGAAGGATAGAAGAATTCACACACACAAAATTTTATCCTGGTTCACCTTCTATCCACCGAAGGCTACGTCCAGTCCCTCAAGAAAATCCCTTGAGGATTTTTCCACTATTGATAAAAATCTCTTACAAGTTCTTACACCAAGGACCCTAAGAATTTCTATCAATTTCCTGTGAAAGCATACCACTTTCCACAGCCCCTGAAAGTAAACCACTTTCAGTTCCTGAAGGCAAACCACCCTCAGACCTTGAAGGCTTGACCTCCTTCAATCAACACCTTGAAAGTATACCACTTTCAGTACCAACAACCCTTCACCGAGATCCACGGTGAATACTCAATCTTACAGAAAGAGATGAAGAAGAGTTTACAATTGGCTGAATCAATCCTTTAACATACAAGTGGATTGATCATGAGAATTTATGCTTTAAGGCTTTTAAGCATAACAAGATTCTGAGTTCCTCAAGATATGAACAACTAGAGTGTTCTTATAAACATGATGATCATGAACTCAGAATTTAGGCTCTTGAAAGTTTAAGTTCTAAAAGACTTAATGAACTAATTTTGACAAAGCTTTGGCCTAATGTTGTATTCTCATGTGTTGTGGACTCAAATGGACTTTATATAGGCAAGGGAAACTTCCTTGAACCAATGCAACCTTTCCCAAATGGTTTGAGACACAATGGTTCATGAAAAGATGCAACTTTTCGTGTGGGTTATCGATTACATCACTTAGTGTAATCGATTACACTAATAGCCGTTTCAGTTTGAATTTCAAATTCAAACATGTAATCGATTACCAGCAAGAAGTAATCGATTACTTGCCTAGGTGTAATCGATTACCAGAAGGCTGCAATCGATTACACTGAAGTCCATCTTCCAGAAACTTGATCTTTTAAGATCGGCTTAAGGTTTTCTACTTCTTTTAAGTTATGAAAACATTAAGCTTGATTAGTTTAGGTGTTTTAAAGAGCCTATATGCTTTAATAGACCTTTAGAAGCATAACTCACCTAAACTAGGACTTCTAGGTATATGATGAACTTTATAGCGTTGTTTCCTCTAAGTCTTCTTTTCTTCTTTTTGTCGATGAGTTTGTCGTCATCAAAACCTCAGCCAGGGTCAGGAGCAAGACCTTCTTCACAATCTCCCCCTTTTTGATGATGGCAAACACATTCTTGATACTTGAAGATCATATATGCGTCTCTGTTGAAAAACTCCCCCTGTTTGATGTAATCCAGTATTTCTCCCCCTTTCAAATGTACTTGTTGAATTCCTGCATATTATCTTTAAGAGACACAGAACCTTTCTCCCCCTTTTGACTTCATCAAAAAGAAGAAAAGGCCAAAAACAGGCATACATCCATTCAAGTATATATTTCGAAATAAAGCAAGGGTAAAGATGTAAAACAGAAATAAACCACAACCAATACTTATATTATATATATGGAAGCAAATGCAGAAGTTACAAACATAAGTAGTAGAGTTTATATTACATCCAAGGAGAAAGCCTATTAGTAGACATGGAGAAATCCTAGCAGTAGTTACAGTATTATCTTGGGATCATGTTGATCACGATTTATGCTTGACTGGAATCCTCAGAATTCTCAGAGGGGGCAAGATCCTTGAGACTCTCAATTTCCTTACGCATAAAGGAGTGTACTGCCTCTATGCGATTTTCCACAAGCAGGAATCGAGATCGAATGGTATCTTCCAGTTGGCCCAATCTTTGAGAAAGACGAAGTGACAAGATGTCCATTCGTTCAAGGATGACATTAGTTTCCTGGGAGAAATTTGAAGAAATGTTGTAGAAAGGAGACAATCCGGCAGATGCAGCATTGGTTTGGATGTCTATGTGATACCTATGATGCACTTGAGGATCATGAAGAGTATCCATTCGAGGAGCATTGACAGGAGATGAGACATTTGAAGGACGAGGAAAAGACCCCATGGTTAGATAGTTCTTAGGGAGAGGAAAAAAAGGTGTCAGGACGCTAGTAATCAAAGGTTAGGATGATGGAAATTGGACTTGGAAGACAATTTCGAATGATATGTAATGCTTTGATTATATAGCTTATCCATGTAATCGATTACAGAAGTTGGGTAATCGATTATAGAGCAGTTTTTCCTGAATTTGAATTTCAAATAAGATGGAGGGAAATTTGAAATTCTGGCAGTTTTTCGAATAGGTAATCGATTACCGCAGTTATGGTAATCGATTACGTAGAAGTTTCTAACAGGCACGAGGACTGAGAGCAGGGATAATTGATTACACGTCTATGGTAATCGATTACGAGGACATTTAATAAGTACTAGCCTATAAATTCCTATGTAACACGTTTCTAAGTGAACATTTAAGCACACAATCAATTTATATACATACAATCATATAAATTTACAAAGATTATGCAAATATCATGTTACTTTAAATGTCATGCTCATCTAATATGCCTAATTCTCTTCTAATCTTAAAGAATGAATCTTTAGGAAGAGGTTTAGTAAAAATATCAGCTAATTGGTTATGTGTATTTATAAATGAAATCTCAATATCCTTTCTCATGACATGATCTCGAAGAAAATGATGTCTTATGTCAATATGCTTAGTTAGAGAATGCATGATGGGGTTTTTAGTGAGATTAATGGCACTTGTGTTGTCACATTTGATTGGAATGCAGCCCAGCTCTAAGCCATAATCTTTGAGTTGTTGTTTGAGCCATAGATTTTGTGCACAACAACTTCCTGCAGCAATGTATTCTGCTTCAGCAGTACTTAGAGCAACACATGCTTGTTTCTTACAAGACCAAGAAACAAGGCCATTTCCTAACAAGTGACAAGTACGACTTGTACTTTTTCTTTCAGTTTTGCATCCAGCATAATCAGAATCAGAATATCCAATCAAATCACAAACACTCCCTTTGGGATACCACAGACCAACATTTGTAGTTCCTTTCAGATATTTGAAAATCCGTTTAACTGAACTCAAATGTGATTCCCTAGGAGATGCTTGATATCTAGAACATAGACACACACTAAACATAATATCAGGTCTACTTGCAGTTAAGTATAGAATGTTAGAATCAAATAATTAAATGAATTATTATGTTTTGATAATTAACAATTTCTTTAAGATTTAATGATGTCAAAGATGAAGTTCCTAACATAGTGAGAATTCTCATGTACAGGAATAACTATCTCTGAAAGGAATGAATAAACATCATAGCCTCATCAAGAGAACCAGTCCACCAGAAGAGTTCGTCCGGTCACCTCGAAGGAAACAACGTCAAAGATATACAAAGGAAAGCACTCGTGTGTAAGACAGTCCGGTGACTCAAGAAAGCTAAAACAGCAGCAACACTCTACATCCTCTCTCAAGGACTCTTCATCAAAGTATGCTCGCTCAAATCAAAGCATATTTCAAGAAGAACAAAACAGTCTGCCACCTAAGCCTGCAGCAATCAAAAGATAACTGCTCCATTCAAAGCTGAAAGAGCATGACAATCTATGAAGAAACACCTTTGACCTTGAAGTCTCTCGAGCATCTTGCAAAGAAAGTGTGAACGATCAACTCTCTCTGATGAAGAACTTTCAAAGAAGCAACCGAAGAAATGAAATAATTCAGTCTTCTAAGCCAAGAAAACTTTGAATCCTGGAAGAAGAACCAAATGAAGAAAGTCCGTCTGCTGATGTAAATTTACTCAGCGGAATCTCGAACACTGCACGGAGACTGCGTCTGTTAATCTATAAGGAAGAATCCGTCCGCTCAAGTATCAACTGCGCCAAAAGTACAAAAATCAAGAAATGTGCTCCTCGAGGATATCAGGTTACCAGAAGCATTAAAGAAATTACTCTTCTCCTCCTGAGTAATTGCTTCTTGGATCAAAGACATCTACCTCGTCACATTTATTAAAGTACTAGCAATCACAGAAAGAAAGAAGGGACACAATTAATTGAATACTTCCTGGTCCCACTACTTTTCTGCTTTTCCTCAAATCAAGCTGACATCGCGTAATCAACGGCAAGAATCTCTGAGCATCGTACACTCTCAACGATCGAAATTCAAATATCTGACCAAAGCCCGTGATGAGTGTTAGCTGTCAAGCACTGGGGTAAAATGGTCAAAACATCTCCACCGCTGGATCATCACACTTTATATACAGAGAAACTAGCTCAAGGTCACTTGCTCAGCATGGAGCCAGACGACATCAACCCAGACGAATTGATGATTCTCAGATCATATCTTACGCTTGCAAAGAAACCTCAGATCATGACTTACGCCTGCTGAGAGATGCAGAACTAGCCGTTATGTGCTGCTTGGAGAGGACGAAGCACTACGGGCAGGTTTTCTCTCCTCCTGTGAGGAAAGAACAAAGATCTTCAACTGAAGATATATATAGAGAACCCTGCTTCTGTAGCAACTTGGCGACTAGAACTAAATTGTACACATCTCAATCTAGTTCGTCCAAAAGACCAAGGCAGTCTTGGTTTCAACTCAGGAAACTTCAAGTCATATCACAACCTGAGTTGAGTTGCTTATGTGTGTGGAAAACTTACAGAGTCCAACTCTCATCATATCCCACACACATAACTAAAAACAGAGATCAACTTGCTTATGATCTCTCTGTTTTTATGTGCTTCATTTCTTCTACCCACTCTTATCAGAAGAGAATCTTGTAGAAAAGAAAAACCCTGAAAAAGGTGTCAGGAGAAGTCTTGTATAATACTTGTAAGGAGAAGTCCTGATAATACTTGTAAGGAGGAGTCCTAACAATACTTGTAAGGAGAAGTCCTTCTAATACTTGATAGGAGAAGTCCTTAGAATACTTGTTGGGAGAAGTCCCTGATAATACTTGTACTATTTGTTGAAATAGTGGAAAATCTTGGTGAAGCCAAGGACTGGATGTAGCCCTGTCGATTTTGAGGGTGAACCAGGATAAAAATCATGTGTGCTTTAATCTTTATGTTATATTGCTTTTCCGTCGTATATTCATCTATGCTTGCATAACAAATTAATCATCTTGAAGACAGGCAATCAATCTTCCAAATCTATCGAATAAATTTCAAAAATGATTACACAATTCAAACCCCCCCTTTCTTGTGTGTTTCTTGCACCTTCATAGAAGAGATCCGATCATACCTCTGTATTTGGTAATGTCTACTTGAACACCGGATTCATCTTGATCTAGATATGTGTTAGACCCCATTGGTGTGGCTATGGCTTTGCAATCATCCAAATCATATTTCTTTAATAGTTCCTTGCAAAAATTTGATTGATTGATGAATATTCCATCATGTGATTGCTTAATTTGCAATCCTAGAAAGAAATTTAATTGTCCCATCATGGACATCTCAAATTCCTCTTGCATCATGTTAGAGAAATCCTTACATAGAGATTCGTTAGTTGCACCAAAAATAATATCATCTACATATATTTGAACTAATAAAGTGTTACCTTTGGTTCTCTTGATAAACAAGGTTGTGTCGGCCTTACCCTTTTGGAAACCTTTCTCACAAAGGAATGTGCTTAATCTATCATACCATGCACGAGGGGCTTGCTTAAGACCATAAAGTGCCTTCTTTAATTTGAAGACAAGTGAGGGAAACTTGGGATCTTCAAATCCTGGAGGTTGCTTCACATAGACTTCTTCTTGAATGAATCCGTTCAGGAAAGCACTTTTGACATCCATTTGATATAATGGGAAATTTAGAGAGCAAGCATAAGCCAACAGAAGTCTTATAGCTTCCAACCTTGCTACTGGTGCATAGGTTTCATCAAAATCTATGCCTTCTTCTTGATTATAACCTTGTGCAACTAACCTTGCTTTGTTCTTAACAATAATTCCATTTTCATCTAACTTTTTTCTGAATACCCACTTTGTTCCAATGACATGCTTGTCGCTAGGCTTAGGAACAAGTTCCCAAACTTGATTCCGTTCAAATTGGTTTAATTCTTCCTGCATTGCCACAATCCATTACTCATCCTCCAGAGCATCATTTACTTTTGAGGGTTCTATTTGAGAGACAAAGGTCATATTCAAAACAGAATCATTTAAGCGTAGCCTTGCAGAAACGCCTCTAGAAATATCACCAATGATATTATCAACTGGATGATCCCTATGGGTTCTCCATTCCTTTGGAAGTTGATAAGTGTTATCTTCAATGTGCTCTTCTTGTATTAAATTTTGATCTCTTTCCTTTTGAGAGTCTTCATTGATATCTTCTTCTTCATTATCTGGAAGATTGACTATTTCTTCTATTGAAGATTTAGACTCATCAAAGGAAACATGTATGGATTCTTCCACAGATAGAGTTTTCTTGTTAAAGACTCTATATGCTTTGCTTGTTAGAGAATAACCAAGGAATATACCTTCATCATATTTTTCATCAAACTTACCAAGGTTTTCCTTTCCATTATTCAAGACAAAGCATTTGGATCCAAAAGCATGTAGATGAGAGATATTTGGTTTCCTTCCTTTGTAGAGTTCATAAGGGGTTTTCTTTAGAATAGGTCTAATAGAACTCTATTGGAAACATAGCAAGCAATACTTACAGCATCAACCCAGAAATATTTAGGAAGACTTGATTCACTTAGCATGGTTCCTGCTAATTCTTCAAGAAGTCTGTTCTTCCTTTCTACAACACCATTTTGTTGTGGTGTTCTCGGAGTAGAGAAATTATGTGATATTCCATTTCATCACATAGTTCTTGAAATTGATGATTCTGAAATTCTCCACCATGATCACTTCTAATAGAAGAGATCTTTAAAGCCTTCTCATTTTGAACTAGCCTTGCATATCTCTTAAATACGTTGAAGGCTTCATTCTTATGAGGCAAGAATAATGTCCATGTAAATCTAGAGAAATCATCAACAATAACAAGTGCATAGAAATTACCTCCGAGGCTTTTTGTTCTTGAAGGTCCGAACAAATCCATATGTAGCAATTGAAGGGGTCTTGAAGTCGAAACTATGTTCTTTGGTTTGAAAGACGTTCTGGTTTGCTTCCCTTTTTGACATGCATCACAAAGCTTGTCTTTCTCGAATCTTATCTTTGGAAGCCCAACAACTAGATCATGCTTGACTAGTTTGTTTAAATGATCTATGTGTATATGAGCAAGTCTTCTATGCCATAGCCATGAATCACTATTGTTCTTGGCCAAAAGACATCTTACATTTTGTGGAGTACTCCAACATTTTTGTAGTAACATCTACTAGGGGTATGTCCTATTTTGTTACAATAAGTACCAGAATAATGATTGTAACTAGATGTTTTCCTAGGAGAGGGATGAATCTTCTTAGGAGGTCTATGAGGATTACTCTTCCTATTGTTCATTCTCCTAAATGAGTTAGTCTTAGCGTTTTTAGAAGATCCTTCCACTTTGTTTGGTTTTTCAAACACAGTTTTCTTGACTTCTTTTGTCTTTGGGTGAGAAGTATATCCTAGACCTGACTTATTGTTTGAATGCCTTTGCACACTTAGAATATCATCTAACTTTTGTTTTCCTGTGTTGAAGTTATGAACTCTTTGTTGAAGATTATCTATCTTTTCTTCTAAAGAACTACACTTAGTGCATTTATGTGTAATATCTAACTTAGATTTTACTACGTCTAGTTCTTCTTGTAAAGTTCTACATTTACTCTCTAAGGATGAAATTAAATCATTTTGCCTAGTACTAACCTTAGAAAATTCTTGACACAATTTAAACATATTTTCCATAGTAAACTTTAAATCATGAAAAGACATAGAATTGTCACTAACCTGGGAATCTCCAACATATGAATCATGTGAGGCCATCAATGCAACTTGTGCTTCTTCTGTGTCAGAATCTGATGATGAACTTACTTCATTTTCATCCCAAGCCAAGTATGCTCTTCGTGTGGTTTGATCCTTCTTTTCGAATTTTTCCTTTAGACCATGTTTCTTCTTTTGAAGATTTGGACATTCCAACTTGATGTGTCCAGGCTTGCCACATTCGAAGCATGTGATCTTTTGAGAGGAAGAATACTCATTGTTCCATTGGAAAGATCTGTTGTTGTTAAATTTCATACCTTTTCTTTTAAGAAACTTTCCAAAGTTCTTTACTAGAAGACTCAAGTTCCCATTGTATTCTTCTTCGGAATCTGCATCATAATCATCTTTGATGCTTTCTTTTGCCGTTAGGGAAAGATAAAGGATAGAGGAAATCACACACGAGATTTTATCTTGGTTCACCTTCTATCCACTGAAGGCTACGTCCAGTCCCTGAAGAAACCCCTTGAGGATTTTTCCACTATTGATAAAACTTCTTACAAGTGCTTACACCAAGTACCTTAAGAGTTTCTATCAACAACCCTGAAAGCAAACAACTTTCAGTCCCTGAAAGCAAACAACTTTCATATAATCAACCTTCACCGAACCCTACGGTGAATTGTTCACTCAACCAGAATGAAGATGAAGAAGAAATTCTAACTGGCTGAATTAATCCTTCAATGCAAGAATGGATTGATTGTAGGAGTTATGATTTTAGGCTCTTAAGCATATGAAGGCTCTCTTGATTCTGAGTTCTTCAAAAAATTGAACAGCAAATGTGTTCTTTTACAATGAAGAATAATGAACTCAGAATATAGGCTCTTTGAAAGTTTAAGAACAAAGCTTAAATGAATATGAAAGAGTTTTTCAAGTGTAATTTTGGCCTATTTCGTGTGTGTTGTGTTTCTGGACACAAATGGACTATTTATAGGCATAACGGATTATCCATGAACCAACACAACCCTTCCCAAACGATTTGAGACACAATTGTTCATGAAATAATGCAACTTGTCGAGCATGTAATCGATTACAATACTTAGGTAATCGATTACACCAAGTGACCGTTGCTGTTTGAATTTTAAATTGAAACATGTAATCGATTACAAGCAAGTTGTAATCGATTACTTGCCTTTGTGTAATCGATTACCTTAGAGGTGTAATCGATTACACTCAAGTCCATTTTCCAGAAAATGAAACTTTGAGATACCCTTGAGTTTTTCTACCACTTTTAACTTATGAAAGGGTTATACTCAAATACTTTTAGATGTCTTAGAGCCTTTATGCTAAGAGAAGCCTTGGAAGCAGAACTTACCTAATTACATAAGACTTAGTTAATCTTCAACCCTTGATATTGCTTGAGACATGTTGCACTGGTTCTTCTAAGTCTTCTTTTCTTCTTTTTGTCCATGAGTTTGTCTTCATCAAAACCTCAGCCAGGGTCAGGAGCAATACCTTCTTCACATGCATGCCCTAGCTTCGTGTGCCATATCCATTTATCATTCTCTGCTGACACTAGACATGTTACCTTTTGTCTTGCAAGGTTTTCCAAGGATGTCTTATATAGATCCCCTTGTCTCTATGCTGCAAAGATAATTTTGTCATCGTCATTCGTGACTTTACACTACACTTTGTTGAAGGAAACAGTGAATCCACTATCACATAATTGACTTTTTCTAAGTAGATTATGTTTTAATCCTTCAACTAACAAAACCTTCTGTATTACCGGAAGAGGAGCCTTACCAACGTCACCTTCACCAACGATGAACCCCTTCTGGTTACCTCTGAACGTAACCGTTCCTCCATTTTTTTTTTCACGAATCTTTGGAAATAAAGACCTTTTTCCTGTCATGTGTTGTGAGCATCCACTGTCCAGGTACCATAGCTCTCTTTGGCTTTAAGCTGTTAAGAATATCTGCAAGTGGTACAATCATTGATTTTGGGTACCCAAACTTTCTTTGGTCCTTTCTTGTTAGTTATAGATTTGGGTGGACTCTTCCTCCCGTATACTATTTTATGAGGAGTTTCTTTCTCCTTACCCTTGACAATAAATTTCTTAGGTTTGCTTAGCTGAGATAAAGGTGATGCAGGTTTTATATCAGGTTTGTAGAGATATGGAACAGTAGACGAAGTATGCTTTATTGCAGTAATATCCCAATTTTCTTGTTCAAAGCCTAAACCCCTACGATTATATACTGACCTATTGTTTCCGCTTAGTTTTATTAAATTATCATACCCTTGAGTAAAAGTAGATAGGTCCTTAATTAAGCTATTTACTCTTTGTTTCAATAACTTAACTTCTTTGTTTGTGTCTTGTTCCATTAGGGCTTGATTTTTCTTTGTTAACATGATTGAAACTTCCTTTGAGGCATGCAGTTCTTTTTCCATTTTATCATGCTTCTTTTTCAGTGTGCTATATTTAATTGCTAATGCATGTGAATACTCCAATAATTCATTATAATCATCAGTGGAGATTTCAGATGTTACCTCATCTTTGTCGTCTGCCTTGTAGTTAGATAGATCAACAGAGATCATCAATACTTCTGACTCTTTGTCTTCCTCGATGTCAGAAGTATCGATAGATGCCATGAACGCACAGTATGAAGCCTCATCATTATCTTCTTTAGCTTCTTCATCGTCAGACGGTTCTTCTGACTCCTCATTCTGGCTTTAGAAAGCTTTCTTCTTATAAAAGTTCTTCTGAGTAGGCTTCTTTCCCAGATGAGGACAATCTGCTTTGACATGTCCAGGCTTTTGCATTCATAGCAGACGATTCCACCTTTGCTAGAAATCTTTTCTCCATCTCTTGGTGATGAAGAAGATTTTCCTCTAAACTGCTTCCTGTTCCCCATCATTCTCTTGAATCTTCGGTTGAATAGGGCATGTTCATCATCAGAGTGATCAGACGGCGCAACACCTTTGTCAGATGAATCATTGGATTTCAATGCTTTGGAGTCATTGGACTTAAAGGCTACTACTTTAGTAGTGGAGGATTTTCCACGCAGGATAGCAGCTTCATTTGCGAGGTCCTGCTCGTGAATCTTTAGCTCCCCCAATAGATCTTCCACCGGGTAGTTGTCAAAATTCTTTCCAGCTCGTTGAGCGGTAACAAACGATCTCCAGTTGGGAGTAAGACTTCTAAGTATTTTGATCACTTGTTCCTTGTTAGTGAAGCTTTTTCCCATATTCCTCATCTCGTTGTGAATGGTTTGAAGTCTGGCGAACATGGAGTCGATTGACTCATTATCCTCCATCACAAAGGTCTCGTATTGAGAAGCCAGCATGCTCATTTTGGTATCTTGCACGGCTGATGTTCCTTCATGGGAAACAGCTAAGGTGTCCCAGACTTCCTTAGCGGTGCTCAGACTGTTTACCATGTCATGTGCTCAGACTGTCTACCTTGTCATGTTCGTTTTTGCTCAAGGCACATATGAGGAATTTCCTAGCTTTGGCATTTCTTTGATTTTCTGTTCTTTGTTCACCAGTCCACTTTTCAGCGAGAATGACTTTGTCTTCACCATCCTTAGGAACATAGTTTCCTTTGGCTATGACATCCCAGAGTTTCCAGTCAGTTGATTCAATGAAGAGTTGCATGTGCTTTTTCCAGTACGGATAGTTAGAGCCATCAAAGAATGGTGGCTTGTTGATTACTGTTCCGGTCGGATATGCGATGTTGTCCATGGATCTTTATGCTCTACACCTGTTAAGATGTTAGTATATCTCAGAGCGGTTAAGCTCTTATACCAATTGATAGTAACAAAAACACACAAGAAATGGGGGGTTTGAATTGTGTGTGATTTTTCAAATCTTTTTCGAAGAATAACAATTATAAGTTTGAAAATATTCGTTAATGGCTGCAGGGGAAATTAATATAATACTGAAAAGTAAATCACACAAGATATTTATCCCAGTTCACCCCCTTAATCGACAGGGCTACGTCCAGTCCTTGGCTTCACCAAGATTTTCACTATTTTCTCAAAATAGTACAAGTTTTCTTTAGGACTTCTCCCAGTATTCTGAGGACTATTCCTTTACAAGTATTCTAACAGGACTTCTCCTTTACAAGTATTAGACAGGCCTTCTCCCAGTTCTTTTTCAAGAAGATTTGGTTTCTACAAAGTCTCTTCGATAAAATTGGGTAGAAATATGAAGAACAAATTACAGAGAGAATAAAAAAATTGGTTCTCTGAAGAATTTGTGTGAATGATAATGAGAGTAAAACTCTGTGAAAGCTTCACACCTAGTTGATGACTTAACTCAGGAAATGAATAACTTCATATTGCTGAGTGTTTGGCTTAGGAAATAAGATCGCAGATAAAGAACTTAGAAAGTTTAGAAAGCTTTGATCGTGTGAAAGTCGCCAATTTGAATTTGATGCCAAGTCCTCTATTTATATCTTCAGTAGGATGATCAATGTGAGCTTGCTGAAGATTTGAAAATAGTTATGTTTGAATTTCTCCTCTATTGTGAGTAACGGATACTTCCGTAAGTCTATTTCAGCATTGAATGCATTCTGCCATGCATTTAATGCTTTTTCAATGGCGGAGGTTGTCATCGTCTGGCTCTTCGAGGCATTATACCTTGAGCTTTAACTTCTGCATTTAATGCTCGTGCATCCCAGCTAAGGTAGCCATTAATGATCTGAACAGAAGATTTGAATTTGAACGTTGAGGAGATACGATGGTCAGATAGTCTCGCCGTTGATTCTGTAAGGCCCTCAATTTTGTGTGATGGTATTTTGGCCCCTGTAACTCTTGTGATTATAGTTTGAATCTTTTGAAGTATATTGATTATACTTTGTCTTGAATTATTTAGTAATTCGAGTTAGTATTGGGTTGATATATTAAGTTTTATTTATGAGAAATATGTGTTTGAGTATGGAATTATGTATTGTTTAAGCCTTGGCTGAAATGGCGACATTTTGAAAGGGGAGTTGAAATCGTCTGGTTGAGATCGTCCTGTAAAACTGGCGGACTGTTTCTTCACTAGCGGACTGTTTCTTCACTGGCAGACTGTTACTTCATTTAGTTGGCAGACTAGGACTTCGTTTTGTCTGGTCTGGTCAGTCGTTATTGTTGACCTTAAGAAATGAGTGTCAATACCTTGGGAATGATAAACTTCCGTTTTTATTGACTCTTAAGAGATAACATGTCAGAATCATTAATGAGCATTAATGACTTGCCGTTTTCTTTGACTTAGAATATTTTAATCTTTTATAAGTCGGTTTCCTCACTCTATAAATACCAAACTCCGTCAGTACGTTAATCTTTCATTTTCCCACACCTTTCTTCTCTTCAAAGTAAGCTGAATCCTTAACATTTTTCTGAAGCGTTGTTGTTGGTAAGTTGTTCAGACTCTTACTAATTCTGGAATTTCCATTGTATTCAATCTAGTTCATCTTTTTGGAGTTTAACTTGTTCTATTTCCATTGCGACCATATTCTCCTTGTTCGTTGAAGACCAGAGCTGTTCGTTGTGAGTTCTTCTTGATTCGTAAAGGACAGAGTTGAAGTTTCGAATCGCTTAATCTTTTAGGCAATTCAAGGTTGGTTTCCTTTCTAGTCCTTACGTTAGAACTCTGTTGTAATCTTTGTATTTCTAAAATATCCATTGAAAACAATGTAGAAACTGTTTTAAATCAATTTGGTAATGGTTTTTATCTATAAAGAAGTTTGAGTTTTAAAGAAATGAATTTAAAAGTGATTTTTTGTGAAAAACTATGATTCTGGACTCTCAGGTTGAGAGCCAACGCTTCGGCGCTGGGTTTTCTTCGAGTTTTCACGTAACTAGACATTGCCAACGCTTGGGCGTTGGTTTCCAACGCTTGGGCGTTGGAGAGCACTCTATTCTGCTCTGTTTTACGAAAAATTCTGGTTTCGACCGTTTTGAGTTCTGTTTCTTTCCAGATTGTGTCCTATCCTTAGGATAGTTAATTAAATGAGTTTATATGCTATTTCTAGGTTGAAAAACAGGTGTATTCAACCTAAGAGAAGGTAAGGGTAACTCAATCTTAGTATTATGATATTTTTGTGATTCTGATTGCAGAATACTGAATGTGATTGATTATGAGTTTGTTTGAATACTGTTGATAATAGTATGATATATCGAATATTTTGTATGGTTATGAGATTGAATTGCATGAACATATTTTCTAAGAATAGCTTACTGTGTTATGTATATATTGACATAACTATGAAACGAGTGAACTGTTATTGTTCATGAGGATTCGATTACTGTCATGACTGATGCACTACAGGTGCATGATTTTAGGTTTTGATGTGGCGAACTATTTATGCGTCGCAGGATCATGCCAAGGGTTGTGTGGAAAAGTCTCTTCCATGTTCTAAGTCATCCATGCCAAGCATATGTGTTATGATGAATGAGGCTTATTCTGTGAAGTTGTGAATTACTGGCAGATATGTTGTGGATTGTTGTTTCAGTTATAATATAATGGTTAATACTGTTTACTCTATAGTGTACTTTTAATATTGTATTTCTATATTCTTCTTTTTGGGTTAACCCTTTGTTGTTTCTGTTAGTACAGATAGCAACCTGAGAGGAGGGGGTGAATCAGAGTTGCCCCGATTTTCGCGTAATTGTACCAAACGACTTTCAGTGCAATTAGAGTTGTAACGTAAGAACGTTGTTGCAGCGGA
The DNA here is from genome assembly GCA_030819835.1 of Acmispon strigosus. Classification (NCBI taxonomy): domain Eukaryota; kingdom Viridiplantae; phylum Streptophyta; class Magnoliopsida; order Fabales; family Fabaceae; genus Acmispon; species Acmispon strigosus. The sequence goes on along the minus strand of JAUAMA010000004.1, from coordinate 14,278,324 downwards.
ATATTGTAATTGCTTGAAAGTAAAAGATGAAGGATGAAGGAAATGACACAGAGAGTTTTATCCTGGTTCACCTTCAATCCACCGAAGGCTACGTCCAGTTCCTCAAAGAAACCCCTTGAGGATTTTTCCACTATTGATAAAAATTACTTACAAGTTCCTAACCCAAGGACCCCAAGAATTCCTACCAATATCCTGTGAAAGTATACCACTTTCAACAACCCCTGAAAGTAAACCACTTTCAGTTCCTGAAGGCAAACCACCCTCAGACCTTGAAGGCTAAACCACCTTCAATCAACAACCCTTCACCGAATACCACGGTGAAGTTAGAATCCCTCAGAAAGATTACCACTTTCTGAAGAACCACTCCACTGAATTCCACAGTGAAGATTTCCCATGATCGAGTACTCTTAACGAATGCTTGCACCAAGGACCCTAAGATATCTTATCAATCTTCCTGAAGCAACCCACTTCTGATTGATCAAGTCTTCTTAGCAATACTTGTGCCAAGGACCCTAAGAGAACCCTTCATGCCTCAGAAAGCAAACCACTTTCTGATGACACCGCATTACCACGGTGGACTTTGAATCAAACTTGATTCAAAGGGCCTTTTTACAACCACCGAAAACTACGGTGAAAGAATCAACATGATTCAAATGGAAGAACAAGAAGATGCCTTTCCTATGGCTAAATTCAATCCCTTAGACAAGATAGATTGATCTTAGTTTGTATACTCCAGGCCATTACAATGAAGGCTCTTCCATTCTGAGTTTCTCAAATGTTGAACATCATGAGTGTTCTTATGAAAATGAGAGAACCGAAACTCAGAATGATGACTTTAATGAATATGAAAGTTATGAACCAAGTCATTTATGTTTCTGAGTGTCTAAGGACTTTATATAGGCACTAGAGGTCGTCCATGAACCAACACAACCTTTCCCAAATGGTTTGAGACACAATGGTTCATGAAATAACACATCTGTCGACCTGGTAATCGATTACCACAGTTAGTGTAATCGATTACACCATGCCGTTGAAGTTTGAATTTGAATTTCAAACTTGGTAATCGATTACACACTTGTGGTAATCGATTACACACATCCTGTAATCGATTACACACATCTGTAATCGATTACAGACAGTCCATAGCACACTAAGTTGACAAGACTTACTTAAAACTAGAAACTTCATGTTTTGATCTTGACGTTCTGAGCCTGGTTCTTGAAGTCTTTCTTCTCTTAAGTCTTCTTGAAGTCTTTCTTTTTGTTCCTTTCTTTCTTGAAGATTTCTTGAAGTCTTCCTCTTCTCTTCTGAAGTCTTTCTTCTTTTTGTGATGTGTTTGTCTTCATCAAAACCTCAGTCGAGTCCAAGGACGAGACTTGATTTACAGTTTCTGCTTGTGTCTTCTTTTATTTTTGGTGCTTAACGATGAGGGAAGACTTGAAGGCTGTTTTGATGCAAGCTTGAGGAACTTTTGGGGCAGATTTGAAGATGATGTTTAGTTTCCGCTATTTTGTAAACTTAGCACATGTGTGCAACATATTACTTTCATTACGTCTTGTTTTTCCTTGCTGTAATATTACTGACTATGTTTTACACTTATTAAATATATGTGATACGTTATAGTTATCAAAATACAATAGTTCATTAAATTAATTGATTCTAACAAACTTTAGGGCTTGAAGAACAGAAGCTTCATTTATTTTGTTTACTAATGATTTTAAAAACCCTTTTGTAAAGGAAATGAAGGGAACATGTAGTGCCAGACAGTATTTTCATTACATCTTAAACTTGGTCATTACGAAATGTATTATATGGGCTACACTATCTATACATATTTATGAGCGTTGAACGTTTAAGAATATAAGATGTTGCGAAAATTTTAAATTACGTGTTATTTCCCGCATGGTTACTATGTGACACTCGACGTCAAAATCGGACTGTTACATTTTTGGTATCAGAGCAATGGTTTAGATAACCAGTGCTGTTGGGTGGTAGCATATTCCGAGATCAATTGATGGGGTGACAATCGAAGGAGGAATTAGTATGAATAATCGTTAATGTTTTGGTTATTGTTAAGGTCGTCCAATGAGTGGACAATTTATATGATGTGTGTTGACAATTTTGGCTGATTCTGTTGTTAAGATTAATCGTTAAGGCTTTTTTAACAAGAGTAAGAGCTTAACGAGTCAAAACACATAAATGACAGATCAGAGTGCAATGGAAAGAATGGTCGCTGGTATCACTAATCTTACTACATTGGTTACGCATCAAGCAAATGTTGTTGCTGCTCGCGCAGAAGAAGATGCTAATAGAGTTGCCGCTTCTGCTACAGCCCAGGCTCATAATGCTGAGAGAGAGCAAGCATCTGCTCAGATGAAGGGACTGCACAATTTCAAGAGGCAAGATCCACCTAAGTTCTCTGGAGGCTATGACCCAGGGGAAGCTGATTTGTGGCTGAAAGAGTTGGAGAAAATCTTTACTTTTCTGGATACCCCTGTTACAACCAGGGTGAATTATGCAACATATTTGCTGACAGGAGAGGCTGAGCATTGGTGGCACGGTGCTAAGGCCATGATGGAGGCTGATTTCGAGGCCGTCACTTGGGAATCATTCAAGAGGGCGTTTTTTGGGAAGTATTTTCCCAAAAGTGCTAACACTGCTAAGGAAAAGGAATTCCCAAAACTGAGGCAGAGAGGCATGTCAGTGGAAAAGTATGCTACTAAGTTGGAGTATCTTCCAGGCATTACAGATTCTTCAGAGACAGGGTTGATGACGAGTATATGTGTGAATGTTTCATTGTTGGACTAAATTATGAACTGAAAAGAGCTATGCAACCTTTGGGGATTGTCGGCTATCAGCAATTGGTGGAAATGGGTAAGGGTATTGAAGCGATAGATGCTTATTCCCCAAAGCAACAAGGCGGTGGAGGACCAGCTAGGTCTTATTCAAACAGGGATGACAAGGGGAAGAGGCCGTATCAACGACCACAAGCCAAGAGGCGTGATTTTGGACCCAATAGGCCAAGTGGGGGTAGCTTGAATGTTTAGAGGGAATCAAAACCAATAGAAGAAATCGTTTGCTTCAAGTGTAGCAAGAAGAGGCACTATGCTAATAGTTGTACGGAGAGGTCCGTTAATTGCTGGAATTGTAAGAAGACAGGGCATGCAGCCAAGGATTGCAAAGTTCCAAAGGTGGAAGGAACTACTGAGGATGCCCGTGGAAAACATCTAATGGCTCAGGGGAGAATTTATAGCATCTCTTGGGAACCCACGAAGGATGGTGAAGGTTTGATCAGAGGTCGTGGTGATATTTCTAGTAATTCTCTTTATGTGTTGTTTGATTCAGGAGCTACTCACTCCTTTATTGCTGTTGATTGTGTGACAAGGTTGGGTTTGCCTATGTCAGAATTTTTGTTTAACATTGTGGTATCTATCCCTGCTGCCACGAGTTTAACTACTACCTCTGTTTGTTTGAATTGCCCATTTACTTTCCAGAGTAGGAAGTTTGTTGTGAATTTGATTTGCTTACCGCTTAAGGAATTGGATGTAATCATAGGCATGGACTGGCTTTCTCTTCACCATGTCCTATTGGATTGTGCCAATTAGGAGGTAATTAATCCTGATCCTAAGATGTTTGAATTTTTGGACTCTTATCTCTCGAAGTCCTCCCTGAAAAGAGGAGCTTTTAAGGTATTGTTATCATCTGGTGATGGTGGTTCATCGACGGACGATGTCCAATGTGTGCCAATTGTGTGTGATTTCTTAGATGTATTACCTAAGGATGTGCCTGGGTTGCCCCCTGTTCGTGATATTGAATTTTCTATTGATGTAATTCTGGGAACTGGACCCATTTTTATTGCACCATATCATATGGCACCAGCGGAACTGGAAGAGCTGAAGAACCAGATTGACGATCTTATGTTAAAAGGATTTATTCGACCTATTGTTTCGCCCTGGGGAGCACCAGTACTACTTGTGAAGAAGAAGGATGGTCGATCTCGTTTGTGTGTAGATTACCGGCAGCTGAACAAGTGACAGTGAAAAATCGTTATCCTTTGTCTAGGATTGATGACTTGATGGATCAACTACGTGGAGCTGCAGTGTTCTCGAAGATTGATTTGTGATATGGTTACCACCATATTAGAGTTAAGGAGACTGATATACAGAAGATTGCATTTCGTACCCGCTATGGACACTACGAGTACTTAGTGATGCCATTTGGGGTTACCAATGCACCTGCTGCGTTTATGGATTATATGAATAAGATTTTCAATCCTTTCCTAGATAAATTTGTGGTTCTTTTCATAGATGACATCTTGATTTATTCAAGAAGCCATGAGTACAATAGGGAGCATTTGCATTTGGTTTTATCTATTCTGCGTAAGAATGTTCTTTTTGCTAATCTAGCCAAATGTGAGTTTTGGCTGGAGGAGGTGAGATTCTTGGGGCATGTTATTTCTATGGAAGGCATTGCTGTTGACCCAAGTAAGGTAGAAGCTGTGACTGTGTGGGAACAGCCTAAGACCATTACTGATGTTAGGAGTTTCCTAGGTTTAGCAGGATACTATCGCAGGTTCATTGAGGGCTTTGCAAATATTGCAAGACCCTTGACGAAGCTGACTAGAAAGAGTCATCCTTTTGCATGAATTGAGGAGTGTGAATCTAATTTTCAAGAATTGAAATGTAATCTAACAAATGCACCAATTTTAATTATACCTCAGTGTGGGGAATCGTATGATGTCTTCTGTGAGGCTTCTTATTCAGGATTGGGTTGTGTGTTGATGCAGAATGGTAAGGTTGTGGCTTAAGCTTCGAGGCAATAGAAGGTCCATGAGAAAAACTTCCCTTCTCATGATTTAGAACTTGCTGCTATAGTTTTTGCTCTCAAGATTTGGGGGCATTACTTTTATGGGAGTGTGTTTTTAGTGACCACAAGAGCTTGAAGTATCTATTCAATCAGAAGGACTTAAATATGAGATAGAGGAGATGGATGGAATTTCTGAAGGATTATGAGTTTTCATTGCAGCACCATCCGGGTAAGGCTAATGTGTTGACTGATTCTCTTAGTCGAAAAGCTATCCATGTGTCATCATTGATGATTAAGGAGTTGGAATTGATTGAGACTTTCAGATATTTGAGTTTGGATGTTAAGGTAATGCCAGGAAAGTTAAGTTTTCGCATGATGCGGTTCAGAGACATCGTGAGATACGTTTATCAAAACCAAATGGCTAGGCATAATAAAACAACTATGCTAATTATTGGGTTTCGGGTTGGGTAGGACAACTAACTTGTATGTTTATTTGACTTGCTTCTTGCATCCTCTCGATGTAGATATCTCTCTGTTAGTATTATATATGAATTGCTTATTTGTGTTGTCTATTTTAGAAGTGTTTGCTGGCGATGCGTCGCCACTCGGACGGCCATTAGCTTGGAGTTGCAGGTGGTTGCCGACTCAAGGAAGATCAAGATAGAAGCTGGATGCTTAGCTGCGGAGCTACTCCTCCCAGACATTGATTTCTTATGTATGCTTATGTATTAGAGTAGGGTGTTTTAGATTTTTTTCCTACTACTCGCAGCAAGTCTTTTGTATTTCAAGTAAATCGCTTGTGAACTATTTGTATGTCGCTGACCAGACACTTCAAGCCACATGTATGGCTATTTGCGAATTAGGGTAATTATATTATTAATGCATCTCATCTTGGCATATTTTAAAAGAAGAAAAAAAAATACATACCCTGTCTTCCACAAGATTGAAAAAGTATTTTGCATATTTATTTACTGTTCATTTGCTACAGTAACGCCCAGAAAATCGAGGTGTTACATTGTGGTATGAGAGCACTGGTTGAGAAAACCAGAGCTGTCGAGGAACGGGTTTTTCTATGCTAGGTTGCTTGTTGTTTGTGTCTGCAATTAGGATTTTCCAGCTTTGATTGCTAGGGAGTTGGATTGTAAAGCCTAATCAACCCTATGGCTGCTCCGAACATGATGAGATCCTGAAGCATCCGAACTTGTAGATTACTTTAGGTTTATCCCTAGAGTGGAAAGCCTTCCTACGTACTTGGTTGTTATCTTTGTCATAGTTAGTTCTGCACTAGCTACTGTTTGAACCTATGTTGTATGACTATCATAAGGCATGTTATTTAGCTCATATAAAAGAGCAAGACATCCTCGGAAAATAGCTATTCTTCATGGGATGAATGATTGTGTGTTCCAGGAACGAGATGTCTTCACCGTCAGACCTAGAAGAGGGAATGCAGACCAACCTGAACCAGATGGCTCAGGCTATGACCAACTTGACGCACGTGATTACTCAGCAGGCTACAACGGCTGAAGCACGAGAATCTGTCTCCGCTCAACGACAAGCAGTGGAGAATGAGCGCCTTGCACGCCAACAAGAAAGGGAAGAGACCCTTGCTCGAACTCGAGGAATTAATGACTTTCGACGACATGACCCACCAAGGTTCTTAGGGGAAGCTGGCCCGAAGGAAGCAGATCTTTGGGTTCAGCAAATTGAGAAGATCTTCGAAATTCTGAAAACTCCAAAAGAATCCAAGTGCGAGTTTGCTTCTTATCTGCTGCAAGGAAATGCAGAGTACTGGTGGAATCGAGCAAGACAAGTCATGGAGGCCAACCAGGTGGCTCTCAAGTGGAACACGTTCTGGGACGCCTTTTTGGAGAAGTACTACCCTCCTAGCGCTCAAGAAGATTTGTAGTCCCGATTCCTAGAGCTGTACCAGGGAAACATGTCAGTGGACGAATATGCTGCAACGCTGGAATCACTTGTTAGACACTTCCGATTATTCGCTCGGAAAATGGATGAACCCTACCTATGTTCAAGGTTTATAAAGGGGCTCCGATACGAGATTGAGGAGTGAGTGAGACCCTTGGGGATTTTCCAGTACCAACCACTAGTGGAGATGTGCGGAGAAATCGAAGCGATGAGGAATGAGCGGAAGAGGAAGATCGAAAGAGGTAAACCATCTCAGCGAGGGACACAGAACCGAAATAGTGTAGGGGAAAGAAAGAAGCATCATAAGAAACCATATCGGTAGCCACACGGGATAGGTCAAGCCGTAGGATGATACGAGTCAGAAGCTACACCCCGGAGAGGCCAAGCAGTTCTGCCCACAGAGGAAAAGGTGGTTTACTACGAATACGGAGAGGAAGAACATTTTGCTAGGACTTGTGAGGGGCAACAGAAGAGGTGCTATAGTTGCCTGAAGACTGGACACCTTACCATGAATGTCAAGCGCCTAAGACAGGGCCCGCAGCGAACACTACGAAAGGAATTATTACGACGCCATTAGGAGCTGTGAGAAAATGGAGAACCTAAGAGACTCGATTGAAGCTGATGCGACGTGTCAGGTAACTCGTTACCTATCTTACCAAGCTAGACCTGAAATTGAGCTCGGATGAGAATCAGAGGTTGTCACTATCACCATGACATTTAGTGAAGAATTTCGTGAAGAACGACTATAATATTGATAAGGTTTCCTTCCGAAGACCGGAAAGGATTTTTCGCGCTAACGAGACTTTCAGTCGAAACTTCAGCAAGTGGAACGGACGACTTCGGGACCCCGGATCGATAATCGGAAAAGCACCCAATGGCTTTGTTTGGCGTGTCGGGTCCAATTCTACGATAAGGTTTTGTGAATATTGACCTTCGTGAATAGTGTTTTCGGACCAGCGTGGCACGAACTTTAAGGAAGACCGACCCGGCCCCGAATTGTGCGAGCCCGAAACCCCAAAGCCAATAAATGACCGGGGTAGATACTCTCAGTGCAAGTGAGGTACTCAGTGATGACCAGAATCAGATGATGACTAGTGATCTGACGCACTAACGCACTGACGCACTAACGAACTGACGCGTTGATGCGTCGTGGATTAGGAATATAATAATAAATATTCAAGATATTTTCCTAATCTTTCCAGAATCCTAGTTTGGTCCTTGCCCCTTCAAAGTTTATGGTTTAGTCCTTGCCCTTTGAGAGTTTACACTTTGGTCCCCAAATAGTAAAAAGAGATTTTCTCTTTAACCTTTTACCCTTCACACTTTGGTCCCTAGGGTGATTTAAGAATTGAAATTTGCCCCCATTTTTACCCTCTTGGCTGTGGCCTCCCCTTATTAAATGGGGCTTCATGTTGTTTTTCATCCATTAAGTCATTTAAGTGAATTTTGGAGAGAAATTAGAGAGAGAAAATTAGAGCTCATGAACTATTCATCTTCTTCCTCCATAAAACACCATGGCCGAACCTCCTTCCACTCCATGGCAGCCCCTTCCACTCATCTCCTTCACTTGGTGCTTTGAGGTAAGTTACTCTCCTCAACTCGATCTACGGTTCTACCGATTCGGATTTTTGATAGGTTTAGTTTGGATTTTTATGAAGTTGTTAGAACACTAAACTCCCTTTGTTAATGTTTTCCCATGACCTTAGGCTTTAATTTGAACCAATTAGAATTTTGATTGGTTGAGTTTTTTTCCCTAGAGAATTTTCAAGTTGAGCATTTGCTAGGGTTTCCTTTAAAGAATTTGGGCAGAATTGAACCCTCAAGGTTTTGTGTGTGTTTTTGGATTCAAAATATTTTTTAAGGCTTTCAATTTGGTTTGTAATCATATATCCTTGATTCTCTTTAAAGATTTGAAATTGTAACTTAGTGTTTTCTGAGTTATTTAAACGGCCGACAAAATTGTTAAAAACGTTTTTGACTTCCAAGGATTTTCCTGAGAGTTAGGACCTATGCCCAAGTGACAAGAACCATGTAGGACCAGTAGCAAGGACCTTAGGATTGAGTTTCAAATTCTAAGCTAGGCTATATTTCTTGAAGGTTTACAAGACTTCGGACTGACCAAGACGAACGGAGCTTGCGTAATCACCCGGATCGAAGAGTTCTTTAGTAAGGGAACTTCGCTACATTCGCTATTAAGCATATGTGTATGTATATACTATGATGCAGATTGTCAGTTGACAGCGTTCTAAGAACGACCCGACTTAAATTGCTTGGAATTGATTTGATTTTTGACATTGTTGTTTTGCTTGTTTGTGCGTCTTGAATTGATTGAAGATCTTATTGTACTATTAACTGTAAGCATGCTCTCATATCCGCACATGTTTTGTATCTGTTTGATATGTACCCATACTAAACATAATTAGTCTTAAATATGAAGCTAACTTAGGCAATGTATAAAGACAAGTAAGACCTAGATTGGGTAGTTAATTGAGTATAAGTTCCATGCGGTAAGTAACTATATACAGAGTTTCTCGAACCTTCTCTTCGACTACGTATAACGTGCAGGAGAGCAACCCCGAACCTGTAGAAGTGGCGAATCATAGTGGTCGATGGAAAGCCACCATCGTACCTACACATAAGAATCGTCCCGCCTTCCACGAATCGGAGTTGACGCTATATCTGGATAAATATAAAGTCTTCGCAAGATGCGGTTTAGAGAAATCGTAAGATACATTTTTCAACACCAAATTGCTAGGCATAATAAAACAACTATGCTAATTATTGGGTTTCGGGTTGGGTAGGACAACTAACTTGATGTTTATTTGATTTGCTTCATGCATCCTCTCGATGTAGATATCTCTCTGTTAGTATTATATACGAATTTCTTATTTGTGTTGTTTATTTTAGAAGTACACCCTTGCTTGTTTGTTGTGTGTGTTTGCTGGCGATCTGTCGCCTCTCGGACGACCCTTAACTTGGTGTTGCAGGTGGTTGCCGACTCAAGGAAGATCAAGATAGAAGCTGGATGCTTAGCTGCGGAACGACTCCTCCCAGATGTTGATTGCTTATTTTTGCATATGTATTAGAGTAGGGAGTTTTAGATTTCTTCCCTACTCCTGGCAGCAAGTCTTTTGTATTTCAAGTAAATCGCTTGTAATGTATTTCTAAGACCAGACACTTCATGCCACATGTGTGGCTATTTGCAAATCAGGGTAATTATATTATTAATGCATCTCATCTTGGCATATTTTAAAAGAATAAAAAATATATATACCCTCTCTTCCACAGGTTTGAAAAAGTATTTTGCATATTTATTTCCTGTTCATTTGCTATAGTAATGCCCTGAAAATCGGGGTGTTACAGATTCAGAAATCGTTCTTTGGTGCTCTAGTCTAGAATTTCTACTTGTTAATGCTTTAATCAAATAGATATTTAAATTACATTTCAAAACCTAAAACCTTAGAGTTTAGTTAATCCAATTGAAGCATTATTGTTGTTAGTTCTGGCCAACACAACAAGTCCCACCCTTATACCTAAGTGACGGATTATCTAATTAACCTACTCCTATTTCTCTTAAATCCTACCAAATGCTGTTGTGCAAGAAATAAGCATAGTTACTCGCGTATACTCAAGCAGTGAAAATTATGGGGAGAAAATACACAGAACAATAACTTTATTCATATGATAAAATGAAAGCTTAAAGCATAAATTAGAGAAAGGATTCATAAAACCCAAATGCTAGAAAGCTTAGCCAAACATGGCTAGATTAAACATAACATAAACCTGAATAAAAGGGCTCTGAATGCCTCTTACAAGCTTCAAGAACAAAGCTACAAAGGAAGGAACTCAGCCAAGTACAAGGTTCCAGGGTTTATACAAAAGAGAAGCCAAAATCCGAATTTATAGCCAAACTTCCAGCAGGCCAACACTCAAGCATTGGGTTCCAACGCTTAAGCGCTAGAAAATGTTGAATTCTCAACTTCATACAGAATGCCAACGCATGAGCGTTGGTTTTCCAACGCTCAGACGTTGGGAGCATGTCAGACTCCTCATTTTCATGTTCTTAACCTTCTCTTTTGATTCCTTTCATCAAAGCTTCGATGGGGTATTATGATGGCTTCAAGGAAGGTTTGAAGCAGCTTAAACAACCATTCTCTCCATCATTTTTCTATTTTAGCACATTTTTCTTGCTTGATTCTTCATCTCCTTCTTTAATTTCTTCATTTAGGCACATGTTAAACAAGAAAAAATGTGGTTGATGCTCCCTCTTTTTCTTTAATTCAGCCACACTTCTTCATAAATTGCATCAAGATTCGCACAAATGTTCCTTAATTGACCAGAACCTCTAACATGGACTAAAACTACAATAAAACATAACTAAAAGGACTAAAAACACAAAAGTTGGTAATAAATATGCAAATGCAAAAATAAAGTGAAAACTCTAATAAAATGAAATAAAAACTATATGAGACTCAATAAAAATAAAATAAAAAGAAAGAAAAAGATAGCAAAAACATCATATAAAATCTTGCCATCACTCTCCATCTCCAAAGCAGACGATGAAACTCTTCCTTGTCCTGAAGAATCTTTTCTTGGATCTCTCCGTGGCTCATTTTTGGCTTGTCTTCTGTTGAGCCATATTTTCTTGAAACTACCGTTGAAGAGGGCTTCTTCATCGTCTGTGTGATCAGACAGTTCTTCTGTTTCTTCAGATGACTCTTCAACTTTTTGGGATTTAGAGGATCTAGATTTAAAGGCTACAGACTTGCTCTTTTAGCCCTCTGCATCCTCAACAAGTTCAATCTCATGAAGTTTCAGCGAACCCAACTGATCCTGAGCCCCTTCGCCCAAGGTGGTTCCAAAAGGCTCTTCGTCCACCATTCGAAGGTGCCTGCTCTCAGTAACACTATTGGTGCCTTGCGATCGTCAGTTTCCCACCTTTCGTCGGAACCTATTGTCTAGTGGTACTCCTGAAATTCCTTTATTAAGGAATCACCCAAGTGATTAACTACTGGGCATCAAGAGATGCCTATACTCAAGGAAGGTTACTGTCTCGCGGTACTATTCAATTGAACTTAAGGGTTGGACTACCACTAGAGGCATCATGGATAATAATTGCTAAGTTTAAAACAAGCACTAGGAAGTAGATTGTATAGTCAAAGCTAAATAGCAGAGAAAAGAAACTACCATTTAATAGCAGGGAAAGAATCATGCCCTTACGAGCCATCAATACCAGACCGAAATGGATGAAAGCGTAGCACTGCAACAAACCTGTGCATAGAGAATATCCTATTTCATGGGGTTCTCTCTAGGCAATGGGGTGAGTTTTCCTCGTGTTCACTACTGCTTGCTCCATCTGAGGTGTCCTACACTCATAGGCTACATGTCCTACTCTCTAACGGTTTAGGTTTCTCATTTGTTTTCTCAATCATCTATTTTCTAGGTGTCTAGGGTTGCCACAGTTAAAGTGATCCGTCCACTCCTCGGAACTCCTTGGAAAAGTGTCCGCTCTTTTGAAAATTACATTACTTCTTCCTTCTCTGTTCGCAAGTGTTAGAAACATGACCTGTCTTTCCGCATGCGTAGAAAACCACGTCCCTTTCCTGAGGGCAAGCATAAGGCATCTCTTGGGGTCGCTTTCTTTTTTTTTTACCCCTCTGCTTGTGTGAACATAGCCTGGACGACCCTCCACCATTTCCACGGTTTTCCCTACTTTTCCTGCCAATCTCGACTGCCTTGCATGCTTCTTCTAGAAGCTCGAATCGGAAAATCCCCAAGGTCTTCAGCACTTCCATTATTTCAGCTTGTAATCCATTCATGAACCGCATGCAGAGATAGGCCTCATCTACCGGGTTCCTGAGTATGCAAAGGTGTCTGGCTAACAATTTCGTCCTCATGGCGTATTCATCCATAGTCATGGATCTTTGGTACATGCCCATAAGTGGTGTCTCTACAATTTCCCTGGTGACCTCTGGCTTGTATTGTTCCGCAAAAGTGCTTCGGAAAGAAACCCAGGTGGCCTGATAGCAAATTCTGCAAGTATACAGATTGTATCGAAGTAATAAAAAATATATGGTCTCCACAGGGATGGGTTTGATTTAATATTGAATTTTTAGAGTTTGAAAAAGAAAAGATGTTTTAGTTTTGATTTTGGAATTTAAAGAAAACAACATAATGATAAAGATAATAGCTTGATAAAACAAGTACTTGGGTTAAGTTTCACTACCTCTAGCTAAGCTATTCAGAATCAAATCTATATATGTAATTCAGAACATGTTCTTAAGTGTTCTAGACTACAGTTTCTACTTGATAATACCTTAATCAAATAGAACTTCCAATTCAATTTCTAATCCTAATACCTTAGTGATTAGTTAATCAAATTGAAGATGAACTCCAAGTTCAGGCCAATACTAACAATGTCTACCCTTATACCTAAGTGGCATACAATCATTCATTCTATTCCCATTTCCCCTAATTCCTACAAATTACCATTGTATAAGAATTAAGCATGAAGACTTGTGTACAACAAGACTAATATTAAAGCTTGGAATAGAATATAAGAACTTGAACTTTATTCATATATAAACAAGAAACCTAAAGCATAGTTCAATGTAGATTCACTACAACCAAAATACAAGAAAAACTTAGCCTAGCATGGCCAAGAGAAACATAAAAATAAAGTCCTGAATTGGGAGCTCTAGGTGGCCTCCCACAAGTTTAGGCAAGCTTAGAAACAAGACTTGTTTAAGTAGCAAAAGGTGTCTAGATCTGTTGGTATATTTTTAAAACGAAGCAAAGCAGCCTATTTATAATAATTTCCTGCCAGTGTTCCAAGGCTCACGCGTTGGAAATTAACTTAAAACAACACGTCTGGAAGAGAGCTAATGCATGAGCGTTGGCTCTCTTTGGAGGGGGAACAAAAATCCCTGAAGGAAGTCTCCACAGGTGATCTTGAGCTAGAAAATGACAATGAAAAGGGTGAACTCAAAGTAGCTGAAACCGCATGCAATTCCTTGATGAGCATGTGCAAAAATTTGCATGATTTAAGGGGTCTAATGCAATTTGTAACAGACCCCGGTTGAGCAGTGAATTCGAAGAGTCTATTGAAGTCTATAAAATCGAGCTTCTTGGGAGACAACTCATGTTAGCTGTCAAGTTTTTAGCTTTTGATTGCTTTGATTAAGTTCTGTTATTTTGCTTTCTTGAAAAAAAAAATCATTGCAGGAACCCCAACGCCCAGGTGTTGGATGCCTAGGATTTTCTAAAATCCAATGCCCAAGCGTTGGAGGGCACAATGCTCATGCATTGAGCCCCTAGAATCCCAGATTTTGTTTTTAATTCTAACGCTCAAGCGTTGGAATTCCAACGCTCATGCGTTGAGGCTTGGGCAGGTAACATAAGTTTGTTTGTTTTTCTTTGTTTTGACTAAAAGGACAGATTATTCAAGAAGCAGTGGTGCTAAAGAAACTGGAGAAGAGCAAAAAGACCCATGAACATTTCAATTTGACCAGAGTATTTGCTTTTGTTTTTAGTTTTTATTTTCTTTTTAGTTTTTAGATTTTAGTTTTTATTTATTGCTTTTAGTTTAGAATTTTTATTTTAGGTTTTTGAGTCTTGCATTTGAGTCAGTTTTTGTATCCCATATAATTATGCCATATTACATAACTTTCAAGTAGTTTTACCCTATGCTATGTCGTTTTCGAAGATGATACATTTGATCTTATGCTGGGTAGAAATGCATGTTGTTAGGAATATGAATGGATTCTAGTTGACTGAGTTTTGGTATGATCTTGAGTGAGTTCTTAAAGGGTACCACTTACCCTTTTTATTACGAGTGCTTTGAGAGAACACTGATTCCCTGTGATTGTATTTTTCTACCTTGTATTACATGTTGACTTAATTCTTGCATGCTTTGCAATTTTGAGAAGAGACTCTAAGAATTTTTGAGAACTCGGAATTTGTGAAAAATGCTGACTTTCCCTTAGTAGCCCCATTGAGCCTTGAAATTGAGTCTATTTTGTTGGAGCCTTCTATTGGTAATTTGTTGTACTGTTAAGTGATTATAAAAAACTTAATATTAGAGCCATGTATGAATAGGTTTCTCTTAAAAAAAAAATCAATGAAGTAGAAGGGTGAGAAAGAGTATGAGGGTAGTAAAATTCTGTTCATTCATCCAATACATTCTGCTACTTTGTTCAAAAAAAAAAAGAGAGAAAATTGAGAGAACCTATGTGTTGTATTGTTTAAGCTCTTGCTCTGAAAAAGAAAATCAGTTAACATGAGTCATGGTCTGAGTTAGCCACTTGTGTTTCCAAGTTCTAGAAATCCACACCTATTTATGAACCCTTGGCCAAGTTTCAACCCTTGTAGTCTCTCCAAAGTTGCACTATTGTACTTTTTTGGTTTTGATTTGAAGGATAGACAGATTAGTTTCATTTCACTTGTTTATTCATGAGCTGGCCATTTTTGTGAGCCTAATTGATGAACTCATTCTGTTGTTTTGATCAATACAATGCTTAGCTTTTCTTGATGAACTTTGTCTCCCTAACGTGCATGTTTTCCAACCAGCAATGCTTTTCTTGAAAATGTATCTGGCGCTGTTTGTGTGCTAGTTTGGGTAATTTGTTCTGAGCTTGAGGACAAGCTTTCTTTAAGTGTTTTACGCTTGAGGACAAGCTGTCATTCAGTATGGTGGTGTGATGACTGGAAATTATATGATCTTTTTAGTGTCTTTTTCTTTCTTTTTACATGATTTTATGTGAGTCTCATATAGCTTTTATTTTATTTTGTTATAGTTTTTTTTTTATTATTGCATTTTCATATAGATTCGCAATTATTATGTTTTTAGTCCTTTTAGTGTTGTTTTATTAGATTTTTGGTCCTTGTTAGAGTTCTGGTCATTATTAGGTGGTTTATGGGTGACATGATTGAAGAATTGATGAAGAATGATGAAGAAGGAAGGATTTAAACTAGAATGGTTATGAAGTTATTGAAGAAATGAAGCATCAATGGCTTGTTTAACATATTCTAAAAAGGGAGAATTGAGTGCTTCAGCTGTTTCAGAACCATGATGATGCCACAATGATGACTCTTGATGGCAATGAAGATAGCAACCAAAGAAGGAGTCCAAAAGAGCAAAGAATATGAAGCATCAGGCGTTGGGAAGCCAACGCTCATGCGTTGGCTCTCTATCTGGTTGTCCCAAATTGTTTAAATCCCAACGCCCTAGCGTTGGGTGGCCAATGATGACTGGATTTTGTATGATAATTTTAGGGTCTTTTTAGTCTTTTTATTTTGTTATTTTTGAGTCTCATAGGATTTTTATTATTTTTTTTGTAGATTTTCAATTTATTTTGCATTTGGCATATAGATTAGCTTGTATTTGGTTTTTAAACTTTATTTTATAATTTTAGGAATTTTTATAGGTATTTTTGTATTTTTAGGAAAGCTGGTAGAAATTATCATTTTTGTCCAGGGGCCTATTTGTAAAGTTCAGGAAAGGAAGGACCAAAGTCTAAAGGTTCAAGAGTTGGGGGCTGAAAATTGAAGTTGCAAGAAGAAAAAGGGCTTGAATTGGAGTGCTAACCAAGAGAGGAACAAAAGTGGAAAAGAAGAATATGAAGAATCACTCTCTAAATTAGCACATGGGAAATAAGGTTGAAGGATTGATGGTAGTGGGAAGGAGGTTTCAAAAATGATTAGGGGCTGAATGAAGGCCATTTGGTAAGTAGTAAGGGAAATAGGAAATAAAAAAGGCTATAAGTATATATCACTAAGGAATTAGGATAGACGTAGCTTTATGTTGGTCTGAACATCTTCTTCATCTTCTTCTTTAGTTAACTAGGTGCTAAGGAATTGGATTTAGTAATTAAAAAGAAAGTTCTACAATGCTTAAGGAATTAACTTGTAGTTACACTAGGCTATAACATCATGAAATTGGATTTAAAATTCAGAAATTAAGTAGGAGATTACTAGCATGTTTTATAGACTATGTAAACCAACCCAAGAGCTTAATTCTCATCATCTCTATTTCTTATCTTTTTATGCTATTGTTTCTTGCTAGTTCTAAAACCAACATCAAATATTCATCTTTTAATTTTTCTTCACAAGTACTAGATATTATAATAATAAGAACACCTATCCCTTGGGTTCGATCTTTTTATACTACGCGATAGTCAATCGTGCACTTGCGATTTGGGTATCAAGTTTTTGGCGCCGTTGCCGGGGATAGGTTTTGCTCTTTTTATTATTTTGTTTAGTGCTTTTTGTTTATATAAAAAAAAGAAAAAAATATATAAATTGTGATGAACTGGTGCTGCTAATTTTGTTTGCTGAGTATTGTCAGGTACAGTTATGGGTGAAACATTTGAGCAAAGGTTGGCAAAAATCCGAGTAAACCTTGAGATAGAATATGAAAAAAAAAAAAAAGCAGGAAGCTTTCACTCTTGTTGACGAATTCTATTTTAATTCAGAGTGTAAGCAAAATGCGGGATTTTTGCCAACTCCTGAGCAAGAATGTAAGGCCATGGAGGAGTTACAAGTGAAAATACAAAGCATTCTAAGGAGGCAGCCCAGCGATGAACAACAATCACCTGTTCATGATAGTGAACTCGTTGTTCAACAAGAGGAGGTAAGAGAAACTTCCATTGTAAAATTTGTCCTTAAAGACAAATTGGAAATGGAGGAAGAAGAACCTCAAGGAACCTATACTATAGGTTCAGAACAGCAAGGAAAAGAACAAGGAAGGGAAAATTTATTTATTCCTTCCATTTTTAATTTGAATGTTGTTACCTTGTTAGCTGAAAATTCATTTAGCACCATGTTTTTTTTGTCCCAAAATTTGCATGAGTTGCGGGGTCTAATGAATTTTGTAATAGACCCTGGTTGAAAAAGTGATTATTGAAGAAGTCTATCAAAGACTATAAAATTGAGCTGGTTGGGAGACAACCCAATTTAGGATTAGTTTAAATTTTTCTGCTTTATTTTCTGTTTTAATTAAAAAAAAAAATTACTTGCAGGGGGACCCAACGCCAAGGCGTTGGAGGCTTAACGCTCATGCATTGAGCCCCTGCTTAAAGTCCCAATTTTCTAGTTTTTACCAACGCTCAAGCGTTGGGGGCCAGCGCTCATGCGCTAGGCCCCTGGAAACGTTGGACAACCCAACGCTCAAGCGCTGGACAACCCAACGCTCAAGCGCTGGGGCTCGGGCAGGGGCCTTTTAAATTCAAATTTCTTTTATCTTTTCACTTTTTATCTTTTCAACTCCTAAGCCCTTTTCTTACCCACGAACCCAGCACGTCTTCTTCACGTCTCTTTCTCACAAATCTCTTGTCTCAACTACAACCCTATTTTCTTAAGTGCTTGTTTGAATCACTCTCGGCTTCTTCCTCTTGATTGTGTGCGTTTTTGCTGGAACTTCAAGGTCTGTTTCTGTTTTTCTCAAAGCTTCTTCTTTTACCTTGATGTTTAGACAAAATTGCACATATTATAGTAGGATGTAGTTGCTATGGTTCATGGGTTGTAGTTGTTTGCTGGGTCTTGGTAGAATTTATGTTTTTGCATGTCTCTTTTGCTCATAATCTCTGCTGTTTTAAGTTTGCCCACCAAGTGTTCGGTAAAATTTCTGAATGAAGTTCTTGATTCTTTCCTGGTTTTTAAGCTTTGATTCTTGCTTTGCATGATTAATGGAAGACTCAAGGGTGTTTTTTTATAAACTTGGTGGGCAATTCGCTATTTTTGGTTGTAATTTTGGATGGTGCTCAAAGAAAGGATGTTGGATTTCTATTGAACTAACATTTTAACAAGTTTGCTTGCTTGTGGAATTGTTTGGCTTATTTTGCAGATTATGGCACCCGAAAGAAGGGAAATAGAGGAAGTCCTTGAAGAGGAGGAGGAGCAGTTTGATTATAACCGCTTCCTCTCCCTTGAAAAGGAGAAATTTTTCAAAGGGAAGCTGTTGCAAAAGGAGTTGGTCCGGGAGAGGCCTCTCCACTTTGATCGGATGGACCCGTGGGGGATCCAAGAGGCCGTGATAGAGAGGAAGTGGGAGCAACTCTGTGCTCCAATTTATGATGGATGCCAGACTCTCGTGCGGGAGTTCTATGCTAATGCCCTTTATGATTCTGATGAAGAAATGCCCGCCATTCCCACTTATAAATCATGGTTCCGGGGGACCACAATCAGCTACAGTGCGGATGTGATCAGGAGGCTTTTGAAGCTTCCAACAGAAGCCCAGGATCGGGCTAAGTTTGGACATAATGGGGCTAGCTACAATGAGTTGTTGAACAACTACCCTCATGCTGAGATTTTGGAAGCTCTTGCTCTGCCGGGAGCTAAATGGGAAACTGAGGCAGATGGGGTTACCCCAAGTTTCATTTTCAGAAAATTTGTGAAGCCTGAGGTCCGAGTTTGGGACCATTTCCTAGGAGACACTCTCTTCCCTAGTTCTAACAAATTATAACTTAGGAGACAGAGTGCTCTTTGCATCTACTGCCTGCTGAACAAAAGGCCAATTGACACAGCAAGGATCATTTCTTGGAGGATTCATTATTCTGTCAACTTGGACAAGAAGGGTAAGAGGTTTGGCTATCCTTCTTTGATTAATAAGCTTGTGCAGGCTAAGCTCGGGGTGGCTGCCATGCCCCCCATTGAGATCTACATCCATCCTCTTCCCGTCATGTCCATTGATGCTACTGATAGGATCTATAAAGATCATGTTACTTCCCTTGAGAAGCTAGGGGACCCTTCTGAAGCACGTTATGCAGAGCCCAGGCCTAGAACCAACACCAGAGCCAGATCCAGAAATGCAGGGGAATCATCTCAGTCCTCTACCAACTCTTGGCAGGAGGAAGCTTTTGGAACCATGTTCCAACATATGCACAGGATGTCTCACAATCAGCAGCTGATGTGGGATCATGCAGGCTACAGTGATCCCAGCTGGCAAAGGTGTCCTGCCCCTACTGATCTGGAGAGGAGATTGATGGGTCTACATATTACTGAGCAGGCTGGAGGTTCAGGCACTGCTGAAGGAGAGGAGGCCCCGATGCACTTTGATTAAATTTGACTGATTTTTACCAGCTTGTAGCTTTTGTATAATTTTTGTTTTTATTTGTTTCTGCTTTTATTTTTGTTTTTAGGATTTTTAAACTGCATGGTTGAGTACTTTATCCAATTAACATTCTGCTACTGCTGATGCTTGTGGGTTTTATCCATTGAACTTATTTTGCTTTCAAAAAGATAATTTGTGTTTGAATGCGGTTTAGGATTGCATGTTGCTAGGATTAATTGAAATCTTGATTGGAAAGTTTTGGCAAAGTTTTTCTGAGTTTGAAAAGGAGTACCACTTACTCCAATCTTTTGAGTGCTGAGAACTATGATGCATGACTTGTAAAATTTTTCTGCCTTGTGTTGCATGTTGGTTGAGTCTTGTTAACTTTGAGAATTTGTGAAGAGATTATAGGCTTTCTTTGAAAACTCAGATTCTTGATTGAAAAAGAAAAATCCATTAGTAGCCCCTTTGAGCCTTAAAAGAGTCATTTTTGGAGCCTACTTTTGTGTGACATTATAAGGTGTTAGTGTGATTCATAAAATTGAAAAATACCAGAGCTATGTATGTTTAGGTTTCTCTCTAAAAAAAAACAAAGAAGGAAAAAATAAGGTATGTGCCTTAGAAAAAGTTATAATGAAGTAGTGGGGTGAGAAAGAGTATGAGGGTAGTAAAATTCAACTCATTCATCCCATACATTCCACTACTTTGTTCAAAAGAAAAGAGAAAGGAAAAAATGGAGAGAACCTATGTTTGTAATTGTTAAAGCTCTTAGTCAAAAGAATCACCTAGCAAGAATTCAGAGTCAAAGCCAATAGAGTTGCCAAGTTTTTGAATCCATACCTTGTTTGAACCTTGGCCAAGTTTCAACCATCAAGAATCTCTTCTAAAGTTGCATAGTGCATGATTTCAACTTTGATTTGAATGATAGGCAGAATTTTTGAGCTTTCATGTTTTCATTGAGGATATCTTTTTGAGCTTTCTCTTCTAAAAAGAAAGTTCTACAATGCTTAAGGAATTAACTTGTAGTTACACTAGGCTATAGCATCATGAAATTGGATTTAAAATTCAGAAATTAAGTAGGAGATTACTAGCATGTTTTATAGACTATGTAAACCAACCCAAGAGCTTAATTCTCATCATCTCTATTTCTTATCTTTTTATGCTATTTTTTCTTGCTAGTTCTAAAACCAACATCAAATATTCATCTTTTAATTTTTCTGCTCAAGTACTAGATATTATAATAATAAGAACACCTATCCCTTGGGTTCAATTTTTTTATACTACGCGATAGTCAATCGTGCACTTGCGATTTGGGTATCAGCCAACGCTCATGCGTTGGGTGGCCAACGCTCATGCGATGGCTCTCTTCCAGAATGTGCTGAATTGATTAATTTCCAACGCCTGAGCGATGGAATGCCAATGCCTGAGCGTTGGGAGGCTGTCAGAAATTGTTATAAATAGGCTGCTTTGCTTTCTTTATAAAAGAGACCTAGACACTTTTTGATACTTGAACATGTCTTGCTTCTAAGCTATGCTTGGAGTTGTGGGAGGCCACCTTGAGCTCCTAATTCAGGTTTTTATTTTTATGTCTTCCTTAGCCATGCTTGGCTAAGTTTTCTTTTGTATTTGGGTTGTAGTGAATCTACCTTAGAACTATGCTTTAGGTTTCTGTTTATGTATGAATAAAGTGCAGTTCTTAGTTTCTATTCCCTGTGATTATATTACTCTTGTTGTACACAAGTGTTCATGCTTAATTCTTATGCAATGGTAGTTGGTCGGAATTGGGGGAAATGGGAATAAAAGGAATGATTGTATGCCACTTAGGTATAAGGGTAGACATTGTTAGTGTTGGCCTGAACTTGGATTGTATCTTCAATTTGATTAACTAATCACTAAGGTATTAGATTTAAAAATTGAATTGGAAGCTCTATTTGCTTAAGGGATTAACACGTAGAAACCCTAGGCTAGAACACCTAAGAACATGTTCTGATTTTCAATTATAGAATTGATTTTGAATAGCTTAGCTAGAGGTAGTGAAACTCAACCCAAGTTCTTGTTTAATCAAACGGTTATCTTTGTCTTTATGCTGTTAACGAAAATCCAAAAACAAAACAAGTATATATTTTCTTTTTCAAACTCTAGAAAACCGATTTCAAGTCAAACCAATCCCTGTGGAGACGATAATCTTTTATACTACTTCGATACAATCTGTACACTTGCATAATTTCTATCAACTATAACAGAGGCAGTCGAGAATGACCATATTTTTAATAAAATAATGCTATATAACGACGGTCCCCTGACCACCGTGGTAATAGAAAATGTCAGATAAAAAAAATAATAAACTCTATTACCACGGTTCACCGTGAAACAATAGTAATAGTCTTTTTTAACTAAAAAAGTAATAAAAACTATGTCAGTTACCACGGGTGACAAGGAACTGGGGTTATAGATAACCTCAGTTATCGCGGTTCGACACGGAACCGTGGTAACAGAGCTCTAGGCACCATTTTACTATGGCCCAACATGGAACCGTGGTAACAAGGGCATGGTAAAAAGGCAATTATGTAGTAGCGCTTACAACATTCCAAGACTTTCCATCTCATTTGGAGATTTTAGAAATGCCTTAAGCTACTATGTTTCTTTACGACAAGACCTAAACTTGCCTTTTACCACGTGCCGGGAACTTTTCCGAGCTTTGGAGCTAATCCCCATCGACCTTACAGACAATCTTCATGAATTTATTCCATAATCATTATACAGATAAGAGTTTAGCCTTATTCATCCTCGAACAGAGGCCGAGTTTCATTCGGTTTCCTTACAACGGACTATCATCGCCCAAACTTCGCATAAGTACGACAACTAGTCATGGCATTAATTAGGGTTTTAATACAGTGATTACATATGTCCGGATAATTAAATAACTACATAAAAATTTGTAATATCCAGGGTCTTGCCTGGATAATGAGAAAGTCTTATTCTCGCTCGAACGTCAGTTGAGTTAAGACCAAGCCTCTACCACAAATCGTCGCTTCACCACATTGCACCGATAATCGAAATACTCTTTGCATTGACTCATGCTTTAAAGCATTTCCAATGTAAGCTTTTAGATGATTAAACAATTATTTAATTATTTAATTTAATTCATGGTCTTAAATAATTAACCTTATGGTCTTGTTCTGTCTAACTTGCACCAACCTCGAAACAAGATATAATGGTCATGTTCTGTGCTCTGCTTCCTTATTCCAATACACAGTTCCCAAAACATTATTGTGCTATTCCATCCCGTCATGTTCCATTCCATCTTGTTCTGTCATGTTCCCATCTGTAACCAAACGCTACCAATGACTAGCACTAGCGAATAATAATCCGACGTGAAATGTCATCCGACGGGTAATGTTAGCAACACACTCCTTTTAAAGTCATATTCCAATACACCCATTGCGAGTTCTTAATTTTTTGAAAAGTCAACACATTTCTCTCACTTCTTAAAATGTGTGTTGACTTTTAAAAAAATAAATCGATTACTATGAGTGTGTAGGGACATGTCTTTAAAAGAGTGTTGCTAGCATTTATAGGACAAACTTCATTAGGTAACACTATAACTTGGAAGAGTGCTAGAAACACAATTTTTTGTTTAGTTTCCCAAGCTATCCCCGGCGTGGAGTATTTAGACTAATCCCTCTAAAATCTAACACCATTACACTCTTTTTAACATACTTTCTAACACACCCCATGTGACTGGTCTATTCTCAAAATAGTTATTCTACTTTCTCTCTCTTATTAAAAATTGTATTGACATTTGAAAATATCATACAATCACATGAAGTGTGCGAGAGTGTGTTAAAAAAATGTATTACTAGCATTTTCCTATAACTTTAATATTGTATTGAGTTAAATTATTTTTTTGTGTTTGACATCATCGGATCCCGAATATAGTATATTAACCGGACATGTCGACAACCTGTTAGCAGACGGATTCCTATAAAAGAATGCAGAAAGATAAAACACAGAACATAAATGAAAGGTCAGAACTTTCTGTAGCTGGAAGTTGTATACTTTTAGGTAACTGTTATGCAGGGCAATGAAAATCATATCTACTCTGGTAGGGGTGTCTCTGCGGTAAGTGAATGCAACTTCAAGTACATTAACGTCACATATAACTGCTTAACCGTGTTAGATCATTACAATTGTTACACCATCATCACAAAATATGGTGACACCTACATTTTACCTTTGGTGCTGCTATATATGATGTGGATATATTTTCACCCACGTGATTGCCTTCGCTATATATGAAGGGGGTTCGGGTAGTGTGATTCTGCACCTAATTTTGGTGCTTGCAAATAGTATTTAATTATTTAATTAATAACATTTATTTAGGATCTGCTATATATATTAAACTCTGACTTATATGCCAATTTATGGCAACCTGTTTATGACAGCTTCATTTTCTAGATCAGGCTTAGGATACAAAATAATAGGGTATTATATTATTATTATTATTATTATTATTATTATTATTATTATTATTATTATTATTATTATTATTATTATTGTGAATGATCAATTAAGAGTAGTATATATACATCTTATAATTTCTACAAACACATATATGAGATAAATTTAAAAGATGAGTGTGAGACTCTAGTTAGAAGATACAATAAAAACCTACACTAGAAGATATTATTTCATGTAAATACAAACCTTAGACTATTCATTCACTATTACCACCATAACTGATCAACATTATGTCTCCTTCATTAATGACAAGATGACAAATTAGCAGTTTTGACCAGGATTAGTAGCCCTTAATCAAGTTGAATAGAGCCATACTCTCCATGCATGAATTCTATAGGTGGCTCAACAAGCATAAGGTGATAATCAAGGTTTCATTTATCTAACATATCCTAACTCTAGATAAATGACTCCACACCCCTCTGGAACCTCCCTGAGTATGCCTCCTTCGTGCCTGAAGCCATAAACTAGAGAGAGAGAGTCCTACTTTTCTCTAACTCATCTTCAAGCTCTTCAAATTTCCCTTCCCTTGTTGTACCTTTTCACTCAACAAACCTCTCTGAAATATGTCCCATATCAATTTTGGAACATCAAGGAAAATTTCTAGGGTGTTTTCGTTGAGGTCTGGTCATGAAAAACCCCGAAGCAACCAAGCACGATTTTTTCGACAACGTTTCCAGATTCCGCCACCCTCTAACTCAACTTTTCTCCTTCCTTCGACCTCTCCTCGCCGTAGTGCTCCACCGTGTCCGCCGCCGTTAACTTCGTCATCTCCAACGATAAGTGTAACGCCCCAATTTTGAGTCAAGGGTTACATAGTAATAAGCGAAAAGTATATATAAATATCTCTCACAACTTAGTTTTAAAAAATGGAACGTCACTCAAATATTATGATATAATAAATACCCATACTTATATTAAATCAAACAGTGTAAAATCAAAATAATATTTAACTTGCACAAAACAGGTTGCCCAAAAATATTAAATACGGACAGCAGCGGAAAATAAATAAAATCATCAACTCTAAGTTGATCTCCAAAATCATCAAGTTAATCCAAATTCCTTCCTTTAGCTCGCAACGATAAATAAACTCCATGCAACTATCGATCTAAAAATCTATGGCGTTAAGCACCAAAACAACAAACAACACAAACAGAAGAGGTTAACTGCTAAAACAAACAACACGAGTAACAACCGAACAACATGTATAAAATTGATAGTAATAAACCACACAAGAAAGGGAGGGTTTGAATTGTGTGTGTGATTTTAAAAACTTATTTTCAATTATAAACAGTTATTAGTGTCAATACTTTCCAAGAGTCAGTGGAGCGAAGTTAAACTAAACTGAAAAGCAAAGCACACAGAGTATTTATCCTGGTTCACCCCCTTAATCGACAGGGCTACGTCCAGTCCTTGACTTCACCAAGATTTTCCACTATTTTCTGTGGTCCAAGTATTCTACAGGACTTCTCCTTACAAGTATTCTTTAGGACTTCTCCTTAC
Organism: Acmispon strigosus; assembly: GCA_030819835.1. Taxonomy (NCBI): domain Eukaryota; kingdom Viridiplantae; phylum Streptophyta; class Magnoliopsida; order Fabales; family Fabaceae; genus Acmispon; species Acmispon strigosus. The sequence continues at coordinate 14,252,526 of JAUAMA010000004.1, read as the reverse complement.
AAGTATTCTTTAGGACTTCTCCTAGCAAGTATATTACAGGACTACTCCCGGTTCTTTTTCAAAGTTGCTTTGAGGTTCTACAATGATCTCTTCAAAAAGAGTTGGGTAGAAAGATGAAGAAAAGTTTACAGAGAGGATATGAATTTAGGTCCTCTGTTAGGGTTGTGTGAGAATAGAATAAGAGTAACACTCTTTGAAGACTTCACACAGGCGGACGACTTAACTCAGGTAAATGATTGCTTTGAGGTTCTGAGTTATGGCTGTAAAGTAGATTTCTATGAACGACTTAGAGAGCTTATGAGATTCGATCGTATTCTTTTCGCCAATTGAATCTAGATGCTAAGTTCTCTATTTATATCTTCAGTAGGATCTGCATTGTGAAGCTTGATGAAGATCAAAAAATAGTTTCGTTTGAATTTCTCAGTCTCGGTGAGTAACAGACACTTCTGCATCTCTGTGTGAGCATTAAATGCATTCTGTCATGCATTTATTGCAACATTAATTGCTTAGGTTGACACCGTCTGGTCCTTTAATGCAATTTCCTTGAGTTCTCATTTGCGTCATTAAATTCTCGTGCACGCCAGCAAAGAGAACATTTAATGTTCTGAACAAGAGATTTGATTCTGACCGTAGAGGAGATACTATGTTCAGAAAATCACGTCGTTGACTCTGAAAAGGTTGCTTGATTTAAGGAATGTCAGAGTGTTTGCAAGAACGAGGAATAAAGTATTAATTATGTCCCTTTCTTCATTCTGCAATCAACAATGCTACATTTAATGCTTTGACGAGGTAGATAGCCTTTATTCTTGAAGCATTTTGTCAAATGAACTCTTCATAGAGTTAATAAACGTACTCCTTCAAGCAGACATACTTTTCAGATGTGTGGCCAGACAGCCACATTGTTGAATAGCCAGATGTACTCCATAGCCGGACGTACACCTTCGGCGGACGTATTCCAATTGACAAAAGTACTTCACTGTCGGACGAACTCAACTTCACAAGTGTATTCTAGTGTCGGATGGACAAAACTCGTCAAGTGTATTCCAATGTCGGATGTGCACAACTTGTCAAGTGTATTTCAGTGACGGATTGTCCCAACTAGCAAACTAGCTCTTCAATAAGTTGCCCGACGTTCTACTCTTTGTTATTCTTTGAACTTCTACTGTTGATAATGTTTTGTATGGATGTATGCAGTTGTTCTTCAAGTAGATAGATGTTTCTGAGTATAAAATATTCAAGGTATTAGGACATCTTTATCTAACCATATTAAACCTTGGGTAAAATTGTTAATTATCAAAATATAATAATTTATGAAATCGTTTGAATCTTACAATCTCCCCCTTTTTGATAATGACAATTTTCATTTGAGAAAAAGGTTTAATATGTATACTTCGAAAAATAGATATCAGGGCAAGTGTATGATTTTCAAAGTAAAAATTGTATTGGAGGGAATATGTTGTTTTTCTTAAAAATATTTCTTATCTTAGAAAAACACGAACGATTTTGAAAACACTTGCAGACGAGAACATTTTACTGCTTAGCATTATTTTTAGCAAACGGGGACATGTTACTACTTAGTGTTAATTTTAGCTCCCCCTGAGAAAAATAATTTACTAAGGTTTCTTTTCATTGCTCCCCTTAAGCATTATATATATTTTTCTATGTAAGTTTATCTATCTTAAGATCAAATTTTGCTAATTTTTCTCCCCCTAAGGTAGTGCTTCTCCCCTTTTGTACGAACATTTTCTCTATATTTTCTCCCCCTTTGGAATTATCAAAAGTATAAGATTAAGGTAGGGAAAATAAGCAGTTAAGCAAATACGAACCGAATTTCATCAAGTATATATAAATAACCAAATATTCAGCAAGGTAAATTGTTCAACGGAGATATAAAGAGATAGAGTTTAGGATTAGAAGGTTTTCTTCATTTGGTCGAAGAGTTTGACTAGCATGTCCTGCAACATTTCAAAATGATTGTCCATGTGTCCCTTCATCTCTTTGAGCAACTCTTCAGTTTTCTGATTATTAGCCGCCTGCATTTCTTCTATCTTCTTCTCCAAGAGAGCAATCCGGTCATTGCCATCTGGCTGCACAGACTAAAGGGGCGTGAGTGCCTGTTCTTCTTGTGCTTCAGTATTCTAAGTGGTTTCATCTTGCTTAGGAAGAGCCACTGAAATAGGCTGAGTGTACGATATCACTTAAGTGGAAGCAGCATCCTGAGGTATGACACTTGAGAGTGGGTCTTGAGAGAAATGTCAAGCTTGTCATCGTTCACTCCCATTGATTCCACCTTGATTCCAACAAGTCTCTGGATATGGTAAAGGGAAATTGCAAGGCGACTGTTCGAATGGCAGGTGACAGAGTTGGTTGAAATGCATCAAAGCTTGGGTATGGCAGTGGCTTGGGCATGTGAGCAACCAAAATAAGTGACAATGAACCCGATCAAACCACGACATGATCAACTCCGTGGATCCAGTGGAATGGGATGGTGCAGACATGAATATCCCTGAAAACAAAAAGCTCCCAATTGTGATTAAAAATATCATACCTGGTCTGTGAAGAAGGTCTTGCTCCTAACCCTGGCTGAGGTTTTGATGACGACAAACTCATCGACAAAAAGAAGAAAAGAAGACTTAGAGGAAACAGTGCACCATGATTCAATATCTGCCTAAGTCTTAGTTAGGTGAGTTATGCTTCTAAAGGTTTCTCTAGAATAAAGGCTCTTTAAAACACTTAAGCAAATTGAGTTTAACCTTTTCGTAATTTAAAAGAGGTAGAAAAACTCAAGCCGTTCTTAAAGGTTTCAGTTTCTGGAAATTGGACTTGAGTGTAATCGATTACACCCTTAAGGTAATCCATTACACATAGGCAAGTAATCGATTACAGCTTGCTCGTAATCGATTACACGTTTGAATTTAAAATTCAAACAGCAACGGTCACATAGCGTAATCGATTACCTAAGTACTGTAATCAATTACATGCTCGACAAGTTGTACCTTTTCATGAACGTTTGTGTCTCAAATCGTTTGGGAAAGGTTGTGTTGGTTCATGGATGATCTCTTATGCTTATAAATAGTCCATTTGAGTCCAGAAACAAAACACACACGAAATAGGCCAAAATTACTCTTGAATTGCTCTTTAATGTTCATTTAGCCTTTGTTCTACAACTTTTAAAGAGCCTAGATTCGGATTTCATATTCTTCATTGTTTAAAGAACACTCTTGCTGTTCATATATTGAAGAACTCAGAATTGAAAGAGCTGTCTTATGCAAAAGAGCCTTAAAGCATAACTCTCATGATCAATCCACTTGTGTATTAAAGGATTGATTCAGCCAGTTGTAAAGTCTCCTTCATCTCATTCTGGTTGAGTGAATATTCACCATAGGGTTCGGTGAAGGTTGATTGTTCTGAAAGTGGTTTGCTTTCAGGGACTGAAAGTGGTGTGCTTTTAGGGGTTGTTGATAGAAATTCTTAAGGTACTTGGTGTAAGCACTTGTAAGAGATTTTTATCAATAGTGGATAAATCCTCAAGGGGTTTCTTAAGGGACCGGACATAGCCTTCGATGGATTGAAGGTGAACCAGGATAAATTCTGTGTGTGCATTCTCCTAATCTTCATCTTTACTTTCAAGCAACGTTTATTTCCGCTGCACTCGATTGTGATTATCTTTATCTTGAAAGTAAGAAGGCGTGTTAAGGCGAGAATTGGGTAAACCTGATTCACCCCCCCCTCTCAGGTTGCTATCTATACTTACAATTCGTATCAAAGCGTAAGTTTAGGTAATTTTCTCCTAAGATCTGGGAGAAGATGACATCCTCTTCTAGTCATGGAACTAGTGAGGGATTCAACATAAACAAACCACCATATTTCAATGGAGACCACTATGACTTCTGGAAGATTAAGATGAAAATCTTTATAAGGTCATTGGACGTGGAAATATGGAAAGCCATTGAAGAAGGTCTGTTTATACCTATGAATGAAGTGGGTGATAGCAGACAACCAAAACCAGAAAACACATGGAGTGAAGAAGAAAAGAAAACGGTTAAGTATGATCTTAAAGGAATGAATATCCTTACATCTGCTCTTGGCATGGATGAATTCTTCAGAGTTTCAACATGCACAACATCAAAAGAAATATGGGATACATTGATGGTAACTCATGAAGGAACAGATGAAGTCAAGAGATCTAAGATAAATACCGTATCTAAAGAATATGAAATGTTCAGAATGCTTCCTGGAGAAAACGTATTGGATATGCAAAAACGCTTTTCTCATTTGACTAACCATTTGATTGCACTTGGTAAACAATTTTCCAGAAGTGACTTAAACATGAAAGTTCTAAGATCACTTACAAGAGCATGGCAACCAAAGGTTACGGCGATTTCCGAAAACAAGAGTTTGTCTAATATGACTCTTGCAACTCTTTTTGGAAAACTCCAAGAACATGAATTGGAGTTGAATCGTTTGGAGGAACATGAAAAACTTGAGAAGAAATATCAATCCATTTCTCTAAAGGCAAAGGAAAGCATCAAAGATGATTATGATGCAGATTCTGAAGAGGACGTGAATGAAAATATGAATCTTCTAGTGAAGAATCTTGGAAAGTGATTCAAAAGGAAAGGTATGAAGTTTGACAATAACAGAACTTTCCAAAGGAATAGTGAGCCCTCCTCTTCTCAAAAATTCACATGCTTTGAATGTGGAAAACTGGGACATATCAAGTTGGAATTTCCAAACCTTCAAAAGAAGAAACATGGTTTGAAGGATAAGTTTGAAAGGAAAGATCAAACTACTCGTAGAGCATACATTGCCTGGGATGAAAATGAAGTTAGTTCTTCATCCGACTCTAAAAAGGAAGAAGCACAAGTTGCATTAATTGCTTCACATGACTCAGATGTTGAGGATATCCAGGTTAGTGGTAATGTTATTTCATTTCGTGATTTAGAATTTGCTATAGAGAATGTGTTTAAATTATGTCAAAGTTTCTCTAAAGTTAGTAGTAAGCAAAATGCTATAATTTCCTCTTTAGAAGTTAAGTGTAGATCCTTACAGGAAGAATTAGACATAGTGAAATCCAAATTAGACATTCCACATGAATGTACTAAGTGTAGTTCTTTAGAAGAGAAGATAGATAATCTTCAACAAAGGGTTCATAACTTCAGCAAAGGAAAACAGAATTTAGATGATATCCTAAGTGTACAAAGACACTCAAACAATAAGGTTGGTCTAGGATATACATCTCACCCAAAGATAAAAGAAGTCAAGAAAATCATCTTTGTTAAACCAAACAAAGTGGAAAGATCTTTTGAAAATTCTAAGACTAGTTCTTTTAGGAGTATGAACAATAGGAAGAATTATTATCATAGACCTCCTAAGAAGCTCAATCCTACTCCTAGGAAAACATCAGGTTACAATAAATATTCATGTACTTATTGTAACAAAGTAGGACATACTCCAGATAGATGTTATTACAAGAATGTAGGAGTACCAAATAAAGAGTATGTATGGGTTAAGAAAGTTACTAACATAGAAGGACCCAAAGAAAATTGGGTACCTAACTCCCAAGTCTAAACTTTGTCATGTAGGTGTGCATGAAAGCAGCAAAGGACTTATGGTATCTTGATAGTGGCTGCTCATCACACATGACAGCAGACAAAACAAAGTTCTCATTTCTTATGCCTAGAGAAAAAGGATTTGTCACATATGGAAATAATGAAAAAGGGAAGATACTTGGCATTAGAAGAATAGGCACACCCCCTCAAAGTGTCATTGAAAATGTTCTATATGTTGATGGTTTGAAGCATAATCTGCTAAGTATCAGTCAACTTTGTGACAGGTTTGAAAGTTGGGTTTATAAATGATATTTGTGTGGTGAAGGATGTGAAAACTAGAGAAATCAAGTTCTCTGGATACAAAGTCAATAAAGTCTTCATGATATCCTTGGATGAAATTCCATCCAATGTTAGATGCTTGTTAGCCAAGAACAACAATGATTCATGGCTTTGGCATAGAAGAATGGCTCACATCCACATGGATCATCTAAATAAACTAGTCAAACATGATCTGGTTGTTGGACTTCCAAAGATAAGATTTAAAAAAGACAAGCTTTGTGACGCATGTCAAAAAGGGAAGAAAACCAACATATCTTTCAAACCTAAGAATATAGTCTCAACTACAAGGCCACTCCAACTACTTCACACGGATTTATTTGGACCATCAAGGATTAGAAGTTTTGGAGGTAATTATTATGCTCTTGTTATTGTTGATGATTATTCTAGATACACTTGGACTTTTTTCTTGCCTCATAAGAACGAAGCCTTCAATGCATTTAAAAGATATGCAAGGCTTGTTCAACATGAAAAGGCTTTGAAGATATCTTCTATTAGAAGTGATCATGGTGGAGAGTTTCAAAACCACCAATTTCAGGAATTATGTGATGAAAATGGAATATCACATAACTTCTTTGCACCAAGAACACCACAACAAAATGGTATTGTGGAAAGGAAGAACAGGTCCCTTGAAGAACTAGCAAGGACCATGCTGAGTGAATCCAACCTTCCAAAATACTTTTGGGCTGATGCTGTAAGTATTGCTTGCTATGTATGTTAGATTCAAACAATTAAATGAATAATTATGTTTTGATAATCAACAATTTCTTTAAGGTTCAATATCGTTTTAAACTGGATTTCCTAACATAGTGAAAACTCTCATGTACAGGAATAACTATCTCTAAAAGGACTGAGTAAACTTCAAAGCATCATCAAGAATATTAGTCCATCAGAAGAGTCCGTCTGGTCACCATGAAGAAGACTATGTCAAAAATATACGGAGGAAAGTAGTCCTGCATGAGACAGTCCGGTGAATCATGAGAGCTAAAGCGGCAACAACATCCAACACTTTAGAACACTTCATCAGAGTCTGCTCGCCCAAAGTTAAAACCTATCTTGAGAAGACAAAACAGTCTGCCACTTAAGATGACTGCTCCAGTTAGAATTGAAAGGGCAGGTTAATATATGAAGAAACTCTTTCAGCCTCAAAGGTTCTCTAGCATCACAAAAGGAAGTTGTGAATCAACTCTATCAGATGAAAGAACTTCAATAAGATCAAAAGAAGAGATTCAGACATCTACAAGACAAGAAGATCCTAATAGTTTAGAAAGACTGAATGAAGGAAAGTTCATCCGACAATCCAAACTACTTTGCAGCGGAACTTCAAGCATTGAATGGAGACTACTTCTGCCAAGCTACAAGGAAGGATCCGTCCGCTCAAATATCAATTGCGCCAAAGGTACAGAGATCAAGAAATGTGGTTTTTCGAGGACATCAGGATTATCGAAGTATTAAAGAATTTATTTTCCTCATCTGGAGCAATTACTTCGTGGATCAAAAGACTCCTACCTCGTCTTCACATTTATTAACATACTGGCTGCGGCAGAAAGTAGAAAGGGACACAATTAATACAATATTCCTTGGTCCCACTAATATTCTACTTTCCCTCAAATCAAGCTGACATTGCGGAATCAACGGCAAGAATCTCTGAACATCGTACACTCTCAACGGTCGAAATTCAAATATCTGACCAAGGCACGTGATAAATATTAGCTGGCAAGCACTGGGGTAAAATGGTCAAAGCAAGCTTCACTGCTATTCCTTCACGCATTAAATACTGAAGTCATAGCTCGAAGCTACTTGCTCAGCATGGAGCCAAACAACATCAACCCAGATGAACTGATGATTTCCAGGTCATACCTTACGCTTGCAGAGAGATCTCAGATATCAACTTACGCCTGCTGAAAGATGCAGAACTAGCCGTTACGCACAGCTTAGAGAGGAAGAGGCACTTCGGACAGTTTTTGTCTCTTTCTCAAGAAGAAGAAGCAACTGAAGATATAAATAGAAGATCCTGCCTCCGAAGTATTTGGGCAACTTAGACTTAAACTTCCAGATGTCAACTAAGTCTGTCCCAAGAGCCAAGGAACCTTGGTTCATACTCAGGATGCCTCAAGCCTATCCCTGCCTGAGTATATGAGCTTGTGTGAGAAAAATTCATAGAGTTTTACTCTTATCTTTCCCAACTCACACACCCTCCTAAACAGAGAACTCAAACTCCTATCCTCTATGTAAATCGAGCTTAATTTCCTCTGCCCACTCTTATTAAGAAGAGAACCATGTAGAGAAGCCAACCCTTGAAAAAGGTGTCAGGAGAAGTCCTGTAGAATACTTGTAGGGAGAAGTCCTGACAATACTTGTAAGGAGAAGTCCTTCTAATACTTTTTAGGAGAAGTCCTTAGAATACTTGTTAGGAGAAGTCCTTAGAATACTTGTTGGGAGAAGTCCCTGATAATACTTGTACTATTTGTTTAAATAGTGAAAATCTTGGTGAAGCCAAGGACTGGACGTAGCCCTGTCGATTATGGGGGTGAGCCAGGATAAAAACCATGTGTGCTTTATCTTCATGTTATATTGCTTTTTCGCTGCATGCTTATTCATGCGTTTGTAACTAGCAAACAATCTTGAAAAATAAGTAATCATCCTTCAGAATCTATTAAATGAATTTCATGCATCCTCACATATTTCAAATAATGACTCATGTTAAATATAGATGAAAGATGATAGATAAATAACATATAACTCTTGAGAAAAGAAATTTAAAAATGGGTCACACAATTCAAACCCCCCCTTTCTTGTGTGTTTCTTGCACCATCAATTGGTATCAGAGCCTAACCACTCTGAAAAGTACTAACATCTTCACAGATGCAGAGTTCAAAGATCCATGGAAGTACATGTTCTCCACGAACAAACGCAACCATGATCCAAACACTGGGGCAGGAAGAACATCTCAAAGAAACTATTTCAAGAAAGGAGTGAACAGTATGACTGGCAAACTGCTGAGGATCATTTCAAAGAAAGATCTCACATCAATCTAGCGAAGAAAGCTAGTGATTAATATGAATATCTCTGCTCATGCATCCAGCAACATTATTGATGAAATATCCTATTGCTATGAGAAATGATCAAGTCCTGTGTTCAGAAACAGGAAGGGAGGTAACTCTAAATTTGCAGTAAATTATTTATCAATCTGTTATCTCTCATTGCCACAAATGACTCAAATGTTTAATTATCCGACAGAAAAGGATTACAAAGCATACTTTGACACACTTACCATCATTACAAATTAAATAAATGAATCTCAGATGTATAGTAGAACATATAAGCTTCATATTCTCATTACACTCACAAATCTACTATTTCCCACTTAAAAACTAAAGAATGTCTCTCTCTGAGTTTAGCCAGAATATGATTAAGCTTGTAAATATAATGATTTGAAACACAAACTATTAGATAATGATCAATGCATCATGATCACATAAGCTTACAGAATATTTGTTACAAATCTGATCAACAAACGCTGATCAAAATTGTATGCCATAAAAACACTTTCCACCTTCACTTATTTTATTTGCATAAAGGCAACTACATCCAAAATCAGGAAATCAAAGTCAACAATTATTGACTGAAAGCAAAAGTAGAAACTGCGGCGAATGACTTTTCATATTACCAGTACATGTGTCCAGTGTACACGTATCTCTTTAAAACTGTTTTAGTAACTTCCTAACTCAGGAAGGGCATTGTTAAATCTTATTAGATTCATTTGATAATTAAAAATGTACTGTCAGGAACACTACATGGAAAACAAAACACCTCTTGCATAAAGATAAATTTTGATAATTTTCTTTACTAATCCTACGACTAGTCTTTCAGAGGAAGCATTTCTAACATATCTATACTCATTTAAGAAGGACATACATCCCATTGCATGTAGCTAAATGCAATAACCAAGTAATACTAATAAGATTCTTCGGCAAAGAACTGTGCAATGACTCTTGCAGGATTGAAGATAGATACACGTATTAAATGGACAACAGGAAGGATGACGTCAAGCACCTCCTTGAAGGAATAATTAACACTCTATTTAAATGAAGATTGCCGCCCAAAGATCAAGCAAATGAAAGTCATCGTCTGGTGATTCAGTATTGAACATGGCCTTTGTCTCTCAAATAGAACCCTCAAGTATGGGAATCGGTTCCTAAGCCCACTGACAAGCATATCATTGGAACAAAATGGGTATTCAGAAATAAGTTGGATGAAAATGGTGTAACTTTTAGAAACAAGTCAAGGCTGGTTGCACAAGGATACAATCAAGAAGAAGGCAATGATTTTGATGAAACCTATGCACCAGTTGCAAAGTTGGAAGCCATAAGACTTCTATTGGCTTATGCTTGCTTCTTAAACTTTCCATTGTATCAAATGGATGTTAAAAGCCCTTTCCTGAACGGATATATTCAAGAAGAAGTACATGTGAAGCAACCACCAGGATTTGGAGATCCTAAGTACCCTTCACATGTCTTCAAATTGGAGAAAGCACTTTATGGTCTTAAGCAAGCCCCTCGAGCATGGTATGACAGGTTGAGCATATTCCTTTGTGAAAAAGGATTTCAAAAGGGTAAGGATGATACAATTTTGTTCATCAAGAAAACCAAAGGTAATACGTTATTAGTTCAAATTTATGTAGATGACATTATTTTTGGTTCCACTAACGAAACTCTATGCAAGGATTTCTCTAACATGATGCAAGAAGAATTTGACGTGTCCATGATGGGACAGCTAAACTTCTTTCTAGGATTGCAAATTAAGCAATCTCAAGATGGAATATTCATTAATCAATCCAAGTTTTGCAAGCAGCTCTTAAAGAAATATGATTTGGATGATTGCAAGTCCATAGCCACACCTATGGGGTCAAATACTTATCTAGATCAAGATGAGTCCGGCATTCCAGTAGATATTACCAAATATAGAGGTATGATCGGATATCTTCTTTATTTAACCGCAAGTAGACCAGATATTATGTTTAGTGTGTGTCTATGTGCTAGATATCAAGCATCTCCTAGGGAATCCCATTTGAGTTCATTGAAAAAGATTTTCAAATATCTGAAAGGAACTTCAAATTTTGGTCTGTGGTATCCCAAAGGGAGTGTTTGTGATTTGATTGGATATTCTGATTCAGATTTTGCTGGACGCAAAACTGAAAGAAAGAGCACAAGTAGTACTTGTCACATATTGGGAAATGCTCTTGTTTCTTGGTCCTGTAAGAAACAAGCTTGTGTTGCTCTAAGTACTGCAGAAGCAGAGTATATTGCTGCAGGAAGTTGTTGTGCACAAACTTTATGGCTCAAACAACAACTAAAGGATTATGGCTTAGAGTTGGCCTGCATCCAATCAAATTTGACAATACAAGTGCCATTAATCTCACGAAAAACCCCATCATGCATTCTAGAACAAAGCATATTGATATAAGGCATCACTTTCTTCGAGATTATGTCATGAGAAAAGATATAGAAATTTCATTCGTAGATACACATAACCAATTAGTTGGTATATTTACTAAGTCTCTTCCTAAAGAATCTTTCTTTAAAATTAGAAGAGAATTAGGCATTATAGACGAAATAAATGTTTGATTATATGCCTATATTCTTGATTATATGATTATGTGCCTCACATGCTTGTTTTTGTGATTATATAAGTGATTATATGATTATATGCTTGCTCATATACTTGAATATGTGTTATTACGTGTGTTATTTTCTCTAAGATTATCCTACAAAGAGTAGTTATCAAACTTAGGAAATCTGGTTCAGTTATGTTACTCAAAAGTCTCAAGTAATCGATTATCATGTCATGTAATCGATTACCCTGTCGAAACATACAGCTTCCCTTACAGTATAACTGCTCATAATCGATAACTCAACTTCCATTAATCAATTAAACATTCGAAATTTGAATTCTTTATTCAAATTTAAACTTCTGTAATCGATTACAAAACTGCTTGTAATCGACTACCCATTCGACCAGTATATATACTTGGTTCGACTCATTAATCGATTACAGACTCTCTTTCATCCTCTTCCTCTCTCGACGCCTGCAACCTTATTTCCCTCATTTCTCCTTCAATTCTTGATCATTTTCAAGAATTCTTGGTGGGTTTTCCTCGTCGTTCTCCTCTATTTCCATTCGACCCATCCATTGATTCTGATTTGGTTCGAATTAAAAAGCCCTCTTTTAAAATCCGAACCCTAGCCTTCCGTTTTCAGAATTTCTTTCATGGCTTCTTCCTCTTCTCGTCATATCCGCACCAAAAACCCTTCTCTTAATGTATTGGACTTGTCAAGGCTTCTAGTAACAGAGGAACAAAGGAAAAAGTTTCTTTGCCATTACCTCGAACGGCCGATTCTCCCTCCAAAGTATGGAGTCATGACCTCCTTCCTTGAAGCAGAATTGGTGTTCCCCACACTATTCGACCATCAAGGGCTTGACGAGTTCGTTGGTCTTACTGGTACGTATTATCACGAGCTAGTAAAGGTCTTCTATTGCAATATGGTCAAGAGGGGAGGAAAAATCTGCACCTGTGTCAAAGTTGTTGACATAATAACCTTGACAGTTGAACAACTAGGAACCTGTCTGTACATTCCTAGTGTTGGTGCAAAGCTTGGGCCAGAACTGTTGTGTCCTTGGGAAGATTATGATAAGAAAGCCTTCTACCTTTCTCTCTGCCGCTTTTCAGAAGAGCAAATACAAAGTAAGAAGCAAAGATTAGAGGCCAACCGTTCTCGGGATACCCTTGTTGTTGGGTATCTTACTGTAGAGAACCGGTTGCTCCACAATATTTTGAGTTATGTCCTCCTCCCTCAAACCTCCAACCTCGCCCAGATAAGTGACTTGGAGTTACAAATTCTGTATGGAATGAAGAAGTGTGAGTTTATCAACTGGGCTTATTTAGTGATGACCCATATGCTGATTCGTAAGGATAGGACTGGTCCTCTTCCCTATGCTCCTGTCATCTCTCTGATTCTGAAGAATTTTGGTGTCCCCACCAGTGGAGAATTTGCTCAGACAATGGATACTAGAACTCAGAACATTGATATGGAAATTCTGAACAAGATGGGCATCTTCAGGGACGTCGATGGAATCTTCAGGCACAAATAAGATTTGGGCTCTGTAACTACCCCGGCTCCTGCCCCTGCTGCATTCTGTCCTCCATCCTCTGAGAGTGGTCCTTCCTCCTCTGCTGATACTGATGCCTCTACTCAGCTTATCCTCTCTCATCTTGCAGACATGAAGCAGTACATCAACCAGCATTTTGATCGCATGGAAGGCCGAGTTGAGTCCATGTACACTACCTTGCGTGCTGATATGGATATTTTTAGCCTACGTGTCGACCAAATGAATCGCTCTCCTCTAAACTTTCCTGATTTCTCCAATGGGCCAGACAACCTTTAGACTCTTTATGCTTTATTTGGACATCTTTTGGGTTGTAATAGTTTAGTTTAACTCTAGACTGCTTTCTTGGATGTTTTTCTGCACTATTTTTCTTGTGACTTTAAGTTGTGATGTTTTTGTTTTTCATGATATTACTTGTTTGCCCCCACTCCCTATGCTATACATGTATATATTCCTTGTTAGCCTGTATGTATACTCTTGGTCTTTTCTTCTTTTTGATGAAGTCAAAAGGGGGAGAAAGGCTCTGTGCACTATAAAGATCATATGCAGGAATGCTACAAGTGAAACAGAAAGGGGGAGTTGCATCAGATTGCATCCGACAGGGGGAGTTGCATCAGATTGCATCCGACAAGGGGAGTTCCAACAAAGAAGCAACATACTGATCTTCAAAGTTCAAAGTATGTGTTTGCCATCATCAAAAAGGGGCAGATTGTGAAGAAGGTCTTGCTCCTGACCCTGGCTGAGGTTTTGATGATGACAAACTAATCGACAAAAAGAAGAAAAGAAGACTTAGAGGAAACAGTGCAACATGATTCAATATCTTCCTAGGTCTTAGTTTGGTGAGTTATGCTTCTAAGGCTTCTCTAGTATAAAGGCTCTTTAAAACACTAAAGCTAATTGAGTTTAACCTTTTCATGGATGATCTCTTATGCCTATAAATAGTCCATTTAAGTCTAGAAACAAAACACACACGAAATAGGCCAAAATTACTCTTGAATTGCTCTTTCATGTTCATTTAGCCTTTGTTCTACAACTTTCGAAGAGCCTAGATTTTGAGTTCATATTCTTCATTGTTTAAAGAACACTCTTGCTGTTCATATATTGAAGAACATAGAATTGAAAGAGCCTTCTTATGCAAAAGAGCCTTAAAGCATAACTCTCATGATCAATCCACTTGTGTATTCAAGGATTGATTCAACCAGTTGTAAACTCTTCTTCATCTAATTCTAGTTTAGTGAATATTCAACCTAGGGTTCGGTGAAGGTTGATTGTTCTGAAAGTGGTTTGCTTTCAGGGACTGAAAGTGGTGTGCTTTCAGGGGTTGTTGATAGAAATTCTTAAGGTACTTGGTGTAAGCACTTGTAAGATATTTTTATCAATAGTGGATAAATCCTCAAGGGGTTTCTTGAGGGACTGGACGTAGCCTTCGGTGGATTGAAGGTGAACCAGGATAAATTCTGTGTGTGCATTCTCCTAATCTTCATCTTTACTTTAAAGCAACGTTTATTTCCGCTGCACTCGATTGTAATTATCTTTATCTTGAAAGTAAGAAGGCGTGTTAAGGCGATACTTGGGTAAACCTAATTCACCCCCCTCTCAGATTGCTATGTATACTTACGTGGTCCGCTTGGCGAACGCAAATTGAAGACCATCACAAGCAGGAGGAGCCCAGATTCGAGCTTTGACACTGAAGTCGTCGCCAACGAGCTCCACAACTACACTGGGAAACCATTGAGCATCATCCGCAGGAAGTAGTTGTGGTTTCCTCCAAGTGATTGGCATCATGCTAAATCTTGGCTTCTTTGGAACATTGATGAGGATGGACATGATGTCTTTTTCAGCAAATTTAGCCTGGAAAGATGATGGAGGAGCTTGAGTGACGGGATCCGGACATGGCATTGAGGTTGAAGCATTCATAAGCCTTTGCTGGGTAGTCAGAATCTCAACAAGAGAAGGATCTGGATCACTAGCAAGATTTGTTTCATCTACAAATGAGCAGTTCTCTGTTTGTGCCAAACTTGCACTATCAGTCAGATTAGTCACCTTATTAGTCGCAACCGGACTAGGTGCTTCAATCACAATCGGACTTAGGCACTTCTCTACAACCGGACTAACATGTCTTTCAGTATTCAGACTTGTAGCATTGTCTGCCATCGGACTAGGTCCGTGAACATCAATTGGACTTGAGCAATTTTCAGCGGCAGGACTTGCAAGACTAACGTCCATCGGACGAGCTTCATCAGAGATCACTACTAGAGTGGGCTTTTCAACTGCAACCCATTTAGGCCTTTCCATTTTATTTTTCGCTGACCGTTGAGTGAGCTTAGGGGGCTAAAGCATCTCTAAGTTATTCTCCTTATCCTTATCAACATCAATGGCAGATGGTTGTTGCGTGTCAAAGAGTGTATTGACAAGAGAGTTGATTGTTGGATTGACTATCCCCTTGTATCGTCAGACATTTGGAATGATGTATTTAGCCAATATTTTTGCATCTAGGGAGCAGTGATGTCTCCATTGAGGCGTTGCATAGGGTAATGGTGAATTGTCAATCAGCTTGACCGTTACCCAATGTTTGTCGTCGATGTTCCCCAACATTGCAATGGTTGGTGGGTCAGAAACTAGGCCAAGTAGTGGGAGGTAGGTACAGGACTCCCTTGCACCCAATGTGACCAAAATAATGTTGAAGGTGGTGGCAGCAAGTAAGCCCATATTAGGGACATTGAATTATTTTGGGGAAAAAGCTATCTCTCTATGAGCAAGCCTTAGTGCCATAGCAACAACTTCATAGTGATCAGCAGAACAGAAGATACCACAATGGAGGATAGGTCTGTTTGTCAGCTCTTCAGGCATTCTCCTTCTTATTTGAGGCCAAGCATTCTCATGAAGGCCTATCCACTGAACAATGCAGTGGTAACCATAATTACCATCATCTTGCACATCTACAATGTCAGCAACATACTGTTGAAACAAGGATGTCATGTGTTGTAAGTATCGTGCATGGGTGGCTGAAGGTTGTACTGATGTGGCCTTTGTTTTAGAAACAGCTGATGGATGGATATCTTCTAGAATGGGTTCCAGTACTGTCTTCCTCACTCTTGGAACAAAAGCGGCTATAGTCATAGCATCTTCAGGATCATCAGACGAAGACTTCGTCTGTCCAGCTGCATTTGATGAAGTCATCGTTTGGTGAGCCTTTACCGAACGTCTTTTTTTGGGCCTAGGAGCGAACAGTGTCGCTTCAGCAACCTCAGCGGACAAAGGCACTATTTCAGGTGCAAACCTCTTGTCTCTTGTTGATCTTACTGCAGGCAGCGCTTGTGTTGCTTTTGATGACAAAGAAGATACCTCTTTAGCCAATTTATTCTTTTCCCAATCACTTAGCAAGTTGTCAGACACAACAGAGATGTTGATTGCTAGTTTCGTTCGTTGATTGGAATTGCATATACATAGTCAAAGGATATGAACTCCATTTGTTTTTTCTCCTCATCGACAAGTTTCTTCTTCCCCATCATGGTTGTAATGAGTGAGCCATACGAAAGGTTGGTTTTGGAATTTTCCAAAGTGTTCAGCATATGATGGAAGATGAGACACGGAAGATTAATTTTTTGATTGTTGACCATCTGATAGAGACCCTAGTGTGAAAGCTTGTTGACTAGGTCACGAGTCCCTTGTTTTGGAATCACCACTTTGCTTAGCACAGCGTGGGGAAATATGCGTTTGACAATTAGGTTTTTGACAGTGGCACCATTTCATTTTATTTTTGGATCTTTCTTCCAAATGCAGTTGGGGTTGATGGCGGATGCTTCCCACTTTGGTGAATAGGTAACTCCCTCATCTACTTTAACATCCAGAGCAACAATAATATCTCCAGGATAAACTTCTGTAATTACTTTCATGCATCTGGTCTTGATGCATAATGGGCCATTCTTCACTGAACAATCGTATAATTCTTTGACAAGGGAATAAGAGTAGGAGTTGCTGAGACCTCCATGAGTTTATCCCAGTCTTGAAACTGCACAAGATCTAACAACAACGGTTCACTTGTTTCACAGTCATAGCTTTAACTTATGCACAATATAGTCAGTTCCATCTTGGAAACATTTAAGTATATCATATACAAATATTCCAATGTCACAGAATGTAATATATTCAACAAATCAGCACATTATCAACAACACAACTCAGTTACCCAATCAGTTTCACAATCATCATAGACACTAAGACGATCTAAGACGTGAGTTACCCTTACCTCCTCTTAGGTTGCATACACTTTGATATTTAACTTCTAGTGTTCTCGTGTTGCCCTCGTCATGCTTTGGCTTCTACTGAATCAAAGGAATGAAATTTCAGCTTGTTCTTTGTAGCACCCCGATTACCAGGGCGTTACTGTAGCAAATAAACCGTATATAAATATGCAGGGGAATTTTCAAAACTTGGAAAAAGAGAGTATGTTTTTTTCGAAATCATTTTCCTTTTCGAAACATGCCATGCTAAGGTGCATTAGTATTATAAATACCTAATTCACAAATAGAAAAACATATGGCATAAAGTGACCGACCAATATCTTGGATTCAAAAACTCTGCTGTCAGCTGTAAAAAGAAATCTAGAACTCTTACCCTGATACGTACTCATACAAAACTTATTACATAACTAAAAAGAGATGGCGACAAGTCTTCTAGCACTAGGCGCCCGACTTCTTATCATGGTTTCTCCTGTAACAGCATCCATTTGCATCTCCGGGCTAAAGGTAGTCCGACTGGCGACGGATCACCAGAAAACACAAGCTACACACAAGGGCAAGGGTCAAATTCGAATAACAAACAAATTATCAAAGTAGAGAAACAAACAAATAAACATACAAGTTAGTGTTCCTACTAAACCCCCAAAAACTCATTAAATTAGCATATTTGTCTCTATATTCCTAAGCCCTTTGTTTTCTACAATGCTCACGGGCGTATTCCCAGTTTATCCAGATATTGCGCCATATCCGATTCGTGGGAGGTTGGATGTTTCCCCAGTGTAGGTAAGAAGGTGGCTTTCCATTGACCACTGTGATTCACCACTTCTGCAGGTTCGGCGTACACTCTCCTACACCTTATACATCTTCCAGGTCAGGCTCGAGCAATTCTGTATATAGTTACTTACCGCATGGAACGTATATCCACCTAACTACCCAATCTAGGTCTTAGTTGTCTTTATACATTTCCTAAGTTAGCTTCATAATTAACACAATTATGTAAAGCATGGGTACATATCAACAGATATAAAAACATGTGGAAGGAATAATCATGCTATTAATTATCATTAAAGAAATAAACATCCAACAAGTCAAGCCACAGATCAAAACAAACTCAATGATTCCACACATCAAACAGTTTTCATCCAACATATCAGATGACTTCAAATACTTGCATTAATATCACAATTGATACAGATATAAATCGGGTCGTTCTCAGAACGCTGTCAACTACAATTTCAGAAATCTTAGAGCACACATTTGCATAAATTTATACTTATGCTTAGTATCTAAGGAAACGAAGTGCCCTTACCGTAAAGGTAGTCGATCCTCGTGGTCTCGTGAGCTCCGTACGTCTAGATCGGTTCGGGACTCGTTATCCTTCTACAAACACAACCTAGCTTAGAACATTGAACCTAAACCTAAGGTGAAGGGGCATGTCTAAAAAGGGGACTAAACATTTAGACAAAAGCTCTACGACTTAGGAAAATTCTCGAAGGTCAAAAAATTTTTTAACAACTTCGACATTTGATGACGAACTTAGAAAAACCCTAAGTAACGAAATCTAAATTTTCTGAAAAACTAAACCATTCAAAGAGCTTCAAGGCTAGATGCTTACAAACCATTTTGAGAGCCTTAAACAAGTCTTTGGAAGTTAAAACCATACACAATCCACCAAACATCAATTCTGCCCAAAACTTTTAATTTCACAAAAACTCCAAATTTTCACCTAATAAACCACCTAGTTAGTCAAGACAATTTCACAAATCAAAACATAGCTTCTATTAAAATTTTCTAAGAAAAATATTCAAGTCTTGAGTTCAAAATCTATTAAGTTTCAAAAACACAACAATTTCAACATTTCAATACCAAGTTCCCAAAGTTCTCTAAAAATCAATTTTCAAGGGTTTTAAATGCACAATTTTCACTAGGCCCTTTTTCACTAGTTAGGGCAAAAAATTTCAGACAAACCCAAAAACTCAAACTTTTTCTACAAGTTTCCAATTCAATTTTCTACTCTTGAACTCAACAAAACCCTTTACGGTAAGGAATTGAATGGGAATGACTTCTCTAGAAGCAACCCTAACAAAAACCCAACTTGAAGTTCTTCAAAGAACCAAAACTCATTCAATCAAAAATCCAATCAGTTTAAAATGAAGCTAAAGGTAGTGGGAACAACATTTGTGAAGGGACTTTCAAATCCTAGTACTTGCAAAAAAACCAAACTCAACAAAATGAAATTTTGAATCGGTAGCAATATAGATCAAGAGGAGAGGAACACTTTACCTCAAAGTACCAAGTGAAAAAGAGTTGAGGAAGGGGCTGCCATGGAGTAAGGAGAGGGGCGGCCATGGATGATGAGGAAGAAGATGAATAGTAGACTCATCAAAGCTTCATTTTCTCTCTCTAAAAATCACTAAAACTCACTAGATTTTTACCTAATAAGGCTTGAAAGGACAACTAAACCCCTTAGAAAGGATGTGGGCCATGGCCCATTGGGCTCAAATGGGGGTGAAAGTCTAATTTTTCACTTACCCAAGGGACCAAAGTTGAAACGGAAAAGGTTAAAGTAAAAATACTTTTACTGTTCGAGAACCAAACCGTAAGGTTTTCAAAACAGGGACTAAACTCTAAGCTTATAAAGTTCTAATAAATATCTAGGTTTGTTTATTAATAAATTCTCTTCACTGACACGTCAGTGCGTCAGTGCCTCAATGCGTCAGCGCGTCACTGCGTTAGTGCGTCAAGTCACTGGTCGTCGTCTAATTCTGGTCATCAATGAGTATCTCAGTACTGCTGAGAGTATCTACCCCGGGGTCATTTATTGGTTTCGGGGTACCAGGCCCGCACAATTCAGGGACGGGTCGATCTTTCACGAAGTCCGCTCCACGCTGCCCGAAAACATTATTCACTGGATCACTATTCACGAAAATCTTCTTCTCAAAATTGATCTCGAAACGCCAAATAAAAGTGTTTGGAGATTTTAAGATTCTCGATCCGGGGTCCCGAAGTCGTCTGTACCGCCTGCTAAAGTTTCGGCTAAAAGTCCTGCTAGCGCGAAAAATTGTTCACGGGCTCCGGGAGGAAACCATATCAATATTTCAGTCGTTCCTCACGAAATTTTCCACTGATCGTCGTGGTGATAGTGAGAACGTCTAATTCTCATCCGAACTCAAAGTCAGGTCTACCTTGGCTTCCTACTAAGTGGTGTAAAAGGTATTTCACCGGTACTTCGCTCGACGATAACGCTTGCAGATGCCGCCGAGCGGATCCAACAGTACCTTGGAATAATTAAATAATTATTTAATTACTCGGGGAAAATTCCGGGTGTTACATTCTTCAGCGAAACAGAAAGAAACTCGAACTCGAAGAAGAAGAACGAACAATACCAAGTACTTTTGAAGGTGTTTAAGCTTCAGAGATTTCTTCGTGGGCAGGGAAGTATAAGATTTCAGGGAAACTAAAAATTAACGCACTGCTGAGAGTTCTGTATTTATAGAGTGAAGAAACAGACTCTCTGACAAGATTTTAATGTAAAGTGGTCAATGAAAACGGTGGGTCATTAATGCTCATTAATGACTCTGACATTTATTCAAAGTCAACAAGAGTGGCGAAAGACCCGAAGAGACACAAACTGACTTACAACAAAACCACTTCGGATGTGTACCAAAAAAAATGTCTCACCAGACGTGTACTAAAAATGTTTCACCAGACGAGTACTAAAAATGTCTCACCAGACGAGTACTAAAAATGGTCACGTAACAAGCCACCAGACGATCTCCTAAAACAATCATCTACTTCCCTTCAAAACTTCACAACTTCATAATAAAAGAAAGGGTCTTACAATACCACCCCCCTTAAAAGAGTTTCGCCCCTAAAACTACAAGTTATGAAAATAAATCAGGGTACTGCTCCCTCATTTTCTCCTCTAACTCCCACGTAGCATCACCAGTCGTCTGGTTCCAAATTACCTTCAAAAGTGAAATCTGCTTGTTCTTCAACTGTTTGATTCTACGATCAGCAATACTCATTGGAGGAACCTCTAACGTCAAATTATTTTTCAATTGAACATTATCCTAAGTAATAATATGAGAAGGATCCAGAATGTATTTACGTAATTGAGATACATGCAAAACATCGTGAATTTTAGCTAAGAAAGGCGGTAATGCAATACGATAAGCCACTGGCCCAACTCTAATGGTCTCAGTCTGTTGTCCGCGTAGCTCTTCTGTCTACTCTGAGACGTTTTCATTTTCTCTTTGTTCAATTTAACCTTTTATGTCGTCTGTTGAACTAACTTAGGTTCAAGTAACAAATGTTCTCCATCTTGAAACCAACACAGAGGTGTTCTGCATCTCCTTCCATACAACGCTTCGTATGGTACCATTCCAATACTAGCATGAAAACTATAGTTTTAGGTGAACTCGATTAATGGCAATAACTCATCCCAACTTCCTTGATTATCAAGCACACAAGCTCTAAGAAGATCCTCTAATGATTGAATAGTCCTCTCCGTCTGTCCATCCGTGTGTGGATGATAAGTTGGACTTAAACTCAATGTCTAACCAAGAGCATTCTGCGAAGCCTTCTAAAAATGAGAAGTAAACTTCGGATCTCTGTCTGAAACTATAGTCGAATGAATCCCATGCAGACGGACAATCCCTGCAATGTAAACTTCAGCAAGCTGTTCCACCTTGTAAGTAGTGTTAACTGGTAGGAAATGTGCAGTCTTGGTTAGACGATCTACAATAACCCAAATAGAATCGAATCTCTTCTGAGTGAGTGGTAAAGCCACAACGAAATCCATAGATATGCTATCCCACTTCCATTCTGGCACTGCAAGAGGTTGCATCAACCTTGAAGGTTTCTGATGCTCAACCTTTGCCTTCTGACAAGTCAGACAAGCAGCAACATATTCAGCAACGTTCCTCTTCATGCCTGGCCAACAAAAATGTAGCCTTAAGTCGTGATACATCTTCGTCGAACCTGGGTGAAGACTCAACTTACTCTTGTAACCTTCATCAAGAATCAATCTCCTTAGTTCAGCATCATTCGGAACACATACACGTCCTTTACAACATAAAACATCATCAGATCAGCCCTCAAAATCCGGTTCCTTTCCCAGACTAGTCCCTTCTCTCTTCCCAATCAAGACCTCGTCTTGTCTCTACTTGACTCTGATTTCTTCCAATAGATCACTAGACACAGTAATCATACCAAAAATCAACATGGATAGTTTTACAACTAAGAGCATCACGCACCAATTGGCATTTCCTGGATGATACTGCAACGACAAATCATAATCCTTAAAAAATTCCACCCATCGTCTTATGGTCACTGAAAACAGTAAACGTACTCCCATACAAATAATGCCTCCAAATCATAAGAGCAAAAACTACAGTAGCAAGTTCCAAATCATGTGTAGGATAGTTTCTCTCATGAATCTTCAAATGTCTTGAAGCATAAGCCACAACTTCACTGTTCTGCGTCAATACACAACCCAAACCTAGATAAGAAGAATCACAATAAACATCATAAGCTTCTCCACATTGAACTAAAATCAAAACTGGTGCATTTGTAAGACGAAGCTTCATCTCTTGAAAATTAGACTCACACTCTTCATTCCATGCAAAAGTATGATTCTTCCTAGTCAGCTTTGTCAAAGGTCCTGTAATATTTGCAAAGCCCTCAATGAATCTACGATAATATTCTGCAAAACCCATAAAACTTCTGTAGCAGTCTTAGGTTGATCCCACTTAGTCACGGCATCTACCTTACTTGGATCAATGGCAATGCCTTCCTTAGAAATAACATGCCCCAAAAAATTTACTTCCTCTAACCAGAATTCACACTTAGCTAAATTTCCAAAAGAGTTCTCTCACGTAAAACAGACAATACCAGACGTAGGTGTTCCACATGCGCTTCATGGTTCTTCGACTAGATTAAGATGTCATCAATCAAGATGACCACGAACCTATCTAAAATGGGATTGAAAATATTATTCATGTAATCCATAAATACAACAGGTGCATTGGTAACCCCAATGGCATCACTAAATACTCATAGTGTCCATAGCGAGTATGAAATACAGTCATCTGAATGTCTGCTTCCTTAACTCAAATCTAGTGATAACCATATCGCAAATCAGTCTTTGAAAACACAGCAAATCCACGAAGTTGATCCATCAAATCTTTAATCCTAGGCAAAGGGTAACGGTTCTTCACTATCACCTCATTCAACTGCCTGTAATCTATGCACAGACGAGACCTACCATTTTTCTTCTTTTCAAGTAACACTAGCGCTCCCCATGGAGAAACACTTGGTCAAATGAAACCTTTCACCATGAGATCATCAATCAGATTCTTTAGCTCCACTAACTTTGCTGGTGCCATTCAATACGGTGCAATGGAAATTGGTCCTGTTCCACGAATCACATCAGTAGGTGGTATTCCTTGTACGTCTTTAGGCATCACATCTTCAAAATCACGTACGATGGGTATGCTCTGTACCTCATCAGCGGACGATCCCACAACACAAGTTTCCAACAAAACCTTCAAAGTTCTTCTTCTCAGGGAGGATTTGGAAAGATAGGAGTCCAAAAATTCAAACATCCTAAGATTAGGGCACAATCCAGTAGAACATGGTGAAGTGAAAGCCAATCCATGCCTATGATTACGACCAATTTCTTAAGGGGTAAACAAATCAAATTCACAACAAATTTCCTATCCTATAAAATTAAAGGACAATTCTAGCAAATAGAGGTTGCAGTTAAGCTCTTGGCTATAGGAATAGGTACCACCAAGTCAAACGGCAACTCTGACACGGGAAAACTCAACTTTACCACACAATCAACAACAATAAAGGAGTAAGTACGTCCTGCATCAAAAAATATAGAAAGAGAAATACCAGAAATATCGCCATGACCTTTAATCAAGCCTTCAGCATCAACAGGTGGTTCACCCAAAATGTTATAAACTCTGCCTTGAGCAACAGGACGTGATAGCAATTCTTCAAGTGTACATATTGTATCGAAGTAATATAAAAGATATCGTTCTCCACAGGGATAAGAATTGATTATGGACTTTAAACTCAATTATTAGAGCAGAAAATAAAAAGATATATTTTGATGTCTTTGTGATAAAGATAACATAAAGCGAGGGGAAAGAAAACTATGATAAAAATAACACTTGGGTTTGAGTTTCACCTAACCAAATTATGTCTCTTACAAACTGAAAAATCAGATGAACTCGGAAATTGTTCTTAGGTGCTCTAGCCTAGAATTTCTACTTGTTAATACCTTAATCAAATAGAACATCCAATTACATTACCAAACCTAATACCGTAGTGATTAGTTAATCCAATTAAAGAATTAGTGTTCTTAGTTCATGCCAACACTATTGATTCCCACCCTTATACCTAAGTGACGGAATAACCTATTAATCTAATCCCATATCCCTTTAATCTTACCAATTACCATTGTGCAGGAGAAAGCATGATAAGCTTGTCTGCACCAAGCATAATTGAACATGGGGAGAAGATTCTGTTAGATCAGATAGCAACCTGAGAGGGGGGGTGAATCAGTGTTGCCCCAATTTTCGCCTTATTGAAATCGTTACTTTCAAGTTTATGATGATCACGTATTGATCGTTGTGATTGCAGCGGATATGAACAATACTTGAAAGTAAATGTGAAGGATAAAGAGAATCACACACAAGATTTATCCTGGTTCGCCTTCAATCCACCGAAGACTACGTCCAGTCCCTCAAGAAAACCCCTTGAGGATTTTTCCACTATTGATAAGAATTTCTTACAAGTTCCTAACCCAAGGACCCCAAGAACTTCTACCAATATCCTGTGAAAGCAAACCGCTTTCAACAGCCCCTGAAAGCAAACCGCTTTCAGTTCCTGAAGGCAAACCACCCTCAGACCTTGAAGGCTAAACCACCTTCAATGAAAACCCTGAAAGTAAACCACTTTCAGTGACAACAACCCTTCACCGAATACCACGGTGAAAAACTCAATCTTATAGAAAGAGATGAAGAAGATATTACAATCGGCTGTTTCAATCCTTTAACACACAATTGGATTGAACATGAGAAATTATGCTTTAAGGCTTTTAAGCATAATACAATTCTGAGTTCTTCAAGATATGAACAGCTAATGTGTTCTTGTAAACATGAAGATCATGAACTCAGAAATTAGGCTCCAAAAGATTTAAGTTCTAAAAGATGAACTAATTTTGAAAGAGCTTTGGCCTAATGTGTTTTTCTCATGTGAAATGTGTATATTTCGTGTGTGTTGTGTGTGTTCGTGTGTGTTCTGTTTTCTGGACTCAAATGGTCTTTATATAGGCAAGGGAAACGTCCTTGAACCATCACAACCCTTTTCAAAAGGTTTGGGACACAATGGTTCATGAAAAGATGCACTTTTTCGTTCTGGTAATCGATTACCATACTTAGTGTAATCGATTACACAAGTGACCGTTTCAGTTTGAATTTGAATTTCAAACATGTAATCGATTACAAGACTGGAGTAATCGATTACTTGCCTTGGTGTAATCGATTACCATAATGGTGTAATCGATTACACAGAAGCCCATTTTCCAGAAACTTGTTCTTTGAGACTTGCTTAAGGTTTTCTACTTCTTTTAAGTTATGAAAACTCTTAGCTTGATTAGATTAGGTGTTTTAAGAGCCTTTATGCTTTAATAAACCTTTGGAAGCATAACTCACCTAATTCTAAGACTTCTAGACTATTGATGGACTTGAGTGCTTGATTCTTTTGAAGTCTTCTTTTCTTCTTTTTGTTGATGAGTTTGTCGTCATCAAAACCACAGCCAGGGTCAGGAACAAGACCTTCTTCACAATCTCCCCCTTTTTGATGATGGCAAACACATACTTGAAACTTTGAAGGTCATATGTGCATTCTTGATGCTTAACTCCCCCTATTTGATGAAATTTAGTATTTCTGATTTTTCTCCCCCTTTCTAGTGTACTTGTTGAATTCCTGCATATGATCTTTAAAAGCACGGAACCTTTCTCCCCCTTTTGACTTCATCAAAAAGAAGAAAAGACCAAAAAATGTACAGGCATACATCCATACAAGTATATAATGCAAAATAAAGCATTGGGGAATAGGGGTAAATATGGAAAACATGAACAACCAGCACTTACATATATATAAACGAAGGCAAATACATAGGTTATACATAGTAAGACATATCAAACATATGTAGTAGAGAGATTACAACAAATAGATAAAGCCATTTTTGGAAAATAGGGAAATCCTAATAGTAAGTAGATAATTATATGGAGACATAGGACTTCAGAACTTAAGCGTGACTAGAATCTTCAGAGTTCTCAGAAGGGTCAAGTTCTTGAAGGCTCTCAATTTCCTTACGCATGAAGGAATGCATGGCCTCTATGCGATTTTCCACAAGTATAAAACGAGACCGAATGGTATCCTCCAGTTGGCCCAACTTCTGAGAAAGACGGAGTGACAAGATATCCATCCTTTCTAGTATAACCTTGGTTTCTTGTGAGAAATTTGAAGGAATGGTATAAAAGGGAGATAATCCAGCCGATGCAGCATTGGTTTGAACATCAATGCGATATCGAGACAACACTAGAGGATCTGTGGAGGATTCCCTTCGAGAAACATTGATTGGAGAGGATACATTTGAAGGACGTGGAAGAGACCCCATGGCGAAACAAGTCTTAGAGGAAGAAAGATTGTATATGAAGGAAGGTAGGCAAAAGGGCAGAAGACAAATGCTGATTTTATAGAGAAAATCGTGCGTGTAATCGATTACGACAGTTATGGTAATCGATTACAGCAGTTTCAAGTTTGAAAATTATTCAAATTTTGAATGTGTAATCGATTATGGCAGTTTGAATAATCGATTACTCAGATGTTTCTAATGAGCACGAGGACTTACAACATGGATAATCGATTACAAATCCTAGGGTAATCGATTACTAGGACATTTTTACAAGTTCTAGGCTCTAGATTCCTATGTAACACTTTTCCTATAAAACACTTAATTACATAATCTATCTAAAAGCATGTAAACACATATTTATCATAAAGATCGTGCAAATAACATGTTAACTTAAGTATCATGCTCATCTAAAATGCCTAACTCTCTTCTTATCTTATAAAATGATTCCTTAGAAAGAGGTTTAGTAAAGATATCTGCTAGTTGATTATGTGTATCTACAAAAGAAATCTCTATATCTTTCCTCATAACATGATCTCGAAGAAAATGATGTCGTATATTAATATGCTTAGTTCGAGAATGCATGATAGGGTTTTTAGTGAGATTAATGGCACTTGTGTTGTCACATTTGATAGAAATGCAGCCCAGCTCTAAGCCATAATCTTTGAGTTGTTGTTTGAGCCATAGAGTTTGTGCACAACAACTTCCTGCAGCAATATATTCTGCTTCTGCAGTACTTAGAGCAACACATGCTTGTTTCTTACAAGACCAAGAAACAAGGGCATTTCCTAACAAGTGACAAGTACCACTTGTACTTTTTCTTTCAGTTTTACAACCAACATAATCAGAATCAGAATATCCAATCAAATCACAAACACTTCCTTTGGGATACCACAAACCAACATTTGTAGTTCCTTTCAAATATTTGAAAATCCGCTTAACAGAACTCAAATGTGATTCCCTAGGAGATGCTTGATATCTAGCACATAGACATACGCTAAACATAATATCAGGTCTACTTGCAGTTAAGTACAAAAGAGATCCGATCATACCTCTATATTTAGTGATATCAACTTGAACACCGGATTCATCTTGATCTAGATATGTATTAGACCCCATTGGTGTGGCTATGGCTTTGCAATCATCTAAATCATATTTCTTTAATAATTCCTTGCAAAACTTTGATTGATTGATGAATATTCCATCATTTGATTGCTTGATTTGCAAACCAAGAAAGAAATTTAATTGTCCCATCATGGACATCTCAAATTCTTCTTGCATCATGTTAGAGAAATCTTTGCAAAGAGATTCGTTAGTTGCACCAAAGATAATATCATCAACATAAATTTGAACAAGTAAGGTATTACCTTTGGTTCTTTTGATGAACAAGGTTGTATCAGCCTTACCTTTTTGAAATCCTTTATCACAAAGGAAAGTACTTAACCTATCATACCATGCACGAGGGGCTTGCTTAAGACCATAGAGTGCTTTCTTTAGTCTGAAGACATGTGAAGGAAACTTTGGATCTTCAAATCCTGGAGGTTGCTTCACATATACTTCTTCTTGAATATATTCGTTCAGGAAGGCACTTTTGACGTCCATTTGATACAATGGGAAGTTTAAAGAGCAAGCATATGCTAATAACAATCTTATGGCTTCTAATCTTGCTACGGGTGCATATGTTTCATCAAAATCTATACCTTCTTCTTGATTATAACCTTGAGCAACCAATCTTGCTTTATTTCTAACTATAATACCATTTTCATCTAACTTATTTCTAAATACCCACTTTGTTCCAATAATGTGTTTATCACTAGGCTTAGGGACAAGTTCCCAAACTTGATTCCTTTCAAATTGGTTTAGTTCTTCCTGCATTGCTACAATCCAATACTCATCCTCTAGAGCATCATTTACTTTTGATGGTTCTATCTGAGAGACAAAGGCCATATTCAAAACTGAATCATTCAAGCGTAGCCTTGTAGAGACGCCTCTAGAGATATCACCAATAATATTATCAACTGGATGATCCCTATGGGTTCTCCATTCTTTTGGAAGTTGATAAGTATTATCTTCAATGTGCTCTTCTTGTATTGGATTATGATCTCCATCTTTTTGAGAATCTTCATTTATAATGATGTCATCTTCTTCATTATCCGGAAGATTGACTTTATCTTCTATTGAAGATTTAGATTCATCAAAAGAAACATGTATGGATTCTTCCACGGATAGAGTTTTCTTGTTAAAGACTCTATATGCTTTGCTTGTTAAAGAATATCCAAGGAATATACCTTCATCAGATTTTTCATCAAACTTACCAAGGTTTTCCTTTCCATTATTCAAGACAAAGCATTTTGATCCAAAAGCATGTAGATGAGAGATATTTGGTTTCCTTCCTTTGTAGAGTTCATAGGGGGTTTTCTTAAGAATAGGTCTAATGAGAACTCTATTGGAAACATAGCAAGCAGTACTTACAGCATCAGCCCAGAAGTATTTAGGGAGACTTGATTCACTCAGCATGGTTCTTGCTAATTCCTCAACTAATCTATTCTTTCTTTCTACTACACCATTTTGTTGTGGTGTTCTCGGAGTAGAGAAGTTATGTGATATTCCATTTTCATCACATAGTTCTTGGAATTGTTGATTCTGAAATTCTCCACCATGATCACTTCTTATAGAAGAGATCTTTAAAGACTTCTCATTTTGAACAAGCCTTGCATATCTTTTGAATGCATTGAAGGCTTCATTCTTATGAGGAAGAAATAAAGTCCATGTAAATCTAGAGAAATCATCAACAATAACAAGTGCATAGAAATTACCTCCGAGGCTTTTAGTTCTAGAAGGTCCGAACAAATCCATATGTAACAATTGAAGGGGTCTTGAGGTCGAAACTATGTTCTTTGGTTTGAAGGATGTTCTGGTTTGCTTCCCTTTTTGACATGCATCACAAAGCTTGTCTTTCTCGAATTTTATCTTTGGAAGCCCAATAACTAGATCATGCTTGACTAGTTTGTTTAAATGATCTATGTGAATATGTGCAAGTCTTCTATGCCATAGCCAAGAGTCACTATTATTTTTGGCCAAAAGGCATCTCACATTTTGTGGAATTTCTTCCAATGAGATCATGAAGACTTTGTTTACTTTATATCCAGAAAACTTAATTTCTTTAGTTTTCACGTCTTTCACAACACATATATCATTACTAAAACCAACTTTCAAACCTTTATCACATAGTTGACTAATACTCAGAAGATTATGCATCAAACCATCAACGTAAAGAACTTTATCGATGACTGTTTGAGGGGGTGTGCCTATTCTTCCAATACCGAGTATTTTTCCCTTTTGATTGTTACCATATGTGACGAAACCTTTTTCCCTAGGTATAAGAAAAGAAAACTTGGTTTTGTCTCCTGTCATGTGTGATGAGCAGCCACTATCAAGATACCATAAATCCTTTGCGGCTTTCATACACACCTACATGACAAAGTTCAGACATGGGTATTAGGAACCCAACAAGTTTTGGGTCCTTCTAAGTTAACATCCTTTCTAACCCAAATGTACTCCCTATTTGGTACTCCTACATGTTTGTAGTAGCATCTACTAGGGATATGTCCTACTTTGTTACAATATGTGCAAGAGTAATGATTGTAACTAGAGGTTTGTCTAGGAAAAGGGTGAATCTTCTTAGGAAGTCTATTTTGATTGTTCTTCCTATTGTTTGTACTTCTAGCAGGATTAATCTTATTGTTACTAGAAGATCCTGATACGTGGTTTGGTCTTACAAACACAGTTTTCCTAACCTCTTTTGTCTTTGGGTGAGAAGTATATCCTAATCCTGATTTATTGTTTGAATGTCTTTGAATACTTAGAATATCATCTAACTTCTGTTTTCCTTTATTGAATTTATTTACTCTTTGTTGAAGATTTTCTATCTTTTCTTCTAAAGAACTACACTTAGTGCATTTGTGAGTAATGTCTAACTTAGATTTTACTATATCTAGTTCTTCTTGTAAATTTCTACATTTACTTTCTAGGGAAGAAATTAACTCATTTTGCCTAGTGCTAACTTTAGAAAATTCTTGACATACTTTAAACATATTTTCCATGGTAAACTTTAAATCATGAAAAGATATAGAATTATCACTAACCTGGGAATCTTCAACATCAGAATCATGTGAGGCCATCAAAGCAACTTGTGCTTCTTCTTTATCAGAATCAGATGATGAACTTACTTCATTATCATCCCAAGCCAAATATGCTCTCCGAGTAGATTGATCCTTTTTCTCGAACTTCTCTCTTAGACCATGTTTCTTCTTCTGAAGATTTGGACAGTCTGATTTGAAGTGTCCCGGTTTACCACATTCGAAACATGTGATCTTTTGAGAGGAAGATGATTCATTGTTCTTTTGGAAAGATTTGTTGTTGTTGAATTTCACACCTTTTCTTTTAAGAAACTTTCCAAAATTCTTTACTAGAAGATTCACATTCCCATTATCTTCTTCTTCAGAATCTGCATCATAATCTTCTTTGATGCTTTCTTTTGCTTTTAGGGAAATGGATCGATACTTCTTCTCATGTTGTTCATTTTCTTCCAAACGATTCAATTCCAACTCGTGTTCTTGGAGTTTTCCAAAAAGAGTTGCAAGAGTCATTTTTGATAAACTCTTCTTCTCTGAGATGGCTGTTACTTTTGGTTGCCATACTCTTGTAAGTGATCTTAGAACTTTCATGTTCAAGTCACTGTTTGAAAATTGTCTACCAAGAGCAATCAAATGATTAATTAAATGAGTGAATCGTTTTTGCATGTCTAATACCTTTTCTCCTATAAGCATTCTGAACATCTCATATTCTTGAGATAGAGTATTGATCTTTGATCTCTTGACTTCATCTGTTCCTTCATGAGTCACCATCAACGTATCCCATATTTCTTTCGATGTAGTGCACGTTGATACTCTGAAAAATTCATCCATGCCAAGAGCAGATGTAAGAATGTTCATTCCTTTGAGATCATGTTGAACCTTCTTCTTTTCTTCTTCACTCCAAGTACTTTCTGATTTTGGTTGTGAAGTTCCTTCTTCATCTGTTGTTACAGGCACAAAGGGACCTTCTTCAATGGCTTTCCATATTCCTGCGTCTAATGACTTTATGAATATCTTCATCTTGATTTTCCATAAGTCATAGTGTTCTCCATTGAAGAATGGTGGCATGTTTATGTTATGTCCTTCACTTGTTCCATGATTGCAAGAGGATGCCATCTTTTCCCGGATCTTAGGAATAACTTACCTAAACTTCCGCTCTGATACCAATTGTTAGAACAGATAGCAACCTGAGAGGGGGGTGAATCAGTGTTGCCCCAATTTTCGCCTTATTGAAATCGTTACTTTCAAGTTTATGATGATCACGAATTGATTGTTGTGATTGCAGCGGATATGAACAATACTTGAAAGTAAATGTAAAGGATAAAGAGAATCACACACAAGATTTATCCTGGTTCGCCTTCAATCCACTGAAGACTACGTCCAGTCCCTCAAGAAAACCCCTTGAGGATTTTTCCACTATTGATAAGAATTTCTTACAAGTTCCTAACCCAAGGACCCCAAGAACTTCTACCAATATCCTGTGAAAGCAAACCGCTTTCAACAGCCCCTGAAAGCAAACCGCTTTCAGTTCCTGAAGGCAAACCACCCTCAGACCTTGAAGGCAAAACCACCTTCAATGAAAACCCTGAAAGCAAACCACTTTCAGTGACAACAACCCTTCACCGAATACCACGGTGAAAAACTCAATCTTACAGAAAGAGATGAAGAAGATATTACAATTGGCTGTTTCAATCCTTTAACACACAATTGGATTGAACATGAGAAATTATGCTTTAAGGCTTTTAAGCATAGTACAATTCTGATTACTTCAAGATATGAATAACTAATGTGTTCTTGTGAACATGAAGATCATGAACTCAGAATATAGGCTTCATGAACTCAGAATATAGGCTCCAAAAGATTTAAGTTCTAAAAGATGAACTAATTTTGAAAGAGCTTTGGCCTAATGTGTTTTTCTCATGTGAAATGTGTATATTTCGTGTGTGTTGTGTGTGTTGTGTTTTATGGACTCAAATGGTCTTTATATAGGCAAGGGAAACGTCCTTGAACCATCACAACCCTTTTCAAAAGGTTTGGGACACAATGGTTCATGAAAATATGTACTTTTTCGTTCTGTTAATCGATTACCATACTTAGTGTAATCGATTACACAAGTGACCATTTCAGTTTGAATTTGAATTTCAAACATGTAATCGATTACAAGACTGGAGTAATCGATTACTTGCCTTGGTGTAATCGATTACCATAATGATGTAATCGATTACACAGAAGCCCATTTTCCTGAAACTAGTTCTTTGAGACTTGCTTAAGGTTTTCTACTTCTTTTAAGTTATGAAAACTCTTAGCTTGATTAGATTAGGTGTTTTAAGAGCCTTTATGCTTTAATAAACCTTTGGAAGCATAACTCACCTAATTCTAAGACTTTCTAGACTAATGATGGACTTGAGTGCTTGATTCTTTGAAGTCTTCTTTTCTTCTTTTTGTTGATGAGTTTGTCGTCATCAAAACCACAGCCAGGGTCAGGAGCAAGACCTTCTTCACATTTTTGGTATCAGAGCAATGGTTAAGATAACCAGAGCTATTAGGTAATAGGAGATTCTGAAATCGATTTATAGGGTGTCAATCGAAAGAAGAATTTGTGTGAATAACTATTTATGATACTATTTGGTTGAGATCGTTCTTGAGTGGACAATCTCATACTTTGTGTGTTGACAACCTTTTTGGCTGTTTCTGTTGTTTGGATAAATTGCTAGTCTTTCTTAACAGGAGTAAGAGGTTAACAAATCAAAACACAGAAATGGCAGATCAAAACGCAATGAACCAGATGGCTGCTGCAATTACTAATCTTACTACGTTAATGACGCACCAAACAAATGTAGTTGCTGCTCGTGCAGAGGAAGATGCAAATAGAGCTGCTGCATGTAAGACCCTCAAGTTT
The DNA here is from genome assembly GCA_030819835.1 of Acmispon strigosus. Classification (NCBI taxonomy): domain Eukaryota; kingdom Viridiplantae; phylum Streptophyta; class Magnoliopsida; order Fabales; family Fabaceae; genus Acmispon; species Acmispon strigosus. The sequence goes on along the minus strand of JAUAMA010000004.1, from coordinate 14,218,480 downwards.
TGAGTATTTACAGTTTAATTGATGAACGGTTTATAATTGCAGTTTATTCCCTATAGTATTTATAATTGTATTGAGGTCCCTTGGTTAATGATAAATGGATTTAAGATTTGGACTATTAGGTAATTTTTTGGGTCATGTTGATTTTCTTTGAGGATCATTAAAATAATTTCACTTCAGTTGTAACAAGAATGACTTTGGCCTAGCAGTTGAGATTTCAGTATTTCAGTTACATGGAATGGGTTTGAACCTTGGTAAGGGAGTTTTTATTTCTTTTTATATTTTTAAAGGGGCTAAGAATTTCGAAATTTTGAATTGAAATCAGAATTATTAGGCTTTCATTAGAGTAGTAAATGTAGATTCTGATAGCAAAATCGCGTAGTAAAAAAGATCGAACCCAAAGGATAGGTGTTCTTATTAATATAGAATTTAGTACTTGTGCAGAAATTTAAAAGATGAGAATATATGTTGATGTTTTTAGAACAAGAAATAAACAATAGCATAAAATGATAAGAGAAAGAGATGATGAACATTAAGCTCTTGGGTTGGTTTACATAGTCTATAAAACATGCTAGAAATCTCCTACTTAATTTCTGAATTAGAAATCCATTTTCATGATGCTATAGCCTAGTGTAACTACAAGTTAATTCCTTAAGCATTGTAGATCTTTCATTTTAATTACTAAACCCAATTTCTTGGTACCTATTTAACTAAAGAAGAAGATGAAGAAGATGTTCGGGCCAACATAAAGTTACGTCCATCCTAATTCCTTAGTGATGTATACTTATAAACTTTTTTATTACCTAGTTCCCTTACTACTCACTGATGACAGGATTAATATATGATGTTTTTAGGTTGTTTTTAGTCTTTTTATTTTATTATTTTTGAGTCACATATAGGATTTTTAGTATTTTTACATAGATTTTATATTTATTTTGCATTCTGCATATAGATTAGCTTTTATTTGTTTTTCTAACTTTATTTTATATTTTTAGGAATTTTTATAGCTATTTAATATTTTAGGAAAAGCTGGTATAGTTATCATTTTTGTCCAGGGACCGATTTGTAAAGTTTCAGGAAATAAAGGATCAAAGTGTAAAGGTTCAAGAGTGGAGGATGAAAAGTGAAGTTTGAAGGAGTCAAAGGGCCAGAATTGAAGTTCTAACAAAGAGGGGACTTGAAGTGAATTAAAGAATGTGAAACAACTCTCTTTGATTTGAGCACATGTAAAATAAGGTTTGAAGGATTAATGGTGGAAGGAAGGAGTTTCAGAACTTATTAGGGGCTGAATGAGCCTAATTAAGCCAATCAATTCCCCCATTGAAGAAGAAAGGAATCCAAGAAAAAGCTGCCAGTGTTCGTCCCAGCGCTGCAGCGTTGGAAGACCCAACGCTCAAGCGCTGGACCTCTGACTAGGATGTGAGTCAGAGGTTGCACCCAGCGCTGCAGCGTTGGAAGCCAGCGCTCAAGCGCTGGGCCTATTTCTGCACGTTGGATTTTAATGCTTCCCAGCGCCCGAGCGTTGGGAATGCCAGCGCCCAAGCGCTGGAGGTCAGGTTTTTGCTATAAATAGTGAGCTTTTCTTCACTTGTAAGACACACCTATTCAGAATACAACAAGTGTTCTTCTTTCCTCCTTAAAGATCATTGTTCCTAGGAATTGTGGGAAGCCATACTTGAGCTCCTATCCAGGGTAATTCGATGACTCTTTTAGCCAAGCTTGGCTAATTCTTTCTTTAGTATCTTGGGTTGTTTTAGTTTATAATCTATGTTTTAGTTTTCTTCTACTCTTCTGAATAATATTGCTATAGTTCATGTTTTATTTCCTTGTTCTTAATATTTATCTTGATGATCACAAGTGTTTTTACTTATTGCTTATAACAATGGAAATTGGTAAGTAGTAAGGGACCTAGGATTTAAAAGAAGTTATATGACATATCACTAAGGTATTAGGATAGACTTAACTTTATGTTGGCCTGAAAATGCTTTCTTCATCTTCTTCTTGGTTTTTTCTAGATTGCAAGGTATTGAATTTAGTAATTGAGAAGAAAGTTTTACAATGTGTAAGGTATTAACTTGTAAAAACATTAGGCTATAGCATCATGACTTGGTACTAAAATTCAGAATTCAAGTAGTAGTTGCTAGCATATTTTATAAATTATATAAATCAACCCAAGTGCTTAAGACTCATCATCATCTCTTTCTTTATTATTTTATGCTATTGTTCTTGCTTGCTATAAAAACCAACATCAAATACTCATCTTTTAAATTTTCTGCACAAGTACTAAATATTATAATAATAGGAAACCTATCCCTTGGGTTCGATCTTTTTATTACGCGATATTGAATCGTACACTTGCGATTTGGGTATCACTCACCAAATGGCCTTATGTAATAAGTAATAAGCAAAACCTCTTGGGATCCACAAGATAGAAATTAAGCATAAGGTAACAAAACATGAATGGAAATAATATTCATAAATGTAAGAAAAAACTAGTACATGAATTATAAACTAAAACAACCCAAAAACTTAAAAAAGAAGTTAGCCAAACATGGCTAAAGGAGTCATTGAATTACCCTGGATAGGAGCTCAAATATGGCTTCCCACAAGTCCTAGGAACAATTCTCAAAAAGGGAGAAAGAGAGAATACTTGTTGTATTCTAAGATGGTGTGCTTTACAAGTGAAGAAAAGGGTAATATTTATAGCAAAAATCCACCCTCCAGCGCTTGGGCGCTGGCATTACCAACGCTTGGGCGTTGGATTGCATTAAAAATCCACTTTCTGTCCGAGGCCCAGCGCTTGAGCGCTGGCTTTCCAACGCTTGAGCGCTGGGTGAGAATCTGACTCATTTCCTAGTCAGAGTCCCAGCGCTGGCTTTCCAACGCTTGAGCGCTGGGATCCCAACACTGGAGCGTTGGGACGCTGCTGCTTCATCTCCAAGCTTTTCTTTCTTCTTCATGGTAATGGGTTTTGAATGCCTTAAAAAGCCAGTACTCAGCCCTTAATCAATTCTGAAACCTTCCCACTACCATCAACCCTTCAACATTATTTCCCATGTGCTAATTTGAGGAGAGTTGCTTCATATTCTTCCCTTTCATTTTTAGCCCTCTCTTTACTAGCACTTCAATTCTAGACCCTTTATTCTCTCAATCTTCACTTTTAGTCCTCCACTCTTGAACTTTCACATTTTGGTCCCTGATTTCCTGAAACTTTACAAACTGGTCCCTGGACAAAAATGATAACTAAACAAGCTTTTCCTAAAAATATAAAATAGCTATAAAAATTCCTAAAAATATAAAATAAACCTAGAAAAACAAATAAAATCTAATCTACATGCAAAATGCAAAATAAATATAAAATCTATATAAAAATAATAAAAAACCTATATGTGACTCAAAAATAATAAAATAAAAAGACTAAAAACTACCTAAAAACATCATATAATATCCACTCATCACACCACTATACCCAACGACAGCTTGTCTTCAAGCGACAAAACTTAAAGAGAAACTCGTCCCTGAGTTTAGAGAAATTTTATCTGATTACAACTTGAAGCACAAAAACCTTTCAAAGAAAGCTTAGCAGAAAAGGAAGACATGCATGTTTTACAGATAAAGAAACAAGAAAGTTTAGGCTTGGATTTTAACATGTTTGAGTTCATCAATTAAGCTCACAAAATGATATTCCCCATGAAAAATAAGAAAGCTCAATGATTCTGCCTATCATTCAAATCAAAACTGAAATAAAGCAACCAAGTGATTTTGAAGAGATTTTTAAGGTTGTAACTTAGCCAAAGGGTTGAACAATTTTAAGGTGTGGATTTCAAGAAATTGGCAACTCTAGTGGCTGACTCAGAAACTTGTTGTTAAGTGATTTTTCTTGACTTAAGAGCTCCAACAAATACAAACAGGGGTCCTCTCAATTTTTCTCTTTTTTTTTTTTTTTTTGAACAAAGTAGTGGAATGTATGGGATGAATGACTTGAATTTTAATCCCCTCATACTCTTTCTCACCCCAGTACTTCATTATTTTTTTTTTCCTAAGGCACATACCTTTTATTTTTCAAATTTTTTCCTTCTTTTTTTTAGAGAGAAACCCAACAAACATAGCTCTAGCAATTTAGCACATGAATCACAATAACAACTTTAAGAATTATCACACAAAGTAGGCTCCAAAGAATGACTCTTTTAAGGCTCAAAAGGGGCTACTAGTGGATATAACATTTCAAGCAAAAATCTGAGTTTTCAAAAAAAATGCCTATAATCTCTTCTCAACTAACAAAGTGTACAAAACTCCAATCAACATGCAACACAAGGCAGAAAAATTTAACAATCAAGAATTCAGAGTCCTCAGCTCTCAGAAAAAAGATAGGGTAAGTGGTACCCTTTTTAGAACTCAGAAAAAAACTTTTGCCACCAACCAAAACATTCAAGATGTCAAAATCCTTCCTACAGCATGCAATCCTAACCACTTCAAAACATATAACCTTTTTCACAAAGCAGTTCAATCAGATAAAGCATTCACAAAGCTATAGCAATATTCAGAATGGATAAAATACTCAAGACTCATGCAAAAATAAAACAGAAAAACTAAACTAAAAATAAAACTAAAAACTATAAAAAGAAAAACTAAAAAAAACTAAGAAGCTGGCGTAGTACACAAATTTCCACAAAAGTCCAAGGGAACCTCAATGCAAAATTAGAACACTGGGCAATCAGAGGTCCCAGCGCCTGAGCGCTGGGTTTCCAACACTATGGCGCTGGAAATTAGAAAAATAAAAACTGGGATTCCAGGGGCCTAGCGCATGAGCGCTAGCCCTCTAGCGCTAGAGCGCTAGCCCTCTAGCGCTAGAGCGCTGGAATTTACTGGAACCAGAGGTGTAAAGCAGGGGCCTAACGCTTGAGCGTTGGCTTCCAGCGCTTGAGCGCTGGCCTCTCCTGCAGCAAAAACAGAATTTTTTTTTTCTTTTTTTTCCTTTTATTTAATTACAAGAGTAGTGCAAAAAATTAAAAAGACAGAAAAATAAACTATCCTAAGTTGGGTTGTCTCCCAACCAGCTCATTGTTAAGGTCCGAGATTGACCCTTCCCTTTAATCAATTAGGGGTAGTTTTTCTTTTCTTGATACAAACATCATCTTTGAACTCATCCTCTTCTTCGGACTCATAATGCTTACAAGTCCGGAATACAGAAAACTTCACTTTTTCATCCCCTACCTTCAAAGATAGGAGGCCTTCTGCCACATTAATCTTGGCGTTTCCTGTAGCAAGGAATGGCCGCCCAAGAATTAATGGTACCTTGGAGTCTTCTTCCATATCGAGGATCACAAAATCAACCGGGAAGACAAACTTGTCAACCCTTACTAGCACATCTTCAGCCACCCCATAGGGGTATTTAATTGACTTGTCCCCCAATTGTAAACACATCAAAGTAGGAGTGGCCTCTCCCATGTCCAATTTCCTAAACATGGAGAGTGGCATGAGGTTAATACTAGCTCCTAAGTCACAAAGAGCTGTTGCATTCGGTAATCCCTCAATTTCCACGGGTAAAGTAAAGCTCCCCGGATCCTTCAACTTTTCGGGCAACTTTTGGGACAAAAATGATAACTAAACCAGCTTTTCCAAAAAATATAAAATAGCTATAAAAATTCCTAAAAATATAAAATAAAGCTAGAAAAACAAATAAAATCTAATCTACATGAAAAATGCAAAATAAATATAAAATCTACATAAAAATAATAAAAACCCTATATGTGACTCAAAAATAATAAAATAAAAAGACTAAAAACTACCTAAAAACATCATATAATATCCACTCATCAGATTCCATGGGGATTATGAGTGTTAAGGAGGAGAGTTATGGTAGTTAATGAGTTGTCTAGTGTTTAAGGGGATTAATGGTGGATTAAAGGAGGTGTTAGGTGGCCCCCTCTCTTCTCATTCAGGCTAAAAAGCTGGTCATAATCTTGCGCCTTGGACTCTTTTCGAATTTGAAAAACAAACAATGCATTAGGTGCTATTAAGGTGAGTTTATGAGAGTTATTGTCTTGTCCATTGCTTTAATGAGCCTTGAAAGCCAAATATTTTGACTCATAGAGACATGGGGCGTTGCCTTCCTCCCTCACTCTCCCTCTAGTTTCTGAAAACTCAATCTTATGAGTGTTGGCTTCCATTGCTTGGTGCACACAAAGAATTTGCTAAAAAACCTACAACTCTAGAGCTGATTTTCCTTGAAGTGTTGCTGAATCTTGGTGTTGATTTCGGTTGACTCTCTCTTCCTCTTGTGGTGCTTTAATCATCGTCTAATCCTCCCTCAATAATTTTGTTGTTAGTACAATCGGTAAGTGATCAAGCTATTCTAAATTCTGTGTTTTGGTGATCAACCTCTCGTTCTTTCTAGGGTGTAACTAGTCTTGTTTATACCTTTGTTTTCCACCAAGTTCGAGGTTCATTGCATTCTTTGAGGTCTAGGGTCATGCCATATACCTTCTTGATCAATTATCTTAATAAGGTCGGAGGACAAGTTCATGCAAATGAAGACGAGGTAAGGGTAACTCAGTACTAGATCAAGTCAGTTATGTTTTATACATGAATTCCTCTTGGGAACTATTTTTTTTGAGTATGATGGAATTATTGGAATGGTGATGCATGCTTGGATTGTTGATTTTCTGTATGATATGTTGATGATGATGCTGTTGAGATGAAGTTGGATTTATTATTTTGATAACGTTATCAGGATTGTTTATTCATGTTGGTGTTGAACATTTTGGCATAGAATATGCATATTCTTGGTTGATAGTGGTGGGGTGGATGGTGCACGTGACCATGATGATGGTAGGGTGGACGGTAATTGCCACATGACCACGATAACAGTGGGGTGGACGGTAATTGCCACGTGACCTCCCTGTTCCCGTTTGGAACGATGCATCTTGGCCAAAGTTGTTGAGCATGTAGTTGTGCATGTAGTTGTATTTGAGGAATCATAAGCATGGTTTGTGATTTTGATCATGACGAAATGAGTATATTGTTGAATGTGTCGTTGCTGTATTTTGAAAATATTGTTACTCTTATTTATGTTAATTTCTCTTCAACATGTTGCTTGTTATTTGTTGTTTGTTTTAAGAGTTAACCCTTTTTGTTTGTGTTTGGGCGCTTAACGCCAGAGATAGACAGGGCGATGATTTTTACTCTTGAAGAAGCATTACGAAATCAGAGTGCGCAGCGGATACATGAGAGATCTCTGAAGAAGATGATTGATGTTTAAGGACTTCCGCTGTCTGTTTTATTTTATTTTTTTGAGTTCGCTGTTGAACGTGTATCATTGTCTTAATATTTATTCGTTTCCGCTTCTGTGAAATAATTATGAGAATATTATTGATTAAATATTTTGAGAGACAAAATCCTTTTGAAAATTGAGTTATTTTTCTGAGAGGTTTTAATTTCCGCGAAATTACTATGTGACCCTCAACCCAAAATTGGGGCGTTACACTGTAACTGTTGCTGTGCAGGCAAAGAATGCTGAGGGGGAACAAGCTGCAACTACGATGAAAGGTTTACATGACTTTAAGAGGCAGGATCCACCCAAGTTTTCTTGGGGCTATGACCCAGAAGAGGCTGATTTGTGGTTATAACAAATATAGAAAATCTTCACCTTCTTGCATGCCCCTGTTATGACTAGAGTGAATTATGCAACATACTTATTATCTGGAGAAGCTGAACATTGGTGGAATGGTGCTAAAGCCAGCATGGAAGCTGATTTTCAATCAATCACTTGGGAGTCTTTTAAGAGAGCATTTTTGGGGAAATATTTTCCCAAGAGTGCTAGAGCTGCTAGAGAGAGGCAGTTTACAGAGCTAAAACGGAGAAGCATGTCAGTGGCTTAATTTGCTGCAAAGTTGGAATCGTTGGCTAGACACTACATATTTTTTAGCAACAAGATCGATGAAGAATTCCTATGTGAACATTTCATTGATGGGCTGAACTACGAAATTAAGAGGGCTATACAACCCTTAGGGATTGTCCGTTATCAAAAATTAGTGGAGAAAGCTAAAGGTATTGAAGCTATTGACATTCATCTGGATAAACAACAAAGAAGTGGCGGACCAGCTAGGTCCCATTCAACTAGGGACGATAAAGGGAAGAAATCATATCAACGACTACAGGCTAAGAGGCATGACTTCGGATTCAACATACCAGTTGGAAGTAACTTGAATATTCAGAGGACTTCAAAACCAATAGAAGAGATCCTCTATTATAAGTGCAATCAGAATGGAAACTATGCTAGCAACTGTACGGAGAAGTCTATAATTTGTTGGAACTGTAAGAAAACATGACATACTGCTAAAGATTTCCGGACTCCAAAGTTTGAAGGAGCTTGTTAAAGATGATCGTGGGAAGCTTCCTGTTGCTCAAGGCAGAGTTTATAACATTATTGGTGAACCAACTATTGATGCTGAAGGCTTAATTAAAGATCGTTGCGATATTTCTGGTATTTCTTTTTCTGTATTGTTTGATTCAGGAGCTACCCACTTCTTTATTGTTGTTGATTGTGTGGCCAAGATGAGTTTGCCTGTGTCAGAGTTTCCGTTTGACTTGGTGGTATCTATTCCTGCTGCCAAGAGTTTAACTACAACCTATGTTTGCTTGAATTGTCCTTTAATTTTCAAGGATAGGAAATTCATTGTGAATTTTATCTGTTTACCCCTTAAGCAATTGGACGTAGTCATAGGCACGAATTGGCTTTCTCTTCACCATGTTCCATTGGATTGTGCCAATAAGGAGTTAATTATCCCTAATCCTAGGATGTGTGAATTCTTGGACTCCTATCATTCAAAATCCACCTTGAGAAGAGGAACTTTGAAGGTTTTGTTGGCGGCTAGTGTTGTGGGAATGTCTGCTGACGAGGTACAAATCCTACCCATCGTACGTGATTTTGAAGACGTATTTCCTAATGATGTGCCAGGATTACCACTTTTTTGTGATACTGAGTTTTCTATTGATGTGATTCCTGGAACTGGACCAATTTCCACTGCACCGTATCGAATGGCACCAGCAGAGTTAGTGGAGCTAAAGAACCAGATTGATGATCTCATGGTGAAAGGCTTCATTTGACCTAGTGTTTCTCCATGGGGAGCGCTAGTGTTACTTGTAAAGAAGAAAGATGGCAGGTCTCGGCTGTTCGTAGATTATAGGCAGTTGAATAAGGTGACATTGAAGAACCATTACCCTTTGCCTAGGATTGATGATTTGATGGATCAACTTCATGGAGATGTTGTGTTTTCAAAGATTGATTTGCGATCTGGTTATCACCAAATTTGGGTTAAGGAAGCAGACGTTCCGAAGACTGCATTTGGTACTCGCTATGGACACTATGAGTATTTAGTAATGCCATTTGGGGTTACCAATGCACCAACTGTATTTATGATTACATGAATAAGATTTTCAATCCCTTTTTAGATAGGTTTGTGGTCGTCTTTATTGATGACATCTTAATCTATTCAATGAATCATGAAGAGCATGGGGAACACCTACGTCTGGTATTGTCTGTTCTATGTGAGAGAACTCTTTTTGCCAATTTAGCTAAGTGTGAATTCTTGTTAGAGGAAGCAAAAATTTTGGGGCATGTTATTTCTAAGGAAGGATTGTCATTGATCTAAGTAAACTAGATGCCATGACTAAGTGGGATCAAACTAAGACTGCTACTGATGTAAGATGTTTTCTAGGTTTGGCAGGATACTATTGTAGATTCATTGAGGGCTTCGCAAATATTACAGGACCTTTGACGAAGCTGACTAGGAAGAATCATCCTTTTGCGTGGACTGGAGAGTGTGAGTCTAATTTTCAAGAGATGATACGTTGTCTAACGAATGCACCAGTTTTGATTTTACCTCAGTGTGGAGAACCTTATGATGTTTATTCTGATGCTTCTTATCTAGGTTTGGGTTGTGCATTGATGCAGAATAGTAAAGTTTTGGCTTATGCTTCGAGACAGTTGAAGATTCATGATAGCATTTATGCAAGTGCACAGATTGTATCGAAGTAATATAAAAGATATCGTCTCCACAGGGATTTGTTCGACTTAGAATTGTTTTTTTCTTGGAGTTAGAAAAAGAAAAGATATTTTTGGTTTCACAAAGAGACAGCATAAAAACTAAAAGCAATTCTGATAAAAACAACACTTGGCTAATAGCTTCACCGAACCAAATTATGCTTTTCACAATTAGATAACTATATGAATTCATAAATCATTTGATGGTTATATAGCCTAGAATTTCTACTTGTTAATTCCTTAATCAAATAGACTTTCAATTACATTTGAAAACCTAATACCTTAGTGTTTAGTTAATCCAATTGAAGAACTATGTTCTTAATCAGGAAACACAATGGATTCCCACCCTTATACCTAAGTGGCGGATAAACCGGTTAATCTATTCCCAGTTCCCTTAACTCCTACCAACTACCGTTGTGCAGAAATAAGCAAAGTACTTGCGTAGACCTAAGCAAAATACACATGGAGAAAAGATTCAAGAAATTATAACTTTATTCACATAGAGCAACAGAAAGCTTAGAGAAAAACTTAGAAAAGATTCACATAATACCAAAATCTAAAAGGGCTTAGCCAAACAAGGCTAAGGAAAACATAAAAAAAGTAAAAAAAAAAACCTGAAACAAGGGCACCAAAGGCCCTCTTACAACTTCAGGAACAACGCTTGAAGAAAGTACAAGATGATAGATGATAAAAAGATAGCCCTCCCTAAGCTAAAACAAAGGTTCTATTTATAACAATATGCTGCCTGACTTCCAACGCTCAGGCGTTGGAAATAAGTGATTTCTGGCATCCAGGCAGAATGCCAACGCACGAGCGTTGGCTTCCCAATGCTCAGGCGTTGGCCTCGTCTGCTGGTTCAGATAATTTTCTTTCTTCTTTACTCTTGACGGCTATGCTTTGATGACATTGAATGGCTTTTATGTAGCCCATTTCTTGTCCTGAAACTGTTGAAGCACTCAACCTCCATCTTCAATTATCCTATTAAGCACATGTTAAACAAGCAAGGGAGGAATTCATGCTTCCTCTTCTTCTTTAATTCAGCCACATTTCTTCCTTTATTTGCATCAAGATCCCCACAAATGCATCTCAATTGACCAGAACCTCTAACAAGGACTAAAATCTAATAAAAACAACTAAGAAGGATTAAAAACCAAATAAAAGCTAAAATAAATGCAAAAGTACAAATAAAGTGAAAAATCTAACAAATTGAAATAAAAACTATATGAGACTCAATAAATATAAAATACAATAAAAGAAAAAGACACTAAAAATATCATTAGAAATCTAGTCATCACGCCACTGTACCCAACGACAGCTTGTCCTCAAGTGTAAAAACTTAAAGAAATCCTCAAGCGTAAAAACATAAAGAAAGCTTGTCCTCAAGCTCTGAACAAATCACTCTAGCTAGAAAACACAGCACATGATACATATTTCAATAAAAACAAGGATAATTGAAAACATGCAAATCAAGAAAACAAGATTTATCATGAAAATCAAGTATGATAATGATCAGAACAGCAGAATGAGTTCATCAATTAAGCTCACACAAGTTATCAGCGCATGAATAAACAAGTGTAATGAAACAAATCTACCTATCATTCAACTCAAAACCTAATAGGTACAACAATTCAACTTGGAGAGACTATCAAGGGTTGAAATTCGGCCAAGGTCTAGAAACAAGTATGGAATTGAAAAACTTGGCAACACTAGTGGATAACTCAAAATCATGTTAGGTGATTTTTTCCTTTCAAAACAAGAGCTATAAAATTTACGGCTTACAGGTTCTCTCTAGTTTTTTTTTGTTTTTGATTAAAGTGGGAGAATGTATGGGAAGAATGAATGGAATTTTACTACCCTCATACTCTTACTCACCCCACCACTTCATTATTATTTTTCTTTTCAATTTTTTTCTTTCATTTTTTTTTTTCGAGAGAAACCTTATCATTCCTGGCTCTAACATCAACAATTTTAAATCACCTAACAGCTCAACACAACATTTTCAATAGCAGGCTCCAAAGAATAGACTCAATTCAAGGCTCAACAGGGGCTACTAAGAGAAAACAGTACAAATCAACATCAAATTCTGAGTTTTCAAAAATTCCTAAAAGTCTCTTTCAAAGTGATACAACATGGACAAATTCAGTCGACATGTAAATCAAGGCAGATGAGCACAAGCACAAGTAATTCAGAGTTTACTCAAAGCACTCAGAACGATAGGGTAAGTGGTACCCTTTTAAGAACTCAATTCAGAATCATATCGAACTTAGCAATCTAGAATCTACTCACATTCCCTAGCAGTATGCATTTCTACTTATCATCAACAGCATATGTATTGAAAAATTTCAAAAACTTAGCTTAAAGTGAAACTGCTCGAGAGTTTAAGCAATCATGGCATAATTATATGGATACAAAAAATGACTCAAATGCAATTCTTAATTCCTAAAACAAAATTCCTAAAAATAAAAATAAAAATATGAAAATAAAAGAAAAATAATAAAAAGCTAAAAGAAAAAAAAAACAACTACTGGTCATTTTCAGATATTCATGGAGTCTTCCTCCTAAGCAGCTCCTCTTGAACCTCCAGCTTCAGCTTCCCTTGCACCTTCTCCACTGCTGCACCCTGTCTGATAACCATACAAGCCCATGCTCATCAGCCTATGCTCCAGCTCTGTGGGATCAAGGCACCTCTTCCATCTAGAATCATCATAACCATCATGGTCCCAGAGTAACTGAATGTTGCTAGATATGCGGTGCATGTTGTGGAACATAGTTCCAAAGGCCTCTTCTTGCCAAGTGGGCTGAGAAGGCTGAGCTGATGAACCTCCCTCCTTCAGAACTACTGATCTGGTGTTAGCTCTGGACCTGGGGGGTTCTGAATAATGATCAATTGGGTGACCTTGTTTCTCCAACCTATCATTATGAGCCTCATAAATTTTTCTTGCAGCTTCCCATTCCATGATCGGGAGAGGTTGGATGTGGATTTGAGTAGGGGGAGTTGCAGCCGCTCCCACAATGGCTTGCACAAGCCTGTTGATCAGAAAAGGATAACCAAACCTCTTACCTTTTTTCTCAATGTTAACGGTGAAGTGGATCCGCCAAGAGATAATCCGGGCCACATCAATGGGTCGCTTATTTAGCAGACAGTAGATACATAAGGCACTCTGCTTCCTCAACTCTGTTTTGTTAGAACTTGGGAAGAGAGTGTCGCCCAGGAAATGGTACCAGACTCGGACCTTCGACTTCACAAATTTCCTGAAAATGTAGCTAGGGGTTACCTTATCTCCCTTAGTCTTCCACCTAGCTCCAGGCACTGCCTAAGCCTCTAAAATCTCAGCGTAGGGGTAATGATTGAGCATCTCATTGTAGCTCTCCCTATTTTCTCCAAACTTAGCCCTATCTTGAGCCTCAGTGGGAAGATTCAGCAACCTCCTGATGGCTTCAGAACCATAATTGATGGCAATCCCTCAGAACCAGGATTTGTAAGTTGGGATGGCAGGGATCTCCTATGTAGAATCATACCGAGCATTGCCGTAAAACTCTCTCACTAGATTCTGACACCCGTTAGCAATTGGGTCACACACATGTCCCATTGCCTTTGGGAAACGACTTCCTGCATCCCCCAGCGGTCTCTTTCAATCTTCAGAGGTTTCTCACTGATAAGCTCCTTCTGAGAGACCACCTCTTTGTAATATTTCTCCTATTCTAAGGAGAGGAATCTGTCATCATCGAAATCCTCTTCAATGATTGGGGCCTCTTCCACAGCTCTTCTTTTTTGTGCGATCTTGAAAAGAATGAACAAATAATGCCAACGATCCACAAAATTATTAGAATGTTAGTCCCAAATCATATTCAACAACCAAATTGAGAACCCCACTTCAAAACCATTTTCATACATAAGAAACTTGCCCACCCTTTTCATAAAAAAACTCTTGAGTCTTCCCATTACCAAATAGTATACCCGAAATAGGCAAGATAAACCTTAGAAAAACTCAAGAAACTGAATTAGTCATTTCATCAAACACATGGTGGGCAGTTTGTAAAACAGCAAGATCTATATACAAACCTAACAAGCAAAAGCAGAAAGTTTCAATCAACAACCCATAGAAGCAATCATAACCCATATCAACATGTGCATTTGAATTTAAACAACAAGGTAGAAGAAGAAAAACTAAGAAGAACCAAAACATACCTTCAAGTTTCAAAAGGTCAAAAGCATAGAGGTTGAAAATGAAGAAGTTACAGCAAAGGAGAACACAATCACCAAGCCAAAACAAGTGAAATGTGATGGTAATGTGAGAGTAAAATGAGTGAAAAAGGTGTTATAAGGTGGTTGAGTTCGTGGAAGAGGAAAGGAGTAGATGGAAGTTGAGTAGTTAGTGGTTAAAATGAAAAATAGACCACTTAACTTGTTATGTGAATGTTCCAACGCTTGAGCGTTGGATTTAACGTGATAATCAATTGGATTCCAGGGGCCCAACCCATGAGCGTTGTCCCCTCCAACGCCTAGGCGTTGGAATAAATTGAAATCCCGGGACTATGGCAGGGGCACAACGCATGAGCGTTGAGCGTACAACGCCTAGGCGTTGGGTCCTGATGACCAAATCCGCAATTGTACAGTTGATTATCGAAGTAATATAAAAGATATCCAACCCACAGGGATAGGTGTCCAATTATCAATTTGTTTAGAACTTGTGCTGAAAAGTAAAATTGATTTTAACTTTGGTTTGTTTAGAACAAGAACTTGGATTAGCATAAATATAAAGAAAAGATGATGATGGAAATTAAGCACTTGGGTTGAATTGAATAACTTATAATATATGCTATGGTTTCTACAAGTTAACTCCTTACACATTGTAGACCTTTCTTTCTAATTACTAACTCAATTCCTTGCAATTTAGTTAATTAAAGAAGAAGATGAAAATAGAGTTCAGGCCAACATAAAGCAAAGTCTATCCTAATTCCTTAGTGATATGTCATATTGCTTCTTTTAATTCGTATTTCCCTTATTACTTACCAATTTCGATTGACATAAGAAATAATCATGAACACTTGTGTACATCAAGAGAAAAGAAGAACAAGGAAATAAAACATGAATTACCCTGGACTAGGAGCTCAAGAATGGCTTCCCACAATTCTCAGGAACAATGCTCTCAAGGAAAAAAGAAGAATACTTGTTGTATTCTGAAGTAAGGGATGATATATTACAAAGCATGAGCACTCTTATTTATAGCAAAAATCTACCTGTGACCCGGCGCTGGAGCGCTGGCTTCCCAACGCTTGAGCGTTGGGATTTAAATACATAAGATGTGTGAAACAGGGGCCTAGCGCATGAGCGTTGGCTTCCCACGCTTGAGCGTTGGCAAGGATGATGCTTGCTATTCCTTGGCTGTTTTTCTCTTCAATGGTGGAGGAGTTGATGGCCATTATGGCCTTCATTGGCCACCAATTAACTTCTGAAAACTCCTTCCCACTACCACCAATTCTCCACTCATCCTTTTTCACATGTGCAAATAGAAGTGATGCTTCATATTCAATATTTTCACTTTTGGTCCTCTCTTTGTTAGCACTTCACTTCTGGCCCTTCATTTTACTGAAACTCCACCTTCAACCTCCAACTCTTGAACTTTTGTACTTTGGCCCTTTCTTTCCTGAAACTTACAGTTTGGTCCCTGGACAAAAATGACTAATTTTACCAGCTTTCCTAAAATATAAAAATACCTATGAAAATTCTTAAAAATATAAAATAAAGTTTAAAAAACAAATAAAAGCTAATCTATATGCAAAATGCAAAAATAAACATAAAATCCTAATAAAAGAAATAAAAATCCTATATGAGACTCAAAAATAACAAAATAAAAAGACTAAAAAGACCCTAAAATTATCATACAAAATCCAGTCATCACACCACTATACCCAACGACTGCTTGTCCTCAAGCGACAAAACTTAAAGAAAAACTCATCCTCGAGTTTAGAGTAAGTTTTATCCAATTAAAACATGATAATTTTCAAGAAGGCACAACGGATTTGGAAAGCATGCATGTTTCACAAAAACTGATCAAGGGAGTTAAGCTTGGCACTTTCAACATGTCAAGTTCATCAAATTCAGCTCACAAAAAGATATACTCAATGAAAAGCATGAAAGCTCAAAAATTCTGCCTATCATTCAAATCAAAGTTTAGAAGAGACTTTTGATGGTTGAAACTTGGCCAAGGTTTAAACAAGGTATGGATTCAAAAACTTGGAGACTCTATTGGCTTAACTCAGAATTCATGTTAGGTGATTCTTTTGACTAAGAGCTTTATCAAATTCAGCACATAGGTTCTCTCAATTTTTTCCTTTTTCTTTGTTTCTAACCAAGTAGTGAGATTTTATGGGATGTATGAAAAGAATTTTACTACCCTCATACTCGTACTCACCCCACTACTTCATTATACTTTTTCCTTTTTCCTTTTTCCATTTACTCTTTTTTTCTTTCCCTTTTTTTAGAGAGAAACCTAAACATACATAGCTCTAGTATTTTTCAGCTTATGAATCACACTAACAACTTAAAGTATCAGACAAAAGTAGGCTCCAATAAAATAACTCTTTTAAGGCTCAAAGGCGCTACTAGTGGATTTTTTTTTTCCAAGCAAAACTCTGAGTTTTCCAACTTACCCGGTCGCCTTGTACTTGCCAACTTGGCGAGCAAGTCAGCTCGTTGGTTTTGCTCCCAGGGCACATAACTGATCCCCACACTCTGAATCCCCTTCATCAAATCCTGATCTCGATTGAAGTACTTCTCCAGTAGTGGATCTTTAACCTGGTAAATACGTTTTATTTTATTAGTGACCAGCAGAGAGTCACTTCGTATTTCCAGTGTCTCTATCTCCAGTTACTTGGCCAAACCCAAGCCCGCCAACAATGCCTCATACTCAGCTTGATTATTACTGACCTTGAATTCAAATCTCAAAGATTGCTCAATTTGAATTTCATTCAGGCCACTCAAGATTACGCCCGCCCCACTGCCGCGCGAGTTGGACGACTCATCAATATGCAAGACCCATGCTTTAGAACCCAGTTCCTCGCCTGCCCCTGATAATTCTGCCGCAAACTCTGCCAATCTCTAGGGAGAGACCTTTCCCCTCGCCTCGTATATGAGACCATATTCTGACAATTCAACAGACCAACTCACTAGGCGCCCTGAAAGGTCAGGTTTCTGCAAGACCTGCTTTAATGGTAAGTCTGTTTTAACCTTTACCTAAAAACTCTGAAAGTAAGCAAGCAGACGACGGGATGTGACCAAGACCGCGTGGGCTGCTTTTCAATCCCCTGGTACCTTTTTTCAGCACCCTGCAATGTATGACTCACAAAGTTAATTATACTAACTCACCTTCAATTTCTTGTGTGATTACGGAACCAAGGGTGTGGTCGGTGATGGCAAAGTACAGTAGGAGCGGCTCGCCCACCATTGGCTTTTGCAGGATTGGAGGCTTGGACAGGAACTGCTTTAACTGTTTGAACGCCTCTTCACACTAAGGTGTCCACTCAAACTTTGAACTCTTTTTCAAACACTTGAAAAATGGAGCCGCCTTCTCTCCTCCATGCGGTAGGAAACGGGCCAAGGAAGCGACCTTTTCTGCTAAGCGTTGGACCTCTTTAACCGTAGATGGGCTAACCATATCTAAAATCGCTCTGCATTTATTAGGGTTAATCTCAATACCCCTGACAGTCACCATGAAGCCCAGGAATTTTCCACCCAAGATCCAAAAAGAGCACTTGTCAGGGTTCAAGCGCATGTTATAATGTAAATCAGGTCTCGTCCTTGGACTCGACTGAGGTTTTGATGAAGACAAACACATCACAAAAAGAAGAAAGACTTCAGAAAAGAAAAGGAAGACTTCAAGAAAGAAAGGAACAAAAAGAAGAAAGACTTCACGAAGACTTCAGAAAAGGAAGGAAGACTTTAGGAAAACTTCAAAGAAGACTTCAGAGAAGAAAGACTTCAAGAACCGGCTCAGAACGTCAAGATCAAACATGAAGGTTCTAGTTTTAATTAAGTCTTGTCAACTTAGTGTGCTATGCTTTATTAAGGTTTAATTGCATTTGAAGGCTCATTAAAGATCAAATAATTGAGTATAATATGTTCTCACAAGTAAGACTTGGTAGGAACACTCAATTAGGGTTTAAGATGGTTAAAACTGAGTTTTGGACTATCTGTAATCAATTACAGGTTGTGTGTAATCGATTACACAGTTTGAATTTTGAATTCAAACTGCAACGGCTAGTGTAATCGATTAAACCAACTGCTGTAATCAATTACCAGCACGACAAAAGTGCTTTTTAATGAACCAATGTGTCTCACAACGTTTGGGAAGCATTGTAATGGTTCATAGGCAACCTCTAGTGCCTAATATATGTTGTTTCACGAACCAATATGTCCCAAGTCATTTGGGAAACATTGCAATGGTTCATTAACAACAGTTAGTGCATTGGATGTGTTGTTTCATGAACCAATGCATCCCAAGTCTTTTGAGAAGCATTGCAATGGTTCATGAACAATCACTAGTGCCTATAAATAGTCCATGAATACTCAGAAACAAGTATGACTTGTGCCACAACTTTCACATTCATTAGAGTCATCATTCTAAGTTCTTGTTCTCTAAATATCAAAGAACACTTATGCTGTTCAACTATTGAGAACTCAGAATTATTAAGAAGCCTTCATTGTAATTTCCTGGAGCATACAAACTAAGATCAATCCATCTTGTCTAAAGGGTTGAATCAGCCATTGTAAAGGCATCTTCTTCTTCATCTCTTGAATCAAGTTGATTCATTCACCGTGGTTTTCGGTGGTTGTAAAAAGGTCCTTTGAATCGGGTTCGATTCAAAGTCCACCGTGGTGATACGGTGTCATCAGAAAGTCGTTTGCTTTCTGGGGTTTGATAGGTCCTCTTAGGGTCCTTGGCACAAGTATTGCTAAGAAGACTTGATCAATCAGAAGTGGATTGCTTCGGGAAGATTGATAAGAGATCTTAGGGTCCTTGGTGCAAGTATTCGTAAGAGTACTTGATCATTGTAAATCTTCATTGTGGGATTCAGCGGAGTGGTTCTTCAGGAAGTAGTTTGTGTTAGAACAGATAACAACCTGAGAAGGGGGGGGTGAATCAGTGTTGCCCCAATTTTCGCCTTATTTAAATCGTTACTTTCAAGTTTATGATGATCACGAGTTGATCTTTGTGATTGCAGCGGATATGAACAATACTTGAAAGTAAATGTGAAGGATAAAGAGAATCACACACAAGATTTATCCTGGTTCGCCTTCAATCCACCGAAGACTACGTCCAGTCCCTCAAGAAAACCCCTTGAGGATTTTTCCACTATTGATAAGAATTTCTTACAAGTTCCTAACCCAAGGACCCCAAGAACTTCTACCAATATCCTGTGAAAGCAAACCGCTTTCAACAGCCCCTGAAAGCAAACCACTTTCAGTTCCTGAAGGAAAACCACCCTCAAACCTTGAAGACAAACTTGTCTTCAATCAAAACCCTGAAAGCAAACCACTTTCAGTGACAACAACCCTTCACCGAATACCACGGTGAAAAACTCAATCTTACAGAAAGAGATGAAGAAGATATTACACTTGGCTGTTTCAATCCTTTAACACACAATTGGATTGAACATGAGAAATTATGCTTTAAGGCTTTTAAGCATAATACAATTCTGAGTTCTTCAAGATATGAACAACTAATGTGTTCTTATAAACATGAAGATCATGAACTCAGAATTTAGGCTCCAAAAGATTTAGGTTCTAAAAGATGAACCAATTTTGAAAGAGCTTTGGCCTAATGTGTTTTTCTCATGTGAAATGTGTCTATTTCGTGTGTGTTGTGTGTTCTATGTTGTTGTTCTGTTTTCTGGACTCAAATGGTCTTTATATAGGCAAGGGAAACGTCCTTGAACCATCACAACCCTTTTCAAAAGGTTTGGGACACAATGGTTCATGAAAAGATGCACTTTTTCGTTCTGGTAATCGATTACCATACTTAGTGTAATCGATTACACAAGTGACCGTTTCAGTTTGAATTTGAATTTCAAACATGTAATCGATTACAAGACATGAGTAATCGATTACTTGCCTAGGTGTAATTGATTACCATAATGGTGTAATCGATTACACAGAAGCCCATTTTCCAGAAACTTATTCTTTGAGACTTGCTTAAGGTTTTCTACTTCTTTTAAGTTATGAAAACACTTAGCTTGATTAGATTAGGTATTTTGAGAGCCTTTATGCTTTAATAAACCTTTAGAAGCATAACTCACCTAATTCTAAGACTTCTAGACTATTGATGGACTTGAGTGCTTGATTCTTTGAAGTCTTCTTTTCTTCTTTTTGTTGATGAGTTTGTCGTCATCAAAACCACAGCCAGGGTCAGGAGCAAGACCTTCTTCACAATCTCCCCCTTTTTGATGATGGCAAACACATACTTGACTCTTTGAAGATCATTTATGCATTCGTGATGCTTAACTCCCCCTATGTGATAGAATCTAGTATTTCTGATATTTCTCCCCCTTTCTAATGTACTCGTTGAATTCCTGCATATGGTCTTTAAGAGCACAGAACCTTTCTCCCCCTTTTGACTTCATCAAAAAGAAGAAAAGGCCAAAAAAATGTACAGACATACATACAAGTATATGGAAACATAAAGCATGGGGGAATAGGGGTAAACATGAAAGACATAACCAAAACATAATTTATATATATATATATAAGAAGGCAAATACAGAAAAGTACAAACAGGAATGGTGAATAAAACAATTAAAACCTATAGAATCAAGAATCATCAGACATGTCTTCATCATCGGACAAGATGCCAATGCCGTCATAATGAAGTAACCAGGAAAGAGTATCAATTCCATAGTCATGAAATAAACCTAAGCTTGAGAGTATCCTAGAATTAACGCACTTGTAATTTAAAGAGCGAACATCATAGGAGTCGTCAATGGGAACTCCAGATTGAAGGAGAAGACGAGTGATACTTGGAGCATAGGGAAATGATTGTGCCTTAGTTCGGCAAGTAAGCATATGGTGCATTACTAAGAATGTCCAGTTAATGGCATGGCCATGAAGGATGCCATATAATACTTGAAGTTCTAACTCACTAATATGAGCATGAAGGTCTTCTTGAGGAAGAAGGATGTGATGAACAAAGTAATGAAGCAAGTGGTTGGTGGTGGTAAGAACATCAACATGAAAAGGACAGGTTTTGGTGCGAGGAGGATGAAGCTTCTGAACTTCTGAACTTCTGAAGGGGTAAAGCGACACAAAGTTCGGTAAAAAGCATCATAGTTATATTCAGGCCACGGGCAAGGTAGATTTGTTCCCAACTCGGCACCAGAAAAAGGAAGACCCAAACACTTGCCAAAAGAGACAAGAGAGTACTGAATGGTAGTCCCTTTTACTGAAGAGGTAATACTTGTGCCTTCAACTTCCAAGTTGCAGTAGAATACTTTGACCAACTCGGGATAGTAGGGTGTGGTCGATTGAAGGAAAGTATCAACATATTGATCTCCAAGTAAAGCGGGAAAGGTTAGACCGGCTTTGATGAAAGATTCTAATTCAGCATAGAAGGGGGTTCGTACCGTTTGGGTAAGAAAGTGAGAAATAAATCGAGTTCTCTCGGCAGAGGTGGGAAGAAGACGGGAGAAATTTAGTGGATTGTGAGGACAAAAGGCTGAGGATAAACATGGAAAGAAAGACATGTTGCTATGGAAGTTAAAAATCAGAACTTAGAATGATTTTGGAAGGTATGACTGATCAATTCCTAAGGCTGGCTTAAATATCCCGAACATGTAATCGATTACAGCAGTTTTGGTAATCGATTACAGAGCAGTTAAGCCGAGTTTGAATTTCAAAAGATGGAGGGAAATTGAAATTCTGGCAATTTTTCGAGTGTGTAATCGATTACTGCAGTTGGGGTAATCGATTACATCAGTTACAAATTTGAAAATTTTCAAATTGTGAATGTGTAATCGATTATGGCAGTTTGAATAATCGATTACTTAAGTATTTCCAGTGAGCACGAGGACTTAGAACATGAATAATCGATTACAAATCCGAGGGTAATCGATTACTAGGACATTTTTACAAGTTCTAGGCTCTAGAATCCTATGTAACACATTTTCATATATAAACATTTAAGCATATAATGCTAATGTACATATAAAGTTTATGCAAATAACATGTGTCATTAAATATCATGCTCATCTAATATGCCTAATTCTCTTCTTATCTTGAAAAATGATTCTTTAGGAAGAGGCTTAGTAAAGATGTCTGCTAACTGATTATGTGTATCCACAAATGAAATCTCAATATCTTTCCTCATAACATGATCTCGAAGAAAATGATGTCGTATATCAATATGCTTAGTTCGAGAATGCATGATAGGGTTTTTAGTGAGATTAATGGCACTTGTGTTGTCACATTTAATTGGAATGCAGCCCAGCTCTAAGCCATAATCTTTGAGTTGTTGTTTGAGCCATAGAGTTTGTGCACAACAACTACCTGCAGCAATATATTCTGCTTCTGCAGTACTTAGAGCAACACATGCTTGTTTCTTACAATACCATGAAACAAGAGCATTTCCTAATAGGTGACAAGTACCACTTGTACTCTTTCTTTCAGTTTTACAACCAGCATAATCAGAATCAGAATATCCAATCAAATCACAAATACTTCCCTTGGGATACCACAATCCAACATTTGTAGTTCCTTTCAAATATTTGAAAATTCGTTTAACAGAACTCAAATGTGATTCCCTAGGAGATGCTTGATATCTAGCACATAGACACACACTAAACATAATATCAGGTCTACTTGCAGATAAATATAAAAGAGATCCGATCATACCTCTATATTTGGTAATATCTACTTGATTACCGGATTCATCTTGATCTAAATATGTATTAGACCCCATAGGTGTGGCTATGGCTTTGCAATCATCCAAATCATATTTCTTTAATAGTTCCTTGCAAAACTTTGATTGATTGATGAATATTCCATCACTTGATTGCTTGATTTGCAAACCAAGAAAGAAATTTAATTGTCCCATCATGGACATTTCAAATTCTTCTTGCATCATGTTAGAGAAATCTTTGCAAAGAGATTCGTTAGTTGCACCAAAGATAATATCATCAACATAAATTTGAACAAGTAAGGTATTATCTTTAGTTCTTTTGATGAACAAGGTTGTATCAGCCTTACCTTTTTGATTTCCTTTATTACAAAGGAAAGTACTTAACCTATCATACCATGCACGAGGGGCTTGCTTAAGACCATAGAGTGCTTTCTTTAGTCTGAAGACATGTGTAGGAAACTTTGGATCTTCAAATCCTGGAGGTTGCTTCACATACACTTCTTCTTGAATATATCCGTTTAGGAAGGCACTTTTGACGTCCATTTGATATAATGGGAAGTTTAAAGAGCAAGCATACGCTAACAACAATCTTATGGCTTCTAATCTTGCTACGGGTGCATATGTTCCATCAAAATCTATACCTTCTTCTTGATTATAGCCTTGAGCAACTAATCTTGCTTTATTCCTAACTATAATACCATTTTCATCTAACTTATTCCTAAACACCCACTTTGTTCCAATAATGTGTTTATCACTAGGCTTAGGGACAAGTTCCCAAACTTGATTTCTTTCAAATTGATTTAATTCTTCCTGCATTGCTACAATCCAATACTCATCCTCTAGAGCATCATTTACTTTTGATGGTTCTATCTGAGAGACAAAGGCCATATTCAAAACTGAATCATTCAAGCGTAGCCTTGTAGAAACGCCTCTAGAAATATCACCAATAATATTATCAACTGGATGATCCTTATGGGTTCTCCATTCTTTTGGAAGTTGATAAGTATTACTTTCAGTGTGCTCTTCTTGTATTGGATTCTGATCTCCATCCTTTTGAGAATCTTCATTTATAATGATGTCATCCTCTTCATTATCTGGAAGATTGACTTTATCTTCTATTGAAGATTTAGATTCATCAAAAGTAACATGTATGGATTCTTCCACGGATAGAGTTTTCTTGTTAAAGACTCTATATGCTTTGCTTGTTAGAGAATAACCAAGGAATATACCTTCATCAGATTTTTCATCAAACTTACCAAGGTTTTCCTTTCCATTATTCAAGACAAAGCATTTTGATCCAAAAGCATGTAGATGAGAGATATTTGGTTTCCTTCCTTTGTAGAGTTCATAGGGTGTTTTCTTAAGGATAGGTCTAATAAGAACTCTATTGGAAACATAGCAAGCAGTACTTACAGCATCAGCCCAGAAATATTTAGGGAGACTAGATTCACTTAACATGGTTCTTGCTAATTCTTCAAGTAACCTATTCTTCCTTTCTACTACGCCATTTTGTTGTGGTGTTCTCGGAGTAGAGAAGTTATGTGATATTCCATTTTCATCACATAGTTCTTGGAATTGTTGATTCTGAAATTCTCCACCATGATCACTTCTAATAGAAGAGATCTTCAAAGACTTCTCATTTTGAACTAGCCTTGCATATCTTTTGAATGCATTGAAGGCTTCATTCTTATGAGGTAGAAATAAAGTCCAAGTAAATCTAGAGAAATCATCAACAATAACAAGTGCATAGAAATTACCTCCGAGGCTTTTAGTTCTAGAAGGTCCGAACAAATCCATATGTAACAATTGAAGGGGTCTTGAGGTTGAAACTATGTTCTTTGGTTTGAAGGATGTTCTAGTTTGCTTCCCTTTTTTGACATGCATCACAAAGCTTGTCTTTCTCGAATTTTATCTTTGGAAGCCCAACAACTAGATCATGCTTGACTAGTTTGTTGAAATGATCTATGTGAATATGTGCAAGTCTTCTATGCCATAGCCATGAATCACTATTGTTCTTGGCTAATAGGCATCTCACATTTTGTGGAATTTCTTCCAATGAGATCATGAAGACTTTGTTTACTTTATATCCAGAAAACTTAATTTCTTTAGTTTTCACATCTTTCATAACACATATATCATTAATAAAACCTACTTTCAAACCTTTATCACATAGTTGACTAATACTCAGAAGATTATGCATCAAACCATCAACGTAAAGAACTTTATCGATGACTGTTTGAGGGGGTGTGCCTATTCTTCCAATACCGAGTATTTTTCCCTTTTGATTGTTACCATATGTGACGAAACCTTTTTCCCTAGGTATAAGAAAAGAAAACTTGGTTTTGTCTCCTGTCATGTGTGATGAGCAGCCACTATCAAGATACCATAGATCCTTTGCTGCTTTCATACACACCTACATGACAAAGTTCAGACATGGGTATTAGGAACCCAACAAGTTTTGGGTCCTTCTAAGTTAACATCCTTTCTAACCCAAATATACTCCCTATTCGGTACTCCTATATGTTTGTAGTAGCATCTACTAGGGGTATGTCCTATTTTGTTACAATAAGTACAAGAGTAATGATTGTAACTAGAGGTTTGTCTAGGAGAGGAATGAATCTTCTTAGGAGGTCTATTTTGATTAATCTTCCTCTTGTTTGAACTCTTAACAAGATTAATCTTACTGTTACTAGAAGATCCTAAAACATGGTTTGGTTTTACAAAAACAGTTTTCCTAACCTCTATTGTCTTAGGGTGAGAAGTATATCCTAAACCTGACTTATTGTTTGAATGTCTTTGAACACTTAGGATATCATCTAACTTCTGTTTTCCTTTATTGAAGTTATTTACTCTTTGTTGAAGATTTTCTATCTTTTCTTCTAAAGAACTACACTTAGTGCATTTGTGAGTAATGTCTATCTTAGATTTTACTACATCTAGTTCTTCTTGTAAATTTCTACATTTACTTTCTAGGGAAGAAATTATCTCATTTTGCCTAGTGCTAACTTTAGAAAATTCTTGACATATTTTAAACATATTTTCCATGGTAAACTTTAAATCATGAAAAGATATAGAATTCTCACTAACCTGGGAATCTTCAACATCAGAATCATGTGAGGCCATCAAAGCAACTTGTGCTTCTTCTTTATCAGAATCAGATGATGAACTTACTTCATTATCATCCCAAGCCAAATATGCTCTTCGAGTGGGTTGATCCCTTTTCTCGAATTTCTCTCTTAGACCATGTTTCTTCTTCTGAATATTTGGACAATTTGACTTGAAATGTCCCGGTTTGCCACACTCGAAACATGTAATCTTTTGAGATGAAGAAGACTCATTGTTTCTTTGGAAGACTTTATTGTTGTTAAATCTAACATTTTTCTTTTTAAGAAACTTTCCAAAGTTCTTCACTAGAAGGTTTAGATTTCCATTGTCTTCTTCTTCAGAATCTGCATCATAATCTTCTTTGATGCTTTCTTTTGCTTTTAGGGAAATTGATCGATACTTCTTCTCATGTTGTTCATGCTCTTCTAAACGATTCAATTCTAACTCATGTTCTTGGAGTTTTCCAAAGAGAGTTGCAAGAGTCATATTTGATAAACTCTTCTTCTCTGAGATGGCTGTTACTTTTGGTTGCCATACTCTAGTAAGTGATCTTAGAACTTTCATGTTCAAGTCACTGTTTGAAAATTGTCTACCAAGAGCAATCAAATGATTAATTAAATGAGTGAATCGTTTTTGCATGTCTAATACCTTTTCTCCTGGAAGCATTCTGAACATTTCATATTCTTGAGATAGAGTATTGATCTTTGATCTCTTGACTTCATCTGTTCCTTCATGAGTCACCATCAATGTATCCCATATTTCTTTTGATGAAGTGCATGTTGATACTCTGAAAAATTCATCCATGCCAAGAGCAGATGTAAGAATGTTCATTCCTTTGAGATCATGTTGAACTTTCTTCTTTTCTTCTTCACTCCAAGTACTTTCTGGTTTTGGTTGTGAAGTTCCTTCTTAATTTGTTACAGGCACAAAGGGTCCTTCTTCAATGACTTTCCATATTCCTGAGTCTAATGACTTTATGAATATCTTCATCTTGATTTTCCAGAAGTCATAGTGTTCTCCATTGAAGAATGGTGGCCTGTTTATGTTGTGTCCTTCACTTGTTCCATGATTGGAAGAGGATGCCATCTTTTCTCAGATCTTAGGAATAACTTACCTAAACTTCCGCTCTGATACCAATTGTTAGAACAGATAGCAACCTGAGAGGGGGGGTGAATCAGTGTTGCCCCAATTTTCGCCTTATTTAAATCGTTACTTTCAAGTTTATGATGATCACGAGTTGATCTTTGTGATTGCAGCGGATATGAACAATACTTGAAAGTAAATGTGAAGGATAAAGAGAATCACACACAAGATTTATCCTGGTTCGCCTTCAATCCACCGAAGACTACGTCCAGTCCCTCAAGAAAACCCCTTGAGGATTTTTCCACTATTGATAAGAATTTCTTACAAGTTCCTAACCCAAGGACCCCAAGAACTTCTACCAATATCCTGTGAAAGCAAACCGCTTTCAACAGCCCCTGAAAGCAAACCACTTTCAGTTCCTGAAGGCAAACCACCCTCAGACCTTGAAGACAAACTTGTCTTCAATCAAAACCCTGAAAGCAAACCACTTTCAGTGACAACAACCCTTCACCGAATACCACGGTGAAAAACTCAATCTTACAGAAAGAGATGAAGAAGATATTACACTTGGCTGTTTCAATCCTTTAACACACAATTGGATTGAACATGAGAAATTATGCTTTAAGGCTTTTAAGCATAATACAATTCTGAGTTCTTCAAGATATGAACAACTAATGTGTTCTTATAAACATGAAGATCATGAACTCAGAATTTAGGCTCCAAAAGATTTAGGTTCTAAAAGATGAACCAATTTTGAAAGAGCTTTGGCCTAATGTGTTTTTCTCATGTGAAATGTGTCTATTTCGTGTGTGTTGTGTGTTCTATGTTGTTGTTCTGTTTTCTGGACTCAAATGGTCTTTATATAGGCAAGGGAAACGTCCTTGAACCATCACAACCCTTTACCATACTTAGTGTAATCGATTACACAAGTGACCGTTTCAGTTTGAATTTGAATTTCAAACATGTAATCGATTACAAGACATGAGTAATCGATTACTTGCCTAGGTGTAATCGATTACACAGAAGCCCATTTTCCAGAAACTTATTCTTTGAGACTTGCTTAAGGTTTTCTACTTCTTTTAAGTTATGAAAACACTTAGCTTGATTAGATTAGGTATTTTGAGAGCCTTTATGCTTTAATAAACCTTTAGAAGCATAACTCACCTAATTCTAAGACTTCTAGACTATTGATGGACTTGAGTGCTTGATTCTTTGAAGTCTTCTTTTCTTCTTTTTGTTGATGAGTTTGTCGTCATCAAAACCACAGCCAGGGTCAGGAGCAAGACCTTCTTCACAGTTTGCTTTCTGGTATAGTGGAAAATCTCTATGTGATCATAGGACTGGACGTAGCCTTCTGGGTTTGAAGGTGAACCAGCATAAAATCCCTGTGTGTTCTTCTTATCCTTTATCTTTTACTTTCAAGCAACGTTCAATTCCGCTGCAATCACAACTACTGTTTCGTGATCATCATTATCTTGAAAGTAACAATTTCAATAAAGGCGAAAATTGGAGCAACACTGATTCACCCCCCCCCTCTCAGGTTGCTATCTGCACTAACAATTGGTATCAGAGCGGAAGTATAGGTAAGTTATTCCTATGATCCGGGAAAAGATGGCATCCTCTTCCAATCATGGAACAAATGAAGGATTCAACATAAACAGGCCACCATTCTTCAATGGAGAACACTATGACTTCTGGAAGATCAAGATGAAAATCTTTATATAGTCAGTAGACGTGGAAATATGGAAAGCCATTGAAGAAGGTCCGTTCATTCCTATAAATGAAGAAAGCACACAACCAAAACCAGAAAGCACATGGAGTAAAGAAGAAAAGAAGAAGGTTCAGTATGATCTCAAAAGGTATGAATATTCTTACATCTGCTCTTGGAATGGATGAATTCTTTAGAGTATCCACGTGCAAAACGTCAAAGGAAATATGGGATACTCTAATGGTAACTCATGAAGGCACTGAAGAAGTGAAGAGATCAAAGATCAATATTCTTTCACAAGAGTATGAGAAGTTCAGAATGTTACCATGGGAAACGGTGCTAGATATGCAGAAAAGATTCACTCTCTTGATCAACCATCTAATTTTTCTTGGAAGAAGTTTCTCCAAAAATGATCTGAACTTAAAAGTCCTAAGATCATTATCAAGAGAATGGCAACCAAAGGTAACAACAATTTCTGAAAAGAAGAGTCTTTCAAAGATGACATTGGCTTCACTTTTTGGCAAGTTGCAAGAACATGAACTTGAACTCAAAAAGATGGAACAACAAGAAGCAATTGACAAGTTCATTCGACCTATTGCCTTGAGAACTAAAGTCACAAGATGTGACAGTACACAAGAGGAAGATTCTCAATCCGACAGTGATGATGATGATGAGGATATAAGAATTATTATGAAGAATCTTTACAAAATTCTAAAAAATAGAGATTGTCATAATCCTCAAAGAAAGAAGCATGGCTTGAAGAAGAAATCTGAGAAAAAGGTTTCCAAATCAAAGAAGGCATACATGAGAGAAAATGAAGCAAGTTCATCATCCGATTCAGAAAATGGAGAAGCATGTTTTGCTTTGTTGACAACACATCATTCTGATGATGAAAATGAAGAGTTTCTATATTCTGCCTTGCTTACCCCCACTCCCTACGTTTCAAATTCTTATCCTACTTGTTAGCA
This sequence comes from Acmispon strigosus, assembly GCA_030819835.1. NCBI lineage: Eukaryota > Viridiplantae > Streptophyta > Magnoliopsida > Fabales > Fabaceae > Acmispon > Acmispon strigosus. Next base: position 14,188,681 of record JAUAMA010000004.1, on the reverse strand, counting down.
TGCGTGGAGTATGCTTGGCCTCATATTTCTTTTTGATGAAGTCAAAAGGGGGAGAAAGAGTCCTGTGCGTTGCAAAGTTTATTTACAAGAGAAGCTACAAGTGGAACAAAAAGGGGGAGAATATTTCGATTATCCTGGAATTCTTTGTATGGCTTTTTCTTCTTTTTGATGATATCAAAAGGGGGAGAAAAGTCTTGTGTATGCTTGATCATCTTCAGGATACTGTGCTTCATTTTCAAAACAAAGGGGGAGATATAATTGCAAAACCAAGGGGGAGATACAAGTCAAGGAAGAAAGTCTATTGATCCCTCAATGTTCAAGCATGATTTTTGTCATCATCAAAAAGGGGGAGATTGTAAATCAGGTCTCGTCCTAGGACTCGACTGAGGTTTTGATGAAGACAAACACATCAGAAAAAGAAGAAAGACTTCAGAAAAGAAAAGGAAGACTTCAAGAAAGAAAGGAACAAAAAGAAGAAAGACTTCACGAAGACTTCAGAAAAGGAAGGAAGACTTTAGGAAAACTTCAAAGAAGACTTCAGAGAAGAAAGACTTCAAGAACTGGCTCAGAACGTCAAGATCAAACATGAAGGTTCTAGTTTTAAGTAAGTCTTGTCAACTTAGTGTGCTATGATTTATTAAGGTTTAATTGCATTTGAAGGCTCATTATAGATCAACTAATTGAGTATAATATGTTCTGACAAGTAAGACTTGGTAGGAACACTCAATTAGGGTTTAAGATGGTTAAAAATGAGTTTTGGACTGAGTTTTGGACTATCTGTAATCGATTACAGGTTGTGTGTAATCGATTACACAGTTTGAATTTTGAATTCAAACTGCAACGGCTAGTGTAATCGATTACACCAACTGCTGTAATCGATTACCAGCACGACAAAAGTGCTTTTTAATGAACCAATGTGTCTCACAACGTTTGGGAAGCATTGTAATGGTTCATAGGCAACCTCTAGTGCCTAATATATGTTGTTTCACGAACCAATATGTCCCAAGTCATTTGGGAAACATTGCAATGGTTCATTAACAACCGTTAGTGCATTGGATGTGTTGTTTCATGAACCAATGCATCCCAAGTCTTTTGAGATGCATTGCAATGGTTCATGAACAATCACTAGTGTCTATAAATAGTCCATGAATACTCAGAAACAAGTATGACTTGTGCCACAACTTTCACATTCATTAGAGTCATCATTCTGAGTTCTTGTTCTCTAAATATCAAAGAACACTTATGCTGTTCAACTATTGAGAACTCAGAATTATTAAGAAGCCTTCATTGTAATTGCCTGGAGCATACAAACTAAGATCAATCCATCTTGTCTAAAGGATTGAATCAGCCATTGTAAAGGCATCTTCTTCTTCATCTATTGAATCAAGTTGATTCATTCACCGTGGTTTTCGGTTGTTGTAAAAAGGTCCTTTGAATCGGTTTTGATTCAAAGTCCACCGTGGTGATATGGTGTCATCAGAAAGTGGTTTGCTTTCTGGGGTTTGATAGGTCCTCTTAGGGTCCTTGGCACAAGTATTGCTAAGAAGACTTGATCAATCAGAAGTGGATTGCTTCGGGAAGATTGATAAGAGATCTTAGGGTCCTTGGTGCAATCTTCACTGTGGGATTCAGTGGAGTGGTTCTTCAGAAAGTAGTTTGCTTTCTGGTATAGTGGAAAATCTCTGTGTGATCAGAGGACTGGACGTAGCCTTCTGGGTTTGAAGGTGAACCAGGATAAAATCCCTGTGTGTTCTTCTTATCCTTTATATTTTACTTTCAAGCAACGTTCAATTCCGCTGCAATAACAACTACTTTTTCGTGATCATCATTATCTTGAAAGTAACAATTTCAATAAAGGCGAAAATTGGAGCAACACTGATTCACCCCCCCCCCCTCTCAGGTTGCTATCTGTACTAAAATATAATGCCTCACTCGCCCGAACGCCTCGCCCAAATCCGCCAAGTGATCCTCTGCCTTGACGGATGTAACAATCATATCATCCACATAAAGCTGCATATTCCTACCCACTTGTTCTTCAAACACCTTGTGTATCAAGCATTGGTAAATCTCCCCTGCATTCTTGAGCCCGAAAGGCATTATTTTGTAACAATAATTGATTTTTGGTGTCATGACTGCAGTCTTCTCCTCATCCTGCGGACGCATGTATATTTGATTGTAACCCAAAAAGGCATCCATCAGGCTAAGGACTTCATTTCCAAACGCCCCATCAACTAGCTTGTCAACATTGGGCAATGGGTATGCGTCTTTCGGGCTCGCCTTGTTCAGATCAGTATAGTCGGTGCACATGCGCCATTTTCCGTTCGCCTTCTTGACAAACACCACATTCGCCAGCCAAGTTGGGTACTTAACCTCTAATAAAATTTGCTTCCAGAAGCTTCGTTGTTTCCACCTCGACCGCCTTAATCCATTCTTCACCCATCTTCCTTCTAGTCTGGGCGACCGGCTTTACATTCCCCCGAATTGCTAATTTATGACAAATCACATTCAGTAGGCGAGTGAGGCGATCTTCCTGGACAGGAGATAATTGTGTTCCCACTATCAACATCCTTTGTCCTACCTTCACTATTTTCGTTTCCTCAATAGGGCTTGGGCGGGTCCCTGGTACTTCTACTCTTGGATCAAGTGTACTACCTTCACTAATCTCGTAACACCGGTGCCCAACCTTGGCATTCTGCTTCCCATAACTAGCCACACTCTTGCTATAGCACTCACGGGCCCTAATTTGGTCGACCTCCAACGTTCCATCCATTCGCTAACGGATACTTGACCTTCAAATTCTTTGTGGATATGACTGAACAAATCTGACTAAGAGTGTCACGTCCTATCAAAACATTATAGGATGACTTACTGGCGAGTACAATGTACTTAACAGTGACTACCTTGGTGAATCCGTCAGACCCAAAAACGGTCTTCAATTCTATACAACCCCTGGGTACAACATGCTCGTTAGTGAATCCAAAATGGGTTCCCGTATATGGTGACAGTGCTTCCTCGTCTCGTCATGAAAACCACCTGAGATACAATTGACGGTTCCCGTGCGATCTCCCATTGGCGCTGCATGGCCCGCCTCATCAAAGTCATCCTCTCGACTAGTTCGCTCCTGTCGCCCAATACTCTGGGCGGGCACCTGTTTAACATACTGGCCAAAGTGCCCCACTTTTATCAACCGTTCCACCTCCCTTTGCAGAGTAACACAATCATCTGTATCATGGCCCAAAACGCTATGGTATTCGCACCAACGCTAGGTGTCCACGTTCGTAGGCGGTCTCTTAGGAGGATAAGGGCGAGCTATAAGATTAGTCTCCCTATTGTCTGCCAATATTCTGGAGAGACCCACGGCTAACGACACCTTTGCTCGCTGAGCCATCGGGGAATAATGAGGTACCTGGGTAGGTGGTGGTGGTTGTACCTGTCGTTGGGGCGCGCCCCGCCTGCCGAACTCTGGGCGAGTCAGGAGATTCCTTCGTTCCTGATTGGCAATGGCTGTTGTCTGATATGGGTTGCTGCGATTTTCCCTTGTAGGGTCTCGATGTTGTTCCCTTCGGGCGAACGTGTCGGCTTGCCGCTCTCGCCCTTCCTGTCTTCTTGAAGGCGTGTCCAACATATCCCGTGCACGTTTCTGCTCATCATCCTCCTCTTCCAATATGAAATCCTGAACTCGCGCCCTTATGTCAACCATGTCTCTTGGCGGTCGCCTGCTAAGCTTGTTAATCAAAGCACTCGCCTGCAACCCTTGGTTGAAGGCGTTGTCACAAGTCTCCTGAGGCGGATCTTCAATCCGTACTAATGTGGCATTGAACCTTGCCATGTATTGTTTTAGGGCTTCCATCACACCTTGATGAATGTTGAACAAAGCTGCAATTGTCACCCACTGAGTCCTACTCGCCGCGAAATATGACAAAAATTTGTGTGAAAACTCCGTAAAGCTGTCTATAGTGTGCGAAGGTAACTTTGAAAACCATGCCAACGCTGTCCCCTTCCACGTGGAAGGAAACAACCTGCTTCTCATGGCATCAGATTCCTGATTGATCACCATTTTAGTCATGAATGATTGCAAATGTTCCTTTGGATCCGTCTCACCTGAATAAGTATCCAACAAAAGATGCTTCACAACATCAGGTATAAGAACCGCCTGGATGGCAGGTGAAAAGGGATGAAACTCCACCACACACTCAGCCTCCTTTTGGTTGCCAGTATATTTTGGTTGTTGTTGACTATGTTTCTAAATGGGCTGAAACATACATAACTCTAGTATTTTTCAGCTTATGAATCACACTAATAGCTTAAAGTATCACACAAAAGTAGGCTCCAATAAAATAACTCTTTTAAGGCTCAAAAGGGCTACTAGTGGATTTTTCTTTTCCAAGAAAAACTCTGAGTTTTCAAAACTGCCTATAATCTCTTCACAAATTCACAAAGTTAACGAAGATTCAACCAATATGCAACACAAGGCAGAATTTTTTTTCAAGTTATGCATCTAGAGTTCCCAGCACTCAGAAAAGAAATAGGGTAAGTGGTACCCCTTTTAGAACTCAGAAAAACTTTGCCAAAACCTATCAATAAAGATTCCAGTCAATCCTAGCATCATGCAATCCGCAACTGTATTCAAAAATATATTCTCTTTTCAAAAGCATTATAAGTTCACTGGATAAAACACTCACAAGTAGCAGTAGCAAGATAACTAGATAAAGACACTTAAGACTATGCGATTTAAAAACATAAAAGCAAAATAAAAACTAAAAAACTAAAACTAAAAACTATCCAAAAAAGAAAAACTAAAAGCTGGTACAATAGTTTTCTTCCACAAATAGTCCAGGGAACCTCATTGTAACTTCTTCTTTGAACATTCCAACTTTAGGGGGATTTTCCTCCTTGGTGCCTTTCCTGCAAAATTGAACAAACAAGAGTCTACAAGCAAAAGCTTGTTTGGACTTGTTAGTCCTCAATCCAACAAACTTAAGTCCTTATTCAAAAACAAGCCCAAGGGTTGGAAATGTGCCCACCGAAAACAAACAAGGGTTCTTGAGTTCCCAAAGATCCAAAGCTCAAACCAATTATAAAACAAAGGGAAGAACTCAAGAATTCCATTCACACATATTTTCAAAATCCATGGGCACAAAATAGAATTATTTATGTACATGAAGAAAAATAAAAACAGAAAATTTGCCCGAGCTCCAGCGCTAGAGCGTTGGATTCCCAACGCTTGACCGCTGGAATTAAATGAAAAAAAACAGGGCAAATACAGGGGCTCAACGCATGTGCGTTGGCCCCCCAACGCCAAAGCGTTGGAAATAAAAAAATAAAACTGGGGGAAACCAGGGGCTCAACGCATGTGCGTTGGCCCCCCAACGCCTGAGCGTTGGGTTTTATTCAACCCAGGGGGTCTGGCAGGGGCTTAACGCATGAGCGTTTAGCCTCCAACGCTTGAGTGCTGGCCCCTCCTGCAGAAAACATAATTTAAGTTTTTTTTGTTATTTTTTACAATAAGATGCAGAAATTAAAAACATAATTTTAAACTAATCCTAAGTTGGGTTGTCTCCCAACCCTTCCCCTTTTAATCAATTGGGAGAATCAAGTAAGGCAAAAATCTCTTGTCTTTCAACATCTCCCCATAAGTACGGTTTCAGTCTTTGTCCATTGACAATGAATGTATTTTTTGTAACCTTATTCTCCAACTCAACTGTACCATGGGAGAAGACTTTGGTGATCCTATATGGTCTTGACCATCTTGACTTCAACTTTCCATGAAATAACCTTAGCCTTGAGTTATACAATAACACAAGCTGTCCCGGACTAAATTCTTTTGGCACAATCTTCTTGTCATGCCACCTTTTAGTTTTTTCCTTGTAGATCCTAGCATTGTTTTATGCTTGGAGTCTAAATTCATCCAGCTCATGTACTTGTACTGGACAGGGCGAGCGACCCTTTTCTACTAGGAGGCGCCCCATCTTCCCCTTTACAGCGCTAATGAGCGTCCCATCTGGACGAGGGGCAGCCTTGGCTGGCAATTCCAGGGGTAAACTTGTAATACAGATAGGGGCTGGACTTTGTAACACATTGGGCCTAACCTTTGAGGCCCATAGTTTTAGTTTTAATTAAATGTCATTTATGGCTTTTCTCCCTATAAATAGCCAAGGGAGGCTCATGTAAAAGGGTTCAGATTTTCTCTAATCATAATATAGCCTCACTTCTCTCCTATACTGTTCTATTCCCGGAACATTTTGGCACCGTCTGTGGGGAAAGGTAAACCAAACCCCACGTTCACGAGGGAAGAGGCTATGTCAGGCAACGGAAGAAGAGGGCGAGGCCGTGGGCGGGGAGGACGGACGGCGGGCGATCCACTCGTGCCGCCTCCCTCGCCACCACGGAGTCCAAACCCTAATCCTGAGCAACCGCAGGTGGCGACGCCAGGCGGTGGCGTGCCAAACCCGACTCCTTTTAACGGTAACTACAGGTCTTTCATCCATGAAATAATGCATTCTCCAAGTATTGAAAGGGTGGAGCAAGTATGTGCTGTGGCTGACGGGAATACTTGTATGTCCCCAATAATTGAGGTACTGACCGAAGCTTCTATGGGCTCGACTAGGATCACGCCAGAAAAAGGGCGGACTGCCAGTTACTTCATAATGACACAGGGAGAGTTATACAGACGAGGCTTCTCTGCACCTTTGCTAAAGTATGTTGCCGAGCATCAGGCTCAGGAACTGATGAAGGAAGCACACGAAGGGGCATGCGCCAGCCATATTGGAGGTAGATCGTTGGGTGCAAAGATTCTAAGGGCTGGGTTCTATTGGCCAACCTTAAGGAAGGATTGCCAAGCCTTTGTAAAGAAATGTGACAAGTGTCAGGTGTTTGCAGATTTACACAGGGCACCCCCAGAGTTAATGGCGACTATATCCTCTCGATGGCCATTCGCCCTTTGGGGGGTGGATCTGGTCGGACCATTCCCTTCTGCTAAGTCGCAAATCAAGTATATCTTGGTAGCGGTGGATTACTTCACCAAGTGGATAGAGGCAGAACTGCTCGCCTCCATTACTTATGAAAAGATTAAAAAATTTTATTTTCAAAGACTTATTTGCAAGTTCGGCGTGCCTCAAGTGATCATCTCTGACAATGGGACTCAATTCTCAAGTAAGGCGATTAAGGAATTCTGTGAAGAATGGGGAATCCAGAATCGATTCACTTCAGTAGAACACCCCCAAATGAATGGTCAAGCAAAGGCTGCTAACAAAGTAATTTTGGCAGGGCTAAAGAGGCGTCTTGACGAAGAAAAGGGGCGGTGGCTGGAGGAATTGCCCATTGTCATGTGGTCTTACAACACTACTCCCCAGTCGACTACAGGAGAAACACCATTCAAGCTGACTTATGGAACAGATGCCATGTTACTAATGGAGATGAAGAATAAGGCGTGGCGAGAAGTGGCAACTAATCCATATCAGAATCAGAGCAATTTGTTGGTAAGCCTGGATTTGGCTCCTGAAATAAGAGAACAAGCCCTCCTTAGAGGAGTAGCCATGAAGCAGCGAATATCTCGAAGATACGACACACGAGTCGTCCCACGCACAATGCGTGTGGGCGACCTAGTGCTTCGTAGACGAACAGGTACTGCAAATGTTAACAAACTAACGCCCAATTGGGAAGGACCATTCAAGATTACGGAAGCTTTGGGCAATGGAGCGTATCACCTATCAAATTTATTTGGAAAAAGAGTCCCAAGGTCCTGGAATGCCACTCATTTGAGGCATTATTATAGCTAAGTGTACACCATGTAAGTGCGTGCTTCTTTCTTTGACAAGAGACACAGTTAAATTCAATAAAGAGGTAAAGTCAGAGTTGTCCAAGTTTTTGCAATATGGCCCAGTGGCGGTCCAGATCCTAGTTAAAAATTTCAAAGGTACAAAGCAAGGGCGTGGAGGATTCTTTTCACAGAGTTTTTAAGATTCTCCCTAGCGGGGAGTTCTGATGAGGCGACCCTTGCAACAAAATTTGGCCACCCCACATGTCAATATAATGCAAATTGGCACTAATGTGGGATCGCCCGAATAAAGATATGTTCATATTCCGAGGCCCAGTGGTGGTCTAAATCCCAAGGTCCAGTAGTGGTCTCAATTCCAAATTACAATACTAAAGAAAAGTGGTCCAATGGTGACCAAAGAAATTACCTTTCACCTTTTCCAAGAAGCCAAGGGGGAAAAATACCTTCTATCCTGGCGCACCGCCCAGCTCTCCGGGCGGGAGGGCGAGGTGCGTGAACGGTCGTTCACTTGGAACGGCATGCACGACTCTTGTGCAATACGGCGCAGAAAGCCCAGCCTTGATCGAATTAAATCGAGCACGTCTATTGAGCCAAGCCTTGGGTAACCCCAGTGGCCACTGGGATCCAAGCAAAAAGTCTCACTGAGCAGAAGCCTCGCTATGCGAGCCAAAGCCTTGATCGAATTAAATCAAGCCAAAGTCTCACCGGAATAAGGTCGAGCGAAAGCCCTGCCCCGAGCGGGCCAAAGCTTCATAATAGACAAATAGCACAAAATAGGGCGTGCGGGTCATTACGTGACTCATAAAATATCTAGCCTCAGGCTTCCCTAGTTGCGTAAGACCGAGCACCCCAAGCCTCGTTAGAAGAGCCATGCGAGTACGACTCGTTACGCGAGCGGAAACCATGTGTGCAACAAAGGTTGAGTGGCTGTCTACATTACCACTTTTGTCAAGGCCTAGAAGCGCCCTTAAACTTTATATTCCTTTTGAAAATAACGGCCCAGTAGCGGCTGGGTGTACCACATTTTAGTAAATCTATGTTCTTTTAAAATTGATAGCCCAGAGGCGTTTACAATCTATACCTTTTTTGTTAAGCGTTACGATTTTCAATCTATCCCTTTTTCAATCCAAGTGTTCTAATTTAAGTGGCAAGTGACGAGTGATGTCCTTCATAAAAGTATACAAGTATTTGAAAAATATAGTGTTACATAATCTTTTTTAAAGGAAGGCGCGATGGCGACATGAAACAAGGGGTTTTCATGTTGTTTAACAAAACAATTTATTGTTGGCAGTTTATAATTCAACACGTTGAGAAAGACGTTTGGCATACAAAGATTGACGAGGGGAAAATGCTTCATTAATAGTGTGCAGGATACAGGGGGACGACCATAAAGATAGGCGGTCCTATACACAACAAAGAGCAAAAAACATCAAATCCAAGAGAAAGTAAACAGAATTTAAGCTTGAGTTGCCTGATTTGACTCGCCATCATCCACAGCCTCGAACGCCTCATATTTGGAATCTTCTCCCTCTAGTCCATTGGTGGTTACTTCTTTCCACTTTCCCATTGAAGATAAGTCAATGTTAGGGAACAAGAAATTCACTTGAGCCTTAGCTGAATTGAAGCCTTCAATGTACTGATTGACACTTTCCACCCTAAACCCCTTTTCTAGGATACCTAAATTCGCAGCGCTATGGGCGGCTTCAGTCTTCGCCTTGTTCAGTTCAACAGTCAATTCAGAGAATTTGCGGGCGGCCGATGCTTTTACTTCGGCCAACTCGGCAGTCAATTCAGAGACTTTGTTCTCAGCGGCTATTTTCTTTGCGTCAGACTCAGCCAAAGATGTCGAAAAGGTTGCCTCCAGACTCTTCTTTTTCGCCTCAAAATCTGCCAAGGTTTCAGTGTGGCGATTGGCTGCCTCTTGCAATTGTTTCTCCAATTTAGCTTTATCAGTGCGCAACGACTCCACTTCCGCCTTCATCTCTCGGGCGAGCCGGGGGCAAATGTTGGCGTCAGCAAGGTCTTTGTCCATTTGTTCCACGGTGGCAGCCAGCTCTTTGTTTTCATTAGCCAAAGTCCTCACCCGTTTATAACGGGCGGTAAGGGCTTTGACCGCCTCCTCATATCTGCGCAGAAGTACTAAACTCTAACCAGCAGCAGACAAAGTGTTCGTCATCACCTTGTTCGCAACAGCACGAGCATTGTGACTAATAGGGTCATGGAAATAATTGTCACAAGACAAATTATTTTGCATGAAAATAAGGTCTCCAAAATCCTCCTCCGACCCGTCATCAGCCGCAGGGTTGACTTCAACTTCATCGGCGGTCGCGCCTTCTTCAGTGACCTTCTTTGACCGCCCACCAGACTTGCGACGACGGCGCTTAGGTTCAGCTTTGACTGACCGCCACACTTATGTTTGCTGAATGGGGCCCCTAACCGGCAGATCAACTCCACAACCACTAGCATGGGTGGCGGGCTCAGGTTGAGGCGTGTCCACACATGCCCTTTTGGTTGCAGGTTTCTCCACTGGAGGGCGGCGGGCGACGACATCAGCTTCATCTCTCGCGGCTTGAGCCTTGGCCTCTTTAGCAGCTTGCACAAGGTCAGCCCTCGAAAGCTTATACTTGTCCACTGCAGATAAAAACAAGGAAAGCGCACAAGTTAGTACATAAATGCATGCATACTTAAGAATATCATGAGTAAAGGTAAACACTCACTTAGGTGGGCCTAGGTGTCCCCTTTCATATGGGCGGCAAGAAGCTCGCCAATATGAATGGGACCCGCCCTGCTAAAAAACTTAATAACCTCCCAATCTTCGGCAGTGAGAGCATCATCCTCAATGGTAAGGGAAAAATTGGGCGATTCGGTCCAATACGGGGGAAATCGCATGTGACCAGTTTTGGCATGACGTAAAAGATGGGGAATTAAAGGACTATCTACTACTTTGAAGAAACGACCTTTCCATTGGTCTTGTGGATTGCTTTTCCAGGTTTTGAACCGGGATTTAGAGGGTTTGGCGGTCAGAAATTCTTACTCGAACTCGAGGGCTCCACGACTCGAGGGCTCAACGACTCGAGGGCTCAATGATAATGAAATTGCAAGCGTACAATTTACTATCGCGTAATATAAAAGATTGTCGATCCCACAGGGATAGGTGTCTGATTACTAATTTGTTTAGAGCTCAAGCAGAAAAATAAAAGGATTTGTTTTGCATTTTGGTTTTTGGAACAAGAACATAAAAAGCATAAAATATAAAAGAAAAGATGATGATAAAAATAAGCATTTGGGTTGCATTGTATAACTAATAATTTATGCTAGCAAACTTCTATTTTATTTCTGAATTCCAAACAAAGATTCATGGTGCTATAGCCTAAGTTTCTACACCCTAATAGCCTTAAGAAATGTAGAACTTCCTTACCTAATTACTAACTCCATAGCCTTGGTTATTAGTTAATTAGAGAAGAAGATGAAGAAAGAATCTGAGCCAACACAAAATTACGTACATCCTTATAGCCTTAAGAAATGCAAACATATAACCTTTTTTATTTCCTATTTCCCTTACTACTTACCAAATGGCCTTATGCATAAGTAGAAAGCATGAAATCTTTTGTGCACTAAGATTAATGAAGAGCAAGGTAATAAAACATGAACTTTGAATATTATTCAGAAACAAACAAAAGAAAACTAAAACATAAATTAAAAAGCTAACACAACCCAAAATACTTAAAGAGAATTAGCCAAGCATGGCTAAAAGAAGCATTGAATTACCCTGGACTAGGAGCTCAAATATGGCTTCCCACAATTCCTAGGAACAATGTTCTTGAGGGAGAAAGAGGAACACTTGTTGTGTTCTAAAATGGTGTGTTTTACAAGTGCAAATTGCCTTCCTATTTATAGCAAAATTCTGGGCTCCAACGCTTGAGCGTTGGCTTTCCCAGCGCTTGGGCGCTGGGAAGCATTTAAATTCCACTTTCAGATCGAGGGCCAGCGCTTGAGCGCTGGCTTCCTAGCGCTGCAGCGCTGGGTGAGATTTCCAGCTCAGATCCTAGTCAGAGTCCCAGCGCTTGGGCGCTGGGATCCCAACGCTTGAGCGCTGGGTCGTTGCTGCTTCATCTTCAAGCTTTTCTTTCCTTCATGGTAGTGGGTTTTTAATGTCTTCAATGGCCTTCATTCAGCCCTTGATCATTTCTGAAACCTTCTTCCCACTATCATCAATTCTTTGAGCATTATTTTCCATGTGCTAAATAGAGAGTGACTCTTCATATTCTTTTTTCCACTTTTGGTCCTCTCATAGTTAGCACTTCAATTCTGGCCCTTCTATTTCTTGCAACTTCAATTTTCAGCCCCCAACTCTTGTACCTTTAGACTTTGGTCCTTCATTTCTTGAACTTTACAAATAGGCCCCTGGACAAAAATGATAATTTCTACCAGCTTTCCTAATAAAACAAAAATACCTATAAAAATTCCTAAAAATATAAAATAAAGTTTAAAAACCAAATAAAAACTAATCTACATGCCAAATGCAAAATAAATAGAAAATCTACATAAAAACAACAAAAAACCTATATGAGACTCAAAAATAACAAAATAAAAAGACTAAAAAGACCCTAAAATTATCATACAAAATCCAGTCATCACACCACTATACCCAACGACAGCTTGTCCTCAAGCGACAAAACTTTAAAGAAAAACTTGTCCTCGAGTTTTGAGAAAGTTTTATCCAAAACGAGATGATAATTTTCAAGAAAGCATGGCGGATTTGGAAAGCAATCATGTTTCAAAAGAACTTGATCAAGAGAGTTAAGCTTGGCACCTGTAACAAATTGAGTTCATCAACTTCAGCTCACAAAAAGGTATCCTCAATGAAAACATGAAAGCTCAAAAATTCTGCCTATCATTCAAATCAAAGTTGAAATCATGCACTATGCAACTTAAGAAGAGATTCTTGAAGGTTGAAACTTGGCCAAGGTTCAAACAAGGTATGGATTCAGAAAAACTTGGCAACTCTATTGGCTTGACTCAGAATTTGTGCTAGGTGATTCTTTTGACTAAGAGCTTCAACAACAAAGGTTCTCTCAATTTTTTCTTTTTCTCTTTTTTTTAAACAAAGTAGTGAAATGTATGGGATGAATGAATTGAATTTTATTCCCCTCATACTCTTTCTCACCCCACTACTTCATTATTTTTTCTAAGGCACATACCTTATATTTTTTATTTATTTATTTTTTTTTTTTTTTAGAGAGAAACCTAAACATACATAGCTCTAGAATTTTCCATTTTATTGAATCACACTAACACTTTAAAATATCTCACAAAAGTAGGCTCCAAAAATGACTCTTTTAAGGCTCAAAGGGGCTACTAATGGATTTTTCTTTTCCAATCAAAAATCTGAGTTTTCAAAGAAAGCCTAAAATCTCTTCACAAATTCACAAAAGTTAACGAGATTCAACCAACATGCAACTCAAGGCAGAATAATTTTACAAGTCATGCATCAAAGTTCTCAGCACTCAAAAAGATTGGAGTAAGTGGTACTCCTTCTCAATCTCAGAAAAATTTTGCCAAAACTTCCCAATCAAGATTTCAGTTCATCCTAGCAACATGCAATCCTAAACCGCATTCAAAAACATATTATCTTTTTGAAAGCAATATTAGTTCACTGGATAAAACCCCACAAGCAATCAGCAATAGCAATAGTAGCAGAATAACTGGATAAGTACTCAACCATGCAGTTTTAAAATCCTAAAACCAAAAATAAAAGCAGAAAAAATAAAAACCAAAAATTATCCAAAAATCTACAAGCTGGTAAAAATTAGTCAATTTCAATCAAAATGCATCGGGGCCTCCTCTTCTGCAGCAGCTCCTGAACCTTCAGCCTGTTCAGTGATGTGTAAACCCATCAATCTCCTCTCCAGATCAGTCGGGGCAGGACACCTCTGCCAGCTGGGATCACTATAACCTGCATAATCCCACATCAGCTGCTGGTTATGAGATATCCTGTGCATATGCTGAAACATAGTTCCAAAAGCTTCCTCCTGCCAAGTGTTGGTGGAGGACTGAGATGATTCCCCTACATTTCTGGATCGGGCTCTAGTGTTGGTTCTGGGCCTGGGCTCTGCATAACGGGCTTCAGAAGGATCCCCTTGCCTCTCAAGGGAAGCAGCATGCTCTCTGTAGATCCTCTCAGCACCATCCACAGTCATGACGGGAAGAGGATGGATATAAATCTCAATAGGGGGCATGGCAGCCACCCCAAGCTTAGCCTGCACAAGCTTAGTAATCAATGAAGGATAACCAAACCTCTTACCCTTTTTGTCCAAATTAACAGAATAGTGGATCCTCCAAGCTATGATCCTGGCAGTATCAATAGGTCTTTTGTTCAGCAAGCAATAAATGCAGAGAGCACTCTGCCTCCTTAATTCTGATTTGTTAGAACTAGGGAAGAGAGTGTCCCCCAAGAAATGGTCCCAAACTCGGACCTCTGGCTTCACAAATTTCCTATAAATGTAACTTGGAGTGACCCCATCCGCTTCAGTCTCCCATTTAGCCCCTGGTACAGCAAGAGCTTCCAAAATCTCAGCGTGAGGATAGTTGTTCAGCATCTCATTAAAGCTGGCCCCATTCTGCCCAAACTTAGCCCGATCCTGGGCCTCAGTTGGAAGCTTCAGAAGCCTCCTAATCACTTCCGCACTATAGTTGATCGTGGTTCCCCGGTACCATGATTTGTAGGTGGGAATGGCGGGGATCTCTTCATCAGAATCATAGAGGGCATTGGCATAAAACTCCCTCACAAGAGTTTGACAAGCATCATGGATTGGAGCACAGAGTTGCTCCCACTTCCTTTCGAGCACAGCTTCTTGAATCCCCCAAGGATCCACCCGATCAAAATGGAGAGGCCTCTCCCGGACCAGCTCCTTCTGCAATAGCTTCCCCTTGAAAAATTTCTCCTTTTCAAGGGAAAGGAAGCGGTTAAAATCATAATGCTCCTCCTCCTCTTCAAGTATTTCCTCTACTGCCCTTCTTTTGGGTGCCATAATCTGCAAAATAAGCAAACAATTCCACAAGCAAGCACTTTGTTAAACTGTTAGTTCAAATACAAATCCAACATCCTCTCTTTGAACACCCTCCAAAATTACAACCAAAAATAGCAAATTGCCCACCAAGTTTATAAAAACCATCCTTGAGTCTTCCATTAATCATGCAAAACAAGAACTAAAGCTTAAAAACCAGAAAAGAAACAAGAACTTCATTCAGACATTTTACCGAACACTTGGTGGGCAAGCTCAAAAACAGCAAGACTATGGGCAAAAGCAACATGTAACAACAGAAAATTCCTAATCCCTAACAACAACCCCTCACAGTTACTGCAATCCATCCAACAATTGTTCACCAATTTACTTCGAGGTAGAAGAAAAAGGAAAACAAAACAGCATAAATTTTACCTTGGATTGCCGAAACAAGTGAGAAAGAGAGCACAAGAAATCCACCAAAACTTTAAGCACCCAATGAATGGAAGTGAATTGTGTGAAGTGTGAGGTGAAAGGTAAGTGAAGAAGATGGTTACTTATGCTCTGGGCTCGAGGGTTTCAGAAGAAATGGCAAAGAGTAGAAATGAAAGGGGAGAAAGCAAGATAAATAAAACTTACTGCACTCTGCCCGAAGCCCAGCGCTGGAGCGTTGGGTTGTCCAACGCTTGAGCGCTGGTAAGTGAAAACAACCAGTGGCTTCCAGGGGCCTAGCGCATGAGCGCTGGCCCCCAACGCTTCAGCGTTGGTAAAAACTGGAAACTGGGACTTTAAAACAGGGGCTCAACGCATGAGCGTTGAGCCACCAACGCCTTGGCGTTGGGTCCCCCTGCAAGTTATTAAATTTTTTTTTTTTTTTTTATTATTTAAAACAGAAAATAAAACAGAAAAATTAATCTAATCCTAAGTTGGGTTGTCTCCCAACCAGCTCAATTTTATAGTCTTTGATAGACTTTTTCAATAATCACTTCAACCGGGGTCTATTACAAAATTCCTTAGACCCCGCAGATCATGTAAATTTTGACAATACTTATACATCAAAATGATGCACAAGTGTTCAGCTTTAACCTTACCACTTTTCTGCACAAGATCACCTATGGACATTTCTTTTGGGAAATTGTGTTCTTCCTCCTCCGGGGTGGGAAGAGAAGAAATTTTTACAATCACAACATAATTCTCCTTTTTCCCAACTTTGAATTTTTCAATTTGGTCCATAGGTTCACTTACTGGGATTGTGGATAGTTGATCACTAACTGGCTGCCTCTTCAAAATACCTTGTATCCTGACTTGTAGCTCCTCCCTGGCCTTACATTTTTGCTCAGGAGTTGGCAAAAATCCGGTTTTGTACTTACTTTCTAAATCAGAGCAAAACTCGTCAATTAGAGTGAAAGCATCTTGTTTCTTCTTTTCATATTCCTTTTCAAGCCGAGCCCGGATTTTTGCCTCCATTTGCTCAAATGTTTCGGCCATTGCTGTACCTGAAAATACTCAGCACCCAAGTTAGCA
Source organism: Acmispon strigosus (assembly GCA_030819835.1). Taxonomy (NCBI): domain Eukaryota; kingdom Viridiplantae; phylum Streptophyta; class Magnoliopsida; order Fabales; family Fabaceae; genus Acmispon; species Acmispon strigosus. The sequence goes on along the minus strand of JAUAMA010000004.1, from coordinate 14,172,376 downwards.
GCACCAGTTCTTTACAAATATTTTTAATTTTTTTTTATATAAAAGAAAAGCACTAAACAAAATAATAAAAAGACTTAAAAACCTATCCCCGGCAACGGCGCCAAAAACTTGATAATGAAATTGCAAGCGTACAATTTACTATCGCGTAATATAAAAGATTGTCGATCCCACAGGGATAGGTGTCTGATTACTAATTTGTTTAGAGCTCAAGCAGAAAAATAAAAGGATTTGTTTTGCATTTTGGTTTCTGGAACAAGAACATAAAAAGCATAAAATATAAAAGAAAAGATGATGATAAAAATAAGCATTTGGGTTGCATTGTATAACTAATAATTTATGCTAGCAAACTTCTATTTTATTTCTGAATTCCAAACAAAGATTCATGGTGCTATAGCCTAAGTTTCTACACCCTAATAGCCTTAAGAAATGTAGAACTTCCTTACCTAATTACTAACTCCATAGCCTTGGTTATTAGTTAATTAGAGAAGAAGATGAAGAAAGAATCTGAGCCAACACAAAATTACGTACATCCTTATAGCCTTAAGAAATGCAAACATATAACCTTTTTTATTTCCTATTTCCCTTACTACTTACCAAATGGCCTTATGCATAAGTAGAAAGCATGAAATCTTTTGTGCACTAAGATTAATGAAGAGCAAGGTAATAAAACATGAACTTTGAATATTATTCAGAAACAAACAAAAGAAAACTAAAACATAAATTAAAAAGCTAACACAACCCAAAATACTTAAAGAGAATTAGCCAAGCATGGCTAAAAGAAGCATTGAATTACCCTGGACTAGGAGCTCAAATATGGCTTCCCACAATTCCTAGGAACAATGTTCTTGAGGGAGAAAGAGGAACACTTGTTGTGTTCTAAAATGGTGTGTTTTACAAGTGCAAATTGCCTTCCTATTTATAGCAAAATTCTGGGCTCCAACGCTTGAGCGTTGGCTTTCCCAGCGCTTGGGCGCTGGGAAGCATTTAAATTCCACTTTCAGATCGAGGGCCAGCGCTTGAGCGCTGGCTTCCTAGCGCTGCAGCGCTGGGTGAGATTTCCAGCTCAGATCCTAGTCAGAGTCCCAGCGCTTGGGCGCTGGGATCCCAACGCTTGAGCGCTGGGTCGTTGCTGCTTCATCTTCAAGCTTTTCTTTCCTTCATGGTAGTGGGTTTTTAATGTCTTCAATGGCCTTCATTCAGCCCTTGATCATTTCTGAAACCTTCTTCCCACTATCATCAATTCTTTGAGCATTATTTTCCATGTGCTAAATAGAGAGTGACTCTTCATATTCTTTTTTCCACTTTTGGTCCTCTCATAGTTAGCACTTCAATTCTGGCCTTTCTATTTCTTGCAACTTCAATTTTCAGCCCCCAACTCTTGTACCTTTAGACTTTGGTCCTTCATTTCTTGAACTTTACAAATAGGCCCCTGGACAAAAATGATAATTTCTACCAGCTTTCCTAATAAAACAAAAATACCTATAAAAATTCCTAAAAATATAAAATAAAGTTTAAAAACCAAATAAAAACTAATCTACATGCCAAATGCAAAATAAATAGAAAATCTACATAAAAACAACAAAAAACCTATATGAGACTCAAAAATAACAAAATAAAAAGACTAAAAAGACCCTAAAATTATCATACAAAATCCAGTCATCACTCAACGACTTTCAATGTCATGACCCGCCAAGGTTCTTAGGGGAAGTTAGCCCGGAGAAAGAAGATCTTTGGGTTCAGCAAGTTGAGAAGATCTTCGGAATTCTGAACACTCCGGAAGAATCCAAGCTAGATTTTCTTCCTACCTGCTGCAAGGCAATGCAAAGTGCTGGTGGAAAGGAGCCATACAAATCATGGAGGCCAACCAGGTAGCTGTCACATGGAACACGTTCCGAGACGACTTTTTGGATAAATACAACCCGCCTAGCGCTCGTGGAGAAATGGAGTCACGATTCCTGAAGCTTTACCAAGGAAACAGGTCAGTGGACGAGTATGCCGCAAAAATGGAGTCTCTTGCGAGACACTTCCGATTCTTCGCTCGGGAGTTAGACGAACCCTACCTAATTACAAGGTTTATGAGGGAACTTCGATACGAGATCGAGAAGTCAGTGAGGCCTTTGGAGATTGGCCGGTACCAGCCACTTGTGTAGAAGTGCAGAGAAATCGAATCTATGAGGAACGAGCGGAAGAGGAAGTTTGAAAGAGGTGGACGATCAGCGGACGCACAAAATAAGCTGAGCCACAAAATCACTCTAGCCGGAAGTTGCACCCGGGAGAGGTAAAGAAGTTCCACCCCTAGAGGGAAGGGTGGTTTGCTACAAATATGGAGAAGCAGGAAATTTTGCAAGGACATGTAAAGGGAAAAAGATGAGGTGTCTTTGTTGCCTGAAGAATGGACACCTTGCTAGGGAATGTCGAACACCCAAGGCAAAGCCGAAGTGATCGTCACGAAGGGAACTGGGCATACAGTTAGAGATTGCAAGGTGCCGAGACAGGACCTTCTATGAGTGTGACTCGTTATCAATTTCTTTTGAGTAGGGAGCGCTGCATTCGCCCATTCGATGAATGGCGAGGAGCGCTAGAAACTACATGACTTTCCTTTGCCATATACTTGGCAGTATTTTATGTTGTTGATGTTTTGATTGTTAAACTATTGCGTGTTTGTATGTTGATGATTATGAGAAGAGCTTCTTCTCTTGTCTGTGATAAAATTATATATATGTGTATATATATATCCCCCTACAAGAAAACTGTTGCGAAGATGTTAGTAACTTTCAGAGCGGTTAGGCTCTGATACCAATTGATAGTGCAAGAAATACACAAGAAATGGGGGGTTTGAATTGTGTGAGTCTTTTTGGAAAACTTCTTTCATAATATACATTAATTATTAGTTTTCAAAGAGAGTTATAGATTATGTATGTATGCATGTATGTAGCGGAAAAGTAACATAACATTGAAAAGTAAAGCACACATGATTTTTATCCTGGTTCACCCCATAATTGACAGGGCTACGTTCAGTCCTTGGCTTCACCATGATTTTCCACTATTTTATCAAATAGTACAAGTGTTATAAGGGACTTCTCCCAGTACTAGAAGGACTTCTCCTATGAAGTATTATACATGACTTCTCCTAGTATTGTAAGGACTTCTCCTTTCAAGTATTCTCCAGGACTTCTCCTCATTAGTATTCTACAAGACTACTCCTGATTCCCTTTACAATTTAGATTTGTTTTTCTACTCGGGTTCTCTTCAATAAGAGTGAGTAGAAGAAATAAAGCTCGAGTTACAGAGAGGATAGATATTTAGGTTCTCTGTTTGTATTCTGTATGACTTAAGGATGAGAGTAACACTATGAACTCTTCACACAAATGGACAACACGACTAAGGTAAATTTTGACTTAAAGCTTTCCTGAGTTTGAACCAATGGAAGCTTGGTTCTGGGAAAACTTGATTGAGATATGGAATGAACTGAATTAAAGTCACCAATTTGTTCTGGAAGCTGAATTCTCTTTTATATCTTCAGTTCAAAATCTTCATTCATCTTTGATAGAAGGAGAGAAAGTAGATCCGTTAGTGCTTCTACTTCCTTGTGAGTAACGGCTAATTCTGCAATTCTGGAGCAGCACTAAATGAGATCTGTCAAGCATTAATTGCTTGAATTGACATCGTCTGGCTCTTCAAGGCGTTTTTCCTTGAGCTACAACTTCTGCATTTAATGCTCATGCATTCCAGCTTTGGGTTTTTGTTTGAACATTAAATCCCAGTGCATGCCAGCTAAGAGTCATTAAATGCTCTGAACAGAGATTTGAATTTTGAACGTTGAAGGAGTACGATGCTCAGAATTTTACGCCGTTGATTCCGTGAAGTCAGCTTGATTTGAGGAAAAGTAGAAAAGCAGAGGGACCAAGGAATAATATATTAATTATGTCCCTATCTTCTTTCTGCCATCAACAGTACTTCATTTAATGTGCAGACGAGGTAGATGATTCTTAATCCAAGAAGAAATTATTCTGGATGAACTCTTCAGAGCTTGGTTAAATAATTTCTTTAATGCTTCTGTTGAATTGATAACCTCATGACGCACACTTTCTGGCATTTATGACTTTTGAGCACTTTAATGCATTGGGCAGACGAAGTCTTCACTATGATTTGGCAGACGCAGTCTTTATAGAATCTTCAGAATTTCATCGCTGAGTGAGTTGCATAGGAAAACGGACTTTCTCAATTTAGTCTTTATCTAAGATCAGAATATTTTTGACTTGTAGATGACGGAACGTTTCCTTCTTTTGTGCTTCCACTGAAGTTCTCCATTTGAATGAGTTGATACACAACTGCTTTGTATGGTGCTAGAGAAACTTCAAAGCTGAGAATCTTTCTTCATTATTTGTTTCCATACTCACTCAGCTTTTGGTAAAACAGTCTTCCTGTTGATCACTGTTTATTCAAGTGCCGGACTGTTTCAACTTTGTCAAGTGAGTTTTGGCCTTGAGAATGCATAGCTGATTGAATGTCTTCCAAAAGATGTTTGCTATTTGCAGGCAATGCTTGGTCTTCCGTGGGTCACCGGACTGTCTTCATATAGTTGCTTTCTTTGTATATCTTGACAGCTTTTCTTAACGGTGTATGTAGTTATTCTCTAGTGATTACCAGACGACTTCTTCTTGCAAGACTGTCTCTCTTGATAATGCTTTGAGATTCATTGAGTTCTTCAAGTAGATAAATTTTCCTGGATATGAGAAATTTCAACGTGTTAGGAATTCTATCTCTAATGATATTAAACCTTAATGAAATTGTTAATTATCAAAACATAATGATTTATTTTAATCATTTGAATCTAATAATCTCCCCCATTTTGATAATGACAATTTCCTTGGAGAAAAAGGTTTAATATATATTAGAGAAAATGTTTCTTAGATGAAGCACTTCATTATTTTCAGATGAAAATAGTTTTTCTTTAAAAAGTTTTATTATGTAGAAAAACATGAACGATCTTTAGCAGAATTTATATACAAGTTCAATTTTTGTTCCTTAATATCGTTTTTGATAACTAAAGAGAATTTTGGTTTGTTGTCCTTGGGCGGACGGAGACACTTTTAATTATCTGTTAAAATACATAACCTATCCTTTGCTCCCCTAAATCTGATATTCCTACATAGTTCAGTTTTTCAATATTTTCCTTGTAGTGAGCTCCCCCTGAACTAATGCTATAGTTCTAACTTATCCTTTTAGGTTTAGTCCTTTTCCCTTTTTCCTATTTCTCCTATTGCTTCCCCCTTTTATTTCCTGCCTTTTTCTCTATCTATTACTTCTCCCCCTTTGGCATTATAAAAAATAAAGCTACGATATATGGAGCAGTAAAGAGAGAATTAACGCTAAAGCCGAGATGTAGATATATATAGAAAAATTTCTGTAAGAGAGAAATAAAATAGTTCAAACTAAAGGACTAAAAGATTAGAGAGTAGAAGTCTATTTCTTCTTCATCAGTTCAAAGAAGCTATTCATCATGGCCTGCATTATATCGAACTTGGCATCCATCTTTTCATTAATGTCCTGTTGTGTAGCTTCAGTTCGATTTATCACTTCTTCCCTCAGCTCCTGAGTTTCCTTAGCATGAGTTGCTCGCACTTCCTGAAGTGTTTCTTTTAGCAGAGCCAACGCAGCCTTAGCATCAAAGTGATCTTCAGCGGACGGATTAGCATTAGTATGCTCTTGTGCCTGAATTTACGCATCTTCACGAAGATCATCCTTTGGTGGAACTGCTGATATAGGTTGAGCATCAGTGATCATATCACTTAAAGCATCTTCAGGGATGTCCGTTGGAGTAGGCTCATGCGGCGAGGGCGGAGATGCATCATTAGGTATATCCTCAGAGTTAGAAGATGTCACAAACATGTCTCTGGATATAGTGACTAGTTGAGGTAGAGGAATGGATAGTGTATATGATGGTGAGTTTTGTGAGAGTGCAGGAGCAGTTGGCCATGGTTGAGGTTGCGGTTTTGTAGCAAGTAGAATAAGCGACCATGATCCATGTTGAATCACGACGTTTTTAACACCACGAATCAAGTTGAATGGAATGGTGCTTATGTGAACATTTCTGAAGACAGACAGTTCCCACTCATGATGAAAAATATCATACCTGGTCCTCCCAACAAAGGAAATTTGAATACCATCAAGGGCAGGTGGAGACCATAGGTGTGCCTGTATGCAAAAGTTGTAACCCAGCAGTTCCACAAGCAGACTGGGAATATATACAGCATTCTCCGTTGTACGAAATCTGGGAACCTGCATAGAGATTGGTGTAACAATCCGCCGAGACCTTTTTGGGACATGAACAAGAAAGGTTCTTGCTTCTTTCAGCATAGGCTTCTTTTGGATCGATGGGTGAGAGGCTTGAACGATGTCGTCTTGTTCATGCTCTGGTGAAGATCTTCTTGCTGTAGGTATCAGTTGAGTTTCCAGAAACAAACTCATTCAGAGATGAATCTGGATCAGCTGCATGATCATCTTTATCTTCATCATCTTCCTTTTTTTCAACCCTCTTCTTCTTCCTCGTGTTTGAGGCGTTAGATTGGTTCTTCTTCCAGCAGCTCTTACCTTCTTAGGAAGAGCTTGATCTTCTGCAGCCGGACGAACCAATTCATAGGTTTCTGGGATTGCTACATTGTCATCAATTGGACTAGTGGCAGTTGCCTTGTTGGGACTTGCTTGTTTAACGTCTAGTGGACGATTTGGACCCTAAGATGGTATTTCCTATGGATTTTCAGATGGAGGATTTGGTGGTTGAGTTGGACTTTGTAGGGGTTGTTTCTCTTGAACTTCAGCATTGGCCTGGACGGACTCAGTGTCAGACCGTTTCTTCATGCACTTAGATGGACGCACATAATAAGGATCAACGATTTGCCTGTACATTACAATCCTTGGCGTAATGTTTTGACCCCATCACTTAGCTCCTTTCACAAGGTCTCGCCTCCATAGTGGTGTGCCAAAAGGAAGAGCAGATTCCAGCATCACTCTTATCCAGTGACTATCATCAACATTGCATAAGACGACAATGGGTGAAGGAGTTGAGACTGGTCCTATCAAGGGAAGATAAGTACAGGATTCCCTTAGGCTTAGGGTGACAAGAATGAACCTGAAAGCAGTTGAGTGACCAATGCACCAGTCGTCTTCGTAAGATACGAGGACGGGGAGACCTCAGCCACTCTTGGACCTTTCGTAGCCGCAATTATTGATGTTGTACTTGTGCGCACCAAGATTTTTGAAGAACAGGAGAAAATATCTCCGACCAGTACCATACGTGTTACGGAGAAGAAGCAGTATGCCAGCCCTTCAAGTCCAAGTTCGACTCGAATGAGTAAAACCTTTCTGGCATGTGATTTCAAGGGAAGGAATCATAGTCGACCCAGGCAAGTGGAGCTAGAGTTGGCATGGGAGCGACCGAAGACAGCGATTGAGACGAAGAGTTTGCTTTGATTTTGGATGGTTACTATCTGTGCGTCTCACTAGGAAGGACCAACCTTTTGCTAGGATCAAGAGGGGTGAGTCCAGTTTTCGACGAACGAAGAAGCCATGGACAACTTCGTCAACACTAGTTGCCATAGTAGGAAATAAAATACGTAGTCGATGTTGATACTATACCAAAGGATAGTCCGTGTTCTGAAGCGGGGCCTCAGAGTGGTGGTGCCTGTTTGGAAACAGTTAAAGACACCAGAGCAAAGCTATCCAGAACGACACTTGGAATTAGCCGCAGCGGACTTGGCACTCAGGATATGAAGACGCCACCTTTATGAGAGGGCTACACTATCTTCAGCAATCACGAGGAATTTGGGATACTCGTTTGATTTGAAGGAGGAAGCTTGAAGCATCATGTAAGACCCTCAAGTTTTGAGTAATTATAATTTGGTCCTTTGAGATTTTATAATTAGGTTTTGGTCCTTTAAGTTTGGAAATTTGTGGTTTAGTCCTTGGACTAGTCAAGGTTGGTTTGGGTTTTAGTATTAAGAGCTTTAATGATATTTTGTTCTGAGAACATGATGGTTCGATTTAGAAGTTTATAACAATGTTCGTGTAAGAGTTTTAACAAGATGAGCCTTGGCTTAGTGGTTGAGTATTAGGCATTTGGTGGGCATGGCTTGTGTTCGAATCCAAGTGAGGTACGTTTTAATTTTAATCAGATTTTTGATGGTTAAAGGCTGAATTTTGAATTTGAATTGAGACATGAGATTAATGAAGCAATAAATGGGTTTAAATGTGAGTTTAATGAGTGTTAATGCCTCCTTTATATGGCTGGTCGGCCTCTCTCTCTTCTCTCTTGTTTTCTCTCATTTTTTCTCTTCTTTTCCTCTCCTTGGCCACACTCTTTCCCTCTCTTCTCCCTATCACGTTTTGCTCTTTCTCTCTTGGTGAAAGGTAGGTTTTTGATAGGAGATGGTGTTTAGCTTTCTTTCGATATGGTTATTGTCACACTTTCTTATTCTTCTTCTTCTTCTACTTCTTTTGTTGCAATATTCTTTTGTTATACTTATGCTAGAGTTTGAACCAAAAAATGGTTCCAAACTTGTTTTCCCCAAAGGATCCTCCAAGCAAGAACCTGACTTTGAGTTGATCCATGAGGTTGTTTTATGTTGTAAATTTTTATGCTTTCTTGTTCTCAAAATGGTTTGGAAAACCTTTGTTATGAAACCTTGTTTTTGGGTGATGAGGCCTCCTAAAAGTGACTTGTTGGAAGAGGAGAAACTATCCTTGATGATCAACAATCTATGGCCGAACCTATTCTCTTCTTCTAAGGTTGATGTTTTCCTAGATATCATGTTTTGTTTTGCTTAATATGGGATAATGATGGCTTTTCTTGATGCACATGATTTTGGAGAAAACAAACTCCTTTGGTGCTCAATAAAGATGGCTGAATCCATGCCTTATGTTAGAGTTAAAGTTTTGTTTTGAACCTTGTTTTCATGTTCTACAAAGTTGGGTGATGAAGGTTTCCCAAGGGCATATGGTTTTGGAAAACAAAACCTATTTGATGCTCAATGAGGGATGGCCGAACCTACTCCTCTCTTAGAGGCTAATATCCTTTCTTAAAATCTCGGTTAAAATGTTTATATGTCTTGTTGTGAATGTCAGATCGAAATGAAAGGTCAACATCTCTCCTAAGCCAAGAATGGCCGAGAGTTATACAACGGAGTTGTAATGGAGAAGTTGATTTTTGAAACATGATCCTTTAGGACGAGTTGAGACTTAAGTCTTGAGGTTGTCGTTCCATGCTTGTTTATTCATTTTGTTAGTTGTTTGATGAAGCCGACTTGTTAAAGTTTGTTACTTAATGAAATTCGAACCTTGACTTGAAACCTCAATGAATATCCTAGATAGAGTTCAACAAGAACTCTAAGGAGAATGAGAGGTAAGGAAACTCTATGCATTGGCGGATGGCATAATGTTTTTGTTGATCTAAATCTAAGTTGTTGTCCGTTAACTTTCTTGCGTTGAAATTAGTTAGTTGGTAATGTTTTGCGCGTGCTTAGTGAAGGTTGAGTTTGCGGATGTCAAAGAACCTTGAACGAAACATAAAACATCACATATAAGGTAAGGGTAACTCTGTGTCTAGATAGAGTCATTTGTGCTTTACATATGATTTTGATGTTGGAAACCATTCTGTTTGTTTTGATGGAATTATTGGTTTTGTGATACATGTTTGGATTTGAGAATTTATGTTAAGACATGCTAATGATGATGATGTTGAGCGAAGTTTAATATTTTATATTGATAATGTTGTCGAGATTGTTGATTCATGAAGATGTTGAACATGTTGGCATGGCATATGCATATTCTAGGTTGGAATGGTGGGGTGGACGGTGATTGCCACGGGACCATGATGACGCTGGGTTGGACGGATGATTGCCGCGTGAGCGGAAGGGCGGTAAGGTGGACGGAATCAGAGTGAGCATTGGAAGTGTGGAAGATTCAGAAGAAGATGACGAAGACTTCCGCTGTTTTAATTTATTTTTGGGCTCGCTGTTGAGCATATTTGCTTTGCTGTAATATTTTCCTCGTTTTGCTTCCGCGTAATAAAATATTATCTATGGGGAAATATTACCTATATTATTTAAGTAATTAAGAGAGACGAAAACCTTTTAAGAAAATGAGTTGCTTTTCTGAGAGGTTTTAATTTCCGCGTATTAACCATGTAACCCTCAACCCAAAATTGGGGTGTTACACATCATGAATGGGCAAAGTCCATGAGGGAGTGTGACCTCACCCCGCAATGTCATCCAAAGAAGTTCATTGTGGTTTCCAGGTCTTGGATCAACCAGCAATGAATGCCTCCACCGTGAGGGTGAGAAAGATGGAACTGTTCAAACAGTTTCAAGGTCTGAAGTTTGATCAGGTTATCCTGAACAAGGAAACAGACAGACTGGTTGTGTGATGGCATACCTTACTTGTCAGAAGGCAAGGACAGAATATGAAGAGCTAGCAGAAATGTTCCAGCCCCTTAACGTCCCCGAGTGGAAGTGGGACGGTACATCGAAGGATATGGGTAATTGAGGATTGACCAAGTCAGCTGGCCTCAACTCGCAGAGAAAATCTTCAACGTACAACGGACGTCAGAAGTATGCTTTCAAAGGATGTTAAATTGCATAGAACGTGCCCATCATCTTCTCGGATATGGAACGATATTCCAATCGCCCCTAAGGGAGCAATCTGAAGAGCTTAAAGTTGAAGCCCTCTCGTCGAATCGAGCATTTTGAAGTTATTACAGTGAGGGTTAAGCAGCACCCTAGACCAGAGATGCAATCTTTCGAGAACGTTATGCAAAACATACCCGTGTAAGTGACAACTCCCGACTGTCCGCGGCACATTTTCGCACATAAATCGATTGAGTGTCCTAGCAACCTATGAGGTTTGGTTCTATCTTTCTGAATGAAATTTTTTGTACAATGGGGAGTTGTACGTGCACATAGGAACCGTAGAGCCATCAACCACACTGTCTATTTATTTGGTGTGGAATGCGCCTTACATGTTAACTTGAATGTTACCTAAGTGCTTATTTTCTTGTCCTTATACCTGATGGTATTTGAAGACGGGACTAAGTTTCTTCTGTCACCCTTCGATGGCAAAAAAGAACTGAGCAGATATTGAGATCACTAGAGGATTTGCAAGGCTTGTGTCATGGACCATTGCATCCGCTCGTCGGCATCGGCAAGCGTTCTCGACGAGCGAAGTACCGGTGAAACACCTTTTACAACACTTGGTAGGAAACCAAGCTAGACCTGTCTTTGAGTCCCGACGAGAATAAGACGTTCTCACTATCACCATGACATTAGGTGAAGAATTTCGTGATGAACGGCTGTAATATTGATAGTATTTCCTACCGGCCCGGGAAGAATTTTTCGCGCTAACGGGACTTTTAGCCGAAACTTCAGCAGGCGAAACGGGCGACATCAGGACCCCGGATCGAGAATCTGAAAAGCCCCAAACGATTTCATTTGGCGTTTCGAGACCAATTTCATGATGAAATTTTTTAAGAATAGTGACCCGGTGAATAGTGTGTTCGGACAGAGTGGCGCAGACTTCGAGAAAAATCGACCCGACCCCGAATTGTGTGAGCCCGGTACCCCGAAACCAATAAATGATCCTGGGGCAGATATTCTCAGTGGTACTGAGGTTCTCACTGATGACCAGACCCTGATGATGACCGGTGACTTGACCCACTGACGCGATGACACAATGACACACTGACGCGCTGACGCATTGACGCACTGATGCACTGACGAGTCATGATTGGGAATATATTAATAAAAAAACCTAGATATTTATTATCACTTTCTAAGCTTAGAGTTTAGTCCTTGAACTTTGAAAACTTTACGGTTTGGTCCTCGAACAGTAAAAGTTTTTTTTACTTTAACCATTTACCATTCCAACTTTGGTCCTTTGGGTAAATGAAAATTTTGACTTTCACCCCCCTTTAGTGCCCAATAGCCACGGCCCAACACCCTTCTTAAAGGTTAAATATGGTTTTTTTTTTTTTTTGCTTCCAAGTTCATTTAATCAAGTTTAGGTGAGTTTAAGTGAGAGAAAATGATAGTTTTCTGACAATTCATCATCTTCATCCTCTCCTCTTCCTCTTGGCCGAACCCTCACCTCACCATGGCAGCCCCTTCCTCTTGTCTTCTTCACTTGGTGCTTCGAGGTAAAATACTCATGTCATCTTGATCTACACTTCTATCGGTTCGGTTTTTCAATTTATTGAGTTTAGTTTTTAGGCAAGTACTAGAACTTGAAAGTCCACTCACAAATGTTGTTCCCACTACCCTTAGCTTCATTTTGAACCGATTGGATTTTTGATTGAATGAGTTTTGGTTCTTTGAAGAATTTCAAGTTGAGTTTTTGTTAGGGTTGCTTTTAGAAAAGTTATTCCCATTGGATTGATCACTGAAAATCTCCAATTTGTTCTCTTGGAAGTTTAGTTTTTGAAGAATTGATTATTTGGAAAAACTGATTTTCAAGCTTTAGGTAATTATTCACCATTGATTTCTTTTTGCCTTTGATGTGTGCAAATTATAGTTCCAGACCGGCAACATTGCCGAAGAAGCGCCGCCGCGCCGCCGCGAACCACCATCTTCTCCGGCAAGCTCCTCGCTAGGAAATCGCGAAATCGAGTTCTGGTTCGTGATAGCCTTCCCAAACCTATTTTGAAGCTTTATTTCATCATATTAGACTTGAATAATCGTTTTGCCAGCCTTGGGTGTGTTATTTTTGTTTTTAACCGGGCCAAGTTCAAGCATGATAGTTTTATGGATACCTAGGGTTTTTCTAGTCGAAAAAGTACCGCTGTATAGTTCTGGATTCTTCTGAGAAATTGCATGAGGCCTATGAACCACGTAAAAAAGGAATCTAGGGTGAGATATGAGAGAATCAAGTTTTCTCTCTTTGTTTTCCATGTAAGAACTTTCATGGTGTAGTTCCTTCACTCCCCTGATCGTGCAGGTCCTGCAAGCGTCTTTCCTGGGATCTCAGATCCACAATAAGCTGGAATAAAAAAGGATAACTAGTTGAGGTTGTGGTTGAGAAAATATTTTTTTAGAGAGCTTAAAGCCCTAACCATTGTGGAACCCATGAAGCTTAGGACCTAACAATTTTGTTTGTCAAACTGAACGAGATGATGTTAAACTCTGGACAGCAAGATAGGAAAAACAATGGTGAAAGCAAGCGAGATTAGAGAAGAAATGGCTAAATCAGGCAGTTGTAAGTTAATTAAGCTTAATTAAAAGCCAATCAAGGGCAAGCCTTAGCCATATGACTCTAAGGTAAAACTGCATGAATTAATCGAGTGGATTAGGAGACTAATTATGCCCTGATTAAATCCTAAACAGTTAGAGAGTCTAAGGATTTCGAAGGAACTACGCTATTTAAGGTTAACGTGACTAAATAGGTTAATTAGCACATTAAAAGTTAATTAAGTTAAGATCTTAGTTCTATGACCATAACCTGAACTGCGATAATATATGGTTAAGGTATAAATGAAATTATAACTTTAGTTTGTCGTGGATGAGAAGAATATGGTAATAGTAACTAGTTTAATGCTAATTAAGTTTAACTAGTGAAACTAGCTTGCATATAATAACACTAAATAATTAGGTGGTGTTTGGAGTATTTATAATCACCTAGGTGGTGTTTCAAGTAACCTTGAGAGTTTCCTAAGCTATATGTGATACCTAATCCTTAGCTTAGGAAGTAAAGTGTGGTTTAGTTTTGGTACTAAGTTAGACTATGTGGTTGTGAAGGTTCAAAGGACGTCGGGACCTTCGGAGCATGAATGGAAATATTTTTGTTAGATATTATTGCTTGAAATCGTGTGATTGATTTACTTGATCACTGAGTGCCATTGAACATGACTTGAATGCATGATTGCAATAATGTGTGAACCTTAGCTATAACATGTGATAATGAGTACTCGTTGATATACTGTAATGATATGTGAGCATGCTTACGTTTGATGACCTGAATTGTATTGAACTGTGAAAATGATGATGAATTATGAAAGCACGTGGATATATAATTTATTGTGATGTTCTTGAAATGCTTGTTGTTTATGAAGGGACGATGATGTGCAATATATGATGTGATTGATAAGCATAGTAGCTTACAAAAGTATGTGGATTTGAATCGTGTCGTAATGTCACTTAAATGCATGTATGAATATATTGTTGTTGGAAGTGGTCAAAGCAAGTCATTGGCCGGTACGACGAAGTGAAAATATACGAGGTTGCGTAAGACAGGCACTGACTCGCATTAGTAAGGAACCCAAATTCGCAAGAATAGGGTTTTCGGTTATGCTTGTTTATTTGGGATTAAGCTTGCTTGTTCTGAATGACATGACATTTCATGCATACATGGGCAGGCCAGTAAGGTTGGCAAACCCATAGGGCGACAACAGGTCGCGTGACTTGTGGTGTTTAGCCTAATCAAAAGTATGGCCTTGTCGTTATTGAATACAGGGCGGCTTCGGGTCGTGACCTAGGATAGTGGCAGCTTTCGGGGTTGATGGATTGTAGTCCATTGACTAGATAACTGGAGGATCCTGTCCCGCCAAGCCTACGAGGGATTGACGTTATATCCGAATAATAGTCACACTCAACAGCACATGTGCATTGTCATACATAAACATTAGCATTGCATCTTGATTGTTCGTGCGAGTGTGACGATATTTGTTGTAAGCGGATGGTTGTTATTTAATGTTTCTAATCATGTGATGAGGTTGTTTTTCTATTGATTAAAGGATTATCACTGCTATGTATCTAGATGTATATATATATTTACAGTGGTTTTGTTATTTCTGAAGTCGACCCTTGCACTTTGTTTATTGTTTATGTTTGGGCGATCCATCGTCAGCTGGTCAATTGCTAACTAAGGAGCATATGGTGGATGCGGCACCCGAGGAGAGTTTGTGGGAGCCATACGGAAGATGTAGTTTTTAGCTTAGATGTAGCTAGTGGAGTACGATGTCTGTATTTTTGCATGGTTAGGGATAGGGTAGGTTCTGGGGCTTTATGTCTTTATGTGGTCACCCTGCATGGTATCAAAGGAGACATACTGAAGTAGGAAGTCCTTGTTTTTTTAAAACTGTGGCAGCATATATTTTATAAAGTAATGAGTTAGGATCTTGTAAAACTTTCTCAATGTTGGCCCTTTGCCTGTGCCATGTATATGGATATTTTCAGGAACAATTATTATTTATGTAACTCATGTCGTCGATAGCATGTTTTGAAAAAGGAAAAAAATATATTACCCTTTATCGTGTTCTATAAATCTACCAACATGTTAGATTTATGTTTGAGTCACTACTGTAGCACCGTAAAAATTGGAGTGTTACATGATGGATCCGGTACGTATTTCCGCAATTTTGAAACATGCAGTACGTCATTTTTTGTTGGATAGAAAAGGTGACAAAGCAATATGGTATTCCACGGGTCCAATACGTTTAATGATATGAATTGGCTCGATAAACTAAGTTGTAAGCTTCCTTGACTTAATCGCTCTTCCCACTCGTGTGCTCAGAGTAACACGTAGAAACACATGGTCTCCAGCCTCAAATTCTAAAGTCCTAGGCCTTTGGTCGGCGTTACACTTCTGTCCACTTTGAGAATTCTTCATCTTCACTTGGATCTTCATAACCTTCTGAGTATTCTTTTGAACCATCTCTGGTCTAATGTTCAAATTCTCTCCATTCTGGTACATACAAAGGTGTCTGGTACTTATGGCCGTAAAGTGCCTCAAAAGGCGTCAACTTTGAGGATGATAAGTAGAACTGAACTTCAACTTTGTTCGCAAGGCTTCTTACATAGCTCTCCACATATGTGAAGTAAACTTTGGACCGTATCTGAAACAATACTTGACGCTACCGTGAAGTCTTACGATCTTCAAAATGTTAATCTCCACAAACTGTTCCACACTGAAAGTAGTTCTCACAAGTAGAAAATGAGCAGACTTGGTCCATCGATCGGCGATTACCCAAATCGAATCAAATTTCTTTTGAGTTCAAGGTAAAGCTACAACGAAATCCATTTTTTATGCTATCCAACTTCCATTCCAGTACATCTAGTGATTGAAGCACTCCAGCAGGCTTCTAAAGTTCAATCTTAGTCTTCTGACAAGTCAAACAAGTAGAAACATAATCAACAACTTGTGTGTCCATTCCCGATCACCAGAAATGTAAACCTTGATACATTTTGGTCTCTCAAGGGTGAATACTCACCTTACTCTTGTGCCCTTCATCGAGAATCAATCTTCTCATCTCGGTGTCATTCAGTACGCAAACCCTTTACACCGTAACACATTATCCGTCCCTACTTTAAAGTGAGGTGTTTTCCCAAGCACGATAATGTTTCTCTTATCCTCGAGTCCTTCGTCAAGCAATTGTTTCTCTTTGATGTCTTTCATCAAGTCATTGGAAATGGTAACCATCCCTAAACGCAGTTTTCCGCATGAAACTTTGACAGCCAAACTAAAAACTCAGAATTTCTCCAGAAGTTCCAACTTCTTTACCATCATAGAATATATGTGAGTTGATTTCCACTCAATGCTTCAGCTACAACATTAGATTTTCCTAGGTGATATTGTAGAGTGAAATACTCCATCCACCTTCGTTGCCTCGTATTAAGCTCCTTCTGATCATACAAATACTTCAAACTCTTGTGAACACTGAGGATAGTGAAAGTATACCCATACAAATTGTGTCTCCAAATATTCAAGGTGAAAACCACTGCAGCAAGTTCTAAGTCATGAGTCGGATAACTCCTCTAATGTCTCTTCATTTGTCTAGAAGCATAAACCATTAAATAACAATGTTGCATCATCACACATCCAAAACCTTGATAAGATGCATCACAGTACAATAAATATGGTTCTTCAGCTTGAGGTAGAACTAAAACAGGTGCAGTCGTCAAACACTCCTTGATGACTAGATTTTATATGATATTTTTAGGGTGTTTTTAGTCTTTTTATTTTATTATTTTTGAGTCTCATAGGATTTTTACTCTTTTTATGTAGATTTTCTATTTATTTTGGATTTTTCATATAGATTAGCTTTTATTTGTTTTTTACACTTTATTTTATATTTTTAGGAATTTTTATAGTAATTTTTATGTTTTTAGGAAAGCTGGTATAATTATCTTTTTTGTCCAGGGACCGATTTGTAAGTTTTAGGAAAGGAAGGACTAAAGTGTAAAAGTTCAAGAGTGGAGGATGAAAAGTGAAGTTTCAAAGAATCAAAGGACCAGAATTGAAGTGCTAACAAAGAGAGGACTTAAAGTGGGAATCAAGAATATGAAGCAACACTCTTTGATTTAAGCACATGGAAAATAAGGTTGAAGGATTGATGGTAGTGGAGAGGAGGTTTCAAAACTTAATAGAGGCTGAGTGGAGGACATTGAACGCATTGAAAACCCACTACCATGAAGAGGAGAAAGGCTTGAAGATGAACCAGCAGTCGAGCCAACGCTCAAGCGTTGGGACTCTAACTAGGATGTGAGTAGGATTTTCATCCCAGTGCTCAAGCGTTGGAAGCTAGCGCTCAAGAGCTGGGCCTATATCTGCAACATGGGATTTAATTGCACCCAACGCCCAAGCGTTGGGGATCCCAGCGCTCAAGCGCTGGAGGGCAGATTTTTACTATAAATAGGGGTCTTTTCTTCACTTGTAAGACACCTACACACCAAGTCAGAATACAACAAGTATTCTTCTTTCCTCATTAAGAGCATTGTTCCTAGGAATTGTGGGAAGCCATTCTTGAGCTCCTATCCAGGGTAATTCGATGCCTCTTTTAGCCATGCTTGGCTAATTCTTTTAAGTATCTTGGGTTGTTTTAGTTTATATTTTATGTCTTAGTTTTTTTCTACATTTCTGAATAATATTTCCAGTTCATGTTTTATTTCCTTGTACTTCATTTCCTCATAATGCGCATAAGAGTTCTTGCTTATTACTTGTAACAATGGAAATTGGTAAGTAGTAAGGGAAATAGGATTTAAAAGAAGTTATATGATGTATCACTAAGGAATTAGGATAAACTTAGCTTTATGTTGGCCTGAATTCTTACTTCTTCTTCTTCTTGGTTTTTTCTAAATTGCAAGGAATTGAATTTAGTAATTAGGAAGAAAGTTCTACATTTGTAAGGAATTAATTTGTAGAAATACTAGGCTATAGCATCATGAACTTGGTTCTAGAATTCAGAAATTAAGTAGGAGTTTACTAGCATAGTTTATAAGATAAATAATTCAACCCAAGTACTTAAATCTCATCATCATCTTTTATCTATTTTATTTTATGCTTTTTCTTATTCTTGTTCTAAAGACCAAATCCAAAATACATCTTTTTATTTTTTTGCTTAAGCTCTAAACAAGTTAATAATTAGGCACCTATCCCTGTGGGATCGATATCTTTTGTATTACGCGATATTCAACCGTACACTTGCGGATTTGGCTATCAAGTTTTTGGCGCCGTTGCCGGGGATAGGTTCTTTTTAAGTTCTTTTTATTAATTTGTTTAGTGCTGTTTTTTTATATAAAAGAAAAAAAGAAAGAAATATTATCTGTGGGATGAACTGTTGCTGCTAATTTTGTTTGCTGAGTATTTTCAGGTATAGAAATGGCTGAAACATTCGAACAAAGGGAGGCAAAAATCCGGGCAGAACTTGAAAAGGAATATGAGAAGAAGAAGCAGGATTTCTTCACTCAAATTGACGAGTTTTACTCCGAATTAGAATGTAAGTACAAAACCGAATTTTTGCCAAATCTTGAGCAAGAATGTAAGGCTAGGGAGATTCTTCAAGGAAGAATACAAAGCATTCTAAGGATGCAGCCCAGGGATGAACAACAACCACCCGTTCATGAAAATGAACTCGTGGTTCAAAGAGATGACGTGAAAGAAATCTCCATTGTAGAATTTGTCTTTGAAGACAAATTGAAGGTGGAGGAGGAAGAACCTCAAGGAACCTATGTTCTAGGTTCCGAACGGCAAGGCAAAGAACAAGGAAGGGAAAAATTATTTTTCTCTTCCATTTTTAATTTGAATATTGTTGTTTTGTTGGCTGAAAATTCATTGGGCACCATGGTGTATTTGTGCCAAAATTTGCATGATTTACGGGGTCTAATGAATATGTAATAGACCCCGGTTGAAATTGATTAAAAGGGAAGGGTCTATCTCGGACCTTAACAATGAGCTGGTTGGGAGACAACCCAACTTAGGAATAGTTTAATTTCTGTCATTTATTTTTCTGCACCATCTTTGTAAATAAATAAAAGAAAAAAAAATTCTATGTTTAGCTGCAGGAGGGGCCAACGCTCAAGCTTTGAGCCCCTACCAAACCCCCTGGTTCTAGTTGTTTCCAACGCTCATGCGTTGGAGGGCTAGCGCTCATGCGCTAGGCCCTTGGAATCTTCCAGTTTTATTTTTAAATTCCAACGCCCAAGCGTTGGAATCACAGCGCTTAGGCGTTGGGACCCTGTTTGCCTAGTTTTTTGTTTTTATTCCAGCGCCCAAGCGTTGGAGCTCGGGCATCTTTTCTGTTTTTGTTTTATTTTCTGTTTTCTTTGTACATAAATAATTTTGTGTCCACCAGTTCTTGAAGAGTTTTTGATTCTTAGAGTTTTCCCTTGCTTCTATAATGGTTTTGATCTTTGGGAACTCAAGAGTTCTTGTTTTTAGGTGGACAAAATTTTCAACCCTTGTTCTTAAATATGTTGTTTTGCGAACTAACAAGTCTAGCAAGCTTTTGCTTGTAAGATTTTGTTTGTTCAATTTTGCAAGAAAGGCACCAGAAGGAGAAATTACTTTGAGGTTTCTTGGACTTTTTGTGGAAAAATATGTTGTACCAGCTTTTTAGTTTTTCTTTTCTCATAGTTTTTTTATATTTAGTTTTTAGTCTTTATTTTTGCTTTTAGATTTTTAAAATTGCATGAGTCTTAAGTACTTTATCCAGTTTAAATGCTTCTATTGCTATATGAATGCTCTATCTGATTAGACTACTTTTTAAAAAGGTTCTATGTTTTGATGCGGTTAGGATTGCATGCTGTTAGAAATGATTTTGACATCTTGATTGTTTGGTTGTTGGCAAAGGTTTTCTGAGTTCTAGAAAGGGTACCACTTACCCTATGTTTTTCTGAGAGCTGAGGACTCTGATTGCATGATTGTAAGATTTTTCTTCCTTGTGTTGCATGTTGATTGGGATTTTGTATACTTTGTAAGTTGAGAAGAGATTATAGGCATTTTTGAAAACTCAGATTCTTGTTTGAAATTTGAAATCCACTAGTAGCCCCTTTTTGAGCCTTAAAAGAGTCATTCTTTAGAGCCTACTTTGTGTGATATTTGTAAGTTGTTAGTGTGATTCATAAGCTGAAATTGCTAGAGCTAAGTATGTTTGGGTTTCTCCCTAAAAAAGAAAAAAAAATGAATGAAAAAAAAATAAGGTATGTTCCTTATGAAAAAAAAAATAAAAAAATAATGAAGTGGTGGGGTGAGAAAGAGTATGAGGGGAGTAAAATTCAATTCATTCATCCCATACATTCCACTACTTCGTGCAAAAAAAAAAAGAGGGAAAAAATTTGAGAGAACGTATGTGTTGAAGTTTGATAAAGCTCTTAGTCAAAAATCACTTAACAACAGATTCTAAGTCAAGCCAATAGAGTTGCCAAGTTCTTGAAATCCACACCTTGAATTATTCAACCCTTTGGCCAAGTTACAACCTTCAAAAATCTCTTCAAAATTACTTAGTTACATGGTTTCAGTTTTGGTTTGAATGATAGGCAGAATTATCAAGCTTTCTTGTTTTTCATGGAGAATATATTTTTGTGAACTTAATTTGATGACTCAACATGTTGAAAAAGACAAACCTAACTTTCTTGATTAAATATCTGTGGAACATGCATGTCTTCCAAATCCGCTAAGCTTTCTTGAAAAAGTATCATGTGCTTCAAGTTTTAATCAGATAAACTTTCTCTAAACTCAGGGATGAGTTTCTCTTTAAGTTTTGTTGCTTGAAGACAAGCTGTCGTTGGGTATAGTGGTGTGATGACTAGATTTTTAGTCTTTTTATTTTATTATTTTTGAGTCTCATATAGGATTTTTACTCTTTTTATGTAGATTTCCTATTTATTTTGCATTTTACATATAGATTAACTTTTATTTGTTTTTTTAACTATATTTTATATTTTTATGTTTTTAGGAAAGCTGGTATAGTTATCATATTTGTCCAGGGACCGATTTGTAAGTTTCAGGAAAGGAAGGACTAAAGTGTAAAAGTTCAAGAGT
Source organism: Acmispon strigosus (assembly GCA_030819835.1). Taxonomy (NCBI): domain Eukaryota; kingdom Viridiplantae; phylum Streptophyta; class Magnoliopsida; order Fabales; family Fabaceae; genus Acmispon; species Acmispon strigosus. The sequence goes on along the minus strand of JAUAMA010000004.1, from coordinate 14,151,076 downwards.
GGAGGATGAAAAGTGAAGTTTCAAAAAGTCAAAGGACTAGAATTGAAGTGCTAACAAAGAGAGGACTTAAAGTGGGAATCAAGAATATGAAGCAACACTCTTTGATTTAAGCACATGGAAAATAAGGTTGAAGGATTGATGGTAGTGGAGAGGAGGTTTCAGAACTTAATAGAGGCTGAGTGGAGGCCATTGAAGGCATTGAAAACCCACTACCATGAAGAGGAGAAAAACTTGAAGATGAACCAGTAGTCGAGCCAACGCTCCAGCGTTGGGACTTTGACTAGGATGTGAGTAGGATTTTCATCCCAGCGCTCATGCATTGGAAGCCTGCGCTCAAGTGGTGGGCCTATATCTGCTACATGGGATTTAATTGCACCCAACGCCCAAGCGTTGGGGATCCCAGCGCTCAAGCGCTGGAGGGAAGATTTTTACTATAAATAGGGGTATTTTCTTCACTTTTAAGACACCAAAACACCAATTCAGAATACAACAAGTATTCTTCTTTCCTCCTTAAGAGCCTCTTTTAGCCATGCTTGGCTAAATCTTTTAAGTATCTTGGGTTGTTTTAGTTAATATTTTATGTCTTAGTTTTCTTCTACATTTCTGAATAATATTTCCAGTTCATGTTTTATTTCCTTGTTCTTCATTTCCTCTTAATGCACATAAGAGTTCTTGCTTATTACTTATAACAATGGAAATTGGTAAGTAGTAAGGGAAATAGGATTTAAAAGAGGCTATATGATGTATCACTAAGGAATTAGGATAAACTTGTGAAGAAGGTCTTGCTCCTGACCCTGGCTGAGGTTTTGATGACGACAAACTCATCAACAAAAAGAAGAAAAGAAGACTTAGATGAAACAACGCTACAAAATCTATCAAATACCTAGAAGTCCTAGTTTAGGTGAGTTATGCTTCTAAAGGTCTATTAAAGCATAAAGGCTCTTTAAAACACCTAAACTAATCAAGCTTAATGTTTTCATAACTTAAAAGAAGTAGAAAACCTTAAGCCGATCTCAAAGGATCAAGTTTCTAGAAGTTGGACTTTAGTGTAATCGATTTCAGCCTTCTGGTAATCGATTACACATATGCAAGTAATCGATTACCACTTGCTTGTAATCGATTACATGTTTGAATTTGAAATTCAAACTGAAACGGCTATTAGTGTAATCGATTACACTAAATGATGTAATCGATTACCAGAACGAAAAGTTGCATCTTTTCATGAACCATTCTGTCTCAAACCTTTTGGGACAGGTTGCATTGGTTCAAGGACGTTTCCCTTGCCTATATAAAGTCCATTTAAGTCCAGAACAAAAACAACACATGAGAATACAACATTAGGCCAAAGCTTTGTCAAAATTAGTTCATCTTTTAGAACTTAAACTTTTGAGAGCCCAAATTCTGAGTTCATGATCTTCATGTTTATAAGAACACTTTAGTTGTTCATATCTCGAGGAACTCAGAATCCTATTATGCTTAAAATCCTTAAAGCATAAATTCTCGTGATCAATCCACTTGTATGTTAAAGGATTGATACAGCCAATTGTAAACTCTTCTTCATCTCTTTCTGTAAGATTGAGTATTCACCGTGGATCTCGGTGAAGGGTTGTTGGTACTGAAAGTGGTATACTTTCAGGGTGTTGATTGAAGGTGGTTTAGCCTTCAAGGTCTGAGGGTGGTTTGCCTTCAGGAACTGAAAGTGGTTTGCTTTCAGGGGATGTGGAAAGTGGTATATTTTCACAGGAAATTGATAGGAATTCTTAGGGTCCTTGGTATAAGAACTTGTAAGAGATTTTTATCAATAGTGGAAAAATCCTCAACGGGTTTTCTTGAGGGACTGGACGTAGCCTTCGGTGGATAGAAGGTGAACCAGGATAAAATTCTATGTGTGAATTCTTCTATCCTTCTTCTTTACTTTCAAGCAACGATTAATTCCGCTGCAATCACAACTACCGTTTCGTGATCATCATTATCTTGAAAGTAATAATTTCAATAAGGCGAAAATCGGGGCAACTCTGATTCACCCCCCCCCCCCCTCTCAGGTTGCTATCTGTACTAACAAAACTTAGCTTTATGTTGGCCTGAATTCTTACTTCATCTTCTTCTTGGTTTTTTCTAAATTGCAAGGAATTGAATTTAGTAATTAGGAAGAAAGTTCTACATCTGTAAGGAATTAATTTGTAGAAATACTAGGCTATTGCATCATGAACTTGGTTATAGAATTCAGAAATTAAGTAGGAGTTTACTAGCATATTTTATAAGCTATATAATTCAACCCAAGTACTTAAATCTCATCATCATCTTTTACCTATTTTATTTTATGCTTTTTCTTGTTCTTGTTCTAAAAACCAAATCCAAAATACATCTTTTTATTTTTCTGCTTAAGCTCTAAACAAGTTAATAATTAGACACCTATCCCTGTGGGATCGATATCTTTTGTATTATGCAATATTCAACCGTACACTTGCGGATTTGGCTATCACTCCTTCATCAACTGAAAACTAGTTTCACACTGGTCAGTTCAAGAAAATGGCTGGTTCTTTCTTGTGCGTTGAGGTAAAGGTCCTACAATCATGGAAAAACCTTTTCTAAACGTCGGTATCATCCAGCTAGGCCATCAAAACTTCTCACTTCTATGATGGTCTTAGGTTGCTCCCAAGCTAACACCGTCTCCACTTTAGATGGGTCCATCGCAATACCCTCTTTTGATATCACGTGGCTTAGAAACTTCACTTCGTCTAGCCAAAACTTGCACTTAGTGGCATTAGCCTACAGCTTCTTCTCTCTAAGGATTTGCAACACTAGTCGTAAATTCTCCTCATGCTCTTCATGACTCTTCGAGTAGATAAGGATGTCTTCGACCAACACATCAACGAACTGATCCAAAAATGGACTAAAGATCCTATTCGTGTAATCCATGAACACAACAGGTGCATTAGTGACCCCGAATGGCATCATGAGATACTGATAATGACCATATCGAGTTCTAAACGTAGTCTTAGGTATATCCTCTTCCTTCACCCTTATCTGGTTATATTCCAACTTTAGATCAATCTTTGAAAATACAGCGGCTCCCTATTATTGATCCATTATGTCGTCAATCCTTGGAAAAGGGTAACGATTTTTCATTGTAACTTTGTTCAACTTTCGGTAATCCACACAGAGTCTGGACTTTCCATCCTTCTTCTTAACCAATAACACTTGTGCTCCCATATGCGAAACAACCGGTCGAATGAATCCCTTGTTAGTAAAATCCATTATCTAGCTCTTCAACATAGCCAAATCGGCCGGCTCCATGCGGTAAGGTACGGTAGAAATTGGTCTCGTTCTCAGAACAGTATCTATGGTGAACTCAGTTTCCCTTACTGGTGGTAAACAAGGTACATCTCCAGGAAATATATCCTCTACGTCTCGAACCACTGGTATGCGAAGCACATTAGTACTTTTCTTCTCTTCCACGCAAGCTGCCATGAGATACTCATGAGCTTCTTCCTTCAAGACGGTTATGATTAGGGTAGCATTCTAGTATTCCGAAACACCTGAATCTTGAAAGATCGTTGTTTTGCCGTTATAGTCTAGCAGAACATGATGTTTAGACAACCAATCCCTTACAAGGATCACGTCCAAATCCTCCAGAGGTAAACATATCAAGTTAACTATGAAGTCTTGGTCTTGAAACTTTACAGGACAGCGTAAGCAAGCAGAGTTAGCAATTACAGTCTTAGCAGAAGTAGTAACTAGAAGATCGAAAGGTAAAGCAATAGCATGCAACTTCAAATGTTCCACTTGTTGGACTCGAACACCTGAATCGCATAGAGTAACTTGAGAGAGAAAGAGTTCGAAAGCACACATAAATCTTTATTCACGCAGTTCGACCAAAGTTGTCTACGTCTACGGTTATAGATAGCTATAGAACTGTTTCATTCAAAACTTAGAACGAACAATAGGGCTCTAGTATTACAGCATATTTATACTAGGATATAATACTAAAACGACAGTGTCTTAATTATATCCTAACGCAATCCTATCAACCAATCAGATTCTAGATTACACGGATATTACGGAATGAGTTCTCATTAGCTGTCCTCAACTAACCACGTAATATCTCTAGCCAGGCGCGGCCTAGCAGCTCCAGCCAGACGAACTCTTACATGGAAAATGCGGACGGACTCTTCGGAAGGACTCTGCGGATGAGCTCAACAGCTCCAAGCTGGACGAACTCATCACCAGACAAACTCCTCGAGTTCTTAACCAGACGAAGTCACAATAATGAGCCATACTCAACAACCTCCTGTACTCCACCTGAATCAACTGGGTCGTCTTCTGACTCACTGTTAGAATTTGCAATGGCCTGCACATTGGGCTTCATCTGCCCAGGATTGCGTGGATCAGACGTTCCTACATCGTCCGATGCGAGATCATCTGCCAGACAAGGTTGCATTCGTCTGGTTGGCTCGACAGAAATCTGAAGGGGGAATAATGTTGGTTAATGGGTTGTCTATGGCTTTAAAGTGTTTTGAAGGAGAATCATGGTGAGTAAAGGGCTTGTTGGTCGACCCTCTCTCTCTTCTTTGATGCTGAAATTTGTGATCAGCTCATGTCTTGGAGTTTTTGAATTTTGAAACCAACAAGTTCATTGATGGTGGTAAATGGAGACTTGATGGTTGTTTAATGATTTTGGTGGAGCATTAAGCTGAGTAAATGTCCATGATTCTAAAATTCCCCTTAGAGTGGTTATATATTCGTGCATATAGATGCACTTGACTGACTTTCACTCACTCACTCATTTTTCTAAAAGAACCCTAGTCCATTTTCTGCTGGTGCCTTCTTGCTACTGTCTTCTCCTTGTTGCTACTATGTTTTCCTCTATTGGAAAACAAGCTAGACCCTCTAATCCCCTCCTTAAATAAGTCCTAGTGTTGATCCTCCAGTAAGTTTTCGTTCTCTTTCGATTCCGAGTTCGTTCTTTGACTAAACCCGACGCTAACACGATCCTGTTGTTTCTGTTTTCCTTTTTCTCTTCACTCCAACTTCAAGGGCCTTGATCACGATTTACTCTTGGATTCCATGAGCCGTTGACGAGTATCTCAGATTGGTGGACGAATGTAACAATACGCAATCGTTTCTTGCTTGGAAACAAGGTTGGAGGTCAATTGCATGCAACCCATTCAAAGGTAACGGTAACTCATCGTAGGAATTATTCGTATCGGTTTGTGATGTTTGTGAATTCTGTTTTTGTAAATTCTAGTTGTGTTGCCTTGAGACTCAATTTGAATTGTTATTGGTACTGTAATGTGTTGTAAATGTTTATTTGGTGATGAGTTTTTTGAGAAACATGGATTGAGTTATTTGATTATCACATGATGAAAATAATTTTGAGAAGAAAAACTATATTATGCATATGATGAAACTATAACTGAGAAATTGTATGAATTGTTGGTTCATGAGGATGATGATTATTTTATCATAGCATATGCATTATATATAGGATGTTTAGGTTGATGTGACGGTGATTTGTCTTGTGGGATAAACCAAGTGCAATGTGGTGGATCTTTGTCTCACGTGATTGTCTTGGCCCGGTTAGGGTGAATTCTGGCCATAGTTATGCATATAGATATTGAGGACTAAAAGGCATATTTTTGTGGTAATTTTTATATGAGAACTTATAAATATTTATTCGTCGTGTTACTGTAATTGGCTTTTTATTTACTGTATTCTATTGTTGTTTTGTTTTATCACAATGTCGTTAACTGTTTCTTGCATTTCGAGTTAACTTTGTCTATTTGTTTGTTTGATGTTTGGGCGCTTAACACCATAGACGATCAGGGCGTTGTTGTACGAGATGGATGAACTTAAAGCTAGTGCAATTTGGTGTAAGAAGACCGAGAAGAATCAAAAAATAATTGAAGAAGACTATCTACTGTTTTTTCGCTATTTTTAATAATTGGTACCTGTGGTGCAACTGTAATATTTTTAAATTAACTCTCGAATATTTCTGTGGTGTTGTTTATTATATTTATGGGATAATATATATGTATTTATTTTGAGAGACGTCGATTTTGAAAACTTGGGAGTTTTGAGAGGTTTTCGAAATATTATTTCCCCATATTTACTATGTGAACCCTGACCAAAAGTTGGGGTGTTACAAGCATGGTATATATTATGTATTGCATATTGTCCATGGCATGTCTTGGAAAGAAAAAGGAAAAAAATTAGACTTGCATTCTGCAGCCTTTGAAAATGTAAATAGCATGTTTAATTAATGTTTGTGCACTGCGGTAGCGCCTTGAATATCGGGGTGTTACAACAGCTATCCAGGAAGCCAAAAATAGAAGATCTTCTTAGAACTCTAGTGGTTCACGGGGCTGAGCTCGAACAAGATGACGGAGGAAAGAAAAACAAATCAGTGGCCTTTAACACAAAAGTCAAAAGCACCAAATCTCTTAAGGCTGAGGAATCGTCTGAAGACTACATAGATGAAGAACATGCCTTTATCACCATAAAGTTCAAAACGATGTGGCTAAAAATAATGAACTCCAGAAATGATTCCATAGTAGACTACAAAAAAGAATCAAACTTCAAGAAGCCATCGTCAAGCTTCAAAAAGGAAGGAAGTAATAATTCTAAAAAGATCCCATCGTCTGCTACGAATGCAAGAAGCCTGGGCACATCAAAGTAGAATGTCCACAATTGTCAAAGAACTCCTTCAAGAAAAACTATATAAAAAAGAATGCATTCTTGGACGTTAGGAAAACATTACCATGGTTCATGGACGACCTCTAGTGCCTATAAATATTCCAATGATGCTCTATATTCAATGCTTAACTTTCATAACTCATAGAGAAATCATTACGAGGAAATTTACTCTCATATTCAAAGAACACCTTGCTGTTCAACTTTTAAGAACTCACAAAATTTGGAGCCTTCATTTGTGATTTCTTGGAGCATACAAACTAAGTTCAATCCATTTTTAGATTGAAGGATTGGTTCAGCCTTGTAAATTCTTCTTCATTATCATTCTTGTTTTGAGTCATTTCATCGTAGTGATTGGTGAGGGATTGTTGTAAATGGAAAGCAGTGTGTTTTCTTGTGGCAAGTTTTCTTATGGTCCTTGGCATAAGTATCTATAAGAATTCTTGGTTATTAGTGGAAAAATCTCCAAATCAGAACGGGGGACTGGACGTAGCCTTCGGTGGTTGAAGGAGAACCAGGATAAAATCACTGTGTGATCCTCTCTTTCCCTGAACTTTTACTTTAAGTAATTTACATTTCCACTGCATACTCATTCGTTGATTGTAAATCTATGAGAGTAAAATTTATCATTTTTGAATTGGATTTTAATAAGTCAAAAAACGTAAGAACCTAATTCACCCTCCCACTTAGGTTGCTATCTGCAGTTACAATTGGTATCAGAGCGAATGTTTAGGTAAAATATTCCTAAGACCCAGTTAGATGGTATCCTCCTCTAGACCAGTTTTGTGTGAAGGGTTTAACATAAACAGACCACCATACTATAATGGTGAACACTATAATTTCTGGAAAATCAAAATGAAAATCTTTATTAAGTCACTAGATGTAGAAATTTGGAAAGCCATAGAAGAAAGACCCTTTGTACATGTTGTTGGGGTAGGTAGTAATGTTAAACCAAAACATGAAAATGCATGGACAGAACAAGAGAAAAAGAAAGTACAATATGATTTAAAAGCCATGAATATCCGATCATCAGCCTTAGTAATGGATGACTTTTGTAGAGTCTCAACATGTAAGTCTGCCAATGAAAGGTGGGATACCTTAGTAGTCACCCATGAGGGAACGGATGAAGCAAAAACGTTAAAAATCAATACTCTCTCTCAAGAATATGAGATGTTCAGGACGTTGCCTGGTGAAAAGATTCGTGATATGCAAAAATGATTCACACATTTGATTAATCATTTAATTTCTCTCGGTAAGGATTTTTCTAACAGTGATTTAAATATGAAAGTTCTTATATGCCTTACAAGAGTTTGGCAACCAAAGGTAACAACAATATCAGAAAAGAAGAGTCTATCAAATATGACTTTAGCTACATTATTCGGAAAACTTCAAGAGCATGAGTTGGAATTAAACCGTACGCCCCAAGAGTTGGGACTTAATTGGGTGGGGGCGACCGACAAGGCCTTTAAGACTTCGCAGATAAACGGAGAAAACGGAAGGCGAACACCAAGCTCGTCAAAGATGAAAGAATACACGTGAAAAAAAAGAAGGGGCGCTTCCAGCTTGTTTGGTGTCACAAACATGCTTGTCCATGGAACAAGTACGGACTACTAAGTCGCGCTCATAATTATCTGAGCAGAGCCCGCCTATCTTGTCACGAAAAGATTTTAGCACGGTAGGGTCTGTCCACAAGGGAAACATGGATTTGACCTTTAGGGCGACCAGGCCCATCTGCACGGGACGAGGGAGTGTCACCTCGTAGGCCCGAAGTTTAGCGGAAGGGGAAAGAGGTTGATTGGATGACTCACCGCCGTCACCGAAGGCGGAGGACGAAGAACTTTCCGATATAGACTCCATTAATACAGATAAAAGTAAGGAAAAACAAGAAGGGAACAAGAAAACGTACTGGTAAAAGGGCAGAAAAGGGAAATGCACGACTCTGGCACGGTGGAACTAGAAAGTTTGAAGAGAGGGGAAGGCTAGAAATCTCACAAGCTCGCACAAGAAGGTTTTGCAGAAGCAGAAGTAAACAATGAAGGAGAAGGAAGGGGGCTTTTATAGGCGGCGTGCCAAGGAAGAAGAGGTTGTAAATCAGGTCTCGTCCTTGGACTCGACTGAGGTTTTGATGAAGACAAACACATCACAAAAAGAAGAAAGACTTCAGAAAAGAAAAGGAAGACTTCAAGAAAGAAAGGAACAAAGAGAAGAAAGACTTCAAGAACCGGCTCAGAACGTCAAGATCAAACATGAAGGTTCTAGTTTTAAGTAAGTCTTGTCAACTTAGTGTGCTATGCTTTATTAAGGTTTAATTGCATTTGAAGGCTCATTAAAGATCAACTAATTGAGTATAATATGTTCTCACAAGTAAGACTTGGTAGGAACACTCAATTAGGGTTTAAGATGGTTAAAACTGAGTTTTGGACTATCTGTAATCGATTACAGATTGAGTGTAATCGATTACACAGTTTGAATTTTGAATTCAAACTGCAACGGCTAGTGTAATCGATTACACCAACTGCTGTAATCGATTACCAGCACGACAAAAGTGCTTTTTAATGAACCAATGTGTCTCACAACGTTTGGGAAGCATTGTAATGGTTCATAGGCAACCTCTAGTGCATAATACATGTTGTTTCACGAACCAACATGTCCCAAGTCATTTGGGAAACATTGCAATGGTTCATTAACAACCGTTAGTGCATTGGATGTGTTGTTTCATGAACCAATGCATCCCAAGTCTTTTGAGAAGCATTGCAATGGTTCATGAACAATCACTAGTGCCTATAAATTGTCCATGAATACTCAGAAACAAGTATGACATTGTGCCACAACTTTCACATTCATTAGAGTCATCATTCTGAGTTCTTGTTCTCTAAATATCAAAGAACACTTATGCTGTTCAACTTTTGAGAACTCAGAATTATTAAGAAGCCTTCATTGTAATTGCCTGCTGCATACAAACTAAGATCAATCCATCTTGTCTAAAGGATTGAATCAGCCATTGTAAAGGCATCTTCTTCTTCATCTCTCGAATCAAGTTGATTCATTCACCGTTGGTTTCGGTGGTTGTAAAAAGGCCCTTTGAATCGGGTTTGATTCAAAGTCCACCGTGGTGATACGGTGTCATCAGAAAGTGGTTTGCTTTCTGGGGATTGATGGGTTCTCTTAGGGTCCTTGGCACAAGCATTCGTTAAGAAGACTTGATCAATCAGAAGTGGGTTGCTTCAGGAAGATTGATAAGATATCTTAGGGTCCTTGGTGCAAGCATTCGTTAAGAGCACTCGATCATTGTAAATCTTCACTGTGGGATTCAGTGGAGTGGTTTTTCAGAAAGTGGTTTGCTTTCTGGTATAGTGGAAAATCTCTGTGTGATCAGAGGACTGGACGTAGCCTTCTAGGTTTGAAGGTGAACCAGGATAAAATCCCTGTGTGTTCTTCTTATCCTTCATCTTTACTTTCAAGCAACGCTTAATTCCGCTGCAATCACAACAATCGATTCGTGATCATCATTATCTTGAAAGTAACATTTTCAATAAGGCGAAAATTGGGGCAACACTGATTCACCCCCCCTTCTCAGGTTGCTATCTGTTCTAACAATTGGTATCAGAGCGGAGGTTTAGGTAAGTTATTCCTAAGATCCGGGAAAAGATGGCATCCTCTTCCAATCATGGAACAAGTGAAGGACATAACATAAACAGGCCACCATTCTTCAATGGAGAACACTATGACTTCTGGAAGATCAAGATGAAAATATTTATAAAGTCAGTAGATGTGGAAATATGGAAAGCCATTGAAGAAGGTCCGTTCATTCCTATAGATGAAGAACGCACACAACCAAAACCAGAAAGCACATGGAGTAAAGAAGAAAAGAAGAAGGTTCAGTATGATCTCAAAGGTATGAATATTCTTACATCTGCTCTTGGCATGGATGAATTCTTTAGAGTATCCACGTGCAAAACGTCAAAGGAAATATGGGATACTCTAATGGTAACTCATGAAGGCACTGAAGAAGTCAAGAGATCAAAGATCAATACTCTTTCACAAGAGTATGAGAAGTTCAGAATGTTGCCATGGGAAACAGTGCTAGATATGCAGAAAAGATTCACTCTCTTGATCAACCATCTAATTGTTCTTGGAAGAAGTTTCTCCAAAAGTGATCTAAACTTAAAAGTCCTAAGATCATTATCAAGAGAATGGCAACCTAAGGTAACAACAATTTCTGAAAAGAAGAGTCTTTCAAAGATGACATTGGCTTCACTCTTTGGCAAGTTGCAAGAACATGAACTTGAACTCAAGAAGATGGAGCAACAAGAAGCCATTGACAAGTACATTCGACCTGTTGCTTTGAAAACTAAAGTCACAAGATGTGATAGTACACAAGAGGAAGATTCTCAATCCGATAGTGATGATGATGATGAGGATATAAGATTCATTGTGAAAAATCTTTACAAGGTCCTCAAAAATAGAGATTGTCATAATCTTCAAAGAAAGAAGCATGGCTTGAAGAAGAAATCTGAGAAAAAGGTTTCCAAATTAAAGAAGGCATACATGAGAGAAAATGAAGCAAGTTCATCATCCGACTCAGAAAATGGAGAAGCATGTCTCGCTTTGTTGACAACACATCATTCTGATGATGAAAATGAAGAGTTTCTATATTCTGCCTTGCTTACCCCCACTCCCTATGTTTCAAATTCTTATCCTACTTTTTAGCATGCGTGGAGTATGCTTGGCCTCATCTTCCTTTTTGATGAAGTCAAAAGGGGGAGAAAGAGTCCTGTGCGTTGCAAAGTTTATTTACAAGAGAAGCTACAAGTGGAACAAAAAGGGGGAGAATATTTCGATTATCCTAAAATTCTTTGTATGACTTTTTCTTCTTTTTGATGATGTCAAAAGGGGGAGAAAAGTATTGTGTATGCTTGATCATCTTCAGGATACTGTGCTTCATTTGCAAAACAAAGGGGGAGATATAATTGCAAAACCAAGGGGGAGATACAAGTCAAGGAAGAAAGTCTATTGATCCCTCAATGTTCAAGCATGATGTTTGTCATCATCAAAAAGGGGGAGATTGTAAATCAGGTCTCGTCCTTGGACTCGACTGAGGTTTTGATGAAGACAAACACATCACAAAAAGAAGAAAGACTTCAGAAAAGAAAAGGAAGACTTCAAGAAAGAAAGGAACAAAGAGAAGAAAGACATCAAGAACCGGCTCAGAACGTCAAGATCAAACATGAAGGTTCTAGTTTTAAGTAAGTCTTGTCAACTTAGTGTGTTATGCTTTATTAAGGTTTAATTGCATTTGAAGGCTCATTAAAGATCAACTAATTGAGTATAATATGTTCTCACAAGTAAGACTTGGTAGGAACACTCAATTAGGGTTTAAGATGGTTAAAACTGAGTTTTGGACTATCTGTAATCGATTACAGATTGAGTGTAATCGATTACACAGTTTGAATTTTGAATTCAAACTGCAACGGCTAGTGTAATCGATTACACCAACTGCTGTAATCGATTACCAGCACGACAAAAGTGCTTTTTAATGAACCAATGTGTCTCACAACGTTTGGGAAGCATTGTAATGGTTCATAGGCAACCTCTAGTGCATAATACATGTTGTTTCACGAACCAACATGTCCCAAGTCATTTGGGAAACATTGCAATGGTTCATTAACAACCGTTAGTGCATTGGATGTGTTGTTTCATGAACCAATGCATCCCAAGTCTTTTGAGAAGCATTGCAATGGTTCATGAACAATCACTAGTGCCTATAAATTGTCCATGAATACTCAGAAACAAGTATGACATTGTGCCACAACTTTCACATTCATTAGAGTCATCATTCTGAGTTCTTGTTCTCTAAATATCAAAGAACACTTATGCTGTTCAACTTTTGAGAACTCAGAATTATTAAGAAGCCTTCATTGTAATTGCCTGCTGCATACAAACTAAGATCAATCCATCTTGTCTAAAGGATTGAATCAGCCATTGTAAAGGCATCTTCTTCTTCATCTCTCGAATCAAGTTGATTCATTCACCGTTGGTTTCGGTGGTTGTAAAAAGGCCCTTTGAATCGGGTTTGATTCAAAGTCCACCGTGGTGATACGGTGTCATCAGAAAGTGGTTTGCTTTCTGGGGATTGATGGGTTCTCTTAGGGTCCTTGGCACAAGCATTCGTTAAGAAGACTTGATCAATCAGAAGTGGGTTGCTTCAGGAAGATTGATAAGATATCTTAGGGTCCTTGGTGCAAGCATTCGTTAAGAGCACTCGATCATTGTAAATCTTCACTGTGGGATTCAGTGGAGTGGTTTTTCAGAAAGTGGTTTGCTTTCTGGTATAGTGGAAAATCTCTGTGTGATCAGAGGACTGGACGTAGCCTTCTAGGTTTGAAGGTGAACCAGGATAAAATCCCTGTGTGTTCTTCTTATCCTTCATCTTTACTTTCAAGCAACGCTTAATTCCGCTGCAATCACAACAATCGATTCGTGATCATCATTATCTTGAAAGTAACATTTTCAATAAGGCGAAAATTGGGGCAACACTGATTCACCCCCCCTTCTCAGGTTGCTATCTGTTCTAACAGAGGTGACGTGGTGAGTTGATTGGACAGGTGTCAGGTTGAGTGGGAATTAAAGTAGAGACGCTTCACATCATTACGACGCGCTGCCCCAGGTAATGCTGTTTCCAAGGGTAATGATTGCGTCACATCGAAAGTCAAAACGATGTGTGGGAACGTAACCCTAGGCAAAGGCACATCAAGGGTCAGATGCGTTGGTTAGACAAGAAAGAAGTGACGAGATAGTGGAAGAAGAGTTTGGATCAGGCAAGCGCCCTCTTCCTTTTTCAAGGCAAAAGGGGCCAGTCCAATAGGGCGAGACAATAACAAAGGTAATCCCAGCAGTTAAGTTATTTTTAAGTTAATGGTGCGTTATTTTCAGACACTGGTGGAAGTAAGCAAGATGAGTGTAAAAGAATGGAGTGTGATGAGGCGAGCATCTTCTATTGTGGCAGGGCGGGTGTCTCTCCGACAAACGAGCATCCTTGTGATGGAAACCACTTTAAAATAGTAAAACTTGCCTGCACGAGTGGGCTGGCGGCGACACACGAAGATAGGACGACCACTCCTTCGCTTCTCCAAACGCTTCACAAACAACAACCACCTCACAACAATCCGTGCTTAGGCCAAGGCATTGGTGTACTTATTTCCCTACGTCCCTGCCTTAAGCGACTCATCCCCCTATAGGATGTTGTACTCTTTTTCCTTCGCTAGGTTTTTATCCCACTAGGTTTTTCCTGGGAAGGTTTTAACGAGGCAACATCCTGTAGAGGTGACCGCCTAAAGGAAGCGTAGGTGGAACCCCAAGGCGGGCGATCATCGAAGACACTTCACTTTCAAATTTCAAGCTCGTGTCTTGTGGGCTTGTGGGCTGGCATCCATTGTTCAGAGCATCTTCTAAAGACTAATTAAAGACACTTCGCTTTCAGGCTTCAAGCTCGTGTCTTGTGGGCTTGTGGACAGGGCGAGCGCCCCTTTGCTACTAGGAGGCGCCCCATCTTCCCCTTTACAGCGCTAATGAGCGTCCCATCTGGACGAGGGGCGGCCTTGGCTGGCAATTCCAGGCGTAAAATTGTAATACACATAGGGGGCTGGACTTTGTAATACGTTGGGCCTAGGCTTTGAGGCCCATAGGTTTAGTTTTAATTAAATGTCATTTATGGCTTTTCTCCCTATAAATAGCCAAAGGAGACTCATGTAAAAGGGTTCAGATTTTCTCTAATCATAATATATCCTCACTTCTCTCCTATACTGTTCTACTCCCGGAACATGTACCTATCTTTTGTCACCAGCTTCATTGGGATCCATGTTCAATTGTTTTAAATCCCAAAAGGCTTTATACTCAAGTTCCACAGGTAGATGATAAGTCTTACCATAAACCAATTGGTAAGGAGAGGTTCCAATAGGAGTTTTAAATGCAGTACGGTAAGCCCACAAGGTGCCATCTAATTTCCTTGACCAATCCTTCCTTGAGGTACCAACTACTTTTTCCAAAATCCTTCTTAACTCCCTATTAGAAACCTCCACTTGTCCACTAGTTTGGGGGTGATAGGGGGTAGCAATTTTATGATGAACACCATATTTTTTCAAAAGAGTGTCAAAAGCTTTGTTACAAATGTGCTTACCTCCATCACTAATTATTGCCCTTGGCACCCCAAATCTAGTAAAGGTCTTTTTCTTGAAAAATTGTATGACCACTTTTCCATCATTTGTGGGAAGGGCTGATGCTTCAACCCATTTAGAAACGTAGTCAACAGCGACCAAAATATACTGGAAACCAAAAGAAGGTGGAAAAGGTCCCCTGAAATTGATGCCCCATACATCAAAAAGCTCAACTTCTAAAATCATTTTTTGGGACATCCCATTCCTTCTTGAGATGTTACCAGTTTGTTGACAACGATCACACCTTTCCACAAAGGCTCTACTATCTTTGAAGATAGTAGGCCAATAAAAACCACTTTGGAGGACTTTAGCTGCAGTCCTCTCACCAGAAAAATGGCCTCCATATTCAGAGCCATGGCAATGCCATAAGATAGCCTCAAACTCTTTTTCTGGAACACACCTTGTAATGATCCCATCGGAGCATTCTCCAAACAAAAAAGGTTCATCCAAGAAAAAGAATTTGGCATCATTCAATTATTTTTTCTTTTGTTGCCAAGTCAAATCAAATGGCAACAAACCAGCAGCTTTACAATTAGCTAAATGTACATACCAGGGTGCCATCTCTTGGACAGCTAAGAGCTTTTCATCTAGGAACTCCTCTTGAATAGGAATTGGGCTAGAGTTCCCCCCTTCAAGTCTTGATAGGTGGTTTGCTACTCCATTGTCTTTTCCTCTCCTGTCCATAATTTCAAGATCAAACTCTTGCAAGAGTAAGATCCATCTGATCAACCTGAGTTTGGCTTCCTGCTTAGCAAACAAGTACTTCAATGCAGAATGGTCAGTATGCACAAAAATTTTAGAACCCAAAATGTAGGGTCTGAATTTGTCTAAAGAATAAACTACACTCAACAACTCCTTTTCAGTTGTAGCATAATTTCTTTGAGCTTCATTCAAGACCTTACTAGCATAGTAAATTACATGTAAAACTTTTCCCTTTTTCTGACAAAGTACAGCCCCTATTGCATTACCACTAGCATCACACATCATTTCATAAGGCAAATCCCATTGAGGAGCAATAATGATAGGGGCTGAAACAAGTTTTTCCTTTAAAAATTTAAAAGCAGCCAAACGCTTATCATTAAAGATAAAAGGAGCTTCTTTTTCAAGGAGGTTTGTCATAGGCTTAGCAATTTTAGAAAAGTCTTTTATAAAACGCCTATAAAAACCCGCATTACCAAGAAAGCTTCTTATTCCTTTAACGTTGGTGGGAGGAGGTAGATTTTCAATAATTTTTGTTTTAGCTTTATCTACCTCAATCCCTTTTGCAGAAATTTTGTGCCCGTGCACAATGCCATCCTTTACCATAAAGTGGCATTTTTTCCAATTTAGTACCAAATTCTTTTCTTGGAACCTAACTAGAATCCTTTCTAAATTGTCCAAACACTTGTCAAAGTTAGGGCCATATACTAAAAATTCATCCATGAACACTTCCATACATTTACCAATTAAGTCATAAAAAATTGCAAACATACATCTTTGGAAGGTTCTGGGTGCATTACACAAACCAAAAGGCATTCTTTTGTAAGCAAAAACCTCGAACAGACAAGTAAAAGCAGTTTTCTCTTGATCCTTAGGATCAACAACAAATTGATTGTATCCTGAATACCCATCCAAGTAACAATAATATTCATGGCCAGCTAACCTGTTAAGCATTTGGTCAATGATAGGAAGGGGAAAATGATCTTTCCGGGTGGCAGAATTTAGCCTCCAGTAATCTATACAAACCCTCCATCTAGTTACCTTCCTGGTGGGGATTAACTCATTGTTCTCATTGGGGACCACTATAATTCCCCCCGTTTTGGGAACTACTTGAACAGGACTAACCCATTCACTATCAGAGATAGGATAGATGATCCCTGCATCAAGCAATTTAATTACCTCTTTCCTTACCACCTCTTTCATGGCCGAATTAAGTCTTCTTTGGGGTTGGACTACGGGTTTAACTTGTTCCTCTAAAAAAATTTTATGCAGACAAACAGTGGGGCTTATACCCTTAATGTCCTCAATAGTCCAACCCAAAGCAGATTTATGGGCCCTAAGAATTCTTACCACTTTTTCTTCTTCAAGAGGAGAGAGAGATCTATTTACAATAACTGGTTTGTTGTTACCTTCCTCAAGGATGTTAGTGCAGATAGTAACCTGAGAGGGGGGGGTGAATCAGAGTTGCCCCAATTTTTGCCTTATCGAAATTATTACTTTCAAGATAATGATGATCACGAAACGATAGTTGTGATTGCAGCGGAATTGAGAATTGCTTGAAAGTAAAAGATGAAGGATGAGAGGAATTCACACACGGAGTTTTATCCTGGTTCACCTTCTATCCACCGAAGGCTACGTCCAGTCCCTCAAGAAAACCCCTTGAGGATTTTTCCACTATTGATAAAAATCTCTTACAAGTTCCTGACCCAAGGACCCCAAGAATTTCTACCAATATCCTGTGAAAGCAAACCACTTTCAACAGCCCCTGAAAGCAAACCGCTTTCAGTTCCTGAAGGCAAACCACCCTCAAACTTTGAAGGCTAAACCACCTTCAATCAATACCCTGAAAGTATACCACTTTCAGTGACAACAACCCTTCACCGAATACCACGGTGAAAACTCAATCTTACAGAAAGAGATGAAGAAGAGTTTTACAATTGGCTATATCAATCCTTTAACATACAAATGGATTGATCATGAGAATTTATGCTTTAAGGCTTTTAAGCATAATATGATTCTGAGTTCCTCAAGATATGAACAACTAAAGTGTTCTTATAAACATGAAGATCATGAACTCATAATTTAGGCTCTTGAAGATTTAAGTTCTAAAAGATGAACTAATTTTGACAAAGCTTTGGCCTAATGTTGTATTCTCATGTGTTGTTGTGTTCTGGACTCAAATGGACTTTATATAGGCAAGGGAAACGTCCTTGAACCATCACAACCCTTTCCAAAAGGTTTGGGACACAATGGTTCATGAAAAGATGCAATTTTTCGTTCTGGTAATCGATTACATCACTTAGTGTAATCGATTACACTAATTGCCATTTCAGTTTGAATTTCAAATTCAAACATGTAATGGATTACAAACAACAAGTAATCGATTACTTGCCTAGGTGTAAACGATTACCAGAATCCTGAAATCGATTACACTGATGTCCATCTTCCAGAAACTTGATCCTTTGAGACTGGCTTAAGGTTTTCTACTTCTTTTAAGTTATGAAAACATTTAGCTTGATTAGTTTAGGTGTTTTAAGAGCCTTTATGCTTTAATAGACCTTTAGAAGCATAACTCATGTAAACTAGGACTTCTAGACTATTGATGAACTTGTAGCGCTGTTTCTTCGAAGTCTTTTTTTCTTCTTTTTGTCGATGAGTTTGTCGTCATCAAAACCACAGCCAGGGTCAGGAGCAAGACCTTCTTCACAATCTCCCCCTTTTTGATGATGGCAAACGCATTCTTGATACTTAAAGATCATATTTGCAATTCTCTTGAAGAACTCCCCCTGTTTGATGTAATCTAGTATTTCTCCCCCTTTCTAATGTACTTGTTGAAATCCTGCATATGATATTTAATAGCACAGAACCTTTCTCCCCCTTTTGACTTCATCAAAAAGAAGAAAAGGCCAAAAATACAGGCATACAACCATACAAGTATAGAATTCGAAATAAAGCATAGGGGTATGGGGGTAAAGTTGTAAAACATGAATAAAGAAAAATCATCCAAACATCGTATAGAAAACAAGGGAAGTACAAGCAACAAAAAAAAGAAAGTTATATAAAGTAAGATTACAAACTTCAACAGGGAATGGGAAGCTAGCCTAGAAAACTAAGAGTCATCGGACACGTCTTCATCATCCATGGTTTGTGAGAGTGGAGGATCACGACCAGCATCATGAACAAGATAAGAAAGAGTAAATATGCCAAAGTCATTAGTGATCCGGAGAGAGGGAAAAATGGAGGTATCAACCCGTTTGAGATGAGAAGACCGCTCATCGTACAGCTTGGCAATTGGGACTACGGAGTAAATAAGGATGCGGGAGATGACCGAAGCATAAGGGAAGGACTCTAAATGGTCACGACATCGCAGCATGTGATTCATGACCAAGAATGCCCAATTAATTTGATGGCAATTAAGTATGCCATACAAAATTTGTAACTCTAATTCGCTAACATGTGCGAGAAGAGTTTCTTCAGGCAGAATCACTTGATTGATGAAGTAGTGAAGCAGATGATTATTTGTTGTGAGGACGTCAGTATTATAGGGGCAAGAGGTCGTATGAGGCGGATGGATTCTTTGAAGGTCGGATGACTGAAACCTACAAAGTGATTGATAAAAGGAGGCATGATTGTAGTCAGACCAGGGGCAGGGCAGGTTGGGACCTAAGAAGGCACCAGTTGAGAGGAGTCCAAGACAACGACCAAAGGTGGAAAAGGAATGACGAATAAGGATCCCCTTAATAGAGCTTTGAAATCCATCTCGCAAAGTCTCTAGATTGCAATAGAAGACTTTTACTAGTTCTGGGTAGAAAAGATTACAGATAGAGATAAATTCCTCAAGGTCTTGATATCTAAGATATGCCGGAAAGTTGTGACCCGCTTCAACAAATGAGTCTAGATCACCGTACATAGGCTTACGGATAAGTTGATTGAGAGACAAACCGATTTCTTTGGTTTGTGGATGTAAGAAGTGTTGTGAGGTTCATTGGACGAGTGGAATGAGAATGATAAGAATCCATGATTAGGTTTAGGAAGATAGTGTTGAGAGGAATAAGCAGGACTTCAGAGAAGGCTTAAAAACAAAGTTTAGAGTGATAGAAATTGAGTTGGAAGACAATTGGGATCATCATCTAAAGCTTATTTAAATAGCTCGAGCATGTAATCGATTACAGCAGTTGGGTAATCGATTACAGAGCAGTTGATCTGAGTTTGAATTTCAAAAGATGGAGGGAAATTTGAAATTCTTGCAGTTTTTCGAGCAGGTAATCGATTACAGCAGTTAGGGTAATCGATTACTGGAAGTTTAAATTTGAATTTATTCAAATTTTGAGTAGTTAATCGATTACATCAGTTGGGGTAATCGATTACTTAAAGATTTTCTAACAGGCACGAGGACTGAGAGCAAGGATAATCGATTACAGGACCTATGGTAATCGATTACTAAGACATTTTTATAGGTTCTAGGCTCTAGAATCCTAAGTAACACATTTTAAGTACATATTGAAGCACAAAATCAAGCTAAATGCATATAAACATACAATATCACAATAATTATGCAAGAATCATGTTACTTTAAATGTCATGCTCATCTAATATTCCTAATTCTCTTCTAATCTTAAAGAATGAATCTTTAGGAAGAGGCTTAGTAAAGATGTCTGCTAATTGATTATGAGTATCCACAAAAGAAATCTCAATATCTTTCCTCATAACATGATCTCGAAGGAAATGATGTCTTATATCAATATGCTTAGTTCGAGAATGCATGATAGGATTTTTAGTGAGATTTATGGCACTGGTGTTGTCACATTTAATTGAAATGCAGCCCAGCTCTAAGCCATAATCTTTGAGTTGTTGTTTGAGCCATAAAGTTTGTGCACAACAACTTCCTGCAGCAATGTATTCTGCTTCAGCAGTACTTAGAGCAACACATGCTTGTTTCTTGCAAGACCAAGATACAAGAGCATTACCTAACAAGTGACAAGTACCACTTGTACTTTTTCTTTCAGTTTTACAACCAGCATAATCATAATCAGAATACCCAATCAAATCACAAACACTCCCTTTGGGATACCACAAACCAACATTTGTAGTTCCTCTCAAGTATTTGAAAATCCGTTTAACGGAACTCAAATGTGATTTCCTAGGAAATGCTTGATATCTAGCACATAGACACACACTAAACATAATATCAGGTCTACTTGCAGTTAAGTATAGAAGAGATCCGATCATACCACTATATTTAGTAATGTCTATTTGAACACCGGATACATCTTGATCTAGATATGTATTAGACCCCATTGGTGTGTCTATGGCTTTGTAATCATCCAAGTCATATTTCTTTAATAATTCCTTGAAAAACTTTGATTGATTGATGAAAATTCCATCATGTGATTGCTTAATTTGCAATCCAAGAAAGAAATTTAATTGTCCCATCATGGACATCTCAAATTCTTCTTGCATCACGTTAGAGAAATCCTTACAAAGAGATTCGTTAGCTGCAGCAAAGATAATATCATCAACATAAATTTGAACTAATAAAGTATTACCTTTGGTCCTTTTGATGAATAAGGTTGTGTTAGCCTTTCCCTTTTGGAATCCCTTATCACAAAGGAATGTTCTTAATCTATCATACCATGCACGAGGGGCTTGCTTAAGACCATAGAGTGCCTTCTTTAATCTGAAGACATGCGAAGGGAACTTTGGATCTTCAAATCCTAGAGGTTGCTTCACATAGACTTCTTCTTGAATGTATCCGTTCAGGAAAGCACTTTTGACGTCCATTCGATATAATGGGAAATTTAGAGAGCAAGCATACGCCAATAGAAGTCTTATGGCTTCCAACCTTGCTACTGGTGCATAGGTTTCATCAAAATCTATACCTTCTTCTTGATTATAAATTTGAGCAACTAGTCTTGCTTTGTTCCTAACTATGATACCATTTTCATCTAACTTATTTCTAAATACCCACTTTGTTCCAATAATATGCTTATCACTAGGCTTTGGAACAAGTTCCCAAACTTGATTCCTTTCAAATTGATTTAGTTCTTCCTGCATTGCTACAATCCAATACTCATCCTCTAGAGCATCATTTACTTTAGATGGTTCTATTTGAGAGACAAAGGCCATATTGAAAACTGAATCATTTAAGCGTAGCCTTGTAGAGACGCCTCTAGAAATGTCACCAATAATATTATCAACTGGATGATCCCTATGGGTTCTCCATTCCTTTGGAAGTTGATAAGTATCATCTTCAATGTGATCTTCTTGTATTGGATTTTGATCTCTATCCTTTTGAGAATCTTCATTGATAATGATATCTTCTTCTTCAATATCTGGAAGATTTACTTTATCTTCTATTGAAGATTTAGATTCATCAAAAGAGACATGTATGGATTCTTCCACAGATAGAGTTTTCTTGTTAAAGACTCTATATGCTTTGCTTGTTAGAGAATAACCAAGGAATATACCTTCATCAGATTTTTCATCAAACTTACCAAGGTTTTCCTTTCCATTATTCAAGACAAAGCATTTTGATCCAAATGCATGTAGATGAGAGATATTTAGTTTCCTTCCTTTGTAGAGTTCATAGGGGGTTTTCTTCAGAATAGGTCTAATAAGAACTCTATTGGAAACATAGCAAGCATTACTTACAGCATCAGCCCAGAAATATTTAGGAAGGCTTGATTCACTTAGCATGGTTCTTGCTAATTCTTCAAGTAATATGTTCTTCCTTTCTACAACACCATTTTGTTGTGGTGTTCTCGGAGTAGAGAAATTATGTGATATTCCATTTTCATCACATAGCTCTTGAAATTATTGATTCTGAAATTCTCCACCATGATCACTTCTAATAGAAGAGATCTTTAAAGACTTCTCATTTTGAACTAGCCTTGCATATCTCTTGAATGCATTGAAGGCTACATTCTTATGAGGCAAGAATAACGTCCATGTAAATCTAGAGAAATCATCAACAATGACAAGTGCATAGAAATTACCTCCGAGGCTTTTTGTTCTTGAAGGTCCGAACAAATCCATATGTAGCAATTGAAGGGGCCTTGAAGTCGAAACTATGTTCTTTGGTTTGAAAGATGTTCTGGTTTGCTTCCCCTTTTGACATGCATCACAAAGCTTGTCTTTTTCGAATCTTATCTTTGGAAGCCCAACAACTAGATCATGCTTGACTAGTTTGTTTAAATGATCTATGTGTATATGAGCAAGTCTTCTATGCCATAGCCATGAATCACTATTGTTCTTGGCCAAAAGGCATCTTACGTTTTGTGGAATTTCTTCCAAGGAGATCATGAAGACTTTATTTACTTTATACCCAGAAAACTTAATTTCTTTAGTTTTCACATCTTTTATTACACAAATATCATCAATGAAACCAACTTTCAAACCTTTGTCACATAGTTGACTGATACTCAGAAGATTATGCATCAAACCATCAACGTAAAGAACTTTATCGATGACTGTTTGAGGGGGTGTGCCTATTCTTCCAATACCGAGTATTTTTCCCTTTTGATTGTTACCATATGTGACAAAACCTTTTTCCCTAGGTATAAGAAAAGAAAACTTGGTTTTGTCTCCTGTCATGTGTGATGAGCAGCCACTGTCAAGATACCATAAATCCTTTGCTGCTTTCATACACACCTACATGACAAAGTTCAGACATGGGTATTAGGAACCCAACAAGTTTTGGGTCCTTCTAAGTTAACATCCTTTCTAACCCAAATGTACTCCCTATTTGGTACTCCTACATGTTTGTAGTAACATCTACTAGGGGTATGTCCTATTTTGTTACAATAAGTGCATGAATAATGATTGTAACTTGTTGTTTGTCTAGGGGAGGAATGGATCTTCTTAGGAGGTCTATTATGATTGTTCTTCCTATTGTTCATACTCCTAAAAGAATTGGTATTAATGTTACTAGAAGATCCTATTACATGGTTTGGTTTTACAAACACAGTTTTCTTAATCTCTTTTGTCTTTGGGTGAGAAGTATATCCTAGACCAGACTTATTGTTTGAGTGCCTTTGCACACTTAGAATATCATCTAACTTTTGTTTTCCTTTATTGAAGTTACAGACTCTTTGTTGAAGATTATCTATCTTTTCTTTTAAAGAACTACACTTAGTGCATTTATGTGTAATATCTAACTTAGATTTTACTACGTCTAGTTCTTCTTGTAACGTTCTACACTTACTTTCTAAGGATGAAATCAAATCATTTTGCCTAGTGCTAACCTTAGAAAATTCTTGACATAATTTAAACATATTTTCCATAGTAAACTTTAAATCATGAAAAGATATAGAATTGTTACTAACCTGGGAATCTTCAACATCTGAATCATGTGAGGGCATCAAAGCAACTTGTGCATCTTCTTTATCAGAGTCTGATGATGAACTTACTTCGTTATCATCCCAAGCCAAGTATGCTCTTCGTGTGGATTGATCCTTCTTTTCGAAGTTTTCTCTTAGACCATGTTTCTTCTTTTGAAGATTTGGACATTCTGACTTGAAGTGTCCAGGTTTGCCACATTCGAAACATGTGATCTTTTGAGAGGAAGAAGACTCATTGTTCCTTTGGAAAGATTTGTTGTTGTTGAATTTCACACCTTTTCTTTTAAGAAACTTTCCAAAATTCTTTACTAGAAGATTCACATTCCCATTGTCTTCTTCTTCAGAATTTGCATCATAATCTTCTTTGATGCTTTCTTTTGCCTTTAGGGAGATGGATCGATACTTCTTCTCATGTTGTTCATTCTCTTCCAAACGATTCAATTCCAACTCGTGTTCTTGGAGTTTTCCAAAAAGAGTTGCAAGAGTCATTTTTGATAAACTCTTCTTCTCTGAGATGGCTGTTACTTTTGATTGCCATACTCTTGTAAGTGATTTTATAACTTTCATGTTCAAGTCACTGTTTGAAAATTGTCTACCAAGAGAAATCAAATGATTAATTAAATGAGTGAATCGTTTTTGCATATCTAATACCTTTTCTCCTGGAAGCATTCTGAACATTTCATATTCTTGAGATAGAGTATTGATCTTTGATCTCTTGACTTCATCCGTCCCTTCATGAGTCACCATCAACGTATCCCATATCTCTTTCGATGTAGTGCACGTTGATACTCTGAAAAATTCATCCATGCCAACGGCAGATGCAAGAATGTTCATTCCTTTGAGATCATATTGAACCTTCTTCTTTTCTTCTTCACTCCAAGTACATTCTGGTTTTACTTGTGAATTTCATTCTACTTCTGCTACAGGCAGAAAGGGACCTTCTTCAATGGCTTTCCAAATTCGTGCGTCTAATGACTTTATGAATTTCTACCAATATCCTGTGAAAGCAAACCACTTTCAACAGCCCCTGAAAGCAAACCGCTTTCAGTTCCTGAAGGCAAACCACCCTCAGACTTTGAAGGCTAAACCACCTTCAATTAATACCCTGAAAGTATACCACTTTCAGTGACAACAACCCTTCACCGAATACCACGGTGAAAACTCAATCTTACAGAAAGAGATGAAGAGTTTTACAATTGGCTGTATCAATCCTTTAACATACAAATGGATTGATCATGAGAATTTATGCTTTAAGGCTTTTAAGCATAATATGATTTTGAGTTCCTCAAGATATGAACAACTAAAGTGTTCTTATAAACATGAAGATCATGAACTCAGAATTTAGGCTCTTGAAGATTAAAGTTCTAAAAGATGAACTAATTTTGACAAAGCTTTGGCCTAATGTTGTATTCTCATGTGTTGTTGTGTTCAGGACTCAAATGGACTTTATATAGGCAAGGGAAACGTCCTTGAACCATCACAACCCTTTCCAAAAGGTTTGGGACACAATGATTCATGAAAAGATGCAACTTTTCGTTCTGGCAATCGATTACATCACTTAGTGTAATCGATTACACTAATAGCCGTTTCAGTTTAAATTTCAAATTCAAACATGTAATCGATTACAAACAACAAGTAATCGATTACTTGCCTAGGTGTAATCGATTACCAGAATCCTGAAATCGATTACACTGAAGTCCATCTTCCATAAACTTGATCCTTTGAGACCGGCTTAAGGTTTTCTACTTCTTTTAATTTATGAAAACACTTAGCTTGATTAGTTTAGGTGTTTTAAGAGCCTTTATGCTTTAATAGACCTTTAGAAGCATAACTCACCTAAACTAGGACTTCTAGACTATTGATGAACTTTGTAGCGCTGTTTCTTTGAAGTCTTCTTTTCTTCTTTTTGTCGATGAGTTTGTCGTCATCAAAACCATAGCCAGGGTCAGGAGAAAGACCTTCTTCACAAAGGAATGCATACTTAAGGGAGGAAAGTAAAGGCTTCAGTTCCCTCTTCTCCTCTTGAACTTCTTCCTCTCTCCTCAATTCCTCTACCCAATTTTTCCTTGATGGGAAAACATGGGCAGCTTCAATATACCTTGTCGTCTCATTGACTTGTTCGTCATTACTTTCAATATCTTTAAACTCCAACCCCTCAGAGATTATGGTCTCTAAGGGATCTTCCTTCAACATGACAGCAAAAGGTTAGACAAAAATATAGCTCTAAACAATTTAATAAAAGGACCTTGAAAAGAACTTTTCCCCGGCAACGGCGCCAAAAACTTGATGACCAAATCCGCAAGTGTACGGTTGATTATCAAAGTAATATAAAAGATATCGAACCCACAGGGATAGGTGTCCAATTATCAATTTGTTTAGAACTTGTGCTAAAAATTAAAATTGATTTTAACTTTGGTTTGTTTAGAACAAGAACTTGGATTAGCATAAATATAAAGAAAAGATGATGATGGAAATCAAGCACTTGGGTTGAATTTTAAAACAATAGAGCAATATTTCATGATGCTCTAGCCTATGGTTTCTACAAGTTAACTCCTTACACATTGTAGACCTTTCTTTCTAATTACTAAACTCAATTCCTTGCAATTTAGTTAATTAAAGAAGAAGATGAAGATAGAGTTCAGGCCAACATAAAGCAAAGTCTATCCTAATTCCTCAGTGATATGTCATATTGCTTATTTTAATTCCTATTTCCCTTATTACATACCAATTTCCATTGACATAAGAAATAAGCATGAAAACTTGTGTACATCAAGATAAAAGAAGAACAAGGAAATAAAACATGAACTTGCTATATTATTCAGAAATAAGGATGAAGAAAACTAAAACATAATTATATGCTAAAAACAACCCAAGAACTAAAAAAGAAATTAGCCAAGCATGGCTAAGAGAAACATTGGATTACCCTGGACTAGGAGCTCAAGAATGGCTTCCCACAATTCTCAGGAACAATGCTCTCAAGGAAGAAAGTAGAGGATTTGTTCTATTCTGATGCAAGGGATGATATATTACAAAGGATGAGCATTCCTATTTATAGCAAAAATCTGCCTGTGACCCATGTGAAGAAGGTCTTGCTCCTGACCCTGGCTGTGGTTTTGATGACGACAAACTCATCAACAAAAAGAAGAAAAGAAGACTTCAAAGAATCAAGCACTACAAGTCCATCAATAGTCTAGAAGTCTTAGTATTAGGTGAGTTATGCTTCCAAAGGTTTATTAAAGCATAAAGGCTCTTAAAACACCTAATCTGATCAAGCTAAGTGTTTTCAGAACTTAAAAGAAGTAGAAAACCTTAAGCCAGTCTCAAAAATCAAGTTTCTGGAAAATGGGCTTCTGTGTAATCGATTACGCCATTATGGTAATCGATTACCCCCAGTCAAGTAATCGATTACTCATATCTTGTAATCGATTACATGTTTGAAATTCAAATTCAAACTGAAACGGTCACTTGTGTAATCGATTACACTAAGTATGGTAATCGATTACCAGAACGAAAAAGTGCATCTTTTCATAAACCATTGTGTCCCAAAACCTTTTGAAAAGGGTTGTGATGGTTCAAGGACGTTTCCCTTGCCTATATAAAGACCATTTGAGTCCAGAAAACAGAACACACAAGAACAACAACATAGAACACACATCACACACAAATTAGACACAACATTAGGCCAAAACTTTGTCAAAATTAGTTCATCTTTAAGAACTTAAATCTTTTGGAGCCTAAATTCTGAGTTCATGATCTTCATGTTAATAAGAACACTTTAGTTGTTCATATCTTGAAGAACTCAGAATTGTATTATGCTTAAAAACCTTAAAGCATAATTTCTCATGATCAATCCAATTGTGTGTTAAAGGATTGAAACAGCCAATTGTAATATCTTCTTCATCTCTTTCTGTAAGATTGAGTTTTTCACCGTGGTATTCGGTGAAAGGTTGTTGTCACTGAAAGTGGTTTACTTTCAGGGTTTCGATTGAAGACAAGTTTGTCTTCAAGGTCTGAGGGTGGTTTGCCTTCAGGAACTGAAAGCGGTTTGCTTTCAGGGGCTGTTGAAAGTGGTTTGCTTTCACAGGATATTGGTAGAAATTCTTGGGGTCCTTGGGTTAGGAACTTGTAAGAGATTTTTATCAATAGTGGAAAAATCCTCAAGGGGTTTTCTTGAGGGACTGGACGTAGCCTTCGGTGGATTGAAGGTGAACCAGGATAAAATCTTGTGTGTGATTCTCTTTATCCTTCAAATTTACTTTCAAATATCGTTCATATCCGCTGCAATCATAACGATCATTTTGCGATCATCATGGACTTGAAAGTAACAATTTCAATAAGGCGAAAATTGGGGCAACACTGATTCACCCCCCCCCTCTCAGGTTGCTATCTGTTCTAACAATTGGTATCAGAGCGGAAGTTTAGGTAAGTTATTCCTAAGATCCGGAAAAAGATGGCATCCTCTTCCAATCATGGAACAAATGAAGGATTCAACATAAACAGGCCACCATTCTTCAATGGAGAACATTATGACTTCTGGAAAATCAAGATGAAGATATTCATAAAGTCATTAGACGCACGAATATGGAAAGCCATTGAAGAAGGTCCCTTTGTGCCTGTAACAACAGATGAAGAAGGAACTTCACAACCAAAATCAGAAAGTACTTGGAGTGAAGAAGAAAAGAAGAAGGTTCAACATGATCTCAAAGGAATGAACATCCTTACATCTGCCCTTGGCATGGACGAATTTTTCAGAGTATCAACGTGCACTTCATCAAAAGAAATGTGGGATACGTTGATGGTGACTCACGAAGGAACAGATGAAGTCAAGAGATCAAAGATCAATACTTTATCTCAGGAGTATGAAATGTTCAGAATGCTTCCAGGAGAAAAGGTATTAGATATGCAAAAACGATTCACTCATTTGATTAATCATTTGATTGCTCTTGGAAAACAATTTTCAAACAGTGACTTGAACATGAAAGTTCTAAGATCACTTACAAGAGTATGGCAACCAAAAGTTACAGCCATCTCTGAGAAGAAGAGTTTATCAAATATGACTCTCGCAACTCTCTTTGGAAAACTCCAAGAACATGAGTTGGAATTGAATCGTTTAGAAGAACATGAACAACATGAGAAGAAGTATCGATCAATTTCCCGAAAGGCAAAAGAAAGCATCAAAGAAGATTATGATGCAGACTCTGAAGAAGAAGACAATGGAAATTTGAATCTTCTAGTAAAGAACTTTGGAAAGTTTCTTAAAAGGAAAAATGTTAAATTTAACAACAATAAAGCCTTCCAAAGGAACAATGAGTCTTCTTCATCTCAAAAGATTACATGTTTCGAGTGTGGCAAACCGGGACATTTCAAGTCAGATTGTCCAAATCTTCAGAAGAAGAAACATGGTCTAAGAGAGAAATTCGAGAAAAAGGATCAACCTACTCGAAGAGCATATTTGGCTTGGGATGATAATGAAGTAAGTTCATCATCAGATTCTGACAAAGAAGAAGCACAAGTTGCCTTGATGGCTTCACATGACTCAGATGTTGAAGATTCCTAGGTGTGTATGAAAGCAGCAAAGGATTTATGGTATCTTGATAGTGGCTGCTCATCACACATGACAGGAGACAAAACCAAGTTTTCATTTCTTATACCTAGGGAAAAAGGTTTCGTCACATATGGTAACAATCAAAAGGGAAAGATACTTGGTATTGGAAGAATAGGCACACCCCCTCAAACAGTCATCGATAAAGTTCTTTACGTTGATGGTTTGATGCATAATCTTTTGAGTATTAGTCAACTATGTGATAAAGGTTTAAAAGTTGGTTTTATTAATGATATATGTGTTGTAAAAGATGTGAAAACTAAAGAAATTAAGTTTTCTGGGTATAAAGTAAATAAAGTCTTCATGATCTTGATAATGAAATCGCAAGTGTACGATTTACTATCGCGTAGTATAAAAGATTGTCGAACCCAAGGGAAAGGTGTTCTTATTAATATAGGATTTAGTACTTGTGCAGAAATTTAAAGATGAAAATATGTTGTTGTTTTTAGAACAAGAAATAAGCAAATAAAATGATAAGAAAAAGAGATGATGATGAATCTTAAGTACTTGGGTTGATTTATATGATTTATAAAATATGCTAGCAACTACTACTTGAATTCTGAATTTTAGTACCAAGTCATGATGCTATAGCCTAATGTATCTACAAGTTAATACCTTAAGCATTGTAGAACTTTCTCCTCAATTACTAAATTCAATACCTTGTAATCTAGAAAAAACCAAGAAGAAGATGAAGAAAGAATTTTCAGGCCAACATAAAGCTAAGTCTATCCTAATACCTTAGTGATATGTCATATAGCTTCTTTTATTACCTAGATCCCTTACTACTTACCAATTTCCATTGTTATAAGCAATAAGTAAAAACTCTTGTGTGCACCAAGATAACATTGAGAACAAGGTAAATAAAACATGAACTAT
Source organism: Acmispon strigosus (assembly GCA_030819835.1). Classification (NCBI taxonomy): domain Eukaryota; kingdom Viridiplantae; phylum Streptophyta; class Magnoliopsida; order Fabales; family Fabaceae; genus Acmispon; species Acmispon strigosus. The sequence goes on along the minus strand of JAUAMA010000004.1, from coordinate 14,120,654 downwards.
AGCAATAAAATTCAGAAGAGTAGAAGAAAACTAAAACATAGATTATAAATTAAAACAACCCAAGATACTTAAGAAAGAAGTTAGCCAAGCATGGCTAAAAGAAGCATTGAATTACCCTGGACTAGGAGCTCAAATATGGCTTCCCACAATTCCTAGGAACAATGTTCTTGAGGGAGAAAGAGGAACACTTGTTGTGTTCTAAGAAAGGTGTGCTTTACAAGTGAAGAGGAGGGTCCTATTTATAGTAAAAATCCAGCCTCCAACGCTTCAGCGCTATAATTCCCAACGCTTGGGCGCTGGAAGCATTAAAAATCCACTGCCAGACCGAAGGCCAGCGCTTGAGCGCTGGCTTCCCAGCGCTGCAGCGCTGGGACCTGCTGTTTCAGCTCCAAGTTTTCCTTCCTTCTTCATGGTTAGTGGGATTTGAATGCCATAAAAACCCACTACTCAGCCCTTGTTTAATTCTGAAACTTCTCCTCCACTACCATCAATTCCTTCAAGCTTATTTTCCATGTGCTAATTTGAAGAGAGTTGCTTCATATTCCTCTTTTTCACTTTTAGTCCTCTCTTGGTTAGCACTCCAATTCAAGCCCTTGAATTCTCTCAATCTTAACTTTTAGCCCTCCACTCTTGAACTTTCATATTTTGGACCTTGATTTCCTGAAACTTTACAAAGTGGTCCCTGGACAAAAATGATAACTAAACCAGCTTTTCCTAAAAATACAAAATAACTAGAAAAATTCCTAAAAATATAAAATAAAGCTAGAAAATCTAATAAAATCTAATCTACATGCAAAATGCAAAATAAATATAAAATCTACATAAAAACAATAAAAAACCTACATGAGACTCAAAAATAATAAAATAAAAAGACTAAAAAGACCCTAAAATTATCATATAAAATCCACTCATCACACCACTATACCCAACGACAGCTTGTCCTCAAGCGACAAAACTTAAAGAAAAACTCGTCCCTGAGTTTTGAGAAAGTTTTTATCCGATTGAAATATGATAATTTTCCAGAAAGCTTAGCGGATAAGGAAGACATGCATGTTTAATAGACAAAGAATCAAGAAAGTTAGGCTTGGCTTTTAACATGTTTGAGTTCATCAAATAAGCTCACAAAATGATATTCTCCATGAAAACAAGAAAGCTCAATGATCCTGCCTATAATTCAAATCAAAACTGAAGTAAAGCAACCAAGTGATGTTGAAGAGATTTTTAAGGTTGTAACTTGGCCAAAGGGTTGAACAATTTAAAGGTATGGATTTCAAGAAATTGGCAACTCTAGTGGCTGACTCAGAAACTTGTTGTTAAGTGATTTTTCAACTAAGAGCTCAACAATTAACACAAGGGTTCTCTCAATTTTTTCCTTTTCTTTTTCTCTTCTTTTTTTTAAACAAAGTAGTGGAATGTATGGGATGAATGACTTGAATTTTACTCCCCTCATACTCTTTCTCACCCCACTACTTCATTATTTTTTCTAAGGCACATACCTTATTTTTTTTTTCAATTTTTTCTTCATCTTTTTCAGAGAAAAACCCATAAACAAAGCTCTATCAATTTAGCACATGAATCACAATAACAACTCAAGATTTATCACACAAAGTAGGCTCCAAAGAATGACTCTTTTAAGGCTCAAAAGGGGCTACTAGTGGATATAACATTTCAAGCAAAAATCTGAGTTTTCAAAAATGCCTATAATCTCTTCTCAACTCACAAAGTGTACAAAACTCCAATCAACATGTAACACAAGGCAGAAAAATTTCACAATCAAGAATTCAGAGACCTCAGCTCTCAGAAAAAGATAGGGTAAGTGGTACCCTTTTTAGAACTCAGAAAAAGAACTTTTGCCAACACCCCAACAATCAAGATGTCAATAATCCTTTCTACAGCATGCAATCCTAACTGCTTAAAAACATAGAACTTTTTCACAAAGCATTCCAATCAGATAAAGCATTTCACAAAGCTATAGCAACATTCAGAATGGATAATATACTCAAGACTCATGCAAAAATAAAACAGAAAAACTAAACTAAAAATAAAACTATAAAACTATAAAAAGAAAAACAAAAACTAAGAAGCTGGTATAGTAACAAATTTTCCACAAAGGTCCAAGGGAACCTCAATGTAAAAAATCAAATTGAACACTTAAGTTCAAGAGGGTTCTTCCTCCTTTTGGTACCTATCCTGTAACAATGAACAAACAATAGTCTCACAAGTAGAAACTTGCTTGACTTGTTAGTTCCAAAATCAGCACAAGTAAGATTATGGGTTGAAAATTTGTGTCCACCTTTTAAAAACAAGAATTCTTGAGTTCCCAAAAATTAAAACCAGTTTAGAACCAAGGGAAAACTCATAGAACTTTAAAACTTCCAGAAAAATGGTGAACACAAAATTTATTAAAAATTAAAAACAGCAAATAAAAGTAAAAACAGCAAACTGCCCGAGCTCCAGCGCTTGAGCGTTGGGGATACCAACGCTTGGGCGCTGGAATTAAAATAAAAACTGGGCATCAGAGGTCCCAGCGCCTAAGCGCTGGGTTTCCAACGCTATGGCGTTGGAAATTAGAAAAATAACTGGGTGGATTCCAGGGGCCTAGCGCATGAGCGCTGGCCCCCCAACGCCGAAGCGTTGGACAACGCTGGAACCAGGGGACTTTAAACAGGGGCCTAACGCTTAAGCGTTGGCCTCCAGCGCCTGAGCGCTGGCCTCCAGCGCCTGAGCGCTGGCCCCTCCTGCAGCAACAAGATAAAATTTCTTTTCTTTTATTTATTTACAAGAGTTGTGTAGAAATTTAAATGACAAAAATTTAAACTATCCTAAGTTGGGTTGTCTCCCAACCAGCTCAATGTTTAGGTCCGAGATAGACCCTTCCCTTTAATCAATTAGGGGTATCAAATACAGCAAAAACATCATGTCTTTCAACATCTCCCCCCAAGTATGGTTTCAACCTTTGTCCATTGACAGTGAATAAATTCTTTGTAACATCATTTTCCAACTCAACTGCACCATGGGGGAAGACTTTGGTGATCCTAAATGGTCCTGACCACTTTGACTTCAACTTTCCAGGAAACAATCTCAGTCTTGAGTTATATAATAACACAAGCTGTCCTGGGCTAAACTCTTTTGGCACAATTTTCTTATCATGCCATTTCTTGGTCTTCTCCTTGTAGATCCTAGCATTGTTATATGCTTGGAATCTGAATTCATCCAGCTCATGTACCTGTACCTGTCTTTTATCCCCAGCTTCTTTGGGATCCATATTCAATTGTTTCAAAGCCCAAAAGGCTTTATGCTCAAGTTCCACAGGTAAATGACAAGCCTTACCATAAACCAACTGGTAAGGAGAGGTTCCAATAGGAGTTTTAAACGCAGTTCGGTAAGCCCACAAGGTGTCATCTAATTTTTTTGACCAATCTTTCCTTGAGGTACCAACTGTTTTTTCCAAAATCCTTTTTAACTCCCTATTAGAAACCTCTACTTGTCCACTAGTTTGGGGGTGATAGGGGGTAGCAATTTTATGATTAACACCATATTTTTTCAAAAGAGCTTCAAAAGCTTTATTACAAAAATGCTTACCTCCATCACTGATTATTGCTCTTGGCACCCCAAATCTAGTAAAAATCTTTTTCTTCAGAAAATCCAGAACAACTTTTCCATCATTTGTGGGAAGGGCTGATGCTTCAACCCATTTAGAAACATAGTCAACAGCAACCAAAATATACTGGCAACCAAAAGAAGGTGGAAAAGGTCCCATGAAATCAATGCCCCATACATCAAAAAGCTCAACTTCCAAAATCATTTTTTGGGGCATCTCATTCCTTCTTGAGATATTACCAGTTCGTTGACAGCGATCACACCTTACCACAAATGCTCTACTATCTTTGAAGATAGTAGGCCAATAAAAACCACTTTGGAGGACTTTAGCCGCAGTCCTCTCACCTGAAAAATGGCCTCCATATTCGGAGCCATGGCAATGCCATAAAATAGCCTCAAACTCTTTTTCTGGAATACACCTTCTAATGATCCCATCAGAACATTCTCTAAACAAATAAGGCTCATCCCAGAAAAAGAATTTGGCATCATACAAAAATCTTTTCTTTTGTTGCCAAGTTAAATCAGGAGGCAACACACCAGCAGCTTTAAAATTGGCTAAATGTACATACCATGGAGCTATTTCTTGGATAGCTAAAAGCCTCTCATCTGGGAACTCCTCTTGAATAGGAATTGGATCGGAGTTCCCCTCTTCAAGTCTTGACAAATGGTCTGCCACACCATTGTCCTTCCCTTTCCTGTCCACAATTTCAAGATCAAACTCTTGCAAGAGTAAGATCCACCTGATCAACCTGGGTTTAGCTTCCTGCTTAGCAAACAAATACTTCAATGCAGCATGGTCAGTATGCACAATAACTTTAGTGCCCAAAACGTAAGGTCTGAATTTATCTAAAGCATAAACTACACTCAACAACTCCTTTTCAGTTGTAGCATAATTTTTTTGAGCTTCATTCAGAACCTTACTAGCATAGTAAATTACATGCAACACTTTTCCATTTTTTTGACAAAGAACAGCCCCTATTGCATTATCACTAGCATCACACATAACTTCAAAAGGCAAATCCCATTGGGGAGCAACAATGATAGGGGCTGAAACAAGTTTTTCCTTTAACAATTTAAAAGCAGCCAAACACTCATCATTAAAGATAAAAGGAGCCTCTTTTTCAAGGAGGTTTGTCATAGGTTTAGCAATTTTAGAAAAATCTTTTATAAATCGCCTATAAAAACCTGCATGACCAAGAAAGCTTCTTATACCTTTAATATTAGTGGGAGGAGGTAGATTTTCAATAATCTCTGTTTTAGCTTTATCTACCTCAATCCCTTTTTCAGAAATCTTGTGCCCAAGCACAACGCCATCTTTTTCCCAGTTAAATACCAAATTCTTTTCTTGGCACCTAACTAGAATCCTTTCCAAATTGTCCAAACACTTGTCAAAGTTGGGGCCATATACAGAAAAATCATCCATGAACACTTCCATACATTCACCAATTAAATCATAAAAAATAGCAAACATACATCTTTGGAAGGTTCCTGGAGCATTACACAAGCCAAAAGGCATTCTTTTATAAGCAAACACCCCGAAGGGGCAAGTAAAAGCAGTTTTTTCTTGATCCTTAGGATCAACAACAATTTGATTATATCCTGAGTATCCATCCAAGAAACAATAGTACTCATGGCCAGCCAACCTGTCAAGCATTTGATCAATAAAGGGAAGGGGGAAATGATCTTTCCGGGTGGCAGAATTTAGCCTCCGGTAATCTATACAAACCCTCCATCCAGTTACCTTCCTGGTGGGGATCAATTCATTATTTTCATTAGGAACCACTGTAATTCCCCCTTTCTTGGGAACTACCTGAACGGGACTAACCCATTCACTATCAGAAATGGGATAGATAATCCCTGCATCAAGCAACTTTATCACTTCTTTCCTTACCACCTCTTTCATGGTAGGATTAAGTCTTCTTTGGGGTTGGACTACAGGTTTAACTTGTTCTTCTAAACAAATTTTATGCATACAAACAGTGGGGCTTATGCCCTTAATGTCCTCAATAGTCCAACCCAAAGCAGATTTATGAGCTCTAAGAATTCTTACCAGTTTTTCTTCTTCAAGAGGAGAGAGGGAACTACTCACAATGACTGGTTTATTTTTACCTTCTTCAAGAAAAACATACTTAAGGGTAGAAGGTAGGGGCTTCAGTTCCCTCTTTTCCTCTTGAACTTCTTTTTCCCTTCTCAGTTCCTCTACCCAGTTTTTCCTTGAAGGGAAAACATGAGCAGCTTCAAGAAACCTTGCCATCTCAATGACCTGTTCGTCATCACTTTCAATATCTTCGAATTCCAATCCCTCAGAGATTAAAGTCTCTAAAGGATCTTCTTTCAACATGGCAGCAAATGGTTAGGCAGAAATATTTTTTTTTTTATATATATATACAAGAAGTACTAAACAAAATAAAAATAAGAACTTGAAAAGAACCTTTCCCCGGCAACGGCGCCAAAAACTTGATAATGAAATCGCAAGTGTACGATTTACTATCGCGTAGTATAAAAGATTGTCGAACCCAAGGGAAAGGTGTTCTTATTAATATAGGATTTAGTACTTGTGCAGAAATTTAAAGATGAAAATATGTTGTTGTTTTTAGAACAAGAAATAAGCAAATAAAATGATAAGAAAAAGAGATGATGATGAATCTTAAGTACTTGGGTTGATTTATATGATTTATAAAATATGCTAGCAACTACTACTTGAATTCTGAATTTTAGTACCAAGTCATGATGCTATAGCCTAATGTATCTACAAGTTAATACCTTAAGCATTGTAGAACTTTCTCCTCAATTACTAAATTCAATACCTTGTAATCTAGAAAAAACCAAGAAGAAGATGAAGAAAGAATTTTCAGGCCAACATAAAGCTAAGTCTATCCTAATACCTTAGTGATATGTCATATAGCTTCTTTTATTACCTAGATCCCTTACTACTTACCAATTTCCATTGTTATAAGCAATAAGTAAAAACTCTTGTGTGCACCAAGATAACATTGAGAACAAGGTAAATAAAACATGAACTATAGCAATAAAATTCAGAAGAGTAGAAGAAAACTAAAACATAGATTATAAATTAAAACAACCCAAGATACTTAAGAAAGAAGTTAGCCAAGCATGGCTAAAAGAAGCATTGAATTACCCTGGACTAGGAGCTCAAATATGGCTTCCCACAATTCCTAGGAACAATGTTCTTGAGGGAGAAAGAGGAACACTTGTTGTGTTCTAAGAAAGGTGTGCTTTACAAGTGAAGAGGAGGGTCCTATTTATAGTAAAAATCCAGCCTCCAACGCTTCAGCGCTATAATTCCCAACGCTTGGGCGCTGGAAGCATTAAAAATCCACTGCCAGACCGAAGGCCAGCGCTTGAGCGCTGGCTTCCCAGCGCTGCAGCGCTGGGACCTGCTGTTTCAGCTCCAAGTTTTCCTTCCTTCTTCATGGTTAGTGGGATTTGAATGCCATAAAAACCCACTACTCAGCCCTTGTTTAATTCTGCAACTTCTCCTCCACTACCATCAATTCCTTCAAGCTTATTTTCCATGTGCTAATTTGAAGAGAGTTGCTTCATATTCCTCTTTTTCACTTTTAGTCCTCTCTTGGTTAGCACTCCAATTCAAGCCCTTGAATTCTCTCAATCTTAACTTTTAGCCCTCCACTCTTGAACTTTCATATTTTGGACCTTGATTTCCTGAAACTTTACAAAGTGGTCCCTGGACAAAAATGATAACTAAACCAGCTTTTCCTAAAAATACAAAATAACTAGAAAAATTCCTAAAAATATAAAATAAAGCTAGAAAATCTAATAAAATCTAATCTACATGCAAAATGCAAAATAAATATAAAATCTACATAAAAACAATAAAAAACCTACATGAGACTCAAAAATAATAAAATAAAAAGACTAAAAAGACCCTAAAATTATCATATAAAATCCACTCATCAGATCTCCTTGGAAGTAATTCCACAAAATGTGAGATGCCTTTTGGCCAAGAATAATAGTGATTCATGGCTATGGCATAGAAGACTTGCTCATATTCACATAGATCATTTAAACAAACTAGTCAAGCATGATCTAGTTGTTGGGCTTCCAAAGATAAAATTCGAGAAAGACAAGCTTTGTGATGCATGTCAAAAAGGGAAGCAAACCAGAACATCCTTCAAACCAAAGAACATAGTTTCGACCTCAAGACCCTTTCAATTGTTACATATGGATCTGTTCGGACCATCTAGAACTAAAAGCCTCGGAGGTAATTTCTATGCACTTGTTATTGTTGATGATTTCTCTAGATTTACATGGACTTTATTTCTTCCTCATAAGAATAAAGCCTTCAATGCATTCAAAAGATATGCAAGGCTTGTTCAAAATGAGAAGTCTTTAAAGATCTCTTCTATAAGAAGTGATCATGGTGGAGAATTTCAGAATCAACAATTCCAAGAACTTTGTGATGAAAATGGAATATCACATAATTTCTCTACTCCGAGAACACCACAACAAAATGGTGTAGTAGAAAGGAAGAATAGATTACATGAAGAATTAGCAAGAACCATGCTGAGTGAATCAAGTCTCCCTAAATATTTCTGGGCTGATGCTGTAAGTACTGCTTGCTATGTTTCCAATAGAGTTCTTATTAGACCTATCCTTAAGAAAACTCCCTATGAACTATACAAAGGAAGGAAACCAAACATCTCTCATCTACATGCTTTTGGATCAAAATGCTTTGTCTTGAATAGTGGAAAGGAAAACCTTGGAAAGTTTGATGAAAAATCTGATGAAGGTATATTCCTTGGGTATTCTTTAACAAGCAAAGCATATAGAGTCTTTAACAAGAAAACTCTATCCGTAGAAGAATTCATACATGTTTCTTTTGATGAATCTAAATCTTCAATAGAAGATAAAGTTAATCTTCCAGATAATGAAGAAGATGATATCATTATAAGTGAAGATTCTCAAAAGGATGGAGATCAGACTCCAATACAAGAAGAGCACATTGAAAGTAATACTTATCAACTTCCAAAGGAATGGAGAACCCATAGGGATCACCCAGTTGATAATATTATTGGTGATATTTCTAGAGGCGTCTCTACAAGGCTACACTTAAATGATTCAGTTTTGAATATGGCCTTCGTCTCTCAGATAGAACCATCAAAAGTAAATGATGCTCTAGAAGATGAGTATTGGGTTGTAGCAATGCAAGAAGAACTAAACCAATTTGAAAGGAATCAAGTTTGGGAACTTGTCCCTAAGCCTAGTGATAAACATGTTATTGGAACAAAGTGGGTATTTAGGAATAAGTTAGATGAAAATGGTATCATAGTTAGGAACAAAGCAAGATTAGTTGCTCAAGGATATAATCAAGAAGAAGATAGATTTTGATGAAACTTATGCACCCGTAGCAAGGTTGGAAGCCATAAGACTGTTATTGGCGTATGCTTGTTCTTTAAATTTCCCATTATACCAAATGGACGTCAAAAGTGCTTTCCTGAACGGATACATTCAAGAAGAAGTCTATGTGAAGCATCCTCCAGGATTTGAAGATCCAAAGTTTCCTTCACATGTCTTCAGATTAAAGAAGGCACTCTATGGTCTTAAACAAGCCCCTCGTGCATGGTATGATAGATTAAGTACTTTCCTTTGTGATAAAGGATTTCAAAAGGGTAAGGCTGATACAACCTTGTTCATCAAAAGAACCAAAGGTAATACCCTATTAGTTCAAATTTATGTTGATGATATTATCGTTGGTGCAACTAACGAATCTCTTTGTAAGGATTTCTCTAACATGATGCAAGAAGAATTTAAGATGTCCATGATAGGACAATTAAATTTCTTTCTTGGTTTGCAAATCAAGCAATCAAGTGATGGAATATTCATCAATCAATCAAAGTTTTGCAAGGAATTGTTAAAGATATATGATTTGGATGATTGCAAAGCCATAGCCACACCAATGGGGTCTAACACATATTTAGATCAAGATGAATCCGGCAATCAAGTTGATATTACCAAATATAGAGGTATGATCAGATCTCTTCTATACTTATCTGCAAGTAGACCTGATATTATGTTTAGTGTGTGTCTATGTGCTAGATATCAAGCATCTCCTAGGGAATCACATTTGAGTTCTGTTAAACGGATTTTCAAATATTTGAAAGGAACTACAAATGTTGGATTGTGGTATCCCAGAGGAAGTATTTGTGATTTGATTGGATATTCTGATTCTGATTATGCTGGTTGTAAAACTGAAAGAAAAAGTACAAGTGGTACTTGTCACTTGTTAGGAAATGCCCTTGTTTCTTGGTCTTGTAAGAAACAAGCATGTGTTGCTCTAAGTACTGTAGAAGCAGAATACATTGCTGCAGGAAGTTGTTGTGCACAAACTCTATGGCTCAAACAACAACTCAAAGATTATGGCTTAGAGCTGGGCTGCATTCCAATCAAATGTGACAACACAAGTGCCATTAATCTCACTAAAAACCCTATCATGCATTCTCGAACTAAGCATATTGATATACGACATCATTTTCTTCGAGATCATGTTATGAGGAAAGATATTGAGATTTCATTTTTGGATACACATAATCAGTTAGCAGATATCTTTACTAAGCCTCTTCCTAAGGAATCATTTTTCAAGATAAGAAGAGAATTAGGTATATTAGATGAGCATGACATTTAAGGTAACATGTTATTTGCATAAACTTTATGATAATTATATGTTCATATGCATTATGTGCTTAAGTGTTTATATGAAAAATGTTACTTAAGATTCTAGAGCCTAGAACTTATACAATTGTCCTAGTAATCGATTACCATATTGATACTTTCATTACATCAACCACACCCTACTATCCAGAGTTAGTCAAAGTATTCTACTGTAACTTGGAAGTTGCAGGTACCAGTATCACCTCTTCTGTAAAAGGGACTACCATTCAGTACTCTCTTGTTTCTCTTGGCCAATGCTTGGGCCTCCCATTTTCTGGTGCTGAGTTGGGAACAAATCTGCCCTGCCCCTGGCTTGCCTATAATTCTGACTCTTTTTATCGCACTTAGTGCCGCTTTACTCCTTCAGAGGTTCAGAAACTTCATCCTCCTCGCACCAAAACCTGTCCCTTTCATGTTGATGTCCTTACCACCACCAACCACCTGCTTCATTATTTTGTTCATCACATCCTTCTGCCTCAGGAAGATCTTCATGCTCATATTAGTGAGTTAGAACTCCATGTTTTATATGGCATCCTTCATGGTCATGCCATTAACTGGACCTTCTTAGTGATGCACCATATGCTTACTTGCAGAACTAAAGCACAGTCATTTACCTATGCTCCTAGTATCACTCGTCTTCTACTTCAATCTGGAGTTCCCATTGCTGACTCCCATAATATTCGCTCTTCAAATTACAAGTGTGTTAATTCTAGGATACTATCAAACTTAGGTTTATTTCATGACTATGGCATTGATACTCTTTCCTGGTTACTTCATTATGACGGCATTGGCATCTTGTCCGATGATGAAGACATGTCTGATGACTCTTAGTTTTATAAAGCTTTTGTCTCATTCACTATTGCTGTTTGTAAATTTATGCATTTGCTCTCTTATATATATATAAGTTCTGTTTTGTTCACGTTTTACTTATTTACCCCTACCCCCATGCTTTTTGTTGCAATATACTTGTATGGATATGTGTATGCCTGTACTTTTTGGCCTTTTCTTCTTTTTGATGAAGTCAAAAGGGGGAGAAAGGTTCTGTGCTCTTAAAGATCATATGCAGGAATTCAACAAGTACATTAGAAAGGGGGAGAAATATCAGAAATACTAGATTCCATCAAATAGGGGGAGTTAAGCATCAAGAATGCATATATGATCTTCAAGTATCAAGTATGTGTTTGCCATCATCAAAAAGGGGGATATTGTGAAGAAGGTCTTGCTCCTGACCCTGGCTGTGGTTTTGATGACGACAAACTCATCAACAAAAAGAAGAAAAGAAGACTTCAAAGAATCAAGCACTACAAGTCCATCAATAGTCTAGAACTCTTAGTATTAGGTGAGTTATGCTTCCAAAGGTTTATTAAAGCATAAAGGCTCTTAAAACACCTAATCAAATCAAGCTAAGTGTTTTCATAACTTAAAAGAAGTAGAAAACCTTAAGCCAGTCTCAAAAATCAAGTTTCTGGAAAATGAGCTTCTGTGTAATCGATTACGCCATTATGGTAATCGATTACCCCCAGTCAAGTAATCGATTACTCATATCTTGTAATCGATTACATGTTTGAAATTCAAATTCAAACTGAAACGGTCACTTGTGTAATCGATTACACTAAGTATGGTAATCGATTACTAGAACGAAAAAGTGCATCTTTTCATGAACCATTGTGTCCCAAACCTTTTGAAAAGGGTTGTGATGGTTCAAGGACGTTTCCCTTGCCTATATAAAGACCATTTGAGTCCAGAAAACAGAACACACAAGAACAACAACATAGAACACACATCACACACAAATTAGACACATTCCACATGAGAAAAACACATTAGGCCAAAACTTTTTCAAAATTGGTTCATCTCTTAGAACCTAAATCTTTTGGAGCCTAAATTCTGAGTTCATGATCTTCATGTTTATAAGAACACATTAGTTGTTCATATCTTGAAGAACTCAGAATTGTATTATGCTTAAAAGCCTTAAAGCATAACTTCTCATGTTCAATCCAATTGTGTGTTAAAGGATTGAAACAGCCAAGTGTAATATCTTCTTCATCTCTTTCTGTAAGATTGAGTCTTTCACCGTGGTATTCGGTGAAGGGTTGTTGTCACTGAAAGTGGTTTGCTTTCAGGGTTTTGATTGAAGACAAGTTTGTCTTCAAGGTCTGAGGGTGGTTTGCCTTCAGGAACTGAAAGCAGTTTGCTTTCAGGGGCTGTTGAAAGCGGTTTGCTTTCACAGGATATTGGTAGAAGTTCTTGGGGTCCTTGGGTTAGGAACTTGTAAGAAATTCTTATCAATAGTGGAAAAATCCTCAAGGGGTTTTCTTGAGGGACTGGACGTAGTCTTCGGTGGATTGAAGGCGAACCAGGATAAATCTTGTGTGTGATTCTCTTTATCCTTCACATTTACTTTCAAGTATTGTTCATATCCGCTGCAATCACTAAGATCAACTCGTGATCATCATAAACTTGAAAGTATCGATTTCAATAAGGCGAAAATTGGGGCAACACTGATTCACCCCCCCCCTCTCAGGTTGCTATCTGTTCTAACAATTGGTATCAGAGCGGAAGTTTAGGTAAGTTATTCCTAAGATCCGGGAAAAGATGGCATCCTCTTCCAATAATGGAACAAGTGAAGGACATAACATAAACAGGCCACCATTCTTCAATGGAGAACACTATGACTTCTGGAAAATCAAGATGAAGATATTCATAAAGTCATTAGACTCAGGAATATGGAAAGTCATTGAAGAAGGACCCTTTGTGCCTGTAACAAATGAAGAAGGAACTTCACAACCAAAACCAGAAAGTACTTGGAGTGAAGAAGAAAAGAAGAAAGTTCAACATGATCTCAAAGGAATGAACATTCTTACATCTGCTCTTGGCATGGATGAATTTTTCAGAGTATCAACATGCACTTCATCAAAAGAAATATGGGATACATTGATGGTGACTCATGAAGGAACAGATGAAGTCAAGAGATCAAAGATCAATACTCTATCTCAAGAATATGAAATGTTCAGAATGCTTCCAGGAGAAAAGGTATTAGACATGCAAAAACGATTCACTCATTTAATTAATCATTTGATTGCTCTTGGTAGACAATTTTCAAACAGTGACTTGAACATGAAAGTTCTAAGATCACTTACAAGAGTATGGCAACCAAAAGTAACAGCCATCTCAGAGAAGAAGAGTTTATCAAATATGACTCTTGCAACTCTCTTTGGAAAACTCCAAGAACATGAGTTAGAATTGAATCGTTTAGAAGAGCATGAACAACATGAGAAGAAGTATCGATCAATTTCCCTAAAAGCAAAAGAAAGCATCAAAGAAGATTATGATGCAGATTCTGAAGAAGAAGACAATGGAAATTTAAATATTCTAGTGAAGAACTTTGGAAAATTTCTTAAAAAGAAAAATGTTAGATTTAACAACAATAAAGTCTTCCAAAGGAACAATGAGTCTTCTTCATCTCAAAAGATTACATGTTTCGAGTGTGGCAAACCGGGAAATTTCAAGTCAGATTGTCCAAATCTTCAGAAGAAGAAACATGGTCTAAGAGAGAAATTCGAGAAAAAGGATCAACCTACTCGAAGAGCATATTTGGCTTGGGATGATAATGAAGTAAGTTCATCATCTGATTCTGATAAAGAAGAAGCACAAGTTGCTTTGATGGCCTCACATGATTCTGATGTTGAAGATTCCCAGGTTAGTGAGAATTCTATATCTTTTCATGATTTAAAGTTTACCATGGAAAATATGCTTAAAATATGTCAAGAATTTTCTAAAGTTAGCACTAGGCAAAATGAGATAATTTCTTCCCTAGAAAGAAAATGTTGAAATTTACAAGAAGAACTAGATGTAGTAAAATCTAAGATAGACATTACTCACAAATGCACTAAGTGTAGTTCTTTAGAAGAAAAGATAGAAAATCTTCAACAAAGAGTAAATAACTTCAATAAAGGAAAACAGAAGTTAGATGATATTCTAAGTGTTCAAAGACATTCAAACAACAAGTCGGGTTTAGGATATACTTCTCACCCAAAGAAAAAAAAGGTTAGGAAAACTGTTTTTGTAAAACCAAACCATGTTTTAGGATCTTCTAGCAACAATAAGTTTAATCTTGTTAAGAGTACAAACAATAGGAAGATTAATCCAAATAGACCTCCTAAGAAGATTCATTCCTCTCCTAGACAAACCTCTAGTTACAATCATTACTCTTGTACTTATTGTAACAAAATAGTACATACCCCTAGTAAATGCTACTACAAACATATAGGAGTACCAAATAGGGAGTACATTTGGGTTAGAAAGGATGTTAACTTAGAAGGACCCAAAACTTGTTGGGTTCCTAATACCCATGTCTGAACTTTGTCATGTAGGTGTGTATGAAAGCAGCAAAGGATCTATGGTATCTTGATAGTGGCTGCTCATCACACATGACAGGAGACAAAACCAAGTTTTCTTTTCTTATACCTAGGGAAAAAGGTTTCGTCACATATGGTAACAATCAAAAGGGAAAAATACTCGGTATTGGAAGAATAGGCACACCCCCTCAAACAGTCATCGATAAAGTTCTTTACGTTGATGGTTTGATGCATAATCTTCTGAGTATTAGTCAACTATGTGATAAAGGTTTGAAAGTAGGTTTTATTAATGATATATGTGTTGTGAAAGATGTGAAAACTAAAGAAATTAAGTTTTCTGGATATAAAGTAAACAAAGTCTTCATGATCTCATTGGAAGAAATTCCACAAAATGTGAGATGTCTATTAGCCAAGAACAATAGTGATTCATGGCTATGGCATAGAAGACTTGCACATATTCACATAGATCATTTGAACAAACTAGTCAAGCATGATCTAGTTGTTGGGCTTCCAAAGATAAAATTCGAGAAAGACAAGCTTTGTGATGCATGTCAAAAAGGGAAGCAAACCAGAACATACTTCAAACCAAAGAACATAGTTTCGACCTCAAGACCCCTTCAATTGTTACATATGGATTTGTTCGGACCTTCTAGAACTAAAAGCCTCGGAGGTAATTTCTATGCACTTGTTATTGTTGATGATTTCTCTAGATTTACTTGGACTTTATTCCTACCTCATAAGAATGAAGCCTTCAATGCATTCAAAAGATATGCAAGGCTAGTTCAAAATGAGAAGTCTTTGAAGATCTCTTCTATTAGAAGTGATCATGGTGGAGAATTTCAGAATCAACAATTCCAAGAACTATGTGATGAAAATGGAATATCACATAACTTCTCTACTCCGAGAACACCACAACAAAATGGTGTAGTAGAAAGGAAGAATAGGTTACTTGAAGAATTAGCAAGAACCATGTTAAGTGAATCTAGTCTCCCTAAATATTTCTGGGCTGATGCTGTAAGTACTGCATGCTATGTTTCCAATAGAGTTCTTATTAGAGCTATCCTTAAGAAAACACCCTATGAACTCTACAAAGGAAGGAAACCAAATATCTCTCATCTACATGCTTTTGGATCAAAATGCTTTGTCTTGAATAATGGAAAGGAAAACCTTGGTAAGTTTGATGAAAAATCTGATGAAGGTATATTCCTTGGTTACTCTCTAACAAGCAAAGCATATAGAGTCTTTAACAAGAAAACTCTATCCGTGGAAGAATCCATACATGTAACTTTTGATGAATCTAAATCTTCAATAGAAGATAAAGTCAATCTTCCAGATAATGAAGAAGATGACATCATTATAAATGAAGATTCTCAAAAGGATGGAGATCAGAATCCAATACAAGAAGAGCACATTGAAAGTAATACTTATCAACTTCCAAAAGAATGGAGAACCCATAGGGATCATCCAGTTGATAATATTATTGGTGATATCTCTAGAGGCGTTTCTACAAGGCTACGCTTGAATGATTCAGTTTTGAGTATGGCCTTTGTCTCTCAGATAGAACCATCAAAAGTAAATGATGCTCTAGAGGATGAGTATTGGATTGTAGCAATGCAGGAAGAACTAAACCAATTTGAAAGGAATCAAGTTTGGGAACTTGTCCCTAAGCCTAGTGATAAACACATTATTGGAACAAAGTGGGTGTTTAGGAATAAGTTAGATGAAAATGGTGTTATAGTTAGGAACAAAGCAAGATTAGTTGCTCAAGGTTATAATCAAGAAGAAGGTATAGATTTTGATGAAACATATGCACCTGTAGCAAGATTAGAAGCCATAAGATTGTTATTAGCGTATGCTTGCTCTTTAAATTTCCCATTATATCAAATGGACGTCAAAAGTGCATTCCTAAACGGATATATTCAAGAAGAAGTGTATGTGAAGCAACCTCCAGGATTTGAAGATCCAAAGTTTCCTTCACATGTCTTCAGACTAAAGAAAGCACTCTATGGTCTTAAGCAAGCCCCTCGTGCTTGGTATGATAGGTTAAGTACTTTCCTTTGTGATAAAGGATTTCAAAAAGGTAAGGCTGATACAACCTTGTTCATCAAAAGAACCAAAGGTAATACCTTATTAGTTCAAATTTATGTTGATGATATTATCTTTGGTGCAACTAACGAATCTCTTTGCAAAGATTTCTCTAACATGATGCAAGAAGAATTTGAAATGTCCATGATGGGACAATTAAATTTCTTTCTTGGTTTGCAAATCAAGCAATCAAGTGGTGGAATATTCATCAATCAATCAAAGTTTTGCAAGGAACTATTAAAGAAATATGATTTGGATGATTGCAAAGCCATAGCCACACCTATGGGGTCTAATACATATTTAGATCAAGATGAATCCGGTAATCAAGTAGATATTACCAAATATAGAGGTATGATCGGATCTCTTTTATACTTATCTGCAAGTAGACCTGATATTATGTTTAGTGTGTGTCTATGTGCTAGATATCAAGCATCTCCTAGGGAATCACATTTGAGTTCTGTTAAACGAATTTTCAAATATTTGAAAGGAACTGCAAATGTTGGATTGTGGTATCCCAAGGGAAGTGTTTGTGATTTGATTGGATATTCTGATTCTGATTATGCTGGTTGTAAAACTGAAAGAAAGAGTACAAGTGGTACTTGTCACCTATTAGGAAATGCTCTTGTTTCATGGTCTTGTAAGAAACAAGCATGTGTTGCTCTAAGTACTGCAGAAGTAGAATATATTGCTGCAGGAAGTTGTTGTGCACAAACTCTATGGCTCAAACAACAACTCAAAGATTATGGCTTAGAGCTGGGCTGCATTCCAATTAAATGTGACAACACAAGTGCCATTAATCTCACTAAAAACCCTATCATGCACTCTCGAACTAAGCATATTGATATACGACATCATTTTCTTCGAGATCATGTTATGAGGAAAGATATTGAGATTTCTTTTGTGGATACACATAATCAGTTAGCAGACATCTTCACTAAGCCTCTTCCTAAAGAATCATTTTTCAAGATAAGAAGAGAATTAGGCATATTAGATGAGTATGATATTTAAGGTAACATGTTATTTGCATAAACTTTATATATGTTCATTTACATTTTGTGCTTAAATATGAAAATGTGTTACATAGGATTCTAGAGCCTAGAACTTGTAAAAATGTCCTAGTAATCGATTACCCTAGGATTTGTAATCGATTATCCATGTTCAAAGTCCTCGTGCTCGCTGGAAACATTTGAGTAATCGATTATACAAACTGCCATAATCAATTACATGTTCAAAAATTTGAAAGTTTTCAAATTTACAACTGCTGTAATCGATTACCTTAACTACCGTAATCGATTACACGCACGATTTTCTCTATAAAATCAGCATTTGTCCTCTGCCTTTTTACCTACCTTTCTTCATATACAATCCTTCTTCTTCTTAGTCTTGAGTTGCCATGGGGTCTCTTCCACGTCCCTCAAATGTTTCCTCTCCAATCAATGTTTCTCGAAGGGAATCCTCCACAGATCCTCTGGTGTTGTCTCGCTATCGCATTGATGTTCAAACCAATGCTGCATCGGCTGGACTATCTCCCTTTTATACCATTCCTTCAAACTTCTCACAAGAAACCAAGGTTATACTAGAAAGGATGGATATCTTGTCACTCCGTCTTTCTCAGAAGTTGGGCCAACTCGAGGATACCATTCGGTCTCGCTTTATACTTGTGGAACATCGCATCGAGGCCATGCACTCCTTCCTGCGAAAGGAAATTGAGAGCCTTCAAGAACTTGACCCTTCCGAGAACTCTGAGGATTCTAGTCAAGCCTAGGTTCTGAAGTCTTGTGTCTCTATATAGTTACTTATTTACCATTAGGATTTCCCTATTTTCGCAAAATGGCTTTATCTAGTTGTTGTAATCCCTCTACTACATATGTTTGATATGTCTTAATATGTACTTTTATGTATTTGCTTTCTTATATATATATATATAAGTGCTGGTTGTTCATGTTTTACATGTTTACCCCCATCCCCCATGCTTTCTGTTTCAATATACTTGTATGTATGCCTGTACTTTTTGGCCTTTTCTTCTTTTTGATGAAGTCAAAAGGGGGAGAAAGGTTCCATGTCTTTAAAGATCATATGCAGGAATTCAACAAGTACATTAGAAAGGGGGAGAAATATAAAAAATACTAGATTCTATCAAATAGGGGGAGTTAAGCATCACGAATGCATAAATGATCTTCAAAGAGTCAAGTATGCGTTTGCCATCATCAAAAAGGGGGAGATTGTGAAGAAGGTCTTGCTCCTGACCCTGGCTGTGGTTTTGATGACGACAAACTCATCAACAAAAAGAAGAAAAGAAGACTTCAAGGAATCAAGCACTCAAGTCCATCAATAGTCTAGAAGTCTTAGAATTAGGTGAGTTATGCTTCTAAAGGTTTATTAAAGCATAAAGGCTCTCAAAATATCTAATCTAATCAAGCTAAGTGTTTTCATAACTTAAAAGAAGTAGAAAACCTTAAGCAAGTCTCAAAGAATAAGTTTCTGGAAAATGGGCTTCTGTGTAATCGATTACACCATTATGGTAATCGATTACACCAAGGCAAGTAATCGATTACTCCAGTCTTGTAATCGATTACATGTTTGAAATTCAAATTCAAACTGAAATGGTCACTTGTGTAATCGATTACACTAAGTATGGTAATCGATTACCAGAACGAAAAAGTGCATCTTTTCATGAACCATTGTGTCCCAAACCTTTTGAAAAGGGTTGTGATGGTTCAAGGACGTTTCCCTTGCCTATATAAAGACCATTTGAGTCCAGAAAACAGAACACACAAGAACAACAACATAGAACACACATCACACACAAATTAGACACATTTCACATGAGAAAAACACATTAGGCCAAAGCTTTTTCAAAATTGGTTCATCTCTTAGAACCTAAATCTTTTGGAGCCTAAATTCTGAGTTCATGATCTTCATGTTTATAAGAACACATTAGTTGTTCATATCTTGAAGAACTCAGAATTGTATTATGCTTAAAAGCCTTAAAGCATAACTTCTCAAGTTCAATCCAATTGTGTGTTAAAGGATTGAAACAGCCAAGTGTAATATCTTCTTCATCTCTTTCTGTAAGATTGAGTCTTTCACCGTGGTATTCGGTGAAGGGTTGTTGTCACTGAAAGTGGTTTGCTTTCAGGGTTTTGATTGAAGACAAGTTTGTCTTCAAGGTCTGAGGGTGGTTTGCCTTCAGGAACTGAAAGCGGTTTGCTTTCAGGGGCTGTTGAAAGCGGTTTGCTTTCACAGGATATTGGTAGAAGTTCTTGGGGTCCTTGGGTTAGGAACTTGTAAGAAATTCTTATCAATAGTGGAAAAATCCTCAAGGGGTTTTCTTGAGGGACTGGACGTAGTCTTCGGTGGATTGAAGGCGAACCAGGATAAATCTTGTGTGTGATTCTCTTTATCCTTCACATTTACTTTCAAGTATTGTTCATATCCGCTGCAATCACTAAGATCAACTCGTGATCATCATAAACTTGAAAGTATCGATTTCAATAAGGCGAAAATTGGGGCAACACTGATTCACCCCCCCCTCTCAGGTTGCTATCTGTTCTAACAAAAGTGGTTTGCTTTCACAGGATATTGGTAGAAATTCTTGGGGTCCTTGGGTTAGGAACTTGTAAGAGATTTTTATCAATAGTGGAAAAATCCTCAAGGGGTTTTCTTGAGGGACTGGACGTAGCCTTCGGTGGATTGAAGGTGAACCAGGATAAAATCTTGTGTGTGATTCTCTTTATCCTTCATATTTACTTTCAAGTATCGTTCATATCCGCTGCAATCATAACGATCATTTTGCGATCATCATAGACTTGAAAGTAACAATTTCAATAAGGCGAAAATTGGGGCAACACTGATTCACCCCCCCTCTCGGGTTGCTATCTGTTCTAACAACCCAACGCTGGAGCGTTGGCTTCCCAACGCTGGAGTGCTGGGATTTAAATAAATCAGACGTGTGAAACAGGGGCCTAGCGCATGAGTGCTGGCTTCCAACGCTTGAGCGTTGGCAAGGCTGATGCTTGCTATTCCTTGGCTGTTTTGCTCTTCAATGGTGGAGGAGATGATGGCCATTATGGCCTTCATTGGCCACCAATTAAGTTCTGAAAAATCCTTCCCACTACCATAAATTCTCCACTCATCCTTTTTCACATGTGCTAAATAGAAGTGATGCTTCATATTCAATCTTTTCACTTTTGGTCGTCTCTTTGTTAGCACTTCACTTCTGGCCCTTCATTTTACTGAAACTCCACTTTCAGCCCCCAACTCTTGAACTTTTGTACTTTGGCCCTTTCTTTCCTGAAACTAACAGTTAGGTCCCTGGACAAAAATGACTAATTCTACCAGCTTTCCTAAAATATAAAAATACCTATAAAAATTCCTAAAAATATTAAATAAAGTTTAAAAACCATATAAAAGCTAATATATATACAAAATGCAAAAATAAACATAAAATCCTAGTAAAAGAAATAAAAAGCCTATATGACACTCAAAAATAACAAAATAAAAAGACTAAAAAGACCCTAAAATTATCATACAAAATCCCATCATCAGGTCCCCCTGCAGCTTAACATTTTTTTATTTTATTTTTACTATCAAGACAACAAGAACAAAAACAGAAATATAAATAAAAAAACTACAAATACTGAATTAAAATACTCAAACTTGGACATGGGTTGTCTATCAAGAAGCTCAATTTGATAGTCTTCGATAGACTTAGTTCCTTCCAGAAATCAGTCAACAAGGGTCTATCATGAAATGTAGTAAACCCTTCAATTCATGCAAATTCTGACAACATTTAGTCATCAAAATGAGATATGATTGTCCAGCCTTAACCTAATCAATTTCCTACACAAGTTCACATATGGACATCTCTTTTATGAAATTTTGTTCTTCCTTCTTCGGTGTGGGAAGTGAAACAAATTTTGCAGTCACTATAACATTTTCCCATTTGTTAGTTTTTAGATTTTTACCTTGGTCCATAGGGTCACTTACAGGGTCAATGGGAGGCTGTTGAATCACTGGCTGCCTCCTCAAAATGCTTTGGATCTTCATTTGTAATTCTTCCCGTGCCTTGCATTCTTGCTCAGGACTTGGAAAAAATCCAACTTTGCGCTTGCACTCTAAATCAGATTAAATCTCATCAAAGATAGTGAAAGCATCCTGCTTCTCTTTTTCTCATTCAGCTCGGACTTTGGCCAACCTTTGCTCGAATGTCTCAGCCATTGCTATCCTTACAAAACTCAGCTAACAGATTAAGCAATACCATTTCGCAACACACAAAAATTAAAAACAAAGCAAACTCTAATCAACCAATTAAAAATCAAAAATCCAATCCCTGGCAGTGGTGCCAAAAACTTGATAGCAATTCTGCATGTTCACAGATTGTATCGAAGTAATAAAAAAAATCATCTACACAGGGATTGGTTTGACTTAAAATTGATTTTTTTAGAGTTAGAAAAAGAAAATATATTTTTGGTTTGATTTTAATGTAAGTGTTGATAGCAACCTAAGAGGGGGGGGGGTGAATTAGGTTCTCCCAATTTTTGTCTTAATCAAAATTTCGATTACTTTCAATATATCAGAATCACAATTGTTGATTATGAATGCAGCGAAATAAGAACTTGCTAAGTAAAAGATGAAGGTTGAGAGTATTCACACACAGATATTATCCTGGTTCACCTTCAATGCACCAAAGGCTACGTCCAGCCCCTCAAGAACCCTTGAGGATTTACCCACTATGATCAAGACTTCTTACAAGCACTTACACCAAGGACCTTAAGAACTCTTGTCAAACCTCTAAAGGCTAACCACCAACTGATGACACTGAACACTATGGCGGACTTTGAACCACACCAATTCAAAGGACCTTTTCCACAACCACCGAACACTACGGTGAATCAAGAATTAAACTGATTCAAGATGAAAAAGAAGCTTTTGCTATGGCTGATGCAATCCTTTTATCTAATTGGATTGGTCTTAGTTTGTATGCTCCATGAAATTACAATGGAGGCTCAAATATTCTGAGTTTCTTTAATGTTGAACATCATGAGTGTTCTTATGAAAATGAAAGAGTAATTACTCAGAATAATGTTTCTAAGGAATGTGAAAGTTATGTTTCAAGTTCTATGTCGTTTCTGAACATCAATGGACTATTTATAGGCACTAGAGGTCGTCCATGAACCATCACAAGGCTTCCCAAACGTTTTGAGATACATTGGTTCATGAAACAACACATCTGTCGACTTGGTAATCGTTTACAACATTTTGGTAATCGATTACGCTATAACCGTGATGATCTGAGTTCCATTTTCTGACAAGTAATCGTTTACTGAAATCTGGTAATCGATTACTGACTGCCTGGTAATCGATTACTGAAACTGGCAATCGATTACGCTATGCCGGTAATAGATTACTAATGTGAAGAAGGTGTTGCTCCTGACCCTGGCTGAGGTTTTGATGACGACAAACTCATCGGCAAAAAGAAGAAAAGAAGACTTAGAGGAAACAATGCTATATGATTCAACATCTTCCTAAAGTCTTAGTTTAGGTGAGTTATACTTCTAAAGGCTTCTCTAGTATAAAGGCTCTTCAAAACATCTAAGCTAATCAAGTTTAATGTTTTCATAAGTTAAAAGAAGTAGTATATCTCAATCCGATCTTAATAGTTCAAGTTTCTGGAAATTGGACTCGAGTGTAATCGATTACACCTTTCTGGTAATCGATTACACATAGGCAAGTATTCGATTGCATCTTGCTTGTAATCGATTACATGTTTGAATTTGAAATTCAAACAGTAACGGCTTCTTAGTGTAATTGATTACCTAAGTAATGTAATCGATTACATGCTCGAAAAGTTGCATCTTTTCATGAACCATTGTGTCTCAAACATTTTGGGAAGGGTTGCATTTGTTCAAGGACGTTTCCTCATGCCAATATAAAGTCCATTTGAGTCCAGAAACAAACAACACATGAGAATACACGAATTAGGCCAAACCTTTGTCGAATGGTTTATTCATGTTAAATTAGCCTTTGATACTTAAACTTTCAAAGAGCCTAAGTTCTGAGTTCATGATCTTCATTGTTTAAGAGAACACTTTAGTTGTTCATATCTTGAAGAACTCAGAATCAAGAGAGCCTTCTTATGCTAAAGAGCCTTAAAGCATAATTCTCATGATCAATCCGCTTGTATGTTAAAGGATTGATACAGCCATATTGTAAACTCTTCTTCATCTCTTTCTGGTAGATTGAGTATTCACCGTAGGGTTCGGTGAAGGGGTGTTGTACTGAAAGTGGTGTACTTTCAGGGTGTGGACTGAAGGTGGTCTTGCCTTCAGGGACTGAAGGTGGTTTGCCTTTACGGTCTGAAAGTGGTTTGCTTTCAGGGACTGAAAGTGGTGTGCTTTCAGGGGCTGTTGAAAGTGGTGTGCTTTCAGTGGCTGTTGAAAGTGGTGTGTTTTCACAGGTGGTTGATCGAAATTCTTAAGGTACTTGGTGTAAGGACTTGTAAGAGATTTTTATCAATAGTGGAAAAATCCTCAAGGGGTTTTCTTGAGGGATAGAAGGTGAACCAGGATAAAATTCAGTGTGTGCATTCTCCTACCCTTCATCTTTACTTTCAAGCAAGGCTCATTTCTGCTGCAATCGTTTCTATTTATATTCATCTTGAAAGTAAGAAGGTATCAAGGCAAAAATCGGGTAAACCCGATTCACCCCCCCCCCCTCTCAGGTTGCTATCTAGGCTAACAATTGGAATCAGAGCGTAAGTTTAGGTAATTTACTCCTAAGATCCGGGAAAAGATAGCATCCTCTTCTAATCATGGAACTAGTGAGGGATTCAACATAAACAGGCCACCATACTTCAATGGAGACCACTATGACTTCTGGAAGATCAAGATGAAAATCTTTATAAGGTCATTAGACGTTGAAATATGGAAAGCCATTGAAGAAGGTTCGTTTATACCTATGAATGAAGTGGGTGATAGCAGACAACCAAAACCAAAAAACACATGGAGTGAAGAAGAAAAGAAGAAGGTTCAGTGTGATCTCAAAGGAATGAATATCCTTACATCTGCTCTTGGCATGGATGAGTTTTTCAGAGTTTCAACATGCACAACATCGAAAGAAATATGGGATACTTTGATGGTAACTCATGAAGGAACAGATGAAGTCAAGAGATAAAAAATCAATACCCTATCTCAAGAATATGAAATGTTCAGAATGCTTCCAGGAGAAAAGGTATTGGATATGCAAAAAAGATTCTCTCATGTGACTAACCATTTGATTGCACTTGGTAAACAGTTTTCCAATAGTGACTTGAACATGAAAGTTCTAAGATCACTCACAAGAGGATGGCAACCAAAGGTCACAGCAATTTCAGAAAAGAAGAGTTTGTCTAATATGACTCTTGCAACTCTCTTTGGAAAACTCCAAGAACACGAATTGGAATTGAATCGTTTGGAGCAACATGAACAACATGAGAAGATATATCGATCCATTTCTCTAAAGGCAAAAGAAAGCATCAAGGATAATTATGATGCAGATTCTGAAGAAGAAGAGAATGAGAATATGAATCTTCTAGTAAAGAATCTTGGAAAGTTTTTCAAAAGAAAAGGTATGAAATTTAACAATACCAGAACTTTACAAAGGAATAATGAATCCTCCTCTTCTCAAAAGATCACATGCTTCGAATGTGGAAAACCTGGACACATCAAGTTGGAATGTCCAAATCTTCAAAAGAAGAAACATGGTCTGAAGGACAAGTTTGAAAAGAAAGATTAAACCACACGAAGAGCATACAATGCATGGGATGAAAATGAAGTAAGTTCATCATCCGATTTTGATAAACAAGAAGCACAAGTTGCATTAATGGCTTCACATGATTCAGATGCCGACGATATCCAGGTTAGTGATAATGTAATTTCATTTCATGATCTAGAGTATGCTATAGAGAATGTGTTTACGTTATGTCAAAGTTTTTCTAAAGTTAGTAGTAAGAAAAATGCTTTAATTTCATCTTTAGAAAATAAGTGTAGAAATCTACAGGAAGAACTAGACATAGTGCAATCTAAGTTAGATATTCCACATGAGTGCACTAATGTTAGTACAGATAGCAAATTGAGAGGGGGGTGAATCAGAGTTGCCCCGATTTTCGCGTAATAGTACCAAACGACTTTCAGCGCAATTTGAGTTGTAAGGTAAGAACGTTGTTGCAGCGGAATGTTGTAATTGCTTGAAAGTAAAAGATGAAGGAGAAGGAAATAACACACAAGGATTTATCCTGGTTCACCTTCAATCCACCGAAGGCTACGTCCAGTCCCTCAAAGAAACCCCTTGAGGATTTTTCCACTATTGATAAAAATCTCTTACAAGTTCCTAACCCAAGGACCCCAAGAATTCCTACCAATATCTTGTGAAAGCAAACCACTTTCAACAGCCCCTGAAAGCAAACCACTTTCAGTTCCTGAAGGCAAACCACCCTCAGACCTTGAAGGCTAAACCACCTTCAATCAATAACCCTTCACCGAATACCACGGTGAAGTTAGAATCCCTCAGAAAGATTACCACTTTCTGAAGAACCACTCGACTGAATTCCACAATGAAGATTTCCCATGATCAAGTACTCTTAACGAATGCTTGCACCAAGGACCCTAAGATATCTTATCAATCTTCCTGAAGCATCCCACTTCTGATTGAACAAGTCTTCTTAGCAATAGTTGTGCCAAGGACCCTAAGAGGACCCATCATGCCTCAGAAAGCAAACCACTTTCTGATGACACCGCATTACCACGGTGGACTTTGAATCAAACTTGATTCAAAGGGCCTTTTTACAACCACCGAAAACTACGGTGAATGAATCAACATGATTCAAATAGAAGAAGAAGAAGATGCCTTTCCTATGGCTAAATTCAATCCCTTAGACAAGATGGATTGATCTTAGTTTGTATGCTCCAGGCCATTACAATGAAGGCTCTTCCATTATGAGTTTCTCAAATGTTGAACATCATGAGTGTTCTTATGAAAATGAGAGAACCGAAACTCAGAATGATGACTTTAATGGATATGAAAGTTATGGACAAGGTCATTTATGTTTCTGAGTGTCTAAAGGCTTTATATAGGCACTAGAGGTCGTCCATGAACCAACACAACCTTTCCCAACCGGTTTGAGACACAATGGTTCATGAAAAAACACATTTGTCGACCTGGTAATCGATTACAGCATTCTGGTAATCGATTACGCTATAACTGTTATGTTCTAACGGCTATTTCCTGACAGGTAATCGATTACTGAAAACTGGTAATCGATTACGCTATGCCTGGTAATCGATTACTGAAAATTGGTAATCGATTACGCTATGCTTGACTGACAGGTAATAGATTACTGACTGCCAGGTAATCTATTACTGCAAGTCTGAAACTCAGTTTTAACCATCTGAAACCCTAATTGAGTGTTCCTACCAAGTTTAACTTGTGAGTACATATTGTACTCAATTAGTTGATCTTTCATGAGCCTTCAAGTGAAATTAAACCTGAATAAAGCATAGCACACTAAGTTGACAAGACTTACTTAAAACTAGAACCTTCATGTATGATTTTGACGTTCCGAGCCGGTTCTTGAAGTCTTTCTCTTCTGAAGTCTTTTTTGAAGTCTTCCTTTTCTTTTCTGAAGTCTTCTTGAAGTCTTTCTTCTTTTTGTTCCTTTCTTTCTTGAAGTCTTCTTGAAGTCTTCCTTTTCTTTTTTGAAGTCTTTCTTCTTTTTGTGATGTGTTTGTCTTCATCAAAACCCCAGTCGAGTCCAAGGACGAGACTTGATTTACAATCTCCCCCTTTTTGATGATGACAAACATCATGCTTGAACATTGATGGATCATTAGACTTTCTTTCTTGTCTTGTAACTCCCCCTTGGTTTTGCAATTATATCTCCCCCTTTGTTTTGCAAATGAGTATCCTGAAAATGATCAAGCATACACAAGACTTTTCTCCCCCTTTTGACATCATCAAAAAGAAGATAAAGCCATACAAAATATTCCAGGATAATAGAAATAAAGAGAGGCATGCATAATATACAGCAGAACCTTTCTCCCTTTTCTCCCCCTTTTTGTTCCACTTGTAGCCTTTCTTGTAAATAATCTTTACAAAGCACATGACCCTTTCTTCCCCTTTTGACTTCATCAAAAAGGAAGATGAGTCCAAGCATAATCCACACATGCTAACAAGTAGTATAGATATTTAAGACATGGGGAGTGGGGTAAGCAAGATAGTCTATAGAAACTTATGCATCACACGTAATATTAAAGCATAACTAGTTAAGTTCAAAATACATAATTAAACGTGCAAGCAATAACCAAAAACATCCAGAAGATAAGACTAAATTCTTACAATCCCAAAAGAAATAGTCTGAATAAAAATAGAGATAGTCTAAGTAAAGGTAGAAATAGTCTAGAAATCTTCAGAATCATCAGAGAGATCAAAAGAGTCATGGGTAGAGGGAGCCATGCGATCAACACGAAGACTAAGACGATCCATATCCGCACGGAGAGTGGTGTACATGGATTCGACCCATCCTTCCATGTGATCAAACCTCTAATCAAAGTGTGTCCGCATGTCAGCCAGATGAGAAAGGATGAGTTGTGTAGAGGTATCCGTACCAGCAGATGATGAAGGAACACTTTCAGAAGGAGGAAGGAATGCTGCAGGAGTAGGAGCAGGAGGATCCTCAGATGGTAGATCAGATTTGTTCCTGAAGAACCCATCATCATCCTGAATGAATCCCATCTTGTTCAGGATATTTAGATCAATGCGCTGAGCCTTACCATCCATTTTAACAGAATACTCACCATGAGTAGGAACACCCTTCTTCTTCAGAATGATAGAAATTGCAGAAGCAAATGGAAGAGGGCTAGTTCTTTCCTTATGCAGCATCAAGTGTATCATTACCAAATAAGCCCAATTAATAGACTTTTGATTAACCATGCCATATAGAATTTGTAACTCTAGATCGCTTATCTGAGCATGATTAGAACTTTGAGGTAAGATCACATAACTGAGCAAGTAGTGAAGCATTCTATCTTCAACAGTGAGAAACCCAACAGCAAGGGTGTCTCTAGAACGGTTTGCATCAACTCTCTGCTTTTTAGACTGAATTTGCTCTTCAGTGAAGCGACATAGAGATAAATAAAATGATCGCTTATCATAATCTTCCCATGGGCAAGGCAATTCAGAACCTAATTTTGCTCCAGTGCTAGGAATAGACAGACATTGTCCCAACTTTAATCTCAATGAACGAGTCAAGTCCCTGATGATTAAGCAGTGTTGGAAATGTCATCCCTGCTGTCAAGAAGGAATCCAGAGCACCATACTTTGGTGTAAGAACTGGTCGATCAAGAAAATGAGCAAGAAATCGTTGCTTCTGTTCTTCAGTTTCCAACAGCCTTGAGAGGTCCAAAGCATCCATGGATGGGTTCTTAGAACGAAGAGGTTTACGTGAGGAAGAGGCCATGGAAGCTGAATTTGAGAATTTTCGAGTTCTAGGGTTTAGCAGGACTGAATTGGGGCTTTTTGATACAGACCAATTCAACAACAATTGGTAGTATGAATAGATGGAGATGGATATTAGGAGAAAAACCCACAAAGAATTCTTGAAAACGAACAAGAATTGTGGAAGATATGGGGAAAACAGAGGTGCTAGTGTCGCACGAGAGAGAGAAGGAACCAGAGGGGATGTAATCGATTATGAACATAAAACCCAGAAAAATATATAAATTATCGGGCATGTAATCGATTACATCCTTTTATGTAATCGATTACATGTAAGCAAATTTGAATAAAGATTCAAATTCGAGGAGGTAATCGATTACACTGCATGGGTAATCGATTACCCTCCTTTCTGGAAAAGAAACAGGGCCAGTATAATCCCTGTAATCGATTACTAATCCTATGTAATCGATTAATATGACTAAGACTTGAAAATTCAGACATAATAGGCACAGCATGAAGAATATCTCTAACAGAGAACTATAATGTAAATACAAATGCCTAAGAATGCATTACTATTCAATTTAATGCCTTTTAGTTTTGTAAGGATGAGATGATCCTACCTTAATGTGCATAAACTTCATATATGTTCAAGAAACTATCATGCAATCTAACAAAGAAACTATATAATTTAACATATGAAAATGCATTACTAACCTCTTTGTTTTTATCATCAGAATGATGTGTTGTCATTAAAATGAGATATGCTTCTCCATTTTTGAATTTAATAATGAACTTGCTTCATTGTCATCCAAGTTTGTCTTCTTTGTTTTGGAACCCTTTTTCTCATATACCTTCTTCAAGTTTATAACCTTGTGCTACTGATCTAGCCTAATTTTATATTTATGATTTCTTGTTCTTCTAATTTGTTCCTTAACATCTATTTGGCTTTAATGATATACTTATTAGTTAGGAAACCGATATACATACTAGGTTTTTCTCAAACTAGTTCAACCCTTGTGGCTTGAATTCACTACTTATCTCCTAAAGGATTATGTACTCTAGATGGCTCTATTTTAGTATGGTTTGAGAAGGCGTACCTATTTTTCTTTTACTAAGAAATTAACCCTTTTTCATTATTCTCATATAAGATATAAAGATTTTATTTTGTCTCCAATCATGTGTGATATGCAGCCATTATCAAGATATTATAAATCCTTTGCTGTTTTTCATACACACTTACAAAACAAATTCTTATGAGCGAATGTTAAAAGCCTAAATTGCTTTGGATTCTAGGTTATTGTTTGTCTTATCCACCCACATACATTGCCCACTTGATATTCCTATAATAACTTCTACTAGAAGTATGTCCTATTCTATTCCAATAACTATAAGCATATAGTCTATAACCTTCATATTATATCTAAGCATATCATAATATCTCCTAGGTTATCTTGGAACAATACGAGAATAATTCCTATTGAAACTCTTATGCTTTGATTATATAGCATGAGTATGTAATCGATTACAGCAGTTATGGTAATCGATTACTTAGATTATTTTAACAGGCACGAGGACTGAGAACAGGGTTAATCGATTACAGGTCTATGGTAATCGATTACTAGGACATTTTTATAAGTTCTAACCTATAAATTCCTATGTAACATATTTCTAGAGGAACATATAATCATATAATCAATGTAATCAAATAAGTTTACATAAAGATCATGCAATGCAACATATAATCACATGCTTAGATAAATATCTAATTAAATATCATGTTCATCTAAAATGCCTAATTTTCTTTTAATCTTAAAGACTGAATCTTTAGGATTGTTTTGGGACATTTGAGGGTAGTCCTATAGTTCATATTTCTAGAAGAACTAGCATGCAAGTGTTTACTCCTAAGAGATTAAACATCATCTAATTCCATTTGAAGCATTTGACATTTTTCTACTAAAGATGAACTAATAGCATTTTATCACTAAATTTAGAGGTACTATGACACATCTTAAAGAAACTTTCCATAGGATATTCTAACTTATTAGAAATAGAAGTGTTGGTACTAACCTGGATATTTTCCTTGTCAGAATTCTGAGATGCCATTAATTCAAGGTGTGCTTTTTCCTTTTCTGATTCTGAGTCTCAGCCTACGTCATTGTCATCCCAAGAAATGTATACTCTTCTTTGGAGTTTGAATCCTTCTTTTCAAACTTCTCCTTTAGTCCATGCTTCTTCTTTTCTTTGTAAGAACCTTTGAAAATTCTTGACTATTAAGGCCATGTTCTTATCATCTTCTGACTCTGGATCATATTCATCATTGATGCTTTCTTTGGCTTTTAGAGCAAGAGACTGATGTCTCTATTTTTTTTTTCTCATATTGCTCAATTCTGTTTAACTTCAAATCATGTTCTTGAAGTATTCCAAAGGAGTAGCCAGAGTCATGTTGGAGAGACTTTTCTTCTTTGAGAGAGCATTGTTCTTTTGGTTGCCATGTTCTTGTAAGGGATCTTAACATTTTCATGTTTATGGCATAATAAGAGAATTCCTTACCAAGAACAACCAAGTGATTCAATAGTTGTGTGAACTGCTTTTGCATATCAAGTATGCTTTCTCCAGGCAATATTCTGAACATCTCATATTCTTGTGATAGAATATTGATCTTTGAATCTTTTGACTTCATCAGTCCCTTTGTGTGTAACCATTAAAGTATCCCATATTCCTTTTGAAGATATGCAAGTAGATACTCTAAGGAATTTCTTCATACCAAGGACTGAAGTCTAGATGTTCATACCTTTTTAAGTCATGATGAACTTTTCTTCTTTTCTTTGTCACTCCATGTGTTTTCTGGTTCTGATTGTGAACTTCCTTCAACTTCTACTACAGGCCCAAGGAGATCTTCTTCAATGACTTTCCAGAATCCCGCGTCTAATGGCTTTATGAAGATCATTATCTTGATATTCCAGAAATCGTAGATTTCTCCATTGTAGAATGATGGCCTGTTGATGTTGAATCCTTCATCGGTACTTGTTGTAGATGAGGATGCTATCTTCTCCCGGATCTTAGGAATAACTTACCTAAACTTCCGCTCTGATACCAATTGTTAGTACTGATAGCAACCTGAGAGGGGGGTGAATCAGAGTTGCCCCGATTTTCGCGTAATAGAACCAAACGACTTTCAGCGCAATTTGAGTTGTAACGTAAGAACGTTGTTGCAGCGGAATGTTGTAATTGCTTGAAAGTAAAAGATGAAGGAGAAGGAAATAACACACAAGGATTTATCCTGGTTCACCTTCAATCCACCGAAGGCTACGTCCAGTCCCTCAAAGAAACCCCTTGAGGATTTTTCCACTATAGATAAAAATCTCTTACAAGTTCCTAACCCAAGGACCCCAAGAATTCCTACCAATATCCTGTGAAAGCAAACCACTTTCAACAGCCCCTGAAAGCAAACCACTTTCAGTTCCTGAAGGCAAACCACCCTAAGACCTTGAAGGCTAAACCACCTTCAATCAAAAACCCTTCACCGAATACCACGGTGAAGTTAGAATCCCTCAGAAAGATTACCACTTTCTGATGAACCACTCCACTGAATTCCACAGTGAAGATTTTCCATGATCGAGTACTCTTAACGAATTCTTGCACCAAGGACCCTAAGATATCTTATCAATCTTCCTGAAGCAACCCACTTCTGATTGATAAAGTCTTCTTAGCAATACTTGTGCCAAGGACCCTAAGAGGAACCATCATGCCTCAGAAAGCAAACCACTTTCTGATGACACCGCATTACCACGGTGGACTTTGAATCAAACTTGATTCAAAGGGCCTTTTTACAACCACCGAAAACTACGGTGAATGAGTCAACATGATTCAAATAGAAGAAGAAGAAGATGCCTTTCCTATGGCTAAATTCAATCCCTTAGACAAGATGGATTGATCTTAGTTTGTATGCTCCAGGCCATTACAATGAAGGCTCTTCCATTCTGAGTTTCTCAAATGTTGAACATCATGAGTGTTCTTATGAAAATGAGAGAACCGAAACTCAGAATGATGACTTTAATGGATATGAAAGTTATGGACCAAGTCATTTATGTTTCTGAGTGTCTAAAGGCTTTATATAGGCACTAGAGGTCGTCCATGAACCAACACAACCTTTCCCAACCGGTTTGAGACACAATGGTTCATGAAAAAACACATCTGTCGACCTGGTAATCGATTACAGCATTCTGGTAATCGATTACGCTATAACCGTTATGTTCTAACGGCTATTTCCTGACAGGTAATCGATTACTGAAAACTGGTAATCGATTACGCTATGCCTGATTGACAGGTAATAGATTACTGACTGCCAGGTAATCTATTACTGCAAGTCAGAAACTCAGTTTTAACCATCTTAAACCCTAATTGAGTGTTCCTACCAAGTTTAACTTGTGAGAACATATTGTACTCAATTAGTTGATCTTTCATGAGCCGTCAAGTGCAATTAAACCTGAATAAAGCATAGCACACTAAGTTGACAAGACTAACTTAAAACTAGAACCTTCATGTATGATTTTGACGTTCCGAGCCGGTTCTTGAAGTCTTTCTCTTCTGAAGTCTTTTTTGAAGTCTTCCTTTTCTTTTCTGAAGTCTTCTTGAAGTCTTTCTTCTTTTTGTTCCTTTCTTTCTTGAAGTCTTCTTGAAGTCTTCCTTTTCTTTTCTGAAGTCTTTCTTCTTTTTGTGATGTGTTTGTCTTCATCAAAACCTCAGTCGAGTCCAAGGACGAGACTTGATTTACAACTATGTGTAGTTCTGTAGAAGAAAAGATAGATAGTCTTCAACAAAGGGTGCATATCTTCAACAAAGGAAAACAAAAGTTAGATGATATTCTAAGCATGCAAAGACAATCAAACAATAAGGTTGGACTAGGATTTACATCTCATCCAGAGACAAAAGAAGTTAAGAAAACTATGTTTGTGAAACCAAACAAAGTGGAAGGATCTTCTGAAAATACTAAGACTAGTTCTTTTAGGAGTATGAACAATAGGAAGAATAATTATCATAGACCTCCTAAGAAGATCAATCCTTCTCCTAGGCAAACATCAAGTTACAACCAATATTCATGTACTTATTGTAACAAAATAGGACATACCCCAAGTAGATGTTATTACAAGAATGTTGGAGTACCAAACAAGGTATATATATGGTTTAAGAAGAACACTAACTTAGAAGGACCCAAAGAAAATTGGGTTCCTAATCCCCATGTCTGAACTTTGTCATGTAGGTGTGCATGAAAGCAACAAAGGACTTATGGTATCTTGATAGTGGCTGCTGATCACACATGACAGGAGACAAAACAAGGTTCTCATTTCTTATGCATAGAGAAAAAGGATTTATCACATATGGAAATAATCAAAAAGGAAAGATACTTGGTATTGGAAGAATAGGTACACCCCCTCAAACTGTCATTGACAAGGTCCTATATGTTGACGGTTTGATGCATAATCTTCTGAGTATCAGTCAACTTTGTGACAAAGGTTTGAAAGTTGGATTCATTAATGATATCTGTGTGGTAAAGGATGTGAAAACTAAAGAAGTCAAGTTTTCAACATATAAAGTCAACAAGGTCTTCATGATATCCTTGGATGAAATTCCACCAAGTGTCAGATGCTTGCTGGCCAAGAACAACAATGATTCATGGCTCTGGCATAGAAGACTAGCTCATATACACATAGATCATCTAAATAAACTAGTCGAACATGATCTAGTTGTTGGACTTCCAAAAATAAGATTTGAGAAAGACAAGCTTTGTGATGCATGTCAAAAAGGGAAGTAAACCAGAATATCTTTCAAACCAAAGAATATAGTCTCAACTACAAGACCCCTCCAATTACTTCACATGGATTTTTTGGGGCCATCAAGAACTAAGAGCTTTGGAGGTAACGCCATTGTAAAGGCATCTTCTTCTTCATCTCTTGAATCGGTTTGATTCATTCAGCGTAGTTTTCGGTGGTTGTAAAAAGGTCCATCGTGGTGTTCGATGGTTGTGGAAAAGATCCTTTGAGTCGGGTTTGATTCAAAGTCCGCCGTAGGATTCGGTGATAGTGGAAAAAGGTCCTTTGAATCGGGTTTGATTCAAAGTCCGCCGTAGGTTTCGGCGTCATCAGTTGGTGGTTTGCCATCTGAGGTTTGACAAGTGTTTTTAGGGTTCTTGGTGTAAGTACTTGTAAGAAATCTTGATCATTGTAAATCTTCACTATGGGATTCAGTGGAGTGGTTCTTCGAAAAGTGGTAATCTTTCTGAGGGGTTTTGACTTTACTGTGGTGTTCAGTAAAGGGTTTGACTCAGACAGTGTGATCTGTTCTGAGGGTTGTAATAAGTTCACTTTGTGATTCAGTGAGCGGTGATTTTCAGAAAGTGGTTTGCTTTCTGGTATAGTGGAAAATCTCTATGTGATCAGAGGACTGGACGTAGCCTTCTGGGATTGGAGGTGAACCAGGATAAAATCCCTATGTGTTCTTCTTATCCTTCACCTTTTACTTTCAAGCAATTACAATATTCCGCTGCAATAACGTTCTTACGTTACAACTCTAATTGCACTGAAAGTCATTGGGTACTATTACGCGAAAATCGGGGCAACTCTGATTCACCCCCCCCCTCTCAGGTTGCTATCTAGACTAACAATTGGTATCAGAGCGTAAGTTTAGGTAATTTGCTCCTAAGATCCGGGAAGATGGCATCCTCATCTACAACAAGTACCAGTGAAGGATTCAACATAAACAGGAATCTGGAAAGCCATTGAAGAAGATCCCTTTGTGCCTGTAGTACAAGTTGAAGGAAGTTCACAACCAAAACCATAAAACACATGGAGTGACGAAGAAAAGAAGAAAGTTCAACATGATTTAAAAGGTATGAACATCTTGACTTCAGGCCTTGGTATGGAGGAATTCTTTAGAGTATCTACTTGCAAATCTTCAAAAGAAATATAGGATACTTTAATGGAGAAAGCATACTTGATATGGAATCTGGAAAGGGACTGATGAAGTCAAAAGATCCAAGATCAATACTCTATCACAAGAATATAAGATGTTTAGAATGTTGCCTGGAGAAAGCATACTTGATATGCAAAAGCGGTTCACACATATAACGAACCACTTGATTGCTCTTGGTAAGGAATTCTCCAATAATGACTTAAACATGAAAGCGTTAAGATCCCTTACAAGAGCATGGCAATCAAAGGACACTGCTATCTCAGAAAAGAAGATTCTCTCCAACATATAACTCTGGCTACTCTTTTTGGAAAACTTCAAGAACATGAATTGGAGTTAAACAGACTCGAGCAATATGAGAACAATGAAAAGAGACACCGGCCTATTGCTCTAAACGCCAAAGAAAGCATCAATGATGAATATGATTCAGAGTCAGAAGATGATGAGAACATGGCCTTAATAGTCAAGAATTTTCGAAGATTCTTACAAAGAAAAGGTATGAAATCTAGAAGTTTTCAAAAGGGAAATGAACCCTCCTCCTCTTCACAAAAGATCACATGTTATGAGTGTGGTAAATCTGGTCACATCAAATCTGAATGTCCATACATTCAAAAGAAGAAGCATGGACTAAAAGAGAACTTTGAAAAGAAGGATTCAAACTCCAGAAGAGCATACATCGCTTGGGATGACAATGACGTAAGTTCAGACTCAGAATCAGAGAAGGAAGAAGCATACTTTGCATTAATGGCATCTCAGAATTCTGACAAAGAAAATATCCAGGTTAGTACCAATATTTCTTCTTCTAATAATTTAGAATATGCTATAGAAAGCCTTTTTAAGATGTGTCGTAATGCTTCTAAAGTTAGTTTAAACAAAATGCTATTATTTCATCTTTAGAAGAAAAATGTCAAATGCTTCAAAAGGAATTAGATGATGTTAAATCTAAATTAGATGTTACACATGCATGCACTAAATGTATTTCTTTAGAAGTAAAAGTAGAAAATCTACAACAAACAGTTCATAGTTTCAACCTAGAAAAGCAAAAACTAGATAAAATTCTTAGTGTGCAACGAAACTCAAACAACAAGAGTGGTCTAGGATTTACACCCCAAAAGAATAACAAGGAGATTAAGAAAAATGTCTTTGTTAAAGCAACAAATGAAGTTAAATCTCTTGGGAGTAAACACATGCATGCTAGTTCTTCTAGAAATATGAACTATAGGAATTATTCTCAAAATATTCCAAGACAACTTAGGAGACATTATGATATGGTTAGATTTAATGAAGGTTATAGACAATATGCTTGTAGTTATTGCAAAAGAATAGGACATATCTCTAGTAGATGTTATTATAGGAATATAGGAATATCATGTGGGTAATATATGTGGGTGGAGAAGACAACCAATAACCTAGGACCCAAAGCAAATTGGGTACCTAACATTTCCTTCTGAAGAATTTGTTTTGTAAGTGTGTATGAAAGCAGCAAAGGATTTATGGTATCTTTATTATGACTGCTCATCACACATGATTGGAGACAAAACAAAAAATTTATATCTCATACATAGAGAAAAGGGATATGTCACATATGGGAATTCTGAAAAAGGGATGTTCATCAATCAATCCAAGTTCTACAAAGAACCTCTTAAGAAATATGACTTGGATGATTGCATAGTAATAGCCACATCAATAAGGATCAAACACTTATATAGATCAAGATGAATCAGTCATTCCAGTAGATATTACCAAATATAGAGCCCTTGTCCACACTCTCCAAAACAAAGAAGACAAACGTGGAAGACATTTAAGCAAGTTCATCATCCGATTCAGAAAATGGAGAAGTATGTCTCGCTTTGATGGCAACACATCATTCTAATGATGGAAATGAAGAGGTTAGTAATGCAATTTCATATGATAATTTACAAAGTACTTTTTATAGATTGCATGATAGTTTCAATTTTCATGAAATATATGCATATCAAAAATGGATCATCTCATCCCTACAAAGTGTAACTAAAAAACATGCAAGATGTTTTAGATCAAGTAAAATCTAGAGTAGGTATTCAAAATGATTTTACATCTTTAGATCCACGCATAATCCTTGAGTCAAAGAATGATGAATTAACACAAGTGGTAAACAAAGGTACAGATGATATGGATAAGTTGTTATGTAATCAAAGACATGCCTTTCATAAAAGTGATTTAAGTTTATCTGAACATAGTCATCCTAGTGATGTTAAGAAAATCACTTTTAGACCAAGTAGTTTATATAACTTTGGTCACACAAGGAAAGTACATAATGCTGTTCAACATAGAAAGGCATATATCAAATCCTTCTATCATCCTAAAGAGGAAGTGCCTAACATGAAATTTAAGTATACCTATTTCTCTCCTAGTCATCAAAGAAATGATGGAGTCCCCAATGTAAGATTCATATGGGATGTGAAAGATAGTAACACAAAAGGACCCAAAGACAATTAGGTATCTAGAAAATGCCATTAAGCTTACTGTGCAAGTGTACTTGAAGACCTTGAGATCAGAATTGTCATATACAAAGGATGGTCCTTCAAGACACAATATTAGAATATGGTATTAGTAATAGAAATTCTAAAACCTTACATCTTTCAAAAGGCATTAAGTTGAATAGTAATGCATTCTTAGGCATCTGCATTTACATCATAGTTCTCTGGTAGATATATCCTTCATGCAGTGCTTATCAAGTCTGGTATTTTGAGTTTTTAGACATCATAATCGATTACATAGGTTTAGTAATCGATTACAGGGATTATATTGGCCCTGTTTCTTTTCCAGAAAGGAGGGTAATCGATTACCCATGTACTTTAATCGATTACCTCCTCGAATTTGAATTTTTATTCAAATTTTCTCACATGTAATCGATTACATAGAAGGCGTAATCGATTACATGCCCGATAGTATATATATTTCTGGGTTCTTCTGCTCATAATCGATTACAGACATCTCCTTTCCCCTTCTCTCTCTCCTGCGTCACCAGCAAGTCTATTTTCCCCATATCTTCCACAATTCTTGTTCGTTTTCAAGAATTCTTTGTGGGTTTTGCTCCTAATTTCCGTCTCTATCTATTCATACTACCAATTGTTGTTGAAATGGTCTGGATTAAAAAGCCCCAATTTGGTCCTGACAAACCCTAGAACTCGAAATTCTTCAAATTCAGCTTCCATGGCCTCTTCCTCACGAAAACCTCATCGTTCTAAAATCCCATCCATGGATGCTTTGGACCTCTCAAGGCTGTTGGCTACCGAAGAACAGAAGCAACACTTTCTTGCTCACTTTCTTGATCAGCCAGTCCTCACACCAAAGTATGGTGCTCTGGATTCCTTCATGGCAGCAGGGATGACATTTCCCACCCTGTTTGATCATCAGGGACTTGACTCGTTCGTTGAAATTAAAGGTAAATTCTATCCAGAACTTGTCAGAGTCTTTTACTGTAATCTGATTAAGCGTGGTTGCAAAATCTGCAAATCTGTCAAGGGTATTGATATCTCTATGACCCTTGATGAGTTGGGAGAATGTCTTTCTATTCCCAGCACTGGAGCAAAATTAGGTTCTGAATTGCCTGGCCCATGGGAAGGTTATGATAAGAGATCATTTTATTTATCTCTATGTCGCTTCACTGAAGAGCAAATTCAGTCCAAGAAGCAGCGGGTTGATGCAAACCGATCTAGAGATACCCTTGCTGTTGGGTTTCTCACTGTGGAAAAAAGATTGCTTCACTATCTACTCAGTTATGTGATCTTACCTCATAGTTCTAATCATGCTCAGATAAGCGATCTAGAGTTACAAATTCTATATGGCATGATTAATCAAAAGTCTATTAATTGGGCTTATTTGGCAATGATACACATGATGCTGCACAAGGAAAGAACTAGCCCTCTTCCATTTGCTTCTGCAATTTCTATCATTCTGAAGAAGAAGGGTGTTTCTACTCATGGTGAGTACTCTGTTAAAATGGATGGTAAGGCTCAGCGCATTGATCTGAACATTCTGAACAAGATGAGATTCATTCACCATGTTGATGGGTCCTTCAGGAACAAATCTGACCAGACATCTAAGGATCCTCCTGCTCCTACTCCTGCAGCCTTCTTTCCTCCATTTGAGAGTGCTCCATTTTCATCTGCTGGTACCGATGCTTCTAACAGCTTATTCTCTCGCATATTGATAGTATGAAGCATTTCATCAACCAGCGCTTTGATCGCATGGAAGGCCGGGTCGAGTCCATGTACACTACTTTGCGTGCAGATATGGACAGTCTAAGCCTTCGTGTAGATCAAATGACTCGTTCTCCTCTCCATTTCTATGATGATTCTGAAGACCTCTAGACTCTTTCTATTTTTATTCAGACTATTTATATTTTGGGTTGTAATAGTTTAGACATATCTTTTGGATGTTTTGGTTTCTGCTTGCACGTTTAATTATGTATTCTGAACTTCTATGGTTATGCTTTTAATTACGTGTGATGCATAAGTTTCTATATGCTGTCTTGCTTACCCCCACTCCCTACGTTTTAAATGTCTATACTACTTGTTAGCATGTGTGGAGTATGCTTGGACTCATCTTCCTTTTGATGAAGTCAAAAGGGGGAGAATAGGTCTGATGTATATTATGTTTCTCTTCTATTATCCTGGAATATTTTTGTATGGTTTTTTCTTCTTTTTGATGATGTCAAAAGGGGGAGAAAAGTCTTGTGTATGCTTGATCATTTTCAGGATACTGTGCTTCATTTGCAAAACAAAGGGGGAGATATAATTCCAAAACCAAGGGGGAGTTACAAGACAAGAAAGAAAGTCTATTGATCTATCAATGTTCAAGCATGATGTTTGTCATCATCAAAAAGGGGGAGATTGTAAATCAGGTCTCGTCCTTGGACTCGGCTGAGGTTTTGATGAAGACAAACACATCACAAAAAGAAGAAAGCCTTCAGAAAAGAAGAAAGCCTTCAGAAAAGAAAAGGAAGACTTCTAGAAGACTTCAAGAAAGAAAGGAACAAAAAGAAGGAAGACTTCAGAAAAGAAAAGCAAGACCTCAAGAAGACTTCAAGAAGACTTCAGAAGAGAAAGACTTCAAGAACCGGCTTGGAACGTCAAAGATCAAACATGAAGGTTCTTGCGTTTAAGTAAGTCTTGTCAACTTAGGGTGCTATGCTTTATTAAGGTTTAATTGCACTTGAAGGCTCATAAAAGTTCAACTAATTAAGTACGGTATGTTCTCACAAGTAAAACTTGGTAGGAACACTCCATTAGGTTTTAAACAGTCAAAAACTGAATTCTGGACTGTCTGTAATCGATTACAGATGTGTGTAAGATGTGTCTTTTCATGAACCATTGTGTCTCAAAACGTTTGGGAATGGTTGTGTTGGTTCATGGACGACCTCTAGTGCCTATATAAAGTCCTTATACACTCAGAAACATCAATGACTTGGTTCATAACTTTCATATTCATTAAAGTCATCATTCTGAGTTTCTGTTCTCTCATTTTCATAAGAACACTCATGCTGTTCATCTTTTGAGAAACTCAGAATAGAAGAGCCTTCATTATAATTGCCTGGAGCATTAATTGCCTGGAGCATACAAACTAAGATCAATCCATCTTGTCTAAAGGATTGAATCAGCCATTGTAAAGGCATCTTCTTCTTCATCTCTTGAATCGGTTTGATTCATTCACCGTAGTTTTCGGTGGTTGTAAAAAGGTCCATCGTGGTGTTCGATGGTTGTGGAAAAGATCCTTTGAATCGGGTTTGATTCAAAGTCCGCCGTAGGATTCGGTGATAGTGGAAAAGGTCCTTTGAAACGGGTTTGATTTTAAGTCCGCCGTAGGTTTCGGCGTCATCGGTTGGTGGTTTGCCATCTGAGGTTTGACAAGAGTTCTTAGGGTTCTTGGTGTAAGTACTTGTAAGAAATCTTGATAATTGTAAATCTTCAATGTGGGATACAGTGGAGTGGTTCTTCGGAAAGTGGTAATCTTTCTGAGAGGTTCTGACTTTACTGTGGTATTCAGTAAAGGGTTTGACTCAGACAGTGTGATCTGTTCTGAGGGTTGTAATCAGTTCACTGTGTGATTCAGTGAGCGGTGATTTTCAGAAAGTGGTATGCTTTCTGGTATAGTGGCAAATCTCTGTGTGATCAGAGGACTGGACGTAGCCTTCTGGGATTGGAGGTGAACCAGGATAAAATCCCTGTGTGTTCTTCTTATCCTTCATCTTTTAGTTTCAAGCAATTACAATATTCCGCTGCAATAACGTTCTTACGTTACAACTCTAATTGCACTGAAAGTCATTTGGTACTATTACGCGAAAATCGGGGCAACTCTGATTCACCCCCCCTCTCAGGTTGCTATCTAGACTAACAATAGTGAGCTGAAAAACTCTTAAATCAGCCGAAAACCCTTAAATCGGCCAAAAACCCTTAAATCGGCCAAAAACCCTGAAATCGACAAAAACCCCAAAAGTTAATCTGAAAGCTTTAAAGCTTGCCTAAAACCCCATAATCAGCCGAAAACCCTAAATCCAGTCAAAAAGCCTAGAGTCTACAGAATAACCATAAAATTGACCCAGAGCCCTTAAATCGTCCAGATACCCTATACAGTCAACGAAAAAACCCTGAAATCAGCCAAAAGCCCTAATGTTGATACGAAAGCCATAAAACCAGCCTAAATCCCTATAATAAGCCAAAATCCCTAAAATCAGTCTAAAATCCTAGAGTCTACAGAAAAACAATAAAGTTGACCCAGAGCCCTTACATCGGAAAAACCCTGAAATTGGCCGCGAACCCTATTGTTGATCAGAAAGCCCTAAAGCTGGCCTAAAACCCTATATTAAGCCAAAAACCCTAAAATAAGTCTAAAAGCGTAGAGTCTACAGAAAAATCAAAAAATAGACACAGAGCCCTAAAATCGTCCAAATAACATATACTATAGTCAGCGGAAAAAATCTGAAATCAGCCGATAACCCTGAAATCAGCCGAAAATGCTGTAATCTGCCAAATGCCCTAAAGTTGATCAGAAAGCCCTAAAGCCGGCCTAAAACCCTATAATAAGACGAAAACCATAAAATCAGTCTAAAAGCCTAGAGTTCACAGAAAAACCATAAAATTGATCCGGAGCCCTTAAATCGTCTAAATACCCTATACTGTAGTCAGCGGAAAAACCCTGAAATCTGCCGAAAACCCTGAAATTGGCTAAAAGTTGATCAGAAAAACCATAAAGCCGCCCTCAAACCCTATAATAAGTCGAAAACCCTAGAATCAGTCTTAAAGCCTAGAGTCTACGGAAAAACTATATATTTGACCAGAGGCCTTAAATCATTCAAATGCCCTTTATTATTGTCATCGGAAAAACCCTGAAATCGGCCAAAAGCCCTAAAGTTGATCAAAAAGCCCTAAAGCCGGCCTAAAATCCCTATTATAAGCCGAAAACACTAAAATCAATCAAAAAGCCATTAGAGACTACAGAAAAACAATAAAATTGACCCAGATCCCTTAAATTGACCAAATACCCTATACTATAAACATCGGAAAAACCCTGAAATCGGCCAGAAGCTCAAAAATTGATCAGAAAGCCATAAAGCTGGCCTAAAACCCTATAATAAACCAAAAACCCTAAAATCAGTCTAAAAGCCTATAGAGTCTACAGAAAAACTATAAAATTTACCCAGAGCCCTTAAATCGTCGGAATACCATATAATATAGTGAGCAGAAAAACTTTGAAGTCAGCCGAAAACCCTTAAATCGGCCAAAAACCCTGAAATCGGCCAAAAACCCCGAAATCGGCCAAAAACCCTGAAATCGGCAAAAACCCCAAAAGTTAATACGAAAGCTTTAAAGCTGGCCTAAAACCCCATAATAAGTCGAAAACCCTAAATCCAGTATAAAAGCCTAGAGTCTACAGAATAACCATAAAAATGACCCAAAGCCCTTAAATCGTCTAGATACCCTATACTATAGTCAACAAAAAAAACCCTGAAATCGGCCAAAAGCACTGAAATCAACCAAAAGCCCTAATGTTGATCCGAAAGCCATAAAACCAGCCTAAATCCCTATAATAAGCCAAAATCCCTAAAATCAGTCTAAAATCCTAGAGTCTACAGAAAAACAATAAAGTTGACCCAGAGCCCTTACATCGGAAAAACCCTGAAATCGGCCGAGAACCCTAAATTTGATCAGAAAACCCTAAAGCTGGCCTAAAACCCTATATTAAGCCAAAAACCCTAAAATAAGTCTAAAAGCGTAGAGTCTACAGAAAAACCAAAAAATTGACACAGAGCCCTTAAATCGTCCAAATAACATATACTATATAGTTAGCGGAAAAAATCTGAAATCGGCCGAAAACCCTGAAATCAGCT
The DNA here is from genome assembly GCA_030819835.1 of Acmispon strigosus. Classification (NCBI taxonomy): domain Eukaryota; kingdom Viridiplantae; phylum Streptophyta; class Magnoliopsida; order Fabales; family Fabaceae; genus Acmispon; species Acmispon strigosus. Next base: position 14,076,113 of record JAUAMA010000004.1, on the reverse strand, counting down.
GAAAATGCTGTAATCTGCCAAATGCCCTAAAGTTGATCAGAAAGCCCTAAAGCCGGCCTAAAACCCTATAATAAGACGAAAACCCTAAAATCAATCTAAAAGCCTAGAGTTTACAGAAAAACCATAAAATTGACTCGGAGCCCTTAAATCGTCCAAATACCCTATACTGTAGTCAGCGGAAAAACCCTGAAATCTGCCGAAAACCCTGAAATTGCCTAAAAGTTGATTAGAAAAACCATAAAGCCGCCCTCAAACCCTATAATAAGCCGAAAACCCTAGTATCAGTCTTAAAGCCTAGAGTCTACGGAAAAACTATAAATTTGACCAGAGGCCTTAAATCATTCAAATGCCCTTTATTATTGTCAGCGGAAAAACCCTAAAATCGGCCGAAAACCCTGAAATAGGCCAAAAGCCCTAAAGTTGATCAAAAAGCCCTAAAGCCAGCCTAAAATCCCTATAATAAGCCGATAACACTAAAATCAATCTTAAAGCCATTAGAGTCTAAAGAAAAAGAATAAAATTGACCCAGATCCCTTAAATTGACCAAATACCCTATGCCCTTGTTATTGTTGATGATTTTTCTAGATTTACCTGGACATTATTCTTGCCTCATAAGAATGAAGCCTTCAATGCATTCAAAAGATATGCAAGGCTTGTACAAAATGAAAAGGCTTTAAAGATCTCTTCTATTAGAAGTGACCATGGTGGAGAAATTCAGAACCATCAATTTCAGGAATTATGTGATGAGAATGGAATATCACATAACTTCCCTGCTTCAAGAACACCACAACAAAATGGTGTTGTGGAAAGGAAGAACATATTACTTGAAGAACTAGCAAGGACCATGCTAAGTGAATCTAACCTTCCAAAATACTTGTGCTGATGCTGTAAGTACTGCTTGCTATGTTTCCAATAGAGTACTCATTATACCTATTCTGAAGAAAACTCCCTATGAACCCTACAAAGGGAGGAAACCAAATATTGCTCATCTACATGCTTTTGGATCAAAATGCTTTGTCTTGAACAATGGAAAGGAAAACCTTGGTAAGTTAGATGAAAAATCTGATGAAGGTATATTCCTTGGATATTCTCTAACAAGCAAAGCATATAGAGTCTTTAACAAGAAAACTCTATCTATTGAAGAGTCCATACATGTTTCCTTTGATGAGTCTAACTGTTCAAAAGAAGATACAGTTATTCTTCCAGATAATGATGAGGAAGATAAAATTATCAAGGAAGATTCTCAAAAGCAAAAAGATAAAGATTCAGTACAAGAAGAGCATATTGAAGATACCTCTTATCAATTGCCAAAATAATGGAGAACCCACAGGGATCATCCAGTTGACAATATCATTGGTGATATCTCAAGAGGCGTTTCTACAAGGCTACGCTTAAATGATTCAGTATTGAATATGGCCTTTGTATCTCAAATAGAACCCACAAAAGTAAATGATACTCTTGAAGATGAGTATAGGATTGTGGCAATGCAAGAAGAACTAAACCAATTTGAAAGAAATCAAGTATGGGAATTGGTTCTGATAAGGAAGAACTAAACTATCGCGTAATACAAAAGATCGAACCCAAGGGATAGGTGTTCTTATATTATATAATTTGGTACTTGTGCAATAAAAATAAAATGATATGGTTGATGTTTGGTTTAGGAAAAGATGAGAGCAACAGCATAAAATAATAAAACAAATAAGATGAGAAGAATTTAAGCTCTTGGGTTGATTTACGTAATTTATAAAACATGCTAGAAAACTCTTACTAAATTTCTGAACTTTAAATTCATATTCATGGTGCTATAGCCTAAATTTCTACATCCTAATAGCCTTAAGAAATGTAGAACTCTCTTACCTAATTACTAACTCCATAGCCTTGGTTATTAGTTAATTAGAGAAGAAGATGAAGAAAGAATCCGGGCCAACACAAAGTTACGTACATCCTTATAGCCTTAAGAAATGCAAACATATAACCTTTCTTATTTCCTATTTCCCTTACTACTTACCAAATGGCCTTATGACATAAGTAGAAAGCAAGAAATCCTTTGCGCATAAAGATTAATGAAGAACAAAGAAATAAAACATGAATTGAAGATATTATTCAGAAATGTAAAAGAAAACTAGAACATGAATTATAAACTAAAACAACCCAAAAACTTAAAAAGAATTTAGCCAAGCATGGCTAAAGGAGACATTGAATTACCCTGGATAGGAGCTCAAATATAGCTTCCCAGAAGTCCTAGGAACAATGCTCAAGAGGGAGAAAGAGAGAATACTTGTTGTATTCTAAGTAGGTGTGTTTTACAAGTGAAGAAAAGGGTCCTATTTATAGTAAAATTCCAGCCTCCAGCGCTTGAGCGCTGGAATTCCCAACGCTTGGGCGCTAGGATGCATTAAAAATCCACTTTCTGTCCGAGGCCCAGCGCGTGAGCGCTGGCTTTCCAACGCTCGGGCGCTGGGACAACATCTGACTCATTTCCTAGTCAGAGTCCCAGCGCTGGAGCGCTGGGATCCCAACGCTGGAGCGTTGGGACGCTGCTTCTTCATCTTCAAGCTTTTCTTCCTTCTTCATTCATGGTAGTGGGTTTTGATTGCCATAAAATGCCACTACTCAGCCTTGTTTAATTCTGAAACCTTTCCTCCACTAACATCAATTCCTTCAACATTATTTTCCATGTGCTAAATTAGAGAGTGATTCTTCATATTCTTCTTTTCCACTTTGGTCCTCTCTTGGTTAGCACTTCAATTCAAGCCCTCATATTCTCTCAATCTTCACTTTAAGTCCTCCACTCTTGAACTTTTACAATTTAGTCCCTGCTTTCCTGCAACTTTACACATTGGTCCCTGGACAAAAATGATAACTAAACCAGCCTTTTCTAAAAATACAAAATAACTAGAAAAATTCCTAAAAATATAAAATAAAGCTAGAAAATCTAATAAAATCTAATCTACATGCAAAATGCAAAATAAATATAAAATCTACATAAAAACAATAAAAAATCCTATATGAGACTAAAAAATAATAAAATAAAAAGACTAAAAACACCCTAAAAACATCATATAATATCCACTCATCAGGTTCCTAAGCCCACTGACAAGCATATCATTGGAACAAAATGGGTATTCAGAAATAAACTGGATGTAAATGGTATAATTGTCAGAAACAAAGCAAGACTGGTTGCACAAGGATATAATCAAGAAGAAGGTATTGATTTTGATGAAACCTATGCACCAGTTGCAAGGTTGGAAGCCATAAGACTTCTATTGGCTTATGCCTGTTCTTTAAACTTTTCATTATATCAAATGGACGTTAAAAGTGCTTTCCTGAACGGATTCATTCAAGAAGAAGTATATGTGAAGCAACCTCCAGGATTTTAAGATCCCAAGTATCCTTCACATGTCTTCAGATTAAAGAAGGCACTCTATGGTCTTAAACAAGGCCCTCGGGAATGGTATGACAGATTGAGCACATTCCTTTGCGAAAAAGGATTTCAAAAGGGTAAGGCTAACACAACCTTGTTTATCAAGAAAACCAAAGGTAACACTTTATTGGTACAAATTTATGTAGATGATATTATTTTTGGTTCAACTAACGAATCTCTGTGTAAGTGTTTCTCTAACATGATGCAAGAGGAATTTGAGATGTCTATGATGGGACAGTTAAATTTCTTTCTAGGATTGCAAATTAAGCAATCACATGATGGGATATTCATCAACCAATCAAAGTATTGCAAGGAGCTTTTAAAGAAATATGATCTGGATGATTGCAAGGCCATAGCCACACCAATGGGGTCTAATACATATCTAGATCAAGATGAGTCCGGTGTTCCTGTAGACATTACCAAGTACAGAGGTATGATCGGATCTCTTCTTTATTTAACAGCAAGTAGACCTGATATTATGTTTAGTGTGTGTTTATGTGCTAGATATCAAGCATCTTCTAGGGAATCACATTTGAGTTCAGTTAAAAGGATTTTCAAATATCTGAAAGGAACTTCAAATGTTGGTTTGTGGTATCCCAGAGGAAGTGTTTGTGACTTGATTGGATATTCTGATTCAAATTATGCTGGATGTAAAACTGAAAGAAAAAGTACAAGTGGTACTTGTGCACAAACCTTATGGCTTAAACAACAACTCAAAGATTATGGCTTAGAGCTGGGCTGCATCCCAATCAAATGTGACAACACAAGTGCCATTAATCTCACGAAAAACCCCATCATGCATTCTCGAACAAAGCATATTGATATAAGACATCATTTTCTTCGAGATCACGTCATGAGAAAGGATATTGAGATTTCCTTCGTAGATACACATAACCAATTGGCTGATATATTTACTAAACCTCTTCTTAAAGACTCTTTCTTTAAAATTAGAAGATAATTAGGCATTGTAGCTGAAACTGATATTAATTAGATATTTATCTGATTATGTGTTTATATGCTTAATTACTTGATTATGTGCATTGCATATTTTTGTATGATTCTTGTGTGTATATATATTTACATACTTGTTTTCATGATTCAATATCATTTTTACTTATATTTGATTGCATATATCTAAGTTCCTATTTGCTTATATTCTTAGTTATACGTCTTTTGTGTGATTTTGCACTTGAGTATTTGATTAATCACTTCTAGTAATCAATAACATAGGAATTTATAGCTTTGAGCTTGTAAAATGTCCTAAGTAATCGATTACCATATATCCTGTAATCGATTAACCTATGTTCTCCAGTTCTCGTGCCTCTCTAAACACTTAAGGTAATCGATTACCATATGTACTATAATCGATTACATCATCGAAAACTGTCAGTTTCTCAATATTCCCTCCATTTATTTGAATTTAAATTCAAAGAAACCGTCCAGTAATCGATTACAGAACCTCTGTAATCGATGACATTTCAATAGGAATTCTCTTACAAGTCCTATTTCTATCATCTTCAATACTTGATCCTGAAACCTTGATCCTGTCCACAGCTCTTTCTCTATCTCGAGATTCTATCATGTCTTCCTCTCCTTTCCTCTCATCGGCCTTTTGCCCCTCTCATCCATTAAATTTCTCTCGTCTTCTTCCAACTCCTGCACAATGAACATGATTTGTTTCTCATTTTGTGCATCAAACTATTCGAACACCCATCTATGGCAACTTAGATTCGTTCATCGAAGCAGCTCTCACCTTTCCTGCTCTTCTCGAAAACCAATCTCTTGATGCATTCATCACCTTGAATAATCCCTACTATCCTGAGTTAGTAAAGACTTTCTACTGCAATCTGGAAATTGAAGGCCATGGGATTAAATCTTCTGTCAAAGGTACTACAGTTCAGTATTCCCTTACCACCCTTGGAAAATGTTTGGGTCTTCAATCCACTGGTGCAAAATTAGGAACTCATTTTCCCTGTCCCTGGCCTGATTATAATTCAGAATTATTTTATCAATCTCTGTGCCGTTTCAGCCCGTCTGAAATATAGAAAATTCATCCGCCTCGCACCAGATCCTGTCCCTTCCATGTTGATGTTCTTACCACAACAAATCATTTGCCTCATTACTTCGTCCATCAGATTCTTCTGCCCCAGGAAGACCTTCTTGCTCACATCAGTGAGTTTGAACTACAGATCTTGTATGGCATCATAAATTGTCATGACATCAACTGGACTTTCCTGGTTATGCATCACATGTTCATATGCAGAAATGAAGCACAGTCCTTCCCATATGCATCCGCTATATCCCGTCTTCTCATTCATTCTGGTTTACCCATAGCAAAACTGTACGATGTGCGGTCATCTAATTACAAGTGCATTGATACCACTATTCTGTCACATCTGGGCTTATTCCATGATTATGGTATTGACACTCTCTCATGGATGCTTCATGATGACGGACATGAACTGTCAACGGATGATGAAGACTCGTCTGCTGATTCTTAGTCTTCTAGAGTTTTTCTTGCTTCTTTTCTTTTAGGTCTGTAATATTTACGTCTTGAATACTTTTGGTTATTGAACTTTTTGTGCTTGCTTTTTATGGTTTCTCTATTTATATATATATAGTATGTTGTTGTACTATTTGTCACACTTTTACGTGTTTACCACCAACCCCTATGCTTTGGTTGTATATGCACTTGTTTGCCTGTATACCTGTTTCTGGACTTTTCTTCTTTTTGATGAAGTCAAAAGGGGGAGAAAGGTTCTGTGTTCTTTAAAGATTATATGCAGGAACTCAACTAGTGAATCAGAAAGGGGGAGATATATCGGATTACGTCAAACAGGGGGAGTTTTCAACAAAGAAGCAACACTGATCTTCAAAGTTCAAAGTATGGGTTTGCCATCATCAAAAAGGGGGAGATTGTGAAGAAGGTCTTGCTCCTGACCCTGGCTGAGGTTTTGATGACGACAAACTCATCGGCAAAAAGAAGAAAAGAAGACTTAGAGGAAACAGTGCTATATGATTCAACATCTGCCTAAAGTCTTAGTTTAGGTGAGTTATGCTTCTAAAGGCTTCTCGAGTATAAAGGCTCTTCAAAAAATCTAAGCTAATCAAGTTTAATGTTTTCATAAGTTAAAAGAGGTAGTATATCTCAAGCCGATCTTAAAAGTTCAAGTTTCTGGAAATTGGACTTGAGTGTAATCGATTACACCTTTCTGGTAATCGATTACACATAGGCTAGTATTCGATTACATCTTGCTTGTAATCGATTACATGTTTGAATTTGAAATTCAAACAGTAAAAGCTTCTTAGTGTAATCGATTACCTAAGTAATGTAATTGATTACATGCTCGAAAAGTTGCATCTTTTCATGAACCATTGGGTCTCAAACCTTTTGGGAAGGGTTGCATTGGTTCAAGGACGTTTCCTCATGCCAATATAAAGTCCATTTGAGTCCAGAAACAAACAACACATGAGAATACACGAATTAGGCCAAAGCTTTGTCGAATTGTTTATTCATGTTAAATTAGCCTTTGATACTTAAACTTTCAAAGAGCCTAAGTTCTGAGTTCATGATCTTCATTGTTTAAGAGAACACTTTAGTTGTTCATATCTTGAAGAACTCAGAATCAAGAGAGCCTTCTTATGCTAAAGAGCCTTAAAGCATAATTCTCATGATCAATCCGCTTGTATGTTAAAGGATTGATACAGCCATATTGTAAACTCTTCTTCATCCCTTTCTGGTAGATTGAGTATTCACCGTAGGGTTCGGTGAAGGGCTGTTGTAATGAAAGTGGTGTACTTTCAGGGTGTGGACTGAAGGTGGTTTTGCCTTCAGGGACTGAAGGTGGTTTGCCTTCACGGTCTGAAAGTGGTTTGCTTTGAGGGACTGAAAGTGGTGTGCTTTCAGGGGCTGTTGAAAGTGGTGTGCTTTCGCAGGTGGTTGATAGAAATTCTTAACGTACTTGGTGTAAGGACTTGTAAGATATTTTTATCAATAGTGGAAAAATCCTCAAGGGGTTTTCTTGAGGGACTGGACGTAGGCTTCGGTGGATAGAAGATGAACCAGGATAAAATTATGTGTGTGCATTCTCCTACCCTTCATGTTTACTTTCAAGCAACGCTCATTTCTGCTGCAATCGTTTTTATTTATATTCATCTTGAAAGTAAGAAGGTATCAAGGTGAAAATCGGGTAAACCTGATTCACCCCCCCTCTCAGGTTGCTATCTAGGCTAATAACTAAAATCTGGAAATCTTTTACTAACTGCCTGTAATAGATTTATGAAATCTGGTAATTTATTACTACTAGTCTGAAACTTGGTTTCTTGATGTTCAATCTGTAATTAAGTGTTTCTACTTAATTTTAGATTTTGAAAACAAGTTGTACTTAATTAGTTGATTTCTCATAAGCCTTCAAATGCAATATAACCTTAATAAAGCATAGCACACTAAGTTAACAAGACTTACTAATAGCTAGAACCTTAATAGTTGTTCTTGACGTTTTGAGCCGGTTCTTGAAGTCTTTCTGTTTCTTCTTTTTGTGATGTGTTTGTCTTCATCAAAATCTTAGATAGAGTCCAAGGACGAGACCTTCTTAACAATCTCCCCCTTTTTGATGATGACAAACTACATGCTTGAACGTTGATTGATCATTTGACTTTTCCCCCCTGTCTTGTATATCTCCCTCTTTTTTTTGCAATTAATGCTCAGTATCCTGAAAATGATCAAGCATGCACAAGGATTTTCTCCCCTCTTTTACATCATCAAAAAGAAGAAAAGACCGTACAAAATATTCCAGGATAATAGGAATAAAGGGAAGCATAATGACAATTAATTTATGCCAAAAAAAAGTGCATAATCATAGCATATTATAGGGGCTATTGTAAACAAACCAAAGCATATGAAAATTCAAGTGAAGGTCTGAAAACCAATAATTTTGCATTTTTGCCCTGCAGTAATCGATTATAGCATTTCAGTAATCGATTACTGAAAATCTCTGGAAATTTTTCTGGGCCAAAATTTTCTGAGTAATCGATTACTTGATGTTGGTAATCGATTACAGGAAGTCTCTGGAAAATTTCCTGCGCCAAAATTTTCATGGTAATCGATTACTAGACTTTGGGTAATCGATTACTGAATTTCTCTGGAAAACGTCATGGGCCAAAATTTTCCCTGTAATCGATTACTCATTTTGTGTAATCGATTACTATATCTAGAAATTTGATTTTCCAGGTTTAGTAAGCACTGTATGAATGAATTATCTAACAAAGAGCGGTGATACAGATGAATATGCTTATAATGCTTACTCTTCTTCACAATTACATTTGGAAGTTAAAGATTATTGCTTTTAAACCTAAAGTTTTTCCTTACCAATACCATATTCTATATTTGTGTCTTGAATGACTATCCTTTGTATATGACACTTCTGATCACAAGGTCTTCAAGTACACCTGCACAATAAACTTAATCGTACTTTCGAGGTACCCAATAGTGTTTGGGTCCTTTTGGGTTAGTTCCTTTCACATTGCATATAAACCTTCCATTGGGGACTCCATCATTTTTATGAAAGCATTGATTAGGAGTATAGTAAAAGCGCTTAGGTTTCATGACAGGAATTTTCTTTATAAGATAATAGAAAGTTTTGAAACATGCCTTTCTAGGTTGAGCATTATCATGTACTCTCCTCGTGTGATCAAAGTTCCATGAATCACTTTGTCAAAAAGTGATTTTCTCAATACCACTAGAATGACATTGATCAGACGAACCTAGATAACTTTTGTAAGTAACATGCTTATGATGATTTGACAGATCATTCATATCATTTGTGCCTTTTTCACACTTGCTTACCACTTGATCTAATTCATCAATCTTTGATTCAAGTGTTGCACGTTTATCAAGAGTTATGAGATCACTTTGAATATCCACTTTGGTTTTAACTTGATCTAACTCCTCTTGCATGCTTTCAGTCTTACTTTGTAGAGATGAGAAATCTTATTTTGTTTTGCATATACTTTAGAAATATTTAAGAAAATATCATGCAATTCTTCAAAGGTATTTTGCAATTCATCATATGAAAATTTATCATTACTAACCTCATCATTTTCATCATCAGAATTATGTGTTTCCATCAAGGCGAGATCTGCTTCTTCATTTTCTGAATCGGATGATGAACTTGCTTCATTGTCTTCCATATGTGCATTCTTTGATTTGATTTTCTTTTCCTCAAATCTCTTCTTTAAGCCAACCTTCTTTCTTTGAAGATTATGATATTCTTTCTTCTTGAGCATTTTTCCCAGCTTCTTCACAAGCATTTCCATATACTCATCATCATCATCATCACTATCGGATTTAGAATATTCCTCTTGTGAACTATCATACCTTGTAGCTCTAGTTCTTAAATCAATAGGTTGAACGTTCTTGTCAACTGCTTCTTGTTGTTCCATCTTTCTGAGTTCAAGCTCATGTTCTTGTAACTTGCCAAAAAGTGCAGCCAATGACATTTTTGATAGACTCTTCTTTTCTGACATTGCTGTTACCTTTGGTTTCCATTCTCTTGACAATGACCTAAGAACCTTTAAGTTCAAATCACTGTTGGAAAAATCTTTTCCAAGAGCAATTAAATGGTTAATCAAGAGAGTGAACCTTTTTTGCATATCTAAGTGCAATTAAATCACTGTTGGAAAAATCTTTTCCAAGAGCAATTAAATCATTGCATGTTGTTGTTGATACTCTTTTTGTTTGTTTTAGGAGTTAACCCTTTTTGCTTTGTTTTTTGTTGTTTGGGCGCTTAACGCCATGGATTTACAGTGTGAGGATTTAATTGGAGAATAGGTTGTGAACAGCTAAAGGAGATGATGCAAGGATGGCTTGAAGATCTTGAAGAAGATTTTATTTTCATTTTTATTTCTAAACTTAGCACAAATGTTAAATAATCATTGAGTGTCGAAAATTCTTTTGAATTTTGAGTTGTTTTCAAAGAGGTTTTTAATTTCATGGGATTACATGGTGCAAATACTTAGTAATTTTTACTGCGCAATGAGTATTTATTTATGGGAATAATAATATGTTTAAATAAATTGAAAGCCAATTTCCTTTTGAAAATTTGAGTTGTTTTGAGTGGTTTATTAAACTATTTTCCGTGAAATTACTATGTGACCCCTGACCAGAAATTATGGTGTTACATTTGTGGTATCAGAGCTATGGTTGAGATAGCCAGAGCTTTTGGGTAGTTAGGACATTTGCATTTTGAAACGACTGATGGGGTGTTGATCGAAAGAAGAATATTGTGAATAAGTGCTTATTGATATTATTTGTGTGAGATTGTCCTTTGAGTGGACGATCTAATTATATGTGGTTGACTAACAAGTTTTCTTGCTATTTCTGTTTTCTGCGTTAACCATTAACTTTCTTATAAACAGGAGTAAGAGGTTAGCCAATCAGATTATAGAAATGGCTGATCAAAATGTGGTGAACCTTCCATCTCTATAAACTCCTTTTCCCAAGTAGCTCTGGCGCTCCAAGGAATGTATTTTGCTAGAAAAGATTCCTTGAATGCCTCCCAAGTAACCGCTTGAGGATCAGCTACGATCATTGTTGTAGCTTCGATCCACCAATGCTCCACATCACTTCACAACAAATAAGAAGCAATGTTCACCCTAACTGTCGCAGGGGTTTGTAAGAAGGTGAAGATCTTCTCAATCTCTTGTAACCATAAGTCAGCCTCGTAAAAGTTGTAAAAACTTTTTGAGGATCGTATCCTCCAGAGAACTTTAATGGATCCTGTCTCTTAAAATCATGCAGTCCTCTAGTCAAAGCAGAAGCCTGCTCCCGCTCAGCCTGTAGTGTTTGTGCCTCAACATTAGCAGCAGCCTGGTTAGCTTCCTCCTCTGCACGAGTCGCAGCAACGGTCTCCTGATATATCATCAGGGTGGTCAAATTAGTGATGGCGGCAGCCATCTAATTCATCGCATTTTGGTCAGCCATTACTATATCCTGTATTGACAACCTCATATTCCTCTTCATAAGAAAGCTAACAGTTAATCCAGAAAACCAAAAAAACAAGAAATTGTCAGTCAATCAAATACAATTAGATCGTCCGCTCAAGGAACAATCTCAAATAATAACATCAATAAACATTTAAGTCAAAATATTCTTTTTTCGATTGACAACCCATCAATCGATTTCAGAAAGAAAAACAACTACCCAATAGCTCTGGTTATCCTAACCATCTGATACCGCAAATGTAAAGCCCCAATTTATGGTTAGGGGTCATATAGTAAATATGCTGAAATATTTCTTCAAAAACCTTTCGAAACATCTCTAGTTTCGAAAACAGAATGTCTCTCAATATATACAATAATAATAAACCCATAGTCAATATAATTAAACATCAAAGGAAACAAGAGGCAACTAAAACTAATAAGTTTGCAGCACAAGTGCTAATTATTAACAAAACAGCGTAAATAAAACAGTGAGTGATTTTCTTCAAGATTCTCTGCTTCTTCTAGACCATCCCGCACCACCTTGCACTCGCATCAAATTCCTCCATCATGTACATCTTCACCCTAATTATTTGTGACGTTAAGCGCCCAATCAACAAACAGCAACCAGAAAGGGTTAACCCCAAACACAAGAAATAATTAACAACATTTGTGATAAAACAAAACAGTAGCAATAAACAGTAAACAGAAGCACAAAATACAACAACATATTCATAAGTTCCCATTTTAAAATATCACATAACCATGCTAGTTAGTCCTCAATAGCTATATGCATTACTATGGCCAGAATTCACCCAAACCGGGCCACGATGACCACATGGGACAACGATCCACCACATCGCCCTTCGTTGATCCCACGGGACAAAGTGCTGTCACATCAACCTTAAAGATCCTATATATAATGCATATACTATGACAAAATAATCATCAACATCATGAACCAATAGTCGACACATTCTCTTTGTCATAGTATCAACATATGCAACGAAGGGCAATGATCCATGTGGATGTGAGCCAGTCTTCTATGCTAAAGCCATGAGTCATTGTTGTTCTTGGCTAATAAGCATTTAACATTGGATGGAATTTCATCCAATGAGATCATGAAGACTTTATTGACTTTGTACCCTGAAAACTTAGTTTCACGAGTTTTCATATCTTTCACCACACATATATCATTTATATATCCAACTTTCAATCCTTTGTCACATAATTGACTAATACTTAGCAGGTTATGCTTCAAACCATCAACATAGAGAACTTTATCAATGATAGTTTGAGGGGGCGTACCTATCCTTCCAATGCCAAGTATTTTACCTTTCTCATTATTACCATATGTGACAAAACCCTTTTCCTTGGGAATGAGATATGAGAACTTTGTTTTGTCTCCTGTCATGTGTGATGAGCAGCCACTGTCAAGATACCATAAGTTGCTTGCTGCTTACATGCACACCTACAAAACAGATTTTAAAATGGGGTGTTAGGTACCCAATGTGCTTTGGGTCCTTCATTGTTAGTGACTTTCTCAACCCATTTTTATTTTTTATTAGGTACTCCTACATTCTTCTAATGTATGCCTAGATACATGATTATTCTTCATGGAATATCTTTGATTATAGTTCTTCCTATTGTTTATAATTTTAGAAGTACTTATATTCAAATGCTTAGAAGTTCCTTCTCCTTTGTTTGGTTTAACGAAAATTGTTTTCTTAACTTCTTTTGTCTTCAACTGAGATGTGTATCCTAGTCCAACTTTATTGTTTGAGTGTCTTTGTGCACTTAGGATATCATCTAGCTTTTCTTTTCCTAGATTGAAGTTATGAACTTTTTGTTGAAGATAATATATTTTCTCTTCTAGTGAATTACACTTAGTGCATTCATGTGGGATGTCTATCTTAGATTTTACAACATCTAGTTCATTTTGTAAGATTTTACACTTATCTTCTAATGAAGAGATAATGGCTGACATTTTGTTTACTACTGACTTTAGAAAAACTTTGACATAACTTAAACACATTTCTATGGAAAATTCTAAATCGTTAAATGAAATACCATTGTTACTAACCTCAATCATTAATCGATTACAAGCAAGATGTAATCGATTACAAGCAAGATGTAATCGATTACAAGCAAGATGTAATCGATTACTTGCCTCTGTATAATCGATTACCTTAAAGGGTGTAATCGATTACGCTGAAGTCCATTTTCTAGATAATGAAACTTTAGGTTCCAATTGAGTTTTACTATCACTTTTAACTTATGAAAAAGATTATACTCAATATTTTAACTTGTCTTTGAGCCTTCAGACGTAAAGAAACCTTAGAAGCATAACTTACCTAAATTGCAAGACTTAGTCAAAGCTAGAACCCTTGAATATTGCTTGAAGTATGTTGAGCTAGTTCTTCTAAGTCTTCTTTTCTTCTTTTTGTACATGAGTTTTTCGTCATCAAAAACTCAGCCATGGTCAGGGGCAAGACCTTCTTCACAGGGAGTCCAGCGCTCATGCGTTGGCGCCCTGCTAGAAACACTAAAAACCAAGTTTTTCACCCGAAAATTCATTTTTCACCAATTCCTCTCAAAACTAAAATTCTTCCATGTTTAGAATCTATATTATAACCTAACAAAAAAGTTTCCTACCCAAAAATTCAAAGATTTCTAATTTCTACGAAAGTCATTTGCACAAGGAAGACTACTAGGTTTTGAACCGAAAGATGAAAGAGAATACCAACCTTGTTAAGATAGCTGGTTAAGAATGAATGTAGCACAACCCGAACACTTCTAGAAAGTAGAGGACCTCGAGCTTGATGTATAACAAAGGTTGAAACAATACTAATTAAACCTAGAAGATAACAACATATTGTTCTCCAAAGAACTCTGAATTTAGAAGGGTTTAGTCTCTTGCCGATTGAACGACACAAGGCACCTGAAAGGTATTGAGAAATGAGGTCTGAACACCAAGAGGGGAGGGAAAAGAGCAGATCTTGATTATAGTAATAAAATCACACAAGAAAGGGGGGGTTTGAATTGTGTGTGTGACTTTTGAAAGTTTTACAAGAGAATTACGAATTATGAGTTCGAAAACAGTTTATCTAACGTGCAGTGGAAATATACTTAGAGCATAAACAGTAAAGCACACAAGATATTTATCCTGGTTCACCCTCAAAATTGATAGGGCTACGTCCAGTCCTTGGCTATACCAAGATTTTCCACTATTTCGACTGAATAGTACAAGTGTTCTCAGGGACTTCTCCCAATATTCTTAGGACTACTCCTTTACAAGTTTTCTCAGGACTTCTCCTTTATCTCTCAAGTATTCGACAGGACTCCTCCCTAATTCTTTTACAAGAATGTTGGTTTTCTACAAAGATCTCTTCACAAAGAGTGGGTAGAAAATATGAGGTTCTAGGTTCAGAGATGATGGTTAAGTTTGGTTCTCTGAAGGGATAGTGTGAGAGTAATGAGATTTTTCACTCTATGAGGATTTCACACTAATTGGCGACTAAACTCAGAAGGATAGAAAATTCTAAGGTTACTGAGTGTTCTTGGCAAAATCTTGTCTAAGTTATGAATTGACTTGAAGAATTTGAATGCTTAGATATAGTGTAAGTCGCCAACTTGAAAGTGATGCAGAGGCAGCTATTTATATCTTCAGTAAGGTGAGAATTGGATGGACTGCTGAAGATCTTCAAAAATAGTTCCGTTGGATATTTGCTCGATTGAGAGTAATGGATACTTCTGCACTCGTTGCTTGATAAAGTTTGCCATAGTGATGAGCATTTCTTCAATCGCTAGAGAGTGAGTTCGTCTGGCAGTCCTTTTTCTTCTGATTTCCAGAGACAGTAATTAATGCGAGTGGATTCCAGCTAATAAGGCATTTAATGCTTCTGACCAGAGGATTTGAATTCTACCGTTGAGGAGATACGATGATCAGAGGATTTCTCCGTAAATTCAGCAAAAAGCAACTTGAATTAAGGAATGTCGGAAAATTTGAATCTTCAGGATATGTGGCGCTTAATTCTGTCTCTTTCGTATTTAATGCTCTGAGGTGCTTGACAGCTTCTCTTGGTTTTTAGGCAAACGATCTCTACTGAGCAGATTCCTTTCATGTCAGTTCTGTGTTTGACTTGGAGTGAAACGGTCAGATCTTTTAGGCGGACGAAGTCTGCTGAGAGAGAGGCTCCAGTTCCCTTAGCCGGACGTACTTTTCCCTTGCTTTTTGATAATGATTGCAGCATCCCTTCCGTATATAAGAGTTCCTGAATATAAAATACTTTGAAGAGAATTAGTGACTCTTTACGAAATTGTTATTTATCAAAATAGGTTAATTTATTTGGATATTTTTCTCTAACAATCTCCCCCTTTTTGATAATGACAATTTCTTAAAACAAATGCAAGTAGAGTCTGTATGATTTCTCCCCCTTAGTATGTGCCCTTTCTTTTATTTAGCATTCATTTCATTATCGAAATTAGCTCCCCCTAAGCTTGTGCACTTTTTAATTTGTGGTATAATTTCTCCCCCTTTGGCATTAGCAAAAAGAAAACTTAAACACAGTGAATAATAACAAAACTGTATATTCATGAGGATGGTTTAGACAATCCTAAAAGTAAGGCCATATAGGCGTTTAGTTCAGCAAAATTAGCATCTATCATGGCAGAGAGCCTGGCATCCATGGATTCGATACGATCATTCAGAGCTTGCTCGCGACGATCCTGTGCCAGCGATAAGCGAGTAGAGAATGCCTGAACTTCCTGAGTAAGGGCATCTGCGAGGAAACCACAAACCAGCCTTAAAGAAAAATGAAGACCCAAATGCTTGAATACAGAGATCTGATAAGAGGTGAGCATTTGGTGCATCAGGTGAACGTTTGCGCTTACCTAAAGCAGAACTAGATCGAGAAGTGTTACTAGGCATGAAGTGGATTTGTTGAGAAGACATGCCTGAGTCAGTAGGGAAGACACCCGGAGGTGCAAGCTTGAGATCTAGATCCATACTTTTAAGGAGGCATTCCGGTGTGGACAGGTAGGAGGTATTAATAGTTGCATTAAAGTGGGCATCTACCTAGGGTAACAGTGAAAGCGTCGTTTGACTTTGACTAAGAGGCAGACGAAGATTGCTACCATCATTAGTTAAGTGGAGTCGACTGAAATCAAGACTTAAGCAGCAAACGTCGGTGTGAGAGTCAGGTTCAGAATCGTCAACAATGTGGATAGGATTGTCATAGTTGGGGACGACAAATAAAGAATCAAGAAATTCCTCAGCTTCAAGTTGGAGAAGATCTTGGAAGTGAAGAATCTTGGATTGAAGAAGTAGTTCCCATCCAAGGGCATCAGGGGAGCAGTAATGCTTCCATTGAGGTGAAACAGTAGGCAGGGGTGAGTTATGTGAAAGCTTGACTCGAACCCAGTGACGATTCTCAATGTTACCCAGTACAGCAATGGTGGGTGGATCATGAACAGGGCCAAACAGGGGTAGATATGTGCAGCACGGAGTAGGGGATAAGGTTACGAGAACCATACGTAAGGTAGTGGCAGCAAGCAAACCCATGTCAGGAACTGTAAACCACTTGGCTATGGGTGCAGGTTCATTTCCATGGAATGTGAGAGCCTCACATAGTCGATCGACATCTTTATCAGAGGAGAGCGTTTGGGAATGAAGCACTCAGTGTGATAGAAGTTCTTGAATTAGCAATCCACGAACCTCTGGAAGGAACTCCAAATATTGAGCATGAGAGATGGAGATGAGGTCAGCAGTGGAGTGCACAGTTTCTGGAAGTGGCTTAGATGAAGTTGATGCATGTGGGATTGTTGGAGCACTCGAAAACTGTGAAGAAAGATCGTCTGAACAACATCGTTTAAGACGGGCAGCAGACGGAGCTGATGAAGAGAGCTTTCATTTTTGAACCCTCCTAGTCCATTCACTGAGGAGTTCAGTGGGTACTTCAGATATATGAACCGGCAGATTCATTCGACGAACATCACTGAACTTAATCGGAGTAGCAAAGATGTAGTCAGATGAGGTATAGTTCATTGACTCAATAGCAGGATTGATTAACTGCTTGTGACGCATGAGAGCAGAGATGAGGGCTCCATAGGGAAGGTTTGAGTTAGGTTTTTCCAGAGTATGGAGGATGTATTGAAACACAAGATTAGGCCAGTTGACATTCTTGCGATGTTGAAGTTGAAACAAGGCCCATTGAGAGAACTTATTGACTAAGTCTCGAGAACCCTCTTTTGGCAGAATGACCTTACTGAGAACAGCATGGGGAAGAATGCATTCTTTAGCTAGGTTTGTCACTCGCCTAGAGGTGGCATTTTTGGGAATCTCCTTCCAGATAGTGAAAGGAGAGCTCTCGGAGTTTTCCCAAGATGAGGAATAGCACGCTCCATGGAGAGGAAGGTTGAGAAGTTGAGCTATGTCAGTTGTGAGTATATCGACTACTTGACCTAAGCACCGAGTTCGGATGTGATTAGGGTTCATCTCAACAGCACAGTCGTAGAACTCCTGAACAAGAGGCTTTAGGACTGAAGATGAGGAAACAGTGAACATGTTCCCCCAGGCCTGAGAGAGCAGAAGATCAAGTCCTGCCACCTTTGCATGCGCAAATAGCTTCAGATCAAAATATCGAGGGGTGACAAGTTCTCTATCCCCTAGATGTTCAACCTTCACAAGACCAATGTCATATCCCTGAAGCTCTCGATTACGAATCATACGATTGATCTGGTTCTGGTGTATTTGCTTTTCTTCCATGCTTAGAGCTCGTTGAGCTTTTCCAGTTCTTCGTTTGTTGGGAGCCATGAGAGCTGTAGAGAGGGAAGACAGAACGATGGCTACAAATGCACGGAGTAAGTTGAATGGGTGTATTGAGGCAGTTGTAAAGAGATATATCTTTACGAACCGTCAGTTTTATGTGGAATAGTGTCTCGATTTTATCATTTTCATGATGAGTAATACAGTTTATTAACTTGCATTAAATGAAGAGAGATAATAAATACCATCCTTTGCGCGTGTGTGCAGAGCAAGTGAGGGATATGAAAAGACACAACTGTTTGAGCATTTAATGTATATCATGAAGTGGATATTATGAAAATGACCAGACGAATATAATAAATAAATATTTATAGTGCAGGAAACATTCCTAGTCTTTCTCTAAGGCATGCAAACTTGTTTTCAATAAGGGGTTTGGTGAAAATGTCTGCCAATTGATCATCAGATGGTATGTATCAGATGTCAATATTTCCTTTTGCTACATGATCTCGAATAAAATGATGTTTGATTTCAATATGTTTGGTTCGTGAATGTAACACAGGATTCTTTGTTATATTAATGGCACTTGTATTATCACATAGTAATGGAATGTTATGCTCAAAAATATTATAATCTTGTAATTGATGCTTCACCCAAAGAAGTTGGGTGCAGCATGAACTTGCAGCGACGTATTCGGCTTCAGCTGTTGAAAGAGAGATTGTGCTCTGTCGTTTGCTTGCCCAAGAGATTAAATAATGCCCTAAGAAGTGACATCCTCCACTTGTGCTTTTTCTTTCTATTCTATCTCCGGCATAGTCAGCATCACAGAATCCTCTTAGCCTGAAATCATCACCTTTCTCATAGACTAGACCAAGATTAGTTGTGCCAATAAGATATCGAAAAATTCGTTTTACGGCACTAAGATGAGAGACTCTTGAGGACTTACCTGGAATCTTGCACATACACATACGCTGTACATGATGTCTGGTCTACTTGATGTAAGATATAATAGTGATCCTATCATTCCTCTATATTTGGTTGAGTCAACAGGAGTTGAATCATCTCCTTTATCAAGTATGGTTCCAGGATGCATTGGAGTTCCCATGGCTTTTGCTTTCTCCATGCAATACTTTTTGAGCAGGTCATTGACATATTTGGTCTGATGGATGTATGTTCGAGTTCCCTCTTGCCTAATTTGTAATCCTGGGAAGAACTTCAATTCTCCCATCATACTCATCTCAAATTCACTTTGCATGAGCTTGGAGAACTCTTGACAAAGAGCTTCATTTGTGGCCCCAAATATTATGTCATCGACATATAGCTGTACTAGGATGAAGTCATTGGACCTCTTTCGTCTGAAGAGAGTATTGTCGATGCTTCCTCGAGAAAATCCATTTTTCATAAGAAATGAGCTCAAGCGATCGTACCATGCTCGTGGTGCTTGCTTTAATCCATATAGAGCTTTTCTCAGCTTGAAGACATGGTCTGGCAGATCCTGATCTTCAAATCCTGGAGGTTGTTTTACGTAGACTTCTTCTTCAATGTATCCATTTAAGAAGGCACTTTTGACATCCATTTGAAACAGCTTTATGGAGTGTTGACATGCAAATGCTAGAAGTATGCGTATGGCTTCAATTCTTGCCACTGGTGCAAACGTCTCTGTATAATCAATTCCTTCTTGTTGATTGTACCCTTGAGCCACTAGACGAGCTTTCTTTCTTGTGACCTTTCCATTTTCATCCATCTTATTTCTGAAAACCCATCGAGTGCCTATAATCGATTTGTCTTCTGGTTTTGGCACCAAATCCCAGACTTTACTTCGTTCAAACTGATTTAGTTCTTCTTGCATGGCGAGGATCCATCCTTCATCCTGAAGAGCTTCTCCTATGTTCTTTGGCTCTATTTCAGAAAGAAATGCACAGTTAGCAAAATCATTAAACGTAGATCGAGTTCTTACCTTTTCGTGGACATCTCCAATAATTTGTGTTGGAGGGTGATCTGGTTTGAATCTCCAGTCTCGAGGTAGTGATATGCCGCTGGAAGTCATAATTTGACTTGATGAAAGGTCGTCAGACGTAGTTTCATCAACTTCGTCTGGTTGAGGAGTGATTGAGTCCGACTCGTTACTGGATGATGATGGCTGAACTGGATTTGATGACGGAGCTTCATATATTTCCGTATCATCATCTTTTGTAAGTATAGGATTTATGCCCACATGCTTATCTTCAAATCAACCATTGATGGATTCCTCAACTGCCATAGTTCTGGAGTTATATACTCGAAACGCCTTCGAATTAGGTGAATATCGCAAGAATATTCCCTTATCTGATTTTGCATCAAATTTTCCGAGATCATCCTTTGTGTTGAGTAGAAAGCATGAGCTTCCAAAAGGATGAAAATATGAGATGTTTGGCTTTCTTCCCTTCCATAGTTCGTAAGTAGTTTTCTTCAGAGTTGGACGCATGAATATTCTATTTTGAATGTAGCATGCGGTATGGATGGCTTCAGCCCAGAAATATTTTGGCAGAGAGGTTTCATTGAGCATGGTTCTTGACATTTCTTGAAGTGACCTGTTCTTCCTTTCTGCTACTCCATTCTGCTGAGGAGTTCTCAGAGCGGACACTTGATGGAATATGCCATTTTCTTCGCAGTAATGATTGAATTCTTCATTTATGAACTCTCCTCCTCTGTCACTACGGATGTTGGTGATGCAGTATCCTTTCTCATTCTAAATTCTTTTTGCGATGATTAGAAAGGACCTGAAGGCTTCATCTTTTGTTCCAAGAAATTGCACCCATGTAAATCTGGTGTAGTCATCCACGATGACAAGACAGAATCTTTTTCCAGAACAACTAGCCGTTCTAGTGGGTCCAAACAAGTCCATGTGCAACATCTCTAGAGGTCTCTTTGTACTCACAACGTTCTTTGTGTGGAAAGAACTTTTTACTTGCTTTCCTTGGAGACATGCTGAGCATGTATCATCAGATTTAAAAGATAGATTTGGCAGACCACGTACTAAATCATGTTTGATTATTTTAGCAATGGTCTTTAAGGATGCATGCCCTAGCTTCCTGTGCCAGATCCATTTATCATCCTCTGCTGATACTAGACATGTTACTTTTTGACTTGCAAGGTTTTTCAGGGAGGTCTTATATAGATCCCCTTGTCTCTGAGCTTCAAAGATGGTCTTATCATTTTCATTAGAGACTCTACACTTCAATTTGGTGAAGGAAACAGTGAGCCCACTATCACATAATTGACTTATGCTAAGTAGGTTATGTTTCAATCCTTCAACTAAGAGAACCTTCCGGATTACTGGAAGGGGGTCCTTACCGACATTTCCTTCTCCGACAATGAATCCTTTTTGATTTCCTCCAAAGGTCACTGTCCCTCCTGTCTTCTCCTCATAGATTTTTGGGAATAAAGACCTTTTTCCCGTCATGTGCCGTGAGCATCCACTGTCCAGGTACCATTGTTCTCTTTGGTTTTGAACTATTAAGCACATCTGCAAGAGGAATAATCATTGATTTAGGTACCCAAACTTTCTTGGGTCCTTTTTTGTTAGTAATCATCTTGGGTGGACTTTTCCTCCCATGCACTATTTTTGAGGAGTTTGTTTCTCCTTACCCTCGACCATGAAGGTTTCAGGTTGAATTTTGATGGATGCTGATGAGAAATTTTTCTTTTCAGGCTGATATCTATATGGAACAGTAGATAAGTTATGTTTAATAGCAATTATGTCCCAGACTTCTTCTTCTTCATATCCTAATCCTCTTCGATCATATGCTGATCTATTATTTCCACTTAATTTGATTAGATTATCATGTCCTTGAGTAAACATGGATAAATCTTTAATTAAGTACCTGACTCTTTCCTTTAAAAGTCTAATTTCTTTGTTTGCATCTTGTTCTAAAATTGCTTGATTTTTCTTAGTTAGCATGATGGAGACTTCCTTAGATGCATGCAATTCTTTCAATGTTTTATCATGCTTCTTTTTTAGAGAGCTATACTTAATAGCTAATGCATGAGCATATTCTAGCAGTTCATTATAGTCATCAGTTGAGATTTCAGAACATACCTCATCTTGATCATCTTCTTCATTATCTGATTTGTCGACAGAAATCATTAATGCCTCTGCTTCTCTGTCTGCTTCAATATCAGAAGTGTCTACGGATGCCATGAACGCACAGTATGAAGCTTCCTCAATAGCTCCCTTGGCTTCTTCTTCTTGATCAGAGTCATCTTCTGATTCATCGTTCTGACTGGAAAATGCCTTCTTCTTGTAGAAAGTTTTCTGCGAAGGCTTATTTCCTAGGCGAGGACAATCTGCCTTGACATGACCAGGTTTCTTGCATTCATAGCATACGATCCCTCCCTTGCTTGGAGTTCTTTCTTCTTCTCTTGATGAGGAAGAAGGTCTTCCTTTGAATTGCTTCCGGCTTCCCACCATTTTTCGGAATCGTCTGTTGAACAGGGCTTGTTCATCATCAGATCGATCAGATTTGGCTGTTTACTCATCTGAGGATTCATTAGCTTTCAAAGCCTTTGATTTGTTGGCTTTGAATGCTACAGCTTTAGCGGCTGCTGTTTTTCTTTTTATAATCGCAGCATCATTTGCAAGATCCTGCTCGTGGATCTTCATTTCTCCAAGCAGATCTTCTACTTGATATGTGTCCATATTCTTTCCGGATCTTTGGGCGGTGACAAAATTTCTCCAGTTGGTGGGAAGACTTCTGAGAATCTTGACCACTTGTTCCTTGTTGGTGAATGTTTTGCCCAGATTCCTCATGCCATTGTGAATGGTCTGAAGTCGTGAAAACATGGAATCAATGGACTCATTATCTTCCATCATGAAGTTTTCGTATTGGGAGGCAAGCATGCTCATCTTGGTGGTTTGAACAACAGTTGTTCCCTCATGAGCAATAGCCAGCGTGTCCCATACCTCCTTTGCAGTACTTAGGCTGTCAACTTTATCGTGCTCACTTTTGCTAAGAGCACATATGAGAAATAGCCTTGCCTTGGCATTTCTCTGGTTTTCTGTCTTGTGTTCGTCTGTCCATTTGTCAGCTGGAATGGCCTTGTTTTCACTATCTTTAGGAAAGTAATTTCCCTTAGATATCACGTCCCATAGTTTCCAATCAGTTGATTCAATGAATAGCTGCATATGTTTCTTCCAGTAGGGATAGTTTGAGCCATCAAAGAATGGTGGCTTGTTTGTTGCGGTTCCGGTTGGGTAAGCAATTCCGTCCATGGATCTTTTCACTCTACACCTGTTAAGATATTAGTAATTGATAGTAATAAAATCACACAAGAAAAGGGGGGTTTGAATTGTGTGTGTGACTTTTGAAAGTTTTACCAGAGAATTACGAATTATGAGTTCGAAAACGGTTTATCTAACGTGCAGTGGAAATATACTTAGAGCATAAACAGTAAAGCACATAAGATATTTATCCTGGTTCACCCTCAAAATTGATAGGGCTACGTCCAGTCCTTGGCTATACCAAGATTTTCCACTATTTCGAGTGAATAGTACAAGTGTTCTCAGGCACTTCTCCCAGTATTCTTAGGACTACTCCTTTACAAGTTTTCTCAGGACTTCTCCTTTATCTCTCAAGTATTCGACAGGACTCCTCCCTAATTCTTTTACAAGAATGTTGGTTTTCTACAAAGATCTCTTCACAATGAGTGGGTAGAAAATATGAGGTTCTAGGTTCAGAGATGATGGTTAAGTTTGGTTCTCTGTAGGGATAGTGTGAGAGTAATGAGAGTTTTCACTCTATGAGGATTTCACACTAATTGGCGACTAAACTCAGAAGGATAGAAAATTCTAAGGTTACTGAGTGTTCTTGGCAAAATCTTGTCTAAGTTATGAATTGACTTGAAGAATTTGAATGCTTAGATATAGTGTAAGTCGCCAACTTGAAAGTGATGCAGAGGCAGCTATTTATATCTTCAGTAAGGTGAGAGTTGGATGGACTGCTGATGATCTTCAAAAATAGTTCCGTTGGAGATTTGCTCGATTGAGAGTAACGGATACTTCTGCACTCGTTGCTTGATAAAGTGTGCCATAGTGATGAGCATTTCTTCAATCGCTAGAGAGTGAGTTCGTCTGGCAGTCCTTTTTCTTCTGATTTCCAGAGACAGTAATTAATGCGAGTGGATTCCAGCTAATAAGGCATTTAATGCTTCTGACCAGAGGATTTGAATTCTACCGTTGAGGAGATACGATGATCAGAGGATTTCTCCGTAAATTCAGCAAAAAGCAACTTGAATTAAGGAATGTCGGAGAATTTGAATCTTCAGGATATGTGGCGCTTAATTCTGTCTCTTTCGTATTTAATGCTCTGAGGTGCTTGACAGCTTCTCTTGGTTTTTAGGCAAAAGATCTCTACTGAGCAGATTCCTTTCATGTCAGTTCTGTGTTTGACTTGGAGTGAAACGGTCAGATCTTTTAGGCGGACGAAGTCGGCTGAGAGAGAGGCTCCAGTTCCCTTAGCCGGACGTACTTTTCCCTTGCTTTTTGATAATGATTGCAGCATCCCTTCCGTATATAAGAGTTCCTGAATATAAAATACTTTGAAGAGAATTAGTGACTCTTTACGAAATTGTTATTTATCAAAATAGGTTAATTTATTTGGATATTTTTCTCTAACACTTGAACACCACAAGTGGAAGAGAGAAGGTCGAAAATGTGCTCCAATGTATAGCAAAACTTCAAACGTTTCCCAGCTCTAGTATTTTAGGTATTTGTTTGCATTTTCTTGTGTAAAAAGAACAAGATGATGGCTAGCAAGATTTTTAGTCTGAAATGGTGATTAGGGAAGAAGGAGAAGTGCCCCAAGCCTTTTTGATTCAGAATAGAAACTGAAATATTTTCTTTCAAAGCTCAAGAATGATCAGATTTTCAGCTTTAATGGGAGGAGTTATAGCCGCCCAACATCTCCTTCATTCCCCTATTACTCCTTCATAACCCCCCATTAACAATAGATAACTCATTAATCACCTTAATTCTCTTCTTAACACCAATAACCCCCATGGAATCTACATTTACCACCCTAATGAAAGCCTAATAATTCATATTCCTATTCAGAATTTCGAAATTCTATCCCCTTTAAAATTATAAAAAGAAATAAAAACTTCGTCACCAAGATTCGAACCCATACCATGTAGCCGTAACACATAAATCTTTACAGCTAAGCCAGAAGTAATCTTGTTGCAAGTCAAGCAAAATTATTTAGATGTTCCTCAAGGTATGCAACCATATTCCAAACAAGGATTTAATAGATCACGGTTAAAAATTCATTAATTAACTCAAGGGTCAATTTACAAATAAAAGAAGTCCAAGGACTAGAAAACAATTACAAACAAGTTCAGGGACTAAAATGCAGGTACAATAAATTAGGGTTCTCACAATTTCCAGTGTGTCCCAAATTTCCTTTGCTGTTTCGAGTCTATCTACTTTT
Organism: Acmispon strigosus; assembly: GCA_030819835.1. Lineage (NCBI taxonomy): Eukaryota > Viridiplantae > Streptophyta > Magnoliopsida > Fabales > Fabaceae > Acmispon > Acmispon strigosus. The sequence continues at coordinate 14,050,486 of JAUAMA010000004.1, read as the reverse complement.
CCATGCTCCATTTTTCTTAGAGCACATGTGAGGAACAACTTGGCTATGGAGTTCAATTGATTTTCAACTCGTTGTTCATCAGTCACTTGAGCCCAAGGAATAGGTTCACTTGCATTATTTCTTGGCACATGATTCCCAAGATCAACAATATATCCCAAATTTTATAGTTAGTAGATTTAGCAAAAAATTGCATATGCTTTTTCCAATATGGATAGTTTGAGCCATCAAAGAATTGTGGCCTGTTTGTTGCTGCACCTGTTGGGATTGTGTTGGCATCCATGGATCTTTACTCTGCACCTGTGAAGGTTTTAGTTCCTTAGATTCGCAGCTCTCGTACCAATAGATAAAATAAGAACAAACAAAACGTAACACCCCAATTTTGGGTTGAGGGTCACATAGTAAATATGTGGGAATTATACTTTGAAACATCTCAAAACACTCAAGTTTCAAAGCCAATGTCTATAAATATTTATAAATAAGAATCATCCCTTAATAGATTATATAATCATCACAAAACAATGAGAAATAATTCAAAATAGGTAACGTTACACAACATGTGCAAAAAGAAAAATGCTATGTGTTATTTTCTTGATTTTCGAGTTAACCCTTTTCTTGAGAGCCATACATGAGCTCTTGAAAGAAAAAACACATACAAAACTTCAAAACCCCAATTCTGTCCAAAAACACAAAAACCCTAAAAACTTCATAATTTCATCAAACAATTCACCAAGTTACCCAAAACAACTATACAACCCAATACTTAACTTCCATACAATTTTTTCTAAAACAATTTTCAAGTCTTGAACTCATGAAATTTCTAAGAGTTAAAAGCACAAGATTTCCATCCAAATTGTCAATTTTCCAATTCTAAACTCCTTAGCTTTGCAAACCCCTAAACGTGCTTAGCAAAGTCTAGTTTACCGAAGAGTTCAATTTAAGTCCCTCTAATCACAAGTTCCCCAAATTATATAGAAATCAATTTTCCTAGGTCTTAAACAATCGAATTACTGCAAGCACTCCTAATTTAATTAGGGAAAAAACTTTACTTTAAACTCAATTTCACATACAAGCCTTAAGCACAGTCAAAATCTAGTTGGAAAAACAATTATCCCTTGCTCCCAATGCTATCAGACATATCCATTAAATTGTCAAGATGAATTTTTCTATCGAAACTAATTGGTACACATCAAAGGTAGCAAGAAATCTATGGGGAAACTAAATTTCGAAGTTTTAAAATCACTTATTTAAAATAATCACTTTTCAAAAACTGAACTTCCAAGAAAACTAATTACAGATATCCATAGAACAAATTCATGGGAATAACTTACTACACTAGTGCTATATCACAAAGTTCGCCAAAGTTGCTTAAATGTTTTTGACTTATGAGGATCTTTTCTTGAGAATTAGGACAATTGCCGAAGTGTTAGCAACCTTACTAGACCAGTGGCTAATCCTTAGGGTTAAGAACATTGAATTTGAGTGATAACAATTTTACTACTGAACTTTATACTATGTTTTTCAGGAAATATCATTACTATACATGATTAAAAGGAAGGATCATCTGTTTAAAATTTATAGAATTTAGCTTTTTATCTAAAGATTTTCCTAACCAATACCATAATGTATATTTGTGTCTTGAATGACCATCCTTTGTATATAACAATTTTTATCACAAGGTCCTCAAGCACACCTGCACAATAAAATCATTGGTATTTTCCAGGTACCCAATAGTCTTTGGGTCCTAATAAGTTAGTTCCTCTCTCACCCTATATAAACCTTTTGTTGTGGACTCCATTATTTCTATAATAACATTAATTAGGATTATAGTAGGAGCACTTAGATTTCATGTTAGGCGTTTTCTCTTTAGGATAATAGAAAGTTATGAAATATGCCTTCAAGGTTGAGCATCATCATGTACTCTCCTTGTGTGATCAAATTTGCATGAATCACTTGTGTGAAGAAGGTCTCGTCCTTGGACTCGGCTGAGGTTTTGATGAAGAAAAACACATCACAAAAAGAAGAAAGATTTCAGAAAAGAAAAGGAAGACTTCAGAAAAGAAAGACTTCAAAGAACCAGGCTCAGAACGTCAAGGATCAAACATGAAGGTTCTAGATTTAAGTAAGTCTTGTCAACTTGGTGTGCTATGCTTTATTAAGGTTTAATTGCATTTTAAGGCTCATAAAAGATCAAATAATTGAGTATAATATGCTCTCACAAGTAAAACTTGGTAGGAACACTCAATTAGGTTTTAAACAGTCAAAAACTGAGTTTTGGACTATTCGAAATCGATTACAGATGTGTGTAATCGATTACAGTATGTGTGTAATCGATTACCTCAAGTATGTAATCGATTACCAAGTTTGAAATTTGAATTCAAACTGCAACGGTTAGTTGGTAATCGATTACCAAACTAATGTAATCGATTACCAGCACGACAAAAGTGCTTTTTAATGAACCAATGTGTCTCACAATGTTTGGGAAGCATTGTAATGGTTCATAGGAAACCTCTAGTGCCTAATATATGTTGTTTCACGAACCAATATGTCCCAAGTCATTCGGAAAACATTTCAATGGTTCATTAACAACCTTTAGTGCATTGGATGTGTTGTTTCATGAACCAATGCATCCCAAGTCTTTTGAGAAGCATTGCAATGGTTCATGAACAATCACTAGTGCCTATAAATAGTCCATGAATACTCAGAAACAAGTATGACTTGTGCCACAACTTTCACATTCATTAGAGTCATCATTCTGAGTTCTTGTTCTCTAAATGTCAAAGAACACTTATGCTGTTCAACTATTGAGAACTCATAATTATTAAGAAGCCTTCATTGTAATTGCCTGGAGCATACAAACTAAGATCAATCCGTCTTGTCTAAAGGATTGAATCAGCCATTGTAAAGGCATCTTCTTCTTCATCTCATGAATCGGTTTGATTCATTCACCATGGTTTTCGGTGGTTGTAAAAAGGTCCTCTGAATCGGGTTTGATTCAAAGTCCACCGTGGTGATTCGGTGTCATCAGAAAGTGGTATGCTTTCTGAGGTTTGATAGGTCCTCTTAGGGTCCTTGGCAAAAGTATTGCTAAGAAGACTTGATCAATCAGAAGTGGGTTTCTTCGGGAAGATTGATAAGAGATCTTAGGGTCCTTGGTGCAAGTATCCGTAAGAGTACTTGATCAGTGTGAATCTTCACTGTGGGATTCAGTGGAGTGATTCTTCGGAAAGTGGTAATCTTTCTGAGGGGTTCTGACTTTACTGTGGTATTCAGTAAAGGGTATGACTCAAACAGTGTGATCTGTTCAGAGGGTTGTAATCAGTTCACTGTGTGATTCAGTGAGCGGTGATTTTCAGAAAGTGGTTTGCTTTCTGGTATATTGAAAATATCTGTGTGATCAGAGGACTGGATGTAGCCTTTTGGGATTGAAGGTGAACCAGGATAAAATCCCTGTGTGTTCTTCTTATCCTTCATCTTTTACTTTCAAGCAATTACAAATATTCCGCTGCAATAACGTTCTTACGTTACAACTCTAATTGCGCTGAAAGTCATTTGGTACTATTACGCAAAAATCAGAGCAACTCTGATTCACCCCCTCTCTCAAGTTGCTATCTAGACTAACGACTTGGTCTAAAAGTGATTTTCTCAATACCACTAGAATGAATTTGATGCAACAAACCTAGATAACTTTTGTAAGTAACATATCTTTGTTTATTTGACAACTCATCCATATCATTTGTACCTTTGTTTACCACTTGAGTTAATTCATCAATTTTTGACTCAAGGGTTATGCATTTATCTAAAGTTATAAAATCACTTTTAATATCCACTTTAGTTTTTACTTGATCTAACTCATCTTGCATGCTTTTCGTTTTACTTTGTAGAGATGAGATGATCTTATTTTGTTTTGCATATACTTTAGAAATATTTAGGAAAATATCATGCAATTCATCAAAGGTATTTTGTAATTCATCATATGAAAATTTAGCACTACTAACCTCATCATTTTCATCATCAGAATGATGTGTTGCCATCAAAACGAGACGTGCTTCTTCATTTTCTGAATCGGATGATGAACTTTCTTCACTGTCTTCCATGTATGCATTCTTTGATATGAAGTGCTTTTTCTCAAATTTCTTCTTTAAGCCATGCTTCTTTCTTTGAAGATTATGACTGTTGAGTATGGCTCATTATCGTGACTTCGTCTGGCCAGAGCTCAAGGAGTTCGTATGGCGAGAATTGAGGAGTTCGTCCGGCTTGGAGCTGCTGAGTTCGTCCGGCTTGGAGTTCTTCTGAAGAGTCCGTCGGCAACTGACACATAAGAGACCGTCTGGCTGGAGCTGTTGGACCGCGTCTGGCTAGAGTAATTAGGTGGTCAGTTGAGGACAGCTAATGAGAACTCATTCTGTAATATCCGTGGAATCTAGAATCTGATTGGTTGATAGGATTGCGTTAGGATATAATTAAGACACTGTCGTTTTAACTATGTATCCTAGTATAAATATGCTGTAATACTAAAATCCTAATGTTCGTTCATTTCGCCCTAAGTTTTGAATGAAACAGCCCTATAGCTATCTATAGCCGCAGACGTAAGCAATTTGGCTAAACTGTGTGAACAAAGTCTTTGTGTGCTTTCAATCTATTTCTCTCTCGAGTTACTCCGTGCGATTCAGGTGTTAGAGCCCAACAATTGGTATCAGAGCGACCATGGCTGTTGGCGGAGCTAAGTTCGACGTTGAAAAGTTCAATGGAACAGGAAACTTCAGTTTATGGCAATGCAGGGTCTAGGATTTGTTGGCTCAACAAGGATTGAAAAGGCACAGGGATGTTAGACATAGATTGGTTGGAGATGCAAGAGAAGGCTGCTGGATTGATTCGTCTCTGTGTTTCTGACGAGGTGATGTTTCATATCGCGGATCTCACGACTCCAAAGGCCGTTTGGGACAAGTTAGAGAGCCAATATCAGTCCCAAACTTTCATGAACAAGCTATTTGCAAAGCAGAGGCTGTACAGTCTGAGGATGCAGGTGGGTAGTGACCTTCAAAGTCACGTTAATCACTTTACCACTATAGTTGTAGACTTGTTGCGACTGGGGGTGAAGGTGGATGACGAGGACAAGGCGTTATTTTGCTGTGCTCGTTACCAAGTTCCTACGAACACTTGGTCACCACTCTTACGTATGGGAAGGGCGCTATCACACTTAATGCCATCACGTATGACGTTTTGTCTCACTCACAAAGAAAGCAAAAGGAAGAGGAAGACAAGGGAAAAGCTGCTGGAAAGAAGAAGCGTTCTAAATCCAAGAAAACTAGGTTGACAGCGGAATGTTTCAACTGCAAGAAGGTTGGTCACTGGAAGATGGATTGCCCTAATCTCTCTAACTTTGCAAACGTAGCTCAGATGAATGATTCCGACAGTGAAAGGGACATGCTTTGTGTCTCGTCTGCTACTTGCATAGATGTTTGGATTCTAGACTCTGGGTGCTCTTACCATATGACGCCGCACCGGGAGTGGTTCAGTTCATTTAAGGCGGGCAAGTTCAGATTTGTTTATTTAGGTGATGACCAGACAGGTGAGATCACTGGAATAGGACAAGTTAAAATTGCCATGGACCATGGTGGCACGCGTATACTGGGTAATGTGAGATATGTCCCCAATTTGAGGAAGAAGAAGAAGACTAGAACATAAACTACAAACTAAAACAACCCAAGTACCTAAATAGAATTAGCCAAGCATGGCTAAAAGAAACATCGAATTACCCTGTATAGGAGCTCAAGTTTGGCTTCCCACAATTCCTAGGAACAATGCTCTTTAAGGAGGAAACAAGAATACTTGTTGTATTCTGAATAGGTGTGATAAGGTGTGATTTTTACAAAGGATGAGCACTCTTATTTATAGCAAAAATTTTCCTTTCAATGGTGGAGGAGTTGATGGCCATTATGGCCTTCATTGCTCACCAATTAACTTTTGAAAACTCCTTCCCACTACCATCAATTCTCCACTCATCCTTTAATCCTTATTTTCCATGTGCTTAATTTAGAGAGTGTTGGTTCATATTCTTGATTTCCACTTTAAGTCCTCTCTTTGCTAGCTCTTCAATTCTGGCCCTTTAACTCTTTGAAACTTCACTTTTCATCCTCCACTCTTGAACTTTTACACTTTGGTCCTTCCTTTCCTGAAACTTACAATTTGGTCCCTCGACAAAAATGATAATTATACCAGCTTTCCTAAAAATATAGAAATAACTATATAAATCCCTAAAAAGATAAAATAAAGTTAGAAAAACAAATAAAAGCTAATCTATATGCAAAATACAAAATAAATAGAAAATCTATATAAAAATAATAAAAATCCTATATGAGACTCAAAAATAATAAAATAAAAAGACTAAAAAGACCCTAAAAACATCATATAAAATCCAGTCATCACACCACTATGCCCAACGACAGCTTGTCCTCAAGTGACAAAACTTAAAGAGAAACTCGTCACTGAGTTTACAGAAAGTTTATCTGATTAAAACTTGAAGCACAAGAGCCTTTCCAAGAAAGCTTAGCTGATTTGGAAGACATGCATGTTTACATATATTTAATCAAGAAAGTTAGGCTTGGCTTTAACATGTTGAGTTCATCAAATTAAGCTCACAAAAGATATTCTCCATGAAAAACAAGAAAGCTCAATGATCCTGCCTATCATTCAAATCAAAACTGAAACAGTGCAACTAAGTAAATTTGAAGAGATTTTTAAAGGTTGTAACTTGGCCAAAGGGTTGAACAATTCAAGGTGTGGATTTCAAGACTTAGCAACTCTATTGGCTGACTCAGATCTGTTGTTAAGTGATTTTTTTGACTAAGAGCTTTAAACAATTCAACACAAAGGGTTCTCACAATTTTTTTCTTTTTTTTTTTGTACAAAGTAGTGGAATGTATGGGATGAATGAATTGAATTTTACTCCCCTCATACTCTCTCTCACCCGACTACTTCATTATTTTTTTTATATATTTCTTTTTCTAAGGCACATACCTTATTCTTTTTTTTTAAGAGAAACCCAACAAACATAGCTCTAGCAATTTCAGCTCATGAATCACACTAACAACTTAAAAATTATCACACAAAGTAGGCTCCAAAGAATGACTCTTTTAAGGCTCAAAAAGGGGGCTACTAGTGGATTTTAAATTCAAGCAAGAATCTAAGTTTTCAAAAATGCATATAATCTCTTCTCAACTTACAAAGTAAACAAAATCCCAATCAACATGCATCACAAGGTAGAAAAATCTTACAGTCCTGCATTCAGAGTCCTCAGCTCTCAGAAAAACATAAGGTAAGTGGTACCCTTTTAGAACTCAGAAAAACTTTGCCAACAACCAAAACAATCAAGATGTCCAAATCATTTCTAACAACATGCAATCCTAACCGCATCAAAACATAGAACCTTTTCAAAAAGCAGTTCAATCAGATAAAGCATTCACAGAGCAATAGAAGCATTCAGACTGGATAAAGACATTCAACCATGCAGTTTAAAAACCTAAAAGCAAAAATAAAAACTAGCACTAAAAATAAAACTAAAAACTATTAAACTGAAAAACTAAAAGCTGGTATTTTTCTCTTTTTTTTTTTTTACAAATTGTCCAGGAAACCTCCTTGCAATTTCAACTTTGAACACTCCAAGTTCACGAGGGCTCTTTCTCCTTCTAGTGCCTTTCCAGAAAATTGAACAAACAAAAGTGTCACAAGCAGAAGCTTGTTTGACTTGTTTGTTCCCAAAACAACATTACTTAAGAACAAGGGTTGAAAATTGTGTCCACCTAAAAACAAACAAGAATTCTTGAGTTCCCAAAGATCAAAACCATTATAAAAGAAAGGGAAAACTCAAAGGATCAAAAACTTTTCAAGAACTGGTGGACACAAAATTATTTGAAAACAAAGAAAACAGAAAATAAAATAAAATGAAGAAAGTTGCCCGAGCTCCAGCGCTTGAGCGTTGGGTTTTCCATCGCTTGGGCGCTGGAAATAAAATGAAAAACTGGGCAAGAAATAAGGGCTCAACGCATGAGTGTTGGACCCCCAACGCTTGGGCGTTGGGGTTCCTGCAGCTATTTATTCAACATAATAAAATAAAATAAAATATGCACTTGGGTTGTCTCCTAAGAAGCCCAATGTTATAGTCTTTGGTAGACTTTTCACTAATTAATTCTCAACCGGGGTCTATTACAAAATTCATTAGACCCCTCAAATCATGCAAATATTGGCACAAATACATCATGGTGCCCAATGAATTTTCAGCCAACAAGCCAACAATATTCAAATTAAAAATGGAAGGGATAAATAAATTTTCCCTTCCTTATTCTTTGCCTTGCCGTTCGGAACCTAGAACATAGGTTCCTTGAGGTTCTTCTTCCTCCATCTCCAATTTGTCTTCAAAGAAAAATTCTACAATGGAGGTCTCTTTCACCGCCTCTCTTTGAACCACGAGTTCACTTTCATGAATAGGTGGTTGTCGTTCATCCCTGGGCTGCCTCCTTAGAATGCTTTGTATCTTCACTTGTAACTCCTCCATGGCCTTACATTCTTGCTCAGGGGTTGGCAAAAATCCCGCATTTCGCTTGCACCCTGAATTAAAATAGAATTCGCCAACTAGAGTGAAAGCTTGCTGCTTCTTTTTCTCATATTCTATTTCAAGTTTAGCCCAGATTTTTGCCTCCCTTTGTTCGAATGTTTCAGCCATTGCTATACCTGACAATACTCAGCAAACAAAATTAGCAGCACCAGTTCATCACACAGATAATATTTTTTTTCATTTTTTTTATATAAAAAAAACAGCACTAAACAAATTAATAAAAAGAACTTAAACAGAACCTATCCTCGGCAGCGGCGCCAAAAACTTGATAGCCAAATCCGCAAGTGCACGGATGGTTATCGCGTAATATATAAGATATCGAACCCACAGGGATAGGTGTCTTTTTAGTAACTTGTTTAGTACTTTAACAGAAAATTAAAAGATGTATTTTTTATGTTGGTTTTAGGACAAGTAAATAAAATAGCATAAAATAAAAGAAAATAAAGATGATGGAATTTAAGCACTTGGGTTGAATTACATAGTCTATAAAATATGCTAGCAAACTCCTACTTAATTACTACAAGTTAATCTCTTACACATTGTAGAACTTTCTTTCTAATTACTAAACTCAATTTCTTGAAATTTAGTTAATTAAAGAAGAAGACGAAGATGAAGTGCAGGCCAACATAAAGCTACGTCTATCCTAATTTGTTAGCGATATATACTTATAGCCTTTTTTAATTCCTATTTCCCTTACTACTTACCAATTCTCATTCGTATAAGCAATAAGCAAGAACTCTTGTGTACTTTAAGAGGAAATGAAGAACAAGGAAATAAAACATAAACTGGAAATATTATTGAGAAATGTAGAAGAAGACTAGAACATAAACTACAAACTAAAACAACCCAAGTAACTTAAAAGAATTAGCCAAGAATGGCTAAAAGAAACATCGAATTACCCTGGATAGGAGCTCAAGTTTGGCTTCCCACAATTCCTAGGAACAATGCTCTTTAAGGAGGAAAGAATAATACTTGTTGTATTCTGAATAGGTGTGATAAGGTGTGACTTTTACAAAGGATGAGCACTCCTATTTATTGCAAAAATTTGCCTTTCAATGGTGGAAGAGTTGATGGCCATTATGGCCTTCATTGGCCACCAATTAACTTTTCAAAACTCCTTCCCACTACCATCAATTCTCCACTCATCCTTTAATCCTTATTTTCCATGTGCTTAATTTAGAGAGTGTCGGTTCATATTCTTGATTTCCACTTTAAGTCCTCTCTTTGCTAGCACTTAAATTCTGGCCCTTTAACTGTTTGAAATTTCATCCTCCACTATTGAACTTTTACACTTTAATCCTTCCTTTCCTGAAACTTACAATTTGGTCCCTGGACAAAAATGATAACTATACTAGCTTTCCTAAAAATATAAAAATAACTAAAAAAATCCCTAAAAATATAAAATAAAGTTAGAAAAACAAATAAAAGCTAATATATATTCAAAATGCAAAATAAATAGAAAATCTATATAAAAAGAATAAAAATCCTATATGAGACTCAAAAATAATAAAATAAAAAGTCTAAAAAGACCCTAAAAACATCATATAAAATCCAGTCATCAAGCCCAACAATGACATCCTTTCTTCTTTAGGATTTTGCAAAGCTTCTTCACAAAGATTCTTATATGCTCATCATCATCATCATCACTATCGGATTGAGAATCTTCCTCTTGTGAACTATCATATATTGTAGCTTTAGTTCTCGAAGCAAAAGGTCGAATGTTCTTATCAACTGCTTCTTGTTGTTCCAACTTACTGAGTTCAAGTTCATGTTCTTGCAACTTGCCAAAAAGTGCAGCCAATGTCATTTTTGATAGGCTCTTCTTTTCTGATATTGCTATTACCTTTGGTTGCCATTCTCTTGACAATGATCTAAGAACCTTTAACTCCCTTTTGGAAAAATCTTTTCCAAGAGAAATTAAATGGTTAGTCAAGAGTGTAAACCTTTTTTTCATATCTAGAATAGTTTCTCTGGGTAACATTCTAAACATTTCATACTCGTGTGAGAGGGTATTTAACCTAGACCTTTTGACCTCTTCGGTTCCCTCATTGGTCATCTCTGAAGTATCCCACATATCTCTGGCCGTCTTACAGTTAGATACCATATAGAACTCATCCATCCCTAGGGCTGATGTTATAATGTTCATGCTTTTTAAGTCATACTGAACTTTCTTCTTCTCTTCTTCACTCCATGTATTTTCTGGTTTTGCTTGTGTACCACCCACATCAGTCATTGGAATAAAAGGACCTTCTTCAATGGCTTTCCTGATTTCCACATCTAATGTCCTTATGAAGATTGTCATCTTGATTTTCCGAAAGTCATAGTGGTCTCCATTGAAATATGGTGGTCTGTTTAAGTTGAAACCTTCACTAGTACTTGGCGTAGAAGAGGCTGCCGTCTTCCTGGACCTTAGGAATAATTTACCTAAACTTACACTCTGATGCCATTGTAAGTGCAGATAGCAACCTAAGAGGGGGGGGGGTAAATTAGGTTATCTCAATTTTCCGCCTTATCAAAACTGGTTACCTTAAGTATGATCAGAAATACAATTGTTAATTGTAAATGCAGCGGAATAGAGACTTGCTGAAAGTAATAGATAAAGTTTGAGAGAATTGCACACAGATTTTATCCTAGTTCACCTTCAACCACCGAAGGCTGCGTCTAGTCCCCCGTTCTGATTTAGGGATTTTTCCAATATGATCAAGTAATCTTACAGATGCTTGCGCCAAGGCCCCTAAGAATACTTATCATTCTTCCCGAAAGCACACCACTTTCGATTGATAAGCGTTCTTACCGATACTTGCGCCAAGAACCCTAAGAAGACCTATCAACCCTCAGAAAGCACACCACCTTCTGATGACACCGAACACTACGGTGGACTTTGAATCAAAATGATTCAAAGGACCTTTTTCACACCAAACACTATGGTGAATGAATCAAACCGATTCAAGAGGTAAAGAAGCTTTTGCTATGGCAGAACAATCCTTCTATCTAACAGGATTGGTCTTAGTTTGTTTGCTCCACGAAACTTACAGTGAAGGCTCAAATATTCTGAGTTTCTTAAATGTTGAACAACAAAAGTGTTCTTATGAAAATGAAGGAGCGATTACTCAGAATAATTTTTCTAATGAATATGAAAGTTGTTCTCATTCTCTTGTAAGTTGTTGTTTCGTTACAGAGCATCAATGGACTACTTATAAGCACTAGAGGTCATCCATGAACCATCACAAGGCTTCCCAAATGTTTTGAGACGCATTGGTTCATGAAACAACACAACTGTCGACCTGGTAATCGATTACAGTATTCTGGTAATCGATTACAGTAGTCGTTGTAGTTCAAATTTAAAATTTGAACTGTGTAATTGATTCCTGCAACTTGCTAATCGATTAAACTACTATCCGTTTTAGTTATGTGCCAATTTTTTCAACTGAGTATTCGATTACTGACTTGGGTAATCGATTACCGACATGTGTAATCGATAGCTCAGCTCTTGTAATCAATTACCCCTAGTCCAGAACTCAGTTTATGAAATTTTAAACCCTAATTGAGTGTTTCTACTAAGTCTTACTTGTGAAAACATATTATACTCAATTAGTTGATTATTAATGAGCCTTCAAATGTAATGTAACCTTAATAAAGCATATCACACTAAGTAACAAGACTTAAGCTTAGAACTCGAACCTTAATAGTTGATCTTGCAATTTGAGCTGGTTTCTTTAAGTCTTCTTTTCTTCTCTTTTCTTCTTTTTGTGATGTGTGTTGTCTTCATCAAAACCTCAGCCACAGTCTAAGGACGAGACCTTCTTCACAATCTGCCCCTTTTTGATGATGACAAACAACACGCTTGAAAGTTGGTTGATCATTAGACTTTTCTCCCCCTGTCTTATATATTTTCGCCATTTGTTTGGCAATTAATGCTCAGTATCCTGAAAAGGATCAAGAATACACAAGGCTTTTCTCCCTCTTATGACATCATCAAAAAGAAGAAAAGGCCATACAAAATATTCCAGGATAGAAGTATAAAGGGAAGCAAGGATGACAAAGATATTATGCTAAAAGGAAGTGCAGAACCATAGCATATTATGGGGGTTTTGTTAATCAAACCAGAACATATGAAAATTAAAGCCAAACTCTGAAAGCTAATTGTTTTTCACTTCTCCCCTGATGTAATCGATTATAGTATTCCAATAATCAATTACTGAAAATCTCTAGAAATTTTTTTGGGCCCAAATTTTCAGAGTAATCGATTATTGGAAATTTCTGGAAAATTTCTTGGGCCAAAATTTTCATGGTAATCGATCACTACACTTAGGTTATCGATTACTGAAATTTTGCGAAAAATGTTCTGGGCCGAATTTTTCCCTGTAATCGATTACTCATTCTGTGTAATCGATTACTATATCTAGAAATTTGATTTTTCAGATTTGGTAAGCATTGTTTGAATCAATTATCTAACAAAGAGCTATGATGCAAATGCATATGCTTAGAATGCTTACTCTTCTTCACAATACTATTTGAAAGTTATAGAATTTTGCTTTTTTATCTAAAGATTTTCCTTACCAATAACATATTGTATATTTGTGTCTTGAATGACCATCCTTTGTATATAACATTTCTGATCACAAGGTCCTCATGCACACCTGCACAATAAAATCATTGGTATTTTCTAGGTACCCAATAGTCTTTGGGTCCTAATAAGTTAGTTCCTTTCTCACCCCATATAAACCTTTTGTTGGAGACTCCATTATTTCTATAATAACATTGGTTAGGAGTATAGTAGGAGCACCTAGATTTCATGTTAGGCACTTTGTCTTTAGGATAATAGAAAGTTATGAAATATGCCTTTGTAGGTTGAGCATCATCATGTACTCTCCTTGTGTGATCAAAGTTGCATGAATAAATTGGTTTAAAAGTGATTTTCTCAATACCACTAGAATGACTTTGATGAGACAAATCTAGAAAACTTTTGTAAGTAATGTATCATTGTTAATTTGACAACTCATCCTTATCATTTGTACCTTTGTTTACCACTTGAGTTAATTCATCAATTTTTAACTCAAAGGTTATGCATTTATCTATAGTTATAAAATCACTTTTAATATCCACTTTAGCTTTTAGTTGATCTAACTTATCTTGCTTGCTTTTTGTTTTACTTTGTAAAGATGAGATGGTCTTATTTTGTTTTGCATATACTTTAGAAATATTTAAGAAAATATCATGCAATTCATAAAAGGTATTTTGTAATTCATCAAATGAAAATTTAGCATTACTAACCTCATCATTTTCATCATTTGAATGATGCGTTGCAATCAAAATGAGATGTGCTTCTTCATTTTCTGAATTGGATGATGAACTTGCTTCATTGTCTTCCATGTATGCATTCTTTAATATCATGTTCTTTTTCTCAAAAAATTTCTTTAAGCCATGCTTCTTTCTTTGAAGGTTATGACATCCTTTCTTCTCGAGGATTTTGCCAAGCTTCTTCGCAAAGATTCTTATATGCTCATCATCATCATCATCACTATCAGATTGAGAATCTTCCTCTTGTGAACTATCATATCTTGTAGCTTTAGTTCTCAAAGCAATAGGTCGAATGTTCTTATCAACTGCTTCTTGTTGTTCCAACTTACTAAGTTCATATTCTTGCAACTTGCCAAAAAGTGCAGCCAATGTTATTTTTGATAGACTCTTCTTTTCTGATATTGCTGTTACCTTTAGTTGCCATTCTCTTGAAAATGATCTAAGAACCTTTAAATTCAAATCATTTTAGGAAAAATCTTTTCCAAGAGAAATTAAATGGTTAGTCAAGTGTGTAAACCTGTTTTGCATATCTAGAATAGTTTCTCTAGGTAACATTCTAAACATTTCATACTCTTGTGAGAGGGTATTTAATCTAGACCTTTTGACCTCTTTAGTTCCCTCATTGGTCATCTGTAAAGTATCCCACATATCTCTGGCCGTCATACAGTTAGATACTCTAAAGAACTCATCCATCCCTAGGGCTGATGTTATAATGTTCAAGCCTTTTAAGTCATACTAAACTTTCTTCTTCTCTTCTTCCCTCCATGTATTTTCGTGTTTTGCTTGTGTGCTACCACCCACATCAATCATTGGAATGAAAGGATCTTCTTCAATGTCTTTCCTGATTTCCACATCTAATGACCTTATAAAGATTTTCATCTTGATTTTCCAAAAGTCATAGTGGTCTCCATTGAAATATGGTGGTCTGTTTATGTTGAAACCTTCACTAGTACTTGGTGTAGAAGAGGCTGCCGTCTTCCTAGACCTTAGGAATAATTTACCTAAACTTACACTCTAATGCCAATTGTAAGTGCAGATAGCAACCTAAGAGGGGGGCTGAATTAGGTTATCTCAATTTTTCGCCGAATCAAAATTGGTTACTTTAAGTATGATCAGAAATACAATTGTTAATTGTAAATGTTGTGGAATGGAGACTTGCTGAAAGTAAGAGATAAAGTTTGAGAGAATTGCACACAGATTTTAGCCTGGTTCACCTTCAACCACCAAAGGCTACGTCTAGTCCCCCGTTCTGATTCAGGGATTTTTCCAATATGATCAAGTAATCTTACAGATGCTTGTTCCAAGGCCCCTAAGAATACTTATCAATCTTCCCGAAAGCAAACCACTTCCGATTGATCAGCGTTCTTACCGATACTTGCGCCAAGGACCCTAAGAAGACCTATCAACCCACATAAAGCACACTTACTCAGAATAATGTTTCTAATGAATATGAAAGTTGTTCTCAAGCTCTTGTAAGATGTTGTTTCGTTTTTGAGCATCAATGGACAATTTATAGGCACTAGAGGTCGTCCATGAACTATCACAAGGCTTCCCAACGGTTTTGAGACGCATTGGTTTATGAAACAACACAACTTTCGACTTGGTAATCGATTACAGTATTCTGGTAATCGATTACACTAGTCGTTGTAGTTTAAATTTCAAATTTGAACTGTGTAATCAATTACTGCAACATGGTAATCGATTACACTACTAGCTGTGAAGAAGGTCTTGCTCCTGACCCTGGCTGAGGTTTTGATGACGACAAACTCGTGAACAAAAAGAAGAAAAGAGGATTTAAAAGAACTAGTGCAACATGTCTCAAGCAATCTCAAGGGTTCAAGCTTCAAGCTTTAACTAAGTCTTGCATATTTAGGTAAGTTATGCTTCTAAGGTATCCTTAAGTATGAAGGCTCAAAGATAAAAGTAACATATTGAGTTTAACCTTTTTCATAAGATAAAAGTGATAGAAAAACTCAAGTGGATCTTCAAGTTTCACTTTCTAGAAAATGGACTTTAGTGTAATCGATTACACCATTAAGGTAATCGATGACACAAAGGCAAGTAATCGATTACAGCTTGCTTGTAATCGATTACATGTTTGAATTTGAAATTCAAACTGCAACGGTCACATAGTGTAATCGATTACCTAAGTATTGTACTCGATTACATACTCGACTAGTTGCATTATTTCATGAACCATTGTGTCTCAAAATGTTTGGGAAGCATTGTGTTGGTTCATAGATGATCTCTTATGCCTATAAATAGTCCATTTAAGTCCAGAAAAGTGACAAGACTCATAAGACTCATATATGCACAATTAACACACTTTCATAAACAAAAACCTTTGTTCTACAACTTTCAAGAGTCAATATTCTGAGTTTCTTGTTCTTCACTGTAAAAAGAAAACTTATGATGTTCAACTATTGAAGAACTCAGAATAAGAAAGAGCCTTCATATGAAAAGTGCCTAAAATCATAACTTCTATATTCAATCCATTCTATGTTAGAGGATTGAATCAGCCGGTTAGAAATTCTTCTTCATTTTCATTCTGGTTGAGTGAAATATTCACCATAGGGCTCGGTGAAGGTTGGTTGTCAGAAAGTGGTTTGCTTTCAGATTCTGAAAGTGGTGTGCTATCAGGTTGTTGATAGAAATTCTTAAAGTCCTTGGTGTAAGCACTTGTAAGAAGTTTTTATCAATAGTGGAAAAATCCTCAAGGGGTTTCTTGAGGGACTGGAGGTAGACTTCGGTGGATTGAAGGTGAACCAGGATAAATTCCGTGTGTGATTTCTCCTAACCCCCATCTTTTACTTTCAAGCAACGTTTATTTCTGCTGCACTCACAATCATCATTTGTAATTATCTTTATCTTAAAAGTAACAAGTATTGTGAAGGCGGAAATCGTGCAAACCTGATTCGCCCCCCCCCCCCTCAGGTTCCTATCTATACTTACAATTGGTATCAGAGCGTATGTTTAGGTAATTTGCTCCTAAGATCTGGGAAAATATGGCATCCTCTTCTAGTCATGGTACTGGTGAGGGTTTCAACATAAATAGGCCACCATACTTCAATGGAGACCACTATGACTTCTTGAAAATCAAAATGAAAATCTTTATAAGGTCATTGGATGTGGAAATATGGAAAGCCATTAAAGAAGGTCCGTTTATACCAATGAATGAAGTGCGTGATAGCACACAACCCAAACAAGAAAACATAAGGAGTGCAGAAGAAAAGAAGAAAGTTCAATATGACCTTAAAGGCATGAACATTCTTACATCTGCTCTTGGCATGGATGAATTGTTCAGAGTATCAACGTGCAAAACTTCAAAAGAAATATGGGATACATTGATGGTAACCCATGAAGGAACAGATGAAGTCAAGAGATCAAAAATCAATTCCCTATCACAAGATATGAGATGTTCAGAATGCTCCCTGGTGAAAAGCAACTCTCTTTGGAAAACTCCAAGAACATGAATTGGAGTAGGAAAACACCAAGAACATGAACAACATGAGAAGAAGTATCGTTCCATCTCTCTAAAAGCAAAGGAAAGCATTAAAAAAGAATATATGATGCAGATTATGAAGAGGACGTCAATGAAAATATGAATCTTCTTGTGAAGAATCTCAGAAAGCTATTCAAAAGGAAAGGTATGAAATTTAAAAATAATAGAACTTTCCAAAGGAATAGTGAACCTTCCTCCTCTCAGAAATTTACATGCTTTGAGTGTGGGAAACCTGGACATATCAAACTGGAGTGTCCAAACCTTCAAAAGAAGAAACATGGATTAAAAGATATGTTTGAAAAGAAAGATCCAACTTCACGCAGAGCCTACATTGCATGGGATGAAAATGAAGTAAGTTCTTTATCCGACTCTGAAAAGGAAGAAGCACAGGTTGCTTTAATGGCCTCTCATGACTCAGATAATGAAGATATCGAGGTTAGTAGCAATGGTATTTCATTTCATGATTTACAAATTGCCATAGAAAATGTGTTTAAATTATGTCAAAGTTTCTCTAAAGTAAGTAGTAAACAAAATGCTATTATCTCTTCATTAGAAATTAAGTGTAAAACTTTACAGAATGAATTAGATGTAGTAAAATCAAAATCAGACATTCCACATGAATGCCCTAAGTGTAATTCATTAGAAGAGAAAATAGACAATCTTCAACAAAGAGTTCTTAACTTCAAAGCTTGTTCAAAATGAAAAGTCTTTGAACATTTCCTCTATAAGAAGTGACCATGGTGGAGTTTCAGAATCATCTATTCCAGGAATTATGTGATGAAAGTCGAATTTCACATAACTTCTCCGCTCCAAGAACACCACAACAAAATGGTGTTGTAGAAAGGAAGAACAGGTCACTAGAGGAATTAGCAAGGACCATGCTAAGTTAATCCAATCTCCCTAAATACTTTTGGGCTGATGCAGTAAGTACTACATGCTATGTATCCAACAGAGTACTCATAAGGTCAATACTGAAGAAGACTCCTTATGAATTGTACAAAGGAATAAAACCTAACATTGCTCATTTACATGCTTTTGTATCAAAATGCTTTGTCTTGAACAACGGTAAGGAAAACCTTGGTAAGTTTGATGAAAAATCTGCTGAAGGTATATTCCTTGGGTATTCTCTGACAAGAAAAGCATACAGAGTCTTCAACAAGAAAACTCTAGTAGTTGAAGAATCTGTTCATGTCTCTTTTGATGAGTCTAACTCTTCAAATGAAGATAAAGATGTTTTACCTGATTATGATGAGGAAGAAAACAGAATCAAGGATGACCATCAAAAGCAAATGGAGCAAAATTATGAACCAGCATAACAAGTTGAAGATGCCACTTATGAATTGCCAAAAGAATAGAGAAGACACAAAGATCATCCCATTGACAACATCATAGGTGACATATCAAAAAGAGTTTCAACAAGACTACGCTTAAATGATTCAGTCTTAAACATGGATTTTGTTTCTCAAATAGAACCTTCTAAGGTAAATGATGCTTTAGAAGATGAGTACTGGATAGTAGCCATGCAAGAGGAGTTGAACCAATATGAAAGAAACCAAGTATGGGAATTGGTTCCCAAGCCTATTGATAAACATATCATTAGAACAAAGTGGGTGTTCAGGAACAACTTAGATGAAAATGGTATCATTGTGAGAAACAAGGCAAGATTGGTAAAACAAGGATATTATAAAGAAGAAGGGATAGACTTTGATGAAACCTATGCACCAGTTGCTCGTTTGGAAGCCATAATACTTCTATTGGCGTATGCTTGCTCTTTAAACTTTCCATTGTATCAAATGGATGTTAAAAGTGCTTTCTTAAATGGATACATTCAAGAAGAAGTCTATGTGAAGCAGCCACCAGGGTTGGAAGATTCTAAATATCCTTCACATGTCTTCAAGTTGAAGAAAGCCCTTTATGGTCTAAAGCAAGCTCCCCGAGCATGGTATGACAGACTAAGTACATTTCTCTGTGAGAAAGGATTTCAGAAGGGTAAGGCTGATACAACAATATTCATCAAGAAGACCAAAGGTAATACGTTATTAGTTCAAATTTATGTAGATGATATCATTTTTGGTTCTACTAACGAAAATTTTTGCAAGGAATTCTCAAACATGATGCAAGAAGAATTTGAAATGCCTATGATGGGAAAGCTAAACTTCTTCTTAGGATTGCAAATCAAGCAATCGAAAGACGGAATATTCATAAGTCAATCCAAATTCTGCAAAGATCTCTTAAAGAAATATGATTTGGATTATTGCAAAGCCATAGCTACACCAATGGGGTCAAATACTTATCTAGATCAAGATGAGTCCGGAATTCCAGTGGATATTACCAAATACAGAGGTATGATCGGATCTCTTCTTTATTTGACAGTTAGTAGACCTGATATTATGTTCAGTGTATGTCTATGTGCTAGATATCAAGCATCTCCCAAAGAATCTCATTTAAGTTCTGTTAAAAGGATTTTCAAATACTTGAAAGGAACTTCAAATGTAGGTTTGTGGTATCCCAAAGGAGGTGTCTGATGAAAGAGATATGGAAGATGAAAAGAGGTTTTCCTCCACTAACTACTATCAAATCCCTTTCAAGACTCAATCATAGTATAGTATCGGGTTTTGTCGTCTCCACAGGGATTGTGTTGCTACGTATTAATCTCACTAGCTAGACGTTGAATAAGCGGTTCAAAATGTGATAATTATTCTAAATGAGAACAACAATAAAGAAAGCGATAAAAGAAGTTAACAGAGGTAAACAAAGAAGAAAGCGTACTTACGAAATGATGTTACTTAATCCACAACTTGTTCTCAACCAAGACACTCATATAAGATGGATTTAACATTTAAGATGCCGGTAAGAGCTATTTACCTAACTAACTCCTTAATTAAGCAAAGCCTACCAATTGAGAACCTAGCCTTAATCCCTTAAGTCCTAACAATCCCAAAAGGCGCATTGTAGCATAAATTCTCTTGATGAGACATACCCTAAGCTCCGTTTCTAACCCAAGAAGTTCATGTCCCAGTGGATGGAATCTATGACCGTCACTCATGAAATCCCATTGATTCCCGCCTAGGTACTCCTATCCTAGTGGTGAGTATCCCGACTAGTCACTCGGTTAAGACCTCGTTCCCAACTCAAGATATTCCTACCTAGTGGTGAGTGTATCCCATCGTCACCTAGAAGACCTCACCTAGCCTAAGACAATTCATTCTTAAGTTAACTAGTGCAAAGGGCGGTTCCTCTCATTTACTAAACTCACACCAAAATCCCTTTTGTCATGCAAGCCTTAAAAATCATCACATGATCAAGAGATACATGAAGCACAAAGAGAAACTAACAAACCCAAGACATGAGTGCATTTCCCTCTTCCATAACCAAGCATACATCAATCCATATCAATTTTCCAATATATCTATGAATCAATACAAGCTTTAGATTTCACCAATTGACCAAATGAAGCATTAAACATAGAGAGCAACACCCAACCATGAAAACCCATCATAACAATTGCATAAAGATGTATTAAACAAGAGTGAATCAAATTACATCATCCAAAGTACCAAAATAGAATCAAACAACATAGAAGGGGAAGAGAGGGAAGAGAAGGAAGATAGAACCCAAGGTGAAACGGAACCATGGCCTTCCGGAGGGGATGCATGACTCCTCCATGGTGCCCTAGCACCGGCCTCCAAGTGCTTGGCCGCACCTCTCCACCATCAACCCCCCAAAACCTAAAATTAGATCCAAATTATATAGCAGATTTTGGAATCTGCGACGCCGGCGCGAGCGCGCCAGCTTTCTGGGGCGAGCGCGCCAACTTGGGTAAAACCAGCTCCTACTCTCTGTCTCGGGGGCGAGCGCGCCAGCATCCTGGGGCGAGCGCGCCCAATTGGGGCGAGCGCGCCAGCTTCCTGGGGCGAGCGCGCCAGACACCTGAAACCAGAAAAATCACAGAAAAGCCATAAAAAATGTCTAATAAATAGATACAAACATAGAACAACCTAGAAATACAAAAATGTATGATATGAGACCAAAATGAGTGAAAAATGAATCAAAATCCTAATTAACCTACGGATCTATATGCAAAATAAATATGAAAATAGCCCTAAAACCCGGGTCAACAGTGTCTGATAAGGAAAATCGCATGTGTACGATTAAACTATCGCGTAATAAAAAGATCGAACCCAAGGGATAGGTGTTCTTATTATTATAGAATTTAGTACTTGTGCAATAAAAATAAAATGATATGTTTGATGTTTGGTTTAGGACAAGATGAAAGCAAAAGCATATAATAATAAAATGAAATAAGATGAGAAGACTTTAAGCTCTTGGGTTGATTTACATAATTTATAAAACATGCTAGAAAACTCTTACTAAATTTCTGAACTTTAAATTCATATTCATGGTGCTATAGCCTAAGTTTCTACATCCTAATAGCCTTAAGAAATGTAGAACTTTCTTACCTAATTACTAGCTCCATAGCCTTGGTTATTAGTTAATTAGAGAAGAAGATGAAGAAAGAATCTGGGCCAACACAAAGTTACGTACATCCTTATAGCCTTAAGAAATGCAAACATATAACCTTTTTTATTTCCTATTTCCCTTACTACTTACCAAATGGCCTTATGACATAAGTAGAAAGCAAGAAATCTTTTGCGCATAAAGATTAATGAAGAACAAAGAAATAAAACATGAATTGAAGATATTATTCAGAAATGTAAAAGAAAACTAGAACATGAATTATAAACTAAAACAACCCAAAAACTTAAAAGAGAAGTTAGCCAAGCATGGCTAAAGGAGACATTGAATTACCCTGGATAGGAGCTCAAATATGGCTTCCCACAAGTCCTAGGAACAATGCTCAAGAGGGAGAAAGAGAGAGTACTTGTTGTATTCTAAGATGGTGTGTTTTACAAGTGAAGAAAAGGTCCTATTTATAGTAAAAATCCAGCCTCCAACGCTTCAACGCCAGCATTCCCAACGCTTGGGTGCTAGGGAGCAATTAAATCCCACTACCAGACCGAGACCCAGCGCTTGAGCGCTGGGTTCTAGCGCTGCAGCGCTGGCTACTGATTCTTCAACTTCAAGCTTTTCCTTCCTTCTTCATGGTAGTGGGTTTTGAATGCCATAAAAACCCACTTATCAGCCCTTTAATCAATTCTGAAACCTCTCCTCCACTATCATCAATCCTCCACTCATCCTTTAATCCTTTTTTTCCATGTGCTTAATTTAGAGAGTTGCTTCATATTCCTCTTTTTTACTTTTAGTCCTCTCTTGGTTAGCACTCCAATTCAAGCCCTTGAATTCTCTCAATCTTCACTTTTAGCCCTCCATTCTTGAACTTTCACATTTTGGACCTTGATTTCCTGAAACTTTACAAAGTGGTCCCTGGACAAAAATGATAACTAAACCAGCTTTTCCTAAAAATATAAAATAGCTATAAAAATTCCTAAAAATATAAAATAAAGTTAGAAAAACTAATAAAATCTAATCTACATGCAAAATGCAAAATAAATATAAAATCTACATAAAAACAATAAAAAACCTATATGTGACTCAAAAATAATAAAATAAAAAGACTAAAAAGACCCTAAAATTATCATATAAAATCCACTCATCAGTGCCTGTGATCTGATTGGATATTCTGACTCAGATTTTGCTGGATGCAAAACTGAGAGAAAAAGCACAAGTGGTACTTGTCACTTACTAGGAAATGCTCTTGTTTCTTGGTCCTGTAAGAAACAAGCATGTGTTGCTCTAAGTACTGTAGAAGCAGAATATATTGCTGCAGGAAGTTGTTGTGCACAAACGTTATGGCTCAAACAACAACTCAAAGATTATGGCTTAGAGCTGGGCTGTATTCCAATCAAGTGTGACAATACCTGTGCAATTAACCTTACCAAAAACCCCATCATGCACTCTAGAAAGAAACATATTGATACAAGACATCATTTTCTTCGAGATCATGTCATGAGAAAAGATATAGAAATTTCTTTTGTAGACACACATAACCAATTAGCTGATATTTTCACTAAACCTCTTCCTAAAGATTCATTCTTTAAAATTAGGAGAGAATTAGGTATATTAGATGATCTTGATGTTTGATTATGTGTTTACATGTTTGCTTCTCCAAAAATAAGCTCCAAAATGTGGTTTTCAAACTCTGTAATTGATTACACCTTTTTGGTAATCGATTACACAGGAAAATTTGGCCCAGGTTTTAAAACAGAGAGTTTGATTAATCGATTACTCAAAGGGTTGTAATCGATTACCACAATATTTTGGTTCAGGAAAATTTCCAGAGAATTTGGTTAATCGATTACCATGTTATGTAATCGATTACCTTTTCAAAGTTAGTATTCCTATCCATCTCTTAACCGTCTGTAATCGATTACCCAACTTGCAGTAATCGATTACATACTCGAAACAAGCATATATCTAAACCAAAATTCCTTTCCCTCCTATTTTTTGAAATTCAACAATCCCAAAAACTGTCAAGTAATCGATTACATAACTTCTGTAGTCGATTACATACATGGTCAATATAAACAAATCCTTTCATTCATATCATCGTTTTCTTACAGAACAGAAGATCCTCTCATCTTCAACCTCTCACCCTACAAATCATGAACATTCACTCTTGTCCACGTTTCCACACAAGGTCAAACATGTCGTCCTTCCCATTCCCGTCTTCTGCATTCAGACCTCCTCACCCTATGAACTTATCTCGCCTTCTAACCTCACAGGAACAACGTACTCGGTTCGTCACTCGGTTTCTTCATCAAACTGTCAAGAAACCTGTATATGGTGACTTTGTTAGAACAGATAGCAACCTGAGAGGGGGGGTGAATCAGTGTTGCCCCAATTTTCGCCTTATTGAAATTGTTACTTTCAAGTTTATGATGATCACGAATTGATCGTTGTGATTGCAGCGGATATGAACAATACTTGAAAGTAAATGTGAAGGATAAAGAGAATCACACACAAGATTTATCCTGGTTCCCCTTCAATCCACCGAAGACTACGTCCAGTCCCTCAAGAAAACCCCTTGAGTATTTTTCCACTATTGATAAGAATTTCTTACAAGTTCCTAACCCAAGGACCCCAAGAACTTCTACCAATATCCTGTGAAAGCAAACCGCTTTCAACAGCCCCTGAAAGCAAAACGCTTTCAGTTCCTGAAGGCAAACCACCCTCAGACCTTGAAGGCTAAACCACTTTCAATGAAAACCCTGAAAGTAAACCACTTTCAGTGACAACAACCCTTCACCGAATACCACGGTGAAAAACTCAATCTTACAGAAAGAGATGAAGAAGATATTACAATCGACTGTTTCAATCCTTTAACACACAATTGGATTGAACATGAGAAATTATGCTTTAAGGCTTTTAAGCATAATACAATTCTGAGTTCTTCAAGATATGAACAACTAATGTGTTCTTGTGAACATGAAGATCATGAACTCAGAATTTAGGCTCCAAATGATTTAAGTTCTAAAAGATGAACTAATTTTGAAAGAGCTTTGGCCTAATGTGTTTTTCTCATGTGGAATGTGTATATTTCGTGTGTGTTGTGTGTGTTGTGTTTTCTGGACTCAAATGGTCTCTATATAGGCAAGGGAAACTTCCTTGAACCATCACAACCCTTTTCAAAAGGTTTGGGACACAATGGTTCATGAAAAGATGCACTTTTTCGTTCTGGTAATCGATTACCATACTTAGTGTAATCGATTACACAAGTGACCGTTTCAGTTTGAATTTGAATTTCAAACATGTAATCGATTACAAGATTGGAGTAATCGATTACTTGCCTTGGTGTAATCGATTACCATAATGGTGTAATCGATTACACAGAAGCCCATTTTCCAGAAACTTGTTCTTTGAGACTTGCTTAAGGTTTTCTACTTCTTTTAAGTTATGAAAACTCTTAGCTTGATTAGATTAGGTGTTTTAAGGGCCTTTATGCTTTAATAAACCTTTGGAAGCATAACTCACCTAATTCTAAGACTTCTAGACTTATGATGGACTTGTAGTGCTTGTTTCTTTGAAGTTTTCTTTTCTTCTTTTTGTTGATGAGTTTGTCGTCATCAAAACCACAGCCAGGGTCAGGAGCAAGACCTTCTTCACAATCTCCCCCTTTTTGATGATGGCAAACACATTCTTGAAACTTGAAGATCATTTATGCATTCTTGATGCTTAACTCCCCCTATTTGATAGAATCTAGTATTTCTGATATTTCTCCCCCTTTCTAATGTACTTGTTGAATTCCTGCATATGATCTTTAAGAGCACAGAACCTTTCTCCCCCTTTTGACTTCATCAAAAAGAAGAAAAGGCCAAAAAGCGTACAGGCATACACACAAGTATATATTGAAACATAAAGCATGGGGAAATAGGGGTAAACATGTAAAACATGAACAACCAGCACTTACATATATATAAACGAAAGCAAATACATAAGTTATACATAGTAAGACATATCAAACATATGTCTAGTAAAGAACTTTGGAAAGTTTCTTAAAAGAAAAGGTATGAAATTTAACAACAACAGATCTTTCCAAAGGAACAATGAGTCTTCTTCCTCTCAAAAGATCACATGCTTCGAATGTGGCAAGCCTAGACACATCAAGTTAGAATGTCCAAATCTTCAAAAGAAGAAACATGGTCTAAAAGACAAATTCGAAAAGAAGGATCAATCCACACGAAGAGCATACTTGGCTTGGGATGATAATGAAGTAAGTTCATCATCAGATTCTGACAAAGAAGAAGCACAAGTTGCATTGATGGCCTCACATGATTCAGATGTTGAAGATTCCCAAGTGTGTATGAAAGCAGCAAAGGATTTATGGTATCTTGATAGTGGCTGCTCATCACACATGACAGGAGACAAAACAAAGTTTTCTTTTCTTATACCTAGGGAAAAAGGTTTTGTCACATATGGAAACAATCAAAAGGGAAAGATACTCGGTATTGGAAGAATAGGCACACCCCCTCAAACAGTCATCGATAAAGTTCTTTACGTTGATGGTTTAATGCATAATCTTCTGAGTATCAGTCAACTATGTGACAAAGGTTTGAAAGTTGGTTTCATTAATGACATATGTGTAGTAAAATATGTGAAAACTAAAGAAATTAAGTTTTCTGGTTATAAAGTCAATAAAGTCTTCATGATTTCCTTGGAAGAAATTCCACAAAATGTAAGATGTCTTTTAGCCAAGAACAATAGTGATTCATGGCTATGGCATAGAAGACTTGCTCACATACACATAGACCATTTAAACAAACTAGTCAGGCATGATCTAGTTGTTGGGCTTCCAAAGATAAGATTCGAGAAAGACAAGCTTTGTGATGAATGTCAAAAAGGGAAGCAAACCAGAACGTCTTTCAAACCAAAGAACATAGTTTCGAATTCAAGACCCCTTCAATTGCTACATATGGATTTGTTCGGACCTTCAAGAACAAAAAGCCTCCGAGGTAATTTCTATGCACTTGTTATTGTTGATGATTTCTCTATATTTACATGGACATTATTCTTGCCTCAAAAGAATGAAGCCTTCAACGCATTTAAGAAATATGCAAGGCTAGTTCAAAATGAGAAAGCTTTAAAGATCTCTTGTATTAGAAGTGATCATGGTGGAGAATTTCAGAATCATCAATTTCAAGAACTATGTGATGAAAATGGAATATCACCTAATTTCTCTACTCCGAGAACACCACAACAAAATGGTGTTGTAGAAAGGAAGAACAGACTACTTGAAGTATTAGCAAGAACCATGCTAAGTGAATCAAGTCTTCCTAAATATTTCTGGGCTGATGCTGTATGTACTGCTTGTTATGTTTCCAATAGAGTTCTTATTAGACCTATTCTAAGGAAAACTCCTTATGAACTCTACAAAGGAAGGAAACCAAATATCTCTCATCTACATGCTGTTGGATCCAAATGCTTTGTCTTGAATAATGGAAAGGAAAACCTAGGTAAGTTTGGTGAAAAATCTGATGAAGGTATATTCCTTGGTTATTCTCTAACAAGCAAAGCATATAGAGTCTTTAACAAGAAAACTCTATCTGCGGAAGAATCCATACATGTTTCCTTTGATGAGTCTAAATCTTCAATAGAAGAAATAGTCAATCTTCCAGATAATGAAGAAGAAGATATCATTATCAATGAAGACTCTCAAAAGGAAAGAGATCAAAATCCAATACAAGAAGAGCACATTGAAGATAACACTTATCAACTTCCAAAGGAATGGAGAACCCATAGGGATCATCAAGTTTATAATATCATTGGTGATATTTCTAGAGGCGTTTCTACAAGGCTACGCTTAAATGATTCTGTTTTGAATATGGCCTTTGTCTCTCAAATAGAACCCTCAAAAGTAAATGATGCTCTTGAGGTTGAGTATTGGATTGTGGCAATGCAGGAAAAATTAAACCAATTTGAAAGGAATCAAGTTTGGGAACTTGTTCCTAAGCCTAGTGGCAAGCATGTTATTGGAACAAAGTGGGTATTCAGAAACAAGTTAGATGAAAATGGAATCATAGTTAGGAACAAAGCAAGGTTAGTTGCACAAGTTTATAATCAAGCAGAAGGCATAGATTTTGATGAAACCTATGCACCTGTAGCAAGGTTGGAAGCCATAAGACTTCTGTTGGCTTATGCTTACTCTCTAAATTTCCCATTATATCAAATGGATGTCAAAAGTGCTTTCCTGAACGGATACATTCAAGAAGAAGTCTATGTGAAGCAACCTCCAGGATTTGAAGATCCCAAGTTTCCTTCACATGTCTTCAGATTAAAGAAGGAACTTTATGGTCTTAAGCAAGCCCCTCGTGCATGGTACGATAGATTAAGCACATTCCTTTGTGAGAAAGGATTCCAAAAGGGTAAGGCTGACACAACCTTTTTTATCAAGAAAACCAAAGGTAATACTTTATTAGTTCCAATATAGGTAGATGATATTATTTTTGGTGCAACTAACGAATCTCTATGTAAGGATTTCTCTAACATGATGCAAGAAGAATTTGAGATGTCCATGATGGGACAATTAAATTTCTTTCTAGGATTGCAAATTAACCAATCACATGATGAAATATTCATCAATCAATCAAAGTTTTGCAAGGAACTATTAAAGAAATATGATTTGGATGATTACAAAGCCATAGCCACACCAATGGGGTCTAACACATATCTAGATCAAGATGAATCCGGTGTTCAAGTAGACATTACCAAATACAGAGGTATGATCGGATCTCTTCTATACTTAACTGCAAGTAGACCTGATATTATGTTTAGTGTGTGTCTATGTGCTAGATATCAAGCATCTCCTAGGGAATCACATTTGAGTTCAGTCAAACGGATTTTCAAATATCTGAAAGGAACTACAAATGTTGGTCTGTGGTATCCCAAAGGGAGTGTTTGTGATTTGATTGGATATTCTGATTCTGATTATGATGGGTGCAAAACTGAAAGAAAAAGTACAAGTGGTACTTGTCACTTGTTAGGAAATGCCCTTGTTTCTTGGTCTTGCAAGAAACAAGCATGTGTTGCTATAAGTACTGCTGAAGCAGAATACATTGCTGCAGGAAGTTGTTGTGCACAAACTCTATGGCTCAAACAACAACTCAAATATTATGGGTTAGAGCTGGGCTGCATTCCAATCAAATGTGACAACACAAGTGCCATTAATCTCACTAAAAACCCCATCATGCATTCTCGAACTAAGCATATTGATATAAGACATCATTTTCTTCGAGATCATGTCATGAGAAAGGACATTAATATTTCATTTATAGATACACATAACCAATTAGCTGATATTTTTACTAAACCTCTTCCTAAAGATTCATTCTTTAAGATTAGAAGAGAATTAGGCATATTAGATGAACATGACATTTAAAAGTTATATGATATGTACATAATCTTTGTGAATTTATGTGCTTAAATGTTCATTTGGGAATGTGTTACATAGGATTTTATAGGTTAGAACTGATAAAAATGTCTTAGTAATCGATTACCATAGGTCCTGTAATCGATTATCCCTGCTCTCAGTCCTCGTGCCTGTTAGAAACTTCTAAGTAATCGATTACCATAACTGCTGTAATCGATTACCTATTCAAAATTTGAAATGTTTCAAATTTAAACTATCAGTAATCGATTACCCTAACTGCTGTAATCGATTACGTGCTCGAAAAACTGCCAGAATTTCAAATTTCCCTCCATCTGTTTTAAAATTCAAATTCAGGAAAACTGCTCTGTAATCGATTACCCAACTGCTGTAATCGATTACATGGACAAGCTATATAATCAAAGCATTTCATATCATTCGAAATTGTCTTCCAAGTCAAATTTCCATCATCCTAACCTTTGATTACTACCATCCTGAAACCTGTTTCCTCTCCCTAAGAACTATCTAACCATGGGATCTCTTCCTCGTCCTTCAAATGTCTCATCTCCTGTCAATGCTTCTAGAAGGGATACTCTTCATGATCCTCAAGTGCATCATAGGTATCGCATAGACATCCAAACCAATGCTGCATCTGCCGGATTGTCTCCTTTCTACAGCATTCCTTCGAATTTCTCCCAGGAAACTAAGGTCATCCTTGAACGAATGGATATCTTGTCACTCCGTCTTTCTCAAAGATTGGGTCAACTGGAAGATACCATTCGATCTCGATTCGTGCTTGTGGAAAATCGCATAGAGTTAGTGCATTCCTTTATGCGTAAGGAAATTGAGAGTCTCAAGGATCTTGACCCCTCTGAGAATTCTGAGGATTCCAGTCAAGCATAAATCCTGATTAACATTGTCTCAGTATAATACTATATCTACTAATAGGATTTCTCCATGTCTACTAATAAATGCTCTCCTTGATTGTAATATAAACTCTACTACTTATGTTTGTAATGCATTTACCATATGTAATGTCTGCATTTGCTTCCATATATATAATATAAGTATTGGTTATGGTTTGTCACTATTTTACATTTTTACCCCCATACCCTTGCTTTGTTTCGAAATATATACTTGTATGGATATTTGCCTGTTTTTGGCCTTTTCTTCTTTTTGACGAAGTCAAAAGGGGGAGAAAGGTTCTGTGGCTCTTAAAGACAATATGCAGGAATTCAACAAGTGAATTAGAAATACTGGATTACATCAAATAGGGGGAGTTTTTCAACAGAGACGCATATATGATCTTCAAGTATCAAGAATGTGTTTGCCATCATCAAAAAGGGGGAGATTGTGAAGACGGTCTTGCTCCTGACCCTGGCTGGGGTTTTGATGACGACAAACTCATTGACAAAAAGAAGAAAAGAAGACTTAGAGGAAACAGTGCTATAAAGTTTATCAAATACCTAGAAGTCCTAGTTTAGGTCAGTTATGCTTCTAAAGGTCTATTAAAGCATAAAGGCTCTATAAAACACCTAAACTAATCAAGCTTAATGGTTTCATAACTTAAAAGAAGTAGAAAACCTTAAGCCGATCTTAAAAGATCAAGTTTCTGGAAGATGGATTTCAGTGTAATCGATTGTAGCTTTCTGGTAATCGATTACACATAGGCAAGTAATCGATTACCACTTGCTTGTAATCGATTACATGTTTGAATTTGAAGTTCAAACTGAAACGGCTATTAGTGTAATCGATTAAACTAAGTGATGTAATCGATTACCAGCAGGAAAAGTTGCATCTTTTCATGAACCATTGTGTCTCAAACCTTTTGGGAAAGGTTGCATTGGTTCAAGGACGTTTCCCATGCCTATATAAAGTCCATTTGAGTCCAGAACTCAACAAAACATGAGAATACAACATTAGGCCAAAGCTTTGTCAAAATTAGTTCATTAAGTCTTTTAGAACTTAAACTTTCAAGAGCCTAAATTCTGAGTTCATGATATTCATGTTTATAAGAACACTCTAGTTGTTCACATCTTGAGGAACTCAGAATCTTGTTATGCTTAAAAGCCTTAAAGCATAAATTCTCATGATCAATCCACTTGTATGTTAAAGGATTGATACATCCAATTGTAACTCTTCTTCATCTCTTTCTGTTAGATTGAGTATTCACCGTGGATCTCGGTGAAGGGTTGTTGGTACTGAAAGTGGTATACTTTCAGGGTGTTGATTGAAGGTGGTTTAGCATTCAAGGTCTGAGGGTGGTTTGCCTTCAGGAACTGAAAGTGGTTTACTTTCAGGGGCTGTGGAAAGTGGTATACTTTCATAGGAAATTGATAGAAATTCTTAGGGTCCTTGGTGTAAGAACTTGTTAGAGATTTTTATCAATAGTGGAAAAATCCTCAAGGGATTTTCTTGAGGGACTGGACGTAGCCTTCGGTGGATAGAAGGTGAACCAGGATAAAATTCTGTGTGTGTGAATTCTTCTATCCTTCATCTTTACTTTCAAGCAACGCTTAATTCCGCTGCAATCGTTTGCTTTTTCATTTATCTTGAAAGTAAGAAATTATCAAGGCGAAAATCGGGTAAACCTGATTCACCCCCCCTCTCAGGTTGCTATCTGTACTAACATTTTCAGAGTAATCGATTACTTGATGTTGGTAATCGATTTCTGGAAATTTCTGGAAAATTTCGTGGGCCAAAATTTTCATGGTAATCAATTTCTGAAAAATTTCGTGGGCCAAAATTTTCATGGTAATCGATTACTACACTTAGGTAATCGATTACTGAAATTCTCAGTAAAATTTTCTAGGCCAAATTTTTCCCTGTAATCGATTACTCATTATGTGTAATCGATTACTATATCCAGAAATTTGATTTTTCAGATTTGGTAAGCATTGTATGAATGAATTATCTAACAAAGAGCTATGGTGCAAATGCCTATGCTTAGAATGCTTACTCTTCTTCACAATACTATTTGAAAGTTATAGAATTTAGCTTTTTATCTAAAGATTTTCCCTACCAATACCATATTGTATATTTGTGTCTTGAATGACCATCCTTTGTATATAAAATTTCAGATCAGAAGGTCCTCAAGCACACCTGCACAATAAAATCTTTGGTATTTTCCAGGTACCCAATAATCTTTAGGTCCTAATAAGTTAGTTCCTTTCTCACCCCATGAAATCAACTTTCAATAATGTGGTTTGCCTTCATCCAAAAGGTGGAGATTGTGAAGAAGACCTCTTCCTTTGACTTTGGCTGGAGTTTTGATGAATACAACAAATATCACAAAACGAAGAAAAAGAAGACTTAAAAGAACCAGCTTACAACTTCAAGATTATAAATTAAGGTTCTAGTTTTTAGCTTAAGTCTTGTTACTTAGTGTGCTATGCTTTATTAAGGTCACATTGCATATGAAGGCTCATAAATACTCAACAAATTGAGTATAACTAGTTTTTACAATTAAAACAAAGTAGAAACACTCAATTAGGCTTTAAAATTTAATAAACTATGTTTTGGACTAAGAGTAATCGATTACCGCCCATGGCAGTAATCGATTACCACATATCATTAATCGATTATATGTTTGAATTTGGCACTTAAACTACAAAGGCTAGTAGTGTTAAAAGGGTTTTCACTTCTTTTAATAAAAACCAATACTTAAGCTGCGCTCAAACCTCTTTTAAGATTCAATTGCAGTACAGTAAGGGTGTTATCGATCCACAGAGAGAAAATGTGTTTGAGTGCCTTTCTTTAATTAAGAAGTAAAGCAAGAAAGAAATAAGAATTGTTTATTTGGAGAAACTTGTATTCAAGAGCAAGAAAATAAGAAAGAAACGATTGAGAGAATAACAGATTGGGAAAACAGTTGGATTATGGTTTCATATTTCACCATCCAAGATTTATTTATTCTTGATTACAATCACTTAAAATCTTTAATTTATTCCCGCCAGTTCTTAACTAACTCACCTATTCCTAGTATGAGAAGTTGATTCAATTACTTTCCTAATTACCGCTTCCACAGGCAATTAATCAAAACAATTGTAAATAAGTAGGCGTTAAGGAACTAGGTGATCTAACGCTATTCCTAGCAAATTAGCTTCTGCTAGATTAAACAATTTATGTCAGATTAAAACGGTAGCTTCCACATACAGAATTAATCCCAAATCAGATGAAAGGTGATCAAGCAATCATAAGCAATAAGAACAAAATTGTTTAATTGAAGTTAAAAATAGAAAGTAACAAAGAAATAAATAGAATCCTATCAAGATGAAATACTACACCAAAATCCAACTAAAAGAGAGCTTAGTTATCCATAGAATGGAAACTAGCTTGCTTACAAGGAGAATCAATTAGGAATTAGGAGACGATGAAGAATCCAAACATCCGTTGATGAAAATCCTCTTTTCCTTCTCAAATTAGAGCTCTCTCACGTCCAAGGGGAGTTTGGAGGAGACTAGGGTTGAAAGAATACCCAAAACCTTGTCAAAATCACGTTATATAGGGGTTTGGGCGGTGCAGGGGCGCTTAGCCCCCCCCTAACCGGCGCCCAGCGCCCTGGGCCAAGCCCAGCGGCGCCTAGCGCCCTCGCGCTGGCGCTGAGCGCTCAAGAGCCTCCTTCTGGGCGCTGAGCCGCTTAGTGAAGCGCTCAGCGGCCCGTGTTGCATTCCAAGCCTTATGCTGGCCGCCCAGCGCCCTTAGGTGGCGCTTCGCGCCCCGGGCGCTCCTCCAGGTCTGTTTCTGGGCGCTTAGCGCCCCTGAGTGGGGCTTAGCGCCCAGATTCTTGGTTTCTTTAATTTTTCTCTAGTTCTTTGCCACATTTGGGTCCTGTAACACGTGAAGAACACATCAAAAGCACAAGAAACAGATTTAAGAGCTTAAAATCGCTTTA
Organism: Acmispon strigosus; assembly: GCA_030819835.1. Taxonomy (NCBI): domain Eukaryota; kingdom Viridiplantae; phylum Streptophyta; class Magnoliopsida; order Fabales; family Fabaceae; genus Acmispon; species Acmispon strigosus. The sequence goes on along the minus strand of JAUAMA010000004.1, from coordinate 14,016,297 downwards.
CTCTTTTATTTAACTAGAAACTCTATAAGGAAAGGGCATTTTATAATGAAAAACAATGATAAATGCCATGAAAATTATATGAAAAGTAATAGCAAATCGGCATTTATCAAACTCCCCCCAACTTAGGACCTTGTTTGTCCTCAAACAAAAGGTAATGATTTTCAAAGTCAATTAACAGAACCCAAAGGAACAGGACTCAAGATGGGATTTCAGCAAATATATAATCCTGCCTACAAGTGTCTAGAAGACACAAGATTTTCAAAAGGAATAAGTTGCAATCATCACAGCTGACAATAAATAAGGAACACTAAACAAGAATCCCAAGTTCTAGACAAAAAACTTTCCCCCTTCAAAATCAAGGATATAAAGAACTCAAAAACGTGAGTTCAGGGGTAAGTGTTTACGCTCAAAACCATCAATTGAATCACAAAAATCAGTTTTGCTACCTGTCTCACAAGTTAATTAAATTGCATGGAAATTCTAGGATCTCAAAGGTCTTTTAAAAAGGTTGAAATGGGGCTAGGCTATCAAGAACTGGGTTTTTCAGGATCAAAAACTTTCAAAAACTAAGAGAGCACACAAAATAAACTTAATCACTACTCTCTTTCCCTTCTTGTTCTTGCTTCCAAAGATTTGCTTTCTTTGCCCCTTTTCTTCTTTAATTCTCCCTTTTTCTCACTTTTGATTCTTGCTTACCCTTTGTACTTCTCAATTCTTTAACACTTTTATGCTTTTCTTTTTGATTTCTTTTTTTCTTTCTTTTTCGCACTTGCATTTTTGCTTTTTATTTGATTCTTTTGAATTGAGAAGCTTACAAGCTATTACAACCACTTTCAATTTCCCCCCAACTGTCCTTCTCTCACAATTAATTTTGCATGCTCTCCTAAGTTGAGAAAGTAGAGGTGGGAACTGTTTGCATAAAGGGCTCAGGGTTGTAAACAAGAAATGAAATTTAATTCAGGCTCAAAGGGGCTTGCAAGGGATGTTCCTAATCAAGGTAAGCTATTTGGCCAGAGAGGTAGAACTAATGAAACGAATGCCTAAGATCATTTCCTTTCATAACCATGCAATCACTAACAAAGAGACTCAAGCAAAACCAAATTTGTAAAACAATGATGATTCACTCACTCACAAATAGTGTTTGGCTCACTCCTCACTCAGTTGGGGTCCTTGATTTCAAAAAGTTTAAGCAACAAGCCTGTGAACCCAGTGATAATTGTTTAGAGACTTAAATATAAAAACATGTAAGACTGCCAACTTAACCCAAGATTTTCTAGAACAAAAGGATTATATATTAGTATTTCATCTAGGTTCCAGATTAACAAAACAAAACATAACTAACAAAAGAGACTTGGGTAGACATGTGATATCACGCTATACTATAAAAATTGAACAATAAAAGCAAAGTAGAAAGAACTCCCTCATGATGCTGTGTCTCATATGCTTCCAAATTGCTTCAAGGCTCATCCCCTCCAAGGAATTTGGACTGTCCTCAGGCCAAAAATATCAGCAACAGATGGTTTCTCAAAACTTGCAAAACTCATTCTCTTCTTACAGTAAGCACTGCAACAACACATGTAACCACACCAAAGTGCACAGTCTCATAACAAAAACAAAACAAAACTGTAAAAGTTACCACACTGGGTTGCCTCCCAGCAAGCGCTTCTTTAACGTCACTAGCTTGACGTGTAATCTGCTTAATATCACGGAGGCCGAAGACCAGAGGAGAAAGTAATTCCCCTCTTCCTCTCTGGTTCCCTTTCAATTTTCACAAGAGCTTTAAAACAGCTTTCACAGGTTTTTACTAATTTCCAAACCTGTGAAAGTCTTTTCTTCTTCCTGGTCTTTCTTGTCTTCTGTAATCCGAAATTGGCTTTCTTGGGAACAGCTTCCAAGTCCACTTTCTCAGGAGAAAGGGTGCTACTGATAGCAACTGGTTTGTCAGTTTTCAGCTCTGGCCATTGCTCAGGTATCTTATCCTCACTGGGATCATGGATCTCTTCCACCTTAGTGGCATTCAGAACTGAAAGAGATGAATCCAGTACATCCAAGAGTTGTTGTGCTGCAGAATCATCATCATATGCAGGACCTGCATAAGAATCGGTTAGAGCTAACTCTAAAGGATCATTTACCTGTGGTTTCCTTTCAACTTGCTTAATGACCTCATCAAGCGCATCTGATAAGGAAAATCGCAAGTGTACGATTAAACTATCGCGTAATATAAAAAGATCGAACCCAAGGGATAGGTGTTCTTATTATTATAATTTTAGTACTTGTGCAAGAAATTAAACGATAAAAAGATGTTGTTGTTTTTAGAACAAGAAATAGTAATAGCATAAAATGATAAGAAATAAGATGATAAGAATTTAAGCTCTTGGGTTGGTTTACATAGTCTATAAAACATGCTAGAAATCTCCTACTTAATTTCTGAATTCTAAATTCAAATTCATGGTGCTATAGCCTAAATTTCTACACCCTAATAGCCTTAATAAATGTAGAACTTCCTTACCTAATTACTAACTCCATAGCCTTGGTTATTAGTTAATTAGAGAAGAAGATGAAGAAAGAATCCGAGCCAACACAAAGTTACGTACATCCTTATAGCCTTAAGAAATGCAAACATATAACCTTTTTTTATTTCCTATTTCCCTTACTACTCACCAAATGGCCTTATGCATAAGTAGAAAGCATGAAATCTTTTGTACACAAGATTAACGAAGAACAAAGAAATAAAACATGTTTTGAAAGTATTATTCAGAAATGTAGAAGAAACTAGAACATGAATTATAAAACTAAAACAACCCAAAAACTTAAAAAAGAATTTAGCCAAGCATGGCTAAAAGAAGCATTGAATTACCCTGGACTAGGAGCTCAAACATGGCTTCCCACAATTCCTAGGAACAATGTTCTTGAGGGAGAAAGAGGAACACTTGTTGTGTTCCAAGAAAGGTGTGTCTTTCAAGTGAAGAAAAGGGTCCTATTTATAGTAAAAATCCAGCCTCCAACGCTTCAGCGCTAGAATTCCCAACGCTTGGGCGCTGGAAGCATTAAAAATCCACTGCCAGACCGAGGGCCAGCGCTTGAGCGCTGGCTTCCCAGCGCTGCAGCGCTGGGCACTGCTTCTTCAACTTCAAGTTTTTCTTCTTCTTCATGGTTAGTGGGATTTGAATGCCATCAAAAGCCACTACTCAGCCCTTGTTTAATTCTGAAACTCCTCCTCCACTATCATCAATTCCTTCAAGCTTATTTTCCATGTGCTAATTTGAAGAGAGTTGCTTCATATTCCTCTTTTTCACTTTGGTCCTCTCTTGGTTAGCACTTAAATTCAAGCCCTCATATTCCCTCAATCCTCACTTTAAGTCCTCCACTCTTGAACTTTCACATTTTGGTCCTTGATTTCCTGAAACTTTACAAAGTGGTCCCTGGACAAAAATGATAACTATACCAGCTTTTCCTAAAAATACAAAATAACTAGAAAAATTCCTAAAAATATAAAATAAAGCTAGAAAATCTAATAAAATCTAATTTACATGCAAAATGAAAAATAAATATAAAATCTACATAAAAATAATAAAAAACCTACATGAGACTCAAAAATAATAAAATAAAAAGACTAAAAAGACCCTAAAATTATCATATAAAATCCACTCATCAGCATCTACTCGGAAACACTGGCCCTTTTTATTTGGGGACGGCGGAGTCTCAAAAATGTTAAAAGTGACTTCATCATCATGGACTCGAACTTTCATGGTGCCCAATCCCATGTCAATCCCCATTCTTGCAGTGTTCATGAATGGCCTTCCCATAATCAGAGGTACCTCTGGATCCTCTGCAATATCAAGAATAACAAAGTCCACAGGAATTAGAAATTTATCTACTCTTACCAGCACGTCCTCAACTATGCCCAGTGGGCGTTTAGTTGAATGATCCGCAAGCTGTAGGGACATCCTGGTTGGCCTCATCTCTAGCCCACTAATCCGTTTCATCAAGGATAGTGGCATCAAGCTCACACTGGCTCCAATATCCACAAGGCCCTTGCCAACAGCCATATCCCCAATGGTCAGAGGAATGGTGACACTGCCTGGGTCTGCTAACTTAGGAGGGATGCCACTAGTGATAATGGCACTGCAGGTCGCTCCAAGATGCATAACTTCCTCCTCCTGGTATTTTCGCCTCTTAGTCAACAAGTTCTTCAGGAATTTTGCATAGAAAGGCATCTGTTCAAGAGCTTCTGCAAAAGGAATGTTAATTTGCAAATTTTTAAAAATGTCCATAAATCTAGCAAATTGACGATTCTTATCTATCTTATAAGGGGCTTTGGGATAAGGAAGAGCCTTAACTATCTTTGGGACTCCCCCCTGACTTAGCTCACCCTTCTTTTTCTCAGCATATTTTCCTTTTCCCTTATCTGCAGTTCCCTTAAGAGCTACACTCTCATCATTATGCTTATCAATTTCTACCCCTGTGTACTCTTTAGACTGGTCTTTCTCTACCTCCTCATCTTCCTCAACAATATTAGGCTCACCAATACCATTACCTATTACTTTCCCACTACGGGTAAAAATAGCCTTACAATGCTCTTTTGGATTGGTTTCAGTATTGGCGTTAAATGGGCCCTTCTGCATCCCAGCAAGTTGGTTGGCCAGTTGGCCCACCTGAGTTTCCAGATTCTTGATAGATGCTCCCTGGTTCCTTTGACTATCCATGGTTACCTGCATAAACTGGGTTAGAGTATCGCTCAGTTTATCAAACACACCTTCCAGGGACTGCTCCTGCTGATTTTGAAATTGCTGAGGTTGCTGGAATGGAGGATTCTGAAAAGATTGCCTTGGAGCTCTATTAGAAGAAGGACCGGAATCCTGCCTCCAAGGCTGATTGCTATACTGATTATTGTCCCTGGGATAGTTATTCTGGTAGGACCTCTACTGATTATTCAGATAACGAACCTCCTCCTCAGAAAATGGCTGATAAGAATCAGACTGTTGCCCTGGTACTTCAGCTGCACACCTGTTCACCTGTTGCATATCCCTTATGCTGTTGGGCAACGCATCCAGTTTCTTGGTCAGATCATCAAGCTGCTATTGAAGAAGCTTATTTTGGGCCAACATGGCATCATTGGCTCCAAGCTCTAAGACTCCTGCTTTCCTTGCTGGGCCTCTAGAATATTGGCTTTGTTGGTCATTCAGAGCCATTGCCTCTATGATAGTCATCGCCTCAGTGGGAGTCTTGGACATCAGTGAACCACCAGCAGTGGCATCAAGGATGAGCTTGCTTTGTTGATGCAATCCATTCCTGAAGATATGAACTTGGGTTTTTGCATCAAAACCATGATTTGGGCACTTCCGGCACAAAGACTTGTACCTCTCCCAAGCCTCACATAGACTTTCACCTGCAGCTTGAGCAAAAGAAGAGATAGCAATTTTATAATCCATAAATTTGGAATCAGAGAAGTACCTTGCCATGAATTTGTTCTCAAGCTGAGACCAGTCATTCAGGATAGCTTGAGGTTGGTCGAAAAACCATTCCTTAGCATGACCAATTAGGGTCAATGGAAAAAGCCTGAGGAAAACTGTATCCTCTTCAGATGGCCTCATCCCTGCTGTGCCACCGAGTTCATAGGACTTGGTGAGGTGATTGTAAGGATTCTAATGATCTAACCCCGCAAAAGGATTAGCATACATCAGCTGCACCAGTCCTGTCTTCATCTCTGGGGCTTTCTCATTGTCAGTTCCTCTACCAATCCTGATCATGTTCCTAGGTGTGAAATTAATGAATCCAGGATTGGGATCGGCATCTCTACCGTTTGGATTCTGATTCGCCATGTCTGGCTCAGATTGGGTTGGTGAAGATGGCGAGGGTGGTGAAGGGGTAGAAGTCCCCTGGTCTTGTCTTAACTTAGCTAGCTGCTTCCTTTTCTTTGTCTTACTGTTGTTCCTCCTTGCTGTAGCTTCAATTTCTGGGTCGAAATGAAGTTCCTCAACTGGAGTCTTACCTCGCATAAACAAAGATGAAAAGCAACCTAAACAGAAGTATTAGACCTCAGATAAAAGAAAAAGAAAAATAAAAATAAAAATAAAAATAAAAATATTCACAAATGATTAAACAAACAAAATTAAAGCAATGCAAACTGAAACAACGCTGCTCCCTGGCAACGGCGCTATTTTGTTAAAAGGGTTTTCACTTCTTTTAATAAAAACCAATACTTAAGCTGCGCTCAAACCTCTTTTAAGATTCAATTGCAGTATAGTAAGGGTGTTATCGATCCACAGAGAGCAAATGTGTTTGAGTGCCTTTCTTAAATTAAGAAGTAAAGCAAGAAAGAAATAAGAATTGTTTATTTGGAGAAACTTGTATTGAAGAGCAAGAAAATAAGAAAGAAACGATTGAGAGAATAACAGATTGGGAAAACAGTTGGATTATGGTTTCATATTTCACCATCCAAGATTTATTTATTCTTGACTACAATCACTAAAAATCTTTAATTTATTCCCGCCAGTTCTTAACTAACTCACCTATTCCTAGTATGAGAAGTTGATTCAATTACTTTCCTAATTACCGCTTCCACAGGCAATTAATCAAAACAATTGTAAATAAGCAGGCGTTAAGGAACTAGGTGATCTAACGCTATTCCTAGCAAATTAGCTTCTCCTAGATTAAACAATTTATGTCAGATTAAAACGGTAGCTTCCACATACAGAATTAATCCCAAATCAGATGAAAGGTGATCAAGCAATCATAAGCAATAAGAACAAAATTGTTTAATTGAAATTAAAAATAGAAAGTAACAAAGAAATAAATAGAATCCTATCAAGATGAAATACTACACCAAAATCCAACTAAAAGAGAGCTTAGTTATCCATAGAATGGAAACTAGCTTGCTTACAAGGAGAATCAATTAGGAATTAGGAGACGATGAAGAATCCAAACATCCGTTGATGAAAATCCTCTTTTCCTTCTCAAATTAGAGCTCTCTCACGTCCAAGGGGTGTTTGGAGGAGACTAGGGTTGAAAGAATACCCAAAACCTTGTCAAAATCACGTTATATAGGGGTTTGGGCGGTGCAGGGGCGCTTAGCCCCCCCCTAACCGGCGCCCAACACCCTGGGCCAAGCCCAGCGGCGCCTAGCGCCCTCGCGCTGGCGCTGAGCGCTCAAGAGCCTCCTTCTGGGCGCTGAGCCGCTTAGTGAAGCGCTCAGCGGCCCGTGTTGCATTCCTAGCCTTATGCTGGCCGCCCAGCGCCCTTAGGTGCTGCTTAGCGCCCCGGGCGCTCCTCCAGGTCTGTTTCTGGGCGCTTAGCGCCCCTGCAGTGGGGCTTAGCGCCCAGATTCTTGGTTTCTTTAATTTTTCTCCAGCTCTTTGCCACATTTGGGTCCTGTAACACGTAAGAACACATCAAAAGCACAAGAAACATATTTAAGAGCTTAAAATCGCTTTACTCTTTTATTTAACCAGAAACTCTATAAGGAAAGGGCATTTTATAATGAAAAACAATGATAAATGCCATGAAAATTATATGAAAAGTAATAGCAAATCGGCATTTATCAAGTAGCATAATCAATTACCCACTTACTGTAATCGATTTCCATATCAGTAGATAGTGTCTTTTTCATGAATCAATGCATTATTGGACGTTGGAAAAGCGTTATAATGGTTCATCGACGACCTCTAGTGCCTATAAATAGTCCATTGATGCTCAGAATTCACAACACAACTTCCATAACTCATAGAGCAATCATTCTGAGCAAATTTACTCTTACTTTCAAAGAACACTCATGATATTGAAATGTTAAAAGAACTCAGAATATGTGAGTCTTCATTTGTGATTTCGTGGAGCATACAAGCTAAGTTCAATCCATTCTTAGATTAAAGGATTGGTCAGCCATTGTAAAAGCTTCTTCATCTTCCTCCACCATAATGTTTGGGGTTAGTGGAAAAGGTCCTTTGAAATGGTTTGATTCGAAGTCCACCGTAGTGTTTGGAGAAAGGTCTGTACTCAGAATGTGGTTTCCTTTCTGGGGGTTGGTAGGTCTTCTTAAGGTCTTTGGCATAAGCATCTGTAATAATACTTGATCAATCATAAAGTGGTGTGCTTTCTGGGGGTTGCGTGATTCTCTTATCGCTTAACTCTTACTTTAAGAACTTTAAATTTCCGCTGCATTTATAATTGTTATCTGTGCCTCTGATTAAAGTAAAGGTTATCCGAATCGAAGTGATTTTTAATGAAGGGAAAATCGCTAGAACCTAAATCAGCCCCCGTCTTAGGTTACTATCTGTAGTCACATCGATGACTGCATGGACCAGCTTAGAGAAGCAGCTGTGTTCTCTAAGTTCGACCTGGAGTTGGTATGTCCTCAAATACGGGTTAAGGAAGAGGATATTCCAAAGACCATTTCTAGAACATGTTACGGACAACGCAAGTATCTTGCGATGCCTTGGAATGACCAACGCACTAGCCATATTCATGAACTACATGAAATGAAACCTTAGTCCCCTTGGATCAGTTCGTGGTGGTGTTCATGAACGATAAACTCGTGTACCTCAAGGGTCACGAAAAGCATGAGCAATCACCTCCATCTAGCACAACAAGTGCTACGGAGGGGTAGCCGTATGGAAACCCTTTGGAGTGTGAGTCTCGAATCGATGAAGTGAAATTCTGAGGACATGTGATTTCAAGGGAAGGAATCACAGTCGACTCAGCAAAAGTAGGAATGGTGCTAGTGTAAAACCCCAATTTTGGGTTGAGGGTCAAATAATAAAATCGCGGAAATTAAAACCTCTCAGCAAAACAACTCAATTTTCAAAAGCGATTTCGTCTCTCAAAAAAAATAACCAATCATACTCCCATAACAATAATAATAACTACACGGAACCAGAAACGAAGGAATATTATTACAAAAATATACGCTCAACAACGAGCCTAAAAAAATAAATAGCGGAAGTTCTATCAAGCAACAATTGTCTTCTTCAGATTTTTCCACGTTTCCACTGCGCATTCTGATTCCATGATGCTCTTCAAGAGATAAAGATCATCGCCCTGTCTATCTCTAGTGTTAAGCGCCCAAACGCCAACAGAAAGGGTTAACTCTTAAAACAAACAACAAATACCAATTAGCATGTAATAGTAACAGTAATCTCAAAATACAGAACAACAACTTAACAACAATATCCAAACAACAACAACAATAATAACTCAATTCAACTCCTTCAAAATCTACATGTAGTCTCTTTGCCAAAACTTGTCCCAAAACTGGCGAGAACGGTTGCAGGGGTCAAATTACCCTCTCACCGAACTCAAGATAGTTTGCATGGGACAAATTACCATCTCATCTACCTTAGGCATGATCACATGGGACAAATTACCATCTCATCATCCTTCCAAACTCATAAACTAGGCATGATCACATGGGACAATTCCCCATCTCATCATCCTTTCAAATTCACATGTCATAACCCATAACAGCCAACACACGAACCAACAGTTCATAGTACAACATAAATTATCCAATTTCCAAAATCCAGTTCACAACATCATCAACAACATATCATAATCATCAATTCTCAAATCCAAGCATGTATCACACAAACAATTTCATCATAAACAAACTGAATAGTCTCCAAGACAAAATCATAGGTAAAACACCACTGACTTGATCTAGAACTGAGTTACCCTTACCTTTTACTCCTTTTCTTGGTCTTGTCCTCCGACCTTGATCCCTTGGTACTCAACACCATATTTCTTGCAGAGTGCTTCCAACTCTTTCTCATATTCATCCCTCAATCTTGCCTTCTTCTTTTTGTAGTCCTTCTCCACTTGTTGCATAGCTTTTTGTATCATTTCCATCTTTCTTCCAAAGGAGTCATCACACTCAGGCTTCATCGGTTCACTACTATGTTCTAAGTTCTCAGAAAAAGGGAGGAAGAAGCAAAAAAATCAACCAACAAACAATTAAGTCACACCATTCTTCTTTCGATTGTCACCCCAACAATCGATTTCAGAATGCAACTACCCAACAGCTCTGGTTTTCTCAACCAAAGCTCTTCTTGTTAAAACACTAACAAATATTCTCTATTGTTCTGGGAATAGAACAGTATAGGAGAGGAATGAGACTATATTATGATTAGAGAAAATATGAATCCTTTTACATGAGCCTCCCTTGGCTATTTATAGGGAGAAAAGCCATAAATGACATTTAATAAAAACTAATCCCATGGGCCTCAAAGGCTAGGCTCAACATATTACAAAGTCTTGCCCTCTATATGTATTACAAGTTTACCCCAACAGTTATCAGCCAAGGCCGCCCCTCGTCAAGATGGGATGCTCATTACCGCTGTAAAGGGGAAGATGGGGCGCCTCCTAGTAGTAGAGGGGCGCTCACCCTGTCCACAAGCCCACAAGACACGAGCTTGAAATTTGAAAGTGAAGTGTCTTCGATGATCGCCCGCCTTGGAGTTCCAACCTACACTTCCTTTAGGCTGTCACCCCTACAAGATGTTGTCTCGTTAAAACCTTCCTAGGAAACACCCAGTGGGATAAAAACCTGGCGAAGGAAAAAAAGTACAGCATCCTATAGGGGAATGAGTCGCTTAAGGCAGGGACGTAGGGAAATAAGTACACCAATGCCTTGTCCTAAGCACAGATTGTTGTGAGATGCCTTGTTTCCTGTGGTGTGTTAGTACAGATAGCAACCTGAGAGGGGGGGTGAATCAGAGTTGACCCGATTTTCACCTTATTGAAAATATTACTTTCAAGATAATGATGATCACGAAACGATAGTTGTGATTGCAGCAGAATTAAGCGTTGCTTCAAAGTAAAGATGAAGGATAGAGGAATTCACACACAGAGTTTTATCCTGGTTCACCTTCTATCCACAAAAGGCTACGTCCAGACCCTCAAGAAAACCCCTTGAGGATTTTTCCACTATTGATAAAAATCTCTTACAAGTTCATATACCAAGGACCCTAAGAATTCCTATCAATTTCCTGTGAAAGTATACCACTTTCCACAGCCTCTGAAAGCAAATCACTTTCAGTTCCTGAAGGCAAACCACCCTCAGACCTTGAAGGCTAAACCACCTTCAATCGACACCCAGAAAGTATACCACTTTCAGTACCAACAACCCTTCACCGAGATCCACGGTGAATACTCAATCTTACAGAAAGAGATGAAGAAGAGTTTACAATTGGTTGTATCTGATGACAGGATAATATATGATGTTTTTAGGTTGTTTTTAGTATTTTTATTTTATTATTTTTGAGTCACATATAGGATTTTTAGTATTTTTACATAGATTTTATATTTATTTTGCATTCTGCATATAGATTAGCTTTTATTTGTTTTTCTAACTTTATTTTATATTTTTAGGAATTTTTATAGCTATTTTATATTTTTAGGAAAAGCTGGTATAGTTATCATTTTTGTCCAGGGACCGATTTGTAAAGTTTCAGGAATTGAAGGATCAAAGTGTAAAGGTTCAAGAGTGGAGGATGAAAAGTGAAGTTTGAAGGAGTCAAAGGGCCAGAATTGAAGTTCTAACAAAGAGAGGACTTGAAGTGAAATTGAAGAATGTGAAGCAACTCTCTTTTATTTGAGCACATGTAAAATAAGGTTAATGGTGGTAAAGGGGAGTTTTCAGAACTTATTAGGGGCTGAATGAGCCTAATTAAGCCAATCAATTCCACCATTGAAGAAGAAAGGAATCCAAGAAGAAGCTGCCAGTGTTCGTCTCAGCGCTGCAGCGTTGGAATTCCCAACGCTCAAGCGCTGGACCTCTGACTAGGATGTGAGTCAGAGGTTGCACCCAGCGCTGCAGCGTTGGAAGCCAGCGCTCAAGCGCTGGGCCCATTTCTGCCCGTTGGTTTTTAATGCATCCCAACGCCCAAGCGTTGGGAATGCCAGCGCCCAAGCGCTGGAAGGCTGATTTTCACTATAAATAGGGAGCTTTTCTTCACTTGTAAGACACACCTACTCAGAATACAACAAGTGTTCTTCTTTCTTCCTCAAAGATCATTGTTCCTAGGAATTGTGGGAAGCCATACTTGAGCTCCTATCCAGGGTAATTCGATGACTCTTTTAGCCATGCTTGGCTAATTCTTTTTAAGTTTCTTGGGTTGTAGTAATTTATAATTTTATGCTTTAGTATTGTTTTTACCTTTCTGAATAATATTTCCATTTCATGTTTCATTTCCTTGTTCTACATTAATCTTGTGTACAAAAGATTTCATGCTTTCTACTTATGTCATAAGGCCATTTGGTAAGTAGTAAGGGAAATAGGAAATAAAAAAAGGTTATAAGTATACATTTCTTAAGGCAATTAGGATGGACGTAACTTTGTGTTGGCCTGAATTCCTTCTTCATCTTCTTTTCTAATTAACTAATAACCAAGGCTATGGAGTTAGTAATTAGGTAAGAAAGTTCTACATGACTTAAGGCAATTAGCTTGTAGAAATTCTAGGCTATAGCACCATGGAATTGGACTTAAAATTCAGAAAATAAGTAATAACTTGCTAGCATATTTATAGATTATGTAAATCAACCCAAGAGCTTAATTCTCATCATCTTATTTCTTATTTATTTTATACTATTGTTCTTGCTTGCTATAAAAATCAACATCAAATATTCATCTTTTAAATTTTCTGCACAAGTACTAAATAATATAATAATAGGAAACCTATCCCTTGGGTTCGATCTTTTTATTACGCGATATTGAATCGTGCACTTGCGATTTGGGTATCAGTATCAATCCTTTAACATACAAGTGGATTGATCATGAGAATTTATGCTTTAAGGCTTTTAAGCATAATAGGATTCTGAGTTCCTCAAGATATGAACAACTAAAGTGTTCTTATAAACATGAAGATCATGAACTCAGAATTTAGGCTCTTGAAGGTTTAAGTTCTAAAAGATGAACTAATTTTGACAAAGCTTTGGCCTAATGTTGTATTCTCATGTGTTGTTATGTTATGGGCTCAAATGGACTTTATATAGGCAAGGGAAACGTCCTTGAACCATCACAACCCTTTCCAAAAGGTTTGGGACACAATGGTTCATGAAAAGATGCAACTTTTCGTTCTGGTAATCGATTACATCATTTAGTGTAATCGATTACACTAATAGCCGTTTTAGTTGGAATTAAAATTCAAATATGCAATCGATTACAAGAAATGGGTAATCGATTACTTGCCTAGGTGTAATCGATTACCAGAAGGCTGAAATCGATTACACTAAAGTCCAACTTCCAGAAACTTGATCCTTTGAGATCGGCTTAAGGTTTTCTACTTATTTTAAGTTATGAAACCATTAAGCTTGATTAGTTTAGGTGTTTTAAAGAGCCTTTATGCTTTAATAGACCTTTAGAAGCATAACTCACCTAAACTAAGACTTCTAGGTATTTGATAGACTTTGTAGCGCTGTTTCCTCTAAGTTTTCTTTTCTTCTTTTTGTCGATGAGTTTGTCATCATCAAAACCTCAGCCAGGGTCAGGAGCAAGACCTTCTTCACAATCTCCCCCTTTTTGATGATGGCAAACACATTCTTGATACTTGAAGATCATATATGAATTTCTGTTGAACAACTCCCCCTGTTTGATGTAATCTAGTATTTCTCCCCCTTTCTAATGTACTTGTTGAATTCCTGCATATAATCTTTAAGAGCACAGAACCTTTCTCCCCCTTTGGACTTCATCAAAAAGAAGAAAAGGCCAAAAATAGCCATACATCCACACAAGTATATGTTTCGAAATAAAGCATAGGGGCATGGGGGTAAAGATGTAAAACAATAATAAAACCATAATCATCCAAACATCTTTCATAGAAGAGAAAACCATACAGAATTTAATGACATAAAAGAAATTACAAGAAGAAACAATAAAACATAAAATACTCCTAGAATACTAAGTGTCAATGGAGGAGTCATCATCAGCTATGGTCTTCGTGAGTAGACAATCATGACCGGCATCATGAATATGGTGAGGAAGAGTAAATATGCCAAAGTCATTGGTGATCCGGAGAGAGGGAAGAATGGAGGTATCAACACGCTTTAGATGAGAAGACCGCTCATCATAAAGCTTTGCGATTGGTATGCCAGAGTAGATAAGGATGCGGGATATGACCGAAGCATAAGGAAAGGACTCAGCATTGTCCCGACATCGCAACATGTGATTCATAATCAAGAATGCCCAATTGATTTTATGGCAGCTGAGAATACCATACAAAATTTGTAACTCTTATTCACTAATATGAGTGAGAAGAGTTTCTTGAGGCAAGATGACTTGATTAATGAAGTAGTGAAGCAGATGATTATTTGTGGTTAGGACATCTGTATTATAGGGACAGGAGGTCATATGAGGCGGATGGATTCTTTGAAGGTCTGATGACTGAAATCTGCATAGGGACTGATAAAATGACTCGTGATTGTAGTCGGGTCAAGGGCACGTCAGGTTGGGACCTAAGAAGGCGCCAGTGGAGGGGAGTCTAAGACATCGACCAAATGTGGAAAGAGAATGTCGAATAAGGATTCCCTTGACAGAACTTTGAAATCCATCTCTTAGAGTCTCTAGATTGCCATAGAACACCTTAACTAGTTCTGGATAGAAGGGATTGCTTATAGAGATAAACTCTTCAAGGTCTTGATATTTGAGATATGCGGGAAAGTTATTACCACTTTCAAAAAAACAATCCAAATCCCCGTACATAGGGTTGCGGATAAGTTGATCGAGGAACCTTGAGACAAATCGAGTTCGCTGATTTGTGGAGGTAAGGAGTCTTGTCAAGTTCATTGGATGGGTAGAACGAGAGTGATAGGATGCCATGATAGATGTTGAAAGACAATGTTGGGAAGGATAAGCAGGACTTCAAGAAAGGCTAGAAATCAGAGTTTTAGAATGGTAGATATGAGACTTGGAAAGCATGTTTGATCATCATCTAAGGCTGATTAAATAGCTCGAGCATGTAACCGATTACAGCAGTTTGGTAATCGATTACAGAGCAGTTTTACTAAGTTTGAATTTCAAAAGGATGGAGGGAAATTTGAAATTCTGGAAGTTTTTCGAGCAGGTAATCGATTACAGCAGTTAGGGTAATCGATTACAGCAGATGTAAATTTGAAAAATTTCAAATTTTTAACATGTAATCGATTATAGAAATTATGGTAATCGATTACTTAAAGATTTATAACAGGCACGAGGACTGAGAGCAGGGATAATCGATTACAGGACCTATGGTAATCGATTATTAGGACATTTTTATATGTTCTAACCTCTAGAATCCTATGTAACACATTCTTTAAATGAACATTTAAGCACATAATCAATCTAAATGCATTTAATCATATAATATCACAAAGATTATGCAAATAACATGTTATTTTAAATGTCATGCTCATCTAATATGCCTAACTCTCTTCTTATTTTAAAGAATGAATCTTTAGGAAGAGGTTTAGTAAAAATATCTGCCAATTGATTATGAGTATCTACAAATGAAATCTCAATATCTTTTCTCATAACATGATCTCGAAGAAAATGATGTCTTATGTCAATATGCTTAGTTCGAGAATGCATGATAGGGTTTTTAGTGAGATTAATAGCACTTGTGTTGTCACATTTGATTGGAATGCAGCCCATCTCAAAGCAATAATCTTTGAGTTGTTGTTTGAGCCATAGAGTTTGTGCACAACAACTTCCTGCAGCAATGTATTCTGCTTCAGCAGTACTTAGAGCAACACATGCTTGTTTCTTGCAACCAGCATAATCAGAATCAGAATATCCAATCAAATCACAATCACTCCCTTTGGGATACCACAAACCAACATTTGTAGTTCCTCTCAAGTATTTGAAAATCCGTTTGATGGAACTCAAATGTGATTCCCTAGGAGATGCTTGATATCTAGCACATAGACACACACTAAACATAATATCAGGTCTACTTGCAGTTAAGTATAGAAGAGATCCGATCATACCTCTGTATTTGGTAATGTCTACTTGAATACCGGATTCATCTTGATCTAGATATGTGTTAGACCCCATTGGTGTGGCTATGGCTTTGCAATCATCCAAATCATATTTCTTTAATAGTTCCTTGCAAAACTTTGATTGATTGATGAATATTCCATCTTGTGATTGCTTAATTTGCCATCCTAGAAAGAAATTTAATTGTCCCATCATGGACATCTCAAATTCTTCTTGCATCATGTTAGAGAAATCCTTACAAAGAGATTCGTTAGTTGCACCAAAAATAATGTCATCAACATATATTTGAACTAATAAGGTATTACCTTTGGTTTTCTTGATAAACAAGGTTGTATCGGCCTTACCCTTTTGGAATCCTTTCTCACAAAGAAATGTGCTTAATCTATCATACCATGCTCGAGGGGCTTGCTTAAGACCATAAAGTGCCTTCTTTAATCTGAAGACATGTGAAGGAGACTTGGGATCTTCAAATCCTGGAGGTTGCTTCACATAGACTTCTTCTTGAATGTATCCGTTCAGGAAAGCACTTTTGACATCCATTTGATATAATGGAAAATTTAGAGAACAAGCATAACCCAACAGAAGTCTTATGGCTTCCAACCTTGCTACTGGTGCATAGGTTTCATCAAAATCTATGCCTTCTTCTTGATTATAACCTTGTGCAACTAACCTTGTTTTGTTCCTAACTATGATACCATTTTCATCTAACTTATTCCTAAATACCCACTTTGTTCCAATAACATGCTTATCACTAGGCTTAGGAACAAGTTCCCAAACTTGATTCCTTTCAAATTGGTTTAGTTCTTCATGCATTGCCACTATCCAATACTCATCCTCCAGAGCATCATTTACTTTTGAGGGTTCTATTTGAGAGACAAAGGCCATATTCAAAACAGAATCATTTAAGCGTAGCTTTGTAGAAACGCCTCTAGAAATATCACCAATGATATTACCAACTGGATGATCCCTATGGATTCTCCATTCCTTTGGAAGTTGATAAGTGTCATCTTCAATGTGCTCTCCTTGTATTGGATTTTGATCTCTTTCCTTTTGAGAATCTTCATTGATAATGATATCTTCTTCTTCATTATCTGGAAGATTGACTATATCTTCTATTGAAGATTTAGATTCATCAAAAGAAACATGTATGGATTCTTCCACAGATTGAGTTTTCTTGTTAAAGACTCTATATGCTTTGCTTGTTAGAGAATAACCAAGGAATATACATTCATCATATTTTTCATCAAACTTACCAAGGTTTTCCTTTCCATTATTCAAGACAAAGCATTTGGATCCAAAAGCATGTAGATGAGAGATATTTGGTTTCCTTCCTTTTTAGAGTTCATAGGGGGTTTTCTTCAGAATTGGTCTAATAAGAACTCTATTGGAAACATAGCAAGCAGTACTTACGGCATCAGCCCAGAAATATTTAGGAAGGATTGATTCACTTAGCATGGTTCTTGCTAATTCCTCAAGTAATCTGTTCTTCCTTTCTACAACACCATTTTGTTGTGGTGTTCTCGGAGTAGAGAAATTATGTGATATTCCATTTTCTTCACATAGTTCTTGAAATTCTTGATTCTGAAATTCTCCACCATGATCACTTCTAATAGAAGAGATATTTAAAGACTTCTCATTTTGAACTAGCTTTGTATATCTCTTAAATGCGTTGAAGGCTTCATTCTTATGAGGCAAAAATAATGTCCATGTAAATCTAGAGAAATCATCAACAATAACAAGTGCATAGAAATTACCTCCGAGGCTTTTTGTTCTTGAAGGTCCGAACAAATCCATATGTAGCAATTGAAGGGGCCTTAAAGTCGAAACTATGTTCTTTGGTTTGAAAGACGTTCTGGTTTGCTTCCCTTTTTGACATGCATCACAAAGCTTGTCTTTTTCGAATCTTATCTTTGGAAGCCCAACAACTAGATCATGCTTGACTAGTTTTTTTAAATGATCTATGTGTATATGAGCAAGTCTTCTATGCCATAGCCATGAATCACTATTGTTCTTGGCCAAATGACATCTTATGTTTTGTGGAATTTCTTCCAAGGAGATCATAAAGACTTTATTTACTTTATACCCGGAAAACATAATTTCTTTAGTTTTCACATCTTTTACTACACATATATATCATCAATGAAACCAACTTTCAAACCTTTGTCACATAGTTGACTGATACTCAGAAGATTATGCATCAAACCATCAACGTAAAGAACTTTATCGATGACTGTTTGAGGGGGTGTGCGTATTCTTCCAATACCGAGTATCTTTCCCTTTTGATTGTTTCCATATGTGACAAAACATTTTTCCCTAGGTATAAGAAAAGAAAACTTGGTTTTGTCACCTGTCATGTGTGATGAGCAGCCACTATCAAGATACCATAAACCCTTTGCTGCTTTCATACACACCTACATGACAAAGTTCAGACATGGGTATTAGGAACCCAACAAGTTTTGGGTCCTTCTAAGTTAAAATCCTTTCTAACCCATATGTATTCCCTATTTGGTACTCCAACATTTTTGTAATAACATCTACTAGGGGTATGTCCTATTTTGTTACAATAAGTACAAGAATAATGATTGTAACTAGATGTTTGCCTAGGAGTGGGATGAATCTTCTTAGGATTCCTATGAGGATTACTCTCCCTATTGTTCATTCTCCTAAATGAATTTGTCTTAGTGCCTTTAGAAGATCCTTCCACTTTGTTTGGTTTTACAAACACAGTTTTCTTGACTTCTTTTGTCTTTGGGTGAGAAGTATATCCTAGACCTGACTTATTGTTTGAATGTCTTTGCACACTTAGAATATCATCTAACTTCTGTTTTCCTTTATTGAAGTTATGAACTCTTTGTTGAAAATTATCTATCTTTTCTTCTAAAGAACTACACTTAGTGCATTTATGTGTAACATCTAACTTGGATTTTACTACGTCTAGTTCTTCCTGTAAAGTTCTACACTTACTTTCTAAGGATGAAATTAAATCATTTTGCCTAGTTCTAACCTTAGAAAATTCTTGACATAATTTAAACATATTTTCCATAGTAAATTTTAAGTCATGAAAAGACATAGAATTGTCACTAACCTGGGAATCTTCAACATCTGAATCATGTGAGGCCACCAATGCAACTTGTGCTTCTTCTTTGTCAGTGTCTGATGATGAACTTACTTCATTATCATCCAATGCCAAGTATGCTCTTCGTGTGGGTTGATCCTTCTTTTCGAATTTTTCTCTTAGACCATGTTTCTTCTTTTGAAGATTTGGACATTCCGACTTGAAGTGTCGAGGCTTGCCACATTCGAAGCATGTGATATTTTGAGAGGAAGAAGACTCATTGTTCCTTTGGAAATATTTGTTGTTGTTAAATTTCACACCTTTTCTTTTAAGAAACTTTCCAAAGTTGTTTACTAGAAGATTCAAGTTCCCATTGTCTTCTTCTTCATAATCTGCATCATAATCATCTTTGACGCTTTCTTTTGCCTTTAGGGAAATGGATCGATACTTCTTCTCATGTTTTTCATGTTCTTCTAAACGATTCAATTCCAAATCGTGTTCTTGGAGTTTTCCAAAAAGAGTTGCAAGAGTCATATTTGATAAACTCTTCTTCTCTAAGATGGCTGTAACTTTTGGTTGCCATACTCTTGTAAGTGATCTTAGAAATTTCATGTTCAAGTCACTGTTTGAAAATTGTTTGCCAAGAGCAATCAAATGATTAATCAAATTAGTGAATCGTTTTTGCATATCTAATACCTTCTCTCCTGGAAGCATTCTGAACATTTCATATTCTTGAGATAAAGTATTGATCTTTGATCTCTTGACTTCATCTGTTCCTTCGTGAGTCACCATCAACGTATCCCATATTTCTTTCGATGAAGTGCACGTTGATACTCTGGAAAATTAATCCATGCCAAGAGCAGATGTAAGAATGTTCATTCCTATGAGATCATATTGAACCTTCTTCTTTTCTTCTTCACTCCAAGTACTTTCTAGTTTTGGTTGTGAACTTCCTTCTACTTCTGCTACAGGCACAAAGGGACCTTCTTCAATGGCTTTCCAAATTCCAGCGTCTAATGACTTTATGAATATTTTCATCTTGATCTTCCAGAAGTCATAGTGTTCTCCATTGAAGAATGGTGGCCTGTTTATGTTGAAACCTTCACTGGTTCCATGATTGGAAGAGGATGCTGATAAGCGGAAATCGCAAGTGTACGATTAACTATCGCGTAATATAAAAGATTGTCGATACCACATGGATAGGTGTCTAATTACTAATTTGTTTAGAGCTTAAGCAGAAAAATAAAAGGATATATTTTGCATTTTGGTTTCTGGAACAAGAACATAAAAAGCATAAAATATAAAAGAAGAGATGATGATAAAAATAAGCATTTGGGTTGCATTGTATAACTTATAATTTATGCTAGCAAACTTCTATTTTATTTCTGAATTCCAAACAAAGATTCATGGTGCTATAGCCTAGAGTTTCTACATCCTAATAGCCTTAAGAAATGTAGACCTTTCTTTCCTAATTACTAACTCCATAGCCTTGGTTATTAGTTAATCAGAAAAGAAGATGAAGAAGGAATTCGGGCCAACACAAAGCTACGTCCATCCTTATAGCCTTAAGAAATGTATACTTATAACTTTTTTTATTTCCTATTTCCCTTACTACTTACCAAATGGCCTTATGCATAAGTAGAAAGCATGAAATCTTTTGTGCACTAAGGTTAATGAAGAATAAGGTAATAAAACATGAACTTTGAATATTATTCAGAAACAAATAAAAGAAAACTAAAACATAAATTAATAAGCTAACACAACCCAAAATACTTAAAGAGAGTTAGCCAAGCATGGCTAAATGAGTCATTGAATTACCCTGGATAGGAGCTCAAATATGGCTTCCCACAAGTCCTAGGAACAATGCTCAAGAGGGAGAAAGAGAGAATACTTGTTGTATTCTAAGATGGTGTGTCTTACAAGTGAAGAAAAGGGCCCTATTTATAGTAAAATTCCAGCCTCCAGCGCTTGAGCGCTGGCATTCCCAACGCCTGGGCGCTAGGATGCATTAAAAATCCACTTTCTGTCCGAGGTCCAGCGCTTGAGCGCTGGCTTTCCAACGCTTGGGCGCTGGGTCAACATCTGACTCATCATCCAGTCAGAACCCCAGCGCTGGAGCGTTGGGACGCTGCTTCTTCATCTTCAAGCTTTTCCTTCCTTCTTCATTCATGGTAGTGGGTTTTGATGGCCATAAAATGCCACTACTCAGCCTTGTTTAATTCTGAAAACCTTCCTCCACTAACATCAATTCCTTTAAACATTTTTTCCATGTGCTAAATTAGAGAGTGATTTTTCATATTCTTCTTTTTCACTTTGGTCCTCTCTTAGTTAGCACTTCAATTCAAGCCCTCATACTCTCTCAATCTTCACTTTAAGTCCTCCACTCTTGAACTTTAACAATTTGGTCCCTGACCTCCTGAAACTTTACATATTGGTCCCTGGACAAAAATGATAACTAAACCAGCTTTTTCTAAAAATACAAAATAACTAGAAAAATTCCTAAAAATATAAAATAAAGCTAGAAAATCTAATAAAATCTAATCTACATGCAAAAATGCAAAATAAATATAAAATCTACATAAAAACAATAAAAAACCTATATGTGACTCAAAAATAATAAAATAAAAAGACTAAAAATAACCTAAAAACATCATATAAAATCCACTCATCACACCACTATACCCAACGACATGTTGTCCTCAAGCGACAAAACTTAAAGTAAAACTCGTCCCTGGGTTTTGAAAAAGTTTTTATCTGATTAAAACATGAAGCACAAAAACCTTTCAAAGGAAGCTAAGCAGAAAAGGAAGACATGCATGTTTTATAGACAAAGAATCAAGAAAGTTAGGCTTGGCTTTTAACAAGTTTGAGTTCATCAATTAAGCTCACCAAAAATGATATTCTCCATGAAAACAAGAAAGCTCAATAATCCTGCCTATAATTCAAATCAAAACTGAAGTAAAGCAACCAAGTGATTTTGAAGAGATTTTAAAGGTTGTAACTTGGCCAAAGGGTTGTATATTTCAAGGTATGGATTTCAAGAAATTGGCAACTCTGGTGGCTGACTCAGAAATTGTTGTTAAGTGATTTTTTTTATTTTTTTTTTAAAACATAAGAGCTTTAAGCAATTCACACAAGGGTCCTCTCAATTTTTTCCTTTTCTCTCTTTTTTTTTTTGAACAAAGTAGTGGAATGTATGGGATGAATGATTTGAATCTTACTCCCCTCATACTCTTTCTCACCCCACTACTTCATTATTTTTTCTAAGGCACATACCTTATTTTTCAATTTTTTTCTTCATCTCTTTTTTTTTAGAGAGAAACCCGCAAACATAGCTCTAACAATTTCAGCACATGCATCACTATAACAACTGAAAAAATTATCACACAAAGTAGGCTCCAAAGAATGACTCTTTTAAGGCTCAAAAGGGGCTACTAGTGGATATAATATTTCAAGAAAAAATCTAAGTTTTCAAAAATGCCTATAATCTCTTCTCAACTCACAAAGTATACAAAACTCCAATCAACATGCAATACAAGGCAGAAAAATCTCACAATCATGCATCAGAGACCTCAGCTCTCAGAAAAAGATAGGGTAAGTGGTACCCTTTTAGAACTAAGAAAAAGACTTTGCCAACAACCAAAACAATCAAGATATCAAAAATCCTTTCTACAGCATGCAATCCTAACTGCTTAAAAACATAGAACTTTTTCACAAAGCATTCCAATCAGATAAAGCATTTCACAAAGCTATAGCAACATTCAGAATGGATAATATACTCAAGACTCATGCAAAAAGAAAAACAAAGAAACTAAACTAAAAATAAAGCTAAAAACTATAAAAATAAAAACAAAAACTAAGAAGCTGGTATAGTAACAAATTTTCCACAAAGGTCTAAGGGAACCTCAATGCAAAAATCAAATTGAACACTTAAGTTCAAGAGGGCTCTTCCTCCTTTTGGTACCTATCCTGCAAAATTGAACAAACAAAAGTCTCACAAGCAAAAACTTGCTTGACTTGTTAGTTCCAAAAACAGCACAAAAGCTTATGGGTTGAAAAATTTGTGTCCACCTTTTAAAAACAAGAATTCTTGAGTTCCCCAAAAATTAAAAACAATTTAGAACCAAGGGAAAACTCATAGAACCTTAAAACTTCCAGAAAAATGGTGAACACAAAATTTATTAAAAACTAAAAACAGCAAACAAAAGTAAAAACAGCAAACTGCCCGAGCTCCAACGCTTGAGCGTTGGGGATACCAACGCTTGGGCGCTGGAATAAAAATAAAAACTGGGCATCAGAGGTCCCAGCGCCTAAGCGCTGGGTTTCCAACGCTATGGCGCTGGAAATTAGAAAAATAACTGGGTGGATTCCAGGGGCCTAGCGCATGAGCGCTAGCCCTCTCAACGCTGAAGCGTTGGACAACGCTGGAACCAGGGGACTTTAAACAGGGGCCTAACGCTTGTGCGTTGGCCTCCAGCGCCTGAGCGCTGGCCCCTCCTGCAGCAACAACATAAAATTTCTTTTCTTTTATTTATTTACAAGTGTTGTGCAGAAATTTAAATGACAAAAGTTTAAACTATCCTAAGTTGGGTTGTCTCCCAACCAGCTCAATGTTAAGGTCCGAGATAGACCCTTCCCCTTAATCAATTGGGGGTACTTTTTCTTTTCTTGCTACAAACATCATCTTTGAACTCATCCTCACTTTCAGACTCATAGTGCTTACAAGTACGGAATACAGAAAACTTCACTTTTTCATCCCCTACCTTCAAAGATAGGAGGCCTTCCGCCACATTAATCTTGGCGTTTCCTGTAGCAAGGAATGGCCGCCCAAGAATTAATGGTACGTTGGAGTCTTCTTCCATATCAAGTATCACAAAATCAACCGGGAAGACAAACTTGTCAACCCTTACCAAAACATCTTCAGCCACCCCATAGGGGTACTTAATTGACCTGTCCGCCAATTGTAAACACATCAAAGTAGGAGTGGCCTCTCCCATGTCCAATTTCCTAAACATAGAGAGTGGCATGAGGTTTATAGAAGCTCCTAAATCACAAAGAGCTGTTGCATTTGGTAGTCCCTCAATTTCCACAGGCAATGTGAAGCTCCCCGGATCCTTCAATTTTTGGGGCAACTTCCTCAAAGCCATAGCTGAACACTCCTCAGTTAACATCACAGTTTCATCCATCTCACTCAATTTCCTCCTTCTAAATAAAATGTCCTTCATAAATTTAGCATAAATTGGCATTTGTTCCAAAGCTTCAGAAAAAGGAATGTTAATTTGAAGCCTTTTAAAAATCTCAAGAAATTTTGAGAATTGCTTTTCCAAATTCTTTTTAAAAGCTTTAGGAAAAGGAACTTTGCCAATTTTCTTAGAAGGACGAATTACATTTTCAGCAATTTTTTCAACAACAATAGGCACACTCCTTTCTTTTTCTTTTTCTTCACCACTTACCTCTTGTTCAATTTCCACTACCCTTTCGAGCATAGTCTTACCACTCCTAAGAGTGATAGCAGAAACATTCTCAACATTTTCCTTTGGATTGACAAGAGTATCAGATGGGAAAGTACCTGGAATCCTTTCTGAGATGGTCTTGGCCAACTGGCCTACCTGGACCTCCAAATTTCTAATGGAAGCTTCATGATTCTTGGCACTTGTCCGGGTCTCATTCATAAATTGCACAGTTTGTTGGCCTATTTCACCAACAATTTCTTCCAAACTCTTCCTTCCCTGGTTTGGATTCAAAGGCATTGGTGGCCTCTGATTTTGGAATGGCCTCTGAAATTGTTGCCTGGCTTCACCTTGACCACCCCCTTGATCCCTCCAAGAAAAATTGGGGTGGTTTCTCCAGCTTGGGTTATAGGTGTTGCCATAGGAATTTCGAAAATTCCCCATAGCTTTTACCTCAGCTTCTAATTCAGCCTCCTCCGGGCTCAGTTGAACCCCCTCCATTCTTTTGACCATTGCATCAACTTTCCTGGATAAAAGTTTATTTGAAGCAACAATGGACTCAAAAGAATCAACCTAATAAATACCTTTCCTTATTGCCCGGTCCTGGTTTGAATGAGCAGCTCTTGCAGCAAGTTTGTTGATTAAATCAAGAGCTCCTTGTGGTGGCAAAGCATCGAATGCCCCACTTGCTGCAGTATCCAATTTATCCCTGGTATAATCATTCAAAGCAGCATAAAATTTCTCTACCTGATCTGCGATAGAGATGTTATGACCTGGGCACCTTCTGAGAAGTCCCTTGAACCTCTCCCATGTCTCATACAGGTTTTCAGCATCTTGTTGGATGAAGGAGTTGATTTCCTGCTTCAACTTCCTTATGCGGTTGTAAGGAAAAAATTTGGTCGTGAATTTTTCAGCCAAATCATCCCATGAAGTAATGCTTCTGAGTGGTTGAGAAGATAGCCACTCCTCTGCCACATCTCTTAAGGAAAATGGAAACACCATAAGTCTTACCGTATCCAAGTGAGCATCATTTCTCCTTAAGGTGGAGCATTGCCTGGTGAATCGCTCTAGATGTGTATGGCAGTCTTCATTTACACTTCCACCAAATTGGTTTTGACTTACCAAAGAGATGAAGTGTGGAGGAATCTGGAAATTTGGCAAAGCATCCTCCGGAACCACAATACTCCCTTCAAAATTGTAATCTACCTGGGGAGCTGTGATATCACGAAGAGAGCGATTAGCATTCTGCTCTTCCTCCTCCTCTCTCAGCCTTTGAAGTCTAGCTTGGACTTCATCTTCTACCCTTGCATTGTATTCAGCAAGGAGGCGCTCCTCCATTTGTGCTTGTGTTTCAGCCACGGCCCTTGCTAATCTCCTTTGCTCCGCTAATCTGCGATGCAAAGTTCTTTCAATTTCAGGGTCCAATTCAAAATGTCCTACCATGCAAACAAGCCAAAGAAGTTAATAGCACCTACTCAATACAATTTATATTCTTTCTTTTTTAATTTTTTTTAATATGTATATAAACAAGAAGTACTAAATAAAATAAAAATAAGAACTTGATAGAACCTATCCCCGGCAACGACGCCAAAAACTTGATAAGCGGAAATCGCAAGTGTACGATTAACTATCGCGTAATATAAAAGATTGTCGATCCCACAGGGATAGGTGTCTAATTACTAATTTGTTTAGAGCTTAAGCAGAAAAATAAAAGGATATATTTTGCATTTTGGTTTCTGGAACAAGAACATAAAAAGCATAAAATATAAAAGAAGAGATGATGATAAAAATAAGCATTTGGGTTGCATTGTATAACTTATAATTTATGCTAGCAAACTTCTATTTTATTTCTGAATTCCAAACAAAGATTCATGGTGCTATAGCCTAGAGTTTCTACATCCTAATAGCCTTAAGAAATGTAGACCTTTCTTTCCTAATTACTAACTCCATAGCCTTGGTTATTAGTTAATCAGAAAAGAAGATGAAGAAGGAATTCGGGCCAACACAAAGCTACGTCCATCCTTATAGCCTTAAGAAATGTATACTTATAACTTTTTTTATTTCCTATTTCCCTTACTACTTACCAAATGGCCTTATGCATAAGTAGAAAGCATGAAATCTTTTGTGCACTAAGGTTAATGAAGAATAAGGTAATAAAACATGAACTTTGAATATTATTCAGAAACAAATAAAAGAAAACTAAAACATAAATTAATAAGCTAACACAACCCAAAATACTTAAAGAGAGTTAGCCAAGCATGGCTAAAGGAGTCATTGAATTACCCTGGATAGGAGCTCAAATATGGCTTCCCACAAGTCCTAGGAACAATGCTCAAGAGGGAGAAAGAGAGAATACTTGTTGTATTCTAAGATGGTGTGTCTTACAAGTGAAGAAAAGGGCCCTATTTATAGTAAAATTCCAGCCTCCAGCGCTTGAGCGCTGGCATTCCCAACGCCTGGGCGCTAGGATGCATTAAAAATCCACTTTCTGTCCGAGGTCCAGCTCTTGAGCGCTGGCTTTCCAACGCTTGGGCGCTGGGTCAACATCTGACTCATCATCCAGTCAGAACCCCAGCGCTGGAGCGCTGGGATCCCAACGCTGGAGCGTTGGGACGCTGCTTCTTCATCTTCAAGCTTTTCCTTCCTTCTTCATTCATGGTAGTGGGTTTTGATGGCCATAAAATGCCACTACTCAGCCTTGTTTAATTCTAAAACCCTTCCTCCACTAACATCAATTCCTTTAAACATTTTTTCCATGTGCTAAATTAGAGAGTGATTTTTCATATTCTTCTTTTTCACTTTGGTCCTCTCTTAGTTAGCACTTCAATTCAAGCCCTCATACTCTCTCAATCTTCACTTTAAGTCCTCCACTCTTGAACTTTAACAATTTGGTCCCTGACCTCCTGGAACTTTACATATTGGTCCCTGGATAAAAATGATAACTAAACCAGCTTTTTCTAAAAATACAAAATAACTAGAAAAATTCCTAAAAATATAAAATAAAGCTAGAAAATCTAATAAAATCTAATCTACATGCAAAAATGCAAAATAAATATAAAATCTACATAAAAACAATAAAAAACCTATATGTGACTCAAAAATAATAAAATAAAAAGACTAAAAATAACCTGAAAACATCATATAAAATCCACTCATCAGATGCCATCTTTTCCCGGATCTTAGGAATAACTTACCTAAACTTCCGCTCTGATCCCAATTGTTAGTACAGATAGCAACCTGAGAGGGGGGGGGTGAATCAGAGTTGCCCCGATTTTCGCCTTATTGAAAATATTACTTTCAAGATAATGATGATCACGAAACGATAGTTGTGATTGCAGCGGAATTAAGCGTTGCTTGAAAGTAAAGATGAAGGATAGAGGAATTCACACACAGAGTTTTATCCTGGTTCACCTTCTATCCACCGAAGGCTACGTCCAGTCCCTCAAGAAAACACCTTGAGGATTTTTCCACTATTGATAAAAATCTCTTACAAGTTCTTATACCAAGGACCCTAAGAATTCCTATCAATTTCCTGTGAAAGTATACCACTTTCCACAGCCTCTGAAAGCAAATCACTTTCAGTTCCTGAAGGCAAACCACCCTAAGAGATGAAGAAGAGTTTACAATTGGTTGTATCAATCCTTTAACATACAAGTGGATTGATCATGAGAATTTATGCTTTAAGGCTTTTAAGCATAATAGGATTCTGAGTTCCTCAAGATATGAACAACTAAAGTGTTCTTATAAACATGAAGATCATGAACTCAAAATTTAGGCTCTTGAAGGTTTAAGTTCTAAAAGATGAACTAATTTTGACAAAGCTTTGGCCTAATGTTGTATTCTCATGTGTTGTTATGTTATGGGCTCAAATGGACTTTATATAGGCAAGGGAAACGTCCTTGAACCATCACAACCCTTTCCAAAAGGTTTGGGACACAATGGTTCATGAAAAGATGCAACTTTTCGTTCTGGTAATCAATTACATCATTTAGTGTAATCGATTACACTAATAGCCGTTTCAGTTTGAATTTCAAATTCAAACATGTAATCGATTACAAGCAATGGGTAATCGATTACTTTCCTAGGTTTAATCGATTACCAGAAGGCTGATATCGATTACACTAAAGTCCAACTTCTAGAAACTTGATCCTTTGAGATTGGCTTGAGGTTTTCTACTTCTTTTAAGTTATGAAACCATTAAGCTTGATTAGCTTAGGTGTTTTAAAGAGCCTTTATTCTTTAATAGACCTTTAGAAGCATAACTCACCTAAACTAAGACTTCTAGGTATTTGATAGACTTTGTAGCGCTGTTTCCTCTAAGTCTTCTTTTCTTCTTTTTGTCGATGAGTTTTTCGTCATCAAAACCTCAGCCAGGGTCAGGAGCATGACCTTCTTCACATGGTGAAGCGTTTGAATACGCGGAGGAGTGGTCATCCTATCTTCGTTTGCCTCCGCCAGTCCACACGCCCAGGTAAATTTTACTATGTTGAAGTGGTTTTCATCACAAGGATGTTCATTTGACGGAGAGACGCCCGCCCTGTTACAATAGAAGGCGCTCGCCTCATCACGCTCCATTCTTGCTTTTTCTCGTCTTGTTTACTTCCACCTATGTCTGAAAATAACCCACTGATATCCAAATCGCAATAGCACGATTGACTATCGAACCCAAGGGATAGGTGTCCTTATTATTATAATATCTAGTACTTGTGCAAAAAAAAAAGGATATGTTTGATGTTGGTTTAGAACAAGATAAAAATAATAGCATATAATGATAAGAGAATAAAGATGATAAGAATTAAGCTCTTGGTTTGATTTACATAGTCTATAGGATATGCTAGCAAGTTCCTACTTAATTTCTGAATTTTAAATCCAAGTTCATGATGCTTTAGCCTAGAATTTCTACAAGTTAATAGTCTTAAGAAATGTAGAACTTTCTTCCGAATTACTAAATCAAAGATCTTGTAATTTAGTTAACCAGAAAAAAGCTGAAGAATGAATTCGGGCCAACATAAAGCTACGTCTATCCTAATGATCTTTAGAGATATATACTTATAGCCTTTTTTATTTCCTAGTTCCCTTACTACTTACCAAATGGTCTTATGACATAAGTAATAAGTAAAACTTCTTGTGTACAGCAAGATAACATTAAGAGCAAGGAAATAAAACATGATAGTAATAAAATCACACAAGAAAGGGGGGGTTTGAATTGTGTGTGTGACTTTTGTAAAGTTTTTCGCAAAATATTCGTTATAATTTCGAAAACGTTTAAAGATAAGTGCAGCGGAATTAGACTTAGAACTTAGAGAGTAAAGCACACAAGATATTTATCCAAGTTCACCCCCCAAAACCGATAGGGCTACGTCCAGTCCTTGGCTATACCAAGATTTTCCACTATTTCAACAGAATAGTACAAGTGTTCTCAGGGACTTCTCCCAGTATTCTGAGGACTACTCCTTTACAAGTTTTCTCAGGACTTCTCCTTTATCTCTCAAGTATTCGACAGGACTTCTCCCAGTTCTTTTTCAAGAAGGTTTGTTTTCTACAGAGATCTCTTCACAAAGAGTGGGTAGAAACTATGAGGTTCTAGATTCAGAGATGATATACAAATTGATTCTCTGAAGGGCTTGTGTGAGAAGAATAAGAGTTTTCACTCTATAGAGGTTTCACACTAGTTGGCGACTAAACTCAGAAAATAGGAAAGCTAGAGTTACTAAGTGTTCTTGGCTAAAGCTTGTTCAAATTGTACACTGACTTGAAGGATTTGAATGCTTTGATAGTGTGTAATCGCCAAGTTGAAAATGATGCAGAGGCCACTATTTATATCTTTAGTAGGATGAGAACTGGATGTGCTGATGAAGATCTTCAAAAATAGTTCCGTTGAATACTTGCTTGATTGTGAGTAATGGATACTTCTGCATATGCTTCTTGTTGTAGTCTGCCAAGTGAAGATTGTTTCTTCAACAGATAGAGAGTGAGATCGTCTGGCGATGCTTTTATTCTGGTTCTCAGAGGCAGCAATTAATGCATGTGCATTACAGCTAATATGGCAATTAATGCTCTGACCAGAAGATTTGGGTTTGGCCGTTGAGGAGATACGATGATCAAAGGATATCACCGTTAATTCAGCAAAAGCAGCTTGAATTACGGAATGTCAGAGAATTTGAATCTTCAAGGTATATGGCGCTTAATTCTGTCTCTTTCGCCATTAATGCTCTGATCCACCAAGAGGTGCATGACAACTCATCTTCAGTTTGAGCAAACGATCTCTTCTAAGCAGATTCTTTTTGTACTAGTCTTCAATCATTACTCGTTAGTCAACCCATGTGTTTGACAAGGATTGAACCGGACAGACTCTGCAGGCGGACGAACTTTTACTCTGGAGGCAGACTCAATTCTCATAGCCAGACGGACTTTTCATTTGCTTTTTGATAATGTTTGCAGCATGGCTTCCGTTCATAAGTGTCCCTGAATATAAAATTTTTCAAAGAAATTTAGTGACACTTAGCGAAATTGTTATTTATCAAAATAGGTTAATTCATTTAAATATTTTACTCTAACACATAAACTATAAACTACTACAACCCAAGAAACTTAAAAAGAATTAGCCAAGCATGGTTAAAAGAGTCATTGAATTACCCTGGATAGGAGCTCAAGTTTGGCTTCCCCCAATTCCTAGGAACAATGATCTTAAGGAGGAAAGAAGAATACTTGTTGTATTCTGAATAGGTGTGTTTTTCAAATGAAGAAAAGGTCCCTATTTATAGTAAAAAATCACCCTCCAGCGCTTGAGCGCTGGCATTCCCAACGCTTGGGCGTTGGGATGCATTAAAATCCCACTTCCAGACCGAGGCCCAGCGCTTGAGCACTGGCTTCCCAACGCTTAAGCGCTAGGTGTAATTTCCAGCTCAGCTCCCAGTCAGAGTCCCAACGCTTGGGCGTTGGGCTTCCAACGCTTGAGCGTTGGGTCGTCTGCTGGTTCATCTTCAAGATTTTCTTTCCTTCATGGTAGTGGGTTTTCAATGCCTTCAATGGCCACCACTCAGCCCTGAATCATTTCTGAAACTTCCTTCCCACTACCATCAATTTCTTCAAGCTTATTTTCCATGTGCTAAATTAGAGAGAGTTGCTTCATATTCTTCTTTTTCTCTTTTAGTCATCTCTTTGCTAGCACTTCAATTCTGGCCCTTTAACTCTTTCAATCTTCACTTCTCATCCTCCACTCTTGAACTTTTCCACTTTGATCCCTGATTTCCTGAAACTTTACAATTTGGTCCCTGAACAAAAATGATAACTATACCAGCTTTTCTAAGAATATAAAAATAACTATAAAAATTCCTAAAAATATAAAATAAAGTTAGAAAAACAAATAAAATCTAATTTATATGCAAAATGCAAAATAAATATAAAATCTACATAAAAATAATAAAAATCCTATATGTGACTCAAAAATAATAAAATAAAAAGACTAAAAACAACCTAAAACAATACGTTAGATATTGGGATTACCTTTGTTTTTTGTCTCGCCCGATTAGACTCGCCCCTCTTTTTGCCTTGAAAAATAAATATGGCACTCGCTTGTTCCACACTCTACGACTATCTCGTCCTTTCTTTCTTGTCCAATCAACTAACCTGACCCTTGATGTGTTTTTGCCTAGGGTTGTCTACCCACGCGCCGTTTTGACTTTCGATGTGACGCAATCATTACCCTTGAAAACAACATTACCTAGGGCGGCGCGTCGTAATGATGTGAAGCGTCTATCATTTAATACCCACTCAACCTGACGCTTGTCCAATCAACTCACCACGTCTCTTCTTCTTCCCTTGCACGCAGCCTATAAAAGCCCTAATCCTTCTCCTTCATTGTTTACTTCCGCTTCTGCAAAACCTTCTTGTGCGATCTTGTGTGATTTCTGACCTTCCCCTCTCTTCAAACTCTCTAGTTCCACCGTACCAGAGTCGTGCGTTTCCCTTTTCCTCCCTTTTACCAGTACATTTTCCTGTTCCCTTCTTGTTTTTCCTTACTTTTAACTATTTTAATGGAGTCTATATCAGAAAGTTCTTGCCCTCCGCCGCCGGCGATGGTGGTGAGTCATCCAATCAACCTCTTTCCCCTTCCGCTAAACTTCGGGCCTACGAGGAATCACTCCCTTGTCCCGTGCAAATGGGCCTGGTCGCCCTAAAGGTCAAATCCATGTTTCCCTTGTGGACAGACCCTGTTGTGCTAAAATCTTTTCGTAACAAGATAGGTGGGCTCTGCTCAGATAATTATGAGCGCGACTTAGTAGTCGGTACTTGTTCCATGGACGAGCATATTTGTGACACCAAACAAGCTGGAAGCGCCCTTCACTTTTTTCACGTGTATTCTTTCATCTCTGACAATCTTGGCGTTCACCTTCCGTTTTCTCCGTTCATCTGCGAAGTCTTTAGGCCTTGTCGGTCGCCCCCACCCAATTAAGTCCCAACTCTTGGGCGTTCATTAGGGGATTTGAAATTCTGTGCAATGCCCTTGGGGTCGCCCCGAAATATGAACATTTTTTCCATTTTTTGAAATGCATTCCCCCTAACAAGAAGGGGTTGGACGTGGCGCCCACTAGTTCGTGGAATTCCCTGACCGCCAAACCCTCTAAATCCCGGTTCAAAACCTAGAAAAGAAATCCACACGACCAATGGAAAGGTCGTTTCTTCAAAGTAGTGGACAACCCTTTAATTCCCCATCTTTTACGTCACGCCAAAACTGGTCGCATGCGATTTCCCCTGTATTGGACCGAATCACCCAATTTTTCCCTTACCATTGAGGATGATGCTCTCACTGCTGAAGATTGGTACGTTAGTAAGTTTTTGAGCAGGGCGGGTCCCATTCATATTGGCGCGCTCCTTCCCGCCCATATGAAAGGGGACGCCTCATCCCACTTGAGTGAGTGTTTACCTATACTCATGATATCCTTATGTATGCATGCATTTCTGTAGTAACTTGTATGCTTTCCTTGTTTTTATCTACAGTGGACAAATATAGGATGTCGAGGGCTGACCTTGTGCAAGCTGCTAAAGAGGCCAAGGCTCAATCTGCGAGAGATGAAGCCAATGCCGCCGTCCACCGCCCTCCAGTGGAGAAACCTGCAACCAAAAGGGCGCGTGTGGACACGCCTCAACCTGAGCCCGCCACTCATGCCAGTGGTTCTTGAGCCGATCTGCCGGGTGGGGGCCCCATTCAACAAACAGAAATGTGGTGGTGAGTCGAAGTTGAACCTAAGCGCCGTCGCCGAAAGTGTGGTGGGCGGTCAAAGAAGGTCGTTGAAGAAGGCGCGGCCGCCGATGAAGTTGAAGTCAATCCAGAGGCTGATGACGAGTCTGAGGAGGATTTTGAAGACCTCATTTTCATGCAAAATAATTTGTCTTGTGACAATTATTTCCAAGACCCTATTAGTCACAATGCTCGTGTTGTTGCAAACAACGTGATGACGAACACCTCGTCTGCTGCTGGTTGGAGTTTAGTACTTCTACGCAGATATGAGGAGGCGGTCAAAGCCCTTAACGCTCGTTCTAAACGGGTGAGGACTTTCGCTAATGAAAACAAAGAGCTGGTTGCCACCGTGGAAAAAATGGAGAAAGACCTTGCTGAAGTGGAGGCGGAAGTGGAGATGCTGCGCTCTGATAAAGCTAAGTTGGAGAAACAATTGCTAGAGGCAGCAAGAGCCTTCGCCACACTGAAGCCTTGGCAGATTTTGAGGCGAAAAAGACGAGTCTGGAGGCAACCTTTTCGACATCCTTGGCTGAGGATTTAGGTATCCTGGAAAAATGGTTTAGGGTGGAAAGTGTCAAGAAGTACACTGAAGGCTTCAATTCAGCTAAGGCTCAAGTGAGATTCTTGTTCCCAAACATTGACTTATCTTCAATGGGCAATTGGAAAGAAGTGATCGCCAATGGACTGGAGGGAGAAGATTCTGAAGATGAGGCAGTCGAGGCTGTGGCTGATGGCGAGCCAAATCAGGCGTCTCAAGCTTGAATTTTGTTTACTTTCTCTTGTATTTAATGTTTTTTGCTCTTTGTTGTGTACACGGCCGCCTATCTTGGCGGTCGTCCCCCTGTATCCTGCACACTATTAATGAAGTATTTTTCTCAACAATCTTTTTATGGCAAACGTCTTTCTCAACATGTTGAATTCTAATCCGCCAACAATAAATCGTTTTGGTAAAGAACATGAAAACCCATTGTTTCAGGTCGCCATCGCGCCTTCCTTTGAAAAAGATTATGTCACACTATTTCGCACATACTTGTATACTGCAAATACTTGTATACTTTTGTGAAAGACCTCACTTGTCACTCGCCACTTAAATCAGAACACTTAGATTGAGAATGGGATAGATTGAAAATCGTAACGCATAACCAAAAAAGGATAGATTGAAAACGCCTCGGGGCTATCAATTTTAAAAGAACATAGATTTACTAAAATGTGGTACACCCGGCCGCCACTGGGCCGTATTTTCAAAAGGAATAGAGTTTGTTGCACGCATGGTTTCCGCTCGCGTAACGAGTCGTACTCGCATGGCTCTTCTAACAAGGCTTGGGGTGCTTGGTCTTACGCAACTAGGGCGGCCTGAGGCTATATTTTATTAGTCACGTAATGACCCGCACGCCCTGTTTTGTGCTATTTGTCTGTTATGAGGCTTTGGCCTGCTCAGGGCGGGGCTTTCACTCGACCTTATTCCGGTAAGACTTTGGCTTGATTTAATTCGATCAAGGCTTTGGCTCGCATAGCGAGGCTTATGCTCAGTGAGACTTTTTGCTTGGATCCCAGTGGCCACTAGGGTTGCCCAAGGCTTGGCTTAATAGACGTGCTCGATTTAATTCGATCAAGGCTGTGCTTTGTTCGCCGTATTACACAAGGGTCGCGCATGCCGTTCTAAGTGAACCACTGTTCACGCACCTCACCCTCCCGCCCGGAGAGCTGGGTGGTGCGCCAGGCTAGAGGGTATTATTCCCCATTGGCTTCTTGGAAATGGTGAAAGGTAATTTCTTTGGTCGCCACTGGACCACTCTTTAGTATTGGAATTTGGAATTTAGACCGTCACTGGGCCTTGGTATTTAGACCACCACTGGGCCTCCGAATTTGAACATAGCTTTATTCGGGCGATCCCACATTAGTGCCAATTTGCATAATATTGACATGTCGGGCAGCCAAATTTTGTTGCAAGGGTCGCCTCATCAGAACT
Organism: Acmispon strigosus; assembly: GCA_030819835.1. Taxonomy (NCBI): domain Eukaryota; kingdom Viridiplantae; phylum Streptophyta; class Magnoliopsida; order Fabales; family Fabaceae; genus Acmispon; species Acmispon strigosus. The sequence continues at coordinate 13,980,621 of JAUAMA010000004.1, read as the reverse complement.
CCCCCCTAGGGAGAATCTTAAGAACTCCATGAGGAGAATCCTCCGCGCCCTTACTTTGCACCTTTCGAATTTTTAACTAGGATATGGACCGCCACTGGGCCATATTGCAAAAACCTGGACAACTCTGCCTTTACCTCTTTATTGAATTTAACTGGGTCATTATTGGACCATTATTCGTACGCTATCGCAAGGGCTGCTCTTTAAAGTTTCTTGTCAAAGAGAGAAGTACGCACTTACATGGTGTACACTTAGCTATAATAATGCCTCAAATGAGTGGCGTTCCAGGACCTTGGGACTCCTTTTCCAAATAAATCTGATAGGTGATACGCCCCATTGCCCAAAGCTTCCGTAATCTTGAATGGTCCTTCCCAATTGGGCGTTAGTTTGTTAACATCTGTAGTACCTGTTCGCCTACGAAGCACTAGGTTGCCAACACGCATTGCACGTGGGACCACTCGTGTGTCGTATCTTCGAGATATTCGCTGCTTCATGGCAACTCCTCTAAGGTGAGCTTCTTCTCTTATTTCAAGAGCCAAATCCAGGCTTACCAAAAAATTGCTCTGATTGTGATCTGGATCAGTTGCCACTGCTCGCCACGCCTTATTCTTAATCTCCACTGGTAACATGGCATTTGTTCCATAAGTCAGCTTAAATGGCGTTTCTCCTGTGGTCGACTGAGGAGTGGTGTTGTAGGACCACAGGACAATGGGCAATTCCTCCAGCCACCGCCCCTTTGCTTCGTCAAGTCACTTCTTCAACCCTGCCAAAATTACTTTGTTAGCAGCCTCTGCTTGACCATTCGTTTGGGGTTGCTCCACTGAAGTGAATCGATTCTTGATTCCCCATTGTCGAAGATGATTGCTTGAGGCACGCCAAACCTGCAAATAGGTCTTTGAAAATAAAACTTTTTTATCTTTTCAGTAGTAATGGAACCGAGCGGTTCTGCCTCTATCCATTTGGGGAAGTAATCAACCGCCACCAAGATATACTTGATTTTCAAGTTAGCAGAAGGGAATGGTCCGACCAGATCCACCCCCGAAAGGGCGAATGGCCATGGAGAGGATATAGTCGCCATTAACTTTGGGGGCGCCCTGTGCAAATCTGCAAACACCTGACACTTGTCACATTTCTTTACAAAGGCTTGGAAATCCTTCCTTAAGGTTGGCCAATAGAACCCAGCTCTTAGAATCTTCACCCAACGATCTAACTCCAATATGGCTAGCGCAAGCCCCTTCATGTACTTCCTTCATCAGTTCCTGAGCTTGATGCTCGGCGACGCACTTTAGCAAATGTGCGGAGAAGCCTCATCTGTATAGCTCTCGCTGTATCATTGTGAAGTAACTGGCAGTCCGCCTTCTCTCTGGCGTGATTCCAGTCGAGCCCATAGAAGCTTCGGTCAGTACCTCAATTATTGGGGACATCCAAGTATTCCCGTCAGCCACAGCACATACTTGCGCCGCCCTTTTAGTGCTCGGAGAATGCATTATTTCATGGATGACCGACCTGTAATTTCCCGGTCGCCTTGTACTTGCCAACTTGGCGAGCAAATCGGCTCGCTGGTTTTGCTCCCTGGGCACATAACTAATCCCTACACTTTGAATCCCCTTCATCAAATCCTGAGCTCGACTCAAGTACTTCTCCAGTAGTGGATCTTTAACCTGGTAAATGCCTTTTATTTGATTGATGACCAGCAGAGAGTCACTCCGTATTTCCAGTGTCTCTATCTCCTGTTCGTTGGCCAAACCCAAGCCCGCCAGCAATGCCTCATACTCAGCTTGGTTATTACTAACCTTGAATTCAAATCTCAAAGATTCCTCAATATGAATTTCATTCGGGCCACTCAAGATTATGCCCGCCCCACTGCCGCGCGAGTTGGACGACCCATCAATATGCAAGACCCATGCCTTGGAACCCGGTTCCTCGCCTGCCATTGTTAGTTCTGCCACAAATTTTGCAAACCTCTAGGGCGAGACCTTTCCCCTCGCCTCATATATTAGACCATATTCTGACAATTCAACAGACCAACCCACTAGGCGCCCTGAAAGGTCACGTTTCTGCAAGACCTGCTTTAATGGTAAGTCTGTTTTAACCTTTACCTTAAAACTCTGAAAGTAAGCCCTCAAACGTCGAGACGTGACCAAGACCGCCAGGACTGCCTTCTCAATCCTCTGGTACCTTTTCTCAGCACCCTGCAATGTATGACTCACAAAGTAAATTATACGTAACTCACCTTCAATTTCCTGTGTGATTTGTGATGCTCCTTTAGCTCGAAGTATAAACGATTCTACTTCTCCTATTTATCCTCCGAACCAAGGATTGACACAAGTTTTTTTTTTTTATATCCTATCAAGCAACATTCATATGTTAGTATACATCTTTTTTGCAGAAGCTTCAGTGTTACCTGTTCTTTATCCTAACTCCTCGGTTCATATATTTATCGTGAACCTTTACATCGGATAGTATACGATCTGCGAAGAGATATTAGTAACACAAAAATTTTATTCAACACACCACGAATATATTACAAGTGACAGAAGTTTAGTAGAGTGTTCAAGTAGAAAATACTTCAAGCATTCTCAAACCATACACACAAGCTAAACATAGCAAATAACATAACAAAGTTGTTAGTGACATAGAGACAACAAGCAGCTAAGAGTTTGCTGCACCATTCGGACCATCTCCAGCCTCATTCTGAGCCTCTTCCATACCAACACTGTCCTCAATCTGGATTACTGGTACTCTCACCTCCGCTGCACGAGAGGGCTCACCATGGTGAAATAGGTTCCTATATTCCCTAGCAGTCATTCTCCTGTTTTGAGCTATCACACTCATCCTAGCTGTGGTTCTCATTCGGGGTCCAGGTCTCCTAAGAGGTGGTGAAGTGACTGACTGAGATGGTTGATGATGACTGGGGTTATTACCTTCAGGTGGAAACTCTCTAATAGGTATAGCGGGTACCAGCTCAAGCTCATGTGGAGGTCCAGGTGAGTCTCTTGGGTTAATATGGCGTGCTCTCATAGGTAAGTAGAAAGAAAAGGTCATTGGTAAGGTAACAGGGTAACCAACTTCTTCATTAAGGTAACTCCTAAACCAGAAAACTGACACTCCATTGTACAGACAGTATCCGGTGGATGGGTCATGATACCATCCTGAGGCTGCCGGAAATTCAGCATGGATGGAGATGACTGGTGGTCTGCTCATTGGAATGCTGTCAATATCTATATAGAAAATGAAGTGCAAGGGTGAGTCAAACATATCACCATCACCACAAATCAAGATAACATATCATCATCACACATGATCACACCAAGCACATAAACAGTATGCAAACATGTGGGTTATCAAGCCTCCCTTATACCTCCATATTTTTCAGTCAAACTTCGCTTTCCATTTTCCCCAGAGGTTATACCCCTGAGAAGAAAGTCCCTGATCTGACCTTTTTAAATTTAATATCATGAATGCTAATAGTGTATAAGGCCTGAAGCGTTTTAGCTTCTACACTCTTCAGAAAGCCATTCGGGAATTATGGATACGGAATTTACCCTCGTTCCACTCTTTACCGAACTTGGATTACCTTAGGGCTTCACTGACAGATATACCCAACAATGCTGATCCTTAAACATCATGGCTGGTACAGACCTCAGAAACCCTACCCGTCCAGACATGAGAGGTAGGAAATCGTGATATACCCCGGGCTTATTCATCTCTGAACATGGCCACCCTCGGTATCTCTGTATAATCCACAATCCCTTCAGTGGTAGTGACAGTGCTTTCCTACTCCTTATCTCTCCAGGTATGGTTATTTAACAATCACCCCCTTATTCCTCCTAAGTATCCAGAGTCATAACTCTGTTGTTTTCTGTATCAAAAATAAGCTCATAGCCATTGAATAACAATCACCCCTTATACTTCCTGATTAACCAGAGTCATAACTAGGATGATCTCCGTTGCATCTGTAACTGAATCTCACAATTGAGTAACACATATAATAGGTAAGTAGAGCTTTACACACAGGAACCACGTTCTCTCGGTAACCAGCCCGCACTTTAAGTTTTCAAACTATTTCCAACTCCCTAATTCATTTAGTTATGTCCATTAACTATCTATCCTACGGGTTAATCCTAATTAATTATAGGGTAGGCTGAATTTCGTAAACAAGCGACAGGCCAACAATTACCTCAAGATTTTTCCCTCTGCTCTACTACCACAGGTGCTAAGTAAATATTGCTTATAGCAATTTCAAATAAGCCTTATGACGGCAATACCTAGTACCACTATATCCCATAGTGTACTCTCCCGTTCTAATGTTCGATGTAACAACTTCACAATCAAGTTCAGCACAGAACAATCAACAATCATCCAGAAATATCATAGCATATCAAACAAGCAATCACACATAACAATAATATGCATTCCATCTTTCTAATAGACTGCTTATATGAAACCTAACATGACATGGCATAGTCTAACTCCCCTTACCTCGGTTTCCAGCTTGAGGTTCTGAGTTTGTATAGAATCCTTGATATTCTGCACATGATACCATATATTACAGATTATGCAATAGATTAGAGTTAGAACTATGTCCATATTTACATTCTAGTCCTCTATAATTATTCTATTTACCAGTAAGTCCCTAAAGTTCTTTTAGTTCATATAAAAATCCCATTTTATTTCTAAACTACATTTTCTCTTTCATTTTATTACTTTCTGAATTCTGAATCCTAGTGTTAGTACAAGAAAATCTATAGGTTCATTCTCCTAGTTACAATTAGACTAAGTTTCTTATGATTTTATGTGAGATTTTCCACTTCCATCACTCTTCCTATTTCTTTTCTGTTTTTCCTTCCTAATTCTACTATTACTAACAGGCAGAGTCTCTCTACTACAAGCTATATAGGTTCCCACGTCCATTTCATCATCCTTCACTTTCTAGTATCCTAGCTTAAAACTTAAAAAATGATTTTGATATTCCTTACTCTTTCCTTCGTTCTAGACTTCCTAATTCACTCCCTGATGTTCCAGAAATCCTCACGACCTGTTTCCAATTCATTTGACTCACTAAACAAGCCAGAACAGTGAACACGAGCTTCAAGTGTTCATGAACTTCTTGGTTTCGAAATTCTAGTTTCCAGGTCTTAAAACATGTTCCTAATGGTCCTAAACTGAAGAAATAAGGTGAAAAATGAGTTCTGGAGGACTATTTACCTCAGAAACACAGTTCTGGAAAATTGTTCTTGAGAAGCTCACCGGAGAAGATGAAGCACGGTGGCGGCCACGGCGGTCATCGTCGCCGGAGCTAGTCTGAATGGCGATTGTACTTCCTCAAGCTTCCACAAGTTCAATGGTGGTGGTCGTGTGCCCTAACTCCTCCTGGTTACATCGGAAAACGTGAAAGAAGAAATTTTCCGGCCACTGGAATCAGGAAAATGTCGCCGGAAACTGGGAAAAAATTTCAGAACTTTATTTTCTTCGTTTCATCGTGAAAAACCTCAAAAATCCTGCCTAGAATCCATCCTAGCACTCCCAGAAAACTAATGGAAAAGGTTTGGAGTCCTAAACCACTCTAGAATGAGAGAATCGAAGAAGAGAAATTTGAGCCAATCTCCTCGGTTTTGTGAGAAAACCAGGGCTTCCTGCCTTGCTCGGACCTCCTGAAACTACTTAGACCATTTCTCTGAGTTTCCTTGGTGTCCAGAAAGCTATATTTATAGGCTGAATTGGGGTTAAGTCACTAAACCAAGTTTTCCAAGTTAATGGAGTTGCACCACCAATGGTTCTTCATGCAAGGTGATTAGGGCTCACTTCCATGCATTCTGGGTATGATGCACGAAATTAGGGCTGCTGTAGTGCTTAATGGAGTCTGAAATTCAATTTGAAGTGATGTGCATAGTGACATGTACATCAGACATAGTGACTCGTCGCACCGTATTGGTTGTACATACCGTCATGTCGTCACTACAGTACGAAAACGACCATATTCTCAAGTAAACCCTATGCAATAATGTTTCAGCTGAATTATTTCCCTATCTCAGAGTCCAGAATCATGAGTAATCAGTACTCTCAATTAACTGGCTCAGTTGTTCACGATCACTCCGAGACAATACCGACTATTGTCAAAAGAGCTAATCAGAATATTTGGGGTTCCTATTGCCATTGTCATGTCTACACCTTTCTAATAATCATATCTACTACTATAATCATCAATCAATTCATTCATATACACTAGCACTATATAAATATATTTTATAGTTACTGAGATAGATCTAGGGTTTCTATCTCTCATAGTTAGTAGTTAGGGTAATAGCTTAAGGCAATTACCTACTAAAAATACGGGATGTTACATGATTACGGCACCAAGGGCGTGGTCGGTGATGGAAAAGTACAGTAGGAGCGGCTCGCCCGCCATTGGCTTTTGCAAGATTTGAGGCTTGGATAGGAATTGCTTTAACTGTTTGAACGCCTCTTCACACTCAGGTGTCCACTCAAAATTTGAACTCTTTTTCAAACACTTGAAAATTGGAGCCGCCTTCTCTCCTGCATGCGGTAGGAAACGGGCCAACGAAGTGACCTTTCCTGCTAAGCGTTGGACCTCTTTAACCGTAGATGGGCTAACCATATCCAAAATCGCCCTGCATTTAGCAAGATTAATCTCAATACCCCTGACCGTCACCATGAAGCCCAGGAATTTTCCACCCAAGATCCCAAAAGAACACTTGTCAGGGTTCAAGCGCATATTATAATGCCTCACTCATCCGAACGCCTCGCCCAAATCCGCTAAGTGATCCTCAGCTTTGACGGATGTAAAAATCATGTGATCCACATAAACTTGCATATTCCTACCCACCTGCTCTTCAAATACCTTGTCCATCAAGCATTAGTAAGTCGCCCCTGCATTCTTGAGCCCGAAAGGCATTGTTTTGTAACAATAATTGACTTTTGGTGTCATGAACGCAGTCTTCTCCTCATCCTGCGGATGCGAGTATATTTGATTGTAACCCGAAAAGGCATCCATCAGGCTAAGGACTTCATTTCCAGATGCCCCATCAACTAGCTTGTCAACATTGGGCAATGGGTATGCGTCTTTCAGGCACGCCTTTTTCAGTTCAGTATAGTCGGTGCACATGCGCCATTTTCCGTTCGCCTTCTTGACAAGCACCACATTCGCCTGCCAAGTTGGGTACTTAACCTCTCTAATAAAATTTGCTTCTAGAAGCTTCGCTGTTTCCACCTCGACCGCCTTAATCCGTTCTTCACCCATCTTCCTTCTAATCTTATGACAAATCACATTCGGCCTAATGCCTGGGACATCTTTAAGTGTCCACGCAAATAAATCCAAGTTGTCCTCCAGCAGGCGAGTGAGACGGTCTTCCTGGGCGGGAGATAATTGTGTTCCCACTTTCAACATCCTTTTCCCTACCTTCACCATTTTTGTTTCCTCAATAGAGCTCGGGCGGGCCCCTGGTACTTCTACTCTTGGATCAAGTTTACTACCTTCACTGATCTCGTAACACCTGTAAGACCCTCAAGTTTTGAGTAATTATACTTTAGTCCTTGGAGATTTTATAATTAGGTTTTGGTTCTTTAAGTTTGGATATTTGCATTTTAGTCCCTGGACTAGTCAAGGCTGAATTGGAATTGCATTTTATAATTTTAAGGAGGTTTTAGAATTCAAATTTGAAAAGGGAACATGATGGTTCGACTTAGAGGATTATAAGAGTATTGTGTTAAGATTTTTAACAAGAAGAGTTGTGGCTTAGTGGTTAAGACTTAAGCATTTGATTGGAAAGGCTTGTGTTCGAATCCTAGTGAGGTAGGTTTTGATTTTAATCATATTTTTGATGACTTTAAACCTAAATTCGAAATGTGAGCTGAAAAAAAGAGTTAATGAGGAGTTACAAACAGAATTTGAATGGTATTAAGTGGTATTCAGAGAGTTAATGCTTTGTTGGGAGTTATGGGTGGGTAATAAGGTGGTGTAAAGGAGTGTTATTGTATTGACTAGGGATCTATGAGGAAAGAGGAGTGTTGGTTCAGAAGTAGAGCTGACAATTTTCGTGCTCCTCTCCCCTCTCCACCTTACTTCTTTTCTTTTTCCCAAATTTCTATCATTTCCTTGCTTCTTCACCCAAAGAATTTCCCAAAAAGACTTAGAACTCTAGTGCTGTTTTTCTTGAAGAGTTGCTGAACCTTGGTGCCATTGTGGGTCGATTCTCTTCTTCTATTGTGGTCCTCACTCTTGATTTTCAATCCTCTCTCAAGTGTCCAGGTGATAGCCTAATTGGTAAGAGATTAAATTCTCCAAATTCTGAGTTTCTTGGTGTTCAACTCCTGTCTTCTTTCTAGAGTTAATTGATTGTTGTTCCAACCTTTGATTTTCATAAAGCTTGAGTCCATTTCATTCTGGAAGAGGCTAGGGTCGTGCTACACACAAGCTTGATCAACTCTCTCAAACAAGGTTGGTGTTCTTTTCCATTCTTTCGGTTCAATACCTAGTTGTCTTCCTTGAACAAATCACTTTTAAGAAATTAGGAACCTTTGGATTTTTGGGGAAGAAATTTTTTTATTAGGTCTTGATATGGATTGTAATCATGGAAGAAATTTGAAGAAGATGTTTGATGTCTTAAGATATTTCGCAATTTTACTATGTGACCCTCAACCCAAAATTGGGGTGTTACAACACCGGTGCCCGACCTTGGCGTTCTGCTTCCCATAACTAGCCACGCTCTCGCTATAGCACTCACAGGCCCTAATCTGGTCGACCGCCAATGTTCCTATCCGCCCATTAGCTAACGGATACTTGACCTTCAAATGCTTTGTGGATATGGCTGCACAAATCTGACTAAGAGTGTCACGTCCAATCAAAACATTATATGATGACTTACAGGCGAGTACAATGTACTTGACAGTGACTGCCTTCGTGAATCCGTCAGACCCAAAAACTGTCTTCAATTCTATACAACCCTTGGGTACATGTTCGCCAGTGAATCCAATAAGGGTTCCCGTATACGGTGACAACGCTTCCTCCTTTAAACCCATCTTCTCGAACACGTCGCCATATATTATATCCACCGAACTTCCCTGGTCCAGAATCAGTCACCTTACATCATATTTGTTAATCCTGAGTTGAACCACAATGGGGTCGCCCTTGTGCGGCAAAACCTCTTTGAAATCTCCGCTAGTGAATACGATATCAGGATGATCGAATTCAAACTCGCCCTCCAGGATAGCATGCACCGTAGCGTGTGCCTCACGTATGTACCTTTTACGGCCTGCACTCGTCTCGACATGAAAACCTCCTGAGATACAGTTGACGGTTCCCACGGGATCTCCCATTGGCGCTGCATCGTCTGCCTCGTCAAAGTCGTTATCTCGATTAGCTCGCCCCTGGCACCCAACACTCTGAGCGGGCACTTGTTTGACATACTGGCCAAAATGTCCCGCTTTTACCAACCGTTCTACCTCCCTCTGCAGAGTAACACAATTATCTGTTTCATGGCCCAAAACTCTATGGTATTCGCACCAACGCCGGGTGTCCACGTTCGTAGGCGGTCTCTTAGGAGGATAAGGGCGAGCTATAAGATCAGTCTCCCTATTGTCTGTCAATATTCTGGAGAGACCTACGGCTAACGGCACCTTTGCTCGCTGAGCCACTGGGGAATAATGAGGTACCTGGGGAGGTGGTGGCGGTTGTACCTGTCGCTGGGGCGCGCCCCGCCTTCCGAACTCTGGGTTGCTGCGATTTCCCCTTATAGGGTGTCGGGGTTGTTCCCTTCGGACGAACAAGTCAGCTTGCCGCCCTCGTCCATCCTGCCTTCTTGAAGGCGCATCCAACATATCCCGTGCACGTCTCTGCTCATCATCCTCCTCTTCCAATATGAAATCCTGAACTCGCGCCCTTAGGTCAACCATGTCTCGTGGCGGGCGCCTGCAAAGCTTGTTATTCAAAGCGCCCGCCCGCAATCCTTGCTTGAAGGCGTTCACACAAGTCTCCTGAGGCGCATCTTCAATCCGTACTAAAGTGGCATTGAACCTTGCCATGTATTGTTTTAGGGTTTCCGTCACGCCTTGACGGATGTTGAACAAAGCTGCAGTTGTCACCCGCTGAGTCCTACTCACCGCGAAATGTGACAAAAATTTGTGTGAAAACTCCGTAAAGTTGTTTATAGAGTACGAAGGTAACTTTGAAAACCATGCCAACGTTGTCCCCTTCAACGTGGAAGGAAACAACCAGCACCTCACAGCGTCAGACGCCTGACTGATCACCATTTTGGTCATGAAAGATTGCAAATGTTCCTTGGGATCCGTTTCGCCTAAGTAAGTATCAAACAAAAGATGCTTCACAACATCAGGTATAGGAACCACCTGGATGGCGGGTGAAAAGGGTTGAAACTCCACCACACTCTTAGCCTCCTTGAAGCTTTCCATTCCTTGATCCTTTTGCTGGCGAAAGTACTCCAGTTGTGTCTGCAAATGTTGATTTTGGTGCTGCACAAAATCTAGAGCACCACATACCCTATCCCATTCAGCAAGGGAGATGTTGAAAGGAGTCGGGTTTGGCACGCCACCACCTGCCGTCGCCACCTGCGGTTGCTCATGATTAGGGTTTGGACTTCGTGATGGCGAAGGAGGCGGCACGAGTGGATCGCCCGCTGTCCGTCCTCCCCGCCCACAGCCTCGCCCTCTTCTTCCGTTGCCTGACATAGCCTCTTCCCTCGTGAACGTGGGGTTTGGTTTACCTTTCCCCACAGGCGGCGCCAAAATGTTCTGGGGATAGAACAGTATAGGAGAGGAGTGAGACTATATTATGATTAGAGAAAATCTGAACCCTTTTACATGAGCCTCCCTTGGCTATTTATAGGGAGAAAAGCCATAAATGACATTTAATTAAAACTAATCCTATGGGCCTCAAAGGCTAGGCCCAACATATTACAAAGTCCAGCCTTCTATGTGTATTACAAGTTTACCCCTGGAAGTTAACCGTCGGGATTGTTACTATCTACATAGATTTAGCGGGAGAGATCAAGGATGAATAGCTACATTGAATATAATTCACCTAAGACAACGACTACCCTCAAGCCTTGAGATGGCACCCTGTGAAGCGATGCTCGCGCGTAAGCGATGAGACACCTTCAAATTATTCTAGAGTGTTGAAGGAAGTCAAAGCTGGTGTTACTCAGCAAAGTCATGAAGGGGTTAGAATGGACTAAGAAGAAGATGAAGGCTCCTTAGAGAAAACATAGGAGCTAGGCCAATAAGAGGCGGAGAAAACTAGAGTGTGAAGCAGGAGAGCATGCTTCCTTCAGGAGACACCGATGACGGGAGTCGGGATGGCGATTAAGCCAGGGGAGATTACGCCTGAATTCATTGAGTCTGAATACCCGCAACTCAAGGACAACTTATCACCTGAAAACGTGAATAACTTGAGCTACAAAACTCGTAATATCATGAAACTGGAGGGGTAACTTGTAATAATGGAATCCCGGATTAGCCGGGATTCTACCCTATCTTATCTTGTATTTATTATTGCTTATTGTAGTTTACATTCCCATTCTAATAGTTGACCTCGGGATATCCGGAACGGTCATTATGTTTTTAGTATAGTCTTAGTTTTCACTCTGTTTAAATACAGTGTTTGTAATCATGAATAAACATGATAGAAATATACAAGAAACCTTGGATTGGAAGTATCTTCGATTCCTCATCCCTCCTTTTATTTTTCCCTTTCAATAACGCACCTTCCAACGTTCTTAACATGGTATCAGAGGCAGTTTGATCCAAGGTTTCTTTTTATTCGTTCTTTTCTCCCATGGCAGAAGCCCTGTCTTCGTGTCAAGCTTTATCCATTTCTTTCGATAGCTTTCAATGCTACCTACAACTGAGATTCATGAACAGAGGGGTAACTCCAGTCGACGTTCCTCTGAACTCAAGCTTTATCCCTTTCTTTACATTTTCTGCAAATTTATTTCCTTCGCCATTGAGATACATGAACAGAGGCGTAACTCCTATCGACATTCCTCTGAACTCATGCCCATATATCCGTAAGGTCTCTAAGCCCTAGATGGTAGAGAGCAAGTCCCTAAAGGAGCCTCCCACTCCAAGAGACGCCCAGGAAAAATTAAAACAACCCAAAATATGTATTTTTCTTTGTCCTGGTGAAGCAGATCTAGTGGATCTGGCCGACGCAACACAATTCATCTTCCAGGGTCTTCATCTCACGCCCCCAGCCTCTGCTCCAAGCGCACCATCACCGTCAAAGGATCGCTACTTATCATGCATCGTAAGGCCACTCTTGCTCTTGATGACTGCAAGAAATGCAACACCAGCTGCAAGCAAAGCAAGTTACAGCTATAGAGGTCAAGCTCAAACATGTGCCTTCGAAGACTGTCTTCCTTCTCATCCATGTTGAGCTTGCGGGGGGATGCTATAGATGAGCATCATCTGCTGTTGGAGATACGCAATATCAACTAAAGAAACATCTGGAATTGTCTACCGTATTGACTAACAACAGAATGCACAGATCGTCTGCCTGCATGAAGCAATGGTTCGTCTCCCAAGCTATATCGTCCGGTCTTGCCAGCTGTAAACCTTATCTTGTAATAGTGGCAATCCAAGATTAGCCGGGATTCTATCTTATCTTATCTTGTATTTATTATTGTTTATTGTAGTTTACATTCCCAGCGTAACAGTTGATCTCCAGATATCCAGAACGGTCATTATGTTTTTAGTATCATCTTAGTTTTCACTCTGTATAAATACAGATTTTGTAATCGTGAATAAACATGATAGAAATATACAAGAAACCTTGGATTCAAAGTATTTTCGATTCCTCAACCCTTCTTTTATTTTTCCCTTTCAATAACGTACCTTCCAATGTTCTTAACGTACAACTCCAACATTTTCATCAAAGTATTTTGCTTAAAGGCATTTTTCATGCATCCTACGTCTTCCTCATCACATATTAGAAGACTTGGTAATTTACTTGAATGATGTGAAATCAAAAATATACAAGTGACGCTATAAATAACATGGTGACGTCCAAGTTTCACTATAAAAAAATCGTTGTTTTGCGATCAAATAATTAATTACATCCATTTTTAATAGGATTTTTTTCATGTTTTATCTATGAAATTAAAAAAGTTAGGCTGTTTAAGGATATAACATTTGAAAACTGATGTCAGGCAGGGTTTATCTAAAAGGAAAAATCACTGCCATTTTACTAGGAAAGCTATATGAAAATTGTTCAATTTTTACCCTTTGTTTTCATTCACACCTTCATTCACACCTCTGTAATTTTTCATCTTGTTCATGTGTTCTCTGCTTCCCTGTGCAAAAGTGTTTTCAGTTTTATTTTAAACAATGATAATACATTTTAACTTTGAATCCATCCACTGAATGGCTGTACCGAGCATAATTACATTTAATTATAAGAATTTGACCAATTTTGCACAGTAACTTTATAACTTTTAATGCTATTTGAAACCAAATTGTTGGTAGGACAGAGCTTATTCTCTATTCTAGGTCTTCGTCCAATGCTTGGTGGCTGTTTATTACAAATGTAAAAGCTACATTGTAAATTCTTCAATCTTAGAATATTGGTATACAAGGTGTTATATAGAGGCTTAAAATAAAGCTAACTTTTAAACTGAATTATAACTAATTCCTAACAAACTAAAACTAAATCATAACCTACTAACTAACTACTAACTAACTGAATTAGCATTCTTGTTACGCCCCAGCAAGCTGGAAGTGTTATGCAATAACACGACCAGCTTGGAAATGTTAGATTCAAATAATTAAATGAATTATTATGTTTTAATAATTAACAATTTCTTTAAGGTTTAATATCGTTAGAGATAGAATTCCTAATACAGTGAAATTTCTCATATCCATGAATGTTTATTTACTGAAGGGACTGAATGAATCTTAAAGCATCATCAAGAGAATTAATCTGCTAGGAGAAACTGTTCGGTCATCACTACATACATCCTGAAGGAAATATTGTCAAAAACATCCAAAGGAAAAGCACTCATGTAAAGACAGTCTGGTGACTCACGAGAGATAAAGCAGTGACTTCAAATAGCAAACATCCTTTCTCAAGGACACTCTATCAAGCTATGTTCTCTCAAGTCAAAGTCCACTTCATGAAGCTGAAACAGTCCGCTTCCTAAACCAACAGTGATAAATGGAAGACTGTTTCATCTAAAGATGAAAGAGTACGACAACGCATGAAGAAACACCTCCAGCTTCAAAGCCTCTCTAGCATCATATAAAGAAGTTGTGGATCAACTTTCTCAGTTGGAGAACTTCAATGGAAGCAAAAGAAAAAGGGAAGATTTAGTCTTCTATAAGCCAAGAAGATTCTCATCCTTAAGAAGGACTGAATGAAGAAAGATCGTCTGCCAATACTAGCCATTCATGACGGAATTTTAAATATTCTATGGAGACTGCGTTTGCCAAATTCCAAGGAAGAATCCGTTTGCTCAAGCATCAGAATGCGCCAGAGGTACAAACATCAAGAAATGTGTTTTACGAGGATATTAGCTCAACAGAAGCATTAAAGAAATTATTCACTTCATCCTGAATAATTGCTTCTTGGATCCAAAGACATCAACTTCATCTGCGCATTAATTAAAGTACTTGCAAATGGCAGAAAGTAGAAAGGGACACAGTTAATACAATATTCCTTGGTCCCACTCCTTTTCTACTTTTCCTCAAATCAAGCTGACATTGCGGAATCAACGGCAAGAATCTCTGAGCATCGTACACATTCAACGGTCGAAATTCAAATATCTGATCAAAGCACTCGATGAGCACTAGTTGGCGTGCACTAGGGTATAATGGTCAAAACAAGTACCATAGCTGGAACTCCAAGCATTAAATACAGAAGACAGAACTCAAGGCTACTCGCTCAAATGGAGCCAGACAATGTCAACCCAGGAAAATCAATGCTTCTCGGGTCGTATCTCAAAACTGCTCAAAAATGCAGAATTAGCCGTTACTCACAGTAGAGGAAGTCGGAGCGCTAACGGGCAGGTTTTCTCTCCTTCTGTGGAAGAAGAAAGAAGATCTTCATCTGAAGATATATATAGAGAATCCTGCCTCCGTAGCAACTTGGCGACTAGAATATAATCTCACATATCTCAACCAAGTTCGTCCAAAGGACCAAGACATCCTTGGTTCCAACTCAGGGAACTTCAAGCCATATCCTACCTGAGTTGAGTTGCTCATGTGTGTGGAAAACTTATAGAGTATTACTCTCATCCTATCCCACACACAAAACCCAAAACAGAGAACCAACTTGCTTATGATCTCTGTTTTCTGCTCTTCATTTCTTCTACCATCTCTTATTAGAAGAGAATTATTGTAGAAAAGCAAAACCTTGTAAAAGGTGTCAGGAGAAGTCCTGTATAATACTTATAAGGAGAAGTCCTGATAATACTTGTAAGGAGAAGTCCCAATGATACTTGTGAGGAGAAGTCCTTCGAATACGTGATAGGAGAAGTCCTTCGAATACTTGTTGGGAGAAGTCCCTAATAATACTTATACTATTTGTTGAAATAGTGGAAAATCTTGGTGAAGCCAAGGACTGGACGTAGCCCTGACGATTATGGGGGTGAACCAGGATAAAAATTATGTGTGCTTTACTTTTTATGATAAGTTATGATTTCAAGTTGCATGCATGTACATTTGCTTAAATCATTAACTCTTTTGAGAATGAATAATTAACAAAGAAAGAAGTTTTCAAAATAAGTAACACAATTCAAACCCCCCCCCCCTCTTTCTTGTGTGTTTCTTGCACCTTCAGGAAACAACATAGTGAAGCTAAAACCCAGTCTGGAATACTAGAATCTAGCTTATCTGAAGGTATCAATTACACCCCCCTTCAAGCTTGAATGTAAGACACATTCCAAGCTCGGACAATAAAATCTAAATGTGATGTGTGAATTCCAATAAGCAATCTCACTGCTTTTCCAGCTCCAAAACATATGCGCATGAACACAAAAGTCCAAAGAATTAAGAAGCACCACATGGACAGCATGACAAAATAATCAATTTGTCTCAGCACAAGCAAAACAATGCCCAATTCAGCAAATCAAAGACTATCTCTTCCTTCAACAACCTTGATCTCAATGCAAGCTCCAACTCAAAAGATGAATGCACTCTTTGGGATCTTTTAGTAACTTTATCATTGATTCCAGGAGTGTTTCCATCCAGTTAGTGGAGGAAAACATTGCAACAAATCTTTCAAACTAAGATCCAGAAACATTTCCTTAAGACTCTTATAACTATCTATGTTCATTCTTTCGCCATTGCCGAATAGAACTACATCACCAAGACCATATGTATCATATTCTTGTGAATCCGTAACTATATTGTGAAGGCGAGATGCTACTGTCAACACTGCAGTATTAGTAAAAGCAAACCCTACTCCTTTTCTGTGAAGCATTGTTACAAACAGATTGTATACAACTCCAAGACTGAATGATGAAATAGAGAAAATCATCACTTTCCTCTATGACATATTAACAAATAGATACCAGGAAATACCTGCAACTCAGCAACAAGCTGATGAGAAGGATGAACAATCGTCTTCGGCAGCAACAGAAGCAAAGACGAAATCAAACCCGAAACAGAAGAATCCAACGAAATTACCACATACATAGGCAGTGATATGAAACATAGCTTCAATAGCGAACATAGGAGGATCGATGAAGCCATAAGAAAGATCGAAATCTCACTTACATAGGCAGCGGTATGAAAGAAAACAATGGCAGCGACGAACATAGGAGGATCGCCGACTAACCAAACAAAACAAGAAGTCTGAAACAATCGAAGCCATAAACCCAAATCTGAAGCTCTCAATCACCAGAAACCTTCTAGAAATCGAAGATGAGACAAAGCACCATCGCCAAACACAAACCACAAACCAGACATTGAATCAGAAGAAGATCGCGAATTCGTTCGCGAATCGGAAAAACGAATTACTGATTCAAGCACAGAGAAGAACAAAACTGAAATCAGATGTTCGCCATGCAGAAGACGATCCAAAAATAGGAGAACATGAAGAATGCGGAAACGATAAAGAGGAAACAGACGAGGCTTTAATCGAAGATGAACAACGAAGCTTCAATCAGAAAACCTTATGGAAATGCGGAAATCACCAAGAAGAAGAACGAAACTTCAATCTGGAAAGAGAAAATGGCTTCAGACACCAACATCAATCACCAAGAAGAACCAATCTGAATCAAGAACATTCAAGAGGTCGCAGAAAAAAAAAAATCAAAGGTAGAAAAGACTGAATCAATCAGAGTAGCAGCAGAGCAAATTTTTTGCTCTAATACCATATTACAAATGTAATTGTGAATTCTTCAATCCTACAATATTGGTATACAAAGCCTTATATAGAGGCTGGAAATAAAGCTAACTTCTAAACTGAATTATAACTAATTCCTAACAAATTAAAACTGAATCATAACCTACTAACTAACTACTAACTAACTGAATTAGCATTCTTGTTATTGAAAAAGAAATTAAAGAGAAAGAAATGAAACATGGGTAGTTTGTCTCATAATGATCTAAAGATGTTTAATTTTGACCATTGGTTATGTTTTTCTTCATTTCATTCCATTTATTTTTAGAAATGAAGGAGAAGAAATTCTACCTAAGGTTTAGATCTATTTGGCAGATAATTTTGGAAGGGATTGGTGGAGCTCTTCATACCAACTTCAATGCTCGGTTTAGAGGCAATTTGAAGGGGATAATTTGCAGTCATAAGAAGCTTGACTTGGGTAGTAGATGTATTCGATAAATTTGGAAAACACAATTTGGTACTGGTTTTCATTTTATAAATTGATTATAATTTAGGTGTTTGTCCTGCATATGTGTGATATGCAAATTGTAATTTGGTTTATTTTCACTTTTAATTTGAGTGGACTAGATATGGAAATATAGACCGTGTTATAGTGCTCTTGATTATGCCTTACATAAGACGAGTTCCTCGCAGTTCACTACATTAGCATCCCATTTGGGCGAAACAACTCCAACTTCGTAAAAAAAACATTTCATTAGTTTTTATATTCTTTTTTTAAAATAAAAAACTTTCTAGTATTTCAGCCTAGAAACTTAGGCCTCGTTTGGTGTGTCATATTGTATTAAATCTTATAGTATAATGTCAGATAGTATTAGGCATGATAGGATAAAACTTGATATAAATATAATATTATACACTGTTTGGTCATACATTGTACAGCAGATTGTATCATTTAAATTAATACACATTATGTTGGGTGGAGTATTGAAAAATGGTAGATAGTATAAATTTCAAGTATTTTAACAAAAATTTCTGTAATTAAAAATGCGTTACTCTTAATTTTTTCTGGTGTTGGTGGAGAATGTGGTGGTTGTTGTGGCGGCAATGTTCTAGGGTGGTCAGTGTTGCACGGCGGTGGTGGGTTAGTTGCAGTGGTATTTTTGGTTGTGGCTGTGGTGAAGGGTGGTGACGGAGGCTAGTGGTTGTTGTTGCGGCGGCGGTGGTGGTGACGGTGGTGGTGGTAGTGATTGTGGTGGTGGCAGCAATGGTGGAGGGTAGTGGTGGCGGTGGTGGTGGTGGTGGAGGAAGATGGTGATGATGGTGGCAGTGATTGCGGTTGTGGTGGTGGCAGTGGCAATGGCAATGGCGATGGCGATGGCGCTGACACTAGTGAGCATGGTTGAGGGTAGTGGTGGCGACGATGGTAGGAGTAGTAACGGTTGAGACGATGGAGGTGGCAGTGGTGGAGGTGGTGGTAATGGTGGTGGCGATGTGGTAGATTAAAAATTATCAAGTAACTTACATGTCAAAATCATATCAACATTTATCACACATAGGCTTCATTAAATAATTCATTGTTTTAATGTATAAGAGTTGATTATTGGTTAGTCTATACAATACAATGTTAGCACTAAAAAACAGATAAACACAATGTATTATATAAGCTGATACTATCAGGCCTAATACAATCTACCAAGAAGCCACTAATCAAATGAGTTTTATGAAAATAGGAGGATATTGTAGGAATATAGAATAATGGAAATTTAAATACATACTTTTGCATCTAAAAAAAAAGTGAAAGATAACATAATGAAATAACAACTACACTGTTATTGGATACATAATTAATTGCACTATCCATCTTGGACGCAATATTGCATTAACTCGTCCATTGATCTTAAGATCTGTAAAATTGAAGATGTAGAAAGTAATTCTGGAGACACGCCAGGTAATAAGAAGTTGAAACCACATTTATTGCGACAGCAGAGAATTTATTTCAACAATTATGATATTGTATTATTGTGTTCAGAGCTAGCTAATTGATAAATAACTAAAAAACACAAAATAGAAATTCAATATAGAAAAATGAGATTATTTGAAATATATGAACACAGATTTTCGAGGTTCAATATATTCACTGAAATTTTACAGCATTTATTAAACTATATATAGAACGTCATATTAGTAAACATGATACGAAATGCCTAAGAGAAAGGAGGCCTGTATTATGTTTGCCAAAAACTTTCTTAAACAAACTCAATACGAACGATATGCCACTTGAATCTTTTAAAAGTGAAAGTTCTGCTTTAAACTTTAACGAGTGAAGCACAGTGTTATTTTCTCTAACTTTAAATCTAATGTTTGCCATTTGGATGATTGTGGTTTATAATATTGTTTAGGTTAGGGAAAGAAAACCTGAGTATAGAACGTAGATAAGGTGGTAGGGTTGCTCCGTAACATCTGAATGCACTGAATGTGGAAAATGCAATATCAATATATCATTGAACCAGTAAGTGTTTCAATCAAATGAACACTATCCATTGATTTTTAGGACAACAATCAAATGTGGAAAATGAAATATCAATATATCATTGAACCAGTAAGTGTTTCAATCAAATAAACACTATCCATTGGTTTTTAGGACAGCAATCACAGCATGCAATATCAATATATCATTGAACCAGTAACAAATCAACTATTGAACCAGTAACAACTAAGAAATCAACTAATTCATGCAATACTAATTAGGAGTTGAAGATAAAATAAGAAAGAGAAACCATTAAAATTAAGACTAAACCAACCTGAGCAGTGAGCAAGTGGCGCGGCGGAGAGGGAACCAGAAAGGGGGGTGAGGGGCGACGGTGGTGAATCGCGAAATGAAGGGGGGCGACGGTGGTGATTCGTGAAGCGTGTGCGGCGGCGGAGAGGGAATCAGAAAGGGGGGCGACGGTGGTGAGGCGTGTGCGGCGGCGACGTTCAGCTCCTTCTCTCTTTCACGCGGCGGCGGCGGCTTCAATCTCCAGTTCTCCACTTCTCCTTCTCTCTTTCATGTTGAAATGAAAATGATTCAATTGAAACCCTAGCCCTGGTTACCCCCAATCAGTTGGGCCACTCACTGATTCACTCCCTCTGTCCCTCACAAGCCCAAAAAAAAAAAAATACTGTCAACCCGTGGGTTGACCCGTGTAACCCGTGGGCTGACCCGCATTGACCCGCGGGTTGCGCGGTGCGGGTTGGTCTGGCCCGTATTAAAAACGGGCTCGGTTTTAGGCAACCCAACCCGTTTTGACAGCTCTACTCTCCAACTTACAAGGGTCTTCTTTTTCTTCTCATATACTCGTCATCCAGGATGAGTTTGAAATCTTCCAAGACACGTTGCAGGAAGATATAAGACAAATTTGTATCGCCATAGGGTTTTATCTCAATTATTGCCGCCTTGTCCAAAGTCACTTGTAAGACTCGGAATTAATTTAATGAATAAATAATTATTTAATTATCTGATGTACCTTTTGTAATGCTTCAAGCATAAGTTAATGTCATGAGTTATTCGGATCATCGGTGCAATGTTTTGAAGTGACGATTCTTCATAGAACCTCAGCTTTTAACTCGACTAACGTTCGAGCGAGAACAAGACTTTCTCATTATTTTCATGACGATCAGTGAAGACTTTCATGAAGAATAACTTTAATATAGAGTAAACCTCCAAATTGGTCCCTGAAAGATCTCACTTATGGTTGTTTGGTCCTCATACAATTTTTACCCACCAAGTTAGTCCTTGAAAGATTTTTCTGTCAGGTCCTCGGACGGAAGTGAAAGGATGAAAATATAAGTAAGTCAAATTAGTCCCTGAAAGAATAAATCGTCAGTCAATTTAGTCCTTCGTTATTAAAATTTTGAATTTTACAGAAAGAATGTGAGTTGGGTTTTAAACTGAGACTTCAGAGTAGCAAAACAAAGGCTTTGCCAATTGAGCTTCTTAATCAATTAGTAAATATCTGAACACAAATATATTTAAATCATTTTTGTTCTCCACCCACTTTGGCTATAGAAGGATCTTCCCCTCTTTTCTAAAGGTTCACAGTCACGCACAAGCGAGGGATTGGGAGGAAACAATATCATGAGAGAAAGGGATCGAGGAGAGAGGTCGTGAACGAGAGATCGACGACTGCTAGAGATAAAGGGAAGAGTGAAGGAAGTAGGAAAAAGAGTGGAGCGAGGGAGATGGCGTGGACGGTGGCGCAGGGACCACTAGCCGAAGTTGGAGGCGTAATGAGGTGTTTGTGGTGGCTCCGGCAGCGATGGGGTTTGACGGTGATGGAACTGAGCGAGAGAGAAACGACATGGACAGTGGTGTGGTTGCCGGTTTGCTGAAGATTTTGGGCATTTCTGTGTCTTCTACTTCCCCTCTCCGATTGTGGGTGTAGGATATTTCTTCCTCCCCCTTCACTGGTTTGGGGTTGAGGATTCTATTTAGAGCTTTTGGGTTTGGTAATGGAGGTGAAGATGGAAGGCCAGAGGTTATGGATGATGGCTTTGTGGGGTTACTGTTTGGAGATGGCTAAATAGACCCCTTGGAAACCATAATCATGGAGGGGGTTGGAACTTGCTAATCTGGAAAGTGATGATGAACAGGTCATTGAAACTGCACAGTTTTTGGAGGCTGCCCATTCTCTCCCTCCAAGGAGAATTTGGGTAGAGGAGTTAAGAAGAGATGAAGGAACTGCAGTAGAGGACAAAAAGGAGCTGAAACCTCTACCCACTACCCTCAAGTATGCTTTTCTTGAGGAGGGTAAATTAAAACCTTTCATTGTAAGTAACTCTCTTACCCCTCTTGAGGAAGAAAAAGTTCTAAGAGTTTTGAGAGCTCACAAGTCAGCTTTGGGTTGGACTATTGGGGATATCAAGGGTATAAGCCCCATGGTTTGTATGCATAAAATCTGTTTTGAAGAAAAAGTGAAACCTGTGGTCCAACCCCAAAGAAGACTCAATCCGGCTATGAAGGAGGTGGTAACAAAAGAGGTTATCAAGTTACTTGATGCGGGTATTATTTACCCAATTTCTAACAGTGAATGGGTTAGTCCCGTTCAAGTTGTTCCTAAGAAAGGGGGAATCATTGTGGTTCCTAATGAAAACAATGAGTTGATTCCCACCAGGCAGGTAACTGGTTGGAGAGTTTGTATTGATTATCGGAGGCTAAATGCAGCTACCCAGAAAGATCATTTCCCTCTCCCCTTTATTGATCAAATGCTTGATAGGTTTGATGCACTGCACTTGTATGATCATGAGTTGTGTTTAGTGAAATTGTATCTTGTGCTTTGTTTTTTTGGCTAAGGTGACTTTTTCTGAGCATGAGGACAAACTTCTTTAAGTGTTTTACACTTTAGGACAAGCTGTCGTTTGCTATAGTGGCGTGATGACTGGGGGTATTAGCGTTTATTTATTGTCTTTTTCTTTTATTTTATTTTATTATTTCTTTGAGTCCCTGTAACGCCCCAATTTTGGGTTGAGGGTCGCATAGTAAATATGCTAAAATTATACTTTGAAACCTCACAAAACACTCAAGTTTTAAAATCAATGTCTCTCAATATTTATAGATAATAATCATCCCATTATATATTATATAATCATCACGAAACAACGCCAAAAAAATTCAAATTTGTTAAAGTTGCACAACATGTGCTAAAAACCAAAACAACAGAAAACAGAAAAATTCTTCTACAAAGTTCTTCATTTCTTTGAGTCCTTCTTCATAACTTGTTTGAGCATCCAAGTCATCCTTCCCGAGTTTCATTGCCCTGGTTATCTATGGCATTGAGAGCCCAAACAATCAAGCAAGACAAGCAGAAAGGGTTAACTTGAAAATCAAGAAAATAACATATAGCATTTGTGATATAAACAAACAGCAAGGTAAACAACATAACAGAATTATTTAAGCAATAATGATGATATCAAGATAGTCAAAATTTATCAAATTACAAAGTCACATAGACATGTTCATAATCCTCAATATCTATATGCATAACTATGGCCAATATTCACCCTAATCGGGCCAGGACAATCACGTGGGACGAATTACCACCACATAGCCCTTGGGTGATACCATGGGACAAATTACCGTCACATCAAACTAAAAATCCTAACAATAATGCATATGCTATGACCATATAAATCATCATCCTCATGAACCAACAGTTCAACAAAAATCCTTAGTCATAGTTCATCATATGCATAATATAGTACTTCTTCTCAAAATAATTTCATATGTTATCATTAATAACACTAACCACAATTCTAAAAAATTCATCATCTCATAAGCATATCCAGCTTACTATATTGTCAACCACAATCCAGAAACAATGTCTTTCAAGGATAAACTCAACGGAGCACACAAAACAGTTTACAAACAATCACAAACCGACATTGATAAATCCCAAGACGTGTTACCCTTACCTCCAAGACGGTTGCATGCACTTGAATTCCAACATTGCAAGACATAACACACATATAAACCACCATCAACAATCATAAGAAAGGTCGGAAACCAATTCAAAAGAATTTTAGAGCAACGAAGCAAAAACAACAAGTTGCTGGCAGAGGCCTAGCGCCTGGGCGCTAGGTTCCAACGCTCGAGCGTTGGGCCTCTATTTGGCAGCACGAACTGGGCATAATTCTACATCCCAAGCTTTGGGAGTCCAGCGCTCATGCGAGGGCTCCCTGCCAGATGGCCTAAAAATAGTGTTTTTAACCCAAAAATCCATTTTTAATTCAACTCTTTCAAAACCAAGATTTTTCCATGATCAAAGTGTATAATACAACCTAATAAACATGTTTCCTACCCAAAAATTCAAAGGTTTATAAATTCACAAAAGCCATTTCAACAAGGAAGGTTGCTAGGTTTTTAACCAAAGGATGAAAGAAGATACAAACCTTGTTGAGAGAGTTGATCAAGAAGGAATATGGCATGACCCTAGACCTTCAAGAATGCAGAGAACCTCTAGTTTTATGGAAAAAAACAGCTAAAAACAAGACTAGTTAAACCCTAGAGAGAACAACCGGTTGATCACCAAAAACTCAGAATTTAGAAGGGTTTGATCACTTATCGATTGCACTAACCACAAGGATTCTTGAGAGAGGATTAGGGAAAGGATTTGAAAAACAGAGGATGAAAGAAAGAGGTCGACACAAGGCTCCAAGGTTCAGCAAAACTTCAGAGATTTTTCAGCTCTAGTGTTCTAGGTTTCTTGACAATTTCTTTGTGTGAAGAGAAACAAGATGAACCACTAATTTAAGTCTGAAAAGATAGAAGCAAGGAGAAGAGAGAGGGACACCCCAAGCTTCATCATTCAGAATAATTATGAGTTAAT
Source organism: Acmispon strigosus (assembly GCA_030819835.1). NCBI lineage: Eukaryota > Viridiplantae > Streptophyta > Magnoliopsida > Fabales > Fabaceae > Acmispon > Acmispon strigosus. The sequence continues at coordinate 13,955,946 of JAUAMA010000004.1, read as the reverse complement.
TTTCCTTCAAGGCTCATCAAGACCAAGACAAGGTAATTAACTCTCATAATCTCACCTTAATGCATTGTTGGTTTTCAAACTTCAAAAGGATTCCATGAACTTGAGTTTGATCATATTTTCAGCATCAAAGATGAGGGAGGGGGCCGCCTAACATCACCATCATTCACCATAAATCTCCTTCAAAACCCATTAACTCCCTTAATTATCCTCCTTAACACCCCTTAACTACACTTAAAATTTGAATTCAAAACCTATTAAAGCCATTTGTTCTAATTTCGAATTTTAATTTCAGAAATGTCTAGCCACACCAAAGTCTAAAAATAATACAAAACCTTCCTCACCAAGGTTCGAACCCGTACCATGTAACCGTAACACAGAGATCTTAACCGTCAAGCCAAAGTCAATCTTGTTACAACTCAAGCAAAACAATTTAAATGATCCTCAAGATAAGCCAAAATGACACAAACAATAAAGCAAATAGACCATGGAAAGAGTTTCATTAATTAACTCAGGGGTCAATTTACAAATACAAGAAGTCCAAGGACTAGAAAGCAATTACAAACAAGTTCAGGGACTAAACTGCAAATAAAAAAATTAGGGGTAGTACAGTCTCATATAGTTTTATTTATTTTGTTATTTTTTTATCTTATTTTTTCATTCGCATATAGGTTAGTAATTATTTTGCTTTTTAGTCCTTTTAATTAAGCTTTATTAGAGTTTTTAGGCTTTTTAGGTTTTTGGTCATTATTTGGGAAATTATTGGTGTCTTGATTGAATAATTGATGAAGATGAAGAGTTTAAGAGCTTAAAGGTTTGTGTGATTAATGTGAATCAAGCAAAAAAGCAAGAAACACATGTGCTAATTGAAGAAATGATGAAGATGTTGCTATTGCAAAAGGAAAATTGAAGCCACATGAAGCCCCATTATTGCATTGAAGAGGGGAATCAATTAGAAGAGAAAGAGAAAGAAAAATGAGGAGTCATACGAGATCCCAACGTCTGAGCCTTGAGGAGCCAATGCTCATGCGTTGGCTCTCTGCCTGAAACGCAAGATTGGGATTTATTCCAACGCACAAGCGTTGGGGGGCGAACGCTCATGCGTTGAGCCCCTGCCAAGCCTCGTATTATTTTATTTTAATTGCAACACCTAGGCGTTGGAATCCAATGCTTAGGCGTTGGAACACTGGCAGAAAAAGCTATAAATACAGAGTTTGCTTCTCATTGTAATTATCTCAGAATATCCTACTTCTCTCTTTTCCATTGTAATTCTCTGAGATGGAATACTTGCCCTAGAGTTGTAGGAAGCCTTGTTGAGCTCCTAATCTAGGTTTATTTCTTTTAATTATGTTCACACTGGCCATGCTTGTCTAGTTTTCTTAGCATTTTGGGTTTGTAGTGAATCTTTTCTGAACATGTGTTTAAGCATTATGTTTATCTTATGAATGAAGTTCATGTTCTTTGAATCTTTTCTCTTTGATAATTTATGCTTGATGTACACAAGTTATTTTGCTTAATTCTTGTACAACGTTAATTGGTAAGGACTAAGGGAACCGGGTTTAGATTAAACAAATTATCTGCTGCTTAGGTATAAGGGTGAGATTTGTTTGTGTTGGCCAGAATCAAGAACCATATTGCTTTAATTCATATATTGGAAATTAAGAAGCATGTTTATTTTACTGTTGGGATCACTATTGTAGCTCCTTCAAAGATGGGGTGTTACATTAGGCACAAGTGGATGAGATCTATCTGTGTGACCGATTCCTTGAAGGGCTGAGATGTGAGATAGGGAAATATGTGAGGCCTCTAGGGATCTAGAAGTTCCGGCCTCTAGTGAAAGAGTGCATTGGTTTTGAGAACAAGAGGAGTCTGACAGGAAAGAGACCAGATAATGGGGGGGCCAATTCATTCAGAGAATCAAAACCATTTCAACTCTGATAAGGGAAAGAAGCAACAAAATAAGCCATATAAACGTCCACATGGGAAGGCTTCCGCCTTCGGGCAGTACTGACCCATGGCTACAACCCAAGTGAGCCAAGGAGCATAGGGTCAGAAGAAGGATGTGGTTTGTTACAAGTGTGGAAAGACAAGATACTATGCCAATACATGTGAAGGGGGTAGGAAGATATGTTACAACTATCAAAAATCGGGGCACTTTGTCTGTCACAACCAAGAACCAAAGTCCGACTGCTAAGGGACGGGTGTACTCCATGAATGGTGTGGAGACTGCAGGTGTTGAGGGACTCATCTAGGGCCAATGCGACATCTTTGGTAACCCTCTATCTAATGCGTTTGATTCTAGGGTGACGCAGTTATTCATCTCTACGAATTGTTTTGATCGCCTGAATTTTCATGTTACTGCTCTGCCTTTTTATCTGATTGTTTTCGCACCTGCTGCTAGAACTTTGGTTGCTAATACTACTTGTCTGCACTGTCCTCTATCTGCTCTGCTTTTTGATCTGATTGTTTCCGCCTTAAGGGAGGGATATCACGAATATCTCTTGATCGGAAGTTTTGATGAAAGGAAGGGAACTAATGTACATGGTACGTCAGTTGTTCAAGACTTCCTTATTGTTTTTCCGGAAGATGTGTCGGGTTTTCCACCAGTGAGAGACGTCAAGTTTGTGATCAACATAGTTCCGAGCATGGACGCCATTTCTATTGCACCATATAGGATGGCACCTGCCTAGTTGAACTGAAGGACCAGCTAAAGGACCTCACCTCAAAGGGTTTTATCGACCCGAGTGTCTCCCAGTGGGGAGCACCAGTCTTGTTCGTGAAGAAGAAGGATGGTCGGTCAAAGATTTGTGTGGACTACTAGCACCTTACCAAGGTGAAGGTGAAGAATGGTTACCCTTTTCCAAGAATGGAGGACTTGGTGGAATAACTTCGTGGAGCAGCTATGTTTTCCACAGTTGATTTGAAATCAGGTTACCACTAGATACGGGTTCAGGATGAGGACATCCCGAAGACTGCCTTTAGGACCCGTTATGAGCATTACCAGTATCTTTTCATGTCATTCGGGGTCAGGAATGCACCCTCTATTTTCATGGACTACATGAACAGAATCTTCAGTCTATTTCTAGACCTTTATGTAGTAGTTTTTATAGATGATATCCTCATAGACTCTAAAATTCATGTAGAGCATGAGGGACACCTACGGTTAGTGATGAAAACTGTGCAGGAGAAGGAATTGTACCCTGATCCATCGAAGTGCGAAATTTGGTTGGAAGAAGTGAAGGTTTTAGGGCATGTCATCTCAAAGGTAGGAATTTTCGTGTATCCAGCTAAGGTCAAGACCGTGTTGGTATGGGAACAACCAAAGACGGTGATAGATTTTAAAAGCATAGTACGGCTAGTATTTTACTACATGTACTTCATAGAAGGATTGGCAAAGATAGTGAGGTTGGGGATAGAACTGACTAGGAAGGACCAACCTTTCGCATGTACCAAGAAGTGTGAGTCTAGTTTCCAACTGATGAAGGAGCGCTGGACAACTTCATCACTGTTAATCCTACAACAGCCAGGAGAACCTTATGAAGTGTACTGTGATGCTTCTCACCAGGGCTTGGGGTGTGTGTTAAATCATCAGCACCAGGCGGTAGCTCATGCTTTGAGGTAACTTTAAACGCACGAGCAAAACTTCCCAACGCACGACTTGGAGCTAGCTGTAGTGGTGTTTGTGCTCAAGATATGGAGACACTACTTGTATGGGGGTTCCTTTACTTTCTTTAGCGATCGTAAGAGCTAGATATACTTGTTTGACAAGAAGGAGTTCAACATGAGGGAACGACGATGGATGAAGTTCATAAAAGATTATGACTTCACGCTGCAATACCATCTGGGGAAGTCTAACATTGTTACGGACGCCTTAAGTCGAAAGGTGATACATGCCTTTGGGATGGTGGTGAAGGAGATGAGGCTAATGGAGGAGTTCCAAGTACTCAACTATCTACAATGATCTGCTGAGAGAGATCAGCGATAACAGTTGCAAGATGAACAACTTATGGTGAAGAGGAACAAGATCGTTTGAGAAAGGCACCTGACATTGAAGTAGGATCCGAAGATATCCTACGATGCAAGGGACTATAGTGTGTACTTGACGACACCGAGATGTCAAGGTTTGTTATGGATGAAGGTCACAAAAGTAAATTGAGCATTCATCTGAGAGCAATAAGGATGTACTAGGATCAGAAATTGATCTTTTTGTGGCTTGGAATGAAGAAGAAAATGGCTGAGTATGTTGCTGCCTGTTTGATGTGCCAGAATGCAAATGTGGTACATTAGAAGCCTGCAGGGATGGTTTAATCCTTTGATATGCTCGAATGGAAATGGGACATTATGTTGATAGATTTTGTGGATGCTTTACTCCGAACACAAAAGAAGTATGACTCGGTTTAGGTGATAGCGGATCGGTTGACCAAGTCGTCTCACTTCCTTCTGGTAAGGACTGCATATAACGTGCAACAGCTGGTAGAAGTGTACGATGCATAGATTGTGTCATGGAGTGCCCTCTAGCAACTTTTCTGATAGGGACCCAAAGATTACATCTCACCTCTGGGGATCTTTGCAAGTATATATTTTTTTCCTCTTTCAAGACATGCTATGGCAATATGCTTTACATGTTTAAATACCTTGTTCGGTGATACCATTTCTGCAAGTGTATAGAATGGTTGTAGTAATAAAAAGATTAAACCTCAAGGATAGTTTGTGTTATCAATTCGGGATTGAATTCCACAGTTTAGAATGCAAAGTGAAAATTATAATGTTGGATATTTTTTTAGGTAAAAAGCTGTGTTGTGAACAAGAACAAGAAAACAATTGGTGACTTCTTCAGATTAAAGCAGCACTTGGGATTTTTAGCTTCACCTAGCCTTTTTATATTTCAGAGCAACAAAACATCATATAAATCTTTGAATCTATCTATGATGATGTAGCCTAAAATTTACTTTTTAATTCATTACACAAGAAAATCATTCAATTTAAAAAGCTAAGCCTAATTCCTTAGCAGTTAGTCAGTTTAATCAACGAATTATAGCATACAATTTCAGGCTAGCACAACAGATTCCTACCCTTATTCCTAAGGTGAAAAGAAAGCAATCAATCTATTCCAAAATTCCTTACCCAAACCAATCTTCCGTTTGTGCATAGATAAGTAAGAAACTTGCATTAACTCAAGCTGAAATGTGAAGCAGAGAAATGAAACATAGAAAAGAAACTTCGATTCATATAAACTTCGGATACTCAAAACATAATTAGAACTAGGTTCCACAAACCCCAAGTACTAAAGGATTCTCAACCAAGCATAGCTAAACATGACATAACTAAGAACTAAAAGAAAGAAAACCTAGAACAAGAGCTCACGGAGGCCCCTCACAACTCCAAGGATCAATGTCTCCAAGCTCAAGATCAAAAATTATAAGATAAAAATGAAAGAAGCCAAAACCGCTATTTAAAGAGAAAAAAACATGTGGTCCTAAAGTGTTCCCACGGATGTGCTTGGTCTTCCCAATGCACATGCGTGGAAACTTATTACAATTTTTATTCTAGGAAGAATAGCCACACATGTGCGTGTCCTCAACGGGCACACATGCGTGGCATGCTCGAGCAGCAGATGTGAGAGGGCAGAATAGCCACGCAGGTGCATGGCCTTTAGGGGCACACATCCATGGCACTCCTACAGCACTTTCCAACTTATTTTTGTTTTCAGCTCAACTCTCTTGATTCATCCTCTTAAAGACCTCTTAACTATCCTTCAAGGCAAAAATTGATGATTAAGGAAAAAATGAAATAGCCGTTTTAAATAAAAACCCATCACTATTGCCATTAACTCCCATAAAACCTTCCTCAACTCATGATCATCTTTAAAACCTTTAATAATTGATGATTAATCCAATGAAATTTCGAGCACCTCATGAATAGGGATTTGACAGAAATTGGGCCACAAAACATTGGGCTGAAAACTGATTTTTATCCTAATGTCTGTTCTGATTTTTATTATGATTTTTTAATTAGAAGTGATAAAACAGAGTCCAAAGCTTATATAGCCCAATCAGCTACCAAGGATAATTCTGGAAAATCGACAGACTGGATATTTGACTGTGGGGCTACAGACACTATGACCTATGATCACAAGGATTTTTTAAATTTTTCCTCACCACCTAAGACTCATATTGAGACAGCAAGTGGAGAACTTATTCATATGAAAGGAGGAGGCTCTATTATTTTTTCTGACAGAATGAAATTAAATAATTGTCCATATGTCCCAAGTTTATCTTCAAAATTACTTCTATCAGTCAAGTGACCAAAGATCTTCACTGTGTGGTTCTAATGTATCCAAATTTCTGTCTTCTGCAGGAGATTATTGGGCGTGGTACTGAGTGAGGAGGCCTTTACTACGTTGACGAGGTGGTTCATCCGGGTCATGCCATGCTTGCTCACGGAACGACTGACAGAGAACTTTGGTTATGGCACCGACCTCTTGGTCATCCCTCTTTTGGATATCTTAGGTTTTTATTCCCTAGCCTTTTCCGAATAAATCCACTACTCTAAAGTGTGAAACTTGCATTCGTGCTAAAAGTCATAGCACTTCTTTTTCCTCAAATAATACTAGGGTTGACTCTGTTTTTTCCTTAATTCATTCTGATGTCTGGGGTCCAGCTCCAAATTCTAATAAAAGCCGATTTCAATATTTTGTATTGTTTGTGGATGATTATTCTCGCATGACTTGGATATACTTTATGAAACACAAATCAGAAGTGCCTGAGAAATTCTTTATGTTTTTCAAAATGATCCATACTCAGTTTCAAAAAAGAGTTCAAATTCTTCGCTTTGATAATGGTAGGGAATTTGTGAATCAGTCTATGCCAGCCTTTTTTCAAGAACATGGCCTCATCCATCAAACCTCTTGTCCCAACACACCCCAACAAAATGGTGTCGCCGAACGCAAGAATCGCATTTTACTTGAGATGACTCGTGCACTATTACTTGATTCTCAGGTTCCTACCTCTTTTTGGCCTGAAGCCCTAGCCACATCTGCATATCTCATCAACCGTCTTCCTACCCAAATTCTTGCTCACAAAACTCCCTTACAAGCCTTAGCCGCCCAAACCACCATTCCTTCTCTTCTAACCTTACCTCCCCGAATCTTTGGGTGCTCCGTATTTGTTCATGTTCCCAAAGGTGATCGAACCAAACTTGATCCTTGTGCCGAGAAATGTGTTTTTGTGGGTTATGCCATGCACCAAAAGGGGTATCGGTGCTATAATCCAGTCACTCGTCGTATTCATGTTACTATGGACTGTGACTTCTTAGAATCTGAATTTTTCTACCACCAACTTCGTGTTCAGGGGGAGACTGTTAGTGAATTACTAAGTTGGTTACATGATCTAAGTTGTTCTGACACTATTCCAACAGAGCAGGTAGATGGAGCCACTGAACCCACTCTTATCAACATAGCCAGGGCCGACGGACCGGTTCACGTAACCAATGTCCCAACTTCGGAAGATGTCCAGCATGAGGTAAATGAATCTAACTCCAATGATTTGTCACTTGATTTAAATGATGCCCCTGCTCATGATGACAGTCTAGAACCAGAAGAGCCAAAATCTGAAGCGTGTGTCCTACCTCCTCGAAGAAACAGAGGTGTGCCTCCAAATCGATACTCTCCTGAACATGTGTCCCGTGCTTCGAGGTATCCAATGAATATAGCAAGGGGGATAATTGTTGAAGTTGCAAAAGCATTCTTAGCTACTCTTCTATCAGAAGATATCCCAAAAACGGCCCAAGAAGCAAGCAAGAAAAGTGAATGGAAAAAGGCGATGAACATAGAGATGGAAGCCCTTGAAAAAAATGGTACATGGGAAAAATGTGTACTACCAGCAGGAAAGAAACTAGTTGGGTGCAGATGGGTCTTCACCATCAAGTATAAGGCTGATGGGAGTATTGAGCGATACAAAGCAAGGCTAGTTGCCAAAGGCTACACGCAGACTTATGGCATTGATTATTCAGAAACCTTCTCTCCAGTTGCCAAAATTGACACCATTAGAGTGTTGTTCTCAGTAGCAGCAAATAAAGACTGGCCTCTTCACTAGTTTGGTGTTAAGAATGCGTTTCTACATGGAGATCTAAAAGAGAAGTGTATATGGAAGCTCAACTTGGGTTCTCAGGAAACTTCCAAGGAGAAGAAGTGTGCAGGTTAAAGAAGGCCTTATATGGGCTTTAACAATCCCCTCGTGCATGGTTTGGGAGGTTTACTATGGCTATGAAGCAATATGGATACAGACAAAGCAATGCCGACCGCACACTTTTCCTTAAAAGAAGAGGTAACTTGGTCACTTGCCTCATAATATATGTGGATGACATGATATCATAACAGGTAGTGATGAAGAAGAAATTTCTCAGCTCACGAAGAATCTCTTTGCAGAGTTCGAGATGAAAGACCTTGGGGGGCTGAAATACTTCTTGGGCATATCGAAGTCCTCCGATCTAAAGAAGGGATTTATATTTCTCAACGAAAGTATATTCTGGACCTGTTAGCAGAAACAGGGATGGTAGATTGCAAGCCCAGTGATTCTCCAATAATGGTAAACCACAAACTCAAGGTGGATGAAGGAACTGAGCTAGCTGATAAGGAGAAGTATCAGAGGTTGGTGGGAAAGCTAATCTACCTATCCCATACTAGACCTGATATTGCATATGTTGTTGGGGTGGTAAGTCAGTTTATGCATCATCCACAGATAGAGCACATGGAGGCAGCTATGAGGATTGTCCGATATCTCAAAGGGACTCCTGGAAGAGGTATCGTTTTCCAGAAAAATGGACATCTGGATATTGAGGTCTATACCGATGCTGATTGGGCCGGTAACCCAAATGATAGACGATCCACAGCAGGATACTTTACCTTAATTGGAGGGAATCTTGTCACTTGGAGAAGCAAGAAACAGAAGGTAGTTGCATTGTCAAGTGCAGAGGCAGAATTCAGAGGCATTGTAAAAGGGATAATTGAGATTATTTGGCTAAAGAAACTGATGAATGAGATTGGTTGTCCAGTGAAACTTCCAACCCCGCTCAGGTGTGACAACAAGGCGGCAATCAGCATCTCAGAGAATCCTGTTCAACATGATAAAACAAAACATGTTGAAGTGGATAGGAATTTCATAAAGGAGAAGATTGAACATGGCACTGTTGAGCTACCCTTTGTAAGATCTGAAGATCAGCTAGCTGATATTCTTACCAAGGCAGTAACAGGAAAGCCTCTGGAAACAGTCTTGCACAAGTTGAGCATTGGAGACCCCACTATTCAACTTGAGGGGGAGTGTCCGAATATTCAGAGTAATTAGGGAAATTATATTTCAGCATTAGGGAAGTTATATTTCAGCATTAATTCTTGTAATATTTTATTTCCTTAATTAGTGAGCTCAGCTATAATATAAATAGGCTCTGCCTACAACCTTTTGATTCAAACAATAAAATAATTTTTATCTACCTTATGTTTTCTAATTCAATATTCTTGTTATCTTATATATGATATTTAACTTTTTCTAGGCGAAAATAATATAAAAAATGGACAAAATTGAACAAAAGAGGAAAAATCTAAGGCCGGTATAGGGGGTGGTGCGATCGGGCCACGTTTTCCCTGGTTATGGCACGATCGCGCAGGCCAAAATGTTGCTCGTTTTACTTGCGTGAGTTTCAGCACAGCTTCTCTTCATTCCTGCGCGCCAGCGTGGGCTGGCCGCATGTTGGTTTCTCTCGCGCAAGAATCAACGTGACCCAGGTGCTAATCCGCACGGCCATAGAAGCTCGGTTGCAGCTAATTTTTCTTGGGAAAATATCCACGCGGTTCTAGTACATTTTCACGCTGTTTCGCATATGTTCCATCCAGAACCTAGTTAAACTTGTATTTGACCTCTATTTAGCTATTAGAACTTGTTTTGGGAGATATTTTGAGGATATTATTAGGTTTGCAAGTCTCTTTCAGGTTTCTTGATTATTTTACGCTTTGTTCATTGAACCTCTATTTTGTGTTGAGGGAGAAGGATTTAGTTATGAACATTGATTGATAAGATTTATTTGATATATAAGTAATTTGTTTCTCCTACGTGTTTATTTTCTTCCTTAATTGAATTCGTGGAGCACACCGATATTATGAATTGCTTACATATACTGAAAGGTTGGAAAGTTGAAGGGAACTGAAAGGAAACAAAATAAGGATCTGTACTCACTAGACACAGGGGTGACTAATTATTCGTGTTGACCGGAATTAAGAACTTAATCACTAACTAATAAGGATTAGATAGGTATAAATTTTCTATCACTTATTAGTTAGAAGGAATATTTGAACCTGCGAAAGCAGCATATAGACACTTAGGTATAGCACCATAGAAGAATCGAATTCAACTAATATGTCATTTATAGTGGGTAAATACATAGGATTAACTAATGAAATTGAAACCTTAGTGCGTCTGCCTCATCTGATTCTCAAACACCGTTAGATTTCTAGTTTTGCTCTAATTACTGCTACAATTGTTATCGTTTACAACAAACCAATTAAACTCCCCTTTATATCGCGTAATTTTGCAAGTTAAATTATTTAAATAATAGTAAACATCACGATCCCTGAGGTTCGATATTTAAAACCTCAGGCAAAACTGTAATCTTGTAGTTTGGCACATCAATTTTTTTGTGCCATTGCTGGGTGTTGTGATTTAGTTTACTTTTCTAGAACTGATTTAGTTTTATTTTATTGTAATTTTATTATTTTTTTGTGCTGGTTCTTTTATCCTGTTTTCTAGTGTATGTGAGGCTCAGTTAAACTCGATTCACTGTTGTTTGACTCGGAGATTGGAAAGACTGCTCGTAAGAATCGTGCACAACGTCAAAAAGGAGAAATCAGTTGTCATCATGGCTGAGGATACACTAGAGCAGTTTGAGGCGAGGATCCTTGTTGAATATGATGAGCGTGTACAAGATGCGGTTCAAGCTCAGATATCTCAAGAATATCAGGAGCAAGCTGAACGGGATGCAGGTCGAACTCTGAGGGAAACCAATGCACCTCAAATCAGCTATGAGTTTGAGGAAAGCATTGTTCCACCTACAGATATGCGAGTTGGATTCAAGATCCCACCGCACTACATCTATCAAGTGGAGCAAAACTAGTTTAGTGGGACTACACCTGAGGATACATTTAATCACATGGATTGTTTCTCTATGCATTGCACTCCGCTGAAGACCGAAGATGTGAGTCTGGACTCCATTCAGCTCCTAATCTTCCCCTTTTCTATAAGGGATGCTACCTTTGAATGTTTAAGGACCCAACCTCGATGGAGTATTACTTGTTCGGATGATTTGGCCAATAAATTTGCAAATAAATTCTTCCCCGTTTCTCGCACGAGGAGACTAAAGCAAGACATCAATTCTTTCTTTCAGTTCGATTCAGATAACATGCATGAAGTATGGGAAAGATTGAAGGGATTTCTTAGGCAATGTTTGGGTCACGATCTTAAACAATCTGAACAGGTTGACAGGTTTTATGCAACTCTGAATGATTACCCCAGGGATAAGCTGGATCTTGCAGGTAGAGGAGGAGCTTTTGATCCTTTTCCCACACAAGAAGTCCTAGAAATCATTAATAATTTGGCTCAATGGGCTGCTGATTCAATCAGTGACAGACATCCTAGAAGGAATGTCAATGAAGTCTAAGCTCGTGATAGTATGCTAGCATCAAATAAAACATTAGCAGATAAAGTGGATGCCATACTTCAGAGGGTAGACAACCATCAGATGAATGTTGAGGACGGAGATTTTGATGAGGAGGTAAAACTCCTAGGAAATTCGTACAATGATCTTTATAGTAAAATATTCAATCAAGGTTGGAAGAATGATCCCAACCTTTCTTGGAGAGATGAAAAGCAGTCAGTCCAGCAAGGGAACCAAAGGAAATATTCCAATCAAATAGGATATGAGAAAAACTAGAGGCAACAACCTCAACAAGATCAAGGAGGAGGCACGAAGAATCTGGAAGGTACTGTGGGGAAACTAGCTCAATCCACAAGTGACTTACGGGTTACAACATAGAGCTTCATGAACGAGACACACAATAACTTCAAGATTCAGGAAGCCTCAATCCCAAATCTTAAGAACCAGGTTAAGAAAATTTCGAGAAAATTGTCAGAAATACCTCCTGGTATCTTCCGTTATGATACTATTCCAAATCCTAGAGAAAATTCTTCTTCTATCACCCTTAGGTGTGGAAAGGTCTTGAGCGAGGGGAAAGAAAAAGCGAGTGAAAAAGTTTTGGAGAAGAAAAAAGAGAGCAATCTTGAAAAGAAAGAGAGTAAGAGAGAGAAGAGGAAGAGAGGAAAGAGGATATTAGAAAGAACAAATATACAAATATTCCTTTTCCCCTATGTCTCATGTTGGAAGAAAGAAGAAAATGGAGAAGCAATTATCAAAATTTGTGGCTATGTTCAAGAAGTTGCGCATGGACATCCCTTTCTCTGAATATCTAAAGAAGATGCCACAATATGCAAGGTTCATGAAGGAGATCCTCTCAAAGAAGAGGAGGTTGAGTGAAGAAGATGAGACCATCATGCTCACTGAGGAGTGTTGTAACACCCAGAGTTTCAGGGTTCTACAGTAGTGACCAAATAGTAAAAGAAATGCGAGTGTGATCTTTATAATTCATAAAAGTGTAGATATATGGTTTTTTATCTAAAACATGTTGTGACTCCATATATTACATATACCCACCCCTTCTACGTATTATTCTATTACAACAATATCATTTACAAATAACTTGTATACAGACTTTTCCTCAAGCACCCTTCGACGTCGTAGACAAGTCCTTAATCTTCACTCGCTTCTTTAACATCACAGATCCTCTCTGAAATGTCACTGCCTGAGGATGACGCCCCCCCCCCAAGCATCACCACAGAAAATAAAGTGCAAGGGTCAACTCCTTAACAAACAAACTCCTCGTGGGAATACGAGGGTAACATAATAATAATATATAGACAGACAGATCAAGCATGTATATAAACTACATCGCAGTTATATCCTGAAAAATTCTAGCCATAGCCATTCATTGAAATTTATTAACATAATGCAGATATTGTAAAACATAGTTACACACAACCTTGATAGAAAAAGGAAACGTCACAAGATGGGGGAGTTGAATAGTGTCGTTATTAAAACTTGACTTCCAAAAACAATTATTAGTTTATGACATGTTTTCACAGACGATAGAACTCAGGATAAAAACACACTTATGCGGAAAAATAAGGTAGGCAGGATTCTCGTTAACCTTCTTCATGACTTTGTATAGGGCGTACTGTGCCAGCTTGTTTACATAGTCCCGTGATCCTTCTTTTGGAAGGATGACCTTGCTGATGACTCCATGAGGAAATATGCAAGACTCCACGAATTTGCTAACAGAGGTACTCCCCTTTATGGACTTAGGGTCCTCTTTCCAGATGCAGTTGGCGTCTTCGACGGTATTCATCCAACTGTGGCTGTATTTTTCTCCTGACTTGAGCTCTGAGTTGAGAGCGGCAGCAATATGGGCTGGTGAGTTATCAACCACGCTTCATGGCACAGCCATAGAATTCCTTCACGACTGGAAATGGGGCTCCATTTTGAGAGACCTCATAGACTTTCTCCTAGTCTTGATGGAAAAGCTCTTCTCCTCCGACGATTTTTAGATGAATGAAGATCTATAGGTCTAAGTAACGAGGAGAGATGATGGAACTGTTTCCAAGCTTTTCGATGGTTGGCTTTCCTATCGCAACCTCTTGTTCTCTGTGGTTGATGGCGACAAAGTTGCTTTTGTCTGTGAGGATCTTTTGTCCTCCAGTGTTAGATTTGAAGATGTCTTCATCTGCTTCTTGCTGATTCTTTTTGGGGCCATTTTAGAATTTTCTGTAACAAAATTTAGTGTGCAAAGAAGAGCGAGAGAGAATGCTTGCAGTTTCAATTTCATAGAAGTTGAGAGAGTGTGCAACAAAATTTCGGAAGAAGAGTTTTGTGTACATGCATGAAATGCAAAGGGTTTAGGGTTTGTGGAAAAGCAATGATTACATTCGAAATTTGATGAGAGATAATTGTAAAACCCCACGCGAATTAAATGCGATGTGATAACTGCTTCAGCAAAAGTAATTAAATAATCGAAACATGTGAGAGAAGGCAGTTACTGAAACATCAAACATTGTTCGAGTTCACAGAGAGTGAACCTTGAAACTGCATCATTTGAACTTTACAATAGGTAGTAGATGATAACCTTGAATGATTTGAAGATGATCCTGTCATATTGTGCTCCTGCCATCTTTTGCAAATGTGTTAGTGCAGACGATACATTCTATAGTGCAGATGATAGAGCATATTCAACATGTATTAATTGATAAAACAAGGATCAGAACCATTGTTGAATTAGCATCTTTGTATAACACGTATGAACAATTAAGACATACATCAAAATGAATTTTTCAATAATCATTGTAAATATGCCGAGAGAGATTGGGATAAGGATAGTCTTATTGTGAGCTTCGTTTCTACGAAAGTTTTGCTTCTTCAATCAATATGGAGATGGATTTATCTTCAGAATTTGCTTCAGGAGCATTGCACTGTTGTTTGCAGATGATGGTGTTCGTGATCTTGAAGTTATCATTACCAAATGATAGATTGCGTGTGGTTTCATCTTCATTTGAGTGTCATAAAGAGTAGACGGTAGGTAGTATACGATGTCATCCGTGTTTGAACTTCACAATGGGTGAATGATCGATAGCATACATTGCATGATCTTCAGACCTTGCACAAGAGTGTTGAACAATTATTGTATCGTTTGTGCTTCAATCGTCTCTTGCACTTTGATTATTACAAATAATATATAATTTACAGACCAGGGTACAATTCAAAGTTTTCTCTCAAATATATGTATCTATTATAAATGAGAGTTTGATTAAGGATATCTTCAAGATGATTAAGTTGAGGTTGATCAGCTATTCGTCGATCCTTTCTTCAAACGATAAGGACATTCAGGTTTTACATGACCTGGCTTTCCACAATCATGGCGAACGATAGGATATTTGTCTAAGCTTTGTCCTTCCTCTTGTCTGAAGTTTGATTAAAATTTTCTTTGTTCAAATTCTTTTAACTTGCCTCTTCCTCTTTGTTGGTTGAACCACATCATTTTGAATTTCTTGTAGAGAAGAGCTTCCTTATCATCATTATCGCCTGATGAATCTTCAGTTTCTTCTTCAGATAATTTTTCATCGTTTAGGCCTCTGGTGCCTTTGGATCTGAAAACTATGAATTGGTTCTTTATGCTTTGGTCATATGCATCCAGCTCGATCTCATGAACTTTCAGAGATCCCAGAAGATCTTCCATTTTCAGGGTAGTGGGGTCTCTTGCTTGCTGGATGGTAGTCACCATTGGTCTCCACTTTGCTGAAAGACATCTGAGAATCTTGGTTACTTGATCAAGATTGTTATAGCTTCTTCCTAGATTTCTTAGTCCATTGATGTTTGTTTGGAATCATGAGAACATGTCATCAATGGTGTCATCCTCCTCCATCTTGAAAGCTTCATATTGAGCAACTAGCATGCTTATCTTCGTATGTTTGACACTGGACGTTCCTTCATACGTCATAGCTAGTGTGTTCCAAATCTTGTTTACCATGTCGAGGCTGTCTATCTTGTCGTATTCTAACTTGCTCAGTGCACTGGTGAGAAACAGCTTTGCTTTGGCATTTAGTTGATTTTCCACCCTTTGATCATGAGTCCATAAGGCTCTTAGGATGGGTTCACCAGCATTATTTTTGGGCACAAAATTACCAAGCTCAACAATATCCTATATTTTGTAGCTTGTTGATTCAATGAATAGTTTCATGTGCTTCTTCATGTAGGGATAGTTTGAACCATTAAAGAATGGTGATCTATTTGTAGTTGCGCTGGTTGAAAGCGGAAATGCGTTCCCCTCCATGGATCTTTTACTCTATACCTGTAAAGATGTTAGTTACACAGAGCTGAAGCTCTAATACCAATTGATAGAAAAAGGAAACGGCAAACGACACAAGAAGGGGGTGTGGTTGAATTTTTTTCGTTATTAAAACTTGACTTCAAAAAAAATTTATTAGTTTATGACAGGTTTTCACAGACGATAGAACTCAGGATAAAAACACACCTATGCAGACGATAGGTTAACAAAGTTTTAGCAGCGAAAATAAAATGAGTTCTAATGAAAGTGCAGTGAGCGTGTGGATGATATAAGCAGAAAACGTCGGACGATGCATGTAGCAGACGATACAAGCAATAAACACATAAAAAAATGCAAGCAATATAAATAGCATACACAGAGTTTATCCTAGTTCACCCCAAGAACGATAGGGCTACGTCCAGTCCTTGGCTTCACCAAGATTTTCACTATTCATTCCAGTACAGTACAAGTATTAGACGTTGGGCTTCTCCAGAGTATTTGAAGGACTCCTTCAGATTATTCTCAGGGATTTTTCCCAACAAGTATTATCAGGACTTCTCCTTACAAGTATTATCAGGACTTCTCCTAATTCTTTTTACAAGAAAATGATATTCTTCTATGAAGGTCTCTTCAGAAAGAGTAAGGTAGAAAGTTTAAGCACAAATACATTCTAAGTGTTGTGAATGGTTTGATACTTGGGTAAACACTTGAGTTTCACAAACAGAGATGATTTGCAATGGATCTCTGGTTGGGTTTGAAAGAGGTAGATAATGTTTGAAATTTAAGATCTTTTCACCCTTTGAGTTACTTCACTCGGATTTATGGTTTGACACTTGAGTTTTGAGTGAGGAAACTACGCTTGGGCGATTTCAGAAAGATTGAAAGCTTGTGCTTGAATTTCGTTGTAAGTCGCCAAGTTTTTCAGTCTTCAAGTCTTCTGTTTTTATCTTAAGTAGGAAGAACGTTAATGAAGATAATGAACTTCCATTAAGTGTCTTCTTCTCTGTTGCTGCAATAGACACTTCTGCCAAGCTTTTAGAGCATTAAATGCAAAACTGCTACGCAATTAATGCAGCATTTAATGCGGTTGATTCTATTCTCTGCTCTTCTCTGTTTTGTTTCCTTAAATAGTGTGGTGCAATTAATGTAGAGGAAAATAGCAGAGCGTATCTTCTATTCTGATCAACGAGATTTGATTCTGACCGTTGAGGTTGTACCATGTTTAGAAAAAAGAGTCGTTGACTCTGAAAAGGTGTACCATGAAGTAGGGAGTGATCAGAGACTAGGAAGATACGGGGAATATTTCTTCATTAAATTTGTTCTTTGTTCGTTCTGTTGAAACAGTGCTTCATTGAAGAGTGCAGACAACGAAATCCTTATTCTGCACAGACGGTGCTTTCTTCACTGTTTGAACATGTAGTCAGACGATACATTTTGAACGTAGGAAGACGATCCACTTCTTTTCATCTCACGATACATTTGAGCGTAACTGCTTTATATTCTTCATTAGTAGGCAGACGATACGTTTCTTTACATCGGATGATAGATATTTGCTGAAATATAAAACATATAGAGCTTAGGAAATTTTTATCTATCGTGATTAAACCTTGGGTAAAAATTTTATTATTCAAAATATGATAAACATGAAATCGTTTGAACTTAACAATTTCATGCCACACAATACAATATCTCAGTTCAAAATGCTTGATCACATTGGAACAGGAAAGCAGGAAAACCTTTCATGCCACACACAACCCTCGCCATTGTAACGCCCCAATTTATTGTCTGGGGTAACATAGTAATTATGCGAAAATTAATTTAATAACCTCTAAAAAACAACTTAATTTTCAAAATAATAATTCAACTCTCAATAATTATTTATCATAATATTCTCATAAATAAATAAAAAGCATGTTATAAGAAATTATTAATAATTTCCACGACAATGTGCTAAGTTGTTGAAAGGATTTGTACGTATTAAAAACCGTTCACCAGAAGAATTTATAAAATTGTCACTTGACCACTATACAAATCCCTTTCAAGATTCGAATGTAGTATAGCAACAGGTTTTTCTCAAATCACAAAGAATTGCGATACAAATGCGGTACTTTAATGTAATTAACAAAATAATGGATAAAATGAATTGAATGTTTTGGAGTGAATTTAAACAGAACTAAACCAAATATCAGATTGGATTTTAAGCAGTTATGGAAGCTGTTGGGATTAGTTTGTGCCGATTAATCTTGTTGGTTTCATCACACCAGTTCTTATCTTATTGCCCAGTCCCTCGGCGTAAAAGATTATCAACTCAACTATATTAATCCCCAATCCCTTGATCGATTAATAAAGCAAGAAGCATTAGACATGGATGTTTGTTTGGACTAATGATCTAACCCCATTCCTAGGCTTCGATACTGATAGTAATAAACCACACAAGAAAGGGGGGGTTTGAATTGTGTGTAATTATTAGTTTCAAATACTTTTCAAGAGTAATTGCAGCGGAAATTAACTTAAGACTGAAAAGTAAATCACAATGAATATTTATCCTGGTTCACCCCCTTAATCGATAGGGCTACGTCTAGTCCTTGGCTTCACCAAGATTTCCACTATTTTCACAAAATAGTACAAGTATTCTGCAGAACTTCTCCTAGTATTCGAAGGACTTCTCCTTTACATGTTTTAAACAGGACTTCTCCAAGTTTAGTATTCGGCAGGACTACTCCCAGTTCTTTAAGAAAAGTAGGTTTTTGTTTCTACAATGTGTCTTCAATAAGACTGGGTAGAAAGATGAAGTACGATATACAAAGATGATAAGTAAGTTGGTTCTCTGTTTGGGTTGTGTGATACTCTATGAATGGTTCACACAGGCAGACGACTTAACTCAGGTAAATGATTGCTTTGAGTTTCTGAGTTGTGGCTATAGAAGAGATTGCAATTGAACTTAGAAGGATTTGAATGTTTGATCCTTTGTAAGTTGCAGATTGAATTCAGATGTTAAGTTCCCTATTTCTATCTTTAGTTGGATCTGTGTTGTGAAGCTTGATGAAGATTTGAAAATGGTTCCATTTGAATTTCTGCTTCTTTGTGAGTAACAGACACTTCTGCATCTTTGTATCATCATTAAATGCATTCTACCATGCATTTATTGCATCATTAAATGCTTCGGTTGACTTATGAGTCCTCTTGACCTGCTTCTATTTCTAAGGTTTTCTTTCTTTTTAAGATTTTTTTGTTGTTCAGTACCTTTGCTTGGCATTTTACTCAAAGGCTATGTGGAGCTTAATCTATACTACTGAAACTTGCATACACATAACACATACACAAAAATACAGTATACTAACATACATACACACCAAAACAAGGAATATCTCATGTCATTTAGAAGCATTGTACATAATTTGGCACAATTTGGTAGGATTTACCACAACCTTTATTCCTCAAATCTACAATACTCAACCTACCAAGATTCTATCATGCCACATGGTTCACATGCATCAACTTTGACCTGTTCAAGCTTTAAAATACAGATTATAAGAAAATGTACACAGATTCACAATTTTCATGCAAAAGCTTGCATATCTATAATTCTAAGTCCAAATTTTTGAAATCATAAATTCTAATGCTCCAAATCATCATGAACACAGCCCAAAAAATAAAATAAGACATGTGAAGCACTAAGTTACACAGTTTTAAGCACAACTTCACAATATCAGTAACCTAGCTGTAAAACAAATTAAAAATAATCAAAACACTTAAAAAGCACAAAACAAACCTCTGGGTTGCCTCCAAGGACGCGCTTCTTTATTGTGGATCTATTCATATCTTCACCTAAATATGGTTTCAATCTTTGCCCATTCACCGCCCAAGTCTACTTGTTTTCAGGATCCTCCAACTCGATTGCCCCATAAGTTTTTACCTCTTTAATCACAAATGGTCCTGATCACTTAGTTTTGATCTTTCCATGGAATAGCCTCAACCTGGAGTTAAAATAGATGACTTGTTGGCCAGCCCTGAAATTTCTCTTCACAATTTTACTGTCATGGTATTTCTTCACCTTCTCTTTGTACAGCTTGGACGAATTATATGCTTGTAGCCTCATTTCTTCTAGTTTATGCAATTGGTCCTTTATTTTTTCTCCAGCAATGTTCACATCAAAGTTAAGGAATTTTAGGGCCCAATAGGCTTTATGCTCCAATTCCACTAGTAAATGGAAGGCTTTGCCATAGGCCAGTTGAAAAGGAGTCATGCCTTTTGGTAATTTAAAAGCAGTCCTATATGCCCATAAAGCATCATCAAGCTTTTGTGACCAGACCTTTTCAGCCTGTCCATTTGTTTGTGGGTGATATGGTGATGCTACTTTATGTTTGATCCCATCATGTTCCAAAGCTTTGGCCAGTTGAGTGTTAACAAAATGAGATCCTCCATCACTGATGATTACCCTTGGAGTCCTAAAATGGATGATGATGTTTTTCTTCAAGAATTTAATTACTGCTTTTCCATCAGCCTTGGTTGTTGCCACAGCTTCCACCCATCTCGAGACATACTCAACAGCTACCAAAATGTACTCGTTAGAGAATGACGGCGGGAAATGTAACGCCCTAATTTCTGGTCAGGGGTCACATTGTAAATATGTGGAATTTAAGTTTATAAAACCTCTAAAAAAGACCACTCAATTTTTCAAAAACACAAACGTCGCTCACTAATATTTAAATCATAATAATCATCCCATAATTAAACATATTCTAATGGAAGTAAATAAAAAAAAACATAGTTGTGCAAAACATAATTTTTCTCTAAGTCTTTAAATAAAAACCAAACATAAAAAAATACTCCAAGTCCTTCGCATTCAATCTTCATCTTCCACCTCTAACAGTGAACCTTCAACTTACTCCTCGCGCTGCTCATCTGTGGCGTTAAGCGCCCAAACAAACACTCAAACAAACAGTAAAGGTTTAACTTCGAAAAACAACAAATAAATAATTATCACTTTGTGATAATTTAGGAAAAACAGAAACAACATACAACATATAGTTAAATACAGTGAATACAACATTAGAAACAGTAACAGTAGCAATTAAACACAGTAGAAGCAGTACTTAAATACAGTAACAACAGCACTTACGACAACTGCAACAATTAAATACAGTAACAGCTAGGGGTGGCAATATGGGCTCGCGGGCCGGGCCGGACCCAACCCGCCAAAAACCCGTCAAAATGCGGGTTGGGTTGGGTTGGCTCACTTTTGGTATATGGGTTGAAAGTCTCAACCCAACCCACATTTTGGCGGGCTAGCGGGTTGGCGGGCTAACCCGCCAAATTGTAATGTAGTTAAAAAAAATAGTCTTATTTTAAAATTCTAACTTTCTAAGTTCTAACATTCAAAGGAATGTTCAAAGAAAAACAGTTAAAGATGCTAGTGGTGCAGCCATGATCCTTAATTCCTTATGAAGCTGGGTTAGCCATCCAAGAATATATAAATTCAAGTGCGATGGAATGGAAGAGAGCGCGGTGGACTAGAGGAGAGAGTCAGAGAGGAGATCGCGGCGGACTGGAGGAGAGCACGGTGGAGGAGAGAGTCAGAGAGGAGATCGCGGCGACTAGAGGATAGCGCGGTGGAGGAGAGAGTTAGAGAGGAGATCGTGGTGGACTGAAGGAGAGCGCGGTGGAGGAGAGACTCAAAGAGGAGAGTGCGGAGGAGGAGGGAGTCAGAGAGAAGAGCGCGGCGGCGCGGCTGAAACAGAAAGTTAGAAACCCTCACAGTCACAAAGGCTCACACACACACTAAAGGCTGAAGAATAGTATTCCCTAATGAATCCTTACTTCATTTTCCAGTTTTCCTTAGTACTGCTGTAGATCCAAAAAAAATAAAAAATAATGCAGGCCCGGCGGGCTGGCCCAACCCAATCCGCCAAAACCCGCTAAAAAAATGGGTTAGCAAAGTGGGTCAGAAGTGGGTTAGTGGGCTGAATTTTCCAACCCAACCCGCCAAAAATGGCGTGCCAAACGGGCTGGCCCAACGGGCCTAGCCCCTTTGGCCACCCCTGGTAACAGCAACAATTAAATATTCTAACAACAACAATTAAATACAGTAACAACAACAATTTAAATACAACAGTGATAAGCTTAAGTTTTCCAGGTTCATATAAATTTTATTTCTCCAAAACATGCAAGTTATTCCTACAATAACTATATGCATAGCTATGGCAAAGGTTTTCCCATAACAAGGGCAGGACAATCACATGGGACAAGCACCCACCACATTGCCCTTGATTGATCCCACGGGACAAGGACCCGTCACATCAATCCTAAACAATCCTAAATAGTGGATATGCTATGACAAAATATTTTAACATCATGAACCAACAATTCACGCAATAATCTCTTCAACTAGTCGTAGTCTCATATGCAAACTTTAATCAAACTTTATCAAAATCAATTTTTTCTTCATAACCAATACAACATGTTATACACTAACTCATTTCAACGCCTCATTTATCAATAACAACATAGTTCAAAAATACCATGTTACAGCAGCCAACATACAACTCATGCATTTTTATTCAAGGCCAACAACAGAAATTCCAGAACAGAAGTATAAGCATCACAACCAACAATTAAGTTCCTAGAAGAAGTTACCCTTACCTCCTAAGGTTTCGCATCCAATCCAAGTTCAACCTATTATATAATAAACGAAAACCCTAAATTAATCCTTGGAGGAATGAAAAAACCCTTAAAAACCAATTAAATCAAAAGAACGGAAAAACAACACTGGACTGGCAGAGGCCCATCGCATGTGCGTTGGGATGCCAACGCTCATGAGTTGGCTCCCTGCCTTGGAACCTTGTTCCCAACACCCAGGCGCTAAGATCCAGCACTCAAGCGTTGGCTCTCTGTCGAGGACGACCAAAAACACCATTTCTCACTGTTTAAGCCCCGAAAAGTGATTTCAATTAAGGGTTTCTATAAAAACTTGATTCTACATAATTAAAACATTATTTTTCAGAGCTTCAACAAATCAAAAGTAAATTTTCTCAAAATTACATATTCAACGTCAAGGACCTAAAATTTACTGTAATGATGGAATAAGGTGTAGAGCGGAACCGACCTCAAGTATGGCTTCGGAAACGAACGTACAAGCCGCTGTTCGTCTTCTACGCTCTAATTCTCGTCCTTGTCTCATAAGTGAAGGGAATTTCGTGCTCAAGCTCTAGCTTTGGAGAGGTATTTCGAACCAGAAAATAGACACGGTTCCGGTTAAAACTGAGTTTTCGAACAAGAGTAGAATTTAGAATGTATTGGGGAAAGAAGTGCTTACCATGAACACAATGATTGCCTCTGTAGGAGAATGATAGAGGATTCCAAGGCTTTCTCCAAGAGGAATGTAGTAGCAACAAAAAGAGGAAATGGCAGTAGTGAGTAAGAGAAACTTAGTAGCAGCAGAGGATAGTTCAGCACCTACACTTGGCTTTTCTATTAGGAGTTGTTGAACGTGATTGAGAGAAAGCGGAGGAACGAAGCCAGTTTCCTCTTCACAACTTATGATGATTGCTGAACGTGTTACTCAAAGGAGTGGGAAGTTACTTGATAACCAAAACCGCAAGTGCACGAGTGATATCGCGTAATATAAAAGATGTCAAACCCACAGGGATAGGTTGAATTTCAAGACCCCAAAATCAATTGTTTATAGCTTAAAAACAGAAAATAAATAGGTTTTGTTTGATGGTTGTTTATAGGAACAAATGAACAGGAAAAAGACTAAGATAAATATATGATCAAAACAACACTTAGGTTGAGCGTCTCTACTTCTAACTTAAGCTATTAGAATCAATTTCATATATGAATTTCAGCATAAGTTCTTAGGTGACATAGCCTAGAGTTTCTACTTCTTAATTCCTTAAGCAAGGAGAATTTCCAATTCAATTTCTAATCCTAATTCCTTAGTGATTAGTTACTCAAATTGACGATTAAATTCTGATTTTTGGCCATCACTACAATTCTACCCTTATACATAAGTGGCATGCAATTGTTCTTTCTATTCCCATTTCCCCCAATTCCTAACAACTACCATTGCAATAAGAATTAGGAAATAACACTTGTGAACAGCAAGATAAATGGTAAGCATGGAATAGAAAATAAGAACATGAACTTTAATTCATATATAGAAAAACAAAAACCTAGAACATAGCTAGAAAGCAGATAAACTACAACCCAAGATACAAAGGAACTTAGCCAAGCATGACTAAGGGAAACATGATTAAAACCTGAATTAAGAGCTCAAGAATTGGCTTCCCACACCTCAAGCAATGCTCTGAACAAAATATCTAAGTGTTTTTCCAAGTATCCAAGTGTGTTTACAAAAGAAAACAAGAGGCCCATTTATAGATTTTTGCTGACTGAGACCCAACCCTCAGGCGCTGGGATCCCAAATCTTAGGCGTTGTAATTAAATTCCATCAGACATGTCCAAACAGGGGCTCAACGCATGAGCGTTAGCCCTCCAACGCTTGAGCGTTGGAATTAAAATAAAAACTGGGGACAAGTCAGTGGCTCAACGCATGAGCGTTGGCCCTCCAACGCTTGAGCGTTGTTATTACAACATTTCTGGGCTCCAAGTCAGGGATCCAACGCATGAGCGTTGGGGATCCAACGCTCAGGTGTTGGGCTCGTCTGATGGTTCATTTTCCTTGCTTCTTTTATCTTCTTCCTTGATGACTCTTGATTACAGTAAATGCCCATCATGTAGCCTCCCTTTTGTCTCTTAACAGCTGAATTAGCATCAATTCTCTTCTTCAATTCCTTTTCCACATGTGTTAAACAACAAAAAACACTTGATGCATCGTTCAAGACGAGAATAAAATATTGTACAAGCAAGAATGAAGTATCGTTCAAGGCGATAATAAAATATCATACAAGCAAGAATGGAGTATCGTTTAAGGAGATAAAGAAGTATCGTTCAGACAAAAGACTACAGCATCAAACTATATATTAAGTTTCATATAGCGAAGAAGTTGTAAGTACAGATAGAAACCTAAGAGGGGGGGTGAATTAGGTTCTCACATTTTTCGCCTTATTAAAATCGGATTACTTTTAGTATGATCAGAATCACAATTGATAATTGTAAATGCAGCGGAGTTGTAACTTGCTGAAAGTAAAAGATAAGGGGTAAAAGAATCACTCAAGTATTTCATCCTGGTTCACATTCAACTACCGAAGGCTACGTCCAGTCCCCCGTTCAGACTTGGGGATTTATCCACTATTGATAAAGAATTCTTACAAGCACTCACACAAAGAATCTTAAGAAATCTTATCAATATTCAGAAAGCACACCACTTTCTGAATACCACCATTCACCGAACACTACGGTGAATTTCACTCTAACCAAGAATGAAGATGAAGAAGAGTTTTACACAGCTGAGCCAATCCTTCAATATTCGAATGGATTGAACATGCAAGTTATGCTTCAGGAAATCACATATGAAGGCTCTAACAATACTTAGTTCTTAATGTTTGAACAATATAAGTGTTCTTTGAAAATGGCAGATTATATACTCAGAATGATTGCTCTATTGTGTATGAAAGTTGTGTTTTGAGTTCTGAGCATCAATGGACTAATTATAGGAACTAGAGGTCATCCATGAACCATCACAAGGCTTCCCAAATGTTTTGGGACGCATTGGTTCATGAAAAGACACATCTGCTGCTCTGGTAATCGATTACATTGTTAAGGTAATCGATTACACTACTAGCCGTTATAGTAATGTACCTATTTTTCAAATGTGTAATCGAATACAGATATGTGGTAATCGATTACTCATGTATGCTAATCGATTAATCAAAGCTTGTAATCGATCACACTAAGTCCAAATCTTATTTTATTAAGCTTTAAGCCCTAATTGTATGTTTCTACCGTGTTTTAATTATGAAATTACGTTATACTCAATTATTCAACTGTCTATGAGCCTTCATAAGTAAAGTAACTTTAATAAAGCATAACTTACCAAGATATGGAGACTTAGCTAAATCTAGAACCCTTAGATAATCTTTGAAGTTCGTTGAGCTGGTTCTTCTAAGTCTTCTTTTCTTCTTTTTGTAATGTATATTTGTCGTCATCAAAACTTCAGTCAGAGTCCAAGGACGAGACCTTATTCACAATCTCCCCCTTTTTTATGATGCCAAACTCACATTTTGAAAGTTTAAGATCATTTGCTTAGGCTATGTGATAGCCAAATCGCAAGTGTACGATTCAATATCGCGTAATAAAAAGATCGAACCCAAAGGATAGGTTTCCTATTATTATAATATTTAGTACTTGTGCAGAAAATTTAAAAGATGAGTATTTGTTGTTGGTTTCAGAACAAGCAAGATCAATAGCATAAAATAATAAAAAGATAAATATGATGAAGATTAAGTCCTTGGGTTGATTGACATAGAATATAAAATATGCTAGCAAGTATCTACTTAATTTCTAAATTATAAATCCAAGTTCAAGGTGCTATAGCCTATTATATCTACAAGTTAATCTCTTACACATTGTAGAACTTTCTTTTTAATTACTAAACCCAATTTCTTGCAATCTAGTTAACTAAAGAAGAAGATGAAGATAGAGTTCCGGCCAACACAAAGCTACGTCTTTCCTAATCTCTTAGCGAAATATACTTATAGCCTTTTTTAATCCTAGGTCCCTTACTACTTACCAATTCTCATTCGTATAAGCAATAAGCAAAAGCACTTGTGATCATCAAGATAGAATTATGAACAAGGAAATAAAACAAGAACTGGATATATTATTCAGAAAGGTAGAAACAATACTAAAACATAAATTATAAACTAAAACAACCCAAGAAGCTTAAAAAGAATTAGCCAAGCATGGCTAAAAGAGTCATCGAATTACCCTGGATAGGAGCTCAAGTATGGCTTCCCACAATTCCTAGGAACAATGATCTTTAAGGAAGAAAGTAGAACACTTGTTGTATTCTGAGTAGGTGTGTCTTACAAGTGAAGAAAAGCTCCCTATTTATAGTGAAAATCAGCCTTCCAGCGCTTGGGCGCTGGCATTCCCAACGCTTGGGCGTTGGGATGCATTAAAAACCAACGGGCAGAAATGGGCCCAGCGCTTGAGCGCTGGCTTCCAACGCTGCAGCGCTGGGTGCAACCTCTGACTCACATCCTAGTCAGAGGTCCAGCGCTTGAGCGTTGGGTCTTCCAACGCTGCAGCGCTGGGACGAACACTGGCAGCTTTTTCTTGGATTCCTTTCTTCTTCAATGGTGGAATTGATTGGCTTAATTAGGCTCATTCAGCCCCTAATAAGTTCTGAAACTCCTTCCTTCCACCATTAATCCTTCAAACCTTATTTTACATGTGCTCAAATCAAAGAGGGTTGCTTCACATTCTTTAATTCACTTCAAGTCCTCTCTTTGTTAGAACTTCAATTCTGGCCCTTTGACTCCTTCAAACTTCACTTTTCATCCTCCACTCTTGAACTTTTACACTTTGATCCTTGATTTCCTGAAACTTTACAAATCAGTCCCTGGACAAAAATGATAACTATACCAGCTTTTCCTAAAATTATAAAATAGCTATAAAAATTCCTAAAAATATAAAATAAAGTTAGAAAAACAAATAAAAGCTAAACTATATGCAGAATGCAAAATAAATATAAAATCTATGTAAAAATACTAAAAATCCTATACGTGACTCAAAAATAATAAAATAAAAAGACTAAAAACAACCTAAAAACATCATATATTATCCTGTCATCACACCACTATACCCAACGACAGCTTGTCCTCAAGCGATAAAACTTAAAGAGAAACTCGTCCCTGAGTTTAGAAAAAGTTTATCTGATTAAAACTTGAAGCACAAAAACCTTTCCAAGAAAGCTTAGCGGATTAGGAAGACCTGCATGTTTAAAGATATATAATCAAGAAAGTTAGGCTTGGCTTTTCAACATGTTAGAGTTCATCAAATTAAGCTCACAAAATAATATTCTCCATGAAAAACAAGAAAGCTCAATAATCCTGCCTATCATTCAAATCAAAACTGAAATAGTGCAACCAAGTAATTTTGAAGAGATTTTTTTGAAGGTTGTAACTTGGCCAAAAGGTTGAACAATTCAAGGTGTGGATTTCAAGAAATTGGCAACTCTAGTGGCTGACTCAGAATCTGTTGTTAAGTGATTTTTCCAACTAAGAGCTTCAACAATTCAACACAAGGGTCCTCTCAATTTTTTTCTTTTTTTTTGAACAAAGTAGTGGAATGTATGGGATGAATGACTTGAATTTTACTCCCCTCATACTCTTTCTCACCCCACTACCTCATTATTTTTTTCTAAGGCACATACCTTATTTTTTTCCAATTTTTTTTCTTCATCTTTTTCTAGAGAGAAACCCACAAACATAGCTCTAACAATTTCAGTTCATGAATCACAATAACAACTTTAAGAATTATCACACAAAGTAGGCTCCAAAGAATGACTCTTTTAAGGCTCAAAAAGGGGCTACTAGTGGATATCAATTTTCAAGCAAGAATCTGAGTTTTCAAAAATGCCTATAATCTCTTCTCAACTCACAAAGTGTAGAAAACTCCAATCAACATGCAATACAAGGCAGAAAAATTTCACAATCAAGAATTCAGAGACCTCAGCTCTCAGAAAAAGATAGGGTAAGTGGTACCCTTTTTAGAACTCAGAAAAAGACTTTGCCAATAACCAAAACAATCAAGATATCCCAAAATCAATTCTACAGCATGCAATCCTAACCGCTTCAAAACATAGAACCTTTTCAAAAACAGTTCAATCAGATAAAGCACTTATAGCAATAGTAGCATTCAGACTGGATAAAATACTCAAGACTCATGCAAAAATAAAACAGAAACACTAAACTAAAAATAAAGCTAAAAACTATAAAAAATAAAACTAAAAAGCTGGCACAATCACAAATTTTCCACAAAAGTCCAAGGGAACCTCAATGTAAAAAGTCAATTTTGAACACTTAAGTTCAAGAGGGCTCTTTCTCCTTCCTGCAAAAATTGAACAAACAAAAGTCTCACAAGTAGAAACTTGCTTGACTTGTTAGTTCCACAAATAGCACAATTAAGAACATGGGTTGAAAAATTGTGTCCACCTAAAAAACAAAAATTCTTGAGTTCCCAAAAATCAAAACCATTTATAGAAGCAAGGAAAAACTCAAAGAATCTAAAATTTTCAGAAAATGGTGAACACAAAATTTATTAAAACAGCAAAACAGCAAAAAGAAAAACAAACAAAGAGTCTGCCCGAGCTCCAGCGCTTGAGCGTTGGGGATGCCAACGCTTGGGCGCTGGAATTAAATCAGATACTGGGCATCAGAGGTTTCCAGCGCTTGAGCGCTGGGTTTCCAACGCTCTGGCGCTGGAATTAACGTAAAATAAAACTGGGATTCCAGGGGCCTAGCGCATGAGCGCTGGCCCCCAACGCTCTAGCGTTGGCAAACACTGGAATCAGAGGGGGTTTGGCAGGGGCCTAGCGCATGAGCGCTGGCCTCCAGCGCCTGAGCGCTGGCCCTCCCTGCAGTAGAAACATAAAATTTCTTTTCTTTATTTATTTACAAGAGTGATGCAGAAAATTAAAAAGACAGAAACATAAACTATCCTAAGTTGGGTTGTCTTCCAACCAGCTCATTGTTAAGGTCCGAGATAGACCCTTCCCTTTAATCAATTTCAACCGGGGTCTATTACAAAATTCATTAGACCCCGCAAATCATGTATATTTTGGCACAAATACAACATAGTGCCCAATGAATTTTTAGCTTTCAAGGCAACATCAATCAAATTACAAATGGAAGGAATAAGAAAAACTTCCCCTTCTTGTTTCTTGCCTTGATCTTCTGAACCTATAACATAGGTTCTTTGAGGTTCTTCTTCCTCCATCTCCAATTTGTCTTCAAAGACAGATTTTATAATGAAGGTTGCTTTTACCTCATCTCTTTGAACCACAAGTTCACTTTCATGAACAAGTGGTTGTTGTTCTTTGCTGGGCTGCCTCCTCAGAATGCTTTGTATTTTCACTTGTAATTCTTCCATGGCCTTACATTCCTGCTCAGGGGTTGGCAAAAATCCCGCATTCTGCTTGCACTCTAAATTAGAATAGAATTCTTCAATAAGAGTGAAAGCTTCCTGCTTCTTTTTCTCATATTCTATTTCAAGTTTAGCCCGGAATTTTGCCTCCCTTTGCTCAAATGTTTCAGCCATTGCTATACCTGCCAATACTCAGCAAACAAAATTAGCAGCACCAGTTCATCACACAAATAATATTTTTTTTTTTTTATATTTTAATAAAAAGCACTAAACAAAATAATAACAAGAACTTGAAAGAACCTATCCCCGGCAACGGCGCCAAAAGCTTGATAGCCAAATCGCAAGTGTACGATTCAATATCGCGTAATAAAAAGATCGAACCCAAAGGATAGGTTTCCTATTATTATAATATTTAGTACTTGTGCAGAAAATTTAAAAGATGAGTATTTGTTGTTGGTTTCAGAACAAGCAAGATCAATAGCATAAAATAATAAAAAGATAAATATGATGAAGATTAAGTCCTTGGGTTGATTGACATAGAATATAAAATATGCTAGCAAGTATCTACTTAATTTCTAAATTATAAATCCAAGTTCAAGGTGCTATAGCCTATTATATCTACAAGTTAATCTCTTACACATTGTAGAACTTTCTTTTTAATTACTAAACCCAATTTCTTGCAATCTAGTTAACTAAAGAAGAAGATGAAGATAGAGTTCCGGCCAACACAAAGCTACGTCTTTCCTAATCTCTTAGCGAAATATACTTATAGCCTTTTTTAATCCTAGGTCCCTTACTACTTACCAATTCTCATTCGTATAAGCAATAAGCAAAAGCACTTGTGATCATCAAGATAGAATTATGAACAAGGAAATAAAACAAGAACTGGATATATTATTCAGAAAGGTAGAAACAATACTAAAACATAAATTATAAACTAAAACAACCCAAGAAGCTTAAAAAGAATTAGCCAAGCATGGCTAAAAGAGTCATCGAATTACCCTGGATAGGAGCTCAAGTATGGCTTCCCACAATTCCTAGGAACAATGATCTTTAAGGAAGAAAGTAGAACACTTGTTGTATTCTGAGTAGGTGTGTCTTACAAGTGAAGAAAAGCTCCCTATTTATAGTGAAAATCAGCCTTCCAGCGCTTGGGCGCTGGCATTCCCAACGCTTGGGCGTTGGGATGCATTAAAAACCAACGGGCAGAAATGGGCCCAGCGCTTGAGCGCTGGCTTCCAACGCTGCAGCGCTGGGTGCAACCTCTGACTCACATCCTAGTCAGAGGTCCAGCGCTTGAGCGTTGGGTCTTCCAACGCTGCAGCGCTGGGACGAACACTGGCAGCTTTTTCTTGGATTCCTTTCTTCTTCAATGGTGGAATTGATTGGCTTAATTAGGCTCATTCAGCCCCTAATAAGTTCTGAAACTCCTTCCTTCCACCATTAATCCTTCAAACCTTATTTTACATGTGCTCAAATCAAAGAGGGTTGCTTCACATTCTTTAATTCACTTCAAGTCCTCTCTTTGTTAGAACTTCAATTCTGGCCCTTTGACTCCTTCAAACTTCACTTTTCATCCTCCACTCTTGAACTTTTACACTTTGATCCTTGATTTCCTGAAACTTTACAAATCAGTCCCTGGACAAAAATGATAACTATACCAGCTTTTCCTAAAATTATAAAATAGCTATAAAAATTCCTAAAAATATAAAATAAAGTTAGAAAAACAAATAAAAGCTAAACTATATGCAGAATGCAAAATAAATATAAAATCTATGTAAAAATACTAAAAATCCTATATGTGACTCAAAAATAATAAAATAAAAAGACTAAAAACAACCTAAAAACATCATATATTATCCTGTCATCACTATGCTTAAGTCATGTTGGGACTCCCCCTATCATGTGTAACTCCCCCTTTTTGTTCCACTCGTTGCTTATCCTGTAAAATGATCAAAACAACACAGGACCTTTCTCCCCCTTTTGACTTCATCAAAAAGAAGAAAAGGCAAGCCAAACCATATATGCTAACTCAAGTAGTATAAAAATTCCATTCATAGAGAGCTATGCAAAGCAATCTGGATAATATGAAAATTCAAATAGAGTTATAAAAGTTCAAACATCAACTAAACAAACAAGTTAAGTAATTTTTAAACTAATCCATGCGAATACTCAGGCTGTCCATGTCCGCATGAAGGGTGGTGTACATGGACTCCATCCTTCCCTCTATATGATCAAAACGCTCAGTAATGAACTGTTGCATATCGTTCGTCATGTTATCTATACGATCTAAAATCATCCGGGTCAAAGAATCACCTCCAGGAGAGGGTGGTGGAATGCTGTCGGAAGTAGGAGGAAAGTAAGCAGCAGGGGCAGGAGTTGGAGGAGCATCAGAAGTCAAATCAAATTTTTGTTTGAAGGCTACATCACTATCCCTGAAAATCCCCATTTTGGTCAGAATAACCATGTCAATTCGTTGGGATTTGACATCCACAATAGAAGCATACTCTTCATTAGTGGAGACTCCATAGTTTTTCCATATCAAGGATATTACTGGAGTGAATGGTGATGGACTAGTCCGATACCGGTGCTGAAGCATGTGTGTCATGACAACATATGCCCAGTTGATGGATTCACAGTTCTTTAAGCCATGAAGAATCTGTAATTCCACATCACTAATCTGAGCATGATTAGAACTCTGGGGCAGAATGACATAGCTGAGTAAATAGTGAAGCAGACGGTTTTCAACAGAAATATATCCAACAGCCAGAATATCTCGAGTTCGATTAGCATCGAGGCGTTGCTTTTTAGACTGAATCTGTTCTTCAAAAAATAGACACATAGATAAGTAAAAAGACTTTTTATCATAGTTTTCCCAAGGACATATTAGTTCCCAGCTTTGCTCTTGCACTAGGAATCGACACATGGTTTACCAAGTCTTCAAGAGTCATAGCAATGTCTACTCCTTTAACAGATGTGCATAATTTGCTACCTCTCTTAACTAGATTATAGGAAAAGACTTTTACGAGTTTAGGATAATATGTACTGTTAATGGAAACAAACTCATTAAGTACCTGATGGTCAAGTATAGTTGGGATGGTCAGTCCAGCCTCAAGGAAGGATTCCATAACACCATATTTTGGAGTCATAATCGACCGCTCAAGAAACTTAGTCAGGAAGCACTGCTTCTGTTCTTCAGTGACCAAAAGACGATACAAGTCCAAGGCATTCATTTAAGGATTCTTAGAACGATGAGGTCTTCGGGAAGAGGAAGCCATGGAAGTCAGAATTAGAAAGGATGAGTATTTGAAATTCTAGGGTTTGGTCGAATAACTTGGGGCTTTGGAAACCAGGGAGAATCAACAACAATTGAGTAGTTGGTCGGAAAGAGATTGATTTTACGAGAAAAACCCACCAGGGATTTTCGAAAATGAAAAAGAAACGAAGTAGATATGGTGGATTTAGTGTTGTTTCGTCGAACTCAAGAAGAAGAGCATGAAGGTTATGGTAATCGATTAAGAGAGAATGCAGATATTTGTATCTGTCAGGCATGTAATCTATTACATTAGTTAAGTAATCGATTACTGGAAGTTTATTTTGAATTTTTAAATTCAAAAACGCAGAAGGGTAATTGATTACACGGTTTGGTAATAGATTACTTGCCCTTATGTAATCGATTACTGCAGTTAAGTAATCGATTAGCAAAATTCTCTGGAATTTATCTTGGGCCAAAGCTTTTTGGGTAATCGATTACAGCCGTTTGGTTAATCGATTAATCAAATTCTCTGGAAAATTTTGTGGGCCAAAAATTTATGGTAATCGATTACAATAAATGAGTAATCGATTACTTGAATTCTCTGTTAAAATTGCTGGGCCAGTATTTTCCCTGTAATCGATTACTAAGATGTAGTAATCGATAACTCATTTTGAAAATTTCCTATCTGGATAATTTTCAGAGAATTTTGTGAAGAAGGAAGGTATTTACTATAAACCTAACATATAAGCACATAATCCACCAAAGGGAGAGAATTCAGCGTTTTTGGCGAATGGTCACAATACTGATTGCCATTTTAAGTGAGCAAGATCTTGTTAGATTCAATCAATTAAATGAATTATTATGTTTTGATAATCAACAATTTCTTTAAGGTTTAATATCATCAGAGAAAGAATTTCTAACACCATTAACTTTCTCATATCCAGGAAAATCTATCTACTAGAAGCACTGAATGTCTGAATGAATCTCACAGCATTATCAAGAGAATCAGTCTTGCTAGAAGAAATCGTTCGATCATCACTACAAACACCCTGAAGAAAAAGCTGTCAAGACATACAAAGAAAGCATTCATGTGAAGACAGTCCGGTGACTCACGGAAGATAAAGAAGTGACTTCAAAACAACAAACATCCTTTTTGAAGACACTCAATCAGCTATGCACTCTCAAGTCAAAGTCTACTTCAAGAAGCTGAAACAATCTGGTGCCTGAACCAACAGTAATCAACAGGAAGACTGTTCCATCTAAAGGTGAATGAGTATGACAACTCATGAAGAAAGGCCTCTAGCTTTGACGTTTCTCTAGCATCATGCAAAGAAGTTGTAAGTCAACTTATTCAAATGGAGAACTTCAGTGGAAGCAAAAGAGAAGAAAAGATTCAGTCTTCTACAAGTCAAGAATATTCTCAATCTCAAGAAAGACTGAATGGAGAAAGACCGTTTACCGATGCAACCCACTCAGTAACGGAATTCTGAATATTATATGGAGACGGCGTCTACCAAATCATTATGAAGAATTCATCTGCTCAAGTATCAGAATGCGCCAAAGGTACAAATGTCAAAAAGTGTGCATTACGAGGATATTATTTCAACAGATGCATTAAAGAAATTATTCACCTAGCTCTGATGAGTTCATCCAGAATAATTGCTTCTTGGATCAGAAGACGTCTACCTCGTCTGCATATTAAATAAAGCACTAGCAATGGCAGAAAGAAGAAAGGGACACAATTAATATATCATTCCTTGGTCCCACTGCTTTTCTACTTTTCCTTAAATCTCGCTGATTTCGTGGAATCAACGGCAAGAATCTCTGAGCATCGTACACATTCAACGGTCGAAATTCAAATATCTGTTCAGAGCATTTGATGGGCACTAGCTAGCACGCACTGGGGTATAATGGTCAAACAAATACCACAACTGGAATTCTTGAGCATTAAATACAGAAGACATTGCTCAAGGCTACTTGCTCAAATGGAGTGAGAGGATGTCAACCTAAGCAAATCAATGCTTCGCAGATCATGTCTCAGAACTGCTCAAATATGCAGAACTAGCCGTTACTCACAGCAGAGGAAGTAGGAGCACTACCGGATAGGTTTTCTCTCCTTCTGTGGAAGAAGAACGAAGATCATCAAGTGGAGATATAAATAGAGAATCCTGCTTCCGGAGCATGTTGGCGAGTTAGACTCAAACTTTCATATCTCAAATAAGTTTGCCCAGTGAACCAAGACTTCATTGGTTCCAACTCAGAACGCTTCAATCTAACCCTTATCTGAGTTGAGTTGCTCATGTGTGTGAAGAACTTATAGAGTATCACTCTCATCCTATCCCCCACACACAACCCAAAACAGAGCCCTATCGATTATGGGGGTGAACCAGGATAAAAATTATGTGTGCTTTACTTTTCATGTTATTTTATATTTTCCGCTGCGCACAAGCTTATTTGCATAACTAATAACTCTCCTTGAAAATTAATTATTAATGTTCATAATCAAAAGAAGTTTTCAAAACTGAGTCACACAATTCAAGCCCCCCCCCCCCCCTTTCTTGTGTGTTTCTTGCACCTTCAATTGGTATTAGAGCCTAACCGCTCTGGAAATAACTAACATCTTCGTAGATGTAGAGTAAAAATATCCATGGTAATAGATGTTCTCATCGAACAAAAGCAACCATGATCCAAAATTATTACTGGAAGAACATCTAAAATGAAACAAGTTCAAGAAATAAGTGAACAGGTCAACGGGGAAGCCAGTCACACATAATTTGAAGGATTGCAGAAGATTCCATATCTATCCAAAAAGAGCAAGCAAGTTAAAACCGTGGTTTTCCAACCCAGCTCATATCTACTCTCATCAATGCTGGATCTTCTAGCAAATCTATGAAACGGACAAGCTCTCCTTCAAGAAAAAGAGAACTCATCCTCTTCATGATCAAAATGACCATATCTGGAGATTGGAGATAAATGACACATCATGTGACCACAAAAGAAGGAATGTAAATGAGGTAACTCTGAACCTATCATTGACTATTTGCATTTATTACTTTCTTGCCCTTCATGTCACAAACAGCTTAAATGTATAAAGAAGGAATGAAAGAAAAAGCTGCAAATTATATTCTCCCTCATTCTTACTACTGAGATAAATTAAAATCAATTCAAACACAGTTTATCTCAGGAAAGCAAACTGCATAAGAATTCAATCTTTATTGCCATATCAAAATCTTCATGATGTATTAACATGCTATCTTGAAGATTTAGTATCATGAACACATGTATATGTATTTTTGCTTTGGGCTTAGAAATTGTCTCACTCTGACTATGACATTCAAATAATGATATTCTCAATCATATGAATGAAAAGCTAACCCTCTGGACCCAAAGAAACATGGGTACCAAAAATGAGTACAATGGTTACTGTTGCAGGAGCTGACAACAAAGAGACATATTTACTACAATGTTGATCAACAGAAGCTGATCACTCATTGAACTCAAGAAAAGTAAAATTCAGTTTATGGAATGTTGCCAGAGGACGCCCTTACTCAAAGATCAGATTTGCGCCCTCATTAACAGCAATTGCAGGTGACATAACGACAAGCAACTCAAGAAGTCAACGACAATTGCCACATTGACTAAAAGCAAAAAGTAGAGGATGTGCCAGACGAACACATCTTGTTACCGTCCGTTGAAAGCTTGCACATATCCATGCAAGAATTGGCCAGACGGACACCTTTTTAAGTCCTGTCTTGATATCCTTCCAACTCTAGAAGAACATTGCTAGATTCAAGCTTATCTGTTGGTCAAATTGAACCATCTGCGTTCAATGTTTCAGTCCTCAAATCAAAATTATTACCTATCTGAAAGAAGGTAATAATAAAGCTATGATGTGCACTGCAAAGCACAGAACTTATGACAAGTTCCTCACAGGGAGTACTTCTAACTTACCTACTTTTGTTAAAAGAAGGACATTCGAATCCCACTGCATGTATTCAATAGAATGATCTACTCATACTAATGAAGCTCTATGGAAAAGAACTATGTGTTAATGCTTGCAGGATAAAAGACAGGTGTACACATTGAGTAGATAACAAAAAGCAATTAAAGATGTGAAGTCAAAGGAGCACTCGACTAAAGAACAATGTCTGATTCAAATGAAGTTTGCCGCCAAAACTAGTTGAATCATATATTGGTCACCGTCTGATGTTTAATTAAGCAACATCCAAGCAAGAATGTCTGTGAATAACTGAAAGAACACGATCAAACATCCACGAGATCCACGTCTGGGCTATTGGTAAACAGCTGTATCGTTTCACATACTAAAGCGTTCTCAACACGCATTAAATCTTCCAACTGCCATGACTGCACATTTAAAGATTTTCATTTAATGCGCATGCCATGATCTCCCTCTCTCTCTCTCTGTCACATCAATTAAAGAACTAATCATTTCATCACGATAAACCAAGTAAAACCTTCAATATTCTGAGTAGGTTTAACAAAAGGTCTTGAGCAAGAAAAAAACTCTACATTCACAATCTATTCTATACACTCTGAATCTTCTTGCTAAGTTCCTACGTGCCTTTCTGCCTTCACTAATTCATCTTTGCAGAACTTACCAACGGCCCCCAAGAAACAGAGTGCTGCTGAGCCCGAACTAACTCTGCTCAACAAGAAATAATCAACAGGAGAAACAAGAATACAAGAGAACAAGAAGCATTGATTGGGAAGCAGAAAGTGATGAGCTTGGGAGAGAAAGAGCTTGTGTCCCCAAAGTATCTTGATCTCAATATCTACAGCCATGCAAAAATTGCAGGACTGGACCTTGTACTGTTTCAGGAGTGGACCAACCTCATGAAAGTCTTTGCAACCCCTGTTATCAGACCCATAGTCAAAGAGTTCTTTGACTGTGCAGTCAAGAAAGGAGCAGTTATCATTAAGTCCAAATGCATGAGGGTTGTTACTAATGTTACTCCAGGAGATATTGTCGTAACCCTAGATGTCAAAATAAATGAAGGGGTAATCTACAAGCCAAAATGGGAACTATCTGTGCCCAACTCTGACTGCATTTGGAAACAAGATCCCAAAATCTATGGAACTAACATCAACAACCTAACTGACGAGTGCAAGTTTCCTTACGTCGTGCTATGCAAAATAGTGATTCCAAAGGAAGGCGATTGCAACCTAGTGAACAACCTATCCCACGGGGCCCTTTATCAAATGATGCACATGCAGAAGATAAATCTCTCCTATTTAATCTTCAACCACATCATCAACACACTGGAAAGTCCAGTGTCAAACCTGCCATATGGAGCTCTCATCTCTAGCATGATGAGAAAGAAAAATCTCATTGATGAAATGAAGGAACAAAGTCAGCTCATTGTCCATGACTACATCCATCCTACCCCCATCAAGTTTGGGGATGTTAAGAAAATGAGGCTAAAAATTGATACCTCTGGTGTTCCAAAAAATCTGTTGAATGAAAGAGAAAGGAAGCAGTAGAAAGAGAGTGTAAATGCAGAACAGGATAATGAAACTGAGGAGGACTTCAGTGATAATTCTCCTCCACCCTCTAAACGGCACTATATCTCCGAGTCTGGAAAGATGCCTGAGATAGGGTCTCCATCTGAACCCGAGTCCAAACGTAGACTCTTGGTGGAGAATCTTGAAGCAGAAATCACCACCACTCAGCAAAATCAATCTCTGTCTGGGGATGATGAAGACGATGTCCCAATAGCCTCATTGCTAAAGAACATGAAGAAGATGCCTGTGGACTCTATTCCGGAAACTGCTCAATCATCAACCGCTCTTACAAGGTATATTTCACAAGTGCCAACTTTATTTCATAACTATGTTGAAGACATTGTCGATGTGGAAGACGATGGAAACTGCGGTTATAGATGCATTGCCCAATGGTTGGAAAGAATGAAAACGAATGGCCAGAAATAAGGCGAAGAATGATAGAGGAAATTAATGCCAGACGATCCCTGCACTTAAAGACAGTAGAATCAGAAGATCATCTGAAAAGAGTGTGAAACGCACTAATTCTTGGCCTCGATGAACCAGCTTTCTCACCGAAATGGTTCAATGTCCCTGACATGGGATTACTTACTGCAACTACCTTCAAACTCATCCTGGTCACCCTAAGTCTTAGGGAATCATGTACCTATCTGCCTCTGGTAGGGCCAGCAACTACTTCTTCACCCATTGCTGTGCTGTGTAATGTTCATGATAGTCACTGGGTGCGTGTGAAGTTGAAGATGCAATTCCCTCTCCCATTCTGCACACCGTTATGGAGGCCAAACTTTTCCAAATGAGCTAAAAAGTGGGGTCAGAACATCACTCATAGGATCCTGATGTATAGGAAGATTGTCAACCCCGATTATGTTCGTCCATCCAAGTCAGTCCGGACAAATGCTGACGCTCAAGGAACTCAAACTCTGCAAAGTCTGCATCAACCATCAGTTCCATCACCTAAAAAATCCAAAAGAAACACAGTCTGAGGATCGAACTCGTCCACTGGACGTTAAACAAACAAGCCAAAGCAAAGGAATTACGGCAAGTCCAATTGATGAAGAGATAGAGGGTCCAGAGATTCATGAAGAAGTTCATCCAATTGTCGAAGATGATGCTCTTCCAAAAAGAACAAAGGCTGCTAAGAAGACAACGAAGACTCGCGCAATCAAGAGATTACATCCAAGGAAGAAGCAAAGAGTTGAAGCAAAGATAGCCGATGAAGAGAAAGAAAATCATGCAGCCGATCCAGATTCATTTCTAGATAAGCTCTTGGGAACTCATCAGATGACTACTAAAAGAGTCTCTTCACCATATTATGTACAAGTCGACGTCACTCAAGCTTCTCATCCATCGACTCAAAAAGAGACTATGTCGAAAGGAACAAGAACCTTTCTAGTTCATGTCCCAAGAAGGTCCCGTCAGACGGTCACACCTCTATCTATGCAGGTTCCCAGAATGCTTGCAATGGAAAATGCCGCTTATGGTCCAGATCTCATGGTGGAACTGCTGGGCTATAAGTTCTACATTCAGGCTGGACTATGGTCTCCTCCTGCTCTTGACGGTATCCAAATTGCATTTGCTCAAAGGTCAAGGTACGATATTTTTCATCACGAGTGGGAACTGTCTGTCTTCATACATGTTCATATAAGCACCATTCCATTCAGACTGATTCATGGCGTTAAAAGCGTTGTGTTTCAACATGGATCATGGTCGCTTATTCTACTTACTGCAAGACCTCACCCTGATCCTCTGCCAACTGCCTCTACACCTCCAAAAAGCTCTCCATCATATGCACCAGTTATTTCTTTGTCT
This sequence comes from Acmispon strigosus, assembly GCA_030819835.1. Taxonomy (NCBI): domain Eukaryota; kingdom Viridiplantae; phylum Streptophyta; class Magnoliopsida; order Fabales; family Fabaceae; genus Acmispon; species Acmispon strigosus. The sequence goes on along the minus strand of JAUAMA010000004.1, from coordinate 13,915,339 downwards.
CAAGTTATAACTGTATCCAGAGATGTGTTCATCACATCTTCGGACTCTGAGGAAAGTCCAAGTGATGCATCTCCATCATCTCCGAGTGAAGCTACTGCAACTGCCACTTCAGAAAATGCCTTGGGTGCTGAGATCACAACTACTCAACCCATATCAGTTGCCCTTCCAAAGGATGATCTTCCTCAAGCTGAGGAAATTCTTGCACAAGAGCACACGAATGTGAATCTGTCTGCTGAGGACTCTTTCGATGCCAAAGCTGGGGTGACAAAACTGATGAAGAAAATAGAGGAAGTCTGCTCAACAAATGCTAAAGAGAATCAAGAGTTGCGCGAAGAAGTGATCAACCGTACTGAAGCTGTGACACACGCACTCACTGCAAAGATGGATGCATGATTTGAAGCCTTAGAGGCAATGATGAGGAGCTACATTGAAACTCAAACTCTGCAAAGTCTGCATCAACCATCAGTTCCATCACCTAAAAAATCCAAAAGAAACACAGTTTGAGGGTCGAACTCGTCCACTGGACGTTAAACAAACAAGCCAAAGCAAAAGGAATTGCGACAAGTCCAATTGATGAAGACATAGAGGGTCCAGAGATTTATGAAGAAGTTCATCCAATTGTCAAAGAGGATGCTCTTCCAAAAAGAGCAAAGGCTGCTAAGAAGAGAACGAAGACTCGCGCAATCAAGAGATTACATCCAAGGAAGAAGCAAAGAGTTGAAGCAAAGATAGCCGATGAAGAGAAAGAAAATCATGCAGCCGATCCAGATTCATTTCTGGATAAGCTCTTGGGAACTCATCAGATTACTACTGAAAGAGTCTCTTCACCAGATCATGTACAAGTCGACGTCACTCAAGCTTCTCATCCATCGACTCAAAAAGAGACTATGTCGAAAGGAACAAGAACCTTTCTAGTTCATGTCCCAAGAAGGTCCCGTCGGACGGTCACACCTCTATCTATGCAGGTTCCCAGAATGCTTGCAATGGAAAATGCCGCTTATGGTCCAGATCTCATGGTGGAACTGCTGGGCTATAGGTTCTACATTCAGGCTGGACTATGGTCTCCTCCTGCTCTTGACGGTATCCAAATTGCATTTGCTCAAAGGTCAAGGTACGATATTTTTCATCACGAGTGGGAACTATCTGTCTTCATACACGTTCATATAAGCACCATTCCATTCAGACTGATTCATGGCGTTAAAAGCGTTGTGTTTCAACATGGATCATGGTCGCTTATTCTACTTACTGCAAGACCTCACCCTGATCCTCTGCCAACTGCCTCTACACCTCCAAAAAGCTCTCCATCATATGCACCAGTTATTTCTTTGTCTCAAGTTATAACAGTATCCAGAGATGTGTTCATCACATCTTCGGACTCTGAGGAAAGTCCAAGTGATGCATCTCCATCATCTCCGAGTGAAGCTACTACAACTGCCACTTCAGAAAATGCCTTGGGTGCTGAGATCACAACTACTCAACCCATATCAGTTGCCCTTCCAAAGGATGATCTTCCTCAAGTTGAGGAAATTCCTGCACAAGAGCATACGAATGTGAATCCGTCTGCTGAGGACTCTTTTGATGCCAAAGCTGGGGTGACAAAAATGACGAAGAAAATAGAGGACGTCTGCCCAACAAATGCTAAAGAGAATCAAGAGGTGCGCGAAGAAATGATCAACCGTACTGAAGCTGTGACACACGCACTCACTGAAAAGATGGATGCATGATTTGAAGCCTTAGAGGCAATGATGAGGAGCTACATTGAACAATCGAAGAAGAACAACTGATCCCTACTCTCTTATCTCTTTATCTTGAAAAATTTTATTTTTGTCTTACAATAATTACTCTCTGCAGTTATACATATAGTTCTCTGATTCAGCATTAACTCTATACTTTCTACCTTATCGTATGTTTCTTTTTGATAATGCCATAGGGGGAGAAGAATCAGGTAGAGAAAAAGGAAAAGGAATCAGGTAGAGAAAAAGTTAGGTAGAGAAATAGCAAAAATTAGGAAACAAATATAGGAAGAAGCCTTAAAGAAAAGAGGAGGATTAAAACTTAACTTAAAAGATAAAATAAGCCCTATAGCATTAGTTCAGGGGAAGCTCACTAGAAAAACATATGATAAACTGAACTATTTAAGGAATATCAGATTTAGGGGGAGCTAGGACAAACAAACTCTAGGAGTTAAGTTATTTTTGCATATAAAAGTCTTCGTCCGCCCAAGTACAAAAATGCACTTGTCTACGTACCGTTAAAAGATCGATCATGTTTTTCTACATAATAAAATATCTTAAAGAAAAACCATTTTCATCTGAAAAATAGCAAAGTGCTTATTTCAAGAAATATTTTTTTTACTAAACCTTTTTCTCCTAAGAAATTTTCATTATCAAAAAGGGGGAGATTGTTAGATTCAAACAATTAAATAAATTATTATGTTTTGATAATCAACAATTTCTTCAAGGTTTAATATCATCAGAGATAGAATTTCTAACACCATGAACTTTCTCATATCCAGGAAAATCTATCTACTAGAAGCACTGAATGAATATCAAAGCATTATCAAGAGAATCAGTCTTGCTAGAAGAAATCGTCCGGTCATCACTACAAACACCCTGAAGAAAAAGCTGTCAAGACATACAAAGAAAGCATTCATGTGAAGACAGTCAGGTGACTCACGGAAGATAAAGCAATGACTTCAAAACAACAAACATCCTTTTTGAAGACACTCAATCAGCTATGCACTCTCAAGTCAAAGTCTACTTCAAGAAGCTGAAACAGTCTAGTGCCTGAACCAACAGTAATCAACAAGAAGACTGTTCCATCTAAAGTTGAATGAGTATGACAACTCATGAAGAAATGCCTCTAGCTTTGAAGTTTCTCTAGCATCATGCAAAGAAGTTGTAAGTCAACTTATTCAAATGGAGAACTTCAGTGGAAGCAAAAGAGAAGAATAGATTCAGTCTTCTACAAGTCAAGAATATTCTCAATCTCAAGAAAGACTGAATGGAGAAAGACCGTTTTCCGATGCAACCCACTTAGTAACGGAATTCTGAAAATTATATGGAGACTGCGTCTGCCAAATCATTATGAAGAATTCGTCTGCTCAAGCATCAAAATGCGCCAAAGGTACAAATGTCAAAAAGTGTGCATTATGAGGATATTAGTTCAACGGAAGCATTAAAGAAATTATTCACCTAGCTCTGATGAGTTCATCCAGAATAATTGCTTCTTGGATCAAAAGACGTCTACCTCGTCTGCATATTAAATAAAGCACTGGCAATGGCAGAAAGAAGAAAGGGACACAATTAATATATTATTCCTCGGTCCCACTGCTTTTCTACTTTTCCTCAAATCAAGCTGACTTCGCGGAATCAACAGCAAGAATATCTGAGCATCGTACACATTCAACGGTCGAAATTCAAATATCTGATCCGAGCATTTGATGGGTATTAGCGGGCACGCACTGGGGTATAATGGTCAAACAAATACCACAGCTGGAATTCTTGAGCATTAAATACAGAAGACGTTGCTCAAGGCTACTTTCTCAAATGGAGCCAGACGATGTCAACCCAAGCAAATCAACGCTTCGCAGATCATGTCTCAGAACTGCTAAAAAATGCAGAACTAGCCGTTACTCACATCAGAGGAAGTAGGAGCACTACCAGACAGGTTTTCTCTCCTTCTGTGGAAGAAGAACGAAGATCTTCAACTGAAGATATAAATAGAGAATCCTGCTTCCGGAGCATGTTGGCGACTTAGACTCAAACTTTCATATCTCAACTAAGTTTGCCCAGTGAACCAAGACTTCATTGGTTCCAACTCAGAACACTTCAAGCCAACCCTTATCTGAGTTGAGTTGCTCATGTGTGTGAAGAACTTATAGAGTATCACTCTCATCCTATCCCACACACACAACCCAAAACAGAGAACCTAAATGCCTATCCTCTCTGTAAACCCGAACTTCATTGCTTCTACCCACTCTTATTGAAGGGAAATATTGTAGAAGAACAAATCCTTGAAAAAGGTATCAGGAGAAGTCCTGCATAATACTTGTAAGGAGAAGTCCTGATAATACTTGTAAGGAGAAGTCCTGATAATACTTGTAAGGAGAAGTCCTGACAATACTTGATAGGAGAAGTCCTTCTAATACTGGGAGAAGTCCCTAATAATACTTGTGCTATTCATTGAAATAGTGGAAAATCTTGGTGAAGCCAAGGACTGGACGTAGCCCTATCGATTATGGGGGTGAACCAGGATAAATATGATGTGTGCTTTACTTTTCATGTTATTTTATATTTTCCGCTACGTACAAGCTTATTTGCATAACTAATAACTCTCCTTGAAAATCAATTATTAATGTTCATAATCAAAAGAAGTTTTCAAAAATGAGTCACACAATTCAAACCTCCCCTTTCTTGTGTGTTTCTTGCACCTTCAGATCTATGTGGGCGATTGGTAAGTATTGTAGTGTTGTGTTTCCTGGAACGAATGTGGACGTGATTCAAGCTTGTGTGCAGTATCTTAGAAGAACCCACCCGAAGAGGTATGGGGCATCTCGAGGTTTTGATTGATTTTGTGTATTTGCGCTTTTTGTTTTTTTGTTTGTCATCTGGTTTTGAGTCTTGCATCGCCGGTATTCGGGTGTAGACTTTGTTTGCGTTTTTCGTTTTGTTTTCATTGTTTGTTTTGGATGGTGTTGTATTATGTCTTTTGTTGAGAGGCTTTATTTCTGAACTCCTATTATTTCAATAAACTATTGCTTTAAAAAAAAACAAAAGAGAATTAGAAATTTAATATAAAAACTAAGATATGTATTATGATTTTAATTAAAATAATTAAAACTAATAAAGTGATAAAAACTATAGATGAGAACAATTAAGTACATTTTTGTTTGTTACATAGGAACAAAGAACAATTTAGTACACTTATACACATCACTTATATAATCATTTTTTATTCATCCACAATCATTATTTAGGATAATATCTTGGTGCTAGATGTCAATGCTGTACACAAAGTTTCGGCCTAATATAATAACACCCAAGTACATCAATGTATTTTCTGTTTAAAGCATATATTCATGTGCTTTACCAAACCGTAGTAAATGAAGGCGAAATAGGAAATAAGAAAATATCGTAAGAGTCCAGGTTGAAACCCCACCAAATTAAATTCAACTTCTAACATATATACATATGCTCTGTACAAAATTCTGCCCAAAGGCAATGACAAGTATTGAATAATGAACGGAATTCTTTTACACTAATATGGCCCATACACTGGGTCTTCTGGTGTGATGCTTTCATGACATATCTGAAAAAGCCCATGCTCTTTATAGAAGTAAATAATAAATAACAAGTAACATGTGGGAAAATAAGGCCTATTTAAGGTTAAATTGTCTTAAACCCTCTTACGTTTAGCTTTCCAATGTAAAAAAAACCCTCTTGTGTTTTATTTTATTTCAAATTTAAGTGTGTATTAGAAAGTCTTATAAGTGTGACTCGGAAAACTCGTAGGTGACAGCATACTTCATGACCACGATAAATTCATGGTGTGAGTCCTTGCAAAAAATATTTCCCTTACAGTTTGGTCTTAGAAGGTGAATATAATAATGGTGACTCACATGTTTGCCTAACAGTTTGGTCTTAGGAGGTGAATATAATAACGGTGACTCACATGTTTGGAAAGGAATTCAAAGCCCAGAATAGATGAAGGGTGGCTATGGAGTCCTTCTCGGTGACGGTGGTTCATACCAAACTAACGTCCCAATTTTTCAAGGGTTGTATTAGTAACTTATAACAAATCATTATAATGGTGATCTTTATTTTTTTAAAAAAAGAGAGCATTTAAGGAAACCTTTATTTAAAAGAAATCACTACAATAAATTTGACATTTGACCACGCTGAAATATTCAACAAACAGAAAACTGTGGCCCAAAATGGCCAAATGCCACGGTTTTTGAACCGTAGAGTAATTTTACGAAAATTAAAATATGAACAAAGGAACCTGTATCTCATACATGGTAAACCGCGGTTTGGTACGCATGGCTATATTGTGGCCGCATTTTGCCAATTGTGGACTATTTATTCTACTCTCATGCAATCGTAACTTTAAGCCGGAGTGCCAAACATGGCCTATTTCAAAACAAGCCCAACAAAATTTGGTCCGCCAATGTTTCGAGGGTTTTTTTTTTTTTTTGCTATGTTAAAATATATTATTAATAATAATCCAAACATCACTTAAAAATTAACCATTACTCATAATTCTGATCAACTTCATGAACCCTTTTCTTTTAGTGTTGTTTGATAGTAGTTTTAGTCATTGTTAGAGTTCTGGTCATTATTAAGTGGTTTATGGGTGCCTTGATAGAAGAATTGATGGAAGAAATGATGAAGAGAAGGAGGTTACAAGCTGAATGGTTTTGTGGTTAATGAAGAATTGAAGAATCAAGGAATGAACATGTGCTAAAATGGAGAAATGGTGGAGCGAATGATTGCTTCAGCTGTTTCAGACCTTCCTTGAAGCCACCATAAAGCCTCATTAAAGCATTGATGAAAGGAATCAAAAGAGAAGGTTAAGAACAAGAAAATGAGGAGTCTGTCGTGCTCCCAACGCCTGAGCGTTGGGAAACCAACACTCATGCATTGACATTCTGCAAAAACTCATATTTTGCAGCCTGCAACGCTTGAGTGTTGGCTTACTGTCAGTTTGCTTATAAATTCAATTTTTGGCTTTTCTTTTGTATCAACCCTGGAACCTAGTACTTGCCTGAGTTCCTTCCTTTCTGAGCTTTGCCTGGACTTGTGGGAGGCCACCTTGAGCTTCCAATTCAGGTTTTCATTTTTACGTTTTCCTTAGCCATGCTTGGCTAAGTTTTTCTTGTATCTAGGTTGTAGTGAATTTACATTGAACTATGCTTTAGGTTTCTTGTTTATATATGAATAAAGTTCAATTTCTTAGACTCTATTCGATGCTTTAATATTATTCTTGTTGTACACAAGTCTTCATGCTTAATTCTTATGCAATGGTAATTGGTAGGAATTGAGGAAAATGAGAATAGAATGAATGATTGTATGCCACTTAGGTATAAGGGTGGACATTGTTAGTGTTGGCCTGAACTTGGAATTTATCTTCATTTTGATTAACTAATCACTAAGGTATTAGGTTTAGTAATTGAATTAGAAGTTCTATTAGATTAAGGTATTTACAAGTAGAACCCTAGGCTAGAACACCTAAGAACATGTTATTATTTTCATATATAGAATTGATTCTGAATAGCTTAGCTAGAGGTAGTGAAACTCAACCCAAGTTCTTGTTCGGTCAAGCTTTTATCTTTGTCTTTATGCTGTTATCTAAAATCAAAAAACAAAACAAATATATATTTTCTTTTTCAAGCTCTAGAAAACCAATTTCAAGTCAAACCAATCTCTGTCGAAACGATATCTTTTATATTACTTCAATACAATCTATACACTTGCAGAATTGCTATCAAATGTTGCTAGTGCTGAACCTTGTGCTAGGATCTCAAACCCTAGCCGCATCACTGGATTCAAGAAACCTTCTCAATTCCAAGGTTCGTTTCTTAATTTGTGCTTTGTTTGAGTTGAAAATGTGATATACCACAGTGAGTAGTTGTCTGGATGAACACTTTGCTGCAATCTTGGTGAAATGGTGTGCTGTCGAAATATATTGTGAACATGTGCTCCTCCATAGCTATGGCTTTTGTTCTTTGTTTTATCATTTAATACAAAGAGGCCTATGCTTAAACTGCCCATAGTTCACTCTTGGCTGCCACATGGGAAAAAATGCGATTAGCTCATGTTTTGGGGTTTGTTCATATTTCTGCATCTGTCACATGGGAAAAAAAAAATGGAGCTAGTTCATGTTTTGTCTTGTAATTTGCATCTTGCAAACTTGGTTTATGACTTGAATTTCATCCCAATAGGTTTATAGTTTGCATCTTCCAAGCTTCAATTAAAGCGTGTATTAATTGAACTTCCCTGAAATGACATGTTTGATAAAACTAAGTTCAATTATATCTAAATATATATGATTCTGAATTGCAATCAGAATTTAAGTATAAAAACACTTGATGATTTTGAAGATATCTACATTAGTCTCTTCTGTAATCTTTATATCGATCATATTGATTTTTTCAAGAGCTAATGTGTGTGATATATGAAAGAAGTACTACATGGCTAAACTATGGACTATGGTTTATATTAAAAGTAAGTTGTACCAGAGAAAAAAAGAGCAGGCTTCAAGCATCCCCAAAGAAATAGAACGTTCTTCAAAGGTGTCTCCAACTCATGAAACACATGAAAAGCGATTTTGCATTTTGCAGTGTCCCCTAACTTTTTTATGTCACAACCTATATATTTCGTGTTTGATTCAGTGTTTTAAAGAATCACCGCTTGCTTGGTTATTGAGTTTAGCTCATTTATTGATAAACTCATGTGTTGGTAGAGTTGATCAAACTTACATGATTTGGTGAGTTTTTGTTTGATCTGATCACTATTATAGTGATTGATCTATTGTGCTAAACTTCATTTGTGTAAGATCTTATTGTGAAGAAGGTGTTGCTCCTGACCCTGGCTGAGGTTTTGATGACGAAAAACTCATCGACAAAAAGAAGAAAAAAATACTTAGAAGAAACGGTGCAACATGATTCAATATCTGCCTAAGTCTTAGATAGGTGAGTTATGCTTTTAAAGGCTTCTCTAATATAAAGGCTCTTTAAAGCATTTAAGCCTTATTCAGTTTAACTTTTTCATATATTAAAAGAGGTAGAAAAACTCAAGCCATTCTTAAAGGTTTCAGTTTCTGGAAATTGGACTTGAGTGTAATCGACTACCCAAGTACTGTAACCGATTACATGCTCGACAAGTTGCATCTTTTCATGAACCATTGTATCTCAAATTGTTTGGGAAAGGTTGTGTTGGTTCATGAATGATCCCTTATGCCTATAAATAGTCCATTTGAGTTCAGAAACACAATACACACGAAATAGGCCAAAATTACTCTTGAATTGCTCTTTCATGATCATTTAGCCTTTGTTCTTAAACTTTTAATGAGCTTAGGTTCTGAGTTCATAGTCTTCATTATTTAAAGAACACTCTTGCTGTTCATATATTGAAGAACTCAGAATCAAGAGAGCCTTCTTATGCTTAAGATCCTTAAAGCATAACTCTCGTGATCAATCCAATTGTGTGTTGAAGGATTGATGCAACTACTTGTAAAACTCTTCTTCATCTCATTCTGGTTGAGTGAATATTCACCGTAGGGTTCGGTGAAGGTAGATTGTACTGAAAGTGGTTTGCTTTCAGGGACTGAAAGTGGTTTGCTTTCAGGGACTGTTCAACGTGGTTTGCTTTCACAGGTTGGTGTTGATAGAAATTCTTAAGGTACTTGGTGTAAACACCTGTAAGAGATTTTTATCAATAGTGGATAAATCCTCAAGGGGTTTCTTGAGGGACTGGACGTAGCCTTCAGTGGACTGAAGGTGAACCAGGATAAATACTGTGTGTGCACTCTCCTACTCTTCATCTTTACTTTCAAGCAACGTTTATTTCCGCTGCATTCGATTGTGATCATCTTATCTTGAAAGTAAGAAGGTGTGTTATGGCGAAAATTGGGTAAACCTGATTCAGCCTCCTCCTCTTAGGTTGCTATTTATACTTACACTTATTCATCTAATTATTTGTTGTATGTATTGAGTTATATATTGAATATTAAATTACCATTTTTTTAAGTTCATTTTAGATTAAGAAAGTGATGGACAAAGAGTGGACTAAACATCCAAGGTTTAGTCACACGTACATTGAGGGTGTTTATCAATTTTATGACTTTTCCTACACTAATGGAAGACCTCAAGGAGATGAGCTTTTATGCCCTTGTGCTAAGTGTAAAAATCTGTATCGGACAACAAGAGATGTGATTTTGGAATACTTAATAGTCAAAGGTTAAAACACCGACCCCCGACTGTAAGGGAAGCTCATTTAAAGCAATTGGTAACCTACTGTTAAATATTACTATCCAGGTGAGAAAATCTTACGACTTATTGATTACAACATCAATATCTTATTGTCTAACGCAGAGAATTAGTCAAATAAGTTGTATGAATAAGGCTAAGCAAAACTATATGGATCGTATGGGACCAAATTTTTTGCTAGGATTCATGCACAATTGGTAGTATCTTTATGCGTTCTTAAATGTTTTATTTTTTTTTGAAGTTTTCTAATTTTTATCTGTTTGTTTGTTTAATATACAATAAATATAGCGCGAAAAGAAGGACAATGTAACACCCCGATTTTCAGGGCGTTACTGTAGCAAATGAACGGTAATTAAATATGCAAAATCGTTTCCAAGCCTGTAGAAAAGAGGGTATATTTTTTCTTCCTTTTCGAAATATGCCAAGATGGGATGCATTAATAATATAAATACCCTGATTCACAAATAGCCACATAGGGCATAAAGTATATGGTCAACATCTTAGAAAAGTGTACAAAACGATAGACTCTGACTTCAAAAGACTTTGCTGCCAGTTGTAAGAAAGTGAACTAGGACTCCCTACACTGGACTCTTAAGTATACATAATTTCATACATATCAAACAAACATATGCGACCAGTCTTCCTGCAGCTAACATCCATCTTTTTTCCTGATCTCCTTTGAATCGGCATCCACCTGCAACTTCTGGCTAAGGGTTGTCCGATTGGCGACGAATCGCTGGCAAACACACACAATAGACAAGCAAGGGTCAACTTATAAAACAGACAATACATATAAGCAATCCAAGCAAACATATATAACATTAACAGATAGATGTCTACATCGAGAGGATGCAGGCAAACAAAACTAATGGCATACAAGCTATGCTGGGTGATTTACAAACAAGCATTGATCATAACACAAGTAGAATTGCAACCAAAACATAATCAACAAGCAACTCAAGACATGCATAGCAATCATGTTGCAAGCAAACAGGATGGCATGATGTTGTTAAAGTGTAATATGATCCGAACATTTGGGTTGCTGCGTTGAGTCAACACACGGTCTCCACACAGCCTCCACAAATCATCCACACAGTATTTCCACACAGTATCCACACAGATTTCCACACAGCATTCCACAAAGTATCCACACAGTATTTCCACACAACATTCCACATAGTTTCCACACAGTATTTTCACACAGCATGTTTGATGGATAAACCTACTATGCCATCCAGCTGAATAATGATGACAACGTCGTCTTGAGGAACATTCCTGCATACATGGTTTATGAAAAGACAACAACAACAATATGAACGGGTTCCTCATTCCATTCCACACCTAGCAGAGACGTTGTTTTTACGAATTTGAATCCCTTTTTCGAAGGCGGTGTCATCCTTGTCGGAGTGCCCGTCTACTTCGAGGGATTGTGATCACCTGAACCTTCCTAGTCCAGGGATCTCTCATCGGTAGCTGCCGAAGCGTAAAGCGCCCGCTACTACCAACAAAGGCATTATCGAAAAAGCTACACAAGTTTCTTGAGAAAACGTCTTTTTAAATTTTTTGTAAAGGTCTTTAGAGTCTTTCGAAAAACATGTCTTATGATTCCTCGTGAGGAAGTCCTTATAGTTCTTTTTCGAAGAAGTGACTTAGTTTTTTTTGCAAGATAAAACTTGTAGAAAAGAAGTGGAATCGTCCTTAAGTTCATAAAAGGGTTGAGGAAATCCTTTAGTACATTATGAATTTTCCTATAAGCAAGGTAGGACAGATTCGTTTCGAAAGCTCACGGTTTAACTACAGGTTCCCTTGAAAGCATTTTCCAAAACGTTCATTAAGTTTCTACAAGAAATTTTCTCTTCTTATTCTTTTCGAAACTTTTAAGACCTTACCTTTTTCAAAACAAGGTCTGCATACTTTATTTTGAAAGGAACCACACACCATGGTAGCTTACACTAATTCCCCGGCTAGCGCACACAATAACAATTGGTGATAAGGCATAGCAATATTGCGACAAGCAAGGTCAGGGGAGACGGTAATTCCATCAACATGTTATCAAACATAGCATGCATATTCAAGTATGTCTTGCTCTTTTCAAATGAGCTAAATAGCATGCTTCATAATTAACACTAATCATGTAGAGCATGGGTACATATCTAAACAAATATAAAACATGTACGGAGATGAGAGCATGCTTACAATTAACAGTACAGCAAGAACTTCAATCAATTCAAGACGCACATACAAGAAACATCAAATCGATCCTAATCCTGCATATTAGATGCCTTCAGAGACTTCAATCAGTTTCAAGCAATTTAAAGTCGTGTCGTTCTTAGAATGACATCGACTGACAAACAAAATTATAGTATATACATACACTTATGCTTAATAGCTAATGTAGTGAAGATCCTTTACCGAAGAATTGTTCGATCCGGGTGATTACGTAAGCTCCGTTCGTTATGGTTGGTCTGAAGTCTCGTAAACCTTCAAGAAACATAGCCTAGATTAGAATTTGAAACTCAATCCTAAGGTCCTTGCTACTGGTCCTACATGGTTCTTGTCACATGGGCATAGGTCCTAATTCTTAGGAAAATCCTTGGGAGTCAAAAACGTTTTTAACAACTTTGTCGACCGTTTAAAGAACTCAGACAACTCTAAGTTAAAATTTTCAAAACATTCCAATACTTCAAATATTTAAAGAGAATCAAGGCTAGATGCTGACAAACCAATTTGAAAGCCTTAAACAAGATTTTGAATCCAAAAACATACACAAAACTCTAAGGGTTCAATTCTGCCCAAATTGTGTAAATTCACAAAAACTTCCTATTTTTACCAAACAAGTCATTAAACTACTCAAGACAATTTCACAAACCAAAACATAACTTCTATTTCATGTTTTCTAAACAAAGTTTCAAGTCTTGAGTTCAAAAATCTTCTATGTGTTAAAAACACAAAATTCCATTCCAAAAGCAAATTTTCCAAAACCTAAGTTTTTTTAACTTATCAAAAACCCTAATCAAGATATGAGTTCCAATATCCAATTTACCCAAAAGCTCAATTTTAAATCTTCAATTTCAAGTTTACCAAATCTTCTAGAAATGAATTTCCTAGGGCTTTAAACATACAATTTTCTCTAGGCCCTTTTGCACTAATTAGGGCAAAACCTTACCTTCAAACCCAAAACCATTTTCAAGCATTTAAACACACTCAAAGCTAGTTAGAAAATCAATTTATCCCCTGTTTCAATTCTGCCCAGAATTTGGCCAAGGCAATTAAATTCCAAAATCAATTTTGCTTTCAAAACTATCTTGTACACATCAAAGGTTACATGACATCTATGGTGAAACCAAATTTTAAAGTTTGACAATAACTTATTTCAAAGAATCAATTCTCAAAAACCTAGCTTCCAAGAAAACTAATTAGACAAATCCATAGATCAATTTAATGGGAAAGCTCAACTTGAAAATTTTCTAGGGACCAAAACTCAACCAATCCAAATTCCAATCGGTTCAAATTAAAGCCTAAGGTCGTGGGAACAACATTATCAAAGGGAGTCTAAGGTTCTAACAACTTCATAAAAATCCAAACTCAACCTATCAAAAATCCGAATCGGTAGGGTCGTAGATCGGGATGAGGGGAGTGACTTACCTGAAAGGAGAAAGTGAAGGAGAAGAGTGGAAGGGGCTGCCATGAGAGGAGCGGGGTACGGTCATGGAGAGGAGAAAGGAAGAAAATGATGAATAGTTAAGAGCTCTCACTTTCTCTTTCTAATTTTCTTTTTATTTCTCACTTAATGAAGGAAAAACACAACATAAGCCTCTCTTTTAAAGAGGAAGGTCGTGGGCTTGGGCTTGAGAGCGGCCAAAATTCAATTCTTAATACACCCTAGGGACCAAAGTATGAAGGGTAAAAGGTTAAAGTAAACATCTCTTTTTACTATTTGAGGACCAAAGTGTAAAGTCTAAAAGGGCAAGGACTAAATAATAAACTTTGAAAGGGCAAGGACCAATCTAGGATTATGGAAAGATTAGGAAAATATCTTGAATATTTTACTATTATATTCCTAATCCATGACGCGTTAGTGCGTCAACGCGTCAATGTGTCAGTGCGTCGGATCACTAGTCGTCTTCTGATTTTTGGTCATCAGTAAGTACCTCAGTGTCCCTGAGAGTATCTTCCCCCGGCCATTTATTGGCTTAGGGGTACCGGACCCTCACAACTCGGGGTCGGGTTGATCTTCCTCGAAGTTCGTGCCACGCTGGTCAGAAAACACTATTCACGAAAGTCACTGTTCACAAAACCTTATTGCAAAATTGGTCTCGACATGGGTGGTCCCAAAGTAACTTTTCCGATTCAGGATCCGCGGTCCCGAAGTCGTCCATTTCGCTTGCTGAAGTTTCGCCTGAAAGTCTCGTTAGCGCGAAAAGTCATTTCTGGGTTTTGGAAGGAAACCAAATCAATATTACAGTCGTTCTTCATGAAATTCTGCACCTAATGTCATGGTGATAGTGAGAAAGTCTTATTCTCGTCCGAACTCAAAGTCAAGCTTGGTTTACTACCAAGTGTTGCAAGAGTACTTCATCGGTACTTCGGCCGACGATATCGCTTGTCGATGCCGCCGAGCGGATCCAAATAGTACCATGGAATAATTAAATAATTATTTAATTATTGGGGGAAAATTCAGGGTGTTACAGACAACAGAGAGGAAGTTAGCCCAGCAGAAATGTTTATCGAGACTCGGCAAATCCGTAAAGGAAAACAAGTGGACGAGGAAACGCAAACTGCAATCGTAAGTTTATTGTGTTTTGTAATCCATTATTTAAGTCTTAGATTTCAGGTCTTGAATTTTATTTGTTTTAAATAGGCTAAGCTTCAAGACTTAATTCACAACTCAAGTGAATCTAAGACATATAAATCATTGTTTGGAAAGGAAAAGTCCGGGAGAGTTCGTTGTTTTGGAAGAACAGCCACACCAATCATAATTAAAAGAAATGAAGAAATTTATAATATTAAAAAGGAGCATAGCAATGAAATGGCTTGCATGAAGAAGGAGATGAAGGGACTGAAGACACTTGTAAAGAACGTGCTGAAGCAACAACACCCAAATTTGAGCACGAAGAAGAGCCTGCGAATATTATGGCAGCTGCTATGGGCAGTGACAATAGTGCTGCTCCACATTCGTTTGCATCAACCCATATCCCTCAAGAGGTATACTTTTATTATTCCATCGTGGACAAGCCGATAGGCTAATATGATAAGGAATAGGATTCTTAATTGCCAAAGGCACTGCTTGTTTTCTCTCGTTGGCATGCTTTTTTTATCTCTTTGGTTAAAGAAAAAAGGAGGAAGAGAGAGTAGATATAGATAGAGTGTAGAAAAAAACATATTTTTCACCTTTAGTTATTAGGATTGTACTTCTTCGCCATTTTGATTAGCACCGAGGAAGAATAACTTTTCAGTTTAAAGTTATTTGTCTTTGCGTTGTTGCTTCAACTAATGCAAGTAGTTTAATTATTAGCAAAAGGTTATTATATATTTTTCTCTACAGAAATTTAATAAGAACACCTTAGGCCTTTTACTATGGTGCTTGAGTTTTTGGCTTTTGTTTTCCTTTGTCTTTGATTTATCTCTCTACAAGAACTAAATTGAAACGTCTAAGTCTTTGTCTATGGTGCTTCAATTTTTTGCTTTTGTTTTCCTTTGTCTATTTGTGGGTTGTGTCAAAAAAAACATTTTAAATGTTTGGATGGTTTTCTTATAAATGCTTGCTGTCTTTATCTTTGTTTTCCTTTAGCATGTGTGGGGATTGTATCTTAAACTTTATGGGAGGTATCCTGATTCATGTGTTTTAGATTAACCAAATTGTCATTCTCAATTCTTGTTTATTGCTTATATTACTAATTTATATATCACGTTCATTGCAGAATGAGGAGGAAGAATTTTTCCGTGAAGGTGTAGACGAACAAGGAGGAGGAGGAGTAGGAGAAGAAGAAGAGGAAGCAGAATATGATGCATGATTTGTTTAAAAATGATAATTTATGTTCTATCTCTTGGAACCTTTATTTTAAATTTGGGATGAAAAGATCTAGACATACATATATTTTTGGGACTTAATTATTAGTTATTGTCGTCAGCTTGGTGTAGCCGTAACTTTTAATTAATGCATACTTTGATATGCTAGCTTAAAAATTTCTTGTTGATATTTTAATATTTATTCTAATTAATTATTTTCAAGCATTAAATATATGAGATTAACAAATTCACATGTATACTAGTTAGAACATATTTTGTGGTCTAAATGGCAGTGTTAAAAGGATCTAATAATTTTATGGGTTAAAATATGAATTATGGCTTAAATGCAAATGCGAGAGGTTGTAATCATTGCCTAAAATGTATAGGCACAAAGTTAAAATTGTGGCCTATATATGGTCCCACACATAATGAACGCAACAGTTCGAAAACGATAGGAGAAATGATGTGGCAATAAATTGGAAAACCGTGGTTGAATAATACAACGACTAGTAATCGCAGCCTAAACATCAACCGCGGCCTCAACCAGCGTGATTAAACCGCGGCCTATTCTTGTGATTGTTGTCAGGAAATTGTTGCCTAACATTTCAAACCATGGTATATTAGCATAGGCCACAGGCGTATATCCCATGGACATGAATCTGCGGCAAAACCGTGGTCGAATCTTACAGCCGCGATTTTTTTGCATATAACCGCTATTTCCTGGCCGTGGCCTAAGGATGAATTCGTTGTAGTGAATATGGACAATAAGAACACAACTTAAAATTCCTAACACCTCCCATGTCACCACGCAGGGTGAACCACACAAAAGTATCAGGGACTAATCAATAATTATATCCAAAGTAAGAAAGTACAGACAACCAACGACTTAACTAAGTTCAAGAGCACACTTTAACCACCCAACTCTCAAGCAGCTAGCTGGTGCCAACCAAGGTGCGGTCCTAGCAGCTAAGACACCATCCATATAGCGCATAAGATCCACCTTCAAAAGTTGCTCCCGCTCGAGCCACCAACACTTCAAGTACTCCTCAATCATCTCCTCTACAGATGTCTCTTCAGGTACCTCCTCTAGCTCTTCTTTGGGATCTTATTCAACAGCACCAACATGATCAGGAAGCTCCATCTCAACATCTAGAGAAGTAGAAGTTGGCGAAGGTCTACGCGTCTTCCAACAAAAAGGTGAGTCCTTGTAAGACCCGGAATAAATAAAATTATTATTTAATCATCCGATTCATACCTAGGGATTCTTGTAAGAGACAGTTAAGGCCAAAAGCTACTCTGATCATCAATGCGATGTTTTCCGTACGACGGTTTTTCGAAGGACTGATCTTGACTCAATTTTGAGTTAGTGCGAGAATAAGACATTCTCACTATCTCCTTGACGATTAGTGACGAATCTCAAGAGGAACGACTATAATATCGATACAGTTTCCTTTTAGATCCTCGAAAAGGCATTTCTCGCTAGCGAGACTTTTAGTTGAAAATCTAGCAATCGAAACGGACGAATTCGGGATCTTGGATAAAAAATCCGGGAATCACCAAACGTCTCTGTTTGACGTGACGAATCCATATATGTGATGGAAACTTTTTAGTGAATAGTGTTTCTTGAGCAGTATTTCCACGAATAGTGTTTTTGAGCCGGAATCGGCACAAATTTCAAGGAAAATGACCCGGGCTCAAGTTGAATGACCACGAGATTCGAAACTAATGAGTAACCAATTTTAGTCACGCTCAGTGATGTTGGGTAACGTGCCAACGATCGGATTTGGATAACGATGAGAATTATGACACAATTGACGCATATGATGCACGACATGGCATCACGTAAGTGGATTACACATTTAATATATAACTAATCCTTCATATTTTCCTAAACTTTTTAAAATTTAGAGTTTAGTCCTCCAAATAGTAATGAGATATTTTTGGAAACTTTTAAATTCTTCAACTATGGTCCCTAGGGTTTAAGGAAACTTTTACGTTGGTCCCGCCCGTGGGCTGAATACCCACGGCCTCAAGGCTATTTTGGGTGAGTTTTTGTTCTTTTTCCTTCTAAGTTTAATTAAGGAAAGTAAAGGAAGTTAAATGAGAATTAAGAGAGAGAAAGTGAAGAGAAAACTATTCATCTTCATCCTTGGAGCTCCCATGGACGTACCTTCCTTCTTCCTTTTCCAACATTTTCCACTTATTTTCTCACCTTGATTCTCTGAGGTAAATTACTCTCCTCTTCAAGCTCTTCGCTTCTATGGTTTTAGATTTCAAAGAGGATGAGTTTTGAGATGTGTATAGTAGAAGAAATTCCAAACTCCCTTCATAGTTGTTGCTATGATATTCCTCTTTAATTTGAACCGATTGGATTTTCAAGTTATTGAGTTTTGATGTTCATGGCAATTTGAAGTTGGTTTTTTTCCATGAAAGTTTTTGTTTAAGTTATAGCATTATATTTATCTCCAAGGATCCTAAATTAGATTTTCTGGAAGTTGGGTTTTTGTAAAAGTGGTTATTTAAAATAAGTGATTTTCAAACTTTAAAATTGATTTTGACCATAGATTTCTTTATGCCTTTTTATGTGTACATGTTAGTTTTGAAAGAAAAAATTATCTTGATAATTAATTGGCCTTGGCCGAATCTAGGACTTATTTTTGGGCTTGGAAGAATTGATTTTCAACTAGATTTTTAGTGTGTTTAAAGCTTGTATGTGAGGTTTGATGCAAAGAAAATTTATTGCCCTAGGTTTTGTGGTGTGGCCAAGAGCAATGTGAATTGTTTAGTGTTAGGAAAATTGATTTTAACATGGTTTTGAGAACTTATGTTTATAGGGACTAAAATTGAATTTTTGGGTGAACTGGATTTTGAAACTTATAGCTTGTTTTAGGGTTTTGAGAAGTTGAGAAATTGACAATTAAAATTTTGACAATTGAATAAATTTTTTGTTTTCTTGACACTTAGGGTTTTCTTGAGTTCAAGACTTGAAAATTGATTTGGAAACTTGTAGGAAAAGTTGTGTTTTGGGTTTTAAAGGTGTTTTGAAGGACTTGGTGTGTTATTTGGTGAAAAAGGGAAGTTTTGTGTATGTTTTTGTGTTCAAAAACTTGTTTTAGGCTCCTAAATTGATAATTCAATGTCTAGCCTAATTGCTCTTTAAAGGTTTTGAAGTTCTAGAAATGCTTGAAAGTTGGAACTTAGTGTTTTACAGAGGTTTTGAAGGTTACCAAAGTTTGCTAAAGAGTTTTGAATTCCATGGATTCATTCTTGTGAATGAAGACATTTGCCCAAGTCTTGGTAGTTCTCTAAGTTCGTTGGCTAATGTCATAGAACTAGTGTATAAGTTCTAAACTAGGATATGTTTCGTAAATGTTTACAGGGCATAGGAACTCTCGGGAAGGACATAACTTTCAGATCGGACAAAGTTCTCTAAGTTGTGAATCAACTCATTCAAATGAAGAACTTTAGTGGAAGCACAAAAGAAGGAAACGTTCAGTCATCTACAAAGTCAAGAATATTCTGAACCTCAAGATAGACTGAATTGAGAAAGTCCGTCTGCCGATGCAACTCACTAAGTAACGAAATTCCGAAGATTCTATGAAGACCGCGTCTGCTAAATCTTAGTGAAGACTTCGTTTGCCCAAAGCATCAAAGTGCTCAAAAGTCATGAATGCCAGGAAGTGTACGTTACGAGGATATCAGTTCAATAGAAGAATTAAAGAAATTATTCAACCAAGCTCTAAAGAGATCATTTGGAATAATTGCTTCTTGGATCAAGAGTCATCTACCTCGTCTGCACATTAAATGAAGTACTGTTGATGGCAGAAAGAAGAAAGGGACATAATTAATTTATTATTCCTTGGTCCCTCTGCTTTTCTGCTTTTCCTCAAATCAAGTTGACTTCGCGGAATCAACGGCATAACTCTGAGCATCGTACTCGTTCAACGGTCGAAATTCAAATATATGTTCAGAGCATTTAATGACTATTAGCTGGAATGCACTGGGATATAATGGTCAAACAAAAACCCTTAGCTGGAATGCATGAGCATTCAATGCAGAAATTATAGCTCAAGGTGAAAGGCTTTGAAGAGCCAAACGATGTCAACCCAAGCAATTAATGCTTGACAGGTCGCGTTTTAAATTTGCACCAGAAATGTAGAATTAGCCATTACTCACAAGGAAGCAGAAGCACTAACGGATCTGTTTTCTCTGCTTCTATCAAAGAAGAATGAAGATTTTCAATTGAAGATATAAATAGAGAATTCTGCTTCCAGAACAACTTGGCGACTTGAATTCAATCCATTGCATATCTCAACCAAGTTTGCCCAGAGAACCATGTTTTCATTGGTTCAAACTCAGAAAGCTTAAAGCCAAATCTACCTGAGTTGTGTCGTCCATCCTGTGTGAAGAATTCATAGAGTGTCACTCTCATCCCCAAGTCACACAGAACATAAACAGAGAACCTAAATGTCTATCCTCTCTGTACCCCAAGCTTCATTTCTTCTACCCACTCTTATTGAAGAGAATTCCTGTAGAAAACCAAACCCAATTTGTAAAGGGTATCAGGAGTAGTCCTGTAGAATACTGAGGAGAAGTCCTGGAGAATACTTGAAAGGAGAAGTCCTGACAATACAAGGAGAAGTCCTGTACAATACTTGATAGGAGAAGTCCTGGAGAATACTGGGAGAAGTCCCTCATAATACTTGTACTATTTGATGAAATAATGGAAAATCTTGGTGAAGCCAAGGACTGGATGTAGCCCTGTCGATTATGGGGGTGAACCAGGATAAAAATCATGTGTGCTTTACTTTTCATGTTATGTTAATTTTCGACTGCATACATGCATACTTGCATAATCGATAACTCTCTTTGAAAACCAATATTTAATGTTTCTTATGAAAGAAGTTTTCAAAAATGAGTCACACAATTCAAACCCCCCCTTTCTTGTGTGTTTCTTGCACTATCAAGTCTCAGTGTCACTCTCCAAAGTACTAGTGGCCTCCTGCGATCAGCACCTATAGCAGCATGCCTTTGTATATCATCACTTAAAAAACATATAAAGTCCAGCAAAGGTTGCAGTGGAATGGTAACATTCATCGAACCCTCGTAGTAGTGTACATCCACAACTTGTCCATAACAATCTCTTTGTATTGTCCGTATCCATCCTCGATAAGTCGACATTCGTGTAACTCGGCTAAAGCTCCATGCTGACATATCCTTATGAACAAGTAGATGAACCTTCTCATACCACGGGAACGGAATCCCTCAAAATTCCCCAGTCCTCATCCTCTGGCTATAGGCGCCTACACAAATACACAACAAGTAATGCAAGGGTTAACTCCAATTAAAGACTCCAAAAGATATCAGCAAGAATATCTCATAACAAAAGAACAATAATAACCACATTAATATTAATAATCGAATAATACAGTCAATAAGATATTCTCAACATTCTACACAAAGGGGGAAAGTCCTAGGGTAAATCAAGGTATGAATGCCCAATACGTTCTTCGTACTGACACAATGATCCAGTTTATAACGTTGTTGAAAGGGTTTATGCGTATTCAAAATCGTTCACCAAAAGAATTTATAAAATTGTCACTTAACTATATTTAAATCCCTTTCAAGATTCAAATGTAGTACAACAACGGGTGTTTGTTGAACCACAGAGAATTGCGGACAAAAGTTTTTCTTTAATGTAATTAAAAAAACAATGGATAAAGTGAAAGTTTGTTCAAAGTATGTTTTAATTAAGAAACATAAGCAAAACAAATAAGGAGTTTTCAAGCAGATAGAGAAACTGTTGGGATTTAGTTCATATTACAACTTTCTTGTATCCGTACTTTCATGCACAAAACCTATCATACCATAGATTTCTCCTCACCAGTTATGATCTACTCATCTATGTCTAGCATGAGAAGATTATCAGTGACTTTACTAATTTTTGATGCCTCGCATATTTAATAAAGAAACAACATTAAACTTAGGTGTGAGCAAGACTAATTATACCAATTCTATGTTTAGCAATTAGTACTATCACATGATATGATTAGTTCAGATTCAATTATGTAGTTGTCACTCACACAAAGAACCTAAGAACATGTTCTAACCGGACAATTCAAAACAAGCAATAGAATTAAACTCATATCTTGAACATCAATAGATATAACATATATTCATATATATTAAACTATCATGGATACATTTGAGTTGCAATATTACACTAAATCCCACTAAAAGAGGTTTACCAACCCATTTTCATGGATGCCATAAGTTTACAAGAGGAAATAAGGGAAACCGGAAGCTCGGCGACGTCCACGTTGTGTGTCCACCTCGGCGGTGTGGTTCCGATCCTCAAGAGTCTTTTTTTCTTGCTCCTGTTCTTGCTTCATCACTTGGGATTCTCTCTCTAACTATATTCTCCAAAGAAAACCTAAAACTAAACTATTTTCTCAAGTTCTGCAATCTGGGTTCTATTATGGACGAAAGCTTTTATAGGCATAAAACAGAGAAGGTCGCTAAGCGACCCATACAGGATGCTCAGCGACTTGTTTGCCTTAATGAAGGGTTTCCTTGCACCGCCTTGGTAGCTGAGCGGCTTCCTGGGGCGTTGAGCGGCCAAACTGGGTGTTCTGCTCGTGGGGCGGTTTTCCTAAAGCGCTAAGCGTCCAGAGAGGGTGCTCTAGTTGCTGAGCGGATACCTTGGGTCGCTGAGCGACCAGAAACTTGCACTTTTTTCCCAACTCTTTCTGCCTTTATGAAAATCTATCCAAAACTTCGTTCCTACATAAAAAATGAGCATAAAACATAGTTAATCCTATACAAGCCCATTCTTGGAAAAATGCCAAATATATTTAGATTAAGAGTATGTGTCATTTAAAGGCTGTAAAATTATGCATATTTGACACTTATCACCCACCCAAACTTAGCACTTTGTTTGTCCTCAAACAAAAGATAAAGACTATAATCAAAACAAGCATGGCTAGATCACTTTCAAAGCTCAAATTGCAAGATCTAAAATTGAGTCAATGAACCAAAACAGAAACATGATGCCCATAATAGAATGCACAACATTGATACAACTACTCATTCAAATTTAAACTCAATGGGTATACAATCAATCACTATGAATCAGGAATTCATTCAATCTAGCTCAGATATAGCATTTGAGTCAAGTAAGGTAATTGTTTCACTCAATTGCATCACTGAATTACAGAAGTCAAGATTGTTACCTGTCTCTGCAATCATCAAAGTCACATGTTCAATTAAGGATCACTAAGGTCTTTTCAGGGTTGTAATGAGGCTTGGCTTCAAAGAAATTGGTTTTTGAGGATATGCAAAGAAGCTTATCAAGCCTAAGAGAGCAATCAATTCTTAGTTTCATGCACTTCACTCCCCTTAACTTGCTTTAAACCAACTCTCATTCACCATTTTCTTTCAATTCTACCCTTTCTTTTTCATCAATCTCTTCTTTATTTTTGTTTTGTTCTTTTCTTTCTTTTTCTCTTATCTATTTTTCTTTTTGCTTTTGTCTTTTCCAATACTTACCACTATACTAAAACGACTTTTCTTTTACATAGTATTTACAAAGAGATTGATAGAATCATTCATAAACTTAGCACAAAGAATTTCTCCCCCCAACTTTCATACAACCCACACTTATGAATGCTCTCTTAGTCTATATCAGGCTAAGGTAAGTCATTGTTTTTCTTTTTAGGCTTAGGGTTATAAACAAGAAAGAAAATTTTCAATTTTTAGGCTCAAAGGGGGTAGCAAATGGATATTACTTGACAAGTAGGCTATTTGGCTAAGTGGCTATATATATAAAACAAAACATTCCTTGATCCTTTCCTCTCAATTCCATGCAACCAATGATACCAGAGACTCAAAAAAAATCAACCATGCAAAGCAATGATGTTCTCTCAACTCACAATATCTAGGAACACTCCCTCACTGGCTAAAAAGTTTCAAATTTCTCTGATTCAATTTTCAAGTAATTTTCATGTTATGCTTAAAAAGATCCAAATGAATCAGGTAATCATATCATGTTATGAAATCAATGAGTTCAAACACAATTTTTATCATGGAATCACAAAATCAATTCAACTTTAAAGTATACATCAAGCAATTCTCATAAAAGTCATGCTAGCATTAAAACAGTCAGATAACAATGGCTGATAGCAATTCTGCAAGTGTACATATTGTATCGAAGTAGTATAAAAGATATAGTTCTCCACAGGGATAGGAATTGATTTTGGACTTTAAACTTAATCCTTAGAGCAGAAAATAAAAAGATATGTTTTGGTTGTTTTTGTAATTGTGATAACATGAAGCAAGAAGAAAAAAAAACTATGATAAAAATAAAACACGGTTTTGAGTTTCACCTAGCCAAATTATGTCTCTTACAAACTGAAAAGAAATCATATGAACTCGGAAATTGTTCTTAGGTGCTCTAGCCTAGGATTTCCACTTATTAATGCCTTAATCAAATAGAACTTTCAATTACAAATACAAAACCTTATACCTTAGTGTTTAGTTAAGCTAATTGAAGCATTAGTGTTCTTAGTTCTGGCCAACACAACAAGTTCCCACCCTTATACCTAAGTGGCGGATTATCCGATTAATCTACTCCCGTTTCTCTTAAATCCTACCAACTACAGTTGTGAAAGAATTAAGCATGATAAACATGTGTGCACCAAGAATAATAAACATGGGGAGGAGATACTAAGAACAAAGACTTTTATTCATATGAAAACAGAAGTTTAAAACATAAATGGAGAAAGGGTTCACTACATACCCAAATGCTACAAAACTACTAGCCAAGCATGGCTCGATTAAACATAAAGAAAATAAGATAAACCTGGATACAAGGGCTCCAAAGGCCTGTTACAAGCTTCAAGAACAAGGCTACAAAGGATGGAGCTCAGGTTCCAGGGATTGATACAAAAGAAAAGCAAAAAACCGAATTTATAACCAAACTGCCAGCAAGCCAACGCTCAAGTGTTGGGTTCCAATGCTCAAGCGTTGGGTTCCAACGCTTGGGCGCTGGAAACTGCATTAATTCCCCAGCTTCAGAGAGAATTCCAAGGCATGAGCGTTGGCATTCCAACGCTCAGGCGTTAGGAGAACGACAGACTCCTCATTTTCTTGTTCTTAACCTTCTCTTTTAATTCCTTTCAGCAATGCAATAAAGGGGCTTCATTGTGGCTTTCAAGGATGTTTTGCAACAGCTGAAACCTCCATTCTTCACCATTTGAACATGTGGAAAATATTTTTCTTGCTTTGTTGCTTCAACTCTTCTTTAATTTCTTCATTTCCCACATGTTAAACAAGCATAGGGAGATTGATGCTTCTTCTTCTTCTTCTTTAACTTCAGCCACACTCTTTCATTTATTTGCATGAAGATCCCCACAAATTTCCTTAATTGACCAGAACCTCTATGAAGGACTAAAACTGCAATAAAACATAACTAAAGGGACTAAAAACACAAAAGTTGCTAATCTATATGAAAATGAAAAAAAAAGTGAAAATTCTAACAAAATAAAATAAAAACTATATGAGACTCAAAGAAAATAAAATAAAATAGAAAGACACTAAAAATATCATATAGATCCCGGTCAACAATGGCATTTTGGACAAACATGCTCAATATCAATAAACCTTATACTATATAAAATGAAATTAAAAGCAAAGAAAACGGAACTCCCTCATGATTCTATGTCCTTATGCTTTAAAAATTCTTCAAAACTCATCTCCTCCAAAGAAATTTGCATGTCCTCAGGCCAAACAATACTAGCAATAATTGATTCCTGCTAACAGTCACTTGAACTCTATGTTTGTACACAAAAGGGAATGAAAAAAATAAAAAATTACATGAAAACAATCCAAACACTGGTTTTTATGAATGTAGACTTCAAGAGCTTTCCAAAGAGTTGTCATTTGCTTAATTCTGATAAGAAACGAAGAAGTTATGATCATTTGAAGTGAAGGGTGCAGTGCTGTTTCTACATAGGTCGCGGAGCGACCATGTGATGCCGCTGGGCAGTGAAAGCCAAGTTGAGTTTCCATTCGAAGAAACGAGGCTCGATTGTATTTTATATGATGGCCCTTTAGGTTTTGAGAAACCAGTTTTCGACTTAGTAAAAAAGATAGAGGCCCAAGATCCCCTCGAAGAAGTCAACTTAGGGGATGAGTTGAAGAAATGACCTACTTATATCAGTTTGTTGATCGATCCAGAGTCAAAGGAACAGATGGTCAAACTTCTTCATGAATATGAAGACTTTTTCGCTTAGGATTACTATGAGATGCCAGTTTTGAGTCGAGAATTGGTGGAATTAAGGTTGCCAATTAGGCCTGATAAAAGGCCAGTAAAGCAAACTCCAAGGAGATTTCCCCCTAAGGTCGTATCGAAGATTAAAGTGGAAATTGAATGACTGTGAAGGAATAATTTCATCAGAACTGCAAGGTACGTGGACTGGATTGCAAGTATAGTCCCTGTAATTTAAAAGAATTTCACTCTTCAAGTGTGCATTGATTATAGGGATTTAAATGTTGCAACCCCAAAAGATGAGTATCCAATGCCTACTGTTGATATGTTAGTTGATTCAGTGGCTAACAATGAATATCGTTGTTTGTTAGATGGGTAATCAGGTTCCAACCAAATCTACATCGCTGACGATGACGTTCGTAAAACTGCTTTTGATGCATTGGTGTATTAGGAACGTATGGGTGGGTTGTAATGCCTTTTGGTTTGAAAAATGGTGGCGTTACTTACGAAAGGGCCATGAATACCATTTTCCATGATTTAATTGGTCCATTCATTCTAGTTTATATCAACAATGTAGTAGTTAAATCTGCATCGAAAGATGAACACTTGGACCATTTACAACAATCATCCGAAAGAATGAGAAAGTTTGGTCTTAAGATGAATCCCATTCAATGAGCTTTTGGTGTTATTGCCAGATATTTTCTTGGATTTGTGGTCCACAAAAGGGGATCGAAATCAATAAGAATAAAGCCAAAGAAATTGTCAACACTCAACCTCCCTCGACCAAAAACCAACTTCAGTCATTAGTCGGAAAGATTAATTTTCTAAGAAGGTTCATTTCAAATCTAAGTGGAAAGATGAAGATCTTCTCGCCACTCCTTCGAGTTAAAAAGGAGGAACAATTTCGTTGGGAAGCCGAGCATCAAGAAGCTTTTGACGAAATCAAAAGCTATTTGGCCAACCCTCCTGTAATGGCCCGTAAAAGCTTCTCATTTGTTAGCCAATTTCGATGAAGTCGAAATACAACATGTGCGAAGAGTCGAAAACCAAGAAGCCATTGAGTTGGCTCAAATTGCCTCTGGCTACAAATTTTCGAGGAAGAAATTAAAAGAGCTGATAAAAATTACAGCAAAGCTAGTTTCAAATCAAGAATTTGAAGTTTTAGTAATCGACAATTTATTTCCTAATGGTTGGAGGAAGCCCATAGTGGATTATTTAAAAAATCCAAACTTACCTTTTGTCATTATGGGTAATGAATTGTTTAAAACGAATTCTCGTGGAACTTTGTTGAGATGTCTCGGTGAAGATGAAGCTCTAACTGCGGTTTCGCAAGTACATAGCAGATAGTGTGGTGCTCATCAGGTCGGCCACAAGATGAAGTGGTTGTTATTTTGACAAGGTGTGTATTGGACAACTCTGTGGAAGGAATGTATTGAATATGCTAAGTCTTGACAGGCTTGTCAACAGCATGCGGGAATTTAGCATGTTCCGGCGAGTGAACTACATTCAATCGTTAGACCTTGGCCCTTTAGGGGTTGGGCTCTTGATTTGATTGGAAAAATCAATCCTTTTCATCTAATGGTCACAAATACATTATTGTGGCTATCGATTATTTTACTAAATGAGTCAAAGAAATCCCTTTGAGGACAGTGACTCAATATGGCGTGATTGACTTTGTGCAAAAACACATTGCGTCTCCTTTTGGGATTCATGAGACTTTGACAACTGATCAAGGGTCAGTATTTGTTGGTCAAAGTTTGCTACTCCATATTATGCCCAAGCGAGCGGTCAAGTCGAAGCAGCCAACAAGATTATTATTCGCTTGATTAAAAGGCATATAGACCAAAAACCAAAAGGATGACATAAAAATTTAGACCAAGTTTTGTGGGCTTACCGAACTTCACCTCGAGAAGCTACAGGAACCTCTCCATTTCGACTAACCTACGACCATGAAGCAGTGTAGCCGGTTGAGATTTATATGCAATCAGCCCGTGTGCAAAGACAAATGGAGATTCCTGTTGAACATTATTGGGATATGATGTTAGACGAATTGATCGATTTAGATGAAGAAAGACTTTCAGGTTTGGAGTCCATCATACGCCAAAAGGAAAAAGTGACTAAGGCCTATATCAAGAAGGTTAAGTCGAAAGCTTTTATGGTTGGCGATTTAGTTTGGAAATTTATTTTTCCTATGGAAAGAAAAAGCGAACTTATGGTAAGTGGTCTCCAAGTTGGGAAGGACCTTTTAAAGTTACAAAAGTATTTTTAGGTAATCCATACTCAATTCAAGAAATCGATGCGGATTGGTGGATAAAATAATCGAATTATAAAGCTATCCTAGCAATTAAGTCGTTTGACATGGAAATTGTTTGAGAAGTTAAAATTTGATTACAGAATAAAGGAAAAACGGTTGAGTCCTAATTGGAGAAAAACTATCTCGACTTTCCCTCGAGTCATAGACGTCGTTTTTTCTTCTTGCGCGGTGATGTATTTAATTTTGTGCTCTCTTTAGCATTTGGGCATACTTGGGAAGTTATTTCATCTTTTTGAGCTACTAGCCTTGGTGTTTTTTCCCACATGATTCCAATCTCCAGAGAATCCTTTTCCTTGAGAGAAGCTTTGGATGAAGTTTTTCCTGCGATGGCATTTGCCTCAACAGTCTTGGGTTCTTCCAATTTAATAGGTTGTTGCATATGTTTTGCTACTAACTCCAGATCAGCAAGCTCAATTTCCGGCTGGCTTGTAACTTGGCAAGGCATTCTTGTCTTGTCGGACCAGTCAACTATTTCTTTCTCTATGATGGATGATTCGGAAGCCATGAAAGTAAAGATATGAAAATGAAAAAGCTTCGCATTTTATAGCCGAAAATGGAGGGGCTGAAGTAGAGGAAAATTTTGTGGTAAAAAGAAAGGTGAGAAGCATTACTTTTTATAAGAAATAAAGAGGCAAGTGAATCTTGTGATTGGATTGATGGAATTTAAAAGCCATTTAAAAATGATTATATTTCCATCATTTCTTGGGCCACGTGGGATGAAGCCTAGGAAACCTAATACCTATCATTGCCTAGTTACTAGCGTAGTGGGCTATTAACTGCTCCACTATCATGATTAAACCGTCAGGTTTTAATTTCCAATTAAATAAAGGATAATTAAATTTATCTTTTGTTTAGTTAATGTAAGACCCTCTATTTTTGGTATTTATATTTCTAGTCCTTTGAGTCTGTGTTATTTATGCTTTGGTACCTGAACAATTCTATAGTGCAGTTTTAGTCCTTATTAGACCCTTGTTTGAATAATATTTGGTGGTATTGTCTTTTGAGATTCGATATGAATAAAATCTTTATGGAATTTATTGATACTTGATTGAACGCATATATTTGCTTGAATTACAATGAGATGAGGTTTGGTTTAGTTGTTAAGACTTAAGCATTCGATTTACATGGCTAGTCTTTCACCCTAAATCAAAACCCTACTTTCTGCTGCTACTGCTGCCAAGAAACCTGTTGCATGTTGGTTTCCTCTTTTGTTGTTGTTCCCTTCATTTTATTTTCTGCTGCATCCTCACCTTGAGAGGAAGTGAAAACCTTATTCCAATCTCCTTAGTCGCTAGAGTCCTCGTGTCTTCGGTAAGTCTTTTTCCTTAATCAATTATGAGTTTCCTTCTTGTTCGAAAAACCTGCTACCAAAACCCTTACTGTTTCTGTTTTTGGGTGCAATTTTCCTTCTCCAAACTCTAGCTTGAAAATGCGGTTCCTTGCGGAATTCTCGAAGGTGTGGACGAGCAACTTCATGCGGGAATAGACTCAGAGGTTCTGCATCTCGTTTCGAGGCCGAATTCGAGGTAGGTTCGCCTCAAAATCCTTATTCTCTTGCATTAGACACTTAGAGGTTTAATTAGAAAATGATTAAATTAGGGAAATTGATTCTAGGGCACATTAGAACCTTAGTATATGAAGTTAAAATGATGTAAAATAAATTTTTATAAAAACCCTTGGTAAAAATCTCTTTTCGGGACTTAAATGGTGAAAATTTGAGTTTTTGGTCATCCTGGATAGAGAGCCAACGCATGAGCGCTGGCTCCTGGCGCCTAGGCGTTGGGAACTGGGTTCCCAGGCAGGGAGCCAACGCATGAGCGTTAGCATCCCAACGCACATGCGTTGGGCTTCTGCCAGCCTAGTGTTGTTTTCGGTTCTTTCGATTTAATTAGTTTTTGGGGTTTCTACCATTCTTTCGAAGATTAATTTAGGGTTTTCACTTATTATATAATATTTTGAACTTGGATTGGATGCGAAACGTTAGGAGGTAAGGGTAACTTCTCTTTTTAGGAATTGATTTCATGTGTGATTGACTATGTTTCTGTTTTTGGGAGACCTTGATTGTGTTAGCCGTTGGAAATTGTATGAACTGCTTCTGTAGCATGTTCTCTTCAAATTATGTTTTATTTGAGAGAAATTAAAATGAGGTTGTTGTTATAACATGTTGTGATGCTTAAATGATTTTAAGAGAAGATTTGATTAATATTGCATATGTACTATGACTTTTGTAAAGATTGTTGTGTGAACTATTGGTACAGGATGTTGAGATATTATTGTCATAG
This sequence comes from Acmispon strigosus, assembly GCA_030819835.1. Lineage (NCBI taxonomy): Eukaryota > Viridiplantae > Streptophyta > Magnoliopsida > Fabales > Fabaceae > Acmispon > Acmispon strigosus. The sequence continues at coordinate 13,884,479 of JAUAMA010000004.1, read as the reverse complement.
CATATGCACTATTTAGGATTGTTTAGGATTGATATGACGGGTCCTTGTCCCGTGGGATCAACCAAGGTCTGATAGTGAGAAAACACACAAGAAAGGGGGGGTTTCAATTGTGTGTGTGTGATTTTTGAAACTTCTTCTAAGGTTCTAGGCAGTTATTAGTTTCAAATGAATACAAGAGTGTGTGCACGCAGCGGAAAAATAACTTAAGACTAAAAATTAAAGCACACAGGGTATTTATCCTGGTTTACCCCTATAATCGACAGGGCTACGTCCAGTCCTTGGCTTCACCAAGATTTTCCACTATTTCATCAAAATAGTACAAGTATTCTACGGGGCTTCTTCCAATATTAGAAGGATTTCTCCTATCAAGTATTATACAGGACTTCTCCTTTCAAGTATTCTTCAGGACTTCTCCTTACTAGTATTCTAGAGGACTACTCCTGATTCCCTTTACAAGGTGGCTTTGCTGTTCTACAAAATTCTGTTCGACAAGAGTAGGGTAGAATGATGAAGTGAAGATTACAGAGAGGATATGAATTTAAGGTTCTCTGTTTGTTTTGTGTGTAACTAGGATAACAGTAACACTCTATGGTTTCTTCACACAGGTGGACGATTTTACTCAATAAGGACTAGCTTGAAGGTTTTTGAGTTATAACAATGGAAGCTTGGTTCTTTGGACAACTTGGTATAGATATACAATAAGTTGCGTTCAAGTCGCCAAGTTGTTTCTGAAGAAAACTTCTCTATTTATATCTTCTGTAGGAAGTCTTCAGCGAGCTTGACGAAGAAGAGAAAATAGTTCCGTTAGTGCTTGTGCTTCCTTGTGAGTAAAGGATACTTCAGTAATTCTAAATCAACATTAAATGCGTTCTGCCATGCATTAATTACTTTTGTTGACATCGTCTGGTGCGATACTATATTCAGCCTTGAGCTTTTATTTGGACATCATATCTCAGTGCATGCCAGCTAAGGATCATTAAATGTTATGAACAGAAGATTTGGTTTTGACCGTTGAGGAGATACTGTGTTTATAATTTCTCGCCGTTAATTCCGCAAAAGTAGCTTGATTTGAGGAAATGCAGAGAAGTTGAGGAACCGAGGAATAAACTATTTATTGTGTCCTTTTCTTCATTCTACGATCAACAGTGCTTCATTTAATGTGATGACAAGGTAGATGTTCTTTAAAGCTAGAAGCAATTATGATGGATGAATTCTTCAGAATTTTTTTCGAACGATTTCTTTAATGCTTCTGCCAAATTGATTCTTCATAATGTCTAGGCAAACAAGTTTTCTAGCATCTATATCTCTTGAGCACTCCAATGCTTTTAGACAGATGAATTCTTCATCATGACATGACAATCGTAATCTTTGCAGTATTTCCAGAAGTTTGTGACGGAGTAAGTTCTCAACTGAATTATTGATAGTAATAAAAACACACAAGAAAGGGGGGGTTTGAATTGTGTGTGTGATTTTAAAATCTTTTTCGAAGAATAACAATTATAAGTTTGAAAATATTTGTCAATGGGTGCAGCGGAAATTAAACTAATACTAAAAAGTAAAGCACACAAGATATTTATCCTGGTTCATCCCCTTAATCGACAGAGCTATGTCCAGTCCTTGGCTTCACCAAGATTTTCACTATTTTCTCAAAATAGTACAAGTGTTCTTCAGGACTTTTCCCAGTATTCTGAGGACTACTCCTTTACAAGTATTCTAACTGGACTTCTCCTTTACAAGTATTAGACAGAACCTCTCCCAGTTCTTTTTCAAGAAGATTTGGTTTCTACAACGTCTCTTCGATAAGAGTGGGTAGAAATATGAAGAACAGATTACAGAGAATAAAAAAATTGGTTGACGACTTAACTCAGGTGAGAAATAGCTTGAGGTTGCTGAGTTTTTGGCTTAATAAATGTGATCGCAGATGATGAACTTAGAAGTTTTAGAAAGCTTTGATCGTGTGAAAGTCGCCAATTTGAATTCGATGCCATGTCCTCTATTTATATCTTCAGTGGGACGATCAATGTGAGCTTGCTGAAGATTTGAAAATAGTTCCGTTTGAATTTCTCCTCTATTGTGAGTAACGAATACTTCTGCAACTCGATTTCAGCATTGAATGCAATCGGCCATGCATTTAATGCATCTTCAATGGTGGAGGTTGTCATCGTCTGTCTCTTCAAGGCATTCTACCTTGAGCTTTAACTTCTGCATTTAATGCTCGTGCATCCCAGCTAAGGTAGCCATTAATGACCTGCTCAGAAGATTTGAATTTGAACGTTGAGGAGATACGATGATCAGAAAGTGTCGCCGCTGATTCCGCAAAAGCAGCTTGATTTAAGGAATAACTTAACATTAGTTCTTGGACGGACGGGGACATTATGTAACTCTGAATTTTTAACCGTCTTCTAAGAGAAATAACTTAATCTCCTAAAGTTTGTTTATGTTTACTCCCCTTAAGTCTGATACTTCTTCTCAATCCAATTTTGCTATATTTCTAGTTTACTCCCCCTAAACTAGTGCTGCATTTTATCTATTTTTCTTCCCCTTTATCCTTTTACTCTATTCTCTTCTAGTACTATATTTTCTCTATTATTAACCTTTTTTAATATTCTTCTCCCCTTTGGCATTATCAAAAGAAATACTGCGGCATTTTATATATTCAAGCATTACGACCAGAAGTAAAACTGAATCAAAATTATATATAGCCAAAACTGCAGTAAAAGTAAAATTAAGTTTGTTCAAAGAAAAACTGAGAAGAGAGTTTAGGGATCAAAGGGCTTCTTCAAGTGATCAAACAGTTTGTTGAGCGTTGCTTGCACCATCCCAAATTGGGCATCCATCTGTTCCTTGATGTCCTTTCTGATTTCTTGGTTTTGGCTCTTCATCTCTTCACGCAGTTCCTTGGTTTCTTTAGCATGAGTTGCTTACAGCTCGCCCATTCTCTCTTTCAACAGGGCAAGATGGGTACGATTATCGAGTTGATCTGTGGTAAGAGCATCAGATTTTACACTGTCTTGTGCGTGAACTTCAGCTTCCTCATGAAAGACATATTTGGGCAAGGCAACCGAGTTGAAATCACGTTACTCAGGGCATCATCAGGAATATCAATGGAGACATGTTCGTGAAGAGGATTGTGAGGTGCATCGACGGTTGTACCCATGGAACTTGAATTTATGTTAAGCAGATCTTTAGAGATTGTAACCGTTTGGGGCAGATTCATGGTTGGCATGTGGGGTGGTGAACTATGTGTGACTGTGGGAAATGTTGGATATGGTTGAGGTTGAGGTAGTTTGGCTATGAGAATAAGCGACCATGATCCAGATTGAATCACCACGTTTTTTATAGCCAAACTATCAAAGTTGAATTCCATCAAGAGCGGGTGGAGACCAGAGACGTTCTGTTATGCAGGAGTTATATTCCACTAGATCTACTAGCAAGCTAGAGAAGTATACAACATTTTCAATTGGAAGCAGTCTGGGTTGCCTCCATGAAAGTGGCATGATGAGTGAGAAGCTTGAGTGACATCGTCTTGTCTAGACTCAGATAGAGGATTATCCACATGCTTTTGTTGAGCAGCCAGAATCTCATCTAGAGATGGATCTGGATCGCATGCATGATTGGCTTCATCCATAGCATCTTCTTTCTCTTCAGACCTCTGCTTTTTCTTTGGATTCATGGGCTTGGACGCACGTGAATTTTTCCTTGTTATAGCAGAATTGATTTTCTTTGTTGTGGTTGGACGAACACTCTCTTCCTCAATCGGACGAATGCATTGATCAGTTGTTGGGTTAGCTGCATCCTCTTTCATTGGATTTGAAGTGTTTGCCTTAGTGGGGCTGGTATGTTTAACGTCCAGTGGACGAGTTTCACTTATGATGTTTGCAGAAGGTGCTTCTGTGGAAAGAGGGTTTTGAGGTTGTAGTGTTGAGGGATGAGTAGGCTTTGGAGGAGATAGCCTCTCTGGATCTTTGTCGCTTGTCCGCACAGACCCAGTGTTAGAAGGCTTGTTGGTTGTTTTGACAGGACGCACATAAGTTGGGTCAATAATAATATGCTTGAAATGTTGATCAATAGATTGGGAGAATATTAAAACATCATCAATGTAAACTATAGCGAATTTAGAATAAGGATTAAAAATTTCATTCATTATTCTTTGGAATTCAGATGGAGCGTTTTTTAACTCAAAGGGCATAGCATTCCATTCATATTGACCAAAAGGAACCGTAAAAGCAGTCTTATACCTGTCTTCCTTTTTAATTTGTATCTGCCAGAATCCAGATTTCATATCAAATTTTGAAAAGATCTTAGCATTATGAAGTCTATTTAAGAGATATTTTTTATTAGGAATTGGGTATCTAATCCAGCAAAGTGCTTGATTAAGAGGTTTATAATTAATAACAAGTCTGGGTGTTCCTCTTTCAATTTCGGCTTGTTTATTAACTTAGAAAACAGCACAAGACCAAGGGCTCTTACTACTACGAATTGGTCCTTTATTTAAAAGATCCTTCACTTCTTTTTGACAAAATTGAAGGAGTTCTTCATTCATTTGAATGGGTCTGGCTTTTGTAGGGATTTGAGTTTCTTTGAAATCTTTTTCGTAAGGGAGGTCAACAATATGTTGTAGAGTTTTGTAGAGTTTTAATTGCTCATTGATCATGGCGAGAAGGGTCTGATACACCTGATCAAGCCCCTGATACACCTGATTGTCCTAACATGTTCTCGCCATGATCAATGAGCAATTAAAACTCTACAAAACTGTAGCCCCTGATACACCTGATCAAGCTATTCCTTCAACTCCTCTTCCTCATAAGAATAAATCTATCAATATGTTAGGACAATCATCTTCATCTTTATCTTCATCCTCTGAATCCTTAGAAGATACAAACTCTGATAATCAGCAACAACAGATTATCAATCCTATCATAACAGAACCAAAACTCAATTGGAGAAAACCAACCAAACTATATTATTCTAGAGCAACGGCTCCAGATCTCTTATTGGAAGAAAAAGAAACCAATTTTAAGAGTTTCAGTGCTAATAATGTCTATGAATGGAACATAGATGGAGAAAATGAGTACGGAATAACTAAGATTCTTCAAAACATGACTACGGTGGCTACTGCCTACGAAACTTTTGCCCAGAAACCATGATAGTTGAAATTTTAGTTCCAGGTTTTTGTGGCCAACTCAAAGGTTGGTGGGATAATTACCTAAATGACAAAGAAAAATACTTAATCCTCAATGCTGTTAAGTTAGAGTCTGATGGAACTCCCATCTTAGAAAATGGAGAAAGTATCCCTCATGCTGTCAATACCTTAATCTTTACAATAGCTCAACATTTTATCGGAGACCCTTCTCTAATTAAAGATAGATCTGCTGAACTATTAGCCAATCTTAAGTCTAAACCCTTAGGAGATTTTAGGTGGTATAAAGATACCTTTTTAACCAGGGTTTATACTAGAGAAGACAGCCAACAAGCTTTTTGGAAAGAAAAATTCTTAGCTGGCCTTCCCAAATCTCTTAGAGACAAGATCCGAGAGAAACTTAGGAACCAAAACCCCAATGGTGAAATCCCATATGAGCAATTAAGTTATGGACAGTTAATTGCCATAATCCAAAAAGTTGCGCTCAAGATATGTCAAGATGACAAAATCCAGCAACAACTAGCCAAAGAGAAAATCAACCACCGAAAAGAATTAGGAACTTTCTGTGAGCAATTTGGTCTACCTTGCGCTAGTAAATCAAGACCCAAACCTAAACAGAAACACCATTATGATCCATCCAAACCTCAATACCACAAAAGGAAACGGTCTAATAAATTTAAACCAAAACAATCTACTAACAAACAATTTTTGGATAAACCAGGTCCTCAACCCAATAAAAAACCTTTTATCTGCTATAGTTGTGGTAAACCTGGCCACACCAGTAGATATTGTAGACTGAAGGGAAAAATAAAGACCCTAAATTTAGATCAAGAAATTGAAGATAAAATTAATAATTTATTAATTGAATCTTCTCAAGAATCAGATAACTCTGATTCTGAAAATTTAAACCAAATCCAAAATGACGACTTATCTAACTCAGATTCTTCTGGTCAGATTAATGTCATTACCCAAGAGCAGGACCTGCTCTTTGAAGCAATAAATGCTATCCCTGATCCTCTAGAAAAGAAAAAGTACTTAGCAAAGTTAAAATCTGCTCTAATTACTAAACCTTCCAAAAATCCTTTAGTAGCTAACAAATACAATCTCAAAGATACTTTTAAAAGGTTAGAAAAATTTAGCACCAAACCCGTTACCATCCAAGACCTTCAACTCGAAATTAATGAACTAAAAATTGAGATCAAAGAATTAAAACAATTACAAGCTAAACAACAGGTAATGTTAGAACATTGGAAGGACAATTGGTCAGATGATTTTTCTTCTGAAGCATCTGTCCCTTCTCAAAACTCCCCCGATGTTTCTGAAAATGAACTAGTAGGACTAATCAATTATGGTTTGATTAATTACGTTAAGATTCAAAAATTTTATATAAACATCAAAATCAACATCAAAGGTTTTATACTTGAAACCGTAGCCCTCTTTGATACAGGAGCTGACTGAAACTGTATTTTAGAAGTATTAATCCCTACAAAATACTTTGAGAAAACTTCAGAACAACTTAGTGCTGCAAATGGCTCTAAGTTAAAAATCAATTACAAATTATCTTCAGCAATAATTGAAAATCAAAGCCTTAAAATTTAAACTTCTTTCCTCCTAGTAAAAAATTTAAAAAATAAAGTAATATTAGGAACACCTTTTATAATGTCGTTTTTCCCTTATCAAACCACAGAAGAAGGGATTATCACCCAACATTTGGGTCATCCGATCTTATTTAAGTTTTTGAAAAAACCTATTATCAGGGACTTAAATCCAATTTCTTATAAGGAAAATCAAATAATTTTTCTGAAAGAAGAAATATCTTTTAAGAACATTGAACACCAATTACAACAACCCATTGTTCAACAAAAGATAAAAGAGCTCTTCGAAACAAGTAGAAACCTCTATCTATTCTGATCTACATAATGCTTTCTGGGAAAGAAAACAACATATTTTTGACCTCCCTTACGAAAAAGATTTCAAAGAAACTCAAATCCCTACAAAATCTAGACCCATTCAAATGAATGAAGAACTCCTTCAATTTTGTCAAAAAGAAGTAAAGGATCTATTAAATAAAGGACTAATTCGTAGTAGTAAGAGCCCTTGGTCTTGTGCTGCTTTCTATGTTAATAAACAAGCCGAAATTCAAAGAGGAACACCCAGACTTGTTATTAATTATAAACCTCTTAATCAAGCACTTTGTTGGATTAGATACCCAATTTCTAATATAAAAGATCTTTTAAATAGACTTCATAATGCTAAGATCTTTTCAAAATTGGATATGAAATCTAGATTCTGGCAGATACAAATTAAAAAGGAAGACAGGTATAAGACTACTTTTACGGTTCCTTTTGGTCAATATGAATGGAATGTTATGCCCTTTGGGTTAAAAAACGCTCCATGTGGATTCCAAAGAATAATGAATGAAATTTTTAATCCTTATTCTAAATTTGCTATAGTTTACATTGATGATGTTTTAATATTCTCCCAATGTATTGATCAACATTTCAAGCATATTAAAACATTTATTTCCATAATAAAGAAAAATGGCCTTGCTGTTTCTAAAACAAAAATCACCTTATTCCAAACTCAGATTAGGTTTCTCGGTCATAATATTTACCAAGGAACAATTGTTCCTATCAATCGTGAGATTGAATTCACTAATAAATTTCCAAATCAAATAATTGATAAAACTCAACTACAAAGATTTCTGGGATGTCTTAATTATGTCTCTGACTTCTTCCCTCAACTAAATAATCTTATTAAACCTCTCCATGATCGTCTAAAAAAGGACCCTCCTCCTTGGATAGATGTTCATACAAATGTAGTCAAGCAAATTAAATCTCAAGTAAAGAATCTCCCATGTCTTTACTTGCCCAATCCTCAAACTTTCAAAATTGTTGAAACTGATGCCTCTGACATAGGTTATGGTGGTATTCTCAAACAGAAACTCTCAGGTAAAGAGCAAGTTATCGCCTTCACCTCAAAGAATTGGAACTCTACACAACAGAAATATTCAACTGTTAAAAAAGAAGTTTTAGCAATTGTTTTGTCAATTTCAAAATTTCAATTTGATTTATTAAATCAAAAATTTTTAGTTCGCGTTGATTGTAAATCTGCAAAAGACATTTTACAAAAGGATGTTAAAAATCTTGCATCAAAACAAATTTTTGCCATATGGCAAGCCATTTTAAGCGTTTTTTATTTTGAAATTGAATATCTTAAAGGCGCAGAGACTTCTCTCCCTGACTATCTTACTCGTGAATATTTACAGGGAAATGGAAACTAGATCCACTTCCTCTAGAGGAAGCGGTAAAGCAAAGCTAATCTTAGCAGGACAAACTGCTAAGAATCAATCTGTGTCACCAACCCAAAACCAAGCCTCTGGGACTCCAACTCAGAAAGACCAATCCTCAACCTCCAAATTTCCAAACAAACTAGAGAAGACTACGCCTTCCCTATCCAAACAACCCTAGCATTTCAGAAATGGGCCTAACATCCCAACCAAAAAAGACTTGGGCCAGTATAGCTGATGATGATAATGACCAAGATCTCCCATCTTTGGATGTCATAATCCAAAGACAAAAAGCTCAAATCACCAGAGCCAATCCTAGACCAATCCAATCTGCTCCACCCCAATCTAGCCAAAGCCAATACATCCCAAAACCCAAATTCTGGCCTGTTATTAAGTTAGAACCTGAATATTGGGACAAAGTACCCAATAGAATCCCTTCAAAAATCTTCCCTCTGGGTTTCCATTATATACCAATAGCTCCAAACAAAACACGGATATTCTATGAATATATCCTCATTGATACTGAATCTGTCGCAATCAAGCATTACAAAGACCCAAAATATGAAAGTATAACTACCCATTCTACTCTCCAAATACTTCAAGTTCCGACCCCCTCTTTATGGGGACAAAATCCCAACAAACCTCGGAAGTTTTCCGGCAATTTTGATCCTATAGGTTTTACCTATTGGGATTACACTAGAGCCTAGGATCATTTGATCCTTGGTCCCCAAAACCAATTTTTTAAACATTCCTGGTTGATCTACTTTAAATCAGGAAATAAATACACTTTCCCAAACTGGTTCCTCCAATGGTGGGACTTCTTTGGCCCAATCCCTCATATCTTTCCTCCTGAGGTTCAAGACGGGTACCAAGTATTCTCAAAAAGGTTTAACAAAGAGAATGACAATCTCCTGTTGGAATTAAATTTTGTTATCAATTTTTCTCTGTCTTGGGTATTCTCTTGGCAGTACAAGTTAGTACAGGGATCAATTCCAAATATTCTGCCGATGCTTCAAAAACAAGCTTTTGTCAAATGGTGGCCTCGGTTTGATGGATCAAAGGCCTCTGCTGAGAATGTTACCATTTGGTTCAGAAACAATCCAAAGAAGTTACAAGCGGCGGATCCCAAGACTTGCCTTTTGCTCAACCAAAAGGCTCAAATTGCAGCATCAGTAGCAGCATCATCCTCCGAAGATGATGTCCTCCTCATACTTCAAAATATTGTCCAACTTTTGCAACAGGGTAAGGAAAAACAAGATTCACCTTCACCCTCTACAATTCAAGCAAAGAAGACATCCTCATCCCAAGGGTCTTCAACATCTTCACTAGAAGAAACTTGCTACTTAGACGAAGATGACTGTTTTGGCATCTTTGCACCAAACAATTAGCAATTTTCTGCAATTTTACCATTGTTGTTGCAAAATATCAATTTTCCATGTACTATTGCTACAGTAAATTTGACTTTTTTACTGTAGCAAGTTGACCATTTTACTGTAGTGAATAGTGTCGGTCAGTCACCGGTACTGTAGAAACAGTAATTACAATTTTTTCTTTAAATAGAGCCTTCCGGTTTCATGGAAAGGCACACCTTGACACAACAATCCTAGTAAGAAGTTAAAGAGAGAGAGTCTCTGCCTAGAGCAAGGTTACTTTTCTTACTTCTTTCAATTTCTTTTTAGTTTTCTGTTTTTCAGTTTTCAGTCTTTCAGTTTCTGTAATTAATCTGTTTCAATTTTGTAATAAATATCTTGTATGGTAGGCTGAGCCTCCTGATTACTTTCTCGCATTTGCTTTCTGCTTTTAATCTTCAGTTCTTTAATTCTTTTATGCTTTAAGCAGTCCTCCTGCATCCTACTTCTCTTTCCCTTTCCCCTTTCCTCCCTTTTTCTGCTTCCGAACCCCTCTGGGTATATATATATATATATATATACTCACGCGCGACACCTATATATATATTCAATTCATTTTCTCTTATCTCTCAAATAGATTATCTATTTAATAATATAATTCAATAATCAATCAAATAAATATTTCCCTAGGAAATATATACATATGCAACGCATATGTCTAAAAAATACAGGGTGATTATTTTCCTTTCCACTATTATATAAGTATCTCTAATAATTAAATAAATAGTCAACCAAAGATTAAAAAATATTCCCCTTAGAGTATATTCAAATAAATCACACAAAATCAAATAACATTTCTCCTAAAAAACTATATAATCACGCATATATATTGTAATTATTTATTGAATTATCCAAATGCCCTTAAATAAATATTTAGGGTCTTACAGGGGGTTGGCTTACAGCTGACGTGTTGTGGACGTTCCCCTCGGCTCTTTGAAATGACGCTCGAACTTTCCATGTGAGCCAGGATGGTTCATTCCCGTACTAGGTCGTGTAGGCTACCCTTGTGGTGGATGTTTAAGAGAAAACCCAAGTGGACTGGCTACAACCATGGTTGTCAATCTCTAGTTAACTCTTGTAAGACCCTCAATTTTTGAGAATTTGCACTTTGGTCCCTCGATTTGTAATAATTAAATTTTGGTCCCTAATGTTTGTATTATTTATGTTTTGGTCCTTGAAGTTTGTGATCTTCATGTGTTGGTCCCTGAACTATTATATAGTTCATGGTTAGGTCCATGTTAGACAGTTTTGTTGAAAAAGATTCTGTTTGATTATCCTACTCGAATTTGAGATGAGGATAAAATAAAATTTTTAAACATTGATTGCTAGATTTGATTTGATAATTGATTATTGTTTGAGATATCCTTGATTTGGTGAAGATTTTGTTTCTGTTATCTACCTGTAGGATTCTGTTCGAATTTAAGAGATAAAGAGGGGTTGATATTTCTGATTTTGGAAGATATATATTTTCTGAATAAAATTGGTTTTGAAATCATATCTATTAGGTATTTATGGTTCAGATTTTTCTGTTCAATAGGGAAGATTCAATTCTGGTTTAAACCGCTATCACTTAGAGTTGTTAGGGAAAGATTTGATAGAGATTATGTGCTGATTTGTTGAGTCCCCCTTTCCTCTTGGGTTCGACCACTCTATAAGTGGTGGCTGCCATAGTTGTTCTTCATCCAAAACACAAACCCTAACTCTCTCCCAAGTTCTAAAATTTCCCAACTCTTTCTATTGCTGCCGTATCCTCGTCTTCCTTCTCTTGAGAATCAAACCTTCATTCCTTCTTGTTTCTGTGGTGTTCGAGACTATCTTCCTTCATAGGAGAATTGGGATTCCTTATTCCTCTTGCTGCTATTGCTCGAGTACTCTTCTCTTTCAGGGAAGACCAAGACTTCTCTTCTCTCTTCCTTCCGAGGATTAACGATAAGTCCTTATTCTAAACTTCATTTTGAGTGGTGATCATTGAATCATGAATCTGGAATAAATCCTAATCCTATTCTGTTCTCAGTTTTCTTGTTCGCTTCAAGGGTTCCGTCGTTCAAAAGTTTCATCCGTTGCCGTAATTGTTGGATGATCGTGGTTCGAGTTCGAAGTGGATGAACATATTCCTATCCTTTGATCGATCTAAACTCAGGTTGGTTTCCTCTCGTTTCTCATTGCGTTGCAAAATTATTTTGTTGTTGAAACGTTGTCCCATGAGTTAAACGTTTTCCTAAAACTCAACACCATCTTATTCAAGCTATCCTTGTGCTTTAAAGAACTTCTTATATTTTTGGGAAAATCTCTCTTTCCAATTGATTCCTCTATGTATTTTGGCCATGGAAAAACTTTGCTTTCAAAAAATCGGGTTTTAAAATCAATTATGTGTGAAAGGTATTGTTGTCTGGGCTCCTGGTAGGGACCCAATGCCTGGGCGCTGGGGTTCTGCCACTGCACTTCTCAGACCAGAGAATGTTTTCCTTTTTTATTCAATACGGCATACGATCCCAGACGATGCGGTGCTCATTACTGCGCACCTCCAACAAAAGACGATTCTTACCTCTAACAGCCTCATTCAAACCCAGCGGCAGGAGCAAGCAATCTTTCTAAGGGATGTGATACCAATTGTCTCGAAGAAGAAGCTACTCAGCTAAAAGAAATCCACAAGAAGGAATGTAGATAGACAGTAACAATGGAGAAACGCCATGGTCAGCTTCAGCAAGAAAAGAAACACCAAAAGGCAAAATCAGTCAAGAGTAAACCAAATAATGTTTCAAACTGGCAGAAACCTGCTAGGGGCAAATATTCCATAAGGCAGCCCATTTCTAAAGAGGCACAAATGGAATGAGTACGGCCTACCAGCGAAGCTTGTCTTTTACAAAGAAAGAACGACGCAAAAAAACTAAAACAGGGAAAGAAAATTCAACCAGAAGAGAATGGCTCAAAGGTTTATCTTTGGACGACAATAACCAATGGAGAAACAAAATCCCGACCACATAAACAGAGTGCCTTATCTTTGCAAATTTCGGATCGACTGATTCATAATTAACGTCTTAACGGGAAGAAACCTCATAATCAGATTGGCAACACGAAGTACGCTTGGTTTGTCTCTGGATGAGAGAGAATGGATAACTTACAGGCCGACCGGCTCATGCGAGTTTCAATGGAAGTCGACTCATGCAAGTTTCAACGGGAAGCGGAAAACAAAAGAAACTCAAAGGCACACAACGCATGAAATATAAAGAAAGGAGTTGTCTTATTAATAATGGAAAAAAAGATTACAATATAATGTTCCGAACGACATTCCATTACAAGGAAAGTGGAATAGGCGAAAGTGGAAAGTGGAATAGGCGAAACTGGAAAGTGGAATAGGCGAAACTGGAAGTCGGAGACGACCGACTCCTTGGATACACATCGACCCATCTGTCGGCAGCCTCTAACAGAGGCCCCTTGAAGAATAGCAGGAGTCTTTGCCTCCCACGAGAGCTTGTGAAACGAACTGAACATCATTTTCAATGCCTTCCAAAGCTATCATCGCAGTGGTAGAGGAAGTGTCAGCAAAAACATCCATAAGAGGAGATGGTTCTAGAGGGTCAAAGAAACTGAACATTTATAGGGAACCTTGAGCCCTTGAAACTCCATTTATGAAACCTTCAAAGGAACTTAAAGCGACGGAGATTTTGCTAACTTACACAACCATTCGGGAGCAGCGTGACGTTAAAAATACACCGCACAATCGACTGGCCATCGCAAACTCTCTCGGACCATAAATCCTGCTAGCTCGCCAAACTTCACCTACCTTGTCACCAAAATCTAGCTGGGATCAAGTGCAATACCAAGCACCACTCCAAGACCATAGAAAAGATATGGGCTAGAATAAAATAGAGATACCCACACAGCTGCAGAGGGCCTCTTGCTCAAAAGCAAGGGGGATCCAAGACGCAACAGAAGGATCTCGGCTAAAAAATTTATATAGCTTGACATGACAACATATGACATGCCAAGCTAGGGGGCTCTTGTTCTGGTCGACTCTTCAGCCATTCGATCTGAGGGCGTAGTACCTGACCCACTAGGGATGCTATCAATCATACGAACACCTAAGAGGCATCTTGCGCAACATAGCTAAGGGAAAAGCACACCTAGCTTAATTGGTACCTTATTCGACCGACCTAGAGATAGGCCAAGGGGAAACACTTCACAAGTTGCTCTGTCTACAATTGCTCCCGCTCGGAAGCCTCACTCATGAGCTTCCCCAACACCTTCGGAGATACCTCTGGCACCTATAAATACCAGTTTTGATCGTCTCACTAAGGATGGACTGTTGGACTTTGACTATCATTCCACTTACACGCTTCTTACTCACTCTTTACTTTACAAGTTTGACATGCATTCTTACATGTCTAAGTTGAACCCTAGGACCCTCTCTAAGTTCCCTTACTGACTTGAGCATCTGAGTGTCTTAAGCAGGCCCCCAACGCATTGGACTTGGAGACTCCACCTCATTCACGCCAGAGAACTGCAAGTACCACCATCTAGGATTAACGCCTGAACACTTCTCCTGGGTAATAAGTCCTTTAATTGCTCTCCATTCCATCCTATTACCCAGCCCTTTAAAATCAAACCTTACAATATTCATGGATTACCCTCTTCTACCCAACACCTGTGAGAGTTAGAGCTAATTTTTTATCTCGACTATCTTTTTAAAAATCATCTCCTCATTCCCTTAGAATGGTACTCCCAATTCCTTACCCAAGCCCCATAAATTCCTTGCTTCAAACTACAAGTTCTTGATACCAAAAATCCTATTGAAATTTGAAAAATAGTATGTGAAAGAGACGTACGAAGAGAGTGAATAAGATGTCCCCCTTTTCTTGGCACTTCCATTCCATACCTTCTTGAGTTCCTACGTAGCTTGTCTGGCCTCTTCCTTCCTGATGCATCTCTTGATTGTGAGCAAACATGGCACGGTGGGAGCACCACCACGTGATGAGTCACAACCGCCAACCCATCTTCGTTGAGTACCGTTGCTTCCATCAAAATCTCCCAGTTGAAAAATTTGAGTGCGAGGCTCGGACGAGATCGTTTGTGTTCTCACAAAATGAATGGGCCCAGTTTGGTTAGCTTTGGGTAGTGTGGCAATCTTAACGGGTATGATATTTAATTATAGCCTAGAGCCATTTACTGTTTCCTTTCTAATGACCACCTCCTTAAGAGCTTCAATAGGCCCATTAGATGAAGGTCTAATGACACACAATAGTAAACATCCCATGGTATTATTCTGCTTCTCTTTTATCAATACAATTAGTTGTTTGCTCAAGGAATCTACCACTAAACTATTAGGTAACCCATCATCATTTACACTTCTCCCGTCATGACTTCTTACCGAATTAAACATTGCTTTTTCATTAATGCCACCATGATTGTTCTTGGTGCATGCACCCTCCTTAGGTGGTTCTGTCCCCCCGCCCCCATCTTCCACCATCGTTAGAGCCGTCAGATTCATTAGAGGCAATTTCGATCCCCTTTAGAAACCAAGTAGATGAATCGTTATCATTTTCTATGAGCAACTTTGAACAACAACAAGAAACAACCTCCAAGAAGAAATCTCCTCACCCAGTCTTACACAGTAAATTATTTCATTTGACTTCACCTTTCGGAATAGGAATATAGGTTGCATAGATGAGGTTCTAACTCTTAGTCTTGCAAAATCAATCTTGGAGAAGAAGGTGATTCCCTCATCAATCGATACAAGGTTGCCAAATTTCATGAACCGTTCTTCAAAGCACTTCCAGGTCCATAGTTCAATCGGACACCTTCACATCTCACCCACATTATCCTATGACAAGGAACCTTCACCGAGCTCCATGGATAAATGGCTTCAAAAAACTCTTCTAACAATTCATCCTCTCCTTTCAACAGTTCTTCTAAGTTTTCTTCCTCGTCCCCTGTTAATAACACAGGGTTATCTCCTATATACCTTTCCTAAACTGATTTAGCTCCTCCACGGATCAGATTCTCCCACAATGTCTGAATTCTATCAAACATTCCGCAATTTCCAAATCATACTTCTTTTCAACCAACCTTAGTCTAGGAAATTCTAGAGAAATCGAAAGGGAAACTAACCTTGAAGCCTCGAACGATCAAGAGAGATTCAGGACACGATTGTGCTCGTCTAGAATTCGAATGGTAGTCGTCAACGTGTCGGAGAAACACGAAGAGGTCTCGTGATTAAACCCAAGGAAACACAACGTAGCAAGCTTGGAGAGGATTTGAAGATCGAATGCTTGGCCTCAAGGAAAGAGAGAATGGGCGGCAACAGCAGCAATGGTCAGCAAGAGCAGAAAGGTTTTTGCATTTTGAGGGTTAGGGTTTGCACTTGGAATGGAATAATAAAGAGGCAGCCGACACCACAACACATATAGCTCGAAAATCTCTTTTCTCAAGAGAAAACTTCAATCTTAAACTTCATTAATTCAGAATTAAAACTAATCAAAACTATTGAACACCCATTAACCTCCATTAACGGCATATTTGAATTTCAATTTTCAAACTCAACTGAAAGGTCAATAAGGCTAATTCAAATAACTGAATAGTCCAAGGCTTATTTTTATTAAAATACGAAGGACCAAAGTGTAAATACAAGAAAGTTTAGGGACCAAAATGTAATTACAAGTAATTGTGGGTCTTACAGAGATCAGTGAAGATGCTAGAAGAAGATGAAATGGATTTTTTTTTTTGGGTTTATGGGTTTTTTGGTTGTAGGTTTTTTGTTTTTATCCGGTCTAGATGTGTGTGGCTGCTATTAGTGAATGAATCTGCGAAATCCTTTTGTGTGGATCCAACTGCAAGGGTCAACAGAGTATTCGTCCAAATTGCTCGAATTAATATTGTTTGTTGTTATCTGATGAAAGTTAATATTGTTTGTTGTTGTTGGGATTGGAAGAAGAATGTAGGGGATGAAGAATTCTAGGTTTAGGAGAAGAAGGGGATGAAATATTCTGGGTTTGGAAGATGAAGGGGATGAAGGTTATTAAGAAAATGAGGAATTTCTAGAAAATCCAGAAAACGTTAATTTTTTTGACAGAAAATGTTAGTTATTTGACGGAAAGTGACGAGGGACCAGAACTGTTGTTGTTTGTTAATGTGAGGGACCATTTAGGCTAATTTTTTTTGTTAGGGACAAAAATCGCACTTTCGTTAAAAGTGAGGGACCAAAAGTGCTACTAAGCCTAAAGTTTAAGTTCGTTTTTTAAAAAAGTACCAAGCATTACCGCTGATTTGGTTCTTATAAAAAGTAATGAAGTTTGTAACTCTTACTGAAAGAATATTTTCAAATGTTTGAAACAATTATTACTATAAAAATTGACATGAATTGTCTAAATGGTTTGAGGAAAAATTGGGGTGAAATCATTTTAGTTCTTGCGAGAATTAATGATATTTAATATAAGTGAGTTATACTCCCTCTGTTCCTTTTTATAAGAGCTAAATGAAGGGTGTTGGCCGTTCCTTTTTATAAGAACCACATAAGGCTTTGTGTCATATTAATGATTTTTTCACATTTTTACCCCTATTTATTTTTGGAAATATGAAATTGCATTAATGATGGAAATAGATTAAAAAGAAATATGTTAAGGACAATTTTGGAAATTCAACAACATTTAAGATCAAATTTAATGCAAAAAAACTATAGCACCTAACTTTCTTAAGGGGTGTGTAAAGTTGGTTTAGCTTTTATAAAAAGGAAGAGAGGGAGTAAATTTTATATTATTGTAACACTTATATTAAATATCATTGATCTATCTAGAATTAAAATGATTTAATCCAAACTTTAGCTAACATGATTTACATAAACCCCAAATTAAAATGAAAATTATGTTTTTCTATTTGAAGAAAAGTATACATAGATGCACTATCATTTTCATGATCATTCCTAAAATTTATCCAATAAGTACATCGTGCGGGAAAAACATTTTCTAATTGGGAAAACAAATAATCGGCCTCGTTATGTTACTGTCGCCGTTCCCCACACTGGTGTGAAAAATAAAGACACAACCTCACTCACAAATACACGTACGACATCATTAAATACTACTACACAGTCGTCTCAAATGTTCATGCTGTATATATAACGGCGCTCTATACTAACGTTCTCATTGAGCCAGCTTAACTTGTGTCCTCTCTTCTTTCCTTCAGAAGAATTAACCACCCAAAACACGCTCACTTTAACGCTCCATCATCAACCAACTTGCTTTGAAAAGAAAAAATGGGTAGGTCACCGTGCTGTGAAAAGGTGGGTTTGAAGAAAGGGCCATGGACTACAGAGGAAGACCAAAAGCTCATGGCTTACATTGAAGAATTTGGCCATGGAAGCTGGCGTGCTTTGCCTGCCAAAGCAGGTAACTTTTTTGTTTTCTATTAATAGATGTTGGGTTTTTTGAATTAGGAATATTATTGGTTATGATGATGTTTTGCTTTTTTTGTTAATTAGGCCTTCAAAGATGTGGAAAGAGCTGCAGACTGAGGTGGACAAACTACCTTCGACCTGATATCAAAAGAGGAAAGTTCAGCTTGCAGGAAGAGCAAACCATTATTCAACTTCATGCCCTCCTTGGAAACAGGTGAGCAGAGCATAAAACACTGTAGCCAATAGTGTCAATCCTGAAGTCCCACACCCGAAACGAATAAAAATAGAAATTTGATATGTTACTACTTCTATTTCTCTTGATTTCCATCATGTGCCATCATTTCTCTTATATATTATTTTCACTTTATTTTTTCTCTTATCTCTATGCTTTTATCACAACAATAATTATATCACTTATTTTCTTTTTCCTCTATTCGTATCTTTCATAAAGATGAAAGGTGGAAAGTTGTCAATAGTACATTTTCAAAAAAAAAGAGTTTTAATATATTCATAGCTCACTTTTCTTCCATCTCATTTTCACCTATTTTTCTTTTTATTTCATTATGCATTTCCTATCACCTTATCACTTCACCCATTATATCACTCATTTTTTTTTTCTTCATATATGTCTTAAATGAAGGTGAGATTGGAGAGTGAACAAAAACTTTTCCTTAGTGTATATAGCCTATATCTACATGATTAATTGCTTAGCCTAGACACGAAAATTGAATTTCCAAAATATATGTCATTTATATGAAAGAAGCGCATGTACATAGAGATTCAGATGTCATACCTTACAAATGTGTGTCCAAATATGTTTTAATTTAGGGTTATAATTCATTCACACTTAATTTTTTTTTATCTCATTCTACTTACTTACTCTTTCTATCTGTCTCTTTTTTTCATATAAATCGCTTATCATATTTTTCATTTTCATTTTTTTTTCTTGTTTTCACTATCTTGACTTTAAGTGTTTATAAAGTTTGAACAAAAATGTTTTATTTTTAATCTATATAATTTTGAAATAGGTGGTCAGCAATAGCGGCTCAACTACCAAAGAGAACCGACAACGAGATCAAGAACTATTGGAACACGCACCTCAAGAAGAGGCTAACCAGAATGGGCATAGACCCGACGACCCACAAGCCTAAAACCGACACACTCAGTGGTGGCTCAGGAATCGATGAGTCCAAGGACTCATCGAACCACCTGAGCCACATGGCTCAGTGGGAGAGCGCTCGCCTGGAAGCTGAGGCCAGGTTGGTAAGGGAATCCAAGTTGCAGTTACAACAGCACGTGGTCCACAACAACAATAATAATAACCAACTTGGATCCTCTTCATCCTCACCTGCAACACAGCCCGCACGCCTCATCCTCAACAAAATCACCGCTCTTCAGCCACCGCTACCTCCATGCCTTGATGTTCTCAAGGCTTGGCAGAGCTCATTGTCAAATCAGCCACCCAAAGAGTACAACAACAACAAGGTTATGCATAGCATGTGTGCCATGATGCTTTCCACCGATGACAGTACCCTCGAGTCTCCGACTTCCACTTTGAGCTTCCCCGGAAGCTCGCTTCTTCCTCTTCCCCTTCCTCTTCCTCTTCATGTTCCCACCACCACCACAAATAACGCTGCTGTTGGACAGTTAAATGAAAACTTACTTTCTCTGACCACTGCTACCACCACCGCCACTAATATCACATCCGTGGATCAGTTTAACAAAAGTTCAGGTTTAACCAATAGTGACATTAATGAGGCATGGGGGTATAGTTTAACCAACAAAGAAGGTGAAAAAAGAGGGGAAAGTATTAACGCGGTGTTTAACTTGCAAGATGATGACATTATGGCGGCTGTGGAAGCATTTAGATCTGCAGAGTACGACAACATTGGTGTCCCTCCTCCACTATCAGGCAATAATAATAGTATTGTGATCGAAGCCCTCAACAACGAAGAAGCAATGGTTTACGATTCGAGCGACAACTTGGAAGAAGGAGACATGGCCAACACGGGGAGTAGAAACTACTGGAATAGCATACTTGGCTTGGTGAATGAATCGCTGTCCAGTTCGTCAGTGTTCTGAAAAGGGTGGTAGAGTACAAGCTATCAGCTATAGGTCCTAGCTAGGCTAATTAAGTTACAATAATGCAATGTCACCTTCACTCTTGGATAACTCTTCAGAAAACTTCATTTAACTCTAGTTATGGAATTAAGTTCCCCCCCCCCCCCCCCTCCCCCGTCTTATTAATTAGTAGTTGTTGTTTCTTTGTAGCAGTTGATGCAATTTTTAAATAATCTGACCAATCTTCAGTTCGGCCACAGTACTAAAAGCCTCCTTATTTAGAAGTTTACTACGGATTCTTTACATTTCAACTAAAAACTTTAATGTTCGAGACAAATAAAAGGTTTTGATTTATTTCTCACCTCACTTTCACTTTTATCTTTTTTTACCCACTAGTTTTTATAGTTTTTCCTCTATTTCTATTACATTGTCTATTATATACGTATCTCGAATAAAGTTTTATTTACACCCAAAAAATGGAAATGGAGTGAGAGAAAAGAGAGAAAGGGAGAAAAGAAAGAGAAACTAAGAGATGCGATAAGTGATATGATTAAAAGAGAAAAGAGATAAAGAGAAACTAGAAAGTAAAGTAGAGGTGTGAGTGAATCATAGCAGATTTCTTTCTTTATCTCTTTTTGTGGGGGTGAAATTCGTGTGTGAAGAAAACTTATTGAAAAAAAGGGAGAGAAAATATATTACATACAGCTCTATATATATATATATATATATATATATATATATATATATATATATATATCTTAAATATTTCTTATTAACACTTTTACTTTATATAATATGGATTGGCGTGGGGCGACACATCCTAATCAGGGTTAGTCCCCCCAACAAACAAGGACATGTGACCCAGATAAGTCGCCACCCCAGCTATGGACCTGGACCGACTAGAGGACACAAAGCCGAATAAGGGGTACCGAAGGACCCAGCTGTAATAAACTTAGGGTTTTTGGGTACTTGCCCCACTATAAGTGGAAAGTACTTTCTCTATTCAGTGCATGTTCTCACTTCTTACAAAATATCTTATATACGAGACAATAGGAACTCTAAATCTGAGGACACCGAGATCCTTGAGACCCTATCTAGGCCTCTAGCCACCATCTTGTTCCGATACGAGAACATTCGAGCCGACTGTGGGGCTCCGGTAAAGCTGTCCTAGCCCCCAAGTCTACGGAGATCTTAGCTTACGCGACGCAGTCGGCAATGGCGACGACAAATTCTATGGAAGGAAACTTTCAAAATTCTCAGGTGCAAGAAATTCTAGACAGCATGGATGATTTACGGCGCATCAACGAGCAACTTGAAGATCGAATCGAGCAGATGACTAAGGAAAGAAACGACCGACAACACGCAGCTCGGTAGGAGGCGGTGAACGCTGCCAACTTCCAGCCATTTGCGGCGGCTATAGCCAACATGGTCATCCAAGAATACTTGAACACATTGCTTTTAGAGCCGTATTCTAGAGAGTCAGATCCGGGAGACCACCTTGGGTACTTCAACACTAGGATGGTCATCGCCGGAGTAACAGACACAGTGAAGTGCAAGATGCTACCGTCAACTTTCGAGAAGTCGATGATGACCTAGTTTACCACCCTGCCACCTGGCTCCATCGGAGACTTTACATCTTTTTTGTCAAAATTCATACCTCAGTTCTCTACGAACTAGACGGAGATGGTGACTGTCACGACTTTGTTCAACAAATTTCAAAGGAAAGGCGAGACCATAAAAAAGCTATTGTCTAGATTCAACCAGTTATCAGTACACCTTGAAGACCCTGTGCCATCGGTGTGTGTTGCTGCGTTCTAAAAGGGGTTGAGACGCTACTACATAATTGCCTATTAACCACGCCCCTGTTACCACGGTTCCGTGTCAGACCGTGGTAAAATGGTGCATGGAGCTCTGTTACCACAGTTCCGTGTTGAACCGTGGTAACTGAGGTACTCTATTACCACGGTTCCTTGACACCCGTGGTAACTGACATAGTTTTTATTTTTTTTAATTAAAAAAGACAATTACCACGGTTGATACCTCAACCGTGGTAATAGATATTATATTATTAATAAAATGTTGATTTGTTAACTAGCAAACCCTAGTTTCCAGATCAAAAACCCATTTGTGAGCCCTTTCTCTGTTGCACCTCATAACCGCTGTTCCTGGCTGCTGCACCTCATCAAAGGACCTCCTTATCTCCGTAATGGAACCGCCGCTACTTTGCATGCTCGTCGACGCCAAGCTTGTCTCCGCCAATCGCACTCTTGCTCGCATCCGCGATAGTCACGCCGTCTCCGTCTTCGTGCGTCGCTATTCCTGTCTTCTCCCGTTGGCCGCTCTTCTCTACCTCACTGGTGAGTCCTCTTGACCTGCTTCTACTTCTAAGGTTTTGTTCTGAAGATTGTTGTTTTTGTTGTTGTTCAGTACTAGGGATTTGTTTTCCCAGAGCACAAGAAGCGTGCGTCGTTTCCCTCGTAAATGCTTGTCTCTCCACCCACTTAATGGTCTCTTCATAAATGCTTCCCAGCACGGTTTCTCCAGCATGGCATGTTTCCTTCTTCTAAACAGTCACGCCGGTTCTCCTTCCCATACGAGTTTCACATTTCTCAATACATCCTCTTTACTCTGCACTTCTGAACATTCATGGTGGTTACTCTTCTTCATACCATTTCACTTTCCTTGTTTGCTTATAAATTCCAGAAGTATCTCTCAGTTGTCCATCAATCACTCCATCATCTTCCATGCATCCTTCTTTTTCTGTGTTCATTAATCTTCATTAAAAATAGAAATGGAAAACGATTTCGAAATCTGTCTTCCTTTTATCGTAAAGTTCCAAGAACTAGAGCGCTATCATGTTCTCAACACCGATTATTTGCGTATCACACGTTTCTGAGCATTGTGTGATGCCTCTAATGAGTCAATGTACCTAGACCTTGTCTTCGCCTTGTGGTCCTCCTTAACATTTGTTCACAACAGAGGCTTCGTTGCAACAGTGGTGGATCATGAGTTTTCCCTAACCAGAAGGAAACTTGCTGAACTCTTCAATAGTAAGGATGAAGGAGACACATACTCTGAATTCTAGAAAGAATAATGCGATGGAGAACATATAGATTAAAGCATCTATATGATGGAAAATCCATCCATTTATGAGCGTCGTCTCTACTCATCCCTTAACTATTCTGCCAGAGTTTTACATTAATTGGTCACTAAAGGACTTTGACCAACACTCGATCGTCTGGAAGACGTGCTTGACCACGACCTGTATACTATATACATGATTATGAATGATGAGCAATTTAATGTTGTAGACATCGTCTACAATTACCTTGCTTCTGCTCTGGTTGACAACCAGCAAGCCATTCCCTATGGTTTCCTCGTAACAAAACTCCTCAGGGGTTCAAATGTGTTTCCCTTTTTGGCTTGGAACCCTTTAGAGGAGGTGGCTTGTCAGGTGATCGGAGTAGAATTCTTCTTGTCAGGGGGTATTGACA
This sequence comes from Acmispon strigosus, assembly GCA_030819835.1. Classification (NCBI taxonomy): domain Eukaryota; kingdom Viridiplantae; phylum Streptophyta; class Magnoliopsida; order Fabales; family Fabaceae; genus Acmispon; species Acmispon strigosus. The sequence continues at coordinate 13,860,697 of JAUAMA010000004.1, read as the reverse complement.
TTGGTGAGCCACTGGATAAACCCTTCGAAGACTCGGATGACTCCTCCGATGATTATATGGAATCGTTAGGCTCCAATTCTTGTCCCTGACTTTTAATTCAGCCAAACAGTACATGTTGTACCTTTTCTTAAATTTGGGTGTATGATTGTATAATTTGGCTACACAATTTTTCTTTAAGTGAATATAATTTTTCTTCAAGTTAATATATGGCTGATCTTGTTAATTCCTAATAATCTCCTTCTCCTTTTATTCATTGTTATATTTTTTTTTGGAAATATAATGCCAGGAACTGTTCGGAATTGCTAAGCAGTATATTATGTACATAAGGAATGGCTTAGCAGCATATTACGCATGCTTAGCAGCATTCCGGGCTCGGAGATACATTGAAGGCGATGTATTAGAAGCACTTGGGAGCAAAAGCAGGAGCACTAAGATCAGTTGAAGATGTTATGTTGTAACTGTGTTCTACTGCTGAATTGTATTTTTTTTAATGGACTGTTGAACTGTTTTGGCATTAAAGTAACGAGATATTAGGATAGTTTCCTATAGACCATGTTTTAATTAGTTAATTACCTTTTTCCTAGGTGGTGATCTATATGCATGTTATATAGAGTTTATTAGGTAATTTTGTATTTTTAATCTCCTGTAGACCATGTTTTAGTTAATTTGGTATTTTGGCAATAGAATAGACTGTTTTTTTATTTTCACGTACACTTAATTAAGTTGAGAGAATATAAGAAAAACCAAAAAAAAAATTAGACTTATTACCACGGTTTAGTGTTGAACCGTGGTAATAGGAAGAGATATTACCACAGTTCATCAATGAATTGTGGTAACAGATGTGTGATAATACTACGGTTCCTTGCTGAACCGTGATAATATGGCTGCGATATTACCACGGTTACGCCATCAACTGTGGTAACAGATATGTGATATTATCACGGTTCCTCCTTGAACCGTGGTAATTTATTTATTACTTTACCGTCTAATACCACGGTTTAACCGTGATAAAAGGATTCTAGGAACCGTGGTAATATGGCAATTTTGTGGTAGTGAGAGAGAGTGGTCAAAACAACAACTTAACCAGGCGTCGGACGAAAACTATGTAGGAGCTCAAATCTCGAGCACACAAATCTATGCTGGAGGAAGAGGACAATGTGCACAAAAGGACGCGTGATGGCAAGGACCATTGCACCAAAACGACATTGAAGGAGCTCCTCATTTGAATCCCCCAAGACAAGATAACACGCTAGGAACATCAGACTCGCCCCATATGAAGTCTGTCGCCAACAAGGCAAAAAGTTCATAATACAGAACATGGAAGGCCAAGGGTGCAGTTTAACGCACCCTTGAGTCAAGTCTTGGCAAAAGAAAATTGGGCAGGGTTGATAACTTATCCCGGGCCGGCGAGGAGAGTGCCCCACAATGCAGATCCAAACTGCTGGTGCAACTTGCACCAGGTGTTGGGAAACGTGACAGAGGATTATTGGACACTGCACCGTGATCTTGAAACATTGATCAATGATAGCCGCTTGACTCAGTTCCTAAGAGGGGAACTCTGCTAAGAACCCAATGTACCAGCCAAGGTGTTAGCAGCGAAAGTAGTGGAAGATTAACCACCGATGGGCGACCTAATCACTTTGGTGGCGTCAATCTCTAGAGGATTCTGCGAAGGCAGCAAAACCAGTTCATCGAGAAAGAAGTAAGCACGACAAGTGAACTCTATTCATGTAGGTCAGCATGGCTACGACCACCCAGAGATAACTTTCAATGTGAGAGATTTTGAAGGAATTGTCCCACATCAGGATGACCTAATGGTAGTTTTTCTATGCGTCGGCGGGTATCACGTTGAGTAGGTATTGCTAGATCAGGGAAGCTTGAAGTATGTGATCAACGCCGACGCTTTTGACAAGATGAGACTCAATGAAGCAGATCCAAAGCCTAATGAGGGAAGCTTGCTAGGGTTCATGGTTGGATCCTGTTGGAAACCATTTTGGGAAGAGATGAGAATGTCGAAAGGGTACCAGTGAATTACCTAGTTATATCACAAGTGGCGTCCAACAATGTAATCATTGGACAATGTACTCTCAACAGGCTTGGCACCATCATTTCCACACCGCATCTCTTTATCAAGTACCCAAAGACTAGGGGAAGTGTGGGAGTTATGAAGGTAGTTCTGGCGGAGGTGAGACTTTCTTATATCAGGAGCTTGGAGCTATACAGCATTTACGGCCAGAGCGGGGCGAAAGAGGGACACTGAGTGTTTGAAATCGCTAAACCTAAGGTCCCTTTCCTGGATCTACGAGATGACTTACGGCATAATAAGGTCCAACTTGTAGAGGAAACTTAAAAGATTGTTCTACAAGGAAGATTTTTGAAAGTAGGAGAAAATTCAACCTTCGAGTAAGAGTCTAGACTCGGCGAGTTGTTAAAGAGAAATATACACCTTTTAACATTGAGTGGGAAAGACGTCCCGGGAATAGATCCAAACTTTGCATGTCACAAGATGGCTATCAACCCTGGCTCTAAAGTCATGGTGCAAGGTGTAAGACCCCTAATTTATTATAATTACAGTTTAGTCCCTGAACTTGGTTGTAATTGTTTTCTAGTCCTCGGACTTCATTTGTTTGTAAATTAACCCTTGAGTTAATTAATGTGATGTTAGCTATGAGTCATTTAATCTTGTTTAGAGCATGATTTCTTACCTTGAGGAACATTTAAATTACTTTGCTTGAATTGCAACAAGATGAGTTGTGGCTTAGCGGTTGAGGCTTAAGCATTTGATCTGCAAGGCTAGTGTTCGAACCTTGATGAGGAAGGTTTTATTTTTATTTTAGATTTTCATGTGGCTCATGGTTTTTATAATTCAAATTTTAAATTTGAATGGTGAGGGTTATTGGAGCATTGAAATCAGGTTTAAAGAGGGAGTTATGGAGTTTAAGGAGGAATAATGGTGGTTAATGGCTTGTCTAAAGCTATGATGGACTTTGAAAGAGAGTAAAGGCTAGGTTGGTGATGGAGGGCGGCTCTCTCACTCCATTTGGAGCTGAAAACCTGAATTTAACATGTGCTAAAAACCTCTCTTTTGAAATTCAAAACCAGCAATTGAGTTATGTGACATTAAGGGAGTTAATTCTTTGTCTAATTCCTTAATGAGTCACGAAGGGGAATTAATCTGAAAAATGGGGGTTAGGGGCGAGCCTCTTCACTCTCTACCACTCTCTAGTTGCTGAATTCTCCAAGTTTAAGTACTACTATCATCACCTTCTTTCCACTCAAAGTATTTTCTAAGAACCCAGAACTGTAGTGCTGTCTTCCTTGAGGCGCTGCTGAACCTTCACTACAAGAAATTTGACTTTCGGCCACGCTATAATTTGCAACGGTCGGAAAACTGTGGTCTAAAATGGCCAAATGCCACGGTTTTAGAACCGTAGGATAATTTTACAAAATTTAAAACCAGGACAGAGGAAACCGTAGCCTATACTCTTTAAACCGCGGTTTGCCAACCGTGGATTCTTTATTCCACACTCATCCAACCGCGCCAGTAGGATTCTAGATTAAAAAACATATTAAAATTTGGCCCGCCAAAAACTCTCAATTTTATTTTATTTGTATAACTTAATCAAAATTATAATTAGAAAGAGCTGCAAAACCTAACCCCTCGTGCCTCCATCTATCATTCTGCACGTCGATCCCTGGCCTCCCTCGCATCACCCCTCACCTCCATCGTTCTGCACGTCCGTGGCCTCCCTCGCCTCACCCCTCGCCGCCATCGTTCAGCACGTCCGTGGCCTCCCTCGCCTCACCCCTCGCCGCCATCGTTCAGCACGTCCGTGGCCTCCGTCGTTCTGTACGTTCGCCACCTCCGTCGTTCTGCCCGCGCGCGCGTTTCGTCTTCTCCGTAATCGTCGACGACGAAGCTTCCTGCATCCTCTCCACCTCTCGTCGTAGACGGCGAAGCTGGTTGCATCCTCCACCACTTGCCGGCGAAGCTGTTTGCTTCCTCCAATTTCAATTCAAATTCCACCTCTCGTCGTCGACGGTGTGTATTATTTGCTTGCTCTTACTCTCGACTCTTTTTCTAATTTACTGAAGTTGCTAAATTTGAGTCCTTTGAGTTTTCTAGTTTCCATAGAATGCATCTCATCAAACCCCTTTGGAAATTTTCAGTTTATTATATTCTTCAGACCATATGACTGTTACAATCCCTTATACTTTGGTTGTTTTGAATGGAATCAAGCCAATTCTATAGTAATTATAACCAGGGAGTTAAGATTGTTGTCTATTACTTAATTTCCCTGCTGATCATATAGTGCAGTGTTTTGTGGTTTGAATTGGTGTTAGTATGTACAATTTTCTGTTACATAGTGATTAGTGTACCTGCTTCTATGTAGTATCTACCCACATGAACTTTCATCCAATACGTCTTACTAGTAGTTTTTTGTTTGTATATTGGGTGCACTAACTCCCTTCTCCTTCAAGCCTGTTATAATAATGATGCATGTTATTGTTAAGTTTATGGGGGAGTTTAGGATATGTGGAGTCCTGTCCATGTGCTATCCTCGTAAATGTCCACTCAATATTTTGTTTGGATACTATGATTGGGCTCATAAGTAGTGCCTTTTAGAACTTCACTGGTTTAAGGCTGAATTATTGTTATACTTGGAGGGGTCCGACTCCTCTAACTATTGATTTAGTTGTTTTATTGACTTTTTAAAATATGTAATCGTTGTTAATAGTTATAATGACTTATTTTACCCTATAAAGCGACTCTCTCATCTTAGAGGGGTCAAATCCTACTTGCAGAATGTGCTAAGTTCCTCATTATATTTGGCTTTTTATAGTTAAGTCCTTTATTTTTATAATGTTATATAAACATTCCCATTGTAGATTAGTTTGATTTAGATTAGTTGGGGAAATTAAATTACAGATGGTGAGCAATTGAGGATGGTGAAGGAGGCGCTGCACGTGTCGACCGTGCCGTCTACAATTGTGTGCCGTGAGGAGGAGCAGAATGTGGTTTTGGAGTTCTGCAAAGGCTGCGTCGAGCACCAGAATGCTGGGAGTCTCTACATATGTGGTTGTCCTTGAACTGGTAAATCATTATCTATGGACAAAATCAAGGGACTCTTGCTTCACTGGGCTACACAGGTATGTGTTCTCTTACTCCTTATTGGTTTTTCAGGCACACCCTTACAGCAACTTCAGCACATGTATTCTCAGAAATCATCCAGTAAGAATATGACGTAAGAAACTTATTGAGTATAGTCTTACTTCCTCAAATGAGTTTCATAGTGCTGAGTGTTTTTGTAATACGGATCTCCTTGGTGACAGATTGATAGTAGCTGATGAATTAGATTATCTTATAACTAAAGACAGAGCTGTGCTCCATGATCTTTTCATGCTTACAACTTTCCCGTTTTCCAGATGTATACTAATAGGTAAATTTCACACTAGTGTAAAAATATTGTTTCTGACTTTCTTATAACCCTTGACTATGCAGCAGTTTGGGTATTCGGGGCTTACTGTGCCTATTTATACAGGTGTTGCAAATGCAATTGATCTACCTGATCGATTCCTTCCAAGGCTCACATCATTAAATTGTGAGTAATTTAAGTCAAGTTTGTGTAGAGTACTTCCATTTCATTTTGATTGCTTTGAATATTGTGTCTCAATGACCTCAGTAATGAAGCTAACCTTCTACTTGTGTGCATCAATGGACATTATTTTTCTTTATCTTTTTCACTTTTTAATTTCTTCAATTTGTCCTGTTCTAGGCAAGCCTATTGTTGTAACTTTTCGGGCATACTCTAAAGATCAGATCCTAAGGATTCTTGAAGAAAGGCTCAAGGTAAGACTATTGTTATATAACTTGTTTGAGTTATAGGGTTATCCTGCGTGTATAAGTAGGATTCCTGAGACTATTGTTATAGAATGTCATAAGCTCAGCCGAATTCCTGTGTGTATAAGTAGCATTCAAATATACTGTTGGCTTGTTTTGTTATTCTTTTCTCTCATTACTGATGTGGTTGGTTTTCGTGGATTTCACTATCCTTTTCTTATATTTCTTGTGACATTTTGCATCATCACAATTGTTATTTGCAATTAATCTTTGTTGTGAACCTTATTATACTGGGTGTGAGTGAGGTTGAGGAGTGGATAGGATTGTGATTTGCTAATATGATAAAGAATAGGATTGTGAGGTTGAGGGGTGGATAGGATTGTGAATTGGTGAATACATACTTTATGGGAGAGATCTTGTTCTTTGTGTTTTAGATTGACCAATTGTCATTCTCAATTCTTGTTTAATGCTTGTTACTAATTTATATATCACGTTCATTGCAGAATGAGGAGGAGGAAGTTTTCCGTGAAGGTGTAGACGAACAAGGAGGCGGAGTAGTAGGAGAAGAAGAGGAAGAAGAATATAATGCATGAGTTGTTTAAAAATGATGATTTATGTTCTATCTCTTGGAACCTTTGTTTTAATTTTGAGATGAAGACATCTAGACATACATATATTTTTGGGACTTAATTATTAGTTAGTTTCGTCAGCTTGGTGTAGTCATAACTTTTAACTAATGCATATTTTGATATGCTAGCTTAAAAATTTCTTGCTGATATTTTATTATTGATATATTTGATTACTTTTAAGCATTAAATATATGAGATTAACAAATTCACATGTATACTTTTTAAAACACATTTTGTGGTCTAAATTGTGTTAAAAATATCTATTCAAAATTCAGGGTTAAAATGTGAATTATGGCTTAAATGCAAATGCGACAGGTTATAATCATTGCCTAAAACGTACAGGCACAGCTAAAATCGTGGCCTAAATATGGTCCCACTCATATAATAGCAACAGTTTAAAAACCGTGGTGTAAAGAAGGAGCTGTAAACCGTGTAAACCCACGGTTTGAAAACCGTGGTGTATTGAAGGGGCTGTAATCCGTGGTTGAATAATACCACGGTAAGTAACCGCGGCCTAAATATCAAAGCAACGGTTTGGAAACCGTGGTTTAAAGAAATAGCTGCAAACCGTGGCCTCAACCAGCGTGGTTAAACCGTGGCCTATTCGTGCCACGGTTATCAGAAATTGGTGGCCTAAAGTGTCAAACCGTGGCCGATTAGCAAAGGCCACGGCTGCATATCCCACAGGCGGGAAACCGTGGCCAAACCGTGGTCGAAGGTTATTGCCACGGTTTTTTTACCTGCAGCCGCGGTTTTTTGGCCGCGACGGAAAGTCAAATTTCTTGTAGTGCTTGGTGCCATTGTGGGTCGATTCTCTTCTTCTATTGTGGTCGTCACTCTTTTTTTCTCAATCCTCTCGTAAGTGTTCAGGTGATAGCCTAATCGGTAAGAGATTAAATCTTCCAAATTTTGAGTTTCTTGGTGTTCAACTCCTGACTTCTTTCTAGAGTTAATTGATTGTTGTTCCAACCTTTTTTTTTCATCAAGCTTGAGTCCATTAAATTCTGAAAGAGGATAGGGTCATGCTACACTCAATATTTATCAACTCTCTCAAACAAGGTTAGTGTTCTTTTCCATTCTTTTGGTTCAATACCTAGTTGTCTTCCTTGAACAAATGATTTTTAAGAAATTAGAAACCTTTGATCTTTTGGGTAGAAAAATTATTTTTTAGGTTATAATATAGGTTCTGAACATGGAAGAATTTTAGTTTTGAAAGGAATTGGTTAAGGAATTGGTTAAAAATGGAGTTTCGGGTGAAAAACTTGGTTTTTAGGGTTTCTTGCAGGGAGCCAACGCATGAGCGCTGGACTCCCAGCGCCTGGGCGTTGGAATTCTTCCCAGTACGCGTTGCCAGCCAGGGAGCCAACGCTTGAGCATTGGAACCCAACGCTTGGGCGCTAGGCCCCTGCCAGCAAATTGTTGTTTTTGCTGTATTGCTCTAAAATTTTAGGGATTGGTTTCAAACCTTTTTCCATGATTGTTGATGGATGTATACATGTTTTTATTGTCTTACAATGTTTGGAATCACTTGCATACAACCATCTCAGAGGTAAGGGTGACTCATCCTAGGTTTTTCCATGTCGGTTTGTGATTGATTTGCATTCTATTTTAAGGATTCTGTTTGAGTTGTCTTGAGGATATAATTCAGAGTTATTGTTGACATGTTGGTATGTTGTAAGTGATGATGCATGATTGAACTTTGATATATTTTTCATGTGTTATTTAATTATAACATGATGTAAACGTTTTGAGGAATTGATGATTGATGTATTATGCATGTGTTATACTATGAATGAGGTTTTGTGTGGACTGTTGGTCCATGAGGATTATGAATTTTATATGGTCGTAGAATATACATTATATATATAATGGGTTGATGTGGCGGCACTTTGTCCCGCGTGATAAACTGAGGATTATTGGGTTGATGTGGCGGTATTTTTTCCTGTGTGATCAACTGAGGATTTTTAGGTTGATGTGACGGATCTTTGTCCCGTGGGATCAACCAAGGGCAATGTGTTGGAACTTTGTCCCACGTGATTGTCCTGACCCGGTTTAGGGTGAATAATGGCCATATTTATGAATATAGATATTGAGGATCATGCGCATGCTTATTTGGATTTGTAAAATGAGAAAAATATGTGATGTTGATATCATTGTGGTGTTATAATGATTCTGTTTTGTTAATGTTGTTATTGTTATTTTATCACAATTGTTGTATGTTATTTTTTTGATTTTCTAGTTAACCCTTTTGCTTGTTTTGTTTGATTTTGTTTGGGCGCTTAACTCTATAGATGCTCAAAAATTGATTTTTTGAAGTGAAGACAAATGATGGAGAATGTAACGACCGTGCCTAAAAATTTAAGACATACAAACAGAGTCGCCACCAATATTATTTGGTTTGGGAAAACATTGGAAAACCCATTTTTGAGCAATTTGAAGCCTGCGAACCAAAGTTGGGTCCGAGAGTCTATTTATGCATAGGGAAGGTTGGAGAATGAACCCCACAGCACCCCTAATGCATCCGTCTTAAGACGGTAACTTTTAATTGTTTTGTGCGTGTTTTAATTATTTAAAAAGAATATTGAATTACCCCGTTAAAAGATATTACTGTTCATGGTTTTAAAGAAAAGTTGGCTTATGAACCCGATTTTTATTTTTATTTTGGAGCGCCTGTCGAGACTTAACCCATCCTACGTACCCTCCTAGGCGGCATCAAGGCTTACGTAGTTCTTTATATATTAAATTCATTTAATTATGAAAAAGCGATTTTTTATGGAGGTGCCTGGTGGGTTCAATTCCCGGTCCTACGTATCTCTAAAGCAAGAAATCAAGGCTACGTAGTTCTTTAATGTCTTAATTGAATTTGATTGTTTCTTGTTTAAAAATGGGCGCAAGACGAATGTAGTTTCGCTCATGCATACAAGTCAGATGTAATTCTGCTCATGTATTTCCCAAAAGATTAAAAAAAGATGAATCACTTTACTAAAACATTTTTTCGTTTTTCTTTTTTAAAAAAAGGGTTGGAGGTGCAAGTCGGATGTAATTCCGCTCATGCGTACAAGTCAAATGTAATTCTGCTCATGCACTTCCCCACTAACCAAAGACGGTTGAATTTGTCATTTTTCTTTTTAAAAAAAGAATTGGGGTAATAGTCGAATGTAATTTCGCTCATGCATACAAGTCAGATGTAATTCTGCTCATGTATTTCCCAAAAGATTAAAAACAGGTTGAATCGCGTTACGAAAAAAGGGTCGGAGGTAAAAGTCGAATGTGATTTTGCTCATGCATACAAGTCGGGTGTAATCCCGCTCATGTACTTCCCCACAAACCAAAAAGGGTTGGGTTAGTCGTTTTTTTAAAAAAAGAATTGGGGTGCAAGTCGAATGTAATTCCGCTCATGCATACAAGTCAGATGTAATTCTGCTCATGTATTTCCCAAAAGATTAAAAAAAGGTTGAATCGCGTTATAAAAAAAGGGTCGGAGGTGCAAGTCGAATGTGATTTCGCTCATGCATACAAGTCGGGTGTAATCCCGCTCATGTACTTCCCCACTAACCAAAGAGGGTTGGATTAGTCGTTTTATAAAAAAAGAATTGGGGTGCAAGTCGAATGTAATTCCGCTCATGCATATATGTCAGATGTAATTCTGCTCATGTATTTCCCAAAAGATTAAAAAAAGGTTGAATCGCGTTATAAAAAAGGGTCGGAGGTGCAAGTTGAATGTGATTTCACTCATGCATACAAGTCGGGTGTAATTCCGCTCATGTACTTCCCCACTAACCAAAGAGGGTTGGATTTGTCATTTTTTAAAAAATAATTGGGGTGCAAGTCGAATGTAATTCCGCTCATGCATACAAGTCAGATGTGATTCTGCTCATGTATTTCCTCAAAGGATTAAAATGGATCGCAAAATTAAACCGCGTTACCAAGGAACTTAAACTTAGTTAGAGATAATTAATTTTGCAAACGTCCGCATCCAACATAGTGACACTTGAACACCAAATTTTCCCAGACCATGATAATGATAAAATAAAATGAACAAACCTATATTGAATTATCATGACAAAAGAAATTAATTGAATTCCCCATGAGCATGCTGCCTAGTAATGAACTCAGAGGGACCACTTACATCCAAAAGAGATATATTCCAAACACAAGTTCATTTTTGTATATCACTGTCTCATGCAAACTGCTCTTCATGTCATTATCCTTTTCAAGCAAAAGAAATATCATACCAACCAAAAGTTTTCAACATGAAAACTAGCCACCTGGTTCTCTTTTACGTTTAAGCTCATAGTCAAAGAAATGTAAAATTGATGCGGTACACACAAACTTGTTCCAAATGGCACCAAGCTAACCAAAAATCAATTCATCCGAAACAAAAATTCAAATGACAACGAGGTAAACACATAAACAGAATATAACCCGGGGAGGGAATTTTTCAGCAAGGAGCTCAATAAATATTTTTTTGCAACTAACAAAAATAAGAGGAGGGAGCCCAGCCATTCATACCAGAACAGAGAAAACAGAGGAAAACAAAGGCAAGCAATCAAGTTCCTTCAACCCAGAGCATACATAATTATTTTCAGCATGGTAAAGAAGAAATAAAAAGAAAAGAACAATTTTCTCACTAACCACTAAACCACCAAAAGTTAGTAAGAACAGCAGAAACTTGAATGAAAAATCGATGAATGATAAAAGGAAAACCCAAACATCCAAGTTGAATAAAAGCAAATGCAGCATAATCTAACAAAAGTCCGGCAAATAGAGTGACTAATAATGAAGTATTTAGAAAAACATTTGACAGGGTTGGGGAAGAACAAAACCCATAATGAAAATGACGTTGATGAACTTACGAAGACCCTGCCACTGAAGTATGACAAACCCGGAAGCAGTGGCTCAGAATCGACAACAACGATGATGGAACAGCGGCTGACGGTGAAAACACGGTGGCGGGTTGCGGTTCTGACAACGGTGTGGGGGAATGATGAAGTAGCGAAGACGGTGTTAGAATAAAAAATCTAATGGGTTAACCTATTTTGATAAATAACAATTTCGCTAAGTGTTACTGACTTCCTTAAAAGTTTTCATACTGAGGAACACGTGTAGACTGAAGACATGCTGCGAGGATTTCGACAAAGCATTATCAAAAAGCAAGTGAAGAAAACCGTCCGCCTATGTGGATTAGTCTATCTCCAGAGAAGAGTACGTCCGCCTGTGAAGAACGTCTGATTGATCAGCTACTCAACTCTTGAAGAATACTTGGGTTGACTAAAAGCAATGATTGAAGACTCGTGCAAAACGAAATCTCCTGAAGGTGATCGTTCGTCCAACTCAAAGATGAGTTGTCGTTCGTCCAACTCAAAGATGGTTCAGAGCATTAATGGTGAAAGAGACAGAATTAAGCGCCTTATTCCTCGAAGATTCAAATTCTCTGACATTCCTTAATTCAAGCTGCTTTTGCTGAATTAACGAGAATATCTTCTGATCATCGTATCTCCTCGACGACGAAATTCAAATATTCTGGTCAGAGCATTAATGACTGAATTAGCTGTAATGCATAAGCATTAAATGCAGTCTCTGTGAACTGAAGCAAAAGCATCACCAGACGATACCGACCTTCATTGTTGAAGAAACACTCTTTACCTGGCAGATTGCAACAGCAGATGCAGAAATATCCGTTACTCACAATCAAGCAAGAAATTCAACGGAACTATTTTTGAAGATCTTCACCAACGCCCCCAGTTATCATCCTACTGTAGATATAAATAGTGGACTTAGCATCAGCTCAAACTTGGCGACTCATACACAATCAAAGCATTCAAACCTTCTAAGTCTATTCACGATTTGAACAAGCTTTAAGCCAAGACACTTAGTAACCTTAACCTTCTCATTTTCTGAGTCTCGTCGCCAACTAGTGTGAAATCTCTTACAGAGTGAAAAATCTTATCCTTTCTCACACAAGCCATTCAGAGAACTAATTTGTATACCATCTCTGAACTTAGCTCTTCATATTTTCTACCCACTCTTGCTGAAGAGATTCTTGTAGAAAACAAATCTTCTTGAAAAAGAACTGGGAGGAGTCCTGTCAAACACTCGAGAGATAAAGGAGAAGTCCTAGAATACTTGTAAAGGAGTAGTCCTCAGAATACTGGGAGAAGTCCCTGAGAACACTTGTACTATTTTGTTTAAATAGTGAAAATCTTGGTGAAGCCAAGGACTGGACGTAGCCCTGTCGATTAAGGGGTTGAACCAGGATAATAATCTTGTGTGCTTTATTGTTCAAGCTTTAAGTTTATTTCCACTGCACACATTTGATAAACTCTTTTAAAACTAATAATAATTATCTTCTGAAAAAGGTTTAAAAAATCACACACACAATTCAAACCCCCCCTTTCTTGTGTGGTTTTATTACTATCAATTGGTATCAGAGCTTAACCGCTCTGAGAATTACTAACACCTTAACAGGTGTAGAGTGAAAAGATCCATGGACGACATTGCCTACCCAACCGGAACTGCAACCATCAAGCCACCATTCTTTGATGGCTCCAACTACCCCTACTGGAAGAAGTACATGCAGCTATTCATCGAATCAACCGACTGGAAGCTATGGGACGTAATATCGAAAGGAAATTATGTTCCCAAAGATAGTGAAAGCAAGGCCATTCCAGCTGATAAATGGACAGATGAACAGAAGACAGACAATCAAAGAAATGCCAAGGCGAGGCTGTTTCTCATATGTGCTCTTAGCAAAAATGAGCATGACAAAGTTGATAGCCTGAGCACTGCAAAGGAGGTCTGGGATACATTAGCTATTGCTCATGAAGGAACCTCTGCTGTAGAAGACACCAAGATGAGCATGCTTGCATCTCAGTACGAAAACTTCATGATGGATGACAATGAATCCATTGACTCCATGTTCGCACGACTTCAAACCATTCATAATGGGATGAGGAACCTGGGAAAAAGCTTCACTGACAAGGAGCAAGTGATAAAGATTCTCAGAAGCCTTCCCACCAATTGGAGAAACTTCGTCACTTCCCAGAGAGCTGGAAAGAACCTTGATACCTATCAAGTAGAAGACCTGCTGGGAGAGATGAAGATTCATGAGCAGGACCTTGCTAACAATGTTGCTATCATACGAAGAAAAGCGTCTGCCGCGAAAGCTGTAGCATTTAAAGCCAACAAATCAAAGGCTTTGAAAGCTAACGAATCCTCAGATGAGGAAACTGTGCTGTCTGATCACTCCGATGATGAACAGGCCCTGTTTAATCGAAGATTCAGAAGAATCATGGGAAACAGGAAGCAGTTCAAAGGAAGACAATCTTCCACATCAAGAGATGAAGAGAAAATCCAAAATAAAGGAGGGATCGTCTGCTACGAGTGTAAGAAGCCTGGACATGTCAAAGACGACTGCCCTCGTCTGGGAAACAAGCCTTCCCAAAAGAACTTCTATAAGAAGAAAGCCTTTTCCAGTCAAAACGATGAGTCAGAAGACGACTCTGACCAAGAAGAAGAAACTAAGGGAGCCAACGAGGAAACTTCATACTGTGCGTTTATGGGATCCATAGACACATCAGATATCGAAGCAGATAAAGAAGCAGAGGCACTGATGATCTCTATTGATCTATCCAACGGCGAGGAAAATGAAAAAGATGAGATATTCTTAATAGCTCAAAGCCAAAAAGAGCAATGGTACCTGGACAGTGGATGCTCACGGTACATGACGGGAAAAAGGTCTTTATTCCCAAAGATCCATGAGAAGAAAACTGGAGGAATAGTTACCTTTGGAGGTAACCAAAAGGGGTTCATTGTCGGAGAAGGTAATGTTGGTAAGAATCCCCTTCCAGTAATACGGAAAGTTCTGCTGGTTGAAGGACTGAAACACAACCTACTTAGCATAAGCCAATTATGTGATAGTGGACTCACTGTTTCCTTCAACAAAGTGAAGTGTAGTGTCACAAACGAGGATGACAAGATTATCTTTGAAGCACAGAGACAAGGGGATCTATATAAGACCTCCTTGGAAAACCTTGCAAGTCAAAAGGTAATATGTCTAGTATCAGCAGAGGATGACAAATGGATATGGCACAGGAAGCTAGGGCATGCATCCTTAAAGACCATTGCTAAGACAATCAAACATGATTTAGTAAGTGGTCTGCCAAATCTGTCTTTCAAATCTGATGATACATGCTCAGCATGTCTCCAAGGAAAGCAATTAAAAAGTTCTTCCCATACAAAGAACGTTGTCAGTACCAAGAGACCTCTGGAGATGTTACACATGGAGTTGTTCGGACCTACTAGAACGGCTAGTTGTTCTGGAAAAAGATTTTGTCTTGTCATCGTTGATGACTACACTAGATTTACATGGGTACAATTTCTCGGAACAAAGGATGAAACTTTCAAGTCTTTCCTAATCATTGTGAAAAGAATTCAAAATGAAAAAGGATACTGCATCACCAACATTTGTAGTGACAGAGGAGGAGAATTTATAAATGAAGAGTTCAACTACTACTGCGAAGAAAATGGAATATTTCATCAAGTCTCTGCTCCAAGAACTCCTCAGCAAAATGGAACAGCCGAAAGGAAGAACAAGTCACTTCAAGAAATGGCCAGGACTATGCTCAACGAGACATCTCTACCCAAACACTTCTGGGCTGAAGCAGTCCATACAGCATGCTATATTCAAAATCGAATATTTATGCGTCCTATCTTGAAGAAAACAGCCTATGAGTTGTGGAAGGGAAGAAAGCCAAGCATCTCATACTTTCATCCATTTGGATGTCCATACTTTCTACTTAACACACAGGAGAACCTTGGAAAATTCGATGCAAAATTAGACAAAGGAATATTCTTAGGATATTCACCCAATTCCAAAGCATTCCGAGTATACAACTCTAGAACAATGGCAGTAGAGGAGTCCATCAATGTCAAGTTCGAAGATAAACACATCAGTGTAAATCAGATGACTCCAGAAGAAGAATATGTTGACCTGGAAATATGTGAAGCGCCCTCATCAAATCCAGTTCAGCCGTCAACGTCTGACAAAGAAACAAATCCAATTACTCCTTCTTCAACTCAACCAGACGATGTTTCTGAAACTCTGTCTGACGACAACTCCACGGGTCAAGTCATGACCTCCAGTGGCATCTCTCTACCTCGAGACTGGAGATTCAAACCAGACCATCCTCCTACACAAATAATCGGAAGTGTACATGAAAAGGTAAGAACCAGATCCACTTTTAATGATTAAGCTAACAGTGCGTTTATTTCTGAAATAGAAACGAAGAATATAGGTGAAGCACTACAGGATGAAGGCTGGATCTTAGCCATGCAAGAAGAACTGAATCAATTTGAGAGAAGCAGAGTCTGGGACCTGGTGCCCAAACCAGAGGAAAAATCCATCATTGGCACAAGATGGGTGTTCAGAAATAAAATGGATGAAAATGGAAAAGTCACCAGAAATAATCAACAAGAAGGAATCGGTTATACAGAAACATTTGCCCCCGTAGCAAGAATTGAAGCAATTCGCATCCTACTGGCATTTGCATGTCAGCACTCCATAAAGTTATATCAAATGGATGTAAAAAGTGCGTTCCTAAACGGATATATTGAGGAAGAAGTATACGTGAAGCAGCCTCCACGTTTTGAAGATCCGGCTCTACCAGACCACGTCTTCAAGTTAAGAAAGGCATTATATGGACTAAAGCAAGCTCCGCGTGCATGGTACGATCGTTTGAGTTCATTCCTGATGAACAATGGATTCTCACGGGGAAGCATTGACAACACTCTGTTTAGAAGAAAAAGGTCCAAGGACTTTATTCTGGTACAACTATATGTTGATGACATCATTTTCGGGGCCACTAATGAAGTTCTCTGCCAAGAATTTTCCAAACTGATGCAGAGTGAATTCGAGATGAGTATGATGCGAGAATTAAAGTTCTTCCTAGGATTGCAGATTAGACAGGAAGGAACCCGAACCTACATTTATCAGACAAAGTATATTAATGATCTCCTGAAGAAATATTGCATGGAGAAAGCCAAAGCAATGGGAACCCCTATGCATCCTGGAACTATACTAGATAAAGGTGACGAGTCAACTCCGGTCGACTCAACCAAATACAGAGGAATGATAGGATCACTGTTGTATCTTACCTCAAACAGACCAAACATTATGTACAGCGTCTGTGTTTGTGCCAGATTTCAGGTAAGTCCTCAAGAATCTCACCTAAGTGCAGTAAAACGCATATTTCGTTATCTCATTGGAACAACTAATGTTGGTCTAGTTTATGAGAAAGGTGAGGATTTCAGGCTAAGAGGATTCTGTGATGCTGACTATGCTGGAGACAGAATCAAAAGAAAAAGCACAAGTGGAGGTTGTCACTTTCTGGGGCATTGCCTAATATCGTGGGCAAGCAAGCGGCAGAGCACAATCTCTCTTTCAACTGCTGAAGCAGAATATGTGGCGGCAGGTTCTTGCTGCACCCAACTTCTTTGGGTGAAGCATCAATCAGAGGATTATAATATTTTTGAGCATAACATTCCATTATTATGTGATAATACAAGTGCCATTAATATTACAAAGAATCCTGTGTTGCATTCACGAACCAAACATATTGAAATAAAGCATCATTTTATCCGTGATCATGTAGCGAAGGGAAATATTGACATTTCATACATACACACTGATGATCAATTAGCAGACATATTTACCAAACCACTTATTGAAAATAAATTTGTATGTCTTAGAGAAAGAATTGGGATGTTTCCTGCATTATAGATGTGCCTGCACTATATTCCTCTAAGTTCGTCTGCCCCATTGGCTTGCATTTAACTTTAATATCTACTATAAGATATGCATTTAATGCTAAACAGTTGTGTCTTTTCACATAAATTACTTACTGAGCACGCATACATTAATATTGACACTCCTTATCTCTCATCATTTAATGCTCATAATTCAGCTTTATCATTCATCATGAGTTTGGTAATACCGAGAAAATATTTACACTTTCAAAAATGAAAACGAATAGTCTTCCGAATGCATCTCTAATACCAACCCTCATACACTCATGCTTTACCATACACATTCTATACTTTGTGTACTTGACTCCATATTTACTTCATCTACAGAAATCATGGCCCCCAGCAAACAGAAAAATGTAAAGACTCAGGCAGCCCTTAGCAAGGAGGAATATCAGATCGTCAAGAATCAACAAGATGCTATTGTCCAAAATCGCAAACAACAAGTCTCTGATATTGGTCCTGTAAAGATTGTGCATCTGGGCGACAGAAAACTTGTCACCCCTTGATACCTTGATCTAAGGTTGTATCAACATGCAAAGGTTGCCGGACTTGATCTCGTACTCTCACAACACTGGGGAAATCTGTTTGAGATCTCCACAACTTCAGCACTCTCTCCACTCGTAAAAGAATTCTACGATTGTGCCATCAGGATCAACCCTAACCACATCCGAACACGATGTATGGGGCAAGTAATCGACATTCAATCCAGTGATGTGTCTCATCTACTCGATCTTCCTCTCGATGGTGTCTGTTACTCTTCCTCCTGGGAAACTTCTGAGAGCAATCCTTTCACTATTTGGAAGGAAGTTCCAGAATGTTCTACCTCGCGACGAGTAAAGAATCTTGTTGAAGAATGTATTTTTCCTCATGCTATTCTCAGCAAGGTTGTGCTACCCAAAGAAGGTTCTAGAGACTTAGTCAACAAGTTCTCTCAGTGGACTCTATTCCAGCTACAGCATCGCAGAAAAATTAATTGGCCTGATCTTCTGCTTCAATACATGCTCCATACCCTGGAACAATCCAACACCAATCTTCCGTATGGGTCTCTCATAACGGCTCTTATGCATCACAAGAAGTTACTCACACCTTCCATCGAATCAGTGAAGTTCATCGCATCTGACTATATCTCTGCTACTCCCATCAAGTTTTGAGATGTTCGCCGTATGAACCTTTCCATCGACATATCGGCAGTGCCTACAGAACTCTTAAGTGACAGGGCTAAGAGGAACAAACAACGAAGACCTCCTACACCAACACCGTCTGGAACCTCCCTCAAGCATCGTCGTCTGGGCACTCCATCTCCGCAACGTTCAGATCACTCCCACCGGACTGATTCTCACGAACTCTTGCCTACTGCCGAAGTCTTGCCTCCATCCACGACCTCCAAACCTCCTCCTGAGACTATGCATACCCCCGCTGAACTTATTTCAGATTCTCATGCTCAATATCTGAAGTTCTTGCCTCAAATCTTTCACAAATATATCTCCGATGTCTTCGATGTCCAAGATGATGGCAATTGTGGATTCCGATGTCTTTCTCAATGGCTGGGCCATCCTCAAGTTCATTGGCCAGAAATTCGAAAACTTCTAATCCATGAACTTCTATCTAACAGAGCGCTGAACTCTCAAACATTTTGCTCTGATAAAGATATTGATGCTCTATGCCTAGCTGTTACGCTGAATGCAAATGAACCTGCGCATGAGTCCAAATGGTTTACAGTTCCAGACATGGGATTGCTAGCTGCTACTGCGTTCCGGATTATTCTGGTCACCTTAGCTCCTACCCAGTGCTGCACATATCTTCCTCTTCTAGGTCCTGTTGATGATGCCCCTACAATTGCTGTTTTGGGCAACATTGCAAACCGGCACTGGGTTCGCGTCAAGCTCTCCGACAACTCTCCACTACCTACTATATCACCTCAATGGAAGCACTATTGTTCTCCTGACGCTCGAGGATGGGAAGCCCCGCTTCAATAAAAAATCCTACACTTCAGAAATTTACTACAAAGTGAAGCTGAGCACTTTCTGGATTCCTTGTTTGAAGTTCCCAGCATTGATAATCCTATTAATCTTGACAACGACTCTGAAGATGATTCCATTCCTAGAAAAGACCTCTCTTGCTTAGACCATGCCTTTACTCGCCTCAACTTGAATGATATTGAGCTCGATCTTCGTCTGCACCTTGGTCAAAGTCAACGAGTTACATCACTGTCACGAGGGGTAGATGCTTACATTAATACACATTTTAATGCATCTTATCCGTCCCCAGAGTAGATCTGGATCTCAAGCTTGCATCTCCGGCTCTCTTCACTTCTGCTACCTGCATGTCTCTCCCTCAGATCCACTTCATGCCCTGCTACTCTCGGCGTTCCAAATCTACTCTGGGCAAACGCAAGCGCTCTACAACTGCACCTAATGCCCATCTGCTTTCAGATGTGTGTCTACAGGCTCTTGGTTTTCCTTTCTGCTTTAAGGAAGGTTTATGGCTTCCCCATGGATGTCATGACTCCCAAATCACTCCATCCATGCCATCACGCCGCATGTTCTTCCACTTCGATTGGCAGCTGATTGTCCCTAGTGATACTTGATGAGTGGATTTTATATGATGTTTTTAGTCTTTTTATTTTATTATTTTTGAGTCACTTATAGGTTTTTTATTGTTTTTATATAGATTTTATATTTATTTTGCATTTGGCATATAGTTTAGATTTTATTTGTTTTTCTACCTTTATTTTATATTTTTAGGAATTTTTCTAGTTATTTTATATTTTTAGAAAAAAGCTGGTTTAGTTATCATTTTTGTCCAGGGACCGATTTGTAAAGTTTTAGGAAATCAAGGACCAATATGTGAAAGTTCAAGAGTGGAGGGCTAAAAGTGAATATTGAGAGAATTCAAGGGCTTGAATTGGTGTGCTAACCAAGAGAGGACTAAAAGTGGAAAAAAGAATATGAAGAATCACTCTCTAATTTATCACATGGAAAATAATGTTGAAGGAATTGATGTTAGTGGAGGAAAGGTTTCAGAATTAAACAAGGGCTGAGTAGTGGCATTTTATGGCAATCAAAACCCACTACCATGAATGAAGAAGGAAGAAAAAGCTTGAAGATGAAGAAGCAGCGTCCCAACGCTCCAGCGTTGGGATCCCAACGCTCAAGCGCTGGGACTCCAACTAGGAAATGAGTCAGATGTTGTCCCAGCGCCCAAACGTTGGAAAGCCAGCGCTCAAGCGCTGGGCCTCGGACAAAAAGTGGATTTTTAATGCATCCTAACGCCCAAGCGTTGGGAATGCCAGCGCTCAAGCGCTGGAGGCAGGATTTTTACTATAAATAGGACCCTTCTCTTCACTTGTAAAGCACACCTCTTAGAATACAACAAGTATTCTCTCTTTCTCCCTCTTGAGCATTGTTCCTAGGACTTGCGGGAAGCCATATTTGAGCTCCTATCCAGGGTAATTCAATGTCTCCTTTAGCCATGCTTGGCTAATTCTTCTTTAAGTTTCTTGGGTTGTAGTAGTTTATATTTATGTTTTAGTTTGTTTTTACCTTTCTGAATATTACTTCTATTTCATGTTTTATTTCCTTGTTCTTCATTCATCTTATGCGCAAAAGATATTTTGCTTATTGCTTATACGAATGGGAGTAGTAAGGGACCTAGGATCTAAAAAAGGTTATAAGTATACTTCACTAAGGAATTAGGAAGGACGTAACTTTATGTTGGCCTGAATTTCTTCTTCATCTTCTTCTCTAGTTAACTAAGTTGCAAGGAATTGAATTTAGTAATTAGAAAGAAAGTTCTACTATGTGTAAGGAATTAACTTGTAGACACACTAGGCTATAACATCATGAAATTAGATTTAAAATTCAGAAATTAAGTAGGAACTTACTAGCATATTATATAGACTATGTAAACCAACCCAAGGGCTTATTCTCTATCATCTTATTTTCTTTTATTTCATTGCTATTCCATGTGCTACCTTAAACAAACTTTCATCAAATGTTTCTTTTTAATTTTCTTGTTTAAGTACTAAATTTTATAATAATAAGAACACCTATCCCTTGGGTTCGATCTTTTTATTACGCGATAGTTAATCGTACACTTGCGATTTTCCTTATCAATACTCACATCGCTTCCATTCCTCTTCACTTGGCTGGTCGAGTTGATCCCCTGGTCCTAAATTTTAAGACCTGGACATTGGTCCTTCTTCCCATGATGTCGTCAGTCCTGAAGACTCCTGGTTTTGGTTGGCATTGCATCACTTCATCTCCACTCATTCCTACTGTGGCATACTTCACTCCCATTTTTCCATCTCTAAATGCATCGCCGCTGGTCGATCGCATTCCCAGTTCCGACTCTGCTGATGTTTAGACCATGGTTTCCCTGCTTGCTCAACTCATTGACACTTTCAATGATCGCTCTTCTCACGAACGGCTTGTTCTTCATCAAGATGTGCATGCTCGCCTTGATACCATGCAACATGACCTCTCCATCAAAATGGATGCTCGCTTTGATCGTTTGCAAGACACTATTGTTCTACTTCTTGGGCAATCCAAGCCATCCTCCTGACTTTTACTCTTACCGTTCTATGTCTTCTTTAACTTTCTATTCTCTTAATGGATATCATGTTTTCTTTATCTATGTTTTCTTTATCTATGTTTTTGATAATGTCAAAGGGGGAGAAAGTATAACTAAAAAATGACAAGGAAGATAGCATAAATTTAGGGGGAGTAATCAATCTCACAAACAAATCTTAAACTGAGGGGGAGGAAATGAGAAATATATCATTTTTACTCTCATTTTTTTTTTGGAAATTGTCATTATCAAAAAGGGGGAGATTGTTAGAATCAAAAGTCTAATGGGTTAACCTATTTTGATAAATAACAATTTCGCTAAGTGTTACTGACTTCCTTAAAAGTTTTCATACTCAGGAACACGTGTAGACTGAAGACATGCTGCGAGGATTTCGACAAAGCATTATCAAAAAGCAAGTGAGGAAAACCGTCCGCCTATGCGGATTAGTCTATCTCCAGAGAAGAGTACGTCCGCCTGTGAAGAACGTCTGATTGATCAGCTACTCAACTCTTGAAGAATACTTGGGTTGACTAAAAGCAATGATTGAAGACTCTTGCAAAACGAAATCTCCTGAAGGTGATCGTTCGTCCAACCCAAAGATGAGCTGTCGTGCACCTCTTGGTGGTTCAGAGCATTAATGGTGAAAGAGACAGAATTAAGGGCCTTATTCCTCGAAGATTCAAATTCTGACATTCCTTAATTCAAGCTGCTTTTGCTGAATTAACGGCGATATCTTCTGATCATCGTATCTCCTCAACGACCAAATTCAAATATTCTGGTCAGAGCATTAATGACTGAATTAGCTGTAATGCATAAGCATTAAATGCAGTCTCTGTGAACTGAAGCAAAAGCATCACCAGACGATACCGTCCTTCATTGTTGAAGAAACACTCTTTACCTGGCAGATTGCAACAGCAGATGCAGAAGTATCCGTTACTCACAATCAAGCAAGAAATTCAACGGAACTATTTTTGAAGATCTTCACTAAAGCCCTCAGTTATCATCTTACTGAAGATATAAATAGTGGACTTAGCATCAGCTCAAACTTGGCGACTCATACACAATCAAAGCATTCAAACCTTCCAAGTCTATTCACGATTTGAACAAGCTTTAAGCCAAGACACTCAGTAACCTTAACCTTCTCATTTTCTGAGTCTCGTCGCCAACTAGTGTGAAATCTCTTACAGAGTGAAAACTCTTATCCTTTCTCACACAAGCCATTCAGAGAACTAATTTGTATACCATCTCTGAACTTAGCTCTTCATATTTTCTACCCACTCTTGCTGAAGAGATTCTTGTAGAAAACAAATCTTCTTGAATAAGAACTGGGAGGAGTCCTGTCAAACACTCGAGAGATAAAGGAGAAGTCCTAGAATACTTGTAAAGGAGTAGTCCTCAGAATACTGGGAGAAGTCCCTGAGAACACTTGTACTATTTTGTTTAAACAGTGAAAATCTTGGTGAAGCCAAGGACTGGACGTAGCCCTGTCGATTAAGGGGGTGAACCAGGATAAATATCTTGTGTGCTTTATTGTTCAAGCTTTAAGTTTATTTCCGCAGCACACTTTTGATAAACTCTTTTAAAACTAATAATAATTAGTTCGAGCGGCGGCTTCGTCGCGAACAGGGAGAGTGAGGAAGGAGAAGCGTCAGTCGAGCGTCCAAATGAAGAACCGTAGGTTGTACTGCAACGATGTCGGTACTCTCAGGTCAGATGGATCGAACCCATGGCTGCAACGCTGGCCTTCAGAGGAAGGGGGAAGGAGGTGGTCGTGTTTAGAGGGGATGATGGTGGTGCTGGAAAGGCGGATCGAAGGTAGTTTGGTGGTAGCGCTTGTTCGAGGGTGAGGGACGAAGAAGGGGTGGAAGAAGAAGGGTGGCGGCGGCTTGAAGAAGAGAGATGAACGAGAGGGTGAGGAGGAGCAGAGGCTCGTGCTGCTGTTTCGAAGAAAGAGGTAAGGTTTGTGTGGAAGGAGAGGGGCGGCGGTGGCTAGGGGGAATGGAAGGAGAAGCTGCTAGGTTTTATGGGTGTTGGTAGAAGAGAGAAAGATGGAGGCTGCGGCTGATGGTGGGTTCTGTTAGGGTTTAGAGGCTGATGAGTGAATAGTGATTTTTTTTTTCTCAGAACCCGAGGAACGAGGGTTTAAATAGAGCTAGGGTTTCAAGAATTTTCACTTCAGTCACTGAACTTTTGTTCTTTTCATATTTTAGCCCGCAGCCCAACTAGCGTTTTCAAACTGAGTCCCTCTGCGTCTCCTCTCTTTGCTGGGCCGTCCGACCCATTTTCTCACTCTATTTTTTTATTCTTTTGCTGGGCCATGGCTCAGTTTCTTTTTTTTTTTTTTTGAGAAGGACCAAAATAACACCAAATCAAAAAATAGCACAATTAACCAAACATACTAAAATAATCTTAAACAAACATCTATACTCATCGAGATAAACTATTTTTTTCCCCTTTTTCTAGATTTTCACCATTTTTATGGATTTTCACCATTTTTATATTTTTTTCATGATTTTTACCTTTTTTGGATTGTTAGCTAAAATACTACTAAAATAACAAAAATTAGGGCAAAATTGGGGTGTTTACAGTTGTCCCTCTTTACCTATTTTCTTATTGAATAACATGTTAAACCAAAGTTTTTCATGTTATCACAATAAGGAATAGGTAAAGATATAAACATCAATTTTGCCCCAAAAAGCAGGAAAGCCCCGTGACCAACTGGATATGGGTCAACGAGCAACACATAAAAGTAAACTAGGCCAAGGGCCCTAAAGGAAATTGAAAGAGGGTTTCGGACCCTGACTGGAAATTAAAAGAGGGTTTCGGACCCTGGCGAGAAATTTTAAAGGGTTTCGGACCCTGACAGGAAATTTAAAAGGGTTTCGGACCCTGACAGGAAATTAAAAGGGTTTCGGACCCTGGAAAGAAATTTAAAAGGGTTTCGGACCCTGACAGGAAATTTAAAAGGGTTTTGGACCCTGACTGGAAATTAAAAAGGGTTTCAGACCCTGACCGGAAATTTAAAAGGGTTTCGGACCTTGACTAGAAATTAAAAAGGGTTTCGAACCGTGTCTGGAAATTTAAAAGGGTTTCGGACCTTGACAGGAAATTTAAAAGGGTTTCGGACCCTAACTGGAAATTTAAAAGGTTTTCGGAGCCTGACTGGAAATTAAAAAGGGTTTCGGACCATGACTGGAAATTTAAAAGGGTTTCGGACCATGACAGGAAATTTAAAAGGGTTTCGAACCCTAACTGGAAATTAAAAAGGGTTTCGGACCCTGACAGGAAATTAAAAGAGGGCTTTAGGCCCCCTGAACGACCAAGATGCCAAGAGACCACAACCTCAAGTCAAGGGACCTGAATTAGAACTCAATCAAACTCTTTTTATATTTCTTTTTCCAACTTTTCTGCGCTCAATCAGCAATTATTCTATATGCAAAAGCGGAATCACATTTTCCTCAAAAAAGTGCCCCCAATTTAAGACTTTCTTTTTCTCTTCTTTTATTTTTCTATTTTCTACTCTCTCTTTTTTCTCTTTTTTCTCTCTTTTTTTCTTCTTTTCTTTTCTTTCTTTTTTCTACTCTCTTTTTTCTTTTTCTTTTTTTCTTTTTTTCCTTTTTTTCTTTTCTTTTTCTTATTCTCTTTTGTTCTTCCATATTTTTCTCTCTTTCTTTATTTCTTGTTCTCTATTTTTCCTTCATTTTCCTATTTGCTCTATTTTTCCTTCTGAGCAAGAGATGCAAAAACACAATATTTTCTAAGCTTACTGATGCAATGCATGATAATGCAGGATGGTAGGAATGAATATGCCAAAAATATTGAGAAACGATGCAAACATCTGCAACCCCAAACCATAATGTCTCGTTGTTTGTTATTTTATTTTTTTCATTTTTTCAAAAGAAAGATTTTGGATCCTTTTTTTTCCTCGGAAAACCTCAGTCCAATTAACCTTGTTTCTAACTCAAGCCAACTCAAGCTCCTGATCTCTGTCTTGTTGTATGAGCATGTGGATTATACCACCTTCACAAGATTTTTTTTTCTCAAACATTGATTGGACTCTCCAAACTTATGAGTGATTGTATACCACTCGATCACCACCATCAAACTCTCCTTAGCTCAAGCAACACTTTCAAAAACATCATCCTCTGGTTTCCTCGAACTTGGAACCAACTGAGATCTTTTGGTCTAACATGCTAATCAAGAGATTTCCGTCTAGTTTTTTAAATCATGTTATTGAACTTGTGTTTCCTCTTTTTGAAGCAGAATTTAATTAACATGCATAGATGTATGAGTATGCTTGAAGAAACAAACCAGGTGACACAAGATGAGACGAAGGGCCAGGAGAATGGCCTGACTAGGGTTAAACGGATGGAAAGAAATTGAATGATGGACTAGCAAACTGCCCCAGTTAAGAAAAGAGTGATCAACAACAAATTGAGCATTTGCCCCAGTTTTCCATTCGAACAGGGTTGAACGGGTGGAAAGAAATGGAATGATGGACTAGCAAACTGCCCCTGTTTAGAAAAGAGTGATCAACAACGATTTGAGCGCTTGCCCCAGTTTGGGAGATGACTGAAGTGGACGCAGGGGAACAAGATGAAATTGCCCCGGTTTAGGCAGAGTGACTGACAATGGACAACATATCTTACCTCTTTGGGAAATAAGAGTACAAGGAAATGGAGCAAGATTACAACATGATTGACCAATTTAAGTCTTGGTTCTCATTTGAGAGGTTCCTATGAACAAGGGACATTAATCATTGATACTCATTCTAAGAGGCAATGATTGGAGTTTGGCACTGTCTTTTCTCTTCTTAATCAAACAAGCACTCATCATAGAAGCGTCAACTTTTCTTTTGTTCTTTTTGTCAATTTTTCATTTCCCTTTTATTTTTTATCTTTTTTAGGAGCAAGAAGAGGATTGAAACTTATTTTATCCTGAAATTAAAACTAATGAAAATAAAGCAAGCAATCATTGATCAGAATGGACTTTTATGGGGTTGCAATGTGGCCATGGGCTAGAGGTTATGAAAGAAAGGATATTAAAGGTTGAAACAAGTGTTTAAGGGTTGATAGACAAAAGATCTTTCACGCTTTGATGATTCATGATAATGATGAGATGATCAAGCTCTTTTTTTGCAAACCACAAATTTTTCATGTCCTTCATTTCTCTTGATTTTTTATCATTTTTTTTCAGCTAGTCAAATCACAATATTGACTTTGGTATCTCTCTCTCACTCTTTTTTTTACCTCTGTTTTCTTGACATTTTCTTTTTTTTTTCTTCGTTTTTCTTTCTACAATGTGATGCATTGAGCAAAACAACCTCATACCGCGCAAAACCCCTAGTGTAGGGGTGATCCTTGGCACCTAGGCACCATCCCATTTGGACTAATCCCTAATGTTGAAAGCATTTTGGTTCAACATGGATCATGGGTGCTTCTCCTACTTGTAGCCAAACCCCAACCTGAACCTCTGCCAATCATCAATGCACCCTCCAACAACCATCCATCATATACACCGGTCATTCCCTTACCTCAAACCATCACCATTCCACAAGACATACTCATCACATCCTCCGATTTAGAGAAAAATCGGCATCAACCATCCCCATCATCATCACAAGAATGCCTCCCAAATGAAACATCATCATCTACACCGGATGCTGAGGTTACCACGGCCCAACCGATTTCCTTTGCACTACCAAACAGTGACCCTTCTCAAGCTGAGAAACTCCCTGAGTTCAAAGTCACAAATGAATCATCATCAGCTGACACATCTTTTGATGCCAAAGCTGCCGTGATGGAACTACGTGCTGAAATGAAAGCAGGAAATTTGAGTGCCGCTAAGGAGAATGAAGAAGCGCGTAGAAATGCATTCAATCGTATTGATGCTGTATCCGAAAGACTTGAGCACAAAATTGATGCAAGTCTTTAAATAAACCTTTTCCAAAGAAATTGTCATTATCAAAAAGGGGGAGATTGTTAGATCAAATAATTAAACGAATTATTATATTTTGATAATTAACAATTTCTTTAGAATTTAATGACGTCAACGATGAAGTTCCTAACATAGTAAAAATTATCATGTACAGGAATTGTGAAGAAGGTCTTGCTCCTGACCCTGGCTGTGGTTTTGATGACGACAAACTCATCGACAAAAAGAAGAAAAGAAGACTTCGAAGAAACAGCGCTACAAAGTTCATCAATAGTCTAGAAGTCTTAGTTTAGGTGAGTTATGCTTCTAAAGGTCTATTAAAGCATAAAGGCTCTTAAAACACCTAAACTAATCAAGCTAAGTGTTTTCATAACTTAAAAGAAGTAGAAAACCTTAAGCCGATCTCAAAGGATCAAGTTTCTGGAAGATGGACTTCAGTGTAATCGATTTCAGGATTCTGGTAATCGATTACACCTAGGCAGGTAATCAATTACTTGTTGTTTGTAATCGATTATATGTTTGAATTTGAAATTCAAACTGAAACGGCTATTAGTGTAATCGATTACACTAAGTGATGTAATCGATTACCAGAATGAAAAGTTACATCTTTTCATGAACCATTGTGTCCCAAACCTTTTGAAAAGGGTTGTGATGGTTCAAGGACGTTTCCCTTGCCTATATAAAGTCCATTTGAGTCCAGAACATAACAACACATGAGAATACAACATTAGGCCAAAGCTTTGTCAAAATTAGTTCATCTTTTAGAACTTAAACCTTCAAGAGCCTAAATTCTGAGTTCATGATCTTCATGTTTATAAGAACACTTTAGTTGTTCATATCTTGAGGAACTCAGAATTATATTATGCTTAAAAGCCTTAAAGTATAAATTCTCATGATCAATCCACTTCTATGTTAAAGGATTGATACAGCCAATTGTAAAACTCTTCTTCATCTCTTTCTGTAAGATTGAGATTTTCACCGTGGTATTCGGTGAAGGGTTGTTGTCACTGAAAGTAGTATACTTTTAGGGTATTGATTGAAGGTGGTTTAGCCTTCAAGGTCTGAGGGTGGTTTGCCTTCAGGAACTGAAAGCGGATTGCTTTCAAGGGCTGTTGAAATTGGTTTGCTTTCACAGGGTATTGGTAGAAATTCTTGGGGTCCTTGGGTTAGGAACTTGTAAGAGATTTTTATCAATAGTGGAAAAATCCTCAAGGGGTTTCTTTGAGGGACTGGACGTAGCCTTCGGTGGATAGAAGGTGAACCAGGATAAAACTCCGTGTGTGAATTCTTCTCATCCTTCATCTTTTTACTTTCAAGCAATACTCAATTCCGCTGCAATCACAACAATCGTTTCGTGATTATCATCATCTTCAAAGTAACATTTTCAATAAGGCGAAAATCGGGGCAACACTGATTCACCCCCCCCTCTTAGGTTGCTATCTGAACTAACAATTGGTATCAGAGCGGAAGTTTAGGTAAGTTATTCCTATGGTCCGGGAAAAGATGGCATCCTCTTCCAATCATGGAACCAGTGAAGGACACAACATAAACAGACCACCATTCTTCAATGGAGAACACTATGACTTCTGGAAAATCAAGATGAAGATATTCATAAAGTCAATAGACGCAGGAATTTGGAAAGCCATTGAAGAAGGTCCCTTTGTGCCTGTAGCAGAAGTAGAAGGAACTTCACAAGTAAAACCAGAAAGTACTTGGAGTGAAGAAGAAAAGAAGAAGGTTCAATATGATCTCAAAGGAATGAAAATTCTTACATCTGCCCTTGGGATGGATGAATTTTTCAGAGTATCAACGTGCACTACATCGAAAGAAATATGGGATACGTTGATGGTGTCTCATGAAGGGACAGATGAAGTCAAGAGATCAAAGATGAATACTCTATCACAAGAATATGAAATGTTCAGAATGCTTCCAGGAGAAAAGGTATTAGATATGCAAAAACGATTCACTCGTTTAATTAATCATTTGATTGCTCTTGGTAGACAATTTTCAAACAGTGACTTGAACATGAAAGTTCTAAGATCACTTACAAGAGTATGGCAACCAAAAGTAACGGCCATCCCAGAGAAGAAGAGTTTATCAAAAATGACTCTTGCAACTTTTTTTGGAAAACTCCAAGAACATGAGTTGGAGTAGAATCGTTTGGAAGAAAATGAACAACATGAGAAGAAGTATCGATCCATTTCCCTAAAAGCAAAAGAAAGCATCAAAGAAGATTATGATGCAGATTCTGAAGAAGAAGACAATGGAAATGTGAATCTTCTAGTAAAGAATTTTGGAAAGTTTCTTAAGAGAAAAGATGTGAAATTCAACAACAACAAATCTTTCCAAAAGAACAATGAGTCATCTTCCTCTCAAAAGATCACATGTTTCGAATGTGGCAAGCCTGGATACTTCAAGTCAGAATGTCCAAATCTTCAGAAGAAGAAACATGGTCTAAGAGAAAAATTCGAAACGAAGGATCAACCCACACGAAGAGCATATTTGGCTTGGGATGATAATGAAGTAAGTTCATCATCAGACTCTGACAAAGAAGAAGCACAAGTTGCTTTGATGGCCTCACATGATTCAGATGTTGAAGATTCCCAGGTTAGTGACAATTCTATATCTTTTCATGATTTAAAGTTTACCATGGAAAATAGTTTTAAATTATGTCAAGAATTTTCTAAGGTTAGCACTAGGCAAAATGATTTGATTTCATCCTTAGAAAGTAAGTGTAGAACTTTACAAGAAGAACTAGACATAGTAAAATCTAAGTTAGATATTACTCATAAATGCACTAAGTGTAGTTCTTTAGAAGAAAAGATAGATAATCTTCAACAAAGAGTTCATAACTTCAATAAAGGAAAACAAAAGTTAGATGATATTCTAAGTGTTCAAAGACATTCAAACAATAAGTCAGGTCTAGGATATACTTCTTACCCAAAGATTAAGGAAGTCAAGAAAACTGTGTTTGTAAAAACAAACATGATGGAAGGATCTTCTAAAAACATTAAGACCAAATCTTTTAGGGATATGAACAATAGGAAGAACAACCCCAATAGACCTCCTAAGAAGATTCATCCTACTCCTAGGAAAACATCTAGTTACAATCATTATTCTTGTACTTATTGTAACAAAATAGGACATACCCCTAGTAGATGTTACTACAAACAATAGGAGTACCAAATAGGGAGTACATTTGGGTTAGAAAGGATGTTAACTTAGAAGGACCCAAAACTTGTTGGGTTCCTAATACCCATGTCTGAACTTTGTCATGTAGGTGTGTATGAAAGCAGCAAAGGATTTATGGTATCTTGATAGTGGCTGCTCATCACACATGACAGGAGACAAAACCAAGTTTTCATTTCTTATACCTAGGGAAAAAGGTTTTGTCACATATGGAAACAATCAAAAGGGAAAGATACTCGGTATTTGAAGAATAGGCACACCCCCTCAAACAGTCATCGATAAAGTTCTTTACGTTGATGGTTTGATGCATAATCTTATGAGTATCAGTCAACTATGTGACAAAGGTTTGAAAGTTGGTTTCATTGATGATATATGTGTAGTAAAAGATGTGAAAACTAAAGAAATTAAGTTTTCTGGGTATAAAGTAAATAAAGTCTTCATGATCTCCTTGGATGAGATTCCACAAAACGTAAGATGCCTTTTGGCCAAGAACAATAGTGATTCATGGCTATGGCATAGAAGACTTGCTCATATACACATAGATCATTTAAACAAACTAGTCAAGCATGATCTAGTTGTTGGGCTTCCAAAGATAAGATTCGAAAAAGACAAGCTTTGTGATGCATGTCAAAAGGGGAAGCAAACCAGAATGTCTTTCAAACCGAAGAACATAGTTTCGACTTCAAGGCCCCTTCAATTGCTACATATGGATTTGTT
The DNA here is from genome assembly GCA_030819835.1 of Acmispon strigosus. Classification (NCBI taxonomy): domain Eukaryota; kingdom Viridiplantae; phylum Streptophyta; class Magnoliopsida; order Fabales; family Fabaceae; genus Acmispon; species Acmispon strigosus. The sequence goes on along the minus strand of JAUAMA010000004.1, from coordinate 13,829,011 downwards.
CGGACCTTCAAGAACAAAATGCCTCGGAGGTAATTTCTATGCACTTGTTATTGTTGATGATTTCTCTAGATTTACATGGACGTTATTCTTGCCTCATAAGAATGAAGCCTTCAATGCATTCAAGAGATATGCAAGGCTAGTTCAAAATGAGAAGTCTTTAAAGATCTCTTATATTAGAAGTGATCATGGTGGAGAATTTCAGAATCAACAATTTCAAGAACTATGTGATGAAAATGGAATATCACATAATTTCTCTACTTCGGGAACACCACAACAAAGTGGTGTTGTAGAAAGGAAGAACAGATTACTTGAAGAATTAGCAAGAACCATGATAAGTGAATCAAGCCTTCCTAAATATTTCTGGGCTGATGCTGTAAGTACTGCGTGCTATGTTTCCAATAGAGTTCTTATTAGACCTATTCTGAAGAAAACCCCCTATGAACTCTACAAAGGAAGGAAACCAAATTTCTCTCATCTACATGCTTTTGGATCAAAATGCTTTGTTTTGAATAATGGCAAGGAAAACCTTGGTAAGTTTGATGAAAAATCAGATGAAGGTATTTTTCTTGGTTATTCTCTAACAAGCAAAGCATATAGAGTCTTTAACAAGAAAACTCTATCTGTGGAAGAATCCACACATGTCTCTTTTGATGAATCTAAATCTTCAATAGAAGATGAAGTCAATCTTCCAGATAATGAAGAAGAAGATATCATTGTCGATGAAAATTCTCAAAAGGATAGAGATCAAAATAAAATACAAGAAGAGCACATTGAAGATAATACTTATCAACTTCCAAAAGAATGGAGAACCCATAAGGATCATCCAGTTGATAATATTATTGGTGATATTTCTAGAGGCGTCTCTACAAGGCTACGCTTAAATGATTCAGTTTCGAATATGGCCTTTGTCTCTCAAATAGAACCATCAAAAGTAAATGATACTCTGGAGGATGAGTATTGGATTGTAGCAATGCAGGAAGAACTAGACCAATTTGAAAGGAATCAAGTTTGGGAACTTGTTCCAAAGTCTAGTGTTAAGCATATTATTGGAACAAAGTGGGTATTTAGAAATAAGTTAGATGAAAATGGTATCATAGTTAGGAACAAAGCAAGATTGGTTGCTCAAGGTTATAATCAAGAAGAAGGCATAGATTTTGATGAAACCTATGCACCAGTAGCAAGGTTGGAAGCCATAAGACTTCTGTTGGCATATGCTTGTTCTTTAAATTTTCCATTATATCAAATGGACGTCAAAAGTGCTTTCCTGAACGGATATATTCAAGAAGAAGTCTATGTGAAGCAACCCCCAGGATTTGAAGATCCAAAGTTCCCTTAACATGTCTTCAGATTAAAGAAGGCACTCTATGGTCTTAAGCAAGCCCCTCGTGCATGGTATGATAGATTAAGCACATTCCTTTGTGATAAAGGATTTCAAAAGGGTAAGGCTGACACAACCTTGTTCATCAAAAGGACCAAAGGTAATACTTTATTAGTTCAAATTTATGTTGATGATATTATCTTTGGTGCAAATAACGAATCTCTCTGTAAGGATTTCTCTAACATGATGCAAGAAGAATTTGAGATGTCTATGATGGGACAGTTAAATTTCTTTCTTGGATTGCAAATCAAGCAATCACGTGATGGAACATTCATAAATCAATCAAAGTTTTGCAAGGCGTTATTAAAGAAATATGATTTGGATGATTGCAAAGCCATAGCCACACTAATGGGGTCTAATACATATTTAGATCAAGACATATCCGGTGTTCCAGTAGACATTACTAAATATAGAGGTATGATCGGATCTCTTCTATACTTAACTGCAAGTAGACCTGATATTATGTTTAGTGTGTGTCTATGTGCTAGATATCAAGCATCTCCTAGGGAATCACATTTGAGTTCCGTTAAACGGATTTTCAAATACTTGAGAGGAACTACAAATGTTGGTTTGTGGTATCCCAAAGGGAGTGTTTGTGATTTGATTGGATATTCTGATTCTGATTATGCTGGTTGTAAAACTGAAAGAAAAAGTACTAGTGGTACTTGTCACTTGTTAGGAAATGCCCTTGTCTCTTGGTCTTGCAAGAAACAAGCATGTGTTGCTCTAAGTACTGCTGAAGCAGAATATATTGCTGCAGGAAGTTGTTGTGCACAAACTCTATGGCTCAAACAACAACTCAAAGATTATGGCTTAGAGCTGGGCTGCATCTCAATTAAATGTGACAACACAAGTGCCGTAAATCTCACTAAAAATCCTATCATGCATTCTCGAACTAAGCATATTGATATAAGACATCATTTCCTTCGAGATCATGTTATGAGGAAAGATATTGAGATTTCTTTTGTGGATACTCATAATCAATTAGCAGATATCTTTACTAAGCCTCTTCCTAAAGATTCATTCTTTAAGATTAGAAGAGAATTAGGCATATTAGATGAGCATGACATTTAAAGTAACATGTTTTGTTGCATAATCATTGTGATAATATATGTTTATATGCATTTAGCTTGATTATCTGCTTCAATATGTATTTAAAATGTGTTACATAGGATTCTAGAGTCTAGAACTCATAAAAATGTCTTAGTAATCGATTACCATAGGTTCTGATGAGTGGATTTTATATGATAATTTTAGGGTCTTTTTAGTCTTTTTATTTTATTATTTTTGAGTCTCATGTAGGTTTTTTATTGTTTTTATGTAGATTTTATATTTATTTTGCATTTTGCATGTAGATTAGATTTTATTTGTTTTTCTACCTTTATTTTATATTTTTAGGAACTTTTATAGAAATTTTATATTTTTAGGAAAAGCTGGTTTAGGTATCATTTTTGTCCAGGGACCACTTTGTAAAGTTTCAGGAAATCAAGGTCCAAAGTGTGAAAGTTCAAGAGTGGAGGACTTAAAGTGAAGATTGAGAGAATATGAGGGCTTGAATTGAAGTGCTAACCAAGAGAGGACCAAAGTGAAAAGAGGAATATGAAGCAACTCTCTTCAAATTAGCACATGGAAAATAAGCTTGAAGGAATTGATGGTAGTGGAGGAGAAGTTTCAGAATTAAACAAGGGCTGAGTAGTGGGTTTTTATGGCATTCAAATCCCACTAACCATGAAGAAGGAAGGAAAACTTGGAGCTGAAACAGCAGGTCCCAGCGCTGCAGCGCTGGGAAGCCAACGCTCATGTGCTGGCCTTCGGTCTGGCAGTGGATTTTTAATGCTTCCAGCGCCCAAGCGTTGGGAATTCTAGCGCTGAAGCGTTGGAGGCTGGATTTTTACTATAAATAGGACCCTTTTCTTCACTTGTAAAACACACCTTTCTTAGAACACAACAAGTGTTCCTCTTTCTCCCTCAAGAACATTGTTCCTAGGAATTGTGGGAAGCCATATTTGAGCTCCTAGTCCAGGGTAATTCAATGCTTCTTTTAGCCATGCTTGGCTAAATTCTTCTTTAAGTTTTTGGGTTGTTTTAGTTTATAATTCATGTTCTAGTTTCTTCTACATTTCTGAATAATACTTTCAAATCATGTTTTATTTGTTTGTTCTTCATTAATCTTGTGTACAAAAGCTTTCTTGCTTTCTACTTATTCATAAGGCCATTTGGTAAGTAGTAAGGGAAATAGGAAATAAAAAAGGTTATAAGTATACATTTCTTAAGGCTATAAGGATGGACGTAACTTTGTGTTGGCCCGAATTCCTTCTTCATCTTCTTTTCTGATTAACTAATAACCAAGGCTATGGAGTTAGTAATTAGGAAAGAAAGGTCTACATTTCTTAAGGCTATTAGGATGTAGAAACTCTAGGCTATAGCACCATGATTTTGGATTTAAAATTCAGAAATTAAGTAGGAGATTTCTAGCATGTTTTATAGACTATGTAAACCAACCCAAGAGCTTAATGTTCATCATCTCTTCTTCTTATTATTTTATGCTATTGTTTCTTTCTAGTTCTCAAACCAACAACAAATATTCATTTTTTAATTTTCTGTTTTAGTACTAAATTTTATAATAATAAGAACACCTATCCCTTGGGTTCGATCTTTTTATATTACGCGATAGTTAATCGTACACTTGCGATTCCGCTATCAAGTTTTTGGCGCCGTTGCCGGGGATAGGTTCTTTTAAGTTCTTATTTTTATTTTGTTTAGTACTTCTTGTTCATATATATATAAAAAATAAAAAAAAAAGAAAAATTGTGATGAACTGGTGCTGCTAATTTGTTTGCTAAGTATTGTCAGGTATAGCAATGGCTGAAACATTTGAGCAAAGGAAGGCAAAAATCCGGGCTGAGGTTGAAAAGGAATATGAGAAGTCGAAGCAGGATATATTCACTCTAGTTAGAGAGTTTTACTCTGATATAGATTGCAAGAGGAAAACCGGATTTTTGCCAAGTCCTGAGCAAGAATGTAAGGCCAGGGAGATTCTACAAGTAAAGATACAAGGCATTATAATGAGGCAGCCCGGGGATGAACAACAACCACTTGTTCATGAAAATGAATTTGTGGTTCAAAAAGAGGAGGTGAAAGAAACCTCCATTGTAGAATTTGTTCTTAAAGACAAATTGGAGATGGAGGAAGAAGAACCTCAAGGAACCTATGCTATAGGTTCAGAAAAGCAAGGAACAGAACAGGGAAGGGAAAATTTATTTATCTCTTCCATTTTTAATTTGAATATTGTTGCCTTGTTAGCTGAAAAATCATTTGGCACCATGTTGTACTTGTGCCAAAATATGCATGATTTGCGGGGTCTAAAGAATTTTGTAATAGACCCCGGTTGAAAAGTGAAATTTGAAGGGTCTATCTCGGACCTTAACAATGAGCTTGTTGGGAGACAACCCAACTTAGGAATAGTTTAAAATTCTGTCATTTAATTTTCTGCATCATCCTTGTAAATAAATAAAAGAAAAAAAAAAACTCTATGTTTTTGCTGCAGGAGAGGCCAGCGCTCCAGCGCTGGAGGCCAACGCTCAAGCGTTAGGCCCCTGTTTTTCACCTCTAATTACCCAGTTTTTATTTTAATCCAGCGCCCCAGCGTTGGCATCCCCAACGCTCAAGCGCTGGAGCTCGGGCAGTGTTGCTGTTTTGTTTTTGTTTGCTGTTTTTAGTTTTTAATAAATTTTGTGTTCACCATTTTCTGAAAGTTTTAGATTCTTTGAGTTTTCCCTTGTTTCTAAACTGGGTTCTAATTTTTGGGAACTCAAGAATTCTTGTTTTAAAAGGTGGACACAATTTTTCAACCCATGTTCTTAATTGTGCTGTTTTTGGAAGTAACAAGTCAAGCAATTTTTTTACTTGTAAGACTTTTGTTTGTTCAATGTTACAGGATAGGTACCAAAAGGAGGAAGAACCCTCTTGAACTTGAGTGTTCAAATTGATTTTTACATTGAGGTTCCCTTGGACCTTTGTGGAAATTTGTTACTATACCAGCTTCTTAGACTTTGTTTTTCTTTTTTATTTTTAGTTTAGTTTTTCTGTTTTGTTTTTGCATGAGTCTTGAGTATATTATCCATTCTGAATGTTGCTATAGCTTTGTGAAATGCTTTATCTGATTAAACTGCTTTGTGAAAAGTTCCATGTTTTTAGGCAGTTAGGATTGCATGCTGTAGAAAGGATTATTGATATCTTGATTGTTTTGGTTGTTGGCAAAGTCTTTTTCTGAGTTCTAAAAAGGGTACCACTTACCCTATCTTTTTCTGAGAGCTGAGGACTCTGAATTCTTGATTGTGAAATTTTTCTGCCTTGTGTTGCATGTTGATTGGAGTTTTGTACACTTTGTGAATTGAGAAGAGATTATAGGCATTTTTGAAAACTCAGATTTTTGCTTGAAATGTTATATCCACTAGTAGCCCCTTTTGAGCCTTAAAAGAGTCATTCTTTGGAGCCTACTTTGTGTGATAATTCTTAAAGTTGTTATTATGATTCATGTGCTGAATTTGTTAGAGCTATGTTTGTTGGGTTTCTCTCTAAAAAAAATATAAGGTATGTGCCTTAGGAAAAAAAATGAAGTAGTGGGGTGAGAAAGAGTATGAGGGGAGTAAAATTCAAGTCATTCATCCCATACATTCCACTACTTTGTTGAAAAAAAAAAAAAAAAAAAAGAGAAAGAAGAAAAAGAGGAAAAATTGAGAGGACCCTTGTGTTGAATTGTTGAAGCTCTTAAGTCAAAGAAAAATCACTTAACAACAAGTTTCTGAGTCAGCCACTAGAGTTGCCAATTTCTTGAAATCCATACCTTAAATTGTTCAACCCTTTGGTCAAGTTACAACCTTAAAAATCTCTTCAACATCACTTGGTTGCTTTACTTCAGTTTTGATTTGAATTATAGGCAGGATTATTGAGCTTTCTTGTTTTCATGGAGAATATCATTTTTGTGAGCTTATTTGATGAACTCAAACATGTTAAAAGCCAAGCCTAACTTTCTTGATTCTTTGTCTCTTAAACATGCATGTCTTTCTTATCCGCTAAGCTTTCTGGAAAATTATCATATTTCAATCGGATAAAAACTTTCTCTAAACTCAGGGACGAGTTTTTCTTTAAGTTTTGTCGCTTGAGGACAAGCTGTCGTTGGGTATAGTGGTGTGATGAGTGGATTTTATATGATAATTTTAGGGTCTTTTTAGTCTTTTTATTTTATTATTTTTGAGTCTCATGTAGGTTTTTTATTGTTTTTATGTAGATTTTATATTTATTTTGCATTTTGCATGTAGATTAGATTTTATTTGTTTTTCTACCTTTATTTTATATTTTTAGGAACTTTTATAGAAATTTTATATTTTTAGGAAAAGCTGGTTTAGTTATCATTTTTGTCCAGGGACCACTTTGTAAAGTTTCAGGAAATCAAGGTCCAAAGTGTGAAAGTTCAAGAGTGGAGGACTTAAAGTGAAGATTGAGAGAATATGATGGCTTGAATTGAAGTGCTAACCAAGAGAGGACCAAAGTGAAAAGAGGAATATGAAGCAACTCTCTTCAAATTAGCACATGGAAAATAAGCTTGAAGGAATTGATGGTAGTGGAGGAGAAGTTTCAGAATTAAACAAGGGCTGAGTAGTGGGTTTTTATGGCATTCAAATCCCACTAACCATGAAGAAGGAAGGAAAACTTGGAGCTGAAACAGCAGGTCCCAGCGCTGCAGCGCTGGGAAGCCAACGCTCATGTGCTGGCCTTCGGTCTGGCAGTGGATTTTTAATGCTTCCAGCGCCCAAGCGTTGAGAATTCTAGCGCTGAAGCGTTGGAGGCTGGATTTTTACTATAAATAGAACCCTTTTCTTCACTTGTAAAACACACCTTTCTTAGAACACAACAAGTGTTCCTCTTTCTCCCTCAAGAACATTGTTCCTAGGAATTGTGGGAAGCCATATTTGAGCTCCTAGTCCAGGGTAATTCAATGCTTCTTTTAGCCATGCTTGGCTAAATTCTTCTTTATGTTTTTGGGTTGTTTTAGTTTATAATTCATGTTCTAGTTTCTTCTACATTTCTGAATAATACTTTCAAATCATGTTTTATTTCTTTGTTCTTCATTAATCTTGTGTACAAAAGATTTCATGCTTTCTACTTATTCATAAGGCCATTTGGTAAGTAGTAAGGGAAATAGGAAATAAAAAAGGTTATAAGTATACATTTCTTAAGGCTATAAGGATGGACGTAACTTTGTGTTGGCCCGAATTCCTTCTTCATCTTCTTTTCTGATTAACTAATAACCAAGGCTATGGAGTTAGTAATTAGGAAAGAAAGGTCTACATTTCTTAAGGCTATTAGGATGTAGAAACTCTAGGCTATAGCACCATGATTTTGGATTTAAAATTCAGAAATTAAGTAGGAGATTTCTAGCATGTTTTATAGACTATGTAAACCAACCCAAGAGCTTAATGTTCATCATCTCTTCTTCTTATTATTTTATGCTATTGTTTCTTTCTAGTTCTCAAACCAACAACAAATATTCATTTTTTAATTTTCTGTTTTAGTACTAAATTTTATAATAATAAGAACACCTATCCCTTGGGTTCGATCTTTTTATATTACGCGATAGTTAATCGTACACTTGCGATTCCGCTATCAGGTTCTGTAATCGATTATCCTTGATCTCGGTCCTCGTGCCTGTTAGAATTCTATAAGTAATCGATTACCCCAACTGCTGTAATCGATTACCTACTCAAAATTTGAATAAATTTCAAATTTAAACTTCCAGTAATCGATTACCCCAACTGCTGTAATCGATTACCTGCTCGAAAAACTGCCAGAATTTCAAATTTCCCTCCATCCTTTGAAATTCAAACTTGGATCAACTGCTCTGTAATCGATTACCCAACTGCTGTAATCGATTACATGCTCGAGTTATTTAAATCAGCCTTAGATGATGATCAAACATACCTTCCAAGATTCATTCTAAACCCTGATTTCTAACATCCACGGCAACATGTCTTTCTCTCCTTGCCTATCCTCAGCCTTTTGTCCTCACAATCCATTAAATTTCTCATGCCTTCTCCCCACTTCTGCTGAGAAAACTCGATTTATCTCTCACTTTGTCAAACAAACTATTCGCACACCCACCTATGCCAACTTCAATTCCTTCCTCGACGCTGGCCTCACGTTTCCTGCTTTACTCGGGCATCAATATCTCGATAATTTTATTACATCAACTACACCTTACTATCCAAAATTAGTCAAGGTTTTCTACTGCAACTTGGAAGTTCAAGGCACTGGCATCAAATCCTCTATTAAAGGGACTACTGTTCAATACTCTCTTATATCTCTTGGACGATGTTTGGGTCTTCCCACTTCTGGTGCACAGTTGGGAACTCATTTGCCCTGCCCCTGGCCCGACTACAATTCCGAGTCGTTTTATCAATCATTATGTCGCTTTACTCCTTCTGAGATAAAGAAACTTCATCCCCCTCGTACCAAAACTTGTCCCTTTCATGTTGATGTCCTTACCACCACCAACCATTTGCTTCATTACTTGATTCATCAAATTCTTCTGCCTCAGGAAGATCTTCTTGCTCATATTAGTGAGTTCGAACTCCAACTATTGTATGGCATTCTCAATGGTCATGCCATCAACTGGACCTTCCTGGTGATGCATCATATGCTCACATGCAGAAATGAAGCGCAATCCTTTCCATATGTCCACAACATCACTCACCTTCTCCTTCATTCTAGTGTTCCCATTGACAATAAGTATGATGTGCGATCTTCTAAATACAAGTGTGTTGATACAAAGGTCCTATCTAGTTTAGGCCTATTTCATGATTATGGTATTGACACTCTTTCTTGGTTGCTTCATTATGACGGTATTGATCCATCCATGGATGATGAAGACGTGTCCGATGACTCTTAGTTTTCTAGGCTAGTTTCCCCTTCCCTGTTATAGTTTGTAATCTTTCTTTATGTAACTTTCATTCTGTTGTTGCTTGTACTTTTCTTATTTTCTATAAGATGTTTGGATGGTTGTGCTTTTTTCTTGTTTTACGTCTTTACCCCCATACCCCCATGTTTTATTTTGCAATATATACTGGTATGGTTGTATGCCTGTATTTTTTGGCCTTTTCTTCTTTTTGATGAAGTCAAAAGGGGGAGAAAGGTTCTGTGCTATTAAAGATCATATGCAGGATTTCAACAAGTCCATTAGAAAGGGGGAGAAATACTAGATTACATCAATCAGGGGGAGTTCTTCAACTGAATTGCAAATATGATCTTCAAGTATCAAGAATGCGTTTGCCATCATCAAAAAGGGGGAGATTGTGAAGAAGGTCTTGCTCCTGACCCTGGCTGTGGTTTTGATGACGACAAACTCATCGACAAAAAGAAGAAAAGAAGACTTCGAAGAAATAGCGCTACAAAGTTCATCAATAGTCTAGAAGTCTTAGTTTAGGTGAGTTATGCTTCTAAAGGTCTATTAAAGCATAAAGGCTCTTAAAACACCTAAACTAATCAAGCTAAGTGTTTTCATAACTTCAAAGAAGTAGAAAACTTTAAGCCGATCTCAAAGGATCAAGTTTCTGGAAGATGGACTTCAGTGTAATCGATTTCAGGATTCTGGTAATCGATTACACCTAGGAAGGTAATCGATTACTTGTTGTTTGTAATCGATTACATGTTTGAATTTGAAATTCAAACTGAAACGGCTATTAGTGTAATCGATTACACTAAGTGATGTAATCGATTACCAGAACGAAAAGTTACATCTTTTCATGAACCATTGTGTCCCAAACCTTTTGAAAAGGGTTGTGATGGTTCAAGGATGTTTCCCTTGCCTATATAAAGTCCATTTGAGTCCAGAACATAACAACACATGAGAATACAACATTAGGCCAAAGCTTTGTCCAAATTAGTTCATCTTTTAGAACTTAAACCTTCAAGAGCCTAAATTCTGAGTTCATGATCTTCATGTTTATAAGAACACTTTAGTTGTTCATATCTTGAGGAACTCAGAATTATATTATGCTTAAAATCCTTAAAGCATAAATTCTCATGATCAATCCACATCTATGTTAAAGGATTGATACAGCCAATTGTAAAACTCTTCTTCATCTCTTTCTGTAAGATTGAGTTTTTCACCGTGGTATTCGGTGAAGGGTTGTTGTCACTGAAAGTAGTATACTTTCAGGGTATTGATTGAAGGTGGTTTAGCCTTCAAGGTCTGAGGGTGGTTTGCCTTCAGGAACTGAAAGCGGTTTGCTTTCAGGGGCTGTTGAAAGTGGTTTGCTTTCACAGGGTATTGGTAGAAATTCTTGGGGTCCTTGGGTTAGGAACTTGTAAGAGATTTTTATCAATAGTGGAAAAATCCTCAAGGTGTTTCTTTGAGGGACTGGACGTAGCCTTCGGTGGATAGAAGGTGAACCAGGATAAAACCCCGTGTGTGAATTCTTCTCATCCTTCATCCTTTTACTTTCAAGCAATACTCAATTCCGCTGCAATCACAACAATCGTTTCGTGATTATCATCATCTTGAAAGTAACATTTTCAATAAGGCGAAAATCGTGGCAACACTGATTCACCACCCCCTCTCAGGTTGGTATCTGAACTAACAGGAATAACCATCTCTGAAAGGAATGAATAAACATCACAGCCTTATCAACAGAATCAGTCCGCCAGAAGGGTTCGTCCGGTCACCTCAAAGGAAACAACATCAAAGATATACGTAGGAAAGCATTCTCGCAGAAGACAGTCCGATGGCGCAAGAAAGGAAGATATTCAAGTACAAGATTGTCCGGTGACTCAAGACAGATGAATCAACAGCTTCAAATGATCAGCTTCTTCTCTCATGATCACCTAATGGAAATCTGCACAGCTTACCTGAAGCAGCTGAATCAGTCCGCCACCCAAATCTACAAAGATCAAATTGGGAGACCGTGTTGTTTAAAGGAGAAAGAGTGAAAGAGCATAGCAACCTCTGAAGAAACACCTTCCGCCTCGAAGCCTCTCTAGCATCATATAAAGGAGTTGTGGATCAAATCTCTCAGGTGGAGAACTTCAGTGAAAACAAGTAGAAAGAAAGGATTCAATTCTCTAAGACAGGAATGTTATGCTCCTTAAAGAAGAACTGACTGAAGGAATTTCGTTTGGTAATGCAAGCCACTCAATAACGAAACTTCAAGCACTCAATGAAGACTGTGTCTGCCAAAGCTCTATGGAAGAATCCGTCCGCCAAAGTATAACTCGCGCCAAAGATACAAAGATCAATAAGTACGTCTTTCGAGGATATCAAGTCAACAGAAGTATTAAAGAAATTATTCTCTTGAATAATTACTTCTTTCTTCGTCTGCACGTTTATCAAAGTTCTGGCAATAACAGAAAGAAAGATGGGACACAATTAATCCAATACTTCTTGGTCCCACTACTTCTCTGCTTATCCTCAAATCAAGCTGACATCGCAAAATCAACGGCAAGAATCTCTGAGCATCGTACACTCTCAACGGTCGAAATTCAAAAATCTGACCAAGGCACGTGATGAGTATTAGCTGTCAAGCACTGGGGTAAAATGGTCAAAATAGTCTCCACCGCTGTATGCTCACACATTATATACAGAGAAACTAGCTCAAAGCTACTCGCTCAGCATGGAGCCAGACGACATCAACCCAGACGAACTGATGATTTCCAAATCATATCTTACGCTTGCAGAGAAACCTCTGATCGTGACTTACGCCTGCTGAGAGATGTAGAACTAGCCGTTATGTGCTTCCCGGAGAGGACGAAGCACTGCGGACAGGTTTTCTCTCCTGCTGAGGAGAATGAACAAAGATCTTCAACTGAAGATATATATAGAGAAACCTGCTTCCGTAGCAACTTGGCGACTAGAACTAAATTGTACACATCTCAATCTAGTTCGTCCAAAGACCAAGGCAACCTTGGTTTCAACTCAGGAAACTTCAAGTCATATCCCAACCTGAGTTAAGTTGCTTATGTGTGTGGAAACCTTATAGAGTTTAACTCTCATCATATCCCACACACATAACTTAGAACAAGATATCAACTTGCTTATGATCTCTCTGTTCTATAAGCTTCATTTCTTCTACCCACTCTTATCAAGAAGAGAATATTGTTGAAAAGAAAAACCCTGAAAAAGGTGTCAGGAGAAGTCTTGTATAATACTTGTAAGGAGAAGTCCTGATAATACTTGTAAGGAGGAGTCCTAACAATACTTGTAAGGAGAAGTCCTTCGAATACTTGATAGGAGAAGTCCTTAGAATACTTGTTGGGAGAATTCTCCGATAATACTTGTACTATTTGTTGAAATAGTGAAAATCTTGGTGAAGCCAAGGACTGGACGTAGCCCTGTCGATTATGGGGGTGAACCAGGATAAAAACTATGTGTGCTTTACTTTCATGCTTTACTGCTTCCTCGCTGCACATGTGTTCATACTCTCATAAATATATTTATTATCTTGAAGAACAAATAATTAACTTTCAACATCCGTTAAATATTTCACGTATTCCTACTCATTTCATAGAATATCTTGTAATGAAAATAAATGAATTCCAACGGATGATTAATAAACAAATATTTAGAAAAGAAATTGAAAAATGTGTCACACAATTCAAACCCCCCCCCCCCCCTTTCTTCTGTGTTTCTTGCACCTTCAGTCGTCATCAAAACCTCAGCCAGGGTCAGGAGCAAGACCTTCTTCACAATCTCCCCCTTTTTGAATATGGCAAACACATTCTTTGAACTTTGAATATCAGTGTTTCTTCTTTGTTGAAACTCCCTCTGTTTGATGTAATCCGATATATCTCCCCCTTTCTGATTCACTTGTTGAATTCCTGCATATAATCTTTAAAGAACACAGAACCTTTCTCCCCATTTTGACTTTATCAAAAAGAAGAAAAGGCCAGAGACATGTATACAAACAAGTGTATATACAAATAAAGCATAGGGGTTGGGGGTAAACTAGTAAAAGTGTGAAAAATCCAAACAAAAGCATACTATATATATATATATATATATAATCAGATGTAGTAGTTACATATGGCATAGAAACATATTACAAACATTAGTAGTAGTTCTTTATATTACAACAAAGGAGAAAGCCTATTATAGTAGATATAGTCCTATACTGGATAGAGTTTGTCCAGATTACACATGACTAGAATCCTCACACATCTCAGAAGGGTCAAGTTCCTTGAGACTCTCGATCTTTCTACGCATAAAGGAGTTCGCTGTTTCTATTCGATTCTTCAAAAGCAGGATTCGGGAGCGAATAGTATCCTCCAGATGACTCAATCTTTGGGAGAGACGAAGTGCCAAGATGTCCATGCGTTCAAGGATAACTTTAGTTTCCTGAGAACAGTTTGAAGGAATCGTATAAAAAGGAGACAGCCCAGCAGATGCAGCATTAGTTTGGATGTCTATGCGATATCGATTATTCACATAAGAATCATGGAAGGAATCCCTTCGAGGAGGATTGATAGGAGAGGAGACATTGGAAGGACGAGATACGAACCCCATTGTTAGAACAAGACCAAGGAAGAAAGCAGAAGATTTTGTAGATAAGAAGGGTCAGATCAAGAGTTTTAGTTATGGCGAGGGAACAAGAGAATGAAGCCAGATTTTATAGAGACTTGTATGTGTAATCGATTACAGCAGTTATGTAATCGATTATCAAATGGTTTTGAAGAGCACGAGGACTAGAAAACTTGTGTTAATCGATTACAAGATATATGGTAATCGATTACTTAAGACATTTTGCAAGTTCTAAGCTATAAAATCCTATGTAATAGATTACTAGAAGTGATTAATCATATACCCAAGTGCAAAATCACACAAAAGACATATAACTAACAATATAGGCAAATAGGAACTCAGATACATGCAATCACACATAAGTAAAATTGATATTGAATCATGAAAACAAGCATGTAACTATATGTTCACACATAATCACACAAATAATAATGCACATAATCATGTAATTAAGCATATAAAGACATAATCAGATAAATATCTAATTAAATATCAGTTTCAGCTATAATGCCTAATTCTCTTCTAATTTTAAAGAAAGAGTCTTTAGGAAGAGGTTTAGTAAATATATCAGCCAATTGATTATGTGTATCTACGAAGGAAATCTCAATATCTTTACTTATGACATGATCTCGAAGAAAATGATGTCTTATATCAATATGCTTTGTTCGAGAATGCATGATGGGGTTTTTCGTGAGATTAATGGCACTTGTATTGTCACATTTGATGGGGATGCAGCCCAGCTCTAAGCCATAATCTTTGAGTTGTTGTGTGATCCATAAGGTTTGTGCACAACAACTTCCTGCATCAATGTTTTCTACTTCAGCAGTACTTAGAGCAATACATGCTTGTTTCTTACAGGACCAAGAAACAAGAGCATTTCCCAACAAGTGACAAGTACCACTTGTACTCTTTCTGTAAGACCCTCTATTTTTAGTATTTTTATTGTTGGTCCCTAACTTTTGATTATTTATGCTTTGGACCCCGAACTATTTTATTGTTCAGTTTCTAGTCCTTATTAGACTCTTGTTGAATAATGTTTGGTGGTATTATCCTTGGAATTTGATATGAATAAAGTCTTCAAGGAATTGTTTGATACTTGGGTAAAAGAGTATATTTGATTGATTGATAACAAGATGAGTCGTGGCTTAGCGGTTGAGGCTTAAGCGTTTGAGGTGCAAGGCTGGTGTTCGAATCTTAGTGAAGGAAGTTTTACTTTTTTTAAAACCATTTTCGAGTAGCCTTGTTAATGAAGCTGAAATTTCAGTTTAAATTTGAAATTCAAACATGTGAGTAATGGAGAGTTAATGAGTGTTTTAATGGGGGTTAATGGGGGATATTATTCTGAATAATGAGGGAGTTATTTCTGAGTTTATGGGAGGGTTATGGTTCAGATTTTTCTGCATAATGTAGAGCCACATATTCAGGTTTCTCCCTACTGTTATTTTTCTTGCTGTTGCTTCTACTGCCTCCAAGTTTCTCCTGCACGTTTGGCTTCTCCCTTCTGCTGTTTCTCCTTCTGTTTTGCTGCTGCGTTATCCCCTTGGGAAGGAGTAAAACCACATCCAACCTCCTTAATCTCAGAGGTTCTTAGTTGCATTCGGTAATGTTTCATCTTCAGTCAATTCTGAATCCTTTTCATGTTCAAAAACTCAATCCAAGTCCTTACCGTTTCTATTTTTGGATACAACCCTCTTTTCCCAATTCAAGCTTGATCACGTGACGTACTATATAATTCTCGAGGGTGTGGACGAGCATCATCGTGAGGAAGATAATCTCAGAGGCTATACTTTCGTTCCCAGGCCGAATTCGAGGTAGGTTGCCTTAGTGTTACGCAATTTAAGGTTTTGATTAGAGAAATTGTGAAATTAGGGAAAAATAATTATTGGCATGAAAGAAACCTAATTTATGATGATGAAATGATGTAGGAATGTTTTAGATGAAAGCCCTTGATGAAAATCCTTTTTCCGAACTCAAAATTGTGAAAACTGTGTTTCTGGTCGTCCTGGACAGGGAGCCAACGCATGAGCGTTGGGCTCCTGGCGCCTGGGCGTTGGGAATTAGGTCCCAGACAAGGAGCCAATGGTTGAGCGTTGCCATCCCAGCGCCCCAGCGTTGGGCTTCTGTCAGCCCAGTGCTGTTTTGTCGTTCTTTGGTAAAAATTGATTTTAGGGTTTTATCCTTACTTCCAGTGATTGACTTAGGCCTATAACTTGTGGATTGATAGGTTGGGCTGGAAGTGGATGCAAAATAATCAAAGGTAAGGGTAACTTCGGTTTTAGAGAGTCTTGAGTCATGCTTGCTATTTTTCGTTTTTGCATGCGGTTGATCAATGAAATACCCTGATATTGTTGATGTTGTAATTCTTTGATAGTGTTGATTTTATGATGTGAAAAGCTTGAGGATATGAATATGTCCATAGAATTAATTGACAAACTATGAATTGAGAATTGGTTGTGATTATGTGGTTGATAATATGTTAATGGTTGATTTGATTGTTGCGGGAAAATTGTATGAGAAGGGTGGTGATTTAATGACTTGTTTAACATGAGGCATCCACTGTTTTGATAAGTTTGATTGTGGAATGTTAATCAAATGATAATATGTTGGATAAAGGAGAATGTTGTGTGAACAGTTGGTTCATGAGGATTGTATAATTTTGGCATAGAATATGCATATCCTAGGTTGGAATGGTGGGGTGGACGGTGATTGCCACGGGACCATGATGACGGTGGGGAGGACGGGTGATTGCCATGTGACCGGAAGGGCGGGAAGGTGGACGGTATTGCCATATGCTTCCCTGTTCCCGTTTGGAACGAAGTCGCTACCATTTGGAATGATGTATCTTGGCCAAAGTTGTTGAGCATGTAGTTGCATATGTGGTTGCATGAGAAAATAACTTATGAGTTGGAAAGCCATGTCTTGATGGTAAGAATATGCGTTATAATGGGTTGGTCGTTATCCTTGTTTTTCTCACTCAAGGATGACATTATGCTGTACTGCTTACCCTGGGGTTTCCTTTTCAATTTTATAATATGCTATGTCGTTGTTTGTTTGGGCGCTTAACGCCAGGAAAAAATAGACAAAGCGATGATCGTCGTCTCTCGAGAAGCTTACGGAATCAGAGTGCGCAGCGAATGCATGGGAGTTTTCTGAAGATGATGTTTTAAGGATTTCCGCTATTTTATTTTATCTTGGGCTCGTCTGTTGAGCATTATTTTTATTAATAATAATCCGCTATTTCCGCTTCCGCGTATTATTATTATTTTTTAATGGGTTTATTATTGAGTAAATTTTTGAGGGACGAAACCGTTTTAAGAAATTGAGTTTTTCTGAGAGGTTTTAATTTCCGCGTATTTACCATGTAATCCTCAAACCAAAATTGGGGTGTTACATTTGTGGTATCAGAGCTTTGGTTGAGAAAAACCAGAGCTGTTGGGTAGAATTGGTTGTTAGGACTTTGCGTTCTGAAATCGATTGACGGGGTGCCAATTGAAAGAAGAACTGTGTGGATTAAATATGTTTAAAGATTGCTATGATTTTAGAGGGTTGTTCCTTGAGCGGATGACCCAACAGGAGATAAATGAATTGTATAACCATCTAACTGTATAGCTATTTCTGATTCTGGATAAACTGTTGACTTTCTTACAAGCAGGAGTAAAAGGTTAGCAAATCCCGAATCTGAAATGGCCAATCCGAATAACCTGGACCAGATGGCTGCTTCTATCACAAGTTTGACGACTTAGATGATTGACCAGGCGAATGCTGCTGCCATCCGGGCGGAGGAGGAAGCCACTCGGGCTGCTGCCACTGCTGCTACACTGGCACAACAGGAGGAGAGATAGATAGCTGCTGCCCAGACTAGAGGCTTGAATGACTTCAAGCGTTAGGACCCGCCGAGGTTTTCTGGAGGCTACGATCCGGAAGAAGCCGATCTTTGGTTGCAAGAAGTGGAGAAGATCTTCACCTTCCTTCAGACCCCTGCTGCTGCTAAGGTTAATCTTGCTGCTTATCTTCTGTCGGGTGAAGCAGAACACTGGTGGAACAGAGCGAAAGAAATGATGGAAGCTGCTCATCATATTGTTTCTTGGGAGGCTTTCAAGGAAGCTTTTCTGGCGAAATACTTTCCCAGGAGTGCTAGGGCTGCAAGAGAAAAAGAATTCACAGAGCTGAAGCAGAGGAATATGTCAGTTGGTGAGTTTGCTGCAAAGTTAGAGTCGCTAGCCAGACACTACAGATTTTTCCGAGACTGGTGATGAGTGGATATTATATGATGTTTTTAGGTTGTTTTTAGTCTTTTTATTTTATTATTTTTGAGTCTCATATAGGATTTTTATTCTTTTTATGTAGATTTTATATTTATTTTGCATTTTGCATGTAGATTAGATTTTATTTGTTTTTCTAAATTTATTTTATATTTTTGGGAATTTTTATATCTATTTTATATTTTTAGGAAAAGCTGGTTTAGTTATCATTTTTGTCCAGGGACCAATTTGTAAAGTTTCAGGAAATCAGGGACCAAAATGTGAAAGTTCAAGAGTGGAGGACTAAAAGTGAAGATTGAGAGAATTAAAGGGCCAGAATTGAAGTGCTAACCAAGAGAGGACCAAAAGTGGAAAAGAAGAATATGAAGCAACTCTCTTCAAATTAGCACATGGAAAATAATGTTGAAGGATTGATGGTAGTGGGAAGAAGGTTTTAGAATTGATTAAAGGTTGAATAAGTGGATTTCTAAGGCATTCAAAACCCACTACCATGAAGAAGAAAGGAAAAGCTTGGAGCTGAAACAGCAGCACCCAGCGCTGCAGCGCTGGGAAGCCAGCGCTGAAGCGCTGGCCCTCGGTCTGGAAGTGGGATTTAATTGCATCCCAACGCCCAAGCGTTGGGAATGCCAGCGTTCAAGCGCTGGAGGCCAGATTTTTGCTATAAATAGGGAGGCAATTTGCTCTTGTAAAACACACCTCTTAGAATACAACAAGTATTCTCTATTTCTCCCTTTTGAGCATTGTTCCTAGGACTTGTGGGAAGCCATACTTGAGCTCCTATCCAGGGTAATTAAATGACTCCTTTAACCATGCTTGGCTAACTTCTTCTTTAAGTTTCTTGGGTTGTAGTAGTTTATAAATTTATGTTTTAGTTTTGTTTCTACCTTTCTGAATATTATTTCCAATTCTTGTTTTAATTCCTTGTTCTTAATTTTATCTTGATGATCACAAGTGTTTTTGCTTATTACTTATACGAATGAGAATTGGTAAGTAGTAAGGGATCTAGGATTAAAAAAGGCTATAAGTATATATCGCTAAGAGATTAGGATAGACGTAGCTTTGTGTTGGCCTGAACTTCATCTTCATCTTCTTCTTTAGTTAACTAGATTGCAAGAAATTGGGTTTAGTAATTAAAAAGAAAGTTCTACAATGTGTAAGAGATTAATTTGTAGATATACTAGGCTATAGCACCTTGAACTTGGATTTAAAATTCAGAAATTAAGTAGATACTTGCTAGCATATTTTATATTCTATGTAAACCAACCCAAGAACTTAATTCACATCATATTTATCACATCTTTATTTTATGCTATTATTCTTGTTTGCTCTAAAAAAACGACAACATATTTTCATCTTTAATTTTCTGCACAAGTACTAAATTTTATATTAATAAGAACACCTATCCCTTGGGTTCGATCTTTTTACTACGCGATAGTTAATTGTACACTTGCGATTCCGCTATCAACCGGATTGACGAAGGGTTCATGTGTGAACGCTTTATCAATGGACTGAACTATGAATTGAAGCGAACTGTACAACCGCTGGGAATTGAGTGCTACCAGGTGTTAGTGGAGAAGGTGAAAGGCATTGAGGCTATTGATGCTCGTCGAGGCAAACAACAAGGGGGTGGTGGACCAGCCAGATCCCACCCAGGAAAGAGTGACAGAGGTAAGGGACCATATCAACGTCCTCAAACCAATGGGCACACTGAGGAAGCAAACCCAGCTGCTGGAGATAAACAGGATGTTCGAGGAGCAACGAAGTCACTAGAGGAAATCGCATGCTTTAGGTGCAATCAGAATGGACATTATGCTAGTAACTGCCTTGAGAGAGCTAATTGCTGGAACTGTAACAGGCCAGGACACACTGCGAGGAACTGCTGGGCTCCGAAGGCTGGGGCACGGTGAGTGTTGTCCGAGAAGGAACAGAGGACGAGAATGGTGTCACGAGAGAATAAGGCGTGTGAACAGTACCCTAGTTTAATTTCTCTCTCTTCGAGTTTCGGGGATGAAACACTTTTTAAGGGGGGTGGTATTGTAAGACCCTCAATTTTCAGTATTTTTATTGTTGGTCCCTGAGTTTGGATTATTTATGCTTTGGACCTCGAAATATTTTATAGTTCAGTTTCTAGTCCTTATTAGACTCTTGTTGAATAATGTTTGGTGGTATTGTCCTTGGAGTTTGATATGAATAAAGTCTTCATGGAATTGTTTGATACTTGGGTAAAAGAGTATATTTGATTGATTGATAACAAGATGAGTTGTGGCTTAGCGGTTGAGGCTTAAGCGTTTGAGGTGCACAGCTGGTGTTCGAATCTTAGTGAAGGAAGTTTTATTTTTTTAAAACCATTTTCGAGTAGCCTTGTTAATGAAACTGAAATTTGAGTTTAAATTTGAAATTCAAACATGTGAGTAATGGAGAGCTAATGAGTGTTTTAATGGGGGTTAATGGGGGATATTAATCTGAATAATGAGGGAGTTATTTCGGAGTTTATGGGAGGGTTATGGTTCAGATTTTCGTGCATAATGTAGAGCCACATATTCAGGTTTCTCCCTACTGTTATTTTTCTTGCTGCTGCTTCTACTGCCTCCAAGTTTCTCCTGCACGTTTGGCTTCTCCCTTCTGCTGTTTCTCCTTCTGTTTTGCTGCTGCGTTATCCCCTTGGGAAGGAGTAAAACCACATCCAACCTCCTTAATCTCAGAGGTTCTTAGTTGCATTCCGTAAGGTTTCATCTTCAGTCAATTCTAAATCCTTTTCATGTTCAAAAACTCAATCCAAGTCCTTACGTTTCTGTGTTTGGATACAACCTTCTTTTCCCAATTCAAGCTTGATCACGTGACATACTATATAATTCTCAAGGGTGTGGACAAGCATCTTCGTGAGGAAGATAATCTCAGGGGCTACACTTTCGTTCCGAGGCCGAATTCGAGGTAGGTTGCCTTAGAACCCTTATTCCCTTGTGTTAGGAAATTTAAGGTTTTGATTAGAGAAATTGCGAAATAGGGGAAAATAATTATTGGCATGAAAGAACCCTATTTTATGATGATTAATTGATGTAGGAATGTTTTAGATGAAAGCCCTTGATGAAAATCATTTTTCTGAACTCAAAATTGTGAAAATTGTTTCTGGTGGTCCTGGACAGGGAGCCAACGCATGAGCGTTGGGCTCCTGGCGCCTGGGCGTTGGGAATCAAGTCCCAGACAGGGAGCCAACGCTTGAGCGTTGGCATCCCAGCGCCCAAGCGTTGGGCTTCTGTCAGCCCAGTGCTATTTTGTCGTTCTTTGGTTAAAATTGATCTTAGGGTTTTATCCTTACTTCCAGTGATTGACTTAGGCCTATAACTTGTGGATTGATAGGTTAGGCTGGAAGTGGATGCAAAATAATCAAAGTTAAGGGTAACTTCGGTTTTAGAGAGTCTTGAGTCATGCTTGCTATTTTCCGTTTTTGCATGCGGTTGATCAATGAAATACCCTAATAATGTTGATTCTGTAATTCTTTGATAGTGTTGATTTTATGATGCGGAAAGCTTGAGGATATGAATATGTCCATAGAATTAATTGACAAACTATGAATTGAGAATTGGTTATGATTATGTGGTTCATAATGTGTTAATGGTTGATTTGATTGTTGTGGGAAAATTGTATGAGAAGGGTGGTGATGTAATGACTTGTTTAACATGAGGCGTCCACTGTTTTGATAAGTTTGATTGTGGAATGTTAATCAAATGATAATATGTTGGATAAAGGAGAATGTTTTGTGAACAGTTGGTTCATGAGGATTGAATACTTTTGGCATAGCATATGCATATCCTAGGTCGGAATGGTGGGGTGGACGGTGATTTCGACCGGACCATGATGACGGTGGGGTGGGCGAGTGATTACCACGTGACCGGAAGGGCGGCAAGGTGGACGGTATTGCCATAGGATTCCTTGTTCCCGTTTGGAACGAAGTCGCTCCCGTTTGGAACGATGTATCTTGGCCAAAGTTGTTGAGCATGTAGTTGAGCATGTAGTTGCATATGTGGTTGCATGAGAAAATAACTTATGAGTTGGAATGCCATGTCTTGATGGTAAGAATATCTGTTATAATGGGTTGGTCGTTATCGTTGTTTTTCTCACACAAGGATGACATTATGCTGTGCTGCTTACCCTGGGGTTTCCTTTTCAATTTTATAATATGCTATGTTTGACTATGATTATTTGTTTTAAGAAGTTAACCCTTTCTGTTTCTCGTTTATTGTTTCGGCGCTTAACACCAGGAAAAAATAGACAAAGCGATGATCGTCGTCTCTCGAGGAGCTTACGGAATCAGAATGCGCAACGGATGCATAGGAGTTTTCTGAAGATGATGTTTTAAGGATTTCCGCTATTTTATTTTATCTTGGGCTCGTCTGTTGAGCATTATTTTATTTAATAATAATCCGCTATTTCCGCTTCCGCGTATTATTATTATTTAATAATGGGTTTATTATTGAGTAAATTTTTGAGGGACGAAACCGTTTTAAGAAATTGAGTTTTTCTGAGAGGTTTTAATTTCCGCGTATTTACCATGTAACGCTCAATCACAAATTGGGGTGTTACACTTTCTTTCAGTTTTACATCCAGCATAATCTGAATCAGAATATCCAATCAAGTCACAAACACTTCCTTTAGGATACCACAGACCAACATTTGAAGTTCCTTTCAGATATTTGAAAATGCTTTTGATTGAACTCAAATGTGATTCCCTAGGAGATGCTTGATATCTAGCACATAAACACACACTAAACATAATATCAGGTCTACTTGCTGTTAAACAAAGAAGAGATTCGATCATACCTCTATACTTGGTAATGTCTACAGGAACACCAGACTAATCTTGATCTAGATATGTATTAGACCCCATAGGCCTTGTAATCATCCAAATAATATTTCTTTAAAATCTCCTTGCAAAACTTTGATTGGTTGATGAATATTCCATCATTTGATTGCTTAATTTGCAATCCTAGAAAGAAATTTAACTGTCCCATCATAGACATCTCAAATTCCTCTTGCACCATGTTAGAGAAATCCTTACACAGAGATTCGTTAGTTGAACCAAAAATAATATCATCTACATAAATTTGTACCAATAAAGTGTTACCTTTGGTTTTCTTGATAAACAAGGTTGTGTCAGCCTTACCCTTTTGAAATCCTTTTTCACAAAGGAATGCGCTCAATCTGTCATACCATGCATGAGGGGCTTGTTTATGACCGTGAGTGCCTTCTTTAATTTGAAGACATGTGAAGGATACTTGGGATCTTCAAATCCTGGAGGTTGCTTCACATATACTTCTTCTTGAATGAATCCGTTTAGGAAAGCACTTTTAATATCCATTTGATATAATGGAAAGTTTAAAGAACAGGCATAAGCCAATAGAAGTCTTATGGCTTCCAACCTTGCAACTAGTGCATAGGTTTCATCAAAATCAATACCTTCTTCTTGATTGTATCCTTGTGCAACTAGTCTTCCCATTTTTATCCAGTTTATTTCTGAATACCCATTTTGTTCCAATGATATGCTTGTCAGAGGGCTTAGGAACCAATTCCCATACTTGATTTCTTTCAAATTGGTTTAGTTCTTCTTGCATTGCCACAATCCAATACTCTCTTCAAGAGCATCATTCACTTTTGAGGGTTCTATTTGAGATACAAAGGCCATATTCAATACTGAATCATTTAAACGTAGCCTTGTAGAAACGCCTCTTGAAATGTCACCAACGATATTGTCAACTGGATGAGCCCTGTGGTTCTCCATTCTTTTGGTAGTTCATAAGTGGTATCTTCAATATGCTCTTCTTGTATTGAATCTTGATCTTTCTGCTTTTGAGAGTCTTCCTTGATAATGTTATCTTCCTCATCATTATCTGGAACAATAACTGTATCTTCTTTTGAAGAGTTAGACTCATCAAAGGAAACATGTATAGACTCTTCAATGGATATCCAAGGAATATACCTTTATCAGATTTTTCATCAAACTTACCAAGGTTTTCCTTTCCATTGTTTAAGACAAAGAATTTTGATCCAAAAGCATGTAGATGAGCAATATTTGGTTTCCTCCCTTTGTAGAGTTCATAGGGAGTTTTCTTCAGAACAGGTCTAATGAGTACTCTATTGGAAACATAGCAAGCAGTACTTACAGCATCAGCCCAGAAGTATTTTGGAAGGTTAGATTCACTTAGCATGGTCCTTGCTAGTTCTTCAAGTAATCTGTTCTTCCTTTCTACAACACCATTTTGTTGTGGTGTTCTTGAATCAGAGAAGTTATGTGATATTCCATTCTCATCACATAATTCCTGAAATTGGTGGTCTGAAATTCTCCACCATGATCACTTCTAATAGAAGAGATCTTTAAAGCCTTTTCATTTTGAACAAGCCTTGCATATCTTTTGAATGCATTGAAGGCTTCATTCTTATGAGGCAAGAAAAATGTCCAGGTAAATCTAGAAAAATCGTCAACAATAACAAGGGCATAATAGTTACCTCCAAAGCTCTAGTCCTTGATGGTCCAAACAAATCCATGTGAAGTAATTAGAGGGGTCTTGTAGTTGAGACTATATTCTTTGGTTGGAAAGATATTATGGTTTGCTTCCCCTTTTGACATGCATCACAAAGCTTGTCTTTCTCAAATCTTATTTTTGGAAGACCAACAACCAGATCATGTTTGATAAGTTTGTTTAAATGATCTATGTGTATATGAGCTAGTCTTCTATGCCAAAGCCATGAATCATTGTTGTTCTTGGCCAGCAAGCATCTAACATTTGGAGGAATTTCATCCAAGGATATCATGAAGACCTTATGGACTTTATATCCGGTAAACTTGATTTCTTTAGTTTTCACATCCTTTACTACACAGATGTCATTAATGAACCCAACTTTCAAACCTTTGTCACAAAGTTGACTGATACTTAGAAGATTATGCATCAAACCATCAACATATAGGACCTTGTCAATGACAGTTTGAGGGGGTGTACCTATTCTTCCAATACCAAGTATCTTCCTTTTTTGATTATTTCCATATGTGACAAATCCTTTTTCTCCAGGCATATGTAATGAGAACTTTTTTTTGTCTCCTGTCATGTGTGATGAGCAGCCACTATCAAGATACCATAAGTCCTTTGCTGCTTTCAAGCACACCAACATGACAAAGTTCAGACATGGGGATTAGGAACCCAATTTTCTTTGGGTCCTTCTAAGATAGTGTTCTTCTTAACCCATATATATTCCTGGTTTGGTACTCCAACATTCTTGTAATAACATCTACTTGGGGTATGTCTTATTTTGTTGCAATAAGTACATGAATATTGGTTGTAACTTGATGTTTGCCTAGGAGAAGGATTGATCTTTTTAGGAGGTCTATGATAATTATTCTTCCTATTGTTCATACTCCTAAAAGAACTAGTCTTAGTATTTTCATAAGATCCTTCCACTTTGTTTGGTTTCACAAAGATGGTTTTCTTAACTTCTTTTGTCTTTGGATGAGATATATATCCTAGTCCAACCTTATTGTTTGAGTGTCTTTGCATACTTAGAATATCATCTAACTTCTGCTTTCCTTGGTTGAAGTTATGAACCCTTTGTTGAAGACTATCTATCTTCTCTTCTAAAGAACTACACTTAGTGCACTCATGTGGAGTATCTAACTTAGATTTTACTATGTCTAGTTCTTCTTGTAGATTTTTACACTTATTTTCTAAAGATGAAATTATAGCATTCTGTTTACTACTAATTTTAGAAAACTTTGACATAACTTAAACACATTCTCTATAGACAATTCTAGATCATGAAATGAAATGACATTATCACTAACCTGGTTATCCTCAGCATCTGAATCATGTGAAGCCATTAATGCAACTTGTGCTACTTCTTTATCAGAATCGGATGATGGACTTACTTCATTTTCATCCCAGGCAATGTATGCTCTTCTTGTAGTCTGATCTTTCTTTTCAAACTTGTCCTTCAGACCATGTTTCTTCTTTTGAAGATTTGGACATTCCAACTTGATGTGTCCAGGTTTTCCACATTCGAAAAATGTGAACTTTTGAGAAGAGGAGGATTCATTATTCCTTTGGAAAGTTCTGTTGTTGTTAAATTTCATACCTTTTCTTTTGAGAAACTTTCCAAGGTTCTTCACTAGAAGATTCACATTCTCATTCTCTTCTTCTTCAGAATCTGCATCATAATCATCTTTTGTGCTTATCTTTTCCTTTAGAGGAATGGATCGATATTTCTTCTCATGTTGTTCATGTTCCTCCAAATGATTCAATTCCAATTCGTGTTCTTGGAGTTTTCCAAAGAGAGTTGCAAGAGTCATATTAAACAAACTTTTCTTTTCTGAAATTGCAGTAACCTTTGGTTGCCATGCTCTTGTGAGTGATCTTAGGACTTTCATGTTCAAGTCACTATTTGTAAACTGTTTGCCAAGTGCAATCAAATGGTTAGTCAAATGAGAGAATCGTTTTTGCATATCCAATACCTTTTCTCCTGGAAGCATTCTGAACATTTCATATTCTTGAGATAGGGTATTGATTTTTGATCTCTTGACTTCATCTGTTCCTTCATGAGTTACCATCAAAGTATCCCATATTTATTTCGATGTTGTGCATGTTGAAACTCTGAAAAATTCATCCATGCCAAGAGCAGATGTAAGGATATTCATTCCTTTGAGATCATACTGAACTTTCTTCTTTTCTTCTTCACTCCATGTGTTTTCTGGTTTTGGTTGTCTGCTATCCCCCACTTCATTTATAGGTATAAACGGACCTTCTTCACTGGCTTTCCATATTTCCACATCTAATGACCTTATAAATATTTTCATCTTGATCTTCCAGAAGTCATAGTGGTCTCCATTGAAGTATGGTGGCCTGTTTATGTTGAATCATCACTAGTTCCATGACTAGAAGAGGATGCCACCTTTTCCCGGATCTTAGGAGTAAATTACCTAAACTTACGCTCTGATACCAATTGTTAGCCTAGATAGCAACCTGAGAGGGGGGGGGGTGAATCAGGTTTACCCGATTTTTGCCTTGATACCTTCTTACTTTCAAGATAAATATAAATACAAACGATTGCAGCGAAAATGAGCGTTGCTTGAAAGTAAAGATGAAGGGTAGAAGAATCCACGCACAGAGTTTTATCCTAGTTCACCTTCTATCCACCAAAGGCTACGTCCAGTCCCTCAAGAAAACCCCTTGAGGATTTTTCCACTGTTGATAAAAATCTCTTACAAGTCCTTACACCAAGTACCTTAAGAATTTCTATCAACCACCTGTGAAAGCACACCGCTTTCAACAGCCCCTGAAAGCACACCACTTTCAGTCTCTGAAAGCAAACCACTTTCAGACCCTGAAGGCAAACCACCTCCAGTCCACACCCTGAAAGCAAACCACTTTCAGTACAACAACCCTTCACCGAACCCTACGGTGAATACTCAATCTACCAGAAAGAGATGAAGAAGAGTTTACAATTTGGCTGTATCAATCCTGTAACATACAAGTGGATTGATCATGAGAATTATGCTTTAAGGCTCTTAAGCATAAGAAGGCTCTCTTGGTTCTGATTTCTCCAAGATGTGAACAACTAAAGTGTTCTCTTATACAATGAAGAACATGAACTCAGAACTTAGGCTCTTTGAAAGTTTAAGAATCAAAGGCTAATTTAATATGAATGAACAATTTGACAAAGCTTTGGCCTAATTCGTGTATTCTCATGTGTTGTTTGTTTCTGGACTCAAATGGACTTTATATAGGAATGAGGAAACGTCCTTGAACCAATGCAACCCTTCCCAAAAGGTTTGAGACACAATGGTTCATGAAAAGATGCAACTTTCGAGCATGTAATCGATTACACTAAAAGCCCGTTGCTGTTTCAATTTCAAATTCAAACATGTAATCGATTACAAGAAAGATGTAATCGATTACCAGAAGGGTGTAATCGATTACACTCAAGTCCAATTTCCAGAAGCTTGAACTTTTAAGGTCGGCTACAGTTTTTCTACTTCTTTTAACTTATGAAAACATTAAACTTAATTAGCTTAGATGTTTTAAAGAGCATTTATACTCGAGAAGCTTTTAGAAGCATAACTAACCTATACTAAGACTTTAGGTAGATGTTGAAACATATTGCACTGTTTCCTCTAAGTCTTCTTTTCTTCTTTTTGTCGATGAGTTTGTCGTCATCAAAACCTCAGCCAGGGTCAGGAGCAAGACCTTCTTCACAGTTCTGACAACGGTGTGGGGGAATGATGAAGTAGCGAAGACGGCGGCTAGCGAACAGGGCCGGAAGTGGTGACGTGGGGGTACGGCGGGGGAGCAGCGACCAAGAATCAATGGCGGTGGTTGACGGCGTGGTGGAAACGATGAGTAGGATCGGGACGACGACGCGTGGTTGTTCAAGTGGCGGCTTCGTCGCGAACAAGGAGAGTGAGGAAGGAGAAGCTTCAGTCGTGCGTCCAGATGAACAACCGTAGGTTGTACTGCGACGATGTCGGTACTCTCAGGTCAGAGGGAACGAACCCATGGCGGCAGCGCTGGCCTTCAGAGGAAGGAGGAAGGAGGTGGTCGTGTTTAGAGGGGATGATGGTGGTGCTGGAAAGGCGGATCGAAGGTAGTTTGGTGGCAGAGCTTGTTCGAGGGTGAGGGACGAAGAGGGAGTGGAAGAAGAAGGGTGGCGGAGGCTTTAAGAAGAGATATGAACGAGAGGGTGAGGAGGAGCAGAGGCTGGTGCTGCTGTTTCGAAGAAAGAAGGAAGGTTTGAGTGGAAGGAGAGGGGCGGCGGCGGCGGCGGCTAGGGGGAATGGAAGGAGAAGCTGCTAGGTTTTTTGAGTGTTGGTAGAAGAGAGAAAGATGGAGGCTGCGGCTGATGGTGGGTTCTGTTAGGGTTTAGAGGCTGATGAGTGAATAGTGATTTTTTTTCTCAGAACCCGAGGAACGAAGGTTTAAATAGAGCTAAGGTTTCATGAATTTTCACTTCAGTCCCTGAACTTTTCTTCTTTTCACATTTTAGCCCGCGGCCCAACTAGCGTTTTCAAACTGAGTTCCTCTGCCTCTCCTCTCTTTGCTGGGCCGACCGGCCCATTTTCTCACTCTATATTTTTATTTTTTTTGTTGGGCCATGGCTCAGTTTCTTTTTTTCTTTTTTTTTTAGAGAAGGACCAAAATAACATTAAATCAAAAAATAACATAATTAACCAAACACACTAAAATAAGCTTGAACAAACATCTATTTTTTCCCGTTTTTCTAGATTTTCACAATTTTTATGGATTTTCACAATTTTTATGCTTTTTTCATGATTTTTACCTTTTTTGGATTTTTAGCTAAAATACTACTAAATCAAAAAAATTAGGGAAAAATTGGGGTGTTTACAGAGAAGACACAAGAGAAAAATAAAGAAGTTGTAATTTTCTATTTTTACGTCGTTCGGATTATTTTGCACATGTCGGTGCCACTTTATTTATTTTGGAATGTTATTGCGTATTGAGATAATTATAATTATACTATGGGTTAATTACAAGTTATTATTATTAAGCGACGTTGGTTTTGAAATTTGAGTGTTTTTTAGAGGTTTCAAAATTTAATTTCCACATAATTACTATGTGACCCTCAACCCAAAGTTGGGGTGTTACACAAGAGAGTAGGAAATTGGGTGATGCGAACTTCAAGGCGATATTCCAGGAGACAAGAAAGTAGCTGGAAAGAGGTTTCATAAGAGAGATCAAGTACCCGACCTGGCTCGCGAATGTAGTCACGGTCAAAAAGGAAAATGGCAAGTGGAGAATGTGTACCAACTACACATACCTAAACAAAGTGATGACTAGGGTATAAAGGACTTTTTATTGTCTTTATCTTTGTACTTATTTTATGTTATTTGAGTCTCATATAGTTTTATTATATTTTGTAAAGTTTTTATTTTATTTTTGCATTTGCACATAGGTTTTTAACTATTTTGCTTTTTAGTCCTTTTTATTACATTTTAGTAGGGGTTTCGGCTACATCACCATGAAATGGTTTCCAAAGTTCATATATTTATATGTTTGCAAAAAGCTTAATTTGGTTAGGTGAAGCTAACACCCAAGTGTTGTTCCCATCAAAGTTTACTATCCATGTTTTTTTAGTTTTTATGTTGTCATCTTTCGTAACAAACAAACTCAAAATTTATCTTTTTATTTTTTTTTCTAAACAGTTGAGCTTAAGTCACAAATCACCATATCCTTGTGGTTCGACAATCTTTTATATTACTTCGACCAATCTCTACACTTGTAGAATTGGTATCAAGTTTTTGGCGTTGTTGCCGGGGATAGGTTTTATCGGTTTAGACTTTAGCTTCTTTGTTTAGAGGTTTTGTTTTTATTTTCTAATTTTCTGCTGTTTTAAACTTGTGATACTAATCCTTGTTTGCTGAGGGTATATAAGGCACAACTATGGCTGGAACATATGAGCAATTGGTGGCAAAGATCCGGGCTGAGCTTGAAATATAGTTTGAAAACAAGAAGCGCGATGCTTTCATCTTAATTGATGAGCATTATGCTAAATTGAAGTGTAGATGTGCTAATGGATCTTCGCCTAATCGATTGCAAGAATGGGAAGCCATGGTTTCCTTACAGGGAAGGATAAGTTGCGTTTTGCGAAGGCAGCTAGAGATTGAGCAACCACCCACTGCTCATGAAAGTGAACAAGTGGTTCAATGTGAAGAGGTTAAAGAAACCTCCATTGTAGAATTCGTCTTTGAAGACAAATTGAAGATGGATGCAAAAAAACCTCAAGTTATAAGAACCTATCTCATGGGTTCATAAGATCAGGGCAAGGAACAAGAAATGGAAAAGAATTCTCTTTACACAAATAAGCAATATTTCCGTGAGAACTTTCTTAACCCTTCCACTTTTAACTTGACAAATGTTGCCTTGATAGCTGAAAGTGCATGCAATACCATGATGAGCATGTGCAAAAATTTGCAAGATTTGACGGGTTTAATGCATTTTGTGATAGACCCAAGTTAAGTAAGTGAATTTGAAAAGTCTATCAAAAACTATAACATTACGCTTCTTGGGAGATAACCCATGTGTATCTTTTATTTTGTTTATTTTTCTTTGTGTTGAATAAAAGGGCAGGTTGTTCAAGGAGCTAGAGGAGCTGATGAGGAAGACCCAATGAACCAGAATTGAACCGGAGTAATTTTTAGTTTTTCTGTTTTTAGTTTTATTTTTAGTTTTTCTGGTTTTAGCTTTGTAGTTTATTTTTAGTGTTTAGTTAGATTTTTGTTTTTAGGATTTGAGTCATGCATGTATAAAGATTTAGTCAGTTAGTTTACTCCTGTTTATCATTCCATGTTTGCCTAACTGTCAAGTAGTTTCACCCACAACTATGCTTTTGAAAAAATTCATACATATGTTGTTGTTGCTAGGTAGAAATGCATGATGTTAGGGAATGGGAATGAATTCTAGATTGTTGAGTATTGATATGATCTTGAAGTGAGTTCTTGTATGGGTAACACTTGCACTTTTTCTTCCTGAGTGCTTAAGAGAACTTTGATTTACTTGTGGTTGTGCTTATCTGCCTTGATTTACATGTTGACTGAATTTCTGCATGTTGTGTTACTTTGAGAGAAACTTTTAGGAATTTTTGAGAACTCATAATTTGCTATTGATTTGTAATATCTTCCCTTAGTAACCCCTGTTGAGCCTTGAATTGAGTCTATTCTTTGGAGCCTACTATTGTAAATGTTTTTGAGTTGTTAGGTGATTGAAAGTTGTTGATGTTAGAGCCAAGTAAGATTAGGATTCTCTCTGAAAAAAATTGGGAAAAAACGGAGGTATGTGCCTTAGGCAAAAAAATGAAAAAATGAAAACATGAAAAAAGGAAAAATAATGAAGTAGTAGGGTAAGGAAAAAAAATCACCTAACATGAGTCTGAGTCTGAGTCTGAGCCACTAGAGTTGCCAAGTTTTTCAATTCCATACTTGTTTCTGAACCTTGGCCATGTTTCAACCTTAGTTAGTCTCTCCAAACTACATTGTTGTACCTATTTGTTTTTTATTTGAATGATAGGAAGATTTGTTTCATTGCACTTGTATATTCATGAGCTGTTTATTTTGTGAGCTAAATTGGTGAATTCATTTTTGTTGTTTTGGATCACTATCATGCTTAACTTTTCTTGATGAACTTTGCTTTCTCTGACTTAAATGTCTTCAACCAGCTTTGCTTTTCTTGGAAAATGTATCATGTGCTGTTTGTGCTAGCTAGGGTGATTTGTTCTGAGCTTTAGGACAACCTTTTAGTTAAGTGTTTTACACTTAAGTACAAGCTTTCGTTGGGTATAGTGGTGTGATGAATGGGGGTATAAAGGTCTTTTATTGTCTTTTTCTTTGTTTTTATTCTATGTTTATTTGAGTCTCATGTAGATTTATTTTATTTTGTTAGGTTTTTATTTTATTTTTGCATTTGCATATAGGTTTTTAACTATTTTGCTTTTTAGTCCTTTTTACTAGATTTTAGTAGAGGTTTAGGCTACATCACCATGAAATGATTTCCAAAGTTCATATAGTTATCTGTTTCCAAAAAGCTTAATTTGGTTAGGTGAAGCTAACACCCAAGCTTTATTAAGGTCACATTGAATATGAAGGCTCATAAATAATTAACTAATTGAGTATAACATGTTTTTACAATTAAAACAAAGTAGAAAACTTAATTAGGCTTTAAAATTTAATAAACTAAGGTCTAGACTTAGAGTAATTGATTGCAGGCTTTGAGTAATCGATTACCACACATGGCAGTAATCGATAATCACAAATCAATAATCGATTACATGTTTGAATTTGGCACTTAAACTACAACGGCTAGTAGCGTAATCGATTACCCACTTGCTGTAATCGATTACCATATTAGCAAATGTGTCTTTTCATGAATCAATGCATTCTTCGATGTTGGGAAAGCATTGCAATGGTTCATGGACAACCTCTAGTGCCTATAAATAGTCCATTGATGCTCTGAATTCATATCACAACTTTCATAACTCATAGAGCAATCATTCTGAGAAAATTTACTCTCATTTTCAAAGAACACTTATGTTGTTCAACTGTTAAAAGAACTCAGAATAATTGATCCTTCATTGTGATTTCCTGGAGCATACAAACTAAGTTCAATCCATTAGATTGATGGATTTTTCAGCCATTGTAAAAACTTCTTCATCCACCATAGTTTTTGGGGTTAGTGGAAAAAGTCCTTTGAACCGGTTTGATTCAATGTCCACCATAGTGTTCGGTGAAAAGTATGTAATCAGAAAGTGGTTTTCTTTCTAAGGGTTGATAGGTCTTCTTAAGGTCCTTGGCATAAGCATCTGTAAGAACACTTGATCAATTAGAAGGTGGTGTGCTTTCTGGAGGTTGATAGGTCTTCTTAAGGTCCTTGGCATAAGAATCTGTAAGAACACTTGATCAATAGTGGAAAAATCCCAAAATCTGAACGGGGGACTAGACGTATCCTTTGGTGGTTTGAAAGTGAACCAGGATAAAATCATTGTGTGATTTTCTAATCCCTTAACTTTTACTTTCAGCACTTTACATTTCCGCTGCATTTACAATTGTTATTTGTGCCTCTGATTAAAGTAAAAGTTATCCGAATAGAACTGAATATTAATAAGTCGAAAAACGTAAGAACCTAATTCACCCCCCATCTTAGGTTGCTATATGTACTTAGAATTGGGATAAAAGTGTAAGTTTAGGTAAATTATTCCTAAGATCCAGTCTAGATGGTATCCTCCAAACCAGCTTTGAGTGAGGGGTTCAACATAAACAGACCACCATGTTTTAATGGAGAACACGATGAATTTTGGAAAATCAAAATGAAAATCTTCATTAAGTCACTAGATGTAGAAATTTGGAAAGCCATAGAAGCAGGCCCCTTTGTACCTATTGTTGAGGAAGGTAGTAGTGTTCAACCAAAACCTGAAAATGAGTGCACTGAAGAAGAGAAAAAGAAAGTACAATATGATTTAAAAGCCATGAACATCCTAACATCAGCCTTAGGTATGGATGAGTTTTTTATAGTCTCAACATGTAAGTCTACCAAAGAAATGTGGGATACCTTAGTTACCCATGAGGGAACAGATGGAGTAAAAAGGTCAAAAATTAATACTCCCTCTCAAGAATATGAGATGGTTAGAATGTTACCAAGAGAGAAAATTATAGATATGCAAAAAAGGTTTACCCACTTGACTAACCATTTGATTTCTCTTAGAAAAGAATTTTTCTAATAGTGATTTGAATTTAAAGGTTTTAAGATTATTAACAAAAGATTGGCAATCTAAGGTAACAGCTATTTCAGAGAAGAAAAATTTATCAAAAATGACATTGGCTGCACTATTTGGAAAAGTTCAAGAGCATGAGTTGGAGTTAAGCCGTTTGAAACAACTAGAAGGATTTGAAAAGAATATTCGGTCTATTGCATTGAGGACTAAAGCAAAAGAATATGATATTTCACAAGAAGAAGAATCTCAATTCGATAGTGATGATGATGATGAGCATATAGAAATACTTGTAAAGAAGCTTGGAAAAATCTTCAAGAAGAAAGGTATGAATTTCAATAATGACAGAAATTTTCAAAAGAAAAGTGAACCATCCTCTTCCCAAAATTTCACATGCTTCGAGTGTGGCAAGCCTGGACACATCAAATCAGAATGTCATAATCTTCAAAGAAAGAAGCATGACTTAAATGAGAGATTTCAGAAAAAGAACTCCAAATCAAGAAAAGCATACATTGCATGGGAGGATAATGATGTAAGATCATCATCCGACTCTGAAAAAGAAGTAGCATATATGGAATTGATGGCTTCACGCAAATTCGATGATGAAGACATTTAGGTTAGTAATGATAAACTTTCTTACAATGACTTAGAATTTGCTTTTGAAAATGTGTATAAACTATGTCTTAATCTTTCTAAAGTATTTGCTAAACAAAACATAGTAATACATCTTTAGAAGAAACTTGTAAGAATTTACAAAATGAATTAGATGAAATTAGGACTAAGCTGAATACATCACAAGATTGTGATAAATATAATTCATTAGAAATAAATGTAAATGACTTACAACAAAGAATGCACAATTACGAAAAAGGTAAACAAAGACTAGATGATATCCTTAGCATACAAAGACATACTAATGATAGAAGTGTATTAGGATATACACCTCAAAGGAATTCAAAAGAAGTAAAGAAAACTATTTTTGTTAAAGCAAATAATCATATGAACACTTCTAGAATTTCTGTTAAAATGAATGTCATATGATTGCTAAATCCATGTTATTTTATAGAAGGAAAAATGTATTTGCATCTAATAACAATATAACTCAAGAAAATTATGCTTGTCATTATTGCAACAAAATTGGGCATACTTCAAATAAATGTTATGTTTGAAATATTGGTGTACCAAGTAGAAAATTTATATTCGTAGAGAAAGGAACTAATCTAAAAGGACCCAAAGACTGTTGGGTACCTCAAAAGTACCATTGATTATCATTTTGCAGGTATGCTTGAAGACCTTATGATAAAAGTGTTATATATATATATATAATGGTCATTCAAGGCACAAAGGAAATTATATGGTATTGGTAAGAATAATTTTATATTAATATAGTGCTTAAAATTTCTTAAAAGCAATTTTTCTCAACACAGTAATCGATTACACCATTTAAGTAATCAATTACATGGATATTTTGGCCCAGAACTTTTTCCAGAGAATCACAGTAATCGATTACCCATATCTAGCAATCGATTACACTGAAAAATTAGGCCCAGAGAAAATTACACAGAATTTCAGTAATCGATTACTGAAATAATGTAACTGATTACTCATTGAAATTTTTGAATTTCAAATTCAAAACTATCACAGTAATCGATTACTGAACTAATGTAATCGATTATTAGCAGGATTAATATATATTAGTTAGTTTTCTATACTCAATTGACTACATAGTCCTGTTTCCCTTCTCCTCCCTTGATACTATGACTATGATTAGTTTTTTATTGTAATATACTTGTCATGTTGCTTCCCTTTATCTATTCTATCCTGGAATATTTTGTATATGGCTTTTTCTTCTTTTTGAAGAAGTCAAAAGGGGGAGAAAAGTCTTGTGGTATGTCTGATCATTTTCAGGATACTGAGCTTAAATTTCAAAACAATGGGGGAGTTATACAAGACAGGGGGAGAAATTCAAATGATCAAATCAGCATTCAAGAATGTGGTTTGTCTTCATCAAAAAGGGGGAGATTGTGAAGAAGACCTCTTCCTTGGACTTTGGCTGGAGTTTTGATGACGACTAGACACATCACAAAAATAAGAAAAAGAAGACTTAAAAAAACCATCTTACAACTTCAAGATTGTAAATTAAAGGTTCTAGTTTTTAGCTTAAGTCTTGTTACTTAGTGTGCTATGATTTATTAAGGTCACATTGCATATGAAGGCTCATAAATAATTAACTACTTGAGTATAACATGTTTTTACAATCAAAACAAAGTAGAAACACTCAATTAGGCTTTAAAATTTAATAAAGTAAGTTCTTGACTTAGTGTAATCGATTACAAGCTTTGAGTTATCGATCACCA
The DNA here is from genome assembly GCA_030819835.1 of Acmispon strigosus. Classification (NCBI taxonomy): domain Eukaryota; kingdom Viridiplantae; phylum Streptophyta; class Magnoliopsida; order Fabales; family Fabaceae; genus Acmispon; species Acmispon strigosus. The sequence continues at coordinate 13,792,189 of JAUAMA010000004.1, read as the reverse complement.
CGCATGGCAGTAATCGATTGCCACAAATCAGTAACTGATTACATGTTAGAATTTGGCACATAAACTACAACGGCTAGTAGCGTAATCGATTACCCACTTGCTGTAATCGATTACCATATCAGCAGATGTGTCTTTTCATGAATCAATGCATTCTTGGACATTGGGAAAGCATTGCAATGGTTCATGGACGACCTCTAGTGCCTATAAATAGTGCATTGATGCTCTGAATTTATATCACAACTTTCATAACTCATAGAGCAATCATTCTGAGCAAATTTACTCTCATTTTCAAAGAACACTTATGTTGTTCAACTGTTAAAAGAACTCAGAATAATTCAGCCTTCATTGTGATTTCCTGGAGCATACAAACTAAGTTCAATCCATTAGATTGAAGGATTGTTCAACCATTGTAAAAACTTCTTCATCCACCAAAGTGTTTGGGGTTAGTGAAAAAAAGTCCTTTGAAACGGTTTGATTCAAAGTCCACTGTAGTGTTCGGTGAAAGGTCTTTAATCAGAAAGTGGTTAGCTTTGTGAGGGTTGATAGGTCTTCTTAAGGTCCTTGGCCTAAGAATCTGTAAGAAACTTAATCAATCAGAAGGTGGTGTGCTTTCTGGAGGTTGATAGGTGTTCTTAAGGTCCTTGGCATAAGCATCTGTAAGAACACTTGACCAATAGTGGAAAAATCCCCAAATCTAAGCGGGGGACTGGACGTAGCCTTCGGAGGTTTGAAGGTGAACCAGGATAAAATCACTGTGTGATTTTCTAATCCCTTAACTTTTACTTTCAACACTTTACATTTCCGCTCCATTTACAATTGTTATTTCTGCCTCTGACACAAATAATGTCTACCCTTATACCTAAGAGGCATACAATCATTCGTTCTATTCCCATTTCCCTCAATTCCTAACAACTACCATTACATAAGAATTAAGTATGAACACTTGTGTACAACAAGACTAATGTAAAGCATGGAATAGAATCTAAGAACTGGACCTTTATTCATATATAAACAAAAGAAACCTAAAGCATAGTTCAAGGATAGATTCACTACAACCCAAATACTAAGAAAAGCTTAGCCAAACATGGCTAAGAAAGACATGATAAAAACCTGAATTGAGAGCTCAAGGAAGGTTTCCCACACCCCAAGCAATGTTCAGAAAAAGTATTTCTAAGAGTATCAAGTGTTACCAAGTGCGTTTACAAAAGAAACAAAGCAGTCTATTTATTACATTTTCCAGACTGCCTCTCAACGCTCATGGGTTGGAATTAAGTGTCACGAGATGAGGCCAAATAGGGGCTCAACCCATGAGCCTTGGCCCTTCCAACGCTTGGGTGTTGGAATTAAATAAAAACTGGGCACAAGTTAGGGGCTCAACGCATGAGCGTTGGCCCTCCAACGCTTGGGTGTTGGTGTAACACCCGGAATTTTCCCCAGTAATTAAATAATTATTTAATTATTTCAAGGTACTGTTTGGATCCGCTCGGGGGCATCGGAAAGCGTTATCGTCGAGCGAAGTACCGGTGAAATACCTTTTACAGAACTTGGTAGTAAACCAAGCTAGACCCGACTTTGAGTTCGGACGAGAATAACATGTTCCCACTATCACCACGACAATCAGTGGAAAATTTCGTGAAGAACGATTGTAATATTGATATGGTTTCCTCCCAGAGCCCAGGAATGATTTTTCGCGCAAACGGGACTTTTAGCCGAAACTTCAGCAAGCGAAACGGACGACTTCGGGACCCCGGATTGAGAATCTGCAAAGCCCCAAATGGTTTCATTTGGCCCCAAATGGTTTCATTTGGCATTTCGAGACCAATTTTATGAAGAAGATTTTTGTGAATAGTGACCTGGTGAATAGTGTTTTCGGGCAGCGTGGTGCGGACTTCGCGAAAGATCGACCTGGCTCCAAATTGTGCGGGCCCGGTACCCCAAAACCAATAAATAACCCCGGGGCAGATACTCTCAGTGACACTGAGGTACTCACTGATGACCAGAACGTAATGATGACTGGTGACTTGACGCACTGACGCGGTGACGCATTGACGCGGTGACGCACTGACGCGTCATGATTGAGAATTTATTAATAAATAAACCTAGATAAATATTAGAACTTTTTAAGCTTAGAGTTTAGTCCCTGAACTTTGAAACCTTACGGTTTGGTCCCCGATAGTAAAAAGTTTTTTTTACTTTAACCTTTTACCATTCCAACTTTGGTCCTTGGGTAGGTGAAAAATTGAAGTTTCACCCCACACTTTTGTGCCATGGCCGTGGCCCATACCCTTCATTAAGGGGGTTAATAAGCCTTTTACCTCCTTAACAAGTCATCAAGTGAAAAATCAAGGGAGTTGAGAGATTTTTAGTGAGAGAAAATGGAGCTTTGAGGAAGTACTATTCATCTTCTTCCTCATCAAATCTTGGCCGCCCCTCCTCATCCTCCTTGGAAGCCCTTCCTCACCCCATTTCCACTTGCTCCTTTGAGGTAAAATTCTCAACTCCTCTAGGTCTAGACTTCTACCGATTCGGTTTTTCCATATATTGAGTTTGGTTTTTATGCATGTGTTACAACTCAAATGTCTCTTCACAAATGTTGTTCCCACTATCTTAAGCTTCAATTTGAACCGATTAGATTTTTGGTTGGTTGAGTTTTGGTCCCTTGGAAATTTTGAAGTAGAGTTTTTGTTAGAGTTGTCTTTGGAAAAGTCATTCCCATGACATTGATCTTTGAAAATCTCTATTTAGTTTTCTTGGAAATTTAGTTTGTGAAAAATTGATTATTTGGAAAATTGATTTTTCAAGCTTTAGGTAATTATTCACCATAGATTTCTTGATGTCTTTGATGTGTGCAAATTATATTTGGAAGAAAAATTTATCCTTGAATTAAAGTTTTTGGCCGAATTGGACAGCTTTGGTTTAAGGGTAGAAAATTGATTTTCAACTAGCTTTGAGTGAGTTTAAATGCTTGAAAATGATTTTGGGTTTGGAGGAAAGGTTTTTCCCTAATACGTGCAAAAGGGCCTAGAGAAAAATTGTGTATTTAAAAACTCTAGAAAATTGATTTCTAGAGCACTTTGGTAAATTTGGGAATTGAGGAAATGTTTTGTCACAAATTGTTGTGCATTGGCCGAGAATATTTTGAGTGTTAAAGTCTTGGAAAAATTGATTTTTGAAAGCCTAGGAAACTTGGGAATTTAATGTTTGAAAATTGAGTTCTTGCGCTAATTGGATTTTGAAACTCAGTCAAATTTAGGACTTTGGGATTCTGAAAACTTGAGGGAATTGGAGTGGAAAATGGATTTAGAAGTTATATTTTTGGTTGTATGGTTGATTTGAAAATTTGGTGAAGTGTTGGGTGAAAATTTGGAAATTTTTAGGGTTTTTGGTAACTTGGACAGAATTGAGCTTTGATGAAAACTTGTGTATTTTTCCTTCTAAACCCTTGATTAAGGCTCTCAAAATGGTTTGTTAGCATATATCCTTGTTGCTCTTTGAATGGTTTAAAGTTTCGGAAAATTTAGATTTCGTAACTTAGGGTTTTTGTAAGTTCGTTATCGAATGTCGAAGTTGTTAAAAGTGTTTTCAACCTCCGAGACTTTTCCTAAGTTGTAGAACTTTTGTCTAAGTGCTTAGACCCCTGTTTAGACCAGCCCCTTGACCTTAGGTTTAAGTGTTAGATTCAAATGATTAAATGAATTATTATGTTTTTATAATTAACAATTTTGTTAAAGTTTGATATTCCTAAGAGACAGAATTCCTAACTCGTTGAAAATTCTCATATCCAGGAAAACATAAATATTTGAAGAACTGCATGAATTACAAGGCATTATCAAGATGCAAAAGCTCGATAGACAAGCATCTAAGTAGAGACTGTCCGACACTTCACTGAAGATTCAATTCTCATATTGGAACAATCATCCTTTTGAAAGTATTTGGGTAGCGGCACTCACTTAATAATGAAACACACTTGACAAGTTGAAACAGTCTGGTGGATGAGCATGCTTTGACAAATAGGAGCACACTCGTGCTAGAGTTGAGTAAGTCAAGTCACAAGCCTAAAAGAGCACATCCAGCTTAGAAGCACTCTCGACTTTTCAACAAAGTTCTAATGTGGGAACTCATCCAGAGGATTACATCTGGCCACTCTTCTAGAAGTCAGTCTGCTGAGTATTCTCACAGTAAAGAGTACGTCTACCAACGGGGTATGTCTGGGAACTCATGTTAAAGAATTCATATGCCAAGTCAAGCTTAGAAGAATGTTTGGCAAACACCTGAAGAATTTGTTCTACAACACTATTGAAGAGAACCTTTGGCAACTTTGATGAAGAGTTCGTCTGGCTAAATATTCTGAAGTGTTCATTCGGCAGAAACATTAAAGAAATCGTTCGACAGAGATTCTAAAGAATTTGTTAGTCAATAGCTGCTTCAAGCATTAAAGGTTATCTACCTCGTCAGCACATTAAATGAAGCAGTGTTGATCGCAGAATGAAGAAAGGGACACATTTAATACTTTATACCTCGTTTCAGCAAACATCTCTGATGTTCCGCAATTTAAGCAATCTTTTTCAGAGTAAACAACGGGTCTTTCTGAACATCGTATCTTCTCAACGGTCAAAATCACATCTTATGTTCAGAACAATTAATGCTCTCTTAGCTGGCTTGCACTAACAATCAATGCCCAAACTAAAGCTCAAAGCTCAAAGCATTAAAGGACCAGACGAAGTCGACTACAACAATTAATGCTGCAGTAAATGCATGACAGAATGCATTTAATGCTGATTCAAAATTACAGAAGTATCCGTTACTCACAAGGAAGCAGAACCTCCAATGGAACTATTTTTCAAATCTTCATCAAGGTTACTGGGAACATCCTACTGAAGATATAAATAGAGAAGTTTTCTTTTGGATCAACTTGGCGACTTGAATACTAAATTATCATATCTCCTCATCAAGTTTCCCACAGAATCAAGCCACAACTCACAAGCTTATAGCCATCCTAAATTGAGTTGAGTCATCCGACAGTGTGAAGAATCTAGAGAGTGTTACTCTTATTCTACACACACACAAACCAAACAGAGAACCTAATTCTATATTGTCTCTGTAAAATGTGCTTCATCTTTCTACCTAACTCTTGTTGAAGAGAAAGTTGTAGAACAACAAACACACCTTGAAGAGGAACCAAGAGCAGTCCTGTAGAATACTAGTTAGGAGAGATCCTGAATAATACTTGAAAGGAGAAGTCCTTAGAATACTAGGAGAAGTCCTCTATAATACTTGTTAGGAGAAGTCCTTCTAATACTGGGAGAAGTCTCGTAGAATGCTTGTACTATATTGATGAAATAGTGGATAATCTTGGTGAAGCCAAGGACTGGACGTAGCCCTCTCGATTACGGGGGTGAACCAGGATTAATACCCTGTATGCCTTAAGTTAATTTTCCGCTGCATGCACACACTCTTATATTCGTTTGAAACTAATAACTGCTTAGAACCGAAAAAGAAGTTTTAAAAACCACACACACAATTCAAACCCCCCCTTTCTTGCGTATTTTCTCACTATCATTAAGTTCAAAGTTCTAAGCTAGGTTTTGTTTGTTGAAGGATAACGAGACCCCAAGCCGATCGAAACGTGCGGAGCTCACGAGGCCGCCAAGATCGACCACCTTTAACTATAAAGCTATGTTAGGCCACGTATAAAGACGTATGAATCCTATTTGAGTATTTCCTTCATGTCGTGTTAAGCACTTTTGTTTTTGTGTGTGCTAGCCGGGGAATTAGTACAAGCTACCATGGGAATGAGGTTCCTTTCAAAATAAGTATGTAGACTCTTTTTTGAAAAGTAAAGGCTTAACAATTTCAAAGAGAATAAGAGAAACCTTCTTTTAGAAACTTAATGAACGTTTTGGAACATGCTTTCAAGAAGAACCTAAAGTTAAACTGTGAGCTTTTGAAATGAATCCGTCCTACCTTTCTTAAAGGAAAATTCATAATGTACTAAAGGAATTCATCAACCCTTTTATGAACTTGAGGACGATTCCACTTCTTTCTACAAGTTTTGTCTTGCGAATAAAATTAAGTCACTTCTTGGAAAAAGAACTATAAGTACTTCCTCACGATGAATTATAAGACATGTTTTCCGAAAGCCTCAAAGACCTTTACGAAAATATTTCAAGATATGTTTGCTGAAGAAAATTGGGTAGCTTGTTTGGTTATGCCTCCTTTGGTAGTAGCGAGCGTTTTACCCTTCGGCAGCTACCGACAAGAGATCACTGGACCAGGAAGGTTCAGGCGATCACAATCCCTCGAAGTTGACGGGCTCTCCAAAATGGATGACGCCGCCTTCGACAAAGGGACTCGGATTCGTAAAGACAACGTTTCCGCTAGGTGGGGAAATTAGAGTGAGGAAATACTGTGTGGTTACTGTGTGAAATTACTGTGTGGAAGCTATGTGCAGGCTGTGTGCAGGCTATGTGCAGGATAGGTGCAGACCACGTGAAGGCTAAGTGCAGGCTGTGTGCAGGCTAAGTGCAGGCTATGTGTAGGCTATGTGCAGGCTACGTGCAGACAATCTGATTGGGATAACAAGCTTATCGCCAATCCACTATGTGTAGACTCTTTGCAGCGAACCGAGTAATCAGACCATATACACCTTAACTGCATCATGACATCCTGATTGATTGTAACATAATTTCTATGCGTGTTCTGAGCTTCTTATTGAGTGTATTTTGGTTGCAATTCTACTTGCTTTATAATTAATGCTTGCTTGTCTATTACCCTGCGTAGCTTGAATTTTCACTTGTCTTGTTTCCCTGCACCCTCTCGATGTAGACATCTATATGCTAATGCTCTATATGTATTGATGTTTGTTGTCTCTCCCATGCGCTCGCATGGGGAGTTCTTGTTTTAGAAGTTGATTCTTGCTTGCCTGTTGTGTGTGTTTGCTGGAAATCCATCGCCAGTTGGACAGCCCTTAGCCAGAAGTTGCAGGTGGACGCCAATTCAAAGGAGATCAAGATAGAAAACAGATGTTAGCTGTAGGAAGACTTGTCACATACGTTTTGTTGTTATCTATGTTTAAGAACCATGTAGGCAGTCCTACTTCACTTTCTTACAACAAGAAGAAAAGTCTTTTGACCACTCACTTTATGCCATATGTGGCTATTTGCGAATCAGGGTATTTACATTATTAATGCATCTCATCTTGGCATATGTCAAAAAGGAAAAAAATTCCCTCTTTTGTGAAGAAGGTCTTGCTCCTGACTCTGGCTGAAGTTTTGATGATGACATCACACGATACAAAAAGAAGAAAAAGAAAGACTTCAAGAACCGGCTCAAAACGTCAAGATCATCTATTAAGGTTCTAGCCACGAGTAAGTCTTGTTAACTTAGTCTGCTATGCTTTATTAAGGTTATATTGCATTTGAAGCCTCATAAATAATCAACTAATTGAGTATAATATGTTCTCACAAGTAAAAATTGGTAGAAACACTCAATTAGGGTTTAAACTTTCATAAACTGAGTTTTGGACTAAGTGTAATCGATTACAGGAGCTGAGTACTCAATGACCAGAAGCTAGTAATCGATTACCACGTCCATGTAATCGATTACATGTTTGAATTTTGAATTCAAACTACAACAGCTAGTGGTGTAATCAATTACCACATTGCTGTAATCGATTACCAGGTCGACGGATGTGTTGTTTCACGATCCAATGTGTCTCAAAATGTTTGGGAAGCTTTGTGATTGTTCATGGACAACGTCTAGTGCCTATAAATAGTCCTTTGATACTCAGAAATGAACAATGACTTGGGCTACAACTTTCATAATCATTAAAGTTATCATTCTGAGTTTCTGCTCTCTTATTTTCATAAGAACACTTATGCTATTCAACGTTTGAGAAACTCAGAATAATTGAGCCTTCATTGTAATTTCCTAGAGCATACAAACTAAGACCAATCCAACTAGATAAAAGGATTGCATCAACCATAACAAAAGCTTCTTCTTCATCTTGAATCAGTTTGATTCATTCACCGTAGTGTTCGGTGGTTGTGGAAACGGTCTTTTGAATCGGTTTGATTCAAAGTCCGCCGTAGTGTTCGGTGTCATTAGTTGGTGGTTTGCCTTCTGAGGTTTGATAACAGTTCTTAAGGTCCTTGGTGTAAGTGCTCGTAAGAAATCTTGATCATGGTGGATAAATCCTCAAGTGTTCTTGAGGGACTGGACGTAGCCTTCGGTGGATTGAAGGTGAACCACGATAAAATCTGTGTGCAAATTCTCTCAACCTTTATCTTTTATTGGCTTAATAGCACTTTTGGTCCCTCACTTATTGCGGTTTGACACTTTTGGTCCCTAACAAAAAAAATTAGTCATTTTCGTCCCTAACGTTTACAGAAAGTTGCACTTTTGGTTTTCCATCCACTTCTGTTAAAAATCTAACAGTTTTTTATTAAAAAATTAATAAAAAATAAAAACAAAAATGGAAACCAGAAATATATCAGTATTTATCTTCTGATTTTGTTATTATTCTATACTTTCATCATTAATACTTAAAATAACCAGCATTTGGCAAAAACTTGCAGTACTTCACTTCTTGATAACATTTCTCATGTCACGAATCAATCAGTGTTGCCATTACTATCACTAGGAGACGCAGATGCGCGTTTGGAGGTAGAAAATGACAGAGACGATAGTGTTTTGTTGAAGAAGCTTGATGCAGCAGAAGCAATATTGGGCTTTAGAAGTTGAAGGAAATGTAGCAGTAGAAGAAGAAGCTGGAAACAGACCCAAATTTCCATGTGAACTGCTTCAAGTAATGCCAGTATGACAAGTAATGCCAGTCCAAGCACAAAGAGACTCATCAAGTGCTGAGAACATCCTTAGTGTCATTCAAAGCGCCTTTGATTTCCAACAATTTCAGACCTAAAAGATGAACAAAAATTGCTTCAAGTTTTAAACATCCCAAAATGGGAAATGAAAGGTGGATTTTGAAAACTAATAAGAATGCAGTTATTCTACCCCAAATAAACAAAGAAAATTGTAAAAAAAAAGGTTCAATAGAAGGTAGAATAGGGTTTGAAGCAAAAAAAAAGGAAAAAGGGGGTTTCATAGCTCTTACCATCCTGGGTTGCGGATCCTCGCGCCGTCACGCCGTGCCGCGCCGCGCCGCGCCTCGCTCCGTCACGCCGCGCCTCCTGCCGTCGCGCCGCGTCTCGTTCTCCCTCTCTGTCTTGATCTCCTTCTTCTCTTTCTCCTTCTCTGTCTCGATCTCCTTCTTCTCTTTCTCCCTCTCTAAATCGGGATCTCCTTCTTCTCTTTCTCCCTCTCTGTCTCGATCTCCTTCTTCTCATTCTTCTCTTTCTCCCTCTCTGTCTCGATCTCCTTCTTCTCCTTCTCCCTCAATGGAGGATAAAAGGAAGGAGGCGGTGGTTGGAGGAATCAGAGGCTTGGGAAGGTGAGGCGGTGGTTTTGAGGATAATGAAGAAGAAGATGAAGATGAGGGATTAGGGCAGGAAAATTGTTTCTGATTTTTAAATTTTAATTTTTTATATTTTTTAATTAATTAAAGGAATATTAAAGGAATATTCCGTTAGATTTTTAACAGAAATAGATGGAAAACCAAAAGTGCAACTTTCTGTAAACGTTAGGGACGAAAATTGCTAATTTTTTTTGTTAGGGACCAAAAATGTCAAATCGTGATAAGTGAGGGACCAAAAGTGCTATTAAGCCTCTTTTATTTTCAACAAGTTCTTATTCCGCTGCATTCACAATCAAAAATTGTGATTATCATTATCTTGAAAGTAATTGAGTATTGTTAAGGCGAAAATTGAAAGAACCTAATTCACCCCCTCTTAGGTTGCTATCTACACTTACAATTTAAAGGGTCCTATGTTGTTAAAGATCATTTAAAGGAACATGCTAAAAGTACAACAAAAAGGGGGAGTTCCTTACGACAGGGGGAGTACTTCAAAATGATCTTCAACTTTCAAGACACGTGTTTGCCATCATCAAAAAGGGGAGATTGTGAAGAAGGTCTTGCTCCTAACTCTGGCTGAAGTTTTGATGATGACAACACATGCTACAAAAAGAAGAAAAAGAAAGACTTCATGAACCGGCTCAAAACGACAAGATCATCTATTAAGGTTCTAGCCACAAGTAAGTCTTGTTAACTTAGTGTGCTATGCTTTATTAAGGTTATATTGCATTTGAAGGTTCATAAATAATCAACTTATTGAGTGTAATATGTTTCCACAAGTAAAACTTAGTAGAAACACTCAACTAGGGTTTAAACTTTCAAAACGTTTGCGAAGCTTTGTGATGGTTCATGGATGACCTCTAGTGCCTATATAAAGTCCATAAATGCTCATAAACAACAACGACTTGGATAACAACTTTCATATTCATTAAAGTCATCATTCTGAGTTTCTACTCTCTTATTTTCACAAGAACACTCATGCTGTTCAACATTTGAGAAACTCAGAATAAATGAGCGTTCATTGTCATTTTCTAGAGCATACAAACTAAGATCAATCCAAGTAGATTAAAGGATTGCATTAGACATAGCAAAAGCTTCTTCTTCATCTTGAATTGGTTTGATTCATTCACCGTAGTGTTTGGTGGTTGTGGAAAAGGTCCTTTGAATCGGTTTGATTCAAAGTCCGGTGTAGTGTTCGGTGTCATCAGTTGGTGGTTTGCCTTCTGAGATTTGACAAGAGTTCTTTAAGGTCCCTGGTGTAAGTGCTTGTAAGAAATCTTGATCATAGTGGATAAATCCTCAAGGGGTTCTTGAGGGACTGGACGTAGCCTTCGGTGGATTGAAGGTGAACCAGGATAAAATATGTGTGCAAATACTCTCAACCTTTATCTTTTACTTTCAGCAAGTTCTTATTCCGATGCATTCACAATCAATAATTGTGATTATCATTATTTTGGAAGTAATCGAGTTTTGGTAAAGCGAAAATTGAGAGAACCGGATTCACCCCCCTTCTCAGGTTGCTATATACACTTACAATTGGTATCAGAGCATAAGTTTAGGTAATTTGCTCCTAAGGTCCGGGAAGATGGCATCCTCTTCTAGACCGAGCACTAGTGAGGGATTCAACATAAACATGCCACCATACTTCAATGGAGACCACTATCACTTCTGGAAAATCAAGATGAAAATCTTCATAAGGTCATTGGATGTGGAGATATAGAAAGCCATTGAAGAAGGTCCATTTATACCAATGAATGAACTTGGTGATAGCACACAACCGAAACAAGAAAATACATGGAGTGAAGAAGAAAAGAAGAAAGTTCAATATGACCTAAAAGGCATGAACATTCTTACATCTTCTCTTAGTTGGACGAATTCTTCAGAGTATCCACATGCAAAACGTCAAAGGAAATATGAGATACTTTAATGGTAACTCATGAAGGCACGGATGAAGTCAAAATATCAAAAATCAACACTTTATCACAAGAATATGAAATGTTCAGAATGTTACCAAGGGAAACTGTTATAGATATGCAGAAAAGGTTCACTCTCTTGATTAACCATCTAATTGCTCTTGATAAAGATTTTTCCAACCGTGATCTAAACTTTAAAGTTTTAAGATCATTGTCAAGAGAATGGCAACCAAAGGTAACAACAATATCAGAAATGAAGAGTCTCTCAAAAATGACACTGGCTGCACTTTTTTGCAAGTTGCAAGAACATGAACTTGAACTCAAAAAGATGGAACAACAGGAAGCAGTTGACAAGAAAAATCGACCTATTGCATTGGGAACTAAAGCTATAAGGTATGATAGTTCACAAGAGGAAGATTCTCAATTCGATAGTGATGATGATGATGATGAGGATATAAGAATCATTGTGAAGAGGCTTTGCAAAATCCTCAAAAAGAGAGAATATCATAATCTTCAAAGAAAGAAGCTTGGCATAAAGAAGAGACATGAGAAAAAGAATTCCAAATCAAAAAACACACACATGGATGACAATGAAGCAAGTTCACCATTTGATTCAGAGAATGAAGAAGCACATCTCGCCTTGATGGCAACACATCATTCTGATGATGAAAACAATAAGGTTAGTAACGATAAACTTTCATATGATCAGTTACAAAATACCTTTGTTGAATTCCATGATATCTTCTTAAATATTTATAAAGTATATGCAGTACAAGACAAGTTCATTTCATCTCTAGAAAGAAAAGCTAAAAGCATGCAAGAGGAGCTAGATCATGTTAAAACCAAGGTGGATATTCAAAGAGATCTAATAACTATTTATAAACCAACAACACTTGAATCAGTGATTGATGAAATAAATCAAGTGTTAAAAGAGTATGAAAAAGATACAAATGAGATGAATGAATTGTCAAGTATTCAAAGGTATGTTTCTCATAAAAGTTGTCAAGGTTTGTTTGATCAAAGTAATTCTCGTAGTATTAAGGAAATTATCTTTACTACATCAAGTAATGCATGCTACTTTGATCACACAAGGAGAGCACATAGTGATACTCAACCTAGAAAGGCACATGTCAAAACTTTCTATCATCTTAAAAAGAAAGTGCCTAACATGAAATTTAAGTGCTCTTACCATACTCCTAGTTATCATATAAAATGATGGAGTCCCCAATGAAAGATTCATATGGGATGTGAAAGGGACTAACCCAAAAGGACCCAAAGACTTTTGGGTACCTCAAAAATACCATTAAGCTTATTGTGCAGGTGGGCTTGAAGTCCTTGTGATCAGAAGTGTCATATACAAAGGATGGTAATTCAAGAAACAAATTTAGAATATGGTATTGGTAAGGAAATTCTTTACATAAAAAGCTAAAATCTATATCTTTCAATTGGTATTGTGAAGAAGAGTAAGCATTCTTAAGCATATGCATTTACATCATAGATCTTTGTTAGATAATGTGAAAAAGGTCTTGCTCCTGACCCTTGTAAATATAGATAGCAGCCTGAGAGGGGGGTGAATCAGGTTCTTCCAATTTTCTCCTTTACGATACTTGTTACTTCCAAGATCAAAGAAATCACAATTTGATGATTGTGAGTACAGCAGAATAAAGCGTTTCTTGAAAGTAAAAGATGAAGGAAGAGAGAATCACACAATGATTTTATCTTGGTTCACCTTCTATCCACCGAAGGCTACGTCCAGTCCCTCAAGAAACCCCTTGAGGATTTTTCCAATATGATCAAGATTTCTTACAAGCACTTACACCAAGGACTTTAATCACTCTTGTCAAACCTCAGATGGAAAACCACCAACTCATGTCGCCGAATCCTACGGCGGACTTTGAATCAAACCCGATTCAAAGGACCTTTTCCACTATCACCGAACCCTACGGCGGACTTTGAATCAAACCCGATTCAAAGGACCTTTTCCACAACCATCGAACACTACGATGGACCTTTTTACAACCAATGAAAACCACGGTGAATGAATCAAACCGATTCAAGAGATGAAGAAGTAGTTCTTGCATTGGCTGATGCAATCCTTTAATCTAGTTGGATTGCTCTTAGTTTGTATGCTCCAGGGAATTACAATGAAGGCTCTTTTAATCTGAGTTTCTCAAAAGATGAACAACATGTGTGTTCTTATGAAAATGAGAGAATAGAAACTCAGAATGATGACTTTAATGAATATGAAAGTTATGGACCAAGTCATTGATGTTTCTAAGCGTCTATGGACTTTATGTAGGCACTAGAGGTCATCCATGAACCATCACAAGGCTTCCCAAACGTTTTGAGACACATTGGTTCATGGAATAACACATCTGTCGACCTGGTAATCGATTACATCAACCTGGTAATCGACTACACTAACCGTTGCAGTTTGAATTCAAAATTCAAACTGTGTAATCGATTACATACAGCCTATAATCGATTACAAACAGTCCAGAACTCAGTTTTTGACTGTTCAAGGCCTAATTGAGTGTTCCTACCAAGATTTACTTGTGAGAACATATTATACCCGATTAGTTGATCTTTTATGAGCCTTCAAATGCAATATTAGCCTTAATAAAGCATAACACACTAAGTTAACAAGATTTACTAATAGCAAGAACCTTGATGATTGATCTTGACATTCTGAGCCGGTTCTTGAAGTCTTTCTTTTCTTTTCTGAAGTCTTTCTTCTTTTTGTGATGTGTTTGTCTTCATCAAAACCTCAGCCGAGTCCAAGGACGAGACCTTCTTCACAATCTGCCCCTTTTTGATGATGACAAACATCATGCTTGAACATTGATTGATCATTTGACTTTCTCTTGTCTTGTATATCTCCCCCTTGGTTTTGCGATTATATCTCCCCCTTTGTTTTGAAATTGAAGCACAATATACTGAAAAATGATCAAGCATACACAAGACTTTTCTCCCCCTCTTGACATCATCAAAAAGAAGAAAAAGCCATACAAAATATTCCAGGATAATCGAAAAGAAGGGAAGCATAATGTATATCATAACTATTCACCCCCTCTTTGTTCCACTTGTAGCTTTTCTTGTAAATAATCTTTACAAAGCACAACCCTTTCTCCCCCTTTTGACTTCATCAAAAAGAAGATGAGTCCAAGCATATTCCATACATGCTAACAAGTAGTATAGACATTTAAATTGTAGGGAGTGGGGGTAAGCAAGCCAAAATATATGAAAATATAAGCCAAACTCTGAAAGTCAACTATTTTCCATTTTAGCCCTGATGTAATCGATTACAGACTTCCAGTAATCGATTACTGAAGCTTTCTGGAAATAATCCTGGGCCAAACTATCCCTGTAACCGATTACTCATTCTGTGTAATCGATTATTGTATCCAGAAATTTGAAATTCCAGACTTGATAAGCAGATGCCTATGAATGCATTATTCTTCTAAATATCTTTTGAAAGATGTAAAGTTTTAGAATTTGTCTCATCAATACCACATTCTAATATTGTGTCTTAAAAGACCAACCTTTGTATATGTCATTTCTGATCACAAGGTCTTCAAGAACATTTGCACAATAGGCTTAATGGTATTTTTTAGGTACCCAATAGACTTTGGGTCCTTTTGAGTTAGCACTTTTCACATCCCATGTGAATTTTTCATTGGGATCTCCATGAAAACTAGGAGTATAGTGAAAGCACTTTGGCTTCATGTTAGGTACTTTCGCTTTAGGATAATGGAAAGTTTTGATATATGGCTTTCTAAGTTGCGCACCATCATGTACTCTCCTTGTATGACCAAAGTTATATGAACTACTTGGTCTAAAAGTGATTTTCTTAACATCACTAGGATGACTATGATCAGATAAACCTAAATCACGTTTATGAAAGGCATGTCTTTGATTACATGACAACTTATCCATATCATCTGTACCTTTGTTTACCACTTGAGTTAATACATCAATCTTTGACTCAAGGGTTATGCATGGATCTAAAGATGTAAAATCACTTTGAATATCTACTCTAGATTTTACTTGGTCTAACTCATCTTGCATGCTTTTAGTTTTACTTTGTAGAGATGAGATGATCCTACTTTGATATGCATATACTTCATAAATATTCAAGAAACTATCATGCAATTTATCAAAGGTATAATTTATCATATGAAATTGCTTTACTAACCTCTTCATTTTCATCATCAGAATGATGTGTTGCCATCAAAGCGAGACATACTTCTCCATTTTCTGAATCGGATGATGAACTCACTTCATTGTCTTCCATGTATGCATTCCTTGATTTGGAAACCTTTTTCTCAGATTTCTTCTTCAAGCCATGCTTCTTTCTTTGAAGATTATGACAATCTTTCTTTTTGAGGATTTTGCCAAGATTCTTCACAATGTTTCTTATATCCTCATCATCATCATCATCACTATCGAATTGAGAATCTTCCTCTTGGGAACTATCATATCTTGTAGCTATAGTTCTCAATGAAATAGGTCGAATGTACTTGTCAACTGCTTCTTGTTGTTCCATCTTTTTGAGTTCAAGTTCATTTTCTTGCAACTTGCCAGAAAATGAAGCCAATGACAATTTTGAAAGACTCTTCTTTTCTGAAATTGTTGTTACCTTTGGTTGCCATTCTCTTGATAATAATCTTAGGACTTTTAAGATCAGATCACTGTTGGAAAAATTTCTTCCAAGAGCAATTAGATGGTTGATCAAGAGATTGAACCTTTTCTGCATATCTAGCGCCGTTTCCCTTGGTAACATTCTGAACATCTCATATTCTTGAGATAGGGTATTGATCTTTGATCTCTTGACTTCATCTGTTCCTTCATGAGTCACCATCAATGTATCCCATATTTCTTTTGATGTTGTGCATGTTCAGACTCTGAAGAATTCATCCATGCCAAGAGTAGATGTAAGGATATTCATTCCTTTGAGATCATACTGAACCTTCTTCTTTTCTTCTTCACTCCATGTGTTTTCTGGTTTTGGTTAACTGCTATCACTCACTTCATTCATAGGTATAAACGGACCTTCTTCAATGGCTTTCTATATTTCCACGTCCGGTGACCTTATGAAGATTTTCATCTTAATCTTCCAGAAGTCATAGTGGTCTCCATTGAAGTATGGTGGCCTGTTTATGTTGAATCCCTTACAAGTTCCATGACTAGAAGAGGATGCCATCTTCTCCCGGATCTTAGGAGCAAATTACCCAAACTTACGCTCTGATACCAATTGTATGTATAGATAGCAACCAGAGAGGGGGGGTGAATCAGGTTCTTCCAATTTTCGCCTTTACGATACTTGTTACTTCCAAGATAAAAGAAATCACAATTTGATGATTGTGAATGCAGTGGAATAAAGGATTGCTTGAAAGTAAAAGATGAAGGAAGAGAGAATCACACAATGATTTTATCCTGGTTCACCTTCTATCCACCGAAGGCTACGTCCAGTCCCTCAAGAAACCCCTTGAGGATTTTTCCACTATGATCAAGATTTCTTACAAGCACTTACACCAAGGACCTTAAGAACTCTTGTCAAACTTCAGATGGCAAACCACCAATTGATGTCGCCGAACCCTACGGCGGACTATGAATCAAACCACATTCAAAGGACCTTTTCCACAACCATCGAACACTACGATGGACCTTTTTACAACCACCGAAAACCACAGTGAATGAATCAAACCGATTCATGAGATGAAGAAGAAGTTCTTGCAGTGGCTGATGCAATCCTTTAATCTAGTTGGATTTCTCTTAGTTTGTATGCTCCAGGAAATTACAATGACGGCTTTTTTATTCTGAGTTTCTCAAAAGATGAACAACATGTGTGTTCTTATGAAAATGAGAGAACAGAAACTCAAAATGATGACTTTAATGAATATGAAAGTTATGGACAAGTCATTGATGTATCTGAGCGTCTATGGACTTTATATAGGCACTAGAGGTCGTCCATGGACAAGGCTTCCCAAACGTTTTGAGACACATTGGTTCATAAAATAACACATCTGTCGACCTGGTAATCGATTACAGCAACGTGGTAATCGATTACACTAACTGTTGCAGATTGAATTCAAAATTCAAACTGTGTAATCGATTACATACAGCCTGTAATCGATTACAAACAGTCCAGAACTCAGTTTTTAACAGTTCAAGGCCTAATTGAGTGTTCCTACCAAGATTTACTTGTGAGAATATATTATACCCAATTAGTTGATCTTTTATGAGCCTTCAAATGCAATATTAACCTTAATAAAGCATAGCACACTAAGTTAACTAGACTTACTAATAGCAAGAACCTTGATGATTGATCTTGACGTTCTGAGCCGGTTCTTGAAGTGTTTCTTTTCTTTTATGAAGTCTTTCTTCTTTTTGTGATGTGTTTGTCTTCATTAAAACCTCAGCCGAGTCCAAGGACGAGACCTTCTTCACAACCCTGGCTGAGGTTTTGATGAGGACAAACTCACAGACAAAAAGAAGAAAAGAAGACTTATAGGAAACGGTGCAACATGATACAATATCTGCCTAAGTCTTAGATAGGTGAGTTATGATTCTAAAGGCTTCTCTAGTATAAAGGATCTTTAAAACATTTAAGCTTTATGAGTTTAACCTTTTCATAAATTAAAAGAGGTAGAAAAACTCAAGCAAGATTTCAGTTTCTGGAAATTGGACTTGAGTGTAATCGATTACACCCTTAAGGTAATCAATTACACATAGGCAAGTAATCGATTACAGCTTACTCGTAATCGATTACACGTTTGAATTTGATTTTCAAACAGCAACGGTCACATAGCGTAATCGATTACCTAAGTACTGTAATCGATTACATGCTCGACAAGTTGCATCTTTTCATGAACCATTGTGTCTCAAATCGTTTGGGAAGGTTTGAGTTGGTTCACGAATGATCCCTTATACCTATAAATAGTCCATTTGAGTCCAGAAACACAACACACACGAAATAGGCCAAAATTACTCTTGAATTGCTCTTTCATGTTCGTTTAGCCTTTGTTCATAAACTTTCAAAGAGCCTAGATTCTGATTTCATAGTCTTCATTGTTTAAAGAACACTCTTGTTGTTCATATATTGAAGAACTCAGAATCAAGAGAGCCTTCTTATGCTTAAGAGCCTTAAAGCATAACTCTCATTATCAATCCAATTGTGTGTTAAAGGATTGATACAGCCAGTTGTAAACTCTTCTTCATCTCATTCTGGTTGAGTGAATATTCACCGTAGGGTTCGGTGAAGGTTGATTGTTCTAAAAGTGGTTTGCTTTCAGAGACTGGAAGTGGTTTGCTTTCAGGGACTGAATGTGGTTTGCTTTCCGGGGTTGTTGAAAGTGGTTTGCTTTCACAGGTTGTTGTTGATAGAAATTCTTAACGTACTTGGTGTAAGAACTTGTAAGAGATTTTTATCAATAGTGGATAAATCCTCAAGGGGTTTCTTGAGGGACTGGACGTAGCCTTCAGTGGATTGAAGGTGAAGCAGCATAAATTCTGTGTGTGCATTCTCCTACACTTCATCTTTACCTTCAAGCAACGTTATTTTCGGTGCACTCGATTGTGATCATCTTTATCTTTAAAGTAATAAGGTATGTTAAGGCGAAAATCAGGTAAACCTGATTCACCCCCCCCCCCCCCCCAGGTTTCTATCTATACTTACAATTGGTATCAGAGCGTAAGTTTATGTAATTTGCTTCTAAGATCCGGGAAAAGATGGCATCCTCTTCTAGTCGTGGAACTAGTGAGGGATTCAATATAAACAGACCACCATACTTCAATGTTTACCACTATGACTTCTGGAATATTAAGATGAAAATCTTTATAAGGTCATTAGACGTGGAAATATGGAAAGCCATTGAAGAAGGTCCATTTATACCTATGAATGAAGTGGGTGATAGCAGACAACCAAAACCAGAAAACACATGGAGTTAAGAAGAAAAGAAGAAGGTTCAGTATGATCTTAAAGGAATGAATATCCTTACATCTGCTCTTGGGATGGATGAATTCTTCAGAGTTTCAACGTGCACAAAATCAAAAGAAATATTGGATACATTGATGGTAACTCATGAAGGAACAAATGAAGTCAAGAGATCAAAGATCAATACCCTATCTCAAGAATATGAAATGTTCAGAATGCTTCCTGGAGAAAAGGTAATGGATATGCAAAAACGCTTTTCACATTTGACTAACCTTTGATTGCACTTGGTAAACAATTTTCAAGAAGTGACTTGAATATGAAAGTTTTAAGATCACTTACAAGAGCATGGCAACAGAAGGTTACGGCGATTTCTGAAAAGAAGAGTTTGTCTAATATGACTCTTGCAACTCTTTTTGGAAAACTCCAAGAACATGAATTGGAGTTGAATCGTTTGGAGGAACATGAACAACATGAGAAGAAATATCGATCCATTTCTCTAAAGGCAAAGGAAAGCATCAAAGATGATTATGATGCAGATTCTGAAGAGGGCATGAATGAAAATATGAATCTTCTAGTGAAGAATCTTGGAAAGTTATTCAAAAAGAAAGGTATGAAGTTTAACAATAACAGAACTTTCCAAAGGAATAGTGAGCCCTCCTCTTCCCAAAAATTCACATGCTTTGAATGTGGAAAACTGGGACATATCAAGTTGGAATGTCCAAACCTTCAAAAGAAGAAACATGGTTTGACGGATGAGTTTGAAAAGAAAGATAAAAATACTCGAAGAGCATACATTTCCTGGGATGAAAATGAAGTGAGTTCATCATCCGACTCTGAAAAGGAAGAAGCACAAGTTGCATTAATGGCTTCACATGACTTAGATGCTGAGGATATCCAAGTTAGTGGCAATGTTATTTCATTTCATGATTAAGAATTTGCTATAGTAAATGTGTTTAAATTATGTCAAAGTTTCTCTAAAGTTAGTAGTCAGAAAAATGCTATAATTTCCTTTTTAGAAGTTAAGTGTAGATCTCTACAGGAAGAACTAGACATAGTGAAATCTACATTAGATATTCCACATGAATGTACTAAGTGTAGTTCTTTAGAAGAGAAGATAGATAATCTGCAACAAGGGGTTCATAACTTCAACAAAGGAAAACATAAGTTAGATGGTATCCTAAGTGTACAAAGACACTCAAACAATATGGTTGGTCTAGGATATATATCTCAACCAAAGTCAAAAGAAGTCAAGAAAACCATCTTTGTTAAACCAAACAAAGTGGAAGGATCTTTTGAAAACTCTAAGACTAGTTCTTTTAGGAGTATGAAAAATAGGAAGAATTACTATCATAGACCTCCTAAGAAGTTCAATCCTACTCCTAGGCAAACATCAGGTTACAATAAATATTCATGTACTTATTGTAAAAAAATAGGGCATACTCCAAATAGATGTTATTACAAAAATGTAGGAGTACCAAATAAAGAGTTTAGATGGGTTAAGAAAATTACTAACGTAGAAGGACCCAAAGAAAATTGGGTACCTAACTCCCAAGTCTAAACTTTGTCATGTAGGTGTGCATGAAAGCAGCAAAAGACTTATGGTATCTTGATAGTGCCTGCTCGTCACACATGACAGGAGACAAAACAAAGTTCTCATTTCTTATGCCTAGAGAAAAAGGTTTTGTCACATATGGAAACAATGAAAAAGGGAAGATGCTTGGCATCGGAAGAATAGGCACAGCCCCTCAAACTATCATAGAGAAGGTTTTATATGTTGATGGTTTGAAGCATAATCTTCTAAGTATCAGTCAACTATGTGACAAAGGTTTGAAAGTTGGGTTTATAAATGATATCTGTGTGCTGAAGGATGTGAAAACTAGAGAAATCAAGTTCTCTGGATACAAAGTCAATAAAGTCTTCATGATATCCTTGGAGGAAATTCCATACAATGTTAGATGCTTGTTAGCCAAGAACAACACTGATCCATGGCTCTGGCATAGAAGACTGGCTCACATCCACATGGATCATTTAAATAAACTAGTCAAACATGATCTGGTTGTTGGACTTCCAAAGATAAGATTTGAAAAAGACAAGCTCTGTGATGCATGTCAGAAAGGGAAGCAAACCAAAGTGTCTTTCAAACATAAGAATATAGTCTCAACTACAAGACCACTCCAACTACTTCACATGGATTTATTTGGACCATCAAGGACTAGAAGTTTTGGAGGTAATTATTATTCTCTTGTTATTGTTGATGATTATTCTAGATATACTTGGACTATATTCTTGCCTCATAAGAACGAAGCCTTCAATG
This sequence comes from Acmispon strigosus, assembly GCA_030819835.1. NCBI lineage: Eukaryota > Viridiplantae > Streptophyta > Magnoliopsida > Fabales > Fabaceae > Acmispon > Acmispon strigosus. Next base: position 13,770,557 of record JAUAMA010000004.1, on the reverse strand, counting down.
CATATAAAAGATATGCAAGGCTTGTTCAAAATGAAAAGGCTTTGAAGATCTCTTCTATTAGAAGTGATCATGGTGGAGAATTTCAAAACCACCAATTTCAGGAATTGTGTGATGAAAATGGAATATCACATAACTTCTCTGCACCAAGAACACCACAACAAAATGGTGTTGTGGAAAGGAAGAACAGGTCACTTGAATAACTAGCAAGGACCATGCTGAGTGAATCCAACCTTCCAAAGTACTTTTCGGATGATGCTGTAAGTACTGCTTGCTATGTATCCAACAGAGTACTCATTAGGCCTATACAGAAGAAAACTCCCTATGAACTATACAAAGGGAGGAAACCAAACATTGCTCATTTACATGCTTTTGGATCAAAGTGCTTTGTCTTGAACAATGGTAAGGAAAACCTTGGTAAGTTTGATGAAAAATCTGATGAAGGTATATTCCTTGGCTATTCTCTGACAACCAAAGCATATAGAGTCTTCAACAAGAAAAATATAACTATTGAAGAATCCATACATGTATCTTTTGATGAGTCTAATTCTTCAAAAGAAGATACAGTTATCATTCCTGATAATGATGAGGAAGATAACATTATAAAGGAAGATCCTCAAAAGCAAATGGAGCATGTTTCAGAACAAGAAGAGCATATTGAAGATACCACTTATGAGTTTCCAAAAGAATGGAGAACCCATAGTGATCATCCTATCAAGAGGAGTTTCTACAAGGCTACGCTTAAATGATTCGGTATTGAACATGGCCTTTGTCTCTCAAATAGAACCCTCTAAAGTTAATGATGCTCTTGAAGATGAGTATTGGATTGTAGCAATGCAAGAAGAGTTGAACCAATTTGAAAGAAATCAAGAATGGGAGTTGGTTCCTAAGCCCACTGACAAGCATATCATTGGAACAAAATGGGTATTTAGAAATAAGCTGGATGAAAATGGTATAATTGTCAGAAAAAAGGCAAGGCTGGTTGCACAAGGATACAATCAAGAAGAAGGTATTGATTTTGATGAAACTTATGCACCAGTTGCAAGGTTGGAAGCTATAAGACTACTATTGGCTTATGCTTTCTCCTTAAACTTTCCATTGTATCAAATGGATGTTAAAAGCGCTTTCCTGAACAGATATATTCAAGAAGAAGTATATGTGAAGCAACCACCAGGATTTGAAGATCCTAAGTACCCTTCACATGTCTTCAAATTGAAGAAAGCACTTTATGGTCTTAAGCAAGCCCCTCGAGCATGGTATGATAGGTTGAGCACATTCCTTTGTGAAAAAGGATTTCAAAAGGGTAAGGCTGATACAACCTTGTCCATCAAGAAAATCAAAGGTAATACATTGTTAGTTCAAGTATATGTAGATGACATTTTTTTTGGTTCCACTAACAAATCTCTATGCAAGGACTTCTCTAACATGATGCAAGAAGAATTTGAGATGTCTATGATGGGAAAGCTAAATTTCTTTCTAGGATTGCAAATTAAGCAATCTCAAGATGGAATATTCATTAATCAATCCAAGTTTTGCAACGAGCTTTTAAAGAAATATGATTTGGATGATTGCAAGGCCATAGCCTCACCTATGGGATCAAATACTTATCTAGATCAAGATGAGTCCGGCATTCCAATAGATATTACCAAATATAGAGGTATGATCGGGTCTCTTCTTTATTTAACAGCAAGTAGAATAGATATTATGTTTAGTGTGTGTCTATGTGCTAGATATCAAGCATCTCCTAGGGAATCCCATTTGAGTTCATTGAAAAGGATTTTCAAATATCTGAAAGGAACTTCAAATGTTGGTCTATGGTATCCCAAAGGGAGTGTTTGTGATTTGATTGGATATTCTGATTCAGATTTTGCTGGATGCAAAACTGAAAGAAAGAGTACAAGTGGTACTTGTCACCTATTGGGAAATGCTCTTGTTTCTTGGTCCTGTAAGAAACAAGCTTGTGTTTCTCTAAGTACTGCAGAAGCAGAGTACATTGCTGCAGGAAGTTGTTGTGCACAAACTTTATGGCTCAAGCAACAACTCAAGGATTATGGCTTAGAGCTGGGCTGCATCCCAATCAAATGTGACAATACAAGTGCCATTAATCTCGCGAAAAACCCCATCATGCATTCTAGAACGAAGCATATTGATATAAGACATCACTTTCTTCGAGATCACGTCATGACAAAGGATATAGAAATTTCATTCGTAGATACACATAATGAATTAGCTGATATATTTACGAAGCCTCTTCCTAAGGATTCTTTCATTAAAATTAGACGAGAATTAGGCATTATAGATGAAAATGGTGTTTAATTAGGTGATTTTATGTCTATTTTCTTGATTACATGTTTATGCGCCTTACATGCTTATTCTTGTGATTACATGTCTATGTGCTTATATGTGATTATATGATTATGAGCCTTTTTGTGTTATATGCCTTTTTGTGTGATTTTTCACTTTAGTAATCGATTAAATCTGTATAGTAATCGATGACATAGGAATACACAGTTTAGAACTTGAAAATTTTCTTAAGTAATCGATTACATATATCCTGTAATCGATTAGCATAAGTATTCTGGTCCTCGTGCCCTTTTAGAAACCTCAGGTAATCGATTACCACTCTTGCAGTAATCGATTACAAAGACGAAACAGTCTCTTTCCCTCTCATTCTTTTGAATTTCAAATCCTTAGAAACCGTCAAGTAATCGATTACAAAACTTCCGTAATCGATTACATGCTCGATTTATATAATCGAAGTATGCCATTTACATGGGAATTCTCTTACAAGTCATATTTCTATCATCTTCAACCCTTGCTTACCGAACCCTGAAACCTTGACCTAGTACACAGCTCTCTATTCAATCTCCATCATGTCTTCCTCTCCCTTCCTCTTGTCGGCTTTTCGCCCTCCTCATCCGTTGAATTTCTCTCGTCTTCTTACAGCCTCTGAACAAAGAACTCGATTTGTTTTTCATTTTCTACATCAAGCCATTCGAACACCCATCTATGGTAATTTGGATTCGTTCATCGAAGCAAGTCTCACCTTCCCTGCTCTTCTACGAAACCAATCTCTTGATGCATTCATCACCATGAACAATACCTACTACCCAGAATTGGTGAAGATTTTCTACTGTAATCTGGAAGTTCAGGGCGATGGGATTAAAAGCTCTGTCAAAGGTACTACCGTTCAATACTCCTTTACACCCCTTGGGCGGTGTTTGGGTCTTTCCTCTACTAGTGCCAAATTAGGCACAAATGTGCCCTATCCCTGGCCTGACTACAATCCAGAATTGTTTTATCAATCTCTATGTTGATTCAGGCCCTCCGAAGTTCAGAAAATTCATCCGCCTCGTACCAGATCCTGTCCCTACCATGTTGATGTCCTCACCAAATCAAACCACTTGCTTCATTACCTCATCAATCAGGTTCTTCTGCCCCAGGAAGACCATCTTGCTCCCATTAGTGAGTTAGAATTACAGATTTTATATGGTGTTATAAACTGTCATAAAATCAACTAGACTTTCCTGGTTATGAACCACATGTTCAAATGCAGAAATGAAGCTGTCTCCTTCCCATATGCGTCGGCCATATCCCGCCTTCTTGTTCATTCTGGAGTGCCCATTGCAAGACTGTACAATGTGCAGTCTTCAACTTTCAAGTGCGTCGATACCACTATTCTCTCATTCTCTCACATCTAGGTTTATTCCATGATTATGGTATTGACACTCTCTCATGGATACTCCATAATGGTGGAAATGAACTTCCCATCACGGATGAAGACTCCTCTGTTGATAAGTAGTCTTCTAGGGCCTTTTTATTTTGTTAAAACCAATGAATTGTCAAGTATTCAAAGGTATGTTTCTCTTAAAAGTTGTCAAGCTTTGTTTCATCAAAGTAATTCTAGTAGTATTAAGGAAATTATCTTTACTACATCAAGCAATGCATGCTACTTTGATCACACAAGGAGCGCACATAGTGATACGAGACCTAGAAAGGCAATGTCAAAACTTTCTATCATCTTAAAAAGAAAGTGCCTAACATGAAATTTAAGTGCTCTTACCATATGGGATGTGAAAGGAACTAACCCAAAAGGACCCAAAGACTATTGGGTACCTCAAAAATACTATTAAGCTTATTGTGCAGGTGGGCTTGAAGACCTTGTGATCAGAAGTGTCATATACAAAGGATGGTAATTCAAGACACAAATTTAGAATATGGTATTGATAAGGAAATTCTTTACATAAAAAGCTAAAATCTATATCTTTCAAATGGTATTGTGAAGAAGAGTAAGCATTCTTAAGTTTATGCATTTACATCATAGCTCTTTGTTAGATAATGTGAAGAAGGTCTTGCTCCTGACCCTGGCTGAGGTTTTGATGACGACAAACTCATCGAAAAAAAGAAGAAAAGAAGACTTAGAGGAAACGGGGCAACATGATTCAATATCTGCCTAAGTCTTAGATAGGTGAGTTATGCTTCTAAAGGCTTCTCTAGTATAAAGGCTCTTTAAAACATTTAAGCTTTATGAGTTTAACATTTTCATAAATTAAAAGAGGTAGAAAAACTCAAGCCGTTCTTAAAGATTACAGTTTCTAGAAATTGGACTTGAGTGTAATCGATTACACCCTTAAGGTAATCGATTACACATAGGCAAGTAAGCGATTACAACTTGCTCGTAATCGATTACACGTTTGAATTTGAAATTCAAACAGCAACAGTCACATAGCGTAATTGATTTCCTAAGTACTGTAATCGATTACATGCTCGACAAGTTGCATCTTTTCGTGAACCATTGTGTCTTCATGACTGGATTTTGTATAATAATTTTAGGGTCCTTTTAGTCTTTTTATTTTATTATTTTTGTGTCTTCAAGTGTTCTTCTTTCTTCCTTAAGAGCATTGTTCCTGAGAATTGTGGGAAGCCATACTTGAGCTCCTAGTCCAGGGTAATTCGATGTTTCTATTAGCCATGCTTGGCTAATTTCTTTTTAAGTTTCTTGGGTTGTTTTAGCTTTTAAATTATGTTTTAGTTTTCTTCTACTCTTCTGAATAATAATACAAGTTCATTTTTTATTTCCTTGTTCTTTATTTTATTCTTGATGTACACAAGATTTCAAGCTTACTTCTTATAACAATGGAAATTTGTAATTAGTAAGGGAAATAGGACTTAAAAGAGGCAATAAGATATATCACTAAGGAATTAGGATAGACTTTGCTTTATGTTGGCCTGAACTTCATCTTCATCTTCTTCTTTAATTAACTAAATTGCAAGGAATTGAGTTTAGTAATTAGAAAGAAAGTTCTACAATGTGTAAGGAATTAACTTCTAGAAACAATAGGCTAAAGCATCATGAATTCTTGTTTTAAAATTCAGAAATAAGGTAGAGGTTTGCTAGCATATTTTATAAGTTAAGTAATTCAACCCAAGAGATTAATTTCCATCATCAATATTTTCTTTTTATTTATTTTATGTTTATTTCATGTTCTTGTTCTACAACATACCAACATCAATCTTTTCTGCACAAGCTCTTAATAAGTTAATAATTGGACACCTATCCCTGTGGGTTCGATAACTTTTTTATTACGCGATAATCATCCCTGCACTTGCGGATTTGGCTATGAAGTTTTTGGCGCCGTTGCCGGGGATAGGTTCTTTTCAAAGTCCTTTTAATAAATTGTTTAGAGCTTTTTATGTGAACTGGTGTTGCTAATTTGTTTGCTGAGTAGTTTTAGGTATAGCAATGGCTAAAACATTCGAACAAAGGGAGGCAAAAATCCGGGCTGAACTTGGCAAGGAATATGAGAAGAAGAAGCACGATGTCTTCACTCTAATTGACGAGTTTTACTCCGAGTTAGTTTGCAAGAGCAAAACCGGATTTTTTCCAAGTCCTAAGCCAGAATGTAAGGTCAGGGAGATTCTTCAAGGAAGAATAGAAAGCATTCTAAGGAGGCAGCCCAGGGATGAACAACTACCACCCGTTCATGAAAGTGAACTCGTGGTTCAAAGAGAGGAGGTGGAAGAAGCCTCCATTGTATAATTTGTCTTTGAAGACAAATTGGAAATAGAGGAAGAAGAACCTCAAGGGACCTATGTTATAGGTTCAGAAGAGCATGGCAAAGAACAAGGAAGGGAAAATTTATTTATCCCTTCCATTTTTAATTTGAATATTGTTGCCTTGTTGGCTGAAAAATTCATTGGGCACCATGATGTATTTGTGCCAAAATTTGTATGATTTTCGGGGTCTAATGAATTTTGTAATAGACCCCGGTTGAAAATTGATTAGTGAAAACTCTACCAAAGACTATAACATTGGGCTTCTTGGGAGACAACCCAGGTGCATCTTTTGCTTTTGTTTTGTTTTGGTGAATAAATTGTTGCAGGCACCCCAACGCTCAAGCGTTTGAGGCTCAACGCTCATGCGTTGAGCCCCTTGATACCCAAATCGCAAGTGTACGACTCAATATCGCGTAATAAAAAGATCGAACCCAAGGGATAGGTTTCCTATTATTATAATATTTAGTACTTGTGCAGAAAATTTAAAAGATGAGTATTTGTTGTTGGTTTTAGAACAAGCAAGAACAATAACATAAAATAATAGAGAGATAAATATGATGAAGATTAAGTCCTTGGGTTGATTGACATAGAATATAAAATATGCTAGCAAGTATCTACTTAATTTCTAAATTATAAATCCAAGTTCAAGGTGCTATAGCCTATTATATCTACAAGTTAATCTCTTACACATTGTAAAACTTTCTTTTTAATTACTAAACCCAATTTCTTGCAATCTAGTTAACTAAAGAAGAAGATGAAGATAGAGTTCCGGCCAACACAAAGCTACGTCTTTCCTAATCTCTTAGCAAAATATACTTATAGCCTTTTTTAATCCTAGGTCCCTTACTACTTACCAATTCTCATTCGTATAAGCAATAAGCAAAAAACACTTGTGATCATCAAGATAGAAATATGAACAAGGAAATAAAACAAGAACTGGATATATTATTCAGAAAGGTAGAAACAAAACTAAAACATAAATTATAAACTAAAACAACCCAAGAAGCTTAAAAAGAATTAGCCAAGCATGGCTAAAAGAGTCATCGAATTACCCTGGATAGGAGCTCAAGTATGGCTTCCCACAATTCCTAGGAACAATGATCTTTAAGAGGGAAAGAAGAACACTTGTTGTATTCTGAATAGGTGTACCTTACAAGTGAAGAAAAGCTTCCTATTTATAGCAAAAACCTGACTTCCAGCGCTTGGGCGCTGGAATTCCCAACGCTTGGGCGCTGGGAAGCATTAAAATCCAACGGGCAGAAATAGGCCCAGCGCTTGAGCGCTGGCTTCCAACGCTGCAGCGCTGGGTGCAACCTCTGACTCACATCCTAGTCAGAGGTCCAGCGCTTGAGCGTTGGAACTTCCAACGCTGCAGCGCTGGGACGAACACTGGCAGCTTCTTCTTGGATTCCTTTCTTCTTCAATGGTGGAATTGATTGGCTTAATTAGGCCACATTCAGCCTCTATTAAGTTCTGAAACCTCCCCTTTACCACCATTAATCTTCCAACCTTATTTTACATGTGCTCAAATAAAAGAGAGTTGCTTCACATTCTTCAATTTCACTTCAAGTCCTCTCTTTGTTAGAACTTCAATTCTGGCCCTTTGACTCCTTCAAACTTCTCTTTTCATCCTCCTCTCTTGAACCTTTGCACTTTGATCCTTTATTTCCTGAAACTTTACAAATCGGTCCCTGGACAAAAATGATAACTATACCAGCTTTTCCTAAAAATATAAAATAGCTATAAAAATTCCTAAAAATATAAAATAAAGTTAGAAAAACAAATAAAAGCTAATCTATATGCAGAATGTAAAATAAATATAAAATCTATGTAAAAATACTAAAAATCCTATATGTGACTCAAAAATAATAAAATAAAAATACTAAAAACAACCTAAAAACATCATATATTATCCTGTCATCACCCCTGCCAAAGTTTCCAAGGATTTCGTAAATCCAATGCTCAAGCGTTGGAGGGGCCAATGCTCATGCGTTGAGCCCCTGGAATCCCTTTTTTTAATTTTTTTTTATTACAGCGCTCAAGCGTTGGGAAGCCAACGCTCAAGCGGTGAAGCTCGGGCAGTTTTTCTATTTTTATTTTTCTTCATGTTTCTTCATGTACATAAATTATTCTGTTTTGTACCCACCAGCTTTTGAAAAGATGTGTGAATGGGATTCTTGAGTTCTTCCCTTGCTTTTATACTTGGTTTGAGCTTTTGATCTTTGGGAACTCAAGAACCCTTGCTTGTTTTAGGTGGGCACATTTCCAACCCTTGGGATTGTTTTTGAAAAAGGACTTAAGTTTGTTGGATTGAGGACTAACAAATCTAAACAAGCTTTTGCTTGTAGACTCTTGTTTGTTCAATTTTTTCAGGAAAGGCACCAAAGAGGAAGATCCCCCTGAAGTTGGAATGTTCAAAGAAGAAGTTACAATGAGGTTCCTTGGACTATTTGTGGAAGATAACTATTGTACCAGCTTTTAGTTTTTCTGTTTGGACAGTTTTTAGTTTCATTTTGTAATTTTCCTTTATTTTTGCTTTTAGGATTTTTATACTGCATGGTTGAATACTTTATCCAGTTATTTTGCTACTATTTCTTATGCTTGTGAGTGTTTTATCCAGTGATCTTATTATGCTTTTGAAAAGATAATTTGTTTCTGTATGTGGTTTAGGATTTCATGTTGCTAGGATTAACTGAAATCAGTGATGGAAAAGTTTTGGCAAGGTTTTTCTGAGTTCGAAAAGGAGTACCACTTACTCCAATCTTTTCTGAGTGCTGAGAACTTTGATTTCATGACTTGTAAAATTTTTCTGCCTTGTGTTGAATGTTGGTTGAGTCTTTGTTTAACTTTGTGAATTTGTGAAGAGATTATAGGCTTTCTTTGAAAACTCAGATTCTTGATTGAAAGGAGAATCCACTAGTAGCCCTTTGAGCCTTAAAAGAGTCATTTTATTGGAGCCTACTTTGTGTGGTATTTTAAGTTGTTAGTGTGATTCAAAAGCGGAAAATTCTAGAGCTATGTATATTTAGGTTTCTCTCTAAAAAAATAATATAAGGTATGTGCCTTAGAAAAAAAAAGAAAAAAATAATGAAGTGGTGGGGTGAGAAAGAGTATGAGGGTAGTAAAATTCAATTCATTCATCCCCTACATTCCACTACTTTGTTCAAAAAAAAAAGGGAAAGGAAAAATTGAGAGAACCTATGTGAATTTTTTATAAAGCTCTTAGTCAAAAGAATCACCTAACATAAATTTTGAGTCAAGCCAATAGAGTTGCCCAGTTTTTGAATCCATACCTTGTGTTTAACCTTTGGCCAGGTTTCAACCTTCAAAAATCTCTTCTGAAGTTACATAGTAGCATGGTTCCAGCTTTGATTTGAATGATAGGCAGAACTTTTGAGCTTTCATGTTTTTCATTGAGATTATATTTTTGTGAGTTAAATTTGATGAACTCAATATGTTGCAGGTGCCAAGCTTAACTCTCTTGATCTAGTTTTTTTTGAAACATGCATGCTTTCTGAATCCGCCGTGCTTTCTTGAAAATTATCATCTTTTTTTTGGGTAAAACTTTTTCTAAACTCGAGGACAAGTTTTTCTTTAAAGTTTTGTAGCTCGAGGGCAAGCTATCGTTGGGTATAGTGGTGTGATGACTGGATTTTGTATGATAATTTTAGGGTCTTTTTAGTCTTTTTATTTTATTATTTTTGAGTCTCATATAGGTTTTTATTTCTTTTTATTTAGATTTTCTATTTATTTTTCATTTTGCATATAGATTAGCTTTTATTTGGTTTTTAATCTTTATTTTATATTTTTAGGGATTTTTAGAGTTATTTTTATATTTTAGGTAAGCTGGTAGAATTAGTCATTTTTGTGCAAGGACCAAACTGTAAACTTCAGGAAAGGAAGGGCCAGAAAAGGAAAGTTCATAAGATGAAGGGTTGAAAGTGAAGTCTCAGCAAGAACTGGCTCAAAACGTCAAGATCATCTATAAAGGTTCTAGCCACGAGTAAGTCTTCTTAACTTAGTGTGCTATGCATTATTAAGGTTATATTGCATTTGAAGACTCATAAATAATCAACTAATTGAGTGTAATATGTTTCTAATATGTTTCCACAAGTAAAACTTAGTAGATACCCTCAATTAGGGCTTAGAATGCCATGAACTGAGTTCTGGACTGTCAGTAATCGATTATAGGATGTGAGTAATCGATTACTAGAAGGCAGTAATAGATTACCATATATCAGTAATCTATTACCAAGTTTGAATTTTGAATTCAAACTGCAACGACATGATGTAATCGATTACCAGGTCGACATATGTGTTGTTTCATGAACCAATGTGTCTCAAAACGTTTGGGAAGTTTTGTGATGGTTCATGGACGATCTCTAGCACCTATATAATGTCCATAAACACTCAAAAACAACAACGACATGGATAACAACTTTCATATTCATTAAAGTCATCATTCTGAGTTTCTACTCTCTCATTTTCATAAGAACACTCATGCTGTTAAACATTTGAGAAACTCAGAATAAATGAGCCTTCATTGTAAGATCAATCCAACAAGATTAAAGAATTGCATCAGCCATAGCAAAAGCTTCTTCTTCATCTTGAATTGCTTTGATTCATTCACCGTAGTGTTCGGTGGTTGTGGAAAAGGTCCTTTGAATCAGTTTGATTCAAAGTCCGCCATAGTGTTCGGTGTCATCAGTTGGTGGATTGCCTTCTGAGGTTTGACCAGAGTTCTTAAGGTCCTTGGTGTAAGTGCTTGTAAGAAATATTGATCATAGTGGATAAATCCTCAAGGGGTTCTTGAGGGACTAGACATAGCCATCGGTGGATTGAAGGTGAAGCAGGATAAAATCTGTGTGCAAATTCTCTCAACCATTATCTTTTACTTTCAGCTAGTTCTTATTCCGCTGCATTCACAATCAACAATTGTGATTATCATTATTTTGAAAGTAATCGAGTTTTGTTATAGTGTAAATTGAGTGAACATGATTCACCCCCCCTCTCAGGTTGCTATCTACACTTACATCTTTTTCTACAGTCTTGGAAACGTTCATGAATTTTTAATTACAGTTCATTTGATACAGTAACGCCCTGAAAATCGGGGTGTTACATTGTGGTATCAGAGCTCCGGTTGAGTAAACCAAAGCTGTCGTGGAGCGAGTTTTTCCATGCTGAGTTCCTTGTTGTGTGTGTCTGCAACTATGATTAACCTTATGACTACTCCAAGCATGATGACATCCTGAAGTATCCGAAGTTGTAGAATGCCTTAGGTTTATCCCTTGAGTGGAAATCCTTCCTACGTATTTGGTTGTTATCTTTGTAATGGTTGAGCTAAACGCCATGCATTCACTCATTTTGATGAATGGTGAGGACCGCTAGATATTGCATGCCCTTTCACTACCATTGACTTGGTCGTTACTTCTCTAATTGTTGTGTTTTGATTTCATTTAGTGTTTATATATGTACCCCTTACAAATCTCAGAATGAACTGGCTATCTCAGGACCATGTGGTACTGGATGGCCCATGTAGGATAAAACAGTGTGTCTCTGAATGCTTAAAGAGAACCTCGTAGGAACCGCTTCGAAGATAGGATTCCTGTAGTATCTTCTATCGGTCATCATTGAAGAAGAAAAAGGAAATGAAGATGTGAAGCATATAGGCGGTCCCGACCCTGTATGGATTGACGATAACCGAGTAAAATGACAGTAATAGACTAATATTCTTACTAAGGACCAACGACTTGGTGAACCAACTTGAGAAGCAATGTGGTTCCCTAAGATCGATCAGGACCACTATATCGTCAGAATCGGATTGAGGAAGAGGATGTTCCCAAGACCATTTCCAAAACTTGTTACGGACAGGATGAGTGTCTTGGAGTGGCCAATGCACCAGCCATCTTCGTGAAATACGAGGTAGTTCGTGGTAGTATATGTTGACAACATACTGATGCACACCAAGAGTTTTGGAGAACCTGAGAAATCACTTCCGACTAGTACCGCACGTACTACAGAAGAAGAAGCAGTGTGTCAGCCCTTCAAGTTCGAGATTCGACTCTAAGAAATGAAACTCTTGACTCATAGTTTCATCTACGAAGAACGGGGACAAGGACAGTAAGAAGTTCCGAGGGGAGAGAATTTCCCTAGCCAGCAGTGATGGACGAACCATGAAAGGAACAACGTGGAAACCCGAAGAGAAAGTAGGGAAAGGAAATACTCAAGCACTTCGTCGACCTATAGTTTCGAGGACGAAACTAATTTAAGGGGGGTAGGATTGTAACACTCGGAATTTTCCCCAGTAATTAAATAATTATTTAATTATTCCAAGGTACCGTTTGGATCCGCTCGGCGGCATCGGCAACCGTTATCGTCGAGCAAAGTAACAGTGAAATACCTTTTACAGCACTTGGTAGTAAACCAAGCTAGACCCGACTTTGAGTTCGGACGAGAATAAGATGTTCCAACTATCACCACGAAGATTAGTGGAAAATTTTGTGTAGAGCGACTGTAAGATTGATATGGTTTCCTCCCGGAGCTCGGGAAGGATTTTTTGCACTAACGGGACTATTAGCCGAAACTTCAACAGGCGAAACAGAAGACTTCGGGACCTCGGATCGAGAATATAAAAGGCCCCTGCCCCAAAAGATTTCGTTTGACGTTTCGAGACTAACGGGACTATTCACCCCTCATTTCTGGGCCATGGACATGGCCCATACCCTTCATTAAGGGGGTTAATTAGCCTTTTACCTCCTTAACAAGTCATTAAGTGATAAATCAACGGAGTTTAGAGATTTTTAGTGAGAGAAAATGGAGCTTTGAAGAAGTATTATTCATCTTCTTCCTCATCAAGTCTTGGCCGCCCCTCCTCCTCCTCCTTGGAATCCCTTCCTTACCCCTTTTCCACTTTCTCCTTTGAGCTAAAATTCTCACCTTCTCTATTTCTACACTTCTCCCGTTTCGGTGTTTCCATATGTTGAGTTTGGTTTTTATGCATCTGTTAGAACTCAAATGTCTCTTCACAAATGTTGTTCCCAATATCTTAAGCTTCAATTTGAACCGATTAGACTTTTGATTGGTTTAGTTTTGGTCCCTTGGAGATTTTGAAGTTGAGTTTTTTTTAGAGTTGTGTTTGGAAAAGTCATTCCCATGACATTGATCTTTGAAAATCTCTCTTTAGGTTTCTTGGAAGTTCAGTTTTTGGAAAATTGATTATTTGGAAAAGTGATTTTTCAAGCTTTAGGTAATTATTCACCATATATTTCTTGATGTGTTTGATGTGTACAAATTAGATTTGGAAGAAAAATTTATCCTTGAATTAAAGTTTTTGGCCGAATTGGACAGCATTGGTTTAAGGGTAGAAAATTGATTTTCAACTAGCTTTGAGTGAGTTAAAAATCTTGAAAATGATTTTGGGTTTGGTGGAAAGGTTTTGCCCTAATTGGTGCAAAAGGACCTAGAGAAAAATTGTGTATTTAAAAACCCTAGAAAATTGATTTCTAGAGCACTTTGGTAAATTAGGGAATTGAGGAAATGTTTTGTCACAAATTTTTGTGCATTGGACGAGAATATTTTGAGTGTTAAAGTCTTGGAAAAATTGATTTTATAAAGCCTAGGAAACATGGGAATTTAATGTGTGAAAATTGAGTTCTTGGGCAAATTGGATTTTGAAACTCATAGTCAAATTTAGGGCTTTGGGAATTCTGAAAACTTGAGGGAGTTGGAGCGGAAAATGGATTTAGAAGTTATATTTTTTTGTGTGGATGTTTGGAAAATTTGGTGAAGTGTTGGGTGAAAATTTGGAAATTTTTAGGGTTTTTGGTATCTTGGACAGAACTGAGCTTTGATGAAAACTTGTGTGTTTTTTGCTTCTAAAACCTTGATTAAGGCTCTCTAAATGGTTTGTATGCATCTAGACTTTATTTTATTTGAATGGTTTATTTAGATTTCGTAACTTAGTTGGAATAAAAATCAATTAACTATAGAAAGAAGACAGGAGTTGAACACCAAGAAACTCAGAATTTGGAAGATTTAATCCCTTACCGATTAAGCTATCACCTGGACACTTGAGAGAGGATTGAGAAACAAGAGTGAGGACCACAGTAGAGGAAGATAATCGACCCACAATGGCACCAAGGTTCAGAAACTCTTCAAGGAAACAGAACAAGAGCTCTATGTCTTTTTTGGAAAATTCATTGAGTGAAAGAGCAAGAGGACGATAGCAACTCTTTAAAATTGAAGTTTTCAGCAACGAGAGGGTGAGAGGGAGAGGAGAGGCACAACCATAACCTCCATAATTCAGCATAATTTTCCATTTATGGAACATTAAGGCAAAAGACAAGGCATTAAACCCGCTTGATGACACATAACTCACTTGTTGGTTTTGAATGTCAAAAGGAGGAGTTTTAGCACATGTTAAATTCAGGTTTTCAGCTCCAAAGGGAGGGAGAGAGCCTCCCCCCATCATCAACCTAGCCTTTACTCTCTTTCAAAGTGCATTAAAGCTTTAGACAAGCCATTAACCACCATTATTCCTTCTTAAACTCCATAACTCCCTCTTTTAACAGTGAACATGTTCTTTGTAAGCTCATTTTCAAGCTCTACTACACCATGGGGAAAGACTTTGGTGATCCTAAAAGGTCCTGACCACCTTGACTTCATTTTTCCTAGAAATAATCTCAACCTTGAGTAATATAATAACACAAGTGGTCCTGGAACAAATTCTTTTGGCACAATCTTCTTATCATGAAACCTCTTGGTTTTTTCTTTGTATTTCCATGCATTGTCATAAGCTTGAAGTCTTAATTCTTCTAACTCATGCAACTGTAACATTCTTTTGTCCTTAGCATATTTGGGATCCAAATTCAGCTGCCTCAAAGCCCAAAAGGCTTTGTACTCTAATACCACTGTTAAATGACATGTCTTACCGTAAACCAACTGGTAAGGAGAAGTTCCAATGGGAGTTTTTAAGGCAGTGCGGTAAGCCCACAAGGTGTCATCGAATTTTCTTGACCAATCCTTCCTTGAGGTACCAACTACTTTTTCCAAAATCCTTTCCAGCTCTCTAATGGAAACTTCCACTTGGCTACTAGTTTGGGCATGATAGGGGGTAGCAACTTTATGATTAACACCATACTTTTTCAAAAGGGTTTCAAAATCTGTTTTTGGGGCATCTCATTTCTTCTTGAGATGTTGGTAGTCCATTGACAGCAATCATACCTTTCCAGAAATGCTCTACTATCTTTAAAGATAGTAGGCCAATAAAAACCACTTTGGAGGACTTTAGTAGCAGTCCTCACTCTAGAAAAATGGCCTCCATATTCGGAGCCATGGCAATGCCACAAAATACCTTCAAATACTATTTCTGGGACACATTTTCTAATAACTCCATCGAATCATTCTCTAAACAAAAAGGGTTCATCCCAGAAATAAAATTTGGCATCATGTATAAACTTTTTCTATTGTTGCCATGATCAATTAGGTGGCAACACACCAACAACTTTATAGTTAGCAAGATGCACATACCAGGTATTAATTCTAAATCCTGGACAACAAAAAGCTTCTCATCCGGGAACTCTTCCTGAATAGGAATTAAGCTTGAGTTCCAACCTTCAAGTCTCCTTTCATCTCCTGTCTACAATTTCCAAATCAAACTCTTGCAAGAGCAAGATCCACCTGATCAACCTAGGTTTAGCATCCTATTTAGAACACAAATACTTCAACGCAGCATGGTCAGTATGCACAAAAGTTTTAGATCCTAAGATGTAAGGTTTGAGTTTGTCTAGTGCATAAACTACACTTAAAAACTCTTTTTCAGTTGTAGAGTAGTTCCTCTGAGCATCATTGAGAACCTTACTAGCATAGTTAATCACATGCATAACTTTATTCTTTTTCTGACAAAGAACAGCCCCTATTGAATTATCACTTGCATCACACATAATCTCATAAGGCAAATCCCATTTTGGAGCAACAATTGTGAAGAAGGTCTTGCTCCTGACCCTGGCTGAGGTTTTGATGACGACAAACTCATCGGCAAAAAGAAGAAAAGAAGACTTAGAGGAAACAGCACTATAAAGTTCATCATTTACCTAGAAGTCTTAGTTTAGGTGAGTTATGCTTCTAAAGGCTTCTCAAAGCATAAAGGCTCTTTAAAACATCTAACTTAATCAAACTTAAGCCGATCTTAAAAGTTAAAGTTTCTGGATGTTGGACTTAAGTGTAATCGATTTCAGCTTTCTGGTAATCGATTAAACCTAGGAAAGTAATCGATTACTTCTTGCTTGTAGTCGATTACATGTTTGAATTTGAAATTCAAACTGTAATGGCTCTTAGTGTAATCGATTACCTAAGTGATGTAATCGATTACACACACGAAAAGTTGCATCTTTTCGTGAACCATGGTGTCTCAAACCTTTTGGGAAGGGTTGCATTGGTTCAAGGACGTTTCCCCTTGCCTATATAAAGTCCATTTGAGTCCAGAACATAACAACGCATGAGAATACATCATTAGGCCAAAGCTTTGCCAAAATAGTTCATTCATTAAGTCTGTTAGCACTTAAACTTTCAAAGAGCCTAAATTCTGAGTTCATGATCTTCATGATTAAGAGAACACTTTAAGTTGTTCATATCTTGAGGAACTCAAAATATTTTTATCCTTAAGAGTCTTAAAGCATAAATTCTCATGATCAATCCACTTGTATGTTAAAGGATTGATACAGCCAAATTGTAAACTCTTCTTCATCTCTTTCTGGAAGATTGAGTATTCACCGTGGGTCTGGGTGAAGGGTTGTTGTTACTGAAAGTGGTGTACTTTCAGGGTGTAGATTGAAGGTGGTCTAGCCTTCAAGGTCTGAAGGTGGTTTGCCTTCAGGAACTGAAAGTGGTGTACTTTCAGGGGCTGTTGAAAGTGGTATACTTTCACAGGAAATTGATAGAAATTCTTAGGAAACTTGGTGTAAGAACTTGTAAGAGATTTTTATCAATAGAGGAAAATTCCTCAAGGGATTTTCTTGAGGGACTGGACGTAGCCTTCGGTGGATAGAAGGTGAACCAGGATAAAATTCCGTGTGTGAATTCTTCTACCCTTCATCTTTACTTTCAAGCAACGCTTATTTCCGCTGCAATCATTTGCATTTACATTTATCTTGAAAGTAAGAAGGTATTAAGGCGAATATCGGGTAAACTGATTCACCCTCCCTCTCAAGTTGCTATCTATACTAACAATTGGTATAAGAGCGTAAGTTTAGGTAAGTTGCTCCTAAGATCCGGGAAAAGATGGCATCCTCTTCCAATCATGGAACCAGTGAAGGATTCCACATAAACAGACCACCATACTTCAATGGAGATCACTATGAATTCTGGAAGATCAAGATGAAAATCTTTATAAAGTCATTAGACGGTGAAATATGGAAAGCCATTGAAGGAGGTCCGTTTGTACCTATGAATGATGTGGGAGACAGTAGACAACCAAAACCAGAAAACACTTGGAATGAAGAAGAAAAGAAGAAGGTTCAATATGATCTCAAAGGAATGAATATTCTTACATCTGCTCTAGGCATGGATGAGTTTTTCAGAGTATCAACATGTACATCATCGAAAGAAATATGGGATACATTGATGGTAACTCATAAAGGAACAGATGAAGTCAAGAGATCAAAAATCAATACTCTGTCTCAAGAATATGAAATGTTCAGAATGCTTCCTGGAGAAAAGGTATTGGATATGCAAAAACGATTCACTCATTTGATTAACCATTTGATTGCTCTTGGTAAACAGTTTTCAAATTGTGACTTGAACATGAAAGTTCTAAGATCACTCACAAGAGCATGGCAACCAAAGGTTACTGCCATTTCAGAGAAGAAGAGTTTATCAAATATGACTCTTGCAACTCTCTTTGGAAAACTCCAAGAACATGAGTTGGAATTGAATCGTTTGGAGGAGCATGAACAACATGAAAAGAAGTATCGATCCATTTCCCTAAAGGTAAAAGAAAGCATCAAAGATATTTATGATGCAGATTCTGAAGAAGAAGATAATGGGAATATGAATCTTCTAGTGAAGAACTTTGGAAAGTTTCTCAAAAGAAAAGGTATGAAATTTAACAATAACAGATCTTTCCAAAGGAATAATGAGTCCTCCTCCTCTCAAAAGGTCACATGCTTCGAATGTGGTAAACACGGACACATCAAGTTAGAATGTCCAAATCTTCAAAAGAAGAAACATGGTCTGAAGGACAAATTTGAAAATAAGGATCAATCCACCCGAAGAGTATACTTAGCTTGGGATGAAAATGACGTAAGTTCATCATCAGATTCTGACAAAGAAGAAGCACAAGTTGCATTAATGGCTTCACATGATTCAGATGCTGAAGATACCCAGGTTAGTGATAATTCTATTTCTTTTCATGATTTAAAATATACTATGGAAAATATGTTTAAATTATGTCAAAATTTCTCTAAGGTTAGCACTAAGAAAAATGATTTAATATCATATTTAGAAAATAAGTGTAGGATTTTACAAGAGGAATTAGACATATTGAAATCTAAGTTAGATATTGCACATAAATGCACTAAGTGTAGTTCTCTAGAAGAAAAGATAGATAATCTTCAACAAAGAGTTCATAACTTAAAGGCGGGAAAACAAAAGTTAGATGATATTCTAAGTGTGCAAAGGCACTCGAACAATAAGTCTGGATTAGGATATACATCTCATCCAAAGACAAAAGATGTTAAGAAAACTGTGTTTGTAAAACCAAACAAAGTGGAAGGATCTTCTGAAAATACTAAGACTAATTCTTTTAGGAGTATGAACAATAGGAAAAGTAATTTTCATAGACCTCCTAAGAAGATCAATCCTTCTCCTAGGCAAACATCTAGTTACAGCCAATATTCATGTACTTATTGTAACAAAATAGGACATACCCCTAGTAGATATTATTACAAGAATGTTGGAGTACCAAATAGAGAATATATATGGGTTAGGAAGAACACAAACTTAGAAGGACCCAAAGCTTATTGGGTTCCTAATACCCATGTCTGAACTTTGTCATGTAGGTGTGCATGAAAGCAGCAAAGGATTTATGGTATCTTGATAGTGGCTACTCATCACACATGACAGGAGACAAAACTAAGTTCTCTTTACTTATACCTAGAGAAAAGGGATTTGTCACATATGGAAACAATCAAAAGGGAAAGATACTTGGTATTGGAAGAATAGGCACACCCCCTCAAACAGTCATCGACAAAGTTCTATATGTTGATGGTTTGATGCATAATCTTCTAAGTATCAGTCAACTCTGTGACAAAGGTTTGAAAGTTGGTTTCATTAATGATATCTGTGTGGTAAAGGATGTGAAAACTAAAGAAGTCAAGTTTTCCAGATATAAAGTCAATAAGGTCTTCATGATATCCTTGGATGAAATTCCACCAAATGTCAGATGCTTGCTGGCAAAGAATAACAATGATTCATGGCTCTGGCATAGAAGACTAGCTCATACCCACATAGATCATTCAAATAAACTAGTCAAGCATGATCTAGTTGTTGGACTTCCAAAGATAAGATTTGAGAAAGACAAGCTTTGTGATGCATGTCAAAAAGGGAAGCAAACCCGAACATCTTTCAAGCCAAAGAATATAGTCTCAACTACAAGACCCCTCCACTTACTTCACATGGATTTGTTTGGACCATCAAGGACTAAGAGCTTTGGAGGTAACTATTATGCCCTTGTTATTGTTGATGATTTTTCTAGATTCACCTGGACATTATTCTTGCCTCATAAGAATGAAGCCTTCAACGCATTCAAAAGATATGCAAAGCTTGTTCAAAATGAAAAGGCTTTAAAGATCTCTTCTATTAGAAGTGATCATGGTGAAGAATTTCAGAATCATCAATTTCAAGAATTATGTGATGAGAATGGAATATCACATAACTTCTCTACTCCAAGAACACCATAACAAAATGGTGTTGTAGAAAGGAAGAACAGACTACTTGAAGAATTGGCAAGAACCATACTAAGTAAATCCAATCTTCCTAAATACTTCTGGGTTGATGCTGTAAGTACTGCTTTATATGTTTCCAATAGAGTTCTTATTAGACCTATTCTGAAGAAAACCCCTTATGAACTCTACAAAGGAAGGAAACCAAATATCTCTCATCTACATGCTTTTGGATCAAAATGCTTTGTCTTAAACAATGGAAAGGAAAACCTTGGTAAGTTTGATGAAAAGTCTGATGAAGGTATATATTCCTTGGTTATTCCCTAACAAGCAAAGCATATAGAATCTTTAACCAGAAAACTCTATCTATGGAAGAATCCATACATGTTTCCTTTGATGAGTCTAACTCTTCAAAAGAAGATATAGTCAACCTTCCAGATAATGATGAAGAAGATATCATTATTAATGAAGACTCTAAAAAGGAAAAAGATCAAGATCCAATACAAGAAGAGCATATTGAAGATAACACTTATCAACTACCAAAGGAATCGAGAACCCATAGGGATCATCCAGTTGATAATATCATTGGTGATATTTCTAGAGGTGTTTCTTCAAGGCTACGGTTAAATGATTCAGTCTTGAACATGGCCTTTGTCTCTCAAATAGAACCCTCAAAAGTAAATGATGCTCTAGAGGATGAGTATTGGATTGTGGCAATGTAGGAAGAATTAAAACAATTTGAAAGGAATCAAGTTTGGGAACTTGTTCCTAAGCCCACTGACAAGCATGTCATTGGAACAAAGTGGGTATTCAGAAATAAACTAGACGAAAATGGTATTATTGTTAGGAACAAAGAAAGGTTAGTTGCTCAAGGATATAATCAAGAAGAAGGCATTGATTTTGATGAAACCTATGCACCAGTAGCAAGGTTGGAAGCCATAAGACTTCTGTTGGCATATGCTTGTTCTTTAAACTTTCCATTTTATCAAATGGATGTTAAAAGTGCTTTCCTGAACGGATTCATTCAAGAAGAAGTCTATGTGAAGCAACCTCCAGGATTTGAAGATCCCAAGTTTCCTTCACATGTCTTCAGATTAAAGAAGGCACTTTATGGTCTTAAACAAGCCCCTCATGCATGGTATGACAGATTAAGCATATTCCTTTGTGAGAAAGGATTCCAAAAGGGTAAGGCTGACACAACCTTGTTTATCAAGAGAACCAAAGGTAATACTTTATTAGTTCAAATATATGTAGATGACATTATTTTTGGTGCAACTAACGAATCTCTATGCAAGGATTTCTCTAACATGATGCAAGAAGAATTTGAGATGTCCATGATGGGATGATTAAATTTCTTTCTAGGATTGCAAATTAAGCAATCACATGATGGGATATTCATCAACCAATCAAAGTTTTGCAAGGAACTTTTAAAGAAATATGATTTGGATGATTGCAAAGCCATAGCCACACCAATGGGGTCTAACACATATCTAGATCAAGATGTATCCGGTTTTCAAGTATACATTACCAAATACAGAGGTATGATCGAATCTCTTCTATATTTAACTGCAAGTAGACCTGATATTATGTTTAGTGTGTGTCTATGTGCTAGATATCAAGAATCCCCGAGGGAATCAAATTTGAGTTCAGTTAAACGGATTTTCAAATATCTGAAATGAACTACAAATGTTGTTCTGTGGTATCCCAAAGGGAGTGTTTGTGATTTGATTGGATATTCTGATTCAGATTTCGCCGGACGTAAAACTGAAAGAAAAATTACAAGTGGTACTTGTCACTTGTTGGGAAATGCTCTTGTTTCTTGGTCCTGTAAGAAACAAGCATGTGTTGCTCTAAGTACTGCTGAAGCAGAATACATTGCTGCAGGAAGTTGTTGTGCACAAACTCTATGGCTCAAACAACAACTCAAAGATTATGGCTTAGAGCTGGGTTGCATCCCAATCAAATGTGACAACACAAGTGCCATTAATCTCACTAAAAACCCCATCATGCACTCTCAAACTAAGCATATTGATATAAGACATCATTTTCTTCGAGATCATGTCATGAGAAAGGATATTGAGATTTCCTTCGTAGATACACACAACAAATTAGCTGATATTTTTACTAAACCTCTTCCTAAAGATTCATTCTTCAAGATTAGAAGAGAATTAGGTATATTAGATGAACATGATATTTAAAGTGATGTGTTTACATGTTTTATTTATTTGCACAATCTTTGTATGAACTTATATGATTACATGCTTAGTTTACGAGTTAAAATTATGATTGCATGTATCTAAGTTGCTTATATGCTTAAATGTTTTTCTAGTAATGTATTACATAGGAATTTATAGTTTAGAACCTATAAAACTGTCCTAGTAATCAATTACCATACATCCTGTAATCGATTACCCCTGCTTTCAGTCCTCGTGCTTTTTCAAATCTTCTAGTAATCGATTAACATAACTTCTGTAATCGATTACCTAAACGAGAACTGCCAGAATTTCAAAATTCCCTCCTTTTATTTAAAATTCAAACCATCTTGTAATCGATTACTAACTGCCATAATCGATTACTCATACAGTTTTCTCTATAAAACCAGCATATGCCTGTTGATATTTCGCCCTACCTATCCACATACATCTTCTGTCTTCATCCTCGATCTTGTACTAACCATGGGGTCTCTTCCTCGTCCATCAAATGTCTCATCTCCTGTCAATACTCCTCGAAGGGACTCTTCCTATGATCCCTATGTGCATCATCGATACCGCATAGATGTCCAAACCAATGCTGCATCTGCTGGATTATCTCCTTTCTATGCTATACCTTCCAACTTTTCTTAGGAAACTAAGGTCATCCTTGAACGAATGGACATCTTGACACTTCGTCTCTCTCAAAGATTGGGTCAACTGGAGGATACCATTCGCTCTCGATTCCTGCTTGTGGAAAATCGCATAGAATCAGTGCACTCCTTTATGCATAAGGAAATTGAGAGTCTCAAGGATCTTGACCCCTCTGAGATGTCTGAGGATTCCAGTCATGTATAAATCCTGACCAACTTTGTCCCAGTATAGTAATACAACTACTAATAGGAATTCTCTATCTACTACTAGGATTTCTCTATATCTACTAATAGGTGTTCTCCTTGGTTGTAATATAAACCCTCCTACTTATGTTTGTAATCTATTTGCCATATGTAACTTCTACTTTTGCTTCTATATATATATATATATATATATATGTGTGTGTGTGTGTGTGTGTGTGTTGGTTGTTGTTTATCACTCTTTTCCATCTTTACCCCCAACCCCTATGCTTTATTTGAATATACACTTGTATGGATGTATGCCTGTTTTTGGCCTTTTCTCCTTTTTGATGAAATCAAAAGGGGGAGAAAGGTTCTGTGTTCTTTAAAGACTATATACAGGAATTCAACAAGTGAATCAGAAAGGGGGAGATATATTGCATTACATCAAATAGGGAGAGTTTTCGAGTTTTCAACAAAGAAGCATATTTGATCTTCAAGTTTCAAAGAATGTGTTTGCCATCATAAAAAAGGGGGAGATTGTGAAGAAGGTCTTGCTCCTGACCCTGGCTGAGGTTTTGATGACGACAAACTCATCGGCAAAAAGAAGAAAAGAAGACTTAGAGGAAACAACACTATAAAGTTCATCATTTACCTAGAAGTCTTAGTTTAGGTGAGTTATGCTTCTAAAGGCTTCTCAAAGCATAAAGGCTCGTTAAAACATCTAAACTAATCAAGCTTAATGTTTTCATAAATTAAAAGAAGTAGATAAACTTAAGCCGATCTTAAAAGTTCAAGTTTCTGGATGTTGGACTTAAGTGTAATCGATTTTAGCTTTCTGGTAGTCGATTACACCTAGGCCAGTAATCGATTACTTCTTGCATGTAATCG
Organism: Acmispon strigosus; assembly: GCA_030819835.1. Taxonomy (NCBI): domain Eukaryota; kingdom Viridiplantae; phylum Streptophyta; class Magnoliopsida; order Fabales; family Fabaceae; genus Acmispon; species Acmispon strigosus. The sequence goes on along the minus strand of JAUAMA010000004.1, from coordinate 13,746,653 downwards.
ATTACATGTTTGAATTTGAAATTCAAACTGTAACTGCTCTTAGTTTAATCGATTACCTAAGTGATGTAATCGATTACACACACGAAAAGTTGCATCTTTTCGTGAACCATTGTATCTCAAACCTTTTGGGAAGGGTTGCATTGGTTCAAGGACGTTTCCCCTTGCCTATATAAAGTCCATTTGAGTCCAGAACATAACAACACATGAGAATACATCATTAGGCCAAAGCTTTGCCAAAATAGTTCATTCATCAAGTCTTTTAGCACTTAAACTTTCAAAGAGCCTAAATTCAGAGTTCATGATCTTCATGATTAAGAGAACACTTTAAGTTGTTCATATCTTGAGGAACTCAGAATCTTATTATGCTTAAGAGTCTTAAAGCATAAATTCTCATGATCAATCCACTTGTATGTTAAAGGATTGATACAGCCAAATTGTAAACTCTTCTTCATCTCTTTCTGGTAGATTGAGTATTCACCGTGGGTCTCGGTGAAGGGTTGTTCTTACTGAAAGTGGTGTACTTTCAGGGTGTTGATAGAATGTGGTCTAGCCTTCAAGGTCTGAAGGTGGTTTGCCTTCAGGAACTGAAAGTGGTGTACTTTCAGGGGCTGTTGAAAGTGGTATACTTTCATAGGAATTGATAGAAATTCTTAGGGTACTTGGTGTAAGAACTTGTAAGAGATTTTTATCAATAGTGGAAAAATCCTCAAGGGGTTTTCTTGAGGGAATGGACGTAGCCTTCGGTGGATAGAAGGTGAACCAGGATAAAATTCTGTGTGTGAATTCTTCTACCCTTCATCTTTACTTTCAAGCAACGCTTATTTCCGCTGCAATCATTTGCATTTACATTTATCTTGAAAGTAAGAAGGTATTAAGGCGAAAATCGGGTAAACCTGATTCACCCCCCCTCTCAGGTTGCTATCTATACTAACAATTGGTATCAGTGCGTAAGTTTAGGTAAGTTGCTCCTAAGATCTGGGAAAATATGGCATCCTCTTCCAATCATGGAACCAGTGAAGGATTCAACATAAACAGACCACCATACATCAATGGAGATCACTATGACTTCTGGAAGATCAAGATGAAAATCTTTATAAAGTCATTAGACGGTGAAATATGGAAAGCCATTGAAGAAGGTCCGTTTGTACCTATGAATGATGTGGGAGACAGTAGACAACCAAAACCAGAAAACACTTGGAATGAAGAAGAAAAGAAGAAGGTTCAATATGATCTCAAAGGAATGAATATTCTTACATCTGCTCTAGGCATGGATGAGTTTTTAAGAGTATCAACATGTACATCATCGAAAGAAATATGGGATACATTGATGCTAACTCATGAAGGAACAGATGAAGTCAAGAGATCAAAAATCAATACTCTGTCTCAAGAATATGAAATGTTTAGAATGCTTCCAGGAGAAAAGGTATTGGATATGCAAAAACGATTCACTCATTTGATTAACCATTTGATTGCTCTTGGTAAACAGTTTTCAAACAGTGACTTGAACATAAAAGTTCTAAGATCAATCACAAGAGCTTGGCAACCAAAGGTTACTGCGATTTCAGAGAAGAAGAGTTTATCAAATATGACTCTTGAAACTCTCTTTGGAAAACTCCAAGAACACGAGTTGGAATTGAATCGTTTGGAGGAGCATGAACAACATGAGAAGAAGTATCGATCCATTTCCCTAAAGGTAAAAGAAAGCATCAAAGATGATTATGATGCAGATTCTGAAGAAGAAGAAGATAATGGGAATATGAATCTTCTAGTGAAGAACTTTGGAAAGTTTCTCAAAAGAAAAGGTATGAAATTTAACAATAACAGATCTTTCCAAAGGTATGAATCTTCTAGTGAAGGGTTGTTGTTACTGAAAGTGGTGTACTTTGAGGGTGTTGATTGAAGGTGGTCTAGCCTTCAAGGTCTGAAGGTGGTTTGCCTTCAGGAACTGAAAGTGGTGTACTTTCAGGGGCTGTTGAAAGTGGTATACTTTCACAGAAAATTGATAGAAATTCTTAGGGTACTTGGTGTAAGAACTTGTAAGAGATTTTTATCAATAGAGGAAAAATCCTCAAGGGATTTTCTTGAGGGACTGGACGTAGCCTTCGGTGGATAGAAGGTGAACAAGGATAAAATTCCGTGTGTGAATTCTTCTACCCTTCATCTTTACTTTCAAGCAACGCTTATTTCCGCCGCAATCATTTGCATTTACATTTATCTTGAAAGTAAGAAGGTATTAAGGCGAAAATCGGGTAAACCTGATTCACCCCCCCTCTCAGGTTGCTATCTATACTAACAACAATAACAGGGGCTGACACAAGTTTTTCTTTCAAAAGCTTAAAAGCAGACAAGCATTGATCATCAAAAATAAAAGGAGCATCCTTCTCAAGAAGGTTCGTCATAGCCTTAGAAATTTTTGAAAAATCTTTTATAAAACGCCTATAGAACCCAGCATAACCCAGAAAAATTCTAATACCTTTGATGTTCACCGGAGGGGGCAAATTTTCAATAACCTCAATTTTGGCTCTATCAACCTCAATCCCTTTTTCAGTGATTCTATGCCCAAGCACAATGCCATCCTTTACCATGAAATGCCATTTTTCCCAATTAAGGACCAATGCCCAAGCATTCTCTTATAAGCATAAACCCGAAAAGGACAAGTAAAGGCTGTTTTTTTTAATCCTTAGGATCAACCACAATCTGATTGTACCCGGAATACACATCCAAGAAACAATAATATTCATGTCCACCCAACCTGTCAAGCATTTTGTCAATAATAGGAAGAGGGAAATGATCTTTCCGGGTGGCTTCATTAAGCCTCCGATAATCTATACAAATTCTCCTTCCATTTACCTTCGTGGTGGGGATCAACTCATTGTTTTCATTAGGAACCACAGTGATTCCCCCTTTTAGGAACAACTTGAACAGGACTAACCCATTCACTATCAGAAATTGGGTAAAAATACCTGCATCAAGTAATTTAATTACCTTATTTCTTACCACCTCCTTCATTGCTAGATTGAGTCTCCTTTGGGGTTGGACCACGGGTTTAAATTTCTCTTCCAAACAGATTCTATGCATACAAACCGTGAGGGTCATACACTTGATATTCCAACCCAAAGCAGACTTGTGAGCCCTTAAAACTCTAATAACTTTTTCTTCCTCAAGAGGGGTAATAGAGCTACTTACAATGACAGGTTTCAAATTACTCTCCTCACGAAAATGGGCAGCCTCCAAATACCATGCAGTTTCTATACCCTGTTTGTCTTCACTTTCAAGATTAACAAGTTCCAACCCCTCCATGATTATGGTTTCCAAGTGGTCTTCCCTCGAAATCATGACACATTAATTTGCACAACAGAAAATTAGTAACAACAGCTCTAAACAACTAATAAGAAGGTATTGAATATAGAAACCTAACCCTGGAAACGGTGCCAAACACTTGATAGCCAATCCGCAAGTGCACGGAGGATATCGTGTAATATAAAAGATGTCAAACCCACAGGGATAGGTTGAATTACAAGACCCCAAATCAATTGTTCACAGCTTAAAAAGAAAAGCATAAAAGGTTTTGATTATGGTTTGTATTTTAGAACAGATGAACAGGAAATAGAACAAGATAACTATTTGATAAATCAAGTACTTGGGTTGAGTTTCACTATCCCTAGCTAAACTATTCAGAATCACTTTTATATATGAAATTCAAAACATGTTCATAGGTGTTCTAGACTAGGGTTTCTACTTGTTAATACCTTAAGAAAAAAGAATTTCCAATTCAATTTCTAAACCTAATGCCTTTGTGATTAGTTAATCAAATTGAAGATAGAATCCTAGTTCAGGACAACACTAACAATGTCTACCCTTATACCTAAGAGGCATACAATTATTCATTCTATTCTCATTTCCCTCAATTCCTAACAACTAACATTGCATAAGAATTAAGTATGAACACTTGTGTACACCACGAGTAATGTAAAGCATGGAATAGAATCTATGAACTGAACCTTTATTCCTAAAGCATAGTTCTAGGCTAGATTCACCACAACCCAAATAATAAGAAAATCTTAGCCAAACAGGGCTAAGAAAGACATGATAAAAGCCTGGATTGAGAGCTCAAGGAAGGCTTCCCTCACCTCAGGCAATGCTCAGCAAAAGTATTTCTAAGAGTACCAAGTGTTACCAATTGTGTTTACAAAAGAAACAAAGATGTATATTTACAACATTTTCCAGACTGCATCCCAACGCTCAGGCGTTGGAATTAAGTATCACCAGACCAGGCCAAACAGGGGCTCAACGCATGACATTGGCCCTTCCAACGCTTGGGTGTTGGAATGAAATAAAAACTAGGCACATGTCAGGGGCTCAATGCATGAGTGTTGGCCCTCCAGCGCTTGGGCGTTGAAATTACAACAAATTTGGAACCCAAGTCAGGGAGCCAACACTCAGGCGTTGGACACACCTGTGTTAGATTCAAATAATTAAATGAATAATTTTGATAATCAACAATTTCTTTAAGGTTCAATACTGTGTTAAAATAGATTTCCTAATACAGTGAAAACTCTCATGTACAGGAACAATCATCTCCAATGAGAATAAGTAAACTACAAAGCATTATCAAGAATACCAGCTCATCAGAGGGAGTTCGTCCGGTCATCATAAGGAAGACTACTCACTCAAGTCAAAGAATATCTCAAGAAAAACAAAATAGACTGGCACTCAAGATGACTGTTCCAGTCAGATATAAAAAGGGCAGGATAACTCATGAAGAAATTCTTCCGGTATAAAAGGTTCTCTGGCATCACAAAAGGAAGTTGTGATTCAACCTTATCGGATGAAAGAACTTCAATCAGATCGAAGGAAGAAATTCAGTCATCTACAAAACAAGAAGATCCTAACAGTTAAGACAGACTGAATGAAAAAAAAAAATTCGTCCGCCAATCTAAATTACTTTGTGGCAGAACTTCAAGCATGGAATAGAGACTATGTCTACCAAGCTACAAGAAAGAACCCGTCCACTCAAAGTAAAAATTAAGCCAAAGGCCCACAGATCAAGGAATGCGGTTTTCGAGGACATCAGGATTATCAAAGTATTAAAGAATCATCTGGAGCAATTACTTCGTGGATTAAAAGACTCCTACCTCGTCTACACATTTATTAACATACTGGCTACGGCAGAAAGTAGAAAGGGACAAAATTAATACAATATTCCTTGGCCCCTCTGACATTCCACTTTTCCTAAAATTAAGCTGACATCGCGGAATCAATCGCAAGAATCTCTGTGCATCATACACTCTCAACGGTCGAAATTCAAAATCCTGACCAAGGCACGTGATGAGTATTAGCTGTCAAGCACTGGGGTAAAAGAGTCAAAGCAGTCCTTTTCGCTGAACTTTTACACGTTATATACAAAGAAACCAGCTCAAGGCTACTTGCTCAACATGGAGCCAGACGACATCAACCCAGATGAAGTGATGATTTCCAGATCATATCTTATACTTGCAGAAAAGTCTCTGATCGTGACTTACGTATATTAAAAGATGCAGAACTAGCCGTTACGCACAGCTCAGAAGAGAAGAGGCACTTCAGACAGTTTTTCTCTCTTTCTCAAGAAGAAGAAGCAACTGAAGATATAAATAGAAGATCCTTTCTCCGAAGTATTTGGGCAACTTAGACTTAAACTTCCATATGTTAACTAAGTCTGTCCCAAGAGCCAAGCAACCTTGGTTCACACTCAGGATGCCTCAAGACTATCCCTGCCTGAGTATATGAGTTTGTGTGAGGAAAATTCATAGAGTGTTACTCTTATCTTTCCCAACTCACACATCCCTCCAAACAGAGAACTCAAATTTCTATCATCTCTGTAAATTGAGCTTAATTTCCTCTGCCCACTGTTATTAAGAAGAGAACCTTGTAGAGAAGCCAACCCTTGAAAAAGGAGTCAGGAGAAGTCCTGTATAATACTTGTAAGGAGGAGTCCTAATAATACTTGCAAGGAGAAGTCCTTCCAATACTTGATAGGAGAAGTCCTTAGAATACTTGTCGGGAGAAGTCCCTGATAATACTTGTACTATTTGTTGAAATAGTGAAAATCTTGGTGAAGCCAAGGACTGGACGTAGCCCTGTCGGTTTTGGGGGTGAACCAGGATAAAATCATGTGTTTTATTTTCATTTAATTGCATTTCCGCTGCATGCTCTTTCATATGTTTGTATCTTGCAAACATTCGTGGGAAACAAATAAACGTTGCTTATAACTTGAATTTCATGATTTCTTACATAAATGATCCATGTCAAATATAGATGAAAGACGATGAATAAGTCATCTGTTATACATGATAAAAGAAATTTTAAAAATGAAACCCACAATTCAAACTCCCCTTTCTTGTGTATTTATCGCACCTTCAACCTGATGCTTCATTGCCTTTGTGTCTTTATCTTCTTTCTTTGATGGCTCTTGATTTCCATTAATGCTCTTCATGTGGCCTCTTCTTTGTCCCCTTCATTCTGAAACAACTTCCTTCTTCAATTTTTATATCCACATGTTTAAATCAAGCAAAAGAATTTGATGCTTCCTCTTCTTCATTTAATTTCAGCCACCATTCTTCCTTTATTTGCATCAAGATCCCCACAAATGTTCCTTAATTTACCAAAACCTCTAACAAGGACTGAAACTACAATAAAACATAACTAAAAGGACTAAAAACACAAAAGTTGCTAATCTATATGCAAATGAAAAAATAAAGTGAAAACTCTAACTAAATGAAATAAAAACTATATGAGACTCAATAAATTTAAATAAAAAGACACTAAAAATATCATACAAATCCAGCAAACACTTTCAGTCAAAAATCCAGCAAGCGAAACGGACGACTTCGAGACCTCAGATCAAAAATTCAGAATTCACAAAACTACTCCATTTCACGTGACGGATCCAGCTATGTGATAAAAAATTTCTTGAATAGTAACTTCGGCGAATAGTGTTTCGTGAATAGTGCTTCACGACCAGCTTCCTGTGAATAGTGCTTTCGAACCTGAATCGACATGAACTTCGAGGGAGAATGACCCAGGCCCGAGTAGTACAACACAAGGCCCAAAGAAAATAATTGATCTGTGTTAGAAACCTCAGCTATGTCAGGAAACGCAACGACGACATGGATTAGGAATATAATATTAAATTATTCAAGATATTTTCCTAATCTTCCATAATCATAGTTAGGTCCTTGCCCCTTGAAAGTTTATGGTTTAGTCCTTGTCCTTAGAGAGTTTAGACTATAGTCCTCAAATAGTAAAAAGATATTTTTACTTTAACTTTTCACCATTCACACTTTGGTCCCCAGGGTTAATTAAGAGTTAAATTTCACCCCCTTAGCCTCTCAAACCCGCGGCCAAACCTCTATTTATAGGGGAGGTTGTGTGGTTTTTTTTCTACTAGGTTCTTAAGTGAGATTTAAGAGAGAAAATGAGTGAGAAAGTGACTATTAATCATCATATTCCTTTCTTCTCCTCCATGTCTGCACCTCTCTCCTTCCATGGCAACCCCCCTTCCACTCATCTTCTTCACTTGGTTCCTTTAGGTAAGTTGTTCTCCTCCTCAAGATCTACGTTTCAACCGATTCAGATTTTTGATATGTTGAGTTTGGATTTTTAGTAGATTCAATAACCTTGAACACCCTTCATTAATGGTGTTCCCATGATCTTAGGCTTCAATTTGAACCGATTGGAATTTTGGTTGGTTGAGTTTTGGTCCCTAGAGAATGTTCAAGTTGAGCTTTTGCTAGGGTTGCCTTTAGGAAAGTTGTTCCAATGATATTGATCTATGCATTTACCTAATTAGTTTTCTTGGAAGCTAGGCTTTTGAGAATTGGTTATTTGAAATAAGTGATTTTCAAACTTTAAAATTTAGTTTCGCCATAGATTTCTTATTACCTTTGATGTGTGCAAGTTTGTTTTTAGAGAAAATTTGATTTTGATTATTAAGGGTTGTGGTTGAATTGGATACTGTTTTGGAGCAGGGGAGAATTGATTTTCCAACTAGCTTTTGGGTGTGTTTAAATGCTTGTAAATGGTTTTGGGTTTGAAGGAAATGTTTAACCCTAATTAGTGCAAAAGGGCCTAGAGAAAATTGCGTGTTTAAAGCCCTAGAAAATTGATTTCTAGAAGATTTTGGAAACTTGGAATTGAATGATTAAAATTGGGCTTTTGTATACATTGGATTTTGGAACTCATAGCTTGATTAGGGTTTTTGCTAAGTTAAGGAAACTTGGGTTTTGGAAATTTGCAATTGGAATGGAGTTTTGTGCATTTGCACTTAGGAATTTTTGAACTCAATAATTGAAAAGTTGTTTTAGAAACTTGTAATAGAAGTTATGTTTTGGATGGTGAAATTCTCTTGAGTAACTTAGAGATTTATTTGGGGAAAACTTGAGGTTTTTAGGGTTCTACAGTTTTTGGGCAGAATTGAACCCATGGGGTTTTGTGTGTGTTTTTGCTTTCAAAATCTTGCTTAAGGATTTCAAATTGATTAATTATTATTTAGCCTTGCTGCTCATTAAAAGATTTGAAGTTTTGAAAAGTTTTGAAAATTTTAACTTAGAGTTTTCTGAGTACTTTTAATGGTCGCCAAAGTTGCTAAAATGTTTTCGACTTTGAAGATTCCATCCTGAGAATTAGGACAATTGCCTAAGTAATAGGAACCTTGATAGACCAGTAGCGAAGCCTTAGGATTGATTTCAAGTCCTAAACTAGGCTATGTTCTTTGAAGGATAATGGGACATCAGACCGAACAAAGCGACGTAGCTTACCTTCAGAACCTTCGTAGCATTTGGAGTAAACATTGGAGCTTGGAGAAAAGGACAGTGATAAGGGAACTTCGCTACATTAGCTACTAAACATATCTATATAATTATGTGAATGTATGCACTATGATTTCTGAAATTGTAGTTGACGGCATTCTGAGAACGACCTGATTTAAAATTGTATTGATTGAAATGTTAATTCAAGTATATGAAGGCAATTGATTGTTAGTACAGATAGCAACCTGAGAGGGGGGGGTGAATCAGAGTTGCCACGATTTTCGCCTTATCGAAATTATTACTTTCAAGATAATGATGATCACGAAACGATAGTTGTGATTGCAGCGCAATTAAGCATTGCTTGAAAGTAAAGATGAAGGATAGAAGAATTCACACACAGAGTTTTATCCTGGTTCACCTTCTATCCACCGAAGGCTACGTCCAGTCCCTCAAGAAAACCCCTTGAGGATTTTTCCACTATTGATAAAAATCTCTTACATGTTCTTAACCCAAGGACCCTAAGAATTTCTACCAATTTCCTGTGAAAGCAAACCGCTTTCCACAGCCCCTGAAAGCAAACCACTTTCAGTTCCTGAAGGCAAACCACCCTCAGACCTTGAAGGCTAAACCACCTTCAATCAACACCCTGAAAGTATACCACTTTCAGTACTAACAACCCTTCACCGAATATCAAGGTGAAAACTCAATCTTACAGAAAGAGATAAAGAAGAGTATTACAATTGGCTGTATCAATCCTTTAACATAGAAGTGGATTGATCTTGAGAATTTATGCTTTAAGGCTTTTAAGCATAATATGATTCTGAGTTCCTCAAGATATGAACAACAAATGTGTTCTTATAAACATGAAGATCATGAACTCAGAATTTAGGCTCTTGAAGGTTTAAGTTCTAAAAGATGAACTAATTTTGACAAAGCTTTGGCCTAATGTTGTATTCTCATGTGTGATAGTGTTCTGCACTCAAATGGACTTTATATAGGCAAGGGAAACGTCCTTGAACCATCACAACCCTTTTCAAAAGGTTTGGGACACAATGGTTCATGAAAAGATGCAACTTTTCGTGCTGGTAATCGATTACATCACTTAGTGTAATCGATTACACTAATAACCGTTTCAGTTTGAATTTCAAATTCAATCATGTAATCGATTACAAGCATGAAGTAATCGATTACTTGCCTAGGTGTAATCGATTACCAGAAGGCTGAAATCGATTACACTGAAGTCCAACTTCCAGATACTTTATCCTTTGAGATCGGCTTAAGGTTTTCTACTTCTTTTAAGTGATGAAAACACTTAGCTTGATTAGTTTAGATGTTTTAAAGAGCCTTTATGCTTTAATATACCTTTATGCTTATATTATATATATATGAAGGCAAAGGCATATGTTACATGTGGTAGAAGCATAACAAACATAAGTAGTAGAGGTGATAGTACAACAGAGGAGAAAGCCTAGTTGTGGAAATGGTAAATCCTATTAGTAGTTATATAACTATATTGAGACAAAGTTCATCAAAACTTATGCTCGACTAGAATCCTCAGAATTCTCAGAGGGGTCAAGATCCTGGAGACTCTCAATTTCCTTGCGCATGAAGGAGTGTACGGCCTCTATGCGATTTTCCACAAGTAGAAATCGAGATCGAATGGTATCTTCCAGCTGTCCCAATTTTTGAGAAAGGCGAAGTGACAAGATGTCCATTCGTTCAAGGATGACTTTGGTTTCCTGTGAGAAATTGGAAGGAATGGTATAGAATGGAGATAATCCAGCCGATGCAGCATTTGTTTGGACATCTATGCGGTATCGAGGATGCAAAAAAGGGATCATTGGAGGAATCCCTTCGTGGAGTGTTGATTGGAGAGGATACATTGGAGGGACGAAGAAGAGACCCCATGGCTAAAACAAGACTCGATGAAGAAGATGGGTTGTGTATGTGGATAGGTAGACAAAAAGGCAAGAGACAGATGCTGATTTTATAGAGAAAATCGTGTGTGTAATCGATTATGACCGTTAGAGTAATTGATTACAGCATTTTAAAATTTGAATAATTTCAAACTTTGTGTATGTAATCGATTACAGCAGTTAGGGTAATCGATTACTTAGAGAGTTCTAATAGGCACGAGGACTGAAAGCAGGGATAATCGATTATAGGATCTATGGTAATCGATTACTAGGACATGTTTATATGTTCTAAGCTCTAGAATCCTATGTAACACATTCTTAAATGAATATTTAAGCACATAATCAATCTAAATACATTTAATCATATAACATCACAAAGATTATGCAAATATCATGTTACTTTAAATGTCATGCTCATCTAATATGCCTAATTCTCTTCTTATCTTAAAGAATGAATCTTTAGGAAGAGGTTTAGTAAATATATCTGCTAATTGATTATGAGTATCCACAAAAGAAATCTCAATGTCCTTTCTCATGACATGATCTCGAATAAAATGATGTCTTATATCAATATGCTTAGTTCGAGAATGCATGATAGGATTTTTAGTGAGATTAATGGCACTTGTGTTGTCACATTTGATTGGAATGCAGCCCAGCTCTAAGCCATAATCTTTGAGTTGTTGTTTGAGCCATAGAGTTTGTGCACAACAACTTCCTGCAGCAATGTATTCTGCTTCAGCAGTACTTAGAACAACACATGCTTGTTTCTTGCAAGACCAAGATACAAGGGCATTTCCTAACAAGTGACAAGTACCACTTGTACTCTTTCTTTCAGTTTTACAACCAGCATAATCAGAATCAGAATATCCAATCAAATCACAAACACTCCCTTTGAGATACCACAAACCAACATTTGTAGTTCCTCTGAGATATTTGAAAATCCGTTTGACGGAACTCAAATGTGATTCCCTAGGAGATGCTTGATATCTAGAACATAGCCACACACTAAACATAATATCAGGTCTACTTGCAGTTAAGTATAGAAGAGATCCGATCATACCTCTATATTTGGTAATGTCTACTTGAACACCGGATTCATCTTGATCTAGATATGTGTTAGACCCCATTGGTGTGGCTATGGCTTTGAAATCAACCAAATCATATTTCTTTAATAATTCCTTGCAAAACTTTGATTGATTGATGAATATCCCATCATGTGATTTCTTAATTTGCAATCCTAGAAAGAAATTTAATTGTCCCATCATGGACATCTCAAATTCTTCTTGCATCATATTAGAGAAATCCTTACAAAGAGATTCGTTAGTTGCACCAAAGATAATATCATCAACATAAATTTGAACTAATAAAGTATTACCTTTGGTTCTTTTGATAACCAAGGTTTTGTCAGCCTTGCCCTTTTGGAATCCTTTCTCACAAAGGAATGTGCTTAATCTATCATACCATGCACGAGGGGCTTGCTTAAGACCATAAAGTGCCTTCTTTAATCTGAAGACATGTGAAGCGAACTTTGGATCTTCAAACCCTAGAGGTTGCTTCACATAGACTTCTTCTTGAATGTATCCGTTCAGGAAAAGACTTTTGACGTCCATTTGATATAATGGGAAATTTAGAGAGCAAGCATATGCTAACAGAAGTCTTATGGCTTCCAACCTTGCTACTGGTGCATTTGTTTTATCAAAATAGATGCGTTCTTCTTGGTTATAACCTTGTGCAACTAACCTTGCTTTGTTCCTAACTATGATACCATTTTCATCTAACTTATTTCTAAATACCCACTTTGTTCCAATAACATGCTTATCACTAGGCTTAGGAACAAGTTCCGAAACTTGATTCCTTTCAAATTGGTTTAGTTCTTCCTGCATTGCTACAATCCAATACTCATCCTCTAGAGCATCATTTACTTTTGAAGGTTCTATTTGAGAGACAAAGGCCATATTCAAAACTGAATCATTTAAGCGTAGCCTTGTAGAGACGCCTCTAGAAATATCACCAATGATATTATCAACTGGATGATCCCTATGGGTTCTCCATTCCTTTGGTAGTTGATAAGTGTTATCTTCAATATGCTCTTCTTGTATTGGATCTTGATCTTTTTCCTTTTGAGAGTCTTCATTAATAATGATATCTTCTTCATCATTATCTGGAAGGTTGACTATATCTTCTTTTGAAGAGTTAGACTCATCAAAGGAAACATGTATGGATTCTTCCATAGATAGAGTTTTCTGGTTAAAGATTCTATATGCTTTGCTTGTTAGGGAATAACCAAGGAATATACCTTCATCAGACTTTTCATCAAACTTACCAAGGTTTTCCTTTCCATTGTTTAAGACAAAGCATTTTGATCCAAAAGCATGCAGATGAGAGATATTTGGTTTCCTTCCTTTGTAGAGTTCATAAGGGGTTTTCTTCAGAATAGTTCTAATAAGAACTCTATTGGAAACATAGAAAGCAGTACTTACAGCATCAGCCCAGAAATATTTAGGAAGGCTTGATTCACTTAGCATGGTTCTTGCTAATTCTTCAAGTAATCTGTTCTTCCTTTCTACAACACCATTTTGTTGTGGTTTTCTCGGAGTAGAGAAATTGTGTGATATTCCATTTTCATCACATAGTTCTTGAAATTGTTGATTCTGAAATTCTCCACCATGATCACTTCTAATAGAAGACATCTTTAAAGACTTCTCATTTTGAACTAGCCTTGCATATCTCTTGAATGCATTGAAGGCTTCATTCTTATGAGGCAAAAATAAAGTCCATGTAAATCTAGAGAAATCATCAACAATAACAAGTGCATATAAATTACCTCCGAGGCTTTTAGTTCTTGAAGGTCCGAACAAATTCATATGTAGCAATTGAAGGGGCCTTGAAGTATAAACTATGTTCTTTGGTTTGAAAGACGTTCTGGTTTGCTTCCCTTTTTGACATGCATCACAAAGCTTGTCTTTTTCGAATATTATCTTTGGAAGCCCAACTACTAGATCATGCTTGACTAATTTGTTTAAATGATCTATGTGTATATGAGCAAGTCTTCTATACCATAGCCATGAATCACTATTGTTCTTGGCCAAAAGACATCTTACATTTTGTGGAATTTCTTCCAAGGAGATCATGAAGACTTTATTGACTTTATAACCAGAAAACTTAATTTCTTTAGTTTTCACATCTTTTACTACACATATATCATCAATGAAACCAACTTTCAAACCTTTGTCACATAGTTGACTGATACTCAGAAGATTATGCATCAAACCATCAACGTGAAGAACTTTATCGATGACTGTTTGAGGGGGTGTGCCTATTCTTCCAATACCGAGTATGTTTCCATACGTGACAAAACCTTTTTCCCTAGGTATAAGAAAAGAAAACTTTGTTTTGTCTCATGTCATGTGTGATGAGCAGCCACTATCAAGATACCATAAATCCTTTGCTGCTTTCATACACACCTACATGACAAAGTTCAGACATGGGTATTAGGAACCCAACAAGTTTTGGGTCCTTCTAAGTTAACATCCTTTCTAACCCATGTTAGAACAGATAGCAACCTGAGAGGGGGGTGAATCAGTGTTGCCCCAATTTTTGCCTTACTGAAATTGTTACTTTCAAGTTTATGATGATCACGAATTGATCGTTGTGATTGCAGCGGATATGAACAATACTTGAAAGTAAATGTGAAGGATGAAGAGAATCACACACAAGATTTATCCTGGTTCGCCTTCAATCCACTGAAGACTACGTCCAGTCCCTCAAGAAAACCCCTTGACGATTTTTCCACTATTGATAAGAATTTCTTACAAGTTCCTAACCCAAGGACCCCAAGAACTTCTACCAATATCCTGTGAAAGCAAACCGCTTTCAACAGCCCCTGAAAGCAAACCGCTTTCAGTTCCTGAAGGCAAACCACCCTCAGACCTTGAAGGCTAAACCACCTTCAATGAAAACCCTGAAAGTAAACCACTTTCAGTGACAACAACCCTTCACCGATTACCACGGTGAAAAACTCAATCTTACAGAAAGAGATGAAGAAGATATTACAATTGGCTGTTTCAATCCTTTAACACACAATTGGATTGAACATGAGAAATTATGCTTTAAGGCTTTTAAGCATAATAAAATTCTGAGTTCTTCAAGATATGAATAACTAATGTATTCTTGTAAACATGAAGATCATGAACTCAGAATTTAGGCTCCAAAAGATTTAAGTTCAAAAAGATGAACTAATTTTGAAAGAACTTTGGCCTAATGTGTTTTTCTCATGTGAAATGTGTATATTTCGTGTGTGTTGTGTGTTCTATGTTGTTGTTGTGTTTTCTGGACTCAAATGGTCTTTATATAGGCAAGGGAAACGTCCTTGAACCATCACAACCCTTTTCAAAAGGTTTGGGACACAATGGTTCATGAAAAGATGCACTTTTTCGTTCTGGTAATCGATTACCATACTTAGTGTAATCGATTACACAAGTGACCGTTTCAGTTTGAATTTGAATTTCAAACATGTAATCGATTACAAGACTGGAGTAATCGATTACTTGCCTTGGTGTAATCGATTACCATAATGGTGTAATCGATTACACAGAAGCCCATTTTCCAGAAACTTGATCTTTGAGACTTGCTTAAGGTTTTCTACTTCTTTTAAGTTATGAAAACTCTTAGCTTGATTAGATTAGGTGTTTTAAGAGCCTTTATGCTTTAGTAAACCTTTGGAAGCATAACTCACCTAATACTAAGACTTCTAGACTAATGATGGACTTGAGTGCTTGATTCTTTGAAGTCTTCTTTTCTTCTTTTTGTTGATGAGTTTGTCGTCATCAAAACCACAGCCAGGGTCAGGAGCAAGACCTTCTTCACAATCTCCCCCTTTTTGATGATGGAAAACACATTCTTGATACTTGAAGATCATTTATGCATTCTTGATGCTTAACTCCCCCTATTTGATGGAATTTAGTATTTCTGATTTTTCTCTCCCCCTTTCTAATTTACTTGTTAAATTCCTGCATATGATCTTTAAAAGCACAGAACCTTTCTCCCCCTTTTGACTTCATCAAAAAGAAGAAAAGGCCAAAAAAATTACAGGCATACATACAAGTATATATTGCAGTATAAAGCATGGGGAGTGCAGGGGTAAACAAGTAAAACATGAACAACCAGCACTTACATATATATAGATAAGAAGGCAAATACATTAGTTATACATAGTAAGGCATATCAAACATATGTAACAGAGGGATTACAACAAGAAGATAGAGCCATTTGTGCTAAAATAGGGAAATCCTAATAGTAAGTAGATAACTATATAGAGACTTTAGACTTCAGAACTTAGGTTTGACTAGAATCCTCAGAGGTCTCAGAAGGGTCAAGTTCTTGAAGGCTCACAATCTCTTTACGCATGAAGGAGTGCATGGCCTCTATGCGATTTTCCACAAGTATAAAGCGAGACCGAATGGTATCCTCCAGTTGGCCCAACTTCTGAGAAAGACGGAGTGACAAGATATCCATCCTTTCTAGTATAACCTTGGTTTCTTGTGAGAAACTTGAAGGAATGGTATAAAAGGGAGATAATCCAGCCGATGCAGCATTGGTTTGAACATCAATGCGATAGCGAGACAACACCAGAGGATCTGTGGAGGATTCCCTTCGAGGAACATTGATTGGAGAGGAGACATTTGAAGGACGTGGAAGAGATCCCATGGTGAAACAAGACTTAGAAGAAGAAGAATTGAATATGAAGGAAGGTAGGCAAAGAGGCAGAGGACAAATGCTGATTTTATAGAGAAAATCGTGCGTGTAATCGATTACGGTAGTTAAGGTAATCGATTACAGCAGTTGTAAATTTGAAAAATTTTCAAATTTTGAACATGTAATCGATTATGGAAGTTATAATAATCGATTACTCAGATGTTTCTAACGAGCACGAGGACTTAGAACATGGATAATCGATTACAAATCCTAGGGTAATCGATTACTAGGACATTTTTACAAGTTCTAGGCTCTAGAATCCTATGTAACCCATTTTCATAAACACTTAAGCACATAATGCAAATGAACATATAAAGTTTATGCAAATAACATGTTACATTAAATGTCATGCTCATCTAATATTCCTAATTCTCTTCTTATCTTGAAAAATGAATCTTTAGGAAGAGGCTTAGTAAAGATGTCTGCTAACTGATTATGTGTATCCACAAATGAAATCTCAATATCTTTCCTCATAACATGATCTCGAAGAAAATGATGTCGTATATCAATATGCTTAGTTCGAGAATGCATGATAGGGTTTTTAGTGAGATTAATGGCACTTGTGTTGTCACATTTCATTGGAATGCAGCCCAGCTCTAAGCCATAATCTTTGAGTTGTTGTTTGAGCCATAGAGTTTGTGCACAACAACTTCTTGCAGCAATGTATTCTGCTTCTGCAGTACTTAGAGCAACACATGCTTGTTTCTTACAAGACCATGAAACAAGAGCATTTCCTAATAGGTGACAAGTACCACTTGTACTCTTTCTTTCAGTTTTACAACCAGCATAATCAGAATCAGAATATCCAATCAAATCACAAACACTTCCCTTGGGATACCACAATCCAACATAGACACACACTAAACATAATATCAGGTCTACTTGCAGATAAGTATAAAAGAGATCCGATCATACCTCTATACTTGGTAATATCTACTTGATTACCGGATTCATCTTGATCTAAATATGTGTTAGACCCCATAGGTGTTGCTATGGCTTTGCAATCATCCAAATCATATTTCTTTAATAGTTCCTTGCAAAACTTTGATTGGTTGATGAATATTCCATCACTTGATTGCTTGATTTGCAAACCAAGAAAGAAATTTAGATGTCCCATCATGGACATTTCAAATTCTTCTTGCATCATGTTAGAGAAATCCTTACAAAGAGATTCGTTAGTTGCACCAAAGATAATATCGTCAACATAAATTTGAACTAATAAGGTATTACCTTTGGTTCTTTTGATGAACAAGGTTGTATCAGCCTTACCCTTCTGAAATCCTTTATTACAAAGGAAAGTACTTAATCTATCATACCATGCACGAGGGGCTTGCTTAAGACCATAGAGTGCCTTCTTTAAACGGATGACATGTGAAGGAAACTTTGGATCTTCAAATCCTGGAGGTTGCTTCACATAGACTTCTTCTTGAATGTATCCATTCAGGAAAGCACTTTTGACGTCCATTTGATATAATGGGAAATTTAAAGAACAAGCATACGCCAATAATAGTCTTATGGCTTCCAACCTTGCTACTGGTGCATAAGTTTCATCAAAATCTATGCCTTCTTCTTGATTATACCCTTGAGCAACTAATCTCGCTTTGTTCCTAACTATAATACCATTTTCATCTAACTTATTCCTAAATACCCACTTTGTTCCAATAACATGTTTATCACTAGGCTTAGGGACAAGTTCCCAAACTTGATTCCTTTCAAATTGGTTTAGTTCTTCCTGCATTGCTACAATCCAATATTCATCTTCTAGAGCATCATTTACTTTTGATGGTTCTATCTGAGAGACGAAGGCCATATTCAAAACTGAATCATTTAAGCGTAGCCTTGTAGAAACGCCTCTAGAAATATCACCAATAATATTATCAACTGGGTGATCCCTATGGGTTCTCCATTCTTTTGGAAGTTGATAAGTATTACTTTCAATGTGCTCTTCTTGTATTGGAATCTGATCTCCATCCTTTTGAGAATCTTCACTTACAATGATATCATCTTCTTCATTATCTGGAAGAATGACTTTATCTTCTCTTGAAGATTTATATTCATCAAAAGAAACATGTATGGATTCTTCCACAGATAGAGTTTTCTAGTTAAAGACTCTATATGCTTTGCTTGTTAGAGAATAACCAAGGAATATACCTTCATCAGATTTTTCATCAAACTTTCCAAGGTTTTCCTTTCCATTATTCAAGACAAAGCATTTTGATCCAAAAGCATGTAGATAAGAGATGTTTGGTTTCCTTCCTTTGTAGATTTCATAGGGTGTTTTCTTAAGGATAGGTCTAATAAGAACTCTATTGGAAACATAGCAAGCAGTACTTACAGCATCAGCCCAGAAATATTTAGGGAGACTAGATTCACTTAACATGGTTCTTGCTAACTCTTCAAGTAACCTATTCTTCCTTTCTACTACACCATTTTGTTGTGGTGTTCTCGGAGTAGAGAAATTATGTGATATTCCATTTTCATCACATAGTTCTTGGAATTGTTGATTCTGAAATTCTCCACCATGATCACTTCTTATAGAAGAGATCTTTAAAGACTTCTCATTTTGAACAAGCCTTGCATATCTTTTGAATGCATTGAAGGCTTCATTCTTATGAGGAAGAAATAAAGTCCATGTAAATCTAGAGAAATCATCAACAATAACAAGTGCATAGAAATTACCTCCGAGGCTTTTAGTTCTAGAAGGTCCGAACAAATCCATATGTAACAATTGAAGGGGTCTTGAGGTCGAAACTATGTTCTTTGGTTTGAAGGATGTTCTGGTTTGCTTCCCTTTTTGACATGCATCACAAAGCTTGTCTTTCTCGAATTTTATCTTTGGAAGCCCAACAACTAGATCATGCTTGACTAGTTTGTTTAAATGATCTATGTGAATATGTGCAAGTCTTCTATGCCATAGCCATGAATCACTATTATTCTTGGCCAAAAGGCATCTCACATTTTGTGGAATTTCTTCCAATGAGGTCATGAAGACTTTGTTTACTTTATATCCAGAAAACTTAATTTCTTTAGTTTTCACATCTTTCACAACACATATATCATTAATAAAACCTACTTTCAAACCTTTATCACATAGTTGACTAATACTCAGAAGATTATGCATCAAACCATCAACGTAAAGAACTTTATCGATGACTGTTTGAGGGGGTGTGCCTATTCTTCCAATACCGAGTATTTTTCCCTTTTGATTGTTACCATATGTGACGAAACCTTTTTCCCTAGGTATAAGAAAAAAAAACTTGGTTTTGTCTCCTGTCATGTGTGATGAGCAGCCACTATCAAGATACCATAAATCCTTTGCTGCTTTCATACACACCTACATGACAAAGTTCAGACATGGGTATTAGGAACCCAACAAGTTTTGGGTCCTTCTAAGTTAACATCCTTTCTAACCCAAATATACTCCCTATTTGGTACTCCTATATGTTTGTAGTAGCATCTACTAGGGGTATGTCCTAATTTGTTACAATAAGTACAAGAGTAATGATTGTAACTGGAGGTTTGTCTAGGAGAGGGATGAATCTTCTTAGAAGGTCTATTTCGAATATTCTTCCTATTGTTTGTACTCCTAACAGGATTAATCTTACTGTTACTAGAAGATCCTAAAACATGGTTAGGTTTTACAAACACAGTTTTCCTAACTTCTTTTGTCTTTGTGTGAGAAGTATATCCTAAACCTGACTTATTGTTTGAATATCTTTGAACACTTAGAATATCATCTAACTTCTGTTTTCCTTTATTGAAGTTATTTACTCTTTGTTGAAGATTTTCTATCTTTTCTTCTAAAGAACTACACTTAGTGCATTTGTGAGTAATGTCTAACTTAGATTTTACTATATCTAGTTCTTCTTGTAAATTTCTACATTTACTTTCTAGGGAAGAAATTAACTCATTTTGCCTAGTGCTAACTTTAGAAAATTCTTGACATACTTTAAACATATTTTCCATGGTAAAATTTAAATCATGCAAAGATATAGAATTTTCACTAACCTGGGAATCTTCAACATTAGAATCATGTGAGGCCATCAAAGCAACATGTGCTTCTTCTTTATCAGAATCAGATGATGAACTTACTTCATTATCATCCCAAGCCAAATATGCTCTTCGAGTAGGTTGATCCTTTTTCTCGAATTTCTCTCTTAGACCATGTTTCTTCTTCTGAAGATTTGGACAGTCTGACTTGAAATGTCCCGGTTTGCCACACTCGAAACATGTAATCTTTTGAGATGAAGAAGACTCATTGTTCCTTTGGAAGACTTTATTGTTGTTAAATCTAACATTTTTCCTTTTAAGAAACTTTCCAAAGTTCTTCACTAGAAGATTTAAATTTCCATTGTCTTCTTCTTCAGAATCTGCATCATAATCTTCTTTGATGCTTTCTTTGGCTTTTAGGGAAATTGATCGATAATTCTTCTCATGTTGTTCATGCTCTTCTAAAAGATTCAATTCCAACTCATGTTCTTGGAGTTTTCAAAAAGAGTTGCAAGAGTCATATTTGATAAACTCTTCTTCTCTGAGATGGCTGTTACTTTTGGTTGCCATACTCTTGTAAGTGATCTTAGAACTTTCATGTTCAAGTCACTGTTTGAAAATTGTCTACCAAGAGCAATCAAATGATTAATTAAATGAGTGAATCGTTTTTGCATGTCTAATACCTTTTCTCCTGGAAGCATTCTGAACATCTCATATTCTTGAGATAGAGTATTGATTTTTGATCTCTTGACTTCATCTGTTCCTTCATGAGTTACCATCAATGTATCCCATATTTCTTTTGATGAAGTGCACGTTGATACTCTGAAAAATTCATCCATGCCAAGAGCAGATGTAAGAATGTTCATTCCTTTGAGATCATGTTGAACCTTCTTCTTTTCTTCTTCACTCCAAGTACTTTCTGGTTTTGGTTGTGAAGTTCCTTCTTCATTTGTTGTTTCAGGCACAAAAGGACCTTCTTCAATGACTTTCCATATTCCTGCGTCTAATGACTTTATGAATATCTTCATCTTGATTTTCCAGAAGTCATAGTGTTCTCCATTGAAGAATGGTGGCCTGTTTATGTTATGTCCTTCACTTGTTCCATGATTGGAAGAGGATGCCATCTTTTCCCGGATCTTAGGAATAACTTACCTAAACTTCTGCTCTGATACCAATTGTTAGAACAGATAGCAACCTGAGAGGGGGGGTGAATCAGTGTTGCCCCAATTTTCGCCTTATTGAAATTGTTACTTTCAAGTTTATGATGATCACGAATTGATCGTTGTGATTGCAGCGGATATGAACAATACTTGAAAGTAAATGTGAAGGATGAAGAGAATCACACACAAGATTTATCCTCAATACGTCCAGTCCCTCAAGAAAACCCCTTGAGGATTTTTCCATTATTGATAAGAATTTCTTACAAGTTCCTAACCCAAGGACCCCAAGAACTTCTACCAATATCCTGTGAAAGCAAACCGCTTTCAACAGCCCCTGAAAGCAAACCGCTTTCAGTTCCTGAAGGCAAACCACCCTCAGACCTTGAAGGCTAAACCACCTTCAATGAAAACCATGAAAGTAAACCACTTTCAGTGACAACAACCCTTCACCGATTACCACGGTGAAAAACTCAATCTTACAGAAAGAGATGAAGAAGATATTACAATTGGCTGTTTCAATCCTTTAACACACAATTGGATTGAACATGAGAAATTATGCTTTAAGGCTTTTAAGCATAATACAATTCTGAGTTCTTCAAGATATGAACAACTAATGTGTTCTTGTAAACATGAAGATCATGAACTCAGAATTTAGGCTCCAAAAGATTTAAGTTCTAAAAGATGAACTAATTTTGAAAGAACTTTGGCCTAATGTGTTTTTCTCATGTGAAATGTGTATATTTCGTGTGTGTTGTGTGTTCTATGTTGTTGTTGTGTTTTCTGGACTCAAATGGTCTATATATAAGCAAGGGAAACGTCCTTGAACCATCACAACCCTTTTCAAAAGGTTTGGGACACAATGGTTCATGAAAAGATGCACTTTTTCGTTCTGGTATTCGATTACCATACTTAGTGTAATCGATTACACAAGTGACCGTTTCAGTTTGAATTTGAATTTCAAACATGTAATCGATTACAAGACTGGAGTAATCGATTACTTGCCTTGGTGTAATCGATTACCATAATGGTGTAATCGATTACACAGAAGCCCATTTTCCAGAAACTTGATCTTTGAGACTTGCTTAAGGTTTTCTACTTCTTTTAAGTTATGAAAACTCTTAGCTTGATTAGATTAGGTGTTTTAAGAGCCTTTATGCTTTAGTAAACCTTTGGAAGCATAACTCACCTAATACTAAGACTTCTAGACTAATGATGGACTTGAGTGCTTGATTCTTTGAAGTCTTCTTTTCTTCTTTTTGTTGATGAGTTTGTCGTCATCAAAACCACAGCCAGGGTCAGGAGCAAGACCTTCTTCACAACCCATATGTATTCCCTATTTGGTACTCCAACATTTTTTTAATAACACCTACTAGGGTAAGTACAAGAATAATGATTGTAACTAGATGTTTGCCTAGGAATGGGATGAATCTTCTTAGGAGGTCTATTAGGATTGTTCTCCCTATTGTTCATACTCCTAAAAGAATTGGTCTTAATGCCTTTAGAAGATCCTTCCACCAAGTTTGGTTTTACAAACACAGTTTTCTTGACTTCCTTAGTCTTTTGGTGAGAAGTATATCCTAGACCTGACTTATTGTTTGAATGTCTTTGTACACTTAGAATATCATCTAACTTCTGTTTTCCTTTATTGAAGTTATGGACTCTAACCTTAAATCATGAAAAGACATAGAATTGTCACTAACCTGGGAATCTTCAATATCTGAATCATGTGAGACCATCAAAGCAACTTGTGCTTCTTCCTTGTCAGAGTCTGATGATGAACTTACTTCATTATCATCCCAAGCCAAATATGCTCTTCGTGTGGGTTGATCCTTCTTTTCGAATTTTTGTGTCCAGGCTTGCCACATTCGAAGCATGTGATCTTTTGAGAGGAAGAAGACTCATTGTTCCTTTGGAAAGATTTGTTGTTGTTGAATTTCACACCTTTTCTTTTAAGAAACTTTCCAAAGTTCTTTACTAGAAGATTCACATTTCCATTGTCTTCTTCTTCAGAATCTGCATCATAATCTTCTTTGATGCTTTCTTTTGCCTTTAGGGAAATGGATCGATACTTCTTCTCATGTTGTTCATTCTCTTCTAACTGATTCAATTCCAACTCGTGTTCTTGGAGTTTTCCAAAAAGAGTTGCAAGAGTCATTTTTGATAAACTCTTCTTCTCTGAGATGGCTGTAACTTTTGGTTGCCATACTCTTGTAAGTGATCTTAGAACTTTCATGTTCAAGTCACTGTTTGAAAATTGTCTACCAAGAGCAATCAAATGATTAATCAAATGAGTGAATCTTTTTTGCATATCTAATACCTTTTCTCCTGGAAGCATTCTGAACATTTCATATTCTTGAGATAGAGTATTGATCCTTGATCTCTTGACTTCATCTGTTCCTTCGTGAGTCACCATCAACGTATCCCATATTTCATTCGATGAAGTGCACGTTGATACTCTGAAAAACTCATCCATGCCAAGAGCAGATGTAAGAATGTTCATTCCTTTGAGATCAAATTGAACCTTCTTCTTTTCTTCTTCACTCCAAGTACTTTATGGTTTTGGTTGTGAAGTTCCTTCTACTTCTGTTTCAGGCACAAAGGGACCTTCTTCAATGGCTTTCCAAATTCCTGCGTCTAATGACTTTATGAATATTTTCATCTTGATCTTCCAGAAGTCATAGTGTTCTCCATTGAAGAATGGTGGCCTGTTTATGTTGAATCCTTCACTGGTTCCATGATTGGAAGAGGATGCCATCTTTTCCCGGATCTTAGGAATAACTTACCTAAACTTTCGCTCTGATACCAATTGTTAGTACAGATAGCAACCTGAGACGGGGGGGTGAAACAGAGTTGCCCCGATTTTTGCCTTATCGAAATTATTACTTTCAAGATAATGATGATCACGAAACGATAGTTGTGATTGCAGCAGAATTAAGCATTGCTTGGAAGTAAAGATGAAGGATAGAAGAATTCACACACAGAGTTTTATCCTGGTTCACCTTCTATCCACTGAAGGCTAAGTCCAGTCCCTCAAGAAAACCCCTTGAGGATTTTTCCACTATTGATAAAAATCTCTTACAAGTTCTTAACCCAAGGACCCTAAGAATTTCTACCAATTTCTTGTGAAAGCAAACCGCTTTCCACAGCCCCTGAAAGCAAACCACTTTCAGTTCCTGAAGGCAAACCACCCTCAGACCTTGAAGGCTAAACTACCTTCAATCAACACCCTGAAAGTATACCACTTTCAGTACTAACAACCCTACACCGAATACCACGGTGAAAACTCAATCTTACAGAAAGAGATGAAGAAGAGTATTACAATTGGTTGTATCAATCCTTTAACATAGAAGTGGATTGATCATGAGAATTTATGCTTTAAGGCTTTTAAGCATAATATGATTATGAGTTCCTCAGGATATGAACAACAAAAGTGTTCTTATAAACATGAAGATCATGAACTCATAATTTAGGCTCTTGAAGGTGTAAGTTCTAAAAGATGAACTAATTTTGACAAAGCTTTGGCCTAATGTTGTATTCTCATGTGTTATAGTGTTCTGGACTCAAATGGACTTTATATAGGCAAGGGAAACGTCCTTGAACCATCACAACCCTTTTCTAAAGGTTTGGGACACAATGATTCATGAAAAGATGCAACTTTTCGTGCTGGTAATCGATTACATCACTTAGTGTAATCGATTACACTAATAGCCGTTTCAGTTTGAATTACAAATTCAAACATGTAATCGATTACAAGCAAGAAGTAATCGATTACTTGCCTAGGTGTAATCGATTACCAGAAGGCTGAAATCGATTACACTGAAGTCCAACTTCCAGAAACTTGATCCTTTGAGATCGGCTTAAGGTTTTCTACTTCTTTTAAGTTATAAAAACACTTAGCTTGATTAGTTTAGATGTTTTAAAGAGCCTTTATGCTTTAATAGACCTTTAGAAGCATAACTCACCTAAAATAAGACTTCTAGGTATTTGATAGACTTTGTAGCGCTGTTTCCTCTAAGTCTTCTTTTCTTCTTTTTGTCGATGAGTTTGTCATCATCAAAACCACAGCTAGGGTCACGAGCAAGACCTTCTTCACATTGATATGTTGGATTAGAATTTTTTGATGTGTGACATCGTTGAATTTGATTTGAAATTGTGGCTTGACTTATTGGATGTCTCTTGCTATATTGATAACTTAAAGCATGATTTCCTTTCAACATGATTTATATTTGATTTAGATATGTACGTATGCTCTACTTGATTATTGTTAATTATGAAGCTATGTTAGGCCATGTCTTCGAACGACTAAGTCCTAGTTTGAGTTGTTGTCTTCATGTGGTGTCAAGAATTCTTTGAAGTCGTCATCGTTCGGCGCTATACAGAGTCACAGACTAGAGATCCACCCTATCGGGGCGTTATAAAGAGTGTTCTCGTGTAAGAGGCAACTCCCGACTGACCGGCCTACTTTCTAGTTCACACGGAGTTTGAAAGAGTGTCCCACCTGCCTGCAGGATTTGGTGTCATATCCGGATAAAAAACTTTTTGTACAACAAGGGTTATGTGTGCATATAGGAGTCCTAGGGTCTCCGATCACCCGAGTCTTATAACTGTAATCTGTTTTTGTTGCTTGTTACTTGATTGGACTGCTAGCTTGTATTCCATTAGCCTTAATTGACTATGTCCTTACGGTGTGGTCTCCTCTCTGCTAATATTCAAAATAATGACTTGGATTGCTTATCGGTATTAGTTGTTTTTGAAGTTGACCCTTGCTTTGTCTATTGTGTGTGCTTGCTGGCGCTCCGTCGCCAGTCGGACAACCTTTAGCTAGGAGTTGCAGGTGGATGCTGACCCAAGGGAGATCAATGCAGAAGACGGAGGGCCTATTCGTAGGATGACTTGCTACCAACACCTGACTGATTTGCATGAACTCGTGTATGCTTGAGTACCAGTGTAGAGAGTCTTAGCTTACTTTCTTATAAACTGGCAGCAAAGTTTTTGGAACTCAAGTAAATCGTTTTGTAAGATTTTTCTTCGCTACTGTCCAGGCACCTTATGCCATATGTGTGGCTATTTGCGGAACAGGGTATGAATGTGATTAATGCATCTAATCATGGCATAGTTCGAAAAAAAATATACACACTCTCTTTCCTTTAGTTTTGGAAACGCCTCTTGCATACTTTATTACTGTTCATTTGCTACAGTAACACCTTGAAAATTAGGGTGTTACTTTGTGGTATCAGAGCTCCGGTTGAGAATAACATAGCTTGTCGGGGAATGGGTTTTCTATGCTAGGATGTATGTTGTTTGTGTCTACAATTAGGATATTCCGGCTTTGATTGCTAGGGAGTTGGTTCGTAAGGTCTGATCCACCTTATGGCTTCTCCAAGCATGAAGGGATCCAGAAGTATCTGAACTTAAAGGTATCTTTAGGTTATCCCTCAAGTGGAGAACCCCCTTATGTGCCTGCTTGCTTATCTCTCATGCTTCCCTTAACTCGTTACGGAAAGTTCGAGCATCTTGTGAGTACCTGAACCAAACCCTCAGCCATTCTTGGATCAGTTCGTGGAAGAGTTTATTGACAATATACTTGTATGCTTCGGGAGCTCGAAGAACACGAGAAATCATCTCTGGCTGGTACCACACGTGCTACAGGGGAAGAAGCGGTATGACAGCCCTTCAATTCCGAGTTTTGACTCGACGAAGTTGAATCCCTATGACATGTGATTTCAAGGGAAGGAATCACAGTCTACTAAGCAAAAGTGGGAACAATTTAGCATGGAAATGACCCATGATGGTTAAAGACGCTAGGGGAGAGCTATCCAAAACATCTCTTGGAATTGGCCGCAGTGGGATTTGCACTCAAGGTATGGGGACGTTACCTCTACAAAATTACCTTCACTACCTTCAATGACCACGAGAGTTAAGACACTTGTTTGAATTGGAAGGAGAAAACGTGAAGCAGCATGAATGGGAAAGGTCCATGAAGGAGTATAAACTTACACCGAAATATCATCTGAGGAAGTTCAACGTGGTTACTAATGTCTTGGATTGACCGGCAATGCATTCCTCCACCATGACAGTGAGAAAGATGGAATTATTCAAATAGTTTCAAGGCCTAAAGTTGGACTGGGTATCAGGGATAAGGAAGAAAGGACTGAGTATGTTACTACACACCTTACTTGTCAGGAGCAAAGTGTTGAACCTGAGAAGCCAGCGAAAGTGTTTCAACCCCATAACGTCCCCGAGTGGAAGTGGGACAGCACATCGATGGATATGGGTAATTGTGTATCAACCAAGTTAGCTCACCTTTACCCGCAAAGACAATTTACAATGTACAACGGTCATCAGAAGTATACATTGCAGAGTTCGCTTGACTGCACAAAACGTGCACAGTATCGTCTCGGATCTGGACCGGCGTTCCAATCGCCCCTTGGGGGAGCCCTCTGAAAAGCTTAGAGTTGAAGTCCTCTTTCCGTATCAAGAATTTTGAAGACGTCTTGGTTCGAGGTTGTACTGTGCCCAAGGCCGGAGATGCAAACTTTTGGTAGTGTTATGCAGAACGTACCCGTATAAGCGACAACTCCGGACTCACCGCAGTACTTGCCAGTTCGTGCGGAGCTCGGTTGAGTGTTTCTTCGAAGCTAGTGGGACTGCTAATGCAACTCATTAGGAAGGGACCAACCTATTGCAAGGACCAAGAGGGGTGAGTCCAGCTATCAACGAATGAAGAAGCAGTGAACGACTTCATCAGCACTAGTTCTTCCACTGCAAGGAGAGCAATACGTAGTTAACATTGATGCGTATACCAAGGGTTAGGTCGTTTTCTGAAGCAAGACCTCAAAGTAGTGGCGCCTTTTTGGAAACGCCTAAAGACGCCAGAGCAAAATTATCCAAAACATCACCTGGGATTGGCCGCGGTGGTGTATGCGCTCAAGGCATGGGAACTTACCTCTACAAGATGTCCTTCGCCGCCTTCAGCCATCGCGAAAGTTTAAGACACTTGTTTTATTGGAAGGAAAAAACGTGAAGCAGCATGAATGGGCAAAGTCTATACAAGAGTATGATCTTACACCGCCATATCATCTGAGGAAGATTGAACGTGGTTACTAATGTTTTGGATTGACAAGCAATGAATGCCTCCACCATGACGGTGAGAAGGATGAAATTATTCAAACAGTTTCAAGGTCTAAAGTTGGATCTGGTCATCAGGAACAAGGAAACAAGGGACTGAGTGTGTGACTACATACCTTACTCCTTAGAAGGCAAGGGAGGAACATGAGAAGCCAGTACAAATTTTCCAACCTCGTAACGTCCCCGAGTGGAAGTGGGACAGCACATCGATGGATATGGGTAATTGTGGAACGACCAAGGCAGCTCACCTTTACCGCAAGGACAATCTCCGACGAACGACGGCCAACAGAAGTACACTTTGGGAAGATCATTTGACTGCACAGAACATACCCGTGCAAGCGACAAGTTTCGATTGACCGCAGTACTTCCCAGTCCGTGCGGAGCTCGGTCAAGTGTCCCACCAGCCAACGAAGTACCTTACAGCGAGCGACTGTACGTGCACATAGGAACCGTAGAGTCATCGACCACCTAAGACTACAAATTTTGTGTGGAATACACCATACATGTTAACTTGAATATTACCTATGTGCTTCTTTGCCTAGTCATATACCCGATGTTGTTGAAGATGGGGCCAAGTTTCTTCTATCACTGTCTGGCGGTGAGGCAGAAAACTGAACAGATATTGGGATAACTAGAGGATCTGCAAGGCATGTGTCTTGGATCATCGAAAAAGCTTGATGGAACAACTATATTTGATGGAGCTTATCTAAAGTGAGGACTATCGTGCAAACCCAGGGATGGCACCCTGCGAAGTGAAGTATAGATGCAAGACGCCTCGAGTTATACCAGGACGGTAGTAACTAATAATTGGAGCCAAACTTGCTCAGCAAAACCATGGAAGGGTTTGAGGCGAGTAAAGTGATGACTGGATTTTGTATGATCTTTTTAGTGTCTTTTTCTATTGTTTTACTTTATTTTTATTGAGTCTCATATAGTTTTTATTTCATTTTGTTAGAGTTTTCACTTTATTTTTGCATTTTCATATAGTTTAGAAAATTTTGTGTTTTTAGTCCTTTTAGTTTTGTTTTCCTGCATTTTTAGTCCTTGTTAGAGATTCTAGCCAAATAAGGAACATTTGTGGGGATCTTGATACAAATAAAGGAAGAATTGTGGCTGAAAATAAATGAAGAAGAGGAAGCATCAATTACATTTGTTGTTTAAAACATGTGGGAAAGAGGAATTGAGGAAAGAATTGATGTACCTCAACTGTTTCAAAGACAAAGAAGTGGCCACATGATGGGCATTTATGGTAATCAAGAGCCATCAAGAAAGAAGACAATAAAGGAAAGGCATTGAAGTATCAGACATGCCTAACGCCTGAGCGTTGGGAAGCCAAAGCTCATGCGTTGGCCCCCTGACTTGGAATCCAGAAAATTCGTAATTCCAACGCTTGAGCGTTGGAGGGCCAATGCTCATGCGTTGAGCCCCTGACTTGTGCCCAGTTTTAATTTAATTCCAACGCCCAAGCGTTGGAAGGGCCAACGTCTTGTGGCACTTAAACCCAACGCCTGAGCATTGGGGGGTAGTCTGGGAAAGTCTATAAATAGACTCCTTGTTTCTTTTGTAACGACACTTGGAAAAACACTTAGATATAAAAAGATACTTTGTACTACTCTTTTTCTGAGCATTTCTTGAGGCGTGGGAAGCCAAGTCTTGAGCTCTCAATTCAGGTTCTTATTAAGTTTCCCTTAGCCATGATTGGCTATGTTTTGTAGTATCTAGGGTTGTAGTGAATCTTCTTTTTAACTATGTTCTAGGTTCTATTTTCATTATATGAATAAATGTTCATGTTCTTAGTTTCTATTCCATGCTTACTATTTATCTTGTTGTACACAAGTGTTTATGCCTAATTCTTATGCAATGGTAGTTGTTAGGAATTGGGGGAAATGGGAATAGATTGGAAAATTGCATGCCACTTAGGTATAAGGGTAAAGATCTTTAGTGATAGCCTGAACTTAGAAATTATTCTTCAATTGGATTAACTAATCACTATAGAATTAGGCCTAGTAATTGAATTGGAAGTTCTTATTGCTTAACGAATTAACAAGTAGAAACCCTAGGCTAAATCACCTAAGAACATGTGCTGAAATTCATATATGGAATTGATTCCGATAGCTTAAGTTAAAAGTAGTGAAACTCAACCCAAGTACTCAAATTATAAAAAAATTATGTTGTTATTTAAGTTGTTCATTTGTTCCTATAGTTACGAGGACAAAACTAATTTAAGGACAAAAATAATTAAATAACTATTTAATTATTCCAGGTACTTTTGGGAGCCGCTCGGCGGCATCGACAAGCGATATCGTCAGCCGAAGTATCGATGAAGTATTCTTTGCAACACTTGGTAGTAAACCAACCTGGACCTGACTTTGATTTCGGCTGAGAATAAGACGTTCTCACTATCACCATGACGTTCAATGAAGAATTTTGTGAAGAACGACTGTCATATTGATATGGTTTCCTTCCGAAGCCCGAAAAGGACTTTTCTCGCAAGTGAGACTTTCAGTCAAGAATCTAGCAAGCGTAACGGACGACTTCAGGACTCCAGATCGAAAATCTGGAAATCACCAAATGGCTCCATTTGACGTGACGAGTCCAGTTGTGCGATAATTTTTTTTGTGAATAGTAACTTTCATGAATAGTGTTTACGAATCGAGTGCGGCACGAACTTTGAGGAAGAACGACCCGGGCCCGAGTTTCACGAGCACGGGGCAGTGATGCACTGACGCACTAACCTACTAGCGCACTGACGCACTAGCGCACTGACGCACTGACGCACTAGCGCACTGACGCACTGACGCGCTGACGCACTGACGCATCAAAGATTTGGAATTTATTAATAAACAAACCAAGATATTTATTCGTACTTTCTAAGCTTAGAGTTTAGTCCATGAACTTTGAAATGTTACGGTTTGGTCCTTGAATAGTAAAAAGTTTTTTACCTAAACTTTTTACCTTTCCTACTTTAGTCCTTAGAGTTAAGTGAAAAGTTAGAAACCCACCCCCCATCTTACCCCTAGCCGCGGCCAACCTCCCTTAAAGAAAGGGTTCAAATAGTTTTTTTCTACTAAGTTACATTAAGAAGGTTTAGGAGATATTTAGAGAGAGAAAAGAAATCTTGAAAGGAAATCACTATTAATCTTCTTCCTCCCTTTGAAGCTGGTCGAATCCTCCTCCCCTCCTTGCAACCTCTTCCACTCAAATTCTCCACTTTCTCCTTCGAGGTAAATTACTCACCTCCTCTAGATCTACACTTCTACCAATTCAGAATTTCAATATGTTGAGTTTGGATTTTTATGTAATTGCTAGAACCTTAAAGTCCCTTCATTAATGTTGTTCCCATGATCATAGGCTTCAATTTGAACCGATTAGAATTTTGATTAGTTGTGTTTTTGTCCCTAGAGAATTTTTAAGTAGAGCTTTTGCTAGGGTTGCCTTTAGGAAAGTTATTCGCATAATATTGATCTATGGATATCACTATTTAGTTTTCTTGGAGGTCAAGTTTTTGAAAATTGGTTATTTGAATAATTGATTTTCAAACTTTGGAATTTAGTTTCACTGTAGATTTCTTGTTGTCTTTCATGTGTGCAAGTTAGTTTTGAAAGAAAAATTTATCTTGGAATTAAGTAGTGTTGGCCGAATAGATTAGGGTTTTGGGACAAAGGATAATTGATTTTCTTGCTAGCTTTTGGGTGTGTTAAAAAGGTTGTAAATGATTATGGGTATTGAGGAAAAGTGTTGCCCTATTTAGTTTACAAGGGCCTAGAGAAAATTGTGCGTTTAAGACTTGGAAAATTGATTTTTGAAAGTGTAGGAAAATTGGAATTAAACGAGTGAAAATAGAGCTCATGGGTAAATTGTATTTTTGAACTCATAGCTTGAATTAGGGTTTTTGATAAACTGAAAAATTTGAGAATAGTATAGAAACGGAAATAAAAGTTATGTTTTGGATTGTGTAATTGTTTTGAGAAATTTATTGGAGTGTTTGGTGAAAATTTGGAGTTTTTAGGGTTTTGGAACTTTCGGACTGAATTGAACACTTGGTGAGATGTGTGTGTTTTAGGTTTCAAAACCTTGTTTAAGGCCTAAAAAATGGTTTGTAAGCATCTAGCCTTGATGCTCTTTGAATGTTTTAAAGTTATGGGAAGTTTTGATTTTGTAACTTAGTGTTTTCTGAATTCTATTAATGATCATCGAAGTTGCTAAAAATGTTTTTCGGTTTCCAACGATCTCCCTAAGATGTAGGACCATTGTTTAGGTGATAGAAACCTTGATTAGACCATCACCAAGACCTTAGGTTTCATTTCCAAGTTCTAAGCTAGGTTATGTTTATTAAAGGATCACAAGACTCCAAACCGATCGAGACGCACGGAGCGTAAGTAACCTCCAAGACCGATTGCCATTACGGTAAGGGCACTTCGTTTCATTAGCTACTAAGAATAAGCATAAATTTATGTCAATGTATGCACTATGATTTCCAAAATTGTAGTTGTCGGCGTTTTGGGAACGACCCAATTTAGAACTGTATTGATTGTGATATTAATGTAAGTAACTAAAGGCATCTTATATACTGGATTAGAATTGTTTGATGTGTGGCATCGTTGGATTTGAATTGAAATTGTGGCTTGACTAATTGGATGTTTCTTGCTATATTGATAATTTTAAGCATGATTACTTTTCGACTTGATTTATATCTGCTTAGATTTGTACGTATGCTCTACGTGATTACTCTTAATTATGAAGCTATGTTAGCACACGTCTTCGGACAACTAAGTCCTAGTTTGAGTTGTTGTTGTCTTCATGTCGTGTCAAGCATTCTTTGAAGTCATCATGGATCAGGGCTATTACAGAGTCACAGACTAGAAGGTGCACCCTATCGGCGCGTTATTACATAGCGTTCTTGTGTATGAAGAAACTCCCGACTAACCGTCCAACTTTCTAGTTCGTACGAAGTTTGGAAAAGTGTCCCACCTGCCTGCGGGAGTTGATGTCATATTCGGATAAAAACGTTTTGTACAACGAGGGTTGTGCATGCATATAGGGGTCCTAAGAGGGAGGGTGAATAGGTTCTCACGATTTTCGCCTTATTAAACTTGAGTTACTTTCAGTTTGATCAGAATCACAATCATCAATTGTGAAACCAACGGAAATGTAAATTGTTGAAAGTAAAATTAAGGGAAGAGAATACCACTCAAGGATTTTATCCTAGTTCACCTTCAACCACCGAAGGCTACGTCCAGTCCCCCGTTCTGATTCAGGGATTTTTCCACTATGACCAAGTAATCTTACAGATGCTTGAGCCAAGGACCCTAAGAATACCTATCAATCTTCCCGAAAGCACACCACTTCCGATTGATCAAGCGTTCTTACCGATACTTGCGCCAAGGACCCTAAGAAGACATATCAACCCTCAGAAAGCACACCACCTGCTGATGACACCGAACACTACGGTGTACTTTGAATCACACCGATTCAAAAGACCATTTTATCCCCACCGAAAACTACGGTGAATCAAGAATCAAAATGATTCAAGATGAAGAAGCTTTTCCTATGGCTGCAAAATCCTTCAATCTAATTGGATTTGTCTTAGTTTGTATGCTCCAGGCAATTACAATGAAGGCTCAATTATTTTGATTTTCCTAAATGTTGAAAATCATAAGTGTTCTTATGAAAATGGAAGAGCAATTAATCAGAATAATGTTTTTAATGAATATGAAAGTTTTTGCCAGCGTTTCTTCACATCAATCAAGTATATATAGGCACTAGTGACTCTTCACGAACCATTGCAAAGGTTTTCCAATGTTTAAGAACACATTGGTTCGTGAAAAATCGTGACTGCTGGTCTCAGTAATCGATTACTGAAACTGGGTAATCGATTACGCTATAGCCGTTATAATCTGAGTGCCATTTTCTGACATGTAATTGATTACTGAAATCTGGTATTCGATTACTGACTACCTGGTAATCGATTACTGATTTCCTGTAATAGATTACTGAAATCTGGTAATCTATTACTGACTGCCTGTAATAGATTACTGAAATCTGGTAATCTATTACTGCAAGTCTCCAACTTGGTTTCTTGATGTTCGATCCCTAATTAAGTGTTTTTACTTGATTTTTGTGAAGAAGGTCTTGCTCCTGACCCTGGCTGTGGTTTTGATGACGACAAACTCATCAACAAAAAGAAGAAAAGAAGACTTCAAAGAAATCAAGCACTCAAGTCCATCAATAGTCTAGAAGTCTTAGAATTAGGTGAGTTATGCTTCTAAAGGTTTATTAAAGCATAAAGGCTCTCAAAATACCTAATATAATCAAGCTAAGTGTTTTCATAACTTAAAAGAAGTAGAAAACCTAAAGCAAGTCTCAAAGAATAAGTTTCTGGAAAATGGGCTTCTGTGTAATCGATTACACCATTATGGTAATCGATTACACCAAGGCAAGTAATCGATTACTCCAGTCTTGTAATCGATTACATGTTTGAAATTCAAATTCAAACTGAAACGATCACTTGTGTAATCGATTACACTAAGTATGGTAATCGATTACCAGAACGAAAAGTTGCATCTTTTCATGAACCATTGTGTCCCAAACCTTTTGAAAAGAGTTGTGATGGTTCAAGGACGTTTCCCTTGCCTATATAAAGACCATTTGAGTCCAGAAAACACAACACACAAGAACAACAACATAGAACACACACACACACGAAATTTACATGAGAAAAACACATTAGGCCAAAGCTCTTTCAATATAGGTTCATCTTTTAGAACTTAAATCTTTTAGAGCCTAAATTCTGAGTTCATGATCTTTATGTTTACAAGAACACATTTGTTGTTCATATCTTGAAGAACTCAGAATTGTATTATGCTTAAAAGCCTTAAAAGCATAATCTCTCATGTTCAATCCAATTGTGTGTTAAAGGATTGAAACAGCCAAGTGTAATATCTTCTTCATCTCTTTCTGTAAGATTGAGTTATTCACCGTGGTATTCGGTGAAGGGTTGTTGTTACTGAAAGTGGTTTGCTTTCAGGGTTTTGATTGAAGACAAGTTTGTCTTCAAGGTCTGAGGGTGGTTTGCCTTCAGGAACTGAAAGTGGTTTGCTTTCAGGGGTTGTTGAAAGCGGTT
Organism: Acmispon strigosus; assembly: GCA_030819835.1. NCBI lineage: Eukaryota > Viridiplantae > Streptophyta > Magnoliopsida > Fabales > Fabaceae > Acmispon > Acmispon strigosus. The sequence continues at coordinate 13,710,796 of JAUAMA010000004.1, read as the reverse complement.
TGCTTTCACAGGATATTGGTAGAAGTTCTTGGGGTCCTTGGGTTAGGAACTTGTAAGAAATTCTTATCAATAGTGGAAAAATCCTCAAGGGATTTCTTGAGGGACTGGACGTAGTCTTCGGTGGATTGAAGGCGAACCAGGATAAATCTTGTGTGTGATTCTGTTTATCCTTCACATTTACTTTCAAGCATTGTTCATATCCGCTGCAATCACAAGATCAACTCGTGATCATCATAAACTTGAAAGTAACGATTTCAATAAGGCGAAAATTGGGGCAACACTGATTCACCCCCCCCTCTCAGGTTGCTATCTGTTCTAACAATTGGTATCAGAGCAGAAGTTTAGGTAAGTTATTCCTAAGATCCGGGAAAAGATGGCATCCTCTTCCAATCATGGAACAAGTGAAGGACACAACATAAACAGGCCACCATTCTTCAATGGAGAACACTATGACTTCTGGAAAATCAAGATGAAGATATTCATAAAGTCATTAGACTCAGGAATATGGAAAGTCATTGAAGAAGGACCCTTTGTGCCTGTAACAATTGAAGAAGGAACTTCACAACCAAAACCAGAAAGTACTTGGAGTGAAGAAGAAAAGAAGAAAGTTCAACATGATCTCAAAGGAATGAACATTCTTACATCTGCTCTTGGCATGGATGAATTTTTCAGAGTATCAACATGCACTTCATCAAAAGAAATCTGGGATACTTTGATGGTGACTCATGAAGGAACAGATGAAGTTAAGAGATCAAAGATCAATACTCTTTCTCAAGAATATGAAATGTTCAGAATGCTTCCAGGAGAAAAGGTATTAGACATGCAAAAACGATTCACTCATTTAATTAATCATTTGATTGCTCTTGGTAGACAATTTTCAAACAGTGATTTGAACATGAAAGTTCTAAGATCACTTACAAGAGTATGGCAACCAAAAGTAACAGCCATCTCAGAGAAGAAGAGTTTATCAAATATGACTCTTGCAACTCTCTTTGGAAAACTCCAAGAACATGAGTTAGAATTGAATCGTTTAGAAGAGCATGAACAACATGAGAAGAAGTATCGATCAATTTCCCTAAAAGCAAAAGAAAGCATCAAAGAAGAATATGATGCAGATTCTGAAGAAGAAGACAATGGAAATCTGAATCTTCTAGTGAAGAACTTTGGAAAGTTTCTTAAAAAGAAAAATGTTAGATTTAACAACAATAAAGTATTCCAAAGAAACAATGAGTCTTCTTCATCTCAAAAGACTACATGTTTTGAGTGTGGCAAACCGGGACATTTCAAGTCAGATTGTCCAAATCTTCAGAAGAAGAAACATGGTCTAAGAGAGAAATTCGAGAAAAGGGATCAACCTACTCGAAGAGCATATTTGGCTTGGGATGATAATGAAGTAAGTTCATCATCTGATTCTGATAAAGAAGAAGCACAAGTTGCTTTGATGGCCTCACATGATTCTGATGTTGAAGATTCCCAGGTTAGTGAGAATTCTATATCTTTTCATGATTTAAAGTTTACCATGGAAAATATGCTTAAAATATGTCAAGAATTTTCTAAAGTTAGCACTAGGCAAAATGAGATAATTTCTTCTCTAGAAAGTAAATGTAGAAATTTACAAGAAGAACTAGATGTAGTAAAATCTAAGATAGACATTACTCACAAATGCACTAAGTGTAGATCTTTAGAAGAAAAGATAGAAAATCTTCAACAAAGAGTAAATAACTTCAATAAAGGAAAACAGAAGTTAGATGGTATCCTAAGTGTTCAAAGACATTCAAACAACAAGTCAGGTTTAGGATATACTTCTCATCCAAAGACAAAAGAGGTTAGGAAAACTGTTTTTGTAAAACCAAACCATGTCTTAGGATCTTCTAGTAACAGTAAGATTAATCCTGTTAAGAGTACAAACAATAGGAAGATTAATCAAAATAGACCTCCTAAGAAGATTCATTCCTTTCCTAGACAAACCTCTAGTTACAATCATTACTCTTGTACTTATTGTAACAAAATAGGACATACCACTAGTAGATGCTACTACAGACATATAGGAGTACCAAATAGGGAGTACATTTGGGTTAGAAAGGATGTTAACTTAGAAGGACCCAAAACTTGTTGGGTTCCTAATACCCATGTCTAAACTTTGTCATGTAGGTGTGTATGAAAGCAGCAAAGGATCTATGGTATCTTGATAGTGGCTGCTCATCACACATGACAGGAGACAAAACCAAGTTTTCTTTTCTTATACCTAGGGAAAAAGGTTTCGTCACATATGGTAACAATCAAAAGGGAAAAATACTCGGTATTGGAAGAATAGGCATACCCCCTCAAACAGTCATCGATAAAGTTCTTTACGTTGATGGTTTGATGCATAATCTTCTGAGTATTAGTCAACTATGTGATAAAGGTTTGAAAGTAGGTTTTATAAATGATATATGTATTGTGAAAGATGTGAAAACTAAAGAAATTAAGTTTTCTGGATATAAAGTAAACAAAGTCTTTATGATCTCATTGGAAGAAATTCCTCAAAATGTGAGATGTCTATTAGCCAAGAACAATAGTGATTCATGGCTATGGCATAGAAGACTTGCACATATTCACATAGATCATTTAAACAAACTAGTCAAGCATGATCTAGTTGTTGGGCTTCCAAAGATAAAATTCGAGAAAGACAAGCTTTGTGATGCATGTCAAAAAGGGAAGCAAACCAGAACATCCTTCAAACCAAAGAACATAGTTTCGACCTCAAGACCCCTTCAATTGTTACATATGGATTTGTTCGGACCTTCTAGAACTAAAAGCCTCGGAGGTAATTTCTATGCACTTGTTATTGTTGATGATTTCTCTAGATTTACTTGGACTTTATTTCTACCTCATAATAATGAAGCCTTCAATGCATTCAAAAGATATGCAAGGCTAGTTCAAAATGAGAAGTCTTTAAAGATCTCTTCTATTAGAAGTGATCATGGTGGAGAATTTCAGAATCAACAATTCCAAGAACTATGTGATGAAAATGGAATATCACATAACTTCTCTACTCCGAGAACACCACAACAAAATGGTGTAGTAGAAAGGAAGAATAGGTTACTTGAAGAATTAGCAAGAACCATGTTAAGTGAATCTAGTCTCCCTAAATATTTCTGGGCTGATGCTGTTAGTACTGCTTGCTATGTTTCCAATAGAGTTCTTATTAGACCTATCCTTAAGAAAACACCCTATGAACTCTACAAAGGAAGGAAACCAAATATCTCTCATCTACATGCTTTTGGATCAAAATGCTTTGTCTTGAATAATGGAAAGGAAAACCTTGGTAAGTTTGATGAAAAACTGATGAAGGTATATTCCTTGGTTATTCTCTAACAAGCAAAGCATATAGAGTCTTTAACAAGAAAACTCTATCCGTGGAAGAATCCATACATGTTACTTTTGATGAATCAAAATCTTCAATAGAAGATAAAGTCAATCTTCCAGATAATGAAGAAGATGACATCATTATAAATGAAGATTCTCAAAAGGATGAAGATCAGAATCCAATACAAGAAGAGCACATTGAAAGTAATACTTATCAACTTCCAAAAGAATGGAGAACCCATAGGGATCATCCAGTTGATAATATTATTGGTGATATTTCTAGAGGCGTTTCTACAAGGCTACGCTTGAATGATTCAGTTTTGAATATGGCCTTTGTCTCTCAGATAGAACCATCAAAAGTAAATGATGCTCTAGAAGATGAATATTGGATTGTAGCAATGCAAGAAGAATTAAACCAATTTGAAAGAAATCAGGTTTGGGAACTTGTCCCTAAGCCTAGTGATAAACACATTATTGGAACAAAGTGGGTGTTTAGGAATAAGTTAGATGAAAATGGTATTATAGTTAGGAACAAAGCAAGATTAGTTGCTCAGGGTTATAATCAAGAAGAAGGTATAGATTTTGATGAAACATATGCACCAGTAGCAAGGTTGGAAGCCATAAGACTATTATTGGCGTATGCTTGTTCTTTAAATTTCCCATTATATCAAATGGACGTCAAAAGTGCATTCCTGAACGGATATATTCAAGAAGAAGTATATGTGAAGCAACCTCCAGGATTTGAAGATCCAAAGTTTCCTACACATGTCTTCAGACTAAAGAAAGCACTCTATGGTCTTAAGCAAGCCCCTCATGCATGGTATGATAGGTTAAGTACTTTCCTTTGTGATAAAGGATTTCAAAAAGGTAAGGCTGATACAACCTTGTTCATCAAAAGAACCAAAGGTAATACCTTATTAGTTCAAATTTATGTTGATGATATTATCTTTGGTGCAACTAACGAATCTCTTTGCAAAGATTTCTCTAACATGATGCAAGAAGAATTTGAAATGTCCATGATGGGACAATTAAATTTCTTTCTTCGTTTGCAAATCAAGCAATCAAGTGATGGAATATTCATCAATCAATCAAAGTTTTGCAAGGAACTATTAAAGAAATATGATTTGGATGATTGCAAAGCCATAGCCACACCTATGGGGTCTAATACATATTTAGATCAAGATGAATCCGGTAATCAAGTAGATATTACCAAATATAGAGGTATGATCGGATCTCTTTTATACTTATCTGCAAGTAGACCTGATATTATGTTTAGTGTGTGTCTATGTGCTAGATATCAAGCATCTCCTAGGGAATCACATTTGAGTTCTGTTAAACGAATTTTCAAATATTTGAAAGGAACTACAAATGTTGGATTATGGTATCCCAAAGGAAGTGTTTGTGATTTGATTGGGTATTCTGATTCTGATTATGCTGGTTGTAAAACTGAGAGAAAGACTACAAGTGGTACTTGTCACCTATTAGGAAATGCTCTTGTTTCATGGTCTTGTAAGAAACAAGCATGTGTTGCTCTAAGTACTGCAGAAGCAGAATACATTGCTGCAGGTAGTTGTTGTGCACAAACTCTATGGCTCAAACAATAACTCAAAGATTATGGCTTAGAGCTGGGCTGCATTCCAATTAAATGTGACAACACAAGTGCCATTAATCTCACTAAAAACCCTATCATGCACTCTCGAACTAAGCATATTGATATACGACATCATTTTCTTCGAGATCATGTTATGAGGAAAGATATTGAGATTTCATTTGTGGATACACATAATCAGTTAGCAGACATCTTTACTAAGCCTCTTCCTAAAGAATCATTTTTCAAGATAAGAAGAGAATTAGGCATATTAGATGAGCATGATATTTAATGTAACAAGTTATATGCATAAACCTTATATATACATTTGCATTATGTGCTTAAGTGTTTTTATAGGAAAAGTGTTACATAGGAATCTAGAGCCTAGAACTCGTAAAAATGTCCTAGTAATCGATTACTCTAGGATTTGTAATCGATTATTCATGTCCTAAGTCCTCGTGCTCGCTGGAAATACTTGAGTAATCGATTATTATAACTTCCATAATCGATTACATGTTCAAAAGTTTGAAAATTTTCAAATTTACAACTGCTGTAATCGATTACCTTAACTACCGTAATCGATTACACGCACGATTTTCTCTATAAAATCAGAACTTGTCCTCTGCCCTTTTGCCTACCTTTCTTCATATACAATCCTTCTTCTTCTAAGTCTTGTTTCGCCATGGGATCTCTTCCCCGTCCTTCAAATGTCTTCTCTCCAATCAATGTTCCTAGAAGGGAATCCTCCACAGATCCTCTAGTGTTGTCTCGCTATCGCATTGATGTTCAAACCAATGCTGCATCGGCTGGATTATCTCCCTTTTATACCATTCCTTCAAATTTCTCACAAGAAACCAAGGTTATACTAGAAAGGATGGATATCTTGTCACTCCGTCTTTCTCAGAAGTTGGGCCAACTTGAGGATACCATTCGGTCTCGCTTTATACTTGTGGAAAATCGCATAGAAGCCATGCACTCCTTCATGCGTAAAGAGATTGAGAGCCTTCAAGAACTTGACCCTTCTGAGACCTCTGAGGATTCTAGTCAAACCTAAGTTCTGAAGTCTAGAGTCTCTATATAGTTATCTACATACTATTAGGATTTCCCTATTTTAGCACAAAGGGGAGGTTGTGTAGTTTTTTTTCCAACTTGCTTTTGGGTGTGTTTAAATTCTTTTAAATGGTTTTGGGTTTGAAGGAAATGTTTAGTCCTAATTAGTGCAAAAGGGCCTAGAGATAATTGTGTGTTTAAAGCCCTAAAAATTTGATTTCTAGAAGATTTTGGAAACTTGGAATTGAAGGATTAAAATTGAGCTTTTTAATAAATTGGATTTTGGAACTAATATCTTTATTAGGGTTTTTGCTAAGTTAAGGAAACTTGGTTTTTGGAAAATTGCAATTGGAATGGAGTTTTGTGCATTTGGACACTTAGGAATTTTTGAACTCAAGACATGAAAAGTTTTTTTAGAAACTTGTAATTGAAGTTATGTTTTGGATTGTGAAATTGTCTTGCGTAACTTAGTGATTTATTTGGTGAAAATTTGAGGCTTTTAGGGTTCTACACTATTTGGGCAGAATCGAACCCTTGGGGTTTTGTGTGTGTTTTTTCTTTCAAAGTCTTGCTTTAGGCTTTCAAATTGATTTGTAATTATTTAGCCTTGCTTCTCATTAAAAGATTTGAAGTTTTGGAAAGCTTTGAAAATTGTAACTTAGAGTTTTCTGAGTTCTTTCAATGGTCATCAAAGTTGCTAAAATGTTATCAACTTCCAAGACTCCTTCCTAAGAATTACGACAATAGCCTAAGTAATAAGAACCTTGATAGACCAGTAGCTAAGCCTTAGGATTGAGTTCAATTCCTAAACTATGCTTTGTTCTTTGAAGGATAACGGGACTTCAGACCGAACAAAGCGACGTAGCTTACCTTCGGAACGTTCGTAGCATTTGGAGCAAACATTGGAGCTTGGATAAAAGGACAGAGGTAAGGGCACTTCACTACATTAGCTACTAAGCATATCTATATAACTATGTGAATGTATGCACTATGATTTCAGAAATTGAAGTTGACGGCGTTATGAGAACGACCTGATTTAAAATTGTATTGATTGAAAGGTGTGTGTTATGCTGATAATCGGCATATTCTTTTGTTCTTTGCTTCCTTTTTATTTCTGCTGAGTTAAAAATCAAAAATTTAAAGAAAAAGAATAAAACAGCTTTGGTAGTGGGGGAATATTCTGCTGCCAAATAGGAGCAGAATGTTGAGGGAAAAACCACCCAGTTAGCCAATATTTCGTGCATCATATGGAGGGGGAGCATTCTGAAACTAACTTCCATTTCCTCACGCAATACACGTTCAATTCTTGAACAGAAAACCCTAGCCAAAGTGCTGCAACATTTCCTCTGGTTGCTGCTATGTGTCTTCTACATTTCTGCTGCCATTTCTCCTTCCTATTGCTGTTGTATTCCTCTTGAATAAGTCCTTGGAATTCTCTTCCATTCTTTTACAAAGGTCCTCACGTGAGTTCTTGGTAAGACCTTCCTTCCTCAATTCCTTTATAAGTTCCTGTTGTAGCGGTTCACTCAGTTCTAACTCTAGTCGTTTTTGTTTTGGGTTTCGAACACTCCTTTACAAAGCCGGAGCTTGGGAACGAAATTCCCCTCCTTTCTGAGATGAGGACAGGCGTTGGAACGTTGAGGACGAACACAAGCTTGTACATTCAATTCTGGAGCCATACTTGAGGTTGGTGTAACACCCTAAAATATTCACCAGTAATTAAATAATTATTCAATTATTCCAAGGTAGTGTTTGGATCCGCTCAGCGGCATCGGCAAGCGATAGCGTCGGCCGAAGTACTGATGAAGTATTCTTTGCGACACTTGGTAGGAAACCAAGCTAGACCTGACTTTGAGTTCGGACGAGAATAAGATGGCCTCATTATCACGATGACGATCAGTGAAGAATTTCGGGAAGAATGACTATAACATTGACATAGTTCTTTGATAATCGACGTTAGCTTTGAGTTACGAATGTTTCGTAATTATTCGCGAGTGCAACTCTCGCCTAATTCACATTTCACTTTATCGTTTAAATTATTGGGGTCGATAATTAACTTAAATTTGATATCTAGTTCCCATAATAATAAGAATAATAATATTTTATTATTGCTCTTCTTTTTCCCCATCTCTTTAGAAATTCCAAATTTTCCCCTTTGATGCATTGGAAAATAGAAAAGAAAAAAAAATTAATATATGGCATTATCCCTATTGGATTTTCGACCAATAGAAATTGAGGAGAATCCTCTCCAACCAATCAGAGACGTGATAGGGTGCGTCCCCCTATCCCCCACCCCCCTAACCGTCCACTCTCGCTCTCGTTCTCCTCAATTCTTCTCTCTCGTTTCTCTGTGTCTGTTTCTTCTTTCTTCCCTCTCATTTTTTTTTCTTTCCTCTCCATCTTCCTTCCTCACTATGACAGAACCGGCTGGCCACAACCACCTCAAGCTCCATCATCGTCGACAATGGCCAAGGCTGGACGACCGTCGTTATCCTCTTCGCTGTTCTGGAATAGCCACCGCTGCGTCTTCTCTCCCTTGTTCCGGCTAAACCTCGATGCCGGTGGAGGAGCCACCACCACTGTTGGACTCCCCTCATTGTCCGCTACAAAAACCGTGTTCCCGATCGTCGAACCACTGCCATTGGCCGCCGCCGCCTTGGAGGCCATTTTTCGGCCAAACCCTTTGGTTTTTGGAAACACCGCCACCGCCACCGCCATGTCGATCCTCGCCACGAGAAGAAGAGGAACTGTTAGAGAAAAATACCCAAATGAATTAACCTATTTTGATAAATAACAATTTCGTTAAGAGTCACTAATTTTCTTTGAAGAATTTTATCTTCAGGGACTCTTATAAACGGAAGGGACGCTGCAATCATTATCAAAAAGCAAAGGAAAAGTCCGTCCGGCTATGAGAACTGAAGCCTCTCTCAAAGTAAACTTCGTCCGCTTAAAGGATCTGTCCGGATCACTCCAAGTCAAACAGAGAGGTTGACTAAGAAGTAATAATTAAAGATTGACACGAAAAGAATCTGCTCAGCAGAGATCGTTTGTCTAAACCCAGATAAGCTGTCAAGCACCTCCTGTGGATCAGAGCATTAAATACGAAAGAGACAGATTTGAGCGCCATATATCTTGAAGATTCAAATTCTCCGACATTCCTTAATTCAAGTTGTTTTTTACTGAATTTACAGTGAAATCCTCTGATCATTGATAATGAAATTGCAAGTGTACAATTTACTATCGCGTAATATAAAAGATTATCGAACCCAAGGGATAGGTGTTCTTATTGATATAAAATTTAGTACTTAAGCATAAAAATTAAAAGATAGAAATATGAAGTTGGTTTAGAACAAAGATATAACAATAGCATAAAATGATAAGAAATAAGATGAGAGGAATTTAAGCTCTTGGGTTGATTTACATAATCTATAAAACATGCTAGAAAACTCTTACTAAATTTCTGAACTTTAAATTCAAATTCATGGTGCTATAGCCTAAGTTTCTACACCCTAATGGCCTTAAGAAATGTAGAACTTCCTTTCCTAATTACTAACTCCATAGCATTGGTTATTAGTTAATTAGAGAAGAAGATGAAGAAGGAGTCCGAGCCAACACAAGATTACGTACATCCTTATAGCCTTAAGTAATGCAAACATATAACCTTTTTTATTTCCTATTTCCCTTACTACTTAACAAATGGCCTTATGAATAAGTAGAAAGCATGAAACCTTTTGCGCATAAAGATTAATGAAGAACAAAGAAATAAACATGAATAGAAAATATTATTCAGAAATGTAAAAGAAAACTAGAACATGAATTATAAATTAAAACAACCCAAAAACTTAAAAGAAGAATTAGCCAAGCATGGCTAAAAGAATCATTGAATTACCCTGGATAGGAGCTCAAGTATGGCTTCCCACAAGTCCTAGGAACAATGATCTTTGAGGGAGAAAGAGAGAATACTTGTTGTATTCTATGAAGGTGTGTCTTACAAGTGAAGAAAAGGGTCCTATTTATAGTAAAAATCCAGCCTCCAACGCTTGAACGCTGGCTTTCCCAACGCCTGGGCGCTAGGATGCATTAAAAACCCACTTTCTGTCCGAGGCCCAGCGCTTGAGCGCTGGCTTTCCAACGCTTGGGCGCTGGGTCACCATCTGACTCATCATCTAGTCAGAACCCCAGCGCTGGAGCGCTGGGATCCCAACGCTGGAGCGTTGGGATGCTGCTTCTTCATCTTCTTGCTTGTTCTTCCTTCTTCATTCATGGTAGTGGGTTTTGATGGCCATAAAAAGCCACTAACCAGCCTTGATCAATTCTGAAACCCTTCATCAATTCTTTAAACATTTTTTCCATGTGCTAAATTGGAGAGTGATTCTTCATATTCTTCTTTTTCACTTTGGTCCTCCCTTGTTTAGCACTTCAATTTAAGCCCTCATATTCTCTCAATCTCCACTTTAAGTCCTCCACTCTTGAACTTTTACAATTTGGTCCCTGACTTCCTGAAACTTTACATATTGGTCCCTGGACCAAAAATGATAACTAAACCAGCTTTTCCTAAAAATATAAAATAACTAGAAAAATCCCTAAAAATATAAAATAAAGATAGAAAAACACAAAAAATCTAATCTACATGCAAAATGCAAAATAAATATAAAATCTACATAAAAACAATAAAAAACCTACATGTGACTCAAAAATAATAAAATAAAAAGACTAAAAAGACCCTAAAAACATCATATAAAATCCACTCATCAATCATCGTATCTCCTCAACGGTAGAATTCAAATCCTCTGGTCAGAAGCATTAATTGCTGTCTCTGGAAACCAGAAGAAAAAGCATCGCCAGACGAACTCACTCTCTACCAGTTGAAGGAATGCTCATCACTATGGCAAAATTTTTTTAGCAACAAGTTGCAAAAGTATCCGTTACACACAATCTAGCAAATCTCCAACGGAACTATTTTTGAAGATCTTCATCAGTCCATCCGGTTCTCATCCTACTGAAGATATAAATAGCGTCCTCTGCATCACTTTCAACTTGGCGACTTACACAATATCTAAGCATTCAAATTCTTCAAGTCAATTCACAACTTAGACGAGATTTTGCCAAGAACACTCAGTAACATTAGAATTTCTATCCTTCTGAGTTTAGTCGCCAATCAGTGTGAAATCTCCATAGAGTGAAAACTCTCATTCTTCTCACACTATCCCTTCAGAGAACCAAACTTAACAATCATCTCTGAACCTAGAACCTCATATTTTCTACCCACTCTTTGTGAAGAGATCCTTGTAGAAAACCAACCTTCTTGTAAAAGAATTGGGAGAAGTCCTGTCGAATACTTGAGAGATAAAGGAGAAGTCCTGAGAAAACTTGTAAAGGAGAAGTCCTCAGAATACTGGGAGAAGTCCCTGAGAACACTTGTACTATTCAGTCGAAATAGTGGAAAATCTTGGTACAGCCAAGGACTGGACGTAGCCCTATCGATTTTGGGGGTGAACCAGGATAAATATCTTGTGTACTTTACTATTTATGCTCTAAGTATATTTCCGCTGCACGTTTATTTAAACGCTTTCAAACTTATAAATAGTAGTCTGCGAAAAACTTTCAAAAGTCACACACACAATTCAAACCCCCCCTTTCTTGTGTGACTTTATTACTATCAGGAACCTGTGACCGTTTTCTGTCACTGTCATGCTCCGCCGTGGACCGCCGTGGACGGCCATGGACCGCCGTGGAGGGCGATTTCCGGCGACCTCTCTGGTAACCCTCTGTCCCAGAAACAAGGATAGTCCCTCGAAGCTCTTCCTCTCCACTCTTTGAATCCACGGTTGAATTTTTTAGAATAGGTAATTTCCTATGTCAATTTTGAGTTTCCCCCCTTTCAAAACCCTAACTCCCTTGCCCAATTCTTGAGTCTGTGTTCTGAGCAAATCCCTAATTGGTACAGTGATTGATGGTGCCTGTTGAGATGTAGGATTCAGACAGAGCAAGGAGGACTTGGAGTTTGATTTCGTGGCTGTGGACTTGAAGAGGACATACACTAAAATATATAAAAATTATTTAGATTCTATTTTGGTCTCTGCAAATAAGCGATTATTGTATCTGCTGTGTTCTGTTCGAAATCGATTATGTTTTTTTTTTGAAATAGAATTTTAAAGAGAAGATTTTATTGAAATAGAATTTTAAAGAGAAGATTTTATTTAGTGTGAGTTTTGCAGCTCAGTTTCGTAATGGCTTTCAAATTGATAAGAAAACCGTCTTGCCTAATTTCTCCCTGAAAAGTTTCAAAGTTTTGAAAAGTTTAGAAGAGTTTTCCAAGTCTTTTTAAAGGCTTCCTAAATTTCTAAAACTGTTTTGACTCCCAAGTTCCTTCTTGTGAACTCGGACAATTTCCAATGTGTTGGGAACTCTATTAGTTTAGTAGCTACACCTTAGGATTGAGTTCAAGTCCTAAACTAGCCTTATGTCTTTTGAAGGATCACGAGACTCCGAACCGACTGAGACGCACAGAGCTTACGTGACTGTCAAGATCGATTGCAATTATGGTAAGGGCACTTTGTTTCATTAGCTACCAAGCATAAAAATAAATTTATGCAATGTATGCACTATGATTTCTGAAATTGTAGCTGACGGCGTTCTAAGGACGACACGACTTTAAACTGTATTGATTGAAATATAAACGCAAGTCTCTAAAGGCATCTGATATGCTGGATTATGATTTTTTTGAAGTGTGTCAATGTTGGAATTGATTTGGATTGTGGCTTGACTTGTGGAACGGTTATTGCTTTAATAATAATTGAAAGAATGATTCTTTTTGACATGATTTATATCTGCTTGAGATATGTGTAACTGGTCTACATGATTTGTATTAATTATGAAGCTATGCTAGGCCTCGTTTTAAATACGTATGAGTCCTACTTGTGTTTTTGGTTCATATCGTGTCAAGCATGTGGTTGGGAAAGTCGTCATGGTTCGGGGCTAATAAAGAGTCACGGGCTAGATGGCGCACCATAAGGGCGTTATTACAGAGCATTCTCGTGTAAGTGGCAACTCTCGACTTACCGACTTACTCTCTAGTTCGTTCGGAGTTCGAGAGAGTGTCCCACCTGCCTGTGGGAGTTGGTGCATATCCGGATAATAGTGTACACGAGGAGGGTGTGCGTGCATATAGGAGTCCTAGTGTTTTTCAACAACTTGCATCGAATAATTGTATTTGTACTTGCTACTTGTACCTGTTGAATGTTGCTTCGATATTACTTGCTCGCTCGCTCGCAAACTTAATTATATATCTAATGTTATTTTGAAGTTGACCCTTGCATTTGTGTGTTGCTTATGTTTCCTGGTGATCCGTCGCCAGTCGGAGTACTTTTAGCCGAAAGATGCAGATGGATGCCGTTCCAGGAAAAACCATGATAAGAAGTCGGGCGCCTAGTGCCGGAAGACTGGTCGCTGTCGTTTTATTGTTACGTAATAACTCTTGTATGTTTACGTATCAGGGTAGGAAGTTTTAATTTAAATTCTTATAGCTGACAACAGAGTCTTTGAACCCAAACCCTATGTTTTGTAAATAATCTCTAAGCTGCTGGTCCGTCACTTTATGCCATATGTTTGGCTATTTAAGAATTAGGTATTTATAATAATACGAATGCACCTTAGCATGACATGTTTCGAAAAGGAAAATGATTTCAAAAAAATATACTCTCTTTTTCCAAGTTTTGAAAATGCCCCTGCATATATTTATCTACGGTTTATTTGCTACAATAACACCCTGGCAATCGGGGTGTTACATTGGTTCTGCTCAAAACCCTTGTTCCTTTACTTTAGCAAATTTAGGATTTTGATGTTGAAACTTTTAATTTGAAGAAAATTGATTTTTGGCATGTTAAACCCTGGAAATTGATGTTTGAATAACATTGGATTACATTTGATGAAAACCCTTGGTAAAAATCTCTTTTCGGGACTTAAACGGTGAAAATTTGTGTTTTTGGTCATCCTAGAGAGAGAGCCAACGCATGAGCACTGGCTCCAGGCGCCTAGGCATTGGGAACTAGGTTCCTAGGCATGAAGCCAACACATGAGCTTTGGCATCCCAACACACGGCTTCTGCCAGCCCAGTGCTTTTTTCCGTTCTTTCATTTAATTGGGTTTTTAGTGTTTCTTCTGTCCTTCCGATGATTGATTTAGGGTTTTTACTTATTATATGTTAGAGTTGATGCGAAACGTTAAGAGGTAAGGGTAAATTCTTTCTAGGAATTGGTTGTCACTCGTGATTGCTAATAACTTTGTTTTGGAAACTCGATTGTGGTTGGGATTGAACATTGTACGACATGCGGCAGTAACATGTTATCTTTGAATTATGTTGTTATTGAGGATATTAAAATGAAGTTGTCGTTATAACATGTTGTTTTTGAACAATGTTGTTATTGAGAAATGAGGATTGAAATGAGATGATGGTATAACACATTTAAAAGGGAAGTTTGCTACACTGCATATGAGTCTATGACTATGGTAAAGATTATTGTGTGAACTGTTGGTTCATGATGTTGAGATATTATTGTCATAGCATATGCACTATTTAGGATGTTTAGGATTGATGTGACGGGCTTTTGCCTCGTGGGACCAATCGAGGGCAATGTGGTGGGTGCTTGTCCCACGTGATTGTCCTGTCATTGTTTTGGGAAAAACCTAGGCCATAGCTGACATGTGTTACCCTTACCGTCGAATGTTTCGCATAAGAATCCAATTTCAACCTAACGTGATAATCCCATAATAACAGTCAATCAATCATTGGAAGGATAGAAATTAACCTCAAAAGGATTTAAAACCAAGCACTCTTGGAGAGGATTGGGGAATAAAACTTGATCACCAATGGAAGAGAGAGGGGTGGCAGCTGCAGTACAAAATTCAGAGGTTTCTAGTGTTTTGGCTTACGTTAAAACACTTGGGTTGAAAGGAAACAAGTCTGAGGCCGCTACCGTATAGTAGTCAGAAATTTCAGCCTCAAGGGAGAGAAGAAGAGCCGCCCAGACATCACCATAACTCAACGTTGTTCCCCATCTAAACCCATTACACCCAAGACAAAGCCATTAAACCACATCAAGTTACCTTATTCCCATAACTCCCATATAAAATCTGAATTCAAACTTAATTAAGGGTCCATTCAAAGCTGATTTAAATCTGAATAGTCCAAGGACTAAATTATAATTATTATAAATCAAGGGTACCTCGGTCTGTGACTGAACTGGGGTCATAGGGCCGAGGTAAAAAGGAAAATCTGTAGTAGTGAACATAGCCTAGCTTAGAATTTGAAACTCAATCCTAAGGTCTTGCTACTGGTCTATCAAGGTTTCTATTACTTAGGCATTGGTCCCAATTCTTAGGAAGATCCTTGGAAGTCGAAAATATTTTAGCAACTTTGACGAACATCGAAAGAACTCACAAAACCCTAAGTTACAATTTTCAAAACTTTCTAAAATGCCAAACCCTTAAAGAGCATCAAGGCTAAATGCTTACAAATCAATTTGAAGGCCTTAAACAAGATTTTGAAAGAAAAATCGCACACAACATACTAAGTCTTCAATTCTGCCCAACATGTGAAAATTCACAAAAACTTCCCATTTTTACTAATCAATTCATTAAATTGCCCAAAACAAAGTCACAACCCAGAATATAACTTCTATTACAAGTTTCTAATACAAATTCCCATGTCTTAAACTCAAAATCTTCTAAGTGGCAAAAACACAAAAACCCCGTTCAAAAGCCAATTTTCAATTTCCATGTTTTCTTAACTTAGCAAAAACCCTAAACAAGCTATGAGTTCCAAAATCCAATGCATACAAAAGCCAATTTTAAAATTCCAATTCCAAGTTTCCAAAATGCTCTAGATATCAATTCTCTAGGGTTTTAAACATACAATTTTCTCTAGGCCCTTTTGCACAAATTAGGGAAAAACCCTTCCTTCAAACCCAAAACCATTTACAAGCATTTAAATACACTCAAAAGCTATTCGGAAAATCAATTCTCCCTTGCCCCAAAACATTATGCAATTGGCCATGACCCTTAATTATCAAAATCAACTTTTCTGTCAAAACAAACTTGTACATATGAAAGGTAATAAGAAATCTATGGTGAAACTAAATTTTAAAGTTCAAAAACCAATGCATACAAAAGCTCAATTTTAAACTTCCAATTCCAAGTTTCCAAAATGCTCTAGAAATCAATTCTCTAGGGTTTTAAACATACAATTTTTTGTATGCCCTTTTGCACTAGTTAGGGCAAAACCCTTCCTTCATACACAAAATCATTTACAAGAATTTAAACACACTCAAAAGCTGTTTGGAAAATCAATTCTCCCCTGCCCCAAAATAGTATGCAATTCGGCCACAACCCTTAATTATCAAAATCAATTTTTCTCTCAAAACAAACTTGTATATATCAAAGGTAATAAGAAATCTATGTTGAAACTAAATTTAAAAGTTTGAAAATCACTTATTTCAAATAATCAATTCTCAAAAATCAAGTTTCCAAGAAAACTAATTAGGGATATCCATAGATCAATATCATGGGTATAACTTTCCTAAAGGCAACCCTAGCAAAAGCTCAACTTCAAATTTCTCTAGGGACCAAAACTCAACCAATCAAATTCTATTCTTTTCAAATTGAAGCCTAAGATCATGGGAACAACATTAATGAAGGGAGTTCAAGGCTCTATCAATTTCTAAAAATCCAAACTCAACATATCAAAAATCCGAATCAATAGAAACGTAGATCTTGAGGAGGAGAACAACTTACCTCAAGGAACCAAGTGAAGAAGATGAGTGGAAGGGGCTGCCATGGTGAGGAGAGGATTTGGCCAAGGAGGAGGAGGAAGGAAGAAGAAGATGAATAGTTCTAAGCTTCTCTTTCTCGCTCTAGATTTTCTTCTAAAACTCACTTAATGAATTCTTAAGTAAAAACAACACAAAACCACCTTTAATAAGAGGTTGGGCTCGGGTTTGGAGGGGCTATGGGTGATGAATTTCAACTTTTAATTAACCCTAGGGACCAAAGTGTGAATGGTGAAAGGTTAAAGTAAAAATATCTTTTTTGTATTTGAGAACTAATGTCTAAACTCTCAAAAGAAAGGATTAAACCATAAACTTTCAAGGGGCAAGGTCCAAACTATGATTATGGAAGATTAGGAAAAGTTGATAGCGTCAGTTGAATCCAGTCGTCGTTGCGTTTCCTGACATAAGTGCTGTACTAATCGGGATCGGGTCGTTTCCTCGAAGTTCGTGCCGATTCTTGTCTGGAAGCACTATTCACAGAAAGTAGCTCGTGAGGCACTATTCACAAAACACTATTCACCGAAGTTACTATTCACGAAAAATTTTATCGCATAGCTTGATCCATCACGTCAAACATAGTCATTTGGTGATTCCTGGATTTTCAATCTGAGGTCTCGAAGTCGTCCATTTCGCTTGTTGGATTTTCGACTGAAAGTCTCGCTAGCGAGAAATGTCGTTTCCGGGCTTTAAAAGAAAACCATATCAATATTACAATCGTTCTTCACGAAATTCTTCCCTAAACGTCACGGTGATAGTGAGAACGTCTTATTCTCATTCGAACTCAAAGTCAGGTCAAGGTTGGTTTACCACTAAGTGCTGCAAAGAGTACTTCATTGGTACTTCGGCCGATGATATCGCTTATCGATACCGCCGTGCGGATCCAAACAGTACCTAAAATAATTAAACAATTAGGGAGATTCGGCTGTTACCGCCTCAAACCCAACCCCCAATATAGAGAACCCAATGAATGCAAGTGTCGCTACATATGGGCACTCAAACAAGCATAATTGATAAAAAAAACAAAAAACCCATACTCTTATCTTGTCACTAACAACACATACTGTTATTCGACATAAAGTCTGTCTATACCATTAATAGTTTTAATCATAGGTCCAGGTATCATTAATTGAACCCATCAGACGCAACTCATTTTACATCCACTAGCTCTGTTTTTTATTGATGGAGATATGACATAAAGTTTGTTCCTATTTATTTGTATATATAAATTTTTAAAAGGAAGTTTAGTTCATACAATAACTCTAACAAATAATTGGATTCCTTCTTGTGTGTCTTTTCTTCTCTCTCTTGATAGATAAATATAAATGTAGGTAGGTTGATCAGCTGTTAAAAATAATACTTGTACGTAACTATATATAATAATAAAATTTTAATATAATATTTTTTATAAGTAATAAATTTTAATTAATGAGGATTTTAGTATAAAATAAGTTGCTATTTTGCTAATTGCATTTATTCAGTTAATGAAAATAGAAACAATTATGAAAAAATTAAAATGAAAAAATATCAATTGAAATTTTAAATATTTATATTTTTTAAATATATAATGAAATTTTAAAATATCAATATTTTTATGTTATTTTATTTAAGCCAAATTTAAAAGGATAAAACATGTAAGATTTGTTGACATCTAGTTTTACAGTACCTTCGTCTATAATGATTTTTTTACATGATACAAAGTGATTTAATTCGTCCGTTGAATAAAAATGTAAACTATATTTGAGATCAGAAAAATGATAGATGCACCCATAGTGTAAAAATTATCAACCAATCAAATTTCAAATATATGAGAAATAATTTTTTATTTAATTTAACTAATTGTGGCACATATGTAAAATTTGATTGTTTGAAAACGTAAAAAAATATTTACAGTGTTAGTGCATTAAAAATAAACCCATTTATACATCATTTTATTTTTTGAAACAGAAATAAATATTTTAGTTATAATTGAAATGATATATTTTGAATATTAAAATGAATTCATGCACTTAAATATCAATTAATTTTTAAATTGCGTGAAAGAGTAAAATATTAATTAACAATTTTTTTTGGTGAACACCAAATTTGGATTAGACACCTATAATGAAATAGGAATATAAAAGTATGATATGTGATATAAGTTATGATATAATAGTAAGTTAGAAATAGAGAGAAATGAAGTGGATGGAAAGTGTTGTTAGTGTTGGTGGTTTATGAATCAGGAGTTATTAATTACTCTCCTTTACAAGAATTTTAAATACAACAGTTATGTTATGAGATTTATTGTGTAAGAATGGACAAAGTGAAATATTATGAAGGAAGGTTAGCTCTATCTAACTAGGTGAAATATTATGAAACTTATGAAGTTTGGTAGAATCTTTTAGTGAACTGAGTAGTGCAAGGACATTGCTCATGAAGAATCTGCAACATTAAAAGATACGAGCGGATGGATGGAACACGGCTCTAGTTTCTTCTCGTAATGACATAGACACAAAACCATGAGTCCAAAAGAAGCGACGAATCTTATCAATATCCGTACCCTTCGAAGTTAGAACAGATTTATCAATGTACATGTATATGTTGAGATATAATAATATTAATAATAGTAAAAACGTTAAGAAATATGTGATGTAATAATATTAATAATAGTAAAAACGTTAAGAAATATGTGATGTGATATATTAAATAATTAATTAAATGAAGGGATGTATGGTTTAATATTTAAGTGAAGAGATATGACTTTTGAATAAATATTTGTGACGCTTTGTATGAAATAATATGATGTTTAAAAGGGACATGATTCTTGAATAGAGGGATGTGACATTTTGTATGATAAAATGTGACTTTTGTAAGAGAATCTATATATAATATTTGATGGGAGCACTATAAGGATGATAAAGGACTTGAACATTGTCCCTATCTCTACCCATAAAGATTATCTCTATATAATTGTCATCACTAAACAAAGAATATATGAGGAACTAGAATGAGATAGAAGAGTTTATACATAGAAGAAGAAAATTCTACAAGAAGAAATAAAATAGTTTCTCCATTGTTGATCAAGAACGTTTTGCAAGAACATCAAAGAGGATCAATCTCACATCGTGGATAGAAGTTGGTAATCTTCAACCATTCTTATCTTGTGAAATCTATGAATTCCTGAGATGCATCTTCAACATCAATATATATTATATATTATATATTATATATTATATATTATATATTACTATATATACTAAAATAAGGTTTAATCCACCTACCCCACCATGCCTTACCCACTAAGACCCTACCCTAACTAATTATTTTTTATGTTGTCATTTTTTTTAATTTAATATTTTAAATTTTTATAAAATTTTGCATTTAAAAAAAATCAAAAAGATTCAAATTTGAAGTTGATCGCACCGAAATTAAAGTAAGAACTCTCAATAGGATAATGATATATAATCAAGAAAAACTGAACTAATGAATCACATATAATCAACAAAAACTGAACTAATTATTTTTTTAGTAATATCTAGATTAAGGACAATCACATATACGAGGAAACAAACCTAATTAATTTTTAACTAAGTTTCTAAAGATTCAATCAGAGTCGTCTATTCCTCAATCACATCTTTCCTTAGCCCTTTCATCTTTCTTTTTTACGTTTCTTCTTTCTTTCCCCTTCCCTCAGCCTTCCATTTTTTTTTCCCTTTCAGTTCCTTGGCAATCACTGTCGTTGCACACACACAAGCAAAATGGAAAAGAATCGATGAAAGAACAGGAGAGGGAGAGAATGGAAAGGGAGGTTCGCAGACCATCAAGTAAGAATGTTTCTTTTTCTGCATTCTTTCTTCTTCTGATTTCGTTTCACCCCCATTTATTCGGATTTCACACCCTTCTCATTTCTTAAATTTGAAATTGGGAATCAGGGTTCCCCGAAACCCATGTGGGGGAGATCTATTAGGGCGTGCCAAAACTCGATGAAGACGGGACGTCCATGGCAGGGGTGCGTGTCCATTCCAGGAGTGGAGGATGGGAGATGGAGAAAGAATGAGAAAATGTTGGATTTGTGTTGTTAAACTTCGTTTCATCCTTCCTTCATGTCCCAAAGCACTGTCTTTGTTCTGATGAAATTATTGAGCACCAATTTCAGGAGTTAAGATGAACAAAAGAAATTATTGATTCTAACCCTGTGCTGGTGAGGAAAAAAAACGCTAGTTGGGAAGAAGCTTTTCTTGAATATGGGCCAAGGGAGAAGAGTTCCATAAAGATCAGGTAGAAGGAAGAGTTCGATCTTTCATTTGAATTTTTCACTTTCATTCGCTTATTTTTTCTGATGATCCTATCTCAACTCAGATACCATTAAAATGTAGTGAAGAAGCTTCAACTGAGGTTTCTCAGGGAGATTATTTTCAAACATTGAAGTTGGAGAAAGTCTTAAATTTGTCCTCTGATGAAATAAGCTTCGTCTGATGCCTTGGACTGCCCCTTCGTCTGATGCCTTGGATTGCCCCATCGTCTAATGCCTTGGACTTCCCCATCGTCTGATTCCATGGATTTCCCCATCGTCTGATGCCTTGGAATGACCCATCATCTGATGCCTTGACCTGCCCCATCGTTTGATGCCTTGGACTGCCCCATCGTCTGATGCCTTGGACTTCCCCATCGTCTGATGCCTTGGACTGCCCCATCGCCTGATGCCTTGGAATGACCCATCGTCTAATGCCTTGTGCTGCCCCATCGTCTGATGCTTTGGACTTCCCTATCGTCTGATGCCTTGGACTTCCCCATCGTCTCATGCCTTGGACTACCCCATCGTCTAATGCCTTGGGCCATCCCATCGTCTCATGCCTTGGATTGACCCATCGTCTGATGCCTTGGAATGACCCATCCTCTGATGCATTGGAATGCCCCATTGTCTGATGCTTGGGAGACATTCATATCTACAAACAATAAACTATAATATAATCAATAAAATTGCAAAATTCTTTTGATGCCTTGGAATGATTCATCGTCTGATACCTTGGGCTGCCCGATCTTCTGATGTCTTGGTGACATTTATATCTACAAACAGTAAACTATAATATAATCAATAAAATTGCAAAGTGGACCTAAAATTTAAATTACAATATTTTATCATTAAAAGTTTTACACAATTTATAATACTTAATATTACACAATATTGATATTTCTAAACAATAATATATAGGAAAATTTAAATCAAACACTTACCAAAATTTGAATATTTTTAATAGTGAGAGATGAAGGAAGGAAGGAAGACTTGAACTTGAGAAGCTTGAGAGAAATTAGGATAGTGAAATGTGGATTGAAGAAATATGGAGAGAGATTGAGAGAAATATGAAGGAATGAGTGAGAAATGGAAGTGAGGAAATATCAACTTCAAATTTGAATATTTTTAATTTTTTCATGAGGTAGACAAAGTGAAGGGTTTCCCAGGAGGCATTGACGGGGGCCAATAGGAACTTGATGACCTTCTTCTTCTCTTTCAGCCAATCCCTCGGTTCCTCTACGCACCTATATTAGGAGTTAATGTGAACAAAAGGTAATCAATAAGCGAATAATGTTTCATTCGATCTTCAACTATTAACCTTCTTCCACTATTAACCTTCTTCCACTCTCCATTCAAATATTCTTCTTTAATATTTGTAGTTCAATTTTTTTGTGTTGTTTTAAGCAGACAAATCATAAAGCTGAGAATAATAATCAAAAGTATCTTTTGTATTTTTTCTTCTCCATTGTTTCAGTTGAAATTCTGTTGTCATAATCATATTTACCTCATGAGCTTCATTGTCATGTTTCAAAGTTTTGGTTAAAAATTCATTGTAAGGGATATGCTCGCTTCAACATGCATGACAGAGATTGATAGAGCGTCGATGCAAGGAACCTAGAAGAAAATGAACAAATGGAGAGGAAGAAGCTTTTCTTGAATCTGTGCCAAAGGAGAAGATGTCCATAAAGATCAAGTTGGAGGAACATTTCCAACTTTCATCTGAAATTTTCACTTTCATTCGCTTTTTCTTTTTGAAGATCCTATCTCAATTCAGATTCCATTAAGATGTATTGAAGAAGCTTCAACTGAGGTTTCTCAAGTAGATTATTTTCAAACGTTGAAGCTAGAGAAAGTCTTAAATTTGTCCTCTGGCGAAATAAGCTTCGTCTGATGCCTTGAGCTGCCCATCGTTTGATGCCTTGAAATGAACCATCATCTGATTCCTTGGACTTCCCCATCGTCTAATGCCTTGTACTGCCCCATGGCCTGATGCCTTGGACTGCCCCATATTCTAATGCCTTGGACCGCCCCATTGTCTGATGCCTTGAGCTGCCCCACCATCTGATGCCTTGGAATGACCCATCGTCTCATACATTGAGCTACTCCATCGTCTGATGCTTTGGATTGACCCATCGTCTGATGCCTTGGAATGACCCATCGTCTGATGCATTGGAATGACCCATCGTCTGATGCCTTGGAGACATTCATATCTACAAACAATAAATTATAATATAATCAATAAAATTGCAAAAATTGTTTGATGCCTTGGAATGACCCATCGTCGTCAGATGCCTTGGAGACATTTATATCTACAAACAATAAACTATAATATAATCAATAAAATTGCAAAATGGACCTAAAATTTAAATTACAATATTTCTATCATTAAAATTTTTACACAATTTATAATACTTAATAATACACAATATTAATATTTCTAAACAGTAATATATAGGCAAATTAAATCAAACACTTACCAAAATTAGATGAAGGAAGGAAGGAAGACTTGAACTTGAGAAGCTTGAGAGAAATTAGGATAGTTAAATGAGGATTGAAGAAATGTTGAGAGAGATTGCGAGAAATATGATTCGAGTGAGTAATGGAAATGAAGAAATATCAACTTTAAATTTGAATCTTTTTTATTTTTTTTAAACGAAAAATTTTATAATTACTTTTTATTTACAAATTATTAAAATCTGAAATATTAAATTGAAAAACATGACAACATAAAACATAATTAGTTAAGACTTTGTTTATTATCATCGGAATATTTTCCATGATAATCAACAAAAACTGAAATAATTATTTAGAATATATAATTGAATAACTTATTATTATCATCATCATTATTATTATTATTATATATTTTGAATTTAAAAAACTATTGAAAATATTAACCAAATTTTAGTAAAAAAAAAAGCTGAGAATTATACTCAAAATTATATTTTGCATGTATTCTTCTTCACTGTTTCAGTTGAAAATCTTTTGTCATACTCATATTTACCTCATCCGCTTCATAGTCATATTTTAGAGTTTTGGTTGAAAATTTATTGTAAGGGATAGACTCACTTCAACATGCGTGATAGAGATTAATAGGGCGTCGATGCAAGGAACCTAGAAGAAAATGAACAAATGGAGAGGAAGAAGCTTTTCTAGAATCTATGCCAAGGGAGAATATTTCCATAAAGATCAAGTAGGAGGAAAAGTTCCATCTTTAATTTGAAATTTTCACTTTCATTTGCTTTTTTTACCTGACGATCCTATCTCAATTCAGATTCCATGAAGATGTAGTGAAGAAGCTTAAACTGAGGTTTCTTAGGGATATTATTTTCACACATTGAAGCTGGAGAAAGTCTTAAATTTATCCTCAAGCGAAATAAGCTTCGTGTGATGCCTTGAGCTGCCCCATCGTCTGATGCCTTGGACTGCCCCATCATCTATTACCTTGGACTTCGCCATTGTCTGCTGCCTTGGATTGCCCCATCGTCTGATGCCTTGGACTGCCCCATCGTCTGATGCATTGGAATGACCCATCGTCTGATGCCTTGAGCTGCCCCATCGTCTAATGCCTCGAACTTCCCCATTGTCTGATGCCTTGGACATCCCCATCGTCTTATGCCTTGGACTACCCCATCGTCTAATGCCTTGGACTGCCCCATCGTCTGATGCCTTACAATCAATTTGTGCTATTTTTGCTTCCACAATCAACAAATAACTCAAAATGAGTAGTAGGAGTACTAGAACGCTTTCACCCATGATCAACATAAAGGAGGACACAATACTTCACTTCTTATAACTAATGCTGAATGAAGAGATCATCTTTTAATAGCATTCAAAGCCTATCCAGTGAAGCAGTCATGAAAATGTCAACAAACTAGAAGTTCTTTCTATTATCCGGTGTCTGTTTCATTCAGTAAAAAACTCAATGGATAAATGTCAAATATGCATAGTTTTATAGCCTTTAATTGACACTTATATTGATCATTTGATGAATATTCTGTGTTGAACTCCTCTAATTTTTTAATCATTTGGAATTCTGCCAAGAATGGGTATGTATTGGATTTTATTATGTTTTATGCCCATTTTTGACAAAGGAATGAAGTTTTGGATGGATTTTTCATAACGGAAGAAATTACTTGGCAAAGAATACAAGTTTATGGTCACTCAGCGACCCATTACAGCCGCTGAGCAACCAGAGAACACTCTCTGGCCGCTTAGCACCTCAGGACAACCGCTCAGTGACCAGAGCACCCTCGCTGGTCACTTACTGGCTCAAGTGGACCGCTCAGCGAACAAGTCGGTTTAGGAAACCCAGGAGTGAAGAAACAGGTCGCTCAACGACTTAAGTAGAGCAGAACGTCTATTTAAGCACGTTCGTCTACACTTCTTCATAGCGACTTCCACACTTCCAGAATTCAATTTTTGAGAGTGGTATAGGAAGAGCTTGAGTTAGGAGAGGATCCTAGAGAGAGGAAGCAATAAAGGAGAGAGAAAGGAAGGTTCTGAGCATCGGAACGTCGCCGTTTAAGTGGAGACACGTCGCCGACGTCGCCAAGCTTCCAATCTTCCATATTTCTTCTTTTAAGCTTGTTGTATCCATGAATATGGATTTCTAAACCTCTCTTGTTGGGACAAGCTGTAGCTTTTTTTACCTCTTTGATGTATTTATACTGATATCCATATATTAATCAATGTTTCTATAAATGATTTCAATGATTTACCTTATGTCTAATGCTTGTTTTAGTCTAATCACCTGAAGCATGATTTTCGATTTGATAGTATAGTCAGAACTAGCTAATTGAACCGGAACTAGGTAATATTATATAATGGATTTAAGACCTTGAGATGGGCTTAGACCATTATTCAATTAATCATCTATGTCTAATGCTTTTCGTTAATTAATCGATCAAGAGATTGGGGGTTAATCTAGCAGATTGATAATCTTCTACGCCGAGAGACTGGGTAGTAAGTTAAGAACTGATGTGATGAAACCAACATAGGGAACGATTTATAGATGAACTTAGGATATACATTAAGGTCAATCAGTGAAAACTAATCCCAACAGTTTCTTTAACTGCTCAAACTCCTATTTGTTATTTGTTTATAGTTTTGATTAAAACAACTTCAAACAATCTTTCATTTTATCCACTGTTTAGTTAATTACGTTAAAGAACAGAATTTATACCGAAATTCTTTGTTGATTCGACAATACCCGTTGCTATACTACAATTGAGTCTTGAAAGGAATTTTAATAGTAGTTAAGTGACAATTTATAAATATGTTTGGTGAGCGGTTTTTGAACTAAAAGACGTAGAAATACCTTTCAACAAAATGGCGCCGTTGCCGGGGAATTACGCTAGTACAAAAGCATAGCTTTAGTGTAGTTAATTTAAACAATTGTGAATACAGTACATAGCTTTCTTTTTATATTTTTTATTATATTGTTTACTAACCTTTTTGGCTAGATTGTATCTGGACTTTGTTTATGCGAGGTAAAACTCCAACAGATCAACTCTTGTACGATCCGGAAATAGAGAGAATAGTCTCTACATCAAGGAGAAGCAAAGCAAAGAAAAATAAACAGTTAGCCTAGTAGAGAAAGGAGAAAAAAGCTTCATCTTCTTCAAATTCTACAGAAAATCAACAGCAACAAACAATGGCTGCAGCAGGAGCTGGCGGTGCAGATAACAACAATGCTGGATTTATCAATCTCAACCCTAGAAACATTACTAGAATAAGAAAGGCATGTTGGGGATGGAAAGCCACCGGAGATGAGAACTGGATCGGTGCAACTAATGTACGCCAATCCAAGGAGATGAAAACCCTTATACGCACTTGAAAAAGTTCTATGAACTTTGTGGCACAGCGGGTATTAGCCAAGATGATGAAGAATCAGTATTATTGAGACTCTTTCCTCTTTCCTTGATTGGTCAAGCCAAGGATTGGTTCTTAGACCAACAACTGACAGTCTTGGCTGACTGGAATGAATTAGAACGAAAGTTCATGGCCAGGTATTTCTCTGAAAACAAATTTATGGACTGTAAAACCGCGATTTCCACTTTTTCCCAGAATGCAAGTGAGAGCTTATGTGAAGTTTGGGAAAGATACAAATCCATGCTCAGGAGATGCCCAGACCATGGCTCTGATGCAAGTTCGCAGATTCACATTTTCAGGAAGGGTCTACAGCAACAGACAAAGTTGATCCTTGATGTAACAACATGAGGCTCATTAATGGAAATATCTCCAAATGAAGCCATTGAGATCATTGAGGCCATGGCTTTGAATGACCAACAGGATCAACACCACAGAGGTCCACCCAGAAGATGAGGAATGCTTGAGTTGGGGTCAAATGGTGCAATCTTAGCTCAGAACAAGCAACTCCAACAAAGAATAGAGGAAATGAAGAGGACATTAAGTGTCCTTCCTAAACAGCTCAGGGAATACCATGAACAGCCAAAAAGGCATCAGGTAAATCGTTGTGATATATGTACTGAAGATCACCCAACTGCTTATAGTGATTCCAGGGAAGAACAGGTGCAATACATTAACAACCAGCCAAGGCAGTATCAAGGAAATTACCCAAGGCAAACTTGGAGACAAGAAGCCGGACCTTTAAACAACAGGGAACCATATCAGAACCAGCAGTACCAACAACCTCATGACTAAACTTCCAAATTGGAAGACACTCTTAATCAATTCATGTAGTTATCCATGGCTAACCAAAAAAATGCTGATGCTTCCTTGAAGAATTTAGAAATGCAGGTTGGCCAACTGGCTAAGCAGCTTGGACAAATGACAACTGAAAGGAAGGGAAAGTTCCTAGCTAATACAGAGGATAATCCAAGGGAAAACTGCAACGCAATTATCACTAGGAGTGGGAAAACTGTGGGAAGGAATGTCATTGAGGAGGGAGTGATTCAAGAACAAGAAGAAGTTGAAAAAGATGAAGAAAATAATAATGAAGAAGTTGTAAATAGTGAGAAAAAGAAAAAAGAAGGAGTAAGTAAGGAAGTCAAGGAGTTTGTACTTCAAAAGCGCTTACGATATCCTCTAAATCCAAAGAAAGATGACCAAGAGACACAGAGAAGGAGATTTGTTGATGTGTTCAGAAAACCTGAAGTGACAATGCCATTCTTAGAAGCATTGGAACAAATCCCTTCACATGACAAGCACATGAAGACCGTCTTAAACATGAAACTTAGAATGGAAGAAAACAAAGAAGAACAGGTAATCTAATTGAATGGAAGTTGCAGTGCAATTCTGCAACGCTCACCATCGCCCAGACACAAAAACTCCGGAGTACTTCTCCGGCCAATCAATTTGGATAACAACTAGTAGTGCAATGCATTGATCGATTCAGGAGCCACAATCACTTTGATGCCATTTTCTATGCTGAGGAGACTAAGATAAATAAAGGTGGATCCGAGTAGAATGACCCTGCAATTGGCTGACAAATCACTAAATCAACCACAGGGAGTTGCAGAGTTAGTAAATATGAAAGTTAAGCACCAGAATTTCTTAATTGATTTTGTGGTGGTAGACATGCTAGAGGATAAGGAGATCCCAGTGATCTTGGGCATGCCATTCGTAGAAGAAGCAAGGACTGCCTTTGACGTTGACAAAAAAATCCTAAAGAGGCAAGGAAGTGAAGAGATACATTTCCAGGTTTTTAACAATAAACAACATCAACCAGGTATGGAAAAACTTGTTGTAAATGAAATTGATTTTGATTTAGACAGGCTTTTTGATAAACATGACTCATCATGTACCGGTTCCCATATACTTAATTCTGTGCAAACTAATGTTTTCAAACAATCAATAGATGAATTGAGTATAGGGAAAGGAGCAAGGAAACCAATAGAAAGTTTGCCAAGTTTATTAGATTTCCACAACCTGTGAAAACTGCTAGCAAAGGATTACCAGAACAAGCCAGAAATCAACCAAGAGGAAAGACAACAAGTTTTCCTCTTGTTTCAAAATCTTCAAATGAATCTACTTCAAGCACCAAGCTAATGACGTTAAAGAAGTGCTCCATGAGAGGAAACCCATAGTCTAATAAGACTTTTAGTTTTACCTATTTTATGTTAAGTAATAGGCTAAATAGCCATTTTGGTCCCTCACGTTTCACGATTTTGCATTTGTGGTCCCCCTTGCAATTTATTAGCACCCAGAGTCCCTTAACCTTTGAAGATTGTGCATTTCTAGTTTTCCATCCAATTCCATCAAAGATTTAACGGTTTTTGAAAAAAAAATTAATAAAAAAAATATCCAGAACATTCATCCAATTCTTCATCATATTCATCAATCTTCATCTTCTTCACCAACATCTTCATCATCTTACCCAGAAAAAATCAAAAAACTTACATATTCATCTTGCTAACATTATACCTTACATCTTCATCTCTAACATCATTCCATAAACATTTAACATTCTGAAAAATCCATATACTGAACCTGAAAATACAATTACTGAAACATCCATTTCCAAGCCCCACCCATTTTGATTTTAATTGCAGAATCTAAGACCCATTTAACAATAAAAGCATCACTACATGTTTCTTCTTGATATTATGAGCATTCATACAAACATGGAAGGAGAACGGGCACCAACAAAGGGGCTTCAGACAGAACAGCGGTGACGACGGCGCTGGGTGGTGGTCGGTGCGACGACAGAGGTGGTGGGACAGGGAGCGATGGAGGCCGAGTGTTGGTGGTGGTGCTGAGTGTCTGGGAGAGGGTTTGGGTTTTGGTGGTGGCTGCTAGGGTTTGTGATTGTCGGAGAAGAGGAAGAACAAGGTTTGATGAAGAAGTGAATTTTATTTTTTTTAATTAATTTCAAAGGAATATTTCGCTAAATCTTTAACAGAATTGGATGGAAAACTAAAAATGCATGATCTTCAAAGGTTAAGGGACTCTGAGTGCTAATAAATTGCAAGAGGGACCACAAATGCAAAATCGTGAAACGTGAGGGACCAAAATGGCTGTTAAGCCTAAGTAATATTATTATGTGAAGTTTCCAATTCAACTGTGCGTTCATGAACTTCACATATTTTTTGTAAGTAATTGTTTAAAACTCAATCAATAATGTAGAAGGTGTAAATTGGAACTTTGTGAGGCTACTGATAAGTGTCAAATATGCATAGTTTTACAGCCTTTAATTGACCCTTATCTTCATCGTTTAATGAATATTCTGGGTTAAACTCCTCTAATTTTGTATATATTCGGAATTCTGCCAGGAAAGGGTATGTATTGGATTTTATTATTTTATGTCCAATTTTGATAGAGGAATGAATTTTTGGATGGATTTTTATTAAAGACAGAAAGAACTGGGAAAAGATTACAAGTTTCTGGTCGCTCAACGACCCAGTATAGCCGCTCAGCGACCAAAGAACCCTCTCTGGTTTCTTAGCGCCACAAGTGGACCGCTCAGCGACCAAGTCGGTTTAGGAATCCCAGGAGTGAAGAAACAGGTCGCTCAGTGACCTGGTTAAGTTGCTCAGTTACTTAAGCAGAGCAGAAACACCTATAGAAGTTGATTTGTCCAGACCTCACAATACTTCTTCCGCACTTTTTAGAACTCAGAATTAGAGATTTTGAAGGAGAGCTCAAGTTAGGAGAGGATTATAGAGAGAGGAAGTAAGCAACGAGAGAGAAAGGGAGGTTCTTGAGCACCGGTACGTTGTTGTCAAGTGGAAACACGTCGTTGATGTCGCCAAACTTCTAGTCTTCCATATATCTTCTTTTAAGCTTGTAGTATCCATGGAAATGGATAGCTAAACCTCTCTTGTTGGGATTAGCTGTAATCTTTTGACCTCTCTGATGTATTTTTACTGATATTTCATATATAGATCAATGTTTCTATGAAAGGTTTCAATGATTTACCGTTAGTCTAATGCTTGTTTTGGATTGATCACCTGGAACATGAGTATAAATTTGATAGGATGGTGGGAACTAGCTATTTAAATCTAAAGTAGGTTAAATCATCTAATGACTCTAAGGCCTAGGAATGGGCTTAGATCATCAATCCATTGCAACATCCATGTATAATACTTCTTTCTTTATTAATCGATCAATGGATTGAGTGTTAATTTAGTTGAGTTGATAATCTTCTATGCCGGGGGACTGGGTAGTAAGATAAGAACTGATGTGATGAAACCAACATAGGACAAGATTTATAAGTGAATTTAGGGAATACATTAAAATCAATCGGTGAAAACTAATCCCAACAGTTTCTTTAACAGCTCAAACTCCGTTTCTTGTTTATTTTCTTATAGTTTTGTTAAAACAACTTCAAACAATCTTTCATTTTATCCATTTTTTATTTATCTATCTTTGGGGTTGATTTGTTTTGTGCTTCTTTGGGATTTTCCGTTTGAGGACAAGCTGTCGTTGGGTATAGTGGTGTGATGACCCGGGGGTACATGTGTATTTTCCTTTACTTTTTCTCTATTTTTTCATCTTTTCTTATGAGTCTCATATAGAGTTTAAGTCTTTTGCTAGTATTTTTAGTATTTTAGCATAAGCATGGTAGGGTAAGTGTTTATTTTATTTTTGAGTCTTTTTTATTTTATTTATTTTTCCCTTTTCTGAGTTCTTGGTCATTATTGGGAGCCATTCAATGAAGAAGAGAAGGTGTTAAAGGAGGATTGATGGCTAAATCAAAAAAGGGGTTATGAGAAACAATGCAATTTCCATGTGTTTTATTTGGTGTTTGATGAAGCCTTGATGGGTTTGGGTAGTTTTGCAGCCAGAGAAAGGGAAATGAAAGCTGATTAAGAGCATTGATGAAGAGAGACAAGAGGAAAAGGCAAAGAAAGCAAGTAAGGAAGTCTGATGAACTCCCAATGCTTAGGCACTGGGAATCCAACGCTTAGGCGTTGGCATTCTACCAATATGTAATTGCTGATCGAAGACCCACCGCCTAGGCGCTGGGAAGCCAACGCCTAGGCGTGGCATTCTGCCAAGGAACTCAAATTCAGTTTTATTTCCAGCGCCTGAGCATTGGAATAGCAACGCATTTTGCTATAAATAGAACACTTTTTTTACTTTTTTTTCATCTTGTAATTTGCTGAGCTATTTGTGGATACACTTACTAGAGTTGTAAGAGGCCTCTTGAGCCCTTGTTATAGGTTTTAATTCTTTCTTTTCATTATGTTTATACTAGCAATGCTTGGTTAGTTTTCCTTTAGCATTTGGGTTTGTTGGTTAATCTTCACCTAGACATGTTTTTAGCTTTCCTGTGTTTCTATGAATGAAGTTTATGTTCTCTGTATCTTCTCCCTTTGTTTATTCATGCTTGGTGCACACAAATTATGATGCTTTCTTCTTGCACAAGGGTAGTTGTTAGGAACTAAGGGAACATGGATTAGATTGAATTATTTATATGCTGCTTAGGTATAAGGGTTGGGATCATTTGTGTTGGCCAGAATTAAGAACATATTTCTTCAATTGAATTGACTAGACGCTATGGTATTAGGTTTAGAAAACTGAGGTAGAATGATTTACTGGCTTAAGGTATTAACAAGTAAAGGTTTAGGCTAAAGCACCATAGAACATACTCCCATTTCATATGAACTTCTTATTGTAAGAAACTTGTCTAGTAAAGTGAAACCCAAACCCAAGGGCTACTTTTATCAAAATTTCTAAACATCTTGTTTCTTGTTTTTCTTTTTGTTGTTATCTTGCAAACAAACAAAACATCAACATTTGTCTTTTTATTTTCTGCTGTAAACAACTGGAGTTCAAGTCGAAAATCACCTATCCCTGTGGAGACAATATCTTTTATATTACTTCAATCTCTCTATACACTTGCAGAATTGGTATCAAGTTTTTTGTGCCGTTGCCGGGGAAAGGTTTTTTGATTTAGAGATTAGCTTCTTTGTTTAGAGCTTTTGTTTTTATTTTCTGAACTTTTGTTGAATGAACTGGTGCTGCTAACCCTTGGTTTCTGAGTGCATGTAAGGTACATATATGTCTGAAACATATGAGCAAGTGGTGGCAAGGATCCGGGCTAAACAAAATACAATAAAAAGAAGCACGATATCTTCAGTTTAATGGATGATTCCAATGCTAAACTGGAGTGTACGTGTGCTAATGGATCCTGGAAAGAGCAAGTGTGTAACACCCAGAATTTTCCCCATTAATTAAATCATTATTTGATTATTCCAAGGTACTGTTTGGATCCGCTCGGTGGCATCGACAAGCGATATCGTCGGCTGAAGTACCGATGAAGTATTCTTTGCGACACTGGGTAGGAAACCAAGCTAGACCTGACTTTGAGTTCGGACAAAAAATAAGATGTTCTCACTATCACCATGACGTTCAGTGAAGAATTTCATGAAGAACGACTGTAATATTGATATGGTTTCCTCTCGGAGCTCGGCAAGGATTTTTTGCGCTAACGAGACTTTTAGCCGAAACTTCAGCAGGCGAAACGGACGACTTCGGGACCCCGGATCGAGAATCTGAAAAGCCCAACACGATATTTTTTGGCGTTTCGAGACCAATTTCGTGATGATAAATTTCGTGAATAGTGACCCGGTGAATAGTATTTTCGGGCAGCGTGGAGCGGACTTCGAGAAAGATCGACCCGGCCCCGAATTGTGCGGGCCCGGTACCCCGAACCCAATAAATGAACCCGGGGCAGATACTCTCAGTGACATTGAGGTACTCACCGATGTCCAAAACCAGATGACCACCAGTGACTTGAGGCACTGACGCGGTGACGCATGGACGCACTGATGCATTGATGCACTGACACACTAACGCGCTGGCGCACTGACGTTTCATGATTGAGAATTTATTAATAAACAAACCTAGATATTTATTAGAACTTTCTAAAATTAGAGTTTAGTCCCTGAACTTTGAAAACCTTACGGTTTGGTCCTCGAACAGTAACCATGTCATTAAGTGAAATTGAGTAAGGTTTTAAGTGAGATTTAGAGAGTTAAAGAACTAAGGAACTATTCATCATCTTCCTCATCAAGCTCTCTTGGCCGAACCTCTTGCCTCTCCCTAGCTCCTTCATATTTTGTCCTTCCATCTTGCTCCTTTGAGGTAATGTGTTCATCTCCCCTTGATCTACATTTCTACCGATTCAAAATTTCATTTTGTTGAGTTTAAATTTTATGCTAGTAATAGAACTTAGAAGCTCCTTCACAAATGTTTTTCCCACTACCCTTGGCTTCATTTTGAACCAATTAGGTTTTTATTAGTTGAGTTTTGGTCCCTTGAAGATTTTGAAGTTGAGTTTTTGTTAGGGTCCCCTCTGGAAATGCCATTCCCATTTAGTTGATCTTTGAAAATCTCCAATTAGTTTTCTTGAAAGTTTTGTTTTTGAAAAATTGATTATTTGGAAAAGTGATTTTTCAAGATTTAGGTAATTATTCACCATAGATTTCTTGTTGTCTTTGATGTGTGCAAATTAGATTTGGAAGAAAAAATTACCCTTGAATTAAAGTTATTGGCCGAATTGATGTAGTGTTTTGGGACTTTGGAAAGTTGATTTTCTAGCTAGCTTTTTGTAGTGTTTAAGCTTGTATGTGAGGTTTGATGCAAAGGAAAATTATTGACCAAATTTTTTATGAAGATGCCGAGAGTTGGAAAATGTTTTAAGGGCTTGAAAAATTTATTTTCATTTGGTTTTGAGAGTTAAAGTTTAGAGGGTCTAAAATTGAACTCTTGGGTAAATTTGACTATGTAACTTTTAGCTTGTTTTAGGGTTTTGAAAAGTTGAGAAATGGAGAATTTAAAATTTGACAATTGAGTGAATTTTGTATGTTCTTGACGCATAGGTTTTGTTGAATTCAAGAGTTTGAAAATGGATTTAAAAGTTATGTTTTTGGTTGTGTGTTTGATTTGAAAATTTAGTGAAGTGTTGGGTGAAAATTAGGAAATTTTTTGGGTTTTTAGAATTTTGGGCAGAATTGATGTTTGGAGGATTTTGTGTGTTCTTAACTTCCAAAATGTTGTTTAAGGCTCTCAAAATGGTTTGTAAGAATCTAGCCTTGGTGCTCTTTGTATGGTTTAAAGTTTTGGAAAATTTGGATTTTTGTAACTTAGGGTTTTTCTAAGTTCTTTTGGTAATCTTCAAAATCTTGTTTAAGTGTTGTTGACCTCTGAGAATTTCCTAAGTCGTAGAGCCTATGTCTAAGTGTTTAGACCCCTGATTAGACCAGCCCCTTTTCCTTAGGTTTGAGTTCAAAGTTCTAAGCTTGGTTGTGTTTGTTGAAGGATAACGAGACCCAGAACCGATCTAGATACACGGAGCTTACGTGACCGCTAGGATCGACTACCTTTAAGGTAAGGGCACTTCGTATCTCAGTCTATTAACATAAGCATAAATACATACCATGCTGCACTATGATCTTTAGAATTGTAGTTGACGGCGTTCTGAGAATGACCCTACTTTAACTCTATTGATTGATATATTAATGCAAGTCTTTGAAGGCATATGATATGCTGGATTAGGAATTGTTTGAAGTGTGTCAATGTTGATTTGATTTGGATTGTGGCTTGACTATTTGGATTGTTCATTGCTTTATTTACAATTGGAATGCATGATTCTCTTTCGACATGATTATATCTAC
This sequence comes from Acmispon strigosus, assembly GCA_030819835.1. Lineage (NCBI taxonomy): Eukaryota > Viridiplantae > Streptophyta > Magnoliopsida > Fabales > Fabaceae > Acmispon > Acmispon strigosus. Next base: position 13,675,126 of record JAUAMA010000004.1, on the reverse strand, counting down.
TTGTAATATGTGCAACTGCTCTACATGATTAGTATTAATTATGAAGCTATGCTAGGTCCCGTTTAATTACGTATGAGTCCTACTTGTGTTTTTTTTCATGTCGTGTCAAGCATGTAGTTGTGGAAAGTCGTCATGGTTCGGGGCGAATAAAGAGTCATAGGCTAGATGGCGCGCCATCGGGGAGTTATTACAGAGCGTTCTCATGTAAGTGGCCACACTAGACTTACAGACTTACTTTCTAGTTCGTTTAGAGTTCGGGAGCTTGTCCCACCTGCCTGCGGGAGTTGGTGCATATCCGGATAAAAGTTTTTTAGTACACGAGGAAGATGTGCGTGCATATTGGAGTCCTAGATTTTTCAACTACTTGCGTCAAATAATTGTATGTGTACTTGTTATTTGCTACATGTTGATTGTTTGGACATTATATGTTTACCATAAACTGTGATTGTATCCAATGTTTTATTTTGAGTTGACCCTTGCATTTGTGTGTTGTTTGTATTGTGAAGAAGGTCTTGCCCGTGACTCTAGTTAAAGTTTTGATGACGACAAACTCATTTAGAAAAAGAAGAAAAGAAGACTTAGAAGAACCAGCTCAACATACTTCAAGACATACTCAAGGGTTCTAGTTTTGACTAAGTCTTAAAAATTGGGTAAGTTATGCTTTTATGGTTACTTTAAGTATGAAGGCTAAAAAACAAGTTAAATAATTGAGTACAACATTTTTCATAAGTTAAAAATAATAGAAACACTCAATTAGGACTTAAAAGGTCATTAACTTGAAATTGGACTTAAGTGTAATCGATTCCACACTTTGAGTAATCGATTACACATAGGCAAGTGATGACCGGAGTTTATATGATATTTTTAGGGTGTTTTTAGTCTTTTTATTTTATTATTTTTGAGTCTCATATAGGTTTTTTATTATTTTTATATAGATTTTCTATTTATTTTGCATTTTGCATGTAGATTAGCTTTTATTTGTTTTTCTAACTTTATTTTATATTTTTAGGAATTTTTATAGTTATTTTTATATTTTTAGGAAAGCTGATATAGTTATCATTTTTGTCCAGGGACCAATTTGTAAGTTTCAGGAAAGGAAGGACCAAAGTGTAAAAGTTCAAGAGTGGAGGATGAAAAGTGAAGTTTCAAAGAGTTAAAGGGCCAGAATTGAAGTGCTAGCAAAGAGAGGACTTAAAGTGGAAATCAAGAATATGAACCAACACTCTCTAAATTAAGCACATGGAAAATAAGGATTAAAGGATGAGTGGAGAATTGATGGTAGTGGGAAGGAGTTTTCAATAGTTAATTGGTGGCCAATGAAGGCCATAATGGCCATCAACTCCTCCACCATTGAAAGGCAAATTTTTGCTATAAATAGGAGTGCTCATCATTTGTAAAAGAGACACCTCTTAGAATACAACAAGTATTCTCTCTTTCTCCCTTTTGAGCATTGTTCCTAGGAATTGTGGGAAGCCATACTTGAGCTCCTATCCAGGGTAATTCAATGACTCCTTTAGCCATGCTTGGCTAACTTCTTCTTTAAGTTTTTTGGTTGTTTTAGTTTATAATTCATGTTCTAGTTTTTTCTACATTTCTGAATAATATTTTCAATTCATGTTTTATTTCCTTGTTCTTCATTAATCTTGTGTACAAAAGATTTCATGCTTTCTACTTATGTCATAAGGCCATTTGGTAAGTAGTAAGGGAAATAGGAAATAAAAAAGGTTATAAGTATACATTTCTTAAGGCAATTAGGATGGACGTAACTTTGTGTTGGCCCGAATTCCTTCTTCATCTTCTTTTCTGGTTAACTAAATACCTAGGCTAAGGATTTAGTAATTAGGAAGAAAGTTCTACATTTCTTAAGGCTATTAGGATGTAGAAATTCTAGGCTATAGCACCATGAATTTGGATTTAAAATTCAGAAATTAAGTAGGAGATTTCTAGCATGTTTTATAGACTATGTAAACCAACCCAAGAGCTTAAATTCTTATCATCTTATTTATTTTCATTTTATGCTATTGTTATTTCTTGTTCCAAAACCAACAACATATTTTCATCTTTTAATATTTTGCACAAGTACTAAATTTTATATTAATAAGAACACCTATCCCTTGGGTTCGATCTTTTCACTACGCGATAGTTAATCGTTCACTTGTGATTTTGCTATCAAGTTTTTGGCGCCGTTGCCGTGGATAGGTTCTTTTCAAGTTCTTATTTTTATTTTGTTTAGTACTTCTTGTATATATAAAAAAAAAATATTTCTGCTTAACAGTTTGTTGCCATGTGGAAAGAAGATCCTTGAAAGAAATGACGAACAGGTCATTGAAATGGCAAGATATCTGGAAGCTTCCCATTTTTTCCCTTCAACGAAAAATTGGGTAGAGGAACTGAAGACAGAAGAAGAAGTTCAAGAGGAAAAGAGGGAACTGAAGCCTTTACCTTCTTCCCTTAAGTATGTATTTCTTGAGGAAGGTAACAATAAACCAGTCATTGTGAGTAGTTCCCTCTCTCCTCTTGAAGAAGAAAAACTGGTAAGAATTCTTAGAGCTCATAAATCTGCTTTGGGTTGGACTATTGAGGACATTAAGGGCATAAGCCCCACTGTTTGTATGCATAAAATTTGTTTAGAAGAACAAGTTAAACCCGTAGTCCAACCCCAAAGAAGACTTAATCCTGCCATGAAAGAGGTGGTAAGGAAAGAAGTGATTAAGTTGCTAGATGCAGGGATCATATATCCCATTTCTGATAGTGAATGGGTTAGTCCTGTTCAGGTAGTTCCCAAAAAAGGGGGAATTACTGTGGTCCCGAATGAGAATAATGAATTGATTCCCACCAGGAAGGTAACTGGATGGAGGGTTTGTATAGATTACCGGAGGCTAAATTCTGCCACCCGGAAAGATCATTTCCCCCTTCCCTTTATTGATCAAATGCTTGACAGGTTGGCTGGCCATGAGTACTATTCTTTCTTGGATGGATATTGAGGATACAATCAAATTGTTGTTGATCCTAAGGATCAAGAAAAAACTGCTTTTACTTGCCCCTTCGGGGTGTTTGCTTATAAAAGAATGCCTTTTGGCTTCTGTAATGCTCCAGGAACCTTCCAAAGATGTATGTTTGCTATTTTTTATGATTTAATTGGTGAATGTATGGAAGTGTTCATGGATGATTTTTCTGTATATGGCCCCAACTTTGACAAGTGTTTGAGCAATTTGGAAAGGATTATAGTTAGGTGCCAAGAAAAGAATTTGGTACTTAATTGGGAAAAATGTCATTTTATGGTAAAAGATGGCATTGTGCTTGGGCACAAGATTTCTGAAAAAGGGATTGAGGTAGATAAAGCTAAAACAGAGATTATTGAAAATCTACCTCCTCCCACCAATGTTAAAGGTATAAGAAGCTTTCTTGGTCATGCAGGTTTTTATAGGCAATTTATAAAAGATTTTTCTAAAATTGCTAAGCCTATGACAAATCTCCTTGAAAAAGAGGCTCCTTTTATCTTTAATGATGAGTGTTTGGCTGCTTTTAAATTATTAAAAGAAAAACTTGTTTCAGCCCCTATCATTGTTGCTCCCCAATGGGATTTGCCTTTTGAAATAATGTGTGATGCTAGTGATAATGCAATAGGGGTTGTTCTTTGTCAGAAAAATGGAAAAGTTTTGCATGTGATTTACTATGCTAGTAAGGTTCTGAATGAAGCTCAAAAAAATTATGCTACAACTGAAAAGGAGTTGTTGAGTGTAGTTTATGCTTTAGATAAATTCAGACCTTACGTTTTGGGTACTAAAGTTATTGTGCATACTGACCATGCTGCATTGAAGTACTTGTTTGCTAAGCAGGAAGCTAAACCCAGGCTGATCAGGTGGATCTTACTCTTGCAAGAGTTTGATCTTGAGATTGTGGACAGGAAAGGGAAAGACAATGGTGTAGCAGACCATTTGTCAAGACTTGAAGAGGGGAACTCCGATCCAATTCCTATTCAAGAGGAGTTCCCAGATGAGAGGCTTTTAGCTGTCCAAGAGATAGCTCCATGGTATGTACATTTAGCTAATTTTAAAGCTGCTGGTGTGTTGCCTTCTGATTTGACTTGGCAACAAAAGAAAAAAAATTTGTATGATGCCAAATTCTTTTTCTGGGATGAACCTTATTTGTTTAGAGAATGTTCTGATGGGATCATTAGAAGGTGTATTCCAGAAAAAGAGTTTGAGGCTATTTTATGGCATTGCCATGGCTCCGATTATGGAGGCCAGTTTTCAGGTGAGAGGACTGCGGCTAAGGTCCTCCAAAGTGGTTTTTATTGGCCTACTATCTTCAAAGATAGTAGAGCATTTGTGGTAAGGTGTGATCGCTGTCAACAAACTGGTAATATCTCAAGAAGGAATGAGATGCCCCAAAAAATGATTTTGGAAGTTGAGCTTTTTGATGTATGGGGCATCGATTTCATGGGACCTTTTCCACCTTCTTTTGGTTGCCAGTATATTTTGGTTGCTGTTGACTATGTTTCTAAGTGGGTTGAAGCATCAGCCCTTCCCACAAATGATGGAAAAGTGGTTCTGGATTTTCTGAAGAAAAAGATCTTTACTAGATTTGGGGTGCCAAGAGCAATTATCAGTGATGGAGGTAAGCACTTTTGTAATAAAGCTTTTGAAACTCTTTTGAAAAAATATGGTGTTAGTCATAAAATTGCTACCCCCTATCACCCCCAAACTAGTGGACAAGTAGAGGTTTCTAATAGGGAGTTAAAAAGGATTTTGGAAAAAACAGTTGGTATCTCAAGGAAGGATTGGTCAAAAAAATTAGAAGACACCTTGTGGGCTTACTGAACTGCGTTTAAAACTCCTATTGGAACCTCTCCTTACCAGTTGGTTTATGGTAAGACTTGTCATTTACCTGTGGAACTTGAGCATAAAGCCTTTTGGGCTTTGAAACAATTAAACATGGATCCCAAAGAAGCTGGGGATAAGAGACAGTTACAGGTACATGAGCTGGATGAATTTAGACTCCAAGCATACCACAATGCTAGGATCTACAAGGAAAGAACAAAAAGGTGGCATGATAAGAAGATCTTGCCAAAAGAATTTAGTCCAGGACAGCTTGTGTTATTATATAACTCAAGGCTGAGGTTGTTCAGTGGAAAGTTGAAGTCAAGATGGACAGGACCATTTTTGGTCACCAAAGTCTTCCCTCATGGTGCGGTTGAGTTGGAAAATCGGGTTACAACGAATACATTTCTTGTCAATGGGCAAAGACTGAAACCGTACCTAGGAAGAGATGATGAAAGTCAAGTGATGACTGTTGAACTTGCTGACCCCTAATTGATTAAGGGGAAGGGTCTATCTCGGACCTTAACAATGAGCTGGTTGGGAGACAACCCAACTTAGGATAGATTAAATTTTTGTCTTTTTAATTTCTGCACTACCGTTGTAAATAAATAAAAGAAAAAAATTCTATGTTTTTGCTGCAGGAGAGGCCAGCGCTCAAGCGCTGGAGGCCAATGCTCAAGCGTTAGGCCCCTGCTTTACACCTCTGATTCCAGTTAATTCCAGCGCTCCAGCGCTGGAGGGCTAGCGCTCATGCGCTAAGCCCCTGGAATCCCCTGTTTTTTATTTTTAATTTCCAGCGCCACAGCGTTGGAAACCAGCGCTCAGGCGCTGGGACCTCTGATTGCCCAGTATTTGCTTTTATCCAGCGCCCAAGCGTTGGTATCCCCAACGATCAAGCGCTGGAGCTCGGGCAGTCTTGCTGTTTTTAGTTTTTAATAAATTTTGTGTCCACCATTTTCTGAAAGTTTTAGATTCTTTGAGTTTTCCCTAGTTTCTACAATGATTTTAATTTTTTTGGGAACTAAAGAATTCTTGTTTTTAAGGTGGACACAATTTTTCAACCCATGATCTTATTTGTGCTGTTTTTGGGACTAACAAGTCAAGCAAGCTTCTGCTTGTAAGACTTTGTCTGTTCAATTTTGCAGGATAGGTACCAGAAGGAGGAAGAACCCTCTTGAACTTAAGTGTTCAATTTGATTTGTGCATTGAGGTTCCCTTGGACTTTGGTGGAAATTTGTAAACTATGCCAGCTTCTTAGTTTTTTTAGTTTTTCTAGTTTTTAGTTTTATTTTTAGTTTAGTTTTTCTGTTTTATTTTTGCATGAGTCTTGAGTATATTATCCAGTCTGAATACTGCTATAGCTTTGTGAATGCTTTATCTGATTGAACTGCTTTTGAAAAGGTTCTATGTTTTGAAGCGGTTAGGATTGCATGCTGTAGAAATGATTTTGACATCTTGATTGTTTTGGTTGTTGGCAAAGTCTTATTCTGAGTTCTAAAAAGGGTACCACTTACCCTATGTTTTTCTGAGAGCTAAGGACTCTGAATTCTTGATTGTAAAATTTTTCTACCTTGTGTTGCATGTTGATTGGGATTTTTTTTACTTTGTAAGTTGAGAAGAGATTATAGGCATTTTTGAAAACTCAGATTCTTTCTTGAAATTTGATATCCACTAGTAGCCCCTTTTTGAGCCTTAAAAGAGTCATTCTTTGGAGCCTAATTTGTGTGATTTTTAAGTTGTTATTGTGATGCATGTGCTGAAATTGTTAGAGCTATGTTTGTTGGGTTTCTCTCTAGAAAAAAGAAGAAAAATATTGAAAAAATAAGGTATGTGCCTTAGAGAAAAAAATGAAGTAGTGGGGTGAGAAAGAGTATGAGGGGAGTAAAATTCAAGTCATTCATCCCATACATTCCACTACTTTGATCAAAAAAAAAAAAACAAAAAAAAAGGAAAAAATTGAGAGGACCCTTGTCTTGAATTGTTAAAGCTCTTAGTCAAGAAAAATCACTTAACAACAGATTTTGAGTCAACCACTAGAGTTGCCAATTTCTTGAAATCCACACCTTGAATTGTTCAACCCTTTGGCCAAGTTACAACCTTCAAAATCTCTTCAAAGTTACTTGGTTGCATTGTTTCAGTTTTGATTTGAATGATAGGCAGGATCATTGAGCTTTCTTGTTTTTCATGGAGAATATTATTTTGTGAGCTTAATTTGATGAACTCAACATGTTAAAAGCCAAGCCTAACTTTCTTGATTAAATATCTTTAAACATGCAGGTCTTCCAAATCCGCTAAGCTTTCTTGGAAAGGTTTTTGTGCTTCAAGTTTTAATCAGATAAAATTTCTCTAAACTCAGGGACGAGTTTCTCTTTAAGTTTTGTGGCTTGAGGACAAGCTGTCGTTGGGTATAGTGGTGTGATGACCGGATTTTATATGATATTTTTAGGGTGTTTTTAGTCTTTTTATTTTATTACTTTTGAGTCTCATATAGGTTTTTTATTATTTTTATATAGATTTTCTATTTATTTTGCATTTTGCATATAGATTAGCTTTTATTTGTTTTTCTAACTTTATTTTATATTTTTAGGAATTTTTATAGTTATTGTTATATTTTTAGGAAAGCAGGTATAGTTATCATTTTTGTCCAGGGACCAATTTGTAAGTTTCAGGAAAGGAAGGACCAAAGTGTAAAAGTTCAAGAGTGGAGGATGAAAAGTGAAGTTTCAAAGAGTTAAAGGGCCAGAATTGAAGTGCTAGCAAAGAGAGGACTTAAAGTGGAAATCAAGAATATGAACCAACACTCTCTAAATTAAGCACATGGAAAATAAGGATTAAAGGATGAGTGGAGAATTGATGGTAGTGGGAAGGAGTTTTCAATAGTTAATTGGTGGCCAATGAAGGCCATAATGGCCATCAACTCCTCCACCATTGAAAGGAAATTTTTTGCTATAAATAGGAGTGCTCATCCTTTGTAAAAGAGACACCTCTTAGAATACAACAAGTATTCTCTCTTTCTCCCTTTTGAGCATTGTTCCTAGGAATTGTGGGAAGCCATACTTGAGCTCCTATCTAGGGTAATTCAATGACTCCTTTAGCCATGCTTGGCTAACTTCTTCTTTAAGTTTTTGGGTTGTTTTAGTTTATAATTCATGTTCTAATTTTTTCTACATTTCTGAATAATACTTTCAATTCATGTTTTATTTCCTTGTTCTTCATTAATCTTGTGTACAAAAGATTTCATGCTTTCTACTTATGTCATAAGGCCATTTGGTAAGTAGTAAGGGAAATAGGAAATAAAAAAGGTTATAAGTATACATTTCTTAAGGCAATTAGGATGGACGTAACTTTGTGTTGGCCCGAATTCCTTCTTCATCTTCTTTTCTGGTTAACTAAATACCTAGGCTAAGGATTTAGTAATTAGGAAGAAAGTTCTACATTTCTTAAGGCTATTAGGATGTAGAAATTCTAGGCTATAGCACCATGAATTTGGATTTAAAATTCAGAAATTAAGTAGGAGATTTCTAGCATGTTTTATAGACTACGTAAACCAACCCAAGAGCTTAAATTCTTATCATCTTATTTCTTTTCATTTTATGCTATTGTTATTTCTTGTTCCAAAACCAACAACATATTTTCATCTTTTAATATTTTGCACAAGTACTAAATTTTATATTAATAAGAACACCTATCCCTTGGGTTCGATCTTTTTACTACGCGATAGTTAATCGCTCACTTGCGATTTTGCTATCAGCAAGTAATCGATTACCACATGCTTGTAATTGATTACCTGTTTGAATTTGAAATTCAAACTGCAACCAGAAAATAGTGTAATCGATTACCACACTAATGTAATCGTTTACCAGCACAACCATTTGTGCTGTTTCATGAACCAATGCATCCCAAAACGTTTGGGAAGCTTTGTGATGGTTCATGGACGATCCCTAGTGCCTATAAATAGTCTATTATGGTTCAAAAACGAACAATCAATGACATACAACTTTCATATTCATTAGAGCCAAAATTCTGAGTCTTTAACTCTTCACTTTCAAGAACACTTATGCTGTTCAACTTTTGAACAACTCGAAATTGAAAAGAGTCTTCATATGTCAAGTGCCTAAAGCATAACTTGCATATTCAATCCATTTTTATGTTAGAGGATTGATTCAGCTGTATAGAAATCTTTTTCATTCTCATTCTGGTTTGAGTGAAAGTTCACCGTAGGGTTCGGTGAAGGTCGATACTTGGAAAGCGGTATGCTTTCGGGTTGTTGATAGGGATTCTTAAAGTTCTTGGTGCAAGCACTTGTAAGAAACCTTTTTCAATAATGGAAAAATCCTCAAGGGTTCTTGAGGGGCTGGACGTAGCCTTCGGTGGATTGAAGGTGAACTAGGATAAAATTTGTGTGTGATTCTCTCAACCTTCATCTTTTACTTTCAAGCAGGCTCTTATTCCGCTGCATTCACAATCAACCCTTGTGATTCTCTTTACCTTGAAAGTAATCAAGTTTTGATAAGGCGAAAATTGTGAGAACCTAATTCACCCCCCTCTTAGGTTGCTATATACACTCACAATTTGCATCAGAGTGTAGTTTAGGTAATTTTCTCTTAAAGATCAAGGAAGATGGAATCCTCTTCTAGACCTAGCACTAGTGAGGGATTCAACATAAACAGGCCACCATACTTCAATGGAGACCATTATGACTTCTGGAAAATCAAGATGAAAATCTTCATAAGGTCATTGGATGTGGAAATATGGAAAGCCATTGAAGAAGGTTTGTTTATACCAGTGAATGATGTGGGTTATAGCACACAACCAAAACCATAGAATACATGGAGTGAAGAAGAAAAGAAGAAAGTTCAATATGACCTAAAAGACATGAACATTCTTACATCAGCTCTTGGCATGGACGAGTTCTTCAGAGTATCCACGTGCAAACCTTCAAAGGAAATATGGGATACTTTAATGGTAACCCATGAAGTAACAGATGAAGTCAAGAGATCAAAAATCAATACCTTGTACAAGAATATGAAATGTTCAGAATGCTCCCTGGTGAAAAGGTATTAGATATGCAAAAATGTTTTACTCATCTGACTAACCATTTAATTGCTCTTGGTAAAGACTTTTCCAGCAGTGACCTAAACATGGAAGAACTAAGATCACTCACAAGAGCATGGCAACCAAAAGTGACGGAAATTTCCGAAAAGAAGACTCTATCAAATATGACTCTAGCAACACTATTTCAAAAACTCCAAGAACATGAATTGGAGTTGAATTGTCTAGAACAACATGAACAACATGAAAAGAAACATCGGTCCATTTTCCCTAAAAGCAAAGGAAAGCATCAAAGAAGAATATGATGCAGATTCTGAAGAGGACATCAATGAAAACATGAATCTATTGGTGAAGAATCTTGGAAAACTATTCAAAAGGAAAGGTATGAAATTTAAAAATAATAGAACTTTCCAAAGGAATAGTGAACCTTCCTCGTCTTAGAAATTCACATGCTTTGAGTGTGAGAAACCTGGACATATCAAAATGGAGTGTCCAAACCTCCAAAAGAAAAAACACGGGTTGAAAGATAAGTTTAAAAAGAAGGATTCAACTTCTTGAAGAGCCTACATTGCATGGGATGATAATGAAGTGAGCTCTTCATCCGACTCTGAAAAAGAAGAAGCACATGTTGCTTTAATGGCATCACACGATTCAGATGACGAAGATGTTGAGGTTAGTAACAATGGTATTTCATTTGATGAATTAGAATTTTCCATAGAAAATGTGTTTAAGTTATGTCAAAGTCTTTCTAAAGTAAGTAGTAAACAAAATGTCATTATCTCGTCATTAGAAGATAATTGTAAAACCTTACAAAATGAACTAGATGTTGTAAAATCTAAGATAGACATCCCACATGAATGCACTAAGTGTAATTCACTAGAAGAGAAAATAGATAATCTTTAACAAAAAGTTCAAAACTTCAATCTAGGAAAGCAATAAAGTTGGACTTGGATTCCCATATCAAATGAAGACAAAAGAAGTTAAGAAAACTATTTTTGTTAAACCAAACAATGGATAAAGAACTTCTAAACATTTGCATGCAAGCACTTCTAAAATTATGAACAATAGGAAGAATTATAATCAAAGATATTCTAAGAAGAACAATCCTGTATCAAGGCATACTTTAGATTACAATAAATATTCATGTAGTTATTGTAATAAAATAGGACATACCCCAACTAGGTGCTATTACAAGAATGTTGGAGTACCTAGTAAAAAATATATATGGGTTGAGAAGGTTACTAACAATAAAGGACCCAAAGCACATTGGGTACCTAACACCCCATTTTAAAATCTATTTTGTAGGTGTGTATGAAAGCAGCAAGCGACTTATGGTATCTTGACAGTGGATGCTCATCACACATGACTGGAGACAAAACAAAATTTTCATATCTCATGCCTATGGAAAAGGGTTTTGTCACATATGGTAATAATGAGAAAGGGAAAATACTTGGCATTGGAAGAATAGGTACGCCTCCTCAAACTATTATTGATAAAGTTCTCTATGTTGATGGTTTGAAGCATAACCTGCTAAGTATTAGTCAATTATGTGACAAAGGATTGAAAGTTGGATTTATAAATGACATTTGTGTGGTGAAAGATGTGAAAACTCGTGAAATTATGTTTTCAGGGTACAAAGTCAATAAAGTCTTCATGATTTCATTGGATGAAATCCCATCTAATTTTAAATCCTTAATAGTGAAGAACAACAACGATTCATGGTTATGGCATAGAAGACTGGCTCACATCCACATGGATCATTTGAACAAACTAATCAAACATGATCTTTCCATTGGCCTTCCAAAGATAAAATTCGAAAAGGACAAGCTATGTGATGCATGCCAAAAAGGTAAAAAAACTAAAGTATCATTCAAACTCAAGAATATAGTTTCAACTACAAGACCACTCCAATTACTTCATATGGATTTATTTGGACCATCAAGACCAGAAGTTTTGGAGGAAACTATTTTTCTCTTGTCGTTGTTGATGATTACTCAAGGTTTACTTGGACTATATTCTTAACACATAAGAAGGAAGCCTTTAATTCCTTTAAGAGATATGCAAAGCTTGTTCAAAAAGAAAAATCTTTCAAAAATTCTTCAATAAGGAGTGACCATGGTGGAGAGTTTCAGAACTACCTATTCCAAGAATTATATGATGAAAACGGAATTTCACATAACTTCTCTGCTCCAAGAACACCACAACATTATGGTGTTGTAGAAAGGAAGAATAGGTCACTAGAAGAACTAGCAAGGACCATGTTGAGTGAATCCAATCTCCCCACATGCTATGTATCCAACAGAGTACACATAAGGCCCATACTGAAGAAGACTCCCTATGAGCTTTATAAAGGTAGAAAACCTAACATTGCTCATTTACATGCTTTTGGATCAAAATGCTTTGTCCTGAATAATGGTAAGGAAAACCCTAATAAGTTTGATGAAAAATCTGATGAAGGTATATCTACCTTGGTTATTCTTGAACAAGCAAAGCATATAGAATCTTCAATAAAAGAACACTAGTTGTTGAAGAATCCATTCAGGTTTCTTTTGATGAATCTAATCCCTCAAATGAGGATAACGAAGTTTTTCCTGATAATGATGAGGAGGAAAACACATTTAAGGATGATCATCAAAAGCAAATGGAGCAAAGCTCATAACCAGGAGAACAAGTTGAAGAAACAACCACTTGTGATTTGCCAAAGGAGTGGAGAACACACAGAGATCACCCCATTCACAACATCATAGGTGATATTTCAAAAGGAGTATCAACAAGACTAAGCCTAAATGATTCAGTCTTGAACATGGCCTTTGTATCTCAAATAGAACCTTCTAAGGTAAACGATGCTTTAGAAGATGAATATTGGATAATGGCAATGCAGGAAGAGTTGAACCAATTTGAAAGAAATCAAGTATGGGAATTGGTTCTTAAGCCCATTGATAAACATATCATTGGAACAAAGTGGGTGTTTAGGAACAAATTGGATGAAAACTGTATAATAGTCAGAAATAAAGCAAGGTTGGTAGCCCAATGGTATAACCAAGAAGAAGGTATAGACTTCGACGAAACCTATGCACCAGTTGCTCATTTGGAAGCTATAAGCCTTCTGTTAGCATACGCTTGCTCATTAAAATTTCCATTATATCAAATGGATGTCAAGAGTGCTTTCTTGAATGGATATATTCAAGAATAAGTATATGTGAAGCAGCCACCAGGGTTTGAAGATCCTAAATATCCTTCACATGTCTTCAAGTTAAAGAAAGCTTTTTACGGACTAAAGCAAGCTCCACGAGCGTGGTATGATAGACTAAGCACGTTCCTCAGTGAGAAAGGATTTCAAAAAGGTAAAGCTGATACGACTTTATTCATCAAGAAGACCAAAGGTAATACTTTATTAGTTCAAATTTACGTTGATGATATTATTTTTGGTTCCACTAATGAAACATTATGCAAGGAGTTCTCAAGCATGATGCAAGAAGAGTTTGAAATGTCTATGATGGGGAAACTAAACTTCTTCTTAGGATTTCAAATCAAGCAATCTAAGGATGGAATATTCATAAATCAATCCAAATTCTGCAAAGAACTCCTAAAGAAATATGATTTGGATGATTATGAAGCCATAGCTACAACAATGGGGTCAAACACTTATCTAGATCTAGATGAGTCCGGCATTCCAGTGGAAATCACAATATACAGAGGTATGATCGGATCTCTTCTTTATTTAACCGCAAGTAGACCCGATGTCATGTTTAGTGTATGTCTACGTGCAAGATATCAAGCATCTCCTAGGGAATCTCATTTAAGTTCTGTTAAGCGGATTTTCAAATAATTCAAAGGAGCTTCAAATGTACGATTGTGGTATCCCAAAGGGGGTGTCTGTGATTTAATCGGATATTCCGACTCAGACTTTGCTGGATTCAAAACTGAGAGAAAGAGCACAAGTGGTACTTGTCACTTACTAGGAAATGCTCTTGTTTCTTGGTCATGTAAGAAACAAGCATGTGTTGCTCTAAGCACTGCAGAAGCAGAATATATAGCTGCAGGAAGTTGTTGTGCACAAACCTTATGAATTTTTATTTGAATGCATTTTGCAATCATGCAGAGTTTTGTGTTGTTTTTGAGAAATTGGCTATTCATTGTTTATACTCATGTATAAACTTTGTATATACCTTTTTTATGGATCATTACCTTTTGTTTGAGGGCATACAAAGTGCTAAGTTGGGGGGAGTTGATAAGTGTCAAATATGCATAGTTTTACAGCCTTTAATTGACACATATTGTGATCGTTTAATTAATATTCTGTGTTAAACTCCTCTAATTTTGTATATATTTGGAATTCTTCCAAGAATGGGTATGTATAGGATTTTATTATGTTTTATGCGCATTTTTGATACAGGAATGAAGTTTTGGATGGATTTTTATTAAAGACAGAAAGAACTGTGAAAAAATACAAGTTTCTGGCCGCTCAGCGACCCAGTACAGCCGCTCAGCGACCAGAGAATCCTCTCTGGCTGCTTAGCGCCTCAGGACAACCGCCCCGCGAGCAGAACACCCTCTCTGGCTGCTCAATGCCTCCGGACAACCGCTCAGCAACCAGAGCACCCTCTCCGGTCGTTTAGCGCCTCAAGTCGGTTTAAGAAACCCAGGATTGAAGAAACAGGTCACGCAGCGACTTAAGTGTAGTAGAAATTCTATAAAAGCTGATTCGTCTAGACTTCACAATACTTACAAATTTTTTAGAACTTAGAATTAGATATTTTTAAGGAGATCTTGAGTTAGGAGAGAACTCTAGAGAGAGGAAGTAAGCAAGGAGAGAGAAAGGGAGGTTCTTGAGCACTGGTTCGTCGCTGTCAAGTGGGAACACGTCCTCGACGTCACCAAACTTCTAGTCTTCCATATTTCTTCTTTTAATTAAGCTTGTAGTATCCACGGAAATGGATAAATAAACCTCTCTTATTGGGTTTAGTTGTAATCTTTTGACCTCTCTGATGTATTTTTACTGATATTTCGTATATATTACATTGTTTCTATGAATGGTTTCAATGATTTACCATTTGTCTAATGCTTGTTTTGGATTGATCACCTAGACCATGATTATAGATTTGGTAGGATGGTGGGGACTGGATTTTAAATCTGAACTGGGTAAAATCATCTAATGACTCTAAGGCCTAGGAATGGGGTTATTTCATTAGTCCTTTAAACATCCATGTCTAATACTTTTTTCTTTATTAATCGATCAAGGAATTGGGAGTTAATTCAGTTGAGTTGATAATCTTCTACGCCGGGCGACTGGGTAGTAAGATAAGAACTGATGTTATTAAACCAACATAAGACCAGATTTATAAGTGAATTTAGGGAATACATTAAAGTCAATCGGTGAAAACTAATCCCAAAACTTTCTTTAATTTCTCACACTCCGTTTCTTGTTTATTTGTTTATAGTTTGGTTAAAAAACTTCAAACAATCTTTCATTTTAATCCATTGTTTATTTAATTACGTTAAAGAACGGCATTTGTACCGCAATTGTTTGTGGATTAGACAATACCCGTTGTTGTACTACAATTCTGTCTTGAAAAGGATTTTAATAGTAGTTAAGTGATAATTTATAAATTCTTTTGGTGAACGGTTTTTGAAAAGTAAAGAGAAATCCTGTTTCGACAGCTTCTAACATGTTTTAATTGTGATATATGTTTGATTGTGAAGCCTAAATTGAGAAGAAATAGGATTGTTAAGAGTTATGGATGTTAAGTTGTGATTAAATGCAAACCTCGACTGTTTGATGGAACCTAGGATGAATTGTGTGCTAAATGAGCTTCAACTTTCATTTTTAAGTCGTGCTCAGTTTTCTTATGGCTCAAATATGCTTTTTCATCCATTGGTTTGTGTTTGGGATGGCTATACCAAAATTTGACCTATCTAGTTGTGTTTTACAGTTTTTCTGCATAAAATACTATTCTGTGGTTGCTCAGCGATCTCAGAGGGGGGTCGTTCAGCGACCCTGGGTACCTCTCTGGTCGCTCAGCAGCATCCCTGGGTTGCTCAGCGACCTGTGCAGAAACAGCTCTGGTCTCGTGACTTCAAACGATCATAACTTCTTCGTTTCTTATCGGAATTAAGAAAATGACCACTCTTTGGAAAGATATTAAAGTCTTATTTCATATAAACCAAAGTTTGGACTGTTTTAATGGAATTTGTAATTTTTTTCACTCCTTTTTGTTTACTGACATAAAGTTCAAGTGACTATTAACAGGAATCAATTATTTCTGGAAATGTTTGGCCTGAGGACATGTCATATTCTTTTGAGGGGATGAGTTTTGAAGAATATTGAAAACGTAAAAGACATAGCATCATGAGTGAGTTCCTTTTACTTTGATTTTAATTTCATTTTATATAGCATAAGGTTTATTAAGCATGTTTGTCCAAGTCTCCATTGTTATCTGACTGTTTCAATGCTAGCATTGCTTTTATGAAAATTGCTTGATGTATGCTTTAAAGTGAATTGATATTAAGTCATTTCATGATGTAAATTTTGTTTGAACTCATTGATGTCATAACATGATATGATTCCATGATTCACTTGGAATTCTTGAAGCATAACATGAAAATTGCTTGAAAATCAGGGAAATTTGAAACTTTTTATCCTGCCAGGGAGTGTTCCTAGACACTGTGAGTTGAGAGAACATCACTACTTTGCATGGTTGATTTTGTTTGAGTCTCTGATATCATTGGTTTCATGGAATTGATAAGAAAGGATCAAGGCATTTTTGTTCATTAATATATTCAACCAATTAACCATGCATTTTTGTTCATTAAAAAGGTGTATATTGTTGAAGGTTTGATTAAGATAGAACAAGATATAGAAATAAAAATATAAAGAGATAAAGATGATGAAGATTAAGCTCTTGGGTTGAATTACATAGTCTATGAAATATGCTAGCAAGTTTCTACTTAATTTCTGAATTTTAACTCCAAGTTCATGATGCTGTAGCCTAGTATTTCTACAAGTTAATTCCTTAAAAGTGTAGAACTTTCTTCCTAATTACTAAATTCAAGTCCTAGTAATTTAGTTAACCAGAAAAGAAGATGAAGATTGAGTTCAGGCCAACATAAAACTACGTCTATCCTAATGTCCTTTTGTGATATATACTTATAGCCTTTTTTAGATCCTATTTCCCTTACTACTTACCAAATGGCCTTATGTTATAAGTAGAAAGCAAAAACACATGTGATCATCAAGATAAAATTAAGAACAAGGAAATAAAACATAAACGGGAAATATTATTCAGAAAGGTAGAAACAAACTAAAACATAAATTATAAACTACAACAACCCAAGAAACTTAAAAAGAATTAGCCAAGCATGGCTAAAAGAAGCATCGAATTACCCTGGATAGGAGCTCAAGTTTGGCTTCCCACAAGTCCTAGGAACAATGCTCTTAAGGAGGAAAGAAGAATACTTGTCGTATTCTGAATCGGTGTGTCTTACAAGTGAAGAAAAGACCCCTATTTATAGTAAAAATCTGCCTTCCAGCGCTTGAGCGCTGGCATTCCCAACGCTTGGGCGTTGGGGTGCATTAAAATCCCACGTTCAGATATAGGCCCAGCGCTTGAGCGCTGGCTTCCAACGCTTGGGCGCTGGGTGCAACCTCTGACTCACCTCTTAGTCAGAGTTCCAGCGCTTGAGCGTTGGGACTTCCAACGCTGGAGCACTGGCTCGAACACTGGCAGCTCTTCTTGGATTCCTTTTCTTCTTCAATGGTAGAATTGATTGGCTTAATTAGGCTCCATTCAGCCTCTATTAAGTTCTAAAACTCCTCTCCACCACCATTAATCTTTCCAACCTTATTTTCCATGTGCTCAAATCAAAGAGTGTTGCTTCATATTCTTGAATTCCACTTTAAGTCCTTTCTTTGCTAGCACTTCAATTCTGGCCCTTCAAGTCCCTGAAACATCACTTTTCATCCTCCGCTCTTGAACTTTTACACTTTGATCCTTCCTTTCCTGAAACTTTACAATTCGGTCCCTGGACAAAAATGATAACTATACCAGCTTTCCTAAAAATATAAAATAACTATAAAAATCTTTTTCAACTTATTGAGTTCATCAAATTAAGCTCACAAAAAGATATTCTCCATGAAAAACAAGAAAGCTCAATGATTCTGCCTATCATTCAAATCAAAACTGAAACAGTGCAACTAAGTAACTTTGAAGAGATTTCTGAAGGTTGTAACTTGGCCAAAGGGTTGAACAATCAAGGTGTGGATTTCAAGACTTGGCAACTCTATTGGCTGACTCAGAATCTGTTGTTAAGTGATTTTTGTGACTAAGAGCTTCAACAATTTAACACAATGGTTCTCTCAATTTGTTTATTTTTTTTTTTGAACAAAGTAGTGGAATGAATGGGATGGATGAATTGAATTTTCCTCCCCTCATACGCTTTCTCACCCCACCACTTCATTATTTTTTTTCAATTTTATTTTTTATAAGGCACATACCTTATTTTTTATTTTTTTATTTTTCTTCTTTTTTTTCTTAGAGAGAAACCCAACATACATATCTTTAGCAATTTTAGCTTATGAATCACACTAACAACTTAAAAATTATCACACAAAGTAGGCTCCAAAGAATGACTCTTTTAAGGCTCAAAAAGGGGCTACTAGTGGATTTCAAATTTCAAGCAAGAATCTGAGTTTTCAAAAATGCCTATAATCTCTTCTCAACTTACAAAGTATACAAAATCCCAATCAACATGCAACACAAGGCAGAAAAATCTTACAATCATGCATTCAGAGTCCTCAGCTCTCAGAAAAACATAGGGTAAATGGTACCCTTTCTAGAACTCATAAAAACTTTGCCAACAACCAAACAATCAAGATTTCAGATCATTTCTAACAGCATGCAATCCTAACCGCATCAAAACATAGCATCATTTTCAAAAAGTAGTTCAATCAGATAAAGCATTCACAGAGCAATAGTAGCATTTAGACTGGATAAGGAACTGGACTCATGCAATTTAAAAACCTAAAAGCAAAAATTTAAAAATTAAAAATAAAAATAAAAATAAAACTAAAAACTATAAAAAGAAAAACTAAAAAGGCTGGTACAATATACAATTTCCACAAACAGTCCAAGGGAACCTCTTTGCAAATTCAATTTTGAACACTTAAGTTCAAGATGGTTCTTCCTCTTTGGTGTCTATCCTGCAAAATTTAACAAACAGAGTCTTACAAGTAGAAGCTTGCTTGACTTGTTAGTCCACAAAACAGCATACTTAAGAACAAGGGTTGAAAATTGTGTCCACCTAAAAACAAACCAGAATTCTTGAGTTCCCAAAGATCAAAACCATTATAGAAGCAAAGGAAAACTCAAAGTATCAAAAACTTTTCAGGAACTGGTGGACACAAAATTATTTATAAACAAAGGAAACAGAAAATAAAATAAAAACAGAAAGCTTGCCCGAACTCCAGCGCGTGAGCGTTGGGTTTTCCAACGCTTGGGCGCTGGAATAAAAACAAAAAACTGAGCAAACAGGATCCCAACGCCTGAGCGCTAGGATTCCAAAGCTTGGGCGTTGGAAATAAAAATAAAAACTGGGTGGATTCCAGGGGCCTAGCGCATGAGCGCTAGCCCCCCAACACATGAGCGTTGGGTATAACTGGAACCAGGGGGTCTGGCAGGGGCTCAACACTTGAGCGTTGGCCTCCAGCGCCTGAGCGCTGGCCCCTCCTGCAGCAAAACATAGAATTTTTTTCTTTTATTTATTTACAAAGATGGTGCAAAAAATTAAATGACAGAAATGAAACTAGTCCTAAGTTGGGTTGTCTCCCAACCAGCTCATTGTTAAGGTCCGAGATGGACCCTTCCCTTTTTAATCAATTAAGGGAAGTTTTTCTTCTTTTGGTGAATACATCATCTTTGAAATCATCCTCTTCCTCGGACTCATAATGCTTAAGAGTCCCGAATACAGAGAATTTAACCTTTTCATCTCCTACCTTCAAAGATAGGAGGCCTTCTTCCACATTTATCTTGGCATTCCCTATAGCAAGGAATTTCTTTTTCTTTTTTTTTGAATAAAACAGAAATTACACAAAAAATAAAAGAAAGCTAAAAATTACTGAATTTAAAATACTCAAACCTGGACATGGGTTGTCTCCCAAGAAGCTCGATTTTATAGTCTTCGATAGACTTGGTTCCTTCCAGAAATTGTTCAATCAACCGAGGTCTATTGCAAACTGTTTTAGACCCCTTAAGTCATGCAAATTTTGAAAACTTATAGTCATCAAAATAATGGAAACATGTTCAGTATAATCCTCACCATTTTCCCAAATAAGATCACCTATGGACAGTTTAAAAGAATTTTGTTCTTTTTCTTCCGGTGTGGGAAGAAAACCTGATTTTTCACTGGTTAAGCAAACCACTTCTTCAATTTTCTTTTCTTCTATTTTGTCCATAGATTCACTTACCGGGTCAATGGGGGTTTGTTGGTTTATTGGCTGCCTCCCCAAAATTGCATTCAGCCTTCCTTGCAAGATTATTCTGGCCTTCCATTCTTGCACTCGGTTGGGCAAAGATCTCGAAGCTCGCTTGCAATCTAATTCAGAGTAATACTCATCAATTAAATTGAAAACAATACGCTTCCTCTTTTCATCTTCTTTTCCAAGATTAGCCCAAATCTTTGCCAACCATTCCTCAAATGTTCTAGCCATAATTCCTTACAAAATTTCAGCAGACTAAATTAGTAGCACCAGTTCATATAAAAAAATAAAAATAAAAATTTCTAAACAATGTAATAAAAAGACTTAAAAACCTATCCCCGGCAACGGCGCCAAAAACTTGATAGACAAATCCGCAAGCGTACAGTTGAATATCGCGTAATATAAAAGATATCGTACCCAAGGGATAGGTGTCTTTTTACTAACTTATTTAGAGCCTTGTGCAGAAAATAAAAAGATGTATATTGATGTTTAGTTTGTTTAGAGAAAAGAACATGAAATAGCATAAAATATAAATAAGAAAGATGATGATGAGATTAAAGCACTTGGATTGAATTATTTAGCTTATAAAATATTCTAGTAAACTCCTACTTAATTTCTGAATTTTAAAGCCAAGTTCATGATGTTATAGCCTATTATATCTACAAGTTAATTCCTTACAAATGTAGAACTTTCTTCCTAATTACTAAATTCAATTCCTTGCAATTTAGAAAAAACCAAGAAGAAGATGAAGAAAGAATTTCAGGCCAACATAAAGCTATGTTTATCCTAATTCCTTAGTGATACATCATATAGCTTCTTTTAAGTCCTATTTCCCTTACTACTTACCAATTTCCATTGTTATAAGCAATAAGCAAAAACTCGTATGCGCATTAAGATGAAATGAAGAACAAGGAAATAAAACATGAACTGGAAATATTATTCAGAAATGTAGAAGAAAACTAAAGCATAAATTACAAACTAAAACAACCCAAGTAACTTAAAGAAATTAGCCAAGCATGGCTAAAAGAAACATCGAATTACCCTGGACTAGGAGCTCAAGTATGGCTTCCCACAATTCCTAGGAACAATGCTCTTAAGGGAGAAAGAAGAATACTTGTTGTATTCTGAAAAAGGTGTGATGGTGTGTTTTACAAGTGAAGCAAATGGCCCTATTTATAGTAAAATTCTGTCCTCCAGTGCGTGAGCACTGGGATCCCAACGCTTGGGCGTTGGGTGCAATTAAATTCCCACGTTCAGACAGAGGCCCAGCGCTTGAGCACTGGCTTTCCAACGCTTGAGCGTTGGGTGCACTTTCCTACTCAGATCCTAGTCAGAGTCCCAATGCTCAACGCTTGAACGTTGGGCTTCCAACGCTTGAGCGTTGGGTCGCCTGCTGGTTCATTTTCAAGCTTTGCTCTCCTTCATGGTAGTGGATTTTCGATGCCTTCAATGGCCTCCACTCAGCTCCTGTTTACTTCTGGAACCTCCTTCCCACTACCATCAATCCTTCAACCTTATTTTCCATGTGCTTAATTTAGAGATTGTTGGTTCATATTCTTCTTTTTCACTTTTGATCCTCTCTTTGTTAGCACTTCAATTCTGGTCCTTTAACTTCTTGAAACTTTACTTTCCATCCTCCACTCTTGAACTTTTTCACTTTAGTCCTTCCTTTCCTGAAACTTACAAATTGGTCCCTGGACAAAAATGATAATTATACCAGCTTTCCGAAATATATAAAAATAACTATCAAAATTCCTAAAAATATAAAATAAAGTTTAAAAATCAAATAAAAGCTAATCTATACGAAAAATGCAAAATAAATATAAAATCTACATAAAAAGAGTAAAAATCCTATATGAGACTCAAAAATAATAAAATAAAAAGACTAAAAAGACCCTAAAAACATCATACAAAATCCAGTCATCAGGAATGAAGCCAATTGAAGCCCCTTAATTGCCATCAATTTTGCCATGCAGAAGGAGAGCAAAGGAGTTGAAGCATCAGACAAGCTCAACTCCTGAGCGTTGGCAAGCCAACGCTCACGCGTTGGCTCTCTGCCTGGAGCCTAAAATTGCAATTATTTCCAACGCCCATACGTTGGTGGGCCAACGCTCATGCGTTGAGCCCTTGCTTGGCCTCGTGCCAATTCATTTAATTCCAACGCCTAGGCGTTGGTAGCCAACGCTCATGCGTTGAGGTACAGGCAGGAAATTGTTATAAGTAGCTGCTTTCTCTCCTTTGTAAAATATACCGAGATACACTTTCTTACTCTTGAACACCTTATTTCTGAGCTTTTCCTGGAGTTGTGGAAAGCCCTTTGGAGCTCTCAATTCAGGTTTTTATATTTATCATGTCTTTTCTAGCCATATTAGGCTAGTTTTCTTTTAGTATTTGGGTTGTTGTGAATCTTCATAAGACTATGTTATAAGTTTCTGTTTATTATATGAATGAAGTCCAATTCTTAGTATATTTTTCCCCATGTTAATATTATTCTTACTGTACACCAGTTTAAGTTACTTGATTCTTGCACAACAGTAGTTGGTAGGTTTCGAGGGAAATGGGAATTTGGTTGAATGATTTTCTGCTACTTAGGTATAAGGGTAGAAATTGTTAGTGTTGGGCTGAACTTAGAACTTATAATGCTTCAATTGAATTAGCTAATCACTAAGGTATTAGGGTTGGTAATTGAAACTGAAAGTTCTATTTGATTAAGGAATTAACAAGTAGGAAACCTATGCTAGAGCACCTAAAATCATGTTCTAATTTCATATGTAGAATTGATTATGAAAAACTTAGTTAAGTGAAGTGAAACTCAACCCAAGTACTTGCTTTAATAATCATTCCAATCAATCATTTCTTGTTTTTCTTTTTGCTGTTAAAATCCACCAACAATCAAACCTTTTATGCTTTTGTTTTCCAACACTAAACAACTGAACTGGGGTCCAAAATCGATACACTATCCCTGTGGGTTCGACAAATTTTTGTATTACTTCAATACCTCTGTTCACTTGCAGAAAGGCTATCACACACAAATAAAGTCTACTCATAAAAGGTAGAGCATGTTCTTCTAAAGAAAACATGGATTTAAATGACTGCTTTTACACACTTGAAAGTGATAGGAATAATTGGATAAGACAAATAGTGCAAATTAAACTAATTTCCACACCCAAAAACCAGTACTCGCTGGCCCTTATACCTCTCCCCAGATTTGTATCACAAGCATGCATGACATGGCCACCAAATTCTTCCAAGCTAGCCTTCAAAGTGAGACACCAATTTCTTTGAATTCTTCCAAGTATACCTCCCGCTTATGAAGAGAAGCAGGATAAGAAGCATTTGTAAAGGTGGAAATAACCAAGAATATCAATCACACAACCAAAGTTTTGTCATTATCAAAGAAAACTTTTGAACCTTTAGACGCTATAAGTTATGAAAAAATTTAAACTTAATATGTGAGCCATGAACTAGTGCCATTCTTTTTCATTTTTGAAACATTCACTCCAATGACAAACCTTTAAATTTGATTTTTGTGAGCCCTGAGCTAGTAATAAACCCAGAATGGGAAGATAAAACATATTTTAAGAAAAGGAAGCAAGAAACATTTACAATGGATATATGGACTAAATCTGGAATTCTGCAGGAAAAATTTGCATGCTTATTATCATATCAAACTATATGCAAAATAGAAGACATGACTAAGAGTAAGATTAATGAAGTAGAATTTAACTTCTTGGATTGAAAGAAATCATCAGACAAATATAAACTAACATATTTAACCTTAGCTGCTATTAATAATTTAAGAAATTTAACCGTATTATAGCCTGACTTTTGAGAAAGAGGAGCTAGAAGTGTGTCTTGAAGATTGTAGACTCAAAACTGAAGCAATCTAAGTCAAAGCAGCAAAAGAAAAAAATAAAGAAAAAAAAGCTATTATGACCATTTGATACAGAAATTACTAATACAATTAGGAGGGTTTTGCAAAGTTTCTTTTTTTCCCACTCATGATCATGTATATGCTTTTCCTTGTTTTGGAAAGAAACTAATTCACTAAGCTGAAACATCGCAAAAAATCAGCAGATTAGTGATATATTATTATTATTATTATTATTATTATTATTATTATTATTTTTATTATTATTATTATTATTATTATTATTATTATTATTATTATTATTATTGTAGACATAGTACTGATCTTTTGAAAACTAACTTGCCATGTATGGTATGCACATCATTATACCACTACACACATTTTCTCTCAAACTGAAGCCTTCCTTTTTCATACATTAAATATACAAATTCTATATATATAAAAAAATAATATGTTCTCCACTGTACCTATCAAAGCATCCCAAAAAATAACATTTGCAAATAAGGTCCTCATTACAGGGTAGGAATAGACTTCTATAGAAACAGGTCCCTTTAAATGTTGTAAGACCCCTAATTTATTGTAATTCCAGTTTGGCCCTGAACTTGGTTGTAATTGTTTTCTAGTCCTCGGACTTCTTTTGTTTGTAAATTAACTCTTGAGTTAATTAATGTGATGAATCTAAAGTAGAAGAAAGATGGGAGAGAGGAAAGTGCTGAACAAGTATTACCCACCAGACTTCGATCCCGCCAAGCTGAAGGTTCAAGAAACACACAAGAAAGGGGGCTTTGAATTGTGTGACTCATTTTTGATTTTCTTTCTTTTATCTTAGACAATTAATTTTTATATTAGTTTGGCAATACTAATCCACACAATATATATACATATGCATGTAGCAGAAATATAACATAACTACAACTATAAAGCACACATAAATTTTATCCTGGTTCACCCCCATAATCGACGGGGCTACGTCCAGTCCTTGGCTTCACCAAGATTTTCCACTATTTAAACAAATAGTACAAGTATTATCAGGGACTTCTCCCAACAAGTATTTGAAGGACTTCTCCTATCAAGTATTCGAAGGACTTCTCCTTACAAGTATTATCAGGACTCCTCCTTACAAGTATTATAAAGGACTTCTCCTGACACCTTTTTCAAGGGTTGGCTTCTCTACATGGTTCTCTTCTTAATAAGAGTGGGTAGAGGAAATTAAGCTCGGTTTACAGAGAGGATAGGAGTTTGGGTTCTCTGTTTTGGAGGATGTGTGAGTTGGGAAAGATGAGAGTAATACTCTATGAATTTTTCTCACACAGAAACTCCTATACTCAGGTAGAGGTAGACTTGAAGGACCCTGAGTATGAACCAAGGTTCCTTGGCTCTTGGGACAGACTTAGTTGGCATATGGAAGTTTAAGTCTAAGTTGCCCAACTATTTCGGAGGAAGGGTTTTCTATTTATATCTTCAGTTGCTTCTTCTTCTTCAGAACGAGAGAAAACCTGTCCGAAGAGCTTCTTCCTCTCTGAGCTGCACATAACGGCTAGTTCTGCATCTCTCAGCAGGTGTAAGATATGATCTGAGGATCATTGATTCGTCTGGGTTGATGTCGTCTGGCTCCATGCTGAGCAAGTAGATTTGAGCTATGTCTTCAGTATTGAATGCGTGAAGAACCAGCTGTGAAGTTTGTTTTGACCATTTTACCCCAGTGCTTGCCAGCTAACACTCATCACATGCTTTGGTCAGATATTTGAATTTCGACCGTTGAGAGTGTACGATGCTCAGAGATTATTTCCGTTGATGCCGCGATGTCAGCTTGATTTGAGGGAAAGTAGAATATCAGTGGGACCGAGGAATATTGTCCCTTTCTACTTTCTGCCGCAGCCAGTACAATAATAAATATGTAGACGAGGTAGGAGTCTTTTGACCCAAGAATTAATTACTCAAGATGAGAAGAATAAATTATTTGATACTTCTGATAACCTGATATCCTCGAAAAGCACATTTCTTGATCTTTGTACCTTTGATGCACTTGACGCTTGAGCGGACAGATTCTTCCTTAGTAGTTTGGCAGACGTAGTCTCCTTTCAACGCTTGAAGTTCCGCTGCAAAGTAGTTTATATTGGCGGACGAACTTTTCTTCATTCAGTTCTTCTTAACTATTAGAATCTTCTTAGCTTGTAGAAGACTGAATCTTTTCTTTTGATTCCATTCAAGTTTTCCATCTGAGAGAGTTGATTCACAACTTCTTTTTATGATGCTAGAGAAACTTTGAGGCCGAAGGTGTTTCTTCATGGATTATCATGCTCTTTCAGCTTTGAATAGAGCAGTCATCTTTTGATTACTGTAGGCTTAATTGGCAGACTGTTTTGTCTTCTGGAGATAGGCTTTGACTTGAGCGAGCAGACTTTGATGAAGTGTCCTCAAGAGAGAATGTTTAATGTTGTTGCCGCTTTAGCTCTTTTGAATCACCGGACTGTCTTACGCAAGAGTGCTTTCCCTCGTATATCTTTGACAGTGTTTTCTTCAAGGTGACCGGACGAACTCCTCTGATGGACTGATTTTCTTGATGATGCTTTGAAGTTCATTCAGTCCTTTTAGAGATAGTTATTCCTGTACATGAGAGTTTTCACTGTGTTAGGAAATCTAGTTTAAACAATATTAAACCTTAAAGAAATTGTTAATTATCAAAACATAATTATTCATTTAATTGTTTGAATCTAACACAAGCTTCCTAGAGCGAGAAGGCCCAAGACCTAGCAGATCAATGTCCGCATGATGCTTCCCATGAGCATTCGATGCAACACTTGCGGCAATTACATCTACAAAGGCACCAAGTTCAACTCCAGAAAGGAACATGTCATTGGCGAGACATATCTGGGAATTCGAATTTTCAGGTTCTATTTAAAATGCACCAAGTGCTCGGCGGAGCTTACCATGAAGACTGATCCGCAGAATTCGGATTATATGGTTGAATCGGGTGCGACTAGAAATTTTGAACCTTGGCGTGCAGAGGATGAGGTAGCTGATAAAATGAAGGAGAAGAGGGAAGCTGAAGAAGTTGGGGATGCAATGAAATCTTTGGAGAATAGAACACTGGATTCTAAAAGAGAAATGGACATCCTTGCTGCATTGGATGAGATGAAGTCAATGAAGTCTAGGCATGCAACTGTTTCGGTTGATGAAATGCTGGCGGCCTTGCAACGCATAGCAGATGACAAGGAGAAAAGGATGGAAGAAGAAGATGAAGCGCTGATAAAATCAATTCTCTTTCATAATTCAGAAGGTTACGTGAGAAGAATTCATGATGAAGACATTGATAGTGATGAGGAATTTGGTCAGCTTTCAAATGTATATGGTGAAACATCCCGTTATAATCCAAAGAGGCAAAAAGTTTCGGTTGATCTTCCGGGCAAATCAACCGATTCGTTGACAAAAGCCAGTTTGGATGATTCAGGCAAACAAGAAAGTTCACGTGGCAGCGGTGGAAAGCTTCATTCCTTAGTGAAGATTAAAGTAATTAAGAAACATGCTGAACCTGGTGATGAGTGGATTTTATATGATGTTTTTAGGCTATTTTTAGTCTTTTTATTTTATTATTTTTGAGTCACATATAGGTTTTTTATTGTTTTTATGTAGATTTTATATTTATTTTGCATTTTGCATGTAGATTAGATTTTATTAGATTTTCTAGCTTTATTTTATATTTTTAGGAATTTTTCTAGTTATTTTGTATTTTTAGAAAAAGCTGGTTTAGTTATCATTTTTGTCCAGGGACCAATGTGTAAAGTTTCAGGAAGTCAGGGACCAAATTGTAAAAGTTCAAGAGTGGAGGACTTAAAGTGAAGATTGAGAGGATATGAGGGCTTGAATTGAAGTGCTAACCAAGAGAGGATTAAAAGTGGAAAAGAAGAATATGAAGAATCACTCTCTAAATTAGCACATGGGAAAAAGCTTGAAGGAATTGATGATAGTGGAGGAGAAGTTTCAGAATTAAACAAGGGCTGAGTAGTGGCTTTTGATGGCATTCAAATCCCACTAACCATGAAGAAGGAAGGGAAAAACTTGAAGTTGAAGAAGCAGTGCCCAGCGCTGCAGCGCTGGGAAGCCAACGCTCAAGCGCTGGCCTTCGGTCTGGCAGTGGATTTTTAATGCTTCCAGCGCCCAAGCATTGGGAATTCTAGCGCTGAAGCGTTGGAGGCTGGATTTTTACTATAAATAGGACCCTTTTCTTCACTTGAAAAAGACACCTTCATAGAATACAACAAGTATTCTCTCTTTCTCCCTCTTGAGCATTGTTCCTAGGACTTGTGGGAAGCCATATTTGAGCTCCTATCCAGGGTAATTCAATGACTCCTTTAGCCATGCTTGGCTAACTTCTTCTTTAAGTTTCTTGGGTTGTAGTAGTTTATAAATTATGTTTTAGTATTGTTTCTACCTTTCTGAGTTTTATTTTCAGTTCTTGTTTTATTTCCTTGCTCATATTGTTATCTTGCTGTACACAAGAAGTTTTGCTTATTATTTATGTCATAAGATCATTTGGTAAGTAGTAAGGGAACTAGGATCTAAAAAAGGTTATAAGTATATATCTCTAAAGATCATTAGGATAGACGTAACCTTATGTTGGCCTGAATTCATTCTTCATCTTCTTTTCTGGTTAACTAAATTACAAGATCTTGGATTTAGTAATTAGGGAGAAAGTTCTACATTTCTTAAGATCATTAGGATGTAGAAATTCTAGGTTATAGCATCATGAACATGGATTTAAAATTCAGAAATTAAGTAGGAACTTGCTAGCATTTTTATAGACTATGTAAATCAACCCAAGAGCTTAAATTCTTATCATCTTTTCTCTTATCATTTTATGTTATTGTTATTTCTTGTTCTAAAAACATCAACATATATTCTCATCTTTTAAATTTCTGTTTAAGTACTAAATATTATAATAATAAGAACACCTATCCCTTGGGTTCGATCTTTTTATATTACGCGATAGTAAATCGTACACTTGCGATTTCACCTATCACCTGGTGCTGAACGTGGTGCACTATCTTTGTTGTCTCAATATAGCAGTGATGAGGAGTAGGAGGCATGTTTAGTTTGTATCTTAAAATAAAACTGGATGGTTTGTGTAACTGTTTAAATTGAGCTTCTTTAGTGAAATTTAATGTGCCTATTTAAATGGAATTGTATTATTTTATTTTCTGCTCAATGTGCTGCAACTTTGATGCTATGAAACTCATGATTTCTATTGTAAAATGTATGATACCATTATTATCAAATGGTAATCTGGTTGTTGAAAAATTATCCTTTCTAAAAAAAAAAAATTATATGTATTAATAATAGGTGAAAGTGTTTTTGCTTTTTATGTGTACCGTTGAATCGTGATTTGTAACGCAAATCTGTGTTTTAAATATAAAGGAAAACCAAACCTTTTGATGGTCACAAACTCCCTTGAAGAATCTAAAATGTTGTTTATTTTAACCATAGAAGCTTTTAGCCTGTTTTGCGTTTTGTGCAAATAAACCAAAGGTGTGTTTATTCCAGAAGGTTAATTGACTATAAGATTGGGAACCACGTTAATTTGTGGTTAATGTTAGAATATCTGAACATCCCTGACCACATCATAATTCTATCATAAAATAAGTATGTTAGATTATCTCTTAGGTTTATTTTATCTTATTTCATTATGTATAATACTTTGTTTCCTTACTTATTTTGGAATTTAAACCTCAGTTTAAAAATGCTTTTTTGGTGTTCTTTTCTTAGCGGTAATCGTAAAGAACTTCCCTATCTCAAAAACATGTTAACTGGGTTTAGTTTACTTCTGGACTATAAGTTGGAACTGTGATCTTAGACTTAAACCTTATTATTCTTCCTTTTCTGTCTCTGTGAGTGTGTTGAGCCTCTACAAATTTCTTATGTTTCTTTCGGTTGTTTTCTGTCTCTGCCCTGTGGATGCCTTCAAATCTATGTGTTCTAATGTCAGCCTTTGGTGATGATAAAAATGGTTTCAGCTCCTTCCTCATTAACTTGATTGGACGCGGAGTCGATGCGATTCTATGTTCGAAGGTAAGGGTAACTCGGTCTTAGTGTATCGAGTCATGCATGCCTTATATTGAATTGCTTGTGTTTGATATTTGTTCTTGCCTTGAATGATGTGATTGAACTTGGCTTTTAATAATTATATGATTGTTATTTGCTGCTGTACATGTTATAATCGAAACATGATGATAATAAAAAATGAGTATTTGAAGTTGATACTGATATAACACGTTGTTATTGGAATTGATTTGAGATGATATGTAAGCATGTGCTATTATATGACAATGTTTAATGAACAGTTGGTTCGCTTATTGAATTATTTATTGAGATTATTATGGACTGTTGGTTCATGTATTATATTGTCATAAGCATATGCATTACTAGGTATTTTGGTATGATGTGACAGTAATTTGTCCCGTGGGATCATCCGGAGGGTTTGATGTGGCGGATATTCGTCCCGCGTGATCTTCCCTACAAGGGCAATGTGGTGGATACTCGTCCCACGTGATTGTCCTGCTCTGATGGAGCAAAACTTGGCCATAGTTATGCATATAGTTACCCTAGGAATAATTGCATTTAATTGGGTGTTAATGATAGTCTTATAAGATATTATTCCTGTTATAAGATGTGTATGTTCTATTTGTTGTAAATTATCACTTGTCTATTTTCAATATTATTTTGTTTTATGAGTTAACCCTTTTTGTTTGCTATTTGTTGTTTGGGCGCTTAACGCCAGAGACTGACAGGACGAGGAGTTTCATCTCTTAAAGAGAATTATGGAATCAGAGTGCGCAGCAGAAGCGTTGGGGAAATCTGAAGAAGATTATTAATGCTTGGAGGACTTCAATTGTTTATTTTTGAGACCATTTAACGTTGTTGTATTATTATTCGTTTCTGCTTCCGCGTAGTTATTATTATTGTATGGGATTATTATTATGTTAAATAATAATTATTGAGCGTCGAAAATCCATAGTATATACAATCAGGGAAAATTCTAGGTCCCTTTTCATTTGACGTGGATTGTTTTGATTGGTTATTAATGCTTTTAAATCCTACGTGGCATGCTTAGGGCTTTCATTCCTCCTTCCTGATGTCTTCCATTCTTATTGTCTCTCACCATGGTTTTCATACAAAACATTGCATTTAATCAAGTTTATATTCCCAATCATCTCTCTCTTCTTTTTTCATTTTTCCATAAGTTGTTTTGATTGCTTTCTTATCATGTGTTTTATGGAAAAAAGGATGACAATAATAGTCATTAAGGCTAAAATGACTATTTGCGAGTTCCCAATGTTGCCTTCATTCAATGTTTTGGCCTTTCATTCTCCAGTTTTAATATTTCTTCATTTTCCAATTTTCCTCCTCTATCATCCTTTCCACTTCTCGGTTCTCCCTCCCTCCATTATTGTTATTGTTCCATCTTCCCAATGTTGCCTTCATTCAATGCCCTGGCCTTTCATTTTCCAATTTTAATATTTCTTCATTTTCCAATTTTCCTCCCCTCTCATCCTTTCCACTTCTCGGTTCTCCCTCCCTCCATTATTATTATTGTTCCATCTTCCCAAAATCCCAATAAGCCTTCCCCCTCATCCCTTTCTTCCCATTCCCATTTTTGTTCTCCCAACCTTCCTTATTCATCCCCCTATAAATATATTCGAAAGTGAATAAGAGTTATGTACGAAAAATTCTTGCTCTTTATTCACCATGAATCCTGTTTATAGCTTTCTTTCCCAAATTAACCCAACAAAGGATGAATGGACAATAATTGCCCGCGTTGTTAGGTCTTGGTATGGAGCTGTTGTGGACAAGTCGAATCTTCCATTTTCCTACAATCTTTATCTCATGGACAACAAGATAAATCTTAATTTGCTTATGTGTTCAGCTTTCAAATCTCTTCCCCGAGTAATTTTTTACTCCAAATATCTGCTCTTTATGTTGTTTTGCATATAGGGTGATAAGATTCATGCCTTTTTGCGAGGAAGACGATTGTGTACCGCTTTGACCGGATTATCACTGAAGGAAATGTATATTCCTTTCATAATTTTGGTGTAGGACATAGCTCTGGTGATTTCAGACCATCTCATCATCAATACAAGATAAATTTAAAATTTGACACTAGAGTCATTCCGGTTAGCCATGAGAGAGTTCCCCGCAACTTGCTTAGGTTTCATGATTTTGCTGAGATTTTCAATCATTCTTTTGATCATAACATTTTGGTTGGTAAGTATTTTCTGTTGATTCTTTAATTCATCATTGTCTATATTCTTTTATTTTGCGATAAATATTTTTCTTTGTACATATGTTATGGGGACACTTACTGGTGTTGGTACGGAAAGGGAATATGAGCGCAATGGAGTCATGTCAAAAAGGAACCAGATTGAGATTGAGTCTGAAGGGTGAGTTTTTTGTTCAAATCGTTAGTATCAATCTATATTTTTTGTTGTTCCAATTATTTTAAAAACTATGTGATGCAGACGGCTAGCAAAATGTGTTCTGTTCGGAGATTATGTCGATGAGTTGAATGCGTTTCTCAGAGATGGAAATATTACCAATGTTGTTGTTGTTGTTTTGTTAGCTAAGATTAGGAATTTTCAAGGTATTTTGTCTCTAATTTTTGGTCTACAGTCTTTTAATTTTAATTGTTTTACTTCTATGAGGTTTTGTGCCATTCCATATGTTTTATGCAGGTGAGTATCAGTTACAGAATGCATATAATTGTACTAAGATCATGTTCAATGCTGATATTCCAGCAGCTGTGATCCTAAGGAACAGGTATGTTAGTATATGTAATATCAATAGTTATGATTTTAACATTTATCCTATTATCCCCAATTTGGTACTAACTACAAAGTCCTTAGTTTGTTAGAAAAAACTGAAACCCCAACCCAGAGTTTGAGTCAGATAACTGATCCAATCCGGCCAACAGAAGAAGACGAGTTTTTGAGGCTTTTCCCGATGGCTACCATTGCAAATTTATTGGAATGTAAATCGGTATGTTTTTTTATCACGCTATGTTATTTTCCATGCACAATGCTTTGTAACTTTTAACATTCTTTTTTTTACTGGAGGACTAGCTTCGTTGTTTTTGGGACTATTGATGAGATTGTCAACCATGGTGATTGGTGTTATAATGCATGCAAGTGTAACAAGTCCGTTTATGCTGATGGAAAGTTCTTTTTTTGTGAAAACTGTAACAAACACGTCATTAATCCTACACCTAGGTATTTAAATATATATTTTTTTGTTTAATGAATTTTCATCTTCTTTTTTCCACATTGAATCTAACTCTTTGACATTTATCAATTTCTTTTCCTATTACATAGGTATAAGCTCAAAGTCAGTGTGGTTGATGGTACCGGTTCTACAAAATTTGTCATATTCGACCGTGATGGTTGTGCCCTTCTCAATAAGACCTGTAAGGAAATGTTAGACTATATGGAAAAGGTAAAAATAATTTATGTGAAAAATTCTTTGTTGGTGTTATATCTCATCTCATTGGTACTTTTATGTTATTTTCTGTCAAATTGATTTCTGAATAATTACAGGATGGTGATTCTTTAAGCATCCCGTCTGAGATTAGTTCATTCGTTCAAAAACAGTTTCTATTCAAAGTAGAGGCGAAGGATAACTTTGGAACCATGTTTGATTCTGCCTTCACTGTTAAGAAAATATGCTAGGATCCTGACATAATTTTAAAGTTCCAAACAAATGTAACAGTAATATATATATACCTATATTTATTTTGTTTTCTTTCCTTTCAAAATTACATTTTCATGATTATTTTTTAATTTATATTTTATAGGTTAAAAAATGCTAATTCTCTTATAATTTTTCTATCGTGTAGGAAAATGATGTTTCTGATGTTTTTGCATCCAATACAAAATCACTGTCTGAGGTCTGTTATCTTTTGTTATGTTTATTACAATATTTCGAAATTATTTCTTTTAATTTTTTAATTTTTTATACTATACGACTTGCAAATACCTGAGAGTAATGTTGTCGTTAAAGCAAGTAATGTCTGTCAAATCACTCCGAGCTCTCTCCCTGACATAACTGCATTAGAAGAGACTGCGGTTGTGGCGACAGTCCAGGTAATTCCTTCAAGTTTTTTTTTTATAATATTTGATCCTTACTCTTTCACAATTTTATACTTTTTATTATATCTCATTGTTTTTGTATGGACAGGCTGATTCTTCTGTTGTCAACAATGATAATCTTCAATATGTTGGAGTTGTTGCTGAAAATGGTTGTCACTCTCCTATAGCTCCGCTTGAATCACAGTCTAATGATCTTCGTGTTGATGGTGTCGCGGTGAACCTTGCAGAAACTCAGACAGATCTCGATAGTGTTGTTAAATCTTGCTCCCTTTCCAAAGTTCGTGATGAGGTGACTCCTTCTAAAAGGCCAACAACTAATGGTTCTGTAGACGAAGGTTTAGCCAGCTCCAAAGTGAAGTAGTTGAAGACTATTAAGAAGGAGAAGAATTAGTCGTTATTATTTATTTCAAAGTTATATATGCTGGATTTTTGCTGTTGAAGATGATTCTGTAGACAATGGTTTTGTTGGATTTTTGCTGGCACCTTGGTTTTAATACCTTGGTTGTCCCATTTTGCTACTCATGTTTTTTGGTTAATGGCTATTTTGAAGTAGGTTTTTTATCTCAGTTTTTTTATTAGTATACGTGTAAATAATATTTAACGTCGAATTAAACCTCCAATTAAAATAATTTTTATTAATCCTTTTTCTAATACGTGTTTTTATTTAGGAAGTTTTTCATATTTCAAAAACACAATCAAATGGAGTTTGACACCAGGCCTTCCAGATCTTTCATCGTAGAATTGGTACCTAACAAGGTATATATAATGTTCTATTGTTTTGCTGTTGTCTTATTCTATAACTACGCAATTATAATGTTTAGAAAAAACTCTCAATTTTCTTATGCTTTATAGGGGTGTGCCCCAATTTCGTGCTATTGGCACCAAGAATTTCAAAAATGTGTTACAGAGACTGTTGTTTTGAAAGACGACAAAAAAAACATGCTCCACATTATGTTGGAAGATTGTGGCCATGTATCTGAATTTACAGATGGAATAGAAGGACTTATAGATCATTGTGGCCTTCAACGTGAAGGAGGATGACTCGAGGTGTGTTATTTAGGGGGCTGCGACTTTCATATTAAAGTTAAAGACAGAGATTTTAGATCAATCTCTACTGGACATGAAGGAAAGAATTTTTATTTCGGATGGATGCCAACGCAAGTTGTAGAAACTGACGTCTTCAAATCCTCCGTAACGGAATCCACAAAGAAACAATTCAATTGATCAATGTTTTACTACGAAAGTCAGCTTTCACCATTGCACATCATTACGAACAGAATGGTGGGTTATATTTACTTAATCATGTTATTTTATATTACTTAGTTGTTATTAACCATTTTTTTAAAGAGCTATGATTGTTTTTAATATTTATGCCTTAATCTAGACTTTGCCAGCAGCGTTGGTGAAGCATGCATTGCTTCCGGATAAACCTTCATTTTGTGTATTAAGAGATGCAAGTAAGCGAAGGTTTTATTGTGAATGTTCCTGGAACAACAAAAAACAATCAAAGTGTTGCCCCGATTTTCGCCTTATTGAAAATGTTACTTTCAAGATGATGATAATCACAAGATGATTGTTGTGATTGCAGCGGAATTGAGTATTGCTTGAAAGTAAAAGATGAAGGATGAAGGAAATAACACACAGAGTTTTATCCTGGTTCTCCTTCAATCCACCGAAGGCTACGTCCAGTCCCTCAAAGAAACCCCTTGAGGATTTTTCCACTATTGATAAAAATCTCTTACAAGTTCCTAACCCAAGGATCCCAAGAATTTCTACCAATATCCTATGAAAGCAAACCACTTTCAGCAGCCCCTGAAAGCAAACCGCTTTCAGTTCCTGAAGGCAAACCACCCTCCGTCCTTGAAGGCTAAACCACCTTCAATCAATACCCTGAAAGTATACCACTTTCAGTGACAACAACCCTTCACCGAATACCACGATGATAACTCAATCTTACAGAAAGAGATGAAGAAGAGTTTACAATTGGCTGTATCAATCATTTTAACATAGAAATGGATTGATCATGACAAATTATGCTTTAAGGCTTTTAAGCATAATACAATTCTGAGTTCTTCAAGATATGAACAACTAAAGTGTTCTTATAGACATAAAGATCATGAACTCAGAATTTAGGCTCTTGAAGGTTTAAGTTCTAAAAGATGAACTAATTTTGACAAAGCTTTGGCCTAATGTTGTATTCTCATGTGTTGTGTGTTGTCTCTTGTGTTCTGGACTCAAATGGACTTTATATAGGCAAGGGAAACGTCCTTGAACCATCACAACCCTTTTCAAAAGGTTTGGGACACAATGGTTCATGAAAAGATGTAACTTTTCGTTCTGGTAATCGATTACTTCACTTAGTGTAATCGATTACACTAATAGCCGTTTCAGTTTGAATTTGAATTTCAAACATGTAATCGATTACAAACAACAAGTAATCGATTACTTGCCTAGGTGTAATCGATTACCAGAATCCTGAAATCGATTACACTGAAGTCCATCTTCCAGAAACTTGATCCTTTGAGATCGGCTTAAGGTTTTCTACTTCTTTTAAGTTATGAAAACACTTAGCTTGATTAGTTTAGGTGTTTTAAGAGCCTTTATGCTTTAATAGACCTTTAGAAGCATAACTCACCAAAACTAAGACTTCAAGACTATTGATGAACTTTGTAGCGTTGTTTCTTCGAAGTCTTCTTTTCTTCTTTTTGTTGATGAGTTTGTCGTCATCAAAACCACAGCCAGGGTCAGGAGCAAGACCTTCTTCACATCTAGAACAACTTGATCAATTGCTTGATATAAGTAATTCTTTGTTAGTTCAGATAGCAACCTGAGAGGGGGGGGGGTGAATTAGAGTTGCCCCAATTTTCGCCTTATCGAAATTATTACTTTCAAGATAGTGATGATCACGAAACGATAGTTGTGATTGCAGCGGAATTGAGAATTGCTTGAAAGTAAAAGATGAAGGATGAGAGGAATTCACACACGGAGTTTTATCCTGGTTCACCTTCTATCCACCGAAGGCTACGTCCAGTCCCTCAAGAAAGCCCCTTGAGGATTTTTCCCCTATTGATAAAAATCTCTTACAAGTTCCTAACCCAAGGACCCCAAGAATTTCTACCAATATCCTGTGAAAGCAAACCACTTTCAACAGCCCCTGAAAGCAAACCGCTTTCAGTTCCTGAAGGCAAACCACCCTCAGACCTTGAAGGCTAAACCACCTTCAATCAATACCCTGAAAGTATACTTCTTTTAGTGACAACAACCCTTCACCTAATACCACGGTGAAAAACTCAATCTTACAGAAAGAGATGAAGAAGAGTTTTACAATTGCCTGTATCAATCCTTTAACATAGAAGTGGATTGATCATGAGAATTTATGCTTTAAGGCTTTTAAGCATAATATAATTTTGAGTTCCTCAATATATGAACAACTAAATTGTTCTTATAAACATGAAGATCATGAACTCAGAATTTAGGCTCTTGAAGGTTTAAGTTCTAAAAGATGAACTAATTTGGACAGAGCTTTGGCCTAATGTTGTATTCTCATGTGTTGTTGTGTTCTGGACTCAAATGGACTTTATATAGGCAAGGGAAACGTCCTTGAACCATCACAACCCTTTCCAAAAGGTTTGGGACACAATGGTTCATGAAAAGATGTAACTTTTTGTTCTGGTAATCGATTACATCACTTATGTAATCGATGACACTAATAGCCGTTTCAGTTTGAATTTCAAATTCAAACATGTAATCGATTACAAGCAATGGGTAATCAATTACTTGCCTAGGTGTAATCGATTACCAGAATCCTGAAATCGATTACACTGAAGTCGATCTTCCAGAAACTTGATCCTTTGAGATCGGCTTAAGGTTTTCTACTTCTTTTAAGTTATGAAAACACTTAGCTTGATTAGTTTAGGTGTTTTAAGAGCCTTTATGCTTTAATAAACTTTTAGAAGCATAACTCACCTAAACTAAGACTTCTAGACTATTGATGAACTTTGTAGCGCTGTTTCTTCGAAGTCTTCTTTTCTTCTTTTTGTCGATGAGTTTGTCGTCATCGAAACCACAGCCAGGGTCAGGAGCAAGACCTTATTCACAATCTCCCCCTTTTTGATGATGGCAAACGCATTCTTGATACTTGAAGATCATATTTGCAATTCTGTTGAAGAACTCCCCCTGATTGATGTAATCTAGTATTTCTCCCCCTTTCTAATGGACTTGTTGAAATCCTGCATATGATCTTTAATATGGACTTGGTGGTGGTAAGGACATCAACATGAAAGGGACAAGTTTTGGTACGAGGGGGATGAAGTTTCTTTATCTCAGAAGGAGTAAAGCGACATAATGATTGATAAAACGACTCGAAATTGTAGTCGGGCCAGGGGCAGGGCAAATGAGTTCCCAACTGTGCACCAGAAGTGGGAAGACCCAAACATCTTCCAAGAGATATAAGAGAGTATTGAACAGTAGTCCCTTTAACAGAGGATTTGATGCCAGTGCCTTGAACTTCCAAGTTGCAGTAGAAAACCTTGACTAATTCTGGATAGTAAGGTGTAGTTGACGTAATAAAATTATCGAGATATTGATTCCCGAGTAAAGCAGGAAACGTGAGGCCAGCGTCGAGGAAGGAATTGAAGTTGGCATAGGTGGGTGTGCGAATAGTTTGTTTGACAAAGTGAGAGATAAATCGAGTTTTCTCAGCAGAAGTGGGGAGAAGGCGTGAGAAATTTAATGGATTGTGAGGACAAAAGGATGAGGATAGGCAAGGAGAGAAAGACATGTTGCCGTGGATGTTAGGAAGCAGGGTTTAGAATGAATCTTGGAAGGTATGTTTGATCATCATCTAAGGCTGATTTAAATAACTCGAGCATGTAATTGATTACGGCAGTTGGGTAATCGATTACAGAGGAATTGATCCAAGTTTGAATTTCAAAGGATGGAGGGAAATTTGAAATTCTGGCAGTTTTTTTCGAGCAGGTAATCGATTACAGCAGTTGGGGCAGCAGTTGGGGTAATCGATTACTAGAAGTTTAAATTTTAAATTTATTCAAATTTTGAGTAGGTAATCGATTACAACAGTTTGGGTAATCAATTACTTATAGAATTCTAACAGGCACGAGGACTGAGATCAAGGATAATCGATTACAGGACCTATGGTAATCGATTACTAAGACATTTTTATGAGTTCTAGACTCTAGAATCCTATGTAACATATTTTAAATACATATTGAAGCACATAATCAAGCTAAATGCATATAAACATATATTATGACAATGATTATGCAACAAAACATGTTACTTTAAATGTCATGCTCATCTAATATGCCTAATTCTCTTCTAATCTTAAAGAATGAATCTTTAGGAAGAGGCTTAGTAAAGATATCTGCTAATTGATTATGAGTATCCACAAAAGAAATCTCAATATCTTTCCTCATAACATGATCTCGAAGGAAATGATGACTTATATCAACATGCTTAGTTCGAGAATGCATGATAGGATTTTTAGTGAGATTTATGGCACTTGTGTTGTCACATTTAATTGAGATGCAGCCCAGCTCTAAGCCATAATCTTTGAGTTGTTGTTTGAGCCATAGTGTTTGTGCACAACAACTTCCTGCAGCAATATATTCTGCTTCAGCAGTACTTAGAGCAACACATGCTTGTTTCTTGCAAGACCAAGAGACAAGGGCATTTCCTAACAAGTGACAAGTACCACTAGTACTTTTTCTTTCAGTTTTACAACCAACATAATCAGAATCAGAATATCCAATCAAATCACAAACACTCCCTTTGGGATACCACAAACCAACATTTGTAGTTCCTCTCAAGTATTTGAAAATCCGTTTAACGGAACTCAAATGTGATTCCCTAGGAGATGCTTGATATCTAGCACATAGACACACACTAAACATAATATCAGGTCTACTTGCAATTAAGTATAGAAGAGATCCGATCATACCTCTATATTTAGTAATGTCTACTGGAACACTGGATACATCTTGATCTAAATATGTGTTAGACCCCATTGGTGTGGCTATGGCTTTGCAATCATCCAAATCATATTTCTTTAATAACTCCTTGCAAAACTTTGATTGATTGATGAATATTCCATCACGTGATTGCTTGATTTGCAATCCAAGAAAGAAATTTAACTGTCCCATCATAGACATCTCAAATTCTTTTTGCATCATGTTAGAGAAATCCTTACAGAGAGATTCGTTAGTTGCACCAAAGATAATATCATCAACATAAATTTGAACTAATAAAGTATTACCTTTGGTCCTTTTGATGAACAAGGTTGTGTCAGCCTTACCCTTTTCAAATCCTTTATCACAAAGGAATGTGCTTAATCTATCTTACAATGCACGAAGGGCTTTCTTAAGACCATAGAGTGCCTTCTTTAATCTGAAGACATGTGAAGGGAACTTTGGATCTTCAAATCCTGGGGGTGGCTTCACATAGACTTCTTCTTGAATATATCCGTTCAGGAAAGCACTTTTGACGTCCATTTGATATAATGGAAAATTTAAAGAACAAGCATACGCCAACAGAAGTCTTATGACTCCAACCTTGCTACTGGTGCATAGGTTTCATCAAAATCTATGCCTTCTTCTTGATTATAACCTTGAGCAACCAATCTTGCTTTGTTCCTAACTATGATACCATTTTCATCTAACTTATTTCTGAATACCCACTTTGTTCCAATAATATGCTTATCACTAGGCTTTGGAACAAGTTCCCAAACTTGATTCCTTTCAAATTGGTTTAGTTCTTCCTGCATTGCTACAATCCAATACTCATCCTCCAGAGCATCATTTACTTTTGAAGGTTCTATTTGAGAGACAAAGGCCATATTCAAAACTGAATCATTTAAGCGTAGCCTTGTAGAGACGCCTCTAGAAATATCACCAATAATATTATCAACTGGATGATCCTTATGGGTTCTTTATTCTTTTGGAAGTTGATAAGTATTATCTTTAATGTGCTCTTCTTGTATTGGATTTTGATCTCTATCCTTTTGAGAATCTTCATCGACAATGACATCTTCTTCTTCATTATCTGGAAGATTGACTTCATCTTCTATTTATGATTTAGATTCATCAAAAGAGACATGTATGGATTCTTCCACAGATAGAGTATTCTTGTTAAAGACTCTATAAGCTTTGCTTGTTAGAGAATTACCAAGAAAAATACCTTCATCAGATTTTTCCTCAAATTTACC
This sequence comes from Acmispon strigosus, assembly GCA_030819835.1. NCBI lineage: Eukaryota > Viridiplantae > Streptophyta > Magnoliopsida > Fabales > Fabaceae > Acmispon > Acmispon strigosus. The sequence continues at coordinate 13,633,548 of JAUAMA010000004.1, read as the reverse complement.
AAGGTTCTCCTTTCCATTATTCAAAACAAAGCATTTGGATCCAAAAGCATGTAGATGAGAGATATTTGGTTTCCTTCATTTGTAGAGTTCATAGGGGGTTTTCTTCAGAATAGGTCTAATAAGAACTCTATTGGAAACATAGCAAGCAGTACTTACAGCATCAGCCCAGAAATTTTTTGGGAAGGCTTGATTCACTTAGCATGGTTCTTGCTAATTCTTCAAGTAATCTGTTCTTCCTTTCTACAACATCATTTTGTTGTGGTGTTCTCGGAGTAGAGAAATTATGTGATATTCCATTTTCATCACGTAGTTCTTGAAATTTTTGATTCTGAAGTTCTCCACCATGATCACTTCTAATAGAAGAAATCTTTAAAGACTTCTCATTTTGAACTAGCCTTGCATATCTCTTGAATGCATTGAAGGCTTCATTCTTATGAGGCAAGAATAACGTCCATGTAAATCTAGAGAAATCATCAACAATAACAAGTGCATAGAAATTACCTCCGAGGCTTTTTGTTCTTGAAGGTCCGAACAAATCTATATGTAGCAATTGAAGGGGGCTTGAAGTCGAAACTATGTTCTTTGGTTTGAAAGACCTTCTGGTTTGCTTCCCTTTTTGACATGCATCACAAAGCTTGTTGATGAGTGGATATTATATGATGTTTTTAGGTAGTTTTTAGTCTTTTTATTTTATTATTTTTGAGTCACATATAGGTTTTTTATTATTTTTATGTAGATTTTATATTTATTTTGCATTTTGCATGTAGATTAGATTTTATTTGTTTTTCTACCTTTATTTTATATTTTTAGGAATTTTTATAGCTATTTTATATTTTTAGGAAAAGCTGGTTTAGTTATCATTTTTGTCCAGGGACCAATTTGTAAAGTTTTAGGAAATCAGGGACCAAAATGTGAAAGTTCAAGAGTGGAGGACTAAAAGTGAAGATTGAGAGAATTAAAGGGCCAGAATTGAAGTGCTAACCAAGAGAGGACCAAAAGTGGAAAAGAAGAATATGAAGCAACTCTCTTCAAATTAGCACATGGAAAATAAGGATTAAAGGATGAGTGGAGAATTGATGGTAGTGGGAAGGAGTTTTCAAAAGTTAATTGGTGGCCAATGAAGGCCATAATGGCCATCAACTCCTCCACCATTGATTTTTTACTATAAATAGGGGTCTTTTCCTCACTTGTAAAACACACCTTCTTAGAATACAACAAGTATTCTCTCTTTCTCCCTCTTGAGCATTGTTCCTAGGACTTGTGGGAAGCCATATTTGAGCTCCTATCCAGGGTAATTCAATGTCTCCTTTAGCCATGCTTGGCTAATTCTTCTTTAAGTTTCTTGGGTTGTAGTAGTTTATATTTATGTTTTAGTTTGTTTTTACCTTTCTGAATATTACTTCTATTTCATGTTTTATTTCCTTGTTCTTCATTCATCTTATGCGCATAAGAGTTTTTGCTTATTACTTATACGAATGGAAATTGGTAAGTAGTAAGGGACCTAGGATTTAAAAAAGGTTATAAGTATACTTCACTAAGGAATTAGGAAGGACGTAACTTTATGTTGGCCTGAATTTCTTCTTCATCTTCTTCTCTAGTTAACTAAGTTGCAAGGAATTGAATTTAGTAATTAGAAAGAAAGTTCTACAATGTGTAAGGAATCAACTTTTAGATACACTAGGCTATAGCATCATGAAATTAGATTTAAAATTCAGAAATTAAGTAGGAACTTACTAGCATATTATATAGACTATGTAAACCAACCCAAGAGCTTATTCTCTATCATCTTATTCTCTTTTATTTCATTGCTATTCCATGTGCTACCTTAAACAAACTTTCATCAAATATTTCTTTTTAATTTTCCTGTTTAAGTACTAAATTTTATAATAATAAGAACACCTATCCCTTTGGTTCGATCTTTTTATTACGCGATAGTTAATCGTACACTTGCGATTTTCCTTATCACTTGTCTTTCTCGAATCTTATCTTTGGAAGCCCAACAACAAGATCATGCTTGACTAGTTTGTTTAAATGATCTATGTGTATATGAGCAAGTCTTCTATGCCATAGCCAGGAATCACTATTGTTCTTGGCCAGAAGGCATCTTACGTTTTGTGGAATCTCATCCAAGGAGATCATGAAGACTTTATTTACTTTATAACCAGAAAACTTAATTTCTTTAGTTTTCACATCTTTTACTACACATATATCATCAATGAAACCAACTTTCAAACCTTTGTCACATAGTTGACTGATACTCAGAAGATTATGCATCAAACCATCAACGTAAAGAACTTTATCGATGACTGTTTGAGGGGGTGTGCCTATTCTTCCAATACCGAGTATCTTTCCCTTTTGATTGTTTCCATATGTGACAAAACCTTTTTCATAGGTATAAGAAATGAAAACTTGGTTTTGTCTCCTGTCATATGTGATGAGCAGCCACTATCAAGATACCATAAATCCTTTGCTGCTTTCATACACACCTACATGACAAAGTTCAGACATGGGTATTAGGAACCCAACAACAAGTTTTGGGTCCTTCTAAGTTAACATCCTTTCTAACCCAAATGTAATCCCTATTTGGTACTCCTACATGTTTGTAGTAACATCTACTAGGGGTATGTCCTATTTTGTTACAATAAGTACAAGAATAATGATTGTAACTAGATGTTTGCCTAGGAGTAGGATGAATCTTCTTAGGAGGTCTATTAGGATTGTTCTTCCTATTGTTCATATCCATAAAAGATTTGGTCTTAGTGTTTTTAGAAGATCCTTCCATCATGTTTGGTTTTACAAACACAGTTTTCTTGACTTCCTTAGTCTTTGGGTAAGAAGTATATCCTAGACCTGACTTATTGTTTGAATGTCTTTGAACACTTGGAATATCATCTAACTTCTGTTTTCCTTTATTGAAGTTATGAACTCTTTGTTGAAGATTATCTATCTTTTCTTCTAAAGAACTACACTTAGTGCATTTATGAGTAATATCCAACTTAGATTTTACTATGTCTAGTTCTTCTTGTAAAGTTCTACACTTACTTTCTAAGGATAAAATCAAATCATTTTGCCTAGTGCTAACCTTAGAAAATTCTTGACATAATTTAAACATATTTTCCATGGTAAACTTTAAATCATGAAAAGATATAGAATTGTCACTAACCTGGGAATCTTCAATATCTGAATCATGTGAGGCCATCAAAGCAACTTGTGCTTCTTCTTTGTCAGAGTCTGATAATGAACTTACTTCATTATCATCCCAAGCCAAATATGCTCTTCGTGTGGGTTGATCCTTCTTTTCGAATTTTTCTCTTAGACCATGTTTCTTCTTTTGAAGATTTGGACATTCTGACTTGAAGTGTCCAGGCTTGCCACATTCGAAACATGTGATCTTTTGAGAGGAAGAAGACTCATTGTTCCTTTGGAAAGATTTGTTGTTGTTGAATTTCACACCTTTTCTTTTAAGAAACTTTCCAAAATTCTTTACTAGAAGATTCACATTTCCATTGTCTTCTTCTTCAGAATCTGCATCATAATCTTCTTTGATGCTTTCTTTTGCTTTTAGGGAAATGGATCGATACTTCTTCTCATGTTGTTCATTCTCTTCCAAACGATTCAACTCCAACTCATGTTCTTGGAGTTTTCCAAAAAGAGTTGCAAGAGTCATTTTTGATAAACTCTTCTTCTCTGAGATGGCCGTTACTTTTGGTTGCCATACTCTTGTAAGTGATCTTAGAACTTTCATGTTCAAGTCACTGTTTGAAAATTGTCTACCAAGAGCAATCAAATGATTAATTAAATGAGTGAATCGTTTTTGCATATCTAATACCTTTTCTCCTGGAAGCATTCTGAACATTTCATATTCTTGAGATAGAGTATTGATCTTTGATCTCTTGACTTCATCTGTCCCTTCATGAGTCACCATCAACGTATCCCATATTTCTTTCGATGTAGTGCACGTTGATACTCTGAAAATTTCATCCATCCCAAGGGCAGATGTAAGAATGTTCATTCCTTTGAGATCATATTGAACCTTCTTCTTTTCTTCTTCACTCCAAGTACTTTCTGGTTTTACTTGTGAAGTTCCTTCTACTTCTGCTACAGGCACAAAGGGACCTTCTTCAATGGCTTTCCAAATTCCTGCGTCTAATGACTTTATGAATATCTTCATTTTGATTTTCCAGAAGTCATAGTGTTCTCCATTGAAGAATGATGGCCTGTTTATGTTGTGTCCTTCACTAGTTCCATGATTGGAAGAGGATGCCATCTTTTCCCGGACCTTAGGAATAACTTACCTAAACTTCCGCTCTGATACCAATTGTTAGTTCAGATAGCAACCTGAGAGGGGGGCTGAATCAGAGTTGCCCCAATTTTCGCCTCATCGAAATTATTACTTTCAAGATAGTGATGATCACGAAACGATAGTTGTGATTGAAGCGGAATTGAGAATTTCTTGAAAGTAAAAGATGAAGGATGAGAGGAATTCACACACGGAGTTTTATCCTGGTTCACCTTCTATCCACCGAAGGCTACGTCCAGTCCCTCAAGAAAGCCCCTTGAGGATTTTTCCACTATTGATAAAAATCTCTTACAAGTTCCTAACCCAAGGACCCCAAGAATTTCTACCAATATCCTGTGAAAGCAAACCACTTTCAACAGCCCCTGAAAGCAAACCGCTTTCAGTTCCTGAAGGCAAACCACCCTCAGACCTTGAACGTCATGTCATTTTTTGTCTTCAACCGTGCTTCAGTCAAGTTTGATAGTATTATAAGGTTTCATCAGAAAATTAACATGGACTGTTTGAGATTTATCCTGATATGTATTGTTACCATAATATTAATGAAACGGTTTCTGCTAATGATTATTATGTATCTGATTTAAAGTTTATCTTCTAAAAATTTTTTGGAGTAGATTATGAGGTGAAATGTTTATTTCCAAAGTAATGATATGAGACCTAGTTTTTATTCAAAAGCCATATTTTTCTTTGATAGTTGTTTGATAATTAGCGTCCCCTTTGGACTTAACTAATTTTAATGATTGGCATGTGTGAGTGTTTCTTCCAATTTTTCTTATGCACATGTACGGTGTGATAAAAGATACCATTTATTTTACATTGGATTAGAGTCCGAAGATGACCATTTGATAGATAGAAACATGAGTTGATTTGTTTATTGAGAGTTTCGTTGACTATGTTTATTACTATCTTTGCTCGCAAGTTTGAAAGGGAAACAAGAACAAATTGACTTTGATGGTTAATTTTAAAGTTATCCATAATGTGACAATTTAGATGGAAATATAGTTGGCATGAGATAGCATTTTTTGAGAAACTCACACACATTGAAGATTGCAATAAAGTTACTTGCTTCATGATCTCACATAATGATCTCTTAATATAGTTCAATTCCAATAGTTGTTTTGGCTTGCCAATTTTGAGACCACCTAAAAGCTGTTTTGAAACAAATGTTGGTGAAAGATGAAACAAGGGAAAATATGAAACATATTCTCAGTGAAGAGATAATGGTCCAGTGGTGACCTAAAAAGTTACTCTCACTGAAGAGGCAATGGTCTAGTGGCAACCTAGATAGCTGCTTCGATGCAACCAAGGGGCTTAAAAACCCCCTATCTTTGGCATCCTCACCTCGCGAGAGTTTGGGGGCGGCACGGAGGTTCGCCTGGGACGACATGCGCGACCCTTGAGAAATACGGAAAAATATCTAGCCTTGATCGAATTAAATCGAGCACTGTCTTTGATCACAACCTTGGGCAACCCCAGTAGCCATTGGGATCCGAGCAAAAGTCTCACTGAGCAAAAGCCTCACCAAGAGAGAAAAATTCTTGATCGAATTAAATCAAGAAAAAGACTCGCCGGAATAAGGTTGTGCGAAGCCCCATTCTGGCGGGCAAAAGCCTCAAACATGAAAACTTTAGCACAAACACAGGGCGTGTGGGTCACAACGTGACTCATAAAATAAAGCCTTGTCCACCCTAGTCGCGTAAGCCCAAGCACCAAAAAGTCTCGCCAGTAGAGCCATGGGATTAAGTCTCGTTACAGGAGATGAAACCATGAAATTCAACAAAACACCATAGTGGCTAGTGAATCATGCAACACAACAATAACAATAACAACAACAACAACAACAACAACAACAACAACAACAACAACAACAACAACAACAACAGAGAGAGAGAGAGAGAGAGAGAGAGAGAGAGAAGGCCAAAAGAATAGTATCACTAGCAAGTCGATAACAAGTCAAATCAAGGAAAAAATTGGCAAGTGAAGACTTATGTGTAAAGTGGAATGAACACCACTTAAAGATCTTGATCTTCCTCAAGCTTGGAGTAGCATGCCCGCCAAAAAAATGAGGTATTCATGAAGTATTGAATTATTATTTTGAGAACTAATGATTTTGTTTGCAGTTGAGAAATATAGAAAACAGATAATAGGATAAGGAAAGCAAGATGAGGTACATCTAGGCGAGTGACTCCATCCCAACGTGGAGAGTGATTCCCCACCAGAATCACACTTTCTAGATTGGCGGTCACTTTACTGTATGGCGATTTGTTCCATTCTTGTGGGCTTAGTGGACTTATGGATTGGTTACGACACCCGTCAGGCGAATGACTTCTTTTCGACGAGCCACCACGCGACCTGATGACCTCTTCATACCACGCTAAGCATGTCGAGTTAATCCAGAGTCTCATTCACTCATGACTTCTCTATATGATGTTGTATGCATTTTCCTTCACTAGGTTTTTATCCTAAAGGGTTTTTCCTAAGAAGGTTTTAACGAGGAACATTCTATAGGGATGGCCGCCCAAAGGAAGCGTTGGTTAGGATTCCATGGTGAGAACTCTATGAAGACACACTTCATCTTCATGGCTCAGACTCGGGGTCTTGTGCGCTTGTGAACTGGGCGAGCACTTCCCCTGGTGGCGAGCCATGAAGACTTATGAAGACACACTTCACTTTCATACTTCAATCTTGGTGTCTTGTGGGCTTGTGGACTAGGCGAACACTTTCCCTGGTAGCGATCTAATAACCAAATCCGCAAGTGTATGGAGGTTATCGAAGTAATATAAAAGATTATCGTTCTCCACAGGGATAGGTGTTTCAAAATCTATATTTAAGATGTTTAGAACTAGAGCAGAAAAATAAATTGATTTGGTTGATTTTGGTTTGAGTAAGAACTCGGAAGTTCAATTCGCAATGAAAATATAATGGTAAAAATTAAGAACTTGGGTTGACTATATAGCTTATAAATTATGCTCTTAGAATCAATTTTATATTTGTAATTTAAGCAAGAAAATCATGATGTTCTAGCCTAGTTTATTTACAAGTTAATGCCTTAAACATGCAAAGCTTTCTTCTAAATTACTAAGTTTAATTCCTTAGCTTTTTAGTTAATTTAATAAGAAGCTTAATTCTATATTCAGGCCAACATAAACAAAGCTTATCCTAATTCCTTAGTGATATGCAAAATGTTATTCCAATTCCTATTTCCCTTATTACTTAACAATTACCATTCATAACGAAATAAGTTAAAACACTTGAGTACAGCAAGATAGATGAAGAACAAGGAAATGGAAAATGAAATGCATTTTATTCAGATATAAAGAAGAAACTTAAAACATAACTATAAGCTAAAAACAACCCAAGTACTTAAAAAAAAACTTAGCCAAGCATGGCTAAGAGAGACATTATATTAACCTGGACTAGGAGCTCAAGAAAGGCTTCCCACAATTCTGAGGAAATAATGCTCTAAGGAAGAAAGAAAGAATAGATTATTGTATTCTGGTGTGTTTTGAAAATGAAGCATGCAATCCTATTTATAGGAATTTTTTACTACATCCCAGCGCTTGAGCGCTGGAATCCCAACACTTGAGCGTTGGGTTTATTAATGCTAGACGTAGGAAAACAGGGGCCCAACGCATGAGCGTTGGCCCTTCCAACGCTTGGGCGTTGGGTCAAATTGAACACTGAGCTCCAGGTCAGAGTGCCAACGCATGAGAGTTGGGCTTCCAACGCTTGAGCGTTGGCACGTATGATGTTTGCACTTCTTGGCTGTTTTGCTCATCAAGGTGGTGGAGTTGGTGGACATTGATGGCCTTCATTAGCCTAATTTTTGTCCCCTCTTAATTCTGAAACAACAATTTCTATTAATCCTCCACTCAAGCCTTTTTCCCATGTGCCCAAATAAAATTGGTGCTTCCTCTTCCAGCTTTTCACTTATGGACATTTATTTACTAAGACTTCACTTTTGGTCCTTTATTTGCTGAGACTTCACTTTTAGTCTTTCCTCTTCTGAACTTTGCATTTTTGGCCCTTCTTTTCCTAAAGTTTACAATTTGGTCCATGGACAAAATGACTATTTCTACCAGCTTTTCTAAAAAACTAAAATACTAACAAAAATTCCTAAAATTATAAAAATAAAATTTAAAAAATAAATAATGTTAGTCTAGATAGCAACCTGAGAGGGGGGTGAATCAGGTTTACCCGATTTTCGCCTTGATACCTTCTTACATTCAACATGAATGTAAATGCAAACGATTGCAGCGGAAATAAGCGTTGCTTGGAAGTAAAGATGAAGAGTAGAAGAATTCACACACAGAAATTTATCCTAGTTCACCTTCTATCCACCGAAGGCTACGTCCAGTCCCTCAAGAAAATCCCTTGAGGATTTTTCCACTATTGATAAAAATCTCTTACAAGTTCTTACACCAAGTACCTTAAGAATTTCTATCAATCACCTGTGAAAATATACCACTTTCAACAGCCCCTAAAAGCACACCACTTTCAGTTCCTGAAGGCAAACCACCTTCAGACCTTGAAGGCTAAACCACCTTCAATCAACACCCTGAAAGTACACCACTTTCAGTAACAACAACCCTTCACCAAGACCCACGGTGAATACTCAATCTACCAGAAAGAGATGAAGAAGAGTTTACAATTTGGCTGTATCAATCCTTTAACATACAAGCGGATTGATCATGAGAATTATGCTTTAAGGCTCTTAAGCATAATAAGATTCTGAGTTCCTCAAGATATGAACAACTAGAGTATTCTCTTAACAATGAAGATCATGAACTCAGAATTTAGGCTCTTTGAAAGTTTAAGTATCAAAAGACTTAATGAATGAACTATTTTGGCAAAGCTTTGGCCTAATGATGTATTCTCATGTGTTGTTATGTTCTGGACTCAAATGGACTTTATATAGGCATGAGGAAACGTCCTTGAACCAATGCAACCCTTCCCAAAATGTTTGAGACACAATGGTTCATGAAAAGATGCAACTTTTTGTGTGTGTAATCTATTACATTACTTAGGTAATCGATTACACTAAAAGTCGTTGCAGTTTGAATTTCAAATTCAAACATGTAATCGATTACAAGCAAGAAGTAATCGATTACTTGCCTAGGTGTAATCGATTACCAGAAAGCTGAAATCGATTACACTTAAGTTCAATATCCAGAAACTTGATCTTTTAAGATCGGGTTAAGTTTTTCTACTTCTTTTAAGTTATGAAAACATTAAGCTTGATTAGTTTAGGTGTTTTAAAGAGCCTTTATGCTTTAATAGACCTTTAGGAGCATAACTCACCTAAACTAAGACTTCTAGGTATTTGATGAACTTTATAGCACTGTTTCCTCTAAGACTTCTTTTCTTCTTTTTGTCGATGAGTTTGTCGTCATCAAAACCTCAGCCAGGGTCAGGAGAAAGACCTTCTTCACAATCTCCCCCTTTTTGATGATGGCAAACACATTCTTTGAACTTTGAAATTCAGAAATGCTTCTTTGTTGAAAACTCCCCCTGTTTGATGTAATCCAATATATCTCCCCCTTTCTGATTCACTTGTTGAATTCCTGCATATAGTCTTTAAAGAACACAGAAACTTTCTCCCCCTTTTGACTTCATCAAAAAGAAGAAAAGGCCAGAAACAGACATACAACCATACAAGTATATATACAAATAAAGCATAGGGGTTGGGGGTAAACACGTAAAATTGTGATAAACAACAACCAACAGATATATATATATATATATATATATATATATATATATAAACATAGAGAGTTCAAACAGCAAAAAGTATTCAAAAACAGAGAATTACATATTGTTGAGACAAATAACACGATCAACACCCTAGAAGACTAAGAATCATCAGAGGAGTCGTCATCATCATCCGTCGATGGTTCATGTCCGTCATCATGAAGCATCCAGGAAAGAGTATCAATACCATAGTCATGAAATAAGCCCATATGTGACAGAATAGTTGTATCAACGCACTTGTAATTGTAGGACCGCACATCGTACAGTTTCACGATGGGTACACCAGAGTGAATGAGAAGACGGGTTATAGCTGATGCATAGGGGAAGGAATGTGCTTCATTTCTGCATGTGAGCATGTGGTGCATCACCAGGAAAGTCCAGTCGATGTCATGACAATTAATGACGCCATACAATATCTGTAATTCTAACTCACTAATGTGAGCAAGAAGGTCTTCCTGTGGCAGAATAATCTAATGAACAAAGTAATGAAGCAAGTGGTTCGTGGTGGTAAGGACATCAACATGGAAGGGACAGGATTTGGTGCGAGGTGGATGAATTTTTCGAATATCTGATGGACTAAAACGGCATAGAGTTTGATAAAATGACTCTGAATTATAATCTGACCAAGGACATGGCAAATGAGTTCCTAACTTCGCACCAGTGGATGGAAGACCCAAACATTTTCCAAGAGAGGTAAGGGAATACTGAACTGTAGTCCCTTTAACAGAAGATTTAATCCCGTTGCCTTGAACTTCCAGTAGAAGATCTTGACTAATTCAGAATAGTAGGGATTATTTGATGTGGTGAAAGTATCGAGAGATTGGTTTCCTAGAAGAGCAGGAAAAGTTAGGCCTGCTTCGATGAATGAGTTCAAGTTTTCATAGATGGGTGTTCGAATAGTTTGATTCACAAACTGAGAGATAAACCGTGTTCTTTCAGCCGGAGTTGGAAGAAGACGGGAGAAATTCAAAGGATGAGCAGGACAGAAGGCCGATGAGAGGAAAGGAGAGGAAGACATGATTGATTGTTCAGATAGTTCTTAGGAATAGGAACAAGGTTTCAGGATATTAGGAATCAAAGGTTAGGGATGATAGAAATAGAACTTGGAAGACAATTTCGATTGATATGTAATGCTTTGATTATATAGCACGAGCATGTAATCGATTACAGAGGCTGGGTAATCGATTACAGAGCGGTTTCTTTGAATTTGAAATTCAAATAGATGGAGGGAATTTTGAAAAACTGGCAGTTTTCGATGATGTAATAGATTACAGAAGTTGAGGTAATCGATTACCTTAAGCATCTAATGAGACACGAGGACTGGAAAACAGGGTTAATCGATTACAAGGTGTATGTTAATCGATTACTAAGACAATTTATAGGTTCTAAACTATAAATTCCTATGTAATAGACTACTAGATAAATCAAAACACATATTTAAGAGTAAAAACTCACAAAAGACATATGAATAAACATATAAGCAACTTAGATACATGCAATCATAAATTTAAATTGTAAAATAAGAATGTAAGCATATAAGTGCACACAAAAATCATGCAAATATCTTATTAAACATCATGTTCATCTAATATACCTAATTCTCTTCTAATCTTAAAGAATGAATCTTTAGGAAGAGGTTTAGTAAATATATCAGCTAATTGGTTGTGTGTATCTATGAAGGAAATCTCAGTATCCTTTCTCATGACGTGATCTCGAAGAAAATGATGTCTTATATCAATATGCTTAGTTTGAGAGTGCATGATGGGGTTTTTAGTGAGATTAATGGCACTTGTGTTGTCACATTTGATTGGGATGCAGCCCAGCTCTAAGCCATAATCTTTGAGTTGTTGTTTGAGCCATAGGGTTTGTGCACAACAATTTCCTGCAGCAATGTATTCTGCTTCAGCAGTACTTAGAGCAACACATGCTTGTTTCTTACAAGACCAAGAAACAAGAGCATTTCCCAACAAGTGACAAGTACCACTTGTACTTTTTCTTTCAGTTTTACATCCAGCATAATCTGAATTAGAATATCCAATCAAATCACAAACACTCCCTTTGGGATACCACAGACCAACATTTGTAGTTCCTTTCAGATATTTGAAAATCCTTTTAACTGAACTCAAATGTGATTCCCTAGGAGATGCTTGATATCTAGCACATAAACACACAATAAACATGATATCAGGTCTACTTGCAGTTAAGTATAGAAGAGATCCGATCATACCTCTGTATTTGGTAATGTCTACATGAACACCAGACTCATCTTGATCTAGATATGTGTTAGACCCCATTGGTGTGGCTATGGCTTTGCAATCATCCAAATCATATTTCTAAGTTCCTTGCAAAACTTTGATTGGTTGATGAATATCCCATCATGTGATTTCTTAATTTGCAATCCTAGAAAGAAATTTAACTGTCCCATCATAGACATCTCAAATTCTTCTTGCATCATGTTAGAGAAATCCTTACATAGAGATTCGTTAGTTGCACCAAAAATAATATCATCTACATATATTTGAAGTAATAAAGTATAACCTTTGGTTCTCTTGATAAACAAGGTTGTGTCAGCCTTACCCTTTTGAAATCCTTTTTCACAAAGGAATGTGCTTAACCTGTCATACCATGCACGAGGGGCTTGTTTAAGACCATAGAGTGCCTTCTTTAACCTGAAGACATGTGAAGGGTACTTGGGATCTTCAAATCCTGGAGGTTGCTTCACATAAACTTCTTCTTGAATGAATCCGTTCAGGAAAGCACTTTTAACATCCATTTGATATAATGGAAAGTTTAAAGAACAGGCATATGCCAACAGAAGTCTTATGGCTTCCAACCTTGCTACTGGTGCATAGGTTTCATCAAAATAAATGCCTTCTTCTTGATTATATCCTTGAGCAACCAACCTTGCTTTGTTCCTGGCAATAATACCATTTTGATCTAGTTTATTTCTGAATACCCACTTTGTTCCAATGACATGCTTGTCAGTGGGTTTAGGAACAAGTTCCCAAACTTGATTCCTTTCAAATTGGTTTAGTTCTTCCTGCATTGCCACAATCCAATACTCATCTTCAAGAGCATCATTCACTTCTGAGGGTTCTATTTAAGAGACAAAGGCCATGTTTAATACTGAATCATTTAAGCGTAGCCTTGTAGAAACACCTCTTGAAATATCACCAATGATATTATCAACTGGATGATCCCTGTGGGTTCTCCATTCCTTTGGTAGTTGATAAGTGTTATCTTCAATATGCTCTTCTTGTATTGAATCTTGGAAACATGTATGGGTTCTTCCATAGATAGAGTTTTATTGTTAAAGACTCTATATGCTTTGCTTTTTAGGGAATAACCAAGGAATATACCTTCTTCAGATTTTTCATCAAACTTACCAAGGTTTTCCTTTCCATTGTTCAAGACAAAGCATTTTGATCCAAAAGCATGTAGATGAGAAATATTTGGTTTTCTTCCTTTGTAGAGTTCATAGGGGGTTTTCTTCAGAATAGGTCTAATAAGAACTCTATTGGAAACATAGAAAGCAGTACTTACAGCATCAGCCCAGAAGTATTTAGGAAGATTAGATTCACTTAGCATGGTTCTTGCTAGTTCTTCAAGTAGTATGTTCTTCCTTTCTACAACACCATTTTGTTGTGGTGTTCTTAAAGCAGAAAAGTTATGTGATATTCCATTCTCATCACATAATTCCTGAAATTGATGATTCTGAAACTCTCCACCATGATCACATCTAATAGAAGAGATTGATGAGTGGATTTTATATGATGTTTTTAGGCTATTTTTAGTCTTTTTATTTTATTATTTTTGAGTCTCATGTAGGTTTTTTATTGTTTTTATGTAGATTTTATATTTATTTTGCATTTTGCATGTAGATTAGATTTTATTAGATTTTCTAGCTTTATTTTATAATTTTTAGGAATTTTTCTAGTTATTTTGTATTTTTAGAAAAAGCTGGTTTAGTTATCATTTTTGTCCAGGGACCAATATGTAAAGTTTCAAGAAGTCAGGGACCAAATTGTAAAAGTTCAAGAGTGGAGGACTTAAAGTGGAGATTGAGAGAATATGAGGGTTTGAATTGAAGTGCTAACCAAGGGAGGACCAAAGTGAAAAAGAAGAATATGAAGAATCACTCTCCAATTTAGCACATGGAAAAAATGTTTAAAGAATTGATGTTAGTGGAGAAAGGGTTTCAGAACTGATCAAGGCTGGTTAGTGGCTTTTTATGGCCATCAAAACCCACTACCATGAATGAAGAAGGAAGGAAAAGCTTGAAGATGAAGAAGCAGCGTCCCAACGCTCAAGCGTTGGGATCCCAGCGCTCCAGCGCTGGGGTTCTGACTAGATGATGAGTCAGATGTTGACCCAGCGCCCAAGCATTGGAAATCCAGCGCTCAAGCGCTGGGCCTCGGACAGAAAGTGGATTTTTAATGCATCCTAGCGCCCATGCGTTGGGAATGCCAGCGCTCAAGCGCTGGAGGCTGGAATTTTACTATAAATAGGACCCTTTTCTTCACTTGTAAGACACACCATCTTAGAATACAACAAGTATTCTCTCTTTCTCCCTCAAAGATCATTGTTCCTAGGACTTGTGGGAAGCCATACTTGAGCTCCTATCCAGGGTAATTCAATGATTCTTTTAGCCATGCTTGGCTAATTCTTCTTTTAAGTTTTTGGGTTGTTTTAATTTATAATTCATGTTCTAGTTTTCTTTTACATTTCTGAATAATATCTTCTATTCATGTTTTATTTCTTTGTTCTTCATTAATCTTTATGCGCAAAAGGTTTCATGCTTTCTACTTATTCATAAGGCCATTTGGTATGTAGTAAGGGAAATAGGAAATAAAAAAAGTTATATGTTTGCATTTCTTTAGGCTATAAGGATGTACGTAATTTTGTGTTGGCTCGGATCCTTGCTTCATCTTCTTCTCTAATTAACTAAAAACCAAGGCTATGGAGTTAGTAATTAGGTAAGGAAGTTCTACATTTCTTAAGGCTATTAGGGTGTAGAAACTTAGGCTATAGCACCATGAATTTGAATTTAAAGTTCAGAAATTTAGTAAGAGTTTTCTAGTATGTTTTATAAATTATGTAAATCAACCCAAGAGCTTAAATTCTCTCATCTTATTTGCTTTATTATTTTTATGCTATTACTCTCTTCTTGTCATAAACCAAACATCAACCATATCATTTTATTTTCTTTGCACAAGTACTAAATTATATAAATATAAGAACACCTATCCCTTGGGTTCGATAATCTTTTATATTACGCGATAGTTTAATCGTACACTTGCGATTTTCCGCTATCAGAGATCTTTAAAGCCTTTTCATTTTGAATTAGCCTTGCATATCTTTTGAATGCGTTGAAGGCTTCATTCTTATGAGACAAGAATAATGTCCAGGTAAATCTAGAGAAATCATCAACAATAACAAGGGCATAAAGATTACCTCCAAAGCTCTTAGTTGTTGATGGTCTGAACAAATCCATATGTAGTAATTGGAGAGGTCTTGTAGCTGAGACTATATTCTTTGTCTTGAAAGATGTTCTGGTTTGCTTCCCCTTTTGACATGCATCACAAAGCTTGTCTTTCTTGAATTTTATCTTCGGAAGTCCAACAACTAGATCATGCTTGACTAGTTTATTTAAATAATCTATGTGTATATGAGCCAGTCTTCTATGCCAGAGCCATGAATCACTATTATTCTTGGCCAGAAGGCATCTGACATTTTGTGGAATTTCATCCAAGGATATCATGAAGATCTTATTGACTTTATATCCGGAAAAGTTGATTTCTTTAGTTTTCACATCCTTTACCAGACATATATCATTAATGAAACCAACTTTCAAACCTTTGTCACAAAGTTGACTGATACTTAGAAGATTGTGCATCAAACCATCAACATATAGAACTTTGTCGATGACTGTTTGAGGGGGTGTGCCTATTCTTCCAATACCAAGTATCTTTCCTTTTTGATTGTTTCCATATGTGACAAATCCCTTTTCTCTAGGTATAAGTAATGAGAACTTTGTTTTGTCTCCTGTCATGTGTGATGAGCAGCCACTATCAAGATACCATAAGTCCTTTGCTGCTTTCATGCACACCTACATGACAAAGTTCAGACATGGGTATTAGGAACCCAATATGCTTTGGGTCCTTCTAAGTTAGTGTTCTTCCTAACCCATATATATTCCCTATTTGGTACTCAAACATTCTTGTAATAACATCTACTAGGGGTATGTCCTATTTTGTTACAATAAGTACATGAATATTGGTTGTAACTAGATGTTTGCCCAGGAGAAGGATTGATCTTCTTAGGAGGTCTATGATAGTTACTTTTCCTATTGTTCATGCTCTTCGTGTGGGTTGATCCTTCTTTTCAAATTTGTCCTTCAGACCATGTTTCTTCTTTTGAAGATTTGGACATTCTAACTTGATGTGTCCAGGTTTTCCACATTCGAAGCATGTGATCTTTTGAGAAGAGGAGGACTCATTATTCCTTTGGAAAGATCTGTTATTGTTAAATTTCATACCTTTTCTTTTAAGAAACTTTCCAAAGTTCTTCACTAGAAGATTCATATTCCCATTTTCGTCTTCTTCAGAATCTGCATCATAATCATCTTTAATGCTTTCTTTTGCCTTTAGGGAAATGGATCGATATTTCTTCTCATGTTGTTCATGTTCCTCCAAACGATTCAATTCCAACTCGTGTTCTTGGAGTTTTCCAAAGAGAGTTGCAAGAGTCATATTTGACAAACTCTTCTTTTCTGAAATAGCCGTAACCTTTGGTTGCCATGCTCTTGTGAGTGATGATAGCAGAATTGCAAGTGTACGATTTACTATCGCGTAGTAAAAAAGATCGAACCCAAGGGATAGGTGTTCTTATTAATATTAAATTTAGTACTTGTGCAGAAAAAATAAAATGATATGTTTGAGGTTGTTTTTAGAACAAGAAATAACAAAAGCATAAAAATGATAAGAGATAAAATGATAAGAATTTAAGCTCTTGGGTTGGTTTACATAGTCTATAAAACATGCTAGAAATCTCCTACTTAATTTCTGAATTTTAAATCCAAAATCATGGTGCTATAGCCTAGAGTTTCTACATCCTAATAGCCTTAAGAAATATAGACCTTTCTTTCCTAATTACTAACTCCATAGCCTTGGTTATTAGTTAATCAGAAAAGAAGATGAAGAAGGAATTCGGGCCAACACAAATTTACGTCCATCCTAATTGCCTTAAGAAATGTATACTTATAACCTTTTTTATTTCCTATTTCCCTTACTACTTACCAAATGGCCTTATGATATAAGTAGAAAGCATGAAATCTTTTGTACACAAGATTAATGAAGAACAAGGAAACAAAACATGAATTGAAAGTATTATTCAGAAATGTAGGAAATAACTAGAACATGAATTATAAACTAAAACAACCCAAAAACTTAAAGAAGAAGTTAGCCAAGCATGGCTAAAGAAGTCATTGAATTACCCTGGATAGGAGCTAAAATATGGCTTCCCACAAGTCCTAGGAACAATGCTCAAGAGGGAGAAAGAGAGAATACTTGTTGTATTCTAAGAAGGTGTGTCTTACAAGTGAAGAAAAGCTCCCTATTTATAGTGAAAATCTGCCTTCCAGCGCTTGAGCGCTGGCATTCCCAACGCTTGGGCGCTGGGAAGCATTAAAATCCAACGTGCAGAAATTGGCCCATTGCTTGAGCACTGGCTTCCAATGCTGCAGCGCTGGGTGCAACCTCTGACTCACATCCTAGTCAGAGGTCCAGCACTTGAGCGTTGGGACTTCCAACGCTGCAACGCTGGCACGAACACTGGCAGCTTCTTCTTGGATTCCTTTCTTCTTCAATGGTGGAATTGATTGGCTTAATTAGGCCACATTCAGCCTCTATTAAGTTCTGAAACCTCCCCTTTACCACCATTAATCTTCCAACCTTATTTTACATGTGCTCAAATCAAAGAGAGTTGCTTCACATTCTTCAATTTCACTTCAAGTCCTCTCTTTGTTAGAACTTCAATTCTGGCCCTTTGACTCCTTCAAACTTCACTTTTCATCCTCCACTCTTGAACCTTTACACTTTGATCCTTTATTTCCTGAAACTTTACAAATCGGTCCCTGGACAAAAATGATAACTTTACCAGCTTTTCCTAAAAATATAAAATAGCTATAAAAATTCCTAAAAATATAAAATAAAGTTAGAAAAACAAATAAAAGCTAATCTATATGCAGAATGCAAAATAAATATAAAATCTACATTAAAATAATAAAAATCCTATATGTGACTCAAAAATAATAAAATAAAAAGACTAAAAACAACCTAAAAACATCATATAATATCCACTCATCAAGTGATCTTAGAACTTTCATGTTCAAGTCACTGTTTGAAAATTGTTTACCAAGAGCAATCAAATGGTTAATCAAATGATTGAATCGTTTTTGCATATCCAATACCTTTTCTCCTGGAAGCATTCTGAACATTTCATATTCTTGACATAAAGTATTGATTTTTGATCTCTTGACTTCATCTGTTCCTTCATGAGTCACCATCAAAGTATCCCATATTTCTTTCGATGTTGTACATGTTGAAACTCTGAAAAACTCATCCATGCCAAGAGCAGATGTAAGAATATTTATTCCTTTGAGATCAAATTGAACCTTCTTCTTTTCTTCTTCATTCCAAGTGTTTTCTGGTTTTGGTTGTCTACTGTCTCCCACATCATTCATAGGTACAAACTGACCTTCTTCAATGCCTTTCCATATTTCACCGTCTAATGACTTTATAAAGATTTTCATCTTGATCTTCCAGATGTCATAGTGGTCTCCATTGAAGTATGGTGGTCTGTTTATGTTGAATCCTTCACTGGTTCCATGATTGGAAGAGGATGCCATCTTTTCCCGGATCTTAGGAGCAACTTACCTAAACTTACGCTCTGATACCAATTGTTAGTCTAGTCTGAGAGGGGGGGTGAATCAGGTTTTCCCGATTTTCGCCTTGATACCTTCTTACTTTCAAGATGAATGTAAATACAAACGATTGCAGCGGAAATAAGCGTTGCTTGAAAGTAAAGATGAAGGGTAGAAGAATTCACACACTGAAATTTATCCTGGTTCACCTTCTATCCACCGAAGGCTACGTCCAGTCCCTCAAGAAAATCCCTTGAGGATTTTTCCACTATTGATAAAAATGTCTTACAAGTTCTTACACCAAGTACCTTAAGAATTTCTATCAATCACCTGTGAAAGTATACCACTTTCAACAGCCCCTGAAAGCACACCACTTTCAGTTCCTGAAGGCAAACCACCTTCAGACCATGAAGGCAAACCACCTTCAATCAACACCCTGAAAGTACACCACTTTCAGTAACAACAACCCTTCACCGAGACCCACGGTGAATACTCAATCTACCAGAAAGAGATGAAGAAGAGTTTACAATTTGGCTGTATCAATCCTTTAACATACAAGCGGATTGATCATGAGAATTATGCTTTAAGGCTCTTAAGCATGATAAGATTCCGAGTTCCTCAAGATATGAACAACTAGAGTGTTCTCTTAAAAATGAAGATCATGAACTCAGAATTTAGGCTCTTTGAAAGTTTAAGTATCAAAAGACTTAATGAATGAACTATTTTGGCAAAGCTTTGGCCTAATGATGTATTCTCATGTGTTGCTATGTTCTGGACTCAAATGGACTTTATATAGGCATGAGGAAACGTCCTTGTGAAGGTGCAAGATACACACAAGAAAGGGGGGGGGGGTTTGAATTGTGTGACCCATTTTTCAGCTTCTTTTCTAAACATTTGTTTGTTAATCATCCGTTAGAATTCATTTATTTTCATTACAAGATATTCTATAAAATAAGTAGGAATACAAGAAATATTTGACGGTTATTGAAAGTTTGTTATTTGTTCTTCAAGATAATTTATTTATGAGAGTATGAACGAATGTGCAACGAGGAAGCAGTAAAGCATGAAAGTAAACACACATAGTTTTTATCCTGGTTCACCCCCATAATCGACAGGGCTACATCCAGTCCTTGGCTTCACCAAGATTTTCACTATTTCAACAAATAGTACAAGTATTATCAGGGACTTCTCCCAACAAGTATTCTAAGGACTTCTCCTAACATGTATTTGAAGGACTTCTCCTTACAAGTATTGTTAGGACTCCTCCTTACAAGTATTATCAGGACTTCTCCTTACAAGTATTATACAGGACTTCTCCTGACACCTTTTACATGATTTTCTTTTCTACAATATTCTCTTCTTGATAAGAGTGGGTAGAAGAAATGAAGCTTATAGAACAGAGAGATCATAAGCAAGTTGATCTCTTGTTCTAGGTTATGTGTGTGGGATATGATAAGAGTAAAACTCTATAAGGTTTCCACACACATAAGCAACTCAACTCAGGTTGGGATATAATTTGAAGTTTCCTGAGCTGAGACCAAGGTTGCCTTAGTCTTTGGACGAACTAGATTGAGATGTGTGCAATTTAGTTCTAGTCGCCAAGTTCTCTATATATATCTTCAGTTGAAGATCTTTGTTCTTCCTTCACAGAAGGAGAGAAAACCTGCCCGCAGTGCTTCTTCCTCTCCGAGAAGCACATAACGGCTAGTTCTGCATCTCTTAGCGGGCGTAAGTCACGATCAGAGGCTTCTCTGCAAGCGTAAGATATGATCTGGAAATCATCAGTTCGTCTGGGTTGATGTCGTCTGGCTCCATGCTGAGCAAGTAGCTTTGAGCTATGCCTTCAGTATTTAATGCGTGGAGGAGTAGCCGTGAGGCTTGCTTTGACCATTTTTCCCCAGTGCTTGCCAGCGAATACTTATCACGAGCCTTGGTCAGATATTTGAATTTCGACCGTTGAGAGTGTACGATGCTCAGAGATTCTTGCCGTTGATTCCGCAATGTCAGCTTGATTTGAGGAAAAGCAGAGAAGTAGTGGGACCAAGAAGTATTGGATTAATTATGTCCCATCTTTCTTTCTGTGATTGCCAGAACTTTGATAATCGTGCAGACGAGGAAAGAAGTAATTATTCAAGAGAATAATTTCTTTAATACTTCTGTTGACTTGATATCCTCGAAAGACGTACTTATTGATCTTTGTATTTTTGGCGCGATTTATACTTTGGCGGACGGATTGAGCTTTGGTAGACGCAGTCTCCATTGAATGCTTGAAGTTCCATCATTGAGTGGTTTGCATTGCCAAACGAATTTCCTTCAGTCAGTTCTTCTTTAACAAAACATTATTGTTTTAGAGAACTGAATCATTTCTTTCCATTTGTTCTTCCCTGAAGTTCTCCATCTGAGAGAGTTGATTCATAACTCCTTTATATGATGCTAGAGAGACTTTGAGGCGAGAGATGTTTCTTCATGGGTTGCTGTGCTCTTTCACTCTTTCTCCTTTAAACAACTTAGTCTCCCAATTTGATTTTTGTAGATTTGGGTGGCAGACTGATTCAGCTGCTTCAAGTAAGTTGTGCATATTTCCATTAGGTGATCATGAGAGAAGAAGCTGGTCATTTGAAGCTGTTGATTTGTCTGTCTTGAGTCACCGGACAATCTTGTACTTGAATATCTTCCTTTATTGCGCCATCGGACTGTCTTGTACGAGAATGCTTTCCTACGTATATCTTTGATGTTGTTTCCTTTGAGGTGACCGGACGAACTCTTCTTTGGCGGACTAATTCTCTTGATAAGGCAATGATGTTTATTTATTCCTTTCAGAGATGGTTGTTCCTGTACATGATAATTTTTACTATGTTAGTAACTTTATTTTTGACGTCATTAAATTCTAAAGAAATTGTTAATTATCAAAATATAATAATTCATTTAATTATTTGATCTAACAATCTCCCCCTTTTTGATAATGACAATTTCTTTGGAAAAGGTTCGTTTAAAGATGTAATTGAGCATAAAGCATTTTGTTAGTTTTTCTTCAGGGTTTTTGCATTATGTTAGAAAAACATGATCGCTCTTTTGTAAGTGGTATTATTTAGGTAAGAACAATTTATTTTTGGGCGGACGAATTTTTCTTGTTGAGTTTACTTAGCTTTGCTCCCCCTAAATTGAATATCCTAGATAGTGTTTGTCTAGCAAAAGTTTGCCTAAGTGAACTTACCTTGCTCCCCCTAAATTTGCTACTACTTACTCTTTATTTATTCTTAGTTCTTAAATGTTTCTTTTCCTAATCCTTTCCTAATCCCTTTTCCTAACTCTCTCTTCTCCCCCTTTGGCATTATCAAAAAAAAAAAATAGGCAAGCAAGCAACCAATAGTGAGCGAGTAAAGCGGAGATGTATTAAGAAGGCATTAAGCGACAAGTACGAAAGCTATATATATATAAAACAAATGCAAGATAAGGAGAGAGGAGATAGAGATTAATCATGTTGCTGCTGTCGTTGCTGCATGTATCTCCGTAGTAGGTCCGCTATGCGCTCAAGACTTGCATCAATTTTGTGCTCAAGTCTTTCGGACACAGCATCAATACGATTGAATGCCTTTTTGCACGCTTCTTCATTCTCCTTAGCGGCACTCAGATTTCCTGCTTTCATTTCAGCACGTAGTTCCATCACAGCAGCTTTGGCATCAAAAGATGTGTCAGCTGATGATGATTCATTTGTAACTTTGGACTCAGGGAGTTTCTCAGCTTGAGAAGTGTCACTTTTTGGGAGTGAAAATGAAATAGGTTGAGCCTTGGTAACCTCAGCATCTTGTGTAGATGATGACGTTTCATTTTGGAGGCACTCTTGTGAGGATGATGGGGATTGATGATGCTGATTTTCCTCTAAATCGGAGGATGCGTTGAATATATCTTGTGGAATGGTGATGTTTTGAGGTAAGGAGATGACTGGTGTATATGATGGATGGTTGTTGGAAGGTGCATTAACTGATGACACAGGTTCAGGTCTTGGTTTGGCTACCAGTAGGAGAAGCACCCATGATCCATGTTGAACCATAATGCTTTCAACTTTAGGAATTAGTCCAAATGGGATGGTGCCAAGGTGAACTGGTCTGGGAACAGACAATTCCCACTCATGATGAAATATATCATACCTGGACATTGTCGCAAATGCAATCTACATGCCATCTACAGCAGGAGGAGCCCAAAGTCGAGCTTGCAAGCAGAAGTTGTACCCCAGAGACTTCATCAGCAAGTGTGGAGAAAATGCAGCGTTGTCCATAGTCAGCATCTTGGGAATCTGCAAGTTAGAAGAGGATGTCGTCTGACGAGTCCTTCTTGGAACATGAGCAAGAAATACTCTTGCTATGTTCTGGGAAGACTTGATGGATGTGGTGGATGTTGTGGCCTTCTGTTGGGATGTCAATATCTCATTTAGAGATTTTTCAGGATCATTAACATGACCACTGAGATTTTCAGCTCCACCCTTACGCTTCTTTTCTCTAGGCTGACTCTGCTTTGATTTACTAAACTTGGTCCTCTTCTTTGTGTTCTTTTTCAAGACACCTTCCTTTGCTGCAGACGGACGGAGTTCCTCATGAACCACTGATTCTTCTATTTCTTTGTTTACTACGCATGTGGCAGTTTCTTTATCTGCGCTGAGCAAGTTGCCGTCCGGTGAGCAGTTTTTGACTTGAGGTGAATTTGATTGTTGATCTGGACTTGAGGGAGCCTCTTGCTGGTATTGAGAGTTCTGTGGAATCCCATTGCTGTTGGAAGAGGATGCATTATCAGACGGATTTGGAAGACTTTGAGGTTGTCGAACATATTCAGGATCAACAATCTCTCTATATTTCAATATCCTTTGATGGATATGTTTTCCCCATCTTTTAGCACTCTTCTTAGAGTTGGGTCCCCACATTGGAGTGCAGTAAGGGAGTGGTGAATCATTCCTCAGCTTCACTCTAACCCAGTGATGATCATCAATGTTGCACATGACTGCAGTGATTGGCGGAATGTAGGCTGGACCAGCCAGAGGAAGATAAGTGCAAGACTCCTTTAAGCTCAAAGTTACCAAGATGATCTTGAATGTACTTGCAGCAAGTAGTCCCATGTCAGGAACTGTGAACCATTTAGAAGATGAGGCTAACTCTCCTGTTGGCAAATTCAGTGTAGTTCTTATTCTTTCCATATCCTTTTCAGACTCCATTACATCAGCAAGTAAGGAGTGGTTGATTCTGAGTTCTTCCCTCATTTCAGTTCTGATGGCAGGCCATTCATTCTCGCTTACTCCAAGCCACTGTCCGATGCAGCGAAAACCACAGTTTCCATCATCGACTACATCAATGATGTCTTCCACATATTCATGAAATATCGTGGGAACATATGGAAGATACTTCAGCAGAGAGGATGAAGAGTGATCATTCTTTGGAGTCACCTTCAAAGGCTCATTTCTTACTTTCCTAACCAATTTAGCTATTGGCAGGAAGTCTTCATCATCTCCAGACGGAGTTGGGTTTTGCCCGGAAGCAGCCTTCACAAGGCGTCTTCTTTTTGCTGGGGGTGCAGATGTTGTAGGGATAGTTTTCTTTCTTGCTCTTGAAGCTCTTGCCCTTGGAGGAGAGGGATGAGTTTCCTTCCCCTGCTCAATTTCTTCATTGTCTTCTACTTGCTTCCTTTCCCATTTGGAAAGCATGTTCTTCAGAACCTTGGAGAAGTCAATCTTCAGGTTCATTCGCTTAACATCCCCAAACCGAATGGGGGTTGGATAGATGTAATCTTGAGCAATAAATTCGTTCTGGAGTTTCTCCTCTGTTACTAGTCCTTTCATTCCCATAATCTTTGTGATAAGGGACCCATAGGGAAGATTTGTCACTGGACTTTCAATCGTTCCTATCATGTGATGGAAGATCAGCGATGTAAGGTTGATCTTCTGCATGTGGCACATCTGGTAAACCGCCTAGTGAGCCATCTTGTTCACAAGATCTCTGGCTCCTTCTTTGGGAATGACGACTTTACTGAGAACAGCATGGGGAAACTTGAATTCTTCCACCAAGTTATTGACAGCGTTCCCATGTATTTTTAGGTTTTCCTTCCAGATGCAGTCTCCATCTACTGCAGAGATTTCCCACTTAGGGGAGTAGTAGACTCCGTCTTTCACATCCACGTCCAGAGCTAGGGCAATATCACCAGGGCAGATTTCGGTGATTACTCTCAAACATCTTCTCGTGGTGGTTCGAGAGTTCGTCTTTACAGCGCACTGGTAGAACTCCTTTACCAGTGGCTCAAGAACAGGCGTTTCAGATACCTTCATAAGGTGTTCCCAGTCTTGGAATAAGACAAGATTCAGTCCGGCGACCTTTGCATACTGGAAGCGATTCAGTTCAAGATACCTTGGTGAGACCAGTTCCCTTTCACCTAGGTCAGTAAACTTTTGAGCCCCAATCTTCGAGACTTGTTCACGGCAGTTAGCTTCAGCGTTCTTCTTTCTCAGTTCAAGGAAGGCTTCTTGTTCCTGAGTGAGTTTTGGCTTAACAACGGTTTGCTTCTTAGGAGCCATTTGAGAATTCTGCAGAGAGAGATTAGAGAATGCAAGCAGAGAATAGCAAGAGTTCTGAGATGCAAGTGAGATATGAGTGTAAGACTTTTGCTTTCAAATGTTTTTGTTTAAGTTGATTAGAAGGCGGACAGTTTTTACTCGTTTAGTGAGATGGAATGATTGCTTTGCATTTGATGTGAGATATCAAGTATCACATGCGCATTAAGTAATAATAGAAAAACGTGCAGTTATGGCAGTTGAGGATTCAATGCGTGTTACAGACGCTTTTATCAAGTGGAACGATACAGCTGTTTACCTGTGGCCCCGGACGAACTGTTTTAGTAGTGTCCTTTCGAGTGGGCCTAGACGTTCTCACGTTGGATGTGTACCCACCAGACGGTGATCTCCATTTGCGTCGATCAACCTTGACGATAAACTTTATTTCTTACAGTAACTTTGGGTCCTTCCTTGAACCAATGCAACCCTTCCCAAAAGGTTTGAGACACAATGGTTCATGAAAAGATGCAACTTTTCGTGTGTGTAATCGATTACATAACTTAGGTAATCGATTTTACTAAAAGCTGTTGCAGTTTGAATTTCAAATTCAAACATGTAATCGATTACAATCAAGAAGTAATCGATTACTTGCCTAGGTGTAATCGATTACCAGAAAGCTGAAATCGATTACACTTAAGTCCAATATCCAGAAACTTGAACTTTTAAGATCGGCTTGAGCTTATCTACTTCTTTTAACTTATGAAAACATTAAACTTGATTAGCTTAGATGTTTTAAGGAGCCTTTAGGCTTTGAGAAGCCTTTAGAAGCATAACTCACCTAAACTAAGACTTCTAGGTAAATGTTGAACTATATAGCACTGTTTCCTCTAAGTCTTCTTTTCTTCTTTTTGCCGATGAGTTTGTCGTCATCAAAACCTCAGCCAGGGTCAGGAGCAAGACCTTGTTCACAAATAAAAGCTAATCTATGTGTAAATGAAAAAATAAATAGAAAATCAAAATAAAAAGTATAAAAATCTATATGAGACTCAATAAAATAAAAAATAAAAAGACTAAAAAGATCCTAAAATTATCATACAAAATCCAGTCATCACGATCCATGAAGACTCGTGAAGACACACTTCACTTTCATACTTCAAGCTTGGTGTCTAGGATTTTAAATCTTTCTTATCTCTTTCCCCTCTATAAATAGCAAATGAGGGTTCATGTAAAAAGGGTCTTCTCTTGTTTTGACATACTCGATAATAAGATTGTTTGGCTGCTAGGGTTTTTAACCTAGTAGGCCGCTGCCCCCTATTGTTTCCTTTCTTACTATTTTATTTTATCAGAACAGCTTCCAAACATTTCGTTTCAAATTAATAGAAAATCCAAGCAAAACACATTTAGCTACAAAAGTTTTTGGCTACTGCCATAAATTTTAGTTGTTGTTTGAGCCATAACGTTTGTGCACAAGAACTTCCTGCAGAAATATATTCTGCTTCTGCAGTACTTAGAGCAACACATGCTTGTTTCTTACAAGACCAAGAAACAAGAGTATTTCCTAGTAAGTAACAAGTACCACTTGTGCTCTTTCTCTCAGTTTTGCATCCAGCAAAATCTGAGTCTGAATATCCAATTAAATCACAGAGACCCCCTTTGGGATACCAAAAACCTACATTTGAGCACAAGGTAATAAAACAAGCATAAGCAAAACCTCTTGGGATCCTCAAGATAGAAATTAAGTTTCATTATCTAGAAAATGGACTTGGCTGTAATCGATTACACCCTTAAGGTAGTCGATTACACAGACGCAAGTAATCCATTGCAGCTTGCTTGTAATTGATTACATGTTTGAATTTGAATTTCAAACAGCAACGGTCACATAGCATAATCGATTACCTAAGTACTGTAATTGATTACCTGCTCGACAGTTGCATTATTCCATGAACCATTGTGTCTCAAAATGTTTGGGAAGCCTTGTGTTGGTTCATGGATGATCCCTAGTGCCTATAAATAGTTCATTTAGGCTCAGAAAAGAAACACCATTCATATACAACTTTCATATTCATTAAGAGCCCAAATTCTGAGTTTCTAATTCTTCATTTTCAATAACACTTATGCTGTTCAACTATTGAAGAACTCAGAATACGAAAGAGCCTTCATATGATAAGTGCCTAAAGCATAACTTTTATGATAAATCCATTCTTATGTTAAAGGATTGATTCAGCTGTGTAGAAATTCTTCTTCATCTTCATTCTGGTTGAGTGAAAGTTCACCTTAGGGTTCAGTGAAGGTTGGGATTCTGAAAGTGATGCGCTTTCAGGTTGTTGATAGAAATTCTTAAAGTCCTTGCTGTAAGCACTTGTAAGAAGTTTTTATCAATAGTGGAAAAATCCTCAAGGGTTTCTTGAGGGACTGGACGTAGCCTTCTGTGGTTTGAAGGTGAACCAGGATAAAATCCGCGTGTGATTTCTCCTAACCCTTATCTTTTACTTTCATGAAACGTTTGACTCCGCTCATTCACAATCATCATTTGTGATTATCTTTATATTGAAAGTAACAAGTTTTGTTAAGGCGAAAATTGTGCAACCCTAATTCACCCCCCATCTCAGGTTGCTATCTATACTTTCAATTGGTATTAGAGCGTAAGTTTAGGTAATTTTCTCCTAAGATACGGGAAGATGGCATCCTCCTCTAGACCTAGTACTAGTGAGGGATTCAACATAAACAGGCCACTATACTTCAATGGAGACCACTATGACTTCTGGAAAATCAAGATGAAAATCTTCATAAGGTCATTGGATGTGGAGATATGGAAATCCATTGAAGAAGGTCCGTTTATACCAATGAATGAAGTGGGTGATAGCACACAACCGAAACCAGAAAACACATGGAGTGAAGAAGAAAAGAAGAAAGTTCAATATGACCTAAAAGGCATGAACATTCTTACATCTGCTCTTGGCACGGATGAATTCTTTAGAGTATCAACGTGCAGAACTTCAAAAGAAATATGGGATACATTAATGGTAACCCATGAAGGAACAAATGAAGTCAAAAGATAAAAAATCAATACCTTGTCACAAGAATATGAGATGTTCAGAATGCTCCCTGGTGAAAAGGTATTAGATATGCAAAAACGTTTTACTCATTTGACTAACCATTTGATTGCACTTGGTAAAGAATTTTTCAAGAGTGACCTAAACATGAAAGTACTTAGATCACTCACAAGAGCATGGCAACCGAAGGTAACAGCGATTTCCGAAAAGAGAAGTTTATCAAATATGACTCTAGCAACAGTCTTTGGAAAACTCCAAGAACATGAATTGGAGTTGAATTGCCTAGAACAACATGAACAACATGAGAAGAAGTATCGGTCCATTTCTCTAAAAGCAAAGGAAAGCATCAAAGAAGAATATGATGCAGATTCTAAAGAGGACATCAATGAAAATATGAATCTTCTGGTGAAGAATCTTGGAAAGCTATTCAAAAGGAAAGGTATGAAATTTAAGAATAATAGAAATTTCCAAAGGAATAGTGAACCTTCCTCTTCTCAAAAATTGGAGTGTGGGAAACCTAGACATATCAAATTGAAGTGTCCAAACCTTCAAAAGAAGAAACATGGATTGAAAGATAAGTTTGAAAAGAAAGATCCAACTTCTCGAAGAGCCTACATTGCATGGGATGAAAATGAAGTGAGTTCTTCATCTGACTCTGAAAAGGAAGAAGCACATGTTGCTTTAATGGCTTCACATGATTCAGGTGACGAAGATATTGAGGTTAGTAACAATGGTATTTCATTTAATGATTTAGAATTTTCCATAGAAAATGTGTTTAAGTTATGTCCAAGTTTTTCTAAAGTAAGTAGTAAGAAAAATGCAATTATCTCTACTTTAGAAATTAAGTGTAAAACCTTACAAAATGAACTAGATGTAGTAAAATCTAAATTAGACATTCCACATGAATGCACTAAGTGTCGTTCACTAGAAGAGAAAATAGATAATCTTCAACAAAGAGTTCATAACTTCAATAATGGAAAGCAAAAACTAGATGATATCCTAAGTGTACAAAGACACTCAAGAAATAAAGTTGGACTAGGATATACATCTCAGTTGAAAACAAAAGGAGTTAAGAAAACTACTTGTGTCAAACCAAACAAAAGAGAAGAAGGTTCTGAACAGTTGAGGTCAAGTACTTCTAGAAATATAAACAATAGGAAGAACTATAATCAAAGATATTTGATGACAGGATATTATATGATGTTTTTAGATTGTTTTTAGTCTTTTTATTTTATTATTTTTGAGTCACATATAGGATTTTTATTATTTTTATGTAGAATATATATTTATTTTGCATTCTGCATATAGATTAGCTTTTATTTGTTTTTGTAACTTTATTTTATATTTTTAGGAATTTTTATAGCTATTTTATGTTTTTAGGAAAAGCTGGTATAGTTATCATTTTTGTCCAGGGACCGATTTGTAAAGTTTCAGGAAATAAAGGATCAAAGTGTAAAGGTTCAAGAGAGGAGGATGAAAAGTGAAGTTTGAAGGAGTCAAAGGGCCAGAATTGAAGTTCTAACAAAGAGAGGACTTGAAGTGAAATTGAAGAATGTGAAGCAACTCTCTTTGATTTGAGCACATGTAAAATAAGGTTTGAAGGATTAATGGTGGAAGGAAGGAGTTTCAGAACTTATTAGGGGATGAATGAGCCTAATTAAGCCTATCAATTCCACCATTGAAGAAGAAAGGAATCCAAGAAGAAGCTGCCAGTGTTCGTGCCAGCGCTGCAGCGTTGGAAGTCCCAACGCTCAAGCGCTGGACCTCTGACTAGGATATGAGTCAGAGGTTGCACCCAACGCTGCAGCGTTGGAAGCCAGTGCTCAAGCACTGGGCCTATTTCTGCACGTTGGTTTTTAATGCATCCCAACGCCCAAGCGTTGGGAAAGCCAGGGCCCAAGCGCTGGAGGTCAGGTTTTTGCTATAAATAGGGAGCTTTTCTTCACTTGTAAGACACACCTATTCAGAATACAACAAGTTTTCTTCTTTCCTCCTTAAGATCATTGTTCCTAGGAATTGTGGGAAGCCATACTTGAGCTCCTATCCAGGGTAATTCAATGACTCTTTTAGCCATGCTTGGCTAACTTCTTCTTTAAGTTTTTGGGTTGTTTTAGTTTATAATTCATGTTCTAGTCTTTTTCTACATTTCTGAATAATATTTCCTTTCATGTTTTATTACCTTGTGCTTAATTTCTATCTTTAGGATCCCAAGAGGTTTTGCTTATTGCTTATTACATAAGGCCATTTGGTGAGTAGTAAGGTAAACGATGAACCTTCTAAGGTAAACGATGCTTTAGAAGCTGAGTGTTGGATAGTAGCAATGCAACAAGAGTTAAACCAATTTGAAAGAAACCAAGTATGAGAATTGGTTCCTAAGCCCATTGATAAACATATCATTGGAACAAAGTGGGTGTTTAGGAACAAATTGGACGAAAACGTTATTATAGTTAGAAATAAAGCAAGGCTGGTAGCCCAAGGGTACAATCAAGAAGAAGGAATATACTTTGACGAAACCTATTCACCAGTTGCTCGTTTGGAAGCTATAAGACTTCTGTTGGCGTATGCTTGCTCATTAAACTTTCCATTATATCAAATGGATGTTAAAAGTGGTTTCTTAAATGGATACATTCAAGAAGAAGTATATGTGAAGCAGCCACCAGGGTTTGAAGATCCTAAATATCCTTCACATATCTTTAAGTTAAAGAAAGCTCTTTACGATCTAAAGCAAGCTACTGGAGCATGGTATGACAGACTAAGCACATTCCTTTGTGAAATAGGATTTCAAAAAGGTAAAGCTGATACGACTCTATTCATCAAGAAGACCAAAGGTAATACTTTATTAGTTCAAATTTACGTTGATGATATTATTTTTGGTTCCACTAACGAAACATTATGCAAGGATTTCTAAAAAATGATTGAAATGTCTATGATGGGGAAACTAAACTTCTTCTTAGGATTGCAAATCAAGCAATCTAAAGATGGAATATTTGATAGACAAATTGCAAGTGTACGATTCAATATCGCGTAATAAAAAGATCGAACCCAAAGGATAGGTTTCCTATTATTATAATGTTTAGTACTTGTGCAGAAAATTTAAAAGATGAATAGTTGATGTTGGTTTTTAGACAAATAAGAACAATAGCATAAAATAATAAAGAGATAAATATGATGAAGATTAAGTCCTTGGGTTGATTGACATAGAATATAAAATATGCTAGCAAGTATCTACTTAATTTCTAAATTATAAATCCAAGTTCAAGGTGCTATAGCCTATTATATCTACAAGTTAATCTCTTACACATTGTAGAACTTTCTTTTTAATTACTAAACCCAATTTCTTGCAATCTAGTTAACTAAAGAAGAAGATGAAGATAGAGTTCCGGCCAACACAAAGCTACGTCTTTCCTAATCTCTTAGCGAAATATACTTATAGCCTTTTTTAATCCTAGGTCCCTTACTACTTACCAATTCTCATTCGTATAAGCAATAAGCAAAAACACTTGTGATCATCAAGATAGAATTATGAACAAGGAAATAAAACAAGAACTGGATATATTATTCAGAAAGGTAGAAACAATACTAAAACATAAATTATAAACTAAAACAACCCAAGAAGCTTAAAAAGAATTAGCCAAGCATGGCTAAAAGAGTCATCGAATTACCCTGGATAGGAGCTCAAGTATGGCTTCCCACAATTCCTAGGAACAATGATCTTTAAGGAGGAAAGAAGAACACT
Source organism: Acmispon strigosus (assembly GCA_030819835.1). Classification (NCBI taxonomy): domain Eukaryota; kingdom Viridiplantae; phylum Streptophyta; class Magnoliopsida; order Fabales; family Fabaceae; genus Acmispon; species Acmispon strigosus. The sequence goes on along the minus strand of JAUAMA010000004.1, from coordinate 13,601,259 downwards.
TGTTGTATTCTGAATAGGTGTGTCTTACAAGTGAAGAAAAGCTCACTATTTATAGCAAAAACCTGACCTCCAGCGCTTGGGCGCTGGCATTCCCAATGCTTGGGCGCTGGGAAGCATTAAAATCCAACGTGCAGAAATAGGCCCAGCGCTTGAGCGCTGGCTTCCAACGCTGCAGCGCTGGGTGCAACCTCTGACTCACATCCTAGTCAGAGGTCCAGCGCTTGAGCGTTGGGTCTTCCAACGCTGCAGCGCTGGGACGAACACTGGCAGCTTTTTCTTGGATTCCTTTCTTCTTCAATGGGGGAATTGATTGGCTTAATTAGGCTCATTCAGCCCCTAATAAGTTCTGAAACTCCTTCCTTCCACCATTAATCCTTCAAACCTTATTTTACATGTGCTCAAATCAAAGAGAGTTGTTTCACATTCTTTAATTCACTTCAAGTCCCCTCTTTGTTAGAACTTCAATTCTGGCCCTTTGACTCCTTCAAACTTCACTTTTCATCCTCCACTCTTGAACCTTTACACTTTGATCCTTTATTTCCTGAAACTTTACAAATTGGTCCCTGGACAAAAATGATAACTATACCAGCTTTTCCTAAAATATAAAATAGCTATAAAAATTCCTAAAAAATATAAAATAAAGTTAGAAAAACAAATAAAAGCTAATCTATATGCAGAATGCAAAATAAATATAAAATCTATGTAAAAATCCTAAAAATCCTATATGTGACTCAAAAATAATAAAATAAAAAGACTAAAAACAATGTGCAAATGCCCTCCATATCTATATGCTTATAGTTATATTTATATGGCCAATACATCACCCTTCTCGGGCCCAAAACATCACCCTTCTCGGGCCAAAACATCACCCTTCACGGGCCAAGAAAATCACGTGGGACAACGATCCACCACATTACCCTAATTCACCCTAACCGGGTCAGGACAATCACGTGGGACAAAGATCCACCACATTGCCCTCGGTCGATCCCACGGGACAAAGATCCGTCACATCAACCTTAAAATCCTCAGTTGATCACGCGGGACAAAATACCGCCACATCAACCCAATATATATATATATATATATATATATATATATATATACGATGCACATGCTATGACTATGCAAAATTCATGATCCTCATGGACCAACAGTCCACACAAAACATCAGTCATAGCACACCCCATGCACAATATAATCATCTTCAATATATCATGTAAACAATTCTCAATTTCAAGCATCACAATACCAACAATTTCATCCTCATAAACAAAATAATTCACAGAAATAAAATCATGGTAAACACAACTGACTCTATCTAGACCCAGAGTTACCCTTACCGTCAGAGGTAGAATCGCATAGGCTTCGTGTCCAATAAGATTCTCAATCCCAATCGCATAAGGGCCTGGAGCATGTGAGGGACAAGGCAGACCAACAACGGCAGGAAGATCCAAGGTGGCTTGAGGGGCTGCCGGAACAGAGAATGGGGAGCTCGCAGCGGTGACGGCTTCGAGCGGCGGCGACGGCGGCAGGGAACGAACGGCAACAACGGAAGGGGGCGCGCTTTAAGGAAGTGACAGCGGCGTGAGGAGAGAAACGAACAGCAGCAGTGCGAGCTTGGCGACGGCGCGAGCTTGGACGGTGTGGTGGCGCGTGCTCGGAACCAAGGAAGGAACAGAGGCGACGAGCGGTAGAGAGAGATGAGCGGTGGCGCAGCGACAACGCCGGAGGAACTAGTGGCGGCGACGCTCAAACGGTGTAGTGAGTGGAGGAAGGGAGCGCGCGATAAGGAGGAATAAGAGGCTTGGCACCACGTTTTAGGCAGGGATGAGAAGAAGAGCAGGTCGAGGTGTGGAGTTGGGTGCTGCTGCTGCTTGTGGTTTCGGTTGAAAGAAGGAAGAAGTTGAGCGTCGTTGGCGGCGTGAGAGGATGAAACACAGAAGCGGCTACACTTGGGAGGAGAGGGAATTCAAAAGTGCTGGTGAGTTTGTTGAGCATGCAGCGGCGAAGTCTGGTGATGAACGAAGGAAAGAGAGAAACTTATTTCTGTTGAGAGAAAAAGAAATTAATTGGGTAGCTAGGGTTTTTGAGGTGAGTTGAGAGAGAGGTGAATTTGTTATTTGAAAGGAAATATGTTATTCCAGTTTTTTTCCTCTATCTCTTAACTAAAGTTCATATCTTAATTTTAAAATTCAAATACAATCTTAATAGGATAAAACACACACTAGTATAATTTAACTAGGTGCATAATCTAAATAACCAATATATAATAAAATAGAATTTAATATATATATATATATATATATAAATATATATCGACAAAACCGTAATCATATATATATATATATATATATATATATATATATATAAACTTACCAAAACAAAACTATAACTAATTAAAACAAAGAAAAAAAAATAGCTATTAGTATATCACAAAAAAATAAGTAATATGTTCATCTTAATTTTCAAATCAAATCTACTTAATTTTATGATAAGATAAAATACAATTTGTGTTCAAAATATGATCCCAACCAAAATCTAACAAAACAATATATATTTAAATAAATATATCAGATACGTGTATATTATTATTTTCTTTTTCCTTTTCCTTTTTCTTTTTAAATTAAATAGAAAAGCATTTATAATAAAACATATAATAAAATAATAATATTAACCAACATGAAGCTCATTACAATAATAATAAAGTCGGTCAAATGGTCAACCAAGGACCAAACTGAAACTACTAAGTAGTTCAGGGACCAAAACATAAATACTAAAAATAGAGGGTCTTACATTCGCCTTGTGCATATTAAATGGCTCTATGATGAACTTACTACTATTAATTAAAAAAAACCATAAAATGGTTTTTTAATATATAGTAGTAAGTTTATCATGGAAAAACTATATTAAGGCTTCGTTTGGCCCAGCTTTTTCTGACTTAAAAGCTATTTTTAAGTAAAAGTTAAAAATAAGAGCTTTTAAATAGAAGAAGAAGCTGTTTGTCAGTTTTCAGTTTTTTATAACTTAAAAAGCTACTTTTAAGTTAAAAGTTGTTTGGTAAAACTGTTTTAAAAAAGTTTCATATATGGCAGCGGGGGGCGGTGGCGGCGTGGTGGCGGCGGTGGCGTGGGGGGCGGCGGCGGTGGCGGTGCGGTGGGGTGGTGGCGGTGGCGGCGGTGGCGTGAGGGGGAGACGGCAGCGGCGGTGGCAGTGGTGTGGTGGCGGCGGTGCAGTGGCGGCGGCGGCAGCGGTGGTGGTGGTGGTGGTGGTGGTGGTGGTGGCGGTGGCGTGAGGGGGCGGCGGTGCAGTGGTGGTGGTGATGTGGGGGGCGGCGATGCGGTGGCGGTGGTGGCGGTGGTGGTGGTGGCGGTGCGATGACGTGGTGGTGGTGGTGCGGTGGCGGCGGTGGCGTGAGGGGGAGACGGCAGTGGTGGCGGTGGCAGTGGTGTGGTGGTGGTGCGATGACGTGGTGGTGGTGGTGCGGTGGCGGCGGTGGCGTGAGGGGGAGACGGCAGTGGTGGCGGTGGCAGTGGTGTGGTGGCGGCGGTGCGGTGGCGACGGCGGCAGCGGTGGCGGTGGTGGTGGCGGTGGTGGCGGTGGCGTGAGGGGGCGGCGGTGCAGTGGTGGTGGTGATGTGGGGGGCGGCGATGCGGTGGCGGCGGTGGCGTGAGGGGGCGGCGGTGCGGTGGCAAACACTACCTAAGTATTAAATGTGCGTTTTTTGTGTGTATTTTTTTAATAATAAAGAAACTATTTAATTAGATAATTTAATTTATTTTAAATATTAAAGTTGATTCATTTTTATTCATATTTTATTCTTATTAGTATATAATAAATAAAACTATTAATTATGACATTTAAATTTTTCTAAAAATATTAAATATTTCCGATATAACTAGGTGCATATCATACATGGCATAATAATAATAATAATAATAATAATAATAATTAAGTGGAACATTTTGATTCTCTGAATGCAAGTCTCTTCCCCTATTATAAATATCTCTATCTCTCACTCTCTTCCCAATCATATGTTCTCTTTTGTTGGCCAATCACAAGAATTAGGGAATGGGAATGGTGCACAAGCTTGGGCCCTGATGTCATACAAACCTTGAAAAGGCTTACTTTGTTCTCTTCTTTATTAGATCGTGTATGTTTTTTGATTATTAGGCTATATGTTACTTAACTAACATCATTTGAATTGCAGAGTTTTGTTCCAACTTCCATAGCTGAGTAAGAGTGTTTTTTGTGAAGAAGGTCTTGCTCCTGACCCTGGCTGAGGTTTTGATGACGACAAACTCATCGGCAAAAAGAAGAAAAGAAGACTTAGAGGAAACAATGCTATAAGTTTCAACATCTACCTAAGAGTCTTAGTTTAGGTGAGTTATGCTTCTGAAGGCTTCTCAAGTATAAAGGCTCCTTAAAACATCTAAGGTAATCAAGTTTAATGTTTTCATAAGTTAAAAGAAGTAGTATATCTCAAGCCGATCTTAAAAGTTCAAGTTTCTGGATATTGGACTTGAGTGTAATCGATCTCACCTTTCTGGTAATCGATTACACATAGGCAAGTAATCGATTACTTCTTGCTTGTAATCGATTACATGTTTGAATTTGAAATTCAAACAGTAACGGGTTTTAGTGTAATCGATTACCTAAGTAATGTAATCGATTACATGCTCGAAAAGTTGCATCTTTTCATGAACCATTGTGTCTCAAACCTTTTGGGAAGGGTTGCATTGGTTCAAGGTTGTTCCTCATGCCTATATAAAGTCCATTTGAGTCCAGAAACACACAACACATGAGAATACACGAATTAGGCCAAAGCTTTGTCAAATTGTTCATTCATGTTAAATTAGCCTTTTGATATTTGAACTATCAAAGAGCCTAAGTTCTGAGTTCATGATCTTCATTGTTAAGAGAACACTTTAGTTGTTCATATCTTGAAGAAATCATAATCAAGAAAGCCTTCTTATGCTTAAAAGCCTTAAAGCATAATTCTCATGATCAATCCGCTTGTATGTTAAAGGATTGATACAGCCATACTGTAAACTCTTCTTCATCTCATTCTGGTAGATTGAGTATTCACCGTAGGTTTCGGTGAAGGGTTGTTGTTATTGAAAGTGGTGTACTTTCAGGGTGTGGACTGAAGGTGGTTTGCCTTCAGGGTCTGAAAGTGGTGTACTTTCAGGGACTGGAAGTGGTGTGCTTTCAGGGCTGTTAAAAGTAGTGTACTTTCACAGGTGGTTGATAGAAATTCTTAAGGTACTTGGTGTAAGGACTTGTAAGAGATTTTTATCAATAGTGGAAAAATCCTCAAGGGGTTTTCTTGAGGGACTGGACGTAGCCTTCGGTGGATAGAAGGTGAACCAGGTTGTATTTATATTCATCTTGAAAGTAAGAAGGTATCAAGGCGAAAATCGGGTAAACCTGATTCACCCCCCCCCCCTCTCAGGTTGCTATCTAGGTTAACAATTGGTATCAAAGCGTAAGTTTATGTAATTTGCTCCTAAGATCCGGGAAAAGATGACATCCTCTTCTAGTCATGGAACTAGTGAGGGATTCAACATAAACAAGCCACCATACTTCAATGGAGACCACTATGACTTCTGGAAGATCAAGATGAAAATCTTTATAAGGTCATTAGACGTGGAAATATGGAAAGCCATTGAAGAAGGTCCGTTTATACCTATGAATGAAGTGGGAGATAGCAGACAACCAAAACCAGAAAACACATGGAGTGAAGAAGAAAAGAAGAAGGTTCAGTATGATCTCAAAGGAATGAATATCCTTACATCTGATCTTGGTATGGATGAGTTTTTCAAAGTTTCAACATGCACAACATCGAAAGAAATATGGGACACTTTGATGGTATCAAGAGATCAAAAATCAATACCCTATCTCAAGAATATGAAATGTTCAAAATGCTTCCAGGAGAAAAGGTATTGGATATGCAAAAACGATTCTCTCATTTGACTAAACATTTGATTGCTCTTGGTAAGCAGTTTTCCAACAGTGACTTGAACATGAAAGTTCTAAGATCACTCACAAGAACATGGCAACCAAAGGTTATGGAAATTTCAGAAAAGAAGAGTTTGTCTAATAAGACTCTTGCAACTCTCTTTGGAAAACTCCAAGAACACGAGTTGGAATTGAATCGTTTGGAGGAACATGAACAACATGTGAAGAAATATCGATCCATATGTCTAAAGGCAAAGGAAAGCATCAAAGATGATTATGATGCAGATTCTGAAGAAGAAGATAATGAGAATATGAATCTTCTAGTGAAGAACCTTGGAAAGTTTTTCAAAAGGAAAGGTATGAAATTTAACAATAACAGAACTTTCCAAAGGAATAATGAGTCCTCCTCTTCTCAAAAGATCACATGCTTCGAGTGTGGAAAACCTGGATACATCAAGTTGGAATGTCCAAATCTTCAAAAGAAGAAACTTGGTCTGAAGGACAAGTTTGAAAAGAAAGATCAAACCACTCGAAGAGCATACCTGGCATGGGATGAAAATGAAGTAAGTTCATCATCCGATTCTGACAAAGAAGAAGCACAAGTCGCATTAGTGGCTTCACATGATTCAGATACCGAGGACATCCAGGTGTGCATGAAAGCAGCAAAGGACTTATGGTATCTTGATAGTGGCTGCTCATCACACATGACAAGAGACAAAACAAAGTTCTCATTTCTTTTGCCTAGATAAAAAGGTTTTGTCACATATGGAAATAATCAAAAGGGAAAGATACTTGATATTGGAAGAATAGGAACACCCCCTCAAACTGTCATTGACAAGGTCCTATATGTTGATGGTTTGATGCATAACCTTCTGAGTATCAGTCAACTGTGTGATAAAGGTTTGAAAGTTGGGTTCAGTAATGATATCTGTGTGGTAAAGGATGTGAAAACTAAAGAAGTCAAGTTTTCCAGATATAAAGTCAATAAGGTCTTCATGATATCCTTGGATAAAATTCCACCTAATGTCAGATGCTTGCTGGCCAAGAATAACAATGATTCATGGCTCTGGCATAGAAGACTAGCTCATATCCACATTGATCATTTAAATAAACTAGTCAAGCATGATCTAGTTGTTGGACTTCCAAAGATAAGATTTGAGAAAGACAAGATTTGTGATGCATGTCAAAAAGGGAAGCAAATCCGAACATCTTTCAAGCCAAAGAATATAGTCTCAACTACAAGACCCCTCCAGTTACGTCACATGGATTTGTTTGGACCGTCAAGGACTAAGAGCTTTGGAGGTAACTATTATGCCCTTGTTATTGTTGATGATTTTTCTAGATTCACCTGGACATTATTCTTGCCTCATAAGAATAAAGCCTTCAACTCATTCAAAAGATATGCAAAGCTTGTTCAAAATGAAAAGGCTTTAAAGATCTCTTCTATTAGAAGTGATAATGATGATCACGAAATAGTAGTTGTGATTGCAGCGGAATTGAGGATTGCTTGAAAGTAAAAGATGAAGGATGAGAAGAACACACAGGGATTTTATCCTGGTTCACCTTCAAACCTAGAAGGCTACGTCCAGTCCTCTGATCACACAGAGATTTTCCACTATACCAGAAAGCAAACCACTTTCTGAAGAACCACTCCACTGAATCCCACAGTGAAGATTTACAATGATGAAGTACTCTTACGAAGACTTGCACCAAGGACCCTAAGATCTCTTATCAATCTTCCCGAAGCAACCCACTTCTGATTGATCAAGTCTTCTTAGCAACACTTGTGCCAAGGACCCTAAGAGGACCTATCAAACCCCATAAAGCAAACCACTTTTTGATGACACCGTATCACCACGGTGGACTTTGAATCAAACCCGATTCAAAGGACCTTTTTACAACCACCGAAAACCACGGTGAATGAATCAACTTGATTCAAGAGATGAAGAAGAAGATGCCTTTACAATGGCTGATTCAATCCCTTAGACAAGATGGATTGATCTTAGTTTGTATGCTCCAGGCAATTACAATGAAGGCTTCTTAATAATTCTGAGTTCTCAATAGTTGAACAGCATAAGTGTTCTTTGATATTTGGAGAACAAGAACTCAGAATGATGACTCTAATGAATGTGAAAGTTGTGGCATAAGTCATACTTGTTGCTGAGTATTCATGGACTATTTATAGGCACTAGTGATTGTTCATGAACCATTGCAATGCTTCTCAAAAGACTTGGGATGCATTGGTTCATGAAACAACACATCCAATGCACTAAAGGTTGTTAATGAACCATTGCAATGTTTTCCAAACGTTGTGAGACACATTGGTTCATTAAAAAGCACTTTTGTCGTGCTGGTAATCGATTACAGCAGTTAGTGTAATCGATTACACTAGACGTTGCAGTTTGAATTCAAATTTCAAACTGTGTAATCGATTACACACAACCTGTAATCGATTACAGATAGCCCAAAACTCAGTTTTAACCATCTTAAACCCTAATTGAGTGTTCCTACCAAGTCTTACTTGTGAGAACATATTATACTCAATTAGTTGATCTTTAATCAGCCTTCAAATGCAATTAAACCTTAATAAATAATAGCACACTAAGTTGACAAGACTTACTTAAAACTAGAACCTTCATGTTTGATCTTGACGCTCTGAGCCGGCTCTTGAAGTCTTTCTTCTCTGAAGTCTTCTTTGATGTCTTCTCAAAGTCTTCCTTCCTTTTCTGAAGTCTTCGTGAAGTCTTTCTTCTTTTTGTTCCTTTCTTTCTTGAAGTCTTCTTGAAGTCTTCCTTTTCTTTTCTGAAGTCTTTCTTCTTTTTGTGATGTGTTTGTCTTCATCAAAACCTCAGTCGAGTCCAAGGACGAGACCTGATTTACAACTACTTGAAGAACTAGCAAGGACCATGTTAAGTGAATCTAATCTTCCGAAATACTTTTGGGCCGATGCTGTAAGTACTGCTTGCTATGTTTTCAATAGAGTACTTATTATACCTATTCTGAAGAAAACCCCCTATGAAGTCTACAAAGGGAGGAAACCAAATATTTCTCATCTACATGCTTTTGGATCAAAATGCTTTGTCTTAGTTCTTCCAAATTGGTTTAGTTCTTCTTGCATTGCCACAATCCAATACTCATCTTCAAGAGCATCATTCACTTTTGAGGGTTCTATTTGAGATACAAAGGCCATATTCAATACTGAATCATTTAAACGTAGCCTTGTGGAAACGCCTCTTGAAATATCACCAATGATATTGTCAACTTGATGATCCCTGTGGGTTCTCCATTCTTTTGGTAGTTCATAAGTGGTATCTTCAATATGCTCTTCTTGTACTGAATCTTGATCTTCCTGCTTTTGAGAGACTTCCTTGATAATGTTATCTTCCTCATCATTATCTGGAAGAATAACTGTATCTTCTTTTGAAGAGTTAGACTCATAAAAGGAAACATGTATGGACTCTTCAATAGATAGAGTTTTCTTGTTAAAGACTCTATATGCTTTGCTTGTTAGAGAATATCCAAGGAATATACCTTCATCAGATTTTTCATCAAACTTACCATGGTTTTCCTTTCCATTGTTCAAGACAAAGCATTTTGATCAAAAAGCATGTAGATGAGCAATATTTGGTTTCCTCCCTTTTGTAGAATTCATAGGGAGTTTTCTTCAGAATAGGTCTAATGAGTACTCTATTGGAAACATAGCAAGCAGTACTTACAGCATCAACCCATAAGTATTTTGGAAGGTTAGATTCACTTAGCATGGTCCTTGTTAGTTCTTCAAGTAATCTGTTCTTCCTTTCTACAACACCATTTTGTTGTGGTGTTCTTGAAGCAGAGAAGTTATGTGATATTTCCATTCTCATCACATAATTCCTTAAATTGATGGTTCTGAAATTCTCCACCATGATCACTTCTAATAGAAGAGATCTTTAAAGCCTTTTCATTTTGAACAAGCCTTGCATATCTTTTGAATGCATTGAAGGCTTCATTCTTATGAGGCAAGAATAATGTCCAGGTAAATCTAGAAAAATCATCAACAATAACAAGGGCATAATAGTTACCTCCAAAACTCTTAGTCCTTGATGGCCCAAACAAATCCATGTGAAGTAATTAGATGGGTCTTGTAGTTGAGACTATATTCTTTGGTTTGAAAGATATTCTGGTTTGCTTCCCCTTTTGACATGCATCACAAAGCTTGTCTTTCTCAAATCTTACCTTTGGAAGTCCAACAACTAGATCATGTTTGACTAGTTTATTTAAATGATCTATGTGTATATGAGTCAGTCTTCTATGCCATAGCCATGAATCATTGTTGTTCTTGGCCAGCAAGCATCTAACATTTGGTGGAATTTCATCCAAGGATATCATGAAGACCTTATTGACTTTATATCCGGAAAACTTGATTTCTTTAGTTTTCACATCCTTTACCACACAGATGTCATTAATGAACCCAACTTTCAAACCTTTGTCACAAAGTTGACTGATACTCAGAAGATTATGCATCAAACCATCAACATATAAGACCTTGTCAATGACAGTTTGAGGGGGTGTACCTATTCTTCCAATACCAAGTATCTTTCCTTTTTGATTATTTCCATATGTGACAAATCCTTTTTCTCTAGGCATCAGAAATGAGAACTTTGTTTTGTCTCCTATCATGTGTGATGAGCAGCCACTATCAAGATACCATAAGTTATTTGCTGCTTTCATGCACACCTACATGACAAAGTTCAGACATGGGGATTAGGAACCCAATTTTCCTTGGGTCCTTCTAAGTTAGTGTTTTTCTTAACCCATATGTATTCCTTGTTTGGTACTCCAACATTCTTGTAATAACATCTACTTGGGGTATGTCCTATTTTGTTACAATAAGTACATGAATATTGGTTGTAACTTGATGTTTTCCTAGGGGAAGGATTGATCTTCTTAGGAGGTCTATGATAATTTTTCTTCCTATTGTTCATACTCCTAAAAGAACTGGTCTTAGTATTTTCAAAGGATCCTTCCACTTTGTTTGGTTTCACAAAGATAGTTTTCTTAACTTCTTTAGTCTTTGGATGAGATGTATATCCTAGTCCAACCTTATTGTTTGAATGTCTTTGCATACTTAGAATATCATCTAACTTTTGTTTTCCTTTGTTGAAATTATGAACCCTTTGTTGAATACTATCTATCTTCTCTTCTAAAGAACTACACTTGGTGCACTCATGTGGAATATCTAACTTAGATTTCACTATGTCTAGTTCTTCCTGTAGATTTCTACACTTATTTTCTAAAGATGATAGTAAAGCATTCTGCTTACTACTAACTTTAGAAAAACTTTGACATAACTTAAACACATTCTCTATAGCATACTCTAAATCATGAAATGAAATGACATTATCACTAACCTGGATATCCTCAGCATCTGAATCATGTGAAGCCATTAATGCAACGTGTGCTTCTTCTTTATCAGAATCGAATGATGAACTTACTTCATTTTCATCCCAGGCAATGTATGCTCTTCGTGTAGTTTGATCTTTCTTTTCAAACTTGTCCTTCAAACCATGTTTCTTCTTTTGAAGATTTGGACATTCCAACTTGATGTGTCCAGGTTTTCCACATTCGAAGCATGTGATCTTTTGAGAAGAGGAGGATTCATTATTCCTTTGAAAAGTTCTGTTATTGTTAAATTTCATACCTTTTCTTTTGAAAAACTTTCCAAGATTCTTCACTAGAAGATCCATATTCTCATTCTCTTCTTCTTCAGAATCTGCATCATAATCATCCTTGATGCTTTCTTTTGCCTTTAGAGAAATGGATCGATATTTCTTCTCATGTTGTTCATGTTCCTCCAAACGATTCAATTCCAATTCGTGTTCTTGGAGTTTTCCAAAGAGAGTTGCAAGAGTCATATTAGACAAACTTTTCTTTTCTGAAATTGCTGTAACCTTTGGTTGCCATGCTCTTGTGAGTGATCTTAGAACTTTCATGTTCAAGTCACTATTGGAAAACTGTTTTCCAAGTGCAACCAAATGGTTAGTCAAATGAGAGAATCATTTTTGCATGTCCAATACCTTTTCTCCTGGAAGCATTCTGAACATTTCATATTCTTGAGATAGGGTATTGATTTTTGATCTCTTGACTTCATCAGTTCCTTCATGAGTTACGATCAAAGTATCCTATATTTCTTTCGATGTTGTGCATGTTGAAACTCTGAAAAATTCATCCATGCCAAGAGCAGATGTAAGGATATTCATTCCTTTGAGATCATACTGAACCTTCTTCTTTTCTTCTTCACTCCATGTGTATTCTGGTTTTGGTTGTCTGCTATCACCCACTTCATTCATAGGTATAAACGGACCTTCTTCAATGGCTTTCCATATTTCCACGTCTAATGACCTTATAAAGATTTTCATCTTGATCTTTCAGAAATCATAGTGGTCTCCATTGAAGTATGTTAGCCTGTTTATGTTGAATCCCTCACTAGTTCCATGACTAGAAGAGGATGCCATCTTTTCCCGGATCTTAGGATTAAATTACCTAAACTTATGCTCTGATACCAATTGTTAGCCTAGATAGTAACCTGAGAGGGGGGGGGGCGAATCAGGTTTACCCGATTTTCGCCTTGATGCCTTCTTACTTTCAAGATAAATATAAATACAAACGAGTGCAGCGAAAATGAGCGTTGCTTGAGAGTAAAGATGAAGGGTAGAAGAATGCACACACAGAATTTTATCCTGGTTCACCTTCTATCCACCGAAGGCTACGTCCAGTCCCTCAAGAAAACCCCTTGACGATTTTTCCACAATTGATAAAAATCTCTTACAAGTCCTTACACCAAGTACCTTAAGAATTTCTATCAACCACCTGTGAAAGCACACCACTTTCAACAGCCCCTGAAAGCACACCACTTTCAGTCCCTGAAAGAAAACCACTTTCAGACCCTGAAGGCAAACCACCTTCAGTCCCTGAAGGCAAAACCACCTTCAGTCCACACCCTGAAAGCACACCACTTTCAGTACAACAACCCTTCACCGAACCCAACGGTGAATACTCAATCTACCAGAATGAGATGAAGAAGAGTTTACAATTTGGCTGTATCAATCCTTTATCATACAAGTGGATTGATCATGAGAATTATGCTTTAAGGCTCTTAAGCATAAGAAGGCTCTTTTGATTCTGAGTTCTTCAAGATATGAACAACTAAAGTGTTCTCTTAAACAATGAAGAACATGAACTCAGAACTTAGGCTCTTTGAAAGTTTAAGTATCAAAGGCTAATTTAAATATGAATGAACAATATGACAAAGCTTTGGCCTAATTTGTGTATTCTCATGTGTTGTTTGTTTCTGGACTCAAATGGACTTTATATAGGCATGAGGAAACGTCCTTGAACCAATGCAACCCTTCCCAAAAGGTTTGAGACACAATGGTTCATGAAAAGATGCAACTTTTCGAACATGTAATCGATTACATTACTTAGGTAATCGATTACACTAAGAAGCCGTTACTGTTTGAATTTCAAATTCAAACATGTAATCGATTACAAGAAAGATATAATCGATTAATTGCCTATGTGTAATTGATTACCATAAGGGTGTAATCGATTACACTCAAGTCCAATTTCTAGAAACTTGAACTTTTAAGATCGGCTTGAGATATACTACTTCCTTTAACTTATGAAAACATTAATCTCAATTAACTTAGATGTTTTAAAGAGCCTTTATAATTGAGAAGCCTTTAGAAGCATAACTCACCTAAACTAAGACTTTAGGCAGATGTTGAAACATATTGCACTGTTTCCTCTAAGTCTTCTTTTCTTCTTTTTGTCGATGAGTTTGTCGTCATCAAAACCTCAGCCAGGGTCAGAAGCAAGACCTTCTTCACATTCTTCTCCTATTCATATGTTCTAGAGGATCAACACATGAATTCCTTAAAACTTCCAAAGCATATGAAGGGGCCTATGGCTGCTGGAAGGGATGCAGCAGTTGATCCTCTAGAACAGATAAACCAGAGAAGCATTCGTATTGTCAAAATTTATAAGGGTGACCATGGTGGGTGTGCACTGTGTGGTGACCTAGATATAAAAAAAGAAGTCTTTGGTCCTCGAACATTAATTATTTGTGATCAGTGTGAGAGGCAATACCAAGTTGGGCGTTTGAAGGATAGTAACATGGAAAGCCTGTAGGAATTTTCGGAAGATAAATTGGTTATGCTGCTCAGATTGTGATCAAATTCATACGCTCTAGAGAATTTGCGGGCTCATGGGGATGTGAATCTTCCATATTCACCCCTAATTTTGAATAAAAGTAAGCATGAAGGAAAAGGCATAGAAAGTGAGGCTGGTTTGAATATAAAATGGAGGGTTTTGAAGTGGAACTTGGTTTATCCGGATGAGATTAGTTCTTTATTTTCAAAAGATGTTGCTATCTTCCATGAGCAGTTTCATGAAATAATAGATACTACTACAGAGGTTGATTTAGTTATAGAAATGATTCACGTATGGAGAATTGAGGATCATGATTTTGGCAGAATGTATTGTACGATGCTCGCTGTCAACGAAGTAACGGTTTGCACTAGCTTATTTCATGTGCAAGGGAAAGAAGTATCAGAGCTTCCCTTAGTGGCATATCTTATTGATTACGAAGGACAAGGTTACTTCCGGTCCCTGTTCTCTTTCATCGAAGGGGTGCTGGGATTTTTAAATGTGAGAAACGTTGTCCAACCTTTCGCTAAAGAAGCTGAATCAATATAGACCCGTTAGTTTGGGTTCACTAGGCTAGATATAAAAAAGATAAACAAATATAAGAGATAGTACAACATGGTGGCATTTAAAGTGACCTGTTTCTTCAGAAGCTTATTCCTGCACTCCAATGAGGAACTCATTTGCAAATGTTATTTTTTGGGCTACCTTGCTGGGTACAAAGGAGAACATACTCTTTTATTATATATATATATATATATATATATATATATATATATATATATATATAGAATTTCTATATTTAGTGTACGGAAAAAGAAGGTTTAGGATCTCGAGAAAGGTGTGTAGTGGAACCCAAGGCTTGGGGTTTTTAAAAAATTTCAAAACTTGACATTAGAATCTATTATGAGGAGAATCTATAATGAGAAGATTTTGGGTGTCAAATTTGACTATAAGTAAAGATAATTTGATGCAAACATGTCATAAAATGATAAATTTGAGGAAGGAAGAAAGGACGAGAAGGAGAAGAAGATCAGGTCAGGGAAGAGGAAGCCACTCTTCATCCGTCACTATGTCACGAACTTCCGCGGGCTGAATATTTAAGCCTTCTACATGAGCAACAAAGAACCCAGAATAAATTTGAGGCGAGTAGAGTTGGTTTACCGCTCGCCATCACCCCACGCCGGAATTACCTTCAACCAGATTTGTGAGAACATGAGTGGGAGCGAAGTATGATGATGAGGAAGAGAACAACGACACCGACGAAATCGATTTGTCCTCTTTCATGCTCAGTCAACGTAGCAGTGGCTGATACATCGGTCTGGTTATGACAAAGACATAGCCAATTCAGACCAAAGTCGCCACCACTTCCATGTTGATGATCGAAAGGGAGCAGTAGAGGCAACAACAGAGAATACAATGGTGTTCATCGTCTCATAACATGAGCAAAGAAAACCATCGACGCCATAACTAAGATGGCTGGAAAATTTGATGCCATTCGCGCTCTTTATTTTTCCCTGATATTTACTTCATGCTCTTAATCCTTTTTGAAATTTAAGATTTTGAGTATTTATGCCTTAATTTTTTGTTGTTTGATGTTCAAATAGCAGATTTACACTTTGCACAGAAGGTGCTCGAGAATATGCCTCAGCGACAAGTAACTTCTTGGGACTTCATAACGTCAGTGTCATCGCGATATGTGGGATCCCTGCGCAATAAGGTGACTCGCCCAACTTGGCCAGCGACATGGTCGCTAAACGACACTTAGCTTGGTACCAGAGGTTAAGGTGACTTGGAGGCCACAATCTCGAGTTTGATTCACTACTAGCCCACTTACTGTCCCGGCTCAACAATCACAGAGAATCCACAGTGCTTCGATATTTGGTTCACTTTATCCTTAGCTCCTTCATGTTTAAATTTTGATGCTTGTTACATGTCCCACGAAAGAGTGGAATGTTTTTTCCATGAAATCCCCTAGCAGTTTTTACGCCTACCACCTGTTTTATAAAATTTCAGACTGAATCGACACTCATATTTTGAAGATAAAATGTTTGAAAAGAATTTGAGACCTCTATTACTAATAGCGTATGGCTGAAAGTTATTGAGGAAATGTCTAAATAAGTTATATATCATGTTTTCGTTACAGTTTTCTTGCCTAGAGAGAAGTTTGATTAATTTCCCTTTGGATCCTCCTAAGACTATACTTTCAACGCCAGAACATTGAATGTGTTTTCACAATTTTTTAAGTGATTCAATATGAGAAGCTCCTAATTGGGTCAATTGTTTGGGTTCTAAAAATATGAGAGTATTTATGTTTACGATTTCAAGCCTGTTTCTCATCTTGTCATCATAAGAAGGTGGCGGAAAAACTGTGGCAAGGTGTTGTATTTTATTTTGCATCTAAATTTTTAAATAATAAATTACATGCCGAAAACTTTTAATTAATAATTAAAAAAATAATTATTTTCATAACAAGATGAAAAAATAATTAATAGTTAATAAAATTAGTATAAAACATAAAATTGTTATCAATAACTTATTACTATTACTATTAATGCAAAACTCATACTTTATAAAAGAAGTAATATATATAGTCTCTGTATTTTATGATTAATATTAAAGTAACTTTAACATTAAATTATAATAATATATAAATTTAAAAATATAAACATAATTAATTAAATATTTTAGAACTAGGTCATGAAGTATTCTTTCTTTAATTTTTTAGGTCTTTGACAGAGATTCCCACCCGTTCAAGATACGATTTCATGTCTCTCCCAACAAATGTGTTTCTTTCGTATATATTTCATTAAGTTAATTTAACTAATATATATTATTAAATTTTTATTGTCAAATATTATGCACGTACATAAGAGTTAATAATTAATAACATAATATCATTTGAAATTTTATAATATTTTTTAAATATCATTGTTTCATTAAGTAAGTTTAATACCCAATGTATTTTCTTATATATAAAAATGTTACTTTGTTTTATTTTATTATCCTCGAGTTGTTTCTAATTTATAATTAATATTTTGATTTATTATAATAATTAATATTTACATTATATGTATGAGAATTTTATAATTAATATTTAATATAATTAATAAGATTAAATTTCATTAATTGTTATGTTCTATTGTAATTAATAAAAGGTGAATTAGTCAAGTCAATTTACTTTTGTATATATATATATATATAAATTATTATAAGATTAAATTTCATTAATTGTTATGTTCTATTGTAATTAATAAAAGGTGAATAAGTCAAGTCAATTTACTTTATATTTATATTTATATTTATATATATATATATAAATTATTAGGTCCTATTGTAATTAATAAAAGGTGAATAAGTCAAGTCAAATCACTTATTTTTATATATATATATATATATATGTATATATAACATTAGCAAGATCTCTTACCTTTGTACTACAAATTATATATTTAATCTCATATCCAATTGGTGTTGTGTTGTATCTTCCATCTCGATTAATAAGCCATGATGGATATGAGCTACGAAATTTCAATGCAATCGTTGGGTTGTGCTCTCTTTTCCATCTTTCAACAACTGTGATTTCCTTGATTAAAATGGTTAGCCTTAACAATGCACTTGGTGCCACATCTACCTTGTTTCTGCATATTCTGAAATTTAAATATCAGGTTAGTATTAGATGTAACATGAATATAACATCAATTTGTGGCAGAAATATACCTCAATTTCAGCAGGTATGAAAGCAGGCCCTTTGTTCAAATAAATCTTGCAAGTCTGCCTGTTGTGGCCAAATTGCTTACATTTACTACATTTTCTAAACCCCCTCTGCAGTCAAAATGAAATTTTTAATAATTTGTATTATTCATATCAGATTAAGAATTTGAGAAAAGTTTTTTGTAACTTCTTTGGCTTTTGCACAGCTTTGGCGGATTGGGCAGCTTCACCTTGTGGCTTGGTTTGTGCAGAATCACCTTCATGCCCCTTTGCTTGGGCAGTAGCACCTTCATTGACTCTTGCTTGGGCAGCAGCACCTTCACTGACTCCTGCTTAGGCAGCAACACCTTCATTGAATCATTGAAATTCAGTTTCACCCTCATCTACAAGGGCTTTGCAACCCTTTTTATTATGCCCATATTGTTTACACCTGCTACATTTAGTAAATGCACCTCCCCTTTTCAGTGTTGTTGGGTTGGGGTCATCGTATGGATCTCTCCTCCTCAATTTCTCAGGCCTTCCCGCACCTCTCTTGTACATTGGTGGCAGAATGCATTCAGGATCACTTGGCAACGTGACCCACTGGTCAGGCCCAGGGATAGAAGTGATTGGGTGGCCATAGCAAGCTTTGTAAGCACCCCTCTTGTAATATTGATGGATATAGTCTTTTGGATCGTGCCTACATTGTTAAATCATGAGGCAATACTAAAACTATCAAAACAGAATAAAACTGTCAAGTATAAAGGCTACTAAACTACCCACATTAAATAACATAATTATAAACTCAAATCTGAAATTTAAATTCTTATATTACTCATTTCTTATTTCTTTGTTTTGGGAAAAAGACATCAATAACAAAAACCTAAATTAAATCATTGTTC
This sequence comes from Acmispon strigosus, assembly GCA_030819835.1. NCBI lineage: Eukaryota > Viridiplantae > Streptophyta > Magnoliopsida > Fabales > Fabaceae > Acmispon > Acmispon strigosus. The sequence continues at coordinate 13,582,522 of JAUAMA010000004.1, read as the reverse complement.
ATGTAAATATGAATATAACTCTAAAGTTTTCATTTTGTAGATTATATTTAATTGCATATTATAACATAAATAAAAGATTCATGTAAAGTCCTTAAAGTTGCGATTTCTGGAATCACAAAGTCTCCAATCCTTATTATGGATAAAATGAAGACTATATCTGAAATTTTAGAAATTGCAACAACAAAGAGTGATATGGTAAATAAATTATTCTTAAAAAGAAATAATTAATCCTCAAAATTTTGAATCCTTTAAAACATGGAGTGGTTCCTATTGGTGTGCTACAACTCTAAAATGACATCTTGCTGAAAACTAAGTGGTTTTATGTTTCTTGACATTATTGCTAATGAAATGTTTCTACCACATCAACAAATTCCAATTGTGATTTTTTATCAAAAGAATATTGAATATTTGACGACAAGGTAATGAACTTTTCTAAAAATAAAATCACCGCCAAATATTATTTTATTAATTATATAAAAAATAGTACTTATGTTAGGTTTCAATTAGAGATTGATGTCAAAGATGCTACCAATTTAACTATATTTATTTTATTGGATGACCTTGCTGAATAAATTGCATGTGTTAAGTTACATGACCTAATAGCAGGCTTTGAATGTGAGGAACGAACTAATTTAGCTTATTTTACAATTAAACTACAAACTAATAAAATTCAGAATGATTATTATATTAAAAATATAATTCTAATTGCAGTAGTATTCAATATAGGGAAATGATGGCGATTTTAACCTGCCTCCAAAACTCCTAAAAATTGTAGTCTCTTCACAAGTTTTTCAAATAAAAATGAATATCTACTTTGAAAGACATGGAACACAAAGTTTCACAGCAAATAAAATTTTGAAGCCGGTGGTGAAGGTGATAAAATTAGTTTAATTTAATTTTTTTTTAATTATATTGCATGTTGATAAAATTCTAAAATGGAACAAGACTAATTATTGTACATCCACGAGAGCGGATAATAGAGGCAAAAATACTTATAGGAAGCAACATTGGTGTCAGAGTGCTTATACCACAAATAGTTATTACTGCAAATGATTCTAAGGGGGCTTATATCCTAAGAAGAAAACAATTCACAAGAAAGGTTTGTTAAACAATGACAATAAACAAAAGTCACGGACAACTATTGAACAATGTTGGAATATACTTGCCATGACCAATATTTTATCAGGGTCAATTATATATTGGATTGTCGAGAATAACGTCACCAAAGATATTGAAAATATTTATTAATGCTCAAGATTAAACATATGCACAATATACTAAAAACGAAGTAGACAACGCAAATTTTAATGAAATTAGTTCCTCAATTTAATTACATTTGACATATCTACATATTCTTAATATTTTTCCATTTAATGACTTTTTAATGATAGTACAACTCAAAATTACAATTCAAAAACAGACTCGTACAACGCAAGGGTTTAATTTCTAGTTTATATGTAAAAGAGACTTGAACTTTTGCACTAAATACATTAAGCAATTAAAACTACATCAATAACAAATTTCCTTTGTAATAAATATATTAAATAATAAAATTAAAAACTATAAAAGGTCGTGAAAAAAGTTGTATTGTCAAAAACTATTCAACTACCTTCATTAACAAAATAACATTTATTAACTTAAAAATTTACTTGATTTTTACATTAGTTTAAAGATTATTTAGTTATTTATTGTTATTTTCATTATTTTTTATATTAATTGTAGAACTTCTTATACATATAACTAAAAATTTAAGTAGAGAATAAATTAAAATTACCCAAAGTAATATATTTTATATAAAATGAATATATTAAATATTTAAATTATTCAATGGATGTCTTTTGGAAATATATATCTTAGAAATTATTTTAAAATTTTAAATGATTAGGTATGTTGTTAATATTGAATATAACTTTATTTTGTATTATTTTATGAAATAATTTTATATACATTAAAAATCTCTGTATATATATCATAATTATTTAATTAATTTCAAATGTATAGAGTATACATAATATATATGCTATTTAGCATAACATAGGAAATAATTATGGCTAAAGTATAATAAATTTAAATTTACTAAATAATATTTTAAGCTATTAAAGTCATAACTTATTATAATTGTACAAGTTAAAATTGCTTTATTGTTGATAAAAAAGTATAAAAAATTATGCAATCATAACTTATTTGATGATATTAAAAACTTATTACTTAATTTAAAATATTTCAAATCCACTTAATTATTTTTCATATTATTAAATAAATAAAATTTTAAAATTACTTCAATGCTAATTATGAAATATAAATTATTAAACTGAGTAATATTAATTATTTACACAAAAAGAGGCTCTAACTCATAGAAAAGAGCATCGAGAAGAAATTTCTTATTATAATAAATTTGTATTTAATCATACTTATTATAAAAAATATTTCAATACTTATTTATTTAAGCTATATTCATTTTGTATAATGTTAAAAATTTGAAAATAAATAAGTGCAACGCACGGGTATTATATCTATTTATATGTTTCGGAAGTTTATAATTAATATTTTACACAATTAGTAAGATTAAATTTCGTTAATTGTTAGGTAGTACTGTCATTAATAAAAGGTGTATAAGTCAAGTCAATTTTACTTTTAGATATAATTATTAAAATTGATATTGATATAATTTATTAAGTTAATTTTACTAATATATATTATTAAATGTATATAATTATTTTAAATAATGTACACATACATATTAGTTAATAATTAATAACATATACTATTATTTGAAATCTTCTAAAATAGTTTTTTTCATATAGTTGTTAACAAATAGCATTGCTTCATTAAATACTTTTATCACTTAGTATATTTGTGTATATAAAAATAGTTTTTTTTTTTCGAAAGTAAAATGATATATATTAAAATTAAATATACATCAACAAAAAGAACCTCCACGAAAGGGAGGGATAGATGTCCGACCACCTCTAACGAGTGAACACAGCCAACACCACCAGCCATTCCACGAACATTGACCTTGGATGAACCGGCCCCCACCAAAGGCAAGCCTTCGTCGCGCGAGCATCGTGGCGCTGAGAAATGCTGATAATCCTTGGGGAACTTTTCCGGAGCCACCGATAGGACAGCCCCACCCACCTTGAGTCCATCCAGAGCAATAGTTGCAGAGGCAACCTGACACTTGGAGAAAAAGCGGACGAAACCGAAGCGGAATTGGCACCCAGCTTTGCGTTTGCGTTGAATAAATACATTCAGGATCCTGCCAAAAAGAGAAAATAAATCGCGAATATGATGGTAGCCTATCGACTCCTCGATCCCATCGATGAAGAGGGTAGAACAACATCGACGAGGGGCATCGCGAGTCTGAGGAGCAACGCCCCCCAGTCACGATATACTTTAAGCCCGCCGAGACGCCGTCCACAACAAGCGGACCACCAAGATCATCCGCCGGGTCATCCTCTGCCGCCTCACCTCCGTCAGCCGCTAGCCCCTGACTAGAACTGCCAATCGCAACCGCCAAACTTGGATGGGATTGATAAACTGAAACAGAGCCAGAGTGCTCCATACACGAATCAGAAACGATATCCCTTGACGCTAAGCAGAATTATGGAGGATCGCGACCCTGGGAACTCGCACAACGAAGGACGGGAGGAGCAAGAGAGGACCCACGGCCTTGAGATCGAGGAGCAGCATAGAGGAGCAACGTGAAATGCAGAGTGAAGCGGAATCGTGAGATGATTTTCGCGAACAGCAAACCCAGCAGGAAGGAAAAAACGTGAAGCAGAACCAGCAGCAGAGGGAGTCTTGATCGCCGGCCAGAAGAACGCCGCCGCCTAGGAAGCCGGCAAAAGGGCCGCCGCCGCCCAGGAGAGGGATGCTCGAAACCCTAGCAGAGGGGAAACAGAGGATGATGATCTAGTTACTTAGTGTTTGTTTATCATCCTTGATATTTTTCTGATACATAATTAATATTTCGACTAATTTTACTTCTAATATTTTTATTATATGTGTGAGAAATTTTACATAAGATTATGGGCGTAAGCGGGTACTGTTCGATCCGCGAATCTGGCCAATCTAAACTGAATCAAATACATTTTGGTGGGTTGGTTTGGATCATTGGATCAGTTCGGATTTTTTTATTACATCTGATCACCATCGTTTCATATATCGGATTTAGGGATTGAATATCCGATGAATCCAAACCAAGCCAATGCTATTGAAATTTTTTTCCATTCAGGCCAAAGAGTCGAGCCGATTACATTAATACATTCAGTTATTTAAATACTCATTTAGAAATTTAGGTTTTACTACAAAATAAAACCTTTCCTTGGCTGTTCTGTCGTGTACCACCCGCCCCTATGGGGCTTAGGTCTTTGGGCCGTTCTTATTCAATTACATTCTTTTGACCAAAAACAAAGAAAGATATTTAGGTATTACAATTTCACAATTTCACCCTAATACATCTACTTTTACCTGCGCAGCCAGTGGTCCTTTACTCTCTCAGCTTCTGAATCAAAACGCACCGCACCCACTCGGGGAATACGGCGACGCACCCTTACACTTCCATTCTCTGGCGCCCCCTTTCAAGATATGGTTTCTTTCTCACATTCAATTTTGTTTCATACTTAGTTTAGTTTCTCACTCTCGGTATTCAATTTGGTTATCAGAATTCTGTTCGATTTTGCACTCTCTTGTCTCCCTCTCAATATTTGATTGATTGCAACTACTTCTCTTTGATTATTCGATTTCACATTCAGGAATGGATTCTATTGTTATTGCTTTCTGTTGTTATGGCTTCTGTTTATTTCTAGTTTCTGGATCCTGTTTTTTCGCTATTAATATTCTTTTTTCAGTATAGGAAATGTTGCAAAATGATAGAATAGTTTCATGTTAGTGGATCCCCTGTGGCCTGTGCTCACACACAAATAGGAGGAACTCTAGATCGAGGTGAAAGAGTGGAAAATGTACTTGACTCTTGTTGACACCTATTTTTGTCCGGGTCCGGGCCAAATTTTGAATAAAAAAGAGAAGAAGAAAAAATAATAAAAAAAAGAAAAAAAAGAAAAAAAGAGAGAAGAAAAAAGAGAAAAAAAAAAGAAAAGGCCCAGCAGAGGAAAAGGAAGAAGAAAGGAAGAAAAATGGGCCGCGGCTCAAAGGTAAAGAGAGGAAGCAGAAGCAAGGAAGGGAGGGCAACTTAGTCATTTTCCCCTCACTCAAATCCTAATTCTCCCCTATATAAGCCTACTCTCATTAACCCTAAAAATCACTCATCATTTTTCTAGCCTACTCATTTTTTAGCCTCCACTCATTTTTCTTTAGACTCTACTCATATTATTCTGGTAGCCTCCATACACGCTCATCCCACAAACCCTAAAAATTCCTCTCCCTCCTACTACTAGCCGCAGCCCCTCCATCCTTCTCACGCCCAATACACCAAAAAGAAAAAAAACTTGCCTCTCCTTCCCAGCACGCAACAGCGCTGTCGTCATCCTCACTCACAAGAAACTCAAAGACGGTAGACCATTCGATGAGGAGTCTGCAAAAACAGTGGATATGATACAAGAAAAGACAAAAAAAAATTGTATAAATCTGGTATTTCTTTATTTATATGCATTTGTTACTTGTATGTGGTTAGCCAGGGGATATTAGATTTGTCATACTTGTGCTACACTGCTACCCCTTTATTTTTCATATGATACAAGTGACGAAAGTGATTCACCATTTCTCTCAGACAAAGCCAATAGCAGATAGCAGGTGCTGCTATAAGTAAACGTGAACTCTCCGATGGGGTTATAACTTCAACATGGGGTCATGCTTTCTTGATGTATTTATTTATTTGTAACTATTTTTCTAGAAATTAGTTTCCTTGTTGATCTTTTATCTTCAAAATGAAAATCAAAGTAATCTGCATTTAGGATATTTTAATTTGACTTCTATATTTAATCGTTATGCTATATAATGATTCGTTAATTATAAATTGTTAAAAGAAATACATTTTTCTAAAAAAAGACTAAATAATTGCGAATTGATGCAAGAGATAGACTGTTCACTAGTGAGACCCTTTTTGCCCATTTTCATAAATAAAAATTAATAAAAATCAAGAACTGCGTAAGCCTTGATCTTCCATTTTAAGGGAATACGTAGGACTAGGTTCACACCTATCAGGCTAAATAAATAAAATTAAATATCTTTTTAGGAATAATTAGGGATTAAATAATAAAAATAAATAAGGGTAAAAAGCTAAGGAAATTACACAAACAATCTTAGGTACCGTTTAGACGGGCGCTGTGGGGTGCTAACACCTTCCCCACGCGTAATAGACTCTCGAGCCTAGATTTTAGGTTTCGTAGGCCATTTATCATTTTTTAGGTTTTTCTAGTGTTTTCCTTCAATAAACATTAGTGGCGACTCAGTCTGTTCAATTAATATCTTTTTGCGCCGTCCCGCCGCGACCCCGGTTGCGACAGATGACGACTCTGCTGGGGACACTTTGAGAGTCAGGCCTTTCTTGATTGTATGTGTTTTTTAGCTTTCTTTTTATTTTATTTTACCCTTCATTATTTTGTTTTTTTTATTGTTTAATTGCCTTGTACATATTTTTTCTACTTTGTATATAATTTGTCTTTAATTTGTCTCTAATTTATCTTTAATTCCTCTTTCTTTTTATTTTATTTTATCCTTCATTATTTTGCTTTTTTATTGTTTAATTGCCGTGTATATTTTTTTTTTCTCTATCTTTGTATATAATTTGTCTTTAATGCAGCATTAGGATAGGTGACCAATTTAAACTGTTATATCTGGTTTTCTGGCTATGTTGCAGGTGGGGTAGGTTTTTTTTAGGGTTTCTCGAAAAAAGGTTTGTATGCTTCCAATGCACACACTTAACTTCCACTTTGTGAGACACTTTTTGGGCTCTATACCCGAGCCCGTGCGAGCCCAGGAGTAGCGGTGCCATGGTACCTGTCGTGAGGGCCTAGTGTCTACGCGTCAACTATTGAGACACCACTCGGATTATTACCGGTCATCAAGCTATTTGTCGTGAGATGTTAGATCAAATAATTAAATGAATTATTATATTTCGATAATTAACAATTTCTTTTCAATGACGTTAAAGATAAAATTCCTAACACAGTGAAAATTATCATGTGCAGGAATAACCATCTCTGAAAGGAATGAATAAACATCATTGCCTTATCAAGAGAATCAGTTCGCCAGAAGAGTTCGTCTGGTCACCTCGAAGAAAACAACATCAAGGATATACGTAGGAAAGCATTCTCGTACAAGACAGTCCGATGGCGCAAGAAAGAAAGATATTCAAGTACAAGATTGTCCGGTGAATCAAGAGAGATAAATCAACGGCTTCAAATGACCAGCATCTTTTCTCATGGTTACTTGATGGAAATCTGCACACCCAAATCAAGCCTACTTGAAGCAGCTGAATCAGTCCGCCACCCGAATCTACAAAGATCAAATGGGAAGACTGTATTGTTTAAAGGTGAAAGAGCATAATAATCTTGAAGAAACTCCTTCTGCCTCGGAGCCTCTCTAGCATCATATAAAGGAGTTGTGGATCAACTCTCTCAGATGGAGAACTTCAGTGAAGAACAAATAGAAAGAAAGGATTCAGTTCTCTAAGACAAGAATGTTCTGTTCCTTAAAGAAGAACTGACTGAAGGAAATTTGTTTGACAATGCAAGCCACTCAATGACGGAATTTCAAGCATTCAATGGAGACTGCGTCTGCCAAAGCTCAATGGAAGAATCCGTCCACCAAAGTATGAATCGCGCCAAAGATACAAAGATCAATGAGTACGTCCTTCGAGGATATCAAGTCAACAGAAGTATTAAAGAAATTATTCTTTTGAATAATTACTTCTTTCCTCGTCTGCACGATTATCAAAATCTGGCAATCACAGAAAGAAAGATGGGACACAATTAATCCAATCCTTCTTGGTCCCACTACTTCTCTGCTTTTCCTAAAATCAAGCTGACATCGCGAAATCAACGGCAAGAATCTCTGAGCATCGTACACTCTCAACGGTCGAAATTCAAAAATCTGACCAAGGCACGTGATGAGTATTAGTTGTCAAGCACTGGGGTAAAAGAGTCAAAACAGTCTCCACCGCTGTATTCTCACACATTATATACGAAGAAACCAGCTCAAGGCTACTCGCTCAGCCTGGAGCCAGACGACATCAACCCAGACGAACTGATGATTTCTAGATCATATCTTACGCTTGCAGAGAAGCCTCTGATCGTGACTTACGCCTGCTGAGAGATGCAGAACTAGCCGTTATGTGCTTCCCGGAGAGGAAGAAGCACTGCGAGCAGGTTTTCACTCCTGCTGAGGAGAATGAACAAAGATCTTCAACTGAAGATATATATAGAGAACCCTGGTCCCGTAGCAACTTGGCGACTAGAACTAAATTGTACACATCTCAATCTAGTTCGTCCAAAGACCAAGGCAACCTTGGTCTCAACTCAGGAAACTTAAAGCCAAATCCCAACCTGAGTTGAGTTGCTTATGTGTGTGGAAACCTTATAGAGTTTAACTCTCATCATATCCCACACACATAACTTAGAACAAGAGATCAACTTGCTTATGATCTCTCTGTTCTATAAGCTTCATTTCTTCTACCCACTCTTATCAAGAAGAGATTATTGTAGAAAAGAAAACCCTGAAAAAGGTGATAGGAGAAGTCCTGATAATACTTGTAAGGAGGAGTCCTAATAATACTTGTAAGGAGAAGTCCTTTGAATACTTGTTAGGAGAAGTCCTTAGAATACTTGATAGGTGAAGTCCTTAGAATACTTGATAGGTTAAGTCCTTAGAATACTTGATAGGTGAAGTCCTAATAATACTTGTACTATTTGTTAAAATAGTGAAAATCTTGGTGAAGCCAAGGACTGGATGTAGCCCTGTCGATTATGGGGGTGAACCAGGATAAAAACTGTGTGTGCTTTACTTTCATGCTTTACTGCTTCCTCGCTGCACTTTCTTTCATACTCTCATAAATAAATTATCTTAAAGAACAAATAATTAACTTTCAATAACTGTCAAATATTTCTTGTATTCCCACTTATTTTATAGAATATCGTGTAATGAAAATAAATGAATTCTAACGGATGATTAATAAACAAATGTTTAGAAAAGAAATTTGAAAAATGGGTCACACAATTCAAACCCCACCTTTCTTGTGTGTTTCTTGCACCTTCAATTGGTATCAGAGCCTAACCACTCTGAAAAACACCTACATCTTCACAGATGCAGAGTATAAAGATCCATGGAAACACATAATGTTCTCGAACAAATGCAATCTTAATTCACATTATGTTGGCGGGAGAACATACTAAATAAACCTATTCAAGAAAGGAATGGACCCTTTTAAGACAGATAGCTGAAGATAAAAAGGAAAGAAATCTATGCTCATCCAAGAAGAAGAAACAAATGAAGATTTCCACTCTTGCAAGCATCAAAGAAGCACCTAACAAGTTCTCTGCAAGGTTGATAAACCATGTAGCCACAAGAAATACAAATGAGGTAATCCTGATCTCATAAATATCTAATATTACTCATTTCTCTCTCTGCTTTAAGTCAATCAAAATTAATTACTTATTAAATATAATAAAGAATAGAGAAACTGAATTTTCTGTTTTCTGAATATAAACAATTTCTATGTATGGCAAACTTACATTCATTTGAAATAAATCAAAATTATATCAATCTCCAAACTTGTATGAGTCACTCTCTCTGAAGCATTATCATAGTCATTCAAGAGTTTTTATGTACGTTCACACTTATATATATTTATGCATTTACATGCATAAACATTCAAGCCTTGAAGATTTATTCTATCTTAAGCATAGCTCTCAAACACTAATGCTCACACCTTTGTGAGTAACCTACTAACCCACTGGACCCAGCTGAAATTTGGGTTACCACAAAAGTATACAATAATTGTTAGAACAGATAGCAACCTGAGAGGGGGGGGTGAATCAGTGTTGCCCCAATTTTCGCCTTATTGAAATCGATACTCTCAAGTTTATGATGATCACGAATTGATCGTTGTGATTGCAGCGGATATGAACAATACTTGAAAGTAAATGTGAAGGATAAAGAGAATCACACACAAGATTTATCCTGGTTCGCCTTCAATCCACCGAAGACTACGTCCAGTCCCTCAAGAAAACCCCTTGAGGATTTTTCCACTATTGATAAGAATTTCTTACAAGTTCCTAACCCAAGGACCCCAAGAACTTCTACCAATATCCTGTGAAAGCAAACCGCTTTCAACAGCCCCTGAAAGCAAACCGCTTTCAGTTCCTGAAGGCAAACCACCCTCAGACCTTGAAGACAAACTTGTCTTCAACCAAAACCCTGAAAGCAAACCACTTTCAGTGACAACAACCCTTCACCGAATACCACGGTGAAAAACTCAATCTTACAGAAAGAGATGAAGAAGATATTACACTTGGCTGTTTCAATCCTTTAACACACAATTGGATTGAACATGAGAAATTATGCTTTAAGGCTTTTAAGCATAATACAATTCTGAGTTCTTCAAGATATGAACAACTAATGTGTTCTTGTAAACATGAAGATCATGAACTCAGAATTTAGGCTCCAAAAGATTTAAGTTCTAAAAGATGAACCAATTTTGAAAGAGCTTTGGCCTAATGTGTTTTTCTCATGTGAAATGTGTCTATTTCGTGTGTGTTGTGTGTTCTATGTTGTTGTTGTGTTTTCTGGACTCAAATGGTCTTTATATAGGCAAGGGAAACGTCCTTGAACCATCACAACCCTTTTCAAAAGGTTTGGGACACAATGGTTCATGAAAAGATGCACTTTTTCGTTTTGGTAATCGATTACCATACTTAGTGTAATCGATTACACAAGTGACCGTTTCAGTTTGAATTTGAATTTCAAACATGTAATCGATTACAAGACTGGAGTAATCGATTACTTTCCTTGGTGTAATCGATTACCATACTGGTGTAATCGATTACACAGAAGCCCATTTTCCAGAAACTTATTCTTTGAGACTTGCTTAAGGTTTTCTACTTCTTTTAAGTTATGAAAACACTTAGCTTGATTAGATTAGGTGTTTTGAGAGCCTTTATGCTTTAATAAACCTTTGGAAGCATAACTCACCTAATACTAAGACTTCTAGACTATTGATGGACTTGAGTGCTTGATTCCTTGAAGTCTTCTTTTCTTCTTTTTGTTGATGAGTTTGTCGTCATCAAAACCACAGCCAGGGTCAGGAGCAAGACCTTCTTCACAATCTCCCCCTTTTTGATGATGGCAAACACATACTTGACTCTTTGAAGATCATTTATGCATTCGTGATGCTTAACTCCCCCTATTTGATAGAATCTAGTATTTCTGATATTTCTCCCCCTTTCTAATGTACTCGTTGAATTCCTGCATATGATCTTTAAGAGCACAGAACCTTTCTCCCCCTTTTGACTTCATCAAAAAGAAGAAAAGGCCAAAAAAAAAAAAAATACAGGCATACATACAACTATATTGAAACATAAAGCATGGGGGAAATAGGGGTAAACATGTAAAACATGAATAACCAGCACTTATATATATATATATATAAGAAAGCAAATACAGAAGTTATACATAGTAAGACATATCAAACATATGTAGTAGAGGGATAACAACAAATAGATAAAGCTATTTTGCGAAAATAGGGAAATCCTAATAGTAAATAGATAACTATATAGAGACACAAGACTTCAGAACTTAGGCTTGACTAGAATCCTCAGAGGTCTCATAAGGGTCAAGTTCTTGAAGGCTCTCGATTTCCTTACGCATGAAAGAGTGCATGGCCTCTATGCGATTTTCCACAAGTATAAAGCGAGACCGAATGGTATCTTCCAGTTGGCCCAACTTCTGAGAAAGACGGAGTGACAAGATATCCATCCTTTCTAGTATAACCTTGGTTTCTTGTGAGAAATTTGAAGGAATGGTATAAAAGGGAGATAATCCAGCCGATGCAGCATTGGTTTGAACATCAATGCGATAGCGAGACAATACCAGAGGATCTGTGGAGGATTCCCTTCGAGAAACATTGATTGGAGAGGAAACATTTGAGGGACGTGGAAGAGACCCCATGGCGAAACAAGACTTAGAAGAAGAAGGATTGTATATGAAGAAAGGTAGGAAAAAAGGCAGAGGACAAATGCTGATTTTATAAAGAAAATCGTGCGTGTAATCGATTACGGTAGTTAAGGTAATCGATTACAGCAGTTGTAAATTTGAAAACTTTCAAATTTTTGAACATGTAATCAATTATGGAAGTTATAATAATCGATTACTCAGATGTTTCTTAGCACGAGGACTTAGAACATGGATAATCGATTACAAATCTTAGGGTAATCGATTACTAGGACATTTTCACAAGTTCTAGGCTCTAGAATCCTATGTAACACCTTTTTTTTTTTTTTTTATAAAACACTTAAGCACATAATGCAAATGTACATATAAAGTTTATGCAAATAACATGTTACATTAAATATCATGCTCATCTAATATGCCTAATTCTCTTCTTATCTTGAAAAATGATTCTTTAGGAAGAGGCTTAGTAAAGATGTCTGCTAACTGATTATGTGTATCCACAAATGAAATTTCAATATCTTTCCTCATAACATGATCTCGAAGAAAATGATGTCGTATATCAATATGCTTAGTTCGAGAATGCATGATAGGGTTTTTAGTGAGATTAATGGCACTTGTGTTATCACATTTAATTGGAATGCAGCCCAGCTCTAAGCCATAATCTTTGAGTTGTTGTTTGAGCCATAGAGTTTGTGCACAACAACTTCCTGCAGCAATGTATTCTGCTTCTGCAGTACTTAGAGCAACACATGCTTGTTTCTTACAAGACCATGAAACAAGAGCATTTCCTAAAAGGTGACAAGTACCACTTGTACTCTTTCTTTCAGTTTTACAACCAGCATAATCAGAATCAGAATATCCAATCAAATCACAAACACTTCCCTTGGGATACCACAATCCAACATTTGTAGTTCCTTTCAACTATTTGAAAATTCGTTTAACAGAACTCAAATGTGATTCCCTAGGAGATGCTTGATATCTAGCACATAGACACACTAAACATAATATCAGGTCTACTTGCAGATAAGTATAAAAGAGATCCGATCATACCTCTATATTTGGTAATATCTACTTGATTACCGGATTCATCTTGATCTAAATATGTATTAGACCCCATAGGTGTGGCTATGGCTTTGCAATCATCCAAATCATATTTCTTTAATAGTTCCTTGCAAAACTTTGATTGATTGATGAATATTCCATCACTTGATTGCTTGATTTGCAAACCAAGAAAGTAATTTAATTGTCCCATCATGGACATTTCAAATTCTTCTTGCATCATGTCAGAGAAATCCTTACAAAGAGATTCGTTAGTTGCACCAAAGATAATATCATCAACATAAATTTGAACTAGTAAGGTATTACCTTTGGTTCTTTTGATGAACAAGGTTGTATCAGCCTTACCTTTTTGAAATCCTTTATCACAAAGGAAAGTACTTAACCTATCATACCATGCACGAGGGGCTTGCTTAAGACCATAGAGTGCTTTCTTTAGTCTGAAGACATGTGTAGGAAACTTTGGATCTTCAAATCCTGGAGGTTGCTTCACATACACTTCTTCTTGAATATATCCGTTTAGGAAGGCACTTTTGACGTCCATTTGATACAATGGGAAGTTTAAAGAGCAAGCATACGCCAATAATAGTCTTATGGCTTCCAACCTTGCTACTGGTGCATATGTTTCATCAAAATCTATACCTTCTTCTTGATTATAACCTTGAGCAACTAATCTTGCTTTGTTCCTAACTATAATACCATTTTCATCTAACTTATTCCTAAACACCCACTTTGTTCCAATAACATGTTTGTCACTAGGCTTAGGGACAAGTTCCCAAACTTGATTCCTTTCAAATTGGTTTAATTCTTCCTGCATTGCTACAATCCAATACTCATCCTCTAGAGCATCATTTACTTTTGATGGTTCTATCTGAGAGACAAAGGCCATATTCAAAACTGAATCATTCAAGCGTAGCCTTGTAGAAACGCCTCTAGAGATATCACCAATAATGTTATCAACTGGATGATCCCTATGGGTTCTCCATTCTTTTGGAAGTTGATAAGTATTACTTTCAATGTGCTCTTCTTGTATTGGATTCTGATCTCCATCCTTTTGAGAATCTTCATTTATAATGATGTCATCTTCTTCATTATCTGGAAGGTTGACTTTATCTTCTATTGAAGATTTAGATTCATCAAAAGTAACATGTATGGATTCTTCCACGGATAGAGTTTTCTTGTTAAAGACTCTATATGCTTTGCTTGTTAGAGAATATCCAAGGAATATACCTTCATCAGATTTTTCATCAAACTTACCAAGGTTTTCCTTTCCATTATTCAAGACAAAGCATTTTGATCCAAAAGCATGTAGATGAGAGATATTTGGTTTCCTTCCTTTGTAGAGTTCATAGGGTGTTTTCTTAAGGATAGGTCTAATAAGAACTCTATTGGAAACATAGCAAGCAGTACTTACAGCATCAGCCCAGAAATATTTAGGGAGACTAGATTCACTTAACATGGTTCTTGCTAATTCTTCAAGTAACCTATTCTTCCTTTCTACTACACCATTTTGTTGTGGTGTTCTCGGAGTAGAGAAGTTATGTGATATTCCATTTTCATCACATAATTCTTGGAATTGTTGATTCTGAAATTCTCCACCATGATCACTTCTAATAGAAGAGATCTTTAAAGACTTCTCATTTTGAACTAGCCTTGCATATCTTTTGAATGCATTGAAGGCTTCATTCTTATGAGGTAGAAATAAAGTCCAAGTGAATCTAGAGAAATCATCAACAATAACAAGTGCATAGAAATTACCTCCGAGGCTTTTAGTTCTAGAAGGTCCGAACAAATCCATATGTAACAATTGAAGGGGTCTTGAGGTCGAAACTATGTTCTTTGGTTTGAAGGATGTTCTGGTTTGCTTCCCTTTTTGACATGCATCACAAAGCTTGTCTTTCTCGAATTTTATCTTTGGAAGCCCAACAACTAGATCATGCTTGACTAGTTTGTTTAAATGATCTATGTGAATATGTGCAAGTCTTCTATGCCATAGCCATGAATCACTATTGTTCTTGGCCAAAAGGCATCTCACATTTTGTGGAATTTCTTCCAATGAGATCATGAAGACTTTGTTTACTTTATATCCAGAAAACTTAATTTCTTTAGTTTTCACATCTTTCACAACACATATATCATTAATAAAACCTACTTTCAAACCTTTATCACATAGTTGACTAATACTCAGAAGATTATGCATCAAACCATCAACGTAAAGAACTTTATCGATGACTGTTTGAGGGGGTGTGCCTATTCTTCCAATACCGAGTATTTTTCCCTTTTGATTGTTACCATATGTGACGAAACCTTTTTCCCTAGGTATAAGAAAAGAAAACTTGGTTTTGTCTCCTGTCATGTGTGATGAGCAGCCACTATCAAGATACCATAGATCCTTTGCTGCTTTCATACACACCTACATGACAAAGTTCAGACATGGGTATTAGGAACCCAACAAGTTTTGGGTCCTTCTAAGTTAACATCCTTTCTAACCCAAATTTATTCCCTATTTGGTACTCCTATATGTTTGTAGTAGCATCTACTAGGGGTATGTCCTATTTTGTTACAGTAAGTACAAGAGTAATGATTGTAACTAGAGATTTGTCTAGGAGAGGGATGAATCTTCTTAGGAGGTCTATTTTGAATGTTCTTCCTATTGTTTGTACTTCTAACAGGATTAATTTTATTGTTACTAGAAGATCCTAATACATGGTTTGGTTTTACAAACACAGTTTTCCTAACTTCTTTTGTCTTTGGATGAGAAGAATATCCTAAACCTGACTTATTGTTTGAATATCTTTGAACACTTAGAATATCATCTAACTTCTGTTTTCCTTTATTGAAGTTATTTACTCTTTGTTGAAGATTTTCTATCTTTTCTTCTAAAGAACTACACTTAGTGCATTTGTGAGTAATGTCTATCTTAGATTTTACTGCACCTAGTTCTTCTTGTAAATTTCTGCATTTACTTTCTAGGGAAGAAATTAACTCATTTTTCCTAGTTCTAACTGTAGAAAATTCTTGACATATTTTAAACATATTTTCCATGGTAAACTTTAAATCATGAAAAGAAATAGAATTCTCACTAACCTGGGAATCTTCAACATCAGAATCATGTGAGGCCATTAAAGCAACTTGTGCTTCTTCTTTATCAGAATCAGATGATGAACTTACTTCATTATCATCCCAAGCCAAATATGCTCTTCGAGTAGGTTGATCCTTTTTCTCGAATTTCTCTCTTAGACCAAGTTTCTTCTTCTGAAGATTTGGACAATCTGACTTGAAATGTCCCGGTTTGCCACACTCGAAACATGTAATCTTTTGAGATGAAGAAGACTCATTGTTCCTTTGGAAGACTTTATTGTTGTTAAATCTAACATTTTTCTTTTTACGAAACTTTCCAAAGTTCTTCACTAGAAGATTTAGATTTCCATTTTCTTCTTCTTCAGAGTCTGCATCATAATCTTCTTTGATACTTTCTTTTGCTTTTAGAGAAATTGATCGATACTTCTTCTCATGTTGTTCATGCTCTTCTAAACGATTCAATTCCAACTCATGTTCTTGGAGTTTTCCAAAAAGAGTTGCAAGAGTCATATTTGATAAACTCTTCTTCTCTGAGATGGCTGTTACTTTTGGTTGCCATATTCTTGTAAGTGATCTTAGAACTTTCATGTTCAAGTCACTGTTTGAAAATTGTCTACCAAGAGCAATCAAATGATTAATTAAATGAGTGAATCGTTTTTGCATGTTTAATACCTTTTCTCCTGGAAGCATTCTGAACATTTCATATTCTTGAGATAGAGTATTGATCCTTGATCTCTTGACTTCATCTGTTCCTTCATGAGTCACCATCAATGAATCCCATATTTCTTTTGATGAAGTGCATGTTGATACTCTGAAAAATTCATCCATGCCAAGAGCAGATGTAAGAATGTTCATTCCTTTGAGATCATGTTGAACCTTCTTCTTTTCTTCTTCACTCCAAGTAATTTCTGGTTTTGGTTGTGAAGTTCCTTCTTCATTTGTTGTTACAGGCACAAAGGGTCCTTCTTCAATGACTTTCCATATTCCTGAGTCTAATGACTTTATGAATATCTTCATCTTGATTTTCCAGAAGTCATAGTGTTCTCCATTGAAGAATGGTGGCCTGTTTATGTTATGTCCTTCACTTGTTCCATGATTGGAAGAGGATGCCATCTTTTCCCGGATCTTAGGAATAACTTACCTAAACTTCCGCTCTGATACCAATTGTTAGAACAGATAGCAACCTGAGAGGGGGGGGTGAATCAGTGTTGCCCCAATTTTCGCCTTATTGAAATCGATACTCTCAAGTTTATGATGATCACGAATTGATCGTTGTGATTGCAGCGGATATGAACAATACTTGAAAGTAAATGTGAAGGATAAAGAGAATCACACACAAGATTTATCCTGGTTCACCTTCAATCCACCGAAGACTACGTCCAGTCCCTCAAGAAAACCCCTTGAGGATTTTTCCACTATTGATAAGAATTTCTTACAAGTTCCTAACCCAAGGACCCCAAGAACTTCTACCAATATCCTGTGAAAGCAAACCGCTTTCAACAGCCCCTGAAAGCAAACCGCTTTCAGTTCCTGAAGGCAAACCACCCTCAGACCTTGAAGACAAACTTGTCTTCAACCAAAACCCTGAAAGCAAACCACTTTCAGTGACAACAACCCTTCACCGAATACCACAGTGAAAAACTCAATCTTACAGAAAGAGATGAAGAAGATATTACACTTGGCTGTTTCAATCCTTTAACACACAATTGGATTGAACATGAGAAATTATGCTTTAAGGCTTTTAAGCATAATACAATTCTGAGTTCTTCAAGATATGAACAACTAATGTGTTCTTGTAAACATGAAGATCATGAACTCAGAATTTAGGCTCCAAAAGATTTAAGTTCTAAAAGATGAACCAATTTTGAAAGAGCTTTGGCCTAATGTGTTTTTCTCATGTGAAATGTGTCTATTTCGTGTGTGTTGTGTGTTCTATGTTGTTGTTGTGTTTTCTGGACTCAAATGGTCTTTATATAGGCAAGGGAAACGTCCTTGAACCATCACAACCCTTTTCAAAAGGTTTGGGACACAATGGTTCATGAAAAGATGCACTTTTTCGTTCTGGTAATCGATTACCATACTTAGTGTAATCGATTACACAAGTGACCGTTTCAGTTTGAATTTGAATTTCAAACATGTAATCGATTACAAGACTGGAGTAATCGATTACTTGCCTTGGTGTAATCGATTACCATACTGGTGTAATCGATTACACAGAAGCCCATTTTCCAGAAACTTATTCTTTGAGACTTGCTTAAGGTTTTCTACTTCTTTTAAGTTATGAAAACACTTAGCTTGATTAGATTAGGTGTTTTGAGAGCCTTTATGCTTTAATAAACCTTTGGAAGCATAACTCACCTAATACTAAGACTTCTAGACTATTGATGGTCTTGAGTGCTTGATTCCTTGAAGTCTTCTTTTCTTCTTTTTGTTGATGAGTTTGTCGTCATCAAAACCACAGCCAGGGTCAGGAGCAAGACCTTCTTCACAATAATCTCTACTACAGGAATTCATGGTAAAGAAACTTTCTGAAAAGAAAGTTAACAGAATCTGACTAAGCATGGAGGTCAAACGAAGAAGAGATAAAGAAAGTTGCTGGACAATCCAAAATACATGTCATAAGATGAAGAATGTCCACAATGAAGAAATGGTCTCACCCAGTAAGTGGCAAAGAAATAAAGTTTATCATCAAGGTTGATCGACGCCAAGGGAGATTATCGTCTGGTGGTTACACATTCAACGTGAGAACGTCTAGGCCCACTCGAAAGGACACTACTAAAATAGTTCGTCCGGGGCCATAGGTAAACAACTGTATCGTTCCATTTGATAAAAGCGTCTGTAACACGCATTAAGTCCTCAACTGCCATAACTGCACGTTTTTCTATTATTATTTAATGCGCATGTGATACATGATATCTCACATCAAATGCAAAGCAATCATTCTTTCCCACTAAACGAGTAAAAACTGTCCGCCTTCTAATCAACTTAAACAAAAGAGATTGAAAGCAAAAACCTCACATCCACATTTCACTTGCATCCCAAAACCTTCGCTATTTTCTGCTTGCATTCTCTAATCTTTCTCTGCAGAATTCTCAAATGGCTCCCAAGAAGCAAACCACTGTTAAGCCAAAACTAACTCAGGAACAAGAAGCCATCCTTGAACTGAGAAAGAAGAACGCTGAAGCAAACCGCCGTGAACAAGTCTCAAAGATTGGGGCTCAAAAGTTTGCTGACCTAGGTGAAAGGGAACTAGTCTCACCGAGGTATCTCGAACTGAATCGCTTCCAGTATGCAAAGGTCGCCGGACTGAATCTTGTCTTGTTCCAAGACTGGGAACCACTCATGAAGGTATCTGAAACACCTGTTCTTGAACCACTGGTAAAGGAGTTCTACCAGTGCGCTGTAAAGACGAATTCTCGAACCATCACAAGCAGATGTTTGAGAGTAATCACAGAAATCTGCCCTGGTGATATTGCCCTAGCTCTGGATGTGGATGTGAAAGACGGAGTCCACTACTCCCCTAAGTGGGAAATCTCTGCACTGGATGGTGACTGCATCTGGAAGGAAAACCTAAAAATTCATGGGAACGCTGTAAATAACTTGGTGGAAGAATTCAAGTTTCCCCATGTTGTTCTCAGCAAAGTCGTCATTCCCAAAGAAGGAGCTAGAGATCTTGTGAATAAGATGGCTCACTGGGCGCTCTACCAAATGAGCCAAATGCAAAAGATCAACCTCCCATCACTGATCTTCCATCACATGGTAGGGACGATTGAAAGTCCAGTGACAAATCTTCCCTATGGGTCCCTTATCACAAAGATCATGGGAATGAAAGGACTAATAACGGAGGAGAAACTCCAGAACGAATTTATTGCTCAGGATTACATTTGCCCAACTCCCATTCGGTTTGGAGATGTTAAGCGAATGAATCTGAAGATTGACTTCTCCAAGGTTCCGAAGAACATGCTTTCCAAATGGGAAAGGAAGCAAGTAGGAGACAGTGAAGAAATTGAGCACGGGAAGGAAACTCATCCCTCTCCTCCAAGGACAAGAGCTTCAAGGGCAAGAAAGAAAACTATCCCCACGACATCTGCACCCCCAGCAAAAAGAAAACGCCTTGTGAAGGCTGCTTCCGGGAAAAACCCAACTTCGTCTGGAGATGATGAGACTTCGTGCCAATAGCTAAATTGGTTAGGAAAGTAAGAAAAGAGCCTTTGAAGGTGACTCCAAAGAATGATCACTCTTCATCCTCACTGTTGAAGTATCTTCCATACGTTCCCACAATATTTCATGAATATGTGGAAGACATCATTGATGTAGTCGATGATGGAAACTGTGGCTTTCGTTGCATCGCGCAGTGGCTTCAAGTAAGCGAGAATGAATGGCCTGCCATCATAACCGAAATGAGGGAAGAACTCAGAATCAACCACTCCTTACTTGCTGATGTAATGGAGTCTGAAAAGGATATGGAAAGAATAAAAGCTGCACTGAATTTGCCAACAGGAGAGTTGGCCTCATCTTCTAAATGGTTCACAGTTCCTGACATGGGACTGCTTGCTGCAAGTACATTCAAGATCATCCTGGTAACCTTGAGCTTAAAGGAGTCTTGCACTTATCTTCCTCTGGCTGGTCCAGCCTACATTCCACCAATCATTGCAGTCATGTGCAACATTGATGATCATCACTGGGTTAGAGTGAAGTTGAGGAATGATTCACCACTCCCTTACTGCACTCCAATGTGGGGACCCAACTGTAAGAAGAGTGCCAAAAGATGGGGGAAGCACATCCATCCAAGGATACTGAAGTATAGAGAGATTGTTGATCCAGAATATGTTCGACAACCTCAAAGTCCTCCAAGACCGTCTGATGATGCATCCACTTCCAACAGCGATGGGATTCCACAGAACTTACAACCCCAGCAAGAAGCTCCCTCAAGTCCAGCTCCACAACCAAATTCACCTCAAGCCAAGAATTGCGCACTGGACGACAACTTGCTCTGCATAGGAAAAGAAACTGCAACATGTGCAGTAAATGTAGAAGCAAAAGGATCAATGGTTCAGGAGGAACTTCGTCCGTCTGCAACAAAGAAGGGTGTCTCGAAAGAGAACACAAAGAAACGGACCAAGTCAAGAGCATTGAAGGAGTGTCAGCCCAGAGAAAAGAAGCAAAAGAGTGAAGCTGAAAACCTCAGCGACCATGTCAATGATCCTGAAATATCTCTGAATGAGATATTGGCATCCCAACAGAAAACCACAACATCCACTCCAACCATCAAATCTTCCCAGAACGTAGCAAGAGTCTTTCTTGCTCATGTTCCAAGAAGGACTCGTCAGACGTTATCCTCTTCTCATTTGCAGATTCCTAGGATGATGACTATGGACAATGCTGCATTTGCTCCACACTTGTTGATGAAGTCTCTGGGGTACAACTTCTGCTTGCAAGCTCGACTTTGGGCTCCTCTTGCTGTAGATGGCATGCAGATTGTATTTGCGACAAGGTCCAGGTATGATATATTTCATCATGAGTGGGAATTGTCTGTTCCCAGACCAGTTCATCTCAGCACCATCCCATTTGGACTTATTCCTAATGTCGAAAGAATTATGGTTCAACATGGGTCATGGGTGCTTCTCCTACTGGTAGCCAAACAAAGACCTGAACCTGTGCCATCAGTCAATGCACCCCCCAACAACCATCCATCATATACACCAGTTATCCCATTGCCTCAAAACATCACCATTCCACAAGACATATTCAACACATCATCCGATTTAGAAGAAAATCGGCATCATCAATCCCCATCATCCTCACAAGAGTGCCTCCAAAATGAAACTTCATCATCTACACAAGATGTTGAGGTTACCAAGGCTCAACCTATTTCATTTGCACTCCAAAATAGTGACACTTCTCAAGCTCAGAAACTCCCTGAGTCCAATGTTTCAAATGAATCATCATCAGCTGACACATATTTTGATGCCAAAGCTGTCGTGATGGGACTACGGGCTAAAATGGAAGCAGGAAATTTGAGTGCCGCGAAGGAGAATGAAGAAGTGTGCCAAAAGGCATTCAATCGTATTAAGGCTGTGTCCGAAAGACTTGAGCACAAAATTGATGCAAGCCTTGAGCGCATGGAGGAACTACTACGGAGATACATACAGCAACGCCAGTAGCACCATGATTAATCTCTATCTCTTCTCTCCTTATCCTGCATTTGTTTTATATATATAGAGAGCTTTCGTACCTGTTACTTACTGCCTTTTCAATACATCTCCGCATTACTCGCTCATTATTGCTTGCTTATTTTTTTTGATAATGCCAAAGGGGGAGAAGAGAGAGTTAGGAAAAGGGACTAGGAAAAGATTAGGAAAAAGAAAGCATTTAAAGAACTACGAATAAATTAAAATAAATTAAAAATGAGTAGTAGCAAATTTAGGGGGAGCAAAGGTGAGTTCACTTAGGCAAACGATTGCTAGTCAAACACTATCTAGGATATTCAATTTAGGGGGAGCAAAGCTAAGTAAACTCAATAAGAAAAATTCGTCCGCCTACAAAAGAGCGATCATGTTTTTCTAAATGCAATACCCTGAAGAAAAACCAACAAAATGCTCTATGATCAATTACATCTTTAAACGAACATTTTCCAAAAGAAATTGTCATTATCAAAAAGGGGGAGATTGTTAGATCAAATAATTAAATGAATTATTATATTTCGATAATTAACAATTTCTTTTCAATGACGTTAAAGATAAAATTCCTAACACAGTGAAAATTATCATGTACAGGAATAACCATCTCTGAAAGGAATGAATGAACATCATTGCCTTATCAAGAGAATCAGTTCGCCAGAAGAGTTCGTCCGGTCACCTTGAAGGAAACAACATCAAGGATATACGTAGGAAAGCATTCTCGTATAAGACAGTCCGATGGCGCAAGAAAGAAAGATATTCAAGTACAAGATTGTCCGGTGAATCAAGAGAGATAAATCAACAGCTTCAAATGACCAGCATCTTTTCTCATGGTTACTTGATGGAAATCTGCATATCCAAATCAAGCCTACTTGAAGCAGCTGAATCAGTCCGCCACCCGAATCTACAAAGATCAAATGGGAAGACTGTATTGTTTAAAGGTGAAAGAGCATAATAATCTTGAAGAAACTCCTTCTGCCTCGAAGCCTCTCTAGCATCATATAAAAGAGTTGTGGATCAACTCTCTCAGATGGAGAACTTCAGTGAAGAACAAATAGAAAGAAAGGACTCAGTTCTCTAAGACAAGAATGTTCTGTTCCTTAAAGAAGAACTGACTGAAGGAAATTTGTTTGACAATGCAAGCCACTCAATGACGGAATTTCAAGCATTCAATGGAGACTGCGTCTGCCAAAGCTCAATGGAAGAATCCGTCCACCAAAGTATGAATCGCGCCAAAGATACAAAGATCAATGAGTACGTCCTTCGAGGATATCAAGTCAACAGAAGTATTAAAGAAATTATTCTTTTGAATAATTACTTCTTTCCTCGTCTGCACGATTATCAAAATCTGGCAATCACAGAAAGAAAGATGGGACACAATTAATCCAATACTTCTTGGTCCCACTACTTCTCTGCTTTTCCTAAAATCAAGCTGACATCGTGAAATCAACGGCAAGAATCTCTGAGCTAAATTGGCGACTAGAACTAAATTGTACCCTGGTCCCATAGCAACTTGGCGACTAGAACTAAATTGTACACATCTCAATCTAGTTCGTCCAAAGACCAAGGCAACCTTGGTCTCAACTCAGGAAACTTAAAGCCAAATCCCAACCTGAGTTGAGTTGCTTATGTGTGTGGAAACCTTATAGAGTTTAACTCTCATCATATCCCACACACATAACTTAGAACAAGAGATCAACTTGCTTATGATCTCTCTGTTCTATAAGCTTCATTTCTTCTACCCACTCTTATCAAGAAGAGATTATTGTAGAAAAGAAAACCCTGAAAAAGGTGATAGGAGAAGTCCTGATAATACTTGTAAGGAGGAGTCCTAATAATACTTGTAAGGAGAAGTCCTTTGAATACTTGTTAGGAGAAGTCCTTAGAATACTTGATAGGAGAAGTCCTTAGAATACTTGTTGGGAGAAGTCCCTGATAATACTTGTACTATTTGTCAAAATAGTGAAAATCTTGGTGAAGCCAAGGACTGGATGTAGCCCTGTCGATTATGGGGGTGAACCAGGATAAAAACTGTGTGTGCTTTACTTTCATGCTTTACTGCTTCCTCGCTGCACTTTCTTTCATACTCTCATAAATAAATTATCTTAAAGAACAAATAATTAACTTTCAATAACTGTCAAATATTTCTTGTATTCCCACTTATTTTATAGAATATCGTGTAATGAAACTAAATGAATTGTAACGGATGATTAATAAACAAATATTTAGAAAAGAAATTTGAAAAATGGGTCACACAATTAAAACCCCCCTTTTCTTGTGTGTTTCTTGCACCTTCATGAGAGGCCTAGTGTCTACGCGTCAAATAGTTTGATCATCGGGACCTTGTCTTCGTGATGGGGGTAATCCGGGGACCTTTTAGGAGTTTAGAACTTACCATAAAGAGAGCACTTAATTTGACCATAGTCCCCATCCAATTAGGGTTTTGGCCAATGTAGTATATCTCACCCCTTAGGTCTTTACCCTTGTAGGACAAATGGGAGCATTCTCTTCTTCTATTCTTTTTCATATCATTATCGTTCAATATGCCATGCATCATTCATAAAAAAAACATAAAAAAAATTTCATGCATCATTCATCTTATATAAAAAAAAACATAAAAAATTCACCTTCCATGCATCATCCATTTCATGAATAAATAAAAATAATAATAAAATAAATGTTTCACCTTCTATGCATCATTCACCTCATATAAAAAAAATCATAAAAAAAAACTCTTGCATTTCATCACTCCATGTTCATGCATTTCATGGCATTTTACATGCTACATTTTTAACAGTAAATAAAATTCTGTGAACGGTCCAAATGGAGGGGGGTTCGAGACCAAGCTGTGCCTGTCCTGAAGAAGAACACCAAGATTTCGGGAACTTCAAAGAAATATGCAGAAAAGTGCCACGAGAAGTGCTTGCTGAGTTTTCCCCGAGATCTTGCCTGCACCATCAGAGAAATGAGGAGAAGAGAACTAAATGATTCCTCTTTTCATTGATGTATTTCCAAAAGGGAAAATGCAAGCTCTGTAATGAAAATTGTACTACAAATCTAGAATGGAATGAATAAGTTGTTTTGTTCAAAAACCTTGGTGTTTCGTGTTGCTGCTTAGACATAAATTCAGTAGGGGTATTTCCCACATGAATGAATGTCAACCATGTTTTAACCCAAGGGGTCTTTCTCTGGCGTTAGAACATGGGATTGTTTCACGTTGCTGCTGCCTAGCCATAAATTCAGTAGGGGTATTTCCCACAGGACTAACTTTCAACCATGTTTTAACCCAAGGGGTCTTTCTCTGGTGTTCGAATATGGGGAACCCCCATCCGCTGGATGCGTTAACAAATTTGTCTTTCTTATAATGTTTCTCATCCCTAAAAACATAAATAATGAGCAGGTGACCTGAACAGAACAAGTTGTATCCTCGACATCCTTACAAGACTCGCCTCCAAGAAAGACTCATGGAAGGAGAAAACCAGCATGAGGAACTGAGAAATAACGTGAACCAGCTGAAGGACATATGGAAAAAAAGAGAAGGCAGTGACAAGCTCAAGTTGAAACCCTGGAATCCACAGAAGCAGCTGATACCAGAATTTGAATCTACAAGAAACCAGACTTTAAGAAGGTTGAGTATGATGCTATCATGCAAAAATTGGGGCAATAGTGCAAAAGAGTAGATCAACACCCATCATGAATGAGTCAGGGACAGAATTTGTGCAATGGCAGCATCCCCCGTATAGTCAGCCACTCATTTTCACTCCTCATGCCCATCCCACTTCCTCATCCTTCACACCAGTAAGGATCATTACCCATATTTATCCATCCTACCAGCTATTAACTTCAATCCAATCTGTGGAGCCCCTACCCACTCACCTCATTTTGTCCCAATGCTACTCACCATACAGCTTACCACTTCATTTTCACCTTGAGACCCTCCATCCATTCTTACCTCACTTTCTTTCTAGCAGTTATCTCATCTTGACATAATCACCATCCTCTTCACCATACGACTATTTCACTCATGGAGGCCCTACCCACCCACCTCATATTATGTTTATCCTTACTTGCTTTATCCATATATCTCACCAAGACTATTTTTCCAATCACATTTCCCTTAACCATCCCATGATCACATATCAACTCAACCACCATGCCTATAATCCAACCTTTTTCCCAAAACACTTGTTCATTTCATTAAGTCACCTTCTCTGCTGCCATTTGACCATGATGACCTGCACTTGCATAATCTATTCCCTCGAGGTTGAAGTGGTTTTGACTCAAAGTTGAAGCGTCCATTATCCCCCAGTTTGGCAAGTTCCAAGGATGAACTTTGGCATCATACTCTCAGTGGGCCTCATGGATCTTTCACAAGACAATACTGAAGTCGTCTGGTTTTCGACAGTGATGAGCTTCTTATTGTATCAAAAGCCACAAAGAGCTTTCAATTAACCGTCATCTTGTTCCCTCAGCAGCTCGTTCAAGGAGGAGGAGGCGACGTCTGCCATCTTTCCGCAATTAAGGCGTCTAAGCTGCATGGTCTAGC
This sequence comes from Acmispon strigosus, assembly GCA_030819835.1. Taxonomy (NCBI): domain Eukaryota; kingdom Viridiplantae; phylum Streptophyta; class Magnoliopsida; order Fabales; family Fabaceae; genus Acmispon; species Acmispon strigosus. Next base: position 13,555,531 of record JAUAMA010000004.1, on the reverse strand, counting down.
ATTGTTAATTGATTTAGTTAGCATAAGCTATTTGTTTTGTCATGTTAATTTTAAACCTTTGCTAACTTTCTTTGAAGCATTATTTATGGATCATGCATGACATTTTCTTTTTCTTCTGTTTGTTTGCTTCATTCATTGTCTTTTCCTTCGTCAATCTCAACCTCATTCTCCTTCCATTTCCATCTCACACAAATCATTCCTAGCGTCTCATAATGGCTAATGTCTCAAGTGTGGGAGAGCTTTTTGCTTGATTTCTATGGACATGGGCTGGCATGGAAGAAGACTAGGAGCACTGGGGGCAACTTTTGTCGCGGTTGCAAGCGCTTATTTGTGAGAAGTTGATCGATTTCATAGGGAAACTTTAGCAGATGGTCGTTTATGCAGAAAAGCGCAAGAGTTATCCCTCAACAAAAAAAAAGAAAGAAGAAAAACGGAAAAAAAAGGCTTGTTAGGTTGAAAACTCGCAAGGGCGACCTAAACAAAAGTTAGGGCATGCAAAGCCAAAAAAAGAGGAGAGCCAGTGAATCATGTTCACCACAGCTTTGTTTTGGACTTAGGTTCTTGAAAGTGATCAGTCATGCCTTGAGATGAAGTTTGGCATTCTTTCTCTATCCTTACCCCATAACATTATCCCTTGACACCCCTTTGAGTCGAAAAATCCTTCCCCTTAACCCTAGACAAGGATCACTCTACATTAGAGTTAGCACAATGTTAGTGCCAAGCTTGCTTAAGATTTCCACTTCAAGAAAAAGAAAAGAAAAAAACAAAAAAAAAAAAGAAACATTTTTGAGCAAGTCTTGGCCAACCATAAGAAAAGCATTATAAACAGTGCTAAGTATCAAAGATCCTTCGTCTCCATTAGCCCATAAACACTTGTTTGGGCCTTTGATATCCTTTCTTCCATGGCACTAGCCCTTAGCCACATTACAACCCTGACAAAGTCCATTCCGATCAAGGACTGATGGTCCACTTTTTCTTGAACTTAATTTTGAGACACAATAACTTGATTCATTTCCTCATAAAGAAAAAGAGAGAAAAAATGAGGGATGCTCGCTGAATAGTTGCCTCAACAAAGTTCTTTCAAGGACGGACACTGCGGCAAAGCCCAACCATTCAGAAGAAAATCAAGAAAAGTTATCTTCCATGCCCATCCAGACCTCAAATGGGAGCCAAGATCAATAGAAAAATTTCCGGACTTGGGGCAGCTTTTCAGCTCATTGCTTGTCGTTTTCCCTGAAGTTGGGCCCATTTTCTGGTTTCTCCCTGATCTCTCTATGTCACACCTGAGGCAATTACTCAAGCCATTTTTCTTCACCCGAATCAGACTAGGGAAACAGTCTAAGCTTCATATCTTTTGTGTACCTGGTCATTCTTCGGATGGGATAATTACCTATTCTTAGTAGTCTTCCTGCGTACTCTGATCTAGGGCATGTTCTCATCTAAATTCCTCATACATTTTCTCAAAGTGGGGCAGACTACTTGTTCTCCCACTCTCAGGCTGAAGTATTACCTTGGTTCTTCTCACAAATTCTTCCAATCTATTGGGACATCACTAGGGCAATTGATCATTCCACTCCTTGTCATCCTTGTTACCCGAGAGATCGTCTAGCTTTCACTCTTCATCATTCTAGTGCATTTCCTTTCAAACTGGAGAAATCACTAGTTTTCTGATGCTCATCCAAGATGAGGTAATTTTCCAATGGCTTCTCAACAAGTGCATACTGAAGAAGCCTCTGCATCTGAGGATGAAAAGGAGAATGTTGTCCAAGCTTCTCAACCTGCGAAACCCATGGTGAAAGTAACAAGAACTTTTCTTGTTCATGTTCCAAGAAGGTCCCGCCGGATTGTTTCACCAACTTCTGTTCAGGTTCCCAGATTGTTTACAATGGAGAATGCCATATATGCTCCCAATTTGCTTGTGGAATTGCTGGGCTTCAACTTCTGCATTCAAGCACGCATATGGTCGCCACCTGGACTTGATGGTATTAAAATTTCCTTTGCTGGAAGGACAAGGTATGATCTCTTTCACCATGAGTGAGAACTGTCTATCTTCAGACACGTTCACATAAGCACCATTCCATTCAGTCTGATTCGTGGAGTTAAAAGCGTCATGTTTCAACATGGATCATGGTCGCTTATTCTGCTTGCTACAAAACCGCAACCACAACCATGGCCAACTGTTCCTGCATTCACACAAAACTCTCCATCATATGCACAACCTATTCATCTGCCTGAAGTAGTCACAATATCCAGATATATACTTGTGACGTCTTCAGATTTTGAAGAAACTCCTGATGATACATCTTCATCCTTGCCTCATGAGCGTTCTTCAACTGGTATCCCGGAAGACACATTGAGTGATGTGATCACTAATGCTGAACCTATATCAGTAGCTTCACCAAAGGCTGTTCTTCATGAAGATGAGGAAATTCCAGCACAAGGGCATACGCATGCAAATCCGTCCGCTGAAGACCCCTTTGATGCCAAAGCTGCGGTGACAATGCTGAAGGAAACAATTGAGGAAGTTCGCTCAACAAATGCTAAGGAGAATCAAGAACTGAGGGATGAGGTGGTAAATCGAACCGGTGCTATAACGCAAGCTATCCACGAAAGGATGGATGCAAAGTTCGATGCCATGGAGGCCATGCTGAAGAGATTCTTCGAGCAGATGAAGAAGAAATAAATCTCTGATTTCTACTCCCTTACTCTTTATCTTAAACTACTTTATTTTTCCCTTGCAGCATTTTTATATATATCCATATCTCTGAATCAGCGTTTATTACTCTCTTAGTTCTCTATGATCAATTCGTTCCTTATTTCTTTTTGATAATGCCAAAGGGGGAGAAGAATTAGAGAAAAAGGAAGTAATAATAGGCGCAAAGGATAAATTAACTTGTAGGAAAAAGGGAAGAAGATAAAGGAAAATAAGTTAATAAGTTAAAGGACCATAGCATTAGTTCAGGGGGAGCTCACTAAGAAAGTATTGAAAACAATATTGAAAATTGAACTAATTGGGAATATCAGATTTAGGGGGAGCAAAGGATAGATTAACTGATTCAAGAAATCACTAAAACAAGTTTTCGTCTGCCCCAAGGAAATAGAGCAAAATGTTAAAACTTATTCAAACTCTATATCAGCTATTAAAGATCGTTCATGTTTTTCTATATAATAAAATATTTTAAAGAAAAACTATTTTCATCTGAAAATAACGAAGTGCTTAATCCAGGAAATATTTTTTTAAACCTTTTTCTCCAATGAAATTGTCATTATCAAAAAGGGGGAGATTGTTAGATTCAAATGATTAAAATAAATCATTATGTTTTGATAATTAACAATTTCGTTCAAGGTTTAATATCATTAGAGATAGAATTCCTAATACGGTGAACTTTCTTGTATCCAAGAATATCTATCTACTTGAAGGACTCAATGAATCTCAAAGCATTATCAAAAGAGACAGTCCTACAAGAGGAAATCGTCCGGTCATCACTGCATACACCTTCAAGGAAAAGCTGTCAAGAAATACAAAGAAAGCAATCGTATGAAGACAGTCTGATGACTCACGGAAGACCAAGTATCACCCGCAAACAACAAACATCTTTTGGAAGGCACTCAATCAGCTATGCCCTCTCAAATCCAAAATCCACTTGATGAAGTTGAAACAGTCCGGTGCTTGAATAAACAGTGATCAACAGGAAGACTGTGTTATCAAAACATGAATGAGGATGACAACAAATCATGAAGAAACATTCTTAGCTTTGAAGCTTCTCTAGCACCATACAAAGCAGTTGTGAATCAACTCATTCAAATAGAGAAATTCAGTGGAAGAAAAAGAGAAGGAAATGTTCAGTCATCTACAAGTCAAGAATATTCTGAATCTCAAGAAAGACTGAATTGAGAAAGTCCGTCTGCCGATGCAACTCACTGAGTAGCGAAAATCTGAAGATTCTATGAAGACTGCGTCTGCCAAACCATAGTGAAGATTTCGTGTGCCTGAAGCATCAAAGTGCTAAAAAACTATATATGCCGGAAAGTGTGCGTTACGAGGATCTCAGTTCAACAGAAGCATTAAAGAAATTATTCAACCAAGCTCTAAAGAGTTCATTCAGAATAATTTCTTCTTGGATCAAGAATCATCTACCTCGTCTGCATATTAAATGAAGTACTGTTGATGGCAGAAAGAAGAAAGGGACATAATTAATTTATTATTCCTTGGTCCCTCTGCTTTTCTACTTTTCCTCAAGTTAAGCTGACTTCGCGGAATCAACGGCGAAAATTTCTGAACATCATATGATGAGTGGATATTATATGATGTTTTTAGGTAGTTTTTAGTCTTTTTATTTTATTATTTTTGAGTCACATATAGGTTTTTTATTATTTTTATGTAGATTTTATATTTATTTTGCATTTTGCATGTAGATTAGATTTTATTTGTTTTTCTACCTTTATTTTATAATTTTAGGAATTTTTATAGCTATTTTATATTTTTAGAAAAAGCTGGTTTAGTTATCATTTTTGTCCAGGGACCAATTTGTAAAGTTTTAGGAAATCAGGGACCAAAATGTGAAAGTTCAAGAGTGGAGGACTAAAAGTGAAGATTGAGAGAATTAAAGGGCCAGAATTGAAGTGCTAACCAAGAGAGGACCAAAAGTGGAAAAGAAGAATATGAAGCAACTCTCTTCAAATTAGCACATGGAAAATAAGGATTAAAGGATGAGTGGAGAATTGATGGTAGTGGGAAGGAGTTTTCAAAAGTTAATTGGTGGCCAATGAAGGCCATAATGGCCATCAACTCCTCCACCATTGATTTTTTTACTATAAATAGGGGTCTTTTCCTCACTTGTAAAACACACCTTCTTAGAATACAACAAGTATTCTCTCTTTCTCCCTCTTGAGCATTGTTCCTAGGACTTGTGGGAAGCCATATTTGAGCTCCTATCCAGGGTAATTCAATTACTCCTTTAGCCATGCTTGGCTAATTCTTCTTTAAGTTTCTTGGGTTGTAGTAGTTTATAAATTATGTTTTATTATTGTTTCTACCTTTCTGAGTTTTATTTTCAGTTCTTGTTTTATTTCCGTGCTCATATTGTTATCTTGCTGTACACAAGAAGTTTTACTTGTTACTTATGTCATAAGATCATTTGATGAGCAGTAAGGGAACTAGGATCTAAAAAAGGTTATAAGTATATATCTCTAAAGATCATTAGGATAGACGTAACCTTATGTTGGCCCGAATTCATGCTTCATCTTCTTTTCTGGTTAACTAAATTACAAGATCATGTATTTAGTAATTAGGAAGAAAGTTCTACATTTCTTAAGATCATTAGGATGTAGAAATTCTAGGTTATAGCATCATGGACTTGAATTTAAAATTCAGAAAATAAGTAGGAACTTGCTAGCATTTTTATAGGCTATGTAAATCGACCCGAGAAGCTTAAGTCTTATCATTTTTTTTCTTATCATTTTGTTGCTATATCTTTGTTCTAAAAACAAACCAACTTCATATATTCATCTTTTAATTTCTTGCACAAGTACTAAATTTTATATTAATAAGAATACCTATCCCTTGGGTTCGATCTTTTTATATTACGCGATAGTAAATCGTACACTTGCGATTCCGCTATCATCATACTCTCTCAACGGTCGAAATTCAAATATATGTTCAGAGCATTTAATGGCTACTAGCTGGCATGCACTGGGATACAATGGTCAAACAGAAGCTCACAGCTAGGATGCATAAGCATTAAATGCAAAGGATATAGCTCAAGGCAAAATGCTTTGAAGGGCTAGACGATGTCAACCCAAGCAATGAATGCTTGGCAGATCGTGTTTCAGAGCCGCTCCAGAAATGCAGAATTAGCTGTTACTCAACCAAGTTTTCCCAAAGAACCACGTTACAATTGGTTCAAACTCAGTAAGCTTCAAGCCAAATTCTACTTGAGTTAAGTCATCCACTTGTGTGAAGAACTTACAGAGTGTTACTCTCATCCTAACCCACACACAACCCAAAAACAGAGAAACTTAAAATTCCTATTCTCTCTGTAAACCCGAGCTTCATTTGTTCTACCCTCTCTTATTGAAGAGAATTGTTGTAGAAAAACAAACTCAATTTGTAAAGGGTATCAGGAGTAGTCCTGCAGAATACTAATGAGGAGAAGTCCTGGAGAATACTTGTAAGGAGAAGTCCTGACAATACTAGTGGCAACCTAGATAGCTGCTTCGACGCAACCAAGGGGATTAAAAACCCTATCTTTGGCATCCTCACCTCGCGAGAGTTTGGGGGCGGCACGGAGGTTCGCCTGGGACGACATGCGCGACCCTTGTGCAATACGGCAAAATGTCTAGCCTTGATCGAATTAAATCGAGCACTGTCTTTGATCACAGCATTGGGAAACCCCAGTAGTCATTGGGATCCGAGCAAAAGTCTCACTAAGCAAAAGCCTCGCCAAGCGAGAAAAATCCTTGATCGAATTAAATCAAGAAAAAGACTCACCGGAATAAGGTTGAGCGAAGCCCCGTTCTGGCGGGAAAAAGCCTCAAACATGACAACTTTATCACAAACACAGGGTGTGCGGGTCACAACGTGACTCATGAAATAAAGCCTTGTCTACCCTAGTCGTGTAAGCCCAAGCACCAAAAAGTCTCGCTAGTAGAGCTATGAGATTAAGTCTCGTTACGCGAGATGAAACCATGAAATTCAACAAAACACCATAGTGGCTAGTGAAACAAGCAACACAACAATAACAACAACAACAACAACAAAGAGAGAGAGAGAGAGAGAGAGAGAAGGCCAAAAGATTAGTATCGCCAGCAAGTCGATAACAAGTCAAATCAAGGAAAAAATTGGCGAGTGAAGACTTATGTGTAAAGTGGAATGAACACCACTTAAAGATCTTGATATTCATCAAGCTTGGAGTAGCATGGCCACTAAAAAAATGAGGTATTCGTAAAGTATTGAATTATTATTTTGAGAACTAATGATTATGTTTGAAGTTGAGAAATATAGAAAACAGATAATAGAGTACCTAGCAAAGCATCCCAAAAAATAACATTTGCAGATAAGGTCATCATTACTGTGTAGGAATATAATTCTATAGAAACAGGTCCCTTTAAATGTCATCATGCTGTATCATCTCTTGTATTTGTTTATCTTTTTTATATCTAGCCTTGTGAACCCAAACTTACAGGTCTATATCGATTCAGCTTCTTTAGAAGCTTGTAGGACAACGTTTCTCACTTTAAAAAATCTCAGCACTCCTTTGATGGAAGAGAACAAGGACCAGAAGTAACCTTGTCCTTCGTAATCATTAAGATATGCCACTAAGGGAAGCTCTGATACTTCTTGCCCTTGCACATGAAATACACCAGTGCAAACCACTACTTCATTAATAGCGAGCATTGCACAATGCATTATTCCAAAATCATGATCCTCGATTCTCCACAGGTGAATGATTTTTATAATTAAATCAAGCTCTGTAGTAGTACCTATTATTTCATGAAACTGCTCATGGAAGATAGCAACATCTTTTGAAAATAATGAACTAATCTCATTAGGATAAACCAAGTTCCACTTCAAAACCCTCCATTTTATATTTAGACCAGCCTCACTTTCTATGAATTTTCCTTCATGCTTCTTTTTATTCAAAATTAGGGGTGAATATGGAAGATTGACCTCCCCATGAGCCACCAAAATTACTAGAGCGTATGAATTTGATCACAATCTAAGCATCACAACCAATTACCTTCTAGAATTTCCTTCAGGCTTAGCATGTTACGATCCTTCAAACACCCAACATGGTATTCCCTCTCACACTAATCACAAATAATTATTGTTCGAGGACGAAAGACTTCGTTGCTAAAATCTTGACCACTGCACAGTTCGCACCCACCATGGTCAACCTTATAAATTTTGACTTCCGAAGCATATGAAGGGTCCTATGGCGGCTGGAAGGGCTGCAGCAGTGGATCCTCTAGAACAGATAAACCAGAGAAGCATTCGTATTGTCAAAATTTATAAGGGTGACCATGGTGGGTGTGCACTGTGCAGTGACCTAGATATAAACAAAGAAGTCTTTGGTCCTCGAACATTAATTATTTATGATCAGTGTGAGAGGAAATACCAAGTTGGGTGTTTGAAGGATAGTAACATGAAAAGCCTATAGGAATTTTCGGAAGATAATTGGTTATGCTGCTTAGATTGTGATCAAACTCATACCCTCTAGAGAATTTGGGGTCTCATGGGGATGTGAATCTTTCATATTCACCCCTAATTTTGAATAAAAGTAAGCATGAAGGAAAAAGGCATTGAAAGTGAGGCTGGTGTGAATATAAAATGGAGGGTTTTGAAGTGGAACTTGGTTTATCCTAATGAGATTAGTTCATTATTTTCAAAAGATGTTGCTATCTTCCATGAGCAGTTTCATGAAATAATAGGTACTACTACAGAGCTTGATTTAATTATAAAAATCATTCACGTGTGGAGAATTGAGGATCATGATTTTGGAATAATGCATTGTGCAATGCTCGCTATTAATGAAGTAGTGGTTTGCACTGGTGTATTTCATGTGCAAGGGCAAGAAGTATCAGAGCTTCCCTTAGTGGCATATCTTAAAGATTACGAAGGACAAGGTTACTTCCGGTCCCTATTCTCTTCCATCGAAGGGGTGCTGGGATTTTAAATGTGAGAAACGTTGTCCTACAAGCTTCTAAAGAAGCTGAATCGATATAGACCTGTAAGTTTGGGTTCACAAGGCTAGATATAAAAAAGATAAACAAATACAAGAGATAGTACAACATGGTGGCATTTAAAGTGACCTGTTTCTACAGAAGCTTATTCCTACACTATAATGAGGACCTCATTTGCAAATGTTATTTTTTGGGTTGGTTTGCTGGGTACAGTGGAGAACATACTCTTTATATATATATATATATATATATATATATATAGAATTTTTATATTTAGTGTACGGAAAAAAAGGTTTAGGATCCAGAGAAAAGGTGTGTAGTGGAACCCAGGGCTTGGAATTTTAAAAATTTGCAAAACTTGACTATAGAAACTATTACGAGGAGAATCTAGAATGAGAATATTTTGGGTGTCAAATTTGACTATAAGTAAAGATAATTTGATGCAAACATGTCATAAAACGACAAAAATAAAACATCCACCAAGAAGTTGAATACACAAGGAAAATCGAGGAAGGAAGATAGGGCGAGAAGGAGAAGAAGATCAAGTTAGGGAAGAGGAAGCCGCTCTTCATCCGTCACGATGTCACGAACCTCCGCGGGATGAAGATCTAACCCTTTGACATCAACAACAAAGAACCCAAAATAGATTTGAGGCGAGTAGCGTTGGTTTACCGCTCACCATCACCCCACGCCGGAATTTCCTTAACCAGATTTCAGCGAACACAAGTGGGAGCAAAGTATAATGACGAGTAAGAGAATAACGACACCGATGAATCTGCTTCATCCTCCTTCACGCTCAGTCAACGCAGCGGTGGCTAATACATTGGTCTGGTTCTGACAAAGACATAGCCGATTCAGACCAAAGTCGCCACCACTTCCATGTTGATGATTGGAAGAGAGCAGTAGAGGCAACAACAAAGGATACGATGGTGTTCGTCGTCTCATAACCTGAGCAAAGAAAACCAACGATGCCATAGCCAAGATGGCTGGCAAATTTGATGTCATTAGCGCTCTCTATTTTTCCCTGATATTTACTTCATGCTCTTAATCCTTTTTGAAATTTATGCTTCTGAGTGTTCATGACTTGATTTTTTATTGTTTGGTGTTCAAATAGCAGATTTACACTTTGCACAGAAGGTGCTCGTGAATATGCCTCAGCGACAAGTAACTTCTTGGGACGTCATAACGTCAGAGTCATCGCGATATGTGGGATCCCTGCGTAATAAGGTGACTCTCCCAACTTGGCCAGCGACATGGTCGCTGAACAACACTTAGCTTGGTACCAGTGGTTACGGCGACTTGGAGGCCACAATCTCGAGGTTGATTCGCTACTAGCCCACTTACTGTCCTGGCTCAACAATCATAGAGAATCCACAATGCTTGGATATTTGGTTCACTCTATCCCTAAATTTTGATTCGCTACTAGCCCACTTCATGTTTAAATTTTGATGCTTGTTACATGTCCCATGAAAGAGTGGAATGTTTTTTTCCTTGAAAGCCCCTAGCAGTTTTGACGCATACCACCTGTTTGATAAAATGTCAGACTAAATCTACACTCATATTTTGAAGATAAAATGTTTGAAAAGAATTTGAGACCTATATTACTAATAGCATATGGCTGAAAGTTATTGAGGAAATGTCTAAATATGTTATATATCATGTTTTCATTACAGTTTTCTTGCCTGGAGAGAAGTTTGATCAATTTCCCTTTGGATCCTCCTAAGACTATACTTTCAACGCTAGAACATTGAATGTGTTTTTGCAATTTTTTTAAGTGATTCAATATGAGAAGCTCTTGATTGGTCAACTGTTTGGGTTCTAACAATATGAGAGTATTTCTGTTTAAGATTTGTAGCATGTTTCTCATCTTGTCATCATAAGAAGGTGGCTTTGAAAAAATGTGGCAAGGTGTTGTATTTTATTTTGCATGTTGGTGCTGTTTTGAATCTGACTTATTGCTTGACTAATATGAATTAACCGCTTGGACAATAGAGATAAGTTGGGTGAATTTGAATTTATAGTGTGTCTTGACTGATCACTTGCTATTATAATATGTGCTTTCGATTATATGATGATTGCTCAACATGTTGTGAAGGTTGTTTCATGTATTTATCTCTGATAAACGATCTAATGAACCCTAGAATTGTGATTGTCATGTATGTTGGTTGCCAGGTAGCAGAATTTAGTTCAGTTGCCTTGCTGCTTGCTTAATTGATCATCATTGTTAATAGGCTTGGAATGTCTACTACTTTTTCATAATATAAATGTATCTTTTGCTTCCGTCGTTCTTAATTGCATTTGAAACTGCTAGAATGTTTGTCTCCTGCTTTAATTTTCATGTTGCATCTAGATTTGGTGAGACATTTTCATTACATGAAAAGAACATGAATAATTGTGAATTGTTTGAACTTATTTTGTCTATCACATATAATGGGGACTGATAGCTAACTATGTTCCTGGCTAGTTGTTGAACCTTTAAAAACTGTTTGGCATGCCGCTCCCTGTACTATATCTAATCTCCTTCAGACTTGTTTACCTTAATTATTTATGTTGTGTGATAAAGTGGCTATGGTTGGTTTTGCAAAATATTTCTTGCTTCAAAAACATATTGGGTCAATCATTGTTAGCTAATAAGTGTAGATAATATGAGTCACTTAAGTATTTATTGTATATATGAAAAAGAGTAAATACATAAAGTTTGTGGACATATGATTTTCTATGCTGCTTTTCAATTACACATTCTTCACAAACATGAGATGGAGTTTCAATTTGCGTAAGGCCTTTCACAATTTTCTTCTGCTACAAAGTTCTGAGTCCATTGAAGTTTAAATGTTCAAAACTGTAGTACAAAAACCATGAGGAATTTGGAATAGATGATTTGAGGCAAGTTTGATCTTTAACAGTTTTTGATTTGAGTCTGAACATTATATTTCAAGACATCTTGACAGCAACAACTAGTCCCTCCTTTGGATAATAAAATTTGACAAGTTCCATTTTCGAGGGCAACTGTCCTAGGCGGATCAAATTGCTTTTAAGTTCCGGTACATAGAACACATCACCGATATTCTACATCTAATTGTTCATCTGCACTTCAACACTCCCTGTCATGTGATTGCTGAACCCAGAATGAAGGGCATTCCCATTGAAATTGGCCAAATTTATGACAGTTGTAGCATTCAATGGATGTCCTGCCAAAGCTTCCTTCTCGGGTGGCACAACCCCGTCCCCTTCCTCTTCTTCTAAAGCTTCCATGACCTCTATGTTTTCCAGAAAAATTTCCTTCGTGAATCACTTTGAGAGCTTTCTCTTCCTCAATATCATTTGACATATGTTGTTCATGCACCAACGGTGAACTTTGTAATTCATATATTGAAATTGTATTCATGGCATCAGATTCTTCTGTCGAACATACCACATAATCAAACTTAGAGATCATAGAGCATAGAATCTTCTCTATGATTTTCACATCTTCTAGCTTCTCTCCATGCATCCTCACCCGGTTTGCGAAATAATCATCAATAGATTCTCCAACTTTCATGTGCAAAATTTCAAATTCGTTACAAAGAGCTTGTAATTGAGCACGCTTGACTCTACTTGTACCTTGATACTTCTTCTTCTTCAAGGAGTCCCATATGTCTTTGGTAGTGTCCTTCTTGAGGATAATCTCAAGAACAACTTGATCTATTGTTTGATATAAGTAATTCTTTGCTTTCAGATCCTTCAACTTCAAGTCATTTCTTGTCTTCAACTGTGCTTCAGTCAAGTTTGATAGTATTATAAGGTTTCATCAAAAAACTTAACATGGACTGTTTGAGATTTATACTGATATATATTGTTACTATACAATTAATGAAATGGTTTATGCCAATGATTATGTATCTGATTTAAAGTTTATCTTCAAAAAAAATTTTGGAGTAGATTATGAGGTGAAATGTTTATTTCCAAAGTAATGATATGAGACCTACTTTTTATTCAAAAAAATGAGCTTTCTCTTCCATGACCATTTGATAGATAGAAACATGAGTTGATTTGTTTATTGAGAGTTTCCTTTACTATGTTTATTACTAACTTTGCTCGCAAGTTTGAAAGGGAAACAAGAACAATAATTTGCTGTGTATGTTTTTACACATGTAGAGAGATTGAAACAAATTTCTATGCTCTTCCATTGATAAATAACCGTGGTTCCTTGTTATGGTTCAAAGCTTTCTTATATTAAGCTTATTCAGAACGGTATTGTTTAATGTGATAATTTATTAATCTATACATAAGATACATGTAAAGTTGATATAAGCATGATAGCTTCCATATTTGGTAAATTGACTTTGATGGTTAAGTTTAAAGTTATCAATGATGTGACAATTTAGATGGAAATATAGTTGGCATGAGATAGAATTTTGTGAGAAACTCACATACATTGAAGATTGTAGTAAAGTTACTTGCTTCATGATCTCACATGATGATATTTTAATATAGTTCAATTCCAATAGTTGTTTTGGCTTGCCAATTTTGTGACCAACTAAAAGCTATTTTGAATCACATGTTGGTGAAAGATGAAACAACGGAAAGTATGAAACATATTCTCAGTGAAGAGATAATGGTCCAGTGGTAACCTAAAAAGTTACTCTCAGTGAAGAGGCAATGGTCCAGTGGCAACCTCGATAGCTGCTTCCATGCAACCAAGGGGCTTAAAAAACCCCTATCTTTGGCGTCCTCACCTCGCGAGAGTTTGGGGCGGCACCGAGGTTCGCGTGGGACGCATGCGCGACCCTTGTGCAATATGAAAAAATGTCCAGCCTTGATCGAATTAAATGGAGCACTGTCTTTGATCACAGCCTTGGGCAACCCTAGTACCCACTGGGATCCGAGCAAAAGTCTCACTAAGCAAAAGCCACACCAAGCGAGCAAAATCCTTGATCGAATTAAATCAAGAAAAAGACTCGCCGGAATAAGGTTGAGCGAAGCTCTGTTCTTGCGGGCAAAAGCCTCAAACATGACAACTTTAGAACAAGCACAAGGCGTGCGGGTCACAACGTGACTCATGAAATAAAGCCTTGTCCACCCTAGTCGCGTAAGCCCAAGCACCAAAAAGTCTCGCCAGTAGAGCCATGGGATTAAGTCTCGTCACGCGAGATGAAACCATGAAATACAACAAAATACCACAGTGGCAAGTGAAACATGCAACACAACAACAACAAAAACAAAAACAACAACAACAACAACAAAAAGAGAGAGAGAGAGAGAGAGAGAGAAGGAAAAAAGAAAAGTATCGCCAGCAAGTCAATAACAAGTCAAATCAAGGAAAAAATTGGCGAGTGAAGACTGATGTGTAAAATGGAATGAACACCACTTAAATATCTTGATATTCATCAAACTTGGAGTAGCATGCCTGCCAAAAAAATGAGATATTCGTGAAGTATTGAATTATTATTTTGAGAAATAATGATTATGTTTGCAGTTGAGAAATATAGAAAACAGATAACAGGATAAGGAAAGCAAGATGAGGTACAGCTAGGCGAGTGACTCTATCCCAACCTGGAGAGTGATTCTCCACCAAATTCACACTTTGTAGATTGGCGTTCACTTTACAGTATGGCGAGCTGTCACTTTACTTGTGGGCTCAGTGGACTTATGGACTGGTTATGACACCCGTTAGGCGAACGACTTCTTTCTAGCGAGCCACCATGCGACCTGATGACCTCTTCATTCCATGCTAAGTGTGTCGAATTAATCCAGAGTCTCATTCGCTCATATCTTCATGCTATGATTGGCGATATATTTATCCTCCACGCCGTAGCCTTATGCGACTCATTTCTCTATATGATGCTAAACTCTTTTTCCTTCACTAGGTTTTTATCCCACAGGGTTTTTCCTAAGAAGGTTTTAACGAGGCACATTCTATAGGGATGACCGCCCAAAGGAAGCGTTGGTTAGGATTCCATGGTGAGCACTCTATGAAGACACACTTCATCTTCATGCCTCAAACTTAATGTCTTGTGGGCTTGTGAACTAGGCGAGCATTTCCCCTGGTGGCGAGCCATGAAGACTTATGAAGACACACTTCACTTTCATACTTCAATCTTGGTATCTTCTGGGCTTGTGGACTAGGCGAGCACTTTCCCTGGTAGCGGTCCATGAAGATTCGTGAAGACACACTTCGCTTTCATACTTCAAGCTTGGTGTCTTGTGGGCTTCTGAGCTGGGCGAGCACTTCGCCCAGCAGAGGGCGGCCAGACAACCACAACAAGGAATAGCAGATGATGAGCTAGGCGGCCAGGAGCACATAGGGTTAAGGCTATTGGGCCAAGTGTATTGAGGCCCAGGAGCCTATCCCATGTAAATCTAGGGTTTTAAATCTTTCTTATCTCTTTCTCCTCTATAAATAGCAAATGAGGGTTCATGTAAAAGGGGGTCTTCTCTTGTTTTGACATACTCGATAAGAAGATTGTTTGGCTGCTAGGGTTTTTAACCTAATAGGCCGCTTCCACCTATTGTTTCCTTTCTTGCTGTTTTATTTTATTAGAACAACTTCCAAACATTTCATTGCAAATTACTAGAAAATCCTAACAAAACACATTTAGCTACAGAAGTTTTTGGCTACCAAGACTTTGGTAGCATGAAATGAGCGAGTTATTGGCCTCCAAATATTTTGGTGCAAAACGACACCAAATTTCGAATATTTCCTAGCTATTTTCCAATTAAACAATAGCAAGATATTATCAAAAAATTTAATTTCCTAGCTATGTAGCTATCAAAATTCCTAGAAATCTCTGAGGTAAATTCTAGCCAAAGTGAAATGTAAATTCCTAGCTAATCTGTAGCTAATCTCTAGCGGTTAATTAATTGCAAATGGTGGAGCAGATTTGAAGATGATATTTAGTTTTCGCTATTTTGTAAACTTAGCACATGTGTGCTACATATTACTTTCATTACGTCTTGTTTTCCTTACTGTAATATTACTGACTATGGGCTACACTTATTAAATATATGTGAGACATTGTTTTGGAAAACTTGAGATGTTTTGAAAGGATTTTATTTTCTGCGTTTTCAATGTGACTCTCGACTTAAAAATCGGGCTGTTACATTTTGTGGTATCAGAGCAATGGTTGAGATAACCAGTGCTGTTGGGGGGTTATTGATGAGTGGATTTTATATGATGTTTTTAGGTAGTTTTTAGTCTTTTTATTTTATTATTTTTGAGTCACATATAGGTTTTTTATTGTTTTTATGTAGATTTTATATTTATTTTGCATTTTGCATGTAGATTAGATTTTATTTGTTTTTCTAGCTTTATTTTATATTTTGAGGAATTTTTCTGGTTATTTTGTATTTTTAGAAAAAGCTGGTTTAGTTATCATTTTTGTCCAGGGACCAATGTATAAAGTTTCAGGAAGTCAGGGACCAAATTGTAAAAGTTCAAGAGTGGAGGACTTAAAGTGAAGATTGAGAGGATATGAGGACTTGAATTGAAGTGCTAACCAAGAGAGGACCAAAGTGGAAAAGAGGAATATGAAGAATCACTCTCTAATTAGCACATGGAAAATAATGTTTAAAGGAATTGATGTTAGTGGAGGAAAGGTTTCAGAATTAAACAAGGTTGAGTAGTGGCATTTTATGGCAATCAAAACCCACTACCATGAATGAAGAAGGAAGAAAAAGCTTGAAGATGAAGAAGCAGCGTCCCAACTCTCCAGCGTTGGGATCCCAGCGCTCCAGCGCTGGGGTTCTGACTGGCTGATGAGTCAGATGTTGACCCAGCGCCCAAGCGTTGGAAAGCCAGCGCTCAAGCGCTAGGCCTCGGACAGAAAGTGGATTTTTAATGCATCTTAGCGCCCATGCGTTGGGAATGCCAGCGCTCAAGCGCTGGAGGCTGGAATTTTACTATAAATATGACCCTTTTCTTCACTTGTAAAACACACCTACTTAGAATACAACAAGTATTCTCTCTTTCTCCCTCTTGAGCATTGTTCCTAGGACTTGTGGGAAGCCATATTTGAGCTCCTATCCAGGGTAATTCAATGTCTCCTTTAGCCATGCTTGGCTAAATTCTTCTTTAAGTTTTTGGGTTGTTTTAGTTTATAATACATGTTCTAGTAATATCTTACATTTCTGAATTTTATTTCTATTCATGTTTTATTACCTTATGCTTAATTTCTATCTTGTGGATCCCAAGAGGTTTTGCTTATTACTTATTACATAAGGCCATTTGGTGAGTAGTAAGGGAACTAGGTAATAAAAAAGGTTATAAGTATACTTCGCTAAGGAATTAGGAAGGACGTAACTTTATGTTGGCCTGAACATCTTCTTCATCTTCTTCTTTAGTTAACTAGGTGCCAAGGAATTGGGTTTAGTAATTAAAAAGAAAGATCTACAATGCTTAAGGAATTAACTTGTAGTTACACTAGGCTATAGCATCATGATAATGGTTTTATATTTCAGGAATTTAGTAAGAGATTGCTAGCATGTTTTTATAGACTATGTAAACCAACCCAAGAGCTTAATGTTCATCATCTCTTTTTCTTGTTATTTTATGCTATTGTTCCTTTCTAGTTCTCAAATCAACAACAAATATTCATCTTTTATTTTTCTGTTTTAGTACTAAATTTTATAATAATAAGAACACCTATCCCTTGGGTTCGATCTTTTTATTACGCGATAGTTTAATCGTGCACTTGCGATTCCATTATCAAGTTTTTGGCGCCGTTGCCGGGGATAGGTTCTGTTCTTGTTATTATTTTGTTTAGTGCTTTTTATTAAAAAAATATAAAAAAATGTATAAATTGTGATGAACTGGTGCTGCTAACTTTGTTTATTGAGTATTTTCAGGAATTATGGCTGAAACATTTGAGCAAAGGGAGGCAAAAATCCGTGCTAGACTTGAAAAGGAATATGAGAAAAAGAAGCAGGAAGCTTTCACTCTTATTGACGAATTCTATTCCAATTTAGAGTGTAAGCGGAATGCGGGATTTTTGCCAACCCCTGAGCAGGAATGTAAGACCATGGAGGAGTTACAGGTGAAAATACAAAGCATTTTAAGGAGGCAGCCCAGCGAAGAACAACAACCAGTTCATGAAAGTGAACTTGTTGTTCAACAAGAGGAGGTAAGAGAAACTTCCATTGTAAAATTTGTCCTTATAGACAAATCGGAAATGGAGGAAGAAGAACCTCAAGGAACCTATGCTATAGGTTCAGAAAAGCAAGGAACAGAACAAGGAAGGGAAAATTTATTTATTCCTTCCATTTTTAATTTGAATGTTGTTACCTTGTTAGCTGAAAATTCATGTGGCACCATGTTGCTTTTGTGCCAAAATTTGCATGATTTGCGGGGTCTAATGAACTTTGTAATAAACCCCGGTTGAAAAGTGATTGTTGAAGAAGTCTATAAAAGACTATAAAATTGAGCTGGTTAGGAGACAACCCAACTTAGGATAGTTTAAATTTCTGTCATTTTAATTTTCTGCATCATTCTTGTAAAAAAATAAAATAAAAAAATTCTATGTTTTGCTGCAGGAGGGGCCAGCGCTCAAGCGCTGGAGGCCAACGCTCCAGCGTTGAGCCCCTGCTTAACACCTCTGATTCCAGTTTAATCCCAACGCTCCAGCGTTGGATGTCTAGCGCTCATGCGCTAGGCCCCTGGAATCCTCCCAGTTTTTATTTTAATTCCAGCGCCCAAGCGTTGGCATCCCCAACGCTCAAGCGCTGGAGCTCAGGCAGATTTGCTGTTTTGTTTTTGTTTGCTGTTTTTAATAAAATTTTGTGTTCACCATTTTCTGAAAGTTTTAGATTCTATGAGTTTTCCCTTGTTTCTACAATGGTTTTGATTTTTGGGAAACTCAAGAATTCTTGTTTTTAAGGTGGACACAAATTTTTCAACCCATGATCTTTTGTGCTGATTTTGGAACTAACAAGTTAAGCAAGCTTCTGCTTGTGAGACTTTTGTTTGTTCAATGTTACAGGATAGGTACCAAAAGGAGGAAGAACCCTCTTGAACTTAAGTGTTCAAATTGATTTTTACATTGAGGTTCCCTTGGACCTTTGTGGAAAATTTGTTACTATACCAGCTTCTTAGATTTTGTTTTTCTTTTTATAGTTTTTAGTTTTATTTTTAGTTTAGTTTTTCTGTTTTATTTTTGCATGAGTCTTGAGTATATTATCCATTCTGAATGTTGCTATAGCGTTGTGAATGCTTTATCTGATTGAACTGTTTTGTGAAAAAATTCTATGTTTTTAAGCAGTTAGGATTGCATGCTGTAGAAAGGATTTTTGATATCTTGATTGTTTTGGTTGTTGGCAAAGTCTTTTTCTGAGTTCTAAAAAGGGTACCACTTACCCTATCTTTTTCTGAGAGCTGAGGACTCTGATTACTTGATTGTGAAATTTTTCTGCCTTGTGTTGCATGTTGATTGGAGTTTTGTACACTTTGTGAGTTGAGAAGGGATTATAGGCATTTTTGAAAACTCAGATTTTTGCTTGAAATGTTATATCCACTAGTAGCCCCTTTTGAGCCTTAAAAGAGTCATTTTTTGGAGCCTACTTTGTGTGATAATTCTTAAAGTTGTTATTGTGATTCATGTGCTAAATTGCTAGAGCTATGTTTGTGGGTTTCTCTCTAAAAATAAAGAAAAAAAGTTGAAAAAATAAGGTATGTGCCTTAGGAAAAATAATGAAGTGGTGGGGTGAGAAAGAGTATGAAGGGAGTAAAATTCAAGTCATTCATCCCATACATTCCACTACTTTGTTCAAAAAAAAAAAAAGGGGGGGGGGGGGGGAATTGAGAGAACCCTTGTATGAATTGTTGAGCTCTTAGTCAAGGAAAAATCACTTAACAACAGATTCTGAGTCAGCCACTAGAGTTGCCAATTTCTTGAAATCCACACCTTGAATTGTTCAACCCTTTGGCCAAGTTACAACCTTAAAAATCTCTTCAACATCACTTGGTTGCTTTACTTCAGTTTTGATTTGAATTATAGGCAGGATTATTGAGCTTTCTTGTTTTTATGGAGAATATTATTTTGTGAGCTTAATTGATGAACTCAAACATGTTAAAAGCCAAGCCTAACTTTCTTGATTCTTTGTCTATAAAACATGCATGTCTTCCTTTTCTGCTAAGCTTTCTTTGAAAGGTTCTTGTGCTTCATGTTTTAATCAGATAAACTTTCTCAAAACTCAGGGACGAGTTTCTCTTTAAGTTTTGTCGCTTGAGGACAAGCTGTCGTTGGGTATAGTGGTGTGATGAGTGGATTTTATATGATGTTTTTAGGTAGTTTTTAGTCTTTTTATTTTATTATTTTTGAGTCACATATAGGTTTTTTATTGTTTTTATGTAGATTTTATATTTATTTTGCATTTTGCATGTAGATTAGATTTTATTTGTTTTTCTAGCTTTATTTTATATTTTTAGGAATTTTTCTAGTTATTTTGTATTTTTAGAAAAAGCTGGTTTAGTTATCATTTTTGTCCAGGGACCAATGTGTAAAGTTTCAGGAAGTCAGGGACCAAATTGTAAAAGTTCAAGAGTGGAGGACTTAAAGTGAAGATTGAGAGGATATGAGGACTTGAATTGAAGTGCTAACCAAGAGAGGACCAAAGTGGAAAAGAGGAATATGAAGAATCACTCTCTAATTAGCACATGGAAAATAATGGTTAAAGGAATTGATGTAAGTGGAGGAAAGGTTTCAGAATTAAACAAGGCTGAGTAGTGGCATTTTATGGCAATCAAAACCCACTACCATGAATGAAGAAGGAAGAAAAAGCTTGAAGATGAAGAAGCAGCGTCCCAAGGCTCCAGCGTTGGCATCCCAGCGCTCCAGCGCTGGGGTTCTGACTGGCTGATGAGTCAGATGTTGACCCAGCGCCCAAGCGTTGGAAAGCCAGCGCTCAAGCGCTGGGCCTCGGACAGAAAGTGGATTTTTAATGCATCTTAGCGCTCATGCGTTGGGAATGCCAGCGCTCAAGCGCTGGAGGCTGGAATTTTACTATAAATAGGACCCTTTTCTTCACTTGTAAAACACACCTACTTAGAATACAACAAGTATTCTCTCTTTCTCCCTCTTGAGCATTGTTCCTAGGACTTGTGGGAAGCCATATTTGAGCTCCTATCCAGGGTAATTCAATGTCTCCTTTAGCCATGCTTGGCTAAATTCTTCTTTAAGTTTTTGGGTTGTTTTAGTTTATAATACATGTTCTAGTTATTTCTTACATTTCTGAATTTTATTTCTATTCATGTTTTATTACCTTATGCTTTATTTCTAACTTGTGGATCCCAAGAGGTTTTGCTTATTACTTATTACATAAGGCCATTTGGTGAGTAGTAAGGGAACTAGGTAATAAAAAAGGTTATAAGTATACTTCGCTAAGGAATTAGGAAGGACGTAACTTTATGTTGGCCTGAACATCTTCTTCATCTTCTTCTTTAGTTAACTAGGTGCCAAGGAATTGGGTTTAGTAATTAAAAAGAAAGATCTACAATGCTTAAGGAATTAACTTGTAGTTACACTAGGCTATAGCATCATGATAATGGTTTTATAATTCAGGAATTTAGTAAGAGATTGCTAGCATGTTTTTATAGACTATGTAAACCAACCCAAGAGCTTAATGTTCATCATCTCTTTTTCTTGTTATTTTATGCTATTGTTCCTTTCTAGTTCTCAAATCAACAACAAATATTCATCTTTTATTTTTCTGTTTTAGTACTAAATTTTATAATAATAAGAACACCTATCCCTTGGGTTCGATCTTTTTATTACGCGATAGTTTAATCGTGCACTTGCGATTCCATTGTCAGTTATTTCATTCTGAAATCGATTGATGGGGTGTCAATCAAAAGAAGAATTTTGTGAATAAATATTATTGATATTAATTGCCTTAGATTGTCCTTAAGCGGACGATCTTATATTATGTTTGACTTATTTTCCTTGGTGTTTCTGTCCTTGAGATTAACCGTTAAACCTTCTTAACATGAGTAAGAGGTTAACGAAGCAAAACACATAGATGGCAGATCAAAATGCGATGAATCAGATGGCTGCCGCCATTACTAACTTGACTACGCTGATGACGCACCAAGCAAATGTTGCTGCTGCTCGTGCTAAAGAGGATGCGAACCGTGCTGCTGCATCTGCTGCTACACAGACAGAGAGAGCTGAGAGAGAGCAAGCTTCTGCTCAGATGAAGGGATTACATGACTTCAAGAGGCAGGATCCACCCAAGTTTTCTGGAGGATATGATCCAGAGGAGGCTGACTTATGGTTGCAGGAGATTGAGAAAATCTTTTCCTTCTTGCAGACCCCTGTTACAACCAGGGTGAACTACGCCGCTTACTTGTTATCAGGAGAGGCTGAGCACTGGTGGAACGGTGCTAGAACTATGATGGATGCAGATTTTCAAGCTGTTACTTGGGAGTCCTTCAAGAGGGCTTTTCTGGGGAAATACTTTCCGAAGAGTGCGAGATCTGCTAAGGATAAGGAGTTTACAGAGCTGAGACAAGGAATCATGTCAGTTGCTGAGTTTTCTGCGAAGTTGGAGTCGCTAGCCAGACACTATAGGTTTTTCCGAGACCAGATTGATGAGGAGTTCATGTGTGAGCGCTTCATTGATGGGCTGAACTATGATTTGAAGCGTGCTGTGCAACCTTTGGGGATTGAGCGCTACCAACAGTTAGTGGAGAAGGCTAAGGGCATCGAGGCCATCGACAACCGTAAGAACAAGTCACAGGGAAGTGGAGGAGCAACCAGGTTCCATTCTGCCATAGACAACAAGGAGAAGAAGCCATATCAGAGGCTGCAAGCCAAGGGGCGTGCTTTTGGGCCCGACCAACCTGTTGGAGGTAACTTGGACATTCGGGGAGCTCCGAAATCGATCGAGGATGTGATTTGTTATAAATGCAATGGGAAGGGGCAGTATGCTAGTAGCTGTACTGCGAAGACCATGACTTGCTGGAATTGTCAAAAGCTGGGGCATACTGCTAGAGACTGCCGAGAGCCGAAGAAGGAGGGTGCTGTGAATGCTACGCGTGGGATACGACCTGTTGCTCATGGTAGAGTGTATAACATCTCTGGAGAGACAGCTAATGATGCTGAGGGACTGATCAAGGACCGTTGTGACATATATAGTATTCCTCTTTCTGTATTATTTGATTCGGGTGCTACTCACCCTTTCATTGCTATTGATTGTGTGGAAAAGTTAGGTTTGCCTGTGTCAGAGTTGCCGTTCGACTTGGTGGTATCTATCCCTATTGCCAAAAAGTTTGACAGCAACCTCTGTTTGCTTGGATTGTCACTTGATGTTCCGGGATAGGAAGTTCGTTGCGAACTTGATCTGAGGCTTTTGGGGCGAAACTCCTTTAGAAGTAGTATTTTTATATCGTCGTTCTCTAATATTATGAGTAGACCCTGGGTTATCTTTGATGCTATGTTTTAGTTTTGGTTGATCTTGTTTGACTCTATCATTATTGAATTAAGTCTGGTGCCAGTTAATAGCTCTTGTATTTAGCATAAGGATTTAGAAGGGTATAACTTACTTGGTTTAGTAATATAAGGAGGTAATAGCTCCTGTTCTTAAGATGTCCAATTTTTCCGGACTCTTATCTTTCGAAGTCCTCCCTGAGAAGAGGAGCTTTGAAGGTTCTCTTAGCAGCGAGTGTTGGAGAATCATCGTCAGATGGAGTGCAGGGTATTCCTATTGTTCATGACTTCGAAGATGCGTTTCCTAAAGATGTGCCAGGGTTACCACCTATTTGTGATACCGAGTTTTTTTGATTGATTTGGTTCTTGGAACCGGGCCGATTTCTATCGCACCTTACCGAATGGCGCCAGCAGAGTCAGTAGAACTGAAGAGTCAGATTGATGATCTCATGGCGAAAGGTTTCATCCGACCCAGTGTTTCTCCATGGGGAGCGCCAGTACTACATGTGAAGAAGAAAGATGGTAGATCACGACTTTGTGTAGATTTCAGGCAGCTGAATAAGGTGGCAATGAAGAATCGTTATCCTTTGCCTAGGATTGACGATTTGTTGGACCAACTTCGGGGAGCTGCTGTTTTCTCGAAGATCGATCTGCGATCTGGTTATCATCAAATTCGAGTTAAGGAGGCAGACATTCAGAAGGTTGCATTTCGTTCTCGCCATGGACGCTATGAGTATTTAGTGATGCCATTTAGAGTTAATCTTCAGATCTTGTATATTTCTTGTGCAAGATCTTATTCTTCTCTGGACAGGTTTGTGACTGTCCTTGAGTTAATCTCCAGATCTTGTATGTTTCTGTGCATGATCTTATTCTTTTCTTGATAGGTTCGTGGTCGTCTTTATTGATGACATCCTAATCTATTCGATGAGTCGAGAGGAGCACGAAGAACACCTGCGCCAAGTGTTGACCGTTCTGCGAGAGAAGGTTCTCTTTGCGAATTCAGCTAAGTGTGAGTTCTGGTTGGAGGAAATGAAGTTTATTGGACCATATCAGATCATCGAGAGAGTTGGACCCGTAGCTTATCGTATTGCTTTACCGCCTTTCTTGTCCAAGATTGACGATGTGCTTCATGTATCTCAGTTGCGTAAATATGTTCCAGATCCTTCTCATGTTATCACTCAGGATGATGTTCAGTTGAAGGATAATTTGACGTTTGAGGTTCCTCCAAGGAGTATTGCAGATCGTAGGATTAAACAGTTGAAGAACAAACAGATTCCGCTTGTAAAGGTGATTTGGAACCAGGCAACGGGAGACGCGACGTGGGAGTTGGAAGAAAAGATGAGAGAACAATATCCCGCTTTGTTTCTTGACTTGTAGTTCCGGGGGCGAAACTCTTTTAAGGGGGGTGGTATTGTAAGACCCTCAATTTTGTGTGATAGTATTTTGGCC
This sequence comes from Acmispon strigosus, assembly GCA_030819835.1. Lineage (NCBI taxonomy): Eukaryota > Viridiplantae > Streptophyta > Magnoliopsida > Fabales > Fabaceae > Acmispon > Acmispon strigosus. The sequence continues at coordinate 13,531,004 of JAUAMA010000004.1, read as the reverse complement.
CCTGTAACTCTTATGATTATAGTTTGAATCTTTTGAAGTATATTGATTATACTTTGTCTTGAAATATTTAGTAATTCGAGTTAGTATTTGATTGATATATTAAGTTTTAATTATGAGAAATATGTGTTTGAGTATGGAATTATGTATTGTTTAAGCCTTGGCTGAAATGGCGACGTTTTGAAAGGGAAGTTGAGATCGTCCTGTGAAACTGGTTGAGATCGTCCTGTGAAACTGGTTGAGAACGTCCTGTTAAACTGGTTGAGATCGTCTTGTGAAACTGGTTGAGATCGTCCTGTGAAACTGGTTGAGATCGTCCTGTAAACTGGCAGACTATGTTGACAGACTATGTTGGCAGACTATGTTGGCAGACTATGTTGGCAGACTATGCTGGCGGACTGTTTTGGCAGACTGTTTCTCCGTTGGCAGACTATGACTTCGTTTTGTCTGGTCTGGTCAGCCGCTATTGTTGACTTTAAAAGTTAGTGTCAAATACCATGGGAATGATAAACTCTGTTTTTATTGACTCTTAGGAGATAAAATGTCAGAAGCATTAATAAGCATTAATGGCTTGCCATTTTCTTTGACTTAGAATATTTTAATCTTTTCTAAGTCGGTTTCCTCACTCTATAAATACCAAGCTTCGCCAGTACGTTAATCTTTCATTTTCCCACACCTTTCTTCTCTTCAAAGTAAGCTGAATCCTTGACATTTTTCTGAAGCATTCTTGTTGGTAAGTGGTTCAGACTCTTACTAATTCTGGAATTTCCATAGTATTCGATTTGGTTCATCTTTCTGGAGTTTAACTTGTTATATTTCCCTTGCGACCATATTCTCCTTGTTCGTTGTGAGTTCTTCTTGGTTCGTGAAGGACAAAGCTGAAGTTTCAAATCTCTTAATCTTTTAGGCCATTCGAGGTTGGTTTCTTCTCTAGTTCTTACGTTAGAACTCTGTTGTAATCTTTGTATTTATAAAGTAATCCTTGAAGACCATATAGAATCTATTTTAAATCAATTTGGTAATGGTTTTTATCCATAAAGAAATGAATTTAACAGTGATTTTACGTGAAAAACTCTGATTCTGGACTCTCAGACTGAGAGCCAACGCTTGGGCGTTGGGATCCAGCGCTGGGGCGCTGGGTTTCTTCGAGATTTCACGTAATCAGATGTTGCCAACGCTGGGCCTTGGGTTCCAGCACTGGGGCGCCGGAGGACACTCTGTTTTGCCCTGTTTTACGAAAAATTCTGATTTCGACCGTTTTGAGTTCTGTTTCTTCCCAGATTTCATCCTAGCCTTAGGAGAGTTAATTAAATGAGTTTATATGCTATTTCTAGGTTGAAGAACAAGTGTATGCAACCTAAGAGAAGGTAAGGGTAACTCAAGTATTATGATATTATGATATTTTTGTGATTCTGATTGCAAAACACGGACTGTGATTGATTATGAGTTTGCTTGAATACTGGTGATGATAGTATGATATAACGAATATGTTGTATGGTTAGGAGATTGAATTGCTTGAATATATTTTGTAAGAAGAGCTTACTGTGTTATGTATATATTGACATAACTATGAACGAGTGAACCGTTATTTTTCATGAGAATTCTATAAACAGTGGGGACCAGTAGTTCCTGAGGATTCGATTACTGTCATGACAGATGCACTGCAGGTGCATGATTTTAGGTTTTGATGTGGCGAACTATTATGCGTCGCGGGATCATGCCATGATTTTAGGTTTTGATGTCGCGAACTATGATGCGTCGCGGGATCATATCAGAGGGTGGTGTGGAAAAGTCTCTTCCATGTTCTAAGTCATCCTGGCCAAATACGGCAAAAACCCAATGAGCTATGTGAATTATTCGTTGAAAAGCTAACAAGCATATGTGTTTGTGATGAATGAGGCTTGATAATGAAATTGCAAGTGTACAATTTACTATCGCGTAATAAAAATGTTCGAACCCAAAGGATAGGTGTTCTTGTTAATATTAAGTTTAGTACTTAAACAGAAAAAATAAAAAGATGTATATTTGTTGTTGGTTTGAGAACTAGAAAGAAACAATAGCATAAAATAATAGAATAAAGAGATGATGAACATTAAGCTCTTGGGTTGGTTTACATAGTCTATAAAAACATGCTAGAAATTTCCTACTAAATTCCTGAATTATAAAACCATTATCATGATGCTATAGCCTAGTGTAACTACAAGTTAATTCCTTAAGCATTGTAGATCTTTCTTTTTAATTACTAAACCCAATTCCTTGGCACCTAGTTAACTAAAGAAGAAGATGAAGAAGATGTTCAGGCCAACATAAAGTTACGTCCTTCCTAATTCCTTAGCGAAGTATACTTATAACCTTTTTTATTACCTAGTTCCCTTACTACTCACCAAATGGCCTTATGTAATAAGTAATAAGCAAAACCTCTTGGGATCCACAAGATAGAAATAAAGCATAAGGTAATAAAACATGAATGGAAATAAAATTCAGAAATGTAGAAAAAGACTAGAACATGTATTATAAACTAAAACAACCCAAAAACTTAAAGAAGAATTAGCCAAGCATGGCTAAAAGATTCATTGAATTACCCTGGATAGGAGCTCAAGTATGGCTTCCCACAAGTCCTAGGAACAATGATCTTTGAGGGAGAAAGAGAGAATACTTGTTGTATTCTATGAAGGTGTGTCTTACAAGTGAAGAAAAGGGCCCTATTTATAGTAAAATTCCAGCCTCCAGCGCTTGAGCGCTGGCATTCCCAACGCATGGGCGCTAGGATGCATTAAAAATCCACTTTCTGTCCGAGGCCCAGCGCTTGAGCGCTGGCTTTCCAACGCTTGGGCGCTGGGTCACCATCTGACTCATCATCTAGTCAGAACCCCAGCGCTGGAGCGCTGGGATCCCAACGCTGGAGCGCTGGGACGCTGCTTCTTCATCTTCAAGCTTTTCCTTCCTTCTTCATTCATGGTAGTGGGTTTTGATGGCCATAAAAAGCCACTAACCAGCCTTGATCAATTCTGAAACCCTTCCTCCACTAACATCAATTCCTTTAAGCATTTTTTCCATGTGCTAAATTGGAGAGTGATTCTTCATATTCTTCTTTTTCACTTTGGTCCTCCCTTGGTTAGCACTTCAATTCAAGCCCTCATATTCTCTCAATCTTCACTTCAAGTCCTCCACTCTTGAATTTTTACAATTTGGTCCCTGACTTCCTGAAACTTTACATATTGGTCCCTGGACAAAAATGATAACTAAACCAGCTTTTCCTAAAAATACAAAATAACTAGAAAAACTCCTAAAAATATAAAATAAAGCTATAAAATCTAATAAAATCTAATCTACATGCAAAATGCAAAATAAATATAAAATCTACATAAAAACAATAAAAAACCTACATGAAACTCAAAAATAATAAAATAAAAAGACTAAAAATAGCCTAAAAACATCATATAAAATCCACTCATCACACCACTATACCCAACGACAGCTTGTCCTCAAGCGACAAAACTTAAAGAAAAACTCGTCCCTGGGTTTTGAGAAAGTTTTATCTGATTACAACATGAAGCACAGAAACCTTTCAAAGAAAGCTTAGCAGAAAAGGAAGACATGCATGTTTTATAGACAAAGAATCAAGAAAGTTAGGCTTGGCTTTTAACATGTTTGAGTTCATCAATTAAGCTCACAAAAAATAATATTCTCCATGAAAACAAGAAAGCTCAATAATCCTGCCTATAATTCAAATCAAAACTGAAGTAAAGCAACCAAGTGATGTTGAAGAGTTTTTTAAGGTTGTAACTTGGCCAAAGGGTTGAATAATTCAAGGTGTGGATTTCAAGAAATTGGCAACTCTAGTGGCTGACTCAGAAGTTGTTTAAGTGATTTTTCATTGACTTAAGAGCTTCAACAATTCAACACAAGGGTCCTCTCAATTTTTCTTTTTTCCTTTCTTTTTTTTTTTTTTGAACAAAGTAGTGGAATGTATGGGATGAATGACTTGAATTTTACTCCCCTCATACTCTTTCTCACCCCACTACTTCATTATTTTTCTAAGGCACATACCTTATTTTTTTTCAACTTTTTAAACTTCTCTTTTTTTAGAGAGGAACCCAACAAACAAAGCTCTAATAATTTCAGCACATGCATCACTATAACAACTTTAAGAATTATCACACAAAGTAGGCTCCAAAGAAAGACTCTTTTAAGGCTCAAAAGGGGCTACTAGTGGATATCAATTTCAAGCAAAAATCTGAGTTTTCAAAAATGCCTAAAATCTCTTCTCAACTCACAAAGTGTACAAAACTCCAATCAACATGCAACACAAGGCAGAAAAATCTTACAATCATGCATCAGAGACCTCAGCTCTCAGAAAAAGATAGGGTAAGTAGTACCCTTTTTAGAACTCAGAAAAAGACCTTGCCAACAACCCAACAATCAAGATATCAAAAATCCTTTCTACAGCATGCAATCCTAACTGCTTAAAAACATAGAATTTTTCACAAAGCAGTTTAATCAGATAAAGCATTCACAAAGCTATAGCAACATCAGAATGGATAATATACTCAAGACTCATGCAAAAATAAAAACAGAAAAACTAAACTAAAAATAAAAATAAAACTAAAAACTATAAAAACAAAAACTAATAAGCTGGTATAGTAACAAATTTTCCACAAAGGTCCAAGGGAACCTCAATGTAAAAATCAATTTCGAACAATTAAGTTCAAGAGGGCTCTCCCTCCTTCTGGTACCTATCCTGTAACATTGAACAAACAAAAGTCTCACAAGTAGAAACTTGCTTGACTTGTTAGTTCCAAAATCAGCACACAAGCTTATGGGTTGAAAAATTTGTGTCCACCTTTTAAAACAAGAATTCTTGAGTTCCCAAAAATTAAAACTAGATTAGAACCAAGGGAAAACTCATAGAACTTTAAAACCTTTAAGAAAATGGTGAACACAATTTATTAAAACTAAAAACAGCAAACAAAAGTAAAAACAGCAAACTGCCCGAGCTCCAGCGCTTGAGCGTTGGGGATACCAACGCTTGGGCGCTGGAATTAAAATAAAAACTGGGCATCAGAGGTCCCAGCGCCTGAGCGCTGGGTTCCAACGCTATGGCGCTGGAAATTTAAAAATAAAAGACTGGGATTCCAGGGGCCTAGCGCATGAGCGCTAGCCCTCCAACGCCTAAGCGCTGGGATCAACTGGAATCAGAGGTTATGAAGCAGGGGCCTAACGCATGAGCGTTGGCCTCCAGCGCTCGAGCGCTGGCCTCGCCTGCAGCTGAAACATAAAATTTCTTTTCTTTTATTTATGTACAAGAGTTGTGCAAAAATTAAAAAGACAGAAACATAAACTATCCTAAGTTGGGTTGTCTCCCAACCAGCTCAATGTTAAGGTCCGAGATAGACCCTTCCCCTTAATCAATTGGGGGTACTTTTTCTTTTCTTGTTACAAACATCATCTTTGAACTCATCCTCACTTTCAGACTCATAATGCTTACAAGTACGGAATACAGAAAACTTCACTTTTTCATCCCCTACCTTTAAAGATAGGAGGCCTTCTGCTACATTAATCTTGGCGTTCCCCGTAGCAAGGAATGGCCGCCCAAGAATTAATGGTACCTTGGAGTCTTCTTCCATGTCAAGTATCACAAAATCAACTGGGAAGACAAACTCGTCAACCCTTACCAAAACATCTTCAGCCACCCCATAGGGGTACTTAATTGACCTGTCCGCCAATTGTAAACACATCAAAGTAGGAGTGGCCTCTCCCATGTCCAATTTCCTAAACATGGAGAGTGGCATGAGGTTTATAGAAGCTCCTAAATCACAAAGAGCTGTTGCATTAGGTAGTCCCTCAATTTCCACAGGCAAAGTGAAGCTCCCTGGATCCTTCAATTTTTGGGGCAACTTCCTCAAAACCATAGCTGAACACTCCTCAGTTAACATCACAGTTTCATCCATCTCACTTAATTTCCTCCTTCTAAATAAAATGTCCTTCATAAACTTAGCATAAATTGGCATTTGTTCCAAAGCTTCAGAAAATGGAATGTTAATTTGAAGCCTTTTAAAAATCTCAAGAAATTTCGAGAATTGTTTTTCCAAATTCTTTTTGAAAGCTTTAGGAAAAGGAACTTTGCCAATTTTCTTAGAAGGAGGAATTACATTTTCAGCAATTTTTTCAACAACAATAGGCACATTCCTTTCTTCTTCTTTTTCTTCACCACTTACCTCTTGTTCAATTTCCACTACCCTTTCGGGCATAGTCTTACCACTCCTAAGAGTGATGGCAGAAACATTCTCAACATTTTCCTTTGGATTGACAAGAGTATCAGACGGAAAAGTACCTGGAATCCTTTCTGAGATGGTCTTGGCCAGCTGGCCTACCTGGACTTCCAAATTTCTAATGGAAGCTTCATGATTCTTAGCACTTGTCCGGGTCTCATTCATAAATTGCACAGTTTGTTGGCCTATTTCACCAACAATTTCTTCCAAACTCTTTCTTCCCTGATTTGGATTCAAAGGCATTGGTGGCCTCTGATTCTGGAATGGCCTCTGAAATTGTTGCCTGGCTTCACCTTGACCACCCCCTTGATCTCTCCAAGAAAAATTGGGGTGGTTTCTCCAACTTGGGTTATAGGTGTTGCCATAGGAATTTTGAAAATTCCCCATAGCTTTTACCTCAGCTTCTAATTCAGCCTCCTCCGGGCTCAGTTGAACCCCCTCCATTCTTTTGACCATTGCATCAACTTTCCTGGATAAAAGTTTATTTGAAGCAACAATGGACTCAAAAGAATCAACCTCATAAATACCTTTCCTGATTGCCCGGTCCTGGTTTGAATGAGCAGCTCTTGCAGCAAGTTTGTTGATAAGATCAAGAGCTCCTTGTGGCGGCAAAGCATCGAATGCCCCACTTGCTGCAGTATCCAATTTGTCCCTGGTATAATCATTCAAAGCAGCATAAAATTTCTCTACCTGATCTGCGATAGAGATGTTATGACCTGGGCATCTTCTGAGAAGTCCCTTGAACCTCTCCCATGTCTCATACAAGTTTTCAGCATCTTGCTGAATGAAGGAGTTGATTTCTTGCTTCAACTTCCTTATGCGATTGTATGGAAAAAATTTGGCCGTGAATTTTTCAGCCAAATCATCCCATGAAGTAATGCTTCTGAGTGGTTGAGAAGAAAACCACTCCTCTGCCACATCTCTTAAGGAAAATGGAAACAGCATTAGTCTTACCGTATCCAAATGAGCATCATTTCTCCTTAAGGTGGAGCATTGCCTGGTGAAACGCTCCAGATGTGTATGGCAGTCTTCATTTACACTCCCACCAAATTGGTTTTGACTTACCAATGAGATGAAGTGTGGAGGAATCTGGAAATTTGGCAAAGCATCCTCCGGAACCACAATACTCCCTTCAAAATTGTAATCTACCTGGGGAGCTGTGATATCACGAAGAGAGCGATTAGCATTCTGCTCTTCCTCCTCCTCTCTCAGCCTTTGAAGTCTAGCTTGGACTTCATCTTCCACCCTTGCATTGTATTCAGCAAGGAGGCGCTCCTCCATTTGTGCTTGTGTTTCAGCCATGGCCTTTGCTAATCTCCTTTGCTCCGCTAATCTGCGATGCAAAGTTCTTTCAATTTCAGGGTCCAAATCAAAATGTCCTACCATGCAAACAAGCCAAAGAAGTTAATAGCACCTATTCAATAAAATTTTTTATATTTTTTTTTCTCTTTTTTTGAATTTTTTATATAAACAAAAAGTACTAAATAAAATAAAAACAAGAACTTGAAAGAACCTATCCCCGGCAACGGCGCCAAAAACTTGATAATGAAATTGCAAGTGTACAATTTACTATCGCGTAATAAAAATGTTCGAACCCAAAGGATAGGTGTTCTTGTTAATATTAAGTTTAGTACTTAAACAGAAAAAATAAAAAGATGTATATTTGTTGTTGGTTTGAGAACTAGAAAGAAACAATAGCATAAAATAATAGAATAAAGAGATGATGAACATTAAGCTCTTGGGTTGGTTTACATAGTCTATAAAAACATGCTAGAAATTTCCTACTAAATTCCTGAATTATAAAACCATTATCATGATGCTATAGCCTAGTGTAACTACAAGTTAATTCCTTAAGCATTGTAGATCTTTCTTTTTAATTACTAAACCCAATTCCTTGGCACCTAGTTAACTAAAGAAGAAGATGAAGAAGATGTTCAGGCCAACATAAAGTTACGTCCTTCCTAATTCCTTAGCGAAGTATACTTATAACCTTTTTTATTACCTAGTTCCCTTACTACTCACCAAATGGCCTTATGTAATAAGTAATAAGCAAAACCTCTTGGGATCCACAAGATAGAAATAAAGCATAAGGTAATAAAACATGAATGGAAATAAAATTCAGAAATGTAGAAAAAGACTAGAACATGTATTATAAACTAAAACAACCCAAAAACTTAAAGAAGAATTAGCCAAGCATGGCTAAAAGATTCATTGAATTACCCTGGATAGGAGCTCAAGTATGGCTTCCCACAAGTCCTAGGAACAATGATCTTTGAGGGAGAAAGAGAGAATACTTGTTGTATTCTATGAAGGTGTGTCTTACAAGTGAAGAAAAGGGCCCTATTTATAGTAAAATTCCAGCCTCCAGCGCTTGAGCGCTGGCATTCCCAACGCATGGGCGCTAGGATGCATTAAAAATCCACTTTCTGTCCGAGGCCCAGCGCTTGAGCACTGGCTTTCCAACGCTTGGGCGCTGGGTCACCATCTGACTCATCATCTAGTCAGAACCCCAGCGCTGGAGCGCTGGGATCCCAACGCTGGAGCGCTGGGACGCTGCTTCTTCATCTTCAAGCTTTTCCTTCCTTCTTCATTCATGGTAGTGGGTTTTGATGGCCATAAAAAGCCACTAACCAGCCTTGATCAATTCTGAAACCCTTCCTCCACTAACATCAATTCCTTTAAGCATTTTTTCCATGTGCTAAATTGGAGAGTGATTCTTCATATTCTTCTTTTTCACTTTGGTCCTCCCTTGGTTAGCACTTCAATTCAAGCCCTCATATTCTCTCAATCTTCACTTCAAGTCCTCCACTCTTGAATTTTTACAATTTGGTCCCTGACTTCCTGAAACTTTACATATTGGTCCCTGGACAAAAATGATAACTAAACCAGCTTTTCCTAAAAATACAAAATAACTAGAAAAACTCCTAAAAATATAAAATAAAGCTATAAAATCTAATAAAATCTAATCTACATGCAAAATGCAAAATAAATATAAAATCTACATAAAAACAATAAAAAACCTACATGAAACTCAAAAATAATAAAATAAAAAGACTAAAAATAGCCTAAAAACATCATATAAAATCCACTCATCACACCACTATACCCAACGACAGCTTGTCCTCAAGCGACAAAACTTAAAGAAAAACTCGTCCCTGGGTTTTGAGAAAGTTTTATCTGATTACAACATGAAGCACAGAAACCTTTCAAAGAAAGCTTAGCAGAAAAGGAAGACATGCATGTTTTATAGACAAAGAATCAAGAAAGTTAGGCTTGGCTTTTAACATGTTTGAGTTCATCAATTAAGCTCACAAAAAATAATATTCTCCATGAAAACAAGAAAGCTCAATAATCCTGCCTATAATTCAAATCAAAACTGAAGTAAAGCAACCAAGTGATGTTGAAGAGTTTTTTAAGGTTGTAACTTGGCCAAAGGGTTGAATAATTCAAGGTGTGGATTTCAAGAAATTGGCAACTCTAGTGGCTGACTCAGAAGTTGTTTAAGTGATTTTTCATTGACTTAAGAGCTTCAACAATTCAACACAAGGGTCCTCTCAATTTTTCTTTTTTCCTTTCTTTTTTTTTTTTTGAACAAAGTAGTGGAATGTATGGGATGAATGACTTGAATTTTACTCCCCTCATACTCTTTCTCACCCCACTACTTCATTATTTTTCTAAGGCACATACCTTATTTTTTTTCAACTTTTTAAACTTCTCTTTTTTTAGAGAGGAACCCAACAAACAAAGCTCTAATAATTTCAGCACATGCATCACTATAACAACTTTAAGAATTATCACACAAAGTAGGCTCCAAAGAAAGACTCTTTTAAGGCTCAAAAGGGGCTACTAGTGGATATCAATTTCAAGCAAAAATCTGAGTTTTCAAAAATGCCTAAAATCTCTTCTCAACTCACAAAGTGTACAAAACTCCAATCAACATGCAACACAAGGCAGAAAAATCTTACAATCATGCATCAGAGACCTCAGCTCTCAGAAAAAGATAGGGTAAGTAGTACCCTTTTTAGAACTTAGAAAAAGACCTTGCCAACAACCCAACAATCAAGATATCAAAAATCCTTTCTACAGCATGCAATCCTAACTGCTTAAAAACATAGAATTTTTCACAAAGCAGTTTAATCAGATAAAGCATTCACAAAGCTATAGCAACATCAGAATGGATAATATACTCAAGACTCATGCAAAAATAAAAACAGAAAAACTAAACTAAAAATAAAAATAAAACTAAAAACTATAAAAACAAAAACTAATAAGCTGGTATAGTAACAAATTTTCCACAAAGGTCCAAGGGAACCTCAATGTAAAAATCAATTTCGAACAATTAAGTTCAAGAGGGCTCTCCCTCCTTCTGGTACCTATCCTGTAACATTGAACAAACAAAAGTCTCACAAGTAGAAACTTGCTTGACTTGTTAGTTCCAAAATCAGCACACAAGCTTATGGGTTGAAAAATTTGTGTCCACCTTTTAAAACAAGAATTCTTGAGTTCCCAAAAATTAAAACTAGATTAGAACCAAGGGAAAACTCATAGAACTTTAAAACCTTTAAGAAAATGGTGAACACAATTTATTAAAACTAAAAACAGCAAACAAAAGTAAAAACAGCAAACTGCCCGAGCTCCAGCGCTTGAGCGTTGGGGATACCAACGCTTGGGCGCTGGAATTAAAATAAAAACTGGGCATCAGAGGTCCCAGCGCCTGAGCGCTGGGTTCCAACGCTATGGCGCTGGAAATTTAAAAATAAAAGACTGGGATTCCAGGGGCCTAGCGAAAATAGGGAAATCCTAATAGTAAATAGATAACTATATAGAGACACAAGACTTCAGAACTTAGGCTTGACTAGAATCCTCAGAGGTCTCAGAAGGGTCAAGTTCTTGAAGGCTCTCGGTTTCCTTACGCATGGAAGAGTGCATAGCCTCTATGCGATTTTCCACAAGTATAAAGCGAGACCGAATGGTATCCTCCAGTTGGCCCAACTTCTGAGAAAGACGGAGTGACAAGATATCCATCCTTTCTAGTATAACCTTGGTTTCTTGTGAGAAATTTGAAGGAATGGTATAAAAGGGAGATAACCCAGCCGATGCAGCATTGGTTTGAACATCAATGCGATAGCGAGACAATACCAGAGGATCTGTGGAGGATTCCCTTCGAGAAACATTGATTGGAGAGGAAACATTTGAGGGACGTGGAAGAGACCCCATGGCGAAACAAGACTTAGAAGAAGAAGGATTGTATCTGAAGAAAGGTAGGCAAAAAGGCAGAGGACAAATGCTGATTTTATAGAGAAAATCGTGCGTGTAATCGATTACGGTAGTTAAGGTAATCGATTACAGCAGTTGTAAATTTGAAAACTTTCAAATTTTTGAACATGTAATCGATTATGGAAGTTATAATAATCGATTATTCAGATGTTTCTTAGCACGAGGACTTAGAATATGGATAATCGATTACAAATCCTAGGGTAATCGATTACTAGGACATTTTTACAAGTTCTAGGCTCTAGAATCCTATGTAATTTTTTTTTTTTTTTTATAAAACACTTAAGTACATAATCTATCTAAAGGCATGTAAACACATATTTATCATAAAGATCATGCAAATAACATGTTAGCTTAAGTATCATGCGCATCTAAAATGCCTAATTCTCTTCTTATCTTGAAAAATGATTCTTTAGGAAGAGGTTTAGTAAAGATGTCTGCTAACTGATTATGTGTATCCACAAATGAAATTTCAATATCTTTCCTCATGACATGATCTCGAAGAAAATGATGTCGTATATCAATATGCTTAGTTCGAGAATGCATGATAGGGTTTTTAGTGAGATTAATGGCACTTGTGTTGTCACATTTAATTGGAATGCAGCCCAGCTCTAAGCCATAATCTTTGAGTTGTTGCTTGAGCCATAGAGTTTGTGCACAACAACTTCCTGCAGCAATGTATTCTGCTTCTGCAATACTTAGAGCAACACATGCTTGTTTCTTACAAGACCATGAAACAAGAGCATTTCCTAATAGGTGACAAGTACCACTTGTACTTTTTCTTTCAGTTTTACAACCAGCATAATCAGAATCAGAATATCCAATCAAATCACAAACACTTCCCTTGGGATACCACAATCCAACATTTGTAGTTCCTTTCAAATATTTGAAAATTCGTTTAACAGAACTCAAATGTGATTCCCTAGGAGATGCTTGATATCTAGCACATAGACACACACTAAACATAATATCAGGTCTACTTGCAGATAAGTATAAAAGAGATCCGATCATACCTCTATATTTGGTAATATCTACTTGATTACCGGATTCATCTTGATCTAAATATGTATTAGACCCCATAGGTGTGGCTAGGGCTTTGCAATCATCCAAATCATATTTCTTTAATAGTTCCTTGCAAAACTTTGATTGATTGATGAATATTCCATCACTTGATTGCTTGATTTGCAAACCAAGAAAGAAATTTAATTGTCCCATCATGGACATTTCAAATTCTTCTTGCATCATGTTAGAGAAATCTTTGCAAAGAGATTCATTAGTTGCACCAAAGATAATATCATCAACATAAATTTGAACAAGTAAGGTATTACCTTTGGTTCTTTTGATGAACAAGGTTGTATCAGCCTTACCTTTTTGAAATCCTTTATTACAAAGGAAAGTACTTAACCTATCATACCATGCACGAGGGGCTTGCTTAAGACCATAGAGTGCTTTCTTTAGTCTGAAGACATGTGTAGGAAACTTTGGATCTTCAAATCCTGGAGGTTGCTTCACATACACTTCTTCTTGAATATATCCGTTTAGGAAGGCACTTTTGACGTCCATTTGATATAATGGGAAGTTTAAAGAGCAAGCATACGCTAATAACAATCTTATGGCTTCTAATCTTGCTACGGGTGCATATGTTTCATCAAAATCTATACCTTCTTCTTGATTATAGCCTTGAGCAACTAATCTTGCTTTGTTCCTAACTATAATACCATTTTCATCTAACTTATTCCTAAACACCCACTTTGTTCCAATAACATGTTTGTCACTAGGCTTAGGGACAAGTTCCCAAACTTGATTCCTTTCAAATTGGTTTAGTTCTTCCTGCATTGCTACAATCCAATATTCATCCTCTAGAGCATCATTTACTTTTGATGGTTCTATCTGAGAGACAAAGGCCATATTCAAAACTGAATCATTCAAGCGTAGCCTTGTAGAAACGCCTCTAGAGATATCACCAATAATATTATCAACTGGATGATCCCTATGGGTTCTCCATTCTTTTGGAAGTTGATAAGTATTACTTTCAATGTGCTCTTCTTGTATTGGATTCTGATCTCCATCCTTTTGAGAATCTTCATTTATAATGATGTCATCTTTTTCATTATCTGGAAGATTGACTTTATCTTCTATTGAAGATTTAGATTCATCAAAAGTAACATGTATGGATTCTTCCACAGATAGAGTTTTCTTGTTAAAGACTCTATATGCTTTGCTTGTTAGAGAATATCCAAGGAATATACCTTCATCAGATTTTTCATCAAACTTACCAAAGTTTTCCTTTCCATTATTCAAGACAAAGCATTTTGATCCAAAAGCATGTAGATGAGAGATATTTGGTTTCCTTCCTTTGTAGAGTTCATAGGGTGTTTTCTTAAGGATAGGTCTAATAAGAACTCTATTGGAAACATAGCAAGCAGTACTTACAGCATCAGCCCAGAAATATTTAGGGAGACTAGATTCACTTAACATGGTTCTTGCTAATTCTTCAAGTAACCTATTCTTCCTTTCTACTACACCATTTTGTTGTGGTGTTCTCGGAGTAGAGAAGTTATGTGATATTCCATTTTCATCACATAGTTCTTGGAATTGTTGATTCTGAAATTCTCCACCATGATCACTTCTAATAGAAGAGATCTTTAAAGACTTCTCATTTTGAACTAGCCTTGCATATCTTTTGAATGCATTGAAGGCTTCATTCTTATGAGGTAGAAATAAAGTCCAAGTAAATCTAGAGAAATCATCAACAATAACAAGTGCATAGAAATTACCTCCGAGGCTTTTAGTTCTAGAAGGTCCGAACAAATCCATATGTAACAATTGAAGGGGTCTTGAGGTCGAAACTATGTTCTTTGGTTTGAAGGATGTTCTGGTTTGCTTCCCTTTTTGACATGCATCACAAAGCTTGTCTTTCTCGAATTTTATCTTTGGAAGCCCAACAACTAGATCATGCTTGACTAGTTTGTTTAAATGATCTATGTGAATATGTGCAAGTCTTCTATGCCATAGCCATGAATCACTATTATTCTTGGCCAAAAGGCATCTCACATTTTGTGGAATTTCTTCCAATGAGATCATGAAGACTTTGTTTACTTTATATCCAGAAAACTTAATTTCTTTAGTTTTCACATCTTTCACAACACATATATCATTTATAAAACCTACTTTCAAACCTTTATCACATAGTTGACTAATACTCAGAAGATTATGCATCAAACCATCAACGTAAAGAACTTTATCGATGACTGTTTGAGGGGGTGTGCCTATTCTTCCAATACCGAGTATTTTTCCCTTTTGATTGTTACCATATGTGACAAAACCTTTTTCCCTAGGTATAAGAAAAGAAAACTTGGTTTTGTCTCCTGTCATGTGTGATGAGCAGCCACTATCAAGATACCATAGATCCTTTGCTGCTTTCATACACACCTACATGACAAAGTTCAGACATGGGTATTAGGAACCCAACAAGTTTTGGGTCCTTCTAAGTTAACATCCTTTCTAACCCAAATGTACTCCCTATTTGGTACTCCTATATGTTTGTAGTAGCATCTACTAGGGGTATGTCCTATTTTGTTACAGTAAGTACAAGAGTAATGATTGTAACTGGAGGTTTGTCTAGGAAAGGGATGAATCTTCTTAGGAGGTCTATTTTGAATGTTCTTCCTATTGTTTGTACTTCTTACAGGATTAATTTTATTGTTACTAGAAGATCCTAAAACATGGTTTGGTTTTACAAACACAGTTTTCCTAACTTCTTTTGTCTTTGGATGAGAAGTATATCCTAAACCTGACTTATTGTTTGAATATCTTTGAACACTTAGAATATCATCTAACTTCTGTTTTCCTTTATTGAAGTTATTTACTCTTTGTTGAAGATTTTCTATCTTTTCTTCTAAAGAACTACACTTAGTGCAATTGTGAGTAATATCTATCTTAGATTTTACTACATCTAGTTCTTCTTGTAAATTTCTACATTTACTTTCTAGGGAAGAAATTAACTCATTTTGCCTAGTGCTAACTTTAGAAAATTCTTGACATATTTTAAACATATTCTCCATGGTAAACTTTAAATCATGAAAAGATATAGAATTCTCACTAACCTGGGAATCTTCAACATCAGAATCATGTGAGGCCATCAAAGCAACTTGTGCTTCTTCTTTATCAGAATCAGATGATGAACTTACTTCATTATCATCCCAAGCCAAACATGCTCTTCGAGTAGGTTGATCTCTTTTCTCGAATTTCTCTCTTAGACCATGTTTCTTCTTCTGAAGATTTGGACAATCTAACTTGAAATGTCCCGGTTTGCCACACTCGAAACATGTAGTCTTTTGAGATGAAGAAGACTCATTGTTCCTTTGGAAGACTTTATTGTTGTTAAATCTAACATTTTTCTTTTTAAGAAACTTTCCAAAGTTCTTCACTAGAAGATTTAGATTTCCATTGTCTTCTTCTTCAGAATCTGCATCATAATCTTCTTTGATGCTTTCTTTTGCTCTTAGGGAAATTGATCGATACTTCTTCTCATGTTGTTCATGCTCTTCTAAACGATTCAATTCCAACTCATGTTCTTGGAGTTTTCCAAAAAGAGTTGCAAGAGTCATATTTGATAAACTCTTCTTCTCTGAGATGGCTGTTACTTTTGGTTGCCATACTCTTGTAAGTGATCTTAGAACTTTCATGTTCAAGTCACTGTTTGAAAATTGTCTACCAAGAGCAATCAAATGATTAATTAAATGAGTGAATCGTTTTTGCATGTCTAATACCTTTTCTCCTGGAAGCATTCTGAACATTTCATATTCTTGAGATAGAGTATTGATCTTTGATCTCTTGACTTCATCTGTTCCTTCATGAGTCACCATCAATGTATCCCATATTTCTTTTGATGAAGTGCACGTTGATACTCTGAAAAATTCATCCATGCCAAGAGCAGATGTAAGAATGTTCATTCCTTTGAGATCATGTTGAACCTTCTTCTTTTCTTCTTCACTCCAAGTAATTTCTGGTTTTGGTTGTGAAGTTCCTTCTTCATTTGTTGTTACAGGCACAAAGGGTCCTTCTTCAATGACTTTCCATATTCCTGAGTCTAATGAC
This sequence comes from Acmispon strigosus, assembly GCA_030819835.1. Taxonomy (NCBI): domain Eukaryota; kingdom Viridiplantae; phylum Streptophyta; class Magnoliopsida; order Fabales; family Fabaceae; genus Acmispon; species Acmispon strigosus. Next base: position 13,514,361 of record JAUAMA010000004.1, on the reverse strand, counting down.
TTTATGAATATCTTCATCTTGATTTTCCAGAAGTCATAGTGTTCTCCATTGAAGAATGGTGGCCTGTTTATGTTATGTCCTTCACTTGTTCCATGATTGGAAGAGGATGCCATCTTTTCCCGGATCTTAGGAATAACTTACCTAAACTTCCGCTCTGATACCAATTGTTAGAACAGATAGAAACCTGAGAGGGGGGGTGAATCAGTGTTGCCCCAATTTTCGCCTTATTGAAATCGTTACTTTCAAGTTTATGATGATCACGAATTGATCGTTGTGATTGCAGCGGATATGAACAATACTTGAAAGTAAATGTGAAGGATAAAGAGAATCACACACAAGATTTATCCTGGTTCGCCTTCAATCCACCGAAGACTACGTCTAGTCCCTCAAGAAAACCCCTTGAGGATTTTTCCACTATTGATAAGAATTTCTTACAAGTTCCTAACCCAAGGACCCCAAGAACTCCTACCAATATCCTGTGAAAGCAAACCGCTTTCAACAGCCCCTGAAAGCAAACCGCTTTCAGTTCCTGAAGGCAAACCACCCTCAGACCTTGAAGACAAACTTGTCTTCAACCAAAACCCTGAAAGCAAACCACTTTCAGTGACAACAACCCTTCACCGAATACCACGGTGAAAAACTCAATCTTACAGAAAGAGATGAAGAAGATATTACACTTGGCTGTTTCAATCCTTTAACACACAATTGGATTGAACATGAGAAGTTATGCTTTAAGGCTTTTAAGCATAATACAATTCTGAGTTCTTCAAGATATGAACAACTAATGTGTTCTTGTAAACATGAAGATCATGAACTCAGAATTTAGGCTCCAAAAGATTTAAGTTCTAAAAGATGAACCAATGTTGAAAGAGCTTTGGCCTAATGTGTTTTTCTCATGTGGAATGTGTATAATTAAATGTGTTCAAAATAATTAAAAATAAATGCATTTTTACTATTTTTACAAAATTTAAATGATTTGATTAAAATATATTCATTATTATAGAATTAAAAAAGACTAAAATTAAAAGCACATTAATATTTAATATTTCATGGATTATATATTACATATTGTAGTATTTTCCTTCACCTGTACATTATTAATAATATAATTTTTAGATTGACACTTTAAAAGGAACTTAACTTTTTATAGTTGTATACAAAAGAAATGTCGTATCACTATTTATATATGAACATGAAAGGTCATGATTCTTCCAAGCATTTTGAGGGAGACTCAGTTAAGATATATATCAAATTACGATATGAAGGCTAAGTTAGAATTATCACATTCAGTAGCGATAAACATCAATTGCCATGTCAACTAACAAATGGATAAGCGCTTCACCTTTTACATTGTTGACAATATTAATTAATTACAAATAGCATTTTGTAGATAATATTAATAATATTTATATTAGTTCTTACTTTATAAAATATCTCAACTTCACATATATACTACAAAATATTAAATATCTAAAATTTCCCAAACACTTGAATTAACGACACTATTCATTACATATTAATAAAATTTGAAATTTAAAATTGTGTTAAATAATAATTATGAAATATTTAAGTAAATTTTTTTTGACATTCAATTAATGTTAATATTAATTAGTTATTAAAAAAATTCATTTTATTAATTATATTAACAATCAGTCTTAACAATACCTCAATTTATCATATATGAAAGTAAAATATTAAATATGTTGACCTTTACATTAATGAAACTATTAATTGATCATTAATAACCTTTTATATTATTAATTATATTAATTAATAATTATTTATATCACAATTTCTCATATTAAAAAGTAAAATACTAAATATTAAATTAATTTAATGTTATTGATAAAAAAGGAATTAGTTTTATTTAGTTAATATAAAGTAAAAATAAATATTTAAATATAAATAGCCTAACAGAAGTAACATAACCTGATTAACATACTTGAATTAATTTTAATTAATATTAAATTAATAAAATGTTATTAACTAATTAATATTAAAACCAATAAATTTTACAAAAATCAAGTAATCATAAATTGAGAAATATTAAAATATTGAAATAAAAATAATCAACATTTTTATTTTTATATATATTAAGTATTAAAGTTATTTAATAAATATAATTAAATTATTTTAACCTTTACATTAATTAGTTAATAGTAACCTTTTAAAATGTTAATTATACAAACTACTAAACGTAAAACATGTCAATTTTTTATACATAAAAATAAAATATTATATATATATATGTGCCTTTGCGTTAATGACATCATTAATAAATTTTAATATTATTAATCATATTAACTAAGAACTCGGTTAAAACTTGATATAAATTAAAATAATGAAAATTTAATATTTAACTAATATCCATAAATATTAGTAAAAGACACTTGCATATCGTTAGTGATTATATTAATTAATTATTATTTTAGTTAAAATGTCAAATATAATTATTGGTATTTTAGTAAAAGGCGAAAGAATAGTTCCCCTTGTACATATTAAATGGCTCTATGATGAACTTACTACTATTAATTAAAAAAAACCATAACATAGTTTTTTAATATATAGCAGTAAGTTTATCATGAAAAAACTATATTAAGTATTAAATGTGCGTTTTTTGTGTGTTTCTTTTTAATATTACAGAAACTATTTAATTAGATAATTTAATTTATTTTTAATATTAAAGTTGATTCATTTTTATTCATATTTTATTCTTATTAGTATATAATATATAAAATTATTAAGTATGACATTTAAATTTTTCTGAAAATATTAAATATTTTCGGTATAACTAGGTGCATATCATACATGGCATGTTAATAATAATAATAATAATAATAATAATAATAATAATAATAATAATAATAATAATAATGATAGTAATAATAATAATAATAATAATAATAATTAAGTGAAACATTTTGATGCTTTGAATGCACGTCTCTTCCCTTATTATAAATATCTTTATCTCTCACTCTTTTCCCAATCGTATGTTCTCTTTTCTTCTTTGCAAATATATTCTCACTGAGATATCTACACCACCTCCATAAACTTTACTTGTGTTGGCCAATCACAAGAATTAGGGAATGGGAACGGTGCACAAGCTTAGGTCCTGATGTCATACAAACCTTCCAAAGGCTTACTTTGTTCTCTTCTTTATGGGATCGTGTATGTGTGTTGATTATTAGGCTATATGTTACTTAACTACCATCATTTGAATTGCAGATTTTTGTTCCAACTTCCGTAGCTGAGTACGAGTGTTTTTATGTTGCAGGTTCCTCCATGGTTCGACTTTGACCTTATTACAGTTACAGGTACCCTTTTTCCGTATTTTATACCACCTAAATTTTAGGTGTTGATTTTTTTTATTTCTTATGCTAAGTGCTAGTCCTAATATTCGTGTTTTTTCAACTATTTTGTGGGTGTTTCCTTGCTAAATGTGATAAATATATTAAAATCTGTATTAAAATGAAAATATTTAAAATGATTAAAATTAATATCCATGCATTTCTTTTAAACTAAAAAAATTAGTTTTAACTTTTTATGCTTTCTAAACTTAAAACCAGAATTCTTATTGAACGGGCCTAATGGATTTATCATCAAAATTAGCAATTTTTTAAAAATTTCAAGTCTTAGATTCCACTACACATCTTTTCTCTCAAACCGAAGCCTTCCTTTTTCATACACTAAACATACAAATTCTATATATATAAAAAAATAATATGTTCTCCACTGTACCTATCAAAGCATCGCAAAAAATAACATTCGCAAATAAGGTCCTCATTACAGTGTACGATAAACTTCTATAGAAACAGGTCCCTTTAAATGTCATCATGTTGTATTATCTCTTGTATTTGTTTATCATTTTTATATCTAGCCTTGTGAACCAAAACTTACGGGTCTATATCGATTCAGCTGGTAGGACAACGTTTCTCACTTTCAAAAATCTCAGCACCCCTTCGATGGAAGAGAACAGGGACCGGAAGTAACCTTGTCCTTCATAATCATTAAGATATGCCACTAAGGGAAGCTCTAATACTTCTTGCCTTGGCACATGAAATTCGCCAGTGCGAACCACCGTTTCATTGACAACGAACATCGCACAATGCATTATTCCAAAATCATGATCCTCAATTATCCACACGTGAATCGTTTCTATAATAAAATCAAGCACTGTAGTAGTACCTATTATTTCAACAAACTGCTCATGGAAGATAGAAACATCTTTTGAAAATAATGAACTAATCTCATTAGGATAAACCAATTTCCACTTCAAAACCCTCCATTTTACATTTAGACCAGCCTCACTTTCTATACATTTTCATTCATTCTTCTTTTTATTCAAAATTAGGGGTGAATATGGAAGATTCACCTCCCCATGAGCCCCCAAATTTACTACAGTGTATGAATTTGATCACAATCTGAGCATCATAACCAATTACCGTCCATAATTTCCTTCAAGCTTAGCATGTTACGATCCTTCAAACACCCAACGTCACTAATCACAAATAATTACTGTTCAAGGATGAAAGACTTTTTTTCTAAAATCTTGGCCACTGCACAGTGCGCACCCTCCATGGTCAACCTTATAAATTTTGACAACACGAGTTCTTCTCCTATTCATTTGTTCTAGAGGATCAACAAATGAATTCCTTAAAACTTCCAAAGCATATGAAGGGACCTATGGAGAAGCATTCGTATTGTCAAAATTTATAAGGGTGACCATGGAGGGTGTGCACTGTGCAGTGACCTAGATATAAACAAAGATGTCTTTGGTCCTCGAACATTAATTATTTATGATCAGTGTGAGAGGGAATACCAAGTTGGGTGTTTGAAGGATAGTAACATGCAAAGCCTGTAGGAATTTTCAGAAGATAATTAGTTATGCTGCTCAGATTGTGATCAAATTCATACTCTCTAGAGAATTTGGGGGCTCATGCAGATGTGAATCTTCCATATTCACCCCTAATTTTGAATAAAAGTAAGCATGAAGGAAAAGGCATAGAAAGTGAGGCTGGTCGGAATATAAAATGGAGGGTTTTGAAGTGGAACTTGGTTTATCCTAATGAGATTAGTTCTTTATTTTCAAAAGATGTTGCTATCTTCCATGAGCAGTTTCATGAAATAATAGATACTACTACAGAGCTTGATTTAATTATAGAAATGATTCACGTGTGGAGAATTAAGGATCATGATTTTGGCAGAATGTATTGTGCGATGCTCGCTGTCCACGAAGTGACGGTTTGCACTAGCTTATTTCATGTGAAAGCAAAAGAAGCATTAGAGCTTCCGTTAGTGGCATATCTTATTGATTGCGAAGGACAAGGTTACTTCCGGTCCCTGTTCTCTTCCATCGAAGGGGTGCTAGGATTTTTAAATGTGAGAAACGTTGTCCTACCTGCCGTTAAAGATGCCGAATCAATATAGACCCGTAAGTTTGGGATCACAAGGCTAGATATAAAAAAGAGAAAAAAATACAAGAGATAGTACAACATGGTGGCATTTAAAGGGACCTATTTCTATAGAAGCTTATTCGTGCACTATAATGCGGACCTCATTTGCAAATGTTATTATTTGGTCTGCTTTGCTGGGTACAATGGAGAACATACACTTTATATATATATATATATATATATATATATATATATATATAGAATTTGTATATTTAGTGTACGGAAAAAGAAGGTTTAGGATCTAGAGAAAAGGTGTGTAGTGGAACCTAGGGCTTGGGATTTTTAAAAATTTGCAAAACTTGACTTTAGAATCTATTATGAGGAGAATGTAGAATGAGAAGACTTTGGGTGTCAAATTTGACTATAACTAAAGATAATTTGATGCAAACATGTCATAAAACGACAAAAATAAAACATCCACCAAGAAGTTGAATACACAAGGAAAATCAAGGAAAGAAGAAAGGGTGACAGGGAGAAGAAGATCAGGTCGGGGAAGAGGAAGCCGCTCTTCATCCGTCACAATGTCACGAACCTTCATGGGCCGAAGATCGAACCTTTTGACATCAGCAACAAAGAACCCATAATAGATTTGCGGCGAGTAGCGTTGGTTTACCGCTCGCCATCACCCCACGCCGGAATTTCCTTCAACCAGATGTCAGAGAACACGAGTGGGAGCCAAGTATGATGACGAGGAAAAGAACAATGACACCGATGACATGGATTCGTCCTCCTTCATGCTCAGTCAAAGCAATAGTTGTTGATACATTGGTCTCGCTCTGACAAAGACATAGCCGATTCAGACCAAAGTCGCCACCGCTTCCATGTTGATGATCAGAAGAGAGCAGTTGAGGCAACAATAGAGGATACGATTGTGTTCATCGTCTGATAACCTGGACAAAGAAAACCATCGATTCCATAACCAAGATGGCTTGCAAATTTGATGCCATTCGTGCTCTCTATTTTTCCCTCATATTTACTTCATGCTCTTAATCCTTTTTGAAATTTATGCTTATGAGTGTTCATGCCTTGATTTTTTGTTGTTTGATGTTCAAATAGAAGATTTACACTTTGCACAGAAGGTGCTCGAGAATATGCCTCAGCATCAAGTAACTTCTTGGGACGTCATAATATCAGAGTCGTCGCAATATGTGGGATCCCTACGTAATAAGGTGACTCGCCCAACTTGGCCATTGACATGGTCGCTGAACGACACTTAGCTTGGTACCAGAGGTTACGACGACTTGGAAGCTACAATCTCGAGGTTTTTTCGCTACTAACCCACTTACTGTCCTGGCTCAAAAATCACAGGGAATCTACAGTGCTTGGATATTTGGTTCACTCTATCCCTAACTCCTTCATGTTTAAATTTTGATGCTTGTTACATGTCCCACGAAAGAGTGGAATGTTTTTTTCCTTGAAATCCCGTAGCAGTTTTTATGCCTACCACCTGTTTGATAAAATGCCAGACTGAATCTACAATCTATTTTGAAGATAAAATGTTTGAAAAGAATTTGAGACCTTTATTACTAATAGCATATGACTGAAAGTTATTGAGGAAATGTTTAAATAAGTTATATATCATGTTTTCATTACAGTTTTCTTGCTTGGAGAGAAGTTTGATTAATTTCCCTTTGGATTCTCCTAAGACTATACTTTCAACGCTAGAATATTGAATGTGTTTTTGCAATTTTTTAAAGTGATTCATCCCACAGGGTTTTTCCTAAGAAGGTTTTAACGAGGCACATTCTATAGGGATGACCGCCCAAAGGAAGCATTGGTTAGGATTCCATGGTGATCACTATATGAAGACACGCTTCATCTTCATGCCTCAGACTCGATGTCTTGTCGACTTGTGAACTGAGTGAGCACTTCCCCTAGTGGCGAGCCATGAAGACTTATGAAGACACACTTTGCTTTCATACTTCAATCTTGGTGTCTTGTGAGCTTGTGGACTAGGTGAGCACTTTCCCTGGTAGCGATCCATGAAGACTCGTGAAGACATACTTCGCTTTCATACTTCAAGCTTGGTGTCTCGTGGGCTTGTTGGCTGGGCGAGCACTTCGCCCAGCAGAGGGCGGCCAGACAACCAAAATAAGGAATAGCAGATGGCGAGCTAGGCGACCATGAGAACATAGGGTTAAGGCTGTTGGGTCAAGTGTATTGAGGCCCAGGAGACCATCCCATGTAAATATAGGGTTATAACTCTTTCTTATCTCTTTCCCCTCTATAAATAGCAAATGAGGGTTCATGTAAAAGGGGTTTTCTCTTGTTTTGACATACTCGATAATAAGATTGTTTGGCTGTTAGGGTTTTTAACCTAGTAGGCTGCTTCCACCTAATGTTTCCTTTCTTACTGTTTTATTTTATCAGAACAACTTCCAAACATTTTGTTGCAAATCACTAGAAAATCCTTGCAAAACACATTTAGCTACAGAAGTTTTTGGCTACCAAGACTTTGGTAGCATGAAACGAGCGACTTTTTAGTTAGGTTTTATTAGAGTTTTGGTCCTTTTTATGTTTCTGGTCATTATTGGATGTTTGGGGGTGCTTTGATGAAGAATGATGGAGAATAATGAAGAAAAGCTGAATGGGTTTTGGATTAAGTGAAGAATTGAAGCAACAAGTAAGGAAAACATGTGCTAAATGATCAAATGATGATTGTTTCAGCTGTTGCAAAAGGAGGAATGAAGCCAATTGAAGCCCCTTACCATCAAGTTTCCCATCAAGAAGGAGAGCAAATGAGTTGAAGCATCAGACGAGCTCAACGCCTGAGCGTTGGCAAGCCAACGCTCATGCGTTGGCTCTCTGCCAAGAGCCTAAAATTTCAATTATTTCCAACTCCCATGCGTTGGTGGCCAACGCTCATGCGTTGAGCCCCTGCCTGGCCTTGTGCAAATTCAATTAATTCCAACGCCTAGGCGTTGGAAGCCAACGCTCATGCGTTGAGGTACTGGCAGGAAATTATTATAAGTCGTTGCTTTCTCTCCTTTGTAAAATATACCTAGATACACTTTCTTACTCTTGAACACCTTACTTCTGAGCTTTTCCTAGAGTTGTGGAAAGCCCTTTTGGAGCTCTCAATTCAGGTTTTTATATTTATCTTGTCCTTTCTAGCCATGTTAGGCTAGTTTTCTTTAGTATTTGGGTTGTTGTGAATCTTCATAAGACTATGTTCTAAGTTTCTATTCATTATATGAATGAAGTCTAATTCTTAGTATCTTTTTCCTCATGTTAATATTATTCTTGTTGTACACAATTTTACGTTACTTGATTCTTGCACAACGGTAGTTGGTACGTTTCGAGGGAAATAGGAATTCGATTGAATGATTTTCTGCTACTTAGGCATAAGGGTAGAAATTGTTAGTGTTGAGCTGAACTTAGAACTTATAATGTTTCAATTGAATTATCTAATCACTAAGGTATTAGTGTTGGTAATTGAAATTGAAAGTTCTATTTGATTAAGGAATTAACAAGTAGGAAACCTATGTTAGAGCACATAAGAACATGTTATAATTTCATATGTAGAATTGATTATGAAAACTTTAGTTAAGTGAAGTGCAACTCAACCCAAGTACTTGCTTTAATAATCATTCCAATCAATCATTTCTTGTTTTACTTTTTGATGTTAAAATCCACCAACAATCAAACCTTTTATGCTTTTGTTTTCCAACTCTAAACAACTGAACTAGGGTCCAAAATCGATACACTATCCCTGTGGGTTCGACAACTTTTTGTATTACTTTGATACCTCTGTGCACTTGCAGAAAGGCTATCACACACAAATAAAGTCTATTCATAAAAGACAGAGCATGTTCTTCTAAAGAAAACATGATTTAAATGACTGCTTTTACACACTTGAAAGTGGTAGGAATAATCGAATAAGACAAATGGTGCAAAATAAACTAATTTCCACACCCAAAACCCAGTACTCGCTGACCCTTATACCTCTCCCCAGATTTGTATCATAAGCATGCCTGACATGGCCACCAAAGTCTTCCAAGCTAGCCTTCAAAGTTAGACACCAATTTCTTTGAATTCTTCCTACTATACCTCTCGCTTATGAAGAGAAGCAGGAGAAGAAGCATTTGTAAAGGCAGAAATAACAAAGAAGATAAATCACACAATCAAAGGTTTGTCATTATCAAATAAAACTTTTGATCCTTCAGACGCTATAAGTTATGAAATATTTTGAACTTAATATGTGAACCATGAACTAGTGCCATTCTTTTTCATTTTTGAAACATTCACTCCAATGACAAACCCTTAAATTTGATTTTTGTGAGCCCTGAGCTAGTAATAAACCCAAAATGGGAAGATAAAACATATTATAAGAAAAGGAAGCAAGAAACATTTACAATGGATATATGGACTGAATTTGGAATTCTGCACGAAAAATTTGCATGCTTATTATCATATCAAACTATATGTAAAATTGAAGACATGACTAAGAGTAAGATTAATGAAGTAGAATTTAACTTCTTGGATTGAAAGAAATCATTAGAAAAATATAAACTAACATATTTAACCTTAGCTGCTACTAATAACTTAAGAAATTTAACCGTATTATAGCCTGAGTTTTAAGAAAGAGGATCTAGAAGTGTGTCTTGAAGATTGTAGACTCAAAACTGAAGTAATATACGTCAAAGCAACAAAAGAAAGAAATAAAGAAAGAAAGCTATTATGACCATTTGATACAGAAAAGACCAATACAATTAGGAGGGTTTTGCAAAGTTTCTTTTTTTTACCCACTCATGATCATGTATATGCTTTACCTTGTTTTGGAAAGAAACTAATTCACTCAACTTAAATAACGCAAAAAATCAGCATATTAGTGATATATATATATATATATATATATATATATATATATATATATATATATATATATATATAAATAAAGGGGAAGATACTCCGCATCAAAATATTATGCCTTAATTATTATTGTTATTATTATTAATATTATTATTATTATTATTGTGGACATGGTACTCTTTTGAAAACTAACTTGCCATGTATGGTATGCACATCATTATACTGGATACATTTAATATTCTTATAAAAAGTTAAATGTTATACTTAATAACTTTGTTTATTATAGAATATTAAGAATACAAAATAATTAAAAATAAATGAGTTTTTACTATTTTTACAAAATTTAAATGATCTGATTAAAATATGTTCTTTATTGTAGAATTAAAAAAAGACTAAAATTAAAATCACATTAATATTTAATATTTCATGGATTATATATCACATCTTGTAGTATTTTCTTTCACCTGTACATTATTAATAATATAATTTTTAGATTGACATTTTAAAAGGAACTTAACGTTTTATAGTTTTATACAAAAGAAATGTCATATCACTATTTAAATATGAACATGAAAGGTCATGATTCTTCTAAGAATTTTGAGGGAGACTCAGTTATTATATATATCAAATTACGATGTCAAGGATAAGTTCAGATTTATCATGTACGGTAGTGATAAACATTAATTGCCATGTCAGCTAACAAATGGATAAGCGCTTGACCTTTTACATTAATGACAATATTAATTAATTATAAATAAAATTTTATAGATAATACTAATTATTTATTAATAATATTTATATTAATTATTATTTTATAAAATATCTCAATTTCACATATATAGTAAAAAATATTAAATATCTAAAATTTCCCTGACACTTGAATTTACGACACTATTCGTTACATATTAATAAAATTTAAAATTTAAAATTTTGTCAAATAATAATTTTGAAATACTTAAGTAAATTTTTTTGACATTTAATTAATGTTAATATTAATTAGTTATTAAAAAAATTCATTTTATAAATTATATTAACAATAAGTCTTAACAATACCTCAATTTATCATATATGAAAGTAAAATATTAAATATGTTGACCTTTACATTAATGAAACTATTAATTGATCATGAATAATCTTTTATATTATTAATTATATTAATTAATAATTATTTATATCACAATTTTTCATATTAAAAAGTAAAACACTATATATTAAACTATTTTAATGTAATTTATAAAAAGGGAATTATTTTTATTTAGTCAATATAAATTAAAAATAAAAATTTAAATATAAATAACTTAACAGAAGTAACATAACCTGATTAATATTACTTGAATTATTTTTAATTAATATTAAATTAATAAAATGTTATTAACTAATTAATATTAAAACCAATAAATTTTACAAGAATCAAGTAATCACAAATTGAGAAATATTAAAAAAATGAAATAAAAATAAACAACATTTTTATTTTTACATATGTTAAGTATTAAAGTTATTTATTCAATATAATTAAATTATTTTCACCTTTACATTAATTATTTAATAGTAACCTTTTAAAATATTAATTATACAAACTACTAAACGTAAAACATGTCAATTTCTCATACATAAAAATAAAATATTATAAATATAAAAGTGCCTTTGCATTAATGACAACATTAATAAGTTTTAATATTATTAATCATATTAACTAAGAACTCGGTTAAAACTTGATATAAATTAAAATATTTAAAATTTAATATTTAACTAATGTCCATACATAGTAGTAAAAGACACTTGCATATTGTTAGTGATAATATTAATTAATTATTATTTTAGTTAAAATGTTAAATATAATTAATGATATTTTAGTAGAAGGCGAAAGAATAGTTCGCCTTGTGCATATTAAATGGCTCTAAAATGAACTTACTACTATTAATTAAAAAAAACTATAAAATGGTTTTTTAATATATAGCAGTAAGTTTATCATGAAAAAAACTATATTAAGTGTTAAATGTGTGTTTTTTGTGTGTGTCTTTTTTTAATAATAAAGAAACTATTTAATTAGATAATTTAGTTTATTTTAAATATTAATTTTGATTCATTTTTATTCATATTTTATTCTGATTAGATTATAATAAATAAAATTATTAAGTATGACATTTAATTTTTTTTGAAAATATTAAATATTTCCGATATAACTAGGTGCATATCATACATGGAATGTTAATAATAATCATAATAATAATAATAATAATAATTATAATAATAATAATAATAATAATCATAATAATAATAATAATAATAATAATAATAATAATTAAGTCTCTTCCCCTATTATAAATAACTCTATCTCTCACTCTTTTCCCAATCATATGTTCTTTTTTCTTCTTTGCAAATATATTCTCACTGAGATATCTACACCACCTCCATAACCTTTACTTTTGTTGGTCAATCACAAGAATTAGGGAATGGGAATGGTGCACAAGCTTGGGTCCTGATTTCATACAAACCTTGCAAAGGCTTACTTTGTTCTCTTCTTTATGGGATCGTGTATGTGTGTTGATTATTAGGCTATATGTTACTTAACTACCATCATTTGAATTGCAGATTTTTGTTCCAACTTCCGTAGCTGAGTACGAGTGTTTTTATGTTGCAAGTTCCTCCATGGTTCGACTTTGACTTTATTACAGTTACAGGTACCCTTTTTCCGTATTTTATACCACCTAAATTTTAGGTGTTGATTTGTTTTATTTCTTATGCTAAGTGCTAGTCCTAATATTCGTGTTTTTTCAACTATTTTGTGGGTGTTTCCTTGCTAAATGTGATAAATATATTAAAATCTGTATTAAAATGAAAATATTTAAAATGATTAAAATTAATATCCATACATTTTTTTAAACTGAAAAATTAGTTTTAACTTTTTATGTTTTCCAAACTTTAAACCAAAAGTCACAGTGAACGGGACCTAATGAATTTCACATCAAAATTAGCAATTTTTAAAAAATCTCAAGTCTTAGATTCCACTACACACCTTTTCTCTCAAACCGAAGCCTTTCTTTTTCATACACTAAATATACAAATTCTATATATATACAAAAATAATATGTTCTCCACTGTACCTAGCAAAGCATCCCAAAAAATAACATTTGCCAATAAGGTCCTCATTACAGTGTAGGAATAGACTTCTATAGAAACAGGTCCCTTTAAATGTCATTATCTTTTACTATCTCTTGTATTTGTTTATCTTTTTTATATCTAACCTTGTGAACCCAAACTTACGATCTTTATCGATTCAGCTTCTTTAGCAGCTGGTAGGACAATGTTTCTCACTTTTAAAAATCCCAGCACCTCTTCTATGGAAGAGAACAGGGACCGGAAGTAACCTTGTCCTTCGTAATCATTAAGATATGCCATGATGAGTGGATTTTATATGATGTTTTTAGGCTATTTTTAGTCTTTTTATTTTATTATTTTTGAGTCACATATAGGTTTTTTAGTCTTTTTATGTAGATTTTATATTTATTTTGCATTTTGCATGTAGATTAGATTTTATTAGATTTTCTACCTTTATTTTATATTTTTAGGAATTTTTATAGCTATTTTATATTTTTAGGAAAAGCTGGTTTAGTTATCATTTTTGTCCAGGGACCGATTTGTAAAGTTTCAGGAAATCAAGGACCTATTTGTGGAAGTTCAAGAGTGGAGGGCTAAAAATGAAGATTGAGAGAGTTAAAGGGCCAAAGTTGAAGTGCTAACAAAGAGAGGATTAAAAGTGGAAAAGAGGAATATGAAGCAACTCTCTTCAAATTAGCACATGGAAAATAAGCTTGAAGGAATTGATGGTAGTGGAGGAGAAGTTTCAGAATTAAACAAGGGCTGAGTAGTGGGTTTTGATGGCATTCAAATCCCACTAACCATGAAGAAGAAGAAAAACTTGAAGTTGAAAAGGCAGTGCCCAGCGCTGCAGCGCTGGGAAGCCAGCGCTCATGCGCTGGCCCTCGATCTGACAGTCGATTTTTAATGCTCCCAGCGCCCAAGCGTTGGGAATTATAGCGCTGAAGCGTTGGAGGCTGGAATTTTACTATAAATAGGACCCTCCTCTTCACTTGTAAAGCACACCATCTTAGAACACAACAAGTGTTCCTCTTTCTCCCTCAAGAACATTGTTCCTAGGAATTGTGGGAAGCCATATTTGAGCTCCTAGTCCAGGGTAATTCAATGCTTCTTTTAGCCATGCTTGGCTAAATTCTTCTTTAAGTTTTTGGGTTGTTTTAGTTTATAATTCATGTTCTAGTTTCTTCTACATTTCTGAATAATACTTTCAAATCATGTTTTATTTCTTTGTTCTTCATTAATCTTGTGTACAAAAGGTTTCATGCTTTCTACTTATGCATAAGGCCATTTGGTGAGTAGTAAGGGAAATAGGAAATAAAAAAGGTTATATGTTTGCATTTCTTAAGGCTATAAGGATGTACGTAACTTTGTGTTGGCTCGGATTCTTTCTTCATCTTCTTCTCTAATTAACTAATAACCAAGGCTATGGAGTTAGTAATTAGGTAAGAAAGTTCTACATTTCTTAAGGCTATTAGGATGTAGAAATTTAGGCTATAGCACCATGAATTTGAATTTAGAATTCAGAAATTAAGTAGGAGATTTCTAGCATGTTTTATAGACTATGTAAACCAACCCAAGAACTTAAATTCTTATCATCTTTTCTCCTATCATTTTATGCTATTTCTTGTTCTAAAAACATCAACATTTATTCTCATCTTTTAAATTTCTGTTTAAGTACTAAATATTGTAATAATAAGAACACCTATCCCTTGGGTTCGATCTTTTTATATTACGCGATAGTTAATCGTACACTTGCGATTTTCCCTATCATGCCACTAAGAGAAGCTCTGACACTTCTTTCCCTTGCACATGAAATACGCCAGTGCAAACCACCGATTCATTGACAACGAGCATCGCACAATGCATAATTCCAAAATCATGATCCTCAATTCTCCACACGTGAATCATTTCTATAATTGAATCAAGCTCTGTAGTAGTACCTATTATTTCATGAAACTGCTCATGGAAGATAGCAACATCTTTTGAAAATAATGAGCTAATCTCATTAGGATAAACCAAGTTCCACTTCAAAACTCTCCATTTTATATTCAGATCAGCCTCACTTTCTATGCATTTTCCTTCATGCTTCTTTTTATTGAAAATTAGGGGTGAATATGAAAGATTCACCACCCCATGAGCCCCCAAATCTACTAGAGCGTATGAATTTGATCACAATCTGAGCATCATAACCATTTACCTTCAAGAATTTCCTTCAGGCTTAGCATGTTATGATCTTTCAAACACCCAACATGGTATTCCCTCTCACGCTGATCACAAATAATTACTGTTCGAGGATGAAAGACTTCTTTGCTAAAATCTTGGCCATTGCACATTGCACACCCACCATGGTCAACTTTATAAATTTTGACAACACGAATACTTCTCCTATTCGTATGTTCTAGAGGATCAACACAAGAATTCCTTAAAACTTCCAAAGCATATGAAGGGACCTGTGGCGGCAGGAAGGGCTGCAACAGTTAATCCTCTAAAACAGATAAACCACAGAAGCATTCGTATTGTCAAAATTTATATGGGTGACCATGGTGGGTGTGCACTATGCAGTGACCTGGATATAAACAAAGAATTCTTTGGTCCTCGAACATTTATTATTTGTGATCAGTCTGAGAGGGAATACCAAGTTGGGTGTTTGAAGGATAGTAACATGCATAGCCTGTAGGAATTTTCGGAAGATAATTGGTTATGCTTCTCAGATTGTGATCAAATTCATACGCTCTAGAGAATTTGGGGGCTCATGGGGATGTGAATCTTCCATATTCACCCCTAATTTTGAATATAAGTAAGCATGAAGGAAAAGGCATAGAAAGTGAAGCTGGTCTGAATATATAATGGAGGGTTTTGAAGTGGAACTTGGTTTATGCTGATGAGATTAGTTCTTTATTTTCAAAAGATGTTGCTATCTTCCATGAGCAGTTTCATGAAATAATAGATACTACTACAGAGCTTGATTTAATTATAGAAATGATTCACGTGTGGAGAATTGAGGATCACGATTTTGGAAGAATGTATTGTGCGATGCTCCCTGTCAACGAAGTGACGGTTTGCACTGGCTTATTTCATGTGCAAGAGAAAGAAGTATCAGAGCTTCCCTTAGTGGCATATCTTATTGGTTACGAAGGACAAGGTTACTTCCGGTCCCTGTTCTCTTCCATCGAAGGGGTGGTAGGATTTTTAAATGTGAGAAACGTTGTCCTACCTGCCGCTAAAGAAGCTGAATCAATATAGACCCGTAAGTTTGGGATCACAAGGCTAGATATAAAAAAGATAAATAAATACAGGAGATAGTACAACATGGTGGCATTTAAAGTGACCTGTTTCTACAGAAGCTTATTCCTGCACTGTAATGAGGACCTCATTTGAAAATGTTATTTTTGGGCTGCTTTCCCGGCTACAATGGAGAACATACTCTTTTTATATATTTAAAGAATTGGTATATTTAGTGTACGGAAAAAGAAGGTTTACGATCCAGAGAAAAGGCGGGTAGTGGAACTCAGGATTTGGGATTTTAAAAAATTTGCTAAACTTGACTATAGAATCTATAATGAGGAGAATCTAGAATGAGAAGATTTTGGGTATCAAATTTGACTATAATTAAAGATAATTTGATGCAAACATGTCATAAAATGAAAAAGATAAAACATCCACCAAGATGTTGAACACACCAGGAAAATCGAGGAAGGAAGAAAGGACGAGAAGGAGAAGAAGACCAGGTCAGGGAAGAGGAAGCCACTCTTCATCCGTCACGATGTCACGAACCTCTGGGGGCCGAATATCAAAGCCTTCAACATCAACAACAAAGAACCCATAATAGATTTGAGGCGAGTAGCGTTGGTTTACCGCTCGCCATCACCCCACGCCGGAATTTCCTTCAACCAGATTTCAGAGAACACGAGTGGGAGCGAAGTTTGATGACGAGGAAGAGAACAACGACACTGACGACACCGATTTTTCCTCCTTTACGCCCAGTCAATGCAGCAGTGGCTGATTCATCGGTCTGGTTCTGACAAAGACATAGCTGATTCAGACCAAAGTCGCCACCACTTCCATGTTGATGATCGGAAGAGAGTAGTAGAGGCAACAACAGAGGATACGATGGTGTTCGTCATCTCATAACATGAGCAAAGAAAACCATCGACGCCGTAACCAAGATGGCTGGAAAATTTGATGCCATTCGCGCTCTTTATTGTTCCTTGAAATTTACTTCATGCTCTTAATCCTTTTTGAAATTTATGCTTTTGAGTGTTCATGCCTTAATTTTTTGTTGTTTGATGTTCAAATAGAAGATTTACACTTTTCACAGAAGGTGCTTGAGAATATGCCTCAGCGACAAGTAATTTCTTGGGATGTCATAACGTTAGAGTCATTGCGATATGTGGGATCCCTATGCAATAAGGTGACTCGCCCAACATGGCTAGCGACATGGTCGCTGAACAACACTTAGCTTGGTACCAGAGGTTACGGCGACTTGGAGGCCACAATCTCGAGGTTGATCTGCTACTAGCCCACTTACTGTCCTGGCTCAACAATCACAGAGAATCCACAGTGCTTTGATATTTGGTTCGCTCTATACCTAACTCCTTCATGTTTAAATTTTGATGCTTGTTACATGTCCCACGAGAGAGTGGAATGTTTTTTTCCTTGAAATCCCCTAGCAATTTTTAGGCCTACCACCTGTGTGATAAAATGTCAGACTGAATCTACACTCATATTTTGAAGATAAAATGTTTGAAAAGAATTTGAGACCTCTATTACTAATAGCATATGGCTGCGAGTTATTGAGGAAATGTCTAAATAAGTTATATATCATGTTTTCATTACAGTTTTCTTGCCTGGAGAAAAGTTTGATTAATTTCCCTTTGGATCCTCCTAAGACTATACTTCCAACGCCAGAACATTGAATGTGTTTTTTTTAATTTTTTAAGTGATTCAATATGAGAAGCTCTTGATTGGGTCAACTGTTTGGGTTATAACAATATGAGAGTATTTCTGTTTAAGATTTGTAGCATGTTTCTCATCTTGTCATCATAAGAAGGTGGCTGTGGAAAACTGTGGCAAGGTGTTGTATTTTATTTTGCATGTTGGTGTTGTTCTGAGTCTGACTTATTGCTTGACTAACATGAATTAACCGCTTGGACAATAGAGATAAGTTGGATGAATTTGAATTTATAGTGTTTCTTGACTGATCACTCGCTTGACTCTACTTGTACCTTGATACTTCTTCTTCAAGGAGTCCCATATGTCTTTGGCAGTGTCCTTCTTGAGGATAGTCTCAAGAACAACTCGATCAATTGCTTGATATAAGTAATTCTTTGCTTTCAAATCCTTCAACGTCAAGTCATTTTTTGTCTTCAACCGTGCTTCAGTCAAGTTTGATAGTATTATAAGGTTTCATCAGAAAATTAACATGGACTGTTTGAGATTTATCCTGATATGTATTGTTACCATCAAATTAATGAAATGGTTTCTGCTAACGATTATTATGTATCTGTTTTAAAGTTTATCTTCTAAATTTTTTTTGGAGTAGATTATGAGGTGAAATGTTTATTTCCAAAGTAATGATATGAGACCTAGTTTTTATTCAAAAGCCATCTTTTTCTTTGATAGTTGTTTGATAATTAGCGTCCTCTTTGGACTTAACTAATTTTAATGATTGGCATATGTGAGTGGTTCTTCCAATTTTTCTTATGCTCATGTACGGTGTGATAAAGATACTATTTATTTTACATTGGATTAGAGTCCCAAGATGACCATTTGATAGATAGAAACATGAGTTGATTTGTTTATTGAGAGTTTCCTTTACTATGTTTACTACTATCTTTGCTCGCAAGTTTGAAAGGAAAACAAGAACAAATTGACTTTGATGGTTAAGTTTAAAGTTATCCATAATGTGACAATTTAGATGGAAATATAGTTGGCATGAGATAGCATTTTTTGAGAAACTCACATACGTTGAAGATTGCAATAAAGTTACTTGCTTCATGATCTCACATAATGATCTCTTATTATAGTTCAATTCGAATAGTTGTTTTGGCTTGCCAATTTTGAGACCACCTAAAAGCTGTTTTGAAACAGATGTTGGTGAAAGATGAAACAAGGGAAAATATGTAACATATTCTCAGTGAAGAGATAATGGTCCAGTGGTGACCTAAAAAGTTACTGTCAGTGAAGAGGCAATGGTCTAGTGGCAACCTAGATAGCTGCTTCGATGCAACCAAGGGGCTTAAAAACCCCTATCTTTGGCATCCTCACCTCGCGAGAGTTTGGGGGCGGCACAGAGGTTCTCCTGGGACGACATGCGCGACCCTTGTGCAATACGAAAATATATCTAGCCTTGATTGAATTAAATCGAGCACTGTCTTTGATCACAGCCTCGTCAAGCGAGAAAAATCCTTGATCGAATTAAATCAAGAAAAAGACTCGCCGGAATAAGGTTGAGCGAAGCCCTGTTCTGGCGGGCAAAAGCCTCAAACATGAAAACTTTAGCACAAACACAGGGCGTGCGGGTTACAACGTGACTCATAAAATAAAGCCTTGTCCACCCTAGTCGCGTAATCCCAAGCACCAAAAAGTCTCGCCAGTAGAGCCATGGGATTAAGTTTCATTACGCGAGATGAAACCATGAAATTCAACAAAACACTATAGTGGCTAGTGAATCATGCAACACAACAATAAAAACAACAACAACAACAACAACAACAACAAAGAGAGAGAGAGAGAGAGAGAGAGAGAGATAGAGAAGGCCAAAAGAATAGTATCACTAGCAAGTCGATAACAAGTCAAATAAAGGAAAAAATTGGCGAGTGAAGACTTATGTGTAAAGTGGAATGAACACCACTTAAAGATCTTGATATTCATCAAGCTTGGAGTAGCATGCTCGCCGAAAAAATGAGGTATTCGTGAAGTATTTAATTATTATTTTGAGAACTAATGATTCTGTTTGCAGTTGAGAAATATAGAAAACAGATAATAGGATAAGGAAAGCAAGATGAGGTACTGCTAGGCGAGTGACTCCATCCCAACATGGAGAGTGATTCTCCACCAGAATCACACTTTCTAGATTGGCGGTCACTTTACTGTATGGCGAGTTGTTCCATACTTGTGGGCTTAGTGGACTTATGGACTGGTTACGACACCCGTCAGGCGAATGACTTCTTTCCGACGAGCCACCACGCGACCTGATGACCTCTTCATACCACGCTAAGCATGTCGAGTTAATCCAGAGTCTCATTCGCTCATATCTTTACGCTATGATTGGCGATATATTTATCCTCCACACCCTAGCCTTAGGGGACTAATTTCTCTATATGATGCTGTACTCATTTTCCTTCACTAGGTTTTTATCCTACAGGGTTTTTCCTAAGAAGGTTTTAACGAGGCACATTCTATAGGGATGACCGCCCAAAGGAAGCATTGGTTAGGATTCCATGGTGAGCACTCTATGAAGACACACTTCATCTTCATGCCTCAGACTCGGGGTCTTGTGCGCTTGTGAACTGGGCGAGCACTTCCCCTGGTGGCGAGCCATGAAGACTTATGAAGACACACTTCACTTTCATACTTCAATCTTGGTGTCTTGTGGGCTTGTGGACTAGGCGAACACTTTCCCTGGTAGCGATCTAATGACCAAATCCGCAAGTGTACGGAGGTTATCGAAGTAATATAAAAGATTATCGTTCTCCACAGGGATAGGTGTTTCAAAATCTAATTTTAAGTTGTTTAGAACTAGAGCAGAAAAATAAATTGATTTGGTTGATTTTGGTTTGAGTAAGAACTCGGAAGTGCAATTCACAATGAAAATATAATGGTAAAAATTAAGAACTTGGGCTGACTATATAGCTTATAAATTATGCTCTTAGAATCAACTTTATATTTGTAATTTAAGCAAGAAAATCATGATGTTCTAGCCTAGTTTACTTACAAGTTAATGCCTTAAACATGCAAAGATTTCTTCTAAATTACTAAGTCTAATTCCTTAGCTTTTTAGTTAATTTAAGAAGAACGTTAATTCTATATTCAGGCCAACATAAACAAAGCTTATCCTAATTCCTTAGTGATATGCAAAATGTTCTTCCGATTCCTATTTCCCTTATTACTTAACAATTACCATTGATAACGAAATAAGTTAAAACACTTGAGTACAGCAAGCTAGATGAAGAACAAGGAAATGTAACATGAAATGCATTTTATTCAGATATAAAGAAGAAACTTAAAACATAACTATAAGCTAAAAACAACCCAAGTACTTAAAAAAAAACTTAGCCAAGTATGGCTAAGAGAGACATTATATTAACCTGGACTAGGAGCTCAAGAAAGGCTTCCCACAATTCTCAGGAAATAATGCTCTAAGGAAGAAAGAAAGAATAGATTATCGTATTCTGGTGTGTTTTGAAAATGGAGCATGCAGTCCTATTTATAGGAATTTTTGACTGCATCCCAGCGCTTGAGCGCTGGAATCCCAACACTTGAGCGTTGGGTTTATTAATGCCAGACGTAGGCAAACAGGGGCCCAACGCATGAGCGTTGGCCCTCCAACGCTTGGGCGTTGGAATTAATTACAAGAATGTGGTAAGTCAGGGGCCCAACGCATGAGCGTTGCCCCTTCCAACGCTTGGGCGTTGGGTCAAATTAAACATGGGGCTCCAAGTCAGAGTGCCAACGCATGAGCGTTGGGCTTCCAACGCTTGAGCGTTGGCACATCTGATGTTTGCACTTCTTGGCTGTTTTGCTCATCAAGGTGGTGGAGTTGGTGGACATTGATGGCATTCATTAGCCTAATTTTTGTCCCCTCTTAATTTTGAAACAACAATTGTTATTAATCCTCCACTCAAGCCTTTTTCCCATGTGCTCAAATAAAATTGGTGCTTCCTCTTCCAGCTTTTCACTTTTGGACCTTTATTTGCTAGGACTTCACTTTTGGTCCGTTATTTGCTGAGACTTCACTTTTAGTCCTTCCTCTTCTGAACTTTGCATTTTTTGCCCTTCTTTTCCTGAAGTTTACAATTTGGTCCTTGGACAAAATGACTATTTCTACCAGCTTTTCTAAAAAATTAAAATACTAACAAAAATTCCTAAAATTATAAAAATAAAATTTAAAAAACAAATAAAAGCTAATCTATATGTAAATGAAAAAATAAATAGAAAATCTAAATAAAAAGTATAAAAATCTATGTGAGACTCAATAAAATAAAAAATAAAAAAGACAAAAGGTCCTAAAATTATCATACAAAATCCAGTCATCATGATCCATGAAGACTCGTGAAGACACACTTCACTTTCATACTTCAAGCTTGGTGTCTCTTTCCCTTCTATAAATAGCAAATGAGGGTTCATGTAAAAGGGGTCTTCTCTTGTTTTGACATACTCGATAATAAGATTGTTTGGCTGCTAGGGTTTTTAACCTAGTAGGCCGCTGCCACCTATTGTTTCCTTTCTTACTATTTTATTTTATGAGAACAGCTTCAAAACATTTCGTTGCAAATTACTAGAAAATCCTAGCAAAACACATTTAGCTACAAAAGTTTTTGGCAACCAAGACTTTGGTAGCATGAAACGAGCGACTGATTGGCCTCCAAATATTTTGGTGCAAAATGACAGCAAATTTCGAATATTTCCTAGCTATTTTCCAATTAAACAATAGCAAAATATTATCAATTTTTAAAATTTCCTAGCTATGTAGCTATCAAAATTCCTAGAAATCTCTTAGGTGAATTCTAGCCAAAGTGAAATGTAAATTCCTAGCTAATCTGTAACAAATCTCTAGCGGATTGCAAACGATGCAATTCACTCTCATTAATGGAAAAAAGATATTGATCAACCACTTCCAACAATTTCATACACACTGATGACTGGGGGTATAAAGGTCTTTTACTTTCTTTTTCTTTGTTTTTATTTTCTTTTTATTTGAGTCTCATGTATTTTTATTTAATTTGTTAGAGTTTTTATTTTAATTTTGCATTTGCATATAGGTTAGTAATTATTTTGTTTTTAGGCCTTTTTAGTTAGGTTTTATTAGAGTTTTGGTCCTTTTTATGTTTCTGGTCATTATTGGGCTATTTATGGGTGCTTTGATGAAGAATGATGGAGAATAATAAAGAAAAGCTGAATGGGTTTTGGATTAAGTGAAGAATTGAAGAAACAAGAAAGGAAAACATGTGCTAAATGATCAAATGATGATTGTTTCAGCTGTTGCAAAAGGAGGAATAAAGCCAATTGAAGCCCCATAATTTCCATCAAGTTTGCCATCAAGAAGGAGAACAAAGGAGTTGAAGCATCAGGTGAGCTCAACGCCTGAGCGTTGGCAAGCCAACGCAAAGCCTAAAATTGCAATTATTTCCAACGCCCATGCGTTGGTGGGCTAACGCTCATCTGTTGAGCCCCTGCCTGGCCTCGTGCAAATTCATTTAATTCCAACGCCTAGGCGTTGGAAGCCAACGCTCATGCGTTGAGGTACTGGCAGGAAATTGTTATAAGTAGTTGCTTTCTCTCCTTTGTAAAATATACCTGGATACACTTTCTTACTCTTGAACACCTTATTTCTGAGCTTTTCCTGGAGTTTTGGAAAGCCCTTTTGGAACTCTCAATTCAGGTTTTTATATTTATCATGTCTTTTCTAGCCATGTTAGGCTAGTTTTCTTTAATGTTTGGGTTGTTGTGAATCTTCATAATACTATGTTCTAAGTTTCTGTTTATTATATGAATGAAGTCCAGTTCTTAGTATCTTTTTCCCCATGTCAATATTATCCTTGTTGTACACAAGTTTCCGTTACTTGATTCTTGCACAACGGTAGTTGGTAGGTTTCGAGGGAAATGGGAAGTTGATTGAATGATTTTCTGCTACTTAGGCATAAGGGTAGAAATTGTTAGTGTTGGGATGAACATAGAATTTATAATGCTTCAATTGAATTAGCTAATCACTAAGGTATTATGGTTGGTAATTGAAATTGAAAGTTCTATTTGATTAAGGAATTAACAAGTATCCTATGCTAGAGCACCTAAGAACATGTTCTAATTTCATATGTAGAATTGATTATGAAAAACTTAGTTAAGTGAAGTGCAACTCAGCCCAAGTACTTTCTTTAATCATCATTCCAATAAATCATTTTTTGTTTTTTTTATTGCTGTTAAAATCCACCAACAACCAAACCTTTTATGCTTTTGTTTTCCAAGTCTAAACAACTGAACTGGGGTCCAAAATTGATACACTATCCCTATGCGTTCGACAACTTTTTGTATTACTTCGATACCTCTGTGCACTTGCAGAAAGGCTATCGCACACAAATAAATTCTACTCACAAAAGACAGAGCATGTTCTTCTAAAGAAAACATGGATTTAAATGACTGCTTTTACACACTTGAAAGTAATAGGAATAATCAGATAAGAGAAATGGTGCACAATAAACTAATTTCCTCACCAAAAAATCAGTACTCGCTGACCCTTATACCTCTCCCCAGATTTGTATCACAAGCTTGCATGACATGGCCACCAAATTCTTCCAAGCTAGCCTTCAAAGTCAGACACCAATTTCTTTGAATTCTTCCAAGTATACCTCCTGCTTATGAAGAGAAGCAGAATAAGAAGAATTTGTAAAGGTGAAAAAACCAAGAAGATCAATCATACAATCAAAGGTTTTTCATTATCAAAGAAAACTTTTGAATCTTCAAACTGTGAAGAAGGTCTTTCCCTTGACCCTGGCTGAAGTTTTGATGATGACAAACTCATGTACAAAAGGAAGAAAAGAAGACTTAGAAGAACCAGTGCAACATATCTCAAGCAACCTCAAGGGTTCTAGCTTTGACTAAGACTTACATTTTAGGTAAGTTATGCTTCTAAGGTTTCTTTAAGCATAAAGGCTCTAAGACAATTAAAAATAATTGAGTTTTATCCTTTTCATAAGTTAAAAGTGGTAGAAAAACTCAATTAGAACTTAAAGTTTCACTATCTAGAAAATGGACTTGAGTGTAATCGATTACACCCTTAAGGTAGTTGATTACATAGAGGCAAGTAATCGATTACAGTTTGCTTGTATTTTGATTACATGTTTGAATTTGAAATTCAAACAGCAATGGTCACATAGCGTAATCGATTACCTAAGTACTGTAATCGATTACCTGCTCGACAGTTTCATTATTTCATGAACCATTGTGTCTCAAAACGTTTGGGAAGACTTGTTTTGGTTCATGGACGATTCCTAGTGCCTATAAATAGTCTATTTAGGCTTAGAAACGAAACACCATTCATATACAACTTTCATATTCATTAAGAGCCAAAATTCCGAGTTTCTAATTCTTCATTTTCAATAAGAACACTTATGATGTTCAACTATTGAAGAACTCAGAATAAGAAAGAGCCTTCATATGATAAGTGCCTAAAGCATAACTCCTATGATCAATCCATTCTTATGTTAAAGTAGTTCCCTCACCAAATAGAAGAACAATTCCACTGGCCCCATGTTTATCATTGCTTCAGCCAAGAACAATTTTATCATCTAACCCTTATTTCTTTATTCGCTGAAAATAAAATATAAAAACAACAACATCAGACCCCAATATCATCAACAATTTCCCATTTTGATTATTTTTACCAAGAGAAAAACCCACGAACTCTACATGCAGCTTCATTTTCCTCTACTTGCTCAGGCCGTGAGCCATCACCACCATGCAAGACCAATACCACCGCAGGAGCATGGCAAGGGAGAGTCTCATCACCCATTTGGGTTGGGCGCGGAGTCGATGTGATTCTACGTTCGACGGTAAGGGTAACTCGGTCTTAGTGTCTCGAGTCATGCATGCCTTATATTAAATTGCTTGTGTTTGATATATGTTCTTGCCTTGAATGATGTTATTGGACTAAAATACCTTTTTTCATCTTGTTTATAACATGATTGTTACTCGATGATATGTTTATGTTCATATTGGAGATGTTATTCTGGTTCTTGCCATGATGAGAAGTACATGATGATGATAAACTCTATTAGAAATTGACTATGGTTGTAAATGATGAGGTGAGTTTAGTCCCAGTGGAATTGGCCCTGAGACATGCGGGTGATAGGATGTGTTAATTTTATGAGTTTAATCCCAGTGGAATCTTCCCTGAGACATGCGGGTGATAGGATGGGTTAATTTTATGAGTTTAATCCAAGCGGAATCTTCCCTGAGACATGCGGGTGATAGGATGGGTTAATCATATGAGTTTAATCTCAGTGGAATCGGCCCTGAGACATGCGGGTGATATGATGAGTTAAATCTCTTGTGAAACTGCCCTGAGATTGAGGGCGTTTAATTGAGGGAGTTTAATTGAGGGACTAACAAGCCGTTGAGGAACTTAACTTGAGATGAATGGTTACGTTTGATATTCGCTTTTGATGTTGTACTTGCTATAATTATATCTGTTCTCAATATAATAATCTTCTGCTGCTAAGTTTAGTAAATTTTCTTCTGTTTTGGTATATTTATGCATGCTGTTGGATATTGCTTATGATGTTTGTTTTATGAGTTAACCCTTTCTGTTTGCTATTTGTTGTTTGGGCGCTTAACGCCAGAGACTGACAAGACGAGGAGTTTCATCTCTTAAAGAGCATTATGGAATCAGAGTGCGCAGCGGAAGCGTTGGGGAAATCTGAAGAAGATTATTAATGATTGGAGGACTTCAGTTGTTTATTTTTGAGTCTGTTTAACGTTGTTGTATTATTATTCGTTTTCGCTTCCGCATAGTTATTATTATTCTATGGGATTATTATCATGTTAAATAATAATTATTGAGCACTGAAAATTCTTTTGAGAAATTGAGTTACTTTGAGAGAGGTTTATTAATTTCCGCTTATTCACTATGTGACCCTAAATCCAAAATTAGGGCGTTACATCATCCTGGCCCGGAGACGGAAAAACTATTTGGCCATAGATTATGCATATAGTTATTGAGAACTAACAAGCATGATTATGTGAAAATCTGATATGAGTAGTTTGTGAAATATCGGCTGTTAATATGGATGTAATTCATACTCTGTTATTTATCACTGATTCTATTTTTCATCAATGTATTATTGATTTTTACTTGTATTTGGAGTTAACCCTTTTCTGCTTGTTGTTTTATTGTTTGGGCGCTTAACACTAGATGACCAGTGATGAGGGAAGAGTTGAAGGTTGTTTTGATGCAAGCTTGAGGAACTTTTGGGGCAGATTTGAAAATGATGTTTAGTTTCCGCTATTTTGTAAACTAAGCACATGTGTGCAGCATATTACTTTTATTACGTCTTGTTTTCTTGCTGTAATATTATTGACTATGGGCTACCCTTTATTAAATATATGAGAGACGTTGTGTTGGGAAAACTTGAGATGTTTTGAAATGTTTTATTTAAGTGTTATTCCGCGTTTTTCAATGTGACTCTCAACTTAAAAGTCGGGCTATTACATTTTATGGTATCAGAGCAATGGTTGAGATAACCAGTGCTGTTGGAGAGTTATTGCATTCTGAAATCGATTGATGGGGTGTCAATCGAAAGAAGAATTTTGTGAATAAATATTTATTGATATTAATTGTTAGAGATTGTCCTATGAGTGGACGATCTTATATTATGTTTGACTAGTTTCCTTGCTGTTTCTGTTGTTGAGATTAACCGTTAAACTTTCTTAACAGGAGTAAGAGGTTAACGAATCAAAGCACAGATATGGAAGATCAAAATGCGATGAATCAGATGGCTCCCGCCATTACTAACTTGACTACGCTAATGACACACCAAGTGAATGTTACTACTACTCGTGCAGAAGAGGATGCTCACCGAGCTGCTGCATCTGGTGCCGCACAGACACAGAAAGATGAGAGAGAGCAAGCTTCTGCTCAGATGAAGGGATTACATGACTTCAAGAGGCAGGATCCACCCAAATTTTCTGGAGGATATGATCTTGAGGAGGCTGACTTATGGTTGCAAGAGATCGAGAAGATGTTTTCCTTCTTGCAGACCCCTGTTACAACCAGGGTGAACTACGCTGCATACTTGCTATCGGGAAAGGCTGAGCGCTGGTGGAACGGTGCTAGAGCTATGATGGAGGTAGATCACCAAGTTGTTACTTAGGAGTCCTTCAAGAGGGCTTTTATGGGGAAATACTTTCTGAAGAGTGCTAGATCTGCTAAGGATAAGGAGTTTACAGAGCTGAGGTAAGGGATCATGTCAGTTGCTGAGTTTTCTGTGAAGTTGGAGTCGCTAGCCAGACACAACAGATTTTTACGAGACCAAATTGATGAGGAGTTCATGTGCGAGCGTTTCATTGATGGGCTGATCTATGAATTGAAGCGTGTTGTGCAACCTTTGGGGATTGAGCGCTACCAAAAATTAGTGGAGAAGGCTAAGGGCATTAAGGCCATTAACAACCGTAAGATCAAATCACAGGGAAGTGGAGGTGCAATCAGGTTCCATTCAGCCAGAGATAACAAAGGGAAGAAGCCATATCAGAGACCGCAAGCCAAGGGGCGTACTTTTGGGTCTGACCGACCTGTTGGAGGCAACTTGGGCATTCGGGGAGCTCCGAAACCGATCGAGGATGTGGTTTGTTACAAATGAAATGAGAAAGGACATTATTCTAGTAGTTGTACTGCGAAGACCATGACTTGCTGGAATTGTTAGAAGCCGGGGCATACTGCTAGAGGCTGCCGAGATCCGAAGAAGGAGGGTGCTGTGAATGCTACGCGTGGGAAACGACTTGTTTCTCACGGTAGAGTGTATAACATCTCTGGAGAGACAACTAATGACACTGAGGGGTTGATCAAGGATCTATGTGACATATCTAGTATTTCTCTTTCTGTATTATTTCATTCGGGTGCTACTCACTCTTTTATAGCTCTTGATTGTGTGGCAAATTTAGGTTTTCCCTTGTCAGAGTTGTCGTTCGACTTGGTGGTATCTATCCCTACTGCCAAAAGTTTGATTGCAACCTCTATTTGCTTGAATTGTCATTTGATGTTCCGTGATAGGAAGTTCTTTGCGAACTTGATCTGCTTACCCCTTAAACACTGGGACGTGATCATAGGCATGGAGTGGCTTTCTCTTCACCATGTTCTATTGGATTGCGCCAATAAGGAGGTAATTGTTCCTTATTTGAGAATGTCTGAGTTTTTGGACTCCTATTTTTCAAAGTCCTCCTTGAGAAGAGGAGCTTTGAAGGTTCTCTTAGCAGCGAATATTGGAGAATCATCGACAAATGGGGTGTAGAGTATTCCTATTGTTCCTGACTTTGAAGATGTGTTCCCTAAAGATGTGCTAGGATTACCACCTGTTCGTGATACCGAGTTTTCGATCGATTTGGTTCCTTGAACTGGACTGATTTCTATTGCACCATACCGAATGGCACCAGCAGAGTTGGTAGAACTGAAGAGTCAGATTGATGATCTCATGGTGAAGGGTTTCATCCGTCCCAGTGTTTCTCCATCGGGAGCTCCGATACTACTTGTGAAGAAGAAAGATGGTAGATCAAGACTTTGTGTAGACTTCAGGCACCTGAATAAGGTGACAGTGAAGAATCGTTATCCTTTGCCTTGGATTGACGATTAGTTGGACCAAATTTGGGGAGCGTCTATTTTCTCGAAGATCGATCTACGATTCGGTTATCATCAGATTCAAGTTAAGGAAACGGACATTCAGAAGACTGCATTTCATACTCGCTATGGACACTATAAGTATTTAGTGATGCCATTTGGAGTTATGAATGCACTAGCGGTATTCATGGATTACATGAATAGAATCTTCAATTCCTTTCTGGACAAGTTCGGGGTCGTCTTTATTGATGACATCCTAATCTATTCGAGGAGTCGAGAGGAGCACGAAGAACATCTGTGTCAGGTGTTGACCGTTCTACAAGAGAAGGCTCTCTTTGCGAATTCAGCTAACTGTGAGTTCTGGTTGGAAGAAGTGAAGTTTTTTGGCCATGTTATTTCTAAGGAATGCATTGTCATTGATCTGAACAAGATAGATGCGGTAACTAAGTGGGAACAACCGAAGACTGCGACAGAGATCAGGAGTTTTTTGGGTTTAGCTGGATTTTATCGGATGTTCATTGAGGGTTTTGCAAATATCGTAGGACCCTTGACAAAGCTAACTAGAAAAAATCATCCTTTTGCTTGGACCGAGGAGTGTGAGTCTAGTTTGCAAGAGATGAAGCGGCGTTTGACAAACACACCCGTTCTGATATTACAACAATGTGTTGAATCTTACGAGGTCTATTGTGATGCTTCCTACCAGGGTTTGGGTTGTGTTTTGATGCAGAACAGTAAGGTTGTGGCCTATACTTCGAGGCAGTTGAAGATCCATGAGCAGAACTACCCGATCCATGATGCTTCTTAGCACTTTGTGTGAAGGAAGAACAAGGAAACAACCACTATACTTCAAGGAAAAATAGTTGCAAAGGGGAAGGGAGAGGGTGCACAACCTAAGCCTCCTTCTTATTCAGAATTCACCCTCTTTATTGCTCATTTACTCATAGACCAAGCCATAAACTCACGACATTTGTAACTCCTGACAAGCATTAAACTCACTTAAAACCCATTCAATCCATTCAAACTCAGCATGTAACTCCCAACAACCTCATTTAACTCATTAATATCCTTGTATCAACTTCAAATTCGAAATATTCAGCCACCACATGATAATGAAATCGCAAGTGTACGATTTACTATCGCGTAATATAAAAAGATCGAACCCAAGGGATAGGTGTTCTTATTATTATAATATTTAGTACTTAAACTGAAATATTAAAAAGATGTATTTGTTGAAAGTTTGTTTTAAGATAGCTCATGGAAATAGCAATAAAATAGAAGAGAATAAAATGATAGAAAATAAGCTTCTTGGGTTGGTTTACATAGTCTATATAATATGCTAGTAAGTTCCTACTTAATTTCTAAATTATAAATCTAATTCATGATGCTATAGCCTAATTATCTACAAGTTAATTCCTTACACATTGTAGAACTTTCTTTCTAATTACTAAATTCAATTCCTTGCAACTTAGTTAACTAGAGAAGAAGATGAAGAAGAAATTCAGGCCAACATAAAGTCACGTCCTTCCTAATTCCTTAGCGAAGTATACTTATAACCTTTTTTAAATCCTAGGTCCCTTACTACTTACCAATTTCCATTCGTATAAGTAATAAGCAAGAAATCTTTTGTACACAAGATGAATGAAGAACAAGGAAATAAAACATGAAATAGAAATAATATTTAGAAAGGTAAAAACAAACTAAGACATAAACATAAACTACTACAACCCAAGAAACTTAAAGAAGAATTAGCCAAGCATGGCTAAAAGAATCATTGAATTACCCTGGATAGGAGCTCAAGTTTGGCTTCCCACAATTCCTAGGAACAATGATCTATGAGGGAGAAAGAGAGAATACTTGTTGTATTCTATGAAGGTGTGTTTTACAAGTGAAGAGGAGGGTCCTATTTATAGTAAAAATCCAGCCTCCAACGCTTCAGCGCTAGAATTCCCAACGCTTGGGCGCTGGGAGCATTAAAAATCCACTGTCAGATCGAGGGCCAGCGCATGAGCGCTGGCTTCCCAGCGCTGCAGCGCTGGGACCTGCTGTTTCAGCTCCAAGTTTTCCTTCCTTCTTCATGGTTAGTGGGATTTGAATGCCATCAAAAGCCACTACTCAGCCCTTGTTTAATTCTGAAACTCCTCCTCCACTATCATCAATTCCTTCAACATTGTTTTCCATGTGCTAAATTAGAGAGTGATTCTTCATATTCTTCTTTTTCACTTTGGTCCTCTCTTGGTTAGCACTTCAATTCAAGCCCTCATACTCTCTCAATCTTCACTTTAAGTCCTCCACTCTTGAACTTTTACAATTTGGTCCCTGACTTCCTGAAACTTTAGACATTGGTCCCTAGACAAAAATGATAACTAAACCAGCTTTTCCTAAAAATACAAAATAACTAGAAAAATACCTAAAAATATAAAATAAAGCTAGAAAATCTAATAAAATCTAATCTACATGCAAAATGCAAAATAAATATAAAATCTACATAAAAACAATAAAAAACCTACATGAGACTCAAAAATAATAAAATAAAAAGACTAAAAAGACCCTAAAATTATCATATAAAATCCACTCATCACCACACTCAAAATTTGCATAAAGTAAAAACCTACCTCACTAGGATTCGAATACAAGACACGCCAAACAAATGCTTAAGTCTCAACCACTAAGCCACAACTCCTCTTGTTAAAACTCTAACAAAAATATTCTTATAATCCTCCAAGTCAAACCAACAAGTTCCCAATCTGAATTCAAAACATTATAAGAGCTCTTAATACTAAATCCCAATCCAGCTTTGACTAGTCCAAGGACTAAAACTCAATTGCAGAGCACTCTTCTGTTAACAGAAGAGTGCTTTGCACCGTAATTAATTGTGGTCCCCCGGAACCATGACTTATAGGTTGGGATGGCGGGGATCTCCTCATTGAAGTCATAGCGGGCATTAGCATAAAATTTCCGCACAAGGGTTTGGCACCCATCAGCAATTGGAGCACATAGATGCTCCCATTTTCTCTCAGCAATAGCCTCTTGGACCCCCCATCGGTCCTCCATATCAAATTAAAGGGCCTCTCTCAGATCAGCTCCTTTTGAACCACTTTCCCCTTGAAATATTT
Organism: Acmispon strigosus; assembly: GCA_030819835.1. Lineage (NCBI taxonomy): Eukaryota > Viridiplantae > Streptophyta > Magnoliopsida > Fabales > Fabaceae > Acmispon > Acmispon strigosus. The sequence continues at coordinate 13,481,341 of JAUAMA010000004.1, read as the reverse complement.
CTCCTTTTCAAGGGAAAGAAAGCGGTTGTAATCAAATTTCTCCTCAATTATTGGAGCCTCTTCCACAACCCTTCTCTTGGGTGCCATATGTGCAACATAGAACAAACTGTTAGTACAGATAGCAACCTGAGAGGGGGGGTCAATCAGTGTTGCCCCAATTTTCGCCTTATTGAAATTGTTACTTTCAAGTTTATGATGATCACGAAATGATCGTTATGATTGCAGCGGAATTGATCGATACTTGAAAGTAAATATGAAGGATAAAGGAAATCACACACAAGATTTTATCCTGGTTCACCTTCAATCCACCGAAGGCTACGTCCAGTCCCTCAAGAAAACCCCTTGAGGATTTTTCCACTATTGATAAAAATCTCTTACAAGTTCCTAACCCAAGGACCCCAAGAATTTCTACCAATATCCTGTGAAAGCAAACTAGTTTCAACAGTCCCTGAAAGCAAACCGCTTTCAGTTCCTTAAGGCAAACCACCCTCAGACCTTGAAGGCTAAACCACCTTCAATGGAAACCCTGAAAGTAAACCACTTTCAGTGACAACAACCCTTCACCGAATACCACGGTGAAAAACTCAATCTTACAGAAAGAGATGAAGAAGATATTACAATTGGCTGTATCAATCATTTAACATACAATTGGATTGATCATGAGAAATTATGTTTTAAGGCTTTTAAGCATAATGCAATTCTGAGTTCTTCAAGATATGAACAACTAAAGTCTTCTTATTGACATGAAGATCATGAACTTAGAATTTAGGCTCCAAAAGGTTTTAGTTGTAAAAGATGAACTAATTTTGACAAAGTTTTGGCCTAATGTGATTTTCTCATGTGTAATGTGTTGTCTCTTGTGTGTGTTGTGTATGTTGTGTTTTCTGGACTCAAATGGTATTTATATAGGCAAGGGAAACATCCTTGAACCATCACAACCCTTTTCAAAAGGTTTGGGACACAATGGTTCATGAAAAGATGCACTTTTTCGTTCTGGTAATCGATTACCACACTTAGTGTAATCGATTACACAAGTGACCGTTTCAGTTTGAATTTGAATTTCAAACATGTAATCGATTACAAACCATGAGTAATCGATTACTTGCCTAGGTGTAATCGATTACCAGAAAGCTGCAATCGATTACACAGAAGCCCATTTTCCAGAAACTTGATTCTTTGAGACTAGCTTAAGGTTTTCTACTTCTTTTAAGTTATGAAAACACTTAGCTTGATTAGATTAGGTGTTTTAAGAGCCTTTATGCTTTAATAAACCTTTGGAAGCATAACTCACCTAATACTAAGACTTCTAGACTATTGATGGACTTGAAGTGCTTGTTTCTTTGAAGTCTTCTTTTTGTTGATGAGTTTGTCGTCATCAAAACCACAGCCAGGGTCAGGAGCAAGACCTTCTGCACACAAACAAGAATTCACAAGCAACAAACTTGTTAAAATTTTTAGTCCTAAATTTAAAATCCCAAGTCCTTTTCAATAGGTCAAATTAAAAGGTGGAAATGTGCCCACTTTGAACCAAATGAGGTTCCATGAGTTTCCAATAATCATGGGATTAAAATCAAGAACAAACATCATGGAAAGAGCTCAAGAAAAAAATTCTGGTATTTTATCAAACACTTGGTGGGCACAATCCAAAACAGAATTTCACATATACAAAGGGAAAATGCAAAAACAGAAATTTTCAACCTCCAATCAATTCAATCACAACCAAAAAACCAAAAAACCTATTCCGTAACATGCATATTGTTCAAGGTATTAAAATATGAGGAAAGAAAAGAGAGAGTTTAAGTAAAACCAACCTTGAACAAAATGGAAGCGAGAACTTGGAAAAACACTTCAGCAAAGAATCAACCAACTCCCAAATGACTTCACAAGAGATTGAAGGGTTGGAGATGGTGATAACGCTGTTTTAAGGAGGTTTGGGTCGTGGGGTGAAAGAGGGATCAGATGAAGTTGAAGAAAATAAGATTGGGAAGAGGGAAAGTTTCAAATTAGAAACCCACTTAAAAACCTGTTGTGCTCCAGCGCTGGAGCGATGGGTTCCCAACGCTGGAGCGCTGGGATTAAATGAAATAACTTGGCTTTACAAGAGCCCAACGCTTGAGCGTTGGCCCCTTCCAACGCACATGTGTTGGAATTAAAACAAAAATTAAAAGATTACAGGGCCTAGCGCATGAGCACTGGCCCCCCAATGCTTGAGCGTTGGAATTAATTTAAATCAGTGGGTGATTATAGGGGCCAAGAGCATGAGCATTGGCTCCCCAACGCTTGAGCGTTGGGTGTAAAACGTCCCAGGGGATTTTACAGGGGCTCAACGCATGAGCGTTGAGCCTTCAACGCCTGAGCGTTGGCCCCTACTGTAGCAAAAACTTATATTTTTTTTCTTTTTCAATTTTTATGTAGAAATTAAAGAAAGCAATTTAAATCAAACCTGATCTTGGGTTGTCTCCCAAGCAGCCCTTTGTTATAGTCTTAGGTAGACTCTTCCCCTTTTAATCAATTAGGAGATAATTTCCTTCTCATGATGAGCTAGTCATCATTGAAGTCATCCTCATGTTCCTCGGACTCAAAGTGTTTGAGAGTCTGGAATTTAAAAAAACTTAATCTTTTCATCTCCTACCTTCAAGGATAGGATGCCTTCAGCTACATTGATCTTGGGATTCCCTCTGGCAAGGAATGGTCACCCAAGGATCAAGGGTACCTTTGAATCTTCCTCCATGTCAAGTATGACAAAATCCACTGGGAAGACAAACTTGTCAACCCTTACAAAAATATCTTCAGCTATACCATATGGATACTTGATGGACCTGTCCGCCAGCTGCAAACACATAAGAGTAGGGGTTTCCTCCCCATGTCCAATATCTTGAACATCGAGAGTGGCATGACACCATACTTCAATGGAGACCACTATGACTTCTGGAAAATCAAGATGAGAATCTTTATAAAGTCATTAGACGTGGAAATATGGAGAGCCATTGAAGAAGGTCCATTTATTCCTATGATTGAAGTAGGTGATAGCACACAACCAAAACCAGAAAGTACTTAGAGTAAAGAAGAGAAGAAGAAGGTTCAGTATGATCTTAAAGGAATGAATATCCTTACATCGGCTCTTGGCATGGATGAGTTCTTCAGAGTATCCACGTGCAAAACGTCAAAGGAAATATGGGATACTCTAAAGGTAACTCATGAAGGCACTGAAGAAGTGAAGAGATCAAAGATCAATACTCTTTCACAAGAATATGAGATGTTCAGAATGTTACCAAGGGAAACGGTACTAGATATGCAGAAAAGGTTCACTCTCTTGATCAACCATCTAATTGCTCTTGGAAGAAATTTTTCCAACAGTGATCTGAACTTAAAAGTCTTGAGATCATTATCAAGAGAATGGCAACCAAAGGTAACAGCAATTTCCGAAAAGAAGAGTCTTTCAAAAATGACATTGGCTTCACTCTTTGGCAAGTTGCAAGAACATGAACTTGAACTCAAAAAGATGGAACAACAAGAAGCAATTGACAAGTTCATTCAACCTATTGCATTGAGAACTAAAGTCACAAGATGTGAGAGTTCACAAGAGGAAGATTCTCAATCCGATAGGGATGATGATGAGGATATAAGAATCATTGTGAAGAATCTTTACAAAATGCTAAAAAATAGAGATTGTCATAATCTTCAAAGAAAGAAGCATGGCTTGAAGAAGAAATCTGAGAAAAAGGTTTCCAAATCAAAGAAGGCTTACATGAGAGAAAATGAAGAAGGATATCTCGCTCTGATGGCAACACGTCATTCTGATGATGAAAATAAAAAGGTTAGTAATGCAATTTCATATGTTAAATTACAAAGTATCTTTGATAGATTGCATGATAGTTTCTTGAATATTTATGAAGTATATACATATCAAAGTACGATCATCTCATCTCTACAAAGTAAAACTAAAAGCATGCAAGATGAGTTAGATCAAGTAAAATCTAGAGTAGATATTCAAAGTGATTTTACATCTTTAGATCCATGCATAACCCGTGAGTCAAGGATTGATAAATTAACCCAAGTGGTAAACAAAGGTAAAGATGATATGGATAAGTTATCATGTTATCAAAGACATGCCTTTCATAAGAGTGATTTAGGTTTATTTGATCATAGTCATCCTAGTGATGTTAAGAAAATCACTTTTAGACCAAGTAGTTCATACAACTTTGGTCATACAGGGAGAGTACATGATGATGCTCAACTTAGAAAGGCATATATCAAATCTTTCTATCATCTTAAAGAGAAAGTGCCTAACATGAAATTTAAGTGTTCCTATTATCAAAGAAATGATGGAGTCCCCAATGAAAGATTCATATGGGATGTGAAAGATACTAACCCAAAAGGACCCAAAGACAATAGGGTACCTAGAAAATACCATTAAGCTTACTGTGCAGGTGTGCTTGAAGACCTTGTGATCAGAATTGTCATATACAAAGGATGGTCTTTCAAGACACAATATTAGAATATGGTATTGGTAAGAGAAATTCTAAAGCTCTATATCTTTCAAAAGGTATTAAGTAGAATAGAAATGCATTCTTAGGCATCTGCATTTACATCATATTTCTATGTTAGATATATCCTTCATGCAGTGCTTATCTAATCTGAAATTTCAGATTTTTAGTCATGATAATCGATTACATAGGTTTAGTAATCGATTACAGGGATTTCTTTGGCCCTGTTTCTTTTCCAGAAAGGTGGGTAATCGATTACCCAGATAGTGTAATCGATTACCTCCTCGAAATTTGAATCTGCATTCAAATTTTTCACCATGTAATCGATTACATGGAAGGAGTAATTGATTACATTCCTGATAGTATATAAACCTGGGCTTTTCAGTTCTTAATAGATTACATTTCCTTTCCTCTCTCTTTCTCTCGTGCGACACCAGCAGGCCTAAAATCCCCATATCTTCTACAATTCTTGTTCGTTTTCAAGAATTCTTTGTGGGTTTTGCTCCTAGTTTCCGTCTCCATCTATTCATCCTACCAATTGTTGTTGAATTGGTCTAGATTAAAAAGCCCAAATTAGGTCTTGTCAAACCCTAGAACTCGAGAATTGGCAATTTCAGCTTCCATGGCTTCTTCCTCACGTAAACCTCATCGTTCTAAGAACCCATCCATGGATGCTTTGGACCTCTCAAGGCTGTTGGATAACGAAGAACAGAAGCAAAACTTCCTTGCTCACTTTCTTGATCGGCCAGTTCTCACACCAAAATATAGTGCTCTGGAATCCTTCATGACAGCAGGGATGACATTTCACACTCTGTTTGATCATCAGGGACTTGACTCGTTCATTTAAATAAAAGGTAAATTCTATCCTGAACTTGTCAGAGTTTTCTATTGAAATATGATTAAACATGGTGGAAAAATTTGCACATCTGTCAAGGGTGTTACCATCTCTATGACCCTTGATGAGTTGGGAGAATGTCTTTCTATTCCCAGCACCGGAGCAAATTTAGGTTCTGAATTTCCTTGTCCTTGGGAAGAATATGATAAGAGATCATTCTACTTATCTCTATGTCGCTTCTCTGAAGAGAAAATTCAGTCTAAGAAGCAAAGGGTTGATGCAAACCGTTCTAGAGATACCCTTGCTGTTGGGTTTCTCACTGTTGAAAACAGACTGCTTCACTACTTGCTCTGTTATGTGATCTTACCTCAGAGTTCAAATCATGCCCAGATAAGCGACCTAGAGTTACAAATTCTATATGACATGATTAATTAGAAGTCTATTAATTGGGCTTATCTGGTAATGACACATATGTTGCTGCATAAGGAGAGAACTAGCCCTCTTCCATTTGCTTCTGCAATCTCCATCTTTCTGAAGAAGAAAGGTTTTTCTACTCATGGCGAGTACTCTGTTAAAATGGATGGTAAGGCTCAGCGCATTGATCTGAACATTCTGAACAAGATGGGATTCATTCAGGATGTTGATGGATCCTTCAGGAACAAATCTGACCTGACATCTGAGGATCCTCCTGCTCCTACTCCTGCAGTCTTCTTCCCTCCGCCTGAGAGTGCTCCATCGTCATCTTCTGGTACCGATGCTTCTACACAGCTTATTCTTTCTCATATTGATAGCATGAAGCAATTCATCAACCAACGCTTTGATCGCATGGAAGGCCGGATCGAGTCCATGTACACTACCTTGCGTGTAGATATGGACAGTCTAAGCCTTCGTGTAAATCAGATGACTCGTTCTCCTCTCCATTTCTCCGATGAGTCTGAAGACCTCTAGACTATTTTTATTTTTAATCAGACTATTTATATTTTGGGTTGTAATAGTTTAGACATAAATTTTGGATGTTTTGATTTCTGCTTGCATGATTAATTATGTATTTTGAACCTATTTGGTTATGCTTTAATTGCGCGTGATGCATAAGTTTCAAAATTCTGTCTTGCTTACCCCCACTCCCTACGATTCAAATGTCTATATTACTTGTTAGCATGAATGGAGTATGCTTGGACTCATCTTCTTTTTGATGAAGTCAAAAGGGGGAGAAAGGGTCCTGTGCTTTGTAAAGTTTATTTACAAGGAAAGCTACAAGTGGAACAAAAAGGGGGAGAATAGTTCTGATATATATTATGCTTCTCTTTATTTCGATTATCCTGGAATATTTTGTATGGCTTTTTCTTCTTTTTGATGAGGTCAAAAGGGGGGGAAAAGTCTTGTGTATGCTTGATCATTTTTTAGGATATTGTGCTTCATTTGCAAAACAAAGGGGGAGATATAATTGCAAAACCAAGGGGGAGATACAAGACAAGAGAGAAAGTCTATTGATCTATCAATGTTCAAGCATGATGTTTGTCATCATCAAAAAGGGGGAGATTGTGAAGAAGGTCTCGTCCTTGGACTCGGCTGAGGTTTTGATGAAGACAAACACATCACAAAAAGAAGAAAGACTTCAGAAAAGAAAAGGAAGACTTCAAGAAGACTTCAAGAAAGAAAGGAACAAAAATAAGAAAGACTTCGGAAAAGGAAGGAAGACTTCAAGAAGACTTCAGAAAAGAAAGACTTCAAGAACCAGGCTCAGAACGTCAAGATCAAACATGAAGGTTCTTGCTTTAAGTAAGTCTTGTCAACTTAGTGTGCTATGCTTTATTAAGGTTAAATTGCATTTGAAGGCTCATAAAAGATCAACTAATTGAGTACGATATGTTCTCACAAGTAAAACTTGGTAAGAACACTCAATTAGGGCTTGAGATGGTTAAAACTGAGTTTCAGACTATCTGTAATCGATTACAGGTTGTGTGTAATCGATTACAGGAAGGCAGTAATCGATTACACAGTTTGAAAATTTTGAATTCAAACTGCAACGGCTAGTGTAATCGATTACCAGGCTTCTATAATCGATTACCAGGTCGACAGATGTGTTATTTCATGAACCATTGTGTCTCAAAACGTTTGGGAAAGGTTGTGTTGGTTCATGGACGACCTCTAGTGCCTATGTAAAGTCCATAGACGCTCAGAAATATCAATGACTTGGTCCATAACTTTCATATTCATTAAAGTCATCACTCTGAGTTTATGTTCTCTCATTTTCATAAGAACACACATGCTGTTCATCTTTTGAGAAACTCAGAATAAAAGAGCCTTCATTGTAATTTCCTGGAGCATACAAACTAAGATCAATCCATCTTGTCTAAAGGATTGAATCAGCCATTGTAAAGGCATTTTCTTCTTCATCTCTTGAATCGGTTTGATTCATTCACCGTGGTTTTTGGTGGTTGTAAAAAGGTCCATCGTAGTGTTCAATGGTTATGGAAAAGGTTCTTTGAATCGGGTTTGATTCAAAGTCCGTCGTAGGGTTCGGCGTCTGTGAAAAGGTCCTTTGAATTGGGTTTGATTCAAAGTCAGCCGTAGGGTTCGGTGATAGTGGAAAAGGTCCTTTGAATCGGGTTTGATTCAAAGTCTGCCGTAGGGTTCGGCGTCATTAGTTGGTTGTTTTCCATCTGATGTTTGACAAGAGTTCTTAAGGTTCTTGGTGTAAGTACTTGTAAGAAATCTTAATCATAGTGGAAAAATCCTCAAGGGGTTTCTTGAGGGACTAGACGTAGCCTTTGGTGGATAGAAGGTGAACCAGGATAAATTCTCGTGTGTGATTTCCTCTTCCCTTCATCTTTTACTTTCAAGAAATCCTTAATTTCGCTGCAATCACAACTATCGTTTTGTGATCATCAACATCTTGAAAGTAATAATTTTGATGAGGTGAAAATCGTGCAACTCTGATTCACCCCCCTCTCAGGTTGCTATCTAGGCTAACAGATTTTCTCTGTGAGTTGAGGTGAGCTGACTTGGTCAATCCTCGATTACCCATATCCATCGATGTACCGTCCCATTTCCACTCGGGACGTTACGGGGCTAAAACATTTTTGCATGCTCCTCACGTTCCACCCTTGCCTTCTAACAAGTGAGGCATGCCATCACACTCAGTCTGTTTGATTCCTTGTTCATGATAGCCTAATCCAACTTCAGACCTTGAAACTGTTTGAACGATTCCATCTTTCTCACCGTCATGGTAGAGGCATTCATTGCTGGTTGATCTAAGTCCTGGCAACCATGATGAACTCCCTCAGATGGTACTGCGGGGTAAAATCCTACTCCCTCATGGGCTTTGCCCATTCACGCCGCTTCAAGCTTCCTCCTTCAAATCAAACAAGTAATCCAAATTCCTCGTGATAGCTGAAGGTAGTGTAGCACCCTCATAGAGGTGGCGGCGTCTTCATATCTTGAGCACAAACTCCACTGCGGCTAATTCCAAATGATATTCTGGTTAGCTCTATTATGGCGTCTTTAACCGTTTCCAAACAGGCACCACCACTCTGAGGTCTTTCTTCAGGACACGGCCTATCCTTTGGTATACGTATCGACATCGACTGCGTATTTTTCTCCCTGTTATGGCAACTAGTGCTGACGAAGTTGTCTATTATTTCTCCATTCGTCGATAACCAAACTCATCCCTCTTGGTCCTTGCAAAAGGTTGGTCCTTCTTAGTGAGTCGCATTCGCGGTCCCACTAGCTTCGAGAGTCCTTTGGTAAAGTATCGATAATGACCATCCAAAATCGAAGCAACTCTCTGTCTCGATTGTTGTCTTTAGTCGTGCCCATGCAAACTCTGATTTCACTTGGCTGGGTCAAGAGTGATTCCTTCCCTTGAAATGACATGTCAAAATTGTTTTACTCCTTCGAGTCGAACTCGGACTTGAAGGATTGTCATACCGCTTCTTCTCCGTAATACGTACGGTACTGGTTGGAGGTAATTTCTCTAGTTCTTCAAAAAACTTAGCGCGCACAAGTACGTCTTCAATAATTGCGACTACGAATGGTCCAAAAGTGGCTGAGGTCTCCCCGTCCTTGTATCCTACGAAGACGACTGGTGCATTTGTCACTCAAAGGCACCACACGACACTCATTCTGTCTAGGATGAGTTCTGGAAATGGTCTTGGGAACATCCTCTTCCTCAATCCGATTCTGACGATGCAGTGGTCCTGGTCGATCTTAGGGAACCACAACGCTGCTCAATTTGGTTAACCAAGTTATCGGTCCTTAGTAAGGATATTGATCTCTTACTGTCGTTTCACTCTGTTGTCGTCAATCCATACAGGTTCGGGACCTCCTGTCCTTCTCTCTTAATAGAAACACTGGCGCTTTCCCAAAGCAAAAAACTCTACCCTTGCACGACCACTCCGAGTTAATTCTGTGGGTCCATCACTTGTACTCGGTGGACGGCGCAGGTGTAATTCCGTAAGTTGCATCAGAGTTGGGTCTTGTGTCGTGTTGCACGATTGACATCTTCACTTCCCTTCTCTCTTCAATGATAACTAATAGAAGAACATTGTCGGAGTCCTTTCTTCGAGCGGTTCCCATGAGGGTCTCTGTAAAACATCTAGAGATACTCTGTCCTATCCTACATAGGCTATCCAGTTCCACATGGTTCTGAGATAATCGGCTCATTCAGAGATTGTAAGGGGATATATATATATATATATATTCATTTTTATAACAGACAAGAGAAGAAATTCTTCTCATAATCATCAACATACAAGCACGCAACAGTTCAACAATCAAGATAACAACAACAGAAAATTCTGCCAAGTAAATGGCAGAGGAAAGTTACGTAGTTTCTAGCGGTTCTTGCCATTCATCGAATGGGTGAATGCACCGCTCCCTATTCAACCATTACAAAGATAACAACCAAATACGTAGGAAGGCTTTCCACTCAAGGGATAAACCTAAGGCAGTCAACAAGTTCAGATACTTTAGGATCTCATCATGCTTGGAGCAATCATAAGGTTGATCAGACCTTACAAGCCAACTCCCTAGCAGTCAAAGTTGAAACATCCTAATTGCAAACTCACACAAAAACACACAACCTAGCATAGAAAAACCCTTTCCCTGACAGCTCTAGTTTTCTCAACCGGAGCTCTGATACCACAATGTAACACCCCGATTTTCAGGGCATTACTGTAGCAAATAAACAGTAAGTAAATATGCGATAGCTTTTCAAAATGTAGAAAAAGGAGGGTATATTTTTTTTTCAAAAATTTTCCTTTTCGAAATATGCCATGAAGAGATGAATTAATAATAATAATACCCTGATTCATAAATAGCCACACATGTGGCAAAAAGTGACTGGCCAACAACTTAGAAATAATTTACAAATCGAATTACTTTAAGTTCAAAATACTTTGCTGCCAGGAGTAGGAAATACACTAAGACTCCCTACTCTACTACATAAGCATACATAAACAATCAATGCCTGGGAGGAGTCGTCCTGCAACTAAGCATCCATCTTCCATCTTGATCTCTCTTGAAATCGGCATCCTCCTACAACTTCTAGCTAAGCTGTCCGACTGGCGACGGATCGCCAGCAAACACACACAGCAGAAAAGCAAGGGTCAACTTCCTAAACAAACAATGCATATGAGCAAATCATATACTACTAACAAACAGATATCTACATCGAGAGGATGCAGAAGCAGAATTAATAAACATAAGGGCCATGCAGGAAAATTTACAATCAAACGTCAATCACAACATAGTTAGATGGTTAACCAAAAATGCACTCAATAAGCAGCACAAAACACACATAGCAATCATATTACAATCATCCTGGAAAATTATGATGCAGTTGAGGTGTAATAAGGCCCGAACATTCGGGTTGCTGCAAAGAGTCGGCACATAGCTAATTGGGAATAAACTTGTTATCCCAATCTTATTCGGCACATAGCACAACACATAGCACGGCACAAAGCCCAGCACATAGCCCGACACAAAGCACGGCACATAGCACGACACATAGCACGACACATAGCACAGCACATAGCACGGCAAAAATCCCAGCACATAGCACGGCACAAAGCACGACACAAAGCATGACACATAGCTTCCCCACAGTATGGTGGACGGATAGCCTTGCTATTCCAATCAGCTGGGGGATGACGACAGCGTCGCCTTGAGGAACATCCATGCATACAAAATTCATGAGTAGAAAACAATAATAACATGAGCGAGTTCATCACTCTAATTCCCCACCTAGCGGAAACGTTTTTTTTACGAATCCGAGTCCCTTTGTCGAAGGCGGCATCAACCATTTGGAGAACCCGTCTACTTCGAGGGATTGTGATCGCCTGAGCCCTCCTGGTCCAGTGATCTCTCGTCGGTAGCTGTTGAAGCGTAAAGACGCCCGCCACCACCAACGAGGCATTACCGAATAAGCTACCCAACTTTCTTGAGAAAACATCTCTTGAAATAATTTCTCGTAAAGGTCTTATTAGCTTTTGGAAAACATGTCTTATGATTCCTCGTGAGGAAGTCCTTATAGTTCTTTTTCCAAGAAGTGACTTAATTTTCTGAGCAAGATAAAACTTGTACAAAAGAAGTGGAATCGTCCTTAAGTTCATAAAAGGGTTGATGAATTCCTTTAGTACATTATGAATTTTCTTTCAAGAAAGGTAGGACAGATTCTTTTCAAAAGATCATGGTTTAGCTGCAGGTTTTCTTGAAAGCATGTCCCAAAACGTTCATTAAGTTTCAAAAGAAAGTTTCTCTTATTCTTTTCGAAACTATTAAGCCTTTACTCTTCAAAACAAAGTCTACATACTTATTTTGAAAGGAACCCCATTCCCATGGTAGCTTATACTAACTCCCTGGCTAGCGCACACAATGAAATTTGGTGATAAGGCATAGAAATATTGCAACAAGTAAGATCAAGGGAAACGATAATTCAATCAACATGTGCGGAATTAGTGCCATGGGAATATTAAGTCAGCATATAGGAAAATCTAAGTCACCAGACAAGTTTCAATGGTAAATCCAAGTAAAATGACCTCTTTGTGTGGGAAAAACTCGAAAACATAGTCACTGTGAGTAGTCTCATGGGAAAATTCGATCACTGAAGGGGATGACTTAGTCACTAAGGAATTAGTGCCATGGGAAAACTGGGTCACCGGATGGGAAAACCTTAGTCACCAGACAAGTTTCAATGGCAAATCCCAGTAAAATAACCTATTTGTGGGGGATAAACTCGAGAACCTAGTCACTTTGAGTAGCTTGATGAGATAACTCAGTCAAAGGAGGGGAAACCTTAGTCACTAAGGAACTTGTGCCATGGGAAAATTGGGTCACCGGATGGAAAAACCTCAGTCACCGGACTAGTTCTAATGGAAAATCCTTGTAAAATAACTTCTTTGTGTGGGAAAAACTCGAGAACCTCGTCACTGTAACTAGTCTCATTCGAAAAATCAGTCACAGGGGGGAAAACTTAGTCACTAAGGAATTAGTGCCGTGGGAAAACTGGGGAACCGAATGGGATTAGTCACTGGAGGAGTTTCAAGGGTAAATCCTAGTAAACTAACCTCTTTGTTTGGGAAAAATTCGAAAACGTAGTCACTCTGAGTAGTCTCATGGGAAAACTCGGTCACTAGAGGGGAAAACTTAGTCTCTAAGGAATTAGTGCCATGGGAAAACTGGATCACCGGGTGGGAAAACCTTAGTCACTGGACAAGTTTCAATGGTAAATCCTAGTAAAATAACCTCTTTCTATGGAAAAAACTCGAGAACCTAGTCATTGTGAGTTGCCTCATGGAAAAACTTAGTCACAGAAGGGGATAACTTAGTAACTAAGGAATTAGTGTCATGGGATAAATGAGTCACCTGATGGGAAAACCTTAGTGAACGAAAGAGTTTCAATGGAAAATCAAGTAAAATAACCTATTTGTTTGGGAAAAACTTGAAAACGTAGTCACTGTGAGTTGTCTCATGGGAAACTTGGTCACAGCAGGGGATAACTTAGTCACAAAGCAATTAGTGCCATGGGAATACTAAGTCACCATATTGGAAAATCTTAGTCACTGGGCAAGTTTCAATAGAGCAAGATCAAGGGAGATGGTAATTCAATCAACATGTGCGGAAAAGAGAGCATGCTTACAATTAAAAGTAAGACAAGAACTTCAATCAATTCAAGACGCACATACAAGCAAACATCATTCAATCCTAATCCAGCATATCCGATGCCTTCAGAGACTTCAATCAAATTCAAGCAATATAAGTCGGGTCGCTCTTAGAACGTCGTCGACTGACAAACAGCATCATAGTGTATACATATACATATGCTTAATAGCTAATGTAACGAAGTGCCCTTACTGAAAAACCGTTCGATCCGGGTAATTACGTAAGCTCCGATCGTCCTGGCCAGTACGAAGTCTCGTAAACCTTCAAGAAACATCGCCTAGCTCAGAATTTGAAACTCTATGCTAAGGTCCTTGCTACTGGTCCTACATGGTTTCTATTCCTTAGACAACGGTCCTAACTTTTAGGAAATTCTTTGGAAGTCGAAAATGTTTTCAAACAACTTTGACGTCTGTCGAAGGAACGCGGAAAACTCTAAGTTAACATTTTCAAATCTTTCCAAAACTCAGAATCTTTAAAGAGCATCAAGGCTAGATTCTTACCAATCAATTTTAAGGCCTTAAACAAAGTTTTAATCCAAAAACAGACACAAAACCTCAAAGGGTCAATTCTGGCCATGTTTCTTAAATTCACAAAATCTTCATATTTTTACCAAACAAGCCATTAAACTACTCAAGACAATTTCACAAACCAAAACCTAACTTCCATTTCAAGTTTTCTAAACAAAGTTTCAAGTCTTGAGTTCAAAAATCTTCTAAGTGTCAAAAACACAACAATTTCATCCCAATAACAAATTTTTCAAATCCTAAGTTTTCTTGACTTAGCAAAAACCCTAATTAAGCTATGAGGTCTAAGATCCAATTTACCCAAAATCTCAATTTTAACCTTCAAATTCCAAATTTCCAAAGTGCTCTAGAAATCAATTCTCTAGGGTTTTAAATACACAATTTTCACTAGGCCCTTTTGCACTAATTAGGGAAAAAACTTTCCTACAACTCAAAACCATTTTCAAGCATTTAAACACACTCCAAACAAGTTAGAAAATCAATTTATCCCCATGTTTCAATTATGCCCAGAATTCAGCCAAGCCCCAAACAATACCAAAATCTATTTTTCTTTCAAAACTAACTTGTACACATCAAAGGTTACACGAAATCTATGGTAAAACTAAATTTCAAAGTTTGAAAATCACTTATTCACACAATCAATTTTCCAAAAACCTAGCTTCCAAGAAACCAACAAAAGCAACCCTAAAGGAACCAAAACTCAACCAATGCAAAATCTAATTGGTTCAAATTGAAGCTTATTATCATGGGAACAACATTTGTGAAGGGACTTTCAAGTTCTATTACTTGCATAAAAACCAAACTCAATAAATTGAAAAACCGAATTGGTAGAAGTGTAGATCAAGAGGAGGGGAGCATTTTACCTTAAAGCACCAAGTGAAGAAGAAAAGAGGAAGGGGCTGCCATAGTGGAGCAAGGATTCGGCCATGGAGAGGAAAAGAGGAAGAAGATGATGAATAGTGAAGAAGCTCTCACTTTCTCTTTCTAAATTCTCCCTTAAACTCACTTAAATGATGCTTAAGTGAAAAAAACACATGGAGACCCTTATTTGAAGGGGGAGCCACGGCCTAGAGTGGCAAAAGGGGTCAAATTTCAACTCTTAATTAACCCTAGGGACCAAAGTGTGAAGGGTAAAAGGTTAAAGTAAAAATCTCTTTTTACTATTTGAGGACCAAAGTGTAAACTCTGAAAGGGCAAGGATTAAACCATAAATTTTGAAAGGGCAAGGACCAAACTAGGATTATAGGAGATTAGGAAAATATCTTGAATATTTTATTATTATATTCCTAATCCATGACGCGTCAGTGCGTCAATGCGTCAGTGCGTCAATGCGTCAGTGTGTCATTGCGTCAGTGCGTCAAGTCACTGGTCGTGATCTGGTTCTGGTCATCAATGAGTATCTCAGTACCACTGAGAATATCTGTCCCGGGGTCGTTTATCAGTTTCGAGGTACCGGGCCGGCACAATTCGGGGTTGGGTCGATCTTTTGCGAAGTCCGCTCCATGCTGCCCGAAAACACTATTCACCCTGTCAAAATTCACGAAATTTGTCATCACGAAATTGGTCTCGAACGCCAAACGAAATCGTTAGGGGCTTTTCAAATTCTCGATCCGGGGTCCCGAAGTCGTCTGTTCCGCCTGCTGAAGTTTCGGCTAAAAGTCCCGTTAGCGCGAGAAATCCTTCCCGGGCGCAGGGAGGAAACCCTATCAATATTACAGTCGTTCTTCACGAAATTCTTCACTAAACGTCATGGTGATAGTGAGAACGTCTTATTCTCGTCTGAAATCAAAGTCAGGTCTAGCTTGGTTTCCTACCAAGTGTCGCAAAGAATACTTCATCAGTACTTCGGCCGACGATATTGCTTGCCGATGCCACCAAGTGGATCCAAACAGTACCTTCGAATAATTAAATAATTATTTAATTACTGGGGAAAATTCCGGGAGTTACAATTTTCATACTTAGGAACATCTATCTACTTGAATAAGAACTGCATAGATCCATACAAAGCATTATCAAAAGCAGAACATCAAGCAAAGTATAGAAGAGGAGTACGTCTGGCCTCTCACAAAAAAGTCAGTCCGCCAGTTAAGTTCATGTGACTTAAGGAGAACGTCCGGCAACTCAACCATGTGTACGAGTACGTCTGGGAACTCTATCGAGAGTTTGTCTGCCAAGTCATATAGAAGAGTTCGTTCGGCAAAGATTCAGAAGAGTTAGTCTGTCATAACTATCTCAGCAATCAAGGCCATCTACCTCGTCAGAGCATTAATGAAGCACTGTTGAGCACAGAATGAAGAAAGGGACATAATCAATAATTTATTCCTCGTTTCTGCAAACTTCTCTGTTGTTCCTTAAATCAAGAAACTTTCACAGAAGGCAACAACGGATTTTCTGAACATAGTATCTCCTCAACGATCAAATTCAAATCTTTTTTTTAGAACATTAATTGATCTCTTAGCTAGATTGCATGAACATTTAATGACGAAGTTCAACCTCAAGGCATAAAGCATTGAAACGCCAGACTACGTTAACCTTCGCCATTAATGCTGCAGTAAATGCATGGCAGAATGCATTTAATGCTGAACCAGTGATGCAGAAGAATCCGTTACTCACAAGGAGGCGAAAATATTTTCAAATCTTCATCAAAGCCCCCAATGTTCATCCTACTGAAGATATAAATAGAAAACTTGGCATCCGGATTCAGTTGGCGACTTACACACGATCGAAGCATTCATTCCTTCTAACTTCATATACTGCGATCTATTTACAAGCCATAACTCAGAAATTCAAAGCTATTTTTACTTGAGTTAAGTCGTCTGCTAGTGTGAAGATTTCCCAGAGTGGTACTCTCAAATTCCTCTCACACAACCCTATCAGAGAATTAAACTGTTCATTATCTTTGTAATCGGCTCTTCATATTTCTACCCACTCTTACCCAAGAGACTTTGTAGAAACACAAAACCTTCTTGCAAAAGAACTGGGAGAAGTCCTATCTAATACTTGTAAAGGAGAATTCTTGATTGAATACTTGTAAAGGATTAGTCCTCAGAATACTGGGAGAAGTTCTGGAAAATACTTGTACTATTTTGTGAAAATAGTGAAAATAGTGAAAATCTTGGTGAAGCCAAGGACTGGACGTGGCCTCGTCGATTAAGGGGGTGAAACAGGATAAATACTGTGTGTATTTTACTTTTCAGCTTTAAGTTACCTTCCGCTGCTCTCACTAGCAAAAATCTTTAAAACTAATAACTGCCTTTATTGAAAAGAATTACAAAAATCACACACACAATTCAAACCCCCCCTTTCTTGTGTGTTTTTCTCACTATCATTAAGGACTATGGGGTAGTAGTAGGGGTGCATATAAACTTTTTGGGTGTTTTAACTAATTTCATTTTGGGGGAACAGGGTAAGTTTTGCTACATGACTTTTGTGTGGGTCTCTTCATCGGGATCCACAGGGAAGTATGTCGGTCTTATGAGCTCTAGTCATAGGATTTCATAGCCTTGATGTATTTTCCACTTTTGGGCTTGTTCAGTCACTATTATAACTTTACTTTTCACCCTAAACATGGTCATGTAACTATGCATGTCTCAAACTACTTAGCGACACCGCTCACAAAGAGACATGTAGATATGGGTATTTATGTATGCATACCGTCTTAGCATGATCTCAAAAAAAAATATGCTCGCATTTTCGAAAACTCCAAAGATTTTCCGCATAGTTATTTACTGTTCATTTGCTACAGTAACACCCTGAAAATCAGGGTGTTACAGTCTAGGCTGAGGCATTGAGTTTTGCCTATGTTAAAATATGTACTTTGTGTGTTGAATTGATTTTCTAACTAGCTTTTGGGTGTGCTAAACTGCTTGTTAATGATTTCAGGTATTGAGGAAAGGTTTTTCCCTATTTAGTGTACAAGGGCCTAGAGAAAATTGGGTGTTAATACTTGGAAAATTGATTATAGAAAGTGTAGGAAACATGGAATTAAAAGAGTGAAAATGGAGCTTTCGGGTAAATTGGATTTTGGAACTCATAGCTTGAATTTGAGTTTTTGATAAACTTGGAAAAATTGGAGAGTACTATAAAAATGGAAATAAAAGTTGTGTGTTGGAATCTGTAATTGTTTTGATAAATTTAGTGGAGTGTTTACTGAAAATTTTGAGTTTTTAGGGTTTTGGAACTTTGGGACAGAATTGAACACTCGGTGAGTTGTATTTGTTTTTGCCTTCAAAACCTTGTTTAAGGACTTCAAAATGGTTTGCAAGCATCTAGCCTTGATGCTCTTTCAAAGGTTTAAAGTTTTGGGAAGTTTTGATTTTGTAACTCAGTGTTTTCTGAATTCTTTTAACGATCATCGAAGTTGTTAAAACTGTTTTCGGCTTCCAAGGATCTCCCTAAGATGTAAGACCATTGATTAGGTGACAGAATCCTTGATAAGAACAGCACCAAGACCGTAGGTAAGAGTTCCAAGTTCTAAGCTAGGTTGTGTTTATTGAAGGATCACGAGACTCCGAACCGATCTCGACGCACGGAGCTTACGTAACCGCCAAGATTGGTTGCCATTACTGTAAGGAAACTTCGTTTCATTAGATACGAAGCATAAGTATTAATTATGTTAATGTATGCAATATGATTTCAGAAATTGTAGTTGATGGCGTTTTGAGAACGACCCGATTTAGAACTATATTTATTGTGATATTAATGCAAGTATCTGAAGGCATCTAATATACTGTTCATTTGCTACAGTAACGCCCTGAAAATCGGGGTGTTACAGTCTCGGTTGAGGAATTGTGGTTTGCCTATGTTAAAATGTGTACTTTGTGTGTTCAAATGATATTCTAACTAGCTTATGGGTGTGTTGATCTGCTTGTTAATGGTTTTGGGTATTGAGGTAAGGTTTTAGCCCTATTTAGTGTACAAGGGCCTAGAGAAAATTGTGAGTTAATACTTGGAAAATTGATTTTAGAAAGTGTAGGAAACATGGATTTAAAAGAGTGGAAATTGATTTTGGAACTCCTAGCTTGAATTTGAGTTTTTGATAAACTGGGAAAATTGGAGAGTAGTATAAAAATGGAAATAAAAGTTGTGTATTGAATTCTGTAATGGTTTTGAGACATTTAGTGGAGTGTTTAGTGTAAATTTGGAGTTTTTGAGGTTTTGGAACGTTGGGACAGAATTGAACTCTCGGTGAGTTGTGTTTATTTGTGCCTTCAAAACCTTGTTTAAGGACATCAAATTGGTTTGTAAGCATCTAGCCTTGATGCTCTTTAAAAGGTTTAAAGTTTTGGGATGTCTTGATTTTGTAACTCCGTATTTCTGAATTCTTTTAACGATCATCGAAGTTGTTAAAAATGTTTTCGGCATCCAAGGATCTCCCTAAGATGTAGGGCCATTATTGAGGTTATAGAAACCATGATTAGACCAACACCAAGACCGTAGTTCTGAGTTCCAAGTTCTAAGCTAGGCTTTGTTTATTGATGGATCACGAGACTACAAACCGATCGAGACGCACGGAGCTTACGTAACCGCCAAGATCGGTTGCCATTACTATAAGGGAACTTCGTTTCATTAGCTACTAAGCATAAGTATTAATTATGTAAATGTATGCACTACGATTTCGAAAATTGTTGTTGATGGAGTTTTGAGAACGACCTGATTTAGAATTGTTTTTATTGTGATCATAATTAAAGTATCTGAAGGCATCTGATATACTATTCATTTGCTACAGTAACGCCCGCAAAATCGGGGTGTTACAGTCTTAGTTGAGGCATTGAGTTTTGCCTATGCTTAAATGTGTACTTCGTGTGTTAAATTGATTTTCTAACTACCTTTTGAATGTGTTAAACTGCTTGTAAATGATTTCGGGTATTGAGGAAAGGTTTGCCCTATTCAGTGTACAAGGGCCAAGAGAAAATTGTGTGTTAATACATGGAAAATTGATTTTAGGAAGTGTAGGAAACTTGGAATTAAGAGAGTGGAAATGGAGCTTTCGGGAAAATTGGATTTTGGAACTCATAGCTTGAATTTGATTTTTTGATAAACTGGGAAAAATTGGAGAGTAGTATAAAAATGGAAATAAAAGTTGTGTTTTAGATTCTGTAATGGTTTTGAGAAATTTAGTGGAGTCTTAAGTTAAAATTTGGAGTTCTTAGGGTTTTGGAACATTGGGACAGAATTGAACACTCAGTGAGTTGTGTTTGTTTTTTCCTTCAAAACCTTGTTTAAGGACTTCAAAATGGTTGCTAAGCATGTAGCCATGGCGCTCTTTCAAATGTTTAAAGTTTTGGGAAGTTTTGATTTTGTAACTTAGTGTTTTCTCAATTCTCTTAACGATCGTCGAAGTTGTTAAAAACGTTTTCTGCTTCCAAGGATCTCCCAAAGATGTACGACCATTATTTAGGTGATTGAAACCTTGATTAGACAAGCACCATGACCGTAGGTCTGAGTTCCAAGTTCTAAGCTAGGCTGTGTTTATTGAAGGACCACGAGTCTCCGAACCGATCGAGGTGCCCGGAGCTACGTAACCGCTTAGATCGATTGCCATTACGGTATGGGCACTTCGTTTCATTAGCTTCTAAGCATAAGTATTAATTATGTGCATGTATGCACCTTTATTTCAGAAATTTTTGTTGATGGCGTTTTGAGAACGACCCGATTTAGAGCTTTATTTATTTTGATATTAATGCAAGTATCTGAAGGCATCTGATATACTGTTCATTTGCTACAGTAACGCCCTCAAAATCGGGGTGTTACAGTCTTGGTTGAGGCATTGAGTATAGCCTATGTTAAAATGTGTACATTGTGTGTGCAATTGAGTTTCTAACTAGCTTTTGGGTCTGTTAAACTGCATGTTCATAATTTTGGGTAATGAGGTAAGGTTTTGCCCTATTTAGTTCACAAGGGCCTGCAAAAAATTGTGTGATAATACTTGGAAAATGTAATTTAGAAAGTGTATGAAAACATGGATTTAAAAGAGTGGAAATGGAGCTTTCGGGAAAATTGGATTTTGGAATTCATAGCTTGAATTTGAGTTTTTGATAAACTGGGAAAATTTGGAGAGTAGTATAAAAATGGTAAGAAAAGTTGTGTTTTCTATTCTGTAATGGTTTTGAGAAATTTAGTGGAGTCTTAAGTGAAAATTTGGAGTTTTTAGGGTTTTGGAACATTGGGACAGAATTGAACACTGGGTGAGTTGTGTTTGTTTTTGCCTTTAAAACCTTGATTAAGGACTTCAAAATGGTTTGTAAGCAACTAGCCTTGACGCTCTTTCAAATGTTTAAAGTTTTGCGAAGTTTTGATTTTGTAACTCAATGTTTTCTGAATTCTTTTAACGATCGTCGAAGTTGTTGAAAAAGTTTTCCGCTTCCAAGGATCTCCCTAAGATGCAGGACCATTGTTTTGGTGATTGAAACCTTGATTGGACCAGCACTAAGACCGTAGGTCTGAGTTCCAAGTTCTAAGCTATGCTGTGATTGTTGAAGGATCACGAGACTCCGAACCGATCGAGATGCACGGAGCTTACGTAACCTCCAAGATCGGTTGCCATTACTGTAAGGGCACTTCGTTCCATTAGCTACTAAGCATAAGTATTAATTTTGTGAATGTATGCACTATGATTTCTGAATTGTAGTTGATGGCGTTTTGAGAACGACCCGATTTAGAACTGTATTTATTGTGATATTAATGCAAGTATCTGAAGGCATCTAATATACTGTTCATTTTCTACAGTAGCTCCCTGAAAATCGGGGTGTTACAGTCTTGGTTGAGGCATCGAGTTTTGACTATGTTAAAATGTGTACTTTGTGTGTTCTATTGGTTTTCTAACTAGCTTATGGGTGTGTTAATCTGCATGTTAATGATGTTGGGTATTGAGGTAAGGTTTTGCCCTATTTGGTTCACAAGGGCCTAGAGAAAGTTGTGTGTTAATACTTGGAAAATTGATTTTAGAAAGTGTAGGAAACATGGATTTAAAAGAGTGAAAATGGAGATTTCGGGTAAATTGGAATTTGGAACTCATAGCTTGAATTTTAGTTTTTGATAAACTGGGAAAAATTGGAGAGTAGTATAAAAATGGAAATAAAAGTTGTGTTTTGGATTGTGTAATGGTTTTGAGAAATTTAGTGGAGTGTTTAGTGTAAATTTGGAGTTTTTGGGGTTTTGGAACTTTGGGACAGAATTGAACACTCGGTTAGTTGTGTTTGTTTTTGCCTTCAAAACCTTGTTTAAGGACATTGAAATGGTTTGTAAGCATCTAGCCTTGATTCTCTTTAAAAGGTTTAAAGTTTTGGGAATTTTTGATTTTGTAACTCAGTGTTTTCTGAATTCTTTTAACGATCGTCGAAGTTGTCAAAAACGTTTTCGGCTTCCAAGGATCTCCCTAAGATGTACGACCATTGTTTAGGTGATAGAAACCTTGATTAGAGCAGCATCCAGACCGTAAGTCTGAGTTCCAAGTTCTAAGCTAGGCTTTGTTTATTGAAGGATCATGAGACTCCGAGCCGATCGAGACCCGCGGAGCTTACGTAATCACCAAGATCAGTTGCCATTACTGTAAGGGAACTTCGTATCATTAGCTACTAAGCATAAGCATTAATTATGTGAATGTATGCACTTTGATTTCAGAAATTTTAGTTGATGGACTTTTGAGAACGACCCGATTTATAACTGTATTTACTGCGATATTAATGCAAGTATCTGAAGGCATCTGATATACTGTTCATTTTCTACAGTAACGCCCACAAAATAGGGGTGTTACAGTCTTAGTTGAGGCATTGAGTTTTGCCTATGTTTAAATGTGTACTTCGTGTGTTAAATTGATTTTCTAACTACCTTTTGGGTGTGTTAAACTTCTTGTAAATGATTTCGGGTATTGAGGAAAGGTTTGACCTATTTTGTGTACAAGAGCCTAGAGAAAATTGTGTGTTAATACTTGGAAAATTTATTTTAGGAAGTGTAAGAAACTTGGAATTAAAAGAGTGGAAATGGAGATTTCGGATAAATTGGATTTTGGAACTCATAGCTTGAATTTGAGTTTTTGATAAACTGGGAAAAATTAGAGAGTAGTATTAAAATGGAAATAAAAGTTGTGTTTTGGATTCTGTAATGGTTTTGAGAAATTTGGTGTAGTGTTTAGTGAATATTGGGAGTTTTTAGAGTTTTGGAACTTTGGTAAAAAATTGAACACTCGGTGAGTTGTGTTTGTTTTTTCCTTCAAAACCTTGTTATGGACTTCAAAATGGTTTGTAAGTATCTTGCCTTGATGCTCTTTCAAAGGTTTAAAGTTTTAGGATGTTTTGATTTGGTAACTCAGTGTTTTCTAAATTCATTTAACGATCGTCAAATTTGTTAAAAACGTTTTCAGCTTCCAAGGATCTCCCAAAGATGTACGACCATTGTTTAGGTGATAGAAACCTTGATTAGACAAGCACCAAGACCGTAGGTCTGAGTTCCAAGTTCTAAGCTAGGCTAGTTTATTGTAGGACCACGAGACTCTGAACCGATCGAGGCGCCCGGAGCTACGTAACCGCTTAGATCGATTGCCATTACGGTAAGGGCTCTTCGTTTCGTTAGCTACTAAGCATAAGAATTAATTATGTGAATGTATGCACTTTGATTTCAGAAATTTTAGTTGATGGACTTTTGATAAACTGGGAAAAATTGGAGAGTAGTATAAAAATGGAAATAAAAGTTGTGTTTTGGATTCTGTAATGGTTTTGAGAACTTTCATGGACTGTGGGTCTCTTGACCGGGATCCACAGGAAGTATATCGGTCTTATGAGGTCTAGTCATAGGATTTCATAGCCTTGATGAATTTTCCACTTTTGGGGCTGGTCGGTCTGTAACATAAACTTTACTTTTTTCACTACACATGGTCATGTAATTATGCACGTCTCAAACTACTTAGCGACATCGCTCACGAAGAGCTATGTAGATATGAGTATTTATGTACGCATACCAGTCTTAGCATGATCTCAAAAAAATTATGCTCGCTTTTTCGAAAACTCCAAATATTTTCCGCATAGTTATTTACTGTTCATTTGCTACAATTACGCCCTGAAAATCGGGGTGTTCCATTGTGGTATTAGAGCTCCGGTTTAGAGTACCAGGAGCTGTTGGGGAATAGATCTTTTGTGCTAGGATGTGTGATCTATGTCATGTTTAGTCTGAAGGTCGGTTTAGAGTACCAGGAGCTGTTGGGGAATAGATCTTTTGTGCTAGGATGTGTGATCTATGTCATGTTTAGTCTGAAGGTCGTTCATGTGGGAAGGACCTTGTGTGAAAAACTTGTTTACTCCTGATGAATTAGACATAGTGTGTGAATGATCTTGTGCTTAATGCGAGATGGGGGAAAACATTAACCGCATGGTCCAAGCCATGACCAACCTAACCAATGTCGTGGCCCAACAAGCTGCCACTAGCGACACCCGGTTCACAACAGCCACCCAACACCAAGCAGCGGAAGAGGCTCGTGCTGCACGACAGCATGAAAGGGACGAGGCCCTACCCCAAGCTAAGGGACTCAATGATTTCCGTCGTCACGACCCACCCAAGTTCCTGGGAGACTCCGGTCCTGATAACGCTGACCTCTGGATTCAGAAGATAGAGAAGATCTTCGGGCTGCTACAGACCCTGGAGGGATCTAAGGTGGGGTTCGCTACCTTTTTGCTCTTAGGGGATGCTGAGTATTGGTGGCATGGGGCCAGATGAATCTTGGAAGTGAATCAGACGGTGGTGAACTGGACCACATTCCGGAATGCATTCCTGGACAAGTACTATCCGTTGAATGCTAGAGAAGAGAAGGAGTCGCAATTCCTTAAGCTGTATCAAGAGAGCATGTCCGTCGACGAGTACGCCGCAAAGCTTGAATCCCTATCCAAGCACTTCAGATTCTTCCAGCAGAACATCGACAGGTCCTACCTGTGCACCCGATTCACGAAGGGGCTTTGCTATGAAATGGAGAAATCTGGTAGACCCTTGGGAATCCGCCAGTATCAGCCTCTGGTGGAAAAGTGAGAAAGGTAAGAAGAAGGGTAGTGGGGGACCCTTCAGGACAGGATCCCCTGATCAAGGGGACTCAAACAAAAGGAAGGCGCCACCAGAAGAAACCGTATCGCCGCCCACGTGGGAGGGGCCAACCTACTGGGTCTTACAAGTCAACGACTACTGTCGCGATGAGCTAGGATACTCAGGCCTAGACAAAGGAACCCACCTGTTTCAAATGTGGGAAGTTGGGGCATTATGCAAATTCCTGCCCAACCTCAGAGTAGACATGCTGGAACTGCCGCAAGTTGGGACACCTATCTAGAGACTACTAAGAACCTAAAGCAGAACCGGGCGTGAATTCAGTAAGGGGAACCTGTACGACGGCCAGGGGACGAGTTTACCTTATAAACGGGAAGGAAGCTGTTGGTACCGAGGGGCTAATCCAAGGGAAGTGTGACATCGCTGGTAAAACCTTATCTGTATTGTTTGACTCGGGCGCAACGCATTCATTCATCTTTGTGGATTGTGCGGGTCGACTGAAATTGCATGTTTCCCCACTGCCTTTTGATTTAGTGATTACTACTCCTGCAAATGACTCCTTGATTGCAAATACCGCCTGCCTGCTTTGCCCGGTGGCGGTATAAGGAAGAAATTTCCTTGCCAACCTTATATGTATACCCATTAAAAACTTAGAAGTAATACTAGGGATGGGTTGGCTTTCCCAACATCATGTCTTACTGAATTGTGCAAGTAAGACTGTGATTTTTCCAGAAGCAGGTGTCTCCGAGTACCTGACGGAGAACCTCTTGAGCATCTCCTTGAATGGAGGATTGCAAGAATATCTTCTGTCAGCAAGTGCGGGGGAGAGGGTGGAGGTCGACATGCGTGGCCTGCCGACAGTTCGAGACTACGTAGATGTTTTCCCAGACTATGTTCCGGGCCTACCATCGGTACGGGAAATAGAGTTCACAATCGACATAGTCCCAGGAGTGAGGCCAATCACTACTGCTCCCTACCGGATGGCACCGGCAGAGTTAGTAAAACTCAAGAACTAGATAGAAGACCTTGCCGCGAAGGGGTTCATCAAACCCAGCGTTTCCCCATGGGAGCGCCTGTGCTACAAGTCAAGAAGAAGGACGAAAAATCCAGACTTTGCGTGGACTATTGACAGCTGAAGAAGGTGACGGTAAAAAACCAATACCCTCGATGTGATGGACCAACTTAAGGGGCGGCTGTGTCTTCCAAGATCAACCTGAAGTCCGGATACCATCAAATCCAGGTCCGAGATGAAGATATACCAAAAATCGAATTCAGGTTCTGCTACGGACACTATGAATACCTCGTGATGTCGTTTAGAGTGACTAATGCGCTGGCTATTTTCATGGATTACATGAGTCAGATTTTTAGCCAGTTTGTGGTGGTGTTTATTGACGACATGCTCATGTATTCTAAGGGTCAAGCTAAGCACAAGAATCACCTCCGAGTAGTGTTGCAAGTGTTGAGAGAGAAGAAGTTGTAGGCCAATCCCTCAAAGTGCGAGTTCTGTCTAGAGGAGATGAAATTTTTGGGGCACGTAATCTCAAAGGAGGGGATCGCGGTTGACCTAGCCAAAGTGGAGACTGTTCTGGCATGGGAGCGGTCGAGGACGGTAACAGAAATAAGGAGTTTTGTCGGCTTGGCCGGCTACTACCGACTTTTTATTGAGGGGTTCTTTAAGATACTAAGACCATTCACTCAACTCACTAGGAAGGACCAAACCTTTGCATGGACGAAGTAGTGCGAATCTAGTTTCTAGCAGATGAAAGAGCGACTGACGACTTCTCCAGTGTTAGTCCTACCAGAATCTGGCGAACCATATGAG
The DNA here is from genome assembly GCA_030819835.1 of Acmispon strigosus. NCBI lineage: Eukaryota > Viridiplantae > Streptophyta > Magnoliopsida > Fabales > Fabaceae > Acmispon > Acmispon strigosus. The sequence continues at coordinate 13,454,488 of JAUAMA010000004.1, read as the reverse complement.
ATCTACTGTGACGCATCTCACCAGGGTTTGGGTTGTCTCCTGATGCAGAACCGGAGGGTGGTAGCCTATCTCGCGACAGTTGAAGACCCACGAGCAGAACTACCCAACTCATGACTTGGAACTCGCAGCAGAAGTGTTTGCGCTCAAAATATGGAGATATTACCTATACGGGAGCACCTTCACAATTTTTAGTGATCACAAGAGTTTGAAGTACCTGTTTGATCAGAAGGAACTGAATATGAGGCAGCATGGTTGGATGGAATTCATCAAGGATTACGATATCGTGTTGTGATAGCCAAATCCGCAAGTGTACGGTGGTTACCGAAGTAGTATAAAAGATTATCGTCTCCACAGGGATAGGTGTTTTCAAAGTCCAAAATTCAATTGCTTAGAACTTAGTGCAGAAAAATAAATTGTTTGCTTTTTGGTTGTTTGTAAGAAATAGGAAATATGATTTGCAAAGAGAAAATTATATAAGAAGCTAAGCACTTGGGTTGAGTTGAATCACTTATAATTCATGCTTTAGAATCAATTCTATATCTGAAATTTTAGCAAGAGTTCATGGTTGTTCTAGCCTAGGTTCCTTACAAGTTAATTCCTTAAACAAGTAAAGCTTTCATTTAAATTACCAAAACCAATTCCTTAGTATTTTTTTAATTAAAATGAAGAATAAGTTCTGAATTCAGGCCAACTATAACAAAGCCATCCTTATACCTAAGTGACATGCATTTGTTCGTCCAATTCATATTTCCCTTATTTCCTAACAATTTCCATTGTACATGGAATAAGCAAGAACACTTGTATACATCAAGATAGAATAAGCACAAAGAATTGGAACCATGAAATGCAATTTATTCAGATATAAAAACAAAACTAAAACAAGGTTACAAGCTAAACAAACTACAACCCAAGAACTTAAAGAAATTAGCCAAGCATGGCTAAGAAAGACATAATTAAAAACCTGGATTAGGAGCTCAAGAAAAGGCTACCCACAACTCAGGATAGTGCTCTGGAGCAAGGGGGAAGAAGTATCTAAGTGTATCAAGGTGTGTTTACAAAAGAACCCAAATGTCCTATTTATAGCTTTCCAACTCTGCGACCCAACGCTTGAGCGCTAGGATTTAAGTGTCAGACCTGGCCAAACAGGGGCTCAACGCATAGCATTGGCCCCTCCAACGCTTGGGTGTTGGCTAAATGCAACAACTGTGTTCTAGGCAGAATACAAACGCATGAGCATTGGGCTTCCAACGCTCAAGCGTTGGCACGACTGCTGCTTCAATGCCTTGGTTGTTTTATTTTTCCTTCCTGATGGGACTTCATGGCCATCAATGGCCTTCAAGTAGCCTCTTTCTTGTCCCTTCTTGACTCTGAAACCTCCCTTTCTTCATCATTTCTTCATTCATGACTTAATTCCCATGTGATAAACAAGAGGAATGCTTCATCTTCTCCCTTCAAATTCAGTCCTTCAACTTTTGATAATTGCAACTACGTCCCCACAGATATGCTTAATGTAACCAGATTCCTAAAAAGACTAAAAACCTAATTAAAACATCTAAAAAGAGACTAAAAATGGCTAAAAACACAAAATCACTACTCACCTACATGAAAAAGCAAAAGTGAAGAAAATCCTAACAAAACGAAGAAGAATCTATGAGTCTCAATAAAAATAAAATAAAATGAATTAAAAAGACCCTAAAAACATCATATGAAATCCAGTCATCACGTTGCAGTATCACCCGGGAAAGGCGAACGTAGTTGCGGATGCCCTGAGCCATAAGTCGATCCACGTCTCTGCCATGATGGCAAAAGAAACGGAGCACCTGGAAAAGTTTCGGGACATGAGTTTGGATGTGTAGGTAACCCTAAGGATATTGACTTTCGTAATGATCACGGTCTCCAGCGACTTAATGATGAAGATCAAGGAAAAGCAGATGCAAGGTGAATAACTTTTGGAAAAGCAGAACTGGATCATCTTAGGCAAGGCGCCTGACTTCAAGGTGGGGCCGGATGACATCCTAAGGTGTAAGGGTAAAATATGTGTGCCCAATGATGAGAACGTGAGGAGGATAATCCTATATGAGGGCCACAGGAGCAAGTTGAGCATCCACCCAGGATCGACGAAGATGTACCAGGACCTTTAATTGAACAATTGGTGGCCCAGGATGAAGAAACATGTGGCTGAATATGTGGTGTCTTGCCTGACATGTGGCAGGGAATGTTTCATCCTTCGATGTCCCCGAATGGAAGTGGGACAGCATATCAATGGACTTCGTGGTTGCCTTACCGCGAACCCGGAAGAGGTACGATTCGATTTGGGTAATCGTTGTCTGACTGACCAAGTCATCTCATTTCCTACCAGTAAAGATAACCTTCAATGTGAAACAGTTGGCAGAGGTGTACGTTGCTGAGATCGTGCGGTTGCACGGGGTGCCCTTAAGTATGTGAAGAAGGTCTTGCTCCTGACCCTGGCTGTGGTTTTGATGACGACAAACTCATCAACAAAAAGAAGAAAAGAAGACTTCAAAAGAATCAAGCACTCAAGTCCATCAATAGTCTAGAAGTCTTAGAATTAGGTGAGTTATGCTTCTAAAGGTTTATTAAAGCATAAAGGCTCTCAAAACACCTAATCTAATCAAGCTAAGTGTTTTCATAACTTAAAAGAAGTAGAAAACCTTAAGCAAGACTCAAAGAATAAGTTTCTGGAAAATGGGCTTATGTGTAATCGATTACACCATTATGGTAATCGATTACACCAAGGCAAGTAATCGATTACTCCAGTCTTGTAATCAATTACATGTTTGAAATTCAAATTCAAACTGAAACGGTCACTTGTGTAATCGATTACACTAAGTGTGGTAATCGATTACCAGAACGAAAAGTTGCATCTTTTCATGAACCATTGTGTCCCAAACCTTTTGAAAAGGGTTGTGATGGTTCAAGGACGTTTCCCTTGCCTATATAAAGACCATTTGAGTCCAGAAAACATAACACACAAGAACAACAACATAGAACACACACACACACGAAATTTACACATTTCACATGAGAAAAACACATTAGGCCAAAGCTTTTTCAAATAAGTTCATCTTTCAGAACTTAAATCCTTTAGAGCCTAAATTCTGAGTTCATGATCTTCATGTTTACAATAACACATTTGTTGTTCATATCTTGAAGAACTCAGAATTGTATTATGCTTAAAAGCCTTAAAGCATAATTTCTCATGTTCAATCCAATTGTGTGTTAAAGGATTGAAACAGCCAAGTGTAATATCTCCTTCATCTCTTTCTGTAAGATTGAGTTTTTCACCGTGGTATTCGGTGAAGGGTTGTTGTCACTGAAAGTGGTTTGCTTTCAGGGTTCTGGTTGAAGACAAGTTTGTCTTCAAGGTCTGAGGGTGGTTTGCCTTCAGGAATTGAAAGCGGTTTGCTTTCAAGGGCTGTTGAAAGCGGTTTGCTTTCACAGGATATTGGTAGAAGTTCTTGGGGTCCTTGGGTTAGGAACTTGTTAGAAATTCTTATCAATAGTGGAAAAATCCTCAAGGGGTTTTCTTGAGGGACTGGACGTAGTCTTCGGTGGATTGAAGGCGAACCAGGATAAAATCTTGTGTGTGATTCTCTTTATCCTTCACATTTACTTTCAAGTATTGTTCATATCCGCTGCAATCACAAAGATCAACTCGTGATCATCAGAAACTTGAAAGTAACGATTTCAATAAGGCGAAAATTGGGGCAACACTGATTCACCCCCCCTCTCAAGTTGCTATCTGTTCTAACAAAGTATCATCTCGGATCGGGACCCTAAGTTCACGTCCTGCTTCTGGGGGGCACGGCATGAGGCCCTTGGGACAAAATTAAGATTAAGTTCTGCCTATCACCCTAGACAGGCGGCCAGACCGAGCGGACAATACAATCCCTGGAGGACCTATTGAGGGCTTGTGTCTTAGATCAACAGGAGAGCTGGGATGAACTGCTACCCTTGACAGAGTTTACTTACATTAACAACTACCTTTCCAATATAGGTATGGCCCTGTATGTAACATCCCTCATTTCCAACTGCTTATATGATAAACACTTCCTGTACATTCTAAGACGATTGGCAAAAGATCGAGCCAAGTCATTAGCCTAAGAATGCAATACAGATGAAATACTTTGTATCCGATCGCTTAAATTTATCTTAAGTGATCTAATATCATCCTTAACTATCTCATCAATCTTAAAATAATTTTACCATGATATTTGATCATCGTACTAATCCTCGTATTAGTTTAACCGGTAAAATCCCACACTGTCGGAATGAGCTTTTACCGACTTTATTCTCATTTTCTTTCTAGCAATCAGCCTGGTACGTACTTACTCTCTTCTCTCATCTCAGATACTACATTGAATATAAATATATATTGTTTCCCATGACACATGCTTTTGTCTTCATGCTAAAAGTACAATACATGAATTATTCCTTCAATAATCCAAGTGTCTTATTGCTTGAAACTCGAGATGAACTATAAATACTCTTTCCTTTCCTTTCCATACGTAGCAACCCCATCATCTTCACTCACATATTTTCTTTGTGCCTAAGAGAAAGGAAATATTCAGATTTCACATGTCATTACATGACAAAAACATCAGTCACATGTCATAATGCATTGTACATGCACACTAATGATTCATTAACTTACACACCTCTATACTATCAACCTTCTCACCATTTCCATTTTTATTTTCTACTGCTTTCGTCCATCAGACCAGCATCATCATCTTCATACATTAACTCTAGCAACTATTCCTCCCATAAACAACAAAGCTTTCATTCTTTCCTTTCTAGCATGCAAAGGACATTGCACACTATTTCCATTGCTGCCATCTTTCTTTCCTTTTAGACGCAGCAGCAACATCATCCTCCAGCATTTAGTCCCAGCACCTATTTACTCACTATGATACAAGCTTTCCTTTCATTTCTTGTTTACCACGCAAGAGACACACACTATTACACTTGTGATTTCTTTGTGAACAAGAACCTCTGCTGTTCCAACTCTTTTCTGGTCACAAGAATGATAAATAGCAGGACTCCAATGTTCCATTTCACTCCCCATAACACAACTTCTCTCTCACTTCCGTTTTCTCTCACTATTCAGCATCCTCTAACTTTCACTTTGCAGCCCTTATTTCTTTCATCTCTGTCCTGGATTATGAACTTCATGGACCCAGAAAGAGGCATCACTATGAAGTATAGGAGAATGTAATGAACTCCTTCCTCTCTGCCTTGTTTTTCCGTTGAACATCATCTCCATGGGTATCTTCTAAACCACCCCAAACCTCCATGAAAACATCGTTTCTGTGCACCAAATCGAATTATAACAACCCAGGAGTCCAATGGACTAAGTTTCGTCGAGTTCTGGGCGTCCTCCGACCACAACCCTCGACCTGCAACTCGATTTTATGAACATATGGTTTGGAATTTGGAGAAACAAACACCACCATCGTGTTCCTGGCCACTAAAGGATGGAGGCCCAGTGCCCAGTTCGATCTCCGGCGACAGCGCCGCCGTGATCGCCGTCGCTCCGGTCATCTTCTCCGGCGATCCTTCACCGGAAAATTCGTATTTTCCTCCCCAGTACGTTTCTGACTCTTCTGAACTCATTTTGACCTCTATTCGTGCTTTTGGACATGAAAACATCATTTCTCTAAGTTTAACTGGTGCCCTAGCTTCTTTGAAGAGAGAACTCTTAATGCATGGCATTCTCCATGGATTCCCAAGCTTCTCACTCACTGCCCTGCTGCTACTGCTCTCAGGAAACTCGTGAAAGGCCTGCATGCTGCAATGAATAGCTTCAATGGAGTGAAAGAACTTGGAGAAGGAGAATACATGCTATGCTTTTAATGTTGTTGTTAAGGTAGTTTTTGTTGTGGTTAATATTTCTGTCCTAAATCAGCCTAAATAAATGGTTAAGAAAAAATAACTAAGGGCTGAACATGATTAAAGTACCATGTTTAAGTAATTGGAAAAGTTTAGGAAAAAAGGTAAATAATAGAAGTTATTTTAAGATGGCTTGATATTCGAATATAACGAAAAATAATTGTAACTAGAGTAAGTAGTAATTGAAGTAAGTGTGTTAAATGAACTAGAATATGATAACTAGTTTGTTAAATGGTAATATGGCTTAAGGAAAAGATAACTAAGTTTTCTTGGGAGTTAACATAAGTACTATTATGTTAATCAAGAATATTAAATGGATGTTAAATGGATAACAAAAGGTGTCATAAGTACTATGAGTATCTTTTAGTAATAACATACTAGTACAACAAAGTAAAGATTAATGAGACATCACCCGGTTACTAAAAGAAATAAACTATATAGCTTAAAGCGATATGTGTGACGTTTTAGGAATAGTGCTAGACGATGTGAATTGTTTCAGAACGAGTCATCGTACGAAATATTGATCGAGGGAATTGACACTAGGCGTCACGAAGGCAAGAAAGCTAAGAAAAAGGAATCTCCGGACTTATAAGGATTAGCATTGGATATCCAGATCATCGGAGGACTGAGTTACCCTCATGATAAGGGTTTGTGTGTGGCTTTAATGCTTGCCTTAGTTGTGTGTTTGGTTGGATTATTTGTTGTTTGGATTGCATGATCTTATTGATTGTTTGATATGATGAATTATTTGAAATGATTGACTGAATAGCATGCTGCTTGAATACATGTGTGATATGCCATGTGATAATTGTATTGCCTTAATGGAATACTTGTTATGATAGCATGTTGATATCCTTTATGGAATGATTATGAAATGTGGTTATGAATATATTTGAGTAGATGGACTGGCTTGCAACTGGTTTTCCTAATTATCATAACAGAAACCACATAGAAAGGGATAAAGTACACTATGGGATATAGTGGTACTAGGAAATTACAGCCTACGGGCATAACATCAGATTTGTCTTATGACAATCCACTATGACAAGAAAGTAAGTGTGGCATTGTGGTTCTGAGACGAGGAAATTTTTATATTTTAGCGCTCAAAGAGTAGAAGTCTATGCAATCAAAAATAGTTTTGTTTTAGTCTTCAAGAGATTCTTGTTTGAAAAATTAGAGAGGTTTAATAACACCCTACAGGAACAGATTTATGTCTTTCTATATTGTTTTGAAAAAGGTTTTAACAATAATTGCATAGATGGAATTCCGAGGATAGTTCTCAGAGTTACCACGCACCGGTACTAGCAGTCGACATGAGTGAAGCGTGGTGTGGTATGGGACGCATCATGTGACACAAAAGGGTCGGATGACTAGGACCAATATGGTATCCCAGTACCTTTGCAGGTTTTGAGGTACCTATCCGTACGTAAGTTGTAACACCCTAATTTTGGGTTGAGGGTTACATAGTAAAAACGCGGAAATTTAAACCTCTCAGATAAATAACTCAATTTCTTAAAAGGTTTTCGTCTCTCAATGATACTTAAATAATATAAGTAATATTTCCTCATAGATAATATTCATTACGTGGAAGAAAAAATGAGAAAAATATTATAACAAAGGTAAATGCTCAACAGCGAGCCCAAAAAGAATAAATTAAATAAAACAGCAGAGGTCTTTAAAACATAAATCGTCATCTCCTAAGTCTTCCACGCTTCCGCTGCGCACACTGATTCCACAGTTCTTCGAGAGACGACGAACATCGCCCTGCCTGTTTTTGGCGTTAAGCGCCCAAACACAAACAGAAAGGGTTAACTCTTAAGCAAACAATAAATACCAGACAACATGTTGAAAGGGAATAAAATAATTAACAACAATATTATCAATTGTGATATAAAACAACACAAGATCATAAAACGGAAATTCATCAAGAACAGAACGAGAAGGGCAACACAATATTTTTCGTCCACATCACAAAATCAATTAAGATGTGCAAATGCCCTCTATATCTATATGCGTTATATTTATATGGCCAAAACATCACCCTTCTCGGGCCAAAACATCATCCTTCACGGGCCAGGATAATCACGTGGGACAATGATCCACCACATTGCCCTCGGTTGATCCCACGGGACAAAGATCAACCTTAAAATCCTCAGTTGATCATGCGGGACAAAATACCGCCACATCAACCCAATAATCCTCAGTTGATCCCGCGGGACAAAGTGCCACCACCCAATATATATATATATATATATATATATATATATATATATATATATATAAGATGCACATGCTATGACTATGCAAAATTCATAATCCTCATGGACCATTAGTCCATACAAAACTTCGGTCATAGCACACCACATACACAATATAATCATCCCTTCACAACAACATTTTCACCATGAAATAACCAATATAACTCAATATATAAAAAAAAACAGCATCCTTATTTTAGTATTTAAACAGAAACAGCATTGCTAAAATTACAGAAACAGTGTTTTTTTTGTACAAAACAGAATGTATTCTAAAACAGTAAACAGCAGTGTTTCTTTTAAAAAAAAATAGAAACAGCAGTGTTTTAAATATAGAAACAGCAATGTTTGATTAAACTACTGTAACAGCAGAATTTTCCAAAATATAGAACAGCAGCATTTTTAATACAGAAAACAGCAGTGCTTTAAATACAGAAACAGCAGTGTTTGATAAAAATACAGCAACAGCAGTGTATTTTCAAATACAGAGGCAGCAGTGTATTTTCTAATACAGAACAGCAGTGTATTTTTCTAATACAGAACAGCAGTAATTTTTCCAAAGTACAGAACAACAGAGTTTTAAAGAATACAACAGACTTTAAAATACAGAATACAACAGGGTCTAAAATACTGAAAACAACTTTTATTCAAAACAGAAACACCAGTAAAAAGAAACAGAAACGCAAACAGCACCATTTATTCAATAACCAAGAGTTCGAATACCACCACCTCATCATCAAGTCTCAATTAAATCCAAGGCAAGTCACAACCAATTCTCCAAGGAACAAACCCCAACACATCACAAACGTAAATAATACCTACAAAGAGTTACCCTTGCATCATCATCATCAATATATCATAATCACAATTCTCAAATCCAAACATGCATCACAATACCATCAATTTCATCATCATAAACAGAATGATTCCCAGCAACAAAATCATAGGTAAAACACCACTGACTCTATATAGACCCAGAGTTACCCTTACCTTTTACTCCTTTGCTTGGTCTTGTCCTCCGACCTTGATCATTTCGTAATCTACACCGTATTTATTGCAGAGTTATTCTAACTCTTTCTCATATTCAGCCCTCAATCTCTTTGAATTCGTTCTGTACTTGTTGCATGGATCTCTAAATCCTTTCCATCTCCCTTCCCAATGGATCATCGCATTCCGGCTTCATCAATTCCGCCGCTATGTCGTTAGGTTTCAGAAAAAGGGAGAAGTAGCAAAATGAAAAGAGAGGGGGAAGGAGGATTACCACGAAATTTCTAGAGGTTCAGAGCTTGATCACCACCAAATTAGAAAGAGAGTCGACTAAGCAACACCAAAATTCAGCAGCACTTCGAGAACACAGCACAAGGGATTCTAGGCCAAAATAAAACTTCCTTCACTCAGATTCGAACACTAGCCTTGTCAATCAAACGCTTGAGAGTTTTTAGGGTGTATTAGGCAAGAAAGTAAACAGACAACGACTTAGTTTTAGATCAACAAAACCACTATGCAACCGTCAATGCATAGAGTTTCCTTACGTCTCATTTTCCTTAGAGTTCTTGTGGAACTCTATCTAGGATATTCATTGAGGTTCAACAAAAAGAATAAACAAGCATGAAATGACAACCTCAAGACTTAAGTCTTAACTCGTCCAAAGGATCATGTTTCAAAAATCAACTTCTCCATTACAACTCCGTTGTATAATACTCAGTCATTCTTGGCTTAGGAGAAAGGTTGACCTTTCATTTCGATCCGACACTCACAACAAGACATATAAACATTTTAAACGAGATTTTGAGAAAGGATATTAGCCTCTAAGAGAGGAGTAGGTTCGGCCATCCCTCATTGAGAATCAAATAGGTTTTGTTTTCCAAAACCATATGCCCTTGGGAAGCCTTCATCACCCAACTTTGTAGAACATGAAAACCAGGTTCAAAACAAAACTTTAACTCTAACATAAGGCATGGATTCGACCATCTTTATTGAGCACCAAAGGAGTTTGTTTTCTCCAAAACCATGTGCATCGAGAAAAGCTATCATTATCCCATATTACGCAAAACAAAACGTGATATTTAGGAAAACATCAACCTTAGAAGAGGAGCATAGGTTCGGCCATAGCTTGTTGATCATCAAAGATAATTTCTCCTCTTCCAACAAGTCACTTTTAGGAGGCCTCATCACCCAAAAACAAGGTTTCATAACAAAGGTTTTCCAAACCATTTTCAGAACAAGAAAGCATAAAACTTTACAAAATAAAACAACCTCATGGGTCAACTCAAATTCATGTTCTTGCTTGGAGGATCCTTTGGAGAAAAACAAGTTTGGAACCATTGTTTGGTTCAAACTCTAGCATAACTATAACAAAAGAATATTGCAACAGAAGAAGTAGAAGAAGAAGAAGAAGAAGAAAGTATAACAATAACCATATAGAAAGAAAACTAAACGCCATATGCTGTCAAAAACCTACCTTTCACCAAGAGAGAAAGAGCAAAACGTGATAGGAAGAAGAGAGGGAAAGGAGTGCGGCCAAGGAGAGGAAAAGAGGAGAAAAAATGAGAGAAAACAAGAGAGAAGGGAGAGAGACCGACCAGCCATATAAAGGAGGCATTAACACTCATTAATTTCACATTTAAACCCATTTATTGCTCATTAATCTCATGTCTCAATTAAAATTCGAAATTCATCCTTTAGCCATAAAAAATCTGATTAAAATTAAAACATACCTCACTAGGATTCGACCACAAGCCATGCCCATCAAATGCCTAATACTCAACCTCTAAGCCAAGGCTCATCTTGTTAAATCGCTTACACGAACATTGTTATAAACCTCCAAATCGAACCATCATGTTCTCAGAACAAAATATCACTAAAGCTCTTAATACTAGAACCTAAACCAACCTTGACTAGTCCAAGGACTAAACCACAAATATCCAAACCATAAGTCAGATAGACGTGCGACGGCACAACCCTCCGGTGTGACGATTGAGTTTGAGGGGTAGGTTTATACCTCTGTCGGTTCTGAGGTACCATCCGGTTGGTGGATGATTGAGCCTGAGGGAATGGATGTCAACGAGTTCATCTTAGTTATGACACTCGATATATATATATATATATATATATGGCGATTAAGGGGGAGATGGATGTTTGATTGCATTTACACATTTATTTGGAGCGATAAGGAGTAGGAAAGCGCTGTCACTACCACTGAAAGAAGAGTGGATGATACTCGAGATGCCAATGGTGGCCATGTTTAGAGATGAACCGCCCAGGGACACACGATGGTTCTACCTCTCTGATAGCTTAGGAAGGATCCCTGAGGTTGGGCTAACATGTAAAGTTAAAGAACAGGTAAAAGTCGTGTCATCCTGTTTAGATAAGCTGAGGGCAATCGGATCCGGTAAAGAGTGGAATGTAGGGATTTTCCATAATATCGGATGGCTTTCCGAAGTTGTGAAGCTGAAATATGCTTCGGGCCCTATACACACAAATGCCTTCATAAATAATTAAGCAGACACAAAAAGGTCGACGAGGGACTCCCTTCCTTGGCGGGCATGGCGCACCTCATAACTAGGGGAGAAGTTGACAAAAGGACCAAGAGTGATAAGGTGGTAACCACCCAGGTTTATATCTCTCATGCATTATGCATTGATTGCTTGTTATGATGTGATGTTGATATTTTTTTAAATATTATGTGTTGATACGGAATATGATTTGAATGATATTATGCTAACCTGAATATGGATTGTGTTTGGCAGACCTCCATATGGCTTTGGCCGGGGTTACTGACACATTCATGTTCTTATCTGTTGGTAGCTCACTCCCTCTAGTGGTTAACATTTTCAGGTGAAAGATAGAGATGGGCTTAGATCGAGTTGGTTCATTGTACGCCGAAGCTATTGAGCCATGGTAGCTGTCGGTGGGTAAGAATAGGACTTAATGAGGATGCATAATACATCAATGTAGTTGAGAATAGGTATTAGAGTGTTTTTAGATAAAGGATGATTAGTCTAAATGTGTTGGATAAGAAGGGATTATGATCTTCCGCATTAACCCCGAGGACCTTTAGTATTAGTTAGTGATAGTATAGTAGTACAAAAAAAAATTTCCAGTGGTAAAAAGGAGTGTTACAGTTTGAGTTGGTATGTTAAAGGAGTGTCACAATAAAGGTGATATCAGAGCGTTACAGTAAAGGTGTTAGGGAGGAGTGTCACACCGTACAAGGCGCTGTACGGCCGAATGTGCCAAACGCCGTTGTGCTGGCACCAAAACGGTGAGAGTCTGGTGGTTGGGCCTGAAATTATCCAACAGACTACAGAAAAGGTGAAGCAGATCAGGGAACAGATGAAGGCTTCCCAAATTCGACAGAAGAGTTATGAAGACAAAAGGAGAAGGGACCTAGAGTTTGAAGAAGGAGAGCATGTTTTCTTTTAAGCATGTTGCTCGTTATTTCTTTGATGTTTGTTTTAGGAGTTAACTCTTTCTGCTTTGTTGTTTGTTTGTTTGTTGTTTGGGCGCTTAATGCCATAGATTTACAGCGTGAATATTTAAATGGAGAACAGATAGTGAACTGCTTAAGGAGATGATGCTAGGATGAATTGAAGATCTTGAAGAGTTTTTGTTTCCCGTGATTATTTTTTTCTTTGGCACAAGTGTGGTGCAAGAGTAATTATTCATTTGATTATGCGTGATTATTTATTTAAAGGGATATTATTATGCTTAATAATTATTGAGCGATGAAAATTGTTTTGGAAACTGAGTTGTTTTGAGAGAGGTTTATGAAATTCCACTTATTTACCATGTGACCCTCAACCGAAAATTGAGGCATTACACTATCTTTGATGGATTAGCGGATGAGTATAGCTGTCGTATGCCCCTTGTCAGCAATTGGGAGGTCCCATGCACTGTCTCTCAAGCAGAAGCAATGCTTATTGCTCATGAGGCCTACCTTCTTCGCTTTCGCAAGCGTCAGCTTCTTGACACCTCAACAATCGACTTTAGAATGCAACCACCGAACAACTCTGATTTCTCAACCAAAGCTTTGATACCACAAATGTAACACCCCAATTATGGGTTGAGGGTCACATAGTAAAAACGCGGAAATTAAAACCTCTCAGGAAAAAAAAAACAACTCAATTCTTCAAAAAGGTTTCATCTCTCAAAAATATTTAATCAATGATATTCCCATAAATATTAATTATAACTATGCGGAAGCATAAACGGAGGAATATTATTACAAAAATAAACGCTCAAAAAATGAGCCCAAATATAAAAAAAACAGCGGAAATTCTTTAACATTGTTCATCTTCTTCTGAATCTTCCATGCTTCCAATGCGCACTCTGATTCCATAATCCTCTTCAAGGGGTATAGAAATTGTCGCCCTGTGTGTCTCTGGCGTTAAGTGTCCAAACACAAACAGAAAGGGTTAACTCTTAAAAAAACCAACAAATAACAAGCAGCATGTTGGACATAAATAACATTAATAGTATTTTCAAGATACAGCAACAACAACTTAATGGAATTATCCAATAACAACAACAGTAATAACTCAATTCAATTTCCTCAAATTCTATATGCAAGACTCTTGGTCAAAATGTCTCCCAAAACTGGCGAGAACGGTCGCAGGGGACAAATTACCCTCTCACGGAACTCCAGATAGATCGCATGGGACAAATAACCATCTCATCTACCTTAGGCATGATCACATGGGACAAATTACCATCTCATCATCCTTCCAAAACTCATGAACTAGGCATGATCACATGGGACAATTCCCCATACCATCATCTTTCCAAATGCACATGTCATAACCCATAACAACCAACACACGAACCAACAGTTCATAGTACAACGTAAATTATCCATTTTCCAAAATCCAGTTCACAACATCATCAACGACATATCATAATCATGAATTCTCAAATCCAAGCATGTATCATAAATAACAACAATTTCATCATAAAAAAACAGAATAGTCTTCAATACAAAATCATAGGTAAAACACCACTGACTCGATCTAGTACTGAGTTACCCTTACCTCCTCTTCCTTTGCATGAACTTGTCCTCCGACCTTCCTAAGAAAATTGATCTAGAAGGTATATGCCACGACCCTAGGCCTCCAATAATGCAAGGAACCTCGAGCTTGGTGGAAAAACAAAGGTTGAAACAAGACTAGTTACACCCTAGAAAGAACGAGAGGTTGATCACCAAAACTCAGAATTTAGAAAGGATTGGTCACTTACCGATAAAGCTAACCTCAAGGGTTCTTGAGAAAGGATTAGGATAATAGGTAGAACACCACAAGAGGAAAAGAGAGTAGACTCCAAGAAGCACCAAAATCCAGCAACACTCCAAAGGATTCAGCTCTAGCGTTCTAGGTCTCTCTAGCAATTTTGCTTGAAGGAAGAACAAGGAAACAACCACTATGCTTCAAGGAAAAATAGTTGCAAGGGGAAGGGAGAGGGAGCACGACATAAGCCTCCTTCTTATTTAGAATTCACCCTCTTCATAGCTCATTTACTCAAAGACCAAGCCATAAACTCACTCTACACCCCCTTATTAGCCATTTGTAATTCCCGACAAGCATTAAACTCACTTAACACCCATTCAAACTCATATTGTAACTCCGAACAACCTCATTTAACTCATTACTATCCCTGTCTCAACTTCAAATTTGAAATATTCATCCACCACACTCAAAATCTTCATAAAATAAAAACCTTCTTCACTAGGATTCGAATACAAGACCTGCCAAACAAATGCTTAAGTCTCAACCACTAAGCCACAACTCCTCTTATTAAAACTCTAATAAAACTATTCTTATAATCCTCCAAGTCAAACAAACAATTTCCCAATCTGAATTCAAAACATTATTAGAGCTCTTAATACTAAATCCCAATCCAGCTTTGACTAGTCCAAGGAATAAAACTCAATTATCCCAACTTAAAGGATCAAAACCTAATTATAAATTATCCAAGGGACAAAACATAAATAATCAAGACTTGAGGGTCTTACACTTATGGTTCACCTACCCAGAATCCTTCCGTGCACACCACTGATGATGCACCCACTGTGAATCCGGGTTTCTTTGAGTCGACCCAGAACTCTGGCTCGTTTGGTGATTATCGTGGTCTTGGTGGTCGCTCTGGTGGCCATCGTGGCCGTGGTGGGCGTGGGTGTAGATGTGGTGGACGCTCCTCTGTTTAGTGTCAAATCTGTTACAAGTGGGGTCATGAAGCCAACACGTGCTATCACCGCGTATCGTCTGCCAATTTTCCATGAATGGTTGGCTCATCACCATATGGTCCTCAGTTTAATCAAGTTCCACAACATGCTGGTACCTTTAGAGGCTTTGCACCACCTCTTTCTAATTTTCAACAAGCATGACTTGGTCCTCCGCCCTTTTATTCGGGAATTGCTTATCCTCCATTTGCTGGATATGTCAATGGATTTCACTAGCGTACGATGTCTGCACCTGTGTTTCAGTTTCCCCAGCAGACGATTGGCCCTTCTCACTTTGCAGAGCGACCAACAAGCCAATTGTTTTCACAATAGATGATGGGACAAGCTCTGCTCACTGCATCTGCAGGACCAATTGTAGGGAACTGGTTACCAGACATTATTGCAGCTCACCATGTCACCCATCATGTTACTACCTTCTCCAATCCTACACCCCTTTAAGGGAATGATCACATACTCATGGGCAATGGTGAAGGTTTGCCTATCCAATCTATTGATACAGTTTCCTTTAAGTCACCATGTCAAACACATGCTACTCTTTCTCTTATTGATTTGTTGCTTGTTCCCTCAATCACTGAAAATCTTGTCAGTGTTAGTAGGTTCACTAGAGATAATCATGTCAAATTTGAGTTTTATCATGCTCATCGTCTTGTCAAATCTCAGGGCAATGGTGAAATTCTTCTTCAAGGGACAGTTGGGGATGATGGTCTTTACTATTTTGATGGCATGCATGCTTCCAAGTTCTTCAAGAACAAGTCTATGCCATGCCAGCTCCCACTTCATCCTCATTTACTTTACCTAAAAGACATGTAACCACAAGCACTAGTAGCTCACTCGTAGGACCTACCTCCTATAACCTTTGGCATCATTGACTAGGTCATCCTACTCATGAGATTTTACATTCTGTTCCGACTAAATGTAATCTTCAGTTCCTTCCCGAGCTATTTCTCGTGTTTGTAGTGCCTGTTGTATGGGTAAATCTCACAGATTACCTTCTTCTCAATCTAATACAATTTATTCTCAACCTTTAGAACTTGTATTTTCTTATTTATGGGGACCAACCTTTGTTGAATCTTCTACTGGTTATTCTTATTTTCTTACTTGTGTTGATGCCTACACACGATCTACATGGATTTTTCCTTTAAGAAAGAAATCAGAAACCTATGCTACCTTTCTTCAATTTCAAGCAATGATTGAACTGCAATTAAATCTGAAACTTATAGCTGTTCAAACTGATGGAGGCACTGAACTTAAACCCGTCGATTCTCATTTTTCTCAATCAAGAATTATTCATCGTCTGACTTTCCCCCACACACATCATCAAAGTGGCAGTGTGGAACGCGTGCACATACATGTGGTTGAAACTAGCCTTTGTTTTCTTTCTCAAGCCAAAATTCCCCATCAGTACTGGATCATGTCTTTTTAACAGCTACCTTTCTCATAAATAGATTGCCTACCTCTGTCTTAGGCAATGTTAGCCCCTACTATAAGCTTCACAGCGTTCAACAACAATGATATCGAAATAATCACAAATTGTCAAATTCCAAAGACAAATAAACATGTTAATAATCCTCAATATCTATATGTATAACTATGGCCAATATTCACCCAAATCAGGCCAGGGCAATCACGTGGGACGAATTACCACCACATTGCCCTTGGTTGATCCCACGGGACAAATTACCGTCACATCAACCTAAAAATCCTCAGTTGATCCCACGGGACAAATTACCGTCCCATCAACCCGACATATATATAATGAATATGCTATGACTATATAAACATCATAATCCTCATTAACCAACAGTTCACACACAAGAATCCTCAGTCATAGTTCATCATATGAAAAATATAGTTCTTCTTCTCAAAATAATTTCTTCATGTCATCATCAATAACACAGACATAATTCTCAAAAATTTGTCAACTCATCAACATATCTAGCATACCATATTATCAACACAAATCCAGAAACAATGTTTTTCAAGGATAAACTCAACAGAGTGCACAAAATAGAATACAACAATCACAAACCGCATAGATAAATCCTTAGACGAGTTACCCTTACCTCCGAGAGGGTTTCATTAGCTTGAATTCCAACCTTTTTGAGAGGGTTGATCAAGATTGAATGTGGCACGACACTAGCCCTTCCAGAATGTAGAGGACCTCGAGCTTGATGGAAAACATAGGTTGAAACAAGACCAATTAAACCCTAGAAGGAACAAGAGGTTGATCACCAAAAACTCAGAATTTAGAAGGGTTTAGTCTCTTGCCGATTGAACTTTCACAAAAGCACTTGAAGAGGATTAAGGAGCAAGGTATGAACACCAATAGAGGAGGGAGGAGAGCAGAGCTTGAACACAAAAAGGGGGAGGGAGGAGGTGACATCAGCAGTTCAAACTCCAGAGAATTTCAGTTTTGAGTTCTAAGGTCTTAGCAGTTTTTTGTTGTAAAAATGAACAAGATGGCGACCACTACATTTTATGTCTGAAAAACAGCAGCTACGGGGGAAAGAGAGGGATGCCCAAACCCTCATTACTCTGAGTAATTTTCCTTCATTACTCATCAACACCTTAGATCAAGCCATAAATTCTCATTATCGCACCTTATTACACATTATTCCCTCCCATAACTCCCATGGAATCTGAATTTATCACCCTAATTAAAGCCAATAATTTTGATTTCAATTTTGAATTTTGAAATCCTAGCCACTTCAAAATCTAAAAATAAAATAAAAACCTTCCTCTCCAAGGTTCGAACCCGTACCATGTAACCGTAACACAGAAATCTTAACCGCTGAGCCAAAGTCATTGTTGTTGTAACTCAAGAAAAACTATTAAAATATTCCACAAGGTAAGCAAACATGACCCAACCAATAAATAAAATAGCGCAAGGCTAGAACTTCATTAATTAACTCAGGGGTCAATTTACAATTACAAGACGTCCAAGGACTAGAAATCAATTACAAACAAGTTCAGGTACTAAACTACAATTGCAATAAATTAGGGGTCTTACATTTTTCGTTCGAGAGAAAGTTCAAAACAAGTCATTTCTTGTTTATCACATTCCTGGTCACGATCAACTGGCTGATATCTTCACCAAACCTCTCTCGCCTCAACACTTTGCAGCAATGAAGGCCAAACTCAATGTGTTTGCAAAGGCTCATCCTTCACACCCACCTTGAGTTTGAGGGGGGCTGTTAGAGATATGTAGTATCATCTGATACCTATCGTCTGCATAGGGTAGCATTCTATTTTCTGCATGATATGCAGTATCGTTTGATACCTATCGTCTGTATAGGGCAACATTCTATCATCTGTATGGCTGCACCGTCTGCCAAGTTGAATCGAATGCATAATTGCATCGTCTGGCCAGTTAGTCATGCCAACTGTCCAAGTGTGATAGTTGACCCGGATTATCCGAGATCCTGTCTGATAGTGTTTACCCGGAATATCCGGGATCTTGTCTATTTTCCGTCAGACTCTCTCTATATATAAACAGAGCTTGTACAGTGAATTAATCAGAATAGAAAGAACATTCAGTATCTTCGATTTCTCATTTTTCTTCTGCAAAGAACCCTGGGTTGTTAACAATTATGTTTTTTGTTTTTCTGTCTTTTGGAATATTTTATTTCTTTCAAAAGAAATAGTTTTTGATGTGGGAAAAATATAAGATTTCAGTGAATGATATTATGACCCATGAGGATTATATGGGGCAACATATTTCAAAAATTTACAGTGTGAATGTAAAATTTGATTTCCTATCTTTGAGGAGTGGTTAAAATTTAAAAAAATACTGTGTAGTTTGATTTTAAATTTAAATTAAGTGTTGTTTTAATATCTTTTTTTTACTGTTTCAGTGTTATATATATCTGATGACTGGATTTTATATGATAATTTTAGGGTCTTTTTAGTCTTTTTATTTTGTTATTTTTGAGTCTCATATAGGATTTTTATTCTTCTTTCCTCCTTAAGAGCATTGTTCCTAGGAATTGTGGGAAGCCAAACTTGAGCTCCTATCAAGGGTAATCCAATGCCTCTTTTCACCATGCTTGGCTAATTCTTTTAAGTTACTTGGGTTGTTTTAGTTTGTAATTTATGCTTTAGTTTTGCTTCTACATTTCTGAATAATATTGCTATAAGTTCGGGTTTTATTTCCTTGTTCTTCATTTCCTCTTAAAGTACACAAGAGTTTTTGCTTATTGCTTATAACAATGAGAATTGGTAAGTAGTAAGGGAAATAGGATTTAAAAAAGGCTATAAGTTTATATCGCTAAGAAATTAGGATAGACGTAGCTTTATGTTGGCCTGAACTTCATCTTCATCTTCTTCTTTAATTAACTAAATTGTAAGAAATTGAGTTTAGTAATTAGAAAGAAAGTTCTACAATGTGTAAGAGATTAACTTGTAGAAATACTAGGCTATAGCATCATGAACTTGGTTCTAGAATTCAGAAATTATGTAGGAATTTGCTAGCTTATTTTATAAACCATGTAATTCAACCCAAGTGCTTAAATCTCATCATCTTTCTTCTCTTTTATTTTATGCTATTTTATTTACTTGTTCTAAAACCAACATAAAAAATACATCTTTTAATTTTCTGTTAAAGTACTAAACAAGTTACCAAAAAGACACCTATCCCTGTGGGTTCAATATCTTATATATTACGCGATAACCATCCGTGCACTTGCGGATTTGGCTATCAAGTTTTTGGCGCCGTTTCCGGGGATAGGTTCATTTTAAGTTCTTTTTATTAATTTATTTAGTGCTGTTTTTATATAAAAAAAAATATATAAAAAAAAATATTAATTTGTGTGGTGAATAGGTGCTACTAATTTTGTCTGCGGAAATTTTGTAAGGAAATATGGCTGGAACATTTGAGGAATGGTTGGCAAAGATTCGGGCTAATCTTGAAAAAGAAGACGAAAAGAGGAAGCGTATTGTTTTCAATTTAATTGATGAGTATTACTCTGAATTAGATTGCAAGCGCGCTTCGGGATCTTTGCCCAACCGAGTGCAAGAATGGAAGGCCAGAATAATCTTGCAAGGAAGGCTGAATGAAATTTTAGGGAGGCAGCCAGTAAACAAACAAGTTCCCATTGACCCAGTAAGTGATTCTATGGACAGAATAGAGGAAAAGAAAATTGAAGAAGTGGTTTGCTTAACCGGTGAAAAATCAGTTTTTCTTCCCACACCGGAAGAAAAAGAACAAAATTCTTTTAAACTGTCCATAGGTGATCTTATTTGGGAAAATGTTGAGGATTATGTTGAACAAGTCTGCATTATTTTGATGATTTCAAGTTGTCAAAATTTGCATGACTTAAGGGGTCTAAAACAGTTTGCAATAGACCCCGGTTGATTGAACAATTTCTGGAAGGAACCAAGTCTATCGAAGACTATAAAATCGAGCTTCTTGGGAGATAACCCATGTTCAAGTTTGAGTATTTTAAATTCAGAAAATTTTTAGCTTTCTTTTATTTTCTGTTTTAATTTCTGTTTTATTGTTATTTCAAAAAAAAAAAAAAAAAGAAATTGATTCTGAGTTACAGGGAACGCCAAGGTAGGGGATGAAATGATCAAGTTTTCTGTATTCCGGACTCTTAAGAATTATGAGTCCGAGGAAGAGGATGATTTTAAAGATGATGTATTTACCAAAAGAAGGAAGACTTCCCCTAATTGATTAAAGGGAACGGTCTATCTCGGACCTTAACAATGAGCTGGTTGGGAGACAACCCAACTTAGGACTACATTATTTTTTGTCATTTAAATTTCTGCATCATCTTTGTAAATAAATAAAAGAAAAAAATTCTCTGTTTTTCTGCAGGAGGGGCCACCGCTCAGGCGCTGGAGGCCAACGCTCAAGCGTTGAACCCCTGCTAGTTTCCCCTGGTTCCAGTTGTTCCCAACGCTCATGCGTTGGAGGGCTAGTGCTCATGCGCTAGGCCCCTGGAATCCACCCAGTTTTTATTTTTAATTCTAACGCCCAAGCGTTGGAATCCCAGTGCTCAGGCGTTGGGACCTTGTTGCCCAATTTTTTTTGTTTTTATTCCAGCGCCCAAGCGTTGGCAAACCCAACGCTCAAACGCTGGAGCTCGGGCAATTTTCTGTTTTTATTTTATTTTCTGTTTTCTTTGTTTATAAATAATTTTGTGTCCACCATTTCTTGAAAAGTTTTTGATTCTGAGTTTTCCCTTGCTTCTATAATGGTTTTGATCTTTGGGAACTCAAGAATTCTTGTTTGTTTTTAGGTGGACACAATTTTCAACCCTTGTTCTTAAGTATGCTGTTTTGGGAACTAACGAGTCAAGCAAGCTTCTGCTTCTGAGACTCTGTTTGTTTAGTTTTGCAGGATAGGCACTAAAGAGGAAGAGCCCTCTTGAACTTGGAGTATTCAAATTTGAAATTGCAATGAGGTTTCCTGGATAATTTAAAAAAAGAGAAAAATATTTTACCAGCTTTTAGTTTTTTCTTTTCTTTTTTTTTTCTTTTTTTTTCTTTTAGCTTTTAGTTTTTCTGTTTGATAGTTTTTAGTTTAATTTTTAGTTTTAGTTTTTATTTTTGCTCTTAGGTTTTTTAAACTGCATGCGTCTTGAGTGTCTTTATCCAGTTATTCTGCTACTATTGCTACTGATGCTTGAGATGTTTTATCCAGTGAACTTATAATGCCTTTGAAAAGATAATTTGTTTTTGAATGCGGTTAGGATTGCATGCTGTTAGAAATGATTTGGACATCTTGATTGTTTTGGTTGTTGGCAAAGTTTTTATGAGTTCTGAAAAGGTACCACTTGCCCTATGTTTTTCTGAGAGCTGAGGACTCTGAATGCATGATTGTAAGATTTTTCTGCCTTGTGTTGCATGTTGATTGGGATTTTGTATACTTTGTTAGTTGAGAAGAGATTATAGACATTTTTGAAAAACTCATATTCTTGCTTGAAATTTGAAATCCACTAGTAGCCCCTTTTTGAGCCTTAAAAGAGTCATTCTTTGGAGCCTACTTTGTGTGATATTTTAAGTTGTTAGTGTGATTCAAAAGCTGAAAATTGCTAGAGTTATGTATGTTGGGTTTCTCTCTAAAAAAAGAAAAAAAGAGGAAAATAAAAAAATAAGGTATGTGCCTTATGAAAAAAAAATAAAAAAAAATAATGAAGTGGTGGGGTGAGAAAGAGTATGAGGGGAGTAAAATTCAATTCATTCATCCCATACATTCCACTACTTTGTTCAAAAAAAAAAAGGAAAAAAATTGAGAGAACCTTTGTGTTAAATTGTTAAAGCTCTTAGTCATAAAAATCACTTAACAATAGATTCTGAGTCAAGCCAAAAGAGTTGCCAAGTTCTTGAAATCCACTCCTTGATTGTTCAACCCTTTGACCAAGTTTCAACCTTCAAGAATCTCTTCAAAATTACTTAGTTGCATGGTTTCAGTTTTGATATGAATGATAGGCAAAGTTATCAAGCTTTCTTGTTTTTCATGGAGAATATCTTTTTGTGAGCTTAATTTGATGAACTCAAACATGTTGAAAAATCCAAGCCTAACTTTCTTGATTAAATATCTGTGGAACATGCATGTCTTTCCAAATCCGCCGTGCTTTCTTGAAAATTATCATCTTCTTTGCATAAAACTTTCTCTAAACTCAGGGACGAGTTTCTCTTTAAGTTTTGTCGCTTGAGGACAAGCTGTCGTTGGGTATAGTGGTGTGATGACTGGATTTTATATGATAATTTTAGGGTCTTTTTATTTTGTTATTTTTGAGTCTCATATAGGATTTTTATTCTTTTTATGTAGATTTTATATTTATTTTGCATTTTGCATATAGATTAGCTTTTATTTGTTTTTTAAACTTTATTTTATATTTTTAGGAATTTTTATAGTTATTTTAATATTTTTAGGAAAGCTGGTATAGTTATCATTTTTGTCCAGGGACCAATTTGTAAGTTTCAGGAAAGGAAGGACCAAAGTGTAAAAGTTCAAGAGTGGAGGATGAAAAGTGAAGTTTCAAAGAGTTAAAGGGCCAAACTTGATGTGCTAGCAAAGAGAGGACTTAAAGTGGAAATCAAGAATATGAACCAACACTCTCTAAATTAAGCACATGGAAAATAAGGATTAAAGGATGAGTGGAGAATTGTTGGTAGTGGGAAGGAGTTTTCAAAAGTTAATTGGTGGCCAATGAAGGCCATAATGGTCTTCAACTCCTCCACCATTGAAAGGAAATTTTTTGCTATAAATAGGAGTGCTCATCCTTTGTAAAAAACACACCTATTCAGAATACAACAAGTATTCTTCTTTCCTCCTTAAGAGAATTGTTCCTAGGAATTGTGGGAATCCAAACTTGAGCTCCTATCCAGGGTAATCGAATGCCTCTTTTAGCCATGCTTGGCGGATTCTTTTAAGTTACTTGGGTTGTTTTAGTTTGTAATTTATGCTTTAGTTTTGCTTCTACATTTCTGAACAATATTGCTATAAGTTTAGGTTTTATTTCCTTCTTCTTCATTTCCTCTTAAAGTACACAAGAGTTTTTTCTTATTGCTTATAACAATGAGAATTGGTAAGTAGTAAGGGAAATAGGATTTAAAAAAGGCTATAAGTATATATCGCTAAGAAATTAGGATAGACGTAGCTTTATGTTGGACTGAACTTCATCTTCATCTTCTTCTTTAATTAACTAAATTGTAAGAAATTGAGTTTAGTAATTAGTAAGAAAGTTATACAATGTGTAAGAGATTATCTTGTAGAAATACTAGGCTATAGCATCATGAACTTGGTTCGAGAATTCAGAAATTAAGTAGGAGTTTGCTAGCATATTTTATAAACTATGTAATTCAACCCAAGTGCTTAAATCTCATCATCTTTCTTCTCTTTTATTTTATGCTATTTTATTTACTTGTTCTAAAACCAACATAAAAAATACATCTTTTAATTTTCTGTTAAAGTACTAAACAAGTTACTAAAAAGACACCTACACCTGTAGGTTCGATATCTTATATATTACGCGATAACCATCCGTGCACTTGCGAATTTGGCTATCAATATCGTAGGGAAAATATTTTATTTTCCTAAAGGTAAGGTAATATATCATTATGTTAATTAATTGGGATATATTTGTTATTGTTTTAGGAAGATAAGAAAAACTTTGCACATATATTGGAATATATATACAGTGAGGGATTTATATATTTATATGATAAAATAAGGGCCGACACAAGAAGGGGGGTTGGATTGTGTGCTTAAAAAAACTTGCTTTTCTAAAACAATTATACATTTTCAAAACCTTTTCATAAACTTTAGAGCACTAACAGTAAACGATAGAGTAAGCAGCGGAATGAAAAAAGTTATAGCTTTTTAAATGACACAAACAGTAAAGCAATAAAGCAGTAAAGCAGTAAGGCACACACAGATTTACCCTAGTTCACCCCCAGAATGATGGGGCTACGCCGAGTCCATGGCTTCACCAAGATTTTCACTATTCAACCTAGAATAGTACAGGTATTATGCAGGACTTCATCTTTTACAAAAAGATCTTTTAAAGAAGGTTCTCTTCTCAAAAGAGTGATGATAGAAGGCAATTTGGCTCGGTATACAAAGCAGAGAATATGAAACGAAAAGGCTTCTCTGTAAGGTGAGGGTGTTTAGAAAAATATGACTCTAAACTCCGTTTTTCCTCTCACCAATTTTTCAAGATTAAAAGAATAGACGTGTAAGAATAGCTTGCTGAGTATTGCATTGTGTTGCTGTGTTAGTTCTATGTTCTCGTAGATCTCGAGTGCTTCTTTTATACTGTAAGCCTGACTTCAATGCTTTGGTCGTTGGCTTGCTCTATCATTAACACTTGACCTTCAATTATTTGATAATCTCTGTCGTTGACTTGCAGCATCCATTATCACTTGATCGTTCACCAACGGCTACTTGTATTTGAGTAATTCTGACTTCGCTGTGTAATTTCCGCATGATTTTCTCCCTTTATTTGATGATTCTTTGTGTCGTTGAATTCCAGCAGATATGTTTGATAATATGCTTGATTTCTACTTCTGCAATTAATTCGATCATCAATGGCTTCCATTTTGAATTTCAACTTGGTCTGTTTCGGCGCTTGATCACTATCGTTTAATGAGTGATGTAAGCAGACATTGTAGTGTAGGCGATACTTGAAATTATGTCTCTGGACGATACTTTCATTTCTAGTCTCCAGACGGTAGAGGTATTTCTTCTCTGGACGATAGAGTTCTCTGGACGCTAGATCTCTCTTCCTTCAGACGATAGAGTTTCTTCTGCAGACGATACTTCTTTTTAGCTTGTATACAATGCGTACGATCCATCTCTGAACAATGTAGACAAACCATCATTTATTCATTGGGCGATGGGGATAATCCTGAAAAACATAATGTATAGTTAGTCATTAAAATTGTTATCAATCAAAACAAGTATTCTTAACTTAACAATCCCCCCTTTAACGTTATAAACCTAACATTATATTGGTAATGTTCTTATTTTTCTTTTAAGTACACATGATAAGGAATATTTCCTTGAGATTATTAAGATAAATAGAAGGATTTATTCAGCCTTTAAATAGTTGTGTTTGAGCAAAAACAAGTAAAGTGATAAGAGGATATCTAGAGGTTATATCAAGTAGGAAAAACATGATATCTATTCTGTTATTAGATGATAAATTTGACCAACATCAACTGTAATTGACACGACGTCAGCAGGCGATAGACGTCATTTACGTTTCATAGACGATAGGGAGCAGACGATAGGGATGCCTTTAGACGATAGTCGTACAAATTTTGTCTATGCCGTCCCCTGCACTTAGGTTAGTATACAAAGTATAGTTCATTAAATAGGATGCATACCTATACTTTCTCTCAAATAAGAAAATCTATTTTCAATTAATGGTTCTGTGAAGATATCCACACACTGATCATTAGTGTGCACATATGATATATCAATGTTACCTTTTGCTACATGATCTCTAATAAAATGATGCTTGATATCTATATGTTTTGTCCTATAATGTTTAACTACGTTCTTTATTATATTTTTAGCACTAGTGTTGTGACAAAGTAATGGAATATTATGCTCATGAATGCAATAATCTTCTAATTGGTGTTTCACCCACAAAAGTTGGGTGCAACAAGAACTTGCTGCAACGTATTCAGATTCGGCAGTGGATAGTGAGATTGTTCTCTGCCTTTTGCTTGACCATGAGACTAGACATTGACCAAGAAAGTGGCATCCACCACCTGTGCTCTTTCGTTCAATTCTATCTCTTGCATAATCAGCGTCGCAGTATCCTCTTAACCTGAAGTCACTACTCTTCTCATACACAAGGACAAGATTAGCAGTGCCTGATAAATATCTAAAAATTCATTTCACTGCATTAAGATGAGAATTTTGTGGATTTACCTGGAACCTTGCACTTAGGTAGACACTAAACATGATATCGCGTCTGCTAGACGTTAAATAGAGTAGTGATCCAATGATACCTCTGTATGTTGTAGGATCAATCGGTGATTGTTCATCGTTCTTATCCAGTATAATTCTAGGGTGCATGGGGGTGCTCATCTCCTTGGATTTGCGCATATTTTACTCTGTCAAAAGGTTGTTGATGTACTTTGATACCATTTCTGCTAGTGCACAGAAAAATCGAAGTAATGTAAAAGATTATCGTCTCCACAGGGATATTGAAAAAATCAAAGTAATTCCAACAAGTCTCTCTCAAAATTACAAAACATGCAAAATCCAGTTGACATGCAATTCAAGGCAGATTTAAACAAGCACAAGTATGCCAGAGATCACTCTAGGCACTCAAAAAAGATAGGTAAGTATCCATTCACAACCCCTAACAACATGCAACTGCCCAGCATAAAAAACATATGTATCAATTTTCAAAAACACTAACAAGGGTGAAACAACTTGAGAGTTAAGCATACATGGTATAATAAACAAGAGTATAATAACTGACTCAATCTGTCCTACATGCAAGACTCAAATTCTAAAAATTAAAATCTAAACAAATCTAAAAAGAAAATAAAATAAAAACTAAAAAGAAAAATAAAAACTAAATACTATTTTGGTCCACATTGGCGTGTATTGAGTCATTTTTTTCTAACTCTTTCTCTTCTCTAGCTCCAGCCTTGCAGATATTTATTCAACACAGAAAAATCAAAGATGCACTTGGGTTGTCTCCTAAGAAGCCCAATGTTATAGTCTTTGGTAGACTTATCTCATTAATCAATTTTCAACTGGGGCCTATTACAAAATTCATTAGACCCTGAAAATCATACAAATTTTTGCACAAATACATCATGGTGCCAAATGAATTTTCAGCCAACAAGGCAACAATTGTCAAATTACAAATGGAGGGATAAGAAAATTTTCCCCTTCTTGTTCTTTGCCTTGATTTTCTGAACCTATGACATAGGTTCTTGGTCCTTGAGGTTCTTCTTCCTACACCTCCAATTTGTCTTCAAAGAAAAATTCTACAATGGAGGTTTCTTTCACCTCCTCTCTTTGAACCATGGGTTCACTTTCATGAATAGGTGGTTGTTGCTCATCCCCAGGCTGCCTCCTTAAAATGTCATTCAGCCTTCCTTGCAAGAATACTCTAGCCTTCCATTCTTTCGCTCGGTTGGGCAAAGATCCTGAAGCGCACTTGCAATCCAATTCAGGGTAATACACATCAAATAGAGTAAAGGCATCACGCTTCTTCTTTTCATATTCTTTCTCAAGTTTAGCCCGGATCTTTGCCAACCATTGCTCGTATATTTCAGCCATTGTTCGTTACAAAATCAGCAAATAAAGTTAGCAGCACCAGTTTACAACACCAGAATTTAAAGAAATTAAAAACAGAAAACTCTAAACAACCAAGATAAAGTCTAAACCAATAAACCTATCCCCGGCAACGGCGCCAAAAACTTGATACCATTTTTTCAAGTGCACAGAAAATATCGAAGTAATATAAAAGATTATCATCTCCAAAGGGATAGGAATTGATTTTAGACTTAAACTTAATTGTTAGAGCAGAAAATAAAAAGAAAATATTTTGAGTTTTTGTGATGATTGATAACATAAAGCAAGAGTAAAAGAAAAAGAAAAATATGATAGAAATAGCACTTGAGTTCAAGTTTCACATAACAAAAATAAACTTCTCACAAACAGATTTTAATATGAATTCGGAAATCGTTCTATGGTGCTCTAGCCTAGAATTTCTACTTGTCAATGCCTTAATCAAATAGAACATTCAATTACAATTACCAAACCTAATACCTTAGTTTTTAGTTAATCCAATTAAAGCATTAGTTTTCTTAGTTCAGGCCAACACAACAAGTTCTACCCTTATACCTAAGTGGCGGATAAACCGATTAATCTAATATCATTTCCCTTAAATCCTACTAACTACCGTTGTGCATAAATAAGCAAGATTACTCGTGTATACTCAAGCATGATAAACATGGGGAGAAGATACATAGAACAACAACCTTATTCATATGATAAAATGAAAGCTTAAAGAATGACTTAGAGAAAGGATTCACTAACAATCCAAATGTTAAAGAGAAACTAGCCTAGCATGACTAGATTAAACATAAAGCTAATAACATAAACTTGGATATAAGGGCTCCAAAGGCCTCTTACAAGCTTCAGGAACAAAGATACAAAGGAAGGAACTCAGCCAAGTACAAGGTTCCAGGATTTATTTTAGATTGATACAAAAGAAAAGCCAACTCTGTATTGATAGCCAATTCTGACAGCAAGCCAACGCTCGAGCGTTGCATTCCAATGCTTGGGCGCTGGGACTGGACTGAAATGCACGAGTTTTGACAGAATGCCAACGCAT
The DNA here is from genome assembly GCA_030819835.1 of Acmispon strigosus. Classification (NCBI taxonomy): domain Eukaryota; kingdom Viridiplantae; phylum Streptophyta; class Magnoliopsida; order Fabales; family Fabaceae; genus Acmispon; species Acmispon strigosus. Next base: position 13,425,263 of record JAUAMA010000004.1, on the reverse strand, counting down.
GAGTGTTGGCTTCCCAACGCTCAGGTGTTGGGAGGATGGCAGACTCCTCATTTTCTTGCTCTTGACTTTCTCTTTTGATTCTTTTCATCAATGCTTTGATGAGGCTTTATGGTGGCTTCAAGGAGGGTTTGAAACAGTTGAAAAAATCATTCTCTTCATCATTTATCCATTTTAGCACATGTTAAACATGCTTAATTCTTCATCTCCTCCTTCAATGCAAAACCATTCAGCCTTCATTCTCTTCTTCAATGCTCTTTTTCCTTCATCATGGCTCTATTAACACCTCATTACAACTCAATAATAACCAGAAAACTAAAATTCTATAAACACTACAATAAACTTAATAAAAACCCTAGTAAATAAAACAAAACACTAACCTACTATGCTAATGCACAAATTAAATAAAAACCTACCAAACTAAATAAAAACTATAAAGACTCAAATGAAAAGAATTAAAAACAAAGGAAAAGAAAAGAAAAATATGCTCATAAATCCGGGTCATCATACTACGTATGATGAATATATGTTTTTCCTTGTTCTTGAAGAATTTGAAGTCCGAGAAAGAACTTTAGTTCACCCATCATGCTCATCTAAAATTCACTTTGCATTACATTTGAAAATTCCTTGCACAAAGATTCGTTAGTGGCACAAAAAATAGTATCATATACATAAAGTTGCACTAAAATGAAATCATTTTCTTTCTTTTGTCTAAACAATGTATTATCTATTTTACCTCTTGTAAAACAATTTTTCATAAGAAAAGAACTTAGATGATCATACCATGCTCGTGGTGCTTGTTTCAAACCATAGAGTTCTTTATTCAGTTTGAAGACGTGATCTGATAGTGCTGCTTCTTCAAACCCAGGGGGCTGCTTGACATAAACTTCTTCTTCAATGTACCCATTCAGGAATGCACTTTTCACATCCATTTGATAAATATTGATGTTGTGTTGACATGCGAATGCTAGTAGAATTCGAATAGCCTCAATTTGAGCAACTGGATCTAATGTCTTTGTGTAGTCGATACCTTCTTACTAATTATATCTTTGAGATACCAATCTTTCTTTATTTCTTGTTACCTTTCCATCTTCATCCACTTTGTTTCTGAAAGCCCACTTAGTTCCGATGATGGATTTACCTTCAGGTTTGGGAACAAGGTTCCAGACTTGACTACATTCAAACTGATTTAGCTCTTCTTGCATAGCTAGAATCCATCCTTCATCTTGTAGAGGTTCAACGACGGTATTTGGTTCAATTTCAGATATAATTGCATAGTTTTCGTGATCATTGAATGAGGATATGGTTCTAACTTTCTCTGAAATGCTTCCAATTACTTGATTGGGTGGGTGATCTGGCTTGAAATATCCAGGTACCATTGTTCGCTTTTGCTTGGTCCTATTAAACACGTCTGCAACAGGAAGAATCATAGCTTTAGGTACCCAAATTTTCTTGGGTCCTGATTTGTTAGTTTTGGTTCTGGGTGGAACCTTCTTTTGATAGGATGTCCCTTTTGTTATCTGTTTAAGATTATGTTTAACCACAAACATGATGGATGTAAGACCCTCAAGTTTTGACTATTTATACTTTGGTCCTTGGATATTTTATAATTAAGTTTTGGTCCTCTATGTTTGGATAATTGTGCTTTAGTCCTTGGACTAGTCAAAAACTGAATTGGAATTCACTAATTAAGAGCTTTTAATGATGTTTTGAATTCATATTTCTATTGGGGACATGATGGTTTGGCTTTGAGGATTCTAAGAATAGTTTTGTTAGAGTTTTAACAAGATTGGCTTTGGCTTAGTGGTTAAGACTTAAGCATTTGATTTACATCTCATGTATTCAAATCCTAGTGAGGTAGGTTTTTATTTTATGCAGATTTTGAGTGTGGTGGCTGAATATTTCTAATTTGAAGTTGAGACAAGGATATTAATGAGTTAAATCAGGTTGTTGGGAGATACAAGCTGAGTTTGAATGGATTGAATGGGTGTTAAGTAAGTTTCATGCTTATCGGGATTTACAAATGGTTAATAAGGGGGTTTAAAGTGAGTTTATGGCTTGGTCTATGAGTAAATGAGCAATAAAGAGGGTGAATTCTGAATAAGAAGGAGGCTTAGGACGTTCTCCCTCTCCCTTCCCCTTGCAACTATTTTTCCTTGAAGCATAGTGGTTGTTTCCTTGTTCTTCTTACACACAAAAAGTTGGTAAAAAACCTAAAACTGTAGAGCTGAATTCCTTGAAGAATTGTTGAACCTTGGTGTTGTTTTGGGTCGAGTCTCCCCTCTTCTTGTGGTGTTCTACTCATACTCTAATCCTTCCTCAAGAATCCTTGTTGTTAGTACAATCGGTAAGTGATCAAGCTATTCCAAATTCAGAGTTTTGGTGATGAACCTCTCGTTCTTTCTAGGGTGTAACTAGTCTTGTTTCTACTTTTGTTTTCCACCAAGCTCGAGGTTCCTTGAATTCTTGGAGGTCTAGGTGATAGTAATAAAACCACACAAGAAAGGGGGGGTTTTAATTGTGTGTGTGATTTTTAAGTTTCTTTTTGCGAAATAGCAATTATAAGTTCAAAACGTTTGTCAAAGAAGTGCAGCGGAAATAATACTTCAACTGAACGATAAAGCACACACGATATTTATCCTGGTTCACCCCCTTAATCGACAGGGCAACGTCCAGCCCTTGGGTTCGCCAAGATTTTCACTATTTAAACAAAATAGTTCAAGTGTTCTCAGGGACTTCTCCCACTATTCTGAGGACTACTCCTTTACAAGTATTCTAGCAGGACTTCTCCTTTTTCTTTCGAGTGTTAGACAGGACTCCTCCCAGTTCTTTTACACGAAAACTTGGTTTCTACGAAATCTCTTCAGTTAGAGTGGGTAGAAAATGTGAAGAACAGAATTCAGAGATAATGAAAAGGTTGGCTCTCTGAAGGGCTTGTGTGAGAAAGGATAAGATTTTTTCACTCTGTAAAGAACTTCACACTAGTTGGCGACAGTACTCAGAAAATAGATAAGTTAAGATTGCTGAGTGTCTTGGCTTAAAGCTTGTTTGATCGTAGATAGACTTGGAAAGTTTGAATGCTTTGATTGTGTAAAAGTCGCGAAGTTGAAACTGATGCTAAGTCCACTATTTATATCTTCAGTAGGATGTTCACTGGAAGCTTGGCTGAATATCTTCAAAATAGTTCCGTTTGAATTTCTGCTTAATTGTGAGTAACGAATACTTCTGCATCTGCTGCTGCAATCTGCCAGATAATGAATGTTTCTTCAACAGCGCAAGAAGATAACGTCTTGTGATGCATTTTATCTTGACCCATAGCGACTGCAATTAATGCTCATGGCTTACAGCTAATTGAGTCATTAATGTTCTGACCAGAATATTTGAATTTGACCGTTGGGGAGATACGGTGATCAGAAGGCATCGCCGCTAATTCAGTAAAAGCAGCTTGAACTAAGGAATGTTAGAGGATTTGAATCTTCAGGGAATAAGGAGCTTAATTCTGTCCCTTTCGCCATTAATGCTCTAAAGAGCCTAGAGGTGCACGTCAGCTCATCTTTAGGTTGAACAAACGATTACCTCCAGATATTTCTTTTTGCACGAGTCTTCAATCATTGCTTTAGTCAACCCAACATTCTTCGTATGAATACATCCAGTGACTGATCAACCAGACGTTCATCACAGGCGGACGGACTCTCTCAAGTTGCAGACTGATTCACAAAGGCGGACAGATTTCTCTATTGTCCTTTACTTGACAATTTGCTTTTGATAATGCTTTGTCGAGGTCCACGCAGTGTATTTCCAATTAACAAGTGTACTTGAACATGAAAACTTTTAAGAAGTTAGCAACACTTAGCGAAATTGTTATTTATCAAAATATAGTAACTCATTAAATTATTTGATTCTAACACTAGGTTCGTGCCATATACCTTCTAGATCAATTTTCTTAATAAGTCGGAGGACAAGTTCATGCAAAGGAAGAGGAGGTAAGGGTAACTCAGTTCTAGATCGAGTCAGTGGTGTTTTACCTATGATTTTGTATTGGAGACTATTCTGTTTGTTTATGATGAAATTGTTGGTATTTGGTATACATGCTTGGATTTGAGAATTGATGATTATGATATGGTGTTGATGATGTTGTGAACTGGATTTTGGAAAATGGTTAATTTACATTGTACTATGAATTGTTGGTTCGTGTGTTGGCTGTTATGAGTTATGACATGTGCATTTGGAAGGATGATGAGATGGGAAATTGTCCCATGTGATCATGCCTAGTTGATGGGTTGGAAGGATGATGAGATGGTAATTTGTCCCATGAGATCATGCCTAACGTAGATGTGATGGTAATTCGTCCCATGCGATCTATCTTAAGTTCGATGAGAGGGTAATTTGTCCCCTACGACCGTACTCAGCAGTTTTGGGTGATGTTTTGGCCATGATTCTTTCATATAGAATTTGAGGAAGTTGAATTGGGTTATTACTATTGTTGTTTTTGGATTTGCCGTTAAGTTATTGTTACTGTATGTTGAAAATATTGTTACTGTTATTTATGTTCTGCATGCTGATTGGTATTTGTAGTTTGTTTTCGAGTTAACCCTTTTTGTTTGTGTTTGGGCGCTAAACGCTAGTGACGGAAAGGGCAACGATTTTGATTTCTTGAAGAGCATTGTGGAATCAGAGTGCGCAATGGAAGCGTGGGAGATTCTGAAGAAGACTTTATCGATATTGTTACTGTTTTCCGCTGCGTTGGATTTTAGCACATGTTGTGCGATGTTAATTATTTTTGAATTGTGTTCCGCTGTTTTTAAGATGTTTAAATAATTATTATGGGTTAATGGTTATTTATAATTTATTAGAGAGGTTTGGCTTTTGAAAATTGAGTTGTTTTCTGAGAGGTTTTAATTTCCGCGTTATTACTATGTGAACCTCAACCCAAAATTAGGGTGTTACATATGATCAGAGATTTGGTTGAGAAAACAAGGGTTGTTGGGTAGTTACATTCTGAAAAACGATTTTTGGGGTGACAATCAAAAGAAGAATGGTGTGACTTAATTGTTTGTTGGTTTATTTGCTTGCTTTTCTGTTTCTAGATTTATTGTTGACTTTCTTACAAGTAGAAAAAAAAGGTTAGCGAGTCAAGATACAGAAATGGCCAACTAAGTGATTGTTGTTTTGGTTTGTTTGAGAAAATCAGTTTGGTTTCCCGACTATTAGTTTCAGGGACGAAACTCTTTTTAGGGGGGGTGGTATTGTAAAACCCTCAAGTTTTGAGTATTTATACTTTGGTCTTTGGATATTTTATAATTAAGTTTTGGTCCTCTAAGTTCGGATAATTGTGCTTTAGTCCTTGGACTAGTCAAAAACTAAATTGGAATTACTAATTAAGAGCTCTTAATGATGTTTTGAATTCAGATTTCTATTGGGGACATGATGGTTTGGCTTTGAGGATTATAAGAATAATTTTGTCAGAGTTTTAACAAGATTGGCTTTGTCTTAGTGATTAAGACTTAAGCATTTGATTTACATGTCTTGTATTCGAATCTTAGTGAGGTAGGTTTTTATTTTATGCAGATTTTGAGTGTGGTGGCTGAATATTTCGAATTTGAAGTTTAGACAAGGATATTAATGAGTTAAATGAGGTTGTTGGGAGTTACAAGCTGAGTTTGAATGGATTGAATGGGTGTTAAGTAAGTTTAATGCTTATCAGGAGTTACAAATGGCTATCAAGGGGGCGTAAAGTGAGTTTATGGCTTGGTCTATGAGTAAATGAGCAATAAAGAGGGTGAATTCTAAATAATAAGGAGGCTTAGGACGTGCTCCCTCTCCCTTCCCCTTGCAACTATTTTTCCTTGAAGCATAGTGGTTGTTTCCTTGTTCTTCTTACACACAAAAAGTTGCTAAAAAACCTAAAACTGTAGAGCTGATTTCCTTGAAGAATTGTTGAACCTTGGTGTTGTTTTGGATCGACTCTCCCCTCTTCTTGTGGTGTTATACTCATACTCTAATCCTTCCTCAAGAATCCTTGTTGTTAGTACAATCGGTAAGTGATCAAGCTATTCCAAATTCTGAGTTTTGGTGATGAACCTCTCGTTCCTTCTAAGGTGTAACTAGTGATTTTGTATAGGAGACTATTCTGTTTTTTTATGATAAAATTGTTGGTATTTGTGATACATGCTTGGATTTGAGAATTGATGATTATGATATGTTGTTGATGATGTTGTGAACTGGATTTTGGAAAATGGATAATTTACATTGTATTATGAACTGTTAGTTCGTGTGTTGGCTGTTATGAGTTATGACATGTGCATTTGGAAGGATGATGAGATGGGGAATTGTCCCACGTGATCATGCCTAGTGGATGGGTTATGGAAGGATGATGAGATGGTAATTTGTCCCAGGTGATCTTGCCTAAGGTAGATGAGGTGGTAATTCGCCCCATGCGATCTATCTTGAGTTTGATGAGAAGGTAATTTGTCCCCTGCGACCGTTTTCACCAGTTTTGGGTGAAGTTTATGCCAGGATTCTTGCATATAGAATTTGAGGAAGTTGAATTGGGTTATTACTATTGTTGTTGTTGGATTTTCCATTAAGTTGTTGTTACTGTATGTTGAAAATATTGTTACTGTTATTTATGTTCTGCATGCTGATTGGTATTTGTAGTTTGTTTTCGAGTTAACACTTTCTGTTTGTGTTTGGGCGCTAAGTTCTAGGGACAGACAGGGCGAAAATTTTGATTTCTTGAAGAGCATTGTGGAATCAGAGTGCGCAATGGAAGCGTGGGAGATTCTGAAGAAGACTTTATCGATATTGTTTCTATTTTCCGCTGCGTTGGATTTTAGCACATGTTGTGCGATGTTAATTATTTTTGAATTTTTTTCCGCTGTTTTTGAGATTTTGTCGAAGCCTTGTCCTCCTTCTTGTGAAGAAGGTCTTGCTCCTGACCCTGGCTGTGGTTTTGATGACGACAAACTCATCAACAAAAAGAAGAAAAGAAGACTTCAAAGAATCAAGCACTACAAGTCCATCAATAGTCTAGAAGTCTTAGTATTAGGTGAGTTATTCTTCCAAAGGTTTATTAAAGCATAAAGGCTCTCAAAACACCTAATCTAATCAAGCTAAGTGTTTTCATAACTTAAAAGAAGTAGAAAACCTTAAGCTAGTCTCAAAGATCAAGTTTCTGGAAAATGGGCTTCTGTGTAATCGATTACACCATTATTGTAATCGATTACACCTAGGCAAGTAATCGATTACTTATGGTTTGTAATCGATTACATGTTTGTAATTCAAATTCAAACTGAAACGGTCACTTGTGTAATCGATTACACTAAGTATGGTAATCGATTACCAGAACGAAAAAAGTGCATCTTTTCATGAACCATTGTGTCCCAAACCTTGTGAAAAGGGTTGTGATGGTTCAAGGACGTTTCCCTTGACTATATAAAGACCATTTGAGTCCAGAAAACACAACACACACAACATACAACAACATACACAAGAGACAACACATTACACATGAGAAAATCACATTAGGCCAAAACTTTGTCAAAATTAGTTCATCTTTTAGAACTAAATCTTTTAGAGCCTAAATTCTGAGTTCATGATCTTCATGTCAATAAGAACACTTTAGTTGTTCATATCTTGAAGAACTCTGAATTGTATTATGCTTAAAAGCCTTAAAGCATAATTTCTCATGATCAATCCAATTGTGTGTTAAAGGATTGATACAGCCAATTGTAATATCTTCTTCATCTCTTTCTGTAAGATTGAGTTTTTCACCGTGGTATTCGGTGAAGGCTTGTTGTCACTGGAAGTGGTTTACTTTCAGGGTTTCGATTGAAGACAAGTTTGTCTTCAAGGTCTGAGGGTGGTTTGCCTTCAGGAACTGAAAGCGGTTTGCTTTCAGGGGCTGTTGAAAGTGGTTTGCTTTCACAGGATATTGGTAGAAATTCTTGGGGTCCTTGGGTTAGGAACTTGTAAGAGATTTTTATCAATAGTGGAAAAATCCTCAAGGGGTTTTCTTGAGGGACTGGACGTAGCCTTCGGTGGATTGAAGGTGAACCAGGATAAACTCTTGTGTGTGATTCTCTTTATCCTTCATATTTACTTTCAAGTATCGCTCAATTCCGCTGCAATCATAACGATCATCTCGTGATCATCATAAACTTGAAAGTAACAATTTCAATAAGGCGAAAATTGGGGCAACACTGATTCACCCCCCCCCCCTCTTAGGTTGCTATCTGTACTAACAATTGGTATCAGAGCGGAAGTTTAGGTAAGTTATTCCTAAGATCCGGGAAAAGATGGCATCCTCTTCCAATCATGGAACAAATGAAGGATTCAACATAAACAGGCCACCATTCTTCAATGGAGAACATTATGACTTTTGGAAAATCAAGATGAAGATATTCATAAAGTCATTAGACGCTGGAATATGGAAAGCCATTGAAGAAGGTCCCTTTGTGCCTGTAACAACAGATGAAGAAGGAACTTCACAACCAAAATCAGAAAGTACTTGGAGCGAAGAAGAAAAGAAGAAGGTTCAACATGATCTCAAAGGAATGAACATCCTTACATCTGCTCTTGGCATGGACGAATTTTTCAGAGTATCAACGTGCACTTCATCAAAAGAAATATGGGATACGTTGATGGTGAATCATGAAGGAACAGATGAAGTCAAGAGATCAAAGATTAATACTTTATCTCAGGAGTATGAAATGTTCAGAATGCTTCCAGGAGAAAAGGTATTAGATATGCAAAAACGATTCACTCATTTGATTAATCATTTGATTGCTCTTGGAAAACAATTTTCAAACAGTGACTTGAACATGAAAGTTCTAAGATCACTTACAAGAGTATGGCAACCAAAAGTTACAGCCATCTCTGAGAAGAAGAGTTTATCAAATATGACTCTTGCAACTCTTTTTGGAAAACTCCAAGAACATGAGTTGGAATTGAATCGTTTAGAAGAGCATGAACAACATGAGAAGAAGTATCGATCAATTTCCCTAAAGGCAAAAGAAAGCATCATAGAAGATTATGATGCAGACTCTGAAGAAGAAGACAATGGAAATCTGAATCTTCTAGTAAAGAACTTTGGAAAGTTTCTTAAAAGGAAAAACGTTAAATTTAACAACAATAGAGCCTTCCAAAGGAACAATGAGTCTTCTTCATCTCAAAAGATTACATGTTTCGAGTGTGGCAAACCGGGACATTTCAAGTCAGATTGTCCAAATCTTCAGAAGAAGAAACATGTTCTAAGAGAGAAATTCGAGAAAAAGGATCAACCTACTCGAAGAGCATATTTGGCTTGGGATGATAATGAAGTAAGTTCATCATCAGATTCTGACAAAGAAGAAGCACAAGTTGCCTTGATGGCTTCACATGACTCAGATGTTGAAGATTCCCAGGTTAGTGATAATTCTATGTCTTCTCATGATTTAAAGTTTGCTATGGAGAATATGTTTAAATTATGTCAAGAATTTTCCAAGATTAGTACCAAGCAAAATGATTTGATTTCATCCTTAGAAAGTATGTGTAGAACTTTACAAGAGGAATTAGACATAGTGAAATCTAAACTAGATATTACACAAAAATGTACTAAGTGTAGTTCTTTAGAAGAAAAGATAGATAATCTCCAACAAAGAGTAAATAACTTCAATAAAGGAAAACAGAAATTAGATGATATCCTAAGTGTTCAAAGATATTCAAATAACAAATCAGGTCTAGGATATACTTCTCACCCAAAGACTAAGGAAGTCAAGAAAACTGTGTTTGTAAAACCAAACCATATAGTAGAATCCTCTAGTAACAAAAGGATTAATTATGTTAGAAGTACACACAATAGGAAGAAAACTCAAAATAGACATCCTAACAAGAATCATTCCTCTCCTAGACAAACCCCTAGTTACAATTATTACTCTTGTACGTATTGTAACAAAGTAGGACACACCTCTAGTAGATGTTACTACAAACTTGTAGGAGTACCAAGTAAGGAATACATTTTGGTTAGAAAGGATGTTAACTTAGAAGGACCCAAAACTTGTTGGGTTCTTAATAGCCATGTCTGAACTTTGTCATGTAGGTGTGTATGAAAGCAGCAAAGGATTTATGGTATCTTGATAGTGGCTGCTCATCACACATGACAGGAGACAAAACCAAGTTTTCATTTCTTATACCTAGAGAAAAAGGTTTTGTCACATATGGTAACAATCAAAAGGGAAAGATACTTGGTATTGGAAGAATAGGCACACCCCCTCAAACAGTCATCGATAAAGTTCTTTACGTTGATGGTTTGATGCATAATCTTCTGAGTATTAGTCAACTATGTGATAAAGGTTTGAAAGTTGGTTTTATTAATGATATATGTGTTGTGAAAGATGTGAAAACTAAAGAAATTAAGTTTTCTGGGTATAAAGTAAATAAAGTCTTCATGATCTCCTTGGAAGAAATTCCACAAAATGTGAGATGCCTTTTGGCCAAGAATAATAGTGATTCATGGCTATGGCATAGAAGACTTGCTCATATTCACATAGATCATTTAAACAAACTAGTCAAGCATGATCTAGTTGTTGTGCTTCCAAAGATAAAATTCGAGAAAGACAAGCTTTGTGATGCATTTCAAAAGGGGAAGCAAACCAGAACATCCTTCAAACCAAAGAACATAGTTTCGACTTCAAGACCCCTTCAATTGTTACATATGGATTTGTTCGGACAATCTAGAACTAAAAGCCTCGGAGGTAATTTCTATGCACTTGTTATTGTTGATGATTTCTCTAGATTTACATGGACTTTATTTCTTCCTCATAAGAATGAAGCCTTCATTGCATTCAAAAGATATGCAAGGCTTGTTCAAAATGAGAAGTCTTTAAAGATCTCTTCTATTAGAAGTGATCATGGTGGAGAATTTCAAAAACAACAATTCCAAGAACTATGTGATGAAAATGGAATATCACATAATTTCTCTACTCCGAGAACACCACAACAAAATGGTGTAGTAGAAAGGAAGAATAGATTACTTGAAGAATTAGCAAGAACCATGTTAAGTGAATCAAGTCTCCCTAAATATTTCTGGGCTGATGCTGTAAGTACTGCTTGCTATGTTTCCAATAGAGTTCTTATAGACATATACTTAAGAAAACTCCCTATGAACTCTACAAAGGAAGGAAACCAAACATTTCTCATCTACATGCTTTTGGATCAAAATGCTTTGTTTTGAATAATGGAAAGGAAAACCTTGGAAAGTTTGATGAAAAATCTGATGAAGGTATATTCCTTGGTTATTCTCTAACAAGCAAAGCATATAGAGTCTTTAACAAGAAAACTCTATCTGTGGAAGAATCCATACATGTCTCTTTTGATGAATCTAAATCTTCAATAGAAGATAGAGTTAATACTCCAGATATTGAAGAAGATGATATCATTGTAAATGAAGATTCTCAAAAGGATGAATATCATAATCCAATACAAGAAGAGCCCATTGAAGATAATACTTATCAACTTCCAAAGGAATGGAGAACCCATAGGGATCATCCAGTTGATAATATTATTGGTGATATTTCTAGAGGCGTTTCTACAAGGCTACGCTTAAATGATTCAGTTTTGAATATGGCCTTCGTCTCTCAGATAGAACCATCAAAAGTAAATGATGCTCTAGAGGATGAATATTGGATTGTAGCAATGCAGGAAGAACTAAACCAATTTGAAAGGAATCAAGTTTGGGAACTTGTCCCTAAGCCTAGTGATAAACATGTTATTGGAACAAAGTGGGTATTTAGGAATAAGTTAGATGAAAATGGTATCATAGTTAGGAACAAAGCAAGATTAGTTGCTCAAGGATACAATCAAGAAGAAGGTATAGATTTTGATGAAACTTATGCACCAGTAGCAAGGTTGGAAGCCATAAGACTGTTATTGGCGTATGCCTGTTCTTTAAATTTCCCATTATATCAAATGGACGTCAAAAGTGCTTTCCTGAACGGATACATTCAAGAAGAAGTCTATGTGAAGCAACCTCCAGGATTTGAAGATCCAAAGTTTCCTTCACATGTCTTCCGATTAAAGAAGGCACTCTATGGTCTTAAGCAAGCCCCTCGTGCATGGTATGATAGATTAAGTACTTTCCTTTGTGATAAAGGATTTCAAAAGGGTAAGGCTGATACAACCTTGTTCATCAAAAGAACCAAAGGTAATACCCTATTAGTTCAAATTTATGTTGATGATATTATCTTTGGTGCAACTAACGAATCTCTTTGTAAGGATTTCTCTAACATGATGCAAGAAGAATTTGAGATATCCATGATGGGACAATTAAATTTCTTTCTTGGTTTGCAAATCAAGCAATCAAATGATGGAATATTCATCAATCAATCAAAGTTTTGCAAGGAATTGTTAAAGAAATATGATTTGGATGATTGCAAAGCCATAGCCACACCAATGGGGTCTAACACATATTTAGATCAAGATGAATCCGGTAATCAAGTTGATATTACCAAATATAGAGGTATGATCGGATCTCTTCTATACTTATCTGCAAGTAGACCTGATATTATGTTTAGTGTGTGTCTATGTGCTAGATAGCAAGCATCTCCTAGGGAATCACATTTGAGTTCTATTAAATGGATTTTCAAATATTTGAAAGGAACTACAAATGTTGGATTGTGGTATCCCAAAGGAAGTGTTTGTGATTTGTTTGGGTATTCTGATTCTGATTATGCTGGTTGTAAAACTGAAAGAAAAAGTACTAGTGGTACTTGTCACTTGTTAGGAAATGCCCTTGTTTCTTGGTCTTGTAAGAAACAAGCATGTGTTGCTCTAAGTATTGCAGAAGCAGAATACATTGCTGCAGGAAGTTGTTGTGCACAAACTCTATGGCTCAAACAACAACTTAAAGATTATGGCTTAGAGCTGGGCTGCATTCCAATCAAATGTGACAACACAAGTGCCATTAATCTCACTAAAAACCCTATCATGCATTCTCGAACTAAGCATATTGATATACGACATCATTTTCTTCGAGATCATGTTATGAGGAAAGATATTGAGATTTCATTTGTGGATACACATAATCAATTAGCAGATATCTTTACTAAGCCTCTTCCTAAGGAATCATTTTTCAAGATAAGAAGAGAATTAGGCATATTAGATGAGCATGACATTTAAGGTAACATGTTATATGCATAATCTTTGTGATGATTATATGTTTATATGCATTTAGATAGATTATATGCTTAAGTGTTTATATGAAAATGTGTTACTTAAGGTTCTAGAGCCTAGAACTTATAAAATTGTCCTAGTAATCGATTACCATAGGTCCTGTAATCGATTATCCACAATCTAAGTCCTCGTGCCTGCTAGAACTATCTGAGTAATCGATTATCCTAACTGCTATAATCGATTACATGTTCAAAATTTGAATATTTTCAAATTTACAACTGCTGTAATCGATTACTTTAACTACCGTAATCGATTACATACACGATTTTTCTTATAAAATCATCATTTGTCTATTGTCTTTTGCCTACCTTCCTACCTATACAATCCATCTCTTTCTAAGTCTTGTTTCGCCATGGGGTCTCTTCCACGTCCTTCAAATGTCTCCTCTCCAATCAATGCTCCTCGAAGGTATTCCTCCAATGATCCCTTGGTACTGTCTCGATACCGCATAGATTTTCAAACAAATGCTGCATCGGCTGGACTATCTCCATTTTATACCATTCCTTCCAATTTCTCACAAGAAACCAAGGTTATCCTCGAACGAATGGACATCCTGTCTCTTCGTCTCTCTCAAAAGTTGGGCCAACTGGAGGATACCATTCGGTCTCGCTTTATACTTGTGGAAAATCGCATAGAAGCCGTGCACTCCTTCATGCGTAAGGAGATTGAGAGTCTTCAGGACCTTGACCCTTCTGAGAACTCTGAGGATTCTAGTCAAGCCTAAGTTCAGAAGTCTTGTGTCTCCATATAATTATCTACTTACTATTAGGATTTCCCTATTTTCGCAAAAAGGCTCTATCTCTTGTTGTAATCCCTCTACTACATATGTTTGCTATGTTTTACTATGTGTAACTTATGTATTTGCTCTTTCCTATATATATATAAGTGCTGGTTATTCATATTTTACACATTTACCCCTACCCCCTATGCTTTATGTTGCAATATACTTGTATGGATATATGTATGCCTGTATTTTTTGGCCTTTTCTTCTTTTTGATGAAGTCAAAAGGGGGAGAAAGGTTCTGTGCTCTTAAAGATCATATGCAGGAATTCAACGAGTACATTAGAAAGTGGGACCAATGCTAGATATACTAGATTCCATCAAATAGGGGGAGTTAAGCATCAAGAATGCATATATGATCTTCAAGTATCAAGAATGTGTTTGCCATCATCAAAAAGGGGGAGATTGTGAAGAAGGTCTTGCTCCTGACCCTGGCTGTGGTTTTGATGACGACAAACTCATCAACAAAAAGAAGAAAAGAAGACTTCAAAGAATCAAGCACTACAAGTCCATCAATAGTCTAGAAGTCTTAGTATTAGGTGAGTTATGCTTCCAAAGGTTTATTAAAGCATAAGGCTCTCAAAACACCTAATCTAATCAAGCTAAGTGTTTTCATAACTTAAAAGTGTGAAGAAGGTCTTGCTCCTGACCCTGGCTGTGGTTTTGATGACGACAAACTCATCAACAAAAAGAAGAAAAGAAGACTTCAAAGAATCAAGCACTCAAGTCCATCAATAGTCTAGAAGTCTTAGTATTAGGTGAGTTATGCTTCCAAAGGTTTATTAAAGCATAAAGGCTCTCAAAACACCTAATCTAATCAAGATAAGTGTTTTCATAACTTAAAAGAAGTAGAAAACCTTAAGCAAGTCTCAAAGAATAAGTTTCTGGAAAATGGGCTTCTGTGTAATCGATTACACCATTATGGTAATCGATTACACCAAGGAAAGTAATCGATTACTCCAGTCTTGTAATCGATTACATGTTTGAAATTCAAATTCAAATTCAAACTGAAACTGTCACTTGTGTAATCGATTACACTAAGTATAGTAATCGATTACCAGAACGAAAAAGTGTGTCTTTTCATGAACCATTGTGTCCCAAACCTTTTGAAAAGGGTTGTGATGGTTCAAGGACGTTTCCCTTGCCTATATAAAGACCATTTGAGTCCAGAAAACACAACAACAACATAGAACACACAACACACACGAATTATACACATTCCACATGAGAAAAACACATTAGGCCAAAGCTCTTTCAAAATTGGTTCATCTTTTAGAACTTAAATCTTTTGGAGCCTAAATTCTGAGTTCATGATCTTCATGTTTACAAGAACACATTAGTTGTTCATATCTTGAAGAACTCAGAATTGTATTATGCTTAAAAGCCTTAAAGCTTAACTTCTCATGTTCAATCCAATTGTGTGTTAAAGGATTGAAACAGCCAAGTGTAATATCTTCTTCATCTCTTTCTGTAAGATTGAGTTTTTCACCGTGGTATTCGGTGAAGGGTTGTTGTCACTGAAAGTGGTTTGCTTTCAGGGTTTTGGTTGAAGACAAGTTTGTCTTCAAGGTCTGAGGGTGGTTTGCCTTCAGGAACTGAAAGCGGTTTGCTTTCAGGGGCTGTTGAAAGTTTGCTTTCACAGGATATTGGTAGGAGTTCTTGGGGTCCTTGGGTTAGGAACTTGTAAGAAATTCTTATCAATAGTGGAAAAATCCTCAAGGGGTTTTCTTGAGGGACTGGACGTAGTCTTCGGTGGATTGAAGGCGAACCAGGATAAATCTTGTGTGTGATTCTCTTTATCCTTCACATTTACTTTCAAGTATTGTTCATATCCGCTGCAATCACAACGATCAATTCGTGATCATCATAAACTTGAAAGTAACGATTTCAATAATGCGAAAATTGGGGCAACACTGATTCACCCCCCCTCTCAGGTTGCTATCTGTTCTAACAATTGGTATCAGAGCGGAAGTTTAGGTAAGTTATTCCTAAGATCCGGGAAAAGATGGCATCCTCTTCCAATCATGGAACAAGTGAAGGACATAACATAAACAGGCCACCATTCTTCAATGGAGAACACTATGACTTCTGGAAAATCAAGATGAAGATATTCATAAAGTCATTAGACTCAGGAATATGGAAAGTCATTGAAGAAGGACCCTTTGTGCCTGTAACAACAAATGAAGAAGGAACTTCACAACCAAAACCAGAAATTACTTGGAGTGAAGAAGAAAAGAAGAAGGTTCAACATGATCTCAAAGGAATGAACATTCTTACATCTGCTCTTGGCATGGATGAATTTTTCAGAGTATCAACGTGCACTTCATCAAAAGAAATATGGGATACATTGATGGTGACTCATGAAGGAACAGATGAAGTCAAGAGATCAAAGATCAATACTCTATCTTAAGAATATGAAATGTTCAGAATGCTTCCAGGAGAAAAGGTATTAGACATGCAAAAACGATTCACTCATTTAATTAATCATTTGATTGCTCTTGGTAGACAATTTTCAAACAGTGACTTGAACATGAAAGTTCTAAGATCACTTACAAGAGTATGGCAACCAAAAGTAACAACCATCTCAAAGAAGAAGATTTTATCAAATATGACTCTTGCAACTCTTTTTGGAAAACTCCAAGAACATGAGTTGGAATTGAATCGTTTAGAAGAGCATGAACAACATGAGAAGAAGTATCGATCAATTTCCCTAAGAGCAAAAGAAAGCATCAAAGAAGATTATGATGCAGATTCTGAAGAAGAAGACAATGGAAATCTAAATCTTCTAGTGAAGAACTTTGGAAAGTTTCTTAAAAAGAAAAATGTTAGATTTAACAACAATAAAGTCTTCCAAAGGAACAATGAGTCTTCTTCATCTCAAAAGACTACATGTTTCGAGTGTGGCAAACCGGGACATTTCAAGTTAGATTGTCCAAATCTTCAGAAGAAGAAACATGGTCTAAGAGAGAAATTCGAGAAAAGAGATCAACCTACTCGAAGAGCATATTTGGCTTGGGATGATAATGAAGTAAGTTCATCATCTGATTCTGATAAAGAAGAAGCACAAGTTGCTTTGATGGCCTCACATGATTCTGATGTTGAAGATTCCCAGGTTAGTGAGAATTCTATATCTTTTCATGATTTAAAGTTTACCATGGAGAATATGTTTAAAATATGTCAAGAATTTTCTAAAGTTAGCACTAGGCAAAATGAGTTAATTTCTTCCCTAGAAAGTAAATGTAGAAATTTACAAGAAGAACTAGATGTAGTAAAATCTAAGATAGATATTATGCACAATTGCACTAAGTGTAGTTCTTTAGAAAATCTTCAACAAAGAGTAAATAACTTCAATAAAGGAAAACAGAAGTTAGATGATATTCTAAGTGTTCAAAGATATTCAAACAATAAGTCAGGTTTAGGATATACTTCTCATCCAAAGACAAAAGAAGTTAGGAAAACTGTGTTTGTAAAACCAAACCATGTTTTAGGATCTTCTAGTAACAATAAAATTAATCCTGTAAGAAGTACAAACAATAGGAAGAACATTCAAAATAGACCTCCTAAGAAGATTCATCCCTTTCCTAGACAAACCTCCAGTTACAATCATTACTCTTGTACTTACTGTAACAAAATAGGACATACCCCTAGTAGATGCTACTACAAACATATAGGAGTACCAAATAGGGAGTACATTTGGGTTAGAAAGGATGTTAACTTAGAAGGACCCAAAACTTGTTGGGTTTCTAATACCCATGTCTGAACTTTGTCATGTAGGTGTGTATGAAAGCAGCAAAGGATCTATGGTATCTTGATAGTGGCTGCTCATCACACATGACAGGAGACAAAACCAAGTTTTCTTTTCTTATACCTAGGGAAAAAGGTTTTGTCACATATGGTAACAATCAAAAGGGAAAAATACTCGGTATTGGAAGAATAGGCACACCCCCTCAAACAATCATCGATAAAGTTCTTTACGTTGATGGTTTGATGCATAATCTTCTGAGTATTAGTCAACTATGTGATAAAGGTTTGAAAGTAGGTTTTATAAATGATATATGTGTTGTGAAAGATGTGAAAACTAAAGAAATTAAGTTTTCTGGATATAAAGTAAACAAAGTCTTCATGATCTCATTGGAAGAAATTCCACAAAATGTGAGATTCCTTTTGGCCAAGAATAATAGTGATTCATGGCTATGGCATAGAAGACTTGCACATATTCACATAGATCATTTAAACAAACTAGTCAAGCATGATCTAGTTGTTGGGCTTCCAAAGATAAAATTCGAGAAAGACAAGCTTTGTGATGCATGTCAAAAAGGGAAGCAAACCAGAACATCCTTCAAACCAAAGAACATAGTTTCGACCTCAAGACCCCTTCAATTGTTACATATGGATTTGTTCGGACCTTCTAGAACTAAAAGCCTCGGAGGTAATTTCTATGCACTTGTTATTGTTGATGATTTCTCTAGATTTACTTGGACTTTATTTCTACCTCATAAGAATGAAGCCTTCAATGAATTCAAAAGATATGCAAGGCTAGTTCAAAATGAGAAGTCTTTAAAGATCTCTTCTATTAGAAGTGATCATGGTGGAGAATTTCAGAATCAACAATTCCAAGAACTATGTGATGAAAATGGAATATCACATAACTTCTCTACTCCGAGAACACCACAACAAAATGGTGTAGTAGAAAGGAAGAATAGGTTACTTGAAGAATTAGCAAGAACCATGTTAAGTGAATCTAGTCTCCCTAAATATTTCTGGGCTGATGCTGTAAGTACTGCTTGCTATGTTTCCAATAGAGTTCTTATTAGACCTATCCTTAAGAAAACACCCTATGAACTCTACAAAGGAAGGAAACCAAATATCTCTCATCTACATGCTTTTGGATCAAAATGCTTTGTCTTGAATAATGGAAAGGAAAACTTTGGTAAGTTTGATGAAAAATCTGATGAAGGTATATTCCTTGGATATTCTCTAACAAGCAAAGCATATAGAGTCTTTAACAAGAAAACTCTATCTGTGGAAGAATCCATACATGTTACTTTTGATGAATCTAAATCTTCAATAGAAGATAAAGTCCATCTTCCAGATAATGAAGAAGATGACATCATTATAAATGAAGATTCTCAAAAGGATGGAGATCAGAATCCAATACAAGAAGAGCACATTGAAAGTAATACTTATCAACTTCCAAAAGAATGGAGAACCCATAGGGATCATCCAGTTGATAATATTATTGGTGATATCTCTAGAGGCGTTTCTACAAGGCTACGCTTGAATGATTCAGTTTTGAATATGGCCTTTGTCTCTCAGATAGAACCATCAAAAGTAAATGATGCTCTAGAGGATGAATATTGGATTGTAGCAATGCAGGAAGAACTAAACCAATTTGAAAGGAATCAAGTTTGGGAACTTGTCCCTAAGCCTAGTGACAAACATGTTATTGGAACAAAGTGGGTGTTTAGGAATAAGTTAGATGAAAATGGTATTATAGTTAGGAACAAAGCAAGATTAGTTGCTCAAGGCTATAATCAAGAAGAAGGTATAGATTTTGATGAAACATATGCACCCTTAGCAAGATTAGAAGCCATAAGATTGTTATTAGCGTATGCTTGCTCTTTAAACTTCCCATTATATCAAATGGACGTCAAAAGTGCCTTCCTAAACGGATATATTCAAGAAGAAGTGTATGTGAAGCAACCTCCAGGATTTGAAGATCCAAAGTTTCCTACACATGTCTTCAGACTAAAGAAAGCACTCTATGGTCTTAAGCAAGCCCCTCGTGCATGGTATGATAGGTTAAGTACTTTCCTTTGTAATAAAGGATTTCAAAAAGGTAAGGCTGATACAACCTTGTTCATCAAAAGAACCAAAGGTAATACCTTACTTGTTCAAATTTATGTTGATGATTTTATCTTTGGTGCAACTAACGAATCTCTTTGCAAAGATTTCTCTAACATGATGCAAGAAGAATTTGAAATGTCCATGATGGGACAATTAAATTTCTTTCTTGGTTTGCAAATCAAGCAATCAAGTGATGGAATATTCATCAATCAATCAAAGTTTTGCAAGGAACTATTAAAGAAATATGATTTGGATGATTGCAAAGCCCTAGCCACACCTATGGGGTCTAATACATATTTAGATCAAGATGAATCCGGTAATCAAGTAGATATTACCAAATATAGAGGTATGATCGGATCTCTTTTATACTTATCTGCAAGTAGACCTGATATTATGTTTAGTGTGTGTCTATGTGCTAGATATCAAGCATCTCCTAGGGAATCACATTTGAGTTCTGTTAAACGAATTTTCAAATATTTGAAAGGAACTACAAATGTTGGATTGTGGTATCCCAAGGGAAGTGTTTGTGATTTGATTGGATATTCTGATTCTGATTATGCTGGTTGTAAAACTGAAAGAAAAAGTACAAGTGGTACTTGTCACCTATTAGGAAATGCTCTTGTTTCATGGTCTTGTAAGAAACAAGCATGTGTTGCTCTAAGTACTGCAGAAGCAGAATACATTGCTGCAGGAAGTTGTTGTGCACAAACTCTATGGCTCAAGCAACAACTCAAAGATTATGGCTTAGAGCTGGGCTGCATTCCAATTAAATGTGACAACACAAGTGCCATTAATCTCACTAAAAACCCTATCATTCATTCTCGAACTAAGCATATTGATATACGACATCATTTTCTTCGAGATCATGTCATGAGGAAAGATATTGAAATTTCATTTGTGGATACACATAATCAGTTAGCAGACATCTTTACTAAACCTCTTCCTAAAGAATCATTTTTCAAGATAAGAAGAGAATTAGGAATTTTAGATGCGCATGATACTTAAGCTAACATGTTATTTGCATGATCTTTATGATAAATATGTGTTTACATGCCTTTAGATAGATTATGTACTTACGTGTTTTATAAAAAAAAAAAAATTACATAGGATTCTAGAGCCTAGAACTTGTAAAAATGTCCTAGTAATCGATTACCCTAGGATTTGTAATCGATTATCCATATTCTAAGTCCTCGTGCTAAGAAACATCTGAATAATCGATTATTATAACTTCCATAATCGATTACATGTTCAAAAATTTGAAAGTTTTCAAATTTACAACTGCTGTAATCGATTACCTTAATTACCGTAATCGATTACACGCACGATTTTCTCTATAAAATCAGCATTTGTCCTCTGCCTTTTTGCCTACCTTTCTTCAGATACAATCCTTCTTCTTCTAAGTCTTGTTTCGCCATGGGGTCTCTTCCACGTCCCTCAAATGTTTCCTCTCCAATCAATGTTTCTCGAAGGGAATCCTCCACAGATCCTCTGGTATTGTCTCGCTATCGCATTGATGTTCAAACCAATGCTGCATCGGCTGGGTTATCTCCCTTTTATACCATTCCTTCAAATTTCTCACAAGAAACCAAGGTTATACTAGAAAGGATGGATATCTTGTCACTCTGTCTTTCTCAGAAGTTGGGCCAACTGGAGGATACCATTCGGTCTCGCTTTATACTTGTGGAAAATCGCATAGAGGCTATGCACTCTTTCATGCGTAAGGAAATCGAGAGCCTTCAAGAACTTGACCCTTCTGAGACCTCTGAGGATTCTAGTCAAGCCTAAGTTCTGAAGTCTTGTGTCTCTATATAGTTATCTATTTACTATTAGGATTTCCCTATTTTCGCAAAAATGGCTTTATCTATTTGTTGTTATCCCTCTACTACATATGGTTGATATGTCTTACTATGTATAACTTCTGTATTTGCTTTCTTATATATATATATATAAGTGCTGGTTGTTCATGTTTTACTTATTTACCCCCATCCCCCATGCTTTATGTTTCCATATACTTGTATGTATGCCTGTACATTTTTTTTTTTTTGCCTTTTCTTCTTTTTGATGAAGTCAAAAGGGGGAGAAAGGTTCCGTGCTCTTAAAGATCATATGCAGGAATTCAACAAGTACATTAGAAAGGGGGAGAAAAATCAGAAATACTAGATTCTATCAAATAGGGGGAGTTAAGCATCAAGAATGCACATATGATCTTCAAAGTTTCAAGTATGTGTTTGCCATCATCAAAAAGGGGGAGATTGTGAAGAAGGTCTTGCTCCTGACCCTGGCTGTGGTTTTGATGACGACAAACTCATCAACAAAAAGAAGAAAAGAAGACTTCAAAGAATCAAGCACTCAAGTCCATCAATAGTCTAGAAGTCTTAGTATTAGGTGAGTTATGCTTCCAAAGGTTTATTAAAGCATAAAGGCTCTCAAAACACATAATCTAATCAAGATAAGTGTTTTCATAACTTAAAAGAAGTAGAAAACCTTAAGCAAGTCTCAAAGAATAAGTTTCTGGAAAATGGGCTTCTGTGTAATCGATTACACCATTATGGTAATCGATTACACCAAGGCAAGTAATCGATTACTCCAGTCTTGTAATCGATTACATGTTTGAAATTCAAATTCAAACTGAAACGGTCAGTTGTGTAATCGATTACACTAAGTATAGTAATCGATTACCAGAACGAAAAAGTGTGTCTTTTCATGAACCATTGTGTCCCAAACCTTTTGAAAAGGGTTGTGATGGTTCAAGGACGTTTCCCTTGCCTATATAAAGACCATTTGAGTCCAGAAAACACAACAACAACATAGAACACACAACACACACGAATTATACACATTCCACATGAGAAAAACACATTAGGCCAAAGCTCTTTCAAAATTGGTTCATCTTTTAGAACTTAAATCTTTTGGAGCCTAAATTCTGAGTTCATGATCTTCATGTTTACAAGAACACATTAGTTGTTCATATCTTGAAGAACTCAGAATTGTATTATGCTTAAAAGCCTTAAAGCATAACTTCTCATGTTCAATCCAATTGTGTGTTAAAGGATTGAAACAGCCAAGTGTAATATCTTCTTCATCTCTTTCTGTAAGATTGAGTTTTTCACCGTGGTATTCGGTGAAGGGTTGTTGTCACTGAAAGTGGTTTGCTTTCAGGGTTTTGGTTGAAGACAAGTTTGTCTTCAAGGTCTGAGGGTGGTTTGCCTTGAGGAACTGAAAGCGGTTTGCTTTCAGGGGCTGTTGAAAGCGGTTTGCTTTCACAGGATATTGGTAGGAGTTCTTGGGGTCCTTGGGTTAGGAACTTGTAAGAAATTCTTATCAATAGTGGAAAAATCCTCAAGGGGTTTTCTTGAGGGACTGGACGTAGTCTTCGGTGGATTGAAGGCGAACCATGATAAATCTTGTGTGTGATTCTCTTTATCCTTCACATTTACTTTCAAGTATTGTTCATATCCGCTGCAATCACAACGATCAATTCGTGATCATCATAAACTTGAAAGTAACGATTTCAATAAGGCGAAAATTGGGGCAACACTGATTCACCCCCCCTCTCAGGTTGCTATCTGTTCTAACAAAAAGAAGTAGAAAACCTTAAGCTAGTCTCAAAGATCAAGTTTCTGGAAAATGGGCTTCTGTGTAATCGATTACACCATTATGGTAATCGATTACATCTAGGCAAGTAATCGATTACTTATGGTTTGTAATCGATTACATGTTTGAAATTCAAATTCAAACTGAAACGGTCACTTGTGTAATTGATTACACTATGTATGGTAATCGATTACCAGAACGAAAAAGTGCATCTTTTCATGAACCATTGTGTCCCAAACCTTTTGAAAAGGGTTGTGATGGTTCAAGGACGTTTCCCTTGCCTATATAAAGACCATTTGAGTCCAGAAAACACAACACACACAACATACAACAACATACACAAGAGACAACACATTACACATGAGAAAATCACATTAGGCCAAAACTTTGTCAAAATTAGTTCATCTTTTAGAACTAAATCTTTTAGAGCCTAAATTCTGAGTTCATGATCTTCATGTCAATAAGAACACTTTAGTTGTTCATATCTTGAAGAACTCAGAATCGTATTATGCTTAAAAGCCTTAAAGCATAATTTCTCATGATCAATCCAATTGTGTGTTAAAGGATTGATACAGCCAATTGTAATATCTTCTTCATCTCTTTCTGTAAGATTGAGTTTTTCACCGTGGTATTCGGTGAAGGGTTGTTGTCACTGGAAGTGGTTTACTTTCAGGGTTTCGATTGAAGACAAGTTTGTCTTCAAGGTCTGAGGGTGGTTTGCCTTCAGGAACTGAAAGCGGTTTGCTTTCAGGGGCTGTTGAAAGTGGTTTGCTTTCACAGGATATTGGTAGAAATTCTTGGGGTCCTTTGGTTAGGAACTTGTAAGAGATTTTTATCAATAGTGGAAAAATCCTCAAGGGGTTTTCTTGAGGGACTGGACGTAGCCTTCGGTGGATTGAAGGTGAACCAGGATAAACTCTTGTGCGTGATTCTCTTTATCCTTCATATTTACTTTCAAGTATCGCTCAATTCCGCTGCAATCATAACGATCATCTCGTGATCATCATAAACTTGAAAGTAACAATTTCAATTAGGCGAAAATTGGGGCAACACTGATTCACCCCCCCCTCTCAGGTTGCTATGTGTACTAACACTTCTCGTCTAGAGCTTGATTGGAGCATTTTCTGTCCAAACTCATTTCTGTGGCCTTTAGATTCATTTCTGCCTTTTTATGTTTCCTCCACATCTTTTTGAATCTTCGGTTGAATAGTGCTTCTTCACTATCTGTATCGTCTGATGACGTTTCTGCCTATTCAGACGATGCTTCAACTGTTGGAGTTTTGGAGCTTTTTCCCTTGAATGATAAGGATCTGGTTTTCTTGCTTTCCACGCACTCAGCTAATTCGATCTCGTGTACCTTCAGTGATCCCAAACGGTCTTCTATTCTTAAGGTGGTCAGATCCTTGGCCTCCTGGAATGTTGTGACCTTCGATCTCCATTTGGCGGAAAGGCACCTCAATATCTTCGTAATTTGGTTCAGATTGTTGTAGCTTCTACCAAGATTTCTGATACCATTGATGATGGTTTGGAACCGGGAAAACATTTCATCAATTGACTCTCCTTCTTTCATCCTGAAAGCCTCATAATGTGCTACCAACATGCTGATCTGAGTGTTTTTGACGTTGATTTTCATTCTATTCCCATTTCCCTTAAATCCTACCAATTACCATTGCATAAGAATTGAGCATGAAGACTTGTGTACAACAAGAATAATATTAAAACATGGAATACAATCTAAAACTGCAATTGACCAGAACCTCTAACAAGGACTAAAACTGAAATAAAACATAACTAAAAGGACTAAAAACACAAAAGTTGCTAATCTATATGAAAATGCAACAATAAAACAAAAACTCTAACAAATTAAATAAAAACTATATGAGACTCAACAAAAATAAAATAAAATAAAATAAAAAGATGCTAAAAATATCATATAAATCCCAATAATCACACCATTATACCCAACGACAGCTTGCCCTCAAGCGTAAAACACATAAAGAAAGCTTGTCCTCAAATTCACCCTGCTAGAAAAACAAAGCACAAGATACAACTTCAAAGAAACCCAACTGGGTTAAAACACATGCATGTTAAGAGAGTGAAATTCATCAAGAACTTAGAGAATGAAAATTGATCAAAGAAGTAGAAAAGTGTTCACAATTAAGCTCACTAAACAAAGCTCATGACCATACAAGTGCAATTCATTAAACCTAGCTATCATTCAAATCAAAAGCAAACAAAACAGTAATGCAATTTCGAAAGACTTTTTCAGGTTGAAACTTGGCCAAGGGTGCAATGGTAGGTAGGAAAAACTGAAGTACATGGCAACTCTAGTGGGTCAGACTCAAATTAGTTAGGTGATCAACTTTACAGCACAAGAGCTATTCATTTTAGCACAAAGGTTCTCTTTTATTTTACTTTTTGAACAATGTAGTGGAATGTTATAGGATGTACGAAAAGAAATTTTAATGCAGAGGACGATAGATGGATTTGGAACAGGAAGCTAGCGCATGCATCCTTTAAGACCATAACAAAGATAGTCAAGCAGGACTTAGTACGTGGTCTGCCAAAACTGTCTTTCAAATCTGATGTTACATTCTCAGCATGTCTATAAGGAAAGCAATTAAAAAGTTCTTTTTCTTCTATCAACGTTGTGAGTACAAGTAGACCTTTGGAGATACTACACATGGACTTCTTTGGACCTACTAGAGAGACTAGTAGTTCTGGAAAAAGATGCTGCTTTGTCCTTGTTGACGATTACACAAGATATACTTGGGTTCATTTCCTAAGTAGAAAAGACAAGACATTCAAAGCTTTTGCAAGTCATTGCTGGCACATTCAGAACGAGAAAGGATATTGCATTGCTGCAATCAAAAGCGACAAAGGAGGAGAATTCATCAATGAAGATTTTGTGAGCTACTGCGAAGAGAATGGCATCAACCATCAGCTTTCAACTCCAAGGACTCCTTATCAAAATGTTGTTGCGGAAGTAAAGAATAGATCTCTCCAAGATATGGCAAGAACAATGCTCAGCAAAATATCCCTTCTAAATTTTTTCTTGGCAGAAGTTGTTCACACCTCGTGCTCCATTCATAACATAATCCTTATGAGGGAAATCCTGAAGAAAACACCTTACTTTCATCCTTTTGGGTGTCCATCCTGAACACCAAAGATGACCTTGGAAAATTTGATGCAAAATCTGACAAAGGTATCTATCTTGGTTATTCTCCACAATCCAAAGCATTTCAAGTCTAAAATTCAAGAACCTTGGTGGTGGAAGAGTCTATCAATGTGAAGTTTGATGACTTCTCTAGTTCTAGTAAAGAGTTGAATGATATTGAAGAAGATCTCTCAAATTTGAACCTGAACAACAACTCAGGAGATCTATCATCTACTAAAGCTCAACCGTCTACCAGAATTCAACCGTCTTGTGTTCCTCAATCATTTGACGATAGCCCATCATCTGTAGTTCCACCGTCTGACCTGTCATCGTCTAATCAAGTTATGACGTCTAGTGGAATCTCTTTTCCAAGAGATTGGAGATACAAGCCTAATCGTCCACAGAACCAAATCTTTGGCAGTGTATCAGAAAATGTGAGAACAAGATCATCATTTTGTGGTCATGCCAATTATGCTATCATTTAAGAAATTGAACCAAAATCAGTCTTAGAGGCTCTCCAAGATGAAGGATGGGTCCTAGCTATGCAAAAAGAGCTCAACTAGTTTGAAAAGTCAATTATTGGAACCAAGTCGGTTTTCCGAAACAAGGTTGATGAAGATGGCAAGGTGACCAGAAATGAAGAAAGGTTGGTTGCTCAAGGGTACAGTAAGCAAGAAGGAATTGACTACACAGAAACATTCGCTCGAGTGGCTCGAATTGAAGCCATTCTCATCCTACTGGCTTTTGCATGCCAACATTCTATCAAGTTATATAAGATGGATGTCAATAGTTCATTTCTAAATGGAGTAATTGAAGAGGAGGTCTATGTCAAGAAACCACCCAAATTTGAAGAAGCATCTTCACCAGACCACGTGTTCAAATTAAAGAAAGCTCGATATGGACTGAAGTAAGCTCCAAGGGCGTGGTATGATAGGCTAAGCTCATTTCTCATGAGTAATAATGCCTTTACTCGAGGAAAGGTAGATAACACATTGTTTAAATGAAATTTAAACAATGACTTCATTCTCGAACAATTATATGTTGATGATATTAGTTTTGATGCCACTAATGAAGTTTTGTGCAAGGAATTCTCAAGCCTGATGCAGAGTGAGTTTGAGATGAGCATGATGGGAGAACTGAAGTTCTTTATAGGATTGAAAATTTTTCAAGAACAAGAAAGAATGTATATCCACCAAACGAAGTACATCAAGGATCTCCTGAAGAAGTATAATATGGAAAAACCCAAGGAGATGAGCACTCCAATGCATCCAGGATCAATTCTAGACAAGAATGATGAAAACTCTCCTGTTGATCCTACCAAATATAGAGGGATGATTGGATCATTTCTCTATCTTACATCTAGAAGACCTGACATTATGTTCAATGTTTGTCTATGTGCAAGATTTTAGGTTGAGAGGATTCTGCGATGCAGACTATGTCAGAGACAGGACAGAGAGGAAAAGTACAAGTGGTAGATGCTACTTTCTTGGCTAGTGTCTAATTTCCTTGTCCAGCAGATGAAAAAGTACTATCTCATTGTCAACTGTTGAAGCTGAGTACGTGGCTGCAAGATCATGTTGCACGCAACTTTTATGGTTAAAGCATCAACTAGAAGATTATAGTATTTTTTAGCATAACATACCTCTTTTATGTGATAATACAAGTGCTATCAACATTACAAAAAATCATGTTCATCATTCTAGGACTAAGCATATAGAGATTAAGCATCATTTTATTAGAGATCATGTTGCAAAAGGAAACATTAATATGTCATATGTGCATACAGATGATCAATTAGCTGACATTTTCACCAAACCTCTCATTGAAATTCGCTTTATTTATTTAAGAGAAATTATTGGTATGTTTCCTGCACTATAGAATGTATCATCTACACTAACCCACTTGCAGGAGACGACAAAAGCGCAGACGACAGGATCGTCATCAAATCAATCAAGGTTATCGTCTGATAACTTGCATCGTCTGCATTAAAAATTTCAAACGACGTGGTTTCAAGGTTTACTCACCGGTTCACTCTTTGTGAATACAAACAGTGTCTGTCGTTTCAGTAACTGCTTTCTCTCACATGTTTCGTATTATTTTATTACTTTTACTGAAGCAGTTATCACATCACATTTAATGCGCGTGGGATTTTGCATTTAATATGTTTTTCTCTCTCATCAAGTTTCAAAAAGTAATCATTGATTTTGGCAAAAACCCTAAACGCTTCGTATTCCTCACTCTTACACAAAACTATCTTTCAAAAGTTTGTTGCACACACTATCTTCATCTCTCTCTGAAACTGAAAAATTGCAAGCTCTCTCCTTCTCTCTTCTTTGTACGCTAATCTTTGCTGCAGAACTTTCAAAATGGCCCCAAAGAAGATTAGCAAGAAGAAAATGAAGACATCAAAGAAGCTAACTCAAGAGGAGCAAAAGATTCTATCTGATAGAAACCACTATGTTGCAATCAACCAGAAGAATCAAGAAGCTGAATTAGGCAAGCCAACCGTTGCCAACCTTGGAGATACACCTATCGTCTCCCCTCACTACCTAGACCTGAACATCTACATCCATTTGAAGATTGCTGGGGCTGAAGAACTCTTCCATCAGGACTGGGAGAATGTATATGAAATCTCAAAGAACGAAGCCAACATTCTTGTTGTCAAGGAATTCTATGATTACGCTGTGAAGAATGGCAAGGCCATTAAGACCCGTTTCCTAGGGAAGGTCGTTGATGTTACTTTGGGCCATATTGCTGATGCCTTGGGCACGGAACGCAAATCTGGAGAACAGTACAGCAACAAGTGGATGGATGACATTTTAGATGCCAACTGCATTTGGAAGGTGGACCCTATGTCAAATATGGGTAACACCTCTATCAGCATCCTGATTGATTCATGCATCTTTCCTCATGGTGTAATCAGCATGGTGATTCTGCCCAAAGAAGGTTAACAATATTGCACGAACAAGCTAGCTCAGTTAGCGTTATACAAGGTGATGAAGAGGGTCAAGCTGAACCCATTGTACTTGATTCTTGCTCACATGCTGAGCTTTTTCGATAGTACCCATGGAAACTTGTCATATAGGTCACTAATAACCACCATTTCAGCCAAGGTGGGATTGTTACTCCCAGAAGTGCAGAAGTGTGTGTTTATTGAACAAGATAATGTTCTGCCAACTCCAATCAAGATTGGAGATGTGAAGCGCAAGAAGGTGGAGGTTGATGAATCTGGCTTGGCTGATGATTTGAACCCAAAAACGAAAAAGAAGTCTACCATCTCCTAATCAAAGAAAATAGTTACTCAAACTGTTTCTGAAGCTCCATCGTCTACAACTAATGTGGCTACGTCGTATGATGCTCCACCAGTAACTACTGCTCCCCTACCGTCTGCAAAGCGACCACGAACTGTTCGTGTATCGTCTGTCAAGAGGAAGACTTCAACGTCTGCTGAAGTTACTCAATCATTTTCCCCTGCTCCTAAGAGGAGACGTTTGGTAAAGGCGGATGAAAAGGAAACAACTCCAAAGATCACTTCTCTAGTTGTTCCTGAGCAGGTAGCTGAAGATAAACCTGCTGCTGAAGCTGAATCAGTTGTTGAAAAGGTTCAAGCTGCTGGAGAAATCCCCTCTTCCCTCCATAAATACATTGGATTGCTGCCCAGTGACTTCCAACCTTTCATTGAAATCACTTTCAATGTTAAGGATGATGGTAACTATGGTTATAGGAGCATAGCGGCTGAAATGGGCATGGGAGAACATCTATGGTTCGCTTTTCAAACCAAGATGATAACAAAGATGGGTTGTAGAGGAAAAGTTTATAAATAAGTGCTCGGATCGTCTGGCTATCCGCATGTGTTGGATGCCTTAAATCTTGCTCCTCAAGAGCCTGCTCTAAAGCCCAAGTGGTTTTCAGTTCCTGATATGGGGCTTGTAGCTGCTACAGCCTTTCAAATTGTCTTGATCACTCTCTCCAACACTAGATGTTGTACATATTTGCCACTTGCTGGCCCAGTACCATCGTCTCCACATGTTGTCGTTCTTGGCCACATGAATGGTAATCACTGGGTGCAGGTCAAGCTCAAGGATAATCACCCAATGCCTCGTACTTTTGTGCAATGGTCATACTTCGTCTCTCCTGAGCTACAGAGTGGGAAACCCCATTTCTTGCAAGAATGGGCAAGTTTCAAAAAATGCTAGAGGATCAGCATAACACTTTTGTCAATAATCTCTTTGCAAAACCATCAACGATCGGCATAACACTTTTGTCAATAATCTCTTTGCAGAACCATCAACAGTTCCGCATCTCTTGCCATCATCAGACGAAGAACCTCTTGCTCCTCCTCATCAAATATTTTGTGAAACACTACCACAAACTCTGATTCCTGCTCATCCATCCACTCCACCAACCGCACAGGATTTTGAAAAATTGTTCTCACCATCTCCGCTCAGAGTTGCTGCTCCTGTTGTTCTCCCCAACTTGGAAAATCCAAATGCAACAAGTAGTGAAACATTTTTCGTTTCTCAGAGTACGTCTGCTGACATCACTCTTGCCACATCATCGTCTAAGGTACATAAAACTACCACAAAGCCTACCATCATCTGCATGAAGAGAAGATGTTCATCCATTACCAAAAGCTCTTTGAAGCGTCTAATGTTAATCCAATCGTCTACTACTGATGAACCTTAGTCTGAAGTTCAAAAGATCACACCACCATCTGCTGAAGCTCCTTTGCTGAGACAGCTTGAGTTCTCTTGTGGATTTATCCAGAGAGACTCTTGTCTCTAACTTTTACTATGCTTCACTTCTATGGTTGCCCACTTCTTGCCCATGCGTAAACTTACAATTATTGGAACACACGGAAGCTGACTTGTTTCATTTAGATTGGGTTGTCTTGCAAACCCGCGGTTATTATGGCTCTTGATAAGGGAATCGCAAGTGTACGATTAACTATCGCGTAATATAAAAAGATCGAACCCAAGGGATAGGTGTTCTTATTATTATAATATTTAGTACTTGTGCAAGAAATTAAAACATGATTTGAAAGTATTATTCAGAAATGTAGAAGAAACTAGAACATGAATTATAAACTAAAACAACCCAAAAACTTAAAGAAGAATTTAGCCAAGCATGGCTAAAAGAAGCATTGAATTACCCTGGACTAGGAGCTCAAATATGGCTTCCCACAATTCCTAGGAACAATGTTCTTGAGGGAGAAAGAGGAACACTTGTTGTGTTCTAAGAAAGGTGTGTTTTACAAGTGAAGAGGAGGGTCCTATTTATAGTAAAAATATAGCCTCCAACGCTTCAGCGCTAGAATTCCCAATGCTTGGGCGCTGGGAGCATTAAAAATCCACTGTCAGATCGAGGGCCAGCGCATGAGCGCTGGCTTCCCAGCGCTGCAGCGCTGGGACCTGCTGTTTCAGCTCCAAGTTTTCCTTCCTTCTTCATGGTTAGTGGGATTTGAATGCCATCAAAAGCCACTACTCAGCCCTTGTTTAATTCTGAAACTCCTCCTCCACTATCATCAATTCCTTCAACATTATTTTCCATGTGCTAAATTAGAGAGTGATTCTTCATATTCTTCTTTTTCACTTTGGTCCTCTCTTGGTTAGCACTTCAATTCAAGCCCTCATACTCTCTCAATCTTCACTTTTAACCCTCCACTCTTGAACTTTCACATTTTGGACCTTGATTTCCTGAAACTTTACAAAGTGGTCCCTGGACAAAAATGATAACTAAACCAGCTTTTCCTAAAAATATAAAATAGCTATAAAAATTCCTAAAAATATAAAATAAAATTAGAAAAACTAATAAAATCTAATCTACATGCAAAATGCAAAATAAATATAAAATCTACATAAAAACAATAAAAAACCTATATGTGACTCAAAAATAATAAAATAAAAAGACTAAAAAGACCCTAAAATTATCATATAAAATCCATTCATCACACCACTATACCCAACGACAGCTTGTCCTCAAGCGACAAAACTTAAAGAAAAACTCGTCCCTGAGTTTTGAGAAAGTTTTTATCCGATTGAAATATGATAATTTTCCAGAAAGCTTAGCAGATAAGGAAGACATGCATGTTTAAAAGACAAAGAATCAAGAAAGTTAGGCTTGGCTTTTTAACATGTTTGAGTTCATCAAATAAGCTCACAAAATGATATTCTCCATGAAAACAAGAAAGCTCAATAATCCTGCCTATAATTCAAATCAAAACTGAAGTAAAGCAACCAAGTGATTTTGAAGAGATTTTAAGGTTGTAACTTGGCCAAAGGGTTGTACATTTCAAGGTATGGATTTCAAAAAGTTGGCAACTCTAATGGCTGACTCAGAAACTTGTTGTTAAGTGATTTGTTCCTTGACTAAGAGCTCAACAATTCACACAAGGGTTCTCTCAATTTTTTCCTTTTTTTTTTTTTTTGAACAAAGTAGTGGAATGTATGGGATGAATGACTTGAATTTTACTCCCCTCATACTCTTTCTCACCCCACTACTTCATTATTTTTCTAAAGCACATACCTTATTTTTTTCAATTTTTTTTCTTTTATTTTTTTTCAGAGAGAAACCCACAAACAAAGCTCTAACAATTTAGCACATGAATCACAATAACAACTTTAAAAATTAACACACAAAGTAGGCTCCAAAGAATGACTCTTTTAAGGCTCAAAAGGGGCTACTAGTGGATATAACATTTCAAGCAAAAATCTGAGTTTTCAAAAATGCCTATAATCTCTTCTCAACTCACAAAGTGTACAAAACTCCAATCAACATGCAACACAAGGCAGAAAAATTTCACAATCATGAATTCAGAGTCCTCAGCTCTCAGAAAAAGATAGGGTAAGTGGTACCCTTTTTAGAACTCAGAAAAAGACTTAGCCAACAACCAAAACAATCAAGATATCAAAAATCCTTTCTACAGCATGCAATCCTAACTGCTTAAAAACATAGAATTTTTCACAAAGCAGTTCAATCAGATAAAGCATTTCACAAAGCTATAGCAACATTCAGAATGGATAATATACTCAAGACTAATGCAAAAAGAAAATAAAAAAAACTAAGCTAAAAATAAAAAATAAAAACAAAAACTAAGAAGCTGGTATAGTAACAAATTTTCCACAAAGGTCCAAGGGAACCTCAATGTAAAAATCACTTTTGAACACTTAAGTTCAAAAAGGCTCTTCCTCCTTTGGTACCTATCCTGTAAAAATGAACAAACAAAAGTCTCACAAGTAAAAACTTGCTTGACTTGTTAGTTCCAAAAACAGCACAATTAGGAACATGGGTTGAAAAATTGTGTCCACCTTTTAAAACAAGAATTCTTGAGTTCCCCAAAAATTAAAATCAGTTAATAACCAAGGGAAAACTCATAGAACCTTAAAACTTCCAGAAAATGGTGAACACAAAATTTATTAAAATCTAAAAACAGCAAATAAAAACAAAAACAGCAAACTGCCCGAGCTCCAACGCTTGGGCGTTGGGGATGCCAACGCTTGAGCGCTGGATAAAAGCAAAAACTGGGCAATCAGAGGTGTAAAGCAGGGGCCTAACGCTTGAGCGTTAGCCTCCAGCGCTAGAGCGCTGGCCTCTCCTGCAGCAAAAACATAGAATTTTTT
This sequence comes from Acmispon strigosus, assembly GCA_030819835.1. Classification (NCBI taxonomy): domain Eukaryota; kingdom Viridiplantae; phylum Streptophyta; class Magnoliopsida; order Fabales; family Fabaceae; genus Acmispon; species Acmispon strigosus. The sequence continues at coordinate 13,391,059 of JAUAMA010000004.1, read as the reverse complement.
TTCTTTTATTTATTTACAAGAGTTGTGCAGAAATTTAAATGACAAAAATTTAAACTATCCTAAGTTGGGTTGTCTCCCAACCAGCTCAATGTTTAGGTCCGAGATAGACCCTTCCACTAATTACTTTCAACCGGGGTCTATTACAAAATTCATTAGACCCCGCAAATCATGCATATTTTGGCACAAGTACAACATAGTGCCCAATGAATTTTCAGCTAGCAAGGCAACATCAATCACATTACAAATGGAAGAGATAAGAAAAACTTCCCCTTCTTGGTCTTTGCCTTTTTGTTCTGAACCTATAACATAGGTTCTTTGAGGTTCTTCTTCCTCCACCTCCAATTTGTCTTTAAGGACAAATTCTACAATGAAGGTTGCTTTCACCTCCTCTTTTTGAACCACAAGTTCACTTTCATGAACAGGTGATTGTTGTTCATCCCTGGGATGCCTCCTTAGAATGATTTGGATTTTCATTTGTAGCTCCTCCATAGCCTTAGATTCTTGCTCAGGGATTGGCAAAAATCCGGATTTTCTCTTGCAATCTAAATCGGAGTAAAACTCGTCAATTAGAGTGTAGATATCCTGCTTCGTCTTCTCATATTCCTTTTCAACCTCAGCCCGGATTTTTGCCTCCCGTTGTTCGAATGTTTTAGCCATTGCTATACCTGACAATACTTAGCAAACAAAATTAGCAGCACCAGTTCATCACAATTTTTTCTTTTTTTTTTTATATATATATGAACAAGAAGTACTAAACAAAATAAAAATAAGAACTTAAAAAGAACCTATCCCCGGCAACGGCGCCAAAAACTTGATAAGGGAATCACAAGTGTATGATTAACTATCGCGTAATATAAAAAGATCGAACCCAAGGGATAGGTGTTCTTATTATTATAATATTTAGTACTTGTGCAAGAAATTAAAAGATAAAAAGATGTTGTTGTTTTTTAGAACAAGAAATAGTAATAGCATAAAATGATAAGAAATAAGATGATAAGAATTTAAGCTCTTGGGTTGGTTTACATAGTCTATAAAACATGCTAGAAATCTCCTACTTAATTTCTGAATTTTTAAATCCAAAATCATGGTGCTATAGCCTAGAGTTTCTACATCCTAATAGCCTTAAGAAATGTAGACCTTTCTTTCCTAATTACTAACTCCATAGCCTTGGTTATTAGTTAATCAGAAAAGAAGATGAAGAAGGAATTCGGGCCAACACAAAGTTACGTCCATCCTTATAGCCTTAAGAAATGTATACTTATAACGTTTTTTATTTCCTATTTCCCTTACTACTTACCAAATGGCCTTATGAATAAGTAGAAAACATGAAATCTTTTGTACACAAGATTAATGAAGAACAAAGAAATAAAACATGATTTGAAAGTATTATTCAGAAATGTAGAAGAAACTAGAACATGAATTATAAACTAAAACAACCCAAAAACTTAAAGAAGAATTTAGCCAAGCATGGCTAAAAGAAGCATTGAATTACCCTGGACTAGGAGCTCAAATATGGCTTCCCACAATTCCTAGGAACAATGTTCTTGAGGGAGAAAGAGGAACACTTGTTGTGTTCTAAGAAAGGTGTGTTTTACAAGTGAAGAGGAGGGTCCTATTTATAGTAAAAATCCAGCCTCCAACGCTTCAGCGCTAGAATTCCCAACGCTTGGGCGCTGGGAGCATTAAAAATCCACTGTCAGATCGAGGGCCAGCGCATGAGCGCTGGCTTCCCAGCGCTGCAGCGCTGTGACCTGCTGTTTCAGCTCCAAGTTTTCCTTCCTTCTTCATGGTTAGTGGGATTTGAATGCCATCAAAAGCCACTACTCAGCCCTTGTTTAATTCTGAAACTCCTCCTCCACTATCATCAATTCCTTCAACATTATTTTCCATGTGCTAAATTAGAGAGTGATTCTTCATATTCTTCTTTTTCACTTTGGTCCTCTCTTGGTTAGCACTTCAATTCAAGCCCTCATACTCTCTCAATCTTCACTTTTAACCCTCCACTCTTGAACTTTCACATTTTGGACCTTGATTTCCTGAAACTTTACAAAGTGGTCCCTGGACAAAAATGATAACTAAACCAGCTTTTCCTAAAAATATAAAATAGCTATAAAAATTCCTAAAAATATAAAATAAAGTTAGAAAAACTAATAAAATCTAATCTACATGCAAAATGCAAAATAAATATAAAATCTACATAAAAACAATAAAAAACCTATATGTGGCTCAAAAATAATAAAATAAAAAGACTAAAAAGACCCTAAAATTATCATATAAAATCCACTCATCAGCTCTCTTCCACTCTTTTCTTTACGAAGGTCTAGAGCCCTGATTTTTTAGGTTTGGCTCATGGGTTTTCATTCTTCTACCTACTTGGACATTCACAGTCACTCCTATTAAAACTCCAATCATTCTATCCAAGGAGGATTATTAGTTTTTAGAGGAACCAGAACTCACTTTTGCCAACACTGTTCCTTTCATCAGCAGTGCTCTCACCATTGTTCAAACTTATGAGCTTTGATGTAAAGTGGACCACAAAGATACAAGTGTTTCATACACTGTTGAATCCCCACCAACTCCTATCAATGTAGAATTTCCTCCATCTCCGGAGCGGCATGTCGAAGAATTAGCTGAAGAGCTCGCTCCCTCCAAAGCTGAAGTTAGAGAAGAGATTAGATCCATGAATGCCAATGTAGATCAAAGATTTGATTCCATGGGTGCAAGGTTCGACAATGTGGAGTTGCTACTGGCACAGCTGCTTGAAAACTCAAATGAACACTCCTTCAATTTCTAACCCTTAAATTCTCTTTATTTTTTGTGCAGAATATACTATTTTGACAGTTTTATATATCATCTACCTTTATAGTTATATATAATTGCTATGATAGTTGCTTTTTCCATGCTTATTTGCTATGATACTTGCTTATATCGTCTGCATGGACCGTTGTTTGTTGTTTTGCTAATGATGAAGGGGGAGAGAAGAGAAAAAGCTTAAAGTGAGGGGGGAGAGAAAAGAGAAAAGTAACCCCAGCATAACTTATTAAATTATTTCATTAAGGGGGATTTTAAGATAATGCTAGACGAAACTAGGTTATACATGTGAGGGGTAGAGTTCGATCATCTGCCTCTTTTATATCGTGTACCATGCTATTAGGTTATACATCGCTTATACGTCTTTTGATACCATGCTATTAACTGATAAGTGCTTTGATATGCAATGCTCTAATATCTTCATAATAAGCTCTGATATCTCTATGTTTTATTAACCTAGAAAAATCTCTAATACATTACTCCAATACGCTAGTGTTTTTAAAATCAACAAAGCTTAGATTTCATGCTCTGATACCCCTATGCATTTAAGACGACAGTTTCTCTGATACCCTTTGTTGTGTTAAACCAATAGCTCTGATACATTTTCACAAAGTTAGATTAAACCTTTTTTCTCTATAAATTTTTCATCATCGAAAAGGGGGGTATTGTTAAGTTCAAATGATTTCATGTTTATAATATTTTGAATAATAACAATTTTACCCAAGGTGTAATCATGATAGATAAAGATTTCCTAAACTCTATATGTTTTATATTTTAGGAAATATCTATCGTCCGATGAAAAGAAGTGGAACGTCTACCTACACATGAAGGATCTAAAGCAGCTATGTTCAAATGTATCGTCTGACAGAATATTCAAACAATGAAACAATGTAACGCCCCGACTTTTTACGTTGAGTGTCACATAGTAACCATGCGGAAATAACACATAATTTTAAAGCCTTTCAAAACATCTCAAGTTTCCAAAACATTCATATCTCGTAATATTAATTAGTGTAGCCCATACCGTAATACATTTGTACATCAATAGAAAACAGACCTGATGAAAGTATTATATTGCACAACATGTGCTATTTGTTACAAAAATAATCATAACACAACAGATAACAAGATAACATAAAGCTCTAGTCTTCAAGCTTCACAAAAAGGTTGTCCTCGTCTGCCTCCTGTCAACTTCGAGTATACCCTCAATGGTGCTCATCTGGGGTTATACACGCCTAAGATAAAGAAAACACAAAACAGAAAAGGGTTAACTCCAATACTGACGAGAATCAATAGGCATAAAATACAACAATTACAACGAAATATAAACTTAGCAGTCCATGATTCTCGCATACAATTTCATACACATATGCTTTTTAGTCCTCAGTAGCTAGATGCATAACAATGGCCAAATGATTTGCCTTAAAACTGGGACAGGACGATTTTGTGGGACAATACTTCACCAGATCACCCTTGGTATGATCCCGCGGTGCATAATTGTCCGCCACATCAAAACCTGAAAATCCTAAACATGATGCATATACTATGACAATCAATCATAATCCTTATGAACAAATACGGTTCACTCGTTCCACAATCATAGTAATATCATACGCATAATATAGTCAGTTCACTCTGGAAATACTTCAGTATATCATATACAACATTCATTATTACAATAACAACTCAATCAAAAATTTCACAATATCATCAGTAACACAACTCGGTTACTCAATCAGTAATCATCACAGACACTAAGACAATTCTAGGACATGAGTTACCCTTACCTTCTGATAGCCAAACCGCAAATGTACGGTTGAATATCGCGTAATACAAAAGATATCGATCCCACAGGGATAGGTGTCTTTTTACTAACTTATTTAGAGCCTAAAACCATCATACAAAATCCAGTCATCACACCACTATACCCAACGACAGCTTGTCCTCAAGCGACAAAACTTAAAGAGAAAGTCGTTCCTGAGTTTAGAGAAAGTTTATCCGATTAAAACATGAAGCACAAGAACTTTTCCAAGAAAGCTTAGCGGATTTGGAAGACATGCATGTTCCACATATATTAATCAAGAAAGTTAGGCTTGGATTTTTCAACATATTGAGTTCATCAAATTAAGCTCACAAAAATATATTCTCCATGAAAAACAAGAAAGCTCAATGATCCTGCCTATCATTCAAATCAAAACTGAAACAGTGAAACTAAGTAACTTTGAAGAGATTTTTGAAGGTTGTAACTTGGCCAAATGGTTGAATAATTCAAGGTGTGGATTTCAAGAAATTGGCAACTCTATTGGCTTGACTAAGAATCCATGTTAGGTGATTTTTGTGACTAAGAGCTTCAACAATTTTAACACATAGGTTCTCTCAATTTTTTTTCTTGAACAAAGTAGTGGAATGTATGGGATGAATGAATTGAATTTTACTACCCTCATACTCTTTCTCACCCCACCACTTCATTATTTTTCTTTCCCTTTTTTTTCATAAGGTACATACCTTATTTTTCTTTTTCTTCTTTTTCTTTTAGAGAGAAATCCAACATACATAGCTCTAGCAATTTCAGCTTATGAATCACACTAACAACTTAAAATATCACACAAAGTAGGCTCCAAAGAATGACTCTTTTAAGGCTCAAAAAAGGGCTACTAGTGGATTTTTCCTTTCAAACAAAACTCTGAGTTTTGAAAAATGCCTATAATCTTTTCTCAACTTACAAAGTATACAAAATCCCAATCAACATGCAACACAAGGTAGAAAAATCTTACAATCATGCATTCAGAGTCCTCAGCTCTCAGAAAAACATAGGGTAAGTGGTACCCTTTGTAGAACTCAGAAAGACTTTGCCAACAACCAAACAATCAAGATGTCCAAATCATTTCTAACAACATGCAATCCTAACCGCATCAAAACATAGAACCTTTTAAAAAAGCAGTTTAATCAGATAAAACATTCACAGAGAAATAGAAGCATTCAGACTGGATAAAGTACTTAAGACTCATTCAATTTAAAACAAAAATAAAAACAAACAAACTAAAACTAAAAAGAAAACTAAAAAACAATCAAAAAGAAAAGCTAAAAGCTGGTACAATCCATTTTTCCACAAAAAGTCCAAGAAACCTCAAAGTAATTTCAACTTTGAAAACTTAAGTTCAAGAGGTTTTTTTTTCTCCTCTCTGGTGCCTATCCTGCAAAATTGAACAAACAGTGTCTTACAAGCAAAAGCTTTCTTGACCTGTTAGTCCACAATACTTTTTCAAAAACAAGTACAAGGGTTGAAAAATGCGTCCACCTAAAACAAACAAGGGATCCTGAGTTTCCAAAGATGAAAGAGTTCAAACCAATTTTAAGAAACAAGGAAAAACTCAAGAATCCCAAAACTTTTCAAGAGCTGGTGGACACAAAATTATTTATAAACAAAGAAAACAGAAAATAAAATAAAATAAAAAGCAGAAAAGCTTGCCCGAACTCCAGCGCTTGAGCGTTAGGTTTGCCAACGCTTGGGCGCTGGAATTAAAACAAAAAAAACTGGGCAACATGTTAGTACAGATAGCAACCTGAGAGGGGGGTGAATCAGAGTTGCCCCGATTTTCGCGTAGTAGTACCAAACGACTTTCAGCGCAATTAGAGTTGTAACGTAAGAACGTTGTTGCAGCGGAATATTGTAATTGCTTGAAAGTAAAAGATGAAGGATGAAGGAAATGACACAGAGAGTTTTATTCTGGTTCACCTTCAATCCACCGAAGGCTACGTCCAGTCCCTCAAAGAAACCCCTTGAGGATTTTTCCACTATTGATAAAAATCACTTACAAGTTCCTAACCCAAGGACCCCAAGAATTTCTACCAATATCCTGTGAAAGCAAACCACTTTCAACAGCCCCTAAAAGCAAACCGCTTTCAGTTCCTGAAGGCAAACCACCCTCAGACCTTGAAGACTAACCCGCCTTCAATCGAACAACCCTTCACCGAAAACCACGGTGAAGTTAGGATCCCTCAGAAAGATTACCACTTTCTGAAGAACCACTCCACTGAATTCCACAGTGAAGATTTCCCATGATCGAGTACTCTTAACGAATGCTTGCACCAAGGACCCTAAGATATCTTATCAATCTTCTTGAAGCAACCCACTTCTGATTGATCAAGTCTTCTTAGCAATACTTGTGCCAAGGACCCTAAGAGAACCCATCATGCCTCAGAAAGCAAACCACTTTCTGATGACACCGCATTACCACGGTTGACTTTGAATCAAACTTGATTCAAAGGGCCTTTTTACAACCACCAAAAACTATGGTGAATGAATCAACATGATTCAAATAGAAGAAGAAGAAGATGCCTTTTCTATGCATGATTCAATCCTTTAGACAAGAAGGATTGATCTTAGTTTGTATGCTCCAGGCAATTACAATGAAGGCTCTTCCATTCTGAGTTTCTCAAATGTTGAACATCATGAGTGTTCTTAAGAAAATGAGAGAACTGAAACTCAGAATGATGACTTTAATGGATATGAAAGTTATGGACCAAGTCATTGATGTTTCTGAGTGTCTAGGGACTTTATATAGGCACTAGAGGTCATCCATGAACCAACACAACCTTTCCCAACCGGTTTGAGACACAATGGTTCATGAAATAACACATCTGTCGACCTGGTAATCGATTACAACAGTTAGTGTAATCGATTACACCATGCCGTTGAAGTTTGAATTTGAATTTCAAACTTGGTAATCGATTACACACTTGTGGTAATCGATTACACACATCCTGTAATCGATTACACACATCCTGTAATCGATTACACACATCTGTAATCGATTACAGACAGTCCAGAACTCAGTTTTAACCATCTTAAACCCTAATTGAGTGTTCCTACCAAGTTTAACTTGTGAGAACATATTGTACTCAATTAGTTGACCTTTCATGAGCCTTCTAATGCAATTAAACCTTAATAAAGCATAGCACACTAAGTTGACAAGACTTACTTAAAACTAGAACCTTCATGTTTTGATCTTGACGTTTTGAGCCTGGTTCTTGAAGTCTTTCTTCTCTTAAGTCTTCTTGAAGTCTTCTTGAAGTCTTTCTTCTTTTTGTTCCTTTCTTTCTTGAAGTCTTCTTGAAGTCTTTCTTTTCTCTTCTGAAGTCTTTCTTCTTTTTGTGATGTGTTTGTCTTCATCAAAACCTCAGTCGAGTCCAAGGACGAGACTTGATTTACAATCTCCCCCTTTTTGATGATGACAAACATCATGCTTGAACATTGATGGATCATTAGACTTTATTTCTTGTCTTGTATCTCCCCCTTAGTTTTGCAATTATATCTCCCCCTTTATTTTGCAAATGAAGCACAGTATCCTGAAAATGATCAAGCATACACAAGACTTTTCTCCCCCTTTTGACATCATCAAAAAGAAGAAAAAGCCATACAAAGTATTCCAGGATAATAGAAATAAAGGGAAGCATAATGGCAAATATTTTGATGTCAAAAAGAGAATGTGTATCAATACTTTTCTCCCCCTTTTTTGTTCCACTTGTAGCTTTTCTTATTAGTAAGTCTTTTACAAAGCACATGTGACCCTTTCTCCCCCTTTTGACTTCATCAAAAAGAAGATGAGTCCAAGCATACATGCTAACAAGTAGTATAGACATTTGAATCGTAGGGAGTGGGGATGAGCAAGACAGTATTTTGAAACTTATGCATCACACGCAATTAAAGCATAACCATGGAAGTTCAGAATACATAATTAAACATACAAGCAGAATTCAAACCATCTAAAAGTTATGTCTAAACTATTACAACCCAAGATATATGAAAACATAAGCCAAACTTTGAAAGTTAACTTTTTTCCATTTTTAGCCCTGATAGAATTGATTATATTCTTCCAGTAAACGATTACTGAAGCTTTCTGAAATAATCCTGGGCCAAAGTATCCCTGTAACCGATTACTGACTTTATGTAATCGATTATCATGTCTGAAAACTTGAAATTCTAGACTTGATAGGTACTGCATGAAAAAATATATCTAACATGATGTAAATGCAGATGCCTAAGAATGCATTATTCTTGTACTTAATATCATTTGAAAGATATAAAGTGTTTAGAATTTTTCTTACCAATACCATAGTCTAAATTTGTGTTTTGAAAGACCATCCTTTGTATTTGACATTTCAGATCACAAGGTCTTCAAACATATTTTCACAATAGGCTTAATGGTATTTTTAGAGGTACTCAAAAGACTTTTGGATCCTTGTGAATTAGTTCCTTTCATATCCCATATGAATCTTTCATTGGGGACTTCACCGTTTCTTTGATAACTAGGAGAATAATAGGAACACTTAAATTTCATGATAGAAAGATTTGATATATGCCTTTCTAAGTTGAACACCATCATGTATTCTTCTTGAGTGACCAAAGTTATATGAACTTCTTGGTCTAAAAGTGATTTTCTTAACATCACTAGGATGATTATGATCAGATAAACCTAAATCACTTTTATGAAAGGCATGTCTTGTATTACATAACAACTTATCCATATCATCTTGTACCTTTGTTTACCACTTGTGTTAATTCATCAATTCTTGATTCAAGGATTATGCATGAATCTAAAGATGTAAAAACATTTTGAATATCTATTCTAGATTTTACTTGATCTAACTCATCTTGCATGCTTTTAGTTTTACTTTGTAGAGATGTGATGATCCTACTTTGATATGCATATACTTCATAAGAACTTAAGAAACTATCATGCAATCTATCAAAGATTCTTTGTAATTTATCATATGAAATTTCATTACTAACCTCTTCGTTTCCATCATTAGAATGATGTGTTGCCATCAAAGCGAGACATATTTCTCCATTTTCTGAATCGGATGATGAACTTGCTTCATTGTCTTCCAAGTTTGTCTTCTTTGTTTTGGAGGAAAAGGTTCCAGAGAGTATGGACAAGGACTCTATATTTGGTAATCTCTACTGGAGTGAATGATTCATCTTGATCTAGATAAGTACTTGATCCTCATTGATGTGGGTATTACTATGTAATCATCCAAGTCATATTTCTTTAGAGGTTCTTTCTAGAACTTGGATTGATTGATGAATATCCCAATTTCAGATTGCTTGATTTGCAATTCATGCCCGTAGTGCTTGCTTTAAAGCTTTCTTTAAGATGAGGACATGTGAAGGAAACTTTGGATCTTCAAAGCCAGGAAGTTACTTCACATAGACTTCTTCTTGAATGTATTGATTCAAGAGACCGCTCTTAACATCCATTTGATATAGTTGGAAGTTAATCGAGTAAGCATACTCTAATAGAAGTCTAATTGCTTCTAATCAAGCACTTGGTACATATGTCTAATCAAAATCTATACCTTCTTTCTGATTTTAACCTTGTACTACTAATCTATCTAATTTCTAATTATGATTCCATGTTCATCTAATTTGTTCCTAAACATCTATTTGGCTCTAATGATATACTTATCAATAGGTTAGGGAACAGATATACATACTTGGTTTTCTCAAACTAGTTCAACCCTTGTTGCATGGCTTGAATCCAATACTTATTTCCTAAAGCATTTTGTACTTTAGATGGCTCTATTTAATATGGTTTGAGAAGGCGTACCTATTTTCCCTATGCTAAGTAATTACCCTTTTTTCATTATTCTCATATGAGACATATCCCCTTTTTCCTAGGTATGAGATATAAAAAAATTTGTTTTGTTTCCAATCATGTGTGATGTGCAGCCATTATCAAGATATCATAAACCCTTTGCTACTTTCATACACATTTACAAAACATATTCTCATAAAGGAATGTTAAGTACCTAAGTTGCTTTGGGTTCTAGGTTATTGATTGTCTTCTCCACCCACATATATTGCTCACTTGATATTCCTATATTCCTCTAATAACATCTACTAGAGGTATGTCCTATTCTATTGCAATAAGCATATAGTCTATAACCTTCATTATATATTATATCTAAGCATATCATAATATCTCCTAGATTGTCTTAGAGCATTCCTATTGACATTTCATGCTTTGATTATATAGCATGAGTATGTAATCGATTACAGCAGTTGGGTAATCGATTACAGAACAGTTTTCCTAAATTTGAATTTCAAAAGATGGAGGGAAATTTGAAATTCTGGCTGTTTTCAAGCAGGTAATCGATTACAGCAGTTAGGGTAATCGATTACTTTGAGGTTTCTAACAGGCACGAGGACTGAGAGTAGGGATAATCGATTACAGGTCTATGGTAATCGATATCTTTGAGGTTTCCATTTGTGCTTGAGTTTCTAACATGGCTCTTCCTAATCTTCTTTGCTCCGTTGATCTGCGATGCAGAGTTCTTTCTATTTCAGGATCGAAATCAAAATGTCCTACCATGCAGAAAAGCAAAAAGTTAATAGCACCTATTCACCACAATTTTTTAATATTTTTTTTTTCAAAAAAACAAACAGCACTAAACAAATTAAAAAAAAGAACTTGAACAGAACCTATCCCTGGCAACGGCGCCAAAAACTTGATAGCCAAACCGCAAGTGTACGGTTGAATATCGCGTAATACAAAAGATATCGATCCCACAGGGATAGGTGTCTTTTTACTAACTTATTTAGAGCCTTGAGCAGAAAATAAAAAGATGTATTTTGATGTTTGGTTTTTAGAACTAGAAAATGAAATAGCATAAAATATAAAGAAAAGATGAAGATGAGAACTAAGCATTTGGGTTAAATTATATAGCTTATAAAATATGCTAGCAAACTCCTACTTAATTTCTGAATTTTAGAGCCAAGTTCATGATGCTATAGCCTATTATTTCTACAAATTAATTCCTTACAAATGTAGAACTTTCTTCCCAATTACTAAATTCAATTCCTTGCAATTTAGGAAAAACCAAGAAGAAGATGAAGTAAGAATTCAGGCCAACATAAAGCTAAGTCTATCCTAATTCCTTAGTGATATATCATATAGTTTATTTTAAGTCCTATTTCCCTTACTACTTACCAATTTCCATTGTTATAAGCAATAAGAAAAAACTCTTGTGCACATCAAGATGAAATGAAGAACAAGGAAATAAAACATGAACTTATAGCAATATTATTCAGAAATGTAGAAGATAACTAAAACCTAAATTACAAACTAAAACAACCCAAGATACTTAAAAGAATTAGCCAAGCATGGCTAATAGAGGCATCGAATTACCCTGGACTAGGAGCTCAAGAATGGCTTCCCACAATTCCTAGGAACAATGCTCTTAAGAAGGAAAGAAGAATACTTGTTGTATTCTGAAAAGGTTTGTTTTACAAGTGAAGCAAAGACCCCTATTTATAGTAAAAATCTTCCCTCCAGCGCTTGAGCGCTGGGATCCCAACGCTTGGGCGTTGGGTGCAATTAAAATCCCACGTTGCAGATATAGGCCCAGCGCTTGAGCACTGGCTTTCCAACGCTTGAGCGCTGGGTGCACTTTCCTACTCTGATCCTAGTCAGAGTCCCAACGCTGGAGCGATTGGCTTCCAACGCTGGAGCGTTTGGCTTCCAACGCTGGAGCGTTGGGTCGTCTGCTGGTTTATCTTCAAGCCTTGCTCTCCTTCATGGTAGTGGGTTTTTAATGTCTTCAATGGCCTCCACTCAGCCCTTAATCACTTCTGAAACCTCCTTCCCACTACCATCAATCCTTCAACCTTATTTTCCATGTGCTTAATTTAGAGAGTGTTGCTTCATATTCTTGATTTCCCCTTTAAGTCCTCTCTTTGCTCGCAGTTCAATTCTGGCCCTTTAACTCCTTGAAACTTCACTTTTCATCCTCCACTCTTGAACTTTTACACTTTGGTCCTTCCTTTCCTAAAACTTACAAATTGGTCCCTGGGCAAAAATGATAACTATACCAGCTTTCCTAAAAATATAAAAATACCTTTAAAAATTCCTAAAAATATAAAATAAAGTTTAAAAACCAAATAAAAGCTAATTTATATGCAAAATGCAAAATAAATATAAAATCTACATAAAAAGAGTAAAAATCTTATATAAGACTCAAAAATAATAAAATAAAATGACTAAAAAGACCCTAAAAACATCATACAAAATCCAGTCATCACCTTCTATTAGATTGCATACACTTGATATAGGACTTTATAACGTTCACGTTGCCTTCGTCTGCTTGCTTCTTCCGAATCAAGGGAATGAAGCTTCAATCGTGTTATTCACCGAAACAGAACAGAACTTGAACCCAAGGAAGAAGAACGAACAGTAACAAGCACTTGAGATTTCAGAGCTTACTTCGAAGGAAGAAAAAGTATATAAGGTTTCAGGGAAAAACTAAAAAAAATAACTTTTTGCTAAGGGTCCTGTATTTATAGAGTGAATAAAACGACTCTCTGACAAGCATTGAGTGCAAAGTGGTTAATGAAAACGATGGTCATTAATGCTCATTAATGATTCTGACACTTAGACAGGTCAACAATTACGTAAGTTTATCATTCCCAAGGCATCAGACACTTATCTCTTAAGGTCAACAATAGTGGCTAACAACCCGACGAGTCACAAACCGACTTACAACACAACATGTCAAACGATTACCAACTATCATATCAGAAGAATACTCACTGAACATGCCAGACGAATACAAAAGGAGTCTCACCAGACGAATACTCAAAATGTCTCAAACCAGTCGTGCACCAACAATGGTCACGTAGCAGCCACCAGATGATTTCAAAGGAGTTTGACTACTTCAATAACTTCACGTTTTAAACCAAACTTAGCCAATACATATCCAATATTCATATATTTTCACACATATATTCAGAACATCTAACTCAAATATACAAGAAAGGGTCTTACAATACTACCCCTCTTAAAAGAGTTTCACCCACGAAACTACAAGTTAAGAAAACAAAGCAGGGTACTGCTCCCTCATTTTCGCCTCGAACTCCCATGTAGCATCACCAGTAGTCTGGTTCCAATTTATCTTCACAAGCGGAATCTGCTTGTTCTTCAACTCCTTAATCCTACGATCAGCAATACTCATAGGAGGAACTTCAAATGTCAAGTTGTCTTTCAACTGAATGTCATCCTAAGTAATAACATGAGAAGGATCCGGAACGTACTTACATAACTGAGATACATGCAAAACATCATGAATCTTAGACAAGAAAGGTGGTTACGCAATACAATAAGCCACTGGTCCAACTCTCTCAATAATCTGATAGGGACCTATAAACTTTGGCGTCTGCTTCTTTCACTTAATCGCTCTCCCAACTTCAGTAGTAGGTGTCATACGAAGAAATACATGCTCACCAGACGAGAACTCTAACTGTTTCCGTCTATTGACCGCATAACTCTTCTGTCTACTCTGAGATGTCTTCATCTTTTCTCTGATCAATTTAACCTTGTTCATTATCTGTAGAACTAACTTGGGTCCAACTAACAAATTTTCTCCATCTTGAAACCAACACAAAGGTGTTCTACATCTTCTACCATACAACGCTCCATATGGTGCCATCCCAATTGGGCAGGTGTCCATCATTGAGAAGACCTTTCAAAGACTAGTTAAACACACTTCGCTTTCAGGCTTCAAGCTCGGTGTCTTGTGGGCTTGTGGACAGGGCGAGCACCCCACGAAAGCTAGAGGGCGACCTACATCGGCGAAGGGCGGCCATGGACGACGAACCCAGGGGCACATTTGTAATACATAGAGGGGTAAACTTTGTAACCTATTGGGCCTGATCTTTGAGGCCCATAGACTTAGTATGAATTAAATATCATTTATGGCTTTCCTCCCTATAAATATCCAAGGGAGGCTCATGTAAAAGGGTTGACAGTTTTCTCTAATAAGATTATGCCTTACTTCTCTCCTATATTGTCTCATTCCGAGAACATTTGGCACCGTCTGTGCGGAATAAACGTGGAGAGTCTTAAGAAGGCTGAAAACGTGCTGGAGTTTCAGCCTTTTTCGCCCACCATCTAGGCAGTTCCCATACCAGATGCTGTGAAGCATCTCCTGCTGGATAATTACTCGGGCGAGACTGATTCCAAGGAACTCTTGCAGTCATTCATGATTAAAATGGTGATCAGCCAGGCGTCTGATGCGGTTAGGTGCAGGTTGTTTCCCTCTACGTTGAAGGGAACAACATTGGCATGGTTTTCGAAATTACCTTCATATTCTATAAACAGTTTTACTGAATTTTCACACAAATTTCTTTCACACTTTGCGGCGAGCAGGACGCAGAGGGTGACTACTGCAGCCTTGTTTAATATCTGGCAGGGCGTGACAGAAACTCTAAAACAATACATGGAAAGGTTTAATGCCACTTTGGTGCGGATTGAGGATCCACCTCAAGAGACTTCTGTGAACGCCTTCAAGCAAGGCTTGCGGGCGGAAACATTGAACAATAAACTGAGCACGCGCCCGCCATGGGATATGGCTGACTTACGGGCGCAAGTTCTAGACTTTATACTGGAAGAAGAGGATGATGATCAGAAACGTAGACGGGATACATTGGACGCACCCCCAAGAAGACAAGAGGGGCGAGGGCGGCATGTTGATCCATCTTCCCATATGGAACAGCACCAGGACCCTCCAAGGGGAAATCACAGTAACGCCTATCAGACCGCAGCTTTCGCCAATCAAGAATGAAGGAATCATTAGGCTCCCCCTTGTGAAGAAGGTCTTGCTCCTGACCCTGGCTGAGGTTTTGATGACGACAAACTCATCGACAAAAAGAAGAAAAGAAGACTTAGAGGAAACAGCACTACAAAGTTTATCAAATACCTAGAAGTCCTAGTTTTGGTGAGTTATGCTTCTAAAGGTCTATTAAAGTATAAAGACTCTTTAAAACACGTAAACTAATCAACTTAATGTTTTCATAACTTAAAAGAAGTAGAAAACCTTAAGCCGATCTTAAAAGATCAAGTTTCTGGAAGTTGGACTTCAGTGTAATCGATTGCAGATTTCTGGTAATTGATTACACATAGGCAAGTAATCGATTACCACTTTCTTGTAATCGATTACATGTTTGAATTTGATATTCAAACTGAAACGGAAATTAGTGTAATCGATTACACTAAGTGATGTAATCGATTACCAACACGAAAAGTTGCATCTTTTCATGAACCATTGTGTCTCAAACCTTTTGGGAAAGGTTGCATTGGTTCAAGGACGTTTCCCTTGCCTATATAAAGTCCATTTGAGTCCAGAACACAACAACACATGAGAATACAACATTAGGCCAAAGCTTTGTCAAAATTAGTTCATTAAGTCCTTTAGAACTTAAACTTTCAAGAGCCTAAATTCTGAGTTCATGATCTTCATGTTTATAAGAACACTTTAGTTGTTCATATCTTGAGGAACTCAGAATCCTATTATGCTTAAAAGCCTTAAAGCATAAATTCTTATGATCAATCCACTTGTATGTTAAAGGATTGATTCAGCCAATTGTAAACTCTTCTTCATCTCTTTCTGTAAGATTGAGTATTCACCGCGGATCTCGGTGAAGGGTTGTTGGTACTGAAAGTGGTATACTTTCAGGGTGTTGATTGAAGGTGGTTTAGCCTTCAAGGTCTGAGGGTGGTTTGCCTTCAGGAACTGAAAGAGGTTTGCTTTCAGGGGCTATGGATAGTGGTATACTTTCACAGGAAATTGATAGAAATTCTTAGGGTCCTTGGTGTAAGAACTTGTAAGAGATTTTTATCAATAGTGGAAAAATCTTCAAGGGATTTTCTTGAGGGATTGGACGTAGCCTTCGGTGGATAGAAGGTGAACCAGGATAAAATTCTGTGTGTGTGAATTCTTCTATCCTTCATCTTTACTTTCAAGCAACGCTTAATTCCGCTGCAACCGTTTGCATTTTCATTTATCTTGAAAGTAAGAAATTATCAAGGCGAAAATCGGGTAAACCTGATTCACCCCCCCTTACAGGTTGCTATATGTACTAACACCCCTTAGTTTGGAAAATGAGGCCTGCCCCAGCAACAGGCACCACCATCGCCACAGGCACCTCTCTACTCCCCAGTGATGCAACGAGGAGCAGTACCGTTAACAGTGGGTCTCTCCCAAATATTGGCGGACAATAAGGAGACCAACCTCACAACACGTCCATATCCTCCTCGGCAACCGCCTACGAATGTAGACACCAGGCGTTGGTGCGAATAACATGGCATTTTGGGTCACGACACAAACGACTATGTCACTTTACAAAGAGAGGTGGAGCGGTTGGTAAGGGCAGGATACTTGGTCCAGTATGTTAGACAAGCGCCCGCCCAGCATGTTGATCGTCAAGGGCGAGTCAACAGAGATAATGATTTAGAAGACCCGGATGAAACAGGGCTAATGGGCGACCCTGTGGGAACTGTCAACTGTATTTCGGGGGGCTTTCATGATGAAACAATGGCGGGACAGAAGAAGTATGTTCACGACGCACACGCCACGGTGCGCACCATCCACGTGAGAAGATGGGTTTGAAAGAGGAAGTGTTGTTTCTGTATACTAGAACCCTCATAGGATTTACTTGCGAGCATGTAGTCCCAAGAGGTTGGATGGAAGTAAAGACCATCTTTGGGTCTGAAGGATCCACCAAGGCAGTCAAAATTAAGTACATTGTGCTCGCCTGCGCACTATAAAAAACAGTTTTGTATCAACTCATTCAAATGGAGAACTTCAGTGGAAGCACAAGAGAAGGAAACGTTTAGTCATCTACAAGTCAAGAATATTCTAAACTTCAAAGACTGAATTGAGAAAGTCCATTTGCCGATGCAACTCACTAAGTAACAAAATTCTGAGGATTCTATAAAGACTGCGTCTGCCAAATCATAGTGAAGATTTTGTCTGCTTAAAGCATCAAAATGCTCAACAGACATAAATGCCAGAAAGTGTGCATTACGAGGATATCAGCTCAACAGAAGCATTAAAGAAATTATTCAACCTAGCTCTGAAGAGTTCATCCAGAATAATTGCTTCTTAGATTAAGGGTCATCTACCTCGTCTGCACATTAAATGAAGTATTGTTGGTGGCAGAAAGAAGAAAGGGACATAATTAATTTATTATTTTTTGGTCCCTCTGCTTTTCTACTTTTCCTCAAGTCAAGCGAACGTCGCGGAATCAACGACGTAAGTTTCTGAACATCGTACTGTTTCAACGGTCGAAATTCAAATATTTGTTCAGAGCATTTAATGGCTATTAGCTGGCATGCATTAGGATACAATGATAAAAAAATATTCCACAGCTGGAATGCATGAGCATTAAATGCGAAGGATATAGTGTGAAGAAGGTCTTGCTCCTGACCCTGGCTGAGGTTTTGATGATGACAAACTCATCAACAAAAAGAAGAAAAGAAGACTTAGAGGAAACAGTTCAACATGTTTATATATCTACCTAAGTCTTAGATAGGTGAGTTATGCTTCCAAAGGTTTCTCTAGTATAAAGGCTCTCTAAAAACGTTAAAGATATTGAGTTTAACCTTTTCATAAAGTAAAACAAGTAGAAAAACTCAAGCCTTTCTTAAAGGTTTCCTTTTCTGGAATCTGGACTGAGTGTAATCGATTACACCCTTAAGGTAATCGATTACACATAGGCAAGTAATCGATTACAACTTGCTGGTAATCGATTACACGTTTGAATTTGAAATTCAAACAGCAACGGTCACATAGAGTAATCAATTACCTAAGTAATGTAATCGATTACATGTTCGAAAAGTTGCATCTTTTCATGAACCATTGTGTTTCAAACCTTTTGGAAAGGGTCGTGTTGGTTCATGGACGTTCTCTCATGCCTACATAAAGTCCATTTGAGTCCAGAAACAAAACACTCATGAGAATACACGAATTAGGCCAAAAACACTCTTGAATTGTTCATTAATGTTCATTTAGCCTTTGATATACAACTTTCAAAGAGCCCAAGTTCTAAGTTCGTATTCTTCATTGTTTAAAGAACACTTTTGGTGTTCATATCTTGAAGAACTCAGAACCAAGAGAGCCTTCTTATGCTTAAGAGCCTTTAAAGCATAATTCTCATGATCAATCCTCTTGTATGTAAAAGGATTGATACAGCCAGGTGTAAAACTCTTCTTCATCTCATTCTGGTAGATTGAGTATTCACCGTAGGGTTCAGTGAAGGTTGTTGTTCTGAAAGTGGTGTGCTTTCAGGGACTGAAAGTGGTGTACTTTCAAGGGCTGTTGAAAGTGGTGTGCTTTCACAGGTTGGTGTTGATAGAAATTCTTAAGGTACTTGGTGTAAGCACTTGTAAGAGATTTTTATCAATAGTGGATAAATCCTCAAGGGGTTTCTTGAGGGACTGGACGTAGCCTTCGGTGGATTAAAGGTGAACCAAGATAAAGTTCTGTGTGTGCTTCTCCTACTCTCCAACTTTACTTTCAAGCAACGTTCTTTTCCGCTGCACTCGATGGTGTTCATCTTTACCTTGAAAGTAAAGCGTTTTAAGGAGAAAATCAGGTAAACCTGATTCACCCCCCTCTCAGACTGCTATCTATATTTACAATTGGTATCAGAGCGTAAGTGTAGGTAATTTTCTACTAAGATCCGGGAGAAGATGGCATCCTCTTCTAGTCATGGAACTAGTGAGGGATCTAACATAAACAGGCCACCATACTTCAATGGAGACCACTATGACTTCTGGAAGATTAAGATGAAAATCTTCATAAGGTCACTGGACGTGGAAATATGGAAAGCCGTTGAAGAAGGTTTGTTTATTCCTATGAATTAAGTGGGTGATAGTAGACAACCAAAACCAGAAAACACATGGAGTGAAGAAGAAAAGAAGAAGGTTCAGTATGATCTCAAAGGAATGAATATTCTTACATCTGCTTTTGGCATGGATGAATTCTTCAGAGTCTTAACTTGCACAACATCAAAGGAAATTTGGGATACATTGATGGTGACTCATGAAGGAACAGATGAAGTAAAGAGATCGAAGATCAATACCCTATCTCAAGAATATGATATGTTCAGAATGCTTCCCGGAGAAAAGGTATTGGATATGCAAAAATGATTCTCTCATTTGACTAACCATTTGATTGCCCTTGGTAAACAATTTTCCAGAAGTTACTTAAACATGAAAGTTCTAAGATCACTCACAAGAGCATGGCAACCAAAGGTTACGGCGATTTCAGAAAAGAAGAGTTTTTCTATTATGATCTTGCAACACTCTTCGGAAAACTCCAAGAACATGAATTGGAGTTGAATCGTTTGGAGGAACATGAACAACATGAGAAGAAATATTGATCCATTTCTCTAAAGACAAAGGAAAGCATCAAAGATAATTATGATGCAGATTTTAAAGAGGAAGAGAATGACAATATGAATCTTCTAGTGAAGAATCTTGGAAAGTTTTTCAAAAGGAAAGGTATGAAATTTAACAATAATAGAACTTTCCAAAGGAACAATGAGGCCTCCTCTTCTCAAAAGTTCACATGCTTCGAATGTGGAAAACCTGGACATATCAAGTTGGAATGTCTAAATCTTCAAAAGAAGAAACATGGTTTGAAGGAAAAGTTTGAAAAGAAAGATCAAACTACTCGAAGAGCATACATTGCCTGGGATGATAATGAAGTAAGTTCTTCATCCGACTCTGAAAAGGAAGAAGCAAAAGTTTCATTAATGGCTTCACATGATTCAGATACTGAGCATATCCAGGTTAGTGGCAATGTTATTGCATTTCATGATTACGAATTTGCTATAGAGAATGTGTTTAAATTATGTCAGTTTTTCTAAAATTAGTAGTAAGAAAAATGCTATAATTTCCTCCTTAGAAGATAAGTGTAGAACCTTACAGGAAGAACTTGATATAGTGAAATCCAAATTAGACATTCCACATGAGTGCACTAAGTGTAGTTCTTTAGAAGAAAGGATAGAAAATCTTCAACAAACAGTTCATAACTTCAACATAGGAAAACAGAAGTTAGACGATATCCTAAGTGTTCAAAGACACTCCAACAGTAAGTCTGGTCTAGGATATACTTTTCACGCAAAGACAAAAGAAGTTAAGAAACCCATCTTTGTTAAACCAAACAAAATGGAAGGATCTTCTGAAAACTCCAGGATTAGTTCCTTTAGGAGTATGAACAATCGGAAGAGTTATTACCATAGACCTCCTAAGAAAATTAGTTCTTCTCGTAGGCAAACATCTAGTTACTATAAATTATCATGTACCTATTGTAACAAAGTAGGACATACTCCAGATAGATGTTATTACAAAAATGTAGGAGTACCACATAAGGAGTATATATGGGTTAGGAAAATTACTAACATTGAAGGACCCAAAGCAAATTGGGTACCTAACTCCCAAGTCTAAACTTTGTCATGTAGGTGTGCATGAAAGCAGCAAAGGACTTATGGTATCTTGATAGTGGCTGCTCATCACACATGACAGGAGACAAAGCAAAATTATCCTTTCTTATGCCTAGAGAAAAAGGTTTTGTTACATATGGAAATAACGAGAAAGGAAAGATACTTGGCATCGGAAGAATAGGCACACCCGTTCAAACTGTCATTGACAAGGTTCTATATGTTGAGGGTTTGAAGCATAATCTTCTAAGTATCAGTCAACTATGTGACAAGGGTTTGAAAGTTGGGTTTATAAATGATATCTGTGTGGTAAAGGATGTGAAAACTAGAGAAATAAAGTTTTCTGGGTACAAAGTCAATAAAGTCTTCATGGTATCATTGGATGAAATTCCATCCAATGTTAGATGCTTGCTAGCCAAGAACAACAGTGACTCATGGCTCTGGCATAGAAGACTGGCTCATATCCACATGGATCATTTAAATAAACTTGTCAAACATGACCTGGTTGTTAGACTTCCAAAGATATCCTTTGAAAAAGACAAGCTCTGTGATGCATGTCAGAAAGGGAAGCAAACCAAAGTATCGTTTAAGCCTAAGAATATAGTCTCAACTACAAGACCACTCCAACTACTTCACATGGATTTATTTGGACCATCAAGGACTAGAAGTTTTGGAGGTAATTATTATGCTCTAGTTATTGTTGATGACTATTCTAGATTTAATTTGACTATTTTCCTGCCTCATAAGAATGAAGCCTTCAATGCATTTAAAATATATGCAAGGCTTGTTCAAAATGAAAAGGCTCTGAATATCTCTTCTATTAGAAGTGATCATGGTGGAGAGTTTCAAAACCACCAATTTCAGGAATTATGTGATGAGAATGGAATATCACATAACTTCTCTGCTCCAAGAACACCACAACAAAATGGTGTTGTAGAAAGGAAGAACAGGTCTCTTGAAGAACTAGCAAGAACCATGTTAAGTGAATCCACTCTTCCAAAGTACTTTTGGGCTGATGTTGTACGCACTGCATGCTATGCATCCAACAGAGTACTCATCAGACCTTTTCTGAAGAAAACTACCTATGAACTATACAAAGGAAGGAAACCAAACATTGCTCATTTGCATGTCTTGAACAATGGTAAGGAAAACCTTGGTAAGTTTGATGAAAAATCTGATGAAGGTATATTCCTTGGATATTCTCTGACAAGCAAAGCATATAGAGTCTTCAACAAGAAAACTCTATCTGTTGAAGAATCTATACATGTATCATTTGATGAGTCTAACTCTTCAAGAGAAGATACAGTCACTCTTCCTGATAATGATGAGGAATATAACATCTTAAAGGAAGATTATCAAAAGCAAATGGAGCATAGTTCAGAACAAGAAGAGCATATTGAAGACACCACTTATGAATTGCCAAAAGAATGGAGAACCCATAGGGATCATCCTATTGACAATATCATTGTGATATATCAAGAGGAGTTTCTATAAGGCTACGCTTAAATGATTCAGTATTGAACATAGCCTTTGTTTCTCAGACAGAACCCTCAAAAGTTGATGATGCTCTTGAAGATGAGTATTGGATTGTAGCCATGTAAGAAGAATTGAATCAATTTAAAGAAATCAAGTATGGGAATTGGTTCCTAAGCCTACTGACAAACATATCATTGGAACAAAATGGGTGTTCAGAAATAAGGTGGATGAAAATGGTATAATTGTCAGAAACAAGGCAAGGCTGGTTGCACAAGGGTACAATCAAGAAGAAGGCATTGATTTTGATGAGACCTATGCACCAGTTGCAAGATTGGAAGCCATAAGATTATTGTTGGCTTATGCATGCTCTCTAAACTTTCCATTGTATCAAATGGATGTTAGAAGCTCTTTCCTAAACGGATACATTCAAGAAGAAGTATATGTGAAACAACCACCAGTATTTGAGGATCCTAAGTATCCTTCACATGTCTTCAAATTGAAGAAAGGACTTTATGGCCTTAAGCAAGCCCCTAGAGCATGATATGACAGGCTGATACAACCTTGTTCATCAAGAAAACCAAAGGTAATACATTGTTAGTTCAAATTTATGTAGATGATATTATTTTTGGTTCCACTAACAAATCTCTATGCAAGGAATTCTCTAAAATGATGCAAGAAGAGTTTGAGATGTCTATGATGGGACAACTAAACTTCTTTCTAGGATTGCAAATTAAGCAATCCCAAGATGGAATATTCATAAATCAATCAAAGTTTTGCAAGGAGCTTTTAAATAAATATGATTTGGATGAGTGCAAGGCCATAGCCACACCAATGGGGTCAAATACTTATCTAGATCAAGATGAGTCCGGCGTTCCAGTAGATATTACCAAATATAGAGGTATGATCAGATCTCTTCTTTATTTAACAGCAAGTAGACCAGATATTATGCTTAGTGTGTGCTTATGTGCTAGATATCAAGCATCTCCTAGGGAATCTCAATTGAGTGCAGTAAAAAGGATTTTCAAATATCTGAAAGGAACTTCAAATGTTGGTCTATGGTATACCAAAGGGAATGTTTGTGATTTGATTGGATATTCTGATTCCGACTTTGCTGGTTGAAAAACTGAAAGAAAGAGCAGAAGTGGTACTTGTCACTTATTGGGAAATGCTCTTGTTTCTTGGTCCTGTAAGAAACAAGCTTGTGTTGCTTTAAGTACTGCAGAAGCAGAGTATATTGCTGCAGGAAGTTGTTGTGCACAAACTTTATGGCTCAAACAACGACTCAAGGATTATGGCTTAGAGCTGGGCTGCATTCCAATAAAATGTGACGGTACAAGTGCCATTAATCTCACGAAAAACCCCATTATGCATTATAGAACAAAGCATATTGATATAAGGCATAATTTTATTAGGGATCATGTCATGAGAAAAGATATAGAAATTTCTTTCGTAGATACGCATAAATAATTAGCTGATATATTTACTAAGCCTCTTCCTAAGGATTCTTTCTTTAAAATTAGAAGAGAATTAGGTATTATAGATGATATTGATATCTAATTATGTGATTATATGTTTCTATGTTGATTACCTAGTTATATGTTTTTATGCATGATTATATGTTTATATGCTTATAGTTATATGTTGTTTTATATGCTTTTGAGTTAATAATCATTTACAACAATCTAGACATTGAGTACATAGAAATACATAGCTTAGTATTGAAAATTTGTCTTAAGTAATCGATTACTTCTATCCTGTAATCGATTAACACAAGTCTTCTGGTCCTCGTGCCTCTCTAGACACCTAAGGTAATCGATTACCTCTCTTGCTGTAATCGATTACAGAAACGAAATAGGTTCTTTCCCTCCATTTATTTGAAATTCAAGTTCAAAGAAACCGTCCAGTAATGGATTACACAACCTCTGTAATCGATTACATACTCGAGTTATATAATCGAAGCTTGACATTTCCATAGGAATTCTCTTACAAGTCCTATTTTTATCATCTTCAATACTTGTTCATCATATCATGAAACCTTGATCTTGTCCACAGCCCTCGCTCGAAATTCAATCATGTGTGCCTCTCCTTTCCATCCTTCATATCCTATGAACCTAACAAGACTCCTCACTTCATCAGACCAAAGAAATAGGTTTGTCTCAAGGTTCCTCAATCAAATAATCCAAAAACCTACTTATGGCAATTTGGACTCCTTTGTTGAAAGCGGACATACATTTCCTGTTAGTTCAGATAGCAACCTGAGAGGGGGGGTGAATCAGTGTTGCCCCGATTTTCGCCTTATTGAAAACGTTACTTTCAAGATGATGATAATCACAAAACGATTGTTGTGATTGCAGCGGAATTGAGTATTGCTTGAAAGTAAAAGATGAAGGATGAGAGGAATTCACACACGGAGTTTTATCCTGGTTCACCTTCTATCCATCGAAGGCTACGTCTAGTCCCTCAAAGAAACCCCTTGAGGATTTTTCCACTATTGATAAAAATATCTTACAAGTTCCTAACCCAAGGACCCCAAGAATTTCTACCAATAACCTGTGAAAGCAAACCACTTTCAACAGCCCCTGAAAGCAAACTGCTTTCAGTTCCTGAAGGCAAACCACCCTAAGACCTTGAAGGCTAAACCACCTTCAATCAATACCCTGAAAGTATACCACTTTCAGTGACAACAACCCTTCACCGAATACCACGGTGAAAACTCAATCTTACCGAAAGAGATGAAGAAGAGTTTACAATTGCCTGTATCAATCCTTTAACATAGAAATGGATTGATCATGAGAATTTATGCTTTAAGACTTTTAAGCATAATATAATTCTGAGTTCCTCAAGATATGAACAACTAAAGTGTTCTTATAGACATGAAGATCATGAACTCAGAATTTAGGCTCTTGAAGATTTAAGTTCTAAAAGATGAACTAATTTTGACAAAGCTTTGGCCTAATGTTGTATTCTCATGTGTTGTAGTGTTCTGGACTCAAATGGACTTTATATAGGCAAGGGAAACGTCCTTGAACCATCACAACCCTTTCCAAAAGGTTTGGGACACAATGGTTCATGAAAAGGTGTAACTTTTCGTTCTGGTAATCGATTACATCACTTAGTGTAATCGATTACACTAATAGTCGTTTCAGTTTGAATTTGAAATTCAAACATGTAATCGATTACAAGCAATGGGTAATCGATTACTTGCCTAGGTGTAATCGATTACCAGAGTCCTGAAATCGATTACACTGAAGTCCATCTTCCAGAAACTTGATCCTTTGAGATCGGCTTAAGGTTTTCTACTTCTTTTAAGTTATGAAAACACTTAGCTTGATCAGTTTAGGTGTTTTAAGAGCCTTTATGCTTTAATAGACCTTTAGAAGCATAACTCACCTAAACTAAGACTTCTAGACTATTGATGAACTTTGTAGCATTGTTTCTTCGAAGTCTTCTTTTCTTCTTTTTGTCGATGAGTTTGTCGTCATCAAAACCACAGCCAGGGTCAGGAGCAAGACCTTCTTCACAATCTCCCCCTTTTTGATGATGGCAAACACATTCTTGATACTTGAAGATCATATTTGCAATTTTGTTGAAGAACTCCCCCTGATTGATGTAATGTAGTATTTCTCCCCCTTTCTAATGAACTTGTTGAAATCCTGCATATGATCTTTAATAGCACAGAACCTTTCTCCCCCTTTTGACTTCATCAAAACGAAGAAAAGGCCAAATGATACAGGTATATATATCCATACAAGTATATATTGCAAAATAAAGCATGGGGTTATGGGGGTAAAACACAAATAAAGCACAACCATCCAAACATCTTATAGAAAATAAGGAAAGTACGATCAACAACAGAATGAAAGTTACATAAAGAGAGATTACAAACTGTAACAGGGAAGGGGAAACTAGCCTAGAAAATTAAGAATCATCGGACACGTCTTCATCCACCATGGTTTGTGAGATTGGAGGATCACGACCAGCATCATGAACAAGATAAGGAAGAGTGAATATGCCAAAGTCATTAGTGATCCGGAGAGAGGGAAGAATGGAAGTTATTGAGGAAATGCTAAATCCCTCAACAAAAAGTCTCCCAATTTGATTTTTGTAGATTTGGGTGGCAGACTGATTCAGCTGCTTCAGGTAAGCTGTGTAGATTTCCGTTAGGTGATCATGAGATAAGAAGCTGGTCATTTGAAGCTGTTGATTTGTCTGTCTTGAGTCACCGGACAATCTTGTACTTGAATATCTTCCTTTATTGTGCCATCGGACTGTCTTGTACGAGAATGCTTTCCTACGTATATCTTTGATGTTGTTTCCTTTGAGGTGACCGGACGAACTCTTCTTTGGCGGACTAATTCTCTTGATAAGGCAATGATGTTTATTCATTCCTTACAGACATGGTTTTTCCTGTACATGATAATTTTTACTATGTTAGTAACTTTATTTTTGACGTCATTAAATTCTAAAGAAATTGTTAATTATCAAAATATAATAATTCATTTAATTATTTGATCTAACAATCTCCCCCTTTTTAATAATGACAATTTCTTTGGAAAATGTTCGTTTAAAGATGTAATTGAGCATAAAGCATTTTGTTAGCTTTTCTTCAGGGTTTTTGCATTATGTTAGAAAAACATGATCGTTCTTTTGTAAGTGGTATTATAAGAACAATTTGTTTTTAGGCAGATGAATTGTTTTTGTTGAGTTTACTTAGCTTTGCTCCCCCTAAATTGAATATCCTAGATAGTGTTTGTCTAGCAAAAGTTTGCCTAAGGAAACTTACCTTTGCTCCCCCTAAATTTGCTACTACTTACTCTTTGTTTATTCTTAGTTCTTAAATGCTTTCTTTTCCTAATCTTTTCCTAATCCCTTTTCCTAACCTTTTCTTCTCCCCCTTTGGCATTATCAAAAAAAAAAATAGGCAAGCAAGCAATTAGTAATGAGCGAGTAAAGCGGAGATGTATTGAAAAGGCAGTAAGTAACAAGTACGAAAGCTATATATATATATAAAACACATGCAAGATAAGGAGAAAGGAGATAGAGATTAATCATGTGGCTGCTGTCGTTGCTGCATGTATCTCCGTAGTAGGTCCTCTATGCGCTCAAGACTTGCATCAATTTTGTGCTCAAGTCTTTCGGACACAACATCAATACGATTGAATGCCATTTCGCACGCTTCTTCATTTTCCTTAGCGGCACTCAGATTCCCTGCTTTCATTTCGGCACGTAGTTCCATCACGGCAGCTTTGGCATCAAAAGATGTGTCAGCTGATGATGATTCATTTGTAACTTTGGGCTCAGGGAGTTTCTCAACTTGAGAAGTGTCACTGCTTGGGAGTTCAAATGAAATAGGTTGAGCCTTGGTAACCTCAGCATCTTGTGTAGATGATGACGTTTCATTTTGGAGGCACTCTTGTGAGGATGATGGGGATTGATGATGCCGATTTTCCTCTAAATCGGAGGATGTGGTGAATAAGTCTTGTGGAATGGTGATGTTCTTAGGTAAGGGGATGGCTGGTGTATATGATGGATGGTTGTTGGGGGGTGCATTGACTGATGACATAGGTTCAGGTCTTGGTTTGGCTACCAGTAGGAGAAGCACCCATGATCCATGTTGAACCATAATGCTTTCGACATTAGGAATTAGTCCAAATGGGATGGTGCCAAGGTGAACTGGTCTTGGAACAGACAATTCCCATTCATGATGAAATATATCATACCTGGACCTTGTCGCAAATGCAATTTTCATGCCGTCTACAGCAGGAGGAGCCCAAAGTCGAGCTTGCAAGCAGAAGTTGTACCCTAGAGACTTCATCAACAAGTGTGGAGCAAATGCAGCATTGTCCATAGTCAGCATCCTCGGAATCTGCAAATGAGAAGAGGATATCGTCTGACGAGTCCTTCTTGGAACATGAGGTAGAAAGACTCTTGCTATGTTCTGGGAAGACTTGATGGATGTGGTGGATGTTGTGGTTTTCTGTTGGGATGCCAATATCTCATTCAGAGATATTTCAGGATCATTGACATGATCACTGAAATTTTCAGCTCCACCCTTCTGCTTCTTTTCTCTGGGCTGACTCTTCTTTGGTTCACTTGACTTGGTCCGCTTCTTTATGTTCTTTTTTCAACACACCTTCCTTTGCTGCAGACGGACGGAGTTTCTCCTGAATCACTGATCCTTTTGCTTCTATGTTTACTGCGAATGTTGCAGTTCCTTCTTCTGTGCTGAGAAAGTTGTCGTTCGGTGAGCGGTTCTCGGTTTGAGGTGAATTTGGTTGTGGAGCTGGACTCGTGGGAGCTTCTTGCTGGGATTGAAGGTTCTGTGGGATCCCATCGCTGTTGGAAGCGGATGCATTATCAGACGGACTTAGAGGGCTTTGAGGTTGTCGGACATATTCTGGATCAACAATCTCTCTATACATCAATATCCTTGGATGGATATGCTTCCCCCATCTTTTGGCACTCTTCTTACAGTTGGGTCCCCACATAGGAGTGCAGTAAGGGAGTGGTGAATCATTCCTCAGCTTCACTCTAACCCAGTGGTGATCATCAATGTTGCACATGACTGCAATGATTGGTGGAATATAGGCTGGACCAGCCAGAGGAAGATAAGTGCATGACTCCTTTAAGCTCAAGGTTACCAGGATGATCTTGAATGTACTTGCAGCAAGCAGTCCCATGTCAGGAACTGTGAACCATTTAGAAGATGAGGCCAACTCTCCTGTTGGCAAATTCAGTGCAGCTTTTATTCTCTCCATATCCTTTTCAGACTCCATTACATCAGCAAGTAAGGAGTGGTTGATTCTAAGTTCTTCCCTCATTTCGGTTCTGATGGCAGGCCATTCATTCTCGCTTACTTCAATCCACTGCGCGATGCAACGAAAGCCACAGTTTCCATTATCGACTACATCAATGATGTCTTCCACATATTCATGAAAGATTGTGGGAACGTATGGAAGATACTTCAGCAGAGAGTGACTCATACAATTTTGAAGATTGATATAATTTTGATTTCTTTCAAATGAATATGGGTTTGCCATATATAGAGATTGTTTATATTCAGAAAACAAGAAATTCAGTTTCTCTATTCTTTATTACATTTAATATGTCATTAATTTTGATTAACTTAAAGTAGAGAGAGAAATGAGTAGTATTAGATATTTGTGAGATTAGGATTACCTCATTTGTATTTCTTGTGGCTACATGGTTTATCAACCTTGCAGAGAATTTATTAGGTGCTTCTTTGATGCTTGCAAGAGTGGAATTCTTCGTTTGTTTCCTCTTCTTGGATGAGCATAGATTTCTTTCCTTTTTATCTTCAGCTATCTGTCTTAAAAGGGTCCATTCCTTTCTTGAATAGATTTCTTTAGTATGTTCTCCCGCCACCATAATGTGGACTAAGATTGCATTTGTTTGAGAACATCATGTCCTTCCATGGATCTTTATACTCTGCATCTGTGAAGATGTAAGTGCTTTTCAGAGTGGTTAGGCTCTGATACCAATTGAAGGTGCAAGAAACACACAAGAAAGGGGGGGTTTGAATTGTGTGACCCATTTTTAACTTTCTTTCAAAGCATTTGTTTATTAATCATCCGTTAGAATTCATTTATTTTCATTACAAGATATTCTATAGAATAAGTAGGAATATAAGAAATATTTGACAGTTATTGAAAGTTAATTATTTATTCTTTAAGTCAATTTATTTATGAGAGTATGAAAGAATGTGCAGCGAGGAAGCAGTAAAGCATGAAAGTAAAGCACACATAGCTTTTATCCTGGTTCACCCCCATAATCGACAGGGCTACATCCAGTCCTTGCCTTCACCAAGATTTTCACTATTTCAACAAATAGTACAAGTATTATCAGGGACTTCTCCCAACAAGTATTCTAAGGACTTCTCCTGACAAGAATTCTAAGGACTTCTCCTAACAAGTATTCGAAGGACTTCTCCGTACAAATATTATTAGGACTTCTCCTTACAAGTATTATACAGGACTTCTCCTGGCACCTTTTACAGGATTTTCTTTTCTACAAAATTCTCTTCTTGATAAGAGTGGGTAGAAGAAATGAAGCTTATAGAACAGAGAGATGATAAGCAAGCTGATCTCTTGTTCTAAGTTATGTGTGTGGAATATGATGAGAGTAAAACTCTATAAGGTTTCCACACACATAAGCAACTCAGCTCAGGTTGGGATATATCTTGAAGTTTCCTGAGCTGAGACCAAGGTTGCCTTGGTCTTTGGACGAACTAGATTGAGATGTGTGCAATTTAGTTCTAGTCGCCAAGTTGCTACGGAAGCAGGGTTCTCTATATATATCCTTAGTAGAAGATCTTTGTTCTTCCTTCACAGAAGGAGAGAAAACCTGTCCGAAGTGCTGCGTCCTCTCCGGGAAGCACATAACAGCTAGTTCTGCATCTCTCAGCAGGCGTAAGTCACGATCAGAGGCTTCTCTGAAAGCATAAGATATGATCTGGAAATCATCAGTTTGTCTGGGTTGATGTCGTCTGGCTCCATGCTGAGCAAGTAGCTTTGAGCTAGTTTCTCTGTATATAAAGTTTGAAGACACAGCGGTGGAGACTGTCTTGGTCAGATATTTGAATTTCAACCGTTGAGAGTGTACGATGCTTAGAGATTCTTGTCGTTGATTCCGCAATGTCAGCTTGATTTGGGGAAAAGCAGAGAACTTTGATAATCGTGCAGACGAGGAAAGAAGTAATTATTCAGGAGAATGATTTCTTTAATACTTCTGTTGACTTGATATCCTCGAAAGACGTACTTATTGATCGTTGTATTTTTGGCGCGATTTATACTTTGGCGGACGGATTCTTCCATTGAGCTTTGGTAGACGCAATCTCCATTGAATGCTTGATGTTCCGTCATTGAGTGGTTTGCATTGCCAAGCGAATTTCCTTCAGTCAGTTTTTCTTTAACAAAACATTATTGTTTTAGAGAATTGAATCATTTCTTTCCATTTGTTCTTCCCTGAAGTTCTCCATTTGAGAGAGTTGATTCATAACTCCTTTATATGATGCTAGAGA
Source organism: Acmispon strigosus (assembly GCA_030819835.1). Classification (NCBI taxonomy): domain Eukaryota; kingdom Viridiplantae; phylum Streptophyta; class Magnoliopsida; order Fabales; family Fabaceae; genus Acmispon; species Acmispon strigosus. The sequence goes on along the minus strand of JAUAMA010000004.1, from coordinate 13,359,449 downwards.
GACTTTGAGGCGAGAGATGTTTCTGTTAGTACAGATAGAAACCTGAGAGGGGGGGTGAACCAGTGTTGCCCTAATTTTCGCCTTATTGAAATTGTTACTTTCAAGTTTACGATGATCACGAAATGATCGTTATGATTGCAGCGGAATTGAGCGATACTTGAAAGTAAATATGAAGGATAAAGGAAATCACACACAAGAGTTTATCCTGGTTCACCTTCAATCCACCGAAGGCTACATCCAGTCCCTCAAGAAAACCCCTTGAGGATTTTTCCACTATTGATAAAAATCTCTTACAAGTTCCTAACTGATGAGTGGATTTTATATGATGTTTTTAGGCTATTTTTAGTCTTTTTATTTTATTATTTTTGAGTCTCATGTAGGTTTTTTTATTGTTTTTATGTAGATTTTATATTTATTTTGCATTTTGCATGTAGATTAGATTTCATTAGATTTTCTAGCTTTATTTTATAATTTTTAGGAATTTTTCTAGTTATTTTGGATTTTTAGAAAAAGCTGGTTTAGTTATCATTTTTGTCCAGGGACCAATGTGTAAAGTTTCAGGAAGTCAGGGACCAAATTGTAAAAGTTCAAGAGTGGGGGACTTAAAGTGGAGATAGAAAGAATATGAGGGCTTGAATTGAAGTGCTAACCAAGGGAGGACCAAAGTGAAAAAGAAGAATATGAAGAATCACTCTCCAAATTAGCACATGGAAAAAATGCTTAAAGGAATTGATGTTAGTGGAGGAAGGGTTTCAGAATTGATCAAGGCTGGTTAGTGGCTTTTTATGGCCATCAAAACCCACTACCATGAATGAAGAAGGAAGGAAAAGCTTGAAGATGAAGAAGCAGCGTCCCAGCGCTCATGCGTTGGGATCCCAGCGCTCCAGCGCTGGGGTTCTGACTAGATGATGAGTCAGATGTTGACCCAGCGCCCAAGCGTTGGAAAGCCAGCGCTCAAGCGCTGGGCCTCGGACAGAAAGTGGATTTTTAATGCATCCTAGCACCCATGCGTTGGGAATGCCAGCGCTCAAGCGCTGGAGGCTGGAATTTTGCTATAAATAGGGCCCTTTTCTTCACTTGTAAGACACACCTTCATAGAATACAACAAGTATTCTCTCTTTCTCCCTCAAAGATCATTGTTCCTAGGACTTGTGGGAAGCCATACTTGAGCTCCTATCCAGGGTAATTCAATGAATCTTTTAGCCATGCTTGGCTAATTCTTCTTTTAAGTTTTTGGGTTGTTTTAATTTATAATTCATGTTCTAGTTTTCTTTTACATTTCTGAATAATATCTTCTATTCATGTTTTATTTCTTTGTTCTTCATTAATCTTTATGCGCAAAAGATTTCATGCTTTCTACTTATTCATAAGGCCATTTGGTAAGTAGTAAGGGAAATAGGAAATAAAAAAGGTTATATGTTTGCATTTCTTAAGGCTATAAGGATGTACGTAATTTTGTGTTGGCTCGGATTTCTTCTTCATCTTCTTCTCTAATTAACTAATAACCAAGGCTATGGAGTTAGTAATTAGGAAAGGAAGTTCTACATTTCTTAAGGCTATTAGGGTGTAGAAACTTAGGCTATAGCACCATGAATTTGAATTTAAAGTTCAGAAATTTAGTAAGAGTTTTCTAGCATGTTTTATAGATTATGTAAATCAACCCAAGAGCTTAAATTTTCTCATCTTATTTGCTTTATTATTTTATGCTATTGCTCTCATCTTGTCCTAAACCAAACATCAATCATATTATTTTATTTTCTTTGCACAAGTACTAAATTATATAAATATAAGAACACCTATCCCTTGGGTTCGATAATCTTTTATATTACGCGATAGTTTAATCGTACACTTGCGATTTTCCTTATCAAGTTTTTGGCGCCGTTGCCGGGGATAGGTTCTTTCAAGTTCTTGTTTTTATTTTATTTAGAACTTCTTGTGTATATAAAAAAATAAAAAAAATATTTCTGCTTAACAGTTTGTTGTCATGTGGAAAGAAGAAGATCCTTTAGAGACTATAATCTCTGAAGGGTTGGATTTTGAAAATATTGAAAGCAATGACGAACAGGTCATCGAAATGGCAAGGTATCTGGAGGCTGCCCATTGTTTCCAACCAAAGGGAAATTGGGTAGAGGAGCTCAAAAGAGAAGAAGAAGTTCAAGAGGAAAAGAAGGAACTAAAGCCCTTACCTTCTACCCTTAAGTATGTATTTCTTGAGGAAGGTAATAATAAGCCAGTCATTGTGAGTAGTTCCCTCTCTCCTCTTGAAGAAGAAAAACTGGTAAGAATTCTTAGAGCTCATAAATCTGCTTTGGGTTGGACTATTGAGGATATTAAGGGCATAAGCCCCACTGTTTGTATGCATAAAATTTGTTTAGAAGAACAAGTTAAACCTATAGTCCAACCCCAAAGAAGACTTAATCCTGCCATGAAAGAGGTGGTGAGAAAAGAGGTGATTAAGTTACTAGATGCAGGGATCATCTATCCCATTTCTGATAGTGAATGGGTTAGTCCTGTTCAGGTAGTTCCCAAAAAAGGAGGAATTACTGTGGTCCCAAATGAGAACAATGAATTGATTCCCACCAGGATGGTAACTGGATGGAGAGTTTGTATAGATTACCGGAGGCTAAATTCTGCCACCCGGAAAGATCATTTCCCCCTTCCCTTTATTGATCAAATGCTTGACAGGTTGGCTAGCCATGAGTACTATTGTTTCTTGGATGGGTACTCAGGATATAATCAAATTGTTGTTGATCCTAAGGATCAAGAGAAAACTGCTTTTACTTGCCCCTTCGGGGTGTTTGCTTATAAAAGGATGCCTTTTGGCTTGTGTAATGCTCCAGGAACCTTCCAAAGATGTATGTTTGCTATTTTTTATGATTTAATTGGTGAATGTATGGAAGTGTTCATGGATGATTTTTCTGTATATGGCCCCAACTTTGACAAGTGTTTGAGCAATTTGGAAAGGATTCTAGTTAGGTGCCAAGAAAAGAATTTGGTACTTAATTGGGAAAAATGTCATTTTATGGTAAAAGATGGCATTGTGCTTGGGCACAAAATTTCTGAAAGACGGATTGAGGTAGATAAGGCTAAAACTGAAATCATTGAAAATCTACCTCCTCCCACTAATATTAAAGGTATAAGAAGCTTTCTCGGTCATGCAGGTTTTTATAGGCGATTTATAAAAGATTTTTCTAAAATTGCTAAGCCTATGACAAATCTCCTTGAAAAAGAGGCTCCTTTTATCTTTAATGATGAGTGTTTGGCTGCTTTTAAATTATTAAAGGAAAAGCTTGTTTCAGCCCCTATCATTGTTGCTCCGCAGTGGGATTTGCCTTTTGAAGTTATGTGTGATGCTAGTGATAATGCAATAGGGGCTGTTCTTTGTCAAAAAAATGGAAAAGTGTTGCATGTTATTTACTATGCTAGTAAGGTTCTGAATGAAGCTCAAAGAAATTATGCTACAACTGAAAAGGAGTTGTTGAGTGTAGTTTATGCTTTAGATAAATTCAGACCTTACGTTTTGGGTACTAAAGTTATTGTGCATACTGACCATTCTGCATTGAAGTATTTGTTTGCTAAGCAGGAAGCTAAACCCAGGCTAATCAGGTGGATCTTACTCTTACAAGAGTTTGATCTTGAAATTGTGGACAGAAAAGGGAAAGACAATGGTGTGGCAGACCATTTGTCAAGACTTGAAGAGGGGAACTCTGATCCAATTCCTATTCAAGAGGAGTTCCCAGATGAGAGGCTTTTAGCTGTTCAAGAGATAGCTCCATGGTATGTACATTTAGCTAATTTTAAAGCTGCTGGTGTGTTGCCTTCTGATTTGACTTGGCAACAAAAGAAGAAATTTTTGCATGAGGCTAAATTCTTTTTCTGGGATGAACCTTATCTGTTTAGAGAATGTTCTGATGGGATCATTAGAAGGTGTATTCCAGAAAAAGAATTTGAGGCTATTTTATGGCATTGCCATGGCTCCGATTATGGAGGCCATTTTTCAGGAGAGAGGACTGCAGCTAAAGTCCTCCAAAGTGGTTTTTATTGGCCTACTATCTTCAAAGATAGTAGAGCATTTGTGGTAAGGTGTGATCGCTGTCAACGAACTGGTAATATCTCAAGAAGGAATGAGATGCCCCAATAAATGATTTTGGAAGTTGAAGTTTTTGATGTATGGGGCATTGATTTCATGGGACCTTTTCCACCTTCTTTTGGTTGCCAGTATATTTTGGTTGCTGTTGACTATGTTTCTAAATGGGTTGAAGCATCAGCCCTTCCCACAAATGACGGAAAAGTTGTTCTAGATTTTCTGAAGAAAAATATTTTTACTAGATTTGGGGTGCCAAGAGCAATAATCAGTGATGGAGGTAAGCATTTTTGTAATAAAGCTTTTGAAACTCTTTTGAAAAAATATGGTGTTAATCATAAAATTGCTACCCCCTATCACCCCCAAACTAGTGGACAAGTAGAGGTTTCTAATAGGGAGTTAAAAAGGATTTTGGAAAAAACAGTCGGTACCTCAAGGAAGGATTGGTCAAAAAAATTAGATGACACCTTGTGGGCTTATCGAACTGCGTTTAAAACTCCTATTGGAACCTCTCCTTACCACTTGGTTTATGGTAAGACTTGTCATTTACCTGTGGAACTCGAGCATAAAGCCTTTTGGGCTTTGAAGCATTTGAACATGGATCCCAAAGAAGCTGGGGATAAAAGACAGGTACAGGTACATGAGCTGGATGAATTTAGACTCCAAGCATATCACAATGCTAGGATCTACAAGGAAAGAACAAAAAGGTGGCATGATAAGAGGATCTTGCCAAAAGAATTTAGTCCAGGACAGCTTGTGTTATTATATAATTCAAGGCTGAGGTTGTTTCCTGGAAAGTTGAAATCAAGATGGACAGGACCATTTTTGGTCACCAAAGTTTTTCCTCATGGTGCGGTTGAGTTGGAAAATCGGGGAACAAAGAACACATTTCTTGTCAATGGGCAAAGGCTGAAACCTTACCTAGGAGGAAATTATGAGAGTCAAGTGATGACTGTTGAACTTGCTGAACCCCCAATTGATTAAGGGGAAGGGTCTATCTCGGACCTTAACATTGAGCTGGTTGGGAGACAACCCAACTTAGGATAGTTTAAATTCTTGTCATTTAAATTTTTGCACAAATCTTGTACATAAATAAAAGAAAAGAAATTTTATGTTTCTGCTGCAGGCGAGGCCAGCGCTCAGGCGCTGGAGGCCAACGCTCATGCGTTAGGCCCCTGCTTCATAACCTCTGATTCCAGTTGATCCCAGCGCTTAGGCGCTGGAGGGCTAGCGCTCATGCGCTAGGCCCCTGGAATCCCCAGTTTTATTTTCTATTTTCCAGCGCCATAGCGTTGGAACCCAGCGCTCAGGCGCTGGGACCTCTGATGCCCAGTTTTTTATTTTAATTCCAACGCCCAAGCGTTGGTATTACCAACGCTCAAGCGCTGGAGTTCGGGCAGTTTGCTGTTTTTACTTTTATTTGCTGTTTTTAATTTTTAATAAATTTTGTGTTCACCATTTTTCTGAAAGTTTTAAAGTTCTTTGAGTTTTCCCTTGTTTCTACAATGGTTTTTAATTTTTGGGAAACTCAAGAATTATTGTTTTTAAAAGGTGGACACAAATTTTCAGCCCATGATCTTTTGTGCTGTTTTTGGGACTAACAAGTCAAGCAAGTTTCTACTTGTGAGACTTTTGTTTGTTCATTGTTACAGGATAGGTACCAAAAGGAGGAAGAACCCTCTTGAACTTGAGTATTCAAAGTGATTTTTACATTGAGGTTCCCTTGGACCTTTGTGGAAAATTTGTTACTATACCAGCTTGTTAGTTTTTGTTTTTCTTTTTATAGTTTTTAGTTTTATTTTTATTTTTAGTTTAGTTTTTCTATTTTATTTTTTGCATGAGTCTTGAGTATATTATCCATTCTGATGTTGCTATAGCTTTGTGAATGCTTTATCTGATTGAACTGCTTTGTGAAAAATTCTATGTTTTTTAAGCAGTTAGGATTGCATGCTGTAGAAAGGATTTCTAAAAAGGGTACCACTTACCCTATCTTTTTCTGAGAGCTGAGGACTCTGAATGCATGATTGTAAAATTTTTCTGCCTTGTGTTGCATGTTGATTGGAGTTTTGTATACTTTGTGAGTTGAGAAGAGATATTAGGCATTTTTGAAAACTCAGATTTTTGCTTAAAATATTATATCCACTAGTAGCCCCTTTTGAGCCTTAAAAGAGTCATTCTTTGGAGCCTACTTTGTGTGATATCTTTAAGTTGTTATAGTGATGCATGTGCTGAATTTGTAGAGCTTTTTTTGTTGGGTTTCTCTCTAAAAAAAAAAAAAGATGAAGGAAAAAATTGAAAAAATAAGGTATGTGCCTTAAGAAAAAATAATGAAGTGGTGGGGTGAGAAAGAGTATGAGGGGAGTAAAATTCAAGTCATTCATCCCATACATTCCACTACTTTGTTCAAAAAAAAAAAGAAAAAAAAAGAAAAATTGAGAGGACCCTTGTGTGAATTGTTTAAAGCTCTTAGTCAAGAAAATCACTTAACAACAGATTCTGAGTCAGCCAAAAGAGTTGCCAAGTCTTGAAATCCATACCTTGAAATGAACAACCCTTTGGCCAAGTTACAACCTTCACAAATCTCTTCAAAATCACTTGGTTGCTTTACTTCAGTTTTGATTTGAATTATAGGCAGGATTATTGAGCTTTCTTGTTTTCATGGAGAATATTATTTTTCGTGAGCTTAATTGATGAACTCAAACATGTTAAGAGCCAAGCCTAACTTTCTTGATTCTTTGTCTATAAAACATGCATGTCTTCCTTTTCTGCTAAGCTTTCTTTGAAAGGTTTTGTGTGCTTCAAATCAGATAAAACTTTCTCAAAACCCAGGGACGAGTTTTTCTTTAAGTTTTGTCGCTTGAGGACAAGCTGTCGTTGGGTATAGTGGTGTGATGAGTGGATTTTATATGATGTTTTTAGGCTATTTTTAGTCTTTTTATTTTATTATTTTTGAGTCTCATGTAGGTTTTTTTATTGTTTTTATGTAGATTTTATATTTATTTTGCATTTTGCATGTAGATTAGATTTCATTAGATTTTCTAGCTTTATTTTATAATTTTTAGGAATTTTTCTAGTTATTTTGGATTTTTAGAAAAAGCTGGTTTAGTTATCATTTTTGTCCAGGGACCAATGTGTAAAGTTTCAGGAAGTCAGGGACCAAATTGTAAAAGTTCAAGAGTGGGGGACTTAAAGTGGAGATAGAAAGAATATGAGGGCTTGAATTGAAGTGCTAACCAAGGGAGGACCAAAGTGAAAAAGAAGAATATGAAGAATCACTCTCCAAATTAGCACATGGAAAAAATGCTTAAAGGAATTGATGTTAGTGGAGGAAGGGTTTCAGAATTGATCAAGGCTGGTTAGTGGCTTTTTATGGCCATCAAAACCCACTACCATGAATGAAGAATGAAGGAAAAGCTTGAAGATGAAGAAGCAGCGTCCCAGCGCTCATGCGTTGGGATCCCAGCGCTCCAGCGCTGGGGTTCTGACTAGATGATGAGTCAGATGTTGACCCAGCGCCCAAGCGTTGGAAAGCCAGCGCTCAAGCGCTGGGTCTCGGACAGAAAGTGGATTTTTAATGCATCCTAGCGCCCATGCGTTGGGAATGCCAGCGCTCAAGCGCTGGAGGCTGGAATTTTGCTATAAATAGGGCCCTTTTCTTCACTTGTAAGACACACCTTCATAGAATACAACAAGTATTCTCTCTTTCTCCATCAAAGATCATTGTTCCTAGGACTTGTGGGAAGCCATACTTGAGCTCCTATCCAGGGTAATTCAATGAATCTTTTAGCCATGCTTGGCTAATTCTTCTTTTAAGTTTTTGGGTTGTTTTAATTTATAATTCATGTTCTAGTTTTCTTTTACATTTCTGAATAATATCTTCTATTCATGTTTTATTTCTTTTTTCTTCATTAATCTTTATGCGCAAAAGATTTCATGCTTTCTACTTATTCATAAGGCCATTTGGTAAGTAGTAAGGGAAATAGGAAATAAAAAAGGTTATATGTTTGCATTTCTTAAGGCTATAAGGATGTACGTAATTTTGTGTTGGCTCGGATTTCTTCTTCATCTTCTTCTCTAATTAACTAATAACCAAGGCTATGGAGTTAGTAATTAGGAAAGGAAGTTCTACATTTCTTAAGGCTATTAGGGTGTAGAAACTTAGGCTATAGCACCATGAATTTGAATTTAAAGTTCAGAAATTTAGTAAGAGTTTTCTAGCATGTTTTATAGATTATGTAAATCAACCCAAGAGCTTAAATTTTCTCATCTTATTTGCTTTATTATTTTATGCTATTGCTCTCATCTTGTCCTAAACCAAACATCAATCATATTATTTTATTTTCTTTGCACAAGTACTAAATTATATAAATATAAGAACACCTATCCCTTGGGTTTGATAATCTTTTATATTACGCGATAGTTTAATCGTACACTTGCGATTTTCCTTATCACTAACCCAAGGACCCCAAGAATTTCTACCAATATCCTGTGAAAGCAAACCACTTTCAACAGCCCCTGAAAGCAAACTGCTTTCAGTTCCTGAAGGCAAACCACCCTCAGACCTTGAAGGCTAAACCACCTTCAATTACAACCCTGAAAGTAAACCACTTTCAATGAGAACAACCCTTCACCGAATACCACGGCGAAAACTCAATCTTACAGAAAGAGATGAAGAAGATGTTACAATTGGCTGTATCAATCCTTTAACATACAATTGGATTGATCATGAGAAATTATGCTTTAAGGCTTTTAAGCATAATACAATTATGAGTTCTTCAAGATATGAACAACTAAAGTGTTCTTATTGACATGAAGATCATGAACTCAGAATTTAGGCTCCAAAAGGTTTTAGTTCTAAAAGATGAACTAATTTTAACAAAGTTTTGGCCTAATGGTGTTTTCTCATGTGTAATGTGTTGTCTCTTGTTGTGTCTTGTGTATGTTGTATTTTCTGGACTCAAATGGACTTTATATAGGCAAGGGAAACGTCCTTGAAGCATCACAGCCCTTTTCAAAAGGTTTTGGACACAATGGTTCATGAAAAGATGCACTTTTTCGTTCTGGTAATCGATTACCACACTTAGTGTAATCGATTACACAAGTGACCGTTTCAGTTTGAATTTGAATTTCAAACATGTAATCGATTACAAGCCATAAGTAATCGATTACTTGCCTAGGTGTAATCGATTACCAGAAAGCTGCAATCGATTACACAGAAGCCCATTTTCCATAAACTTGATTCTTTGAGACTAGCCTAAGGTTTTCTACTTCTTTTAAGTTATGAAAACACTTAGCTTGATTAGATTAGGTGTTTTAAGAGCCTTTATGCTTTAATAGACCTTTGGAAGCATAACTCACCTAATACTAAGACTTCTAGACTATTGATGGACTTGAAGTGCTTGTTTCTTTGAAGTCTTCTTTTCTTCTTTTTGTTGATGAGTTTGTCGTCATCAAAACCACAGCCAGGGTCAGGAGCAAGACCTTCTTCACAATCTCCCCCTTTTTGATGATGGCAAACACATTCTTGATACTTGAAGATCATATATGCATTCTTGATGCTGAACTCCCCCTGTTTGATGGAATCTAGTATATCTAGTTTTTCTCCCCCTTTCTAATGTACTTGTTGAATTCCTGCATATGATCTTTAAGAGCACAGAGCCTTTCTCCCCCTTTTGACGTCATCAAAAAGAAGAAAAGGCCAAAAAAAATGTACAGGCATACATATATCCATACAAGTATATATTGCAAAATAAAACATGGGGGAATAGGGGTAAATATGGAAAACACGAATAGAACATAATCATCCAAACATAGCAAGTCAATCGAAGAAAGAAAAGAAAAATATCCAACAGTGCAAGAAGGAGTCACAATCTAGGCTATTACAAACCAAGTAAATCAAATAGTCAATGAAAGAAATAAACAAGTCTAGAGGTCAAATTCATCAGATGAATCAAAGGAATCATGGGGAGAGGGAGCCATGCGATCAACACGAAGACTAAGACGATCCATATCAGCACGGAGAGTAGTGTACATGGATTCAACCCGACCATCCATGTGATCGAACCTCTGATCAAAGTGAGTCCTCATATCGTCCAGATGAGAGAGAATGAGTTGAGTGGAGGCATCTGTAAATCAAGTCTCGTCCTTGGACTCGACTGAGGTTTTGATGAAGACAAACACATCACAAAAAGAAGAAAGACTTCAGAAGAGAAAAGGAAGACTTCAAGAAGACTTCAAGAAAGAAAGGAACAAAAATAAGAAAGACTTCAAGAAGACTTCAAGAAGACTTAAGAGAAAGAAAGGAAAAAAAAGAAGAAAGACTTCAAGAAGACTTCAAGAAGATTTAAGAGAAGAAAGACTTCAAGAACCAGGCTCAGAACGTCAAGATCAAAACATGAAGGTTATAGTTTTAAGTAAGTCTTGTCAACTTAGTGTGCTATGCTTTATTAAGGTTCATATTGCATTTGAATGCTCATGAAAGATCAACTAATTGAGTACAATATGTTCTCACAAGTTAAACTTGGTAGGAACACTCAATTAGGGTTTAAGATGGTTAAAACTGAGTTCTGGACTGTCTGTAATCGATTACAGATGTGTGTAATCGATTACAGGATGTGTGTAATCGATTACCACAAGTGTGTAATCGATTACCAAGTTTGAAATACAAATTCAAACTTCAACGGCATGGTGTAATCGATTACACTAACTGTGGTAATCGATTACCAGGGCGACATATGTGTTATTTCATGAACCATTGTGTCTCAAACCCGTTGGGAAAGGTTGTGTTGGTTCATGGACGACCTCTAGTGCCTTCATAAAGTCCTTAGACACTCAGAAACATCAATGACTTGGTCCATAACTTTCATATTCATAAAAGTCATCATTCTGAGTTTCGATTCTCTCATTTTCATAAGAACACTCATGATGTTCAACAATTGAGAAACTCAGAATGGAAGAGCCTTCATTGTAATTGCCTGGAGCATACAAACTAAGATCAATCCTTCTTGTCAAAAGGATTGAATCATGCATAGAAAAGGCATCTTCTTCTTCTTCTATTTGAATCATGTTGATTCTTTCACCGTAGTTTTCGGTGGTTGTAAAAAGGCCCTTTAAATCAAGTTTGATTCAAAGTCCACCGTGGTAATGCGGTGTCATCAGAAAGTGGTTTGCTTTCTGAGGCGTGATGGGTCCTCTTAGGGTCCTTGGCACAAGTATTGCTAAGAAGACTTGATCAATCAGAAGTGGGTTGCTTCAGGAAGACTGATAAGATATCTTAGGGTCCTTGGTGCAAGCATTCGTTAAGAGTACTCGATCATGGGAAATCTCCACTGTGGAATTCAATGGAGTGGTTCTTCAGAAAGTGGTAATCTTTCTGAGGGATTCTAACTTCACCGTGGTATTCGGTGAAGGGTTGTTCGATTGAAGGCGGGTTAGTCTTCAAGGTCTGAGGGTGGTTTGCCTTCAGGAACTGAAAGCGGTTTGCTTTCAGGGGCTGTTGAAAGTGGTTTGCTTTCACAGGATATTGGTAGAAATTCTTGGGGTCCTTGGGTTAGGAACTTGTAAGTGATTTTTATCAATAGTGGAAAAATCCTCAAGGGGTTTCTTTGAGGGACTGGACGTAGCCTTCGGTGGATTGAAGGTGAACCAGGATAAAAATCTCTGTGTCATTTCCTTCATCCTTCATCTTATACTTTCAAGCAATTACAACATTCCGCTGCAACAACGTTCTTACGTTACAATTCTAATTGCGCTGAAAGTCGTTTGATACTATTACGCGAAAATCGGGGCAACTCTGATTCACCCCCCTCTCAGGTTGCTATCTGTTCTAACAGCACCAGCAAGCATAGAGGACGAAGGTCCTTCCTCAGAAGATGGTGGATAGAAAGCAGCAGGGGCAGGAGCCTGGGTGGTATCAGGACCTAAATCTGATTTGTGACGGAAAGTGTCATCAACATCCCTGAAAATCCCCATCTTGTTCAGAATTTCCATATCAATCCTCTGAGCCTTAGTATCCATGACCTGAGCATACTCCCCATGTGTAGAAATTCCAAAATTCTTCAAAATGAGAGTAATAATAGGAGCATAAGGAAGAGGTCCAGATCTATCCTTGTGTATCAACATGTGTATCATAACCAAATAAGCCCAATTAATGGATTCATTATGCTTCAACCCATAAATAACTTGTACTTCAAAATCACTAATCTGGGCATGGTTAGAGGATTGAGGAAGAAGAACATAACTTATCAGATAATGAAGCAGACGATCCTCTACAGTGAGATATCCAACAGCAAGGATATCTCTAGAGCGGTTGGCTTCCGCTCGCTGCTTCTTCAATTGTATCTCTTCCTCAGAGAATCGACACAAAGATAGATAAAAGGATTTCTTGTCATAATCAGCCCATGGACATGAATTCTCCTGACTAAGTCGTTCTCCAACATAGGGAAGTTTTAGAAGAATTCCCAATTGCTCTTGAGTCAACAAAATATCAATTCCCTTGACTGATGACCAAATTTTCCCACCTCTCTTCACCAAATTACAGTAAAATACTTTAACCAATTCTGGATAATACGTACCCGTCAAGCCAACAAATTCATCAAGTCCTTGGAAATCAAGGAGAGAAGGGAAGAGAAATCCAGCATGGATGAATGAGTTTATGTTAGCATACTTGGGAGGAAGAATGTGTCTTTCCAAGAAGTAAGCCAGGAACCGTTCCTTTTGCTCCTCCGTGACAAGAAGTCGAGAAAGATCAAGAGTGTTCATGGATAGGTTCTTCGAGCGGTGTCTGCGGGAAGAGGAGGCCATTTTTCGGACTTGAAAATTTAGGGTTTGAGAAAGGGTTTTTTTTGGGTGAAGTCCGAATTGAACAATTTGAAGGGATGGAGCAGAAGGAGAGGGTAGAGCCGAGCAAAACCCACTAATTTGTTCTGAGTTTGAGCAAGAAACGAGAGAGAATGATGGGAAGAACTGGTTCGAAGTCGAAGAGAGGAGAAGGATGAAGAGTAGTGTAATCGATTATGATTTCCGACCAGATGTATTTAATTTATCGGGTTGGTAATCGATTACAGTCAATTGTGTAATCGATTACCGTTATTTGAATTTCGAATAAAATTCAAAAGTGGCAGATGTAATCGATTACAGCAGTTAATGTAATCGATTACCTGCAGTCTAAAATTTGAAATTTTTCAAATTTCGACAATGTAATCGATTATATTAGTTAATGTAATTGATTACTCAAAGGAATTTACTAATTAACACAACTAAGAACAAGAGTAATCGATTAACAGATCTATGATAAACAATTCCAGGAACATTTTATAAGTTCTATCCTATGTAACACACCTTCATATAAACACTTGAGCACATAATCAATCATGACAAATAATTATACAAGAACCAATAAGATTTATTTAAGTTCATATATCTTATTATTTTCTAGATGTAATATATGTCATAAAGATGTATAAATATATATATAACTATAGTTCTAATATATATATATATGTTCACCTAGAATTTAAGTAGGCAATTCTCTAACTAGTATAGACATGTACCTAAGAGAATATTTTGCTACTGACATTAATACTCCTACTGTTTTTCCAATGATGTTCTAAACATTGGGCTTTAGGAGCAAGTTTCTAGGCTTGATTCCTTTTTAACTGATTTAGTTCTTCCTTTATTGCTACAATCCAATATTCATCCTCTAAAGCATCATTTACTTTTGATGGTTCTATCTGAGAGACAAAGGCCATATTCAAAACTGAATCATTTAAGCGTAGCCTTGTAGAAACGCCTCTAGAAATATCACCAATAATATTATCAACTGGATGATCCTTATGGGTTCTCCATTCCTTTGGAAGTTCATAAGTATTACTTTCAATGTGCTCTTCTTGTATTGGATTATGATCTTCATCCTTTTGAGAATCTTCATTTACAATGATATCATCTTCTTCAATATCTGGAGTATTAACTCTATCTTCTATTGAAGATTTAGATTCATCAAAAGAAACAAGTATGGATTCTTCCACGGATAGAGTTTTCTTGTTAAAGACTCTATATGCTTTGCTTGTTAGAGAATAACCAAGGAATATACCTTCATCAGATTTTTCATCAAACTTTCCAAGGTTTTCCTTTCCATTATTCAAGACAAAGCATTTTGATCCAAAAGCATTTAGATGAGAGATGTTTGGTTTCCTTCCTTTGTAGAGTTCATAGGGAGTTTTCTTAAGAATAGGTCTAATAAGAACTCTATTGGAAACATAGCAAGCAGTACTTACAGCATCAGCCCAGAAATATTTAGGGAGACTTGATTCACTTAGCATGGTCCTTGCTAATTCTTCAAGTAATCTATTCTTCCTTTCTACAACACCATTTTGTTGTGGTGTTCTTGGAGTAGAGAAATTATGTGATATTCCATTTTCATCACATAGTTCTTGGAATTGTTGATTCTGAAATTCTCCACCATGATCACTTCTAATAGAAGAGATCTTTAAAGACTTCTCATTTTGAACTAGCCTTGCATATCTCTTGAATGTATTGAAGGCTTCATTCTTATGAGGCAAAAATAATGTCCATGTATATCTAGAGAAATCATCAACAATAACAAGTGCATAGAAATTACCTCCGAGGCTTTTAGTTCTAGATGGTCCGAACAAATCCATATGTAACAATTGAAGGGGCCTTGAAGTCGAAACTATGTTCTTTGGTTTGAAGGATGTTCTGGTTTGCTTCCCTTTTTGACATGCATCACAAAGCTTGTCTTTTTCGAATTTTATCTTTGGAAGCCCAACAACTAGATCATGCTTGACTAGTTTGTTTAAATGATCTATGTGAATATGAGCAAGTCTTCTATGCCATAGCCATGAGTCACTATTATTCTTGGCCAAAAGGCATCTCACATTTTGTGGAATTTCTTCCAAGGAGATCATGAAGAATTTATTTACTTTATACCCAGAAAACTTAATTTCTTTAGTTTTCACATCTTTTACTACACATATATCATCAATGAAACCAACTTTGAAACCTTTGTCACATAGTTGACTGATACTCAGAAGATTATGCATCAAACCATCAACGTAATGAACTTTATCGATGACTGTTTGAGGGGGTGTGCCTATTCTTCCAATACCGAGTATCTTTCCCTTTTGATTGTTACCATATGTGACAAAACCTTTTTCTCTAGGTATAAGAAATGAAAACTTGGTTTTGTTTCCTGTCATGTGTGATGAGCAGCCACTATCAAGATACCATAAATCCTTTGCTGCTTTCATACACACCTACATGACAAAGTTCAGACATGGGTATTAGGAACCCAACAAGTTTTGGGTCCTTCTACGTTAACATCCTTTCTAACCCAAATGTATTCCCTATTTGGTACTCCGACATGTTTATAGTAACATCTACTAGGGGTATGTCCTACTTTGTTACAATACGTACAAGAGTAATGATTGTAACTAGATGTTTGTCTAGGAGAGGAATGGGTCTTCTTAGGATGTCTATTTTGAGTATTCTTCCTATTGTATGTGCTTCTAACAGGATTAATCCTTTTGTTACTAGAAAATTCTACTATATGGTTTGGTTTTACAAACACAGTTTTCTTGACTTCCTTAGTCTTTGGGTGAGAAGTATATCCTAGACCAGATTTGTTATTTGAATGTCTTTGCACACTTAGAATATCATCTAACTTCTGTTTTCCTTTATTGAAGTTATTTACTCTTTGTTGAAGATTATCTATCTTTTCTTCTAAAGAATTACACTTAGTGCATTTATGTGTAATATCTAGTTTGGATTTCACTATGTCTAATTCCTCTTGTAAGGTTCTACACTTACTTTCTAAGGATGAAATCAAATCATTTTGCTTAGTGCTAATCTTGGAAAATTCTTGACATAATTTAAACATATTCTCCATAGCAAACTTTAAATCATGAGAAGACATAGAATTATCACTAACCTGGGAATCTTCAACATCTGAGTCATGTGAAGCCATCAAAGCAACTTGTGCTTCTTCTTTATCAGAATCTGATGATGAACTTACTTCATTATCATCCCAAGCCAAATATGCTCTTCGAGTAGGTTGAGCGTTTTTCTCGAATTTCTCTCTTAGACCCTGTTTCTTCTTTTGAAGATTTGGACAATCTGACTTGAAATGTCCCAGTTTGCCACACTCGAAACATGTAATCTTTTGAGACGAAGAAGACTCATTGTTCCTTTGGAAGGCTTTATTGTTGTTAAATTTAACATTTTTCCTTTTAAGAAACTTTCCAAAGTTCTTTACTAGAAGATTCAAATTTCCATTGTCTTCTTCTTCAGAGTCTGCATCATAATCTTCTTTGATGCTTTCTTTTGCCTTTAGAGAAATTGATCGATGCTTCTTCTCATGTTGTTCATGCTCTTCTAAACGATTCAATTCCAACTCATGTTCTTGGAGTTTTCCAAAAAGAGTTGCAAGAGTCATATTTGATAAACTCTTCTTCTCAGAGATGGCTGTAACTTTTGGTTGCCATACTCTTGTAAGTGATCTTAGAACTTTCATGTTCAACTCACTGTTTGAAAATTGTTTTCCAAGAGCGATCAAATGATTAATCAAATGAGTGAATCGTTTTTGCATATCTAATACCTTTTCTCCTGGAAGCATTCTGAACATTTCATACACCTGAGATAAAGTATTGATCTTTGATCTCTTGACTTCATCTGTTCGTTCATTAATCACCATCAACGTATCCCATATTTCTTTTGATGAAGTGCACGTTGATACTCTGAAAAATTCGTCCATGCCAAGAGCAGATGAAGGATGTTCATTCCTTTGAAGTACTCTCTGATTTTGGTTGTGAAGTACCTTCTTCATTTGTTGTTACAGGCACAAAGGAACCTTCTTCAATGGCTTTCCATATTCCTGCGTCTAATGACTTTATGAATATCTTCATCTTGATTTTCCAGAAGTCATAATGTTCTCCATTGAAGAATGGTGGCCTGTTTATGTTGAATCCTTCATTTGTTCCATGATTGGAAGAGGATGCCATCTTTTCCCGGATCTTAGGAATAACTTACCTAAACTTCCGCTCTGATACCAATTGTTAGTACAGATAGCAACCTGAGAGGGGGGGTGAATCAGTGTTGCCCCAATTTTCGCCTTATTGAAATCGTTACTTTCAAGTTTATGATGATCACGAATTGATCGTTATGATTGCAGCGGAATTGAGCGATACTTGAAACTAAATATGAAGGATAAAGGAAATCACACACAAGAGTTTATCCTGGTTCACCTTCAATCCACCGAAGGCTACGTCCAGTCCCTCAAGAAAACCCCTTGAGGATTTTTCCACTATTGATAAAAATCTCTTACAAGTTCCTAACCCAAGGACCCCAAGAATTTCTACCAATATCCTGTGAAAGCAAACCACTTTCAACAGCCCCTGAAAGCAAACTGCTTTCAGTTCCTGAAGGCAAACCACCCTCAGACCTTGAAGGCTAAACCACCTTCAATTACAACCCTGAAAGTAAACCACTTTCAGTGACAACAACCATTCACCGAATACCACGGCGAAAACTCAATCTTATAGAAAGAGATGAAGAAGATGTTAGAATTGGCTGTATCAATCCTTTAACATACAATTGGATTGATCATGAGAAATTATGCTTTAAGGCTTTTAAGCATAATACAATTCTGAGTTCTTCAAGATATGAACAACTAAAGTGTTCTTATTGACATGAAGATCATGAACTCAGAATTTAGGCTCCAAAAGGTTTTAGTTCTAAAAGATGAACTAATTTTAACAAAGTTTTGGCCTAATGGTGTTTTCTCATGTGTAATGTGTTGTCTCTTGTTGTGTCTTGTGTATGTTGTGTTTTCTGGACTCAAATGCACTTTATATAGGCAAGGGAAACGTCCTTGAAGCATCACAACCCTTTTCAAAAGGTTTGGGACACAATGGTTCATGAAAAGATGCACTTTTTCGTTCTGGTAATCGATTACCACACTTAGTGTAATCGATTACACAAGTGACCATTTCAGTTTGAATTTGAATTTCAAACATGTAATCGATTACAAGCCATAAGTAATCGATTACTTGCCTACGTGTAATCGATTACCAGAAAGCTGCAATCGATTACACAGAAGCCCATTTTCCATAAACTTGATTCTTTGAGACTAGCCTAAGGTTTTCTACTTCTTTTAAGTTATGAAAACACTTAGCTTGATTAGATTAGGTGTTTTAAGAGCCTTTATGATTTAATAGACCTTTGGAAGCATAACTCACCTAATACTAAGACTTCTAGACTATTGATGGACATGAAGTGCTTGTTTCTTTTTGTGGATGAGTTTGTCGTCATCAAAACCACAGCCAGGGTCAGGAGCAAGACCTTCTTCACAGTTTCTGAATGGGTTGCTGTGTTCTTTCGCTCTTTCTCCTTTAAACAACTTAGTCTCCCAATTTGATTTTTGTAGATTTGGGTGGCAGACTGATTCAGCTGCTTCAGGTAAGCTGTGTAGATTTCCGTTAGGTGATCATGAGATAAGAAGCTGGTCATTTGAAGCTGTTGATTTTTCTGTCTTGAGTCACCGGACAATCCTGTACTTGAATATCTTCCTTTATTGTGCCATCGGACAGTCTTGTACGAGAATGCTTTCCTACGTATATCTTTGATGTTGTTTCCTTTGAGGTGACCGGACGAACTCTTCTTTGGCGGACTAATTCTCTTGATAAGGCAATGATGTTTATTCATTCCTTACAGACATGGTTGTTCCTGTACATGATAATTTTTACGATGTTAGTAACTTTATTTTTGACGTCATTAAATTCTAAAGAAATTGTTAATTATCAAAATATAATAATTCATTTAATTATTTGATCTAACAATCTCCCCTTTTTGATAATGACAATTTCTTTGGAAAAGGTTCGTTTAAAGATGTAATTGAGCATAAAGCATTTTGTTAGCTTTTCTTCAGGGTTTTTGCATTATGTTAGAAAAACATGATCGTTCTTTTGTAAGTGGTATTATAAGAACAATTTGTTTTTGGGCAGATGAATTGTTTTTGTTGAGTTTACTTAGCTTTGCTCCCCCTAAATTGAATATCCTAGATAGTGTTTGTCTAGCAAAAGTTTGCCTAAGGAAACTTACCTTTGCTCCCCCTAAATTTGCTACTACTTTCTCTTTGTTTATTCTTAGTTCTTAAATGCTTTCTTTTCCTAATCTTTTCCTAATCCCTTTTCCTAACTCTTTCTTCTCCCCCTTTGGCATTATCAAAAAAAAAAAACAGGCAAGCAAGCAATCAGTAATGAGCGAGTAAAGCGGAGATGTATTGAAAAGGCAGTAAGTAACAAGTACGAAAGCTATGTATATATATAAAACACATGCATGATAAGGAGAAAGGAGATAGAGATTAATCATGTGGCTGCTGTCGTTGCTGCATGTATCTCCGTAGTAGGTCCTCTATGCGCTCAAGACTTGCATCAATTTTGTGCTCAAGTCTTTCGGACACAGCATCAATACGATTGAATGCCTTTTCGCACGCTTCTTCATTTTCCTTAGCGGCACTCAGATTCCCTGCTTTCATTTCGGCACGTAGTTCCATCACGGCAGCTTTGGCATCAAAAGATGTGTCAGTTGATGATGATTCATTTGTAACTTTGGGCTCAGGGAGTTTCTCAACTTGAGAAGTGTCACTGCTTGGGAGTGCAAATGAAATAGGTTGAGCCTTGGTAACCTCAGCATCTTGTGTAGATGATGACATTTCATTTTGGAGGCACTCTTGTGAGGATGATGGGGATTGATGATGCCGATTTTCCTCTAAATCGGAGGATGTGGTGAATACGTCTTGTGGAATGGTGATGTTCTTAGGTAAGGGGATGGCTGGTGTATATGATGGATGGTTGTTGGGGGGTGCATTGACTGATGACATAGGTTCAGGTCTTGGTTTGGCTACCAGTAGGAGAAGCACCCATGATCCATGTTGAACCATAATGCTTTCGACATTAGGAATTAGTCCAAATGGGATGGTGCCAAGGTGAACTGGTCTGGGAACAGACAATTCCCATTCATGATGAAATATATCATACCTGGACCTTGTCGCAAATGCAATTTTTATGCCGTCTACAGCAGGAGGAGCCCAAAGTCGAGCTTGCAAGCAGAAGTTGTACCCTAGAGACTTCATCAACAAGTGTGGAGCAAATGCAGCATTGTCCATAGTCAGCATCCTGGGAATCTACAAATGAGAAAAGGATATCGTTTGACAAGTCCTTCTTGGAACATGGGCTAGAAAGACTCTTGCTATGTTCTGGGAAGACTTGATGGATGTGGTGGATGTTGTGGTTTTCTGTTGGGATGCCAATATCTCATCCATAGATATTTCAGGATCATTGACATGATCACTGAGTTTTTCAGCTCCACCCTTCTGCTTCTTTTCTCTGGGCTGACTCTTCTTTGATTCACTTGACTTGGTCCGCTTCTTTATGTTCTTTTTCAACACACCTTCCTTTGCTGCAGACGGATGGAGTTTCTCCTGAATCACTGATCCTTTTGCTTCTATGTTTATTGCGCATGTTGCAGTTCCTTCTTCTGTGCTGAGCAAGTTGTCGTTCGGTGAGCGGTTCTCGGTTTGAGGTGAATTTGGTTGTGGAGCTGGACTCGTGGGAGCTTCTTGCTGGGATTGAAGGTTCTGTGGGATCCCATCGCTGTTGGAAGCGGATGCATTATCAGACGGACTTAGAGGGCTTTGAGGTTGTCGGACATATTCTGGATCAACAATCTCTCTATACTTCAATATCCTTGGATGGATATGCTTCCCCCATCTTTTGGCACTCTTCTTACAGTTGGGTCCCCACATAGGAGTGCAGTAAGGGAGTGGTGAATCATTCCTCAGCTTCACTCTAACCCAGTGGTGATCATCAATGTTGCACATGACTGCAATGATTGGTGGAATGTAGGCTGGACCAGCCAGAGGAAGATAAGTGCAAGACTCCTTTAAGCTGAAGGTTACCAGGATGATCTTGAATGTACTTGCAGCAAGCAGTCCCATGTCAGGAACTGTGAACCATTTAGAAGATGAGGCCAACTCTCCTGTTGGCAAAGTCAGTGCAGCTTTTATTCTTTCCATATCCTTTTCAGACTCCATTACATCAGCAAGTAAGGAGTGGTTGATTCTGAGTTCTTCCCTCATTTCGGTTCTGATGGCAGGCCATTCATTCTCGCTTACTTCAATCCACTGCGCGATGCAACGAAAGCCACAGTTTCCATCATCGACTACATCAATGATGTCTTCCACATATTCATGAAAGATTGTGGGAACGTATGGAAGACACTTCAGCAGAGAGTGACTCATACAATTTTGAAGATTGATATAATTTTGATTTCTTTCAAATGAATATGGGTTTGCCATATATAGAGATTGTTTATATTTAGAAAACAAGAAATTCAGTTTCTCTATTCTTTATTACATTTAATATGTCATTAATTTTGATTAACTTAAAGCAGAGAGAGAAATGAGTAGTATTAGATATTTGTGAGATCAGGATTACCTCATTTGTATTTCTTGTGGCTACATGGTTTATCAACCTTGCAGAGAATTCATTAGGTGCTTCTTTGATGCTTGCAAGAGTGGAATTCTTCGTTTGTTTCCTCTTCTTGGATGAGCATAGATTTCTTTCCTTTTTATCTTCAGCTATCTGTCTTAAAAGGGTCCATTCCTTTCTTGAATAGATTTCTTTAGTATGTTCTC
The DNA here is from genome assembly GCA_030819835.1 of Acmispon strigosus. Classification (NCBI taxonomy): domain Eukaryota; kingdom Viridiplantae; phylum Streptophyta; class Magnoliopsida; order Fabales; family Fabaceae; genus Acmispon; species Acmispon strigosus. Next base: position 13,337,655 of record JAUAMA010000004.1, on the reverse strand, counting down.
CCGCCACCATAATGTGGACTAATATTGCATTTGTTTGAGAACATCATGTCCTTCCATGGATCTTTATACTCTGCATCTGTGAAGATGTAAGTGCTTTTCAGAGTGGTTAGGCTCTGATACCAATTGAAGGTGCAAGAAACACACAAGAAAGGGGGGGTTTGAATTGTGTGACCCATTTTTAATCATCCGTTAGAATTCATTTATTTTCAATACAAGATACTCTATAGAATAAGTAGGAATATAAGAAATATTTGACAGTTATTGAAAGTTAATTATTTGTTTTTTAAGACAATTTATTTATGAGAATATGAAAGAATGTGCAGCGAGGAAGCAGTAAAGCATGAAAGTAAAGCATACATAGTTTTTATCCTGGTTCACCCCCATAATCGACAGGGCTACATTCAGTCCTTGGCTTCACCAAGATTTTCACTATTTCAACAAATAGTACAAGTATTATCAGGGACTTCTCCCAACAAGTATTCTAAGGACTTCTCCTGACAAGTATTCTAAGGACTTCTCCTAACAAGTATTCGAAGGACTTCTCCTTACAAGTATTATTAGGACTTCTCCTTACAAGTATTATACAGGACTTCTCCTGACACCTTTTACAGGATTTTCTTTTCTACAAAATTCTCTTCTTGATAAGAGTGGCTAGAAGAAATGAAGCTTATAGAACAGAGAGATGATAAGTAAGCTGATCTCTTGTTCTAAGTTATGTGTGTGGAATATGATGAGAGTAAAACTCTATAAGGTTTCCACACACATAAGCAACTCAGCTCAGGTTGGGATATATCTTGAAGTTTCCTGAGCTGAGACCAAGGTTGCCTTGGTCTTTGGACGAACTAGATTGAGATGTGTGCAATTTAGTTCTAGTCGCCAAGTTACTACAGAAGCAGGGTTCTCTATATATATCTTCAGTAGAAGATCTTTGTTCTTCCTTCACAGAAGGAGAGAAAACCTGTCTGAAGTGCTTCGTCCTCTCCGGGAAGCACATAACGGCTAGTTCTGCATCTCTCAGCAGGCGTAAGTCACGATCAGAGGCTTCTCTGCAAGCATAAGATATGATATGGAAATCATCAGTTTGTCTGGGTTGATGTCGTCTGGCTCCATGCTGAGCAAGTAGATTTGAGCTAGTTTCTCTGTATATAAAGTGTGAAGACACAGCGGTGGAGACTGTTTTGGCCATTTTACCCCAGTGCTTGCCAGCGAATACTTATCACGAGCCTTGCTCAGATATTTGAATTTCGACCGTTGAGAGTGTACGATGCTCAGAGATTCTTGCCGTTGATTCCGCAATGTCAGCTTGATTTGGGGAAACGCAGAGAAGTAGTGGGACCAAGAAGTATTGGATTAATTGTGTCCCATCTTTCTTTCTGTGACTGCCAGAACTTTGATAATCGTGCAGACGAGGAAAGAAGTAATTATTCAGGAGAATGATTTCTTTAATACTTCTGTTGACTTGATATCCTCGAAAGACGTACTTATTGATCTTTGTATTTTTGGCGCGATTTATACTTTGGCGGACGGATTCTTCCATTGAGCTTTGGTAGACGCAGTCTCCATTGAATGCTTGAAGTTCCGTCATTGAGTGGTTTGCATTGCCAAGCGAATTTCCTTCAGTCAGTTCTTCTTTAACAAAACATTATTGTTTTAGAGAACTGAATCATTTCTTTCCATTTGTTCTTCCCTGAAGTTCTCCATTTGAGAGAGTTGATTCATAACTCCTTTATATGATGCTAGAGAGACTTTGAGGCGAGAGATGTTTCTTCATGGGTTGCTGTGTTCTTTCGCTCTTTCTCCTTTAAACAACTTAGTCTCCCAATTTGATTTTTGTAGATTTGCGTGGCAGACTGATTCAGCTGCTTCAGGTAAGCTGTGCAGATTTCCGTTAGGTGATCATGAGATAAGAAGCTGGTCATTTGAAGCTGTTGATTTGTCTGTCTTGAGTCACCGGACAATCTTGTAATTGAATATCTTCCTTTATTGTGCCATCGGACTGTCTTGTACGAGAATGCTTTCCTACGTATATCTTTGATGTTGTTTCCTTTGAGGTGACCGGACGAACTCTTCTTTGGCGGACTAATTCTCTTGATAAGGCAATGATGTTTATTCATTCCTTACAGAGATGGTTGTTCCTGTACATGATAATTTTTACTATGTTAGTAACTTTATTTTTTACGTCATTAAATTCTAAAGAAGTTGTTAATTATCAAAATATAATAATTCATTTAATTATTTGGTCTAATAGAATCTTCCATATTCACCCCTAATTTTGAATAAAAGTAAGCATGAAGGAAAAGGCATAGAAAGTGAGACTGGTCTTAATATAAAATGGAGGGTTTTGAAGTGGAACTTGGTATATCCTGATGAGATTAGTTCTTTATTTTCAAAAGATGTTGCTATCTTCCATGAGAAGTTTCATGAAATAATAGATACTACTACAGAGCTTGATTTAATTATAGAAATGATTCACGTGTGGAGAATTGAGGATCACAATTTTGGCAAAATGTATTGTGCGATGCTCGCTGTCAACGAAGTGACGGTTTGCACTGGCTTATTTCATGTGCAAGAGAAAGAAGTATCAGAGCTTCCCTTAGTGGCATATCTTATTGGTTACAAAGGACAAGGATACTTCCGGTCCCTGTTCTCTTCCATCGAAGGGGTAGTAGGATTTTTAAATGTGAGAAACGTTGTCCTACCTGCCGCTAAAGAAGCTGAATCAATATAGACCCGTAAGTTTGGGATCACAAGGCTAGATATAAAAAAGATAAAAAAATACAAGAGATAGTACAACATGGTGGCATTTAAAGTGACCTGTTCTACAGAAGCTTATTCCTGCACTGTAATCAGGACCTCATTTGCAAATGTTATTTTTGGGCTGCTTTGCTGGGTACAATGGAGAACATACTCTTTTTATATATATAAATAATTGGTATATTTAGAGTACGGAAAAAGAAGGTTTACGATCCAGAGAAAAGGCGGGTAGTGGAACCCAGGACTTGGGATTTTTAAAAATTTGCAAAACTTGACTTTAGAATCTATAATGAGGAGAATCTAGAATGAGAAGATTTTGGGTGTCTAATTTGACTATAAGTAAAGATAATTTGATGCAAACATGTCATAAAATGAAAAAAATAAAACATCCACCAAGAATTTGAACACACCAGGAAAATCGAGGAAGGAAGAAAGGACGACAAGGAGAAGAAGATCAGGTCAGGGAAGAGGAAGTCGCTCTTCATCCTTCACAATGTCACGAACCTCCGCGGGCCGAGTATCGAAGACTTCTACATCAACAACAAAGAACCCAGAATAGATTTGAGGCAAGTAGCGTTGGTTTACCGCTCACCATCACCCCACGCCGAAATTTCTTTCAACTATATTTCAGAGAACACGAGTGGGAGCAAGGTTTGATGACGAGGAAGAGAAAAATAACATTGACGACACCGATTTTTCCTCCTTTACACTCAGTCAACGCAGTAGTGGCTGATACATCGGTCTGGTTCTGACAAAGACATAGCCGATTCACACCAAAGTCGCCACCACTTCCATGTTGATGATCGGAAGAGAGCAGTAGAGGCAACAACAGAGGATACAATGCTGTTCGTCGTCTCATAACATGAGCAAAGAAAACCATCGACGCCATAACCAAGATGGCTGGCAAATTTGATGCCATTCGCGCTCTTTATTTTTCCATGATATTTACTTCATGCTCTTAATCCTTTTTGAAATTTATGCTTTTGAGTGTTCATGCCTTAATTTTTTGTTGTTTGATGTTCAAATAGAAGATTTACACTTTGCACAGAAGGTGCTTGAGAATATGCCTCAGCGACAAGTAACTTCTTGGGACGTCATAACGTCAGAGTCGTTGTGATATGTGGGATCCCTACGCAATAAGGTGACTCGCCCAACTTGGCTAGCGACATGGTCGGTGAACGACACATAGCTTGGTACCAGAGGTTACGGCAACTTGGAAGCCACACTCTCGAGGTTGATTTTCTACTAGAGCACTTACTGTCCTGGCTCAACAATCACAGAGAATCGACAGTGCTTGGATATTTGGTTCACTCGATCCCTAACTCATTCATGTTTAAATTTTGATGCTTGTTACATATCCCACGAAAGAGTGGAATGTTTTTTTCCTTGAAATCCCCTAGCAGTTTTTACGCCTACCACCTGTTTGATAAAATGTCAGACTGAATCTACACTCATATTTTGAAGATAAAATGTTTGAAAAGAATTTGAGACCTCTATTCTCATATCATTACTTTGGAAATAAACATTTCACCTCATAATCTACTCCAAAAAATTTTAGAAGATAAACTTTAAATCAGATACATAACAATAATTAGCAGAAACCATTTCATTAATGTTATGGTAACAATACATATCTGGATAAATCTCAAACAGTCCATGTTAATTTTCTGATGAAACCTTATAATACTATCAAACTTGACTGAAGCACGGTTGAAGACAAAAAATGACTTGACGTTGAAGGATCTGAAAGCAAAGAATTACTTATATCAAGAAATTGATCAAGTTGTTCTTGAGACTATCCTCAAGAAGGACACTGCCAAAACATATGGGACTCCTTTAAGAAGAAGTATCAAGGTACAAGTAGACTCAAGCGAGTGATCAGTCAAGACACACTATAAATTCAAATTCACCCAAGTTATCTCTATTGTCCAAGCGGTTAATTCATGTTAGTCAAGCAATAAGTCAGACTCAGAACAGCACCAACATGCAAAATAAAATACAACACCTTGCCACAGTTTTCCACAGCCACCTTCTTATGATGACAAGATGAGAAACATGCTACAAATCTTAAACAGAAATACTCTCATATTGAATCACTTAAAAAAATTGCAAAAACACATTCAATGTTCTGGCGTTGGAAGTATAGTCTTAGGAGGATCCAAAGGGAAATTAATCAAACTTCTCTCCAGGCAAGAAACCTGTAATGAAAACATGATATATAACTTAATCCCATGGCTCTACTGGCGAGACTTTTTGGTGCTTGGGCTTACGCAAATAGGGTGGACAAGGCTTTATTTTATGAGTCACATTGTGACCCGCACGCCCTGTGTTTGTGCTAAAGTTTTCATGTTTGAAGCTTTTGCCCGCCAGAATGGGGCTTCGCACAACCTTATTCCGGCGAGTCTTTTTCTTGATTTAATTCGATCAAGGATTTTTCTCTCTTGGTGAGGCTTTTGCTCAGTGAGACTTTTGTTCGGATCCCAAAGGCTATTGGGGTTGCCCGAGGCTGTGATCAAAGACAGTGCTCGATTTAATTCGACCAAGGCTAGATATTTTTCCGTATTTCACAAGGGTCGCGCATGTCGTCCCAGGCGAACCTCCGTGTCGCCCCCAAACTCGCGCGAGGTGAGGATGCCAAAGATAGGGGGTTTTTAAGCCCCTTGGTTGCATCGAAGCAGCTATCTAGGTTGCCACTAGACCATTGCCTCTTCAGTGAGAGTAACTTTTTAGGTCACCACTGGACCATTATCTCTTCACTGAGAATATGTTTCATATTTTCCCTTGTTTCATCTTTCACCAACATCTGTTTCAAAACAGCTTTTAGGTGGTCTCAAAATTGGCAAGCCAAAACAACTATTGGAATTGAACTATATTAAGAGATCAATATGTGAGATCATGAAGCAAGTAACTTTATTGCAATCTTCAATGTGTGTGAGTTTCTCAAAAAATGCTATCTCATGCCAACTATATTTCCATCTAAATTGTCACATTATGGATAACTTTAAAATTAACCATCAAAGTCAATTTGTTCTTGTTTCCCTTTCAAACTTGCGAGCAAAGATAGTAATAAAAATAGTAAACGAAACTCTCAATAAACAAATCAACTCATGTTTCTATCTATCAAATGGTCATCTTCGGACTCTAATCCAATGTAAAATAAATGGTATCTTTTATCACACCGTACATGTGCTTAAGAAAAATTGGAAGAAACACTCACATATGCCAATCATTAAAATTAGTTAAGTCCAAAGGGGACGCTAAATAAGTTAGTATCAACCCTTTTTAGATGAGAAGACCGCTCATCGTATAGTTTGGCAATAGGGACTCCGGAGTAAATAAGAATGCGAGAAATGATCGAAGCATAAGGGAAGGATTCCGCATGGTCACGACATCGCAGCATGTGATTCATGACCAAAAATGCCCAGTTAATTTGATGGCAATTGGGTATGACATACATAATTTGTAACTCTAATTCGCTAACATGAGCGAGAAGATTTTCTTCAGGCAAAATCACTTGATTGATGAAGTAGTGAAGCAGATGATTATTTGTTGTGAGAACGTCTGTATTGTAGGGACAAGAGGTTGTATGGGGTGGATGGATTCGTTGAAGGTCAGATGACTGAAATCTACAAAGTGATTGATAAAAGGAGTCATGATTGTAATCAGACCAGGGGCAAGGTAGGTTGGGACATAAGAAGGCACCAGTTGAAGGGAGTCCAAGACAACGACCAAATGTTGAAAGACAATGACGAATAAGAATCCCCTTAACATAGCTTTGAAATCCATCCCGCAAAGTCTCTAGGTTGCAATAGAAGACTTTAACTAGTTCTAGATAAAAGGGATTGCAGATAGAGATAAATTCTTCAAGGTCTTGATGTCTGAGATATGCTGAAAGTTGTGACCAGCTTCTACAAATGAGTCCAGATCACCGTACATAGGCTTACGGATAAGTTGATTTATGAACCTTGAGACAAACCGATTTCTTTGGTTTGTTGATGTAAGAAGTCTTGTGAGGTTCATTGGACGAGTAGAATGAGAATGATAAGAGTCCATGATTAGGTGTAGGAAGATAGTGTTGAGAAGAATAAGCAGGACATTAGAGAAGGTTGTAACCAAAGTTTAGAGTGATAGAGATTGAATGGGAAGACAATTGGAAACATCACCTAAAGCTGATATAAATAACTCGAGCATGTAATCGATTACGGCAGTTGGTCCAAGTTTTAATTTCAAAAGATGGAGGGAAATTTGAAATTGTGGCAGTTTTTCGAGCAGGTAATCGATTACAGCAGTTGGGGTAATCGATTACTGGAAGTTTAAATTTGAAATATATTCAAATTTTGAGTGGGTAATCGATTACAGCAGTTGGGGTAATCGATTACTTATAGAATTCTAACAGGCACGAGGATTGAGATCAAGGATAATCGATTACAGGACCTAGGGTAATCGATTACTAAGACATTTTTATAGGTTCTAGGTTCTAGAATCCTATGTAACACATTTTCATATAAACACTTCAGCACACAATCAATTATGACATGTAATCATGCAAGAAAAGGTTATACAAGTATCTATAAGACTTACCACAGAACATGTATCTAATTAAAGGTAACATAGGTCATATGTTTTAAGCAAAAAAAAATTAGATACATATAAACATAACTCTAAAACATGAATATATAAGCATATATGTTCGCCTAGAATCTAAGTAGGCAATTTTCTAACCAATGTAAGCATATACCTAGAAGAATATCTTACTAATGACTTTATACTTGCTAATCTTATAATTCCCACTATTTTTCCTATGATTTTCTAGACATTGGGCTTAGGAGCAAGTTTCCAAACTTGATTCCATTCATATTGGCTTAGTTCTTCCTGCATTGCTACAATCCAATACTCATCCTCCAGAGCATCATTTACTTTTGAAGGTTCTATTTGAGAGGCAAAGGCCATATTCAATACTGAATCATTTAAGCGTAGCCTTGTAGAGACGCCTCTAGAAATATCACCAATAATATTATCAACTGGATGATCCCTATGGGTTCTCCATTCTTTTGGAAGTTGATAAGTATTATCTTCAATGTGCTCTTCTTGTATTGGATTTTGATCTCTATCCTTTTGAGAATCTTCATTGACAATGATACGTTCTTCTTCAATATCTGGAAGATTAACTTTATCTTCTATTGAAGATTTAGATTCATCCAAAGAGACATGTATGGATTCTTCCACAGATAGAGTTTTCTTGTTAAAGACTCTATATGCTTTGCTTGTTAGAGAATAACCAAGGAATATACCTTCATCAGATTTTTCATCAAACTTACCAAGGTTTTCCTTTCCATTATTCAAAACAAAGCATTTTGATCCAAAAGCATGAAGATGAGAGATATTTGGTTTCCTTCCTTTGTAGAGTTCATAGTGTAAATCAAGTCTCGTCCTTGGACTCGACTGAGGTTTTGATGAAGACAAACACATCACAAAAAGAAGAAAGACTTCAAGAAAGAAAGGAACAAAAACAAGAAGACTTCAAGAAAACTTCAAGAAGACTTGAGAAGACTTCAAGAAGACTTCAAGAAGACTTAAGAGAAGAAAGACTTCAAAAACCAGGCTCAGAACGTCAAGAACAAAACATGAAGGTTCCAGTTTTAAGTAAGTCTTGTCAACTTAGTGTGCTATGCTTTATTAAGGTTTAATTGCATTAGAAGGCTCACAAAAGATCAACTAATTGAGTACGATATGTTCTCACAAGAAAAACTTGGTAGGAACACTCAATTAGGGTTTAAACAGTCGAAAACTGAATTCTGGACTGTCAGTAATCGATTACAGAAGTGTGTAATCGATTACAGGATGTGTGTAATCGATTACCACAAGGGTGTAATCGATTACCAAGTTTGAAATTCAAATTCAAACTTCAACGGCATGATGTAATCGATTACACCAACTGTGGTAATCGATTACCAGGTCGATAAGTATGATTTTTCATGAACCATTGTGTCTCTAACCGTTTGGGAAAGGTTGTGTTGGTTCATGGACGACCTCTAGTGCCTATATAAAGTCCTTAGACACTCAGAAACAGGAATGACTTGGTCCATAACTTTCATATCCATTAAAGTCATCATTCTGAGTTTCGGTTCTCTCATTTTCACAAGAACACTCATGATGTTCAACTTTTGAGAAACTCAGAATGGAAGAGCCTTCATTGTAATTGCCTGGAGCATACAAACTAAGATCAATCCTTCTTGTCTAAAGGATTGAATCATGCATAGGATAAGGCATCTTCTTCTCCTTCCATTTGAATCATGTTGATTCATTCACCGTAGTTATTGATGGTTGTAAAAGGGTCCATCGTGGTATTCGATGGTTGGGAAAAAGGCTCTTTGAATCGGGTATGATTCAAAGCCCGCCGTAGGTTTCGGCGTCATCAGAAAGTGGTTTGCTTTCTGAGGCATGATGGGTTCTCTTAGGGTCCTTGGCACAAGCATTCGTTAAGAAGACTTGATCAATCAGAAGTGGGTTGCTTCAGGAAGATTGATAAGATATCTTAGGGTCCTTGGTGCAAGCATTCGTTAAGAGTACTCGATCATGGAAAATCTTCACTGTGGAATTCAGTGGAGTGATTCTTCAGAAAGTGGTAATCTTTCTGAGGGGTTCTAACTTTACTGTGGTTTTCAGTAAAGGGTTTGACTCAGACAGTGTAATCTGTTTTGAGGGTTGTAATCAGTTCACTGTGTAATTCAGTGAACAGTGATTTTCAGAAAGTGGTTTGCTTTCTGGTATAGTGGAAAAATCTCTGTGTGATCAGAGGACTGGACGTAGCCTTCTAGGTTTGAAGGTGAACCAGGATAAAATCCCTGTGTGTTCTTCTTATCCTTCATCTTTTACTTTCAAGCAATTACAACATTCCGCTGCAACAACGTTCTTACGTTACAACTCTAATTGCGCTGAAAGTCGTTTGGTACTATTACGCAAAAATCGGGGCAACTCTGATTCACCCCCCCTCTCAGGTTGCTATCTGTACTAACAATTGGTATCAGAGCGGAAGTTTAGGTAAGTTATTCCTAAGATCCGGGAGAAGATAGCATCCTCATCTACAACAAGTACCAATGAAGGATTCACAATAAACAGGCCATCATTCTACAATGGATAACTCTACGATTTTTGAAATAATCAAGATGATGATCTTCATAAAGCCATTAGACGCGGGAATCTACAAAGTCATTAAAGAAGATCTCCTTGGGCCTGTAGTAAAAGTTGAAGGAAGTTTGATGACTGGATTTTGTATGATAATTTTAGTGTCTTTTTAGTCTTTTTATTTTATTATTTTTGAGTCTCATGTAGGTTTTTTATTGTTTTTATGTAGATTTTATATTTATTTTGCATTTGGCATGTAGATTAGTTTTTATTTGGTTTTTAAACTTTATTTTATATTTTTAGGAATTTTTATAGGTATTTTTGTTTTATTAGGAAAGCTGGTAGAAATTATCATTTTTGTTCAGGGGCCTATTTGTAAAGTTCAAGAAATGAAGGACCAAAGTCTAAAGGTACAAGAGTTGGGGGCTGAAAATTGAAGTTGCAAGAAGTAGAAGGGCCAGGATTGAAGTGCTAACCATGAGAGGACCAAAAGTGGAAAAGAAGAATATGAAGAATCACTCTCTAATTTAGCACATGGAAAATAATGTTTAAAGAATTGATGTTAGTGGAGGAAAGGTTTCAGAATTAAACAAGGCTGAGTAGTGGCATTTTATGGCCATCAAAACCCACTACCATGAATGAAGAAGGAAGAAAAAGCTTGAAGATGAAGCAGCAACGACCCAGCGCTCAAGCGTTGGGATCCCAGCGCCCCAGCGCTGGGACTCTGACTAGGACCTGAGCTGGAAATCTCACCCAGCGCTGCAGCGCTAGGAAGCCAGCGCTCAAGCGCTGGCCCTCGATCTGAAAGTGGGATTTAAATGCTTCCCAGCGCCCAAGCGCTGGGAATGCCAGCGCTCAAGCGTTGGAGCCCAGAATTTTGCTATAAATAGGGAGTCAATTTGCACTTGTAAAACACACCATCTTAGAACACAACAAGTGTTCCTCTTTCTCCCTCAAGAACATTGTTCCTAGGAATTGTGGGAAGCCATATTTGAGCTCCTAGTCCAGGGTAATTCAATGCTTCTTTTAGCCATGCTTGGCTAATTCTCTTTAAGTATTTTGGGTTGTGTTAGCTTATTAATTTATGTTTTAGTTTTCTTTTATTTGTTTCTGAATAATATTCAAAGTTCATGTTTTATTACCTTGTTCTTCATTAATCTTAGTGCACAAAAGATTTCATACTTTCTACTTATGCATAAGGCCATTTGGTAAGTAGTAAGGGAAATAGGAAATAAAAAAGGTTATATGTTTGCATTTCTTAAGGCTATAAGGATGTACGTAATTTTGTGTTGGCTCAGATTCTCTCTTCATCTTCTTCTCTAATTAACTAATAACCAAGGCTATGGAGTTAGTAATTAGGTAAGGAAGTTCTACATTTCTTAAGGCTATTAGGGTGTAGAAACTTAGGCTATAGCACCATGAATCTTTGTTTGGAATTCAGAAATAAAATAGAAGTTTGCTAGCATAAATTATAAGTTATACAATGCAACCCAAATGCTTATTTTTATCATCATCTTTTCTTTTATATTTTATGCTTTTTATGTTCTTGTTCCAGAAACCAAAATGCAAAACAAATCCTTTTATTTTTCTGCTTGAGCTCTAAACAAATTAGTAATCAGACACCTATCCCTGTGGGATCGACAATCTTTTATATTACGCGATAGTTTAATCGTACACTTGCGATTTTCATTACCAAGTTTTTGGCGCCGTTGCCGGGGATAGGTTTTTAAGTCTTTTTATTATTTTGTTTAGTGCTTTTCTTTTATATTAAAAAAAAATTAAAAATATTTGTGTGAAGAACTGGTGCTGCTAACTTGGGTGCTGAATATTTTCAGGTTCAGCAATGGCCGAAACATTTGAGCAAATGGAGGCAAAAATCCGGGCTCGACTTGAAAAGGAATATGAAAAGAAGAAACAAGATGCCTTCACTCTAATTGACGAGTTTTGCTCCGATTTAGAATGTAAGTACAAAACCGGATTTTTGCCAACTCCTGAGCAAAAATGTAAGGCCATGGAGGAGCTATCCACAATCCCAGTAAGTGAACCTATGGACCAAGTTGAAAAATTCAAAATTGGGAAAAAGGAGAATTATGTTGTGAAGGTTAAAAAATTTTCTCTTCCCACCCCGGAGGAGGAAGAACACAATTTCCCAAAAGAAATGTCCATAGGTGATCTTGTGCAGAAAAGTGGTAAGGTTAAAGCTGAATATTTGTGCATCATTTTGATGTGTAAGTGTTGTCAAAATTTACATGATCTTCGGGGTCTAAGGAATTTTGTAATAGACCGCGGTTGAAGTGATTATTGAAAGTCTATCAAAGACTATAAAATTGAGCTGGTTGGGAGACAACCCAACTTAGGATTAGATTAATTTTTCTGTTTTATTTTCTGTTTAAAAAAAAAAAATTAATAACTTGCAGGGGGACCCAACGCCAAGGCGTTGGTGGCTCAACGCTCATGCGTTGAGCCCCTGTTTAAAGTCCCAGTTTTCAGTTTTTACCAACGCTCATGCGTTGGGGGCCAGCGCTCATGCGCTAGGCCCCTGGAAGCCACTGGTTGTTTTCACTTACCAGCGCTCAAGCGTTGGACAACCCAACGCTCATGCGCTGAGGCTCGGGCAGGGGCTTTTAAATTCAAATTTCTATTCACTTTTTACTTTTATCCTTTCATCTCCTTTCTTACCCACGAACCCAGCTCTTCTCCTTCACCTTTCTTTCTCACATTTCACTTCTCTCAACTGCAACCCACTTTCCTCAAGTGCTTGTTCGAAACAATCTCAACTCCTTCCTCTTGTTTGTGTGCAATTTTTGGAGCTTCAAGGTCTGTTTCTGGTTTTCTCAAAGCTTTTCCTTTTACCTTGTTGTTTAAAATTTGCACATATTAAGTAGGATGTAGTTGATATGGTTTATGGGTTGTAGTTATTTGCTGGGTCTTGGTGAAATTTCTGTTTTTTCATGTTGCTTTTGCCCATAATCTTTGCTGTTTTTGGCTTGCCCACCAAGTGTTCGGTAAAATGTCCGAAAGAAGTTCTTGTTTCTTTTCTGGTTTTTAAGCTTTGAGTCTTGCTTTGCATGATTGATGGAAGACTCAAGGATGGTTTTTATAAACTTGGTGGGCAATTTGCTATTTTTGGTTGTAATTTTGGAGGGTGTTCAAAGAGAGGATGTTGGATTTGTATTTGAACTAACATTTTAACAAAGTGGTTTGCTTGTGGAATTGTTTGCTTATTTTGCAGATTATGGCACCCAAAAGAAGGGCGGTTGAGGAAGTCCTTGAAGAGGAGGAGGAGCAATATGATTTTAACCGCTTCCTCTCCCTTGAAAAGGAAAATTTTTTCAAGGGGAAGCTTTTGCAGAAGGAGCTGGTCCGGGAGAGGCCTCTCCATTTTGATCGGGTGGATCCTTGGGGAATTCAAGAAGCTGTGCTCGAAAGGAAGTGGGAGCAACTCTATGCTCCAATCCATGATGCTTGTCAAACTCTCGTGAGGGAGTTTTATGCCAACGCCCTCTATGATTCTGATGAAGAGATCCCCGCCATTCCCACCTACAAATCATGGTACCGGGGAACCACGATCAACTATAGTGCGGAAGTGATTAGGAGGCTTTTGAAGCTTCCAACTGAGGCCCAGGATCGGGCTAAGTTTGGGCAGAATGGGGCCAGCTTTAATGAGATGCTGAACAACTATCCTCACGCTGAGATTTTGGAAGCTCTTGCTGTACCAGGGGCTAAGTGGGAGACTGAAGCGGATGGGGTCACTCCAAGTTACATTTATAGGAAATTTGTGAAGCCAGAGGTCCGAGTTTGGGACCATTTCTTGGGAGACACTCTCTTCCCTAGTTCTAACAAATCAGAATTAAGGAGGCAGAGTGCTCTATGCATTTACTGTTTGCTGAACAAAAGACCTATTGATACTGCCAGGATCATAGCTTGGAGGATCCACTATTCTGTTAATTTGGACAAAAAGGGTAAGAGGTTTGGTTATCCTTCATTGATTACTAAGCTTGTGCAGGCTAAGCTTGGGGTGGCTGCCATGCCCCCTATTGAGATTTATATCCATCCTCTTCCCGTCATGTCTGTTGATGGTGCTGAGAGGATCTACAGAGAGCATGCTGCTTCCCTTGAGAGGCAAGGGGATCCTTCTGAAGCCCGTTATGCAGAGCCCAGGCCCAGAACCAACACTAGAGCCCGATCCAGAAATGTAGGGGAATCATCTCAGTCCTCCACCAACACTTGGCAGGAGGAAGCTTTTGGAACTATGTTCCAGCATATGCACAGGATATCTCATAACCAGCAGCTGATGTGGGATTATGCAGGTTATAGTGATCCCAGCTGGCAGAGGTATCCTGCCCCGACTGATCTGGAGAGGAGATTGATGGGTTTACACATCACTGAACAGGCTGAAGGTTCAGGAGCTGCTGCAGAAGAGGAGGCCCCGATGCATTTTGATTGAATTTGACTAATTTTTACCAGCTTGTAGATTTTTGGATAATTTTTGGTTTTTATTTTTCTGCTTTTATTTTTGTTTTTAGGATTTTAAAACTGCATGGTTAAGTACTTATCCAGTTAACATTCTGCTACTGCTGATTGCTTGTGGGGTTTTATCCAGTGAACTAATATTGCTTCCAAAAAGATAATATGTTTTTGAATGCGGTTTAGGATTGCATGTTGCTAGGATGAACTGAAATCTTGATTGGAAAGTTTTGGCAAAATTTTTCTGAGTTTGAAAAGGAGTACCACTTACTCCAATCTTTTTGAGTGCTGAGAACTCTGATGCATGACTTGTAAAATTATTCTGCCTTGTGTTGCATGTTGGTTGAATCATGTTAACTTTTGTGAATTTGTGAAGAGATTATAGGCTTTCTTTGAAAACTCAGAATTCTTGATTGAAAAAGAAAAATCCATTAGTAGCCCCTTTGAGCCTTAAAAGAGTCATTTTTGGAGCCTACTTTTGTGAGATATTATAAAGTGTTAGTGTGATTCAATAAAATGGAAAATTTTAGAGCTATGTATATTTAGGTTTCTCTCTAAAAAAAAAAAATAATAATAATATAAGGTATGTGCCTTAGAAAAAATAATGAAGTAGTGGGGTGAGAAAGAGTATGAGGGGAGTAAAAGTCAATTCATTCATCCCATACATTTCACTACTTTGTTTAAAAAAGAAGAAGAAAAAGAAAAAATTGAGAGAACCTTTGTTGTTGAAGCTCTTAGTCAAAAGAATCACCTAGCACAAATTCTGAGTCAAGCCATTAGAGTTGCCAAGTTTTTCTGAATTCATACCTTGTTTGAACCTTGGCCAAGTTTCAACCTTCAAGAATCTCTTCTTAAGTTGCATAGTGCAAGATTTCAACTTTGATTTGAATGATAGGCAGAATTTTTGAGCTCTCATGTTTTCATTGAGGATACCTTTTTGTGAGCTGAAGTTGATGAACTCAATTTGTTACAGGTGCCAAGCTTAACTCTCTTGATCAAGTTCTTTTGAAACATGATTGCTTTCCAAATCCGCCATGCTTTCTTGAAAATTATCATCTCTTTTTGGATAAAACTTTTTCTAAACTCGAGGACAAGTTTTTCTTTAAAGTTTTGTCGCTTGAGGACAAGCTGTCGTTGGGTATAGTGGTGTGATGACTGGATTTTGTATGATAATTTTAGGGTCTTTTTAGTCTTTTTATTTTATTATTTTTGAGTCTCATGTAGGTTTTTTATTGTTTTTATGTAGATTTTATATTTATTTTGCATTTGGCATGTAGATTAGTTTTTATTTGGTTTTTAAACTTTATTTTATATTTTTAGGAATTTTTATAGGTATTTTTGTTTTATTAGGAAAGCAGGTAGAAATTATCATTTTTGTTCAGGGGCCTATTTGTAAAGTTCAAGAAATGAAGGACCAAAGTCTAAAGGTACAAGAGTTGGGGGCTGAAAATTGAAGTTGCAAGAAGTAGAAGGGCCAGAATTGAAGTGCTAACCATGAGAGGACCAAAAGTGGAAAAGAAGAATATGAAGAATCACTCTCTAATTTAGCACATGGAAAATAATGTTTAAAGAATTGATGTTAGTGGAGGAAAGGTTTCAGAATTAAACAAGGCTGAGTAGTGGCATTTTATGGCCATCAAAACCCACTACCATGAATGAAGAAGGAAGAAAAAGCTTGAAGATGAAGCAGCAACGACCCAGCGCTCAAGCGTTGGGATCCCAGCGCCCAAGCGCTGGGACTCTGACTAGGACCTGAGCTGGAAATCTCACCCAGCGCTGCAGCGCTAGGAAGCCAGCGCTCAAGCGCTGGCCCTCGATCTGAAAGTGGGATTTAAATGCTTCCCAGCGCCCAAGCGCTGGGAATGCCAGCGCTCAAGCGTTGGAGCCCAGAATTTTGCTATAAATAGGGAGTCAATTTGCACTTGTAAAACACACCATCTTAGAACACAACAAGTGTTCCTCTTTCTCCCTCAAGAACATTGTTCCTAGGAATTGTGGGAAGCCATATTTGAGCTCCTAGTCCAGGGTAATTCAATGCTTCTTTTAGCCATGCTTGGCTAATTCTCTTTAAGTATTTTGGGTTGTGTTAGCTTATTAATTTATGTTTTAGTTTTCTTTTATTTGTTTCTGAATAATATTCAAAGTTCATGTTTTATTACCTTGTTCTTCATTAATCTTAGTGCACAAAAGATTTCATGCTTTCTACTTATGCATAAGGCCATTTGGTAAGTAGTAAGGGAAATAGGAAATAAAAAAGGTTATATGTTTGCATTTCTTAAGGCTATAAGGATGTACGTAATTTTGTGTTGGCTCAGATTCTCTCTTCATCTTCTTCTCTAATTAACTAATAACCAAGGCTATGGAGTTAGTAATTAGGTAAGGAAGTTCTACATTTCTTAAGGCTATTAGGGTGTAGAAACTTAGGCTATAGCACCATGAATCTTTGTTTGGAATTCAGAAATAAAATAGAAGTTTGCTAGCATAAATTATAAGTTATACAATGCAACCCAAATGCTTATTTTTATCATCATCTTTTCTTTTATATTTTATGCTTTTTATGTTCTTGTTCCAGACACCTATCCCTGTGGGATCGACAATCTTTTATATTACGCGATAGTTTAATCGTACACTTGCGATTTTCATTACCAAAGTTCACAATCAGAACCAGAAAACACATGGAGTGACAAAGAAAAGAAGAAAGTTCATCATGACTTAAAAAAGGTATGAACATCTAGACTTCAGTCCTTGGTATGAAGAAAATCCTTAGGGTATCTATTTGAAAATCTTCAAAAGGAATATGGGATACTTTAATGGTTACACACAAAGAGACTGATGAAGTCAAAAGATTCAAAGATCAATATATTCTATCACAAGAATATGAGATGTTCAGAATATTGCCTGGAGAAAGCATACTTGATATGCAAAAGCGGTTCACACAATTATTGAATCACTTGGTTGTTCTTGGTAAGGAATTCTCTTATTATGCCATAAACATGAAAGTGTTAAGATTCCTTACAAGAACATGGCAACCAAAGGACACTGCTATCTCAAAGAAGAAAGAAAAGTCTCTCCAACATGACTTTGGCTATTCTTTTTGGAAAACTTCAAGAACAAGAATTGGAGTTAAATAGACTCGAGCAATATGAGAACAACGAAAAGAGACATCGGTCTATTGCTCTAAAAGCCAAAGAAAGCATCAATGATGAATATGATGCAGAGTCAGAAAATGGTCTTAATAGTCAAGAATTTTCGAAGGTTCTTACAAAGAAAAGGTATGAAGTCTACAAGTTTTCAAAAGGGAAATAAACCCTCCTCCACTTCACAAAAGATCACATGTTATGAATATGGAAAATCTGGTCATATCAAATATGATTGTCCAAACATTCAAAAGAAGAAGCATGGACTAAAGGAGAAGTTTGAAAAGAAGGATTCAAACTCCAGAAGAGCATACATTTCTTGGGATGACAATGACGTAGGCTCAGACTCAGAATCAGAGAAGGAAAAAGCACACCTTGCATTAATGGCATCTCATAATTCTGACAAGGATAATATCCAGGTTAGTACCATCACTTCTTTTTCAAATGATTTAAAATTTGCTGTAGAAAAGCCTTGTTAAGATGTGTCGTAGTACTTCTAAATTTAGTGATAAACATTATTTCATCTTTTGAAGAAAAATGTCAAATGTTTCAAAAGGATTTAGATGAAGTTAATTCTCTTAGAAGTAAACACATATATGCTAGTTCTTCTAGAAATATGAACTATAGGAACTACCCAAAAACAATCCTAAAGATTCATTCTATAAGATTAGAAGAGAACTAGGTATTCTAGATGAACATGATATAGTTAGATATTTGTTTGAGTATGTGTTTATATGTTTTAATTACATTGCATGATTTTTGAACTTATATGCTTACATGCTTGATTCACAAATTAAAATTATGATTGCATATATCTAAGTTGCTTATATGCTTAAATGTTCTTCTAGTAATATATTTCATGGGAATTTTTAGTTTAGAACATATTAACTGTCTTGGTAATCGATTAACATACATACTGTAATCGATTAACCCTGTCTGCAGTCCTCGTGCCTCATTAGTTGTCTAAGGTAATCGATTACCTCAACCTCTGTAATCGATTACATACTTATGCTATATAATCTAAGCACAGAAGTTTCAATAGGAATTATTCTCAATATTGCTCCAAGACAGCCTAGGAGACATTATGATATGCTTAGATATAATATAGGTTATAGATTACATGCCTGTAGTTAATTGCTATAGAATAGGACATACCTCTAGTAGAAGTCATTATAGGAATATCAAGTGGGTAATGTATGTGGGTGGATAAGACAAACAATAACCTAGAACCCAAAGCAATTTAGGCTTTCAATATTCCATTATAAGAATTTGTTTTGTAAGTGTGTATGAAAAAACAGCAAAGGATTTAAGATATCTTGATAATGGCTACACATCACACATGATTGAAGACAAAACAATATCTTTTATGAGAATAATGAAAAAGGGTTAATTTCTTAGCATAAGAAAAATAGGTACGCCTTCTCAAACCATATAAAATAGAGTCATCCAAAGTACAAAATGCTTTAGGAAATAAGTACTGGATTCAAGCCACAAGAGTCGAACTAGTTTGATAAAAACCTAGTATGAATATCGGTTCCCTAAATGATAAGTATATCATTAAAGCCAAACAGAAGTTTAGGAACAAATTAAAAGAACAAGAAATCATAGATAGAAAATTAGGCTAGATTAGTAGCACAAGGTTATATGCCTGAAAAGGGTCTATGAGAAAAAGAGTTCCAAAACAACGAAGACTAACTTGGATAACAACGGAGCAAGTTCATCATTCAACTCAAACATGAGGAAGCTTGTCACGCTTTAATGGCAATACATCATTATGATAATGAGGTTAGTAATGCAATTTCATATGTTAAAATTATAAAGCATCTTTGTTTGGTTGCATGATAGTTTCTTGAACATATATGAAGTTTATGCACATTAAAGTAGTATCATCTCATCTTTACTAAAAGCATACAAGATAAGATAGATCTAAAATAAGATATTCAAAGTGCTTTTACAAATTTAGGTTCATGCATAAGCCTTAAGTCAAGAATTGATAAATTAACACGAATGATAAAACAAAGGTATAACTGATATGTATAAGTAGTTATGTAATCACAAACATGCCTTTGATCATCTTATGGAGAAAATGCCTAACATGAAATATTAATATTCTTATTATTCTCCTAGAAACCAGGGAATCCCCAATGAAAAATTCATATGGGATACTAACCCAAAAGGACCCAAAGGAAATTGGGTATCTAGAAAATACCATTAAGTCTATTTGAACAAATGTGCATGAAGACCTTGTGTTTAGGATTGTCATATACAAAGGATGGTCTTCAAAGTCACAATATTAGAATATGGTATTAATAATAAAATTCTAAAAACAACCTTATATCCATCAAAAGGAGTATTAAATTGAATAGTAATGCATTCTTAGGCATTTGCATTTACATTATAGTTCTCTGTTAGAGATATTCTTCATGCTGTGCCTAGTATGTCTTAATTTTCAAGTTTTTAGTTATATTAATCGATTACATAGGAGCTGTAATCGATTACAGGGATTATTCTGGCCCTGATTCTTTTCCAGAAAGGAGGGTAATCAATTACCCATTCAGTGTAATCGATTACCTCCTCGAATTTGGATTATTATTCAATTTTTCTTACATGTAATCGATTACATAAGAGTTAGTAATCGATTACATCCTCTCTGGTTCCTTCTCTCCCTCGTGCGACGCCAGCAACCCCATTTTCCTCATATCTTCCACAATTCTTGTTCGTTTTCAAGAATTCTTTGTGGGTTTTGCTCCTAATTTCCATCTCCTTCTAGTCATACTGCCAATTGTTGTTGATTTGGTCTGTATCAAAAAGCCCCAATTCGGTCCTGCTAAACCCTAGAACTCGAAATTTCTCAAATTCTGCTTCCATGGCCTCTTCCTCACGAAAACCACTTCGTTCTAAGAACCCATCCATGGATGCTTTGGACCTCTCAAGGCTGTTGGCAGCTGAAGAACAGAAACAACAATTTCTTGCTCATTTTCTTGATCGACCAGTTCTTACACCAAAGTATGGTGCTCTGGATTCTTTCTTGACAGCATGGATGACATTTCCAACACTGCTTACTAATCAGGGACTTGACTCGTTCATTGAGATTAAAGGTAAATTCTTTCCCGAACTTGTCAGAGTCTTTTATTGTAATCTGATTAAGCGTGGTGGCAAGATATGCACATCTGTCAAGGGTATTGACATATCTCTGACCATTGATGAGTTGGGAGAATGTCTGTCTATTCCTAGCACGGGAGCAAAATTAGGTTCTGAATTGCCTTGCCCATGGGAAGACTATGATAAGCGATCATTTTATTTATCTTTATGTCGCTTCACTGAGGAGCAAATTCAATCTAAAAGGCAGAGAGTTGATGCAAACCGTTCTAGAGACACCCTTGCTGTTGGGTTTCTCACTGTTGAAGACAGAATGCTTCACTATTTGCTTAGTTATGTGATCTTACCTCAAAGTTCTAATCATGCTCAGATAAGCGATCTAGAGTTACAAATTCTATATGGCATGGTTAATCAAAAGCCTATTAATTGGGCTTATTTGGTAATGATACACATGATGCTGCATAAGGAACGAACTAGCCCTCTTCCGTTTGCTTCAGCAATTTCTATCATTTTGAAGAAGAAGGGAGTTCCTACTCATGGTGAATATTCTGTTAAAATGGATGGTAAGGCTCAACGCATTGATCTGAATATCCTGAACAAGATGGGATTCATTCAGGATGATGAAGGATTCTTCAGGAACAAAACTGATCTACCATCTGAGGATCCTCCTGCTCCTACTCCTGCAGCATTCTTTCCTCCTTCTGAGAGTATTCCTTCGTCATCTGCTGGTACGGATGCCTCTACACAACTCATCCTTTCTCATCTGGCTGACATGCGGGCACACTTTGATCAAAGGTTTGATCACATGGAATCCATGTACAGCACTCTCCGTACGGATATGGATCGTCTTAGTCTTCGGGTTGATCGCATGGCTCCCTCTACCCATGACTCTTTTGATCTTTCTGATGATTCTGAAGATTTCTAGACTATTTCTATCTTTACTTAGACTATCTCTATTTTCATTCGGACTATTTATTTTGGGATTGTAATAGTTTAGTCTTATTTTCTGGATGTTTTGGTTATTGCTTGCACGTTTACTTATGTATGCTGAACTTAACTAGTTATGCTTTAAAATTACGTGTGATGCATGAGTTTCTATATATTGTCTTGCTTACCCCTCTTCCCATGAATTAAATATCTATACTACTTGTTAGCATGTGTGGATTGTGCTTGGACTCATCTTCCTTTTTGATGAAGTCAAAAGGGGGAGAAAGGGTTCTGTGCCTTGTAAAGATTGCTTACAAGAAAGGCTACAAGTGGAACAAAAAGGGGGAGAAAAGTTCTGATGAATATTATGCATGTCTTTCTTTATTTCTATTATCCTGGAATACTTTGTATGGCTTTTTCTTCTTTTTGATGATGTCAAAAGGGGGAGAAAAGTCTTGTGTATGCTTGATCATTTTCAGGATACTGTGCTTCATTTGCAAAACAAAGGGGGAGATATAATTGCAAAACCAAGGGGGAGATACAAGACAAGAAAGAAAGTCTAATGATCCATCAATTTTCAAGCATGATGTTTGTCATCATCAAAAAGGGGGAGATTGTAAATCAAGTCTCGTCCTTGGACTCGACTGAGGTTTTGATGAAGACAAACACATCACAAAAAGAAGAAAGACTTCAAGAAAGAAAGGAACAAAAACAAGAAGACTTCAAGAAAACTTCAAGAAGACTTGAGAAGACTTCAAGAAGACTTCAAGAAGACTTAAGAGAAGAAAGACTTCAAAAACCAGGCTCAGAACGTCAAGAACAAAACATGAAGGTTCCAGTTTTAAGTAAGTCTTGTCAACTTAGTGTGCTATGCTTTATTAAGGTTTAATTGCATTAGAAGGCTCACAAAAGATCAACTAATTGAGTACGATATGTTCTCACAAGAAAAACTTGGTAGGAACACTCAATTAGGGTTTAAACAGTCGAAAACTGAATTCTGGACTGTCAGTAATCGATTACAGAAGTGTGTAATCGATTACAGGATGTGTGTAATCAATTACCACAAGGGTGTAATCGATTACCAAGTTTGAAATTCAAATTCAAACTTCAACGGCATGATGTAATCGATTACACCAACTGTGGTAATCGATTACCAGGTCGTTAAGTATGATTTTTCATGAACCATTGTGTCTCTAACCGTTTGGGAAAGGTTGTGTTGGTTCATGGACGACCTCTAGTGCCTATATAAAGTCCTTAGACACTCAGAAACAGGAATGACTTGGTCCATAACTTTCATATCCATTAAAGTCATCATTCTGAGTTTCGGTTCTCTCATTTTCACAAGAACACTCATGATGTTCAACTTTTGAGAAACTCAGAATGGAAGAGCCTTCATTGTAATTGCCTGGAGCATACAAACTAAGATCAATCCTTCTTGTCTAAAGGATTGAATCATGCATAGGATAAGGCATCTTCTTCTCCTTCCATTTGAATCATGTTGATTCATTCACCGTAGTTATTGATGGTTGTAAAAGGGTCCATCGTGGTATTCGATGGTTGGGAAAAAGGCTCTTTGAATCGGGTATGATTCAAAGCCCGCCGTAGGTTTCGGCGTCATCAGAAAGTGGTTTGATTTCTGAGGCATGATGGGTTCTCTTAGGGTCCTTGGCACAAGCATTCGTTAAGAAGACTTGATCAATCAGAAGTGGGTTGCTTCAGGAAGATTGATAAGATATCTTAGGGTCCTTGGTGCAAGCATTCATTAAGAGTACTCGATCATGGAAAATCTTCACTGTGGAATTCAGTGGAGTGATTCTTCAGAAAGTGGTAATCTTTCTGAGGGGTTCTAACTTTACTGTGGTTTTCAGTAAAGGGTTTGACTTAGACAGTGTAATCTGTTTTGAGGGTTGTAATCAGTTCACTGTGTAATTCAGTGAACAGTGATTTTCAGAAAGTGGTTTGCTTTCTGGTATAGTGGAAAAATCTCTGTGTGATCAGAGGACTGGACGTAGCCTTCTAGGTTTGAAGGTGAACCAGGATAAAATCCCTGTGTGTTCTTCTTATCCTTCATCTTTTACTTTCAAGCAATTACAACATTCCGCTGCAACAACATTCTTACGTTACAACTCTAATTGCGCTGAAAGTCGTTTGGTACTATTACGCAAAAATCGGGGCAACTCTGATTCATCCCCCCTCTCAGGTTGCTATCTGTACTAACACATAGGGGGTTTTCTTCAGTATAGGTCTAATAAGAACTCTATTGGAAACATAGCAAGCAGTACTTACAGCATCAGCCCAGAAATATTTAGGAAGGCTTGATTCACTTAGCATGGTTCTTGCTAATTCTTCAAGTAATCTGTTCTTCCTTCCTACAACACCATTTTGTTGTGGTGTTCTCGGAGTAGAGAAATTATGTGATATTCCATTTTCATCACATAGTTCTTGAAATTGTTGATTCTGAAATTCTCCTCCATGATCACTTCTAATAGACGAGATCTTTAAAGACTTCTCATTTTGAACTAGCCTTGCATATCTCTTGAATGCATTGAAGGCTTCATTCTTATGAGGCAAGAATAACGTCCATGTAAATCTAGAGAAATCATCAACAATAACAAGTGCATAGAAATTACCTCTGAGGCTTTTTGTTCTTGAAGGTCCGAACAAATCCATATGTAGCAATTGAAGGGGCCTTGAAGTCGAAACTATGTTCTTTGGTTTGAAAGACATTCTGGTTTGCTTCCCCTTTTGACATGCATCACAAAGCTTGTCTTTTTCGAATCTTATCTTTGGAAGCCCAACAACTAGATCATGCTTGACTAGTTTGTTTAAATGATCTATGTGTATATGAGCAAGTCTTCTATGCGATAGCCATGAATCACTATTGTTCTTGGCCAAAAGGCATCTTACGTTTTGTGGAATCTCATCCAAGGAGATCATGAAGACTTTATTTACTTTATACCCAGAAAACTTCATTTCTTTAGTTTTCACATCTTTTACTACACATATATCATCAATGAAACCAACTTTCAAACCTTTGTCACATAGTTGACTGATACTCAGAAGATTATGCATCAAACCATCAACGTAAAGAACTTTATCGATGACTGTTTGAGGGGGTGTGCCTATTCTTCCAATACCGATTATCTTTCCCTTTTGATTGTTACCATATGTTACAAAAACTTTTTTCCCTAGGTATAAGAAAAGAAAACTTGGTTTTGTCTCCTGTCATGTGTGATGAGCAGCCACTATCAAGACACCATAAATGCTTTGCTGCTTTCATACACACCTACATGACAAAGTTCAGACATGGATTAGGAACCCAACAAGTTTTGGGTCCTTCTAAGTTAACATCCTTTCTAATCCAAATGTACTCCCTATTTGGTACTCCTACATGTTTGTAGTAACATCTACTAGGGGTATGTCCTATTTTGTTACAATAGGTGCAAGAATAATGATTGTAACTAGATATTTCCCTAGGAGTAGGATGAATCTTCTTAGGAGGTTTATTAGGGTTGTTCTTCCTATTGTTCATATCCCTAAAAGATTTGGTCTTAATGTTTTTAGAAGATCCTTCCATCATGTTTGGTTTTACAAACACAGTATTCTTGACTTCCTTAGTCTTTGGGTAAGAAGTATATCCTAGACCTGACTTATTGTTTGAATGTCTTTGAACACTTAGAATATCATCTAACTTCTGTTTTCCTTTATTGAAGTTATGAACTATTTGTTGAAGATTATCTATCTTTTCTTCTAAAGAACTACACTTAGTGCATTTATGAGTAATATCTAACTGAGATTTTACTATGTCTAGTTCTTCTTGTAAAGTTCTACACTTACTTTCTAAGGATGAAATCAAATCATTTTGCCTAGTGCTAACCTCAGAGAATTCTTGACATAATTTAAACATATTTTCCATGGTAAACTTTAAATCATGAAAAGATATAGAATTGTCACTAACCTGGGAATCTTCAACATCTGAATCATGTGAGGCCATCAAAGCAACTTGTGCTTCTTCTTTATCAGAGTCTGATGATGAACTTACTTCATTATCATCCCAAGCCAAATAAGTCCTGATAATACTTGTAAGGAGAAGTCCTGATAATACTTGTAAGGAGGAGTCCTAACAATACTTGTAAGGAGGAGTCATTCGAATACTTGATAGGAGAAGTCCTTAGAATACTTGTTGGGAGAAGTCCCTGATAATACTTGTACTATTTGTTGAAATAGTGAAAATCTTGGTGAAGCCAAGGACTGGATGTAGCCCTGTCGATTATGGGGGTGAACCAGGATAAAAACTATGTGTTGTTTACTTTTATGCTTTACTGCTTCCTCACTGCACTTTTGTTCATGCTCTCATAAACAAACTATCTTGAAGAAAAAATAATTAACTTTCAACATCCGTTAAATATTTCACGTATTCCTACTTGTTTCATAGAATATTTTGTAAAGAAAATGAATGAACTTTAACGGATGATTAATAAACAAATGTTTAGAAAAGAATGTGAAAAATGGGTCACACAATTCAAACCCCCCCTTTCTTGTGTGTTTCTTGCACCTTCAGTGACTAATTGATTTTTAAGATGATTAAAGTGATTCTTAAGGTGAGTAATTGATTCTTAAGATAATATAAGTGTGAATAATTGATTCATAAGATGATATAATTGATTATTACAGTGAATAATTGATTCTTAATATGATTTAAGTGATTGAATAATTGATTTTTAAGATAATTTAAATGATACTACTATAAACCATTGTTTTTTCAACTCGCCGGAGAAGACGAAGTCGACGGTGGCGCATGGCGGATATGCTCGACGGAATTTAACTAATCAATGGATATGGAAGTGCTGGCGATGAGAGTTACAATGGTCGAAGTTTCACACCGAGAGGGCTCCGAATCGGACTGTAAAGCTCGATTAAGGCGGTAGAGGTTGCCGAAATCTGGAAAAATCTGCCATACCTTCTTCCTTTGTTTTCCTTCGCCTTAAGCTTCCCAGTACCCCGTAATAAGCGAGCAGGGATCACACCTAAACGGATCTGCCCCACTCTACTTTGCCCAGCTACAATACCATCACTACCATAGTCCTCCAAACCACCAGGAAAAAGTGACACCAGACCAGGGAGGAAGATCTCCATCACCACAAGGGTCATCGACACAAAACAGAAACCAACATTCGCAGTTTCGCACAACCCACAACATTGGAAACCAGTAGCAGTGGAAGCAGCTCTGAAGCCATCAAATTAAGGGAAACAGATTTCTGGGTTTTGGGTTGGGGGAAAGTGTGGGTTTCAGCAAATGGGGGAAAAAGAATATGAAATATTGAAGTGTGGGTTTCTGATTTATGAGATTCATCGCTCTGTGTCCCTGGATATATGATTGTTGTAACCTATCTGCATTATCACCAACCACACCCTTACCTACAAGCACAAAACCCATAAAGCATTTTGAAATGCAGATAAACTGAAACTTATAAAATCAAGCAAAAGACACAAAGCTATTCTGCGTTCCTCCGAATATGAAAATTGTGACTAATAGTTAATCATGTCTGAGTGATTAAGAAAAGACAAAAACAAAAAAAACTAGTTGAAATTGAAGCAAAACCAGATTTTGAGCTAAGAAAAAGTGACAACTTTTGATGTTATTATGTAAATCAAAACTAGGTGAGAGATGGCATACCTTGACCAAATCGTATTTTGGAGGAAGCGTTGCGGGTGTTGACAGAGGGGAAGGAAGCGTGTTGCTTATCGTCGCTTTCTTCGCCACTGACAGGATCGAGTGGTGGTCGCGGTTGAGGGTCGATGGGGTTACTGGGTTTCTAGCTTCTGTGAATAGGAACAAATCACGAACACGATGAACAAGATGATAAAGACACAAATTGATTTAGCAAATAGAATTAACAATTACGGTTTTTTTATTTTTTAAACTGAATAAATATATTAATTAAGAAACAGGGCCTGAGGCTAATACCAATGTTCGCAGAACCGAACCGGACATCAAACCGTTCGAACTACCGGTTTATTGTTTTTAAGGTTCAACCGAGGTTGAACCGTGGTCCAACCGATAATAATTAAATAATATTTTTAATTACATAATTATATATATATATATATATGTAAATGAATATATATATATAATATAATATATAATATATAATATATAATTATATACAAACAGTCAAACACACCCACCAGCCTCCACATTCTTCTCTCAACTAAACCCTAGCAGGCCCACACCTTGTTCTCTCTTTCCATTCCTCTTCTTCCCCAACCCAAACAGCCGCCGCCATTCCTGTAAACCCCTTCATCGACCTCTGCTTCTCTGCTTCAACAGTGTCGCCGCTCCGCCTCTCTTTGTCGACCTCTTCTCTCTGCTCCAACAGCGTCGCTGCTCCTTCTTTCTGCTCCAATAGCGTCGCCGCTCCTTCTCTCTTCGTCGACCTCTCCTTCTATCTGCTCCAACAGCACCGTCGCTCCACTCTTCTTCGCCGCTCCTTCTCTCTTCGTCGACCTCTCCTTATCTCTGCTCCAACAACACCGCCACGAGGTCTCCGCCGCCACGACTCCGTCCCCTCTGACCTGAAGCACCATCGCCATCACTTCGCTCCAGATCTGACATCATCGCTGGTCCCTTCTCCTTCAATCTCCGTACTAGACGCCGCTCCTCTACCCCCCGACGCCGCCACTTGCATCGCCGTTCATCCACCACCGCTGCTGCTCCTCGTCGGAACTACCATTATCACTGATTCACCCTTCATTTCACTGCGCCCCTGCAAAACAGCCAAACCGGACCGGCCCGGTTTTTGCCCAGTTTTCACCGATTTTTTCCGGTTTCTTTCCATTTTTTCCGGTTCGTGGCCGGTTCAATACTCCCAGTTTTATGTGTCAACCGAACCGGCCAGTCCAGTCTAGTTCTGCTAACACTGGCTAATACATTATGCTGCAAAGCAGGTAAAATCTCCTAAAGGCGCTCCTCAATCCAAACAAATGATAATGGGAAAAAAAACAACTTGGCAAGGGATTCCGCAACTGTATTACCACTCCGCCTCACAAAAGACACATCAATAAAATCAAAATTAGGGATGGAAAAAAAACTCATACCTGTGGGTACCCGACCCGACCCGAATTTATGGGTAAAACCCGTTTTGTTTGGGTTCGGGTTCGGGTTTTACCTGATTCTGAAAGTACTTTTCGGGTTCGAGTTTGGGTACGGTGAAACCCGCACCCGTACCCTACCCGAAACCTGATCTCTATATATTAAATTACTAAAATATCTTTATATATATAATATATATTAGTACTTTAGTAGTGATTACTAGGGTTTCATTGTTTCAACTTTCAAGTTTCTAAATATATATCTTTATATATATTCATGATCTTGAATATGGAATTTTGAATTGGCTTCTAGAGTCATTTTTTAAATCATTATGAAGATGTTGCTGCTACTGCATTAGTAATCGGGTTCGGGTATGGGTCGGGTTTTCGGGTTTTTTATGGTTTCCCTTTGTTTACCGCGGGTATGATTTCCGATATGGGGAACCCGAAACCCAATGGGTTCAGGTTCGGGTATGGTTTTTCTACCCGAACAGGGTTTGGGTTCGGGTTCGGGTTCGGGTATGGTTAAACCCGCACCCGACCCTACCCATTTCCATCCCTAATCAAAATGGCAAGAAAGGGATCGACAGTCTCTAATAATAGAAAAAAGATAAGAGCCACCTAGTTTTGGACGACCCCAAAGGTCATAGAGCTTTAGACAGTTCGTCTAAAAAATGACCCTCATAAACCCAAAGTCAATAGCGGTAGAGATCGCCCACCGAAAGCACAATGCTTCCGCAACAGTAGGGGCGAGACCATGATGGTTGCAGCGGTTGCCAAAGCCATAACCTCACCCTCAAAATTCCGGGCCACCAACCCGAAACCAGCCAATGTCGAGTCCCGCAGAGACGCATCAAAGTTAAGCTTGAAAATACCTCGAGGTGGGCGGGTCCAAGCAGATGGCAACACTACAATCGCACGGGGGGCTGCATGCAAATATGGGCCACCAAGCAAAGAAGTCATACGGTCAACCACAAGGGGAGCGGGAGACCGCCGCTGCTGGAAGACAACATGATTTCTCCTCTCCCAAATACAATAGGCCATGGTGATAAAACAATGAAGAGCCTGGTCATCTGCAATCTCCAAGAACCTGAGGAAGAAATCAGCAAAAGAAAGATCCATCCATTCACACACTCGTAAACCAAGCGATGAACCAAACCACGCTTGAACGGAGTCTGGGCAATACAACAGCGCATGGGTGGAAGTCTCGCACTCCGCCACCTCACAGCACGGACAAGAAGGGTCAACATCCAAACCTCTGAACCGCAATCGACCTCTAACCGGAAAAATATCCAGGATTGCCCGCCAAACCAACTCCTTGCAACGCGGAAAAGCTCTAGATTGCCACAGACGCTTCTAAGCTCTAGCTGGCACCGAAGGAACCCCCGAAGAGGAGGCCAAAAGAGTATCTTGTTCCTACATAATGAAGTTATAGCCAGATTTTGTAGAATAAAAGCCATCTTCATTAAAAGGCCAAATAATAAAATCATTATGTGAGACAGAAGGAAGAGGAATTGATAAAATATTTTTAGCAGTATTAGGATGAAATGTCTTATCAATCAAAACAGAATTCCACCTCCCAGCAGAAATAAGGTCGCTCACCCTCTGGATATTCGCCGCATCGGCCAAATCCTAGCGGAAAACAATAGGGGAACCTTGGGGAAGACACTCGAGTTTCCAAATGTGAACACTAGTACCATCCCCTATCTTCCACAGGCCCCCCTTTTCAAATATCCTCCCGGATCCAAGTATACTTGTCCATACGTAGCTAGGACAATAGCCTTTTTTAGCTTCGCACAACGTCCCATGAGGAAAGTAGACCGCCTTGAACAGGCGGCTAACAAGAAGATGGGGATAAGAGTAAATCCTCCACCAATTTTTGGCAACCAGATCCGTATTGAAAGCCTTTAAATAACGGAAGCCCAGCCCTCCCGACCACTTGGGTCGACAGAGCCACGACCATTTCTGCCAATGGATACCTCGTTTATCAGCATCTCCGCTACAAAAGAACTTGCTAATCATCCCTTCAATACGGGAACAAACAGAGTTAGGCAGGGCAAAACAAGACATAACATAAGCCGGAATTTCTTGAGCCACAATATTAAAACTTCCCTCCCCGCATGGGAAAGGGACCGCTCCTTCCACCCTTTCAACTTTGTAAAGACTCTATCAATGACAAAATTAAATATTTGGGTTTTAGATCTCCCTACAATTGCCGATAGGCCCAAATACTTTTCAAAACACTCAACCGCCTTTACACTCAAAAGCATAGTAAGCTCAGTTGAAACAGATGCAAGCACATTCGGCTAAATGTGTGAGTCGATTTGTCAAGATTTATTTTCTATCTAGAAGCCCGCTCATAGGTCACAAGAATGGATTTTACACTCTCTCCGTCCTCGGTCAAGGCCCTAGCAAAGATGACACTGTTGTCAGCAAAATATAAGTGAGAGATAATCGTTGCTGATCGAGAAATATGAAGGCCAGTTAGAGAATGACTAGCCACCGCTTTCTGGATCTGAGCCGACAAAACTTCTGCTCACAGGATAAAAAGATAGGGGGAAAGAGGGTCCCCCTGTCTCAACCCCCTCCGAGGATGGAAGGCCGCCTGTGTGTTACCATTTAACAAAATAGAAAAAATACACCATTGAGGCACACTGCATAATGAGACTCACCCAGCTAGGGGGAAACCCCATTGTACTGAGGACCAGCTAAAGAAAAGGCCACTCAACACGGTCATAAGCCTTGGCCATATCAAGCTTTAGGGCCATCATGCCCTTATGACCGAATATCTTTTTCCTCATATAATGGAAGCATTCAATGGCGATCAGGGCATTGTCCATTATCAAACGACCCGATTTTACGCACTTTGAGATTCAGAGATTAAATCAGACAAAACTATTTTCAATGTAACACCCCGATTTTCAGGGTGTTACTGTAGCAAATAAACAGTAAATAAATATGCAAGGACTTTCCAAAATATTGAAAAGAGTGGGTATTTTTTTTTTTTCAAAACATTTCCTTTTTTCGAAATATGCTATGACGAGATGCATTAGCAATATAATTACCCTTATTCGTAAATAGCCACACATGTGGCATAAAGTGATTGGCCAGCAGCTTAGAAATAATTTACAAAATGTATTATTCGAGTTCAAAAGACTCTACTGCCAGTTTTAAGAAATTAAACTAAACTCCCTACACGAAAACTCAGACATGCATAAATTTATACAAATCAGTCAACAGCTACGACAGGTCTTCTTGCAAAAAGGCACCCTTCTTCTAACTCGATCTCCCTTGAACTAACATCCACTTGCAACCTCTGGCTAAGGGCTATCCGACTGGCGATGGATCACCGACAACCACACACAACAGTCAAGCAAGGGTCAACTTAAAAAAAAACAACACATATGGCAATACGAGACATAGCATACAACATCAGCTGACATATACCTACATTGAGAGAATGCAGGAAAACAAAATTTCATAAACATACAAGTTAGTTTTCCTACCAAACCCAAAACCCATTAAATTAGCATATTGTCTCTATATGCCTAAGCCATTTGGGTTTTAAACAAAACGCATCACGCGGTGTCATAAGGAATTTTGTTTATAGCAACGCATCTCGCGCTGTCTTCTAAGACTTTTATTTATCCGGATGTAGCGCAAACTCCGATTCGTGGGACGCGGGACGTTTCCTCAGTGTAGGTACGACGGTGGTTATCCATCGACCATTGGGATTTGCCACTTTTGCAAGTGCTGCGTAGGCTCTCCTGCTCTTTATACGTCTTCCAGGTCAGGCTCGAGCAACTCTGTATATAGTTACTTACCGCATGGAACGTATATTCACTTCTCTACCCAATCTAGGTCTTACTTGTCTTCATACATTGCCTAAGTTAGGTTCATAATTAACACAATTATGTAGAGCATCGGTACATATGAAATAGATATAAAACATATGCGGAAATGAGCGCATGCTTACAGTTAATAGTACAGCACGATCTTTAATCAATTCATGACGCACAAACAAACAAAACCACGATGTCAAACATCAAACAATTCTAATCCAGCATATCAGATGCCTTCAGATACTTCAATCAAATTCAAGCAATATAAGTCGGGCCGTTCTTAGAACGTCATCAACTGACAAGAAGCATAATGGTATAAACATATACATATGCTTAATAGCTAATGTAACGAAGTGCCGTTACCGAAGAACTGTTCGATCCGGGTAATTACGTAAGCTCCGATTGTCCTAGCCGGTCCGAAGTCTCGTAAACCTTCAAGAAACATAGCCTAGCTCAGAATTTGAAACTCAATCCTAAGGTCCTTGCTACTGGTCCTACATGGTTTCTATTCCTTAGACAATGGTCCTAACTCGTAGGAAAATCAAATTACCCCTGCCCCAAAACAGCAAGCAATTCATTCAAACCCTAAACAATACCAAAATCAATTTTTCTTTCAAAACTAACTTGTACACATCAAAAGTTACATTAAACCTATGGTAAAACAAAATTTCAAAGTTTGAAAATCACTTATTCACACAATAAATTTTCCAAAAACTTAACTTCCAAGAAAACAAATTAGACAATTCCATAGATCAATATAGTGGGAACAACTTTCCTAAAGGCAACCCTAGTAAAAGCTCAACTTGAAAATTCTCAAGGGACCAAAACTCAACCAATCAAAATTCCAATAAGCTCAAATTAAAGCCTAAGGTCATGGGAACAACATTAACAAAGGGAGTTCAAGGTTCTAACAACTCATAAAAATCCAAACTCAACCTATCGAAAATCCGGATCGGTAGATGTAAGACCCTCAAGTTTTGGTCCTTGGAGATTTTATAATTAGGTTTTGGTCCTTTAAGTTTGGATATATGTGTTTTAGTCCTTGGACTAGGCGAAACTGTTTTGGAGTTTAGCATTTAAGAGCTTTTTAAGGAGGTTTTGGAATTCAAATTTGAAATGGGCACATGTTGGTTCAACTTAGAGGATTATAAGAATATTCGTGTAAGAGTTTTAACAAGAAAAGTTTTGTCTTAGTGGTTAAGATATAAGCATTTGATTGGGAACGCTTGTGTTTGAATCCTAGTGAGGTAGGTTTTGATTTTAATCAGATGTTTGATAACTTTAAGCTGAAATTCAAATTTGAATGGTATACAAGGTGTTTAATGAGTTTAATGAGAGTAATTAGAAGTTATAATCAGAATTTGAAATAGTATTAAGTGATATTAAGAAAGTTAATGCATTTTCGGGTGTTATGAATGAGTATTAAGGTGGTGTAAAGGAGAGTTATGGTCTTGTCTAGGTTTAAAGGAGGTCTGATGAGCATTGGTTCAAAAATAAGAGGATAATTTCGTGCTCCGCCTTCCCTCTCTCTTTTCATTTTGCCTTTTCTCCCTTTTTCTAAAGCCTTACGACATAGCGGCCGTACGGATGAAGCCGGAATGCGATGATCCGTTGGGGAGAGAGATGGAAAAGATTCAGAGAGCCATTCAACAAGTTGAGAAGGACTTCATAGAGAAGGAGGCGAGGTTGAGGGCTATGTATGAGAAAGAGTTGGAAGAACTCTGCATGAAATACGTGTAGATTACCAATTGGTCAAGGTTGGTGTTCCTCTCTTCTCTTTGATATATTGTTTTGAGTTTTTGGGAAATTTTAGGATTCTGTTTATTCATGGTATCAAGAGTGTTTTATAATGGGTTTTGAGTAATAGAGAAGTGGTTTTCGAAAAATAGGATTTGGAATTGATTTTCGAGTGAAAAACATGGTTTTTAGGGTTTTTGGCAGGGAGCCAACGCATGAGCGCTGGACTCCTAACGCCTGGGCGTTGAGGTTCTGCCCAGTTCGTGTTGCCAGACAGGGACCCAACGCTTGAGCGTCGGAAGTCAATGCTTGGGCGCTAGGCCCCTGACATCAAGTTGTTGTTTTTCTTGTTTTGGGTTTAAATCTTGTGGAGTCGGTTTCTGGTCTTTTCCTTGGTTGTTGATGATTGTGGACATGTTTTATCAAGATAGGTCGGAGGACAAGACCAAGCAAAGGTAAGGGTAACTCTGGGTCTAGATAAAGTTAGTTGTGCTTACCATGTGTTTGTTGTAGGAAACTATTCTATGATTATGATGATGAAATTGATGGTGTTGTGATGCATGCTGGAATTGATGTTTGATGATTATAATATATTTTTATTTGGGAATTGTGACTATGATATATTGATGAAGATGAGTTGTGGCTTACTGGTTGAGGTGAACTGATCATGTTACATTGATATCGTATGTGGATTGTTGTTCCATGTTGATGATGAATATTATGGCATTTCATACGCACATTTTATGATGAGATAGTGGTGGGGTGGATGGTGATTGCCACGGGACCATAATGATTGCCACGTGACCAGAAGGGCGATGGAGTGGACGGTATTGCCACATGATCTCCATGTTCCCGTTTGGAACGAAGTCGATCCCGTTTGGAACGATGCATTTTGGCCAAGGTTGTTGAGCATGTAGTTGTGCATGTAGTTTCATTTGGGAAGCATGATTTATGATGTTGTTCTTGAGGATGTTCTTGAGCATGTAGTTGAGCATGTAGTTGTGCATGTATCGTGAAGCATGATTTGTGATGTTGTTCTTGAGGAAATGAGTTTATTGTTGAAAGTGTTATTGTTGTATTTTGAGAATATTGTTACTGTAAATTATTTTATTCCCTCTTCAACATGCTGTTTGGTATTTGTAGTTTGTTTAAGAGTTAACCCTTTCTGTTTGTGTTTGGGCGCTTAACGCCAGAAAATAGACAGGGCGATGATCGTCGTCTCTCGAGGAGCTTACGGAATCAGAGTGCGCAGCGGATGTATGGGAGATTTCTGAAGATGATGTTTTAAGGACTTCCGCTATTTTATTTTAATTTTGGGCTCGTCTGTTGAGCATTATTTTATTTAATAATATTCTGTTATTTCCGCTTCCGTGTATTGTTATTATTTTATTATGGGAATATTATTGAGTAATATTTTTTAGAGAAGAAACCTTTTTGAAAAATTGAGTTGTTTTTCTGAGAGGTTTGAATTTCCGTGAATTTACTATGTGACCCTCAACCCAAAATTGGGGTGTTACAGTAGAAATGTAGATCGGGATGAGAGGAGTATTTCACCTCAAAGCACCAAGTGGAGGAGAAGAGAGGACGGGGCTGCCATGGAGGAGGAGGAGGGGTGGCCAAGGAGAGGAGGAGAAGAAGAAGATGAATAGTGAAGAGTTTGTCTTTCTCTCTCTAATTTCTCTCTAAATCCTTACTTAATGATGCTTAAGTGAAAAAAATCAATGGGGAACCCTACTTAATGAGGGTGGGTCGTGGCCTATTGGGCTTGTAGGGGGCAAAACATCAACTTTTAATTACCCCTAGGGACCAAAGTGTGAAGGGTAAAAGGTTAAAGTAAAAATCCCTTTTTACTATTTGAGGACTAAAGTCTAAACTCTCAAAGGGAAAGGACTAAACCATAAACTTTGAAGGGGAAAGGACCAAACTAGGATTAAAGAAGATTAGGAAAATATCTTGAATATTTTAATATTATATTCCTAATCTATGACGCGTCATTACGTCAGCGTGTTGGTGCGTCAGCGCGTCAGTGTGTCAGTGCGTCAGGTCACTGGTCGTCATCTGATTCTGCTCATCAGTGAGTACCTCAGTGCCACTGTGAGTATCTGCCCCCAGTCATTTATTGGCTTCGGGGTACCGGGCCCGCACGATACGGGTCCTGGTCGATCTTTCTCAAAGTCTGCTCCACGCTGCCCGAAAACACTATTCACCGGGTTACTATTCACGAAAATTTTCTTTATGAAATTGATCTAGAAATGCCAAACTAAATCGTTTAGGGCTTTTCAGATTCTCGATCCGGGGTCCCGAAGTCGTCCATTCCGCCTGCTTAAGTTTTGGCTAAAAGTCTCATTAGCGCGCAAAATCCTTCTCGGGCACCGGGAGGAAACCATATCAATATTACAGTCATTCTTCACGAAATTTTCCACTAATCGTCGTGGTGATAATGAGAACTTCTTATTCTCGTTCAAACTCAAAGTCAGGTCTAGCTTGGTTTACTACCAAGTGCTATAAAGGTACTTCATCGATACTTCGGTCGACGATATCGCTTGTCGATGCCGCTGAGCGGATCGAAACAGTACCTTGGAATAATTAAATAATTATTTAATTTCTAGGGGAATTTTCAGAGTGTTACAATTCTACCCCCCTTAAATTAGTTTCGTCCTCGAAACTATAGGTCGGCGAAGTGCTTGAGCAAAGTCTTCTCATACTTTCTCTTCGGGTTTCCACGTTGTTCCTTCCGTGGTTCATCCATTAATACTTGGCTAGGGAAACTCTTTCCCTTGCAACTCCTCATCGTTCTTGTCTTCGGTCTTCATGGGCGAAACTATGAGTGATAAGTCATCCTTGAGTTGCGAGTGCTCTGACTCATCAACTATGCATAAGCCTTCCTGGCTTAATTTCCTTCCCGACTCCCATCGTCAGGGTCTCTCGAGGTAAACTTTCTTCCGCCTTTCATGCTCTAGTCCTCTTATTGGCGTAGTTCTTACGCGTGCTCTGAGAAACTCTATTCTCCTCTTTACTTGACTCAAACCCCTCCATGGTTTTGCCGAGCAAGTTTGGCTCTAGCTGTTGGTTACTACCGTCTTGGCATAAGTCGAGACATCTTGCATCCAGACTTCGCTTCACAGGGTGCCATCCCTAGGTTGTACGATTGTCATCGCTGTAGATAAGATCCATCAAAGGTAGTTGTTCCCTCCAGCATTTACGATGGTCCAAGACACATGCCTTGCGAATCCTCTAGTGATCCCAATATCTGTTTAGTTCTGTTTTTCCGTCTAAGGGTGACAGAAGAAACTTGGTCCCGTCTTCAAATACCATCAGCTATACAGTTAAGAAAATGAGCACGTAGGTAACATTCAAGTTAATACGTAAGGCGCATTCCACACAAAATAAATATACAGTGTGGTCGATGGCTCTATGGTTCCTATGTGCATGTACAACTCCCCGTTGTAAAAGAATTTCATTCAAAAAGTTAGCACAAAACCTCGTAGGTTGGTGGGACACTCAACCGATTTCCGTGCGAGAAAGTGCCGCGGACAGTCGGAAGTTGTCACTTACACGGGTACGTTCTGCATAACACTCCCGAAAGATTGCTTCTCCGACCCAGGGTGATGCATAACTCTAACTATAAAGACTTCAAAAGGTTTGATTCGACGAGAAGGCTTCAACTTTAAGCTCTTCAGATCGCTCCCTCAAGGGGGATTGGAATATCGTTCCATATCTGAGATGATGTTGGGCATGTTCCATGCAGTTAAGCATCCTTTGAAAGCATAATTCTGACGTCTGTTGTATGTTGAATATTTTCTCTGTGAGTTGAGGCGAGCTAACTTGGTCAATCCTCGATTACCCATATCCATGGATGTGTCGTTCCACTTCCACTCGGGGACGTTACGGGGCTAAAACATTTCTACATGCTCCTCACGTTCCACCCTTGCCTTCTGACAAGTGAGGCATGCCATCACACTGAGTCTGTCTGCTTCCTTGTTCAAGATAGCCTGATCCAACTTCAGACCTTGAAACTGTTTGAACAAATCCATCTTTCTCACCATCATGGTGGAGGCATTCATTGCTGGTTGATCCAAGACCTGGCAACCACGATGAACTTCCTCAGATGGTACTGCGGGATAAGGCCATACTTCCTCATAGGCTTTGCCCATTCACACTGCTTCAAGATTCCTCCTTCAAATCCAACGAGTATCCCAAATTCGCGTGATAGCTGATGATGGTGTAGCACCCTCACACAGGTGGCGTCTTCATATCTTGAGCACAAACTTCACTGCGGCTAATTCCAACTGATATCCTGGATAGCTTTGCTCTGGCGTCTTTAACCGTTTCCAAACAGGCACCACCACTCTGAGGTTCTGCTTCAGAACACGACCTATCCTTTGGTATACGTGTCAACATTGACTACGCATTTTGCTTCCTGCTATGGCAACTAGTGCTGACGAAGTCGCTCACTGTTCCTACATGATAGATGGACTCACCCGTGTTGGTCCTTACAAGAGGTTGGTCCTTCCTAGTGAATCGCATTCGCGGTCCCACTAGCTTCGAGAGTCCTTTGATGTAGCATCGAATGTAACCATCCAAATCGAAGAAACTCTTCGTCTCGATCGCTGTCTACAGTCGTTCTCATGCTAAATCTGACCCCACTTGGCTGAGTCCACTTTGATTCATTCCCTTGAAACTTCATGTCAAAAATGGCTTCACTTCTTAGAGTCGAATCTCGAACTTGAAGGGCTGACATACCGCTTCTTCTCCCGTAGTACGTGCGGTACTGGTCGGAAGTGATTTCTCATGTTCTCCAAAACTCTTGGTGTGCATCAGTATGTTGTCAACATATACTGCCACGAACTGGTCCATGAATGGCTGACGTTTCCCGTCCACGTATTTCACGAAGATGGCTGGTGCATTGGCCACTCCAAGGCACCGCAAGGCACTCGTCTTGTCCGTAACAAGTTCTGGAAATGGTTTTTGGAACATCCTCTTCCACAAACCGAATCTGATGATATCATAATTCTGGTCGATCTTAGGGAAGAACGTTGCTTCTCAAGCTGGTTCATCATGTCATCGATCCTTAGTAAGAGCATTGGTCTCTTATTGTCGTTCCACTCAGTCGTCGACAATCCATATAGGGTCGGGACCTCCTGTCCTTCCCCTTTAATAGAAACGCTGGTGCCTTCCTAAAGCAAAAAAATTTATCCTCGCACAACCTCTCTGAGTTAACTTCTTTATTCATCACTTGTACTCGGTGGACGGTCCAGGCGTAATATGTATGTTGCAATTGAAATGGGTCTTGTGTCGCTCGCACGCTTCACATCTTAATTTCCCTTCTCTCTTCAATGCTGACCGATAGAAGATACCGCCGGAATCCTATCTTTAAAGCGGTTCCTACGAGGTTCTCTGTAAAGCATTGAAAGACACTCTGTTCTATCCTACACAGGCTATCCAGTTCCACATGGTTCTAAGATAATCGGCTCATTCAGAGATTGTAGGGGGATATATATATACACACACAAATATATATATATATATATATATATTCATTTTTATAATAGACAAGAGAAGAAGTTCCTCTCATAATAATCAACATACAAGCACGCAACAGTTCAACAATCAAAACAACAACAGAAGGAACTACCAAATAAATGGCAGAGAAAAGTCACGTAGTTTCCAGTGGTACTCTTTATTCATCGAATGGGTGAATGCACCACACCCTTACATAGAAAAGAAAGTTAACGAGTTATCTAACACGTTAATGTGAAGAAGGTCTTGCTCCTGACCCTGGCTGAGGTTTTGATGACGACAAACTCATCGGCAAAAAGAAGAAAAGAAGACTTAGAGGAAATATCGCTATAAAGTTCAACTTTTATCTAGAAGTCTTATTCTAGGTGAGTTATGCTTCTAAAGGCTTCTCAAAGCATAAAGGCTCCTTAAAACATCTAAGCTAATCAAGTTTAATGTTTTCATAAGTTAAAAGAAGTAGAAAAACTTAAGCAGATCTTAAAAGTTCAAGATTCTGGATATTGGACTTAAGTGTAATCGATTTCAGCTTTCTGGTAATCGATTACACCTAGGCAAGTAATCGATTACTTCTTGCCTGTAATCGATTACATGTTTGAATTTGAAATTCAAACTATAATGGTTCTTGGTGTAATCGATTACCTAAGTGATGTAATCGATTACACACACGAAAAGTTGCATCTTTTCGTGAACCATTGTGTCTCAAACCTTTTGGGAAGGACGTTTTCCCTTGCCTATATAAAGTCCATTTGAGTCCAGAACACAACAACACATGAGAATACATCATTAGGCCAAAGCTTTGTCAAAATAGTTCATTTTCATTAAGTCTTTTAGCACTTAAACTTTCAAAGAGCCTAAATTCTGAGTTCATGATCTTCATGATTAAGAGAACACTTTAAGTTGTTCATATCTTGAGGAACTCAGAATCTTATTATGCTTAAGAGCCTTAAAGCATAAATTCTCATGATCAATCCACTTGTATGTTAAAGGATTGATACAGCCAAATTGTAAACTCTTCTTCATCTCTTTCTGGTAGATTGAGTATTCACCGTGGATCTCGGTGAAGGGTTGTTGTTACTGAAAGTGGTGTACTTTCAGGGTGTTGATTGAAGGTGGTCTAGCCTTCAAGGTCTGAAGGTGGTTTGCCTTCAGGAACTGAAAGTGGTGTACTTTCAGGGGCTGTTGAAAGTGGTATACTTTCACAGGTGATTGATAGAAATTCTTAGGGTACTTGGTGTAAGAACTTGTAATAGATTTTTATCAATAGTGGAAAAATCCTCAAGGGATTTTCTTGAGGGACTGGACGTAGCCTTCGGTGGATAGAAGGTGAACCAGGATAAAATTATGTGTGTGAATTCTTCTACCCTTCATCTTTACTTTCAAGAAACGCTTATTTCCGCTGCAATCGTTTGCATTTACATTTATCTTGAAAGTAAGAAGGTATCAAGGCGAAAATCGGGTAAACCTGATTCACCCCCCCCCCCCCCCGTCTCAGGTTGCTATCTATACTAACAATTGGTACCAGAGCGTAAGTTTAGGTAAGTTGCTCCTAAGATCCGGGAAAAGATGGCATCCTCTTCCAATCATGGAACCAGTGAAGGATTCAACATAAACAGACCACCATACTTCAATGGAGACCACTATGACTTCTGGAAGATCAAGATGAAAATCTTTATAAAGTCATTAGACGGTGAAATATGGAAAGCCATTGAAGAAGGTCCATTTGTACCTATGAATGAAGTAGGAGACAGTAGACAACCAAAACCAGAAAACACTTGTAATGAAGAAGAAAAGAAGAAGGTTCAATATGATCT
The DNA here is from genome assembly GCA_030819835.1 of Acmispon strigosus. Classification (NCBI taxonomy): domain Eukaryota; kingdom Viridiplantae; phylum Streptophyta; class Magnoliopsida; order Fabales; family Fabaceae; genus Acmispon; species Acmispon strigosus. The sequence goes on along the minus strand of JAUAMA010000004.1, from coordinate 13,296,144 downwards.
CAAAGGAATGGATATTCTTACATCTGCTCTAGGCATGGATGAGTTCTTCAGAGTATCAACATGTACAACATCGAAAGAAATATGGGATACGTTTGATAAGCCAAATCGCAAGTGTACGATTTACTATCGCGTAATATAAAAAGATCGAACCCAAGGGATAGGTGTTCTTATTAATATAAATTTAGTACTTGTGCAAGAAATTAAAAGATAAAAAGATGTTGTTGTTTTTAGAACAAGAAATAGTAATAGCATAAAATGATAAGAAATAAGATGATAAGAATTTAAGCTCTTGGGTTGGTTTACATAATCTATAAAACATGCTAGAAATCTCCTACTTAATTTCTGAATTCTAAATTCAAATTCATGGTGCTATAGCCTAAATTTCTACACCCTAATAGCCTTAAGAAATGTAGAGCTTCCTTACCTAATTACTAACTCCATAGCCCTGGTTATTAGTTAATTAGAGAAGAAGATGAAGAAAGAATCCGAGCCAACACAAAGTTACGTACATCCTTATAGCCTTAAGAAATGCAAACATATAACCTTTTTTATTTCCTATTTCCCTTACTACTTACCAAATGGCCTTATGAATAAGTAGAAAGCATGAAATCTTTTGTACACAAGATTAATGAAGAACAAAGAAATAAAACATGATTTGAAAGTATTATTCAGAAATGTAGAAGAAACTAGAACATGAATTATAAACTAAAACAACCCAAAAACTTAAAGAAGAATTTAGCCAAGCATGGCTAAAAGAAGCATTGAATTACCCTGGACTAGGAGCTCAAACATGGCTTCCCACAATTCCTAGGAACAATATTCTTGAGGGAGAAAGAGGAACACTTGTTGTGTTCTAAGAAAGGTGTGCTTTACAAGTGAAGAAAAGGGTCCTATTTATAGTAAAAATCCAGCCTCCAACGCTTCAGCGCTAGAATTTCCAACGCTTGGGCGCTGGAAGCATTAAAAATCCACTGCCAGACCGAAAGCCAGCGCTTGAGCGCTGGCTTCCCAGCGCTGCAGCGCTGGGACCTGCTGTTTCAGCTCCAAGTTTTCCTTCCTTCTTCATGGTTAGTGGGATTTAAATGCCATCAAAAGCCACTACTCAGCCTTTGTTTAATTTTGAAACTTCTCCTCCACTACCATCAATTCCTTCAAGCTTATTTTCCATGTGCTAATTTGAAGAGAGTTGCTTCATATTCCTCTTTTTCACATTGGTCCTCCCTTGGTGAGAACTTCAATTTAAGCCCTCATATTCTCCCAATCTTCACTTTAAGTCCTCCACTCTTGAACTTTTACAATTTGGTCCCTGACTTCCTGAAACTTTACATATTGGTCCCTGGACAAAAATGATAACTAAACCAGCTTTTTCTAAAAATACAAAATAACTAGAAAAATTCCTAAAAATATAAAATAAAGCTAGAAAATCTAATAAAATCTAATCTACATGCAAAATGAAAAATAAATATAAAATCTATATAAAAACAATAAAAAACCTACATGTGACTCAAAAATAATAAAATAAAAAGACTAAAAAGACCCTAAAAACATCATATAAAATCCACTCATCACACCACTATACCCAACGACAGCTTGTCCTCAAGCGACAAAACTTAAAGAAAAACTCGTCCCTGGGTTTTGAGAAAGTTTTATCTGATTACAACTTGAAGCACAGAAACCTTTCAAAGAAAGCTTAGCAGAAAAGGAAGACATGCATGTTTTATAGACAAAGAATCAAGAAAGTTAGGCTTGGCTTTTCACAAGTTTGAGTTCATCAAATTAAGCTCCCAAAAAATATTCTCCATGAAAACAAGAAAGCTCAATGATCCTGCCTATAATTCAAATCAAAACTGAAGTAATGCAACCAAGTGATTTTGAAGAGATTTTTAAGGTTGTAACTTGGCCAAAGGGTTGAACATTTCAAGGTATGGATTTCAAGAAATTGGCAACTCTAGTGGCTGACTCAGAATCTGTTGTTAAGTGATATTTCTCTTTTTCTTGACTAAGAGCTTTAAACAATTCACACAAAGGTCCTCTCAATTTTTCCTTCTTTTTTTTTTTTTTTGAACAAAGTAGTGGAATGTATGGGATGAATGACTTGAATTTTACTCCCCTCATACTCTTTCTCACCCCACTACTTCATTGTTTTTCTAAGGCACATACCTTATTTTTTTCAACTTTTCCTTCTTTTTTTTTTTTTAGAGAGAAACCCACAAACATAGCTCTTAATAAATTCAGCACATGAATCACAATAACAACTTAAAAAAAAAAAAAAAAAAAAACTATCACACAAAGTAGGCTCCAAAGAATGACTCTTTTAAGGCTCAAAAGGGGCTACTAGTGGATATAACATTTCAAGCAAAAGTCTGAGTTTTCAAAAATGCCTATAATCTCTTCACAACTCACAAAGTATACAAAACTCGAATCAACATGCAACACAAGGCAGAAAAAATTTACAATCATGTAATCAGAGTCCTCAGCTCTCAGAAAAAGATAGGGTAAGTGGTACCCTTTTTAGAACTCAGAAAAAGAATTTGCCAACAACCAAAACAATCAAGATATCAAAAATCCTTTCTACAGCATGCAATCCTAACTGCTTAAAAACATAGAACTTTTCACAAAGCAGTTTAATCAGATAAAGCATTTCACAAAGCTATAGCAACATTCAGAATGGACAAAATACTCAAGACTCATGCAAAAATAAAACAGAAAAACTAAACTAAAAATAAAACTAAAAACTAAAAAAAAATAAAAAACAAAAACTAATAAGCTGGAATAGTAACAAATTTCCCACAAAGGTCCAAGGGAACCTCAATGTAAAAATCACTTTGAACACTCAAGTTCAAGAGGGTTCTTCCTCCTTTTGGTACCTATCCTGTAACATTGAACAAAGAAAAGTCTCACAAGCAGAAACTTGCTTGACTTGTTAGTCCCAAAACAACACATATAAGAATATGGGTTGAAAAATTGTGTCCACCTTAAAAACAAGAATTCTTGAGTTCCCAGAAATTAAAACCAGTGTAGAAACAAGGGAAAACTCAAAGAATCTAAAACCTTTCAGAAAATGGTGAACACAAAATTTTATTAAAAACTAAAAACAGCAAATAAAAACAAAATAGCAACACTGCCCGAGCTCCAGCGCTTGAGCGTTGGGGATGCCAACGCTTGGGCGCTGGATTAAAATAAAAACTGGGTGGATTCCAGGGGCCTAGCGCATGAGCGCTAGACCTCCAACGCTGGAGCGTTGGGTTAAACTGGAATAGGGGAAACTAAACAGGGGCTCAACGCTTGAGCGTTGGCCTCGAGCGCTTGAGCGCTGGCCCCTCCTGCAGCAAAACATAGAATTTTTTTTTTCTTTTATTTATTTACAAGAATTGTGCAGAAATTTAAATGACAAAAATTTAAACTATCCTAAGTTGGGTTGTCTCCCAACCAGCTCAATGTTTAGGTCCGAGATAGACCCTTCCACTAATTACTTTCAACCGGGGTCTATTACAAAATTCTTTAGACCCCGCAAATCATGCATATTTTGGCACAAGTACAACATGGTGCCAAATGATTTTTCAGCTAACAAGGCAACAATATTCAAATTAAAAATGGAAGAGATAAATAAATTTTCCCTTCCCTGTTCTGTTCCTTGCTTTTCTGAACCTATAGCATAGGTTCCTTGAGGTTCTTCTTCCTCCATCTCCAATTTGTCTTTAAGGACAAATTCTACAATGAAGGTTGCTTTCACCTCCTCTTTTTGAACCACAAGTTCATTTTCATGAACAAGTGGTTGTTGTTCTTCCCTGGGCTGCCTCCTCAGAATGCCTTGTATCTTTACTTGTAACTCTTCCATGGCCTTACATTCTTGCTCAGGGGTTGGCAAAAATCCCGCATTCCGCTTACACTTTGAATTAAAATTAAATTCGTTAACAAGAGTGAAAGCTTCCTGCTTCTTTTTTTCATATTCTATCTCAAGTTTAGCCCGGAATCTTGCCTCCCTTTGCTCAAATGTTTCAGCCATTGCACCTGACAATACTCAGCAAGCAAAATTAGCAGCACCAGTTCATAACACAAATAATATTTTTTTTTATACTTTTTTAATAAAAAGCACTAAACAAAATAATAACAAGAACTGAACCTATCCCCGGCAACGGCGCCAAAAACTTGATAAGCCAAATCGCAAGTGTACGATTTACTATCGCGTAATATAAAAAGATCGAACCCAAGGGATAGGTGTTCTTATTAATATAAATTTAGTACTTGTGCAAGAAATTAAAAGATAAAAAGATGTTGTTGTTTTTAGAACAAGAAATAGTAATAGCATAAAATGATAAGAAATAAGATGATAAGAATTTAAGCTCTTGGGTTGGTTTACATAGTCTATAAAACATGCTAGAAATCTCCTACTTAATTTCTGAATTCTAAATTCAAATTCATGGTGCTATAGCCTAAATTTCTACACCCTAATAGCCTTAAGAAATGTAGAACTTCCTTACCTAATTACTAACTCCATAGCCTTGGTTATTAGTTAATTAGAGAAGAAGATGAAGAAAGAATCCGAGCCAACACAAAGTTACGTACATCCTTATAGCCTTAAGAAATGCAAACATATAACCTTTTTTATTTCCTATTTCCCTTACTACTTACCAAATGGCCTTATGAATAAGTAGAAAGCATGAAATCTTTTGTACACAAGATTAATGAAGAACAAAGAAATAAAACATGATTTGAAAGTATTATTCAGAAATGTAGAAGAAACTAGAACATGAATTATAAACTAAAACAACCCAAAAACTTAAAGAAGAATTTAGCCAAGCATGGCTAAAAGAAGCATTGAATTACCCTGGACTAGGAGCTCAAACATGGCTTCCCACAATTCCTAGGAACAATGTTCTTGAGGGAGAAAGAGGAACACTTGTTGTGTTCTAAGAAAGGTGTGCTTTACAAGTGAAGAAAAGGGTCCTATTTATAGTAAAAATCCAGCCTCCAACGCTTCAGCGCTAGAATTTCCAACGCTTGGGCGCTGGAAGCATTAAAAATCCACTGCCAGACCGAAAGCCAGCGCTTGAGCGCTGGCTTCCCAGCGCTGCAGCGCTGGGACCTGCTGTTTCAGCTCCAAGTTTTCCTTCCTTCTTCATGGTTAGTGGGATTTAAATGCCATCAAAAGCCACTACTCAGCCTTTGTTTAATTTTGAAACTTCTCCTCCACTACCATCAATTCCTTCAAGCTTATTTTCCATGTGCTAATTTGAAGAGAGTTGCTTCATATTCCTCTTTTTCACATTGGTCCTCCCTTGGAGAGAACTTCAATTTAAGCCCTCATATTCTCCCAATCTTCACTTTAAGTCCTCCACTCTTGAACTTTTACAATTTGGTCCCTGACTTCCTGAAACTTTACATATTGGTCCCTGGACAAAAATGATAACTAAACCAGCTTTTTCTAAAAATACAAAATAACTAGAAAAATTCCTAAAAATATAAAATAAAGCTAGAAAATCTAATAAAATCTAATCTACATGAAAAATGAAAAATAAATATAAAATCTATATAAAAACAATAAAAAACCTACATGTGACTCAAAAATAATAAAATAAAAAAACTAAAAAGACCCTAAAAACATTATATAAAATCCACTCATCAACGTTGATGGTGATTCATGAAGGAATATATGAAGTCAAAAGATCAAAAATCAATACTCTATCTCAAGAATATGAAATGTTCAGAATGCTTCGAGGAGAAAAGGTATTGGATATGCAAAAAAGATTCACTCATTTGATTAACCATTTGATTGCTCTTGGTAAACAGTTTTCAAACAGTGACTTGAACATGAAAGTTCTAAGATCACTAACAAGAGAATGGCAACCAAAGGTTACTGCTATTTCAGAGAAGAAGAGTTTATCTTCTATGACTCTTGCAACTCTTTTTGGAAAACTCCAAGAACAGGAGTTGGAATTGAATCGTTTGGAGGAGCATGAACAACATGAGAAGAAGTATCGATCCATTTCCCTAAAGGCAAAAGAAAGCATCAATGATGATTATGATGCTGATTCTACAGAAGAAGATAATGGGAATATGAATCTTCTAGTAAAGAACTTTGGAAAGTTTCTTAAGAGAAAAGGTATGAAATTTAACAATAACAGATCTTTCCAAAGGAATAATGAGTCCTCCTCTTCTCAAAAGATCACATGCTTCGAATGTGGTAAACCTGGACACATCAAGTTAGAATGTCCAAATCTTCAAAAGAAGAAACATGGTCTGAAGGACAAATTTGAAAAGAAGGATCAATCCACACGAAGAGCATACTTGGCTTGGGATGAAAATGAAATAAGTTCATCATCAGATTCAGACAAAGAAGAAGCACAAGTTGCATTAATGGCTTCACTTGATTCAGATGCTGAAGATACCCAGGTTAGTGATAATTCTATTTCTTTTCATGATTTAAAATATACTATGGAAAATATGTTTAAATTATGTCAAAATTTCTCTAAGGTTAGCACTAAGGAAAATGATTTAATATCATCTTTAGAAAATAAGTGTAGGACTTTACAAGAGGAATTAGAAATAGTGAAATCTAAGTTAGATATTGCAAATAAATGCACTAAGTGTAGTTCTCTAGAAGAAAAGATAGATAATCTTCAACAAAGAGTTCACAACTTCAACACAGGAAAACAAAAGTTAGATGATATTCTAAGTGTGCAAAGGCACTCAAAAAATAAGTCTGGACTAGGATATACATCTCATCCAAAGATAAAACATGTTAAGAAAACTGTGTTTGTAAAACCAAACAAAGTGGAAGGATCTTCTAAAAATACTAAGACTAATTCTTTTAGGAGTATGAACAATAGGAAAAGTAATTTTCATAGACCTCCTAAGAAGATCAATCCTTCTCCGAGGCAAACATCCAGTTACAGTCAATATTCATGTACTTATTGTAACAAAATAGGACATACCCCTAGTAGATGTTATTACAAGAATGTTGGAGTACCAAATTGGGAATATATATGGGTTAGGAAGAGCGCTAACTTAGAAGGACCCAAAGCTTATTGGGTTCCTAACACCCATGTCTGAACTTTGTCATGTAGGTGTGCATGAAAGCAGCAAAGGATTTATGGTATCTTGATAGTGGCTGCTCATCACACATGACAGGAGACAAAACAAAGTTCTCTTTACTTATACCTTGAGAAAAGGGATTTGCCACATATGGAAATAATCAAAAGGGAAAGATACTTGGTATTGGAAGAATAGGCACACCCCCTCAAACAGTCATCGACAAAGTTCTATATGTTGATGGTTTGATGCATAATCTTTTAAGTATCAGTCAACTTTGTGACAAAGGTTTGAAAGTTGGTTTCATTAATGATATTTGCGTACTAAAGGATGTGAAAACTAAAGAGATTAAGTTTTCCGGATATAAAGTCAATAAGGTCTTCATGATATCCTTGGATGAAATTCCACGAAATGTCAGATGCCTTTTGGCCAAGAATAATAGTGATTCATGGCTATGGCATAGAAGGCTGGCTCATATACACATAGATCATTTAAACAAACTAGTCAAGCATGATCTAGTTGTTGGACTTCCAAAGATAAGATTTGAGAAAGACAAGCTTTGTGATGCATGTCAAAAAGGCAAGCAAACCAGAACGTCTTTCAAGCCAAAGAACATAGTCTCAACTACAAGACCTCTCCAATTACTACATATGGATTTGTTCGGACCATCAAGAACTAAAATCCTTGGAGGTAATCTTTATGCCCTTTTTATTGTTGATGATTTCTCTAGATTTACCTGGAAATTATTCTTGCCTCATAAGAATGAAGCCTTTAATGCATTCAAGAGATATGCAAGGCTAGTTCCAAATGAAAAGACTTTAAAGATCTCTTCTATTAGAAGTGATCATGGTAGAGAATTTCAGAATCATCAATTTCAAGAACTATGTGATGAGAATGGAATATCACAGAACTTCTCTACTCCAAGAACACCGCAACAAAATGGTGTTGTAGAAAGGAAGAACAGACTACTTAAAGAATTAGCAAGAACCATGCTAAGTGAATCCAATCTTCCAAAATATTTTTGGGCTGATGCTGTAAGTACTGCTTGCTATGTTTCCAATAGAGTTCTTATTAGACCTATTCTGAAGAAAACCCCCTATGACCTCTACAAAGGAAGGAAACCAAATATCTCTCATCTACATGCTTTTGGATCAAAATGCTTTGTCTTAAACAATGGAAAGGAAAACCTTGGTAAGTTTGATGAAAAGTCTGATGAAGGTATATTCCTTGGTTATTCCCTAACAAGCAAAGCATATAGAGTCTTTAACAAGAAAACTCTATCTATGGAGGAATCCATACATGTTTCCTTTGATGAGTCTAACTCTTCAAAAGAAGATATAGTCAATCTTCCAGATAATGATGAAGAAGATATCATTATCAATGAAGACTCTCAAAAGGAAAAAGATCAAGATCCAATACAAGAAGAGAATATTGAAGATAACACTTATCAACTACCAAAGGAATGGTGAACCCACAGGGATCATCCAGTTGATAATATCATTGGTGATATTTCTAGAGGTGTTTCTACAAGGCTACGCTTAAATGATTCAATCTTGAACATGGCCTTTGTCTCTCAAATAGAACCCTCAAAAGTGAATGATGCTCTTGAAGATGAGTATTGGATTGTGGCAATGCAGGAAGAACTAAACCAATTTGAAATAAATCAAGTTTGGGAACTTGTTCCTAAGCCCACTGACAAGCATGTCATTGGAACAAAGTGGGTATTCAGAAATATACTAGATGAAAATGGTATTATTATTAGGAACAAAGCAAGGTTGGTTGCACAAGGATATAATCAAGAAGAAGGCATTGATTTTGACGAAACCTATGCACCAGTAGCAAGGTTGGAAGCCATAAGACTTCTGTTGGCTTATGCTTGTTCTTTAAACTTCCCATTATATCAAATGGATGTTAAAAGTGCTTTCCTGAACGGATTCATTCAAGAAGAAGTCTATGTGAAGCAACCTCCAGGATTTGAAGATCCCAAGTTTCCTTCACATGTCTTCAGATTAAAGAAGGCACTCTATGGTCTTAAACAAGCCCCTCGTGCATGGTATGACAGATTAAGCACATTCCTTTGGGGGAAAGGTTTCCAAAAGGGTAAGGCTGACACAACTTTGTTTATCAAGAGAACCAAAGGTAATACTTTATTAGTTCAAATATATGTAGATGATATTATTTTTGGTGCAACTAACGAATCTCTATGTAAGGATTTCTCTAACATGATGCAAGAATAATTTGAGATGTCCATGATGGGACAATTAAATTTCTTCTAAGGATTGCAAATTAAGCAATCACATGATGGGATATTCATCAACCAATCAAAGTTTTGCAAGGAACTTTTAAAGAAATATGATTTGGATGATTGCAAAGCCATAGCCACACCAATGGGGTCTAACACATATCTAGATCAAGATGAATCCGGTGTTCAAGTAGACATTACCAAATACAGAGGTATGATCAGATCTCTTCTATATTTAACTGCAAGTAGACCTGATATTATGTTTAGTGTGTGTCTATGTGCTAGATAGCAAGCATCTCCTAGGGAATCACATTTGAGTTCAGTTAAACGGATTTTCAAATATCTGAAAGTAACTACAAATGTTGGTCTGTGGTATCCCGAAGGGAGTGTTTGTGATTTGATTCGTTATTCTGATTCAGATTATGCTGGATGTAAAACTGAAAAAAAAAGTACAAGTGGTACTTGTCACTTATTGGGAAATGCTCTTGTTTCTTGGTCTTGTATGAAACAAGCATGTGTTGCTCTAAGTACTGCTGAGGCAGAATACATTGCTGTAGGAAGTTGTTGTGCACAAACCCTATGGCTCAAACAACAACTCAAAGATTATGGCTTAGAGATGGGCTGCATCCCAATCAAATGTGACAACACAAGTGCCATTAATCTCACTAAAAACCCCATCATGCACTCTCGAACTAAGCATATTGATATAAGACATCATTTTCTTCGAGATCATGTCATGAGAAAGGATATTGAGATTTCCTTTGTAGATACACACAACCAATTAGCTCATATTTTTACTAAACCTCTTCCTAAAGATTCATTCTTTAAGATTATAAGAGAATTAGTTATATTAGATGAACATGATATTTAAAGTGATGTGTTTACATATTTTAATTATAATTTTTTGTATGAACTTATATGATTACATGCTTAGTTTAAAAGTTAAAATTATGATTGCATGTATCTAAGTTGCTTATATGCTTAAATGTTCTTCTAGTAATGTATGTGAAGAAGGTCTTGCTCCTGACTTTGGCTGTGGTTTTGATGATGACAAACTCATCGACAAAAAGAAGAAAAGAAGACTTCGAAGAAACAACGCTACAAAGTTCATCAATTGTCTAGAAGTCTTAGTTTAGGTGAGTTATGCTTCTAAAGGTCTATTGATAATGGAATCGCAAGTGTACGATTAACTATCGCGTAATAAAAAGATCGAACCCAAGGGATAGGTGTTCTTATTATTATAAAATTTAGTACTTAAACAGAAAAATAAAAGATGAATAATTGTTGTTGGTTTGAGAACTAGAAAGAAACAATTGCATAAAATAATAAGAAAAAGAGATGGTGAACATTAAGCTCTTGGGTTGGTTTACATAGTCTATAAAAACATGCTAGCAATCTCTTACTAAATTCCTGAATTATAAATCCATTATCATGATGCTATAGCCTAGTGTAACTACAAGTTAATTCCTTAAGCATTGTAGATCTTTCTTTTTAATTACTAAACCCAATTCCTTGGCACCTAGTTAACTAAAGAAGAAGATGAAGAAGATGTTCAGGCCAACATAAAGTTACGTCCTTCCTAATTCCTTAGCGAAGTATACTTATAACCTTTTTTATTACCTAGTTCCCTTACTACTCACCAAATGGCCTTATGTAATAAGCAATAAGCAAAACCTCTTGTGATCATCAAGATAGAAATAAAGCATAAGGTAATAAAACTTGAATGGAAATAATATTCAGAAATGTAAGAAAAACTAGAACATGTATTATAAACTAAAACAACCCAAAAACTTAAAGAAGAATTTAGCCAAACATGGCTAAAGGAGACATTGAATTACCCTGGATAGGAGCTCAAATATGGCTTCCCACAAGTCCTAGGAACAATGCTCAAGAGGGAGAAAGAGAGAATACTTGTTGTATTCTAAGATGGTGTGCTTTACAAGTGCAAATTGCCTCCCTATTTATAGCAAAAAATCTGGCCTCAGTAATTAAATCCCACTTCCAGGTCGAGGCCCAGCGCTTGAGCGCTGGGTTCGAGCGCTGCAGCGCTGGATACTGATTCTTCAACTTCAAGCTTTTCCTTCCTTCTTCATGGTAGTGGGTTTTGAATGCCATAAAAACCCACTTATCAGCCCTTTAATCAATTCTGAAACCTCTCCTCCACTATCATCAATCCTCCACTCATCCTTTAATCCTTTTTTCCATGTGCTTAATTTAGAGAGTTGCTTCATATTCCTCTTTTTTACTTTTAGTCCTCTCTTGGTTAGCACTCCAATTCAAGCCCTTGAATTCTCTCAATCTTCACTTTTAGCCCTCCACTCTTGAACTTTCACATTTTGGACCTTGATTTCCTGAAACTTTACAAAGTGGTCCCTAGACAAAAATGATAACTAAACCAGCTTTTCCTAAAAATACAAAATAACTAGAAAAATTCCTAAAAATATAAAATAAAGCTAGAAAATCTAATAAAATCTAATCTACATGCAAAATGCAAAATAAATATAAAATCTACATAAAAACAATAAAAAGCCTACATGAGACTCAAAAATAATAAAATAAAAAGACTAAAAAGACCCTAAAATTATCATATAAAATCCACTCATCACACCACTATACCCAACGACAGCTTGTCCTCAGGCGACAAAACTTAAAGAAAAACTCGTCCCTGAGTTTAGAGAAAGTTTTTATCCGATTGAAATATGATAATTTTCAGAAAGTTTAGCGGATAAGGAAGACATGCATGTTTAATAGACAAAGAATCAAGAAAGTTAGGCTTGGCTTTTAACATGTTTGAGTTCATCAAATAAGCTCACAAAATGATATTCTCCATGAAAACAAGAAAGCTCAATGATCCTGCCTATAATTCAAATCAAAACTGAAGTAAAGCAACCAAGTGATGTTGAAGAGATTTTCAAGGTTGTAACTTGGCCAAAGGGTTGAACAATTTAAGGTATGGATTTCAAGAAATTGGCAACTCTAGTGGCTGACTCAGAAACTTGTTGTTAAGTGATTTTTCTTGACTTAAGAGCTTTAACAATTGAACATAAGGGTCCTCTCAATTTTTCTCCCCTTTTTTTTTTTTGAACAAAGTAGTGGAATGTATGGGATGAATGACTTGAATTTTACTCCCCTCATACTCTTTCTCACCCCACTACTTCATTAATTTTGTTTTTCCTAAGGCACATACCTTATTTTTTTCCAACTTTTTTTCTTCTTTTTTTTAGAGAGAAACCCACAAACATAGCTCTAAAAATTCAGCACATGAATCACAATAACAACTTTAAGAATTATCACAAAAAGTAGGCTCCAAAGAATGACTCTTTTAAGGCTCAAAAGGGGCTACTAGTGGATATAACATTCCAAGCAAAAATCTGAGTTTTCAAAAATTCCTATAATCTCTTCTCAACTCACAAAGTGTACAAAACTCCAATCAACATGCAACACAAGACAGAAAAATTTTACAATCAAGATTTCAGAGTCCTCAGCTCTCAGAAAAAGATAGGGTAAGTGGTACCCTTTTTAGAACTCAGAAAAAGACTTTTGCCAACAATCCAACAATCAAGATATCAAAATCCTTTCTACAGCATGCAATCCTAACCACTCCAAAACATAAAACCTTTTCACAAAGCAGTTCAATCAGATAAAGCATTCACAAAGCTATAGCAATATTCAGAATGGATAATATACTCAAGACTCATGCAAAAATAAAACAGAAAAGCTAAACTAAAAATAAAGCTAAAAACTATAAAAAGAAAAACAAAAAAAACTAAGAAGCTGGCATAGTACACAAATTTTCCACAAAGGTCCAAGGGAACCTCAATGCAAAAATCAAATTGAACACTTAAGTTCAAGAGGGTTCTTCCTCCTTTTGGTACCTATCCTGTAACATTGAACAAACAAAAGTCTTACAACCAGAAGCTTGCTTGACTTCTTAGTTCCAAGATCAGCACAAATAAAATCATGGGTTGAAAAATTGTGTTCACCTTAAAAACAAGAATTCTTGAGTTCCCAAAAAAAAAAATCAAAACCAGTGTAGAAACAAGGGAAAACTCAAAGAATCTAAAACCTTTCAGAAAATGGTAAACACAAAATTTTATTAAAAACTAAAAACAGCAAATAAAAACAAAATAGCAACACTGCTCGAGCTCCAACGCTTGAGCGTTGGGGATGCCAACGCTTGGGCGCTGTAATTAAAATAAAAACTGGGCAAGAAACAGGGGCTCAACGCATGTGCGTTGAGCCTCCAACGCTTGAGCGTTGGGGTTCCTGCAGCTATTTATTCAGCAAAACAAAACAAAAGCATTAGAAACACTTGGGTTGTCTCCCAAGAAGCCCAATGTTATAGTCTTTGGTAGACTTTTCACTAATCACTTTTCAACCGGGGTCTATTACAAAATTCATTAGACCCCGCAAATCATGCATATTTTGGCACAAGTACAACATGGTGCCAAATGATTTTTCAGCTAACAAGGCAACAATATTCAAATTAAAAATGGAAGAGATAAATAAATTCTCCCTTCCCTATTCTGTTCCTTGCTTTTCTGAACCTATAGCATAGGTTCCTTGAGGTTCTTCTTCCTCCATCTCCAATTTGTCTTTAAGGACAAATTCTACAATGGAGGTTTCTTTCACCTCCTCTTTTTGAACCACAAGTTCATTTTCATGAACAAGTGGTTGTTGTTCATCCCCGAGCTGCCTCATTAGAATGCCTTGTATCTTTACTTGTAGAATCTCCCTGGCCTTACATTCTTGCTCAGGACTTGGCAAAAATCCGGTTTTTCTCTTGCAATCTAAATCGGAGTAAAAATCGTCAATTAGAGTGAAGATATCCTGCTTCGTCTTCTCATATTCCTTTTCAACCTCAGCCCGGATTTTTGCCTCCCGTTGTTCGAATTTTTCAGCCATAATTCCTGACAATACTCAGCAAACAAAGTTAGCAGCACCAGTTCATCACAATTTTTTTTATATATATGTTTTCCTTTTTTTATATAAACAAAAAGTACTAAACAAAATAATAACAAGAACTTGAAAAGAACCTATCCCCGGCAACGGCGCCAAAAACTTGATAATGGAATCGCAAGTGTACGATTAACTATCGCGTAATAAAAAGATCGAACCCAAGGGATAGGTGTTCTTATTATTATAAAATTTAGTACTTAAACAGAAAAATAAAAGATGAATAATTGTTGTTGGTTTGAGAACTAGAAAGAAACAATTGCATAAAATAATAAGAAAAAGAGATGGTGAACATTAAGCTCTTGGGTTGGTTTACATAGTCTATAAAAACATGCTAGCAATCTCTTACTAAATTCCTGAATTATAAATCCATTATCATGATGCTATAGCCTAGTGTAACTACAAGTTAATTCCTTAAGCATTGTAGATCTTTCTTTTTAATTACTAAACCCAATTCCTTGGCACCTAGTTAACTAAAGAAGAAGATGAAGAAGATGTTCAGGCCAACATAAAGTTACGTCCTTCCTAATTCCTTAGCGAAGTATACTTATAACCTTTTTTATTACCTAGTTCCCTTACTACTCACCAAATGGCCTTATGTAATAAGCAATAAGCAAAACCTCTTGTGATCATCAAGATAGAAATAAAGCATAAGGTAATAAAACTTGAATGGAAATAATATTCAGAAATGTAAGAAAAACTAGAACATGTATTATAAACTAAAACAACCCAAAAACTTAAAGAAGAATTTAGCCAAACATGGCTAAAGGAGACATTGAATTACCCTGGATAGGAGCTCAAATATGGCTTCCCACAAGTCCTAGGAACAATGCTCAAGAGGGAGAAAGAGAGAATACTTTTTGTATTCTAAGATGGTGTGCTTTACAAGTGCAAATTGCCTCCCTATTTATAGCAAAAAATCTGGCCTCAGCAATTAAATCCCACTTCCAGGCCGAGGCCCAGCGCTTGAGCGCTGGCTACTGATTCTTCAACTTCAAGCTTTTCCTTCCTTCTTCATGGTAGTGGGTTTTGAATGCCATAAAAACCCACTTATCAGCCCTTTAATCAATTCTGAAACCTCTCCTCCACTATCATCAATCCTCCACTCATCCTTTAATCATTTTTTCCATGTGCTTAATTTAGAGAGTTGCTTCATATTCCTCTTTTTTACTTTTAGTCCTCTCTTGGTTAGCACTCCAATTCAAGCCCTTGAATTCTCTCAATCTTCACTTTTAGCCCTCCACTCTTGTACTTTCACATTTTGGACCTTGATTTCCTGAAACTTTACAAAGTGGTCCCTAGACAAAAATGATAACTAAACCAGCTATTCCTAAAAATACAAAATAACTAGAAAAATTCCTAAAAATATAAAATAAAGCTAGAAAATCTAATAAAATCTAATCTACATGCAAAATGCAAAATAAATATAAAATCTACATAAAAACAATAAAAAACCTACATGAGACTCAAAAATAATAAAATAAAAAGACTAAAAAGACCCTAAAATTATCATATAAAATCCACTCATCATCTATTAAAGCATAAAGGCTCTTAAAACACCTAAACTAATCAAGCTAAGTGTTTTCATAACTTAAAAGAAGTAGAAAACCTTAAGTCGATCTCAAAGGATCAAGTTTCTGGAAGATGGACTTCAGTGTAATCGATTTCAGGATTCTGGTAATCGATTACACCTAGGCAAGTAATCGATTACTTGTTGTTTGTAATCGATTACATGTTTGAAATTCAAATTCAAACTGAAACGGCTATTAGTGTAATCGGTTACACTAAGTGATGTAATCAATTACTAGAACGAAAAGTTACATCTTTTCATGAACCATTGTGTCCCAAACCTTTTGGAAAGGGTTGTGATGGTTCAAGGACGTTTCCCTTGCCTATATAAAGTCCATTTGAGTCCAGAACACAAGAGAGAACACACAACACATGAGAATACAACATTAGGCCAAAACTTTGTCAAAATTACTTCATCTTTTAGAACTTAAACCTTCAAGAGCCTAAATTCTCATGGTCTTCATGTTTATAAGAACACCTTTGTTGTTCATATCTTGAGGAACTCAGAATTATATTATGCTTAAAAGCCTTAAAGCATAAATTCTCATGATCAATCCATTTCTATGTTAAAGGATTGATACAGCCAATTGTAAAACTCTTCTTCATCTCTTTCTGTAAGATTGAGTTTTTTCACCGTGGTATTTGGTGAAGGGTTGTTGTCACTGAAAGTGTTATACTTTCAGGGTGTTGATTGAAGGTGGTTTAGCCTTCAAGGTCTGAGGGTGGTTTGCCTTCAGGAACTGAAAGCGGTTTGCTTTCAGGGGCTGTTGAAAGTGGTTTGCTTTCACAGGATATTGGTAGAAATTCTTGGGGTCCTTGGGTTAGGAACTTGTAAGATATTTTTATCAATAGTGGAAAAATGGATTGATCATCCTTCATCTTTTACTTTCAAGAAATAATCAATTCCGCTGCGATCACAACAATCATCTTGTGATTATCATCATCTTCAAAGTAACATTTTCAATAAGGCGAAAATCGGGGCAACACTAATTCACCCCCCCTCTCAGGTTGCTATCTATACTAACAATGTATTACATAGGTATTTATAGTTTAGAACCTATAAAACTGTCCTAGTAATCGATTACCATACATACTGTAATCGATTACCCCTGCTTTCAGTCCTCGTGCTTTTTCAAATCTTCTAAGTAATCGATTAACATAACTGCTGTAATCGATTACCTCAACGAAAACTGCCAGAATTTCAAAATTCCCTCCATCTTTATGAAATTCAAAATCAAGGAAACCGCTCTGTAATCGATTACTCAACTGCTGTAATCGATTACATGCTCGTGCTATATAATCTAAGCATTACATATCAATCAAAATTGTCTTCCAATTCCTATTTCGATTATCCTAATCCTCAATTTCTAACACCTTGAAATCCTGTTTCTATTCCTAAGAACCATCTACCCAATCTATCATGTCTTCATCTCACTTTCGTCCTTCCAATCCAATGAATTTAACCAGACTTCTTACTTCAACGAACCAACGGAATAGGTTTGTTTCAAGGTTCCTGTATCAAATTATCCGAAAACCCACGTATGGTGACTTGGATTCTTTTGTTGAGAGTGGTCATACCTTTCCGGCCTTCCTCAGGAATCAGGACCTAGAAGAGTTCATTGCCATAAGCAATCCATACTATCCAGAACTGGTTAAAATATTCTACTGTAATCTCGAGACACTAAGAGATGGATTTCAGAGTTCAATCAAGGGAATTCTCATTCGCTATTCCCTTTAAACTTTTGGGCGATGTCTTGGGCTCCCTTCCAACGATGCCTTCTTGGGTCCAAACTTTCCCTGCCCCTGTCCTGACTACAATCAAGAGTCTTTCTATCAGTCTCTGTGCAGATTCCAGCCATCCGAACTTCTAAAAATCCATCCTCCTCACACGACTTCTTGTCCGTATCATATTGACGTGCTCACCATGGACAATCATTTGCTTCATTATTTCATTAATCAAGTCCTTCTGCCACAAGAAACTCTTCTTGCTCAAATCAGTGAGTTAGAGTTACAGATCTTATATGGCATTCTCAACTGCCATAAAATTAATTGGGCCTTTCTGATCATGAATCACATGCTGAAGTGTCGGGACAATGTTGATTCTTTTCCTTACGCTTCTGTCATATCCCGCATCCTCATCTACTCAGGAGTACCAATAGCAAAACTTTATGATGAGCGGTCTTCTCATCTTAAGTGTGTTGACAACTCCATCCTCCCTTCTCTCGGGATATCGACTAATTTTGGCCTCTTTACTCTTACCTGCCAACTTCATGACGACGGTCGTGATTGTCAAATGAAGAAAACAATAGCTGATGAAGACCCTTCTGTCGATACTTAGTATTATAGGAGTCTTTTGTTTTCTTTTTTTCGCTGACCTTTGTAATTCTCTGTTTTTTGAATACTCTTTGTTGATTGACCTCTCTGTTGTTTACACTCTTTATGTTTTTATATAAGTGTTGGTTGTTGGCTATCACCTTTTTACATGTTTACCCCCAACCCCTATGCTTTATTTGAAATATACACTTGTATAGTTGTATGCCTGTTTTTGGCCTTTTCTTCTTTTTGATGAAGTCAAAAGGGGGAGAAAGGTTCTGTGTTCTTTAAAGACTATATGCAAGAATTCAACAAGTGAATCAGAAAGGGGAAGATATATTGGATTACATAAAACAGGGGGAGTTTTCAACAAAGAAGCATATCTGATCTTCAAGTTTCACATAATGTGTTTGACATCATCAAAAAGGGGGAGATTGTGAAGAAGGTCTTGCTCCTGACCCTAGCTGAGGTTTTGATGACGACAAACTCATCGGCAAAAAGAAGAAAAGAAGACTTAGAGGAAACAGTGCTATAAAGTTCATCATTTACCTAGAAGTCTTAGTTTAGGTGAGTTATGCTTCTAAAAGCTTCTCAAAGCATAAAGGCTCCTTAAAACATCTAAACTAATCAAAAAATCTAAACTAATCAAGCTTAATGTTTTCATAAATTAAAAGAAATAGAAAAACTTAAGCCGATCTTAAAAGTTCAAGTTTCTGGATGTTGGACGTAAGTTTAATCGATTTCAGCTTTCTGGTAATCGATTACACCTAGGCAAGTAATCGATTACTTCTTGCTTGTAATCAATTACATGTTTGAATTTGAAATTCAAACTATAACGGTTCTTAGTGTAATCGATTACCTAAGTGATGTAATTGATTACACACACGAAAAGTTGCATCTTTTCGTGAACCATTGTGTCTCAAACCTTTTGGGAAGGGTTGCATTGGTTCAAGGACGTTTCCCCTTGCCTATATAAAGTCCATTTGAGTCAGAACACAACAACACATGAGAATACATCATTAGGCCAAAGCTTTCTCAAAATAGTTCATATTCATTAAGTCTTTTAGCACTTAAACTTTCAAAGAGCCTAAATTCTGAGTTCATGATCTTCATGATTAAGAGAACACTTTAAGTTGTTCATATCTTGAGGAACTCAGAATCTTATTATGCTTAAGAGCCTTAAAGCATAAATTCTCATGATCAATCCACTTGTATGTTAAAGGATTGATACAGTCAAATTGTAAACTCTTCTTCATCTCTTTCTGGTAGATTGAGTATTCACCGTGGATCTCGGTGAAGGGTTGTTGTTACTGAAAGTGGTGTACTTTCAGGGTGTTGATTGAAGGTGGTCTAGCCTTCAAGGTCTGAAGGTGGTTTGCCTTCAGGAACTGAAAGTGGTGTACTTTCAGGGGCTGTTGAAAGTGGTATACTTTCACAGGTGATTGATAGAAATTCTTAGGGTACTTGGTGTAAGAACTTGTAAGAGATTTTTATCAATAGTGGAAAAATCCTCAAGGGATTTTCTTGAGGGACTGGACGTAGCCTTCGGTGGATAGAAGGTGAACCAGGATAAAATTATGTGTGTGAATTCTTCTACCCTTCATCTTTACTTTCAAGAAACGCTTATTTCCGCTGCAATCGTTTGCATTTATATTTATCTTGAAAGTAAGAAGGTATCAAGGCGAAAATCGGGTAAACCTGATTCACCCCCCCTCTCAGGTTGTTATCTATACTAACAATTGGTATCATAGCCTGGTTTAGGAAAGTTGCTCCTAAGATCCGGGAAAAGATGGCATCCTCTTCCAACCATGGAACCAGTGAAGGATTCAACATAAATAGACCACCATACTTCAATGGAGAACACTATGACTTCTGGAAGATCAAGATGAAAATCTTTATAAAGTCATTAGACGGTGAAATATGGAAAGCCATTGAAGAAGGTCCGTTTGTACCTATGAGTGAAGTGGGAGATAGCAGACAAGCAAAACCAGAAAACACTTGGAATGAAGAAGAAAAGAAGAAGGCTCAGAATGATCTTAAAGGAATGAATATTCTTACATCTGCCCTAGGCATGGATGAGTTTTTCAAAGTATCAACATGTACAACAGCGAAAGAAATATGGGATACGTTGATGGTGACTCATGAAGGAACAGATGAAGTCAAGAGATCAAAAATCAATACTCTATCTCAAGAATATGAAATGTTCAGAATGCTTCCAGGAGAAAAGATATTGGATATGCAAAAACGATTCACTCATTTGATTAACCATTTGATTGCTCTTGGTAAACAGTTTTCAAACAGTGACTTGTACATGAAAGTTCTAAGATCACTGACAAGAGCATGGCAACTGATGAGTGGATATTATATGATGTTTTCAGGTTGTTTTTAGTCTTTTTATTTTATTATTTTTGATTCACATATAGGATTTTTATTATTTTTATGTAGATTTTATATTTATTTTGAATTTTGCATATAGAATAGTTTTTATTTGTTTTTCTATCCTTATTTTGTATTTTTAGGAATTTTTATAGTTATTTTTTATTTTTTAGAAAAAGCTGGTATAGTTATCATTTTTGTCGAGGGACCAATTTGTAAAGTTTCAGGAAATCAGGGATCAAAGTGTGAAAGTTCAAGAGTGGAGGATTAAAAGTGAAGTTTCAAAGAATTAAAGGACCAGAATTGAAGTTCTAGTAAAGAGAGGGCTAAAAGAGAAAAAGAAGAATATGAAGCAACTCTCTTCAATTTAGCACATGGAAAATAAGCTTGAAGAAATTGATGGTAGTGGGAAGGAAGTTTCAGAAATGATTAAGGGCTGAGTGGTGGCCATTGAAGGCATTGAAAACCCATTACCATGAAGAAAGGAAAAGCTTGAAGATGAAGCAGCAGGCGACCCCACGCTCAAGCGTTGGGACTCTGACTAGGAGATGAGTCAGATTTCCACCCAGCGCTCAAGCGTTGGAAAGCCAGCGCTCAAGCGCTGGGTCTCGGTCTGATAGTGGAATTTTAGTGCATCCCAACGCCCAAGCGTTGGGAATGCCAGCGCTCAAGCGCTGGAGGGTGAATTTTTACTATAAATAGGGGCCTTTTCTTCACTTGTAAGACACACTTATTCAGAATACAACAAGTGTTCTTCTTTCCCCCTTAAAGATCATTGTTCCTAGGAATTGTGGGAAGCCATACTTGAGCTCCTATCAGGGTAATTCAATGATTCTTTTAGCCATGCTTGGCTAATTCTTTTTTAAGTTTCTTGGGTTGTAGTAGTTTATAATTTATGTTTTAGTATTGTTTCTACATTTCTGAATAATATATCCAATTCATGTTTTATTTCTTTGTTCTTCATTCATCTTGGTGCACAAAAGATATCTTGCTTTCTACTTATATCATAAGGCCATTTGGTAAGTAGTAAGGGAAATAGGAAATAAAAAAGGTTATAAGTATATATCTCTTAAGGCAATTAGGATAGACGTAACTTTGTGCTGGCCCGAATTCATTCTTCATCTTCTTTTCTACAAGGCTATGTATTTAGTAATTAGGAAGAAAGTTCTACATTTCTTCAGGCAATTAACTTGTAGAAAATTCTAGGTTAAAGCATCATGAACTTGGACTTAAAATTCAGAAATTAAGTAGTAACTTGCTAGCATATTTTATAGACTATGTAAATCAACCCAAGAGCTTAATTCTCATCATCTTTATCTCTTATCATTTTATGCTTTTATTTATGCTTGTTCTAAAAACCATCATCAAATATATATCATTTAATTTTTCTGCTCAAGTACTAGATAATATAATAATAAGACACCTATCCCTTGTGTTCGATCTTTTTATTACACGATAATCAACCGTGCACTTGCGGTTTGGCTATCAAGTTTTTGGCGCCGTTGCCGGGGATAGGTTCTTTTCTTGTTATTATTTTGTTTAGTACTTCTTGTTTATATAAAAAAAAAAAATTGTATTGAATAGGTGCTATTGACTTCTTTTGCTTTTCTGCATGGTAGGACATTTTGAATTCGACCCTGAAATTGAAAGAACTTTGCATTGCAGATTAGCGAAGCAAAGGAGATTAGCAAGGGCCATGTCTGAAACACAAGCGCAAATGGAGGAGCGCCTTCGTGCTGAATACAATGCACGGGTAGAAGATGAAGTCCAAGCTAGACTTCAGAGGCAGAGAACTGAGGAGGAAGAGCGGGATGCCAACCGTTCCCTTCGTGATATCACAGCCCCCCAGGTAGATTACAATTTTGAGGGGAGTATTGTGGTTCCGGAGGGTGCACTACCAAATTTTCAGATTCCTCCACACTTCATCTCTTTGGTTAGTCAGAACCAATTTGGTGGAAGTGTCAATAAAGACTGCCACACACGATTCACCAGGCATTGCTCCACCTTAAGGAGAAATGATGCTCACTTGGATACGGTAAGACTTATGCTGTTTCCATTTTCCTTAAGAGATGTGGCAGAGGAGTGGTTATCTTCACAACCACTCAGAAGAATTACTTCATGGGATGATTTGGCCGAGAAATTCACGGCCAAATTTTTCCCTTACAACCGCATAAGGAAGTTGAAGCAGGAAATCAACTCCTTCATTCAACAAGATGCTGAAAACCTGTATGAGACATGGGAGAGGTTCAAGGGACTTCTCAGAAGGTGCCCAGGTCACAACATCTCTATCGCAGATCAGGTAGATAAATTTTATGCAGCTTTGAATGATTATACCAGGGACAAGCTGGATACTGCTGCAAGTGGGGCATTTGATGCTTTGCCACCACAGGGAGCTCTTGATTTAATCAACAAACTTGCTGCAAGAGCTGCCCATTCAAACCAGGACCGGGCAATAAGGAAAGGTATTTATGAGGTTGAATCTTTTGATTCCATTGTTGCTTCAAATAGACTTTTATCCAAGAAAGTTGATGCAATGGTCAAAAGAATGGAAGGTGTTCAAATGAGCCCGGAGGAGGCGGAATTGGAGGCTGAGGTTAAAGCTATGGGGAATTTCCAAAATTCCTATGGAAATACCTATAATCCAAGCTAGAGAAACCACTGCAACTTTTCTTGGAGGGACCAAGGGGGTGGTCAAGGAGAAGCCAGGAAACAGTTTCAGAGGCCATTCCAGAATCAGAGGCCACCAATGCCTTTGAACCCAAACCAGGGAAGGAAGAGTTTGGAAGAAATTGTTGGTGAAATAGGCCAACAAACTGCACAATTCATGAACGAGACAAGGACAAGTGCTTAGAATCATGAAGCCTCTATTAGAAATTTGGAGGTTCAGGTAGGCCAGTTGGCCAAGACCATCTCAGAAAGGATTCCAGGTACTTTTCCATCTGATACTCTTGTTAATCCAAAGGAGAATGTAGAGAATGTTTCTGCCATCACTCTTAGGAGTGGTAAAAATATGCCTGAAAGGGTAGTGGAAATTGAACAAGAGGTGAATTGTGAAGAAAAAGAAAAGGAGAGGAGTGTGCCTATTGTTGCTGAAAAAATTGTTGAAAATGTAATTCCTCCTTCTAAGAAAATTGGCAAAGTACAATTTCCTAAAGCTTTAAAAAATAATTTGGAAAAACAATTCTCAAGATTTCTTGAGATTTTCAAAAGAATTCAAATAAACATCCCTTTCTCTGAAGCTTTGGAACAAATGCCTACTTATGCCAAGTTTATGAAGGACATTTTATCTAGAAGGAGGAAGTTGAGTGAGATTGATGAAACTGTAATGCTAACTGAGGAGTGTTCAGCAATGGTATCAAGAAAGTTTCCCCAAAAGTTGAAGGATCCGGGGAGCTTTACTTTACCCGTGGAAATTGAGGGATTGCCAAATGCAAAGGCTCTTTGGGATTTAGGAGCCAGTATTAACCTCATGCCACTCTCCATGTTTAGGAAATTGGACATGGGAGAGGCCACTCCTACTCTTATATGCTTACAGTTGGCAGACAGGTCAATAAAATACCCCTATGGGGTGGCTGAAGATGTGCTGGTAAGGGTTGACAAATTTGTCTTCCCGGTTGATTTTGTGATCCTCGACATGGAAGAAGACTCCAAGGTACCATTAATTCTTGGACGGCCATTCCTTGCTACAGGAAACGCCAAGATTAATGTGGCAGAAGGCCTCCTATCTTTGAAGGTAGGGGATGAAAAGGTCAAGTTTTCTGTATTCCGGACTTGTAAACATTATGAGTCCGAAGAAGAGGATGAGTTCAAAGATAATGTATGTATTACGAAAAGAAAGAGTACCCCTAATTGATTAAAGAGAATGGTCTATCTCGGACCTTAACAATGAGCTGGTTGGGAGACAACACAACTTAGGATAGTTTAAGTTTCTGTCTTTTTAATTTTCTGCATCATTCTTGTAAATAAATAAAAGAAAAGAACTCTATGTTTTGCTGCAGGAGGGGCCAGCGCTCAAGCGCTGGAGGCCAATGCTCAAGCGTTAGGCCCCTGTAAAAGTCCTCTGATTCCAGTGAATTCCAGCGCTCCAGCGCTGGAGGGCTAGCGCTCATGCGCTAGGCCCCTGGAATCCCAGTTTTTATTTTTCTTATTTCCAGCGCCAGAGCGTTGGAAACCCAGCGCTTAGGCGCTAGGACCTCTGATTGCCCAGTGTTTGTTTTTATCCAGTGCCCAAGCGTTGGCATCCCCAACGCTCAAGCGCTGGAGCTCGGGCAGTCTTGCTGTTTTGTTTTTTATTTGCTGTTTTTTGTTTTTTTTTTAATAAATTTTGTGTTCACTATTTTCTGAAAGTTTTAGATTCTATGAGTTTTCCCTTGTTTCTACAATGGTTTTGATTTTTGGGAACTCAATAATTCTTGTTTTTAAGGTGGACACAATTTTTCAACCCATGATCTTATTTGTGCTGTTTTTGGAACTAACAAGTCAAGCAAGCTTCTGCTTGTGAGACTTTTGTTTGTTCAATGTTACAGGATAGGTACCAGAAGGAGAAAGAGCCCTCTTGAACTTAAGTGTTCAAAATTGATTTTTGCATTGAGGTTCCCTTGGACTTTTGTGGAAAATTTGTATACTGTGCCAGCTTCTTAGTTTTTATAGTTTTTAGTTTTATTTTTATTTTAGTTTTTCTGTTTTATTTTTGCATGAGTGTTGAGTATATTATCCAGTCTGAATATTGCTACTGTTGCTCTGTGAATGTTTTATCTGATTGAACTGCTTTTGAAAAGGTTCTATGTTTTTATGCGGTTAGGATTGCATGCTGTTAGAAATGATTTTGACATCTTGATTGTTTTGGTTGTTGGCAAAGTTTTTATGAGTTCTAAAAAGGGTACCACTTACCCTATGTTTTTCTGAGAGCTGAGGACTCTGAATGCATGATTGTGAAATTTTTCTGCCTTGTATTGCATGTTGATTGGGATTTTGTTTACTTTGTAAGTTGAGAAGAGATTATAGGCATTTTTGAAAACTCCGAGTTTTGGTTTGAAAAGAAAAAATCCACTAGTAGCCCCTTTTTGAGCCTTAAAAGAGTCATTCTTTGGAGCCTACTTTGTGTGATATTTTAAAGTTGTTATTGTGATTCATGTGCTGAAATTGCTAAAGCTATGTTGTTGGGTTTCTATCTAAAAAAAGAAAAAATTAAAAAAATAAGGTATGTGTCTTAGAAAAAATAATGAAGTGGTGGGGTGAGAAAGAGTATGAGGGGAGTAAAATTCAAGTCATTCATCCCATACATTCCACTACTTTGTTCAAAAAAAAGAAGAGAAAAGAAAGAGTTGACAGAACCCTTGTGTTGAATTGTTTAAGCTCTTAGTTGAAAAAATCACTTAACAACAGATTCTGAGTCAGCCACTAGAGTTGCCAATTTCTTGAAATCCACACCTTGAATTGTTCAACCCTTTGGCCAAGTTACAACCTTCAGAAATCTCTTCAAAGATACTTGGTTGCATGGTTTCAGTTTTGATTTGAATGATAGGCAGGATTATTGAGCTTTCTTGTTTTTCATGGAGAATATCATTTTGTGAGCTTAATTGGTGAACTCAACATGTTAAAAGCCAAGCCTAACTTTCTCGATTAAATATGTGTAAACTTGCATGTCTTCCTTATCCGCTAAGGTTTCTTTGAAAGGTTTTTTGTGCTTCAAGTTTTAATCAGATAAACTCTTTCTATACTTAGGGACAAGTTTCTCTTTAAGTTTTGTCGCTTGAGGACAAGCTGTCGTTAGGTATAGTAGTGTGATGAGTGGATATTATATGATGTTTTCAGGTTGTTTTTAGTCTTTTTATTTTATTATTTTTGAGTCACATATAGGATTTTTATTATTTTTATGTAGATTTTATATTTATTTTGCATTTTGCATATAGAATAGTTTTTATTAATTTTTCTATCTTTAATTTATATTTTTAGGAATTTTTATAGTTATTTTTTATTTTTTAGAAAAAGCTGGTATAGTTATCATTTTTGTCCAGGGACCAATTTGTAAAGTTTCAGGAAATCAGGGATCAAAGTGTGAAAGTTCAAGAGTGGAGGATTAAAAGTGAAGTTTCAAAGAATTAAAGGACCAGAATTGAAGTGCTAGTAAAGAGAGGGCTAAAAGAGAAAAAGAAGAATATGAAGCAACTCTCTTCAATTTAGCACATGGAAAATAAGCTTGAAGAAATTGATGGTATTGGGAAGGAAGTTTCATAAATGATTAAGGGCTGAGTGGTGGCCATTGAAGGCATTGAATGTTAGAGTCAAATAATTAAATGAATTATTATGTTTTGATAATCAACAATTTATTTAAGGTTTATATTACTTAAGATAGAATTTCTAACATAGTGAAAATTATCATGTACAGGAATAACTATCTCTAAAAGGACTGAATGAGCTTCAAAGCATCAACAAGAAAAACACTCCATCAGAAGAGTTCATCCAGTCACCTTAAAGGAAAGGACTCTTGCATAAGAAAGTCCGGTGATTCAAGAGAGCTAAAGCGGCAACAACATTCAACGTTCTCTCTCAAGGACACTTCATCAGAATCTACTTGCTCAAGTCAAGGTTTATCTCAAAAAGATAAAACAATCTGCCACTCAAACCTAAAGTTATCAAAAGATGACCGCTTCGGGCTTGAAGTTTCTCTAGCATCATAAAAAGAAGTTGTGAATCAACTCTCTCAGATGGAAAACTTCAATGGAACCAAAAGAAAAGATTCAGTCTTCTACAAGCCAAGAAGATTCCAATAGTTAAGGAGAACTGAATGAAGGAAAGTTCGTCCGCCAATACAACTTCTCTGCAGTGGAACTTCAAGCGTTAAATAGTGTAAAACTAGCTATAACAAAGATAACAACCAAGTATGTAGGAAGGCTTTCCACTCAAGGGATAAACCTAAGGCAGTCTAAAAGTTCGGATACTTTAGGATCTCGTCATGCTTGGAGCAACCATAAGGTTGATCAAGCCTTATGGACCAACTCCCTAGCAATCAAAGCCGAAACATCCTAACTGCGGACATAAACAACAAGCAACTCAGCATGGAAAAATCCGTTCCCCGACAGCTCTGGTTTTCCCAACCGGAGCTCTGATACCACAATGTAACACCCTGATTTTCAAGGCTTTACTATAGCAAATAAACAGTAAATAAATATGCAGGGATTGTCCAAAATATAGAAAAGAGTGGGTATTTTTTTTTTGGCAAAACATTTACTTTTTTCGAAATATACTATGAAGAGATGCATTAGCAATATAATTACCTACATTCGTAAATAGCCACACATGTGGCATAAAGTGACTGGCCAACAGCTTAGAAATAATTTACAAAATGAATTATTCGAGTTCAAAAGATCTACTGCGAGTTGTAAGAAATTAAACTAAACTCCCTACACGAAAACTCAGACATGCCTAAATTTATACAAATCAATCAACAGCTACGACAGGTCTTCTTGCAAAAAGGAACCTTTCTTCTAACTCGATCTCCCTTGAATTGACATCTACTTGCAACCTCTGACTAAGGGTTGTCCGACTGGCGATGGATCATCGGCAACCACACACAACAGACAAGCAAGGGTCAACTTCATAAAAAAAAAAAAAACATATGGCAATACGAGACATAGCATACAACATTAGCTGACATATTCCTACGTTGAGAGAATGCAGGAAAACAAAATTTAATAAACATACAAGTTAGTTTTCCTACCAAACCCAAAAACCCATTAAATTAGCATGTTGTCTCTATATGCCTAAGCCATTTGGGTTTTAAACAAAACGCATTACGCGGTGTCACAAGGAATTTTGTTTATAGCAACGCACCTCGCGCTGTCTTCTAAGACATTTATTTATCCAGATGTAGCGCCAACTCTGATTCGTGGGAGGTGGGACATTTCCCCAGTGTAGGTACGACAGTGGCTTTCCATCGACCACTGTGATTCGCCACTTTTGCAGGTGCTGCGTAGGCTCTCCTGCTCTTTATACGTCTCCCAGGTCAGGCTCGAGCAACTCTATATATAGTTACTTACCGCATGGAATGTATATTCACTTCTCTACCCAATCTAGGTTTTACTTGTCTTTATACATTGCCTAAGTTAGCTTCATAATTAACACAATTATGTAGAGCATGGGTACATATCAAATAGATATAAAACATACTTGTCTTTATACATTGCCTAAGTTAGCTTCATAATTAACACATTTATGTAGAGCATGGGTACATATGAAACAGATATAAAACATGTGCGGAAATGAAAGCATGCTTATAGTTAATAGTACAACAAGATCTTAAATCAATTCATGACGCACAAACAAACAAAACCACGATGTCAAACATCAAAAAATTCTAATCCAGCATATCAGATGCCTGCACACAACCTGCACACAGCCTGCTGGATGGATAGTCTTGCTATTCCAAACAGTTGAAAAATGACGACGTCGTCGTCTTGAGGAACATCCCTGCATACAAAATTCATGAGTAGAGAAAAATAATAACATGAACGAGTTCCTCACTCCAATTCCCTACGTAGCGGAAACGTTGTTTTTACGAATTCGAGTCCCTTTGTCGAAGGTGCAGACCACGTGGAGGCTAAGTGTAGGCTGTGTGCAAGCTAAGTGAAGGTTGTGTGCAGGCTACGTGCATACAATATGATGGGGATAACAAGTTTATCCCCAATCCGCTATGTGCAGACTCTTTGCAACAACCCGAACGATCGGGCCATATTACACCTTAACTGCATCATGACATCCTGATTGTTTCTAACATGATTGCTAGGCATGTTCTGAGCTGCTTATTGAGTGCTTTTTGGTTGAAATTCTACTTGTGTTATGATCGATGTTTGCTTGTAAATTACCCTGCATAACTTGTATGCTTATCATATTTATTTTCCTACATCCTCTCGATGTATATATCTGTTTGTCGATATATATATATATATATATATATATATATATATATATAAATTGCTATATGCATTGTTTGTTTTAGAAGTTGACCCTTGCTTGTCTGTTGTGTGTGTTTACCGGTGATCCGTCGCCAGTCGAACAGCTTAGCCAGAAGTTGTAGGAGGATTGCCAATTTCAAGAGAGATCAAAACGGAAGATGGATTCTTAGTTGCAGGACGACTCCTCCCAGGCGTTTGATTCTTTATGTATGCTTATGTAGTAGAGTAGGGAGTCTTAATTTATTCCCTACTACTGGCAGCAAAGTCTTTTGAACTTAAAGTAATTCGTTGAAATTTATTTCTAAGCTGCTGGCCAGTCTTTTTATGCCTCATGTGTGGCTATTTACGAATCAGGGTAATTATATTATTAATGCATCTCATCTTGGCATATTTCGAAAAGGAAGTGTTTTGAAAAAAATATACCCTCTTTCTACATTTTGAAAACGTTTTTGCATATTTAATTACTGTTCATTTGCTACAGTAACGCCTTGAAAATCAGGGTATTACATTATGGTATCAGAGCTCCGGTTGAGAATACCAGAGCTTGTCGGGGAAAGGGTTTTTCTATTCTAGGTTGTGTGTTTTTGTGTGTGTCTGCAATTAGGATGTTTCAGCTTTGACTCCTAGGGATTTGGCTTGTTAGGTCTGATCAACCTTATGGCTGCTCCAAGCATGATGAGATCCTGAAGTATCCAAACCTCTAGATTGCCTTAGGTTTATCCCTTGAGTGGAAAGCCTTCCTACATATTTGGTTTTTATCTTTGTAATGGTTGAGCTAAACGCGGTTTATTCACTCATTTTGATGAATGGTGAGGACCGCTAGAAACTACGTGACTTTTCTCTGCCATTTATTTGGCAGTATTCTCTGTTGTGGATGTTTTGATAGTTAAACTGTTGCGTGTTTGTATGCTGATGATTATGAGAAGAGCTTCTTGTCTTGTCTGTTATAAAAGAAAAAAAAAAATATATATATATAT
Organism: Acmispon strigosus; assembly: GCA_030819835.1. NCBI lineage: Eukaryota > Viridiplantae > Streptophyta > Magnoliopsida > Fabales > Fabaceae > Acmispon > Acmispon strigosus. The sequence continues at coordinate 13,265,725 of JAUAMA010000004.1, read as the reverse complement.
ATATATATATGTATGTATATATATACACCCCCTACAATCTCTGAATGAGCCGATTATCTTAGAACCATGTGGAACTCGATAGTCCATGTAGGATAAAACAGAGTGTCTCTGAATGTTTTATAGAGAACCTTGTAGGAACCGCTCGAAGAAAGGACTCCGACAATGTTCTTCTATCGGTCAGCATTGAAGAGAGAAGGAAAATGAAGATGTGAATCGTACAAACGACACAAGACCCAACTCAGAAGCAACTTAGGGGTTACGCCTGCTCTGTCCACCGAGTACAAGTGATAGATAAAGGATTTAACTCGGAGTGGTCACGCAAGGGTAAAGTGTTTCGCTTTGGGAAAGCGCCAGCGTTGCTAATAAAGAAGAAGGACAGGAGGTCTCGAGTGGGTACCAAAAGTATGGGTACCAAAAGTTTACAATGATTTATGTTGCAAATTTCCACGACAAAAGGAAACCTAGATTGCAATGACGATCAACAGAAGCTGATCAATCATTGAGTTCAAGTGAAGCAACTTTTTATCTACAATATGCTATTAGATTGATGCTCGCTCTAAAAGAATTATGCTGTGTTCTCACCAACAACAATTGCTTTTGGAGTAGCGGTAAGCGTTAAAGGTCCAACAGTGGTATGTACTGAAGGTCCAATATCAACCTTCGCTAAGGTTGAAAACACGAAGTAGAAGATCTCTCAGACGAACACATCTCGTTATTGTCTGGGTAAGGGCTCATAACCTCCAAATTATTTGAAGCCAGACGGATACCTTTTTCAGTCCTTTTCTGGTAACTTTCCGGTTCGAAAGAACATTGTCAGATTCAAACCCATACCTTCTGACTCAACTGAACTAGCCTTGGTTGGGGATCTTGTTGGCAGGTCAAAGCACCATATGCTCTGAGGCAGGCTGTGATTATAATCTGGCATCAACCTTAAAACTCATACTTTACGAGTAATGAGCTCACAGGAAGTACTCTTAATCACTTCTACCTGACAAGTAATATCATCTGATGTTATACTGGCTCTACTATATTTTTGATATCTCATCAAATGTTACTAATGAAACTCTATTGCAAGAATTCTCTATAACGCATGCAGGATGAAGACATAGATCGAATTGAAGATCTTCTCAGGCTTACTGATCCATCAAGAAGACAACGAAGATTACGATTCATCTAAACAAAGTCTATTAAAGATATCTTGAAGAAAAACATCTTGAAGAGGCTTAAGAAAGAAGAACCCAAAGTACACACTGGATGAATGCAAACTTAAAAGTTCAGAAATTCAGGTCAAGAAGAATATATGATGGTGGCTATTCTGGAAACTGTCTAAAAAGAAAAATGACTAACTGTGGAGCCAGACGAACACAAATGTAGGCAACGTCTGCTCTAGACAAAGTCTGACACAAGGAAGAAGGGATCAAACGATCAAGGCTTTGTCATCGTCTGGTGATGACTCCGTCTCACTATAACTGCATCATTCAAACTAAATTCGTCCGAAAGTAACTGAAAGGACATAATTTGGAGTCCACGTAGCTAACGTTCAAGTTACTGGTAAACAATTGTATCGTTTCAAATATTGGCTTCCTCAACACGCAGTAAATCTTTCAACTACCATGACTGCACATTTATAGCTTTTCATTTAATGCGCGTGTTGTGTCTATTCTCTCTCACATCAACTTTTAATGTTAATCATTTCACTACAAGAATCGAGAAAACCCTTTCGTATTCCATACACACTTAACAAAAGATTATCTGAGAATAGAACATTACACTTACGACTCATTTTTCCTACCTTCAGAATCTCTTGCCATCTCCTCTACCTGTATTCTTGCAACCGCTAACAATCTTTTGTAGAAATTTCCTCAATGGCACCCAAGAAGCAAGTTGCTACTAAATCAAAGTTGACCCCCGCTCAAAAAGCTGTGGTGACTCAAAGAAAGAAGAACATTTTTGCCAACCGCCTTGAACAGGAAGAGAAATTAGGACTGCAGAAGATCTCCAACCTAGGAAAAAGGAAACTTTTTATTATTTTGTTTAGTGCTTTTTTTTTATATATATAAAAAAAAAAAAAATTATTTGTGTGATGAACTGGTGCTGCTAATTTTGTTTGCTGAGTATTTTCAGGTATAGCAATGGCTGAAACATTTGAACAAAGGGAGGCAAAAATCCGGGCTAAACTTGAAATAGAATATGAGAAAAAGAAGCAGGAAGCTTTCACTCTTATTGACGAATTCTATTTTAATTTAGAGTGCAAGCGAAATGCAGGATTTTTGCCAACTCCTGAGCAAGAATGTAAGGCCATGGAGGAGTTACAAGTGAAGATACAAGACATTCTAAGGAGGCAGCCCAGGGATGAACAACAACCACATGTTCATGAAAATGAACTCGTGGTTCAAAGAGAGGAGGTGAAAGAAACCTCCATTGTAGAATTTGTCTTTGAAGACAAATTGGAGATGGAGGAAGAAGAACCTCAAGGGACCTATGTAATAGGTTCAGAGAATCAAGGCAAAGCACAAGAAGGGAAAAATTGTCTTATCCCTTCTATTTGTAATTTTGTTAGTGTTGCCTTGATGGCTGAAAATTCATTTGGCACCATGATGTTTTTGTGCCAAAATTTGCATGATTTGCGGGGTCTAATGAATTTTGTAATAGACCCCGGTTGAAAAGTGACTAGTGAAAAGTCTACCAAAGACTATAACATTGGGCTTCTTGGGAGACAACCCAAGTGTTTCTATTGCTTTTGTTTTGTTTTGCTGAATAAATAGCTGCAGGAACCCCAACGCTCAAGCGTTGGAGGCTCAACGCACATGCGTTGAGCTCGGGCAATTTTCTGCTTTTTATTTTATTTTCTGTTTTTTTTATAAATAATTTTGTGTCCACCAGTTCTGAAAGTTTTTAGATTCTATGAGTTTTCCCTTTTTTCTACAATGGTTTTAATTTTTGGGAAACTCAAGAATTCTTGTTTTTAAGGTGGACACAATTTTTCAAACCCATGATCTTATTTGTGCTGTTTTTTGGAACTAACAAGTCAAGAGAGACTTATTTGCAAGAGACTTATTTGATAAACTCTTCTTCTCTGAGATGGCTGTAACTTTTGGTTGCCATACTCTTGTAAGTGATCTTAGAACTTTCATGTTCAAGTCACTGTTTGAAAATTGTTTACCAAGAGCAATCAAATGATTAATCAAATGAGTGAATCGTTTTTTCATATCTAATACCTTTTCTCCTGGAAGAATTCTAAACATTTCATATTCTTGAGATAGAGTATTGATCTTTGATCTCTTGACTTCATCTGTTCCTTCGTGAGTCACCATCAACGTATCCCATATTTCTTTCGATGAAGTACACGTTGGTACTCTGAAAAATTCATCCATGCCAAGGGCAGATGTAAGAATGTTCATTCCATTGAGATCATATTGAACCTTCTTCTTTTCTTCTTCACTCCAAGTACTTTCTGGTTTTGGTCGTGAAGTTCCTTCTTCTTCGGTTGTTACAGGCACAAAGGGACCTTCTTCAATGGCTTTCCATATTCCTGCGTCTAATGACTTTATAAATATCTTCATCTTGATTTTCCAGAAGTCATAATGTTCTCCATTGAAGAATGGTGGCCTGTTTATGTTGAATCCTACACTGGTTCCATGATTGGAAGAGGATGCCATCTTTTCCCGGATCTTAGGAATAACTTACCTAAACATCCGCTCTGATACCAATTGTTAGTATAGATAGCAACCTGAGAGGGGGGGTGAATAAGTGTTGCCCCGATTTTCGCCTTATCGAAAATGTTACTTTCAAGATGATAATAATCACAAGATGATTGTTGTGATCGCAGTGGAATTGATTATTGCTTGAAAGTAAAAGATGAAGGATGAAGGAAATAACACACAGAGTTTTATCCTGGTTCACCTTCAATCCACCGAAGGCTACATCCAGTCCCTCAAAGAAACCCCTTGAGGATTTTTCCACTATTGATAAAAATCTCTTACAAGTTCCTAACCCAAGGACCCCAAGAATTTCTACCAATATCCTGTGAAAGCAAACCACTTTCAACAGCCCCTGAAAGCAAACCGCTTTCAGTTCCTGAAGGCAAACCACCCTCAGACCTTGAAGGCTAAACCACCTTCAATCAACACCCTGAAAGTATACCACTTTCAGTGACAACAACCCTTCACCGAATACCACGGTGAAAAAAACTCAATCTTACAAAAAAAGATGAAGAAGAGTTTTACAATTGGTTGTATCAATCCTTTAACATAGAAATGGATTGATCATGAGAATTTATGCTTTAAGGCTTTTAAGCATAATATAATTCTGCGTTCCTCAAGATATGAACAACAAAGGTGTTCTTATAAACATGAAGACCATGAACTCAGAATTTAGGCTCTTGAAGGTTTAAGTTCTAAAAGATGAACTAATTTTGACAAAGTTTTGGCCTAATTTAGGCTCTTAGAAGAGATCGTTTTCTCAAACTGAAGATGAGTTGTCATACACCTCTTGGTGGATCAGAGCATTAATGGCGAAAAAGACAGAATTAAGCGCCATATACCTTGAAGATTCAAATTCTCTGACATTCCTTAATTCAAGCTACTTTTGATGAATTAACGGTGATATCCTCTGATCATCGTATCTCCTCAACGGCCAAATCCAAATCTTCTGGTCAGAGCATTAATTGCCATATTAGCTGTAATGCACATGCATTAATTGCAGCCTCTGAGAATCAGAACAAAAGCATTACCAGATGACGTCCCTCTCTATCTGTTGAAGAAACATTCTTCACTTGGCAGACTACAACAAACAGATGCAGAAGTATCCGTTACTCACAATCAAGCAAAGATTCAACGGAACTATTTTGTTAAGATCTTCTTCAGTGCATCCTACTGAAGATATAAATAGTGGCCTCTGCATCATCTTCAAATTGGCGACTTACAAACTATCAAAGCATTCAAATCCTTCAAGTCAGTTTACAATTTGAACAAGCTTTAGCCAAGAACACTCAGTAACTCTAGCTTTCCAATTTTCTGAGTTTAGTCGCCAATTAGTGTGAAATCTCTATAGAGTGAAAACTCTTATTCTTCTCACACAAATCCTTCAGAGAATCAATTTGTATATCATCTCTGAATCTAGAACCTCATAGTTTCTACCCACTCTTTGTGAAGAGATCTCTGTAGAAAACAAACCTTCTTGAAAAAGAATTGGGAGAAGTCCTGTCGAATACTTGAGAGATAAAGGAGAAGTCCTGAGAAAACTTGTAAAGGAGTAGTCCTCAAAATACTGGGAGAAGTCCCTGAGAACACTTGTACTATTCTGTTGAAATAGTGGAAAATCTTGGTATAGCCAAGGACTGGACGTAGCCCTATCGGTTTTGGGGGTGAACCAGGATAAATATCGTGTGTGCTTTACTCTTTAAGTTCTAAGTTTATTTTCACTGCACATATCTTTAAACGTTTTCAAACTAATAACAAGCATATTCCGAAAAAGTTTATAAAAGTCACACACACAATTCAAACCCCCCCTTTCTTGTGTGATTCTATTATTATCAATTGGTATCAGAGCTTAACCGCTCTGTGAATTACTAACATCTTAACAGGTGTAGAGTGAAAAGATCCATGGATGGGATTGCCTACCCAACCGGAACCGCAACTAACAAGCCACCATTCTTCGATGGCTCAAACTATCCCTACTGGAAGAAGCACATGCATCTATTCATTGAATCAACTGATTGGAAACTATGGGACGTGATATCTAAAGGAAACTACGTTCCTAGAGATAGTGAAAGCAAGGCCATTCCAGCTGACAAATGGACAGATGAACAAAAGACTGAAAATCAGAGGAATGCCAAGGCGAGGCTGTTTCTTATATGTGCTCTCAGCAAAAGTGAGCATGACAAAGTTGACAGCCTAAGCACCGCAAAGGAGGTCTGGGACACACTAGCTATCGCTCATGAAGGAACAATTGTTGTTCAAACCACCAAGATGAGCATGCTCGCTTCCCAATACGAAAACTTCATGATGGACGACAATGAGTCCATTGATTCCATGTTCGCACGACTTCGAACCATTCACAATGGTATGAGAAATCTGGGCAAAACTTTCACTGACAAGGAGCATGTGGTAAAGATTCTTAGAAGCCTTCCCACCAATTGGAGAAACTTTGTTACTTCCCAAAGAGCAGGAAAGAATCTTGATACATATCAAGTAGAAGACTAGCTGGGAGAAATGAAGATCCACGAGCAGGATCTTGCCAATGATGCTGCAATCATAAAAAGAAAAGCAGCTGTTGCAAAAGCTGTAGCCTTTAAAGCCAACAAATCAAAGGCTTTGAAAGCTAATGAATCCTCAGATGAGGAAACTGCTCAATCTGATCGATCCGATGATGAACAGGCTCTGTTCAACAGAAGATTCAGAAAAATGATGGGAAACATGAAGCAGTTCAAAGGAAGACCATCTTCCTCATCAAGAGAAGAAGAAAAGATCCCAAGTAAAGGAGGGATCGTCTGCTACGAGTGCAAGAAACCTGGACACGTCAAAGCCGATTGCCCTCGTCTGGGGAACAAGCCTTCCCAAAAGGCTCTCTATAAAAAGAAGGCCTTTTCCAGCCAACACGATGAATCAGAAGATGACTCGGATCAAGAAGAAGAAACCAAGGGAGTCAACGAAGAAGCTTCATACTGTGCTTTTATGGGATCCATAGACACTTCAGATATTGAAGCAGACAGAGAAGCAGAAGCACTAATGATCTCTGTCGATCAATCCAATGACGAAGAAGATGACCAAGATGAGATGTTCTTAACAGTTCGAAACCAAAAAGAACAATGGTACCTGGACAGTGGGTGCTCACGGCACATGACGGGAAAAAGGTCTTTATTCCCAAAAGTCCATGAGAACAAGACAGGAGGGACAGTGACCTTTGGAGGTTATAAAAAAGGCTTCATTGTCGGAGAAGGTAATGTTGGTAAGAACCCCCTTCCAGTAATTCGGAAGGTTCTGCTAGTTGAAGGATTGAAACATAACCTACTTAGCATAAGTCAATTGTGTGATAGTGGGCTCACTGTTTCCTTCACCAAATTGAAGTGTAGTTTCACTAACGAGGATGACAAGATTATCTTTGAAGCTCAGAGACAAGGAGATCTATATAAGACCTCCCTGGAAAACCTTGCGAGTCAAAAAGTAACATGTCTAGTATCAGCAGAGGATGATAAATGGATCTGGCACAGGAAGCTAGGGCATGCATCCTTAAAGACCCTTGCTAAAATAATCAAACATGATTTAGTAAGTGGTCTGCCAAATCTGTCTTTCAAATCTGATGATACATGATCAGCATGTCTCCAAGGAAAGCAATTAAAAAGTTCTTTTCATGCAAAGAACGTTGTTAGTACAAAGAGACCCCTGGAGATGTTGCACATGGACTTGTTCGGTCCCACTAGAATGGCTAGTTGTTCTGGAAAAAGATTTTGTCTTGTCATCGTTGATGACTACACAAGATTCACTTGGGTACAATTCCTTGGAACAAAAGATGAAACTTTCAGGTCCTTCCTAATCATTGCGAAGAGAATTCAAAATGAAAAGGGGTACTGCATCACCAACATCCGCAGTGACAGAGGAGGAGAATTTATAAATGAAGAATTCAATCATTACTGCGAAGAGAATGGTATATTTCATCAAGTATCTGCTCCAAGAACTCCTCAGCAAAATGGAGTAGCCGAAAGGAAAAACAGGTCACTTCAAGAAATGGCCAGGACTATGCTCAACGAGACATCTCTACCCAAGTACTTCTGGGCTGAAGCCATTCATACAGCATGTTACATTCAAAATAGAATATTCATGTGTCCCATCTTGAAGAAAACAGCTTATGAACTGTGGAAAGGAAGAAAGCCAAACATCTCATACTTTCATCCATTCGGAAGCTCATGTTTTCTACTCAACACAAAGGATGATCTTGGAAAATTTGATGCAAAATCAGATAAAGGAATATTCTTGGGATATTCACCAAATTCCAAGGCATTCCGAGTATACAACTCCAGAACCATGGCGGTTGAAGAATCTATCAATGTTAAGTTTGAAGATAAGTACGTAGGTGTAAATCAGATAACCTCAGAAGATGATGAACTGGAAATATATGAAGATCCTTCATCAAATTCGGCTCAGCCATCATCGTCCGACAAAGAGACAAACTCAATCAGTCCCTCCTCAATTCAACCGGACGAAGTTGGTGAAACTACGTCTGACGATATCTCCTCAAGTCAAGTTATGACCTCCAGTGGTATCTCACTGCCTCGAGACTGGAGATTCAAACCAGATCATCCTCCAACGCAAATTATTGGAAATGTCCACGAAAAGGTAAGAACCCGATCCACTTTCAATGATTATACTAACTGTGCGTTTCTTTCTGAGATAGAACCAAAGAACATAGGAGAAGCACTTCAGGATGAAGGATGGATCCTAGCCATGCAAGAAGAACTAAATCAATTTGAGAGAAGCAAAGTCTGGGATTTGGTGCCTAAACCAGAAGACTAGTCTATCATGGGCACTCGATGGGTTTTCAGAAATAAAATGGATGAAAATGGAAAGGTCACAAGAAACAAGGCTCGTCTGGTGGCCCAAGGGTATAATCAACAATAAGGAATCGATTATACAGAAACGTTTGCGCCAGTAGCAAGAATTGAAGCCATACGTATTCTTCTAGCATTTGCATGTCAGCACTCTATAAAACTATTTCAAATGGATGTAAAGAGTGCATTCCTAAATGGGTACATTGAGGAAGAAGTCTACGTGAAGCAGCCTCCAGGATTTGAAGATCAAGATCTACCAGACCACGTTTTCAAGCTAAGAAAAGCACTATATGGGTTAAAGAAAGCACCTCGTGCGTGGTACGATCGCTTAAGCTCATTTCTGATGAACAATGGATTCTCTCGAGGAAGCATCGACAACACTCTATTTAGAAGAAAGAGGTCAAAGGACTTCATTCTGGTACAGCTGTACGTCGATGATATAATATTTGGGGCTACCAATGAAGCTCTCTGCCAAGAATTCTCAAAACTGATGCAAAGCGAATTCGAGATGAGTATGATGGGAGAATTAAAGTTCTTCCTAGGATTACAAATCAGACAGGAAGGAACTCGAATGTACATTCATCAGACCAAGTACATCAATGATCTACTAAAGAAGTATTGCATGGAGAAAGCAAAAGCCATGGATACTCCAATGCATCCTGGAACCATACTAGATAAAGGTTATGAATCAACTCCGGTTGACTCAACCAAATATAGAGGAATGATAGGTTCACTGTTGTACCTCACTTCAAGTAGACCAGACATCATGTACAGCGTTTGTGTATGTGCAAGATTCCAGGTAAGTCCCCAAGAATCTCATCTTAGTGCAGTAAAACGCATCTTTCGTTATCTTATTGGAACAACTAATCTTGGTCTAGTCTATGAGAAAGGTGATGATTTCAGGCTAAGAGGATTTTGTGATGCTGACTATGCCGGAGATAGAATAGAAAGAAAAAGCATAAGTGGAGAATTTCACTTTCTAGGGCATTGTCTAATTTCATGGGCAAGCAAGCGACAAAGCACAATCTCTCTTTCAACGGCTGAAGCAGAATACGTCGTTGCAGGTTCTTGCTGCACCCAACTTCTTTGGGTGAAGCATCAATTAGAAGATTATAATATTTTTGAGCATAACATCCCATTATTATGTGATAACACAAGTGCCATTAATATTACAAAGAACCCTGTGTTGCATTCACGAACCAAACATATTGAAATTAAACATCATTTTATTCGTGATCATGTAGCCAAAGGAAATATTGACATTTCATACATACCCACTAATGATCAACTGGCAGACATATTTACTAAACCACTAATTGAAAATAAGTTTGCATGTCTTAGAGAAAGAATAGGGATGTTTCCTGCACTATAAATGTACCTGTGTTATGTTCGTCTGGCTAGTTTGCTCTAAAATATATATCCACTACGAGATATGCATTTAATGCTGAAACAGTTGTGTCTTTTCATATGTATTACTTGCTCAGCACGCATACATAAATCTTGGCACTCCTTATCTCTCATCATTTAATACGCATTAATTAACTGCATCATTCATTATGAGAGTGATAAGATCGAGAAAATATTTACACTCTCCAACATAAAAACTGACGGTTTTTGAAAATATATCTCTAATAACCGTTTCAATACACTCATTCATCATACTCTGTGCATTTGTAGTTGTCTTTCTACTTTCCCTTTCTACAGAAATCATGGCTCCTAACAAACGAAGAAATGGAAAAGCTCAAAGAGTCCTAAGCACGGAAGAGTCTCAAATCATCCAGAAACAGCTTGATCTTACTGCTCGCAATCGTAAACAACAAAGTGATGAAATTGGTCCTGTGAAGGTTGAACATCTGGGGGACAGAAAGCTTGTCACCCCTAGGTATATCGATCTGAAGCTGTTTGAACATGCGAAGGTGGCCGGACTTGATCTCCTACTCTCACAAGCATGGGGAAACCTGTTCGAAATCTCCACATCTTCAGTAATCAAGCCTCTCGTTCAAGAATTCTACGACTGTGCTGTCAAGATGAACCCTAATCACATCCGAACACGGTGTTTGGGTCAAGTGATCGATGTACACACCCGCGACATATCTCAACTCCTCAACCTTCCTCTCGAAGGGATATGCTACTCCTCTTCTTTGGAAAGCTCTGAAAGCACTCCCTTTACTATCTGGAAGGAGGTTCCAAAAAGCTCCACCTCTCGACGAGTGAAAAACCTTGTTGAAGAATGCATTTTCCCTCATGCTGTTCTTAGCAAGGTTGTATTGCCAAAAGAAGGTTCTCAAGACTTAGTAAATAAGTTCTCTCAATGGGCTCTATTCCAACTGCAGCATCGCAAGAAAATAAATTGGCCTGACCTTCTGTTTCAATACATGTTCCATACTCTGGAACAGTCCAACACCAACCTTCCCTATGGATCTCTTATCTCAGCTCTTATGCATCACAAACGACTAATCAACCCCTCTATTGAAATGGTGCAATACATTTCATCTGATTATGTCTCTGCTACTCCTATCAAGTTTAGTGATGTTCGCCGTATGAATCTGTCTGTTGACATATCTGGAGTACCCCCAGAACTCTTAAGTGACTGGACTAAGAGGAATCAACAACGAAGGCCTCCTTCACCAACTCCGTCTAATGCCTACCTTAAACGTTGTCGTGTGGACACTTCATCTCCACAATGCTCAAGTCATGCTCACCAGACTGAGTCTCCTACATGCTTACCTACGCCCACAATCTTACATGCATCAACTTCATCCAAACCGCCTCCTGAGACTGTGCACTCCACAGCTGAACTCATCTCAGACTCTCATGCTCACTATTTGTGGTTCTTGCCTCAAATATTTCACAAATATATATCAGATGTCTTTGACGTTGAAGATGATGGCAATTGTGGTTTCCGCTGTCTTGCTCAATGGATGGGTCACTCTCAGGATTACTGGCCAGAAGTTCGCAAATTGCTTATCTAGGAACTTCTATCTCATCGAGTGCTCCATTCCAAAACATTTTGCTCTGATAAAGACATTGACACCTTGTGTCAACTCTCAAGTTCAATGGAAATGAACCTGCACCTGTGTCCAAGTGGTTTACAGTTCCGGATATGGGGTTGTTAGCTGCCACTGCATTTCGCATCGTTCTAGTCACTCTAGCTCCTAACCAGTGTTGCACATATCTCCCACTTCTTGGCCCTGTTGATGATCCTCCTACTATTGTTGTTTTGGGCAACATTGCCAACCGACACTGGGTCTGCGTCAAGCTCTCCGAGAACTCTCTGCTACCCACTATTTCACCTCAATGGAAGCATCATTGCTCTCCTGATGCCCGAGGATGGGAACCGCCTCTTCAATCCAAAATCCTTCATTTCAAAAATCTACTACAAATTGAAGCTGAGCAATTTCTGGATTCATTATTTGACGTCCCCAGCATTGACAATCCCATTCATCTTGATGACGACTCTGAGCCTGGTCCCACTCCTAACACTGACCTTTCCTGCCTAGACCTTGAATTTGATCGTCTCAACTTAAATGATATTGAAGTTAATCTTCGTCTGCATCTTGGTCAAAGTCAACCTGCTCATTCAATGTCACCAAGGGTAGATGCTCACATTAATACACCTATTAATGCATCTTATCCGTCCCCACCGGCTCGTATCTATAAGGTTATGGATCTGGATCTCAAGCTTGCACCTCCAGGTTTCTTTACTTCTGATATAGGCATGTCTCTCCCTCAGATCTACTCCATGCCTCGTTTTCCTCCAAGCTCCAGCTCTACTTTGGGCAAACGCAAGCGCTCACAAAATGCACCCAATGCTCATCTACTCTCAGATCTCTGTCTTCAGGCATTCGATTTTCCATTTTGCTTTAAGGCTGGATTGTGGCTTCCCCATGGATGTCTTGCCTCTCAAATTACCCAATCCATGCCCTCATGCCAACAATTCTTCCACTACGACTGGGAACTCACGGTTCGCAGGGATATCCACATTGCTTCAATTCCTCTTCATCTGGCTGGTAGTGTAGAATCCCTGGTTCTAAAGTTTAGAACATGGACCCTAATACTCCTTCCCGTGCTGTCACCCATTTTGAAGACTCTGAGTTCTACTTGGCCATGTCTGTCTCCCGCGCCGCTCATTCCCACTGTAGCATATTTCACTCCAATTCTGTCACCTCGTCCACCATCTCCGTTCGTCACTCAATGTTCACGTTCTGACTCTGATTATGTTCGCTCCATGGTCTTTCTCCTCTCTCAGGAAGTTAAAGCATTCACCGCTCGCTTATCTCATGAAAGGGCCACTCACCATCAAGCTGTGACTGCTCGCCTTGAGTCCATGGATACAAATCTCTCTGCAAAGATAGATGCTAGTTTCTCTCAGCTGCAGGCCTCTATTGCCTTACTTCTAGGGCTTTCTAAGCCATCCTCTTAATATACATTTCTTTTGTTATATTTTATGGTTACCTCTTATTATCTCATTGAATATTTTTGTTTTTGATAATGTCAAAGGGGGAGAAACTATATAACAAATGACTAAGTAGAGCACATACTTAGGGGGAGCTAATAACTATAACATATTTAGGGGGAGCTAATAAATGTTAATGATAGGGGGAGAAATTATACAGGCCTTACTTGCATTTGTTTTTAGAAATTGTCATTATCAAAAAGGGGGAGATTGTTAGAGTAAAATATTTAAATAAATTAACCTATTTTGATCAATAACAATTTCGCTAAGTATCACTAACTTTCTTTGAAGAATTTCATATTCAGGAACACTTCTGAACGGAAGCCATGCTGCAGACATTATCAAAAAGCAAATGAAAAGTCCGTCCGGCTATGAGAATTGAGTCTGCCTCCAGAGTAAAGTTCATCCGCCTACAAAGTCTGTCCGGTTCAATCCTTGTCAACCACATGGGTTGACTAAAGAGAAATGATTGAAGACTGGTACAAAAAGAATTCTCTTAGAAGAGATCGTTTGCTCAAACTGAAGATGAGTTGTCATACACCTCTTGGTGGATCAGAGCATTAATGGCGAAAAAGACAGAATTATGCGCCATATACCTTGAAGATTCAAATTCTCTGACATTCCTTAATTCAAGCTACTTTTGCTGAATTAACGGTGATATCCTCTGATCATCGTATCTCCTCAACGGCCAAATCCAAATCTTCTGGTCAGAGCATTAATTGCCATATTAGCTGTAATGCACATGCATTAATTGCAGCCTCTGCGAATCAGAACAAAAGCATTACCAGACGACGTCCCTCTCTATCTGTTGAAGAAACATTCTTCACTTGGCAGACTACAACAAGCAGATGCAGAAGTATCCGTTACTCACAATCAAGCAAAGATTCAACGGAACTATTTTGTTAAGATCTTCTTCAGCGCTTCCAGTTATCATCCTACTGAAGATATAAATAGTGGCCTCTGCATCATCTTCAAATTGGCGACTTACAAACTATCAAAGCATTCAAATCCTTCGAGTCAGTTTACAATTTGAACAAGCTTTAGCCAAGAACACTCAGTAACTCTAGCTTTCCAATTTTCTGAGTTTAGTCGCCAATTAGTGTGAAATCTCTATAGAGTGAAAACTCTTATTCTTCTCACACAAATCCTTCAGAGAATCAATTTGTATATCATCTCTGAATCTAGAACCTCATAGTTTCTACCCACTCTTTGTGAAGAGATCTCTGTAGAAAACAAACCTTCTTGAAAAAGAATTGGGAGAAGTCCTGTCGAATACTTGAGAGATAAAGGAGAAGTCCTGAGAAAACTTGTAAAGGAGTAGTCCTCAAAATACTGGGAGAAGTCCCTGAGAACACTTGTACTATTCTGTTGAAATAGTGGAAAATCTTGGTATAGCCAAGGACTGGACGTAGCCCTATCGGTTTTGGGGGTGAACCAGGATAAATATCGTGTGTGCTTTACTCTTTAAGTTCTAAGTTTATTTTCACTGCACATATCTTTAAACGTTTTCAAACTAATAACAAGCATATTCCGAAAAAGTTTATAAAAGTCACACAAACAATTCAACCCCCCCCCCTTTCTTGTGTGATTCTATTATTATCAATTGGTATCAGAGCTTAACCGCTCTGAGAATTACTAACATCTTAACATGTGTAGAGTGAAAAGATCCATGGACGGGATTGCCTACCCAACCGGAACCGCAACTAACAAGCCACCATTCTTCGATGGCTCAAACTATCCCTACTTGAAGAAGCACATGCATCTATTCATTGAATCAACTGATTGGAAACTATGGGACATGATATCTAAAGGAAACTACGTTCCTAGAGATAGTGAAAGCAAGGCCATTCCAACTGACAAATGGACAGATGAACAAAAGATTGAAAATCAGAGGAATGCCAAGGCGAGGCTGTTTCTTATATGTGCTCTCAGCAAAAGTGAGCATGACAAAGTTGACAGCCTAAGCACCGCAAAGGAGGTCTGGGACACACTAGCTATCTCTCATGAAGGAACAACTGCTGTTCAAACCACCAAGATGAGCATGCTCGCTTCCAAATACGAAAACTTCATGATGGACGACAATAAGTCCATTGATTCCATGTTCGCAGAACTTCAAACCATTCACAATGGTATGAGAAATCTGGGCAAAACTTTCACTGACAAGGAGCAAGTGGTCAAGATTCTTAGAAGCCTTCCCACCAATTGGAGAAACTTTGTTACTTCCCAAAGAGCTAGAAAGAATCTTGATACATATCAAGTAGAAGACTTGCTGGGAGAAATGAAGATCCACAAGCAGGATCTTGCCAATGATGCTGTAATCATAAAAAGAAAAGCAGTTGTTGCAAAAGCTGTAGCCTTTAAAGCCAACAAATCAAAGGCTTTGAAAGCTAATGAATCCTCAGATGAGGAAACTGCTCAATCTGATCGATCCGATGATGAACAGGCTCTGTTCAACAGAAGATTCAGAAAAATGATGGGAAATAGGAAGCAGTTCAAAGGAAGACCATCTTCCTCATCAAGAGAAGAAGAAAGGATCCCAAGTAAAGGAGGGATCGTCTGCTTCGAGTGCAAGAAACCTGGTCACGTCAAAGCCGATTGCCCTCGTCTGGGGAACAAGCCTTCCCAAAAGACTCTCTATAAAAAGAAGGCCTTTTCCAGCCAAAACGATGAATCAGAAGATGACTCGGATCAAGAAGAAGAAACCAAGGGAGTCAACGAAGAAGCTTCATACTGTGCGTTTATGGGATCCATAGACACTTCAGATATTGAAGCAGACAGAGAAGAAGAAGCACTAATGATCTCTGTCGATCAATCCAATGACGAAGAAGATGACCAAGATGAGATGTGCTTAACAGTTCGAAACCAAAAATAACAATGGTACCTGGACAGTGGGTGCTCACGGCACATGACGGGAAAAAGGTCTTTATTCCCAATAATCCATGAGAAGAAGACAGGAGGGATAGTGACCTTTGGAGGTAATCAAAAAGGCTTCATTGTCGGAGAAGGTAATGTTGGTAAGAACCCCCTTCCAGTAATTCGGAAGGTTCTGCTAGTTGAAGGATTGAAACATAACATACTTAGCATAAGTCAATTGTGTGATTCACCCCCCCTCTCAGGTTGCTATCTAGACTAACACCTTGTATCTTCACTTGTAGCTCCTCCATGGCCTTACATTCTTGCTCAGGAATTGGCAAAAATCCCGCATTGCGCTTGCACTCTAAATTAGAATAGAATTCGTCAACTAGAGTGAAAGCTTCCTGCTTCTTTTTCTCATATTCTATTTCAAGGTTTTCTCGAATTTTTGCCATCCTTTGCTCAAATGTTTCAGCCATAGTTCCTTTTAAAAAAGTTCAACAAACAAAATTAGCAGCACCAGTTCATATCAGAAAAATAAAAACAAAAAGTTCAAAACAATTATCAAAAAGACCTTAAAAACAGAACCTATCCCCGGCAACGACACCAAAAACTTGATGACCAAATCCGCAAGTGTACGGAGGTTATCGAAGTAATATAAAAGATTATCGTTCTCCACAGGGATAGGTGTTTCAAAGTCTAATATTAATTTGTTTAGAACTAGTGCAGAAAAAATAAATTGATTTGTTAGATTTTGGTTTGAGTAAGAACTTGAAAGTGCAATTCGCAATGAAAATAGCTTATAAATTATGCTCTTAGAATCAATTTTAAATCTGAGATTAAGCAAGAAGTTCATGATGTTCTAGCCTAGATTCTTTACAAGTTAATACCTTAAACATGCAAAGCTTTCTTCTAAATTACTAAGTCTAATTCCTTAGCTTTTTAGTTAATTTAAGAAGAAAGTTAATTCTATATTCAGGTCAACATAAACTAATCTTATCCTAATTCCTTAGTGATATGCAAAATATTCTTCCAATTCATATTTTCCTTATTACTTAACAATTACCATTGATAAAGAAATAAGTTAAAACACTTGTGTACAGCAAGATAGATGAAGAACAAGGAAATGGAACATGAAATGCATTTTATTCAGATATAAAGAAGAAACTTAAAACATAACTATAAGCTAAAAACAACCCAAGAACTTAAAAAGAACTTAGCCATGAATGGCTAAGAGAGATATTATATTAACCTGGACTAGGAGCTCAAGAAGGACTTCCAACAATTCTCAGGAAATAATGCTCTAAGGAAGAAAGAAAGAATAGCTATTGTATTCTGGTGTGTGAAGATATCTTTACAAAGGAAGCAAAAAGCTCCATTTATAATAAAATTGTCTCGTCCCAACGCTCAAGCGTTGGCACGGCTGATGTTTCATCTCCTTGGCTGTTTCATTCTTCATTTTAGTGGAGCTTCATGGCCATCAATGGCCTTCATGTGGCCACCTTCTTGTCCCTTATTAACTTTGAAGCCTCCCTTCCTCCATCAATTCTCCACTCATGGCCTATTTCACATGTGCTAAATAAGAATTGTGCTTCATCTTCCACTTCATTTTTAGTCCCCCAATACCTATTATTTTCACTTTGGTCCCCACAATTATGCTTAATTTAACCAGTTTTCTAAAAAGGACTAAAACCTATTAGAAACACCTAAAAAAAACTAAAAATGACTAAAAATACAAAATCACTAATTTCCTACATGAAAATGCAAAAGTGACAAAAAACCTAACAAAATGAATAAAAGTCTAAATGAGACTCAATAAAAATAAAATAAAATGAAGTAAAAAGACCTTAAAAACATCATATGAAATTCAGTCATCAGTAGCTATGCTTGAGGGAATTTCTTGGTTATCCATGGATCTTTACACTCTACACCTATTAAGATTTTAGTACTTCTCAGAGCGGTTAAGCTCTGATACCAATTGATAGTAATAAACCACACAAGAAAGGGGGGGTTTGAATTGCGTGTGTGATTTTTGAAACTTCTTTTTAATTAGAAACAATTATTAGTTTCAAATACTTTTCAAGACTAAGTGCAGCGGAAATTAGCTTAAGACAGAAAAGTAAAGCACGCAGAATATTTATCCTAGTTCACCCCCTTAATTGGCAGGGCTACGTCCAGTCCTTGGCTTTACCAAGATTTTCTACTACTTTCACAAAATTGTACAAGTATTCTACAGGACTTCTCCTAGTATTTGAAGGACTTCTCCTTTACATGTTTTGAACAGGACTTCTCCTAACTTAGTATTCGGCAGGACTACTCTCAGTTCTTTAAGCAAAGAAGGTTTATGTTTCTACAATGTCTCTTCAATAAGAGTGGGCAGAAAGATGAAGTACAATATACAGAGATGATGAGAAAATTGGTTCTCTGTTTGAGTTGTGTGATAAAGGATAAGAGTTACACTCTAGGAAGGCTTCACACAGGCAGACAACTTAACTCAGGTAAATGATTGCTTTGAGTTTCTGAGTTGTGGCTGTAGAACAGATTGCAATTGAACTTAGAAGGATTTGAATGTTTGATCGTTTGTAAGTCGCCAATTGAATCCAGTTTCTAAGTTCTCTATCTATATCTTCAGTAGGATTTGCGTTGTGAAGCTTAATGAAGATTTGAAAATAGTTCCGTTTGAATTTCTGCTTCTTTGTGAGTAACGGAAACTTCGGCATCTCTGTATCAGCATTAAATGCATTCTGCCATGCATTTATTGCAGCATTAAATGCTTTGGTTGACATCATCTGGTTCTTCAATGCTTTCAGCCTTGAGTTTGTGAAGAAGGTCTTGCTCCTGACCCTGGCTGTGGTTTTGATGACGACAAACTCATCAACAAAAAGAAGAAAAGAAGACTTCAAAAGAATCAAGCACTCAAGTCCATCAATAGTCTAGAAGTCTTAGAATTAGGTGAGTTATGCTTCTAAAGGTTTATTAAAGCATAAAGGCTCTCAAACCACCTAATCTAATCAAGCTAAGTGTTTTCATAACTTAAAAGAAGTAGAAAACCTTAAGCAAGACTCAAAGAATAAGTTTCTGGAAAATGGGCTTCTGTGTAATCGATTACACCATTATGGTAATCGATTACACCAAGGCAAGTAATCGATTACTCCAGTCTTGTAATCGATTACATGTTTGAAATTCAAATTCAAACTGAAACGGTCACTTGTGTAATCGATTACACTAAGTGTGGTAATCGATTACCAGAACGAAAAGTTGCATCTTTTCATGAACCATTGTGTCCCAAACCTTTTGAAAAGGGTTGTGATGGTTCAAGGACGTTTCCCTTGCCTATATAAAGACCATTTGAGTCCAGAAAACATAACACACAAGAACAACAACATAGAACACACACACACACGAAATTTACACATTTCACATGAGAAAAACACATTAGGCCAAAGCTTTTTCAAATAAGTTCATCTTTCAGAACTTAAATCCTTTAGAGCCTAAATTCTGAGTTCATGATCTTCATGTTTACAAGAACACATTTGTTGTTCATATCTTGAAGAACTCAGAATTGTATTATTCTTAAAAGCCTTAAAGCATAATTTCTCATGTTCAATCCAATTGTGTGTTAAAGGATTGAAACAGCCAAGTATAATATCTTCTTCATCTCTTTCTGTAAGATTGAGTTTTTCACCGTGGTATTCGGTGAAGGGTTGTTGTCACTGAAAGTGGTTTGCTTTCAGGGTTCTGGTTGAAGACAAGTTTGTCTTCAAGGTCTGAGGGTGGTTTGCCTTCAGGAATTGAAAGCGGTTTGCTTTCAAGGGCTGTTGAAAGCGGTTTGCTTTCACAGGATATTGGTAGAAGTTCTTGGGGTCCTTGGGTTAGGAACTTGTAAGAAATTCTTATCAATAATGGAAAAATCCTCAAGGGGTTTTCTTGAGGGACTGGACGTAGTCTTCGGTGGATTGAAGGCGAACCAGGATAAAATCTTGTGTGTGATTCTCTTTATCCTTCACATTTACTTTCAAGTATTGTTCATATCCGCTGCAATCACAAAGATCAACTCGTGATCATCATAAACTTGAAAGTAACGATTTCAATAAGGCGAAAATTGGGGCAACACTGATTCACCCCCCCTCTCAGGTTGCTATCTGTTCTAACAGAGTTCTCATTTGGCCATTAAATGCCCGTGCATGCCAGCAAAGAGAACATTTAATGTTCTGAACAGGAGATTTGATTCTGACCGTAGAGGAGATCCTATGTTCAGAAAATCACGTCGTTGACTCTGTAAAGGTTGCATGATTTAAGGAATGTCAGAGTGGTTACAAATAAAAGGAATAAAGTATTAATTATGTCTCTTTTCATTCTTCAATCAACAGTGCTTCATTTAATGCTTTATCGGGGTAGATAACCTTTATTGCTTGAAGCATTTGGTCAAACGAACTTGATGAGTGGATTTTATATGATAATTTTAGGGTCTTTTTAGTCTTTTTATTTTATTATTTTTGAGTCTCATGTAGGTTTTTTATTGTTTTTATGTAGATTTTATATTTATTTTGCATTTTGCATGTAGATCAGATTTTATTTGTTTTTCTACCTTTATTTTATATTTTTAGGAATTTTTATAGGTATTTTATATTTTTAGGAAAAGCTGGTTTAGTTATCATTTTTGTCCAGGGACCGATTTGTAAAGTTTCAGGAAATCAAGGACCTATTTGTGAAAATTCAAGAGTGGAGGGCTAAAAATGAAGATTGAGAGAGTTAAAGGGCCAAAGTTGAAGTGCTAACAAAGAGAGGATTAAAAGTGGAAAAGAGGAATATGAAGCAACTCTCTTCAAATTAGCACATGGAAAATAAGCTTGAAGGAATTGATGGTAGTGGAGGAGAAGTTTCAGAATTAAACAAGGGTTGAGTAGTGGGTTTTGATGGCATTCAAATCCCACTAACCATGAAGAAGAAGAAAAACTTGAAGTTGAAGAGGCAGTGCCCAGCGCTGCAGCGCTGGGAAGCCAGCGCTCAAGCGCTGGCCCTCGGTCTGGCAGTGGATTTTTAATGCTCCCAGCGCCCAAGCGTTGGGAATTCTAGCGCTGAAGCGTTGGAGGCTGGATTTTTACTATAAATAGGACCCTCCTCTTCACTTGTAAAGCACACCTTCATAGAATACAACAAGTATTCTCTCTTTCTCCCTCAAAGATCATTGTTCCTAGGACTTGTGGAAGCCATACTTGAGCTCCTATCCAGGGTAATTCAATGAATCTTTTAGCCATGCTTGGCTAATTCTTCTTTTAAGTTTTTGGGTTGTTTTAATTTATAATTCATGTTCTAGTTTTCTTTTACATTTCTGAATAATATTTTCTATTCATGTTTATTTCTTTGTTCTTCATTAATCTTTATGCGCAAAAGGTTTCATGCTTTCTACTTATATTCATAAGGCCATTTGTTAAGTAGTAAGGGAAATAGGAAATAAAAAAGGTTATATGTTTGCATTACTTAAGGCTATAAGGATGTACGTAATCTTGTGTTGGCTCGGACTCCTTCTTCATCTTCTTCTCTAATTAACTAATAACCAATGCTATGGAGTTAGTAATTAGGAAAGGAAGTTCTACATTTCTTAAGGCCATTAGGGTGTAGAAACTTAGGCTATAGCACCATGAATTTGAATTTAAAGTTCAGAAATTTAGTAAGAGTTTTCTAGCATGTTTTATAGATTATGTAAATCAACCCAAGAGCTTAAATTCCTCTCATCTTATTTCTTATCATTTTATGCTATTGTTATATCTTTGTTCTAAACCAACTTCATATTTCTATCTTTTAATTTTTATGCTTAAGTACTAAATTTTATATCAATAAGAACACCTATCCCTTGGGTTCGATAATCTTTTATATTACGCGATAGTAAATTGTACACTTGCAATTTCATTATCAGAACTCTTCAGTACTTTTGGCAAACGAACTCTTCAACCTTTCTTGACAAACAAACTCTTCATAGAGTTACGAAACGTACTCCTTAGGCGGACGTACTTCTCAGCTGTGTGGCCAGACGAACACTTTGTTGAGCAGCTAGACGTACTCCTTAGCCGGACGTACTCCTTAGCAAGAATGTGCATTTGCAAGGAAATCTCTGAACAATTGAAAAGAAATAAAATATGGTTACGAGAGGAGTGAAGAACCTGGATATCAGCAGAACTCCTCCAGAACAGACAAAGGCCACAGGCTCTAGAGCGTCGGTCCCCCGCACAATCAACCGGAAAGATGTTGGGGTACTCCGCAATCCCACGGATTTTCCTCAACTCATGACCAAAACAGTGTGTCTCCATGGCGAAGAACACATCGGGAGCTTCTGAGTGGATGAGCATTTCCAAAGCCCGCACTGCCCCAAGGTTCCCAAGCCCTCGGAAGTTCCACGAAAGAAGCCTCATTAGGTTTGGCGAGACTGCCCCGCAGCCTTCGCCGCTCCAACCATGAAACTAGAAGTGACCTTCTTCAGCGGTGGTGAAACCCCTATAGAACTCGAACTTGCAATAAGCATATTACCCACCGTGCACTTCTTAAGGTTGGCTACTCCAGCGGTAACAACAGATTTGGCCCAACACATCGGAGCATTAACAGAAGTGATTGGCTAGTCGTCCCCCGCCACTGAAACACACGCCATCCCCTCGACCTCATGCTGCTCCTCAACACCAAGGCTCGCGAAATACTCTGGAAACACGTATGCTAGGTCATCGGCTATGCCGTTCGGTACATGCCCAACCTCCACCACCAGCTGTGGATGAACCTCTGTGGTCGAAGATCTTGTTAGATTTAAATAATTAAATTAATAAATATGTTTTGATAATCAACAATTTCTTAAAAGCTCAATATTGTATTAAACGAGATTGCCTAACACAGTGAAAATTCCCATGTACAGGAATAACCATTTCTAAAAGGACTGGGTAAACTTCAAAGCGTCATCAATACCAGTTCATCAGGAGAAGTTCGTCCGGTCACCATGAAGAAAACTATGTCTGGTGAATCACAAGAGCTTAAAGCATGTCAACAACCAACATCTGAGAACACCTCATAAAAGCTTGCAAGCTCTAAATCAAAGCCTATTCTGAGTAGACAAAACAGTCTGTCACTTGAGAAAGTTGCTCAAATCAAAGGACGGGTTAACACATGAAGAAGCTCTTTTAGCTTCAATGATTGTCTAGCATCACAAAATGAAGTTTTGAATCAACTCTATCAAGAACTTCCGTGATCAAAGGAAGTGATTCAGTCATCTACATGACAAGAAGATTCCAACAGTCAAGAAAAACTGAATAAAGAAGAGTTCGTCCGTCAGTTCAAATTACCGAGCAGCAAAACTTCAAAAAATAAATGGAGACTACGTCTGTCATGCTACAAGGAAAGATCCGTCCGCTCAAAGTAACAATTGCGCCAAAGGGACAGATCGAGAAATGTGGTCTTCGAGGACATCAGGATTATCGAAGTACTAAAGGATCAACTTCTCTCATCTTGAGTAATTATTTCATGGAATTAAAAGGCTCCTACCTCGTCTACACATTTATTAATATACTGGCTGCAGCAGAAAGTAGATAGGGACATAATCAAATATAATATTCCTCAGTCCCACTACATCTCTTCTTTTCCTAAAATCAAGCTGACATCGTGGAATCAACGGCAAGAATCTCTGCACCTCGTACAATATCAAACGGTCGAAATTCAAAGTTCTGATCAAAGCACGTGATGAGTATTAGCTGTAATGCACTGGGGCAAAAGAGTCAAAGTAGTCTCCACCGCTGTACTTTCACAGGTTATATACACAGAAACGAGCTCAAAGCTACTTGCTCAAGATGGAGCCAGACGACATCAACCCAGAAGTACTGGTGATTTCCAAATCATATCTTATGCTTACAGAAAAGCCTCTGATCGTGACTTACGCATGCTGAAAGATGCAGAACTAGCCGTTACGCACAACTCAGAAGGGAAGAGGCACTTCATTCTCTCTGTAAACTGAGCTTCACTTCCTCTACCCACTCTTATTAAGAAGAGAACCATGTAGAGAAGCCATCCCTTGAAAAAGGTGTCAGGAGAAGTCCTGTATAATACTTGTTAGGAGAAGTCCTCATAATACTTGTAAGGAGAAGTCCCTCTAATACTTGATAGGAGAAGTCCTTAGAATACTTGTTGGGAGGAGTCCCTGATAATACTTGTACTATTCAGTTGAAATAGTGGAAATCTTGGTGAAGCCAAGGACTGGATGTAGCCCTGTTGGTTATGGGGGTGAACCAGGATAAAATCATGTGTGCTTTATTTTCATATTGTTGATTTTACGCTGCTTATTCATTCGTACGTTTGCAACTTGCAAATGTTTATGAAGAAAATATAATCATTGCTTTAATTCTTATGAAAGGAATTTTATGCTATCATACAAAAGTAATTCATGCCAAATTTAAATAAAAGACATATATAAATATAAATATATATATATATATATATATATATATGACCGGTAATGCATGAGAAAGGAAATTTAAAATTAACACACAGAATTCAAACCCCCCCCCCTTTTCTTATGTGTGTCTTGCACCTTCAATTGGTATCAGAGCCTAACACTCTGAAAAGTACTAACATCTTCACAGATGCAGAGTTCAAAGATCCGCAAAAGCATATGCCAATATAAGAAGAAAAATTTCAAATAAGTCATCTCAAGGAAAGCCTTCATATCCTCTCGACAAAGAAAGCTAGAAACCCAAGTGAACGCATCAAACTAGTGTCTCCAGCAATATATTACTGACAAAATCTCTTGAGCCATACAAGAAATGATCAAGTTCTATTCTCAGAAATAGAAAGGGAGGTAACTCTAAACTCATATTAAACTATCTATCATCTCTCATGCTGATAATATGATTAAGAGCTTCACAAAGAATATTTTAAAACAATCACTGACTATTTACCTAAATGAGCCTCTCTGTAAGTCTATCAAGAATGGTTTGAATCATTAATGTTACCACTCTAGTTGAAAAACACAAACCCCCTTATTGCATGTAGCTAAATTGTGACAATCAATAAATATTAATAAGATTCTTCAACAAAGAATTTAGGAAGTGAGTCTTGCAGGCTTGAAGATAGATACATGTATTACATGTTCAACTAGAAGAGTGACTTTAAATATTTTCCTGATAAAATCGAAAAACTCCACTTAACCAAAGACTACATTCCAAAAAATTGAATAAATAGATATCACCGTCCGGTGACTACCTAAGGAACCATCAAGAGAAAGCGTCTGTGAATACCTGATCAGGCACAATCAGTATCTCACCCAAACGTGGACTACTGGCAAAACGACTGTGTCGTTTCAAATATTAAAACTTTTCAAGCACGCATTAAATCTCTCAACTGCTATGACTGCACATTTAAAAGATCCTCATTTAATGCGCATGCTAATCATTCTATCACATCAATAGAAAACTGATCATTTTCTCTCTTCAACCAAGCAAACACCGTTCGCATTCAAAAAGAATTTTGAGGAAGTAGTAACACATCCACTACTCACAAACCTACCTTGAACTTCCATCATCCTCAAGTTATCTATTTTTCTCTTTCTCTCTCTTGCTAACTTTTGTTTGCAGATCATCACAATGACCTCAAAGAAACAGATTAATGTTGCTTCTGAACTTACTTCCGCCGAGCAAAACATTATTGAACGAAGAATGAGGAACATTGCGCTGAGTCGAAAGGAGCAAGAAACCTCCATTGGCAAACTGAAGACGATAAATCTCGGGGATAAAGAACTGGTTTCTCCAAAGCATCTTAACCTAAATCTCTACAGTTACGCCAAGATAGCAGGGCTAGATTGGGTCCTCGCACAAGAATGGGAAAGTCTCATGAAGGTATCTTCTCTTGTTACCATTGAACCGGTCGTCAAAGAGTTCTACGACTACGCAGTCAAGAGCAGACCCTCGATGATCAAAACCAGATGCATGCGAAGAATAACAACTATTACGCCTGGAGATATTGCAGTAATCTTAAACTGCGAAGTAAACGAAGGAGGAAAATGAATTTATTACTCGTGACTACATTCACTCATCCCCAATGAAATTCGACGACCTCAGAAGAATGGGACTAGAAATTGACACTACCAGTGTGCCTGTAGAAGTACTCCTGCAGGCAAGCAGACCTCAACTCAGAGAAGAAAGTGCTGAAGAAGAAGTAGAAGATGAAGAAGCAGAAGAAGACGCTGATAGTAATGGTCCCCCACCCACTAAGCGATATCAAATTACAAATTCTGGGAAGTGGATTGAAATTGCTCCTTCTTCAGAACCTAAACAACCACGAGACACAACTGTCTCACAACAGAGTGATGAAGATAATCGTCCGATAGCATCACTGATCAAAAACGTCCAAAAAGGATCCTCAAGCTCCGAATCCAAGACTCCTCAGCAGCTTGCAATCATATCAAAATATCTTCCACACATTCCCACTGAGTTTCATGAGTTTGTAGAAAATATTGTGGATGTTGATGATGATGGCAACTGTGGATATAGATGTCTTGCACAGTGGATAGGGATGAACGAGAGAGAATGGCCAGAGATAAGGGGTCGAATGATCAAGGAGCTAGAAAACAGACGAAATCTTCACCAGAAGATATTTGACTCAAAAGATCATATGGAAGAAATTAAAAAGGCCTTGACCCTCAGTCCAAACGAACCAGCTCTTGAACCCAAATGGTTCACTGTTCCGGACATGGGTCTACTAGCAGCAACTACCTTCAGAGTAGTTCTAGTCACACTGAGCCTCAGGGAATCATGCATGTATCTTCCTATGACTGGTCCAGCTACAACCCCTTCTCCAGTGGCAGTGTTATGCAATGTTGATGATCGACACTGGATAAGAGTGATTCTCAAAGAGATTTCTCCCTTACCCAACGCAACACCACAATGGTTGCCCAACTGTGAGAAGGACGCAAAGGCGTGGGGAAAGAATATGGGACCAAGAATAATAATGTATAGACGCATTATAGATCCCAACTACGTTCGTCCCTCAAAGTTGAAAAGGAAGCGACATGCTACTCTAAAGAAAGCTGAGAAATAAGTGGAAGTGACCATGCCTTTGTCCAAATCATCAAGGCTAAAGGCAGAGGCATCAGAAGCTGAAAATCCTTCTCCCTCACTAAATGAAGAACAAAGTGAGAAGATCGCCAAGAAATCCATCGATGTTGACAACACACTCCTTGACATTCCTATGTCTCAACCAGAAGTCACTATGGAAACACAGGAGATTGAAAATCAACATAGGGCATCTAAGGAAGCAGCTGTAGTCAAAGGAAGAGTGAAGTCTCGAGCAGTCAGGGCGTGTAATCAAAGAAAAAGAAAGAACAATATCCCAAGCAAGGCTGAAAAAGATGATACAACTAGACTCGCACAAAGGGATGAAATCGCTGCTGAACAATCAACAGCTAATCCAGAAGGAAGTAAATCTAAAGGAAATCAGGAGAACAGCATGCAAGAAGTTCAAACAAGGGAATACTGAATGAAGAGTTTTCCAGTCCATGTGCCCAGACGATCTCGCCATTGCACTACTCCTGTTGCATCAACAGTCCCTAGAATGCTATCCATGATGAATGCTTGGCTAGCACCACAACTTCTTATGGAAACCTTAGGCTTCAATTTCTGCCTCCAAGCCAGAATCTGGACTTCCCCTGCTGTTGACGGGTTAGTACTTATGTTCGCTCCAAGATCAAGGTATGACATCTTCTCTCACAACTGGGAACTGTCTGCCTGCAGACAAGTTCATACAAGCACCATTTCATCCCAATTGATTCATGGTGTTGCACGCATCACTCTCAATCTCGGATCATGGTCGCTCATCGTAATATCAGACAGACCTTTCTATCAGCCATCTTCAACCACTGATGACTCTCAGCAAGAATCAGTTAAGCACCAAATCCACATCTTATCTGATTCTGAAGAAGTAGTTGTTGTTTCATCAGACACTGAGGAAGATGATAGTGTAAATCAAGTCTCGTCCTTGGACTCGACTGCGGTTTTGATGAAGACAAACATATCACAAAAAGAAGAAAGACTTCAGAAGAGAAAAGGAAGACTTCAAGAAGACTTCAAGAAAGAAAGGAACAAAAAGAAGAAAGACTTCAAGAAGACTTCAAGAAGACTTAAGAGAAAGAAAGGAACAAAAAGAAGAAAGACTTCAAGAAGACTTCAAGAAGACTTAAGAGAAGAAAGACTTCAAGAACCAGGCTCAGAACGTCAAGATCAAAACATGAGGGTTCTAGTTTTAAGTAAGTCTTGTCAACTTAGTGTGCTATGCTTTATTAAGGTTTAATTGCATTTGAAGGCTCATGAAAGATCAACTAATTGAGTACGATATGTTCTCACAAGTTAAACTTGGTAGGAACACTCAATTAGGGTTTAAGATGGTTAAAACTGAGTTTCAGACTTGCAGTAATAGATTACCTGGCAGTCAGTAATCTATTACCTGTCAGTCAGGCATAGCGTAATCGATTACCAGTTTCCAGTAATCGATTACCAGGCATAGCGTAATCGATTACCAGTTTTCGGTAATCGATTACCTGTCAGGAAATAGCCGTTAGAACATAACGGTTATAGCGTAATCGATTACCAGAATGCTGTAATCGATTACTAGGTCGACAGATGTGTTATTTCATGAACCATTGTGTCTCAAACCGGTTGGGAAAGGTTGTGTTGGTTCATGGATGACCTCTAGTGCCTATATAAAGTCCCTAGACACTCAGAAACATCAATGACTTGGTCCATAACTTTCATATTCATAAAAGTCATCATTCTGAGTTTCGGTTCTCTCATTTTCATAAGAACACTCATGATGTTCAACATTTGAGAAACTCAGAATGGAAGAGCCTTCATTGTAATTGCCTGGAGCATACAAACTAAGATCAATCCTTATTGTCTAAAGGATTGAATCATGCATAGAAAAGGCATCTTCTTCGTCTTCTTCTATTTGAATCATGTTGATTCTTTCACCGTAGTTTTCGGTGGTTGTAAAAAGGCCCTTTGAATCAAGTTTGATTCAAAGTCCACCGTGGTAATACGGTGTCATCAGAAAGTGGTTTTCTTTCTGAGGCATGATGGGTCCTCTTAGGGTCCTTGGCACAAGCATTGCTAAGAAGACTTGATCAATCAGAAGCGGGTTGCTTCAAGAAGATTGATAAGATATCTTAGGGTTCTTGGTGCAAGCATTCGTTAAGAGTACTCGATCATGGGAAATCTTCACTGTGGAATTCAGTGGAGTGGTTCTTCAGAAAGTGGTAATCTTTCTGAGGGATTCTAACTTCACCGTGGTATTCGGTGAAGGGTTATTCGATTGAAGGCGGATTAGTCTTCAAGGTCTGAGGGTGGTTTGCCTTCAGGAACTGAAAGCGGTTTGCTTTCAGGGGCTGTTGAAAGTGGTTTGCTTTCACAGGATATTGGTAGAAGTTCTTGGGGTCCTTGGGTTAGGAACTTGTAAGAAATTCTTATCAATAGTGGAAAAATCCTCAAGGGGTTTTCTTGAGGGGCTGGACGTAGTCTTCGGTGGATTGAAGGCGAACCAGGATAAATCTTGTGTGTGATTCTCTTTATCCTTCACATTTACTTTCAAGTATTGTTCATATCCGCTGCAATTACTAAGATCAACTCGTGATCATCATAAACTTGAAAGTATCGATTTCAATAAGGCGAAAATTGGGGCAACACTGATTCACCCCCCCCCTCAGGTTGCTATCTGTTCTAACAATTGGTATCAGAGCGGAAGTTTAGGTAAGTTATTCCTAAGATTCGGAAGAAGATAGCATCCTCATCTACAACAAGTACCAATGAAGGATTCAACATAAACAGGCCATCAGTCTACAATGGAGAACTCTACGATTTCTGGAATATCAAGATGATGATCTTCATAAAGCCATTAGATTTGGGAATCTGGAGAAAGCATACTTGATATGCAAAAGCGGTTCACACGACTATTGAATCACTTGGTTGTTCTTGGTAAGGAATTCTCTTATTATGCCATAAACATGAAAATGTTAAGATCCCTTACAAGAACATGGCAACCAAAAGAACACTGCTCTCTCAAAGAAGAAAAGTCTCTCCAACATGACTCTGGCTACTCCTTTGGAAAACTTCAAGAACATGATTTGAAGTTAAACAGACTTGAGCAATATGAGAACAACAAAAAGAGACATCGGTCTGTTGCTCTAAAAGCCAAAGAAAGAATCAATGATGAATATGATGCAGAGTCACAAGATGATAAGAACATGGTCTTAATAGTCAAGAATTTTTCGAAGGTTCTTACAAAGAAAAGGTATGAAGTCTACAAGTTTTCAAAAGGGAAATAAACCCTCCTCCTCTTCACAAAAGATCACATGCTATGAGTATGATAAATCTGGTCACATCAAATATGATTGTCCAAACATTCAAAAGAAGAAGCATGGACTAAAGGAGAAGTTTGAAAAGAAGGATTCAAACTCAAGAAGAGCATACATCTCTTGGGATGACAATGACGTAGGCTCAGACTCAGAAGCAGAAAAGGAAGAAGCACACTTTTCATTAATGGCATCTCACGACTCTGACAAGGAAAATATCCAGGTTAGTACCAACACTTCTTCTTTTAATGATTTAGAATACGCTATAGAAAGCCTTTTTAAGATGTGTCATAGTGCTTCTAAATTTAGTGATAAACAAAATGCTATTATTTCATCTTTAGAAGAAAAATGTCAAATGCTTCAAAAGGAATTAGATGATGTTAAATCTCTTAGGAGTAAACACATGCATGCTAGATCTTCTAGAAATATGAACTATAGGAACTACCCACAAAATGTCCCAAAACAATCCTAAAGATTCATTCTTTAAGACTAGAAGAAAATTAGGTAATTAGATAAACATGATATTTAAAATAATGTGGTATGTACATAATCTTTGTGTGAACTTACATGATTGCATGTATTTAAATTGATTATGTGCTTAAATGTTTATCTAGAAATTTGTTACATAGGACTTGATAGTTTTAGAACCTATAAAAATGTTCTTGTAATCGATTACCATAAGTCCTGTAATCGATTAACCCTATTCGCAGTCCTCGTGCCTGTTAGAATCTTCTAAGTAATCGATTACCATAACTGCTGTAATCGATTACATATTCAAAGTTTGAAATGTTTCAAATTTAAACTGTCAGTAATCGATTACCCAACTGCTATAATCGATTACATACTCGTGCTATATAATCAAAGCATGAAATTTCATTAAGGATTATTCTCAAAATGCTCCAAGACAACCTAGGAGACATTATGATATGCTTAGATATAATATATAATGAAGGTTATAGACTATATGCTTGTAGTTATTGCAATAGAATAAGACATACCTCTAGTAGATGTTATTATAGGAATATAGGATTATCAAGTGGGCAATATATGTGGGTTGAGAAGACAACAAATAACCTAGAACCCAAAGCAACTTAGGTTTTTAATATTCCTTTATGAGAATTTGTTTTGTAAGTGTGTATGAAAGTAGCAAAGGGTTTTATGATATCTTGATAATGGCTGCACATCACACATGATTGGAGACAGAACAAAAATTTTATATCTCATACCTACGAAAAAGGGGATATGTCTCATATGAGAATAATGAAAAAGGGATAATTGCTTAGCATAGGGAAAATAGGTACGCCTTCTCAAACCATAGTTAAATAGAGCCATCTAAAGTACATAATGCTTTAGGAAATAAGTATTGGATTCAAGCCACGCAACAAGAGTTGAACTAGTTTGAGAAAAACCAAGTATGTATATCGGTTCCTTAACCTATTGATAAGTATATCATTAGAGCCAAATAGATGTTTAGGAACAAATTAGATGAACATGGAACCATAATTAGAAATTAGATAGATTAGTAGTACAGGGTTATAATCAGAAAGAAGGTATAGATTTTGATTAGACATATGTACCAAGTGCTTGATTAGACGCAATTAGACTTCTATTAGAGTATGCCTACTCGATTAACTTCCAACTATATCAAATGGATGTTAAGAGCGGTCTCTTGAATGAATATATTCAAGAAGAAGTCTATGTGAAGTAACCTCCTGGCTTTGAATATCCAAAGTTTCCTTCACAAGTCCTCATCTGAAAGAAAGCTTTATATGATATAAAGCAAGCACTACGGGCATGAATTGCAAATCAAGCAATCTGAAATTGGGATATTCTACAATCAATCCAAGTTCTACAAAGAACCTCTAAAGAAATATGACTTGGATGATTACATAGTAATACCCACATCAATGAGGATCAAGTACTTATCTAGATCAAGATGAATCATTTACTCCAGTAGAGATTACCAAATATAGAGCCTTTGTCTACACTCTCTGAAACTTGTCCTCCAAAACAAAGAAGACAAACTTGGAAGACAATAAAGCAAGTTCATCATCCAATTCAGAAAATGGAGGAGTATGTCTTGCTTTGATGGTAACACATCATTCTAATGATGGTAATAAAGAGGTTAGTAATGCAATTTCATATGATAATTTACAAAGTACTTTCTATAGATTGCATGATAGTTTCTTGAGTGTTTATGAAGTATGCATATCATAGTAGGATCATCTCATATCTACAAAGTAAAACTAAAAGCATGCAAGATGAATTAGATCAAGTAAAATCTAGAATAGATATTCAAAGTGATGTTTCATCTTTAGATACATGCATAACTTTTGAGTCAAGGATTGATGCATTAAAACAAGTGGTATACAAAGGAACAAGATGATATGGATAAGTTGTTATATAATCAAAGACACGCCTTTCATAAAAGTGATTTAGGTTTATCTAATCATAGTCATCCTAATGATGTTAGGAAAATCACTTTTAGACCAAGAAGTTCATATAACTTTGGTCACTCAAGAAGAATACATGATGGTGTTCTACTTAGAAAGACATGTATCAAATCTTTCTATCATATTAAGGAAAAAGTGTCTAACATGAAATTTAAGTGTTCCTATTATTCTCCTAATTATCAAAGAAACGACGGAAGTCCCCAATGAAAGATTCATATGGAATATGAAAGGAACTTATCCAAAAGGATCCTAAGACTATTGGGTACCTCTAAAATACCATTAAGCCTATTGTGCAAATGTGTTTTGAAGACCTTGTGATCTAAAATGTCATGTACAAAGGATGGTCTTTCAAGACACAAATTTAGAATATGGTATTGGTAAGAGAAATTCTAAAAACTTTATATCTTTCAAATGATATTAAGTACAAGAGTAATGCATTCTTAGGCATCTGCATTTACATCATAGTTCTCTGTTAGATATATGTTTTCATGCAGTACCTATGAAGTCTAGAATTTCAAGTTTTCAGACATGATAATCGATTACATAAAGTCAGTAATCGGTTACAGGGATATTTTGGCCCAGGATTATTTCAGAAAGCTTCAGTAAACGATTACTGGAAGTCTATAATTAATTCTATCAGGGCTAAAATGGAAAATAGTTAACTTTCAGAGTTTGGCTTATGTCTTCATATATTTTGGGTTGTAATAGTTTAGACATACCTTTTAGATGGTTTGAATTCTGCTTGTATGTTTAAAATTTCTATGGTTATGCTTTAATTACGTGTGATGCATAAGTTTCAAAATACTGTCTTGCACACCCCACTCCCTACGATTCAAATGTCTATACTGCTTGTTAGCATGTATGCTTGGACTCATCTTCTTTTTGATGAAGTCAAAAGGGGGAGAAAGGGTCACATGTGCTTTGAAAATACTTCCTTATAAGAAAAGCTACACGTGGAACAAAAAGGGGGACAAAAGTGTTGATGCACATTATCGTTTTGACATCAAATTATTTGTCATTATGCTTCCCTTTATTTCTATTATCCTGGAATACTGTGAATGGCTTTTTCTTCTTTTTGATGATGTCAAAAGGGGGAGAAAAGTCTTGTGTATGCTTGATCATTTTTCAGGATACTGTGCTTCATTTGCAAAACAAAGGGGGAGATATAATTGCAAAACCAAGGGGGAGATACAAGACAAGAAAGAAAGTCTAATGATCCATCAATGTTCAAGCATGATGTTTGTCATCATCAAAAAGGGGGAGATTGTAAATCAAGTCTCGTCCTTGGACTCGACTGCGGTTTTGATGAAGACAAACACATCACAAAAAGAAGAAAGACTTCATAAGAGAAAAGGAAGACTTCAAGAAGACTTCAAGAAAGAAAGGAACAAAAAGAAGAAAGACTTCAAGAAGACTTCAAGAAGACTTAAGAGAAAGAAAGGAACAAAAAGAAGAAAGACTTCAAGAAGACTTCAAGAAGACTTAAGAGAAGAAAGACTTCAAGAACCAGGCTCAGAACGTCAAGATCAAAACATGAGGGTTCTAGTTTTAAGTAAGTCTTGTCAACTTAGTGTGCTATGCTTTATTAAGGTTTAATTGCATTTGAAGGCTCATGAAAGATCAACTAATTGAGTACGATATGTTCTCACAAGTTAAACTTGGTAGGAACACTCAATTAGGGTTTAAGATGGTTAAAACTGAGTTTCAGACTTGCAGTAATAGATTACCTGGCAGTCAGTAATCTATTACCTGTCAGTCAGGCATAGCGTAATCGATTACCAGTTTCCAGTAATCGATTACCAGGCATAGCGTAATCGATTACCAGTTTTCGGTAATCGATTACCTGTCAGGAAATAGCCGTTAGAACATAACGGTTATAGCGTAATCGATTACCAAAATGCTGTAATCGATTACTAGGTCGACAGATGTGTTATTTCATGAACCATTGTGTCTCAAACCGGTTGGGAAAGGTTGTGTTGGTTCATGGATGACCTCTAGTGCCTATATAAAGTCCCTAGACACTCAGAAACATCAATGACTTGGTCCATAACTTTCATATTCATAAAAGTCATCATTCTGAGTTTCGGTTCTCTCATTTTCATAAGAACACTCATGATGTTCAACATTTGAGAAACTCAGAATGGAAGAGCCTTCATTGTAATTTCCTGGAGCATACAAACTAAGATCAATCCTTATTGTCTAAAGGATTGAATCATGCATAGAAAAGGCATCTTCTTCTTCTTCTTCTATTTGAATCATGTTGATTCTTTCACCGTAGTTTTCGGTGGTTGTAAAAAGGCCCTTTGAATCAAGTTTGATTCAAAGTCCACCGTGGTAATACGGTGTCATCAGAAAGTGGTTTGCTTTCTGAGGCATGATGGGTCCTCTTAGGGTCCTTGGCACAAGCATTGCTAAGAAGACTTGATCAATCAGAAGCGGGTTGCTTCAAGAAGATTGATAAGATATCTTAGGGTTCTTGGTGCAAGCATTCGTTAAGAGTACTCGATCATGGGAAATCTTCACTGTGGAATTCAGTGGAGTGGTTCTTCAGAAAGTGGTAATCTTTCTGAGGGATTCTAACTTCACCGTGGTATTCGGTGAAGGGTTATTCGATTGAAGGCGGATTAGTCTTCAAGGTCTGAGGGTGGTTTGCCTTCAGGAACTGAAAGCGGTTTGCTTTCAGGGGCTGTTGAAAGTGGTTTGCTTTCACAGGATATTGGTAGAAGTTCTTGGGGTCCTTGGGTTAGGAACTTGTAAGAAATTCTTATCAATAGTGGAAAAATCCTCAAGGGGTTTTCTTGAGGGACTGGACGTAGTCTTCGGTGGATTGAAGTCGAACCAGGATAAATCTTGTGTGTGATTCTCTTTATCCTTCACATTTACTTTCAAGTATTGTTCATATCCGCTGCAATTACTAAGATCAACTCGTGATCATCATAAACTTGAAAGTATCGATTTCAATAAGGCAAAAATTGGGGCAACACTGATTCACCCCCCCTCTCAGGTTGCTATCTGTTCTAACAGATAGTCACTCGCCATCTTCAAAGGAAATCCCTGCTACTGAAACCCTGAATGAGACCTTGAAAATGGAAACCACAGTGGTCGATCCCACCAAAGTCTCCTCAATTAATCATCCTTCCTCAACTAAGGAAACTCCCAGGGCCAAGAAGTCACATGATGTACCATCTACTGCTGAACCCTTTGATGCCGAAACTGCCATTAAGGAACTGTCTGAAGAAGTTACACACTCCCTCTCCAACAATTTCAAAGCAACGGAAAAGCTGGAAAGCACTATTCTCAAACGAGCCGATTCAATGGAACAAAATCTCACCGCCATGATAGAGGCTCAACTCAAATTCTTTGAAGAAATGCTCCGCAAAGACCATGAAGCTCGTCAGCAGCAAGTGGATTGATTACCTCTTATCCTTGCTACTCTCTCTAATCATTCATCTTATGCACATTATTCTACTTGCTCTCATGCCTATATATATTTTTTACTTCATACTAGATATCTCCTTATCTTATATGCACCTTGCTTACACACTGGTTTCTACTCCTTTTGATAATGCCAAAGGGGGAGAAGATTTAGGAAAAGAAGAACGCTAGATTTAGGGGGAGCAAAATAAGTAAAGTACTAGGAAATATTCAACTTAGGGGGAGCAAAGCTAACTCAACTCCTATGCAAACAAAGTGAGCAATCATAATACATGAACAACAACCATCATAACAAAAATGTCCTTTGAACATCTCACAATAAATCTTTTCCAAAGAAATTGTCATTATCAAAAAGGGGGAGATTGTTAGATTTAAATAATTAAATTAATAAATATGTTTTGATAATCAACAATTTCTTAAAAGCTCAATACTGTATTAAACGAGATTTCCTAACACAGTGAAAATTCCCATGTACAGGAATAACTATTTCTAAAAGGACTGGGTAAACTTCAAAGCGTCATCAATACCAGTTCATCAGGAGAAGTTCGTCCGGTCACCATGAAGAAAACTATGTCTGGTGAATCACAAGAGCTTAAAGCATGTCAACAACCAACATCTGAGAACACCTCATAAAAGCTTGCAAGCTCTAAATCAAAGCCTATTCTGAGTAGACAAAACAGTCTGTCACTTGAGAAAGTTGCTCAAATCAAAGGACGGGTTAACACATGAAGAAGCTCTTTTAGCTTCAATGATTGTCTAGCATCACAAAATGAAGTTGTGAATCAACTCTATCAAGAACTTCCGTGATCAAAGGAAGTGATTCAGTCATCTACATGACAAGAAGATTCCAACAGTCAAGAAAAACTGAATAAAGAAGAGTTCGTCTGTCAGTTCAAATTACCGCGCAGCAAAACTTCAAACAATAAATGGAGACTACGTCTGTCATGCTACAAGGAAAGATCCGTCCGCTCAAAGTAACAATTGCGCCAAAGGGACATATCGAGAAATGTGGTCTTCGAGGACATCAGGATTATCGAAGTACTAAAGGATCTACTTCTCTCATCTTGAGTAATTATTTCATGGAATTAAAAGGCTCCTACCTCGTCTACACATTTATTAACATACTGGCTGCAGCAGAAAGTAGATAGGGACATAATCAAATATAATATTCCTCAGTCCCACTACATCTCTGCTTTTCTTAAAATCAAGCTGACATCGCGGAATCAACGGCAAGAATCTCTGCACCTCGTACAATATCAAACGGTCAAAATTCAAAGTTCTGATCAAAGCATGTGATGAGTATTAGCTGTAATGCACTGGGGCAAAAGAGTCAAAATAGTCTCCACCGCTGTACTTTCACAGGTTATATACACAGAAACGAGCTCAAAGCTACTTGCTCAAGATGGAGCCAGACGACATCAACCCAGAAGTACTGGTGGTTTCCAAATCATATCTTATGCTTACAGAAAAGCCTCTGATCGTGACTTACGCATGCTGAAAGATGCAGAACTAGCCGTTACGCACAGCTCAGAAGGGAAGAGGCACTTCAGACAGTTTTTCTCTCTTTCTCAAGAAGAAGAAGCAACTGAAGATATAAATAGAAGATTCTATCTCCGAAGACTTTGGGCAACTTAGACTCAAACCTTCATATGTTAACTAAGTCTGTCCCAAGAACCAATCAACCATTGGTTCATACTCAGAAAGTCTCAAGATTATCCCTATCTGAGTATATGAGTTTGTGTGAGGAAAATCCATAGAGTGTTACTCTTATCTTTCCCAACTCACACATTCTTCTAAACAGAGAACTCAAATGTTCATTCTCTCTGTAAACTGAGCTTCACTTCCTCTACCCACTCTTATTAAGAAGAGAACCATGTAGAGAAGCCATCCCTTGAAAAAGGTGTCAGGAGAAGTCCTGTATAATACTTGTTAGGAGAAGTCCTCATAATACTTGTAAGGAGAAGTCCCTCTAATACTTGATAGGAGAAGTCCTTAGAATACTTGTTGGGAGGAGTCCCTGATAATACTTGTACTATTCAGTTGAAATAGTGGAAATCTTGGTGAAGCCAAGGACTGGATGTAGCCCTGTCGGTTATGGGGGTGAACCAGGATAAAATCATGTGTGCTTTATTTTCATATTGTTGATTTTACGCTGCTTATTCATTCGTACGTTTGCAACTTGCAAATGTTTATGAAGAAAATATAATCATTTCTTTAATTCTTATGAAAGGAATTTTATGCTATCATACAAAAGTAATTCATGCCAAATTTAAATAAAAGACATATATATATATATATATATATATGACCGGTAATGCATGAGAAAGGAAATTTAAAATCAACACACAATTCAAACCCCCCCCCTTTCTTATGTGTGTCTTGCACCTTCAGATCTAGCCCGGTTGGCAGCTCTATCCCCCACGTTGGGAAGTTCAGAAGTTGTTCTCGCCGCTGGCATGTCAGCCTGAACCTTTGTAGAATATCGATCATCCTTCCAGCTCTCCGAAGGTGCACGAAGCCAAGGCCCATAAGGCAGGTCATTAGCAGAACCCTTCCCCTTATCACAAGCCGCTGCGTCACAATCTCGGAGTGTGTGCTCCAAGATTCCGCATCGAGAACAGAAATGGTGGAGCTTCTCATAAAGGAAGTTTGCCTGAAAAGGTTCCCCTCCCTCTCCGCTCATCATCACACATCATTTCAGTGGTTTTGCAGTGTCCACCAGAACTCGCAAACGGAGGTATTTTCCCAATATATTATTTCTGTCATAGCCCATGTAGTCGGAAAAAACAGTGTCGATCGACGCGGCCACCGCTTCAGAACAGAAACTCAGGGGGAGATCATGCACCTGAATCCAGAATGGGATTTGGTCAAGAGCCACGGTGAGCAGGTTGACGTTAACGTCAAGCTCTCTCAAAACAAGATGAGACTTCTCGAATAACCAAGGCCATGTGTTCAATATCATCTTCATGTCCTTCGTTTTAAAGAAACGGCACGTGAAGACATTCTACGCCACCTCTTAGATTTCGACCCTGTTGGGAAGCTTCCATAGTTTGGTCATCCATGCCCGAAACCCAAACACACTAGAGGGATGCTTTGCCAGCAACCTCCCAACCAGCCACGCACCTGACGCCGCAAAGGATTCCGCCCTCACCTTCCCTACATTCAGGACGCGGGCTTCATCGTCGGTAAGAGTGAACTGCTTCCTGGTAGCCATCAGAGACGGAAACAGAAGTAGCAGAAACCAGTCCAGAAGCAAAGAGAATATGTGTAGCGCCGTGGTCCACACCGCAGCAGTATCCACGTCCAAAACCCTTGCCAAAGGAAGATGAAAGTCTGGACTGGACAACAAGAAGGAATCTGTTGTTAGAACAGATAGCAACCTGAGAGGGGGGGGTGAATCAGTGTTGCCCCAATTTTCGCCTTATTGAAATCGTTACTTTCAAGTTTATGATGATCACGAGTTGATCTTTGTGATTGCAGCGGATATGAACAATACTTGAAAGTAAATGTGAAGGATAAAGAGAATCACACACAAGATTTTATCCGGGTTCGCCTTCAATCCACCGAAGACTACGTCCAGTCCCTCAGGAAAACCCCTTGAGGATTTTTCCACTATTGATAAGAATTTCTTACAAGTTCCTAACCCAAGGACCCCAAGAACTTCTACCAATGTCCTGTGAAAGCAAACCGCTTTCAACAGCCCTTGAAAGCAAACCGCTTTCAATTCCTGAAGGCAAACCACCCTCAGACCTTGAAGACAAACTTGTCTTCAACCAGAACCCTGAAAGCAAACCACTTTCAGTGACAACAACCCTTCACCGAATACCACGGTGAAAAAACTCAATCTTACAGAAAGAGATGAAGAAGATATTACACTTGGCTGTTTCAATCCTTTAACACACAATTGGATTGAACATGAGAAATTATGCTTTAAGGCTTTTAAGCATAATACAATTCTGAGTTCTTCAAGATATGAACAACAAATGTGTTCTTGTAAACATGAAGATCATGAACTCAGAATTTAGGCTCTAAAGGATTTAAGTTCTGAAAGATGAACTTATTTGAAAAAGCTTTGGCCTAATGTGTTTTTCTCATGTGAAATGTGTAAATTTCGTGTGTGTGTGTGTTCTATGTTGTTGTTCTTGTGTGTTATGTTTTCTGGACTCAAATGGTCTTTATATAGGCAAGGGAAACGTCCTTGAACCATCACAACCCTTTTCAAAATGTTTGGGACACAATGGTTCATGAAAAGATGCAACTTTTCGTTCTGGTAATCGATTACCACACTTAGTGTAATCGATTACACAAGTGACCGTTTCAGTTTGAATTTGAATTTCAAACATGTAATCGATTACAAGACTGGAGTAATCGATTACTTGCCTTGGTGTAATCGATTACCATAATGGTGTAATCGATTACACAGAAGCCCATTTTCCAGAAACTTATTCTTTGAGTCTTGCTTAAGGTTTTCTACTTCTTTTAAGTTATGAAAACACTTAGCTTGATTAGATTAGGTGTTTTGAGAGCCTTTATGCTTTAATAAACCTTTAGAAGCATAACTCACCTAATTCTAAGACTTCTAGACTATTGATGGACTTGAGTGCTTGATTCTTTTGAAGTCTTCTTTTCTTCTTTTTGTTGATGAGTTTGTCGTCATCAAAACCACAGCCAGGGTCAGGAGCAAGACCTTCTTCACAATCTCCCCCTTTTTGATGATGGCAAACACATACTTGAAACTTTGAAGATCATTTATGCATTCGTGATGCTTAACTCCCCCTATTTGATGGAATTTAGTATTCTGATTTTTCTCCCCCTTTCTAATGTACTCGTTGAATTCCTGCATATGATCTTTAAAGACACGGAACCTTTCTCCCCCTTTTGACTTCATCAAAAAGAAGAAAAGGCCAAAAATGTACAGGCATACATACAAGTATATATTGCAATATAAAGCATGGGGGATGGGGGCTAAATATGTAAAACATAAACAACCAGCACTTTATATATATATATAAGAAAGCAAATACATAAACGTACAGACAGGAATGGTGAATAAAACAATTACAACCTATAGAATTAAGAATCATCAGACATGTCTTCATCATCGGACAAGGTGCCAATGCCGTCATAATGAAGTAACCAGGAAAGAGTATCAATTCCATAGTCATGAAATAAACCTAAGCTTGAGAGTATCCTAGAATTAACGCACTTGTAATTTAAAGAGCGAACATCATAGGAGTCGTCAATGGGAACTCCAGATTGAAGGAGAAGACGAGTGATACTTGGAGCATAGGGAAATGATTGTGCTTTAGTTCGGCAAGTAAGCATATGATGCATTACTAAGAATGTCCAGTTAATGGCATGGCCATGAAGGATGCCATATAATACTTGAAGTTCTAACTCACTAATATGAGCATGAAGGTCTTCTTGAGGAAGAAGAATGTGATGAACAATGTAATGAAGCAAGTGGTTGGTGGTAGTAAGAACATCAACATGATAAGGACAGGTTTTGGTGCGAGGAGGTTGAAGCTTCCGAACTTCAGAAGGGGTAAAGCGACACAAAGTTCGGTAAAATGCATCAGAGTTATATTCAGGCCAAGGGCAGGGTAGATTTGTTCCCAACTCGGCACCAGAAAAAGGAAGACCCAAGCACTTGCCAAAAGAGACAAGAGAGTACTGAATGGTAGTCCCTTTGACAGAAGAGGTAATACTTGTGCCTTCAACTTCCAAGTTGCAATAGAATATTTTGACCAACTCGGGATAGTAAGGTGTGGTAGATTGAAGGAAAGTATCAACATATTGATCTCCAAGTAAAGCGGGAAAGGTTAGACCAGCTTCGATGAAAGATTCTAATTCAGCATAGAAGGGGGTTCGAACTGTTTGGGTGAGAAAGTGAGAAATAAATCGAGTTCTCTCAGCAGAGGTGGGAAGAAGACGGGAGAAATTTAGTGGATTGTGAGGACAAAAGGCTGAGGATAAGCATGGAAAGGAAGACATGTTGCTGTGGAAGATAAAAAAAATCAGAACTTAGAAAGATTTTGGAAGGTATGACTGATCAACATCAAAGGCTTGTTTTAAATATCCTGAGCATGTAATCGATTACAGCAGTTTTGGTAATCGATTACAGAGCAGTTAAGCCAAGTTTGAATTTCAAAAGATGGAGGGAAATTTGAAATTCAGGCAATTTTTCGAGTGGGTAATCGATTACTGCAGTTGGGGTAATCGATTACATCAGTTGCAGATTTGAAAATTTTCAAATTGTGAATGCGTAATCGATTATGGCAGTTTGTATAATCGATTACTCAAGTATTTCCAGCGAGCACGAGGACTTTGAACATGGATAATCGATTACAAATCCTAGGGTAATCGATTACGAGGACATTTTTTACAAGTTCTAGATTCTAGAATCCTATGTAACATATTTTCATATGTAAACACTTAAGCACATAATGTAAATGAACATATAAAGTTTATGCAAATAACATGTTACCTTAAATATCATGCTCATCTAATATGCCTAATTCTCTTCTTATCTTGAAAAATGATTCTTTAGGAAGAGGCTTAGTAAAGATGTCTGCTAACTGATTATGTGTATCCACAAATGAAATTTCAATATCTTTCCTCATAACATGATCTCGAAGAAAATGATGTCGTATATCAATATGCTTAGTTCGAGAGTGCATGATAGGGTTTTTAGTGAGATTAATGGCACTTGTGTTGTCACATTTAATTGGAATGCAGCCCAGCTCTAAGCCATAATCTTTGAGTTGTTGTTTGAGCCATAGAGTTTGTGTACAACAACTACCTGCAGCAATATATTCTGCTTCTGCAGTACTTAGAGCAACACATGCTTGTTTCTTACAAGACCATGAAACAAGAGCATTTCCTAATAGGTGACAAGTACCACTTGTACTCTTTCTTTCAGTTTTACAACCAGCATAATCAGAATCAGAATATCCAATCAAATTACAAACACTTCCTTTGGGATACCACAATCCAACATTTGTAGTTCCTCTCAAATATTTGAAAATTCGTTTAACAGAACTCAAATGTGATTCCCTAGGAGATGCTTGATATCTAGCACATAGACACACACTAAACATAATATCAGGTCTACTTGCAGATAAGTATAAAAGAGATCCGATCATACCTCTATATTTGGTAATATCTACTTGATTACCGGATTCATCTTGATCTAAATATGTATTAGATCCCATAGGTGTGGCTATGGCTTTGCAATCATCCAAATCATATTTCTTTAGTAGTTCCTTGCAAAACTTTGATTGATTGATGAATATTCCATCACTTGATTGCTTGATTTGCAAACCAAGAAAGAAATTTAATTGTCCCATCATGGACATTTCAAATTCTTCTTGCATCATGTTAGAGAAATCTTTGCAAAGAGATTCGTTAGTTGCACCAAAGATAATATCATCAACATAAATTTGAACTAATAAGGTATTACCTTTGGTTCTTTTGATGAACAAGGTTGTATCAGCCTTACCTTTTTGAAAACCTTTATTACAAAGGAAAGTACTTAACCTATCATACCATGCACGAGGGGCTTGCTTAAGACCATAGAGTGCTTTCTTAAGTCTGAAGACATGTGAAGGAAACTTTGGATCTTCAAATCCTGGAGGTTGCTTCACATACACTTCTTCTTGAATATATCCGTTTAGGAA
Source organism: Acmispon strigosus (assembly GCA_030819835.1). Classification (NCBI taxonomy): domain Eukaryota; kingdom Viridiplantae; phylum Streptophyta; class Magnoliopsida; order Fabales; family Fabaceae; genus Acmispon; species Acmispon strigosus. The sequence continues at coordinate 13,221,939 of JAUAMA010000004.1, read as the reverse complement.
GGCACTTTTGACGTCCATTTGATATAATGGGAAGTTTAAAGAGCAAGCATACGCTAATAACAATCTTATGGCTTCTAATCTTGCTACGGGTGCATATGCTTCATCAAAATCTATACCTTCTTCTTGATTATAGCCTTGAGCAACTAATCTTGCTTTGTTCCTAACTATAATACCATTTTCATCTAACTTATTCCTAAACACCCACTTTGTTCCAATAATGTGTTTATCACTAGGCTTAGGGACAAGTTCCCAAACTTGATTTCTTTCAAATTGGTTTAATTCTTCCTGCATTGCTACAATCCAATACTCATCCTCTAGAGCATCATTTACTTTTGATGGTTCTATCTGAGAGACAAAGGTCATATTCAAAACTGAATCATTCAAGCGTAGCCTTGTAGAAACGCCTCTAGAAATATCACCAATAATATTATCAACTGGATGATCCCTATGGGTTCTCCATTCTTTTGGAAGTTGATAAGTATTACTTTCAATGTGCTCTTCTTGTATTGGATTCTGATCTCCATCCTTTTGAGAATCTTCATTTATAATGATGTCATCTTCTTCATTATCTGGAAGATTGACTTTATCTTCTATTGAAGATTTAGATTCATCAAAAGTAACATGTATGGATTCTTCCACGGATAGAGTTTTCTTGTTAAAGACTCTATATGCTTTGCTTGTTAGAGAATAACCAAGGAATATACCTTCATCAGATTTTTCATCAAACTTACCAAGGTTTTCCTTTCCATTATTCAAGACAAAGCATTTTGATCCAAAAGCATGTAGATGAGAGATATTTGGTTTCCTTCCTTTGTAGAGTTCATAGGGTGTTTTCTTAAGGATAGGTCTAATAAGAACTCTATTGGAAACATAGCAAGCAGTACTAACAGCATCAGCCCAGAAATATTTAGGGAGACTAGATTCACTTAACATGGTTCTTGCTAATTCTTCAAGTAACCTATTCTTCCTTTCTACTACACCATTTTGTTGTGGTGTTCTCGGAGTAGAGAAGTTATGTGATATTCCATTTTCATCACATAGTTCTTGGAATTGTTGATTCTGAAATTCTCCACCATGATCACTTCTAATAGAAGAGATCTTTAAAGACTTCTCATTTTGAACGAGCCTTGCATATCTTTTGAATGCATTGAAGGCTTCATTCTTATGAGGTAGAAATAAAGTCCAAGTAAATCTAGAGAAATCATCAACAATAACAAGTGCATAGAAATTACCTCCGAGGCTTTTAGTTCTAGAAGGTCCGAACAAATCCATATGTAACAATTGAAGGGGTCTTGAGGTCGAGACTATGTTCTTTGGTTTGAAGGATGTTCTAGTTTGCTTCCCTTTTTGACATGCATCACAAAGCTTGTCTTTCTCGAATTTTATCTTTGGAAGCCCAACAACTAGATCATGCTTGACTAGTTTGTTTAAATGATCTATGTGAATATGTGCAAGTCTTCTATGCCATAGCCATGAATCACTATTGTTCTTGGCTAATAGACATCTCACATTTTGTGAAATTTCTTCCAATGAGATCATGAAGACTTTGTTTACTTTATATCCAGAAAACTTAATTTCTTTAGTTTTCACATCTTTCACAACACATATATCATTTATAAAACCTACTTTCAAACCTTTATCACATAGTTGACTAATACTCAGAAGATTATGCATCAAACCATCAACGTAAAGAACTTTATCGATGACTGTTTGAGGGGGTGTGCCTATTCTTCCAATACCGAGTATTTTTCCCTTTTGATTGTTACCATATGTGACGAAACCTTTTTCCCTAGGTATAAGAAAAGAAAACTTGTTTTTGTCTCCTGTCATGTGTGATGAGCAGCCACTATCAAGATACCATAGATCCTTTGCTTCTTTCATACACACCTACATGACAAAGTTCAGACATGGGTATTAGGAACCCAACAAGTTTTGGGTCCTTCTAAGTTAACATCCTTTCTAATCCAAATATACTCCCTATTTGGTACTCCTATATGTTTGTAGTAGCATCTACTAGGGGTATGTCCTATTTTGTTACAATAAGTACAAGAGTAATGATTGTAACTAGAGGTTTGTCTAGGAGAGGAATGAAACTTCCTAGAAGGTCTATTTTGATTAATCTTATTATTACTAGAAGATCCTAAAACATGGTTTGGTTTTACAAAAACAGTTTTCCTAACCTCTTTTGTCTTTGGGTGAGAAGTATATCCTAAACCTGACTTATTGTTTGAATGTCTTTGAACACTTAGGATATCATCTAACTTCTGTTTTCCTTTATTGAAGTTATTTACTCTTTGTTGAAGATTTTCTATCTCTTCTTCTAGAGAACTACACTTAGTACATTTGTGAGTAATGTCTATCTTAGATTTTACTACATCTAGTTCTTCTTGTAAGTTTCTACATTTACTTTCTAGGGAAGAAATTATCTCATTTTGCCTAGTGCTAACTTTAGAAAATTCTTGACATATTTTAAACATATTTTCCATGGTAAACTTTAAATCATGAAAAGATATAGAATTCTCACTAACCTGGGAATCTTCAACCTCAGAATCATGTGAGGCCATCAAAGCAACTTGTGCTTCTTCTTTATCAGAATCAGATGATGAACTTACTTCATTATCATCCCAAGCCAAATATGCTCTTCGAGTAGGTTGATCCTTTTTCTCAAATTTCTCTCTTAGACCATGTTTCTTCTTTTGAAGATTTGGACAATCTGACTTGAAATGTCCCGGTTTGCCACACTCAAAACATGTAGTCTTTTGAGATGAAGAAGACTCATTGTTTCTTTGGAATGCTTTATTGTTGTTAAATCTAACATTTTTCTTTTTAAGAAACTTTCCAAAGTTCTTCACTAGAAGATTCAGATTTCCATTGTCTTCTTCTTCAGAATCTGCATCATATTCTTCTTTGATGCTTTCTTTTGCTTTTAGAGAAATTGATCGATACTTCTTCTCATGTTGTTCATGCTCCTCTAAACGATTCAATTCTAACTCATGTTCTTGGAGTTTTCCAAACAGAGTTGCAAGAGTCATATTTGATAAACTCTTCTTTTCTGAGATGGCTGTTACTTTTGGTTGCCATACTCTTGTAAGTGATCTTAGAACTTTCATGTTCAAGTCACTGTTTGAAAATTGTCTACCAAGAGCAATCAAATGATTAATTAAATGAGTGAATCATTTTTGCATGTCTAATACCTTTTCTCCTGGAAGCATTCTGAACATTTCATATTCTTGGGATAGAGTATTGATCTTTGATCTCTTGACTTCATCTGTTCCTTCATGAGTCACCATCAATGTATCCCATATTTCTTTTGATGAAGTGCATGTTGATACTCTGAAAAATTCATCCATGCCAAGAGCAGATGTAAGAATGTTCATTCCTTTGAGATCATGTTGAACTTTCTTCTTTTCTTCTTCACTCCAAGTACTTTCTGGTTTTGGTTGTGAAGTTCCTTCTTCAATTGTTACAGGCACAAAGGGTCCTTCTTCAATGACTTTCCATATTCCTGAGTCTAATGACTTTATGAATATTTTCATCTTGATTTTCCAGAAGTCATAGTGTTCTCCATTGAAGAATGGTGGCCTGTTTATGTTGTGTCCTTCACTTGTTCCATGATTGGAAGAGGATGCCATCTTTTCCCGGATCTTAGGAATAACTTACCTAAACTTCCGCTCTGATACCAATTGTTAGAACAGATAGCAACCTGAGAGGGGGGGGTGAATCAGTGTTGCCCCAATTTTCGCCTTATTGAAATCGTTACTTTCAAGTTTATGATGATCACGAGTTGATCTTTGTGATTGCAGCGGATATGAACAATACTTGAAAGTAAATGTGAAGGATAAAGAGAATCACACACAAGATTTTATCCTGGTTCGCCTTCAATCCACCGAAGACTACGTCCAGTCCCTCAAGAAAACCCCTTGAGGATTTTTCCACTATTGATAAGAATTTCTTACAAGTTCCTAACCCAAGGACCCCAAGAACTTCTACCAATATCCTGTGAAAGCAAACCGCTTTCAACAGCCCTTGAAAGCAAACCGCTTTCAATTCCTGAAGGCAAACCACCCTCAGACCTTGAAGACAAACTTGTCTTCAACCAGAACCCTGAAAGCAAACCACTTTCAGTGACAACAACCCTTCACCGAATACCACGGTGAAAAAACTCAATCTTACAGAAAGAGATGAAGAAGATATTACACTTGGCTGTTTCAATCCTTTAACACACAATTGGATTGAACATGAGAAATTATGCTTTAAGGCTTTTAAGCATAATACAATTCTGAGTTCTTCAAGATATGAACAACAAATGTGTTCTTGTAAACATGAAGATCATGAACTCAGAATTTAGGCTCTAAAGGATTTAAGTTCTGAAAGATGAACTTATTTGAAAAAGCTTTGGCCTAATGTGTTTTTCTCATGTGAAATGTGTAAATTTCGTGTGTGTGTGTGTTCTATGTTGTTGTTCTTGTGTGTTATGTTTTCTGGACTCAAATGGTCTTTATATAGGCAAGGGAAACGTCCTTGAACCATCACAACCCTTTTCAAAAGGTTTGGGACACAATGGTTCATGAAAAGATGCAACTTTTCGTTCTGGTAATCGATTACCACACTTAGTGTAATCGATTACACAAGTGACCGTTTCAGTTTGAATTTGAATTTCAAACATGTAATCAATTACAAGACTGGAGTAATCGATTACTTGCCTTGGTGTAATCGATTACCATAATGGTGTAATCGATTACACAGAAGCCCATTTTCCAGAAACTTATTCTTTGAGTCTTGCTTAAGGTTTTCTACTTCTTTTAAGTTATGAAAACACTTAGCTTGATTAGATTAGGTGTTTTGAGAGCCTTTATGCTTTAATAAACCTTTAGAAGCATAACTCACCTAATTCTAAGACTTCTAGACTATTGATGGACTTGAGTGCTTGATTCTTTTGAAGTCTTCTTTTCTTCTTTTTGTTGATGAGTTTGTCGTCATCGAAACCACAGCCAGGGTCAGGAGCAAGACCTTCTTCACATCTGTCACAGGTCCGCCGAGATCCACACCGCAGCCACCTTCGTCGTGGGGCAGCCAAAGCATCATGTTCTGTCAGCGACACAGCGGAAGGAGCGCAGAGAGACGATCACCAACCTTCGGCACTGAAAGAGGAAGGCAGGACCGAGAAAAACAGTGGAGAACTAACAGACGTCCACCATGCACCACACAGAGGCCGCCGCCGTCGTGATGGCATGAAGGGCCGCCACAGGGGCCATGTGCAGTGCCGCCCGGGTTTACGTGGTTTGCATGTGCTGCGCCGCTGGGGTTTTCTCCTTAGAACGTCGACACTTTTTGGTTAAAATATTTTAATTAATAAGAGAGAGAAGATATTACATATTTACCATTTTATTATTCTTTCGATTTTAATCATCCATCAAAAGAATATTATTAAATTTCAAAATCTAATAGTATTTAATGTAGGGCCACTAATGGTCCCTAAAAATAAATGAGTGGCCACCCATAACTAAGGGAATAAGAATTGACACCTCCACTACAAGAAATGGCACCCCAGCCCTTTTTTTAATACCCAAAATACCCCTAATAAAATTATAACCTCCCACCCCACCCTCATTCCCTCCACCCTTCCGGAATCACAATCCCGAAACCCTCTCACTCTCAAACTCTTCGTCTCCTTCAAGCGAGCTCTTCGTCTCCTTCATTCACTCTGCTCGTCGACTCCCTCTCATCGTCAACCATTTCCTTGGAGCTCTTCATTTCCCCCATTTCATCATCAACTTCGGTCTTCCGCTCGAGGTAAGTTTCAGAACCTCTTTCTCTCCTCATTTTGCTTTTGGTTGAAGACGAAGCGTTACCAATAGGGCACTTCGTTGACGTTCCGGGAATTAGATCCCGGAACCTATAGATTTAGTGTTCCGAGTTGTAAATCTCGGGGCCTTTATTTTTAGGCCTCCGTGTTTAATATCCCGGAACGGTAACATAGTAATTGTAATTAAAATTGTTTAGGTACATTCCGGGTTCTAGTACCCGGAATCTAGTTTTACTTGAAAATTCCGAGATTTATATTCCGGAAGTAATAGTATTGTGAATCCATTCCGGCTTTTATATACCAGAACAGTATGTTCTTTCCATTTTTTATGTCTCGGAAGCTACTTAAATTGATATGTTTGCTTCCGGGATTTAAATTCCGGAACGTAATATAATTGTAAGTCCATTCCGGCTTTTAAATACCAGAACAGTATGTTCTTTCCGGTTTTTATGTCTCGGAAGCTACTTAACTTGATATGTTAGCTTCCGAGATTTATATTCTGGAACGTAAATACATTGATATATTGCTTCCGAGATATAAAACACGAAATTTAGTGAATTTTTATTTGTTATGTTTAATAAAATCAGTAACCCATATTTGTTTAATTCTTTTATTATTTGCAGATGGCTCGGACTCATTTTGGACCACGGGGACGTGGACGTGGACGGAACAACACAGACGGAAGTGGCTGTATCCCTGGTGGGCGTCTTCCACCTATAGCGTCCAACAGGAAACGCAAAGCGGAGGCTTCTTCATCTGCAATACCTCCTCCTTCTCCACCACCAGCAGTTGCGGAGCCAGAGGTCATACCTATTCCACACCCAGCACCAGTTCCCTCTGTAGTGCAGCCTCAGGTCCAGTCTCCTCCTCCAGATGGACCAGCAGCACCTGAGCTTCAGTCTCAGCCAGAGACTGAATAGTTCATTCTTCAGCGGGAGCCTCCTTTTCCAGGATGCCCCGAGTATCTGTCATTGCTCCACCAGTACCCGGAGCACGTTGCATCCATCATATGGGAGGCATACTTGGGGACTCACCCGGTAAGAAATAGACCCCGGAAGTTTGATTTATTGTCTTATTGTGTATCAATTTATTAACATGGATCCGTTATTTGTTTTCCAGGAGTACGTCGACAGGGGAGACCTCACAGTGACAACCTGCGGTCACAAGCTGGTGAACCTATCCTACGAAGATGTCCCTGAGGTATTGGAGATCGTGCAGTGGTCGACGCTGTACCCCCTTGTTTCATGTTCATACACGATGATGGACAAGGGGATGGTGTCTGCCTTCGTGGAGAGGTGGCACCCAGAGACTTCGTCATTCCATATGCCATTCGGGGAGGTGACCGTCACACTGGATGACGTGTCATGCTTACTGCACATACCGGTGCACGGGCAGATGTTCTCGTTGCCAGTGATTGATGAGGGGGTTGCCCTGGAAGCCTGTCAGAGATTGCTTAGTGCTGAAAGGGAGGACTTGCTGGCGGAGTTCGGGAAGACGAGGGGCTGCAACCTCCGATTCTCATGGCTAGCCCAGCATTACGCAGCAGCGGTTGCAGGTACTGTACTTACCTTTGATCTTATAATAACTAGTCATCAAATATTTACTAAGTTTTAGATTGTACTGTACTTACCTTTGATTTTTTTAACTTTCAGACAGGCGATGGGATCATGCTGCCCGCCTATATCTGTTGCATCTTGTTGGCGTTACGTTGTTTGCCAACAAGAGTCACATGTACAGCAGTGTGACTTACCTCACAACGTTGGAGGACCTAAATATGGTCGGTACCTATGTGTGGGGAACCATGGCACTGGCCGTGCTATATGACCAGCTGGGAGTTGCAAGTCACTATAAGACGAAGCAACTCAGTGGCTAGACATCACTCCTTCAGGCTTGGATATATGAACACTTCCCGGCCACATTGTTCTTCAGGCATCCGGTGCCAGACTATACTGAGGATAAGCCGAGAGCTGGCAGATGGCGTTGCGGGAAGCAAGGGACAGTTCCATGCATTACACGGAGGGAGCACCTTGATGACATGGATGCCCATGCAGTTATCTGGACTCCTTACGCTACGCATAGGGACCACCGTCCATTGCATCCGATAGCCACTTTCTCTGGATTCATCCGAGGACCGGATGCAACTCGGTCGTACCTTCCGAAGAGGGTCCTCCGACAGTTTGGTCACATACAGACTATCCCCCGATCTCCCCCCGGTCCACCACCCTCCGCGGAGGACATCGATGATGACAGGATATTATATGATGTTTTTAGGTTGTTTTTAGTCTTTTTATTTTATTATTTGAGTCACATATAGGATTTTTATTATTTTTATGTAGATTTTATATTTATTTTGCATTTTGCATATAGGTTAGCTTTTATTTGTTTTTCTAACTTTATTCTATATTTTTAGGAATTTTTATAGCTATTTTATATTTTTAGGAAAAGCTGGTATAGTTATCATTTTTGTCCAGGGACCGATTTGTAAAGTTTCAGGAAAACAAGGATCAAAGTGTAAAGGTTCAAGAGCGGAGGATGAAAAGTGAAGTTTGAAGGAGTCAAAGGGCCAGAATTGAAGTTCTAACAAAGAGAGGACTTAAAGTGAAATTGAAGAATGTGAAGCAACTCTCTTTGATTTGAGCACATGTAAAATAAGGTTTGAAGGATTAATGGTGGAAGGAAGGAGTTTCAGAACTTATTAGGGGCTGAATGAGCCTAATAAAGCCAATCAATTCCACCATTGACGAAGAAAGGAATCCAAGAAGAAGCTGCCAGTGTTCGTGCCAGCGCCTAAGCGTTGGAAGTCCCAACGCTCACGCGCTGGACCTCTGACTAGGATGTGAGTCAGAGGTTGCACCCAGCGCTGGAGCGTTGGAAGCCAGTGCTGGAGCGTTGGAAGCCAGCGCTGGAGCGTTGGAAGCCAGCGCTCAAGCGCTGGGCCTATTTCTGCACGTTGGTTTTTAATGCATCCCAACGCCCAAGCGTTGGGAATGCAAGCGCTCAAGCGCTGGAGGTCAGGTTTTTGCTATAAATAGGAAGCTTTTCTTCACTTGTAAGAGACACCTATTCAGAATACAACAAGTATTCTTCTTTCCTCCTTAAGATCATTGTTCCTAGGAATTGTGGGAAGCCATACTTGAGCTCCTATCCAGGGTAATTCAATGACTCTTTTAGCCATGCTTGGCTAATTCTTTTTTAAGTTTCTTGGGTTGTTGTAGTTTATATTTATGTTTTAGTTTGTTTCTACCTTTCTGAAAAATATTTTCAATTCATGTTTTATTTCCTTGTTCTTCACTCTTCTCGGTGCACACAAGATCTTTTGCTTATTACTTATACGAATGGAAATTGGTAAGTAGTAAGGGACCTAGGATTTAAAAAAGGCTATAAGTATATATCACTAAGGAATTAGGATAGACGTAGCTTTATGTTGGCCTGAATTTCTTCTTCATCTTCTTCTCTAGTTAACTAAGTTGCAAGGAATTGAATTTAGTAATTAGAAATAAAGTTCTACAATGTGTAAGAAATTAACTTGTAGATATAGCATCATGAAATTGGACTTAAAATTCAGAAATTAAGTAGGAACTTGCTAGCATATTTTATAGACTATGTAATTCAACCCAAGAGCTTATTTTTCATCATCTTATCTCTTTATTATTTTATGCTATTGTTCTTGCTTATTCTAAAAACCAACATCAAATATACATCTTTTAATTTTTCTGCTCAAGTACTAGATAATATAATAATAGGACACCTATCCCTTGGGTTCGATCTTTTTATTACACGATAATCAACCGTGCACTTGCGGTTTGGCTATCAATTGACATTGCCTTCGAGGCTTTTACAGATGTCGTCATCCCGTTGGGGCTGCAGGTTTCATTTCCTGCACAGTCGTCACCGGATTACATGACGTGGTTCGTGCGGCATTCACACCCCTTCTGATACCAGATTGCATGCGTGACAGCGTTGGAGTAGCGGTAAGTTCTGTATCCCTTTCGAAAATCCATTGAATTTTTCTAATATGCTTAGATGACATTTCAAATTGGTTTCATTTCAGTCTATCCTTCGGAAATATGAGGATTGGTTGATGCAGGCTCTCAATGCGCCCGATACACCTCCAACTGGCGGGCCTACTCGAGCTGTGTTGCAGAGAGCTCTGGATTACACGAGACAAAGGACGACGGCTAACATTGTGTATCAGAGGAGGGGTAGGGGGAGGGTCTTCGACGTCAACGTCGAGTGGGGGAAGATGATGTGGGGATGCTTGTAATTATGTTGATGATATTGTGTAACATTGTGTTACAATTTTTGAAACATGGGTTTAACATTGTTACTATTTTGTTATAATTTTTTCTTAATTATTTTAACTTGTTATAATCTTAATTTGTAGAAAACAGGGCATGTTTCCTTCCGGATTATAGAAACCGGAATTTAACAAGTTTCTTTTCAAATTCCGATTTTTGTAATCCGGAAAGATTTAACTTTCCGTTATTTGAAATCCCAAAATGTAAAAGTATAAAATCTGCATCCCGGTTTTATAATTCCCGGAACGCATGTGTATGCTGATTCCGAGTTTATAATTCTCGGAACATAAAATCTATATTCCGGTTTTATAAATCCCGGAATGTAGATTTATTTCATTCCAAGTTTTCAAAACTCGGAAGCAATGACATTCCGGGTTTAAAAATCCCTGAATGTGAATTATTAGTCAACATTACACTCCGGGTTTTCTTATCCCGGAAAATATTGTATAATTCGTTCCGAGGAAATAAAGCCCGGAACGAAAACAACCATTCCGAGATAAATTCCGAAACATAGTAACGATAGGGATATATAAGTCTTTTACTACAAAAACTTGGGGTTTCAAATTAGGTGGTGGGGTGTTAAATCTAACACCCCATAACTAATGCGGCCTTTTGTCAACCTAACTTAATCACGGAAGGAAGGAAATCCTAAAAAAAACTTAAATTCATACGTGTATCTTCCAATGATAAGCCACCACGTAAGAATCAAATTTTCATAACCAGTTAGCACCTTGTTTGGGGGAACACTTTTATGGTTCAATTTCCCATTATTAATTCCCAGCTCTTAACTCCGATTATGCTTGGATGCATCTTCTGCTTCTCCATCTGCATCTTCTTCTTCTTCTCTTCTCAACCTAAGCTTAACTCTCTCTCTCTCAAACCAATCACGCTGCGAAAATCATGATTGGGCTTAACCAGAAACCCCTTTTGCATCTTTGTCTTCTACTTCTTGTGCTGTTTTCTTCTTCGACTGAATCCCTCAGATTCGATCTCCAATCTGGCCACACCAAATGCATCTCCGAAGACATCAAGAGCAATTCCATGACTGTCGGCAAGTACTCCGTCATCAATCCCAACGAGGGTCACCCCTTGCCTGATACCCACAGAGTCACCGTTAGGGTATGTTCCCACTGCATAAAGAAAAAAAAATCCAAACTATTTTTGCCCAGTATTGAATCTCTGTGCTTTGAGTCAAGTTCAATGGTTTTTGGTTAATGGGTAATCGCGGTGTTTGATTTTTTTTAATAGGTGACTTCTTCTTACGGGAACAACTATCACTATGGGGATCGTGTTGAATCGGGTCAATTTGCATTTGTAGCAGCGGAGGCTGGAGACTACATGAGTTGTTTCTGGGCTGTGGATCACACCCATCCGATAACGTTGACTATAGATTTCGAATGGAAGACGGGTGTGGCAGCCAAGGATTGGTCTAATGTTGCTAAGAAAGGCCAAGTTGATGTGAGTCACTACTATGATATACCCCAAAATTAGAGCTCAGTGTTGTTTCTTGCTTATTCTAGCAAGAGTTTGAACAAGTAATCATAAAGTCAAGCATTGAAATAGCAATTGAAAAATACAACAAAATCCATAGATTTTATGACAGATACATACCGTGTCGATTAGTTGTGTCTATGAACATTGTTTTCTTAAGCACAATCTGATTATTCAAGAGAGTTATGGATTTAGGACAGGTAATATATCTGTCTTAGGACTTGAGAGTTATGGATTTGCAGCCTTACTAGTGAATATCTAATCTTGGTAAGCTTATAGGGAATTTTATATGTCTAATCATGGAAAGTTTCGTACTGTATGATGTTATATTGAATGGTTAGCCCATGTCATCCTTGCAATTTGCAAATCTTGGTTGTATGTTAGCTCATTTTCCCTGTACTTATATGTTGTGAACTTCTGTTTGAAATTTTTTGAAATCGATGAGTGATGGTGATTTCTTTTGTTGGCCTATTTTTCTGTTGACGAAATTGGCTTGTTTGAATGATCACTGAACTCCAAATATGTATGTAGTGCTCCACCCTTTATGTATCATTTCTTTGGAATTTTTCCGTGGATACCACTAGATTTATGCCCTATACCCAAGCAAATCTGAACCTACCCTCTGATCAAACTGAGAAAAGGAAAGTTGAGACTGAGGATTCTTCATTCTGATTTATTACTCAGCTGATAAAAAGCCTATATAGTGCATATTAGAGTCTAAACATTAACTGATAACTAGCTGAAACTAACAGAGAGTAACATCTCTTCGTCACCAAATGGCATCTATCAAATCATATTCAACCTAGTGGCTGAGATACTTAAACCCTTCCTGTCCACCCATTTGATCTTTGATTGAAGAAAATTTCTTACCCTGGTTTCATTCAATGTGCTAGGTAATGGAGCTAGAGCTTAAGAAGTTGCAAGAAACTGTTGCTTCCATCCATGATGAGATGTTTTATCTTCGTGAAAGGTAAGTTTGCGCAATTGCGTGGAAGTTTCTTAATTATGTACACAAGCATTCTTCTTATTTTTGTGTAAATTCATATTTCAATACATTGACATGGGATATCTTTAACAAACATTATTCTTATTGTGTTTATTTTTCCCATTTCAGAGAGGAAGAAATGCAGGATCTCAACAGAGCAACCAACACCAGGATGTTCTGGTTGAGTTTTCTTTCGCTCTTTGTATGCTTATCGGTAGCAGGGTTGCAACTATGGCACTTAAAGTCCTTCTTCGAGAAAAAGAAACTGATTTAAATTTTTGCGATGGTTTTTACATTTTTCTAATGTGCTCTTGTAAAATATCCAGGAATTAATTTATCCAGAGGATACTTATAATGGTAGCCACTAGCCACTGTATCTCAGAACATTCCCTTTGTTATGACGAAATGATTTTCAAACCAAATGTTGATCTTCTGCAATCTGAGAAATTTTTTATTGCATTTTCTAATTTAAAAAAAAAACAATTAATCATGTGGCTTTGCAGATGATCATGTGTGCTGAATTGCTATTCAGTGAAACATTTTTTATTCATAACAACCTCAGATCTAATTAGAGGATCACTATGTCAGGAAAAAATTTTATTTCATCAAATTCCATGTCCCTTTATAAACATTAAATAGGGACACAATGACTAATTCAGGCGGCTAGGTTCAGCTATCACATACTGCATGAGATCTCGAGCTCCGTGTCAGTGTATGAGCTATGATGAGAAGGGACGTCTAACATGACTAGTGAAGAGCGACAGATGTCGTCAGTCTCTTGGTTGAAGATTGGCCATTATTTAGATAAGGGCAAGTCTTGGGTGATCAGAAGGTAAGGGTCGAGCGTGGTGCCTCGTAGATCGGATGCTCGAGGGGACTCTTGGATTTTTGATGAGTGTGGTGTACGACCTTTTGGTGATCGGAGGGTGCACAGGCTTTGACAGACGGAGCACGTGTGCTCCTTGGTGATCGGAGGGCGAACAATCTTTGACAAACGAAGCTTGTGTGCTCCTTGGTGATCAAAATATTATCCATCACAACATTTTCCCTCTAGCTTTGATGAACAATGTGTTGCGGACCATGAGCTATATGTGGTCGGAGCTTTAGTGAAGATTATCCATCAGAACAGTTGTCCTCTAGCTCTAGTGTGCAACTTGTTGTAGACCATGAACTATATGTGGTTGGAGATTTAGTTGAGATTACCCATTGGATCATTTGATTGGAAGATTATCCATTGGAACAATTGTTGTAAGACCCTGAATCAACGGTTCTGGAAAAAAGAGGTGGAACCCTAGCCATCTTCTCTCTTCGTTTCTAGTGACACCATACCTCCAATGGAGAAACCACCACCACCAATTGAATCCCCACAACATCCGCATCAAAACCCCTAAAGAAATTTGACGATCGGCAACCGTCGACCGCCGTCGCCGCTGCCTTGATGGTTGCTTTCTGGCCGGCTTCTGGGAAAACGGGTTGCACAACGATGATCCTCGCCACGAGGAGAAGAGGATTCGATGGTCCTTTGCTGCCGTCGCCGTTCGCCGTCGCCGGAGGCGATTTCCTGCGACGTTTTTCGACGAGCCTCACTCCAGAATGAAGGTACCTTTCTGATTGGTCTCCCTCTCCTCTCTTCGAATCCGAGATCGAATCCCTGAGAAAAGGTACTGTTTCACCAATTCCGGTTTACCCCTTTCCAAAATCTAAGTTTCTCTTGTCCAGCCCTTGAGTTTCATGCTCTGAGTTCTGTGTTCCTGTTTCAGTTTCGAAAATGGTCCCTCGAACGCCAGCAATGGAGGAAAGGAGGTTCTTGATAGTAATAAAACCACACAAGAAAGGGGGGGTTTGAATTGTGTGTGTGATTTTTTAAACCTTTTTCGCAAGATAGTTATTATTAGTTCGAAAGCGTTTGTCAAAGATGTGCAGCAGAAATAAACTTAAAGCTTGAACAATAAAGCACACACGATATTTATCCTGGTTCACCCCCTTAATCGACAGCGCTACGTCCAGTCCTTGGCTACACCAAGATTTTCACTATTTCAACAGAATAGTACAAGTGTTCTCACGGACTTCTCCCAGTATTCTGAGGACTACTCCTTTACAAGTATTCTAGGACTTCTCCTTTATCTCTCGAGTGTTTGACTTGACTCCCCCCAGTTCTTTTTCAAGAAGATTTGTTTTCTACAAGAATCTCTTCGATAAGAGTGGGTAGAAAATATGAAGAGCTAAGTTCAGAGATAGTATACAAATTAGTTCTCTGAATGGCTTGTGAGAGAAAGGATAAGAGTTTTCACTCTGTAAGAGATTTCACACTAGTTGGCGACAGAACTCAGAAAACAATTAACGTCAGAACTCAGATTTCTCACGTATTGCTCAGCCATTTCCGTACTTAGACTCGCTAACCTCTTACTCCTGCTTGTAAGAACAATTAACGGTTAATCCAGAAACAGAAATAGCAAGAAGAGTTAGTCAAACACAAATAACTAGATCGTCCGTCTAAGACAATCTTAAACAACAATAAGTACAAACAATTCAAACTTAAAATTCTTCTTTCGATCGACACCCCATCGATCGACGTCAGAATAATCACCCAACAGCGCTGGTTATCTCAACCATTGCTCTGATACCACAAATGTAACACCCCAATTTTGGGTTGAGGGTCACATAGTAATTACGCGGAAAATATACTTTGAAACATCTCGAAAACACTCAAGTTCCAAAGATCAACGTCACTCGATATTAATAATTAATAATTATCCCATAATAGAAATATAATCATCTCAACGCGATAAAGTTCCAAAATAAATAAAGTGGCACCGGCATGTGCAAAATACCAAACATCGCAAAAAGAAAGAAAATTACAACTTCTGTATTTGAATCTTCCTTGTCACTTGTCCTGATCATCTATGGCGTTAAGCGCCCAAACAAATCAAACAAGGCAAACAAGAAAGGGTTAACTCGTAAATACAGGGAAAACATATTATCAATTGTGATAGTAAAAAAAACACAAGTTATAAAATTGAATCCATCAAGAACAGAACAAGAACAACAACACAATAACTAATTTCCACGTCACCAAATCAATTAAGATGTGCAAATGCTCTCTACTACTATATGCTTATAGTTATAATATATGGCCATTACGTCACCCTTCTCGGGCCAAAACATCACCCTTTACGGGCCAAGACATCACCCTTCATGGGCCAAGACAATCATGTGGGACAAAGATCCACCACATTGCCCTCGGTTGATTACCATCAACCCAAGAATCCTCAGTTGATCCCGCGGGACAAAGTGCCGCCACATCAACCCAATATATATATATATATATATATATATATATAAGATGCATATGCTATGACTATGCAAAAATTCATACTCCTCATGGACCAACAGTCCACACAAAACTTCAATCATAGCACACTACATACACAATATAATCATCACCACACAACTACATTTCCACCATGAATTAACCAATATATCTCAATTTATTTTTTATTTTTTAAAAAAACAGCATTCTTATTTTAATACTAAAACAGAAACAGCATTACTAAAATTACAGAAACAGCAGTGTTTATATACAGAAAACAGCAGTGTTTATATACAAAAAAAGCAGCAGTGTTTATATACAGAAAACAGCAGTATATTTTTTAAATACAGAAAACAACAGTGTATTTTTAAATCAGAAACAGCAACACTTAAAATACAGAAAAACAGTGGCTATTTTAATAACACAGAAAACAGCAGCACTAAAATACAGAAAACAGTGGCACTTTTAATACAGAATCTGCAGTTCTTAGAAAAATACAGAAACTGAATACAGCAGTGAAAAAAAACAGAAAACAGAGTTATAAACAAACAGAAACAACACCCTTTGTTTTGCCACGAAGAGGGCTCCATTACCACCACTTTACAGCATACTAATATGCCAACAATTCCTCAGAGACAACTCTCAAAATCACCCAAAACAGAATCCATGAAGCAACATGCAAACCATCACAAAACCAACATAGAAACCTAAGAAAAACGAGTTACCCTTACCTCCGAGAGGGTTGCATGCAAGTGTTTCCACACCTTGTAAGACAAAAACATATATACATACATTAACAATCATGAAGCAAGGTCGGAAACAACTCCTAAGAATTTTAGACCAAGGAAACAAAAACAACAATTTGCTGACAGGGGCCTAGCGCCCAAGCGTTGGGTTCCAACGCTCAAGCGTTGGGTCCCTGACTGGCAGCACGAACTGGGCTAAATGCCAACGCCCAGGCGTTGGGAGTCTAGCGCTCATGTGGTGGCTCCCTGCCAAAAACCCTAAAATCATGTTTTTCACTCGAAAAATCATTTTAACCCAACACCTTTCGAAAACACAAATCTCTCATATCCAGAATCAATTTTATGGTCTAAAAATTAATTTTCCTACCTCAAGAATAAAAAGGTTCCATTTTTTATATTCAAAACATTTGTACTAGAACTATCACTAAACGTTGAATCGGAGAGGAGGAAAAGACTACCAACCTCGTCGAGTGTTTATCAAGGTCAGTTGCACCACGTGTCCAGGGCCTTCGGGAGAGAAAAGAGGCACGAGCTTGATGCAAAACAAAAGGTTTAGACAAGTGGAATTAGCCCTAAATACAATAGGAAATTGTTCTCCAAAGAAACTTTTGGATAGTTTTCGATCGCTTACCGATAGGACCGACAACACGAACTTTGAAAGGATTGAGTGTGAGGTTTGAGCACCACGAAAAATGGAGGGATTCAGAGCTTTATCACCACCAAGAAGAAGGAGAGGTTCGACCAAGCAACACAAAATTCCAATAGCACTTCGGAAATACAGAATAAGGGGTTCTAGGCCTTTTTCGGAAAATCTTTGAGTGGAGGAGCAAGAGAAGGTTAGAAATTCTTTAAGGTTGAAAGTTTCAGCAATGAGAGGGTGAGAGGGAGAAGGAGAGGCACGACCATGGCTCCATCATTTAGAATATTTTCCCTAATGGCACATTAAAGCAAAGGACAAAGCATTAAACCTTCTTCATGGCACATTACTCACATGTTTTGGCTTTCAAAATTCAAAATGGAGTTTTGGCACATGTTTAATTCTCCATTCAGCTGCATGGTGAGGGAGAGAGAGCCGTCCCCACCTCCTTCCTTAGTCTTAATACACATTAAAACTCCTTAAAAACCCTAGACAAGCCATTAACCACTCCTAATCCTCCTTTAATGCCTATAATCCTCACATTAAGCCTTATTTAAATGCTCTTTACTCCTCTTTGATATGAATTTCGAAATTTGAATATGAATTTGATGAGTCACACAAAATTAATCACAAAAATAAAACTCCTTCATCAAGGTTCGAACACAAGACTTGCCCATCAAACGCTTAAGCCTCAACCGCTAAGCCACAACTCATCTTGTTGCAATTCAAGCAAGGTAATTCAAATATTCTCAAGGTATGCAATCATGCTCTAGACAAGATTAAATAACTCAAGACTAACATCACATTAATTAACTCAAGGGTTAATTTACAAACAAAAGAAGTCTGAGGACTAGAAAACAATTACAACCAAGTTCAGGGACTAAACTGTAATTACAATAAATTAGGGGTCTTACGATACCACCCCCCTAAAAAGAGTTTCGTCCCCGAAACTACACGTCAAGAAAACAACTCGGGATACTGCTCCCGCATCTTCTCCTCGAGTTCCCAAGTAGCGTCGCCAGTAGTCTGGTTCAAAATCACCTTCACAAGCGAAAACTGCTTGTTTTTCAGCTGCTTAATTCTACGGTCGGCGATACTCATCGGCGGAACTTCAAAGGTCAAATTATCTTTCAGCTGGATGTCATCCTGAGTAATAACATGTGAGGGATCAGATATGTACTTCCACAATTGTGATACATGCAGCACATCATGAATCTTGGACAGAAAGGGTGGCAAGGCAATGCGATACGCCACCGGTCCAACTTTTTCAATGATTTGGTAAGGTCCGATAAATTTCGGCGTCAACTTCTTCGATTTTATCGCCCTACCGACTCCAGTAGTTGGGGTTACCCGGAGAAATACATGTTCCCCCGGCGCAAACTCCAAATCCCTTCGCCGGTTGTCCGAGTAGCTCTTCTGTCTACTCTGAGACGCCTTCATTTTCTCCCTGATCTGCTTAACCTTCTCCGTCGTCTGTTGGACAAGTTCTGGTCCAACCAGCAAATGTTCCCCATCCTGGAACCAACACAGAGGGGTCCTACATCTCCTTCCGTACAAAGCCGTGTACTGTGCCATCCCAATGCTAGCATGAAAACTGTTATTGTAAGTAAACTCGATCAAAGGTAACAGTTCATCCCAGCTTCCCTGATTATCTAACACACAAGCACGCAGAAGATCCTCCAAAGACTGAATTGTCCATTCAGTCTGTCCATCTGTCTGCGGATGATATGCAGAACTCAAACTCAGTTTCGACCCAAGGGCTCCCTACAAGGCCTTCCAGAAGTGGGAAGTGAACTTCGGATCCCTGTCAGAAACAATGGTCGAAGGAACTCCATGTAATCGCACAATCTCCGCAATATACATTTCAGCAAGTTGTTGGGAGTTTTACCTGTTGTTGTGTTAAGGGTAACTCTTGGTCTAGATAGAGTCAGTGGTGTTTTACCTGTGATTTTGTTGTTGGGAGTTATTCTGTTTATGATGTTGAAATTGATGGTATTGTGATACATGTTTGAATTTGAGAATTGTTATTATGATATGTTGATGATGATAGTGTTGAGGTGAACTTGATTATGTTGTGTTGATATCGTGAAGAGGATTGTTGATTTATGGTGATGTTGAACGTGTTGGCATAGCATTTGCGTTTTTGGGGCTGATGGCGATGAGATGGGTTTTAGTCCCATGTGATCGTGCTTGAAGGCGATGAGATGGGTTTTAGTCCCATGGGATCGTGGTTAAGGATGATGAGATGCGTTTTAGTCCCATGTGATCGTGCCTTAACTTGTAGTTGCATTTGAGGAATCATAAGCATGGGTTGTGTTTGTTGTTCATGAGGAAATGAGTATATTGTTGAAGGAGTTGTTGTATTTTGAAGATATTGTTGCTGTCACTTATGTTAAGTTCTCTTCAACATATTGATTGGTATTTGTTGTTTGTTTTAAGAGTTAACCCTTTGTGTTTGTGTTTGGGCGCTTAACGCCAGAAAATAGACAGGGTGTTGATCGTCGTCTCTTGAGGAGTTTTACGGAATTAGATTGCGCATTGGAAGAGTGGAAGATTCAGAAGAAGATGACGAACTACGTTGTTATAATATTCTGCTGTTTTAATTTATTTTTGGGCTCGCTGTTGAGCAATTTCCTTTGTTGTAATATTTTCCTGGTTTTGCTTCAGCGTAATAAATATTATTTATGGGGAAATATTACCTACATTATTTAAGTAATTATGAGAGACGAAAACCTTTTTGATAAATTGAGTTGTTTTCTAAGAGGTTTTATTTTTCCGCGAAATTACTATGTGACCCTCAACCCAAAATTGGGGTGTTACAGTTCTAATTATAGAGGAAGAGAGATAGAATTAATTTAATGTTAATGGACACTGATTAGTAATTATTCAAAAAAGGGGATAAATGAGCAAAATGGAAGATTTCAGGTTAATGCAACTAGCACTATTACAGATTTGCCTTTTTACCTCGGCCCTGTTACCCCAGTTCAATCACGGACTGAGGCAAAATGGTTCCCGAAGCTCAGTTACCATGGTTTCGTGTTGAACCGAGGTAACTGATGTTGTCTATAACCCCGGTTCCGTGTCAACCGCGGTAACTGGGATTTTTATTTTTTTATTTTTAATAATAAAGGATTTTCACAACGGTTGGAAGCTGAACCGGGGTAATAAACCATGTCTCTTACCCCGGTTACCATGCCAACCGCGGTGATAAGTGTTATATTATTATTAAAATGTTGATATGTTAACCACAAAACCCTAGTTTTCAGATGAAAAAACCCATATGTGAACCCTTTCTCTATTGCACCTCGTGACCGCCATTGCTTGCCACTGCACCTCATCACCGGCCCTCCTTCTCTCCGCAATGGCACCGCCGCTGCTGTGCATGCTCGTCGCCGCCAGGCTCGTCTCCATCTTCGTGCCTCGCTATTCCCGTCTTCTCCAGTTGGCCGCTCTTCTCTACCTCACTGGTGAGTCCTCTTGACATACTTCTAGTTCTAGGGTTTTGTTTTGAATATTGTTGTTGTTGTTGTTATTTTTCAGTACTAGCCACTAGGGTTTTGTTTTCCTGGAGCACAAGAAGTGTGCGCCGTTTCGGTCTTAAATGCATGTCTTTCCACCCACTTCATTGTCTCCCACATGTGAGGTTTCGTTCTTCTAAACAGTCACGCCGGTTCTCCTTCCCAATATATCTCTTTACTCTGCACTTCAGAATAGTCATGGTGGTTGCTCTTCTTCATACCATTTCACTTTCCTCGTTTGCTTATAAATTCTAGAATGTTTTCCCAGTTCTCCATCCAATATTCTATCTTCCTTGTATCCTTCTTTTTCTGTGTTCATTATTCTTCTTCAATAAAAACAGAAATGGCAAACGGTTTTGAAATCTGTCTTCCTTATGCCATAATTTCCCTAAACTAGAGCACTATCAAGTTCTCAACACCAATTCTCGGAGTAACACACGTTTCCGAGCATTGTGTGATGATTCCAATGAGTCCATGTACCCCGATCTTGTCTTTGCCTTCTGGTCCTCCTTAATATTTTCTCATCACAGAGGCTTCATTACAACAGTGGTGGGTCATGAGTTTGAAGGTGCAAGAAACACACAAGAAAGGGGGGGTTTGAATTGTGTGACCATTTTTAAAACTTATTCGATAGGTCTTAAAAGCTAATTACTGGTTTTCAAAATGTTTTATTCATGATGCAAGCATGAGTATGTATACAGCGGAAAGGTAATGTAACATGAAGAATAAAGCACACATGATTTTTATCCTGGTTCACCCCCATAATCGACAGGGCTACGTCCAGTCCTTGGCTTCACCAAGATTTTCACTATTTAACCAAATAGTACAAGTATTATTAGGGACTTCTCCCAACAAGTATTCTAAGGACTTCTCCTGTCAAGTATTCGAAGGACTTCTCCTTACAAGTATTGTCAGGACTTCTCCTTACAAGTATTTTACAGGACTTCTCCTGACACCCTTTTCAGGGTTTTTTTTTCTACAATAGTTCTCTTCTAATAAGAGTGGGTAGAAGAAATGAAGAGCAGAAAACAGAGAGATCATAAGCAAGTTGGTCTCTGTTTTAAGTTATGTGTGTGGGATAGGATGAGAGTAATACTCTATAAGTTTTCCACACATACGCAACTCAACTCAGGTTATGATATGACTTGAAGTTCCCTGAGTTGGAACCAAGAATGTCTTGGTCCTTTGGACGAACTAGGTTGAGATATGTAAAATTGAATTCTAGTCGCCAAGTCGCTACGGAAGCAGGATTCTCTATATATATCTTCAGTTGAAGATCCTCGTTCTTCCTTCATAGAAGGAGTGAAAACCTGCCCGTTAGTGCTCCGGCTTCCTCTGCTGTGAGTAACGGCTAATTCTGCATTTTTCAGCAGGTCTGAGATACGATATGAGAAGCATTGATTTGCCTGGGTTGACGTCGTCTGGCTCCATGCTGAGCGAGTAGCCTTGAGCTATGTCTTCTGTATTTAATGCGTGGAGATCCACCTGTGGTATTTGTTTTGACTATTATACTGTGAAGAAGGTCTTGCTCCTGACCCTGACTGTGGTTTTGATGACGACAAACTCATCAACAAAAAGAAGAAAAGAAGACTTCAAAGAATCAAGCGCTCGAGTCCATCAATAGTCTAGAAGTCTTAGTATTAGGTGAGTTATGCTTCCAAAGGTTTATTAAAGCATAAAGGCTCTTAAAACACCTAATCTAATCAAGCTAAGAGTTTTCATAACTTCAAAGAAGTAGAAAACCTTAAGCAAGTCTCAAAGATCAAGTTTCTGGAAAATGGGCTTCTGTGTAATCGATTACACCATTATGGTAATCGATTACACCTAGGCAAGTAATCGATTACTCAAGTCTTGTAATCGATTACATGTTTGAAATTCAAATTCAAACTGAAACGGTCACTTGTGTAATCGATTACACTAAGTATGGTAATCGATTACCAGAACGAAAAAGTGCATCTTTTCATGAACCATTGTGTCCCAAACCTTTTGAAAAGGGTTGTGATGGTTCAAGGACGTTTCCCTTGCCTATATAAAGACCATTTGAGTCCAGAAAACACACAACACACAACACACACGAATCATACACATTACACATGAGAAAAACACATTAGGCCAAAGCTTTGTCAAAATTAGTTCATCTTTTAGAACTTAAATCTTTTGGAGCCTAAATTCTGAGTTCATGATCTTCATGTTTATAAGAACACTTTAGTTGTTCATATCTTGAAGAACTCAGAATTGTATTATGCTTAAAAGCCTTAAAGCATAATTTCTCATGTTTAATCCAATTGTGTGTTAAAGGATTGAAACAGCCAATTGTAATATCTTCTTCATCTCTTTTTGTAAGATTGAGTTTTTCACCGTGGTATTCGGTGAAAGGTTGTTGTCACTGAAAGTGGTTTGCTTTCAGGGTTTCGATTGAAGACAAGGTTGTCTTCAAGGTCTGAGGGTGGTTTGCCTTCAGGAACTGAAAGCGGTTTGCTTTCAGGGGCTGTTGAAAGTGGTTTGCTTTCACAGGTTATTGGTAGAAATTCTTGGGGTCCTTGGGTTAGGAACTTGTAAGAAATTCTTATCAATAGTGGAAAAATCCTCAAGGAGTTTTCTTGAGGGACTGGACGTAGCCTTCGGTGGATTGAAAGTGAACCAGGATAAAATCTTGTGTGTGATTCTCTTCATCCTTCACATTTACTTTCAAGTATCGTTCATATCCGCTGCAATCACAACGATCATTTCGTGATCATCATAAACTTGAAAGTAACAATTTCAATAAGGCGAAAATTGGGGCAACACTGATTCACCCCCCCCCCTCTCAGGTTGCTATCTGTTCTAACATATACCCCAGTGCAAGCCAGCTAATACTTATCACGTGCTTTGTTGAGATGTTTGAATTTCGACCGTTGAACGTGTACGGTGCTCAGAGATTCTTGCCGTTGATTCCGCGATGTCAACTTGATTTGAGGAAAAGTAGAGGAGCAGTGGGACCAAGGAATATTGTGTTGATTGTGTCCCTTTCTACTTTCTGCCATTGTCAGTACATCAATAAATGTGCAGACGAGGTAGACATCTTTTGATCCAAGAAGCAATTATTCAAGATGAGGAGAATAACTTCTTTAATGCTTCTGTTGAACGAATATCCTCGTAAACCACATTTCTTGATATTTGTACCTTTGGTGCAATATGATGCTTGAGCGAACGTATTCTTCCTTAGAGTCTGGCAGACGTAGTCTCCATTCAATGCTTAAGATTCCGCTGCGAAGTGATTTGTATTGGCAGACGATCTTTCTTCATTCAGTTCTTCTTAAGGATTAGAATCTTCTTGGCTTGTAGAAGACTAAGTCTTCTTTTTCCTTTTGATTCCAATGAAGTTTTCCATCTGCGAGAGTTGATCCACAACTTCTTTATATGGTGCTAGAGAGTCTTCGAAGCTTAAGGTGTTTCTTCATAGGTTGTTATGCTCTTTCAGATTTAGATGAAGCAGTCTTTCTTTTGATCATTGTAGGTTTAAGTAGCGGACTGTTTCAGCTTCTTGAGGTAGACTTTGACTTGAGCGTGCAGAGTTTAATGGAGTGTCCTTGAGAGAGGTTATTGCTGTTTGCAATTTCTGCTTCTTCCTTCGTGAGTCACCAGACTGTCTTACACATGAATGCCTTCCTTTGTATATCTTTGACAATATATCCTTCAGGGTGACCGGACGGTCTCTTCTGGCAGACTAATTCTTTTGATGATGCTTTGAGATTCATTTAGTCCTTTAGTAGATAATCATTCCTATACATGAGAATTTCCACTGTGTTAGGAATTTTATCTCTGACAATATTAAGCCTTAAAGAAATGGTTAATTATCAAAACATAATAATTCATTTAATTATTTGAATCCAACAATTTCCCCCTTTTTGATAATGACAATTTCTTTGGAAAAAGGTTTATTTGAGATTATGTTTATTGATTAAGCATCTTGTCATTTTTCAGATAATATTGAAAAGTTTTTCTTCAGGATATTTTAGTGTATAGAAAAACATGATCGTTCTTTTAATAGTGCTTCGGTAAGAAAATTTTTGTTTTTGGGCGGACGGTTTTGACTTCTTGAGTTTACCTACCTTTGCTCCCCCTAAATCTGATGTTCCTTAAATAATTTTTGTGTCTAACATATGTTTTTCTAAATAAGCTCCCCCTGAACTGATCCTATTGAGTTTTAAATGTGTTTAGGATATTTTATCATCATCTCTCTGTTCCTAACATCTCTTTTATCAACATCTCTTTGCTGCTAACATTTTCTATCTCTTTTTCCTTACCTAATTCTTCTCCCCCTTTGGCATTATCAAAATGAAATAAGCGATAATTAAAAAGGGATATTTAAATTGATGTGGCAGTAAATAGCAAGCACTGATATTATATAAATAACTTGCAGTCAGCAAAAATAAGAAAAAGAATATATTGTGCAAGATAAAGAGGTAAAGGTATAGAGATTAGTCATTTTGCTGCTGTCGTTGCTCAAGGTAGCGCCGCACCAATCCTTCTAGAATTTCAAATCCTGCGTCCATCTTGTCAGAAAGTCTTTGGGACACAGTGTCAATGTGATTGAACTCATCGCGACGCAGCTCTTTATTTTCCTTAGAAGCATTTGAGAACCCTGCATCTATTCTTGGTGACAGTTCCATCACAGCAGCTTTGGCATCGAAGGAATTTTTAGCTGATGAAGGCATGTTTGTGGTCTTTGATTCAGGGATTTCCTTAGCTTGAGGAAGGTTACTCTTTGGGAGAGCAAATGATATAGGTTGGGCAGTGGTAACTTCAGCATCCTGGGAAGCTGGTGAGGTTTCAGTGGTAGGGGTTTCTCGTGAAGAAGATGGAGATGAGTGGTTTGGACTTTCCTCAGAGTCAGAGGATGTGGTGAATATATCTTGGGGTATGGTGATAACTTGAGGCAAGGGGATGGTTGGTGCATATGATGGGTGATTGTTGGAAGGTGCATTGGCAGTTGACAGAAGCTCAGGTCGCGGTCTTGCAGTAAGTAGAATGAGCAACCATGATCCATGTTTAAATATAATGCTTTTAACATTATGAATCAGTCCAAATGGAATGGTACTTAGATGAACTGGTCTGAATACAGACAGTTCCCACTCATGGTGAAAGATGTCGTACCTGGACCTTTGAGCAAATGCAATTTGTAAACCATCCATAGCGGGAGGAGACCAGAGTCGGGCTAGAATACAGAAGTTGAATCCCAGGAATTCCATCATCAAGTGTGGAGCATAGACGGCATTCTCAATTTTAAGCATTCTGGGAATCTGCAAGGAAGAAGGAGTTAACGTCCGACGCGCCCTCCTTGGAACACGAGCAAGAAAGACTCTTGCAGTGTTCTGCGAAGATTTCATGGAAGCAGAAACTTGCACATCATCATCCTGATCATCCCCAGGTGTAGATGCTTCCTTGGAGACTCTTTGCTGAGAGGCCTGTATCTCATTCAGAGATATTTCCGGAACATCAACATGATCATTTATATTTTCAGCTCCAGTCTTCTGCTTCTTTTTCTTTGGTTTTGTCTTCTTTGATGCTCTGGTTTTTGTACGCTGGTTAGCACTTTCTTTTGAAGAACTCTTCTTCACTGCAGTCGGACGAAGTTCCTCTTGAATCGCTGACTTTTCTGCTTCTTTATCACTGAAGCATGCTGCAGTTTCTTTGTCTTGGTTCAATTGTTTATCGTCCAGTGGACGATTCATAACTTCAAGTGGCTCTTGCAATTGAACTGGACTTGAAGGAGCTACTGATAAGGTTTGAGGGGTTTGAGCTTGCGCTTGTGGGATCTCATCGCTGTCCAGAGTGGATTCACTATCGGATTGGCTTCCGACGCTTTGAGGTTGTCGTACATATTCTGGATCAACAATCTCCTTATATTTTAGGATCCTTGAAGAGATATTTTTCCCCCATCTCCTAGCGCTCTTCGCACAATTTGGTCTCCACATAGGAGTGCAATAAGGGAGAAGTGAATCATTTCTGAGTTTTACCCTTACCCAATGGTGGTCATCGATATTACAGAGAACTGCAATAATGGGAGGGATGAAGGCTGGACCAGCTAAGGGTAGATAGGTGCATGACTCCCTTAGACTTAGGGTTACTAGTATGATTTTGAAAGTGCTTGCAGCCAACAAACCCATGTCAGGGACAGTGAACCATTTAGGAAATAGAGCAAGTTCCCCCTCAGGTAAGTTCAATGCATCCATTATCCGCTCGAAATGTTGCTCAGATTCCATCATTCCGGCATATACAGAGTGATGAGCTTTGAGTTCTTCTATCATCTCAACCCTGATAGTAGGCCATTCATTCTCATTGACTCCAAGCCATTGAGCAATGCAACGAAAGCCACAATTTCCATCATCTACCACGTCAATAATGTCTTCCACATATTCTTGGAATAGTGGAAGGATATAAGAGATATATTTCAAGAGAGAGGGTGAGGGATGATCAACCTTTGGAGCCACTCTCAGAGGTCCTTCTTTTACTCTTTTTACCAACGAAGCTATCGGCATTGAGTCTTCATCATCACCTGATGAAGCTGCGTTTTGTCTGGTGGTGTTGCTTGTTGCCTTCACAAGGCGTCTTCGCTTTGGTTCTGGCACGGGTGATGGTAAGACCCTAGTTGCCTCATCTAATTCTGGAGTATTACGCTTCTTGATTGGTGGTGGTGCAGTTGGGATAGTTTGCTTCTTTGTTCTTGACGCTCTGGTTTTTGGAGGAGACGGTTGAACTTCTGTTGCTTGCTTGGCTTCTTCATTTTCATCCAGTTGCTTCTTTTCCCATTTGGAGAGCATCTTCCTTGGAACCCCAGAGAAGTCAATCTTTAGATTCATCCGTTTGACATCCCCAAACCTGATGGGTGTTGGGTAGATGTAATCTTGAGCAATGAACTCATTCTGAAGTTTCTCTTTAGTAACTAATCCCTTCAGCCCCATGATCTTGGTAATGAGAGCACCATAGGGAAGATTTGACACGGGACTCTCAATGGTTCCCACCATGTGATGAAAAATCAGAGAGGGCAGGTTAATCTTTTGCATATTGCTCATCTGGTAGAGTGCCCAGTGAGACATCTTATTAACAAGATCCCGGGCTCCTTCTTTAGGAACAACGACCTTGCTGAGAACGGCGTGTGGAAACTTGTATTCTTCCACTAGGTTATTGACTGAGTTTCCATGTATCTTGGAGTCTTCCTTCCAGATACAGTTGCTGTTTATGGTTGATGTTTCCCACTTTGGGGAGTAGTGAACTCCGTCATTCACATCCACTTCTAATGCTAGAGCAATGTCTTTAGGACAGATTTCAGTTATCATCCTCATGCATCTGCTCACGATAGTCCGAGGGTTTTTCTTCACAGCACACTGATTGAACTCCTTTACCAAGGGTTCAAGAACAGGAGTTTCTGACACTTTCATGAGTTGCACCCAGTCTTGAAATAATACGAAACTTAGTCCGACAAACTTGGCATATTGGAAGCGATTAAGCTCAAGATACCTTGGTGATACAAGTTCTCTTTCACCTAGGTCAGAGAATTTCTGAGCCCCAATCTTCATGGCTTGTTCACGGCGATTGGCGTCAACATTTTTCTTCCTCAACTCAAGAACAACTTCTTGTGCTTGTGTAAGTCTGGGCTTGACAGCGGTTTGCTTCTTTGGAGCCATTTGAGAAATCTGCAGAGAGAGGTTAGAGAGAACAAACAGAGAATAGCAAGGGTTCTAAGGTGCAAGTGAGTTAAGATGTGAGTGTGAGGCTTCTACTCTCAAGTTCTTTTGTTAAGGTTGACTAGAAGGCAGACAGTCTTACTCGTTTTATGGAAAGAAATGATTGCCTGCGCATTTGATGTGAGGTAGCAAGTATCGCATGCGCATTAAGTAAAAATCGATAAATGTGCAGTTATGGCAGTTAAGAATTTAATGCGTGTTAAGAACGCTTGAGTAAGTAGAACGATACAGCTGTTTACCTGTGGCCCGGACGTGGATGTTTTAACGTGTCCTTTCGGTTGAACCCAGACGTTCTCACTTGGATGTCTTTTGATTAATCATCGGACGGTGACTCAATCTCAGTTCGATACCTCTCAGCTATGGACTTCATTTACGGCAGATGTTGTCTTTCACGTTCTCTTTTGGATTCACTTCCTTGATCATTTTTCATTACTTACTCAATATGTGCATTTCTTCATCTGCAAACATTTACTAGGAGTACTTTTGCCACAGAGCTTTATTAGTACTTTCTCTTTTTTTTTGTTTTATCACATGCAGTAGGGCCTATATGCTCCAATTGTCTAACAGATATACATGAGTTGGAGATACTCCCTATGAACAACCTTCATCATTTGGTATGTGTTCTGTGTTACACATCATATCTTCACAATTGTCTCTTATCAGGTGGATGATGCTATCAGATGCGTTTATTGTACATATTGTTTATAAGCTTTCGCGGAAGGAAGTGAGAGATACTCGTCCAGCACATTCTTTTACTTTCTTCTCTTGATCTTCATGATTGATCAGCTTTTGGTTGATCGTCATTGTAGCGAATATGTTTCTTCACTTGAGAGTTCCTGCAGTAGTAGTTATGGTGCACTTTTGTGGTACCCGGGTTTTTCTTGGGTCCAGAGAGTTAGTCCTTTACTCACAAGATTGTAAGCATCAGTGTTTGAGTGTCATACGCAAAGTAGGACAAATTTTCCAAGACTTAAGCAGATGTATGAATGTGTATGCACTTCAAAATATTGACTATCCATGATGGCATTTGAAAATACTATGCAGATTTAATATAGAAACTTAGTTCCTGTGGTGTGAATGAAAGTTTGAAATAGTATAGAATTGACTTGATTTCGAGTTTATCTTAATCAAAGAACAATCAGATATTCAGTTTCTCCTTGCTTTAATATATTATTAATTTATCTTAAGTTAGATCAGGTAAGAGAACAATTACAGCTTGATAGTCATGAGTTCAGAATTACCTCATTTGTATTCCAATTGGTCAATTGTTTTCAATCTTCGGATGATGTTGTTTCGATCAGAAAGATGATGAGTTTATACTTCTCTTAAAGAAGGTCTTGATTATCTCACACGTTTGCTGGAGGATCCGCCAGAGATGAGTTGAGCTGGAAAGTCAGAGATTCTCATTAGCTTCCTCTTCTTGGATGAGCAAGGATTTCCTTGTGCTTTATCAAGTCATCTGTGAAAGTTTTCCTTTAATCTGGTTTACTCCTTTCTTGAGTTGGTTTCTTTGAGATGTTCTTCCTGCACTATAGTTTGGATCATGGTTGATTTTTGTTCGAGGAGAACATCTATTACCATAGATCTTTGTACTCTGCATCTGCGAAGATGTTAGTCTTGTTCAGAGTGGTTAGGCTCTGATACCAATTGAAGGTGCAAGAAACACACAAGAAAGGGGTGGTTTGAATTGTGTGACCATTTTTAAAACTTATTCGATAGGTCTTAAAAGCTAATTACTGGTTTTCAAAATGATTTATTCATGATGCAAGCATGAGTATGTATACAGCGGAAAGGTAATGTAACATGAAAAATAAAGCACACATGATTTTTATCCTGGTTCACCCCCATAATCGACAGGGCTACGTCCAGTCCTTGGCTTCACCAAGATTTTCACTATTTAACCAAATAGTACAAGTATTATCAGGGACTTCTCCCAACAAGTATTCTAAGGACTTCTCCTATCAAGTATTCGAAGGACTTCTCCTTACAAGTATTGTCAGGACTTCTCCTTACAAGTATTTTACAAGACTTCTCCTGACACCTTTTTCAGGGTTTTTTTTTCTACAATAGTTCTCTTCTAATAAGACTGGGTAGAAGAAATGAAGAGAAGAAAACAGAGAGATCAGAAGCAAGTTGGTCTCTGTTTTAAGTTATGTGTGTGGGATAGGATGAGAGTAATACTCTATAAGTTTTCCACACACATACGCAACTCAACTCAGGTTATGATATGACTTGAAGTTCCCTGAGTTGGAACCAAGAATGTCTTGGTCCTTTGGACGAACTAGGTTGAGATATGTAAAATTGAATTCTAGTTGCCAAGTCGCTACGGAAGCAGGATTCTCTATATATATCTTCAGTTGAAGATCCTCGTTCTTCCTTCACAGAAGGAGTGAAAACCTGCCCGTTAGTGCTCCGGCTTCCTCTGCTGTGAGTAACGGCTAATTCTGCATTTTTCAGCAGGTCTGAGACACGATATGAGAAGCATTGATTTGCCTGGGTTGACGTCGTCTGGCTCCATGCTGAGCGAGTAGCCTTGAGCTATGTCTTCTGTATTTAATGCGTGGAGATCCACCTGTGGTATTTGTTTTGACTATTATACCCCAGTGCAAGCCAGCTAATACTTATCACGTGCTTTGTTGAGATGTTTGAATTTCGACCGTTGAACGTGTACGGTGCTCAGAGATTCTTGCCGTTGATTCCGCGATGTCAGCTTG
Organism: Acmispon strigosus; assembly: GCA_030819835.1. NCBI lineage: Eukaryota > Viridiplantae > Streptophyta > Magnoliopsida > Fabales > Fabaceae > Acmispon > Acmispon strigosus. The sequence continues at coordinate 13,190,707 of JAUAMA010000004.1, read as the reverse complement.
ATTTGAGGAAAAGTAGAGGAGCAGTGGGACCAAGGAATATTGTGTTGATTGTGTCCCTTTCTACTTTCCGCCATTGTCAGTACATCAATAAATGTGCAGACGAGGTAGACATCTTTTGATCCAAGAAGCAATTATTCAAGATGAGGAGAATAACTTCTTTAATGCTTCTGTTGAACGAATATCCTCGTAAACCACATTTCTTGATATTTGTACCTTTGGTGCAATATGATGCTTGAGCGAACGTATTCTTCTTTAGAGTCTGGCAGACGTAGTCTCCATTCAATGCTTAAGATTCCGCTGCGAAGTGATTTGTATTGGCAGACGATCTTTCTTCATTCAGTTCTTCTTAAGGATTAGAATCTTCTTGGCTTGTAGAAGACTAAGTCTTCTTTTTCCTTTTGATTCCAATGAAGTTTTCCATCTGAGAGAGTTGATCCACAACTTCTTTATATGGTGCTAGAGAGTCTTCGAAGCTGAAGGTGTTTCTTCATAGGTTGTCATGCTCTTTCAGATTTAGATGAAGCAGTCTTTCTTTTGATAATTGTAGGTTTAAGTAGCGGACTGTTTCAGCTTCTTGAAGTAGACTTTGACTTGAGCGTGCAGAGTTTGATGTGAGTGTCCTTGAGAGAGGTTATTGCTGTTTTCAATTTCTCCTTCTTCCTTCGTGAGTCACCAGACTGTCTTACACGTGAATGCCTTCCTTTGTATATCTTTGACAGTATATCCTTCAGGGTGACCGGACGGTCTCTTCTTGCAGACTAATTCTTTTGATGATGCTTTGAGATTCATTTAGTCCTTTAGTAGATAATCATTCCTGTACATGAGAATTTCCACTGTGTTAGGAATTTTATCTCTAACAATATTAAGCCTTAAAGAAATTGTTAATTATCAAAACATAATAATTCATTTAATTATTTGAATCCAACAGAGTTCTCCCTAACCAGAGGGAAAATTGCTGAACTCCTCAATAGTTAGGACGAAGGAGACACATACAATGAATTCTGGAAATTAGGCTGCGATGAGGAAGATATAGATGAAAACATCTATAGGATGGAAAATCCATCCGCATATAAGCGCTACATCAATTGGTCACTAAAGTGTTGCACCCAAGACTTGATCATTTGGAAGACGTGCTTGACCACGACCTATATATAATGTACATGGTCCTAAATAATGAGCGTTTTAATGTCGTAGACATCGTCTACAATCACCTTGTTTCTGATCTGGTTGACAATCAGCAAGGCATCCCCTATGGTTTCCTTGTAAAGAAACTCCTTAGGGGTCCAAATGGGTTGCCATTACTGGCTTGGCACCCTTTATAGGAGGTGGCTTGGCACCCTTTACAGGAGGTGGCTTGTCAGGTGATCGGAGTAGAATTCCTCCTGTCAAGGGGTATTGACATTGGTGAGTCACTACTAGATGAACCCTCTGAAGACTCAGATGACTCTTCTTCAGATGACTCTTCTTCAGATGACTCCTCTGATGATTATATGGAATCGATTGCCTCCAATCATGTAGCCTGATTTTTTGTACCTTTTATTCCTCACCAATTGTACTTTTTTTGTGTTAAATTTACAATTTTTCTTCAATGAATATAATTTTTCTTCTAGTTAATTCCCAATAATCTCCTTATATTTTTATTCATTGTTATGTTTTTTGGAAACAATATAATGCCAGGAACTGTTCGGAATGGCTTAGCAGTATATTATGTCCATACGGAACGGCTTAGCAGTATATTATATCCATACGGAATGACTTAGAAATATATTACGCATGCTAAGAACCACTCCGGGCTACGAGATACATTGAAGGTGATGTATCAGAAGCAGATGGGAGCACAAGTAGGAGAACCCATTTCCTAGATGAAGATGATATGCCCCAACTGCTGAGATCTACTGGCTGCCTTTATTTTATTTTAATTTCATTGAGTTTTTCTTTTGTTGTGCACAGTTGGCATTGAGTTGTTCTTCTGCTAAACTGTTTTTGCTTTAATTTGTTCTTTTGCTGAACTATTTTATATTGAGTTCTTCTTCTGCCTAACTGTTTTGACATTGAATTGTAACGAGATATTAGGATAGAGTTTCCTACTGCTGAACTGTGTTTTGGCATTGAATTCTAACGAGATATTAGGATAGTTTCCTACTACTGAACTGTGTTTTGGCATTGAATGGTAACGATATATAGTTTATTTGGTAATTTGGTATTTATAGTTGTTTGTATACTATGTTTTAGGTAATTTGATATTATATATTTTGGCATTGACTGTATTTTATTTGCACGTACAATTAACTAAGGTGAGAGTGAACATAAGAAAAACCAACAAAATAAAAAAAAATTAGACATATTACCATGGTTCAACACTGAACCGAGGTAATAGGAAGATATGTTACCACGGTTGGTAAAGGAACTGTGGTAACAGAGATGCAATGTTACCTCGGTTAAGCCTTCAAACGCGGTAACAGAGCTGCATTGTTACCATGGTTGCACCTTCAACCGGGATAATAGAGTTGCGATGTTACCGCGGTTCCGCCTTGAACCGAGGTAATTTATCTGTTACTTCGACGCCTGTTACCGCGGTTCAACCGTGGTAACATGATGCCCGGAACTGTGGTAACATGGCAAACCTGTAGTAGTGTAAATATGGATTGATTAGTATGTTAATGGAAATTTGATGCCTTGGCCATGTTTCTTGCTATAGAAAATAAGTTGAATAACGTTGTTGATGGAAGATTAGTGCCTAGACATTTTGATGGTGAAATTACTCATGTTTGGGGAGATAAAGGCAGAAATAAGAATTATGTAACACCCAAATTTTGGGTTGAGGGTTACATAGTAAAACGCGGAAATTAAAACCTCTCAGAAAACAACTCAGTTTTAAAAAAAAATCCAAACGTCTCTCAATATTATTTAATCAATAATATTCCCATAAATATTAATTAGTACGCGGAAGCAAAAATGAAGGAATATTATTACAAAAATAAACGCTCACCAAATGAGCCCAAAAATAAACAGCGGAAGTTCTATCGAGCAACAATTGTCGTCTTCAGATTCTTCCACGCTTCCACTGCGCACTCTGATTTCATAATGCTCTTCAAAAGATAAAGATCATCGCCCTGTATATCTCTGGCGTCAAGCGCCCAAACACAAACAGAAAGGGTTAACTCTTAAAAGAAACAACAATTAACCAAATAGCATGTTGAAGGGAAGTTAACATAAGTGACAACAACAATATTTTCAAAATACAACAACACCTTCAACAATATACTCATTTACTCATGAACAACAACACAAACCATGCTTATGAGTCCTCGAATGCAACTACATGTTAAGGCACGATCACATGGGACTAAAACACATCTCATCACCCTTAACCACGATCCCATGGGACTAAAACCCATCTCATCACTCTCAGGCACGATCACATGGGACTAAAACCCATCTCATCGCCCTCCGGCACGATCACGTGGGACTAAAACCCATCTCATCGCCTTCAGCCTCAAAATGCATATGCCATGCCAACGTGTTCAACATCATCATGGTTCAACAATTTTCATAACGTTATCGATATAACTTAATCAACTTCACCTCAACATCATCATCATCAACATACCATATCATCAATTCTCAATTCAAAACATGTATCACAATACCAATAATTCCATCATATACAAAAAAAACTAGTTTCCAAAAAAATCATTTGTAAAGCACAACTGACTCGATCTAGTACTGAGTCACCCTTACCTCCTCTTCCTTTGGATGAACTTGTCCTCCGACCTTATTAAGAAAATTGATCTAGAAGGTATATCGCACAACCCTAGACCTCCAAGAATGCAAGGAACCTCGAGATTGGTGGAAAAAAAAGGTAGAAACAAGACTAGTTACACCCTAGAAAGAACGAGAGGTTGATCACCAAAACTCAGAATTTAGAAAGGATCGATCACTTACCGATAAAGCTAACCTCAAGGGTTCTTGAAAAAAGATTAGGAAAGAGGCAGAACACCACAAGAATAAAAGGGAGTAGACTCCAAGAAGCACCAAAATCCAGCAACACTCCAAAGGATTCAGCTCTAGCGCTCTAGGTTTCTCTAGCAATTTGTGTGAAGGAAGAACAAGGAAACAACCACTATACTTCAAGGAAAAATTGTTGCAAGGGGAAGGGAGAGGGAGCACGACCTGTGCCTCCTTCTTATTCAGAATTCACGCTCTTTATTGCTCATTTACTCATAGACCAAGCCATAAACTCACTTTACACCCCCTTATTAGCCATTTGTAACTCCCGACAAGCATTAAACTCACTTAACACCCATTCAATCCAGTAAAACTCAGCTTGTAACTCCCAACAACCTCATTTAAATTTAACTCATTAATATCCTTGTCTCAACTTCAAATTCTAAATATTCATCCACCACACTCAATATCTGCATAAAATAAAAACCTACCTCACTAGGATTCAAATACAAGACATGCCAAATAAATTCTTAAGTCTCCACCACTAAACCAAGGCTCTTCTTGTTAAAACTCTAACAAAACTATTCTTATAATCCTCCAAGTCAAACCAACATATTCCTAATCTGAATTCAAAAAATTATTAAAGCTCTTAATACTAAATCCCTATCTAGTTTTGACTAGTCCAAGGACTAAAACTCAATTATCCAAACCAAGACATAAAATGCGCATAACATAACTTTTCCCTAAGTCTTTAAATAAAAACCAAGACATAAAATGCCCCATGCTGCTTCTCATTTAATCTTCACCTTCAACCTCCTACACTTAATCTTCAATTATCCTTCATGTTGTTCATCTATGGTGTTAAACGCCCAAACGAAACACACAGACAAACAGAAAAGGGTCAACTTCGAAAAACAACAACAACAACAACAACAATAATAATAATAATAATAATAATTATAATTCTCACTATGTGATAATCAACAGATTCAGAAACAACATACTGCGACATTAAAAACTAAATGCGGCATAAATTCTAAACAGCAGAAAACAACAACAATAACACTCAATGCAGTAGTAAATAAATGAGTAAAAACAACAGCAGTACATATACTACAATAAAATAGAGTTTTCAAAGTCAACTAGTTTTTATAGTCCAAAACATGCAAGTTATTCCTACAATAACTATATGCATAGCTATGGCCAAGGTTTTCCTAGAATAAGAGCAGGACAATCACGTGGGACAAATACCCACCACATTGCCCTTAGTTGATCCCATGGGACATGTAAACACCCCAATTTTGCCCTGGTTTATGTTAATTTAGTAGTTTTTTAGCTAAAAATCCAATAAACGTAAAAATAAAAAAATCCATAAAAATGGCAAAATACTAGAAAAATACCAAAAAAAAAATATAATACAAAATACAAAAAGACTTAATCCAAAGAGTTTAGATTTTATTTTAATTATTTGTGTTAGTTAATTTTGAGAGGCATAAAGTAAAGAGAAAAAGAGCCCAAAGTGATTAAAAAAAAAATTCAAAACAGCTTTAAACAAAAAGGGGAGTGGAAGGTGGCCCTACTGCAAAAAGAAAAAAGAAAATAAAAACGAAAAAAAAGAAGAAGAAAGAAGAAGGCTGGCGGCCCAACAGAAGAAGGGAACAACCAAAGAAAATTCAGCTTCTGAAACCCTAGCAGCAAGGACAGGACGCGTGTCATGATGCAAGATGAGGAAGTGGGCGGTGGGGGCACTCTGGTAATTTGCCACCCCCGAAACCCTAATTTTCTTCAGCTATTTAAGCCCTCATTTCTCAGTTCATCAGCCTCCAACCCTAGCTCTCTCTTTGATATGCTCCTCTTCTCTCTTATTCCCCTCAAAACCCTAATCCTCCACTGCATACTCAGCCCCCACCCATCCAAGCCTTCACTCTCCCTGCGCGCCACCTTCTTCCTCCCTCAAATCCTCAACCTCGACCACTCCTCTTCCCCTTCGCCACTCCTTCTCTTCCTCATCTCTCACCACTCCATTAATCCTCACCCCTCACTTGAAATCGTCTTCTTCTCCTCACTACCAAACACAAACCGCAACCACCACCTTCTGCGCCGTCGCTCCTTCCGCTGTCTGTCCGTGCTACCGTCAGAAGCTTCCTTTTACTCTTTGCCCACCATATAGTCCACCGTACCCGTCGCGTCGTCGATCATCCCTCCCTCTGCTACACCGCGCCACCAGTCATTGCGCTTCCGCCGCCCACCGTCGCAGCAACCACAACGTAGTATCGTCGCCGCCGTTGCCGTTCCTGCTGCTACCGTCCGCCAGTTCCTTTTTGGGTTGGTCATTCCTTTTCTCCTTTTATTTCTGTTCATCCCTTGCCCACTGTTATTCCATTGTTACATCCTGCTTTCCTTTCTTACCCAAAACAAGGTTTTGGGTTTACTTTCCTTTCTTGGCATGATTAATCTGTGTGGGTGGTTCTGGATTGAGTGTTAGTTTCTGCAGTTCAAATTGAAAATGGGGTTTCAATGTTGTTTTAAAGTTGATTTAAAATTGTATTTGTACATGGCTGATTCTGGTGGTTATGTGTGGTGGTGTTCTTGTTAGAATCAAATAATTTAATGAATTACTATATTTTGATAAATAACAATTTCGCTAAGTATTTCTAACTTCTTAGTAGTTTTCATGCTCAGGAACATTTTTTTACATGGAGATGCACTGCATGGACCTCGACAAAGCATTACCAAAAGCAGATATTCAAGTAAAGGATAGTAGAAAAATTCGTCCGGCCATTGTCTTTGTGAAATAGTCTGCCAGCTGATCACGTCCACCTGAGAGAGTCCGTCCGCCTATGATGAACGTCTTGATCAGTCACTGGGTGTATTTGTATGAAGAATATTGGGTTGACTAAACAACAATTGAAGACTCGTGTAAAAAGTAATATCAGGAAGTAATCGTTTGTTCAACCTAAAGATGAGCTGTCAAGCACCACTTGTCTCTTCAGAGCATTAATGGCGAAAAGGACAGAATTAAGCGCCTCATTCCCTGAAGACTCAAATCTAATGAAATTCCTTAATTCAAGCTGCTTTTGCGGAATTAGCGGTGAGCCTTTCCGATCATCGTATCTCCCCAACGTTCAAATTCAAATATTCAGGTCAGAACATTAATGACTCCCTTAGCTGTAATACATGAACATTAATTGCAGAAGCTATGGCTCAAGGTAAAATGCATTACTAGACGATATCAACCTTCTTCATTGAAGAAACATTAATTGTCTGGCAGATTGCAGCAGCAGACGCAGAAGTGTCTGTTACTCACATTCGAGCAGAAATTCAAAACGGAACTATTTTGATGATCTTCAGCAAAGCTCCCATTAAACAACCTACTGAAGATATAAATAGTGGACTTGGCATCAGTTTCAATTTGGCGACTTTTACACAATCAGAGCATTCAAACTTTCAAAGTTTATCATCTGCGATCAAACTGTTCTAAGCCAAACACTCAGCAATCTCAACTTATCTATTATCTGAGTCCAATCGCCAACCAATGTGAAGTTCTTTACAGAGTGAAACTCTTATCCTCCTCTCACACAAACCCTTCATAGAACCAACTTTCTTATTATCTCTGTATCCTGTTCTTCACATTTTCTACCCACTCTTACTGAAGAGATTTTGTAGAAACCAATTTCTCTTGAAAAAGAACTGGGAGGAGTCCTGTCTAACACTCGAAAAGGAGAAGTCCTGCTAGAATACTTGTAAAGGAGTAGTCCTTAGAATACTGGGAGAAGTCCCTGAGAACACTTGTACTATTTTGATAAAATAGTGAAAATCTTGGTTAAGCCAAGGACTGGACGTAGCCCTGTCAATTAAGGGGGTGAACCAGAATAAACATCGTGTGTGCTTTATTGTTCAGTTGTAGAATAATTTCCGCTGCACTTCTTGAACAAACGTTTTCGAACTTATAACTGTTATTTAATGAAAAGAAGAATAAAAATCACACACACAATTCAAACCCCCTTTCTTGTGTGGTTTTATTACTATCAATTGGTATCAGAGCTTAACCGCTCTGAGATTTACTAACATCTTAACAGGTGTACAGTGCAAAGATCCATGGGCAACATCGCTTACCCAACTAGAACTGCAACCAATAAGCCACCATTCTTTGATGGCTCCAACTATCCTTACTGGAATAAGCATATGCAACTCTTCATCGAGTCAACTGACTGGAAACTTTGGGACGTGATTTCCAAAGGAAATTATGTCCCCAAAGATAGTGAGAATAAATCCATCCCAGCTGAGAAGTGGACTGACAAACAGAAGACGGAAAATCAAAGAAATGCCAAAGGTAGGCTATTCCTCATCTGTGCTCTGAGCAAAAACGAGCACGACAAGGTAGACAGCTTGAGCACCGCCAAAGAAGTCTGGGATACCTTAGCCATTGCTCATGAAGGACCATCAGCTGTACAAGATACTAAGATGAGCATGCTGGCATCTCAATATGAGACCTTCATGATGGAGGACAATGAGTCAATCGACTCTATGTTTGCTAGACTTCAGACCATTAACAATGGGATGAGGAATCTGGGAAAAAGCTTCACTAACAAGGAGCAAGTGATTAAGATTCTCAGAAGTCTTCCTACCAACTGGAGGACGTTCGTCACTGCCCAACGAGCTGGAAAGAATCTTGATAACTATCAAGTGGAAGATCTTCTGGGAGAACTGGAGATTCATGAGCAGGATCTTGCCAATGATGCTGCTATCATGTTAGATTCAAATAATTAAATGAATTATTATGTTTTGATAATTAACAATTTCTTTAAGGTTTAATATCGTTAGAGATAGAATTTCTAACACTGTGAAACTTCTCATATCCAGGAATGTCTATCTACTGGAGGGACTGAATAAATCTCAAAGCATCATCAAGAGAATCAATCTGCCAGGAGAAACCGTCCGGTCATTACTACTTACATTCTGAAGGAAATACTGTCAAAAACATGCAAAGGAAAGCACTCATGTAAAGACAGTCTGGTGACTCACGGGAGATAAAGCAGTGACTTCAAATAGCAAACATCCTTTTCGAAGACACTCTATCAAGCTATGTACTCTCAAGTCAAAGTCCACTTCAAGAAGCTGAAACAGTCCGCTGCCTAAACCAATAGTGATCAACAGGAAGATTGTTTCATCTAAAGCTGAAAGAGTACGACAACTCATGAAGAAACACCTCTAGCTTCGAAGCTTCTCTAGCATCATATAAAGAAGTTGTGAATCAACTTTCTCAGATGGAGAACTTCAGTGGAAGCAAAAGAAAAGGAAAGATTCAGTCTTCTATAAGTCAAGAAGATTCTCATCCCTAAGAAGGACTGAATGAAGAAAGATCGTCTGCCGATACAAGCCATTCAATGACGGAATACTAAATATTCTATGGAGACTGCGTCTGCCAAATCCTAAGGAAGAATCCGTCTGCTCAAGCATCAGAATGCGCCAAAGGTACAAACATCGAAAAATGTGCATGACGAGGATATTAGCTCAACAGAAGCATTAAAAAAATTATTCACTTCATCCGGAATAATTGCTTCTTGGATCAAAGACATCGACCTCGTCTGCGTATTAATTAAAGTACTGGCAATGGCAGAAAGTAGAAAGGGACACAATTAATACAATATTCCTTCGTCCCATTGCTTTTCTACTTTTCCACAAATCAAGATGACATTGCGGAATCAACGGCAAGAATTTCTGAGCATCGTACATAGTCAACGGTCGAAATTCAAATATCTGATCAAAGCACTTGATGAGCACTAGCTGGCATGCACCGGGGTATAATGGTCAAAACAATTACCACAGCTGGAACTCCAAGCATTAAATATAGTAGACATAGCTCAAGGCTACTTACTCAAATGGAGCCAGACGATGTCAACCCAGGCAAATCAATGCTTCTCAGGTCATGTCTCTGACCTGCTGAAAAATGCAGAACTAGCCGTTACTCTCAGCAGAGGAAGTAAGAGCACCACCGGGCAGGTTTTCTCTCCTTTTGTGGAAGAAGAATGAAGATCTTCAGTTGAAGATATATATAGAGAATCCTGCCTCTGTAGCGACTTGGCAACTAGAATTCAATCTCACATATCTCAACCAAGTTCGTCTAAAGAACCAAGACATTCTTGGTTCCAACTCAGGGAGCTTCAAGCCATATCCTACCTGAGTTGAGTTTCTCATGTGTGTGGAAAACTTATAGAGTATTACTCTCATCCTATCCCACACACAAAACCCAAAACAGAGAACCAACTTTCTTATGATCTTTGTTTTCTGCTCTTCATTTCTTCTACACACTCTTATTAGAAGAGAATTATTGTAGAAAAGCAAAAACTTGTAAAAGGTGTCAGGAGAAGTCCTGCATAATACTTGTAAGGAGAAGTCCTGATAATACTTGTAAGGAGAAGTCCTGATAATACTTGATAGGAGAAGTCCTTCGAATACTTGTTGGGAGAAGTCCCCGATAATACTTGTACTATTTGTTTAAATAGTGGAAAATCTTGGTGAAGCCAAGGACTGGACGTAGCCCTGTCGATTATGGGGGTGAACCAGGATAAAAATTATGTGTGTTTTACTTTTCATGTTATGTTATGATTTCAGTTGCATACATGTATATTTGCTTAAATCAATAACTTTCTTTGAAAACCAATAATTAACCAAAAGAAGTTTTCAAAATAAGCAACAAATTCAAACCCCCCCTTTCTTGTGTGTTTCTTGCACCTTCAATTGGTATCAGAGCCTAACCACTCTGAAAATAACTAACATCTTCACAGATGCAGAGTATAAAGATCTATGGCAATAGATGTTCTCTGCGCACAAAAGCAACCATGATCCAAACAACATTGCAGGAAGAACATCTCAAAGAAACTAACTCAAGAAAGGAGTAAACAGGATAAAAGGAAGCTATTCACAGATAACTTGACGAAGTGCAGGAAAATGTATAGTCATCGAAGAAGAGGAAGCAAATGAAGAACCCTGACTTCCTAGCTCAACTCACTTCTGGTCTCATTAATGATGGATCCTCTAGCAAATTTGTGAAATAATTAAGCTCTCCTTCAAGAGAAATGTGAACTCATCCTCTTCATGATTGAAACAACCTCATCCGAAGATTGAAAACAGTTGACACATCATGTGATCACATGAAAAAAACAGCCGCCACTGGACCGTTATATACTTTTGCACGCATAGTTTCCGCTCGTGTAACGAGCTGTACTTGCATGGCTCTTCTAACGAGGCTTGGGGTGGCTTGGTCTTACGCATCTAGGGCGGCCAAGGCAAGATATTTTATGAGTCACGTAATGACCCGCACGCTTTATGTTTGTGCTATTTGTCTGTTATGAGGCTTTGGCCCGCCTGAGCGGGGCTTTTGCTCGACCTTATTCCGGTGAGACTTTGGCTTGATTTAATTTTGTAAGTATAGATAGCAACCTGAGAGGGGGGGGTGAATCAGGTTTACCCGATTTTCGCCTTTACAATACTTGTTACTTCCAAGATAAACGTAATCACAATTTGATGATTCTGAATGCAGCGGAATAAAGCGTTGCTTGAAAGTAAAAGATGAAGGAAGAGAGAATCACACAATGATTTTATCCTGGTTCACCTTCTATCCACCAAAGGCTAGGTCCAGTCCCTCAAGAAACCCCTTGAGGATTTTTCCACTATGATCAAGATTTCTTACAAGCACTCACACCAAGGAGTTTAAGAACTCTTGTCAAACCTCAGATGGCAAACCACCAACTGATAACGCTGAATCCTACAGCGGACTTTGAATCAAACCCGATTCAAAGGGCCTTTTCCACTATCACCGAACCCTACGGCAGACTTTGAATCCAACCCGATTCAAAGGACCTTTTCCACAACCATCGAACACTACGATGGACCTTTTTGCAACCACCAAAAACTACGGTGAATGAATCAAACCGATTCAAGAGATGAAGAAGAAGTTCTTGCAGTGGCTGATGCAATCATTTAATCTAGTTGGATTGCTCTTAGTTAGAATGCTCCAGGAAATTGCAATGAAGGCTCTTTTATTATGAGTTTCTCAAAAGATGAACAACATGCGTGTTCTTACGAAAATGAGAGAACAGAAACTCAGAATGATGACTTTAATGAATATGAAAGTTGTGGACCAAGTCATTTATGTTTCTGAGTGTCTATGGACTTTATATAGGCATTAGAGGTCGTCCATGAACCATTACAAGGGTTCTCAAACATTTTGAGACACATTGGTTCATGAAACAACACATCTGTCGACCTGGTAATCGATTACAATAACCTGGCAATCGATTACACTAGCCGTTGCAGTTTGAATTCAAAATTCAAACTGTGTAATCAATTACATGAATGTGGTAATCGATTACTGCCTTCCTGTAATCGATTACACACAACCTGTAATCGATTACAGATAGTCCAGAACTCAGTTTTTGACAGATCAAGACCTAATTGAGTGTTCCTACCAAGTTTTACTTGTGAGAACATATTATACTCAATTAGTTGATCTTTTATGAGCCTTCAAATGCAAATTAACCTTAATAAAGCATAGCACACTAAGTTAACAAGACTTACTAAAAGCAAGAACCTTGATGATTGATCTTGACGTTCTGAGCTGGTTCTTGAAGTCTTTCCTTTCTTTCTTGAAGTCTTCTTGAAGTCTTTCCTTTCTTTTTTGAAGTCTTTCTTCTTTTTGTGATGTGTTTGTCTTGATCAAAACCTCAGCCAAGACCAAGGACGAGACCTTCTTCACAAATTTGATCAAGGCTTTGGCTCGCATAGCGAGGCTTCTGCTCAGTGAGATTTTGGCCCGGATCCCAATGGCCACTGGGGTTGCCCAAGGCTTGGCTCAATAGACTGGCTCGATTTAATTCGACCAAGGCTGGGCTTTCTTCGCCGTATTGCACAAGGTTCGCGCATAGTAATTTCATATGTCGCATCTCCAAACCACTTCTCTTTGAAATTTTAAAATTAGAATTTAGACCGCCGCTGCGCCTTGTGTTGTAAAAACTTTTAATAATATGAATTTGCCTCTTTATTGAATTCAACTAGGTCACTACTGGACCTTTTTTGGTACGCCCCACATTTGTGCCAATTTGCATAATATTGACATGTGAGGTGAGCGAATGTGACCGCAAGGGTCGCCTCTTTAAATTTTTCTTATAAAAGAAAGGAGCATGCCCTAACGTGCTACACATTTAACTATAATAATACCTCAAGTGAGAGGCGTTCTAGGATCTTGGGACTCTGTTCCCAAATAAATCTAACAGGTGATAAGCTCTGTTTCCCAAAGCTTCAATAACCTTGAATAGTCCTTCCCAATTGGGCGTCAGCTTGTTGACATCTGCAGTACTTGTTTGTCTTCGAAGTACCAGGTCGTCCACACGCATTGCACGTGGGACGACTCATGTGTCGTATCTTCGAGATATTCGTTGCTTCATGGCTACTCCTCTAAGGCGAGCTTCCTCTCTTACTTCAGGGGCCAAGTCCAGGCTCACCAAAAAATTGCTCTGGTATTGATCCGGGTCAGTTGCAACTACTCGCCACGCCTTATTCTTCATCTCAACTGGTAACATGGCGTCTGTTCCGTAAGTGAGATTAAATGGCATTTCTCATGTATTTGACTGAGGAGTGGTGTTGTATGACCATAGAACTATGGGCAATTCTTCTGGCCACCTTCCCTTTGCCTCGTCAAGACGCCTCTTTAGCCCTGCTAAAATTACTTTGTTGGCGGCCTCTGCTTGACCATTTGTTTGGGGATGTTCTACTAAAGTGAATCTATTCTGGATTCCCCACTCTTTAAAGAATTCCTTGGTTTCTTTACTTGAGAACCGAGTTCCATTGTCGGAGATGATCGCTTGGGGCACGCCAAACCTGCAAATAAGTCTTTGAAAATAGAAATTTCTTATTTTTTCTGAAGTATTGGAGGCGAGCGGTCCTGCCTGCATCCATTTGGTGAAATAATCCACCGCCACCAAGATATACTTGATTTGTGATTTGGCAGAAGGAAATGGTCCAACCAGATCAATCCCCCAAAGGGAAAATGGCCATGGAGAGGATATGGTCGCCATTAACTCTGGAGGCGCCTTGTGCAAGTCCGTGAACATCTAACACTTCTCGCACTTCTTTACATAAATTTGACAATCCTTCCTTAAGGTTGGCCAATAGAACCCATCCCTTAGAATCTTCGCGCCCAACGATCTTCGAGATCACGTCATGAGAAAGGATATTGAGATTTCCTTCGTAGATACACATAATCAATTGGCTGATATATTTACTAAACCTCTTCCTAAAGACTCCTTCTTTAAAATTAGAAGAGAATTAGGTATTATAGCTGAAACTGATATTTAATTAGATATTTATCTGATTATGTGTCTATATGTTTAATTACATAATTATGTGCATTGCATGACTTTTGTATGATTTTTTGTGTGAATATATATTTACATGCTTGTTTTTCATGATTTAATATTACTTATGTGTGATTGCATGTATCTAAGTATTTGATTAATCAAGTCTAGTAATCTATTACATGGGAATTTATAGCTTAGAACTTGCAATATGTCTTAAGTAATCGATTACCATGTATCTTGTAATCGATTAACCTATGTTCTCCAGTCCTCGTGCCTCTCTAGACACTTAAGGTAAATCGATTACCTCTCTTGCTGTAATCGATTACATCATCGAAAATTTTCAGTTTTTCAAATTTCCCTCCATTTTATTTAAATTTCAAAACATCAAGTAATCGATTACATAACTGTTGTAATCGATTACACATACAAGTTTCTATAAAAACGGGCTTCGTTCTCTTGTTCCCTCGCCATACCTAAAACTCTTGTCTTGATTCCTCTTATCTACAAAATCTTCTACTTTCTTCCTTGGTCTTGCTCTAACCATGGGGTCCGTATCTCGTCCTTCAAATGTCTCCTCTCCTGTCAATCCTCCTCGAAGGGATTCCTTCCATGATTCTTACATGAATCATCGATATCGCATAGACATCCAAACTAATGCTGCATCTGCCGGGACGTCTCCTTTTTATACGATCCCTTCCAACTGCTCTCAGGAAACTAAAGTCATCCTTGAACGCATGGACATCTTGGAACATCGTCTCTCCCAAAGATTGAGTCATCTGGAGGATACTATTCGCTCTCGATTCCTGCTTTTGGAGAATCGAATAGAATCAGTGCACTCCTTTATGCGTAAAGAGATCGAGAGTCTCAAGGAACTTGAACCTTCTGAGATGTCTGAGGATTCTAGTCATGTGTAATCCCAACACATTCTATCCAGTATAGGACCATGTCTACTATCTAGCCTTGTAGACTATATCTACTAATAGGCTTTCACCTTAGTTGTAATATAAGACCTATTACTTATGTTTGTAATCTGTTTCTATGCCATATGTAACTTCTACATCTGATTATATATATATATATATATATATATATATATATATATATATATATATATATATATAGCATGCTGTTGTACTATGTGTCACACTTTTACGTGTTTATCCCCTACCCCTATGCTTTATTTGTATATGCACTTGTTTGCTTGTATACCTGTTTCTGGCCTTTTCTTCTTTTTGATGAAGTCAAAAGGGGGAGAAAGGTTCTGTGCTCTTTAAAGATTATATGCAGGAATTCAACTAGTGAATCAGAAAGGGGGAGATATATTGGATTACATCAAATAGGGGGAGTTTTCAACAAAGAAGCAACTCTGATCTTCAAAGTTCAAAGAATGTGTTTGCCATCATCAAAAAGGGGGAGATTGTGAAGAAGGTCTTGCTCCTGACCCTGGCTGAGGTTTTGATGATGACAAACTCATCGGCAAAAATAAGAAAAGAAGACTTAGAGGAAACAATGCTATTGATAGTAATAAAACCACACAAGAAATGGGGGTTTGAATTGTGTGTGTGATTTTTATAATTCTTTTTTTGCGAGATAGCAATTATAAGTTCAAAAACGTTTGTCAAAGAAGTCCAGCGGAAATAATCCTACATCTTGAACGATAAAGCACACACACGATATTTATCCTGGTTCACCCTCTTAATCGACAGGGCTACGTCCAGTCCTTGGCTTCACCAAGATTTTCACTATTTAAACAAAATAGTACAAGTGTTCTTAGGGACTTCTCCCAGTATTCTGAGGACTACTCCTTTACAAGTATTCTAGCAGGACTTCTCCTTTTTCCTTCGAGTGTTAGACAGGACTCCTCCCAGTTCTTTTACAAGAAAACTTGGTTTCTACAAAATCTCTTCAGTAGGAGTGGGTAGAAAATGTGAAGAACAGAATTCAGAGATGATGAACAAGTTGGTTCTCTGAAGGGCTTGTGTGAGAAAGGATAAGAGTTTTTCACTCTGTAAAGAGCTTCACACTAGTTGGCGACAGAACTCAGAAAATAGATAAGTTGAGATTGCTGAGTGTCTTGGCTTAAAGCTTGTTTGATCGTAGATAAACTTGGAAAGTTTGAATGCTTTGATTGTGTAAAAGTCGCCAAGTTGAAATAGATGCTAAGTCCACTATTTATATCTTCAGTAGGATGTTCACTGGAAGCTTTGCTGAAGATCTTCAAAATAGTTCCGTTTGAATTTCTGCTTGATTGTGAGTAACCGATACTTCTCCATCTGCTGTTGCAATCTGCCAGATAATGAATGTTTCTTCAACAATGCAAGACGATATCGTCTGGTGATGCACTTTGACTTGACCCACAGTGTCTGCAATTAATGCTCATGCATTACACCTAATTGAGTCATTAATGTTCTGACCAAAATATTTGAATTTGACCGTTGGGGAAATACGATGATCAGAAGGCATCGCCGCTAATTCAGTAAAAGCAGCTTGAATTAAGGAATGTCAGAGGATTTGAATCTTTAGGGAATGAGGCGCTTAATTCTGTCCCTTTCGCCATTAATGCTCTGAAGAACCAAGAGGTGCACAACAGCTCATCTTTGGGTTGACCAAACGATTGCCTTCAGGATATTTCGTTTTGCACGAGTCTTCAATCATTGCTTTAGTCAACTCAACATTTCTTCATAAATACACCCAGTGACTGATCAACCAGACGTTCATCACAGGCGGGCAGACTCTCTCAAGTGGCAGACTGATTCACACAGGCGAACGGATTTCTCTATTGTTCTTTACTTGACAATTTGCTTTTGATAATGCTTTGTCAAAGTCCTTGCAGTGTATCTCCAATTAACAAGTGTTCCTGAACATGAAAACTTTTAAGAAGTCAGCAACACTTAGCGAAATTGTTATTTATCAAAATATAGTAACTCATTAGATTATTTGATTCTAACAATCTCCCCCTTTTTTATAATGACAATTTCCTTAAATATGAGAGTAATGTATTTTTATGATTTCCTCCCCCTCAGTCCAAGATTCGTTTATGAGATTGCTCCCCCTAAGTTTATGCTCTTCATTTTTAGTTATACTTATACTTCTCCCCCTTTGGCATTATCAAAACAAAGACAGAGTGATGCATAGGAGAAAAACAGAAACTAAAGTAGCCATTAAGAACATAGAGAGTTAAAGAAGACAAAGAACAATAAAAGTAAGAGTTAGGAGGATGGCTTTGAGTGCCCAAGAAGTAGAGCTATAGTGTCTTGTAGACGATCAAAGCGAGCATCCATTTTGATAGTGAGGTGGTGCTGCATGTTGTCAAGCCGAGCATGCACATCTTGATGAAGAACACGCCTTTCTTGGGAAGAGCGAGTATGGACAGCTTCAATGCGTTGATCAAGCATGAAGACCATGGTGCGAATGTCATCAGAGTCGGAAGTGGGGATGACATTGACCGGCGGCGAGGTAGGGAGCGATGGCAAAATTGGAGTGAAGAAAGCCACAGTAGGAATGAGTGGAGATGGAGTAATGCAGTGCCAACCAAGACCAGGAGCCTTCAGGACTGAGGGCAGCATAGGAAAGAGCACCAATGTCCAGGTCTTGAACTTCAGGATCAAGGGATCAACTCGACCAGCCAAATGAAGAGGGATGGAAGCGACGTGAGTAACGCCAGAGACAACCAGCTGCCAATCGAAGTGGAAGAACATGCAACATGATGGCAGGGATGGATTAAGCCATTGGTCATGACAGCCAGTGGGAAGCCACAGACCTGCCTTGAAGCAAAAGGGGAAACCAAGAACCTGAGGCATACATCTAAAAGCAGATGTGCATTTTGTGCAGTTGTGGAGCGCTTGCGTTTTCCCAGGGCAGATCTAGAACGTCGAGGAAAGCAGGGCATGAAGGAGATCTGATGGAAAGGCATGCAGGAAGTGGATGAGGATGGAGCAGGAACGAAGTGAGCGGAGATGCAAGCATAAGATCCAGATCCAGATCTCTATGGAAGAGGACAGGTGGTGACGGATGAGATGAATTTATATTTGTATTAATGTGAGCATCTACCCTTCTCGACAGCTGAGTAAAATGTTGACTTTGACCAACGTGCAGACGGAGATCAAGATCAATATCATGCAGTTGGAGGCGAGTGAAGGCATGAACTAAGGTCTTAGGGAAGAAAAATTGAGATAACTGATCCGGATGGATGGATGCAAAAGGAGCAAGGTCGTCTTCAGAGTCATCGTCAAGTTCAATAGGATTAGCAATATTTGGAACTTCAAACAATGAATCGAGAAATTTCTCAGCTTCACTTTCTAGCAAATTCTTGAAGTGCATAATTTTTGACTGAAGAGGGAGTTCCCATCCTCGAGCATCTGGAGAACAATGATGCTTCCCTTGAGGTGATATAGTGGGCAAGGGAGAGTTGTCGGAAAGCTTGACTCGAACCCAGTGCCTGTTGGAAATATTTCCCAAAACAGCAATGGTGGGTGCATCATCCACAGGGCTCAAGAGAGGAAGATATGTGCAGCACTGGTTAGGAGCTAAGGTAACCAGAATGATCTGGAATGCAGTAGCAGCAAGTAACCCCATGTTTGGAACTGAGAACCATTTGGACTCATAAGCGGGTTCATTTGCATTCAAGGTTAGTGCCAGGCAAATAGTGTCAACATCTTCATCAGAGCTAAAGGTTTGAGAATGCAGTGCTCTGTGAGAGAGAAGTTCGTTGATTAGAAGTTTGCGAATTTCTGGCCAATGATCTTGGGGATGACCCAGCCACTAAGCAAGGCATCTAAATCCACAGTTTCCATCATCTTGGACATCGAAGACATCGGAGATATATTTGTGAAAGAGTGGAGGCAAGAACTTCAGATATCCTGCATGAGAATGTGAGATAAGTTCAGCAGTGGTATGCACAGTCTCAAGAGGAGGTTTGGAGGAAGTTGATGGAGGCAAAGATTTTGTAGTAGGTGGTGGTTCCTAAGAGTCAGTCCGGTGGGAGTGGTCTGAATGCTGCTTAGAAGTATTGCCCAGATGGCGACGTTGGAGGCAATCACCGGACGATGTTGGTGCAGGAATTTTTCTTTGCTTGTTTCGCTTAGCCCAGTCACTTAAGAGGTCTTCAGGTACAACAGATATGTCGATGTTAAGATTCATTCGACGAACATCTCCAAACTTGATGGGGGCAGCAGAAATATAGTCACATGAGATGAACTTCACTCATTCTATGGAAGCAGTGAGCAGCTTCTTATGATGCATAAGGGATTTTATGAGTGAGGCATATGGAAGGTTCATGTTGGATTGTTCCAGAGTATGAATCATATAATGAAGTAGAAGATCAGGCAGATTAACTTTTCGACGATGTTGCATCAGGAATAGAGTCCATTGAGAGAACTTGTTGACTAAGTCTCTAGAACCCTCTTTTGGCAACACGATCTTGCTAAGAACAGCATGAGGAGAGATACATTCCTCAACAAGATTCTTCACTCGTCGAGACGTAGAGCACTTCGGGACTTCCTTCCAAATAGTGGAGGGGTTGCTTTCAGAAGCTTCCCAGGAAGATGAGTAGCAAACACCATCGAGAGGAAGGTTGAGTAGATCAGACACTGTTAGTACAGATAGCAACCTGAGAGGGGGGGGGTGAATCAGTGTTACCCCGATTTTCGCCTTATTGAAAATGTTACTTTCAAGATGATGATAATCACAAGACGATTGTTGTGATTGCAGCGGAATAGAGTATTGCTTGAAAGTAAAAGATGAAGGATGAAGGAAATAACACACAGAGATTTATCCTGGTTCACCTTCAATCCACCGAAGGCTACGTCCAATCCCTCAAAGAAACCCTTTGAGGATTTTCCACTATTGATAAAAATCTCTTACAAGTTCCTAATCCAAGGATCCCAAGAATTTCTACCAATACCCTGTAAAAGCAAACCACTTTCAACAGCCCCTGAAAGCAAACCGCTTTCAGTTCCTGAAGGCAAACCACCCTCAGACCTTGAAGGCTAAACCACCTTCAATCGATACCCTGAAAGTATACCACTTTCAGTGAAAACAACTCTTCACCGAATACCACGGTGATAAATCAATCTTACAGAAAGAGATTAAGAAGAGTTTACAATTTGGCTATATCAATCCTTTGACATGAAAATGGATTGATCATGAGAATTTATGCTTTAAGGCTTTTAAGCATAATACAATTCTGAGTTCTTCAAGAAATGAACAACTAAAGTGTTCTTATAGACATGAAGATCATGAACTCAGAATTTAGGCTCTAAAATGTTTAAGTTCTAAAAGATGAACTAATTTTGACAAAGCTTTGGCCTAATGTTGTATTCTCATGTGTTGTGTGTTGTCTCTTGTGTTCTGTACTCAAATGGACTTTATATAGGCAAGGGAAACGTCCTTGAACCATCACAACCCTTTTCAAAAGGTTTGGGACACAATGGTTCATGAAAAGATGTAACTTTTCGTTCAGGTAATCGATTACATCACTTAGTGTAATCGATTTCACTAATAGCCGTTTCAGTTTGAATTTGAATTTCAAACATGTAATCGATTACAAACAACAAGTAATCGATTACTTGCCTAGGTGTAATCGATTACCAGAATCCTGAAATCGATTACACTGAAGTCCATCTTCTAGAAACTTGATCCTTTGAGATCGGCTTAAGGTTTTCTACTTCTTTTAAGTTATGAAAACACTTAGCTTGATTAGTTTAGGTGTTTTAAGAGCTTTTATGCTTTAATAGACCTTTAGAAGCATAACTCACCTAAACTAAGACTTCTAGACTAATGATGAACTTTGTAGCGTTGTTTCTTCGAAGTCTTCTTTTCTTATTTTTGTCGATGAGTTTGTCGTCATCAAAACCACAGCCAGGGTCAGGAGCAAGACCTTCTTCACAGACACATCGCGAGACTGAATGTCTATTACTTGCCGAAAGGATCGTGTTCGGATGTGGTTAGGGTTAACCTTGATGGCACAATCATAGAATTCCTTCACAAGGGGAGAGAGTGCTGAAGTTGTGGAGATATCGAACAAATTTCCCCAGTTCTGAGATAGCAATAGATCAAGGCCTGCAACCTTTGCATGTTGAAATAGTCTTAGATCAAGATATTTAGGAGTGACAAGCTTTCTGTCGCCTAGATGTTCGATCCTCACAGGACCAATTTCGGAGACTTGCTGTTTGCAATTTTGGATGATAGATTCTTTTTGAGTTTTGACAATCTGATATTCATCTTCGCTAAGGAGTTCCTGAGTCTTTGCATGTTTCTGTCTGCTGGGAGCCATGTTTTCTGTAGATGAAGTGAGTACAGAGGCAAGAGCAAGTGAAAAGAAGATAGAGTGTTTAAACTAAAGTATGAACATGTTGGGGTTGGTATTAGAAACACATTTGGAATTCCATTCGTTTTCATTTTTGAAAGTGTATACATTTTCTCGATATTGTCAAAATCATGATGAATAATAAAGCTGAATTGAAAGCATTAAATGATGAGAGATAAATAGGTATCAGCATTAATTTATGCGTGTTCAGTAAGCAATCTATTCGAAAGGACACAACTA
This sequence comes from Acmispon strigosus, assembly GCA_030819835.1. Classification (NCBI taxonomy): domain Eukaryota; kingdom Viridiplantae; phylum Streptophyta; class Magnoliopsida; order Fabales; family Fabaceae; genus Acmispon; species Acmispon strigosus. The sequence goes on along the minus strand of JAUAMA010000004.1, from coordinate 13,168,855 downwards.
TTCAGCATTAAGTGCGGAGCTAGAGTAAATATCAATTTTTATATTGGGAGCTACTAGGGCAGACGAAATTAGAGGAAATTAGTGCAGGCAAACTATAATGCAGGAAACATTCCAATTCTCTCTCTTAGGCAGGAAAATTTGTTTTCAATAAGGGGTTTGGTAAATATGTCTGCTAATTGATCATCGGTGTGTATGTATGAGATGTCAATGTTGCCTTTAGCTATATGATCACGAATAAAATGATTCTTTATCTCAATGTGTTTAGTACATGAATGCAACACAGGATTTTTTGTAATATTGATGGCACTTGTATTATCACATAATAAAGGAATATTATGCTCAAAAATATTATAATCTTCTCATTGATGCTTCACCCAAAGAAGTTTCACCCAAAGAAGTTGGGTGCAGCAAGAACCTGCCGCCACATATTCTGCTTCAGCAGTTGAGAGTGAGATTGTGCTTTGTCTTTTGCTTGCCTAGACTATTAGGCATTGCCCCAGAAAGTGGCAACCGCCACTTGTGCTTTTCCTTTCGATTCTGTCTCCAGCATAGTCAGCATCACAAAATCCCCTTAACCTGAAATCTTCATCTTTCTCATAAACTAGACCAAGATTAGTGGTTCCAATGAGATATCGAAATATACGTTTTACTGCACTTAGGTGAGATTCTTGAGGACTTACTTGGAATCTGGCACAAACACAGACGCTGTACATAACGTCTGGTATGCTTGAGGTAAGATACAACGGTGATCCTATCATCCCTCTGTATTTTGTTGAGTCGACCGGAGTTGACTCGTCACCTTTATCTAGTACAGCTCCAGGATGCATTGCAGTACCCATTGCTTTGGCTTTCTCCATGCAATACTTCTTCAATAGATCATTGATATATTTTGTCTGATGGATGTAGGTTCTGGTGCCTTCCTGTCTAATCTGCAGTCCTAGGAAGAACTTCAATTCCCCCATCATACTCATCTCGAATTCACTTTGCATCAGTTTGGAAAACACTTGGCAGAGAACTTCATTAGTAGCACCGAAAATGATATCATCGACATATAGTTGCACCAGGATAAAATCCTTGGATGTCTTTCTTCTGAACAAGGTGTTGTCAATTCTACCCCTTGAGAATCCATTGTTCATCAAGAATGAACTCAGGCGATCGTACCACGCACGTGGAGCTTGCTTTAGTCCATACAGTGCCTTTATTAACTTGAAAACGTGGTCAGGCAGGGCTGGGTCTTCAAATCCTGGAGGCTGCTTCACGTATACTTCTTCCTCGATATATCCGTTTAGAAAAGTACTTTTCACATCCATTTGATATAGCTTTATGGAGTGCTGACATGAAAATGCCAACAGAATGTGGATAGCTTCAATTCTTGCGATAAGGGCGAAGGTTTCTGTGTAGTCAATTCCTTCTTGTTGATTATATCCTTGTGCAACCAATCGAGCTTTATTTCTAGAAACTTTCCCATTTTCATCCATTTTGTTTCTGAATACCCATCTTGTGCCAATGATGGATTTTTCTTCTGGTTTGGGCACCAGATCCCAAACTTTGCTTCTTTCAAATTGATTCAGCTCTTCTTGCATAGCTAAGATCCAACCTTCATCCTGTAGGGCTTCACCTATGGTCTTCGGTTCTATTTCAGACAAAAACACACAGTTAGCATGATCATTAAAAGTAGATCTAGTTCTTACCTTTTCATGTACGCTTCCAATTATCTGTGTAGGAGGATGATCTGGTTTGAATCTCCAATCTCTGGGTAGAGAAATGCCACTGGAGGTCATGACTTGACTTGTGGAGTTATCGTCAGACGGAGTTGCACAAACATCGTCTGGTTGAGTTGACGACGAAGTGGTTGGATTTGTCTCTTTGTCAGATGTCGACATCTGGACTGGATTTGAAGAGGGCTCTTCACTTATTTCCAGTTCATCACATTCATCTTCCAGTGTCATTTGATTCACACTGATGTGTTTATCCTCGAACTTGACATTGATGGATTCTTCTACAGCCATTGTTCTAGAATTGTATACTCGGAATGCTTTAGAGTTGGGTGAATATCCTAAGAATATTCCTTTGTCTGACTTTGCATCGAATTTTCCGAGATCATCCTTTGTATTGAGTAGAAAGCATGGCCATCGGAATAGATGAAAATATGTGATACTTGGCTTTCTTCCCTTCCATAGTTCATAAGCAGTTTTCTTCAGTATAGGACGCATGAATATTCAATTTTGAATGTAGCATGCAGTATGAACTGCTTCAGCCCAGAAGTATTTGGGTAGAGATGTCTCATTAAGCATAGTTCTAGCCATTTCTTGAAGTGACCTGTTCTTTCTTTCGGCTACTCCATTTTGCTGAGGAGCTCTTGGAGCAAAGACATGGTGAAATATTCCATTTTCCTCGCAGTAGTGCTTGAACTCTTCATTGATGAATTCTCCTCCTCTATCACTACGAATATTAGTGATACAGTAGCCCTTTTCATTTTGAATTCTTCTTGCAATGATCAGGAAGGACTTGAATGTTTCATCCTTTGTTCCAAGAAATTGTACCAATGTAAATCTAGTGTAGTCATCAACGATGACAAGACAAAATCTTTTTCCAGAACAACTAGCCGTTCTAGTAGGTCCGAACAAGTCCATGTGCAACATCTCCAGAGGTCTCTTTGTACTGACAACGTTCTTTGCATGAAAAGAACTTTTTAATTGCTTTCCTTGGAGACATGCAGAGCATGTACCATCAGATTTGAAAGACAGATTTGGCAGACCACTTACTAAATCATGTTTGATTATTTTAGCAATGGTCTTTAAGGATGCATGCCCTAGCTTCCTGTACCATATCCATTTATCATCCTCTGCTGATACTAGACATGTTACCTTTTGACTTGCAAGGTTTTCCAAGGAGGTCTTATATAGATCCCCTTGTCTCTGTGCTTCAAAGATAATCTTGTCATCCTCGTTTGTGACACTACACTTCACTTTGTTGAAGGAAACAGTGAGTCCACTATCACATAATTGACTTATGCTAAGTAGATTGTGTTTTAGTCCTTCAACTAACAGAACTTTCCGTATTACCGGAAGGGGATCCTTACCAACATTACCTTCTCCGACAATGAACCCCTTTTGGTTACCTCCAAAGGTAACTGTTCCTCCGGTTTTCTTCTCACGAATCTTTGGGAATAAAGACCTTTTTCCCGTCATGTGCCGTGAGCATCCACTGTCCAGGTACCATAGCTCTTTTTGGCTTTGAGTTTCTAAGCACATCTGCAAGTGGTACAATCATAGATTTAGGTACCCAAACTTTCTTGGGTCCTTTCTTGTTAGTCATCATTTTGGGTGGACTGTTCCTCCCAAACACTATTTGTTAAGGAGTTTGTTTCTCCTTACCCTTGACTACAGAAGTCCTGGGTTTGATTTTATGAGGTGGAGATGATGCAGATTTCTTATCAAATTGATACCGATATGGAACAGCAGAAGAATTATGTTTTATAGCAGTTATATCCCAATTTTCTTCTTCACATCCTAAACCTCTACGATCATATGCTGATCTGTTATTTCCACTTAGTTTAATTAGGTTATCATATCCTTGAGTGAAAGTGGATAGGTCCTTGATTAAGCTACTTACTCATTGTTTTAGAAATCTAATTTCTTTATTTGCATCTTGCTCCATAAGTGTTTGATTTTTCTTGGTTAGCATGATTGAGACTTCTTTTGAAGCATGCAGTTCTTTCACAGTTTTATCATGCTTCTTTTTGAGTACGCTATATTTAATTGCTAATGCATGAGAATATTCTAATAGTTCATTATAATCCTCAGAGGAGATCATCAGTGCTGCTGCTTCAATGTCAGATGTGTCTATGGATCCCATGAACGCACAGTATGAAGCTTCATCATTGGTTCCCTTGATCTCTACTTCTTGGTCAGATTCGTCTTCTGACTCATCATTTTGACTGGAGAAAGCCTTTTTCTTATAAAAATTATTTTGGGAAGGCTTGTTTCCCAGACGGGGACAGTCAGCTTTAACGTGTCCGGGCTTTTTGCATTCGTAGCAGACGATCCCTCCTTTGTTTGGAATTTTCTTTCATCTCTTGATGAGGAAGACGGTCTTCCTTTGAATTGCTTCCTGTTTCCCATCATCCTTCTGAATCTTCGGTTAAACAGGGCCTGTTCATCATCAGAGTGGTCAGACTGTACAGTTTCCTCATCTGAGGATTCGTTAGCTTTCAAAGATTTTGATTTGTTGGCTTTGAATGCTACAGCTTTAGCGGCAGACGCTTTTCTTCGTATAATTCCAGCATCGTTGGCAAGATCCTGCTCATGAATCTTCAGCTCTCCCAGAAGATCTTCTACTTGATAGTTATCAAGGTTCTTTCCAGCCTGCTGGGAAGTAATGAAGTTTCTCCAGTTGGTGGGAAGACTCCTGAGAATCTTGATCACCTGCTCCTTGTTGGTGAAGCTTTTTTCCAGGTTCCTCATCCCATTGTGAATGGTCTGAAGTCGTGCAAACATGGAGTCAATAGACTCATTGTCATCCATCATGAAGGTTTCATACTGAGATGCCAGCATGCTCATCTTAGTGTCTTGTACGGCTGAGGTTCCTTCATGAGCAATGGCTAAGGTATCCCAGACTTTTTTTGCAGTGCTCAAGCTGTCAACTTTGTCATGCTCGTTTTTGCTAAGAGCACATATGAGAAACACCCTACCCTTGGCATTTATTTGATTTTTTGTCTTTTGTTCGTCAGTCCATTTATCGGCTGGGATGGCCTTGCTTTCACTGTCTTTGGGGACATAATTTCCTTTGGATATTACGTCCCACAGCTTCCAGTCAGTTGACTCGATAAAGAGTTGCATGTGCTTCTTCCAGTAAGGATAGTTGGAGCCATCAAAGAATGGTGGCTTATTGGTTGCAGTTCTGGTTGGGTAGGCAATGCTGTCCATGGATCTTTTCACTCTACACCTGTTAAGATGTTAGTAATTCTCAGAGCGGTTAAGCTCTGATACCAATTGATAGTAATAAAACCACACAAGAAAGGGGGGTTTGAATTGTGTGTGTGATTTTTATAATTCTTTTTTTGCGATATAGCAATTATAAGTTCAAAAACGTTTGTCAAAGAAGTGCAGCGGAAATAATCCTACAGCTTGAACGATAAAGCACACACACGATATTTATCCTGATTCACCCCCTTAATCGACAGGGCTACGTCCAGTCCTTGGCTTCACCAAGATTTTCACTATTTAAACAAAATAGTACAAGTGTTCTCAGGGACTTCTCCCAATATTCTGAGGACTACTCCTTTACAAGTATTCTAGCAGGACTTCTCCTTTTTCTTTCGAGTGTTAGACAGGACTCCTCCCAGTTCTTTTACAAGAAAACATGGTTTCTACAAAATCTCTTCAGTAAGAGTGGGTAGAAAATGTGAAGAACAGAATTCAAAGATAATGAACAAGTTGGTTCTCTGAAGGGCTTGTGTGAGAAAGGATAAGAGTTTTTCACTCTGTAAAGAGCTTCACACTAGTTGGCGACAGAACTCAGAAAATAGATAAGTTGAGATTGCTGAGTGTCTTGGCTTAAAGCTTGTTTGATCGTAGATAGACTTGGAAAGTTTGAATGCTTTGATTGTGTAATAGTCACCAAGTTGAAATAGATGCTAAGTCCACTATTTATATCTTCAGTAGGATGTTCACTAGAAGCTTTGCTGAAGATCTTCAAAATAGTTCCGTTTGAATTTCTGTTTGATTGTGAGTAACGGATACTTCTGCATCTGCTGTTGCAATCTCCCAGATAATGAATGTTTCTTCAACAATGCAAGACGATATCGTCTGGTGATGCATTTTTCATTGACCCAAAGTGTCTGCAATTAATGCTCATGCATTACAGCTAATTGAGTCATTAATGTTCTGACCAGAATATTTGAATTTGACCGTTGGGGACATACGATGATCAGAAGGCATCGCCGCTAATTCAGTAAAAGCAGCTTGAATTAAGGAATGTCAGAGGATTTGAATCTTCAGGGAATGAGGCGCTTAATTCTGTCCCTTTCGCCATTAATGCTCTAAAGAACCAAGAGGTGCACGACAACTCATCTTTGGGTTGAACAAACGATTACCTTCAGGATATTTTGTTTTGCACGAGTCTTCAATCATTTCTTTAGTCAACTCAACATTTCTTCATAAATACACCCAGTGACTGATCAACCAGACGTTCATCACAGGCGGACAGACTCTCTCAAGTGGCAGACAGATTCACACAGGCGGACGGATTTCTCTATTGTTCTTTACTTGACAATTTGCTTTTGATAATGCTTTATCAAAGTCCTCACAGTGTATCTCCAATTAACAAGTGTTCCTGAACATGAAAACTTTAAATAAGTCAGCAACACTTAGCGAAATTGTTATTTATCAAAATATAGTAACTCATTAAATTATTTGATTCTAACAGCTATATGTTTCAACATCTACCTAAAAGTCTTAGTTTAGGTGAGTTATGCTTCTAAAGGCTTCTCAAGTATAAAGGCTCTTTAAAACATCTATGCTAATCAAGTTTAATGTTTTCATAAGTTAAAAGAAGTAGTATATCTCAAGCCGATCTTAAAAGTTCAAGTTTCTGGAAATTGAACTTGAGTGTAATCGATTACACCTTCTGATAATCGATTACACATAGGAAAGTAATTGATTACATCTTGCTTGTAATCGATTACATGTTTGAATTTGAAATTCAAACAGTAACGGATTTTAGTGTAATCGATTACCTAAGTAATGTAATCGATTACATGCTCCAAAAGTTGCATCTTTTCATGAACCATTGTGTCTCAAACCTTTTGGGAAGGGTTGCATTGGTTCAAGGTCGTTCCTCATGCCTATATAAAGTCCATTTGAGTCCAGAAACATACAACACATGAGAATACACGAATTAGGCCAAAGCTTTGTCAAATTGTTCATTGATGTTAAATTAGCCTTTGATATTTAAACTTTCAAAGAGCCTAAGTTCTGAGTTCATGGTCTTCATTGTTTAAGAGAACACTTTAGTTGTTCATATCTTGAAGAACTCAGAATCAAGAAAGCCTTCTTATGCTAAAGAGCCTTAAAGCATAATTCTCATGATCAATCCGCTTGTATGTTAAAGGATTGTTATAGTCATATTGTAAACTCTTCTTCATCTCTTTCTGGTAGATTGAGTATTCACCGTAGGTTTCGGTGAAGGGTTGTTGTACTGAAAGTGGTGTACTTTCAGGGTGTGGACTGAAGGTGGCTTAGCCTTCAGGGACTGAAGGTGGTTTGCCTTCAGGGTCTGAAAGTGGTGTACTTTTAGGGACTGAAAGTGGTGTGCTTTCAGGGGCTGTTGAAAGTGGTGTACTTTCACAGGTGGTTGATAGAAATTCTTAAGGTACTTGGTGTAAGGACTTGTAAGAGATTTTTATCAATAGTGGAAAAATCCTCAAGGGGTTTTCTTGAGGGACTGGACGTAACCTTCGGTGGATAGAAGGTGAACCAGGATAAATTCTGTGTGTGCATTCTTCTACCCTTCATCTTTACTTTCAAGCAACGCTTATTTCCGCTGCAATCGTTTGTATTTATATTCATCTTGAAAGTAAGAAGGTATCAAGGCGAAAATCGGGTAAACCTGATTCACACCCCCCCCTCTCAGGTTGCTATCTAGGCTAACAACATGAATGGGCAAGGTTCATAAAAGAGTATAATCTTGCACCGCAATATCATCTGGGAAAGTCCATCATGGTTACTAATGTTTTGAGATGAAAGGCAATGAATGCCTCTTCCATGATAGCAACAGATAAGGAATTACACGAATAGCTCTGAAATCTCAACGTGGACATGAGAGTACCCTCAGGGAAGTAAACCTTCGGGATAGTCACTACCTCCGGTAAGTTGAAGGGAGAAATCAAGGATAACCAGATGCAAGGTGGGCAGCATGTTTAGTATTCATCCAAGACCAACCCAGAGTGTACCAAGACCTAAGTTGAACTTGGTTACCAGGAATAAAGAAGCAAGGGAATAAGTATGGAGTTGCACACCTTACTTGTCAGAAAGCAAGAGCTGAACATCAGAAGCCTGCGGCAATGATCCAACCCCGAGACGTCCTTGAGTGGAAAAGGGGTAGTACATCAATGGATGTGGGTAACCGTGGATCGACCAAGTTAGCTCACCTTTACCCGTAAAGACAACCTACAACGTACAACGGTCAGCATAAGTATGCATTGCAAAGATCGTGTGACTGCACAAGGCGTGAATAGTATCGTCTTGGATCGGGACTCAATGTCCCAATCGCACCTTTTGAGAGCGCTTCAAGGGGCTTTGAGTTGAGTTGTTGTCATCTTGTCTTGTCGAGCATTCTTCAAGCCGTCATGGTTCGGGACTATATAGAGTCATGGGCCGGAGATGCAAACTTTTGGGGCATTATACAGAACGTACCTGTGTAAGCGGCAACTCCCGACTGACCCAGTACCTTCTTGTCAGGTGCGGAGTTCAGTTGAGGGTCCCACCAGCCTGCGGGATTTGGTGAATACTTACGAATGAAATTTTTGTACAACGAGCGGTTGTACGTGCACATGGGAATCGTAGGGTCATCGACCACCCAAGTCTGAAAATTTTGTGTGGAATGCACCTTACATGTTAGCTTGAATATTACCTGCGTGCTTGTTTTCTTAGTTATATACCCGATATTGTTTGAAGATCGGACTAAGCTTCTTCTATCACCCTCCGGCGGTGAGGAAAAACTAAACGAATATTGGGGTCACTAGAGGATCTTCTAAGGCATGTGTCCTTGATCATCGAGGAAGCTGGGAGGAACGGATACATTTGATGGAGCTTACCTACAGCGACGGCTATCGTTCAAACCCAGGCATGACACCCTGCGAAGAAAATTTTGGGCGTAAGACGCCTCAAGTTATACCAGGACGGTAGGAACTGGTAGTTGGAGATGAACTTTCTCAGCAAAACCATGGAAGAGTTTGAGTCAATTAAGGAAAAGATGAGAGCTTCTTAAAGCAGACGTAGGAGCTGCACCAATAAGAGACAAGGAGGACTGGAGCATGAAATGAGGAAGCATGCTTTCCTCGCGAGACACCGACAACGAGAGTTGGGAAAGCGATTAAGCCAGGAAGGGTTATGCTGAAGGTGCAAGAAACACACAAGAAAAGGGGGGGTTTGAATTGTGTGACTCATTTTTGAAAACTTCTTTCCATGATAAACATTAATTATTGGTTTTCAAAGAGAGTTATTCATTATGAAAATATGCATGTATGCAGCGGAAAATATAAAATAACATGAAAAGTAAAGCACACATGATTTTTATCCTGGTTCACCCCCATAATCGACAGGGCTACGTCCAGTCCTTGGCTTCACCAAGATTTTCCACTATTTAAACAAATAGTACAAGTATTATCAGGGACTTCTCCCATCAAGTATTATAAGGACTTCTCCTATCAAGTATTATCAGGACTTCTCCTTACAAGTATTCTGCAGGACTCCTCCTAACACCTTCTACAAGGGTTTGTTTTTCTACAATAATTCTCTTCAATAAGAGTAGGTAGAAGAATTGAAGCACGGGTTTTATAGAGGGGATAAGTATTTGGTTTCTCTATTTTGGGTTGTGTGTGTGGGATAGGATGAGAGTAACACTCTGTAAGTTCGTCACACACATGAGCAACACAACTTAGGTGAGGTTTGGCTTGAAGTGCTCTGAGTTGGAACCAATGAAGTCTTGGTTCATTTGGGAAAACTTGATTGAGATATGCAAGTTTAAATTTAAGTCGCCAAGTTGCTCCGGAAGCAGGATTCTCTATTTATATATTCAGTTGAAGATCTTCGTTCTTCTTTCACAGAAGGAGAGAAAACATGTCCGTTAGTGCTCCTACTTCCTCTGCTGTGAGTAACGGCTAATACTGCATTTCTAAGCAGCTCTGAGACACGATCTGTGAAGCATTGATTTGCTTGGGTTGATATCGTCTGGCTCCATTTGAGCGAGTTTCCTTTGAGCTATGTCTTCTGTATTTAATGCTCAAGAATTCTAGCTGTGGTATTTTGTTTGACCATTATACCTCGGTGCGTGCCAGCTAGTGCCCATCAAATGCTCTGATCATATATTTGAATTTCGACCGTTGAATGAGTACGATGCTCAGAGATTCTTGCCGTTAATTCCCCGATGTCAGCTTGATTTGAGGAAAAGTAGAAAAGCAGTGGAACCCAGGAATAATATTGTGTCCCTTTCTTCTTTCTGCCATCACCAGTACTTTATTTAATATGCAGACGAGGTAGATGACTTTTGATCCAAGAAGCAATTATTCTATATGAGCTCTTCAGAGCTGGGTGAATAATTTCTTTAATGCTTCTGTTGAACTAATATCCTCGTAATTCACACCTCTTGGCATTTGTACCCTTGGCACATTTTGATGCTTTAACCAGACGAATTCTTCATTATGATTTGGCAGACGTAGTCTCCATATAATATTGAGAATTCCGTTACTGAGTAAGTTGCATCAGCAGACAGACTTTCTTCATTCAGTCTTTCTTGAGATTAAGAATATTCTTGACTTGTAGAAGACTGAATCTTTCCTTCTCTTTTGCTTGCACTGAAGTTCTCCATTTGAATGAGTTGATCCACAACTTCTTTGTATGATGCTAGAGAGGCTTCCGAGCTAGGAGCATTTCTTCATGAGTTATCATTCTCATTTAGCTTTAGATGGAACAGTCTTCCTGTTGATCACTGTTGGTTCAGGCACCTGACTGTTTCAGCTTCTTGAAGTAGACTTTGACTTGAGAGTGCATAGCTGATTGAGTGTCTTCAAAAGGATGTTTGCTATTTTGAAGTCACTGCTTCATCTTCCGTGAGTCACCAGACTGTCTTCACATTAATGCTTTCTTTGTATGTCTTGACAACTTTTTCTTCAGGGTGCTTGTAGTGATGGCCGGACGATTTCTTCTAGCAAGACTGATTCTCTTGATAATGCTTTGAGATTCATTCAGTGCTTCTAGTAGATAGATTTTCCTGGATATGAGAAAGTTCATGGTGTTAGAAATTCTATCTCTGATGATATCAAACCTTAAAGAAATTGTTGATTATCAAAACATAATAATTCATTTAATTGTTTGAATCTAACATATGCCTGGATTCATTGAGTCAGAGTACTTGCAACTCAAAGACAACTTATCATTCTCAGTTCCACCCATCAAGATCGGGGATAGAACGATAAGCAATTGCAAGGGGAGAAAATTCCCTCTAGCCGCGTATTATGGGATAAACCACGAAAGGAACCACGTGGAAACCCGGGAAAAAGTAGAGGAAGACAATTCTCAAGCGGTTCGCCGATCTATAGTTTCGAGGGTGCAACTAATTTAAGGGGGGTAGTATTGTAAGACCCTAAATTTCCCACAGTAATTAAATAATTATTTAATTATTTCAGGTACTGTTTGGATCCGTTCGGCGCCATTGACAAGCGATATCATCGTCGAAGTACCGATGAAGTACTCTTTATGACACTTGTTAGTAAACCAACCTTGACCTGACTTTGATTTTAGATAAGAATAAGACATTCTCACTATCACCATGACGTTCAGTGAAGAATTTCATGAAGAACGACTATAATATTGATATGGTTTCCTTCTGGAGCACGACAAGGACATTTCTCGCTAGCAAGACTTTCAGTCGAAAATCCAGCAAGCGAAACGGACGACTTCGAGACCTCGGATCGAAAATCTGGGAATCACCAAATGACTCTGTTTGACGTGACGGGTCCAGATATGCGATAAAAAGTTTTGTGAATAGTGTTTCATGAGCAGCTTTCCAATGAATAGTGTTTTCGGGCTAGAATCGACATGAACTTCGAGGGAAATTACCGGGCCCGAGTAGTACGAGCACAAGGCCCAAAGAGAATGAGTAATTTGTGTTAGATACTCTCAGCTACGTCAGGAGATTTACCGACGACCGGATTCAGCTGATGCATTGACGCACTGACGCATTCACACACTGACGCATCATGGATTTGACATATAATAATTAATAAATCCTAGATATTTTCTTAGAACTTTATAAACTTTAGAGTTTAGTCCCTAAACTATGAAACTTTACTGTTTAGTCCCTGAATAGTAAAAAGATATTTTTACCTAGACATTTACACTTTCAACTTTGGTCCCTAGGGTTAATGAAAAGTTAAAATTTTCACCCCTAAAGCCCATTAGAGCCACAGCCAAACCTCTTTCAAAGGTGGTTCCATGTTGTTTTTTTCATTAAGTCTTCATTAAGTGAGATTAGAAAGAAAACTAAGAGAGGGAAAGAGAAACATGGAAAAATATTCATAATCTTCCTTGGACAACCATGGCCGAACCTCCTCTTCCTACATGGCAGCCCCTTCCACTCATTTTCTCCACTTGATCCTTTGAGTTAAGTTGATCCCCTCGTCCCTCTTCATTATTGTTGTTCCCATGGCCTTGAACTTCAATTTGAACCGATTAGAATTTTGATTGGTTGAGTTTTGATCCCTGGAGAATTTTGAAGTTGAGCTTTTGCTAGGGTTGCCTTTAGGAATGTTATTCCCATGAAATTGGTCTATGGATATCTCCATTTAGTCTATTTGAAATAAGCGATTTTCAAACTTTGAGTTTTGGTTTCACCATAGATTTCTTGGTATCTTCGATGTGTACAAGTTAGTTTTGAAAGAAAAATTCATTTTTATAATTAATGGGTCTTGGCCGAATTGATTCTGTTTAGGGAGAAGAGAAAACTGACTTTCCAACTAGCTTTTGAGTGTGTTTAAGGCTTGTATATTGATAGCAAATTCTGCAAGTGTACAGATTGGATCGAAGTAGTATAAAAGATTATCGTCTCTACAGGGATTGGTTTGACTTGAAATCGGTTTTCTAGAGTTTGAGACAGAGAAAATATATTTAGATTGTTTTTGATATGGCATAAGAACTAAAAGCACTTTTAATAAAAAACAACACTTGGGTAATAGCTTCACCTAACCAAAATAAGCTTCTCACAAACAGATTTTCATATGAATTCGGAAAGCGTTCTATGGATCTCTAGCCTAGAATTTCTACTTGTTAATGCCTTAATCAAATAGAACTTTCAATTCAGTTACAAAACCTAATACCTTAGTGTTTGGTTAATCCAATTAAAGCATTAGTGTTCTTAGTTCAAGTCAACACAATTGATTCCCACCCTTATACCGTTGTGCAAGAAATAGGCATGATTACTCGCGTATACTCAAGCAATGTTAAAGAGAAAAGATACATGAAACTACAACTTTATTCATATAGAGCAATAGAAATCTTAAAGCATAACTTCGCAAGGATTCACATAGTACCCAAATGGTAAAAAGCACTAGCCAAGCATGGCTAGATTAAACATAAAGACAATAAAGAAATAAAACCTGGAACAAGGGCTCCAAAGGGCCTCTTACAACTCAAGAAACAAAGCTACAAAGGAAGGAACTCAGCCAAGTACAAGGTTCCAGGGTTGATACAAAAGAAAAGACAAAAATTGAATTTATAGCAAAACTGACAACAAGCCAACGCTCAAGCACTATTCCGACGCTTGGGCGTTGGGCACAGGCTGCATTTCTTAAGTTCTGACAAAATGCCAATGCATGAACCTTGGCTTCCCAACGCTCAGGCGTTAGGAGCACGGCAGACTTCTCATTTTCTTGCTCTTGACCTCTTCTTTTGATTCCTTTCATCAATGCTTTGATGAGGCATTATGGTGGCTTCAAGGAAGGTTTGAAACAGCTGAAGCATTCAATCCTCCCTTTTTAGCACATGTTAAACAAGCCATTGATGCTCCATTTCTTCATTAACTTTGTAACCATTCAACTTTTACTCCTTCCTTCTTCACCATTCTTCATCAATTCTTCCATCATGTCACCCATAAACCACCTAATAATGACCAGAACTCTAACAAGGACCAAAAATCTAATAAAACAACACTAAAAGGACTAAAACCAAAATAATTTCTAATCTATATGAAAATGAAAAAACAAAACAAAAACTATAACAAATTAAATAAAAACTATATGAGACACAACTACAAATAAAATAAAAACAACGAAAAAGATGCTAAAAGGTCATATAAATCTCAGTGATCACACCACTATACTCAACGGCAGTTTGTCCTCAAGCGTAAAACACTTAAAGAAAGCTTGTCCTCAAGCTCAGAACAAATCACCTTAGCCAGAAAAACGAAGCACAAGATACATTTTAAAGAAAGCATAGCTGGTTCAAATACATGCATGTTAAGAGGGTGAAATTCATGAAGAACTTAGGGTATGATATTTGATCATAGAAGCATAAAAGAGTTCACAATTAAGCTCACAAAAACATAGCTCATGGTCATACAAGTGTAGTGCATCAAATCTAACTGTCATTCGAATCAAAACCAAACAAAATAGTAATGCAATTTGAGAGATTTTTTCAGGTTCAATCTTGGCCAAGGGTACAATGATAGGTGAGAAAATTGAAGAACTTGGCAACTCTAGTTGCTCAGACTCAAACTAGTTAGGTGATCAACTTTAAAGCACAAGAGCTATTCATTTTAGCACAAAGGTTCCCTCTTTTTTTTCTTTTTTTCTTTTTTGAACAAAGTAGTGGAATGTTATGGGATGTATGAAAAGAAATTTTAACTGCCCTCATACTCTTACTCACCCCACTACCTCTTTGATTTATTTTTTCTAAGGCACATACCTTATTTTTTTCACTTTTATTTTTCAAAGAGAAACCTATTACATAATCCGCTCTAACAACAATTCAAATCACTCTAACCACACAAATCAATCACAATAGTAGGCTCCAAAGAAATTACTCAATTCAGGCTCAAATGGGGCTACTAAGGGAAAATATTTCAAGAACAAAGTCTGAGGTCTCAAAGTAATCATATTAGTCCCTCACAAAAAATCACAAAACATGCATTATTTAGTTGACATGCAATTCAAGTCAGAGGTCACTCAAAGCACTCAGAAAGATAGGGTAAGTGTGCCCATTTTGAACTCAGATCATGATCAATAACAAACTCATAAATTAAGAATTCTTTCAAACCCATAACAACATGCAATTTTTCCCAACATTTTTAAAACACATGTATCAATTTTCCAAAAACACTAGCTAAAGGAGAAACCACTTGAGAATTAGACATACATGATACAAATAAATAGGGATATATATTAAATGACCCAATCTAACCTACATGCAAGACTCCAATCTTAAAACAAAAATTCTAAACTAAAAAGAAAACTAAAAACTAAAAACTAAAACTTAAAAATAAAATAAAAACTAAAAACAAAAATAAAAACACTACAATGGTCATTAATCACATGTTCATGGGGTCTTCCTCATCAGCTTCAGCTTCACCACAACCTCCAGTTTCTCTAGCATGAGTGTTGGAATTAAAAACAAACTCTGGGATTCCAGGGGCTCAACGCATGAACGTTGATAGCGAAATCGCAAGTGCACGATTGTCTATCGCGTAATATAAAAAGATCGAACCCAAGGGATAGGTGTTCTTATTATTATAATATTTAGTACTTAAACAGAAATTTAAAAGATGAGAATATTTGTTGATGTTTTTAGAACAAGAAATAACAATAGCATAAAATGATAAGAGAAAAGATGATAAGAATTTAAGCTCTTGGGTTGATTTACATAGTCTATAAAACATGCTAGAAATCTCCTACTTAATTTCTAAATTTTAAACCCAAAATCATGGTGCTATAGCCTAGAGTTTCTACATCCTAATAGCCTTAAGAAATGTAGACCTTTCTTTCCTAATTACTAACTCCATAGCCTTGGTTATTAGTTAATCAGAAAAGAAGATGAAGAAGGAATTCGGGCCAACACAAAGTTACGTCCATCCTAATTGCCTTAAGAAATGTATACTTATAACCTTTTTTATTTCCTATTTCCCTTACTACTTACCAAATGGCCTTATGACATAAGTAGAAAGCATGAAATTTTTTGTACACAAGATTAATGAAGAACAAGGAAATAAAATATGAATTGAAAGTATTATTCAGAAATGTAGAAAATAACTAGAACATGAATTATAAACTAAAACAACCCAAAAACTTAAAGAAGAAGTTAGCCAAGCATGGCTAAAGGAGTCATTGAATTACCCTGGATAGGAGCTCAAATATGGCTTCCCACAAGTCCTAGGAACAATGCTCAAGAGGGAGAAAGAGAGAATACTTGTTTTATTCTAAGAAGGTGTGTTTTTTACAAAGGATGAGCACTCCTATTTATAGCAAAAAAATTGCCTTTCAATGGTGGAGGAGTTGATGGCCATTATGGCCTTCATTGGCCACCAATTAACTTTTCAAAACTCCTTCCCACTACCATGAATTCTCCACTCATCCTTTAATCCTTATTTTCCATGTGCTTAATTTAGAGAGTGTTGGTTCATATTCCTGATTTCCACTTTAAGTCCTCTCTTTGCTAGCACTTCAATTCAAGCCCTTCAATTCTCTCAATCTTCACTTTTAGTTCTCCACTCTTGAACTTTCACATTTTGGTCCCTGATTTCCTGAAACTTTACAAATTGGTCCCTGGACAAAAATGATAACTAAACCAGCTTTTCCTAAAAATATAAAATAGCTATAAAAATTCCTAAAAATATAAAATAAAGTTAGAAAAATAAATAAAATCTAATCTATATGCAAAATGCAAAATAAATATAAAATCTACATAAAAATAATAAAAATCCGATATGTGACTCAAAAATAATAAAATAAAAAGACTAAAAACAACCTAAAAACATCATATAATATCCACTCATCAAGCGTTGACCCCCAACGCTTGGGCGTTGGGTTTTATGAAAACCTGGAAACCTTGGCAGGGGTTCAACGCATGAGCGTTGAGCCTCCAACGCTTGGGCGTTGAGCCTCCAATGCTTGGGCGTTGGGGTTACTGCAACACAAATTTCTTTTTTTTAGAACAAAACAGAAACAGAATAACAGACAAAACAGAAAAGTTAAAACAAACCTTGCTTGGGTTGTCTCCCAAGAAGCTCAATTTTATAGTCTTTGATAGACTTCTTCAAATTCACTACTCAACTAGGGTCTATCACAAACTGCATTAGACCCCTCAAATCATGCAAATTTTTGCACACGCTCATCAAGGTATTGCATGTGCTTTCAGCTACTTTGAGCCCACACTTTTCATTGTCATTTTCTAGCTCAAGATCACCTGTGTAGACTTCCTTTAGGGATTTTTATTCCTCCTCCAAAGTTTGAAAGGAGGGTTTTTCTTCCATCAATTTATAATCCCCGTTCTTTTCATTTTTGAGCTCTTCACATAGCTCCACAGGTTCACTTTCATGAATGGTGGGTGATAGCCCAATCTCTGGCTGCCTCCGCAAAATGCATTGTATCCTTCCCTTTAAGGCAACTAAGGCTTCCCATTCTTGCAAACGATTTGGCAAAGACCTGCTAACGTTCTTACATTCGAATTCAGCATAATGATAATCAATTAAATTGAAAGCATCACGCTTCTTCTTCCAAATGGCCTCTTACAACTCCAGGAACAAAGCAACAAAGGAAGGAACTCAGCCAAGTACAAGGTTCCAGGGTTGATACAAAAGAAAAGCCAAAAACTGAATTTATTGCAAAACTGACAGCAAGCCAACGCTCAAGCGCTGGATTCCAATGCTTGGGCACAGGGAACAGGATGCATTTCTTAAGTTCTGATAGAATTTCAACGCTTGAGCATTGGCTTCGCAACGCTCAAGCATTGGGAGCACGGCAAACTCCTCATTTTCTTGCTCTTGACCTCTTCTTTTGATTCCTTTCATCAATGCTTTGATGAGGCATTATGGTGGCTTCAAGGAAGGTTTGAAACAGCTGAAGCACTCAATTCTCCCTTTTTATCACATGTTAAACAAGCCATTAATGCTCCATTTCTTCATTAACTTTGTAACCATTCAACTTTTAATCCTTCCTTCTTCATCATTTTGATCAATTCTTCAATCATGTCACCCATAAACCACCTAATAATGACCAAAACTCTAACAAGGACCAAAAATCTAATAAAACAACACTAAAAGGACTAAAAACACAATAATTGCTAATCTATATGCAAATAGAAAAATAAAACAAAAACTCTAAAAAAATTAAATATAAAATATATGAGACATAACTAAAAATAAAATAAAAACAAAGAAAAAGAAAAAGATGCTAAAAAGATCATATAAATCTCAGTCATCATATATGATTTTGGGTGTAAAGGGAAGGTTTTACCCTAATTAGTGCAAAGCGGCCTCCAGAAAATTGTATGTTTAAGACTTTAGAAAATTGATTTCTAGAGGATTTGGGAAACTTGGAATTGAAGGATTACAATTGAGATTTTGGGTATATTGGATTTTGGAACTCATAGCTTGATTAGCGTTTTTGCTAAGCTAAGACAACTTGGAAATTGAAAATTGGCTTTTAAATGGAGTTTTTTTGCTTTTGACACTTAGAGGATTTTTGAATTCAAGACTTGAAATTTTTTTTAGAAACTTGTAATAGAATTTATGTTTTGGATTGTGAATTTTTTTTGGGTAACTTAGTGAATTGTTTGGTAAAAATATGAGGTTTTTAGGGTTTTGAAGATTTTGGGCAGAATTGAGCTCCTTGAGTATTGTGTGTTTTTGCGTTCAAAATCTTGTTTAAGGCTTTCAAATTGATATGTAAACATATAGCCTACTTGATCTTCAAGGGTTTTGATGTTTTGGGAAGTTTTGGAGTTTGTAACTTAGAGTTTTTCAAAGCTTTTTAAGGGTTGCAAAGTTGCTACAAATGTTTTGACTTCCGAGGATCTTCCTAAGAATTAGGACAATTTCCTAAGTAATAGGAACCTTAGACCAGTAGCAAGACCTTAGGATTGAGTTTCAAGTCCTAAACTAGGCTATGTTCTTTGAAGGGTTACGGGACTTCGGACCGAACAAAGCGATGTAGCTTACCTTCGGAACCTTCGTAGCTTTTGGAGTAAACGTTGGAGCTTGGAGCAAAGTATAGAGGTAAAGGCACTTCTAAGAACAACCTGACTTTGAATTGTATTGATTGTGATATTAATTCAAGTACCTGAAGGCATTTGATATGCTGGATTGGAATTGTTTGATGTATGATATTGCTTGAATGATTGTAGACTTACTTGATAGCTTGTCTCCTTGATAATATAATGTCTATGTTATGACCTGTCTATCTTGCTTCTAATATCATTCACATGATTCAATATAATCCATTTTCCGATCGTGAAACCATGCATGGCCACATCCGAGGATGGATGCACATCTGAATGCAAACCGAGATTCGTAAATAAACGATCCCGAGGTTTGGTTCACTTATTGTTGTTGATTGAATATGAGAAAGCATGCTATTTAGCTCATATGAAAAGAGCAAGTGACACCTGAAATGTATACTATGTTATGATTGATAACATGTAGATTGATTTACTGCCTTTCCCTGATATTGCTTGTTGCAATGTTGCTATGCCTTATCACCGATTATTATTGTGTGCGCTTGCCAGGGAAAATAGAGTAAGCTACCAAGGGAATAGGTTTTCCTTAAAAATAAAGTATACAAACCTTGTTTTGGAAAAGTTAAAGGCTTAATAGTTTCGAAAAGAATAAGAAGAGAAAGTTTCGTTTTAGAAACCTAATGAATGTTTTGGAAACATGCTTTCAAGAGAATATGCAGCTAAACCGTGAGCTTTCGAAATGAATCTGTCCTACCTTTCTTGAAGGAAATTCATAATGTACTAAAGGAATACATCAACCCTTTTATGAACTTAAGGACGATTCCACTTCTTTCCTACAAGTCTTATCTTGCTAAGAAAACTAAGGCACACCTTTGGAAAAAGAACCATAAGAACTTCCTCAAGAGGAATCATAAGACATGTTTCTGGAAAGCCTCAAAAGACCTTTACGAAAGATATTTGAAGAGATGCTTTCTCAAGAAAATTGGGTAGCTTATTCGGCAATGCCTTTGTTGGTAGTAGCGGGCGTTTTACGCTTCGGCGTCTACCAACGAGAGATCACTGAACCATGAGGGACCCGGACTCGCGCCAAGAAGCCTCCGTTTATATTGTTTTTGTTTTTGTTGTTGTTTGTTCATAGCACGTGAATACGTGCATCCATGAATTTTTCACAAGGCAACGTAGTCGTCATTCTTCAACTATTTGGAATAGCAGAACTATCCATCCAGCAGGCTTTGTGCAGATTTTGTGTAGGCTTTATGCAGACTATGTGTAGGCTTTGTACAGACTATGTGTAGGATTTGTGCAGACTATGTGGAGACTATGTGCCGACTCAATGCAGCAACCCGAATGTTCGGATCATATTACACCTTAATTGCATCATGACATCCAGATTGTTTGTAACATGATTGCTATGTGTGTCTTGAGCTGTTTATTGAGTGCGTTTTGGTTGCAATTTTACTTGTATTATAATCGATGCTTGTATGTCAATTACCCTGCATAAATGTAGTTTAAATTTCTTATTATATATATATATATATGTATATATATATATAACTGCAATGAATGGACATTACTTCACATGCTTATATATGTTGATGATTGTTATCTCACCCATGTGCTTGCATGGGGCGTTATTGTTTTGATGTTGACCCTTGCACCCTGTTTTTTGTTTGTGTTTTCCTTGCGATCCGTCGCCAGCTAGACCACTGCTAGCCGAAGAGTACCCAGGGAATGCTGAGCCGAAGAAAGTTCGTGTGAGTAGGATGGACGTCTTGCCACTTGAAGACTAGAGATACTTATTTGATTTTGTGTCTTTACGTGAGCATGCCCAAGGGTAAGGTAGAGTTCCGGAATGACATACCTTTATGTGGTCACCCTGCGTGGCATCGTGGGAGGTATGCCGGAGTAAGAGGTCTGGGTCGGAGTATTAAACTGTGATAGCATGTCTTCTTTTACAAATGAGTCTTTTGATTTCGAATCTATCTTCACTGATGTTGTTGACTTAAACTAAGTACCTTATAGCCTTTGTTGTACTGGGTACCTATATATACAAGTAACGCATGTTGCCTTTAGCATGATTTAAAAAAATACACTTGCATTTTCGTAAGTTCGAAAAATTTCTCCATGTTTATTTACTATTTATTTGCTACAGTAATGCCCTGAAAGTCGGGGTGTTACAATATAGAGGCAGGATTTTCCATGGAAATGCGGGCAATGGAGAAGATTTCTGAAGCCATGATGCAACAAGCAACCACAATTACCGCTCTAACTGTGATGACTGATCAGAAGGATACTAAGGGAGACCACCAAGGCGGACACCTACGGCAAGGGGAGAATGCTTTTTCCTTTACTGAGGGGCCCATTTTTTAGGGAATTCAAGGTCTATCGAAGCTTAGTGATGAGACCAAATTAGTGAAAGCTCATCACTGGGTCCTAAAAGTGCATGAAAGTTTTGGAAAGCTGTAGATTCTGGAACAGTCCAAGGTGGACCTCGCTACTGATCTATTGAGGGGCGAAGCTGGTCACTATTGGATAGGAGCCCGATTGAGTATGGAAGCAAACTAAATCAGCATGACTAGGACCTCTTTTAGCAATGCCTTTTTGGGAAAGTACCTTCTGACTATTTCTTGGAGGAACAACAAGGCACCCTTTATGGATATGTACCAGTGGGACATGACCATTGCTGAGTATGTTGCAAGGACTGAGCCACTAGCAAGGCATATTTTTCCTCTTAACAACCAAGGTGATGATGCATATCTCTGTACCCGATCCATGGGTGGACTCAAGCCCGAGATAGAGGGATCAGTGAGACCCATGGGAATCTTCCAATTTCATCCATTAGTGTAAAAATGCTGGGAGATTGAAGCAATGAAGGGGAAGAGAAACATCTAGTTGGAGAGCGGAAGATCTTCTAGGACGATTGTCCAGAACCCAAATGGGAACAGTTAGAGGAAGATTTTCTAGAAGAAACCCTTCTCTCATCCGCAAGAGGAAGGTCAATCCAACGGGCACTATTTACCCATGGTTGCAGTATTAGGGGCCAGGGGAAACAAGCTCCGAAGAAAGATGTAACCTGCTTCAAATGTGGAAATAATGGATATATTGCAAACACATGTGTGAAGAAAGGAACAATATGATACAAGGCTTGAGAGGTCGGACACATTGTTAGGGATTGCCAAACAACGAAAGTGGAGGCGACGATGAATGTCGAAAGGAGGACACGTCCAACAGCTCAGGGATGGGCTCACACCAGGAATGGTAAGGAAATTGCAAATATGGAGAAGATAAATTGGGAGTAACATGGTATTGATGGTGACTTTTGTGGCTATTTATTTCCCTGTTTTAGGCAACCATTTCGGCCGATGAATATCCAGAGCTGTAGCACTTTCCTCCAAAGCGCGATATCCCCTAACATTCCTAATATTCCCACTACTACAGAATTGCCTTTTTACCATGCCCCTATTACCCCGGTTCTGTGTTAGACCGAGGTAAAATGGTTCCCGGAGCTCTACTACCACGGTTCCGTGTTGAACTGCGCTAACTGATGTTCTTTATTACCCTGGTTCCGTGTTAACCGTGGTAACTGAGATGGTTTTTATTATTTTTTAATTAAAAAAGACTATTACCCCGGTTGCAGGGTGAACAGTGGTAATAGAGTATATTGTTTTATTACCTGACATTGTTTATTACCACGGTTGTCAGGAGGACCGTGGTAATAAGTATTATTTTATTAAAAATATGGCCATTTACCCCCTGTTATAGATGATAGCCAATTCTGCAAGTGTACAGATTGTATAGAAGTAATATAAAAGATATCATCTCCATAGGGATTTGTTTGATTAAAAATCGGTTTTTTAGAGTTTGAAAAAGAAATGATGTTTTTGTTTTGATTTTGGAATTTAAAGAAAACAGCATAAAGATAAAGATACTAGCTAGATAAAAACAAGTACTTGGGTTGAGTTTCACTACCTCCAGCGAAGATATTCAGAAACAATTCTATGTATGAAACTCAGAACATATTCTTAGGTGTTCTAGCCTAGAGTTTCTACTTGTTAATACCTTAATCAAATAGAACTTCCAATTCAATTTTTAATCCTAATACCTTAGTGATTAGTTAATCAATTTGAAGATGAATTCTAAGTTCAGGCCAACACTAACCATGTCTACCCTTATACCTAAGTGGCATACAATCATTCATTATATTCTCATTTCCCTCAATTCCTAACAACTACCATTGCATAAGCATTAGCTATGAACACTTGTGTACAGCAAGAGTAATGTAAAGCATGGAATAGAATCAAAGAATTGAACCTTTATTCATATATAAACAAAAGAAACCTAAAGCATAGTTCTACGATAGATTCCCAACAACCCAAATACTTAAGAAAAGCTTAGCCAAACATGGCTAAGAAAGACATGATCAAAACCTGAATTGAGAGCTCAAGGAAGGCTTCCCACACCTCAGGCAATGCTTAGGAAAAGTATTTCTAAGAGTATCAAGTGTTCCCAAGTGTCTTTACAAAAGAAACAAAGTAGTCTATCTATAACATTTTCCAGACTGCCTTCCAACTATCAGGCGTTGGCATCCCAACGCTTAGGCGTTGGGTTTAAGTGTCACCAGACGAGGCCAAACAGGGGCTCAACGCATGAGTGTTGGCCCTTCCAACGCTTGGGCGTTGGAATTAAATTAAAACTGGGCACAAGTCAGGGGCTTAACGCATGAGCATTGGCCCTCCAATGCTTGGGCGTTGGAATTACAACAAATTTTAGAATCCAAGTCAGGGAGCCAACGCATGAGCGTTGGCTTGCCAAAACTCAGGCATTGGATGCGCCTAATGCTTCATTACCTTTTGCTTCTTGCTCTTCTTTCTTTGATGGCTCTTTATTTCTATTAATGCTCTTCATGTTGCCTCTTCTTTGTCCCCTTCAATCTAAAACAACTCCTTCTTCAATTTCTATTTCCACATGTTTAAATCAAGGTAAAGAACTTGTTGATTCCTCTTCTTCATTAAATTTCAGCCACCATTCTTCCATTATTTGTATCAAGATCCCTGCAAATGTACCTCAATTGACCAGAACCTCTAACAAGGACTAAAGTCTAATAAAAACAACTAAAAAGGACTAGAAAACAAATAGAAGCTAAACTAAATGCAAATTCACAAATAAAGCAAAAAATCTAACAAATTAAATAAAAAACTATATGGGACTCAAATAAAATAAAATAAACAGAATTAAAAAGACACTAAAAAGATCATACAAATCCCAGTCATCACACCACTATACCCAACGATAGCTTGTCCTCAAGCGTAAAACACTTAAGGAAAGCTTGTCCTCAAGCTCAGAACAATTACCCAAATTAGCAAAACACAACCCAAGATACATTTTCAAGAAAAGCACCGCTGGTTGGAAAACATGCATGTTAGGGAAACAAAGTTCATCAAAAAATCTAAGCATGGTATTTGATCAAAACAGCAGAATGAGTTCAACAATTAAAGCTCACAAATAAATAGTTCATGAATAACAAGTGAATTGAAACTAATCTGCCTATCATTCAAATCAAAACCAAACAAGTACAGCAATGCAACTTCAGAGAGACTATAAGGGTTATAACTTGGCCAAGGATTCAAAAACAGATATGGATTTCAAGAATTTAGCAAGTCAAGTGGCTGACTCAGAACATGACTCATGTTAAGTGATTCTTCTTGAATAAGAGCTTAAACAATTTAGGCACATAAGTTCTCTCAATTTTTCTCTTTTTTCTTTTTATTATTCAACTTTTTCATTTTTTTCCCCTAAGGCACATACCTCAGATTTTTCAATTTCCATTTTTGTATATTTTTTCAAAGAGAAACCTATACATATATAGCTCTAACATTTTCTTTTTTCAAAACCACTCAACATCTCAACAATAATTCCAATAGTAGGCTCCAACAAAAATAGACTCAATTTCAAGGCTTAATGGGGGCTACTGAGGGAAAAATCAACATTTTCAAGATCAAATTCTGAGTTCTAAATAATTCCTAAAGTCTCTCTCAAGATAACAATGCACGCAATAATTCAGTCAATATGTAACATAAGGAAAATAAGTACAATCACAAGTAACTAGAGTTCTCTCAAAACACTCAGATTAAACGGGTAAGTGTACCCTTTTTAGAACTCACTCAAGATTAGAACTCACTCAAGATCATACCAATGCTCAGTCAACTAGAATCCATTCATATCCTAACAACATGCAATTCTACCCAGCAAAAGATCAAATGTATCATTTTTTCCAAAACACTAGCAAGGGTGAAACTACCTGAGTTAAGAAAACATGGCATGATAAACAGGAGCCAAAACACCTGACTCAATCTATCCTGCATGCAAGACTCAAATTCTAAAAATTAAAATCCTAAACTAAAAATTAAAATAAAAGCTAAAAAGGAAAAAAAAAATGAAAACACTACACTGGTCATGATCTGGTGAGGATTAATGTAAATCAATATTATTAGTAGTAGCGTGTTCTGGTGCTTTACTTCTTCTTTTCTTATCTTTGTTTTTTCTTTGTATTATGGGTTGGAGTACCCCTTGTACTCCCTATTAATATATTTTTGGCTAATAAAACAAAAAACTGGTCAAGATCAATATCAAGTATTCATGGGTCTTCTTCATCATCAGCAACCCCAGCTTTACCAGCACCACCTGCTTCTTGAAAAACTTGTCCTTTTATTCAAAAAGAAATAAAACAAACAAACTTAAGTTACCTGCCCGAGCCTCAACGCATGAGCGTTGGAATTAAAAACAAACTCTGGGATCGCAGGGGCTCAATGCATGAGCGTTGACCCCTCCAACGCTTAAGCGTCGGATTTTATGAAACTTTGGGAAGCTTGGCAGGGGCTCAACGCATGAGCGTTGAGCCTCCAACGCATGAGCGTTAGGGTTCCTGCAACACTAAACTTTTATTTTAAGAACAAAAAGGAAACATAATAGAAAAAAAAAATAAAGGACAAAACATAAAACTAAAAACAAACCTTCCTTGGGTTGTCTCCCAAGAAGCTCAATTTTATAGTCTTTGATAGACTTCTTCAAATTCACCACTCAACCAGGGTCTATTATAAATTGCATTAGAACCCTAAGTGTTAGTGCATATAGCAACCTGAGAGGGGGGTGAATCAGAGTTGCCCCGATTTTCGCCTTATTGAAAATGTTACTTTCAAGATAATGATGATCATGACACAATAGTTGTGATTGCAGCGGAATTAAGTGTTGCTTGAAAGTAAAGATGAAGGATAGAAGAATTCACACACAGAGTTTTATCCTGGTTCACCTTCTATCCACCGAAGGCTACGTCCAGTCCCTCAAGAAAACCCCTTGAGGATTTTTCCACTATTCATAAAAATCTCTTACAAGTTCTTAACCCAAGGACCCTAAGAATTTATACCAATTTCCTGTGAAAGCAAACTGCTTTCCACAGCCCCTGAAAGCAAACCACTTTCAGTTCCTGAAGGCAAACCACCCTCAGACCTTGAAGGCTAAACCACCTTCAATCAGCACCCTGAAAGTATTCCACTTTCAGTACCAACAACCCTTCACCGAATACCACGATGAAAACTCAATCTTACAGAAAGTGATGAAGAAGAGTTTCCAATTGGTTGTATCAATCCTTTAACATAGAAGTGGATTGATCATGAGAATTTATGCTTTAAGGATTTTAAGCATAATATGATTCTGAGATCCTCAAGATATGAACAACAAAAGTGTTCTTATAAACATGAAGATCATGAACTCAGAATTTAGGCTCTTGAAGGTTTAAGTTCTAAAAGATGAACCAATTTTGACAAAGCTTTGGCCTAATGTTGTATTCTCATGTGTTGTTGTGTTCTGGACTCAAATGGACTTTATATAGGCAAGGGAAACGTCCTTGAACCATCACAACCCTTTCCAAAAGGTTTGGGATACAATGGTTCATGAAAAGATGCAACTTTTTGTTCTGGTAATCGATTACATCACTTAGTGTAATCGATTACACTAATAGCTGTTTCAGTTTGAATTTCAAATTCAAACATGTAATCGATTACAAGCAATGAGTAATCGATTACTTGCCTAGGTGTAATCGATTACCAAAAGGCTGAAATCGATTACACTGAAGTCCAACTTCCAGAAACTTGATCCTTTGAGATCGGCTTAAGGTTTTCTACTTCTTTTAAGTTATGAAAACACTTAGCTTGATTAGTTTAGGTGTTTTAAGAGCCTTTATGCTTTAATAGACCTTTAGAAGCATAACTCACCTAAACTAGGACTTCTAGGTATTTGATAGACTTTGTAGCGCTGTTTACTCTAAGTCTTCTTTTCTTCTTTTTGTCGATGAGTTTGTCGTCATCAAAACCTCAGCCAGGGTCAGGAGCAAGACCTTCTTCACACTAAGATCATGCAAATTCTGAAAACATTTCATCATCAGAATGAAACAAGATTGTCCAGCCTTAACCTCACCACTTTCCCGCACAATATCACCTATGGACATCGTTTTCAAGGAGTCTTGTTCTTCCTCTCTCGGGGAGGGAAGAGAAACAAATTTTGCAGTCACTACATCATTTTCCCATTTAATTTTCATATTTTCACCTTGGACCATAGGGTCACTTATAGGGTCTATGGGAGATTGTTGAATCACTGGCTGACTCTTCAGACTGCTTTCTATCCTTTCTTGAAGAATCTCCCTGGCATTGCATTCTTGCTCAGGATCTGGAAAAAATATGCATTGCGCTTGCACTCTAATTCAGAGTAAAACTCGTCAAGTAGAGTGAAGGTCAAGAACCACTCGGATCTTTGCCAACCTTTGCTCAAATGTTTCAGCCATTGCAAACCTTACAAAACTCAGCAAACAAAATTTACAATACCAGTTCTCAGCACAGCAAAAATAAAAAACAATAAGACTCTAAATAAACAATTAAAAATCAAAGAGGCAATCCCCGGCAACGGCGCCAAAAACTTGATAGTCAAATCTGCAAGTGTACAAATTGTAACGAAGTAATATAAAAGATATCATCTCCACAGAGATTTGTTTGATTTAAAATCGGTTTTTTAGAGTTTGAAAAAGAAAAGATGTTTTTGTTTTGATTTTGGAATTTAAAGAAAAAAGCATAAAGATAAATATCACAGCTTGATAAAAACAAGTACTTGGGTTGAGTTTCACTACCTCAAGCAAAGCTATTCAGAATCAATTCTATATATGAAATTCAGAACATGTTCTAAGGTGTCCTAGCCTACAGTTTCTACTTGTTAAAACCTTAATCAAATAGAACTTCCAATTCAATTTCTAATCCTAATACCTTATTGATTAGTTAATCAATTTGAAGACGAATTCTAAATTCAGGCCAACACGAACCATGTCTACCCTTATACCTAAGTGGCATACAATCATTCATTCTATTCCCATTTCCCTCAATTTCTAACAACTACCATTGCATAAGAATTAAGTATGAACACTGTCAGCACCCAATTTTGTCCGGGTCTTTTATTTTTATTTTCTTTTTTATTGTGTTTCATTATATTAAAAAATCAAAAATATAGTAAGTTAATTAGAGTCGAAAAATATAAGAAAAAAAAAACTTAGATTGATTGTGTCTATATTTGATTAATTATGTTTGTTCTCTTAAATAAATAATACTCAAATTTCTCCCACAAATAAAATGGGCCAATCTGGCCCAAAGGAAAAAAAAGAAGAAAAAATAAATTGAAATAAAAAAAGGACCAAAAAAAAGACTCAGCAGAAACCCTAGGGGCATTTGTGTAATTTCTGACCCCCAAAAACCCTTTCCAAACCCTAAATCCCCTCTTTCTTTCAAACACACTACCAGCCTCCAGCTCCTTCTCTCTAGCCGTCACACACTCACTCTCTCCCTCACTGGGCCGCCACCTTGCTCCTTTCCCCCTGGCCGCCGCAACCTAGCCACCACCTTCTGGCCGCCGCAACCTAGCCACCACCTTCAAGTCGCCGCCACCGTCAAACACCTCCTTTTCCTAACCCCTCGACCAAGCCTCCAAACCTTCACCTCTCACTCATTCGGCCGCCGCTCCTCTCCTCCTCGCGCCGCTCGCTGTCGTAGCAGCATCACCAAGCCCTCTCTTCCAGGCCGCCGCACCATCCTCCATCTTCCCTCGCCGCGCCGCCGCTCCTGTTCCCAGGCCATCGCGCTACCGCTGCTCCTCCCTCAAGCTTCACGCCGCCGTCGCTCCTCCCTCAAGCCTCCTCGCGCCGCTCGGCCTTCCTCCCCTTCCCTGGCTGCTTCTCCGTTTTTGGTGTGTTTTGAGTTATAATTTTTCTTTCTCATTTTACATCTTCATTATCATCTTCTGTTGAATCTGTATGCTTTGGTTTTGCTTTTTTTTTAAAAGGTTTTGTTTATGATTACATGATGCTGGATGTTTCTGCTATGAATGCTTCATGACTGTGATTTTTCTCTTGACAGTGAAATTATTTATTCTGATATTTGCATCATTGTTTTTTTTTATCTTAAAGTTTGCTTCTGGTTGTTAAAAGTGGCTTATTGATTATTTTGATATCTTGGTTGGAAGTAAAAATGCAATTTGTGATAGAAATAGGTTTCGGTCTACTGCTCCGCTTCCTTTTCGCTTCTCCGCGCCAATGCGTATAAAAATTAAATAAAAATGCGAATGCGTCTGTTCCCTTGTGGAATGTCGTTTCGCCCTCCTTACTTTTTTCGCGCCAATGCGCGTAAAAACCAAATAATTGCGAACGTGATGCGATATAGCGTCTGTTCCCTTGTGGAATGTCGTTCCTCGTACCGTTTTGCTCACCTTTTTATAAAAAAAAATAAATAAATAAAAATTAAACCTTTAGAACTACGTAGCCTTGATTTCTCTTCGGAGATACGTAGGACCGGGCAACTCCCCGCCAGGCACCCTTTCTTTTTAAATCACTTTAAGCCTTCAGACCGGGCAACTCCCCGCCAGGCACATCAAATTAAAATCCACTTTAAACCTTCAGAACTACGTGGCCTTGATCTTCCATTTGAGGGAAGTACGTAGGACTAGGTTCACACCTATCAGGCTAAATAAAATAAAATAAATATTTTTGTTTTGTAAATAATCTCGTTTCTTTTCTTTGTAAATAATAAATCTCAAAAAAATAATACATATCTTTTTTTGTCTTTGTAAATAATGAGTCTATTAATAAATTCTTTTTGCACAATCAATCTTGGGTACCGTCTTTGACGGGCGCTGTGGGGTGCTAACACCTTCCCCATGCGTAACCGACTCCCGAACCTAGAGTTTTAGGTTTCGTAGGCCGTTTTATTTTCTTTTTAGGTTTTCTAGCGTTTTCCTCTTAAAAACGTTAGTGGCGACTCTAGCTGTTTACCAAATTTGTTTTTAGCGCCGTCCCCGCCGCGACCCCGGTTGCGACAGATGGCGACTCTGCTGGGGACATTTTGAGAGTCAGGCCTGTATAGTTGATTGTGCATTTCTTTGTTTTTCTACTTGTTTTGTTTTATCTATTATTTGTTTCTTGTCCTTTTGTATATATCTTTTCTTTATCTTGTATATCCTTTCTTTTGTTTCTATTATATTTATTGTGCATTTTTTTTTCCTTGCTTTGTTTTATCTTATTATTATTTATTTCTTGCCTTTTGTATATATTTTCTTATCTTGTCTACATGATCTTTATTGGTTACTGAATTTATTTCACTTGCCTCATACACTTTTTGGGCTCTATACCCGGGCCCGCAAACTAGGGAGCGTAGAGGTGTCTTGATAATTGGCGTGAGAGACCGAGTGTCTACTCGTCAATTATTGATTTACCACTCAGATTATTACCGGTCATTTAGCTATTTGGCGTGAGAGGCCTAGTGTCTACTCGTCAAATAGTTTGATCATCGGGTCCTTGTCTGTGTGATGAGGGTAATCTGGGAACCTTTAGTTATGTGAGATCTAGATCCATCCCCCAATTATTAGGCTAGTTGCTAACCCTAGTTTGTTGCTCATACTAGGTTTCTCCATTTCTAGAATAGTCCAACATTTATGGTTAAGAAAATAAGTTCAGTTGGGGGCTCCTTCTCTTTCTTGGAGTCCCTCGTTTTCTTGTCTCTGTAAAAAAAAAAATATTCATCGTTTTCTTGTCTCTGTAAATAAATTCTTTTTTCTTATTCATCCTTATCAAAAAAATAATCTCAAAAAAAACATTTTGTATTGTTCTCTTCCACTTATCCTTCTTCTTTTTCTTTCTTATTTTCAATTTCCATCTCTATTTTTTGTTTTCTAAAAAAAAAAAATTAATTAAAAAAAATGTTTTTCTTTAATTATCTTCCTTTGGTTTTATTTTCTTTTTAATTTTCACCATTGCATCATAACATTCAATTTGAGGTTCATTTTCATTCACCATCTCCTCATAATCCTTTCATTCACCATCTCATAATTCTTCATCTTTTCCATCTATACAAATTACTCCACACTTTATGAACCTCAATTTCTTTCTAATCCACATTTGTCTCATCCATTCATTTATCCCTCCTTCATTAACCATCTTCAAACCCCCAATTTTGGAAGTCATGGACCGATGCTGAAGAGAGCATTACAAGAATTTGAGATCATTAGTCCATCATCTTGCGTCTCATCATCCTAAAAAAAAAGGGAAAAAAAAAAGAAAAAAAAAGAAAAAGGAGCAAATTTGCAAAGTCTAGAACTTTTGTCCTAAAGTTAAATCTTTTGAAAATGAGCAATCAATTTTTGAAATGAAGTTTGGCCATTCTTTCTCTATCCAAAAAAAAAAAAAATCAAAAAAATATTATCCCTTGCTACCCACTTTGAGCCTTAAAATAAATTTTTTTTCTTCATTTAACCCTGGATAAGGATCACCCCTACACTGGGGGCTAGTGCAATAGTTCTCCATCTGACTCATTTCACTGGAGCTGATATCTCATCTGTTTCACTTGTCACCCCCACATCAAGGGCCAGCCCAGTTTGAGTGTTTCTCTAAAAGTGCTCATGGATTTTCTCAACACCTGGGGGCTTTTTATAATGCTTGAAGACAGTTAAGTCATTCTTATGCTATCAAAAAATCAAAAGCAAAAAAAAAAAAGAAAAAAAAAGAAAGTGAAAAAAAAAGAAAAATGGAAAATCAAAAAATGAAAAATGAAAAAAAACAAAATGCAGAGAATGAAAAAAAATATTGTTTGAATAAGTGTCTCTTATCCATCACATTGCACTAGAGATCCTTTGTCCTAATTAACCCTTAAACACTTTCTTTGAGCCTTTATACCCTTTCTTTCATCACCCATTACCCCCTAGCCACATTACAAGCCAATAAAGTCCATTCTGATCAAATATTGATCACTCTTGTTTTCTTAAACTTTGATTTTGGGACAATAAGTTTACACTTGTGTGTTTTTGCTCCTAAAAAAAAAAAAATTCAAAAAAAAAGATCAAATCAAAAAAGGGAAATTTGAAGTAATGAAACCTATATTCTTCCTTGATTGAAGATGGGCCTAAAGCAAGTTAGACTCGGGGTTCGCCCCTCCTCCATGACAAGTCTTCAGATTGATGCTTATCGCACTTGGGGCTTGCCGCCTTTCTCTCCTCTCAGCACGATAAAATGATAAACAGTTTGTTCCTTACATTGATGCCAGACTTGGGGGCTTGTTACAAGCCTAATCTCCATTGCCCTCCACAAATCTTATTCCATTTCTTCCATCCAAAACCCATCACTTCATCCACCAGCTTTGACCAGTATTGTGTTGCAATGGTGAAGATAAAATCTTTTGAAAGTTAAAAAAAAAAAAAAAAAAAAAAAACTTGTTTATTTGAAAATCTTTCAACTTTCTTTTTTCCACATGATCATTCAAAAATTCAATAAAATATATCAATTTTGCTAGGTTTTGGTACCTAGTCATTCTTTCAGGGTAACCAACCCCTGCACACTTTCAGGGTAACCAACCCTTGCACACTTTCAGGGTAACCAACCCCTGCACTCTTTCAGGGTAACCAACCCCTGCACTCTTTTAGGGTAACCAACCCCTAGTACATTTTTTTCAGGCATTAGAATTCCTCGTAAGAGTTGTCGAGTGTCTGTCTTGATCTCATTGGCCTAGATGTTAGAATTCCACATTCGTGTTGTCGAGCATCTAGTGTTTTATCCCATTAGCCCAAGCGTTAGGATTCCCTAGATTTGTTGTCCAGGTTGCCAAGCGTTTGTTGCTTTTTATCCTTTGTGTCAGGCATTAGAATTCCTCGTAAGAGTTGTCGAGTGTCTGTCTTGATCTCATTGGCCTAGATGTTAGAATTCCACATTCGTGTTGTCGAGCATCTAGTGTTTTATCCCATTAGCCCAAGCGTTAGGATTCCCTAGATTTGTTGTCCAGGTGGCCGAGCGTTTGTTGTTTTTACTAAGTATCTCATGTTTTTGATCCACCTGTTGATGGGCTCCGGATCTGGCATCTTTGTTATTCTTCATCTGTTTGTTTGTGTGGCCAAAATTGGCTGCTTTTGAATTTGCTTTAACTTCCTCACCGAAAGTCAAGCAAATGGGGGCTGCTGTCAGCACCCAATTTTGTCCGGGTCTTTTATTTTTATTTTCTTTTTTATTGTGTTTCATTATATTAAAAAATCAAAAATATAGTAAGTTAATTAGAGTCGAAAAATATAAGAAAAAAAAAACTTAGATTGATTGTGTCTATATTTGATTAATTATGTTTGTTCTCTTAAATAAATAATACTCAAATTTCTCCCACAAATAAAATGGGCCAAACTGGCCCAAAGGAAAAAAAAGAAGAAAAAATAAATTGAAATAAAAAAAGGACCAAAAAAAAGACTCAGCAGAAACCCTAGGGGCATTTGTGTAATTTCTGACCCCCAAAAACCCTTTCCAAACCCTAAATCCCCTCTTTCTTTCAAACATACTACCAGCCTCCAGCTCCTTCTCTCTAGCCGTCACACACTCACTCTCTCCCTCACTGGGCCGCCACCTTGCTCCTTTCCCCCTGGCCGCCGCAACCTAGCCACCACCTTCTGCCCGCCGCAACCTAGCCACCACCTTCAAGTTGCCGCCACCGTCAAACACCTCCTTTTCCTAACCCCTCGACCAAGCCTCCAAACCTTCACCTCTCACTCATTCGGCCGCCGCTCCTCTCCTCCTCGCGCCGCTCGCTGTCGTAGCAGCATCACCAAGCCCTCTCTTCCAGGCCGCCGCACCATCCTCCATCTTCCCTCGCCGCGCCGCCGCTCCTGTTCCCAGGCCATCGCGCTACCGCTGCTCCTCCCTCAAGCTTCACGCCGCCGTCGCTCCTCCCTCAAGCCTCCTCGCGCCGCTCGGCCTTCCTCCCCTTCCCTGGCTGCTTCTCCGTTTTTGGTGTGTTTTGAGTTATAATTTTTCTTTCTCATTTTACATCTTCATTATCATCTTCTGTTGAATCTGTATGCTTTGGTTTTGCTTTTTTTTTAAAAGGTTTTGTTTATGATTACATGATGCTGGATGTTTCTGCTATGAATGCTTCATGACTGTGATTTTTCTCTTGACAGTGAAATTATTTATTCTGATATTTGCATCATTGTTTTTTTTTATCTTAAAGTTTGCTTCTGGTTGTTAAAAGTGGCTTATTGATTATTTTGATATCTTGGTTGGAAGTAAAAATGCAATTTGTGATAGAAATAGGTTTCGGTCTACTGCTCCGCTTCCTTTTCGCTTCTCCGCGCCAATGCGTATAAAAATTAAATAAAAATGCGAATGCGTCTGTTCCCTTGTGGAATGTCGTTTCGCCCTCCTTACTTTTTTCGCGCCAATGCGCGTAAAAACCAAATAATTGCGAACGTGATGCGATATAGCGTCTGTTCCCTTGTGGAATGTCGTTCCTCGTACCGTTTTGCTCACCTTTTTATAAAAAAAAATAAATAAATAAAAATTAAAGCTTTAGAACTACGTAGCCTTGATTTCTCTTCGGAGATACGTAGGACCGGGCAACTCCCCGCCAGGCACCCTTTCTTTTTAAATCACTTTAAGCCTTCAGACCGGGCAACTCCCCGCCAGGCACATCAAATTAAAAACCATTTTAAACCTTCAGAACTACGTGGCCTTGATCTTCCATTTGAGGGAAGTACGTAGGACTAGGTTCACACCTATCAGGCTAAATAAAATAAAATAAATATTTTTGTTTTGTAAATAATCTCGTTTCTTTTCTTTGTAAATAATAAATCTCAAAAAAATTATACATATCTTTTTTTGTCTTTGTAAATAATGAGTCTATTAATAAATTCTTTTTGCACAATCAATCTTGGGTACCGTCTTTGACGGGCGCTGTGGGGTGCTAACACCTTCCCCATGCGTAACCGACTCCCGAACCTAGAGTTTTAGGTTTCGTAGGCCGTTTTATTTTCTTTTTAGGTTTTCTAGCGTTTTCCTCTTAAAAACGTTAGTGGCGACTCTAGCTGATCACAAATTGTTTTTTGCGCCGTCCCCGCCGCGACCCCGGTTGCGACAAACACTTGCGTACAGCAAGAGTAATGTAAAGCATGGAATAGAATCAAAGAACTGAACCTTTATTCATATATAAACTAAAGAAACCTAAAGCATAGTTCTAGGATAGATTCAATACAACCCAAATACTAAAGAAAAGCTTAGCCAAACATGGCTAAGAAAGAAATGATAAAAAACTGAATTGAGAGCTCAAGGAAGGCTTCCCACACCTCAGGCAATGCTTAGGTAAAGTATTTCTAAGAGTATCAAGTGTTCCCAAGTGTCTTTACAAAAGAAACAAAGCATTCTATTTATAACATTTTCCATACTGCCTTCCAACGCTCAGGTATTGGCATCCCAACGCTTAGGCATTGGGTTTAAGTGTCACTAGATGAGGCCAAACAGGGGCTCAACACATGAGCGTTGGACCTTCCAACGCTTGGGCGTTGGTATTAAATTAAAACTGGGCACAAGTTAGGGCTCAACGCATGAGAGTTGGCCCTCCAATGCTTGGGCGTTGGAATTACAACAAATTTTAGAATCCAAGTCAGGGAGCCAATGCATGAGCGTTGGCTTGCGAACGCTCTGGCGTTGGACACGCCTGATGCTTCATTGCCTTTTGCTTCTTGCTCTTCTTTCTTTGATGGCTCTTGATTGCCATTAATGCTTTTCATGTGGCCTCTTCTTTGTCCCCTTCAATCTGAAACAACTCCTTCTATATCAATTCCTTCTTCAATTTCTATTTCCACATGTTTAAATCAAGGAACAGAACTTGTTGGTTCCTCTTCTTCATTAAATTTCAGCCACCATTCTTCCATTATTTGCATCAAGATTGATCACTGGATTTTGTATGATGTTTTTAGGGTCTTTTTAGTCTTTTTTATTTTCTTTTTATTGAGTCTCATATAGCTTTTTATTCTTTTTATTTATATTTTCTACTTATTTTTGCATTTGCATATAGATTAGCTTTTATTTGAAATTTAAACTTTATTTTTATATTTTTAGGAATTTTTGTTAGGAATTTTTGTTAGTAATTTTGTCTTTTAGAAAAGCTGGTAGAAATAGTCATTTTGTCCAGGGACCAAATTGTAAATTTCAGGAAAGGAAGGGCCAAAAGTAAAAAGTTCAAAAGAAGGAGGATCTAAAGTGAAGTCTCAACAAATATAGGACCAAAAGTGAAGAGTTGGAAAAGGAAGCACCATTTCTAATTGAGAAAATGGGACAAGGGCTTGAGTGGAGGAATAAAAGCCTATTGCTGTTTCAGATTAAATAGGGGACAAGAAGGAGGCTATTGAAGGCCATCAATATACAAAAACTTGAAGAGCAAAACAGCAAAGAAGAGCAACCATCAGACATGCGAACGCTCAAGCATTGGAAGCCCAACGCTCATGTGTTGGCATTCCGACTTGGATCCTAGTGTGCAGCTCGTCCCAACGCCCAAGCGTTGGAGGGCCAACGCTCAAGCGTTGGGCCCCTGTCTGCAACGTCTGTAATTAATAATTCTTAACGCTCAAGCGCTGGGAGGCAGTCTGAGCACTATAAATAGGACTGCATTTTTCCTTTGTAAGACACACCAGAACACAACAAGTGATTCTTTCTTTCTTCCTTAGAGCATTATTTTCTAAGAATTATGGGAAGCCTTTCTTGAGCTCCTAGTCCAGGATAATATAATGTCTCTTTTAGCCATACTTGGCTATGTTCTTTTTAAGTTCTTGGGTTGTGTTTTAGCTTATAATTATGTTTTAAGTTTCCTTCTTATATCTGAATAAAGTGAATTTCATGTTTCATTTCCTTGTTCTTCATTTATCTTACTGTACACAAGTGTTTTTACTTATTTCTTATTCAATGGTAATTGTTAAGTAATAAGAGAAATAGGAATAGAAAGAACATTTGGATATCACTAAGGAATTAGGATAGGCTTTGTTTATGTTGGCCAGAATATAATCTTCATCTTCTTCTTAAGTTAACTAAAAATCTAAGGAAATAGAATTAGTAATTTAGAAGAAAGCTTTGCATGTTTAAGAAATGAACTTGTAAAGAAACTAGGCTAGAACGTCATGGCTTTTCTTGCTTAAACTTCAGATATAAAATTGATTCTAAAAGCATAAATTATAAGCTATTTACGCAGCCCAAGATCTTAATTTTTATTGTTATATTTCCATTGCGAATTGCATGTTCAAGTTCTCTATCACAACAAACTCAAAACAGTTTTATTTATTTTTCTACACAAGTTCTAAACAATTGAAATTAGATTTTAAAACACCTATCCCTGTGGAGAACGATATCTCTTATACAACTCGATAATCAACTGTACACTTGCGGATTTGGTCATCAAAGATCCCCACAAATGTACCTCAATTGACCAGAACCTCTAACAAGGACTAAAGACTAATAAAAACAACTAAAAATGACTAAAAACAAATAAAATCTAAACTAAATGCTAATGCACAAATAAAGCAAAAACTAACAAATTAAATAAAAAAACTATATGAGACTCAAATAAAATAAAATATAAAGAAATAAAAATATATTAAAAAGATCATGCAAATCCCAGTCATCAATAGCAATAGAAAACCCTTCTCTCGAGAAAAACCCTTTATCTTCCCGCTTCTCTATCTCGATTCCATCGATCTTCAACATAGTCACTGCCACTCGACATTCCTCCCTTCCGCACCCCATTACCTCCGCTCCTTGCCGCCTGTCGCAGCACCTCATCACCGGCGCTCGTTCTCTCCGCATTTGCTCCATAACTGCTTTGCTCTTCGCGGCTACTCCTTCTCTTGATCGCGGCCTCCCTCTTTTTGTGCTCACTAAGCTCGTTCCTCCGGCTCCTCACTTGTGAGTCCTCTTATCCTGCTTCTACTTCTAAGCTTTTCTTTCTTTTGAAGATTTTTGTTGTTGTTCAGTACCTTTGCTTGGCGTTTTAATTTTTGTGGAAGTTAAGGAGCTTATCTATTTGATAATTACTAGTTCTTATGCCTTTACTGTTGTTGCTCAGTACATTTTGTATTCTGTTGAAGATTTTTGTTGTTGCTCAGTACTGATGACTGGATTTTATATGATGTTTTTAGGGTGTTTTTTAGTCTTTTTATTTTGTTATTTTTTAGTCTCATATAGGATTTTTACTCTTTTTATGTAGATTTTATATTTATTTTGAATTTTTCATATAGATTAGCTTTTATTTGGTTTTTAAACTTTATTTTATATTTTTAGGAATTTTTATAGTTATTTTTATATTTTTAGGAAAGCTGGTATAATTATCATTTTTGTCCAGGGACCAATTTGTAAAGTTTCAGGAAAGGAAGGACTTAAGTGTGAAAGTTCAAGAGTGGAGGATGGAAAGTGAAGTTTCAAGAAGTCAAAGGACCAGAATTGAAGTGCTAACAAAGAGAGGACTTAAAGTGGAAATCAAGAATATGAAGCAACACTATTTGAGTTAAGCACATGGAAAATAAGGTTGAAGGATTGATGGTAGTGGGAAGGAGGTTTCAGAAGTGATTAAGGGCTGAGTGGAGGCCATTGAAGACATTAAAAACCCACTACCATGAAGGAGAGCAAGGCTTGAAGATGAACCAACAGACGACCCAACGCTCAAGCGTTGGAAGCCCAACTCTCCAGTGTTGGGACTCTGACTACGATCTGAGTAGGATTTTCATCCCAGCGCTCAAGCGCTGGGCCTATATCTGCAACGTGGGATTTAATTGCACCCAACGCCCAAGCGTTGGGATCCCAGCGCTCAAGCGCTGGAGGGCAGATTTTTACTATAAATAGGGGTCTTTTCTTCACTTATAAGTCACACCTTTTCATAATACAACAAGTATTCTTCTTTCTCCCTTAAGAGCATTGTTCCTAGGAATTGTGGGAAGCCATTCTTGAGCTCCTAGTCCAGGGTAATTCGATGCCTCTATTAGCCATGCTTGGCTAATTTCTTTAAGTTACTTGGGTTGTTTTAGTTTGTAATTTATGCTTTAGTTTTCTTCTACATTTCTGAATAATATTTTTGGTTCATGTTTTATTTCCTTGTTCTTCATTTATCTTGGTGCACACAAGTTTCTTGCTTATTACTTATAACAATGGAAATTGGTAAGTAGTAAGGGAAATAGTACTTAAAAGAAGCTATATGATATATCACTAAGGAATTAGGATAGACTTAGCTTTATGTTGGCCTGAATTCTTTCTTCATCTTCTTCTTGGTTTTTTCTAAATTGCAAGGAATTGAATTTAGTAATTAGGAAGAAAGTTCTACATTTGTAAGGAATTAAATGGTAGAAATAATAGGCTATAGCATCATGAACTTGGTTCTAAAATTCAGAAATTAAGTAGGAGTTTACTAGCATATTTTATAAGCTATATAATTCAACCCAAGTGCTTAATTCTCATCTTCATCTTTTCTTTATATTTTATGCTATTTCATTTTCTAGTTCTAAAAACCAAACATCAAAATACATCTTTTTATTTTCTGCACAAGGTTCTAAATAAGTTAGTAAAAAGACACTTATCCCTTGGGTACGATATCTTTTATATTACGCGATATTCAACCGTACGCTTGCGGATTTGTCTATCAAGTACATTTCGTGGAATATATGTGTACTCTGTTTTGTGAGGTCATATTCGATTGTTGAGGATACTAACTGGTAGCTTTTTTATTTAACGATAGATTCTAATGTCCCGTATATTACATATTTTTCAAACATGAATTTTAGAATCCCGGCTATAATGGGAACCTTCACCTCTGAATTTTAGTAGGATATACTATGTTAGTATAGATAGCAACCTGAGAGGGGGGGTTAATCAGAGTTTCCCCAATTTTCGCGTAGTAGTACCAAATGACTTTCAGTGCAATTAGAGTTGTAACGTAGGAACGTTATTGCAGCGGAATATTGTAATTGCTTGAAAGTAAAAGATGAAGGATAAGAAGAACACGCAGGGATTTTATTCTGGTTCACCTTCAATCCCAGAAGGCTACGTCCAGTCCTCTGATCACACAGAGATTTTCCACTATACCAGAAAGCAAACCACTTTCTGAAGAACCACTCCACTGAATCACACAGTGAAGATTTACAATGATCAAGATTCCTTACAAGTTCTTACACTAAGAACCCTAAGAACTCTTGTCAAACCTCAGATGGAAAACCACCAACTGATGACGCCGAAACCTACGGTGGACTTTGAATCAAACCCGATTCAAAGAGCCTTTTTCACAACCATCGAACACCACGATGGACCTTTTTACAACCACCGACAACCACGGTGAATGAATTAACACGATTCAATAGAAGAAGAAGAAGAAGATGCCTTTACAATGGCTGATTCAATCCTTTAGACAAGATGGATGGATCTTAGTTTGTATGCTCCAGGCAATTACAATGAAGGCTCTTCTATTCTGAGTTTCTCAAAAGATGAACAGCATAAGTGTTCTTATGAAAATGAGAGAACAGAAACTCAGAATTATGACTTTAATGAATATGGAAGTTATGGACCAAGTCATTAATTTGTTTCTGAGTATTCATTGACTATTTATAGGCACTAGTGATTGTTCATGAACCATTGCAATGCTTCTCAAAAGACTTGGGATGCATTGGTTCATGAAACAACACATCTAATGCACTAGTGATTGTTAATGAACCATTGCAATGTTTTCCAAATGACTTGGGACACATTGGTTCGTGAAACAACATATATTAGGCACTAGAGGTTGCCTATGAACCATTACAATGCTTCCCAAACGTTGTGAGACACATTGGTTCATTAAAAAGCACTTTTGTCGTGCTGGTAATCGATTACATTAGTTTGGTAATCGATTACCGTAACCGTTACAGTTTGAATTCAAATTTCAAACTGTGTAATCGATTACACACAACCTGTAATCGATTACAGATAGTCCAAAACTCAGTTATAACCATCTTAAGCCCTAATTGAGTGTTCCTACCAAGTTTTACTTGTGAGAACGTATTCTACTCAATTAGTTGATCTTCTATGAGCCTTCAAATGCAATTAAACCTTAATAAAGCATAGCACACTAAGTTGACAAGACTTACTTAAAACTAGAACCTTCATGCTTGATCTTGACGTTCTGAGCCGGTTCTTGAAGTCTTTCTTCTCTGAAGTCTTCTTTGAAGTTTTCTTGAAGTCTTCCTTCCTTTTCTGAAGTCTTCGTGAAGTCTTTCTTCTTTTTGTTCCTTTCTTTCTTGAAGTCTTCTTGAAGTCTTCCTTTTCTTTTCTAAAGTCTTTCTTCTTTTTGTGATGTGTTTGTCTTCATCAAAACCTCAGCCGAGTCCAAGGACGAGACCTGATTTACAATCTCCCCCTTTTTGATGATGACAAACATCATGCTTGAACATTGAGGGATCAATAGACTTTCTTTCTTGTCTTGTATCAATAGACTATCTTTCTTGTCTTGTATCTCCCCCTTGGTTTTGCAATTATATCTCCCCCTTTGTTTTGCAAATGAAGAACAGTATCCTAAAGATGATCAAGCATACACAAGACTTTTCACCCCCTTTTGACATTGTAAGACCCTCAATTTTGTGTATAGTATTTTGGCCCCTGTAACTCTTATAATTATAGTTTGAATCTTTTTGAAGTATATTGATTATACTTTGTCTTGAATTATTTAGTAATTCGAGTTAGTATTTGGTTGATATATTAAGTTTTGTTTATGAGAAATATGTGTTTGAGTATGGAATTATATATTGTTTAAGCCTTGGCTGAAATGGCGACGTTTTGAAAGGGAAGTTGAGATCGTCCTGTGAAACTGGTTGAGATCGTCCTGTAAACTTGCAGACTAAGTTGGCAGACTATGTTGGCAGACTAAGTTGGCAGACTATGTTGGCAGACTAAGTTGGCAGACTATGTTGGCAGACTAAGTTGGCAGACTATGTTGGTAGACTAAGTTGGCAGACTAAGTTGGCAGACTATGTTGGCAGACTAAGTTGGCAGACTATGTTGGCAGACTATGTTGGCGGACTATGTTGGCGGACTGTTTTGGCAGACTGTTTCTCCGTTGGCAGACTAGGACTTCGTTTTGTCTGGTCTGGTCAGCCGCTATTGTTGACTTTAAAAGTGAGTGTCAAATACCTTGGGAATGATAAATTTCCGTTTTTATTGACTCTTAGGAGATAAAATGTCAGAAGCATTAATAAGCATTAATGGCTTGCCGCTTTCTTTGACTTAGAATATTTTAGTCTTTTCCAAGTCGGTTTCCTCACTCTATAAATACCAAGTTTCGCTAGTACGTTAATCTTTCATTTTCCCACACCTTTCTTCTCTTCAAAGTAAGTTGAGTCCTTGACATTTTTCTGAAGCATTCTTGGTAAGTTGTTCAGACTCTTACTAATTCTGGAATTTCCATAGTATTCGATTTGGTTCATCTTTCTGGAGTTTAACTTGTTCTATTTCCCTTGCGACCATATTCTCCTTGTTCGTTGAAGACCAGAGTTGTTCGTTGTGAGTTCTTCTTGGTTCGTGAAGGACAGAGATGAAGTTTCAAATCTCTTAATCTTTTAGGCCATTCGAGGTTGGTTTCTTTTCTAGTTCTTACGTTAGAACTCTGTTGTAATCTTTGTACTTCTAAAGTAATCCTTGAAGACCATATAGAATCTATTTTAAATCAATTTGGTAATGGTTTTTATCTATAAAGAAGTTTGGGTTTTAAAGAAATGAATTTAACAGTGATTTTACGTGAAAAACTCTGATTCTGGACTCCCAGACTGTGGGCCAACGCTTGGGCGTTGGGATCCAGCGCTTGGGCGCTGGGTTTGTTCGAGATTTCCCGTAATCAGGTGTTTCCAACGCTGGGGCGTTGGGTTCCAGCGCCGGGGCGCTGGGAGACACTCTGTTCTGCCCTGTTTTACGAAAAATTCCGATTTCGACCGTTTTGAGTTCTGTTTCTTCCCAGATTTCATCCTAGCCTTAAGAGAGTTAATTAAATGAGTTTATATGCTATTTCTAGGTTGAAGAACAAGAGTATGCAACCTAAGAGAAGGTAAGGGTAACTCAATCTTAGTATTATGATATTATGATATTTTGTTGTGATTCTGATTGCAGAATACGGACTGTGATTGATTATGAGTTTGTTTGAATGCTGTTGATGATAGTATGATATAAAGAATATGTTGTATGGTTATGAGATTGAATTGCTTGAATATATTTTGTAAGAAGAGCTTACTGTGTTATGTATTGACATAACTATGAAACGAGTGAACCGTTATTGTTCATGGGGATTCGATTACTGTCATGACAGGTGCACTACAGGTGCATGATTTTAGGTTTTG
Source organism: Acmispon strigosus (assembly GCA_030819835.1). Lineage (NCBI taxonomy): Eukaryota > Viridiplantae > Streptophyta > Magnoliopsida > Fabales > Fabaceae > Acmispon > Acmispon strigosus. The sequence goes on along the minus strand of JAUAMA010000004.1, from coordinate 13,125,200 downwards.
ATGTGGCGAACTATTATGCGTCGCGGGATCATGCCGAGGGTGGTGTGGAAAAGTCTCTTCCATGTTCTAAGTCATTCTGGCCAGATACGGCAAAAACCCAATGAGCTATGTGCATTATTCGTTGAAAGGCTAACAATAATATGTATTGTGATGAGTGAGACTTATTCTGTGACGTTATGAATTATTGACAGATATATTGTGAATTGTTGTATCAGTTATAGTATAATGGTTAATATTGTTTACTCTATAATGTATTTCTAATACTGTATTTCTATATCCTTATATTTGAGTTAACCCTTCGCTGTTTCTGCTTGTGTTTTCTTTTGTTTTTGGTGCTTAACGCCAGATGACCAGCGATGAGGGAAGACTTGGAAGCTGTTTTGATCCAAGCTTGAGGAACTCTTGGGGCAGAATTGAAGATGGTGTTTAGTTTCCGCTATTTTGTAAACTTAGCACATGTGTGCAACATATTACTTTCATTACGCCTTGTTTTCCTTGTTGTAATATTACTGAATATGGGCTACACCTATTAAATATATGAGAGACGTTGTTTTGGAAAACTTGAGATGTTTTGAAAGGCCTTTATTTTCCACGTTTTCAATGTGACTCTCGACTTAAAAATCGGGCTGTTACAGACATCATCGAAAAGAAGAAAAAGCCATACAAAGTATTCCAGGATAATCGAAATAAAGAGACTCATAATATACATCAGAATATTCTCCCCCTTTTTGTTCCACTTGTAGCTTCCCTTGTAAATAAACTTTACAAAGCACAGGACCCTTTCTCCCCCTTTTAACTTCATCAAAAAGAAGATAAGTCCAAGCATACTCCACACATGCTAACAAGTAGGATAGACATTTGAAACGTAGGGAGTGGGGGTAAGCAAGACAGAATATAGAAACTCTTCATTTTCATCATCAGAATAATGTGTTGTCATCAAGGCGAGACATGCTTTTCCATTTTCTGAATCGGATGATGAACTTGCTTCATTTTCTCTCATGTATTCCTTCTTTGATTTGGAAACCCTTTTCTCAGATTTCTTCTTCAAGCCATGCTTCTTTCTTTGAAGATTATGACAATCTCTATTTTTGAGGATTTTGTAAAGATTCTTCACAATGATTCTTATATCCTCATCATCATCATCACTGTCGGATTGAGAATTGATAATGAAATTGCAAGTGTACAATTTACTATCGCGTAATATAAAAGATTATCGAACCCAAGGGATAGGTGTTCTTATTGATATAAAATTTAGTACTTAAGCATAAAAATAAAAAGATAGAAATATGAAGTTGGTTTAGAACAAAGATATAACAATAGCATAAAATGATAAGAAATAAGATGAGAGGAATTTAAGCTCTTGGGTTGATTTACATAATCTATAAAACATGCTAGAAAACTCTTACTAAATTTCTGAACTTTAAATTCAAATTCATGGTGCTATAGCCTAAGTTTCTACACCCTAATGGCCTTAAGAAATGTAGAACTTCCTTTCCTAATTACTAACTCCATAGCATTGGTTATTAGTTAATTAGAGAAGAAGATGAAGAGAGAATTCGGGCCAACACAAAGCTACGTCCATCCTTATAGCCTTAAGAAATGTATACTTATAACCTTTTTTATTTCCTATTTCCCTTACTACTTACCAAATGGCCTTATGAATAAGTAGAAAGCATGAAACCTTTTGCGCATAAAGATTAATGAAGAACAAAGAAATAAACATGAATAGAAAATATTATTCAGAAATGTAAAAGAAAACTAGAACATGAATTATAAATTAAAACAACCCAAAAACTTAAAAGAAGAATTAGCCAAGCATGGCTAAAAGAATCATTGAATTACCCTGGATAGGAGCTCAAGTATGGCTTCCCACAAGTCCTAGGAACAATGATCTTTGAGGGAGAAAGAGAGAATACTTGTTGTATTCTATGAAGGTGTGCTTTACAAGTGAAGAAAAGGGTCATATTTATAGTAAAAATCCAGCCTCCAACGCTTCAGCGCTAGAATTCCCAACGCTTGGGCGCTGGAAGCATTAAAAATCCACTGTCAGATCGAGGGCCAGCACATGAGCGCTGGCTTCCCAGCGCTGCAGCGCTGGGACCTGCTGTTTCAGCTCCAAGTTTTCCTTCCTTCTTCATGGTTAGTGGGATTTAAATGCCATCAAAAGCCACTACTCAGCCCTTGTTTAATTCTGAAACTTCTCCTCCACTACTATCAATTCCTTCAAGCTTATTTTCCATGTGCTAATTTGAAGAGAGTTGCTTCATATTCCTCTTTTTCACTTTGGTCCTCTCTTGGTTAGCACTTCAATTCAAGCCCTCATCTTCTCTCAAACTTCACTTTCAGCCCTCCACTCTTGAACTTTCACATTTTGGACCTTGATTTCCTGAAACTTTACAAAGTGGTCCCTGGACAAAAATGATAACTAAACCAGCTTTTCCTAAAAATATAAAATTGCTATAAAAGTTCCTAAAAATATAAAATATAGGTAGAAAAACAAATAAAATCTAATCTATATGCAAAATGCAAAATAAATATAAAATCTACATAAAAACAATAAAAAACCTACATGAGACTCAAAAATAATAAAATAAAAAGACTAAAAAGACCCTAAAATTATCATATAAAATCCACTCATCAAGAATCTTCCTCTTGTGTACTATCACATCTTGTGACTTTAGTTCTCAAGGAAATAGGTCGAATGAACTTGTCAATTGCTTCTTGTTGTTCCATCTTTTTGAGTTCAAGCTCATGTTCTTGCAACTTGCCAAAAAGTGAAGCCAATGTCATCTTTGAAAGACTCATCTTTTCAGAAATTGCTGTTACCTTTGGTTTCCATTCTCTTGATAATGATCTTAGGACTTTTAAGTTCAGATCACTTTTGGAGAAACTTCTTCCAAGAACAATTAGATGGTTGATCAAGAGAGTGAATCTTTTCTGCATGTCTAGCACGGTTTCCTTTGGTAACATTCTGAACATCTCATACTCTTGTGAAAGAGTATTGATCTTTGATCTCTTCACTTCTTCAGTGCCTTCATGAGTTACCATTAGAGTATCCCATATTTCCTTTGATTTTTTGCACGTGGATACTCTAAAGAATTCATCCATGCCAAGAGCAGATGTAAGAATATTCATACCTTTGAGATCACACTGAACCTTCTTCTTTTCTTCTTTACTCCATGTGCTTTCTGGTTTTGGTTGTGTGCTTTCTTCATTTATAGGAATGAACGGACCTTCTTCAATGGTTTTCCATATTTCCACGTCTACTGACTTTATAAGATTTTCATCTTGATCTTCCAGAAGTCATAGTGTTCTCCATTGAAGAATGGTGGCCTGTTCATGTTGAATCCTTCACTGGTTCCATGATTGGAAGAGGATGCCATCTTTTCCCGGATCTTAGGAATAACTTACCTACACTTCCGCTCTGATACCAATTGTTAGTATAGATAGCAACCTGAGAGGGGGGGTGAATCAGAGTTGCCCCGATTTTTGCGTAGTAGTACCAAATGACTTTCAGTGCAATTAGAGTTGTAACGTAGGAACGTTATTGCAGCGGAATATTGTAAGTTTCTAACAAGTCAAGCAAGTTTCTACTTGTGAGACTTTTGTTTGTTCAATGTTACAGGATAGGTACCAAAAGGAGGAAGAGCCCTCTTGAACTTAAGTGTTCAATTTGATTTTTACATTGAGGTTCCCTTGGACCTTTGTGGAAAATTTGTTACTATACCAGCTTATTAGTTTTTGTTTTTGTTTTTATAGTTTTTAGTTTTTATTTTTAGTTTATTTTTTCTGTTTTATTTTTGCATGAGTCTTGAGTATATTATCCATTCTGAATGTTGCTATAGCTTTGTGAAATGCTTTATCTGATTGGAATGCTTTGTGAAAAAGTTCTATGTTTTTAAGCAGTTAGGATTGCATGCTGTAGAAAGGATTATTGACATCTTGATTGTTGGGTTGTTAGCAAAAGTTCTTTTTCTGAGTTCTAAAAAGGGTACCACTTACCCTATCTTTTTCTGAGAGCTGAGGTCTCTGAATTCTTGATTGTGAAATTTTTCTGCCTTGTGTTACATGTTGATTGGAGTTTTGTATACTTTGTGAGTTGAGAAGAGATTATAGGCATTTTTGAAAACTCAGATTCTTGCTTGAAAATTGATATCCACTAGTAGCCCCTTTTGAGCCTTAAAAGAGTCATTCTTTGGAGCCTACTTTGTGTGATAAATCTTAAAGTTGTTATTGTGATTCATGTGCTGAAATTGTTAGAGCTATGTTTGTGGGTTTCTCTCTAAAAAAATGAAGAAAAAAAATGAAAAAAATAAGGTATGTGCCTTAGAAAAAATAATGAAGTAGTGGGGTGAGAAAGAGTATGAAGGGAGTAAAATTCAAGTCATTCATCCCATACATTCCACTACTTTGTTCAAAAAAAAAAAGAGAAGAGAAAGAGGAAAAATTGAGAGAACCCTTGTGTGAAATGTTTAAAGCTCTTAGTCAAGGAAAATCATTTAACAACAAGTTTCTGAGTCAGCCATTAGAGTTGCCAATTTCTTGAAATCCATACCTTAAAATTGCACAACCCTTTGGCCAAGTTACAACCTTTAAAATCTCTTCAAAATCACTTGGTTGCTTTACTTCAGTTTTGATTTGAATTATAGGCAGGATCATTGAGCTTTCTTGTTTTCATGGAGAATATCATTTTGTGAGCTTATTTGATGAACTCAAACATGTTAAAAGCCAAGCCTAACTTTCTTGATTCTTTGTCTTTTAAACATGCATGTCTTCCTTATCCGCTAAGCTTTCTTGAAAATTATCATATTTCAATCGGATAAAAACTTTCTCTAAACTCAGGGACGAGTTTCTCTTTAAGTTTTGTCGCTTGAGGACAAGCTGTCGTTGGGTATAGTGGTGTGATGAGTGGATTTTATATGATAATTTTAGGGTCTTTTTAGTCTTTTTATTTTATTATTTTTGAGTCACATATAGGTTTTTTATTATTTTTATGTAGATTTTATATTTATTTTGCATTTTGCATGTAGATTAGATTTTATTTGTTTTTCTACCTTTATTTTATATTTTTAGGAACTTTTATAGCAATTTTATATTTTTAGGAAAAGCTGGTTTAGTTATCATTTTTGTCCAGGGACCACTTTGTAAAGTTTTAGGAAATCAAGGACCAATTTGTGAAAGTTCAAGAGTGGAGGGCTAAAAGTGAAGATTGAGAGAATTGAAGGGCTTGAATTGAAGTGCTAACCAAGAGAGGACCAAAGGTGGAAAAGAAGAATATGAAGCAACTCTCTTCAAATGAGCACATGGGAAATTAAGTTGAAGGATTGATGATAGTGGAGGAGGAGTTTCAGAATTAAACAAGGGCTGAGTAGTGGCTTTTGATGGCATTCAAATCCCACTAACCATGAAGAAGGAAGGAAAACTTGGAGCTGAAACAGCAGGTCCCAGCGCTGCAGCGCTGGGAAGCCAACGCTCATGTGCTGGCCCTCGATCTGACAGTGGATTTTTAATGCTTCCAGCGCCCAAGCGTTGGGAATTCTAGCGCTGAAGCGTTGGAGGCTGGATTTTTACTATAAATAGGACCTTCCTCTTCACTTGTAAAGCACACCTTCATAGAATACAACAAGTATTCTCTCTTTCTCCCATTTTGAGCATTGTTCCTAGGACTTGTGGGAAGCCATATTTGAGCTCCTATCCAGGGTAATCCAATGTCTCTGTTAGCCATGCTTGGCTAACTTCTTTCTTAAGTATCTTGGGTTGTTTTAATTTATAATCTATGTTTTAGTTTTCTTCTACTCTTCTGAATTTTATTGCTATAGTTCATGTTTTATTTACCTTGTTCTCAATGTTATCTTGGTGCACACAAGAGTTTTTACTTATTGCTTATAACAATGGAAATTGGTAAGTAGTAAGGGATCTAGGTAATAAAAGAAGCTATATGACATATCACTAAGGTATTAGGATAGACTTAGCTTTATGTTGGCCTGAAAATTCTTTCTTCATCTTCTTCTTGGTTTTTTCTAGATTACAAGGTATTGAATTTAGTAATTGAGGAGAAAGTTCTACAATGCTTAAGGTATTAACTTGTAGATACATTAGGCTATAGCATCATGACTTGGTACTAAAATTCAGAATTCAAGTAGTAGTTGCTAGCATATTTTATAAATCATATAAATCAACCCAAGTGCTTAAGATTCATCATCATCTCTTTTTCTTATCATTTTATTTGCTTATTTCTTGTTCTAAAAACAACAACATATTTTCATCTTTAAATTTCTGCACAAGTACTAAATCCTATATTAATAAGAACACCTTTCCCTTGGGTTCGACAATCTTTTATACTACGCGATAGTAAATCGTACACTTGCGATTTCATTATCAGAGACGATAGATACTGGTGAGAAGGAATACTTTCTGAGATGTCACCTTGTGCATTAGCACCAGTTCACCTACGAGCGACATGTGTATGCTACTAATAATGTAGTAGTTGTACGTGGGGAGTATGAGTATTATGTATTTGCTGCATCATGTATGTTTAAAAGAGAATAAAAAGCAAACTGCATTTTATTATAATTGCAAGACAACTAGCGTCTCTTTTCTTGTTACTAAGATAAAACTCGAAAATCGGGGTGTTACAACCTCCTATTAGATTCAAATAATTAAATAAATTATTATGTTTTGATAATTAACAATTTCTTTAAGGTTTAATATCGTCAGAGATAGAATTCCTAACATAGTGAAATTTCTCATGTACAGGAATGATTATCTACTAAAGGGACTGAATGAATTCCAAAGCATCATCAAGAAAATTAGTCCGCCAGAAGAGACCGTCCGGTCATCCTGAAGGAAATACTGTCAAAGACATACAAAGGAAAGCATTTATGTAAAGACATTCTGGTGACTCATGAAGGATGAAGCAGCAACTGCAAATAGTAAACATCCTCTCTTAAGGACACTCTATCAAGCTATGTGCTCTCAAGTCAAAGTCTACTTCAAGAAGCTGAAACAGTCCGCTACCTAAATCTACAGTGATCGAAAGGAAGACTGTGTCATCTAAAGCTGAAAGAGTATGACAACTCATGAAGAAACACCTTCGGCTTCAAAGCTTCTCTAGCATCATATAAAGAAGTTGTGGATCAACTCTCTCAGATGGAGAACTTCAGTGGAAGCAAAAGAAAAGAGAAGATTCAGTCATCTATGAGCCAAGAAGATTCTAATCCTTAAGAAGGACTGAATGAAGAAAGACCGTCTGCCTAATGCGAGCCATTCACTAACGGAATTCTAAATACTCTATGGAGACTGCGTCTACCAAATCCTAAGAAAGAATCTGTCTGCTCAAGCATCAGAATGCGCCAGAGGTACAAACATCAAGAAATGTGTTTTACGAGGATATTAGTTTAACAGAAGCAATAAATAAATTATTCTCCTCATCCTGAATAATTGCTTCTTAGATCAAAAGACATCTACCTCGTCTGCATATTTATTAAAGTACTGGAAATGGCAGAAAGTAGAAAGGGACTCAATTAATACAGTATTCCTTGGTCCCACTGCTCCTCTACTTTTCCTCAAATCAAGCTGACATCGCGGAATCAACGGGAAGAATCTCTGAGCATCGTACACTTTCAACGGTCGAAATTCAAATATCTGACCAAAGCACTTGATGAGCATTAGCTGGCATGCACTGGGGTATAATGGTCAAAACAAATACCACTGCTGGAACTCCACGCATTAAATACAGAAGACATAGCTCAAGGCTACTCGCTCAAATGGAGCCAGACGATGTCAACCCAGGCAAATCAATGCTTCTCAGATCGTGTCTCAGACCTGCTGAAAAATGCAGAACTAGCCGTTACTTACAGCTAAGAGAGGAAGAAGCACTTCGGACAGGTTTTCTCTCCTGCTGAGAAGGAAGAACAAAGATCTTCAACTGAAGATATATATAAAGAACCCTGCCTCCGTAGCAGTTGGGCAACTTAGACTTAAACTTCCATATGCCAACTAAGTTTGTCCAAAGAACCAAGGAACCTTGGTTCCAACTCAGTATGCTTCAAGCCTACCTCTACCTATACCTGAGTTAAAGTGCTTCTTTGTGAGAAATTCATAGAGTATTACTCTCATCTTATCCAACTCACACACCCCAAAAACAGAGAACCCAAATTCCTATCCTCTCTGTATAAACTGAGCCTCATTGTTTCTACCCACTCTTATTTGAAGAGAATTTTTGTAGAAAAACCAAACCTTGTAAAAGGTGTCAGGAGAAGTCCTGTATAATACTTGTAAGGAGGAGTCCTAATAATACTTGTAAGGAGAAGTCCTTCGAATACTTGATAGGAGAAGTCCTTCGAATAATTGTTGGGAGAAGTCCCTGATAATATTGTACTATTTGTTTAAATAGTGGAAAATCTTGGTGAAGCCAAGGACTGGACGTAGCCCTGTCGATTATGGGGGTGAACTCGGATAAAAATTATGTGTGCTTTAGTTTTCATGTTATGTCATATTTCCGCTGCATGCATATTCATGTGCTTTATGAATAACTCTTGTTAAAAGTAAACAAATGATTAACATTCAAAATTAACGAAAGAAACTTTAAAAATGAGTCACACAATTCAAACCCCCCTTTCTTTTGTGTTTCTTGCACCTTCACCTCCGCCACACAAAACCGAATAGAGAAGGAACTACCTAAGATCAGAGCCATGTAGAGGAAAGGGTGGTTCAAAATCGAAGCCCAAATCTCCCAGATATGTGACCTCCCCTAGTGGCTTGAGATGGCTGTGGAGAACAAAATGGGTCATTTGCCTCTTCTCAGTGCCAGTCTGGTCTCCGGAGTGACAAATCATTTCTCTCTCAATGGGTTTGGGTTTTTCGATTGGGGTTTCTGGAATCCTTCATTTCTAATCAACACTCGCTCTCTTTCTCTCCACCTTGATTTTGTTCATTTTTTGCACAAGATATTTGAGATGGGTATCTCTAAATGAAAGACCTTGGCCATTGATTCTATTTTTGAACTACTTGAATAAACCCAAAATCCCAAAATTCGGTCTTTCTTTTAATCTCTGACCAAATCTGAATCTAGGTCCTAAATTGTTCACCGTAACTTGAATCTCTCTTCCTTTGACACATACCCATCTCATTATGGGTTGTGGTGGGTGGGGGTTATGGATTGCGGTGGATGGGGGATCTAGGTTGCGAAAGAAACGACTAGTGAAAACAAATGTAATAGGGATTTGGGTTTGGTAAGTATTTTGGGAAAATTTTAGATCTGTTCGATGGCTTTCTTCTGTCAATTTGACTTTTAGTTTGTCTGATTAACGAATATTGTTGTTTTACCACGCTTTCTCTCTTTCAGTTTGACTTTCAATTTTTCTAATTGACGATTCTTGTTATTTTGCCAGCTCTTGAAGAGATGAAGATGATGATGAATATTTTTTATCATTTTGTTAATTAATAATTATATGAAATTATTTTCCTTCATTGTTTTGGATTCCTTTTAATTTTCATAAGCCAAATGAATAATTTCTATTGGGTTTGATTTTGGAAAACGACTCCCATTTTGCGTTAAGGTTTAGATTTCTTGGTTTCTAGCTTAAATTCCTGAATTTCATTAAATTTGTTGTTGCTTAACATTTATGGATTTCTAGCTTAAATTTCGAGGTTGAAAATTATTTTTTGGTTTTTTAATTTTGGGTTGAAGGTTTTTTAGTTTCTAAAATAGAAAATAGGTTATGGTGAGAGGTGGCACGTGATAAAGATGGGAAAAAGTAGAAGGAGGCAGAGGAGAGAGATGAAGATGAAGAAGGAGTTAAGATTAAGTGTTTTTGTTAATTTTATATTCAATTAATCAAAAGTCTATTAATTGGGCTTACTTGGTAATGATACATATGCTGCTACACAAGGAAAGAACTAGCCCTCTTCCATTTGCTTCTGCAATTTCTATCATTCTGAAGAAGAAGGGTGTTTCTACTCATGGCGAGCACTCTGTTAAAATGGATGGTAAAGCTCTGCGCATTGATCTGAACATCTTGAACAAGATGGGTTTTATTCAGGATGTTGATGGATCCTTCAGGAACAAATCTGACCTGACATCTGAGGATCCTCCTGCTCCTACTCCTGCAGCATTCTTTCCTCCGTCTGAGAGTGCTCCTTCGTCATCTTCTGGTATTGATGCTTCTACACAGCTTATTCTCTCGCATATTGATAGCATGAAGCATTTCATCAACCAGCGCTTTGATCGCATGGAAGGCCGGGTCGAGTCCATGTACACTACGTTGCGTGCAGATATGGTTAGTCTAAGCCTTCGTGTCGATCAGATGACTCGTTCTCCTCTCCATTTCTCTGATGATTCTGAAGACCTCTAGACTATCTTTATTTTTATTCAGACTATTTATATTTTGGGATGTAATAGTTTAGACATATCTTTTGGATGTTTTGCTTCTACTTGCATGTTTAATTATGTATTCTGAACTTATCTGGTTATGCTTTAATTACGTATGATGCATAAGTTTCTATATTCTGTCTTGTTTAACCCCACTCCCTACGTTTTAAATATCTATACTACTTGTTAACATGTGTGGAGTATGCTTGGACTCATCTTCCTTTTGATGAAGTCAAAAGGGGGAGAAATGGTCCTGTGCTTTGTAAAGTTTATTTACAAGGAAACGCTACAAGTGGAACAAAAAGGGGAGAATAGTTCTGATGTATATTATGCTTCTCTTTATTTCGATTATCCTGGAATATTTTGTATGGCTTTTTCTTCTTTTTGATGATGTCAAAAGGGGGGAGAAAATTCTTGTGTATGCTTGATCATTCTTAAGGATATTGTGCTTCATTTGCAAAACAAAGGGGGAGATACTATTGCAAAACCAAGGGGGAGATACAAGACAAGAAAGAAAGTCTATTAATCTATCAATGTTCAAGCATGATGTTTGTCATCATCAAAAAGGGGGAGATGTGTAAATCAGGTCTCGTCCTTGGACTCGGCTGAGGTTTTGATGAAGACAAACACATCACAAAAAGAAGAAAGACTTCAAAAAGAAAAGGAAGACTTCAAGAAGACTTCAAGAAAGAAAGGAACAAAAAGAAGAAAGACTTCAAGAAGACTTCAGAAAAGAAAAGAAAGACTTCAAGAAGACTTCAAGAAGACTTCAGAAGAGAAAGACTTCAAGAACCGGCTCGGAACGTCAAAGATCAAACATGAAGGTTCTTGCGTTTAGTAAGTCTTGTCAACTTAGTGTGCTATGCTTTATTAAGGTTTAATTGCACTTGAAGGCTCATAAAAGATCAACTAATTGAGTATGATATGTTCTCACAAGTTAAACTTGGTAGGAACACTCAATTAGGGTTTGAGATGGTTAAAACTGAGTTTCGGACTCTATGTAATCGATTACAGGTTGTGTGTAATCGATTACAGGAAGGCAGTAATCGATTACCACCTTAGTGTAATCGATTACACAGTTTGAATTTTGAATTCAAACTCCAACGGCTAGTGTAATCGATTACCAGGCTTCTGTAATCGATTACCAGGTCGACATATGTGTCTTTTCATGAATCTTTGTGTCTCAAAACGTTTGGGAATGGTTGTGTTGGTTCATGGACGACCTCTAGTGCCTATATAAAGTCCATAGTCGCTCAGAAACATCAATGACTTGGTCCATAACTTTCATATTCATTAAAGTCATCATTCTGAGTTTCTGTTCTCTCATTTTCATAAGAACACTCATGTTGTTCATCTTTTGAGAAACTCAGAATAGAAGAGCCTTCATTGTAATTGCCTGGAGCATACAAACTAAGATCAATCCATATTGTCTAAAGGATTGAATCAGCCATTGTAAAGGCATCTTCTTCTTCATCTCTTGAATCAGGTTGATTCTTTCACCGTGGTTTTCGGTGGTTGTAGGCATCTTCTTCTTCATCTCTTGAATCGGGTTGATTCATTCACCGTGGTTTTTGGTGGTTGTAAAAAGGTCCATCGTGGTGTTCGATGGTTGTGAAAAGGTTCTTTGAATCGGGTTTGATTCAAAGTCCGTCGTAGGATTCGGCGTCTGTGAAAAGGTCCTTTGAATCGGGTTTGATTCAAAGTCCACCGTGGGTTTTGGTGAAGGGTTGTTGTTACTGAAAGTGGTGTACTTTCAGGGTGTGGATTGAAGGCGGTTTTTCCTTCAAGGACTGAAGGTGGTTTTCCTTCAGGGACTGAAAGTGGTTTGCTTTCAGGGACTAAAAGTGGTGTGCTTTCAAGGGCTGTTGAAAGTGGTGTACTTTCACAGGTGATTGGTAGAAATTCTTAAGGTACTTGGTGTAAGGACTTGTAAGAGATTTTTATCAATAGTGGAAAAATCCTCAAGGGGTTTTCTTGAGGGACTGGGCGTAGCCTTCGGTGGATAGAAGGTGAACCAGGATAAAATCTTGTGTGTGATTTCCTCTTCCCTTCATCTTTTACTTTCAAGCAATCCTCAATTCCGCTGCAATCACAACTATAATTTTGTGATCATCATTATCTTGGAAGTAACAATTTCGATAAGGCGAAAATCGTGCAACTCTGATTCACCCCCCCCCCCCTCTCAGGTTGCTATCTAGGCTAAAAAGATGAAGATGAAGAAGGAGTTAAGATTACGTGTTTTTGTTAATTTTATATTCAATTGATAATTATTAATTAGTAATCTAGACTAAAAAAAGACTAAAAAGAGAAAAATCTACATGGCAATGCCAAATTAATAATTATATGAAATTATTTTCCTTCATTGTTTTGGATTCCATTTAATTTTCATAAGCCAAATGAATAATTTCCACTTGGTTTGATTTTGGAAAACGACTCCCATTTCAGGTTTAGGGTTAGATTTCTTGGTTTCTAGCTTAAATTCCTGAATTTCATTAAATTTGTTGTTGGTTAACATTTATGGATTTCTAGCTTAAATTTCTAGGTTGAAAGTTATTTTTTGGTTTTTTAATTTTGGGTTGAAGGTTTTTTAGTTTCTAAAAGAGAAAATAGGTTATGGTGAGAGGTGGAACGTGATAAAGATGGGAAAAAGTAGACGGAGGAAGAGGAGAAGATGAAGATGAAGAAGAAGTTAAGATTAAGTGTTTTTGTTAATTTTATATTCAATTAATAATTATTAATTAGTAATCTAGACTAAAAAAAAGATTAAAAAGAGAACAAATCTACATGGCAATGCCAAAATTATAATTATATGAAATTATTTTCCTTCATTGTTTTGGATTCCATTTAATTTTCATAAGCCAAATGAATAATTTCCACTTGGTTTGATTTTGGAAAACGACTCCCATTTCAGGTTTAGGGTTAGATTTCTTGGTTTCTAGCTTAAATTCCTGAATTTCATTAAATTTGTTGTTGGTTAACATTTATGGATTTCCAGCTTAAATTTCTAGGTTGAAAGTTATTTTTTGGTTTTTAAATTTTGGGTTGAAGGATTTTAAGTTTCTAAAAGAGAAAATAGGTTATGGTGAGAGGTGGAACGTGATAAAGATGGAAAAAGTAGAAGGAGAAAGAGGAGAGAGATGAAGATGAAGAAGGAGTTAAGATTACGTGTTTTGGTTAATTTTATATTCAATTAATAATTATTAATTAGTAATCTAGACTTAAAAAAATATTAAAAGGAGAAAAATCTACATGGCAATGCCAAATTAATAATTATATGAAATTATTTTCTTTCATTGTTTTGGATTCCATTTAATTTTCATAAGCCAAATGAATAATTTCTACTGGGTTTGATTTTGGAAAACAACTCCCATTTTAGGTTTAGGGTTAGATTTCTTAGTTTCTAGCTTAAATTCCTGAATTTCATTAAATTTGTTGTTGGTTAACATTTATGGATTTCCAGCTTAAATTTCTAGGTTGAAAGTTAATTTTTGGTTTTTTAATTTTGGGTTGAAGGTTTTTTAGTTTCTAAAAGAGAAAATAGGTTATGGTGAGATGTGGAACGTGATAAAGATGGGAAAAAGTAGACGGAGGAAGAGGAGAGAGATGAAGATGAAGAAGGAGTTAAGATTAAGTGTTTTTGTTAATTTTATATTCAATTAATAATTATTAATTAGTAATCTAGACTAAATAAAAGATTGAAAAGAGAACAAATCTACATGGCAATGCCAAATTAATAATTATATGAAATTATTTTCCTTCATTGTTTTGGATTCCATTTAATTTTCATAAGCCAAATGAATAATTTCCACTTGGTTTGATTTTGGAAAACGACTCCCATTTCAGGTTTAGGGTTAGATTTCTTGGTTTCTAGCTTAAATTCCTGAATTTCATTAAATTTGTTGTTGGTTAACATTTATGGATTTCCAGCTTAAATTTCTAGGTTGAAAGTTATTTTTTGGTTTTTTAATTTTGGGTTGTAGGTTTTTTAGTTTCTAAAAGAGAAAATAGGTTATGGTGAGAGGTGGAACGTGATAAAGATGGGAAAAAGTGGAAGGAGGAAGAGGAGAGAGATGAAGATGAAGAAGGAGTTAAGATTAAGTGTTTTTGTTAATTTTATATTCAATTAATAATTATTAATTAGTAATCTAGACTAAAAAAAGATTAAAAAGAGAAAAATCTACATGGCAATTGCAAATTAATAATTATATGAAATTATATTCCTTCATTGTTTTGGATTCCATTTAATTTTCATCAGCCAAATGAATAATTTCTACTGGTTTGATTTTGGAAAACGACTCCATTTTGCGTTTAGGGTTGGATTTCTTGGTTTCTAGCTTTAATTCCTGAATTTCATTAAAAAATTTGTTGGTTAACATTTATGGATTTCCAGCTTAAATTTCTAGGTTGAAAGTTATTTTTTGATTTTTTAATTTTGGGTTGAAGGTTTTTTAGTTTCTAAAAGAGAAAATAGGTTATGGTGAGAGGTGGAACGTGATATAGAGGGGAAAAAGTAGAAGGAGGAAGAGGAGAGGGATGAAGATGAAGAAGGAGTTAAGATTAAGTGTTTTTGTTAATTTTAGATTCAATTAATAATTATTGATTAGTAATCTAGACTAAAAAAATTAAAAAGAGAATAAATCTACGTGGCAATGCCAAATAGGATGATGGGTCACAAATAAGCCCCGTAGTCAGCCTCATCACTTCGGCAAAGACCAATATCGGCTATTTCCCTTAATCTGAGTGCGTATTTTGAAAGTTACGCCGACGAGACATGAAAAACGAAATTCACTCTAATTTTTCCCGAAATATTGAACTCTAATATTAATAGTATTTATAGACTCACTTCATAAAAAAAAAAAAAAAGTATTGACTCACAAAAATTCAGACTAGCCAAACATCATACATACATAACCAACCAAACATAAAGAAACAAAACCCATCACAAATCCAAAACATTGGATTCTGCTCAAAGGTAAGAGGGCCATTTATTCTATACTCCTAAACGGTGTTCTATACCAAACACCAGATTGATTACACGAAAACAAACACATACATGCTCGAATAGTTACTGTTAAGAACCCATCTCTGCTTGAAGCTCGCATCGCTTCACCTCACTTGCAGGTACAGGGGTTGCAGGTGCAGTTAGGTCCACACTTGCAGCCATCATTCTCAGCTCCAGCACCCATTTCACCACCCTCATATTGAGCCTTAACAGGTGCAACTCCCATAACCACAGTATCCGTGGTTGCCTTCTCTGTGTAGCCCAAGTCTGGGTACATCTTGCAGCTGCACCACATGGAAAATCAATGTCTCACTGGAATTTGACAGAAAAATCATGCGATTTCAAGATTCACAGAAATTTTATCCCCAAACATAACCACCTCACTGAACGTCTATAAGATCCATAATTTACAAAAAAAAGATACCTACCCAAATTGAAATACAGTATTTAGGAAGTTAATAATTTTAATAATATTAATGCACTTTCTTCTTAATACAGTATTTAAATAGTTTCGTTGTGCTTTCGTTGAGGTGTTATTCGTAATGAATAGCATTTCTCAAATTGAAATAGTCTCAAACCAATGGGAAAAAATATAAAAAAACCCTATTTCCCCTTACAAAGGGTAATACTACAATAAATCAAAACGCCCATAAAAATTCCCGGGAATAAATTTGGCATGTTCTGTAAAAGCTAGATACAGGTTCAGGTAAGGTGATCAAAATGCCCAAAACCCAACACCTAAGAACAGATAAAAACTTCCGTTTTTTCATGCTATTCAACGAAAAGGGTACCCAAAATGGCAATCGCAACACCCAGAAAATTTTGCCATGGAAAACCTAAAGAATCATTTTTTTTTAATTAAGATAACAAAAAACACCTACAAATAACACATCATTTTTTCATCAAATTCAAAGGAAAACCAAAGTAAAATCAACCCAAAGAAACTTCCCAGGAAAATGCCCAATTACAAGAAAACAGAGACAGAGCACGAAAATCTCACCCTGAGCAGCCGTTGCCGCACTTGCAGCCACTTCCGCATCCACAGTTACCTCCGCAGCAAGACATTTTCAGATTAGAAAAGGCAAAGATTTCAGTTTCACTCCACACTACGAAGAATGGGTCGCAACAATTGATCACCCACACTACTGGAACGAGTTTGAAGGAAAAACTTGCATTAACCCCGAGTTTATAATGTGAATGAGGAGAGAGGTCAAATATCAACCACCACGTGTCGCAATCTAACGGCGTTTCTATCCATTTGCGGATCAGCAACCACGTCCCGGTCGTTTTCTTCGAACGTCTTTCTATTATCTGTGAAGGGTTTTCTACTATGTTCTACAATTTACGTTTGGAAGTTATACACCGTACAATTAGATGTTTGATGAGAAGCTCGAAGGACTATCAACGGACTTGATTTCAAGTGAAACTAAAACAAGTGAGACTAATTTATTTGAGGGGATCAAATTAAGGAGATGCTTGGCAACACTTACATGATCCTGATAAGCAAGTTATAAGCTGAAAAGCTAGTTGAAAGGTTATTAGCTAAATGATGGAAGTTGAACGCCGAAGACTGAAAGTTGAAAAACTAACTGATTGAAAAAAATTGTTTGACGAAACAAGCGAATAAACAAGCTGAATTTATAACATAACACAAAAGGATATACTTTTTTTTAAAGCAAAATATCATTATAATCTAGGAAAATGTCCAAATATACAAGCCTCCTCACAAGGAATCAAAATGAACAAAAACACAATAACAAAAGAAAGAGAGGTTTGAATTGTCTTTTAAACTTTTCATGAAAATGATAGTGAAGGTTCGACAATTGAAAAGAGTAGTAACAAAGAGTTAGTGAAGAATACTGACAAGCAGATTTTATCCTGGTTCACCCTTCAACAATGGGCTACGTCCAGTCCTTGGTACCAACCAAGATTTTCGCTAAACAACCAAGTATTATCAAGGACTTCTCCTACAAGTATTATCAAGGATTTCCCATACACTTCATTGGATAGAAGTAAGGTTCTACTTAGTTCTTCTATGAAGATGATAGTAGAAATGCGGGGGAGACATAGCAGCGACTAATGGACAAGGTGTTTGAAGACCAGGTGGGTAGAAACATGCAAGTGTATGTTGATGATATGATTGTTACATCAGTTAAGGAAGACGAGCATTTGGCAGATTTGGGTGAAGCATTTAATCAAATACGGCACTACAAACATGCGTTAAAATCCTGAAAAATGTTCTTTTGGGATTCTCGGTGGGAAGTTCCTTGGTTTTATGGTCACAGTGAGAGGCATCAAGGTCAACCCAGATAAATGCAGGGCAATCCTAGATATGGCAAGCCCGAAGACGGTCAAGAAGGTCCAACGGTTGGCAGGAAAAGTCGCCTCTCTCGCGCGATTCTTACCTCATGCGGGGGAGAGGGCGACTCCATTTTTTAAGTTCTTAACGAAAAATACAAAGTTCGAGTGGACGCCCAAATGTGAGGAGGCGTTTAGGCAGCTCAAGCAGTTTTGGTCCACGCCACCTATCTTACAGAAGCCAGTGGTTGGTGAGCCACTATTGCTGTACTTCGCAATTACTGATTGAGCCTTGGGATCGGTCATCACGCAAGACATTGGAGGCGAAGTGCATATTATTTATTTTGTAAGTCATACTTTGCAGGGCACGGAAAAAAGATACCAGGGGATAGAGAAGGCGGCCTTGGCGGTCTGGATCATAGCTCGCCGGCTAAGGGCTTACTTCCAAAGCTTTCAGGTTAAGGTAAAGACAGATTTACCTTTCAAACAGGTATTGTAGAAGCCAGATTTGTCAGGGCGACTGGTGGGTTGGTCAGTAGAATTATCGGAGTATGGACTAACATATGAGGCGAGAGGAAAGGTGTCACCTCAACGTTTGACGGAGTTTGTTGTAGAGCTGACAATGGCGGGCGAGGAGACAGAACCAAATAAGTGGGTTATATACATAGATGGGTCGTCAAACTCACGCGGCAGTGGGGATAGCATAATTCTAGGAGGGCTGAATGAAGTACAAATTGAACAGTCCTTGAGATTTGATTTTAAAGTGAGTAACAACCAGCCAGAGCATGAGGCGTTACTGGAGGGCCTTACCCTCGCAAAGGAAATTTGTACGTTGGAGATCAAAAGTGATTCACTTTTGGTCACCAACCAGGTGCAAGGCGTGTATCAGGTAAAGGATCCTCTATTGGAAAAGTACCTGCGGCAGGCACAGGGCCTAATGGGTGAAATTCAAAGCGTCTTCGTAAGTTATGTCCCTAGAGAACAAAATCAGCGGGCAGACTTGCTCGCCAAGTTGATGAGTACCCGAAGGCCAGGCAACTACAGGTTTGTAACCCACGAAACTATTCAAGCCCAAGTGTGGCGACAGAACAGGTATGCACCGTCGCTCAGGGTGCCACTTGGATGTCCCCCATAATTGAGGTTTTGGAGAGAGCCTCCACAGACGATTCGGATATTACAGGAGAGCGGAGACGGGCGGCAAGTTATTTTACAATGATACCAGGGGAATTGTATAGGCGAGGTTTTTTGGCGCCTTTGTTAAAATGCCTTTCTGAACAACAGGCCCAGGGCCTGATGAAAGAAGTCCACGAGGGAGCCTGTGCTAGTCACATTGGCGGGCGATCTTTAGGGGCCAAAGTTTTAAGGGCTGGGTTTTATTGGCCAACTTTGCGGAAAGATTGCCAGAATTATGTAAAGAAGTGCAACAAGTGCCAAGTATTCGCTGATCTACATAAAGCGCCCCCTAAGCTGATGGCGACCATATCCTCCCCATGGCCATTCGCCCTCTGGGGAGTAGATTTGGTGGGACCATTTCCATCCGCCAGGTCACAAATCAAATACATATTGGTGGCGGTTGATTACTTTATAAAGTGGATAGAGGCAGAGCCTCTTGCGTGTATCACTTCGGAAAAAATAAAGAAATTTTATTTTCAGAGGCTTATTTGTAGGTTTGGCGTGCCCCAGGCCATAATATCAGATAATGGTACTCAGTTTGCAAGTAGGGAGACTAGAGAATTTTGTGAAGAATGGGGAATCCAAACCAGATTTACATCAGTAGAACATCCCAAGACAAACGGACAGGTTGAGGGGGCGAACAAAGTCATTTGTGCGGGATTAAAAAAGCGTCTGGACGAGGCAAATGGGCGTTGGTTAGAAGAATTGCCAGTCGTCTTACAGTCATACAACACTACCCCCCAGTCAACCTCACGTGAGACGCCATTCAAGTTAACCTATGGGACGGACGCAATGCTACCGGTAGAGTTGAAAAACAAAGCTTGGCGGGCAGTGGCGACTGATCCGGAACACAATGAAAGTAACCTGTTGGTTAGTTTGAACCTAGCACCTGAAGTGAGAGAAGAGGCTCATCTCCAAGGGGTATCCATGAAACAGCGAGCAGCAAGAAGGTTTGACACACGAGTAGTGTTAGAACATATAGCAACCTGAGAGGGGGGGGGGGGCTGAATCAGTGTTGCCCCGATTTTCGCCTTATTGAAAATGTTACTTTCAAGATGATGATAATCATGAGATGATTGTTGTGATTGCAGCGGAATTGAGTATTGCTTGAAAGTAAAAGATGAAGGATGAAGGAAATGACACACAGAGTTTTATCCTGGTTCACCTTCAATCCACCGAAGGCTACTGTGAAGAAGGTCTTGCTCCTGACCCTGGCTGTGGTTTTGATGACGACAAATTCATCAACAAAAAGAAGAAAAGAAGACTTCAAAGAAACAAGCACTACAAGTCCATCAATAGTCTAGAAGTCTTAGTATTAGGTGAGTTATGCTTCCAAAGGTCTATTAAAGCATAAAGGCTCTTAAAACACCTAATCTAATCAAGCTAAGTGTTTTCATAACTTAAAAGAAGTAGAAAACCTTAAGCCAGTCTCAAAGAATCAAGTTTCTGGAAAATGGGCTTCTGTGTAATCGATTGCAGCTTTCTGGTAATCGATTACACCTAGGAAAGTAATCGATTACTCATGGCTTGTAATCGATTACATGTTTGAAATTCAAATTCAAACTGAAACGGTCATTAGTGTAATCGATTACACTAAGTGTGGTAATCGATTACCAGAACGAAAAAGTGCATCTTTTCATGAACCATTGTGTCCCAAACCTTTTGAAAAGGGTTGTGATGGTTCAAGGACGTTTCCCTTGCCTATATAAAGTCCATTTGAGTCCAGAAAACATAACATACACAAGACACAACAAGAGACAACACATTACACATGAGAAAACACCATTAGGCCAAAACTTTGTCAAAATTAGTTCATCTTTTAGAACTTAAACCTTTTGGAGCCTAAATTCTGAGTTCATGATCTTCATGTCAATAAGAACACTTTAGTTGTTCATATCTTGAAGAACTCAGAATTGTATTATGCTTAAAAGCCTTAAAGCATAATTTCTCATGATCAATCCAATTGTATGTTAAAGGATTGATACAGCCAATTGTAACATCTTCTTCATCTCTTTCTGTAAGATTGAGTTTTCGCCGTGGTATTCGGTGAAAGGTTGTTGTCACTGAAAGTGGTATACTTTCAGGGTTGTAATTGAAGGTGGTTTAGCCTTCAAGGTCTGAGGGTGGTTTGCCTTCAGGAACTGAAAGCGGTTTGCTTTCAGGGGCTGTTGAAAGTGGTTTGCTTTCACAGGATATTGGTAGAAATTCTTGGGGTCATTGGGTTAGGAACTTGTAAGAGATTTTTATCAATAGTGGAAAAATCCTCAAGGGTTTTTCTTGAGGGACTAGACGTAGCCTTCGGTGGATTGAAGGTGAACCAGGATAAAATCTTGTGTGTGATTTCTTTTATCCTTCATATTTACTTTCAAGTATCGCTCAATTCCGCTGCAATCATAACGATCATTTCGTGATCATCGTAAACTTGAAAGTAACAATTTCAATAAGGCGAAAATTGGGGCAACACTGATTCACCCCCCCCCCCCTCTCAGGTTGCTATCTGTACTAACAATTGGTATCAGAGCGGAAGTTTAGGTAAGTTATTCCTAAGATCCGGGAAAAGATGGCATCCTCTTCCAATCATGGAACAAATGAAGGATTCAACATAAACAGGCCACCATTCTTCAATGGAGAACATTATGACTTCTGGAAAATCAAGATGAAGATATTCATAAAGTCATTAGACGCAGGAATATGGAAAGCCATTGAAGAAGGTCCCTTTGTGCCTGTAACATCAGATGAAGATGGAACTTCACAACCAAAATCAGAAAGTACTTGGAGTGAAGAAGAAAAGAAGAAGGTTCAATATGATCTCAAAGGAATGAACATCCTTACATCTGCTCTTGGCATGGACGAATTTTTCAGAGTATCAACGTGCACTTCATCAAAAGAAATATGGGATACGTTGATGGTGACTCATGAAGGAACAGATGAAGTCAAGAGATCAAAGATCAATACTTTATCTCAATAGCATGAAATGTTCAGAATGCTTCCAGGAGAAAAGGTATTAGATATGCAAAAACGATTCACTCATTTGATTAATCATTTGATTGCTCTTGGAAAACAATTTTCAAACAGTGACTTGAACATGAAAGTTCTAAGATCACTTACAAGAGTATGGCAACCAAAAGTTACAGCCATCTCTTAGAAGAAGAGTTTATCAAATATGACTCTTGCAACTCTTTTTGGAAAACTCCAAGAACATGAGTTGGAATTGAATCGTTTAGAAGAGCATGAACAACATGAGAAGAAGCATCGATCAATTTCTTTAAAGGCAAAAGAAAGCATCAAAGAAGATTATGATGCAGACTCTGAAGAAGAAGACAATGGAAATTTGAATCTTCTAGTAAAGAATTTTGGAAAGTTTCTTAAAAGAAAAGGTGTTAAATTTAACAACAATAAAACCTTCCAAAGGAACAATGAGTCTTCTTCGTCTCAAAAGATTACATGTTTCGAGTGTGGCAAACCGGGACATTTCAAGTCAGATTGTCCAAATCTTCAGAAGAAGAAACATGGTCTAAGAGAGAAATTCGAGAAAAAGGATCAACCTACTCGAAGAGCATATTTGGCTTGGGATGATAATGAAGTAAGTTCATCATCAGATTCTGACAAAGAAGAAGCACAAGTTGCCTTGATGGCTTCACATGACTCGGATGTTGAAGATTCCCAGGTTAGTGGTGATTCTATGTCTTCTCATGATTTAAAATTTGCTATGGAAAATATGTTTAAATTGTGTCAAGAATTTTCCAAGATTAGAACTAAGCAAAATGATTTAATTTCATCCTTAGAGAGTAAGTGTAGAACCTTACAAGAGGAATTAGACATAGTAAAATCCAAACTAGAAATTACTCAAAAATGCACTAAGTGTAGTTCTTTAGAAGAAAAGATAGATAATCTTCAACAAAGAGTAAATAACTTCAATAAAGGAAAACAAAAGTTAGATGATATTCTAAGTGTGCAAAGACATTCAAATAACAAATCAGGTCTAGGATATACTTCTCACCCAAAGACTAAGGAAGTCAAGAAAACTGTATTTGTAAAACCAAACCATATGGTAGGATCTTCAAATAGCAAAAGGATTAATCCTGTTAGAAGTACATATAATAGGAAGAATACTCAAAATAGACATCCTAAGAAGATCCATTCCTCTCCTAGACAAACCTCTAGTTACAATCATTACTCTTGTACGTATTGTAACAAAGTAGGACATACCCCTAGCAGATGTTACTATAAACATGTAGGAGTACCAAATAGGGAGTACATTTGGGTTAGAAAGGATGTTAACTTAGAAGAACCCAAGACTTATTGGGTTCCTAATACCCATGTCTGAACTTTGTCATGTAGGTGTGTATGAAAGCAGCAAAGGATTTATGGTATCTTGATAGTGGCTGCTCATCACACATGACAGGAGACAAAACCAAGTTTTCATTTCTTATACCTAGAGAAAAAGTTTTTGTCACATATGGTAACAATCAAAAGGGAAAGATACTCGGTATTGGAAGAATAGGCACACCCCCTCAAACAGTCATCGATAAAGTTCTTTACGTTGATGGTTTGATGCATAATCTTCTGAGTATTAGTCAACTATGTGATAAAGGTTTGAAAGTTGGTTTTATTAATGATATATGTGTTGTGAAAGATGTGAAAACTAAAGAAATTAAGTTTTCTGGGTATAAAGTAAATAAAGTCTTCATGATCTCCTTGGAAGAAATTCCACAAAATGTGAGATGCCTTTTGGCCAAGAATAATAGTGATTCATGGCTATGGCATAGAAGACTTGCTCATATTCACATAGATCATTTAAACAAACTAGTCAAGCATGATCTAGTTGTTGGGCTTCCAAAGATAAAATTCGAGAAAGACAAGCTTTGTGATGCATGTCAAAAGGGGAAGCAAACCAGAACATCCTTCAAACCAAAGAACATAGTTTCGACTTCAAGGCCCCTTCAATTGTTACATATGGATTTGTTCGGACCATCTAGAACAAAAAGCCTCGGAGGTAATCTCTATGCACTTGTTATTGTTGATGATTTCTCTAGATTTACATGGACATTGTTTCTGTCTCATAAGAATGAAGCCTTCAATGCATTCAAAAGATATGCAAGGCTTGTTCAAAATGAGAAGTCTTTAAAGATCTCTTCTATTAGAAGTGATCATGGTGGAGAATTTCAGAATCAACAATTCCAAGAACTATGTGATGAAAATGGAATATCACATAATTTCTCTACTCCGAGAACACCACAACAAAATGGTGTTGTAGAAAGGAAGAACAGATTACTTGAAGAATTAGCAAGAACCATGCTAAGTGAATCTAGTCTCCCTAAATATTTCTGGGCTGATGCTGTAAGTACTGCTTGCTATGTTTCCAATAGAGTTCTTATTAGACCTATTCTTAAGAACACTCCCTATGAACTCTACAAAGGAAGGAAACCAAACATCTCTCATCTACATGCTTTTGGATCAAAATGCTTTGTTTTGAATAATGGAAAGGAAAACCTTGGAAAGTTTGATGAAAAATCTGATGAAGGTATATTCCTTGGTTATTCTCTAACAAGCAAAGCATATAGAGTCTTTAACAAGAAAACTCTATCCGTGGAAGAATCCATACATGTTTCTTTTGATGAATCTAAATCTTCAATAGAAGATAAAGTCAATCTTCCAGATAATGAAGAAGAAGATATTATTGTAAGTGAAGATTCTCAAAAGGATGGAGATCAGAATCCAATACAAGAAGAGCACATTGAAAGTAATACTTATCAACTTCCAAAGGAATGGAGAACCCATAAGGATCATCCAGTTGATAATATTATTGGTGATATTTCTAGAGGCGTTTCTACAAGGCTACGCTTAAATGATTCAGTTTTGAATATGGCCTTTGTCTCTCAGATAGAACCATCAAAAGTAAATGATGCTCTAGAGGATGAATATTGGATTGTAGCAATGCAGGAAGAACTAAATCAATTTGAAAGGAATCAAGTTTGGGAACTTGTCCCTAAGCCTAGTGATAAACATGTTATTGGAACAAAGTGGGTATTTAGGAATAAATTAGATGAAAATGGTATCATAGTTAGGAACAAAGCAAGATTAGTTGCTCAAGGCTATAATCAAGAAGAAGGTATAGATTTTGATGAAACTTATGCACCAGTAGCAAGGTTGGAAGCCATAAGATTGTTATTAGCGTATGCTTGTTCTTTAAATTTTCCTTTGTATCAAATGGACGTCAGAAGTGCTTTCCTGAACGGATACATTCAAGAAGAAGTCTATGTGAAGCAACCTCCAGGATTTGAAGATCCAAAGTTCCCTTCACATGTCTTCAGATTAAAGAAGGCACTCTATGGTCTTAAGCAAGCCCCTCGTGCATGGTATGATAGATTAAGTACTTTCCTTTGTGATAAAGGATTTCAAAAGGGTAAGGCTGATACAACCTTGTTCATCAAAAGAACCAAAGGTAATACCTTATTAGTTCAAATTTACGTTGATGATATCATTTTTGGTGCAACTAACGAATCTCTCTGCAAAGATTTCTCTAACATGATGCAAGAAGAATTTGAGATGTCCATGATGGGACAATTAAATTTCTTTCTTGGTTTGCAAATCAAGCAATCACATGATGGAATATTCATCAATCAATCAAAGTTTTGCAAGGAATTATTAAAGAAATATGACTTGGATGATTGCAAAACCATAGCCACACCAATGGGGTCTAACACATATTTAGATCAAGATGAATCTGGTAATCAAGTTGATATTACCAAATATAGAGGTATGATCGGATCTCTTCTATATTTAACTGCAAGTAGACCTGATATAATGTTTAGTGTGTGTCTATGTGCTAGATATCAAGCATCTCCTAAGGAATCACATTTGAGTTCTGTTAAACGGATTTTCAAATATTTGAAAGGAACTACAAATGTTGGTTTGTGGTATCCCAAAGGAAGTGTTTGTGATTTGATTGGGTATTCTAATTCTGATTATGCTGGTTGTAAAACTGAAAGAAAAAGCACAAGCGGTACTTGTCACTTGTTAGGAAATGCTCTTGTCTCTTGGTCTTGCAAGAAACAAGCATGTGTTGCTCTAAGTACTGCAGAAGCAGAATACATTGCTGCAGGAAGTTGTTGTGCACAAACTCTATGGCTCAAACAACAACTCAAAGATTATGGCTTAGAGCTGGGCTGCATTCCAATCAAATGTGACAACACAAGTGCCATTAACCTCACTAAAAACCCTATCATGCATTCTCGAACTAAGCATATTGATATACGACATCATTTTCTTCGAGATCATGTTATGAGGAAAGATATTGAGATTTCATTTGTGGATACACATAATCAATTAGCAGATATCTTTACTAAGCCTCTTCCTAAGGAATCATTCTTCAAGATAAAAAGAGAATTAGGCATATTAGATGAGCATGACATTTAAGGTAACATGTTATTTGCATAATCTTTATGATGAATATATGTTTATATGCATTTGGATAGATTATGTGCTTAAGTGTTTATATTTAAATATGTTACATAAGATTCTAGAGCCTAGAATTTACAAAATTGTCATAGTAATCGATTACCATAGGTCCTGTAATCGATTATCCATGCTCTAAGTCCTCGTGCCTGGTATCACTATCTGAGTAATCAATTATCATAACTGCTATAATCGGTTACATGTTCAAAATTTGAAAAATTTTCAAATTTACAACTGCTGTAATCGATTACTTTAACTACCGTAATCGATTACATACACGATTTTCCCTATAAAATCAGCATTTGTCTATTGCCTTTTGCCTACCTTCCTACCTATACAATCCATCTCCTTCTAAGTCTTGTTTCGCCATGGGGTCTCTTCCACGTCCTTCAAATGTCTCCTCTCCAATCAATGCTCCTCGAAGGGAATCCTCCACTGATCCTTTGGTGCTGTCTCGCTATCGCATCGATGTTCAAACAAATGGTGCATCGGCTGGACTGTCTCCATTTTATACCATCCCTTCAAATTTCTCACAAGAAACCAAGGTTATCCTTGAAAGAATGGATATTCTGTCACTTCGTCTTTCTCAAAAGTTAGGCCAACTGGAGGATACCATTCGGTCTCGCTTTATACTTGTGGAAAATCGCATTGAGGCCGTACACTCCTTCATGCGTAAAGAGATTGAGAGCCTTCAGGACCTTGACCCTTCTGAGAACTCTGAGGATTCTAGTCAAGCTTAAGTTCTGAAGTCTTGTGTCTACATATAGTTATCTACTTACTATTAGGATTTCCCTCTCTTGTTGTAATCTCTCTACTACATATGTTTGTCATGTTTTACTATGTGTAACTTATGTATTTACTCTCTTATATATATATATAAGTGCTGGTTATTCATATTTTACATCTTTACCCCTATCCCCTATGTTTTATTTTGCAATATATACTTGTGTGTATACCTGCACTTTTTTGGCCTTTTCTTCTTTTTGATGAAGTCAAAAGGGGGAGAAAGGCTCTGTGCTCTTAAAGATCATATGCAGGAATTCAACAAGTACTTTAGAAAGGGGGAGAAATATCAGAAATACTAGATTCCATCAAATAGGGGGAGTTCAGCATCAAGAATGCATATATGATCTTCAAGTATCAAGAATGTGTTTGCCATCATCAAAAAGGGGGAGATTGTGAAGAAGGTCTTGCTCCTGACCCTGGCTGTGGTTTTGATGACGACAAATTCATCAACAAAAAGAAGAAAAGAAGACTTCAAAGAAACAAGCACTACAAGTCCATCAATAGTCTAGAAGTCTTAGTATTAGGTGAGTTATGCTTCCAAAGGTCTATTAAAGCATAAAGGCTCTTAAAACACCTAATCTAATCAAGCTAAGTGTTTTCATAACTTAAAAGAAGTAGAAAACCTTAAGCCAGTCTCAAAGAATCAAGTTTCTGGAAAATGGGCTTCTGTGTAATCGATTGCAGCTTTCTGGTAATCGATTACACCTAGGCAAGTAATCGATTACTCATGGCTTGTAATCGATTACATGTTTGAAATTCAAATTCAAACTGAAACGGTCATTAGTGTAATCGATTACACTAAGTGTGGTAATCGATTACCAGAACGAAAAAGTGCATCTTTTCATGAACCATTGTGTCCCAAACCTTTTGAAAAGGGTTGTGATGGTTCAAGGACGTTTCCCTTGCCTATATAAAGTCCATTTGAGTCCAGAAAACATAACATACACAAGACACAACAAGAGACAACACATTACACATGAGAAAACACCATTAGGCCAAAACTTTGTCAAAATTAGTTCATCTTTTAGAACTTAAACTTTTTGGAGCCTAAATTCTGAGTTCATGATCTTCATGTCAATAAGAACACTTTAGTTGTTCATATCTTGAAGAACTCAGAATTGTATTATGCTTAAAATCCTTAAAGCATAATTTCTCATGATCAATCCAATTGTATGTTAAAGGATTGATACAGCCAATTGTAACATCTTCTTCATCTCTTTCTGTAAGATTGAGTTTTCACCGTGGTATTCGGTGAAAGGTTGTTGTCACTGAAAGTGGTATACTTTCAGGGTTGTAATTGAAGGTGGTTTAGCCTTCAAGGTCTGAGGGTGGTTTGCCTTCAGGAACTAAAAGCGGTTTGCTTTCAGGGGCTGTTGAAAGTGGTTTGCTTTCACAGGATATTGGTAGAAATTCTTGGGGTCCTTGGGTTAGGAACTTGTAAGAGATTTTTATCAATAGTGGAAAAATCCTCAAGGGGTTTTCTTGAGGGACTGGACGTAGCCTTCGGTGGATTGAAGGTGAACCAGGATAAAATCTTGTGTGTGATTTCTTTTATCCTTCATATTTACTTTCAAGTATCGCTCAATTCCGCTGCAATCATAACGATCGTTTCGTGATCATCGTAAACTTGAAAGTAACAATTTCAATAAGGCGAAAATTGGGGCAACACTGATTCACCCCCCCTCTCAGGTTGCTATCTGTACTAACAGCTACGTCCAGTCCCTCAAAGAAACCCTTTGAGGATTTTTCCACTATTGATAAAAATCTCTTACAAGTTCCTAATCCAAGGACCCCAAGAATTTCTACCAATACCCTGTGAAAGCAAACCACTTTCAACAGCCCCTGAAAGCAAACCGCTTTCAGTTCCTGATGGCAAACCACCCTCAGACCTTGAAGGCTAAACCACCTTCAATCAATACCCTGAAAGTATACCACTTTCAGTGACAACAGCCCTTCACCGAATACCACGGTGAAAACTCAATCTTATAGAAAGAGATGAAGAAGAGTTTACAATTTGGCTGTATCAATCCTTTAACATGAAAATGGATTGATCATGAGAATTTATGCTTTAAGGCTTTTAAGAATAATACAATTCTGAGTTCTTCAAGATATGAACAACTAAAGTGTTCTTATAGACATGAAGATCATGAACTCAGAATTTAGGCTCTAAAATGTTTAAGTTCTAAAAGATGAACTAATTTTGACAAAGCTTTGGCCTAATGTTGTATTCTCATGTGTTGTGTGTTGTCTTTTTGTGTTCTGGACTCAAATGGACTTTATATAGGCAAGGGAAACGTCCTTGAACCATCACAACCCTTTTCAAAAGGTTTGGGACACAATGGTTCATAAAAAGATGTAACTTTTCGTTCTGGTAATCGATTACATCAGTTAGTGTAATCGATTACACTAATAGCCGTTTCAGTTTGAATTTGAATTTCAAACATGTAATCGATTACAAACAACAAGTAATCGATTACTTGCCTACGTGTAATCGATTACCAGAATCCTGAAATCGATTACACTGAAGTCCATCTTCCAGAAACTTGATCCTTTGAGATCGGCTTAAGGTTTTCTACTTCTTTTAAGTTATGAAAACACTTAGCTTGATTAGTTTAGGTGTTTTAAGAGCCTTTATGCTTTAATTGACCTTTAGAAGCATAACTCACCTAAACTAAGACTTCTAGACTATTGATGAACTTTGTAGCGTTGTTTCTTCGAAGTCTTCTTTTCTTCTTTTTGTTGATGAGTTTGTCGTCATCAAAACCACAGCCAGGGTCAGGAGCAAGACCTTCTTCACAATCTCCCCCTTTTTGATGATGGCAAACGCATTCTTGATACTTGAAGATCATATTGGAAATTTTGTTGAAGAACTCCCCCTGATTGATGTAATCTTGTATTTCTCCCCCTTTCTAATGGACTTGTTGAAATCCTGCATATGATCTTTAATAGCACAGAACCTTTCTCCCCCTTTTGACTTCATCAAAAAGAAGAAAAGGCCAAAAATACAGGCATATATATCCATACAAGTATATTGCAAAATAAAGCATGGGGGTAAAGGGGTAAAGATGTAAATCAAGAATAAAACACAACCAGCACTTATATTATAAATACATGAAAGCAAATGCATAGATTACATATGGTAGAAGCATAACACACATAAGTAGTAGAGGAGTTACAGCAAAGAAGGAAGCCTATTTGTAAAATGGGGAAATCCTAGTAGTAATTATATAACTATAGTAAGACCAGGTCTTCAGAATCTATGCTTGACTAGAATCCTCGGAATTCTCAGAGGGATCAAGATCCTGGAGACTCTCAATTTCTTTGCGCTTGAAGGAGTGTACTGCCTCTATGCGATTTTCCACAAGTAGAAATCGAGATTGAATGGTGTCTTCCAGTTGTCCCAACTTTTGAGAGAGACGAAGTGACAGGATGTCCATTCTTTCGAGGATGACCTTGGTTTCTTGTGAGAAATTGGAAGGAATGGTATAAAATGGAGACAGTCCAGCCGATGCAGCATTTGTCTGAACATCAATGCGGTATCGAGACAGCACCAAGGGATCAGTGGAGGAATCCCTTCGAGGAGCATTGATTGGAGAGGAGACATTGGAGGGACGAGGAAGAGACCCCATGGCGAAACAAGATTCAGAAGAAGATGGATTGTGTATGTAGAAAGGTAGGCAAAAGGCAATAGACAAATGCTGATTTTATAGAGAAAATCGTGTGTGTAATCGATTATGCCAGTTAGAGTAATCGATTACGGCAGTTTCAAATTTGAAAATATTCAAATTTTTAATGTGTAATCGATTACAGCAGTTAGGGTAATCGATTACTTATAGAATTCTAACAGGCACGAGGACTGAGATCAAGGATAATCGATTACAGGGACTAAGGTAATCGATTACTAAGACATTTTTATGAGTCCTAGGTTCTAGAATCCTATGTAACATATTTTAAATACATATTGAAGCACATAATTAAGCTAAATGCATATAAACATATACTATCATAATGATTATGCAACAAAACATGTTACTTTAAATGTCATGCTCATCTAATATGCCTAATTCTCTTCTAATCTTGAAGAATGAATCTTTAGGAAGAGACTTAGTAAAGATATCTGCTAATTGATTATGAGTATCCACAAAAGAAATCTCAATATCTTTCCTCATAACATGATCTCGAAGGAAATGATGTCTTATATCAATATGCTTAGTTCGAGAATGCATGATGGGATTTTTAGTGAGATTTATGGCACTTGTGTTGTCACATTTAATTGAAATGCAGCCCAGCTCTAAGCCATAATCTTTGAGTTGTTGTTTGAGCCATAGAGTTTGTGCACAACAACTTCCTGCAGCAATATATTCTGCTTCAGCAGTACTTAGAGCAACACATGCTTATTTCTTGCAAGACCAAGAGACAAGAGCATTTCCTAACAAGTGACAAGTACCACTAGTACTTTTTCTTTCAGTTTTACAACCAGCATAATCAGAATCAGAATACCCAATCAAATCACAAACACTCCCTTTGGGATACCACAAACCAACACTTGTAGTTCCTCTTAAGTATTTGAAAATCCGCTTAACGGAACTCAAATGTGATTCCTTAGGAGATGCTTGATATCTAGCACATAGACACACACTAAACATAATATCAGGTCTACTTGCAGTTAAGTATAAAAAAGATCCGATCATACCTCTATATTTAGTAATGTCTACTGGAACACCGGATACATCCTTATCTAAATATGTATTAGACCCCATTGGTGTGGCTATGGCTTTGCAATCATCCAAATCATATTTCCTTAATAATTCCTTGCAAAACTTTGATTGATTGACGAATATTCCATCACGTGATTGCTTGATTTGCAACCCAAGAAAGAAATTTAATTGTCCCATCATAGACATCTCAAATTCTTCTTGCATCATGTTAGAGAAATCCTTACAGAGAGATTCGTTAGCTGCACCAAAGATAATATCATCAACATAGATTTGAACTAATAAAGTATTACCTTTGGTTCTTTTGATGAACAAGGTTGTATCAGCCTTACCCTTTTGGAATCCTTTTTCACAAAGGAATGTGCTTAATCTATCATACCATGCACGTGGGGCTTGCTTAAGACCATAGAGTGCCTTCTTTAATCTGAAGACATGTGAAGGGAACTTTGGATCTTCAAATCCTGGAGGTTGCTTCACATAGACTTCTTCTTGAATATACCCGTTCAGGAAAACACTTTTGACGTCCATTTGATATAATGGAAAATTTAAAGAGCAAGCATACGCCAATAGAAGTCTTATTGCTTCCAACCTTGCTACTGGTGCATATGTTTCATCAAAATCTATACCTTCTTCTTGATTATAACCTTGAGCAACTAATCTTGCTTTGTTCCTAACTATGATACCATTTTCATCTAACTTATTTCTAAATACCCACTTTGTTCCAATAATATGCTTATCACTAGGCTTTGGAACAAGTTCCCAAACTTGATTCCTTTCAAATTGGTTTAGTTCTTCCTGCATTGCTACAATCCAATACTCATCCTCCAGAGCATCATTTACTTTTGATGGTTCTATTTGTGAGACAAAGGCCATATTCAAAACTGAATCATTTAAGCGTAGCCTTGTAGAAACGCCTCTAGAGATATCACCAATAATATTATCAACTGGATGGTCCCTATGGGTTCTCCATTCCTTTGGAAGTTGATAAGTATCATCTTCAATGTGCTCTTCTTGTATTGGATTTTGATCTCCATCCTTTTGAGAATCTTCATTGGCAATGATGTCTTCTTCTTCATTATCTGGAAGATTTACTTTATCTTCAATTGAAGATTTAGATTCATCAAAAGAGACATGTATGGATTCTTCCACAGATAGAGTTTTCTTGTTAAAGACTCTATATGCTTTGCTTGTTAAATAAAAACCAAGGAATATACCTTCATCTGATTTTTCATCAAATTTACCAAGGTTTTCCTTTCCATTATTCAATACAAAGCACTTTGATCCAAAAGCAGGTAGATGAGAGATATTTTGTTTCCTTCCTTTGTAGAGTTCATAGGGGTTTTTTTTCAGTATAGGCCTAATAAGAACTCTATTGGAAACATAGCAAGCAGTACTTACAGCATCAGCCCAGAAATATTTAGGAAGGCTTGACTCACTTAGCATGGTTCTTGCTAATTCTTCAAGTAACCTGTTCTTCCTTTCTACAACACCATTTTGTTGTGGTGTTCTCGGAGTAGAGAAATTATGTGATATTCCATTCTCATCACATAGTTCTTGAAATTGTTGATTCTGAAATTCTCCACCATGATCACTTCTAATAGAAGAGATCTTTAAAGACTTCTCATTTTGAACTAGCCTTGCATATCTCTTGAATGCATTGAAGGCTTCATTCTTATGAGGCAAGAATATCGTCCATGTAAACCTAGAGAAATCATCAACAATAACAAGTGCATAGAAATTACCTCCGAGGCTTTTTGTTCTTGAAGGTCCGAACAGATCCATATGTAGCAATTGAAGGGGCCTTGAAGTCGAAACTATGTTCTTTGGTTTGAAAGACATTCTGGTTTGCTTCCCTTTTTGACATGCATCACAAAGCTTGTCTTTTTCGAATCTTATCTTTGGAAGCCCAACAACTAGATCATGCTTGACTAGTTTGTTTAAGTGATCTATGTGTATATGAGCAAGTCTTCTATGCCATAGCCATGAATCACTATTGTTCTTGGCCAAAAGGCATCTTACGCTTTGTGGAATTTCATCCAAGGAGATCATGAAGACTTTGTTTACTTTATATCCAGAAAACTTAATTTCTTTAGTTTTCACATCTTTTACTACACATATATCATTAATAAAACCAACTTTCAAACCTTTGTCACATAGTTGACTGATACTTAGAAGATTATGCATCAAACCATCAACGTAAAGAACTTTATCGATGACTGTTTGAGGGGGTATGCCTATTCTTCCAATACCGAGTATCTTTCCCTTTTGATTGTTACCATATGTGACAAAACCTTTTTCCCTAGGTATAAGAAAAGAAAACTTGGTTTTGTCTCCTGTCATGTGTGATGAGCAGCCACTATCAAGATACCATAAATCCTTTGCTGCTTTCATACACACCTACATGACAAAGTTCAGAGATGGGTATTAGGAACCCAACAAGTTTTGGGTCCTTCTAAGTTAACATCCTTTCTAATCCAAATGTACTCCCTATTTGGTACTCCTACATGTTTGTAGTAACATCTACTAGGGGTATGTCCTATTTTGTTACAATAAGTGCAAGAATAATGATTGTAACTAGATGTTTGTCTAGGAGAGGAATGGATCTTCTTAGGAGGTTGATAATGAAATTGCAAGTGTACAATTTACTATCGCGTAATATAAAAGATTATCGAACCCAAGGGATAGGTGTTCTTATTGATATAAAATTTAGTACTTAAGCATAAAAATAAAAAGATAGAAATATGAAGTTGGTTTAGAACAAAGATATAACAATAGCATAAAATGATAAGAAATAAGATGAGAGGAATTTAAGCTCTTGGGTTGATTTACATAATCTATAAAACATGC
This sequence comes from Acmispon strigosus, assembly GCA_030819835.1. Lineage (NCBI taxonomy): Eukaryota > Viridiplantae > Streptophyta > Magnoliopsida > Fabales > Fabaceae > Acmispon > Acmispon strigosus. The sequence goes on along the minus strand of JAUAMA010000004.1, from coordinate 13,090,549 downwards.
TAGAAAACTCTTACTAAATTTCTGAACTTTAAATTCAAATTCATGGTGCTATAGCCTAAGTTTCTACACCCTAATGGCCTTAAGAAATGTAGAACTTCCTTTCCTAATTACTAACTCCATAGCATTGGTTATTAGTTAATTAGAGAAGAAGATGAAGAGAGAATTCGGGCCAACACAAAGCTACGTCCATCCTTATAGCCTTAAGAAATGTATACTTATAACCTTTTTTATTTCCTATTTCCCTTACTACTTACCAAATGGCCTTATGAATAAGTAGAAAGCATGAAACCTTTTGCGCATAAAGATTAATGAAGAACAAAGAAATAAACATGAATAGAAAATATTATTCAGAAATGTAAAAGAAAACTAGAACATGAATTATAAATTAAAACAACCCAAAAACTTAAAAGAAGAATTAGCCAAGCATGGCTAAAAGAATCATTGAATTACCCTGGATAGGAGCTCAAGTATGGCTTCCCACAAGTCCTAGGAACAATGATCTTTGAGGGAGAAAGAGAGAATACTTGTTGTATTCTATGAAGGTGTGCTTTACAAGTGAAGAAAAGGGTCATATTTATAGTAAAAATCCAGCCTCCAACGCTTCAGCGCTAGAATTCCCAACGCTTGGGCGCTGGAAGCATTAAAAATCCACTGTCAGATCGAGGGCCAGCACATGAGCGCTGGCTTCCTAGCGCTGCAGCGCTGGGACCTGCTGTTTCAGCTCCAAGTTTTCCTTCCTTCTTCATGGTTAGTGGGATTTAAATGCCATCAAAAGCCACTACTCAGCCCTTGTTTAATTCTGAAACTTCTCCTCCACTACCATCAATTCCTTCAAGCTTATTTTCCATGTGCTAATTTGAAGAGAGTTGCTTCATATTCCTCTTTTTCACTTTGGTCCTCTCTTGGTTAGCACTTCAATTCAAGCCCTCATCTTCTCTCAAACTTCACTTTCAGCCCTCCACTCTTGAACTTTCACATTTTGGACCTTGATTTCCTGAAACTTTACAAAGTGGTCCCTGGACAAAAATGATAACTAAACCAACTTTTCCTAAAAATATAAAATTGCTATAAAAGTTCCTAAAAATATAAAATATAGGTAGAAAAACAAATAAAATCTAATCTATATGCAAAATGCAAAATAAATATAAAATCTACATAAAAACAATAAAAAACCTACATGAGACTCAAAAATAATAAAATAAAAAGACTAAAAAGACCCTAAAATTATCATATAAAATCCACTCATCACACCACTATACCCAACGACAGCTTGTCCTCAAGCGACAAAACTTAAAGAAAAACTCGTCCCTGAGTTTTGAGAAAGTTTTTATCCGATTGAAATATGATAATTTTCCAGAAAGCTTAGCGGATAAGGAAGACATGCATGTTTTATAGACCAAGAATCAAGAAAGTTAGGCTTGGCTTTCAACATGTTTGAGTTCATCAATTAAGCTCACAAAATAATATTCTCCATGAAAACAAGAAAGCTCAATAATCCTGCCTATAATTCAAATCAAAACTGAAGTAAAGCAACCAAGTGATTTTGAAGAGATTTTTAAGGTTGTAACTTGGCCAAAGGGTTGAACAATTTAAAGGTATGGATTTCAAGAAATTGGCAACTCTAGTGGCTGACTCAGAAACTTGTTGTTAAGTGATTTTTCAACTAATAGCTCAACAATTAACACAAGGGTTCTCTCAATTTTTTCCTTTTCTTTTTCTCTTCTTTTTTTAAACAAAGTAGTGGAATGTATGGGATGAATGACTTGAATTTTACTCCCCTCATACTCTTTCTCACCCCACTACTTCATTATTTTTTCTAAGGCACATACCTTATTTTTTTTTTTCAATTTTTTCTTCATCTTTTTCAGAGAAAAACCCATAAACAAAGCTCTATCAATTTAGCACATGAATCACAATAACAACTCAAGATTTATCACACAAAGTAGGCTCCAAAGAATGACTCTTTTAAGGCTCAAAAGGGGCTACTAGTGGATATAACATTTCAAGCAAAAATCTGAGTTTTCAAAAATGCCTATAATCTCTTCTCAACTCACAAAGTGAACAAAACTCCAATCAACATGTAACACAAGGCAGAAAAATTTCACAATCATGCATCAGAGACCTCAGCTCTCAGAAAAAGATAGGGTAAGTGGTACCCTTTTTAGAACTCAGAAAAACCCTTGCCAATAACCCAACAATCAAGATATCAAAATCAATTCTACAGCATGCAATCCTAACTGCTTCAAAACATAGAACTTTTCACAAAGCAGTTCAATCAGATAAAGCATTTCACAAAGCTATAGCAACATTCAGAATGGATAATATACTCAAGACTCATGCAAAAAGAAAACAGAAAAACTAAACTAAAAATAAAACTAAAAACAATAAAAAGAAAAACAAAAAACTAAGAAGCTGGTATAGTAACAAATTTTCCACAAAGGTCCAAGGGAACCTCAATGTAAAAAATCAAATTGAACACTTAAGTTCAAGAGGGTTCTTCCTCCTTTTGGTACCTATCCTGTAACAATGAACAAACAAAAGTCTCACAAGTAGAAACTTGCTTGACTTGTTAGTTCCAAAATCAGCACAAAAGATTATGGGTTGAAAAATTGTGTCCACCTTTTAAAAACAAGAATTCTTGAGTTCCCAAAAATTAAAACCAGTTTAGAACCAAGGGAAAACTCAAAGAACCTTAAAAATTTCAGAGAATGGTGAACACAAAATTTATTAAAAACTAAAAATAGCAAACAAAAGTAAAAACAGCAAACTGCCCGAGCTCCAGCGCTTGAGCGTTGGGGATGCCAACGCTTGGGCGCTGGATTAAAACAGAAACTGGGCAATCAGAGGTGCAAAGCAGGGGCCTAACGCTTGAGCGTTGGCCTCCAGCGCTGGAGCGCTGGCCTCTCCTGCAGCAAAAACATAGAGTTTTTTTTTCTTTTATTTATTTACAAGAGTGATACAAAAAATTAAATGACAGAATTATAAACTATCCTAAGTTGGGTTGTCTCCCAACCAGCTCATTGTTAAGGTCCGAGATAGACCCTTCCACTAATCACTTTCAACCGGGGTCTATTACAAAATTCTTTAGACCCCGCAAATCATGTATATTTTGGCACAAAAGCAACATGGTGCCACATGAATTTTCAGCTAACAAGGTAACAACATTTAAATTAAAAATGGAAGGAATAAATAAATTTTCCCTTCCCTGTTCTGCTCCTTGCTTTTCTGAACCTATAGCATAGGTTCCTTGAGGTTCTTCTTCCTCCATCTCCAATTTGTCTTCAAAGACAAATTTTACAATGGAAGTTTCTTTTACCTCCTCTTTTTGTACCACAAATTCACTTTCATGAATAAGTGGTTGTTGTTTATCCCCGGGCTGCCTCATTACAATGCCTTGTATCTTTACTTGTAGAATCTCCCTGGCCTTACATTCTTGCTCAGGACTTGGCAAAAATCCGGATTTCCTCTTGCAATCTATATCAGAGTAAAACTCTCTAACTAGAGTGAAGATATCCTGCTTCGACTTCTCATATTCCTTTTCAACCTCAGCCCGGATTTTTGCCTTCCTTTGCTCAAATGTTTCAGCCATTGCTATACCTGACAATACTTAGCAAACAAAATTAGCAGCACCAGTTCATCACAAAATTTTTTTTTTTTTTTTATATTTTTTTATATTTTTTTTTTTTATAAACAAAAAGTACTAAACAATATAATAACAAGAACCTATCCCCGGCAACGACGCCAAAAACTTGATAATGAAATTGCAAGTGTACAATTTACTATCGCGTAATATAAAAGATTATCGAACCCAAGGGATAGGTGTTCTTATTGATATAAAATTTAGTACTTAAGCATAAAAATAAAAAGATAGAAATATGAAGTTGGTTTAGAACAAAGATATAACAATAGCATAAAATGATAAGAAATAAGATGAGAGGAATTTAAGCTCTTGGGTTGATTTACATAATCTATAAAACATGCTAGAAAACTCTTACTAAATTTCTGAACTTTAAATTCAAATTCATGGTGCTATAGCCTAAGTTTCTACACCCTAATGGCCTTAAGAAATGTAGAACTTCCTTTCCTAATTACTAACTCCATAGCATTGGTTATTAGTTAATTAGAGAAGAAGATGAAGAGAGAATTCGGGCCAACACAAAGCTACGTCCATCCTTATAGCCTTAAGAAATGTATACTTATAACCTTTTTTATTTCCTATTTCCCTTACTACTTACCAAATGGCCTTATGAATAAGTAGAAAGCATGAAACCTTTTGCGCATAAAGATTAATGAAGAACAAAGAAATAAACATGAATAGAAAATATTATTCAGAAATGTAAAAGAAAACTAGAACATGAATTATAAATTAAAACAACCCAAAAACTTAAAAGAAGAATTAGCCAAGCATGGCTAAAAGAATCATTGAATTACCCTGGATAGGAGCTCAAGTATGGCTTCCCACAAGTCCTAGGAACAATGATCTTTGAGGGAGAAAGAGAGAATACTTGTTGTATTCTATGAAGGTGTGCTTTACAAGTGAAGAAAAGGGTCATATTTATAGTAAAAATCCAGCCTCCAACGCTTCAGCGCTAGAATTCCCAACGCTTGGGCGTTGGAAGCATTAAAAATCCACTGTCAGATCGAGGGCCAGCACATGAGCGCTGGCTTCCCAGCGCTGCAGCGCTGGGACCTGCTGTTTCAGCTCCAAGTTTTCCTTCCTTCTTCATGGTTAGTGGGATTTAAATGCCATCAAAAGCCACTACTCAGCCCTTGTTTAATTCTGAAACTTCTCCTCCACTACCATCAATTCCTTCAAGCTTATTTTCCATGTGCTAATTTGAAGAGAGTTGCTTCATATTCCTCTTTTTCACTTTGGTCCTCTCTTGGTTAGCACTTCAATTCAAGCCCTCATCTTCTCTCAAACTTCACTTTCAGCCCTCCACTCTTGAACTTTCACATTTTGGACCTTGATTTCCTGAAACTTTACAAAGTGGTCCCTGGACAAAAATGATAACTAAACCAGCTTTTCCTAAAAATATAAAATTGCTATAAAAGTTCCTAAAAATATAAAATATAGGTAGAAAAACAAATAAAATCTAATCTATATGCAAAATGCAAAATAAATATAAAATCTACATAAAAACAATAAAAAACCTACATGAGACTCAAAAATAATAAAATAAAAAGACTAAAAAGACCCTAAAATTATCATATAAAATCCACTCATCAGAGGTCTGTTTTGATTATTCTTCCTATTGTTCATACTCCTAAAAGAATTGGTCTTAATACCTTTAGAAGATCCTTCCACCATGTTTGGTTTTACAAACACAGTTTTCTTGAATTCCTTAGTCTTTGGGTGAGAAATATATCCTAAACCTGACTTATTGTTTGAATGTCTTTGTACACTTAGAATATCATCTAACTTCTGTTTTCCCTTATTGAAGTTATGAACTCTTTGTTGAAGGTTATCTATCTTTTCTTCTAAAGAACTACACTTAGTGCATTTATGAGTAATATCTAACTTAGATTTTACTATGTCTAGTTCTTCTAGTAAAGTCCCACACTTACTTTCTAAGGATGAAATCAAATCATTTTGCCTAGTACTAACATTAGTAAATTCTTGACATAATTTAAACATATTTTCCATGGTAAACTTTAAATCATGAAAAGACATAGAATTGTCACTAACCTGGGAATCTTCAACATCTGAATCATGTGAAGCCATCAAAGCAACTTGTGCTTCTTCTTTATCAGAGTCTGATGATGAACTTACTTCATTATCATCCCAAGCCAAATATGCTCTTCGTGTAGGTTGATCCTTTTTCTCGAATTTATCTCTTAGACCATGTTTCTTCTTCTGAAGATTTGGACATTCTGACTTGAAGTGTCCCGGCTTGCCACATTCGAAACATGTGATCTTTTGAGAGGAAGATGATTCATTGTTCTTTTGGAAAGATTTGTTGTTGTTGAATTTCACACCTTTTCTCTTAAGAAACTTTCCAAAATTCTTTACTAGTAGATTCACATTCCCATTGTCTTCTTCTTCAGAATCTGCATCATAATCTTCTTTGATGCTTTCTTTTGCTTTTAGGGAAATGGATCGATACTTCTTCTCATGTTGTTCATTTTCTTCCAAACGATTCAATTCCAACTCGTGTTCTTGGAGTTTTCCAAAAAGAGTTGCAAGAGTCATATTTGATAAACTCTTCTTCTCTGAGATGGCTGTTACTTTTGGTTGCCATACTCTTGTAAGTGATCTTAGAACTTTCATGTTCAAGTCACTGTTTGAAAATTGTCTACCAAGAGCAATCAAATGATTAATTAAATGAGTGAATCGTTTTTGCATATCTAATACCTTTTCTCCTGGAAGCATTCTGAACATTTCATATTCCTGAGATAGAGTATTGATCTTTGATCTCTTGACTTCATCTGTTCCTTCATGAGTCACCATCAACGTATCCCATATTTCTTTTGATGTAGTGCACGTTGATACTCTGAAAAATTCATCCATTCCAAGGGCAGATGTAAGGATGTTCATTCCTTTGAGATCATATTGAACCTTCTTCTTTTCTTCTTCACTCCATGAACTTTCTGGTTTTACTTGTGAAGTTCCTTCTACTTCTGCTACAGGCACTAAGGGACCTTCTTCAATGGCTTTCCAAATTCCTGCGTCTAATGACTTTATGAATATCTTCATCTTGATTTTCCAGAAGTCATAGTGTTCTCCATTGAAGAATGGTGGCCTGTTTATGTTATGTCCTTCACTGGTTCCATGATTGGAAGAGGATGCCATCTTTTCCCGGATCTTAGGAATAATTACCTAAACTTCCGCTCTGATAGAAATTGTTAGAACAGATAGCAACCTGAGAGGGGGGGTGAATCAGTGTTGCCCCGATTTTCGCCTTATTGAAAATGTTACTTTCAAGATGATGATAATCACGAGATGATTGTTGTGATTGCAGCGGAATTGAGTATTGCTTGAAAGTAAGAGATGAAGGATGAAGGAAATGACACACAGAGTTTTATCCTGGTTCACCTTCAATCCACCGAAGGCTACGTCCAGTCCCTCAAAGAAACCCTTTGAGGATTTTTCCACTATTGATAAAAATCTCTTACAAGTTCCTAATCCAAGGACCCCAAGAATTTCTACCAATACCCTGTGAAAGCAAACCGCTTTCAGTTCCTGAAGGCAAACCACCCTCAAACCTTGAAGGCTAAACCACCTTCAATCAATACCCTGAAAGTATACCACTTTCAGTGACAACAACCCTTCACCGAATACCACGGTGAAAAATCAATCTTACAGAAAGAGATGAAGAAGAGTTTACAATTTGGCTGTATCAATCCTTTAACATGAAAATGGATTGATCATGAGAATTTATGCTTTAAGGCTTTTAAGCATAATACAATTCTGAGTTCTTCAAGATATGAACAACTAAAGTGTTCTTATAGACATGAAGATCATGAACTCAGAATTTAGGCTCTAAAATGTTTAAGTTCTAAAAGATGAACTAATTTTGACAAAGCTTTGGCCTAATGTTGTATTCTCATGTGTTGTGTGTTGTCTTTGTAAATCAAGTCTCGTCCTTGGACTCGACTGAGGTTTTGATGAAGACAAACACATCACAAAAAGAAGAAAGACTTCAGAAGAGAAAAGGAAGACTTCAAGAAGACTTCAAGAAAGAAAGGAACAAAAAGAAGAAAGACTTCAAGAAGACTTCAAGAAGACTTAAGAGAAGAAAGACTTCAAGAACCAGGCTCAGAACGTCAAGATCAAAACATGAAGGTTCTAGTTTTAAGTAAGTCTTGTCAACTTAGTGTGCTATGCTTTATTAAGGTTTAATTGCATTAGAAGGCTCATGAAAGATCAACTAATTGAGTACAATATGTTCTCACAAGTTAAACTTGGTAGGAACACTCAATTAGGGTTTAAGATGGTTAAAACTGAGTTCTGGACTGTCTGTAATCGATTACAGATGTGTGTAATCGATTACAGGATGTGTGTAATCGATTACCACAAGTGTGTAATCGATTACCAAGTTTGAAATTCAAATTCAAACTTCAACGGCATGGTGTAATCGATTACACTAACTGTGGTAATCGATTACCAGGTCGACAAATGTGTTATTTCATGAACCATTGTGTCTCAAACCCGTTGGGAAAGGTTGTGTTGGTTCATGGACGACCTCTAGTGCCTATATAAAGTCCTTAGACACTCAGAAACATCAATGACTTGGTCCATAACTTTCATATTCATTAAAGTCATCATTCTGAGTTTCGGTTCTCTCATTTTCATAAGAACACTCATGATGTTCAACATTTGAGAAACTCAGAATGGAAGAGCCTTCATTGTAGTTGCCTGGAGCATACAAACTAAGATCAATCCTTCTTGTCAAAAGGATTGAATCATGCATAGAAAAGGCATCTTCTTCTTCTTCTATTTGAATCATGTTGATTCTTTCACCGTAGTTTTCGGTGTTTGTAAAAAGGCCCTTTGAATCAAGTTTGATTCAAAGTCCACCGTGGTAATGCGGTGTCATCAGAAAGTGGTTTGCTTTCTGAAGCATGATGGGTTCTCTTAGGGTCCTTGGCACAAGTATTGCTAAGAAGACTTGATCAATCAGAAGTGGGTTGCTTCAGGAAGATTGATAAGATATCTTAGGGTCCTTGGTGCAAGCATTCGTTAAGAGTACTCGATCATGGGAAATCTTCACTGTGGAATTCAGTGGAGTGGTTCTTCAGAAAGTGGTAATCTTTCTGAGGGATTCTAACTTCACCGTGGTATTCGGTGAAGGGTTGTTGATTGAAGGTGGTTTAGCCTTCAAGGTCTGAGGGTGGTTTGCCTTCAGGAACTGAAAGCGGTTTGCTTTCAGGGGATGTTGAAAGTGCTTTGCTTTCACAGGATATTGGTAGAAATTCTTGGGGTCCTTGGGTTAGGAACTTGTAAGTGATTTTTATCAATAGTGGAAAAATCCTCAAGGGGTTTCTTTGAGGGACTGGACGTAGCCTTCGGTGGATTGAAGGTGAACCAGGATAAAACTCTCTGTGTAATTTCCTTCTCCTTCATCTTTTACTTTCAAGCAATTACAACATTCCGCTGCAACAACGTTTTTACGTTACAATTCTAATTGCGCTGAAAGTCGTTTGGTACTATTACGCGAAAATCGGGGCAACTCTGATTCACCCCCCCCCTCTCAGGTTGTTATCTGTACTAACAATTGGTATCAGAGCGGAAGTTTAGGTAAGTTATTCCTAAGATCCGGGAGAAGATAGCATCCTCATCTACAACAAGTACCAATGAAGGATTCAACATAAACAGGCCATCATTCTACAATGGAGAACTCTACGATTTCTGGAATATCAAGATGATGATCTTCATAAAGCCATTAGACGCGGGAATCTGGAAAGTCATTGAAGAAGATCTCCTTGGGCTTGTAGTAGAAGTTGAAGGAAGTTCACAGTCAGAACCAGAAAACACATGGAGTGACAAAGAAAAGAAGAATGTTCATCATGACTTAAAAAGGTATGAACATCTAGACTTCAGTCCTTGGTATGAAGAAATTCCTTAGGGTATCTACTTGCAAATCTTCAAAAGGAATATGGGATACTTTAATGGTTACACACGAAGGGACTGATGAAGTCAAAAGATTCAAAGATCAATATATTCTATCACAAGAATATGAGATGTTCAGAATATTGCCTGAAGAAAGCATACTTGATATGCAAAAGTGGTTCACACGATTATTGAATCACTTGGTTGTTCTTGGTAAGGAATTCTCTTATTATGCCATAAACATGAAAATGTTAAGATCCCTTACAAGAACATGGCAACCAAAAGAACACTTCTCTCTCAAAGAAGAAAAGTCTCTCCAACATGACTCTGGGTACTCCTTTGGAAAACTTCAAGAACATGATTTGAAGTTAAACAGACTTGAGCAATATGAGAACAACGAAAAGAGACATCGGTCTATTGCTCTAAAAGCCAAAGAAAGCATCAATGATGAATATGATTCAGAGTCAAAAGATGATAAGAACATGGTCTTAATAGTCAAGAATTTTCGAAGGTTCTTACAAAGAAAAAGGTATGAAGTCTACAAGTTTTCAAAAGGGAAATAAACCCTCCTCCTCTTCACAAAAGATCACATGTTATGAATATGGAAAATCTGGTCATATCAAATATGATTGTCCAAACATTCAAAAGAAGAAGCATGGACTAAAGGAGAAGTTTGAAAAGAAGGATTCAAACTCCAGAAGGGTATACATCGCTTGGTATGTCAATGACGTAGGCTCATAGTCAGAATCAGAGAAGGAAAAAGCACATCTTGCATTAATGGCATCTCAGATTTCTGACAAGGAAAATATCCAGGTTAGTACCAGTACTTTTTTTTCTAATGATTTAGATATGGAAAGTTTTCTTTAAGATGTGTCATAGTACTTCTAAATTTAGTGATAAAATACTATTAGTTCATCTTTAGAAGAAAAATATCAAATGCTTCAAATGGAATTAGATGATGTTAAATTTCTTAGGAGTAAACACATGCATGCTAATTCTTCTAGAAATATGAACTATAGGAACTACCCACAAAATGTCCCAAAACAATCCTAAAGATTCATTCTTTAAGATTAGAAGAAAATTAGGTACTTTAGATGAACATGATATTTAATTAGATATTTATCTAAGTATGTGTTTATATGTTACATTGCATGATCTTTATGTAAACTTATTTGATTGCATTGATTATATGATTATATGTTCCTCTAGAAATATGTTACATAGGAATTTATAGGTTAGAACTTATAAAAATGTTCTAGTAATCGATTACCATAGACCTGTAATCGATTAACCCTGTTCTCAGTCCTCGTGCCTGTTAAACTCGTCTAAGTAATCGATTACCATAACTGTTGTAATCGATTACATACTCATGCTATATAATCAAAGCATAAAATTTTCAATAGGAATTATTCTCAAATTGTTCCAAGACAACCTAGGAGACATTATGATATGCTTAGATGCAATATGAAGGTTATAGACTATATGCTTATAGTTATTGAAATAGAATAGGATATACTTCTAGTAGGTGTTATTATAGGAATATCAAGTAGGCAATGTATGTGGGTGGAGAAGACAATCAATAACTTAGAACCCAAAGCAACTTAGGAACTTGACATTTCTTTATGAGAATTTGTTTTGTAAGTGTATATTGAAACAGCAAAGGGTTTATGATATCTTAATAATGGCTGTACATCACACATGATTGGAAACAAAACAAAATCTTTTTATCTCACACCTAAGAGAAAAGGGATATGTCTCATATGAGAATATTGAAAAAGGGGTAATTCCTTAGCATAGGAAAAATAGGTACGCCTTCTCAAACCATATTAAAATAGAGCCATCTAAATTACATAATGCTTTAGGAAATAAGTATTGGATTCAAGCCACGCAACAAGAGTTGAACTAGTTTGAGAAATACCTAGTATGTATATCGGTTCCCTAAATGATAAGTATATCATTAAAGTCAAATAGATTCTTAGGAACAAATTAGAAGAACAAGAAATCTAGATAGAAAATTAGGCTAGATTAGTAGCACAAGGTTATAAGCTTGAAAGAAGAAAAAGAGTTCCAAAACAAAGAAGACAAACTTGGATGACAATGGAGCAAGTTCATCACTCAACTCAAAATGAGGAAGCATGTTACGCTTTAATGGCAACACATTATTCTGATAATGAGGTTAGTAATGAAATTTCATATGTTAAAATTATAAAGTATCTTTGTTTGATTGTATGATAGTTTCTTGAACATATATGAAGTTTATGCACATAAAAGTAGGATCATCTCATCTTTACAAAATAAAGCTAAAAACATAAAAGATAAGATAGATCTAGAATAAGATGTTCAAAGTGCTTTTACATACTTAGGTCCATGCATAAGCCTTAAGTCAAGAATTGATGAATTAACCTAAGTGGTAAAACAAAGTCATTAAAGAAACCAGGGAATCCCCAATAAAAGAATCATATGGGATACTAACCCAAAAGGACCCAAAGGAAATTGGGTATCTAGAAAAATACCATTTAGTCTATTTGAGCAAATGTGCATGAAGACCTTGTGTTTAGGATTGTCATATACAAAGGATGGTCTTCAAAGTCACAATATTAGAATATGGTATTAGTAATAAAGTTCTAAAAACAACCTTATATCCATCAAAAAGGGTATTAAATTGAATAGTAATGCATTCTTAGGCATTTGTATTTACATTATAGATCTTTGTTAGAGATATTCTTCATGTTGTGCCTATTATGTCTAAATTTTTAAGTTTTTAGTCATATTAATCGATTACATAGGATCAGTAATCGATTACAGGGATTATTCTGGCCCTGTTCCTTTTCCAGAAAGGAGGATAATCGATTACCCATGCAGTGTAATCGATTACCTCCTCGAATTTGAATCATTATTCAAATTTTTCAGTATGTAATCGATTACATAAAAGATAGTAATCGATTACATGCCCGATAATATATATTTTTCTGGGTTTTATGCTCATAATCGATTACATCCCCTCTGGTTCCTTCTCTCTCTCGTACGACACCAACACTTCGATTTTCCTCATATCTTCCACAATTCTTGTTCGTTCTCAAGAATTCTTTGTGGGTTTTGCTCCTAATATCCATCTCCATCTATTCATACTGCCAATTGTTGTTGAATTGGTCTGTATCAAAAAGCCCCAATTCGGTCCTGCTAAACCCTAGAACTCGAAAATTCTCAAATTCAGCTTCCATGGCCTCTTCCTCACGTAAACCTCTTCGTTCTAAGAACCCATCCATGGATGCCTTGGACCTCTCAAGGCTGTTGGCAACTGAAGAACAGAAACAACGATTTCTTGCTCACTTTCTTGATCGACCAGTTCTTACACCAAAGTATGGTGCTCTGGATTCTTTCTTGACAGCAGGGATGACATTTCCAACATTGCTTAATCATCAGGGACTTGACTCGTTCATTGAGATTAAAGGTAAATTCTTTCCCGAACTTGTCAGAGTCTTTTACTGTAATCTGATTAAGCGTGGTGGCAAAATATGCACATCTGTCAAAGGTATTGACATATCTCTGACCATTGATGAGTTGGGAGAATGTCTGTCTATTCCTAGCACCGGAGCAAAATTAGGTTCTGAATTGCCTTGCCCATGGGAAGATTATGATAAGCGATCTTTTTATTTATCTTTATGTCGCTTCACTGAGGAGCAAATTCAATCTAAAAAGCAGAGAGTTGATGGAAACCGTTCTAGAGACACCCTTGCTGTTGGGTTTCTCACTGTTGAAGACAGAATGCTTCACTATTTGCTCAGTTATGTGATCTTACCTCAAAGTTCTAATCATGCTCAGATAAGCAATCTAGAGTTACAAATTCTATATGACATGGTTTATCAAAAGTCTATTAATTGGGCTTATTTGGTAATGATACACATGATGCTGCATAAGGAAAGAACTAGCCCTCTTCCATTTGCTTCTGCAATTTCTATCATTCTGAAGAAGAAGGGTGTTCCTACTCATGGTGAATATTCTGTTAAAATGGATGGTAAGGGTCAGCACATTGATCTGAACATCCTGAACAAGATGGGATTCATTCAAGATGATGATGGATTCTTCAGGAACAAATCTGATCTACCATCTGAGGATCCTCCTGCTCCTACTCCTGCAGCATTCTTTCCTCCTTCTGAGAGTGTTCCTTCATCATCTGCTGGTATGGATGCCTCTACACAACTCATTCTTTCTCATCTGGCTGACATGCGGGCACACTTTGATCAGAGGTTTGATCACATGGAAGGACGGATCGAATCCATGTACACCACTCTTCGTGCGGATATGGATCGTCTTAGTCTTCGTGTTGATCGCATGGCTCCCTCTACCCATGACTCTTTTGATATCTCTGATGATTCTGAAGATTTCTAGACTATTTCTATCTTTACTTAGACTATCTCTATTTTCATTCGAACTATTTCTTTTGGGATTGTAATAGTTTAGTCTTATCTTCTGGATGTTTTTGGTTCTTTCTTGCACGTTTACTTATGTATTCTGAACTTAACTAGTTATGCTTTAAATTACGTGTGATGCATAAGTTTCTATATACTATCTTGCTTACCCCACTCCCCATGCCTTAAATATCTATACTAGTTGTTAGCATGTGTGGATTAACTTGGACTCATCTTCCTTTTGATGAAGTCAAAAGGGGGAGAAAGGGTTCTGTGCTTTGTAACGATTGTTTACAAGAAAGGCTACAAGTGGAACAAAAAGGGGGAGAAAAGTTCAGAGGAAGAAAAGTTCTGATATATATTATGCATGCCTCTCTATATCTCTATTATCCTGGAATATTTTGTATGGCTTTATCTTCTTTTTGATGATGTCAAAAGGGGGAGAAAAGTCTTGTGTATGCTTGATCATTTTTAGGATACTGTGCTTCATTTGCAAAACAAAGGGGGAGATATAATTGCAAAACCAAGGGGGAGATACAAGATAAGAAAGAAAGTCTAATGATCCATCAATGTTCAAGCATGATGTTTGTCATCATCAAAAAGGGGGAGATTGTAAATCAAGTCTCGTCCTTGGACTCGACTGAGGTTTTGATGAAGACAAACACATCACAAAAAGAAGAAAGACTTCAGAAGAGAAAAGGAAGACTTCAAGAAGACTTCAAGAAAGAAAGGAACAAAAAGAAGAAAGACTTCAAGAAGACTTAAGAGAAGAAAGACTTCAAGAACCAGGCTCAGAACGTCAAGATCAAAACATGAAGGTTCTAGTTTTAAGTAAGTCTTGTCAACTTAGTGTGCTATGATTTATTAAGGTTTAATTGCATTAGAAGGCTCATGAAAGATCAACTAATTGAGTACAATATGTTCTCACAAGTTAAACTTGGTAGGAACACTCAATTAGGGTTTAAGATGGTTAAAACTGAGTTCTGGACTGTCTGTAATCGATTACAGATGTGTGTAATCGATTACAGGATGTGTGTAATCGATTACCACAAGTGTGTAATCGATTACCAAGTTTGAAATTCAAATTCAAACTTCAACGGCATGGTGTAATCGATTACACTAACTGTGGTAATCGATTACCAGGTCGACAAATGTGTTATTTCATGAACCATTGTGTCTCAAACCCGTTGGGAAAGGTTGTGTTGGTTCATGGATGACCTCTAGTGCCTATATAAAGTCCTTAGACACTCAGAAACATCAATGACTTGGTCCATAACTTTCATATTCATTAAAGTCATCATTCTGAGTTTCGGTTCTCTCATTTTCATAAGAACACTCATGATGTTCAACATTTGAGAAACTCAGAATGGAAGAGCCTTCATTGTAGTTGCCTGGAGCATACAAACTAAGATCAATCCTTCTTGTCAAAAGGATTGAATCATGCATAGGAAAGGCATCTTCTTCTTCTTCTATTTGAATCATGTTGATTCTTTCACCGTAGTTTTCGGTGTTTGTAAAAAGGCCCTTTGAATCAAGTTTGATTCAAAGTCCACCGTGGTAATGCGGTGTCATCAGAAAGTGGTTTGCTTTCTGAAGCATGATGGGTTCTCTTAGGGTCCTTGGCACAAGTATTGCTAAGAAGACTTGATCAATCAGATGTGGGTTGCTTCAGGAAGATTGATAAGATATCTTAGGGTCCTTGGTGCAAGCATTCGTTAAGAGTACTCGATCATGGGAAATCTTCACTGTGGAATTCAGTGGAGTGGTTCTTCAGAAAGTGGTAATCTTTCTGAGGGATTCTAACTTCACCGTGGTATTCGGTGAAGGGTTGTTGATTGAAGGTGGTTTAGCCTTCAAGGTTTGAGGGTGGTTTGCCTTCAGGAACTGAAAGCGGTTTGCTTTCAGGGGCTGTTGAAAGTGGTTTGCTTTCACAGGATATTGGTAGAAATTCTTGGGGTCCTTGGGTTAGGAACTTGTAAGTGATTTTTATCAATAGTGGAAAAATCCTCAAGGGGTTTCTTTGAGGGACTGGACGTAGCCTTCGGTGGATTGAAGGTGAACCAGGATAAAACTCTCTGTGTCATTTCCTTCTCTTTCATCTTTTACTTTCAAGCAATTACAACATTCCGCTGCAACAACGTTCTTACGTTACAATTCTAATTGCGCTGAAAGTCGTTTGGTACTATTACGCGAAAATCGGGGCAACTCTGATTCACCCCCCCTCTCAGGTTGCTATCTGTACTAACAGTCTTTTTGTGTTCTGGACTCAAATGGACTTTATATAGGCAAGGGAAACGTCCTTGAACCATCACAAACCTTTTCAAAAGGTTTGGGACACAATGGTTCATGAAAAGATGTAACTTTTCGTTCTGGTAATCGATTACATCACTTAGTGTAATCGATTACACTAATAGTCGTTTCAGTTTGAATTTGAATTTCAAACATGTAATCGATTACAAACAACAAGTAATCGATTACTTGCCTACGTGTAATCGATTACCAGAATCCTGAAATCGATTACACTGAAGTCCATCTTCCAGAAACTTGATCCTTTGAGATCGGCTGAAGGTTTTCTACTTCTTTTAAGTTATGAAAACACTTAGCTTGATTAGTTTAGGTGTTTTAAGAGCCTTTATGCTTTAATAGACCTTTAGAAGCATAACTCACCTAAACTAAGACTTCGACTATTGATGAACTTTGTAGCGTTGTTTCTTCGAAGTCTTCTTTTCTTCTTTTTGTTGATGAGTTTGTCGTCATCAAAACCACAGCCAGGGTCAGGAGCAAGACCTTCTTCACAAGTAGTCCCAAGGGCAATGCGTGTGGGCGACCTTGTACTTCGAAAGCGAACTGGGACATCAGATGTTAATAAGCTAACACCATATTGGGAAGGGCCATATAAGATCACCGAATCTTTGGGCAACGAGGCGTATCATTTGGCGGACCTATCAGGAACAAGAATCCAGAGATCGTGGAACGCCTCTAATTTGAGGCATTATTATAGCTAAAATTGAACCCAGCAAGGGCGTGCTCTTTTCTCCTTATTGAGGAGTTTTTGATGAGGCGACCCTTGCGATAAAATTCGGCCGCCCCACATGTCAATAAAATGAAAATTGACACTAATGTGGGAACGCCCGAATAAAGGCCCAGGGAAGGTCTATTTATGATCAATAAAGTTGCAAATTGATAATACCATAGATGTGTAAATACCAAGGCCCAGTGGCGGTCTAAATTATAATTTTAATAATAAAAAGACATGGTCCAGTGGCGACCTAAGAAACTACCTTTCACCATTTCCAAGAAGCTAAGGGGGAATAACATCCTCTAGCCTGGCACATCGCCCCGTTCTCTGGGAGGGAGGGCGAGATGCGTGAACGGTGGTTCGCTTGGAACGACATGCGCGACCCATGTGCAATACGGCGAAGAATGCCCAGCCTTGATCATATTAAATCGAGTCAGTCTTTGAGACAAGCCCTGGGCAACCCCAGCGGCCACTAGGATCCAAGGCAAAAGTCTCACTGAGCAGAAGCCCCGCCTAGGTGGGCCAAAGCCTCATAATAGATGAATAGCACAAACACAGGTGTAACGACCGTGCCTAAAACTAAAAGTTCAAACAAACAGAGTCGCCACCGGTGTTATTTGGTTCGGGAAACATTGGTAAACCCGTATACGCAGTTTTTTATTCAGAAAAAAAGGTTTGGGTTCGGGAGTCTATTTATGCGTAGGGAAGGGTGGAGAATAAACCCCACAGCACCCCTAATGCATCCGTCTTAAGATGATAACCTTTAATTGTTTTGTGCATGTTTTAATTATTTAGAAAATATTGACTTACACCCTTTAAAGATATTAATATTCATGGTTTAATTATTAAAGAAAAAAAAATGTAACTTATGGAAATAATTTTTATTTTTTATTTTGAAGCGCCTGTCGAGACTTAACCCGTCCTACGTACCCTCCAAAGAGACGTCAAGGCTTACGTAGTTCTTTAATAAAGGTTTAAGGGTTTAATCCACTTATGCACGTGGTTCAGGGACTTAAACAATGTTAAGACTCAAAAACCTTGCATGCGAACAACACTTGAGAGAGACGCCCTATAGACGTTCTTAACAACGTTGTCGCGTGAGATGTATTGAGAATGTTTATCGTCATGGTCTTAAAAAGCTTCTGAAAAATATTTAGTTAATTTTCGCAATAAAGAATATTAATATAAAGTTTTCTTTTGTATGTTTTACTTCATTTAACAAAAAAAGATGTGAAATCCATCCACTCATACACGGGGTTCAGGGACTTAAACAATGTTAAGACTCAAAAACCCTTACGCGCGAACAACACTTGAGAGAGACGCCCTATATACGTTCTTAACAACGTTGTCGCGCGTCGCGTGTGATGAATTTCTTAATCTCTTAATGCGCTTCATGTCATCTTCGTTAATTCATTTCCACACTTGATCACCCTTACTCTAATTAATTTTTGGTACTAAATATAACATATCAACATTAGGACATTCACCTATTACTGTTAAATAATTCAAGTCCCTTCCACCTGGTTGACAAGAATAGTTTGGATGAATGAAAAAGAGAACTTTATCAATCTTGAATAACACTAGATTAAAAAAGAAACTTTATCATTGTTCAGTGATTGTGTTAGCAAGCTGGGAATTTGACCACCATATTAAACAGGGATTTTAATATCACCATAGAAAGAAAGTCTAACACCATTGTGTAATGATAGTACTATAACAGTGAAGAAATCAACTTGCACCTTCTATTATATGGAATATTCTTAGTTTTTAGTGTAGAAAACTAAGATACCAGTACATGGGGATAAGAGGGAAATTGTAGAAAAAAGACGTAACAGAAATATCAGGGAAGAAGAGAATGATCAGAGAGAAAACATTCACTACTAACAACAACCCTCACACCTTCCTTCCACTCCCCCAAATAACCAATCCTAATTCACTGTGATTCTAGCACCTTCCAGCTGGCCTTTTTCTCTCTCTTCCCACGTCCATATTCCTGAATTTTAGGGAATTCGTTATGCAAGCTTGTCCCACCATTTGCCTCATCATTCTTCACATGCCCACCACGTGCCTTGTCCTTCATTACATTGCCTTCCCCTTTTGAAACAACCTTGTCCTCAAGGTTGAAGTTTGGATAGCTAGCTCTTATGTCTTCTATATCCTCCCATGTAGCCTCCTCTTGTAAGCTATTTTCCCATTGAATAAGAATCTGAGTCCTCTGCTGCGACCCTTTGATGATGTCTCTAGTAGCTAACACCTTGATTGGCTGCATAATTGGTCCCATCTCTGAAACTGTTAATGGCAGAGGCATATAAGGTTCATCAAAATTTCCCTTGAACAGTTTCAACTGAGAGATATGAAAAATAGGGTGGATTCTTGCCGTTGAAGGTAGCTCCAATTTGTATGCCACAGTACCAATTTTAGCCAAGATTCTGAATGGTCCAAAATATCTCAAGGAGAGCTTCTGATTCTTTCTTAAAACAGCAGAATGTTGACGATATGGTTGTAACTTAACCAACACCTCATCCCCTACCTATAGTGTCACTTCCCTTCTCTTTTTGTCGGCTTGATTTTTCATAACTTGTTGTGCTCTCGACAAATTAGCTTTCAATTTAGCTATCAATTCATCTCTGCTCACCAACTTCTCTACAACATCTGGGGGGTCAGTTGTAGCATAATCATGCTTAACTAAGGTAGGTGGATCTCTCCCATACAAAGCCTTAAAGGGTGTCATGCCTGCACTCAAGTGATACGCAGTATTATACCAAAATTCTGCCCATGGAAGTGCCTTAACCCACCCTTTAGGATTCTCATAAGTAAGGCATCTGAGGTACATTTCCAAGCATTTGTTCAAAATCTCCGATTGGCCATCTGACTGAGGGTGGTAAGCAGATGACATGGCTAAGGTAGTCCCTTGTAATTTGAACAAATGTTGCCAAAAAGAACTAGTAAAAACTTTGTCTCTGTCAGACACAATTGATCTTGGCATACCATGTAATTTCACTATATTATTCATAAAGGCCTCAGCTACACTCTTACTATTATAATCAGCCTTTAATGGTAAAAAGTGAGCATATTTTGTTAGTCTATCAATTACTACCATAATGACAGATAACCCAGAGAAATTGGGTAAACCTGTTATAAAATCCATAGCTACATCTTCCCACACTTGTTCAGGTATAAGTAAAGGCTGTAGTAATCCTGCAGGTAGTGTGTTGGTTGTCTTGGCTTGTTGACAAATCAGACATTTATGCACAAATGCTTTGACATCATCTTGCATTTTGGGCCAATAAAATTGAGCTTTCAATCTAGCTAATGTTCTAGTTATGCCAGCATGACCACCTATAGGAGAGCTGTGGAATTCTTGAAGTAATTTCTGCACCAAGTCCGGTTCTGGTGGTATCATTAATCTGTCTTTCCAATAGAGTAAACCTTCTCTGGTTGTATATTGACTTGACCCAGTTGACGTTGTACAATCAGCAATAAGTTGTTTGAGATGAGGATCTGTAAGTAACTTAGCTCTTAATTCTTCTAAAAATAAAGAATGTGGCTCAGACCAAGCAAGCATAAACATTCTTGATAAGGCATCTGCAGCTTGATTGTCCTTCCCTGGCTTGTATTCAATTTTAAAGTCATACCCCAAAAATTTATGCAACCAGGATTGTTGTTCAGGTGTCTGAAGGGATTGATCCATCAAGCTCTTCAAACTTCTCTGGTCAGTTCTAATAATGAACTTGTGGCCCAACAGGTAATGTCTGAATTTAGCCAAAGCCTCTGTTATAGCCAATAACTCCCTCGTATATGCTGATTGGTTCTGCATTCTTGGTGATAATTTTTTTGAAAAATAAGCAATGGGGTGTCCATTTTGGCCCAATACAGCTCCCACCCCTATACCGGAGGCATCAGTCTCTAGAAAAAATGTTTGTGAGAAATCCGGTAAGCCCAACACTGGAGCTGTAGTCATGGCTGCCTTGAGCTTGAAGAATGCTGCCTCTGCTTCAGAATTCCATTTGAAACTGTCTTTTTTTAAAAGATCAGTTAATGGGGCAGCGATGTGAGCATAAGCTTTTATAAATCTTCTATAATATCCAGTAAGGCCTAAAAAACCCCTCAATTGTTTGAGATTGACTGGTATTGGCCAATTCACCACTGCTTGTACTTTACTTAGTTCCATTGATACTCCTTGACCCGATACCTTGTGGCCCAAGTACTCCACCTCATTAGCTCCAAAAGAGCATTTAGACAACCTGGCATATAGTTGATGATGCTGTAGTGTTTGTAGTACTGACTCTAAGTGCATCAAGTGGTCCTTCCAAGAAGCACTATATACCAATATATCATCAAAGAAAACTAAGACAAATTTTCTGAGAGCACTTTGAAAAATCTTATTCATAAGACACTGGAATGTTGCTGGTGCATTTGTCAACCCAAATGGCATAACCAACCATTCATAATGGCCATGATGAGTCCGAAAAGCAGTCTTGAATCTATCTTCCGAATGAACAAGAATCTGATGATATCCTGACCTTAAATCCAACTTGGAAAAATACTGAGCTCCATATAATTCATCTAACAATTCATCCACAGTTGGCATAGGAAAACTATCTTTCACAGTAATAGCATTAAGTGCCCTGTAATCAGTACAAAATCTCCAACTTCCATCCTTCTTCTTGACAAGCAAAATTGGTGAAGAAAAAGGACTATTACTTGGCTGTATGATACCTTGCTCTAGCATCTCCTGTACCATTTTTTCGATCTCCTCCTTTTGTATATGTGGATATCTGTATGGTCTTACCTTGACAGGTCCTGACCCTGGTATCAATGGAATGTGGTGGTCTTGTGCTCTTGGAGGTGGTAGTGTTGGAGATATCTGAAACACTTTAGCATAAGTGTGCAAAAGAATTGCTAACTCAGGCTCCATATCAGATGGTAATTCCAGCAATTGATCTTCTGGAACATCTTTTGGAACCACTTGTATAGCAAAACACTCCTCAATTGCCTTTGTGTTATGTAATCTTTTGAAATGGTGTAGTTGAGCAGGTGTAGCTTCTGTATTGTGTTCACCCTGCAGAGTGATGAACTGGGTATTTTGAAAAAACTTCAAAGTAAGTGCTCTATAATCAGCTACGTGTGCCCCTAGTGTTGCCAACCACGTAGAGCCTAAAATGACATCCGCACCAGAAATTTGCAATAAGTACACAGGAACTTTAATCTCTTGACCTTGGATTTGTATTGGCAATTGTTGAATCAATCCTTCAGCAGACAATGTTTGACCATTGCCAACTAGAACTCTAAGATTAGGAGATGGTTCTATAGGCAACTTCAACACATGAGCCACTCTAGGTTGAATAAAGTTGTCAGAGCTGCCTCCATCCACAAGGATCTTGACCTTGACACTTCCAACCTGTCCTGTAAATCTGATAGTACCCACAACATTTGATCCTCGCATAGCATTCAAAGATAAATGGTGTGTTTCATCCCTATTGACCACCTCTTCATTGACTGGTATCACTGGATCCTGTAGGAAATCATCATCTTCTTCTAACTGAAGCAACATAACTTGTCTATTAGGGCATTTATGGGACGGAGAAAATTTCTCATCACAAAAATAGCATAGGTTCTTTTCTCTTCTCAATTGAATTTCAGCAGGGGATATTTTTTTGATATTCTGATTTCTGTTGATGAATGGTTTGGTGTGTGGTGTTGGTAAGAGTGGTGGAAGGGTAGATTTAGAGTTGGTATCTGTTTTTTGGTTATTTGGTGGGTTTTTTGAAGGGTAATTGAAGCTAGTGGTTGGGTTCCTGGTTATATATGAGGTTGATTTTGGCTTATGATGTGGGAAGTATTTTTCTTCAAACAGTTTAGCAAGAGCTACAGCTTTAGTTAAAGTTCTGGGCTCCATAGCTTTGATATCCCTGCTAATATCATCTTGCAGACCACTTATAAAACAATCCAAAATGGCTTCAGCACTTAAGCCATCTACCCTATTAACAAGTGCAGTAAATTGCATGTAATAATCATTGACAGAAGCAGATTGAGTGAGTTTAAACAAGGTAGCACGAGGACACTCATATGCAGAAGGACCAAAATCAAGTTCTAAGGCTCTTGTGAGCTCTGACCATAAGGCGAATGGTTCAGTTTTC
The DNA here is from genome assembly GCA_030819835.1 of Acmispon strigosus. Lineage (NCBI taxonomy): Eukaryota > Viridiplantae > Streptophyta > Magnoliopsida > Fabales > Fabaceae > Acmispon > Acmispon strigosus. The sequence goes on along the minus strand of JAUAMA010000004.1, from coordinate 13,067,428 downwards.
TGAATCATTTGATACCAAGGCACAACTTCATGATCAAGATGAACAGAAGCGATAATCAATCTATCAACATCAGGTGTAGCATAGTAATCAAAGAATTGTTCTGCTTTGAAGATCCAATCCATCACATTCTTACCATCGAATCGGGGAAAATCGAGTTTGACAGATCTCACCTGGAGTGAATTTCTAGCATGTTCTTTGCTTGAGTTCAGAACACCATGGGAAGACCCTGGAAGGTTCTGCAAACGTTGCAACACTTGAGCCAAAACTGCATTAAGCTGAGTGAATTGAGAATCACTTGTCGTTTGAAGCAACGCCATCTTTTCAACTTGAGCTTGATTTGCCGCTTCCAACCGATCCATCCGAGTCTGCATAGCTTCACTGACACGAGCAATGTCCTCAGAATTCTTCTTAAGCTCGGTGTAAATTTCTTTCATCCTTGTGTTGTCTGCCATGATGATATGAAAGCACCAATGTAATGATAGTACTATAACAGTGAAGAAATCAACTTGCACCTTCTATTATATGGAATATTCTTAGTTTTTAGTGTAGAAAACTAAGATACCAATACATGGGGATAAGAGGGAAATTGTAGAAAAAAGACGTAACAGAAATATCAGGGAAGAAGAGAATGATCAGAGAGAAAACATTCACTACTAACAACAACCCTCACACCTTCCTTCCACTCCCCCAAATAACCAATCCTAATTCACTGTGATTCTAGCACCTTCCAGCTGGCCTTTTTCTCTCTCTTCCCACGTCCATATTCCTGAATTTTAGGGAATTCGTTATGCAAGCTTGTCCCACCATTTCCCTCATCATTCTTCACATGCCCACCACGTGCCTTGTCCTTCATTACACATTGCTCAACAAGACAGAACCTTATTATCATGTTAAAAAAGGAAGATAGAAATTAGCTTGATCATCATCAGATCAAGGCAAGCAAGGAACCTTAGAAAAACATTAACACTTTGAAGTTCTGGCCGTCGATTAAATTTTCCAAGGTCACAGAATTGATTAGAGATGAGAAAGTTCCAACCTTTATGATAAACCAACTTCAAGGAAGACAAACAAACATTTATTCGCACTGAACCAACAAGCATTCATAGGACAAGCAGTCACTCACAGAGCTAGAAGATTAAACATGGTTCAAACCCAAAATCACAGTCCCAAAATTACAGTTTCAGCAAAACAAACACATATAGCATAATAGATGAGAGAAAAAGAAAGACAACCAACCCAGAAAGAGGAAAAAAAATAACAGGGGGAAGCTCTCAACAGCAACGGTTATGGATTCAGAGGAAACGACAGCGGCGGCAGTGCTCGAAACGGTGTGGCAAGGCAGCAGACAGCTTCGAACCAGAGAAGAAAGGAGGCGACGGTGAAAGTCCAGAACAGGGGGAGAGAGCGCGCGGTGATGGGACGACGCCAAACTCTGGAACGGACCAGTGGTGGTGACGCTCTGAACGGTGGTAAGCAGAATCAGGGGCGCGGCGGCTGTGAGGAAAAAGACAAAGTGAGAAGGAGCGGTGGCTTGGATGGAAGAGGAAGGAGTGGAGGTCCGGTGGCTGGTGAGGTAGAAGAGAAATGGTCGAGGTTGAGAGAGAAAGAGGATGGCGGCGCTGGGTAAGGAGAGAAGAATGAGGGTTTTGGTTGAGAGAAGAGGAAGAGGGTGGTCAGCTAGGGTTTTTCTTCTTAGGTGAGTAAGTGAATAGTGAAAAAATGGTTGCCCCGGAACCCGAGGAAGGTGGGCTTAAATAGTAGAAAAATTAGGGTTTTGGGTGGGAGAAATTACCAGAGTGCCCTTCCCTTGCTGCTACGGTTTCTGTTTCTGCTGGGCTGGCTGGCCTCCTTCATCCCCTGTTGGGCCAGCTTTGGCTGCCCGACCTTTTTCTCCCTTCTTCTTATTTTTTCGTTTTTTTATGTGGCTGATGGGCCACCCCTTTTTTCGGCTGAAGTTAGCCTCTCTGTTTTTAAGCATGTTGGGCTCTTTTTCCTTTTATTTTTGTCTCTTTCACAAATAATTAAAAGTCTAAACACGTTAATGTAATCCTTCTTCATTCTTTTTCTTTCCTCATTTTTTTTAATTAAGAGAAGACAACTAATTAATTAAAACTAAGGGAAAAATGAGGTGTTTACAACAGGGCGTGCGGGACATTACGTGGCTCATAAAATTAAGCCTTGGCCGCCCTAGCTGCGTAAGACCAAGCCACACAAAGCCTCGTTAGAAGAGCCATGCGAGTACGACTCGTTACGCGAGCAGAAACCATGCGTGCAAAGCTTAACGGTCCGGATGCAACCATAAACTTTTTTGTTATTACTAGAGCCCAGTGGCGATGTCTAACAGCTGTTTTATTTTCAAAAATGACCACAGGCGACAATTACAATTACTATCTTCAAAACTTAAGTTGCAAAGGCACTCTTGGCTTTATATTTTACAGAATGGCGACTTTAAATATTACTTCTTTATGATAGTCCAAGGGCAGCTTATGGAATAAATTATAAAACTTGTCCTTTTTAGTTCATTGGAGACTTAGTACTAGAAAAACTTTTTGATGGCCCTAAAGATACGTTTTGAACAGAAGCGTGGTGACAAGTCCGGCTTATACCATTGATTTTTCAATCAATTTAGAATCTTAATCAATGATGGAAGCAGCCACCTAAGTATTAAATATCAACAATATAAGAAAAATTAAATAACTGCAAAGGCTGATATAGATAAAAAAATTTCATTGATTTTAAGATGACAGGTACATAGGGAGCGCAAAAGCGGACAAGATTGAAAGAAGGGCGGACAAAACCTGAAAGAACACAATACAACAAAACTACAAGACAAGGCACCTAAGCTTGAGTGTTTTCACATTCCTTTCCAAGGACGACCTCTTCGTCTTCTTCATACTCGGAGTCCTCGCCCACTAGACCATTGGTGGTCACATCTTTCCATTTCCCCATGCGGGAAACATCAGCATCCGGAAAGAGGAACCGCACTTGGGCTTTGGCAGATTCAAAGCCCTCAATAAACCTTTTAGCACTCTTAGCGCCAAAGTCATCTTGAAGGGTAGACAGCTTCATAGCTACAGTGGCAGCCTTGGACTTCGTCTTGGCTAGTTCTTCAGTCGCCACGCTTAGCTTTTCATTCGCTGCGCTCAGCTCCTTCTGAGTTTCGGCCAAGACGGCGTCGGCAGTCGCCTTCTTATCAGCAAGGGACTTGGAAAAGGTGGCTTCAAGACTTTGTTTTTTCGTTATGAAGTCCTTTTCCAAGTTGGACTTTTGAGTCGCTAGAGCCTCATCCTGGCGAGCTTCTGCATCTACAAGTTGTTTTTTCAAATTAGCTTTCTCAGTACGCCAACTTTCTCGCTCAGCCGCCATATCGTTGGCTTCCCGAAATCAAGATTCATTATCAGCCAAAGTCTTCTCAAGCTAATTGTTGATATCGGCCAACCTTTTAGCTTTGGTGTCCAGCGAAGTGACCCTCTGGGTGCGGTCAGATATAGCTTTCAAGCGCCAGCTGGCGACGGCTAAGCTATACTTGAGAACATTATTCCCAAGCGCAAGAAAATTGTTGCATGCGGGATCCTGGAAGTAGCGGCGAAGAGACATGTTATCCTCAACAAATTGCACAGCGCGTCAAGGATATTTTCTTAGTGGCCTTTGCTATTTGCATATTTGCCCGCGTCACCTTCCGGACCTACGAAGGCGGCCTCTTTTCTAACTTTAAGAGGGGGGGGCGAGAGGAAGATTCGGTTTTTGCAATGCCAAAGTGTTTTCGACCGCCACAGCAGGGGTAGTTGAGTCGACAGTTACCTGCCCCTCAGCAGGCCTCGCCTCGGCGTGACAAGGGCTCTCAGTTGCATGCACACTTTTCCATACAACAATTTATTGAATGGAACTGCCACCGACTAGCCCGCTACTCGACCGACCACTTTGCACTTGAGGAGTAGGTCGAGCTGTGTGATGGCGAGCCTTCTTGCGGGTGGGATTTTCAACTTGGACATTTCCAGAAGCAGAGTCACGACGACAATGGGCGTGAAGGTCCAAATCCACCTTTGACATCTTGTATTGGTTCACTGTACGAAAGAACAAAAAAAAATTAAAAGGTAACACATAAGAGCTAAATATGGCGTGGTAAAGAGATAAACTCACTCAAGTGTGGCGTCGCATTGCCCTTCATATGGGCATGTATTAAATTACCAACATGGATGGAGTCTACCATGCAAAGGTATTTTATAATAAACCACTCCTCGTCCGTGAGGGCTTCATCCTCAATAGTGAGGGCAAGTTTGGCGACTCCGTCCAATAGGGCGGGAACCGCATAAGACCCGATTCATCATGTCTAAGAAGGTGAGGGATATTGGGACTATCCACTATTTTGAAGAACCGACTCTTCCATTGGTCATGAATGTTACTTTTCCAGGGTTTGAACCTGGACCTCGAAGGTTTGGCTGTCAGGGAAATCCATGAACTTATGGGCGCCACGTCTAACCCCTTCTTGCTAGGGGGCACACACTTATAAAAGAAAAAAAATATTTGATATGTTGGGGAAATCCCAAGAGTTTCACATAAAATTTCAAAACCCCCGATGAAGGCCCAAGAGTTAGGATTTAATTGAGTGGGGCCGACTGAAAAGGCTTTCAGTACCTCACTAATAAAAGGAGAAAAAGTAAGCCGTATGCCAAGATCTTCGAACATGTAAGAATATGCATAAAATAAGGGAACAGTGGTTTTGAGAAGAAAGACTTAAGAGAAGAAAGACTTCAAGAACCAGGCTCAGAACGTCAAGATCAAAACATGAAGGTTCTAGTTTTAAGAAAGTCTTGTCAACTTAGTGTGCTATGCTTTATTAAGGTTTAATTGCATTTGAAGGCTCATGAAAGATCAACTAATTGAGTACAATATGTTCTCACAAGTTAAACTTGGTAGGAACACTCAATTAGGGTTTAAGATGGTTAAAACTGAGTTCTGGACTGTCTGTAATCGATTACAGATGTGTGTAATCGATTACAGGATGTGTGTAATCGATTACCACAAGTGTGTAATCGATTACCACAAGTATGTAATCGATTACCAAGTTTGAAATTTGAATTCAAACTTCAACGGCATGATGTAATCGATTACACTAACTGCTGTAATCGATTACCAGGTCGACAGATGTGTTTTTTCATGAACCATTGTGTCTCAAACCGGTTGGGAAAGGTTGTGTTGGTTCATGGACGACCTCTAGTGCCTATATAAAGTCCCTAGACACTCAGAAACATCAATGACTTGGTCCATAACTTTCATATTCATTAAAGTCATCATTCTGAGTTTCGATTCTCTCATTTTCATAAGAACACTCATGATGTTCAACATTTGAGAAACTCATAATGGAAGAGCCTTCATTGTAATTGCTTGGAGCATACAAACTAAGATCAATCCATCATGTCAAAAGGATTGAATCATTCATAGAAAAGGCATCTTCTTCTTCTATTCGAATCATGTTGATTCTTTCACCGTAGTTTTCGGTGGTTGTAAAAAGGCCCTTTGAATCAAGTTTGATTCAAAGTCCACCGTGGTAATACGGTGTCATCAGAAAGTGGTTTGCTTTCTGAGGCTTGATGGGTCCTCTTAGGGTCCTTGGCACAAGTATTGCTAAGAAGACTTGATCAATCAGAAGTGGGTTGCTTCAGCAAGATTGATAAGATATCTTAGAGTCCTTGGTGCAAGTATCCGTAAGAGTACTTGATCATGGGAAATCTTCACTGTGGAATTCAGTGGAGTGGTTCTTCAGAAAGTGGTAATCTTTCTGAGGGATCCTAACTTCACCGTGGTATTCGGTGAAGGGTTGTTGATTGAAGGTGGTTTAGCCTTCAAGGTCTGAGGGTGGTTTGCCTTCAGGAACTGAAAGTGGTTTGCTTTCAGGGGCTGTTGAAAGTGGTTTACTTTCACAGGATATTGGTAGGAATTCTTGGGGTCCTTGGGTTAGGAACTTGTAAGTAATTTTTATCAATAGTGGAAAAATCCTCAAGGGGTTTCTTTGAGGGACTGGACGTAGTCTTCGGTGGATTGAAGGTGAACCAGGATAAAACTCTCTGTGTCATTTCCTTCATCCTTCATCTTTTACTTTCAAGCAATTACAATATTCCGCTGCAACAACGTTCTTACGTTACAACTCTAATTGCGCTGAAAGTCGTTTGGTACTATTACGCAAAAATCGGGGCAACTCTGATTCACCCCCCCCTCTCAGGTTGCTATCTGTACTAACAGTATTTGTAATGTAAGGGGGTGAGAATTTGTAATCTGTTGGGCTTGATTATCGAGGCCCATAGGCCTGTTAGAATTAATGACATATATGACTCCTTCCCTTATAAATAGCTATTAGGGGACTCATGTAAAGGGTTCACAATTTTCTCTGAATATTTCAGTAATAACACTTCTCTCCTATACTTCTCTCCATCCGAGAACACCCCCCCTCAACTTAAGCTTGTTCTAAGGCTTTATCTCATCTTTCCCCCTTTTTCTAAGGCTTTTTTTGCTATTTTCTATTCTCTCCCCCTTTTTCATCAGCAAAACAACAAACAAAGGTTCAAGCAGATGATATATATATATATAAGGCAATCATGGAAATAAAAATCATAGAAAAATGATAGAAAAACCATTAAGGCAAACTATTTAATAATTGTTAGGGTAAAGAATCTGAACAGTAAGTAAAAGAATAGAAAATAAAAGAGAAGGAAGGGATAGAAAAATTGAAGGGTTTCTTTATGTCAGTTTGTCCAAGATTTTGACCATCATCATCTCCAGAGTGGTGAATTTGGCATCAAACTTTGCGTCCAATTCTTCAATGCACTTCTCATTCTTCTTGTCCATTTCTTCAAGTAGCTTCTCATTCTTGGCGTCCAAGTCTTCAATTCGCTTTTCATTCCTCGAAGCTAAGGATTTAATATCCTCTCGGTGTGAAGAAGGTCTTGCTCCTGACCCTGGCTGAGGTTTTGATGACGACAAACTCATCGGCAAAAGAAGAAAAGAAGACTTAGAGGAAACAGTGCTATAAATTTCAACATCTACCTAAAAGTCTTAGTTTAGGTGAGTTATGCTTCTAAAGGCTTCTCAAAGCATAAAGGCTCCTTAAAACATCTAAGCTAATCAAGTTTAATGTTTTCATAAGTTAAAAGAAGTAGTATATCTCAAGCCGATCTTAAAAGTTCAAGTTTCTGGACATTGGACTTGAGTGTAATCGATTTCACCTTTCTGGTAATCGATTACACCTAGGCAAGTAATCGATTACTTCTTGCCTGTAATCGATTACATGTTTGAATTTGAAATTCAAACAGCAACGGCTTTTAGTGTAATCGATTACCTAAGTAATGTAATCGATTACCTAGCCGAAAAGTTGCATATTTTCATGAACCATTGTGTCTCAAACCTTTTGGGAAGGGTTGGATTGGTTCAAGGTCGTTCCTCTTGCCTATATAAAGTCCATTTGAGTCCAGAAACATAACAACACATGAGAATACATCATTAGGCCAAAGCTTTGCCAAAATTGTTCATTCATTAAGTCTTTTGATACTTAAAATTTCAAAAGAGCCTAAATTCTGAGTTCATGATCTTCATTGTTAAGAGAACACTCTAGTTGTTCATATCTTGAGGAACTTAGAATCTTATTATACTTAAGAGCCTTAAAGCATAATTCTCATGATCAATCCGCTTGTATGTTAAAGGATTGATACAACCATATTGTAAACTCTTCTTCATCTCTTTCTGGTAGATTGAGTATTCACCGTGGGTCTCGGTGAAGGGTTGTTGTTACTGAAAGTGGTGTACTTTCAGGGTGTGGATTGAAGGTGGTTTAGCCTTCAAGGTCTGAAGGTGGTTTGCCTTCAGGGACTGAAAGTGGTGTGCTTTCAGGGGCTGTTGAAAGTGGTGTACTTTCACAGGTGGTTGATAGAAATTCTTAAGGTACTTGGTGTAAGGACTTGTAAGATATTTTTATCAATAGTAGAAAAATCCTCAAGGGGTTTTCTTGAGGGACTGGACGTAGCCTTCGGTGGATAGAAGGTGAACCAGGATAAATTTCTGTGTGTGAATTCTTCTACCCTTCATCTTTACTTTCAAGCAACGCTTATTTCCGCTGCAATCGTTTGTATTTACATTCATCTTGAAAGTAAGAAGGTATCAAGGCGAAAATCGGGTAAACCTGATTCAGCCCCCCTCTCAGGTTGCTATCTTGACCAACAATTGGTATCAGAGCGTAAGTTTAGGTAAGTTGCTCCTAAGATCCGGGAAAAGATGGCATCCTCTTCCAGTCATGGAACCAGTGAAGGATTCAACATAAACAGACCACCATACTTCAATGGAGACCACTATGACTTCTGGAAGATCAAGATGAAAATCTTTATAAAGTCATTAGACGTGGAAATATGGAAAGCCATTAAAGAAGGTCCGTTTGTACCTATGAATGAAGTGGGAGACAGTAGACAACCAAAACCAGAAAACACTTGGAATGAAGAAGAAAAGAAGAAGGTTCAGTATGATCTCAAAGGAATGAATATTCTTACATCTGCTCTTGGCATGGATGATTTTTTCAGAGTTTCAACATGTACAACATCGAAAGAAATATGGGATACTTTGATGGTGACTCATGAAGGAATAGATGAAGTCAAGAGATCAAAAATCAATACTCTATCTCAAGAATATGAAATGTTCAGAATGCTTCCAGGAGAAAAGGTATTGGATATGCAAAAACGATTCTCTCATTTGATTAACCATTTGATTGCTCTTGTTAAACAGTTTTCAAACAGTGACTTGAACATGAAAGTCCTAAGATCACTCACAAGAGCATGGCAACCAAAGGTTACAACGATTTCAGAGAAGAAGAGTTTGTCTAATATGACTCTTGCAACTCTCTTTGGAAAACTCCAAGAACACGAGTTGGAATTGAATCGTTTGGAGGAACATGAACAACATGAGAAGAAATATCGATCCATTTCCCTAAAGGCAAAGGAAATCATCAAAGATGATTATGATGCAGATTCTGAAGAAGAAGAAAATGGGAATATGAATCTTCTAGTGAAGAACTTTGGAAAGTTTCTCAAAAGAAAAGGTATGAAATTTAACAATAATAGATCTTTCCAAAGGAATAATGAGTCCTCCTCTTCTCAAAAGATCACATGCTTCGAATGTGGAAAACCTTGACACATCAAGTTAGAATGTCCAAATCTTCAAAGGAAGAAACATGGTCTGAAGGACAAATTTGAAAAGAAGGATCAACCCACACAAAGAGCATACTTGGCATGGGATGAAAATGAAGTAAGTTCATCATCAGATTCTGACAAAGAAGAAGCACAAGTTGCATTAATGGCTTCACATGATTCAGATGCTGAGGATATCCAGGTTAGTGATAATTCTTTTTCATTTCATGATTTAAAATATGCTATAGAGAATGTGTTTAAATTATGTCAAAGTTTCTCTAAGGTTAGTACTAAGCAGAATGATTTAATCTCATCTTTAGAAAATAAGTGTAGAAATTTACAAGAGGAATTAGACATAGTGAAATCTAAGTTAGATATTTCACATGAGTGCACTAAGTGTAGTTCTTTAGAAGAAAAGATAGATAATCTTCAACAAAGGGTTCATAACTTCAACACAGGTAAACAAAATTTAGATGATATTCTAAGTGTGCAAAGGCACTCAAACAATAAGTTTGGACTAGGATATACATCTCATCCAAAGACAAAAGAAGTTAAGAAAATTGTGTTTGTAAAACCAAACAAAGTGGAAGGGTCTTCTAAAAATACTAAGAATAGTTCTTTTAGGAGTATGAAAAATAGGAAAAGTAATTATCATAGACCTCCTAAGAAGATCAATCCTTCTCCTAGGCAAACATCAAGTTACAACCAATATTCATGTACTTATTGTAATAAAATAGGACATAGCCCTAGTAGATGTTATTACAAGAATGTTGGAGTACCAAACAAGGAATATATATGGGTTAGGAAGAACACCAACTTAGAAGGACCCAAAGCATATTGGGATCCTAATCCCCATGTCTGAACTTTGTCATGTAGGTGTGCATGAAAGCAGCAAAGGACTTATGGTATCTTGATAGTGGCTGCTCGTCACACATGACAGGAGACAAAACAAAGTTCTCATTTCTTATACCTAGAGAAAAAGGATTTGTCACATATGGAAACAATCAAAAAGGAAAGATACTTGGTATTGGAAGAATAGGTACACCCCCTCAAACGGTCATCGACAAGGTTTTATATGTTGATGGCTTGATGCATAATCTTCTAAGTATCAGTCAACTTTGTGACAAAGGTTTGAAAGTTGGTTTCGTCAAAGATATCTGTGTGGTAAAGGATGTGAAAACTAAAGAGATTAAGTTTTCCGGATATAAAGTCAATAAGGTCTTCATGATATCCTTGGATGAAATTCCACCGAGTGTTAGATGCCTTCTGGCCAAGAACAACAATGATTCATGGCTCTGGCATAGAAGACTGGCTCATATACACATAGATCATTTAAATAAACTAGCCAAGCATGATCTAGTTGTTGGACTTCCGAAGATAAGATTTGAGAAAGACAAGCTTTGTGATGCATGTCAAAAGGGGAAGCAAACCAGAACATCTTTCAAGCCAAAGTATATAGTCTCAACTACAAGACCTCTCCAATTACTTCATATGGATTTGTTTGGACCATCAAGAACTAAGAGTTTTGGAGGTAACTATTATGCCCTTGTTACTGTTGATGATTTCTCTAGATTTACCTGGACATTATTCTTGCCTCATAAGAATGAAGCCTTCAACGCATTCAAAAGATATGCAAGGCTTGTTCAAAATGAAAAGGCTTTAAAGATCTCTTCTATTAGAAGTGATCATGGTGGAGAGTTTCAGAATCATCAATTTCAGGAATTATGTGATGAGAATGGAATATCACATAACTTCTCTCCTTCAAGAACACCACAACAAAATGCTGTTGTAGAAAGGAAGAACAGATTACTTGAAGAACTAGCAAGGACCATGCTAAGTGAATTTAACCTTCCAAATTACTTCTGGGCTGATGCTGTAAGTACTGCTTGTTATGTTTCCAATAGAGTTCTTATTAGACCTATTCTGCAAAAAAAAACCCTATGAACTCTACAAAGGAAGGAAACCAAATATTGCTCATCTACATGCTTTTGGATCAAAATGCTTTGTCTTGAACAATGGAAAGGAAAACCTTGGTAAGTTTGATGAAAAATCTGATGAAGGTATATTCCTTGGTTATTCTCTAACAAGCAAAGCATATAGAGTCTTTAACAAGAAAGCTCTATCTATAGAAGAATCCATACATGTTACCTTTGATGAGTCTAATTCTTCAAAAGAAGATACAGTCAATCTTCCAGATAATGATGAGGAAGATAGTATTATCAATGAAGGATCATCCAGTTGATAATATCATTGGTGATATTTTCTACAAGGCTACGCTTAAATGATTCAGTATTGAATATGGCCTTTGTCTCTCAAATAGAACCCTCAAAAGTGAATGATGCTCTTGAAGATGAGTACTGGATTGTGGCAATGCAGGAGGAACTAAACCAATTTGAAAGGAATCAAGTTTGGGAATTGGTTCCTAAGCTCACTGACAAGCATGTCATTGGAACAAAATGGGTGTTCAGAAATAAACTGGATGAAAATGGTATTATTGTCAGGAACAAAGCAAGACTGGTTGCACAAGGATATAATCAAGAAGAAGGCATTGATTTTGATGAAACCTATGCACCAGTAGCAAGGTTGGAAGCCATAAGACTTCTGTTGGCATATGCATGTTCTTTAAACTTTCCATTGTATCAAATGGATGTTAAAAGTGCTTTCCTGAACGGATTCATTCAAGAAGAAGTTTATGTGAAGCAACCTCCAGGATTTGAAGATCCCAAGTACCCTTCATATGTCTTCAGGTTAAAGAAGGCACTCTATGGTCTTAAACAAGCCCCTCGTGCATGATATTATTAGTTTATTAGTTCAAGAAGGCACTCTTTGTGAAAAAGGATTTCAAAAGGGTAAGGCTGACATAACCTTGTTTATCAAGAAAACCAAAGGTAATACTTTATTAGTTCAAATTTATGTGGATGATATTATTTTTGGTTCAACTAACGAATCTGTGTAAGGATTTCTCTAATATGATGCAAGAGGAATTTGAGATGTCTATGATGTGACAGTTAAATTTCTTTCTAGGATTGCAAATTAAGCAATCACATGATGGGATATTCATAAACAAATCAAAGTTTTGCCAGGAGCTTTTAAAGAAATATGATTTGGATGATTGCAAAGCCATAGCCACACCAATGGGGTCTAACACATATCTAGATCAAGATGAGTCCGGTGTTCACGTAGACATTACCAAATACAGAGGTATGATCGGATCTCTTCTTTATTTAACTGCAAGTAGACCTGATATCATGTTTAGTGTATGTTTATGTGCTAGATATCAAGCATCTCCTAGGGAATCACATTTGAGTTCAGTTAAAAGGATTTTCAAAGATTTGAAAGGAACTACAAATGTTGGTCTGTGGTATCCCAAAGGGAGTGTTTGTGATTTGATTGGATATTCTGATTTAGATTATGCTGGATGTAAAACTGAAAGAAAAAGTACAAGTGGTACTTGTCACTTGTTGGGAAATGCTCTTGTTTCTTGGTCCTGTAAGAAACAAGCATGTGTTGCTTTAAGTACTGCTGAAGCAGAATACATTACTGCAGGAAGTTGTTGTGCACAAACCCTATGGCTCGAACAACAACTCAAAGATTATGGCTTAGAGCTGGGCTGCATCCCAATCAAATGTGACAACACAAGTGCCATTAATCTCACTAAAAAACCCCATCATGCACTCTCGAACGAAGCATATTGATATAAGCATTATTTTCTTCGAGATCATATCATGATAAAGGATATTGAGATTTCCTTCGTAGATACACATAACCAATTAGCTGATATATTTACTAAACCTCTTCCTAAAGATTCATTCTTTAAGATTAGAAGAGAATTAGATATTTTAGATGAACATGATATCTAATTAGATATTTATATAAGTATGTGTTGCATGATTTTTTGTGTGAACTTATATGCTTACATGCTTATTTTATTATTTATGATCGCATATATCTACGTTGCTCATATGTTTAATCATATGTCTTTTGTGTGTTTGTACTCTTAAAGGTGCAAGAAACACACAAGAAAGGGGGGGTTTGAATTGTGTGACCTATTTTTAAATATGTTTTCTGAACTTTTGTTTATTAATCACCCGTTAGAGTTCATTTATTTTCATTGCAAGATACTCAAGAGAATAAGTGGGAATGCAAGAGATATTTGACAATTATTGAGGATTAGATATTTGTTTGTTAATTGAATCTAATCATGAGGATGTAAACAAAAATGCAGCGAGTAAGCAGTAAAGCATGAAGGTAAAGCACACATAGTTTTTATCCTGGTTCACCCCCATAATCGACAGGGCTACATCCAGTCCTTGGCTTCACCAAGATTTTCACTATTTCAAAAAATAGTACAAGTATTATCAGGGACTTCTCCCAACAAGTATTCTAAGGACTTCTCCTATCAAGTATTCGAAGGACTTCTCCTTACAAGTATTTGAAGGACTTCTCCTTACAAGTATTCTTAGGACTCCTCCTTACAAGTATTATCAGGACTTCTCCTATCACCTTTTCAGGATTTTTCTTTTCTACAATAATCTCTTCTTGATAAGAGTGGGTAGAAGAAATGAAGCTTAAAGAACAGAGAGATCATAAGCAAGATGATCTCTTGTCCTAAGTTATGTGTGTAGAGTATGATGAGAGTAAAACTCTATAAGGTTTCTACACACATAAGCAACTCAGCTCAGGTTGAGATATGACTTGAAGTTTCCTAAGCTGAGACCAAGGTTGCCTTGGTCTTTGGACGAACTAGATTGAGATGTGTACAATTTAGTTCTAGTCGCCAAGTTGCTACGGGAGCAGGGTTCTCTATATATATCTTCAGTTGAAGATCCTTGTTCTTCCTTCACAGGAGGAGAGAAAACCTGCCCGCAGTGCTTCTTCCTCTCCGGGAAGCACATAACGGCTAGTTCTGCATCTCTCAGCAGGCGTAAGTCACGATCAGAGGCTTCCCTGCAAGTGTAAGATATGATCTGGAAATCACCAGTTCATCTGGGTTGATGTCGTCTGGCTCCATGCTGAGCAAGTAGCCTTGAGCTGGTTTCTTCGTATATAACGTGTAAAAATACAGCGGTGAGGACTGCTTTGACTCTTTTACCCCAGTGCTTGACAGCTAATACTCATCACGTGCCTTGGTCAGATTTTTGAATTTCGACCGTTGAGAGTGTACGATGCTCAGAGATTCTTGTCGTTGATTTCGCGATGTCAGGTTGATTTTAGGAAAAGCAGAGAAGTAGTGGGACCAAGAGGTATTGGATTTATTGAGTCCCATCTTTCTTTCTGTGATTGCCAGGTTTTGATAACCGTGCAGACGAGGATAGAAGTAATTATTCAAAAGAATAATTTCTTTAATACTTCTGTTGACTTGATCTCCTCGAAAGACGTACTCATTGATCTTTGTATCTTTGGCGCGATTCATACTTTGGTGGACGGATTCTTTCATTCAGCTGCTTCAAGTAGGCTTGATCTGGGTGTGCAGATTTCCATCAAGTGACCGTGAGAAAAGACGCTGATCATTTTAAGCTGTTGATTTATTTCTCTTGATTCACCGGACAATCTTGTACTTGAGTTTCTTCATTTCTTGCGCTATCGGACTGTCTTGTACGAGAACGCTTTAGTACGTATATCCTTGATGTTGTTTCCTTCGAGGTGACCGGACGAACTCTTCTGGCGAACTGATTCTCTTGATAGGGCAATGATGTTTATTCATTCCTTTCAGAGATGGTTATTCCTGTACATGATAATTTTCACTATGTTAGGAATTTTATCTTTGACGTTATTGAAAAGAAATTGTTAATTATCAAAATATAATAATTCATTTAATTATTTGATCTAACAATCTCCCCTTTTTGATAATGACAATCGCTTATTATTTAAGTGAGAGCAATCACTTTTGGGCGGACGTATTCTTCTTATTGAGTTTACTTAGCTTTGCTCCCCCTAAATTAAATATCCTAGATAGTGTTTGACTAGCGAACGCTTGCCTAAGTGAACTTACCTTCGCTCCCCCTAAAGTTGCTACTGCTTACCTTAGTTCAAATAAATTCTTTCTTTTACTAATCTTTTTCTAGTCCCTATTTCCTTTTCCTTACTTTCTCTTCTCCCCCTTTGGCATTATCAAAAAAAATAAGCAAGCAAGCAGGCAATAGGGAGTGAGTGATGCAGAGATATATTGAAAAGGCAGTGAGTAACAAGTACGAAAGTGGTATATATATATATAAAACAAATGCAAGATAAGGAGATAAAAGATAGAAATTAATCATGATGCTACTATCGATGCTGTATGTATCTTCGTAGCAGTTCCTCCATGCGCTCAAGACTTGCATCAATTTTGTGCTCAAGTCTTTCGGACACAGCCTCAATACGATTGAATGCCCTTTGGCATACTTCTTCATTCTCCTTCTTGGCATTCAAATTTCCTGCTTCCATTTTAGCCCGTAGCTCCATCACGGCAGCTTTGGCATCAAAGGATGTGTCAGCTGATGATGATTCATTTGCAACATTGGACTCGGGGAATTTCTCAGCTTGAGAGGCGTCACTATTTGGGAGTGCAAATGAAATAGGTTGAGCCTTGGTAACCTCAGCATCTTGTGTGGATGATGAGGTTTCATTTTGGAGGCACTCTTGTGAGGATGATGGGGATTGATGATGCCGATTTTCTTCTGAATCGGTGGACGCATGAAATATGTTTTGTGGAATGGTGATGATTTGAGGTAATGGAATAGCTGGTGTATATGATGGATGGTTGTTGGAGGGAGAAGTGACTGATGACATAGGTTCAGGTTTTTGTTTGGCTACCAGTAGAAGAAGCACCCATGACCCATGTTGAACCATAATGCTTTCGACATTAGGAATAAGTCCAAATGGGATGGTGCCAAGGTGAACTGGTCTGGGAAAAGACAATTCCCACTCATGATGAAATATATCATACCTGGACCTTGTTGCAAATGCAATCTGCATGCCATCTACAGTAGGAGGAGCCCAAAGTCGAGCTTGCAAGCAGAAGTTGTACCCTAGAGACTTCATCAACAGGTGTGGAGCAAATGCAGCATTATCCATAGTCAGCATCCTGGGAATCTGCATATGAGAAGAGGACATCGTCTGACGAGTCCTTCTTGGAACATGAGCAAGAAAGACTCTTGCTATGTTCTGAGAAGACTTAATGGATGTGGTTGATGTTGTGGCCTTCTGTTGGGATGCTAATATCTCATTCAGAGATATTTCAGGATCATCAACATGAACACTTAGGTTTTCATCATTACCCTTTCGCTTCTTTTCTCTGGGCATACTCTGCTTTGATTCACTAGACTTGGTCCGCTTCTTCGTGTTCTTTTTCAAAACATCTTCCTTTGCTGCTATCGGATGAAGTTCCTCATTGACCGCTGATTCTTCAGTTTCTTTGCCTGAGGTGAATTTGGTTGTGGAGCTGGACTTGTGGGAGCTTCTTGCTGGGATTGCAGATTCTGTGGGATCCCATCGCTGTTGGAAGCAGATGCATTATCGGACGGACTTAGAGGGCCTTGAGGTTGTCGAACATATTCTGGATCAACAATCTCTCTATACTTCAATATCCTTGGATGGATATGCTTCCCCCATCTTTTGGCATTCTTCTTACAGTTGGGTCCCCACATAGGAGTGCAGTAGGGAAGAGGTGAATCGCTTCTCAGCTTCACTCTAACCCAATGATGATCATCTATGTTGCAGATGACTGCAATAATTGGTGGAATGAAAGCTGGACCAACCAAAGGCAAATAGGTGCAAGACTCCCTTAAGCTCAAGGTTACCAGAATAATCTTAAATGTGCTTGCGGCAAGCAGTCCCATGTCAGGAACTGTAAACCATTTGGAAGATGAGGCCAATTCTCCTGTTGGCAAGTCCAGTGCAGCTTTTATTCTTTCCATTTCCTTTTCAGACTCCATTACACCAGCAAGTGAGGAGTGATTGATTTTGAGTTCTTCCCTCATCTCAGTTCTGATGGCTGGCCACTCATTCTCGTTTACTCCAATCCACTGCGCGATGCAACGAAAGCCACAGTTTCCATCATCGACTACATCAATGATTTCTTCCACATATTCATGAAATATTGTGGGAACGTATGGAAGGTACTTCAACATGGAGGATGAAGAGTGATCATTCTTTGGAGTCACCTCTAGAGACTCTTTTCTGACTTTCTTAACCAATTTAGCTATTGGCAGGAGGTCTTCATCATCTCCAGACGAAGTTGGGTTTTTCCTGGAAGCAGTCTTCACAATGCGTTTTCTTTTTGCTAAGGGAGCAGAAGTTGTGGGGATAGTTTGCTTCCTTGCTCTTGAAGCTCTTGTCCTTGGCGGAGAGGGATGAGTTTCCTTCCCCGGTTCAGTTTCTTCACTGTCTTCTACTTGCTTCCTTTCCCATTTGGAAAGCATGTTCTTTGGAACCTTGGAGAAGTCAATCTTCAGGTTCATTCGCTTAACATCTCCAAACCGAATAGGAGTTGGATAGATGTAGTCCTGAGCGATGAATTCATTTTGGAGTTTTTCGTCCGTTACTAGTCCTTTCATTCCCATGATCTTTGTGATAAGGGACCCATAGGGGAGATTTGTCACTGGACTTTCAATCGTCCCTGCCATGTGATGAAAGATTAGTGATGGGAGGTTGATCTTCTGCATGTGGCTCATTTGGTAAAGCGCCCAGTGAGCCATCTTGTTCACAAGATCTCTGGCTCCTTCTTTGGGAATGACGACTTTACTGAGAACAGCATGGGGAAACTTGAATTCTTCTATCAAGTTATTGACAGCATTCCCATGGATTTTTAGGTTTTCCTTCCAGATGCCATCACCATCAACTGCAGAGATTTCCCACTTAGGTGAGTAGTGGACTCCGTCTTTCACATCCACGTTCAGAGCTAGGGCAATATCACCAGGGCAGATTTCTGTGATTACTCTCAAGCATCTGCTTGTGATGGTTCGAGAGTTTGTCTTTACAGCGCACTGGTAGAACTCCTTTACCAGTGGTTCAAGAACTGGCGTTTTAGATACCTTCATGAGTTGTTCCCAGTCTTGAAATAGAACAAGGTTTAGTCCGGCGACCTTTGCATACTGGAAGCGATTCAGTTCAAGGTACCTTGGTGAAACTAGTTCCCTTTCACCTAGGTCAGCAAACTTTTGAGCACCAATCTTCGAGACTTGTTCACGACGGTTTGCTTCCGCGTTCTTATTTCTCAGTTCAAGGATTGCTTCTTGTTCCTGAGTTAGTTTTGACTTAACAAAGGTTTGCTTCTTGGGAGCCATTTGAGAGTTCTGCAAAGAAGGATTAGGGAATGCAAGCAGAGAATAACGAGAGTTTTTGGGATGCAAGTGAGATGTGAGTAAGAGGTTTTTGCTTTCAATCTCTTTTGTTTAAGTTAATTAGAAGGCGGACAGTTTTTACTCGTTTAGTGGGATGGAATGATTGCTTTGCATTTGATGTGAGATATCATGTATCACATGCGCATTAAATAATAATAGAAAAATGTGCAGTTATGGCAGTTGAGGATTTAATGCGTGTTATAGACGTTTTTATCAAATGGAACAATACAGCTGTTTACCTGTGGCCCCGGACGAACTATTTTAGTAGTGTCCTTTCGAGTGGGCCTAGACGTTCTCACGTTGAATGCGTTATCACCAGACGATTATCTCCCTTGGATTTGATCAACCTTGATGATAAACTTTATTTCTTTGCCATCTGCTGGATGAGACCATTTCTTTATTGTGGACATTCTTCATCTTATGACATATATTTTGGATTGTTCAGCAACCTTCTCTTCTTCTTCTTTTGACCTCCATGCTTAGTTAGATTCTGTTAACTTTCTTTTCAGAAGATATCTTTACCATGAGTTCCTGCAGTAGAAGTTATTGTATACTTTTGTGGTACCCAAATTTCAGTTGGGTCCAGTGGGTTAGTGGGTATCTCACAAAGGTGTGAGCATTAGTGCTTGAGAACTATGCTTAAGATAGAATCAACGTTCAAGGCTTGAATGTCCATGCATATACATATATATATGTATATATACAAGTGTGAACGTACATAAGAGCTATTGAATGACTATAATGATGCTTCAGAGAGAGTGACTCATAAAAGTTTGAAGATTGACATAATTTCGATTTCTTTCAAATAAATGTGAATTTGTCATATGCTGAAATCGTTTATTTTCAAAAAAACAGGAAGTTCAGTTTCTCTTTTCTTTATTATATTTAACATGTCATTGATTTTGATTGACTTCAAGCAGAGAAGGAGAAATGAGTAATATTAGATATTTATGAGATCAGGATTACCTTATTTGTATTTCTTGTGGCTACATGGTTTATCAACCTTGTAGAGAATTTGTTAGGTGCTTTCTTGATGGTTGCAAGAGTGAGGGCCCTTGCTTGTTTCTTCTTCTTGGACAAGCATAGATTTCTTTCTTTTTTATCTTCAGTTACCTGTCTTAAAAAGGGTCAATTCCTTTCTTGAATAGGTTTCTTTAGCATGTTCTCCTGCCACCGTAATGTGGATTAAGATTGCATTTGTTTGAGAACATCATGTGCTTCCTCGGATCTTTATACTCTGCATCTGTGAAGATGTTAGTATTTTTCAGAGTGTTAGGCTCTAATACCAATCGAAGGTGCAAGAAACACACAAGAAAGGGGGGGGGGGTTTGAATTGTGTGACCTATTTTTAAATCTCTTTTCTGAACTTTTGTTTATTAATCACCCGTTAGAGTTCATTTATTTTCATTACAAGATACTCAAGAGAATAAGTGGGAATGCAAGAGATATTTGACAATTATTGAGGATTAGATATTTGTTTGTTAATTGAATCTAATCATGAGGATGTAAACAAAAATGCAGCGAGTAAGCAGTAAAGCATGAAGGTAAAGCACACATAGTTTTTATCCTGGTTCACCCCCATAATCGACAGGGCTACATCCAGTCCTTGGCTTCACCAAGATTTTCACTATTTCAACAAATAGTACAAGTATTATCAGGGACTTCTCCCAACAAGTATTCTAAGGACTTCTCCTATCAAGTATTCGAAGGACTTCTCCTTACAAGTATTTGAAGGACTTCTCCTTACAAGTATTTGAAGGACTCCTCCTTACAAGTATTATCAGGACTTCTCCTATCACCTTTTCAGGATTTTTCTTTTCTACAATAATCTCTTCTTGATAAGAGTGGGTAGAAGAAATGAAGCTTAAAGAACAGAGAGATCATAAGCAAGATGACCTCTTGTCCTAAGTTATGTGTGTAGAGTATGATGAGAGTAAAACTCTATAAGGTTTCTACACACATAAGCAACTCAGCTCAGGTTGAGATATGACTTGAAGTTTCCTGAGCTGAGACCAAGGTTGCCTTGGTCTTTGGACGAACTAGATTGAGATGTGTACAATTTAGTTCTAGTCGCCAAGTTGCTACGGGAGCAGGGTTCTCTATATATATCTTCAGTTGAAGATCCTTGTTCTTCCTTCACAGAAGGAGAGAAAACCTGCCCGCAGTGCTTCTTCCTCTCTGGGAAGCACATAACGGCTAGTTCTGCATCTCTCAGCAGGCGTAAGTCACGATCAGAGGCTTCTCTGCAAGCGTAAGATATGATCTGGAAATCATCAGTTCATCTGGGTTGATGTCGTCTGGCTCCATGCTGAGCAAGTAGCCTTGAGCTGGTTTCTTCGTATATAACGTGTAAAAATACAGGGGTGAGGACTGCTTTGACTCTTTTACCCCAGTGCTTGACAGCTAATACCCATCACGTTCCTTGGTCAGATTTTTGAATTTCGACCGTTGAGAGTGTACGATGCTCACAGATTCTTGCCGATGATTTCGCGATGTCAGCTTGATTTTAGGAAAAGCAGAGAAGTAGTGGGACCAAGAGGTATTGGATTTATTGTGTCCCATCTTTCTTTCTGTGATTGCCAGGTTTTGATAACCGTGCAGACGAGGATAGAAGTAATTATTCGAAAGAATAATTTCTTTAATACTTCTGTTGACTTGATCTCCTCGAAAGACGTACTCATTGATCTTTGTATCTTTGGCGCGATTCATACTTTGGTGGACGGATTCTTTCATTCAGCTGCTTCAAGTAGGCTTGATCTGGGTTTGCAGATATCCATCAAGTGACCGTGAGAAAAGACGCTGATCATTTTAAGCTGTTGATTTATTTCTCTTGATTCACCGGACAATCTTGTACTTGAGTTTCTTCATTTCTTGCGCTATCGGACTGTCTTGTACGAGAACGCTTTAGTACGTATATCCTTGATGTTGTTTCCTTCGAGTTGACCGGACGAACTCTTCTGGCGAACTGATTCTCTTGATAGGGCAATGATGTTTATTCATTCCTTTCAGAGATGGTTATTCCTGTACATGATAATTTTCACTATGTTAGGAATTTTATCTTTGACGTTATTGAAAAGAAATTGTTAATTATCAAAATATAATAATTCATTTAATTAATTGATCTAACAGTAAACTGTCTTAGTAATCGATTATCATACACCTAGTAATCGATTAACCTATGCTCTCCAGTCTTCGTGCCTGTTAAACCATATAATAATCGATTACCAAACTGCTGTAATCGATTACATTTTCAAAATTTGAATTTCTATTCAAAATTAAACTGCCTGTAATCGATTACATAACTGACCGTAATCGATTACCATTTCGATACTATATATATCTGGGATATTTCTTTAATCGATTACATACCCCTTTCTTCGTTCTCTCTTCTCGACGAAGCAGCCTCTATTTCCCTTCTTTCTCCTTCGATTCTTAACCATTTTCAGAATTTCTTGGTGGGTTTCTCTCGTCCTTTTCCTCTCTCCTCGCTCAACCCGTTCATCTCTTCTGATTTGATTCAAACACAAAACCCCTCTTTTCAAGTACTCGAACCCTAGCATCCCAATTCCGAAAATGGCTTCCTCTTCCTCACGCAGACATCGCTCCAAGAACCTTTCCATGAATGCTCTTGACCTATCTCGGCTTCTTGGAACAGAAGAATAGAAGGAACGATTCATGGCTCATTTTGTTGAACGGCCAATACTCCCTCCTAAATATGGAGCCATGAATTCCTTCATCAATGCAGGGCTGCTCTTCCCAACTTTGATTGACTATCAAGGGCTTGATGAATTCGTTGGTTTCTCGGGTACGTACTATCCCGAACTCGTGAACATATTTTACTGCAATTTAGTCAAGAGAGGCGGAATGATATGTTCCTCGGTCAAAGGGATTGACATTTCCTTGACTCTAGAGCAGTTGGGAACTTGTCTGTCTATTCCCTATGTTGGAGCCAAACTTGGCCCTGAAATCCTTTGTCCCTGGGCTGATTAGGACAAAAATTCCTTCTATTTATCACTTTGCCGGTTTTCTGAGGTAGAAATACAGGTGAAGAAGCAACGAACAGAGGCCAATCGTTCTAGGGATATTCTTGCTGTTGGATATCTCAGTGTGGAAAACCGTTTACTACACTACTTACTGAGTTATGTTATCTTGCCTCAGTCCTCTAATCATGCTCAGATAAGTGATTTGGAGTTACAGATCATGTATGGGATGAAGCATAGTGAATCTATCAATTGGGCATACTTGGTCATGATCCACATGTTGCTTCAAAAAGACCGAACTGGTCCTCTTCCTTTTGCTCCTGTGATCTCTCTCATCCTGAAGAACTTCGGGGTTTCTACCAATGGCGAATATGCTCAGGTTATGGATGCAAAATCTCAGAGGATTGATATTGAGATTTTGAACAAAATGGGGGTATTTCGGGATGTCGATGGTGTCTTCCGGCACAAATCTGATTTGGGCCCTGACACTACACAGGCTCCTGCCCCTGCTGCTTTCTGTCCTCCATCTTCTGAGAATGGTCCTTCGTCCTCTGCCGATGTTGATGCCTCTACCCAGCTTATTCTCTCTCATCTTGCAGATATGAAACAACACATTAACCAGCGTTTTGATCGCATGGAAGGCCGGGTCGAGTCCATGTACACTACTCTACGTGCTGATATGGATAGTCTTAGCCTTCGTGTCGACAACATGACTCGCTCTCCTCTTAATTTTCCTGATTTATCTGATGGATCCGATGATATTTAGACTTTTTATGCTTTATTTGGACATCTTTTCTTTTTGGGTTGTAACAGCGTAGTTTAAACTGCTGACTGTTTTGTTGGATGTTTTTAGTTTTTGCACTGTTTGGCTTATGACTCTCGAACCGTGGCATTATTAATTATGTTGGGTTTTGCTCTTTTCATTACGTGTTTACCCCCAACCCCTATGCTTTATTTGTATATACACTTGTGTGGTTGTATGCCTGTTTCTGGCCTTTTCTTCTTTTTGATGAAGTCAAAAGGGGGAGAAAGGTTCTGTGTTCTTTAAAGATTATATGCAGGAATTCAACAAGTGAATCAGAAAGGGGGAGATATATTGGATTACATCAAACAGGGGGAGTTTTCAACAAAGAAGCATTTCTGATCTTCAAGGTTCAAAGAATGTGTTTGCCATCATCAAAAAGGGGGAGATTGTGAAGAAGGTCTTGCTCCTGACCCTGGCTGAGGTTTTGATGATGACAAACTCATCGACAAAAAGAATAAAAGAAGACTTAGAGGAAACAGTGCTATATATTTCAACATCTACCTAAAAGTCTTAGTTTAGGTGAGTTATGCTTCTAAAGGCTTCTCAAAGCATAAAGGCTCCTTAAAACATCTAAGCTAATCAAGTTTAATGTTTTCATAAGTTAAAAGAAGTAGTATATCTCAAGCCGATCTTAAAAGTTCAAGTTTCTGGACATTGGACTTGAGTGTAATCGATTTCACCTTTCTGGTAATCGATTACACCTAGGCAAGTAATCGATTACTTCTTGCCTGTAATCGATTACATGTTTGAATTTGAAATTCAAACAGCAACGGCTTTTAGTGTAATCGATTACCTAAGTAATGTAATCGATTACCTACCCGAAAAGTTGCATCTTTTCATGAACCATTGTGTCTCAAACCTTTTGGGAAGGGTTTCATTGATTCAAGGACGTTCCTCTTGCCTATATAAAGTCCATTTGAGTCCAGAAACATAACAACACATGAGAATACATCATTAGGCCAAAGCTTTGCCAAAATTGTTCATTCATTAAGTCTTTTGATACTTAAATTTTCAAAAGAGTCTAAATTCTGAGTTCATGATCTTCTTTGTTAAGAAAACACTCTAGTTGTTAATATCTTGAGGAACTCAGAATCTTATTATGCTTAAGAGCCTTAAAGCATAACTCTCATGATCAATCCGCTTGTATGTTAAAGGATTGATACAGCCATATTGTAAACTCTTCTTCATCTATTTCTGGTAGATTGAGTATTCACCGTGGGTCTCGGTGAAGGGTTGTTGTTACTGAAAGTGGTGTACTTTCAGGGTGTGGATTGAAGGTGGTTTAGCCTTCAAGGTCTGAAGGTGGTTTGCCTTCAGGGACTGAAAGTGGTGTGCTTTCAGGGGCTGTTGAAAGTGGTGTACTTTCACAGGTGGTTGATAGAAATTCTTAAGGTACTTGGTGTAAGGAATTGTAAGAGATTTTTATCAATAGTAGAAAAATCCTCAAGGGGTTTTCTTGAGGGACTGGACGTAGCCTTCGGTGGATAGAAGGTGAACCAGGATAAATTTCTGTGTGTGAACTCTTCTACCCTTCATCTTTACTTTCAAGCAACGCTTATTTCCGCTGCAATCGTTTATATTTACATTCGTCTTGAAAGTAAGAAGGTATCAAGGCGAAAATCGGGTAAACCTGATTCACCCCCCCCTCTCAGGTTGCTATCTAGACTAACACTGGGATATTGTCTTTGAAATCGGCAAATTCCTCTTTAAGCTCTTCGATAGCCTGTGCATCCACTGGAACTTCTACAAAAATAGGATTTGGTGGAGACTCAACCCTATAATTAGAATCCTTATGATCCAACCTATATGCCATATCAAGAGATTGGACAATGATGATCGAACTGCTGATGAAAGGCACAATTTCAGTGAAGGTTAGGTCAGGAGCTTTCAAAACATCAAATTCTTCCTTAAATACCACGACTGGAACATCAAAAGGACAGACTGTTGATTCCCAAAAGGGTAGCAATATAACCATCCATGACCCAAGCTGAAAGACTAGAGCTTCAGTCCGCTGAAGAATAAAGAATGATGCATGGCCAATATATCCTTGAGACTGCCATAAAGCCCATTCAAAGTCAAAAGAGGTCATTTTGCTGACGATCCAAAATGTTGAAGTGCATGAGAGGACAGCAGGGGATGCCCATAATTTTGCAGCAAAACAGAATTGATATACAAGAGTTTCAATTGACAAAGGAACGAGTAGACGTGAGAGAGCAGGCTTGATCTTTTTGGAGCGCTTTGATGATTTGGAAAGGCTTCTTTTCTTCTTGGAGGCTGGAAAAACAGTTTCAGTAAGTGGAAGAGCCTGAGGATTTTCTTCAGTGATCACAAGTTCTTCAGAAACTCTAAGTGGTGATGGGGAGTAGAAATTTTCTATTACTTAAACAGTTGGAGGGGTAACCACTTCAGCCAATCGAGATTGAGGAAGTGAACTTGGTTCATCTTCATAAGCAGGAGAACACTCCGGTATCGAAATAGGTTCTGAGAAGAGAGTATGGACAAAAGAATTGAGCTGATCTTCAATCATCTTTTGGTACTTGCCCATTCTTGGAAGAAATAGGGTTTCCCATCCAACAGCATCTTTAGAGCGGTGGTATGGCCATTGAACGAAAGTCAGTGGTAGTGGAGAATCCTCCTTAAGCTGAAAACGCACCCAGTGATTTTGTTCACGTGTCCAAGTATGACAACGTGAGGAGATAAAGGAACTGGTCCGGTCAGGGGCAAGTAAGTGCAGCTTCCTTGGTTGGACAAATTCACCAAAACGATGTTGAAAGCAGTACCTACAATCAACCCCATGTCAGGGACTAAGAACCAGTTTCGTTCAAAGGAAGGCTCTTGAGGTGCTAGCCTGATGGCGTTCAACACCATTTGATATTCCGCTTTTGAACTCAGAATCTTCACATGAACATCTCTTCGCCCATCCATCTCAGCAATCATCTTGGTTTGAATATCAAACCAAAGATGTTCTCCCATTCCTATCTGTTCTGCAATACAACTAAAACCGCAGCTTCCATCATCCTTCACATCAAAGATGTTTTCGATGAGGGGTTGAAAGTTGCTGGGTAGCAATTGCAGATAAGTGTGAAGTGCAGAAGGAGATTCCTCAAAACCTTGGACTATTTCAGCAGGGGCTTCAGGCATTTCAGCAGGTGCAACTTCAGCCTTTTCAATAGGAGCAGCTTCAGTCCGTTCACCAAAAACTGGAGAAGGAATCTTCTCAGTTGATTCCTTCACAACACTTTTCACCAATCATCTCCTTTTTTGCTTAGGAGCAGGCGATGGTTGATCTTCATTAGTAGATGTTGATTTTCTTTTGGCATACGATGTGCGCATCGAATGAGTCCTCTTAGCAGATGATGGAGGGATGACATTTACTTGTTGGTGTGCAGACAATGGGGCTGCAACATGAACAATATTTACAACTGTTTTAGAACTTGTAGCCTGCTTCGTTGGTTTAGCCAAAATTTCCTTAGGCAGACCAGATATATCCACTTCCACCTTCATTCTCTTCACGTCTCCAATCTTGATTGGATTAGGAAAGACGTTATCTTTATTGATGAAGACATTTCCTTCTATTTCAAGTGTAAACTTTCCCAACTTTCCCAACATCACTGTGATCAGTGACCCATAGGGCAGGTTGCCGTGGGCACTATCAAGGAAATTCAACATATGATGAAAGATGAGATGGACAGGGTTCACCTTTACTCTCTTCATGACCTTGTAAAGGGCGAACTGTGCAAGCTTGTTGACACAATCCCTAGATCCTTCCTTCGGAATGATGACCTTGCTTATTACCCCATGTGGAAAGATGCATTGTTCCACTAAGTTATTGACCACAACACTGATAGCCAAACCTCAAGTGCACGGTTGATTATCGTGTAATAAAAAGATCGAACCCAAGGGATAGGTGTCCTATTATTATAATATCTAGTACTTGAGCAGAAAAATTAAAAGATGTATATATGTTGTTGGTTTTAGAACAAGAAATAAACAATAGCATAAAATGATAAGAGATAAAGATGATGAGAATTAAGCTCTTGGGTTGATTTACATAGTCTATAAAATATGCTAGCAAGTTCCTACTTAATTTCTGAATTTTAAGTCCAAGTTCATGATGCTATAGCCTAGAGTTTCTACAAGTTAATTGCCTTAAGAAATGTAGAACTTTCTTCCCAATTACTAAATCCAAGACCTTGTAATTTAGTTAACCAGAAAAGAAGATGAAGAATGAATTCGGGCCAGCACAAAGCTACGTCTATCCTAATGACCTTTAGAGATATATACTTATAGCCTTTTTTATTTCCTATTTCCCTTACTACTTACCAAATGGCCTTATGATATAAGTAGAAAGCAAGATATCTTATGTGCACCAAGTTGAATGAAGAACAAGGAAATAAAACATGAATTGGATATATTATTCAGAAAGGTAGAAACAATACTAAAACATAAATTATAAACTACTACAACCCAAGAAACTTAAAAAGAATTAGCCAAGCATGGCTAAAAGAGTCATTGAATTACCCTGGATAGGAGCTCAATTATGGCTTCCCACAATTCCTAGGAACAATGATCTTTGAGGAGGAAAGAAGAACACTTGTTGTATTCTGAATAGGTGTGCTTTACAAGTGAAGAAAAGGCCCCTATTTATAGTAAAAAATCACCCTCCAGCGCTTGAGCGCTGGGATTCCCAACGCTTGGGCGTTGGGTGCAATTAAAATCCCACTATCAGACCGAGGCCCAGTTCTTGAGCGCTGGCTTTCCAACGCTTGAGCGCTGGGTGAAAATCTGACTCATCTCCTAGTTAGAGTCCCAACGCTGGAGCGTTGGGATCCCAACGCCTGAGCGTTGGGTCGCCTGCTGGTTCATCTTCAAGCTTTTCCCTTCTTCATGGTAATGGGTTTTCAATGCCTTCAATGGCCACCACTCAGCCCTTAATCATTTCTGAAACTTCCTTCCCACTACCATCAATTCTTCAAGCTTATTTTCCATGTGCTAAATTAGAGAGAGTTGCTTCATATTCTTCTTTTTCTCTTTTAGTCCTCTCTTTGCTAGCACTTCAATTCTAGCCCTTTAACTCTTTGAAACTTCACTTTTCATCCTCCACTCTTGAACTTTTACACTTTGATCCTTGATTTACTGAAACTTTACAATTTGGTCCCTGGACAAAAATGATAACTATACCAGCTTTCCTAAAAATATAAAATAACTATAAAAATTCCTAAAATTATAAAATAAAGTTAGAAAAACAAATAAAATCTAATCTATATGCAAAATGCAAAATAAATATAAAATCTACATAAAAAGAATAAAAATCCTATATGAGACTAAAAAATAATAAAATAAAAAGACTAAAAACACCCTAAAAATATCATATAATATCCACTCATCAAGCACCACCAGCCTTGGACTTAGGATCTTGCTTTCAAATGCAATGGGCATCATCAACATCATTCATCCAGGAAGTGTTGTATTTTTCTCCACCCTTGGCGTTCATGTCGAGAGAAACATCGATGTGAGAAGTTGAGATGTCGATAATTTCCCTCTAAAAATGGGTTCGAATAACTCCATTGTGCTTCACAGCACAGTCATAAAACTCTTTCACTGCTGAAATGGCGGCTGCATGTTGAGAAACTTGGTAGACCTTTTCCCAGTCTTGAAATATCAGATCATCTCTGGAATCATTACGTGGACGAAGACATTCAGGTCTAAGTATTGTGGCGATACAATAGGCCTATCTCCCAGATTTGCAACGGCCGGCTTCCCAATTGCTGCTACTTGGTCCCTTCGGTTGATGGTGATACAACGGATTCTGTTTTTAAGGATTGTTTCCTCCTCCTGAGTGAGCTAAGAGGAAGCTTCCATTTTCTTCTTGTTCATCTTCTTGGGTGCCATTTTTGATTTCTCTGTAACAAAGGTTAGTGTGCACAAGAAGGAGAAAGAAAACTAGGGATTTCAGATTTTGTGAAATGTTGCAAGTGTGTTGAACAGGTTTCAGAAGCTTAGTTTTGATGATACGCATGGAATACAAAGGGTTTTTAGGTTTTCGTGAAGGTAATGATTACTTTTTGAAATTTTATGAGAGAGAAACGTAAAACCCCACACGCATTTAATGCGATGTGATAGATGCTTCAGTAAAAATAACTAAATAATAGAAACGTATGAAAGAAGATAGTTACTGAAACCACATGTACTGTTTATATTCACAAGAAGTGAATCAGTGAGCGAACCTTCAAACTGCGTCGTTTGAACTTTACAATGAACCTTGTTGGCATCAGATGATCCAAGTTATTAGACGATAACCTTGAATGTTTTGAAGATGATTCTCTCGTCTGTCCTTCTATTGACTTCTACATGAGGGTTAGTATAGAGTATAGACAATATATATATATATATATATATATATATATATATATATATATATTTCATAGTACATAAAACATGCCAATACTTTCCCTTAGATAAGTAAATCAATTTTCAATCAAAGGCTTAGTAAATATGATAGCTAATTGGTCGTCTGTGTGCACATATGATATATCTATATTTCCATTTGCAACATGATCAAGAATGAAATGATGCTTAATTTCTATATGCTTTGTTCTTGAATGCTGAACAGGATTTTTAGGTATATTTATGGCACTGGTTTTATCACATAATAGGGGAATGTTATGCTCGGAAATACCATAATCCTCTAATTGATGCTTTACCCATAAGAACCGGGTATAGCATGAACTTGCAATAACGTATTTAGCTTTAACAATAGACAGAGATATTGTGCTTTGACGTTTGCTTTCCCAAGAAATTAAACATTGACCCAGAAAGTGGCATCCACCATTTGTGCTTTTTCTTTCTATACTCTCTAGCGTAATCTGCGTTGTAGAATCCTCTTAACCTGAAATCATCACCTTTTTCATACACTAGGCCAAGATTAGTCTGAATATTCTTTTAACAACACTTAGATGAGATTCTTGAGGATTTACCTGAAATCTAGAACATAGGAAAACACAAAACATAATGCCTGGCCTGCTAGATGTTAGATAGAGCAGTGATCCAATCATGCCTCTATATTTGGTAGAATCAACAGGTGTTGATTCATCACTTTTATCAAATATAACTCCAGGATGCATGGGAGTGCTCATCGCTCTGGCATTGCTTAAGTTGTACTTCTTCAAGAGATCTTTGATATACTTGGTTTGACGGATATAGATTTTATCATTTTCTTGTCGTATTTGCAAACCAAGGAAGAACTTAAACTCTCCCATCATGCTCATTTCAAATTTACTCTGCATAAGACTTGAAAATTCCTTACATAGAGTTTTGTTAGTAACACTAAATATTATATCATCAACATATAACTGAACTAAAATAAAATCATTTAATGACTTTCTTTTAAATAAAGAATTGTCAACTTTACCCCTTGTGAACCCATTAGTCATCAAGAATGAGCTTAGACGATCATACCAAGCTCTTGGAGCTTGCTTCAATTCATACAATGCTTTTCTAAGCTTGAACACACGATTTGGCAGTGTTGGTTCTTCAAAGCCTGGGGGCTGTCTCACGTAGACTTCTTCTTCAATATATCTGTTCAGAAAAGCACTATTCACATCCATTTGATAGAGCTTAGTTGAGTATTGGCATGCGAGTGCAAGAAGTATGCGAATAGCCTCAATCCATGCAACAGGAGCAAACGTTTCAGTGTAATCTATGCCCTCCTGTTGATTGTAGCCTTGAGCTACCAATTTTGCTTTGTTTCTTATCACTTTCCCATCTTCGTCTACTTTTTTCCTGAAAAGCCACTTGGTTCCGATGATGGATTTCCTTCAGGTCTGGGAACAAGGTTCCAGACTTTGCTTCTTTCAAACTGGTTAAGCTCTTCTTGCATAGCTAGTTGTATCCAGTCTTCGTCTTGTAATGCTTCAGCCACATTCTTCCGTTCTATTTCGGATAATAATGCACAATTTCCATAGTTATGAAAAGAGGATTGAGTTCTTACCTTCTCTGAGATGCATGTTTCCAATGACTTGATTTGAAGTATGATTAGGTTTGAATCTCCAATCTCTTGGAAGAGAGATCCCACTGGATGTCATGACTTGGTCAGACGAGGTAGGGGTAGACGATGGAGCGTCAGACGATGGAGTAGCATCTTCCTTTGTTGATGGATGACATACACACGATACATCCTGCTTCGATAGTACACACTCATTGGATGGTTGGGCACTAGTAGATGATGGTTCATCATTTAAGCTAAGATTTTCAAGGTCATCTTCAAGATCAGTTTGATTTCCACAGAAGCTAACATCATCAAACTTCACATGAATAGATTCTTCAAGCATCATCATTTTCGGATTGTACACACGGTATGCCTTTCAGTGAGAGGTGTAACACCCCGATTTATTACGTCGAGTGTCACATACTAACCATGCGGTAATAACACTTAATTTTTAAACCTTTAAAAACATCTCAAGTTTCCAAAACATTCGTGTCTCATAATATTACATAGTGTACCCCATATTTTAATACAATTTATATAAAAATAGGAAACAGACGTGATGAAAGTATTATATTGCGCAACATGTGCTATTTTTTACAAAAAGAAACATAATACAGAAGATAACAAAATAACATAAAGCTCTAGTCTTCAAGCTTCACAAAAGTCGTCCTCGTCTGCCTCTTGTCAACTTCGAGTATACCCTCAGTGGTGCTCGTCTGGCATTATTTGCCAAAAATATAGAAATACAAACAGAAAAGGGTTAACTCCAATACAGACGAGAATCAATAGGCATAATATACAATAGTAACAACGAAGTATAAACTTCAACAATAGCAATAGCAATCCATGATTCTCACAGACAATATCACAGACATATGCTTGTTAGTCCTCAATAGATAGATGCATAACTATGGCCAAATGAGTTTTGCCTTATCCGGGCCAGGACAATTTTCGTGGGACAAGACTTCATCATATCACCCTTGGTATGATCCCATGGTGCATAGTAGTCCGCCACATCAAAACCTGAAAAATCCTATATATGATGCATATACTATGACTATCAATCATAATCCTCATGAATAAATACGGTTCACTCGTTTCCAGAATCCTCATGAAGAAATATGGTTCACTCGTTTCCTAGTCATAGTAAATTTATATGCATAATATAGTCAGTTCACCCTGGAGATATTCCAGTAAATCACACAGTATTCACGTCACAGAAGTAACCCAATCAATAAATCATAGCATAATCAGTAACACAACTCAGTTACTAAATCAGTAATCATCACAGATACTAAGACAAATCTAGGACATGAGTTACCCTTAACTTCTCTTAGGTTGCATACACTTGTTTATACTAACTTCTGGTGGTTATGTCTGCCTTTGTCTGCTTTGCTTTTACTAATTCAAAGGAATGAAGCTTCAATCTTGTTCTTCAACGAAACATAACAGAACTCAAACTTAAGAAGAAGAACGAACAGTAATAGACACTTCAGGTTTCAGAGCTTTTTACCAAGGAAGGAAAGAGTGTATATGGTTTCAGAGAAACTAAAGATTAACGTACTGCTAAGGGTTCTGTATTTATAGAGTGAATAAACAGACTCTCTGACAAACATTTAATGAAAAGTGGTCAACGAAAACAGTGGGTCATTAATGCTCACTAATGACTTTGACACTTAGACAAGTCAACAATTACGGAAGTTTATCATTCCCAAGGCATCAGACACTTATCTCTTTAGGTCAACAATAGTTGCTAACAAACCCGAAGAGTCACAAACCGACTTACAAACCGACTTACCACACAACCACATCAAACGAGTACTATTGACTAGTACCAACAGTCATAGCAGACGAATATTCAAAATGTCTCATACCAAACGTGTGCCAACAATGGTCACGTAACAAGCCACCAGATGATCTCCTAATAATCATCTACTTTAAAAACTTCACGTTTCCAACAAAAACTTAATCAATACATATTCAATATATTTTTCACACATATCATATAGATATTCCACATGACTTAATGAAGATGAGTGCAACATAATCATTATATCATATATAAAAGAAAGGGTCTTACAATACTACCCCTCCCCTCGTAAAAGAGTTTCGCCGACGAAACTACAAGTTAAGAAAACAAAGCAGGGTACTGCTTCCTCATCTTTTCCTCTAATTCCCACGTAGCATCACCAGTCGTCTGGTTCCAAATTACCTTTGCAAGAGAAATCTGCTTGTTCTTCAACTGCTTGATCCTATGATCAGCAATACTCATAGGAGGAACTTCAAACATCAAGTTCTCTTTCAACTGAATGTCATCCTGAGTGATAACATGAGAAGGATCCGGAACGTACTTACGTAACTGAGATACATGAAAAACATCATGAATCCTATACAAGAAAGGCGGTAACGCAATACGATAAGCCACCGGTCAACTCTCTCAATAATCTGATAAGGACCTATAAACTTTGGTGTCAGCTTCTTTGACTTAATCGCTCTTCCAACTCCAATAGCAGGCGTTACACAAAGAAATACATGTTCACTGGACGAGAACACTAACTTTCTCCGTCTGTTATCTGCATAGCTCATTTGTCTACTTTGAGACGTCTTCATCTTCTCCATGATCAAGACTAACTATAACTCTGTCTGTTATCTGCATAGCTCTTTTGTCTACTCTGAGACGTCTTCATATTCTCCACGAAACTACAAGTTAAGAAAACAAAGCAGGGTACTGCTTCCTCATCTTTTCCTCTAATTCCCACGTAGCATCACCAGTCGTCTGGTTCCAAATTACCTTTGCAAGAGAAATCTGCTTGTTCTTCAACTGCTTGATCCTATGATCAGCAATACTCATAGGAGGAACTTCAAACATCAAGTTCTCTTTCAACTGAATGTCATCCTCAGTGATAACATGAGAAGGATCCGGGACGTACTTACGTAACTGAGATACATGAAAAACATCATGAATCCTATACAAGAAAGGCGGTAACGCAATACGATAAGCCACCGGTCAACTCTCTCAATAATCTGATAAGGACCTATAAACTTTGGTGTCAGCTTCTTAATCGCTCTTCCAACTCCAATAGCAGGCGTTACACAAAGAAATACATGTTCACTGGACGAGAACACTAACTTTCTCCGTCTGTTATCTGCATAGCTCATTTGTCTACTTTGAGACGTCTTCATCTTCTCCATGATCAAGACTAACTATAACTCTGTCTGTTATCTGCATAGCTCTTTTGTCTACTCTGAGACGTCTTCATATTCTCCATGATCAACACTAAATGTCTCCGTCTGTCCGTCTATTATCTGGATAGCTCTTTTGTCTACTCTGAGACGTCGTCATCTTCTCCATAACTCAGGTCCAACTAACAAATGTTGTCCATCTTGAAACCAACACAAAGGTGTTCTGTGATGAATGGATTTTATATGATGTTTTTAGGGTCTTTTTAGTCTTTTTATTTTATTATTTTTGAGTCACATGTAGTTTTTTTTATTGTTTTTATGTAGATTTTATATTTATTTTGCATTTTGCATGTAGATTAGATTTTTTGTGTTATTTTATATTTTTAGGAATTTTTCTAGTTATTTTGTATTTTTAGGAAAAGCTGGTTTAGTTATCATTTTTGTCCAGGGACCAATGTGTAAAGTTTCAGGAAGTCAGGGACCAAGTTGTAAAAATTCAAGAGTGGAGGACTTAAAGTGGAGATTGAGAGAGTATGAGGGCTTGAATTGAAGTGCTAACCAAGGGAGGACCAAATTGAAAAAGAAAAATATGAAGAGTCACTCTCCAATTTAGCACATGGAAAAAATGTTTAAAGAATTGATGAAGGGTTTCAGAATTGATCAAGGCTGGTTAGTGGCTTTTTATGGCCATCAAAACCCACTACCATGAATGAAGAAGGAAGAACAAGCAAGAAGATGAAGAAGCAGCATCCCAACGCTCCAGCGTTGGGATCCCAGCGCTCCAGCGCTGGGGTTCTGACTAGATGATGAGTCAGATGGTGACCCAGCGCCCAAGCGTTGGAAAGCCAGCGCTCAAGCGCTGGGCCTCGGATAGAAAGTGGGTTTTTAATGCATCCTAGCGCCCAGGCGTTGGGAAAGCCAGCGCTCAAGCGTTGGAGGCTGGATTTTTACTATAAATAGGGCCCTTTGCTTCACTTGTAAGACACACCTCTTAGAATACAACAAGTATTCTCTCTTTCTCCCTCAAAGATCATTGTTCCTAGGACTTGTGGGAAGCCATACTTGAGCTCCTATCCAGGGTAATTCAATGATTCTTTTAGCCATGCTTGGCTAATTCTTCTTTAAGTTTTTGGGTTGTTTTAGTTTATAATACATGTTCTAGTCTTTTTCTACATTTCTGAATTTTTATTTCCATTCTTGTTTTATTACCTTATGCTTTATTTCTATCTTGTGGATCCCAAGAAGTTTTGCTTATTACTTATTACATAAGGCCATTTGGTGAGTAGTAAGGGAACTAGGTAATAAAAAAGGTTATAAGTATACTTCACTAAGGAATTAGGAAGGACGTAACTTTATGTTGGCCTGAACATCATCTTCATCTTCTTCTTTAGTTAACTAGGTGCCAAGGAATTGGGTTTAGTAATTAAAAAGAAAGATCTACAATGCTTAAGGAATTAACTTGTAGTTACACTAGGCTATAGCATCATGAAATGGTTTTATAATTCAGGAATTTAGTAGGAAATTTCTAGCATGTTTTTATAGACTATGTAAACCAACCCAAGAGCTTAATGTTCATCATCTCTTTATTCTATTATTTTATGCTATTGTTTCTTTCTAGTTCTCAAACCAACAACAAATATACATCTTTTTATTTTTTTCTGTTTAAGTACTAAACTTAATATTAACAAGAACACCTATCCTTTGGGTTCGAACATTTTTATTATGCGATAGTAAATTGTACACTTGCAATTTCATTATCAAGTTTTTGGCGCCGTTGCCGGGGATAGGTTCTTTCAAGTTCTTGTTATTATTTTGTTTAGTGCTTTTTATAAAAAAATATATAAAAAAAAAATTATTATTTGTGTGATGAACTGGTGCTGCTAATTTTGTTTGCTAAGTATTGTCAGGTATAGCAATGGCTGAAACATTTGAGCAAAGGAAGGCAAAAATCCGGGCTGAGGTTGAAAAGGAATATGAGAAGTCGAAGCAGGATATCTTCACTCTAGTTAGAGAGTTTTACTCTGATATAGATTGCAAGAGGAAATCCGGATTTTTGCCAAGTCCTGAGCAAGAATGTAAGGCCAGGGAGATTCTACAAGTAAAGATACAAGGCATTATAATGAGGCAGCCCGGGGATGAACAACAATCACCTGTTCATGAAAGTGAACTTGTGGTTCAAAAAGAGGAGGTGAAAGCAACCTTCATTGTAGAATTTGTCCTTAAAGACAAATTGGAGATGGAGGAAGAAGAACCTCAAGGAACCTACGCTATAGGTTCAGAAAAGCAAGGAACAGAACAGGGAAGGGAAAATTTATTTATTTCTTCCATTTTTAATTTGAATATTGTTGCCTTGTTAGCTGAAAAATCATTTGGCACCATGTTGTACTTGTGCCAAAATATGCATGATTTGCGGGGTCTAAAGAATTTTGTAATAGACCCCGGTTGAAAGTAATTAGTGGAAGGGTCTATCTCGGACCTAAACATTGAGCTGGTTGGGAGACAACCCAACTTAGGATAGTTTAAATTTTTGTCATTTAAATTTCTGCACAACTCTTGTAAATAAATAAAAGAAAAAAAAAAAAAAAATTCTATGTTTTGCTGCAGGAGGGGCCAGCGCTCAAGCGCTGGAGGCCAACGCTCAAGCGTTGAGCCCCTGTTTAGTTTCCCCTATTCCAGTTTAACCCAACGCTCCAGCGTTGGAGGCCAGCGCTCATGCGCTAGGCCCCTGGAATCCACCCAGTTTTTATTTTAATCCAGCGCCCAAGCGTTGGCATCCCCAACGCTCAAGCGCTGGAGCTCGGGCAGTTTGCTGTTTTTACTTTTGTTTGCTGTTTTTAGTTTTAATAAATTTTGTGTTCACCATTTTCTGGAAGTTTTAAGGTTCTTTGAGTTTTCCCTTGGTTCTAAACTGTTTTTAATTTTTGGGAACTCAAGAATTATTGTTTTTAAAAAGTGGACACAAATTTTCAACCCATGATCTTTTGTGCTGTTTTTAGGACTAACAAGTCAAGCAAGCTTTTGCTTGTGAGACTTTTGTTTGTTCATTGTTACAGGATAGGTACCAAAAGAGGGAGAGCCCTCTTGAACTTGAGTGTTCAAAGTGAATTTTTACATTGAGGTTCCCTTGGACCTTTGTGGAAAATTTGTTACTATACCAGCTTGATAGTTTTTATTTTTCTTTTTATAGTTTTTAGTTTTATTTTTATTTTTAGTTTAGTTTTTCTGTTTTATTTTTGCATGAGTCTTGAGTATATTATCCATTCTGAATATTGCTATAGCTTTGTTAATGCTTTATCTGATTGAACTGCTTTGTGAAAAAGTTCTATGTTTTTAAGCAGTTAGGATTGCATGCTGTAGAAAGGATTTTTGATATCTTGATTGTTTTGGTTGTTGGCTAAAGTTTTTCTGAGTTCTAAAAAGGGTACCACTTACCCTATCTTTTTCTGAGAGCTGAGGACTCTGAATTCTTGATGGTGAAATTTTTCTGCCTTGTGTTGCATGTTGATTGGAGTTTT
This sequence comes from Acmispon strigosus, assembly GCA_030819835.1. NCBI lineage: Eukaryota > Viridiplantae > Streptophyta > Magnoliopsida > Fabales > Fabaceae > Acmispon > Acmispon strigosus. The sequence goes on along the minus strand of JAUAMA010000004.1, from coordinate 13,029,474 downwards.
GTACACTTTGTGATTTGAGAAGAGATAATAGGCATTTTTGAAAACTCAGAGTTTTGCTTGAAATTTGATATCCACTAGTAGCCCCTTTTGAGCCTTAAAAGAGTCATTCTTTGGAGCCTACTTTGTGTGATAATTTTTCAGTTGTTATAGTGATGCATGTGCTGATTTGTTAGAGCTATGTTTGTTGGGTTTCTCTCTAAAAAAGAAGAAAAAGTTGGAAAAAATAAGGTATGTGCCTTAAGAAAAAATAATGAAGTAGTGGGGTGAGAAAGAGTATGAGGGGAGTAAAATTCAAGTCATTCATCCCATACATTCCACTACTTTGTTCAAAAAAAAAAAGAAAGGAAAAAAGAAAAATTGAGAGGACCCTTGTGTTGAATTGTTGAAGCTCTTAAGTCAATGAAAAATCACTTAAAACAACTTCTGAGTCAGCCACTAGAGTTGCCAATTTCTTGAAATCCACACCTTGAATTGTTCAACCCTTTGGCCAAGTTACAACATTAAAAATCTCTTCAACATCACTTGGTTGCTTTACTTCATTTTTGATTTGAATTATAGGCAGGATTATTGAGCTTTCTTGTTTTCATGGAGAATATTAATTTTGGTGAGCTTAATTGATGAACTCAAACATGTTAAAAGCCAAGCCTAACTTTCTTGATTCTTTGTCTATAAAACATGCATGTCTTCCTTTTCTGCTAAGCTTTCTTTGAAAGGTTTCTGTGCTTCAAGTTGTAATCAGATAAAACTTTCTCAAAACCCAGGGACGAGTTTTTCTTTAAGTTTTGTCGCTTGAGGACAAGCTGTCGTTGGGTATAGTGGTGTGATGAGTGGATTTTATATGATGTTTTTAGGGTCTTTTTAGTCTTTTTATTTTATTATTTTTGAGTCACATGTAGTTTTTTTTATTGTTTTTATGTAGATTTTATATTTATTTTGCATTTTGCATGTAGATTAGATTTTTTGTGTTATTTTATATTTTTAGGAATTTTTCTAGTTATTTTGTATTTTTAGGAAAAGCTGGTTTAGTTATCATTTTTGTCCAGGGACCAATGTGTAAAGTTTCAGGAAGTCAGGGACCAAGTTGTAAAAATTCAAGAGTGGAGGACTTAAAGTGGAGATTGAGAGAGTATGAGGGCTTGAATTGAAGTGCTAACCAAGGGAGGACCAAAGTGAAAAAGAAAAATATGAAGAGTCACTCTCCAATTTAGCACATGGAAAAAATGTTTAAAGAATTGATGAAGGGTTTCAGAATTGATCAAGGCTGGTTAGTGGCTTTTTATGGCCATCAAAACCCACTACCATGAATGAAGAAGGAAGAACAAGCAAGAAGATGAAGAAGCAGCATCCCAACGCTCCAGCGTTGGGATCCCAGCGCTCCAGCGCTGGGGTTCTGACTAGATGATGAGTCAGATGGTGACCCAGCGCCCAAGCGTTGGAAAGCCAGCGCTCAAGCGCTGGGCCTCGGACAGAAAGTGGGTTTTTAATGCATCCTAGCGCCCAGGCGTTGGGAAAGCCAGCGCTCAAGCGTTGGAGGCTGGATTTTTACTATAAATAGGGCCCTTTGCTTCACTTGTAAGACACACCTCTTAGAATACAACAAGTATTCTCTCTTTCTCCCTCAAAGATCATTGTTCCTAGGACTTGTGGGAAGCCATACTTGAGCTCCTATCCAGGGTAATTCAATGATTCTTTTAGCCATGCTTGGCTAATTCTTCTTTAAGTTTTTGGGTTGTTTTAGTTTATAATACATGTTCTAGTCTTTTTCTACATTTCTGAATTTTTATTTCCATTCTTGTTTTATTACCTTATGCTTTATTTCTATCTTGTGGATCCCAAGAAGTTTTGCTTATTACTTATTACATAAGGCCATTTGGTGAGTAGTAAGGGAACTAGGTAATAAAAAAGGTTATAAGTATACTTCACTAAGGAATTAGGAAGGACGTAACTTTATGTTGGCCTGAACATCATCTTCATCTTCTTCTTTAGTTAACTAGGTGCCAAGGAATTGGGTTTAGTAATTAAAAAGAAAGATCTACAATGCTTAAGGAATTAACTTGTAGTTACACTAGGCTATAGCATCATGAAATGGTTTTATAATTCAGGAATTTAGTAGGAAATTTCTAGCATGTTTTTATAGACTATGTAAACCAACCCAAGAGCTTAATGTTCATCATCTCTTTATTCTATTATTTTATGTTATTGTTTCTTTCTAGTTCTCAAACCAACAACAAATATACATCTTTTTATTTTTTTCTGTTTAAGTACTAAACTTAATATTAACAAGAACACCTATCCTTTGGGTTCGAACATTTTTATTATGCGATAGTAAATTGTACACTTGCAATTTCATTATCATTCTGCATCTTCTACCATACAATGCTTCATATGGTGCCATCCCAATACTAGCATGAAAACTATTATTGTAGGTGAACTCGATCAATGGTAATAACTCATCCCAACTTCCTTGCTTATCGAGTACACATGCTCTAAGAAGATCCTCTAAAGATTGAATAGTTCTCTTGTTAGATTCAAACGATTTCATAAATTATTATATTTTGATAAATAACAATTTCACTCAAGGTTTAATATCGTTAGATAAAGATGTTCTAATACTTTGAATATTTCATACTCAGGAACATCTATCTACTTGAAGATAAACTGCATACATACATACAAGGCATTATCAAAAGCAGATCTTCAAAGAAGAGCAAAGAAAAGGAGTACGTCCAGCCTTACACCCAATGGAGTACGTTCGATTTAGGAGTACGTTTGGCAATCATCTGAAGAGTTTGTTTGACAGAAGGTCACAAGCATTAAAGATTATCTACCTCGTCAGCGCATTAAATGAAACATTGTTGATTGCAGAATGAAGACATAATTAATACTTTATTCCTAGTTCTTGCCAAAACTCTGACATTCCTTAAATCATGCAATCTTTTCAGAGTCAACAGCGTGATTTCCTGAACAACGGATCCCCTCAACGATCAAATTCAAATCTCTTGTTCAGAGCATTTAATGTTCTTTTTGCTGGCATCCACGAGCAATAAATGTCCAAACATGAACTCAAGGCTGAAAGCATTAAAGAGCCAGATGGCGTCAATAAAAGCAACTAATGCTGCAATAAATGCATGACAGAATGCATTTAATGCTGTTTCAGGGATGCAGAAGTATCCGTTACTCACTAGGAAGCAGAAATCCCAACAGAATTATTTTTCAAATCTTCATCAAGCTTACAGGGCACATCCTACTGAAGATATAAATAGAGAACTTAGCATCCGGATTCAATCGGCGACTTCCAAACGATCAAAGCATTAAAGTTTCTCTAAGTTCATCAATTACAATTTTGCTATAGCCATAACTCAGAAACTCAAAGTCATCTTTTACCTGAGTTAAGTCATCTGTTAGTGTGGAGTACTCATAGAGTGCAACTCTCATATTCTTTACACAACCCTTAAACAGAGAACCAATTTTCTTATCCTCTCTGTATATTGTACTTCATCTTTATACCCACTCTTGCTGAAGAGAAAAAGTAGAAATCCAAAACCTCTTTGCTAAAAGAACCGGGAGCAATCCTGTCGAATACTGAGTTAAAAAAAGTCCTGTTCAAACTTGTAAGGGAGAAGTCCTTCGAATACTAGGAGAAGTCCTGTAGAATACTTGTACTATTTTGTGAAAATAGTGAAAATCTTGGTGAAGCCAAGGACTGGACGTAGCCCTGTCGATTAAGAGGGTGAACCAAGATAAATACTTGGTGTGCTTTAATTTTCAGCTTTACGTTATTTTCCGCTGCACTTACTCTTGAAAAAATATTTGAAACTAGTAACTATTTATAACTGAAAAGAATTTTAAAAACCACACACACAATTCAAACCCTTCTTTTCTTGTGTGTTTTATTACTATCAATTGGTATCAGAGCTCAACCGCTCTGAGATATACTAACATCTTAACAGGTTTAGAGTGAAAAGATCCATGTACAGCATCGCATATCCCACGGGAACAGCAACCAACAAGCCACCATTCTTCGATGGCTCCAACTACCCATACTGGAAGAAGCACATGCAGTTGTTCATTGAATCAACAGACTGGAAACTTTGGGATGTTATAGCCAAAGGAAACTATGTCCCCAAGGACAATGAAGGAAAAGCCATTCCAACAGATTAATGGAAAGATGATCAACGGACTAAAAATCAAAGGAATGCTAAAGCCAGGCTATTCCTTATATGTGCCTTGAGCAAAAATGAGCACGATAAAGTGGATAGCTTAAGCACCGGTAAGGAAGTGTGGGACACCTTATCCATGGCCCCTGAAAGGACCTCTGCTGTGTAGGATACTAAAATGAGTATGCTGACTGCTCAGTATGAGGCATTCAAAATGGTAGATAATGAGTCTATCAACTCCATGTTCGCCAGACTTCAAACCATTCACAACGGGTTGAGAAATATGGGAAGAACCTTCACCAGCAAGGAGCAAGTGATCAAGATTCTTAGAAACCTCCCTCCTAACTAGAGATCGTTTGTCACTCCACAACGAGCTGGAATTTTTTTTGACAATTATTAGGTGGAAGACTTATTGGGGGAGCTGAAAATTCATGAGTAGGATCTTGCAAATGATGCTGCTATCATTCACGACAAATCCACAGTTAATAAAACTGTGGCCTTTAAGTCTAGCTCATCTAAAGCACTAAAGGCAACTGAGTCGTCTGATGAAGCCGCTGAATCGTCTGACAACACTGATGATGAACAGGCTCTCTTAAACAGGAGATTCAAGAAAATGTTGGCCAAATGAAAACAGTTTCGGGGAAAGGCCGCCTCCTTACCAAAAAGAGATGGAGAGAAAAGCTCCACCAAAGGTGTCATCGCCTGCTACGAGTGCAAAAAGCCTGGGCACATCAAAGCAGACTGTCCTCATCTGGGGAAGAAACCTGCTCAGAAGAACTTCCACAGAAAGAAAGCCTTCTCAAGTCAAAATGAGGAGTCAGAAGAACAATCTGAGCAAGAAGAAGCAGAAGGAGATGATGATGAAGCATCATATTGTGCATTTATGGCATCCATTGACACGTCTGACATTGAAGCAGACAGAGAATCTGAAACCTTGATGATCACTGAGGATTTATCTGACTACGAGGCAAACGACAAGGATGAGGTAACCTCCGAAATATCTAATGATGATAACAATGAATTGCTAGAGTACTCTCATTCATTAGCTATTAAATACAGTATTCTGAAGAAGGAGCACGATAAACTGGAAAAGGAATTGCATGCATCTAAGGAAGTATCATTCATGCTTAATAAGAAAAATCAAGCCTTGTTAGAACAGGATTCAACCAAGGAGATTAAGTTTCTAAATCAAAGAGTAAATAGCTTAATCAAAGATTTTTCTACATTCACTCTAGGATATGAAAACTTGATAAAATTAAGTGGTAATAATAGAGCAATGTATGATAAGAGAGGTTTAGGTTTTGAAGAAGATGGCTGGGACATCACTGCAGTTAAACATACATCATCTGTAATCCCATACACATATAAATCTGAAATAAAACCTGTTTCATCAGAACCTAAAATGAAAAAACCTAAGGCATTTATTGTCAAAGGTGAGGAGAAACAAGCTCCAAATAAAATAGTATATGGGAGGAAGATTCCATCTAAACCTGTGACTAACAAGAAAGGACCCAAGAAAGTTTGGGTACCTAAATCCATGATTGTGCCACTTGCAGATGTGCTTAACAGCTCAAAGCCGAAAAGAGCTATGGTACCTGGACTGTGGATGCTCACGTCACATGACGGGAAGAAGGTCTTTATTCCCAAATATCCGTGCTAAGCAGAATGGAGGAACGTTACCTTTGGAGATAACCAGAAGGGGCTCATCGTCGGGGAAGGTAACGTTGGTAAGGCTCCTTTTCCTATAATACAGAAGGTTCTTTTGGTTGAAGGATTAAAACATAGTCTACTTAGAATAAGTCAATTATTTGATAGTGGGTTCACTGTTTCCTTCAATAAAGTGAAGTGTGAAGTCACAGATGAGGACGACAAGTTTATCTTTGAAGCTCAGAATCAGGGGGATCTATATAAGACGAGCTTGGAAAACCTTGCAAGTAAAAATGTAACATGTCTAGTGCCAGCAGAGGATGACAAATGGATATGGCATAGGAAGCTAGGACATGCATCCTTAAAGACCATTGCTAAAATGATCAAGCATGATCTAGTATGTGGTCTGCCAAATCTGTCTTTCAAATCTGATGACACATGCTCTGCATGTCTTCAAGGAAAGCAATTAAAAAGCTCTTTTCCCTCTAAGAACGTTGTGAGTACTAAAAGACCTCTGTAGATGTTGCACATGGACTTGTTTGGACCCACTAGAATGGCTAGTTGTTCTGGAAAAAGGTTTTGTCTTGTCATCATCGGTGACTACACTAGATTTACATGGGTACAATTCCTTGCAACAAAAAATGAAGCATTCAAGTCATTTTCCATCATTGCAAAGAGAGTCCATAATGAAAAAGGCTACTGCATCACCAACATTCGAAGTGATAGAGGAGGAGAGTTTATAAATGAAGAATTCAAGAATTACTGTGATGAGAATGGCATATTTTGTCAAGTCTCTGCTCCAAGAACTCCTCAACAAAACGGTGTAGCTGAAAGAAAGAACAGATCCCTTCAGGAAATGGCCAAAACCATGCTTAGTGAGACATCACTACCAAAGTACTTCTGGGCTGAAGCTGTTCATACTGCATGTAACATACAAAACCGCATTCTCATGCGTCCCATCCTGAAGAAAATTGCATATTAGCTGTGGAAAGGAAGGAAGCCAAACATAGCCTATTTCCATCCATTTGGATGTCCATGCTTCCTACTAAACACCAAGGATGATCTTGGAAAGGTTGATGCAAAATCAGATAAAGGAATATTCCTGGGATATTCTCCAAATTCAAAAGCTTTTCGAGTCTATAATTCAAGAACCATGGCTGTTGAAGAATCCATCCACGTAAAGTTTGATGACAAGCATCCAAGTGGAAATCAACTATCATTGGAGGATGAATTTGATAATCTAGATCTAAATGAGGAACCATCTTCAAGACAAGCTCAACCATCAACTGTAGACAAACTCACAAACTCAAGTACTTCGTCTAATGTTCAACCAGACGTTGTCGACATGACTCCGTCTGATGATACTTCGTCTGACCAAGTCATGGCTTCCAGTGGCATCACTCTCCACAGAGAATGGAGGTTCAAGCCAGACCATCCTCCAACACAAATAATTGGTAGCATCAATGAAAATGTAAGAACTAGATCTACATTCAATAATTATGCTAACTGTGCGCTCTTGTTTAAAATAGAACGCAAAAGCATAGGTGAAGCCTTAAATGATGAAGGTTGGATCCTAGCCATGCAAGAAGAGCTAAATCAATTTGAAAGAAGCAAAATGTGGAACTTAGTACCCAGACCTGAAGACAAATCTATTATAGGCACTAAGTGGGTGTTTAGAAACAAGATGGATAAAGACAGAAAAGTCACAAGAAACAAGGCTAGACTCGTTGCACAAGGGTATAATCCGCAAGAAGGCATAGATTACACAGAAACGTTTTCCCCTGTTGCACGCACTGAAGCCATTCGAATACTTCTAGCATTTGCTTGCCAACACTCCTTCAAACTATATCAAATGGATGTGAAAGCGCTTTCTTAAATGGATATATTGAAGAAGAAGTTTATGTCAAACAGCCTCCAGGATTCGAAGATCCGGCTCTGCTAGACCATGTCTTCAAATTAAGAAAAGCACTGTATGGGTTGAAGCAGGCTCCAAGAGCATTGTATGATCGCCGAAGCTCGTTTCTCATGAGTAATGGGTTCACAAGGGGTAACATTGATAACACTTTGTTTAGACAAAAGTCATCAAATGATTTTATATTAGTGCAATTATATGTTAATGATATCATATTCGGTGCTACTAATGAAATGATATGTCAAGAATTTTCTAAGCTCATGCAGAGTGAATTCGAAATGAGCATGATGGGAGAACTGAAGTTCTTACTAGGCTTGTAGATACCTCAAGAGAAAGACAAAACCTATATTCATCAAACGAAGTACATCAAGGATCTCTTGAAGAAATATAGCATGGAAAAAGCTAAGGAGATGGGCACTCCAATGCACCCTGGAGTAATACTGGATAAAAGTTATGAATCTGCACCTGTAGATTCAACCAAGTACAGAGGGATGATAGGATCACTACTGTACCTCACTTTAAGCAGGCCAGACATAATGTTCAGTGTCTGTGTATGTGCAAGGTTCCAGGTAAATCCTCAAGAATCTCACCTTAGTTCTGTAAAACGAATTTTTAGATATCTCATTGGCACTACTAATCTTGGTATTGTGTACGAGAAAGGTGAAGATTTTAGGTTAAGAGGATTTTGTGATGCTGACTATGCTGGAGATCACATAGAAAGAAAACGTACGAGAGGGGGTTGTCACTTCCTAGGACAATGTCTGATCTCATGGCCTAGCAAAAGACAAAGCACGATCTCATTGTCCACTACTGAAGCCGAATATGTTGCTGCAGGATCTTGCTGCACATAACTTCTATGTGTAAAACATCGACTAGAAAATTATAATATTTTTGAACATAATATTCCTCTATTATGTGAAAATACTAGTGCAATCAACAAAACTAAAAACCCGGTGCAACATTCTAGAACTAAACATATTGAAATAAAACATCATTTTACTCGTGATCATGTTGCAAAAGGTAACATCGATATATCGTATGTGCACACTGATGATCAATTGGCAGACATTTTCACCAAGCCACTCATAGAAAACAGATTTACACATCTTAGAGAGTGAATTGGCATGTTTTCTGCATTATAGTCTATTCGTCTGTGCTAACCACCCTTGTAGAAAACAGTAGAAAGCCAGACGAAGTCTGTGCCATAAATAAGAAGAGGTCAAACGATCACAGTTTGGTCCAAGTCTGATGGCGTAATGGTAAGCGCTAAAGGTCCAATTGTACGATTCAAACTAACTTCGTCTGTGGAAACTGAAAGGTCATAGTCTGGAGAAACTGAAGGGTCCTCGTTCGGGAGTAACTGAAAAGTCCAGGTGTGGTGCCCACGTCGCTCACGTTCAAGTAACTGGTGAACAGTTGTGTCATTTCAATTACTTGCTTCTCTAACATGCATTAAATCCTCAACTGTCATGACTGCACATTTATAACTTTGCATTTAATGCGCGTGCTGTATCTCTCTTCTCTCACATCAACTTTAATGATAATCATTTTGTTACGAAAACCAAGAAAACCCCTTGGTATTCTATGCAAACTTAACAAAAGATTTTCAAAAACAAAGTTTATCACTCACAACTCGCTTGTATTCTCTTTGAACCTTGTTGCTTTCTTCTATCTTTGTTCTTGCATCCTCAAACATTTTTTGCAGAAGTCGAACCAAATGGCACCCAAAAGACAAGCATCGAAGAAGCAAGCAAGTGCACCACTACCTCTCACTCCTGATCAACATAAAGTTGTTGATCTCATAAACAAATGCATCGTGCAGAATCGCAAGGAGAAAAATGAAAAGATTGGACCAGTGAAAATTGCCAACCTTGGGGACCAGAACTTGTCATCCCTAGATTCCTAAACCTTCCCTTGTATCAACATGTGAAGGTAGCAGGATTGGAGTTGGTCCAGTTTCAAGATTGGGGCAACTTGTTCGAGATTTTTGAGACACCTGCTCTTTCTCCTCTTGTGAAAGAATTCTTCGACTATGCTGTCAAGATAGGCTCTTCTCACATCAAGACAAGATGCATGAGGCAAATTGAAGACATTTATCTAGCAGACATCGCCTTCACCATTGATTTCACTATCAATGAAGGGGTCTCCTATTCACCAAAATGGGAAGTCACTGCAGCAAACCCTTATAGCATATGGAAAGAGGAACCCAAGGCACCAAGGTCTACATGTGATAACAATCTTGTTGAGGAATGCGTCTTTCCTCATGCCATTCTCAGCAAGATAGTATTGCCCAAGGAAGGTTCACGTGACCTGGTCAACAAAATGTCTCAAAGGGCCCTGTATCAGATGTAGAATCATCAGAGGATCAATCTTCTGTGTTAGTATAGATAGCAACCTGAGAGGGGGGGTGAATCATAGTTGCCCCGATTTTCGCGTAATAGTACCAAATGACTTTCAGTGCAATTAAAGTTGTAACGTAAGAACCTTATTGCAGTAGAATATTGTAATTGCTTGAAAGTAAAAGATGAAGGATAAAAAGAACACACAGGGATTTTATCCTGGTTCACCTTCAATCCCAGAAGGCTACGTCCAGTCCTCTGATCACACAGAGATTTTCCACTATACCAGAAAGCAAACCACTTTTTGAAAATCACCGCTCACTGAATCACACAGTGAACTGATTACAACCCTCAGAACAGATCACACTGTCTGAGTCAAACCCTTTACTGAATACCACAGTAAAGTCAGAACCCTTCAAAAAGATTACCACTTTCCGAAGAACCACTCCACTGAATCACACAGTGAAGATTTACAATGATCAAGATTCCTTACAAGTTCTTACACCAAGAACCCTAAGAACTCTTGTCAAACCTCAGATGGCAAACCACCAACTGATGACGCCGAAACCTACGACGGACTTTGAATCAAACCCAATTCAAAGAACCTTTTCCACAACCATCGAACACCACGATGGACCTTTTTACAACCACCGACAACCATGGTGAATGAATCAACACGATTCAATAGAAGAAGAAGAAGATGCCTTTACAATGGCTGATTCAATCCTTTAGACAAGATGGATTGATCTTAGTTTGTATGCTCCAGGAAATTACAATGAAGGCTCTTCTATTCTGAGTTTCTCAAAAGATGAACAGCATGTGTGTTCTTATGAAAATGAGAGAACAGAAACTCAGAATAATGACTTTAATGAATATGAAAGTTATGGACCAAGTCATTGATGTTTCTGAGTGTCTAGGGACTTTATATAGGCACTAGAGGTCGTCCATGAACCAACACAACATTTCCCAAACGGTTTGAGACACAATGGTTCATGAAAAGACACATCTGTTGACTTGGTAATTGATTACAGCAGTTAGTGTAATCGATTACACTAGCCGTTGCAGTTTGAATTCAAAATTCAAACTGTGTAATCGATTACACTAAGGTGGTAATCGATTACTGCCTTCCTGTAATCGATTACACACAACCTGTAATCGATTATAGAGAGTCCGAAACTCAGTTTTAACCATCTTAAACCCTAATTGAGTGTTCCTACCAAGTTTTACTTGTGAGAATATATGATACTCAATTAGTTGAACTTTCATGAGCCTTCAAGTGCAATATAACCTTAATAAAGCATAGCACACTAAGTTGACAAGACTTACTAAACGCAAGAACCTTCATGTTTGATCTTTGACGTTCTGAGCCGGTTTTTGAAGTCTTTCTTTTCTTTTCTGAAGTCTTCTTGAAGTCTTTCTTCTTTTTGTTCCTTTCTTTCTTGAAGTCTTCTTGAAGTCTTCTTGAAGTCTTCTTGAAGTCTTCCTTTTCTTTTCTGAAGTCTTTCTTCTTTTTGTGATGTGTTTGTCTTCATCAAAACCTCAGCCGAGTCCAAGGACGAGACCTGATTTACATTCTGAACCTTATCATTCAATACATAATTCAGACCTACGACTCGTTGATTACAACAATGATGAGTAAAAAGAAGATTCTGACTCCAGAGAAGGAAGAAAAAGAATTCATAGTAAGAGACTACGTCTACCCTACTGCCATTAAGTTTGGTGACGTTCACAGAATGCGACTTGATGTTGTTATACCTGAAGTTCCAGAAAACCTCATGAGCAATTGGGCTAAACAAAAGAAGGCCAAGGGGGTCAATGTGTTTCTCTGAAAGACCAAAGCTCCAAGAAAACCCAGGGCAAAAAGGGCTCTAAGTGTGAAAGCATCTCCGTCTGGTGAGGTTGCGACCGAGATTCCGTCTGCTACGAAACCGAAGCATCGCTGTTTGGTCAGAGGTCCTCATTTGAGAAAGACCACAAACGATCAACTGACTATGTCATCCGATGCAGCTGAAGATACACTGCCTATCTCAGCATTGATTCCTAACAAGCAGCAACCCAAACTTGTTGCCATCCCTGAGGAGTGCACATAACCTACCACTTCAACCCAGAAACCCTTTGCACAACCCAATACTTCAATCCAACAACCATCTGAACAGCCTGCCACCACAACCCCACAAGCAACTGCACAACCACAAGAAGTGCATCACACGTCTGATCTTCTCTCAGACGCTCACGCCTATTACTTGAAGTTTCTGCCACCACTCTTTCACAACTACATTGCAAACGTCATTGATGCTGTGTTGATGGCACTGAAACTTGCCCCAGAGGAAGTAGAATATGAACCGAAACGGTTTTCAGTCCCAGACATGGGATTGCTAGCCGCCACAACGTTCAACATAATACTGGTAACATTGGCACCAAACCAATGTCGTATGTATTTTCCCTTGCAAGGCCCCGTTGCTAAAGAACCCACCATAGCTGTAGTGGGTGACATCAACAACCGACACTGGGTGAGAGTCAAGCTTGTTGAACACTCTCCTCTGCCTACAGTCTCTCCACAATGGAAGCATCACTGCACCTAAGCTGCCGAAGGGTGGGGAACTCCTCTCATTCCACGGGTCCAACATTTCAAGGAATTTCTTCAAGGCGACCATGTCGAGTTCTTGGACCGGCTGTTTGAGGTACCTACTGTCATCACATTGTGATTCATGATGATTCAGAAGATGAAGATCAAATGGTCTCTCCTCCACAACCAGTGGTTGCAAAAAAAGCTGTTGAGCAAGGTGCTCTTGCGCAAAAAGCCACCCCAGACACAACACCAGAAACTGCATAAGTTGTCCAAGAATCTGTGATAATAACCCAACCAGTGGTTGAAGCAGTGCAAGATACTAAAAAGGCTGTTCTCAAAGCTGGGGAAATAGCCCAAGAGCCTAGGGACCATGCACAAGAAATTGAACAACAAGTTGAAGAAGCTTAAATTCTAGCTGGTCAGAAAGCTTCTAGTCTGGCCGACGAATCAAGTCTGGTCCAAGACCATGTAACAAGAAAAAGTCAGCTAGAGGACACAGACGATCTTCATACAGATCATATTTCCTTCTGTGCGGATCCCGAAGAGCCCTGCTTTGTAGATCTTGCTGCCAAGCATCCCAAGCTTTCATCTTCCATTCCTCTTACATTTCAAGTGCCACCGCCACTTACTTTTTCATCTCAACCATCAACAAAGATGGTCAAATCAAAGCGACAGTCATCTGAGGCATCTGAACGACACTACCACCCTTCCACCAGTGAGATCCATTTCATGCTGATGTTTTCTTGAAGGCCACGATCCTCTCTGCCTTCCCAAATCAGCAAACGGAAGCGGCCAGCCTCTCTTCAAAATGCGCACATTTTTCCGGGATTGTTTGATGAACTTCTAGGATTCGACGTTTTTTCCTTGCAGGACTATGGGCACCCCCTGGCTGTGCGGATATCAAGCTTACCCTCATAATCAGACACAGGGATGACATGTTTTACTTTGAATGGAAAGTCAAAAACTCTACAGTCATACATGTGGCGCACATTCCTCTATTTCTGGTATGCAGTGTTGATCCTTTTGTCATGAGGTTTGGCTGCTGGATGCTTGTCCTCATTCCTTATTTGCCAAGACCACAAAGGTTCCCTGATCTACCTCTGAAGTTCAACAGTCCACCTCCTCTGCTTCCAACTGTTACATGCCAAGCTCCGTATTATATTCCCATTGCTACTGTGAAGTCTGTTGATGAGGAAGTTCATTCTCCGGAGCCCATCTCCATTGCTGATCCTCAGGCTGAATCTGCTGATGCTATGATCTCGTCTGCTCAGCCTATTTCTGTTGCCTTGCCAAAGGACAATGTCCAAAATCAGACGGTTGAGGACGATGTCGAACAAGTAGTAGCAGGAGAAGATGACAAAGCACTCACGTCAGCTCCACCTGACGGTGATGATAGAGTTGCTCTGTTGGAGAAGAAGATTGAAGAAATGCAAGCAGCCGCTGATCAAAAAGTTGAGGAATTGCGTCAAGAAACGAAAGGCCAAAATGAGGAATTACGTAAAGAGATCAAGGGCCACATGGATGCCAGATTTGGGCTAGTACAAGAGACATTGAACAAACTCTTCGATCATCTGAAGACATCCTTCAATCCCTAAACTCTTTCTAATTTCATTTTTTTTCACAAGTTTACTCTACTGCATTTTTGGTTATTCCTATCTATATATGCTGCAATTTAGTTCATCTTTAGCTTTTGTTGATTATCTGCTTTCGCTTTTCTCTATCATGTTTGATAATGCCAAAGGGGGAGAAAATAATAGAGAAAAAGTTGAAAAGAGAAATACTATCCTAGGCGGAGCAAAATTTAAAGGTTACCTAGAAACCCAGATATCATGCTTAGGGGGAGCAAATAGAAAGAAAACTTAGGAAATTATTTTTCTCAGGGAGAGTTAAAAAATGTTTAGTAATAAAGCGTCCTCGTCGGTCTAAAAATAATGCTAAGATATAAAAATGTCTTCGTCTGCAAGTATTTTTAAGATCGCTCATGTTTTTCTAGATAAGAAACTCCTTTAAGAAACACATCACAAGTTTTCCGATTTTGATCTATCTTTGAAAATGTCACACTTGCTATAATATACATATTAAACCTTTTTCTCAAATAAAATTGTCATTATCAAGAAGGGGGAGATTGTTAGATTCAAACGATTTCATAAATTATTATATTTTGATAAATAACAATTTCACTCAAGGTTTAATATCGTTAGATAAAGATGTTCTAATACTTTGAATATTTCATACTCAGGAACATCTATCTACTTGAAGATAAACTTCATACATACATACAAGGCATTATCAAAAGCAGATCTTCAAAGAAAAGCAAAGAAAAGGAGTACATCTGGAACTCATTGAAGACATAGTTTGCCAGTTGAGTGCGTCTGCCAAAGGAGTATGTCCGTCCTTACACCCAATGGAGTACGTCTGATTTAGGAGTACTTGTGGCAATCATCTAAATAGTTTCTTTGACGAAAGGTCTCAAGCATTAAAGATTATCTAACTTGTCAGCGCATTAAATGAAGCACTGTTGATTGCAGAATGAAGAAAGAGACATAATTAATACTTTATTCCTCGTTCCTGCAAAAGCTCTGACATTCCTTGAATCATGCAACCTTTTCAGAGTCAACAGCGTGATTTCCTGAACATCGGATCACCTCAACGATCAAATTCAAATCTCTTGTTCAGAGCATTTAATGTTCTTTTTGTTGGCATCCACGAGCAATTAATGCCCAAACGTGAACTCAAGGCTGAAAGCATTGAAGAGACAGACGACGTCAACAAAAGCAATTAATGCTGCAATAAATGCATGGCAGAATGCATTTAATGCTGTTTCAGGGATGCAGAAGTATCTGTTACTCACAAGGAAGAAGAAATCCCAACGGAACTATTTTTCATATCTTCATCAAGCTTATAGGGCACATCCTACTGAAGATATAAATAGAGCACTTAGCATCTAGATTCAATCGGCGACTTCCAAACGATCAAAGCATTCAAGTTTCTCTAAGTTGATCAATTACAATCTTTACTATAGCCATAACTCAGAAACTCAAAGTCATCTTTTACCTGAGTTAAGTCGTCTGTTAGTGTGGAGTACTCATAGAGTGCAACTCTCATCTTCTTCACACAACCCTTAAACAGAGAACCAGTTTTCTTATCCTCTCTGTATATTGTACTTCATCTTTCTACCCACTCTTGCTAAAGAGAAAAAGTAGAAACCCAAAACATCTTTGCTAAAAGAACTGGGAGCAGTCTTGTTGAATACTGAGTTAGGAGAAGTCCTGTAGAATACTTGTACTATTTTGTGAAAATAGTTAAAATCTTGGTAAAGACAAGGACTTGATGTAGCCCTGTCGATTAAGGGGGTGAACGACAGTTGATGTGAGATGTCGTTCTACTCACAGTAGCTGTTGAACTCTTCGTTGACAAATTCTCCACCTCTATCGCTTCAGATAGATGTAATGCAGTAGCTGATAGCCAAATCCGCAAGTGCACGGATGGTTATCACGTAGTATAAAAGATATCGTACCCAAGGGATAGGTGTCTTTCTATTAAATTATTTAGAGCCTTGTGGAGAAAATAAAAAGATATATGTTGTTTGTTTGGTTTTTGGAACTAGAAAATAAAATAGCATAAAATATTAAAAAAAATAAAGATGAGAATTAAGCACTTGGGTTGAATTATATAGCTTATAAAATATGCTTGTAAACTCCTACTTAATTTCTGAATTTTAGAACCAAATTCATGATGCTATAGCCTAGTATTTCTACAAGTTAATTCCTTACAAATGTAGAACTTTCTTCCTAATTACTAAATTCAATTCCTTGCAATTTAGAAAAAACCAAGAAGAAGATGAAGAAAGAATTCAGGCCAACGTAAAGCTAAGTTTATCCTAATTCCTTAGTGATACATCATATAGCTTCTTTTAAATCCTATTTCCCTAACTACTTACCAATTTCCATTGTTATAAGCAATAAGGAATAACACTTGTGATCATCAAGATAACATTAAGAACAAGGAAATAAAACATGAATTGGAAATATTATTCAGAAATGTAGAAGAAAACTAAGACATAAAATATAAACTAAAACAACCCAAGATACTTAAAAGAATTAGCCAAGCATGGCTAAAAGAAACATTGGATTACCCTGGACTAGGAGCTCAAGTTTGGCTTCCCACAATTCGTAGGAACAATGCTCTTAAGGAGGAAAGAAGAATACCTGTTGTATTATGAATTAGTGTGTCTTACAAGTGAAGAAAAGACCCCTATTTATAGTAAAAATCTGCCCTCCAGCGCTTGAGCGCTGGGATCCCCAACGCTTGGGCGTTGGGTGCAATTAAATCCCACATTGCAGATATAAGCCCAGCGCTTGAGCGCTAGCTTCCAACGCTTGAGCGATGGGACGAAAATCCAACTCACATCCTAGTCAGAGTCCTAACGTTGGAGCGTTGGGCTTCCAACGCTCGAGCGTTGGCTCGACTGCTGGTTCATCTTCAAGCTTTTTTCCTCTTCATGGTAGTGGGTTTTCAATGCCTTCAATGGCCTCCGCTCAGCCTCTATTAAGTTCTGAAACCTCCTCTCCACTACCATCAATCCTTCAACCTTATTTTCCATGTGCTTAATTCAAATAGTGTTGCTTCATATTCTTGATTTCCACTTTAAGTCCTCTCTTTGTTAGCACTTCAATTCTGGTCCTTTAACTGTTTGAAACTTCACTTTTCATCCTCCACTCTTGAACTTCTACACTTTAGTCCTTCCTTTCCTGAAACTTACAAATCAGTCCCTGGACAAAAATGATAAATATACCAGCTTTCCTAAAAATACCAAAATAACTATAAAAATTCCTAAAAATATAAAATAAAGTTTAAAAAACAAATAAAAGCTAATCTATATGAAAAATGAAAAATAAATATAAAATCTACATAAAAAGAATAAAAATCCTATATGAGACTCAAAAATAACAAAATAAAAAGACTAAAAAGACCCTAAAAATATCATATAAAATCCAGTCATCACACCACTATACCCAACGAAAACTTGTCCTCAAGCGACAAAACTTTAAAGAAAAACTCGTCCCTGAGTTTAGAGAAAGTTCATCATCCAATTAAAACATGAAGCACAAGAACTTTTCCAAGAAAACTTAGCGGATTTGGAAGACATGCATGTTCCACAGATATTAATCAAGAAAGTTAGGCTTGGCTTTTAACATGTTGAGTTCATCAAATTAGGCTCACAAAAAGATATTCTCCATGAAAAACAAGAAAGCTCAATAATTCTGCCTATCATTCAAATCAAAACTGAAACAGTACAACTAAGTAACTTTGAGGAGATTTTTTTTTTTTAAGGTTGTAACTTGGCCAAAAGGGTTGAACAATCAAGGTATGGATTTCAAGACTTGGCAACTCTATTGGCTTGACTCAGAATCTATTGTTAAGTGATTTTTCCTTGACTAAGAGCTTTGAACAAATTAACACATAGGTTCTCTCCTTTTTTAACTTTTTTTTTCAACAAAGTACTGGAATGTATGGGATGAATGAATTGAACTTTACTCCCCTCATACTCTATCTCACCCCACCACTTCATTATTTTTTTCTTTTCTTTTTTCATAAGGCACATACCTTATTTTTTCATTTTTTTTATTTTTCTTCTTTTTTAGAGAGAAACCCAATATACATAGCTCTAGCAATTTCAGCTTATGAATCACACTAACAACTTAAAATATCACACAAAGTAGGCTCTAAAGAATGACTCATTTAATGCTCAAAAAGGTCTACTAGTGGATTTTTGCTTTTCAAACCAAAACTCTTTGTTCTCAAAAATGCCTATAATCTCTTCGCAACTTACAAAGTATACAAAATCCCAATCAACATGCAACACAAGGCAGAAAAATCTTACAATCATGCATTCAGAGTCCTCAGCTCTCAGAAAAACATAGGGTAAGTGGTACCCTTTCTAGAACTCATAAAAACTTTGCCAAAAACCAAAACAATCAAGATGTCCAAATCATTTCTAACATCATGCAATCCTAACCGCATTTCAAAAACATAGAACCTTTTCAAAAAGCAGTTCAATCAGATAAAGCATTCACAAAGCAATAGAAGCATTCAGACTGGATAAAGACACTCAAACATGCAGTTTAAAAACACTAAAAGCAAAAAAAAAAAAAAACTACAAACTAAAAATAAAACTAAAATTAAAAAGAAGAACTAAAAAGCTGGTACAATCACAATCTTTCCACAAACAGTCCAAGAAACCTCAAAGTAATTTCAATTTTGAACACTTAAGTTCAAGAGGGTTCTTTCTCCTTTGGTACCTATCCTGCAAAATTGAACAAACAGAGTCTTACAAGCAAAAGCTTGCTAGACTTGTTAGTTTCCAAAAAAGCATATTTAAGAACAAGGGTTGAAAATTGTGTCCACCTAAAAACAAGTATTCTTGAGTTCCCAAAGATCAAAACCATTATAGAAGCAAGGAAAAACTCAAAGAATTAAAAACTTTTCAAGAATTGGTGGACACAAAATTATTTATAAACAAAGAAAACAGAAAATAAAACAAAAACATAAAAGTTGCCCGAGCACCAGCGCTTGAGCGTTGGGGGTTCCAACGCTGGGGCGCTGGAATAAAAACAAAAAACTGGGCAACAGGGTCCCAACGCTTGAGCGTTGGGATTCCAACGCTAGGGCGTTGGAAAAAAAAAAAAAAAACTGGGTGGATTCCAGGGGCCTAGCACATGAGCGCTAGCCCCCCAACGCTGGAGCGTTGGGTAAAACTGGAACCAAGGGGGTTTAGCAGGGGCTCAACGCTTGAGCGTTGGCCTCCAGTGCCTGAGCGCTGGCCCCTCCTGCAGCAAAACATCGAATTTTTTTCTTTTATTTATTTACAAAGATGATGCAGAAAATTAAATGACAGAAATTTAAACTAATCCTAAGTTGGGTTGTCTCCCAACCAGCTCATTGTTAAGGTCCGAGATAGACCCTTCCCTTTTAATCAATTAGGGGAATCAAGCAAAACAGACATCACTTGTCTCTCAACATCTCCCCCTAGGTACGGTTTCAGTCTTTGCCCATTGACAATGAATGTGTTCTTTGTAACCTTATTCTCTAACTCAACCGCACCATGGGGGAAAACTTTAGTGATCATAAAGGGTCCTGTCCATCTTGACTTCAACTTTCCAGGAAACAACCTCAGCCTTGAGTTATATAATAACACAAGCTGTCCTGGACTAAACTCTTTTGGCACCATCTTCTTATCATGCCACCTTTTTGTTTTTTCCTTGTAGATCCTAGCATTGTGGTATGCTTGGAGTCTAAATTCATCCAGCTCATGTACCTGTACCTGTCTTTTATCCCCAGCTTCTTTGGGGTCCATGTTCAATTGTTTCAAAGCCCAAAAGGCTTTATACTCAAGTTCCACAGGTAAATGACAAGTCTTACCATAAACCAACTGGTAAGGAGAGGTTCCAATAGGAGTTTTAAACGCAGTACGGTAAGCCCACAAGGCGTCATCTAATTTTTTTGACCAATCCTTCCTTGAGGTACCAACTACTTTTTCCAAAATCCTTTTTAACTCCCTATTAGAAACCTCTACTTCTCCACTAGTTTGGGGGTGATAGGGGGTAGAAAATTTATGATGAACACCATATTTTTTCAAAAGAGTTTCAAAAGCTTTATTACAAAAGTGCTTACCTCCATCACTGATTATTGCCCTTGGCACCCCAAATCTAGTAAAGATATTTTTCTTCAGAAAATCCAGAACCACTTTTCCATCATTTGTGGGAAGGGCTGATGCTTCAACCAACTTAGAAACATAGTCAACAACAATCAAAATATACTGACAACCAAAAGAAGGTGGAAAAGGACCCATGAAATCAATGCCCCATACATCAAAAAGCTCAACTTCCAAAATCATTTTTTGGGGCATCTCATTCCTTCTTGAGATGTTACCAGTTCGTTGACAACGATCACACTTTTCCACAAATTCTCTACTATCTTTGAAGATAGTAGGCCAATAAAAACCACTTTGGAGGACTTTAGCTGCAGTCCTCTCACCAGAAAAATGGCCTCCATATTCGGAGCCATGGCAATGCCATAAAACAGCCCCAAACTCTTTTTCTGGAATACATCTTCTAATGATCCCATCAGAACATTCTCTAAACAAATAAGGTTCATCCCAGAAAAAGAATTTGGCATCATGCAGAAATATTTTCTTTTGTTGCCAAGTCAAATCAGATGGAAACATACCAGCAGCTTTAAAATTAGCTAAATGTACATACCATGGAGCTATCTCTTGGACAGCTAAGAGCTTTTCATCTGGGAACTCCTCTTGAATAAGAATTGGGCTGGAGTTCCCCTCTTCAAGTCTTGACAAATGGTTTGCTTCGCCATTGTCATTTCCTTTCCTGTCCACAATTTCAAGATCAAACTCTTGCAAGAGTAAGATCCACCTGATCAACCTGGGTTTGGCTTCCTGTTTAGCAAATAAGTACTTCAATGCAGCATGGTCAGTATGCACAAAAATTTTAGAACCCAAAACGTAAGGTCTGAATTTATCTAAAGCATAAACTACACTCAACAACTCTTTTTCAGTTGTAGCATAATTTCTTTGAGCTTCATTCAAGACCTTACTGGCATAGTAAATCACATGCAAAAAATTTCCCTTTCTCTGACAAAGAACAGCCCCTATTGCATTATCACTAGCATCACACATTATTTCATAAGGTAAATCCCATTGGGGAGCAATAATGATAGGGGCTGAAACAAGTTTTTCCTTTAATAATTTAAAAGCATCCAAACACTCATCATTAAAGATAAAAGGAGCCTCTTTTTCAAGGAGGTTTGTCATAGGCTTAGAAATTTTAGAGAAATCTTTTATGAACCGCCTATAAAAACCTGCATGACCAAGAAAACTTCTTATACCTTTAATATTGGTGGGAGGAGGTAGATTTTCAATAATCTCTGTTTTAGCTTTATCTACCTCAATCCCTTTTTCAGAAATCTTGTGCCCAAGCACAATGCCATCCTTTACCATAAAGTGGCATTTTTCCCAGTTAAATACCAAATTCTTTTCTTGGCACCTAACTAGAATCCTTTCCAAATTGTCCAAACACTTGTCAAAGTTAGGGCCATACACTGAAAAATCATCCATGAACACTTCCATACATTCATCAATTAAATCATAAAAAATAGCAAACATACATCTTTGGAAGGTTCCGGGTGCATTACACAAGCCAAAAGGCATTCTTTTATAAGCAAAAACCCCGAAGGGACAAGTAAATGCAGTTTTCTCTTGATCCTTAGGATTAACAACAATCTGATTGTATCCTGAATATCCATCCAAGAAACAATAATACTCATGGCCAGCCAACCTGTCAAGCATTTGGTCAATAAAGGGAAGGGGAAAATGATATTTCCGGGTGGCAGAATTTAGCCTCCGATAATCTATATAAACCCTCCATCTAGTTACCTTCCTGGTGGGAATCAACTCCTTGTTCTCATTGGAGACCACTGTAATTCCCCCTTTTTTGGGAACTACTTGAACGGGACTAACCCATTCACTATCAGAAATGGGATAGATAATCCCTGCATCAAGCAACTTAATCACTTCCTTCCTTACCACCTCTTTCATGGCAGGATTCAGTCTTCTTTGGGGTTGGACTACGGGTTTAACTTGTTCTTCTAAACAAATTTTATGCATACAAACTGTGGGGCTTATACCCTTAATGTCCTCAATAGTCCAACCCAAAGCAGATTTATGAGCTCTAAGAATTCTTACCAATTTTTCTTCTTCAAGAGGAGAGAGGGAGCTACTTACAATAACTGGCTTGTTATTACCTTCCTCAAGCAAAACATACTTAAGGGAGGAAGGTAAAGGTTTCAAATCCCTCTTCTCCTCTTGAACCTCTTCATCTCTTTTCAAATCCTCTACCCAATCTTTCCTTGAAGGGAAAACATGGGCAGCTTCAAGATATCTTGCCATCTCTATGACCTGTTCGTCATTGCTTTCAAAATCTTCGAATTCCAATCCCTCAGAGATTATAGTCTCTAAAGGATCTTCCTTCAACATGACAGCCAAAGGTTAGACAAAATTTTTTTTTATATATATATAAACAACACTAAACAACTTAATAAAAAGAACTTAAACAGAACCTATCCCCGGCAACGACGCCAAAAACTTGATAGCAAAATCCGCAAGTGTACGGATGGTTATCGCGTAGTATAAAAGATATCGTACCCAAGGGATAGGTGTCTTTATATTAAATTATTTAGAGACTTGTGTAGAAAATAAAAAGATATATGTTGTTTGTTTGGTTTTTGGAACTAGAAAATAAAATAGCATAAAATATAAAAAATAAAATAAAGATGAGAATTAAGAACTTGGGTTGAATTATATAGCTTATAAAATATGCTTGGAAACTCCTACTTAATTTCTGAATTTTAGAACCAAATTCATGATGTTGTAGCCTAGTATTTCTACAAGTTAATTCCATACAAATGTAGAACTTTATTCCTAATTACTAAATTCAATTCCTTGCAATTTAGAAAAAACCAAGAAGAAGATGAAGAAAGAATTCAGGCCAACGTAAAGCTAAGTTTGGCTAAAAGAAACATTGGATTACCCTCGACTAGGAGCTCAAGTTTGGCTTCCCACAATTCCTCGGAACAATGCTCTTAAGGAGGAAAGAAGAATACTTGTTGTATTCTGAATTGGTGTGTCTTACAAGTGAAGAAAAGACCCCTATTTATAGTAAAAATCTTCCCTCCAGCGCTTGAGCGCTGGGATCCCCAACGCTTGGGCGTTGGGTGCAATTATATCCCACGTTGCAGATATAAGCCCAGCGCTTGAGCGCTGGCTTCCAACGCTTGAGCGCTGTACTAGATGATACATTTTAGGTACCCAAATTTTCTTGGGTCCTAATTTGTTAGCTTTAGCTTTGGGTGGAACTTTCTTCCTATAAGTGGTTCTCCTTGGAGTTTAGTTCACTTTATGCTTTACAACAAACATCGTAGATTTAGAAGCTGCAGTACTAGATGATACAAATTTAATGTCAGACGTTGCATGCGTGAACGATGTTGCATGAGACAATTTAGGCGATGCAGACGATGCAGCAGTACCATCATTACAATCAAAACCTAAACCAATTTTATCGTACATGGTTCGGTTATTTCGACACAGTCTAACTAGATTATCATGACCCAAAGTAAATGATGAAAGATCATTAATTAAAACTTTAACTCTAGCCTTGAGGATTTTGACTTCCTCACAGGAGTCTTGTTCTTTCAAAGATTTAATTTCCTCAGTTAGTAAGACATTTTCTTTCTTAGTGGCATCAAATTCTTTTTGATGTTCAACAAACTTCTTCTTTAAATTACTATATTTTGTGGATAAGCCATGTGAATAATCAAGCAATTCATTGTATTCTTTCTGAGATATTTCAGATGTTACCTCATCTTCTTCATCTCCTTTGTCATTGATAAGGAAAATCGCAAGTATACGATTAAACTATCGCGTAATACAAAAAGATCGAACCCAAAGGATAGGTGTTCTTATTAATATTTAATTTAGTACTTGTGCAATAAAAATAAAATGATATGGTTGATGTTTGGTTTAGGAAAAGATGAAAGCAAAAGCATAGAATAATAAAACAGAATAAGATGAGAAGAATTTAAGCTCTTGGGTTGATTTACATAATTTATAAAGCATGCTAGAAAACTCTTACTAAATTTCTGAACTTTAAATTCATATTCATGGTGCTATAGCCTAAATTTCTACACCCTAATAGCCTTAAGAAATGTAGAACTTTCTTACCTAATTACTAACTCCATAGCCTTGGTTATTAGTTAATTAGAGAAGAAGATGAAGAAAGAATCCGGGCCAACACAAAGTTACGTACATCCTTATAGCCTTAAGAAATGCAAACATATAACCTTTTTTATTTCCTATTTCCCTTACTACTTACCAAATGGCCTTATGACATAAGTAGAAAGCAAGAAATCCTTTGCGCATAAAGATTAATGAAGAACAAAGAAATAAAACATGAATTGAAGATATTATTCAGAAATGTAAAAGAAAACTAGAACATGAATTATAAACTAAAACAACCCAAAAACTTAAAAGAGAAGTTAGCCAAGCATGGCTAAAGGAGACATTGAATTACCCTGGATAGGAGCTCAAATATGGCTTCCCACAAGTCCTAGGAACAAGCCTAGCAAAATTCTGGGCTCCAGCGCCTGAGCGCTGCCTTTCCCAACGCCTGGGCGCTAGGATGCATTAAAAATCCACTTTCTGTCCGAGGCCCAGCGCTTGAGCGCTGGCTTTCCAACGCTTGGGCGCTGGGACAACATCTGACTCATTTCCTAGTCAGAGTCCCAGCGCTGGAGCGCTGGGATCCCAACGCTGGAGCGCTGGGACGCTGCTTCTTCATCTTCAAGCTTTTCTTCCTTCTTCATTCATGGTAGTGGGTTTTGATGGCCATAAAATGCCACTACTCAGTCTTGTTTAATTCTGAAACCTTTCCTCCACTAACATCAATTCTTTCAACATTATTTTCCATGTGCTAAATTAGAGAGTGATTCTTCATATTCTTCTTTTCCACTTTGGCCCTCTCTTGGTTAGCACTTCAATTCAAGCCCTCATATTCTCTCAATCTTCACTTTAAGCCCTCCACTCTTGAACTTTTACAATTTGGTCCCTGATTTCCTGCAACTTTACACATTGGTCCCTGGACAAAAATGATAACTAAACCAGCTTTTTCTAAAAATATTAAAATAAAAAGACTAAAAATAGCCTAAAAACATCATATAAAATCCACTCATCACACCACTATACCCAACGACAGCTTGTCCTCAAGCGACAAAACTTAAAGAAAAACTTGTCCCTGAGTTTTGAGAAAGTTTATCTGATTAAAACTTGAAGCACAAAAACCTTTCAAAGAAAGCTTAGCAGAAAAGGAAGACATGCATGTTTTATAGACAAAGAATCAAGAAAGTTAGGCTTGGCTTTTAACATGTTTGAGTTCATCAATTAAGCTCACAAAATGATATTCTCCATGAAAACAAGAAAGCTCAATGATCCTGCCTATAATTCAAATCAAAACTGAAGTAAAGCAACCAAGTGATGTTGAAGAGATTTTTAAGGTTGTAACTTGGCCAAAAGGGTTGAACAATTTAAGGTATGGATTTCAAGAAATTGGCAACTCTAGTGGCTGACTCAGAAGCTGTTGTTAAGTGATTTTTCTTTTGACTTAGAACTCTCAACAATGCACACAAGGGTCCTCTCAATTTTTTCTTTTTTTTTTAAACAAAGTAGTGGAATGTATGGGATGAATGACTTGAATTTTACTCCCCTCATACTCTTTCTCACCCCACCACTTCATTATTTTTTCCCTAAGGCACATACCTTATTTTTCAACTTTTTTCCTTCTTTTTTTTTTTAAAGAGAAACCCATAAACAAAGCTCTAGCAAATTCAGCACATGAATCACAATAACAACTATAAGAATTATCACACAAAGTAGGCTCCAAAGAATGACTCTTTTAAGGCTCAAAAGGGGCTACTAGTGGATATAACATTTCAAGCAAAAATCTGAGTTTTCAAAAATGCCTATAATCTCTTCTCAACTCACAAAGTATACAAAACTCCAATCAACATGTAACACAAGGCAGAAAAATTTCACAATCAAGAATCAGAGACCTCAGCTCTCATAAAAAGAATAGGGTAAGTGGTACCCTTTTTAGAACTCAGAAAAAGACTTTGCCAACAACCCAACAACCAAGATATCAAAAATCCTTTCTACAGCATGCAATCCTAACTGCTTAAAAACATAGAACTTTTCACAAAGCAGTTCAATCAGATAAAGTATTTCACAAAGCTATAGCAACATTCAGAATGGATAATATACTCAAGACTCATGCAAAAAGAAAACAGAAAAATTAAACTAAGAACTAAAAACTATAAAGAAAAACAAAAACTAAGAAGCAGGTATAGTAACAAATTTTCCACACAGGTCCAAGGGAACCTCAATGTAAAAATTGAATTTGAACACTTAAGTTCAAAAGGGCTCTTCCTCCTTTTGGTACCAATCCTGTAACGATGAAAAAACAAAAGTCTTACAAGCAGAAGCTTGCTTGACTTGTTAGTTCCAAAATCAGCACAAACAAGATCATGGGTTGAAAATTTGTGTCCACCTTTTAAAAACAAGAATTCTTGAGTTCCCAAAAATTAAAACCAGTTTAGAACCAAGGGAAAACTCATAGAACCTTAAAACTTCCAGAAAATGGTGAACACAAAATTTATTAAAAACTAAAAACAGCAAACAAAAGCAAAAACAGCAAACTGCCCGAGCTCCAGCGCTTGAGCGTTGGGGATGCCAACGCTTGGGCGCTGGAATTAAAATAAAAACTGGGCATCAGAGGTCCCAGCGCCTGAGCGCTGGGTTTCCAAAGCTATGGCGCTGGAAATCAGAAAATTAAAAACTGGGATTCCAGGGGCCTAGCGCATGAGCGCTAGCCCTCCAGCGCCTAAGCGTTGGGATCAACTGGAATCAGAGGTTGTGAAGCAGGGGCCTAACGCTGGAGCGTTGGCCTCCAGCGCTCGAGCGCTGGCCTCGCCTGCAGCAAAAACATAAAATTTCTTTTTCTTTTATTTATTTACAAGATTTGCGCAGAAATTTAAATGACAAAAATTTAAACTATCCTAAGTTGGGTTGTCTCCCAACCAGCTCATTGTTAAGGTCCGAGATAGACCCATCCCTTTAATCAATTGGGGGTACTTTTTCTTTTCTTGCTACAAACATCATCTTTGAACTCATCCTCACCTTCAGACTCATAGTGCTTACAAGTACGGAAAACAGAAAACTTCACTTTTTCATCCCCTACCTTCAAAGATAGGAGGCCTTCTGCCACATTAATCTTGGCGTTTCCTGTAGCAAGGAATGGCCGCCCAAGAATTAATGGTGCCTTGGAGTCTTCTTCCATATCAAGAATCACAAAATCAACCGGGAAAACAAACTTGTCAACCCTTACCAAAACATCTTCAGCCACCCCATAGGGGTACTTAATTGACCTGTCCGCCAATTGTAAACACATCAAAGTAGGAGTGGCCTCTCCCATGTCCAATTTCCTAAACATTGAGAGTGGCATGAGGTTTATAGAGGCTCCTAAATCACAAAGAGCTGTTGCATTTGGTAGTCCCTCAATTTCCACGGGTAAAGTAAAGCTCCCCGGATCCTTCAATTTTTGGGGCAACTTCCTCAAAACCATAGCTGAACACTCCTCAGTTAACATTACAGTTTCATCCATCTCACTCAATTTCCTCCTTCTAAATTAAATGTCCTTCATAAATTTAGCATAAATTGGCATTTGTTCCAAAGCTTCAGAAAATGGAATGTTAATTTGAAGTCTTTTGAAAATCTCAAGAAATTTTGAGAATTGCTTTTCCAAATTCTTTTTTAAAGCTTTAGGAAATGGAACTTTGCCAATTTTCTTAGAAGGAGGAATTACATTTTCAACAACAATAGGCACACTCCTTTCTTTTTCTTCACCACTTACCTCTTGTTCAATTTCCACTACCCTTTCGGGCATAGTCTTACCACTCCTAAGAGTGATGGCAGAAACATTCTCAACATTTTCCTTTGGATTGACAAGAGTATCAGACGGGAAAGTACCTGGAATCCTTTCTGAGATGGTCTTGGCCAACTGGCCTACCTGGACCTCCAAATTTCTAATGGAGGCTTCATGATTCTTAGCACTTGTCCTGGTCTCGTTCATGAATTGCACAGTTTGTTGGCCTATTTCACCAACAATTTCTTCCAAACTCATTCTTCCCTGGTTTGGATTCAAAGGCATTGGTGGCCTCTGATTCTGGAATGGCCTCTGAAATTGTTGCCTGACTTCTCCTTGACCACCCCCTTGATCCCTCCAAGAAAAATTGGGGTGGTTTCTCCAGCTTGGGTTATAGGTGTTGCCATAGGAATTTTGAAAATTCCCCATAGCTTTTACCTCAGCTTCTAATTCAGCCTCCTCTGGGCTCAGTTGAACCCCCTCCCTTCTTTTGACCATTGCATCAACTTTCCTGGATAGAAGTTTATTTGAAGCAACAATGGACTCAAAAGAATCAACCTCATAAATACCTTTCCTGATTGCCCGGTCCTGGTTTGAATGAGCAGCTCTTGCAGCAAGTTTTTTGATTAAATCAAGAGCTCCTTGTGGTGGCAAAGCATCGATTGCCCCACTTGCTGCAGTATCCAATTTGTCCCTGGTATAATCATTCAAAGCAGCATAAAATTTCTCTACCTGATCTGCGATAGAGATGTTATGACCTGGGCACCTTCTGAGAAGTCCCTTGAACCTCTCCCATGTCTCATACAGGTTTTCAGCATCTTGTTGAATGAAGGAGTTGATTTCCTGCTTCAACTTCCTTATGTGGTTGTAAGGAAAAAATTTGGCCGTGAATTTTTCAGCCAAATCATCCCATGAAGTAATGCTTCTGAGTGGTTGAGAAGATAGCCACTCCTCTACCACATCTCTTAAGGAAAATGGAAACAGCATAAGTCTTACCGTATCCAAGTGAGCATCATTTCTCCTTAAGGTGGAGCATTGCCTGGTGAATCGCTCCAGATGTGTATGGCAGTCTTCATTTACACTTCCACCAATTTGGTTTTGACTTACCAAAGAGATGAAGTGTGGAGGAATCTGGAAGTTTGGCAAAGCATCCTCTGGAACCACAATACTCCCTTCAAAATTGTAATCTACCTGGGGAGCTGTGATATCATGAAGAGAGCGGTTAGCATTCTGCTCTTCCTCCTCCTCTCTCTGCCTTTGAAGTCTAGCTTGGACTTCACCTTCTACCCTTGCATTGTAATCAGCAAGGAGGCGCTCCTCCATTTGAGCTTGTGTTTCAGCCATGGCCTTTGCTAATCTCCTTTGCTCCGCTAATCTGCGATGCAAAGTTCTTTCAATTTCAGGGTCCAATTCAAAATGTCCTACCATGCAAACAAGCCAAAGAAGTTAATAGCACCTACTCAATACAATTTTTTTATTTTTTTTTTATATTATATATATATATTTTTTTATATATAAACAAGAAGTACTAAATAAAATAAAAATAAGAACTTGAAAGAACCTATCCCCGGCAACGGCGCCAAAAACTTGATAAGGAAAATCGCAAGTGTACGATTAAACTATCGCGTAATACAAAAAGATCGAACCCAAAGGATAGGTGTTCTTATTAATATTTAATTTAGTACTTGTGCAATAAAAATAAAATGATATGGTTGATGTTTGGTTTAGGACAAGATGAAAGCAAAAGCATAGAATAATAAAACAGAATAAGATGAGAAGAATTTAAGCTGTTGGGTTGATTTACATAATTTATAAAGCATGCTAGAAAACTCTTACTAAATTTCTGAACTTTAAATTCATATTCATGGTGCTATAGCCTAAATTTCTACACCCTAATAGCCTTAAGAAATGTAGAACTTTCTTACCTAATTACTAACTCCATAGCCTTGGTTATTAGTTAATTAGAGAAGAAGATGAAGAAAGAATCCGGGCCAACACAAAGTTACGTACATCCTTATAGCCTTAAGAAATGCAAACATATAACCTTTTTTATTTCCTATTTCCCTTACTACTTACCAAATGGCCTTATGACATAAGTAGAAAGCAAGAAATCCTTTGCGCATAAAGATTAATGAAGAACAAAGAAATAAAACATGAATTGAAGATATTATTCAGAAATGTAAAAGAAAACTAGAATATGAATTATAAACTAAAACAACCCAAAAACTTAAAAGAGAAGTTAGCCAAGCATGGCTAAAGGAGACATTGAATTACCCTGGATAGGAGCTCAAATATGGCTTCCCACAAGTCCTAGGAACAATGCTCAAGAGGGAGAAAGAGAGAATACTTGTTGTATTTTAAGAAGGTGTGTTTTACAAGTGAAGAGAAGGGTCCTATTTATAGCAAAATTCTGGGCTCCAGCGCCTGAGCGCTGGCTTTCCCAACGCCTGGGCGCTAGGATGCATTAAAAATCCACTTTCTGTCCGAGGCCCAGCGCTTGAGCGCTGGCTTTCCAACGCTTGGGCGCTGGGACAACATCTGACTCATTTCCTAGTCAGAGTCCCAGCGCTGGAGCGCTGGGATCCCAACGCTGGAGCGCTGGGACGCTGCTTCTTCATCTTCAAGCTTTTCTTCCTTCTTCATTCATGGTAGTGGGTTTTGATGGCCATAAAATGCCACTACTCAGCCTTGTTTAATTCTGAAACCTTTCCTCCACTAACATCAATTCTTTCAACATTATTTTCCATGTGCTAAATTAGAGAGTGATTCTTCATATTCTTCTTTTCCACTTTGGCCCTCTCTTGGTTAGCACTTCAATTCAAGCCCTCATATTCTCTCAATCTTCACTTTAAGCCCTCCACTCTTGAACTTTTACAATTTGGTCCCTGATTTCCTGCAACTTTACACATTGGTCCCTGGACAAAAATGATAACTAAACCAGCTTTTTCTAAAAATATTAAATAACTAGAAAAATTCCTAAAAATATAAAATAAAGCTATAAAATCTAATCTACATGCAAAATGCAAAATAAATAGAAAATCTATGTAAAAAGAATAAAAAAACCTATATGTGACTCAAAAATATTAAAATAAAAAGACTAAAAATAGCCTAAAAACATCATATAAAATCCACTCATCAGTCATCTGACGAGTCCACAGATGCCATGAATGCATAGAATGATTCTTCATCATCTTCTTCTTCCTCTTCATTTTCTGAGCATTCATCAGACTCTTCTTCTTTGCCTGTGAGAGCCTTCTTTTTCCTATTGATGTTCTTCTGAACTGGTCTCTTTGAAAGTCAAGGGCACTCGACTTTAATGTGACCAAGCTTTCTGCACTCAAAGCAGACGATAGAGCTTTTACTGGAGTTCTTCTCTCCATCTCTTCTAGAACTGGATCAGATATTTCCCTGTCCATAACCTTTTCTTTGGTCTCTTCTTGGCTCATTATTGGCTTGTTTTCTCTTGAGCCACATCTTCTTGAACCTTCTGTGGAAGAGGGCTTCCTCATTGTCTGTAGGGTCCAACGATTCTTCGGCTTCTTCAGATGACTCCTCAGGGTGGTGAGGTCCTTTGCATGTCGAGTAGCGGTCACCATTGATCTTCATTTTGCTGGGAGACACCTCAAAGTCTTGGTTATCTGATCCAGGTTGTTGTATGATCTCCCAAGATTTCTCAATCCATTCAGAATGATTTGAAATCTAGAGAACATGTCGTCGATGGATTCGTTTTCCTTCATCTTGAAGGCTTCATATTGAGCGACAAGCATTCTTATTCTGGTCTGCTTTACCCTTGAGGTACCTTCATGGGCCATGGCAGCATGTCCCATATTTCTTTGGCAGTGTCCAAACTGTCAATATTTCCGTGTTCATTCTTGCTCAGGGCACATGTGAGAAACAATCTTTCTTTTGATTTAAGTTAATTCTCAGTGCGTTGTTCATCTGTCCATTGTGCTTTGGGAATGACTTCTTCTGCAGCATTTCTGGGAACCTAGTTGCCTTGCTCAATAATGTCCCAGAGTTTGTACCTTGATGATTCTATATACAGTTGCATATGTTTCTTCCAGTAGTGGTAGTTGGAGGCATCAAAGAATGACGGCTTTTTTGTAGCTGAACCTGTCTACATTGCGTTTCCTTCCATGAATCTTTAACTCTGCACTCGTGAAAGTGGTAGATTCTCAGAGAAGTTAAGCTCTGATACAAATTGATAAGAATGAAGTAACACAAGAAAGGGGGGGTTTGAATTGTGTGACTTTAAAAACTCTTTTATCAAATAAATATAAGTTTTAGAAAGGTTTTTCAAAAACTTGTGCAGCGGAAAAAAGAACAGAGCAAGAAAGTAAAAGCACACAAAGAATTTATCCTAGTTCACCCCCTTAATCGACAGGGCTATGTCTAGTCCTTGACTTCACCAAGATTTTTCATTATTCAACCCGAACAGTACAAGTATTATGCTGGACTTCTCCTAATATTCTTCAAGACTTCTCCTTACAAGTATTATATGTTAGTACAGATAGCAACCTGAGAGGGGGGGTGAATCAGGTTTGCCCCGATTTTCGCCTTATCAAAATTGTTACTTCCAAGATAATGATGATCACAAGACGATAGTTGTGATTGCAGCGGAATTAATGATTGCTTGAAAGTAAAAGATGAAGGATGAGAAGAACACACAGGGATTTTATCCTGGTTCACCTTCAATCCCAGAAGGCTACGTCCAGTCCTCTGATCACACAGAGATTTTCCACTATACCAGAAAGCAAACCACTTTCTGAAGAACCACTCCACTAAATCACACAGTGAAGATTTACAATGATCAAGATTCCTTACAAGTTCTTACACCCAGAACCCTAAGAACTCTTGTCAAACCTCAGATGGCAAACCACCAACTGATGACGCCGAAACCTACGGCGGACTTTGAATTAAACCCGATTCAAAGAGCCTTTTTCACAACCATCGAACACCACGATGGACCTTTTTACAACCACCGAAAACCATGGTGAATGAATCAAACCGATTCAAGAGATGAAGAAGAAGATGCCTTTACAATGGCTGATTCAATCCTTTAGACAAGACAGATTGATCTTAGTTTGTATGCTCCAGGCAATTACAATGAAGGCTTCTTAATAATTCTGAGTTCTCAATAATTGAACAGCATAAGTGTTCTTTGACATTTAGAGAACAAGAACTCAGAATGATGACTCTAATGAATGTGAAAGTGGTGGCACAAGTCATGCTTGTTTCTATTCATGGACTATTTATAGGCACTAGTGATTGTTCATGAACCATTGCAATGCTTCTCAAAAGACTTGGGATGCATTGGTTCATGAAACAACACATCCAATGCACTAAAGGTTGTTAATGAACCATTGCAATGTTTCCCAAATGACTTGGGACATATTGGTTCTTGAAACAACATATATTAGGCACTAGAGGTTGCCTATGAACCATTACAATGCTTCCCAAACGTTGTGAGACACATTAGTTCATTAAAAAGCACTTTTGTCGTGCTGGTAATCGATTACAGCAGTTAGTGTAATCGATTACACTATTCGTTGCAGTTTGAATTCAAATTTCAAATTGTGTAATCGATTACACACAACCTGTAATCGATTACAGATAGTCTAAAACTCAGTTTTAACCATCTTAAACCCTAATTGAGTGTTCCTACCAAGTCTTACTTGTAAGAACATATTATACTCAATTAGTTGATCTTTAATGAGCCTTCAAATGCAATTAAACCTTAATAAAGCATAGCACACTAAGTTGACAAGACTTACTTAAAACTAGAACCTTCATGTTTGATCTTGACGTTCTGAGCCGGTTCTTGAAGTCTTTCTTCTCTGAAGTCTTCTTTGAAGTCTTCCTTCCTTTTCTGAAGTCTTCGTGAAGTCTTTCTTCTTTTTGTTCCTTTCTTTCTTGAAGTCTTCTTGAAGTCTTCCTTTTCTTTTCTGAAGTCTTTCTTCTTTTTGTGATGTGTTTGTCTTCATCAAAACCTCAGCCGAGTCCAAGGACGAGACCTGATTTACATTATACAAGACTTCTCCTAATTCTTTAAAAAGAATGTTTCTTTTCTACAGAATATCTTCAAAAAGAGTGAGGGTAGAAAGTGTTTAAGCACAGGTTACAGAAATGATATGAAGATAAGTTCTTTGTTTGAAGTGTGAGAAAGATGAGTTTTAACTCTATGAGAATTTCACACTGAGACAGACGACTAAACTCAGAAGGGTATGGCTTTTGTTTTTTGAGTGATATTCAGAGCTTGATTGAAATAAAGACATAAAATGCTTGAAAGTTTTGATCGTTGTAAGTCGCCCAGTTTTTCATTCATCAAATCTTCTATTTATATCTTAAGTAGGATGCACGTTGATGAAGATTATGAAGTTCCATCGAGATTGTATTCTCTGTTGTTGCAACGGATACTTCTGACAAGCTCTCAGAGCATTAAATGTAAACTGCTACACAATAAATGCAACATTTAATGTAGATTATGCTATCGTCCGCTCTTCTCTGTTGTATTTCCTTAAATAGTGCATGAGCATTAAATGCAAAGGAAATCAACAAGGCATATCGTCTTCTTCTGATCATCGAGATTTGATTCTAACCGTTGAGGTTGTACGATGTTTAGAGAATAGCGTCGTTGATTCTGAAAAGGTATATCTTGTTATACGAAGAGGTCAGAGAGCCGGCAGATACTAGGAATTTGTATCCATTAAATATGTCCTTTCTTGGTTCTGATAAAAACAATGCTTCATTGAATAGGCAGACTTTGTAATTCTTCACGGTTTGAATGTTGAGGCAAACGTTCCATTATGAACGTAGTCAGACGTTCTTCTTGAACGTAGGCAGACGTCCCTTTAGAGCATAGGTGGACGTTCCTCTTTCTTTTCCTCAGACGATACATTTGAACAAGCTGCTTTAGATTCTTCATTGAAGGGTAGATGTTCATTT
This sequence comes from Acmispon strigosus, assembly GCA_030819835.1. Lineage (NCBI taxonomy): Eukaryota > Viridiplantae > Streptophyta > Magnoliopsida > Fabales > Fabaceae > Acmispon > Acmispon strigosus. The sequence goes on along the minus strand of JAUAMA010000004.1, from coordinate 12,994,360 downwards.
CATAGAATTGATAGATATTTCCTGAAATAGAAAACATATAACGTTTAGAAATCTTTATCTATCATGATTAAACCTTAGGTAAAATTGTTATAATTCAAAACATGATAAACGTGAAATCATTTGAACTTAACATAATCTCCGCGCAGGAAGACTACACAAAATGTAATGCATCGAGAACCTACCCTGTCTCTGTGACATCCCAATTTCTTAAGGGTTAGAATCATAATATTGAAAATAAATAACGACAAATAATAGCAGCGGAAAATAAAAATACTAAAACCATTATTCAAGAGTGTGCCAAAAGGGAGAAAATCAACAATCGAAGGAAAATAATATAAACTATTGCCACCCTTCCCGTGTCAACGCATAGGAAGAACCACTAAGAGGTGATAACCCTAGTACCAAAAAGCGATAAGATAGTTAAGAGTTACAAACTCGAACCCAACCTACAAACATATACCAACTAACTACAAGGACCCCTAAAAACCCTAGGCCGAGTTGCAAAGCGATCCCAGCAATGCTCCCGCTCCTCACACGCACTCCTCCTCTTCTTAGGCCACTGACGCTCTCTACGGAGCCAACCGACTGACATCTCAATGTCTGAAACCTCAGAAGGCGAACAACAAGAAGGCCACTCCATCGTCCTACCTGCGATCTCGTCGTCGAAGAGACACATGATATCCTGTAAGCGACGAGGTGGAAGAGCAACGCACATAGTGCCCTTGTAGTAAGTCACGTACGCAGCAAGTGCGTAAAGATCTCGTCTGACTACTCTAATCCAGCTATGATAGGTAGTCATGAGTGCAGTCTGGCTATAACTCCACGCCGGCTCTTGATTGAGCTCAAGAAGATGAACCTCTTCGTGCCTCAGGAATTTCACACCTCTCCAAGCTCCCATCTCCATCTCGCGTTAAACGCCCACACAACATAGATGAAGACATTGCAAGGGTCAACTCCAAATACGACACCAAATATAATATCATCAAAGTATCTTAACAGAATATAACATGTTAAACAGCATGAAACAGTAATCAATATTTGAACATGTTTTAAATATCAATAACTTATATAACTTATAACAAATATAATCAACCACAAAAATGATACCTATTGTTAGTTTAGGATGATGCTCAGTGCAACCACTTTGCACAAAAATATGATCCGGACAAAATAACACCAAGCCACGTAGGAAAGTAGGACAAACATGACTCTTCGACCCTCAATCGAAGGTGAAGCTTAATCACACACCATTGTCTATCATATTTGCCACTTCAACAGGAAAATCCACGGTTGAACCAAAATCCTCATGAACGACCCACAATCGAACCAAAAATACATATGCCATGATGTTAGTCGAGATTTCCAAAAATAATCGTCCTCCGATGTTTAAACTACCAAACAACTTGGATACAACAACCTCATCAATTACATTGCATGGCAAAATTAATAATCCAACCAAATCTTAACTAGTTATATACTCAAAGATTCCAACATAATATCACATTAAATATTGCCAAGATATTAACAATACAATTATTTTCAAAATACCAAAAATATTCAAATAACAAAAATTATTAAAATTAACCACTTATCTTCAAATATAGAACTTATCATGTAATATTAACTTATCGCATAGTCAAGATAACAACTCATCACACATAGAAACTTATCTTCTAATCAAATAATAAACGTATGCTAAATATTAAAAAAAATCCTAACCGCATAATATCTCACAAAATTCAAACAACAATATGAAGCACACTACACATGCAAAATTTTCTAAGACTCAGTTACCCTTACCTTTTCCTAGTGATAAGTCTGAATTCAACTTAAGAGCAAAACCCTCCGAAGAAGATAAACCTTCAATATTAGTAATTCAAAGCAATTAAACATATACTTCAATATATATTTTAATTCCTATCAATATTTAATATAATTAATTCAAAATAATTAATCATATCTATATATTTAATTTCTATTAACCTTGAATTCAAATTCAAATTCAAATTTACTAACAACCGTAAACTCCTCAATTCATAATTAATTAAATGAAAAAATTAAGGATCCTAATTGATTTTAATAGGTTAAAAAGATTTTCCTGACCTCCTCTTTCATACACTTTCTTAAAGATCAACAAATAAAGAACATGATGCACATATAACAAAGGTAGGTGATTTTTATTTTTTAAAGATCAAAATCATATTTATAACCAATTTCTTATTTAGATGCACAAGTAAAGAACATGATGAGCACGAAGAACATGAAGAACATGCATAATTAATTTAGCAGTTTTTAAGTTTAAATTCTCCTAGGATAATCCCCTTGATTACGCTATCTTAAAAATTAGAAGTAAAAGAAAGTTACTATAAAGAAAAAAATAAATAAAATGAATTTGGTGTAATTACCTCGAACAACAACAAGAACAAGAAGAAGAAGAAAAACAAGATGATGATCTTCAAGAGTGTGAGATGCTCAATTTTGTGTAATTTCACCTTAGTCCTGGAATTCTTATAATTATAGTTTGGATCCTTCGAAGTATAATGATTATACTTTTCCTTGAATTACTTAGTAATTCGAATTAGTTTTGGTTGAAGCATTGAGTTTTGCCTATGTTAAAATGTGTACTTTGTGTGTTGAATTATGTATCGTTTAAGTTTTGGCTGGAAAGAGACATTTTGACGAGACGCGGATGATCGTCGTAATGAGTTATCAGACAACCGTCTTAGTGACTTAGCAGACTATCGTCTTAGTAACTTGGCAGACTATCATCTGAGTGACTTTACAATATATCGTCTTACTGGTTAAGTCGGTTATTCATGTAGTCTGGTCTGTCATCCGCTATTGTTGACCTTATGAGATAAGTGTCAGTCGTCATTGGGAATGATGACCCTCCGATTTTGTTGACTCAGAATATTCAAATCTTTTCGAAGTCGGTTGCCTCACTCTATAAATACAGAGTTTCTAGCAGTGCATTAATCTTAAGTTTTCTTTCAAAATCTTTCCTTCCGTTGATGAAACCTCAGTTCTCTACACTCTTTAGAAGTACTTGGTGTTGAATTAATACGCGCCCATCTTCTTCGTGTTCGAATTCTTCCTGTTCGTTGAAGGACAAAGCTGAGTTTCATTCCTCTTGATCATTTGACCCAAACAAGGTTGGTTTCCTTTCATGTTCTTATGTTAGAGCTTTGTTGTAATCTTTTTGTTTTGGCCTTTGAATTTTGAAGAGAAACCATCTTTGATCAATTTTAAAATGATTTTTGTCCATGAGAAAGTTTGGGTTTTGAAGAATAGAGTTTAAAATGATTTTTACGTGAAAAACGTTGTTTCTAGGCTCTCAGACCGTGAGCTGGCGCATGGGCGTTGGCCTTCTAATGCCCTGGCGTTGGGATTCTGCCAGATATTTTTTCACCAAACGATGATCCAATGCATGAGCATTGGTGTCTAATGCACGAGCGTTGGGGAGTACTCTATTCTACCCTGTTTTACGAAAATTTTGGATTATGATTATTTTGAGTCCAAGTTTCCTTTAAGATTGTGTCCCACCCTTGGTATAGTTGATTAAATGAGTTCATATGTTATTTCTAGGTGGAAGATCAAGTGTATGCAAACCACTCGAAGGTAAGGATAACTCACGTCCTAGAGAGTCTTGAGTCGTGCATGTTTATTGTGATTGCATGTGTATGAGATATCATGACGTATTGATTGTTGGTGATGTTCCTTGATGAATGATAGTGATGCGTTGAACGATTTTATAATATGTTGTTGAGGATTTAAGGAACTAAATTATTTGATGATGATAATTTTATGCTAGCACACCATGATTGTTGAGGAACTGTTGGTTCACGGTTATTTGTGGTTTGTCATGGCATGTGCATCTTTAGGTTGAAGGCGGTGGAGTGGATGCTACTTGCCACGTGACCGTTGAGGGCAGTGGGGTGGACGGTAATTGCCATGTGACCGTGCCCGAGGACAATGGGGTGGACAGTTTTGCCACGTGATTGTCTGGTTCATGTTGGAACAACGTGTTTGGCCATAGTTGAGCATATAGATTCTACACGGTTTACTGTTGCTATGTTACTAGTTATGGTTTATAAGTTGAATATGAATTCTGCTACTGTTGTATTTGTTGTACTGTTTTAATTTCTTTTAAGCATGGTGCTTGTTATTGCTTTGATGTTTGTTTTAGGAGTTAACTCTTTCTGCTTTGTTGTTTGTTTGTTTGTTGTTTGGGCGCTTAACGTCATAGATTTAGAGCGCGAAGATTTAAATGGAGAACAAATTGTGAACAACTTAAGGAGATGATGCTAGGATGACGTGAAGATCTTGAAGAGTTTTTGTTTCCGCTGATTATTTTGTTTTAGCACAAGTGTGGTGCAAGAGTAATTATTCATTTGATTATGCGTGATATTTTTTTAAAGGGATATTATAATGCTTAATAATTATTGAGAGACGAAAATTCTTTTGGAAACTATGTTGTTTTGAGAGAGGTTTATTAAATTCCGCTTATTTACCATGTGACCCACAACCGAAAATTGGGGCGTTACGCAGAGAGGTTATGAATTTCAAGAACTATGAACTCCAAGAACTATGCACTTCAAAAACTATGAACTTTATGAACTATGAACTTGAAGAAGGAGGATATGAGTCTCATAATAAAAGAAAGAGAAATAGAGAAAGGGACGAAAAGAGAGAGAGACTCTTTGAGTGAGGGAGAGGGTTTGCTGTCCCAATTGTTGGTTTCTTGGGTTCCTGGAGAGGTCTATTTATAGCTGAACTCAGACCTGGGTTTTCCCGATCCCCAGGCTAGAATTTCAGCCCATAATTTAATAAGAAAATTAGAAAATAAATCTCCACCAATGGGGTGAAGAGTTTCGGCAATGCATCCTGGGGCTGATGCAGGTAGAAGCTCCTTCCAGAACCTTCTTGATTAAAAGCTAATTTTTATTAATTAAAAAAGCAAAATTAATAAATTAATTCTCAAATAATAATTAATATTCAAAGAATATTCCTTTAGGAATAAATAGCTGATTTTATTTTTAAATAAAATATTATCACAACTTAACCATTTTTAGATTGATTTTCAAACAAATTTATTATGTACATGTAAATATAATTCGACACCTCTATTTAAAATAAGGGAGGATTTTTAAATTGTTATAATATCTCATAGTTTCTATAAACTAGAACAATTTATCATTCAAGATTAAATTCAGATTTATTTAAAAAATAACAACTATGAGAAACCAAAATAAAAACAAACCCAATATTTTCTAATATATATATATATATATATATATATATATATTTCAATCTTTTATTTTTTATCACATAGCTCCTTAATTTAATTTAAGCTCCATATATTTAATATCTTAACCAACAATAACTATTTACATCTAGCAAATATATATCACGCATATATAACTATGTTTAAGCAAAATATTTTCCTTTCCACCAATATACCAAATATCCCTAACTAGTTAAATAAATCAGATTACCCAAAATTAAACAAGGTTTTCTCGTTAGGAAACATATAAAAGAATATTTCAATTGGTCAATAACATATCCACCACATATGAATCACACAAGAAAATCAACCTTAGAGAATATATGTGTCACGCCCCACCCAGTGGGGTCTGTAAACTTGCTGCATCATCACAATATCCACATGATAATATAAATAATTTTTTATTTAATACTAAATTCCATAACTACCCTTTAATAAAATATCCGAGTCTTACATTACTATCCGCTTTGAAAATAGTTTCGCCCTCAAAGCTAGGAACTAACGAATAACTCTGGATATTTTTTCTCATCTTCTCCTCATCAACTAATAGTAGATGGTTAACATACTAGACCTTAGTGTCATACTGGTAGCCCGACACCATTTACGGTTTTGCATGCCACTAACCAATATTTAGTTGGCTAGGCTTAATATCCAGAGATAACACGCTTCGACAAACCAAAGTTTGTCAAGACAAGGAAAAAGAATTAAATCAGGACAAAGAATATCATGCTGGTGCTAGTGCACACTGGTTGCCATCCCAACCAAATGATTCGAATGTAACAACAACAATCCGAAGACGAGGAAAAATATTTCTCGGACTTCGAGTATAATGGTTCCTTCCACCATTCCCTCTGTTTGATGGTTCCATCCGCCATCTTGTATGCTCGATGGTTCAATCGACCATCTGATTTGTCTGATGGTTCCATCTGCCATCTCACCCGACTGGTGGTTTCCTCCACCATGCTATCCGTTTAATGGTTCTTCTATCTTTTTTCTGGTCGAATAGTCTAATCCACCAGCAGCAAACTCGACAAGTTCTTGTTCAGGGACTTGTATGAAGCATTTCGACTTTATATGTCGAAATCTGCTTAGATAATCATCGACTGATTCCGATAATTCCCTTTTAACATTTGCTAATTCTTTAAGAGTGACTTTAGATTCACCTCTAAAGTACTGATCATGGAAGACTCGCTGTAATTGGTTCCAATTAAAAATCGAATTTGGTAGTAGTGTAGTGAACCAAGTAATAGTGTTCTTCGTCAAAGAACTAGGAAAATATTTCATTTTCAAGCATTCATTATTTTCCAGATCTCCTGCTTCGACTTGGTATCTGGCAATATGTTCAATTGCGAATTCTTCGACGTCCCCTGAGAACTTAGTAAATTTAAGGACCTTCCATACCCTTGGAAGTTCAGTTTGAAGAACAATCTCAGGAAAGGCCGAAACAAAATGTGGTCGATTAGCATAGCCCACATTGAATTCGTGCCGATCCAACAATTGTTCTACTATATTAGCAAAATTTTGTTGCCCCCCAAAATTACTTTGCCGAACTCTATCTAATTTTTTTTCAACATTTTGGTTTCTATTGACCAAAATTGGGGCTCCTTCATTTCGACCAAGATTAACTTGGTGAACAGGTTCATTATGGGGACCCCCTTCATTTCAACCAAGATTAACTTGGTGAATAGGTTTGTTATGAGGAACTTGTTGGTTAGGTTGAATCTCTAACATTTGAGGTTGATTGATCGGATGAGGTGCTTGTCGACAAGCCTGAGCGATCTGTGCAATAATAGGATCTGGTGTGCCAAAAATATCTGCAATTCGACCCAATTGAGTAGTCAATTGTTGGTAGGCAATTGTAGTGTCTCTAATCATATGATCAAAGACTGTACCAATTTGTTGAGTCAATCTGTTGACTAACTCATGGTTACTATTACCCATTTGTTGCCTAAGTACATTTGTTGTATTGTTAGTCAAGGAAAATTGGGATCCATCTAGATTAGAAAGTGGAGGTCCCATATTTCTTGACCCAACTGCCCCTGATCCTGATGCTACATATTGGTTTCCTGGGGAACCCATCAAAACCATATTATTAGAATACATCATAGGATAAGTTCCTATTCCTTGCATCAATGACCAAGGCATGCCATAAGCTTGATTTACAAAATTTTGGGGATTTCTATTATTATTCCAAGATCCTGGTTAGATAACACCAACAACTGCATTTGAAATTGCAGGATTTGTAGGACTTGGAATTGAAATCGAGGTCGTAACTTGTGACAAGATTGGCCCTGTCGTGTGTGGATTTGATACCTGACCAGGATTTAATCAACAGGCATTGAGGAAATTGTTTGAGAAAAATTCTAACCAGTCGAGACCGGTTGTGAATTTTGACTCGTTAAAATACTTGCAACTGCCATGTCTTGGTTGCAAACGGTTTCCATCCTTTGAGGATTAACACTATCGCTAGTGTTAATCGGACGTTCTAAATTGGCATTAGAAGCATTACTGGGTTCAACCAGAGAGCCTGGAGATTGGTTTCCTCTAGAACGGTTGGCCATACTTATGAATTTACCACTCCATAATAGCATATAACGATTACAATTTATTTTCTAAAATTTAGAAAATTAAGGCACTGGGAATGATTTCTAATGAAACATATCCATTTGGTCCCACTGGGCTTGCCAATTTGTTTACTCTGGTTTTTGGTAAACAAGGTAAAATCACAAGTGAATCCAAATGTTGATGAAGAGGCTGGATTCTCTAGTGCGAGAATCGTGTAAGTGGAGTGGGTGAGCATGGTGTCTGTCGAAAGTGGTTTGAGCGAACTGGTTAAGCGATTTTAAAAGAAAAAGACTAAATTTAAAAAAATTAAAAGGTAAAGCAAAAGGAAAGGAAAAACTGCATTGAAATGTAAATTGGAAGAAAACATAAAGAGTTTTGGAATGAAATTTAAAGGGTTGGTCAGTCGAAACTGCTCATTCACTCAAGTTTGACTCGTTCCTATTGCATAGCGTCACGGTTTCTTGGACTTATGGCATTAGGGTTTGAGAATTAACATTTACGGACGTGTAGCGGGATGTACAAAAGATCTCTAATCCTTGCATGTCTTCTTCTATTTTTAGGCTGCATCTCCAACTACTCATAACGGACAATTTCTCTAAAATCTCCACGTGTCCCACGCTTGTTCTTTCGCTTTCCACACGTCCAATCTGAATAACTGCCTGTGACATCCGTCGAAATGCCTCCTCATGCACACTAAGGCTTTAGTTGAAAACAAGTTTAGCACTTTTTCATTTTAAGATCTTGTATCCAACACGGATTCGACTTCGGCTCAACATGCCTTCTTAGTCAAAATACTGAAAACTGTCTTATTAGCCTCGAACTTCCTTCCGCTCAACATACTTCGAGTACTCTTCGGCCAGTACTTATCTAGCTAGCAACGGTCGCCTAGAATACAAACAAGCAAACAAGTGCAAGGGTCAACTTCAAGATATATAGATATATATATATATCTATATATATATAAGCATGCAAGCAGGTAATATCCAATTAATCAGGTAGCAATCATACTACACAAGATTTATAGAATCGGGTGATCGATGACCATAAAACTCCCTATATGCACGTACAACCGCTCATTGTACAAAAAGATTCATCCGGATGTAAAACAAGATCCCGTAGGCTGGTGGAACACTCGACCGACTCCACGCTAGACTAAGTAGTGTTTTTGGTCAGTCGATGATATGCCGCTTACATGAGTATGTTCTTTTTAACTCCCCAATATTTTCCATCTCTAGACCGGTGCTATGTTTAGACCCGAACCCCAAAGGCCCTAAAATATGCTTGACACGACATGAAAATGACAACCCAAACTCAAGGCTTAATCGCTCAAAAACGTGGCCACATATAATTTTATAATTAACAAAGAATCATGTTTAGCATATGTGCATATCCAAATAAGATATCAATCATGTCGTGATAAGTCATTCTTAACACTTAGCAATTTAATAAGGAAGCATTCAATAAGTCAAGCCACAATTTCGAAATAAATATCACACACCAAAAATTTCTAATTTAGCATATCAGATGCCTTCAGCTGCATACATTAATATATTTCAATCAATACAATTTGAAACAGGTCGTTCTCAGAACGCTGTCAGCTACCAATTCCAAGATAATAGTATATATTTAAATAATCATATACATACTGTGAAGAAGGTCTTGCTCCTGACCCTGGCTGTGGTTTTGATGACGACAAACTCATCAACAAAAAGAAGAAAAGAAGACTTCAAAGAATCAAGCACTCAAGTCCATCATTAGTCTAGAAAGTCTTAGAATTAGGTGAGTTATGCTTCCAAAGGTTTATTAAAGCATAAAGGCTCTTAAAACACCTTATCTAATCAAGCTAAGAGTTTTCATAACTTAAAAGAAGTAGAAAACCTTAAGCAAGTCTCAAAGAACAAGTTTCTGGAAAATGGGCTTCTGTGTAATCGATTACATCATTATGGTAATCGATTACACCAAGGCAAGTAATCGATTACTCCAGTCTTGTAATCGATTACATGTTTGAAATTCAAATTCAAACTGAAACGGTCACTTGTGTAATCGATTACACTAAGTATGGTAATCGATTACCAGAACGAAAAAGTGCATCTTTTCATGAACCATTGTGTCCCAAACCTTTTGAAAAGGGTTGTGATGGTTCAAGGACGTTTCCCTTGCCTATATAAAGACCATTTGAGTCCAGAAAACATAACAACAACATAACACACACAACACACACGAAATATACACATTCCACATGAGAAAAACACATTAGGCCAAAGTTCTTTCAAAATTAGTTCATCTTTTAGAACTTAAATCTTTTGGAGCCTAAATTCTGAGTTCATGATCTTCATGTTTACAAGAACACATTAGTTGTTCATATCTTGAAGAACTCAGAATTGTATTATGCTTTAAAGCCTTAAAGCATAATTTCTCATGTTCAATCCAATTGTGTGTTAAAGGATTGAAACAGCCAATTGTAATATCTTCTTCATCTCTTTCTGTAAGATTGAGTTTTTCACCGTGGTATTCGGTGAAGGGTTGTTGTCACTGAAAGTGGTTTACTTTCAGGGTTTTCATTGAAGGTGGTTTAGCCTTCAAGGTCTGAGGGTGGTTTGCCTTCAGGAACTGAAAGCAGTTTGCTTTCAGGGGCTGTTGAAACTGGTTTGCTTTCACAGGATATTGGTAGAAGTTCTTGGGGTCCTTGGGTTAGGAACTTGTAAGAAATTCTTATCAATAGTGGAAAAATCCTCAAGGGGTTTTCTTGAGGGACTGGACGTAGTCTTCAGTGGATTGAAGGCGAACCAGGATAAATCTTGTGTGTGATTCTCTTTATCCTTCACATTTACTTTCAAGTATTGTTCATATCCGCTGCAATCACAACGATCAATTCGTGATCATCATAAACTTGAAAGTAACGATTTCAATAAGGCGAAAATTGGGGCAACACTGATTCACCCCCCCTCTCAGGTTGCTATCTGTTCTAACAATTGGTATCAGAGCGGAAGTTTAGGTAAGTTATTCCTAAGATCCGGGAAAAGATGGCATCCTCTTCCAATCATGGAACAAGTGAAGGACATAACATAAACAGGCCACCATTCTTCAATGGAGAACACTATGACTTCTGGAAAATCAAGATGAAGATATTCATAAAGTCATTAGACGCAGGACTATGGAAAGTCATTGAAGAAGGTCCCTTTGTGCCTGTAACAACAGATGAAGAAGGAACTTCACAACCAAAATCAGAAAGTACTTGGAGTGAAGAAGAAAAGAAGAAGGTTCAACATGATCTCAAAGGAATGAACATCCTTACATCTGCTCTTGGCATGGATGAATTTTTCAGAGTATCAACGTGCACTACATCGAAAGAAATATGGGATACGTTGATGGTGACTCATGAAGGAACAGATGAAGTCAAGAGATCAAAGATCAATACTCTATCTCAAGAATATGAGATGTTCAGAATGCTTCCAGGAGAAAAGGTATTAGACATGCAAAAACGATTCACTCATTTAATTAATCATTTGATTGCTCTTGGTAGACAATTTTCAAACAGTGACTTGAACATGAAAGTTCTAAGATCACTTACAAGAGTATGGCAACCAAAAGTAACAGCCATCTCAGAGAAGAAGAGTTTATCAAAAATGACTCTTGCAACTCTTTTTGGAAAACTCCAAGAACACGAGTTGGAATTGAATCGTTTGGAAGAAAATGAACAACATGAGAAGAAGTATCGATCCATTTCCCTAAAAGCAAAAGAAAGCATCAAAGAAGATTATGATGCAGATTCTGAAGAAGAAGATAATGGGAATGTGAATCTTCTAGTAAAGAATTTTGGAAAGTTTCTTAAAAGAAAAGGTGTGAAATTCAACAACAAATCTTTCCAAAAGAACAATGAATCATCTTCCTCTCAAAAGATCACATGTTTCGAATGTGGTAAACCGGGACACTTCAAATCAGATTGTCCAAATCTTCAGAAGAAGAAACATGGTCTAAGAGAGAAGTTCGAGAAAAAGGATCAATCTACTCGGAGAGCATATTTGGCTTGGGATGATAATGAAGTAAGTTCATCATCTGATTCTGATAAAGAAGAAGCACAAGTTGCTTTGATGGCCTCACATGATTCTGATGTTGAAGATTCCCAGGTGTGTATGAAAGCAGCAAAGGATTTATGGTATCTTGATAGTGGCTGCTCATCACACATGACAGGAGACAAAACCAAGTTTTCTTTTCTTATACCTAGGGAAAAAGGTTTCGTCACATATGGTAACAATCAAAAGGGAAAAATACTCGGTATTGGAAGAATAGGCACACCCCCTCAAACAGTCATCGATAAAGTTCTTTACGTTGATGGTTTGATGCATAATCTTCTGAGTATTAGTCAACTATGTGATAAAGGTTTGAAAGTTGGTTTTATTAATGATATATGTGTTGTGAAAGACGTGAAAACTAAAGAAATTAAGTTTTCTGGATATAAAGTAAACAAAGTCTTCATGATCTCGTTGGAAGAAATTCCACAAAATGTGAGATGCCTTTTAGCCAAGAATAATAGTGATTCATGGCTATGGCATAGAAGACTTGCACATATTCACATAGATCATTTAAACAAACTAGTCAAGCATGATCTAGTTGTTGGGCTTCCAAAGATAAAATTCGAGAAAGACAAGCTTTGTGATGCATGTCAAAAAGGGAAGCAAACCAGAACATCCTTCAAACCAAAGAACATAGTTTCGACCTCAAGACCCCTTCAACTATTACATATGGATTTGTTCGGACCATCTAGAACTAAAAGCCTCGGAGAATCAACAATTCCAAGAACTATGTGATGAAAATGGAATATCACATAACTTCTCTACTCCGAGAACACCACAACAAAATGGTGTAGTAGAAAGAAAGAATAGATTACTTGAGGAATTAGCAAGAACCATGCTGAGTGAATCAAGTCTCCCTAAATATTTCTGGGCTGATGCTGTAAGTACTGCTTGCTATGTTTCCAATAGAGTTCTTATTAGACCTATCCTTAAGAAAACACCCTATGAACTCTACAAAGGAAGGAAACCAAACATCTCTCATCTACATGCTTTTGGATCAAAATGCTTTGTCTTGAATAATGGAAAGGAAAACCTTGGAAAGTTTGATGAAAAATCCGATGAAGGTATATTCCTTGGGAATTCTTTGACAAGTAAAGCATATAGAGTCTTTAACAAGAAAACTCTATCTGTGGAAGAATCCATACATGTTACTTTTGATGAATCTAAATTTTCAATAGAAGATAAAGTCAATCTTCTAGATAATGAAGAAGATGACATCATTTTAAATGAAGATTCTCAAAAGGATGGAGATCAGAATCCAATACAAGAAGAGCACATTGAAAGTAATACGTATCAACTTCCAAAAGAATGGAGAACCCATAGGGATCACCCAGTTGATAATATTATTGGTGATATTTCTAGAGGCGTTTCTACAAGGCTACGCTTAAATGATTCAGTTTTGAATATGGCCTTTGTCTCTCAAATAGAACCATCAAAAGTAAATGATGCTCTAGAGGATGAGTATTGGATTGTAGCAATGCAGGAAGAACTATACCAATTTGAAAGGAATCAAGTTTGGGAACTTGCTCCTAAGCCTAGTGTCTAGAAGATCATAAGAAAAACAGTAGAAACAATAATAAAATACTTCTCTAAGTATATGTTTATGCTAGTTTTTAGAAATTGTCTAGTTAGATTCTGGATAAGTATAGACATTCATATATTCATAGTTATCCTCTTTAATAGGCTTAAGATATATGATCTATGATACCACTAGAAATGCCTTAATATAAGTCTTTCTATAAATTGCTTGAATGTTTCATATGTGCTTGCTTGTCATAATTGATTTTGTGCTGAAATTTTTATATGAACATGTGTTACATATGATAGAACTTATAAAAATGTTCATGAAATCAATTATCTTAGGCTTATTAATTGATTACCCTTGTTTTTAGTCCTGTTGATTATTAAATTCCTCTGTATAATCGATTACTTTAACTACCATAATCGATTACCTAGTTAATTTTTAGAAATTTCAAATTTTGGACTACAGGTAATCGATTACATCAACTGCTGTAATCGATTACTATTGCTATTTTGAATTTTATTCAAAATTCAAAAAGCGGTAATCGATTACACAACTTACTGTAATCGATTACCAAATCGATAATATAAGTTCTTTCGGTCAGAACTCTTAATCGATTACACTGCTCTTCCTTTTTCTCCCTTCCTCATCGTCGAACCAGTTATTCCCTTCATCCTCTCTTGTTTGTCGCTTAAAGTCAGAACAAATCGATGGGTTTTGTTGGATTTTTCCCTCTCCTTCTTCTCCATCCCTTCGAATTGACCAATTCGGCCTTCCCCAGAAACCCCTTTCTCAAAACCCTAAAAATTTCAGTCTGAAAATGGCCTCCTCTTCACGCCGACACCGTTCGAAGAACCTCACCATGAACACTCTTGATCTTTCATGGCTTCTTGTCACAGAGGAGCAAATTGACCGGTTTTTGGCTTACTTCTTGGAAAGACCCATCCTTCCTCCCAAGTATGCCGATGTCAACTCGTTCATCAATGCTGGATTCCTCTTCCCTTCTCTCCTTGATTTCCAAGGACTTGATGAATTCGTTGGCTTGTCGGGTACGTACTATCCTGAATTGGTTAAAATATTTTATTGTAATTTGGTGAAGAGAGGTGGGAAAATTTGCTCATCGGTCAAGGGAATCGACATTTCATTGACTCAAGAGCAATTGGGAACTCTTCTAAAAATTCCCTATGTTGGAGAACGATTGAGTCCGGAGAAGGCATGTCCATGGGCTGATTATGACAAGAAATCTTTTTATTTATCCTTGTGTCGATTTTCTGAGGAAGAGATTCTTTTGAAGAAGCAGCGGGTGGAAGCCAACCGCTCTAGGGATATCCTTGCTGTTGGATATCTTACTGTTGAAGATCGTCTGCTTCATTATCTGATCAGTTATGTTCTTCTTCCTCAATCCTCTAACCATGCCCAAATTAGTGACTTAGAGTTACAAGTTATTTATGGGCTGAAGCATAATGAATCCATTAATTGGGCATATTTGGTTATGATACACATGTTGATACACAAGGATAGATCTGGTCCTCTTCCCTATGCTCCCATTATTACTCTCATTTTGAAGAATTTTGGAATTTCTACACAAGGGGAATATGCTCAGGTCATGGATACTAAGGCACAGAGGATTGATATGGAGATTCTTAACAAGATGGGGATTTTCAGGGATGTTGATGACACTTTCCGTCACAAGTCAGATTTAGGTCCTGATACCACTCAGGCTCCTGCCCCTGCTGCTTTCTATCCACCATCTTCTGAGGAAGGACCTTCATCCTCTATGCTTGGTGATGCCTCCACTCAACTCATTCTCTCTCATCTGGCCGATATGAGGACTCACTTTGATCAGAGGTTTGATCACATGGAAGGTCGGGTTGAATCCATGTACACTACTCTCCGTGCTGATATGGATCGTCTGAGTCTTCGTGTTGATCGCATGGCTCCCTCCCCTCATGATTCCTTTGATTCCTCTGATGAATTTGACCTCTAGACTTGTTTATTTCTTTCATTGACTATTTGCTTTATTTGGTTTGTAATAGTCTAGATTATGACTAATTTATGCACTGTTGGATGTTTTGCTTGCTATGTTTGGACAATTATGTTCTGTTTTGTTCATGTTTTACATGTTTACCCCTACCCCCCAATGCTTTTTGTTTCCATATATACTTGTGTGTATGCCTGTACATTTTTGGCCTTTTCTTCTTTTTGATGAAGTCAAAAGGGGGAGAAAGGTTCTGTGCTCTTAAAGATCATATGCAGGAATTCAACAAGTACATTAGAAAGGGGGAGAAATATGAGAAGTACTAGATTCCATCAAATAGGGGGAGTTAAGAATCAAGAATGCATAAATGATCTTCAAGTATCAAGAATGTGTTTGCCATCATCAAAAAGGGGGAGATTGTGAAGAAGGTCTTGCTCCTGACCCTGGCTGTGGTTTTGATGACGACAAACTCATCAACAAAAAGAAGAAAAGAAGACTTCAAAGAATCAAGCACTCAAGTCCATCATTAGTCTATAAAGTCTTAGAATTAGGTGAGTTATGCTTCAAAGGTTTATTAAAGCATAAAGGCTCTTAAAACACCTAATCTAATCAAGCTAAGAGTTTTCATAACTTAAAAGAAGTAGAAAACCTTAAGCAAGTCTCAAAGAACAAGTTTCTGGAAAATGGGCTTCTGTGTAATCGATTACATCATTATGGTAATCGATTACACCAAGGCAAGTAATCGATTACTCCAGTCTTGTAATCGATTACATGTTTGAAATTCAAATTCAAACTGAAACGGTCACTTGTGTAATCGATTATACTAAGTATGGTAATCGATTACCAGAACGAAAAAGTGCATCTTTTCATGAACCATTGTGTCCCAAACCTTTTGAAAAGGGTTGTGATGGTTCAAGGACGTTTCCCTTGCCTATATAAAGACCATTTGAGTCCAGAAAACATAACAACAACATAACACACACAACACACACGAAATATACACATTCCACATGAGAAAAACACATTAGGTCAAAGTTCTTTCAAAATTAGTTCATCTTTTAGAACTTAAATCTTTTGGAGCCTAAATTCTGAGTTCATGATCTTCATGTTTACAAGAACACATTAGTTGTTCATATCTTGAAGAACTCAGAATTGTATTATGCTTAAAAGCCTTAAAGCATAATTTCTCATGTTCAATCCAATTGTGTGTTAAAGGATTGAAACAGCCAATTGTAATATCTTCTTCATCTCTTTCTGTAAGATTGAGTTTATCACCGTGGTATTCGGTGAAGGGTTGTTGTCACTGAAAGTGGTTTACTTTCAGGGTTTTCATTGAAGGTGGTTTAGCCTTCAAGGTCTGAGGGTGGTTTGCCTTCAGGAACTGAAAGCGGTTTGCTTTCAGGGGCTGTTGAAAGCGGTTTGCTTTCACAGGATATTGGTAGAAGTTCTTGGGGTCCTTGGGTTAGGAACTTGTAAGAAATTCTTATCAATAGTGGAAAAATCCTCAAGGGGTTTTCTTGAGGGACTGGACGTAGTCTTCAGTGGATTGAAGGCGAACCAGGATAAATCTTGTGTGTGATTCTCTTTATCCTTCACATTTACTTTCAAGTATTGTTCATATCCGCTGCAATCACAACGATCAATTCGTGATCATCATAAACTTGAAAGTAACGATTTCAATAAGGCGAAAATTGGGGCAACACTGATTCACCCCCGCCCCCCTCTCAGGTTGCTATCTGTTCTAACAATTGGTATCAGAGCGGAAGTTTAGGTAAGTTATTCCTAAGATCCGGGAAAAGATGGCATCCTCTTCCAATCATGGAACAAGTGAAGGACATAACATAAACAGGCCACCATTCTTCAATGGAGAACACTATGACTTCTGGAAAATCAAGATGAAGATATTCATAAAGTCATTAGACGCAGGAATATGGAAAGTCATTGAAGAAGGTCCCTTTGTGCCTGTAACAACAGATGAAGAAGGAACTTCACAACCAAAATCAGAAAGTACTTGGAGTGAAGAAGAAAAGAAGAAGGTTCAACATGATCTCAAAGGAATGAACATCCTTACATCTGCTCTTGGCATGGATGAATTTTTCAGAGTATCAACGTGCACTACATCGAAAGAAATATGGGATACGTTGATGGTGACTCATGAAGGAACAGATGAAGTCAAGAGATCAAAGATCAATACTCTATCTCAAGAATATGAGATGTTCAGAATGCTTCCAGGAGAAAAGGTATTAGACATGCAAAAACGATTCACTCATTTAATTAATCATTTGATTGCTCTTGGTAGACAATTTTCAAACAGTGACTTGAACATGAAAGTTCTAAGATCACTTACAAAAGTATGGCAACCAAAAGTAACAGCCATCTCAGAGAAGAAGAGTTTATCAAAAATGACTCTTGCAACTCTTTTTGGAAAACTCCAAGAACACGAGTTGGAATTGAATCGTTTGGAAGAAAATGAACAACATGAGAAGAAGTATCGATCCATTTCCCTAAAAGCAAAAGAAAGCATCAAAGAAGATTATGATGCAGATTCTGAAGAAGAAGATAATGGGAATGTGAATCTTCTAGTAAAGAATTTTGGAAAGTTTCTTAAAAGAAAAGGTGTGAAATTCAACAACAAATCTTTCCAAAAGAACAATGAATCATCTTCCTCTCAAAAGATCACATGTTTCGAATGTGGTAAACCGGGACACTTCAAATCAGATTGTCCAAATCTTCAGAAGAAGAAACATGGTCTAAGAGAGAAGTTCGAGAAAAAGGATCAATCTACTCGGAGAGCATATTTGGCTTGGGATGATAATGAAGTAAGTTCATCATCTGATTCTGATAAAGAAGAAGCACAAGTTGCTTTGATGGCCTCACATGATTCTGATGTTGAAGATTCCCAGGTGTGTATGAAAGCAGCAAAGGATTTATGGTATCTTGATAGTGGCTGCTCATCACACATGACAGGAGACAAAACCAAGTTTTCTTTTCTTATACCTAGGGAAAAAGGTTTCGTCACATATGGTAACAATCAAAAGGGAAAAATACTCGGTATTGGAAGAATAGGCACACCCTCTCAAACAGTCATCGATAAAGTTCTTTACGTTGATGGTTTGATGCATAATCTTCTGAGTATTAGTCAACTATGTGATAAAGGTTTGAAAGTTGGTTTTATTAATGATATATGTGTTGTGAAAGACGTGAAAACTAAAGAAATTAAGTTTTCTGGATATAAAGTAAACAAAGTCTTCATGATCTCGTTGGAAGAAATTCCACAAAATGTGAGATGCCTTTTAGCCAAGAATAATAGTGATTCATGGCTATGGCATAGAAGACTTGCACATATTCACATAGATCATTTAAACAAACTAGTCAAGCATGATCTAGTTGTTGGGCTTCCAAAGATAAAATTCGAGAAAGACAAGCTTTGTGATGCATGTCAAAAAGGGAAGCAAACCAGAACATCCTTCAAACCAAAGAACATAGTTTCGACCTCAAGACCCCTTCAACTGTTACATATGGATTTGTTCGGACCATCTAGAACTAAAAGCCTCGGAGAATCAACAATTCCAAGAACTATGTGATGAAAATGGAATATCACATAACTTCTCTACTCCGAGAACACCACAACAAAATGGTGTAGTAGAAAGAAAGAATAGATTACTTGAGGAATTAGCAAGAACCATGCTGAGTGAATCAAGTCTCCCTAAATATTTCTGGGCTGATGCTGTAAGTACTGCTTGCTATGTTTCCAATAGAGTTCTTATTAGACCTATCCTTAAGAAAACACCCTATGAACTCTACAAAGGAAGGAAACCAAACATCTCTCATCTACATGCTTTTGGATCAAAATGCTTTGTCTTGAATAATGGAAAGGAAAACCTTGGAATGTTTGATGAAAAATCCGATGAAGGTATATTCCTTGGGTATTCTTTGACAAGTAAAGCATATAGAGTCTTTAACAAGAAAACTCTATCTGTGGAAGAATCCATACATGTTACTTTTGATGAATCTAAATTTTCAATAGAAGATAAAGTCAATCTTCCAGATAATGAAGAAGATGACATCATTTTAAATGAAGATTCTCAAAAGGATGGAGATCAGAATCCAATACAAGAAGAGCACATTGAAAGTAATACTTATCAACTTCCAAAAGAATGGAGAACCCATAGGGATCACCCAGTTGATAATATTATTGGTGATATTTCTAGAGGCGTTTCTACAAGGCTACGCTTAAATGATTCAGTTTTGAATATGGCCTTTGTCTCTCAAATAGAACCATCAAAAGTAAATGATGCTCTAGAGGATGAGTATTGGATTGTAGCAATGCAGGAAGAACTAAACCAATTTGAAAGGAATCAAGTTTGGGAACTTGCTCCTAAGCCTAGTGTCTAGAAGATCATAAGAAAAACAGTAGAAACAATAATAAAATACTTCTCTAAGTATATGTTTATGCTAGTTTTTAAAAATTGTCTAGTTAGATTCTGCATAAGTATAGACATTCATATATTCATAGTTATCCTCTTTAATAGGCTTAAGATATATGATCTATGATACCACTAGAAATGCCTTAATATAAGTCTTTCTATAAATTGCTTGAATGTTTCATATGTGCTTGCTTGTCATAATTGATTTTGTGCTGAAATTTTTATATGAACATGTGTTACATATGATAGAACTTATAAAAATGTTCATGAAATCAATTATCTTAGGCTTATTAATTGATTACCCTTGTTTTTAGTCCTGTTGATTATTAAATTCCTCTGAGTAATCGATTACTTTAACTACCATAATCGATTACCTAGTTAATTTTTAGAAATTTCAAATTTTGGACTACAGGTAATCGATTACATCAACTGCTGTAATCGATTACTATTGCTATTTTGAATTTTATTCAAAATTCAAAAAGCGGTAATCGATTACACAACTTACTGTAATCGATTACCAAATCGATAATATAAGTTCTTTCGGTCAGAACTCTTAATCGATTACACTGCTCTTCCTTTTTCTCCCTTCCTCGTCGTCGAACCAGTTATTCCCTTCATCCTCTCTTGTTTGTCGCTTAAACTCAGAACAAATCGGTGGGTTTTGTTGGATTTTGCCCTCTCCTTCTTCTCCATCCCTTCGAATTGACCAATTCGGCCTTCCCCAGAAACCCCTTTCTCAAAACCCTAAAAATTTCAGTCTGAAAATGGCCTCCTCTTCACGCCGACACCGTTCGAAGAACCTCACCATGAACACTCTTGATCTTTCACGGTTTCTTGTCACAGAGGAGCAAATTGACCGGTTTTTGGCTTACTTCTTGGAAAGACCCATCCTTCCTCCCAAGTATGCCGATGTCAACTCGTTCATCAATGCTGGATTCCTCTTCCCTTCTCTCCTTGATTTCCAAGGACTTGATGAAATCGTTGGCTTGTCGGGTACGTACTATCCTGAATTGGTTAAAGTATTTTATTGTAATTTGGTGAAGAGAGGTGGGAAAATTTGCTCATCGGTCAAGGGAATCGACATTTCATTGACTCAAGAGCAATTGGGAACTCTTCTAAAAATTCCCTATGTTGGAGAACGATTGAGTCCGGAGAAGGCATGTCCATGGGCTGATTATGACAAGAAATCTTTTTATTTATCCTTGTGTCGATTTTCTGAGGAAGAGATTCTTTTGAAGAAGCAGCGGGTGGAAGCCAACCGCTCTAGGGATATCCTTGCTGTTGGATATCTTACTGTTGAAGATCGTTTGCTTCATTATCTGATCAGTTATGTTCTTCTTCCTCAATCCTCTAACCATGCCCAAATTAGTGACTTAGAGTTACAAGTTATTTATGGGCTGAAGCATAATGAATCCATTAATTGGGCATATTTGGTTATGATACACATGTTGATACACAAGGATAGATCTGGTCCTCTTCCCTATGCTCCCATTATTACTCTAGTTTTGAAGAATTTTGGAATTTCTACACAAGGGGAATATGCTCAAGTCATGGATACTAAGGCACAGAGGATTGATATGGAGATTCTGAACAAGATGGGGATTTTCAGGGATGTTGATGACACTTTCCGTCACAAGTCAGATTTAGGTCCTGATACCACTCAGGCTCCTGCCCCTGCTGCTTTCTATCCACCATCTTCTGAGGAAGGACCTTCATCCTCTATGCTTGGTGATGCCTCCACTCAACTCATTCTCTCTCATCTGGCCGATATGAGGACTCACTTTGATCAGAGGTTCGATCACATGGAAGGTCGGGTTGAATCCATGTACACTACTCTCCGTGCTGATATGGATCGTCTGAGTCTTCGTGTTGATCGCATGGCTCCCTCCCCTCATGATTCCTTTGATTCCTCTGATGAATTTGACCTCTAGACTTGTTTATTTCTTTCATTGACTATTTGCTTTATTTGGTTTGTAATAGTCTAGATTATGACTAATTTCTGCACTGTTGGATGTTTTGCTTGCTATGTTTGGACAATTATGTTCTGTTTTGTTCATGTTTTACATGTTTACCCCTACCCCCCAATGCTTTTGGTTTCCATATATACTTGTGTGTATGCCTGTACATTTTTGGCCTTTTCTTCTTTTTGATGAAGTCAAAAGGGGGAGAAAGGTTCTGTGCTCTTAAAGATCATATGCAGGAATTCAACAAGTACATTAGAAAGGGGGAGAAATATGAGAAGTACTAGATTCCATCAAATAGGGGGAGTTAAGAATCAAGAATGCATAAATGATCTTCAAGTATCAAGAATGTGTTTGCCATCATCAAAAAGGGGGAGATTGTGAAGAAGGTCTTGCTCCTGACCCTGGCTGTGGTTTTGATGACGACAAACTCATCAACAAAAAGAAGAAAAGAAGACTTCAAAGAATCAAGCACTCAAGTCCATCATTAGTCTAGAAAGTCTTAGAATTAGGTGAGTTATGCTTCCAAAGGTTTATTAAAGCATAAAGGCTCTTAAAACACCTAATCTAATCAAGCTAAGAGTTTTCATAACTTAAAAGAAGTAGAAAACCTTAAGCAAGTCTCAAAGAACAAGTTTCTGGAAAATGGGCTTCTGTGTAATCGATTACATCATTATGGTAATCGATTACACCAAGGCAAGTAATCGATTACTCCAGTCTTGTAATCGATTACATGTTTGAAATTCAAATTCAAACTGAAACGGTCACTTGTGTAATCGATTACACTAAGTATGGTAATCGATTACCATAACGAAAAAGTGCATCTTTTCATGAACCATTGTGTCCCAAACCTTTTGAAAAGGGTTATGATGGTTCAAGGACGTTTCCCTTGCCTATATAAAGACCATTTGAGTCCAGAAAACATAACAACAACATAACACACACAACACACACGAAATATACACATTCCACATGAGAAAAACACATTAGGCCAAAGTTCTTTCAAAATTAGTTCATCTTTTAGAACTTAAATCTTTTGGAGCCTAAATTCTGAGTTCATGATCTTCATGTTTACAAGAACACATTAGTTGTTCATATCTTGAAGAACTCAGAATTGTATTATGCTTAAAAGCCTTAAAGCATAATTTCTCATGTTCAATCCAATTGTGTGTTAAAGGATTGAAACAGCCAATTGTAATATCTTCTTCATCTCTTTCTGTAAGATTGAGTTTTTCACCGTGGTATTCGGTGAAGGGTTGTTGTCACTGAAAGTGGTTTACTTTCAGGGTTTTCATTGAAGGTGGTTTGGTTTAGCCTTCAAGGTCTGAGGGTGGTTTGCCTTCAGGAACTGAAAGCGGTTTGCTTTCAGGGGCTGTTGAAAGCGGTTTGCTTTCACAGGATATTGGTAGAAGTTCTTGGGGTCCTTGGGTTAGGAACTTGTAAGAAATTCTTATCAATAGTGGAAAAATCCTTAAGGGGTTTTCTTGAGGGACTGGACGTAGTCTTCAGTGGATTGAAGGCAAACCAGGATAAATCTTGTGTGTGATTCTCTTTATCCTTCACATTTACTTTCAAGTATTGTTCATATCCGCTGCAATCACAACGATCAATTCGTGATCATCATAAACTTGAAAGTAACGATTTCAATAAGGCGAAAATTGGGGCAACACTGATTCACCCCCCCCCCTCTCAGGTTGCTATATGTTCTAACACATACACCTAGTAGCTAAGAGTAGCGAAGTATCCTTACCAAGGTTTCCTTTGCTCGAAAATCGAACGTTCACTCCGGAAGCTACATCGGCTCCGAAAGCTATGTCCGCTCCAGAAGCTATGTCCTTCCCGAGAGTTCCTATTCCTCGTAAACCTTTATGAAATATAACCTAGTTTAGAACTTATAAACTAGTTCTAAGACATTAGCTAATGAACTTAAAAGACTTCTGAGACTTAGGCAAATGACATAATTAACAAGATTCTAACACCATGGAGTCCAGAAACTCTTTTAACAAACTTTTGAAATCTTTAAACAATTTGCAAAACACACTAAGTTACAACTTCCTAATTCTTACAAAATTTCAAAACTTTTAAAGAGCAATTTAGACCAAATTCTACCTTAACAATTTAGAAGCCTAAAACAAGTTTTTGAAGACAAAATAACCCTTAAAACATTATTTTTTTCTCTTATCCTCGAGGCCTAAATTTTGACAAAATTTTCCTTGTTCTCTAATTCACACTCAAGTGTTTTAAACACATTTTCCATGCCAAAAGCACAAACTTTTCTTATAAGTTCCAGGATCAATTTTTCCTTTAAATTCTATTTAACTACTCAGCTTCAAAAGATCACAAAATCAATGTATTCATATAATTTTTAATAAATAAACTTTTGGTCCATCATCAAAACAAGACTCTAAAACAGTCCTATTAGAGAATAGAATGTGGTGACTCAAAGGAGTCCCACATTGCCTAGATTAGCAAGTGTACAATAGTATATATAATAAAGATGACACACACCCATTACCTCAAACATGGGATATTGTGGTGGTGGGTGATGTAACTTATGATTTCTATTATGGTATCATGAGCTAGTTTCGTTCCTCATCCGTGACTTTCGCATAAAAAAAAAAGTTGTATATACAATACAGGCCTCTGACACTCAAGAACAGAAGTCTAACACCTAATGATGTTTCACTGAGCTCAAGCCCAAGACAACGCATGTTAGTATAGATAGCAACCTGAGAGGGGGAGGGGGGGGGGGGCGAATCAGGTTTGCACAATTCTCGCCTTGACAAAACTTATTACTTTCAAGATAAAGGTATTCACAAATGATGATTGTGATTGCATCGGAAATAAACGTTGCTTGAAAGTAAAAGTACAAGATGAGGGTTTGGAGAAATCACACACGGAATTTATCCTAGTTAACCTTCAATCCACCGAAGGCTACGTCCAGTCCCTCAAGAAACCCCTTGAGGATTTTTCCACTATGATCAAGATTTCTTACAAGCACTTACACCAAGAACCTTAAGAACTCTTGTCAAAACTCAGAAGTCAAACCACCAACTGATGACGCCGAACCCTATGGCCGACTTTGAATCAAACCGGATTCAAAGGACCTTTTCCACAATCACCGAACACTACGGCAGACTTTGAATCAAATCCGATTCAAAAAACCTTTTCCACAACCACCGAACACTATGGTGAATGAATCAAACCCGATTCAAGATGAAGAAGAAGAAACCTTTGCAGTGGCTGATACAATCCTTTAGACTAGTTGGATTGATCTTAGTCTGTATGCTCCAGGAAATTACAATGAAGGCTCAATTATTCTGAGTTTCTCAAATGTTGAACAGCATGAGTGTTCTTTATGAAAATGAGAGAGCAGAAACTCAGAATGATGACTTTAATGAATATGAAAGTTGTTTTTCAAGTCATTCATGTTTGTGAGTGTCTATGGACTTTATATAGGCGCTAGAGGTCGTCCATGAACCATCACAAAGCTTCCCAAACGTTTTGAGACACATTGGTTCATGAAACAACACATCTGTCGACCAGGTAATCGATTACAGTAACCTGGTAATCGATTACATCATGCCGTTGCAGTTTGAATTCAAAATTCAAACTTGGTAATCGATTACTGATATTTGGTAATCGATTACTGCCAGTAATCGATTATTGCCTTCTGGTAATCGATTACTCACATCCTGTAATCGATTACTGTCAGTCCAGAACTCAGTTCATGATAGTTTTAAGCCCTAATTGAGTGTTTCTACTAAGTTTTACTTGTGGAATCATATTACACTCAATTTATTGATTATTTATGAGCCTTCAAATGCAATATTACCTTAATAAAGCATAGCACACTAAGTTAACAAGACTTACTAGTAGTTAGAACCTTAATGGTTGATCTTGACGTTTTGAGCCGGTTCTTGAAATCTTCTTTCTTTTTCTTCTTTTTATAACGTGTGTTGTCATCATCAAAACTGCAGCCAGAGTCAGGAGCAAGACCTTCTTCACAATCTCCCCCTTTTTGATGATGCCAAACACGTGTGTTGAAAGTTGAAGATCATTTTGAAGTACTCCCCCTGTCGTAAGCAACTCCCCTTTTTTGTTGTACTTGTATCATGTTCCTGTAAATGATCTTTAATAGCATAGGATCCTTTTCTTGAAGTCTTTCTTCTTTTTGTGATGTGCTTGTCTTCATCAAAACCTCAGCCGAGTCCAAGGACGAGACCTTCTTCACAATCTCCCCCTTTTTGATGATGACAAACAACATGCTTGAAAGTTGATTGATCATTTGACTTTCTCCTCTTATCTCATATATCTCCCCCTTGGTTTTGCAATTATATCTCCCCCTTTGTTTTGCAATTGAAGCTCAATATCCTGAAAATGATCAAGCATGCACAAGGCTTTTCTCCCCCTTTTGACATCATCAAAAAGAAGAGAAGGCCATACAAAGTATTCCAGGATAATAGAAATAAAGGGAAGCATAATGACAAAGAATTTATGCCGAAAAAAAATGTTGCATAATCATAGCACATTATAGGGGTTATTGGAAATAGACCAAAGCATATGAAAATACAAGTCAAAGTCTAAAAACCAATAATTTCGAATTACCTTGCAGTAATCGATTACAGCATTTCAGTAATCGATACTGAAAATCTCTGGAAATATTTCTGGGCCAACAAACTCATGGTAATCAATTACTAGACATGGGTAATCGATTATTGTTTATCTCTAGAAAACGTCCTGGGCCAAAACTTTTCCTGTAATCGATTACTTGTTCTGTGTAATCGATTACTATATCTAGAAACTTGATTTTTCAGGCTAGGTAAGCACAATACCATATTCTATGTTTGTGTCTTGAATGATCATCCTCTGTATATGAAATTTCTCATCACAAGGTATTCAAGCACACCTGCACAATAAGCTTAATGGTATTTTCGAGGTACCCAATAGTCTTTGGGTCCTCTTGGGCTAGTTCCTTTCTCATCCCATTTCATCCTTCCATTGGGGACTCCATCATTTCTATGAAAACTAGGAGTATATTAAGTGATAGCCAAAACGCAAGTGTACGGTTGAATATCGCGTAATACAAAAGATATCGATCCCACAGGGATAGGTGTCTTATTATTAACTTGTTTAGAGCTTAAGCAGAAAAATAAAAAAGATGTCTCTTTGATTTGGTTTTTAGAACGAGAACAAGAAAAGGCATAGAATAAAATAGATAAAAGATGATGATGAGATTTAAGTACTTGGGTTGAATTATATAGCTTATAAAATATGCTAGTAAACTCCTACTTAATTTCTGAATTTTAGAACCAAGTTCATGATGCTATAGCCTATGGTTTCTACAAATTAAATCCTTACAAATGTAGAACTTTCTTCCTAATTAGTAAATTCAATTCCTTGCAATTTAGAAAAAACCAAGAAGAAGATGAAGAAAGAATTCAGGCCAACATAAAGTTAAGTCTATCCTAATTCCTTAGTGATATATCATATAGCTTCTTTTAAGTCCTATTTCCCTTACTACTAGCCAATTTCCATTGTTATAAGCAATAAGCAAGAACTCTTGTGATCATCAAGATAACATTAAGAACAAGGAAGTAAAACATGAACTTATAGCAATATTATTCAGAAGAGTAGAAGAAAACTAAAGCATAAATTACAAACTAAAAAAACCCAAGATACTTAAAAGAATTAGCTAAGCATGGCTAAAAGAGACATCGAATTACCCTAGACTTGGAGCTCAAGTATGGCTTCCCACAATTCCTAGGAACAATGATATTAAGGGAGAAAGAAGAATACTTTTTGTATTCTAAATACTTTTTGTATTCTGAATACTTTTTGTATTCTGAAAAGGTGTGTTTTACAAATGAAGCAAAGGTCTCTATTTATAGTAAAATTCTGCCCTCCAGCGCTTGAGCGCTGGGATCCCAACGCTTCAGCGTAGGGTGCAATTAAAATCCCACGTTGCAGATACAGGCCCAGCAGTTGAGCGCTGGCTTCCAACGCTTGAGCGCTGGGTGCACTTTCCTACTCAGATCCTAGTTAGAGTCCCAACGCTTGAGCATTGGGCTTCCAACGCTTGAGCGTTGGGTCGCCTGCTGGTTCATCTTCAAGCTTTTCCCTTCTTCATGGTAGTGGGTTTTCAATGCCTTCAATAGCCTCCACTCAGCCCCTCTTTACTTCTGAAACCTCCTTCCCACTACCATCAATCCTTCAAGCCTTATTTTCCATGTGCTTAATTTAGAGAGTGTTGGTTCATATTCTTCTTTTCACTTTTGGTCCTCTCTTTGCTAGCACTTCAATTCTGGCCCTTTAACTTGTTGAAATTTCACTTTCCATTCTCCACTCTTGGACTTTGCACTTTTAGTCCTTCTTTTCCTGAAACTTACAAATCGGTCCCTGGACAAAAATGATAACTATACCAGCTTTCCTAGAAATATAAAAATAACTATAAAATTCCTAAAAATATAAAATAAAGTTTAAAAACCAAATAAAAGCTAATCTATATGCAAAATGCAAAATAAACATAAAATCTATATAAAAATAATAAAAATCCTATATGAGACTCAAAAATAACAAAATAAAAAGACTAAAAAGACCCTAAAAACATCATACAAAATCCAGTCATCACACCACTATACCCAACGACAGCATGTCCTCAAGCGGCAAAACTTAAAGAGAAACTCGTCCATGAGTTTAGAGAAAGTTTCATCCAATTAAAACATGAAGCACAAGATACTTTTCCAAGAAAACTTAGCGGATTTGGAAGACATGCATGTTCCACAGATATTAATCAAGAAAGTTAGGCTTGGATTTTTAATATGTTTGAGTTCATCAAATTAAGCTCGCAAAAAGATATTCTCCATGAAAAACAAGAAAGCTTGATAATTCTACCTATCATTCAAATCAAAACTGAAACCATGCAACTAAGTAATTTTGAAGAGATTTTTGAAGGTTGAGACTTGGCCAAAGGGTTAAACACAAGGTATAGATTCAAAAACTTGGCAACTCTATTGGCTTGACTCGGAATTCATATTAGGTGATTCTTTTGACTAAGAGCTTTAACAATTTAACACATAGGTTCTCTCAATTTTATCCTTTTTTTTTTTGAACAAAGTAGTGGAATGTATGGGATGAATGAATTGAATTTTACTACCCTCATACTCTTTCTCACCCCACCACTTCATTATTTTTTCTTTATTTTCTAAGGTACATACCTTATTATTATTTTTATTTTTTTAGAGAGAAACCCAACATACATAGCTCTAGCAATTTCAGCTTATGAATCACTTAAAATATCACACAAAGTAGGCTCCAAAGAATGACTCTTTTAAGGCTCAAAAAGGGGCTACTAGTGGATTTCAAATTTCAAGCAAGAATCTGAGTTTTCAAAAATTCCTATGATCTCTTCTCAACTTACAAAGTATACAAAATCCCAATCAACATGCAACACAAGGCAGAAAAATCTTACAATCATGCATTCAGAGTCCTGAGCTCTCAGAAAAACATAGGGTAAGTGGTACCCTTTCTAGAACTCAAAAAGACTTTGCCAACAACCATACAATCAAGATGTCCAAATCATTACTAACAGCATGCAATCCTAATCGCATCAAAATATAGAACCTTTTCAAAAAGCAGTTCAATCAGATAAAACATTCACAGAGCAATAGAAGAATTCTGACTGGATAAAGTACTTAAGACTCATGCAATTTAAAAACCTAAAAGCAAAAATAAAAAATAAAAACTAAAAATTATAAACTATGAAAAAAGAAAAACTAAAAAGCTGGTACAACACATTCTTTCCACAAATAGTCCAAGAAACCTCAAAGTAATTTCAACTTTTATCACTCAAGTTCAAGAGGGTTCTTCCTCTCTGGTGCCTATCCTGCAAAACTGAACAAACAGAGTTACAAGAAGAAGCTTGCTCGACTTGTTAGTCCTCAATCCTTTTTCAAAAACAAATACAAGGGTTGAAAATGTGCCCACCTAAAACAAACAAGGGTTCTTGAGCTCCCAAAGATCAAGAATTCAAAACAATTATAAAATCAAGGGAAAACTCAAGAATCCCAAAACTTTTCAAGAGCTGGTGGACACAAATTTATATACAAAGAAAACATAAAATAAAATAAAAAACAGAAAGCTGCCCGAGCTCCAGCGCTTGAGCGTTGGCTTCCCAACGCTTGAGCGCTGGAATTAAAATGAAAAACTGGGCAACAAACAGGGGCCCAACGCATGTGCGTTGGCCCTCCAACGCCTGAGCGTTGGGTTTAATTCAACCCAGAGTGGAACTGGCAGGGGCTCAACGCATGAGCGTTGGCCCTTCCTGCAGCAAAAAATTTTATTTATTTTTTATTTACAAAGATGATGTAGAAAAATAAATGACAGAAAATTAAACTAGCCCTAAGTTGGGTTGTCTCCCAACAAGCTCATTGTTAAGGTCCAAGATAGACCCTTCCCTTTTAATCAATTAGGGGAAGTTTTTCTTCTTTTGGTGAATACATCATCTTTAAAATCATCCTCTTCCTCGGACTCATAATGCTTAAGAGTCTGGAATACAGAAAACTTGACTTTTTCATCTCCTACCTTCAAAGATAGGAGGCCTTCTGCCACATTAATCTTGGCGTTCCCTGTAGCTCAGAATCAATTCTTTTTTTTTGAAATAAAAATAAAACAGAAATTACACAGAAAATAAAACAAAAAATAAAAGAAAGCTAAAAATTACTGAATTTAAAATACTCAAACCTGGACATGGGTTGTCTCCCAAGAAGCTCGATTTTATAGTCTTCGGTCGACTTGGTTCCTTCCAGAAATTGTTCAATCAACCAGGGTCTATTGCAAACTGTTTTAGACCCCTTAAGTCGTGCAAATTTTGACAACTTGAAGTCATCAAAATGATGCAGACTTGTTCAGCATAATCTTCACCATTTTCCCAACTAAGATCACCTATGGACATTTTAAAAGAATTTTGTTCTTTTTCTTCCGGTGTGGGAAGAAAAACTGATTTTTCACTGGTTAAGCAAACCACTTCTTCAATTTTCTTTTCCTCTATTTTGTCCATAGAATCACTTATCGGGTCAATGGGGGTTTGTTGGTTTACTGGCTGCCTCCCCAAAATTGCATTCAGCCTTCCTTGCAAGATTATTCTGGCCTTCCACTCTTGCACTCGGTTGGGCAAAGATCCCGAAGCACGCTTGCAATCTAATTCAAGGTAATACTCATCAATTAAATTGAGAACAAAACGCTTCTTCTTTTCATCTTCTTTTTCAAGATTAGCCCGAATCTTTGCCAACCATTCTTCAAATGTTCCAGCCATAATTGCTTACAAAATTTCAGCAAAAAAAATTAGTAGCACCAGTTCATATAAAAAGCTCTAAACAATTTAATAAAAGACTTAAAAACCTATCCCCGGCAACGGCGCCAAAAACTTGATAGCCAAACCGCAAGTGTACGGTTGAATATCACATAATACAAAAGATATCGATCCCAGAGGGATAGGTATCTTATTATTAACTTGTTTAGAGCTTAAGCAGAAAAATAAAAAAGATGTATCTTTGATTTGGTTTTTAGAACAAGAACAAGAAAAAACATAGAAAAAAATAGATAAAAGATGATGATGAGATTTAAGTACTTGGGTTGAATTATATAGCTTATAAAATATGCTAGTAAACTCCTACTTAATTTCTGAATTTTAGAACCAAGTTCATGATGCTATAGCCTATGGTTTCTACAAATTAATTACTTACAAATGTAGAACTTTCTTCCTAATTACTAAATTCAATATGCTCAGGGTTTGATGAAAGAAGTCCATGAAGGGGCGTGCGCCAGCCATATTGGGGGTAGATTGTTGGGCGCAAAAATTCTAAGGACTGGGTTCTATTGGCCATCCTTAAGGAAAGATTGCCAAATTTATGTAAAGAAGTGTGAGAAGTGTCAGGTGTTTGCGGACTTGCACAGGGCGCCCCTAGAGTTAATGGCGACCATATCCTCTCCATGGCCATTTGTCCTTTGGGGCGTGGATCTAGTCGGACCATTTTCTTCCGCCAAATCGCAAATCAAGTACATCTTGGAAGCTGTGGATTATTTCACCAAGTGGATAGAGGCGGAGCCGCTCGCCTCCATTACTTCAGAGAAGATAAAAAAAAATTATTTTCAAAAACTTATTTGTAGGTTTGGCATGCCTCAAGCAATCATTTCTGATAATGGGACTCAATTCTCAAGTAAGGCGACCAATGAATCCTGTGAAGTATGGGGAATCCAGAATAGATTCACTTCAGTAGAACATCCCCAAACAAATGGTCAAGCAGAGCCCGCTAACAAGGTAATTTTGGCAGGATTAAAGAGGCGTCTGGACAAGGAAAAAGGACGATGGTTAGAAGAATTACCCATTGTTCTATGGTCATACAACACTACTCTACAGTCAACTACAGGGGAGACGCCATTTAAGCTGACTTATGGAACAGATGCTATGTTGCCAGTGGAGATGAAGAATAAGGCGCGGCGAGCAGTAGCAACTGACCCAGATCACAATCAGAGAAATTTGTTGGTAAGCCTGGACTTGGCCCCTGAAATAAGAGAGGAAGCTCGCCTTAGAGGAGCAGCCATGAAACAACGAGTATCGCGAAGATAAGACACACGCATCGTCCCATGCGCCATGCGAGTGGGCGACCTAGTGCTCCGCATGCGAACAGGTACGGCAGATGTCAACAAGCTAACACCCAATTGGGAAGGACCATTCAAGACTACTGAGGCTTTAGGAAACGGAGCGTATCACCTATCAGATTTATTTGGGAAAAGACTCTCAAGATCCTGGAACGCCACTCACTTAAGGCATTATTATAGTTAAACGTGTACCACGCAAGGGCGTGCTCCTTTCTTTTACAAGAAAAATTTAAAGAGGCGACCCTTGCAGTAACATTCCCTCGCCTCACATGTCAATATTATGCAAATTGGCACAAATGTGGGGCGTGCGAATAAAGATCCAGTAGTGATCTGGTTGAATTCAATAAAGAAGGAAATTCAGATTATAAAAGTTTTACAATACATGACCCAGTGGTGGTCTAAATCCTAGTTTTCAAAATTCAAAGAGAAATGGTCCAAAGATGTGGCCTATGAAATTATTATGCGCGACCCTTGTGCAATACGGCGAAGAAAGCCCAGCCTTGATCGAATTAAATCGAGCACGTCTATTGAGCCAAGCCTTGGGCAACCCCAGTGGCCACTGGGATCCGAGAAAAAAGTCTCACTGAGCAGAAGCCTCACTATGCGAGCCAAAGCCTTGATCAAATTAAATCAAGCCAAAGTATCACCGGAATAAGGTCGAGCGAAATCCCCGTTCAGGCGGGCCAAAAGCCTCATAACAGACAAATAGCACAAACACTAGGCATGCGGGTCATTACGTGACTCATAAAATATCTAGCCTCAGGCCGCCCTAGCTGCGTAAGACCGAGCACCCTAAGCCTTGTTAGAAGAGCCATGCGAGTACGGCTCGTTACGCGAGCGGAAACCATGCGTGCAACAACGGTCCAGTGGCGACCCAAAAATTATTTCTTTCAAAAAATGCCCTAGTGGCGACCGTGAAAATCATTTCTTTCAAAAACTAATAGCCCAGAGGTGTTTTCAAGTTGTTTTTTTTTTTCACAACGGGTTATGCTTTGAGTGGCGAGGGAAAATTGATTTCTTTTACAAAGGTATATAAGTGCTTAAAAATTATATTTTGTTACATGTTCTTGTCAAAAAGAAGGGGCGTGATGGCGACCTAAAACGACGGGTTTTCATTCCCATTACCAAAATGATTTATAGTTGGCGGCTGATAATTAAATAAAACAAGAAAGCTATTTAGAATATACAAAAGATTGATGAGAAGAAAATATTTCATTGATAGTATTGCAGGATGCAGATTGACGACCGCAAAGATAAGCGGCCAGGTACATAGCAAAGAGAGCAAAGAGTTATCAAAACAAACAAAAAGGAAAAGCAAATTTTTAGGCCTGATTTGGCTCGCCATCGACTGCTGCCTCGTCCTCGGAATCTTCCCCCTCTAGTCCATTGGCGGTTACTTATTTCCACTTGCCTATATGAGATAAATCAATGTTGGGAAACAGGAATCGCACTTGAGCTTTAGCAGAGTTGAAGCCTTCAGTATATTGTTTGACGCTTTCCAACCTAAACCCCTTTCTAGGATAGCTAAGTCCTCAGTAGTATGGGCGGCCTCAGTCTTTACCTTGGACAATTCAGCGGTTAATTCAGACACTTTCCTTTCAGCAGCTGTTTTCTTTTTATCAGACTCAGCCAATGATGTCGAGAAAGTCGCCTCCAGACTTTTCTTCTTTGTTTCAAAATCTGGCAATAAAGATGCTTTTTGAGTAGACAAAGCTTTAGTATGGCGACTCTCTGCATCTAACAACTGCTTCTCCAACTTGGCTTTGTCAGTGCGCAACATTTCCAATTCCGCCTTCATCTCTCGGGCGAGTTGGGGGCATATGTTGGCATCAGCAAGGTCCTTCTCCATTTGTTCCACGGTGGCCGCCAGCTCTTTGTTTTCGTTGACCAAAGTCCGTACTCGTTTAGAACAGCCAGCGAGGGCTTTGGCCGTCTCTTCATATCTGGGAAGAAGAACTAGACTCCATCCTGCAACCGACAGATTGTGCTTCATTATATTGTTTGCAATGGCACGAGCATTGTTGCTCGCTGGGTCTTCGAAATAACTGTCCAGAGACAAGTTATTCAGCATAAAAGTAAGGTCCTCCAAGTCATTAGTGACCTCTTCATTGGCCACATTGGCGCCTTCGGCTTCTTCAACGGGCGTGTTCTCTTCAGCGATCATCTTAGACCGCCCCCCAGACTTACGGCGGGTGCGCTTGGCTTCAGCGTTGACTAATCGCCACACCTCCGTTTGCTGAATGGGGCCCCCGCCCGGAAGGTCGGCTCCAGAACTTCCATCTTGGATGGCGGCCACCGATTGGGGCGTGTTCACACGCGCCTTTTTCAATGCAGGGTTTTCCATCGGAGGGCGACGGGGGGTGGTGTTGTCCTGTTCATTTGAGGCTTGAACCGTGGCCTCTTTAGCAATATGAACAAGTTCAGCCCTTGAAAGCTTGTACTTATCCACTACAAATAAGAACAAAGGAAGTACGCAGGTTACTACAGAAACACATGCATATATAAAGACACAACGAATGAAGACAAAAACTCACGTAGATAAGTAGTGGCGTTCCCCTTCATATGGGCAAAAATGAGCTCGCCAATATGAATGGGCCCCACCTTGCTTAAGAATCTAATAATCTCCCAATCTTCACCAGTGAGAGTGTCGTCCTCAATGGTAAGAGAGAAGTTGAGGGATTCAGTCCAATACGGAGGAAATCGCATGCGACCAGAGTTGGCATGGCGCAGAAGATGGGGGATTAAGGGACTATCAACAATTTTGAAGAAACAATCTTTCCACTGGTCTTCTGCATTGCTCTTCCAGGGTTTGAACCTGGCTTTAGAGGGTTTGGCGGTCTGGGCGACCCATGAGCTTGTGGGCGCCACGCCCAACCCTTTCTTGTTTGGAGGAACGCACTAATAAAAATAGAAGAAATATTCATATTTTGGGGGGACCCCAAGGGCGTCACATAGAATTTCAAAACCCCTGATAAAGGCCCAAGAGTTGGGACTTAATTGAGTGGGGGCGACCAACAAGGTCTTTAAAACTTCACAGATAAAAGGGGAAAAAGGGACGCGGATGCCAAGGTCATCAAAAATGAAGGAAGGGGAAAGGGGCTTTTATAGGCTCTGTTCAAAGGAAGAAGAAAGGGTGTGACAGGTAGCCGAACAGGAGGCAGTTTGAGTGGAAAATAAATGAGGGAAATATCACATCATTACGATCCGTCGCCCAAGCAGTACTGTTTCCAAGAATAATGATTGCATTTAAAACTAAAACGGCGCGTGGGTACAGAACCCTAGGCAGAAGCACATCAAGAGTCAGAAGGGTTGGCATGACAAGAAAGTCAGAAGCACATCAAGGGTCAGAAGGGTTGATGTGATAAGAGAGAAATGACACGTCATTAGACAACTGTGGATTAAGCATGCGCCTTCTTCCTAAACGGGCGCTGCACGTCCAAAACGAAGAGTCAAAATTAAAGGTAATCCTAGCACTCGAGTCATTATTTTTAAGTTAATGATGCGTTACTTTTCAATGCACAAGAAAAATAAGCACAGGTCAAAACGAAAACTGTGGCGGGTTGAGCATCCTCCGTCGATAAGGCGAGCGATTCTTTGTTGAATGGGAACCTTGGCGTCAGAGGCAACTTCAAAGTGGCAAAACTCCGCAATCATTCCTTTATTCCTCATGTTCACACCTTAAGCAACTCATTCTCCTATAGGATGTTGTACTTTTTTTCCTTCATCAGGTTTTTATCCCACTGGATTTTTCCTGGGAAGGTTTTAACGAGGCACAAACTATAGGGGTGACCGCCTAAAGGAAGC
Organism: Acmispon strigosus; assembly: GCA_030819835.1. Taxonomy (NCBI): domain Eukaryota; kingdom Viridiplantae; phylum Streptophyta; class Magnoliopsida; order Fabales; family Fabaceae; genus Acmispon; species Acmispon strigosus. Next base: position 12,958,087 of record JAUAMA010000004.1, on the reverse strand, counting down.
ACGGGTGGGAACTCCAGGCCGAGCGTCTACTAGGTCAGTTAAAGACACTTCACTTTCAAACTTCAAGCTCGTGTCTTGTGGGCTTGTGGGCTGGCACCATCATTCTGAGGATTTTTCAAGGATCTTTCAAAGACAAGTTAAAGACACTTCACTTTCAAACTTCAAGCTCGTGTCTTGTGGGCTTGTGGATAGGGCGAGCGCCCCTCTACTCCTAGGGGGCGCCCTCCCTCGACGAAGGGCGGCCTCAACTGACCATTCCAGGGGCATATCCGTAATACACAGGGGGTTAAAATTTGTAATTTATTGGGCTCGATTTGGAGGCCCATAGGTTTAGTCTTAATTAAATGTCATTTATGTCTTCCCTCCCTATAAATATCTAAGGGAGGCTCATGTAAAAGGGTTCACAATTTCTCTAATACAGATTATAGGTTCACTTCTCTCCTATACTGTTCTATTCCTAGAACAACAACAAACTTATAACTTTAATTACTGAATAAAATAATATTTACAGGTGTAAATATCTAACCGGTACATGTCACTCCTCTACCATACCATGCCCATAAAATTTTTCGTGTACCAGAAATTAAGTAAAGTATTATTGTTTCTGACTTTGGGAAATAAAGTGATATTACTTGGGTCATGGGTGTATATCACGTGAACTTGGGAGAGAAAAGAGAATAATGATTTCCATGTATTGTGCTTCCACATAGGTGATATAGCTATTTTCCTATTGTTTACTTTGGAGATATTGTGGGAATGAGAGAGAAAAGGACGTACAAGGCTGCCAATGCTAGGAGAATTAAAAGCAAAGCGCTTACAGGCTTGTCTCGGCAGTGTGAGATTTTACTAGTTAAATCGATACAAAAATTATTACGACAAAACAACATTATTGTAAATAATATTTTAAGGTCGATGAGATGATTAAAAATGAGATTGGTCATAATTACCTCTTCACTCTGTTCGAGACCGAAATAAGAAGCTATGCAAAGCATGGGGACCAAAAGATGAAACTTGAAAGTTTTAGTAAAATATTTATTCACTATTTGGAGGACTAAAGTTTAAATTCTCAAGGGGCAAGGACTAAAGTCCAAATATGAAAAGATTAGGAACATATCTAGGATTAGTTTAATATTAAAAGTCTAATCCGTTGACGCGTCGTTAAGCCGGTCGTCATACGCGTCAATCGCTGAGAGTGACTTAATTTGGTCATTAGCACGTTCCCTAACGTCGCTGAGAGTGACTAACATCGGTCACTTACTTGGGTCGAACCACGTGCTCGTACAACTCGAGCACCGAGTCCAAAATCCTCCGGGTCGTTTTTCTCGGGATTCATGTCAAAAAGGAAACTCTATCAATATTACAGTCGTTCTTCTCGAAATTCTTCACTGATCATCATAGGGATAGTGAAAATGTCTTATTCTTGCCCGATCTCCAATTTGAATTAAGATTGGCCCTACGACAAACCGTTGTCTGGAAAACATCACTTTGATGATCCAAATAGCTCTTGGCCTTAACTCCCTCCTACACGCATCCCTAGGTATGCATAGAATGATTAAATATTTATTAAATTATTTAATTTATTCAGGGTTTTACATAATACTCTCGGGCTCGCTCCTCAGCTTTAGCCACTTCCCCGGCATTCATGGTGTACACCCGTCCTTCAGTAGTTGCGTGTGTTCCACTCTCAACATTCATCGCAACTTCTACCTTCGGTAGATGGAAGTCCCTAGTAAGATGCCCCGACTTCTGGAATTTGAAGCATACCCTTGTTTTTTCTTCACAAGTGCCAGCATAGTGACCCAATTTTTCACACTTAAAGCAAGTCACATCTCTCCTTCGAGCTCGGTCCTCTCGGTCACCAAAGGCTGCACCAATGGGTCGGTGCTGACCCGGAGTTTGGCCACTACCTTGCTGGCGGTCGTAGGGTTTCTACCAAGGCTTCTTCCCCTTGTCATTCCTCCCGTGGCTCGACCTAATTGGTCCTCCTCCATCATGGAGTTTTTCCCTCCGATTATCATGGCCCCAATACCCTTATCTTCTCCACCAATACCTAAAATTGTTAGATCCCCAAAGGTTGAACAACTCTCTTTTGTTCGTACCTTAAGCCATCAGTGAAATGGGTGCACATAAATTAATCATCAACGTTGGCATTAAAGAAGCAAAAATATTTTGACAGTGATTCCAACTTCACTTCATACTCAACTACGGCCAGGCTTCATTGGTGAAGTTCCAAGAATTGTGACAAGTTTGCAGCCCTATCACTTTATGGAAAGTACTTCTCTAAAAAGGCCCTTCATAAGGACACTCATGTCACCACTTGGTGATTTGCTTCCATCAGCGCTCTTGCTCCTTGCCACCAATACTCAGCTTCTCCCAGCAACACATAGCTCGCATAGCCCACCTTAGATTCTATAGGTGTCTGATGACTGGATTTTGTATGATAATTTTAGGGCCTTTTTAGTATTTTTATTTTGTTATTTTAGAGTCTCATATAGGATTTTTATTCTTTTTATTTAGATTTTATATTTATTTTGCATTTTGCATATAGATTAGCTTTTATTTGTTTTTCATACTTTATTTTATATTTTTAGGAATTTTTATAGTTATTTTTATATTTTAGGAAAGCTGGTAGAATTAGTCTTTTTATCCAGGGACCAAACTGTAAACTTCAGGAAAGGAAGGGTCAAAAATGGAAAGTGCAGAAGATGAAGGGCTGAAAGTGAAATCTCAGCAAATAAAGGACCAAAAGTGAAGAGTTGCTAATTTAGCACATGGGAAATGAGGCATGAAAGGAGAAGTAAAGCCCTTGGCTGTTTCAGAATTAAAAAGGAGACAAAAGGGAGGCTAATTAAACCCATCAATTCCACACATTGAAGAGAAAAAGAATCTAAGAAGAACGGCCATCAGACGTGCCAACGCTCAAGCGTTGGAGTCCCAACGCTCATGCGTTGGCACTCTGAATTAAAGCTCAGTGATTAATGTGAGACAACGCTCCAGTGTTGGAAGCCAGCGCTCATGCGCTAGGCCCCTGTTTTGCAACGTCTGAATTTAATTGGACCCAACGCTCAAGCGTTGGGATCCCAGCGCCCAAGCGCTGGAAGGCAGGCTTTTTGCTATAAATAGGACTGCATTTTACCTTTGAAACACACCTTCACTTCAGAATACAACAAGTATTCTTCTTTCTTCCTTAGGAGCATTGTTTATGAGAATCGTGGGAAGCCATACTTGAGCTCCTAGTCCAGGGTAATTCAATGTTTCTATTAGCCATGCGTGGCTAATTTGATTTTAAGTTCTTGGGTTGTTTTAGCTTATATTTTATGCTTTAGTTTTCTTCTTCTTTGTTTCTGAATAAAATTGTTAATTCATGTTTTATTTCCTTGTTCTTTATTTTATCTTGATGATCACAAGTGTTTATGCTTACTTCTTATAACAATGGAAATTGGTAATTAGTAAGGGAAATAGGACTTAAAAGAAGCAATATGATATATCACTAAGAAATTAGGATGGACTTTGCTTTATGTTGGCCTGAACTTCATCTTCATCTTCTTCTTTAATTAACTAAATTGCAAGGAATTGAGTTTAGTAATTAGGAAGAAAGTTCTACAATGTGTAAGGAATTAACTTGTAGAAACCATAGGCTAGAGCATCATGATTTCTTGTTTTAAAATTCAGAAATAAGATAGAGGTTTGCTAGCATATTTTATAAGTTATGTAATTCAACCCAAGTGCTTAATTTCCATCATCATCATTGATGAGTGGATATTATATGATGTTTTTAGGTTGTTTTTAGTCTTTTTATTTTATTATTTTTGAGTCACATATAGGTTTTTTATTATTTTTATGTAGATGTTATATTTATTTTGCATTTTGCATGTGGATTAGATTTTATTTGTTTTTCTAGCTTTATTTTATCTTTTTAGGAATTTTTATAGCTATTTTATATTTTTAGGAAAAGCTGGTTTAGTTATCATTATTGTCCAGGGACCAATTTGTAAAGTTTCAGGAAATCAGGGACCAAAATGTGATAGTTCAAGAGTGGAGGACTAAAAGTGAAGATTGAGAGAATAAAAGGGCCAGAATTGAAGTGCTAGTAAAGAGAGGGCTAAAAGTGGAAAAAGAGAATACGAAGCAACTCTCTTCAAATTAGCACATGGAAAATAATGTTGAAGGATTGATGGTAGTGGGAAGAAGGTTTCAGAATTGATTAAGGGCTGAGTAGTGGCTTTTTAAGGCATTCAAAACCCACTACCATGAAGAAGAAAGAAAAGCTTGGAGCTGAAGCAGCAGCGTCCCAACGCTCCAGCATTGGGATCCCAGCACTCATGCGCTGGGACTCTGACTAGGAAATGAGTCAGATTCTCACCCAGCGCTCAAGCGGTGGAAAGCTAGCGCTCAAGCTCTGGGCCTCGGACAGAAAGTGGATTTTTAATGCATCCTAGCGCCCAAGCGTTGGGAATGCCAGCGCTCAAGCGCTGGAGGCCAGAGTTTTGCTATAAATAGGGAGGCAATTTGCACTTGTAAGACACACCTCATAGAATACAACAAGTATTCTCTCTTTCTCCCTCTTGAGCATTGTTCCTAGGACTTGTGGGAAGCCATACTTGAGCTCCTATCCAGGGTAATTCAATGACTCCTTTAGCCATGCTTGGCTAACTTCTTCTTTAAGTTTCTTGGGTTGTAGTAGTTTATAAATTTATGTTTTAGTTTTGTTTCTACCTTTCTGAATATTATTTCCAGTTCTTGTTTTAATTCCTTGTTCTTAATTTTATCTTGATGATCACAAGTGTTCTTGCTTATTACTTATACGAATGAGAATTGGTAAGTAGTAAGGGACCTAGGATTAAAAAAGGCTATAAGTATATATCGCTAAGAGATTAGGATAGACGTAGCTTTGTGTTGGCCTAAACTCTATCTTCATCTTCTTCTTTAGTTAACTAGATTGCAAGAAATTGGGTTTAGTAATTAAAAAGAAAGTTCTACAATGTGTAAGAGATTAACTTGTAGATATACTAGGTTATAGCACCTTGAACTTGGATTTAAAATTCAGAAATTAAGTAGATACTTGCTAGCATATTTTATATTCTATGTAAACCAACCCAAGAACTTAATTCTCATCTTATTTATCTCATCATATCCCTTGGGTTCGATCTTTTTTACTACGCGATAGTTAATCGTACACTTGCGATTCCGCTATCAATCATCTTTTGCTCTTTTTATTTATGTTTATTTCAAGTTCTTGTTCTACAACAAACCAACATAAAGAACAAGTTTATATTTCTGCACAAGTTCTAAATAAATTAATAATAGGACACCTATCCCTTGGGTTCGATATCTTTTATATTACTTCGATAATCAACCGTGCACTTGCGGATTTGGCTATCAGTGTCCGCAGAACTTTGAAGATTTTCTCTACCTCTTGGAGCCAGAGATCAGCCTTTTCTGGGTCCACTCATCCCATGAACTTAGGTGGTTCATGGCTCCTGAAGTCATTAAGCCCTCATGTTTGGGTTGCAGCCAAATCCCTTTGCTGTTGTTGGGCCAAGCGTCATTCTCGGCAGCAACCCGCTAAGCGTTTGCGACGGCCTATATAGCGATTCGTTGATTGTTTGCCTCAGGCTGAGCTGTGGTATTGGCGGCTTGGTTGGTCACCAAGTTGGTCAAGTTAGTCATCGCTTGAGCCATTCTGTTCATGTTGTATTGCTTCACTCGTTCAGGGTCTGGTCTTGGAGGCATCTTGTCCCTGTAGAGATCGGTCAGCGTTCAATACAAAAACTTATTAGGGTATTTTGACTTCTTTCATGAAAGTCAACAAAAAGTCCAACAAACATTCAAGAAATCAATCAATTAAACAAGTTCACACAACCTATCATAGTATACCTACCCCCAAGCTCTGGCTGCAAGGCAACAGAAATTGAAACCAAGGAGTTCGGTGGAAAAACACTTAAATAAATGGTCGTTCTACAAAGATACTGGCCGCTTCCGTTTGCTAATTTGAGAAGGCAGAGAGGATCGTGGCCATCTGGAGATCGTTGGCATAAAATAAATGGAACCTTGTGAAGGATTGGAATGTGTGTTGATGCGACAGTTTGATGAGGTTGCTGGGAGTAGGTTTTTACATTTTCGATGGTGGTGGTGATGGATGAACAGGTGGTGGAACCGTAAAAGTGAGTGGAGTGGAAGAGATGGTCTCTTGAAGCTGAGCAACAAGATCTTCTAGGAGAGGATCTTCTGGATCGGCACAGAATGGTATTTGATCTGAAGGTTGTTCATCTACAGCATTTGTCAGACTTGGTCCTTGTGGATGATCCTTCACCAGACCTGAGTCACCCACCGGACTAGGTACAAGCATCAGACTAGGGTCTCTAGCCGGACTTGGTACCATCACCGGACTAGGCTTTCTAGCCGGACTAGGTACATTTTCCGGAGTCGACTTTCTCGCCGGACTTGGTCCTTTTTTGCCAGCCAGACTAGCTACGTCTCCAATCTCTTGTGCAATTTTTCTAGCTTCAAGTACGGATTCTTCAGCTTTTTGAATAGCTTCCTGGATAGGCACAGGAGATGAGGGATTAGTAACCGTTGGCCGTGGTGGAGAGGCCATTTGATCATCCTCCTGATAATCATCATGGATTTCTATATCGTGAATCACTGTGTGTCAAGGAATTTGTCAGGATCACCTTGAAGTAACTGCTTAAAGTGTTGGACGCGAGGAATGAGAGGGGTTCCCCATCCTTTTGCAGCTGTAGTGCAATGGTGCTTCCACTGAGGTATGACCGTGGGCAAAGGAGAGTTTTCAACAAGCTTAACTCTCACCCAGTGTCGTTGTTGATGTTGCCCAGCATTGCTATGGTTGGCTCTTCAGCAACTGGACCCAGTAGAGGCAAATATGTACAACATTGGTTTGGTTCCAAGGTCACCAATATGATTTTGAAAGTTGTAGCTACTAATAACCCCACGTCAGGTACTGAAAACCATTTAGGTTCTAAAGCAACTTCCCCAGGGCAAGTGATGACTGGATTTTATATGATGTTTTTAGGGTCTCTTTAGTCTTTTTATTTTGTTATTTTTGAGTCTCATATAGGATTTTTTCTCTTTTTATGTAGATTTTATATTTATTTTGCATTTTGCATATAGATTAGCTTTTATTTGGTTTTTAAACTTTATTTTATATTTTTAAGAATTTTTATAATTATTTTTATATTTTTAGAAAAGCTGGTATAGTTATCATTTTTGTCCAGGGACCAATTTGTAAGTTTCAGGAAAGGAAGGACCAAAAGTGCAAAAGGACCAAAAGTGAAGTTTCAAGGATTTGAAGGATTGGAAATGAAGTGCTAACAAAGAGAGGACCAAAAGTGAAAGTCAAGAATATGAAGCAACACTCTTCTATTTTGCACATGTGAAAAAGGATGAGTGGAGAATTGATGGTAGTGGGAAGGAGTTTTCAAAAGTTAATTGGTGGCCAATGAAGGCCATAATGGCCATCAACTCCTCCACCATTGAAAGGAAATTTATTCCTATAAATAGGAGTGCTCATCCTTTGTAAAAATCACACCATTACACCTATTCAGAATACAACAAGTATTCTTCTTTCCTCCTTAAGAGCATTGTTCCTAGGAATTGTGGGAAGCCATTCTTGAGCTCCTATCCAGGGTAATTCGATGCTTCTTTTAGCCATGCTTGGCTAATTCTTTTAAGTTACTTGGGTTGTTTTAGTTTGTAATTTATTCTTTAGTTTTGCTTCTACATTTCTGAATAATATTGCTATAAGTTCATGTTTTATTTCCTTGTTCTTCATTTCCTCTTAAAGCGCATAAGAGTTCTTGCTTATTGCTTATAATAATGAGAATTGGCCTGAACTTCATCTTCATCTTCTTCTTTAATTAACTAAATTGCAAGAAATTGAGTTTAGTAATTAGAAAGAAAGTTCTACAATGTGTAAGAAATTAACTTGTAGAAGTACTAGGCTATAGCATCATGAACTTGGTTTTAGAATTCAGAAATTAAGTAGGAGTTTGCTAGCATATTCTATAAACTATGTAATTCAACCCAAGTGCTTAAATTTCATCATCATCTTCCTTTTATTTTATTTTATGCTATTTTATTTCCTTGTTCTAAAATCAACATAAAAAATACATCTTTTAATTTTCTGCTAAAGTACTAAACAAGTTAATAACAAGACACCTATCCCTGTGGGTTCGATATCTTATATATTACGCGATAACCATCCGTGCCCTTGCGGATTTGGCTATCAGCAAGCTTTAGCGCCATCAATACAGACTCTACTTCTTCATCCGAGCTTAGAATATGGGAATGAACAGGCCTGTTGTGGAGAAGTTCTATGATAAGCTGTCTGTGAACTTTTGGCCAGTATTCTTCAGGATGCCCTAGCCATTGGGAAATACACCTGTACCCACAATTGCCTTCATCTTGGACATCGATGACGTCTAAGATTTAGTTGTGAAAGAAAGTGGGCAGAAACTTCAAATAGTATGCATGGGCGTCTGAGAGAAGATCAGAAGTGTTGTGCACAACTTTTGGTTGTGCAGTTGGTTGAGTTGGTTGTTGAAGTGAGATGGTAGGTTGGGTAGACTCTTCAGGTATGGTACCAAGTTTGGGTTGTTGTTTGCTTGGCATGAACGCCGAAATTGGCATTGCATCTTCAGCGGTGGCAGATGAGGAAGTCGTTTGATCAGTAGTGGCCTTCACCATACGAGGCCCTTTCACCAAACGGTGACGCTTTGGCTTCAGGGCAAACAGAGTAGCTTCAGCAGTCGTGCCAGATGGAGTAGCTTCAGTCAGAGCTCTCTCGACTCTTGGTTTTCTAGCAATAGGATCTTTGGAGGGAGGCGAAGGCAAACCTTTGGTCTTCTTCTGTTTTGCCCACTTATTGAACATGTTTTCTAGAACAGCTGAGTCATCAACATCAAGCCTCATTTTGCGAACATCACTGAATCGAATGGGTGTGGCATAGATGTAGTCTCGTGTCATGAACTCCTTTTGCTCGTTTTTTGTATTCAGAATCTTCTTCTTACCCATCATGGCTGTAATGAGTGAGCCATACGGAAGGTTGGTGTTTGAGTTATCCAACGTCTGATCATGTATTGAACAACAAGATTCGGAAGATTTATCTTTTGGTGGTTCTGCATCTGATACAGAGACCATTGAGACATCTTGTTGACCAGGTCACGTGATCCATCCATGGGTAGCTCTATTTTGCTGAGAATGGCGTGAGGAAAGACGCACTCGTCACCGAGAATGCTGACAGTGGTAGACCCAGTTGTCTTGGGGTCTTCCTTCCATATACTGTTAGGGTTTATTGCAGAGATTTCCCACTTGGGAGAGTAGGAAACGCCTTCATTCATAGTGACATCCATAGTGAGGGCAACATCTTCTGGGAAAATGTCCACTATGTTCCTCATGCACCAAGTTTTGATTTGAGTGGTGAAAACGGAATCGCAAGTGTACGATTTACTATCGCGTAGTAAAAAAGATCGAACCCAAGGGATAGTTGTTCTTGTTAATATAAAATTTAGTACCTATGCAGAAAATTAAAGATGAAAATTGATGTTGGTTTTTAGAACAAGAAATAAACAAAAGCATATAATGATAGGAGAAAAAGAGATGATGATGAGCCTTAAGCACTTGGGTTGATTTATATAATTTATAAAATATGCTAGCAACTACTACTTTTATTTCTGAATTTTAGTACCAAGTCATGATGCTATAGCCTAATGTTTCTACAAGTTAATACCTTAAGCATTGTAGAACTTTCTCCTCAATTACTAAATTCAATACCTTGTAATCTAGGAAAATCCAAGAAGAAGATGAAGAAAGAATTTTCAGGCCAACATAAAGCTAAGTCTATCCTAATACCTTAGTGATATGTCATATAGCTTCTTTTAAATCCTAGGTCCCTTACTACTTACCAATTTTCATTGTTATAAGCAATAAGCAAAAACTCTTGTGTGCACCAAGATAACATTAAGAACAAGGTAAAAAAAACATGAACTATAGCAATAAAATTCAGAAGAGTAGAAGAAAACTAAAACATAGATTATAAACTAAAACAACCCAAGATACTTAAGAAAGAAGTTAGCCAAGCATGGCTAAAGGAGTCATTGAATTACCCTGGATAGGAGCTCAAATATGGCTTCCCACAAGTCCTAGGAACAATGCTCAAAAGGGAGAAAGAGAGAATACTTGTTGTATTCTAAGAGGTGTGTCTTACAAGTGCAAATTGCCTCCCTATTTATAGTAAAAAATCAATGGTGGAGGAGTTGATGGCCATTATGGCCTTCATTGGCCACCAATTAACTTTTGAAAACTCCTTCCCACTACCATCAATTCTCCACTCAACCTTTAATCCTTATTTTCCATGTGCTTAATTTAGAGAGTGTTGGTTCATATTCTTGATTTCCACTTTAAGTCCTCTCTTTGCTAGCACTTCAATTCTGGCCCTTTAAGTCCTTGAAACTTCACTTTTCATCCTCCGCTCTTGAAATTTTCCACTTTGATCCTTCATTTCCTGAAAACTTACAAATCGGTCCCTGGACAAAAATGATAACTTATACCAGCTTTCCTAAAAATATAAAAATACTATAAAAATTCCTAAAAATATAAAATAAAGTTAGAAAAATAAATAAAAGCTAATCTATATGCAAAATGCAAAATAAATAGAAAATCTATATAAAAATAATAAAAATCCTATATGAGACTCAAAAATAATAAAATAAAAAGACTAAAAACACCCTAAAAACATCATATAATATCCACTCATCACACCACTATACCCAACGACAGCTTGTCCTCAAGCGACAAAACTTTAAAGAGAAACTCGTCCCTGAGTTTTGAGAAAGTTTATCTGATTAAAACTTGAAGCACAAAAACCTTTCAAAGAAAGCTTAGCAGATAAGGAAGACATGCATGTTTTACAGATAAAGAACCAAGAAAGTTAGGCTTGGCTTTTAACATGTTTGAGTTCATCAATTATGCTCACAAAATAATATTCTCCTTGAAAACAGGAAAGCTCAATGATCCTGCCTATAATTCAAATCAAAACTGAAGTAAAGCAACCAAGTGATTTTGAAGAGATTTTTAAGGTTGTAACTTGGCCAACAACCAAAACAATCAAGATATCAAAATCATTTCTACAGCATGCAATCCTAACCGCTTTAAAACATGTAACCTTTTCAGAAGCAGTTCAATCAGATAAAGCATTCACAAAGCTTATAGCAGCATTCAGACTGGATAATATACTCAAGACTCATGCAAAAATAAAACAGAAAAACTAAACTAAAAATAAAACTAAAAACTATAAAAAGAAAAACTAAAAAGCTGGCACAATTACAAATTTTCCTCAAAAGTCCAAGGGAACCTCAATGCAAAAATCAATTTTGAACACTTAAGTTCAAGAGGGTTTTTTTTCCTTCTGGTACCTATCCTGTAACATTGAACAAACAAAAGTTTTACAAGCAGAAGCTTGCTTGACTTGTTAGTTCCAAAAACAGCACAAATAAGATCATGGGTTGAAAAATTGTGTCCACCTTTAAAAACAAGAATTCTTGAGTTTCCCAAAAATAAAAACCAATCTAGAAACAAGGGAAAACTCAAAGAATCTTAAACTTTCAGAAAATGGTGAACACAAAATTTTATTAAAAACTAAAAACAGCAAACAAAAACAAAACAGCAAAACTGCCCGAGCTCCAGCGCTTGAGCGTTGGGGATGCCAACGCTTGGGCAATGGAATTAAAACAAATACTGGGCATGAGAGGTCCCAGCGCCTGAGCGCTGGGTTTCCACCGCTATGGCGCTGGTAATTAAAAAATAAAAAGCTGAGATTCCAGGGGCCTAGCGCATGAGCGCTAGCCCTCCAGCGCTGGAGTGCTGGAATTAACTGGAATCAGAGGTGCAAAGCAGGGGCCTAACGCTTGAGCGTTGGCCTCCAGCGCTTGAGCGCTGGCCTCTCCTGCAGCAAAAAACATAGAATTTTTTTCTTTATTTATTTACAAAGATGGTGCAAAAAATTAAAAGACAAAAAATTAAACTATCCTAAGTTGGGTTGTCTCCCAACCAGCTCATTGTTAAGGTCCGAGATAGACCCTTCCACTAATCACTTTCAACCGGGATCTATTACAAAATTCATTAGACCCCGCAAATCATGCATATTTTGGCACAAGTACAACATAGTGCCCAATGAATTTTCAGCTTTCAAGGCAACATCAATCAAATTACAAATGGAGGGGATAAGAAAAACTTCCCCTTCTTGTTTCTTGCCTTGATCTTCTGAACCTATAACATAGGTCCTTTGAGGTTCTTCTTCCTCCATCTCCAATTTATATTCAAAGACAAATTCTACAATGAAGGTTTCTTTTACCTCATCTCTTTGAACCACAAGTTCACTTTCATGAACAAGTGGTTGTTGTTCATCCCTGGGCTGCCTCCATGGAATGCTTTGGATTTTCATTAGTAATTCTTCCATGGCCTTACATTCCTGCTCAGGGGTTGGCAAAAATCCCGCATTCCGCTTACACTCTAAATTAGAATAGAATTCGTCAATAAGAGTGAAAGCTTCTTGCTTCTTTTTCTCATATTCTATTTCAAGTTTAGCCCTGATTTTTGCCTCCATTTGTTCGAATGTTTCAGCCATAATTCCTGAAAATACTCAATAAACAAAGTTAGCAGCACCAGTTCATCACAGTTTATTTTTTTTTATATTTTTTTATATAAACAAAAAGCACTAAACAAAATAATAAAAAGAACAAAACCTATCCCCGGCAACGGCGCCAAAAACTTGATAACGGAATCGCAAGTGTACGATTTACTATCGCGTAGTAAAAAAGATCGAACCCAAGGGATAGTTGTTCTTGTTAATATAAAATTTAGTACTTATGCAGAAAATTAAAGATGAAAATTGATGTTGGTTTTTAGAACAAGAAATAAACAAAAGCATATAATGATAGGAGAAAAAGAGATGATGATGAGCCTTAAGCACTTGGGTTGATTTATATAATTTATAAAATATGCTAGCAACTACTACTTTTATTTCTGAATTTTAGTACCAAGTCATGATGCTATAGCCTAATGTTTCTACAAGTTAATACCTTAAGCATTGTAGAACTTTCTCCTCAATTACTAAATTCAATACCTTGTAATCTAGGAAAATCCAAGAAGAAGATGAAGAAAGAATTTTCAGGCCAACATAAAGCTAAGTCTATCCTAATACCTTAGTGATATGTCATATAGCTTCTTTTAAATCCTAGGTCCCTTACTACTTACCAATTTTCATTGTTATAAGCAATAAGCAAAAACTCTTGTGTGCACCAAGATAACATTAAGAACAAGGTAAAAAAACATGAACTATAGCAATAAAATTCAGAAGAGTAGAAGAAAACTAAAACATAGATTATAAACTAAAACAACCCAAGATACTTAAGAAAGAAGTTAGCCAAGCATGGCTAAAGGAGTCATTGAATTACCCTGGATAGGAGCTCAAATATGGCTTCCCACAAGTCCTAGGAACAATGCTCAAAAGGGAGAAAGAGAGAATACTTGTTGTATTCTAAGAGGTGTATCTTACAAGTGCAAATTGCCTCCCTATTTATAGTAAAAAATCAATGGTGGAGGAGTTGATGGCCTATGGCCTTCATTGGCCACCAATTAACTTTTGAAAACTCCTTCCCACTACCATCAATTCTCCACTCAACCTTTAATCCTTATTTTCCATGTGCTTAATTTAGAGAGTGTTGGTTCATATTCTTGATTTCCACTTTAAGTCCTCTCTTTGCTAGCACTTCAATTCTGGCCCTTTAAGTCCTTGAAACTTCACTTTTCATCCTCCGCTCTTGAACTTTTCCACTTTGATCCTTCATTTCCTGAAAACTTACGAATCGGTCCCTGGACAAAAATGATAACTTATACCAGCTTTCCTAAAAATATAAAAATACTATAAAAATTCCTAAAAATATAAAATAAAGTTAGAAAAATAAATAAAAGCTAATCTATATGCAAAATGCAAAATAAATAGAAAATCTATATAAAAATAATAAAAATCCTATATGAGACTCAAAAATAATAAAATAAAAAGACTAAAAACACCCTAAAAACATCATATAATATCCACTCAGCAAGTGGCTCCAATCTTCACAGCACAGTCAAAGAACTCTTTCACGACAGGAGAAAGAGAAGTTGTCTCAGATGCCTTGTATAGGTTGCCCAAGCCTTGAAACTGGACCAACTCCAAACCTTCAACTTTCACATACTGATACAAGTGAATGTCCAGGTATCTGGGGTTGACAAGCTCTCCGTCACCAAGATTGGCAATACTCATGGGTCCAATCTTCTCAACTTACTCCTTGCGGTTCTGAATGGTGCATTTGTTTCTGACATCAACAATGGCATGTTGATCAGGAGTAAGAGGTGGTAGTTGATGACTAGATTTTGTATGATAATTTTAGGGTCTTTTTAGTCTTTTTATTTTGTTATTTTTGAGTCTCATATAGGTTTTTATTTCTTTTTATTTAGATTTTCTATTTATTTTGCATTTTATGTATGGATTAGCTTTTATTTGGTTTTTAAACTTGATTTTATATTTTTAGGAATTTTTTAGAGTTATTTTTATATTTTAGGAAAGCTGGTAGAATTAGCCATTTTTTGTCCAGGGACCAAACTGTGAATTTCAGGAAAGAAAGGGCCAGAAATAGAAAGTTTAGAAGGTGAAGGGATGAAAGTGAAGTCTCAGCAAATAAAGGGCTAAAAGCAAAGAAGTGGAAGATGAAGCACCATCCAAATTTAGCACAAGGGAAATGAGGCATGAATGGAGAAATCAAGTCTCTTTGCTGTTTCAGAATTGAAAGGGGACAAAATGGAGGCTAATTAAGCCATTCAATTCCACCATTGAAGAAGAAAAAGCATCCAAGAAGAATTTCCAGCAGACGAGCCAACGCTCAAGCGTTGGAACTCTGACTAGGATCCAAGTCTGCAGTTCTTGCCAACGCTCAAGCGTTGGCAGCCAGCGCTCATGCGCTAGGCCCCTGTTTGCAACGTCTGAATTTAAGTGCACCCAGCGCTCAAGCGTTGGGATTCCAGCGCTCAAGCGCTGGAAGGCAGACTTTTTTCTATAAATAGGAGCTTTCATCCTTTGTAAAAATCATCCCTTACTTCAGAATACAACAAGTATTCTTCTTTCTTCCTTGAGAGCATTGTTCCTGAGAATTGTGGGAAGCGAAACTTGAG
Source organism: Acmispon strigosus (assembly GCA_030819835.1). Lineage (NCBI taxonomy): Eukaryota > Viridiplantae > Streptophyta > Magnoliopsida > Fabales > Fabaceae > Acmispon > Acmispon strigosus. The sequence continues at coordinate 12,942,859 of JAUAMA010000004.1, read as the reverse complement.
CTCCTAGTCTAGGGTAATTCAATGATTCTATTAGCTAGGCTTGGTTAATTTCTTTTAAAGTTCTTGGGTTGTTTTAGCTTTTAAATTATGTTTTAATTTTCTTCTACTCTTCTGAATAATATTACAATTTCATGTTTTATTTCCTTGTTCTTTATTTTATTCTTGATGTACACAAGATTTCATGCTTACTTCTTATAACAATGGAAATTGGTAATTAGTAAGGGAAATAGGACTTAAAAAATGCTAAAAGATATATCACTAAGGAATTAGGATAGACTTAGCTTTATCTTGGCCTGAACTTCATCTTCACCTTCTTCTTTTAATTAACTAAATTGCAAGGAATTGAGTTTAGTAATTAAGAAGAAAGTTCTACAATGTGTGAGGAATTAACTTGTAGAAACCATAGGCTATAGCATCATGAATATTTGTTCTAAAATTCAGAAATAAAGTAGAGGTTTGGTAGCATATTTTAATAGCTATATAATTCAACCCAAGAGCTTAATTCTCATCATCATCTTCTCTTTATTTATATTTATGCTATTTCATGTTCTTTGCTCTAAACAAACCAACATCAATCTTTTATTTTTCCGCACAAGCTCTAAAGAAATTAATAATTGAACACCTATCCCTTGGGTTCGATATCTTTTATATTACGCGATAATCATTCGTGCACTTGCGGATTTGGCTATCACTAGTACAGAGGGCTTGCTTCTTGGGATCTTGTCTTTTGGGTGCCATTTGGTATATTTTATGGAAGCAGAACGCCAAAGTGGGGCACCGAAGGTAGTGCACTTGATCCAAGAGTAGAGGTACTAGGGGCCCGCCCGAGGCCTATTGAAGACACGAAGATGATTAAGGTAGGAGAAAGAATGTTGAAGGTGGGAACACAGTTGTCTCCTGCCCAGGAAGATCGCCTAACCCGCCTGCTGGAGGACAACTTGGATTTATTTTCTTGGACGCTTAAAGATTTCCCAGGCATCAGCCCAAATGTAATTTGTCATAAACTTCCAATTAGGGCGGACGCTAAGCCAGTCCCTCAGACCAGAAGGAAAATGGGCGAAGAACGGCATAAGGCGGTCAAGGTGGAGACCGCTAAGCTCCTGGAAGCGAATTTCGTTAGAGAGGTCAAGTATCCGACTTGGCTGGCGAACGTGGTGTTGGTCAAAAAGGCGAATGGAAAGTGGCGCATGTGCATCGACTACACTGATTTGAACAAGGCGTGCCCGAAAGACGCATACCCTTTACCAAATGTGGACAAATTGGTAGATGGGGCGTCTGGAAATGAGGTCCTTAGCTTGATGGATGCCTTTTCGGGTTACAACCAGATATGCATGCACCCGTAGGATGAGGAGAAAACTGCATTCATGACCCAAAAAATTAACTATTGTTATAAAACCATGCCCTTCAGGCTTAAGAATGCAGGGGCGACTTATCAACGCTTTATGGACAAATTGTTTGAAGAGCAGGTGGGCAGGAATATGAAGGTCTACGTAGATGATATGATTGTTACATCCATCAAGGTGGAGAACCATTTGGCAGATTTGGGCGAGGCTTTTGGGAGAGTCAGACACTACAACATGCGTTTGAACCCTAAGAAGTGCTCTTTTGGGATCTTGGGTGGAAAATTTATGGGCTTCATGGTGACGGTCAGGGGTGTTGAGATTAACCCTGATAAGTGTCGGGCGATCCTGGACATGGTTAGCCCACGATTAAAGAGGTCCAACGTTTAGCAGGGAAGGTTGCTTCGTTGGCGCGTTTCTTACCACATGCCGGAGAAAAGGAGCTCCATTTTTCAAATGTTTGAAAAAGATTTCCAAGTTCGAGTGGACGCCTGAATGTGAAGAAGCATTCAGACAGTTAAAGCAGTTCTTATCCAAGCTTCCCATCTTACTAAAGCCAGTGGCGAGCGAGCCTCTTCTGCTTTACTTTGCCATAACAGACCACGCCCTGGGATCAGTAATCACGCAGGAAATTGAAGGTGAGTTACGTATAATTTACTTTGTAAGTCATACATTGCAGGGTGCTGAAAAAAGGTACCAGAGGATTGAAAAAGCAGCCTTGGCGGTCCTGGTCACGGCTCGTCACTTGCGGGCTTACTTTCAAAGTTTCCAGGTAAAGGTGAAAACAGATTTACCATTAAAGCAGGTTTTGCATAAGCCTGATCTTTCCGGACGCTTAGTGGGTTGGTCTGTTGAATTTTCGGAATATGGTTTGATATATGAGGCAAGGGGAAAGGTCTCGCCCCAGCGGTTAGCAGTGTTTGTGGCAGAACTGACAATGGCGGGCGAGGAGCCTGGTTCAAAAATATGGATTTTACACATAGATGGGTCATCCAATTCGCGTGGCAGTGGGGCGGGCGTAATCTTGAGTGGCCCGAATGAAATTCAAATTGAACAATCTTTGAGATTTGAATTCAAGGTTAGTAATAACCAAGCTGAGTATGAGGCATTGCTGGCGGGCTTGGGTTTGGCCAAGGAACTGGAAATAGAGACACTGGAAATACGGAGTGACTCTCTGTTGGTCACTAATCAGATAAAGGGCATTTACCAGGTTAAAGACCCATTGCTGGAGAAATACCTGAGTCGAGCTCAGGATTCGATGAAGGGAATTCAGAGTGTGGGGATCAGTTATGTGCCTCAGGAACAAAACCAGCGAGCTGACCTGCTCGCCAAATTGGCAAGTACAAGGCGACCGGGGAATTACCGGTCTGTCATCCATGAAATAATTCATGCTCCAAGTATGGAGAGGGTGGAGAAAGTATGCGCTGTGGTTGAGGGGGATACTTGGATGTCCCTTATAATTGAGGTGTTGACTGAAGCTTCTATGGGCGCGCCTGGCATCACGCCGGAAAGAAGGCGGGCTTCCAGTTACTTCACAATGATACAGGGAGAGTTATACAGACGAGGCTTCTCTGCGCCTTTTCTAAAGGGTGTCGCCGAGCATCAGGCTCAGGAACTGATGAAAGAAGTTCATGAAGGGGCGTGCGCCAGCCATATTGGAGGTAGATCGTTGGGCGCGAAGATTCTAAGGGCGGGGTTCTATTGTCCAACCTTAAGGAAGGATTGTCAAATCTATGTTAAGAAGTGTGAGAAGTGTCAGGTGTTTGCAGACTTGCACAGGGCGCCCCCAGAGTTAATGGCGACTATATCCTCTCCATGGCCATTCGCCCTTTGGGGGGTGGATTTGGTCGGACCATTTCCTTCCGCCAAATCGAAAATCAAGTATATCTTGGTGGCGGTGGATTATTTCACCAAATGGATAGAGGCAAAGCCACTCACCTCTATTACTTTAGAAAAGATAAAAAAGTTTTATTTTCAAAGACTTATTTGCAGGTTTGGCGTGCCCCAAGCGATCGTCTCCGACAACGGGACTCAGTTCTCGAGCAAGGTGACCAAGGAATTCTGTGAAGAATAGGGAATCCAGAATCGATTCACTTCAGTAGAACACCCCCAAACAAATGGTAAAGCGGAGGCCGCCAACAAATTTTGGCAGGACTAAAGAGGCATCTGGACAAGACAAAGGGACGGTGGCTAGAAGAATTACCCATTGTCTTATGGTCATACAACACTACTCCTCAATCAACTACAGGAGAAACGCCATTTAAGCTGATTTATGGAACGGATGCAATGTTACCAGTGGAGATGAAGAACAAGGTGTGGCGAGTAGTCGCAACTCATGACTGGATTTTGTATGATGTTTTAAGGGAGTTTTTTAGTCTTTTTATTTTATTATTTTTGAGTGTCATAGAGGATTTTTACTCTTTTTATGTAGATTTTATATTTATTTTGCATTTTGCATATAGATTAGCTTTTATTTGGTTTTTAAACTTTATTTTATATTTTTAGGAATTTTTATAGTTATTTTTATATTTTTAGGAAAGCTGGTATAATTATCATTTTTGCCCAGGGACTAATTTGTAAGTTTCAAGAAAGGAAGGACTAAAGTGTTAAAGTTCAAGAGTGGAGGATGAAAAGTGAAGTTTTAAGGAGTCAAAGGACTAGAATTGAAGTGCTAGCAAAGAGAGGACTTAAAGTGGAAATCAAGAATATGAACCAACACTCTTTGAATTAAGCACATGGAAAATAAGGTTGAAGGATTGATGGTAGTGGAGGAGGTTTCAAAAGTAAAAAGGGGCTGAGTAGAGGCCATTGAAGACATTAAAAATCCACTACCATGAAGAGGAAAAAAGCTTGAAGATGAACCAGCAGTCGACCCAACGCTCAAGCGTTGGGACTCTGACTAGGAGCTGAGTAGGATTTTCATCCCAGCGCTCAAGCATTGGAAGACAGCGCTCAAGCATTGGAAGCCAGCGCTCAAGCGCTGGGCCTATATCTTCAACGTGGGATTTAATTGCACCCAACGCCCAAGCGTTGGGATCCCAGCACTCAAGCACTGGAAGGTAGATTTTTTCTATAAATAGGGGTCTTTTCTTCACTTGTAAGACACACCTTTTCAGAATACAACAAGTATTCTTCTTTCCTGCTTAAGAGCATTGTTCCTAGGAGTTGTGGGTAGCCATTCTTGAGCTCCAAGTCCAGGGTAATTTGATGCCTCTATTAGCCATGCTTGGCTAATTTCTTTAAGTATCTTGGGTTGTTTTAGTTTGTAATTTATGCTTTAGTTTTCTTCTACATTTCTGAATAATATTTCCAGTTCATGTTTTATTTCCTTGTTCTTAATGTTATCTTGATGATCTCAAGTGTTATTGCTTATTACTTATAACAATAGAAATTGGTAAGTAGTAAGGGAAATAGGACTTAAAAGAAGCTATATGATGTATCACTAAGGAATTAGGATAAACTTAGCTTTATGTTGGCCTGAATTCTTTCTTCATCTTCTTGGTTTTTTCTAAATTGCAAGGAATTGAATTTAGTAATTAGGAAGAAAGTTCTACATTTGTAAGGAATTAACTTGTAGCAATACTAGGCTATAGCATCATGAACTTGGTTCTAAAATTCAGAAATTAAGTAGGAGTTTACTAGCATATTTTATAAGCTATATAATTCAACCCAAGTGCTTAATTCTCATCTTCATCTTCTCTTTATATTTTATGCTATTTTATTTTCTAGTTCTAAAAAACCAAACATCAAAATACATCTTTTTATTTTCTGCACAAGGCTTTAAATAATTTAGTAAAAAGACACCTATCCCTTGGGTACGATATCTTTTATATTACGCGATATTCAACTGTACGCTTGCGGATTTTTCTATCAGCAACTGACTCGGATCATAATCAGAGCAACCTATTGGTAAGCTATTACTTGGCCCCTAAGATAAGAGAGGAAGCTCGCCTTAGAGGAATAGCCATGAAGCAACGAGTATCTCGAAGATACGACCCATGAGTTGTCCCACGTACAATGCGTGTGGGCGACCTGGTACTTAGAAGGTGAACAGGTACTACAGATGGCAACAAGCTGACACCCAATTGGTAAGGACCCTTCAAGGTTATTGAGGGTTTAGGCAATGGAGCGTATCACATGACAGATTTGTTTGGGAACAGAGTCCCAAGATATTGGAACGCCTCTCACTTGAGGCATTATTATAGTTAAATGTGGACCACGTAAGGGCGTGCTCCTTTCTTTTATAAGAAAAATTTAAAGAGGCGACCCTTGCGGTGACATTCACTCGCCTCACATGTCAATATTATGCAAATTGGCAGAAATGTGGGGCGTGCGAATAAAGATCCAGTAGTGATCTGGTTCTATTCAATAAAGAAGGAAATTCAGATTATAAAAAGTTTATAATACAAGGCCCAGTGGTGGTCTAAATTCTAGTTTTCAAATTTTTGAAAGAAGTGGTCAAGAGATGTGACCTATAAAATTACTATGCGTGACCCTTGTGCAATACGCCGAAGAAAGCCCAACCTTGATTGAATTAAATCGAGCACGTCTATTGAGCCAAGCCTTGGGCAACCCTAGTGGCCACTAGGATCCGAGAAAAAAGTCTCACTGAGCAGAAGCATCGCCATGTGAGCCAAATCCTTGATCGAATTAAATCAAGCCAAAGTCTCACCCGAATAAGGTCGAGCGAAAGCCCCGTTCAGGCGGGCCAAAGCCTTGTAACAGACAAATAGCACAAACACAGGGCATGCGGGTCATTACGTGACTCATAAAATATCTAGCCTTGGCTGTCCTAGCTGCGTAAGACCAAGCAACCCAAGCCTCGTTAGAAGAGCCATGTGAATACGGCTCATTACGCGAGCGGAAACCATGCGTGCAAAGTATACAGTGGTCCAACGGCGGCCGGGCGTACCACATTTTATTAAAAGGATCCAGTGGCGGTCCAAACTTATTCTTCTTTTAGGAACCATCAAATGGCAATCTTTATCTTTGTTTCAGCTAAAACTTAAGCTTTGGGTGCAACTCTTATTTCAACTGTCCTAGGTTGGCGACCTGGTAAATCTATTTTCTTTCAAAATTAATAGACCGGCGGTGTTCCAAAACTATTTCTTTTCCATAAAGTGTTACGACTTAAGTGACGAGTGAAAATTGATTTCTTTCACAAAAGTATAGAAGTGCCTATAAATTATATCTTTGTTACATTTTCTTTTCAAAAGGGGGACGCGGTGGCGACCTAAAACGACGGATTTTCATTTCCTTTACCAAAACGATTTATAGTTGGCGGCAGATAATTTAACACAACGAGAAAGACATTTAGCATATACACAAAGATTGATAAGAAGGAAATATTTCATTGATAGCTAATGTTACAGGACACAGATTGACGACCGCAAAGATAGGCGGTTGGGTACACAGCAAAGAGAACAAAGACAAAGGAAAGCAAGCAAAAATCAAGCTTAAGTCACCTGATTCGGCCCGCCATCAGCCACAGCATCGTTCGCCTCGTCCTCCGAATCCTCTCCCTCTAGTCCGCGGGCGGTTACTGCTTTCCATTTTCCCATTGGAGATAAATCAATGTCGGGGAACAATAATTTCACTTGAGCCTTAGCAGAGTTGAAACCTTCAGTGTACTGTTTGACGCTTTCCAACCTAAACCCCTTTTCCAAGGTAGCAAAGTCCTCAGCAGTAAGGGCGGCCTCAGCCTTTACCTTTGCTAATTCAGCAGTCAATTCAGACACTCTATTTTCAGTAGCTGTTTTCTTCTCCTCGGGCTCAGCCAAGGACATCGAAAAAGTCGCCTCCAGAATTTTCTTTTTTGTTTCAAAATCTGCCACCAAATACGCCTTTTGAGTAGACTAAGCTTCAGTATGGCGACTTTCTGCCTCCAATAATTGCTTCTCCAACTTGGCTTTACCAGTGCGCAACATCTCCAGTTCTTCCTTCATCTCCCGGGCGAGTTGGGGGCAGATGTTGGCCTCAGCAGGGTCCTTCTCCAGTTGATCCACAGTAGCTGCCAGTTCTTTGTTTTCAGTGGTTAAACTCCTTACTCGTTTGTAACGAGCGGTAAGGGCTTTGGCCGTCTCCTCATATCTGCGCAGAAGCACCAAACTCCATCCCGCAGCCGACAAATTGATCTTCATTACATTATCTGCAATAGCACGAGCATTGTTGCTCACCGGTCTTCGAAATAACTGTCAAAAGACAAGTTATTTAGCATAAAAGTAAGGTCCTCCAAATCATCGGCGACCTCTTCATCGACCACATTGGCGGCTTCAGCTTCCTCGGCGGGTGTGCTCTCTTCAGCAACCTTCTTCGACCGCCCACTAGACTTGTGGCGGGTGCGCTTGGGTTCAGCATTGACTGATCACCACACTTCCGTCTGCTGAATTAGGACCCCGCCCGGCAGGTCGGCTCCATAACCACTAGCTTTGGTATCGGGCCCGGTTTATGGCGTGTCCAAACGCGCCCTTTTGGTTGCAGAGTTCTCCATCGGAGGGCGACGGGCGACGGCATTGTCCTGTTCATTTGAGGCTTGAGCCTTGGCCTCTTTAGCAATTCGAACAAGTTCAGCCCTCGAAATCTTATACTTATCCACTTCAAATAAAAAGAAAGGAGGTACGCAATTTAGTACAGAAACGCATGCATATATAAGGACACCATGAATGAAGACAAAAACTCACGTAGGTAGGAAGTGGCGTTCCCCTTCATATGGGCGAAAGTGAGCTCGCCAATATGAATGAGCCCCGCCCTGCTTAAGAATTTTATAATCTCCCAATCTTCAGCAATGAGAACATCATCCTCAACGGTAAGAGAGAAGTTGGGCGATTCGGTCCAATACGAGGGAAACCGCATGCGACCAGAGTCAACATGGCGAAGAAGATGGGGGATTGAAGGACTATCAACAATTTTGAAGAAACGACCTTTCCACTGGCCGTGTGCATTACTCTTCCAGGGTTTTAACCTGGCTTTAGAGGGTTTGGCGGTGAGGGTGACCAAGGAGCTTGTGGGCGCCACATCCAACCCCTTCTTGTCAGGGGGAACGCATTTGTAAAAATAGAAAAAAATTCATATTTTGGGGCGACCCCTAGGGCATCGCATAGAATTTCAAAACCCCTGATGAAGGCCCAAGAGTTGGGACCTAATTGAAAAGGGGCGACAGACATGGCCTTACTTCACAGATAAAAGGAGGAAAAGGGAGGCGGATGCCAAGGTCATCAAAAATGAAGGAATGTACATGGAAGAAGTGGGGGTCGCTTTCAACATGTTTGGCGTCGCAAACACGCTTGTTAGTGGAACAAGGACGGGTTAATAAGTCGGGCTCATAATTATCTGAGCAGAGGCCGCCTATTTTGTTACGAAAGGCCTTAAGCACAGTAGGGTCTGTCCAGAGGGGAAAGACGGATGACACCTTTAGGGCAACCAATCCCGTGTGTAAGGGGAGAGGGAGTGACTCCTCGTATGCCCGGAGTTTGGAGGAAGGGGAAAGAGGTCGCTTTTGTGAACCACCTCCGTTGCCGGCGCCGGAGGTAGAAGTACCTTCCATTACAGACTCCATTAAAACAAACAAAAAGAAGGAAAAGCAAGAGGGGAACAAGAAAACGTACTAGTGATTGGGCAGAAAGGGGAAGCACACAACTCCGGCACGGTAGAACAAGAAAATTTGAAGAAAAAGGAAGACTGGAAATCGCACAAGAGGGTTCTGCAGAGGAAGAAGTAAACAATGAAGAAGGAGGAAAGGGGATTTTATAGGCTCTGTTCAAAGGAAGAAGAAAGGGTGCGACGGGTAGCCAAACAGGTGGCAGCTTGAGTGGAAATTAAATGAGGGAAAAATCACATCATTACGGCGCGCCGCCCAAGCATTGTTGTTTCCAAGAATAATGATTGCATTGAAAGCCAAAACGGCGCATGAGTACGAAACCCTAGGCAGAAGCACATCAAGAGTCAGAAGGGTTGGCGTGACAAGAAAGAAAGGCAGAAGCACATCAAGGGTCAGAAGGGCTGATGTGATAAGAAAGAAATGGCAAGTCAGGGGAAAAGTGTGGATCAGGCAGGCATCTCTCGTAGCGAAGGGGCGACTCAAAGTAGCAAAATGGCGAGCTAAGACAGCCATCAACTAGATGGCGAGCCACGACCAAAGGTACGTTGAATCCTGAAGTTATTATTTTTAAGTTAATGGTGCGCTACTTCTCAATGCACAGATGAAAATAAGCACAGGTAAAAATGGAGAGCGTGGTGGGTTGAGCATCCACTGTTAGTAAGACGAGCAATTCTAGTCGAGTGGGGGCCTTCGCATAGGAAACAACTGCAAAACGTCAAGACTCAGGCCTATGGGCTATCTGCAGCACATGGCAACGGGGCGGCCAGTCCTTGACGCATCATAACACTCCACGATCACTCCTTTATTAACCGCGTTTACGCCTTAGGCGACTCATTCCTCTATAGGATATTGTACTCTTTTTCCTTCACCAGGTTTTTATCCCACTAGGTTTTTCCTGGGAAGGTTTTAACGAGGCACAACCTGTAGGGGTGACCGCCCAAAGGAAGCGTAGGTAGGAATTCCAGGGCGAGCGTTTCTTGTAGACACTTCACTCTCAGGCTTCAAGCTCGTGTCTTGTGGGCTTGTGGGCTAGCATTCATCATCGAGAGGATCTCTCAGACTAGTTAAAGACACTTCACTTTCAAGTCTCAAGCTCCTGTCTTGTGGGCTTGTGGACACGGCGAGCGCCCATTTACTGCTAGCGGGCGCCCACCTTGACGAAGGGCAGCCCCGGCTGACAATTCCAGGGGTACATTTGTAATACACACGGGGGGCCGAACTTTGTAATATATTGGGCCTAATCTCTGGGGCCTATAGGCTTAGTCTTAATTAAATGTCATTTATGGCTTTCCTCCCTATAAATAGCCAAGGGAGGCTCATGTAAAAGGGTTCAGATTTTCTCTAATAATATTATAGTCTCACTTCTCTCCTATATTGTTCCATTCCGAGAACAGAACCCTTGGCCAAATTTCAACCCTTGATAGTCTCTCCAAGTTGCATTGTCGCACCTCTTATGTTTTGATTTGAATGATAGGCAGATTTGTTTCACTGCACCTGTATTTTCATGAGACATTTTTCTGTGAGCTTAATTGGTGAACTCATTTCTGCTTCTTTGATCATTTTGTGCTCGAATTTTTTGGTTTTCTCCCTTGACATGCATGTACTTGACCAGCTGTGTTTTCTTCAAATATGTATCTTGTGCTTTGTTTTTCTAGTAAGGTGATTGTTATGAGCTTGAGGACAAGCTCTTCTCAAAGTGTTTTACGCTTGAGGAAAAGCTGTCGTTGGGTATAGTTGTGTGATGACTGGATTTTATATGATGTTTTAGCTATCTTTTTCTTTGCTTTTAGTTTATTTTTAGTTGAGTCTCGTATAGTTTTTATTTAATTTGTTAGAGTTTTTGCTTTATTTTTGCATTTGCATATAAATTAGTAACTTTTGTGTTTTTAGTCTTTTTAGTTAGGTTTTATTGGTTTTTTAGTCCTTGTTAGAGGTTCTAGTCAATTAAGGAACAAATGTGGGGATCTTGGTGCAAGTAAATGAAAGAGTGTGGCTGAAATTAAAGAAGAAGAAGAGCCATCAATCCTCCTATGCTTGTTTAACATGTTCCTAATTGAAGAAATTAAAGAAGGAGATGAAGAATCAAGCAATTGGCATGTGCTAAAATGGAGAAATGATGAAGGAAATGAAGGTTTCAGATGTTGCAAAAAGGAGAATGAAGCCACATGAAGGCCCTTTAATGCATTGATGAAAGGAATCAAAAGATAAGGTTAAGAACAAGAAAATGAGGAGTCTGTCATGCTCCCAACGCCTGAGCGTTGGCACCCCAACACTCATGCGTTCGCATTCTGTCTGAAGATGGGAATCCAATGCAGTGTCCAACGCCCAAGCGTTGGAGCCCAACGCTTGAGCGTTGGCTTGCTGGCAGTTTGGCTATAAATTCGATTTTTGGCTTTTATTTTGAAGGGAATCTTATCAATGCCTGGAACCTGAGTTCCTTCTTTTGTAGCCTTGTTCTTGAAGCTTGTAAGAGGCCTTTAGAGGCCTTGTTTCAGGTTTTGTTCTTTTATTTTCTTTATGTTTAATTTAGCCATGCTTGGCTAAGCTTTCTTGTATTTGGGTTGTAGCGAATCTGCTTGTAGCTATGCTTTAGGTTCCTGTTTATTATGAATAAAGTTCTAATTTTTAATTTCTACTCTCTATTTTAAAATTCTTCTTGCTGATCACAAGTCTTATTGCTTAATTCTTATGCAATGGTAATTGGAAGGATTCAGGGGAAATGGGAATAGAAAGAACAACTGCATGCCACTTAGGTATAAGGGTAGAATTGTAATTTTGGCCTGAACTTAGAATTAATCTTCAATTTGAGTAAACTAATCACTAAGATATTAGGATTAGAAATTGAATTGGAAGTTCTTCTTGTTTAAGGAATTAAGAAGTAGAAACTCTAGGCTAGGTCACCTAAGAACATGTTCTTAATTTCATATATAGAATTGATTCTGAATAGCTCAACTAGAGGTAGTGAAACTCAACCCAAGTATTTGTTTTTATCAACCAATTATCTTTATTTGTATGCTTTTGTTTAATTTCCAAAATCCAAAATCAAAACAAATATTTCTTTTCTCTTTTTCAAACTCTAAAGAACCGATTTTAAGTCAAACCAATCCCTGTGGAGACGATAATCTTTTATATTACTTCGATACAATCTGTACACTTGCAGAAATTGTTATCATTGATCACGAATTCCTTCCGGTCTCTTTCTCTGACATGTTGACGGACTCCTCTTGATGTTGTGGACGAGCACATTTTGTTTCTGTTCCTCTTGATCAAACGACGTACGAGGTTGTTTTTCCTTTCACTTTCTCAAGCATTTTCTAGGCTATTGCTATTCTAAAACCTTCAAACCCTAGGAGTTCCTAAATAAGAAAATTTGTTTTTGAAGCTTTAAACCTTTGGAAAACTTGTTGATTTGTCTTGAAAGCCATGTTTATGAAAATTAATGACCATAACCTTTTCCTAAGCTTTTCTGTGAGAAATTGGAATTTCAGACTCCTTGGACAGAGAGCCAACGCCTGAGCACTGGCCTCCTAGTGCCTGGGCGCTAGGATTCTGTGTTGGTTGTGCTGCTAGGCAGGGAGCCAGCGCATAAGCACTGGCATCCCATCGCATGGGAGATGGGCCCCTGTCAGCCCAGTTTATTGTTTTGTTTTAAATCGTTTTAAATCCTTTTGAGGTTAGTTTCCATCCTTCCAATGATTGATTGAGTGCTATTATGTGTTTATCATGTTAGGCTGAAGTTGAAGCTTAGGTGACACGTTCGACGGTAAGGGTAACTCATGTCCTAGAGAGTCTCGAGTCATGCATGCTTGTATGTTGTTTTGCATGAGATGAATGTGTTTGATTGTGATTAAGTTCCTTACTGGATTCTGGATTTCCTGTGAAATTTTTGGATTGTTGTGGATTATGTTCTTGGGCTGGAATTTTTTCACGTGGTATAACATGATGATATTGAATTAAAGGAATAATGATGATGATACTATTTGTACTAACACTATGATCATGAGGATGTTTAAGAACTGTTGGTTTTCTTGAGGTTGTTGATGACTGACATAGCATATGCATCTATTGAGGATTAGGGCGGTGGGGTGGATGGTTTTTCCACGTGACCGTGTTTGAGGGCGGTGGGGTGGATGGTTTTGCCACCTGACCGTGCTTGAGGGCGGTGGGGTGGATGCTTTTTCCACGTGACCGTTCCTAAGGGTGATGAGATGGGTTTTAGTCCCATGTGATCCTCCTGTCCCCGTTTGGGACGAATTCGCTCCCGCTTGGGTTGATATGTTGTTTTGGCCAGAGTTATGCATACAGTAATTGTTTTGTTTGTATTACTGTTCCTGTATTACCGTATTTGAATTACTACTGCTGTTTCGTGCTATAACATGTTGCTACTGCATTTTCTACTAAAGTTGTTTCTGTTTTAAAAACTAAACTAATGTTGTTGCTACTGTAATGTAAAACTGTTGTATTTGCTGCTTCTGTTTTCTGTTTATTTACTACTGTTGTATTAGTATTGTTGTTCTTAATTTTATGTATGTTGTTCGGGTTGTTACTCTTGTTGTTTGTTTTAGGAGTTAACCCTTTTTGCTTGTTTTGTTTGTTATTTAGGCGCTTAACGCCATAGACTATCAGATTGAAGATTTGACATAGAGTTTAATTATCTTTTCAATGCATTTTGGAGTTTAATTTTCTGCTGTTTCCGTATTAAATTTTTTGGGCAAACTGTTTGTGCAAGTTAAATATTATTTTCTTGATTATAACGCTGTTTGAAATTATTATAAGTATGGGTATTATTTTGACTTAGATATTGAGTGACACTTCTGCTTTAAAATGAGTTATTTGAGAGAGGTTTATTGTAACACTCTGATTTTTTATGTCGAGAGTCACATAATAACCATGCGGAAATAACACTTAAAATTTAATCCTTTCAAAACATCTCAAGTTTCCAAAACCGTCGTCTCTCATATATTTAAATAGTGTAGCCCATACTTTAATACATTTATACAACAAAGGAAACAAGACGTAATGAAAGTAATACATCGCACAATAACAATTTCACCAAACCTCAATAACAATTTATTAACAAGGAACGTAACACATCATCTAGAGCCAGTCCAGAATCAATTCCAAAACAACCACAATCCGAGTTTACAAAACAGAAACACCATTCATCACTAAACAACAAGGCAATCCCTAAGACGAGTTACCCTTACCTCCGAATGGGATGCATGCACTTGTTCTCCGGCCTAACAAGTCACAAAAAACATATACACAATCATCAACAAACATAGGAAAGGTCGGAAACCAACTCAAAGGAATTTTAGAGCAAAAGAAGCAAAACAACAACTTGCTGGCAGAGGCCTAGCGCCTGGGCTCTAGGTTCCAACACTCACGCGTCGGCCCTCTATCTGGTAACACGAACTGGGCAGAATTTGAATGCCCATGCTTTGGGAGTCCAGTGCTCATGCGATGGCTCCTTGCCAAAAAGCCTGAAAACAGTGTTTTTCACCCCAACATCAATTTTTAATCCAACTTTTTCGAAATTAAGATTTATCCATGATCAAAACTCATTATAAAACCTTTTAGACACATTTCCTACTCAGAAATTCAAGGGTTTCTAAAATCACCAAAACCTTTTGAACAAGGAAAGTACAAGGGTTCTAGCCAAGTGTAGAAGGAGAAACCAACCTTGTTATGAGAGTTTGATCAAGAGGACTTGAAGCACGACCCTAGCCCTTCAAGAGTGCAGAGAAACCTCGAGTTTGATGAGGAGAAAGTACTGAAAATGAAACTAATCAAACCCTAGAGAAGAACAAGGAATTGAACACCAAAACTCATAATTTAGGAAGGTTTGATCACTTACCAATTGAACCAACACAAGGCACTTGGAAGGATTAGGAAGCAAGGTTTGAACACCAAAAGGAGGAAGAAAGAGGCGACACAAGCAGCACCAAGGTTCAGCAAAGTTCAATCTTGATTTTTTAGGTTTTAGCACTTGAAAAGTGGGAAGAGGAACAAGGAAGAACCAAGTCTATGTGATCAGATTTTTCAGCAGCACATGGGAGAGAGAGAGGGGCGACCAGCGCCTTAAAATGGCTTCAATCTCCATTAAAACCCGTTAACCACCCAACACCCTCATAAAGTCACATTATACCACCTTAATACACATTATTCCTCCATAAAATCTGAATTCTAACACCCTTAATGACCACTACTTGCTGATTTTCGAATTTGAATTTCAAAAATATTAAGCTACAAAATTCTGAACTGGAAACAAAACTTAACTCACTAAGATTTGAACCCTTACCATGTAAGGTAGATACAGAAGTCTTAACCACTAAGCCAAAGCCAATCTTGTTACAACTCAAGCGAAACTATTTTTATTATCCTCAAAGCTAAACCAACATGGCCCAAACCAAATATCCGAATAATCTGAGGCTAGAATTTAATTACCATATCTCAAAGGGCCAAATCACAAATACAAGGATTCCAGGGACTAGAATGCAAATACGAGGAGTTCAGGGACTCAAGTCCCATACCTTGCAATTGGTTCCTAACATCCCACCACGCTCCGCAGCCCTGACGCCCACGCGGGCTAGCTGTGCACTAGCTCCTTCAACTACTCTCGGGAGAGCACTGCAATGCTCTCGTTTGCAGCTGAGAGACATGGTGGAAGGTTCTGATACCAATTGATAAGATCTAAGAAAACTGAAGAAAAATTGAATTAAGAAAATCAGGTTTCCTCTGAATTGAGGGAGAACTGAGACTGAATGTAGAGAAAGTACAAAAGAAAACTCTCCCACCAATTCTGTTCTAACCAAAAATAATCCCTCTCTCTATCTATTTATACTCGCCTACTCTAACCGATTGACCTTCAGTTAGTTACAAGGTTTATACAGCTGGAGATTCTTATTCTAGTGAGTCATAGACAATACTAACAATCTAACAGACGATACCAACAGACGGTACCTAACAGACGATTCCAGCAGTCGGTACCTAACAGACGATACCAACAGACGGTACCTAACAAACGATTATTTTCCTACTATTTACTCCTTAACACTCCTCCGATACACGTGCACAATTGGAGGCTTGGGAAGCCTTGCTCTATCACATATATCCAAGAGTCATAGAATATACAGGCTACCAAGAAATAAGCCAAAGCATAGATAGACCAAGAAACAGGAGGTTCGAGAGACATCATGGTCAAATAGGAAAGATCACTACGAACCAGAACAACAATAAGACCAAGAAAAACAACCAGCAGAGTATTATACACAAATACTCAATGAATTGGCACTTAAAAGAGACCTCCCCTTCCGTTCCTCCTGTCATCAGCAGTGTAATTGTAGAAAAAATAATCCCTCCCCATCCAGCCTCCTAGATTATCAATTGGAGAATGCCACTCATCCAGCAGCTTCCAAACAAAGTCGAGGATTCGTATACCATTCGTAGAGCGAAACCCGAAAATCTTTCATTTTACATCGTAGCCAGTTCCAGGTTCTGAACTTTATTGCCTAAACCGTTCTTTCAAAATCTGCATCCGCAGAATTAAAGATGACATTGTTCCTGGTTATCCAATTTGACCATATACATGTATTCCATACAAGTAGCCAACCTATATATAAAGTACATGGTTTTGAATAATGAGCGTTTTAATGTTGTAGACATCGTCTACAATCACCTTGTTTCTGCTCTGGTTTACAACCAGCAAGGCATCCCCTATGGTTTCCTCGTAACAAAACTCCTTAGGGGTCTAAATGGGTTGCCATTACTGGCTTCGAACCCTTTACAAGAGGTGGCATGTCAGGTGATCAGAGTAGAATTCCTCCGGTCAAGGGGTATTAACATTGGTGAGCCACTACTAGACGAACCCTCTGAAGACTCGAATGAATCTTCTTCGGATGACTCCTCTGATGATTATATGGAATCGACTGCATCCAATCATGTAGCTTGATTTTTTGTACCTTTAATTCCCCAGAAATTGTACTTTATTTTTTGTTAAGTTTGGATGTACAATTTTTCTTCAATGAATATAATTTTTCTTCTAGTTAATTCCCAATAATCTCCTTCTATTTTCATTCATTGTTATGTTTTTTGGAAACAATATAATGTCAGGAACTGTTCGGAATGGCTTAACAGTATATTATGTCCACACACAATGGCTTAGAAATATATTACTCATGTTAAGTGTAACACCCGGAATTTTCCCCAATAATTAAATAATTATTTAATTACTCCAAGGTACTGTTTGGATCCTACCGGTGAAGCACCTTTTACAGCACTTGGTAAGAAACCAAGCTAGACCTGACTTTGAGTTCGGACGAGAATAAGACGTTCTCACTATCACCTTGACATTCAGTGAAGAATTTCGTGAAGAACGACTATAATATTGATATGGTTTCCTCCCGGAGCCTGGGAAAGATTTTTCGCACTAACGGGACTTTTAGCCGAAACTTCAGCAGGCGAAACGGACAAATTCGGGACCCCGGATCGAGAATTTGAAGCTCCAAACGATTTCATTTGGCGTTTCGAGACCGAATTCATGAAGAGGAATTTCGCGATTAGTGTTTTCGGGCAGCGTGGCGCAGACTTCAAGAAAGATCGACCCAGGCCCGAATTGTGCGGGCCCGGTACCCCGAAACCAATAAATGACCCCGGGGCAGATATTCTCAGTGACACTGAGGTACTCACTGATGACCAGAACCTGATGATGACCGGTTATTTGACGCACTGACGCATTGACGCATTGACGCACTGACGCGCTGACGCACTTACCCGTCATGATTGAGAATTTATTAATAAACAAACCTATATATTTATTAGAACTTTCTAAGCTTAGAGTTTAGACCCTGAACTTTGAAAACCTTACGGTTTGGTCCTCGAACAGTAAAAGTTTTTTTACCTTAACCATTTACCATTTTCACTTAGGTCCTTAAGGTAAGAAAAAAATTAAAACCCCACCCCATTTTACCCTCCAAACCCACAGCCAAGGACCATTAAAGGGTTGAAACCCCACCCTTAATTCATTTAAAGAGTCATAAGTGAAAAGCCTTGGAGTTTTAGTGAGATTTAGAGAGATAAAGAGCTAAGGAACTATTCATCACCTTCCTCATCAAGCTCTCTTGGCCGCCCCTCCCCTCCTCCATGGTATCCCCTTCCTCACCTCTTTTCCACTTGCATGTACTAGGATTGGAAAGTCCCTTCACAAATGTTGTTCCCACTACCTTTAGCTTCATTTTGAACTGATTGGATTTTTGATTGAATGAGTTTTGGTTCTTTGAAAAATTTTAAGTTGGGTTTTTGTTAGGGTCCCCTTTGGAAAAGTCATTTCCATGACATTGATCTTTGAAAATCTCTATTTGTTTTCTTGGAAGTTTTGTTTTTGAGAAATTGATTATTTGGAAAAGTGATTTTTCAAGCTTTAGGTAATTATTCACCCTAGATTTCTTGTTGTATTCGATGTGTAAAAATTAGATTTGGAAGAAAAAATTTCCCTTGAATTAAAGTTGTTTGGCCGAATTGACTAGTGTTTTAGGACTTTGGAAAATTAATTTTCTAACTAGCTTTTTGTAGTGTTTAAAGCTTGTATGTGAGGTTTGATGCAAAGGAAAATTATTGCCCTAATTTTTTATGGAAAGGCCGAGAGTTAGAAAAAATTTTAAGGGCTTGGAAAATTTATTTTCATTTGGTTTTGAGAGTTAAAATTTAGAGGAACTAAAATTGAACTCTTGGGTAAATTTGATTATGGAACTTTTAGCTTGTTTAAGGGTTTTGGAAATTTGGGAAATAGAGAATTTAAAATTTGATAATTGAGTGAATTTGGTATGTTCTTGACACTTAGGTTTTGTTGAGCTCAAGAGTTGAAAAATCGATTTGGAAACCTGTAGAAAAAAAAGTTGAGTTTTTGGGCAAATTGGTTTTGGAACTCATAGGCAAAATTATGGTTTTGCACATTCTGAAAACTTGGGGAAATTGGTGCGAAAAATGGATTTAAAAGTTATGTTTTTGATTGTGTGATTGATTTGAAAATTGAGTGAAGTGTTGGGTGAAAATTTGGAAAACTTTAGGGTTTTTAGAATTTTGGGCAGAATTGAAGTTTGATGAAAATGTGTGTGTTTTTGTCTTCTAAAATCTTGATTAAGGCTTCAAAATGGTTTGCAAGCATCTAGCCTTGATGCTCTTTGAATGGATTAAAGTTTGGAGAAATTCAGCTCTCAACCAATCCAACTCAACCCGCAACTCCACTATCTCAAAATCCTGGTCCTACTGAGATACCGTTTGTGAGTGAAGTTCGTCCACTGGACGTTAAACATGCAAGCCCCCACAAGGCAACAACCTCAAGTCCAATAAATGTCGATGCAGCAAATCTAGAAACTAATGAACGGGTTCGTCCGGCTGAAGAAGAGAATGCTCTTCCAACTGCAGTAAAGGAAGTCAGGGTTGCTGGAAAAAGAACTAAGTCACGAGCATTCAAGGTCACAAACCCAAAGAAGAAACAGAGAGTTGAAGAGAAAGAAGCGACTTTGGAGGATGCTAATCACGCATGTGATCCAGATCCTTTCCTTGATGAAATCTTGGCTGCTCAACCAATGAACGGGGCAACTCCTACTTCTGAGTCCTGACCGGACTGTGCCACTCAATCGCCATAATCATCCACCCATAAGGAACCCATGCCAAAAGAACTCAGAGTCTTCATGGCCAATATTCCAAAGAAGCTCAGACAAAGCATCACATCACTTTCGTTGAAGATACCCAGGATGCTTCAAACCGAAAATGTTGTATATTGTCCAAGTCTACTTCGAGAGCTGCTGGGCCATGATTTCTGCATGAAGGCACGCCTTTGGTCGCCACCTGCTCTTAATGGTATCCAATTCAAGTTTGCAAGGCGAACCAGGTATGACCTCTTTCATCATGATTGGGAACTGTCTGTCTTCAGACACGTTCACATAGCACCATACCATACACATTGACTCATGGCGTTAAAAACGTTGTGATTCAATCTGGATCATGGTCGCTTATACTGATTGCAACAAGACCACAACCCCAACCTTGTCCAACATTTCCAATATCCACACAAAATCACCATCATACACGCTAATTGTACATTTGCTTCAAACAGTCACCATTTCCAAAGACTAGCTGAACCCACCTACAAATCTCGAGGGTACAACTGATGATGCTCCTCAAAACGCACTTCACGAGCATGTTTCCACTGACATCCCTGAAAATTCTCTAAGTGATGTAATCTCCACTGCCCAACCGATATCAGTGGCCTTACCCAAGGACATCTCTCATGAGGAAGTTGCGATTCAAGCACAAGAACATATTAATGTCAATCCTTCTACCGAAGATCAATTTGATGCTAAAGCTAAGCTTGCCTTATTAAAAGAAATACTTGTGGAGGTATGAACCACTCATGCAAAAGAAACTAAGGAGCTGCGAGAAGAGATGAAAAGCCAAAATCAAGCAATTCAACTGTAAGTATAGATAGCAACCTGAGAGGGGGAGTGAATCAGGTTTACCCAATTTTCGCCTTAACAAACCTTCTTACTTTCAAGATAAAGATGATCACAATCGAGTGTAAAAGAAATAAACGTTGCTTGAAAGTAAAGATGAAGATTAGGAGAATGCACACACAGAATTTATCCTGGTTCACCTTCAATCCACCGAAGGCTACGTCCAGTCCCTCAAGAAACCGCTTGAGGATTTATCCACTATTGATCAAAATCTCTTAAAGTGCTTACACCAAGGACCTTAAGAATTTCTATCAACAACCCCTGAAAGCACACCACTTTCAATCCCCGAAAGCAAACCACTTTCAGAACAATCAACCTTCACCAAACCCTACAGTGAATATTCAATCAATCCAGAATGAAGATGAAGAAGAGTTTACAACTGGCCGTATCAATCCTTTAATACAAAAGTGGATTGATCATGAGAGTTATGCTTTAAGACTCTTTAGCATAAGAAGGCTCTCTTGATTCTGAGTTCTTCAAAATATCAACAGCAAATGTGTTCTTTTACAATGAAGAGTAATGAACTCAAAATATAGGCTCTTTGAAAGTTGTAGAACAAAGGCTAAATGAACATGAAAGAGCAATTCAAGAGTAATTTTGGCCTATTTCGTGTGTGTTGTGTTTCTGGACTCAAATGGACTATTTATAGGCATAAGAGATCGTTCATGAACCAACACAATGGTTCATGAAAAGATGCAATTTGTCGAGCATGTAATCGATTACAATACTTAGGTAATCGATTACGCTATCTGACCATTGCTGTTTGAATTACAAATTCAAACGTGTAATCGATTACAAGCAAGCCGTAATCGATTACTTGCCTATGTGTAATCCATTACCTTAAGGGTGTAATCGATTACACTCAAGTCCAAATTCCAGAAACTGAAACCTTTAAGGACGGCTTGAGTTTTTCTACCTCTTTTAAATTATGAAAAGGTTAAACTCAATTAGCTTAAGTATTTTAAAGAGCCTTTATACGAGAGAAGCCTTTAGAAGCATAACTCACCTAACTAAGACTTAGGCAGATATTGAATCATGTTGCACTGTTTCCTCTAAGTCTTCTTTTCTTCTTTTTGTCGATGAGTTTGTCGTCATCAAAACCTCCTCAGCCAGGGTCCGGAGCAAGACCTTCTTCACAATCTCCCCCTTTTTGATGATGGCAAACACATACGTTGGACTTTGCAGATCAGTATGTTGCTTCTTTGTAGGAACTCCTCCTGTCGGATGCAATCTAATGCAACTCCCCTTTTCTGTTTCACTTGTAGCATTCCTGCATATGATCTTTAAAGTGCACAGAGCCTTTCTCCCCCTTTTGACTTCATCAAAAAGAAGAAAAGGCCAAAAGTATACATAGAGGCTAACAAGGAATCTAGACTTATAAAGTACAGGGAGTGCTAACAAGTAATATCATGAAAAACACAAACAGCATACTATATAAATAGTAGAGTCATGAAAGTGCAAGTAATAAACATAGTGCAATCAACAAAAGCACACAATTTAAAAAATTATTACAGACCAAAGAGAATGAAAAAGTCAGAGAAATAAGGAAATCCTAGAAGACTAAGGATCAGCAGAAGAGTCTTCAGGATCCATGGACTCCGGTATCTGAAGATCACGACCATCATCATGGAGCATACATGAGAGTGTGGAAATACCAAAGTTATTAGATATCCCGAGATAAGAGAGGATGGATTTGTCAACCCACTTAAAAGTAGAAGACCGCACATCATACAGTCTTGCTATAGGCACTCCAGAATAGACAAGAAGGCGGGATATGGCCGACGCATATGGGAAGGACTCAGCTTCATCTCTGCACTTGAACATGTGGTTCATAACCAGGAAAGCCCAATTGATTTTATGACAGTGAATAACACCATATAAAATCTTTAATTCTAACTCACTGATGTGAGCCAGATGGTCTTCCTGGGGCAGAAGGACCTGATTGATAAAGTAATGTAGCAAGTGGTTTGTCGTGGTGAGGACATCAACATGGTAGGGACAAGATACGGTATGAGGCGGATGAATCTTCTGAATGTCGGAGGGCCTGAATCGACATAGAGATTGATAAAACAAGTCTTGATTGTAGTCAGGCCAGGGAAAGGGCAGATTTGTGCCTAATTTGGCACCGTTAGAAGGAAGACCCAAACACCGTCCAAGGGTAGTTAGGGAGTATTGAATGGAGACACCTTTGACTGAACTTTTAATGCCATCCCTCATAGTGTCAAGATTACAGTAGAAAACCTTCACAAGTTTTGGGTAATACAGGTTGTTTATGGTAATGAATTCTTCAAGTGCTTGGTTTCTTAAGAGAGCAGGAAATGTATATCCACATTCAACGAAGGAGTCCAAGTCGCCATAAACTGGTTTTCGGATTATTTGATTTATGAACCTAGAGACAAAACGATTTCTTTGGTCTGGTGTATTGAGAAGTCTGGTTAGGTTCATAGGATGTGGAGGTCGGAAAGGAGAGGAAGACATGATTGAATTTGGAAAGAGAGCTGTGTTCAAGATCAAGGTTTCAGGGTTTGGTAAGCAAGAGTTGAAGATGATAGAAATATGACTTGTAAGAGAATTCCCATGTAAATGGCATACTTCGATTATATAAATCGAGCATGTAATCGATTACGGAAGTTATGTAATCGATTACTTGACGGTTTCTAAGGATTTGAAAATCAAAAGAATGAGAGGGAAAGAGATTCTTTTCGAATTTTGAGACTGTTTTGTCTTTGCAATCGATTATTGCAAGAGTAGTAATCGATTACCAGAGGTTTCTAAAAGGCACGAGGACCAGAATTCTTATGTTAATCGATTACAGGATATGTGTAATCGATTACTTAAGACAATTTTCAAGCTCTAAACTGTGTATTCCTATGTAATCGATTACTTAGATTGAAAATCACACATGGTTTCCTCCCTTTGTATAGTTCATAGGGAGTTTTCTTCAGAATAGGTCTAATGAGTACTCTGTTGGATACATAGCAAGCAGTACTTACAGCATCAGCCCAAAAGTATTTTGGAAGGTTGGATTCACTCAGGATGGTCCTTGCTAGTTCTTCAAGTGACCTGTTCTTCCTTTCCACAACACCATTTTGTTGTGGTGTTCTTGGTGCAGAGCAGTTATGTGATATTCCATTTTCATCACATAATTCCTGAAATTGGTGGTTTTGAAACTCTCCACCATGATCACTTCTAATAAAAGAGATCTTCAAAGCCTTTTCATTTTGAACAAGCCTTGCATATCTTTTAAATGCATTGAAGGCTTCGTTCTTATGACGCAAGAATAAAGTCCAAGTGTATCTAGAATAATCATCAACAATAACAAGAGCATAATAATTACCTCCAAAACTTCTAGTCCTTGATGGTCCAAATAAATCCATGTGAAGTAGTTGGAGTGGCCTTGTAGTTGAGACTATATTCTTAGGTTTGAAAGATACTTTGGTTTGCTTCCCTTTTTGACATGCGTCACAAAGCTTATCTTTTTCAAATCTTATCTTTGGAAGTCCAACAACCAGATCATGTTTGACTAGTTTATTTAAATGATCCATGTGAATGTGAGCCAGTCTTCTATGCCAAAGCCATGAATCATTGTTGTTCTTGGCTAACAAGCATCTAACATTGGATGGAATTTCATCCAAGGATATCATGAAGACTTTATTGACTTTGTATCCAGAGAACTTGATTTCTCTAGTTCTCACATCCTTTACCACACAGATATCATTTATAAACCCGACTTTCAAACCTTTGTCACAAAGTTGACTGATACTTAGAAGATTATGCTTCAAACCATCAACATATAGAACCTTGTCAATGACGGTTTGAGGGGGTGTGCCTATTCTTCCAATGCCAAGTATCTTCCCTTTCTCATTATTTCCATATGTGACATAACCTTTTTCTCTAGGCATAAGAAATGAGAACTTTGTTTTGTCTCTTGTCATGTGTGAGGAGCAGCCACTATCAAGATACCATAAGTCCTTTGCTGCTTTCATGCACACCTACATGACAAAGTTTAGACTTGGGAGTTAGGTACCCAATTTGTTTTGGGTCCTTCTATGTTAGTAACTTTCTTAACCCATACATACTCTTTATTTGGTACTCCTACATTCTTATAATAACATCTATCTGGAGTATGTCCTACTTTGTTACAATAAGTACATGAATATTTATTGTAACCTGATGTTTGCCTAGGAGTAGGATAGAACTTCTTAGGAGGTCTATGATAATAATTCTTCCTATTGTTCATACTCCTAAAAGAACTAGTCTTAGAATTTTCAAAAGATCCTTCCACTTTGTTTGGTTTAACAAAGATGGTTTTCTTGACTTCTTTTGTCTTTGGGTGAGATGTATATCCTAGACCAACCTTATTGTTTGAGTGTCTTTGTACACTTAGGATATCATCTAACTTCTGTTTTCCTTTGTTGAAGTTATGAACCCTTTGTTGAAGATTATCTATCTTCTCTTCTAAAGAACTGCACTTAGTACATTCATGTGGAATGTCTAATTTAGATTTCACTATGTCTAGTTCTTCCTGTAGGAATCTACATTTAACTTCTAAAGAGGAAATTATAGCATTTTGCTTACTACTAACTTTAGAGAAACTTTGACATAATTTAAACACATTCTCTATAGCAAATTCTAAATCATGAAATGAAATAACATTGCCACTAACCTGAATATCCTCAGCATCTGAGTCATGTGAAGCCATTAATGCAACTTGTGCTTCTTCCTTTTCAGAGTCGGATGATGAACTCACTTCATTTTCATCCCAGGCAATGTATGCTCTTCGAGTAGTTTGATCTTTCTTTACAAACTTAACCTTCAAAAAATGTTTATTCTTTTGAAGGTTTGGACATTCCAACTTGATATGTCCCAGTTTTCCACATTCATGTTAGTCTAGATAGCAACCTGAGAGGGGGGGTGAATCAGAGTTGCCCTGATTTTCGCGTAATAGTACAAAATGACTTTCAGCGCAATTAGAGTTGTAACGTAAGAACGTTATTGCAGTGGAATATTGTAATTGCTTGAAAGTAAAAGATGAAGGATAAGAAGAACACACAGGGATTTTATCCTGGTTCACCTTCAATCCCAGAAGGCTACGTCCAGTCCTCTGATCACACAGAGATTTTCCACTATACCAGAAAGCAAACCACTTTCTGAAAATCACCGCTCACTGAATCACACAGTGAACTGATTACAACCCTCAGAACAGATCACACAGTCTGAGTCAAACCCTTTACTGAATTCCACAGTAAAGTCAGAACCCCTCAAAAAGATTACTACTTTCCGAAGAACCACTCCACTGAATCCCACAGTAAAGATTTACAATGATCAAGATTTCTTACAAGTTCTTACACCAAGAACCCTAAGAACTCTTGTCAACCCTCAGATGGCAAACCACCAACTGATGACGCCGAAACCTACGGCGGACTTTGAATCAAACCCAATTCAAAGGACCCTTTCCACTATCACCGAACCTACGATGGACTTTGAGTCAAACTCGATTCAAAGAACCTTTTTACAACCATCGAACACCACGATGGACATTTTTACAACCACCGAAAACCACGGTGAATGAATCAACTTGATTCAAGAGATGAAGAAGAAGATGCCTTTACAATGGCTGATTCAATCCTTTAGACAAGATGGATTGATCTTAGTTTGTATGCTCCAGGCAATTACAATGAAGGATCTTCCATTCTGAGTTTCTCAAAAGATGAACAACATGAGTGTTCTTATTAAAATGAGAGAACAGAAACTCAGAATGATGACTTTAATGAATATGAAAGTTATGGACCAAGTCATTAATGTTTATGAGTGTCTAAGGACTTTATATAGGCACTAGAGGTCGTCCATGAACCAACACAACCTTTCCCAATCGTTTTGAGACATAATGGTTCATGAAAAGACACATCTGTCGACTTGGTAATCGATTACAGAAGCCTGGTAATCGATTACATCATGCCGTTGAAGTTTGAATTCAAAATTCAAACTTGGTAATCGATTACATACATGTGGTAATCGATTACACACATCCTGTAATCGATTACACACATCGGTAATCGATTACAGACAGTCCAGAACTCAGTTTTTGACTGTTTAAAACCTAATTGAGTGTTCCTACCAATTTTAACTTGTGAGAACATATCGTACTCAATTAATTGTTCTTTTATGAGCCTTCAAGTGCAATTAAACCTTAATAAAGCATAGCACACTAAGTTGACTAGACTTACTAAACGCAAGAACCTTCATGTTTGATCTTTGACGTTCCGAGCCGGTTCTTGAAGTCTTTCTCTTCTGAAGTCTTCTTGAAGTCTTCTTGAAGTCTTCTTGAAGTCTTTCTTCTTTTTGTTCCTTTCTTTCTTGAAGTCTTCCTTTTCTTTTCTGAAGTCTTTCTTCTTTTTGTGATGTGTTTGTCTTCATCAAAACCTCAGCCGAGTCCAAGGACGAGACCTGATTTACAATCTCCCCCTTTTTGATGATGACAAACATTATGCTTGAGCATTGAGAGATCAATAGACTTTCTTTCTTGTCTTGTATCTCCCCCTTGGTTTTGCAATTATATCTCCCCCTTTGTTTTCAAATGAAGCACAGTATCCTGAAAAATGATCAAGCATACACAAGACTTTTCTCCCCCTTTTGACATCATCAAAAAGAAGATAAAGCCATACAAAATATTCCAGGATAATAGAAATAAAGAGAAGCATATTATACAACAGAACTATTCTCCCCCTTTTTGTTCCACTTGTAGCTTTCCTTGTATACGGACCCTTTCTCCCCCTTTTGACTTCATCAAAAGGAAGATGAGTCCAAACATACTCCACATATGCTAACAAGTAGTATAGACATTTTAAAACGTAGGGAGTGGGGGTAAGCAAGATAGAATTTTGAAGTTTATGCATCACACGCAATTTAAAGCATAACCATAGAAGTTCAGAATGCATAATTAAGCGTGCAAGTAGAAACCAAAACATCCAAAAGATATGTCTAAACTATTACAACCCAAAAAAATAGAAATAGTCTAGAAGTCTTCAGAATCATCAGAGGAATGGAGAGAAGAATGAGTCATCTGATCGACACGAAGGCTTAGACTGTCCATATCTGCACGCAAAGTAGTGTACATGGACTCTACCCGGCCTTCCATGCGATCAAAGCGCTGGTTGATGAAATGCTTCATGCTATCAATATGCGAAAGAATAAGCTGTGTAGAAGCATCGGTACCAGCAGATGACGAAGGAGCACTCTCAAATGGAGAAAAGAACGTTGCAGGAGTAGGAGCAGGAGGATCCTCAGATGTCAGGTCAGATTTGTTCCTGAAGGACCCATCAACATCCTGAATGAACCCCATCTTGTTCAGAATGTTCAGATCGATGCGCTGAGCCTTACCATCCATTTTAACAGAGTACTCACCATGAGTATAAACACCCTTCTTCTTCAGAATGATAGAAATTGCAGAAGCAAATGGAAGAGGGCTAGTTCTTTCCTTGTGCAGCATCATGTGTATCATTACCAAATAAGCCCAATTAATAAACTTTTGATTAATCATGCCATATAGAATTTGTAACTCTAGATCGCTTATCTGAGCATGATTAGAACTCTGAGGTAAGATCACATAACTGAGAAGATAGTGAAGCAATCTGTTTTCCACAGTGAGAAACCCAACAGCAAGGGTGTCTCTAGAACGGTTTGCATCAACCCTCTGCTTCTTAGACTGAATTTGCTCTTCAGTGAAGCGACATAGAGACAAATAAAATGATCTCTTATCATAATCTTCCCATGGGCAAGGCAATTCAGAACCTAATTTTGCTCCGGTGCTAGGAATAGAAAGACATTCTCCCAACTCATCAAGGGTCATAGATATGTCAATACCCTTGACAGATGTGCAGATTTTGCCACCACGCTTAATCAGGTTACAGTAAAAGACTCTGAAAAGTTCAGTATATAATTTACCTTTAATTTCTATGAACGAGTCAAGTCCCTGATCATCAAACAGAGTGGGAAATGTCATCCCTGCTGCCATGAAGGAATCCAGGGCTCCATACTTTGGTGTGAGGACTGGCCGATCAAGAAAGTGAGCAAGAAAGTGTTGCTTCTGTTCTTCGGTAGCCAACAGCCTCGAGAGGTCCAAAGCATCCATGGATGGGTTCTTAGAACAATGAGGTTTTCGTGAGGAAGAAGCCATGGAAGCTGAAATTTGAAGAATTTCGAGTTCTAGGGTTTGACAGGACCAAATTGGGGCTTTTTAATCCAGACCAATTCAACAACAATTGGTAGGATGAGTAGATAGAGACAAAGATTAGGAGCAAAACCCACAAAGAATTCTTGAAAACGAACAAGAATTGTGGAAGATATGGGAAAAAGGACTTGCAGGTGTCGCACGAGAGAGGGAAGGAAACAGAGTTGGTTGTAATCGATTAAGAGTAGAAGAACCCAGAAATATATATATTATCAGGCATGTAATCGATTACACCTTCTATGTAATCGATTACATGTAAGGAAATTTGAATAATAATTCAAATTCGAGGAGGTAATCGATTACACTGCATGGGTAATCGATTACCCTCCTTTTTGGAAAAGAAACAGGGCCAATATAATCCCTGTAATCGATTACTAAGTCTATGTAATCGATTAACATAACTAAAAACTTGAAATTCCAGAAATGATAAGCACTGCATAAAGAATATATCTACTAGAGAACTATAATGGAAATGCAGATGCCTAAGAATGCATTACTATTCAACTTAATGTCCTTTTGAAAGATGTAAGGTTTTTAGAATTCTTATTACTAATACCATATTTTAATATTGTGTCTTGAAAGACCATCCTTTGTATATGACAATTATGATCACAAGGTCTTCAAGTACACTTGCACAGTAAGCTTTAATGGCATTTTCTAGATACCCAATTGTCCTTGGGTCCGTTTGTTACTAACTTTCACATCCCATATGAATCTTTCATTGGCGACTCCCTTGTTTCTTTGATGACTAGGAGAATAATAGGTACACTTAACTATCATGTTAGGCACTTTCTCTTTAAGATAATATAAAGATTTGATATATGCCTTTCTAAGTTGAACACCACTATGTACCTTCCTTACCCTATCAAGGTTATATGAACTTCTTTGTCTAAAAGTGATTTTCTTAACATCACTAGGATGACTATGATTGGATAAACCTAAATCACTTTTATGAAAAGGCATGTCTTTGATTATATAACAACTTATCCATATCATCTGTTCCTTGGTTTACCACTTGTGTTAATTCATCAATCCGTGATTCAAGGGTTATGCATGGATCTAAAGATGTAAAAACACTTTGAATATCTATTCTAGATTTTACTTGATCTAACTCATCTTGCATGCTTTTAGTTTTACTTTGTAGAGATGAGATAATCCTACTTTGATATGCATATACTTCATAAAAACTCAAGAAACTATCATGCAATCTATCAAAGATTCTTTGTAATTTATCATATGAAATTGCATTACTAACCTCTTCATTTCGAACATTAGAATGATGTGTTGCCATCAAAGCGAGACATACTTCTCCATTTTCTGAATCGGATGATGAACTTGCTTCATTGTCTTCCAAGTTTGTCTTCTTTGTTTTGGAGGAAAAGTTCCAGAGAGTGTGGACAAGGGTTCTATATTTGATAATCTCTACTGGAATGACTAATTCATCATGATCTATATAAGTGTTTGATCCTCATTGATGTGGCTATTACTATGCAATCATCCAAGTCATATTTATTCAGAGGTTCTTTGTAGAACTTGGATTGATTGATGAACATCCCTTTTTCTCTAGGTATGAGATATAAATTTTTTGTTTTGTCTCCAATCATGTGTGATGAGCAGTCATTATAATGATACCATAAATCCTTTGCTGCTTTCATGCACACTTACAAAACAAATTCTTCAGAAGGGAAAGTTAGGTACCCAATTTTCTTTGGGTCATAGGTTATTGGTTGTCTTCTCCACCCACATATATTGTCCACTTGATATTCCTATATTCCTATAATAACATCTACTAGAGGTATGTCCTATTCTATTGCAATAACTACAAGCATATTGTCTATAACCTTCATTATATCTAAGCATATCACAATGTCTCCTAGGTTGTCTTGGAACATTTTGAGAATAATTCTTATAGTTCATATTTCTAGAAGAACTAGCATCCATGTATAACATCTAATTTAGATTTAACATCATCTAATTCCTTGTGAAGCATTTGACGTTTTTCTTCTAAAGATGAAATAATAGCATTTTGTTTAACACTAACTTTAGAAGCATTACGACACATCTTAAAAAGACTTTCTATAGCATATTCTAAATCATTAGAAGAAGAAGTACTGGTACTAACCTGGATATTTTCCTTGTCAGAATTCTGAGATGCCATTAATGCAAGGTATGCTTCTTCCTTCTCTGATTCTGAGTCTGAACTTACGTCATTGTCATCCCAAGCGATGTATGCTCTTCTGGAGTTTGAATTCTTCTTTTCAAACTTCTCTTTTAGTCCATGCTTCTTCTTTTCTTTGTAAGAAACTTCGAAAATTCCTGACTATTAAGACCATGTTCTCATCATCTTCTGACTCTGCATCATATTCATTATGGATGCTTTCTTTGGTTTTTAGAGCAATAGGCCAATGTCTCTTTCGAAGAGAGATAACAGTGTCCTTTGGTTGCCATGCTCTTGTAAGGGATCTTAACACTTTCATGTTTACGACATAATTTGAGAATTCCTTACCAAAAGCAATCAAGTGGTTCGTTATATGTGTGAGCCGCTTTTGCATATCAAGTATGCTTTCTCCAGGCAACATTCTGAACATCTCATATTCTTGTAATAGAGTATTGATCTTGGATCTTTTGACTTCATCAGTCCCTTCGTGTCTTTTAAGTCATGTTGAATTTTCTTCTTTTCTTCGTCACTCCATGTGCTTTCTGGTTTTGGTTGTGAACTTCCTTCAACTTCTACTACAGGCACAAAGGGATCTTCTTCAATGGCTTTCCAGATTCCCGCGTCTAATGACTTTATGAAGATTTTCAACTTGATATTCCAGAAGTCATAGTGTTCTCCATTGAAGAATGGTGGCCTGTTTATGTTGAATCCTTCACTGGTGCTTGTTGTAGATGAGGATGCTATCTTCCCGGATCTTAGGAGCAAATTACCTAATCTTACGCTCTGATACCAATTGTTAGTCTAGATAGCAACCTGAGAGGGGGGGTGAATCAGAGTTGCCCCGATTTTCGCGTAATAGTACCAAATGACTTTCAGCGCAATTAGAGTTGTAACGTAAGAACGTTATTGCAGCAGAATATTGTAATTGCTTGAAAGTAAAAGATGAAGGATAAGAAGAAAACACAGGGATTTTATCCTGGTTCACCTTCAATCCCAGAAGGCTACGTCCAGTCCTCTGATCACACAGAGATTTTCCACTATACCAGAAAGCAAACCACTTTCTGAAAATCACCGCTCACTGAATCACACAGTGAACTAATTACAACCCTCAGAACAGATCACACTGTATGAGTCAAACCCTTTACTGAATTCCACAGTAAAGTCAGAACCCCTCAGAAAGATTACTACTTTCCGAAGAACCACTCCACTGAATCCCATAGTGAAGATTTACAATGATCAAGATTTCTTACAAGTTCTTACACCAAGAACCCTAAGAACTCTTGTCAACCCTCAGATGGCAAACCACCAACTGATGACGCCGAAACCTGTTAGTACAGATAGCAACCTGAGAGGGGGGGTGAATCAGTGTTGCCCCGATTTTCGTCTTACTGAAAATGTTACTTTCAAGATGATGATAATCACGAGACGATTGTTGTGATTGCAGCGGAATAGAGTATTGCTTGAAAGTAAAAGATGAAGGATGAAGGAAATAACACACAGAGTTTTATCCTGGTTCACCTTCAATCCACCGAAGGCTACGTCCAGTCCCTCAAAGAAACCCTTTGAGGATTTTTCCACTATTGATAAAAATCTCTTAAAAGTTCCTAGTCCAAGGACCCCAATAATTTCTACCAATGCCCTGTGAAAGCAAACCACTTTCAAGAGCCCCTGAAAGCAAACCGCTTTCAGTTCCTGAAGGCAAACCACCCTCAGACCTTGAAGGCTAAACCACCTTCAATCAATACCCTGAAAGTATACCACTTTCAGTGACAACAACCCTTCACCGAATACCACGGTGAAAACTCAATCTTACAGAAAGAGATGAAGAAGAGTTTACAATTTGGCTGTATCAATCCTTTAACATGAAAATGGATTGATCATGAGAAATTATGATTTAAGGCTTTTAAGCATAATACAATTCTGAGTTCTTCAAGATATGAACAACTAAAGTGTTCTTATAGACATGAAGATCATGAACTCAGAATTTAGGCTCTAAAATGTTTAAGTTCTAAAAGATGAACTAATTTTGACAAAGCTTTGGCCTAATGTTGTTTTCTCATGTGTTGTGTGTTGTCTCTTGTGTTCTGGACTCAAATGGACTTTATATAGGCAAGGGAAACGTCCTTGAACCATCACAACCCTTTTCAAAAGTTTTGGGACACAATGGTTCATGAAAAGATGTAACTTTTCGTTATGGTAATCGATTACATCACTTAGTGTAATCGATTACACTAATAGCCGTTTCAGTTTGAATTTGAATTTCAAACATGTAATCGATTACAAACAACAAGTAATCGATTACTTGCCTAGGTGTAATCGATTACCAGAATCCTGAAATCGATTACACTGAAGTCCATCCTCCAGAAACTTGATCCTTTGAGATCGGCTTAAGGTTTTCTACTTCTTTTAAGTTATGAAAACACTTAGCTTGATTAGTTTAGGTGTTTTAAGAGCCTTTGTGCTTTAATAGACCTTTAGAAGCATAACTCACCTAAACTAAGACTTCTAGACTATTGATGAACTTTGTAGCGTTGTTTCTTCGAAGTCTTCTTTTCTTCTTTTTGTTGATGAGTTTGTCGTCATCAAAACCACAGCTAGGGTCAGGAGCAAGACCTTCTTCACAATCTCCCCCTTTTTGATGATGGCAAACGCATTCTTGATACTTGAAGATCATATTGGCAATTTTGTTGAAGAACTCCTCCTGATTTATGTAATCTAGTATTTCTCCCCCTTTCTAATGGACTTGTTGAAATCCTGCATATGATCTTTAATAGCACAGAACCTTTCTCCCCCTTTTGACTTCATCAAAAAGAAGAAAAGGCCAAAGGGACAGGCATATATATCCATACAAGTATATTGCAAAATAAAGCATGGGGGTATGGGGGTAAAGATGTAAAACAAGAATAAAACACAATCATCCAAACATAGCAAATAAACGAAAACATCCAACAGTGCAGTAGAGAGTTTTAAACTAGGCTATTACAGACCAAATAAACCAAGTAGTCAACGAAACACATAAACAAGTCTAAAGATCAAATTCATCAGAGGAATCAAAAGAATCATGGGGAGAGGGAGCCATGCGATCAACACGAAGACTGAGACGATCCATATCCGCACGGAGAGTGTTGTACATGGACTCGACCCGACCTTCCATGTGATCGAACCTTTGATCAAAGTGTGTCTGCATATCAGTCAGATGAGAAAGGATGAGTTGTGTAGAAGCATCAGCATCTGCAGAGGACGAAGTTCCTCCCTCAGAGGATGGTGGACAGAAAGTAGCAGGGGCAGGAGTCTGGGTAGTGTCAGGACCCAAGTCTGATTTGTGCCTGAACGTACCATCAATATCTCTGAAAATCCCCATCTTGTTCAGAATTTCCATATCAATCCTCTGAGCCTTAGCATCCATGACCTGTGCATACTCTCCATGTGTAGAAATTCCAAAGTTCTTTAGAATGAGAGTAATAACAGGAGCATAAGGAAGAGGCCCAGTTCGGTCCTTATGAAGCAGCATATGTATCATAACCAAGTAAGCCCAATTAATAGCTTCATTATGCTTCAAACCATATATGATTTGCAACTCTAAATCACTAATCTGAGCATGGTTAGAGGATTGAGGAAGAAGAACATAGCTTATCAGATAATGGAGCAAACGATCCTCTACAGTGAGATATCCAACACCGAGAATATCCCTAGAACGGTTAACCTCCGTTCGCTGCTTCTCCAATTGTATCTCTTCCTCAGAGAAACGACACAGAGATAGATAAAATGACTTTTTGTCATAATCAGCCCATGGACATGTAATCTCCGGGCTAAGTCGTGTTCCAACATAGGGAATTGTCAGAAGAGTTCCCAATTGTTCTTGAGTCAAAGAAATATCAACCCCTTTGACTGATGAGCAAATTTTTCCACCCCTCTTGACCAAATTACAGTAAAATACTTTGACCAATTCAGGATAATACGTACCCGTTAAGCCAAGAAATTCATCAAGTCCTTGAAAATCAAGGAGAGAAGGGAAGAGAAGACCAGCATTGATGAATGAATTCATGTCAGCATACTTGGGAGGAAGAATCGGTCTTTCCAAGTAATAAGCCAAGAACCGTTCCTTTTGTTCCTCCGTGACAAGAAGACGTGAAAGGTCAAGAGTGTTCATGGATAGGTTCTTTGAATCAAACCCGATTCAAAGAACCTTTTTACAACCATCGAACACCACGATGGACATTTTTACAACCACCGAAAACCATGGTGAATGAATCAACTTGATTCAAGAGATGAAGAAGAAGATGCCTTTACAATGGCTGATTCAATCCTTTAGACAAGATGGATTGATCTTAGTTTGTATGCTCCAGGAAATTACAATGAAGGCTCTTCCATTCTGAGTTTCTCAAAAGATGAACAACATGAGTGTTCTTATTAAAATGAGAGAACAAAAACTCATAATGATGACTTTAATGAATATGAAAGTTATGGACCAAGTCATTAATGTTTCTGAGTGTCTAAGGACTTTATATAGGCACTAGAGGTCGTCCATGAACCAACACAACCTTTCCCAACCGTTTTGAGACACAATGGTTCATGAAAAGACACATCTGTCGACTTGGTAATCGATTACAGAAGCCTGGTAATCGATTACATCATGCCGTTGAAGTTTGAATTCAAAATTCAAACTTGGTAATCGATTACATACATGTGGTAATCGATTACACACATCCTGTAATCGATTACACACATCGGTAATCGATTACAGACAGTCCAGAACTCAGTTTTTGACTTTTTAAAACCTAATTGAGTGTTCCTACCAAGTTTAACCTATGAGAACATATCGTACTCAATTAGTTGATCTTTTATGAGCCTTCAAGTGCAATTAAACCTTAATAAAGCATAGCACACTAAGTTGACAAGACTTACTAAACACAAGAACCTTCATGTTTGATCTTTGACGTTCCGAGCCGGTTCTTGAAGTCTTTCTTCTTTTTTTTCCTTTCTTTCTTGAAGTCTTCCTTTTATTTTCTGAAGTCTTTCTTCTTTTTGTGATGTGTTTGTCTTCATCAAAACCTCAGTCGAGTCCAAGGACGAGACCTGATTTACAATTCAAAGCATGTGAATTTTGAGAAGAGGAAGGCTCACTATTCCTTTGGAAAGTTCTGTTATTGTTAAACTTCATACCTTTCCTTTTGCATAGCTTTCCAAGATTCTTCACTAGAAGATTCATATTTTCATTCACGTCTTCTTCAGAATCTGCATCATAATCATCTTTGATGCTTTCCTTTGCCTTTAGACAAATGGATTGATATTACTTCTCATGTTTTTCATGTTCCTCCAAACGATTCAACTCCAATTCATGTTCTTGGAGTTTTCCAAAAAGAGTTGCAAGAGTCATATTAGACAAACTCTTTTTTTTGGAAATCGTCGTAACCTTTGGTTGCCATGCTCTTGTAAGTGATCTTAGAACTTTCATGTTTAAGTCACTTCTGGAAAGTTGTTTACCAAGTGCAATCAAATGGTTAGTCAAATGAGAAAATCGTTTTTGCATATCCAATACCATTTCTCCAGGAAGCATTCTGAACATTTCATATTCTTGAGATAGGGTATTGATCTTTGATCTCTTGACTTCATCTGTTCCTTCATGAGTTACCATCAATGTATCCCATATTTCTTTTGACGTTGTGCATGTTGAAACTCTGAAGAATTCATCCATGCCAAGAGCAGATGTAAGGATATTCATTCCTTTGAGATCATACTGAACCTTCTTCTTTTCTTCTTCACTCCATGTGTTTTCTGGTTTTGGTTATCTGCTATCACCCACTTCATTCATAGGTATAAACGGACCTTCTTCAATGGTTTTCCATACTTCCAAGTCCAATGACCTTATAAAGTTTTTCATCTTAATCTTCCAGAAGTCATAGTGGTATCCATTGAAGTATGATGGCCTGTTTATGTTGAATCCCTCACTAATTCCATGACTAGAAGAGGATGCCATCTTCTCCCGGATCATAGGAGCAAATTACCTAAACTTACGCTCTGATACCAATTGTAAGTATAGATAGCAACCTGAGAGGGGAGGTGAATCAGGTTTACCCAATTTTCGCCTTAACAAACCTTCTTACCTTCAAGATAAAGATGATCACAATCGAGTGCAGCGGAAATAAACGTTGCTCGAAAGTAAAGATGAAGATTAGGAGAATGCACACACAGAATTTATCCGGGTTCACCTTCAATCCACCGAAGGCTACGTCCAGTTTCTCAAGAAACCCCTTGAGGATTTATCCACTATTGATAAAAATCTCTTACAAGTGCTTACACCAAGTACCTTAAGAATTTCTATCAACAACCCCTGAAAGCACACCACTTTCAGTCCCTGAAAGCAAACCACTTTTAGAACAATCAACCTTCACCAAACCCTACGGTGAATATTCACTCAATCCATAATGAAGATGAAGAAGAGCTTACAACTGGTCGTATCAATCCTTTAATACACAAGTGGATTGATCATGAGAGTTATGCTTTAAGACTCTTTAGCATAAGAAGGCTCTCTTGATTCTGAGTTCTTCAAAATATGAACAGCAAATGTGTTCTTTTAAAATGAAGAGTAATGAACACAGAATATAGGCTCTTAAGTTGTAGAACAAAGGCTAAATGAACATGAAAGAGCAATTCAAGAGTAATTTTGGCCTATTTCGTGTGTGTTGTGTTTCTGGACTCAAATGGACTATTTATAGGCATAAGAGATCATTCATGAACCAACACAACCCTTCCCAAACGATTTGAGACACAATGGCTCATGAAAAGATGCAATCTGTCGAGCATGTAATTGATTACAGTACTTATGTAATCGATTACGCTATGTGACCGTTGCTGTTTGAATTTCAAATTCAAACGTGTTATCGATTACGAGCAAGCTGTAATCGATTACTTGCTTATGTGTAATCAATTACCCTGAGGGTGTAATCGATTACACTCAAGTCCAAATTCCAGAAACTGAAACCTTTAAGGACGGCTTGAGTTTTTCTACCTCTTTTAAATTATGAAAAGGTTAAACTCAATTAGCTTAAGTATTTTAAAGAGCCTTTATACTAGAGAAGCCTTTAGAAGAATAACTCACCTAACTAAGACTTAGGCAGATATTGAATCATGTTGCACTGTTTCCTCTAAGTCTTCTTTTCTTCTTTTTGTCAATGAGTTTGTCGTCATCAAAACCTCAGCCATGGTCAGGAGCAAGACCTTCTTCACATCAACAAGCCATCGAGGAGCAGATGAATGCCAAGTTTGGGACGGTGCAAGCAACACTAAACCAACTGTTTGATCATCTGAAGAAGCCGCCTAATTCCTAAACTAACAGTCTTTTAATTTGAACAATTTTACTTTTACTTTTTGCTGCAGTTTTGGTTCTATACATTTATCTATATCTGATTCAGTCCTACTTCTGATCTTATTGCTTTAACTGCCATAATTTTCTTTTTGATAATGCCAAAGGGGGAGAAGAAAAATCATAGAGAAAAAGGTTAGAGAAACAGCTAAGTAAAAATTAGAAGAGATTGACCTTGACCTAGACCTAGGTTAAAGACCAACAAAAAAAAAACGTGTAAAAAGGGGAAGAAAGATAGGAGAAAATGAAGCATCAGTTAAGGGGGAGTAAACTAGAAACTAAGGTTATAGAAAACTTGAACTGAGAAAAAATATCAAATTTAGGGGGAGCAAGTAGAAATAAACTTTAGGAGGTTAAGTCATTTGTCTTAGAGGACGTTTAAAAAAAAAAATAACTCAGAAGTACACAATGTTTTCGTCCGCCAAATAACCAATGATAACATATTAGAAATCTCATATTCACTAAAAATAACGTCAAGATTTCGTATGCAAAAAGTATCAAGATCGATCATATTTTTGTAGATAATGAATTTTTTTTAAAAAAAAAACAATCTATTTGTGAAACTGAAAACATTCGCTCTAAAGAATATATATATATATCAACATTTTCTCAAAAGAAATTGTCATTATCAAAAAGGGGGAGATTGTTAGATTCAAATAATTACTATGTTTTGATAATTAACAATTTCTTTATAATATGATATTTCTGAGGCAGAATTCCTAACTTGCTGAATATCTTTATGTCCAACAAAAACTATCCTCATAAAGGACTGCATAAAACCACAAGGCATTATCAAGTCACAGAAATATAAGACAGGCTATATAAGTGGAAATCGTCCGGGTCCTCACTGAAGAACAACTGCATACGTTTTCAAGAGGAACTGTCTGAAGGCATAAAGAAAGCAATCAAGTAGAGACAGTCCGACGACTCACTAAAGATCAAGCTTGCCTAAAAGTAAACAGATATCCTTTGGGAAGCACTAAAGAAACTATGATCATTCAACACCAAAAGTGCATGAGATAAAGTTGAAACAATCCGATGCTTGAATACACTGACCAACAGGAAGACTGTTTTGGTCAAAGAAGAATAAGTCTAGCCACAAGCTTGAAGAAAGGTCTCCAGCTTTGAAGTCTCTCTAGCTCCTATGAAAAATAATTGGATGACAATCCATTCAAGAGGAGAACTCCAACAGAAGCACAAAAGAAGGAAGCGTCCAGCCACCTGCATAGCAAGAACAATCTGAAAGATGAGAGAGTTCAGCATAAGAAAGCTCGTCCGCCTATACAGTACAGTTGACAACTTACAAAGTGATGAACTTCTGAGAAATTCTGTAAAGACTGCGTCCGCCATGTCATGATGAAGACTACGTCTGCCCAAAGCATCAGAGTGCTCAAAAGACATAAATGCCAGAAAGCATGTTTGTCATGAAGTTATGAAGAAACAGTTCGGCAGAAGCATTAAAGAAATTGTTCTACAAAATTCTAAAGAATTCATCCATCATAATTGTTTCTTGTTTTAAAGATCATCTACCTCGTCAGCGCATTAAATGAAGCACTGTTGATTGCAGAAAGAAGAAAATGACATAATCAATATTATATTCCTCGGTTCCTCTGCTCTTCTGCTTTTCCTCAAATCAAGCTGATATTGCGGAACCAACGGTGTGAATTTCTGAACATCGTACCTTCCTCAACGTTCAAATTCAAATTTCTGATCAAAGCATTTAATGATCATTAGCTGGCATGCACTGGGATATTATGTTCAAACAAAAGCCCAAAGCTAAACACGAAAACGAGCCAGACGATGTCAATACAAGCAATTAATGCTTGACAGAACGCATTTAATGCTGATCCAGAATTACAGAATTAGCCGTTACTCACAAGGAAGCAGGAGCACTAACGGATCTATTTTCTCTTCTTCGTCAAAGCTTAATGAAGACTTTATACTGAAGATATATATAGAGAAGTCAGCTTCCAAAACAACTTGGAGACTTGAATACAACATATTGCATATTTCAACCAGTTGCCCAAAGAACCAAGCTTCCATTGGTTCAAACTCAGAAAGCTTCAAGCCATTCTTTAACTGAGCTAAGTCGTCCACTTGTGTGAAGAATTCATAGAGTGTCACTCTTATTTTAAGTCACACACAAAACAAAGCAAAGAACCTTAAACTCATATCCTCTCTGTAATCTGAGCTTCATCTTTCTACCCACTCTTACTGAAGAGAATATTTGTAGAAAAACAAACCCAATTTGTAAAGGGAATCAGGAGCAGTCCTGTAGAATACTAGTGAGGAGAAGTCCTGGAGAATACTTGAAAGGAGAAGTCCTGAGAATACTAGGAGAAGTCCTGTAAAATACTTGATAGGAGAAGTCCTTCTAATACTGGGAGAAGTCCCTGAGAATACTTGTACTATTTTGATGAAATAGTGGAAAATCTTGGTGTAGACAAGGACTAGACGTAGCCCTGTCGATTATGGGGGATAACCAGGATAAATATCATGTGTGCTTTAATTTTCTGTTCTACGATTAATTTTCCGCTGCGTACACACACACTTTAACACTCTTTGAAAACTAATAATTGTGATGTATTAAAAGAAGAAGTTTTCAAAAATCACACACACAATTCAAACCCCCCCATTTCTTGTGTGTTTCTTACACTATCATCTCCTTGCCAAAATCTTCGCTCCATTCTAAATTCGTCCGTCGAACTACCATTTACCAAGACCGACACTGATGTCAATTGTAGGCAGCAACTAATCAATTTAATCCATTTATCACAAAACCCCAATCTGCGCATCATAAAGTAGAGGAAGTCCCAACTAACTGAATTGTAGGCCTTTTCGAAGTCTACCTTGAACACCATACACTCCTTCTTCTTACGTTTAGCCTCATCCACAACTTCATTAGCCACAACCACACTGTCAAGCATAGACCTTCCCCCTATAAAAGCTTACTTTTGTTCATCAATTACTCTCCCCAACACCAATCTCAACCATTTAACCAGCACCTTAGACACAATTTTGTACAGACAACACACAAGGGAGATGGGTCTAAACTCAAAAAGTTGTAAGTATAGATAGCAACCTGAGAAGGGGGGGTGAATCAGGTTTACCCAATTTTCGCCTTAACACACCTTCTTACTTTCAAGATAGAGATGATCACAATTGAGTGCAACAGAAATAAACATTGCTTGAAAGTAAAGATGAAGGTTAGGAGAATGCACACACAGAATTTATCCTAGATCACCTTCAATCTACCGAAGGCTACGTCCAGTCCCTCAAGAAACCCCTTGAGGATTTTTCCACTATTGATAAAAATCTCTTACAAGTGCTTACACAAAGTACCTTAAGAATTTCTATCAACAACCCCTGAAAGCAAACCACTTTCAGTCCCTGAAAGCAAACCACTTTCAGAACAATCAACCTTCATCGAACCCTACGGTGAATATTCACTCAACCAGAATGAAGATGAAGAAGAGTTTACAACTGGCTGAATCAATCCTTTAATACACCAATGGATTGATCATGAGAGTTATGCTTTAAGACTCTTAGCATAAGAAGGCTCTTTCAATTCTGAGTTCTTCAATATATGAACAGCAAAAGTGTTCTTTAAACAATGAAGAATATGAACTCTGTAACACCCGGAATTTTCCCCAGTAATTAAATAATTATTTAATTATTCCAAGGTAGTGTTTGGACCCGCTCAGCGGCATCGACAAGCGATATCGTCGGCCGAAGTATCGATGAAGTATTCTTGCGACACTTGGTAGGAAACCAAGCTAGACCTGACTTTGAGTTCGGACGAGAATTAGACGTTCTCACTATCACCACGACGATCAGTGGAAAATTTCGTGAAGAATGACTGTAATATTGATATGGTTTCCTCCCGGAGCCCGGGAAGGATTTTTCGCGCTAACGGGACTTTTAGCCGAAACTTCAACAGGTGAAACGGATGACTTCGGGACCCCGGATCGAGAATCTAAAAAGCTCCAAACGATTTCGTTTGGCGTTTTGAGACCAATTTTGTGCAGAAGATTTTTATGAATAGTAACTCGGGGAATAGTGTTTTCGGGCAGCGTGGCGCAGACTTCGAGAAAGATCGACCCGGCCCTGAATTGTGCGGGCCCGGTACCCCGAAACCAATAAATGACCCCGGGGCAGATATTCTCAGTGACACAGAGGTACTCACTGATGACCAGAACCTGATGATGACTGGTGACTTGACGCACTGACGCATTGACGCATCGACGCACTGACGCGCTGACGCACTGACGCATTGTCGCGTCATGGATTAGGAATATAATAATAAAATATTCAAGATATTTTCCTAATCTTCCTTAATCCTAGTTTGGTCCTTGCCCCTTCAAAGTTTATGGTTTAGTCCTTGCCCTTTTAAAGTTTACACTTTGGTCCTCAAAAGTAAAAAGAGATTTTTACTTTAACCTTTTACCCTTCACACTTTGGTCCCTAGGGTGAATTTAGAATTGAAATTTGGCCCCTCTTAAGGCCCAAAACCGTGGCCACACCCTTTTAATGAGGGTTCCATGTAGTTTTTTTCACTTAAACCTTCATTAAGTGAATTTTAGAGAGATTTTAGAGAGAGAAAGTGAGAGCTCTTCATCTTCTTCCTCCCTAAACCTCCATGGCCGAATCCTTGCTCCTCCATGGCAGCCCCTCCCCTTCATCTTCTTCACTTGATGCTTTGAGGTAAGTTACTCACCTCGTCCCGGGATCTACGGTTCTACCGATTCGGATTTTTAATAGGTTGAGTTTGGATTTTTGTGAAGTTGTTAGAACCTTAAACTCCTTTTGTTAATCTTGTTCACACTATCATAAGCTTCAATTTGAACCGATTAGATTTTTGATTGGTTGAGTTTTGGTCCCTTGAAGAATTTTAAGTTGAGCTTTTGCTAGGGTTGCCTTTAGGAAAGTTGTTCCCATTAAATTTATCTATGGATTTGTCCAATTAGTTTTCTTGGAAGCTAGGTTTTTGGAAAATTGATTATTTGAATAAGTGATTTTCAAAATTTAAAATTTAGTTTCACCATAGATTTCATGTAACCTTTGATGTGTACAAGTTAGTTTTGAAAGAAAAATTGATTTTGGAATTTATGAATGTTGGCCGAATTCTGGGCAGTATTGAAACAAGGGAGAAAATTGATTTTGAACTAGCTTTGAGTGTGTTTAAATGCTTGAAAATGGTTTTGGGTTTGTAGTAAAGGTTTCACCCTAATTAGTGCATAAGGGCCTAGAGAAAATTGTGTGTTTAAAGCCCTAGAAAGTTGATTTCTAGAAGTTTTGGTAAACTTGAAATTTGAAGGTTAAAATTGAGCTCTTGGATAAATTGGATTTTGGAACTCATAGCTTAATTAGGGTTTTTGCTAAGTCAAGAAAACTTAGGTTTTGGAAAATTTGCTTTTGGAATGGAATTTTGTGTTTTTGACACTTAGAAGATTTTTGAACTCAAGACTTGAAAATCTGTTTAGAAAACTTGAAATAGAAGTTATGTTTTGGTTTGTGAAATTGTCTTGAGTAGTTTAATGACTTGTTTGGTAAAAATAGGAAGTTTTTATGAATTTAAGAAACTTGGGCAGAATTGACACTTTGAGGTTTTGTGTGTGTTTTTGGATTCAAAACTTTGTTTAAGGCCTTCAAATTGATTTGTAAGCATCTAGCCTTGATGCTCTTTAAAGGTTCTGAGTTTTGGAAAGATTTGAAAATGTTAACTTAGAGTTTTCCGCGTTCCTTCGACGGACGTCAAAGTTGTTTGAAAACGTTTTCGACTTCCAATGAATTTCCTAAGAGTTAGGACCATTGTCCAAGGAATAGAAAACCATGTAGGACCAGTAGCAAGGACCTTAGGATTGAGTTCAAATTCTGAGCTAGGCTATGTTTCTTGAAGGTTTACGAGACTTCGGACCGGCCAGGACGATCGGAGCTTACGTAATTACCCGGATCGAACGGTTTTCGGTAAGGGCACTTCGTTACATTAGCTATTAAGCATATGTATATGTATATGTATATGTTTATACTATTATGCTGTATGTCAGTCGACGGCGTTCTAAGAACGACCCGACTTATATTGCTTGAATTTGATTGACGTCTCTGAAGGCATCTGATATGCTGGATTAGGATTGATTGATGTTTGCTCGTATGTGCGTCTTGAATTGATTGAAGTTCTTGTCTTACCTTTAATTGTAAGCATGCTCTCTTTTCCGCACATGTTGATTGAACTACCGTCTCCCTTGATCTTGCTTGTTGCAATATTGCTATGCCTTATCACCAATTTTCATTGTGTGCGCTAGCCGGGGAATTAGTATAAGCTACCATGGGAATGGGGTTCCTTTCAAAATAAGTATGTAGACCTTGTTTTGAAAAGTAAAGGCTTAATAGTTTCGAAAAGAATAAGAGAAACTTTCTTTAGAAACTTGATGAACATTTTGGAACATGCTTTCAAGAAAAACCTAAAGTTAAACCGTGAGCTTTCGAAACGAATCCGTCCTACCTTTCTTAAAGGAAAATTCATAATGTACTAAAGGAATACATCAACCCCTTTTATGAACTTAAGGACGATTCCACTTCTTTTACAAAAGTTTTATCTTGCAAAGAAAACTAAGTCACTTCTTGGAAAAAGAAC
This sequence comes from Acmispon strigosus, assembly GCA_030819835.1. NCBI lineage: Eukaryota > Viridiplantae > Streptophyta > Magnoliopsida > Fabales > Fabaceae > Acmispon > Acmispon strigosus. The sequence continues at coordinate 12,898,024 of JAUAMA010000004.1, read as the reverse complement.
TATAAGGACTTCCTCACGAGGAGTCATAAGACATGTTTTCCGAAAGCCTCTAAAGACCTTTACGAAAATATTTCAAGAGATGTTTTCTCAAGAAAATTGGGTAGCTTATTCGGTAATGCCTCGTTGGTGGCGGCGGGCGTCTTTACGCTTCGGCAGCTACCGATGAGAGATCACTGGACCAGGAGGGTTCGGGCGATCACAACCCCTCGAAGTAGACGGGCTCTCCGAATGGATGACGCCGCCTTCGACAAAGGGACTCGGATTCGTAAAAACAACGTTTCCGCAAGGTGGGGACTTGGAGTGAGGAACTCGCTCATGTTATTATTGTTTCCTGCTCATGAATTTTTGTATGCAGGGATGTTCCTCAAGGCGACGCTGTCGTCATCCCCCAGCTGTTTGGAATAGCAAGGCTATCCATCCAGCATACTGTGGGGAAGCTATGTGCCATGCTCTGTGCCGTGCTCTGTGCCGTGCTTTGTGCCGTGCTATGTGCCGTGCTTTGTGTCGTGCTATGTGCCGTGCTTTGTGCCGTTGCTTTGTGCCGTGCTATGTGCCGTGCTTTGTGTCGTTGCTTTGTGCCGTGCTATGTGCCGTGCTATGTGTCGTGCTATGTGTCGTGCTTTGTGCCGTGCTATGTGCCGAATAAGATTGGGATAACAAGTTTATTCCCAATCAGCTATGTGCCGACTCTGTGCAGCAACCCGAATGTTCGGGCCATATTACACCTCAACTGCATCATAATTTTCTTGGATGATTGTAATATGATTGCTATGTGTGTTCTATGCTGCTTATTGAGTGCATTATTGGTTGATAATCTAACTGCGTTGTGATTGACGTTTGATTGTAAATTTTCATGCATGGCCCTTATGTTTATTAATTTTGCTTATGCATCCTCTCGATATAGATATTTGTCTGTTAGTATTATATGAATTGCTCGTATGTATTGTTTGTTTAGGAAGTTGACCCTTGCTTGTCTGTTGTGTGTGCTTGCTGGCGATCCGTCGCCAGTCGGACAGCTTAGCTAGAAGTTGCAGGATGATGCAGATTTCAAGAGAGATCAAGATGGAAGCTGGATGCTTAGTTGCGGGACGACTCCTCCCAGACGTTTGCTTGCTGATGTATGCTTATGTATTAGAGTAGAGAGTTTTAGATTTATTTTCTTACAACTGGCAGCAAGTCTTTTGAACTTAAAGTAATTTGATTTGTAAATTATTTCTAAGCTGCTAGCCAGTCACTTTATGCCACATGTGTGGCTATTTATGAACCAGGGTATTTATATTACTAATGCATCTCTTCATGGCATATTTCGAAAAGGAAAATGATTTCAAAAAAATATACCCTCCTTTTTCTACATTTTGAAAAGCTCTCGCATATTTATTTACTGTTTATTTGCTACAGTAACGCCCTGAAAATCGGGGTGTTACAAACTCAGAATCTAGGCTCTTTGAAAGTTGTAGAGCAAAGGCTAAATCAACATGAATGAGCAATTTAAGAAGGTTCTAAGCCTAATTCGTGTATGATCAAGTATCTCTCATGTGTTTTTCGATTCTAGACTCAAATGGACTATATATAGGCATAAGGGATCATTCATGAACCAACACAACCCTTCCCAAACGATTTGAGACACAATGGTTCATGAAAAGATGCAACTTGTTGAGCATGTAATCGATTACAGTACTTAGGTAATCGATTACGCTATGTGACCGTTGCTGTTTGAATTTCAAATTCAAACGTGTAATCGATTACGAGCAAGCTGTAATCGATTACTTTCCTATGTGTAATCGATTACCTTAAGGGTGTAATCGATTACACTCAAGTCCAATTTCCAGAAAATGAAACCTTTAAGAACGGCTTGAGTTGTTCTACCTCGTTTAATTTATGAAAAGGTTAAACTCAATTAGCTTTAATGTTTTAAAGAGCTTTTATACTAGAGAAGCCTTTAGAAGCATAACTCACCTAACTAGGTAAGACTTAGGCAAAAGATGAGCCATGTTGCACGGTTTCCTCTAAGTCTTCTTTTCTTTTTTTCATCAATGAGTTTGTCGTCATCAAAACCCCAGTCAGGGTCAGGAGCAAGACCTTCTTCACAAAAGTGTTGATGGATTCTCATCCTTTGTAATTAGTGTGATAAAGGATGCATTCCCTCCACACGACCATTTCTCGTTCTGATGAAAATCATCCATCATCCTCACGGCATCAGCCTTTATCAAGTCCTAGAAGGTTTTAAGGAATCTGAAATTGAACCCGTCTTGCCCCGGACTCTTATCATTACCACAATCTCAAATAGCTTCTTTAATCTCGTCAACCCAAAACCTTGCTGTTAGCATTCCATGTTCATCCTCTAAAATAGTTTCAAAATTTACACCGTCAAGCCTAACCTCATTCCACGCCTTTCCTTGAACATGTTTTGAAAAAACTGCTTCACATTCTCTTTAATAGTTGCTGGTTCTTCAACCCAATTATGCTCAATGACAAGCCCCTAGAGAGTGTTGACTATTCTCCTCTAGTTCACCACCCCATGAAAGAACTTAGTGTTGGCATCCCCTTCTTTGACCCAATGTTCTCTAGACATCTGACGCTATAGAGACTCATTCATTGCCGCTACTTTCCTAAATTTCACAAGCAAGTCCCTCCTCTATTGGACCTCACTCTCAGTTAGCCCCCCAGACTCTTCCTTGATATCTAGCTCATTTATCACTTTTACTAGGTCTATGCTCTTCTTTGACCCAACATTCAATCCTGACCATACTCTTACCACCATATTCGTGAAACCCGATTCCATCAGCCAAAAATTTCTGCATTTGAAAGGTTTAAGTCCCCAATCGACATTGACATCTTTTAGTAATAGCGCGAAATGATTGGAAACATCTCTATTTAGCACATGTTAAGCACTATTCTGCCAGTGATTCCACCAATCATGCGAGACGAGGAACCTATCCAAACGGCTTCTCGCCTGCCCGTTAGGTATGTACCATGTGAAACGCCTTCCAACAAGAGGGATATCATCCACTTCCATTGCCTCAATAAATTTGTTGAATTCCTCCATCTCCCCCAACCCAGTCCTGTTGTTCATGTTTCTACCGCTTCTTTCCTCTACTTCCCTAATTGAATTAAAATCTCCACAATGCACCACACCCCTATCCTGCTATTTGATTTTCTTTGGATCAATTCCTCCCACGACCTCCTCTTCTCCTCCATATTACATGAGAAGTACACGTTTACAATAACACACTCCACTCTATTCCAATTCCCATGCAAGCGTAGGAATCCCTGACCATAAAACACATCCACCAAGGAAAAAATGCTCATCTTCCAAATACACAACAGACCGCCCGCATTGTTAACCGCAAGAACCTCCTTCCATTCCATATCACTATCACCCCATACAAACGAGCACACTCCCACCAGGTCCAGAGTTCTGCAACCCTCTGGACTCCTCCATATCTCTATGCTCCAGTTCAATAAATATTTTCATCACCTCCTCCTCACACCCAATAATGTTCACACCTATTCCCCTTCCAATCTCCACCAGTTTCCTTGCCTCAGCTTCACCGCTTCTCAGCCAAAACACCTTATTACAGTTTTGAATACCAGAATGAGAGGAAGAGGTACACAAAGAGTGAATAAATTGACGCACCTCCTTTCGGTTCCTGGCATCCTTCCATTTACCATTACTGAATACAGATATTGACCCTAAAACCCCAGATGAGATTTTTCCCTGAATAGCGCCAATTGGATTTCTTGTAGCCCAAATCGTTTCATTCACCCCGTCCACTGCATTCACATCATCACCAGAGCTCGGGATTTCACCAGTTCCATGAGGAGAGGGTTCGAAACCCTCCCTCACGAAATCACTTCCACACACAAGAGAGGCTGCATCGCGCACTTCCATAGATCCGCCCATTCCTTCGTTAGACATCGCACCTCTCTCGTCAGAATTCGAGTTTGTCTTAGATTGGTCATCGTTTTGGTTTTCTATCCCCTGTGCAACGTCGTTTCTCTGTTCTTGTTTAACAGTGCAAGGTTGATTCTTACTATCCTGGACCATGCTTACAGCATCCATCCCCAATTCCGTGGCCCACTTAGCTTCTGCTCATGATTTCATTGGGCCCTCCTCATAGGAACTCTATTCACTCTCCACGTTTTGGGCATTCAAATTGACTAGTATCTCCATTTTTAATTAAGTGGGCATGGCCCACACTTTTGTTTAGCTCACCTGATATTACACCCTCCACCCCATCACCTCTTTACCCCTGTTTATCTTACCATCAATTTGCACTCTATTTTTTCCTGTCTCTTTGTACTGTTTCTATCCTATCATCTATTAAATCACTTTTTTTTCTTTTCTTTCTTTCATGGAGTGGAGGGGTGTAAACGTAACTTAACTTAATTCCCCTTCTATATATTCATCCACTTCCTTCAAAATTGGTTGCGGCCCCACATTAGAATAAAAAATCCCATAATTTACGCTTTTGCCGTTAAGGCCGCCTCGAGAGTTAATGATAAGGAATCTTTACTCGTGGATATATTCGAAAACCGAATTCGATTATGAAATGATGAAAGAAAACAAAAATATTTAACGAAAGAATACGATCCTTTCTTGAATGAAGCCTGCCGTGGACAAATCCAAAAAAGCTTTTTATCCCCAATTCAAAATGAAACTTACAATAAAAATTCGATTTTGATAAATAAGATTTACGATATCCTTTTTTTCTAATACTACTAATTATCTAAAATTTGAAAAAAAAAAAAGTTGAACTAAAAATATTTTCTGGAGATATCCATTTTCCCGGAGAGATAGATAAGATATCTCAACACAGTGCCATCTTAATACCACCCGAAATGGAAAAAAAAATTATAAGGAATAAAAAACAAGACAAACTGGAGATATATCCAATGGATTACAACTACTAAGAAAAAATATTTTGTTTTGGTTCGACCTGTAATTCGCCACCTCGAGAGTTAATGATTGGGTTGACATTACCCACCCCTTTTTCTTGGTTTTGTATTCCCACAATTAATGATGGTTGTGATTCCAAAATCTCACCCTCCTCCAATTCTTCCCCTTCCTCTACTAATCCTCGCCACCGCCGGCAACCTCGCCACTAACCTTGAAGTGTCCCACGACATCCTGATAGGAGTCGACGTTGATTCCATCGAAATCACCTTGCTCTGTACTCGCATCTCCCTCTGAACTTTCGTCTTCCTGTTTTCTCAAGCCACCGCAGAGTCAGCAGGGGCTACTAAACATCAGAAAATTGAGCTTGCTCACAAATTTGACTGTTCTCTAACAAGATTCCCTAACCTTAACCTTGTTCTTTATAGCCTCCTCCCCGGGGACTATCAATTGGTGCTTTCATTGTGTTCTCACCCGCCTCTCCAAATGCCGCACTAATTTCTCATGCCTCCACACTAACTCCACCATGTATTCCCCATTTTCGCCTTAACAAAACTGGATTACTTTCAATATAATCAGAATCACAATTGTTGATTGTGAGTGCAGCGAAATAAGAACTTGCTTGAAAGTAAAAGATGAAGGTTGAGAGAATTCACACACGGATTTTATCCTGGTTCCCCTTCAATCCACCGAAGGTTACGTAAAGTCCCTCAAGAACCTTGAGGATTTATCCACTATTGATAAAGAGTTCTTACAAGTACTCACACCAAGAACCTTAAGAATTCTTATCAACAACCAGAAAGAAAACTGTTTTCCAGGTACTACCATTCACCGAACACTACGGTGAACTTTCACTCAAACCAGAATGAAGATGAAAAAGAGAATGGATCGAATATGCAAGTTATGTGTAATTTTTTTCGTTTCTAAGCCTCAATGGACTATTTATAGGCACTAGACGTCGTCCATGAACCATCACAAAGTTTCCCAAACGTTTTGGGATGCATTGGTTCATGAAACAACACATTTGGTCGTGCAGGTAATCGATTACATTAGTATGGTAATCGATTACGCTATTTGCCCATTGCAGTTTGAATTTCAAATTCAAACATGGAACTTATTACAAGCATTGTGGTAATCGATTACGTGCCTACGAGTGGTAATCGATTACTCAAAGCGTGTAATCGATTACACTCAAGTCCAATTTCTTGTTTATGAAACTTTAAGTCCTAATTGAGTGTTTCTATCATATTTTACTTATGAAATAGTGTTATACTCAATTAATCAATTTGTTTATGAGCCTTCATAAGTAAAGTAACCTTAAAAGCATAACTTACCGAATAATGAGACTTATGATAATGATAAAACACACAAGAAAGGGAGGGTTTGAATTGTGTGTGTAGTTTTTAAACTTCTTTTCAGTTATAAACAACTTAATGGGTTCAAATAACAATAAGAGTGTGTGCAACGGAATTTAGCTTAAACTAAAAAGTAAAGCACGCACAGTATTTATCCTAATTCACTCCCATAATCGACAAGGCTACATCCAGTCCTTGGCTTTACCAAGATTTTCACTATTTGATCAAAATAGTACAAGTATTCTGCAGGACTTCTCCTAGTATTCGAAGGACTTCTCCTTGAAAGTATTATACAGGACTTCTCCTAGTATTCGAAGGACTTCTCCTTGCAAGTATTATACAGGACTTCTCATAGCTAGTATTCTGCAGGACTACTCCTGATTCCTTTTCAGGGTTGCTTTGGTGTTCTACAATATTCTCTTCAACAAGAGTTAGGTAGAAAGATGAAGAACATTTTACAGAGAGGATATAGATTTAGGTTCTCTGTTTAGGTTGGCGTGTGGGTAGGATGAGAGTAACACTCTATGAGCTCTACACACTAGCGGATGACTTAACTCAATTTAGGATGTCTTTAAGCTTGTGAGTTATGGCTTGGTTCTGTGGGCAGCTTAATGAGAATAAGAGATAATTTCGTATACAAGTCGCCAAGTTAATCTGAAAGAAAACTCCTCTATTTATATCTTCAGTTGGATATTCCAAGTAAGCATGACGAAGATTTGAAAAATAGTTCCGTTGGAGCTTCTGCTTTCTTATGAGTAACGGATACTTCTGCATCTCTATTTCAACATTAAATGCATTCCGTCATGCATTCATTGCAGCACTAATTTCTTTTGTCGACTTCGTGTGTTCCTTTAATGCTTTCAGCCTTGAGCTTTTGTGTGAGCATTGAATGCTGGTGCAAGCCAGCTAAGGAAGCATTAATTGTTCTGAACAGAAGATATGGTTTGACCGTTGAGAATATACTGTGTTCAGAAAGACCAGCTGTTGACTCTGAAAAGATTGCTTGAATTACGGAACAGCAGAGAGGTTTGTAGAAACAAGGAATAAAGTTTTAATTATGTCCCTTTCTTCATTCTGCAATTAACAGTGCTTCATCAATGCTTTGACGAGGTAGATGTTATTAAATGATTGAAGTAGTTATGACAAATGAGTTCTTCAGAATCTTTGTCGAACGATCTCTTCAATGCTTCTGCCAAACGAACTCTTCAGAATGTCTAGGCAAACGAACTCCTTACCAGAGTCGCCAAATGTACTCTTCAATAGTTTTGCCAAATGAATTCTTCAGATGTTTTCCAAATGTTCTTCTAAACTTGACTTGGCAAACGAACTCTTTAACATGATTTCCCAGACGTACTCCTTAGGTGGACGTACTCTTTATGGCGAATGTACTCAGCAGACTGACTCTTTGATGAGTGGCCAGACGTACTCAGCTGGATGAGTTTTCAAACAAACACTTTGTTGAAAAGCCGGACGTGCTCCTAAGCTGGATGTGCTCCTTCAGATTTGTGACCAGACTTACTCAACTTTGTCATGAGTACTCTTTTTGTCAAAGCGTATTCAAACACCGGGCGGTCTCAACTTGTCAAATGTATTTAAGTGTTGAATGAGCACAGCTACCCAAGTGCTTTCAAATGGATGAATGTCACAGTAGGCAAATTGGTTCCATGGTGAGTTGCCGGACGATCTCCACTTATCTGCCTTATTGTGAACTTCTACATTTTGATAATGCCTTGTGAGAATGTATGCAGTTGTTCTTCAGGTAGATAGATGTTCCTCAGTATGAAAATATTCAAGGTAGTAGAACATCTTTATCTAATGATATTAAACCTAGAGTGAAATTGTTATTTATCAAAATACATAAGTTATGAAATCGTTTGAATCTAACAACTTAGCTAATTATAGAACCCTTTGATGATCTTGAAGTATGTTGAGCTGGTTCTTCTAAGTCTTCTTTTCTACTTTTTGTAATGAGTGTTGTCGTCATCAAAACTTCAGCCAGAGTCAGGGACAAGACCACCTTCACAATCTCTTCTCCACGCACCACATAACTACCTATACAATTTTCCTTCACCCAATCCATATTACCCACAATACCTACATAGTGACTTTGATGTCCATTCACACCCCAAGCCATACGAGACCTATTTTCCCAACATTCTCAATCTCAAATTCCTACCCTTTTGCCCTTAAATTGCAACTATCAATGTTCATTGGTGATGATCCTCAAGGCTGGCTTTTCAAGACAGATCTCTATTTCATATTACATCCTACACCACTAGAAACCCGTTTCCAGATTCTTGCATTGCTTATGCGCGGTGCAGCCCTCACATGGTTTAGGATGGTTTACAACAAACTCAGTTCTTTGGAGCAGTTCAAACGTGATTTTAAATTGCATTTTGAATCACCTGTGAAGAAGGTCTTGCTCCTGACCCTGGCTGTGGTTTTGATGACGACAAACTCATCAACAAAAAGAAGAAAAGAAGACTTCAAAGAATCAAGCACTCAAGTCCATCATAAGTCTAGAAGTCTTAGAATTAGGTGAGTTATGCCTCTAAAGGTTTATTAAAGCATAAAGGCTCTCAAAACACCTAATCTAATCAAGCTAAGTGTTTTCATAACTTAAAAGAAGTAGAAAACCTTAAGCAAGTCTCAAAGAATAAGTTTCTGGAAAATGGGCTTCTGTGTAATCGATTACACCATTATGGTAATCGATTACACCAAGGCAAGTAATCGATTACTCCAGTCTTGTAATCGATTACATGTTTGAAATTCAAATTCAAACTGAAACGGTCACTTGTGTAATCGATTACACTAAGTGTGGTAATCGATTACCAGAACGAAAAGTTGTATCTTTTCATGAACCATTGTGTCCCAAACCTTTTGAAAAGGGTTGTGATGGTTCAAGGACGTTTCCCTTGCCTATATAAAGACCATTTGAGTCCAGAAAACAAAACACACAAGAACAACAACATAGAACACACACACACACGAAATTTACACATTTCACATGAGAAAAACACATTAGGCCAAAGCTTTTTCAAATAAGTTCATCTTTCAGAACTTAAATCTTTTAGAGCCTAAATTCTGAGTTCATGATCTTCATGTTTACAAGAACACATTTGTTGTTCATATCTTGAAGAACTCAGAATTGTATTATGCTTAAAAGCCTTAAAGCATAACTTCTCATGTTCAATCCAATTGTGTGTTAAAGGATTGAAACAGCCAAGTGTAATATCTTCTTCATCTCTTTCTGTAAGATTGAGTTTTCACCGTGATATTCGGTGAAGGGTTGTTGTCACTGAAAGTGGTTTGCTTTCAGGGTTCTGGTTGAAGACAAGTTTGTCTTCAAAGTCTGAGGGTGGTTTGCCTTCAGGAATTGAAAGCGGTTTGCTTTCAAGGGCTGTTGAAAGCGGTTTGCTTTCACAGGATATTGGTAGAAGTTCTTGGGGTCGTTGGGTTAGGAACTTGTAAGAAATTCTTATCAATAGTGGAAAAATCCTCAAGGGGTTTTCTTGAGGGACTGGACGTAGTCTTCGGTGGATTGAAGGCGAACCAGGATAAAATCTTGTGTGTGATTCTCCTTATCCTTCACATTTACTTTCAAGTATTGTTCATATCCGCTGCAATAACAAAGATCAACTCGTGATCATCATAAACTTGAAAGTAACAATTTCAATAAGGCGAAAATTGGGGCAACACTGATTCACCCCCCCTCTCAGGTTGCTATCTGTTCTAACAAACAATAGGAAGATTAATCAAAATAGACCTCTAGTTACAATCATTACTCTTGTACTTATTGTAACAAAATAGGACATACCCCTAGTAGATGCTACTACAAACATATAGGAGTACCAAATAGGGAGTATATTTGGGTTAGAAAGGATGTTAACTTAGAAGGACCCAAAACTTGTTGGGTTCCTAATACCCATGTCTGAACTTTGTCATGTAGGTGTGTATGAAAGCAGCAAAGGATCTATGGTATCTTGATAGTGGCTGCTCATCACTCATGACAGGAGACAAAAACAAGTTTTCTTTTCTTATACCTAGGGAAAAAGGTTTCGTCACATATGGTAACAATCAAAAGGGAAAAATACTCGGTATTGGAAGAATAGGCACACCCCCTCAAACAGTCATCGATAAAGTTCTTTACGTTGATGGTTTGATGCATAATCTTCTGAGTATTAGTCAACTATGTGATAAAGGTTTGAAAGTAGGTTTTATAAATGATTTGTGTGTTGTGAAAGATGTGAAAACTAAAGAAATTAAGTTTTCTGGATATAAAGTAAACAAAGTCTTCATGATCTCATTGGAAGAAATTCCACAAAATGTGAGATGTCTATTAGCCAAGAACAATAGTGATTCATGGCTATGGCATAGAAGACTTGCACATATTCACATAGATCATTTAAACAAACTAGTCAAGCATGATCTAGTTGTTGGGCTTCCAAAGATAAAATTCGAGAAAGACAAGCTTTGTGATGCATGTCAAAAAGGGAAGCAAACCAGAACATCCTTCAAACCAAAGAACATAGTCTCGACCTCAAGACCCCTTCAATTGTTACATATGGATTTGTTCGGACCTTCTAGAACTAAAAGCCTCGGAGGTAATTTCTATGCACTTGTTATTGTTGATGATTTCTCTAGATTTACTTGGACTTTATTTCTACCTCATAAGAATGAAGCCTTCAATGCATTCAAAAGATATGCAAGGTTAGTTCAAAATGAGAAGTCTTTAAAGATTTCTTCTATTAGAAGTGATCATGGTGGAGAATTTCAGAATCAACAATTCCAAGAACTATGTGATGAAAATGGAATATCACATAACTTCTCTACTCCGAGAACACCACAACAAAATGGTGTAGTAGAAAGGAAGAATAGGTTACTTGAAGAATTAGCAAGAACCATGTTAAGTGAATCTAGTCTCCCTAAATATTTATGGGCTGATGCTGTAAGTACTGCTTGCTATGTTTCCAATAGAGTTCTTATTAGACCTATCCTTAAGAAAACACCCTATGAACTCTACAAAGGAAGGAAACCAAATATCTCTCATCTACATGCTTTTGGATCAAAATGCTTTGTATTGAATAACGGAAAGGAAAACCTTGGTAAGTTTGATGAAAAATCTGATGAAGGTATATTCCTTGGTTATTCTCTAACAAGCAAAGCATATAGAGTCTTTAACAAGAAAACTCTATCCATGGAAGAATCCATACATGTTACTTTTGATGAATCTAAATCTTCAATAGAAGATAAAGTCAATCTTCCAGATAATGAAGAAGATGACATCATTATAAATGAAGATTCTCAAAAGGATGGAGATCAGAATCCAATACAAGAAGAGCACATTGAAAGTAATACTTATCAACTTCCAAAAGAATGGAGAACCCATAGGGATCATCCAGTTGATAATATTATTGGTGATATTTCTAGAGGCGTTTCTACAAGGCTACGCTTGAATGATTCAGTTTTGAATATGGCCTTTGTCTCTCAGATAGAACCATCAAAGGTAAATGATGCTCTAGAGGATGAGTATTGGATTGTAGCAATGCAGGAAGAATTAAACCAATTTGAAAGAAATCAAGTTTGGGAACTTGTCCCTAAGCCTAGTGATAAACACATTATTGGAACAAAGTGGGTGTTTAGGAATAAGTTAGATGAAAATGGTATTATAGTTAGGAATAAAGCAAGATTAGTTGCTCAAGGCTATAATCAAGAAGAAGGAATAGATTTTGATGAAACATATGCACCCGTAGCAAGATTAGAAGCCATAAGATTGTTACTAGCGTATGCTTGCTCTTTAAACTTCCCATTATATCAAATGGACGTCAAAAGTGCCTTCCTAAACGGATATATTCAAGAAGAAGTGTATGTGAAGCAACCTCCAGGATTTGAAGATCCAAAGTTTCCTACACATGTCTTCAGACTAAAGAAAGCACTCTATGGTCTTAAGCAAGCCCCTCGTGCATGGTATGATAGGTTAAGCACTTTCCTTTGTAATAAAGGTTTTCAAAAAGGTAAGGCTGATACAACCTTGTTCATCAAAAGAACCAAAGGTAATACCTTATTAGTTCAAATTTATGTTGATGATATTATCTTTGGTGCAACTAACGAATCTCTTTGCAAAGATTTCTCTAACATGATGCAAGAAGAATTTGAAATGTCCATGATGGGACAATTAAATTTCTTTCTCGGTTTGCAAATCAAGCAATCAAGAGATGGAATATTCATCAATCAATCAAAGTTTTGCAAGGAACTACTAAAGAAATATGATTTGGATGATTGCAAAGCCATAGCCACACCTATGGGGTCTAATACATATTTAGATCAAGATGAATCCGGTAATCAAGTAGATATTACCAAATATAGAGGTATGATCGGATCTCTTTTATACTTATCTGCAAGTAGACCTGATATTATGTTTAGTGTGTGTCTATGTGCTAGATATCAAGCATCTCCTAGGGAATCACATTTGAGTTCTGTTAAACGAATTTTCAAATATTTGAAAGGAACTACAAATGTTGGATTGTGGTATCCCAAGGGAAGTGTTTGTGATTTGATTGGATATTCTGATTCTGATTATGCTGGTTGTAAAACTGAAAGAAAGAGTACAAGTGGTACTTGTCACCTATTAGGAAATGCTCTTGTTTCATGGTCTTGTAAGAAACAAGCATGTGTTGCTCTAAGTACTGCAGAAGCAGAATATATTGCTGCAGGTAGTTGTTGTGCACAAACTCTATGGCTCAAACAACAACTCAAAGATTATGGCTTAGAGCTGGGCTGCATTCCAATTAAATGTGACAATACAAGTGCCATTAATCTCACTAAAAACCCTATCATGCACTCTCGAACTAAGCATATTGATATACGACATCATTTTCTTCGAGATCATGTCATGAGGAAAGATATTGAAATTTCATTTGTGGATACACATAATCAGTTAGCAGACATCTTTACTAAGCCTCTTCCTAAAGAATCATTTTTCAAGATAAGAAGAGAATTAGGCATATTAGATGAGCATGATATTTAAGGTAACATGTTATTTGCATAAACTTTATATGATCATTTACATTATAAGCTTAAGTGTCTATATATGAAAATATGTTACATAGGATTCTAGAGTCTAGAACTTGTAAAAATGTCCTAGTAATCGATTACTCTAGGATTTGTAATCGATTATCCATGTTCAAAGTCCTCGTGCTCGCTGGAAATATTTGAGTAATCGATTATTATAACTTTCATAATCGATTACATGTTCAAAAGTTTGAAAATTTTCAAATTTCAACTGCTGTAATCGATTACCTTAACTACCGTAATCGATTACACGCACGATTTTCTCTATAAAATCAGCATTTGTCCTCTGCCTTTTTGCCTACCTTTCTTCATATACAATCCCTCTTCTTCTAAGTCTAAAGTTGCCATGGGGTCTCTTCCACGTCCCTCAAATGCTTCCTCTCCAATCAATGTGTCTCGAAGGGAATCCTCCACAGATCCTCTAGTGTTGTCTCGCTATCGCATTGATGTTCAAACCAATGCTGCATCGGCAAGCCTATCTCCCTTTTATACCATTCCTTCAAACTTCTCACAAGAAACCAAAGTTATACTCGAAAGGATGGATATCTTGTCACTTCGACTTTCTCAGAAGTTAGGCCAACTTGAGGATACCATTCGGTCTCGTTTTATACTTGTGGAACATCGCATCGAGGCCATGCACTCCTTCCTGCGTAAGGAAATTGAGAGTCTTCAAGAACTTGATCCTTCTGAGAACTCTGAGGATTCTAGTCAAGTCTAGGTTTTGAAGTCTTGTGTCTCTATATAGTTATCTATCTACCATTAGGATTTCCCTATTTTCGCGCAATGGCTTTATCTAGTTATTGTAATCCCTCTACTACATATGTTTAATATGTCTTAATTTGTACTCTTCTGTATTTGCTTTCTTATATATATATATAAAGTACTGGTTGTTCATGTTTTACATGTTTACCCCCAATCCCCCATGCTTTATATTGTAATATATACGTGTATGTATGCCTGTACATTTTTGGCCTTTTCTTCTTTTTGATGAAGTCAAAAGGGGGAGAAAGGTTCAGTGTCTTTAAAGATCATATGCAGGAATTCAAGAAGTACATTAGAAAGGGGGAGAAAAATCAGAAATGTTAAATTCCATCAAATAGGGGGAGTTAAGAATCACGAATGCAGAAATGATCTTCAAAGTTTCAAGTATGTGTTTGCCATCATCAAAAAGGGGGAGATTGTGAAGAAGGTCTTGCTCCTGACCCTGGCTGTGGTTTTGATGACGACAAACTCATCAACAAAAAGAAGAAAAGAAGACTTCAAAGAATCAAGCACTCAAGTCCATCATAAGTCTAGAAGTCTTAGAATTAGGTGAGTTATGCCTCTAAAGGTTTATTAAAGCATAAAGGCTCTCAAAACACCTAATCTAATCAAGCTAAGTGTTTTCATAACTTAAAAGAAGTAGAAAACCTTAAGCAAGTCTCAAAGAATAAGTTTCTGGAAAATGGGCTTCTGTGTAATCGATTACACCATTATGGTAATCGATTACACCAAGGCAAGTAATCGATTACTCCAGTCTTGTAATCGATTACATGTTTGAAATTCAAATTCAAACTGAAATGGTCACTTGTGTAATCGATTACACTAAGTGTGGTAATCAATTACCAGAACGAAAAGTTGTATCTTTTCATGAACCATTGTGTCCCAAACCTTTTGAAAAGGGTTGTGATGGTTCAAGGACGTTTCCCTTGCCTATATAAAGACCATTTGAGTCCAGAAAACAAAACACACAAGAACAACAACATAGAACACACACACACACGAAATTTACACATTTCACATGAGAAAAACACATTAGGCCAAAGCTTTTTCAAATAAGTTCATCTTTCAGAACTTAAATCTTTTAGAGCCTAAATTCTGAGTTCATGATCTTCATGTTTACAAGAACACATTTGTTGTTCATATCTTGAAGAACTCAGAATTGTATTATGCTTAAAAGCCTTAAAGCATAACTTCTCATGTTCAATCCAATTGTGTGTTAAAGGATTGAAACAGCCAAGTGTAATATCTTCTTCATCTCTTTCTGTAAGATTGAGTTTTCACCGTGGTATTCGGTGAAGGGTTGTTGTCACTGAAAGTGGTTTGCTTTCAGGGTTCTGGTTGAAGACAAGTTTGTCTTCAAAGTCTGAGGGTGGTTTGCCTTCAGGAATTGAAAGCGGTTTGCTTTCAAGGGCTGTTGAAAGCGGTTTGCTTTCACAGGATATTGGTAGAAGTTCTTGGGGTCCTTGGGTTAGGAACTTGTAAGAAATTCTTATCAATAGTGGAAAAATCCTCAAGGGGTTTTCTTGAGGGACTGGACGTAGTCTTCGGTGGATTGAAGGCGAACCAGGATAAAATCTTGTGTGTGATTCTCCTTATCCTTCACATTTACTTTCAAGTATTGTTCATATCCGCTGCAATAACAAAGATCAACTCGTGATCATCATAAACTTGAAAGTAACAATTTCAATAAGGCGAAAATTGGGGCAACACTGATTCACCCCCCCTCTCAGGTTGCTATCTGTTCTAACATCACCATCGTCCACTGCATCTCGATTGTCTCTATTGGGTCGGCTCCGATCTACCCTTAGAGCAAGAGCTGTTCCAGCGGATACTGTGGAACCCACAACCAAGGACTTGTTAGAAGAGACTACAGCAGTGATTGAGGCTTCGATGGGATCTGACCATATTGCACTTGAAACAAATTCTATACCAGTGAAAATGTCACCAAAGCATGACTATACAGATGACTCAAGGAAAATTTCTACTATAGAGGTTATAGTATCATATGATATAAGAATGCATCAGAAAATTTTTATGCAGATTTATGTTGCAAATCCTTTCACAAAACTTATAGAGAAATTGCACAACTTCAGTTTGCTTGACTGGAGGAAGATCAGATCGTTGTGTTTATCCTCAGACCATGTGCTCTATGACTTACATGGAGTTTTT
The DNA here is from genome assembly GCA_030819835.1 of Acmispon strigosus. Lineage (NCBI taxonomy): Eukaryota > Viridiplantae > Streptophyta > Magnoliopsida > Fabales > Fabaceae > Acmispon > Acmispon strigosus. Next base: position 12,881,770 of record JAUAMA010000004.1, on the reverse strand, counting down.
ATAAAACCATTTGATCCTGGAATTGGTCTAATGGTTCTCATTTTTAATCATGCCTTCTCTCATTTTTCTGAGTATGTTAGTAGATCACCCATGGAATTAAAATCCAATGCTGCAAACTTCATTCCACCAGAATCCCACCGTGTGCTTGGTGCATGAACAAGTGTTTCAATTGGGCCAAATCATGTTGAATCAATTAAGTGGATCTTAGCCAAGTGCTCGAATGGATATTCAAGTGGGTCATTGACTAGTAATTCCATTACTGCAGCAGGTGCAATTAGCTGGTTTTTAACATCAACTCATGTTTTTATTTGTGGAACTCGCTCAAATGGTAGTTCTCTCCTCACATGGCTCCTTCTTATTGCTTGGATAGCCTCTTACCCATCCTTGAGGACAAGGATGTTTTCAAGAGGGCGGGAATTGATAGACCCAAAAGGAGTACCAATAAACCCAAATATTTGAAAGATTATATCTAATTAATTTTAATTAATTAAGATATAATACTATTTGGTTATTTTGATTTATTGATTTAGTTTGTTGCTTTCTAGATTTAGTTTCAATTAGTTTCCCTTATTTCTAGGCATTTTGATTTTCTGTTTTCTTTTGCTATCTCCTAGGATTAGTTTCTTAGTTGTTACTTTCTGTTATCTTTTTATCTTCTAAGATTAGTATGTTGCTTTCATATTTCTATAAATTTGTACTTTCCTTTCATGAATAAACATCAGAAAATTGAGCTTGCTCACAAATTTGACTGTTCTCTAACAAGATTCCCTAACTTCAACCTTGTTTTTGATAGCCTCCTCCCCGGGGACTATTAGATTATCACCCATGTGTCTAACTTGCACCGTCTCAAATCCCTCCATGAAAAAACTATTACAAAATTGTTGGATATTCACTCTCTCCTTCACAACACCGATCAAACTTCTGTCCAAACATTCTTTATTGACTTCCTACATTGAGATGTTCAAACCCTTCCACTCCCCTGCACCTCTTCGGTTCACCCCCTTACTGCTGCTTTGGCCTCGCACATGATTGCCACCTTATAATTGCCTACCGCTCCCTTGCACCAGGGATTTCAAGTATGGACGTCCTTCGTACCTATTCGCTGCACTGCCTCGGTTCGGTTGTCCCTCAACTCTCTGCCTTCGATATTATTCCTATTCTACTCCGAGGTCACTCCTCTGCTTTCTCAAATCTGATGTCCACTACTACAAAATTGCCATTTTACCCTGCCCCTGTTATCCCGGTTCAGTGTCCGACCGAGGTAAAATGGTACCCAGAGCTCTATTACCACGGTTGCGTGTTGAACCGTGGTAACTGAGGTTCTCTATTACCCCGATTGCACGTCGACCATGGTAACTGAGATAGTTTTATTATTTTTTTAATTAAAAAATCCTATTACTACGGTTGCAAGGAGAACCGGGGTAATGGAGTTTATTATGTTATTATCTGACATTGTCTATTACCACGGTTGTCAGGGGGACCGTGGTAATACGTATTATTTTATTAAAAATATGGTTATTTGAAGCTTGTTATAGCAATAGAAAATCATTCTCTCGAGAAAAACCCTTTGTCTTCCCGCTTCTCGGTCTGGACTCCATCGATCTTCAACATCATCACTGCCACTCGACATTCCTTCCTTCTACACCCCATAACCTCCGCTCCTTGCCGCCTGCCGCAGCACGTCATCACCGACGCTCGTTCTCTTTGCATTCGCTCCGTAACTGCTTTTCTCGTCACAGCTACTCCTTGTCTTGCTCGCGGTCTCCCTCTTTGTGTGTGCACTAAGCTCGTTCCTCCAGCTACTCAGCTCGTTCATCTTGCTTCCACAGCTAGCTTGTGAGTCCTCTTGACCTGCTTCTACTTCTAGGGTTTTCTTTCGTTTGAAGATGTTTGTTGTACAAGAGTGGGTGATGAGTGGATATTATATGACTTTTTTAGGGTGTTTTTAGTCTTTTTATTTTATTATTTTTGAGTCACATATAGGATTTTTTTATTTTTACATAGATTTTATATTTATTTTGCATTTTTCATATAGATTAGCTTTTATTTGTTTTTCTAACTTTATTTTATATTTTTAGGAATTTTTATAGTTATTTTATATTTTTAGGAAAGCTGGTGTAGTTATCATTTTTGTCCAGGGACCGAATTGTAAAGTTTCAGGAAATCAAGGATCAAAGAGGAAAGGTTCAAGAGCGGAGGATGAAAAGTGAAGTTTGAAGAAGTCAAAGGGCCAGAATTGAAGTTCTAACAAAGAGAGGACTTAAAGTGAAATTGAAGAATGTGAAACAACTCTCTTTGATTTGAGCACATGGAAAATAAGGTTGGACGATTAATGGTGGTAAAGGAGAGGTTTCAGAACTTAATAGAGGCTGAATGTGGCCTAATTAAGCCAATCAATTCCACCATTGAAGAAGAAAGGAATCCAAGAAGAAGCTGCCAGTGTTCGTGCCAGCGCTCCAGCGTTGGAAGTCCCAACGCTCCAGCGCTGGACCTCTAACTAGGATGTGAGTCAGAGGTTGTGCCCAGCGCTCAAGCGCTGGGCCTATTTCTGCACGTTGGATTTTAATGCATCCCAACACCCAAGCGTTGGGAATGCCAGCGCTCAAGCGCTGGAGGTCAGATTTTTGCTATAAATAGGGAGCTTTTCTTCACTTGTAAGACACACCTATTCAGAATACAACAAGTGTTCTTCTTTCCTCCTTAAAGATCATTATTCCTAGGAATTGTGGGAAGCCATACTTGAGCTCCTATCCAGGGTAATTCGATGACTCTTTTAGCCATGCTTGGCTAATTCTTTTTAAGTTTCTTGGGTTGTTGTAGTTTATAATTTATGTTTTAGTTTGTTTCTACCTTTCTGAATAATATTTCCAGTTCTTGTTTTATTTCCTTGTTCTTAATTTTATCTTGATGATCACAAGTGTTTTTGCTTATTACTTATACGAATGGAAATTGGTAAGTAGTAAGGGACCTAGGATTTAAAAAAGGCTATAAGTATATATCACTAAGGAATTAGGATAGACGTAGCTTTATGTTGGCCTGAATTTCATCTTCATCTTCTTCTCTGGTTAACTAAGTTGCAAGGAATTGAATTTAGTAATTAGAAAGAAAGTTCTACAATGTGTAAGGAATTAACTTGTAGAAATACTAGGCTATAGCATCATGAACTTGGACATAAAATTCAGAAATTAAGTAGGAACTTGCTAGCATATTTTATAGACTATGTAATTCAACCCAAGAGCTTAATCTTCATCATCTTTATTTCTTATTATTTTTATTGCTATATCTTGTTCTATCACAATCAAACCATCAACAACATACATCTTTTATTTTTCTGCTCAAGTACTAAACAATTTAATAAGAAGACACCTATCCCTTGGGTTCGATCTTTTTATTACACGATAATCAACCGTGCACTTGCGGTTTGGCTCTCAAGTTTTTGGCTATCAAGTTTTTGGCGCCGTTGCCAGGGATAGGTTCTGTTCAAGTTCTTGTTATTATTTTGTTTAGTGCTTCTTGTTTATATATAAAAAAAAAGAAAAAAAATATATTAAAAAGATTGTGGTGAATAGGTGCTATTGACTTCTTTTGCTTTTCTGCATGGTAGGACATTTTGAATTCGACCCTGAAATTGAAAGAACTTTGCATCGCAGATTAGCGGAGAAAAGGAGATTAGCAAGGGCCATGTCAGAGACACAAGCGCAAATGGAGGAGCGCCTCCGTGCTGAATACAATGCACGGGTAGAAGATGAAGTCCAAGCTAGACTTCAAAGACAAAGAGCCGAGGAGGAAGAGCGGGATGCCAACCGTTCCCTTCGGGATATCACAGCCCCCTAGGTAGATTACAATTTTGAGGGGAGTATTGTGGTACCGGAGGATGCACTACCAAATTTTCAGATTCCTCCACACTTCATCTCTTTGGTTAGTTAGAACCAATTTGGTGGAAGTGTCAATGAAGACTGCCACACACATCTGGAGCGATTCACCAGGAAATGCTCCACCTTAAGGAGAAATGATGCTCACTTGGATACGGTAAGACTTATGTTGTTTCCATTTTCCTTAAGAGATGTGGCAGAGGAGTGGTTATCTTCACAACCACTCAGAAGCATTACTTCATGGGATGATTTGGCCGAGAAATTCACGGCTAAATTCTTCCCTTACAACCGCATAAGGAAGTTGAAGCAGGAAATCAACTCCTTCATCCAACAAGATGCTGAAAACCTGTATGAGACATGGGAGAGGTTCAAGGGACTTCTCAGAAGGTGCCAAGGTCACAATATCTCTATCGCAGATCAGGTAGAGAAATTTTATGCAGCTTTGAATGATTACACAAGGGACAAGCTGGACACTGCTGCAAGTGGGGAATTTGATGCTTTGCCACCACAGGGGGCTCTTGATTTAATCAATAAACTTGCTGCAAGAGCTGCCCACTCAAATCAAGACCGGGCAATAAGGAAAGGTTTTTATGAGGTTGAATCTTTTGATGCCATTTTAGCTTCAAATAAACTTTTGTCCAGGAAAGTTGATGCAATGGTCAAAAGAATGGAAGGTGTTCAACAGAGCCCGGAGTAGGCGGAATTGGAGGCTGAGGTAAAGGCTATGGGGAATTTCCAAAATTCCTATGGCAATACCTATAATCCAAGTTGGAGAAACCACCCCAAATTTTCTTGGAGGGACCAAGGGGGTGGTCAAGGAGAAGCTAGGCAACAGTTTCAGAGGCCATTTCAGAATCAGAGGCCACCAATGCCTCTGAACCCAAGCCGAGGAAGAAAGATCTTGGAAGAAATTGTTGGTGAAATAGGCCAACAAACTGCACAATTCATGAACGAGACAAGGATAAGTGCCAAGAATCATGAAGCCTCTATTAGAAATTTGGAGGTTCAGGTAGGCCAGTTGGCCAAGACCATCTCAGAGAGGATTCCAGGTACTTTTCCTTCTGATACTCTTGTTAACCCAAAGGAGAATGTAGAGAATGTTTCAGCTATCACTCTTAGGAGTGGTAAAACTATGCCCGAAAGGGTGGTGGAAATTATACAAGAGGTGAATTGTGAAGACAAAGAAAAAGAGAGGTATGTGCCTAATGTTGCTGAAAAAATTGTTGAAAATGTAATTCCTCCTTCTAAGAAAATTGGCAAAGTACCATTTCCCAAGGCTTTAAAAAAGAATTTGAAAAAACAATTCTCAAGATTTCTTGAGATTTTCAAAAGACTTCAAATAAATATCCCTTTTTTCGAAGCCTTGGAACAAATGCCTACTTATGCTAAGTTTATGAAGGATATCTTATCTAGAAGGAGGAAGTTGAGTGAGATTGATGAAACTGTAATGTTAACTGAGGAGTGTTCAGCAATGGTATCAAGAAAGTTGCCCCAAAAGTTGAAGGATCCGGGGAGCTTTACTATACCCGTGGATATTGAGGGATTGCCGAATGCAAAAGCTCTCTGTGATTTGGGAGCTAGTATTAACCTCATGCCACTCTCCATGTTTAGGAAATTGGACATGGGAGAGGCCACTCCTACTCTTATGTGTTTACAGTTGGCAGACAGGTCAATAAAATACCCCTATGGGGTGGCTGAAGATGTGCTGGTAAGGGTTGACAAATTTGTCTTCCCGGTTGATTTCGTGATCCTCGACATGGAAGAAGACTCTAAGGCGCTGGGCCTATTTCTGCACGTTGGATTTTAATGCATCCCAACGCCCAAGCATTGGGAATGCCAGCGCTCAAGCGCTGGAGGTCAGATTTTTGCTACAAATAGGGAGCTTTTCTTCACTTGTAAGACACACCTATTCAGAATACAACAAGTGTTCTTCTTTCCTCCTTAAAGATCATTGTTCCTAGGAATTGTGGGAAGCCATACTTGAGCTCCTATCCAGGGTAATTCGATGACTCTTTTAGCCATGCTTGGCTAATTCTTTTTAAGTTTCTTGGGTTGTTGTAGTTTATAATTTATGTTTTAGTTTGTTTCTACCTTTCTGAATAATATTTCCAGTTCTTGTTTTATTTCCTTGTTCTTAATTTTATCTTGATGATCACAAGTGTTTTTGCTTATTACTTATACGAATGGAAATTGGTAAGTAGTAAGGGACCTAGGATTTAAAAAAGGCTATAAGTATATATCACTAAGGAATTAGGATAGACGTAGCTTTATGTTGGCCTGAATTTCATCTTCATCTTCTTCTCTGGTTAACTAAGTTGCAAGGAATTGAATTTAGTAATTAGAAAGAAAGTTCTACAATGTGTAAGGAATTAACTTGTAGAAATACTAGGCTATAGCATCATGAACTTGGACTTAAAATTCAGAAATTAAGTAGGAACTTGCTAGCATATTTTATAGACTATGTAATTCAACCCAAGAGCATAATCTTCATCATCTTTATTTCTTATTATTTTTATTTCTATATCTTGTTCTATCACAATCAAACCATCAACAACATACATCTTTTATTTTTCTGCTCAAGTATTAAACAATTTAATAAGAAGGCACCTATCCCTTGGGTTCGATCTTTTTATTACACGATAATCAACCGTGCACTTGCGGTTTGGCTATCAGTAGGTGTGACACTTAGGAATGTACTAGAGTTGTTGTCCATTACCTTGCTCGCTTGTGCTTTTAAATTTTTGTGGAAGCTAAGGAGCTTATCTGTTTGATAGTTACCAGTTCTTATGCATTTGCTGTTGTTGTTCAGTACATTTTGTGGAATGTGTATTCTGTTGAAGATTTTTGTTGTTGTTCAGAATATTTTGTGGAATATATGTGTACTCTGTTTTGTGAGGTCATGTGGTAATTGCATGTAGACATTAACACATGTTGATCATGTACTACACTTTTGACATGTTGTTTCAGGAAAATGGATCATTCACAGAAAGGCAGTGGTGAGACTGGTGAGCACAGAACAATCAGGCGCGACGAACCATCATGAAAGTAGTCCGTGTTATGAGGAGTAAAAGACTGAAGTTTGAGATAACAATTTAAGGAAATGTTGAAAGTGAATTTTTGATAAAGGTTTTTTTGGATTCGCTTCCTTATTTTCTCTCGACCTTCCATCCTCTTTTTCTCTCTCTTTCTTTTCTTCTTGTTTTGCAGCAATGGCCCTTCATTCTTCATTTCTATATCAAAAATTGTGACTACAGTCATCATTTAACACCTATAGCATGGATTCTAAGCAATTTAATAAGTTTAAACTCTACTAACTTGTTTAACATTTACATATATTAGGTTGGCTGGAATTTGGATGGTGTACCCATTGACCCCAACAAGAAATATTTCGTTGGCTACATTGGGTTCCTTGCTCACACAGAGGTTCCAATTACTGAAAATTGGTGGCCAAATGTGGACGGGGAATTCAAACAATACATATGGGAAGAAGTTGAGGTTAGATACATAGTACTCTTACAATTTGTGCATTAAACTATTTATTGAAACATACTTCACATCAATATAATTTGTGTTGTTGCAGGCTGGCTTTCACCTTGATCCAAAGCGCAAAGACTATGTGCTCAAGGAAATAGGTGCTTTGGCTAGATATTTTTGCAAGCAACTAGCAAAGCAAATCTTCGATAAAGATGGTAATCTGATTGACCATCCACCGCGCTCTTATGCCCGAGTGATCGATGATAGCTAGTGGAGAGAATTTGTTGCCCAACACAAAACCGAAGAGTTCAAGTTGAAATATCTTTTCGTGAAATGTGTCATGCTTGCATTATGTTTTGATTATAATTATGTAATGATACATATCTTGTGTTTTGAAATAGAAACTCATCGAAACTAACAAGCAACGAGCACTGAAGTAGAAGTACCCATACAGATTATCGCGTATGGGATACGCTTGCCTAGCACAACAGATGGTATACAGACACATATAGTGCACTTTAATTTCAACTATCGTGTATTAAATTTAAATAATTAAGTGTTATTTTTTATTTTTTTGCTTCTCTTAATATTGGTGCAGGAGTCTGGATCGGACGACATATTCGTTCCTCGCCATCTCTTGTGGAAGCGTGCTCATGTTTCCAAGAAGGGGAAAACCCGAGATGAATCTATTGAAGAAGTGATCAATACATGTGTAAGTACGAATTCCCAAATAAATAATAATCATTTATTATGCCCATAATTGAGAATTTTTATATTTGTTTCACGAGGCTCTCTCACAAAATGTCTCCCAAGAGGACTTGGCCAAACGTACACTAGATGACATTCTTGGCCAAGCACTGAAGACTCCCAAGCACCCAGATCGTGTAAGGGGAGCCAAATTTCCCACTTGCCAAAGAACCTACTTCAAGGTTCAAAAGAAGACAAAGGGCAAGGAGACTGACCCAGAGATCGCACGCCTCTAGCAAGTGGTGTCATCCATGCAACAGCAAGTCCATGTATTGATGCAGGATAGGGAGGTCGAGAGTGGAAATTGCCCTATGCAGGTGCATTACAACAGTGGGAGGGGTAGTTGCACACCTTAGGTAATTGGTGTTGTTTCTGTTTTTTGCAATAGATTAATGATGGTTGGTTAAAGGTAGTGCCCTCAATAGTTTCTTCATTCATGTAGGGGCAGAGGGTCGAGGAAGAGCCACACGTATCTGACCACAGCATGGATATGCCTACACCACTACCAACATACATTGACTTCCCTAAGGTAAGTTATTTTATTAGTGTTTGTATTCTATTATATTTTTTTAATCTTTTTTTTTCATGATTAAAGTTTTTTGTCATTTTCTTAGGGTATTACCAAATGTTCGTTGTGTTTGGAGCGTCCCTATTTTCACGTGGTTGCAGGAGGAAGAGTGTATAGCACAAGATGTGATACACTCCATACCCGCCCAATTCCCGCCGGCCATGTAAAGGTTGGTATAGATGTTGCGCTCGAGGGTGGTGCAGCACTGCCAGTGCCTGATGACGCCGACAAATTGGTATGCATCCAAGACGCATTAGGTGCAACTGTGGCGTGGCATGTCTACCTTGTTCAGGTCGTAAGCACGGTATGTAATATGATATAATTCTACAAAATCAACAAATAATGTTTGTATTCACTTGTTGATTATACATGAACTTTTAATTTTCAAGCGCAAGAGAAGAACAGCGGCAAGGCCCAAAAGGAGGTGGATGTGAAAGGGAAGGGGAAGGAGTTTGAGACAAAATTGACAAGGGAATATGTTGCATCCCTTAGTCATTAAAAGAGGCCTCAGATCCGTAAAAACGAAGATCCCCTCAAGAGCTGCAAATTTCTTAATATATATCCAGATAGGTTCCTTACTGACGACAACCTCATCATAGTACCAATGGAAGAAAGAATGTTTGGCAACGCCTCTTATGAGCATATTGGTAGAGATGAGATCCGTCAGCTCACTCAACATGGTGAGCTAGGTGCTTCAGTGATATGCATTTACATGAGGTATTTTGTTAAACTTAAGTGCACCCAAATTTTTGGTTTTCTAAGTTCAATAATGATGTTTATCGTATATGATTTGTATAATCTTATTTCAGGTACTTGTTTGACCAATGTGTGGCTGAGAATCTCTTAGAGAGATTTGCATTTCTCAGTCCGCATCGAACAATGCACCTCGTGAAGAACAAGAGCCAGTACATTGCAGACACAATAAAGGAACATGCACACCCAAAGCAGTTATATCTCGGCCCAACAAATACAAGGTGAGAAATTTATTTGATCAATTTATAACTTTATAATCAATTTAATTATATGAAACTTATAGTTACTTGATGATTTAATCGTTTAACATGTGTTGTAGGGGACATTGGGTGTTGGTGGTGATCAATACCACCAGAGGGACTTTATTTTACTTGGATCCCTTGCATGGTGAACTAAAAAACCGCAAAGAAACGAAAGACACATTTGATCGGTAAGCATGTAGATATACTGTGCTATATACTCTTCTGTCTACTATGTTTACTCATTGGGTTATTATTTTGTTCATTTTGTTAGCGCAATGAGGATCTACCGTGCTACTTGCGGTGATAACAGGATCAAATGGAAACAAGCCAAGTGGACTGTTATAAAGGTATATCCATATTTACATATATAACCCAAACCAATTACATACACACCAGATCACTTATATATTTTTTTTTTGTAGTTCCCTCGGTAAACAAACAACATCAATTGTGGGTACTATGTCCTCAACTTTCTACATGACATCATTGCGCACAATCAGCCCACAATTCGTGATGAGGTATGAAACTTTACATTTATTTGATGTTTATATAACAAAATTCTTATCTTTTTGTATTTTTTAATTTGTAATCTAACTCTAATCTGTTTACTCTTACTATCATTTTGCAGTACTTCCCTGATTGTCAGTTCAACTCCTACGATCAGGACCAACTCAATGTAATTAAAGAAGAGTGGGCTGGTTATGTGTTTGACGATTTTGTAATTAATTCCCAGGGATTGAAATGTGTATAGGGGTTCATACATATTATAATTTGTACATATTTAATTTGTTGTACATATTTTATATATATATATATATATATATATATTGTTTTTGTAAATTATGTTGTCAGGGTTGTTTTCATTGCATTGCAGGTCATGGTTATAATTTGTTTATTGTTTGAATTGCATGTCTCTAGTTGTACGTAGCACCAAAAAAAAATTAACGTATAAAGGTAACAAAAAAAAAACAAACTTGTTACCACGGTTGATAATGGAACTGAGGTAACAGAGTGACAAATTACCACGGTTCCTCCTACAACCGTGGTAACATATGCCTATTATTACTACGATTCAGTATGGAACCGGGTATTTCAGAGGTATGATGTTACCATGGTTTCGCCTTGAACCGTGGTAATTTATCTATTACATTGATGCCTGATACCACGGTTTAATCGTGGTAACATGCTGTCCGAAACCGTGGTAACATGGCAATTCTGTAGTAGTGGTCCCTGCCGCTGCCTGAGCCCTTGCAAACCTTGGAATATTAACATGCATTTTCTGGCTCCCAATGATGATTGTATCCAACCTTTTTGCTAAGTAAACATGGCCAGCTACATCTAGGAACCTGACAAAGCCAAACCTTTTACTTGCATTATCTCTTTTCTTCGAAATGAAGACCTCCCACACCCTGCCATACCTATGGAATATCCTCCACAACTCCTTCTCCGTGTGGTCATCAAGAGAGCTAGTGAAAAAAATGAACTCAGCCTTCCTACCCTTACGATCACTGCTTTTTTCGTCCCTCCATCTTCCCCCACCGGTCGCCATTCTCCACTCACTCCTCACTCTTTCTCTTTCTCTCTCTACCCTCATTTATCTTTTGCTTTAGACCATACTTTTAATCATGATATCACACAAGACTCTTAGTATTCTGATATATACAAATTGGACAGCATTTGCACTCTTCTAGGTTTGAAAAATTGTCCCAAAACATGGGCTTAATGATCTATGAAAGTTGTGTTTCATTTTCAGAATTAAAGGTATAGATTGTATGCAAAGAGACACAATGGTTCAAAGCACATGTTAAAAAAAATTACTGTTCCAAAGTTTAAGAAGATTTTCGTTCAACCAGCACTAGTTTAACGTTAAAGCTTTTCGTTTAAAAGTTTGACATGTCCAGAATTCACTACTAAAAAAATGCAATTTTGTTACAGAATTTTGTGACCGTTTAAAATTCGTATCTAATAGTGACTAATTTAGTAACGGAATTAATAAAAATATAACAATATTTATTATTAAGTACTTAGTGAGAGAATTAGTGACAGAAATTTTGGTCACTAAATATCTCATCACTAATTTCGCAACTAAAATTTTCACTTTATGTGTAATTACGGATTTTGATATGAAATTGTCTTTCACTAAATAATTTCCTTAATGAACATGCTTTACAAATTTGTGACGAAATTTTGTCATCACTAATTTTATAAAATTTATTCCGTTTTAAAAACTTTCTGATTTTTTTTTTGTCACGAGCCCTTTCTTCAATCGAGCAAAGGTCTCATTTGCGTTTGGCATGTGATCCTTTCCCCTTGAGCTTATGTCTTCTCCTCCATCGAGATTTTTCATTCTCCTCAGAATCTGCCATGGAACTACTCTCTATTTCTTTCCTAGCTCTTCATTCCGCAATGGAAGTCGCTTCTCTCTTCTGCTTTAGTAGAAACCCGGCTCATCTCTCACACCCTCAATCGTTGTTTCATTTTTTTGCTAGGTTTCTCTTGGTTTTGATCTTGGATTTTGATTTCAAAGTTTTGTTTCTCATCTGAATCAAGGTTTTGAGTGTTCTACTTGAATCTTTGATTTCTCGATTGGGCCCTCCCTTTCCCTAATTTTTCTATGATTGATCTAATTCTTTGCTTTCTCTTTGCCTAATTCATGTTTCGTAGGTCTTCGCTAATCCAGTAACCGGTCTGGGACGCGAATTATTTTAGTTTTTGTTTGTCTAGATGGTAACCCTTGCTACTTTTTTTATATTGCTTGATTACATGTGTTAATTTGATTTACATTACGAAGTATTTTGATTTCATGTTAATAGCTTTTCTCTGCCTTTGCATTTTAATGACAAACCATTTCCTTAGACATTTTTTCTTTAGAAAAATGGGTGCTCTATATGTGATTTTATCAGTTTGCTGGTTAGAATGAGAATGAGAATTTAGCAAATTTGCTTTTGAGCGTTTTCCTGTTTTGCAGTGTTTGAAACTCCTACTTCTTCTCCTGGTATGTTTCTCACTAATATTTCCCCTCCCTATTTTATTCCATTTACAAATATTGATATTTAGTTTTGTCGTAAACTTTATTCCACATTGTAACGAGAATCGCATGCTTAAAATATTGTTCTTCCCCTTAAATGATAAGTAGTTAAGAACCATATCTGATTTGGTTGTTTTGTTTCTTCTTTTACTCGTAAAGTATTCCTTGATAAGTTGGGAATTTAAAAATTAGACATGATTATATTGTATGTAGTTGTATTCTACAACCTTTGCAATTTATATCTTTGCCTTATTACATGGAACTGGTGATGAAGCAATGAAGGAAAAGGAGAAACAGATAGCTGGTTGTTAGTTTAGTTTGTTAGAGGCTGTTAGTTTGATGTCTTCTTATTATGCAAGTAAAGGGATATTACATCAACGTAGTTGTGTTGAAACCCCTCAACAAAACGGGAGGTTTGAGAGGAAGCACCAACACATTTTAAATGTGGCCCGTGCTCTTCTTTTCCAGTCTAAATTTCCTTGTTACTTGTGGTCTTATGCAGTTCTTCATGCTGTGTTTCTTATTAACAGGATCCCTACACCCTTACTTGCTAACAAAACCCATTTTGAGTTGTTGTATGGCATTGCACCTGATCTCACACAGTTACGAATTTTTGGCTGTCTTTGTTACGCAACAACTTTATCTTCACAGCGAAACAAATTCAGCCCGCGGGCTAGGCGTTGTGCTTTTCTGGGCTATAAAACTGGTTCCAAAAGGTATCTCCTGCTTGATTTGCTTACCCGGCAAGTGTTTGTATCACGAGATGTGGATTTTCAGGAGTTAGTGCTGCCATATGCTCAATCTACTTCCATTCCTTGGCATTTCATGGATTTATCCGTCACACCTCCTTCATCCTCTATTTCCACATCCACTGAGTCTGATTCTGGTTCTGATGCAGGACTATTTTTTGAAGTTGAATCAGCAGCTAAGCAACTCTCATATCCTGATGTTAATTCTGCACCTGAGCTGACTTCACCTTCCCCTGCACAGCCAGCATCAGAACTAAACTCAGTTTCTCCTCGTGAACCTGAAGTTTTGCCTTCTTCAAGGCATAGTACTCGAGCAATCAAGCCTCCTCGTCACTTGGATGCTTATCATTGTTCTTCTTTACCTACCAGTTCTTCTACTGCACATTCTTTGGCTAATTATGTCACTTATAGCAATTTATCAGCTTCTCATAAACATTTTTCTCTTGCCTTGCTCAGTGCTGTTGAACCTTCCAGTTATAAGGATGCTTCCTCCCATCCTTGTTGGCAAGAGGCTATGAACGCAGAAATCCAAGCACTTGAACGGAACAATACTTGGCAGATAGTTTCTCTTCCTGCTGGTGTGAAACCGATTGGGAGCAAGTGGGTTTATAAAATTAAACGTCATGCCGATGGGAGTATTGCACGGTATAAAGCACGTTTGGTGGCTAAAGGGTATAACCAAGTTGAAGGGATTGATTACTTTGACACGTTCTCCCCGGTTGCTAAAATGACTTCCATTCGAATGATACTTGCTTTGGCATCTATTCATCGCTGGCATATTCATCAATTGGATGTTGATAATGCATTTCTCCATGGTGATTTACAAGAGGATGTCTATATGTCTCTTCCTCAAGGAGTTCACTCTTCTATACCCAATCCTGTTTGCAAATTAGTTAAATCTCTCTATGGTTTGAAGCAAGCTAGTCGTAAGTGGTATGATAAGCTTTCTTCCCTGCTTCTTTCTTCTGGTTTTACGCAGGGGACTTCAGATCATTCCTTGTTTACTAAATTTAACATGGGTTCTTTTACTGCTCTACTCATTTATGTGGATGATGTTCTTCTTATTGGTACATCCTTAGCAGAATTTGCTTCTTTAAAAGCCACTCTAGATACTGCTTTTGGAATTAAAGATCTAGGTACCCTCAAGTACTTCCTTGGTCTAGAGGTGGCCCATTCTGCTCGTGGTATTTCTTTGTGTCAGCGTAAGTATTGTCTCGATCTTTTGCGTGATATTGGTTTGCTGGGTGCCAAACCGGTATCCACACCTCTTGATCCGTCCACTCGGTTGACTCAAGATGACAGTGGTTCCTTTTCTAATGTTTTCGCTTATCGTCGATTGGTTGGGAGGTTGTTATATCTTAGTACCACCCGTCCTGATATTAGTTTTGCTATCCAGCAGCTGAGTCAACACATGGCCCACCCCACCAATGCTCATTATAAGGCTGTGCTTCATGTCCTTCGTTATCTCAAGGCTTCTCCAGGTCTTGGTCTCTTTTATCCCCGATCTTCTGCACTTCAATTGCAAGGATACAGCGATGCTGATTGGGGCGGCTGTCCAGATACTCGCCGTTCTATTACCGGCTATTGTTTTTATCTTGGTCACTCCTTGATTTCATGGAAGTCTAAGAAACAACCTACCGTGGCTCGTTCTTCTTCTGAGGCAGAGTATCGTGCCCTTGCTGCTACTACTTGTGAGCTCCAATGGTTGTCTTTTCTTCTCCAGGACCTGCATATTCAGTGTGCTCGACAGTCTGTTTTGTACTGTGACAGTGCCAGTGCGCTTCACATAGCTGCTAATCCTGTATTCCATGAACGAACCAAGCATTTGGAGATTGACTGTCATGTTGTTCGTGAGCGCGTACAGGCTGGTTTGATGCGTTTGTTACCTCTTTCTACTCATGATCAATTGCCTGATGTGTTTACAAAGTCCTTGCAGCCTCGGCTTTTCCATTCTTTTGTTCTCAAGCTGGGTTTGGTGGATATTTACCACCCCTCTCCTGCTTGCGGGAGGGTATTACACGGAACTGGTGATGAAGCAATGAAGGAAAAGGAGAAACAGATAGCTGGTTGTTAGTTTAGTTTGTTAGAGGCTGTTAGTTTGTTAGAGTTAGTTTGTTAGAGGCTGTTAGTTTGTTATAGATTACTAGGTAGTATAAATAGCTTTGATTGTATTAGGAGTTATCTGATAACAGTAATAATATTACTCAGATTCATTCAGTTCAGTTTTCTTCTTCTATCTTCGATGGTTTCTTCTACTTAGATGCCTCTTGGTCAGTATCGCTTGATCAGGCACAGATTTTGCTTCTTCTTTTGTTACTTTTGGGGTGTCAAGTGTAGGATCTTCTCCTTTGGGATAAGCTTCCAATGTTCTAGTCTTTGCTAGAGGATAAGTGGTGTTAAAAAGGAACGTTTGGTTAACTAATAGGTTGATTGAGTAGAGTGAGTGTTGTTTCCATATTTTGATGTGCTGTTAGTTACACAACAAAATGTAAATTTGATTGAGTAAAGTTATAATAGAAAAAACACACTTAATATTGAGATTCAATATCTTATTTCATGAAAGGCCATCCTTTACATAACTATTTTTGTAATGTCCTTTGTTACATTATTAGGTTGTGAATGGTTATATTAACTTCTTGATGTGCTGCCCTGGCAAATTGATTATGTGAAGAAGGTCTTGCCCCTGACCCTGACTGAGGTTTTGATGATGACTAACTCATTTACAAAAAGAAGAAAAGAAGATTTAGAAGAACCAGCTCAACATACTTCAAGCAATATTCAAGGGTTTTATCTTTGACTAAGTCTTACAATTTAGGTAAGTTATGCTTCTAAGGTTTCTTTAAGTATGAAGGCTCAGAGACAAGTTAAAATATTGAGTATAATTTTTTTCATAAGTTAAAAGTGATAGAAAAACTCAATTGGAACCTAAAGTTTCATTATCTAGAAAATAGACTTGAGTGTAATTGATTACACCCTTTAAGGTAATCGATTACACAGAGGCAAGTAATCGATTACATCTTGCTTGTAGTTGATTACATGTTTGAATTTGAAATTCAAACAGCAACGGGAAAATAGCGTAATAGATTACCTAAGTGCCGTAATCGATTACCTGGTCGACAGTTGTGTTGTTTCATGAACCATTGTGTCCCAAAACGTTTGGGAAGCTTTGTGTTGGTTCATTAACGATTCCTAGTGCCTATAAATAGTCCATTTAGGCTTAGAAGCGAATCATCATTGACATACAACTTTCATATTCATTAGAGTCAAAATTCTGAGTCTTTAATTCTTCATTTTCAATAAGAACACTTATGCTGTTCAACTGTTGAATAACTCAGAAAAAGAAAGAGCCTTCATATGAGAAGTGTCTAAAGGATAACTTCTATATTCAATCCATTATTATGTTAGAGGATTGATTCAGCTGTATAGAAATCTTCCTTATTCTCATTTTGGTTGAGTGAAAGTTCACTGTAGGGTTCGGTGAAGGTTGACACTTGGAAAGAGGTTTGCTTTCAGGTTGTAGATAGAAATTCTTGAAGTTCTTGGTGTAAGAACTTGGAAGAAGTTTTTATCAATAGTGGAAAAATCCTCAAGGGTTCTTGATGGACTGTACGTAGCCTTCGGTGGTTTGAAAGTGAATCAGGATAAAACCTGTGTGTGAATTCTCCTAACTCTTATCTTTTACTTTCAAGCAACGTTTGATTCCGCTGCATTCACAATCATCAATTGTGATTATCATTATCATGGAAGTAACAAGTTTTGTAAATGAGAAAATTGTGCAAACCTAATTCACCCCCTCTTAGGTTGCTATCCGCACTTACAATTGGAATCAGAGTGTAAGTTTAGGTAATTTGCTCCTAAAGATCCAGGAAGATGGCATCCTCCTCTAGACCTAGCACTAGTGAGGGATTCAACAGAAACAGGCCACCATACTTCAATGGAGACCACTATGACTTCTGGAAAATCAAGATGAAAATCTTTATAAGGTCATTGGATGTGGAGATATGGAAAGCCATTGAAGAAGGTCTGTTTATACCAATGAATGATGTGGGTGATAGCACACAATCGAAACCAGAAAATACATGGAGTGAAGAAGAAAAGAAGAAAGTTCAATATGATCTAAAAGGCATGAACATTCTTACATCAGCTCTTGGCATGGACGAGTTCTTCAAAGTATCCACGTGCAGAACTTCAAAGGAAATATGAGATACTTTAATGGTAACTCATGAAGGAACAGATGAAGTCAAAAGATCAAAAATCAATACCTTGTCACAAGAATATGAGATGTCCAGAATGCTCCTTGGTGATAAGGTATTAGATATGCAAAAACATTTTACTCATTCGACTAACCATTTAATTGCACTTGGTAAAGAATTTTCCAGGAGTGACCTAAACATGAAAGTACTAAGATCACTCACAAGAGTATAGCAACCAAAGGTAACGACGATTTCCGAAAAGAAGAGTCTATCAAATATGACTCTAGCAACACTCTTTGGAAAACTCCAAGAATATGAATTGGAGTTGAACCGTCTAGAACAACATGAACAACATGAAAAGAAGTATCGGTCCATTTCTCTAAAAGGAAAGGAAAGCATCAAAGAAGAATATGATGCAGATTCTAAAGAGGACATCAATGAAAATATGAATCTTTTGGTGAAGAATCTTGGAAAACTATTCAAAAGGAAAGGTATGAAGTTTAACAATAATAGAACTTTCTAGAGGAATAGTGAACCCTCTTCTCAGAAATTCACATGCTTTGAGTGTGGGAAACCTGCACATATTAAAATGCAGTGTCCAAACCTTCAAAAGAAGAAACACGGGTTGAAAGATAAGTTTGAAAAGAAGGATTCAACTACTCGAAGAGCCTACATTGCATGGAATGAAAATGAAGTGAGCTCTTCATCCTACTCTGAAAAAGAAGAAGCACATGTTTCTTTAATGGCATCACACGATTCAGATGACGAAGATGTTGAGGTTAGTAAAAATGGTATTTCATTTAATGATTTAGAATTTTCCATAGAAAATATGTTTGAGTTATGTCAAAGTTTTTCTAAAGTAAGTAGTAAACAAAATGTCATTATCTCTTCATTAGAAGATAAGTGTAAAATCTTACAAAATGAACTAGATGTTGTAAAATCTAAGATAGACATCCCACATGAATGCACTAAGTGTAATTCACTAGAAGAGAAAATAGATAATCTTCAACAAAAAGTTCATAACTTCAATCTAGGAAAGCAAAAGCTAGACGATATCCTAAGTGTACAAAGACACTCAAGCAATAAAGTTGGACTAGGATACACATCTCAGATGAAGACAAAAGATGTTAAGAAAACTATTTTTGTTAAACCAAACAAAGGAGAAGGAACTTCTAAATATTTGAATACAAGTGCTTCTAAAATTATAAACAATAGGAAGAACTATAATCAAAGATATTCCATGAAGAACAATAATGTATCTAGACATACATTAGATTACAATAAATATTCATGTAGTTATTGTAGTAAAATAGAACATCCCCCAAATAGGTGCTATTACAAGAATGTAGGAGTACCTAATAAAAAATATAAATGGGTTGAGAAGGTCACTAACAATGAAGGACCCAAAGCACATTTGGTACCTAACACCCCATTTTAAAATCTGTTTTGTAGGTGTGCATGAAAGCAGCGAGCAACTTATGGTATCTTGACAGTGGCTGCTCATCACACATAACAGGAGACAAAACAAAGTTCTCATATCTCATGCCCAGGGAAAAGGGTTTTGTCAGATATGGTAATAATGAGAAAGGTAAAATACTTGGCATTGGAAGGATAGGTACACCCCCTCAAACTATCATTGATAAAGTTCTCTATATTGATGGTTTGAAGCATAACCTGCTAAGTATTAGTCAACCATGTGACAAAGGATTGAAAGTTGGATTTATAAATGATATCTGTGTGGTGAAAGATGTGAAAACCCGTCAAATTAAGTTTTTAGGGTACAAAGTCAATAAATTCTTCATCATCTCATTGGATGAAATTCCATCCAATGTTAAATGCTTATTAGCCAAGAACAACAATGACTCATGGTTTTTGCATAGAAGACTGGCTTACATCCACATGGATCATTTGAATAAACTAATCAAACATGATCTTGTCATAGGCCTTCCAAAGATAAAATTTGAAAAGGACAAGCTATGTGATGCATGTTAGAAATGTAAGCAAACTAAGGTATCATTCAAACTCAAGAATATAGTTTCAACTACAAGACCACCCCAACTACTTCACATGGATTTATTTGGACCATCTAGGACTAGAAGTTTTGGAGGAAATTATTATGCTCTTGTAATTGTTGATGATTACTTAAGATATACTTGGACTATATTATTATCACATAAGAATGAAGCCTTTAATTCCCTTAAGAGATATGCTAAGCTTGTTCAAAACGAAAAATCTTTGAAAATTTCCTCCATAAGAAGTGACCATGGTGGAGAATTTCAAAACCACCAATTCCAAGAATTATGTGATGAAAGTGGAATTTCACATAACTTCTCTGCTCTAAGAACACCACAACAAAATGGTGTTGTAGAAAGGAAGAACAAGTCATTAGAGGAACTTGCAAGGACTATGCTGAGCGAGTCCAATCTCCCTAAATATTGTTGGGCTGATGCTGTAAGCACTGCATGCTATGTATCCAACATAGTACTCATAAGGCCTATACTGAATAAGACTCCTTATGAACTTTATAAAGGTAGAAAGCCTAACATTGCTCATTTGCATGCTTTTGGATCAAAATGTTTTTTCTTGAATAATGGTAAGGAAAACCTTGGTATGTTTGATGGAAAATCGGATGAAGGTATCTTCCTTGGTTATTCTTTAACAAGTAAAGCATATAGAATCTTCAAGAAGAAAACTGTAGTTGTTGAAGAATCCATTCATGTTTCTTTTGATGAATCTAACCCCTCAAATGAGGATAAAGTTGTTTTTCCTGATAATGATGAGGAAGAATGTAAGTATAGATAGCAACCTGAGAGGGGGGGGGTGAATCAGGTTTGCACAATTTTCGCCTTGACAAAACTTGTTACTTTCAAGATAAAGGTATTCAAAAATGATGATTGTGATTGCAGCGGAAATAAACGTTGCTTGAAAGTAAAAGATGAGGGTTAGGAGAAATCACACACGAAATATATCTTGGTTCACCTTCAATCCACTGAAGGCTACATCCAGTCCCTCAAGAAACCCCATGAGGATTTTTCCAATATTGATAAAAACTTCTTACAAGTGCTTACAACAAGGACTTTAAGAATTTCTATCAACAACCTGAAAGCACACCACTTTCAGACCCTGAAAGCAAACCACTTTCAAACAACCAACCTTCACCGAACTCTACGGTGAATCTTTCACTCAACCAGAATGAAGATGAAGAAGAATTTCTACCCGGCCGATTCAATCCTCTAACATAGAACGGATTGAATATAGAAGTTATGCTTTTAGGCACTTATCATATGAAGACTCTTTCTTATTCTGAGTTCTTCAATAGTTGAACAGCATAAGTGTTATTTTGAAAATGAAGAACAACAAACTCAGCATATAGGCTCTTGAAAGTTGTAGAACAAAGGTTTTAATTGTATGAAAGTGTTCAAGTGTATTTTGTGAAGAAGGTCTCGTCCTTGGACTCGGCTGAGGTTTTGATCAAGACAAACACATCACAAAAAGAAGAAAGACTTCAAAAAAGAAAAGGAAGACTTCAAGAAGACTTCAAGAAAGAAAGGAAAGACTTCAAGAACCGGCTCAGAACGTCAAGATCAATCGTCAAGGTTCTTGCTATTAGTAAGTCTTGTTAACTTAGTGTGCTATGCTTTATTAAGGTTAAATTGCATTTCAAGGCTCATAAAAAATCAACTAATTAAGTATAATATGTTCTCACAAGTAAGACTTGGTAGGAACACTCAATTAGGGCTTGAGATGTTTAAAATTGAGTTTCGGACTATCTGTAATCGATTACAGGTTGTGTGTAATCGATTACAGGAAGGAAGTAATCGACTACCACCTTCATGTAATCGATTACACAGTTTGAATTTTGAATTCAAACTGCAACGGCTAGTGTAATCGATTACCAGGCTTCTGTAATCGATTACCAGGTCGACAAATGTGTTGTTTCATGAACCAATGTGTCTCATAACGTTTGGGAAGCCTTGTGATGGTTCATGGACGAATTCTTGTGCCTATATAAAGTCCATAGATGCTCAGAAACATCAATGACTTGGTCCACAACTTTCATATTCATTAAAGTCATCATTCTGAGTTTTTGTTCTCTCATTTTCATAAGAACACAAATGTTGTAGAACAAAAGATACAAGATATGATAGTGCACAAGAGGAAGATTCTCAATCCAATAGTGATGATGATGATGAGGATATAAGAATCGTTGTGAAGAATCTTTGCAAAATCCTCAAAAAGAAAGATTGTCATAATCTTCAAAGAAAGAAGCATGGTTTGAAGAAGAAATCTGAGAAAAAGGTTTCCAAATCAAAGAAGGCTTACATGAGAGAAAATGAAGCAAGTTCATCATCCGATTCAGAAAATGGAGAAGGATATCTCGCTTTGATGGTAACACATCATTATGATGATGAAAATGAAGAGGTTAGTAATGCAATTTCATATGATAAATTACAAAGTACATTTGATAGATTGCACGATAGTTTCTTGAATATTTATGAAGTATATGCATATCAAAGTAGGATCATCTCATCTCTACAAAGTAAAACTAAAAGCATGCAAGATGAGTTAGATCAAGTAAAATCTAGAGTAGATATTCAAAATGATTTTATATCTTTAGATCCATGCATAACCCTTGAGTCAAAGATTGATGAATTAACACAAGTGGTAAACAAAGGTACAGATGATATGGATAAGGTTTAATGTAATAAAAGACATGTCTTTCATAAAAGTGATTTAGGTTTATCTGATCATAGTCATCCTAGTGATGTTAAGAAAATCACTTTTAGACCAAGTAGTTCATATAACTTTGGTCATACAAGGAGAGTACATGATGGTGCTCAACTTAGAAAGGCATATATCAAAACTTTCCATTATTCTAAAGCGAAAGTACCTAACATGAAGCCAAAGTGCTTTCACTATACTCCTAGTTTTCATGGAGATCCCAATGAAAGATTCATTTGGGACGTGAAAAGTGCTAACTCAAAAGGACCCAAAGTCTATTGGGTACCTCAAAAATACCATTAAGCCTATTGTGCAAATGTGCTTGAATACCTTGTGATCAGAAATGACATGTACAAAGGTTGGTCTTTCAAGACACAAAATCAGAATGTGGTATTGATGAGAGAAATTCTAAAACTTTACATCTTTTAATAGATATTAAGTACAAGAGTAATGCATTGTTAGGCATCTGCATTTACATCACAGTTCTCTGTTAAATATATCTTTCAAGCAGTGCTTATCAAGTCTGGAACTTCAAGTTTCTGGATACAATAATCGATTACACAGAATGAGTAATCGGTTACAGGGATATTTTGGCCCAGGATTATTTCCAGAAAGCTTCAGTAATCGATTACTGGAAGTCTGTAATCGATTACATCAGCGCTAAAATGGAAAATAGTTGACTTTCAGAGTTTGGCTTATATTTTCATATATTTTGGCTTTCTTACCCCCACTCCCTACAATTTAAATGTCTATACTTATTGTTGGCATGTATGGAATATGCTTGGGCTCATCTTCTTTTTGATGAAGTCAAAAGGGGGAGAAAGGGTCTTGTGCTTTGTAAAGATTATTTACAAGAAAAGCTACAAGTGGAACAAAATGGGGGAGAATAGTTCAGATATACATTATGCTTCCCTTCATTTCAATTATCCTGGAATATTTTGTATGGCTTTTTCTTCTTTTTGATGATGTCAAAAGGGGGAGAAAAGTATTGTGTATGCTTGATCATTTTTCAGGATACTGTGCTTCATTTTCAAAACAAAGGGGGAGATATAATTGCAAAACTCAGGGGGAGATATACAAGACAAGAGATAAAGTCAAATGATCAATCAATGTTCAAGCATGATGTTTGTCATCATCATGTTAGTTCAGATAGCAACCTGAGAGGGGGGGGTGAATCAGAGTTGCCCCGATTTTCGCGTAGTAGTACCAAACGACTTTCAGCGCACTTAGAGTTGTAACGTAAGAACGTTGTTGCAGCGGAATATTGTAATTGCTTGAAAGTAAAAGATGAAGGATGAAGGAAATGACACAGAGAGTTTTATCCTGGTTCACCTTCAATCCACCGAAGGCTACGTCCAGTCCCTCAAAGAAATCCCTTGAGGATTTTTCCACTATTGATAAAATCACTTACAAGTTCCTAACCCAAGGACCCCAAGAATTTCTACCAATATCCTGTGAAAGCAAACCACTTTCAACAGCCCCTGAAAGCAAACCGCTTTCAGTTCCTGAAGGCAAACCACCCTAAGACCTTGAAGACTAACCCGCCTTCAATCGAACAACCCTTCACCGAATACCACGGTAAAGTTAGGATCCCTCAGAAAGATTACCACTTTCTGAAGAACCACTCCACTGAATTCCACAGTGAAGATTTCCCATGATCGAGTATTCTTAACGAATGCTTGCACCAAGGACCCTAAGATATCTTATCAATCTTCCTGAAGCAACCCACTTCTGATTGATCAAGTCTTCTTAGCAATACTTGTGCCAAGGACCCTAAGAGAACCCATCATGCCTCAGAAAGCAAACCACTTTCTGATGACACCGTATTACCACGGTGGACTTTGAATCAAACTTGATTCAAAGGGCCTTTTTACAACCACCGAAAACTACGGTGAAAGAATCAACATGATTCAAATAGAAGAAGAAGAAGATGCCTTTTCTATGCATGATTCAATCCTTTTGACAAGAAGGATTGATCTTAGTTTGTATGCTCCAGGCTATTACAATGAAGGCTCTTCCATTCTGAGTTTCTCAAATGTTGAACATCATGAGTGTTCTTATGAAAATGAGAGAACCGAAACTCAGAATGATGACTTTAATGAATATGAAAGTTATGGACCAAGTAATTTATGTTTCTGAGTGTCTAAGGACTTTATATAGGCACTAGAGGTCGTCCATGAACCAACACAACCTTTCCCAACCGGTTTGAGACACAATGGTTCATGAAAAAACACATATGTCTGTAAATCAGGTCTCGTCCTTGGACTCGACTGAGGTTTTGATGAAGACAAACACATCACAAAAAGAAGAAAGACTTCAGAAAAGAAAAAGAAGACTTCAAGAAAGAAAGGAACAAAAAGAAGAAAGACTTCACGAAGACTTCAGAAAAGGAAGGAAGACTTTGAGAAGACATTAAAGAAGACTTCAGAGAAGAAAGACTTCAAGAACCGGCTCAGAGCGTCAAGATCAAACATGAAGGTTCTAGTTTTAAGTAAGTCTTGTCAACTTAGTGTGCTATGCTTTATTAAGGTTTAATTGCATTTGAAGGCTCACTAAAGATCAACTAATTGAGTATAATATGTTCTCACAAGTAAGACTTGGTAGGAACACTCAATTAGGGTTTAAGATGGTTAAAACTGAGTTTTGGACTATCTGTAATCGATTACAGATTGTGTGTAATCGATTACACAGTTTGAATTTTGAATTCAAACTGCAACGGCTAGTGTAATCGATTACACCAACTGCTGTAATCGATTACCAGCACGACAAAAGTGCTTTTTAATGAACAAATGTGTCTCACAATGTTTGGGAAGCATTGTAATGGTTCATAGGAAACCTCTAGTGCCTAATATATGTTGTTTCACGAACCAACATGTCCCAAGTCATTTGGGAAACATTGCAATGGTTCATTAACAACCGTTAGTGCATTGGATATGTTGTTTCACGAACCAATGCATCCCAAGTCTTTTGAGAAGCATTGCAATGGTTCATGAACAATCACTAGTGCCTATAAATAGTCCATGAATACTCAGAAACAAGTATGACTTATGCCACAACTTTCACATTCATTAGAGTCATCATTCTGAGTTCTTGTTCTCTAAATATCAAAGAACACTTATGCTGTTCAACTATTGAGAACTCAGAATTATTAAGGAGCCTTCATTGTAATTGCCTGGAGCATACAAACTAAGATCAATCCATCTTGTCTAAAGGATTGAATCAGCCATTGTAAAGGCATCTTCTTCTTCATCTCTTGAATCAAGTTGATTCATTCACCGTGGTTTTCGGTGGTTGTAAAAAGGCCCTTTGAATCGGGTTTGATTCAAAGTCCACCGTGGTGATACGGTGTCATCAGAAAGTGGTTTGCTTTCTGGGGTTTGATGGGTTCTCTTAGGGTCCTTGGCACAAGCATTCGTTAAGAAGACTTGATCAATCAGAAGTGGGTTGCTTCAGGAAGATTGATAAGATATCTTAGGGTTCTTGGTGCAAGCATTCGTTAAGAGCACTCGATCATTGTAAATCTTCACTGTGGGATTCAGTGGAGTGGTTTTTCAGAAAGTGGTTTGCTTTCTGGTATAGTGGAAAATCTCTGTGTGATCAGAGGACTGGACGTAGCCTTCTAGGTTTGAAGGTGAACCAGGATAAATCTTGTGTGTGATTCTCTTTATCCTTCACATTTACTTTCAAGTATTGTTCATATCCGCTGCAATCACAACGATCAATTCGTGATCTTCATAAACTTGAAAGTAACGATTTCAATAAGGCGAAAATTGGGGCAACTCTGATTCACCCCCCCCCCCCTCTCAGGTTGCTATCTGTTCCAACAATTGGTATCAGAGCGGAAGTTTAGGTAAGTTATTCCTAAGATCCGGGAAAAGATGGCATCCTCTTCCAATCATGGAACAAGTGAAGGACACAACATAAACAGGCCACCATTCTTCAATGGAGAACACTATGACTTCTGGAAGATCAAGATGAAAATATTTATAAAGTCAGTAGACGTGGAAATATGGAAAGCCATTGAAGAAGGTCCGTTCATTCCTATAGATGAAGAACGCACACAACCAAAACCAGAAAGCACATGGAGTAAAGAAGAAAAGAAGAAGGTTCAGTATGATCTCAAAGGTATGAATATTCTTACATCTGCTCTTGGCACGGATGAATTCTTTAGAGTATCCACGTGCAAAACGTCAAAGGAAATATGGGATACTCTAATGGTAACTCATGAAGGCACTGAAGAAGTCAAGAGATCAAAGATCAATACTCTTTCACAAGAGTATGAGAAGTTCAGAATGTTGCCATGGGAAACAGTGCTAGATATGCAGAAAAGATTCACTCTCTTGATCAACCGTCTAATTGTTCTTGGAAGAAGTTTCTCCAAAAGTGATCTAAACTTAAAAGTCCTAAGATCATTATCAAGAGAATGGCAACCAAAGGTAACAGCAATTTCTGAAAAGAAGAGTCTTTCAAAGATGACATTGGCTTCACTCTTTGGCAAGTTGCAAGAACATGAACTTGAACTCAAGAAGATGGAGCAACAAGAAGCCATTGACAAGTACATTCAACCTATTGCTTTGAGAACTAAAGTCACAAGATGTGATAGTACACAAGAGGAAGATTCTCAATCCGATAGTAATGATGATGATGAGGATATAAGAATCATTGTGAAAAATCTTTACAAGGTCCTCAAAAATAGAGATTGTCAAAGAAAGAAGCATGGCTTGAAGAAGAAATCTGAGAAAAAGGTTTCCAAATTAAAGAAGGCATACATGAGAGAAAATGAAGCAAGTTCATCATCCGATTCAGAAAATGGAGAAGCATGTCTCGCTTTGTTGACAACACATCATTCTGATGATGAAAATGAAGAGTTTCTATATTCTGCCTTGCTTACCCCCACTCCCTACGTTTCAAATTCTTATCCTACTTTTTAGCATGCGTGGAGTATGCTTGGCCTCATCTTCCTTTTTGATGAAGTCAAAAGGGGGAGAAAGAGTCCTGTGCGTTGCAAAGTTTATTTACAAGAGAAGCTACAAGTGGAACAAAAAGGGGGAGAATATTTCGATTCTCCTGAAATTCTTTGTATGGCTTTTTCTTCTGTTTGATGATGTCAAAAGGGGGAGAAAAGTCTTGTGTATGCTTGATCATCTTCAGGATACTGTGCTTCATTTGCAAAACAAAGGGGGAGATATAATTGCAAAACCAAGGGGGAGATACAAGTCAAGGAGAAAGTCTATTGATCCCTCAATGTTCAAGCATGATGTTTGTCATCATCAAAAAGGGGGAGATTGTAAATCAGGTCTCGTCCTTGGACTCGACTGAGGTTTTGATGAAGACAAACACATCACAAAAAGAAGAAAGACTTCAGAAAAGAAAAAGAAGACTTCAAGAAAGAAAGGAACAAAAAGAAGAAAGACTTCACGAAGACTTCAGAAAAGGAAGGAAGACTTTGAGAAGACATTAAAGAAGACTTCAGAGAAGAAAGACTTCAAGAACCGGCTCAGAGCGTCAAGATCAAACATGAAGGTTCTAGTTTTAAGTAAGTCTTGTCAACTTAGTGTGCTATGCTTTATTAAGGTTTAATTGCATTTGAAGGCTCACTAAAGATCAACTAATTGAGTATAATATGTTCTCACAAGTAAGACTTGGTAGGAACACTCAATTAGGGTTTAAGATGGTTAAAACTGAGTTTTGGACTATCTGTAATCGATTATAGATTGTGTGTAATCGATTACACAGTTTGAATTTTGAATTCAATTTGCAACGGCTAGTGTAATCGATTACACCAACTGCTGTAATCGATTACCAGCACGACAAAAGTGCTTTTTAATGAACAAATGTGTCTCACAATGTTTGGGAAGCATTGTAATGGTTCATAGGAAACCTCTAGTGCCTAATATATGTTGTTTCACGAACCAACATGTCCCAAGTCATTTGGGAAACATTGCAATGGTTCATTAACAACCGTTAGTGCATTGGATATGTTGTTTCACGAACCAATGCATCCCAAGTCTTTTGAGAAGCATTGCAATGGTTCATGAACAATCACTAGTGCCTATAAATAGTCCATGAATACTCAGAAACAAGTATGACTTATGCCACAACTTTCACATTCATTAGAGTCATCATTCTGAGTTCTTGTTCTCTAAATATCAAAGAACACTTATGCTGTTCAACTATTGAGAACTCAGAATTATTAAGGAGCCTTCATTGTAATTGCCTGGAGCATACAAACTAAGATCAATCCATCTTGTCTAAAGGATTGAATCAGCCATTGTAAAGGCATCTTCTTCTTCATCTCTTGAATCAAGTTGATTCATTCACCGTGGTTTTCGGTGGTTGTAAAAAGGCCCTTTGAATCGGGTTTGATTCAAAGTCCACCGTGGTGATACGGTGTCATCAGAAAGTGGTTTGCTTTCTGGGGTTTGATGGGTTCTCTTAGGGTCCTTGGCACAAGCATTCGTTAAGAAGACTTGATCAATCAGAAGTGGGTTGCTTCAGGAAGATTGATAAGATATCTTAGGGTTCTTGGTGCAAGCATTCGTTAAGAGCACTCGATCATTGTAAATCTTCACTGTGGGATTCAGTGGAGTGGTTTTTCAGAAAGTGGTTTGCTTTCTGGTATAGTGGAAAATCTCTGTGTGATCAGAGGACTGGACGTAGCCTTCTAGGTTTGAAGGTGAACCAGGATAAATCTTGTGTGTGATTCTCTTTATCCTTCACATTTACTTTCAAGTATTGTTCATATCCGCTGCAATCACAACGATCAATTCGTGATCTTCATAAACTTGAAAGTAACGATTTCAATAAGGCGAAAATTGGGGCAACTCTGATTCACCCCCCCCCCTCTCAGGTTGCTATCTGTTCCAACAATTGGTATCAGAGCGGAAGTTTAGGTAAGTTATTCCTAAGATCCGGGAAAAGATGGCATCCTCTTCCAATCATGGAACAAGTGAAGGACACAACATAAACAGGCCACCATTCTTCAATGGAGAACACTATGACTTCTGGAAGATCAAGATGAAAATATTTATAAAGTCAGTAGACGTGGAAATATGGAAAGCCATTGAAGAAGGTCCGTTCATTCCTATAGATGAAGAACGCACACAACCAAAACCAGAAAGCACATGGAGTAAAGAAGAAAAGAAGAAGGTTCAGTATGATCTCAAAGGTATGAATATTCTTACATCTGCTCTTGGCACGGATGAATTCTTTAGAGTATCCACGTGCAAAACGTCAAAGGAAATATGGGATACTCTAATGGTAACTCATGAAGGCACTGAAGAAGTCAAGAGATCAAAGATCAATACTCTTTCACAAGAGTATGAGAAGTTCAGAATGTTGCCATGGGAAACAGTGCTAGATATGCAGAAAAGATTCACTCTCTTGATCAACCGTCTAATTGTTCTTGGAAGAAGTTTCTCCAAAAGTGATCTAAACTTAAAAGTCCTAAGATCATTATCAAGAGAATGGCAACCAAAGGTAACAGCAATTTCTGAAAAGAAGAGTCTTTCAAAGATGACATTGGCTTCACTCTTTGGCAAGTTGCAAGAACATGAACTTGAACTCAAGAAGATGGAGCAACAAGAAGCCATTGACAAGTACATTCAACCTATTGCTTTGAGAACTAAAGTCACAAGATGTGATAGTACACAAGAGGAAGATTCTCAATCCGATAGTAATGATGATGATGAGGATATAAGAATCATTGTGAAAAATCTTTACAAGGTCCTCAAAAATAGAGATTGTCAAAGAAAGAAGCATGGCTTGAAGAAGAAATCTGAGAAAAAGGTTTCCAAATTAAAGAAGGCATACATGAGAGAAAATGAAGCAAGTTCATCATCCGATTCAGAAAATGGAGAAGCATGTCTCGCTTTGTTGACAACACATCATTCTGATGATGAAAATGAAGAGTTTCTATATTCTGCCTTGCTTACCCCCACTCCCTACGTTTCAAATTCTTATCCTACTTTTTAGCATGCGTGGAGTATGCTTGGCCTCATCTTCCTTTTTGATGAAGTCAAAAGGGGGAGAAAGAGTCCTGTGCGTTGCAAAGTTTATTTACAAGAGAAGCTACAAGTGGAACAAAAAGGGGGAGAATATTTCGATTCTCCTGAAATTCTTTGTATGGCTTTTTCTTCTGTTTGATGATGTCAAAAGGGGGAGAAAAGTCTTGTGTATGCTTGATCATCTTCAGGATACTGTGCTTCATTTGCAAAACAAAGGGGGAGATATAATTGCAAAACCAAGGGGGAGATACAAGTCAAGGAGAAAGTCTATTGATCCCTCAATGTTCAAGCATGATGTTTGTCATCATCAAAAAGGGGGAGATTGTAAATCAGGTCTCGTCCTTGGACTCGACTGAGGTTTTGATGAAGACAAACACATCACAAAAAGAAGAAAGACTTCAGAAAAGAAAAAGAAGACTTCAAGAAAGAAAGGAACAAAAAGAAGAAAGACTTCACGAAGACTTCAGAAAAGGAAGGAAGACTTTGAGAAGACATTAAAGAAGACTTCAGAGAAGAAAGACTTCAAGAACCGGCTCAGAGCGTCAAGATCAAACATGAAGGTTCTAGTTTTAAGTAAGTCTTGTCAACTTAGTGTGCTATGCTTTATTAAGGTTTAATTGCATTTGAAGGCTCACTAAAGATCAACTAATTGAGTATAATATGTTCTCACAAGTAAGACTTGGTAGGAACACTCAATTAGGGTTTAAGATGGTTAAAACTGAGTTTTGGACTATCTGTAATCGATTACAGATTGTGTGTAATCGATTACACAGTTTGAATTTTGAATTCAAACTGCAACGGCTAGTGTAATCGATTACACCAACTGCTGTAATCGATTACCAGCACGACAAAAGTGCTTTTTAATGAACAAATGTGTCTCACAACGTTTGGGAAGCATTGTAATGGTTCATAGGCAACCTCTAGTGCCTAATATATGTTGTTTCACGAACCAACATGTCCCAAGTCATTTGGGAAACATTGCAATGGTTCATTAACAACCGTTAGTGCATTGGATATGTTGTTTCACGAACCAATGCATCCCAAGTCTTTTGAGAAGCATTGCAATGGTTCATGAACAATCACTAGTGCCTATAAATAGTCCATGAATACTCAGAAACAAGTATGACTTATGCCACAACTTTCACATTCATTAGAGTCATCATTCTGAGTTCTTGTTCTCTAAATATCAAAGAACACTTATGCTGTTCAACTATTGAGAACTCAGAATTATTAAGGAGCCTTCATTGTAATTGCCTGGAGCATACAAACTAAGATCAATCCATCTTGTCTAAAGGATTGAATCAGCCATTGTAAAGGCATCTTCTTCTTCATCTCTTGAATCAAGTTGATTCATTCACCGTGGTTTTCGGTGGTTGTAAAAAGGCCCTTTGAATCGGGTTTGATTCAAAGTCCACCGTGGTGATACGGTGTCATCAGAAAGTGGTTTGCTTTCTGGGGTTTGATGGGTTCTCTTAGGGTCCTTGGCACAAGCATTCGTTAAGAAGACTTGATCAATCAGAAGTGGGTTGCTTCAGGAAGATTGATAAGATATCTTAGGGTTCTTGGTGCAAGCATTCGTTAAGAGCACTCGATCATTGTAAATCTTCACTGTGGGATTCAGTGGAGTGGTTTTTCAGAAAGTGGTTTGCTTTCTGGTATAGTGGAAAATCTCTGTGTGATCAGAGGACTGGACGTAGCCTTCTAGGTTTGAAGGTGAACCAGGATAAATCTTTTGTGTGATTCTCTTTATCCTTCACATTTACTTTCAAGTATTGTTCATATCCGCTGCAATCACAACGATCAATTCGTGATCTTCATAAACTTGAAAGTAACGATTTCAATAAGGCGAAAATTGGGGCAACTCTGATTCACCCCCCCCTCTCAGGTTGCTATCTGTTCCAACAATGTCGACCTGGTAATCGATTACAGCAGTTAGTGTAATCGATTACATCATGCCGTTGAAGTTTGAATTCAAATTTCAAACTTGGTAATCGATTACATACTTGTGGTAATCGATTACACACTTCCTGTAATCGATTACACACATCTGTAATCGATTACAGACAGTCCAAAACTCAGTTTTTGACTGTTTAAAGCCTAATTGAGTGTTCCTACCAAGTTTTACTTGTGAGAACATATCGTACTCAATTAGTTGATCTTTTATGAGCCTTCAAATGCAATATGAACCTTAATAAAGCATAGCACTCTAAGTTGACAACACTTACTTAAAACTAGAACCTTCATGTTTTGATCTTGACGTTCTGAGCCTGGTTCTTGAAGTCTTTCTTCTCTTAAGTCTTCTTGAAGTCTTATTGAAGTCTTTCTTCTTTTTATTCCTTTCTTTCTCTTAAGTCTTCTTGAAGGCTTCTTGAAGTCTTTCTTCTTTTTGTTCCTTTCTTTCTTGAAGTCTTCCTTTTCTCTTCTGAAGTCTTTCTTCTTTTTGTGATGTGTTTGTCTTCATCAAAACCTCAGTCGAGTCCAAGGACGAGACTTGATTTACAATCTCCCCCTTTTTGATGATGACAAACATCATGCTTGAACATTGATGGATCATTAGACTTTCTTTCTTGTCTTGTATCTCCCCCTTGGATTTGCAATTATATCTCCCCCTTTGTTTTGCAAATGAAGCACAGTATCCTAAAAATGATCAAGCATACACAAGACTTTTCTCCCCCTTTTGACATCATCAAAAAGAAGAAAAAGCCATACAAAGTATTCCAGGATAATAGAAATAAAGGGAAGCATAATGACAATTATTTTGATGTCAAGACGATAATGTGTATCAACACTTTTCTCCCCCTTTTTGTTCCACTTGTATCCTTTAATCCTTATTTTCCATGTGCTAATTTGAAGAGAGTTGCTTCATATTCTTATTTTCCACTTTTGGTCCTCTCTTGGTTAGCACTTCAATTATGGCCCTATAATTCTCTCAATCTTCACTTTTAGTCCTCCACTCTTGAACTTTCACATTTTGGTCCCTGATTTCCTGAAACTTTACAAATTGGTCCCTGGACAAAAATGATAACTAAACCAGCTTTTCCTAAAAATATAAAATAGCTATAAAAATTCCTAAAAATATAAAATAAAGGTAGAAAAACAAATAAAATCTAATCTACATGCAAAATGCAAAATAAATATAAAATCTACATAAAAATAATAAAAAACCTATATGTGACTCAAAAATAATAAAATAAAAAGACTAAAAACTACCTAAAAACATCATATAATATCCACTCATCACACCACTATACCCAACGACAGCTTGTCCTTGATGAGTGGATTTTATATGATAATTTTAGGGACTTTTTAGCCTTTTTATTTTATTATTTTTGAGTCTCATGTAGGTTTTTTATTGTTTTTATGTAGATTTTATATTTATTTTGCATTTTGCATGTAGATTAGATTTTATTAGATTTTCTAGCTTTATTTTATATTTTTAGGAATTTTTATAGCAATTTTATATTTTTAGGAAAAGCTGGTTTAGTTTTCATTTTTGCCCAGGGACCGATTTGTAAAGTTTCAGGAAATCAAGGACCAAATTGTGAAAGTTCAAGAGTGGAGGACTTAAAGTGAGGATTGAGGGAATATGAGGGCTTGAATTGAAGTGCTAACCAAGAGAGGACCAAAGTGAAAAAGAGGAATATGAAGCAACTCTCTTCAAATTAGCACATGGAAAATAAGCTTGAAGGAATTGATGGTAGTGGAGGAGAAGTTTCAGAATTAAACAAGGGCTGAGTAGTGGCTTTTGATGGCATTTAAATCCCACTAACCATGAAGAAGGAAGGAAAACTTGGAGCTGAAACAGCAGGTCCCAGCGCTGCAGCGCTGGGAAGCCAGCGCTCATGCGCTGGCCTTCGGTTTGGCAGTGGAATTTTAATGCTTCCAGCGCCCAAGCGTTGGGAATTCTAGCGCTGAAGCGTTGGAGGCTGGATTTTTACTATAAA
This sequence comes from Acmispon strigosus, assembly GCA_030819835.1. NCBI lineage: Eukaryota > Viridiplantae > Streptophyta > Magnoliopsida > Fabales > Fabaceae > Acmispon > Acmispon strigosus. The sequence continues at coordinate 12,847,472 of JAUAMA010000004.1, read as the reverse complement.
TAGGACCCTTTTCTTCACTTGTAAAGCACACCTTCTTAGGATACAACAAGTATTCTCTCTTTCTCCCTCAAAGATCATTGTTCCTAGGAATTGTGGGAAGCCATATTTGAGCTCCTAGTCCAGGGTAATTCAATGCTTCTTTTAGCCATGCTTGGCTAAATTCTTCTTTAAGTTTTTGGGTTGTTTTAGTTTATAATTCATGTTCTAGTTTCTTCTACATTTCTGAATAATACTTTCAAATCATGTTTTATTTCTTTGTTCTTCATTAATCTTGTGTACAAAAGATTTCATGCTTTCTACTTATGCATAAGGCCATTTGGTGAGTAGTAAGGGAAATAGGAAATAAAAAAGGTTATATGTTTGCATTTCTTAAGGCTATAAGGATGTACGTAACTTTGTGTTGGCTCGGATTCTTTCTTCATCTTCTTCTCTAATTAACTAATAACCAAGGCTATGGAGTTAGTAATTAGGTAAGAAAGTTCTACATTTCTTAAGGCTATTAGGATGTAGAAATTTAGGCTATAGCACCATGAATTTGAATTTAGAATTCAGAAATTAAGTAGGAGATTTCTAGCATGTTTTATAGACTATGTAAACCAACCCAAGAACTTAAATTCTTATCATCTTTTCTCCTATCATTTTATGCTATTTCTTGTTCTAAAAACATCAACATATCTTCTCATCTTTTAAATTTCTGTTTAAGTACTAAATATTGTAATAATAAGAACACCTATCCCTTGGGTTCGATCTTTTTATATTACGCGATAGTTTAATCGTACACTTGCGATTTTCCATTATCAGTCCTCAAGCGACAAAACTTAAAGAGAAACTCGTCCCTGAGTTTAGAGAAAGTTTATCTGATTAAAACTTTAAGCACAAAAACCTTTCCAAGAAAGCTTAGCAGATAAGGAAGACATGCATGTTTACAGATATTTAATCAAGAAAGTTAGGCTTGGCTTTTAACATGTTTGAGTTCATCAAATTAAGCTCACAAAAATAATATTCTCCATGAAAAACAAGAAAGCTCAATGATCCTGCCTATCATTCAAATCAAAACTGAAACAATGCAACTAAGTAATTTTGAAGAGATTTCTGAAGGTTGTAACTTGGCCAAAGGGTTGAACAATTCAAGGTGTGGATTTCAAGAAATTGGCAACTCTAGTGGCTGACTCAGAATCTGTTGTTAAGTGACTTTTTTGACTTAAGAGCTTTTAACAATTCACACAAGGGTCCTCTCAATTTTTCTCTTCTTTTTTTTTTTTTTGAACAAAGTAGTTGAATGTATGGGATGAATGACTTGAATTTTACTCCCCTCATACTCTTTCTCACCCCACTACTTCATTGTTTTTTCCTAAGGCACATACCTTATTTTTTCCAACTTTTTCCTTTTTTTTTTTTTTAGAGAGAAACCCACAACATAGCTCTAACAATTTCAGCACATGAATCACAATAACAACTTTAAGAATTATCACACAAAGTAGGCTCCAAAGAATGACTATTTTAAGGCTCAAAAGGGGCTACTAGTGGATATCGAATTTCAAGCAAAAATCTGAGTTTTCAAAAATGCCTATAATCTCTTCTCATCTCACAAAGTGTACAAAACTCCAATCAACATGCAACACAAGGCAGAAAAATTTCACAATCGTGCATTCAGAGTCCTCAGCTCTCAGAAAAAGATAGGGTAAGTGGTACCCTTTTTAGAACTCAGAAAAAGACTTTGCCAACAACCAAAACAATCAAGATGTCAAAAATCCTTTCTACAGCATGCAATCCTAACTGCTCCAAAACATAGAACTTTTTCACAAAGCAGTTCAATCAGATAAAGCATTTCACAAAGCTATAGCAATATTCAGAATGGATAAAATACTCAAGACTCATGCAAAAAGAAAACAGAAAAACTAAACTAAAAATAAAACTAAAAAACTATAAAAAGAAAAACTAAAAACTAAGAGGCTGGAATAGTACACAAATTTCCACAAAAGTCCAAGGGGACCTCAATGCAAAAATCAAATTGAACACTTCAGTTCAAGAGGGTTCTTCCTTCTTCTGGTACCTATCCTGTAACAATGAACAAACAAAAGTCTCACAAGTAGAAACTTGCTTGACTTGTTAGTTCCAAAAACAGCACAAATAAGATCATGGGTTGAAAAATTGTGTTCAGCTTAAAAACAAGAATTCTTGAGTTCCCAAAAATCAAAACCATTGTAGAAACAAGGGAAAACTAATAGAATCTAAAACTTTCAGAAAATGGTGAACACAAAATTTATTAAAAACTAAAAAACAGCAAATAAAAACAAAACAAAGAATCTGCCCGAGCTCCAGCGCTTGAGCGCTGAGGATGCCAACGCTTGGGCGCTGGATAAAAAAAAAAACTGGGTGGATTCCAGGGGCCTAGCGCATGAGCGCTAGACCTCCAACGCTGGAGCGTTGGGATTAACTGGAATAGGGGAAACCAAGCAGGGGCTCAACGCTGGAGCGTTGGCCTCCAGCGCTGGAGCGCTGGCCTCTCCTGCAGCAAAAACATAGAATTTTTTTTTCTTTTATTTATTTACAAGGATGATGCAGAAAATTAAATGACAGAATTTTAAACTATTCCTAAGTTGGGTTGTCTCCCAACCAGCTCATTGTTAAGGTCCGAGATAGACCCTTCACTTAATCATTTTTCAACCGGGGTCTATTACAAAATTCATTAGAGCCCGCAAATCATGAAAATTTTGGCACAACAACATCATGGTGCCCAATGAATTTCCAGCTAACAAAGCAACTATATTCAAATTAAAAATGGAAGAGATAAATAAATTTTCCCTTCCTTGTTCTTTCCCTTGCCATTGTGAACCTATAGCATAGGTTCCTTGAGGTTCTTCTTCCTCCATCTCCAATTTGTCTTCAAAGACAAATTCTACAATGAAGGTTTCTTTTACCTCTTATCTTTGAACCACCACGAGTTCATTTTCATGAACGGGTGGTTGTTGTTCATCCCCAGGCTGCCTCATCAGAATGCCTTGTATCCTTACTTGTAGCTCCTCCATGGCCTTACATTCTTGCTCAGGAGTTGGCAAAAATCCCGCATTCCGCTTGCACACTAAATTAGAATAGAATTCGTCAATAAGAGTGAAAGCTTCCTGCTTCTTTTTCTCATATTGTATTTCAAGTTTAGCTCGAAATATTGTCTCCCTTTGCTCAAATGTTTCAGCCATTGCTATACCTGCCAAAACTCAGCAAACAAAATTAGCAGCACCAGTTCATCACACAAATAATATTTTTTTAATATTTTTTTATAATTAAAAGAACTAAACAAAATAATAACAAGAACTTGAACAGAACCTATCCCCCGCAACGGCGCCAAAAACTTGATAGCAAAATCTCAAGTGTACGATTAACTATCGCGTAATACAAAAGATCGAACCCAAGGGATAGGTGTTCTTATTAATATATAATTTAGTACTTGTGCAATAAAAATAAAATGATATGTTTGATGTTTGGTTTAGGACAAGATGAAAGAAAAAGCATAAAATAATAAAATAAAATAAGATGAGAAGAATTTAAGGTCTTGGGTTGGTTTACATAGTCTATAAATCATGCTAGAAAACTCCTACTAAATTTCTGAACTTTAAATTCATATTCATGGTGCTATAGCCTAAATTTCTACATCCTAATAGCCATAAGAAATGTAGAACTTTCTTACCTCATTACTAACTCCATAGCCTTTGTTATTAGTTAATTAGAAAAGAAGATGAAGAAAGAATTCGGGCCAACACAAAGTTACGTACATCCTTATAGCCTTAAGAAATGCAAACTTATAACCTTTTTTATTTCCTATTTCCCTTACTACTTACCAAATGGCCTTATGACATAAATAGAAAGCAAGAAATCTTTTGATCACAAGATTAATGAAGAACAAAGGAATAAAACATGAATTGAAGATATTATTCAGAAATGTAAAAGAAAACTAGTACATGAATTATAAACTAAAACAACCCAAAAACTTAAAAAGAATTTAGCCAAGCATGGCTAAAGGAGTCATTGAATTACCCTGGATAGGAGCTCAAATATGGCTTCCCACAAGTCCTAGGAACAATGCTCAAGAGGGAGAAAGAGAGAATACTTGTTGTATTCTAAGAGGGTGTGCTTTACAAGTGAGGAAAAGGCCCATATTTATAGTAAAAAATCAATGGTGGAGGAGTTGATGGCCATTATGGCCTTCATTGGCCACCAATTAACTTTTGAAAACTCCTTCCCACTACCATCAATTCTCCACTCATCCTTTAATCCTTATTTTCCATGTGCTAATTTGAAGAGAGTTGCTTTATATTCTTCTTTTCCACTTTTGGTCCTCTCTTGGTTAGCACTTCAATTCTGGCCCTTTAATTCTCTCAATCTTCACTTTTAGTCCTCCACTCTTGAACTTTCACATTTTGGTCCCTGATTTCCTGAAACTTTACAAATTGGTCCCTGGACAAAAATGATAACTAAACCAGCTATTCCTAAAAATATAAAATAGCTATAAAAATTCCTAAAAATATAAAATAAAGGTAGAAAAACAAATAAAATCTAATCTACATGCAAAATGCAAAATAAATATAAAATCTACATAAAAATAATAAAATACCTATATGTGACTCAAAAATAATAAAATAAAAAGACTAAAAACTACCTAAAAACATCATATAATATCCACTCATCAACACTCAAGTCCATTTTCTAGATAATGAAACTTTAAGTTCAATTTGAGTTTTTCTATCACTTTTATCTTATGAAAAAGGTTAAACTCAATATGTTACTTTTATCTTTGAGCCTTCATACTTAAAGAGACCTTAGAAGCATAACTTACCTAAACATGTAAGAGTTAGTTAAAGCTTGAACCCTTGAGGTTGCTTGAAACATGTTGCACTTGTTCTTCTAAGTCTTCTTTTCTTCTTTTTGTTCACGACTTTGTTGTCATCAAAACCTCAGCCAGGGTCAGGAGCAAGACCTTCTTCACAAAGAAAACATAATCGAGGATGATCATCAAAAGCAAATGGAGCAAAGTTCGGAACCGGTAGAATAAGTTGAAGATGCCACTTATGATTTGCCAAAAGAATGGAGAACACATAGAGATCAACCCATTGGCAACATCATAGGTGACATATCAAAAGGAGTTTCAACAAGACTACGCTTAAAAGATTCAGTCTTGAACATGGCCTTTTTATCTCAAATAGAACATTCTAAGGTAAACGATGCTTTAGAAGATGAGTACTGGATAATGACAATGCAAGAAGAGTTAAGCCAATTTCAAAAAAAAATCCAAGTATGAGACATATAATAATAAGCAAATCCTAGATATTTTTTTAGAACTTCCTAAACCTTAGAGTTTAGTCCCTAAACTTTGAAAAAATTTAGATTTAGTCCCCGAATAGTAAACATATATTTTTACCTAGACATTTACCCATTTAAATTTGGTCATAGGGTTAATGAAAAGTTAAAATTCTCCCCCTTTTACCCCTCTAAATCCGCGGCCAAACCTCAATAAATAGGGGAGTTTGTGTTGTTTTTCCTACAAGCCACATTAAGTGGAAAAATTCGAAGAAACTAAGAGCGAGAAAGAGAAACTTGGAGAACTATTCATCATCTTATTCCTCCATTCTCCATGGTCGAACCTCCTCTTCCTCCATGGCAACCCCTTTCTCCTCTTGATCCTTTGAGGTAAGTTGATCGCCTCGTCCTGATCTACAATTCTACCATTTTAGAATTTCAAAATGTTGAGTTTGGATTTTTGATAGCTGTTAGAATCTTGAACCCTCTTCATTAATGTTGTTCCCATGACCTTGAACTTCAATTTGAACTGATTAGAATTTTGATTGGTTAAGTTTTGATTCATAGAGAATTTTGAAGTTGAGTTTTTGCTAGGGTTGCCTTTAGGAATGTTATTCCCATGGATCTATGGATATCCCCAATTAGTTTTCTTGGAAGTTGGGATTCTTAGAATTTATTATTTGAAATAAGTGATTTTCAAACTTTGATATTTAGTTTCACCATAGATTTCATGTCACCTTTGATGTGTTCAAGTTTGTTTTGAGTATGGGCGAATTTGGGCAGAATTGGGAACAAGGGAGAATTGATTTTCCAACTAGCTTTTGAGTGTGCTTAATGCTTGTATATGATTTTGGGTATAAAGGAAAGACTTTTCCCTAATTAGTGTAAAAGGGCCTAGAGGAAATTGTATGTTTAAGGCTTTAGAAAATTGGTTTCTAGAGGATTGAGAAAACTTGGAATTGAAGGATTAAAATTGAGATTTTGGATAAATTGAATTTTGGAACCCATATAATGATTAGGGTTTTTGCTAAAGCTAAAAGAAACTTGGAATTGGAAATTTGCATTTTGAATGGAAAATTTGTGCTTTTGACACTTAGAGGATTTTTGAGTTCAAGACTTGGAAATTGTTTTAGAAACTTGTAAAAGGAGTCAGGTGGGTGTTGGGTTGTGACATTGTTTTGAGTGACTAAATGAATTACTTGGTAAAAAAAGGAAGTTTTTATGAATTTACAAAGTTTGGACAGAATTGAAGACTTGAGGTTTTGTGTGTTTTTGCATTCAAAATCTTGTTTAAGGATTTCAAATTCATATGTAAACATCTATCCTATTTGCTCTTTAAAGGTTTTGAAGTTTTGAAAAAGTTTTGGTTATGGTAACTTAGAGTTTTCCAAACCTTTTTAAGGGCTGCAAAGCTGCTAAAAAAATGTTTTTGACTTCCAAGGATCTTCCTAAGAATTAGGACAATTGCCTAAGTGGTAGGAACCTTGCAAGACCAGTAGGCTATGTTCTTTGAAGAGTTACGGGACTTCGGACAGAACAAGGCGACGTAGCTTTCCTTCGGAACCTTCTTAGCTTTTGGAGCAAACGTTGGAGCTTGGAGAAAAGGACTTCGGTAAGGGAACTTCGCTACATTATCTACTAAGCATATGCGTATAATTATGTGAATCTAAGTACTATGATGCTGAATTTGTAGTTGACGGCGTTCCGAGAACGACCCGTTTAGAATTGTATTGATTGAATTATTAATGCATGTATCTGAAGGCATCTGATATGCTGGATTAGAATTGTTTGATGTATGACAACGTTGAATAATTTTTGAATGTTTTCCTGATGGATTGTCCGTTTGATTTTGATATCATTCACATGGTTTGGTGTAATCTAATCGATGATTGCGAAACCATGCGAGGCAACATCCGAGGACGGATGAGCCTTTGAATGCAAACCTAGACTTGTAAAAAGACGATCCCGATGTTTGATTCATTTTTTATTATTGTTGGGGTTATTTGTGGATATGCACCAAGTAGTAAGCAACTATAAAGAGTCAACTAGAACTAGAGACTTGGTCACGCGTTGTTGGATCAGGAAGGCTTAAGCTGCACCTGTGCAAGTGGCGAATCCTAGGGGTCGATGGAAAGCCACCATGAGACCTGTCACTGAGGAATTGTCCCGTCTCCCACAAATCAGAGTTGGCGCTACATCCGGATAAAAAGGGTTCGCGAGATGCGACGTAGAGTCAATGGCTTAGGCATGCAAATACCAATGCTAGTTTACGGAGTTTTGAGTTTTGCTTGAAATACTAGCTTTGTATGTTCGATAGTTTTGTTTTACTATAATATTACGATGTATCTATCTCTCTGCTTATACTTTATATGATTTCATGAGTTGCTTTCTCATATTGCTTGTTTTAGAAGTTGACCATTGCATTGTCTGTTGTTTGTGTTTGCTGACGATCCATCGCCAGTCGAGCAACCTTTAGCCAGGAGTTGCAGGTGGATGCCGACCCAAGGGAGATCTGTTAGACCAGATAGCAACCTGAGAGGGGGGGTGAATCAGAGTTGCCCCGATTTTCGCCTTATTGAAAATGTTACTTTCAAGATTATGATGATCACGAAACGATTGTTGAAAGTAAAGATGAAGGATAGAAGAATTCACACAAGGAGTTTTATCCTGGTTCACCTTCAATCCACCGAAGGCTACGTCCAGTCCCTCAAGAAAACCCCTTGAGGATTTTTCCACTATTGATAAAAATCTCTTACAAGTTCCTAACCCAAGGACCCTAAGAATTTCTACCAATATCCTGTGAAAGCAAACCACTTTCAACAGCCCCTGAAAGCAAACCACCCTTCACCGAATACTACGGTGAAAACTCAATCTTACAGAAAGAGATGAAGAAGAGTTTTACAATTGGCTGTATCAATCCTTTAACATACAAATGGATTGATCATGAGAATTTATTCTTTAAGGCTTTTAAGCATAATATAATTCTGAGTTCCTCAAGATATGAACAACTAAAGTGTTCTTATAAACATGAAGATCATGAACTCAGAATTTAGGCTCTTGAAGGTTTAAGTTCTAAAAGATGAACTAATTTTGACAAAGCTTTGGCCTAATGTTGTATTCTCATGTGTTGTTGTGTTCTGGACTCAAATGGACTTTATATAGGCAATGGAAACGTCCTTGAACCATCACAACCCTTTCCAAAAGGTTTGGGACACAATGGTTCATGAAAAGATGTAACTTTTCGTTCTGGTAATCGATTACATCACTTAGTGTAATCGATTACACTAATAGCCGTTTCAGTTTGAATTTCAAATTCAAACATGTAATCGATTACAAGCAAGTGGTAATCGATTACTTGCCTATGTGTAATCGATTACCAGAAAGCTGCAATCGATTACACTGAAGTCCATCTTCCAGAAACTTGATCTTTTAAGATCGGCTTAAGGTTTTCTACTTCTTTTAAGTTATGAAAACACTTAGATTGATTAGTTTAGGTGTTTTAAGAGCCTTTATGCTTTAATAGACCTTTAGAAGCATAACTCACCTAAACTAAGACTTCTAGACTATTGATGAATTTTATAGCGCTGTTTCTTCAAAGTCTTCTTTTCTTCTTTTTGTCGATGAGTTTGTTAGTTCAGATAGCAACCTGAGAGGGGGGTGAATCAGAGTTGCCCCGATTTTCGCGTAATAGTACCAAACGACTTTCAGCGCAATTAGAGTTGTAACGTAAGAACGTTGTTGCTGCGGAATATTGTAATTGCTTGAAAGTAAAAGAAGAAGGAGAAGAAAATGACACAGAGAGTTTTATCCTGGTTCACCTTCAATCCACCGAAGGCTACGTCCAGTCCCTTAAAGAAACCCTTTGAGGATTTTTCCACTATTGATAAAAATCACTTACAAGTTCCTAACCCAAGGACCCCAGGAATTTCTACCAATATCCTGTGAAAGCAAACCACTTTCAACAGCCCCTGAAAGCAAACCTCTTTCAGTTCCTGAAGGCAAACCACCCTCAGACCTTGAAGGCTAAACCACCTTCAATTACAACCCTGAAAGTATACCACTTTCAGTGACAACAACCTTTCACCGAATACCACGATGAAAACTCAATCTTACAGAAAGAGATGAAGCAGAGTTTACAATTGGCTGTATCAATCCTTTAACATTCAATTGGATTGATCATGAGAAATTATGCTTTAAGGCTTTTAAGCATAATACAATTCTGAGTTCTTCAAGATATGAACAACTAAAGTGTTCTAATAGACATGAAGATCATGAACTCTGAATTTAGGCTCCAAAAGGTTTAAGTTCTAAAAGATGAACTAATTTTGACAAAGTTTTGGCCTAATGTTGTTTTCTCATGTGTAATGTGTTGTCTCTTGTTGTGTCACGAATTCTGGACTCAAATGGACTTTATATAGGCAAGGGAAACGTCCTTGAACCATCACAACCCCTTTTAAAAGGTTTGGGACACAATGGTTCATGAAAAGATGCACTTTTTCGTTCTGGTAATCGATTACCACACTTAGTGTAATCGATTACACTAATGACCGTTTCAGTTTGAATTTGAATTTCAAACATGTAATCGATTACAAGCTATGAGTAATCGATTACTTGCCTAGGTGTAATCGATTACCAGAAAGCTGCAATCGATTACACAGAAGCCCATTTTCCAGAAACTTGATTCTTTGAGACTGGCTTAAGGTTTTCTACTTCTTTTAAGTTATGAAAACACTTAGCTTGATTAGATTAGGTGTTTTAAGAGCCTTTATGCTTTAATAGACCTTTGGAAGCATAACTCACCTAATACTAAGACTTCTAGACTATTGATGGACTTGTAGCGCTTGTTTCTTTGAAGTCTTCTTTTCTTCTTTTTGTTGATGAGTTTGTCGTCATCAAAACCACAGCCAGGGTCAGGAGCAAGACCTTCTTCACAATCTCCCCCTTTTTGATGATGGCAAACACATTCTTGATACTTGAAGATCATATATGCATTCTGGATGCTGAACTCCCCCTGTTTGATGGAATCTAATATATCTAGCATTTCTCCCCCTTTCTAATATACTTGTTGAATTCCCGCATATTATCTTTAAGAGCACAGAGCCTTTCTCCCCCTTTTGACTTCATCAAAAAGAAGAAAAGGCCAAAAATATACAGGCAAACATATATCCATACAAGTATATTGGAACATAAAGCATGGGGGTAGGGGTAAATAAGGAAAACGTGAACAGCCAGCACTTATATATATAAGAGAGCAAATGCATAAGTTACAAACAGCAACGGTGAATTAGACAAAGGCTTATAAAACTAAGAGTCATCAGACATGTCTTCATCATCGAACAAGATGGCAATGCCGTCATAATGAAGTAACCAGGAAAGAGTATCAATTCCATAGTCACGAAATAAGCCTAAGCTCAATAGTATCCTAGAATTAACACTCTTGTAATTTGAAGAGCGAACATCATGGGAGTCGGCAATGGGAACCCCAGATTGAAAGAGAAGACGAGTGATACTAGGAGCATAGGGAAATGATTGTGCTTTAGTTCTGAAAGTAAGCATATGATGCATCACTAAGAAGGTCCAGTTAATGGCGTGACCATGAAGGATGCCATATAAAACTTGGAGTTCTAACTCACTAATGTGAGCATGAAGATCTTCCTGAGGCAGAAGAATGTGATGGACAAAATAATGAAGCAAGTGGTTGGTGGTGGTAAGGACATCAGCATGAAAAGGACAGGTTTTGGTGCGAGGAGGATGAAGTTTCTGAACTTCGGAAGGAGTAAAGCGGCACAAAGTGCGATAAAAGGAGTCAGAGTTATAGTCAGGCCAGGGGCAGGGCAGATTTGTTCCCAACTCGGCACCAGTGAATGGAAGGCCTAAACACTTGCCAAGAGAGATAAGAGAGTACTGAATGGTAGTCCCTTTTACAGAAGAGGTAATAATTGAGCCTTCAACTTCCAAGTTACAATAGAACACTTTGACTAACTCTGGATAATAGGGTGTGGTTGATGTAATGAAATTATCAAGATATTGATCTCCTAGTAAAGCAGGGAATGTTAGGCCGGCTTCGATGAAGGAAACTAAGTTGGCATAAGTGGGGGTTCGAATTGTTTGTTTGAGAAAGTGAGAAATAAACAGAGTTTTCTCAGCAGAGGTAGGAAGAAGACGTGAGAAATTCAAAGGATTATGGGGACAAAAAGCTGAAGATAGGCAAGGGGAGGAAGTCATTGTGGAGAGATCAGAATGATGATGATAAGAAGACAAACATGAACATGATCGAAGGCTGGAATAAATAGTTTGAGAATGTAATCGATTACAGCAGTTTGGGTAATGGATTACAGAGCAGTTATACTGAGATTGAATTTCAAAAAGTGGAGGGAAAACTGAAATTCTGGCAGTTTTTCGAGTATGTAATCGATTACTGCAGTTAGGGTAATCGATTACATCAGTTGCAAATTTTAAAAATTTCAAATTTTGAACATGTAATCGATTATAGCAGTTATGATAATCGATTACTCAAATAGTTCTAGCAGGCACGAGGACTTAGAGAGTGGATAATCGATTACAGGACCTATGGTAATCGATTACTATGACAATTTTATAAGTTCTAAGCTCTAGAGTCTTATGTAACATATTTAAATATAAACACTTAAGCACATAATCTATCCAAAAGCATATAAACATATATTCATCGTAAGGATTATGCAAATAACATGTTACCTTAAATGTCATGCTCATCTAATATGCCTAATTCTCTTCTTATCTTGAAAAATGATTCCTTAGGAAGAGGCTTAGTAAAGATATCTGCTAATTGATTATGTGTATCCACAAATGAAATCTCAATGTCTTTCCTCATAACATGATCTCGAAGAAAATGATGTCTTATATCAATATGCTTAGTTCGAGAATGCATGATAGGGTTTTTAGTGAGATTAATGGCACTTGTGTTGTCACATTTGATTGAAATGCAGCCCAGCTCTAAGCCATAATCTTTGGGTTGTTGTTTGAGCCATAGAGTTTGTGCACAACAACTTCCTGCAGCAATGTATTCTGCTTCTGCAGTACTTAGAGCAACACATGCTTGTTTCTTACAAGACCAAGAAACAAGGGCATTTCCTAACAAGTGACAAGTACCACTTGTACTTTTTCTTTCAGTTTTACAACCAGCATAATCAGAATCAGAACACCCAATCAAATCACAAACACTTCCTTTGGGATACCACAAACCAACATTTGTAGTTCCTTTCAAATATTTAAAAATTCGTTTAACAGAACTCAAATGTGATTCCCTAGGAGATGCTTGATGATACCCAAATCGCAAGTGTACGATTCAATATCGCGTAATAAAAAGATCGAACCCAAGGGATAGGTTTCCTATTATTATAATATTTAGTACTTGTGCAGAAAATTTAAAAGATGAGTATTTGATGTTGGTTTTTATAGCAAGCAAGAACAATAGCATAAAATAATAAAGAAAGAGATGATGATGAGTCTTAAGCACTTGGGTTGATTTATATAATTTATAAAATATGCTAGCAACTACTACTTGAATTCTGAATTTTAGTACCAAGTCATGATGCTATAGCCTAATGTTTTTACAAGTTAATACCTTACACATTGTAAAACTTTCTTCTCAATTACTAAATTCAATACCTTGCAATCTAGAAAAAACCAAGAAGAAGATGAAGAAGGAATTTTCAGGCCAACATAAAGTTAAGTCTATCCTAATACCTTAGTGATATGTCATATAACTTCTTTTAAATCCTAGGTCCCTTACTACTTACCAATTTCCATTGTTATAAGCAATAAGTAAAAACACTTGTGATCATCAAGATAAATATTAAGAACAAGGAAATAAAACATGAACTATAGCAATATTATTCAGAAGAGTAGAAGAAAACTAAAACATAGATTATAAACTAAAACAACCCAAGATACTAAAGAAAGAATTAGCCAAGCATGGCTAAAAGATTCATTGGATTACCCTGGATAGGAGCTCAAGTATGGCTTCCCACAATTCCTAGGAACAATGATCTTTAAGGAGGAAAGAAGAACACTTGTTGTATTCTGAATAGGTGTATCTTACAAGTGAAGAAAAGCTCCCTATTTATAGTGAAAATCAGCCTTCCAGCGCTTGGGCGCTGGCATTCCCAACGCTTGGGCGTTGGGATGCATTAAAAACCAACGGGCAGAAATTGGCCCAGCGCTTGAGCGCTGGCTTCCAACGCTGCAGCGCTGGGTGCAACCTCTGACTCACATCCTAGTCAGAGGTCCAGCGCTTGAGCGTTGGGACTTCCAACGCTGCAGCGCTGGGACGAACACTGGCAGCTTCTTCTTGGATTCCTTCCTTCTTCAATGGTGGAATTGATTGGCTTAATTAGGCCACATTCAGCCTCTATTAAGTTCTGAAACCTCCCTTTTACCACCATTAATCTTCCAACCTTATTTTACATGTGCTCAAATCAAAGAGACTTGCTTCCCATTCTTTAATTTCACTTCAAGTCCTTTCTTGGTGAGAACTTCAATTCTGGCCCTTTGACTCCTTCAAACTTCACTTTTCATCCTCCTCTCTTGAACCTTTACACTTTGATCCTTCAATTCCTGAAACTTTACAAATCGGTCCCTGGACAAAAATGATAATTATACCAGCTTTTCCTAAAAATATAAAATAGCTATAAAAATTCCTAAAAATATAAAATAAAGTTAGAAAAACAAATAAAATCTAATCTACATGCAAAATGCAAAATAAACATAAAATCTACATAAAACTACTAAAAAATCCTATATGTGACTCAAAAATAATAAAATAAAAAGACTAAAAATAACCTAAAAACATCATATGTTATCCTGTCATCACACCACTATACCCAACGACAGCTTGTCCTCAAGCGATAAAACTTAAAGAGAAACTCGTCCCTGAGTTTAGAAAAAGTTTATCTGATTACAACTTGAAGCACAAAAACCTTTCCAAGAAAGCTTAGCGGATTAGGAAGACCTGCATGTTTAAAGATATATAATCAAGAAAGTTAGGCTTGGCTTTTTCAACATGTTAGAGTTCATCAAATTAAGCTCACAAGATAATATTCTCCATGAAAAACAAGAAAGCTCAATAATCCTGCCTATCATTCAAATCAAAACTGAAATAGTGCAACGAAGTAACTTTGAAGAGATTTTTGAAGGTTGTAATTTGGCCAAAGGGTTGAACAATTCAAGGTGTGGATTTCAAGAAATTGGCAACTCTAGTGGCTGACTCAGAATCTGTTGTCAAGTGATTTTTCTAGACTAAGAGCTTCAACAATTTAACACAAGGGTTCTCTCAATTTTTTTCTTTTTCCTTATTTTTTTTTTTTTTTTTTGAATAAAGTAGTGGAATGTTTGGGATGAATGACTTGAATTTTACTCCCCTCATACTCTTTCTCACCCCACCACTTCATTATTATTTCTAAGGCACATACCTTATTATTTTTTTCAACTTTTTTCCTTCTTTTTCTAGAGAGAAACCCACAAACATAGCTCTAACAATTTCAGCACATGAATCACAATAACAACTTAAAAATATCACACAAAGTAGGCTCCAAAGAATGACTCTTTTAAGGCTCAAAAGGGGCTACTAGTGGATTTTTAGTTTCAAGCAAAAATCTGAGTTTTCAAAAATGCCTATAATCTCTTCTCAACTCACAAAGTAAACAAAATCCCAATCAACATGTAACACAAGGCAGAAAAATTTCACAATCAAGAATTCAGAGTCCTCAGCTCTCAGAAAAAGATAGGGTAAGTGGTACCCTTTTTAGAACTCAGAAAAACTTTGCCAACAACCAAAAAATCAAGATGTGCAAAATCAATTCTAACAGCATGCAATCCTAACCGCTTCAAAACATAGAACCTTTTCAAAAGCAGTTTAATCAGATAAAGCACTCAAAGAAATAGTAGCATTCAGACTGGATAACATACTCAAGACTCATGCAAAAATAAAACAGAAACACTAAACTAAAAATAAAGCTAAAAACTATAACAAGAAAAACAAAACTAAAAAGCTGGCACAATCACAAATTTTCCACAAAAGTTCAAGGGAACCTCAATGCAGAAATCAATTTTGAACACTTAAGTTCAAGAGGGCTCTTTCTCCTTCCTGCAAAATTGAACAAGCAAAAGTCTCACAAGTAGAAACTTGCTTGACTTGTTAGTTCCACAAATTAGCACGCTTAAGAACATGGGTTGGAAAATTGTGTCCACCTCAAAAACAAGAATTCTTGAGTTCCCAAAAATTAAAACCATTGTAGAAACAAGGGAAAACTCAAAGAATCTAAAACTTTCAGAAAATGGTGAACACAAAAATTTATTAAAACAGCAAAACAGCAAAAAGAAAATCAAATAGAGAGTCTGCCCGAGCTCCAGCGCTTGAGCGTTGGGGATGCCAACGCTTGGGCGCTGGAATTAAATCAAATACTGGGCATCAGAGGTCCCAGCGCCTGAGCGCTGGGTTCCAACGCTCTGGCGTTGGAATTACCGTAAAATAAAAATGAGATTCCAGGGGCCTAGCGCATGAGCGCTGGCCCCCAACGCCTAGGCGTTGGTAATTACTGGAATCAGAGGTGGTTTGGCAGGGGCCTAGCGCATGAGCGCTGGCCTCCAGCGCCCGAGCGCTGGACCTCCCTGCAGCAAGAACATAGAATTTTTTTTTTCTTTATTTAATTACAAGAGTGATGCAGAAATTTAAAAGACAGAATTATAAACTATCCTAAGTTGGGTTGTCTCCCAACCAGCTCATTGTTAAGGTCCGAGATAGACCCTTCCCTTTAATCAATTAGGGGTACTTTTTCTTTTCTTGCTACAAACATCATCTTTGAACTCGTCCTCACTTTCAGACTCATAGTGCTTACAAGTACGGAATACAGAAAACTTCACTTTTTCATCCCCTACCTTCAAAGATAGGAGGCCTTCTGCTACATTAATCTTGGCGTTTCCTGTAGCAAGGAATGGCCGCCCAAGAATTAATGGTACCTTGGAGTCTTCTTCCATATCAAGTATTACAAAATCAACCGGGAAAACAAACTTGTCAACCCTTACCAAAACATCTTAAGCCACCCCATAGGGGTATTTAATTGACCTGTCCGCCAATTGTAAACACATCAAAGTAGGAGTGGCCTCTCCCATGTCAAATTTTCTAAACATGGAGAGTGGCATGAGGTTTATACTAGCTCCTAAGTCACAAAGAGCTGTTGCATTTGGTAAGCCCTCAATTTCCACGGGTAAAGTAAAACTCCCCGGATCCTTCAACTTTTGGGGCAACTTCCTTAAAACCATAGCTGAACACTCCTCAGTTAACATTACAGTTTCATCCATCTCACTCAATTTCCTCCTTCTAAATAAAATGTCTTTCATAAATTTAGCATAAATTGGCATTTGTTCCAAAGCTTCAGAAAAAGGAATGTTAATTTGAAGTCTTTTGAAAATCTCAAGAAATTTTGAGAATTGCTTTTCCAAGTTCTTTTTAAAAGCTTTAGGAAATGGAACTTTGCCAATTTTTTTAGAAGGAGGAATTACATTTTCAACAATTTTTTCAGCAACAATAGGCACATACCTCTCTTTTTCCTTGTCTTCAAAACTCACCTCTTGTTCAATTTCCCCCACCCTTTCGGGCATAGTTTTACCACTCCTAAGAGTGATAGCTGAAACATTCTCAACATTTTCCTTTGGATTGACAAGAGTATCAGAAGGAAAAGTACCTGGAATCCTTTCTGAGATGGTCTTGGCCAACTGGCCTACCTGAACTTCCAAATTCCTAATGGAAGCTTCATGATTCTTTGCACTTGTCCTTGTCTCATTCATAAATTGTGCTGTTTGTTGGCCTATTTCACCAACAATTTCTTCCAAGCTTTTTCTTCCTTGGCTTGGATTCAAAGGCATTTGTGGCCTCTGATTCTGGTATGGCCTCTGAAATTGTTGCCTAGCTTCTCCTTGACCACCCCCTTGGTCTCTCCAAGAAAAGTTGGGGTGATTCCTCCAGCTTGGATTATAGGTATTACCATAGGAATTTTGGAAATTCCCCATAGCCTTTACCTCAGCCTCTAATTCTGCTTCCTCCGGGCTCAGTTGAACACCCTCCATTCTTTTGACCATTGCATCAACTTTCCTGGATAAAAGTTTATTTGAAGCAACAATGGACTCAAAAGAATCAACCTCATAAATACCTTTCCTGATTGCCCGGTCCTGGTTTGAATGAGCAGCTCTTGCAGCAAGTTTGTTGATAAGATCAAGAGCTCCTTGTGGTGGCAAAGCATCGAATGCCCCACTTGCTGCAGTATCCAATTTGTCCCTGGTATAGTCATTCAAAGCAGCATAAAAATTTTCTACCTGATCAGCGATAGAAATGTTGTGACCTGGGCACCTTCTGAGGAGTCCCTTGAACCTCTCCCAGGTCTCATACAGGTTTTCAGCATCTTGTTGTATGAAGGAGTTGATTTCCTGCTTCAACTTCCTTATGCGATTGTAAGGGAAAAATTTAGCCGTGAATTTCTCGGCTAGATCATCCCATGAAGTAATGCTCCTGAGTGGTTGTGAAGATAACCACTCCTCTGCCACATCTCTTAAGGAAAATGGAAACAGCATAAGTCTTACCGTGTCCAAGTGAACATCATTTCTCCTTAAGGTTGAGCAATGCCTGGTAAATCGCTCCAGATGGGTGTGGCAGTCTTCGTTGATGCTTCCACCAAATTGGTTTTGACTAACCAAAGAGATGAAGTGAGGAGGAATCTGAAAATTTGGTAAAGCATCCTCCGGAACCACAATACTCCCTTCAAAATTGTAATCTACATGGGGAGCTGTGATATCACGAAGGGAACGGTTGGCATCCTGCTCTTCCTCCTCAATTCTCTGCCTTTGAAGTCTCGCTTGGACTTCCTCTTCTATTCGTGCATTATATTTAGCACGAAGGCGCTCCTCCATTTGTGCTTGTGTTTCAGACATGGCTCTTGCTAATCTCCTTTGCTCCGCTAATCTGCGATGCAAAGTTCTTTCAATTTCAGGGTCGAATTCAAAATGTCCTACCATGCAGAAAAAGCAAAAAAAGTCAATAGCACCTATTCAACACAATTTTATATTTATTTTTTTATTTTTATTTTTAATATAAAAAGCACTAAACAAAATAATAACAAGAACAGAACCTATCCCCGGCAACGGCGCCAAAAACTTAATACCCAAATCGCAAGTGTACGATTCAATATCGCGTAATAAAAAGATCGAACCCAAGGGATAGGTTTCCTATTATTATAATATTTAGTACTTGTGCAGAAAATTTAAAAGATGAGTATTTGATGTTGGTTTTTATAGCAAGCAAGAACAATAGCATAAAATAATAAAGAAAGAGATGATGATGAGTCTTAAGCACTTGGGTTGATTTATATAATTTATAAAATATGCTAGCAACTACTACTTGAATTCTGAATTTTAGTTCCAAGTCATGATGCTATAGCCTAATGTTTTTACAAGTTAATACCTTACACATTGTAAAACTTTCTTCTCAATTACTAAATTCAATACCTTGCAATCTAGAAAAAACCAAGAAGAAGATGAAGAAGGAATTTTCAGGCCAACATAAAGTTAAGTCTATCCTAATACCTTAGTGATATGTCATATAACTTCTTTTAAATCCTAGGTCCCTTACTACTTACCAATTTCCATTGTTATAAGCAATAAGTAAAAACACTTGTGATCATCAAGATAAATATTAAGAACAAGGAAATAAAACATGAACTATAGCAATATTATTCAGAAGAGTAGAAAAAAACTAAAACATAGATTATAAACTAAAACAACCCAAGATACTAAAGAAAGAATTAGCCAAGCATGGCTAAAAGATTCATTGGATTACCCTGGATAGGAGCTCAAGTATGGCTTCCCACAATTCCTAGGAACAATGATCTTCAAGGAGGAAAGAAGAACACTTGTTGTATTCTGAATAGGTGTATCTTACAAGTGAAGAAAAGCTCCCTATTTATAGTGAAAATCAGCCTTCCAGCGCTTGGGCGCTGGCATTCCCAACGCTTGGGCGTTGGGATGCATTAAAAACCAACGGGCAGAAATGGGCCCAGCGCTTGAGCGCTGGCTTCCAACGCTGCAGCGCTGGGTGCAACCTCTGACTCACATCCTAGTCAGAGGTCCAGCGCTTGAGCGTTGGGACTTCCAACGCTGCAGCGCTGGGACGAACACTGGCAGCTTCTTCTTGGATTCCTTCCTTCTTCAATGGTGGAATTGATTGGCTTAATTAGGCCACATTCAGCCTCTATTAAGTTCTGAAACCTCCCTTTTACCACCATTAATCTTCCAACCTTATTTTACATGTGCTCAAATCAAAGAGACTTGCTTCCCATTCTTTAATTTCACTTCAAGTCCTTTCTTGGTGAGAACTTCAATTCTGGCCCTTTGACTCCTTCAAACTTCACTTTTCATCCTCCTCTCTTGAACCTTTACACTTTGATCCTTCAATTCCTGAAACTTTACAAATCGGTCCCTGGACAAAAATGATAATTATACCAGCTTTCCTAAAAATATAAAATAGCTATAAAAATTCCTAAAAATATAAAATAAAGTTAGAAAAACAAATAAAATCTAATCTACATGCAAAATGCAAAATAAACATAAAATCTACATAAAACTACTAAAAAATCCTATATGTGACTCAAAAATAATAAAATAAAAAGACTAAAAATAACCTAAAAACATCATATGTTATCCTGTCATCACTTGACATCTAGCACATAGACACACACTAAACATAATATCAGGTCTACTTGCAGTTAAGTATAGAAGAGATCCGATCATACCTCTATATTTGGTAATATCAACTTGATTACCGGATTCATCTTGATCTAAATATGTGTTAGACCCCATTGGTGTGGCTATGGCTTTGCAATCATCCAAATCATATTTCTTTAATAATTCCTTGCAAAACTTTGATTGATTGATGAATATTCCATCATGTGATTGCTTGATTTGCAAACCAAGAAAGAAATTTAATTGTCCCATCATGGACATCTCAAATTCTTCTTGCATCATGTTAGAGAAATCCTTACAAAGAGATTCGTTAGTTGCACCAAAGATAATATCATCAACAAAAATTTGAACTAATAAGGTATTACCTTTGGTTCTTTTGATGAACAAGGTTGTATCAGCCTTGCCTTTTTGAAATCCTTTATCACAAAGGAAAGTACTTAATCTATCATACCATGCACGAGGGGCTTGCTTAAGACCATAGAGTGCTTTCTTCAATCTGAAGACATGTGAAGGAAACTTTGGATCTTCAAATCCTGGAGGTTGCTTCACATAGACTTCTTCTTGAATGTATCCGTTCAGGAAAGCACTTTTGACGTCCATTTGATACAAAGGAAAATTTAAAGAACAAGCATACGCTAATAACAATCTTATGGCTTCCAACCTTGCTACTGGTGCATAAGTTTCATCAAAATCTATACCTTCTTCTTGATTATAGCCTTGAGCAACTAATCTTGCTTTGTTCCTAACTATGATACCATTTTCATCTAATTTATTCCTAAATACCCACTTTGTTCCAATAACATGTTTATCACTAGGCTTAGGGACAAGTTCCCAAAATTGATTCCTTTCAAATTGGTTTAGTTCTTCCTGCATTGCTACAATCCAATATTCATCCTCTAGAGCATCATTTACTTTTGATGGTTCTATCTGAGAGACAAAGGCCATATTCAAAACTGAATCATTTAAGCGTAGCCTTGTAGAAACGCCTCTAGAAATATCACCAATAATATTATCAACTGGATGATCCTTATGGGTTCTCCATTCCTTTGGAAGTTGATAAGTATTACTTTCAATGTGCTCTTCTTGTATTGGATTCTGATCTCCATCCTTTTGAGATTCTTCACTTACAATGATATCTTCTTCTTCATTATCTGGATGATTGACTTTATCTTCTATTGAAGATTTAGATTCATCAAAAGAAACATGTATGGATTCTTCCACTGATAGAGTTTTCTTGTTAAAGACTCTATATGCTTTGCTTGTTAGAGAATAACCAAGGAATATACCTTCATCAGATTTTTCATCAAACTTACCAAGGTTTTCCTTTCCATTATTCAAGACAAAGCATTTTGATCCAAAAGCATGTAGATGAGAGATGTTTGGTTTCCTTCCTTTGTAGAGTTCATAGGGGGTTTTCTTAAGAATAGGTCTAATAAGAACTCTATTGGAAACATAGCAAGCAGTACTTACAGCATCAGCCCAGAAATATTTAGGGAGACTAGATTCACTTAGCATGGTTCTTGCTAATTCTTCAAGTAATCTGTTCTTCCTTTCTACAACACCATTTTGTTGTGGTGTTCTCGGAGTAGAGAAATTATGTGATATTCCATTTTCATCACATAGTTCTTGGAATTGTTGATTCTGAAATTCTTCGCCATGATCACTTCTAATAGAAGAGATCTTTAAAGACTTCTCATTTTGAACTAGCCTTGCATATCTCTTGAATGCATTGAAGGCTTCATTCTTATGAGGCAGAAATAATGTCCATGTAAATCTAGAGAAATCATCAACAATAACAAGTGCATAGAAATTACCTCCGAGACTTTTTGTTCTAGATGGTCCGAACAAATCCATATGTAACAATTGAAGAGGCCTTGAAGTCGAAACTATGTTCTTTGGTTTGAAGGATGTTCTGGTTTGCTTCCCTTTTTGACATGCATCACAAAGCTTGTCTTTTTCGAATTTTATCTTTGGAAGCCCAACAACTAGATCATGCTTGACTAGTTTGTTTAAATGATCTATGTGAATATGAGCAAGTCTTCTATGCCATAGCCATGAATCACTATTATTCTTGGCCAAAAGGCATCTCACATTATGTGGAATTTCTTCCAAGGAGATCATGAAGACTTTATTTACTTTATACCCAGAAAACTTAATTTCTTTAGTTTTCACATCTTTCACAACACATATATCATTAATAAAACCAACTTTCAAACCTTTATCACATAGTTGACTAATACTCAGAAGATTATGCATCAAACCATCAACGTAAAGGACTTTATCGATGACTGTTTGAGGGAGTGTGCCTATTCTTCAAATACCGAGTATCTTTCCCTTTTGATTGTTACCATATGTGACAAAACCTTTTTCTCTATGTATAAGAAATGAAAACTTGGTTTTGTCTCCTGTCATGTGTGATGAGCAGCCACTATCAAGATACCATAAATCCTTTGCTTCTTTCATACACACCTACATGACAAAGTTCAGACATGGGTATTAGGAACCCAACAAGTCTTGGGTTCTTCAAAGTTAACATCCTTTCTAACCCAAATGTACTCCCTATTTGGTACTCCTACATGTTTGTAATAACATCTACTAGGGGTATGTCCTACTTTGTTACAATAAGTACAAGAATAATGATTGTAACTAGTTGATTGTCTAGGAGTGGAATGGGTCTTCTTAGGAGGTCTATTAGAGTTGTTCTTTCTATTGTTCATAAATCTAGATGAATTGCTCTTAATACCTTTAGAAGATCTTTCCATCATGTTTGGTTTTACAAACACAGTCTTCTTGACTTCCTTAGTCTTTGGGTGAGAAGTATATCCTAGACCTGACTTGTTATTTGAATGTCTTTGCACACTTAGAATATCATCTAACTTCTGTTTTCCTTTATTGAAGTTATTTACTCTTTGTTGAAGATTATCTATCTTTTCTTCTAAAGAACTACACTTAGTGCATTTTTGTGTAATATCTAGTTTAGATTTCACTATGTCTAATTCCTCTTGTAAGGTTCTACACTTACTTTCTAAGGATGAAATCAAATTATTTTGCTTAGTACTAATCTTGGAAAATTCTTGACACAATTTAAACATATTTTCCATAGCAAACTTTAAATCATGAGAAGACATAGAATTATCACTAACCTGGGAATCTTCAACATCTGAGTCATGTGAAGCCATCAAAGCAACTTGTGCTTCTTCTTTGTCAGAATCTGATGATGAACTTACTTCATTATCATCCCAAGCCAAATATGCTCTTCGAGTAGGTTGATCCTTTTTCTCGAATTTCTCTCTTAGACCATGTTTCTTCTTCTGAAGATTTGGACAATCTGACATGAAATGTCCCGGTTTGCCACACTCGAAACATGTAATCTTTTGAGACGAAGAAGACTCATTGTTCCTTTGGAAGACTTTATTGTTGTTAAATTTAACATTTTTCCTTTTAAGAAACTTTCCAAAGTTCTTTACTAGAAGATTCAAATTTCCATTGTCTTCTTCTTCAGAATCTTCATCATAATCTTCTTTGATGCTTTCTTTTGCTTTTATGGAGATTGATCGAAACTTCTTCTCATGTTGTTCATGTTCTTCTAAACGATTTAATTCCAACTCATGTTCTTGGAGTTTTCCAAAAAGAGTTGCAAGAGTCATATTTGATAAACTCTTCTTTTCAGAGATGGCTGTAACTTTTGGTTGCCATACTCTTGTAAGTGATCTTAGAACTTTCATGTTCAAGTCACTATTTGAAAATTGTTTTCCAAGAGCAATCAAATGATTAATCAAATGAGTAAATCGTTTTTGCATATCTAATACCTTTTCTCCTGGAAGCATTCTGAACATTTCATACTCCTGAGATAAAGTATTGATCTTTGATCTCTTGACTTCATCTGTTCCTTCATGAGTCACCATCAACGTATCCCATATTTCTTTTGATGAAGTGCACGTTGATACTCTGAAAAATTCGTCCATGCCAAGGGCAGATGTAAGGATGTTCATTCCTTTGAGATCATATTGAACCTTCTTCTTTTCTTCTTCACTCCAAGTACTTTCTGATTTTGGCTGTGAAGTTCCTTCTTCATCTGTTGTTACAGGCACAAAGGGACCTTCTTCAATGGCTTTCCATATTCCTGCGTCTAATGACTTTATGAATATCTTCATCTTGATTTTCCAGAAGTCATAATGTTCTCCATTGAAGAATGGTGGCATGTTTATGTTGAATCCTTCGTTTGTTCCATGATTGGAAGAGGATGCCATCTTTTCCCGGATCTTAGGAATAACTTACCTAAACTTCCGCTCTGATACCAATTATTAGTTCAGATAGCAACCTGAGAGGGGGGGTGAATCAGAGTTGCCCCGATTTTCGCGTAATAGTACCAAACGACTTTCAGCGCAATTAGAGTTGTAACGTAAGAACGTTGTTGCAGCGGAATATTGTAATTGCTTGAAAGTAAAAGATGAAGGAGAAGAAAATGACACAGAGAGTTTTATCCTGGTTCACCTTCAATCCACCGAAGGCTACATCCAGTCCCTTGATGAGTGGATTTTATATGATGTTTTTAGGTAGTTTTTAGTCTTTTTATTTTATTATTTTTGAGTCACATATAGGTTTTTTATTGTTTTTATGTAGATTTTATATTTAGTTTGCATTTTGCATATAGATTAGATTTTATTTGTTTTTCTAGCTTTATTTTATATTTTTAGGAATTTTTCTAGTTATTTTATTTTTTTAGAAAAAGCTGGTTTAGTTATCATTTTTGTCCAAGGACCAATGTGTAAAGTTTAAGGAAGTCAGGGACCAAATTGTAAAAGTTCAAGAGTGGAGGACTTAAAGTGAAGATTGAGAGAATATGAGGGTTTGAATTGAAGTGCTAACCAAGAGAGGACCAAAGTGAAAAAGAAGAATATGAAGAATCACTCTCTAATTAGCACATGGAAAATAATGTTGAAAGAATTGATGTTAGTGGAGGAAAGGTTTCAGAATTAAACAAGGCTGAGTAGTGGCTTTCGGCATCGCTGCCGAAGTTGTCGGTGAGCATGCCCTCTTCCGCAATAGTTAAGGGTTTAGGAAGTGCAGCTTTTGGTGTGAATGGCTTTGCTTCAGGGCTTAGCTTGGGTTTATATGCTAAGTCCATATAAGTTAAAGTCCTACTTCGACTAGATTTCCCAGTCTCAAATGAGGACTTGCCTTTTTTACCCATTTTTGTCAAAGAACCCATCTTTCCAATGTCTTCGACTACAACTTTCCCCTTTTAAGTAGCGGCTTTCTCTCGAGCGGCTTTTGTTTTCCTCTGAAATCTTCTCCACTAGGTTTTATTCAAAGGGTTAGTTTGAAAGTAAGTATTTGGAACATGAGAGCGATTCTTTAGAGCATGGGAACTCCCGTTTCGAAAAGTGATGTGTCCCACTTCGACCTTTGTCTTTACAGTAGGTTTTGGTTGGAGTGTCATAACCCACTGATCAGGTTGAATTCCAGCTGAAGGAGTGAAACTTTTTTCCTTGTGAGCTGAAGTGTGTTGAAGGTTCGAATCGAATAAGTTGCTCAAACCTAAGTGTTGAACAGCGTGGAGTAGATGTCCCAACCTTTCGATCGCTAGCTTGCGATTAATCCTCTTAGCCGTTTCCACGGCCTTCGCAACACTTCGATCAAATATTGAACTGCATCTTGGACATAAAGTCAATTCAATATCTTTGTGCTTACACCTTTGCAAGTATTCAAGCAAAGTTTCACCAGCTTGCGGATATACTTCCTGCATTTCTTCCTCAAACTCTTCAATCATATTGACCTTAGGTTCAGGAATCTCAGTAATACCTATAGTGCAAATCGCCATAGGCTCCACAAAGTTGGTGTTCTGGACCTGCAACAGATCGTGACTTGGACCAAATCCCTGAATTTAGTACATTGGTTAGTCCAATGGCCCAAAAAGTTATGATATTTAAAAAACCTTTAACCCTTCCTTTGATCAAGAGAAGGAACTTTTTGATCAAGAGGAATGTCAATTTGGCCATCTTTTACCAAGATGTCATAGATAGCCTCACATTTCGAAATATCAAAATTGTAAACTTTAACATGAAACCTTGAATTTCGGGGCATATCATTATTAGTTGGCCTCCATTTATTAGGCATTAGCATTTTACAAACATAAGGAGGACCTTCTTTGAGTTCAGCTAACTTAACATCATGACACTCGAAATCTTCATAAGGTTCGAAAGTCATAAGATCATCTCGACCTACATTGCCCGCTGTAAGACCATCTATTTTTGACATTTATATTTTTGGTCGCTGAGTTTCAATTATTTATGCTTTGGTCCCTGAACTATTTTATAGTACACTTTTAGTCCCTGTTAGACATTTGTTTGAATTATATTTGGTGGTATTACCTGTTGAGGTTTGATATGAATGAAATCTTTATGGAATTGATTGATACTTGATTGAAAGTATATGTTTGCTTGAGTTATAGTAAGATGAGCTTTGATTTAGTGGTTGAGACTTAGGTATTTCGTTTACATGGCGAGGGTTCGAATCTTAGTTAGAGTTGATTTTATTTCTTCTTCTTTTATTTTTAACTTCAAAATTTAGGGGGAAGAATGAAGAGGGAATATTCTTTTGTTCTTAGAGATAATTTTCTGAATTCACTTACTAATAATAAACAAATAGAGAATTGACTAACATAATTAATTTGACAGAAAACAAGACCGAATGCGTTTGGTTGTTGCTAGAACCTTTGAAGGAGGAAGAGTTGGTTGCTTCTCCCTATTTATTAGGGCTGAAATCGTGTGTCCATGGTACCTGGTCAGCCACCATTTGTTCATTTCTTCCTCTTGTTTCCTGCTGATTAAATTTAAAAATAGAATCTTTTGCTAAAATGCCAAACCGATGCTGCTGGAAAATAGGAGAAAGAAGTTCTGAGTAACCTCCCACTAATCCACTATTTCGTGCAACTTATAGGAGAGAAGAGTTCTGAAGTCTCTTATTTTCTCTCACTCAAACAACACGTAAAAACTGCCTGAAGGAAACCATTTCTTTCCCTTGATACTGCTACTGCCAAGTTCTCTTCTGCATTCTTCTGTTGCTACTTCTCCATCCTTGTTTCTATTGTGTTACTCTTGGAGAAGGCTTTGGAAACCCTCTATCATACTCTTACCGAGGCCCTCATTGTGTTCTTGGTAAGCTTTTCTTCCTCAACACATTTCTGAGTTTTTCTCTTGTGTGAAAACCTGGTTTTAACCCGAAACCGATTCTGATTTTGGTTTCGAAATTCCTCTCCAAATCTAGAGCTTAAGAAAGAAGTTCTCTTCATTTCTAAGACGAGGCCGAGCTTTGGAACGTAGAAGACGAACACCAGATTGTACGTTCGAGTCCGGAGCCATACTCGAGGTTGGTTCCGCTCTGCACCCTTATTCTTTCACCCTAGCTAATATAGGAATTTTGGACTTGAAACTTAAATTGGAAAAAATTGATTTTTATCATGTTTAGAACTCTGGGAAAGGTTGAAAGTTTATTAGGAATTGATTTTGATGAAAAAATCCTTAGTGGAATCACTTATGAAACCTCATTTCTGTGCCAAAACTTGATTTTCATGCCTTGCAACAGAGGGGCCACGCATGTGTGTGGCCACTCCCACGCACATGCGTGGGAGGAATTTTCCTCTCTACCTTGGCCACGCATGTTCGTGGCTATTCCCACGCACCTGCGTGCGGGTGGTGATAGACAAATCCGCAAGCATACGGTTGAATATCGCGTAATAAAAGATATCGATCCCACGGGGTTTAGGTGTCCTATTATTAACTTGTTTAGAGCTTAAGCAGAAAAATAAAAAGATGGGTTCAAGGATGTTTGGTTTTTAGAACTAGAAAATGAAATAGCATAAAATATAAAGAAAAGATGAAGATGAGAATTAAGCACTTAGGTTGAATTATATAGCTTATAAAATATGCTAGTAAACTCCTACTTAATTTCTGAATTTTAGAACCATGTTCATGATGCTATAGCCTATAGTTTCTACAAATTAATTCCTTACAAATGTATAACTTTCTTCCTAGTTACTAAATTCAATTCCTTGCAATTTAGGAAAAACCAAGAAGAAGATGAAGAAAGAATTCAGGCCAACATAAAGCTAAGTCTATCCTAATTCCTTAGTGATATATCGTATAGCTTCTTTTGAATCCTATTTCCCTTACTACTTATCAATTTCCATTGTAATAAGCAATAAGCAAAAACTCTTGTGTACATCAAGATGAAATGAAGAACAAGGAAGTAAAACATGAACTTATAGCAATATTATTCAGAAATAAGAAGAAGAAAACTAAGACATAAAATATAAACTAAGACAACCCAAGTAACTGAAAGAAATTAGCCAAGCATGGCTAATAGAGGCATCAAATTACCCTGGACTAGGAGCTCAAGAATGGCTTCCCACAATTCCTAGGAACAATGCTCTTAAGGGAGAAAGAAGAATACTTGTTGTATTCTGAAAAGGTGTGATTTACAAGTGAAGCAAAGACCCCTATTTATAGTAAAAATCTGCCCTCTAGCGCTTGAGCGTTGGGATCCCAACGCTTGGGCGTTGGGTGCAATTAAAATCCCACGTTGCAGATATAGGCCCAGCGCTTGAGCGCTGGCTTCCAACACTTGAGCGCTGGGTGCACTGCTGGTTGATCTTCAAGCTTTTCTCCCCTTCATAGTAGTGGGTATTCAATGCCTTCAATGGCCTCCACTCAGCCCCTCTTTACTTTTGAAACCTCCTCCCCACTACCATCAATCCTTCAATCCTTATTTTCCATGTGCTTGATTTAGAGAGTGTTGGTTCATATTCTTCTTTTTAACTTTTAGTCCTCTCTTTGCTAGCACTTCAATTCTGGCCCTTTAACTTCTTGAAACTTCACTTTTCATCCTCCACTCTTGAACTTTTGCACTTTAGTCCTTCCTTTCCTGAAACTTACAAATTGGTCCTTGGACAAAAATGATAACTATACCAGCTTTCCTGAAAATATAAAAAATAACTATAAATATTCCTAAAAATATAAAATAAAGTTTAAAAACCAAATAAAAGCTAATCTATATGCAAAATGCAAAATAAATATAAAATCTACATAAAAAGAGTAAAAAATCCTATATGTCACTCAAAAATAATAAAATAAAAAGACTAAAAATACCCTAAAAACATCATTCAAAATCCAGTCATCAGGTGGCAGCCAACATGTGTAGTTTTTCAGAAACTTGTTGTTTTGAGCTGTTTTCGATTCCGGATTTTTTGAAACTTCTTTTCACTTTTAGGACACCTTATTGAGAGTTTTTTGTATGATTTTTGATAGGTGGAACTTGAAGCTTATGCCAATGATTCTAAGGTAAGGGTAACTTTGGTTTTATAGAGT
This sequence comes from Acmispon strigosus, assembly GCA_030819835.1. Lineage (NCBI taxonomy): Eukaryota > Viridiplantae > Streptophyta > Magnoliopsida > Fabales > Fabaceae > Acmispon > Acmispon strigosus. The sequence continues at coordinate 12,818,043 of JAUAMA010000004.1, read as the reverse complement.
CTTGAGTCCTACTTGCCTTGTTTTTTTTTTTTGCATGTGGTTGATCTATGAATGATGTTGATGCTGTAAACTTTTGATAGTTGTTATGTAAGGGTTTATATTATGCGAAAAGCATGAGTATGTATATATATATGGGGGATTGATTGATGAACTATGATTTGAGTATTGGTCGTGATCATGTGATTATAATGAATTAATTGTTGTTTTGATTGTTACTTGAAATAGCATGAAAATAGTTGTGGACATTTTGTTGAGACTTATAGTAGTATTTAATTGATTATAAAACTTATCATGATACTATGAATAAGAGAATATTGTGTGGACAGTTGGTTCATGAGGAATTGTATACTTTTGGCATAGCATATGCATATTCTAGGTTGAAGTGGTGGGGTGGACGATGTGGCCATGTGACCATGATAGCGGTGGGGTGGACGGTATTGCCGCGTGACCTTGATAACGGTGGGGTGGATGGTATTGCCAGGTGACCATGATAGTGGTGGGGTAGACGGTGTTGCCAGGTGACTATGATAGCGGTGGGGTGGACGGTGTTGCCAGGTGACCATGATAGCGGTGGGGTGGACGGTATTGCCACTTTCCTCCCTGTTCCTGTTTGGAACGAAGTCGCTCCCGTTTGGAACTATGTATCTCGACCAAAGTTGTTGAGTATGTAGTTGAGCATGTAGTTGCACATGTAGTTGCATTAGAAGGAAACTGATAAGTTGAAATACCATGACTTGATTATAAGAATATGTGTTGTATTGGATACTGTTGTTACTGTTTCACATGAGGATTATATTATACTGTGTTGTTTTGTCTTGTGTTCCCATTTCAAACTTATATTATGCCATGTTTGACTATGATTATTTGTTTTAAGAAGTTAACCCTTTTCTGTTTGCGTAAATGTTGTATGGGCGCTTAATGCCACAGATTTCAGGAAGGAGTTTCGTGATGATTATTACTCTTGGAGAGCATTGTGGGATTAAAGTGCGCAGAGGAAGCATGGGAGATGTCTGAAGAAGATGATTGATGCTTAAGGATTTCCGCTATTTATTTTATTTCATTAAGCTCGTTGTTTGAGCATTTACCTTTGTCGTAATATTTCTTCGTTTTCGCTTCCGCGTAATAATTAGTAATTATGGGGAATTATTACTTATATTATTAATTCTATTGAGAGGCGAAGTCGTTTTTGGAAATTGAGAATTTGGTGAGGTTATTTTCGTGCTATTACTGTGACCCTCAACCAAAAATTGGGGCGTTACACCTGCTTTGATATAAGCAACTTTTTCTTTCTTAGGCAATTTAATATTTTTTAATTTATCTCGCTTAAGGAACTCAACTTGTCTAATTCTATCGGCTAGCTGTGCCAAATCTCTTATGTGTTGAGTATCTTTATTTTTCTAGATCGAATAATCTAAACCAATAGCGGCTAATTCGACCTGCTCGTGCTTAGGAACTGGCATGAACCATTTCGACTTCATGTGTCGGAATCTGCCCAGATTGGCGGTGTTGCCAAAAACTGCTTGAGCTGCCCAAACGCCTCCTCACACTCTGGTGTCCACTCGAACTTCGTGTTTTTGTTCAAGCATTTGAAAAATGGAGCCGCCTTCTCCCCTGCATGAGGTAAGAACTAGGCCAGAGAGGCGACCTTACCTGCCAAACGCTGAACCTCCTTCATTGTTGATAGGCTGACCATCTCCAGGATATTCCTGCACTTGTCGGGGTTGATTTCAATTTCTCTAACCGTCACCATAAAGCCTAGGAACTTTCCCCCAAGAATCCCAAAATAGCACTTTTCTGGGTTTAATCGCATGTTGTAGTGTCGCACTCGCCAAAGGCCTCGCTCAAATCTCTCAAATGGTCACCTGCCTTTGTTAAGGTAATGATCATATCATCCACGTATACCTGATGTTTCTTCCTACCTGCTCCTCAAACACTTTATCCATCAAGCGTTGGTACGTCGCCCCAGCATTCTTAAGTCCAAACGGCATCGTTTTGTAGCAATAATTCACCTTTGGAGTCATGAATGCAGTCTTTTCCTCGTCCTGAGGATGCATGCAAATTTGGTTGTAGCCTAAAAAAGCATCCATCAGGCTTAACATCTCATTACCCGACGCCCCATCCACCAATTTGTCAACATTTGGCAATGGGTAAGCATCTTTGGGGTACGCCTTATTGAGGTCAGTGTAGTCTGTACACATTTGCCATTTGATTTTTTCACTAGCACCACATTGGCTAACCATGTTGGGTACTTCAGTTCTCTAATGAAATTTTCTTCTAACAACTTGGCGGTCTTCGACTTAACCGCTTTGTCTCTTTCTTCTCCCATCTTTCTTCTGAATTGGGCGACTGGCTTAGCGTCCACCTTAGTCGCCAATTATGACAAATAAAATTTGGAATAATGCTGGGGATATCTTTTAGCGTCCAGGTGAACAAATCCATGTTGTCTGCCAATAGGTGAGTCAAACGTTACTCTTGACTGGTAGAGAGCTGCGTCCCAACCTTCAACATTCTATCCCCCACCTTTATTGTCTTAGTTTCTTCAATGGGCCTTGGTCGAGCGCCCGGCACGTCAATTCTGGGGTCAAGTAGGAAACTTGCACTGATTTCATAGCATCGATGCCCTATTTTAGCATTCTTCTGTCCATAGCTGGCGATGCTTTCACTGTAACATTGTCGCGCCCTGATTTGATCAACCTTTAATGTTCCTCTCTTCCCATTTGCCAATAGATACTTCACTGTCAAGCGATTTGTATATATGACCGCACAAATTATGTTGAGTGTCTCGCCCTATTATAATATTGTATGAAGATTTGCAAGCAAGAACAATATATTTAACTTTGATTGCTTTTGTAAACCCTTCTGAACCAAAAATGGTCTTTACTTCCACACAACCACTTGGGACCACATGCTCGCCCAAGAATCCTATGAGAGTTCCCGTGTATGCAGAAGTTGCTCCTCCTTCAAGCCCATCTTCTCAAATGCCTCACCGTATGTAATGTCTGGAGAACTCCCCTGGTCGAGGATTACCTGCCTAACATCATAATTGTTTATTCTCAGCTACACTACAATGGGATCACCTTTGTGCGGAAGCACACCTTTAAAATCTTTGCGAGTGAAAACGATATCTGGATGATCTAAACCAAATTTCTTCCTCATGAATAGAATGCACTGTTGTGTGAGCTTGACGAACATATCTTTTGCGATCCACACTTGATTCATCATGAAAGCCTCCTACAATACATTTAACTGTACTTGTCGACTCGCCCAAAGGCGTAGTATCATCCTGATCTTCCAACTCAACACCTCCTCTTGCCTGCCCTCGGCGGTTGACATGATGTGTGGGTTCTAGCCTGACATACTGGCTTAGATGCCCCGCCCTCACTAATCGCTCCACCTCTTTTTGTAGAGTAACACAGTCTTTCGTATCATGTCCCATAACTCCATGGTAATCACACCAACGCCTGGTATCTACGTTTGCAGGCGGCCTCCTTGGAGGGTACGGGCGTGCAATAAGGTTCGTATTTCTATTATCCACCAGTATTGTGGACAATCCAGCTGTTAATGGAATAGTTGCCCGATCCATTACTGGTGAATACTTGGACGCCTGTTGTTGAGGCACACCTCGCCCTCCATTCTCCGGGCGAGCCCGGTAATTCCTTCGCTCTTGGTTCGCAAACGCCGCAGTTTGGTAAGGGTTATCTCGACTCCGCCGCGGCTGGTCACGGGGCTATTCCCTCCGAAGTAGGAGGTCAACCTGTCGCCCTCGTCCTTCTTGCCGTCTTGGCGGCGCATCCAATAGATCTCGCCTTCGCTTCTGTTCATCATCTTCCTCCTCCAAAATCAAGTCCTGGACCCTTACCCGAAGGTCCGCCATTTCTTGAGGCGAGTGCCTACCCAACTTATTGTTCAATGTACCTGCCTTAAGGCCTTGCTTGAAGGCGTTCACACACGTCTCCTGTGGTGGATCCTCAATTCGTACCATAGTGGCATTGAACCTCGCCATGTACTATTTCAAGGTCTCTGCCGTACCCTGCCTGATATTGAACAGCGCCGTAGTGGTCACCCTTTGCGTCCTGCTTGCCGCAAAATGTGACAGGAACTTTGTGAAGAAGGTCTTGCTCCTGACCCTGGCTGTGGTTTTGATGACGACAAACTCATAAACAAAAAGAAGAAAAGAAGACTTCGAAGAAACAACGCTACAAAGTTCATAAATAGTCTAGACGTCTTAGTTTAGGTGAGTTATGCTTCTAAAGGTCTATTAAAGCATAAAGGCTCTTAAAACACCTAAACTAATCAAGCTAAGTGTTTTCATAACTTAAAAGAAGTAGAAAACCTTAAGCCGATCTCAAAGGATCAAGTTTCTGGAAGATGGACTTCAGTGTAATCGATTTCAGGATTCTGGTAATTGATTACACCTAGGCAAGTAATCGATTACTTGTTGTTTGTAATCGATTACATGTTTGAATTTCAAATTCAAACTGAAACGGCTATTAGTGTAATCGATTACACTAAGTGATGTAATCGATTACCAGAACGAAAAGTTACATCTTTTCATGAACCATTGTGTCACAAACCTTTTGAAAAGGGTTGTGATGGTTCAAGGACGTTTCCCTTGCCTATACAAAGTCCATTTGAGTCCAGAACACAAGAGACAACACACAACACATGAGAATACAACATTAGGCCAAAGCTTTGTCAAAATTAGTTCATATTTTAGAACTTAAACATTCAAGAGCCTAAATTCTGAGTTCATGATCTTCATGTCTATAAGAACACTTTAGTTGTTCATATCTTGAAGAACTCAGAATTATATTATGCTTAAAAGCCTTAAAGCATAATTTCTCATGATCAATCCATTTCTATGTTAAAGGATTGATACAGCCAATTGTAAACTCTTCTTCATCTCTTTCTGTAAGATTGAGTTTTCACCGTGGTATTCAGTGAAGGGTTGTTGTCACTGAAAGTGGTATACTTTCAGGGTATTGATTGAAGGTGGTTTAGCCTTCAAGGTCTGAGGGTGGTTTGCCATCAGGAACTGAAAGCGGTTTGCTTTCAGGGGCTGTTGAAAGTGGTTTGCTTTCACAGGGTATTGGTAGAAATTCTTGGGGTCCTTGGATTAGGGACTTGTAAGAGATTTTTATCAATAGTGGAAAAATCCTCAAAGGGTTTCTTTGAGGGACTGGACGTAGCCTTCGGTGGATTGAAGGTGAACCAGGATAAAACTCTGTGTGTTATTTCCTTCATCCTTCATCTTTTACTTTCAAGCAATACTCAATTCCGCTGCAATCACAACAATCGTCTTGTGATTATCATCATCTTGAAAGTAACATTTTCAATAAGGCGAAAATCGGGGCAACACTGATTCACCCCCCCCTCTCAGGTTGCTATCTGAACTAACAAACTTGTGTGAGAATTCTGTGAAATTGTTTATGGAATATGAGGGAAGTTTTGAAAACCTAGCCAAAACTGTTCCCTTCAACGTTGATGGGAACAGCCTACATCTGACCGCGTCAGACGCCTGACTAATCACCATTTTAGTCATAAAGGACTGCAAATGTTCCTTAGGATCAGCCTCGCCTATATAAGTGTCCAACAAGAGATGCTTCACGGCGTCTGGTATGGGGACCGCCTGTATTGCTGCCGAAAAAGGTTTGAATTCCACCACATTTTCCGCCTCCCTAAAACTCTCCGTCCCTGGATCCTTCTGTTGGTTGAAGTACTCCAGTTGAGCCTGTAAATGTTGATTTTGTTGCTGTACAGCCTCTAGGACGCCACACACCCTATTCCAATCCCAAAGAGAAACATGGAACGGGGCGTGCTGGGGCGCTCCATCACCTGCTACCATTGGTTCTAGCTGTTTGAGATTAAGGTTCCGTGTTGGGGAAGGAGATAGTGAAGTAGGGTCCATCGCCACTCGTCCTCCCCGTCGCCCACAGTCGCGCCCTCTTCTCGTATTGCCGGACATATCCTTTCTCCTCGTGATAGTGGGGGTTAGTTTACCTTTCCCCATAGACGGCACCAAATGTTCTCGGAATGAGACAGTATAGGAGAAAAGTATATTATTATTCAAGTAGCAAGAGAGAAATCAAGACCCCTTTTACATGAGTCCCCTACTAGCTATTTATAGGGGGAGAGATAATAAATATTTTTTAATCCTAATAGGCCTATGGGCCTCGAGAATTGGGCCCAAGACATTACAAAATCTTGCCCCCCTTTATGTTACTAATCTACCCCTCTAATGCCGCTGGGGGCGCCCCGTCGAGCCGCTGGGTCGCCATACTGCTGGGCAGAGGCACTCGGCCAGTCCACGTGGTAACATGACAAATTTGTAGTAGTGTGTATCTAATAGAGGCCGTAGACTAGTCTATCTTTCAGAGGCCATAGACTAGTCTATCTAACATAGGCTGTAGACTAGTCTATCTAATAGCGGCTTTAGACTAGTCTCATAGACTAGTCTATTAAGTCCAGGACTAAACTATTGTTACATATGTTAGAACATATTCTCATATATTCTAACAGAAGCAGTAGACTAGCCTGTCTAACAGAGGCTGTAGACTAGTCTATTTAATAAAAGTTGTAGACTAGTCTACTTAACAGAGGCTGTACACTAGTCCACCAACTTTGGACACTAGAACATGCCAATTTTTCTTGGTCAGGTGGTTAGAGAGAATGTCAACTAAACCACAGGCCTGATGGAGGTTGCGTTGCTATTCTTAGAAGGTTAATCTTTTTCTGGCACTTTTTTCCTCGTTTATCAGTGATTTCTACTTCATAAACATGAGGAAGTTTTGGAAGAACAATGGGAAGGTACTATTCAATTTTTTTTCCATGTCGATTGAATTTTTGAAACTTTTAAGCTAGAGTTATGTATGTATCAATTGCTTATTCTGTACCATTGGATTAATATAGTAACATTTTTTGACATGATTTATCCGCCAAATTGTTTGTTAAATGTTTCGATGTAACATGTTTCATTCAGTCTGTCAAGATGACAAGTAAGAATAACATATAATCTTCAAACCTTTGATCTAAACCCTCTCTCAATGATTCATCGATTACTCAAAAAAAAAATTGCAGTGTTGATACATATTGCAGTGTTGTCCAAATTATTTTTCATTTCTATTTATTAGTTTATTAATATGTTATTATCTGTTACTTAGAACTTAGTAGTACAATAGTGCTTCATTGGAATTTTTGTTGTAGGTATGGAATTTCATTGTGATATCTTCAAGGGAGAGCATAAGAAACCTGACTAGTGACAACCTCAAGGTGCATGCAATTTTTCACTTTCATTTTATAATTTTTCCACTTAATCTTCTACTTTTATCACCTTGTTTGCCTCATTTTGATGATGTTAAATTGAGTTTTGGGGGTTACCAAGTACTCAGATTTTTTGTAGTTTTTGTACAAAATGTTCAATTTGTTCAACAGGAAGAACATATTCCAAATAGAGAGGAACAATGGCTACTGTTTGTAAAGTGGCCGCAACAATCTGAGTTGTGTTTCCTTCACCCAGTAAAGTTATGTTGATTTTAGCTCAGGTACCAATTACCGAATGATAAGATCTTCAGTGACATATGATTTGGTCTTGTATTTTCTTTGCATTCCCACTATTGATTAAAAACATAGCTAATAAGATGGATTTAAGTGTAAGAGTTTTTAAATGAATGTTAATGTGTCCTCTCATGATTTGTGATTGATTTAGGATATTTGAAATGTTAATCTTGCACATTAGATAGCTATTTAAAATTTATTTTTGTTGCTTTACTTTCTAATTTTACAAGTTACTTTGTTTTGGTAGATTTTACAGGTTACTTAAATGAGTTTAATTTTCATTTCGAATAGGGATAATCATCATATTGGTCCCTACGTTTGTGTTGTCGGAGCAATTTGGCCCCTCCCCGAAAAATACTAGGGGAAAGGTCCCTCTGTTTGGCAAGTGTCAAAACTAGGTCCTCCCCGGAGAACGGAGCTCCGGTGAGGGCCTACATGGTTTGGTGGCTAGATTAATGAATCCTACGTGGAATTAAAAAAAAATACACGTCATTTAAACAATTTAAGTTTAGTCCCTGAATTAAATCCAATCCAAATTTACTACCCCAAACCCTAAATCCTCAATTCTATTAATCAAACACATTGAGTCAGTTCCTCATCTACACCCTCCATTGACGTTTCTAAGTGAAGAGTGAAACTACACTCACTGTGTTCATCTTCTTCATCATTCATCTTCTTCACTCACTCTGTTCCTGCTCTCCGTGGTGTTGCCGGTGACAGGACGAGACTGCGAGAAGACACTGGACGAGACTGCGAGAAGAGGATTCCCAAATCGATAACCTTTCCTGTCGAAGTAAGTGCCTATTACCTTTCCTTTCATAATAAATTCACGATTCAGGCTTAATAACAGGTTTGTCGGTTTGTAACGTGGGTGTTGGAGCACTAGTGAGTTCGCATTGAAGTAGGGATTTGGTTTGGGGTTTAGGGGTTTCGAGTGTGATGGGTCTCATTGCTACATTTGTGCTTGCTAAATATGCCATGGTATTTACTTTTCTCATTCATCATGCTTGCAGGATTGTATTTTCATTGGTCATTCATCATAATGGGTGGTTTGGAACTACTCCATACTTTCATTACTTTGGTGGATCTATAAGTGTGTATCATGGTATTGACGAGGACATGTGGTCATTCTTTGAGACTAATGATCTTGTGAAAGAACTGGGATATACTTCTACTGCATTATGGTGGAGAAAGCCAAACCAAGGCAAAAGATACTGAAACCACTTAGGAAGAGTGTAGTCCGTAGATTAAATCGCTTGCAAGCAATTGTGAGGAGCTCACAAAATGAGGAGCCTCCCCAAGTTCTTGTTTTATCTGATGATGATGTAGATGTGGATATGGTAGATGGAGGTCCAACTGAAGATGTGGATATCCCTCAGGAAGATGTTGTTGATGGTGTGGGTATTGGTCATGAAGAAGCAACTGAAAATGTTCAAGAAAATGAAGAGGAACAAGCTACTGAAAATGTGCATGTAGATGTGAATATCCCTCATGAAGATGAAAATTCCTATGTGCATGTGCCAGAACAAGAGAATGTGAATGGTGATGAGGAACGGGTTGACAGCTATGATTATGACAGTGAAACCCCAAATGATGATGGATTTGGAAACCAAGAAATGGTGAGGCAGATGCATTGTTGAATGCTCAAATTAGAGACATGCTTAATGGACAAAACCCTGCAAGAAATGCTGGCGAGGGAGATGAGAGGGGTAATGTGTTTGAGGGGGATGCAGATGAGTTTGATGAAGGGTATGTTAGTGAGGATCTTGATAGTATGTCGGAGGATGACAGTGAGGTGGAAGGTTAGGTAAAGAGAAAATTCCCAAAATACTATGAGGATGACATGTGCCCGAAGTTCAAGTTCAAATCGGGCATGGGTTTTGCCTCAAAGCAGCAATTCAAAAGGTGCCCTGGTTGAGCTTTCTGTTCTTAATGGCCTAGTTCAAGTACTAGGAAAACGATGGCAAGAGATGTAGGGTGGTCTGCAGAAGTGAAGAATGCAAATTTCTTATTTTATGCAGCATTGTAGGTGACAAGGAAACTTTTAGAATCAATACCCTGAATGGGGAGCATACATGTGCTATGGTATTTGATAATCAGTCTGCAACTACAAAGTATGTGATGAGGAAAATTCTGAACAAGGTGAGGACTGTGAACAAACTCACCACTAATGAGACTGTTGATGATTTCAGAGTGAATCATGGGACTGGAATCAATCGATATAAAGCTTGGTAAGGACACCAGTTGGCTACAGAAGAGGTTGATAGGGCTATTAACCAGCAGTATACTCTATTTTGGAGATTTAGCAATGAGCTGAGAAAAAGGGCAGCTGGAAATACATGCAAAATGAATTTTGAAGTGCCTAGAGTAACATTTTCCATGGTTTAGTAGATTTTACATGTGTTTGGAGGGCTAACAGAGGGGATTTATAAATGGGTGCAGACCTTTCATTGGCTTAGATGGATGTCACTTAAAGACAAAACATGGTGGAATCCTACTGGTAGCTATTGGCAGAGATGCAAATGAGCAATACTTCCCTCTTGCCTTTGGGGTTGTTCAATCAGAAAATAAAGATAGCTAGATGTGGTTTATTGAGATGTTGCTGGCTGATATAAGGGGTACTAGTTGAAAGAAGTAGACCTTTATGTCAGATCAACAAAAGGTAACCCTACATTTATTTGAAATCATCTTCATCTTTCTTCATCGTCCCTCATCGTCTTCATCATCTTTATCTTTCTTCATTGTCTTGATAGTCCTTTATCGTCCTCATCGTTTTCATCATCTTCATCATCCTTATCGTCTTCACAGTCCCTTATCGTCTTCATCATCCTCATCGTCTTCATCGTCTTCATAGTCCCTTATCGTCTTCATCTTCTTCATCATCCTCATCGTCTTCATCATCTTCTTAGTCCCTTATAGTCCCCATAGTCTTCATCATACTCATCGTCTTCATAGTCCCTTATTGTCTTCATGGTGCTCATCGTCTTCGTCTTCATAGTTCTTGCAATTAAGCCTTTTTTTAATTAGGTTCTGTTATTTGTTGTGTTAGTGTATTAAAAATCAATTATGGTGCATACAGGGCTTGATGGAAGTTTTTAAAGAGGACATGCTTCAAGGTGTGGAACACAAACTTTGTGTTAGGCACCTGTATGCCAATTTCACGCAAAAAATCGGTGGTGGTGTCCTCTTAAGATATGTGATCATGGCGGCTTACAAAGCTACTTAAATTGAGAAATGGAATAAGAACATGATGAAGATCAAAGAGAATAATGAGCTTGCCTACAATTGGTTGATGGACAAACCAACTGAAAGCTAGTGCAAGCATGCATTTAAGTACTTCTCCAGGTGTGATCTTGTGATGAATAATCAATCTAAATCCTTCAATGCAGCCATATTGCTGATAAGTGTCAAATATGCATAGTTTTATACCTTTGTATTGACACTTATCTTGATCATTTAGTGATTATTTTGTGTTAAAACTCCTCTGATATTGTATATATTTGGAATTCTGTGAAGAATGGGTCTTTATTGGATTTTATTATGTTTTATGCCCATTTTTTATGTAGGAATGAAGTTTTGGATGAATTTTTCATAGAGGCAAGAAGAACTGGGCAAAAGGTGCAAGTTTCTGGTCGCTCAGCGACCCAGGACAGTCGCTCAGCGTCCCAGGAACCTCTCTGGCTGCTTAGCGCTCCAAGACAGTCGCTCAGCGTCCCTAGAACCTCTTTGGTTGCTGAGCGCAACAGGACAACTGCTCAGCGGGTAAGGCGGCTGAGGAAACCCAGCCTTGAAGAAATAGGTTGCTCTGCGACCTTTCCAAGTCTCTTAGTGACTTCAACAGAATGAAAACTCTATAAATAGGGAATTCCTCTAGAACAAAAGGGAGTTGGAACTGAAGCAGAATTAGCCCGGTACAAAGGAAAACCATGAGTTTGAAGAGGATTCCCAAGAGGAGGAAGAAAGCACGGAGAGGGAGAGGAAGTCTTGAGCCCCAGTACGTCGCCGTCAAAGTGGAGACACGTAGCCGATATCGCCAAGCTTTCAACCTTCCATATTTCTTCTTGTAAGCTTGTAGTATCCATGAATATGGATTGCTAAACCCCTCTTATTGGGATTAGTTGTATATTTTTGATCCTCTGATGTATTTATAACTGATATTTCATATATAGATCAATGTTTCTATCAATGGTTTCAATGGTTTACCGTATGTATAATGCTTGTTTAGGATTGATCACCTAGATCATGAATTTAGATTTGACAAGATAGTGAGAACTGGATATTGGCATAGATACCATCTAATGAATTGAAGACTTAAAGATGGGGTTAGATCATTAGTCAAATGCTTAGTCAATACAACATTCATGTCTAATGTTTTCTTCTTTGTTAATAAATCAAGAGATTGAGGGTTAATCTAGCGGGCTGATAATATTCTACACCGGGAGACTGGGAAGTAAGTTAAGAACTGATGTGATGAAACCAACATTGTTACCCGTTTATAGTGAATACATTAAGATTAATCAGTGAAAACTAACCCCAACAGCTTTCTTAACTACTCAAACTTCAATCTGTTACCTGTTTATAGTTCTGTTAAATCCACTCCAAACAATCCATTCATTTTATTCATTGTTTAATTAAATTACACTAAACAACGAATTTTGTCCGCAATTCTCTGTGGTTCGACAAACACCCGTTGCTATACTACATTCGAATCTTGAAAGGGATTTAAATAGTAGTTAAGTGACAATTTTATAAATTCTTTTGGTGAAAGGTTTTGAATACGCATAAATCCTTTCAACAATTGCTAGCTAGAGACAAATGAATCCTAACAATGTTTGAGTGGATTAGAACTTATGTTATGGGGAGGTTTGCAACAATGAGGGAGACGCTACAAATATACACTAGAGAAATTATGCCAAATCCATTGAAGAGGATAAATAGAGAGATTGAGAAGAGCAAGAATTGGATCCCTTGGGCTGTTAGGCCATATTTGTATGAGGTTCCTCATGCACACTATATTGAAAGGCATTGGTTAATTTGAGAGAGATGACATGTTGTTGCAACTTTTGAGGCCTCAATGGTTTTCCCTACAGGCATGCCGTGGCAACTACAAATTTCAAGGGGAATCATCCAAAAGATTATGTCATTCAATATTACAAGAGGGCATCCTACAAAGCTTGTTATGAACCCTTTATTACTCCAATCATAGGGCCTGACCAATGGGTTAGACTAGCAAGTGATCCTGAATACATTGAGCCACCACTTTACAAGAGAGGTGCGGGAAGGCCTCAGAAATTGAGAAGGAGAGATCCATATGATGATCCTAACCCATCAACATTGAAGAGAGGGGATGCACTGAAAAAGTGTAGCAGGTGCAAGCAGTATGATCACAACAAAAAGGGCTGCAAGAACCTACCTGTTGAACTTGAAGAAGATGAAGTGCTAGATGCAGAACATGATGCTGCACTAAATGCAGAACAGGACCAAGCTGCTGCTCAACCTCAACCACAGGGTGAAGCTACACAATCCCAGCAACAACATGAAGATTCACAACCACAAAGTGAATTGGTCCAGGGCAGTGTTGCAGAACCTGTACCTCATCAAAAACAAAAAAAGGTATGAAAATCAATGTTCATAATCCATTATGTCTGGACATAAATATGACTTAGGTTTTTTTTTTTTTTGACAATGCAGAGAGGATTTAGACGATGTGGTTAGTGCAGGCAGTATGGACACAACAGACAAAGTTGCAAGAATTATTTGAACATAGGGGATACCTTTGTACCTGCAAATTTGAATCAAGCCTCAATTTCCTCTGCACCTCCAATTGCAATTCAAACACTGAATCCAGTCCTTGGTGGTCAAGCTACTGATCCACTACAACTCGAGGAGGAGGATGTTAAATTTGCAAAGGAAAGATGGAGCTAACTGCTTACTGCAATGACCCACAAAACTGGAAGTTCTACTCTTGAAGATCCACTGCAAGCTCCAACAGATTTAGGAAAAGTAGGAGATGAAGGAATAGAGATGACCATGGCTGTTGGAGACCAAGCTATGGAGGAGGGAGGAAATTTACCAACCTAATGCAGTGTTGTTATTGACAACAATCTTGGATGAAGGGATAGCTTTTGGAATTGTTGAAGGAATCTGTTGCTTTGTAATTTTTTTATGGTTCACATGGTGCAGAATGTGGACCACAGGCCACTAGGATCATTTTTTTGTAATATATATATATATATATATATATATATATATATATGATGGTTGTTGTGGATCACCCACTTTTGGCCACTTACTTTAGCATCTTTCTTTTGGTATTATGAATGTTGTGCATTCCATTATGGACAAGTGCTAGTGATATGTTTTTTGTAATTGTAATGCAACAATGATGGTTTTTGCCAATTAATCAAATGTGTGATGGTTTTTGCACCTTTTTTATTTATACTTCAAGTCATTGTCAAGTTAAGTCATTAATTTGGTGGCATTGAACCATTGACAACAATAAATTTCATCACACTTTGCACAACAACTCTTCTTTCTTTTCATTAAATTAAGCTAATGTTAGATAGTACATCTCAAATACTGAGTCAATTAGAATCCCTTCCTAAACCAAAAAATCTAACATATCACGCCAAACCTACCCACAACCTAACATAAATCCACAACTTCAATATTTAAGCCCTTCCTAAACAAAAACACCACACTGTTAGTATCCCACACAACACAGCAAACCCACATGCAACATGCTTCTGGAATCTCTCTGCATCAAGATTTTTCTTCATCTTATTCATCTTCTTTTTGTTGTTGACCACATGTTTAACAGAATTAGGAGAATTGGCAACCTCATAATTGATACTCACCGTATCAGCCTGGAGGTGCGGATCCCTTTGATTTACAGGATCATAAATCCAAAAAAAGAATCTGCATGTGGTGCCTAAAAGCTACAGAAGACAATCAATTTGAAAATCACCATACATCTATGCGAAAATTACCATGAAAGAAGAACCATACTTGCCAATTTCTGCATTTCTAGAACCTTTGACCCGGGTTTTCTGGGGTATCAGCAGTGTAAATCAAGAGGGGCACACCACACTGACACTTTGCCTTTGTCCCTGCAGACCTTGGTCTTGCACGATAGGATGATGAAGATGACATATTCATCGTAACCAGGTCTGAGCGAATAGCAGAGAATAACAAAATCACAGGAGGAACCAATTTTTAGAGAAAAACGAGGTTCAAACAGGATCGATGAACATAGAGGAAATGTGAAGATAGAGATGGGTCAAAAGAGATATCTATAACCTCCACTTATTTCACTCTCTCAAATAGCCTCACCCCTATCACCATCGTATTAGCTTCGATTCATACCCAACAAAGGTCCACAGCTATAAATCTGAAGGAACGAGGGGAGAGAAGGATACACGAAGTGAGAAGGGTTTAGGATCAATTTGAAGGGTAAGAATTATTGGAGGGTGAGATTGAAATGGAGAAGAAGAAGAAGATGATGAAGAAGATGAAAATTAAGATTCCAAAGAGATTCAATGTGTTTGATTAATTGAATTGGGGATTTAGGGTTTAGGGTTGTAAATTGGGAATGACGTGTAATTTTTTTAATTCCATGTAGGATTCATTAATCCAGTCACCAGGACATGTAGGCCCTCACCGGAGCTCCGGAGCTCCGGTCTCCGGGGAGGGACCTAGTTTAGAAACTTGCCAAATAGGGGGACCTTTTCCCTAGTATTTTCTGGGGAGGGACCAAATTTCTCCGGCGACACAAACACAGGGACCAATGTGATGGTTGTCCCTTTCAAATAAATACGAAAAATATTACTTGCCAGAAAAAAGTTGAAAATTTGTGACGGAACATTCCTTCACGAAATTTATGACGGAGATTCCCCATAACTAATTTGTAATGGAAAGTCATCGTAACAAAATTAGTGACGGATCATAGCGTTACTGTTTATAACGAAATTTATCCGTCATTAATTAGTTAAGGATAGTTCCAACCACGCTTCTAGGATTTTAGTAATGGAATTTTATTATTAGTTACAAATAATTTTTGTCACTAATTTGTTACGAACCATAAATTTCATCTGAAATTATTAGCAACGAGACTTTCTATTACTGTTGATATTCTGTCATAAATTCCATCACTAACGTGCTTTGTGACGGAATTTTTAGCACTTTGTGACGTAATTTCTCCGTCATTGATTCCGTTTTTTCTAGTAGTGATTATTTTGTGTTTTGAATCTTCGAATTATATAACGTTCCTGTAGTATATAGCCATGCATATTTTCAGTCATTCTCAAAGTTTGAATTTTTTTTAAAAATAATATAAAAATATTTTTTAATTGTCAAAATGGTGTACATTAGAAAATAATTGTAAAAATGGGGTAGTATGTGGAACTAGCGCCACATGAGGCTTTTTTAAACTAGCCTGATACCAGGCTAATTTTAATAAGGATAAAAAAGGAATCAGAATCTGTACTGATTCAGAGGAGACATGATGAGATGTAGGAAACAGAAGCTGGTTGAAACCCGCCTAGTATGAGGCAAATTCAAACACACCAAGAACCAATCATGTTCAAACTAGCCTCACACCAGGCTAGTTTAAATGGTTTCAGCTCACACCCAAAACTCTCTACCTATACAATTCACCCGCTCCCACACTTTCAACACACACCTTCACTTATGTTTTTTCATTCTCTTCTTCTGAATTATCTGTATAAGTTTTTTGAGGTCCAGGATCGATGAATGAAGTTGTTGCTTTGGTCTATTACAATGGTAGAAAATTCGAAGGCAGTGAAGGGAATTTTTTTGAAGGTGATAGGAGAACCACGCGATTGAAACACGACTTGAGTATGAACAACCTGAAGAAGAAACTTCATAACAAGTTGAAGCTTACATGCAACCAGCTTATATATTCCGTGAACTATCGAGTATTGGATTCACGTAATCCAAGGAAATATATTGGTCTTGAAGTATGAGAAACTGAAGATGTGGGTATCATGATGGACACATTTGCGCAACAGAATTGTATGTTGACATTGATGAGGCCGGTAGCTCATCCATACCCGTCCCACTCGATCTGATGAACATACAACAAACATTACCCTATGATGATACATACGATGGAGAAGAATATGATAGTCAAGCTCTCACCGTTCATTTGGCCGATAATGGTGAGAACAACAACAACAATAATTTTAATGTAGATCCTGACGCCTATCACTTCGTAGATGATGATGACTGTGATAATGGTCAGCTACTTGATGAGGATACCTCAGATGAGGAAGTTCTGAGGGCACCGGTTTCCCCTTCATCCCTAAAATCCAGTGCAAGTACGACCAACAGAAGCACATGGTACGTGACATTTTTTATCTTCACATGTTTTAATGTTTACATATAATGTTGTTGAGGATTTAAATGTTTATGTTAAGATGGGTCTACCATCCAATTTTTTTATGTTGCCTTTTTCAAAAAATTATTATTTACGAATTGACAAGTCGATCTATTCCGACGACGTATTAATGTAGGATAAGTTCGACTAAAATTAAACGCTACAAAGAAATTATTTCAGGAAACATTTACATAAGGTATACATGTCATAATCAAATAAATTTTTCAACATTACACCATACAAACGTCTACATGTCATAATCAATGACCTCCCGTATGTCGAGGTGGATCTTTTCCTTTTCGGCAGGCGATGTGGAAGGATCAGGAGCGGGGCTCTGCAATCCACCTGCGACAGCTAATGACAATGAAAGCTCTAACTCAGCCTATAACTGGTTAGGATTATCACCATGGAAAAAGTTAGCAATGGGAGTTGTATCCACGATACTACCAACATCATAATTGTAGTACCAAGGTGCTACCAGTGCGGCTGGAGTCAATGGAACAGCTGAGTCCGTTAACGGATCTGGGATGACAAAATCAGCCATGTAACCTGATTGTTGGGTAACCACATCTGGAAATACAGACGGTGTAGATTGTGACTGAAAGTCAAACCCGTCAAATACTCCATGAGGCTGAGGTTGGTAATAAGTGGTATCAGGCTGAGGGTCGAAGTAACCGGAGCTACCACCTGGATGCTGGTAACTGGAGCACCCACCCTGCTGTGGAAACTGCTACCCCTGGCATGCTGCTCAGCATAGGTATCCCCAGTGAAAGGATATTGATATGAAACATATGTGCCATCTCCCCCTTGACCATCTGGAAAATAATACTGCATGTACCCCGGCTGAATCGAAGTCTCAAAACACAAATCAGGAAAACTGACAGTCACCTGCGCGCAATACCTACTCCTTCCAAGTCCCGACCTTGGGCCTTAGATCTGGAGTAGGTTGTGGCATGTCCAAGGTCATTTCAGGAGATGGTCTAAATGGAACAATAATCCGGTTAAGCTCCTTTGTGATCGCAAGGTTGATACTCATCTTCTGATTAATATAATCGAGTGAGAACCTATGAGAGTTTTCGGGCGCGGACATGGTCCATGATGAGTGGATTTTATATGATGTTTTTAGGCTATTTTTAGTCTTTTTATTTTATTATTTTTGAGTTACATATAGGTTTTTTATTGTTTTTATTAGATTTTCTAGCTTTATTTTATATTTTTAGGAATTTTTCTAGTTATTTTGTATTTTTAGAAAAAGCTGGTTTAGTTATCATTTTTGTCCAGGGACCAATGTGTAAAGTTTCAAGAAGTCAGGGACCAAATTGTAAAAGTTCAAGAGTGGAGGACTTAAAGTGAAGATTGAGAGAATATGAGGGCTTGAATTGAAGTGCTAACCAAGAGAGGACCAACGTGAAAAATAAGAATATGAAGAATCACTCTCTAATTTAGCATATGGAAAAAATGTTTAAAGGAATTGATGTTAGTGGAGGAAGGGTTTCAGAATTAAACAAGGCTGAGTAGTGGCATTTTATGGCCATCAAAACCCACTACCATGAATGAAGAAGGAAGGAAAAGCTTGAAGATGAAGAAGCAGCGTCCCAGCGCTCAAGCGTTGGGATCCCAGCGCTCCAGCGCTGGGGTTCTGACTGGATGATGAGTCAGATGTTGACCCAGCGCCCAAGCGTTGGAAAGCCAGCGCTCAAGCGCTGGGCCTCGGACAGAAAGTGGATTTTTAATGCATCCTAGCGCCCATGCGTTGGGAATGCCAGCGCTCAAGCGCTGGAGGCTGGAATTTTACTATAAATAGGACCCTTTTCTTCACTTGTAAGACACACCTTTTTAGAATACAACAAGTATTCTCTCTTTCTCCCTCAAAGATCATTGTTCCTAGGAATTGTGGGAAGCCAAACTTGAGCTCCTATCCAGGGTAATTCAATGATTCTTTTAGCCATGCTTGGCTAATTCTTCTTTTAAGTTTTTGGGTTGTTTTAGTTTATATTCATGTTCTAGTTTTCTTTTACATTTCTGAATAATATTTTCAATTCATGTTTTATTTCTTTGTTCTTCATTAATCTTTATGCGCAAAAGATTTCATGCTTTCTACTTATTCATAAGGCCATTTGGTAAGTAGTAAGGGAAATAGGAAATAAAAAAGGTTATAAGTATACATTTCTTAAGGCTATAAGGATGGACGTAACTTTGTGTTGGCCCGAATTCTTTCTTCATCTTCTTTTCTAATTAACTAATAACCAAGGCTATGGAGTTAGTAATTAGGTAAGAAAGTTCTACATTTCTTAAGGCTATTAGGATGTAGAAATTTAGGTTATAGCACCATGAATGTGAATTTAGAATTTAGAAATTAAGTAGGAGATTTCTAGCATGTTTTATAAACTATGTAAACCAACCCAAGAGCTTAAATTCTTATCATCTTTTCTATATTTTGCTATTGTTATCTCTTGTTCTAAAAACATCAACATATATTCTCATCTTTCAAATTTCTGTTTAAGTACTAAAAATTATAATAATAAGAACACCTATCCCTTGGGTTCGATCTTTTGTATTACGCGATAGTTTAATCGTACACTTGCGATTTCCCTTCTCAGTCCACAAGCTGTGTAACCTCTAAGCCTACATTACCAATTAAAGATTTATTAATATTAATATTTTAGAAAACAAACCATGGTTTAATAAAAAATCACTGACCACTTGCCTGTTCGCAGCAACTGACGGCGTCATCCAGCGATGTGTGTGTTGGTAAAATAAGGACAAACACAAGAAGGTGGGGTCGAATTGTGTTCATATATGAAAACTTGTTTTTCAAAAAAACAATATAGATTTTCAAAACCATTTCTTAAACAATGGGTTGATTTAATCAGATAATCAATTAAACAGTTTTGATGCAGTGGAAATATAAACGCGTGTGAAGTTGAACAATAAAGCAATAAAGCAATTAAGCAGCACACACAAATTTATCCTGGTTCACCCCCACAATGATGGGGCTACGTCTAGTCCTTTGCTTCACAAAGATTTTCGCTATCCACCCGAATAGTACAAGTATTCTACAAGACTTCTCCTATCAACAAGTATTCTCAGGGACTTTTCCCAACAGGTATTCTACAGGACTTCTCCCAACAAGAATTATACAGGACTTCTCCTAATCCAATGGATTCCTCTACAGAAATTCTCTTCTCACTAGAGTGATGGTAGAAACAATTTAGGCTCGGAAAATTCTCAATGTGTGTGTATGGTTTGACTCTAATCAGTACACTAGAGGTTTGGCTAAAATTGAGATGAATAAGACAATGATTCTATGTTTCACAAAAACTGGATATATTTGACTCTATTTTTGGCTCGGTTTTTGTACTCTATTTTTCTTTTGATTTTTCTCAGATATTGTTTGTTGTTCTCTACTGTGTTGTGTATTTCGTGTCTTCTTCGGATATTCAAATGTCTCTTTTTATACCTTCAGATTGATTCTAATTTGCTGAAGGTGTTGTCATTGACTTGATATGAACATTGAATTCCTAACCGTTATGCAACGGCTATATACATTGAGTAGATTTGACTTTCTTGATTCTTCAGAGCTGATAGCCGTGATTTCCTCCTTTGCTTTGATTGTGATTTCATTGTTGATTGATCAGAGTTAATCTACGAGTGATGTATTCCTTGATTCACTCTTCTGCATTCAATTCATTCATCAATGATTTCCTTCATTTTCGAGAAACGATTCTGTTCTGATGACAATTATTATGATTTAATCGTTTAACTTCTGACGTTTCTCTTGTAAACAGTATATTCTTCTTTTAACGATGTTTTCCACCTATTTGTAGACACTGCTTCCTTTAGCTTATGAACGATGCGTCTCGTTAGCTTGTAAACAGTGCTTCGGTAGTATTGTTTGTTTGCTGACATTTGCAGACAATAGAGTGTAGACGATACTTGAGTTTCTCTTGTTCTTCAGCGGAAGATACTTCTTCGCTAGATGATACTTTGTCGCTAGACAATACTTCTTCGCTAGATGATACTTCATCCCTATTTGAACGATACTTCATTTATTCTCTCTGTACGATACTTCTGTTTCAGTCAGGACGATACTTCATTTATTCTCTGAATAATACTTCTCTTTGTCTTCAAACGATAGAGTTATTTCTTCTCTGGCCAATGCTTCTCTTTTCAGTCTTCAGACAACAGAGATGCTTCTTCTCTGGACGATGCTTCTCTTTTTGGTTGAACGATGGAAGTAGTTTCTTCTCTGAACGATAGATGGAGTTCTTCTCTGAACGATAACTCCTTTTCTTCATTGAACGATGGAGATCATTCCTTAGAAACATAAACATAGTTTTGTAGTAAAAATTTTATCACTCAAAATAATCGTTCTAAACTTGTTTGAACCTAACAATCTCCCCCTTTCTGATGATGGCAATTTTATTTAGAGAAAAACCCCCGTTTTGTTCTAATAACAGATTTCTGATCTTTCTCCCTCTATGTTCTCCATTTCCTAGTCTTCTCTTCCCCTCTGTTCATGAATTTTTCTAAATATTTCTCCCCCTGTATTAAACAGCTACAGAGAATTTAAAACATTTTCATTTTTTTTCCTCATAGATCAATTCTCTGCTCCTTTCTATTCTCCTCCTTTGTTAATTACGTACTTCTAACTTTCTCTTTCTCTCTAACTCTTTCTCCCTTTGCTTTTTCCTTTTTTCTTTCTCTAATTCTCTCTCCCCCTTTTCTTTTTCCTTTTTCTCTAATAATCTCTCCCCCTTTGTCATTATCAAACAGCGACAAAACATAGTATTTCAAAAGAGCAAATAATATTAGAGCAGATGCAATTTGATAATTCAAAGCATATTAAGTAGTATAGAAAATATGTAAAGAGATAAGGTAAGGATAGTCTTAGACTGATTGTGAGCTTTTGATCATGAGCTGCTTCTGTAATGGACGTGAAATCATTTGATGATAGACTTCATGTGGCGTTATCCATGTTTGAACGGTAAGGAGCAGATGTCGTACTTTAAACTGATTGGACGTTGAACGTACCATCTGTGCTTCTTATGTCTCCTGCATTTTGGTTAGTATATATAATTTATAACACAGGATGCATACCTATACTTTCTCTTAGATAAGAAAATCTATTTCAACTAACAATTTTGTAAAGATATATGCTAGTTGATTATCGGTGTAAGCATATGATATATCAATGTTACCCTTTGCTACATGATCTCTAATAAAATGATGCTTGATATATATATGTTTAGTTCTGGAATGTTGAACTGGGTTCTTTGTAATGTTTATAGCGCTAGTGTTATCACACAGTAATGGAATATTAAGTTCAAGAATGCTATAATCTTCTAACTGGTGTTTTACCCACAAAAGTTGGGTGCACCAAGAACTTGCTGCAACATATTCAGCTTCTACAGTGGATAGAGAGATTGTACTCTGCCGTTTGCTGGACAATGAGATTAGAGATTGACGAAGAAAGTGGCAACCACCACTTGTAATTTTTCTTTCAATCCTATCTCCTGCAAAATTTGCATCGCAAAATCCTCTTAACCTGAAATCATCACCTCTCTCGTACACTAGGCCAAGATTAGAAGTACCTGATAAATATCTAAAAATTCTTTTTACTGCACTAAGGTGAGATTGTTGTGGATTTACCTGGAACCTTGCACATAAACAAACACTGAACATAATGTCAGGTTAGGTGGATGTTAAGTAGAGCAGTGATTTGATCATACCTTTTTATTTTGTATGATCAACTGGTGAATCTTCATTGTTCTTGTCCAAATTGGTTCCTGGATGCATTGGGGTGTTCATCTCCTTGGATTTGTGCATATTGTACTTCTTTAGGAGATCTTTGATGTATTTCGTGTGGTGAATGTATGTCCTGCCTTGTTCTTGACGAATTTGAAGTCCCAAAAAGAACTTCAGTTCTCCCATCATGCTCATCTCAAACTCACATTGCATTATATTATAAAATTCTTTCCACAGAGTTTTGTTAGTGGAACCATAAATAATATCATCTACGTATAATTGCACTAAAGTAAAATCATTTTCTTTCTTTAATTTAAACAGAGTATTATCTACTTTACCTCTTGTGAAAGCATATTTCTAGAGAAAAGAGTTTAGACGATCATACCATACTCTTGGTGCTTGCTTTAAGTCGTAGAGTGCTTTGTTCAGTTTGAAGACGTGATCTGGCAGTGTCTTCTCTTCCAAACCAGGGGGCTGCTTAACATATACCTCTTCTTCAATATACCTATTTACAAATTCACTTCTCACGTCCATTTGCTATAGCTTGATTGAGTGCTGGCATGCGAATGCTAGCAGTATTCGAATAGCTTCAATCCGTGGAACTGGAGCAAATGTTTATGTGTAATCAATTCCCTCTTGTTGATTATACCCTTGAGCTACTAATTTTGCTTTATTTCTTATCACTTTTCCATCTTCATCCACTTTATTTTTGAAAACCCACTTAGTACCAATGGTGAACTTCCCTTTAGGTATGGGAACAAGATTCTAGACTTGGCTTCTTTCAAATTGATTCAGTTCTTCTTGCATTGCTAGAATCCATCCTTCATCTTGTAGAGCTTCAGTGATGTTCTTTGCATCTATTTCTGATAAGAATGCATAATTACCATAATCATGAAATGATGATCTAGTTCTGACCTTTTCTGTAATATTTCCATTAACTTGATTTGGAGGGTGATCTGGCTTGAATCCCCAATCTCTTGGAAGAGAAATACCATTGGATGTCATAATATGATCTGACGTTGAGGGGTTTGACGATTCAGTTCTTCTTGCATTGCTAGAATCCATCCTTCATCTTGTAGAGCTTCAGTGATGTTCTTTGCATCTATTTCTGATAAGAATGCATAATTACCATAATCATGAAATGATGATCTAGTTCTGACCTTTTCTGTAATATTTCCATTAACTTGATTTGGAGGGTGATCTGGCTTGAATCCCCAATCTCTTGGAAGAGAAATACCATTGGATGTCATAATATGATCTGACGTTGAGGGGTTTGACGATGGTTCCTCATTTTCCGTGGACGATAGACTGTTGTTGGACGATACAGTTTGTGTGGATGATGCATGACCTTTTGACGATTGAGCTTTGCTGGACGATGGTCCTTCGTTCAGTTCTATACTTGAGAACTCTTCTACAAGGCTGGTTGGATTATTACTAGTCCTTTGATCATTGAAATTTATGTTGATTGATTCTTCTATCACCATGGTTTTGGAATTGTATACTCGGTAAGCCTTCGAATGGGGTGAGTTACCAAGAAATATGCCTTTATCTGATTTACAGTCAAATTTTTCGAGATCATCCTTGGTATTGAGGATGAAGCAAGGGTATCCAAAAGGATGAACATAATATATGTCAGGCTTTCTTCCTTTCCATAATTCATATAGGGTCTTCTTCAAAATTGGTCTCATAAAAATCCTGTTTTGAATGTAGCAAGTTGTGTGGATTGCTTCTGCCCAGAAGTATTTTGGCATGGATGTTTCACTAAGCATTGTTCTTGCAATCTTTTGTAGTGACCTGTTCTTCTTTTCTGCTACTCCATTCTGTTGGGGTGTTCTGGGTGCTGAAAACTGATGGACGATGTCGTTGTGTTCACAGAACCTTCCGAATTCTTCATTGACAAGTTCTCAACCTCTGTCGCTTCTGATTGTTGCTATGTAGTACCTTTTCTCATTCTAATCTCTTTTGCAAAATGTTGTGAAGACATTGAAAGTCTCATCTTTGTGACTTAGGAAGTATACCCAAGTGAATCTCGTGTAGTCATCTACTATGACAAAGCCATATTTCTTACCAGAACAGCTTGCGGTTCTAGTGGGTCCGGAAAAGTCCATATGCAATAACTCCAAGGGTTTACTCGTACTCAAAACGTTCTTTGACTTAAAAGAACTTGTTAATTTTTTTCCTTGCAGACATGCTGAACAAATGACATCAGACTTGAGGGGTAGTTCTGGCAGACCACGTACAAAGTCATGTTGACTATCTTTGTAATGGTCCTTAAGGATGCATGCCCAAGCTTCCTGTGCCAAATCCACTTATCGTCCTCTGATGACAGTAGGCAAGTTACATTTTGACTTGCAAGGCTCTCTAAGTTTGTCTTGTAAATATTCCCTTGTCTCTGAGCCTCAAAGACGACTTTGTCATCATCATCAATGACACTACACTTTACTTTATTAAAGGAAACAGTCATCCCACTATCACATTATTGACTTATGCTAAGTAGGTTATGTTTTACTCCTTTAACTAACAGAACCCTGCTTATCATAGGTAGAGGTGACTTGCCAACATCTCCTTCTCCTACAATGAAGCCCTTCTGGTTACCTCCAAAGGTAACTGTTCCTCCATTGTCCTTAGCATGGATCTTTCAGAACATAGACTTTCCTCTTGACATAAGTCACGTGCATCCGCTGTCCAGGTACCATTGTTCGCTTCTGCTTTATCCTGCTAAACACGTCAGCAACAGAAACAATCATAGTTTTAGGTACCCAAATTTTCTTGGGTCTTGACTTTTTAGTTGTGGTTCTGGGAGGAACCTTCTTATGATAGGATGTCCTTTCTGTTGTTCATTTAGGACTGCATTTCACCATGAACATCACATGTTCAGACGATATGGCATCGGACGATACAAACTTAATGTTAGACGATGCAGATATAATAGTAGACAATGCACATGACATATTGGACGATGCATGTCCAGACGATGTTTCACAATATCCTAAAACAGTTTTATCATATAGTTCTCTATTGTTTCCACTTAATTTAACCAAGTTATCATGCTCATTTGTAAATGATGATAAATCTTGTATTAAAACTTCGACTCTCTTTTTAAGGATAATAACTTCATCAGAAGAATTTTGTTCTTTTAAAGTTTTATTTTCTTCAACAAATAAAGTATTTTCATGTTTGGACATTTCTTGTTCTTTTATCATTTTTGAAAACTTCTTCTTTGAACATGCATACTTTGATGATAGAGCATGAGAATATTCAAGTAATTCATTATAACTATCTTCAAGAGTTTCAGATGTTACCTGGTCCTCTTCATCGTCTGATTCATCGATGGAATCCATGAATGCATAGATTGCTTCATCATCATCTTAATCATCATCTTCATCTTCATCATGGTCTGATGATTCATTTGACTCGTCATTCTGTTCTATGAGTTCCTTCTTCTTTATGTTTATTTTGAAATATTTCTTCATTTGTGGGTACTCTGCTTTGATGTGTCCAGGCTTTCTGGACTCAAAGCACATGATAGAGCTTTTGTCAAGGCTCTGTCCTCCTTCTCGTTTAGAGCTAGATTGGGGCTTTATGTGTCCTGACTCCTTCCTGTGTTCTTTGGATTCATTTCTGCCTTTTTGATGTTTTATCCACATATTTTTGAATCTCCTGTTGAATAGTGCTTCTTCACTCTTGTGAAGAAGGTCTTGCTCCTGACCCTGGCTGAGGTTTTGATGATGACAAAATTGTGAACAAAAAGAAGAAAATAAGACTTAGAAGAACCAGTGCAACATGTCTCAAGCAATCTCAAGGGTTCAAGCTTCAAGCTTTAACTAAGTCTTACATATTTAGGTAATTTATGCTTCTAAGGTCTCTTTAAGTATGAAGACTCAAAGATAAAAGTAACATATTGACTTTAATCTTTTTCATAAGATAAAAGTGATAGAAAAACTCAAGTTGAACTTAAAGTTTCATTATCTAGAAAATGGACCTGAGTGTAATCGATTACACCCTAAAGGTAATCGATTACATAAAGGCAAGTAATCGATTACAGCTTTCTTGTAATCGATTACATGTTTGAATTTGAAATTCAAACAGCAACGGTCACATAGTGTAATCGATTACCTAAGTATTGTAATCGATTACATGCTCGACTAGTTGCATTATTTCATGAACCATTGTGTCTCAAAATGTTTGGGAAGAATTGTGTTGGTTCATGAATGATCTCTTATGCCTATATATAGTCCATTAAGTCTCAAACACGAAACACACATGACATAGGCCAATACACTTGAACAACTCTTTCATATACAAAAACCTTTGTTCTACAACTTTAAAGAGCCTATACTTTGGGTTTCTTGTTCTTCATTGTCAAAAGAACACTTATGATGTTCAACTATTGAAAAACACAGAATAAGAAAGAGCCTTCATATGAAAAGTGCCTAAAAGCATAACTTCAATATTCAATCCGTTCTATGTTAGAGGATTGAATCAGCCGGTTAGAAATTCTTCTTCATCTTCATTCTGGTTGAGTGAAATATTCACCGTAGGGTTCGGTGAAGGTTGGTTGTCTGAAAGTGGTTTGCTTTCAGGTTCTGAAAGTGGTGTGCTTTTATGTTGTTGATAGAAATTCTTAAAGTCCTTGGTCTAAGTACTTGTAAGAAGTTTTTATCAATAGTGGAAAAATCCTCAAGGGGTTTCTTGAGGGACTGGACGTAGCCTTCAGTGGATTGAAGGTGAACCAGGATAAATTCCGTGTGTGATTTCTCCTAACCCTCATCTTTTACTTTCAAGCAACGTTTATTTCCGCTGCAATCACAATCATCATTTGTGAATACCTTTATCTTGAAAGTAACATGTTTTGTAGAGGCGAAAATTGTACAAACCTGATTCACCCCCCCTCTCAGGTTGCTATCTATACTTACAATTAGTATCAGAGCGTAAGTTTAGGTAATTTTCTCCTAAGATCCGGGAAAAGATAGCATCCTCTTCTAGTCATGGTACTAGTGAGGGATTCAACATAAACAGGCCACCATACTTCAATGGAGACCATTATGACTTCTGGAAAATCAAGATGAAAATCTTTATGAGGTCATTGGATGTGGAAATATGGAAAGCCATTGAAGAAGGTTCGTTTATACCAATGAATGAAGTGGGTGATAGCACACACCCAAAACCAAAAAACACAATGGAGTGAAGAAGAAAAGAAGAAAGTTCAATTTGACCTTAAAGGCAGGAACGTTCTTACATCTGCTCTTGGCATGGTTGAATTCTTGAGAGTATCAACGTGCAAAACTTCAAAAGAAATATGGGATACATTGATGGTAACCCATGAAGGAACAGATGAAGTCAAGATATCAAAAATCAATACCCTATCACAAGAATATGAAATGTTCAGAATGCAAAAACATTTTACTCATTTGACTAACCATTTGATTGCACTCGGTAAAGAATTTTCTAGGAGTGATCTAAACATGAAAGTACTAAGATCACTTACGAGAGCATGGCAACGAAAGGTTACGGCAATTTCTGAAAAGAAGAGTTTATCTAATATGACTCTAGCAACTCTCTTTGGAAAACTCCAAAAACATGAACTGGAGTTGAATCGTCTAGAAGAACATGAACAACATGAGAAGAAGTATCAGTCCATCTCTTTAAGAGAAAAGGAAAGCATCA
This sequence comes from Acmispon strigosus, assembly GCA_030819835.1. Lineage (NCBI taxonomy): Eukaryota > Viridiplantae > Streptophyta > Magnoliopsida > Fabales > Fabaceae > Acmispon > Acmispon strigosus. The sequence continues at coordinate 12,789,677 of JAUAMA010000004.1, read as the reverse complement.
AAGAGGAATATGATGCAGATTCTGAAGAGGATGTCAATGAAAATATGAATCTTCTTGTGAAGAATCTTGGAAAGCTATTCAAAAGGAAATGTATGAAATTTAACAATAATAGAACTTTCCAAAGGAATAGTGAACCTTCCTCCTCTATGAAATTTACATGCTTTGAGTGTGGAAAACCTGGACATATCAAACTGGAGTGTCCAAACCTTCAAAAGAAGAAACATGGATTAAAAGATAAGTTTGAAAATAAAGATCCAACTTCACGAAGAGCCTACATTGCATGGGATGAAAATGAAGTAAGTTCTTCATCCGACTCTGAAAAGGAAGAAGCACAGGTTTCTTTAACGAACTCTCATGACTCAGATGATGAAGATATCGAGGTTAGTAGCAATGGTATTTAATTTCATGATTTAGAATATGCCATAGAAAATGTGTTTAAATTATGTCAAAGTTTCTCTAAAGTAAGAAGTAAACAAAATGTTATTATCTCTTCATTAGAAATTAAGTGTAAAGCTTTACAGAATGAATTAGATATAGTAAAATCAAAATTAGATATTCCACATGAATGCATTAAGTGAAATTCATTAGAAGAGAAAATAGACAATCTTCAATAAAGAGTTCATAACTTCAATATAGGAAAGAAAAAACTAGATGGATATCCTAAGTGTACAAAGACACTCAAGCAATAAAGTTGGATTAGGATACACATCTAATTCAAATGTAAAAGAAGCTAAGAGAACTATCTTTGTTACACCAAACGAAGGAGAAGGAACCTCTAAACATGAGAATACAAGATCTTATAAAACCATGAACAATAGAAAGAATTATCATTAGAGATATTCTAAGAAGATCAATCCTATTCCTAGGCATACCTCAGGTTACAATAAATATTCATGTACTTATTGTAATAACGTAGGACATACTCCAAATTGGTGCTATTACAAGAATGTAGGAGTACCAAATAAGGAGTACATGTGGATTAAGAAAGTAGCTAACAATGAAGGACCCAAAGTACATTGGGTACCTAACACCCAAGTTTAAAATATGTTTTGTAGGGGTGCATGAAAGCAGCAAGCAACTTATGGTATCTTGACAGTGGCTACTCATCACACATGACAGGAGACAAAACAAAGTTTTCATATCTTATGTCACATATGCTAATAATGAGAAAGGTAAAATACTTGGCATTGGAAGGATTAGTACGGCCCCTCAAACTATCATAGATAAAGTTCTCTATGTTGATGGGCTGAAGCATAACCTGCTGAGTATTAGTCAACTATGTGACAGAGGCTTGAAAGTTGGTTTTATAAATGATATCTGTGTGGTGAAAGATGTGAAAACCTGAGAAATCAAGTTCTCAGTATATAAGGTTAATAAAGTCTTCATGATATCTTTGGATGAAATTCCATCCAATGTTAGATGCTTACTAGCCAAGAAAAACAATGATTCATGGCTTCGGCATAGAAGACTGGCTCACATACACATAGATCATTTGAATAAACTATGTTGTGAAGCATACCTAAAGTTGTGAAGCATCTCTTGCTGGATACTACTTCAGGCGAGACCAGTCCAAAGGAACATTTGCAGGCATTTATGACCAAAATGGTGATCAGTCAGGCGTTTGATGCGGTTAGGTGCAGGTTGTTTCCTTCTACGCTGAAGGGGACAGCGTTGGCGTGGTTTTCAAAATTACCTCTGCATTCTATAAACAGCTTTACGGAGTTTTCACATAAATTCTTGTCACACTTAGCGGCGAGTAGGACTCAAAGGGTGACAACTGCGGCTTTGTTTAACATTCACCAGGGTGTGGAGGAAACCCTAAAACAGTACATGGAACGGTTTAATGCCACTTTGGTGCGGATTGAGGATCCACCTCAGGAGACTTGTGTGAATGCCTTCAAGCAAGGATTGCGGGCAGGAACGCAGAACAATAAACTCAGCAGGCGCCCGCCACGAGACATGGCCGACTTAAGGGCGCGAGTTCAAGACTTTATACTAGGAGAAGAGGATGATGAGCAAAAGCGTACGCGTGATATCTTGGACGTGCCCCAAAGGAGACATGAGGGGCGAGAGCGCCATGTAGATCCATTTGTTCAAAAGGAACAACATCGAGATCCTCCAAGGGGGAGTCGTAGCAACCCATATCAGACAGCTGCCTTTGCCAATCACGAACGAAGGAATCACCTGACTCGCTTGGAGGTCGGAAGGCAAGGCGCGCCCCAACGACAGGCACCACCACCACCACCTCCTCAGGTACCTCGATATTCCCCAGTGGCGCAGCGAGCAAAGGTGCCATTATCAGTGGGTCTCTCCAGAATATTGGCGGACAATAGGGAAACTAATCTTATAGCACGTCCTTATCCTCCTAAGCGACCGCCCACGTACGTGGACACTCGGCGTTGGTGTGAATACCATGGCATCTTGGGCCACGATACAGATGATTGTGTTACTTTGCAGAGAGAGGTAGAGCGATTGGTCAGGGCGGGGTACTTCAGCCAATATGTTAAACAGGTACCCACCCAGCATGTTGATCGACAAGGGCGATCTAGTCGAGATAATGATTTTGACGAGGTAGATGATGCAACGCCAATGGGAGATCCTGTGGGAACTTTTTACTGTATCTCGGGGGGTTTCCATGATGAGACGAGGGTGTTAGATTGAAATGATTAAAATAAATCATTATGTTTTGATAATTAACAATTTCTTCAAGTAGATAGATTTTCCTGGATATGTTTCCTAGATTTTCCTAACACGTTGAAATTTCCCATATCCAGGAAAATCTATCTACTTGAAGAATTCAATGAATCTCAAAGCATTATCAAGAGAGACAGTCTTGTAAGAAGAAATCGTCCGGTCATCACTGAAGAATAACTGCATACACTGTTATGAAAAGCTGTCAAGATATACAAAGAAAGAAACTATATGGAGGCAGTCCGGTGACCCACAGAAGACCAAGCATTTCCTGCAAATAGCAATCATCTTTTGGAAGACATTCAATCAGCTATGCACTCTCAAGGTCAAAACTCACTTGACAAAGTTGAAACAGTCCGTCACTTGAATAAACAGTGATCAACAGGAAGACTGTTTTACCAAAAACTGAATGAGTATGGCAAAAAATCATGAGGTTGAAGTTTCTCTAGCACCATACAAAGCAGTTGTCTATACAACTGATTCAAATGGAGAACTTCATTGGAAGCACAAAGGAAGGAAACGTTCAGTCATCTACAAATCAAGAATATTCTAATCTTCAAGAAACACTGAAATGAGAAACTTTGTCTGCCTGTGCAACTCGTTTAGTGGCGTAATTCTGAAGATTCTATAAAGACTCCGTCTGCCAAATCATAATGAAGACTTTGTCTGCCCAAAGCATCAAAGCGCTCAAAAGTCATAAATGCGAGAATGTGTGCGTAATGAGGTTATCATTTCAATAGAAGCATTAAACAAATAGTTGACAATAACTCTGAAGAGTTCATCCAGAATAATTGCTTCTTGGATCAATAACCATCTTCCTTGTTTGCACATTAAATGGAGCACTGTGGTTCGCGGAAAGAAGAAAAGGACATAATTAATATATTATTCCTTGGTTTCTTTGTCTTTTTGCTTTTCCTCAAATCAAGCTGACTTCGCGGAATCAACGGCGTAAAATTCTGAGCATCGTACTCCTCCAACGTTCAAAATTCAAATCTCTGTTCAGAGCATTTAATGACTCTTAGCTGGAATGCACTGGGATATAATGTTCAAACAAAAACCCAAAGCTGGAATACATGAGTATTAAATGCAGAAATTGTAGCTCAAGGTAAAATGCCTTGAAGAGCCAGACAATGTCAACCCAAGCAATTAATGCTTGGCAGATTGCATTCAATGCTGCTCCAGAATTGCAGATTTAGCCGTTACTCACAAGGAAGTAGAAGCACTAACAGATCTATTTTTTCTCCTTCTATCAAAGATGAATGAAGAATTTCAACTGAAGATATAAATAGAGAATTCAGCTTCCGGAACAACTTGGCGACTTGAATTCAATCCATTGCATATCTCAACCAAGTTTGCCCAGAGAACCAAGCTTCCATTGGTTCAAACTCAGAAAGCTTCAAGCCAAATTTCACCTGACTTATATTTGTTAGAACAGATAGCAACCTGAGAGGGGGGGTGAATCAGTGTTGCCCCAAATTTTGCCTTATTTGAAATTGTTACTTTCAAGTTTTTGATGATCACGAAATAATCGTTGTGATTGCAGCGGATATGAACGATACTTGAAAGTAAATGTGAAGGTTGAAGAGAATCACACACAAGATTTTATCCTGGTTCACCTTCAATCCACCGAAGGCTACGTCCAGTCCCTCAAGAAAACCCCTTGAGGATTTTTCCACTATTGATAAGAATTTCTTGCAAGTTCCTAACCCAAGGACCCCAAGAATTTCTACCAATATCCTGTGAAAGCAAATCACTTTCAACAGCCCCTGAAAGCAAACCGCTTTCAGTTCCTGAAGGCAAACCACCCTCAGACCTTGAAGACAAACTTGTCTTCAATCGAAACCCTGAAAGCAAACCACTTTCAGTGACAACAACCTTTCACCGAGTACCACGGTGAAGAACTCAATCTTACAGAAAGAGATGAAGAAGATATTACAATTGGCTGTTTCAATCCTTTAACACACAATTGGATTGAACATGAGAAATTATGCTTTAAGGCTTTTAAGCATAATACAATTCTGAGTTCTTCAAGATATGAACAACTAAAGTTTTCTTATAAACATGAAGATCATGAACTCAGAATTTAGGCTCCAAAAGATTTAAGTTCTAAAAGATGACCTAATTTTGACAAAGCTTTGGCCTAATGTGATTTTCTCATTTGAAATGTGTATGTTATGTGTGTGTTGTGTGTTGTGTGTTTTCTGGACTCAAATGGTCTTTATATAGGCAAGGGAAACGTCCTTGAACCATCACAACCCTTTTCAAAAGGTTTGGGACACAATGGTTCATGAAAAGATGCACTTTTTCGTTCTGGTAATCGATTACCATACTTAGTGTAATCGATTACACAAGTGACCGTTTCAGTTTGAATTTGAATTTCAAACATGTAATCGGTTACAAGACATGAGTAATCGATTACTTTCCTAGGTGTAATCGATTACCATAATGGTGTAATCGATTACACAGAAGCCCATTTTCCAGAAACTTGATCTTTGAGACTTGCTTAAGGTTTTCTACTTCTTTTAAGTTATGAAAACACTTAGCTTGATTAGATTAGGTGTTTTAGGAGCCTTTATGCTTTAATAAACCTTTGGAAGCATAACTCACCTAATACTAAGACTTCTAGACTATTGATGGACTTGAGTGCTTGATTCTTTGAAGTCTTCTTTTCTTCTTTTTGTTGATGAGTTTGTCGTCATTAAAACCACAGCCAGGGTCAGGAGCAAGACCTTCTTCACAATATTGTCCACTTGTGTGAAGAACCTATAGAGTGTTACTCTCATTCTAAAACGATATCCAAATATACATAAATTTGACACTTATCATTACTCTTAGACTGGAGCTGTCCCGCTGGTGCCAGATCGCCTACACACAAACAAACAAGCAAACAAGTGCAATGTTCAACTTTAAATAACAAAAATATCACAATATATGCACCTGTATACATAAGACATTGATAAACAGAAAACACCCATACAGAACATCTAACGGGTATCGTAAAGTAACATCAACACGTTCCCACAACAACCAAGGTGTAATGTTCAGATCCATGCCATTCCAATGTACAGGGTCGCAATGCCGACACTCGATACACCGTTGGCAGGTTATGTCTTTCCCGGACTTCAAGTTCGTTGGTTCCGTCCCCATTTCACTCGTTGATGGTTCCACCCTCCATCTCGTCCGCTCGATGGTCCAGTCACCATCTTCCCCGTTTGATGGTCTCACTCGTCATATTCTCCGTCCAGTGGTCTAGTCTGCCATATTCTCCGGACGATGGTCCAGTCCGCCATCTTTTTTGGCCGATGATCCAATCCGCCATGATTTTCGTCTGATGGTCCAGTCCTCCATCTCTCTATTCGTTCGCATCCTTCCCTAGGGTGGACGGGATCACCATTCTCAAAAGGCGTCACAATATCCGCTTCCCGCCGGCAGCCCATATTCTGCATCCGATAACGATCGAAAAATACTCATGGAAAAGCACATTGTCATATTAACATGCATTGAATTTCTATCAACATCAATATAACAAGCAAGATTAACTGCAATAGCCTAGCATAACCGAGAAGCATTGAACCTTTGTCAATAGCAAGGTCTCAATAAAGACTAACTATAGTAATCAAGCATACATACAAGATTAACCGGAATGTCTTGCTCGTGAATCCAGGTTCATTACGGATGCGAGCACCGACCCGTCTTATTCTCCTTCTCCCAGCCTTGCTCGCTAATGACCCTACTTTGAAATTCTAGCAACAGCAATATACCAGCATACATGTTAAAGGTTCATATTCAACATATAAGCAAGCTTGTAGCACCATGCAAGTCCTCATACCAAGTAGCAAGTTAAAATTTAATAACTTAGCAATTAGGCATGTATTGCTTAGCATTAACAATCATCCAATCCTATACTAAGGATAATAGAACAACCAATCAAATTGCCATTCATAGGAATTAAATCAATCAATCAATTCTAATCTAGCATAGCAAATGCTTTCAACTCCATGAAATTATATATATTATCTGCAAGCAATTATCTATATCCGCATATGCTGTAAATAACTACGTGAGATAAGGAAGTTCCCTTACCGTAGTTTCCTTGCTTCTTAATGCAAAGTTTGCTCTGAAAGTTAGGTCCGCCCTAAAGCTCCTAAGTCTTGTGTGTTAGGTTCAAACAAGTTAGATCGTTTATCATGTTTTGAATGATAACAATTTTATTTCCTAAACACTGTATTATTATTTTCAGGAAATATCCCTATCATCCAGACGAAAGGAAAAGTATCGTTTGCTCACATTGTCATATATGTAGTAGAGCATCATTCAATCATCCATCGTCCAAAGAAGAAGAAAAGTTCAGTGAAGAACTATCGTCCAAGGACAAGATGATACAACATTGTCTAAGAAAAGAACAACTACCGTTCAAAGAAATGAAGCAAAGAGCATCGTTCAATCAATCATCATCTTTGTCTCTAGAGAAGTCTACAATCGTTGTCTAACATGTAGAAAAACTATCGTCTGAAGAAGAAATAAGGATGTATCATTTGAGAGAAATTATAAGAAGCTTACTACAAAAGAATTGCCATATTATCACGGTTCCGGGCATCCTATTACCATGGTTAAACCGTTGTATCAGACGTCAAAGTAATAGATGAATTACCACGGTTCAAGGCGGAACCCTGGTAACATCACATAAATGTTAACACGGTTTAAGGCGTAACCGGGTTAATATTGCAGCTCTGTTACCATGGTTCAGCTAGGAACCGTGGTAATATCATACATCTGTTACCACGGTTCATTGCTGAACCGTGGTAATATCCCTTCCTATTACCACAGTTCAACACTGAACCGTGGTAATAGGTGTAATTTTTTTTTTTGGTTTTTGTTATATTCTCTCACCTTAATTAATTGTATGCGCAAATAAGAAAACACTATATTATATTGCCAAAATACCAAATAAACTAATACATGGTCTACAAGAGACTATAAATACCAAATAAACTATATATAACATGCATATGGATCACCACCTAGGAAAAAGGTAATTAACTAATTAAAACATGGTCTATAGGAAAGTATCCTAATATCACGTTACTTCCATGCCAAAACAGTTCAACAATCCATTCAAAAAAAAAACCATTCAGCAGTAGAACACAGTTACATCATAACAACTTCAACTGATATTAGTGCTCCTTCCTGTGCTCCCAACTGCATCTGATACATCGCCTTCAATGTATCTCATGCTTCTTGTGTTCCGGGAAAACTAAACCCTAGTACTGAACAACAACAACAACAACAATCTTCAAAACATAAACCCTAGAAGTAGAAGCAAGTCAAGTGGACTCACCAGTGAGGTAGAGAAGAGCGGCCAACGGGAGAAGACGGGAACGGCGACGCACGAAGACAGAGACGGTGTGACTGTCATGGCTGCGAGCAAGAGTGCGATGGGTGGAGACGAGCATGGCACCGACGAGCATGAAAAGCAGTGGGGGTGCCATTGCAGAGAGAAGGAGGGCCGGTGATAAGGTGCAGCGGCCAAGAACGACGGTCATGATGTGCAACAGAGAAAGGGTTCACAAATGGGTTTTCAATCTGTAAACTAGGGTTTGCTAGTTAACAAATCAACATTTTATATATAATATAATACATATTACCACGGTTCGCCTGACAACCGTGGTAATGGACAATGTCAGATAAAAAATTAATAAACTCTATTACCACGATTAGGGTATCAACTGTTGTAATAGTCTTTTTTAATTAAAAAAATAAATAAAACTATGTTAGTTACCATGGTTGACAAGGAACCGTGGTAATAGAGAACCGCAGTTATCGCGGTTCGACACGGAACCGTGGTAACAGAACTCCGGGCACCATTTTAACACGGTCCGACACGGAACCGTGGGAATAGGGGCATGGTAAAAAGGAAATTCAGCGTCTGACGAAATGGATAGCATCATCTAATCAACCAAGAGAAGCATTGTCCAAAGGAGAAGCTCTATCGTCTACATGCACAGTCATCGTCTAATGGGAAGCATCGTTCAACTAAGATGAGCAGAATCGTCTTAGGTTCAGAACGTTAAAGGGGATACCGTTAAGTTCAGAACACTTGTTTTGACTGATAACAATTTTAATGTCTAATTATAAATTATGTTTTTCAGCATTATCCCCATTGTCCAATGAATAATTGATGATCTATCTACATCGTACAAAAAGCTCTATCATACAGAAAGCTTTATCGTCTACAGTAGAGAGCTCTATCGTCCAGAAAACAAATACTTTTATCGTCTGAACACACAAAGCTCTATAGTCCATAGAAGGATTAGCTCTATCGTCTAAAGAGTGGAAGTAAAGTATCGTCTGGAGACCGAAAGTAAAGTATCGTCTGGAGACCAAAAGTAAAGTATCGTCTGGAGACCAAAAGTAAAGTATCGTCTAGAAACCAAAAGTAAAGTATCGTATGGAGACCAAATGTAAAGTATCATCCAGAGACTAAAAGTAAAGTATCGTCCAGAGACTAAAAGTAAAGTATCGTCCAAAGGCAGAAATTCAAGTATCTCTGCACTGCAATGTCTGCTTACATCATTCATTAAACGATACAAATCAAGCACGGAACAGACTAAGTTGAAATTAGAATTGGAAGCCATTGATTATCAAATTAATTGCAGAAGCATAAATCAAGAACAATATCAAGAATATTTGCTGGAAGTCAACAACACAAAGAATTATCAAATTAATGGGAGAAAGTCACACTACAATTATACAGAAAAGCCATAACTATTCAAAGTAAAGTTGTCGTTGGTGAACGGATAACTATCAATGAAGGAAGCAAGTCAACGACAAGAATTGAAGGTCAAGCATTAATGGTAGAAGCAAGTCAACGACAAGAATTATCAAAGAATTGAAGTCAGGCTTACAGTAAAAAAGGAACGCTAGAGGCTTCAAAGATGACACACAACAAATACATAGAATAGAAACACAGTGCAATACATAGCAAGCCATTCTTACACATCTATTCTTACATTCTTGGAATTTCAGTAAGAGGAAAAACTGAGCTTAGAGTTATATTTTCCAAACAACCTCACCTTATAGAGAAACTCTTGTTTCATATTCTCTGTTTTGTATATTGAGCCAAATTGGCTTCTACCATCACTCTTTTGAGAAGAGCACATTATGTAGAAAAATTCATTGTAAAAGAGAAGTCCTGCATAATACTTGTGGTTGGGAGAAGTCCCTGAGAATACTTGTTGATAGGAGAAGTCCTGCATAATACTTGTACTATTTTGGGTTGAATAGTGAAAATCTTTGTGGAGCCAAGCACTGAATGAAGCCCCATCGTTCTGGGGGTGAACCAGCATAAATCTGCGTGTGCTTTACTGCTTACTGCTTTATTGCTTCACTGTTTGCATCGTTTAAAAGCTATAACTTGTTTTATTCTGCTGCTTACTCTATCGTCTGTTGTTATGATTCTAAAGCTTACGAAAAGGTTTTGAAAATCATGAAACTGTTTTTAGAAAAAAAAAAGTTTTTATAAGCGCAAAATTCAACCCCCCTCCCCCTCTTGTGTTGGCCCTTATTTTATCACATCGTACAACATAGTGAGACAACATCGTCCAAGGCTTCCCAGCAAAATATGCTTTATGAGTTGTCTCATCCGTCAATCATAAACCGAGGAGAAGAGTACAAATCACGTGACTAAGTTAGAAATCAACGACTCTATTTTCTCTCTTTGCAACAACATTAAATGCTCTGTTCTCGAGACAAAGAAAAAGACAGAATGCATTAAATGCAAATTCAGAATACATTGAATGCAAAGCTTGCAATGGACATTATTCAAAAACTGAATCGAGGAAGAACAAAGTAAAAGGACGAAAGCTAACACTGTTTAATCTATGCATCTACATCAAGTATAACCCAAAGAAGAGAGTTTCATAACTGCTACATGCTACCTACTACTCAAAACAGCCATGTCAAAGCTTTCAACGGTTGGATGCATTTATTGTTCAAAAGATATCTGTTGAAGCCTGAAGGAAGAAGAAGAAATCATTTTACACTCTCAATATTCAGCAACGTTCATTTCAACCGAAGATATAAATAGGAAGACTTGAAGACTGAAGAACTTAGAGACTTGAAGACTGAAGAACTTAGAGACTTGGTGACTTACAACGAAATTCAAAGTCAAGCTCTCAATCCTTCTGAAATCTTCTAATCTCTGAAACCTAACTCGAACTTAACTGTCAAACCAACACCGAGTGCAGTTTTCCAAAGTGTGAAATTCTCTAAGTGCCAAATCTCTTTATCCCTTCACACCCAAAACAGAGAACCCATCGTCCAATCATATCTATTATTACTAAACTCAACTTTATACCCAAAGAGTCATATCCTCTACCAAAAATACTTAGAGTTTGTTCGTGCTTAAACTTTCTACCTCTCTCTTTCTGAAGAGACTTTGTAGAAGTGAAAATTCTTCTAAAAGAATTGGGAGAAGCCATGTCTAATACTTGGGAGAAGTCCAGTCTAATACTAGGAGAAGTCCTGTCTTCAACAACGAGAAGTCCTGTCGAATACTGGGAGAAGTCTTGTTGAATACTTGGGGGAAGTCCTGTTTAATACTGTACTGTTCTAGGTTGAATAGTGGAAAATCTTGGTGAAGCCAAGGACTGAACGTAGCCCTACGGATTTTGGGTGAACCAGGATAAATCTCTTGTGTGTTGTTTTTATTACTTGCATCATTTATGCTTTTATTGCTTGCATCATTTACTGCTTGTATCGTCTGGATCATTTAACTACTCGCATTGTCTGCTCCTTTACAGCACACATCGTCCACATTTTCGTTCGTGTTATTTCCGCTGCATTAAAGTGTGTGTCATTTATAGCTTTATCGTTTCCACTCTGTTTAATTAGTTTCCGCTACCATCGTTTATGAAAAGCTTTTGTGACATTATAATTTGTTTTTGAAAGTCAAGTTTTTATACGCACACAAGTCAAGTTTTATCGCTGCCATCGTTTGCTGCGATAGTTAGGTCCACACTGAAGCTCCTAAGTCCTGTGATCCTTCACAAAATCTTAACTAGCTTCACTGCTAACACATTAAAAATTTAATCTTTAACTAAGCTTCCCTAAAGTGCTATCACTCAGGCAAAACAAGGCTTCTAAAAGTAACAAGACTTAAACCATAACTCAACTTCTTCCATGAAATTTTCCCCAAACTTTTTCACTAACCCAAGAAGCTTTTCATGTACAAAACCACAAGGACATCACAAGTTCTTTAACCCCAAAACTTCAAGATACAAATGTTAAGTTCAAATGATTTCACTTTTTATCATGTTTTGAATAATAAAAAATTTACTCAAGGTTTAATTATGATAGATAATGATTTCCAAAGACTTTGTATATTTGATATTTCAGGAAGTATCTATCAGTAAGAAGAAATGCAATGTCTGACTTCTCTTGAAGTATCTAAAAGCAGCGCGTTTAAATGTATCGAAGAAGAAGAACATCTAACTATGCCCATGCAAACCGTCTTACCACGTTCTAATAGAACGTTTGCCTCAATGCTTCAAACAATGAAGACTTGCAAAGATCTGAATATTAAATGAAGCATTGTTCGCACCAGAATCAAGGAAGGATACATTTAATAATATATTCCTCGTATCTGCCTGCCTTCTCTAATCATAGCGTAAATCAAGATACACGTTTTCAGAGTCAACAACACTATTTTCTGAACATCGTATCACCTTAACGGTCAGATACAAATCTCGGTGTTAGAAGAATAAGAGATACACTTTGTTGTTTTCCTTTGCAATAAATGCTCAGAAGCTATATAAGGACACAGAATAGGATAGACCATACGGCGGAAGAAAGTGCATTTAATGCGTAGCAGGTTTGCATTTAATGCTTCAGAGAGCTTGCCAGAAGTATCCGTTGCACCTTTGGAGAAGAAGAAATTCAAACGGAACTTCACGATCTTCACCAACGTTCATCCTATTGAAGATATAAATAGAAGACTTGAACACTGGAATCGGTGGCGACTTGCAACGATCAAAATTTCAAACATTCATAGTCTTTCATCGCAATCAAGCTCTGAAACCCACTCAGAAACTTATAGTCATATCATTCTGTGTTAAGTCATCTGCCTTTGTGAATTCCTCATAGAGTGAAAACTCTTATCCTTCCCACACTTCAAAACAGAGAACACATATTCAAATTCTCTCTGTAATCTGCGCTTAAACTTTTTCTACCCTCACTCTTGTTGAAGAGACTCTGTAGAAAAGAAATATTCTTTGTAAAAATAATTGGGGGAAGTCATGTCTAATACTTGTTAGGAGAAGTCCTGTATAATACTTATACGGAGAAGTCCTTCAAATACTGGGAGAAGTCCTGCACAATACTTGTACTATTCGGTGTGAGTGGAAAATCTTGGTGAAGCCAAGGACTGGACGTATCCCAGTCGATTAAGGGGGTGAACCAGGATAAACTCTTTGTGTGCTTTACTTTTCAGCTCTGTTTATTTTCCACTGCACAAGTTTTCGAAAACACTTTCAAAACTTATATTTGTTTAAATTGAAAAGTTTATTAAAAATTACAAACACAATTCAAAACCCCCATTTGTTGTGTTGTTTCAATACTTTAAATTGGTATCAGAGCTTAATGATTCTATGAAACTAACATCTTAACAGGTGTAAGAGTTAAAGATCCATGGAGAACAACATATTTCCGAATGGCCCTTCTACAAACGGACCGCCATTCATTAATGGCTCCCACTACCCTTATTGGAAGAAGCACATGCAACTGTTTATAGAACCAATGAAAGATAAACTTTGAGAAATTGTGGAGCAAGGCAACTATGTTCCCAGCAATGGTGCACGAGAAGCCATTCCTAGAGCACAATGGACAAATGAACAACACACTGGGAATCAACTCAACTCAAAAGCAAGGCTATTTCTCACATGTGCCTTGAGCAAAAATGAACACGATATAGTTGAAAGTTTAAATACTGCCAAGGGAATATGGGACACACTAGCCATGGCCCATGAAGGAACGTCAAGCGTACAACAGACTAGAATAAATATGCTAGTTGCACAATATGAAGCCTTCAAGATGAAGGAAAATGAATCCATAGATGACATGTTCTCCAGATTTCATATCATTCTAAATGGATTAAGGAATCTTGGGAGTTCATACAATAATCTGGATCAGGTAACAGGTTCCTCCAAGCTAAGTGGAGACCAATGGTGACAGCTACTCGACAAGGCTAGGATCTCACCACCGTGAGAATGGAAGATCTTCTAGGAGCTTTGAAAGTTCATGAGATGGAGCTTTCTGAAGATGCTGAGGCTAAAAAGATCAAATCCGTGGCCTTTAAATCTAGATCCTCCAAAGCTCTAAAAGCTGAAGAATCATCAGAAGAAACTGAAGAATCGTCTAATCATTTAGACGACGAGGAAGCCCTCTTCAACAGAAGATTCATGAAGATGTGGCTCAAAAGGAAGCAGGCCAAGAATGAGCCAAGGAGAGAGCAAGCCAAAGGAAAGATCTCATCTAGCTCCAGAAGAGATGGAGAGAAGAACCCCAGCAAAGCCTCTATCGTCTGGTTTGAGTGCAGAAAGCCTGGTCAAATTAAAGCTGAGTGTCCTCGACTTTCTAAGAGACCATTCCAAAAGAACTTCAACAGGAAAAAGAAGGCTCTCACAGGGAAAGATGAAGAATCTGAAGAATGCTCTGAAAATGAAGAGGAAGAAGAAGATGATGAAGAATCATTCTTCGCATTCATGGTATCTGTAGACTTGTCTAACGACGAAGGAGATGAGGTAACATCTAAAATCTCTCAAGAAGAGTATAATGAATTTCTTGATTATTCACTCTCATTATCTGCAAAATACAACAGTTTAAAGAAAAAGTTTACAAATATTGAAAAAGAACTTGATGCGTCAAAGGAAGAAACCATCTTTCTAATCAAGGAAAACAAAGCTTTGAAAGAACAGGTTTCCTATAAAGAGATTAAAATCCTCAAAGAATGAGTCAAAGTCGTAATCAATGATCTTTCATCTTTTACATTAGGTCATGAAAATCTAGTCAGACTTAGTGGAAATAACAGAACCATGTATGACAAAAGTGGTCTACGTTTTGAGTGTAGTGATGATAATGCTACATCGTCTAATAATACATCACCAAATATATCACATGCATCATCATTCAAGCATGATATGTCCGAGATTAAATTTATATCGTCTGCCGCTGTATCATCTAAATCTGTGACGTTTGGAGTAAAGTGTAAGGAGAGACAAACTCCAAGAAGAACTGTTTATGGGAAGAAAGCTCCACCCAGAGCTAAAACTAACAAACAAGGACCCAAGGAAATTTGGGTACCTAAAACTATGATTGTTCCTGTTGCAGATGTGTTTAACAGGACAAAGCAAAAGAGAACAATGATAACTGGACAGTGGTTGCTTGCGACATATGACGGGAAGAAAATCTGTGTTCCCAATTATCCATGCTAAGGAGAATGGGGGGACAGTTACCTTTGTAGGTAACCAAAAAGGCGTCATCATCAGAGAAGGACACGTTGGAAAGGCCCCTCTTCCTGTAATACGAAATGTTCTTTTGGTTGAAGGATTAAAATATAATCTACTTAGAATAAGTTAATTATGTGATAGTGGGTTCACTGTTACCTTCAGGAAAGTGAAGTGTAAAGTTACAGATGACGATGACAATGTTATCTTTGAAGCCCAAAGACAAGGGAATCTATATAAGACGAACTTGGAAAACCTTGCAAGTCAAAATGTAACATGTCTAGTGTCAACAGAGGATGATAAGTGGATTAGGCACAAGAAGCTAGGGCATTCTTCCTTAAAGACCATTACAAAGATGGTCAAACATGACTTAGTACGTGGTCTACCAAAACTATCTTTCAAATCTGATGTCACATGCTCAGCATGCCTTCAAGGAAAACAATTAAAAATCTCTTTTCCCTCAAAGAGCGTTGTAAGTACAAGTAGACCTGTGGAGGTGTTAGACATGGACTTGTTTGTGCTAGATTCAAGTAATTAAATGAATAATTATATTTTGATAATCAACAATTTCTTTAAGGTTCAATACTGTGTTAAAATAGATTTCCTAACACATTGAAAAATCTCATGTACAGGAACAATCATTTCCAATGGGAATAGGTAAACTACAAAGCATTATCAAGAATACCAGCCCATCAGAGGAAGTTCGTCTGGTCATCATGAAGAAGACTATGTCAAAAATAGACGTAGAAAAGCACTCTTGCATGAGACAGTATGGCAAACTATAAAAGCTAAAGTGGCAACAGCAACCAACATATGAGAAATCCTCATCAGTGTCTACTTGCTCAAGTCAAAGCATATCTCAAGAAAACAAAATAGTCTGCCACTCAAGATGACTATTCCAGTCAGATTTAAAAGGGCAGGTTAACTGGTGAAGAAATCCTTCCGGTATATAAGGTTCTCTAGCATCACAAAAGGAAGTTGTGAATCAACTATATCAGATGAAAGAACTTCAGTAAGATCAAAGGAAGAGATTCAGTCATCTACAAGACAAGAAGATCCTAACAGCTAAGACAGACTGAAAGAAGAAAAAGTTCGTCCGCCAATCCAAATTACTTTGCAGCAGAGCTTCAAGCATTGAATGGAGACTACGTCTGCCAAGATATAAGGAAGAATCCGTCTGCTCAAAGTAACAATTGAGCCAAAGGTACAGAGATCAAGAAATGTGGATTTCGAGGACATCAAGATTATCGAAGTATTAAAGAATCTATTTTTCTCACTTGGAGCAATTACTTCGTGGATTAAAAGACTCCTACCTCGTCTACACATTTATCAACATACTGGCTGCTGCAGAAAGTAGAAAGGGACACAATTAATACAATATTCCTTGGTCCCTCTGACATTCTTCTTTCCCTCAAATCAAGCTGACATCGCGAAATCAACGGCAAGAATCTCTGTGCAAAACTATGAAATGAATCTTGCAGGCTTGAAGATAGATACACATATTGCATGATCAACTAGAAGAATGACGTCAGGCACCTTCTTGATGAAAAGACCAAAACTCCACTTAAATAAAGATTGCATCCCAAAGATCAAGTAAATGGAAGTCACCGTCTGGTGACTATCTAAGGAACCATCAAGAGAGAGCGTCTGTGAACAACTGATCAGGCACGATCAGTCACTCACCCACACTTGGGCTACTAGTAAAACAACTGTGTCGTTCCATATATTAAAACTTCTCAAGCACGCATTAAATCCCTCAACTACTATGACTGCACATTTAAAGATCTTCATTTAATGCGCATGCTAATCATTCTATCGCATCAATAGAAAACTAATCATTTCCTCTTCTAAACCAAGTAAACACCTTTCGTATTCAAAAAAAAAAATCAACAAAAAGGAATTTGAAGGAAGAAGTGACACACTCACTACTCACAAACTTACTTCAAACTCCCATCATCTTCAAGCTATCTATTGCTCTCTCTCTCTCTCTTGCTAACCCTTGTTTGCAGATCATTCAAATGGCTTCAAAGAAACAGATTAATGCTGCTTCCGAACTTACTCCTACTGAGCAAAACATCATTGAACGAAGAATGAGGAACATCGCCTTAAATCGAAAGGAACAAGAATCGTTCATTGGAAAACTGAAGACGATGAATCTTGGTGAAAAGGAACTGGTCCCGCCAAAGTACCTTAATCTGAATCTCTACAGTTACGCTAAGATAGCAGGGCTGGAATGGATTCTTGCTCAAGAATGGACAAATCTCATGAGAGTATCTTCTCTCCCTACCATTGAACCTGTCATTAAGGAGTTCTATGACAAGATGCATGCGATCAATCACAACTATTACGACTATTACTTGCATGAGACAGTATGGCGAACTATAAAAGCTAAAGCGGCAACAGCAACCAACATATGAGAAATCCTCATCAGTGTCTACTCGCTCAAGTCAAAGCATATCTCAAGAAAACAAAATAGTCTGCCACTCAAGATGACTATTCCAGTCAGATTTAAAAGGGCAGGTTAACTCATGAAGAAATCCTTCCGGTATAAAAGGTTCTAGCATCACAAAAGGAAGTTGTGAATCAACTCTATCAGATGAAAGAACTTCAGTAAGATCAAAGGAAGAGATTCAGTCATCTACAAGACAAGAAGATCCTAACAGCTAAGACAGACTGAATGAAGAAAAAGTTCGTCCACCAATCCAAATTACTTTGCAGCAGAGCTTCAAGCATTGAATGGAGACTACGTCTGCCAAGCTACAAGGAAGAATACGTCCGATCAAAGTAACAATGGAGCCAAAGGTACAGAGATCAAGAAATGTGGTTTTCGAGGACATCAAGATTATCGAAGTATTAAAGAATCTATTTTTCTCACCTGGAGCAATTACTTCGTGGATTAAAAGACTCCTACCTCGTCTACACATTTATTAACGTACTGGCTGCTGTAGAAAGTAGAAAGGGACACAATTAATACAATATTCCTTGGTCCCTTTGACATTCTATTTTCCCTCAAATCAAGCTGACATCGCGGAATCAACGGCAAGAATCTCTGTGCATCGTACACTCTCAACGGTCGAAATTCAAAATTCTGACCAAGGTACGTGATGAGTATTAGCTGTCAAGCACTGGGGTAAAAGAGTCAAAGCAGTCTCCACCGCTGTATTCTCACACGTTATATACGAAGAAACCAGCTCAAAGCTACTTGCTCAGCATGGAGCCAGACGACATCAACCCAGATGAACTGATGATTTTCAGATCATATCTTATGCTTGCAGAGAAACCTCTGATCGTGACTTACGCATGTTGAAAGATGCAGAACTAGCCATTACGCACAGCTCAGAAGGGAAGAGGCACTTCGGACAGTTTTTCTCTCTTTCTCAAGAAGAAGAAGCAACTGAAGATATAAATAGAAAACTCTTTCTCCGACGTATTTGGGCAACTTAGACTTAAACTTCCATATGCCAACTAAGTCTGTCCCAAGAGCCAAGCAACCTTGGTTCATACTCAGGATGCCTCAAGCCTATCCCTGCCTGAGTATATGAGTTTGTGTGAGGAAAATTCATAGAGTATTACTCTTATCGTTCCCAACTCACACATCCTTCCAAACAGAGAACCCAAACTCCTATTCTCTCTATAAATCGAGCTTAATTTCCTCTGCCTACTCTTATTAAGAAGAGAACCATGTAGAGAAGCAAACCCTTGAAAAAGGAGTCAGGAGAAGTCCTGTATAATACTTGTAAGGAGGAGTCCTAACAATACTCGTAAGGAGAAGTCCTTCGAATACTTGATAGGAGAAGTCCTTCGAATACTTGTTAGGAGAAGTCCTTAGAATACTTGTTGGGAGAAGTCCTTGATAATACTTGTACTATTTGTTGAAATAGTGAAAATCATGGTGAAGCCAAGGACTGGACGTAGCCCTGTCGGTTATGGTGGTGAACCAGGATAAAATCGTGTGTATTTTATTTTCATCTTATTGCTTTTCCGCTGCATGCTCATTCATATGTTTGCAACTTGCAAACATTCGTGGAAAATAAATAACCATCATTCAAACCGTATAAAATGAACTTCATGATCTCTTACATAAATGAATCCATGTCAAATTTATATGATAAAAGAAATTTAAAATAAGTCACACAATTCAAACCCCCCCTTTCTTGTGTGTTTCTTGCACCTTCAATTGGTATCAGAGCCTAACACTCTGAAAAGTGCTAACATCTTCGCAGATGCAGAGTTCAAAGATCTGTGAAAGCATATGTTCTCTTTGAACAAAAGCAACCATGATCCAAATGCTAATGCAAGAAGAACATCTCAAAAAAAAAAATTATCTCAAGGAAAGATCTCATATCCTCTCAGCAAAGGAAGCTAGTAATCCAAGTGGATACATCAGCTCATGTTTCCAGCAATATATTACTGACAAACTCCTTGAGTTATATGAGGAATGATCAAGTTCTATTCTCAGAAATAGAAAGGGAGGTAACTCTAAATTCATAATAGATTATTTACTATCTCTCACACTGGTCAAATGATTAAGAGATTCACAAAGGATATCTTAATACAATCATCGTTATTATATTTGTATAAGTCTCTTTATAAGCTTACCAGGATATGCTTGAATCATTAATGTCACCATTTAAAAACACAAACTCCTGGATAATCATCTACTCACTATGGTCATATAAATTTAAAATTTAATTGTTTGATTGACAAATGCTGATCAAAATTATTTGTTCAAATCATCTCTGTAGCAAATGATCTTTCACACTATCATTATATGTATATATATATATATATATATATATATGTGTTCGTTGAAGTACAATATACATCCTATTGCTTGTAGCAAAATTGTGATAATCAGGAAATACTAATAAGACTCTTCGGCAAAGGAACTATGAAATGAATCTTGCAGGCTTGAAGATAGATACACATATTGCATGATCAACTAGAAGAATGACGTCAGGCACCTTCTTGATGAAAAGACCAAAACTCCACTTAAATAAAGATTGCATCCCAAAGATCAAGTAAATGGAAGTCACCGTCTGGTGACTATCTAAGGAACCATCAAGAGAGAGCGTCTGTGAACAACTGATCAGGCACGATCAGTCACTCACCCACACTTGGGCTACTGGTAAAACAACTGTGTCATTCCATATATTAAAACTTCTCAAGCACGCATTAAATCCCTCAACTACTATGACTGCACATTTAAAGATCTTCATTTAATGTGCATGCTAATCATTCTATCGCATCAATAGAAAACTAATCATTTCCTCTTCTAAACCAAGTAAACACCTTTCGTATTCAAAAAAAAAATTCAACAAAAAGGAATTTCAAGGAAGAAGTGACACACTCACTACTCACAAACTTACTTCAAACTCCCATCATCTTCAAGCTATCTATTGCTCTCTCTCTCTCTTGCTAACCCTTGTTTGCAGATCATTCCAATGGCTTCAAAGAAACAGATTAATGCTGCTTCCGAACTTACTCCTACTGAGCAAAACATCATTGAACGAAGAATGAGGAACATCGCCTTAAATCGAAAGGAACAAGAATCGTTCATTGGAAAACTGAAGACGATGAATCTTGGTGAAAAGGAACTGGTCCCGCCAAAGTACCTTAATCTGAATCTCTACAGTTACGCTAAGATAGCAGGGCTGGAATGGATTCTTGCTCAAGAATGGACAAATCTCATGAGAGTATCTTCTTTCCCTACCATTGAACCTGTCATTAAGGAGTTCTATGACAAGATGCATGCGATCAATCACAACTATTACGACTATTACTTGCATGAGACAGTATGGCGAACTATAAAAGCTAAAGCGGCAACAGCAACCAACATATGAGAAATCCTCATCAGTGTCTACTCGCTCAAGTCAAAGCATATCTCAAGAAAACAAAATAGTCTGCCACTCAAGATGACTATTCCAGTCAGATTTAAAAGGGCAGGTTAACTCATGAAGAAATCCTTCCGGTATAAAAGGTTCTAGCATCACAAAAGGAAGTTGTGAATCAACTCTATCAGATGAAAGAACTTCAGTAAGATCAAAGGAAGAGATTCAGTCATCTACAAGACAAGAAGATCCTAACAGCTAAGACAGACTGAATGAAGAAAAAGTTCGTCCACCAATCCAAATTACTTTGCAGCAGAGCTTCAAGCATTGAATGGAGACTACGTCTGCCAAGCTACAAGGAAGAATACGTCCGATCAAAGTAACAATGGAGCCAAAGGTACAGAGATCAAGAAATGTGGTTTTCGAGGACATCAAGATTATCGAAGTATTAAAGAATCTATTTTTCTCACCTGGAGCAATTACTTCGTGGATTAAAAGACTCCTACCTCGTCTACACATTTATTAACGTACTGGCTGCTGTAGAAAGTAGAAAGGGACACAATTAATACAATATTCCTTGGTCCCTTTGACATTCTATTTTCCCTCAAATCAAGCTGACATCGCGGAATCAACGGCAAGAATCTCTGTGCATCGTACACTCTCAACGGTCGAAATTCAAAATTCTGACCAAGGTACGTGATGAGTATTAGCTGTCAAGCACTGGGGTAAAAGAGTCAAAGCAGTCTCCACCGCTGTATTCTCACACGTTATATACGAAGAAACCAGCTCAAAGCTACTTGCTCAGCATGGAGCCAGACGACATCAACCCAGATGAACTGATGATTTTCAGATCATATCTTATGCTTGCAGAGAAACCTCTGATCGTGACTTACGCATGTTGAAAGATGCAGAACTAGCCATTACGCACAGCTCAGAAGGGAAGAGGCACTTCGGACAGTTTTTCTCTCTTTCTCAAGAAGAAGAAGCAACTGAAGATATAAATAGAAAACTCTTTCTCCGACGTATTTGGGCAACTTAGACTTAAACTTCCATATGCCAACTAAGTCTGTCCCAAGAGCCAAGCAACCTTGGTTCATACTCAGGATGCCTCAAGCCTATCCCTGCCTGAGTATATGAGTTTGTGTGAGGAAAATTCATAGAGTATTACTCTTATCGTTCCCAACTCACACATCCTTCCAAACAGAGAACCCAAACTCCTATTCTCTCTATAAATCGAGCTTAATTTCCTCTGCCTACTCTTATTAAGAAGAGAACCATGTAGAGAAGCAAACCCTTGAAAAAGGAGTCAGGAGAAGTCCTGTATAATACTTGTAAGGAGGAGTCCTAACAATACTCGTAAGGAGAAGTCCTTCGAATACTTGATAGGAGAAGTCCTTCGAATACTTGTTAGGAGAAGTCCTTAGAATACTTGTTGGGAGAAGTCCTTGATAATACTTGTACTATTTGTTGAAATAGTGAAAATCATGGTGAAGCCAAGGACTGGACGTAGCCCTGTCGGTTATGGTGGTGAACCAGGATAAAATCGTGTGTATTTTATTTTCATCTTATTGCTTTTCCGCTGCATGCTCATTCATATGTTTGCAACTTGCAAACATTCGTGGAAAATAAATAACCATCATTCAAACCGTATAAAATGAACTTCATGATCTCTTACATAAATGAATCCATGTCAAATTTATATGATAAAAGAAATTTAAAATAAGTCACACAATTCAAACCCCCCCTTTCTTGTGTGTTTCTTGCACCTTCAATTGGTATCAGAGCCTAACACTCTGAAAAGTGCTAACATCTTCGCAGATGCAGAGTTCAAAGATCTGTGAAAGCATATGTTCTCTTTGAACAAAAGCAACCATGATCCAAATGCTAATGCAAGAAGAACATCTCAAAAAAAAAAATTATCTCAAGGAAAGATCTCATATCCTCTCAGCAAAGGAAGCTAGTAATCCAAGTGGATACATCAGCTCATGTTTCCAGCAATATATTACTGACAAACTCCTTGAGTTATATGAGGAATGATCAAGTTCTATTCTCAGAAATAGAAAGGGAGGTAACTCTAAATTCATAATAGATTATTTACTATCTCTCACACTGGTCAAATGATTAAGAGATTCACAAAGGATATCTTAATACAATCATCGTTATTATATTTGTATAAGTCTCTTTATAAGCTTACCAGGATATGCTTGAATCATTAATGTCACCATTTAAAAACACAAACTCCTGGATAATCATCTACTCACTATGGTCATATAAATTTAAAATTTAATTGTTTGATTGACAAATGCTGATCAAAATTATTTGTTCAAATCATCTCTGTAGCAAATGATCTTTCACACTATCATTATATGTATATATATATATATATATATATATGTGTTCGTTGAAGTACAATATACATCCTATTGCTTGTAGCAAAATTGTGATAATCAGGAAATACTAATAAGACTCTTCGGCAAAGGAACTATGAAATGAATCTTGCAGGCTTGAAGATAGATACACATATTGCATGATCAACTAGAAGAATGACGTCAGGCACCTTCTTGATGAAAAGACCAAAACTCCACTTAAATAAAGATTGCATCCCAAAGATCAAGTAAATGGAAGTCACCGTCTGGTGACTATCTAAGGAACCATCAAGAGAGAGCGTCTGTGAACAACTGATCAGGCACGATCAGTCACTCACCCACACTTGGGCTACTGGTAAAACAACTGTGTCATTCCATATATTAAAACTTCTCAAGCACGCATTAAATCCCTCAACTACTATGACTGCACATTTAAAGATCTTCATTTAATGTGCATGCTAATCATTCTATCGCATCAATAGAAAACTAATCATTTCCTCTTCTAAACCAAGTAAACACCTTTCGTATTCAAAAAAAAAATTCAACAAAAAGGAATTTCAAGGAAGAAGTGACACACTCACTACTCACAAACTTACTTCAAACTCCCATCATCTTCAAGCTATCTATTGCTCTCTCTCTCTCTTGCTAACCCTTGTTTGCAGATCATTCCAATGGCTTCAAAGAAACAGATTAATGCTGCTTCCGAACTTACTCCTACTGAGCAAAACATCATTGAACGAAGAATGAGGAACATCGCCTTAAATCGAAAGGAACAAGAATCGTTCATTGGAAAACTGAAGACGATGAATCTTGGTGAAAAGGAACTGGTCCCGCCAAAGTACCTTAATCTGAATCTCTACAGTTACGCTAAGATAGCAGGGCTGGAATGGATTCTTGCTCAAGAATGGACAAATCTCATGAGAGTATCTTCTCTCCCTACCATTGAACCTGTCATTAAGGAGTTCTATGACAAGATGCATGCGATCAATCACAACTATTACGACTATTACTTGCATGAGACAGTATGGCGAACTATAAAAGCTAAAGCGGCAACAGCAACCAACATATGAGAAATCCTCATCAGTGTCTACTCGCTCAAGTCAAAGCATATCTCAAGAAAACAAAATAGTCTGCCACTCAAGATGACTATTCCAGTCAGATTTAAAAGGGCAGGTTAACTCATGAAGAAATCCTTCCGGTATAAAAGGTTCTAGCATCACAAAAGGAAGTTGTGAATCAACTCTATCAGATGAAAGAACTTCAGTAAGATCAAAGGAAGAGATTCAGTCATCTACAAGACAAGAAGATCCTAACAGCTAAGACAGACTGAATGAAGAAAAAGTTCGTCCACCAATCCAAATTACTTTGCAGCAGAGCTTCAAGCATTGAATGGAGACTACGTCTGCCAAGCTACAAGGAAGAATACGTCCGATCAAAGTAACAATGGAGCCAAAGGTACAGAGATCAAGAAATGTGGTTTTCGAGGACATCAAGATTATCGAAGTATTAAAGAATCTATTTTTCTCACCTGGAGCAATTACTTCGTGGATTAAAAGACTCCTACCTCGTCTACACATTTATTAACGTACTGGCTGCTGTAGAAAGTAGAAAGGGACACAATTAATACAATATTCCTTGGTCCCTTTGACATTCTATTTTCCCTCAAATCAAGCTGACATCGCGGAATCAACGGCAAGAATCTCTGTGCATCGTACACTCTCAACGGTCGAAATTCAAAATTCTGACCAAGGTACGTGATGAGTATTAGCTGTCAAGCACTGGGGTAAAAGAGTCAAAGCAGTCTCCACCGCTGTATTCTCACACGTTATATACGAAGAAACCAGCTCAAAGCTACTTGCTCAGCATGGAGCCAGACGACATCAACCCAGATGAACTGATGATTTTCAGATCATATCTTATGCTTGCAGAGAAACCTCTGATCGTGACTTACGCATGTTGAAAGATGCAGAACTAGCCATTACGCACAGCTCAGAAGGGAAGAGGCACTTCGGACAGTTTTTCTCTCTTTCTCAAGAAGAAGAAGCAACTGAAGATATAAATAGAAAACTCTTTCTCCGACGTATTTGGGCAACTTAGACTTAAACTTCCATATGCCAACTAAGTCTGTCCCAAGAGCCAAGCAACCTTGGTTCATACTCAGGATGCCTCAAGCCTATCCCTGCCTGAGTATATGAGTTTGTGTGAGGAAAATTCATAGAGTATTACTCTTATCGTTCCCAACTCACACATCCTTCCAAACAGAGAACCCAAACTCCTATTCTCTCTATAAATCGAGCTTAATTTCCTCTGCCTACTCTTATTAAGAAGAGAACCATGTAGAGAAGCAAACCCTTGAAAAAGGAGTCAGGAGAAGTCCTGTATAATACTTGTAAGGAGGAGTCCTAACAATACTCGTAAGGAGAAGTCCTTCGAATACTTGATAGGAGAAGTCCTTCGAATACTTGTTAGGAGAAGTCCTTAGAATACTTGTTGGGAGAAGTCCTTGATAATACTTGTACTATTTGTTGAAATAGTGAAAATCATGGTGAAGCCAAGGACTGGACGTAGCCCTGTCGGTTATGGTGGTGAACCAGGATAAAATCGTGTGTATTTTATTTTCATCTTATTGCTTTTCCGCTGCATGCTCATTCATATGTTTGCAACTTGCAAACATTCGTGGAAAATAAATAACCATCATTCAAACCGTATAAAATGAACTTCATGATCTCTTACATAAATGAATCCATGTCAAATTTATATGATAAAAGAAATTTAAAATAAGTCACACAATTCAAACCCCCCCTTTCTTGTGTGTTTCTTGCACCTTCAATTGGTATCAGAGCCTAACACTCTGAAAAGTGCTAACATCTTCGCAGATGCAGAGTTCAAAGATCTGTGAAAGCATATGTTCTCTTTGAACAAAAGCAACCATGATCCAAATGCTAATGCAAGAAGAACATCTCAAAAAAAAAAATTATCTCAAGGAAAGATCTCATATCCTCTCAGCAAAGGAAGCTAGTAATCCAAGTGGATACATCAGCTCATGTTTCCAGCAATATATTACTGACAAACTCCTTGAGTTATATGAGGAATGATCAAGTTCTATTCTCAGAAATAGAAAGGGAGGTAACTCTAAATTCATAATAGATTATTTACTATCTCTCACACTGGTCAAATGATTAAGAGATTCACAAAGGATATCTTAATACAATCATCGTTATTATATTTGTATAAGTCTCTTTATAAGCTTACCAGGATATGCTTGAATCATTAATGTCACCATTTAAAAACACAAACTCCTGGATAATCATCTACTCACTATGGTCATATAAATTTAAAATTTAATTGTTTGATTGACAAATGCTGATCAAAATTATTTGTTCAAATCATCTCTGTAGCAAATGATCTTTCACACTATCATTATATGTATATATATATATATATATATATATATGTGTTCGTTGAAGTACAATATACATCCTATTGCTTGTAGCAAAATTGTGATAATCAGGAAATACTAATAAGACTCTTCGGCAAAGGAACTATGAAATGAATCTTGCAGGCTTGAAGATAGATACACATATTGCATGATCAACTAGAAGAATGACGTCAGGCACCTTCTTGATGAAAAGACCAAAACTCCACTTAAATAAAGATTGCATCCCAAAGATCAAGTAAATGGAAGTCACCGTCTGGTGACTATCTAAGGAACCATCAAGAGAGAGCGTCTGTGAACAACTGATCAGGCACGATCAGTCACTCACCCACACTTGGGCTACTGGTAAAACAACTGTGTCATTCCATATATTAAAACTTCTCAAGCACGCATTAAATCCCTCAACTACTATGACTGCACATTTAAAGATCTTCATTTAATGTGCATGCTAATCATTCTATCGCATCAATAGAAAACTAATCATTTCCTCTTCTAAACCAAGTAAACACCTTTCGTATTCAAAAAAAAAATTCAACAAAAAGGAATTTCAAGGAAGAAGTGACACACTCACTACTCACAAACTTACTTCAAACTCCCATCATCTTCAAGCTATCTATTGCTCTCTCTCTCTCTTGCTAACCCTTGTTTGCAGATCATTCCAATGGCTTCAAAGAAACAGATTAATGCTGCTTCCGAACTTACTCCTACTGAGCAAAACATCATTGAACGAAGAATGAGGAACATCGCCTTAAATCGAAAGGAACAAGAATCGTTCATTGGAAAACTGAAGACGATGAATCTTGGTGAAAAGGAACTGGTCCCGCCAAAGTACCTTAATCTGAATCTCTACAGTTACGCTAAGATAGCAGGGCTGGAATGGATTCTTGCTCAAGAATGGACAAATCTCATGAGAGTATCTTCTCTCCCTACCATTGAACCTGTCATTAAGGAGTTCTATGACAAGATGCATGCGATCAATCACAACTATTACGACTATTACTTGCATGAGACAGTATGGCGAACTATAAAAGCTAAAGCGGCAACAGCAACCAACATATGAGAAATCCTCATCAGTGTCTACTCGCTCAAGTCAAAGCATATCTCAAGAAAACAAAATAGTCTGCCACTCAAGATGACTATTCCAGTCAGATTTAAAAGGGCAGGTTAACTCATGAAGAAATCCTTCCGGTATAAAAGGTTCTAGCATCACAAAAGGAAGTTGTGAATCAACTCTATCAGATGAAAGAACTTCAGTAAGATCAAAGGAAGAGATTCAGTCATCTACAAGACAAGAAGATCCTAACAGCTAAGACAGACTGAATGAAGAAAAAGTTCGTCCACCAATCCAAATTACTTTGCAGCAGAGCTTCAAGCATTGAATGGAGACTACGTCTGCCAAGCTACAAGGAAGAATACGTCCGATCAAAGTAACAATGGAGCCAAAGGTACAGAGATCAAGAAATGTGGTTTTCGAGGACATCAAGATTATCGAAGTATTAAAGAATCTATTTTTCTCACCTGGAGCAATTACTTCGTGGATTAAAAGACTCCTACCTCGTCTACACATTTATTAACGTACTGGCTGCTGTAGAAAGTAGAAAGGGACACAATTAATACAATATTCCTTGGTCCCTTTGACATTCTATTTTCCCTCAAATCAAGCTGACATCGCGGAATCAACGGCAAGAATCTCTGTGCATCGTACACTCTCAACGGTCGAAATTCAAAATTCTGACCAAGGTACGTGATGAGTATTAGCTGTCAAGCACTGGGGTAAAAGAGTCAAAGCAGTCTCCACCGCTGTATTCTCACACGTTATATACGAAGAAACCAGCTCAAAGCTACTTGCTCAGCATGGAGCCAGACGACATCAACCCAGATGAACTGATGATTTTCAGATCATATCTTATGCTTGCAGAGAAACCTCTGATCGTGACTTACGCATGTTGAAAGATGCAGAACTAGCCATTACGCACAGCTCAGAAGGGAAGAGGCACTTCGGACAGTTTTTCTCTCTTTCTCAAGAAGAAGAAGCAACTGAAGATATAAATAGAAAACTCTTTCTCCGACGTATTTGGGCAACTTAGACTTAAACTTCCATATGCCAACTAAGTCTGTCCCAAGAGCCAAGCAACCTTGGTTCATACTCAGGATGCCTCAAGCCTATCCCTGCCTGAGTATATGAGTTTGTGTGAGGAAAATTCATAGAGTATTACTCTTATCGTTCCCAACTCACACATCCTTCCAAACAGAGAACCCAAACTCCTATTCTCTCTATAAATCGAGCTTAATTTCCTCTGCCTACTCTTATTAAGAAGAGAACCATGTAGAGAAGCAAACCCTTGAAAAAGGAGTCAGGAGAAGTCCTGTATAATACTTGTAAGGAGGAGTCCTAACAATACTCGTAAGGAGAAGTCCTTCGAATACTTGATAGGAGAAGTCCTTCGAATACTTGTTAGGAGAAGTCCTTAGAATACTTGTTGGGAGAAGTCCTTGATAATACTTGTACTATTTGTTGAAATAGTGAAAATCATGGTGAAGCCAAGGACTGGACGTAGCCCTGTCGGTTATGGTGGTGAACCAGGATAAAATCGTGTGTATTTTATTTTCATCTTATTGCTTTTCCGCTGCATGCTCATTCATATGTTTGCAACTTGCAAACATTCGTGGAAAATAAATAACCATCATTCAAACCGTATAAAATGAACTTCATGATCTCTTACATAAATGAATCCATGTCAAATTTATATGATAAAAGAAATTTAAAATAAGTCACACAATTCAAACCCCCCCTTTCTTGTGTGTTTCTTGCACCTTCAATTGGTATCAGAGCCTAACACTCTGAAAAGTGCTAACATCTTCGCAGATGCAGAGTTCAAAGATCTGTGAAAGCATATGTTCTCTTTGAACAAAAGCAACCATGATCCAAATGCTAATGCAAGAAGAACATCTCAAAAAAAAAAATTATCTCAAGGAAAGATCTCATATCCTCTCAGCAAAGGAAGCTAGTAATCCAAGTGGATACATCAGCTCATGTTTCCAGCAATATATTACTGACAAACTCCTTGAGTTATATGAGGAATGATCAAGTTCTATTCTCAGAAATAGAAAGGGAGGTAACTCTAAATTCATAATAGATTATTTACTATCTCTCACACTGGTCAAATGATTAAGAGATTCACAAAGGATATCTTAATACAATCATCGTTATTATATTTGTATAAGTCTCTTTATAAGCTTACCAGGATATGCTTGAATCATTAATGTCACCATTTAAAAACACAAACTCCTGGATAATCATCTACTCACTATGGTCATATAAATTTAAAATTTAATTGTTTGATTGACAAATGCTGATCAAAATTATTTGTTCAAATCATCTCTGTAGCAAATGATCTTTCACACTATCATTATATGTATATATATATATATATATATATATATGTGTTCGTTGAAGTACAATATACATCCTATTGCTTGTAGCAAAATTGTGATAATCAGGAAATACTAATAAGACTCTTCGGCAAAGGAACTATGAAATGAATCTTGCAGGCTTGAAGATAGATACACATATTGCATGATCAACTAGAAGAATGACGTCAGGCACCTTCTTGATGAAAAGACCAAAACTCCACTTAAATAAAGATTGCATCCCAAAGATCAAGTAAATGGAAGTCACCGTCTGGTGACTATCTAAGGAACCATCAAGAGAGAGCGTCTGTGAACAACTGATCAGGCACGATCAGTCACTCACCCACACTTGGGCTACTGGTAAAACAACTGTGTCATTCCATATATTAAAACTTCTCAAGCACGCATTAAATCCCTCAACTACTATGACTGCACATTTAAAGATCTTCATTTAATGTGCATGCTAATCATTCTATCGCATCAATAGAAAACTAATCATTTCCTCTTCTAAACCAAGTAAACACCTTTCGTATTCAAAAAAAAAATTCAACAAAAAGGAATTTCAAGGAAGAAGTGACACACTCACTACTCACAAACTTACTTCAAACTCCCATCATCTTCAAGCTATCTATTGCTCTCTCTCTCTCTTGCTAACCCTTGTTTGCAGATCATTCCAATGGCTTCAAAGAAACAGATTAATGCTGCTTCCGAACTTACTCCTACTGAGCAAAACATCATTGAACGAAGAATGAGGAACATCGCCTTAAATCGAAAGGAACAAGAATCGTTCATTGGAAAACTGAAGACGATGAATCTTGGTGAAAAGGAACTGGTCCCGCCAAAGTACCTTAATCTGAATCTCTACAGTTACGCTAAGATAGCAGGGCTGGATTGGATTCTTGCTCAAGAATGGACAAATCTCATGAGAGTATCTTCTCTCCCTACCATTGAACTTGTCATTAAGGAGTTCTACGACAAGATGCATGCGATCAATCACAACTATTACGACTATTACTTGCATGAGACAGTATGGCGAACTATAAAAGCTAAAGCGGCAACAGCAACCAACATATGAGAAATCCTCATCAGTGTTTACTCGCTCAAGTCAAAGCATATCTCAAGAAAACAAAATAGTCTGCCACTCAAGATGACTATTCCAGTCAGATTTAAAAGGGCAGGTTAACTCATGAAGAAATCCTTCCGGTATAAAAGGTTCTAGCATCACAAAAGGAAGTTGTGAATCAACTCTATCAGATGAAAGAACTTCAGTAAGATCAAAGGAAGAGATCCAGTCATCTACAAGACAAGAAGATCCTAACAGCTAAGACAGATTGAATGAAGAAAAAGTTCGTCCGCCAATCCAAATTACTTTGCAACAGAGCTTCAAGCATTGAATGGAGACTACGTCTGCCAAGCTACAAGGAAGAATCCGTCCGATCAAAGTAACAATTGAGCCAAAGGTACAGAGATCAAGAAATGTGGTTTTCGAGGACATCAAGATTATCGAAGTATTAAAGAATCTATTTTTCTCACCTGGAGCAATTACTTCGTGGATTAAAAGACTCCTACCTCGTCTACACATTTATTAACGTACTGGCTGCTCCAGAAAGTAGAAAGGGACACAATTAATACAATATTCCTTGGTCCCTTTGACATTCTACTTTCCCTCAAATCAAGCTGACATCGCGGAATCAACGGCAAGAATCTCTGTGCATCGTACACTCTCAACGATCGAAATTCAAAATTCTGACCAAGGCACGTGATGAGTATTAGCTGTCAAGCACTGGGGTAAAAGAGTCAAAGCAGTCTCCACCGCTGTATTCTCACACGTTATATACGAAGAAACCAGCTCAAAGCTACTTGCTCAGCATGGAGCCAGACGACATCAACCCAGATGAACTGATGATTTTCAGATCATATCTTATGCTTGCAGAGAAACCTCTGATCGTGACTTACGCATGTTGAAAGATGCAGAACTAGCCATTACGCACAGCTCAGAAGGGAAGAGGCACTTCGGACAGTTTTTCTCTCTTTCTCAAGAAGAAGAAGCAACTGAAGATATAAATAGAAAACTCTTTCTCCGAAGTATTTGGGCAACTTAGACTTAAACTTCCATATGCCAACTAAGTCTGTCCCAAGAGCCAAGCAACCTTGGTTCATACTCAGGATGCCTCAAGCCTATCCCTGCCTGTGTATATGAGTTTGTGTGAGGAAAATTCATAGAGTATTACTCTTATTGATAAGGAAAATCGCAAGTGTACGATTAACTATCGCGTAATAAAAAGATCGAACCCAAGGGATAGGTGTTCTTATTATTATAAAATTTAGTACTTAAACAAGAAAATTAAAAAGAAACATTTGATGAAAGTTTGTTTAAGGTAGCACATGGAATAGCAATGAAATAAAAGGAAATAAGATGATAGAGAATAAGCTCTGGGGTTGGTTTACATAGTCTATATAATATGCTAGTAAGTTCCTACTTAATTTCTGAATTTTAAATCTAATTTCATGATGCTATAGCCTAGTGTATCTACAAGTTAATTCCTTACACATTGTAGAACTTTCTTTCTAATTACTAAATTCAATTCCTTGCAACTTAGTTAACTAGAGAAAAAGATGAAGAAGAAATTCAGGCCAACATAAAGTTACGTCCTTCCTAATTCCTTAGTGAAGTATACTTATAACCTTTTTTAGATCCTAGGTCTCTTACTACTTACCAATTTCCATTCGTATAAGTAATAAGAAAAATATCTTTTGCGCATAAGATGAATGAAGAACAAGGAAATAAAACATGAAATAGAAGTAATATTCAGAAAGGTAAAAACAAACTAAAACATAGATATAAACTACTACAACCCAAGAAACTTAAAGAAGAATTATCCAAGCATGGCTAACGGAGACATTGAATTACCCTGGATAGGAGCTCAAATATGGCTTCCCACAAGTCCTAGGAACAATGCTCAAGAGGGAGAAAGAGAGAATACTTGTTGTATTATAAGAAGGTGTGTTTTACAAGTGCAAATTTCCTCCCTATTTATAGCAAAAATCTGGCCTCCAGCGCTTGAGCGCTGGCATTCCCAACGCTTGGGCGCTAGGACGCATTAAAAATCCACTGCCAGACCGAGGCCCAGCGCTTGAGCGCCGGGTTCTAACGCTGCAGCGCTGGCTGCTGCTTCTTCAACTTCAAGCTTTTCCGTCCTTCTTCATGGTAGTGGGTTTTGAATGCCATAAAAAGCCACTACTCAGCCCTTAATCAATTCTGAAACCTTCTTCCCACTACCATCAATCCTTCAACTTAATTTTCCATGTGCTAATTTAGAGAGTGATTCTTCATATTCTTCTTTTCCACTTTTAGTCCTCTCTTGGTTAGCACACCAATTCAAGCCCTTGAATTCTCTTAATCTTCACTTTTAGTCCTCCACTCTTGAACTTTCACATATTGGTCCTTGATTTCCTGAAACTTTACAAAGTGGTCCCTGGACAAAAATGATAACTAAACCAGCTTTTCCTACAAATATAAAATTGCTATAAAAATTCCTAAAAATATAAAATAAAGGTAGAAAAACAAATAAAATCTAATCTACATGCAAAATGCAAAATAAATAGAAAATCTACATAAAAATAACAAAAAACCTATATGTGACTCAAAAATAATAAAATAAAAAGACTAAAAACTACTTAAAAACATCATATAAAATCCACTCATCACACCACTATACCCAACGACAGCTTGTCCTCAAGCGACAAAACTTAAAGAAAAACTCGTCCCTGAGTTTTGAGAAAGTTTATCTGATTAAAACTTGAAGCACAAAAACCTTTCACAGAAAGCTTAGCAGAAAAGGAAGACATGCATGCTTTACAGATAAAGAATCAAGAAAGTTTAGGCTTGGCTTTAAACATGTTTGAGTTCATCAATTAAGCTCACAAAATGATATTCTCCATGAAAAACAAGAAAGCTCAATGATCCTGCCTATAATTCAAATCAGAACTGGAATAAAGCAACCAAGTGATTTTGAAGAGATTTTTAAGGTTGTAACTTGGCCAAAGGGTTGAACATTTCAAGGTATGGATTTCAAGAAATTGGCAACTCTAGTGGCTGACTCAGAAACTCTTGTTAGGTGATTTTTCTTTGACTTAAGAGCTTCAACAATTCAGACAAGGGTCCTCTTAATTTTTCTTTTTTTTTTCTTTTTTTTTTTTGAACAAAGTAGTGGAATGTATGGGATGAAGGACTAGAATTTTACTCCCCTCATACTCTTTCTCACCCCACTACCTCATTATTTTTTCCTAAGGCACATACCTTATTTTTTTCAATATTTTTTAGAGAGAAACCCAACATACATAGCTCTAGCAATTTCAGCTCATGAATCACAATAACAACTATAAGAATTATCACACAAAGTAGGCTCCAAAGAATGACTCTTTTAAGGCTCAAAAGGGGCTACTAGTGGATATAACATTTCAAGCAAAACTCTGAGTTTTCAAAAATGCCTATAATCTCTTCTCAACTCACAAAGTATACAAAACTCCAATCAACATGCAACACAAGGCAGAAAAATTTCACAATCAAGAATTCAGAGACCTCAGCTCTCAGAAAAAGATAGGGTAAGTGGTACCCTTTTTAGAACTCAGAAAAACTTTTGCCAACAACCCAACAATCAAGACATCAAAAATCCTTTCCACAACATGCTATCCTTACTGCTACAAAACATAGAACTTTTTCTCAAAGCAGTTCAATCAGATAAAACATTTCACAAAGCTATAGCAACATTCAGAATGGATAATATACTCAAGACTCATGCAAAAAGAAATAGAAAAAACTAAGCTAAAAATAAAACTAAAAACTATAAAAAAGTAAAAACAAAAACTAAGAAGCTGGTATAGCAACAAATTTTCCACAAAGGTCGAAGGGAACCTCAATGTAAAAATCAATTTGAACACTTAAGTTCAAGAGGGCTCTTCCTCCTTTTGGTACCTATCCTGTAACATTGAACAAACAAAAGACTCACAAGCAGAAGCTTGCTTGACTTGTTAGTTCCAAAATCAGCACAAATAAGATCAAGGGTTGAAAAATTGTGTCCACTTTAAAACAAGAATTCTTGAGTTCCCAAAAATTAAAACCAGTGTAGAAACAAGGGAAAACTCAAAGAATCTAAAACCTTTCAGAAAATGGTGAACACAAAATTTTATTAAAAACTAAAAATAGCAAATAAAAACAAAATAGCAACATTGCCCGAGCTCCAGCGCTTGAGCGTTGGGGATGCAAACGCTTGGGCGCTGGAATTAAAATAAAAAACTAGGTGGATTCCAGGGGCCTAGCGCATGAGCGCTAGACATCCAACGCTGAAGCGTTGGACAACGCTGGAACCAGGGGACTTTAAACAGGGGCCTAACGCTTAAGCGTTGGCCTCCAGCGCCTGAGCGCTGGCCCCTCCTGCAGCAAAAACATAGAATTTCTTTCTTTTATTTATTTACAAGAGTTGTGCAGAAATTTAAATGACAAAAATTTAAACTATCCTAAGTTGGGTTGTCTCCCAACCAACTCATTGTTAAGGTCCGAGATAGACCCTTCCCCTTAATCAATTGGGGGCATCTAGCAAAGCAAAAACATCTTGTCTTTCAAAATCTCCCCCCAAGTATGGTTTCAATCTATGTCCATTGACAGTGAATACATTCTTTGTAACCTCATTTTCTACTTCTACCGCACCATGGGGGAAGACTTTGGTGATCCTGAATGGTCCTGTCCACTTTGACCTCAACTTTCCAGGAAAAAATCTCAGTCTTGAGTTATATAATAACACAAGCTGTCCCGGACTAAATTCTTTTGGCACAATTTTCTTATCATGCCACTTCTTGGTCTTCTCTTTGTAGATCCTAGCATTGTGATATGCTTGGAGTCTAAATTCGTCCAGCTCATGTCCCTGTACCTGTCTTTTATCCCCAGCTTCCTTGGGATCCATGTTCAAATGTTTCAAAGCCCAAAAGGCTTTATGCTCAAGTTCCACAGGTAAATGACAAGTCTTACCATAAACCAACTGGTAAGGAGAGGTTCCAATAGGAGTTTTAAACGCAGTTCGGTAAGCCCACAAGGTGTCATCTAATTTTTTTGACCAATCCTTCCTTGAGGTACCAACTGTTTTTTCCAAAATCCTTTTTAACTCCCTATTAGAAACCTCGACTTGTCCACTAGTTTGGGGGTGATAGGGGGTAGCAATTTTATGACAAACACCATATTTTTGCAAAAGAGTTTCAAAAGCTTTATTACAAAAATGCTTACCTCCACCACTGATTATTGCTCTTGGAACCCCAAATCTAGTAAAAATCTTTTTCTTCAGAAAATCCAGAACCACTTTTCCATCATTTGTGGGAAGAGCTGATGCTTCAACCCACAAAAATGCTTACCTCCACCACTGATTATTGCTCTTGGAACCCCAAATCTAGTAAAAATCTTTTTCTTCAGAAAATCCAGAACCACTTTTCCATCATTTGTGGGAAGAGCTGATGCTTCAACCCACTTAGAAACATAGTCAACAGCAACCAAAATATACTGGCAACCAAAAGAAGGTGGAAAAGGTCCCATGAAATCGATGCCCCATACATCAAAAAGCTCAACTTCCAAAATCATTTTTTGGGGCATCTCATTCCTTCTTGAGATATTACCAGTTCGTTGACAGCGATCACACCTTACCACAAATGCTCTACTATCTTTGGAGATAGTAGGCCAATAAAAACCACTTTGGAGGACTTTAGCTGCAGTCCTCTCACCTGAAAAATGGCCTCCATAATCGGAGCCATGGCAATGCCATAAAATAGCCTCAAATTCTTTCTCTGGAATACACCTTCTAATGATCCCATCAGAACATTCTCTAAACAAATAAGGTTCATCCCAGAAAAAGAATTTAGCATCATGCAAAAATTTCTTCTTTTGTTGCCAAGTCAAATTAGAAGGCAACACACCAGCAACTTTAAAATTAGCTAAATGTACATACCATGGGGCTATCTCTTGGACAGCTAAAAGCCTCTCATCTGGGAACTCCTCTTGAATAGGAATTGGATCGGAGTTCCCTTCTTCAAGTCTTGACAAATGGTCTGCTACACCATTGTCCTTCCCTTTCCTGTCCATAATTTCAAGATCAAACTCTTGCAAGAGTAAGATCCACCTCATCAACCTGGGTTTAGCTTCCTGCTTAGCAAACAAGTACTTCAATGCAGAATGGTCAGTATGCACAATAACTTTAGTACCCAAAACGTAAGGTCTGAATTTATCTAAAGCATAAACTACACTCAACAACTCCTTTTCAGTTGTAGCATAATTTTTTTGAGCTTCATTTAGAACCTTACTAGCATAGTAAATCACATGCAACACTTTTCCATTTTTTTGACAAAGAACAGCCCCTATGGCGTTATCACTAGCATCACACATAACTTCAAAAGGCATATCCCATTGGGGAGCAACAATGATAGGGGCTGAAACAAGTTTTTCTTTTAATAATTTAAAAGCAGCCAAGCACTCATCAATAAAGATAAAAGGAGCCTCTTTTTCAAGGAGATTTGTCATAGGCTTAGCAATTTTAGAAAAATCTTTTATAAATCGCCTATAAAAACCTGCATGACCAAGAAAGCTTCTTATACCTTTAATATTAGTGGGAGGAGGTAGATTTTCAATGATTTCAGTTTTAGCCTTATCTACCTCAATCCCTCTTTCAGAAATCTTGTGCCCAAGCACAATGCCATCTTTTACCATAAAATGACATTTTTCCCAATTAAGTACCAAATTCTTTTCTTGGCACCTAACTAGAATCCTTTCCAAATTGTTCAAACACTTGTCAAAGCTGGGGCCATATACAGAAAAATCATCCATGAACACTTCCATACATTCACCAATTAAATCATAAAAAATAGCGAACATACATCTTTGGAAAGTTCCTGGAGCATTACACAAGCCAAAAGGCATTCTTTTATAAGCAAACACCCCGAAGGGGCAAGTAAAAGCAGTTTTTTCTTGATCCTTAGGATCAACAACAATTTGATTGTATCCTGAATATCCATCCAGGAAACAATAGTACTCATGGCCAGCCAACCTGTCAAGCATTTGATCAATAAAGGGAAGGGGGAAATGATCTTTCCGAGTGGCAGAATTTAGCCTCCGGTAATCTATACAAACCCTCCATCCAGTTACCTTCCTGGTGGGGATCAATTCATTATTTTCATTAGGAACCACTGTAATTCCCCCTTTCTTGGGAACTACCTGAACGGGACTAACCCATTCACTATCAGAAATGGGATAGATGATCCCTGCATCAAGCAACTTAATCACTTCTTTCCTTACCACCTCTTTCATGGCAGGATTAAGTCTTCTTTGGGGTTGGACTACATGTTTAACTTGTTCTTCTAAACAAATTTTATGCATACAAACAGTGGGGCTTATGCCCTTAATGTCCTCAATAGTCCAACCCAAAGCAGATTTATGAGCTCTAAGAATTCTTACCAGTTTTTCTTCTTCAAGAGGAGAGAGGGAACTACTCACAATGACAGGTTTATTGTTACCTTCCTCAAGAAATACATACTTAAGGGTGGAAGGTAAGGGCTTCAATTCCCTCTTTTCCTCTTGAACTTCTTCTTCTCTTTTCAGCTCCTCTACCCAATTTTTCGTTGAAGGGAAAAAATGGGCAGCTTCCAGATATCTTGCCATTTCAATGACCTGTTCGTCATTGCTGTCTATATCTTCAAAATCCAACCCCTCAGAGATTATAGTCTCTCAAGGATCTTCTTTCCACATGGCAACAAACTGTTAGGCAGAACTTGAAAGAACCTATCCCCGGCAACGGCGCCAAAAACTTGATAAGGAAAATCGCAAGTGTACGATTAACTATCGCGTAATAAAAAGATCGAACCCAAGGGATAGGTGTTCTTATTATTATAAAATTTAGTACTTAAACAAGAAAATTAAAAAGAAACATTTGATGAAAGTTTGTTTAAGGTAGCACATGGAATAGCAATGAAATAAAAGGAAATAAGATGATAGAGAATAAGCTCTTGGGTTGGTTTACATAGTCTATATAATATGCTAGTAAGTTCCTACTTAATTTCTGAATTTTAAATCTAATTTCATGATGCTATAGCCTAGTGTATCTACAAGTTAATTCCTTACACATTGTAGAACTTTCTTTCTAATTACTAAATTCAATTCCTTGCAACTTAGTTAACTAGAGAAAAAGATGAAGAAGAAATTCAGGCCAACATAAAGTTACGTCCTTCCTAATTCCTTAGTGAAGTATACTTATAACCTTTTTTAGATCCTAGGTCTCTTACTACTTACCAATTTCCATTCGTATAAGTAATAAGCAAAATATCTTTTGCGCATAAGATGAATGAAGAACAAGGAAATAAAACATGAAATAGAAGTAATATTCAGAAAGGTAAAAACAAACTAAAACATAGATATAAACTACTACAACCCAAGAAGCTTAAAGAAGAATTAGCCAAGCATGGCTAAAGGAGACATTGAATTACCCTGGATAGGAGCTCAAATATGGCTTCCCACAAGTCCTAGGAACAATGCTCAAGAGGGAGAAAGAGAGAATACTTGTTGTATTCTAAGAAGGTGTGTTTTACAAGTGCAAATTGCCTCCCTATTTATAGCAAAAATCTAGCCTCCAGCGCTGGAGCGCTGGCATTCCCAACGCTTGGGCGCTAGGACGCATTAAAAATCCACTGCCAGACCGAGGCCCAGCGGTTGAGCGCTGGGTTCTAGCGCTGCAGCGCTGGCTGCTGCTTCTTCAACTTCAAGCTTTTCCTTCCTTCTTCATGGTAGTGGGTTTTGAATGCCATAAAAAGCCACTACTCAGCCCTTAATCAATTCTGAAACCTTCTTCCCACTACCACCAATCCTTCAACTTAATTTTCCATGTGCTAATTTAGAGAGTGATTCTTCATATTCTTCTTTTCCACTTTTAGTCCTCTCTTGCTTAGCACCCAATTCAAGCCCTTGAATTCTCTCAATCTTCACTTTTAGTCCTCCACTCTTGAACTTTCACATATTGGTCCTTGATTTCCTGAAACTTTACAAAGTGGTCCCTGGACAAAAATGATAACTAAACCAGCTTTTCCTACAAATATAAAATTGCTATAAAAATTCCTAAAAATATAAAATAAAGGTAGAAAAACAAATAAAATCTAATCTACATGCAAAATGCAAAATAAATAGAAAATCAACATAAAAATAACAAAAAACCTATATGTGACTCAAAAATAATAAAATAAAAAGACTAAAAACTACCTAAAAACATCATATAAAATCCACTCATCACTTATCTTTCCCAACTCACACATCCTTCCAAACAGAGAACCCAAACTCCTATTCTCTCTGTAAATCGAGCTTAATTTCCTCTGCCCACTCTTATTAAGAAGAGAACCATGTAGAGAAGCCAACCCTTGAAAAAGGAGTCAGGAGAAGTCCTGTATAATACTTGTAAGGAGGAGTCCTAACAATACTCGTAAGGAGAAGTCCTTCGAATACTTGATGGGAGAAGTCCTTCGAATACTTGTTAGGAGAAGTCCTTAGAATACTTGTTGGGAGAAGTCCCTGATAATACTTGTACAATGATAAGGAAAATCGCAAGTGTATGATTAAACTATCGTGTAATACAAAAGATCGAACCCAAGGGATAGGTGTTCTTATTATTATAATTTTTAGTACTTAAACAGAAATTTGAAAGATGAGAATATATGTTGATGTTTTTAGAACAAGAGATAACAAAAGCAAAATATAGAAAAGATGATGAGAATTTAAGTTCTTGGGTTGATTTACATAATCTATAAAACATGCTAGAAAACTCCTACTAAATTTCTAAACTTTGAATTCATATTCATGGTGCTATAGCCTAGAGTTTCTATATCCTAATAGCCTTAAGAAATGTAGACCTTTCTTTCCTAATTACTAACTCCATAGCCTTGGTTATTAGTTAATCAGAGAAGAAGATGAAGAAGGAATTCGGGCCAACACAAAGCTACGTCCATCCTTATAGCCTTAAGAAATGTATACTTATAACCTTTTTTATTTCCTATTTCCCTTACTACTTACCAAATGGCCTTATGAATAAGTAGAAAGCATGAAATCTTTTGCGCATAAAGATTAATGAAGAACAAAGAAATAAAACATGAATTGAAGATATTATTCAGAAATGTAAAAGAAAACTAGAACATGAATTATAAATTAAAACAACCCAAAAACTTAAAAGAGAAGTTAGCCAAGCATGGCTAAAGGAGACATTGAATTACCCTGGATAGGAGCTCAAATATGGCTTCCCACAAGT
Source organism: Acmispon strigosus (assembly GCA_030819835.1). Lineage (NCBI taxonomy): Eukaryota > Viridiplantae > Streptophyta > Magnoliopsida > Fabales > Fabaceae > Acmispon > Acmispon strigosus. The sequence goes on along the minus strand of JAUAMA010000004.1, from coordinate 12,748,127 downwards.
CCTAGGAACAATGCTCAAGAGGGAGAAAGAGAGAATACTTGTTGTATTCTATGAAGGTGTGTCTTACAAGTGAAGAAAAGGGTCCTATTTATAGTAAAATTCCAGTCTCCAGCGCTTGAGCGCTGGCATTCCCAACGCATGGGCGCTAGGATGCATTAAAAATCCACTTTCTGTCCGAGGCCCAGCGCTTGAGCACTGGCTTTCCAACGCTTGGGCGTTGGGTCAACATCTGACTCATCATCCAGTCAGAACCCCAGCGCTTGAGCGCTGGGACGCTGCTTCTTCATCTTCAAGCTTTTCCTTCCTTCTTCATTCATGGTAGTGAGTTTTGATGGCCATAAAATGCCACTACTCAGCCTTGTTTAATTCTGAAACCCTTCCTCCACTAACATCAATTCCTTTAAACATTTTTTCCATGTGCTAAATTAGAGAGTGATTCTTCATATTCTTCTTTTTCACTTTGGTCCTCTCTTGGTTAGCACTTCAAGTCAAGCCCTCATACTCTCTCAATCTTCACTTTAAGTCCTCCACTCTTGATCTTTTACAATTTGGTCCCTGACTTCCTGAAACTTTACACATTGGTCCCTGGACAAAAATGATAACTAACCAGCTTTTCTAAAAATACAAAATAACTAGAAAAATTCCTAAAAATATAAAATAAAGCTAGAAAATCTAATAAAATCTAATCTACATGCAAAATGCAAAATAAATATAAAATCTACATAAAAACAATAAAAAAACCTATATGTGACTCAAAAATAATAAAATAAAAAGACTAAAAATAGCCTAAAAACATCATATAAAATCCACTCATCACACCACTATACCCAACGACAGCTTGTCCTCAAGCGACAAAACTTAAAGAAAAACTCGTCCCTGGGTTTTGAGAAAGTTTTATCTGATTACAACTTGAAGCACAAAAACCTTTCAAAGAAAGCTTAGCAGAAAAAGGAAGACATGCATGTTTTATAGACAAAGAATCAAGAAAGTTAGGCTTGGCTTTTTAACAAGTTTGAGTTCATCAATTAAGCTCACCAAAAATGATATTCTCCATGAAAACAAGAAAGCTCAATAATCCTGCCTATCATTCAAATCAAAACTGAAGTAAAGCAACCAAGTGATGTTGAAGAGATTTTAAAGGTTGTAACTTGGCCAAAGGGTTGTACATTTCAAGGTATGGATTTCAAGAAATTGGCAACTCTAATGGCTGACTCAGAAACTTGTTGTTAAGTGATTTTTTCCTTGACTAAGAGCTCAACAATTCACACAAGGGTTCTCTCAATTTTTTTCCTTTATTTTTTTCTCTCTTTTTTTAAACAAAGTAGTGGAATGTATGGGATGAATGACTTGAATTTTACTCCCCTCATACTCTTTCTCACCCCACTACTTCATTATTCTTCCTAAGGCACATACCTTATTTTTTCAACTTTTTTTTTTTTTTTAGAGAGAAACCCACAAACATAGCTCTAATAATTCAGCACATGAATCACAATAACAACTTTAAGAATTATCACACAAAGTAGGCTCCAAAGAATGACTCTTTTAAGGCTCAAAAAGGGGCTACTAGTGGATATAACATTTCAAGCAAAAATCTGAGTTTTCAAAAATGCCTATAATCTCTTCTCAACTCACAAAGCATACCAAACTCCAATCAACATGTAACACAAGGCAGAAAAATTTCACAATCATGCATCAGAGTCCTCAGCTCTCAGAAAAAGATAGGGTAAGTGGTACCCTTTTTAGAACTCAGAAAAAAACTTTGCCAACAACAAAACAATCAAGATGTCAATAATCCTTTCTACAGCATGCAATCCTAACTGCTCCAAAACATAGAACTTTTTCACAAAGCAGTTCAATCAGATAAAGCATTTCACAAAACTATAGCAACATTCAGAATGGATAATATACTCAAGACTCATGCAAAAATAAAACAGAAAAACTAAACTAAAAATAAAACTAAAAACTATAAAAAGAAAAACTATAAAAAAAAACTAAGAAGCTGGCATAGTACACAAATTTTCCACAAAAGTCCAAGGGAACCTCAATGCAAAAATAAATTTTGAACACTTAATTTCAAGAGGGTTCCTCCCTCCTTTTGGTACCTATCCTGTAACAATGAACAAACAAAAGTCTTACAAGCAGAAGCTTGCTTGACTCGTTAGTTCCAAAATCAGCACAAACAAGATCATGGGTTGAAAATTTGTGTCCACTTTTTAAAAACAAGAATTCTTGAGTTCCCCAAAAATTAAAAATAGTTTAGAACCAAGGGAAAACTCATAGAACCTTAAAACTTCCAGAAAATGGTGAACACAAAATTTATTAAAAACTAAAAACAGCAAACTGCCCGAGCTCCAGCGCTTGAGCGTTGGGGATACCAACGCTTGGGCGCTGGAATTAAAATAAAAATTGGGCATCAGAGGTCCCAGCGCCTAAGCGCTGGGTTTCTAACGCTATGGCGCTGGAAAATAGAAAATAAAACTGGGGATTCCAGGGGCCTAGCGCATGAGCGCTAGCCCTCCAACGCCTAAGCGTTGGGATTAACTGGAACTAGGGGACTTTAAACAGGGGCCTAACGCTGGAGCGTTGGCCTCCAGCGCTGGAGCGCTGGCCTCTCCTGCAGCAATAACATAGAATTTTTTTCTTTTATTTATTTACAAGAGTAGTGCAAAAAAAAAATAATTAAAAAGACAGAAAAATAAACTATCCTAGGTTGGGTTGTCTCCCAACCAGCTCATTGTTAAGGTCCGAGATAGACCCTCCCACTAATCATTTTTCAACCGGGGTCTATTACAAAGTTCATTAGACCCCGCAAATCATGAATATTTTGGCACAAGTACAACATGGTGCCAAATGATTTTTCAGCTAACAAGGCAACAATATTCAAATTAAAAATGGAAGAGATAAATAAATTTTCCCTTCCCTGTTCTGTTCCTTGCTTTTCTGAACCTATAGCATAGGTTCCTTGAGGTTCTTCTTCCTCCATCTCCAATTTGTCTTTAAGGACAAATTTTACAATGAAGGTTGCTTTCACCTCCTCTTTTTGAACCACGAGTTCATTTTCATGAACAAGTGGTTGTTGTTTATCCCCGGGCTGCCTCATTATAATGCCTTGTATCTTTACTTGTAGAATCTCCCTGGCCTTACATTCTTGCTCAGGACTTGGCAAAAATCCGGATTTTCTCTTGCAATCTATATCAGAGTAAAACTCGTCAACTAGAGTGAAGATATCCTGCTTCGTCTTCTCATATTCCTTTTCAACCTCAGCCCGGATTTTTGCCTTCCTTTGCTCGAATGTTTCAGCCATTTCTATACCTGACAATACTTAGCAAACAAAATTAGCAGCACCAATTCATCACAACTTTTTTATATATACTTTTTTCTCTTTTTTTTTTTTAATATATATAAACAAGAAGTACTAATTAAAATAAAAATAAGAACTTGAAAGAACCTATCCCCGGCAACGGCGCCAAAAACTTGATAAGGAAAATCGCAAGTGTACGATTAAACTATCGCGTAATACAAAAGATCGAACCCAAGGGATAGGTGTTCTTATTATTATAATTTTTAGTACTTAAACAGAAATTTGAAAGATGAGAATATATGTTGATGTTTTTAGAACAAGAGATAACAAAAGCAAAATATAGAAAAGATGATGAGAATTTAAGTTCTTGGGTTGATTTACATAATCTATAAAACATGCTAGAAAACTCTTACTAAATTTCTAAACTTTAAATTCATATTCATGGTGCTATAGCCTAGAGTTTCTACATCCTAATAGCCTTAAGAAATGTAGACCTTTCTTTCCTAATTACTAACTCCATAGCCTTGGTTATTAGTTAATCATAGAAGAAGATGAAGAAGGAATTCGGGCCAACACAAAGCTACGTCCATCCTAATAGCCTTAAGAAATGTATACTTATAACCTTTTTTATTTCCTATTTCCCTTACTACTTACCAAATGGCCTTATGAATAAGTAGAAAGCATGAAATCTTTTGCCAATAAAGATTAATGAAGAACAAAGACATAAAACATGAATTGAAGATATTATTCAGAAATGTAAAAGAAAACTAGAACATGAATTATAAATTAAAACAACCCAAAAACTTAAAAGAGAAGTTAGCCGAGCATGGCTAAAAGAGACATTGAATTACCCTGGATAGGAGCTCAAATATGGCTTCCCACAAGTCCTAGGAACAATGCTCAAGAGGGAGAAAGAGAGAATACTTGTTGTATTCTATGAAGGTGTGTCTTACAAGTGAAGAAAAGGGTCCTATTTATAGTAAAATTCCAGTCTCCAGCGCTTGCGCGCTGGCATTCCCAACGCATGGGCGCTAGGATGCATTAAAAATCCACTTTCTGTCCGAGGCCCAGCGCTTGAGCGTTGGCTTTCCAACGCTTGGGCGCTGGGTCAACATCTGACTCATCATCCAGTCAGAACACCAGCGCTGGAGCGCTGGGATCCCAACGCTGGAGCGCTGGGACGCTGCTTCTTCATCTTCAAGCTTTTCCTTCCTTCTTCATTCATGGTAGTGGGTTTTGATGGCCATAAAATGCCACTACTCAGCCTTGTTTAATTCTGAAACCCTTCCTCCACAAACATCAATTCCTTTAAACATTTTTTCCATGTGCTAAATTAGAGAGTGATTCTTCATATTCTTCTTTTTCACTTTGGTCCTCTCTTGGTTAGCACTTCAATTCAAGCCCTCATACTCTCTCAATCTTCACTTTAAGTCCTCCACTCTTGATCTTTTACAATTTGGTCCCTGACTTCCTGAAACTTTACACATTGGTCCCTAGACAAAAATGATAACTAACCAGCTTTTCTAAAAATACAAAATAACTAGAAAAATTCCTAAAAATATAAAATAAAGCTAGAAAATCTAATAAAATCTAATCTACATGCAAAATGCAAAATAAATATAAAATCTACATAAAAACAATAAAGAAACCTATATGTGACTCAAAAATAATAAAATAAAAAGACTAAAAATAGCCTAAAAACATCATATAAAATCCACTCATCATACTATTTGTTGAAATAGTGAAAATATTGGTGAAGCCAAAGACTGGACGTAGCCCTGTCGGTTATGGGGGTGAACCAGGATAAAATCATGTGTATTTTATTTTCATCTTATTGCTTTTCCGCTGCATGCTCATTCATATGTTTGCAACTTGCAAACATTCGTGGAAAATAAATAACCATCATTCAAACCTTATGAAATGAACTTCATGATCTCGTACAAAAATGAATCCATGTCAAATTTATATGAAAGATGATGAATAAATTATTTGTAATATATGATAAAAGAAATTTAAAATAAGTCACACAATTCAAACCCCCCCTTTCTTGTGTGTTTCTTGCACCTTCAGTTTGGACCTACTAGAACGGCTAGTTGTTCTGGAAAAAGGTACTGTCTTGTCATTATCGATGACTACACGACATTTACGTGGGTCCAGTTCCTAAGTTTCAAAGATGAAGCATTCAAGTCTTTCGCAATCCTCGCCAAGAGAGTCCATAATGAGAAGGGATATTGCATTACATCTATCCGAAGCAATAGAGGAAGAGAATTTGTCAACGAAGAATTCAATAGCTACTGCGAGCCGAAATGTATCTTTCATCAACTCTCAGCTCCTATAACTCCACAACAGAATGGTGTAGCAAAAAGGAAGAATAGATCGGTGCAAGGGAAGGTGAGAACCATTTTAAGTGAAACTTCTCTGCCAAAGTACTTTTAGGCTGAAGCTATTCACACTACGTGTTACATCCAGAACAGGATCCTCATCGATCAATTCTAAAGAAGACTCCATATGAACTATGGAAAGGAAGACAACCTAACATCTCTTATTTCCATCCTTTTGGATGCCCATTCTTCCTTCTCAACACAAAAGATGATCTCAAAAAGTTGGATTCCAAGTCTGACAAAAGAATATTTCTAGGATATTCACCTCACTCAAAGGCACCGTGTGTACAATCCGAGAACGATGATGATTGAAGAATCAATCCATGTGAAGTTTGATGATATCAAATCCTATGGAAATCAATTTGCTCTTGAAGAAAATTTTAATAATCTAGATTTAAATAATGAACCCTCGTCTACCAGTGCCCAACCATCAAAATGCAGATATTCTATCAAAGCAGAGTGCATCGTCCGACAGTCATCCATCTACAATGGAAGATGATACTCCATCCTATTACCTAGCATTATCTGACCAAGTCATGTCATCCAGTGGGATATCTCTTCCAAGAGATTAGAGATTTAAACCGGATCATCCTCCAAATCAGGTCATTGGAAGGATCTCAGAGAATATAATAACTCATTCTTCATTTCATAATTGTGGCAACTGTGCATTCATCACTGAGATAGAACCAAAGAATGTAGCTGAAGCATTACAAGATGAAGGATGGATTCTTGCTATGCAAGAAGAGCACGATCAATTTTAGAGAAGAAAAGTCTGGAATCTTGTCCCAGACCTGAAGGCAAATCCATCATTGGGACCAAATGGGATTTCAGGAACAAAGTAGATGAAGATAAGAAAGTGACCAGAAACAAAGCAAGACTAGTAGCACAAGGCTACAATCAACAGGAAGGCATTGACTATAATGAAACATTTGCTCCTGTTGCCCGCATTGAAGCAATTCGTATCCTTCTTGCACTTGCGTGTCAGCACTCAATCAAGCTCTATCAAATGGATGTGAAGACTGCCTTTCTGAATGGGTACATTGAAGAGGAAGTATATGTTAAATAGCCCCCAGGCTTTGAGGAACCAACATTTCCAGATCACGTATTCAAGCTAAGAAAAGCATTACATGGATTGAAACAAGCTCCAAGAGCTTGGTATGATCGTCTGAGTTCATTCCTCATGAGTAATGGATTCTCAAGGGGTAAAGTTGACAATACTCTATTTAGATAAAAGTCATCAAATGATTTCGTTTTAGTTCAATTATATGTTGATGACATCATATTTGGTGCTACTAACGAAACTCTGTGCAAGGAATTCTCAAGTCTTATGCAGAGTGAATTTGAAATGAGTATGATAGGAGAACTAAATTTCTTTCTAGGTCTACAAATTCTTCAAGAGCAAGGAAAGATATACATTCATCATGCAAATTATATTAAAGACCTTTTGAAGAATTACAACATGGAAAAGTCAAAGGAGATGAGCACTCCAATGCATCCTAGAGTTATATTGGACAAAAGTAGAGAATCATCTCCTGTTGATGCTACTAAGTACAACAGAATGGTTGGATCACTGCTCTATCTAACATCTAGTAGGCCAGACATTATGTTCAGTGTTTTCCTATGTGCTAGGTTCCAGGTAAATCCTCAAGAATTTCACCTAAGTGCCGTTAAAAGAATTTTTAGATATCTTATATGTACTGCTAATCTTGGCTTAGTGTACGAGAAAGGTGATGATATTAGGTTAAGAGGATTCTGTGACGCAAACTATGCTGGAGATCGCATAGAAAGAAAAAGCACAAGTAGTGGATGTCACTTTCTAGGCCAATGCCTAATATCATGGGCAAGCAGACGACAAAGTGTTATCTCATTGTCAACTGCTGAAGCTGAATATGTGGCTGCAGGTTCATGCTGCACCCAACTCTTATGGGTAAAGCATCAATTAGAATACTATAGCATATTTGAGCATAACATTCCTTTATTGTGTGATAACATAAGTGCTATAAACATCACCAAAAATCTTGTTCAGCATTCTAGAACCAAGCATATAAAGATTAAGCATCATTTTATCCGTGATCATGTTGCCAACGAAAATATTGATATATCATATGTGCATACTGATGATTAACTAGTTGGTATTTTTACCAAGCCTCTTATTGAAAATCGATTTACTTATCTAAGAGGAAGTATTGGCATGTTACCTGTGTTATAGAATGTATCATCTGAACTAACCCCTTTGCAGAATACAACAAAAGGATAGAAGACAAGAACTTTGTTATTGTCTTATAACTTGGATCGTTTGAGTTATTGTAAAGTTCAAACGACGTAGTTTCAAAGTTCACCAACCAGCTCACCCCTTGTGACCATGAACAGTGCACGCCTCTTCAATGACTGTCCACTATCACGCGTTTCCATTATTTTACTGAAGCATTAATCACATCGCATTTAATGCGCTTGGGATTTTGATTTTCTCTCTCCTAAAAATTCAAAAAGTAATCATTTCATTTCAAAAAAACCCAGAAACCCTTTTGCATTCCATACATATGATCAAAAGTTACTTTCTGAAATGTTTCATCACACTCACTTCAGTATACACAATCTGAAACCCAAGCACTCTCTCTCGTATATCTTGCACACTAACCCTTCTTGCAAATAATCTACAATGGCACCCAAAGTGACCAAGAAGCAAATGAACACTCCATCCAAGCTAACTCGAGACAAAGAAGTAATTATCAGAAATATAAATTGATGTACCACCATCAACCGAAGAGATCAAGTAGAAAGTATCGGAAAACCAGCGGTTGCTAACCTGGGGGATAGGCCTCAGGTATCACCAAGATACATAGACCTAAACCTTTTCCAACATGTAAAGGTTCCAGGAATAGACGAGCTCCTACGTCAAGACTGGGCGAAGGTTTACCTAGTCTCTCAGCGTACTACAGTCACTCCAGCAGTAAAGGAGTTTTATAACTGTGCAGTGAAAGTCAGTGGCAATCACATACACACTCGCTTCCAGAGGAAAATCATAGACATCACATTATCCTGTATTGGTATTGCTCTGGATATGGAGGTCGGAGATGGAGAACACTACAACATTCGCTGGATGGATGTAGCTTCAAATGCTGACTGCATATGGAAGCAAGATCCCAAAGTGGGAGGTGCTACTGTGAACAATCTTGTAGAACCCTGCATCTTCCCTCATGGAGTGATTTGCAAGGTGATAATTCCCAAGGAAGGTTCAAGAGACCTTGTTAACAAACTAGCGCAGTGCGCCTTGTATAAGATGATGAAGCAAATAAAGATCAACCCAATCTATCTCATCTTTCAACATATGTTGAACTTTCTTGAAAGTGCCCACGGAAACTTGCCTTATGCGTCACTAATTGCAGTCATGTTAGGAAAACTAGGACACCTAATGGAGGAAATAGAGAAAAAATTCTTCCTTTCTCAAGATTATGTTTTTCCAACTTCAAACGATTTCACTTTTAATAATGTTTTGAATAATAACAATTTTACTCAAGGTTTAATTATGATAGATAAAGATTTCCTAAGACTTTGTATATTTTATATTTCAGGAAGTATCTATCAGTAAGAAGAAACACAACGTCTTCCCTCTCTTGAAGTATCTAAAAGTAGCGCGTTTAAATGTATCGAAGAAGAAGAACATCTGACTATGCCCATGCAGATCGTCTAACCATGTTCTAATAGAATGTCTGCCTCAATGCTTCAAACAATGAACACTTGCAAAGATCTGAATATTAAATGAAGCACTATTAGCACGAGAATCAAGGAAGGACACATTTAATAATATGTTCCTCATATCTAGCTGCCTTCTTTGATCATTGCGTAAATCAAGATACACCTTTTAAAAGTCAACGGGACTATTTTCTGAACATCGTATCACCTCAACGGTTAGAATCAAATCTCGGTGTTAGAAGAATAGAAGATACACTTTGTTGTTTTCCTTTGCAATAAGTGCTCAGAAGCTATATAAGGAAACAAAACAGGAAAGACCAGACGACGGAAGAAAGTGAATTTAATGCTTCAGAGAGCTGTCCAGAAGTATCCGTTGCACCTTCAGAGAAGATGAAATTCAAACGGAACTTCACGATCTTCACCAATGTTGATCCTATTGAAGATATAAATAGAAGACTTGAACACTGGAATCGGTGGCAACTTACAACAATCAAAATTTCAAACATTCAAAGTCTTTCATCGCAATCAAGCTCTGAAACCCACTCAAAAAATTATAGTCATATCATTCTGTGTTAAGTCGTCTGCCTTTGTGAAATCCTCATTGAGTGAAAACTCTTATCCTTCTCACACTTCAACACAGAGAACACGTATTCATATTCTCTCTGTAATCTGTGCTTAAAATTTTTCTACCCTCACTCTTGTCTAAGAGACTCTGTAGAAAAGAAATATTCTTTGTAAAAATAATTGGGGGAAGTCACGTCTAAAACTTGTAAGGAGAAGTCCTGTATAATACTTGTAAGGAGAAGTCCTTCGAATACTAGGAGAATTCCTGCACAATACTGTTAGAATCAAATGATTTAATGAATTATTGTATTTTGATGAATAACAATTTCGTTAAGTCTTGATCTCGTTGAAGATAGAATTGCTAACTTCTCAAATGTTTTCATACTCAGGAATATCTATTTACTTGAAGAAAAACTGCATGGACCTCTATAAAGCATTATCAAAAGCAGATATTCAAGTAAAGAAAAGAAGAAGAATCCGTCCGGCTACAACTCTTGTAAAGGACTCCGCCAGTTGACAACGTTTGCCTCAGAAAGTTCATCTGACTATGGTGAACGTATGGTCACTCAATCACTGGCCTCCTTGGCTGGAATGCATGAGCCTTAAATGAAGAAGTTATAGCTCAAGGAAAAATGCCTTGAAGAGCCAGACGATGACAACCTCCGCCATTGAAGATGCATTAAATGCATGGTTGATTGCATTAAGTGCTGAAATAGAGTTGCAGAAGTATCCGTTACTCACAATCGAGGAGAAATTCAAACAGAACTATTTTCAAATATTCAGCAAGCTCCCATTGATCATCCTACTGAAGATATAAATAGAGGACTTGGCATCAATTTCAAATTGGCAACTTTCACATGATCAAAGCTATCAAAACTTTCTAAGTTCATCATCTGCGATCTTATTTCTCTAAGCCAAACACTCCGTAATCTCAACTCTTTCATTACCTGAGTTTAGTCGCCAACAAGTGTGAAGTTTTCATAAAGTGCTACTCTTATCCTCACTCACACAAACTTTTCAGAGAATCAACTTGCTTACTCTCTCTGTAATTTGCTCTTCATATTTCTACCCACTCTTATCGGAGAGATTTTGTAAAAACCAATTATTCTTGAAAAAGAACTGGGAGAAGTCCTGTTTAATACTTGTAAAGGAGAAGTCCTGTTAGAATACTTGTACTATTTTGAGAAAATAGTGAAAATCTTGGTGAAGCCAAGGACTGGACGTAGCCCTGTCTATGAAGGGGGTGAACCAGGATAAATATCTTGTGTGCTTTATTTTTCAGTCTTAAATTAATTTTCGCTTCACTCTTTGACAAACGTTTTCAAACTTATAACTGCTAGTCTACGTAAAAGAAGTTAAAAATCGCATACACAATTCAAACCCCCCCTTTCTTGTGTGTTTTTGCTACTATCAATTGGTATCAAAGCTTAACTGCTCTAAGATATATTAACATATTAATAGGTGTAGAGCATAAAGATCCATGGACAACATCGCATATCCAACTGGAGCAGCAACCAAAAAGCCACCATTCTTTGATGGCTCCAATTATCCATACTGGAAAAAGCACATGCAACTCTTCATTGAATCAACTGACTGAAAACTTTGGGATGGGATAGCAAAAGGAAACTATGTTCCCATAGACAGTGAAGATAAAGCCATTCCAGCTGAAAAGTGGACTGACGAACAGTGAATAGAAAACCAAAGAAACGCGAAAGCTAGGCTATTCCTTATATGTGCCTTAAGAAAAAACGAACACGGCAAGGTAGACAGTCTGAGAACTGCCAAGGAAGTCTGGGACACCTTAGCCATTGCTCATGAAGGAACATCAGTCGTGCAAGATACCAAGATGAGCATGCTGGCCTCTCAATATGAGACCTTCATGATGGAGGATAATGAGTCAATCAACTCCATGTTCGCCAGACTCCAGGACATTCATAATGGGATGAGGAATCTAGGGAAAAGCTTCACTAACAAGGAAAAAGTGATTAAAATTCTCAGAAGTCTTACTCCCAACTGGAGGTCGTTTGTTACTGCTCAACGAGCAGGAAAGAACTTTGATCACTACCAGGTGGAAGATCTATTGGGGGAGCTAAAGATTCACGAGCAGGATCTCGCCAATGATGCTGCAATGATGCGTGGAAAATCGTCCGCCGCTAAAGAAGTAGCCTTTAAGTCCAATGACTCTAAAGCATTGAAAGCCAACGAGTCGTGTGACGAAGGTGCTGCTCCGTCTAATCATTCTGATGATGAACAGGCTCTATTCAATCGAAGATTCAGAAGAATGATGGGGAACAGGAAGCAGTTCAAGGGAAAACCTTCCTCTTCATCAAGAGATGGAGAAAAGATCCTGAGCAAGGGTCGAATTGTCTGCTATGAATGCAAAAAGCCCGAACATGTCAAAGCAGATTGTCGTCGTCTGGGAAATAAGCCCGCTCAGAAGAACCTATATAAGAAGAAGGCCTTCTCAAGCCAAAATGAGGAGTTAGAAGAACAGTCTGACCAGGAAGAAGCTGAAGGGGACAATGATGATACCTCATACTGTGCATTCATGGCATCTATCGACACTTCTGACATCGAGGAAGACAAAGAGTCAGAAGCATTGATGATCTCTATTGATCTATCTAACTACGAAAAAGACCACAAAGATGAGGTAACACCTGAAATCTCCACTAATGATTATAATGAAATATTGGGGTATTCACATGCATTAGAAATTAAGTATAGCATACCTAAAAAGAAGCATGATAAAATTGAAAAAGAACTGCATGCCTCCAAGGAAGTTTCAATCATGTTAACGAAGAAAAATCAAGCCCTGATGGAACAAGACACAAACAAGAAGTTAAGTTTTTAAAACAAAGAGTAAACAACTTGATTAAGGATCTATCCACTTTTACTCATGGGTATGATAATTTAATAAAACTAAGTGGAAACAATAGGTCAACATATGATCGTAGGGGTCTAGGATTCGAAGAATAAAATTGGGATATTACTGCAATAAAACATACTTCGTCTGCTGTTCCATATCTCTACAAACCTGATATAAAACCTGCATCATCTCTATCTCAGCTAAGTAAACCTAAGACATTTACTGTCAAGGGTAAGGAGAAACAAACTCCTCTTAAAATAGTATACAGGAGGAAAAGTCCACCCGAATCTGTAACTAACAAGAAAGGACCCAAGAAAGTTTGGGTACCTAAATCAATGATTGTACCACTTGCAGATGTGCTTAACAGCTCAAAGCCAAAGAGAGCTATGGTACCTAGACAGTGGATGCTCACGACACATGATGGGAAGAAGGTCTTTATTCCCAAAGATTCTTGAAAAACAAAACGGAGGAACGAGGTTACCTTTAGAGTTAACCAGAAGGGGTTCATAGTTGGTGAAGGTGATGTTGGTAAGACTTCTCTTCCGGTAATTCAGAAGGTTTTGTTAGTTGAAGGATTAAAACACAATCTGCTCAGCATAAGTCAATTATGTGATAGTCGACTCACTGTTTCCTTCAACAAAGTGAAGTGTAAAGTCACCAATGACAATGACAAAGTCATCTTTGAAGCACAAAGACAAGGGGATCTATATAATACATCCTTGGAAAACCTTGCAAGACAAAAGGTAACATGTCTAGTGTCAGCAGAGGATGATAAACGGATATGGCACATGAAGCTAGGGCATGCATCCTTAAAGACTATTGCTAAAATGATCAAGCACGATCTAGTAAGTGGTCTGCCAAATCTATCTTTCAAATGTGATGACGCATGCTCAGCATGTCTTCAACGAAAGCAATTAAAAAGTTCTTTTCAATCAAAGAACGTTGTGAGTACTAATAGACCTCTGGAGATGTTACACATGGACTTGTTTGGACCTACTAGAACTACTAGTTGTTCTAGAAAAAGATTTTGCCTTGTCATCGTCGATGACTACACAAGATTTACATGGGTGCAATTTCTTGGAACCAAAGATGAAACGTTCAAGGCATTTCTAATCATTGCAAAAAGAATTCAGAATGAAAAAGGTTACTGTATCACCAGTATACGCAGTGATCGAGGAGGAGAATTCGTAAATGAAGAATTCCAATACTACTATGAGGAGAACGGAATATTCCATCAAGTATCCGCCCCAAGAACTCCTCAGCAAAACAGAGTGGCTGAGAGAAAGAACAAATCACTTCAACAAATGGCCAGAACCATGCTTAGTGAAACCTCTCTACCCAAATACTTCTAGGCTGAAGCAATTCACACTGCATGTCATATTCAAAATCGAATCTTCATGCGTCCTATTTTGAAGAAGACTGCATATGAGCTATGGAAGGGAAGAAAGCCAAGCATCACCTACTTCCATCCATTCGGATGTCCATGCTTTCTACTTAACACAAAGGACGACCTTGGGAAGTTTGATGCAAAGTCAGATAAAGGAATATTCTTGGGATATTTGCCCAACTCGAAAGCTTTTCGGGTATATAACTCCAGAACAGTGGCTGTTGAAGAATCTATAAATGTCAAGTTTGATGAAAAACACACAAGTGGAAGTCAAACAACATTGGAAGACGAATTCGACGATCTGGAAATAAATGAGGAGCCTTCCTCAACTCAAGTTCAGCCATCAACATCTGACAAAGTTACTGATTTGAGGTGGCATTTCTCTACCCAGAGATTGGAGGTCCAAGCCAGATCATCCACCCACAGAAATAATCCGTGGCATACATGAAAAGGAACGAACTAGATCTACATTTAATGATTATGCTAACTGTGCGCTCTTGTCTGAAATAGAACCAAAGAACATAGGTGAAGCCTTACAAGATGAAGGATGGATCCTAGAAATGCAAGAAGAGCTAAATCAGTTCGAAAGAAGCAAGGTCTGGAATTTGGTGCCTAGACCTAAAGAAAATAACATCATTGGTACAAGATGGGTATTCAGAAACAAGATGGATGAAAGTGGGAAAGTCACAAGAAATAAAGCCAGACTAGTTGCACAGGGATACAATCAATAAGAAGGTATTGACTACACAGAGACCTTCGCCCCTGTAGCAAGAATCGAAGCCATTCGCATTCTACTAGCATTTGCCTGTCAGCATTCCATAAAGCTGTATCAAATGTATGTGAAAAGTGCATTTCTAAATGGCTATATCGAAGAAGAAGTCTATGTAAAACAGCCTCCAGGCTTCGAAGATCCAGCTCTGCCGACCCATGTCTTCAAATTACGAAAAGCACTGTACGGACTAAAGCAGGCCCCACGAGCTTGGTATGATCGCTTAAGCTCATTCCTGATGAGCAACGGGTTCTCACGGGGTAACATTGACAATACACTGTTCAGAAGAAAAACATCAAACGATTTCATTTTAGTACAATTATATGTTGATGATATTATTTTTGTTGCTACTAATGAAACTCTTTGTCAAGAATTTTCCATGTTAATGCAGAGCGAATTTGAAATGAGCATGATGGCGGAACTGAAGTTCTTTATAGGCTTACAAATCAGGCAGGAGACCACCAGAACTTACATCCATGAGACGAAATATGTCAACGATCTTCCGAAGAAGTATGGCATGGAAAAGGCCAAAGCAATGGGTACCCCAATGCATCCTGGAACTGTGCAGGACAAAAGTGATGAGTCTATGCCAGTTGATTCAACGAAGTACAGGGGGATGATTGGGTCATTATTGTACCTCACTTCAAGCAGACTGGACATTATTTATAGCGTCTGTGTATGTGCAAGGTTCCAGGTAAGTCCTCAAGAATCTCACCTCAGTGCCGTAAAACGCATATTTAGATATCTCATTGGCACCACTAATCTTGGTCTAGTCTATGAGAGAGGTGAAGACTTCAGGTTAAGAGGATCCTGTGATGCTGACTATGCCGGAGACCGAATAGAAAGAAAAAGCACAAGTGGCGGTTGCCACTTTTTAGGCAATGTCGGATATCTTGGGAAAGCAAAAGACAAAGCACAATATCACTATCCACTGCTGAAGCAGAATACGTGGCGGCAGGTTCCTGCTGCACCCAACTCTTATGGGTGAAGCATCAATTAGAGGATTATAATATTTCTGAGCATAATATCCCCTTACTGTGTGATAACACTAGTGCCATTAATATTACTAAAAACCCTATTTTACACTCAAGAACCAAACACATTGAAATCAAGCACCACTTCATTCGTGATCATGTGGCTAAAGGCAATATTGATATTTCATATATACACACTGATGACCAACTAGCTGACATGTTCACAAAACCCCTTATTGAAAATAGGTTCACCTGCCTTAGAGAATGAATTGGAATGTTTCCTGCTTTATGATACACTTGCATGCACTAAAATTACCTTGCAGGTGCAGATAAACACAAAACTGTACACGTCTGCTCTAGTGATCGTCCGGCCACACTAAGAAATCTTGACCAAGAATAGTTATTATTTGACTATTTTTCTTTTACTTACTAAAGTATTTAAAGATGAACAGTTGAGTCATTTCAAATGAATTACTTCTTAAACACGCATTAAATATTGCTGATACATATTTATCTCTCCTCATTTAATGCCTCTACCATTTCTCGTTCCTCTCACATCAACTTTATTGTTCATCATTACATTGTCACAATCAAGAAAAACTCTTCACTTCTCATGAGAGAAAACAAAGAGGCTTCTAATATTGCATCTGGTTGCATTCATAAACCATTCGCATTCTCCCTAAACATATTACCTTCATCATACTTGTTCTTGCATCTGTACTAACCCCTGTTGCAGAAAGAATGGCACCCAAAAGACAGAGAGTAAGGAAACAGGTAAAGATTCAAGAACCTCTCAACGAAGTCGAACAACGGATTGTTGAACTTCAAAATGAATACATCATTCAAAATCGCAAGGAGCAAGTATCCAGGATTGGGCCTGTAAAGATTGAACACCTTGGCGTTAGAGAGCTTGTCACTCCCCGATATCTTAATTTGAAGATGTATCAACATGTAAAGGTTGCAGGTCCAGACATGGTGTTATCTCAGGATTGGGGAAGCTTGTTCAATACCTCAGCAACTCCAGCACTCTCTCCTCTTGTAAAGGAATTCTATGACTGTGCTATCAAGCTGAACCCTAACCACATCCGAACATGATGTTTGCAGCAAGTTGTATATATTCAGTTCGAAGATGTTTCTGCTATGTTAGGCATCCCCTTTGATGGAGTTCGTTATAACTCCTTATGGGAAGCTTCTGAAAGTAATCCTCTCACTATTTTGAAGGAAGTACCCAAGGGTCCTAAGTCACGTTGTGTAAAGAATCTCGTTGATGAATGTATCTTTCCACATGCCATCCTTAGCAAGATTGTGTTACCAAAAGAAGGCTCTCGTGACCTGGTCAAGAAGATTTCTCAATGGACTCTATTTCAGATGCAACATCATCAGAAAATAAATCTGTCTGACCTCATCATCCAGTATATGCTTCAAACTCTGGAAAACTCCAACACGAATCTTCCATATGGCTCACTAATAACAGCCATAATGCGCTAGAAGAAGTTTCTTATACAGAAAAAGAAGAAACGGAGTTCATTGCACGTGACATCATATCTGCCACTCCTATCAAGTTTGGGGATGTCTGACGCATGCAACTCAATATTGATATCTCTGCTGTTCCTGAAGAACTCTTAAGCAACTGGGCAAAGAAGAACAAGGCTAAAGGTGTGCCTCTATCCTCAAAAGCTCCAAATATGAGGAAACCACGAGCAAAGAGAGTCCTTCCTGAATCGACACCGTTTGGCACTTGCACTGCCACTTCTACAGTGATCCCAGCAATGAAGCGTCATCGATTGGTTAGAGGTCCTCGTCTGGCTCCAGTGACTCACAAGACTATTTCTCCAGTAACAGTGTCAACTGCCAAAACTTTGCCTATGTCTACTCCTTCTCAATCTCCTCCAAAGGCAGTGCATACCACCGCTGAACTAATTTCAGATGCCCATGCATACTATCTGAAGTTCTTGCCCCCACTTTTCCATAAATATATTGCAGATGTCTTGAATGTCGAAGATGATGGAAACTGTGGATTCAGATGTCTTGCTCAGTGGCTGGGCCGTTCTTAAGAGTATTGGTCAGAGGTTCGCACACTTTTGATCCAGGAACTTCTCTCCAACAGGGTGCTTCATTCTCAAACATTCAGCTCCGATGAGGATGTAGAAATTGTTCGTTTGTCTCTCACCTTGGCTGATGGTGAACCTGCCTATGAACCTAAATGGTTTTCAGTCCTAGACATGGGGTTACTTGCTGCAACCGCTTTCCGCATCATTCTAGTTACGTTAGCACCAAACTAGTGTTGGACATACTTACCTCTCTTAGGCCCTATTGCTGAAACACCTACCATTGCAGAACTTGGGCAATATCACTAACAAGCACTGGGTTCGCGTAAAGGGCACTGACAATTCACCCTTTCCAACCATATCGCCTCAATAGAAACATCACTACTCTGCAGATGTTCGTGCTTGGGAAGATCCTCTTCAATCAAGAATTTTACACTTCAAAGGATTATTGCAAGGCGAGGCCGAGAAATTTCTCGACACTCTGTTTGAAGTTCCGAAAGTTATTCATCACATTGATCTTGATGACGACTCTGAAGAAGAACGTGTCACTATTTCTCTTCAACATACTACTGCCTCTTCAACTCCTGCTGTGCCTATGAATACAGATATACCTGAATCGGAAGTTTTGGTTGGCTTTTCACCTACTGCCACATCATTTCCGAAGCATCCAGTTGTATCTTCATCTAATGCATCCGCAATTGAGGAAGGAAAATTTGACTCGGCCCTTCCTGATGATTAACTCCATGCCTTGCAAAGGTTGCAGCTCCATGATAAAAGTAATTCTACTGATCCTTGTTTCCGTCCGGCTGAGGGTCTTGGTCAACGGTCTGCATAGATTTCAAGGCTGGCAGATGTCCCAATTAATAACAATATTAATGCATCTCATCTGTCACCAACTGCAACCACCATTTCCTCAGGCAGTATTTCTTTCCATAAGGATCTAGATCTAGATCTCAAGCCAAATCTTCCTGTTCACTCCTTTCGCGTTCCACCTCCACCTTCTCACTGCATACGACCACCAGTCAAGATGGTCAAGCCCAACTCTTTTGCTGCCTCAGCTGGCCACTATTTCCCTTGCAATAGGAAGATCACCTTCATGCCCAGATTTCCTCGCAGATCTCGATCTGCTTTGGGAATTTCATCACGAAAGCGCAAACATTCACAGTCTGTTCATAATGAACACATGCTTCCAGATGTGTATATGCAGGTTCTTGGATTGCCTTTTTTCTTTCATGCAGGTTTATGGATCCCTACTGGATGCCATGATCTCTAGATTGTTCAGACCCTGAGTCATTGCCGTATGTTCTTCCACTATGATTGGCCCCTAACAATTTCTGGAGTTACTCATGTGCCTTACATTCCTCTCTATCTGGCTGGCCGAGTGGATCCTCTGGTGTTGGATTTCAAAACCTGGAAACTGATTCTTTTTCTAGCTCTGACCAAGGTGATGAAGGAATATGGTTTTATTTGGCCTTGCGCCCATCCTTCACCACTGATACCTACTGTGGCAACCTCCACTCCAATTTTGCCTTCTGCTTTCTACTTTGCTGCTCCTGGTCTCTCTTCGTCTTCTGCTACACTGTCGGCCCATGATACCTTCCCTTCTTCAGTGGAAACTCATGAGGAATTGTCCTCCGCTGCCGGTGAGATTGAGATCCGTGCCTTAGTGACCATGCTCGCTCAAGAAATTCAAGAAGTGCGGGCTATCACCTCTCAAGAGACTCGTGATTTGCGTCACAAAATGAGAGCCAACATTGATGCCCTGCATCATGACATAACAAAGACCATGAACACTCGCTTTGGATTGCTGCAGAACGTGCTGAACCTGCTCTTCGAGCATTTGAAGACATCCTTCACTCCTTGACTCTTATTTCTCTTTGTCCTTTCCTTTGTTTGCACTTTGTCTCCCTGAACGCGCTGAACTTTATTTCGTTTTGATAATTCCAAAGGGGGAGAAGAATAGAGAACACTAATATAGGGGGAGCAAATTTAAGGATTCTTGGTTGAAAATATGTTAAACTCAGGGGGAGCAAAGAAATGAGAAGTTTAAAATCCTTTCAAGATTGTTTTTGAATTCTTAAAACCTTTTTCTCGAAAGAAATTGTCATTATCAAAAAGGGAGAGATTGTTAGAATCAAATGATTTAATGAATTATTGTATTTTGATGAATAACAATTTTCGTTAAGTCTTGATCTCTTTGAAGATAGAATTCCTAACTTCTCAAATGTTTTCATACTCAGGAATATCTATTTACTTGAAGAAAAACTGCATGGACCTCTACAAAGAATTATCAAAAGCAGATATTCAAGTAAAGAAAAGAAGAAGAATCCGCCCGGCTACAGCTCTTGTAAATCAGTCCGCCAGTTGACAACGTTTGCTTCAGAAAGTTCGTCCGACTATGGTGAACATCTGGTCACTCAATCATTGGGTTCATTTGAAGGAAAGTGCGTCTGAAACTCTGACGGAATGTTTGTTTGACTAACAACGCTATCTTGGAGCTCGTGCAAGAGAAAACCTGAAGGTGATCGTTTGTCCAACCTAGGCTTAGATGTTAAGCACTATTTGTCCCTTCAGAGCATTAATGGCGAAAAGGACATAATTAATACTTTATTCCTCACAAATTCAAATTATCTGAAATTCCTTAATTCAAGCTGCTTTTGCGGAATCAGCGGCGAAACTTTCTGATCATCGTATCTCCTCAACGTTCAAATTCAAATCTTTTGATCAGAGCATTAATGGCTCCTTAGCTGGAATGCATGAGCCTTAAATGCAGAAGTTAAAGCTCAAGGAAAAATTCCTTGAAGAGCAAGACGATGACAACCTCCGCCATTGAAGATGCATTAAATGCATGGCAGATTGCATTAAGAACTGAAACAAAGTTGCAGAAGTATCCGTTACTCACAATAGAGGAGAAATTCAAACGGAACTATTTTCAAATCTTCAGCAAGCTCCCATTGGTCATCCTACTGAAGATATAAATAGAGGACTTGGCATCAATTTCAAATCGGAGACTTTCACACGATCAAAGCTGTCAAAACTTTCTAAGTTCATCATCTGCGATCTTATTTCTCTAAACTAAACACTCAGCAATCTCAACTCGTTCATTACCTGAGTTTAGTCGCCAACAAGTGTGAAGAGAATCAACTTGCTTACTCTCTCTGTAATTTGCTCTTCATATTTCTACCCACTCTTATCGGAGAGATTTTGTAGAAAGCAATTCTTCTTGAAAAAGAACTGGGAGAAGTCCTGTCTAATACTTGTAAAGGAGTAGTCCTCAGAATACTGGGAGAAATCCTGAAGAATACTTGTACTCTTTTGTGAAAATAGTGAAAACCTTGGTGAAGCCAAGGACTGGACGTAGCCCTGTCGATTAAGGGGGTGAACCAGGATAAATATCTTATGTGCTTTATTTTTCAGTCTTAAATAAATTTTCGCTGCACTCTTTGACAAACGTTTTCAAACTTATTGATAGTAATAAAACCACACAAGAAAGGGGGTTTGAATTGTGTGTGTGATTTTTAAACGTTTTTCACAAGATAATTATTATTAGTTTAAAAGAGTTTATCAACAGTGTGCAGCGGAAATAAACTTAAAGCTTAGACAATAAAGCACATACGATATTTATCCTGGTTCACTCCCTTAATCGACAGGGCTAAGTCCAGTCCTTGGCTTCACCAAGATTTTCACTATTTAAACAAAATAGTACAAGTGTTCTCAGGGACTTCTCCCAGTATTCTGAGGACTACTCCTTTACAAGTATTCTAGGACTTCTCCTTTATCTCTCGAGTGTTTGACAGGACTCCTCCCAGTTCTTTTTCAAGAAGATTTGAGGAACTTAGAATCTTGTTATGCTTAACAGCCTTAAAGCATAAATTCTCATGATCAATCCACTTGTATGTTAAAGGATTGATTCAGCCAATTGTAAACTCTTCTTCATCTCTTTCTGTAAGATTGAGTATTCACCGTGGATCTCGGTGAAGGGTTGTTGGTACTGAAAGTGGTATACTTTCAGGGTGTTGATTGAAGGTGGTTTGGCCTTCAAGGTCTGAGGGTGGTTTGCCTTCAGGAACTGAAAGTGGTTTGCTTTCAGGGGCTGTGGAAAGTGGTATACTTTCACAGGAAGTTGATAGAAATTCTTAGGGTCCTTGGTGTAAGAACTTGTAAGAGATTTTTATCAATAGTGGAAAAATCCTCAATGGATTTTCTTGAGGGACTGGACGTAGCCTTCGGTGGATAGAAGGTGAACCAGGATAAAATTCTGTGTGTGTGAATTCTTCTATCCTTCATCTTTACTTTCAAGCAACGCTTAATTCCGCTGAAATCACAACTATCGTTTCGTGATCATCATTATCTTGAAAGTAATAATTTTGATAAGGCGAAAATGGGGGAACTCTGATTCACCCCCCCTCTCTCAGGTTGCTATCTGTACTAACAATTGGTATCAGAGCGGAAGTTTAGGTAAGTTATTCCTAAGATCCGGGAAAAGATGGCGTCCTCTTCCAATCATGGAACCAGTGAAGGATTCAACATAAACAGGCCACCATTCTTTAATGGAGAACACTATGACTTCTGGAAAATCAAGATGAAAATATTCATAAAGTCATTAGACGCAGGAATTTGGAAAGCCATTGAAGATGGTCCATTTGTGCCTGTAGCAGAAGTAGAAGGAAGTTCACAACCAAAACTAGAAAGTACTTGGAGTGAAGAAGAAAAGAAGAAGGTTCAATATGATCTCAAAGGAATGAACATTCTTACATCTGCTCTTGGCATGGATGAGTTTTTCAGAGTAGCAACGTGCACTTCATCGAAAGAAATGTGGGATACGTTGATGGTGACTCACGAAGGAACAGATGAAGTCAAGAGATTAAAGATCAATACTCTATCTCAAGAATATGAAATATTCAGAATGCTTCCAGGAGAAATGGTATTAGATATGCAAAAACGATTCACTCATTTGATTAACCATTTGATTGCTCTTGGCAAACAGTTTTCAAACAGTGACTTGAACATGCAAGTTCTAAGATCACTTACAAGAGTATGGCAACCAAAAGTTACAGCCATCTCAGAGAAGAAGAGTTTATCAAATATGACTCTTGCAACTTGATGAGTGGATATTATATGATGTTTTTAGGTAGTTTTTAGTCTTTATATTTTATTATTTTTGAGTCACATATAGGTTTTTTTTTAGTTTTTATGTAGATTTTCCATTTATTTTGCATTTTGCATGTAGATTAGATTTTATTTGTTTTTCTACCTTTATTTTATATTTTTAGGAATTTTTATAGGTATTCTATATTTTTAGGAAAAGCTGGTTTAGTTATCATTTTTGTCTAGGGACCGATTTGTAAAGTTTCAGGAAATCAAGGACCTATTTGTGAAAGTTCAACAGTGGAGGGCTAAAAATGAAGATTGAGAGAGTTAAAGGGCCAAAGTTGAAGTGCTAACAAAGAGAGGATTAAAAGTGGAAAAGAGGAATATGAAGCAACTCTCTTCAAATTAGCACATGGAAAATAAGCTTGAAGGAATTGATGGTAGTGGAGGAGAAGTTTCAGAATTAAACAAGGGCTGAGTAGTGGCTTTTGATGGCATTCAAATCCCACTAACCATGAAGAAGAAGAAAAACTTGAAGTTGAAGAAGCAGTGCTCAGCGCTGCAGCGCTGGCCCTCGGTCTGGCAGTGGATTTTTAATGCTTCCAGCGCCCAAGCATTTGGAATTCTAGCGCTGAAGCGTTGGAGGCTGGATTTTTACTATAAATAGGACCCTTTTCTTCACTTGTAAAACACACCTTCTTAGAATACAACAAGTATTCTCTCTTTCTCCCTCTTGAGCATTGTTCCTAGGACTTGTGGGAAGCCATATTTGAGCTCCTATCCAGGGTAATTCAATGACTCCTTTAGCCATGCTTGGCTAACTTCTTCTTTAAGTTTCTTGGGTTGTAGTAGTTTATAAATTATGTTTTAGTATTGTTTCTACCTTTCTGAGTTTTATTTTCAGTTCTTGTTTTATTTCCTTGCTCATTTTGTTATCTTGTTGTACACAAGAAGTTTTGCTTATTACTTATGTCATAAGATCATTTGGTAAGTAGTAAGGGAACTAGGATCTAAAAAAGGTTATAAGTATGTATCTCTAAAGATCATTAGGATAGACGTAACCTTATGTTGGCCTGAATTCATTCTTCATCTTCTTTTCTGGTTAACTAAATTACAAGATCTTGGATTTAGTAATTAGGGAGAAAGTTCTACATTTCTTAAGATCATTAGGATGTAGAAATTCTAGGTTATAGCATCATGAACATGGATTTAAAATTCAGAAATTAAGTAGGAACTTGCTAGCATTTTTATAGACTATGTAAATCAACCCAAGAGCTTAATTCTTATCATCTTATTTCTTATCATTTTGTTGCTATATCTTTGCTCTAAAAACAAACCAACTTCATATATTCATCTTTTAATTTCTAGCACAAGTACTAAATTTATATTAATAAGAACACCTATCCCTTGGGTTCGATCTTTTTGTATTACGCGATAGATAATCGTACACTTGCGATTTTCCCTATCACAACTCTCTTTGGAAAAATCCAAGAACACGAGTTGGAATTGAATCGTTTAGAAGAGCATGAACAACATGAGAAGAAGTATCGATCCATTTCCCTAAAGGAAAAAGAAAGCGTCAAAGATGATTATGATGCAGATTCTGAAGAAGAAGACAATGGGAACTTGAATCTTCTAGTAAAGAACTTTGGAAAGTTTCTTAAAAGAAAAGGCATGAAATTTAACAACAACAGATCTTTCCAAAGGAACAATGAGTCTACTTCCTCTCAAAAGATCACATGCTTCGAATGTGGCAAGCCTGGACACATCAAGTTAGAATGTCCAAATCTTCAAAAGAAGAAACATGGTCTAAAAGACAAATTCGAAAAGAAGGATCAATCCACACGAAGAGCATACTTGGCTTGGGATGATAATGAAGTAAGTTCATCATCAGATTCTGACAAAGAAGAAGCACAAGTCGCATTGATGGCCTCACATGATTTAGATGTTGAAGATTCCCAGGTGTGTATGAAAGCAGCAAAGGATTTATGGTATCTTAATAGTGGCTGCTTATCACACATGACAGGAGACAAAACCAAGTTTTCTTTACTTATACCTAGGGAAAAAGGTTTTGTCACATATGGAAACAATCAAAAGGGAAAGATACTCGGTATTGGAAGAATAGGCACACTCCCTCAAACAGTCATCGATAAAGTTCTTTACGTTGATGGTTTGATGCATAATCTTCTGAGTATCAGTCAACTATGTGACAAAGGTTTGAAAGTTGGTTTCATTAATGATATATGTGTAGTAAAAGATGTGAAAACTAAAGAAATTAAGTTTTCTGGTTATAAAGTCAATAAAGTCTTCATGATCTCCTTGGAAGAAATTCCACAAAACGTAAGATGTCTTTTGGCCAAGAGCAATAGTGATTCATGGCTATGGCATAGAAGACTTGCTCATATACACATAGACCATTTAAACAAACTAGTCAAGCATGACCTAGTTGTTGGGCTTCCAGAGATAAGATTCGAGAAAGACAAGCTTTGTGATGCATGTCAAAAAGGGAAGCAAACCAGAACGTCTTTCAAACAAAAGAACATGTTAGAACAGATAGCAACCTGAGAGGGGGGGGTGAATCAGTGTTGCCCCAATTTTCGCCTTATTGAAATCGTTACTTTCAAGTTTATGATGATCACGAATTGATCGTTGTGATTGCAGCGGATATGAACAATACTTGAAAGTAAATGTGAAGGATAAAGAGAATCACACACAAGATTTATCCTGGTTCGCCTTCAATCCACCGAAGACTACGTCCAGTCCCTCAAGAAAACCCCTTGAGGATTTTTCCACTATTGATAAGAATTTCTTACAAGTTCCTAACCCAAGGACCCCAAGAACTTCTACCAATATCCTGTGAAAGCAAACCGCTTTCAACAGCCCCTGAAAGCAAACCGCTTTCAGTTCCTGAAGGCAAACCACCCTCAGACCTTGAAGGCTAAACCACCTTCAATGAAAACCCTGAAAGTAAACCACTTTCAGTGACAACAACCCTTCACCGAATACCACGATGAAAAACTCAATCTTACAGAAAGAGATGAAGAAGATATTACAATTGGTTGTTTCAATCCTTTAACACACAATTGGATTGAACATGAGAAGTTATGCTTTAAGGCTTTTAAGCATAATACAATTCTGAGTTCTTCAAGAAATGAACAACTAATGTGTTCTTGAACATGAAGATCATGAACTCAGAATTTAGGCTCCAAAAGATTTAAGTTCTAAAAGATGAACTAATTTTGAAAGAGCTTTGGCCTAATGTGTTTTTCTCATGTGAAATGTGTATATTTCGTGTGTGTTGTGTGTTGTATGTTTTCTGGACTCAAATGGTCTTTATATAGGCAAGGGAAACGTCCTTGAACCATCACAACCCTTTTCAAAAGGTTTGGGACACAATGGTTCATGAAAAGATGCACTTTTTCGTTCTGGTAATCGATTACCATACTTAGTGTAACCGATTACACAAGTGACCGTTTCAGTTTGAATTTGAATTTCAAACATGTAATCGATTACAAGACTGGAGTAATCGATTACTTGCCTTGGTGTAATCGATTACCATAATGGTGTAATCGATTA
This sequence comes from Acmispon strigosus, assembly GCA_030819835.1. Classification (NCBI taxonomy): domain Eukaryota; kingdom Viridiplantae; phylum Streptophyta; class Magnoliopsida; order Fabales; family Fabaceae; genus Acmispon; species Acmispon strigosus. Next base: position 12,721,477 of record JAUAMA010000004.1, on the reverse strand, counting down.
CACAGAAGCCCATTTTCCAGAAACTTGTTCTTTGAGACTTGCTTAAGGTTTTCTACTTCTTTTAAGTTATGAAAACTCTTAGCTTAATTAGATTAGGTGTTTTAACAGCCTTTATGCTTTAATAAACCTTTGGAAGCATAACTCACCTAATTCTTAAGACTTTCTAGACTAATGATGGACTTGAGTGCTTGATTCTTTGAAGTCTTCTTTTCTTCTTTTTGTTGATGAGTTTGTCGTCATCAAAACCACAGCCAGGGTCAGGAGCAAGACCTTCTTCACAGAACATAGTTTCAACTTCAAGACCCCTTCAATTGCTACATATGAATTTGTTCGGACCTTCAAGAATAAAAAGCCTCGGAGGTAATTTCTATGCACTTGTTATTGTTGATGATTTCTCTAGATTTACATGGACATTATTCTTGCCTCATAAAAATGAATCCTTCAACGCATTTAAAAGATATGCAAGGCTAGTTAAAAATGAGAAGGCTTTAAAGATCTCTTCTATTAGAAGTGATCATGGTGGAGAATTTAAGAATCATCAATTTCAAGAACTACGTGATGAAAATGGAATATCACATAATTTCTCTACTCCGAGAACACCACAACAAAATGGTGTTGTAGAAAGGAAGAATAGACTACTTGAAGAATTAGCAAGAACCATGCTAAGTGAATCAAGTCTTCCTAAATATTTCTGGGCTGATGCTGTAAGTACTGCTTTCTATGTTTCCAATAGAGTTCTTATTAGACCTATTCTGAAGAAAACTCCCTATGAACTCTTCAAAGGAAGGAAACCAAATATCTCTCATCTACATGCTTTTGGATCCAAATACTTTGTCTTGAATAATGGATAGGAAAACCTTGGTAAGTTTGATGAAAAATATGATTAAGGTATACTCCTTGGTTATTCTCTAACAAGCAAAGCATATAGAGTCTTCAACTAGAAAACTCTATCTGTGGAAGAATCCATACATGTTTCCTTTGATGAGTCTAAATCTTCAGTAGAAGATACAGTCAATCTTCCAGATAATGAAGAAGAAGATATCATTATCACTGAAGACTCTCAAAAGGAAAGAGATCAAAATCCAATACAAGAAGAGCACATTGAAGATAACACTTATCAACTTCCAAAGGAATGGAGAACCCATAGGGATCATCCAGTTGATAATATCATTGGTGATATTTCTAGAGGCGTTTCTACAAGGCTACGCTTAAATGATTCTGTTTTGAATATGGCCTTTGTCTCTCAAATAGAACCCTCAAAATTAAATGATGCTCTGGAGGATGAGTATTGGATTGTGGCAATGCAGGAAGAATTAAACCAATTAGAAAGGAATCAAGTTTGGGAACTTGATCCTAAGCCCACTGACTAGAAGTTCATAGGAACACAGTAGGTTTTTTTTAAAAAAATAAATTAAACAAACATAATCGTTAAGTAGATAATTTTCTAAAAATGTGCTTATATGTCTTAAATTCTTGCATAATTTTTAGGTGAACATATATGCCTACATGCTTAATTCATGTCTTAAATTTATGATTGCATATATCTAATTTACCTATGTGCTTAAACACATGTCCTATGTTAGTTCTTATCATTAGATACTTGTATAATCTTGTCTTACATGATTACATGTTTTTAATTGATTATGTGCTTAAATGTTCTTTTGGAAATATGTTACATAGGAATTTATAGGTTAGAACTTATAAAATGTCCTTGTAATTGATTACCATAGGCCTGTAATCGATTACCCCTGTTCTTAGTCCTCATGCTTATTAAAATTCTCTGAGTAATCGATTACCATAACTGGTATAATCGATTACGTATTCGAAATTTGAAATTTTTAAAATTTTGAACTGCCAGTAATCGATTACATCAATTGCTGTAATCGATTACACTTGCAAATTTTGAATTTTATTCAAAATTCAAATAGTGGTAATCGATTACACAACTGCCTGTAATCGATTACCAATTCGATAATATAAGTATCGCTGGTCAGTTTTCATAATCGATTACACTGTTCTTCTTCCCTTTCCTCTCCTCGACGCCGAACTGGTTTTTCCCATCATTCTCCTTCGATTCTTGCTCAATTTCAGAAACAATCGGTGGTTTCTTCTCGTCCTTCTGCTCTCTTGCCCCTCAACCCATTCGGATTTTCTAATTTGGTCTATACCCAAAACCCCTTTTTTGAACACAAATCCGAAAATGGCCTCCTCTTCCTTTCGCAGACACCGGTCGAAGAATCTCTCCATGAATACCCTTGACCTATCACGTCTCCTTGTCACAGAGGAACAAAAGGAATGATTCTTGGCCTATTACCTTGAAAGGCCGATTCTTCCTCCCAAGTATGGTGACTTGAACTCCTTCATCAACGCTGGACTTCTCTTCCCATCTCTCCTCGACTTTCAAGGCCTTGATGAATTTGTTGGCTTCACGGGTACGTATTATCCTGAACTTGTCAAAGTCTTTTATTGCAATTTGGTCAAGAGGGGTGGCAAAATCTATTCAGCAGTCAAAGGGATTGACATTTCTTTGAGTCAAGAGCAATTGGGCACTTTACTGTCGATTACCTATGTTGGAGCTCGACTAGGCCCTGAGATTATGTGTCCCTGGGCTGATTATGATAAGAAGTCTTTCTATCTATCTCTGTGTCAGTTTTCTGAGGAGGAGATACAGATGAAGAAGCAACGAACGGAGGCCAACCGTTCTAGAGATATCCTTGCTGTTGAATATCTCAGTGTAGAGGATCGTTTACTTCATTATTTGATAAGCTATGTTCTTCTCCCTCAGTCCTCTAACCACGCTCAGATTAGTGATTTGGAGTTACAAATCATATATGGTCTGAAGCATAATGAAGCAATTAATTGGGCTTACTTGGTCATGATTCACATGCTGCTTTAAAGGACAGAACTGGTCCTCTTCCTTATGCTCCTGTGATTACTCTTATTCTGAAGAACTTTGGGATTTCTACGCATGGAGAGTATGCACAGGTCATGGATGCTAAATCTCAGAGGATCGACATGGAAATTCTGAATAAAATGGGGATTTTCAGGGATATTGATGGTACTTTCAGGCACAAATCAGATTTGGGTCCTGACACTACCCAGGCTCCTGCCCCTGCTGCTTTCTGTCCACCGTCCTCTGAGAGTAGTCCTTCATCCTCTGCAGATACCCATGCCTCTACTCAACTCATCCTCTCTCATTTGGCAGATATGAGGACACATTTTGATCAGAGGTTCGATCACATGGAAGGTCGGGTCGAGTCCATGTACACCACTCTCCGTGCTGAATGGATCGCCTAAGTCTTCGTGTCGATCGCATGGCTCCCTCTCCTCGTGACTCTCCTGACTCGTCTGATGATTTTGATGAGTTTTAGATCTTTTTATGCTTTCATTAGACATCCTATCTTATTTGGTTTGTAATAGCATAGTTTAAACCCTTAACTGCACTGTTGGATGTTGGTTTTTATTTTATTAGCTATGTTTGGATGGTTGTGATTTATCATTGTTTTACATCTTTACCCCCGTACCCTTGCTTTACTTCGAAATATATACTAGTATGGATATATACCTGTTTTTGGCCTTTTCTTCTTTTTGATGAAGTCAAAAGGGGGAGAAAGGTTCTGTGTTTCTTAAAGACAATATGCAGGAATTCAACAAGTGAATTATGAAGGGGGAGAAATACTGGATTACATCAAACAGGGGGAGTTTTTCAACAGAGACACATATATGATCTTCAAGTATCAAGAATGTGTTTGCCATCATCAAAAAGGGGGAGATTGTGAAGAAGGTCTTGCTCCTGACCCTGGCTGAGGTTTTGATGACGACAAGCTCAACGACAAAAAGAAGAAAAGAAGACTTAGAGGAAACAGCACTATATAGTACCTAGAAGTCCTAGTTTAGGTGAGTTATGCTTCTAAAGATTTATTAAAACATAAAGTCTCTTTAAAACATCTAAACTAATCAAGCTTAATGTTTTCATAACTTAAAATAAGTAGAAAACCTTAAGCCGATCTTAAAAGATCAAGTTTCTGGAAGATGGACTTCAGTGTAATCGATTGCAGCTTTCATGTAATCGATTACACATAGGCAAGTAATCGATTACCACTTGCTTGTAATCGATTACATGTTTGAATTTGAAATTCAAACTGAAACGGCTATTAGTGTAATCGATTACACTAAGTGATGTAATCGATTACCAACACGAAAAGTTGCATCTTTTCATGAACCACTGTGTCTCAAACCTTTTGGGAAAGGTTGCATTGGTTCAAGGAAGTTTCCCTTACATATATAAAGTTCATTTGAGTCCAGAACACAACAAGACATGAGAATACAACATTAGGCCAAAGCTTTGTCAAAATTAGTTCATTAAGTCTTTTAGAACTTAAACTTTCAAGAGCCTAAATTCTGAGTTCATGATCTTCATGTTTATAAGAACACTCTAGTTGTTCATATCTTGAGGAACTCAGAATCTTGTTATGCTTAAAAGCCTTAAAGCATAAATTCTCATGATCAATCCACTTGTATGTTAAAGGATTGATTCAGCCAATTGTAAACTCTTCTTCATCTCTTTCTGTAAGATTGAGTATTCACCGTGGATCTCGGTGAAGGGTTGTTGGTACTGAAAGTTGTATACTTTCAGGGTGTTGATTGAAGGTGGTTTAGCCTTCAAGGTCTGAGGGTGGTTTGCCTTCAGGAACTGAAAGTGGTTTGCTTTCAGGGGCTGTGGAAAATGGTATACTTTCACAGGAAATTGATAGAAATTCTTAGGGTCCTTGGTGTAAGAACTTGGAAGGGATTTTTATCAATAGTGGAAAAATCCTCAAGGGATTTTCTTGAGGGACTGGACGTAGCCTTCGGTGGATAAAAGGTGAACCAGGATAAAATTCTGTGTGTGTGTGTGAATTCTTCTATCCTTCATCTTTACTTTCAAGCAACGCTTAATTCCGTTGCAATTGAGCGCTTAAGCGACCCAACTCTCCAGCGTTGGGATCCCAGCGCTCAAGCGCTGGGACTTTGACTAGGAGATGAGTCAGATTTCCACCCAGCGCTCAAGCGTTGGAAGGCCAGCGCTCAAGCGCTGGGCCTCGGACAGAAAGTGGAATTTTAATGCATCCCAATGCCCAAGCGTTGGGAATGCCAGCACTCAAGCGCTGGAGGGTGAATTTTTACTATAAATAGGGGCCTTTTCTTCACTTGTAAGACACACCATTTCAGAATACAACAAGTATTCTTCTTTCCTCCTTAAGATCATTGTTCCTAGGAATTGTGGGAAGCCAAACTTGAGCTCCTATCCAGGGTAATTCAATGACTCTTTTAGCCATGCTTGGCTAACTTCTTCTTTAAGCTTTTGGGTTGTTTTAGTTTATATTTTATGTTCTAGTCTTTTTCTACATTTCTGAATAATATTTCCTTTCATGTTTTATTTCCTTGTTCTTCATTCATCTTTGTGCACAAAAGATATCTTGCTTATTTCTTATTACATAAGGCCATTTGGTAAGTAGTAAGGGAAATAGGAAATAAAAAAGGCTATAAGTATATATCACTAAGGAATTAGGATAGACGTAGCTTTATGTTGGCTTGAACATCTTCTTCATCTTCTTCTTTAGTTAACTAGATATCAAGTAATTGGATTTAGTAATTAAAAAGAAAGTTCTACAATGCTTAAGGAATTAACTTGTAGATACACTAGGCTATAGCATCACGAAATTGGATTTAAAATTCAGATATTAAGTAGGAAATTACTACCATGTTTTATAGACTATGTAAACCAACCCAAGAGATTAATTCTTATCATCTTTATTTCTTGGGGCAACTCTGATTCACCCCCCCCCCCTCTCAGGTTGCTATCTGTTCTTACAATTAGTATCAGAGCGGAAGTTTAGGTAAGTTATTCCTAAGATCCGGGAAAAGATGGCATCCTCTTCCAATCATGGAAGTAGTGAAGGATTCAACATAAACAGGCCACCATTCTTCAATAGAGAACACTATGACTTCTGGAAGATCAAGATGAAAATATTCATAAAGTCATTAGACGCAGGAATTTGGAAAGCCATTGAAGAAGGTCCCTTTGTGCCTGTAGCAGAAGTAGAAGGAAGTTCACAACCAAAACCAGAAAGTACTTGGAGTGAAGAAGAAAAGAAGAAGGTTCAATATGATCTCAAAGGCATGAACATTCTTACATCTGCTCCTGGCATGGATGAGTTTTTCAGAGTATCAACGTGCACTTCATCAAAAGAAATATGGGATACGTTGATGGTGACTCACGAAGGAACAGATGAAGTCAAGAGATCAAAGATCAATACTCTATCTCAAGAATATGAAATGTTCAGAATGCTTCCAGGAGAAAAGGTATTAGATATGAAAAAACGATTCACTCATTTGATTAATCATTTGATTGCTCTTGGCAGACAATTTTCAAACAGTGACTTGAACATGAAAGTTCTAAGATCACTTACAAGTTTTCTGGTTATAAAGTCAATAAAGTCTTCATGATCTCTTTGGAAGAAATTCCACAAAATGTAAGATGCCTTTTGGCAAAGAACAATAGTGATTCATGGCTATGGCATAGAAGACTTGCTCATATATACACATAGATCATTTAAACAAACTAGTCAAGCATGATCTAGTTGTTGGGCTTCCAAAGATAAGATTCGAAAAAGACAAGCTTTGTGATGCATGTCAAAAAGGGAAGCAAACCAGAACGTCTTTCAAATCAAAGAACATAGCTTCGACTTCAAGGCCCCTTCAATTGCTACATATGGATTTGTTCAAACCTTCAAGAACAAAAAGCCTCGGAGGTAATTTCTATGCACTTGTTATTGTTGATGATTTTTTCTATATTTACATGGACTTTATTCATGCCTCATAAGAATGAAGCCTTCAACGCATTCAAGAGTGATGAACTTTAAAGATCTCTTCTATTAGAAGTGATCATGGTGGAGAATTTCAGAATCAACAATTTCAAGAACTATGTGATGAAAATGAAATATCACATAATTTCTCTACTACGAGAACACCACAACAAAATGGTGTTGTAGAAAGGAAGAACAGGTTACTTGAAGAATTAGCAAGAACCATGCTAAGTGAATCAAGTCTTCCTAAATATTTCTGGGCTGATGCTGTAAGTACTGCTTGCTATGTTTCCAATAGAGTTCTTATTAGACCTATTATGAAGAAAACCCCCTATGAACTCTACAAAGGAAGGAAACCAAATATCTCTCATCTACATGCTTTTGGATCCAAATGCTTTGTTTGTAATAATGGAAAGGAAAACCTTGGTAAGTTTGATGAAAAATCGGATGAAGGTATATTCCTTGGTTATTCTATAACAAGCAAAGCATATAGAGTCTTTAACAAGAAAACTCTATCTGTGGAAGAATCCATACATGTTTCCTTTGACGATTCTAAATCTTCAATAGATTATAAAGTCAATCTTCCAGATAATGAAGAAGAAGATATCATTATCACTGAAGACTCTCAAAAGGAAAGAGATCAAAATCCAATACAAGAAGAGCACATTGAAGATGATACTTATCAACTTCCAAAAGAATGGAGAATCCATAGGGATCATCCAGTTGATAATATCATTGGTGATATTTCTAGAGGCGTTTCAACAAGGCTACGCTTAAATGATTCAGTTTTGAATATGGCCTTTGTCTCTCAAATAGAACCCTCAAAAGTAAATGATGCTCTGGAGGATGAGTATTGGATTGTTGCAATGCAGGAAGAACTAAACCAATTTGAAAGGAATCAAGTTTGGGAACTTGTTCCAAAGCCTAGTGATAAGCATGTTATTGGAACAAAGTGGGTATTTAGAAATAAGTTAGATGAAAATGGTATCATAGTTAGGAACAAAGCAAGGTTAGTTGCTGAAGGTTATAATCAAGAAGAAGGTACAGATTTTGATGAAACCTTTGCACCAGTAGTAAGGTTGGAAGCCATAAGACTTCTGTTCGCGTATGCTTGCTCTCTAAATTTCCCATTGTATCAAATGGATGTCAAAAGTGCTTTCCTGAACGGATACATTCAAGAAGAAGTCTATGTGAAGCAACCTCCAGGATTTGAAGATCCAAAGTTCCCTTTACATGTCTTCAGATTAAAGAAGGCACTTTATGGTCTTAAGCAAGCCCCTCGTGCATGGTATGATAGATTAAGCACATTCCTTTGTGAGAAAGGATTCCAAAAGGGTAAGGCTGACACAACCTTGTTTATCAAAAGAACCAAAGGTAATACTTTATTAGTTCAAATTTATGTTGATGATATTATCTTTGGTGCAACTAACGAATCTCTTTGTAAGGATTTCTCTAACATGATGCAAGAAGAATTTGAGATGTCCATGATGGGACAATTAAATTTCTTTCTAGGATTGCAAATTAAGCAATCAGATGATGGGATATTCATCAATCAATCAAAGTTTTGCAAGGAATTATTAAAGAAATATGATTTGGATGATTGCAAAGCCATAGCCGCACCAATGGGGTCTAACACATATCTAGATCAAGATGAATCCGGTGTTCAAGTAGACATTACCAAATATAGAGGTATGATCGGATCTCTTCTATACTTGACTGCAAGTAGACCTGATATTATGTTTAGTGTGTGTCTATGTGCTAGATATCAAGCATCTCCTAGGGAATCACATTTGAGTTCCGTCAAACGGATTTTCAAATATTTGAGAGGAACTACAAATGTTGGTTTGTGGTATTCCAAAGGGAGTGTTTGTGATTTGATTGGATATTCTAATTCTGATTATGCTGGTTGTAAAACTGAAAGAAAAAGTACAAGTGGTACTTGTCACTTGTTAGGAAATTCCCTTGTTTCTTGGTCTTCCAAGAAACAAGCATGTGTTGCTCTAAGTACTGCTGAAGCAGAATACATTGCTGCAGGAAGTTGTTGTGCACAAACTCTATGGCTCAAACAACAACTCAAAGATTATGGTTTAGAGCTGGGCTGCATTCCAATCAAATGTGACAACACAAGTGCCATTAATCTCACTAAAAATCCTATCATGCATTCTCGAACTAAGCATATTGATATAAGACATCATTTTCTTCGAGATCATGTTATGAGAAAAGACATTGAGATTTCATTTGTGGATACTCATAGTCAGTTAGCAGATATCTTTACTAAACCTCTTCCTAAAGATTCATTCTTTAAGATAAGAAGAGAATTAGGCATATTAGATGAGCATGACATTTTAAGTAACATGATATTTGCATAATCTTTGTGATGTTATATGATTAAATGCATTTAGATTGATTATGTGCTTAAATATTCATTTAAGAATGTATTACATAGGATTCTAGAGATTAGAACATATAAACATGTCCTAGTAATCGATTACCATAGGTCCTGTAATCGATTATCCCTGCTCTCAGTCCTCGTGCCTGGTAGAAACTTCTAAATAATCGATTACTGTAACTGCTGTAATCGATTACATACACAAAATTTGAAATTTTTCAAATTTTAAACTGCTGTAATCGATTACTCTAACTGTCATAATCGATTACACACACGATTTTCTCTATAAAATCAGCATATGTCTCTTGCCTTTTTGACTACCTCTTCACATACACAACCTATCTTCTTCCTCGAGTCTTGTATTAGCCATAGGGTCTCTTCCTCGTCCCTCCAATGTCTCCTCTCCAATCAATACTCCTCGAAGGGATTCCTCCAATGATCCCTTTTTGCATTCTCGATACCGCATAGATGTCCAAACAAATGCTGCATCGGCTGGATTATCTCCATTCTATGCCATCCCTTCCAACTTCTCACAAGAAACCAAGGTCATCCTTGAACGAATGGACATCTTGTCACTTCGTCTTTCTCAAAATTTGGGACAAATGGAAGATACCATTCGATCTCGATTTTTGCTTGTGGAAAATCGCATAGAGGCCGTACACTCCTTCATGCGCAAGGAAATTGAGAGTCTCCAGGATCTTGACCCCTCTGAGAATTCTGAGGATTCTAGTCAAGCATAAGTTCTGATGATCTTTGTCCCAATATAGTTATATAACTACTAATAGGATTTTCCCATTTCTACTAATAGGCCTTCTCCTTGGTTGTACTATCACCTCTACTACTTATGTTTGTTATGCTTCTACCTTATGTATCTTATGCATTTGCTTCCATATATATCATATAAGTATTTGTTATGGTTTATCCTTGTTTTACACCTTTACCCCCATACCCCTATGCTTTATTTCGAATTCTATACTTGTATGGATGTATGCCTGTTTTTGGCCTTTTCTTCTTTTTGATGAAGTCAAAAGGGGGAGAAAGGTTCTGTGCTATTAAAGATCATATGCAAGAATTCAACAAGTACATTAGAAAGGGGGAGAAATACTAGATTACATCAAACAGGGGGAGTTCTTCAACAGAAATGCATATATGATCTTCAAGTATCAAGAATGTGTTTGCCATCATCAAAAATGGGGAGATTGTGAAGAAGGTCTTGCTCCTGACCCTGGCTGAGGTTTTGATGATGACAAACTCATCAACAAAAAGAAGAAAAGAAGACTTAGAGGAAACAGCGCTACAAAGTCTATCAAATAGCCAGAAGTCTTAGTTTAGGTGAGTTATGCTTCTAAAGGTCTATTAAAGCATAAAGGCTCTTTAAAACATCTAAACTAATCAAGCTAACTGTTTTCATAACTTAAAAGAAGTAGAAAACCTTAAGCCGATCTCAAAGGATCAAGTTTCTGGAAGTTGGACTTCAGTGTAATCGATTTCAGCTTTCTGGTATGTTAAAGGATTGATACAGCCAATTGTAAACTCTTCTTCATCTCTTTCTGTAAGATTGAGTATTCACCGTGGTATTCGGTGAAGGGTTGTTGGTACTGAAAGTGGTATACTTTCAGGGTGTTGATTGAAGGTGGTTTAGCCTTCAAGGTCTGAGGGTGGTTTGCCTTCAGGAACTGAAAGTGGTTTGCTTTCAGGGGCTATGGAAAGTGGTTTGCTTTCACAGGAAATTGATAGAAATTCTTAGGGTCCTTGGGTTAAGAACTTGTAAGAGATTTTTATCAATAGTGGAAAAATCCTCAAGGGGTTTTCTTGAGGGACTGGACGTAGCCTTCGGTGGATAGAAGGTAAACCAGGATAAAACTCTGTGTGTGAATTCTTCTATCCTTCATCTTTACTTTCAAGCAACGCTCAATTCTGCTGCAATCACAACTATCGTGTCATGATCATCATTATCTTGAAAGTAACATTTTCAATAAGGCGAAAATTGGGGCAACTCTGATTCACCCCCCCCCCTCTCAGGTTGCTATCTGTTCTTACACACAAAGTTTGCATTTAATGCTTATGCATTACAGCTAATTCAGTCATTAATGCTCTGACCAGAATATTTGAATTTGGCAGTTGAGGAGATACGATGATCAGAAGATATCGCCGTTAATTCAGCAAAAGCAGTTTGAATTAAGGAATGTCAGAGAATTTGAACCTTCGAGGAATAAGGCGCTTAATTCTGTCTCTTTCACCATTAATGCTCTGAACCACCAAGAGGTGCACGACAACTCATCTTTGGGTTGGATGAATCACCTTCAGGATATTTCGTTTTGCACGAGTCTTCAATCATTGCTTTTAGTCAACCCAAGTATTCTTCAAGAGTTGAGTAGCTGATCAATCAGACGTTCTTCACAGGCGGACGTACTCTACTCTGGAGATAGACTAATCCACATAGGCGAACGGTTTTCTTCACTTGCTTTTTGATAATGCTTTGTCGAAATCCTCGCAGCATGTCTTCAGTCTACAAGTGTTCCTGAGTATGAAAACTTTTAAGGAAGTCAGTAACACTTAGCGAAATTATTATTTTTCAAAATAGGTTAACCCATTAGATTTTTGATTCTAACACTTATAACTGCTAGTCTTCGAAAAAGAAGTTAAAAATCACACACACAATTCAAACCCGACCTTTCTTGTGTGTTTTTGCTACTATCAAATATTTGTACTGTTCGGTGTGAGTGGAAATTGTTGGTGAAGCCAAGGACTGGACATAGCCCTGTCGATTAAGGGGGTGAACCAGGATAAACTCTTTTTGTGCTTTACTTTTCAGCTCTGTTTATTTTCCGTTGCACAAGTTTTCGAAAATACTTTCAAAACTTATATTTGTTTAAATGGAAAAGTTTATTAAAAATCACACACAATTCACACCCCCATTTCTTGTGTTGTTTCATTACTTTCAATAAACACAAGAAAACAAGGCCAAAAACAAAGCTTCGAAGACCCCAAAGATAGCCTATAGGTTCGGCCAAGAGGAATTAGTATACAAGGTCCATTTTTCTTCCAGAAACACTTAGTAAACATGCTAATTCCATTAAAACTACTAAGGAAAACAACTATGTTTACCCACAATTACTTCCAAGAGAAAGCTATTTTCCAAAACCTTAAAATTTTTATAAACTAATTTGATAGATCTCTAGATCTATTTTCCATGAACCACAAATACAAACACTCTTTGATCAAAACCCACCCAAAATCACTTGTGAGAACTAAAACCAAACGTTTTTCAAAACTAAGATTTTCATGGAGGCAAAGATGAGTTCTTCAACTTTAACAAAGAGAAGAAGCATGTTCAACCATCCAAACTGCCCAACATACTCTAAATTGAAAACTAAGACCATGAGGATCTAAGATCTAGGAAGGATCTACCTTTTCTTTCAAATCCACAAGATGAGAAAAAGCATGATGGAGGATGGTTGGAGGGGTGGCGGCCACGACAATGGATGGAGGAGGAGAGGATGAAGCTTCTTCTCCTTCCTTTATATCACTAAACTTCTCTCTCATATTTCTTTGCTTTGTTGCTAATGAAACCAAGTTGAAGGAAATTCAACATAAACCCCTAAAATGAGCCCATTAGCCGCGACCCACAAACACATAGGAGACGGAATCTTTAGCTTTGGAAACTTGAATGACTTGGGTGCAAATATGAAGAGTTTAGTGATGATGAGGGGACAAATCTGTTACATAAGGTCATTTGTCACTCTTACACCATTCTAATCATGTTCTAATCCATCAAATCAAGCTTTTAATCATTTTTTGGCACAAACTCCAAGAAATCCTATTTATGACCAATCTCAATCGTTTTATTTTCTTGGCTTTGATGCTCGTCAAACTCGAGCATTGATCGCAAAATCTATCCAAGAATATTTTCGTCGAGATTCCGGTCGTTTCCGGCCCAAAATCACTATTCATAAAAAATGGGTTTATTTCATAAATGAGTTCCTTACGACAATCTAAGACTTCCCGTCTCGTTTGGAGAATTTAGAAATGCCTAAAACTTCCCCGTTTCTGCACGACAATGCCTAAACCAGCCATTTACCACGTGTTGGGAACTTTTCCGGACTCCACAACCAAACCCCATTGACCTTACTGTCAACCTTCATGAATTTACGCACTGATCATCACATAGATAATGAGAAAGTCTTATTCTCGCTCGAACGTCAGTCGAGTTAAGATCAGGGCTCTACAATAAGCCGTCGCTTCAAAACTTTACACTGATAATCCAAGTAGTCATTGACATTAACTTATGCTTAAAAGATTCCAATATATGCTTCGAATAATTAAATAATTATTTAATTTAATTGAGGGTCTTACAATAACGGTAGATGTTTCAAAATTCTCCAAACCAACAAACCATGGAGGAACATATGTTATCATTTCTGCTAACACATCATTAGCTGTATATATTTATTAAACTAAAAAATATATTACACGGGAATAAAAAATTTACATAAAAATATGTTACGTTGTAAAATTTATGAGACAAGATAAATATTTATCTTACCACAAAATAATTAATATCTATCTTTATAAATTTTTACTTATTGTTATTTTTATTTAAATTAATTAATGTATATACAATTAATATAATATTTAATAATTTTATTATGAAATGGTAAGCAAGGTAGACCCCTACGGGAGGGAACACAAGTTCAATCTCCGAAGAAAAGTATTTCTTGAGGACAACTATAGTTTTCCAATGAATAGGGACACAGTTCAAAAAGACAAAAATAAAGAAAGTAACATTTCATAATAAAAATGACCTTATATAAGCACCTGTTCATGGTATGGATGTGACTACTTATTTTTTAGTTGAAGAAAATCCCTTCTTCGAATCAAATTTGTGACAAATGTGATACAAATTACATGTTTTACTGTAACAAAACAAATGACACCAATATCTGGCCTGTACTCTAAAGCGACAGATAAGGTCCAAACTCTTACTTAAACAACAAGAACTCAAGTAACATTAGTTAAGCGAGTTACATCAGTCCTATGATCTGCTTAATCTTCACTTCAGTTCCCATATACATTTAATCTTGCATACGCAACGGTGTGTCAAACAAACAATGAATGGGATTTGAAGCTATAATGATCGTAACAGAAGAGTTTAGTAGTTAAGGACTTTGACTTGTACAATAAGGAGATCAAACCAAATTGAATGCCTTTGAAACCACTCTAAAGTTGTTCTAACAACTGTTCTAGTTCAAACACACCATTGTCGACTACTTCAGCTTCTCTTTGAATATGATAACATTTTATCACCTAATCAAACAACCACATTCTTTCACTACTTCTATATATATAGATCAACATTTTGTCCCATTCCATCAACGCAGTGCAAACTCCCTATTCAGTAACAGTTTCTAGATCAACACATATATTCAGAGAGAAATATGGGTGTTTCCTTTCTTTCTTCACTCAAATTCCAAGTGTTCATTTTGTCAATCATTAACTTTTGCATATTTGAGCTTGCACTGGCTGGCACTACCAGACACTACCAATTTGATGTAATTAATTATTCCTTACAAGAGTCATGACCCGTTTGGATTGGGACCAAAGAGAACTAATTAAAGCTTATTAATAGCTTCAATAAGTGCTCTTTAGGGCGTAACCAAACGGGCTCTTAGTACCCTTTTCAAATATTGTACATTTCCTTGGTGTTTTTCTTTTACTCCTATGCGTGCTCTGCTTGTAATAACTTGAAGTTACTAACGCAGATAAGGTACCAAAATGTGACACGACTGTGCCACAGAAAGAGCATCGTGACAGTGAATGGTGAGTTTCCAGGACCTCGCATTGTTGCTAGAGAAGGAGATCGTCTTCTTATCAAAGTGGTTAACCATGTGCAGAACAATATCTCAATTCACTGGTAAGTAATAAACATTCTACTTTTGGTTCAGATCATAGTATCCACCGCTGACAGCCATCACTAATCACTCACCGAGAGTGAGAGTGCTCGTACTACGTGGTAAACGACTGACCACAGAGTATGCTCCATTCCTATGAACCAAAATCGAACTCCCGATTCTGTTATAATCATTCTATTTTGAAAACAAAATTGCTGCAGCCTTCAAGAATAATTGGTTTTACTTTACTAAGATTTGAGCATAAAAGTTACTTGTGTTAAAAACTTTTCAATCTTCGAAATAGGCATGGCATTAGACAGCTTCAATCAGGGTGGGCTGATGGACCAGCATATGTGACACAGTGCCCCATCCAAACAGGGCAAAGCTATGTTTACAATTACACCATCAAGGGTCAGAGAGGCACCCTCTTTTGGCATGCTCATATATCTTGGTTAAGAGCAACTCTTTATGGTCCACTCGTCATTCTTCCCAAGCACAATGCTCAGTATCCTTTTGTAAAGCCCTACAAGGAAGTTCCTATCATTTTTGGTAATGCAATTGCTAAGGGATTGAACCTTTGGTCTATCCATTTCATTATTTGAAAATGCTAGCTAATTAATTAATTTTTTATATTTTTTTCAGGAGAATGGTTTAATGCAGATCCAGAGGCAGTAATTTCCCAAGCCCTGCAAACTGGAGGAGGACCAAATGTCTCAGATGCCTACACAATTAATGGACTTCCAGGGCCATTGTATAACTGCTCTCAGAAAGGTATCAAGTTCTAATTAATACATGTTTCAGGGCTCATTGAGGATGTTTGAAAACGGAATCAAATCTCTATTATCAACTTGACATGGTTAAAATAAATTCTAAAAAAATGATGTTTTGGTGTGCTCGTAAAATTGATTTTATAAGTCGATAATTGAATCCACCAGACACATCAAATAGTTGTTTTAGTGTTAAGCATTTTCAATTTTGAGATTTTAAATTGAGCTTCATAACATTATGCTACAAAAACTTTTTTTTTATAAAGTTATTTCAACATAAATCACATAATTTTAACTCACATTTACCGTACGTAATTCTAGGTGAATCAGGTTTGTAAAAAGTCAATTCTGCTAAAGCTGATCCAAACATACACCGAGCTCATTCACTATTTCAGATACCATTTTCTGTCTTAGCTCAATGCCAATTAAAATGATAGGCTTCCTTATGCTTATGCAAGAGGTTATTCTATTTCTTCGCAGATACATTCAAGCTGAAGGTGAAGCCTGGGAAGATTTACCTTCTACGTTTGATCAATGCTGCCCTCAATGATGAGCTATTCTTCAGCATCGCAAATCACACCCTCACAGTTGTTGAAGCAGATGCAGTTTATGTGAAACCTTTTGTGACTAAAACCATTCTCATCACACCTGGCCAAACCACTAATGTTCTTCTCAAAACCAAACCCCACTACCCCAATGCCTCATTCTTCATGATTGCTAGACCATATGTGACTGGCCTAGGCAC
This sequence comes from Acmispon strigosus, assembly GCA_030819835.1. NCBI lineage: Eukaryota > Viridiplantae > Streptophyta > Magnoliopsida > Fabales > Fabaceae > Acmispon > Acmispon strigosus. Next base: position 12,704,837 of record JAUAMA010000004.1, on the reverse strand, counting down.
TTTTGACAACTCAACTGTTGCTGGTATACTGGAATATAAAATAAGAATCCAATCCAACAATACTGGTCATGATTCCGCTGCTAAACTGAAAAAGCTTCCACTCTTCAAACCTCTTCTCCCTGCACTTAATGATACATCCTTTGCAACTAAGTTCAGCAACAAACTCCGCAGCCTCGCGAGTGCGCGGTTTCCGGCTAATGTTCCCCAGAAAGTGGATAAGCACTTTTTCTTCACAGTTGGCCTTGGTACAAATCCCTGCAAGAACAAGAATAACCAAACTTGCCAGGGACCTAACAATGCAACTACATTTTCAGCATCAGTGAACAATGTATCTTTTATACTCCCAACCACTGCACTTCTTCAAGCTCACTACTCTGGGAAATCCAATGGTGTTTACACCCCTGACTTCCCTACCAGTCCCTTGCATCCGTTCAACTACACTGGCACCGCACCAAACAACACCAATGTGAGCAATGGGACAAAGGTTGTGGTTCTTCCATTCAACACAAGTGTGGAGCTTGTGATGCAGGACACTAGCGTTCTTGGTGCAGAAAGCCACCCTCTCCATTTGCATGGATTTAACTTCTTTGTTGTTGGACAAGGCTTTGGTAACTTTGATCCAAAGAAGAACCCCTCAAACTTCAATCTTTTTGATCCTGTTGAAAGGAACACAGTCGGTGTTCCATCTGGTGGATGGGTTGCTATCAGATTCTTGGCAGATAATCCAGGTTAGATACAGCAAAGTTTCATTCATAGTTACCATCAAATTTACATATTTGATCAAATTAATGTTTTGGTTCATTTTGTTGAACTGTGTTTTGCAGGGGTATGGTTCATGCATTGTCATTTGGAAGTGCACACCAGCTGGGGTCTTAGGATGGCCTGGGTGGTCTTGGATGGAAAACAACCACATCAGAAGCTGCTACCACCACCCGCTGATCTTCCCAAGTGTTAAACTTCAGCTTGAAATCACTTTCATTTGTTTCAAGATTTTGCCTTTATATAATTCAACATTTGGCAGTTGCTTCATTTAAAAAAAATAAAAATTATGAGAGTGGTCGCTTGAGTAGAGGTTAAGGGTGAACCTTTATTGTATCTTCCGATGAGAAATTTATTTATACAGGATCTCTTCACCGTAAAAGTTGTAATTCGTTCATTTGAGTGAAATTTTTTTATTCAAAGTTCATTATCATAACAATGTGTTAATTTTATTGATTAATAATTGTTGGTTCACAAATAGATTTGGTCGATTAGGAAATAGATTCGGTCGATCTGGAAGTCGTGTGATCGGCTGGAAAACCAGCTATGATTCCCTAATTAAGCGATTGCTCGAGGAGAGACTTTGTTCCTCAATATGAATTCCTAAAATACTCCAAAATTCTCTTTGTGCCTCGCTATTGAAGGACTTTTGAAAGGAGACTTAGGCTATGAACTAAGGTCTACTCTTAAAAAATGTAAACGGCTGAAAAGAGGTAAAGAAAATAATGGCTAAAAGCTGTAAATAGGCTGAAAGATAAATTATAGAAAGCGATAAAAAATTTAAATCGATGAAAAGCAAAGAGCTGAAATGTAAAATAAAGATAAAATGCAGGAAATTTGTAGATTTGATTGATTGATTGTCTGTGTTTGTACAAATTACCCTTCCTCTATTTAAAGAAGAAAATTGGCTAACTACCTAGCGGTTGGAAGGAACATGTGACATCCCACATTCTCCAATCATTACAAGTGTTTATAAAATCGTGGGGTATAATCGTTAGTCATCTTAGAGGCTTTGTTTCAGTCGTTCCCCATTGCATCTGCTAGCTCGTAATGACTTTCTCCTATTTTTGCGGGGACGATCCCACTAACTATTTCTACACGTGGAAAGCATCTAGAAGCCTGATTACTCATCCTACTTAAAGTTTAAGTTTCTGCACCTTCCTTGTATCTTGTCCGTGTACACTCGATTCTCCTTGGCCGATTACTTGTTCTGCCAATCAACTAGACCCACTCGACTCGGCTAACATTCTACTTGACTATGACCCTTGATCGACTCAAGTGACCCTTCGGCTTATAACTAGCCGTTACGGGTTTTTAGGTGCCAACACATCCCCCCCCCCCCCCCCCGCATTCTCGATATATCCGTTAGAGATGAATTAGAATGAACTAACGAATGACCCGGTTTACAAGGCCAAACCTTGTGGACTCAAAACCCTGCTTATTTGAATTTGACAGTTCTACTCATATTGGTTGCACAAGGATATAATCAACAAGAAGGAATTGACTACACAGAAACCTTTGCCCCTGTCGCAAGAATTGAAGCTATTCGCATTCTGTTGGCATTTGCATGTAGCACTCCATAAAGTTATATCAAATGGATGTGAAAAGTGATTTTCTGAACGGGTACATCGAGGAAGAAGTATACGTGAAGCACCCTCCAGGATTTGAAGATCCAGCTCTGCCAGACTACGTTTTCAAGTTAAGAAAGGCACTGTATGGACTAAAGCAAGCTCCACGTGCATGGTACGATCGTCTGAGTTCATTCCTGATGAACAATGGATTCTCAAGGGGTAGCATTGACAACACCCTGTTTAGAAGAAAGACATCCAAGGATTTTATCTTGGTGCAACTATATGTTGATGATATCATTTTCGGTGCTACTAATGAAGTTCTCTGTCAAGAGTTTTCCAAACTGATGCAAAGTGAATTCGAGATGAGTATGATGGGGGAATTGAAGTTCTTCCTAGGACTACAGATTAGACAGGAAGGCACCAGAACCTACATCCATCAGACAAAGTATATCAATGATCTTTTGAAGAAGTATTGCATGGAGAAAGCCAAAGCAATGGGTACTCCAATGCATCCTGGAACTGTACTAGATAAAGGTGACGAGTCAACTCCGGTCGACTCAACAAAATACAGAGGGATGATAGGATCACTGTTATATCCTGTTTTGCATTCATGTACTAAACACATTGAGATAAAGCATCATTTTATTCGTGATCATGTAGCTAAAGGCAACATTGACATCTCATACATACACACCGATGATCAATTAGCAGACATATTTACCAAACCCCTTATTGAAAACAAATTTTCCTGTCTTAGAGAGAGAATTGGAATGTTTCCTGCATTATAGTTTGCCTGCACTAAGTTCCTCTAAGTTCGTCTGCCCTAGTAGCCCCAACTATAAAAATCGATATTTACTCTAGCTCTGCATTTAAAGTTGAATAGTTGTGTCCTTTGATGAGTGGATATTATATGATGTTTTTAGGTAGTTTTTAGTCTTTTTATTTTATTATTTTTGAGTCACATATAGGTTTTTTGTTATTTTTATGTAGATTTTATATTTATTTTGCATTTTGCATGTAGTTTAAATTGGTGCTTCTAATCCTTGTTTACTAAGTTATACAAGACACAAGTATGACTAAAACATTTGAGCAGCGGCTGGCAAAGATCCGGGCTGAACGTGAAAAAGAGTATGAAAAAAAGAAGCATGATGCTTTCATTTTGATTGATGAACATTATGCTGATTTGGAGTGTAGACGCGCTAACGGATCTTTGTCCAATAGATTGCAAGAATGGGAAGCTTTAGTTGCTTTACAGGGAAGGATAGCCTGCATTTTGCGGAGGCAGCCAGTGGTTGAAATTGTGGTTGAAAGAGAGGAGGTGGAAGAAACCTCCATTGAAGAATTTGTCTTTGAAGAAAAATTGGAAGTGGAGGAAGAAGAACCTCAAGAACCAAGAACCTATGTCATAGGTTTAGAAGATCAAGGAAAAGGACAAGGGGAAATTTTCTTATCCCTTCCATTTGTAAATTTACTGTTGTTGCCTTGATTGCTGAAAATTTATTTGGCACCATGATGTTTTTGTGCGAAAATTTGCATGATTTGTGGGGTCTAATGAATTTTGTAACAGACCCTGCTTGTGAATTGATTAGTGAAAAGTCTACCAAAGACTATAACATTGGGGCTTCTTGGGTGACAACCCAAGTGCTTATTTTATTTTTATGTGTTGAATAAATAGCTGCAGGAACCCCCAACACTCAGGCGTTGAAGGGGCCAACGCTCATGCGTTGAGCCCCTGGAATCCCAGCCTCTTGGGGGCCACCAACGCCCAGGCATTTTCCCCCCAACGCTCATGCGTTGAGGCTCGGGCAGGTCAATATTAGCTTGTTTTTTGGTTTCAGTTATTTTGTTTTATTTATTTTTTGAATAAAAGAGCCGGTTGGCAAAGATGGAAGTAGGTTCTGGAGGAGCTGGTGATGAGGAAGATCCCATGAATACCTGAACTTGACCAGTGTAGTGTTTTCATTGTTGTTTTGAGTTTTTATTTTTTTTTTGAGTTTTATTTCCTTTTAGTTTTTATTTTTCTTTTTAGTTTAAGTATTTTAATTTTTAAAATTGGAGTCTTGCATGTAGGATAGATTGAGTCAATTATTCTTACTCCTATTTATCATGCCATGTTTGCTTAACTCTCAAGTAGTCACCCTTGCTAGTGTTTTGGAAAAAATGATACATCTATTTTTTTTATGCTGGGTAGAGTTGCATGTTGTTAGGGGTTGTGAATGGATCCTTGATTTCTAAGCACTAAATTGATCATGTTTTTGAGTTCTAAAAATGGTACACTTACCCTATCTTTTCTGAGTACGTAGAGTGACTCTGTATTATTTGTGCTTGTACTTATCTGCCTTGTGTTACATTTTGACTTGATTTGTGCATACTTTGTTATTTTGAGAGAGATTTTAGGAATTTTTGAGAACTCAGAACTTGATATTGATTTGTATCATTTTCCCTTAGTAGCCCCTGTTGAGCCTTGAGTCTATTTCTTTGGAGCCTACTGTAAACACCCCAATTTTCCCCTAGTTTCTGTTAAGTTAGTAGTATTTTAGCTAAAAGTCCAAAAAAGTAAAAATCACAAAAATGGTAAAATCTAGAGAAATACCAAAAAAAAAAAAAAAACTCCTGATACCAAAATGCAACAAGTTGGGAGAGAAGAACAAAAGCAAAACACCAAAAATCAGAGCACCAAGCAACTAAAGCTTCCCATTCTTGCAATCAATTGGGCAAAGATCTATTAGCACGTCTACACTCCAAATCAGCATAATGTTCATCAATCAAAATGAAAGCGTCATGCTTCTTTTTTTCATACTCTTTTTCAAGTTCAGCCCGGATCTTTCCCAGCCGCTGCTCAAATGTTTTAGCCATAGTTGTGTCTTGTATAACTCAGCAAACAAGGATTAGAAGCACCAGTTTAAAACAATAGAAAATCAGAAGAAAAAAACAAAAGAAAAACTTTAAATAAAGAAGCTAAAGTCTAAATCAATAAACCTATCCCCAGCAACGACACCAAAAACTTGGTAACCAATCCGCAAGTGCATGGAGGTTATCGTGTAATATAAAAGATATCGTTTCCACAGGGATTGGAATTGATTTTGGACTTTAAACTTTATCGTTAGAGCAGAAAATAAAGAGATATATTTTGGTTGTTATTGTAATTGTGATAATATGAAGCAAGAAGAAATAAAACTATGATAAAAATAACACTCGGGTTTGAGTTTCACCTAACCAAAGGATGTCTCTTACAAACTGAAAAATCATATGAACTCAGAAATCGTTCTTAGGTGCTTTAGCCTAGGATTTCTATTTGTTAATGCCTTAATCAAATAGAACTTTCAATTACAAATACCAAACCTAATACCTTAGTGTTTAGTTAATCCAATTGAAGCATTAGTTTTCTTAGTTCTGGCCAACACAACAAGTTCCCACCCTTATACCGTTGTGCAAGAAATAAGCATGATTAACTTGTGTGCCCCAAGCATAATTAACATGGGGAGAAGATACAAAGAACAAAGACTATTATTCATATGAAAACAGAGGTTTAAAACATAAATGGAGAAACGATTCACTACAAACCGAAATGCTAGAAAGTACTAGCCAAGCATGGCTAGATTAAACATAAAGCAAAAAACATAAACCCGGATACAAGGGCTCCAAAAGCCTCTTACAAGTTTAAGAACCAACCTACAAAGGAAGGAACTCAGCCAAGTATAAGGTTCCAAGGATGATACAAAAGAAAAGCTAAAAACCAAATTCATAACTAAACTGCCAGCAAGCCAACGCTCAAGCGTTGGCGTTCAGACAGAAAGCAAATGCATGTGCGTTGGCGTTCCAACGCTCAGGCGTTGGGAGCACGGCAGACTCCTCATTTTCTAGTTCTTAACCTTCTCTTTTGATTCGTTTAATCTATGCTAATCTATATGCAAATGCAAAAATAAAGTGAAAACTCTAACAAAATGAAATAAAAACTATATGAGACTCAATAAAAGTAAAATAAAAAGAAAGAAAAAGATAGCAAAAACATCATATAAAATCCAGTCATCAAAATGCAAAATAAAACAAAAACTCAAACAAAACATAAATAAAACCTATGTGTGACTCAATTTTAATAAAAGAAAATAAAATAAAAAAGAATGTAAAAAGACCAAAATACCCCCAGCTTCAGCATCGCCGCCAGCGGCCTCCTCTTCATTATCCTGGTCGTGTTCAGAATTCTTGCCCTCATCTTCAAAAGCCTGAGCGTCTTGAGCCCCTTGATCTGCACCTTCAATTAAGTCAGGGTCCTCGGGGGTGGGGATGAATTTAGGGTCGGGCGACTCGACGAGCTTTCCATCCTTGATCACCATCCAGATACCAGTTTCACCAATAGGGAAATGAGGATCGATAGGGCGACCTAGGCTCGGGTGGCCAAGAACCCTAAGGCGAGCTGGGTGGCGCTCTTCTCTTTGTCTGTCTTTAGCAGACGGTCTTATTTCTTTAGTCGCTCCTCCATCAAGCTAACTTTGGTTACGGAACCAATAAGCTCTTGGGCCTGAGCTTCCAGTGCTTTCTTGTTAGCGACCCAGAGGTTTCCAGATTCAAAGAGGCGTTCTTGGATGTCGGCGTTCTTCTTCTGCAACCTCTCGATGGCCGAATGGTACTCGAGGTGCTCCTCACCGATTTTTCTTGTATGTTCACTGAAACTGGCCATAATGTTAGCCGACTCCAACATCTTTTGGACTGCTTGGGAGGTGGCAAACTCCGCCCCCATGTTATGGAAGTTTTCCCCAGAATTGTTGAAAAATATAGTTCTGACGAAGGTAAGGTCATCAAAGTCTGGGCTTAAAACATCATTCCTGGGCCGAGCTTGCCCTCGGCTTGACGACTCACCTCTGGTCGGTCGGATGAAGAAGCTATTGAAGGTATTAGATATGCAAAAACGATTCACTCATTTAATTAATCATTTGATTGCTCTTGGTAGACAATTTTCAAACAGTGATTTGAACATGAAAGTTCTAAGATCACTTACAAGAGTATGGCAACCAAAAGTAACAGCCATCTCAGAGAAGAAGAGTTTATCAAAAATGACTCTCGCAACTCTTTTTGGAAAACTCCAAGAACACGAGTTGGAATTGAATCGTTTGGAAGAAAATGAACAACATGAGAAGAAGTATCGATCCATTTCCCTAAAAGCAAAAGAAAGCATCAAAGAAGATTATGATGCGGATTCTGAAGAAGAAGATAATTGGAATGTGAATCTTCTAGTAAAGAATTTTGGAAAGTTTCTTAAGAGAAAAGGTGTGAAATTCAACAACAACAAATCTTTCCAAAAGAACAATGAATCATCTTCCTCTCAAAAGATCACATGTTTCGAATGTGGCAAACCGGGACACTTCAAGTCAGATTGTCCAAATCTTCAGAAGAAGAAACATGGTCTAAGAGAGAAATTCGAGAAAAAGGATCAACCCACACGAAGAGCATATTTGGCTTGGGATGATAATGAAGTTAGTTCATCATCAGACTCTAATAAAGAAGAAGCATAAGTTGCTTTGATGGCCTCACATGATTCAGATGTTGAAGATTCCCAGGTTAGTGATAATTCTATATCTTTTCATGATTTAAAGTTTACTATGGAAAATATGTTTAAATTATGTCAAGAATTTTCTAAAGTTAGCACTAGGCAAAATGAGTTAATTTCATCCTTAGAAAGTAAGTGTAGAACTTTACAAGAAGAACTAGATATAGTAAAATCTAAGTTAGACATTACTCATAAATGCACTAAGTGTAGTTCTTTAGAAGAAAAGATAGAAAATCTTCAACAAAGAGTTAATAACTTCAATAAAGGAAAACAGAAGTTAGATGATATCCTAAGACAAAAGAGGTTAGGAAAACTGTGTTTGTAAAACCAAACCATATGTTAGGATCTTCTAGTAACAGTAAGATTAATCGTGTTAGGAGTACAAACAATAGGAAGAATAATCAAAATAGACCTCCTAAGAAGATCCATTCCTCTCCTAGACAAACCTCTAGTTACAATCATTACTCTTGTACTTATTGTAACAAAATAGGACATACCCCTAGTAGATGTTACTACAAACATGTAGGAGTACCAAATAAGGAGTACATTTGGGTTAGAAAGGATGTTAACTTAGAAGGACCCAAAACTTGTTGGGTTCCTAATACCCATGTCTGAACTTTTTCATGTAGGTGTGTATGAAAGCAGCAAAGGATTTATGGTATCTTGATAGTGGCTGCTCATCACACATGACAGGAGACAAAACCAAGTTTTCTTTTCTTATACCTAGGGCAAAAGGTTTTGTCACATATGGTAACAATCAAAAGGGAAAGATACTCGGTATTGGAAGAATAGGCACACCCCCTCAAACAGTCATCGATAAAGTTCTTTACGTTGATGGTTTTATGCATAATCTTCTGAGTATCAGTCAACTATGTGATAAAGGTTTGAAAGTTGGTTTTATTAATGATATATGTGCAGTAAAAGATGTGAAAACTAAAGAAATTAAGTTTTCTGGGTATAAAGTAAACAAAGTCTTCATGATCTCCTTGGATGAAATTCCACAAAACGTAAGATGTCTTTTAGCCAAGAACAATAGTGATTCATGGCTATGGCATAGAAGACTTGTTCATATACACATAGATCACTTAAACAAACTAGTCAAGCATGATCTAGTTGTTGGGCTTCCAAAGATAAGATTCGAAAAAGACAAGCTTTGTGATGCATGTCAAAAAGGGAAGCAAACTAGAATGTCTTTCAAACCAAAGAACATAGTTTCGACTTCAAGGCCCCTTCAATTGCTACATATGGATTTGTTCGGACCTTCAAGAACAAAAAGCCTCGGAGGTAACTTCTATGCACTTGTTATTGTTGATGATTTCTCTAGATTTACATGGACGTTATTCTTGCCTCATAAGAATGAAGCCTTCAATGCATTCAAGAGATATGCAAGGCTAGTTCAAAATGAGAAGTCCTTAAAGATCTCTTCTATTAGAAGTGATCATGGTGGAGAATTTCAGAATCAACAATTTCAAGAACTATGTGATGAGAATGGAATATCACATAATTTCTCTACTCCGAGAACACCAAAACAAAATGGTGTTGTAGAAAGGAAGAACAGGTTACTTGAAGAATTAGCAAGAACCATGCTAAGTGAGTCAAGCCTTCCTAAATATTTCTGGGCTGATGCTGTAAGTACTGCTTGCTATGTTTCCAATAGAGTTCTTATTAGGCCTATATTGAAGAAAACCCCCTATGAACTCCACAAAGGAAGGAAACCAAATATCTCTCATCTACATGCTTTTGGATCAAAATGTTTTGTTTTGAATAATGGAAAGGAAAACCTTGGTAAGTTTGATGAAAAATCAGATGAAGGTATATTCCTTGGTTATTCTTTAACAAGCAAAGCATATAGAGTCTTTATCAAGAAAACTCTATCTGTGGAAGAATCCATACATGTCTCTTTTGATGAATCTAAATCTTCAATAGAAGATAAAGTAAATCTTCCAGATAATGAAGAAGAAGACATCATTGTCAATGAAGATTCTCAAAAGGATGAAGATCAAAATCCAATACAAGAAGAGCACATTGAAGATGATACTTATCAACTTCCGAAGTAATGGAGAACCCATAGGGATCATCCAGTTGATAATATTATTGGTGATATTTCTAGAGGCGTTTCTACAAGGCTACGCTTAAATGATTCAGTTCTGAATATGACCTTTGTCTCTCAAATAGAACCATCAAAAGTAAATGATGCTCTGGAAGATGAGTATTGGATTGTAGCAATGCAGGAAGAACTAAACCAATTTGAAAGGAATCAAGTTTGGGAACTTGTTCCAAAGCCTAGTGATAAGCATATTATTCCAAAGCCATGTGCACTCACCTGACTTGCTGATGGGAATGCCTCGGCACACTGGACAAAATCGCCAGTTGGAGGGCGAGCCCAAGGTAAGGCGGAGGGGCGTTCGTAGACACCCTTTGCCTTCAATGATTCAAGAACGGTGTCTCGTGGGCTTGTGGGCTTGATGGAATTTAATAGGTGAAAAACAAAATTCTGACACGATGTGCCTTTATACTTCCAGCACGGTCCTAGATCATTTATGCAATCGCAATTCGTTTCAACATGTTATATGTTTATTACGCCATGTTGGTGACTTATACGCATTATATATTTATTACGCTATGTGGGTGACTTACGTGCTTTATAGTCTTAGGGGATCCACCTCTTTCCAATAGAAAGTGCGTATACGTGTCTTTTAGAGCGCTAGTTACATTGTTTCTGCTAAAGTGACTGCCCATGCACATTGGTCGAAACCGCCAGTTGAAGGGCGAACCTCGAGGTGGAACAATGAGGGTCATTTAAGATACGCTTTGCCTTTAATGCTTTAGGCACGGTGTCTTGTGGGCTTGTGGATCGGGTGGGCCGCCCCTCCCCCAGGGTCGTCCACCCTCTCATTCTCCCATTTAAGGGCGAGCAAAGCACGCGTCAAGAAGAGCTTGTTGACCGCCCTCTAAGGTGCATCATTAGAGCCCTCGCAATTAACGAGAGTGCACTAAAACATAGGATGCACCCATTTGTAGCTAGTACTATCATATGGGTCTCTCGGCCAATGATTTAACAGGCCCATAAATGGCCTCTTTTAGGAATCTAGGGTTTTTTCCCTCCCCTATCAATAGGGGTGATGTGTTGTAAAAGACAGTTTTTTTCACTTTCACTAAATGCAAGAGATTCATCTCCAGATTTGTCCATTTACTCTCCTAGGATTTTCTGCTAGATCATTTAGTGTTTTAGCTTAGACTAGAGACAGAAATGTAATTAAATTAATAAGAATGCACATATACTAAAACTATATTAATAAGTATTTATACTAAATTTTATAATAATAAGAACACCTATCCCTTGGGTTCGATCTTTTTACTACGCGATAGTTAATCGTACACTTGCGATTTCGCTATCATCCTTTCAAATAGATTACTTACTGAACACGCATAAATTAATGCTGATGCCCTTTTATCTCTCATCATTTAATGCTTTCAATTCAGCTTTATTATTCATCATGATTTTGACGATATCGAGAAAATGTTTACACTTTCAAAAAATGAAAACGAATGGAATTCCAAATGTGTTTCCAATACCAACCCTAACATCTTCATACTTTATCTTAAACACTCTATCTTCCTTGTACTTGTCCTTGCCTCTGTACTCACTTCATCTACAGAAAACATGGCTCCCAGTAGACAGAAACATCCGAAGACTCAGGAACTCCTTAGCGAAGATGAATATCAGATTGTCAAGACTCAAAAAGAATCTATCATCCAAAATCGCAAACAGCAAGTCTCCGGAATTGGTCCTGTGAGGATCGAACATCTAGGCGACAGAAAGCTTGTCACTCCTAGATATCTTGATCTAAGACTATTTCAACATGAAAAGGTTGCAGGTCTTGATCTATTGCTATCTCAGAACTGGGGAAATCTGTTCGATATCTCCACAACTTCAGCACTCTCTCCCCTTATGAAAGAATTCTATGATTGTTCCATCAAGGTTAACCCTAACCACATCCGAACACGATGCTTACGGCAAGTAATAGACATTCAGTCTCGTGATGTGTCTGAGTCTTCAGAGTCATTGTCAAGTTCAATAGGATTATCAATATTTGGAACTTTAAACAATGAATGTCTACAGATGTATGTCTACAGGCTCTTGGTTTCCCCTTTTGCTTCAAGGCCGGTCTGTGGCTTCCCCCTGGATGTCATGACCACCAGATTACTCCATCCTTGCCATCATGTGGCATGTTCTTCCACTTCGATTGGCAGCTGGTTGTCTCTGGAGTTACTCATGTCGCTTCCATCCCTCTTCATTTGGCTGGTCGGGTTGATCCCTTAGTCCTGAAGTTCAAGACCTGGACATTGGTACTCCTTCCTATGATGCCCTCAGCCCTGAAGGCTCCTGGTCTTGGTTGGCACTGCATTACTCCATCCCCACTCATTCCTACTGTGGCATTCTTCACTACAATTCTGCCATCGCTCCCTACCTCGCCGCCGGTTAATGTCATCCCCGGTTCCGACTCTGATGACATTCGCACCATGGTCTTCATGTTTGATCAACGCATTGAAGCTGTTCATACTCGCTCTTCCCAAGAACGGCGTGTTCTTCATCAAGATGTGCATGCTCGGCTTAACAATATGTAGCACCACCTCACTATCAAAATGGATGCTCGCTTTGATCGCCTGCAAGACACTATGGCCCTACTTCTTGGGCACTCAAAGCCATCCTCTTGACTCTTACTTTTATTGTTCTCTGTCTTCTTTAACTTTCTATGTTCTTAATTGCTACTTTAGTTTCTGTTTTTCTCCTATGCATTACTCTATCTATGTTTTGATAATGCCAAAGGGGGAGAAGGTATATCTAAAAATGAAAAAGAAGAGAGCATAAATTTAGGGGGAGCAGTCTCATAAACGAATCTTGAACTGAGGGGGGGGGGGGGAAATCATAAAAATATATTACTCTCATTTTTAAGGAAATTGTCATTATCAAAAAGGGGGAGATTGTTAGAATCAATCAATTTAATGAGTTACTATATTTTGATAAATAACAATTTCGCTAAGTGTTGCTGACTTCTTCAAAGTTTTCATATTCAGGAACAATTGTTAATTGGAGATATACTGCGAGGATTTCGACAAAGAATTATCAAAAGCAAATTGTCAAGTAAAGGACAATAGCGAAATCCGTCCGCCTATGTGAATCAGTCTACCACTAGAGAGAGTCCGTCCGCCTGTGATGAACGTCTGGTTGATCAGTTACTGAATTTATGAAGAATGTTGAGTTGACTAAAGCAATGATTGAAGACTCGTGCAAAACGAAATGTCCTGAAGGTAATCGTTTGTTCAACCCAAAGATGAGCTGTCGTGCACCTCGTGGTTCTTCAGAACATTAATGGCGAAAGGGACAGAGTTAAGCGCCTCATTCCCTGAAGATTCAAATCCTCTGACATTCCTTAATTCAAGCTACTTTTACTGAATTAGCGGCGATACCTTCTGATCATCGTATCTCCCCAACGGTCAAATTCAAATATTCTGGTCAGAGCATTAATGACACAATTAGCTGTAAGGCATGAGCATTAATTGTAGACTCTATGGGTCGAGGCAAAATGCATCACCAGACGATACCGTCTTGCATTGTTGAAGAAACATTCATGATCTGGCAAATTGCAACAGCAGATGCAAAAGTATCCGTTACTCACAATCAAGCAGAAATTCAAACAGAACTATTTTGAAGATCTTCAGCAAAGCTTCCAGTGATCATCCTACTGAAGATATAAATAGTGGACTTAGCATCAGCTTTAACTTGGAGACTTTTACACAATCAAAGCATTCAAACTTTCCAAGTCTATCTACGATCAAACAAGCTTTAAGCCAAAACACTCAGCAACCCCCAACTTATATATTCTCTGAGTTCTGTCGCCAACTAGTGTGAAGCTCTTTACAGAGTGAAAAGCTCTTATCCTTTCTCACACAAGCCCTTCAGAGAACCAACTTGTTTATCATCTCTGAATTCTGTTCTTCACATTTTCTACCCACTCTTACTGAACAGATTTTGTAGAAACCAAGTTTTCTTGTAAAAGAACTGGGAGGTGTCCTTTCTAACACTCGAGAGAAAAAGGAGAAGTCCTACTAGAATACTTGTAAAGGAGTAGTCCTCAGAATACTGGGAGAAGTCCCTGAGAACACTTGTACTATTTTGTTTAAATAGTGAAAATCTTGGTGAAGCCAAGGACTGGACGTAGCCTTGTCGATTAAGGGGGTGAACCAGTTTAAACATCGTGTGTGTGCTTTATCGTTCAAGTTGTAGGTTTATTTCCGCTGCACTTCTTTGACAAACGTTTTTGAACTTATAATAGCTATCTCGCAAAAAGATTTATAAAAATCACACACACAATTCAAACCCCCCTTTCTTGTGTGGTTCTATTACTATCATATCACTCTTAGGAGTGGTAAGATTATGCCCGGAAGGGTGGTTGAGATTGAAAAAGAAGTTAACTGTGAGGAAAAAGAGAAAGAGAGGAGTGTGCTTACTAAGGACAATGCTGAAAATGTTTTTGAAAATGAGAAAATTTCCCCTTCTAAGAAATTTGGTAAGGTTCCATTTGCAAAGGCTTTGAAGTTGAAAGATATCTTATCTAAAAGGAGGAAATTAAGTGAAGTTGAAGAGACTGTGTTGTTAACTGAGGAATGTTCAGCTATTGTTTCAAGAAAGCTTCCCCAAAAATTGAAAGTTCCGGGGGGCTTTACTATACCTGTTGACATTGAGGGGTTACCAAACGCAAAAGCTCTTTGCGATTTGGGAGCAAGTATAAACCTCATGCCGCTCTCCATGTTCAAAAAGTTGGACATGGGAGAGGCCACTCCTACTCTCATGTGTTTGCAGTTAGCAGACAGGTCAATTAAATATCCATATGGAGTTGCTGAGGATGTGCTTGTGAGGGTTGACAAGTTTGTCTTCCCGGTAGATTTTGTAATTTTGGACATGGAAGAGGATTCGAAGGTACCGCTAATTCTTGGGCGACCATTCCTTGCTACAGGGAATGCCAAGATAAATGTGGCAGAAGGTCTCCTATCTTTGAAGGTAGGAGATGAAAAGGTTAAGTTCTCAGTGTTCCGGACTCTTAAGCATTATGAGTCTGAGGAAGAAGATGATTTCAATGATTATGTGTTCACCAAAAGAAGAAAAACTTCCCCTAATTGATTAAAAGGGAAGGGTCTATCTCGGACCTTAACAATGAGCTGGTTGGGAGACAACCCAACTTAGGACTAGTTTAAATTATGTCGTTAATTTTCTGCATATTATTGTAAAAAAGGAAAAAAGTTATTTTGTTTTGCTGCAGGAGGGGCCAACGCTCAATCGCTGGAGGCCCCCCTGGGTGAGTTTGCACCCAACGCTCAAGCGTTGGGGGGGCCAGCGCTCAAGCGCTAGGCCTCTGTAATCTTCACTACTTCCAGTTATGCCCAACGCCAAGGCGTTGGGGGGCTAGCGCTCATGCGCTAAGCCCCTGGAATTCTCCCAGTTTTAATTTCATTTTCCAACGCTCAGGCGTTGGAATCCCAACGCTCAGGCGTTGGAATCCCAACGCTCAGGCGTTGGAATCCCAACGCTCAGGCATTGGGACTTTCTTGGCCAGTGTTTTCAAAAGCTTCCAGCACTCAAGCGTTGGAAAGCCAACGCTGAAGCGCTGGAACTCAGGCAGTTTTTCTGTTTTTATTTGTCTTTGTGTTTTCTTTGTACATAAATAATTCTGTTTTGTGCCCACCAGCTTTTGAAAATATGTCAATGGGATTCTTGAGTTCTTCCCTTGATTTTATAATTGGTGTGATCTTTTGATCTTTGGGAACTCAAGAACCCTTGTTTGTTTTAGGTGGGCACATTTCCAACCCTTGGACTTGTTTTTGAAAGAGGAATTAGGTTTGAGACTAACAAGTCTAAAAAAGCTATTTCTTGAAGACTCTTGTTTGTTTAATTTTGCAGGAAAGGCACCAAAGAGTAAAATCCCTCTGAAGTGGGAATGAGCAAAGAAGAAATTACAATGAGGTTCCTTGGACTATTTGTGGAAGAAAACTATTGTACCAGCTTTTAGTTTTTCTTTTTGGATAATTTTTAGTTTTAATTTTTCTATTTTTATTTTGCTTTTAGTTTTTTTTTTAAATTGCATGAGTCTTGAGTACTTTTTCCAGTTATTTTGCTGCTACTGCTTGTGTGATGTTTTATTCAGTGAACTTATTTTTCTTTTGAAAAGATAATATGTTTTTGAATGCGGTCTAGGATTGCATGATTCTAGGATTAACTGAAATCTTGATTGAAAAGTTTTGGCAAAGTTTTTCTGAGTTCGAAAAGGAGTACCACTTACTACAATATTTTCTGAGTGTTGAGAACTCTGGATGCATGACTTGTAAAAAATTTCTGCCTTGTGTTGCATATTGGTTGAGTCTTTGTTAACTTTGTGAATTTGTGAAGAGATTTTAGGCATTTTTGTAAACTCAGAGTTTTGTTTGGAAAAAGGAAACATCCACTAGTAGCCCCTTTGAGCCTTAAAAGAGTCATTTTATTGGAGCTTACTTTGTGTGATACTTTAAGTGGTTAGTGTGATTCATAAGCTGAAAAATACTAGAGCTATGTATGTTTAGGTTTCTCTCTTAAAAATAATATAAGGTATGTGCCTTAGAAAAAAAAAAAGAAAAAATTATAACGAAGTAGTAGGCTGAGAAAGAGTATGAGGGTAGTAAAATTCAATTCATTCATCCCATACATTCCACTACTTTTTTCAAAAAAAAAAAGAGAAAAAAATTGAGAGAACCTATGTGTTGTAATTGATAGAGCTCATGTCCAAAAAGAATCACCTAGCATGAATTCTGAGTCAAGCCAATAGAGTTGCCAAGTTTTTTTGAATCCATACCTTGTATAACCTTTGGCCAAGTTTCAACCTTCAAAAATCTCTTCTAAAGTTACATAGTGCATAGTTCCAACTTTGATTTGAATGATAGGCAGAATTTTTGAGCTTTCATGTTTTTCATTGAGGATATCTTTTATGAGCAGAATTTGATGAACTCAACATGTTGAAAGTGGCAAGCTTAACTCTCTTGATCAAGTTTTTGTGAAACATGCATGCCTTCCAAATCCGCCGTGCTTTCTTGAAAATTATCATGTTCTAATTAGATAAAACTTTTTCTAAAGTCGAGGACAAGTTTTTCTTTAAGTTTTGTCGCTTGAGGACAAGCTGTCGTTGGGTATAGTGGTGTGATGACTGGATTTTGTATGATATTTTTAGGGTCTTTTTAGTCTTTTTATTGTTATTTGTTAGTCTCGTATAGGTTTTTTATTCTTTCTATTTAGATTTTCTATTTATTTTGCATTTTGCATATAGATTAGCTTTTATTTGTTTTTCAAACTTTATTCTATATTTTTAGGAATTTTTATAGTTATTTTTATATTTTAGGAAAGCTGGTAGAATTAGTCATTTTTGTCCAGGGACCAAATTGTAAAGTCTCAGGAAAGGAAGGGCCAAAGTACAAAAGTTCAGAGATTGAGGACTGGAAGTGGAGTTTAAGGAACATAAAGGTCCAGAAGTGAAGTGCTAATAAAGAGAGGACCAAAAGTGAAAAGCAAGAATATGAAGCATCATCTCTAATTTGGCACATGTAAAAAATGATGATTGAAGGCTTAATGGTAGTGGGGAGGCTGTTTCAGAAGTTAAGAGGAAGCATAGTGGAGGCCATTGAAGGCATTGAAGATCCACTAACATGAAGAAGAGCAAAACAGCAAGAAGTGCAATCAGCAGACGAGCTAACGCTCAAGCGTTGGAAGCCCAACGCTCAAGCGTTGGCACTCTGACTAGGATCCAAGTCCGCAATCCTGCCCAACGCTCAAGCGTTGGCAGCCAGCGCTCATGCGCTAGGGCTCTGTTTGCAACGTCTGGGATTAATAGGACCCAGCGCTCAAGCGCTAGAAGGCAGACTTTTTGCTATAAATAGGGCCTTTTGCTTCACTTGTAAAACACACCTTCATTTCAGAATACAAAAAGTATTCTTCTTTCTCCCTTAAGAGCATTGTTCCTGAGAATTGTAGGAAGCCATTCTTGAGTTCCTAGTCCAGGGTAATTCAATGTTTCTATCAGCAATGCTTGGCTAATTTCTTTTTAAGTTCTTGGGTTGTTTGAGCTTATATTTTATGTTTTAGTTTTCTTCTTCTTTTCTTCTGAATAATATTACAAGTTCATGTTTTATTTCCTTGTTCTTCATTTCATCTTGATGTACACAAGTGTTTAAACTTACTTCTTATGTCAATGGATATTGGTAAGTAGTAAGGGAAATAGGATTTAAAAGAAGCAATATGACATATCACTAAGGAATTAGGATAGACTTTGCTTTATGTTGGCCTGAACTCTATCTTCATCTTCTTCTTTAATTAACTAAATTGCAAGGAATTGAGTTTAGTATTTAGGAAGAAAGGTCTATAAGTGTAAGGAATTAACTTGTAGAAACCATAGGCTAAAGCATCATGAACCTTTGTTTTAAAATTCAGAAATAAGGTAGAAGTTGCTAGCAAATTTTATAAGTTATGTAATTCAACCCAAGTGCTTAGTTTCCATCATCATCTGGTCTCTATCTATTTATGCTATTTCTAGTCTTTGCTCTAAAACAAACCAAAATCAATATCAATATTTAAATTTCAGCACAAGTTCTAAATAAATTAATAATTGGACACCTATCCCTTGGGTTCGATATCTTTTATATTACTTCGATAATCAACCGTGCACTTGTGGATTTTGCTATCAAGAGGAACAGAGACTGGAACCACGGGAGGTGGATAAGTGCATGACTCCCTTAGACTCAGAGTCACCAGTATGATTCTGAATGCGGTTGCGACAAGTAAGCCCATGTTAGGGACTGCGAACCATTTGGGAGAGAAAGCGGGTTCTCCACGAGCAAGCCTTAGTGCCATAGCCACATCCTCAAGATGTTCTTCAGACTCGAACGTGCCTCTGTGCAGAGACCGTCTGGTAGAGAGTTCTTCAAGCATTGTTTTTCTTATTTCTGGCCAGTCATCTTCACTTCTGCCAAGCCATTGGGCAATGAACCTGTAACCGCAATTACCATCGTCCTCCACATCAACAATGTCTTCCACATACTTGTGAAATACGGGTGGCACGTGTGGAACATACTTTTCAAGGGTGGTTGATGGTTGAGCAGTTTCTGGAATAGACTCCATAATAGGCTTCTTGATGTTCTTTACCAAAGTTGCTACTGGCATAGCATCTTCAGCATCTTCTGAGGAAGGCGTATCTTGTTTAGTGGTGGTGGTGGTTGTTGTTGCTTGGTATTTCTTTATCAGACGTCTTCGTTTCGGTTTGGGGGCGGGCGAAGACTCTATTTCTGTAACATTACCAGAATCAGAGATTTGATATTGTTCAGAAGGTGGAGGAGCCATAGCAGAAGTATCCCTCTTTGCTCTCGAGGTTTTGGTTTTTGGAGGAGGTGGGCTTGCCTCGTTGGTTTGTACTGTTTGGTCGTTGTTGCGACATTTCTTTTCCCAGTTTGTCAGCAGATTCTCGGGAACTTCTGAGGTGTCAATGTTTAACCTCATCTTTTTGACATACCCAAACTTGATGGGGGTAGGGTAGATGTAGTCGTGTGCGATGAACTCTTTTTCTTCTTTTTCTCTGTTTATGAGCTTCTTCTTTCCCATCATGGCAGTAATAAGTGCGCCATACGGGAGGTTAGATATTGGATTTCAAGAGTGTTTTCCATATGATGCAAGATCAAGTATGGAAGGTTGATCTTCTGCATGTTCATCATCTGGTAAAGAGCCCAGTGAGATAGTTTGTTGACCAGATCACGATGATAGTAATAAAACCACACAAGAAAAGGGGGGTTTGAATTGTGTGTGTGACTTTTTAAAACTTTTTCACAATATAGTTATTATTAGTTCGAAAACGTTGAATAATATGTGCAGTGGAAATAAACTTAGAGCTTAAAGAATAAAGCACACACAATATTTATCCTGGTTCACCCCCTAAATCGACAGGGCTACGTCTAGTCCTTGGCTATACCAAGATTTTCACTATTTCAACAGAATAGTACAAGTGTTCTCAGGGACTTCTCCCAGTATTCTGAGGACTACTCCTTTACAAGTATTCTAGGACTTCTCCTTTATCTCTCGAGTGTTGGACAGGACTCCTCCCAGTTCTTTTTTTCAAGAAGACTTGTTTTCTACAGGAATCTCTTCACAAAGAGTGGGTAGAAACTATGAAGTTCTAAAATCGGAGATGGTATTCAAATTGGTTCTCTGAAAGGCTTATGTGAGAAAGGATAAGAGTTTTCACTCTGTAAGGGATTTCACACTAGTTGGCGACTAAACTCAGAAAATGAGAAGGCTAAAGTTACTGAGTGTTCTTGACTAAAGCTTGTTCAAATTGTAAACTAACTTGAAAGATTTGAATTCTTTGATAGTTTATGAGTCGCCAAGTTGAAGATGATGCAGAGACCACTATTTATATCTTTAGTAGGACGATAACTAGGAGCTTTAATAAAGATCTTCAAAAATAGTTCCGTTGAATTTTTGCTTGATTGTGAGTAACGGATACTTCTGTATCTGATGTTGTGGTATGCCAGGTGAAGAATGTTTCTTCAACAGATAGAGAGCGGTATCGTCTGGCGATGCTTTTGTTCTGGTTGATAGAGGCTACAATTAATGCATATGCATTACAGCTAATCCAGTAATTAATGCTCTGATCAGAAGATTTGAATTTGGCCGTTGGGGAGATACGATGATCAGAAGATATCGCCGTTAATTCAGCAAAAGCAGCTTGAATTAAGGAATGTCAGAGGATTTGAATCTTCAAAGAATAAGGCGCTTAATTCTGTCTCTTTCGCCATTAATGCTCTGAACCACCAAGAGATGTATGACAACTCATCTTCAGTTTGAGCAAACGATCACCTTTATGCTAATTCTTTTTGCACAGGTCTTCAATCATTACTCTTTAGTCAACCCATGTGTTCGTCAGTGATTAAGCCGGACGGTCTTTGCAGGCAGACGAACTTTTCTCTGAAGGCAGACTCATTTCTCATAGGCGGACAGTTTCTTCACTTGCTTTTTGATAATGTTTTGTCGAGATCTTTGCAGCATGTCTTCAGTTCATAAGTGTTCCTGAATATGAAATCTTTTAAGGAAGTCAGTAACACTTAGCGAAATTGTTATTTATCAAAATAGGTTAATTCATTTAAATATTTTACTCTAACAATCTCCCCCTTTTTGACAATGACAATTTATAAAACAAATGAGAGTAAGACTTGTATATTAGCTCCCCCTAAATATATGCTATCTTCTTTGTCATTTGTTTCTGGTATAATTTCTCCCCCTTTGACATTATCAAAAACAAAGATAGAAACGATAATATTCATTGAGATAATAAGAGGTAAAGACAAAATATAACAATAAGTATAGGTTAAGAGGGTGGCTTAGATAGCCCAAGAAGTAGAGAAATAGAGCCCTGCAGTTGATTGAAACGAGCATCCATCTTATCAGAAAGATCAGTGTACATAGATTCAATACGAGCATTCACATCTTGATGCAGAACAACCCGTTCGTGAGATGAGCGAGTATTGAAGGTTGTAATTTGCTGAGCAAGTAGGGAAACCATGCTGCGAACATCGTCAGAGTCAGGACATGAATTTTGAGTGACCAGCGGCGATGCTTTACGAGATGGCAAAATGGGAGTGAAATATGCCACAGCAGGAATGAATGGAGATGGAGGAAGACACTGCCAAGCAAAACCTAGAGTCTTCAAAACGGGTGGCAGCATAGGAAGTAGCACCGGTGTCCATGTCTTGAACTTTAGAACCAGGGAATCAACTCTACCATCCAGATGAAGAGGAATGGAAGCAATGTGAGCATCCCTACGAACAGTGAGTGCCCAATCAAAGTGGAAGAACTGTTGGCATGAGGGCATGGATGGAGTAATCTGAGAGGCAGGACATCCATGGGGAAACCATAATCCAGCCTTAAAGCAGAAAGGGAAACCAAAAACCGGAAGACATACATCTGAGAGCTGATGAGCATTAGGGGCAATTGGTGAGCACTTGCGTTTGCCCAAAGCAGAGCTGGAACTCTAAGAGTAACAGGGCATGGAGTAGATCTGATGGAGAGACATGCCTGTATTACAAGTGAGGACACCCGGAGGTGCAAGCTTGAGATCCAGATCTATAGCTTTATGGAGGAGAGCCGGTGGGGATGGATAAGATGCATTAAAAGATGTATTAATGTGAGCATCTACCCTTTGTGATATTGAATGAGCAGGTTGACTTTGACCAAGGTGCAGACGAAGATCAACTTCAATATCATGCAAATTGAGACGAGTGAATTCAAGGTCTAAGTAAGAGAGGTCAGTGCTAGGAGTGGGGTCAGGCTCAGAGTCGTCATCAAGATGAATGGGATTGTCAATGCTAGGAACTTCAAATAAGGAATCTAGAAATTGCTCAGCTTCAAGTTGTAGTAGATTTTTGAAGTGTAGAATTTTGGATTGAAGAGGCACTTCCCATCCTCGAGCATCAGGAGAGCAATAATGCTTCCATTGAGGTGAAACAGTAGGTAGTGGAGAGTTCTCGGAGAGCTTGACGCGAACCCAGTGTCGATTGGCAATATTTCCCAAGACAACAATTGTAGGAGCATCATCAATAGGACCTAGGAGTGGGAGATATGTGCAACACTGGTTAGGAGCTAAAGTAACTAGAACAATGCGAAACGCAGTGGCAGCTAGTAACCCCATATCCGGAACCGTAAACCACTTGGACTTAGGCGCAGGTTCATTTTCATTGAGCGTGAGAGCCAGACATAAAGTGTCAATATCTTTGTCAGAGCAAAAGGTTTTAGAATGCAGCACTCTATGAGATAGAAGTTCCTGAATAAGAAGCTTGCGAACTTCTGGCCAATAATCCTGAGGATGACCCAGCCATTGATGAAGACATCGAAATCCACAATTTCCATCATCTTGGACGTCGAAGACATCCGAAATGTATTTGTGAAAGATTTGAGGCAAGAACTTCAAATATTGAGCATGAGAGTCTGAAATGAGTTCAGCGGTGGAGTGCACAGTCTCAGGAGGTGGTTTGGATGAGGTTGATGCATGTAGGATCGTGGGCGTAGGCAAGCATTCGTGAGACTCAGTCTGGTGAGCATGATCCGAACATTGCGGAGATGGAGTGCCCAGACGAAGACGTTTGAGGCAGGCATCAGACGGAGTTGGTGAAGGAGGTCTTCGTTGTTGATTGCTCTTAGTCCAGTCACTTAAGAGTTCTAGAGGTACTGCGGATATGTCAACGGACAGGTTCATACGACGAACATCTCCAAATTTGATGGGAGTAGCAGAGACATAGTCAGATGAGATGTATTGCACCAATTCAATAGAGGGATTAAGTAAGTTCTTGTTATGCATAAGGGCCGTTATGAGAGACCCATATGGAAGGTTGGTGTTAGACTGTTCCAGGGTATGGAACATGTATTGAAGCAGAAGGTTAGGCCAATTAACTTTCCTGCGATGCTGCAGCTGGAATAGAGCCCACTGAGAGAACTTATTTACTAAGTCTCGAGACCCTTCTTTAGGTAACACAACCTTGCTAAGAACAGCGTGAGGGAAAATGCATTCCTCAACTAGGTTTTTCACTCGTCGAGAGGTAGAACATTTTGGAACCTCCTTCCAGATAGTGAAGGGAGTGCTTTCAAAGTTTTCCCAAGAGGAGGAGTAGCAGACACCGTCGAGAGGAAGATTGAGTAGTTGAGACACATCGATGGTGTGAATATCGATTACTTGCCCCAAACACCTTGTTTGGATGTGGTTAGGGTTTATCCTGATGGCACAATCGTAAAATTCTTTTACGAGAGGCGTGATTACTGAGGTTGTGGAGATCTCGAACAAATTTCCCCATGCTTGTGAGAGCAGGAGATCAAGTCCGGCCACCTTTGCATGTTCATACAGCTTCAGATCGAGATATCTAGGGGTGACAAGCTTCCTGTCCCCCAGATGTTCAATCTTCATAGGACCAATTTCAGAAACTTGTTGTTTACGATTTCGAGCAGTAATATCATGCTGTTTCTGGATGATCTGAATCTCCTCCGTGCTGAGGACTGCTTGAGTCTTTACATTTCTCCGTTTGTTAGGAGCCATGATTTCTGTAGATGAGGAAAATAGAAAGACAAAGACAAGTACACAAAGTATATAGTATTTTAGACTAAAAAATGAGTGCATTAGAATGGTTATTAGAGATACATTCTGAAAACTGTCAATTTTCATTTTTGAGAGTGTAAATATTGTCTCGGCATTATCAATCTCATGATGAATGATGCAGCTGATTAATGCTTATTGAATGATGAGAGATAAGGAGTGCCAGAATTTATGTATGCGTGTTGAGCAAGTAATACATATGAAAAGACACAACTATTTCAGCATTAAATGCATATCTTGTAGTGGATATTGATTTTAGATGTGAACCAATCAAACGAGCTTAAAGCATGCATATCTATAGTGCAGGAAACATCCCTATTCTTTCTCTAAGGCATGCAAACTTATTTTCAATAAGTGGTTTAGTAAATATGTCTGCTAGCTGGTCATCAGTGTGTATGTATGAAATGTCAATATTTCCTTTGGCTACATGATCACGAATAAAATGATGTTTAATTTCAATATGTTTGGTTCGTGAATGCAACACAGGGTTCTTGGTAATATTAATGGCACTTGTGTTATCACATAATAATGGAATGTTATGCTCAAAAATATTATAATCCTCTAATTGATGCTTCACCCAAAGAAGTTGGGTGCAGCAAGAACCTGCAGCCACATATTCTGCTTCAGCCGTTGAGAGAGAGATTGTGCTTTGCCGCTTGCTTGCCCATGATATTAGACAATGCCCCAGAAAGTGACATCCTCCACTTGTGCTTTTTCTTTCGATTCTGTCTCCAGCGTAGTCAGCATCACAAAATCCTCTTAGCCTGAAATCGTCACCTTTCTCATAGACTAGGCCAAGATTAGTTGTTCCAATGAGATAACGAAATATGCGCTTTACTGCACTAAGATGAGATTCTTGGGGACTTACCTGGAATCTGGCACAAACACAGACATTGTACATAATGTCTGGTCTGCTTGAGGTAAGGTACAATAGTGAACCTATCATTCCTCTGTATTTGGTTGAATCGACCGGAGTTGATTCGTCACCTTTATCCAGTATGGTTCCAGGATGCATAGGAGTTCCCATTGCTTTTGCTTTCTCCATGCAATACTTCTTTAGTAGATCATTAATGTATTTGGTCTGATGAATATAGGTTCGGGTTCCTTCCTGTCTGATCTGTAATCCTAGGAAGAACTTTAATTCTCCCATCATACTCATCTCAAATTCACTCTGCATCAGTTTTGAGAATTCTTGGCAGAGAGCTTCATTGGTAGCACCAAATATTATGTCATCGACGTACAGCTGCACCAGAATGAAGTCCTTGGACCTCTTTCTTCTAAATAGAGTATTGTCGATGCTTCCTCGTGAAAATCCATTGTTCATCAGGAATGAGCTTAAGCGATCGTACCATGCACGTGGTGCTTGCTTTAGTCCATATAATGCTTTTCTTAGCTTGAAGACGTGATCTGGTAGATCCGGATCTTCAAAACCTGGAGGCTGCTTCACGTAGACTTCTTCCTCAATGTATCCATTTAGAAACGCACTTTTCACATCCATTTGAAACAGTTTTATAGAATGCTGACATGCAAATGCCAGAAGAATACGAATGGCTTCAATTCTTGCTACTGGAGAAAATGTTTCTGTATATTCGATTCCTTCTTGTTGATTATACCCTTGGGCCACCAGACGAGCTTTGTTTCTGGTGACTTTTCCATTTTCGTCCATTTTATTTTTGAAGACCCATCTAGTGCCTATAATAGATTTGTCTTCTGGTTTAGGCACTAAATCCTAGACTTTGCTTCTCTCAAATTGATTCAGTTCTTCTTGCATGGCTAGGATCCATCCTTCATCCTGTAGTGCTTCACCTATGTTCTTTGGTTCTATTTCAGAAAGGAACGCACAGTTAGCATAATCATTAAAAGTGGATCTGGTTCTTACCTTTTCATGGACACTTCCAATGATCTGTGTAGGAGGATGATCTGGTTTGAATCTCCAGTCTCGAGGTAGAGAGATGCCACTGGAGGTCATGACTTGACTTGTGGAGTTGTCATCATACGTAGTTTCGCAAATATCGTCTGGTTGAGTTGAAGAGGGGATGATTGGATTTGTCTCTTTATCAGACGATGATGGTTGAGCTGGATTTGATGAGGGAGCTTCACATATTTCCAGGTCATCATATTCTTCTTCTGGAGTTATCCGATTTACACTTACGTGTTTATCTTCGAACTTAACATTGATAGACTCTTCGACTGCCATTGTTCTGGAGTTGTATACTCGGAATGCTTTGGACTTGGGTGAATATCCCAAGAATATCCCTTTGTCTGATTTTGCATCAAATTTTCCAAGGTCATCCTTTGTGTTGAGTAGAAAGCATGTGCTTCCAAATGGATGAAAGTATGAGATGTTTGACTTTCTTCCTTTCCACAATTCATAGGCTGTTTTCTTCAAGATGGGACGCATAAATATTCTATTTTGAATGTAACATGTTGTATGAATGGCTTCAGCCCAGAAGTACTTGGGTAGAGATGTCTCGTTGAGCATAGTCCTGGCCATTTCTTGAAGTGACCTATTCTTCCTTTCGGCTACTCCATTTTGCTGAGGAGTTCTTGGAGCAGACACTTGATGAAATATTCCATTCTCTTCGCAGTAGTGGTTGAACTCTTCATTAATAAATTCTCCTCCTCTGTCGCTACGAATGTTGGTGATGCAATATCCTTTTTCATTTTGAACTCTTTTCGCAATGATTAAGAAGGACTTGAAGGTTTCATCTTTTGTTCCGAGGAATTGTACCCATGTAAATCTGGTGTAGTCATCAACGATGACAAGACAAAATCTTTTTCCATAACAACTAGCCGTTCTAGTGGGTCCGAACAAGTCCATGTGTAACATCTCCAGAGGTCTCTTGGTACTAACAACGTTCTTTGCATGAAAAGAACTTTTTAATTGCTTTCCTTGGAGACATGCTGAGCATGTATCATCAGATTTGAAAGACAGATTTGGCAGACCACTTACTAAATCATGTTTGATTATCTTAGCAATGGTCTTTAAGGATGCATGCCCTAGCTTCCTGTGCCATATCCATTTATCATCCTCTACTGATACTAGACATGTTACCTTTTGACTTGCAAGGTTTTCCAGGGAGGTCTTATATAGATCTCCTTGTCTCTGTGCTTCAAAGATAATCTTGTCATCCTCGTTTGTGACACTACACTTCATTTTGGTGAAGGAAACAGTGAGCCCATTATCACACAATTGACTTATGCTAAGTAGGTTATATTTCATACCTTCAACTAGCAGAACCTTTCGAATTACTGGAAGGGGATTCTTACCAACATTACCTTCTCCGACAATGAGCCCTTTTTGATTGCCTCCGAAGGTCACTGTCCCTCCTGTCTTCTTCTCATGGATCTTTGGGAATAAAGACCTTTTTCCCGTCATGTGTCGTGAGCACCCACTGTCCAGGTACCATTGTTCTTTTTGGTTTTGAACTTTTAAGCACATCTGCAAGAGGAATAATCATAGATTTAGGTACCCAAACTTTCTTGGGTCCTTTTTTGTTAGTTATCACCTTGGGTGGACTGTTCCTCCCATGTACTATTTTTTGAGGAGTTTGTTTCTCCTTACCCTTGACTATGAAAGTTTTGGGTTGGGCTTTAATAGGTGAAGATGAAACATTTTTCTTTTCAGGTTGATATCTGTATGGGACAGCAGAAGAATTATGTTTAATGGCAGTTATATCCCAATCTTCTTCTTCATAGCCTAAACCTCTTCGATCATAAATTGATCTGTTGTTTCCACTTAACTTAATTAGGTTATCATAACCTTGAGTGAACATGGATAAGTCTTTGATTAGGCTACTAACTCTTTGCTTTAAGGATTTGATTTCTTTGTTTGCATCTTGTTCTAAGAGCATTTAATTTTTCTTTCTTAGCATAACAGATACTTCTTTAGATGCATGCAATTCTTTTACGGTTTTATCATGCTTCTTCTTGAGTGAACTGTACTTAATAGCTAATGCATGAGCATAGTCTAACAATTCATTATAGTCATCAGATGAGATTTCGGAACTTACCTCATCTTTGTCATCTTCTTCGTTGTTGGATTGGTCGACAGAGATCATTAGTGCCTCTGCTTCTTTATCTGCTTCAATGTCTGAAGTATCTATGGATCCCATAAACGCATAGTATGAAGTTTCTTCGTTGGCTCCCTTAGTTTCTTCTTCTTTGTCGGAGTCATCCTCTGACTCATCGTTTTGACTGGAAAAGGCCTTCTTCTTATAGAAGTTCTTTTGAGAAGGCTTGTTTCCCAGACGAGGGCAGTCGGCTTTGACATGTCCAGGTTTCTTATACTCGTAGCAGACGATCCCTCCTTTACTTGGGATCTTCTCTTTGTCTCTTGATGAGGAAGATGGTCTCCCTTTGAACTGCTACCTGTTCCCCATCATCTTTCTGAATCTTCTATTGAACAGGGCCTGTTCATCATCGGAGCGATCAGAATGCACAGTTTCCTCATCTAAGGATTCATTAGCTTTCAAAGCCTTTGATTTGTTGGCTTTAAAAGCTACAGCTTTTGCGGCAGCTGCTTTTCTTTTTATGATTGCAGCATCATTAGCAAGATCCTGCTCGTGAATCTTCCTTTCTCCCAGCAAGTCTTCTACTTGATAGGTATCAAGATTCTTTCCAGCTCTTTGGGAAGTAATGAAGTTTCTCCAATTGGTGGGAAGACTTCAAAGAATCTTGATCACTTGCTCCTTGTCAGTGAAATTTTTACCCAGGTTTCTCATTCCATTACGAATGGTTTGAATGTTAGTGCAGATAGAAACCTGAGAGGGGGGATGAATCAGAGTTGCCCCGATTTTCGCCTTATTGAAAATGTTACTTTCAAGATAATGATGATCACGAAACGATTGTTGTGATTGCAGCGGAATTAAGCGTTGCTTGAAAGTAAAGATGAAGGATAGAAGAATTCACACACAGAGTTTTATCCTGGTTCACCTTCTATCCACCGAAGGCTATGTCCAGTCCCTCAAGAAAACTCCTTGAGGATTTTTCCAAAATCTCTTACAAGTTCCTAACCCAAGGACCCCAAGAATTTCTACCAATATCATGTGAAAGAAAACCACTTTCAACAGCCCCTGAAAGCAAACCACTTTCAGTTCTTGAAGGAAAACCACCCTCAGACCTTGAAGGCTAAACCTCCTTCAATCAACCCCCTGAAAGTATACCACTTTCAGTGACAACAACCCTTCACTGAATACCACGGTGAAAACTCAATCTTACAGAAAGAGATGAAGAAGAGTAATACAATTGGCTGTATCAATCCTTTAACATAGAAGTGGATTGATCATGAGAATTTATGCTTTAAGGCTTTTAAGCATAATATGATTCTGAGTTCCTCAAGATATGAACTACAAAAGTGTTCTTATAAACATGAAGATCATGAACTCAGCAATTAGGCTTTTGAAGGTTTAAGTTCTAAAAGATGAACTAATTTTGACAAAGCTTTGGCCTAATGTTGTATTCTCATGTGTTGTTGTGTTATGGACTCAAATGGACTTTATATAGGCAAGGGAAACGTCCTTGAACCATCATAACCCTTTCCAAAAGGTTTGGGACACAATGGTTCATGAAAAGATGTAACTTTTCGTTCTGGTAATCGATTACATCACTTAGTGTAATCGATTACACTAATAGCCGTTTCAGTTTGAATTTCAAATTCAAACATGTAATCGATTACAAGCAATGGGTAATCGATTACTTGCCTAGGTGTAATCGATTACCAGAAGGCTGAAATTGATTACACTGAAGTCTAACTTCCAGAAAGTTGATCCTTTGAGATCGGCTTAAGGTTTTCTACTTCTTTTAAGTTATGAAAACACTTAGCTTGATTAGTTTAGATGTTTTAAGAGCCTTTATGCTTTAATAGACCTTTAGAAGCATAACTCACCTAAACTAAGACTTCTAGACTATTGATGAACTTTATAGCGTTGTTTCTTCGAAGTCTTCTTTTCTTCTTTTTGCCGATGAGTTTTTCGTCATTAAAACCACAGCCAGGGTCAGGAGAAAGACCTTCTTCACAATCTCCCCCTTTTTTATGATGGCAAACACATTCTTGATACTTGAAGATCATATATGCATTTCTGTTGAAGAACTCCCCCTGTTTGATGTAATCTAGTATTTCTCCCCCTTTCTAATGTACTTGTTGAATTCCTGCATATGATCTTTAATAGCACAGAACCTTTCTCCCCCTTTTGACTTCATCAAAAAGAAGAAAAGGCCAAAAATACAGGCATGCAACCATACAAGTATAGAATTCGAAATAAAGCATAGAGGTATGGGGGTAAAGTTGTAAAACACGAATAAAGCACAACCATCCAAACATAGCAAATAAACGAAAACATCCAACAGTGCAGTAAAGAGTTTTAAACTAGGCTATTACAAACCAAATAAACCAAGATGTCAACTAAAAGCATAAACAAGTCTAAAGATCAAATTCATCAGAGGAATCAAAAGAGTCATGGGGAGAGGGAGCCATGCGATCGACACGAAGACTGAGACGATCCAAATCCGCACGGAGAGTGGTGTACATGGACTCGACCCGACCTTCGATGTGATCGAACCTCTAATCAAAATGTGTCCTCATATCAGCCAGATGAGAGAGGATGAGTTGAGTAGAGGCATCAACATATGCAGAGGACGAAGGACCTCCCTCAGAGGATGGTGGACAGAAAGCAGCAGGGGCAGGAGCCTGGGTAGTATCAGGACCCAAATCTGATTTGTGCCTGAAAGTACCATCAATATCCCTGAAAATCCCCATCTTGTTCAGAATTTCCATATCAATCCTCTGAGCTTTAGCATCCATGACCTGTGCATACTCTCCATGTGTAGAAATTCCAAAGTTCTTCAGAATAAGAGTAACAACAGGAGCATAAGGAAGAGGGCCAGTTCTTTCCTTGTGAAGAAGCATGTGTATCATGACCAAGTAAGCCCAATTAATAGATTCATTATGCTTCAGACCATACATGATTTGTAACTCTAAATCACTAATCTGAGCATGGTTGGAGGATTGAGGGAGAAGAACATAGCTTATCAGATAATGGAGCAAACGATCCTCTACAGTGAGATATCCAACAGCAAGGATATCCCTATAACGGTTAGCCTCCGTTCGCTGCTTCTTCAACTGTATCTCTTCCTCAGGAAATCGACACAGAGATAGATAAGAATATTTCTTATCATAATCAGCCCATGGACAAGTAATCTCAGGGCTAAGTCGTGCTCCAACATAGGGAATTGTCAGTAGAGTTCCCAATTGCTCTTGAGTCAAAGAGATATCAACCCCTTTGACTGATGAGCAGATTTTTCCACCCCTCTTAACCAAATTACAATAAAAGACTTTGACCAACTCAGGATAATACATACCCGTCAATCCAACAAATTCATCAAGGCCTTGGAAGTCAAGGAGAGAAGGGAAGAGAAGTCCAGCATTGATGAATGAATTCATGTCAACATACTTGGGAGGAAGAATCGGTCTTTCCAAGTAATAAGCCAAGAACCGTTCCTTTTGTTCCTCCGTGACGAGAAGACGTGAAAGGTCAAGGGTGTTCATGGATAGGTTCTTCGACCGGTGTCTGCGAGAAGAAGAAGAAGCCATTTTTCGGATTTGGAAGGGTTAGGGTTTGAGAAAGGGTTTTTGGTTATAGACCAAATTGGAAAATCCGAAAGAGTGGAGAGACAAGAGAGGGTAGGGACGAGCAAAACCCACCAATTGGTTCTGAATTTGAGCAAGAAACAAGGGAGAATAGTGGGAAATACTGATTCGGCGTCGAGGAAAGAAAAGGGAAGAAGAACAGTGTAATTGATTATGAATTCTAACCAGATATACTTATATTATCGAATTGGTAATCGATTACAGGCAGTTGTGTAATCGATTACCACAATTTGAATTTTAAATAAAATTCAAAATTTCAGCTGTAATCGATTACAGCAGTTAATGTAATCGATTACCTCCAGTCCAAAATTTAAAATTTTTCAAATTTCGACTATGTAATCGATTATACCAGTTAATGTAATCGATTACTCAGAGAAATCCAATTATCATGAGAACTAAGAATAGGGGTAATTGATTAACAAACCTATGGTAATCGATTTCAAGGATATTTTATAAGTTCTATCCTATGTAACACATTTTCAAATAAAAACTTAAGCACATAATCAACTATGACATGTAATCATGCAAGAAAAGATTATACAAGTATCTATAAGTCTTATCACAGAACATGTTTCTTATTGATAAGAACTAACATAGGGCATATGTTTAAGCACATAGATAAATTAGATACATATAAACATAAATCTAAGACATGAATATGTGAGCATATATGTTCACCTAGAATCTAAGTAGGCAATTCTTTAACTAATATAAGCATATATTTAGAAGAATATTTTACTAATGATTATGATTGTTAATTTCATAATTCCTTATGTGTACCTATGATTTTCTAGTCAGAGGCCCTAGGAGCAAGTTTCCCAAACTTGATTCCTTTCAAAACTGATTTAGTTCTTCCTGCATTGCTACAATCCAATACTCATCCTCAAGAGCATCGTTTACTTTTGATGGTTCTATTTTAGAGACAAAGGCCATATTCAAAACTGAATCATTTAAGCGTAGCCTTGTAGAGACGCCTCTAGAAATATCACCAATAATATTATCAACTGGATGATCCCTATGGGTTCTCCATTCCTTTGGAAGTTGATAAGTATTATCTTCAATGTGCTCTTCTTGTATTGGATTTTGATCTCTATCCTTTTGAGAATCTTCATTGACAATGATATCTTCTTCTTCATTATCTGGAAGATTGACTTTATCTTCTATTGAAGATTTAGATTCATCAAAAGAGACATGTATGGATTCTTCCATAGATAGAGTTTTCTTGTTAAAGACTCTATATGCTTTGCTTGTTAGAGAATAACCAAGGAATATACCTTCATCAGATTTTTCATCAAATTTACCAAGGTTTTCCTTTCCATTATTCAAGACAAAGCATTTTGATCCAAATGCATGTAGATGAGAGATATTTGGTTTCCTTCCTTTGTAGAGTTCATAGGGGGTTTTCTTCAGAATAGGTCTAATAAGAACTCTATTGGAAACATAGCAAGCAGTACTTACAGCATCAGCCCAGAAATATTTAGGAAGGCTTGATTCACTTAGCATTGTTCTTGCTAATTCTTCAAGTAATCTGTTCTTCCTTTCTACAACACCATTTTGTTGTGGTGTTCTTGGAGTAGAGAAATTATGTGATATTCCATTTTCATCACATAGTTCTTGAAATTGTTGATTCTGAAATTCTCCACCATGATCACTTCTAATAGAAGAGATCTTTAAAGACTTCTCATTTTGAACTAGCCTTGCATATCTCTTGAATGCATTGAAGGCTTCATTCTTATGAGGCAAGAATAACGTCCATGTAAATCTAGAGAAATCATCAACAATAACAAGTGCATAGAAATTACCTCCGAGGCTTTTTGTTCTTGAAGGTCCGAACAAATCCATATGTAGCAATTGAAGGGGCCTTGAAGTCGAAACTATGTTCTTTGGTTTGAAAGACGTTCTGGTTTGCTTCCCTTTTTGACATGCATCACAAAGCCTATCTTTTTCGAATCTTATCTTTGGAAGCCCAACAACTAGATCATGCTTGACTAGTTTGTTTAAATGATCTATGTGTATATGAGCAAGTCTTCTATGCCATAGCCATGAATCACTATTGTTCTTGGCCAAAAGACATCTTACGTTTTGTGGAATTTCTTCCAAGGAGATCATGAAGACTTTATTGACTTTATACCCAGAAAACTTAATTTCTTTAGTTTTCACATCTTTTGCTACACATATATCATCAATGAAACCAACTTTCAAACCTTTGTCACATAGTTGACTGATACTCAGAAGATTATGCATCAAACCATCAACGTAAAGAACTTTATCGATGACTATTTGAGGGGGTGTGCCTATTCTTCCAATACCGAGTATCTTTCCCTTTTGATTGTTTCCATATGTGACAAAACCTTTTTCCCTAGGTATAAGAAAAGAAAACTTGGTTTTGTCTCTTGTCATGTGTGATGAGCAGCCACTATCAAGATACCATAAATCCTTTGCTGCTTTCATACACACCTACATGAAAAAGTTCAGACATGGGTATTAGGAACCCAACAAGTTTTGGGTCCTTCTAAGTTAACATCATTTCTAACCCAAATGTACTCCCTATTTGGTACTCCTACATGTTTGTAGTAACATCTACTAGGGGTATGTCCTATTTTGTTACAATAGGTGCAAGAATAATGATTGTGACTAGATGTTTGCCTAGGAGTAGGATGGATCTTCTTAGGAGGTCTATTAGGATTGTTCTTCCTATTGTTCATACTCCTAAAAGATTTGGTCTTAATGTTTTTCGAAGATCCTTCCACCATGTTTGGTTTTACAAACACAGTTTTCTTGACTTCCTTAGTCTTGGGTGAGAAATATATCCTAGACCTGACTTATTGTTTGAATGTCTTTGTACACTTAGAATATCATCTAACTTCTGTCTTCTAAAGAACTACACTTAGTGCATTTATGTGTAATATCTAACTTAGATTTTACTATGTCTAGTTCTTCTTGTAAAGTTCTACACTTACTTTCTAAGGATGAAATCAAATCATTTTGCCTAGTGCTGACCGTAGAAAATTCTTGACATAATTTAAACATATTTTCCATAGTAAACTTTTGAATCATGAAAAGACATAGAATTGTCACTAACCTGGGAATCTTCAACATCTGAGTCATGTGAGGCCATCAAAGCAACTTGTGCTTCTTCTTTATCAGAGTCTGATGATGAACTTACTTCATTATCATCCCAAGCCAAATATGCTCTTCGTGTGGGTTGATCCTTCTTTTCGAATTTTTCTCTTAGACCATGTTTCTTCTTTTGAAGATTTGGACATTCTGACTTGAAGTGTCCAGGCTTGCCACATTCGAAGCATGTGATCTTTTGAGAGGAAGAAGACTCATTGTTCCTTTGGAAAGATTTGTTGTTGTTGAATTTCACACCTTTTCTTTTAAGAAACTTTCCAAAATTCTTTACTAGAAGATTCACATTCCCATTGTCCTCTTCTTCAGAATCTGCATCATAATCTTCTTTGATGCTTTCTTTTGCCTTTAGGGAAATGCATCGATACTTTTTCTCATGTTGTTCGTTTTCTTCTAAACGATTCAATTCCAACTCATGTTCTTGGAGTTTTCCAAAAAGAGTTGCAAGAGTCATTTTAGATAAACTCTTCTTCTCTGAGATGGCTGTAACTTTTGGTTGCCATACTCTTGTAAGTGATCTTAGAACTTTCATGTTCAAGTCACTGTTTGAAAATTGTCTGCCAAGAGCAATCAAATGATTAATCAAATGAGTGAATCTTTTTTGCATATCTAATACCTTTTCTCCTGGAAACATTCTGAACATTTCATATTCTTGAGATAGAGTATTGATCTTTGATCTCTTGACTTCATCTTTCCTTCGTGAGTCACCATCAACGTATCCCATATTTCTTTCGATGAAGTGCACGTTGATACTCTGAAATACTCATCCATGCCAAGGGCAGATGTAAGAATGTTCATTCCTTTGAGATCATATTGAACCTTCTTCTTTTCTTCTTCACTCCAAGTACTTTCTCGTTTTGGTTGTGAACTTCCTTCTACTTCTGCTACAGGCACAAAGGGACCTTCTTCAATGGCTTTCCAAATTCCTGCGTCTAATGACTTTATGAATATTTTCATCTTGATCTTCCAGAAGTCATAGTGTTCTCCATTGAAGAATGGTGGCCTGTTTATGTTGAATCCTTCACTTGTTCCATGATTGGAAGAGGATGCCATCTTTTCCCAGATCTTAGGAATAACTTACGTAAACTTCCGCTCTGATACCAATTCTTAGTGCAGATAACAACCTGAGAGGGGGCGGGGGTGAATTAGAGTTGCCCCGATTTTCGCCTTATTGAAAATGTTACTTTCAAGATAATGATGATCCCGAAATGATTGTTGTGATTGCAGCGGAATTAAGCGTTGCTTGAAAGTAAAGATGAAGGATAAAAGAACTCACACACAGAGTTTTATCCTGGTTCACCTTCTATCCACCGAAGGCTACGTCCAATCCCTCAAGAAAACTCCTTGAGGATTTTTCCACTATTGATAAAAATCTCTTACAAGTTCCTAACCCAAGGACCCCAAGAATTTCTACCAATATCCTGTGAAAGCAAACCACTTTCAACAGCCCCTGAAAGCAAACTACTTTCAGTTCCTGAAGGCAAACCACCCTCAGACCTTGAAGGCTAAACCACCTTCAATCAACCCCCTGAAAGTATACCACTTTCAGTGACAACAACCCTTCACCGAATACCACGGTGAAAACTCAATCTTACAGAAAGAGATGAAGAAGAGTATTACAATTGGTTGTATCAATCCTTTAACATAGAAGTGGATTGATCATGAGAATTTATGCTTTAAGGCTTTTAAGCATAATATGATTCTGAGTTCCTCAAGATATGAACTACAAAAGTGTTCTTATAAACATGAAGATCATGAACTCAGAAATTAGGCTCTTGAAGGTTTAAGTTCTAAAAGATGAACTAATTTTGACAAAGCTTTGGCCTAATGTTGTATTCTCATGTGTTGTTGTGTTCTGGACTCAAATGGACTTTATATAGGCAAGGGAAACGTCCTTGAACCATCACAACCCTTTCCAAAAGGTTTGGGACACAATGGTTCATGAAAAGATGTAACTTTTCGTTCTGGTAATCGATTACATCACTTAGTGTAATCGATTACACTAATAGCCGTTTCAGTTTGAATTTCAAATTCAAACATGTAATCGATTACAAGCAATGGGTATTCGATTACTTGCCTAGGTGTAATCGATTACCAGAAGGCTGAAATCGATTACACTGAAGTCCAACTTCTAGAAACTTGATCCTTTGAGATCGGCTTAAGGTTTTCTACTTCTTTTAAGTTATGAAAACTCTTAGCTTGATTAGTTTAGATGTTTTAAGAGCCTTTATGCTTTAATAGACCTTTAGAAGCATAACTCACCTAAACTAAGACTTCTAGACTATTGATGAACTTTATAGCGTTGTTTCTTCGAAGTCTTCTTTTCTTCTTTTTTCCGATGAGTTTGTCATCATCAAAACCACAGCCAGGGTCAGGAGCAAGACCTTCTTCACATTGAAGTCGTGCGAACATGGAGTCAATGGACTCATTGTCATCCATCATGAAGTTTTCGTATTGAGACGCGAGCATGCTCATCTTGGTGTCTTGAACAGCAGAGGTTCCTTCATGGGCGATAGCTAGTGTATTCCAGACCTCCTTTGCAGTGCTCAGGCTATCAACTTTGTCATGCTCATTTTTGCTGAGAGCACATATAAGAAACAGCCTCGCCTAGGCATTTCTCTGATTGTCTGTCCTTTGTTCATCTGTCCATTTATCAGCTGGAATGGCCTTGCTTTCACTATCTTTGGGAATGTAGTTTCCTTTCGATATTACATTCCATAGCTTCCAATCGGTTGATTCGATGAATAGCTGCATGTGCTTTTTCCAGTAGGGGTAGTTTGAGCCATCGAAGAATGGTGGCTTGTTGGTTGCAGTTCCGGTTGGGTAGGCAATGCCGTCCATGGATCTTTTCACTCTACACCTGTTAAGATGTTAGTAGTTCTCAGAGCGGTTAAGCTCTGATACCAATTGATAGTAATAAAACCACACAAGAAAGGGGGGTTTGAATTGTGTGTGTGACTTTTTAAATCTTTTTCACAATATAGTTATTATTAGTTCGAAAACGTTGAATAATATGTGCAGCGGAAATAAACTTAGAGCTTGAAGAATAAAGCACACACAATATTTATCCTGGTTCACCCCCTAAATCGACAGGGCTACGTCCAGTCCTTGGCTATACCAAGATTTTCACTATTTCAACAGAATAGTACAAGTGGTCTCAGGGACTTTGGTAGCGGAAATCGCAAGTGTACAATTAAACTATTGCGTAATACAAAAGATCAAACCCAAGGGATAGGTGTTCTTATTATTATAATTTTTAGTACTTAAACATAAATTTGAAAGATGAGAATATATGTTGATGTTTTTAGAACAAGAGATAACAATAGCAAAATATAGAAAAGATGATAAGAATTTAAGTTCTTGGGTTGATTTACATAATCTATAAAACATGCTAGAAAACTCTAACTAAATTTCTAAACTTTAAATTCATATTCATGGTGCTATAGCCTAGAGTTTCTACATCCTAATAGCCTTAAGAAATGTAGACCTTTCATCCTAATTACTAACTCTATAGCCTTGGTTATTAGTTAATCAGAGAAGAAGATGAAGAAGGAATTCGGGCCAACACAAAGCTACGTCCAGCCTTATAGCCTTAAGAAATGTATACTTATAACCTTTTTTATTTCCTATTTCCCTTACTACTTACCAAATGGCCTTATGAATAAGTAGAAAGCATGAAATCTTTTGCGCATAAAGATTAATGAAGAACAAAGAAATAAAACATGAATTGAAGATATTATTCAGAAATGTAAAAGAAAACTAGAACATGAATTATAAATTAAAACAACCCAAAAACTTAAAGAAGAAGTTAGCCAAGCATGGCTAAAGGAGTCATTGAATTACCCTGGATAGGAGCTCAAATATGGCTTCCCACAAGTCCTAGGAACAATGCTCAAGAGGGGGAAAGAGAGAATACTTGTTGTATTCTAAGAAGGTGTGTTTTACAAGTGCAAATTGCCTCCCTATTTATAGCAAAAAATCTGGCCTCAGCAATTAAATCCCACTTCCAAGCCGAGGCCCAGCGCTTGAGCGCTGGGTTCTAGCGCTGCAGCGCTGGCTACTGATTCTTCAACTTCAAGCTTTTCCTTCCTTCTTCATGGTAGTGGGTTTTGAATGCCATAAAAACCCACTTATCAGCCCTTTAATCAATTCTGAAACCTCTCCTCCACTATCATCAATCCTCCACTCATCCTTTAATCCTTTTTTCCATGTGCTTAATTTAGAGAGTTGCTTCATATTCCTCTTTTTTACTTTTAGTCATCTCTTGGTTAGCACTCCAATTCAAGCCCTTGAATTCTCTCAATCTTCACTTTTAGCCCTCCACTCTTGAACTTTCACATTTTGGACCTTGATTTCCTGAAACTTTACAAAGTGGTCCCTGGACAAAAATGATAACTAAACCAGCTTTTCCTAAAAGTACAAAATAACTAGAAAAATTCCTAAAAATATAAAATAAAGCTAGAAAATCTAATAAAATCTAATCTACATGCAAAATGCAAAATAAATATAAAATCTACATAAAAACAATAAAAAACCTACATGAGACTCAAAAATAATAAAATAAAAAGACTAAAAAGACCCTAAAATTATCATATAAAATCCAATCATCACACCACTATACCCAACGACAGCTTGTCCTCAAGCGACAAAACTTAAAGAAAAACTCGTCCCTGAGTTTTGAGAAAGTTTTTATCCGATTGAAATATGATAATTTTCCAGAAAGCTTAGCGGATAAGGAAGACATGCATGTTTAATAGACAAAGAATCAAGAAAGTTAGGCTTGGCTTTTAACATGTTTGAGTTCATCATATAAGCTCACAAGATGATAATCTCCATGAAAACAAGAAAGCTCAATGATCCTGCCTATAATTCAAATCAAAACTGAAGTAAAGCAACCAAGTGATGTTGAAGAGATTTTCAAGGTTGTAACTTGGCCAAAGGGTTGAACAATTTAAGGTATGGATTTCAAGAAATTGGCAACTCTAGTGGCTGACTCAGAAACTGTTGTTAAGTGATTTTTTTTCTTGACTTAGAGCTCTAACAATTCAACACAAGGGTCCTCTCAATTTTTCTCTTTTCTCTTTTTTTTTTTTTGAACAAAGTAGTGGAATGTATGGGATGAATGACTTGAATTTTACTCCCCTCATACTCTTTCTCACCCCACTACTTCATTATTTTTTTTTTCCTAAGGCACATACCTTTTTTTTTTTTTTCTTCATCTTTTTTAGAGAGAAACCCTCAAACATAGCTCAAACAATTTCAGCACATGCATCACTATAACAACTGAAAAATTATCACACAAAGTAGGCTCCAAAGAATGACTCTTTTAAGGCTCAAAATGGCTACTAGTGGATATAACATTTCAAGCAAAAATCTGAGTTTTCAAAAATGCCTATAATCTCTTCTCAACTCACAAAGTATACAAAACTCCAATCAACATGCAACACAAGGCAGAAAAATTTCACAATCAAGAATTCAGAGACCTCAGCTCTCAGAAAAAAAAGATAGGGTAAGTGGTACCCTTTTAGAACTCAGAAAAAGACTTTGCCAACAACCAAAACAATCAAGATATCAAAAATCCTTTCTACAGCATGCAATCCTAACTGCTTAAAAACATAGAACTTTTTCACAAAGCATTTCAATAAGATAAAGCATTTCACAAAGCTATAGCAACATTCAGAATGGATAATATACTCAAGACTCATGCAAAAAGAAAATAAAAAGAACTAAGCTAAAAAATAAAACTAAAAACTATAAAAAGAAAAATAAAAACTAAAAAGCTGGTATAGTACACAAATTTTCCACAAAGGTCCAAGGGAACCTCAATGTAAAAATCAATTTGAACACTTAAGTTCAAGAGGGTTCTTCCTCCTTTTGGTACCTATCCTGTAACATTGAACAAACAAAAGTCTCACAAGTAAAAGCTTGCTTGACTTGTTAGTTCCAAGATCAGCACAAAAGATGGGTTGAAAAATTTGTGTCCACCTTAAAAACAAGAATTCTTGAGTTCCCAAAAATTAAAACCAGTTTAGAACCAAGGGAAAACTCATAGAATCTAAAACTTTCAGAAAATGGTGAACACAAAATTTATTAAAAACCAAAAACAGCAAATAAAAAAAATAAAACAGCAAATCTGCCCGAGCTCCAGCGCTTGAGCGTTGGGGATGCCAACGCTTGGGCGCTGGAATTAAAATAAAAACTGGGTGGATTCCAGGGGCCTAGCGCATGAGCGCTAGACATCCAACGCAGGAGCGTTGGGATTAACTGGAATAGGGGAAACCAAGCAGGGGCTCAACGCTGGAGCGTTGGCCTCCAGCGCTGGAGCGCTGGGCCCTCCTGCAGCAAAAACATAGAATTTTTTTCTTTTATTTATTTACAAGGATGATGCAGAAAATTAAAAGACAGAAAAAATAAACTATCCTAAGTTGGGTTGTCTCCCAACCAGCTCATTGTTAAGGTCCGAGATTGACCCTTCCACTAATCACTTTCAACCGGGGTCTATTACAAAATTCATTAGACCCCGCAAATCATGCATATTTTGGCACAAGTAAAACATAGTGCCCAATGAATTTTCAGCTTTCAAGGCAACATCAATCAAATTAAAAATGGAAGAGATAAATAAGTTTTCCCTTCCTTGTTCTTTGCCTTGCCATTGTGAACCTATAGCATAGGTTCCGTGAGGTTCTTCTTCCTCCATCTCCAATTTAACTTCAAAGACAAATTCAAAAATGAAGGTTGCTTTCACCTCCTCTCTTTGAACCACAAGTTCACTTTCATGAACAAGTGGTTGTTGTTCATCCCTGGGCTGCCTCCTTAGAATGCTTTGGATTTTCATTT
The DNA here is from genome assembly GCA_030819835.1 of Acmispon strigosus. Classification (NCBI taxonomy): domain Eukaryota; kingdom Viridiplantae; phylum Streptophyta; class Magnoliopsida; order Fabales; family Fabaceae; genus Acmispon; species Acmispon strigosus. The sequence goes on along the minus strand of JAUAMA010000004.1, from coordinate 12,663,140 downwards.
GTAGCTCCTCCATAGCCTTACATTCTTGCTCAGGGGTTGGCAAAAATCCCGCATTCCGCTTGCACTCTAAATTAGAATAGAATTCTTCAATAAGAGTGAAAGCTTCCTGCTTCTTTTTCTCATATTCTATTTCAAGTTTAGCCCGGAATTTTGCCTCCCTTTGCTCAAGTGTTTCAGCCATTGCTATACCTGCCAATACTCAGCAAACAAAATTAGCAGCACCAGTTCATCACACAAAGAACAGAACCTATCCCCGGCAACGGCGCCAAAAACTTGGTAGCGGAAATCGCAAGTGTACGATTAAACTATCACGTAATACAAAAGATCGAACCCAAGGGATAAGTGTTCTTATTATTATAATTTTTAGTACTTAAACAGAAATTTGAAAGATGAGAATATATGTTGATGTTTTTAGAACAAGAGATAACAATAGCAAAATATAGAAAAGATGATAAGAATTTAAGTTCTTGGGTTGATTTACATAATCTATAAAACATGCTAGAAAACTCTTACTAAATTTCTAAACTTTAAATTCATATTCATGGTGCTATAGCCTAGAGTTTCTACATCCTAATAGCCTTAAGAAATGTAGACCTTTCTTTCCTAATTACTAACTCCATAGCCTTGGTTATTAGTTAATCAGAGAAGAAGATGAAGAAGGAATTCGGGCCAACACAAAGCTACGTCCATCCTTATAGCCTTAAGAAATGTATACTTATAACCTTTTTTATTTCCTATTTCCCTTACTACTTACCAAATGGCCTTATGAATAAGTAGAAAGCATGAAATCTTTTGCGCATAAAGATTAATGAAGAACAAAGAAATAAAACATGAATTGAAGATATTATTCAGAAATGTAAAAGAAAACTAGAACATGAATTATAAATTAAAACAACCCAAAAACTTAAAGAAGAAGTTAGCCAAGCATGGCTAAAGGAGTCATTGAATTACCCTGGATAGGAGCTCAAATATGGCTTCCCACAAGTCCTAGGAACAATGCTCAAGAGGGGGAAAGAGAGAATACTTGTTGTATTCTAAGAAGGTGTGTTTTACAAGTGCAAATTGCCTCCCTATTTATAGCAAAAAATCTGGCCTCAGCAATTAAATCCCACTTCCAGGCCGAGGCCCAGCGCTTGAGCGCTGGGTTCTAGCGCTGCAGCGCTGGCTACTGATTCTTCAACTTCAATCTTTTCCTTCCTTCTTCATGGTAGTGGGTTTTGAATGCCATAAAAACCCACTTATCAGCCCTTTAATCAATTCTGAAACCTCTCATCCACTATCATCAATCCTCCGCTCATCCTTTTAGTCATCTCTTGGTTAGCACTCCAATTCAAGCCCTTGAATTCTCTCAATCTTCACTTTTAGCCCTCCACTCTTGAACTTTCACATTTTGGACCTTGATTTCCTGAAACTTTACAAAGTGGTCCCTGGACAAAAATGATAACTAAACCAGCTTTTCCTAAAAATACAAAATAACTAGAAAAATTCCTAAAAATATAAAATAAAGCTAGAAAATCTAATAAAATCTAATCTACATGCAAAATGCAAAATAAATATAAAATCTACATAAAAACAATAAAAAACCTACATGAGACTCAAAAATAATAAAATAAAAAGACTAAAAAGACCCTAAAATTATCATATAAAATCCACTCATCAGACTTCTCCCAGTATTCTGAGGACTACTCCTTTACAAGTATTCTAGGACTTCTCCTTTATCTCTCGAGTGTTGGACAGGACTCCTCCCAGTTCTTTTTTTCAAGAAGATTTGTTTTCTACAGGAATCTCTTCACAAAGAGTGGGTAGAAACTATGAAGTTCTAAAATCAGAGATGGTATTCAAATTGGTTCTCTGAAAGGCTTGTGTGAGAAAGGATAAGAGTTTTCACTCTGTAAGGGATTTCACACTAGTTGGCGACTAAACTCAGAAAATGAGAAGGCTAAAGTTACTGAGTGTTCTTGACTAAAGCTTGTTCAAATTGTAAACTAACTTGAAAGATTTGAATGCTTTGATAGTGTATGAGTCGCCAAGTTGAAGATGATGCAGAGACCACTATTTATATCTTCAGTAGGATGATAACTGGGAGCTTCAATGAAGATCTTCAAAAATAGTTCCGTTGAATTTTTTCTTGATTGTGAGTAACGGATACTTCTGTATCTGCTGTTATGGTATGCCAGGTGAAGAATGTTTCTTCAACAGATAGAGAGCGGTATCGTTTGGCGATGCTTTTGTCCTGGCTGACAGAGGCTGCCATTAATGCATATGCATTACAGCTAATCCAGTAATTAATGCTCTGATCAGAAGATTTGAATTTGGCCGTTGGGGAGATACGATGATCAGAAGATATCGCCGTTAATTCAGCAAAAGCAGCTTGAATTAAGGAATGTCAGAGGATTTGAATCTTCAAAGAATAAGGCGCTTAATTCTGTCTCTTTCGCCATTAATGATCTGAACCACCAAGAGATGTATGACAGCTCATCTTCAGTTTGAGCAAACGATCATCTTTATGCTAATTCTTTTTGCACAGGTCTTCAATTATTGCTCTTTAGTCAACCCATGTGTTCGTCAGTGATTAAGCCGGACGGTCTTTGCAGGCGGACGAACTTTTCTCTGAAGGCAGACTCATTTCTCATAGGCGGACGGTTTCTTCACTTGCTTTTTGATAATGTTTTGTCGAGATCTTTGCAGGATGTCTTCAGTTCATAAGTGTTCCTGAATATGAAATCTTTTAAGGAAGTCAGTAACACTTAGCGAAATTGTTATTTATCAAAATAGGTTAATTCATTTAAATATTTTACTCTAACACACGAGCCCCTTCCTTTGGAATCACGATCTTTCTCAGCACAGTGTGTGGAAACTTTCACTCGTCAACTAGATTGTTGACATTGGTCCCGTGTGTCTTCGGGTCTTCCTTCCATATGTAGTTGGGGTTGACGACAGACGTTTCCCATTTAGGTGAGTAAATGACCCCTTCATCTACCTTGACGTCAAGAGTAACGGCGATATCTCCAGGGAAAACATCTGTTAAGACTCTCATGCGTCTGGTCTTGATGAAGAGATGCCCCATCTTCACAGCACAGTCAAAGAATTCCTTTACCAGGGGTTCAAGAACAGGAGTCTCTGGAATATACATGAGGTTCTTCCAGTCTTGGAACAACACCAGATTCAGTCCAGCAACTTTAATGTAACTGTAGAGTGTAAGTTCGAGATATCTAGGTGAGACCAGATCCCTTTCTCCTAGTTCAGGGAACTTTTGCATCCCTATCTTCTATTATTGTTCAAGGCGATTAGCAGCAATGTTTTTCTTCCTCTATGCTACCACAGCCACTTGAGTAGGAGTTAGCTTTAGCTTAGCTGCAATTTGCTTTGTTGGAGCCATTTGTGAGTTCTGCAGAAAATAGTTAGTGGTTGCAAGAGCGCAGATAGAGGAGAGCAAGATATTCAGAAGATAACAAATGAATTGTAAGTGTAATGTTTATTTTTCTCAAGCTCTTTTGTTAAGTGTGTATGGAATGTAGAAGGTTTTACTCGTTTCACGTAGCAAAATGATTAGCGTTACAGCTGATGTGAGAGATAGAATTGACGCTGCACGCACATTAAATAAAAATCTTTAAATGTGCAGTCATGGTAGTTGAAATATTTAATGCGTGTTGAGGAAGCTAGTATATGAAACGATACAACTGTATACCAATAATCCGAACGTGGGCGACATGGACACCATATCATGTCCTTTCAGTTATTCCTAGACGATCTCAATTGAGTGTTGCAGTTATTGTGAGACGGAGTCATCAGCGGATGATGATCAATCCTTGATTGTCTTGTCCCATTCTCTGTTTGTGTCAGACCTTGTCTAGGTCAGACGTTGTCTACATTGGTGTTCGTCTGGCTTGACACAGTTTGTCATTTCGTTGCCTTAGCATTCTTTCAGTATGCACTTTGATTGTAAGCTTCGTCATCTTCTAGATGAATCAGTAAGCCTGGGAGGAGCTTCTATGTCTTCATCCTACATACACGTGAGCTCATAGCTCATGAAATATCAGTTTTTACAATCGAAGTCAGATTATAATTAGAGCCTATTTCAGACTGTAAGATGTTTTGACTTGCTGACAAGATTACCGAACAAGGATGGTTCAGTTGAGTCGATAGGTATAGGTTTGAATCTGACAGTGTTCTTCTTGAACTGGAAAGTTATCAGAGTGGAAGTGAAAAAGGTGTCTGTTTGGCTTCTGATAGTTTGTCACTCATACGTCCATGACCGGATGATAACGAGATGTGTTCGTCCGAAAGATCTTCTACTTCTTGTTTTCAGTCATAGTGAAGACTGATGTTGAACCCTAAGCGCTTACCACAATGCCGAAGGTAATTACTGTTAGTGAGGGCATTGTTGAGCTCTTTTGGAGAGAGCATCCTCCTAACATCATATTTATTTCGTTTGGACTCAATAATTGATCAGCTTCTGTTGATCATTGTTGCAGTGGATGTTTCCCTTTGTTGTGGAATTCTGCAGCATAAATCACTGTACACTTTTGGTACCCATATTTTCTTGGGTCCGGCTGGTTAGTCATATATATATATATATATATATAATTGAGAGGATTATTTTTCTGAATATTATAAACAAGATGTAGTTAACTATAACCATATATATGTGTGTGTACATATGTACATGTCATAGATTTTCAAGACAGTACATTTCTAATTATAAGAATGTGTACGCATTTCTATTCATAGCTTAACACATGTGTATCACCAATTTATATGATTATCATTGTGGTTAGCCCATGAGCTGTAGCCTAGAGTGGTTGTAGACAGATTCTCTGTAGAGACTTCGCTCTACGCAATTTGCTTATTTGAATAATATGTGTTTCAACATGTCCTTATTTATCTAAGTTGCATAAATGATGTACACTTAGATACATGCAGTTGTCTACTCTTTCATACCTTCCTTATTTGTCTACTCTTGATTCAATCGTTCCAACGTGAGCTTGTCATGAATCAAGACAACTTCTCTTTTCTGGATCTTTTCTGAGAGAGAACTTGTTCATTCCATATATTTGCCAGAAGATTCAGCATTGATGAGGCCAGAGATGAGCTGAATCTGAAAACCATGGTTTTCATGAACTAGCTCTTCTTGAATAAGTGTGGAATCTTCTGCAAGTTCTAGTGTATACGTCATTAGCTTTTTTTTATGAGATCCTCTACTCCTTTCTTGAGTTGATTTCTTAAAGGTTGTACTCCCTTAAGTGTTCCTTGGATCATGGTTGCTTCTGACTGTGGAATATGCATGTTAACCATGGATCTTTTCACTCTACACCTGTTAAGATGTTAGTACCTTTCAGAGCGGTTAGGCTCTGATACCAATTGATAGTGAGAAAACACATAAGAAAGGGGGGTTTGAATTGTGTGTTTGGTTTTTAAAACTTCTTTTTCAGTTCTAAGCAGTTATTAGTTTCAAATTAAAATAAGAGTGTAGGCATGCAGCGGAAAATTAACTTAAGACTGAAAATTAAAGCACACAGGGTATTTATCCTGGTTCACCCCCATAATCGACAGGGCTACGTCCAGTCCTTGGCATCACCAAGATTTTCCACTATTTCATCAAAATAGTACAAGTATTCTACGGGACTTCTCCCAGTATTAGAAGGACTTCTCCCAACAAGTATTATACAAGACTTCTCCTAGTATTCTAAGGACTTCTCCTTTCAAGTATTCTTCAGGACTTCTCCTTACTAGTATTCTACAGGACTACTCTTGATTCCCTTTACAAGGTGGCTTTGTTGTTCTACAAAATTCTCTTTGACAAGAGTAAGGTAGAAAGATGAAGCGCATATTACAGAGAGGATATGAATTTAAGGTTCTCTGTTTGTTTTGTGTGTGGCTAGGATAAGGGTAACACTCTATGGGTTCTTCACACAGGTGGACGGCTTAACTCAATTAAGAGTGGCTTTAAGCTTTTTGAGTTATAAAAATGGAAGCTTGGGTCTTTGGGCCACTTGGTAGAGATATACAATAAGTTGTGTTCAAGTCGTTGAGTTGTTTCTGAAGCAAACTTCTCTATTTATATCTTCAGTAGGAAGTCTTCATTGAGCTTGACGAAGAAGAGAAAATAGTTCCGTTAGTGCTTCTGCTTCCTTGTGAGTAACGGATACTTCTGTAATTCTGAAACAGCATTAAATGCGTTTTGTCATGCATTAATTGCTTTTGTTGACATCGTCTGGCGCGTTACTATATTCAGCCTTGAGCATTTGTTTGGAAATTATATCCCAGTGCATGCCAACTAAGGATCATTAAATGTTCTGAACAGAAGATATGATTTTGACCGTTGAGGAGATACTATGTTTAGAATTTCTCGCCGTTGATTCCGCAAAAGTAGCTTGTTTTGAGGAAAAGTGGAGAAGTTGAGCAACTGAGGAATAAATTATTAATTGTGTCCTTTTCTTTATTCTGCGATCAAAAGTGCTTCATCTAATGTGTTGACGAGGTAGATGATCTTTAAAGCTAGAAGCAATTATGATGGATGAATTCTTCAGAATTTTTGTCGAATGATTTCTTCAATGCTTCTGCTAAATTGACTCTTGACAATGTCTAGGCAAACGAGCTTTCTGGCATTTATGTCTCTTGAGCACTTCAATGCTTTTAGACAGACGAATTCTTCATCATGACATGGCAGACATAATCTTTGCAGTATTTCTAGAGTTCGTCACCGAGTAAGTTGCCAACTAAATATGCTATTCGATAGTCAACCGTACTTTATAGACGGACGGACTCCTTGAGCCGATCGTTCTCAGCTGTCAGGCTATTTTTGCTATGTATGTGGCCGGACGTTCTCTCCTTTTGTGCTTCTCTTGAAGTTCTCCTTTTGAATGGGTTATCACCCAACTACTTTGCATAGAGGCTAGAGATTCTTCAAAGTTGGGAATGTTCCTTTAGGCTTGTGACCAGACTTACTCAACTTTGGCTAGAAAGTATTCCTGTTTGTCAAAGCATATTCAAACACTGGACGGTTTCAACTTTATCAAGTGTACTTTGGTGTTGATTGAGCATAGTTGCTTAAGCGCTTTCCAAAGGATGTCTGTTCACTTTTAGGCAAACTTGGTCTTCAATGAGTCGCCGGACTGTCTCTGCTTGGTTGCTTACTTTGTGCATTCTGACAGTTCCTCTTGAAAGTGTATGCAGTTGTTCTTCAGTGAGGACCCGGACGGTTTCCTCTTATTTGCCTGTCTTTCATTTTTCTATGACTTGATAATGCCTTGTAGTTTATGCAGTTCTTCATGAAGATAGTTTTTCTTGGACATAAGAATGTTCAACGAGTTAGGAATTCTACCTTTTATGAATATCAAACTATAACGAAATTGTTAATTATCAAAACATAATAATTCATTTAATCATTTGAATCTAACAAAGCAAACTGAAGGGTAGAGGAGTTGCACTCGTTTCAATCAGGATTGATCCCGATTACGGGTTCTATCAAAGGCACGAATTTAGCCCTGCAAACCTAAACGCATATGCCACAGGAAAGTGGCACATGGTGGATCCAATTTGAGCAAAAGGATACTTGAAATTCGGCTTAGATAGCTGAAAACATTGGAGACCAAACGGTTCAAGAAGTCGGAATTGGGCTAAGAGGAACGCACTCGACTTCTACTTTTTGAAAAGTATGCGAGTTTTACGTCGAAACACGGCGATGGCGTCAAAGGAATGTCATTACCTCAGTGAAACTCAAACGATGTAATTATAGGCGTTGTTTCAATTTCGTGATTATGCCTACAATGTACTTTTCATGAAGTTATTGTAATGGATAAAAGTCGAATTAGCGTTCTAGTTACTTGCGTGTTTGTCTGTGATTAAAGTTATGACTCGTCGAAGCCTAAATTAAGATTGGACAATGAAAAATCGGCTTTAACGATTCATTCTTAATCAAAATGCGAGGAATGTTATTGAAATTCGACGGTCGAAAATATAAGAAATGGCGGTAACCTGCCTATGAAAATAAGAATAAATGATCAGGCTTCGACGAATCATCCAGTCGAATTCAAGAAATGATCGTTTGACCATTCTCTTGGAAAGGAGAGTAATCTAGAGGTGCTAGAGCAATTTCACAACTAGTTGCTTAATTATATCAAGATGGAGTCATCAAGATACAAGCTTGAGGCCGTGCCAGAAAGTTAAGAAAATTACATTTCGATTAAAACGGCCTAGACTTCTGAACTCTTGATCCTCTACTTTGAAAGCACCAATGCTAAGGGTAGGCAGAAGAGCTTGTTGACTTTTCGACAGACATTGAAGAGTCATCTGGATCATATGAAAGGTCGTCTAAATCTTCAAAAGAGGATAAGTCTTCGATCACGAAGCCCTTCACTTGAATAAATTCTACTCCTATTTCTTGATAACCTACCTCCTCCAAAGCATCCCAGGCCAGAGAAGGTGGTCCATCTGGGCCTTTTAGCAACTTGGTTATGAGGAATCCATAAGGAATGGTTCGCCACCTGCCGACGAGAGCGGAGGCAAGGTGGTTGTAGACTATGTCTACGACATTGATATATTCCTCATTTAAGATGGAGTATATCAGAATATCGTCCTTGTCGAACACGTCCTCCAAATGATCTACTCTTGGGCAGATCACATTGGTGATTATCTGGTGTAGGAATTTGGTCGGGACAGTGAGAGAGGAGTAGCGAGAACGTTGAGAAGCAGTGGGTTTATCCATATGATAGACAAGCTCATCAATGTTTTCCCCATCATGTCCCCTGCCGCCAGAACTCTGAATAAACCTCTTTGTCATTGTCACTGCCGAGGAATTCTGGAAGTTTCTTCCTTGTTAAGGAAATGTTCCGGTTCAGCACCCTCCCAAAGAAGTCACCATTATAGGTAAGAGATAAAGAAGCCCAGTAAGCCATGATCAGTTCGGGATAAAGTGACTTTGCAGAAGCTTCACACAGTGCAGAAAGACAGGTGCGGTGCAAGGCATGAGAACCTAGAACGATGTAATGAAAAAGTTGGAAAAAGTTAAGAGAGTAAAGAAGGCAGATAGTCATCATATTGGTGATCCTCACAGTAAGTCGTTCTTTGGAGGAAGTTTTGGAAGGAGAAGATAGAATCTGAAAAGAGGATGAAAAGGAGTATGCCAAATGACGTCATTTATAGGTAAATGGAAGAAGATGGAAAGATTTCTTATCTGACAGGTGCGATTGAAAAGCCATTCAGAAATGGCCACAACTCAATTTAGAGTTCGAATTACGAGGACTGCATACATTGGAACTCTAATATCCATCATTACCTATCTGACAGTTAATGGGGGCTATTAACTGCTCCACTATCATTTTTGAACTGTCACTCTTCCCGTCATCCCAGAATAAAGGATAGTTTAAAAGTTGTCTTTTATTTTGAAAATATCACACTTCTCAACGAGGAGATCCTTCGAAGTATGATATTTTGGGGGGCATCTATTAGCCTGGAATTTTTTGCTAAGTCTCAATCTGGTCGAAGACTGCATGGCAGAGCGGTTTCGTCCCAAATAGAGGATATGCAATGAAGGATGATAAAATGGTTTCTGGAGAAATTGTGAGGACGGTGTGGATGTATTTATATTGTTCGAAATTTGCAGTCTGTACTGCGTCTTCACCCTGTTTTCCACACATCAGGATACAAGTCGCACCCTGTCCTGGGATTCTCATCCGCATACAAGTCGCGGGAAAAGTGTGTTACTCTCTGTGAGCACACAAGTCGCATAAAGACATGCGACTTCCAACCTCAGTCACGTCACTGCACACATGTCCAAAACAACCATATTTGCATAAATGAATATTTTTACAATGTTTGTCTAATTTTTTTTGGACATTATTAAAAAACAAAGCCGTTATCATGATGTCTTCTTTTCTTTTACACTCTTATAATCCGAGTCTCCGACCCACTATCAGATTGGACCCCACCTCACTGTGCCTCTAGCTGCAGATCACCTGCATAGTCCTCAATACACACTCAAATCGTGAAATCATTGCAGTTTATAATCTTGACCTTGAAATGACGAGGAAGAGGGCAGCGTCCAGCATTGAAAACCTTACCTTTCTTCCTCAAAGAAAGTAAGTGCAATATTAAAACAGGTAGGCCATTTCACAAAAGTAAGCGTGCAGAGTGCAGGCCCAAATAAATAACAACATAGGAGGACTTGTAGAAAAGCAAAAGAGGAAATCATTGGATATCCCAATTGTCCAAAACATCACTTTTCAAGGATCGTCGAGGACAGATTCGTTAACTAATTTACTCATTATGTTCTTAATTTTAAGACTTTTTTTTTCAGATAATTATGTTTTTAAAAAAATATGTAATAAAGGTAATCAGTATGTTGGTTTTTGAAAATTTTATAGTATAGTATTTCATATTTAACCTTAATAATTAGTGTTTATTAAATAAAATATTAATATTACAAAAGTTCAATAAATAAGAATAGATAGAGTAGCTTCTATGGGTATCTATGTATTTCAGTCCCATTCAACTTGACTGATTTTTGCCTTTAATATATAAACTTGTGTTTGATTAGATGTTGAGAAATCTCGAGCAGACTTAATTTTGAATTATGACCTAAATGTTTGAGTGTATGTAACACCTTAATTTCTTAGTGCTATTTTAGTGACCAAAACAGTAATTACATATGTTAACTATCTTTTAAGGTTGTAAAAATGTAACGATATATTTTTTGAAACATGTAAAGGCGGAATGCATAACATAATATCTCATATATATACATGTCCATCGGTTTCAAAGTTGTCATCAAGTACGGTGAAAGTAGTTAATTATATTATAACCCGATGTCAAAAGAAGAAATATAAAAAAAAGCTATGAAATCCTAGACACTAGACCTCATAAGTCTGATATACTTCTCTGTGGTCTCCGCACAGGAAGCCCACACAAAAAGTAATGCATCAGGGACCTACCCTACACCGAAGTCTAATACGTGCCATAACAACAAAAAGAAAGAAACCTACTCGTCCTATAAATCTACATTTCCCGACATATGTAACCCTTGATGTCCGAGGCTGCTACCTCCGCCTCCTCCTGCTCGGGATCCTCCGGGTCACCAGCAGATCCCTCTATCCAACCAACTCTGCCCACGGCCGGGACCTCCCCATCATAATATGTGAGATCAATCACCGATACATCCACGTCTATGATAGTTGTGGTGACCGTGGTCGCTACCTCGCATACCAATGATAGGATCTGGTAGTGCACCAGAGATGCAGGTGAGTAGTCCCGGGATTCGGTATGTTTCTGGCTCAAAAACACTATTCATCGAAAGTCGTTTTATTTCATTTATAGGTTCTTGACAACATTTTAAGACTTTCCATATTGTTCATAGATTTTATCGAAGTCTTGTGTTGACCGGTTTTTCGCATTAGGGATTCCTGCGGGTGTGTACCGTGTGCTAGAAATTTTTCCGGACTCCGGAACTAAACTAAATTGACCTTACAGTCTATCTTTAGGAAATTACGTATTAATCATCATATAGACAAGGAATAAGTCTTATTCCTTCTCGAACGTCAGTCGAGGTTCAGCCGGTGTTTCTGCGGAAAATCGTCGTATCAAACTTGCATAGAATAATCCGAATGGCTCTTAAAACCATTCCAAAATATACATCAGATAATCAAATAAATATTTAATCATTTAATTTATTCAAGGTCTCACAAAGTCATTTTGGACTACTGAATTTAGTCTCAAAGTCAATTATGCTGGAAGCCGGAGATAGTAGTTTTTTGCGTTAAACATAATCAGATGTAAACTAGAAATCTATCATACTCACTATATTTCTACTCACCTTGGAATTGTTGAGGAAAAGAAATACTTACAGTGATCAAATAAACTTGACTTTTACCTCGTACTTTTGACTTTTGTGAACTCCCCCTCAATCAGAGTTCTTATCATCAAGTCTAGGGATGTAACACCCGATTTCCAGGGAGTTACTGTAGCAAATGAACAGTAAATAGTCATGCGGAAAATCTTTGGAACTTTCGAAGATGCGAGCCTATATTTTTTTTATCACGTCAAGACAGAATGCATACATAATTGCTCATATCTACATTGCTCTCGGCGAGCGGTGTTACCAAAGTAGTTTCAGACGTGCATAATTACATCACCGAGTGTAATGCAAAAAGTAAAGTTATATTACAGACCGGCTAACCCAAAAAGTGGAAAATAATTTAAGGCTATGAAATCCTAGGACTAGACCTCATAAGTCCGATATACTTCCTTGTGAACTCCGCGCAGGAAGCACACACAAAAAGCCATGTATCGGAGACCTACCCTTTCATTAAATATAAACAGCCCTAATTACCAAAAGTATGACCTATCCTGAACCCAGTGCCTAAGCCTCCTCCTCCTCCTCAGGGTCCTCCTCGGGATCGCCGTCGAATCCCTCGAGTCGTCCAGTACCACCCTCGCCTGGGGTCTCTCCATCGGAGTTAGTGAGATCGATCACGGGAACGTCTACGTGTATGATGGTAGTGGAGATTTTCCTCACTACCTCGTATACCAGAGGTACAATCCGGAAGGGTTCCGTCGGGGTGGGGGTGCAGTCCCGGGTGAGAGGTGTAGAGGTCTTCGCCTTCACCACGAGGGATGAAGGGTGTGGGGAAGCAGCAGCGACAGGGGACGCCGGGATAGCAGTTGTCCCAGACACATAGGCATTAGAACCGTCGAAGAAGGAGATAGGAGGTAAGGGAAGGTCATAAGTGAAACGATACATTTGACGTCCTTGCGATGCACCGAAGAGGTCGGTCCTATCATCAGCTACCCGACCCATGTACCAGACTCGCCATGTCGGCAGGTCTACCGACCATGACGTCAGATCGTCTTTGTCAATGAAATGTAGGGTCGCCTCCCGTAGGAAGGGTAGGCCAGTGAATGGGTCCTTTGCTGGTCGGCCGGGCATGATCTGGGGAGCACATACGATCCATCCAAAAGAAACACACAGAAAAGGGTCACTTCCAAAAATAATATCAAGTCCAATAAGCAATCAAGTAGCAACTAGCATGTAAAAGTTACAATTATATGACACGAGTGGTCGAAGACCCTAGGACTCCTATATGCACGCAAAACCCTCATTGTACATAAAGTTTTTATCCGGATATGACACCAAATCCCGCAGGCAGGTGGGACACTCTTCCGAACTCCGTACGAACTAAAAAGTAGGATGGTCAGTCGGGAGTTGCCTCTTACACGAGAACGCTCTGTGTAACTCCCTAATAAGGTGCATCTCTAGTCCTGAAGGTGCAAGAAACACACAAGAAAGGGGGGGTTTGAATTGTGTGACTCATTTTTTAAGTTTCTTTCGTCAATTTTGAATGTTAATCATTTGTTTGCTTTCAACGAGAGTTATTCATAAAGCACATGAATATGCATGCAGCGGAAATATGACATAACATAAAAAGTAAAGAACACATAATTTTTATCTTGGTTCACCCCCATAATCAACAGGGCTACGCCCAGTCCTTGGCTTCACCAAGATTTTCCACTATTTAAACAAATAGTACAAGTATTATCAGGGACTTCTCCCAACAAGTATTTGAAGGACTTCTCCTTACAAGTATTATACAGGACTTCTCCTGAAACCTTTTACAAGGTTTGGTTTTTCTACAAAAGTTCTCTTCAAATAAGAGTGGGTAGAAACAATGAGGCTCAGTTTATACAGAGAGGATAGGAATTTGGGTTCTCTGTTTTTGGGTTGTGTGAGTTGGATAAGATGAGAGTAATACTCTATGAATTTATCACACATAAGCACTTCAACTCAGGTAGAGATAGAGGTAGGCTTGAAGCATCCTGAGTTGGAACCAAGGTTCCTTGGTTCTTTGGACAAACTTAGATGGAATATGGAAGTTTAAGTCTAAGTTGCCCAGTTGCTATAGAGGCAGGGTTCTCTATATATATCTTCAGTTGAAGACCTTTGTTCTTCCTTCACAGCAGGAGAGAAAACCTGTCCGAAGTGCTTCTTCCTCTCTTAGCTGTAAGTAACGGCTAGTTTTGCATTTTTTAGCAAGTCTGAGACACGATCTGAGAAGCATTGATTTCCCTGGGTTGACATCGTCTGGCTCCATTTGAGCGAGTAGCCTTGAGCTATGTCTTCTGTATTTAATGCGTGGAGTTCCAGCTGTGGTACTTGTTTTGACCATTATACCCCAGTGCATGCCAGCTAGTGCTCATCAAGTGCTTTGGTCAGATATTTGAATTTCGACCGTTGAAAGTGTACGATGCTCAGAGATTCTTGCCGTTGATTCCGCGATGTCAGCTTGATTTGAGGAAAGGTAGAAAAGTAGTGGGACCAAGGAATATTGTATTAATTGTGTCCCTTTCCACTTTCTGCCATTGCCAGTACTTTAATTAATATGCAGACGAGGTAGATGTCTTTTGATCCAAGAAGCAATTATTCATGGTGAAGAGAATAATTTCTTTAATGCTTCTGTTCAGCTAATATCCTCGTAAGACACATTTCTTGATGTTTGTACCTTTGGCGCATTCTGATGCTAGAGCAAACGGATTCTTCCTTAGGATTTGGTAGACGCAGTCTCCATAGAGTATTTAGAATTCTTTTAGTTAGTGGCTCGTATAGGCAGACGGTCTTTCTTCATTCAGTCCTTCTTAAGGATGAGAATCTTCTTGGCTTATAGAAGACTAAATCTTCTCTTTTCTTTTGCTTCCACTGAAGTTCTCCATCTGAGAGAGTTGATCCACAACTTCTTTATACGATGCTAGAGAAGCTTCGAAGCCGAAGGTGTTTCTTCATGAGTTGTCATACTCTTTCAGCTTTAGATGAAACAGTCTTCCTTTTGATCACTTTAGGTAGCGGACTATTTCAGCTTCTTGAAGTAGACTTTGACTTGAGAGGACATAGCTTGATAGAGTGTCCTTGAGAGAGAATGTTTGCTATTTGAAGTTACTGTTTCATCCCTCGTGAGTCACCAGACTGTCTTTACATGAATGCTTTCCTTTGTATGTCTTTGACAGTATTTCCTTCAGGATGACCGGACGGTTTCTTCTGGCAGACTGATTCTCTTGATGTTGCTTTGGGATTCATTTAGTCTCTTCAGTAGATAGATATTCCTGGATATGAGAAATTTCACTGTGTTAGGAATTCTATCTCTAACGATATTAAATATTAAACCTTAAAGAAGTTGTTAATTATCAAAACATAATAATTCATTTAATTATTTGAATCTAACAAGTTCGTGACTCTGTATAGCCCTGAACCATGACGGCTTCAAAGAATTCTTGACACGACATGAAGACAACAACTCAAACTAGGACTTAGTCGTTTGAAGACGTGGCATAACATAACTTCATAATTAACAATAATTATGTAGAGCATACGTACATATCTAAGCAGATATAAATCATGTCGAAAAGGAATCATACTTACAATTATCAAAATAGCAAGAAACATCCAATAAGTCAAGCCACAATTTCAATTCAAATTCAACAATGTCACACATCAAACAATTCTAATCCAGCAT
Source organism: Acmispon strigosus (assembly GCA_030819835.1). Classification (NCBI taxonomy): domain Eukaryota; kingdom Viridiplantae; phylum Streptophyta; class Magnoliopsida; order Fabales; family Fabaceae; genus Acmispon; species Acmispon strigosus. The sequence continues at coordinate 12,647,643 of JAUAMA010000004.1, read as the reverse complement.
ATCACATGCCTTCAGATACTTGCATTCTACATCGGGTCGTTCTCAGAACGCCGTCAACTACAATTTCAGAAATCATAGTGCATACATTCACATAAATTTATACTTATGCTTGTAGCTAATGGAACGAAGTGCCCATACCAGAATGGCAATCGATCTTGGCGGTTACGTAAGCTCTGTGCGTCTCTATCGGTTCAGAGTCTCGTGATCCTTCAATAAACACAACCTAGCTTAGAACTTGGAACTCAAACCTAAGGTCTTGGTTCTGGTCTAATCAAGATTTCTATCTCCTAAACAATGGTTCTACATCTTAGGGAAATCCTTGGAAGCTGAAAACGTTTTAGAAACTTCGACGATCGTTAAAAGAATTCAGAAAACAATAAGTTACAAAGTCAAAACTTCCCAAAACCTTAAACCTTTCAATGAGCATCGAGGCTAGATGCTCAAAACCATTTTGAAGGCTTTAAACAAGGTTTTGAGTGGAAGAGGTTGCAAGAGGAAGAAGAAGACTCGGCCACCAAGACGGGGAAGAAGATGAATAATGTTTATTTCTCTAAAGCTTCATTGTCTCTCACTAATCTCTCTTAACTTCACTAAAATCTCACTTAATGTAATTTAGAAGAAGGAAAACAACATGGAACCCTTCTTAAGGGTGGTTTGGTCCGCGGATAGGGGGTAAAAAGGGGGGTGGGTTTATAACTTTTTACTTAACTCTAAGGACCAAAGTACGAAAGGTAAAAGGTTAAGGTAAAAACTTTTTATTATTCGGGGACCTATGACGCGTCAGTGCGTGTTGACACCTATTTTTGTCCGGGCCCATTTTTGTATAAAGAATAGAGAAAATTAAAAAAAAAAGCAAAAATATGTTGTCTTCATCTTTATTTTAGAAATGATAAAAAATCATAAAATACTAAAAAACCAAAAAAATGAAATAAAGAAAGAAAAAAAGAAAAAGAAAAAAAATAAGAAAAAGGAAGAAGAACGAAGCCCAGATAAGGAAAAAAAAAGAAAGAAGAAGAGAAGAAGAAAAAAGAGCAAAAAAAAGAAGCAGAAGCAAAAAAGGAAAGGAAGGAGGAGAGTGGGCCGCGGGCCCACGACCAAGAGAGAGGAAGAAGAGGCTTCAGAAAAACCCTAACCCTAATTCTGTTGCTATTTAAACCCCCACCTCGATTCTCACAACACACTATTCACTGACTATTCACCACTCACTCAAAAAACCTAATCAGCTCCCTCTCACTCTCTGAAGACAAAAACCTAACTCCCTCTCCTCTCACACGGCCGCCGCACCTCTTCTTCCTCCACCAGACCTCGCCATCGTTATCCCCTTCAACCTCGATCTTCCTCTTCCTTCCAACCTTCGAACCTAAGACCCTATCCGCCGCACCACTCCTTCGTCCTCCCTTCAACATCTTGGAGCCTGAACTCGCTCCAAAACCTCTGTCAGCCTCGCTCTCAGCCATCCACGTCACTGTCACTGGGTTTCCCTAAATAAACATTAGTGGCGACTCTGTCTGTTTGACCTATTCTTTTTTTCGCCGTCCCGTCTAAACGGTACCTAAAATTGTTTGTGTAATTTCCTTAGCTTTCTACATTATTAATTTTACCCTTATTTATTTTTACTTTTTAATTCCTAATTATTCCTAAAAGAGAAAGAGAACAAAATATTTTTGTTATTTTTTTATAGCCTGATAGGTGTGAACCTAGTCCTACGTACTTCTCTAAAATGGAAGATCAAGGCTTACGCAGTTCTTGATTTTAATAATTTTTAGTTTCTTTTTAGTCCCTTTTTTTATAAAAATGAGCAAAACGGCACGAGGAACGACATCCCACAAGTGAACAGTCGCTATGTCGCATCACGTTTGCAATTATTTAGTTTTTATACGGCGAGCGAAAAGGGAGAAAAACAAAGCCGTGAGCTGAAGATGGAAGTTATTATTGACAGCATCTTTTCTTTTTTCTTTTCTATGAAACAATCAAGAAGCTATTTTTATTGTCTAAGAACTGTTTTTATCATCAAGAACCATGAAGATTTTATTTCTCCTTATTGTTAAGCAACAAATAACCATCTTTATCATTAATAATCAAGAAACGATATAATCAAGAACCATCCTTCATCATTCAGACCCTCGAGCGATTATTACCATTAAGAAACAAAAGAAAGGTCAAGATTCAGCTTTAATGACCGAGAACCAAACTTTATCATGAGGTTAAAGTCAAGATTTAGTCAATAAGTCATTTTTATCATAAAAACCATCAAGATTCAATTTTTATTAACAAAAGCAACACCAGTTTAAGAATAACACCAAATTTATTAAAGACTCTATTTTTATGGCCAAGAAACAATATTTCTGACTATGAATACATGCTCCAAGGAAACACAGAAGCTGAGAAAAAGGATGTGCATTACTGAATCACACAATAGTCCAGTCATGGACTGAAATCACAGATAATGATAAAGAATTCAGGAAGAGGGTAAAGCACAACATCATCAAACAAACAGTAATTTCCTCATAGAAACAATGACAATAAAAATAGAGAATTAATAAATTTACATCCTTGAACATGAAAGTGCAGAATCATTAAGCAATAATCATGACTCAGAAGAGATTAAACAGGATACCAAACAAACAGAGGGGGAAAGAGGAAAAATAAACAAACCGCCGGGAGAGGGGAAGTAGAAAGGAAGAGACGAGCTTGGTGCAGTGGTGGCCGGTAGCGGCGCTGGAGCGTGGTGCAGCCTCGAGACAGGCCTGCTGGAGGAGGAGGACGCGCGGTGGCGGTGCGGTGGAGTGGCCTTCAACAGCAAGCAGCAGCAGAACAAGCAATGGTGATGGTGGTGATGACGTCGGAGACTATGACGGTGGCAACCCAGTGACGGTGACGTGGATGGCTGAGAGCGAGGCTGACGGAGGTTTTGGAGCGAGTTCAGGCTCCAAGATGTTGAAGGGAGGACGAAGGAGTGGTGCGGCGGACAGGGTCTTAGGTTCGAAGGTTGGAAGGAAGAGGAAGATCGAGGTTGAAGGGGATAACGGTGGCGAGGTCTGGTGGTGGAAGAAGAGGTGCGGCGGCCGTGAGAGGAGAGGGAGTTAGGTTTTTGTCTTCAGAGAGTGAGAGGGAGCTGATTAGGTTTTTTGAGTGAGTGGTGAATAGTCAGTGAATAGTGTGTTGTGAGAATCGAGGTGGGGGTTTAAATAGCAACAGAATTAGGGTTAGGGTTTTTCTGAAGCCTCTTCTTCCTCTCTCTTGGTCGTGGGCCCGCGGCCCACTCTCCTCCTTCCTTTCCTTTTTTGCTTCTGCTTCTTTTTTTTGCTCTTTTTTCTTCTTCTCTTCTTCTTTCTTTTTTTTTCTTCTCTGCGCTTCGTTCTTCTTCCTTTTTCTTATTTTTTTTCTTTTTCTTTTTTTCTTTCTTTATTTCATTTTTTTGGTTTTTTTGTATTTTATGATTTTTTATCATTTCTAAAATAAAGATGAAGACAACATATTTTTGCTCTTTTTTTTTAATTTTCTCTATTCTTTATACAAAAGTGGGCCTGGACAAAAATAGGTGTCAACAGCTGCCCCTCTTTACTTGTTTCTTACTAGGTATTTTGTTTTCTATCTTTTAGAATAATTAGAAATAATAAAAAGGTAAAAAATAAATAAGGGTAAAATTAATAATGTAGAAAGCTAAGAAATTACACAAACAATTTTAGGTACCGTTTAGACGGGCGTTGTGGGGTGCTGACACCTTCCCCACGCGTAATAGACTCCCGAACTTAGATTTTAGGTTTCGTAGGCTATTTATCAATTTTAGGTTTTTCTAGTGTTTTCCTTAAATAAACATTAGTGGCGACTCTGTCTGTTTGACCTATTCTTTTTTTCGCCATCCCGCCGCGACCCTGGTTGCGACAGTGCGTCAACGCGTCAGTGCGTCAGTGCGTTAGTGCATCAGTCCGTCAGAACACTGGTCGCCATATGATTGTGGTCACCGATGAGTATCCCAATGTGACTGAGAGTGTGTCTGGCCCCGGACATCCTTTGGCTCTAGGCCCCGTGCTCGTGCAATTCGGGCCCGGGTCATTCTTCCTCGAAGTTCTTGCCGCAATCGGCCCGAAAACACTATTCACAAAAGTTACTATTAACAAAAAAAATTATCGCACAGCTTGAACCATCACATCAAACAGAGTCATTTGGTGATTCCCGGATTTTCGATCCGGAGTCCCAAAGTCGTCCATTTCGCTTGCAGGATTTTCGACTGAAAGTCTCGCTAGCAAGAAAAGTCCTTTCCAGGCTTCGGAAGGAAATCATATCAATATTACAGTCGTTCTTCACGAAATTATTCAATGAATGTCATGGTGATAGTGAGAACGTCTTATTCTCATCCGAACTCATAGTCAGGTTATGGCTGGTTTACTAATAAGTGCTGCAAGGATTACTTCTTCGGTGCTCTGACCTACGATATCGCTTGTCGATGTCGCCGAGTGAATCCAAATAGTACCTGGAATAATTAAATAATTATTTAATTACTGGGGGGAAATTCAGGGTCTTATAAGGGAGAAGTTGGATTTCTCCTGGATAACCTCCTCAAGTTCTATGGAATCACCATCATCATCATAGATATTTGCCTCCTGAGATTTGGTGCTCATTGCTTGTGCCTTTTCAAATGGCGCGGCCAACTCTTATTGGGATATAGGTGTTTTGGTCTCTCTTTCTAGTTCGATGTGACAGAGTGATGTTTTGAGTTCACAAGAAAGTGTTGGAGGTGGAGAACTAGCAGAATGAGACTCTAGATCCTTTATTTCTTCCCCTTTTCATATTAGTTAAGAGACCCTAAATTTTTTCAACTTCAACTAAAGGTTCTATTCTAGTGCCTGCACATTCAGTCTTACTTGTGCTTGCAAAATATCCTCCAATCCTTTTATGAAGCCCTTAAGTTTGCTCTTCAATATATAACAATTTTTCCCTCATGAACTCTTATTGGCTTTGGCGGCTCGTAGCTGTCATCATTCCACTCATGGTAATTGTTGGAAGCTATAACCTCAATGATGATTAAGGCTTCATATGGATTTTTCTTTTCTATGGTCCCTCCGGAGGTGTTTTGACCAGCTTCTAAGCCAAAAGGCCCAGTTGCATCATAGCCCACCCAAAAGTCTTCTACTTGAGCAAATTTGATAAAGCCAAATTCAATGACTTAGTAAAGGAATATCTTGTCCCAAGCAGTGTCCGAGAGGCTACATAAAGGCCTAGATACATCAAACAAAGAAGTTCAGCCCGGAGTTGACCATGCACAAGGAAGTCCTGCTTAAGGACTTCCTTAAGACTTGCAGAGGTAATGAAGAAGCGATCGGTGCCTATAAATATAGTTTTTACCTTTTGTTTACTTAACATGCTATTCATTCTAGCATATCTTTGAGTTCTTCTAAGACTCATGGGTTTTCTCTTTGCTCTCTCACTAACTTGAGTGTTTGAGTTTCTCCTACATGTATCTCTATGACGATGTGGACCAAGAGGTTCGCCACGCACTCTCAGCCACAGTTGGTTTTGCTCTGCCACAAAGACTAAGGAGAACTTCCTAGTTTTACTCCTAAAAGAACATTAGGTATCGTATGTGGGAAAACTTTTCTCCTTTTCTGAGGTTGATAACACTTCCGGCATAAGCTCAATGGGAGAACCAACACAACCAAATTAAGAACGTGAGGCAATGATAGACATTTAACACTCACCTTCTCCAAATAACTATGAAGAAATTTCTTCTTCCAAAACTGTAAGCCTAGAAGCGATCAAGATTTGAAGAAGGAATGGCCATTTGTTAAAGAAAATTTTACGCAACTTCTTCAGTAATTACCTTTACAACTAAATTCTATTGCTGGAGGATTCGCAGGATGAATCTACTCATCTAGAGCACAAAAGAAATCTATGTATGCGTTGGCTAAATCAATTAAGGTATAAAACACGCAAGACTACAAGGAACCTTGACATAGTCTTTACTCGGAAAAGTACCAAAGAAATGCGACAAATTATGTCATCCCTGTGATTATCCCAGCGCTAATAGAAAACACCAAGGTTCAGAGAGTTTTGGTGGATCCTAGCATTTCATCAAATATTATGTTTCTCACTTATTTTGAAGCACTTTATTTTGAGCAGCACGACTTTGAAGGTCTTTATTTTGGAGATCCTATATTGACAACAGACCAGGTTAGATTCACTTGAAAACGGACGAATCCGTAAACGAAACATCCAATTCTCTCAATTTATAAGAAACCAGTGTCATAAAAAACTAACTCCAAAATGCCAAAAACCAGTGTCAATATTGTTCTGATAACGTAGAACAGTAAGAAAAGAGACCTGAGGTGGAAACGACTGACTAGATTAAGAACCCTAGCAGCCAAATAATCTTATTATCAAATAAGAGAAAATAGGAGAAGACCTCTTTTACATGAACCATCCGCAACTATTTATAGAGGGGAAAGAGATAAGGAAGAGATAAAACCCTAGATTTACACTTGGATGGGCTCTTGGGCCCCAACTGATTTGGCTAACAGCCTTAACTTTATATGCCTCTGGCCGCCTAGCTCGCCATCTACTAGTCCTTATTCTAGTCGCCTGGCCGTCCTCTAATGGGTGAAGTGCTCGCCCAGTCCAAAGCCCACAAGACACCGAATCTGAAGCATGAAGATGAAGTGTATCTTCATAAAGCACTCGCCATGGAGTCCTAATCGACGCTTCCTTTGGGCGGCCATCCCTATAGAATGTGCCTCGTTAAAACCTTCCTAGGAAAAACCCAGTGGGATAAAAACCTAGTGAAGGAAAAAGAGTACAACATCCAATGGAGAAATGAGTCGCCTAAGGCAACGGCGTGGAGAATAAATGCATCGCCAACATGGCATGAAAGAACATAAACAAGAAATGGAGCCGCCAAATTGCAAGGCGATAGAAAAATGAACGAGAGTTGACACGCCTGTCATAGAACGATAAACAGCTCGTCATATTGTAACGTGATCTTCAATCTTTGAAGTGTGAGTTTGGTGGAGATTCCTTCGTTAGGATTGGGATGGAGTCACTCGCCTAGTTGTATTTCCTTCTCGTTTTCCTTAACATGTTACCTGTTTTATGTGTTTCTCAACTGCAAACACAACCATTAGTTCTCAAAATAATTCAGTATTTCATGAATACCTCTTTATTGGCGGGCATGCTACTCCGAGCTCGATGAATATTCAAGTTTTTAAGTGGTGTTCAAACCACTTTACACATTAGTCATCACTCGCCATGTTGGGAGTGAAATCACTCGCTAATTTGGGGTGGGATCACTCGCCAATTTTTCCCTAATTCTACTTGTTATGATTCACTGGTGAAACTTTTTCTTGTTATCACTCACTGGCGATACTTGTTTTCTATTTGCTTCCTCTTTTTGTTGTGTTACTTGTTTCACTCGACACTGCGGTGTTGTAATATGTATGGTTTCATCTCGTGTGATGAGACTTAATCCCATGGCTCTACTGGTGAGGCTTTTTGGTGCTTGGGCTTATGCGACTAGGGTGGCCAAGACTTTATTTTATGAGTCATGTAGTGACCCACACGCTTTGCGTTTGCGCTAAAGTTGTCATGTTTGAGGCTTTTTCCCACCAGAACAGGGCTTCGCTCAGGTTTATTTCGACGAGACTTTTGCTTGATTTAATTTGATCAAGGCTTTTGCTCGCTTGGCGAGGCTTTTGCTCAGTGAGACTTTTCCTTGAATCCCAGTGGCCACTGGGGTTGCCCAAGGATGTGCTCAAAGACAGTGCTCGGTCTAATTTGGTCAAGGTTGGGCATTTTGTCGTATTGCACAATGGTTGCGCGTCGTCCTAAGAGAACCTCTGTGCCGACCTCCACCTCCTGCCAGGTGAGGACGCCAAAGATAGGGGGTCTTTAAGCCCCTTGGTTGCATGGTAGCGGCCTTGAGGTCGCCAGTGTAAGTACATGTAGCAACCTAAGAGTGGGGGTGAATTAGGATCCCCCAATTTTCGCCTTATGAAATTCAAACTTCTTTCAGCGTGAATAGAATCACAACGTATAAACGTTAATGCAATGGAATAAGGTATTGCTGAAAGCAAGAGATGAAGGATAAGAAGATCACACAAGGATTTTATCCTGGTTCACCTTCAAACCACAAAAGGCTATGTCCAGTCCTCTGATCACACAGAGATTTATCAACTATAACAGAAAGTAAAACACTTCCTGAATAACACCATTCACTGAATCATCACAGTGAATGTTACAGCCCTCAGAAAGAATTACCACCTTCTGAGTAATACCCTTCACTGAATCGCCATAGTGAAGTACAAAACATTCAGAAAGAATCGCCACCTTCTGAATAACCCCTTCATTGAATCGTCACAGTGAAGTTTACAACATTCAAAAAGAATTGCCACCGTCTGAATAACTCCTTCACTGAATCGTCACAGTGAAGTTTACAACGTTCAGAAGGAATCGCACTTTCTGAATAACCCCTTCACTAAATCAACACAGTGAAGTTCACTATAAACAGAATGAAGAGAAGAAGCTTTTACAAGGGTGAATCAATCCTTCAATACTAGAATGGATTGATGATGTAAGTTATGCACTAAGACACTCTAACATGAAGGCTCTTATTAATCTGAGTTCTCAGAAGTTGAATAGCATAAGTGCTCTTTTGAAATTATGAGAACAGGAACTCACAATGGCAGCAATTTAGTATATGAAAGTTGTGGATTGCATGCCATGCGTTCTGAACCTGTTTTGGACATTATATAGGCACTAGTGACTGTCCATGAACCATTGCAAGGCTTCCCAAATGGTATTGGATGCATTGATTCACGAAACAACACACCTGTTCGTGTGGGTAATCGATTACAGCTATAGGATAATCGATTACGCTACTAGCTATTGTGGTTTGAATTCAAAATTCAAACTATGTAATTGATTACAGCATGGTGGTAATCGATTACTCACATGATGTAATCGATTACGATAACTTGTGTAATCGATTACACTAAGTCCAGAACTTAGTTTTATGAACGTTTAAGTCCTAATTGAGTGTTTCTACCATTTTTAACTTATGAAACCATTTTGTACTCAATTAACTAAGTTCATGAGCCTTCATGAAAAGAGAGACCAAAGTAAAGCATAACTTACTTTACAAACGAGACTTAGACTGAAACTTGAACCCGTTGATAGTGTTTGAAGTATGTTGAGCTGGTTCTTCTAAGTCTTCTTTTCTTCTTTTTGTAACCTGTGTTTTCGTCATCAAAACCACAACCAGAGTCAGGAGCAAGACCTTCTTCACAGCCATTGGATCGTAATTTTGAAAGATAATTTCAAATAATTCTTTCATGAAATTGCCTCATTACTAAGAGTAACTTTCTGGGTCACCACTAGACCATTATCTCTTCACTGAGAGTAACTTTTAGGTCACCACTGGACCATTATCTCTTCACTGAGAGTAACTTTTTAGGTCGCCACTGGACCATTGCCTCTTCACGAAGAGTAACTTTCTGGGTTTTCTTGAAATTTTCTCTTTACTAAGAGCATATTCCTTATCTTCCATCCTACAGGAAAGAAATATAAAGAAAAGGCCACCCATAAAAAAGGTAGTTAAATAAAGATTCCATGGCGGTCCTCACAAGATCACCTTCCAACCAGCACTCATCGCCCTCACCCTCCAAACCGCCTTAAAAGCCAACAAATCCCCTTTCCTCACGTTCCACCAACCCCCTTCTCCTAACCATATCGCTACCCGAAACCATGTGTTTTGATGACGCGGGATTTTATGATCTTTTGAGTCTTTTATTTTATTATTTTCCTTTTGTCTCATGTAGTGTTTTTAGGATTATAACTTTACTTTGTGTTATTTTCTGCATTTGGGGTTTAATTTAAACTTTTTGCATTTTAGTCCTTGTTAGTGTTTTCCTTGTTGTTATTTGAGTCTTTTTAGTTTAGTGCTTGTTCTCGGAATGGAACAATATAGGAGAGAAGAGAGACTATAATCTTATTAGAGAAAATGTGAACCCTTTTACATGAGCCTCGCTTGGCTATTTATAGGGAGGAAAGCCATAAATAACATTTAATTAAGACTAAGCCTATGGGCCTCAAAGATCAGGCCCAATATGTTACAAAGTTTAGCCCCCTGTGTGTATTACAAATGTACCCCTGGATTCGTCAGCCAAGACCGCCCTTCGTCAAGGTAGGGCGCCCGCTAGCAGTAGCGGGGCGCTCGCCCTGTCCACAAGCCCACAATACACGAGCTTGAAGCCTGAAAGTGAAGTGTCTTTAACTAGTCTTTGATAGATCCTCTTGATGACGAGTGCCAGCCCACAAGCCCACCAGACACGAGCTTGAAGTTTGAGAGTGAAGTGTCTACTAGGGACGCTCGCCCTGGTGTTCCAACCTTGGCTTCCTTTGGGCGGTCACCCCTACAGGTTGTGCCTCGTTAAAACCTTCCCAGGAAAAACTCAGTGGGATAAAAACCTGGTGAAGGAAAAAGAGTACAGCATCTTATAGAGGAATGAGTCGCTTAAGGCGTGAATGCGGGGAATAACAGAGTTATCGTGAAGTGTTCTAAGGCGTCAAGGAATGATCGCCCCCTCCCCATGTGCTGTAGATAGCCCGCAGGCCTGAGCCTTGACGTTTTGCAGTTGTCTCCAATGCCGAGGCGCCCATTCAGCGAAGAATTGCTCGCCTTACTAACAGAGGATGCTCAACCCGCCACACTCTCCGTTTTTACCTATGCTTATTTTCATTTGTGCATTGAAAAGTAACGCACCATTAACTTAAAAAATAATAACTCCAGTGTTTAAAGTACCTTTGGCCTTGGCTCGCCATCTAGTTGTTTGCTGTCTTAGCTCGCCATTTGGTTGTTTTCACTCGCCCCTTCGCTGCGTGAGGCACTTGCTTGATCCACACTTTTCCACTGGCTCATCATTTCTTTCTTGTCACACCAACTCTTCTGACCCTTGATGTGCTTCTGCCTTTCTTTCTTGTCACGCCAACCCTTCTGACCCTTGATGTGCTTCTGCCTAGGGTTCCGTACCCACGCGCCGTTTTGGTTTTCAATGTAATCATTACTCTTGGAAACAACATTGCTTAGGGCGGCGCGCCGCAATGATGCAAAAAGTATCCCCCTCATTTAATTCCCACTGAACCTGCCACCTGTCCAACTACCCGTCGCACCCTTTCTTCTTCCTTTGAACAAGGCCTATAAAAGCCCCCTTCCTCCTCCTTCACTGTTTACTTTTGCCTCTGCAAAATCTTTCTGTGCGATTTCCGGTCTTCCCCTCCCTTCAAATTTTCTTGTTCCACCGTGCCAGAGTTGTGTGCTTCCCCTTTCTGCCCAGTTACTAGTACGTTTTCTTGTTCCCTTCTTGCTTTTCCTTGTTTTTGTCTGTTTTAATGGAGTCTTTATCGGAAAGTACTTCGACCTCCGGCGCCGGCAATGGCTGTGGATCACCAAAACGACCTCTTTCCCCTTACGAGGAGTCACTTCCTCGCCCCGTGAAAATGGGATTGTCGCCCTAAAGGTCTCATCCGTCTTTCCCCTCTGTACTGACCCTATTGTGCTAAACGCCTTTCGTAACAAAATAGGCGGGCTCTGTTCAGATAATTATGAGCCCGACTTAATAACCCGTTCGTGCTTCACAAACGAGCGTGTTTGTGACACGAAACCTGTTGAAAGCGACCCTCACTTTTTCCATGTATATTCCTTCATCTTTGATGATCTTGGCATTCACCTTCCTTTTTCCCCTTTTATCTGCGAAGTTTTAAAGGCCCTATCAGTGACCCCTGCCCAATTAAGTCCCAACTCTTGGGCGTTCATCAGGGGGTTTGAAATTCTGTGTGATGCCCTTAGGGTCCCCCAAGAATATGAATATTTTTTCTACTTTTACAAATGCGTTCCCCCAAAAAGAAGGGGTTGGACGTGGCACCCACGAGTTCCTGGGTCGCCTTGACCGCCAAACCCTCTAAAGCCAGGTTCAAACCCTGGAAAAGTAATGCACACAACCAGTGGAAAGGTCGATTCTTCAAAGTAGTGGATAGTCCTTTAATCCCCTATATTTTACGTCATGACGATATTGGTCGCATGCGATTTCCCCCCTATTGGACCGAATCGCCCAACTTTTCTCTTACCGTTGAGGATGACGCTCTCACTGCTGAAGATTGGGAGATTATAAAATTCTTAAGCAGGGCGGGGCCCATTCATATTGGCGAGCTCATTCTCGCCCATATGAAAGGGAACGCCACTTCTCACCTATGTGAGTTTTTGTCTTTATTCATGGTATCCTTGTATATGCGTGGATTTCTTTGCTGACTTGTGCACCTCATTTATTTTTTATTTGTAGTGGATAAGTACAAGCTCTCCAGATATAACCTTGTTCGAATTGCTAAAGAGGCCAAGGCCCAAGCGTCGAATATTCAGGACGACGCCTTCGCCCTTCGCCCTTCGCCCTTCGCCCGCCGATGGAGAACCCTCCAACCAAAAAGGTGCGTTTGAACACGCCTCAACTCGGGCCCAACACCCAAGATAATGGTTCTGGAGCCGATCTACCGGGTGGGGGCCCAATCCAGCAAACGGAAGTGTGGAGATCAGTCCATGCTGAACCAAAGCGGACCCGCCGCAAGTCTGGTGGGTAGTCTAAGAAGGTCGCTTAAGAGAGTACGCCCGCCGAAGAAGCCGAAGCCGCCAATGCGGTCGATGAAGAGGTAGCCGATGATTTGGAGGACCTTACTTTTATCCAAAATACCTTGTCTTTTGACAGTTATTTCGAAGACCCGGTGAGTAACAATGCTCGTGCTGTTGCAAACAATGTGATGAAGAACAACTTGTCGGCTGCTGGATGGAGTTTGGTGCTTCTTCACAGATATGAGGAGGCGTCCAAAGCCCTTATCGCCCGTTCTAAATGGGTAAGGACTTTGGTCATAGAAAACAAAGAGCTGGCAGTTATTGTGGACCAACTGGAGAAGGATCTTGCTGAGGCCAACATCTGCCCCCAACTCGCCCGAGAGATGAAGGAAGAATTGGAGATGTTGTGCACTGATAAAGCCAAGTTGGAGAAGCAATTGTTAGAGACAGAGAGTCGCCATACCGAAGCTCTATCTACTCAAAAGGTGTCTCTGCTGGCAGATTTTGAGACAAAAAAGAAAAGTCTGGAGGCGACTTTTTCAAAGTCCTTAGCTGAGTCTGATGAGAAGAAAGCAGCTGCTGAAAATAAAGTGTTTGAATTGACTGCTGAATAAGCGAGGGTAAAAGCTGAGGCCACCCTTACTGCGGAGAACTTGGCTATCTTGGAAAAGGGATTTAATTTGGAAAGCGTCAAACAGTACACTGAAGGTTTCAACTCCGCTAAGGCTCAAGTGCAATTCCTCTTTCCCTACATTGATTTATCTCCTATGGGAAAGTGGAAAGAAGTGACCGCCCGTGGACTAGAAGGAGAGGACTCCAAGAACGAGGCGAAACTTCAACAGAAGGATTTTTCGCTCTAACGGGACTTTAGCCGAAACTTCAACAGAAGAAACGGACGACTTCGGGACCCCGGATCGAGAATCTAAAAAGCTCCAAACGATTTCGTTTGGCGTTTCGAGACCAAATTCGTGAAGAAGAATTTCGTGAATAGTGACTCGGTGAATAGTGTTTTCGGGCAGCGTAACGCAAACTTCGAGAAAGATCGACCCGGCCCCGAATTGTGCGGGCCCAGTACCCCGTTACCAATAAAAGACCCCGGGGCAGATATTCTCAGTGACACAGAGGTACTCACTGATGATCAGAACCTGATGATGACCGGTGACTTGAGGCACTGACGCATTGACGCACTGACGCACTGACGCGTCATGATTAAGAATTTATTAATAAACAAACCTAGATATTTATTAGAACTTTCTAAATTTAGAGTGTAGTCCCTGAACTTTGAAAACCTTACGGTTTGGTCCTCGAACAGTAAAAGTTTTTTTTTACTTTAACCTTTCACCATTCCAACTTAGGTCCTTGGGTAAGTGGTAAAAATGAGATTCACCCCCCATTTTATGGGCCAAACCCACGGCCACACCTCACTTAAGGGGTTTACTTGGCCTTAAACACTTCATCAAATCATTAAGTGAAAAATCAAGTGAGTTTAGAGTTTTTTAGAGAGAGAAAGATGAAGCTCTCATCTTCTTCCTCCTTGAAGCACCATGGCCGCCCCTTTCCTTCCTCCATGGCAGCCGTTCCTTATCTCCTTTGCACTTGATTCTTTGAGGTAAAGTGCTCCTCACCTCTCGATCTATATTGCTACCGATTCGAAATTTCATTTTGTTGAGTTCGGTTTTTATGCAAGTACTAGGATTTGAAAGTCCCTGCACAAATGTTGTTCCCACTACCTTTAGCTTCATTTTGAACCGATTGGATTTTTAATTGGTTGAGTTTTTGGTTCTTTGAAAAATTTCAAGTTGGGTTTTTGTTAGGGTAGCTTTTAGAAAAGTCATTCCCATTGAGTTAATCTTTGAAAATCACCAATTAGTTTCCTTGGAAGTTTTGTCTTTGAAAAATTGATTATTTGGAAAAGTGTTTTTTTAAGCTTTAGGTAATTATTCACCATAGGTTTCTTGTTACCTTTGATGTGTACAAATTAGATTTTGAAGAAAACATTTCCCTTGAATTAAAGTTGTTGGCCGAATTGATGTAGTGTTTTGGGACATTGGAAAATTGATTTTCTAACTAGCTTTTGGATGTGTTAAAGTACTTGTAAATGATTTTGGGTATTGAGAAAATGTTTTGTCACAATTGTTGAGCATTGGCCTAGAAAATTTGAGTGTTAAAGACTTGAAAAAAAATTGGTTTTGGAATTTAAGTTCTTTGGCCGAATTGCATCACTGTTTTGGGCAGGGGATAAATTGATTTTGTAACTAGCTTTGAGTGTGTTTAAATGCTTGAAAATGGTTTTAAGTTTGTAGGAAAGGTTTTTCCCTATTTAGTGCATAAGGGCCTAGAGAAAATTGTGTATTTGAAACCCTAGAAAATTGATTTCTAGAGCACTTTGGAAATTTGGAATTTGAAGTTTAAAATTGAGAGTTTAAAAGTTGACAATTGAATGAATTTTGTTTGTTCTTGACACTTAGGTTTTGTTGAGTTTAAGAGTTGAAAAATTGATTTGGAAACTTGTAGAAAAAGTTGAGTTTTTGGGCAAGTTGGATTTTGGAACTTATAGTTCAAATTAGGATTTTTCACATTCTGAAAACTTTGGGAAATTGGTGTGGAAAATGGATTAAAAAGTTATGTTTTTTATTGTGTGAGTGATTTGGAAATTGTGTGAAGTGTTAGGTGAAAATTTGGAAAATTTTAGGGTTTAAAAGAATTTGGGCAGAATTGATGTTTGGGTGGTTTTGGGTGTGTTTTCAACTTCTAAAATCTTGATTAAGGCTTCAAAAATGGTTTATAAGCATCTAGCCTTGATGCTCTTTGAATGGTTTAAAGTTTTGAGAAGTTTTGGTTTTTGTAACTTAAGGTTTTTCTAAGTTCTTTTGGTAATCGTCGAAAATCCTTTTTAAGTGTTGTCGACCTTTGAGAATTTCCTAAGTTGTAGAGTCTTTGTCTAAGCGCTTGGACCCTTTTTAGACCAGCCCCTTGACCATAGGTTTTAGTTCAAAGTTCTAAGCTAGGTTGTGTTTGTTGAAGGATAACGAGGCCCCGTACCGATCTAGACGCACGGAGTTTACGTGACCGTCAGGATCGACTACCTTTAAGGTAAGGGCACTTCGTATCTCTATCTCTTAGCATAAGTATATATGTATATACCATGCTGCACTATAATCTTAGAATTGTAGTTGACGGCGTTCTGAGAACGACCCGACTTTAAACTGTATCTAGTTGATATATGAATGCAGTCTCTGAAGGCATCTGATATGCTGGATTAGTTTTTGTCTGATGCGTGGCATTGTTGGATTGTTGTGATATGTGGCTTGACTTATTGGATGTTTATTGCTTTGATGATAATTGAAAGCATGTTTCTTCCTTCGACATGATTTATATCCGCTCAAGATATGTGCAACTGCTCTACATGATTAGTGTTAATTATGAAGCTATGCTAGGCCTCGTTTAAATACGTATGAGTCCTACTTGTGTTTTGGGTCATGTCGTGTCAAGCATGGAGTCGTGAAAGTCGTCATGGTTCGGGGCTAATAAAGAGTCACGGGCTAGATGACGCACCATCGAGGCGTTATTACAAAGCGTTCTCGTGTAAGTGGCAACTCTCAACTTACCGTCGTACTTTCTAGTTCGTTCGGAGTTCGGGAGAGTGTCCCACTTGCCTGTGGGAGTTGGTGCATATCCGGATAAAATTTTTTTCTGTACATGAGGAAGATGTACGTGCATATAGAGTCCTAGAGTTTTTCAACTACTTGCGTCAATAATTGTATGCGTACTTGTTATTTTCTATCTGTTGATTGCTTGGATAACATTTGCTAGTCGTAGGCTTTATTTGTATCCCATGTTTTATTTTGAGTTGACCCTTGCATCTGTGTGTTGTTTGTATTTTCTAGTGATCCGTCGCCAGCCGGACGCCACTACAGGAGAAACCATGACCAGGAGACGGACGTACAGTGCTGGAAGACTCGTGCCGCCATTGTTATTATTATGTAATAGTAGTATGTATGTTTACGTGTCAGGGTAGGAGTTTTAGGTTGCTTTTTACAACTGACAGCAGGGTTTTACAACAAGTTAGGTGTTTTGTAAATTATCTTCAAACTGCTGGTCGGTCCCTTTATGCGATATGTTTGGCTATTTGCGAATCATGTATTTATAACACTAATGCACTTCAGCATGGCATGTTTCAAAAAGGAAAATGATTTCAAAAAAATATATACTCTCTTTTCCAAGTTTTGAAAAAGCTTCCGCATATTTATTTACTGTTCATTCGCTACAGTAACACCCTGAAAATCGGGGTGTTACAAATTGTAAGACCCTCAATTTTGTGTATAGTATTTTGGCCCCTGTAACTCTTATCTTTTGAAGAAGTTGACGCCAAAGTTTATTGGACCATATCAGATCATCGAGAGAGTTGGACCCGTGGCTTATCGTATTGCTTTACCGCCTTTCTTGTCCAAGATTCACGATGTGCTTCATGTATCTCAGTTGCGTAAATATGTTCCAGATCCTTCTCATGTTATCACTCAGGATGATGTTCAGTTGAAGGATAATATGACGTTTGAGGTTCCTCCGATGAGTATTGCAGACCATAGGATTAAACAGTTGACGAACAAGCAGATTCCGCTTGTAAAGGTGATTTGGAACCAAGCGACAAGGGACGCGACGTGGGAGTTGGAAGAAAAGATGAGAGAACAATATCCCGCTTTGTTTCTTGACTTGTAGTTTCGGGGGCGAAACTCTTTTAAGGGGGGTGGTATTGTAAGACCCTCAATTTTGTGTATAGTATTTTGGCCCCTGTAACTCTTATAATTATAGTTTGAATCTTTTGAAGTATATTAATTATATTTTGTCTTGAATTATTTAGTAATTCGAGCTAGTGTTTGATTGATATATTAAGTTTTATTTATGAGAAATATGTGTTTGAGTATAGAATTATGTATTGTTTAAGCCTTGGCTGAAATGGCGACGTTTTGAAAGAGAAGTTGAGATAGAGAAGTTGAGATCGTCCTGTGAAATTGGTTGAGATCGTCCTGTGAAATTGGTTGAGATCGTCCTGTGAAACTGGTTGAGATTGTCATGTAAACTGGCAGACTAAGTTGGCAGACTATGTTGGCAGACTAAGTTGGCAGACTAAGTTGGCAGACTAAGTTGGCAGACTATGTTGGCAGACTAAGTTGGCAGACTATGTTGGTAGACTAAGTTGGCAGACTAAGTTGGCAGACTATGTTGGCAGACTAAGTTGGCAGACTATGTTGGCAGACTATGTTGGCGGACTATGTTGGCGGACTGTTTTGGCAGACTATTTCTCCGTTGGCAGACTAGGACTTCGTTTTGTCTGGTCTGGTCAGCCGCTAATGTTGACTTTAAAAGTGAGTGTCAAATACCTTGGGAATGATAAACTTCCGTCTTTATTGACTCTTAGGAGATAAAATGTCAGAAGCATTAATAAGCATTAATGGCTTGCCGTTTTCTTTGACTTAGAATATTTTAATCCTTTCTAAGTTGGTTTTCTCACTCTATAAATATCAAGCTTCGTCAGTACATTAATCTTTCATTCTTCCCACACTTTTCTTCTCTTCAAAGTAAGCTGAATCCTTGATATTTTTCTGAAGCGTTCTTGTTGGTAAGTTGTTCATACTCTTACTAATTCTGGAATTTTCCATAGTATTCGATTTAGTTCATCTTCTTGGAGTTTAACTTGTTCTATTTTCATTGCGACCATATTCTTCTTGTTCTTGAAGACCAGAGCTGTTCGTTGTGAGTTCTTCTTGGTTCGTAAAGGTCAGAGCTGAAGTTTCAAATCTCTTTAATCTCTTAGGCCATTCAAGGTTGAAGAACAAGTGTATGCAACCTAAGAGAAGGTAAGGGTAACTCAATCTTATTATAACGATATTGTGATATTGTTGTGATTCTGATTGCAGAATACGGACTGTGATTGATTATGAGTTTGTTTGAATGCTGTTGATGATAGTATGATATAACGAATATATTGTATGGTTATGAGATTGAATTGCTTGAATATATTTTGTAAGAAGAGCTTACTGTGTTATGTATTGACATAACTATGAAACGAGTGAACCGTTATTGTTCATGAGGATTCGATTACTGTCATGACAGGTGCACTACAGGTGCATATTTTAGGTTTTGATGTGGCGAACTATTATGTGTCGCGGGATCATGCCGAGGGTGGTGTGGAAAAGTCTCTTCCATGTTCTAAGTCATCTTGGCCAGATACGGCAAAAACCCAATGAGCTATGTGCATTATTCGTTGAAACGCTAACAAGCATATGTGTTGTGATGAATGAGACTTACTCTGTGAAGTTATGAATTATTGACAGATATATTGTGAATTGTTGTTTCAGTTATACTATAATAGTTAATGTTGTTTTACTATATAATTCACTTCTAATATTGTATTCCTATATTCTGATATTTGAGTTAACCCTTTGCTGTTTCTGTTTGTGTTTTCTTTTATTTTGGCGCTTAACGCCAGATGACCAGCAATGAGGGAAGACTTGAAGGCTGTGTGGATGCAAGCTTAAGGAAACTTTTGGAGCAGATTGAAGATGATGTTTAGTTTCCGCTATTTTATAAACTTAGCACATGTGTGCAATACATTACTTTCATTACGTCTTATTTTCCTTACTGTAATATTACTGACTATGGGCTACACTTATTAAATATATGTGAGACGTTGTTTTGGAATACTTGAGATGTTTTGAAAGGCTTTTATTTTCCGCGTTTTTCAATATGACTCTCGACTTAAAAATCGGGCTGTTACACAAATCACAACTATCATTTTGTGATCACCATTATCTTGAAAGTAATAATTTCGATAAGGCGAAAATCGTGCAACTCTGATTCACCCCCCCTCTCAGGTTGCTATCTAGGCTAACACCTTCCATAAGGTTGGCCAATAGAACCCAGCCCTTAAAATCTTTGCGCCCAACGATCTGCCTCCAATATGGCTGGCGCACGCCCCCTCATGAACTTCTTTCATCAGTTCCTGAGCCTGATGCTTGGAGACGCACTTTAGCAAAGGCACAGAGAAGCCTCGCCTGTATAACTCTTCTTGTATCATTGTGAAGTAACTGGCAACCTGCCTTCTGTCTGGTGTGATGCCAGGCGCGCCTGTAGTGGCTTCGGTCAACACTTCAATTATAGGGGACATCCAAGTATCCCCCTCAGCCACAGCGTATACTTGATCCGCCCTTTCAATACTCGGAGCATGGATTATTTCATGGATGACGGACCGGTAATTCCCCGGTCGCCTAGTACTCGCCAGTTTGGCGAGCAGATCAGCTCGCTGGTTTTGTTCTCGAGGTACATAACTAATCCCCACATTCTGAATTCCCTCCATCAAATCCTGAGCCCGGCTCAGGTATTTCTCCAGTAATGGGTCTTTGATCTGGTAGATACCCTTTATCTGATTAGTGACCAACAACGAGTTACTCCTGTTAGATTCAAATGATTATTATGTTTTGATAATTAACAAATTCTTTTTAATATGATATTTTTGAGGAAGAACTCCTAACTTGCTAAACATCTTTATGTCCAGGAGAAACTATCCTCATAAAGGACTTCACAAAATCCCAAGACATTATCAAGACACAAAAGTAAGTCAAGAAAAGTAAATGGAAATCGCCCACGTCCTCACTGAAGAACAACTGCATACTCTCTCAAGAGGTACTATCTCAAAGCATAAAGAAAGAAATCAAGCGAAGACAGTTCGACGACTCACCAAAGGTCAACCTTGCCCAAAAGTAAACAAATATACTTTGGAGAGCACTAAAGCAACTATGATCATTCAACATCAAAAGCACATGGGATAAAGTTGAAACAGTCCGGTGCTTGCGTTTATTCTGACCTACAGGAAGACTATTTTGTCAAAGATAAGTAAGTCTGGTCATAGGCCTAAATAAACATCTCAAGCTTTAAAGTGTCTCTAGCTCCTATGGAAGATAGTTAAACAACAATCCATTCGAAAGGAGAACTTCAACAGAAGCACAAAAGAAGGAAGCGTCCAGTCACCTACAAAGCAAGAACAATCTGACAGTCAAGAAATCTTGGAATAAGAAAGTCCATCCGCCCATGCAACTCACTCAGTGACGAGATTCTGTAAAGACTGCGTCTGCCATCTCATAATGATGATTCTGTCCGTTCAAAGCATCAAAGTGCTCAAAGGTCATAAATTCCAGAAAGTATGTGTCATGAGGTTATGGAGAATCAGTTCTACAGAAGCATTAAAGAAATTGTTCAACAAAACTTTGAAGAGTTGATTCATCATAATTGCTTCTTGGATCAAAGATCATCTACCTCGTCATCACATTAAATGCAATACTATTGATTGCAGGAAGAAGAAAAAGGACATAATTAATATTTTATTCCTTGTTTCCTCTGCTCTTCTGCTTTTCCTCAAATCAAGCTGCTTTTGCGGAATCAACGGCGTGTAATTCTGAACATCGTACTTCTTCAACGGTCAAAATTCAAATCTTCTGTTCAGAGCATTTAATGATTCTTAGCTGGCATGCACTGGGATATTATGTTCAAACAAAAACTCAAAGCCGAACACAGCGCCGAGCCAGACGATGTCAACCCAAGTAATTAATGCTTGACATAACGCATTCAATGTTGATCCAGAATTACAGAATTAGCCGTTACTCACAAGGAAGCAGGAGCACTAACGGATCTATTTTCTCTTCTTTGTCAAAGCTCAATGAAGACTCTCTACTGAAGATATAAATAGAGATTTCCGCTTCCAGAACAATTCGGCGACTTGAATTCAAACTATTGCATATCCCAACCAAGTTTCCCACAGAACCAAGCTTTCGTTAGTTCAAACTCAAAAAGATTCAAACCATTCTTTAACTGAGTTAAGTTGTCCTCTTGTGTGAAGAACTCATAGCGTGTCACTCTTATTTTAAGTCACACACAAAACTGCACAGAGAACCTGAAATTCTTATCCTCTTTGTAATCCGAGCTTTACTTCTTCTACCCACTCTTACTGAAGAGAATCTTTGTAGAAAAATAAACCCAGTTTTTAATGGGAATTAGAAGTAGTCCTGTAGAATACTAATAAAGAGAAGTCCTGGAGAATGCTTGAAAGAAGAATTCCTGAGAATACTACGAGAAGTCCTGTATAATACTTGATAGGAGAAGTCCTTCTAATATTGGGAGAAGTCCCTGAGAATACTTGTACTATTTAAAGAAATAGTGGAAAATCTTGGTGAAGCCAAGGACTGGACGTAGCCCTAACGATTATGGGGGTGAACCAGGATAAATATCGTGTGTGATTTAATTTTCTGTCTTATGTTAATTTTTTTCGCTGCATACTTGCACACACACACACACAGACACACTATTTAACACTCCTTGAAAACTAATAACTAAGGTGTATTCAGAAAGAAGTTTTCAAAAATCAAACACACAATTCAAACCCCCCCCCCTTTCTTGTGTGTTTCTTGCACTATCAACTCCTTATTTCCAGTGTCTCGATTTCTAGTTCCTTGGCCAAGCCCAAACCCGCTAGCAATGCCTCATACTCAGCTTGGTTATTACTAACCTTGAATTCAAATCTCAAAGATTGTTCAATTTGAATTTCATTCGGGCCACTCAGGATTACGCACGCCCCACTGCCGCACGAATTGGATGACCCGTCTATGTGTAAAATCCATATTTTTGAACCAGGCTCCTCGCCCGCCATAGTCAGTTCTAATACAAAATCTGCTAACCTCTGGGGCGAGACCTTTCCCCTCGCCTCATATATCAAACCATATTCTGACAACTCAACAGACCAACCCACTAGTCACCCTAAAAGGTCAGGTTTCTGCAAAACTTGCTTTAATGGTAGATTTGTTTTTACTTTCACCTGAAACTTTGAAAGTAAGCCCGTAGGTGATGAGCCGTGACCAAGACCGCCAAAGCTGCTTTCTCAATCCTCTGATACCTTTTTTCAGGACCCTGCAATGTATGACTTACAAAGTAAATTATACGTAACTCACCTTCAATTTCCTGCGTAATTACTTACCCGTGGGCGTGGTCTATTATGGCAAAATACAACCAAAAGAGGCTCGCCCACCATTGGCTTTTGTAGGATGGGAGGCTTAGATAAGAACTGCTTTAACTGTCTGAACGCTTCTTCACATTCAGGCGTCCACTCGAACTTGGAACTCTATTTTAAACACTTGAAAAATGGAGCTGCCTTTTCTCCTGCATATGGTAAGAAACGAGCTAAGAAAGCAACCTTTCCTGCTAAACGTTGGACCTCCTTAATCGTGGATGGACTGACCATGTCGAGGATCGCCCTGCACTTATCAGGGTTAATCTCAATACCCCTAACCGTCACCATGAAGCCCATAAACTTTCCACCCAAGATCCCAAAAGAGCACTTCTCAGGGTTCAAACGCATGTTGTAGTGTCTGACTCGTCCAAAAGCCTCGCCCAAATCTGCCAAATGGTCTTCCGCCTTGACGGATGTAACAATCATATCATCTACATAGACCTGCATATTCCTGCCCACCTGCTCTTCAAACATTTTATCCATCAATCGTTGATAAGTCGCCCCTGCATTCTTGAGTCCGAATGGCATGGTTTTATAACAATAATTAATTTTTGGAGTCATGAATGCAGTTTTCTCCTCGTCCTGCAGGTGCATGCATATCTGGTTGTAACCCGAAAAGGCATCCGTCAAGCTAAGGACCTCATTTCCAGACGCCCCATCTACCAGCTTGTCCACATTTGGTAAAGGGTATGCGTCTTTTGGGCACGCCTTGTTTAGATCAGTGTAGTCAGTGCACATATGCCACTTTTCATTCGCCTTTTTGACCAACACCACGTTCGCCAACCAAGTTGGATACCTGACCTCTCTAATGAAATTCGCTTCAAGGAGCTTAGCGGTTTCCACCTTGACCGCCTTATTTCGTTCTTCACCCATTTTCCTTCTAGTCTGAGCGACTGGCTTAGCATCCGCCCTAATTTCCAGTTTATGACAAATCACATTTGGGCTGATGCCTGGGACATCTTTAAGTGTCCAAGCAAATAAATCAAAGTTGTCCTCCAACAGGCGAGTTAGACGATCTTCCTGGGCAGGAGATAACTGTGTTCCCACCTTCAGCATCCTTTCTCCTACCTTTATCATCTTCGTTTCTTCAATAGGCCTTGGGCGGGCCCCTGGCACCTCTACTCTTGGGTCAAGTGTACTACCTTCACTAATTTCGTAACACCGGTGCCCAACTTTGGCGTTCTGCTTCCCATAACTGGCCACGCTCTCACTATAACATTCGCGCGCCCTGATTTGATCAACTGCCAATGTTCCTATCCGCCCATTGGCTAACGGATACTTGACCTTCAAATGCTTTGTGGATATGACCGCAAAAATCTGACTAAGAGTGTCACGCCCTATCAAAACATTATAAGATGACTTACAAGCAAGCACAATGTACTTAACAGTGACCGCCTTAGTGAAGCCCTCGGCCCCCAAAACGATCTTCAATTCAACACAACCCCTGGGTACGACATGCTCGCCAGTGAATCCAATAAGGGTTCCCGTATATGGTAATAATGCTTCATCCTTCAAACCCATCTTTTAAAATGCCTCGCCATATATTATATCCGCTGAACTTCCCTGATCCAGAATCACCCGCCTTACATCATAGTTGTTGATCCTCAGTTGAACCACAATGGGATCGCCCTTATGCGGCAATACCCCCTTGAAATCTCCACTAGTGAAGACGATATCTGGATGATCGAAGCCAAACTCGCCCTCTTGGATAGAATGCACTATGGTGTGTTCCTCGCGCACATACCTTTTTCGTCTTGCCCTTGTGTCATCATGAAAACCCCCCGAGATACAGTTAACAGTTCCCACGGGATCGCCCATTGGCGTTGCATCATCTGCATCGTCAAAGTCATTATCTCTACTGGATCGCACCTATCGATCAATGTGTTGGGCGGGCACCTGTTTAACATATTGGCCAAAGTACCCTGCCCTTATCAACCGCTCCACCTCTCTGTAAAGTAACACAATCATCTGTGTCGTGGCCCAAAATACCATGGTATTCGCACCAACACCGGGTGTCCACGTTCGTGGGCGGTCGCTTAGGAGGATAAGGGCATGCTATGAGATTGGTCTCCCTATTGTCCGCCAATATTCTGGAGAGACCCACGGTTAACGGCACCTTTGCTCGCTGTGTCACTGGGGAATAATGGGGTACCTGTGGTGGTGGTGGTGGTGGTGCCTGTCGTTGGGGCGCGCCTCGCCTTCCGAACTCTGGGCGAGTCGGATGATTCCTTTGTTCCTGATTGGCAAAGGTTGCTGTCTGATATGGGTTACTGCGGTTTCCCTTGGAGGGTCTCGGGATTGTTCCCTTTGGGCAAATGGGTCAACGTGCCTCCCTCCCCCTTCCTATCTTCTCTAGGGCGCATCCAATATATCCCGTGTCCGCTTCTGCTCATCATCCTCCTCTTCTAGTATGAAGTCTTGAAGTCGTGCCCGTAAGTCAGCCATGTTCTGTGGCGGACGCCTGCTGAGTTTATTGTTCAAAGTTCCCGCCCGCAAGCCTTGCTTGAAGGCGTTCACCCAAGTCTCTTGAGGCAGATTCTCAATCCGCACCAAAGTGGCATTGAACCTTGCCATGTACTTTTTTAGGGTTTCCGTCACGCCCTGACGGATATTAAACAAAGCTGCCGTAGTCACCCTCTGTGTCCTACTCGCCGCAAAGTGTGACAAAAATTTATGTGAGAACTCAGTAAAGCTGTTTATAGAATGCGAAGGTAATTTCAAAAACCATGCCAACGCTATTCCCTTCAATGTAGAAGGAAACAAACTGCACCTAACTGCATCGGACGCCTGACTGATCACCATTTTAGTCATGAATGACTGCAAGTGTTCCTTGGGATCAGTCTCGCCTGAATAAGTATCCAGTAAGAGATGCTTCACCGTATCTGCTATGGGAACCACCTAGATGGCGGGTGAAAAGGGCTGAAACTCTACCACGCTTGCAGCCTCCTTAAAACTCTCCATCCCCGAATCCTTTTGCTGGCGAAAATACTCCAGCTGAGCCTGCAAATGTTGATTTTGTTGTTGTACAAAGTCCAGAGCACCACATACCCTATTTAATTCAGCAAGGGAGATGTTGAAAGGAGTCGGGTTTGGCACACCACCACCTAGCCTCACCACCTGCGGCTGCTCGGGATTAGGATTTGGACTCCATGGTGGCGAGGGAGGCGGCACAAGTGGATCCACCACTGTCCGTCCTCCCCGCGCACGGCCTCACCCTCTTCTTGTGGTGCCTGACATAGCCTCTTTCCTCGTAAACGTGGGGTTTGGCTTACCTTTCCCTACAGACGACGCCAAATGTTCTTGGAATGGAACAATATAGGAGACAAGAGAGACTATAATCTTATTAGAGAAAATGTGAACCCTTTTACATGACCCTCCCTTGGCTATTTATAGGGAGGAAAGCCATAAATGACATTTAATTAAGACTAAGCCTATGGGCCTCAAAGATCAGGCCCAATATGTTACCAAGTTTAGCCCCCCGTGTGTATTACAAATGTACCCCTGGAGTCGTCATCCGAGACCACCCTTCGTCAAGGAGTCTGCTGAGTCCTCCACGCATGTGCGTAGAAGAAGCCAGGCACATGCGTGGCCATTCTGTCCAAACATGGAAACTCGACCAGCATTCTGCGCATCCCACGCATGTGCGTGGAAAATGCCACGCACATGTGTGGCTATCACAGAATCCTCGAGCTTCATTCTGTCCATTCCACGCATGTGCGTCGAATAGGCCACACACATGCGTGGCTTCCTGCTGATTTTGGCTATAAATAGGGTTTTTGGGTTTTATCTTGTAATCTTGTACTTTCTGAGTTCTCTCTTGGAATCCTTGTATCTTGGAGTTGTAAGATGCCTTCTTGAGCCCTTGATCCAGGTTTTTATCTTGTTCTTAGATTATGCCTTCTTGTACTTTCCACAAAACATGCTTGTTAGTTCCTCAACAACTACATGCATACTATGGCCAAATATATCGTTCCAAACGGGAGCGAATTCGTTCCAAACGGGAACAAGAGGATTACATGGGAATGACAACCCATCCAATCACCTTAAGTCTCACGGAAGATTCACTTGAGATTTAACGTATCCTATCACCCACAAGTCTCAAGGAAAATTCGCTTGGGATTAAACTCATCTCATCACCCACACGGGACAAATTCCTGTCACCTCAACAAAAACATCCCATATAATGCATATGCTATGACAAATCATCAGCATGTTATAATCACCTCACTAATTTCAATTTCATTAACACACTAAATCATTCCCTCATGTTTTAGCAAAGTTCAGAAGATAATCATAACCCATCAATCCACAAATTTCACAAGATATGTCCAGCATTCCAGAGAGAAAGCACACAACATACAAACATGCATCACTCGAGACTCTCTAGGACATGAGTTACCCTTACCGTCGAACGTGTCGCATAAGCTTCAATTTCAACCTGACATGATAAACACATAATAACTCTCAACCAATCATTGGAAGCATGGAAATTAACCTCAAAAAGATCCAAAACAATTTAAAACAAAACAGCAAACTGAGCTGACAGGGGCCCAGCGCCCATGCGCTGGGATGCCAGCGCTCATACGTTGGCTCCCTGTCTGGCAGAATGCCCAATGCAGAATCCCAGCGCCCAGGCGCCAGGAGGACAACGCCCATGCACTGGCTCTCTGTCCAGGGAGTCTGAAATTCCAATTTTCCAAGAAAACATTCACAAAAAGGGCTTTAATTATAATTTTCGTAAAAAAGTCTTCCAAGACAAATCAACAACAACATATTCCCAGGTTTTAAAGCTTCAAAACAGATTTCCTTATTGAGAAACTCCTAGGGTTTGAAGGTTTATAAAGACCTTAACCTAGAAAATGCTCGAGATGCGAAGGGAAACCAACCTCGTAGCATCGTTCGATCAAGAGGAACAGAAATGAATCGTGCTCGTCCACAACATCAAGAGGAGTCTGTCAACGTGTCGGAGGAAGAGACCGGAAGGAATTCATGATCAAACCTTGGAAAAGAAGGAAGGGAAGAAAACAGGAAAACTGAAACGGAACAACGTTACTATAGAATTTTCTCATCAAAAGAACCTAGAATGGAAGAGCACAAGAGACCTACCGGAGAACCACCAACTAGCACTCTTGAAGAGGAAAGGAACAAAAAAACTTGGCCTCTAGAAAGAAGAAAGGGCTCACACAGTAGCAGCAGCAAGAGGAAGAGGAAAAGGATATCTCTGTTGAAGACTAAGAGTTGTGGCTTGTGATGAATGAAAAATAACTTAGCCCTAGCCCTCTTCTATAATCTGGTCGAATTTCTCAAAGTGATGGGAGGTTGTTTTTTTCAGTTTTCCTCTCTATCTATTAGCTAAAACTCTATCTAAATTATTTAAAACATAACCTAATTATTTTGTTTAAATTAACCAAGTAGAAACAGAAAAGAGAATGCTGCAAAACAGCATGGAATACACTCCCCCTAACCCTCCTAATAGATAAGTATTTTTTTTCTTTTCTTTAATTCTCTTTATCTTCAAACCAAAACAGCAGAAAAACATAAAACATAAAATAAAATCTGCACTAGATTTTCTGAAAGATATTCCATTAACAACCAAATTTAACAACAAATATTCGGCGATATTATTCTATCCTTGAATTAAAACTCAAATAAAATAACAGAAACAGAATCGGTTCAAGTCATCAAAGCCAAAAGGGCAACAGGGACCAAAACTGAAACTACTAAATAGTCCAGGGACCAAATCATAAATATGAAATAGTCCAGGGTCCAAAACATAAATATCAAAAATTGAGGGTCTTACATATGCTTTCTTGAGGGTTTTCTTGAGAGTCATGGTGTGACGCTTGTACTGGACATCATTTACATAGTGGAAAATCTCCAAATCAGAAAACAGGACTGGATGTAGCCTTCGGTGGTAGAAGGTGAACCAGGATATATCGTTGTTTGTGGTCTTCGTATCCCTTATCTCTTTAATTTCAACATTTCCTTTTATTAGCGTACTTGTTAATCATGCTAAGTATTCTTAATACGCTTCCATTACGTTTGGATTTGATGTTTGCGTTTTTAGTTTGATAATATTTCTGCAAACCTAATTCACCCCCCTCTTAGGTTGCTATCTAGTTTTATATTTGGCATCAGAGCAAGAGTTGGGTAAGTTATTCCTAGATCCATAATAGATGGCATCTTTTATACCCGTTTTAGGTTATAATGTAAATAGACCTCATAGTTATAATGGTGAATACTATGATTTTTGGAAAATAAGCATGAAAATATTTATTAAGTCTCAAGACTTAGAGATTTGGAAGGCTATAGAAGAAGGTCCTTTCATACCTAGTATTGATGTTAATGGTAGAAAACAACCTAAGCCTAGTGATGCATGGAATGAAGATGATAAAAAGAAAGTTCAATATGACTTAAAAGCTATGAATATTCTAACTTCAGCCTTAGGAATGGATGAATTCTTTAGAGTGTCTACTTGTAAGTCCGCCTAAGAAATATGGGATACCTTAGAAATAACTCATGAAGGAACTGAAGAGGTTAAAAGGTCTAAATTAAATACTCTTTCCCAAGAATATAAAATGTTTAGAATGTTACCAGGAGAGACAATTCTAGATTTGCAGAAAAGATTTACCCACTTGACTAACCATTTGATTGCTCTTGGAAAAGACTTTTCTAATAGTGATTTGAATTTGAAGGTTCTAAGATCATTAATAAGAGCTTGGAAACCAAAGGTAACAACTATTTCAAAAAATAAAATTTTATCAAAGATGACCTTGGCTGCACTTTTTGGTAAGTTGCAAGAACAAGAATTAGATCTTGGTCGGTTGGAACAACCAGAAGGACTTGAAAAGAATGTTAGATCCATTGCGTTGAAGACTAAATAAAAAACCTATGATAGTTGACAAGAAAAATAATCTCAATCCCATAGTGAAGAGGATGATGAAAATATAGAAGTCCTTGTAAATAAGTTTGGTAAGTTTCTGAAAAAAAGCAAGGGTATGAAATCAGGACAAGTGAAAAAGTTTATAAGGAAGAATGAAGCATCAACTTCAAGAAAAACAATTCACTTGCTTTGGGTAAGACCCTCTATTTTAAGTAATTATACTTTGGTCCTTAGAGAATTTATAATTAGGTTTTGGTCCTTTAAGTTTGGACATTTGTGGTTTAGTCCTCGGACTAGTCAAGGTTGGCTTGGGTTTTAGTACTAAGAGCTTTAGTGATATTTGAGATGGGAACATGATGGTTCGATTTGGAGGTTTATAACAATGTTTGTGTAAGAGTTTTAACAAGAAGAGTTGTGGCTTAGTGGTTAAGAGTTAAACAATTAATGGGCTTGGCTTGTGTTCGAATCCTAGTGAGGTATGTTTTAATTTTAATCAGATTTTTGATGGTTAAAGGCTGAATTTCGAATTTGAATTGAGACATGAGATTAATGAGCAATAAATGGGTTTAAATGTGAGTTTAATGAGTGTTAATGCCTCCTTTATATGGCTGGTCGGCCTCTCTCTCTTCTCTCTTGTTTTCTCTCATTTTTTTCTCTTCTTTTCCTCTCCTTGGTCGCACTCTTTCCCTCTCTTCTCCCTATCACGTTTTTCTCTTCCTCTCTTGGTGAAAGGTAGGTTTTTTAAAAGATATGGTGTTTAGTTTTCTTTCTATATGGTTATTGTTATACTTTCTTCTTCTTCTTCTTCTATGTCTTCTGTTGCAATATTCTTCTGCTATAGTTATGCTAGAGTTTGAACCAAACAATGGTTCCAAACTTGTTTTTCTCCAAAGGATCCTCCAAGCAAGAACATGACTTTGAGTTGATCCATGAGGTTGTTTTATTTTGTAAAGTTTTATGCTTTCTTGTTCTCAAAATGGTTTGGAAAACCTTTGTTATGAAACCTTGTTTTTGGGTGATGAGGCCTCCTAAAAGTGACTTGTTGGAAGAGGAGAAATTATCCTTGATGATCAACAAGCTATGGCCGAACCTATGCTCCTCTTCTAAGGTTGATGTTTTTCCTAGATATCACGTTTTGTTTTGCTTAATATGGGATAATGATGGTTTTCTTGATGCACATGGTTTTGGAGAAAACAAACTCCTTTGGTGCTCAATAAAGATGGCCGAATCCATGCCTTATGTTAGAGTTAAAGTTTTGTTTTGAACCTTGTTTCATGATTTACAAAAGTTGGGTGATGAAGGCTTCCCAAGGGCATATGGTTTTGGAAAACAAAACCTATTTGATGCTCAATGAGGGATGGTCGAACCTACTCCTCTCTTAGAGGCTAATATCTTTGTTTAAAACCTTGTTTAAAATGTTTATGTCTTGTTGTCGGATCGAAATGAAAGGTCAACCTCTCTCCTAAGCCAAGAATGGCCGAGAGTTATACAACGGAGTTGTAACGGAGAAGTTGATTTTTGAAACATGATCCTTGGCTCGAAACCTCAATGAATATCCTAGATAGAGTTCAACAAGAACTCTAAGGAAAATGAGAGGTAAGGAAACTATATGCATTGACGGTTGCATAGTGGTTTTGTTGATCTAAAATCAAGTTGTTGTTGGGCTTGTTTTGAGTTTATTTTCTTTTGAGTTGGGTTCTGGTCTATCCTATGGTTGATTGATGAACATGCAATTAAGTCGTTATGAAAGGACGGAGATCAAGATCAAGTAAAGGATTAAAAGGTAAGGGTAACTCTGGGTCTAGATAGAGTCAGTTGTGTTTACCATGATTTTATTTCCGGGAAATTATTCAGTTTATGAAGATGAAATTGTTGGTATTGTGATGCTTGAAACTGAGAATTGTTTACATGATATATTGAAGATGATGATGATGTAAGGGTAACTCTGGGTCTAGATAGAGTCAGTTTTGCTTTACATATGACTTTGCTGTTGGAAACCATTCTGGTTGTTGTGATAGAATTATTGGATTTGTGATACATGTTTGGATTTGAGAATTGATGTTAAGACGTGACAATGTTGCTGATGTTGAGTGAAGTTGATCATGTTATATTGGTAACGTTGTGGAAATTATTGATTCATGATGATGTTGAATATTTTGGCATGGCATATGCATCTTATATATATATATATATATATATATTGGGTTGATGTGGCGGCACTTTGTCCCGCGGGATCAACTGAGGATTCTTAGGTTGATGGTAATCAACCGAGGGCAATGTGGTGGATCTTTGTCCCACGTGATTGTCTTGGCCCGTGAAGGGTGATGTTTTGGCCCGTGAAGGGTGATGTTTTGGCCCGTGAAGGGTGACGTTTGGCCCGTGAAGGGTGATGTTTTGGCCCGTGAAGGGTGATGTTTTAGCCCGAGAAGGGTGATGTTTTAGCCTGAGAAGGGTGATGTTTTAGCCCGAGAAGGGTGACGTAATGGCCATATATTATAACTATAAGCATATAGTAGTAGAGAGCATTTGCACATCTTAATTGATTTGGTGATGTGGAAATTAATTATTGTGTTGTTGTTCTTGTTCCGTTCTTGATGAATTACCGTTTATGATCTTGTGTTGTTTTATATCACAATTGATAATATGGTTGTTGTTAATTATTTTCTCCCCTTTCAACATGTTGTTTGGTATTTGTTGTTTTTTCTCGAGTTAACCCTTTCTGTTTGTGTTTGGGCGCTTAACGCCAGAAAATAGATAGGGTGTTGATCGTCGTCTCTTGAAGAAGCTTTATGGAACCAGAGTGCGCAGCGGAATCGTGGAAGAAATTTTGGAGAAGACGATTGATGTCTTAGGATCTTCCGCTATTTTAGTTTATTTTATTTTTGGGCTCACTGTTGAGCAATTAACTTTGTTGTAATATTTTCCTCGTTTTTGCTTCCGCGTAATAATTATTATTTATGGGGAAAATTATTACTTATATTATTTTTAAGTAAATAAGAGAGACGAAAACCTTTTAAGAAAAATGAGTTGTTTTCTGAGAGGTTTTAATTTCCGCGTTTTTACCATGTAACCCTCAACTCAAAATTGGGGTGTTACACTTTGAGTGTGGAAAACCAGGATATGTAAAGAGTGACTGTCCTTCTCACCAAAGCAAGAATGGGTTCAAAGACAAAAATGACAAGAAGGACAAAAGGTCAAAGAAAGCATACATTGCATGGCAAGAAAATGAAGTAAGTTCATCTTCAGAATCTGAAAATGAAGAAGCACATCTCGCTTTGATGGCGTCACATCATTCTGATGATGAAGATGATGAGGTTAGTAATTATAAACCTTCTTATGATCCATTGTTTGTTTAAATCTTTCTAAGTTATGTTCAAAACAAAATAAGAGCATTACATTTCTAGAAAGTAAATCTAAAAGCATGAAATATGAGATAGATAAAGTTAAATCTAGAATAGATGATCAAAGTGCTTGTTCAAAATGTTCATCTCTTGAATCTAAGATTGAGGAATTAAATCAATTTATTTGCAACTATGAAAAAGGTACAAAAAGTTTGAATGTGTTGTTAAGTAATCAAAGACATGAGAATAATAAAAGAGGTCTAGGGTTCTCTGGTCATGATCATTCTAGTAGAATCAAGAAAATTACTTTTGTTAGACAAAGTTGTTAGAACAGATAGCAACCTGAGAGGGGGGGTGAATCAGTGTTGCCCCAATTTTCGCCTTATTGAAATTGTTACTTTCAAGTTTATGATGATCATGAATTGATCGTTGTGATTGCAGCGGATATGAACAATACTTGAAAGTAAATGTGAAGGATAAAAAGAATCACACACAAGATTTATCCTGGTTCGCCTTCAATCCACTGAAGACTACGTCCAGTCCCTCAAGAAAACCCCTTGAGGATTTTTCCACTATTGATAAGAATTTCTTACAAGTTCCTAACCCAAGGACCCCAAGAACTTCTACCAATATCCTGTGAAAGCAAACCGCTTTCAACAGCCTCTGAAAGCAAACCGCTTTCAGTTCCTGAAGGCAAACCACCCTCAGACCTTGAAGGCTAAACCACCTTCAATGAAAACCCTGAAAGTAAACCACTTTCAGTGACAACAACACTTCATCGAATACCACGGTGAAAAACTCAATCTTACAGAAAGAGATGAAGAAGATATTACAATTGGCTGTTTCAATCCTTTAACACACAATTGGATTGAACATGAGAAATTATGCTTTAAGGCTTTTAAGCATAATACAATTCTGAGTTCTTCAAGATATGAACAACTGATGTGTTCTTGTAAACATGAAGATCATGAACTCAGAATTTAGGCTCCAAAAGATTTAAGTTCTAAAAGATGAACTAATTTTGAAAGAGCTTTGGCCTAATGTGTTTTTCTCATGTGAAATGTGTACATTTCGTGTGTGTTGTGTGTTCTATGTTTTCTGGACTCAAATGGTCTTTATATAGGCAAGGGAAACGTCCTTGAACCATCACAACCCTTTTCAAAAGGTTTGGGACACAATGGTTCATGAAAAGATGCACTTTTTCGTTCTGGTAATCGATTACCATACTTAGTGTAAT
This sequence comes from Acmispon strigosus, assembly GCA_030819835.1. Lineage (NCBI taxonomy): Eukaryota > Viridiplantae > Streptophyta > Magnoliopsida > Fabales > Fabaceae > Acmispon > Acmispon strigosus. Next base: position 12,613,521 of record JAUAMA010000004.1, on the reverse strand, counting down.
CGATTACACAAGTGACCGTTTCAGTTTGAATTTGAATTTCAAACATGTAATCGATTACAAGACTGGAGTAATCGATTACTTGCCTTGGTGTAATCAATTACCATAATGATGTAATCGATTACACAGAAGCCCATTTTCCAGAAACTTGTTCTTTGAGACTTGCTTAAGGTTTTCTACTTCTTTTAAGTTATGAAAACTCTTAGCTTGATTAGATTAGGTGTTTTAAGAGCCTTTATGCTTTAATAAACCTTTGGAAGCATAACTCACCTAATTGTAAGACTTTCTAGACTAATGATGGACTTGAGTGCTTGATTCTTTGAAGTTTTCTTTTCTTCTTTTTGTTGATGAGTTTGTCGTCATCAAAACCACAGCCAGGGTCAGGAGCAAGACCTTCTTCACAATCTCCCCCTTTTTGATGATGGCAAACACATTCTTGATACTTGAAGATCATTTATGCATTCTTGATGCTTAACTCCCCCTATTTGATGGAATCTAGTATTTCTGATATTTCTCCCCCTTTCTAATGTACTTGTTGAATTCCTGCATATGATCTTTAAGAGCACAGAACCTTTCTCCCCCTTTTGACTTCATCAAAAAGAAGAAAAGGCCAAAAAGTGTACAGGCATACACACAAGTATATATTGCAATATAAAGTATTTGGGGGTAGGGGTAAATATGTAAAACATGAACAGAACATAATCATCCAAACATAGCAAGTCAACCGAAGAAATAAACAGCAAAATATCCAACAGTTCAGGAATAAGTCATAATCTAGGCTATTACAAACCAAGTAAAGCAAATAGTCAATGAAAGAAATAAACAAGTCTAGAGGTCAAATTCATCAGAGGAATCAAAGGAATCAAGGGGAGAGGGAGCCATGCGATCAACACGAAGACTCAGACGATCCATATCAGCACGGAGAGTAGTGTACTTGGATTCAACCCGACCTTCCATGTGATCGAACCTCTGATCAAAGTGAGTCCTCATATCAGCAAGATGAGAGAGAATGAGTTGAGTAGAGGCATCACCAAGCATAGAGGATGAAGGTCCTTCCTCAGAAGATGGTGGATAGAAAGCAGCAGGGGCAGGAGCCTGAGTGGTATCAGGACCTAAATCTGACTTGTGACGGAAGGTGTCATCAACATCCCTGAAAATCCCCATCTTGTTCAGAATCTCCATATCAATCCTCTGTGCCTTAGTATCCATGACCTGAGCATATTCCCCTTGTGTAGAAATTCCAAAATTCTTCAAAATGAGAGTAATAATGGGAGCATAGGGAAGAGGACCATATCTATCCTTGTGTATCAACATATGTATCATAACCAAATGAGCCCAGTTAATGGATTCATTATGTTTCAGCCCATAAATAATTTGTAACTCTAGATCACTAATCTGGGCATGGTTAGAGGATTGAGGAAGAAGAACATAACTAATCAAATAATGAAGCAGACGATCTTCAACAGTAAGATATCCAACAGCAAGGATATCCCTAGAGCGGTTGGCTTCCGCCCGCTGCTTCTTCAAAAGAATCTCTTCCTCAAAAAATCGACACAAGGATAAATACAAATATTTCTTGTCATAATCAGCCCATGGACATGCTTTCTCCGGACTCAATCGTTCTCCAACATAGGGAATTTTTAGAAGAGTTCCCAATTGTTCTTGAGTCAATGAGATATCGATTCCCTTGACTGATGAGCAGATTTTCCCACCTCTTTTCACCAAATTGCAATAAAATACTTTAACCAATTCAGGATAGTACGTACCCGACAAGCCAACGAATTCATCAAGTCCTTGGAAATCAAGGAGAGAAGGGAAGAGGAATCCAGCATTGATGAACGAGTTGATATCGGCATACTTGGGAGGAAGGATGGGTCTTTCCAAGAAGTAAGCCAAAAACCGGTCCTTTTGCTCCTCTGTGACAAGAAGCCGTGAAAGATCAAGAGTGTTCATGGTGAGGTTCTTCGAACGGTGTCGGCGTGAAGAGGAGGCCATTTTTCGGACTTGAAAATTTAGGGTTTGAGAAAGGGGTTTTTGGGTGAAGTCCGAATTGAACAATTCGAAGGGATGGAGAGGAAGGAGAGGGCAAAAACAAACAAAACCCACCGATTTGTTCTGAGTTTAAGCAACAATCGAGAGAGAAAGAAGGGAATAACTGGTTCGGCGACGAGGAAAGGAGAAACAGGAAGAGCAGTGTAATCGATTAAGGGTTCTGACCGAAAGAACTTATATTATCGATTTGGTAATCGATTACAGTAAGTTGTGTAATCGATTACCACTTTTCGAATTTTGAATAAAATTCAAAATAGCAATAGTAATCGATTACAGTAGTTTATGTAATCGATTACCTGTAGTCCAAAATTTGAAATTTCTAAAAATCAACTAGGTAATCGATTATGGGAGTTAAAGTAATCGATTACTCAGAGGAATTAAATAATTAATCAGGACTAAGAGCAAGGGTAATCAATTAATAAGCCTAAGATAATTAATTTCATGAACATTTTTATAAGTTCTATCATATGTATCACATGTTTATAACAATTTTAGCACAAAGGTTATTACAAGCAAGCATATATGAAACATTTAAGCAATTGTAGAGAGGCATATATAAAAGCATTTCTAGTGGTATCATAAGTCATATGTCTTAAGCCTATTAAAGAAAATAACTTATGAATGTATGAATGTCTATACTTATCAAGAATCTAACTAGGCAATATCTAAAAACTAGTATAAGAAAATACTTAGAAAAGTATTTTCCTAATTTTATTATTGTTTCTACTGTTTTTCTTATGATCTTCTAGGCACTAGGCTTAGGAGCAAGTTCCCAAACTTGATTCCTTTCAATTTGGTTTAGTTCTTCTTGCATTGCTACAATCCAATACTCATCTTCTAGAGCATCATTTACTTTTAATGGTTCTATCTGAGAGATGAAGGCCATATTCAAAACTGAATCATTTAAGCGTAGCCTTGTAGAAACGCCTCTAGAAATATCACCAATAATATTATCAACTGGGTGATCCCTATGGGTTCTCCATTCTTTTGGAAGTTGATAAGTATTACTTTCAATGTGCTCTTCTTGTATTGGATTCTGATCTCCATCCTTTTGAGAATCTTCATTTATAATGATGTCATCTTCTTCATTATCTGGAAGATTGACTTTATCTTCTATTGAAGATTTAGATTCATCAAAAGTAACATGTATGGATTCTTCCACAGATAGAGTTTTCTTGTTAAAGACTCTATATGCTTTACTTGTCAAAGAATACCCAAGGAATATACCTTCATCAGATTTTTCATCAAACTTTCCAAGGTTTTCCTTTCCATTATTCAAGACAAAGCATTTTGATCCAAAAGCATGTAGATGAGAGATGTTTGGTTTCCTTCCTTTGTAGAGTTCATAGGGTGTTTTCTTAAGGATAGGTCTAATAAGAACTCTATTGGAAACATAGCAAGCAGTACTTACAGCATCAGCCCATAAATATTTAGGGAGACTTGATTCACTCAGCATGGTTCTTGCTAATTCCTCAAGTAATCTATTCTTTCTTTCTACTACACCATTTTGTTGTGGTGTTCTCGGAGTGGAGAAATTATGTGATATTCCATTTTCGTCACATAGTTCTTGGAATTTTTGATTCTAAAATTCTCCACCATGATCACTTCTTATAGAAGATATCTTTAAAGACTTCTCATTTTGAACAAGCCTTGCATATCTTTTGAATGCATTGAAGGCTTCATTCTTATGAGGAAGAAATAAAGTCCATGTAAATCTAGAGAAATCATCAACAATAACAAGTGCATAGAAATTACCTCCAAGGCTTTTTGTTCTAGATGGTCCGAACAAATCCATATGTAACAATTGAAGGGGTCTTGAGGTCGAAACTATGTTCTTTGGTTTGAAGGATGTTCTGGTTTGCTTCCCTTTTTGACATGCATCACAAAGCTTGTCTTTCTCGAATTTTATCTTTGGAAGCCCAACGACTAGATCATGCTTGACTAGTTTGTTTAAATGATCTATGTGAATATGTGCAAGTCTTCTATGCCATAGCCATGAATCACTATTATTCTTGGCCAAAAGGCATCTCACATTTTGTGGAATTTCTTCCAATGAGATCATGAAGACTTTGTTTACTTTATATCCAGAAAACTTAATTTCTTTAGTTTTCACATCTTTCACAACACATATATCATTAATAAAACCAACTTTCAAACCTTTATCACACAGTTGACTAATACTCAGAAGATTATGCATCAAACCATCAACGTAAAGAACTTTATCGATGACTGTTTGAGGGGGTGTGCCTATTCTTCCAATACCGAGTATTTTTCCCTTTTGATTGTTACCATATGTGACGAAACCTTTTTTTTTTTTTTTAGGTATAAGAAAAGAAAACTTGGTTTTGTCTCCTGTCATGTGTGATGAGCAGCCACTATCAAGATACCATAAATCCTTTGCTGCTTTCATACACACCTACATGACAAAGTTCAGACATGGGTATTAGGAACCCAACAAGTTTTGGGTCCTTCTAAGTTAACATCCTTTCTAACCCAAATGTACTCCCTATTTGGTACTCCTACATGTTTGTAGTAGCATCTACTAGGGGTATGTCCTATTTTGTTACAATAAGTACAAGAGTAATGATTGTAACTGGAGGTTTGTCTAGGAGAGGGATGAATCTTCTTAGGAGGTCTATTTTGAATATTCTTCCTATTGTTTGTACTCCTAACAGGATTAATCTTACTGTTACTAGAAGATCCTAAAACATGGTTTGCTTTTACAAACACAGTTTTCCTAACTTCTTTTGTCTTTGGGTGAGAAGTATATCCTAAACCTGACTTATTGTTTGAATATCTTTGAACACTTAGAATATCATCTAACTTCTGTTTTCCTTTATTGAAGTTATTTACTCTTTGTTGAAGATTTTCTATCTTTTCTTCTAAAGAACTACACTTAGTGCATTTGTGAGTAATGTCTAACTTAGATTTTACTATATCTAGTTCTTCTTGTAAATTTCTACATTTACTTTCTAGGGAAGAAATTAACTCATTTTTCCTAGTGCTAACTTTAGAAAATTCTTGACATACTTTAAACATATTTTCCATGGTAAACTTTAAATCATGAAAAGATATAGAATTATCACTAACCTGGGAATCTTCAACATCAGAATCATGTGAGGCCATCAAAGCAACTTGTGCTTCTTCTTTATCAGAATCAGATGATGAACTTACTTCATTATCATCCCAAGCCAAATATGCTCTCCGAGTAGATTGATCCTTTTTCTCGAACTTCTCTCTTAGGCCATGTTTCTTCTTCTGAAGATTTGGACATTCTGATTTGAAGTGTCCCGGTTTACCACATTTGAAACATGTGATCTTTTGAGAGGAAGATGATTCATTTCTCTTTTGGAAAGATTTGTTGTTGTTGAATTTCACACCTTTTCTTTTAAGAAACTTTCCAAAATTCTTTACTAGAAGATTCACATTCCCATTATCTTCTTCTTCAGAATCTGCATCATAATCTTCTTTGATGCTTTCTTTTGCTTTTAGGGAAATAGATCGATACTTCTTCTCATGTTGTTCATTTTCTTCCAAACGATTCAATTCCAACTCGTGTTCTTGGAGTTTTCCAAAAAGAGTTGCAAGAGTCATTTTTGATAAACTCTTCTTTTCTGAGATGGCTGTTACTTTTGGTTGCCATACTCTTGTAAGTGATCTTAGAACTTTCATGTTCAAGTCACTGTTTGAAAATTGTCTACCAAGAGCAATCAAATGATTAATTAAATGAGTGAATCGTTTTTGCATGTCTAATACCTTTTCTCCTGGAAGCATTCTGAACATCTCATATTCTTGAGATAGAGTATTGATCTTTGATCTCTTGACTTCATCTGTTCCTTCATGAATCACCATCAATGTATCCCATATTTCTTTCGATGAAGTGCACGTTGATACTCTAAAAAATTCATCCATGCCAAGAGCAGATGTAAGAATGTTCATTCCTTTGAGATCATGTTGAACCTTCTTCTTTTCTTCTTCACTCCAAGTACTTTCTGACTTTGGTTGTGAAGTTCCTTCTTCATCTGTTGTTACAGGCACAAAGGGACCTTCTTCAATGACTTTCCATATTCCTGCGTCTAATGACTTTATGAATATCTTCATCTTGATTTTCCAGAAGTCATAGTGTTCTCCATTGAAGAATGGTGGTCTGTTTATGTTATGTCCTTCACTTGTTCCATGATTGGAAGAGGATGCCATCTTTTCCCGGATCTTAGGAATAACTTACCTAAACTTTCGCTCTGATACCAATTGTTAGAACAGATAGCAACCTGAGAGGGGGGGTGAATCAGTGTTGCCCCAATTTTCGCCTTATTGAAATTGTTACTTTCAAGTTTATGATGATCACGAATTGATCGTTGTGATTGCAGCGGATATGAACAATACTTGAAAGTAAATGTGAAGGATAAAAAGAATCACACACAAGATTTATCCTGGTTCGCCTTCAATCCACTGAAGACTACGTCCAGTCCCTCAAGAAAACCCCTTGAGGATTTTTCCACTATTGATAAGAATTTCTTACAAGTTCCTAACCCAAGGACTCCTAGAACTTCTACCAATATCCTGTGAAAGCAAACCGCTTTCAACATCCCCTGAATGCAAACCGCTTTCAGTTCCTGAAGGCAAACCACCCTCAGACCTTGAAGGCTAAACCACCTTCAATGAAAACCCTGAAAGTAAACCACTTTCAGTGACAACAACCCTTCACCGAATACCACGGTGAAAAACTCAATCTTACAGAAAGATATGAAGAAGATATTACAATTGGCTGTTTCAATCCTTTAGCACACAATTGGATTGAACATGAGAAATTATGCTTTAAGGCTTTTAAGCATAATACAATTCTGAGTTCTTCAAGATATGAACAACTGATGTGTTCTTGTAAACATGAAGATCATGAACTCAGAATTTAGGCTCCAAAAGATTTAAGTTCTAAAAGATGAACTAATTTTGAAAGAGCTTTTGCCTAATGTGTTTTTCTCATGTGAAATGTGTACATTTCGTGTGTGTTGTGTGTTCTATTTTTTCTGGACTCAAATGGTCTTTATATAGGCAAGGGAAACGTCCTTGAACCATCACAACCCTTTTCAAAAGGTTTGGGACACAATGGTTCATGAAAAGATGCACTTTTTTGTTTTGGTAATCGATTACCATACTTAGTGTAATCGATTACACAAGTGACCGTTTCAGTTTGAATTTGAATTTCAAACATGTAATCGATTACAAGACTGGAGTAATCGATTACTTGCCTTGGTGTAATCGATTACCATAATGATGTAATCGATTACACAGAAGCCCATTTTCCAGAAACATTCAAATGGTGTGGTTTGTCATCATCAAAAAGGGGGAGATTGTGACGAAGAGCTTCTCCTTGACCTTGGCTAGGGTTTTGATGAAGACAATCGCATCAACAAAGAAAAAAAATGTGAAGACCATGATGAACACGACCACAAGCTTTCAAGACATTCGGTTAAGGTTGATAGGTTTTATTTCTTAGGTCTCTCTACCTTTGATGGATTGCTTTTAGAATTCATAATTACTTAAGGGATCTTTCAGACATGGTTAATAAGAGGATAAAATGTTTTCTAAGATAAGAAGGTATAAATCACTTGAGTAGATGTTAAGAACATAATAACAAGAGTTTTTTCACTGCTATAATCGATTACAGCATCAAGGTAATCGATTACAAGCATGCCAGGTAAGTGTAATCGATTACCTCATTAAAATAATCGATTTCATGACCATCAGATTCATGTAATCGATTACCACACTCGTTGTAATCGATTACTAGCCTAACAGATACTTCATGTAACTCAGAATTCGTGGAACAACTTCCAGATCAAAAACTTACATGATTTTCAAGTGAATTCACAAAAACTATATTCATGGTCTTATGCTATCCAAATTTTGAAAATCAAAATCATAAGCACTTGAGTATTAGAGTTCTAAATAGCAATCTTGATAAGGATTCTATCTTCTAGATTGGATAGATAATTTCTAAGCCATTGTAAAATCTTCTTCTTCATCTTGAATCATTTTGATTCTTGGTCCGCCATAGTGTTTGGTGAAGATCACCATGGGTTTTGGAGATAGGGAAAACGTACTTTTGATTGGGGTGAATCAGAGTCCACCGTAGGGTTCAGTGATTGTTGTGTAATGAGAAAGTGGTATGCTTTCTTGAGGGTGTTCTTGAGAGTCTTGGTGTGACACTTTTACTGGACATCCTTTACATAGTGAAAAATCTCCAAATCAGAAAGGAGGACTAGACGTAGCTGATACCAATTCTGCACGTGTACAAAATGGTCGAAGTAATATAAAATATTGTCGAACCACAGGGATAGGGTGACTTTAAATTCAATTGTAAAGAGCAGAAAACAAAAGATTTAAACTTTAATGTAGGTTGAATGAAAAACAAAAAGAAAAACTAGATATAAGTTGTGAAGAAATGTTGATAAAAACAACACTTGGGTTTGAGTTTCACTACACTAACGAGCTTCTTACAATCAGAAATTCATATGAAATAGGTAAATGTTCTTAAGGTGCTTTAGCCTAAACGATTACGTGTTAATACCTTAAGCAAGTAAACCATTCAATTTCAGAATGCTAAACCTAATACCTTAGTGTTTAGTCAATTCAATCGAAGAAATGAGTTCATAATTCTGGCCAACACAAACAATTCCCACTCTTATACCTAAGCAGCAGATAGTTGTTTAATCTAATCCCGGTTCCCATAATCCAAACCAACTACCGTTGTGCAAGAAGAAATCACGATCACTTGTGTACATCAAGCATAAATTAAATAAAGGAAAGAGATACATAGAACATAAACTTCATTCATATAAAAACCAAAAAACTCAAAGCATTGTCAATGAAGATTGACTACAAACTCAAAATGCTAAACAAAACTAGCCAAGCATGGCTCGTATAGACATAATTAAAAGATAATATCCTAGATTAGGAGCTCAAAGAGGCTTCCCACAACTCCAAGAAAGGTGCTCAGAACTTTAGAAAATTACAATGGAAAAGAAAGGACTTCAATATTCCGAGATATTTACAAAGAAGAGCAAAGTCTGTATTTATAGCCAGTTCTGCCAGTGTTCCAACGCCTAGGCGTTGGCTTCCAACGCCGAGGTGTTGGAATTAAAATAATTCACACGAGGCTTGGTAGGGGCTCAACGCATGAGCGTTGGCTTCCCAGCACTCAGGCGTTGGAATTAATTCTAACTTTGGAATTCCAGGCAGAGAGCCAATGCATGAGCGTTGGCTTCACAACGCTCAGTCATTGGGAGGACGTCAGACTCCTTATTTTCTTGCTCATGCTCTTCTCTTTTAATTCCCCTCTTCAATTCAATTAAGGGCCTTCATGGTGGCTTTTGCAACAGCTGCCTCTTCAATTCTGAACCATTTGCCCATGTTTATATTGTTTTTGTTGCTCCGTTTCACCATTAATCACACGCCATTCAGCTTTCCATCTTCTTCGCTTCATCATTTCTTCCATCAAAGCACCAAGTAATGACCAACATAATAAAAAGGCTAAAAACTATAACTAAACCTAATTAAAACGGCCTAAAAATAAAATAATCACTAACCTATGTGCTTATACAAAAATAAAATAAAAACCTAACAAAATAAATAAAACTACATGAGACTCAAAGAAAATTAAAATAGAAACAAAGAAAAGAAAAGAAAAAGACACTTATACCCCAAGGTCATCACACCACTATACCCAACGACAGCTTGTCCTCAAGCGTAAAACACCTTAAGAAGCTGGTCCTCAAGCTCAGAACAAATCACCCTAGCTAGAAACCACAAAGCACAATGATACATCTCAAATGAAAGCATAGCTGGGTAAATACACACAAATCAAGGGAGTGAAATTCAATAAGAAATCTGAGTATGAAAGTTGATCAAAACGAAAAATAAGAGTCCACAATAAAAAGCTCACAAAATAAAGCTCATGACCATACAAGTGCAGTGCATCAAACCTGGCTATCTTTCAAATCAAAACTCAATAAAAACAGAAATGCAAATTGGAGAGACTATTCAAGGTTGAAACCTGGCCAAGGTGAAATTGATAGGTAGGAAAAATGAAGATCTTGGAAACTCTAGGGGCTCAGACTCAAGTTAGGTGATTTTTCTTTATAGTACACAAGAGCTATACATTGAAACACAAAGGTCCTCTCTCTTTCTTTTTCTTTTTTTAAACAAAGCAGTGGAATGTTTTGGAATGTACAAAAAGAATTTTGAACTACCCTCATACTCTAACTCACCCCACTACTTCATTGATTTTCTTTTTTTCCTAAGGCACATACCTTATTTTATTTTATTCTTCTTTTTGTTTATAGAGAGAAACCTGTCACGTTTTTTAAGCTCAAAACATCAATTTTAGAATCACCTAACAAAAACAGAATTATTCACAATAGTAGGCACCAAGGAAAATACTCAATTCAGGCTCAAAGGGGGCTACTAATAGAAAAATATTGCAACAACAAAGTCTGAAGTCCACAAGAAAATCCTACTAGTCTCTTCCAAAATCACACAACATGCATTCATTTAGTTGACATGTAAATCAAGACGGGATCAAACATGCACAAGTATGTTAGAAATCACTCTAAGCACTCAGATCATAATTAAGATCAAATAAACTCAAAAATCCAGAATTCTTTCACAACCCCTAACAGCTTGCATTTCTACCCAACAAAATAAGCAAATGTATCAAATTTTCCAAAACACTAGCTAGGGATGAAACTACTTGAAAGTTAAGTACAAAGCTACATAATTAGGGGTACAAATTAGACTCAATTTATCCTACATGCAATACTAAAACAAAAAATCTAAACAAACTAGACTAAAAATAAAATAAAATAAAAAATAAAAAATCTACTCTGGTCATTCTTGGTGCACCGGGTAGTCTTGCTCCTCTCCTGCTTCTCATACTACTCCACTGTCGCCTGCTTGATCATTCAGACTCATGTTCATCAACCTCCACTCCAGTGGGGTCGGGTTCGGACACCTCCTCCAAGTGGGATCCACATAGCCCGCATGGTCCCGTATCAACTGGTGAGTGTGCCTCAAGTCCCAGATAAGATGAAACATGGTCCCAAAAGTCTCTTCCTGCCAGTTGGCTAGAGAGGATTAGGATGCCTCCTCAGGAAGGGTATGTGCTCTTGAGCTCACCCTAGGCCTCCGTTGCCGTGCATAATATGCCCTGCTAGGCTCCCCCTACTCCCTGTAGATTTTATGGGAAATATCTAGGGTCATGATTGGCAGTGGGTGCAAAAACATCTCCACGTGAGGAGCTGTTATGATGCCCAATTTTTCCTGCACTAGCTTTGTAATCAACAGCAGGAAACCAAAACTCTTGCCCTTCTTTTTTATGTTAACGGTATCATGAATCCGGCAAGCTATAATTCTCGCCGTGTCCATGGGCAGCTTCTTCAGGAGGCAGTAGATGCAGAGAGCTGTTGTCATCCTTAACTCCATTTTGTTGGAGCTTGAGAAAAGAGTATCTACCAGAAACAGGTACCATACACGTAGCTCTGGCTTCACGAACTTCCTGAAAAAGTAAATTTGGGTTACCTTGTCCGCTTTAGTCTCCCACCAGGCTCCCGGACCAACCAAAGTCTCCAAGATTTAATTATAAGGATAATTATTGAGCAGACTTTTGTAATCTGGTCCATTCTGCCCAAAAATAGCCATGTCCAGGTTCACAGTGGGGAGTTTCAGCGAACTCCTAATAGTTTTTGGGCCATAGCTGATGGGGGTTCCCCAAAAATTAGACTTGTACGTGGGCTATGCCGGAATAGGATTTGAAAGGTCATATCTAGCGTTTGCATAGAATTCCCGTGCCAAAGTCTAACACCCATCCTTGATTGGGTTGCAAAGGTCTCCCCACCTTCTCTGAGCAATAGCCTCACCAATCCTCCAGGGGTTACTTCCTGGGGCTATCTGCAGGGGTCTCTCCCTAACCAGCTCCTTCTGGGATACTACTTCCTTGTAGTATTGCTCCCGTTCATATGAGGTGAACTTGTTGTCATCGTAGTCTTCTATGTCACTGGAACTACTTCCAACTTCCTTTCTCTTAGGAGGCATCTGCATAGAACAACATAAATAACAATCCACCGAATGTTAGCCCAGTTAGTTCATAACAAAATCAGAACCAAACCTCTTTGAGAAGCAGCAAAACTCAATCATTTTGTACAGAACACCAGGAACCATACCCACCATTTTCCAGAAAACAATTCTAAAGTTTCCTAAACACTTCCTAAGTCAAAGACTAAGAAATGAAAACCCAAGAAAACTTCAAATAATTATTGAGACATTTTAACAAACACTTGGTGAGCATGTGCCCTAAGCCAAAAAAATAACAGGCATAGACCTTTTAAAGCCCCCACATTTCATACCCATAAAGGAAAACAACCCAACTACTCCACATACAGCATTCAGGTTCCAGGATTCAAGTAAGAACGAAAGAGTAAAAACCAAATAACAAACAAGAACTTACCTTGAATCAAAATAGTGGAGGTTAGTTGAAGAAGAGGAAGCAAAACTTGATTCCAAGTGTGAGGAATCAAAAGTTCTTGAGTGGGAGTAGGGGAAAGTGGAGTAGAAGAAGGATTTGTGAGTTTTCAGGTCGAGGGGGAAGAAGAGGAAAGTAGAGAGTTGTGTTTGAATGAAGAGGAGAAACAAAACTTTTGAACTTTTTAAGTCTTCACGAGACCCCACGCTCATGCGTCGGGTTGCCAACGCTCGAGCGTTGGCATTACCAACGAGGTTGGTTTCCAGGGGCTCAACGCATGAGCGTTGGCCCCTAACGCTCAGGCGTTGGATAAAATTTAAATCCTGGGTTCTGGCAGAGGCTCAATGCCTAGGCGTTGGGTGTCCAACGCTTGGGCATTGGAATTTTGTCAAATTCCAGCACATTTGGGGGATTTCCAGGGGTTTACCGCATGAGCGTTGGCCCTCTAGCGCCTAGGCGCTAGGTCCCTGTTTTCTATTTTTTTAATGAGAAAACAGAAAGAAAAAAAAAACAAGAGCAAATAAAAGCTAATAATAAGATTTAAGCAAACCTTGCTTAGGTTGTCTTCCAAGAATTCCAATGTTATAGTCTTTGATAGACTCTTCAAATTCACTATTCAACCAGGGTCTATCATAAACTACATTAGACCCTTCAAATCATGCAAATTTTGACACAAGTTCTTCATGATATTGCATTCATTTCCAACTATCAAGGCAACAATAGTCAAGTTAAAAGTGGAAGGGTTAAGGAAGTTCTCACAGAAATATTGCTTAGTTGTGTAAAGAGAATTCTTTTCCTTTTCTTGTTCCTTGCCGTGATCTTCTAAACCCATGACATATGGTTCTTAGAACTTGAGGTTTTACTTCATCCATCTTCAATTTGTCCTCAAAGACAAATTCAACAATGGAGATTTCTTTAACCTCTTCACATTGAACCACATGTTCACTTTCATGAACAGTGGGTGGTTGCTCAATCTCTGGCTGCCTCCGCAAAATGCAATTTATCCTTCCCTGTAAGGCAACTCTGGCTTTCAATTCTTGCACTCGATTAGGAAAAGATCTGTTAGCGCACCTACACTCCATATCAGCATATTACTCATCAATTAAGATGAAAGCATCGTGCTTCTTTTTTTCATACTCTTTTTCCAAGTTTAGCCCGGATCTTTGCCACCAATTTCTCATATGTTTCAGCCATAGTTGTGCCTTAAATACACTCAGCAAACAAGGATTAGAAGCACCAGTTCCACACAGTATAAACTCAGAAAATAAAAACCAAAGCTCTAAACAATGAAGCTAAAGCCTAAATCAAAACCTATCCATGGCAACGGCGCCAAAAACTTGATACCAATTCTGCAAGTGTACAGAACGGTCGAAGTAATGTAAAATATTGTTGAACCATAGGGATAGGGTGACTTTAAATTCAATTTTTTAGAGTAGAAAAACAAAAGATTTAAGTTTGAATGTAGGTTGAATGAACAGAAAAAAAGAAAAACAAGATGTAAGTTGTGAAGAAATGTTGATAAAAACAACACTTGGGTTTGAGTTTCACTACACTAACAAGCTTCTTACAATCAAAAATTCATATGAAATAGGTAAAAGTTCTTACGGTGCTTTAGCCTAAACCTTTACTTGTTAATACCTTAAGCAAGTAAACTATTCAATTTCAGTTTGCTAAACCTAATCCCTTAGTGTTTGGTCAATTCAATTGAAGGAGTGAGTTCATAATTCTGGCCAACACAACAATTCCCACCCTTATACCTAAGCAGCAGGTAATTGTTTAATCTAATCCCGGTTCCCTTAATCAAAACCAACTACCATTGTGCAAGAAGAAAGCATGATTACTTGTGTACATCAATCATAAATTAAAAAAAGGGAAGAGATACATAGAACATAAACTTCATTCATATAAAAACCAAAAAACTCAAAGCATTGTCAATGAAGATTCACTACAAACCCAAAATGCTATAGAAAACTAGCCTAGCATGGCTAGTATAGACATAATTAAAAGATAATAACTTGGATTAGGAGCTCAAAGAGGCTTCCCACAACTCCAGGAAAGGTGCTCAAAACTTAAAAAATTACAATGGAAAAGAAAGAACTTCAATATTCTGAGATATTTACAAAGAAGAGCAAAGTTTGTATTTATAGCCAATTCTGCTAGTGTTCCTACGCCGGGGCGTTGGCTTCCAACGCCTGGGTGTTGGAATTAAAATAATTCACACGAGACTTGGTAAGGGCTCAACGCATGAGCGTTGGCTTCCCAGCGCTCAGGCGTTGGAATTAATTCTAACTTTGGAATTCCAGGCAGAGAGCCAACGCATGAGTGTTGGCTTCTCAACGCTCAGGCGTTGGGAGGACGTCAGACTCCTCATTTTCTTGCTCTTGCTCTTCTCTTTTAATTCCCCTCTTCAATTCAATTAAGGTCCTTCATGGTGGCTTTTGCAACAGCTGCCTCTACAATTCTGAATCATTTTCCATGTTTATATTGTTTTTGTTGCTCCATTTCTCCATGAATCACACACTATTCAGCTTTCCATCTTCTTCACTTCATCATTTCTTCCATCAAAGCTCCATCAAAGCACCAAGTAATGACCAGAATAATAAAAAGGCTAAAAACTATACCTAAACCTAATTAAAAGGACCTAGAAATAAAATAATCACTAACCTATATGCTTATGCAAAAATAAAATAAGAACCGATCAAAATAAATAAAACTATATGAGTCTCAAAGAAAATTAAAATAGAAACAAAGAAAAAGAAAAGAAAAAGACACTTATACCCCCAGGTCATCAGTATCCTTTGGTGGTTGAAGGTGAACCAAGGTATATTGATGTTTGTGATCTTCGTATCCCTTATCCCTTTACTTTCAGCATTTCCTTTTTATTAGCATACTTGTGAATCATTCTAAGTTTTCTTAATATGCTTTCGTTACGTTTGAATTTGACGTTTGCGTTTTTAGTTTGATAATATATCTGTAAACCTAATTCACCCCATCTTAAGTTGCTATCTAGTTTTACAGTGTTGATTGGTGAGGTTGTGAAAAGTTTTTCAAGTTAAGAATCACCTTAGGATGTTATTCGGTGTTCCTTTGGTTACTTTGTAAAAATACGAACACATGACTTGCAAAGTTGATTTTCTTTAAGTTAAGATTTCTCCTAAGTTTTGGTTGACTTGTGTTAAATGTTGAGTTCTGAGAAAAATGTTTTCATGGGTAAAGTTTGAAACAGTAGATTTTGAGTGTTTTAGGAAATTGTAAGAACTTGAGTCTTTGGGATGAGCTTTTGTCAAGTTGTAAAGTTGTTTTCATTGTATGTGACTAACTATGAGATCATATTATAAGAACCAGATTATTAAGAAATATCTCAATTAATTAATTATTATTTTGACAATTTAAACGCTTATTTAGTGCGTGTTTGATGTACTTATCACTTGGAGCTCATGAGAAGTAGTGTAAGACCTTGAACTAATTAATTAAATATTTATTTAATTATTTGATGTACCTTTTGGAATTCTTTCAAGCATAAGTTAATTCCATGAGTTATTCGGATCATCGGCGCAATATTCGTGAAGTGACGGTTTGTCGTAGAACCCTGATTTTTAACTCGATTAACATTCGAGTGAGAATAAGTATTTCTCATTATATTCATGACGATCAGAGGAGAATTTTGTGAAGAGTGACTAAAATATTGATATGGTTTCCTTCTGAAGATCTGGAGAAGATTTTCCCCTCACTGTTGGGATTTTCAGTAGAAAGTTTGGCACAATTGGATGGACATGTTCGGGACCTCGAATGAAAAATCCGGGAATCACCAAACTACTCCATTTGATGTGACAGATCCAGATATGCGATGAAAATATTTTAGTGAATAGTGTTTTCGAGCCAGAATCGACACAAATCCCGAAGAAAACGGTCTGGGATATTTCGAGCTTGGTGCTCTAGTTGTACGAGCATGTGGTTCGAGGCGAGCGAGTGACTGATATTAGTCACACTAAGTGATATTGGAGAATGTGCTAATTGTATGATTAAATAAAGGTTATGACGCTTATGACGCAAATGACGACTAATTTGATGACGCGTCAGCCGGATCAGATGTTTAATCTTAAACTAATCTAGATATTCTCCTTAATCTTTTCACCTTTATACTTTAATCCTTGCCCCTTGGGAGTTTAAACTTTAGTCCTCAAAATAATAACTAGATATTTTGCTAAACTGTTAACTCTTCACCCTGTGATCCCTAGACTTAATGAAATGACAAATCTTTCTTCCCCTTTGGTCCTTGAAACCCACAACCAAGCATGATTAAGTGGAACGATTTCATTTGTTTTTCATTAGGTGAATGAGTAAGGAAAATTAAGATATTTTTAGAGAAGTAAAGTGAGAAAGAAAGAGAACTTGAACAAACTTCATCTTCTTCCTTGGCTCTCCACCATAGTCGTGAGCTCTACCACCATACCCACTTCCATTTTGTTTTTTTCTCACTTGATTCTTTTGAGGTAAAATGCTCACCTCCTCAAGCTTTTGATTCCTATGGTTTTTGTTCTATAAAAGGATGAGTTTAGAGACGTTTGAAGTTGACAAAATCACTAACTCTTTTCATATTTCTTATAGTCATTACCTTCCTCTTAAGCATAAACTTGTTAGTTTTGCAAAAAGTTTAGTTTTTGGCTCTTTGATATTTTGTTGTTGAGCTTTTGGTTTTGATGGCTTTGGTAATGTTTTTCCCATGGACTTGATCTTTAAGGATCTCAAAGTACTTTTTCAAAAATTTGTTTTTTTTTTAAAAGTGCTTATTTTGGAAAAGTAATTTTCAAGGTTTAAGTTTGGTTTTTACCATGGATTTCCTTTTTTCTCTGATGTGTACAATTTATTTTTGAGGAAAAAATTCAATCTTTGTAATTTATATAGCACGGACGAATGGTGCCTTTGTTTTTGGGTGAGAATATTTGATTTTTAACTAGCTTTTAGTGTGTTTATAGCTTATATGTGAGGTTTGATGAAAATAAAAATTATTCCCCTTGGTTTTATGCTAGGGCCGAGAACATAGGGTTGATTTGGAGCGTGAGAAATTGTCTTGGAAACTTGAAAGTTGTTAGTTATGTGGAGGGAATAAAAGTGAGAGTTTTAGGTGAAATGATTTTGGGGCTTTGATCTTGTCTTTAGGGTTTAGAAAGTTTGAAGTTTTGAAGAAAATGCTAAGTTGCAATTTGAAGAGTTTTGGGTGATTTTGAACACTTGGAAGTTGGAAGAATTCAAGGGAGATTTTGTTTGGGGAACCTTGTAAGGAAATTTGAGTTTAGGCTTTGAATATGTGTTTTAGGAAGCTTTGTGTATTGATTGGTGAAAGAGGAAAATCTTATCCCACTTTGTGCTCTAGGGTAGATTTGATGTTATTAGGTTTTGAGTGTGTTTTAGGCATCTAAATGTTGGAGTACAAACTTTGCTTAAAATGGTTTACTTGCAGCTTTAAAGCTTTGTTTAGATTTGATCTTGTCTTTGGGGTTTTGCAAATGTTTTGAAGATTTCAAAGTTTCCTAAAAAGTCTTGAATTCCATGGTTTTAATTCTTGTGAATTATGCCATTTTCTTACAAAAGAAGCTTCCCTAAGTAATTTAGTGTAAGTCTTAGAACTTAGTTTAAGATATCTCGGCTAGGTTAAATTTTGTGAAGGATCACGGGGCTTATGAGCTTTCAGAGCGGACGTAGCTTTCCGAGCGGACGTAGGATTTGGAGAAAACATTGCGTTCGGGAACGAGGAAACTTCGGTAAGGGAACTTTGTTATATCTACCTATCATAGTGTATATATAAATATCTATATATTGTAATCTTGTGACTGGTGGTATCTGACGGCGTTCTGAGAACGACTTGAATGTGTGGTAGCATTGCTTATTTGTGTGATATTGCGTGAATGATTATTGAATTTCTTGATAGCTTATTTGAGTGAGAATATGATGTTATGCCATGAATTGTCTATCTTGATTCTGTTATCATTCACATGGTTCAACATAATCCAATCATCATTTATGAAATCATGCAAGGCAAACGTCCAAGGACGAAAGAGCCTCTGAATGCAAACTGGGATTCTTAAATAGACGACCTCGACATTTGGTTCTTAGTTGTTGTGGTTAGCTTTAAAAGGTTACAAACCCACGAGGTCGGAAACTATACAAAGTTAGCTCAAACCGAAGACTTGGTGGCGTGGCATTGGGTTAGGAAAGCTTAAGCCGCACTCATGCGAGTGGCGAATCCCACGGGTCGATGGAAAGCCACCATCAGACCTAATGATAAGGAGTTGTCCCGCCTCCCACGTATTGGAGATGGTGTTATATCCGGATAAAAAGGGGTTGCGAGGGGCGACGTAGGTGTAATGGCTTAGGCATGAATGTAATCATGTCATCTAGAGGGTTTTGGGTTTTAATTGAAGTACTAATTATGCATGTTCGATGAAATTTTCTGCTATGATCTTACAATGTTATTTCTCTTATGCTACTACCTTTATATGTTGTTATATGCTGGTTATCAGGTGTTTCTTGATTTGGAAGTTTACCCTTGCACATGTCTGTTTTGTGTGTGGGGGGGTGATCCGTGGCAAGCTGGACAATCTTTAGCCAAGGAGTAGCAGGTGGGTGCTGAGCCAAAGGGAGTTCGAGGTAGCAGGATGGACAACATACTATAGATTGAATAGTATAAATATTTTGATTACTGTGTCTGTACTCAAGCATGTTTAGGGGCATGGTAGATTCCGAGACTCTATACCTTTATGTAGTCCCCCTGCGTGGGATCATAGGAGGCGCGGTGCGTAGGGAGTCATGTCTTAGTTATGATACGTGGTAGCAGGTCTTCTTAAATAAAGAGTCAGTTGTTTTGTAAACTACTTTATCCATGCTGACCACATATGGTTGTGCCAAGTATATGGCTATTTGCTAAGAAGGATATTTATAATTATATAATGCATCTTGTTAATAGCATGTCTTGGAAAAGGAAAAAAAATAGACTTGCATTTTAACATATTTTTAAATATAAATAGCATGTTTAATTATTGTTTAGTCAAATCACACTTCAGCCAAAAAAGTTCTGCTAGGGTTTCACGTGTACCAGCGGCGGCCTCCTTGCCGGCTTCCTTGGCGGCGGCCCTCTTGCCGCCTCCTTGGCGGCGCCGATTCTGTTTACTGCCTCTCCTCTGCTGTTCGGTATCCTTCCCATAGCAACAGCGACGGCCTCTGCTTGGATCTCGCGAGTTTCAGCGGCGGCCTTCTTGCCGGATTCCTTGGAGGCGGTCCTCTTGCCGCTTCCTTTGCGGCGGCCTGGCGCCGTTTCTGGTTCTGTTTCATCTCTGCTGTTCGTGATCTTTTCCTCGCGAATCTGGGCTGTTTCT
This sequence comes from Acmispon strigosus, assembly GCA_030819835.1. Classification (NCBI taxonomy): domain Eukaryota; kingdom Viridiplantae; phylum Streptophyta; class Magnoliopsida; order Fabales; family Fabaceae; genus Acmispon; species Acmispon strigosus. The sequence goes on along the minus strand of JAUAMA010000004.1, from coordinate 12,593,583 downwards.
CCTTGCTTCTCCACGCGCGATTTTCTTCTTGGCTTTTCGTTCTGCTTCTCTTTTGGTGACTCTCTGTGGTGCTCGTTGTTCCTCTTCTGCTCCTCTTCTCTGCGTGTCCTTTGATCTGCTTTGTGTTTTGGGCCACTTTGTTGATTCGGGTATGGAGCACCCTGCTCTACTTCGGCCCTCCAATCCCAGCCAGGCTCGGCAGTGGTGATTGGCGGTTCTGGGGAGGGGATGGTAGCTGAAGGAGACGAGGCGGCAGTGGATGAGCCGGCAGAAGATATTGGTGGTCCGTTCGTTGTGGACGTTGTCTCGGCGGGCTTAAAGGGTATAGTGGCCGAGGGGGGCATTTATCCTCAGTCTCGCGTCGTCCCTCGTCGCTGCTGTTCGACCCTCTTCATCGATGGCATCGAAGAGTCGATCGGCTACCACCATATCCGTGGGTTGTTCTCCCTCTTTGGTAGGATCCTTAATGTTTTTATTCAACGCAAACGCAAGGTTGGGCACCGATTCCGCTTCGGTTTCGTCCGCTTTTTCTCCAAGGGTCAGGCTAACTCTGCTACTATCACTCTGGATAGCCTCAAGGTGGGTGGGGCTGTCCTTTCGGTGGCTCCGGCTAAGTTCCCCAAGGATTATCAGCATTACTCTGAGCCTCGGTTCTCGCGTGCCGGGGGTATGCCTTTGATGGGGGTCGGGTCATCTAGGGACTTTGCTTATGGGTTATCTGAGGGTGTTGGCCGTGTTTGTCCACGGAAAGAGGTTCTTGTGGGGGAACTTTCTGCGTCATCCGCGCAGGAGGTGGCTCTGGTCCTGGATGCTGACAAGGGAGATTGGTCTGGCAAGAGAACTCCCGTTGTGTTCCTTTTTCCTGAAATTGGTCCCTTGCAGGTCGAGTCTTCCGTGATGGAGATTCCTAATGTTATTGAAGGATCTTCCTACGGAATCTCCTTGTTCTTGGATAGGAACGAAGAGTGTCGTGATGAGGAGGGGGTTGGTGTCCAGGAGGGGCAGGTTTTGCAGTCTCCTAGAAGGCGTGGCCGTCCTAAGAAACTGGGGGGTTCAGGCGGTTCTAAGGGGGTATCAGTCTCGGCAGTTAGGACCCGTGATCTTGGGGTTAAGAGGGCTCGAGGCCGTCCCAGGAAGGAGATCAGGTGTTAGGAGTCTTCCATTCCTTCTTGTTCTCTTGTGGAGGCCGTGGCGGGAGGTGTCCGAGACGATGGTCTAGCTTCCGCGCCTATCCAGTCCGAGACCCCAGTGCCTCCGAGTGTTATGACGAGAGCTAGACGTGCCATTGCGGTGGGAAAACAGGTGGGTGTATTTTTCGATTGTCCTGACAGTGTGGGAATTAAGCATATTGTGAATCAGATTATGGAGCGTAGGATGGCGTAAGAGCGGATTCTTTACGTATAGGTGTTGCTTTATTGGGATTTGTCATCTTGCTGTCTATTTTGGACTTCTCTTTGGTTGGGTTTGTGATTAGGAGGCCGGTTTTATAGGAGGTGGGAGGTGCTTTTTGTTGTCCTGTTGGAGTGGCTGTACTCCAGGCTGCGGCGCATTTCTTGGATCGTAGTGGTGCTTTTAGGGGTGTTGGTTTCAGGTGTTGGCTGTTGTTGTTTTGGGTGGGTCTTTGTATATCCTCTTTTTGTTGGGTGCTGCCGCTTTTTTCCTGTTTTTGTGGAGGTAGGGCAGCTCTTTCTCCTGTTTGGCGTTTACCGGTGTTTGTTGGCGGCCTCTGCATTATTAATACATAATTTTGCTTTCGAAAAAAAAATTTATTGTTTAGTCACTGCAGTACCGCCTTGAAAAATCGGGGTGATACAAGTAGAGTAATTTTATGATGTGCTTGAATGTGACATTGATTATAGTTTCAAATTTTTAGAACGATGTTGATAGATTTCGGTCGCGTTTTGGGAACGTTCGGAAAATGATGTTTCGCCGTAGAACACCAAATAAACCCCGAATGATATTCGAGCAGAGAAAAATCTTCCTCTTTCACTATTCACTTAAAATTTTCCTTCTTTCTTTTTATTTAGTGTTAGAGAGAGAAAAACCTAGAGAGTTAGAAAGAAGTTAGAGAAAACATCATCTCCTCCATCTCTTACCTCAAAACCGCCACTTACCCCCACTCAATCACCACCAAGCTTCAACCTTTTTCCCTTAATTCCTTCATTAAAGGGTATGCATCCTATTGATCTCTCTAGTGATATGACTTTAATGCATAAAGGTTGAGTTTTTTTCTTGAGATAGTACTCAAATATGAACATTCTCTTCATCAAAGTTGTTACTCTCCTTCTTGGCATCTTGAAAAAGTATTTCTTTTTGTGAAAAGTTTAGATCTTAGAATTTTCAAAGATGACAGCTTGGGCTTTTTAAATTTGTCTTCATTAAAGTAGTAGAGCATTTCTCTAGCTACATGAATATATAAATCTTTTTCAAAAAGGTTTGATCTTGAGATTGCTAGATTTTGTTCTTGATTTTTCTAACAAAGTGTCTAATTTAAAGGTGTTCTTGTGGAGTAGATATATGAAGCCATGCATTTTGTTTTTCAAAAGAGCAAGTTCTTAGTTTTGAAGAAATTGTGAAGTTGAGCTTTTAAGTGATTTCTTTTGTTAAAGTGCTTATTAGCATCTTGAGCCTCTTGAAAATCTAAGTTGTGTTGAAGAAAAATCTTGTCTTGGTAATTTTAGAGTGAGGCAAAATTGATGTTGTTGTTGGGGGATTGAGAAAAAATTGTTTTAAGTGATGATATATTGATTTTAAGTGTATTGGTGAGAGTGGGTGTTTTATTAAAATGTTGGAAAAATTTGTGCATATATTGATGGGATGGCCAAAACTACATAATTGATTTTGGGGGATGTTTTCTTGTACTGGAACTTGATTAAAAGTGTTATTTTTATGAGTGTTTATGTTAAAGGTTTGAAAAATGTATTAGAAGAAGCTTTTAAGGCTAAAATAAAATTTTGTTTCGATTTTGGGGATAAAATAATATTCTTTATTGATTTGAGGGATACATTAATATACTGGGTAGAATTTGGGGTCAAATCAATATTCTAGTTAAGATTTGGAGTCAAATTGATATTCTGTTTAAGTTTTTGGGTCAAAACAAGATTCTGGTTAAGCTTTGTAGTTAAAATGATATTCTGGTTAAGTTTTGGGGTCAAAATGAGATTCTGGATAAGTTTGGGACTTTTGTGGTATATGGACAGAATTGAGGGGTTTTTTAGAAAAGTGTTGAAAATTGGTTATTTTTATAATTTTGGTCCTTTAGCATGTAGTTGCATTTTTAGCTTAATTCAAGCATTACGATAGGACTAGTGCTAGCTTAGCCATACCTTAGAAAATATTTAACTTGAGTTGTGTAATCAAGTTAGAACATGTCTTGTGAAGGTACGAGACGCGAAGCCGAGTCGAAGTTTGAACGAGGGCTTTGGAAGGAAAGCGACCAAGGTAAGGGAACTTCGACACTTTGAACAAAAACATGATAATAAACGTTATATATATATATATATATATATATATATATATATGGTATGCTTGTTGGATTGTGAATAACTTGTGGAGCTTGACGATTGGCACTTGATGTGCGTGATTGTACGATTGATTATTGCAATGATGCTTGAGTTGAGGTGTGAAGTATTGATAAAATGCTATGAATTATACTGTGAAAGCATGATGATCTAATATGATATGTTTACTGAACTTTATGTTTGGAAATAATCACATTTCTATTTATGATTCATATATCGATTGTTATCGAATGTGTCATTGATGGCCGAAGGAGGACCATGTGACGGGAGACATTGTGAAGCGGACACTCAGTGTAGGGTGGACCCGCCTAAAAGTCGCTTTCAGACTCGTAGAAAGACGTTTCCGTTTGTTTTAATTGTTGTTTAAACATGTCATGTCATTCATGCATTTGTGGCCATCATGATTTGGGACTATACAGAGTACCATACTCGAGTATAGAATTTCATGACGTCATACAGGGCGTTCCTGTGAAGTGGTATTCATCAGTATGATTGTTAGTAGAGGCTATGGAACTGGAGCATGAGTAATTGTCCCGGCTATAAAGAATGGAGTTGGCATATTGATGAGTGGATTTTATATGATGTTTTTAAGTAGTTTTTAGTCTTTTTATTTTATTATTTTTGAGTCACATATAGGTTTTTTATTATTTTTATGTAGATTTTTTATTTATTTTGCATTTTGCATATAGATTAGATTTTATTTGTTTTTCTAGCTTTATTTTATATTTTTAGAAATTTTTATAGCAAATTTATATTTTTAGGAAAAGCTGGTTTAGTTATCATTTTTGTCCAGGGACCGATTTGTAAAGTTTCAGGAAACCAAGGACCAATTTGTAAAAGTTCAAGAGTGGAGGACTAAAAGTGAAGAATCAAGAAGTTAAAGGGCCAAAGTTGAAGTGCTAACCAAGAGAGGACCAAAAGTGGAAAAGAAGAATATGAAGCAACTCTCTTCAAATTAGCACATGGGAATTTATGTTCAAGGATTGATGGTAGTGGGAGGAAGGTTTCAGAATTGATTAAGGGCTGAGTAGTGGCTTTTTATGGCATTCAAAACCCACTACCATGAAGAAGGAAGGAAAAACTTGAAGTTGAAGAAGCAGTGCCCAGCGCTGCAGCGCTGGCCCTCGGTCTGGCAGTGGATTTTTAATGCTTCCAGCGCCCAAGCGTTGGGAATTCTAGCGCTGAAGCGTTGGAGGCTGGATTTTTACTATAAATAGGACCCTTTTCTTCACTTGAAAAACACACCTCTTAGAATACAACAAGTATTCTCTCTTTCTCCCTTTTGAGCATTGTTCCTAGGACTTGTGGGAAGCCATATTTGAGCTCCTATCCAGGGTAATTCAATGACTCCTTTAGCCATGCTTGGCTAAATTCTTTTTAAGTTTTTGGGTTGTTTTAGTTTATAATTCATGTACTAGTTTTCTTTTACATTTCTGAATAATATCTTCAATTCATGTTTTATTCCCTCGTTCTTCATTAATCTTAGTGCACAAGAGATTTCATGCTTTCTACTTATGTCATAAGGCCATTTGGTAAGTAGTAAGGGAAATAGGAAATAAAAAAGGTTATAAGTTTTCATTTCTTAAGGCTATAAGGATGTACGTAACTTTGTGTTGGCTCGAATTCTTTCTTCATCTTCTTTTCTGATTAACTAATAACCAAGGCTATGGAGTTAGTAATTAGGAAAGAAAGGTCTACATTTCTTAAGGCTATAAGGATGTAGAAACTCTAGGCTATAGCACCATGATTTTGGATTTAAAATTCAGAAATTAAGTAGGAGATTTCTAGCATGTTTTATAGACTATGTAAACCAACCCAAGAACTTAAATTCTTATCATCTTTTCTCTTATCATTTTATGCTTTTGTTATTTCTTGTTCTAAAAACATCAACATATATATTCTCATCTTTTAAATTTCTGTTTAAGTACTAAAAATTATAATAATAAGAAAACCTATCCCTTGGGTTCGATCTTTTTATATTACGCGATAGTAAATCGTACACTTGCGATTTCCGCTATCACATATATCCAAACATGTTGAGAAGTGCATATGCATTGGCATATAGATAAGCATTAGGGAGAATGTCTGTGTGCTAATTTGTGCTGAGATCTATGTGTTATGTGGAATGAAAAATATGAGATATTCTGTATACTATATTTATACCTTGTCATGCATTGTCTGTATTGTATTTTGTTTGGAAGTTGACCCTTGCCTTTCTGTGTTTGGATGAATCATAGACAGCTTCGTCAAACGATGAGCGACAAGAGACTGATGGACCCATGGGCCGAACTCCCACCTGCGAGAAAGGCGACCATTACACTCATCGATGAGCATGACCGGTCGGCCAAGGAGATTGACCACCTCTCACGGCTCATGACGTATACTAGTCGGACTGCGGAGGGTAGAGTTCGCGGTTTGGGCATGCGATACGACTGACAGATCTATAGAAGAGTCTTGCATTTTCCCTTACCACCCTACGCTCTCTTGGGAAGCTCAAGAGCATCAACTTCAAGCACGGCGATGGCACTGGCCTCTCCTCAGGTTTTGATTGAGCCTACACCTTCACCGGTGGTGGTGAAGGAGGAGCCTACGATTCCTTCCTCTCCTTTCTATATGCATCATCACCCATATGCTACATTGTACCAATTCTGCAAGTGTACAGAATGGTCGAAATAGTAAAAAGATCAAATCCACATGGATAGTTAGTTTACTGACTTAAGCATAGCTTCAAAACTCAAAGCAGAAAAAATAACAAAGATAATGTTGCAATATGTTGAGGTGAATGAAGTTAAGAAAACAGAAAGGAAAACAAGAGAATATGAACACTTCAACGAGAAGGCAGTATTCGGGGTTTAGTTTCACCTAGTCAAGTTATACTCAACCGAACCATTTTCCTATATGAACTCTAGTAACCCATCTATGATGCTTTAGCCTTTACCTTTACTTGTTAATACCTTAATCAAGCAAAACATCCAATTTCAGTTGCTAAGCCTAATACCTTAGTCCCTAGTCAATTCAATTGAAGAATTATTGTTATTCAATCAGGACAACACTACTGAATCCTATCCTTATACCTAAGTGATAGAGAAAAATAGACAATCCAAACTGAGTTCCCTAAATCTCACAAAACTACTGTTTGTATAAGAAAAAGAAAAACACTTGTGTGCACTCAAGCGGAATTATAAACAGAGCAAGGATTCATAGATGAACTACTTTTATTCATATAGAAAAACTGGGAGTCAAAACATAACAAGAACAAGGTTCCACTTCCCCAAATACTAAAGGAAACTAGCCAAGCATGGCTATGAAAAGCATAATCTCAAATAAAGAAAAGAAACCTGGAAAATGAGCTCAAGGAGGCCTCTCACAACTCTAGAAACAATGTATCCAAGTTTTACTTCTGAAGCTAGAAGATATCCTCAAAAGAAGCCAAGGTCCTTTATTTATAACTAAATTATTAGGGTCACACGCATGTGCGTGGCACTTATGGGCCCATATGCGTGGGAAATGAGCAAAATCGTCCTGGCTGGGTAGTATACCCACGCATGTGCGTGGGCTGTTGGGCGCACATGCGTGGATCTTCCACTTGCAGACCGTCCCTGGCAGAATGGCCACGCTTGTGCCTAGCCTTTTGGGCTCACATGCTTGGCAAGCTCGTGAAAATTTCTTCTTTTGGCAGAATAGCCACGCATGTGCGTGGCCTTATGGGCGCACATGCGTGGCACCCCTTGATGACTCGGGGTAATATGTGTCTTTTTACTATCTTTTTCTTTATTTTATTTATTTTTATTTGAGTCTCATATAGATTTTATTTTATTTTGCTAGAGTTTTTATTTTGTTTTTGCATTTGCATATAGTTTAGTATTATTTTGTTTTTAGTCCTTTTAGTTGTAATTTATTAGAGTTTTAGTCCTTGTTAGAGTTCTGGTCATTATTAGGTCATTTGTGGGGATCTTGATGCAAATTAATTGAAGAATGGTGGCTGAATTATGGAAGAAGAGGAAGCATCAATCTTCCTTTTCTTTATAACATGTGGGAATTGAAGAATTGAAGAGGGAATTGATGATGAATTCTTGTTTTAGAAAAAAAGGGAGGCCACATGAAGAGCCTTTGTTGCCATCAAAGAGCCATCAAAGAAGGAGAGCAAAGGAGCAAACAATGTGAAGCATCAGACGAGCCCAACGCTTGAGCGTTGCCAAGCCAACGCTCATGCTTTAGCACTCTGCCTGATTGCCAGAATTGATTAAATTCAAACGACCAAGCGTTGAGCCCCTGTTTTTCCTCGTGCTAATTCTTTCTTTCTTTGTAAATATATACTTGGGAGACTTTCTTACACCAAAACACCTTGTTTCTAAGCTCTGCCTGGAGTTGTGGGAGGCCACCTTGAGCTCCCAATTTAGGTTTTTTTTATGTCTTTCTTAGCCATGTTAGGCTAAGCTTTTTCTTGTATTTGGGTTGTAGAGAATCTTCACAAACTATTCTCTAGGTTTAATTTCTATTATATATATGAATGAAGTTTCAGTTTTTAGTCTCTATTTCCCTGTTATAATATTATTCTTGTTGTACACAAGTTTTCTTGCTTAATTCTTGCACAACGGTAGTTGGTAGGTTTTAAGAGAATTGGGTATAGAGTGAATGATATTCTGCCACTTAGGTATAAGGGTGGAAATCAATTATCTTGTCCAGAACTAAGAACACTAATGTTTCAACTGGATCAACTAAACACTAAGGTATTAGGTTTGGTAATTGCATTGAAAGTCTATCTGATTAAGCATTAACAAGTAGAAATCCAAGGCTAGAGTGTGAAGAAGGTCTCGTCCTTGGACTCGGCTGAGGTTTTGATGAAGACAAACACATCACAAAAAGAAGAAAGACTTCATAAAAGAAAAGGAAGACTTCAAGAAGACTTCAAGAAAGAAAGGAACAAAAAGAAGAAAGACTTCAAGAAGAATTCAGAGAAGAAAGACTTCAAAGAACCAGGCTCAGAACGTCAAGATCAAACATAAGGGTTCTTGCTTTAAGTAAGTCTTGTCAACTTAGTGTGCTATGCTTTATTAAGGTTAAATTTCACTTGAAGGCTCATAAAAGATCAACTAATTGAGTACGATATGTTGTCACAAGTAAAACTTGGTAGGGACACTCAATTAGGGCTTAAAATGGTTAAAACTGAGTTTCGGACTATCTGTAATCGATTACAGGTTGTGTGTAATCGATTACAGGAAGGCAGTAATCGATTAACACCTTAGTGTAATCGATTACACAGTTTGAATTTTTAATTCAAACTGCAACGGCTAGTGTAATCGATTACCAGGCTTCTGTAATCGATTACCAGGTTGATAGATGTGTCTTTTCATGAACCATTGTGTCTCAAAATGTTTGGGAAAGGTTGTGTTGGTTCATGGACGACCTATAGTGCCTATATAAAGTCCATAGACACTCAGAAACATCAATGACTTGGTCCATAACTTTCATATTCATTAAAGTCATCATTCTGAGTTTCTGTTCTCTCATTTTCATAAGAACACACATGTTGTTCATCTTTTGAGAAACTCAGAATAAGAGAGCCTTCATTGTAATTGCCTGGAGCATACAAACTAAGATCAATCCATCTTGTCTAAAGGATTGACTCAGCCATTGTAAAGGCATCTTCTTCTTCATCTCTTGAATCAGGTTGATTCATTCACCGTGGTTTTCGGTGGTTGTAAAAAGGTCCATCGTGGTGTTCGATGGTTGTGAAAAGGTTCTTCGAATCGGGTTTGATTCAAAGTCCGCCGTAGGGTTCGGCGTCTGTGAAAAGGTCCTTTGAATCGAGTTTCATTCAAAGTCCACCGTAGGTTTCGGTGAAGGGTTGTTGTACTGAAAGTGGTGTACTTTCAGGGTGTTGACTGAAGGTGGTTTAGCCTTCAGGGACTGAAGGTGGTGTGCCTTCAGGGTCTGAAAGTGGTGTACTTTCAGGGACTGAAAGTGGTGTGCTTTCAGGGGTTGTTGAAAGTGGTGTACTTTCACAGGTGGTTGATAGAAATTCTTATGGTACTTGGTGTAAGGACTTGTAAGAGATTTTTATCAATAGTGGAAAAATCCTCAAGGGGTTTTCTTGAGGGACTGGACGTAGCCTTCGGTGGATAGAAGGTGAACCAGGATAAAATTCTGTGTGTGCATTCTTCTACCCTTCATCTTTACTTTCAAGTAACGCTTATTTTCGCTGCAACCGTTTGTATCTTTATTCATCTTGAAAGTAAGAAGGTATCAAGGCGAAAATCGGGTAAACCTGATTCACCCCCCCTCTCAGGTTTCTTTCAAGGCTAACATAGAGCACCTAGGAACTAGTTCTAATTTCATATGTAAAATTGATTCTGAAAAGCTTAGTTAAGTGAAGTGAAACTCAACCCAAGTACTTGTTTTTATCTATCATATTTCTGTTTTTGCTTATGTTGTCTTTCAAACTACAAAATCAAACAAACTATAGTTTTTCTTTCTCAAACTCTACAAAGCTGATTTCAAGTCAAACCAATCCCTGTGGAGACGATATATTTTATATTGCTTTTATACAATCTGTGCACTTGTAGAATATTCTATCAAGTTTTTGGTGCCGTTGTCGGGTATGGGCTTTTTGATTTTTAATTGGTTGTTTAGAGTCTTTTTCTTTTGAATTTTTGCTGTGTAGTGAACTGGTGTTGCTAATTCTGTTTGCTAAGTGTTGTAAGGTATAGCAATGGCTGAAACATTCGAGCAACGGTTGGCAAAAATACGAGCGGATTGTGAAAAAGAATATGATAAGAAGAAGCAGGATGCCTTCGCTCTAATTGACGAGTTTTATGCCAAATTGGATTATAGGCGCACTCCTAGATCTTTGCCAAACTTGAGCAAGAATGCAAAACTAGGGAGATTTTACTAGGAAATATACAAAGATTTCTGAAGAGGCAGCCAGTGATTGATTAACCTCCCATTGACCCTGTAAGTGAATCTATGGACCAAGGTGAGAAATTTGAAAAAAGAGATTATGTAGTGACTGCAGAAAGTTTTTCTCTTCCCGCCCCGGAGGAGGAAGAACAAAACTCCCTAAAAACGATGTCCATAGGTGATCTTGTATGGGAAAGTGGTGAGGTTAAGGCAGAACAAGCGTGAATCATTCTGATGATGAAATGTTGTCAGAATATGCATGACTTGAAGGGTTTACTACACTTCACAATAGACCTGGTTGATTGATTAAGGAGGAACCAAGTCTATCGAAGACTTTAACTTAGAGCTTCTTAGGAGACAACCCATGTCAGGTTTGGTATTTAGCTTTTGTTTCCTTTGATTAATATTCTGTTTTTGCTTTCTTGCATTTGAAAAAAAAAAATTATGCTGCAGGAACCCAACGCCCAGGCGTTGGAGGCTCAACACTCATGCGTTGAGCCCCTGCCAAGTTGCCCAGGATTTCATAAAATCCAACGCGTAAGCGTTGGAGGGGCCAACGCTCATGCGTTGAGTCGCTGGAATCCCAGCTTTGTTTTTAATTGCCAACACTCATGCCTTGAGGCTCGGGTAGGCCAATAATAGCTTGTTTTTTGTTTCAGTTATTTTTTTATTTCTTTTTTTTTTAATAAAAGAGCAGGTTGGCAAATCTGGAAGCAGGTACTGGAAGAGCTGAAGAGGATCAAAAGGATCCCATGAACATCTGATTAATGACCAGAGTACTTGTTTTTGTTTTTAGTTTTTAATTTCTTTTTAGTTTTTATTTTTCTTTTTAGTTTAGAATTTTTATTTTAGGATTTGAGTCTTGCGTGTAGTTAGATTGAGTCAGTTGTTTTATATACTTGTTTATTGTATCATGTATGCTTAACTCTCAAGTGGTTTCACCTTTAGCTAGCGTTTTTGGAAAATTGATACATTTGTTTTTGCTAGGTAGATTTGCATGTTGTTAGGGGTTTGAAAGAATTATGTATTTCCGAGTTTGTTATTGATCATGATCTGAGTTCTAAAAAGGGTACACTTGCCCTATCTTTCTGAGTGCTTTGAGTGACCTCTGGCATATTTTTTTAAGCTTGATTATGTCTTGATTTACATGTCAACTGAATATTGCATGTTTTGTGATTTTGTGAGGGAATAATAGGACTTCTTTGACACCTCAGACTTTGTTCTTGAAATGTTTTCCCTTAGTAGCCCCATTTGAGCCTGAATCGAGTATTTTCTTTGGAGCCTACTTTTGTGAATAATGATGTTTTGGTTAAGGTGATCTGAATTGTTGTTAGAGCTGATTATGTAATACGTTTCTCTCTGAAAAATAAAAGTGAAAAAATAATGTCTGTGCCTTAGAAAAAAAGAAAAATCAATGAGGTAGTGGGGTGAGTAAGAGTATAAGGGTAATTAAAATTTGTTTTCATACATCCCATAACATTCCACTACTTTGTTCAAAAAAACAAAAAAGACAATAGAGAGAACCTTTGTGCTCAAATACATAGCTCTTGTGCTGTAAAGTTGATCACCTAACTAATTGGAGTCTGAGCCCCTTAGAGTTTCCAAGTTCTACAATTTTTCCTACCTATCAATCACACCCTTGGCCAAGTTTCACCTGAAAAAGTCTCTACAAATTGCATTACTATTTTGTTTGATTTTGGTTTGAATGATAGCCAGGTTTGATGCATTGGAAGGGCCAACGCTCATGCGTTGAGCCCCTATTTTGCCTCGTGCTAATTCTTTTATTTCCAACACCTAAGCATTGGAAGCCAACACTCGAGCGTTGGGAGGCTGACAGAAAAAGTTAAAAATAGTTGTTCTTCCTTTCTTTGTAATTATATACTTGGGAGACTTTCTTACACCAACACACCTTGTTTCTGAGCTCTGCCTGGAGTTGTGGGGGGCCACCTTGAGCTCCCAATTCAGGTTTTTATTTTTATGTCTTTCTTAGCCATGTTAGGCTAAGCTCTTTCTAGTATTTGGGTTGTAGTGAATCTTCACAAACTATGCTCTAGGTTTCTATTATATATATGAATGAAGTTTCAGTTTTTAGTCTCTATTTCCCTGTTATAATATTATTCTTGTTGTACACAAGTTTTCTTGCTTAATTCTTACACAAAGGTAGTTGGTAGGTTTTAAGGGAATTGAGAATAGGGTGAATGATATTCTGCCACTTAGGTATAAGGGTGGGAATCAATTGTGTTTGCGGGAACTAAGAACACTAATGCTTCAATTGGATCAACTAAACACTAAGGTATTAGGTTTGGTAATTGGATTGAAAGTCTATTTGATTAAGGCATTAACAAGTAGAAATCCTAGGCTAGAGCACCTAAGTACTAGTTCTAATTTCATATGTAAAAGTGATTCTGAAAAGCTTAGTTAAGTGAAGTGAAACTCAACCCAAGTACTTGTTTTTATATATCATATTTCTGTTTTTGCTTATGCTGTCTTTTAAACTACAAAATCAAACAAAATATAGTTTTTGTTTCTCAGACTCTAGAAAACTGATTTCAAGTCAAACCAATTCCTTTGGAGATGATATCTTTCATATTACTTCGATACAATCTGTGCACTTGCAGAATATGCTATCACCCCTGCAGGCTTCTTCAACTCCTTTTCAGCTCAACTCTTTGATTCGTCCTCTTTAAAAGCCTCTTAATTGCTTTCATTTCTCCTTTAAGCCTAATTATTCCTGTAGAAACTCTTCAAACACCAATCAAAGAAAAAGATAAAACAACCATTTCACATAAACCCATCGTTATTGCCTCATTAACTCATTTAAGAGCCTCTTTAACCTCATCATCAGACTTAAAACCCTCCATTTCATCATTCATGCAATATTCCACACTTAATGACCAGGTATTAAAGTAAACATGACTTAAGGACTAAACTAAAAAGACTCAATGAAGGTAAGAAACTACCAACAAGACCCAAAAATAAGAAAAATACTCGACTAACACCTATATGCAAAAAAACAAGCCAAAGCTAAACTAAAAATACCAAAACACTCCATGAGACAAGGGAAAATAACGATATAAAGCATTGGTATTCTTATTTCTGACCATCACAATTTGTTCCCACCCTTATACCTAAGTGGCGAATTAACCGATTAATCTAATCCCATTTCGCTAAATTCCTACCAATTACCATTGTGCAGAAATAAGCAACGTAAACTTGTGTGCACCAAGCTAAATAAATTCAGGGAAAAGATACATGGAAAGATAACTTCATTTAGATAGAGCAACAAAAAGCTTAGAACATAACTTAGAAAAGATTCACATAATACCCAAATGCAAAAGAACTTAGCCAAACATGGCTAAGGAAAACATAATAAAAAGCAAACCTAAAACAATGGCTCCAAAGGGCCTCTTACAACTCCAGGAATAATGCTTGAAAGAAAATAAAAGACAATCTAAGCTACTAGATGATAGAAAAGGTATATCCAATAAACTAAACAAAGGTCCTATTTATAATAAAAACTGCCTGCGTCCCAATGCTCAAGCGTTGGATTACCAACGCCTTGGAGTTGGGAATAAAACATTTCAGGCCCAAACAGAATGCCAATGCATGAGCATTGGCTTCCCAACGCTCAAGCGTTGGCCTCGTCTGCTGGTCCAAATTCTTTTCTTCCTTCCTTGCTCTTGATGTCTATGCTTTGATGACAATGAATGGCCTTCAAGTGGCCTCCTTCTTGTTCTGAAACAGCTAAATTACTTAACCTCCATCTTCAATTCTCTTTTGAGCACATGTTAAACAAGATAGTTGCTTCACCTTTTCTTCTTCCATCCTTCAATAAGCCCCAAACTTTCCTTTATTCACGTCAAGATCCCCATAACTGTACTAGATTGACCAAAACCTCTAACAAGGACTAAAATGCAATAAAAACAACTAAAAAGGACTAAAAAATGCAAAAGTTACTAAATTATATGCAGATGCAAAAATAAAGAGAAAAACCTAATAAAATGAAGAAAAAACCATATGAGACTCAATAAAAATAAAATAAAATAAAGTAAAAAGACCCTAAAACAATCATATAAAATTCAGTCATCACTAGTCGTGATATATTTCTCTCTTTGATGATGCGTTCTGTAATGAGTATTATTTTCACCGACTTTCGCCTTTCAACCTTGTTATTATTTTTCCTAGACGTGGATGGGATTTATTTATTTATTGCATAGCAATGGAGCATGTTTTATCACAATGTTATATTTTTTTTAAGAAAATTTACCCGCATTTTATGATTTGTAAAGATAACCAGCAGGTTTAATTTATCGTTAAGGTTACTATTGTGACTTCTGAAAATCAGGGCATTACACATATCATGCATTCATATTGTCTTCAGGACGAAAATGAGGTCATACTTGCTTTTTTCCTAAGAGCGGCAGTGGGATCATTCATGTGCTCAATTTTCTATGGCAATGAGGTTATCAATTCATCGTTTAGAGGAATTCATCATCGAAGGTGATAGTCCCGCCTGCATTGGTATGCGTTTGGCGTTATATCCGGATCATGGTGAATTGCACGAGTATGGCTTATAGAGAATGATTTTAGGTGTTGGCTATGTATGACTTGATTAAGACTTATGTAATATGTGATAGAGTTTTGCTAAAATATGTTGTATGGTTTTATTCTCTTCTTTTAGCGTATATCCTATGATAAACTCTTTTAAGAAGTTGACCCTTGCAATTCTTTTCTTATGGATGTATCTTGGACGTCTCCACTAGACGATAATGTTGTTAGAACAGATAGCAACCTGAGAGGGGGGGTGAATCAGTGTTGCCCCAATTTTCGCCTTATTGAAATTGTTACTTCCAAGTTTATGATGATCACGAAATGATCGTTGTGATTGCAGCGGATATGAACGATACTTGAAAGTAAATGTGAAGGATGAAGAGAATCACACACAAGATTTTATCCTGGTTCACCTTCAATCCACCGAAGGCTACGTCCAGTCCCTCAAGAAAACCCCTTGAGGATTTTTCCACTATTGATAAAATTTCTTACAAGTTCCTAACCCAAGGACCCCAAGAATTTCTACCAATATCCTGTGAAAGCAAACCACTTTCAACAGCCCCTGAAAGCAAACCGCTTTCAGTTCCTGAAGGCAAACCACCCTCAGACCTTGAAGGCAAACTTGTCTTCAATCGAAACCCTGAAAGCAAACCACTTTCAGTGACAACAACCTTTCATCGAATACCACGGTGAAGAACTCAATCTTACAGAAAGAGATGAAGAAGATATTACAATTGGCTGTTTCAATCCTTTAACACACAATTGGATTGAACATGAGAAATTATGCTTTAAGGCTTTTAAGCATAATACAATTCTGGGTTCTTCAAGATATGAACAACTAAAGTGTTCTTATAAACATGAAGATCATGAACTCAGAATTTAGGCTCCAAAAGATTTAAGTTCTAAAAGATGAACTAATTTTGACAAAGCTTTGGCCTAATGTGATTTTCTCATGTGTAATGTGTATGTTATGTGTGTGTTGTGTGTTTTCTGGACTCAAATGGTCTTTATATAGGCAAGGGAAACGTCCTTGAACCATCACAACCCTTTTCAAAAGGTTTGGGACACAATGGTTCATGAAAAGATGCACTTTTTCGTTCTGGTAATCGATTACCATAATTAGTGTAATCGATTACACAAGTGACCGTTTCAGTTTGAATTTGAATTTCAAACATGTAATCGATTACAAGACATGAGTAATCGATTACTTGCCTAGGTGTAATCGATTACCATAATGGTGTAATCGATTACACATAAGCCCATTTTCCAGAAACTTGATCTTTAAGACTTGCTTAAGGTTTTCTACTTCTTTTAAGTTATGAAAACACTTAGCTTGATTAGATTAGGTGTTTTAAGAGCCTTTATGCTTTAATAAACCTTTGGAAGCATAACTCACCTAATACTAAGACTTCTAGACTATTGATGGACTTGAGTGCTTGATTCTTTGAAGTCTTCTTTTCTTCTTTTTGTTGATGAGTTTGTCATCATCAAAACCACAGCCAGGGTCAGGAGCAAGACCTTCTTCACAAATGTTTCTTTGGGAAAGACCTCAGACGACAGGGATGGAGGATGCTCATGAAGATAAGGGCACTTTCGAGGTGTCACCTTCTGATGTATTAGTACCAATTCGCCTGTGAGCGATATATGTATATTGCTTGTGTTGCACTAGTGTATGAGTTGGAGTTACGAGTAATATGTATATTGCGGTATCATTGTATGTTTAGAAAAGAAAAGAAAAAGTTACCCACATTTTTATGATTATTGAAAGACAACCATTTTTCTTTTCTTGTAAATGGTTACTAAGGTAACATTTAAAAATTGAGGTGTTACAGGATGCAACATTATCTCTCCATCTAATGACAACTTACCCTGCACAGGTTGTAGAAATATTATTTCATATAAATAAATCATGAGGGGAGGGGGAATTTGAAAATAGAGCATAAATTTAAATTATCAATATGCAATCCTCCTCAACTTCAATTGATGAATCACCTTCTTCTTCTGCCCTGACTCCATCACAGTACAAAAATTGTAGATAACTCCTAATGATGTGTCCACTCCACCTTCAATTAGAACATAGCCTCTTCATCTTCTTACTTTTTCTCTTTCACGGAGCACTCTTTGTCTTCGTATAATTGGATTAGCAACCACAAATAGATTACTTCTTTGATTAGAATTGGGATGATGATGTTTTTGAGCTTTTCCAAACAGCTTTTTATGCCTTCAATAACACCTAAAAGACTTTCCATTTTGACATGCAACTTCAGCGAGAAAATTACATGCAACAAATATGGAACCGTTAATCAACATTTCCAAATTTTCAGAGTCAAGATTAATCACAGGTATCGAATGCATGTAATCAACCTTTACTGTCTTCATGGATCTTGCTTAGGGTTTTAAATAGAAAAGTTTGAGTACATCTTTTACACAAAAACAAAAGTTTGCAATGGTGTGATATCTTTATTATTTGATGTCTCTTGAAACTCAATTAAAGCCTTAATAGAGTTTTGAAATCCTAAGAGACATTGAGGAGTTGTTTTTGTGCTTGAGAAGTCACAGGACTAAAATTATGATTTCTGAAATATTGGAGGGATTAATTAGATTTCTGGAAATTTAGGGAATAAATTGTAAGTTTGAAAAACTTTGGGGTAGGTTCGGACATTGAAGAGTTAAAGGGTTAAAAATTGATGTTGGGAAAGTTTAGGGACTAAAACTATGTTTTTGGAAGCATAAGGACTAAAACTATGATTTTGGGAAGCTTGGGGGCAGAACTTTGATTCTGGAAAAATATTTATTAAATTCAACTTTGGTCCTTGAACTTGCTATCTTTTATGTTTTGTGAAGACATTAGAAAGTTGTAAGTTCTTTTCAGATGAATTCAAAGTGACCTTGTGGTGTTGTTTGGAAAAAGGAAAATACCACCATGTTTTGTAAGCCTTTGGCCGAGTCTATGCATATGGTTTTCGGTTGGAAATTTCTTTCTAAAGCTTGATTGAAGTTGTAAAGTTTTGGAGTATAAAAACTTGATTATTTAGGTGAAAAAGGCTTGAAATATTTTGACAAGTTATTATGTCTAAAGTTGTGAAGAAAAATGAGTTAAGTTTAAATTTTTTGAAGAGAATCTTGAAATTTTTTAAGGCTTTTAGCCGTGGGTGTTTATGTATGGCCTTTCAAATATTTCTCTAAAGCTTAAAGCTTGTTGACTTGTTGTTTGAGCGGTTAACTCATTATGCTTAAGTTCTTAAGAGTTTAGTGACCTCCTAGAAATTTAGTTAAGATGCAAGGCTTAGATGGGAATGGTACTAAACTAGACTATGTGTTTGTGGAGGTTTGGGGAATGCGAGAATCTCCGTGACAAACACCAAATTGCAGGAGCGTATGGGTACGGAGCATATGAAAGAAAGCACCTATGATAAAGGCACTTCGGCTTACTATAACTATGTATGTTGTATCTATAGTTCTAATACATGATAGCATAAGATGAATGACACTGCTTATTTTTTATGTTACACACATCAAACATGTCTTCTTCCCTACCCAAGGGAAAACCCAAACACAAAGACTTTGACTTGTAGGTGGATACACCTTAATTTTGAAAATTAATTCTTTATTTCAATTCTGTCCTTTATCATCTCTACCAGAAGCTCCCCCAAAGTTAATTTTCTGACACTATCAAATTTTCACTGTCTCCTACCAAAGTTTCTTCTTTTGAAGCTTTGGTGTTCTGGGCTAGTTGCTCATCTTTGAAATTTGGTACAAGGAGTGTTTCCTGTTCTCCCCTGTTTTAGTTGTTGCTTTCTCTTACGCTCGACTCTTTTTCTTATTAGCCAATTTCCAAAATTGAAATCAAACTGGTCATTATTTACTGAAGTTGCTAAATTTGAGTCCTTTGAGTTTTCTAGTTTCCATAGAATGCATCTCATCAAACCCCTTTTGAAATTTTGAGGTTATTATATTCTTCAGACCATATGACTGTTACCACCTCTTATACTTTGGTTGTTTTGAATGGAATCAAGCCAATTATATATTAATTATAACCAGGGAGTTAAGATTGTTGTCTATTACCTAATTTCCCTGCTGATCATATAGTGCAGTGTTTTGTGGTTAGAAATCGTTATTGGTGTTGGTCTGGTCTTGGTCATTCTGTACAATTTTCTGTTACAGAATCATTAGTGTACCTGCTGCTATCTAGTATCTACCCACATAAACTTTCATTGAATACTTCTTACTAATAGTTTTTTGTTTGTATATTTGCTACCTGAAATTACAGTTTTTGATAATGAGTGGTCACTATTGAATTCACAGTTTTTGTAAAGCCAAAGTCTTACTTATTGTAGGAGTAATAAATACTGCTAGTCTCTAACAAAACAAGATCACATGTTAATATACATGTCAGTGGTTTATATGTTATATTCTAATAATTTTGGCTCTTTAAGGAGTTGATGTCTCTTTTTCCATATCTTTATATGAGAGTTAAACTTTGTTGTTGTAATTGGATTGCTTGTAAATGATTTCCTCCCGCTGGTTATATGGACCTGGTACAAGATTTTTTTATTTTTATTTAGGCCTTGATTCTAGTCATATAGTAGATTAATATGATTGCATATGGAATTTTGAATGTTGAAATTAATTTCGAAAAATATATCAGTATTAGAGTATATCTTCGTGTATTAGTTTCTTTTTTATTGTTCAGTTTCTATTTGTATTAAGTGTTTTGTCATTACTGTAAGTCGTTATGACTCAAATCTCTGAAAGCTTTAGTTAGTTGTTAGCTCTGAGTGTTAAGAGTTAGTTACAGTTGTAACTGATTAGCTGTAACTGAACCTGTTGTAATTGCAACAGATTAGCTGTAACTGATTCAGTTAAGGTTACAGTTGTATAAATACATGTTCGTATTCTGAATCAATTATTGAATGATAACTCATATTTTTCATTTCGTTTGTGTAAGATCTTATATATTGAATTATAAATTACCATTTTTTAAATTCATTTTAGATTAAGAAGGTGATGGACAAAGAGTGCACTAAACATCCAAGGATTAGTCACGAGTACATTGAGGGTGTTTGATGACTGGATTTTGTATGATAATTTTAGGGTCATTTTAGTCTTGTTATTTTGTTATTTTTGAGTCTCATATAGGTTTTTTGTTATTTTTATGTAGATTTTCTATTTATTTTTCATTTGGCATATAGATTAGTTTTTATTTGGTTTTTAAACTTTATTTTATATTTTTAGGAATTTTTATAGGTATTTTTGTATTCTTAGGAAAGCTGGTAGAAATTATCATTTTTGTCCAGGGGCCTATTTGTAAAGTTCAAGAAATGAAGGACCAAAGTCTAAAGGTTCAAAAGTTGGGGGCTGAAAATTGAAGTTGCAAGAAGTAAAAGGGCCAGAATTGAAGTGCTAACCAAGAGAGGACCAAAGGTGGAAAAGAAGAATATGAAGAATCATTCTCTAAATTAGCACATGGGAAATAGGGTTGAAGGATTGATGATAGTGGGAAGAAGTTTTCAGAAATGATCAAGGGTTGAATGAAGCGCTGGGACTCTGACTAGGACCTGAGCTGGAAATCACACCCAGCGCTGTAGCGCTAGGAAGCTAGCGCTCAAGCGCTGGCCTTCGATCTGAAAGTGGGATTTAAATGCTTCCTGATGAGTGGATTTCATATGATAATTTTAGGGTCTTTTTAGTCTTTTTATTTTGTTATTTTTGAGTTTCATGTAGGTTTTTTATTGTTTTTATGTAGATTTTATATTTATTTTGCATTTTGCATATAGATTAGATTTTATTTGTTTTTCTACCTATATTTTATATTTTTAGGAACTTTTATAGCAATTTTATATTTTTAGGAAAAGCTGGTTTAGTTATCATTTTTGTCCAGGGACCACTTTGTAAAGTTTCAGGAAATCAAGGTCCAAAATATGAAAGTTCAAGAGTGGAGGGCTAAAAGTTAAGATTGAGAGAATTCAAGGGCTTGAATTGGAGTGCTAACCAAGAGAGGACTAAAAGTGAAAAAGAGGAATATGAAGCAACTCTCTTCAAATTAGCACATGGAAAATAAGCTTGAAGGAATTGATGGTAGTGGAGGAGAAGTTTCAGAATTAAACAAGGGCTGAGTAGTGGGTTTTTATGGCATTCAAATCCCACTAACCATGAAGAAGGAAGGAAAACTTGGAGCTGAAACAGCAGGTCCCAGCGCTGCAGCGCTGGGAAGCCAGCGCTCATGCGCTGGCCTTCGGTCTGGCAGTGGATTTTTAATGCTTCCAGCGCCCAAGCGTTGGGAATTCTAGCGCTGAAGCGTTGGAGGCTGGATTTTTACTATAAATAGGACCCTTTTCTTCACTTGTAAAGCACACCTTCATAGAATACAACAAGTATTCTCTCTTTCTCCCTCAAAGATCATTGTTCCTAGGAATTGTGGGAAGCCAAACTTGAGCTCCTATCCAGGGTAATTCAATGAATCTTTTAGCCATGCTTGGCTAATTCTTCTTTAAGTTTTTGGGTTGTTTTAGTTTATAATACATGTTCTAGTCTTTTTCTACATTTCTGAATTTTATTTCCATTCATGTTTTATTACCTTATGCTTTATTTCTATCTTGTGGATCCCAAGAGGTTTTGCTTATTACTTATTACATAAGGCCATTTGCTGAGTAGTAAGGGAACTAGGTAATAAAAAAGGTTATAAGTATACTTCGCTAAGGAATTAGGAAGGACGTAACTTTATGTTGGCCTGAACATCTTCTTCATCTTCTTCTTTAGTTAACTAGGTGCCAAGGAATTGGGTTTAGTAATTAAAAAGAAAGATCTACAATGCTTAAGGAATTAACTTGTAGTTACACTAGGCTATAGCATCATGATAATGGTTTTATAATTCAGGAATTTAGTAGGAAATTTCTAGCATGTTTTTATAGACTATGTAAACCAACCCAAGAGCTTATTGTTCATCATCTTTTTATTCTATTATTTTATGCTATTGTTTCTTTCTAGTTCTCAAATCAACAACAAATATACATCATTTTATTTTTCCTATTTAAGTACTAAACTTAATATTAACAAGAACACCTATCCTTTGGGTTCGAACATTTTTATTACGCGATAGTAAATTGTACACTTGCAATTTCATTATCAAGTTTTTGGCGCCGTTGCCGGGGATAGGTTCTTTCAAGTTCTTGTTTTTATTTTATTTAGTACTTTTTGTATATAATATAAAAAAAATTATTTCTGCCTAACAGTTTGCTGCCATGTGGAAATAAGATCCTTTAGAGACTATAATCTCTGAGGGGTTGGATTTTGAAGATATAGACAGCAATGACGAACAGGTCATTGAAATGGCAAGATATCTTGAGGCTGCCCATTTTTTCCCTTCAACAAAAAATTGGGTAGAGGAGCTGAAAAGAGAAGAAGAAGTTCAAGAGGAAAAGAGGGAATTGAAGCCCTTACCTTCCACCCTTAAGTATGTATTTCTTGAGGAAGGTAACAATAAACCTGTCATTGTGAGTAGTTCCCTCTCTCCTCTTGAAGAAGAAAAACCTCAAGGAACCTATGTCATAGGTTCAGAAAATCAAGGCAAGAGACAAGGGGAAAATTCTCTTATCCCCTCCATTTGTAAATTTATTGTTTTTGCTTTGATGGCTGAAAATTCATTGGGCACCATGATGCTTATGTGCCAAAATATGCATGATTTGCGGGGTCTAATGAATTTTGTAATAGACCCCGGTTGAAAGTAATTAGTGGAAGGGTCTATCTCGGACTTTAACAATGAGCTGGTTGGGAGACAACCCAACTTAGGATAGTTTAAATTTTTGTCATTTAAATTTCTGCACAACTCTTGTAAATAAATAAAAGAAAAAAAATTCTATGTTTTTGCTGCAGGAGAGGCCAGCGCTCCAGCGCTGGAGGCCAACGCTCAAGCGTTAGGCCCCTGCTTTACACCTCTGATTGCCCAGTTTTTTCTTTTATCCAGCGCCCAAGCGTTGGCATCCCCAACGCTCAAGCGCTGGAGCTTGGGCAGTTTGCTGTTTTTGTTTTTGTTTGCTGTTTTTTTTAGTTTTTAATAAATTTTGTGTTCACCATTTTCTGGAAGTTTTAAGGTTCTATGAGTTTTTCCCTTGGTTCTAAACTGGTTTTAATTTTTATTTTTGGGAACTCAAGAATTCTTGTTTTAAGGTGGACACAAATTTTTCAACCCATATTTTGTGCTGTTTTTGGAACTAACAAGTCAAGCAAGTTTTTACTTGTGAGACTTTTGTTTGTTCAATGTTACAGGATAGGTACCAAAAGGAGGAAGAAACCCTCTTGAACTTAAGTGTTCAATTTGATTTTTACATTGAGGTTCCCTTGGACCTTTGTGGAAAATTTGTTACTATACCAGCTTGTTAGTTTTTGTTTTTCTTTTTATAGTTTTTAGTTTTATTTTTATTTTTAGTTTAGTTTTTCTGTTTTATTTTTGCATGAGTCTTGAGTATATTATCCATTCTGAATGTTGCTATAGCGTTGTGAAATGCTTTATCTGATTGAACTGCTTTGTGAAAAAGTTCTATGTTTTTAAGCAGTTAGGATTGCATGCTGTAGAAAGGATTTTTGATATCTTGATTGTTGGGTTGTTGGCAAGGTTTTTCTGAGTTCTAAAAAGGGTACCACTTACCCTATCTTTTTCTGAGAGCTGAGGACTCTGATGCATGATTGTGAAATTTTTCTGCCTTGTGTTGCATGTTGATTGGAGTTTTGTACACTTTGTGAGTTAAGAAGAGATTATAGGCATTTTTGAAAACTCAGAGTTTTGCTTGAATTGTTATATCCACTAGTAGCCCCTTTTGAGCCTTAAAAGAGTCATTCTTTGGAGCCTACTTTGTGTGATAATTTTTTTAAGTTGTTATAGTGATGCATGTGCTGAATTTGTAGAGCTATGTTTGTTGGGTTTCTCTCTAAAAAAAAAAAAAAGAAGAAAGAAGGGAAAAAGTTGAGAAAAAATAAGGTATGTGCCTTAGAAAAAAATAATGAAGTAGTGGGGTGAGAAAGAGTATGAGGGGAGTAAAATTCAAGTCATTCATCCCATACATTCCACTACTTTGTTCAAAAAAAAAAAAAAAAAAGAGGAAAAAATTGAGAGGACCCTTGTGTTGAATTGTTGAAGCTCTTGAGTCAAAGAAGAATCACTTAACAACAAGTTTCTGAGTCAGCCACTAGAGTTGCCAATTTCTTGAAATCCATACCTTAAATTGTTCAACCCTTTGGCCAAGTTACAACCTTAGAATTCTCCTCAACATCACTTGGTTGCTTTACTTCAGTTTTGATTTGAATTATAGGCAGGATTATTGAGCTTTCTTGTTTTCATGGAGAATATCATTTTGTGAGCTTATTTGATGAACTCAAACATGTTAAAAGCCAAGCCTAACTTTCTTGATTCTTTGTCTATTAAACATGCATGTCTTCCTTATCCGCTAAGCTTTCTGGAAAATTATCATATTTCAATCGGATAAAAACTTTCTCAAAACTCAGGGACGAGTTTTTCTTTAAGTTTTGTCGCTTGAGGACAAGCTGTCGTTGGGTATAGTGGTGTGATGAGTGGATTTTATATGATAATTTTAGGGTCTTTTTAGTCTTTTTATTTTGTTATTTTTGAGTTTCATGTAGGTTTTTTATTGTTTTTATGTAGATTTTATATTTATTTTGCATTTTGCATATAGATTAGATTTTATTTGTTTTTCTACCTATATTTTATATTTTTAGGAACTTTTATAGCAATTTTATATTTTTAGGAAAAGCTGGTTTAGTTATCATTTTTGTCCAGGGACCACTTTGTAAAGTTTCAGGAAATCAAGGTCCAAAATATGAAAGTTCAAGAGTGGAGGGCTAAAAGTTAAGATTGAGAGAATTCAAGGGCTTGAATTGGAGTGCTAACCAAGAGAGGACTAAAAGTGAAAAAGAGGAATATGAAGCAACTCTCTTCAAATTAGCACATGGAAAATAAGCTTGAAGGAATTGATGGTAGTGGAGGAGAAGTTTCAGAATTAAACAAGGGCTGAGTAGTGGGTTTTTATGGCATTCAAATCCCACTAACCATGAAGAAGGAAGGAAAACTTGGAGCTGAAACAGCAGGTCCCAGCGCTGCAACGCTGGGAAGCCAGCGCTCATGCGCTGGCCTTCGGTCTGGCAGTGGATTTTTAATGCTTCCAGCGCCCAAGCGTTGGGAATTCTAGCGCTGAAGCGTTGGAGGCTGGATTTTTACTATAAATAGGACCCTTTTCTTCACTTGTAAAGCACACCTTCATAGAATACAACAAGTATTCTCTCTTTCTCCCTCAAAGATCATTGTTCCTAGGAATTGTGGGAAGCCAAACTTGAGCTCCTATCCAGGGTAATTCAATGAATCTTTTAGCCATGTTTGGCTAATTCTTCTTTAAGTTTTTGGGTTGTTTTAGTTTATAATACATGTTCTAGTCTTTTTCTACATTTCTGAATTTTATTTCCATTCATGTTTTATTACCTTATGCTTTATTTCTATCTTGTGGATCCCAAGAGGTTTTGCTTATTACTTATTACATAAGGCCATTTGGTGAGTAGTAAGGGAACTAGGTAATAAAAAAGGTTATAAGTATACTTCGCTAAGGAATTAGGAAGGACGTAACTTTATGTTGGCCTGAACATCTTCTTCATCTTCTTCTTTAGTTAACTAGGTGCCAAGGAATTGGGTTTAGTAATTAAAAAGAAAGATCTACAATGCTTAAGGAATTAACTTGTAGTTACACTAGGCTATAGCATCATGATAATGGTTTTATAATTCAGGAATTTAGTAGGAAATTTCTAGCATGTTTTTATAGACTATGTAAACCAACCCAAGAGCTTATTGTTCATCATCTTTTTATTCTATTATTTTATGCTATTGTTTCTTTCTAGTTCTCAAATCAACAACAAATATACATCATTTTATTTTTCCTATTTAAGTACTAAACTTAATATTAACAAGAACACCTATCCTTTGGGTTCGAACATTTTTATTACGCGATAGTAAATTGTACACTTGCAATTTCATTATCACTTCCCAGCGCCCAAGCGCTGGGAAAGCCAGCGCTCAAGCGCTGGAGCCCAGAATTTTTCTATAAATAGGGAGGCAATTTGCACTTGTAAAACACACCTTTCTTAGAACACAACAAGTGTTCCTCTTTCTCCCTCAAGAACATTGTTCCTAGGAATTGTGGGAAGCCATATTTGAGCTCCTAGTCCAGGGTAATTCAATGCTTCTTTTAGCCATGCTTGGATAATTCTCTTTAAGTATTTTGGGTTGTGTTAGCTTATTAGTTTATGTTTTAGTTTTCTTTTATTTGTTTCTGAATAATATTCAAAGTTCATGTTTTATTTCCTTTTTCTTCATTCATCTTGGTGCACACAAGATCTTTTGCTTATTACTTATACGAATGGAAATTGGTAAGTAGTAAGGGACCTAGGATTTAAAAAAGGTTATAAGTATACTTCGCTAAGGAATTAGGAAGGACGTAACTTTATGTTGGCCTGAATTTCTTCTTCATCTTCTTCTCTAGTTAACTAAGTTGCAAGGAATTGAATTTAGTAATTAGAAAGAAAGTTCTACAATGTGTAAGGAATTAACTTGTAGATATACTAGGCTATAGCATCATGAATCTTTGTTTGGAATTCAGAAATAAAATAGAAGTTTGCTAGCATAAATTATAAGTTTTTCAATGCAACCCAAATGCTTATTTTTATCATCATCTCTTCTTTTATATTTTATGTTTTTTTTTTGTTCTTATTCCAGAAACCAAAATGCAAAATATATCTTTTTATTTTTCTGCTTAAGCTCTAAACAAATTAGTAATTAGACACCTATCCCTGTGGGATCGACAATCTTTTATATTACGCGATAGTTAATCGTACACTTGCGATTTCGCTATCAGTGTTCACTGATTTTTGGACTTTGCCTACATTAATGGAAGACCTCAAGAAGATGAGCTTTTATGCCCTTGTACTAAGTGTAAAAATCTGTATTGGACAACAAGAGATGTGATTTTGGACCACTTAATAGCCAAAGGTTATCTAAAAGGTTATGATGTTTGGGTCCACCATGGAGAGCGAATACGAAGGCCTATGGAAATTGGTGATGACAGGGAAGATGAATATGACTCACATGACAACATTGATGGCTTATTGTATGACACATTTAGAGAAGTGGCAGAAGCACATGGAGTTCCTAAGGGTCCCAATGAGTATGCTAGAAAGTTTTACAACTTGATTAATGAGGCGGAACATGAACTGTACCCTGGATGAAAAAACTTCTCTACTCTATCATTCACAATTCGACTATACTTGTTGAAATGTCTTCATGGGTGGAGCAATGCCTCATTGTTTTGAACCTTATTATACTGGGTGTGAGTGAGGTTGAGGGGTGGATATGATTGTGATTTGCTAATATGATAAAGAATAGGATTGTTAATTGTCAAAGCTACTGCTTGTTTTCTCTGGTTGTCTTGCTTTTTTATTTCTTTGGTTAAAGAAAAAAGGAGGAAGAGAGATCCTAATTCATGTGTTTTAAATTAACCAATTGTCTTTTCCTTGTTGCTTCAACTAATCAATATAGTTTAATGATTAGCAACAGGTTATTATGTTTCTCTGCAGCAATTTAATTGGAACGTCTTAGGTCTTTGACTATGGTCCTTGAGTTTTTGGCTTTTGTTTTCCTTTGTCTTTGATTAGTCTCTCTGCAGCAACTAAATTGGTACGTGTATGGTACTTCAATTTTTTATTAGACTCTTTGCTTATAAATGCTTGCTGTCTTTATCTTTGTTTTCCTTTAGCATGTGTGGGAATTGTGTTGAGTATGGCTCATTATAGTGACTTCGTCTGGCCAGAACTCAAGGAGTTCGTCTGGCTATAACTTGGGGAGTTTGTCTAGGTGTCGAGTTCGTTCGGCTTCGAGCTGTTGAGTTCGTCCGGCTTGGAGTCCTTTTGAAGAGTACGTCTGCAACTGACACGTAAGAGTTCGTCTGGCTGGAGCTGCTAGGCCGCATCTGGCTAGAGTTATTACATGGTCAGTTGAGCACAACTAATGAGCACTCATTCCGTAATATCCGTGTAATCTAGAATCTGATTGGTTGATAGGATTGCGTTAGGATATAATTAAGACACTGTCGTTTTAGCATGATATCCTAGTATAAATATGCTTAACACTAGGACCCTGTTGTTCATTCTAAGTTTTGAATGAAATGGTGTTATAGCCATCTATAGTCGCAGACATAAGCAAATTGGCTGAACTGTGTGAATAAAGATTTATGTGTGCTTTCGATCTCTCTCTCTCTCTCTCAAGTTACTCTGTGTGATCCAGGCACTTGAGCCCAATAGTTGGTATCAGAGCAACCATGGCTGCTGGCGGAGCTAAGTTCGACGTTGAAAAGTTTAATGGAACAGGAAACTTTGGTTTATGGCAACGCAGAGTCAAGGATTTGTTGGCTCAACAAGGATTGCAAAAGGCGCAGCGAGAGGAGAAACCAAGAAGGATGTTAGACATAGATTGGTTGGAGATGCAAGAGAAGGCCGCTGGATTGATTCGTCTCTGTATTTCTGACGAGGTGATGTTTCATATCGCGGATCTACGACTCCAATGGCCATTTGGGACAAGTAAGAGAGCCAATATGAGTCCCAAACATTGATGAGCAAGCTATTTGCAAAGAAGATGCTTTACATTCTGAGGATGCAGGAGGGAACTGACCTTCAAAGTCACCGTAATCATTTCACCACAATAGTTGCAGACTTGCTGCGATTAGCGGTGAAGTTGGATGACGAGGACAAAGAGGTTATTTTGTTGTGCTCGTTGCCAAGTTCCTACGAGCACTTGGTCACCACCCTTACGTATGGGAAGGACGCTATCACGCTTGATGCCATCATGTCTACCCTTTTGTCTCACTCACAGAGAAATCAAAAGGCAGAGGAAGGCAGTAGTCAAGGTGAAGGTCTGTTTGCTAAGGGAGGAGGACAGGACCGTGGAAGGAACAAGGGAAAAGCTGCTGGAAAGAAGAAGCGTTCTAAGACCAAGCAGACAAGAACGACAGTAGAGTGTTTTAACTACAAGAAGGTTGGTCACTGGAAGAGGGATTGCCCTAATCTCTCTAACTCTGCAAACGTATCTCAAACGAGTGATTCCGGCAGTGAAGGGGACATGCTTTGTGTCTCGTCTACCAAGTGCACAGATGTTTGGATTCTAGACTCTGGGTGCTCTTACCATATGACGCCGCACTGGGAATAGTTTAGTTTGTTTAAGGCGCGCAAGTTTGGATTTGTCTATTTAGGTGCTGACCAGACATGTGAGATCACTGGAATAGGAGAAGTTAAAATTGCTAAGGACCATGGTCGCACGCGTACACTGGGTAATGTGAGATATGTCCCAGATCTGAGGAAGAATCTAATTTCCTTGGGTACTCTCCAGGAGAATGGTTACTCCTGCCATTTTGATGGTGGGAAGGACACCATGAAGGTGAGCAAGGGTGCATTGACAGTAATGACAGCAAAGCGGACTACAGGGAATATCTATCGCTTGTTGGGAAGCACCGTGGTAGGTGGTGTTGCATCAGTTGAGGCTGAAAATGATGCAACAAGGCTTTGGCATATGCGTCTGGGTCACCCCAATGAAAAGGGGTTAATGGCACTTCATAAGAGGAATCTTTTGGAGGGTGTTCGAAGCTGCAAGGTGGAATTTTGCAAGTTTTGCGTGTTGGGAAAACAGTGTCGTGTCCGTTTCATGACCGGGAAGCATGAAACAAAGGGAATCCTCGACTATGTTCATTCAGATGTCTGGGGGCCTACTAGGGAGGCCTCCATTGGAGGCTCCAGGCACTTTGTTACATTCATCGATGACTTCTCCAGGAAGGTCTGGGTTTATTTCCTAAAGTACAAGTCTAAAGTGTTTAGCAAGTTTAGATTGTGGAAAGCAGAAGTGGAAAACCAGATGGGGAGGAAGGTCACGTATCTGCGGTCAGATAATGGGACAAAATACACAGAGGCAAAATTCAAGCAGTTTTGTGAGGAACACGGGATCCAGAGGCATTATTCAGTGAAGAAAACATCACAACATAATGGTGTTGCTGAGAGGGTGAATAGATCCCTCACGAAGAAGGCAAGGTGCCTTCGGTTGCAGGCAGGATTGTCAAAGGGATTTTGGGCAGAAGCAATGAGCATGGCATGTTATCTTATAAACAGGTCTCCAAGAGCTTCATTGGTTGGAAAGGTTGTAGAAGAAATGTGGACAGGTAAACCAATTAACCTAGATAATTTGAGGATTTTTGGTTGTCCAGCTTACGTGCATATCTCCAGTGATGAGAGGTCCAAATTGGATCCCAAGTCCAGGAAATGTACTTTTCTTTGTTACACCAAGGGTGTAAAGGGGTTCAGATTATGGGATCCCTCCTTGAAGAAGGCAGTTCATAGTAGAGACGTTGTATTTGATGAACAGTGCATGCTGAAAGAGTCAGATCCAAGGGAAGAGACTACTTCAAAGGCTGAAACTTCCACTGCTGGGAAGATTCAGATTGCTGTCGAGCCAACCAGACGAATGCAACCTCGTTTGGCAGACGATCTCACATCGGATGATGTAGGAACGTCTGATCCACACAATCCTGGGCAGGCGACGCCCAATGTACAGGCCATTGCAGATTCAGACAGTGAGTCAGAAGACGAGCCAGTTGATTTAGGTGGAGTACAGGACTATGTCCTCGTACGTGACAGGGAGCCTCGTCTGAGAGGACCACCACTCAGATATGGGTTTGAAGACTTAGCTTCTTATGCTCTTCTTACATGTCCTGGAGATCCTTCTACTTTCCTTGAGGCTATGGGAAGCCAAGACCGTGAGAAGTGGATCGGAGCCATGGTGGAGGAGATGGAGTCCCTAAAGACGAATCAGACGTGGGATCTCGTCGAACTTCCGGAAGGGAAGAGGGCAATTGGCTGCAAGTGGGTGTTCAAGAAGAAGCCACCAGTAAAAGAAAATGAAGGGGAAAGGTTCAAGGCTCGCGTAGTAGCAAAGGGCTATTCACAGCGGAAGGGGATCGATTATGATGAAAATTTCTCCCCATTGGTTAGACACACTTCTATAAGGGCAATATTGGCTCTGGTAGCATTCCGAGACATGCATTTAGAGCAGATGGATGTGAAGACGGTGTTTCTTCATGGGAATCTAAATGAGCAACTGTACGTGCAGCAACCTGAAGGATTTGTAGAGTCCGGTCAGGAACGTCTGGTATGTAAATTGAAGAAGTCTCTGTATGGGTTGAAACAGTCACCAAGGCAGTGATACAAGAGGATTGACTCATACATGCAAAGGATTGGCTACAGAAGGTGTGACTATGACTGTTGTGTTTACGTTCGGAGCCTTGATGATAATTCAGTAATTTTCTTGTTACTGTACATGGATGATATGTTGATTGCTGAAAATCACTCAAGTGACGTGCGTGGGCAAGGAGTTTGACAAAGGACCTAGGAGCTGCTAAGAAGATTCTTGGAATGGATGATATGTTGAAGGCGTGTTAGCCATATTCGACATGAGCAATTCGAAAGTTGTGAGTACTCCGTTGGCAAATCACTTCAAGCTCTCCGTTGATCAGTGTCCAAAGACAGCTGAAGAAGTTGAAGGTATGTCGAAAGTTCCTTACGCCAGTGCAGTTGGTTGTTTAATGTACGCTATGGTTTGCACTATACCAGACGTGGCACAAGCAATGAGCCAAGTCTGTAAGTTTATGTCAAGACTAGGGAAACGTCACTGGGAGGCAGTCAAGTGGATACTCAGGTACCTAAAGGGTACAACTGGTCACGGGATAATGTTCAGTAAGGAACAAGGTGATCCAGTGGTTGGTGGATATGTTGATTCCGACTATGCAGGAGACATTGACAACAGACGGTCTACAATAGGGTATGTCTTTACTCTGGCTGGTGGACCTATATGCTGGAGGTCGTCTGTCCAATCCATAGTGGCAATGTCCACAAAAGAAGCTGAGTACATGGCTGTGGCTGAAGCAGCAAAAGAAGCATTGTGGCTAACAGGGTTAGTGCATGAGTTGGGTGTTGAGGAAGGTGGAGTTCGTCTGCAGTGCGATAGTCAGAGTGCCATTTTCTTGGCGAACAATCAAGTGTATCATGCGAGGACAAAGCACATTGATGTGAGATTTCACAAGATCAGAGAGCTGCTTGTATCAGGGCAGATTCGACTTGAGAAGGTTAGTACCTCTGAAAACGCAGCAGATATGTTGACCAAGCCAGTCACCAACGAGAAGTTCAAGCATTGCTTGGAACTGCTGCACGTTTCTAAGTGTTAAGCATATGGGGAGAGCAATTTGGAAAATCGAGATTCTGAGAAGAGGCGGTTCGTCTTCAAAAGTGTGAAGAAGGTCTTGCTCTTGACTCTGGCTGAAGTTTTGATGATGACAATACACGTTACAAAAATAAGAAAAAGAAAGACTTCAAGAGCCGGCTCAAAACATCAAGATCAACCTTTAAGGTTCTAACTATTAGTAAGTTTTGTTAACTTAGTGTGCTATGCTTTATTAAGGTTATATTGCATTTGAAGGATCATGAGTAATCAACTAATTAAGTATAACTTGTTCTCAAAGGCTAAAATTAAGTAGAAACACTTAATTAGATATTGAACATCAAAGAAACCAAGTTTCAGACTTGCAGTAATAGATTACCAGATTTCAGTAATCTATTACCTGTCATTCAAGCATAGCGTAATCGATTACAAGGCAGTCAGTAATCATTACCAGATTTCAGTAATCGATTACCTGTCAGAAAATGGCACTCAGATCATAACAGCTATAGCATAATCGATTACCAGAATGTTGTAATCGATTACCAAGTCGACAGATGTGTTGTTTCATGTACCAATGTGTCTCAAAACGTTTGGGAAGCCTTGTGATAGCTCATGGACAACCTCTAGTGCCTATATATACTTGATTGATGTTCAGAAACGAAAGATGACTTGTACTACAACTTCCATAATCATTAAAGTCATCATTCTGAGTTTCTGCTCTCTCATTTTCATAAGAACACTTATGTTGTTCAACATTTGAGAAACTCAGAATAATTGATCCTTCATTGTAATTGCCTGGAGCATACAAACTAAGATCAATCCAACTAGTCTAACGGATTGTATCAGCCATTACAAAGGCTTCTTTTTCTTCATCTTGAATCAGTATGATTCATTCACCGTAGTGTTCGGTGGTTGTGGAAAAGGTCCTTTGAATCGGGTTTGATTCAAAGTCCGCTGTAGTGTTCGGTGTCATCAGTTGGTGGTTTGCCTTCTAAGGTTTGACAAGAGTTCTTAAGGTCCTTGGTGTAAGTGCTTGTAAGAAGTCTTGATCATAGTGGATAAATCCTCAAGGGTTCTTGAGGGACTGGACGTAGCCTTCGGTGGATTGAAGGTGAACCAGGATAAATCTGTGTGCAAATTCTCTCAACCTTTATCTTTTACTTTCAGCAAGTTCTTATTCCGTTGCATTCACAATCAACAATTGTGATTATCATTATCTTAAAACTAATTGAGTATTGTTAAGGCGAAAATTGAGAGAACCTGATTCACCCCCCCCTCTCAGGTTGCTACCTATATTACAACAAGGATTTAAAAAAAAAAATCGCCAAGGTGGAGATTGTTGAGTATGGCTCCTTATAGTGACTTCATCTAGCCAGAAATCAAGGAGTTCGTCTGGCTAGAACTTGGGGAGTTCGCCTGGCTGTTGATTTCGTTCGGCTTGGAGCTGTTGAGTTCGTCCGTTTTGGAGTCCCTCTGAAGAGTTCGTCCGCAACTGACACGTAAGAGTTCGTCTGGCTGGAGCTGCTAGGCCACATCTGGCTAGAGTTATTACGTGGTCAGTTGAGCACAGCTAATGAGAACTCATTCCATAATATCCGTGTAATCTAGAATCTGATTGGTTGATAGGTGATAGCGGAATCGCAAGTGTACGATTGACTATCGCGTAATATAAAAAGATCGAACCCACAGGGATAGGTGTTCTTATTACTATAATATTTAGTACTTTAAACAGAAAAATAAAATGATAGATGTTGTTGGTTTTTAGAGCAAGTAAGAATAATAACATAAAATAAAGATGTGATAAATATGATGAGAATTAAGTCTTTGGGTTGATTGACATAGAATATAAAATATGCTAGCAAGTATCTACTTAATTTCTAAATTATAAATCCAAGTTCAAGGTGCTATAGCCTATTATATCTACAAGTTAATCTCTTACACATTGTAGAACTTTCTTTTTAATTACTAAACCCAATTTCTTGCAATCTAGTTAACTAAAGAAGAAGATGAAGATAGAGTTCCGGCCAACACAAAGCTACGTCTTTCCTAATCTCTTAGCGAAATATACTTATAGCCTTTTTTAATCCTAGGTCCCTTACTACTTACCAATTCTCATTCGTATAAGTAATAAGAAAAATTTATTGTGTACAGCAAGATAACAATATGAGCAAGGAATTAAAACAAGAACTGGAAATAAAATTTAGAAAGGTAGAAACAAAACTAAAACATAAATTTATAAACTAATACAACCCAAGAAACTTAAAGAAGAATTAGCCAAGCATGGCTAAAGGAGTCATTGAATTACTCTGGATAGGAGCTCAAATATGGCTTCCCACAAGTCCTAGGAACAATGCTCAAGAGGGAGAAAGAGAGAATACTTGTTGTATTCTAAGATGGTGTGTTTTACAAGTGAAGAGGAGGGTCCTATTTATAGTAAAAATCCAGCCTCCAACGCTTCAGCGCTAGAATTCCCAACGCTTGGGCGCTGGAAGCATTAAAAATCCACTGTCAGATCGAGGGCCAGCGCATGAGCGCTGGCTTCCCAGCGCTGCAGCGCTGGGACCTGCTGTTTCAGCTCCAATTTTTCCTTCCTTCTTCATGGTTAGTGGGATTTGAATGCCATCAAAAGCCACTACTCAGCCCTTGTTTAATTCTGAAACTCCTCCTCCACTATCATCAATTCCTTCAACACTATTTTCCATGTGCTAAATTTGAGAGTGATTCTTCATATTCTTCTTTTCCACTTTGGTCCTCTCTTGGTTAGCACTTCAATTCAAGCCCTCATATTCTCTCAATCTTCACTTTAAGTCCTCCACTCTTGAACTTTTACAATTTGGTCCCTGACTTCCTGAAACTTTACACATTGGTCCCTGGACAAAAATGATAACTAAACCAGCTTTTTCTAAAAATACAAAATGACTAGAAAAATTCCTAAAAATATAAAATAAAGCAAGAAAATCTAATAAAATCTAATCTACATGCAAAATAAATATAAAATCTACATAAAAACAATAAAAAAACCTTTATGTGACTCAAAAATAATAAAATAAAAAGACTAAAAATAGCCTAAAAACATCATATAAAATCCACTCATCACACCACTATACCCAACGACAGCTTGTCCTCAAGCGACAAAACTTAAAAAAAACTCGTCCCTGGGTTTTGAGAAAGTTTTATCTGATTACAACTTGAAGCACAGAAACCTTTCAAAGAAAGCTTAGCAGAAAAGGAAGACATGCATGTTTTATAGACAAAGAATCAAGAAAGTTAGGCTTGGCTTTTAACATGTTTGAGTTCATCAATTATGCTCACCAAAAATGATATTCTCCATGAAAACAAGAAAGCTCAATAATCCTGCCTATAATTCAAATCAAAACTGAAGTAAAGCAACCAAGTGATTTTGAAGAGATTTTTAAGGTTGTAACTTGGCCAAAGGGTTGAACAATTTAAGGTGTAGATTTCAAGAAATTGGCAACTCTAGTGGCTGACTCAGAAACTGTTGTTAAGTGATTTTTCAACTAAGAGCTCAACAATTAACACAAGGGTTCTCTCAATTTTTTCCTTTTCTTTTTCTCTTCTTTTTTTTGAACAAAGTAGTGGAATGTATGGGATGAATGACTTGAATTTTACTCCCTTCATACTCTTTCTCACCCCACCACTTCATTATTTTTTCTAAGGCACATACCTTATTTTTTCCATTTTTTTCCTTCATCTTTTTAGAGAGAAACCCAACAAACATAGCTCTAACAAATTCAGCACATGAATCACAATAACAACTTTAAGAATTATCACACAAAGTAGGCTCCAAAGAATGACTCTTTTAAGGCTCAAAAGAGGCTACTAGTGGATATAACATTTCAAGCAAAAATCTGAGTTTTCAAAAATGCCTATAATCTCTTCTCAACTCACAAAGTGTACATAACTCCAATCATTATGCAACACAAGGCAGAAAAATTTTACAATCATGCATTCAGAGTCCTCAGCTCTCAGAAAAAGATAGGGTAAGTGGTACCCTTTTTAGAACTCAGAAAAAGATTTTGCCAAAAAACAATCAAGATATCAAAAATCCTTTCTACAGCATGCAATCCTAACTGCTTAAAAACATAGAACTTTTCACAAAGCAGTTCAATCAGATAAAGCATTTCACAAAGCTATAGCAACATTCAGAATGGATAATATACTCAAGACTCATGCAAAAATAAAACAGAAAAACTAAAATAAAAATAAAACTAAAAACTATAAAAAGAAAAACAAAAATCTAAGAAGCTGGTATAGTAACAAATTTTCCACAAAGGTCCAAGGGAACCTCAATGCAAAAATCAATTTGAACCCTTAAGTTCAAGAGGGCTCCTCCTCCTTTTGGTACCTATCCTGTAACATTGAACAAACAAAAGTCTCACAAGCAGAAGCTTGCTTGACTTGTTAGTTCCAAAAACAGCACAAAAGATGGGTTGAAAAATTGTGTCCACCTTAAAAACAAGAATTCTTGAGTTCCCAAAAATTAAAACCAGTGTAGAAACAAGGGAAAACTCATAGAATCTAAAAACTTTCAGAAAATGGTGAACACAAAATTTATTAAAAACTAAAAACAGCAAATAAAAACAAAACAGCAACACTGCCCGAGCTCCAGCGCTTGAGCGTTGGGGATGCCAACGCTTGGGCGCTGGATTAAAATAAAAACTGGGCAATCAGAGGTGCAAAGCAGGGGCCTAACGCTGGAGCGTTGGCCTCTCCTGCAGCAAAAACATAGAGTTTTTTTCTTTTATTTATTTACAAGAGTAGTACAAGAAAATTAAAACAGAAAAAATAAACTATCCTAAGTTGGGTTGTCTCCCAACCAGCTCAATGTTAAGGTCCGAGATAGACCCTTCAATAATCACTTTTCAACCGGGATCTATTACAAAATTCTTTAGACCCCGCAAATCATGCATATTTTGGCACAAGTACAACATGGTGCCAAATGAATTTTCAGCTAACAAGGTAACAACATTTAAATTAAAAATGGAAGAGATAAATAAATTCTCCCTTCCCTGTTCTGTTCCTTGCTTTTCTGAACCTATAGCATAGGTTCCTTGAGGTTCTTCTTCCTCCATTTCCAATTTGTCTTCAAAGACAAATTCTATAATGAAGGTTGCTTTCACCTCCTCTCTTTGAACCACCACGAGTTCATTTTCATGAACAAGTGGTTGTTGTTCATCCCTGAGCTGCCTCCACATAATGTCATTCAGCCTCCCTTGCAAGATCATTCTGGCCTTCCATTCCTGCACTCGGTTGGGCAAAGATCCCGAAGCATGCTTGCAATCCAATTCAGAGTAATACTCATCAATTAAATTGAGAGCATCACACTTCTTTTTTTCATCTTCTTTTTTAAGACATGCCCGGATCTTTGCCTGCCATTCTTCAAATATTCCAGCCATAATTCCTTACAAAAATCAGCAGACAAAATTAGCAGCACCAGTTCACCACAATTTTTTAATATTTTTTTCCTTTTTTTATTATTATACATAAACAAGAAGCACTAAACAAAATAATAACAAGAACAGAACCTATCCCCGGCAACGGCGCCAAAAACTTGATAGCGGAATCGCAAGTGTACGATTGACTATCGCGTAATATAAAAAGATCGAACCCACAGGGATAGGTGTTCTTATTACTATAATATTTAGTACTTTAAACAGAAAAATAAAATGATAGATGTTGTTGGTTTTTAGAGCAAGTAAGAATAATAACATAAAATAAAGATGTGATAAATATGATGAGAATTAAGTCCTTGGGTTGATTGACATAGAATATAAAATATGCTAGCAAGTATCTACATAATTTCTAAATTATAAATCCAAGTTCAAGGTGCTATAGCCTATTATATCTACAAGTTAATCTCTTACACATTGTAGAACTTTCTTTTTAATTACTAAACCCAATTTCTTGCAATCTAGTTAACTAAAGAAGAAGATGAAGATAGAGTTCCGGCCAACACAAAGCTACGTCTTTCCTAATCTCTTAGCGAAATATACTTATAGCCTTTTTTAATCCTAGGTCCCTTACTACTTACCAATTCTCATTCGTATAAGTAATAAGAAAAACTTATTGTGTACAGCAAGATAACAATATGAGCAAGGAATTAAAACAAGAACTGGAAATAAAATTTAGAAAGGTAGAAACAAAACTAAAACATAAATTTATAAACTAATACAACCCAAGAAACTTAAAGAAGAATTAGCCAAGCATGGCTAAAGGAGTCATTGAATTACCCTGGATAGGAGCTCAAATATGGCTTCCCACAAGTCCTAGGAACAATGCTCAAGAGGGAGAAAGAGAGAATACTTGTTGTATTCTAAGATGGTGTGTTTTACAAGTGAAGAGGAGGGTCCTATTTATAGTAAAAATCCAGCCTCCAACGCTTCAGCGCTAGAATTCCCAACGCTTGGGCGCTGGAAGCATTAAAAATCCACTGTCAGATCGAGGGCCAGCGCATGAGCGCTGGCTTCCCAGCGCTGCAGCGCTGGGACCTGCTGTTTCAGCTCCAAGTTTTCCTTCCTTCTTCATGGTTAGTGGGATTTGAATGCCATCAAAAGCCACTACTCAGCCCTTGTTTAATTCTGAAACTCCTCCTCCACTATCATCAATTCCTTCAACACTATTTTCCATGTGCTAAATTTGAGAGTGATTCTTCATATTCTTCTTTTCCACTTTGGTCCTCTCTTGGTTAGCACTTCAATTCAAGCCCTCATATTCTCTCAATATTCACTTTAAGTCCTCCACTCTTGAACTTTTACAATTTGGTCCCTGACTTCCTGAAACTTTACACATTGGTCCCTAGACAAAAATGATAACTAAACCAGCTTTTTCTAAAAATACAAAATGACTAGAAAAATTCCTAAAAATATAAAATAAAGCTAGAAAATCTAATAAAATCTAATCTACATGCAAAATGCAAAATAAATATAAAATCTACATAAAAACAATAAAAAAACCTTTATGTGACTCAAAAATAATAAAATAAAAAGACTAAAAATAGCCTAAAAACATCATATAAAATCCACTCATCAATAGGATTGCATTATGATATAATTAAGACACTGTCGTTTTAGCATTATATCCTAGTATAAATATGCTGTAACACTAGGACCCTGTTGTTCGTTCTAAGTTTTGAATGAAACGATGTTATAGCCATCTATAGCCGCAAACGTAAGCAAATTGGCTGAACTATGTGAACAAAGATTTCTGTGTGCTTTCGATCTCTCTCTCTCTCTCTCTCTCTCTCTCTCTCGTTACTCTGTGTGATCCAGGCGCTTGAGCCCAACAAATTGTATCTTAAACATTTTACACATCACATGTTCACCTAATGCTCTGAATTGGTGAATACATACTTTATGGGAGAGATTCTGATCTCTATGTTTTAGATTAACAAATTGTCATTCTCAATTCTTGTTTAATTGTTATGTTACTAATTTATATATCACGTTCATTGCAGAATGAGGAGGAAGAAGTTTTCCGTGAAGGTATAGACGAACAAGGAGGCGGAGTAGTAGGAGAAGAACAAGAGGAAGAAGAATATGATGCATGAGTTGTTTAAAAATGATGATTTATGTTCTATCTCTTGGAACCTTTGTTTTAATTTTGGGATGAAGACATCTAGACATACATATATTTTTGGGACTTAATTATTAGTTAGTGTCGTTAGCTTGGTGTAGTCGTAACTTTTAATTAATGCATATTTCGATATGCTAGCTTAAAAATTTCTTGTTGATATTTTAATATTGATATATTTAATTACTTTCAAGTATTAAATATATGAGATTAACAAATTCACATTTATACTTGTTAGAACACATTTTGTGTGGTCTAAATTGTGTTAAAAAGATCTATTAACTTTCTGGGTTAAAATGTGAATTATGGCTTAAATGCAAATGTGACAGGTTATAATCATTGCCTAAAACGTACAGGCACAAAGTTAAAATCATGGCGTATATATGGTCCCACTCATATCAAAGCAACGGTTTGAAAACTGTGGTATAAAGAAGGAGCTGTAAACCGTGTAAACCAACGGTTTGAAAACCGTGGTGTATTGAAGAAGCTGTAAACTGTGGTTGAATAATACCACGGCTAGTAACCGTGGCCTAAACATCAAAGCAACGTTTTGAAAACCGTGGTTTAAAGAAGCAGCTGTAAACCGTGGCCTCAACCAGCATGATTAAACCGCGGCCTATTTTTGCCACGGTTGTCAGAGAATGGTGGCCTAAAGTGTCAAACCGTGACCGATTAGCATAGGCCACAGCTGCATATCCCACAGGCGGGAACCCGTGGCAAAACCGTGGTCGAAGGTTATTGCCACGATTTTTTTACATTAAACCGCGGTTTTCTGGCCGCGGCCTAAGGCAATTTTTTTTTATTGTGTGTCGATACCATGTTATTGGGAAATCGTAGCTGACGTCATTCTAAGAAAGTCCAATTGTTTGTTAGTCGTTGCTTGCTTTCTAGGGATTTCTTGAATGATTTACTGGTTCATTAGATGACTATGGCACGTGTGTGCATGATTACAACGTTGGTTGAACTATAGCAACTAGGGTTTTCTGAGTTCTTTCAACGGTCACCAAAATTGCTAAAAATGTTTTTGACTTCCAAGGATCTTCCTAAGAGTTAGGACCAATGCCTAAGAAATAGAAACCTTGATAAACCAGTGGCAAGACCTTAGGATTGAGTTTCAAATTCTAAGCTAGGCTATGTTTCTTGAAGGTTTACGAGACTTCGGACCGACCAGGACGAACGGAGCTTACGTAACTACCCGGATCGAACATTTCTTCGGTAAGGGAACTTCGCTACATTAGCTATTAAGAAGATGTATATAATTGTGTACTATGATGCTGATTGTCAGTCGACGGCGTTCTAAGAACGGTCCGACTTTAAATTGCTTGAATTGTGATTGCAAGTATCTGAATGCATCTGATATGCTGGATTAGAATTGATTTGATGCAACATTGATGTTTTGCTTGTATGTGCGCCTTGACTTGATTGAAGTTCTTGTTGTACTGTTAATTGTAAGCATGCTCTCCTTTCCGCACATGTTTTATATCTGTTTAGATATGTACCCATGCTCTACATGATTATTGTCGATTATGAAGCTATGATAAGCAATGTATACAGACAAATAAGACCTAGATTGGGTAATTAATTGAACATACGTACCATGCAGTAAGTAACTATATACAGAGTTGCTCGAACCTTCTCTTGGAGCACGTATCAGGGCGGGGAGGCTTGCGCCACACCTGCGAAGTGGCAAATCCTGGTGGTCGATGGAAAGCCACCAATACACCTTACACTGAGGAATCGTCGGGCCTCCCACAAATCACAGTTTGGCGTAATAACCGGATAAATAAAAAGGAACGCGGGGTGCGTTGTAGAGACAAATGGCTTAGGAAGAAAG
This sequence comes from Acmispon strigosus, assembly GCA_030819835.1. Classification (NCBI taxonomy): domain Eukaryota; kingdom Viridiplantae; phylum Streptophyta; class Magnoliopsida; order Fabales; family Fabaceae; genus Acmispon; species Acmispon strigosus. The sequence continues at coordinate 12,551,885 of JAUAMA010000004.1, read as the reverse complement.
ACAACTATGCTAATTAATGGGTTTCGGGGTTTAAGTGAACAACTAGCTTGTATGTCCTTTAGTTTTGTTTTCCTGCATCCTCTCGATGTAGATATCTATCTGCTAATACTCTATATGATTACTTGAATTACTTATCTGTATTGTCTGTTTTAGAAGTTGACCCTTGCATTTTCTGTTGTGTGTGTCTGCTGGCGATCTGTCGCCAGTCGGACAGCCCTTAGCTACAAGTGCAGGTGGATGCTGGTTCAAGGGAGGTCAAGACAGAAGATAGGTGCCTATTTGCAAGATGACTTGTCGCAGAAGTTTTGATTGATATGTATAAACTCTTATATGCTTAAGTATCAGTGTAGGGAGTTTTAGATTACTTTCTTACAACTGGCAGCAAAGTCTTTTTGAACCCCGAGTAAATATTTTTGTATGCTTTTTCTGAGCTGCAGACCAGACACTTGATGCCATATGTGTGGTGGCTATTTACGAAACACCCCTTTTTCATATTTAATTACTGTTTATTTGCATATTCAATTTCTGTTTATTTGCTATAGTAACGCCTCTTGCATATTTAATTACTGTTTATTTCTATAGTAACGCCCTAAAAATCGAGGTGTTACATCAGACACTAATAATTGGGGGTCACATGATGGAGGCCTCCCCCTTCTAGCTCCCTAAATGTCCTATTTATAATGGGTAAGAATACCCTAAAAAGAAAACCATAATGGACTTAGTCAAGAGATGACTCAAAGGACAGTAAAAGACTAAACTATTGGGCCAAGACTCATAAAAAAAGATATTAACTAAAAGAAATATAAAAAGATGGAGATACAAAATAACAAGAGGGAGAGAGACAAAATAACACTAAAAGATTATCTAGACTCAACCACTTTAAAAATAAAAATTAAACTAGAAACTATTTAACTATTTTTGCATTTTCTAGATTTTATCATTTTTATGTCTTTTTTTTAACATTTTTTAAACACAACAAAAGAAATAAAATTAAATATAAAAGGTGGATAAAATTGGGTGCTGACAGCAGCCCCCACTTGCTTGACTTTCGATGAGAAAGTTAAAGCAAATTCAAAAGCAGCCAATTTTGGCTAAGCAATCAAACACAAGAAGAATAACAAACGATGACCGGTCCAGAACCATCAACGAGTGGATCAAAATCATGGGATAACTAGTAAAAGCAACAAACGCTTAACAAACGCTTGAGCTAAGGTAATAAAGCACTAGATACTCGACAACACGGCTGTGGAATTCTAATATCTAGGCTAAGGAGATAAAGACAGACACTCGACAACTCTTACGAGGAATTCTAATGTCTGACACAAAGGATAAAAAAAACGCTCGACAACCTGGATAAAAAATCTAGAGGGAATCCTAACGCTTGGGCTAATAAAGCATTGCTTCTTTGTAGAACTTCGTTAAGAAATCCCTTAATGATTCACCTTTTGCTTGTCTCATCTTGCCCGAAGTGTGAGATGTTTTTGGTAAACCTATGGAATGATGCACAAAATGCTGCGATAGCTCCTTCCAACTCGTTTTGAGTTCTGAGCGAATGATGGAAACCAACGTAGAGTTGTTTTCCTCAATGTCAGGGGAAAATTCTGCACATTAGTGCATCGGTTGCCCTAAGGAATGTGACTGTAGTGACAAAAGTGTCCAAGTGTTCCGCTGCATTGGTTTCCCCAATATAAGGCTCAATGCTGACCGATTTCTTGAAATCCTTTGATATTTTGATATTCATGATTTCTACACAGACCGGAGTCGGTAACCTAGCACTGACTCCCTCCTTCAAAATTGATTCTCCCTTCATATCTTTTTCTCCTTCATGCGCATGACTCAGCACGGGTTCTTGAGGTTTCTTCACCCTTTCCTATTGTCTTTCACGATTTGGAGAATTAACAACATGCCTACTGGCAGTTTGATATTGTGATTCATGGAGAGATCTTTCTAGTTCATGAATCCTTCATTCCATATTTCGAAAGAGTTCCTCCGCATTTGTCTGTGTTTGATGTTCTGGAATCCTTCTATTGGAAACTTCCTCCTGCTGCGAAGGTCCTCCTTGGTTTGGAGTGCGTCGCAATGGCGACGAAATTCTTTGTGAACTTTTCCCCTGCGCTATCGTTCTTTGTGAGTTCACTTCATGTTGCCTTCGTGCTTGCACCATCCCAAGGCTTTGAAGAATCGTTGATTTCTAGTTTGGTGGTAGAAAATGGCTTTAGAGTAAGATGTGTGAAGAAGGTCTTGCTCCTGACCCTGGCTGTGGTTTTGATGACGACAAACTCATCAACAAAAAGAAGAAAAGAAGACTTCAAAGAATCAAGCACTCAAGTCCATCAATAGTCTAGAAGTCTTAAGTATTAGGTGAGTTATGCTTCCAAAGGTTTATTAAAGCATAAAGGCTCTTAAAACACCTAATCTAATCAAGCTAAGTGTTTTCATAACTTAAAAGAAGTAGAAAACCTTAAGCAAGTCTTAAAGATCAAGTTTCTGGAAAATGGGCTTCTGTGTAATCGATTACACCATTATGGTAATCGATTACACCTAGGCAAGTAATCGATTACTCATGTATTGTAATCGATTACATGTTTGAAATTCAAATTCAAACTGAAACGGTCACTTGTGTAATCGATTACACTAAGTATGGTAATCGATTACCAGAACGAAAAAGTGCATCTTTTCATGAACCATTGTGTCCCAAACCTTTTGAAAAGGGTTGTGATGGTTCAAGGACGTTTCCCTTGCCTATATAAAGACCATTTGAGTCCAGAAAACATACAACACACAACACACACATAACATACACATTACACATGAGAAAATCACATTAGGCCAAAGCTTTGTCAAAATTAGTTCATCTTTTAGAACTTAAATCTTTTGGAGCCTAAATTCTGTGTTCATGATCTTCATGTTTATAAGAACACTTTAGTTGTTCATATCTTGAAGAACTCATAATTGTATTATGCTTAAAAGCCTTAAAGCATAATTTCTCATGTTCAATCCAATTGTGTGTTAAAGGATTGAAACAGCCAATTGTAATATCTTCTTCATCTCTTTCTGTAAGATTGAGTTATTCACCGTGGTACTCGGTGAAAGGTTGTTGTCACTGAAAGTGGTTTGCTTTCATGGTTTCGATTGAAGACAAGGTTGTCTTCAAGGTCTGAGGGTGGTTTGCCTTCAGGAACTGAAAGCTGTTTGCTTTCAGGGGCTGTTGAAAGTGGTTTGCTTTCACAGGTTATTGGTAGAAATTCTTGGGGTCCTTGGGTTAGGAACTTGTAAGAAATTCTTATCAATAGTGGAAAAATCCTCAAGGGGTTTTCTTGAGGGACTGGACGTAGCCTTCGGTGGATTGAAGGTGAACCAGGATAAAATCTTGTGTGTGATTCTCTTCATCCTTCACATTTACTTTCAAGTATCGTTCATATCCGCTGCAATCACAATAATCATTTCGTGATCATCATAAACTTGAAAGTAACAACTTCAATAAGGCGAAAATTGGGGCAACTCTGATTCACCCCCCCTCTCAGGTTGCTATCTGTTCTAACAATTGGTATCCGAGCGGAAGTTTAGGTAATTTATTCCTAAGATCCGGGAAAAGATGGCATCCTCTTCCAATCATGGAACAAGTGAAGGACATAACATAAACAGGCCACCATTCTTCAATGGAGAACACTATGACTTCTGGAAAATCAAGATGAAGATATTCATAAAGTCATTAGACGCAGGAATATGGAAAGTCATTGAAGAAGGTCCCTTTGTGCCTGCAACAACAGATGAAGAAGGAACTTCTCAACCAAAATCAGAAAGTTCATGGAATGAAGAAAAAAATAAGAAGGTTCAACATGATCTCAAAGGAATGAACATCCTTACATCTGCTCTTGGCATGGATGAATTTTTCAGAGTATCAACGTGCACTACATCAAAAGAAATATGGGATACGTTGATGGTGACTCATGAAGGAACAGATGAAGTCAAGAGATCAAAGATCAATACTCTATCTCAGGAATATGAGATGTTCAGAATGCTTCCAGGAGAAAAGGTATTAGATATGCAAAAACGATTCACTCATTTAATTAATCATTTGATTGCTCTTGGTAGACAATTTTCAAACAGTGATTTGAACATGAAAGTTCTAAGATCACTTACAAGAGTATGGCAACCAAAAGTAACAGTCATCTCAGAGAAGAAGAGTTTATCAAAAATGACTCTCGCAACTCTTTTTGGAAAACTCCAAGAACACGAGTTGGAATTGAATCGTTTGGAAGAAAATGAACAACATGAGAAGAAGTATCGATCCATTTCCCTAAAAGCAAAAGAAAGCATCAAAGAAGATTATGATGCAGATTCTGAAGAAGAAGATAATGGGAATGTGAATCTTCTAGTAAAGAATTTTGGAAAGTTTCTTAAGAGAAAAGGTGTGAAATTCAACAACAACAAATCTTTCCAAAAGAACAATGAATCATCCTCCTCTCAAAAGATCACATGTTTCGAATGTGGTAAACCGGGACACTTCAAATCAGATTGTCCAAATCTTCAGAAGAAGAAACATGGTCTAAGAGAAAAATTCGAGAAAAAGGATCAACCTACTCGGAAAGCATATTTGGCTTGGGATGATAATGAAGTAAGTTCATCATCAGACTCTGATAAAGAAGAAGCACAAGTTGCCTTGATGGCCTCACATGATTCAGATGTTGAAGATTCCCAGGTTAGTGATAATTCTATATCTTTTCATGATTTAAAGTTTACCATGGAAAATATGTTTAAATTATGTCAAGAATTTTCTAAAGTTATCACTAGGCAAAATGAGTTAATTTCATCCTTAGAAAGTAAGTGTAGAAATTTACAAGAAGAACTAGATATAGTAAAATCTAAGTTAGACATTACTCACAAATGCACTAAGTGTAGTTCTTTAGAAGAAAAGATAGAAAATCTTCAACAAAGAGTTAATAACTTCAATAAAGGAAAACAGAAGTTAGATGATATCCTAAGTGTTCAAGACATTCAAACAATAAATCAGGTTTAGGATATACTTCTCACCCAAAGACAAAAGAGGTTAGGCAAACTGTGTTTGTAAAACCAAACCATGTGTTAGGATCTTCTAGTAACAGTAAGATTAATCCTGTTAGGAGTACGAACAATAGGAAGAATAATCAAAATAGACCTCCTAAGAAGATTCATTCCTCTCCTAGACAAACCTCTAGTTACAATCATTACTCTTGTACTTATTGTAACAAAATAGGACACACCCCTAGTAGATGTTACTACAAACATGTAGGAGTACCAAATAGGGAATACATTTGGGTTAGAAAGGATGTTAACTTAGAAGGACCCAAAACTTGTTGGGTTCCTAATACCCATGTCTGAACTTTGTCATGTAGGTGTGTATGAAAGCAGCAAAGGATTTATGGTATCTTGATAGTGGCTGCTCATCACACATGACAGGAGACAAAACCAAGTTTTCTTTTCTTTTACCTAGGGAAAAAAGGTTTCGTCACATATGGTAACAATCAAAAGGGAAAAATACTCGGTATTGGAAGAATAGGCACACCCCCTCAAACAGTCATCGATAAAGTTCTTTACGTTGATGGTTTGATGCATAATCTTCTGAGTATTAGTCAACTATGTGATAAAGTTTTGAAAGTTGGTTTTATTAATGATATATGTGTTGTGAAAGATGTGAAAACTAAAGAAATTAAGTTTTCTAGGTATAAAGTAAATAAAGTCTTCATCATCTCCTTGGAAGAAATTCCACAAAATGTGAGATGCCTTTTGGCCAAGAATAATAGTGATTCATGGCTATGGCATAGAAGACTTGCTCATATTCACATAGATCATTTAAACAAACTAGTCAAGCATGATCTAGTTGTTGGGCTTCCAAAGATAAAATTCGAGAAAGACAAGCTTTGTGATGCATGTCAAAAAGGGAAGCAAACCAGAACATCCTTCAAACCAAAGAACATAGTTTCGACCTCAAGACCCCTTCAATTGTTACATATGGATTTGTTCGGACCATCTAGAACTAAAAGCCTCGGAGGTAATTTCTATGCACTTGTTATTGTTGATGATTTCTCTAGATTTACATGGACTTTATTTCTTCCTCATAAGAATGAAGCCTTCAATGCATTCAAAAGATATGCAAGGCTTGTTCAAAATGAGAAGTCTTTAAAGATCTCTTCTATAAGAAGTGATCATGGTGGAGAATTTCAGAATCAACAATTCCAAGAACTATGTGATGAAAATGGAATATCACATAATTTCTCTACTCCGAGAACACCACAACAGAATGGTGTAGTAGAAAGGAAGAATAGATTACTTGAGGAATTAGCAAGAACCATGCTGAGTGAATCAAGTCTCCCTAAATATTTCTGGGCTGATGTGTAAATCAGGTCTCGTCCTTGGACTCGACTGAGGTTTTGATGAGGACAAACACATCACAAAAAGAAGAAAGACTTCAGAAAAGAAAAGGAAGACTTCAAGAAAGAAAGGAACAAAAAGAAGAAAGACTTCACGAAGACTTCAGAAAAGGAAGGAAGACTTTAGGAAGACTTCAAAGAAGACTTCAGAGAAGAAAGACTTCAAGAACCGGCTCAGAACGTCAAGATCAAACATGAAGGTTCTAGTTTTAAGTAAGTCTTGTCAACTTAGTGTGCTATGCTTTATTAAGGTTTAATTGCATTTGAAGGCTCATGAAAGATCAACTAATTGAGTACGATATGTTCTCACAAGTTAAACTTGGTAGGAACACTCAATTAGGGTTTAAGATGGTTAAAACTGAGTTTCAGACTTGCAGTAATAGATTACCTGGCAGTCAGTAATCTATTACCTGTCAGTCAGGCATAGCGTAATCGATTACCAGTTTTCAGTAATCGATTACCAGGCATAGCGTAATCGATTACCAGTTTTCAGTAATCGATTACCTGTCAGGAAATGGCCGTTAGAACATAGCGGTTATAGCGTAATCGATTACCAGAATGCTGTAATCGATTACCAGGTCGACAGATGTGTTATTTCATGAACCATTGTGTCTCAAACCGGTTGGGAAAGGTTGTGTTGGTTCATGGACGACCTCTAGTGCCTGTATAAAGTCCCTAGACACTCAAAAACATAAATGACTTGGTCCATAACTTTCATATTCATTAAAGTCATCATTCTGAGTTTCGGTTCTCTCATTTTCATAAGAACACTCATGATGTTCAACATTTGAGAAACTCAGAATGGAAGAGCCTTCATTATAATTGCCTGGAGCATACAAACTAAGATCAATCCTTCTTGTCAAAAGGATTGAATCATGCATAGAAAAGGCATCTTCTTCTTCTTCTATTTGAATCATGTTGATTCATTCACCATAGTTTTTGGTGGTTGTAAAAAGGCCCTTTGAATCAAGTTTGATTCAAAGTCCACCGTGGTAATACGGTGTCATCAGAAAGTGGTTTGCTTTCTGAGGCATGATGGGTCCTCTTAGGGTCCTTGGCACAAGTATTGCTAAGAAGACTTGATCAATCAGAAGTGGGTTGCTTCAGGAAGATTGATAAGATATCTTAGGGTCCTTGGTGCAAGTATTCGTTAAGAGTACTCGATCATAGGAAATCTTCACTGTGGAATTCAGTGGAGTGGTTCTTCAGAAAGTGGTAATCTTTCTGAGGGATCCTAACTTCACCGTGGTATTCGGTGAAGGGTTGTTCGATTGAAGGCAGGTTAGTCTTCAAGGTCTGAGGGTGGTTTGCCTTCAGGAACTGAAAGCGGTTTGCTTTCAGGGGCTGTTGAAAGTGGTTTGCTTTCACAGGATATTGGTAGAAATTCTTGGGGTCCTTGGGTTAGGAACTTGTAAGTGATTTTTATCAATAGTGGAAAAATCCTCAAGGGGTTTCTTTGAGGGACTGGACGTAGCCTTCGGTGGATTGAAGGTGAACCAGGATAAAACTCTATGTGTCATTTCCTTCATCCTTCATCTTTTACTTTCAAGCAATTACAATATTCCGCTGCAACAACATTCTTACGTTACAACTCTAATTGCGCTGAAAGTCGTTTGGTACTACTACGCGAAAATCGGGGCAACTCTGATTCACCCCCCCTCTCAGGTTGCTATCTGTACTAACAATTGCTATCAGAGCCGAAGTTTAGGTAAGTTATTCCTAAGATCCGGGAAAAGATAGCATCCTCATCTACAACAAGTACCAATGAAGGATTCAACATAAACAGGCCACCATTCTACAATGGAGAACACTACGATTTCTGGAATATCAAGATGATAATCTTCATAAAGTCATTAGACGCGGGAATCTGGAAAGTCATTGAAGAAGATCCCTTTGTGCCTGTAGTAGAAGTTGAAGGAAGTTCACAATCAGAACAAGAAAACACATGGAGTGACAAAGAAAAGAAGAAAGTTCAACATGAATTAAAAGGTATGAACATCTTGACTTCAGCCCTTGATATGAAGGAATTCCTTAGAGTATCTACTTGCAAATCTTTCAAAAGAAATATGGGATACTTTAAAGATCACACACGAAGGGACTGAAGAAGTCAAAAGATTCAAGATCAATATTCTATCAGAAGAATATGAGATGTTCAAATTGTTGCCTGGAGAAAGCATACTTGATATGCAAAAGCGGTTCACACATATATCGAACCACTTGATTGTTCTTGGTAAGGAATTCTCCAATAATGTCTTAAACACGAAAGTGTTAAAATCCCTTACAAGAGCATGGCAACCAAAGGACACTGCTATCTAAGAAAAGAAAATTCTCTCCAACATGACTCTGGCTACCCTCTTTGGAAAACTTCAAGAACATGTTTTGAAGATAAACAGACTCGAGCAATATGAGAACAACGAAAAGAGATACCGGTCTATTGCTCTAAAAGCCAAAGAAAGCATCAATGATGAATATGATGCAGAGTCAGAAGATGATGAGAACATGGCTTTAATAGTCAAGAATTTTTCAAAGGTTCTTACAAAGAAAAGGTATGAAGTCTACAAGTTTTCAAAAGGGAAATAAACCCTCCTCCTCTTCACAAAAGATCACATGTTATGAATATGGAAAATCTGGTCATATCAAATATGATTGTCCAAACATTCAAAAGAAGAAGCATGGACTAAAAAAGAAGTTTGAAAAGAAGGATTCAAACTCCAGAAGAGCATACATCTCTTGGGATGACAATGACATAGGCTCAGACTCAGAATCAAAGAAGGAAGAAGCACACTTTGCATTAATGGCATCTCAGAATTCTGACAAGGAAAATATCCAGGTTAGTACCAGTACTTCTTCTTCTAATGATTTAGAATATGCTATAGAAAGTCTTTTTAAGATGTGTCGTAATGCTTCTAAAGTTAGTGTTAAAATGCTATTATTTCATCCTTAGAAGAAAAATGTCAAATGCTTCAAAAGGAATTAGATGATGTTAAATCCAAATTAGATGTTACACATGCATGCACTAAATGTAGTTCTTTAGAAGTAAAAGTAGAAAATCTACAACAAACAATTCATAGTTTCAATCTAGAAAAGAAAAAACTAGATAAGATTCTTAGTATGCAACAAAACTCAAACAACGAGTGTGGTCTAGGATTTACACTCCAAAAGGATAACAAGGAGATAAAGAAAAATGTCTTTGTTAAAGCAACAAATGAAGTTAAATCTCTTGAAAGTGAACACATGCATGCTAGTTCTTCTAGAAATATGAACTATAGGAACTACCCACAAAATGTCCCAAAACAATCCTAAAGATTCATTACTTAAGATTATAAGAGAATTAGGTGTATTAGATAAACATGATAGTTAAAATAATGTGGTATTTACATAATCTTTGTGTGAACTTACCTGATTGCATGTATTTAGATTGATTATGTGCTTAAATGTTTATCTAGAAATTTGTTACATAGGACTTGATAGTTTTAGAACCTATAAAAATGTCCTTGTAATCGATTACCATAGGTCCTGTAATCGATTAACCCTGTTCGCAGTCCTCGTGCCTGTTAGAATCTTCTAAGTAATCGATTACCATAACTGCTGTAATCGATTACATATTCAAAGTTTGAAAATTTTCAAATTAAAACTGCCAGTAATCGATTACCCAACTGATGTAATCGATTACATACTCATGCTATATAATCAAAGCATGAAATTTCAACAGGAATTATTCTCAAAATGCTCCAAGACAACCTAGGAGACATTATGATATGCTTAGATATAATATATAATGAAAGTTATAGACTACATGCTTGTAGTTAGTGCAATAGAATAGGACATACTTCTAGTAGAAGTTATTATAGGAATATCAAGTGGGCAATGTATGTGGGTGGATAAGACAAACAATAACCTAGAATCCAAAGCAATTTAGGCTTTTAATATTCCCTCATAAGAATTTGTTTTGTAAGTCTGTATGAAAAACAGCAAAGGATTTATAATATCTTGATAATGGCTGCATATCACACATGATTGGAGACAAAACAAAATCTTTATATCTCATATGCGAATAATGAAAAAGGGATAATTGCTTAGCATAGGGAAAATAGGTACGCCTTCTCAAACCATATTAAAATAGAGCCATCTAAAGTACATAATGCTTTAGGAAATAAGTATTAGATTCAAGCCACGCAATAAGAGTTGAACTAGTTTGAAAAAAACAAAAAAAAAACCAAGTATGTATATCGGTTTCCTAACCTATTGATAAGTATATCATTAGAGCCAAATAGATGTTTAGGAACAAATTAGATGAACATGGAATCATAATTAGAAATTAGATAGATTAGTAGTACAAGGTTATAATCAGAAAGAAGGTATAGATTTTGATTAGACATATGTACCAAGTGCTTGATTAGACGCAATTAGACTTCTATTAGAGTATGCTTACTCGATTAACTTCCAACTATATCAAATGGATGTTAAGAGCGGTCTCTTGAATGAATATATTCAAGAAGAAGTCTATGTGAAGCAACCTCCTGGCTTTGAATATCCAAAGTTTCCTTCACAAGTCCTCATCTTAAAGAAAGCTTTATATGATCTAAAGCAAGCACTACGGGCATGAATTGCAAATCAAGCAATCTGAAAATTGGATATTCATCAATCAATCCAAGTTCTATAAAGAACCTCTGAAGAAATATGACTTTGATGATTACAAAGTAATACCCACATCAATAAGGACCAAACACTTATCTAGATCAAGATGAATCATTTACTCTAGTAGAGATTATCAAATATAGAGCCCTTGTCTGTACTCTCTGAAACTTGTCCTCCAAAACGAAAAAGACAAACTTGGAAGACAATGAAGCAAGTTCATCATCCAATTCAGAAAATGGAGGAGTATGTCATGCTTTGATGGTAACACATCATTCTAATGATGGTTATAAAGAGGTTAGTAATGCAATTTCATATGATAATTTACAAAGTAATTTTTATAGATTACATAATAGTTTCTTGAGTGTTTATGAAGTATATGCATATCATAGTAGGATCATCTCATCTCTACAAAGTAAAACTAAAAACATGCAAGATGAATTAGATCAAGTAAAATCTAGACTAAATATTCAAAGTGATGTCTCATCTTTAGATACATGCATAACTCTTGAGTCAAGGATTGATAAATTAAAACAAGTAGTAAACAAAGGAAAAAGATGATATGGATAAGTTGTTATATAATCAAAGACACGCCTTTCATAAAAAGTGATTTCGGTTTATCTGATCATAATCATCCTAGTGATGTTAAGAAAATCACTTTTCGACCAAAAAAGTTCATATAACTTTGGTCACTCAAGAAGAATACATGATGGTGTTCAACTTAGAAAGGTTTATATCAAAACTTTCCATTATCCTAAAGAGAAAGTGCCTAACATAAAGCTAAAGTTCTTTCACTATACTCCTCATCAATGTTATCATAGGAATGATGGAGTTCCCAATAAAAGATTCATATGGGATGTGAAAGGAACTAATCCAAAAAGATCCAAAGACTATTGGGTATCTCTAAAATACCATTAAGCCTATTGTGCAAGTGTGTTTGAAGACCTTGTGATCTGAAATGTCATATACAAAGGATGGTTTTTCAAGACACAAATTTAGAGTATGGTATTAGTAAGAAAAATTCTAAAAACTTTATATCTTTCAAATGATATTAAGTACAAGAGTAATGCATTCTTAGGAATCTGCATTTACATCATAGTTCTATGTTAGATATATCTTTCATGCAGTACCTATCAAGTCTGGAATTTCAAGGTTTCAGACATAATAATCGATTACATAATGTAAGTAATCGGTTACAGGAATATTTTTGGCCCAGGATTATTTCAGAAAACTTCAGTAATCAATTACTGGAAGTCTATAATCAATTCTATCAGGGCTAAAATGGAAAATAGTTACCTTTCAGAGTTTGGCTTATATTTTCATATATTTGGGGCTGTAATAGTTTAGACATAACTTTTCGATGGTTTGAATTATGCTTGTATGTTTAATTATGTATTCTGAACTTCTATGGTTATGCTTTAATTGCGTGTGATGTATAAGTTTCTATATTCTGTCTTGCTTACCCCACTCCCTACGATATAAATGTCCATACTACTTGTTAGCATATATGGAGTATGCTTGGACTCATCTTCTTTTTGATGAAGTCAAAAGGGGGAGAAAGGGTCACATGTGCTTTGAAAAGACTTCCTTATAAGAAAAGCTACAAGTGGAACAAAAAGGGGGAGAAAAGTGTTGATACACATTATCGTTTTGACATCAAAATAATTGTCATTATGCTTCCCTTTATTTCTATTATCCTGGAATACTTTGTATGGCTTTTTCTTCTTTTTGATGATGTCAAAAGGGGGAGAAAAGTCTTGTGTATGCTTGATCATTTTTCAGGATACTGTGCTTCATTTGCAAAACAAAGGGGGAGATATAATTGCAAAACCAAGGGGGAGATACAAGACAAGAAAGAAAGTCTAATGATCCATCAATGTTCAAGCATGATGTTTGTCATCATCAAAAAGGGGGAGATTGTAAATCAGGTCTTGTCCTTGGACTCGACTGAGGTTTTGATGAGGACAAACACATCACAAAAAGAAGAAAGACTTCAGAAAAGAAAAGGAAGACTTCAGAAAAGAAAAGGAAGACTTCAAGAAAGAAAGGAACAAAAAGAAGAAAGACTTCACGAAGACTTCAGAAAAGGAAGGAAGACTTTAGGAAGACTTCAAAGAAGACTTCAGAGAAGAAAGACTTCAAGAACCGGCTCAGAACGTCAAGATCAAACATGAAGGTTCTAGTTTTAAGTAAGTCTTGTCAACTTAGTGTGCTATGCTTTATTAAGGTTTAATTGCATTTGAAGGCTCATGAAAGATCAACTAATTGAGTACGATATGTTCTCACAAGTTAAACTTGGTAGGAACACTCAATTAGGGTTTAAGATGGTTAAAACTGAGTTTCAGACTTGCAGTAATAGATTACCTGGCAGTCAGTAATATATTACCTGTCAGTCAGGCATAGCGTAATCGATTACCAGTTTTCAGTAATCGATTACCAGGCATAGCGTAATCGATTACCAGTTTTCAGTAATCGATTACCTGTCAGGAAATGGCCGTTAGAACATAGCGGTTATAGCGTAATCGATTACCAGAATGCTGTAATCGATTACCAGGTCGACAGATGTGTTATTTCATGAACCATTGTGTCTCAAACCGGTTGGGAAAGGTTGTGTTGGTTCATGGACGACCTCTAGTGCCTATATAAAGTCCCTAGACACTCAAAAACATAAATGACTTGATCCATAACTTTCATATTCATTAAAGTCATCATTCTGAGTTTCGGTTCTCTCATTTTCATAAGAACACTCATGATGTTCAACATTTGAGAAACTCAGAATGGAAGAGCCTTCATTATAATTGCCTGGAGCATACAAACTAAGATCAATCCTTCTTGTCAAAAGGATTGAATCATGCATAGAAAAGGCATCTTCTTCTTCTTCTATTTGAATCATGTTGATTCATTCACCATAGTTTTTGGTGGTTGTAAAAAGGCCCTTTGAATCAAGTTTGATTCAAAGTCTACCGTGGTAATACGGTGTCATCAGAAAGTGGTTTGCTTTCTGAGGCATGATGGGTCCTCTTAGGGTCCTTGGCACAAGTATTTCTAAGAAGACTTGATCAATCAGAAGTGGGTTGCTTCAGGAAGATTGATAAGATATCTTAGGGTCCTTGGTGCAAGTATTCGTTAAGAGTACTCGATCATAGGAAATCTTCACTGTGGAATTCAGTGGAGTGGTTCTTCAGAAAGTGGTAATCTTTCTGAGGGATCCTAACTTCACCATGGTATTCGGTGAAGGGTTGTTCGATTGAAGGCAGGTTAGTCTTCAAGGTCTGAGGGTGGTTTGCCTTCAGGAACTGAAAGCGGTTTGCTTTCAGGGGCTGTTGAAAGTGGTTTGCTTTCACAGGATATTGGTAGAAATTCTTGGGGTCCTTGGGTTAGGAACTTGTAAGTGATTTTTATCAATAGTGGAAAAATCCTCAAGGGGTTTCTTTGAGGGACTGGACGTAGCCTTCGGTGGATTGAAGGTGAACCAGGATAAAACTCTATGTGTCATTTCCTTCATCCTTCATCTTTTACTTTCAAGCAATTACAATATTCCGTTGCAACAACATTCTTACGTTACAACTCTAATTGCGCTGAAAGTCGTTTGGTACTACTACGCGAAAATCGGGGCAACTCTGATTCACCCCCCCTCTCAGGTTGCTATCGGTACTAACATGATGTTGTAAGTACTGCTTGCTATGTTTCCAATAGAGTTCTTATTAGACCTATTCTTAAGAAAACTCCCTATGAACTCAACAAAGCAAGGAAACCAAACATATCTCATCTACATGCTTTTGGATCAAAATGCTATGTCTTAAATAATGGAAAGGAAAACCTTGGAAAGTTTGATGAAAAATCTGATGAAGGTATATTCCTTGGGTATTCTTTAACAAGCAAAGCATATAGAGTCTTTAACAAGAAAACTCTATCTGTGGAAGAATCCATACATGTTTCTTTTGATGAATCTAAATCTTCAATAGAAGATAAAGTCAATCTTCCAGATAATGAAGAAGATGATACTATTGTAAATGAAGATTCTCAAAAGGATGGAGATCAGAATCCAATACAAGAAGAGCACATTGAAAGTAATACTTATCAACTCCCAAAAGAATGGAGAACCCATAGGGATCACCCAGTTGATAATATTATTGGTGATATTTCTAGAGGCGTTTCTACAAGGCTACGCTTAAATGATTCAGTTTTGAATATGGCCTTCGTCTCTCAGATAGAACCATCAAAAGTAAATGATGCTCTAGAAGATGAATATTGGATTGTAGCAATGCAAGAAGAACTAAACCAATTTGAAAGGAATCAAGTTTGGGAACTTGTCCCTAAGTCTAGTGATAAACATGTTATTGGAACAAAGTGGGTATTTAGGAATAAGTTAGATGAAAATGGTATTATAGTTAGGAACAAAGCAAGATTAGTTGCTCAAGGATATAATCAAGAAGAAGGTATAGATTTTGATGAAACTTATGCACCAGTAGCAAGGTTGGAAGCCATAAGACTATTATTGGCGTATGCTTGTTCTTTAAATTTCCCATTATATCAAATGGACGTCAAAAGTGCTTTCCTGAACGGATACATTCAAGAAGAAGTCTATGTGAAGCAACCTCCAGGATTTGAAGATCCAAAGTTTCCTTCACATGTCTTCAGATTAAAGAAGGCACTCTATGGTCTTAAACAAGCCCCTCGTGCATGGTATGATAGATTAAGTACTTTCCTTTGTGATAAAGGCTTTCAAAAGGGTAAGGCTGATACAACCTTGTTCATCAAAAGAACCAAAGTTAATACCCTATTAGTTCAAGTTTATGTTGATGATATTATCTTTGGTGCAACTAACGAATCTCTTTGTAAGGATTTCTCTAACATGATGCAAGAAGAATTTGAGATGTCCATGATGGGACAATTAAATTTCTTTCTTGGCTTACAAATCGAGCAATCAAGTGATGGAATATTCATCAACCAATCAAAGTTTTGCAAGGAATTATTAAAGAAATATGATTTGGATGATTGCAAAGCCATAGCCACACCAATGGGGTCTAACACATATTTAGATCAAGATGAATCCGGCAATCAAGTTGATATTACCAAATATAGAGGTATGATCGGATCTCTTTTATACTTATCTGCAAGTAGACCTGATATTATGTTTAGTGTGTGTCTATGTGCTAGATATCAAGCATCTCCTAGGGAATCACATTTAAGTTCTGTTAAACGGATTTTCAAATATTTGAAAGGAACTACAAATGTTGGATTGTGGTATCCCAAAGGAAGTGTTTGTGATTTGATTGGATATTCTGATTCTGATTATGCTGGTTGTAAAACTGAAAGAAAAAGTACAAGTGGTACTTGTCACTTGTTAGGAAATGCCCTTGTTTCTTGGTCTTGTAAGAAACAAGCATGTGTTGCTCTAAGTACTGCAGAAGCAGAATACATTGCTGCAGGAAGTTGTTGTGCACAAATTCTATGGCTCAAACAACAACTCAAAGATTATGGCTTAGAGCTGGACTGTATTCCAATCAAATGTGACAACACAAGTGCCATTAATCTCACTAAAAACCCTATCATGCATTCTCGAACTAAGCATATTGATATACGACATCATTTTCTTCGAGATCATGTTATGAGGAAAGATATTGAGATTTCATTTGTGGATACACATAATCAGTTAGCAGATATCTTTACTAAACCTCTTCCTAAGGAATCATTTTTCAAGATAAGAAGAGAATTAGGTATATTAGATGAGCATGACATTTAAGGTAACATGTTATTTGCATAAACTTTATGATAATTATATGTTCATATGCATTATGTGCTTAATTGTTTATATGAAAATGTGTTACATAGGATTCTAGAGCCTAGAACTTACAAAAATGTCCTAGTAATCGATTACCCTAGGTTTTGTAATCGATTATCCATGTTCTAAGTCCTCGTGCCTGATAGAACTATCTGAGTAATCGATTATCATAACTGCTATAATCGATTACATGTTCAAAATTTGAAAAATTTTCAAATTTACAACTGCTGTAATCGATTACCTTAACTACCGTAATCGATTACATATACGATTTTCTCTATAAAATCAGCATTTGTCTCTTGTTCTTCAACTATCTATCTAACCTATCCTCTTCCTCAAAGTCCTGCATTAGCCATGGGGTCTCTTTCTCGTCCCCCCAATGTCTCCTCTCCAATCACTACTCCTCGACGGGATTCCTCCAATGATCCCTTTTTGCATCCTCGATACCGCATAGATGTATCAACAAATGCAGTATTGGCTGGCTTGTCTCCTTTTTATGCCATTCCTTCAAATTTCTCACAAGAAACCAAGGTTATACTTGAACGAATGGATATCTTGTCACTCCGTCTTTCTCAGAAGTTGGGCCAACTGGAGGATACCATTCGGTCTCGCTTTATACTTGTGGAAAATCGCATAGAGGCCGTGCACTCCTTCATGCGTAAGGAAATTGAGAGCCTTCAAGAACTTGACCCTTCTGAGAACTCTGAGGATTCTAGTCAAGCCTAAGTTCTGAAGTCTTGTGTCTTCATATAGTTATCTACTTACTATTAGGATTTCCCTATTTTCGCAAAATGGCTCTATCTATTGTTGTAATCCCTCTACTACATATGTTTGCTATGTTCTACTATGTATAACTTATGTATTTTCTCTTTTATATATATATAAGTGCTGGTTGTTCATGTTTTACACATTTACCCCTATTCCCCCGATGCTTTATGTTTCTATATATACTTGTATGTATGCCTGTACATTTTTGGCCTTTTCTTCTTTTTGATGAAGTCAAAAGGGGGAGAAAGGTTCTGTGCTCTTAAAGATCATATGCAGGAATTCAACAAGTACATTAGAAAGGGGGAGAAATATCAGAAATACTAGATTCCATCAAATAGGGGGAGTTACGCATCAAGAATGCGTATATGATCTTCAAGTATCAAGAATGTGTTTGCCATCATCAAAAAGGGGGAGATTGTGAAGAAGGTCTGGCTCCTGACCCTGGCTGTGGTTTTGATGACGACAAACTCATCAACAAAAAGAAGAAAAGAAGACTTCAAAGAATCAAGCACTCAAGTCCATCAATAGTCTAGAAGTCTTAAGTATTAGGTGAGTTATGCTTCCAAAGGTTTATTAAAGCATAAAGGCTCTTAAAACACCTAATCTAATCAAGCTAAGTGTTTTCATAACTTAAAAGAAGTAGAAAACCTTAAGCAAGTCTTAAAGATCAAGTTTCTGGAAAATGGGCTTCTGTGTAATCGATTACACCATTATGGTAATCGATTACACCTAGGCAAGTAATCGATTACTCATGTATTGTAATCGATTACATGTTTGAAATTCAAATTCAAACTGAAACGGTCACTTGTGTAATCGATTACACTAAGTATGGTAATCGATTACCAGAACGAAAAAGTGCATCTTTTCATGAACCATTGTGTCCCAAACCTTTTGAAAAGGGTTGTGATGGTTCAAGGACGTTTCCCTTGCCTATATAAAGACCATTTGAGTCCAGAAAACATACAACACACAACACACACATAACATACACATTACACATGAGAAAATCACATTAGGCCAAAGCTTTGTCAAAATTAGTTCATCTTTTAGAACTTAAATCTTTTGGAGCCTAAATTCTGAGTTCATGATCTTCATGTTTATAAGAACACTTTAGTTGTTCATATCTTGAAGAACTCAGAATTGTATTATGCTTAAAAGCCTTAAAGCATAATTTCTCATGTTCAATCCAATTGTGTGTTAAAGGATTGAAACAGCCAATTGTAATATCTTCTTCATCTCTTTCTGTAAGATTGAGTTATTCACCGTGGTACTCGGTGAAAGGTTGTTGTCACTGAAAGTGGTTTGCTTTCAGGGTTTCGATTGAAGACAAGGTTGTCTTCAAGGTCTGAGGGTGGTTTGCCTTCAGGAACTGAAAGCGGTTTGCTTTCAGGGGCTGTTGAAAGTGGTTTGCTTTCACAGGTTATTGGTAGAAATTCTTGGGGTCCTTGGGTTAGGAACTTGTAAGAAATTCTTATCAATAGTGGAAAAATCCTCAAGGGGTTTTCTTGAGGGACTGGACGTAGCCTTCGGTGGATTGAAGGTGAACCAGGATAAAATCTTGTGTGTGATTCTCTTCATCCTTCACATTTACTTTCAAGTATCGTTCATATCCGCTGCAATCACAATAATCATTTCGTGATCATCATAAACTTGAAAGTAACAACTTCAATAAGGCGAAAATTGGGGCAACTCTGATTCACCCCCCCCTCTCAGGTTGCTATCTGTTCTAACAAGATGAAGAATCAAAGTGGAATCAATGTGAGCTTCTCCTTAAAGAATAAAGAAAGAACGATGAAGGATCTCCAAATCTTCCCCACAGATGACGCCAAATGTTCGTGGGTGAATCTTGGGCGACGGTGCTCTCTGCGGAGTAGCGGCGGAGCTTAGCCTTGCTCTGCCATGATTGAGGTAGAGCCTCTGAGTTGCAGTTGCAGTGCGTCGGGGGGACCTGCAAAAGACACTCTGACGCTCAAGTCAGTGTTGGAGCAATGAGAGCATCCAAGAGCTCAGTAATGAGTGAGAAGCGTCCCAAGAGGAACGGTGGAACCTGTATATATAGGCACCGGAGGTCCTCTATAGGTGTTGGTGGGAAGCTCTTAAGTGAGACTTGTAACGCCCCAATTTCCGGTCAGGGATCACATTGTAAATTCACGGAATTATGAGTTTAATAAACCTCTAAAAAAGACCACTCAATTTTATTTCAAAATGAAACATTGCTCAAGAATATTTAATCAAAAAGTATTATCCCATAATAATATGATTTAACGTGAGCAGTAAAAATAAGTAATAATCTGCGACATAATTATCACTAAACCATTGCTAAAATAAAAACAGTAAGTTAACTCATGCTTCTTCAACATCTTCTCTTCATCTTCCACTTCCAAACTGTAATCTTCAATCTAATCCTCGTGCTGCTCATCTTTGGCGTTAAACACTCAATCAAACACACAAACAAATAGAAAGGGTTAACTTCAAAATTATCAATAATAATAATTATCACATTGTGATAATTTAAGAAAACGGAAATAGCAACATCATAATTACAAAACAACAGAACAGCAACAAAAAACAGTAAATACAACAACAACAACAACAACAATTAACAGAATACATCAGAATTCTAAACAGCAGAAATTTTCCAAACAACAGCCATTTACAAAAAAAATCCAACAGCAGTAAATTCACAACATTAAATATAGAGGTTTCAAGTCTAAAAGTTAATTCATTTAATTTTCCAGAATATGCAAATTATTCCTATAATAACTATATGCATAGCTATGGCCAAGGTTCTCCCAGAACAAGGGCAAGACAATCACGTGGGACAAAGATCCACCACATTGCCCTCAGTTGATCCCACGGGACAAAGTGCCGTCATATCAACCTAAACATCCTAAATATAATGCATATTCTATGGTACAATATAATCACATCCTCATGAACCAACAGTTCACACATTTTTCAGTCATAGTATCATATGCAAAATTTAGTCAAATTCCTCTCAAAATCATCCTCATCATGTTTTACTCAATACTTCAATTCATTTTGTAACACCCAGAATTTTCCCCAATAATTAAATAATTATTTAATTATTTCAAGGTACTGTTTGGATCCGCTCGGCGAAATCGGCAAGCGTTATCATCGAGCAAAGTACCGGTGAGACACCTTTTACAGCACTTGGTAGGAAACCAAGCTAGACCTGACTTTGAATTCAGGCGAGAATAAGACGTTCTCAACTATCACCACGACGTTCAGTGGAAATTTTCGTGAAGAACGACTGTAATATTGATATCGTTTCCTCCGGGAGCCCGGAAGGATTTTTTCGCTCTAACGGGACTTTTAGCCGAAACTTCAACAGGAGAAACGAACGACTTCGGGACCTCGGATCGAGAATCTGAATAGCTCCAAATGATTCCCTTTGGTATTTCAAGACTAAATTCATGAAGAAGAATTTCGTGAATAGTGACTCGGTGAATAGTGTTTTCGGGCAGCGTGGCGCGAACTTCGCGAAAGATCGACCCAGCCCCGAATTGTGCGGGCCCGGTACCCCGAAACCAATAAATGACCCCGGGGCAGATATTCTCAATGACACTGAGGTACTCGCTGATGACCAGAACCTGATGATGACCGGTGACTCGACGCATTGACGCATTGACACACTGACGCACTGACGCGTCATGATTAAGAATTTTTTAATAAACAAACCTAGATATTTATTAGAACTTTCTAAGCTTAGAGTTTAGTCCCTGAACTTTGAAAACCTTACGCTTTGGTCCCCGATAGTAAAAAGTTTTTTTTTTACTTTAACCTTTTACCATTCCAACTTTGGTCCTTGGGTAAGTGAAAAATTTAAAATTTGGCCCCCCCATTTGAGCCCATAGTCGCGGCCCACACACCCTTATTAAGGGTTCAATGTTGTTTTCTTCCTTCCAACTTCATTAAGTCATGTTTTAGAGAGAAATTAGAGACAGAAAGAAGAAGCTTCATCTTCTTCCTCCATTGATGAAGCTTGGCTGCCCCTCCCCTCCTCCATGGCAACCCCATCCTCACCTCTTTTCCACTTGCTCCTTTGAGGTAAAGTGATCCCCTCCCCTTGATCTATATTGCTACCGATTCAGTTTTTCATTTTGTTGAGTTTCAATTTTATGCATGTACTAGGATTGGAAAGTCCCTTCACAAATGCTGTTCCCACTACCTTTAGCTTCATTTTGAACCAATTGGATTTTTTATTGAATGAGTTTTGGTTCTTTGAAAAATTTTAAGTTGGGTTTTTGTTAGGGTCCCCTTTGGAAAAGTCATTCCCATGACATTGATCTTTGAAAATCTCTAATTTGTTTTCTTGGAAGTTTTGTTTTTGAAAAATTGATTATTTGGAAAAGTGATTTTTCAAGCTTTAGGTAATTATTCACCCTAGATTTCTTGTTGTCTTTGATGTGTACAAATTAGATTTGGAAGAAAAAATTTCCCTTGAATTAAAGTTGTTTGGCCGAATTGACTAGTGTTTTAGGACTTTGGAAAATTGATTTTCTAACTAGCTTTTTGTAGTGTTTAAAGCTTGTATGTGAGGTTTGATGCAAAGGAAAATTATTTCCCTAATTTTTTATGAAGAGGCCGAGAGTTAGAAAATGTTTTAAGGACTTGGAAAATTTAGTTTCATTTGGTTTTGAGAGTTAAAGTTTAGAGGGACTAAAAAATTGAACTCTTGGGTAAATTTGATTATGGAACTTCTAGCTTGTTTTAGGGTTTTGAAAAGTTGGGAAATAGAGAATTTAAAATTTGACAATTGAGTGAATTTGGTATGTTCTTGACACTTAGGTTTTGTTGAGTTCAAGAGTTTTAGGTTACTTTTTACAACTGACAGCAGGTTTTTTGAAAACAAGTTAAATGTCTTGTAAGTAACTTCCAAGCTGCTAGTCGGTCATTTTATGCCATATGTTTGGCTATTTGCGAAATTATGTATTTATAATACTAATGCACTTCAGCATGGCATATTTCGAAGAGGAAAATAATTTCAAAATAAAAATATACTCCCTTTTCCAAGTTTTGAAAATGCCCCTGCATATTTATTTACGATTTAATTGCTACAGTAACGTCCTGGAAATCGGGGTGTTACACATTTCATCAATTTTAACATCATAAAGATCATTTACAACATGTTACAGCACCAATCAACCAGTCCAAAATATGTTCAAAGCAAAACAAAATCAGAATTCACAAATAGAACAATAATAATCACAAACCGTCAACGATTCCTTCAATAAGTTACCCATACCTTCGTCTTGGTCGCATAAAGTTATTCCTCCACCTATCAACAACATATAAATGATGTTCAATAAACTATCCCAAAGGTGGAGAAGCAAACTCAAAAGAATTGGACTTGAACCAGCCAACTAGGGTTTCAAGGAAGGAAACAGAACAGGGATTCTACAATACCCACGCATGTGTGCAGGGTATAGCCACGCACATGCGTGGCTCAGGTAGAGAGCACAGAGACCCCTGCGCATGTGCGTAAGGTGGCCACGCACATGCGTGGCCCCTTTGTCCAGGGGTCGAAATTTCATGTTTTCTCACACGGAATGGGTCCATAACAAGTTTTTCACTTAGGGTTTTTATGGAGAAAAGTTTTTCATGGCCAAAAACACTAGGAATCAATTTAGGAAGTGAATTTTGATCAAAATCAAGGAACTCATTAAACACAAAATCACTTAAACAGAAACGATAACAAGGGTTTTTTTCTCAGAATGTCTAACACAGAGAAAACTCAACGAAACTTAATTTTTCAAGGAAAAGAGAAAGCCAAGGTAACCAACCTGAATTATAGACGATTATGAGGAGGAAAACGGCTGCCCACTTTGAATTCCACCTACGGTCGTCAACGTTCTACGACAACGGTGAAACTCCTCGAACAATGGAACCCTTAAACGTACAAGGAACACAAGAACAGAAAAGGGTCCAGAAATTTAGTCTAGGATTAAGGTACAACGTCCACTACTCAAAATGAAATTTGCATTGAGGGTTACCTACCGTTACTCTTGGGAAGGAGGAATGAGGAAACGTCTTGTCTTCCAACGCAGAAAACACTCTAGCAGCAACAACGAATGAAATGAAACTCCGGTTCTCCAAGGAAGGATGGAGATGGTCGACCAAGATAGCACAAGGAGGAATAAATGCCTGAATTCTCACAAGGAAAGGAGAGGAAATGCAGCAGCAACCAGGATAAGTTTCAGCACTAAGGCTAGGTTTTTCCTCAGAAGTTTTTTAACGTGTTTGAGTGGAGAGTGATAGGAAACTTCAGACTTCTCCTCTTTTTAATGACTTGGAAGAAATAGTGGCTTAGTGGGAGGTTAACAACTTAGTTTTTTCCTATTTTCTGGCAGCATAAACTTGGCATCTAATTAACTTAGCAAAAGATTCTGTTTTCAAATTAATTAAACAGAAATAAAAGAGAGTAATCAGCCAAAAAGGCTGAGTGTAGCACGCCTAAACCTAGAGAAAATAGGGAAGTGCAGCTGACTCTTTCTCCTTGCAAGCTCCAACAAATTATAGAATGAATCTTGTCTCATTTTTTGTTGAACTAATTCTGTTACTCAACTAAATTATTTATCCATTAGCAATTAAATTTTGAAACTATCTCCTAAGAACAAAATAATATTCCCTTCTTCATTCCCTCTTGTTTTCTAAAATAATAAGGAATAGGAAAACAGAATCAAAATTAGCATGTAACTAGGATTCGAACCCTCGCCATGTAAAAGAAATATTTAAGTCTCAACCACTAAACCAAACTCATCTTGCTATAACTCAAGCAAAAATATTCTTACAATCAAGCATCAATTAAATCTATTAGGATCTTATCTTATTCTTAGCTCAATTAGAGTAGACCAATCAAACATCACTTCTCTCAAGGAAAATGTCTAATAAGATTCAAATTATAACATCACAACATTCAAGGACCAAATCATGAATATTACAACCGCCAGGGGCTAGAATGCAATAACAAGAAGTTCAGGGACCAAAGTGCAATTTACAAAAATAGAGGGTCTTACAAGACTTTCGAGCGGGAGTGACTGTCTAGCCGAGCGGCCGTGTAGCACTTCCCTCGGCCTTTGCTCGGATCGGTTAGATGAAGAGTCACTAAGCTAGGAGTGCTCATCCCTAGCCTAGGTCATTCAGACTACCTCTTAAGTGTATGCTTAAGAGCATTCTAATGAACCAGTTATTTTGCCGTTAGGTGATATAGTTGAAAAACCGACCGAAACAACTACCTAATCTAAAATCTATTTATAAACCAGCACACATCAATTTAGTACTTGACCGTATCATTCATGTACCACACCCAACAAATTCTATTTTCCAGGGCACCATAGAATAGAATTCACCTTTTAAATTTAGGGAGTTAGATTTTCCACCGTACTCATCCAATTTGGAACCCCAGGCAACTGTAGTAATTGTCCTTATTACCCCTGACATGACTTACATTCCGGGTTTTAAAATCCCGGAACAATATTTGATGCAAGTTCCGTGTTTTGTAATCCCAGAAGGTATTCTGAATGTTGTATGCTGGTTTCTAAATCCCGGTATGCATATAACCATTGTTTCCGGGAATATAAATCCCGTAATGATTTTCCCTATAACCACATTCCGGGAATTTTAATCTCAGTACGTATTTACATACATACTGGTTTTGTAGATCCCGGAATACACAGTAAAATGGCTTTCGGGATTTTAAATCACGGAATGATTTTTAGCTTTCGGGTTCTATATTCCGGAGTGTAATAGGAAAAATTAAAAAAAATGTTAAAGTGGTTCCCCACAGTATAGCTATCGGATTTTAAAATCTCAGCACTCATATTTAAATGGATTCCGGGATTATAATTCCCGGATTTCAATTTCCAAGTTCTCCGATAATAAGACATCACGTTAGTATACCGGGTTATATATCCCGGAATTATACTCCGAATTTGGTATACCGGGACATATATCCCGGAATGATGTTGATTCTTTCACGTACTGGGTTGTATATCCTGGAAGGAAAAGTCTACGAATTATACTACCAGGTTCTATATCTCAGTAGTACACGACCAATTTCTACATACCGAGTTTTATAAACCGGATTGGGAAAAGTAACGAGTGGGATGTTGGATTATTTACAAACAGGGGTATTTTTAAAATTAAGAAAAATTGGCTGCGGTTTCAAATTGAATCTATGGGTGCAATTCTAACTGGCTTAAATTTAAATTTTTGTAAGAACAAATTTTGTTTGTCATCTTTAATCTGATAGTGGTAGAAGTAATAATAAAATTTCTAGATGTGCATGATTAGTTGTGTTAGTGTAGCATCGAATCAGAACCGTTGAAATCCTAGAGTGCGAGACACTGAGACCTTAATTGTTTACACTTTACACAGTTGCACTACACTCATAGTCAACACTGTGTCAGCTTTCTCAGAAAAGCGAGCCTCACTCTTTGAACTTCTCACTAACCTCACACCACCACTCCCCTCTCTCACTCTCTCTCTCTCTGCTTTGCTAGTTCATGGCGGTTCTAAAGCTTTTCTCTCTCTACTACATTTCCATCTTCTTCTTTTTCATCTGCTTCTGCAAAGCTAGCAGTACCTCCGCAAAGTCTTTGTCTTCTTCCACTTCCGCTGATGTTGAGCTTCTCTTGGGGAAAATCAGAGCTTCATTGCAAGGTAACGCAGAGAATCTTGTTTTGTCTTCATGGAATTCCTCTGTTCCACTTTGCCAGTGGAGAGGCCTCAAGTGGGTTTTCTCCAATGGCTCTCCTCTTTCATGCAGTGACTTGTCTTCACCACAATGGACCAATCTTTCACTCCACAAGGACCCTTCTGTGCACTTGCTCTCTCTTCAGCTCCCGTCTGCAAATCTCTCTGGTTCTCTCCCCAGAGAGCTTGGGGAGTTCCCTCTGCTCCAGAGTCTCTACCTCAACATCAATTCCATAACAGGAACAATCCCTCTTGAGCTTGGTTATAGCACCTCCCTCTCTGACATTGATTTCGGTGACAACTTCCTCACTGGATCTCTTCCCCCATCTCTCTGGAATTTGTGTGAGAGGCTTGTTTCGATTCGACTCCATGGTAACTCACTCTCTGGCTCTGTTTCTGAACCGGCGTTGCCTGACTCAACTTGCAAGAATTTGCAATTTCTCGATTTGGGCAGCAACAAATTTTCCGGGGATTTTCCTGAGTTCATCACGAAATTTGGTGGGCTCAAACAGCTTGACCTAGGGAATAACATGTTTACAGGTACGATTCCTCAGAGCTTGGTTGGGCTAAAGCTTGAAAAATTGAATCTTTCCCACAATAACTTTAGTGGGATTTTGCCTTTTTTCGGAGAATCCAAATTTGGGGTTGATGCTTTTGAAGGGAATAGCCCTGACTTGTGTGGACCACCTTTGAAAAGTTGTACTAAGAACTCTGCTCTGAGTTCTGGTGCGGTTGCTGGTATTGTTATCAGTCTGATGACAGGAGTTGTGGTTTTGGCTTCTCTGCTGATTGGTTATATGCAAAACAAGAAGAGGAAGGGAAGTGGAGAGAGTGAAGATGATGAGTTGAATGATGAAGAGGAGGATGAAGAAAATGGTGGTGGTGGTGATGGTGGGGGTGAAGGGAAGCTTATGTTGTTCCCTGGAGGTGAGAATTTGACATTAGAGGATGTGTTGAATGCAACTGGGCAAGTTATGGAGAAGACATGTTATGGGACAGCTTATAAGGCAAAGCTTGCTGATGGAGGCACCATTGCTTTGAGGTTATTGAGGGAAGGCAGCTGCAAAGATAGGACTTCATGCTTGTCAGTCATAAAGCAATTGGGGAAAATTCGCCATGAGAATTTGATTCCTTTGAGAGCTTTCTATCAGGGAAAGAGAGGGGAGAAGCTCCTTATTTATGACTATCTGCCTCTCAGAAGCCTTCATGATCTTTTACATGGTTTGTATCCTCTCCTAATGCATTTCCTCTTGTTCCTTTTATATTTCAACAACACACTTGCATAGATTGCGTTTAATATTGCACTGCAACTGCAAAATTATTTGATCATAAATTCATAATGATACTCTTTCTGCAGAGTGTTAGTGTCTAATTTGTTTTTGATTTCTTCAAACTGAAAATTCCTTCAACCCTTCATGATAAAACTAGAAAAAAAATGCAGATAATTTTTCAGATTAAGGAGAAAATAACTTATACTTGCTGTTCAGATCCCTGAACAATCATGATATCCCATTTAAGGATTTATTAGAATCAGGTTGTCTCCTCTTCTGCATCTTCCATTTTGCAGTATCCTCTGCTTGCCACTCTTGATCTTCCCTTTACAAAAACAATAACTATGTAAGGGCAAGATCATATGCAAATACCCTGGGGATGGAAGTCAGGGTATATGCAGTCTAATTCAATGACCCATTTTTTTCTGAAGTCCTGCAATACTGATTGCTAGGAAAAACAATGGAAAGCTTCAATATGTGCTCTTTTATTAGTATTTCATCCTATTCGGATAGGAACTAAAGAGCACCTATTGGAGCTTGTCTACTAGAAATAGCACTGTATAAGATCCAATAAGTGCCCTCTAGTCTCCATCCAAACATGCTCTTTGTCAGGCCTTACGGTAGGATGACCATTATGTTACAACTTACAACTGATGATGTCTCTAATTTTCTTGGAGATCAGACAGAGTTTAAATGGAAATGAACTTTGATCAAGTGAACTTATACAGCTTTTTGGCTTTAGAACAGTATAACTGTTGCTTGCAACTGACCGTTATGTTGTGATTTTAATTTCTTACAGAAACTAAACAAGGAAAACCAGTGCTGAACTGGGCAAGGCGACACAAGATTGCGCTGGGCATAGCGAGAGGGCTAGCTTATCTTCATACAGGACTCGACGTTCCTGTCACTCATGCAAATGTAAGATCCAAGAATGTGCTCGTGGATGACTTCTTTGTTGCCAGACTCACTGATTTTGGCCTCGACAAGCTGATGATTCCATCCGTAGCTGATGAAATGGTGGTGGTTGCCAAGACCGACGGCTACAAGGCTCCCGAGCTTCAAAAAATGAAGAAATGCAACTCCAGGACCGATGTCTACGCCTTTGGTATCCTACTGCTGGAAATCTTGATTGGGAAGAAGCCAGGGAAGAATGGAAGAAATGGTGGTCAGGTTGTGGATTTGCCTTCAATGG
Source organism: Acmispon strigosus (assembly GCA_030819835.1). NCBI lineage: Eukaryota > Viridiplantae > Streptophyta > Magnoliopsida > Fabales > Fabaceae > Acmispon > Acmispon strigosus. The sequence continues at coordinate 12,523,106 of JAUAMA010000004.1, read as the reverse complement.
TGAAAGTGGCAGTGCTGGAGGAGACAACAATGGAAGTGTTTGATGTGGAGATCTTGAAAGGGATAAGAAGTCCAATGGAAGATGGGTTGGTGCAGGCACTGAAGCTGGCAATGGGGTGCTGTGCACCAGTGGCATCTGTTAGGCCCACCATGCAGGAAGTTGTGAGGCAGTTGGAGGAGAATAGACCAAGGAACAGGTCTGCTCTGTACAGCCCTACAGAAACAAGAAGTGGAAGTGTTACCCCATTTTGAGCTTTGGATTCAACATGGTTTTTCAAACTACTTTTTTTATGTTTTTCTATTTCTCATCTGAATGTGAGGGTAAATGCATAATGATCTAGAGCATGTTGTAATTTCTTTTGCCCTGTAACTCTTAGTGCTTTTAAAGTCAAGACTTAATTACAAACTAGTAGTCTCTCTATTATATCATATATGTGATTTTGGTCCCCCATCATTCTTTTAGCAATTTTTTTTGCTCGATTTTAAAATTGGTACAATTATGTTCCCCAATCACTTTTATTCTCTTTAAACTCTTAAATTATAATTTTTAAGTGAAATATTTATAAATTGATTTGATTAAATTACTGTATACATTCTTCTATTCAAGACTCAAGCACTAAATATTGAACTTCATCTAAAATTAAAAATCTCAAATTTTCTAATGTTAGAGAAATGCTGTATCTTCTGCTCCTTCTCTAAATAAGTCAGCATTCCATCATCTGCCTAGCTGAATCGATTGCATAACTGTATCGTCTGGTCAGTTCGTCGTGTCAGCTGTCAATGTGTGTTAGGTGACCCGCCGGTTATGTTGACCATGAGTGATAGGTGTCAGCTGTCAATATCCGCCGATTATGTCGCTGATTATCTTGACCCGGAATATTCGGGATCTTGCCTGTTTGTCTGTTTTCTCTCTATATAAATATAGAGCTTGTAACAGTGAATTAATTAGAATAGAAAGAACATTTCAGTATTTTTGATTTCTCAAATTTTCCTTTTTCTTCGAGAACCCTTGATTCTTGACATGGTATCAAGAGCTAGTCTCGATCTTTGATTATTATTTTTTTCGCTTTCCTCCATGGCAGAAGCTCAGACATCATCTTTGCCTTTTTTTTCACATATTGTTTCAAGCAAACTTGATGAAACAAATTTTCGTTCGTTTATGGGTACAACACGTTGAAGGTGTTGTGTGTCCCTCAAATTTTAAAATTTATGTTTTGGTCCCTGAACTACTTAGTAGTTTCAGTTTGGTCCCTGGTTGATAGGGGTGGCAATATGGGCTAGGCCCGTTGGGCCAGCCCGTTTGGCCCACCATTTTTTGCGGGTTAGGTTGGAATATTCAGCCCACTAACCCACTTCTTACCCACGTTGCTAACCCATTTTTTTGGCGGGTTTTGGCAGGCCGGTGCGGGCTAGCCCGTCAGGCCTGCATTAATTTTTTTTTTTGGATCTACAGCAGTAGTACTAAGGAAGTAAGGATTAGGGAATAGCAATAGGATTCTTCAGTGTGTGTGAGCCTCTGTGATGGTTTATGAATTTCTGTTTCAGTCACGCCGCTGCACTCTCCTCTCTAACTCTCTCCTCCACCGCGCTCTCCTCTAGTCTGCCACGCTCTCCTCTCTGACTCTCTCCTCCACCGCGATCTCCTCTTCTCCACCGCTCTCTCCTCTCCGCCACTGAATCGCGCCAACGCCGCACTCTCCTCTCCGTCGCAAATTGGTAAGTAAGCATTCCCGGCAGCATGCATTTTCGTTGAATCACTCCTCTCTGTGGATCTGTAGTGCGATTTTGTCCTTGCTTCCTAGTTTGAGGTGCTTATGGTTAAGCGATTTCAGATTTCAGTTTGCTTTCATATTTCAGTTTGAAGTACAGAAATTGCTTAGTACGGAAGTTGAGGAATTTTGTAGATAGCGTTGTGATTCATGATTTTGTCGAGAAATTGCTTAGTGCAGAAATCGCTTCCTAGTTTGGGGTGCTTGTGGTTCATGATTTTGTAGATAGCGTTGAGGAATTGAAAACAATAGTTTTTTACAATTGATATCCTGATATAAACTGTCAATAACTGCTTAGTATGGAAGTTGATCAAATGTACTATATTTTATTTGAAAATAGCTTTGCGGTATTTCTTCCAGGTGTTATTTTGTTTCTAAATTGTATTTGTTAATATGGAATGGAAGTTGATAAAATGCATACTAAATTGTATTCTAAATTGTATTTGTTAATTGGAAAATTTGATTTGCCACCTTGTTTGCACTTAAAACTTGAATTTCCATCTTTTGTTGTTTTTAAAGCAATTAGCATGGAAGGTTCTAGGTCTGGTCATATAGCATGTAAATTTTCCAATTAGCATGGAACCGGCACGAACTTCGAGGGAAAATGACCCGGGCCCGTGTAGTATGAGCATAAGGCCCAAAGAGAATGACTAACGGGTGTTAGAAGTCTCAACTACATCAAGAAACATACCGACGACCGGATTCAGCTGACACATTGACGCATTGACACGTCACGGATTTGACATATAATATTAAACAATTCTAGATATTTTCCTAAAACTTTCTAAAATTTAGAGTTTAGTCCCTAAACTTGGAAGTTTTACGGTTTAGTCCCCGAATAGTAAAAAGATATATTTTCCTAGACTTCTACCCTTTTAACTTTGGTCCCTAAGGTTCATGAAAAGTTAAAATTTCCCCCCTTCCCCCCCCCCCCTAAAACCACGAACATCACCTCTTTATAAGGGGTTCCATGTAGTTTTTTCATTAAGACTTCATTTAAGTGGAATTAGAAAGAAAACTAAGAGAGAGAAAGTGAGAGCTTGAACACTATTCATCATCTTCTTCCTTCATCCTCCTCTTGGCCGAACGTCCCTCCTTCCATGGCAGCCCCTTCCATTCATCTTCTCCACTTGGTTCTTTGAGGTAAGTTGTTCTCCTCCTCAAGATCTACAATTCTACCGATTCAGATTTTTTATATGTCGAGTTGGATTTTTATGGGTTGTTAGAATTCAGAACCCCCTTCATTAATGTTGTTCCCATGGCCTTGAACTTCATTTTGAACCAATTAGAATTTTGATTCTTAGAGAATTTTGAAGTTGAGCTTTTGCTAGGGTTTCCTTTAGGAATGTTATTCCCATGACGTTGATCTATGGAAATCCCCAATTAATTTTCTTGGAAGCTAGGTTTTTGAGAATTGATTATTTGAAATAAGTGATTTTCAAACTTTGAGTTTTGGTTTCACCATAGATTTCTTGTTGTCTTTGATGTGTACAAGTTAGTTTTAAAAGAAATATTCATCTTGGTATTTTAGTGTGTTTGGCCGAATTACATTCTGTTTTGGGACAAGAGAGAATTGATTTTCCCAACTAGGTTTTGAGTGTGTTAAATGCTTGTAAATGATTTTGGGTTAAAAGGAAAGGTTTTGCCCTAATTAGTGCAAAAGGGCCTAGAGAAAATTGTATGTTTAAGACTTCAGAAAATTGATTTCTAGAGGATTTGGAAAACTTTGAATTGAAGGGTTTAAAATTGAGCTTTTGGGTAAATTGGATTTTGGAACTCATAGCTTGATTAGGGTTTTTGCAAAACTAAGAAGAACTAGGAATTGGAAATTTGCATTTTGCAATGGAAAATTTGTGCTTTTGACACTTAGAAGATTTTGAGTTCAAGACTTAGAAATTTGTTTTAGAAACTTGTAATAGAAGTTATGTTTTGGATTGTGAATTTTTTTTGAGTAACTTAGTGAATTGTTTTGTGAAAATATGAGCTTTTTAGGGTTTTAAAGATTTTGGGCAGAATTGAGCTCTTGGAGTTTGTGTGTGTTTTTGCTTTCAAAATCTTGTTTAAGGCTTTCAAATTGATTTGTTATTATTTAGCCTTGTTTCTCTTTAAAATGTTTGAAGTTTTGGGAAGTTTTGAAAATTGTAACTTAGAGTTTTTCTGAGTTCTTTCAACGGTTGCCAAAGTTGCTAAAAAAATGTTTTCTGAGCTTCATTTCTTCTACTCACTCTTGTTGAAGAGAATTCTTGTAGAAAAACAAACCCAATTTGTAAAGGGTATCAAGAGTAGTCCTGTAGAATACTAATGAGGAGAAGTCCTGGAGAATACTTGTAAAGCAGAAGTCTTGAGAGTACTAGGAGAAGTCATGTTCAATACTTGATAGGAGAAGTCCTACTAATACTGGGGAGAAGTCCTTGATAATACTTGTTCTATTTGATGAAATAGTGGAAAATCTTGATGAAGCCAAGGACTGGACGTAGCCCTGACGATTATGGGGGTGAACCAGGATAAATATTGTGTGTGCTTTACTTTTCCACTTTATGTTGATTTTCCGCTGCATACATGCATACACACACAATCTATAACACTCTTTGAAAACTAATAATTAAATGATTATTATGAAAGAAGTTTTCAAAAATGACACACACAATTCACCCCCTCCCCCCTTTCTTGTGTGTTTCTTGCACTATCAAAAACTTCCAAGAAAACTAATTGGTAATTTTAAAAGATAAATCCAATGGGAATGACTTTTCTAAAAGCAACCCTAACAAAAACTCAACTTCAAAATCTTCAAGGGACCAAAACTCAACCAATCAAAAATCTAATGGGTTCAAGATGAAGCTAATGGTAGTGGGAACAGCATTTGTGAAGGGACTTCTAAGTTCTAGCACTTGCATAAAATTTAAACTCAACAAAATGATATTTTGAATCAGTAGAAATGTAGATCAAGAGGAGGTGAACACATTACCTCAAAGAAGCAATATGGAAGGACAAAAGTTGAAGGAGCTAGGGAGGAGGGAGTGGTTCGGCCATGTCTTGAGGAGGAAGAAGATGAATAGTAATTTCTTCAAAGCTTCATTTTCTCTCTCTAACAATCACTAAAACTCACAAGATTTTCACTTAATGATTTGATAAAGAGTTTGAAGGCTAATTAACCCCTTCATTGAGGGAGTGGGCCGCGGATTAGGCCTTAGAAATGGGGGGTGAAATTTCAATTTTTCATTTACCCAAGGGATCAAAGTTGAAACAGTAAAAGGTTAAAGTTCGAGGACCAAACCATAAGGTTTTCAAAGTTCAGGGACTAAAATCTAAGCTTAGAAAGTTCTAATAAATATCTAGGTTTGTTTATTAATAAATCCTCAATCATTACCCGTTAGTTGGTCAGTGCGTCAATGCGTCAGTGCGTCACCGCGTCAGTGCGTCAAGTCACCGGTCATCATCAGGTTCTGGTCATCAGTGAGTACCTCAGTACCACTGAGAATATCTGCCCCGGGTCACTTATTGGCTTTGGGGTACTGGGCCCGCACGATTCGGGGCCGGGTCGATCTTTCTCGAAGTCCGCTCCACGCTGCCTGAAAACACTATTCATGAAAATCTTCTTCATAAAATTGGTCTCGAAACGCCAAACAAAATCTTTTGGGGCTTTTCAGGTTCTCAATCCGGGGTCCCAAAGTCGTCCGTTTCGCCTGTTGAAGTTTCGGCTAAAAGTCCCGTTAGCGCAAAAAATCCTTCCCGGGCTCCGGGAGGAAACCATATCAATATCACAGTCATTCTTCACTAAATTCTTCACTTAACGTCATGGTGATAGCAAGAACATCTTATTCTCGTCCGAACTCAAAGTCAGGTCTTGCTTGGTTTCCTACCAAGTGTTGTAAAAGGTATTTCACCGGTACTTCGCTCGACGATAACGCTTACCGATGCCGCCGAGCGGATCCAACAGTACCTTGGAATAATTAAATAATTATTGGGGGGAAATTCTGGGTGTTACATCTCTCCTCTGAACCAATACCACCACCGATCTGCTTCTTCCAGCCTCTCGAAATCCCTCTCCCTCAACCACCAATTGTCTCTCTCAATCGACACCGATTCGCCTCTTGAATTTCTTCGCCCCTGCCCGCGAGCGCGCTGCGGTCATCCTCGCCGTCGCCGCCTACTCTTCCTTCTCTTCATCGCCACCCACCACTAGAAACTGCTTCCTCTCCCTCGGCCAAGCACATATAACCTGTACTTCTTCTTCGCCGGACATCACCGCCACCGCTTGTCCCTCTCTCTCCTGCGTCGCTGCCAATCTCCCCTCTGTTCAAGGCTGCGCCGCCGCCAACGTTCGCTGCCGCCGCTAACACCAACTACCGGTGTCCTCCTCTTCCTCTTAGCTTGCAGTCCTCACCCAAGGCATCTTCTTTCCCTGTTTCGGTCTTGTCCCTTCCTGATATACTTCTCTCTATTTTCATCTTTAATTTCCCTTCTCCTTATGCGTGTGTACTGAGTGGATGGGTGTGTGTTCTACCTTATTAGCTTGTGTGTTGAATTGTGGTGTGTGTGTTCTGTTTATTGTGGGTTAGTACTGGAGTTTCTCTTTCCTTTAATCAATCTGTGTGTTTATGTTTTGAGCCATTGGAACCTCTTTCTGTACAAAGAAAAATTGGTTTATTAGTCCTGTGAATACTGTTGTGTGTTAGTGGTGGGTGACAGTAAACAAAAGCATGTGTGTGCGTATAATCTGTGCTTGATTAGGATGAGTGTGTTTATGTGGGAGGCTGTGTGTGGGCTACTGCTAATTTTAAAAGTTTTGTGATAAGTTCTTAAGGTTGTCTCGTGATACTAGAATTGGTTCTGTCTGCCTCACTAATTTTTGGCTTTTGGAGAAAATTGATTCTTGATAGTAAAGGTTATTCCTTGAAACTATTTGGGGATTGGGTTTCATAGCTTCAACGGTTGATTGATTATTGCCTGTATTTTTCTTGCAAGGTTGGACGCGGAGCCGATGCGATTCTACATTCGACGGTAAGGGTAACTCACATCCTAGAGAGTCTCGAGTCATGCATGCTTTACGTTTGTTTTGCTTGAGATGAACTTGCTTGATTGTGAATGACTTTTCTCTGGAATGGATTCATGTAATATAACATGTTCTTGTGAAATGTTTTGGATTATACAATTGTGGTTGAAGTATTTCTTTTGAATGCAATGATAACATGATGTTGTGAATTAAGGATTTGGGAAATTGTTAACATGTGTTTGTACTGTGAACTGTTGGTTCATGAGGGTGATGCTCATTGGCATAGTGTAACACCCCAATTCACATTGTAAATTCACGGAAATAAGTTTAATAAACCTCTCAAAAGGCCAATCAAATTTTTTTAAAGATTCGTCGCTCAAAATATTTAATCAATAATAATGCCCCGTAAATAACATAATTCAGTGCGCGCAATAAAATAAATAATTATTCTGCAACATAATTTTTGCCAAGTCATTTAAAAAAAAAACAGTAAACAACATTATTCTTCAAGTCTCGAAATTCTTCACTTTTTTCCTTCTCCAACTAGCCACAATCAAATCTTCAGTTTTAGTGCTCGCGCTGTTCATCTATGGCGTTAAGCGTCCAAACAACAAACAAACAGACAGAAAAGGTTAACTCCAAAAATATCAATAATAATAATTATCAACTTGTGATAATTATAGAAAACAGAAACTACAAACAACAGAATTCAACACAGCAAAAAAATAGCAGAATTAAATTAAAGCAGATACAACAATAAAATTAATAACCAACAATTAAATTTACAAAATTTCAGCGTTTAAAAACATATCAAGTAATTTCTTCAAGCATGCCAATTAATCCTGTAATAACTACATGCATAACTATGGCCAAGGTTTTCCCAGAACAAGGGCAGGACAATCATGTGGGACAAAGATCCACCACATTGCCTGATAATAACGAAATAACACAAGAAATGGGGGGGGGTTTGAATTGTGTGATTTTATAAAACTTTTATTTTCAAACATTTATAAGTTTTAGAATTCTTTTTCGAAAACTTGTGCAGTGAAAATATTAACAGAGCAAGAAAGTAAAAGCACACAAATAATTTATCTTGGTTCACCCCTTAATAGACAGGGCTACGTCCAGTCCTTGGCTTCACCAAGATTTTCCACTATTCAACCAAACGGTACAAGTATTATGCAGGACTTCTCCTAGTATTCTTCAGGACTTCTCCTTACAAGTATTATACAAGACTTCTCCTAATTATTTGAAAAAAAATGTTTCTTTTCTACAGAATCTCTTCTGAAAGAGTGAAGGTAGAAAGTGTTTAAGCACAAATTACAGAGATGATATGGAAATGGGTTCTCTGTTTGAAGTGTAAGAAAGATGAGAGTTTTCACTCTAAGAGGATTTCACACTAGGGATAGACGAATAAAATCAGTAAGGTATGACACTAAGTCTCTGAGTAAGTAAAGAGCTTGATTGCTTAGAAAACTTTGAATGCTTAAGATTTTATTCATTGTAAGTTGCCTCACTTTTCAGTCTTCAAGTCTTCTATTTATATCTTAAGTAGGATTGACATTAGTGAAGATTGTGAAGTTCCGTTTGAATTTCTTCTTCTCTGAAGGTGCAACAGATACTTCTGCCAAGCTCTTAGAACATTAAATGCAAATCTGCTACGAATTAAATGCAGCATTTAATGCAAAGGAAAACAACAAAGTGTATCTTCCATTCTGATCATCGAGATTTGATTCTGACTGTTGAGGTCGTACAATGTTCAGAAGATAGCACCGTTGACTTTGAAAAGGTGTATCTTGTTGTACGAAGCGTTCAGAGAGTACTCAGATACGATGAATATTTCTCTATTAAATATGTCATTTCTTGGTTTTGATGAGAACAATGCTTCATTGAATAGCCAGACGTGCAAGTCTTCACTGTTTGAATCTTGAGGCAGACATTCTTCCTTGAACTTAGGCAGACATTTCATCTTGAACGTAGACAGACGTTCTTTCTTCATTTTCTCAAGTGATACATTTGAACAAGATGTTTTTGATTCTTCAAGAGTGGGCAGACGTTCGATAGATATTCCTGAAATATAATACATATAAAGTCTTAGGAAATCTTTATCTATCATGATTAAACCTTAGGAGGTAAAATTGTTATTATTCAAAATATGATAAAACGTAAAATAGTTTGAACTTAACAATCTCCCCCTTTTTGATGATGACAATTTTGTTGAGAAAAAGGTTTAATCTATTATTGTGAAAATGTATCAGAGCTTATTGTTTTAAAAGACCTAGGGTATCAAAGCGTTATGTCTTAATTTTTTCTAGGTTTGAAAAACATAAGCATTTTTTAAGCAAAGATGATGAGTGGATTTTATATGATGTTTTTAGGTAGTTTTTAGTCTTTTTATTTTATTATTTTTGAGTCACATATAGGTTTTTTATTGTTTTTATATAGATTTTATATTTATTTTGCATTTTGCATATAGATTAGATTTTATTTGTTTTTCTAGCTTTATTTTATATTTTTAGGAATTTTTATAGCAATTTTATATTTTTAGGAAAAGCTGGTTTAGTTATCATTTTTGTCCAGGGACCGATTTGTAAAGTTTCAGGAAACCAAGGACCAATTTGTAAAAGTTCAAGAGTGGAGGACTAAAAGTGAAGAATCAAGAAGTTAAAGGGCCAAAGTTGAAGTGCTAACAAAGAGAGGACCAAAGTGGAAAAGAAGAATATGAAGAATCACTCTCTAAATTAGCACATGGGAAAAAGGTTGAAGGAATTGATGTTAGTGGAGGAAAGGTTTCAGAAATTAAACAAGGGCTGAGTAGTGACTTTTTATGGCCATCAAAACCCACTACCATGAATGAAGAAGGAAGAAAAGCTTGAAGATGAAGAAGCAGCGTCCCAACGCTCCAGCGTTGGGATCCCAGCGCTCCAGCGCTGGGACTCTGACTAGGAAATGAGTCAGATGTTGTCCCAGCGCCCAAGCGTTGGAAATCCAGCGCTCAAGCGCTGGGCCTTGGACAGAAAGTGGATTTTTAATGCATCCTAGCGCCCAAGCGTTGGGAATGCCAGCGCTCAAGCGCTGGAGGCTGGAATTTTACTATAAATAGGACCCTTTTCTTCACTTGTAAAGCACACCTACTTAGAATACAACAAGTATTCTCTCTTTCTCCCTCTTGAGCATTGTTCCTAGGACTTGTGGGAAGTCATATTTGAGCTCCTATCCAGGGTAATTCAATGACTCCTTTAGCCATGCTTGGCTAAATTCTTCTTTAAGTTTTTGGATTGTTTTAGTTTATAATACATGTTCTAGTTCTTTCTTACATTTCTGAATTTTATTTCCATTCATGTTTTATTTCCTTGTGCTTAATTTCTATCTTGAGGATCCCAAGAGGTTTTGCTTATTGCTTATTACATAAGGCCATTTGGTGAGTAGTAAGGGAACTAGGTAATAAAAAAGGTTATAAGTATACTTCGCTAAGGAATTAGGAAGGACGTAACTTTATGTTGGCCTGAACATCTTCCTCATCTTCTTCTTTAGTTAACTAGGTGCCAAGGAATTGGATTTAGTAATTAAAAAGAAAGATCTACAATGCTTAAGGAATTAACTTGTAGTTACACTAGGCTATAGCATCATGATAATGGTTTTATAATTCAGGAATTCCGTAAGAGATTGCTAGCATGTTTTTATCGACTATGTAAACCAACCCAAGAGCTTAATGTTCATCATCTCTTTCTCTTATTATTTTATGCTATTGTTTCTCTCTAGTTCTCAAACCAACAACAAATATTCATCTTTTATTTTTCTGTTTTAGTACTAAATATTATAATAATAAGAACACCTATCCCTTGGGTTCGATCTTTTTATTACGCGATAGATAATCGTACACTTGCGATTTTCCTTATCAAGTTTTTGGCGCCGTTGCCGGGGATAGGTTCTTTCAAGTTCTTGTTTTTATTTTATTTAGTACTTCTTGTATATATATTATATAAAAAAAAAAAATTACTGCCTAACAGTTTGTTGCCATGTGGAAAGAAGATCCTTTAGAGACTATAATCTCTGAGGGGTTGGATTTTGAGGATATAGACAGCAATGACGAACAGGTCATTGAAATGGCAAGATATCTGGAAGCTGCCCATTTTTTCCCTTCAACGAAAAATTGGGTAGAGGAGCTGAAGAGAGAAGAAGAAGTTCAAGAGGAAAAGAGGGAACTAAAGCCCTTACCTTCTACCCTTAAGTATGTATTTCTTGAGGAAGGTAACAATAAGCCAGTCATTGTGAGTAGTTCCCTCTCTCCTCTTGAAGAAGAAAAACTGGTAAGAATTCTTAGAGCTCATAAAACTGCTTTGGGTTGGACTATTGAGGACATTAAGGGCATAAGCCCCACTGTTTGTATGCATAAAATTTGTTTAGAAGAACAAGTTAAACCTGTAGTCCAACCCCAAAGAAGACTTAATCCTGCCATGAAAGAGGTGGTAAGGAAAGAAGTGATTAAGTTGCTTGATGCAGGGATCATCTATCCCATTTCTGATAGTGAATGGGTCAGTCCCGTTCAGGTAGTTCCCAAAAAAGGGGGAATTACTGTGGTCCCGAATGAGAACAATGAATTGATTCCCACCAGGAAGGTAACTGGTTGGAGGGTTTGTATAGATTACCGGAGGCTAAATTCTGCCACCCGGAAAGATCATTTCCCCCTTCCCTTTATTGATCAAATGCTTGACAGGTTGGCTGGCCATGAGTACTATTGTTTCTTGGATGGATATTCAGGATATAATCAAATTGTTGTTGATCCTAAGGATCAAGAAAAAACTGCTTTTACTTGTCCCTTCGGGGTGTTTGCTTATAAAAGGATGCCTTTTGGCTTGTGTAATGCTCCAGGAACCTTCCAAAGATGCATGTTTGCTATTTTTTATGATTTAATTGGTGAATGTATGGAAGTGTTCATGGATGATTTTTCTGTGTATGGCCCCAACTTTGACAAGTGTTTGAGCAATTTGGAAAGGATTCTAGTTAGGTGCCAAGAAAAGAATTTGGTGCTTAATTGGGGAAAATGTCATTTTATGGTAAAAGATGGCATTGTGCTTGGGCACAAGATTTCTGAAAGAGGGATTGAGGTAGATAAGGCTAAAACTGAAATCATTGAAAATTTACCTCCTCCCACTAATATTAAAGGTATAAGAAGCTTTCTTGGTCATGCGGGTTTTTATAGGCGATTTATAAAAGATTTTTCTAAAATTGCTAAGCCTATGACAAATCTCCTTGAAAAAGAGGCTCCTTTTATCTTTAATGATGAGTGCTTGGCTGCCTTTAAGTTGTTAAAAGAAAAACTTGTTTCAGCCCCTATCATTGTTGCTCCCCAATGGGATTTTCCTTTTGAAGTTATGTGTGATGCTAGTGATAATGCAATAGGGGCTGTTCTTTGTCAAAAAAATGGAAAAGTGTTGCATGTGATTTACTATGCTAGTAAGGTTCTGAATGAAGCTCAAAAAAATTATGCTACAACTGAAAAGGAGTTGTTGAGTGTAGTTTATGCTTTAGATAAATTCAGACCTTACGTTTTGGGTACTAAAGTTATTGTGCATACTGACCATTCTGCATTGAAGTATTTGTTTGCTAAGCAGGAAGCTAAACCCAGGCTAATCAGGTAGATCTTACTCTTACAAGAGTTTGATCTTGAAATTGTGGACAGGAAAGGGAAAGACAATGGTGTAGCAGACCATTTGTCAAGACTTGAAGAAGGGAACTCCGATCCAATTCCTATTCAAGAGGAGTTCCCAGATGAGAGGATTTTAGCTATCCAAGAGATAGCTCCGTGGTATGTACATTTAGCTAATTTTAAAGCTGCTGGTGTGTTGCCTTCTGATTTGACTTGGCAACAAAAGAAGAAATTTTTGCATGATGCTAAATTCTTTTTCTGGGATGAACCTTATTTGTTTCGAGAATGTTCTGATGGGATCATTAGAAGGTGTATTCCAGAAAAAGAATTTGAGGCTATTTTATGGCATTGCCATGGCTCCGATTATGGAGGCCATTTTTCAGGTGAGAGGACTGCAGCTAAAGTCCTCCAAAGTGGTTTTTATTGGCCTACTATCTTCAAAGATAGTAGAGCATTTGTGGTAAGGTGTGATCGCTGTCAACGAACTGGTAATATCTCAAGAAGGAATGAGATGCCCCAAAAAATGATTTTGGAAGTTGAGCTTTTTGATGTTTGGGGAATTGATTTCATGGGACCTTTTCCACCTTCTTTTGGTTGCCAGTATATTTTGGTTGCTGTTGACTATGTTACTAGATTTGGGGTGCCAAGAGCAATAATCAGTGATGGGGGTAAGCATTTTTGTAATAAAGCTTTTGAAGCTCTTTTGAAAAAATATGGTGTTAATCACAAAATTGCTACCCCCTATCACCCCCAAACTAGTGGACAAGTAGAGGTTTCTAATAGTGAGTTAAAAAGGATTTTGGAAAAAACAGTTGGTACCTCAAGGAAGGATTGGTCAAAAAAATTAGATGACACCTTGTGGGCTTATCGAACTGCGTTTAAAACTCCTATTGGAACCTCTCCTTACCAGTTGGTTTATGGTAAGACTTGTCATTTACCTGTGAAACTTGAGCATAAAGCCTTTTGGGCTTTGAAACAGTTGAACATGGATCCCAAAGAAGCTGGGGATAAAAGACAGGTACAGGTACATGAGCTGGATGAATTTAGACTCCAAGCATATCACAATGCTTGGATCTACAAGGAAAAGACAAAGAAGTGGCATGATAAGAAGATTGTGCCAAAAGAATTTAGTCCAGGACAGTTTGTGTTGTTGTATAGCTCAAGGCTGAAGTTATTTCCTGGAAAGTTGAAATCAAGATGGACAAGGCCGTATTTGGTTACTAAAGTCTTTCCTCATGGTGCGGTTGAGTTGGAAAATAATGTAACAAAGAATGTTTTTGTTGTCAATGGGCAAAGACTGAAACCGTACCTAGGAGGAGATATTGTAAGACAAGAGGTCTTTGCCATTTTTGATAGCCCCGATTGATTAAGGGGAAGGGTCTATCTCGGACCTTAACAATGAGCTGGTTGGGAGACAACCCAACTTAGGATAGTTTATGTTTCTGTCTTTTTAATTTTTGCACTACTCTTGTACATAAATAAAAGAAAAGAAATTTTATGTTTTTGTTGCAGGAGAGGCCAGCGCTCAAGCACTGGAGGCCAACGCTCAAGCGATAGGCCCCTGCTTTGCACCTCTGGTTCCAGTTTATTCTAGCGCTCCAGCGCTGGAGGGCTAGCACTCATGCGCTAGGCCCCTGGAATCCCAGCTTTTTATTTTTTAATTTCCAGCCACAGCGTTGGAACCCAGCGCTCAGGCGCTGGGACCTCTGATGCCCAGTATTTGTTTTAATTCCAGCGCCCAAGCATTGGCATCCCCAACGCTCAAGCGCTGGAGCTCGGGCAGTCTTGCTGTTTTGTTTTTGTTTGCTGTTTTTAGTTTTTAATAAAATTTTGTGTTCACCATTTTCTGAAAGGTTTTAGATTCTTTGAGTTTTCCCTTTTTCTATACTGGTTTTGATTTTTGGGAACTCAAAGATTCTTGTTTTTAAGGTGGACACAATTTTTCAACCCATGATCTTACTTGTGCTGATTTTGGAACTAACAAGTCAAGCAAGCTTCTGCTTGTGAGACTTTGTCTGTTCAATTTTGCAGGATAGGTACCAGAAGGAGGAAGAACCCTCTTGAACTTAAGTGTTCAAATTGATTCTTACATTGAGGTTCCCTTGGACCTTTGTGGAAAAATTTGTTACTATGCCAGCTTCTTAGTTTTTTGTTTTTCTTTTTATAGTTGTTAGTTTTATTTTTAGCTTAGTTTTCTTTTTGCATGAGTCTTGAGTATATTATCCATTCTGAATATTGCTATAGCTTTGTGAAATGCTTTATCTGATTGAACTGCTTTGTGAAAAGTTCTATGTTTTTAAGCAGTTAGGATTGCATGCTGTAGAAAGGATTTTTGATATCTTGATTGTTTTGGTTGTTGGCAAAGTCTTTTTCTGAGTTCTAAAAAGGGTACCACTTACCCTATCTTTTTCTGAGAGCTGAGGACTCTGAATTCTTGATTGTGAAATTTTTCTGCCTTGTATTGCATGTTGATTGGAGTTTTGTATACTTTGTGAGTTGAGAAGAGATTATAGGCATTTTTGAAAACTCAGATTTTTGCTTGAAATGTTATATCCACTAGTAGCCCCTTTTGAGCCTTAAAAGAGTCATTTTTTGGAGCCTACTTTGTGTGATAATTCTTAAAGTTGTTATTGTGATTCATGTGCTGAAAATGTTAGAGCTATGTTTGTGGGTTTCTCTCTAAAAAAAAGAGAAGAAAAAAATGAAAAAATAAGGTATGTGCCTTAGGAAAAATAATGAAGTGGTGGGGTGAGAAAGAGTATGAAGGGAGTAAAATTCAAGTCATTCATCCCATACATTCCACTAATTTGTTCAAAAAAAGAGAAGGAAAATTTTGAGAGAACCCTTGTGTGAATTGTTGAGCTCTTAGTCAAGGAAAAATCACTTAACAACAATTTCTGAGTCAGCCACTAGAGTTGCCAATTTCTTGAAATCCATACCTTAAATTGTTCAACCCTTTGGCCAAGTTACAACCTTAAAGAATCTCTTCAAAATCACTTGGTTGCTTTATTTCAGTTTTGATTTGAATGATAGGCAGAATTATTGAGCTTTCTTGTTTTCATGGAGAATATCATTTTTGGTGAGCTTAATTGATGAACTCAAACATGTTAAAATCCAAGCCTAACTTTCTTGATTCTTTGTCTATAAAACATGCATGTCTTCCTTTTCTGCTAAGCTTTCTGTGAAAGGTTTTTGTGCTTCAAGTTTTAATCAGATAAACTTTCTCAAAACTCAGGGACGAGTTTTTCTTTAAGTTTTGTCGGTTGAGGACAAGCTGTCGTTGGGTATACTGGTGTGATGAGTGGATTTTATATGATGTTTTTAGGTAGTTTTTAGTCTTTTTATTTTATTATTTTTGAGTCACATATAGGTTTTTTATTGTTTTTATATAGATTTTATATTTATTTTGCATTTTGCATATAGATTAGATTTTATTTGTTTTTCTAGCTTTATTTTATATTTTTAGGAATTTTTATAGCAATTTTATATTTTTAGGAAAAGCTGGTTTAGTTATCATTTTTGTCCAGGGACCGATTTGTAAAGTTTCAGGAAACCAAGGACCAATTTGTAAAAGTTCAAGAGTGGAGGACTAAAAGTGAAGAATCAAGAAGTTAAAGGGCCAAAGTTGAAGTGCTAACAAAGAGAGGACCAAAGAGGAAAAGAAGAATATGAAGAATCACTCTCTAAATTAGCACATGGGAAAAAGGTTGAAGGAATTGATGTTAGTGGAGGAAAGGTTTCAGAAATTAAACAAGGGCTGAGTAGTGACTTTTTATGGCCATCAAAACCCACTACCATGAATGAAGAAGGAAGAAAAGCTTGAAGATGAAGAAGCAGCGTCCCAACGCTCCAGCGTTGGGATCCCAGCGCTCCAGCGCTGGGACTCTGACTAGGAAATGAGTCAGATGTTGTCCCAGCGCCCAAGCGTTGGAAATCCAGCGCTCAAGCGCTGGGCCTTGGACAGAAAGTGGATTTTTAATGCATCCTAGCGCCCAAGCGTTGGGAATGCCAGCGCTCAAGCGCTGGAGGCTGGAATTTTACTATAAATAGGACCCTTTTCTTCACTTGTAAAGCACACCTACTTAGAATACAACAAGTATTCTCTCTTTCTCCCTCTTGAGCATTGTTCCTAGGACTTGTGGGAAGTCATATTTGAGCTCCTATCCAGGGTAATTCAATGACTCCTTTAGCCATGCTTGGCTAAATTCTTCTTTAAGTTTTTGGATTGTTTTAGTTTATAATACATGTTCTAGTTCTTTCTTACATTTCTGAATTTTATTTCCATTCATGTTTTATTTCCTTGTGCTTAATTTCTATCTTGAGGATCCCAAGAGGTTTTGCTTATTGCTTATTACATAAGGCCATTTGGTGAGTAGTAAGGGAACTAGGTAATAAAAAAGGTTATAAGTATACTTCGCTAAGGAATTAGGAAGGACGTAACTTTATGTTGGCCTGAACATCTTCCTCACCTTCTTCTTTAGTTAACTAGGTGCCAAGGAATTGGGTTTAGTAATTAAAAAGAAAGATCTACAATGCTTAAGGAATTAACTTGTAGTTACACTAGGCTATAGCATCATGATAATGGTTTTATAATTCAGGAATTCAGTAAGAGATTGCTAGCATGTTTTTATCGACTATGTAAACCAACCCAAGAGCTTAATGTTCATCATCTCTTTCTCTTATTATTTTATGCTATTGTTTCTCTCTAGTTCTCAAACCAACAACAAATATTCATCTTTTATTTTTCTGTTTTAGTACTAAATATTATAATAATAAGAACACCTATCCGTTGGGTTCCATCTTTTTATTACGCGATAGATAATCATACACTTGCGATTTTCCTTATCAAAAGATATTAGATCTATCTTGATATAATTCCATTTTAATCTTTTTATAAAGATATGGATTGTAACACCGTGAATTTCCCCCAGTAATTAAATAATTATTTAATTACCTCAAGTACTGTTCAGATACGGTCGTCGGCATTGGCAATTGTTATCATCGGCCGAACTTCCAATGAGGTACTACTTACGACCGTTGATAGTAAACTGAGCTAGACCTGACCATGAGTTCAGATGAGAATAAGACATTCTCTGTAACACTCAGAATTTTCCCCAGTAACTAAATAATTATTTAATTATTCCAAGGTACTGTTCGGATCCGCTCGGCGATATCGGCAAGCGTTATTGACGAGCGAAGTACCGATGAAACACCTTTTATAGCACTTGGTAGGAAACCAAGCTAGACCTAACTTTGAGTTTGGACGAGAATAAGACGTTCTCACTATCACCATGACGTTCAGTGAAGAATTTCGTGAAGAACGATTGTAATATTGATAGGGTTTCCTCCCGGAGCCTAGGAAGGATTTTTCGCGCTAACGGAACTTTTAGCCGAAACTTCAGCAGGTGAAACAGATGACTTCGGGACCCCGACTCGAGAATCTAAAAAGCAGCAAAAGATTTCGTTTGGCGTTTCGAGACCAATTTTGTGCAAGAGATTTTTGTGAATAGTGACCCAGTGAATAGTGTGTTCGGGCAGCGGGGAGCGGACATCGAGAAAGATCAACCCGGCCCCGAATCGTGCAGGCCCGGTACTCCGAGAGCAATGAATGGCCTTGGGGCAGATATTCTCAGTAGCACTGGGATACTCATTGATGACGATCAGTGACCTGACGCACTGACGCACTGACGCGTCAGTGAGGGGAATTTTATAATAAACAAACCTAGATATTTTATTTGGAACTTTCTAAACTTAGATTTTAGTCCCTGAACTTTGAAACCTTACGGTTTTGTCCCCGATAGTAATTTTTTTTTTTACTTTAACCTTTTGCCATTCCAACTTTAGTCCCTTGGGTAAGTAAAAAGTTGAGTTTTCACCCCCATTCTTGGGCCCATAGGCCGCGGCCCACACTCCCCTTTTAGAGGGTTAATTAGTTTTTTCTCATTAACCACATCATTAAGTGAAAAGCCTTGGAGTTTAGTGAGATTTAGAGAGATAAAGAGCTAGGAAAAAACTATTCATCATCTTCTCCATCAAGCTCATGGCTGAATCCCCTTGATCATATTTTGTCCTTTTATCTTGCTCCTTTGAGGTAATATGCTCTCCTCCCCTTGATCTACATTTCTACCGATTCAAAATTTCATTTTTTTGAGTTTAAATTTTATGCAAGTGCTAGAACTTAGAAGCTACTTCATAAATGTTGTTCATACTACCATGAGCTTTGTTTTGAACCGATTGGATTTTTGATCTTTTGAGTTTTGCTTCCTTGAAGATTTTGGAGTAGGGTTTTGTTAGAGTCTCCTTTGGAAAAGTCATTCCCATGACATTAGTCTTTGAAAATCTCCAATTAGTTTTCCTGGAAGTTTAGTTTTTGAAAAATTGATTATGAGGAAAAAGTGTTTTTCAAGCTTTAAGTAATTATTTGTCATATTTTTCTTATTACCTTTGATGTGTGCAAAGTAGTTTTGGAAGAAAAATTTGTCCTTGAATTTATGTATTGTGGCCGAATTGACAAAGGGTTTGGGCACTTTGGAAAATTGATTTTCTAGCTAGCTTTTTGTAGTGTTTAAGCTTGTGTGTGAGGTTTGATGCAAAAGGAAAATTATTTCCCTAATTTTAATGTATAGGCCGAGAGCTAGAATGATGTTTCAAGGACTTGGAAAATTTATTTCCATTTGGTTTTTGAGAGTTAATGTTTAGAGGGGCTAAAATTGAACTCTTGGGTAAATTGGATTTTGGAACTTATAGTTCAAATTAGGGTTTTTACACATTCTGAAAACTTGGAGTGGAAAATGGATTTGGGAGTTATGTTTTAGTTGTGCAATTGATTTGGATAATTTAGAGAAATGTTGGGTGAAAATTTGAGAATTTTAGGGTTATAGTTGACGGCGTTCTGAGAACGACCCGACTTTAAACTGTATTGATTGATATATTAATGCAAGTCTCTGAAGGCATCTGATATGCTGGATTAGGAATTGTTTGAAGCGTGTCAATGTTGAATTTGGTTTGGATTGTGGCTTGACTATTTGGATTGTTCATTGCTTTATTAACAATTGAAAGCATGATTCTCTTTCGACATGATTATATCTACTTGTGATATGTGCAACTGCTCTACATGATTAGTATTAATTATGAAGCTATGCTAGGCCTCGTTTAAATGCGTATGAGTCCTACTTGTGTTTTGTTTTCATGTCGTGTCAAGCATGTTTTGTGAAAGTCGTCATGGTTTAGGGCTATAAAGAGTCATGGGCTACATGGCGCACCATCGGGGCGTTATACAGAGCATTCTCGTGTAAGTGGCAACTCTCGACTTACCGACTTACTCTCTAGTTCGTTCGGAGTTCGGGAGAGGGTCCCACCTGCCTACGGGAGTTGGTACATATCCGGATAAAAGTTTTCTTGTACACGAGGATGGTGTGCGTGCATATAGGAGTCCTAGGGTTTTTCCCAATTATCTGCGTCAATAATTGTACTTGCCCATGTTTCTTGCTACTTGATTGACGATGCTTATTGATGCCATTGATTTCTCTTTATATGACCTTAATTTTGGATGTGACCCTTTTCTCTGTGTTTCTTTTGGACGAATCATGTGTGTGTTTCCTCCAGACCATGCCCGGCCGACCAGTAGAGGACCCGTTCGTTGGCCTACCCTTCCTAGGGTTTGCGACCCTACACTTCATTGACAGAGACGACCCGACGTCATGGACGGTTGACCTGCCGTCTTGGCGTGTCCGGTACACGGGTCGAGTGGTTGATGACAGGACGAATCGGTTAGGAGAATCTCAAGGACGACAGATTTACCGCTTCACCTATGATTTTCCTTTACCTCCTATCTCACTCTTTGACGGAACCGACGCCTCGGTGTCTGGGACAGCCTCTATCCCGACATCCCCCATCGCTACTGCTTCTCCTGACCCTTCATCCCCCGAGGTGAAGGTGGAGACCTCTACTCCTCTATCCCCATACTACACTCCCTTTTCGATGGACCCCTTCCGGATTATACCTATGACGTATGAGGTAGTGACGACGGTCTCCACTACCATCATTGACGTGGACATTCCCGTGATCAACCTCACGGACTCTAACGGACAAGCCCCGGGCGGGGATGGTGCTGGATGGCTGGAGGGATCTGATGGCTATGTTAGAATCAAATAATTCACTGAATTACTATATTTTGATAAATAACAATTTCGCTAAGTATTTCTAACTTCTTAATAGCTTTCATGCTCAGGAATATTTGTTTACTTGGAGATGCACTGCGTGGACCTCGATAAAGCATTATCAAAAGCAGATATTCAAGTAAAGGACAGTAGAGAAATTCGTCCGGCCACTGCCTTTGTGAATCAGTCTGCCAGCTGATCACATCCACTTGAGAGAGTCCGTCCGCCTATGATGAACGTCTGGTTGATCAGTCACTGGGTGTATTTATATGAAGAATGTTGGGTTTGTAAATCAGGTCTCGTCCTTGGACTCGGCTGAGGTTTTGATGAAGACAAACACATCACAAAAAGAAGAAAGACTTCAGAAAAGAAAAGGAAGACTTCAAGAAGACTTCAAGAAAGAAAGGAACAAAAAGAAGAAAGACTTCACGAAGACTTCAGAAAAGGAAGGAAGACTTTAAGAAGACTTCAAAGAAGACTTCAGAGAAGAAAGACTTCAAGAACCGGCTCAGAACGTCAAGATCAAACATGAAGGTTATAGTTTTAAGTAAGTCTTGTCAACTTAGTGTGCTATGCTTTATTAAGGTTTAATTGCATTTGAAGGCTCATTAAAGATAAACTAATTGAGTATAATATGTTCTCACAAGTAAGACTTGGTAGGAACACTCAATTAGGGTTTAAGATGGTTAAAACTGAGTTTTGGACTATCTGTAATCGATTACAGGTTGTGTGTAATCGATTACACAGTTTGAAATTTGAATTCAAACTGCAACGACTAGTGTAATCGATTACACTAACTGATGTAATCGATTACCAGCACGACAAAAGTGCTTTTTAATGAACCAATGTGTCTCACAACGTTTGGGAAGCATTGTAATGGTTCATAGGCAACCTCTAGTGCCTAATATATGTTGTTTCACGAACCAATATGTCCTAAGTCATTTGGGAAACATTGCAATGGTTTATTAACAACCTTTAGTGCATTGGATGTGTTGTTTCATGAACCAATGCATCCCAAGTCTTTTGAGAAGCATTGCAATGGTTCATGAACAATCACTATTGCCTATAAATAGTCCATGAATACTCAGAAACAAGTATGACTTGTGCCACAACTTTCACATTCATTAGAGTCATCATTCTGAGTTCTTGTTCTCTAAATATCAAAGAACACTTATGCTGTTCAATTATTGAGAACTCAGAATTATTAAGAAGCCTTCATTGTAATTTCCTGGAGCATACAAACTAAGATCAATCCGTCTTGTCTAAAGGATTGAATCAGCCATTGTAAAGGAATCTTCTTCTTCATCTCTTGAATCGGTTTGATTCATTCACCGTGGTTTTCGGTGGTTGTAAACAGGTCCATCGTGGTATTCGATGGTTGTGAAAAAGGCTCTTTGAATTGGGTTTGATTCAAAGTCCACCGTAGGTTCGGTGATAGTGAAAAAGGTTCTTTGAATCGGGTTTGATTCAAAGTCCGCCGTAGGTTTCGGCGTCATCAATTGGTGGTTTGCCATCTGAGGTTTGACAAGAGTTCTTAGGGTTCTTGGTATAAGAACTTGTAAGGAATCTTGATCATTGTAAATCTTCACTGTGTGATTCGGTGGAGTGGTTCTTCAGAAAGTGGTTTGCTTTCTGGTATAGTGGAAAATCTCTGTGTGATCAGAGGACTGGACGTAGCCTTCTGGGTTTGAAGGTGAACCAGGATAAAATCCCTGTGTGTTCTTCTCATCCTTCATCTTTTACTTTCAAGCAATCCTCAATTCCGCTGCAATCACAACTATCGTTTCGTGATCATCATTATCTTGAAAGTAATAATTTTGATAAGGCGAAAATCGGGGCAACTCTGATTCACCCCGCCCTCTCAGGTTGCTATCTGTACTAACAGGGTTGACTAAACAACAATTCAAGACTCGTGCAAAAAGTAATATCAGGAGGTAATCGTTTGTTCAAACATGAAGATGAGCTGTCAAGCACCACTTGTCTCCTTAGAGCATTAATGGCGAAAAGGACAGAATTAAGCGCCTTATTCCCTGAGGATTCAAATCTTCTGACATTCCTTAATTCAAACTGCTTTTACGGAATTAGCGGCGTGCCTTTCTGATCATCGTATCTCCCCAACGTTCAAATTCAAATATTTTGGTAAGAACATTAATGACTCCCTTAGCTGTAATACATGAGCATTAATTGCAGAAGCTATGGATCAAGGTAAAGTGCATTACCAGACGATATCAACCTCCGTCGTTGAAGAAACATTAATTGTTTGGCAGATTGCAGCAGCAGATGCAGAAGTGTCCGTTACTCACATTCGAGCAGAAATTCAAATGGAACTATTTTGAAGATCTTCAACAAAGCTTCCATTAAACACACTACTGAAGATATAAATAGTGGACTTAGCATCAGTTTCAACTTGGCAACTTTTACACAATCAAAGCATTCAAACTTGCAAAGTTTATCATCTGCAATCAAACTGTTCTAAGCCAAACACTCAGTAATCTCAACTTATCTATTATCTGAGTCCAGTCGCCAACCAGTGTGAAGTTCTTTACAGAGTGAAAACTCTTATCCTCATCTCACACAAACCCTTCAGAGAACCAACTTGTTTATTATCT
The DNA here is from genome assembly GCA_030819835.1 of Acmispon strigosus. Classification (NCBI taxonomy): domain Eukaryota; kingdom Viridiplantae; phylum Streptophyta; class Magnoliopsida; order Fabales; family Fabaceae; genus Acmispon; species Acmispon strigosus. The sequence goes on along the minus strand of JAUAMA010000004.1, from coordinate 12,499,927 downwards.
CTGTATCCTGTTCTTCCCATTTGCTACCCACTCTTACTGAAGAGATTTTGTAGAAACCAATTCTTCTTGTAAAAGAACTGGGAGGACTCCTGTCTAACACTCGAAAAGGAGAAGTCCTGCTAGAATACTTGTAAATGAGTAGTCCTTAGAATATTGGGAGAAGTACCTGAGAACACTTGTACTATTTTGATAAAATAGTGAAAATCTTGGTTAAGCCAAGGACTGGACGTAGCCCTGTCGATTAAGGGGGTGAACCAGGATAAACATCGTGTGTGCTTTATTGTTCAGTTGTAGAATAATTTCTGCTGAACTTCTTTAACAAACGTTTTTGAACTTATAACTGTTATTTCACGAAAAGAAGTTTAAAAAAACCACACACACAATTCAAACCCCCATTTCATGCTCGACTAGTTGCATTATTTCATGAACCAATGTGTCTCAAAACATTTGGGAAGCATTGTGTTGGTTCATGGATGATCTCTTATGCCTATAAATAGTCAATTAAGTCTCAAAAACGAAACACATATGACATAGGCCAAAATACACTTGAACAACACTTTCATATACAATTAAAACCTTTGTTCTACAACTTTCAAGAGCCTATATTCTGAGTTTCTTGTTCTTCGTTGTCAAAAGAATACTTATGCTGTTCAACTATTGAAGAACTCAGAATAAGAAAGAACCTTCATATGATAAGTGCCTAAAAGCATAACTTCTATATTCAATCTGTTCTATGTTAGAGGATTGAGTCAGCCGTGTAGAAATTCTTCTTCATCTTCATTCTGGTTGAGTGAAAGATTCACCGTAGGGTTCGGTGAAGGTTGGTTGTCTGAAAGTGGTGTGCTTTCAGGTTCTGAAAGTGGTGTGCTTTCAGGTTGTTGATAGAAATTCTTGAAGTTCTTGGTGTAAGAACTTGTAAGAAGTTTTTATCAATAGTGGAAAAATCCTCATGGGGTTCTTGAGGGGCTGGACGTAGCCTTCTGTGGTTGAAGGTGAACCAGGATAAATTCCATGTCTGATTTCTCCTAACCCTCATCTTTTACTTTCAAGCAACATTTATTTCCGCTGCAATCACAATCATCATTTGTGAATACCTTTATCTTGAAAGTAACAAGTTTTGTCAAGGAAAAAAATGTGCAAACCTGATTCACCCCCCTCTCAGGTTACTATCTATACTTACATGAAACTATTTTATGTTTATGATGAAGAAATTGATAGTGTTGTGATGCATGCTGGAATTGATATTTGATGATTATAAGATATTTGGATTTGGGAATTGTGATTATGATATATTGATGAAGATGATGTTGAGGTGAACTTGATTATGTTATGTTGATATTGCATGCGGATTGTTGTTCCATGTTGATGATGAATATTGATGACTGGATTTTATATGATATTTTTAGGGTCTTTTTAGTCTTTTTATTTTGTTACTTTTGAGTCTCATATAGGATTTTTATTATTTTTATATAAATTTTATATTTATTTTTAATTTTGCATATAGATTAGCTTTTATTTGGTTTTTAAACTTTATTTTATATTTTTAGGAATTTTTATGGTTATTTTTATATTTTTAAGAAAATTGGTAGAATTATCATTTTTGTCTAGGGACCAATTTGTAAGTTTCAGGAAAAGGAAGGACCAAAGTGCAAAAGTTCAAGAGTAGAGGATGAAAAGTGAAGTTTCAAGGACTTGAAGGATTGGAAATGAAGTGCTAACAAAGAGAGGACCAAAAGTGAAAAAGAAGAATATGAATCAACACTCTCTAAATTAGCACATGGAAAATAAGGCTTGCAGGATTGATGGTAGTGGGAAGGAGGTTTCAGAAGTAAAGAGGGGCTGAGTGGAGGCCATTGAAGACATTGAAAACCCACTACCATGAAGGAAAGCAAAGCTTGAAGATGAATAAGCAGACGACCCAACGCTCAAGCGTTGGACCTCTGACTAGGATCAAAGTAGGAAAGTGCACCCAGCGCTCAAGCGTTGGACAGCCAGTGCTCAAGCGCTGGGCCTCTGTCTAAACGTGGGAATTTAATTGCACCCAACGCCCAAGCGTTGGGATCCCAGCGCTCAAGCGCTGGAGGACAGAATTTTACTATAAATAGGTGTAAACACCCCAATTTTTCCTTAATTTTTGATAATTTAGTAGTATTTTAGCTAAAAATCCAAAAAAAGTAAAAATCATGAAAAAAGCATAAAAATTGTGAAAATCCATAAAAATGGTAAAAATCTAGAAAAATACCAAAAAATACAAAATACAAAAAAATTCTTAATCCAATGAGTTTAGATTTTAGTTTAATTTTATTTTGTTGTGTTTAGTTTTTTTAAATCGTAATGTGTTAGTCCTTGTAAAGAAAAAACCATACACAAAAGTGGCCCATCAGATATAAAAAAAAGAGACAAGCAGAAGGGCCCAATTCGAAAACAAGAAGGAAGAAAAAAAGACCAGCAGAGCTAAAGGGTGTAATCGTCATTTCGACCCGCTCTAACCCTAGTTCCATGCTATTTATCTGAACAAGATCCCATCAGTAGAGGGGAGAAAAAACACTATTCATTCAAAAACCCTAGCAGCCACTCCCTTCATTCTCCTTCTCAACTCAAAACCCTAATCCTCCACTCCATACTCAGCCGCCACCTATCAAACCTTCACTCTCCCTCAGTTCCGTTCTAAACTCCAGCGCCGCCGACTTCTTTCTCCCTCAAATCCTCGACCTCGACCACTCCTCTTCTCCTCCACCGTCGACCTTCTCTTCCTCGCCGCTCTCCACTCCATCAACCTTCATCCCTCACTTGAAATCGTCCTCTTCTCCTCACCACCAAACACAAACCGTAACCACCACACCAACCTTCGCTCCACCTTTTTCCTCCCAATCCTCTGTAACCGCTTCACTGTCTTCATCACCACCAAAACCCGAACCTCAGCCCCTGAAATCTCCATCCACTGTCGACCTGTTCTTCGCGCCGCCGTCAGGAGCTCTCTCTTGCCCTTCGTCCGCCGCTCGAACGACCACGCGCCGTCTTCCTGTGTCTGCGCCGCCCTTTCCTCTGCACAGTCATCCATCGCCATCATCATTGCCGTCGAGTCTAAGCCACTGCCTTCGTGTTCATCGTACTCCGGTTACAGAGTCTTCTTAGGTTTGTCTATTTTATTTTTTTGCCTTGGTTTTGCTATCCCCTAACCTCTGTCAAATGTTTTGCTAAAGGTCCCATTATCATTCTATGGGTTTGTTGATCTTTCGTTAGCTTCTGATGGATTTCTTGTCTGCTGCTTTTGTTTTGGTTCAGTTTTAAATGTCTGGTTTTTCCCTTTTGTTGTTCACTGCTGTGTGTTTTCGTATTTGATTCTGAATGTTATTCTGCTGCGTGTTGGCCTAAAGTTGTTTGCGGAATTTGTGGCTTTTCTTTCTGATGACTATTTGATAAGGTTCCTTTGGTTTTACATGCTTAATTTGTCTTGCTGCCATGTTTAAGTTTCTATTCTTATGAGTTATCCATGCTAGATTTGTAGACTGTGAGTTTGGGATTGTAATCTTGGAAAAAACTATGTTAAATTTTCATCCCCTAGCTCTGTGAATGATTGCTGGTTCTGTGAAGGAGGTTCTGCGAATGTTTGTGTGTTCAAGTTACTTTCTTGAAGCTGTTTTTTCTGAAAATATTAATGCTTTCTTTTGTTTAATCAATTCTGTGATGTAAAGTTTCTTCTTTGGTAAATTTAATCATGGGCCAGAACTTCAAAGTGTTAAAGTTTTGCTAAGGTTCCTTGCTTTCCTTAATCTGGTGATGATAAAGATGGTTTCAACTCCTTTGATGACAAAGTTCTGACTTGAACATGCTGAAACTCTTATGTTAATCCGGTTGAAGGTTCCTACTTTAAATTAGATAATGTTAAGGTTTCTTCCTTTTTTTTGAGTTTAGAGTTCTTATTTTGTGAATCTTGACATGGTTCTGAATTTCAAAGTATTAAAACTCCTGGCTTTCCTTAATCCAGTGTTGTTAAAGCTGATTTTAATCTCTTGCTTAACTGGGTGATGTCAATTTTTTTTTTAACTCGATGATGTTGAAACTTGTCCTATTAATCTAGTTAAGGTTCAGTTATACTAAAGTTCCGTCCTTTGTGCTTTTTTTTTCCACTTTTTCTAAGCTGAATAAATGAATGATAGATGAATGGTGAATGATGATGAATATATGGCAATGTGTGGCAGGGATCGGAATGAGCAATGTGATTTTTTTTTATGAATTAATTTGTTGAACCATGGGCAAAACTTTGATCTGTTTCATTTCGCTTGTTGTGATGTATATAGTAGGCTCTCACTTTCGAATGCGGAATGCTTTGATAATGTGATTTATTTTTGCAACTCTTTTTAATCTTTTGGGAAATACATGAGCAGAATCACATCTGACCTGTATGCATGAGCGGAATCACATCCGACTTGCGCCCTCTTTCTTTAAAAAAAAGATGACAAACCTACTAATAATGCGATCGTTCTTCATCCTTTTGGGAAATACATGAGCAGAATCACATCTGACTTGTATGCATGAGCGGAATTACATTCGACTTGCACCCCAATTCTTTTTAAAAAAAGACAAATCCAACCCTCTTTGGTTAGTGGGGAAGTACATGAGCGGGATGACACCCAACTTGTATACATGAGCGAAATCACATTCGACTTGCACCTCTGACCCTTTTAAAAAAGAAGGCAAAAATGTTTCAGTAAAATGCAATTCAACTTTTTTTTTAATCTTTTGGGAAACACATGAGCAGAATTACATCTGACTTATATGCATGAGCGGAATTACATTCGACTTGCACCCCTATTCTTTTTTAAAAACGACAAATCCAACCCTCTTTGGTTAGTGGGGAAATACATGAGCGGGATTGCACCCGACTTGTATGCATGAGAGAAATCACGTTCGACTTTCACCTCCGACCCTTTTTTATAACGCGATTCAACCTTTTTTTAATCTTTTGGTAAATACATGAACATAATTACATATGACTTGTATGTATGAGCGGAATGACATTCGACTGCACCCCAATTTTTTTTTTAAAAAACGACAAATCCAACCCTCTTTGGTTAGTGGGGAAGTACATGAGCGGGATTACACCCGACTTGTATGCATGAGCGAAATCACATTCGACTTGCACCTCCGACCTTTTTTTTTATAACGCGATTCAACCTTTTTTTAATCTTTTAGGAAATACATGAGCAGAATTACATCTGACTTGTATGCATGAGCTGAATTACATCCAACTTGTGCCCCATTTCTTTTTCTCGAAAAAACAACAAATGTACTAATACTGCAGTTCAATCTTGCAACTCTTTTAAATCCTTTGGGGAATACATGAGTAGAATTACATCTGACTTGTATGCATGAACAAAACTACGTTCGTCTTGCGCCCATTTTAAACAAGAAACAATCGAATTCAAATAAGACATTAAAGAACTACGTAAGCCTTGACGCCTCTTTGGAGGGTACGTAGGACAGGTTAAGTCTCGACAGACGCTTCAAAATAAAAATAAAAATCGTGTTCATAAGCCAACTTTTCTTTAAAACCATGAATAGTAATATCTTTTAACGGGGTAATTCAATATTTTTTTAAATAATTAAAACATGCACCAAACAATTAAAAGTTACCGTCTTAAGACGGATGAATTAGGGGTGTTGTGGGGTTCATTCTCCACCCTTCCCTATGAATAAATAGACTCCTGAACCTAACTTTGGTTTGTATGCTTCAAATTGCTTAAAAATGGGTTTTCCAATGTTTTCCCAAACCAAATAAATATTGGTGGCGATTCTTTTTGTTAGAACTTTTAGTTTTAAGGCACGGCCGTTACAATAGGGACCTTTGCTTCACTTGTAAAACACACCTTTTCAGAATACAACAAGTATTCTTCTTTCCTCCTTAAGAGCATTGTTCCTTGGAATTGTGGGAAGCCATTCTTGAGCTCCTAGTCCAGGGTAATTAGATGTTTCTTTTAGCCATGCTTGGCTAATTCTTTTAAGTATCTTGGGTTGTTTTAGTTTGTAATTTATGCTTTAGTTTTCTTCTTCTTATTTCTGAATAATATTGCTATAAGTTCATGGTTTACTTCCTTGTTCTTTATTTTATCTTGATGTACACAAGAGTTCTTGCTTATTGCTTATAACAATGGAAATTGGTAAGTAGTAAGGGAAATAGGACTTACAAGAAGCTATATGATATATCACTAAGGAATTAGGATAGACTTAGCTTTATGTTGGCCTGAATTCATTCTTCATCTTCTTCTTGGTTTTTTTCTAAATTGCAAGGAATTGAATTTAGTAATTAGGAAGGAAGTTCTACATTTGTAAGGAATTAATTTGTAGAAACCATAGGCTATATCATCATGAACTTGGTTCTAAAATTCAGAAATTAAGTAGGAGTTTACTAGCATATTTAATAAGCTATATAATTCAACCCAAGTACTTAAATCTCATCATCATCTTTTATCTATTTTATTCTATGCTTTTTCTTGTTCTTGTTCTAAAAACCAAATCCAAAATATATCTTTTTATTTTTCTGCTTAAGCTCTAAACAAGTTAATAATGGGACACCTATCCCTGTGGGAACGGTATCTTTTGTATTACGCGATAATCAACCGTACACTTGCGATTTGGCTATCAAGGTTTTGGCGCCATTGCCGGGGATAGGTTTTAAGTCTTGTTATTAAATTGTTTAGAGCTTTTTGTTTTTCTTTTTATATGAACTGGTGCTGCTAATTCTGTTTGCTGAGTATTGTCAGGTATAGCAATGGCTGAAACATTCGAACAAAGGGAGGCGAAAATCCGGGCAAACCTTGAAAAGGAATATGAGAAGAAGAAGTAGGATGTCTTCACTCTAATTGACGAGTTTTACTCCGAATTAGATTGCAAGCGCAAAACCGGATTTTTGCCAAGTTCTGAGCAGGAATGTAAGGCTAGGGAGATTCTACAAAGAAGAATACAAAGCATTCTGAGGAGGCAGCCCGGGGATGAGCAACAACCGCCCGTTCATGAAAATGAACTAGTGGTTCAAAGAGAGGAGGTGAAAGAAACCTCCATTGTAGAATTTGTCTTTGAAGACAAATTGGAGGTGGAGGAAGAAGATGTTAGAACAGATAGCAACCTGAGAGGGGGGGGGGGGTGAATAAGAGTTGCCCTGATTTTCGCCTTATTGAAAATGTTACTTTCAAGATAATGATGATCACGACACGATAGTTGTGATTGCAGCGGAATTAAGCGTTGCTTGAAAGTAAAGATGAAGGATAGAAGAATTCACACACAGAGTTTTATCCTGGTTCACCTTCTATCCACCGAAGGCTACGTCCAGTCCCTCAAGAAAACCCCTTGAGGATTTTTCCACTATTGATAAAAATCTCTTACAAGTTCTTAACCCAAGGACCCTAAGAATTTCTATCAATTTCCTGTGAAAGCAAACCACTTTCCACAGCCCCTGAAAGCAAACCACTTTCAGTTCCTGAAGGCAAACCACCCTCAGACCTTGAAGGCTAAACCACCTTCAATCAACACCCTGATAATATTTCACTTTCAGTTCCAACAACCCTTCACCGAATACCACGGTGAATACTCAATCTTACAGAAAGAGATGAAGAAGAGTTTACGATTGGCTGTATCAATCCTTTAACATACGAGTGGATTGATCATGAGAATTTATGCTTTAAGGCTTTTAAGCATAATATGATTCTGAGTTCCTCAAGATATGAACAACTAAAGTGTTCTTATAAACATGAAGATCATGAACTCAGAATTTAGGCTCTTGAAGGTTTAAGTTCTTAAAGATGAACTAATTTTGACAAAGCTTTGGCCTAATGTTGTATTCTCATGTGTTATTGTGTTCTGGACTCAAATGGACTTTATATAGGCAAGGGAAACGTCCTTGAACCATCACAACCCTTTCCAAAAGGTTTGGGACACAATGGTCCATGAAAAGATGCAACTTTACGTTCTGGTAATCGATTACATCACTTAGTGTAATCGATTACACTAATAGCCGTTTCAGTTTGAATTTCAAATTCAAACATGTAATCGATTACAAGCAATGAGTAACCGATTACTTGCCTAGGTGTAATCAATTACCAGAAGGCTGAAATCGATTACACTAAAGTTCAAGTTCCAGAAACTTGATCCTAAATCATCTCGTATATCGTTTTTCACTAACACCAAGCCACCATTATAAAGGGCATCAACTCACAATATAAGCAGCATGTCATATGGTCAATACAATTCCAGAATAGTTTCTCAAATCACCACAGTAGAATTCACAAGAGACAACATATAAAAACAATCACAATCAACATAAAGAATTCCTAAGAAAACGAGTTACCCTTACCTCCGAGAGGGTTGCATGCAAGTGTTTCCAAACCTTGTAAGACAAACAAACATACATACATTCATCAACAAACATGGAAAAAGGTCGGAAAACAACTCATATGAATTATAGACCAAAGAAGCAAAAACAACAATTTGCTGTCAGGGGCCTAGCGCCCAAGCGTTGGGTTCCAACGCTCACGCGTTGGGTCCCTGTCTGGAAACACGTACTGGGCAAAATTCTAACGCCCAGGCGTTGGGGTACAGCGCTCATGCGTTGGCTCCCTACCAGAAACCCTAAAAATCAAGTTTTTCACCCGAAACTCAATTTTTAACCAATTCCTTTCAAAACTTAAATTCTTCCATGTTTAGAACCTATATTATAACCTAAAAAATAAGTTTTCTACCCATAAAATCAAAGGTTTCCAATTTCTCAAAATCATTTGTTCATGGAGATAGCTAGGTGTTGAACCGAAAGAACGGAAATGGAATACCAACCTTGTTTGAGAGAGTTGATCAAGCTTGAGTGTAGCACGACCCTAGCCCCTTCCAGAATGTAGTGGAATCGAGCTTGATGAAAATCAAAGGTTGGAATCAAAAACCAAATAGCTCTAGAGGAAGGCAAGAATTGTTACTAGAAAAACTCAAAATTTGGAAGTTTTGGTCTCTTACCGATTGAACCGACACCACGAACTTTGAAGGGATTGAGTGTGGGGTTTGAGCACCACGAAAAATGGAGGGATTCAGAGCTTGATCACCACCAAGAAGAAGGAGAGGTTCGACCAAGCAACACAAAATTCCAGCAGCACTTCGGAAACACAGAATAAAGGGTTCTAGGCCTTTTTCGGAAAATCTTTGAGTGGAGGAGCAAGAGAAGGTTAGCAATTCTTTAAGGTTGAAGGTTTCAGCAATGAGAGGGTGATAGGGAGAAGGAAAGACACGACCAAGATTCCATCATTTGGAATATTTTCCCTAATGGCACATTAAAGCAAATGACAAAGCATTAAACCTCCTTCATGGCACATTACTCACATGTTTTGGCTTTCAAAATTCAAAATGGAGTTTTGGCACATGTTTAATTCTCCATTCAGCTTCATGGTGAGGGAGAGAGAGCCGTCCCCACCTCCTTCCTTAGCCTTAATACACATTAAAACTCCTTTAAAACCCTAGACAAGCCATTAACCACTCCTAATCCTCCTTTAATGCCTATAATCCTCACATTAAGCCTTATTTAAATGCTCTTTACTCCTCTTTGATCTGAATTTCGAAATTTGAAAATGAATTTGATGAGTCACACAAAAAACTAAAATAAAAACAAAACCTTCTTCATCAAGGTTCGAACCCAATACTTGCCAATCAAACGCTTAAGCCTCAACCGCTAAGCCACAACTCTTCTTGTTGCAATTCAAGCAAAGTAATTGAAATATTCTCAAGGTAAGCAATCATGCTCTAGACAAGATTAAATAACTCAAGACTAACATCACATTAATTAACTCAAGGGTTAATTTACAAACGAAAGAAGTCCGAGGACTAGAAAACAATTACAACCAAGTTCAGGGACTAAAATGTAATTACAATAAATTAGGGGTCTTACAATACCACCCCCCTAAAAAGAGTTTCGTCCCCGAAACTACACGTCAAGAAAACAACTCGGGATACTGCTCCCGCATCTTCTCCTCGAGCTCCCAAGTAGCGTCGCCCGTAGTCTGATTCCAAATCACCTTCACAAGCGAAATCTGCTTGTTTTTCAGCTGCTTAATTCTACGGTCGGCGATACTCACCGGCGGAACTTCAATGGTCAAATTATCCTTCAGCTGAATTTCATCCTGAGCAATAACATGTGAAGGATCGGGAATGTACTTCCGCAATTGCGATACATGTAGCACATCATGAATCTTAGATAGAAAGGGTGGCAAGGTAATGCGATACGCCACCGGTCCAACCCTTTCAATGATCTGGTAAGGTCCGATAAATTTCGGCGTCAACTTCTTCGATTTTATCGCCCTACCGACTCCAGTAGTTGGGGTTACCCGGAGAAATACATGTTCCCCCGGCGCAAACTCCAAATCCCTTCGCCGGTTGTCCAAGTAGCTTTTCTGTCTACTCTGAGACGCCTTCATTTTCTCCCTGATCTGCTTAACCTTCTCCGTCGTCTGTTGGACAAGCTCTGGTCCAACTAGCAAATGTTCCCCATCCTGGAACCAACACAGAGGGGTCCTACATCTCCTTCCGTACAAAGCCTCGTACGGTGCCATCCCAATGCTAGCATGAAAACTGTTATTGTAAGTAAACTCGATCAAAGGTAACAGTTCATCCCAGCTCCCTTGATTATCTAACACACAGGCACGTAGAAGATCCTCCAAAGACTGAATCGTCCGTTCAGTCTGACCATCCGTCTGCGGATGATATGTAGAACTCAAACTCAGTTTCGACCCAAGGGCTCCCTGCAGGGCCTTCCAGAAGTGAGAAGTGAACTTCGGATCCCTGTCGGAAAAAATGGTTGAAGGAACTCCATGTAATCGCACAATCTCAGCAATATACACTTCAGCAAGCTGTTCCACCTTATAGGTGGTCTTAACAGGTAGAAAGTGAGCGGATTTTGTCAAACGGTCAACGATTACCCAGATGGAATCAAATCTCTTCCGAGTGAGTGGTAAAACAACTACAAAATCCATAGATATACTATCCCATTTCCACTCCGGAACCTCGAGAGATTGCATCAACCCAGCCAAAAGTCACACTTAGCCGCATTCGCGAAAAGAGCCTTCTCGCGAAGAATGGACAACACTTGGCGCAAGTGTTCTTCGTGCTCTTCTCTACTCCTCGAATAGATCAGGATATCGTCAAAAAAAAAAAGACCGCGAACCTGTAGAAAACAGGTTGTAAAACCATACACACCAATCACAGGATCAAACAACAAAACACAAATACACACCTGTCAAGGAAGGAATTAAAGATTCTGTTCATGTAATCCATGAACACCGCTGGTGCATTCGTAACCCCAAAAGGCATCACTACATACTCGTAGTGTCCATAACGTGTACGAAAAGCCGTCTTCTGAATGTCTGCTTCCTTGACTCGAATCTGGTGATAACTAGATCGCAGATCGATCTTCGAGAAAATTGCCGCTCCTCGAAGCTGGTCCATCAAGTTGTCAATCCTCGGCAAAGGATAACGATTCTTTATTGTCACTTTATTCAGCTGTTGGTAATCCACGCAGAGTCGGGATCTTCCGTCCTTCTTCTTGACAAGTAGCACAGGCGCTCCCCACGAAGACACGCTAGGTCGAATAAATACTTTCCCCATGAGATCATCCAACTGGCTTTTCAACTTCGCAAGCTCCGCTGGTGCCATACGATATGGTGCAATAGAGATCGGTCCGGTTCCAGGAACCAAATCGATCGAGAACTCGGTATCACGAACAGGGGGTATTCCTGGGACGTCTTTAGGAAATACGTCTGCAAAATCACGAACAATGGAAATATCCTGTACGCCGTCTGTCGTTGATTCACCAACGCTGGTCGCTAGCAAGACCTTCAAAGCTCCTCTTTTCAGGGAGGACTTCGGAAGATAAGAGTCCAAAAATTCGGACATCTTCAAGTCTGGAATTATAACTTCTTTATTGGCACAGTCCAAAAGTATATGGTGATGGGATAACCAATCCATGCCAATGATTACGTCCAAATGTTTGAGGGGTAAGCAAATTAGATTTGCGACGAACTTTCTATCCCGAAACATCAATGGACAGTTCAAATAAACAAAAGTTGCAGTTAAACTTCTGGCAGCAGGGATAGATACCACCAAGTCGAAAGGCAACTCCGACACAAGCAACCCTAACTTTGACACACAATCCACAGCAATAAAAGAATGAGTAGCACCAGAATAAAAAAGAACAGTAAGAGAAATACCAGCAACTTCGCAGCGATCCTGGATCAATTGTTAGAACAGATAGCAACCTGAGAGGGGGGGGGGGGGGTGAATCAGAGTTGCCCTGATTTTCGCCTTATTGAAATTATTACTTTCAAGATAATGATGATCACGAAACGGTAGTTGTGATTGCAGCGGAATTGAGCGTTGCTTGAAAGTAAAGATGAAGGATATAAGAATTCACACACACAAAATTTTATCCTGGTTCACCTTCTATCCACCGAAGGCTACGTCCAGTCCCTCAAGAAAATCCCTTGAGGATTTTTCCACTATTGATAAAAATCTCTTACAAGTTCTTACACCAAGGACCCTAAGAATTCCTATCAATTTCCTGTGAAAGTATACCACTTTCCACAGCCCCTGAAAGCAAACCACTTTCAGTTCCTTAAGGCAAACCACCCTCAGACCTTGAAGGCTAAACCACTTTCAATCAACACCCTGAAAGTGTACCACTTTCAGTACCAACAACCCTTCACCGAGATCCACAGCGAATACTCAATTTTACAGAAAGAGATGAAGAAGAGTTTACAATTGGCTGAATCAATCCTTTAACATACAAGTGGATTGATCATGAGAATTTATGCTTTAAGGCTTTTAAGTATAACACGATTCTGAGTTCCTCAAGATATGAACAACTTAAAGTTTTCTTATAAACATGAAGATCATGAACTCAGAATTTAGGCTCTTGAAAGTTTAAGTTCTAAAGAACTTAATGAACTAATTTTGACAAAGCTTTGGCATAATGTTGTATTCTCATGTGTTGTGTGTTGTGTCTTGTGTTCTGGACTCAAATGGACTTTATATAGGCAAGGGAAACGTCCTTGAACCAATGCAACCTTTCCCAAAAGGTTTGAGACACAATGGTTCATGAAAAGATGCAACTTTTCGTGCTGGTAATCGATTACATCATCTAGTGTAATCGATTACACTAATAGCCGTTTTAGTTTGAATTTCAAATTCAAACATGTAATCGATTACAAGCAAGTGGTAATAGATTACTTGCCTAGGTGTAATCGATTACCAGAAAGCTGCAATCGATTACACTGAAGTCCATCTTCCAGAAACTTGAACCTTTGAGATCGGCTTAAGGTTTTCTACTTCTTTTAAGTTATGAAAACATTAAGTTGATTAGTTTAGGTGTTTTAAAGAGCCTTTATGCTTTAATAGACCTTTAGAAGCATAACTCACCTAAACTAGGACTTCTAGGTATTTGATAAACTTTGTAGCGCTGTTTCCTCTAAGTCTTCTTTTCTTCTTTTTGTCATTGAGTTTGTCGTCATCAAAACTTCATCCAGGGTCAAGAGCAAGACCTTCTTCATAATCTCCCCCTTTTTGATGATGGCAAACACATTCTTGATACTTGAAGATCATATATGTATTTCTGTTGAAAAACTCCCCTTGTTTGATGTAATCCAGTATTTCTCCCCCTTTCTAATTCACTTGTTGAATTCCTGCATATAATCTTTAAGAGACACAGAACCTTTCTCCCCCTTTTGACTTCATCAAAAAGAAGAAAAGGCCAAAAACAGGCATACGCCCATACAAGTATATATGTCGAAATAAAGCAAGGGTATGGGGGTAAAGATGTAAAACAATGATGAACCATAATCATCCAAATATAGCAAATAAAAGAAAACATCCAACAGTGCAAAGAAGAGTTTTAGACTATGCTATTACAAACCAAATAAGATAGTATGTCTAAGGAAAGCATAAAAAGAATTAGAACTCATCAAAATCCTCAGACGAGTCAGGAGAGTCATGAGTAGAGGGAGCCATGCGATCGACACGAAGACTGAGGCGATCCATATCAGCACGGAGAGTGGTGTACATGGACTCGACCCGACCTTCCATGTGATTGAACCTCTGATCAAAGTGTGTCCTCATATCAGCCAAATGAGAGAGGATGAGTTGAGTAGAGGCATCAGCATCCGCAGAGGACGAAGGACCACTCTCACAGGATGGTGGACAGAAAGCAGCAGGGGCAGGAGCCTGGGTGATGTCAGGACCCAAATCTGATTTGTGCCTGAAAGTACCATCAATATCTCTGAAAATCCCCATCTTGTTCAGAATTTCCATTACAATCCTCTGAGATTTAGCATCCATGACCTGTGCACACTTTCCATGCGTAGAAATTCCAAAGTTCTTCAGAATAAGAGTAATCACAGGAGCATAAGGAAGAGGACCAGTTCTGTCCTTGTGAAGCAGCATGTGAATCATGACCAGATAAGCCCAACTAATTGCTTCATTATGCTTCAGACCATATATGATTTGTAACTCCAAATCACTAATCTGAGCATGGTTAGAGGTCTGAGGGAGGCGAGAAAGTGAGAGAGAGATGAATCGAGTTTTCTCATCAGAAGTTGGAAGGAGGCGAGAAAGATTCAAGGGATGAGGAGGATGAAGGGCCGAAGATAGGAAGGAGGAGGAAGACATGGTTAATTCACGGTTTCAAGGATGATTGGATTTTGGAAGGCATATTCGATCAACACTTAATGCGTGGATTATATAACTCCCGCGTGTAATCGATTACGACAGTTGGGTAATCGATTACAGGCCAGTTTTCCTGAATTCGAATTTTAAAAAGATGGAGGGAAATTTGAAATTCTGGCAGTTTTTCGAGCAGGTAATCGATTATAGCAGTTATGGTAATCGATTACTTAGAGATTTCTAACAGGCACGAGGACTAAGAGCAGAGATAATCGATTACAGGACCTATGGTAATCGATTACTAGGACATTTTTATAAGTTCTAACCTAAAAATGCCTATGTAACACATTTCCAAATGAACACTTAAGCACATAATCAATTTAAATACATATAATCATATAATATCATAGAGATTATGCAAATAACATGTTACTTTAAATGTCATGCTCATCTAATATGCCTAATTCTCTTCTAATCTTAAAGAATGAGTCTTTAGGAAGAGGTTTAGTAAAAATATCAGCTAATTGATTATGTGTATCTATAAATGAAATCTCAATGTCCTTTCCCATGACATGATCTCGAGATGTCTTATACCAATATGCTTAGTTCGAGAATGCATGATAGGGTTTTTAGTGAGATTAATGGCACTTGTGTTATCACATTTGATTGGAATGCAGCCCAGCTCTAAGCCATAATCTTTGAGTTGTTGTTTGAGCCATAGAGTTTGTGCACAACAACTTCCTGCAGCAATGTATTCTGCTTCAGCAGTACTTAGAGCAACACATGCTTGTTTCTTGCAAGACCAAGAAACAAGGGCATTTCCTAACAAGTGACAAGTACCACTAGTACTTTTCCTTTCAGTTTTGCATCCAGCATAATCAGAATCAGAATATCCAATCAAATCACAAACACTCCCTTTGGGATACCACAAACCAACATTTGTAGTTCCTCTCAAATATTTGAAAATCCGTTTGACTAAACTCAAATGTGATTCCCTAGGAGATGCTTGATATCTAGCACATAGACACACGCTAAACATAGTATCAGGTCTACTTGCAGTTAAGTATAGAAGAGATCCGATCATACCTCTGTATTTGGTAATGTCTACTTGAACACCGGATTCATCTTGATCTAGATATGTGTTAGACCCCATTGGTGTGGCTATGGCTTTGCAATCATCCAAATCATATTTCTTTAATAATTCCTTGCAAAATTTTGATTGATTGATGAATATTCCATCATGTGATTGCTTGATTTGCAATCCTAGAAAGAAATTTAATTGCCCCATCATGGACATCTCAAATTCTTCTTGCATCATGTTAGAGAAATCCTTACATAGAGATTCGTTAGTTGCACCAAAAATAATATCATCACCATATATTTGAACTAATAAGGTATTACCTTTGGTTTTCTTGATAAACAAGGTTGTGTCGGCCTTACCCTTTTGGAATCCTTTCTCACAAAGGAATGTGCTTAGTCTATCATACCATGCATGAGGGGCTTGCTTAAGACCATAAAGTGCCTTCTTTAATCTGAAGACATGTGAAGGAAACTTGGGATCTTCAAATCCTGGAGGTTGCTTCACATAGACTTCTTCTTGAATGTATCCGTTCAGGAAAGCACTTTTGACATCCATTTGATATAATGGGAAATTTAGAGAGCAAACATACGCCAACAGAAGTCTTATGGCTTCCAACCTTGCTACTGGTGCATAGGTTTCATCAAAATCTATGCCTTCTTCTTGATTATAACCTTGTGCGACTAACCTTGCTTTGTTCCTAACTATGATACCATTTTCATCTAACTTGTTTCTGAAAACCCACTTTGTACCAATGACATGCTTGTCTGTGGGTTTTGGAACAAGTTCCCAAACTTGATTCCTTTCAAATTGGTTTAATTCTTCATGCATTGCCACAATCCAATACTCATCTTCCAGAGCATCATTTACTTTTGAGGGTTCTATTTGAGAGACAAAGGCCATATTCAAAACAGAATCATTTAAGCGTAGCCTTGTAGAAACGCCTCTAGAAATATCACCAATGATATTATCAACTGGATGATCCCTATGGATTCTCAATTCCTTTGGTAGTTGATAAGTGTTATCTTCAATGTGCTCTTCTTGTATTGGATTTTGATCTCTTTCCTTTTGAGAGTCTTCATTGATAATGATATTTTCTTCTTCATTATCTGGAAGATTGACTGTATCTTCTATTGAAGATTTAGACTCGTCAAATGAAACATGAATGGATTCTTCCACAGATAGAGTTTTCTTGTTAAAGACTCTATATGCTTTGCTTGTTAGAGAATAACCAAGGAATATACCTTCATCAGATTTTTCATCAAACTTACCAAGGTTTTCCTTTCCATTATTCAAGACAAAGCATTTGGATCCAAAAGCATGTGGATGAGAGATATTTGGTTTCCTTCCTTTGTAGAGTTCATAGGGGGTTTTCTTCAGAATTGGTCTAATAAGAACTCTATTGGAAACATAGCAAGCAGTACTTACAGCATCAGCCCAGAAATATTTAAGAAGGCTTGATTCACTTAGCATGGTTCTTGCTAATTCTTCAAGTAATCTGTTCTTCCTTTCTACAACACCATTTTGTTGTGGTGTTCTCGGAGTAGAGAAATTATGTGATATTCCATTTTCATCACATAGTTCTTGAAATTGATGATTTTGAAATTCTCCACCATGATCACTTCTAATAGAAGAGATCTTTAAAGACTTCTCATTTTGAACTAGCCTTGCATATCTCTTAAATGCGTTAAAGGCTTCATTCTTATGAGGCAAAAATAATGTCCATGTAAATCTAGAGAAATCATCAACAATAACAAGTGCATAGAAATTATCTCCGAGGCTTTTTGTTCTTGAAGGTCCGAACAAATCCATATGTAGCAATTGAAGGGGCCTTGAAGTCGAAACTATGTTCTTTGGTTTGAAAGACGTTCTGGTTTGCTTCCATTTTTGACATGCATCACAAAGCTTGTCTTTCTCGAATCTTATTTTTGGAAGCCCAACAACTAGATCATACTTGACTAGTTTGTTTAAATGATCTATGTGTATATGAGCAAGTCTTCTATGCCATAGCCATGAATCACTATTGTTCTTGGCCAAAAGACATCTTACATTTCGTGGAATTTCTTCCAAGGAGATCATGAAGACTTTATTGACTTTATAACCAGAAAACTTAACTTCTTTAGTTTTCACATCTTTTACTACACATATATCATCAATGAAACCAACTTTCAAACCTTTATCACATAGTTGACTGATACTCAGAAGATTATGCATCAAACCATCAACGTAAAGAACTTTATCGATGACTGTTTGAGGGGGTGTGCCTATTCTTCCAATACCGAGTATTTTTCCCTTTTGATTGTTTCCATATGTGACAAAACCTTTTTCCCTAGGTATAAGAAAAGAAAACTTGGTTTTGTCTCCTGTCATGTGTGATGAGCAGCCACTATCAAGATACCATAAATCCTTTGCTGCTTTCATACACACCTACATGACAAAGTTCAGACATGGGTATTAGGAACCCAACAAGTTTTGGGTCCTTCTAAGTTAACATCCTTTCTAACCCATATGTATTCCCTATTTGGTACTCCAACATTTTTGTAGTAACATCTACTAGGGGTATGTCCTATTTTGTTACAATAAGTACAAGAATAATAATTGTAACTAGATGTTTTCCTAGGAGAGGGATGAATCTTCTTAGGAGGTCTATGAGGATTACTCTTCCTATTGTTCATACTCCTAAAAGACTTAGTCTTAGTGTTTTTAGAAGATCCTTCCACTTTGTTTGGTTTTACAAACACAGTTTTCTTGACTTCCTTTGTCTTTGGGTGAGAAGTATATCCTAGACCTGACTTATTGTTTGAATGCCTTTACACACTTAGAATATTGATGACAGGATATTATATGATGTTTTTAGGTAGTTTTTAGTCTTTTTATTTTGTTATTTTTGAGTCACATATAGGATTTTTATTATTTTTATGTAGATTTTATATATATTTTGCATTCTGCATATAGATTAGTTTTTATTTGTTTTTCTAACTTTATTTTATATTTTTAGGAATTTTTATAGCTATTTTACATTTTTAGGAAAAGCTGGTATAGTTATCATTTTTGTCCAGGGACCGATTTGTAAAGTTTTAGGAAATAAAGGATCAAAATGTAAAGGTTCAAGAGAGGAGGATGAAAAGTGAAGTTTGAAGGAGTCAAAGGGCTAGAATTGAAGTTCTAACAAAGAGAGGACTTGAAGTGAAATTGAAGAATGTGAAGCAACTCTCTTTGATTTGAGCACATGTAAAATAAGGTTGGAAGATTAATGGTGGTAAAGGGGAGGTTTGAGAACTTAATAGAGGCTGAATGTGGCCTAATTAAGCCAATCAATTCCACCATTGAAGAAGAAAGGAATCCAAGAAGAAGCTGCCAGTGTTCGTGCCAGCGCTGCAGCGTTGGAAGTCCCAACGCTCAAGCGCTGGACCTCTAACTAGGATGTGAGTCAGAGGTTGCACCCAGCGTTGCAGCGTTGGAATCCAGCGCTCAAGCGCTGGGCCTATTTCTGCACGTTGGATTTTAATGCTTCCCAGCGCCCTAGCGTTGGGAATGCCAGTGCCCAAGCGCTGGAAGTCAGGTTTTTGCTATAAATAGGGAGCTTTTCTTCACTTGTAAGACACACCTATTCAGAATACAACAAGTGTTCTTCTTTCCTCCTTAAAGATCATTGTTCCTAGGAATTGTGGGAAGCCGTACTTGAGCTCCTATCCAGGGTAATTCGATGACTCTTTTAGCCATGCCTGGCTAATTCTTTTTAAGCTTCTTGGGTTCTTTTAGTTTATAATTTATGTTTTAGTATTGTTTCTACCTTTCTGAATAATATATCCAGTTCTTGTTTTATTTCGTTGTTTATAATTCTATTTTGATGATCACAAGTGTTTTTGCTTATTGCTTATACGAATGAGAATTGGTAAGTAGTAAGGGAAATAGGAATTAAAAAAAGCTATAAGTATATATCGCTAAGAGATTAGGATAGACGTAGCTTATGTTTGCCTGAACTTCTTCTTCATATTCTTCTTTAGTTAACTAGATTGCAAGAAATTGGGATTAGTAATTAAAAAGAAAGTTCTACAATGTGTAAGAGATTAACTTGTAGATATAATAGGCTATAGCATCTTGAACTTAGACTTAAAATTCAGAAATTAAGTAGGAACTTGCTAGCATATTTTATATTCTATGTTATTCAACCCAAGAACTTAATCTTCATCATATCTATCTCTCTATTATTTTATGCTATTGCTTGTTCTAAAACCAACTACAAATACTCATCTTTTAAATTTTCTGCACAAGTACTAAATATTATAATAATAGGAAACCTATCCCTTGGTTTTGATCTTTTTATTACGCGATATTGAATCGTGCACTTGCGATTTGGGTATCAAGTTTTTGGCGCCGTTGCCGGGGATAGGTTCTATTCTTGTTATTATTTTGTTTAGTGCTTTTTATATTTAAAAAAAAATATAAAATTGTGTTGAATAGGTGCTATTGACTTCTTTTGCTTTTCTGCATGGTAGGACATTTTGAATTCGACCCTGAAATTGAAAGAACTTTGCATCGCAGATTAGCGGAGCAAAGGAGATTAGCAAGAGCCATGTCTGAAACACAAGCGCAAATGGAGGAGTTCCTTCGTGCTGAATACAATGCACGAGTAGAAGAGGAAGTCCAAGCTAGACTTCAAAGGCAGAGAACTGAGGAGGAAGAGCGGGATGCCAACCGTTCCCTTCGTGATATCACAGCCCCCCAGGTAGATTACAATTTTGAAGGGAGTATTGTGGTTCCGGAGGATGCACTACCAAATTTTCAGATTCCTCCTCACTTCATCTCTTTGGTTAGTCAAAACCAATTTGGTGGAAGCATCAGTGAAGACTGCCACACCAATCTGGAGCGATTCACCAAGCATTGCTCAACCTTAAGGAGAAATGATGCTCACTTGGATACGGTAAGACTTATGCTGTTTCCATTTTCCTTAAGAGATGTGGCAGAGGAGTGGTTATCTTCACAGCCACTCAGGAGCATTACTTCATGGGATGACTTGGCCGAGAAATTCATGGCTAAATTTTTCCCTTACAACCGTATAAGGAAGTTGAAGCAGGAAATCAACTCCTTCATTCAACAAGATGCTGAAAACCTGTATGAGACATGGGAGAGGTTCAAGGGACTTCTCAGAAGGTGCCCAGGTCACAACATCTCTATCGCTGATCAGGTAGAGAAATTTTATGCTGCTTTGAATGATTATACCAGGGACAAGCTGGATACTGCAGCAAGTGGGGCATTTGATGCTTTACCGCCACAGGGAGCTCTTGATTTAATCAACAAACTTGCTGCAAGAGCTGCCCATTCAAACCAGGACCGGGCAATAAGAAAAGGTATTTATGAGGTTGAATCTTTTGATGACATTGTTGTTTCAAATAAACTTTTATCCAGGAAAGTTGATGCAATGGTCAAAAGAATGGAGGGTGTTCAACTAAGCCCGGAGGAAGCAGAATTAGAGGCTGAGGTAAAGGCTATGGGGAATTTCCAAAATTCCTATGGTAATACCTATAATCCAAGCTGGAGAAATCACCCCAACTTTTCTTGGAGGGACCAAGGGGGTGGTCAAGGAGAAGCTAGGCAACAATTTCAGAGACCATACCAGAATCAGAGGCCACAAATGCCTTTGAATCCAAGCCAAGGTAGAAAAAGCTTGGAAGAAATTGTTGGTGAAATAGGCCAACAAACAACACAATTTATGAACGAGACAAGGACAAGTGCAAAGAATCATGAAGCTTCCATTAGGAATTTGGATGTTCAGGTAGGCCAGTTGGCCAAGACCATCTCAGAGAGGATTCCAGGTACTTTTCCTTCTGATACTCTTGTCAATCCAAAGGAGAATGTTGAGAATGTTTCAGCTATCACTCTTAGGAGTGGTAAAACTATGCTCGAAAGGGTGGTGGAAATTGAACAAGAGGTGAGTTGTGAAGACAAGGAAAAAGAGAGGTATGTGCCTATTGTTGCTGAAAAAATTGTTGAAAATGTAATTCCTCCTTCTAAGAAAATTGGCAAAGTACCATTTCCTAAAGCTTTCAAAAAGAATTTGGAAAAGCAATTCTCAAGATTTCTTGAGATTTTCAAAAGACTTCAAATTAATATTCCTTTTTCTGAAGCTTTGGAACAAATGCCAATTTATGCTAAATTTATGAAGGACATTTTGTTTAGAAGGAGGAAGTTGAGTGAGATGGATGAAACTATAATGTTAACTGAGGAGTGTTCAGCTATGGTTTTAAGGAAGTTGCCCCAAAAGTTGAAGGATCCGGGGAGCTTTACTTTACCTGTGGAAATTGAGGGATTACCGAATGCAACAGCTCTTTGTGACTTAGGAGCTAGTATTAACCTCATGCCACTTTCCATGTTCAAGAAATTAAACATGGGAGAGGCTACTCCTACTTTGATGTGCTTACAATTGGCGGACATGTCAATTAAATACCCCTATGGGGTAGCTGAAGATGTACTGGTAAGGGTTGACAAATTTGTTTTCCCAGTTGATTTTGTGATCCTCGACATGGAAGAAGACTTGAAGGTACCATTGATTCTTGGGCGGCCATTCCTTGCTACAGGAAACGCTAAGATTAATGTGGCAGAAGGCCTCCTATCTTTGAAGGTAGGGGATGAAAAAGTCAAGTTTTCTGTATTCCGAACTTGTAAGCATTATGAGTCCGAAGAAGAGGATGAGTTCAAAGATGATGTATGTATCAAAGAAAAGATAAAGTACCCCTAATTGATTAAAGGGAAGTGTCTATCTCGGACCTTAACAATGAGCTGGTTGGGAGACAACCCAACTTAGGATAGTTTATAATTCTGTCTTTTTAATTTTCTGCACCACTCTTGTAAATAAATAAAGAAAAAAATTCTATGTTCTTGCTGCAGGGAGGGCCAGCGCTCAGGCGCTAGAGGCCAGCGCTCATGCGCTAGGCCCCTGCCAGACCCCCTGGTTCCAGTGTTTGCCAACGCCTAGGCGTTGGGGGCCAGCGCTCATGCGCTAGGCCCCTGGAATCCCAGTTTTATTTTCGTTAATTCCAGCGCCAGAGCGCTGGAAACCCAGCGCTCAGGCGCTGGGACCTCTGCTGCCCAGTATTTGATTTAATTCTAGCGCCCAAGCGTTGGCATCCCCAACGCTCAAGCGCTGGAGCTCGGGCAGACTCTTTGTTTGTTTTTCTTTTTGCTGTTTTGCTGTTTTAATAAATTTTGTGTTCACCATTTTCTGAAAGTTTTAGATTCTATGAGTTTTTCCCTTGTTTCTATAATGGTTTTAATTTTTGGGAACTCAAGAATTCTTGTTTTTAAGGTGGACACAATTTTTCAACCCATTATCTTAAGTTTGCTGTTTTGGGACTAACAAGTCAAGCAAGTTTTCTACTTGTAAGACTTTTGTTTGTTCAATTTTGCAGGAGAAAAGAGCCCTCTTGAACTTAAGTGTTCAAAGTGATTTTTGCATTGAGGTTCCCTTGGACTTCTGTGGAAAATTTGTGATTGTGCCAGTTTTTTAGTTTTATTTTTCTTGTTATAGTCTTTAGTTTTATTTTTTTAGTTTAGTTTTTCTGTTTTGTTTTTGCATGAGTCTTGAGTATATTATCCAGTCTGAATACTACTATTTCTTTGAGTGCTTTATCTGATTAAACTGCTTTTGAAAAGGTTCTATGTTTTGAAGCGGTTAGGATTGCAAGCTGTTAGAATTGATTTTGGATATCTTGATTGTTTTGGTTGTTGGCAAAGTTTTTCTGAGTTCTAAAAAGGGTACCACTTACCCTATGTTTTTCTGAGAGCTGAGTGAAAATCGCAAGTGTACGATTTACTATCGCGTAATAAAAAAGTTCGAACCCAAAGGATAGGTGTTCTTATTAATATAAAGTTTAGTACTTAAACAGAAAAATAAAAAGATGTGTTTGTTGGAAGTTTGTTTAAGGTAGCACATGGAAATAGCAATAAAATAGAAAAGAATAAGATGATAGAAAATAAGCTTATTGGGTTGGTTTACATAGTCTATATAATATGCTAGTAAGTGCCTACTTAATTTCTGAATTATAAATCTAATTTCATGATGCTATAGCCTAGTTATCTACAAGTTAATTCCTTACACATTGTAGAACTTTCTTTCTAATTACTAAATTCAATTCCTTGCAACTTAGTTAACTAGAGAAGAAGATGAAGAAGAAATTCAGGCCAACATAAAGTTACGTCCTTCCTAATTCCTTAGTGAAGTATACTTATAACCTTTTTTAAATCTTAGATCCCTTACTACTTACCAATTTCCATTCGTATAAGTAATAAGCAAGAAATCTTTTGCGCATAAGATGAATGAAGAACAAGGAAATAAAACATGAAATAGAAGTAATATTCAGAAAGGTAAAAAAAAACTAAAACATAAATATAAACTACTACAACCCAAGAAACTTAAAGAAGAATTAGCCAAGCATGGCTAAAAGAATCATTGAATTACCCTGGATAGGAGCTCAAGTTTGGCTTCCCACAATTCCTAGGAACAATGATCTTTGAGGGAGAAAGAGAGAATACTTGTTGTATTCTATGAAGGTGTGCTTTACAAGTGAAGAAAAGGGTCCTATTTATAGTAAAAATCTGGCCTCCAGCAATTAATTCCCACTACCAGACCGAGGCCCAGCGCTTGAGCGCTGGGTTCTAGCGCTGCAGCGCTGGCTACTGCTTCTTCAACTTCAAGCTTTTCCTTCCTTCTTCATGGTAGTGGGTTTTGAATGCCATAAAAAGCCACTACTCAGCCCTTAATCAATTTTGAAACCTTCTTCCCACTACCATCAATCCTTCAATTTAATTTCCCATGTGCCAATTTGAAGAGTGATTCTTCATATTCTTCTTTCCCACTTTTGGTCCCCTCTTGGTTAGCACTTCAATTCAAGCCCTCATATTCTCTCAATCTTCACTTTAAGTCCTCCACTCTTGAACTTTTACAATTTAGTCCCTGATTTCCTGAAACTTTACAAAGTGGTCCCTGGACAAAAATGATAACTAAACCAGCTTTTCCTAAAAATATAAAATTGCTATAAAAATTCCTAAAAATATAAAATAAAGGTAGAAAAACAAATAAAATCTAATCTACATGCAAAATGCAAAATAAATGGAAAATATACATAAAAACTATAAAAAACCTATATGTGACTCAAAAATAATAAAATAAAAAGACTAAAAACTACCTAAAAACATCATATAAAATCCACTCATCACACCACTATACCCAACGACAGCTTGTCCTCAAGCGACAAAACTTAAGGAGAAACTCGTCCCTGAGTTTTGAGAAAGTTTATCTGATTAAAACTTGAAGCACAAAAACCTTTCACAGAAAGCTTAGCAGAAAAGGAAAACATGCATGTTTTATAGACAAAGAATCAAGAAAGTTAGGCTTGGCTTTTAACATATTTGAGTTCATCAATTAAGCTCACAAAATGAATTCTCCATGAAAAACAAGAAATCTCAATGATCCTGCTTATAATTCAAATCAAAACTGAAATAAAGCAACCAAGTGATTTTGAAGAGATTTTTAAGGTTGTAGCTTGGCCAAAGGGTTGAACAATTTAAGGTATGAATTTCAAGAAATTGGCAACTCTAGTGGCTGACTCAGAAACTTGTTGTTAAGTGATTTTTCTTTTGACTTAAGAGCTTCAACAATCAAAAACATGGGCCCCCTCAATTTTTCTCTTTTTTTTTTTTTGAATAAAGTAGTGGAATGTATGGGATGAATGACTTGAATTTTACTCCCCTCATACTCTTTCTCACCCCACCACTTCATTATTTTTTCTAAGGCACATACCTTATTTTTTCCAACTTTTTTCGACTTTTTTTTTTAGAGAGAAACCCACAAACATAGCTCTAACAAATTCAGCACATGAATCACAATAACAACTTTAAGAATTATCACACAAAGTAGGCTCCAAAGAATGACTCTTTTAAGGCTCAAAAGGGGCTACTAGTGGATATAACATTTCAAGCAAAAATCTGAGTTTTCAAAAATGCCTATAATCTCTTCTCAACTCACAAAGTATACAAAACTCCAATCAACATGTAACACAAGGCAGAAAAATTTCACAATCAAGAATTCAGAGACCTCAGCTCTCAGAAAAAGATAGGGTAAGTGGTACCCTTTTTAGAACTCAGAAAAAGACTTTGCCAACAACCAAACAATCAAGATATCAAAATCCTTTCTACAGCAGGCAATCCTAACTGCTTAAAAACATAGAACTTTTCACAAAGCAGTTCAATCAGATAAAGCATTCACAAAGCTATAGCAACATTCAGAATGGATAATATACTCAAGACTCATGCAAAAATAAAACAGAAAAACTAAACTAACAAATAAAACTAGAAAAAGAAAAAGAAAATTTAAGAAGCTGGTATAGTAACAAATTTTCCACAAAGGTCCAAGGGAACCTCAATGTAAAAATCAATTTGAACACTTAAGTTCAAGAGGGTTCTTCCTCCTTTTGGTACCTATCCTGTAACATTGAACAAACAAAAGTCTCACAAGTAAAAACTTGCTTGACTTGTTAGTTCCAAAATTAGCACAAATAAGATCATGGGTTGAAAAATTGTGTCCACCTTAAAACAAGAATTCTTGAGTTTCCAAAAATCAAAACCATTGTAGAAACAAGGGAATACTCAAAGAATCTAAAACCTTTCAGAAAATGGTGAACACAAAATTTTATTAAAAACTAAAAACAGCAAATAAAAACAAAATAGCAATACTGCCCGAGCTCCAGCGCTTGAGCGTTGGGGATGCCAACGCTTGGGCGCTGGAATTAAAATAAAAATTGGGTGGATTCCAGGGGCCTAGCGCATGAGCGCTAGACATCCAACGCTGGAGCGTTGGGATTAAACATGAATCAGAGGTGTTAAGCAGGGGCTTAACGCTTGAGTGTTGGCCTCCAGCGCTGGAGCGCTGGCCTCTCCTGCAGCAAAAACATAGAATTTTTTCTTTTATTTATTTACAAGGATGATGCAGAAAATTAAATGACAGAATTTAAACTATCCTAAGTTGGGTTGTCTCCCAACCAGCTCATTGTTAAGGTCCGAGATAGACCCTTCCACTAATCACTTTTCAACCGGGGTCTATTACAAAATTCATTAGACCCCGCAAATCATGCATATTTTGGCACAAGTACAACATAGTGCCCAATGAATTTTCAGCTTTGAAGGCAACATCAATCAAATTACAAATGGAAGGGATAAGGAAAACTTCCCCTTCTTGTTTCTTGCCTTGATCTTCTGAACCTATAACATAGGTCCTTTGAGGTTCTTCTTCCTCCATCTCCAATTTGTCTTCAAAGACAAATTCTACAATGAAGGTTTCTTTTACCTCATCTCTTTGAACCACGAGTTCACTTCCATGATCATGTGGTTGTTGTTCATCCCTAGGCTGCTTCCTCAGAATGCCTTGTATCTTTACTTGTAGCTCCTCCATGGCGTTACATTCTTGCTCAGGACTTGGCAAAAATCCCGCATTCCGCTTGCACTCTAAATTAGAATAGAATTCTTCAAAAAGAGTGAAAGCTTCCTGCTTCTTTTTCTCATATTCTATTTCAAGTTTAGCCCGGATTTTTGCCTCCATTTGCTCAAATGTTTCAGCCATTGTTATACCTGACAATACTCAGCAAACAAAATTAGCAGCACCAGTTCATCACACAAATAATATATATATATTTTTTTTTTATATAAACAAAAAGTACTAAACAAAATAATAAAAGGAACTTGAAAGAACCTATCCCCGGCAACGGCGCCAAAAACTTGAAAATGAAAATCGCAAGTGTACGATTTACTATCGCGTAATAAAAAAGTTCGAACCCAAAGGATAGGTGTTCTTATTAATATAAAGTTTAGTACTTAAACAGAAAAATAAAAAGATGTGTTTGTTGGAAGTTTGTTTAAGGTAGCACATGGAAATAGCAATAAAATAGAAAAGAATAAGATGATAGAAAATAAGCTTCTTGGGTTGGTTTACATAGTCTATATAATATGCTAGTAAGTTCCTACTTAATTTCTGAATTATAAATCTAATTTCATGATGCTATAGCCTAGTTATCTACAAGTTAATTCCTTACACATTGTAAAACTTTCTTTCTAATTACTAAATTCAATTCCTTGCAACTTAGTTAACTAGAGAAGAAGATGAAGAAGAAATTTAGGCCAACATAAAGTTACGTCCTTCCTAATTCCTTAGTGAAGTATACTTATAACCTTTTTTAAATCCTAGATCCCTTACTACTTACCAATTTCCATTCGTATAAGTAATAAGCAAGAAATCTTTTGCGAATAAGATGAATGAAGAACAAGGAAATAAAACATGAAATAGAAGTAATATTCAGAAAGGTAAAAACAAACTAAAACATAAATATAAACTACTACAACCCAAGAAACTTAAAGAAGAATTAGCCAAGCATGGCTAAAAGAATCATTGAATTACCCTGGATAGGAGCTCAAGTTTGGCTTCCCACAATTCTTAGGAACAATGATCTTTGAGGGAGAAAGAGAGAATACTTGTTGTATTCTATGAAGGTGTGCTTTACAAGTGAAGAAAAGGGTCATATTTATAGTAAAAATCTGGCCTCCAGCAATTAATTCCCACTACCAGACCGAGGCCCAGCGCTGCAGCGCTGGCTACTGCTTCTTCAACTTCAAGCTTTTCCTTCCTTCTTCATGGTAGTGGGTTTTGAATGCCATAAAAAGCCACTACTCAACCCTTAATCAATTCTGAAACCTTCTTCCCACTACCATCAATCCTTCAACTTAATTTCCCATGTGCCAATTTGAAGAGTGATTCTTCATATTCTTCTTTCCCACTTTTGGTCCCCTCTTGGTTAGCACTTCAATTCAAGCCCTCATATTCTATCAATCTTCACTTTAAGTCCTCCACTCTTGAACTTTTACAATTTAGTCCCTGATTTCCTGAAACTTTACAAAGTGGTCCCTGGACAAAAATGATAACTAAACCAGCTTTTCCTAAAAATATAAAATTGCTATAAAAATTCCTAAAAATATAAAATAAAGGTAGAAAAACAAATAAAATCTAATCTACATGCAAAATGCAAAATAAATGGAAAATCTACATAAAAACTATAAAAAACCTATATGTGACTCAAAAATAATAAAATAAAAAGACTAAAAACTACCTAAAAACATCATATAAAATCCACTCATCACTGAGGACTCTAAATTCTTGATTGTGAGATTTTTCTGCCTTGTGTTGCATGTTGATTGAGATTTTGTTTACTTTGTGAGTTGAGAAGAGATTATAGGCATTTTTGAAAACTCAGATTTTTGCTTGAAATGTTATATCCACTAGTAGCCCCTTTTGAGCCTTAAAAGAGTCATTCTTTGGAGCCTAATTTGTGTGATATTTTTAAGTTGTTATTGTGATTCATGTGCTGAAATTGTTAGAGCTTTTGTTGTGGGTTTCTCTCTAGAAAAAGAAGGAAAAAAGTTGAAAAAAATAAGGTATGTGCCTAAGAAAAAAATAATGAGGTAGTGGGGTGAGAAAGAGTATGAGGGGAGTAAAATTCAAGTCATTCATCTCATACATTCCACTACTTTGTTCAAAAAAAAAAGAGAAAAAGGAAAAGAAAAAAATTGAGAGGATCCTTGTGTTGAATTGTTGAAGCTCTTAGTTAAAAAATCACTTAACAACAGATTCTGAGTCAAGCCACTAGAGTTGCCAATTTCTTGAAATCCACACCTTGAATTGTTCAACCCTTTGGCCAAGTTACAACCTTCAAAAATCTCTTCAAAATTACTTGGTTGCACTATTTCAGTTTTGATTTGAATGATAGGCAGGATTATTGAGCTTTCTTGTTTTTCATGGAGAATATTATTTTGTGAGCTTAATTTGATGAACTCAAAACATATTGAAAATCCAAGCCTAACTTTCTTGATTCTATATCTTTAAACGTGCAGGTCTTCCATATCCGCTAAGCTTTCCTGGAAAGGTTTTTGTGCTTCAAGTTTTAATCAGATAAACTTTTTCTAAACTCAGGGACGAGTTTCTCTTTAAGTTTTATCGCTTGAGGACAAGCTGTCGTTGGGTATATTGGTGTGATGACAGGATATTATATGATGTTTTTAGGTAGTTTTTAGTCTTTTTATTTTGTTATTTTTGAGTCACATAGGATTTTTATTATTTTTATGTAGATTTTATATTTATTTTGCATTCTGCATATAGATTAGTTTTTATTTGTTTTTCTAACTTTATTTTATATTTTTAGGAATTTTTATAGCTATTTTACATTTTTAGGAAAAGCTGGTATAGTTATCATTTTTGTTCAGGGACCGATTTGTAAAGTTTCAGGAAATAAAGGATCAAAATGTAAAGGTTCAAGAGAGGAGGATGAAAAGTGAAGTTTGAAGGAGTCAAAGGGCCAAAATTGAAGTTCTAACAAAGAGAGGACTTGAAGTGAAATTGAAGAATGTGAAGCAACTCTCTTTGATTTGAGCACATGTAAAATAAGGTTGGAAGATTAATGGTGGTAAAGGGGAGGTTTCAGAACTTAATAGAGGCTGAATGTGGCCTAATTAAGCCAATCAATTCCACCATTGAAGAAGAAAGGAATCCAAGAAGAAGTTGCCAGTGTTCGTGCCAGCGCTGCAGTGTTGGAAGTCCCAACGCTCAAGCGCTGGACCTCTGACTAGGATGTGAGTCAGAGGTTGCACCAAGCGCTGCAACGTTGGAAGCCAGCGCTCAAGCGCTGGGCCTATTTCTGCACGTTGGATTTTAATGCTTCCCAGTTCCCTAGCGTTGGGAATGCCAGCGCCCAAGCGCTGGAAGTCAGGTTTTTGCTATAAATAGGGAGCTTTTCTTCACTTGTAAGACACACATATTCAGAATACAACAAGTGTTCTTCATTCCTCCTTAAAGATCATTGTTCCTAGGAATTGTGGGAAGCCATACTTGAGCTCCTATCCAGGGTAATTCGATGACTCTTTTAGCCATGCCTGGCTAATTCTTTTTAAGCTTCTTGGGTTCTTTTAGTTTATAATTTATGTTTCAGTATTGTTTCTACCTTTCTGAATAATATATCCAGTTCTTGTTTTATTTCCTTGTTTATAATTCTATCTTGATGAACACTAGTGTTTTTGCTTGATAGCGGAAATCGCAAGTGTACGATTAATTATCGCGTAATACAAAAGATCGAACCCAAGGGATAGGTGTTCTTATTAATATATAATTTAGTACTTGTGCAATAAAAATAAAATGGTATGTTTGATGTTTGGTTTAGGACAAGATGAAAGCAAAAGCATAGAATAATAAAACAGAATAAGATGAGAAGAATTTAAGCTTTTGGGTTGGTTTATATAGTCTATAAAACATGCTAGAAAACTCCTACTAAATTTCTGAACTTTAAATTCAAATTCATGGTGCTATAGCCTAAATTTCTACATCCTAATAGCCTTAAGAAATGTAGAACTTTCTTACCTAATTACTAACTCCATAGCCTTGGTTATTAGTTAATTAGAAAAGAAGATGAAGAAAGAATTCGGGCCAACACAAAGTTACGTACATCCTTATAGCCTTAAGAAATGCAAACTTATAACTTTTTTTATTTCCTATTTCCCTTACTACTTACCAAATGGCCTTATGACATAAGTAGAAAGCAAGAAATCTTTTGATCACAAGATTAATGAAGAACAAAGAAATAAAACATGAATTGAAGATATTATTCAGAAATGTAAAAGAAAACTAGAACATGAATTATAAACTAAAACAACCCAAAAACTTAAAGAAGAAGTTAGCCAAGCATGGCTAAATGAGTCATTGAATTACCCTGGATAGGAGCTCAAGTATGGCTTCCCACAAGTCCTAGGAACAATGCTCAAGAGGGAGAAAGAGAGAATACTTGTTGTATTCTAAGAGGTGTGTTTTACAAGTGAAGAAAAGGGTCCTATTTATAGTAAAAATCCAGCCTCCAACGCTTCAGCGCTAGAATTCCCAACGCTTGGGCGCTGGAACCATTAAAAATCCACTGCCAGACTGAGGGCCAGCGCTGCAGCGCTGGGCACTGCTTCTTCATCTTCAAGTTTTTCTTCCTTCTTCATGGTAGTGGGTTTTGAATGCCATAAAAGGCCACTACTCAGCCTTTAATCAATTCTGAAACCTTCTTCCCACTACCATCAATCCTTCAACTTAATTTCCCATGCGCTCATTTGAAGAGAGTTGCTTCATATTCCTCTTTTTCACTTTTAGTCCTCTCTTGGTTAGCACTCCAATTCAAGCCCTTTCATTCTCTCAATCTTCACTTTTAGCCCTCCACTCTTGAACTTTCACATTTTGGACCTTGATTTCCTGAAACTTTACAAAGTGGTCCCTGGACAAAAATGATAACTAAACCAGCTTTTCCTAAAAATATAAAATTGCTATAAAAGTTCCTAAAAATATAAAATAAAGGTAGAAAAACAAATAAAATCTAATCTACATGAAAAATGCAAAATAAATATTAAATCTACATAAAAATAATAAAAAACCTATATGTGACTCAAAAATAATAAAATAAAAAGACTAAAAAGACCCTAAAATTATCATATAAAATCCAGTCATCACACCACTATACCCAACGACAGCTTGTCCTCAAGCGACAAAACTTAAAGAGAAACTCGTCCCTGAGTTTAGAGAAAGTTTTTATCCGATTGAAATATGATAGTTTTCCAGAAAGCTTAGCGGATAAGGAAGACATGCATGTTTAATAGACAAAGAATCAAGAAAGTTAGGCTTGGCTTTTAACATGTTTGAGTTCATCAAATTAGCTCACAAAATGATATTCTCCATGAAAACAAGAAAGCTCAATGATCCTGCCTATAATTCAAATCAAAACTGAAGTGAAGCAATCCAAGTGATTTTGAAGAGATTTTTTTAAGGTTGTAACTTGGCCAAAAGGGTTGAACAATTTAAGGTATGGATTTCAAGAAATTGGCAACTCTAGTGGCTGACTCAGAAATTGTTGTTAAGTGATTTTTCCTTGACTAAGAGCTCAACAATTCACACAAGGGTTCTCTCAATTTTTTCCTTCTCTTCCTTTTTTTTTTTGAACAAAGTAGTGGAATGTATGGGATGAATGACTTGAATTTTACTCCCCTCATACTCTTTCTCACCCCACTACCTCATTATTTTTTCTAAGGCACATACCTTATTTTTTCCAACTTTTTTCCTTATTTTTTAGAGAGAAACCCACAAACATAGCTCTAACAATTCAGCACATGAATCACAATAACAACTTTAAGAATTATCACACAAAGCAGGCTCCAAAGAATGACTCTTTCAAGGCTCAAAAGGGGCTACTAGTGGATATAACATTTCAAGCAAAAATCTGAGATTTCAAAAATGCCTATAATCTCTTCTCAACTTACAAATGTACAAAACTCCAATCAACATGCAACACAAGGCAGAAAAATTTCACAATCAAGAATTCAGAGTCCTTAGCTCTAAGAAAAAGATAGGGTAAGTGGTACCCTTTTTTAGAACTCAGAAAAAGACTTTGCCAACAACCAAAACAATCAAGATATCAAAAATACTTTCTACAGCATGCAATCCTAACTGCTTAAAAACATAGAACTTTTCACAAAGCAGTTCAATCAGATAAAGCATTTCACAAAGCTATAGCAACATTCAGAATGGATAATATACTCAAGACTCATGCAAACAAAAAAAACTAAGCTAAAAATAAAACTAAAAACTAAAAAGAAAAACAAAAACTAAGAAGCTGGTATAGTAACAAATTTTCCACAAAGATCCAAGGGAACCTCAATGTAAAAATCAATTTGAACACTTAAGTTCAAGAGGGTTCTTCCTCCTTCTGGTACCTATCCTGTAACAATGAACAAACAAAAGTCTCACAAGCAGAAGCTTGCTTGACTTGTTAGTTCCAAAAATAGCACAAATAAGATCATGGGTTGAAAAATTGTGTTCACCTTAAAAAACAAGAATTCTTTGAGTTCCCAAAAATCAAAACCATTGTAGAAACAAGGGAAAAATCATAGAATCTAAAACTTTTCAGGAAATGGTGAACACAAAATTTATTAAAAACTAAAAAACAACAAATAAAAATAAAACAGCAAATCTGCCCGAGCTCCAGCGCTAGAGCGTTGGGTTCCCAACGCTTGAGCGCTAGAATTAAAATAAAAACTGGGCAAGAAACAGGGGCTCAGCGCATGTGCGTTGAGCCTCCAACGCTTGAGCGTTGAGGTTCCTGCAGCTATTTATTCAGCAAAACAAAACAAAACAAAAGCAATAGAAACACTTGGGTTGTCTCCCAAGAAGCCCAATGTTATAGTCTTTGGTAGACTTTTCACTAATCACTTTTCAACCGGGGTCTATTACAAAATTCATTAGACCCCGCAAATCATGCAAATTTTGGCACATAAACATCATGGTGCCCAATGAATTTTCAGCCATCAAAGCAAAAACAGTAAATTTACAAATGGAGGGGATAAGAAAATTTTCCCCTTGCTCTTTGCCTTGATCTTGTGAACCTATAACATAGGTCCCTTGAGGTTCTTCTTCCTCCATTTCCAATTTGTCTTCAAAGACAAATTCTACAATGGAGGTTTCTTTCACCTCTTCTCTTTGAACCACGAGTTCATTTTCATGAACAAGTGGTTGTTGTTCATCCCTGGGCTGCCTCCTTAGAATGTCATTCAGCCTCCCTTGCAAGATCATTCTGGCCTTCCATTCCTGCACTCGGTTGGGCAAAGATCCCGAAGCATGCTTGCAATCCAATTTAGAGTAATACTCATCAATTAAATTGAGAGCATCACACTTCTTTTTTTCATCTTCTTTTTTAAGACATGCCCGGATCTTTGCCAGCCATTCTTCGAATGTTCCAGCCATAATTCCTTACAAAAATCAGCAGACAAAATTAGCAGCACCAGTTCATCACACAAATAATATATATATCTATATATATATATATTTTTATATATATAAACAAGAAGTACTAAACAAAATAAAAATAAGAACTTGAAAGAACCAATCCCCGGCAACGACGCCAAAAACTTGATAGCGGAAATCGCAAGTGTACGATTAACTATCGCGTAATACAAAAGATCGAACCCAAGGGATAGGTGTTCTTATTAATATATAATTTAGTACTTGTGCAATAAAAATAAAATGGTATGTTTGATGTTTGGTTTAGGACAAGATGAAAGCAAAAGCATAGAATAATAAAACAGAATAAGATGAGAAGAATTTAAGCTTTTGGGTTGGTTTATATAGTCTATAAAACATGCTAGAAAACTCCTACTAAATTTCTGAACTTTAAATTCAAATTCATGGTGCTATAGCCTAAATTTCTACATCCTAATAGCCTTAAGAAATGTAGAACTTTCTTACCTAATTACTAACTCCATAGCCTTGGTTATTAGTTAATTAGAAAAGAAGATGAAGAAAGAATTCGGGCCAACACAAAGTTACGTACATCCTTATAGCCTTAAGAAATGCAAACTTATAACTTTTTTTATTTCCTATTTCCCTTACCACTTACCAAATGGCCTTATGAAATAAGTAGAAATCAAGAAATCTTTTGATCACAAGATTAATGAAGAACAAAGAAATAAAACATGAATTGAAGATATTATTCAGAAATGTAAAAGAAAACTAGAACATGAATTATAAACTAAAACAACCCAAAAACTTAAAGAATAAGTTAGCCAAGCATGGCTAAAGGAGTCATTGAATTACCCTGGATAGGAGCTCAAATATGGCTTCCCACAAGTCCTAGGAACAATGCTCAAGAGGGAGAAAGAGAGAATACTTGTTGTATTCTAAGAGGTGTGTTTTACAAGTGAAGAAAAGGGTCCTATTTATAGTAAAAATCCAGCCTCCAACGCTTCAGCGCTAGAATTCCCAACGCTTGGGCGCTGGAAGCATTAAAAATCCACTGCCAGACCGAGGGCCAGCGCTTGAGAGTTGGATTCCCAGCGCTGCAGCGCTGGGCGCTGCTTCTTCATCTTCAAGTTTTTCTTCCTTCTTCATGGTAGTGGGTTTTGAATGCCATAAAAAGCCACTACTCAGCCCTTAATCAATTCTGAAACCTTCTTCCCACTACCATCAATCCTTCAACTTAATTTCCCATGTGCTCATTTGAAGAGAGTTGCTTCATATTCCTCTTTTTCACTTTTAGTCCTCTCTTGGTTAGCACTCCAATTCAAGCCCTTTCATTCTCTCAATCTTCACTTTTAGCCCTCCACTCTTGAACTTTCACATTTTGGACCTTGATTTCCTGAAACTTTACAAAGTGGTCCCTGGACAAAATGATAACTAAACCAGCTTTACCTAAAAATAAAAAATTGCTATAAAAGTTCCTTAAAATATAAAATAAAGGTAGAAAAACAAATAAAATCTAATCTACATGCAAAATGCAAAATAAATATAAAATCTACATAAAAATAATAAAAAACCTATATGTGACTCAAAAATAATAAAATAAAAAGACTAAAAAGACCCTAAAATTATCATATAAAATCCAGTCATCACACCACTATACCCAACGACAGCTCGTCCTCAAGCGACAAAACTTAAAGAGAAACTCGTCCCTGAGTTTAGAGAAAGTTTTTATCCGATTGAAATATGATAATTTTCCAGAAAGCTTAGCGGATAAGGAAGACATGCATGTTTAATAGACAAAGAATCAAGAAAGTTAGGCTTGGCATTTAACATGTTTGAGTTCATCAAATAAGCTCACAAAATGATATTCTCCATGAAAACAAGAAAGCTCAATGATCCTGCCTATAATTCAAATCAAAACTGAAGTGAAGCAATCCAAGTGATTTTGAAGAGATTTTTTTAAGGTTGTAACTTGGCCAAAAGGGTTGAACAATTTAAGGTATGGATTTCAAGAAATTGGCAACTCTAGTGGCTGACTCAGAAATTGTTGTTAAGTGATTTTTCCTTGACTAAGAGCTCAACAATTCACACAAGGGTTCTCTCAATTTTTTCCTTCTCTTCCTTTTTTTTTTTGAACAAAGTAG
Organism: Acmispon strigosus; assembly: GCA_030819835.1. Taxonomy (NCBI): domain Eukaryota; kingdom Viridiplantae; phylum Streptophyta; class Magnoliopsida; order Fabales; family Fabaceae; genus Acmispon; species Acmispon strigosus. The sequence continues at coordinate 12,463,176 of JAUAMA010000004.1, read as the reverse complement.
TGGAATGTATGGGATGAATGACTTGAATTTTACTCCCCCCATACTCTTTCTCACCCCACTACCTCATTATTTTTTCTAAGGCACATACCTTATTTTTTCCAACTTTTTTCCTTATTTTTTAGAGAGAAACCCACAAACATAGCTCTAACAATTCAGCACATGAATCACAATAACAACTTTAAGAATTATCACACAAAGCAGGCTCCAAAGAATGACTCTTTCAAGGCTCAAAAGGGGCTACTAGTGGATATAACATTTCAAGCAAAAATCTGAGTTTTCAAAAATGCCTATAATCTCTTATCAACTCACAAAGTGTACAAAACTCCGATCAACATGCAACACAAGGCAGAAAAATTTCACAATCAAGAATTCAGAGTCCTTAGCTCTCAAAAAAAGATAGGGTAAGTGATACCCTTTTTTAGAACTCAGAAAAAGACTTTGCCAACAACCAAAACAATCAAGATATCAAAAATACTTTCTACAACACGCAATCCTAACTGCTTAATAACATAGAACTTTTCACAAAGCAGTTCAATCAGAATGGATAATATACTCAAGACTCATGCAAACAAAAAAAACTAAGCTATAAATAAAACTAAAAACTAAAAAGAAAAACAAAAACTAAGAAGCTGGTATAGTAACAAATTTTCCACAAAGATCCAAGGGAACCTCAATGTAAAAATCAATTTGAACACTTAAGTTCAAGAGGGTTCTTCCTCCTTCTGGTACCTATCCTGTAACAATGAACAAACAAAAGTCTCACAAGCAGAAGCTTGCTTGACTTGTTAGTTCCGAAAACAGCACAAATAAGATCATGGGTTGAAAAATTGTATTCACCTTAAAAAACAAGAATTCTTTGAGTTCCCAAAAATCAAAACCATTGTAGAAACAAGGGAAAACTCATAGAATCTAAAACTTTTCAGGAAATGGTGAACACAAAATTTATTAAAAACTAAAAACAGCAAATAAAAATAAAACAGCAAATCTGCCCGAGCTCCAGCGCTTGAGCGTTGGGTTCCCAACGCTTGAGCGCTGGAATTAAAATAAAAACTGGGCAAGAAACAGGGGCTCAGCGCATGTGCGTTGAGCCTCCAACGCTTGAACGTTGAGGTTCCTGCAGCTAATTATTCAGCAAAACAAAACAAAACAAAAGCAATAGAAGCACTTGGGTTGTCTCCCAAGAAGCCCAATGTTATAGTCTTTGGTAGACTTTTCACTAATCACTTTTCAACCGGGGTCTATTACAAAATTCATTAGACCCCGCAAATCATGCAAATTTTGGCACATAAACATCATGGTGCCCAATGAATTTTCAGCCATCAAAGCAAAAACAGTAAATTTACAAATGGAGGGGATAAGAAAATTTTCCCCTTGCTCTTTGCCTTGATCTTGTGAACCTATAACATAGGTCCCTTGAGGTTCTTCTTCCTCCATTTCCAATTTGTCTTCAAAGACAAATTCTACAATGGAGGTTTCTTTCACCTCTTCTCTTTGAACCACGAGTTCATTTTCATGAACAAGTGGTTGTTGTTCATCCCTGGGCTGCCTCCTTAGAATGTCATTCAGCCTCCCTTGCAAGATCATTTTGGCCTTCCATTCCTGCACTCGGTTGGGCAAAGATCCCGAAGCATGCTTGCAATCCTATTCAGAGTAATACTCATCAATTAAATTGAGAGCATCACACTTCTTTTTTTCATCTTCTTTTTTAAGACATGCCTGGATCTTTGCCAGCCATTCTTCGAATGTTCCAGCCATAATTCCTTACAAAAATCAGCAGACAAAATTAGCAGCACCAGTTCATCACACAAATAATATATATATATATATATATATATATATATATATTTTTTATATATATAAACAAGAAGTACTAAACAAAATAAAAATAAGAACTTGAAAGAACCTATCCCCGGCAACGGCGCCAAAAACTTGATAGCGGAAATCGCAAGTGTACGATTAACTATCGCGTAATACAAAAGATCGAACCCAAGGGATAGGTGTTCTTATTAATATATAATTTAGTACTCGTGCAATAAAAATAAAATGGTATGTTTGATGTTTGGTTTAGGACAAGATGAAAGCAAAAGCATAGAATAATAAAACAGAATAAGATGAGAAGAATTTAAGCTTTTGGGTTGGTTTATATAGTCTATAAAACATGCTAGAAAACTCCTACTAAATTTCTGAACTTTAAATTCAAATTCATGGTGCTATAGCCTAAATTTCTACATCCTAATAGCCTTAAGAAATGTAGAACTTTCTTACCTAATTACTAACTCCATAGCCTTGGTTATTAGTTAATTAGAAAAGAAGATGAAGAAAGAATTCGGGCCAACACAAAGTTACGTACATCCTTATAGCCTTAAGAAATGCAAACTTATAACTTTTTTTATTTCCTATTTCCCTTACCACTTACCAAATGGCCTTATGACATAAGTAGAAAGCAAGAAATCTTTTGATCACAAGATTAATGAAGAACAAAGAAATAAAACATGAATTGAAGATATTATTCAGAAATGTAAAAGAAAACTAGAACATGAATTATAAACTAAAACAACCCAAAAACTTAAAGAAGAAGTTAGCCAAGCATGGCTAAAGGAGTCATTGAATTACCCTGGATAGGAGCTCAAATATGGCTTCCCACAAGTCCTAGGAACAATGCTCAAGAGGGAGAAAGAGAGAATACTTGTTGTATTCTAAGAGGTGTGTTTTACAAGTGAAGAAAAGGGTCCTATTTATAGTAAAAATCCAGCCTCCAACGCTTCAGCGCTAGAATTCCCAACGCTTGGGCGCTGGAAGCATTAAAAATCCACTGCCAGACCGAGGGCCAGCGCGTGAGCGCTGGCTTCCCAGCGCTGCAGCGCTGGGCACTGCTTCTTCATCTTCAAGTTTTTCTTCCTTCTTCATGGTAGTGGGTTTTGAATGCCATAAAAAGCCACCACTCAGCCCTTAATCAATTCTGAAACCTTCTTCCCACTACCATCAATCCTTCAACTTAATTTCCCATGTGCTCATTTGAAGAGAGTTGCTTCATATTCCTCTTTTTCACTTTTAGTCCTCTCTTGGTTAGCACTCCAATTCAAGCCCTTTCATTCTCTCAATCTTCACTATTAGCCCTCCACTCTTGAACTTTCACATTTTGGACCTTGATTTCCTGAAACTTTACAAAGTGGTCCCTGGACAAAAATGATAACTAAACCAGCTTTTCCTAAAAATATAAAATTGTTATAAAAGTTCCTAAAAATATAAAATAAAGGTAGAAAAACAAATAAAATCTAATCTACATGCAAAATGCAAAATAAATATAAAATCTACATAAAAATAATAAAAAACCTATATGTGACTCAAAAATAATAAAATAAAAAGACTAAAAAGACCCTAAAATTATCATATAAAATCCAGTCATCATTGATTATTGCTTATACGAATGAGAATTGGTAAGTAGTAAGGGAAATAGGAATTAAAAAAAGCTATAAGTATATATCGCTAAGAGATTAGGATAGACGTAGTTTATGTTGGCCTGAACTTCTTCTTCATCTTCTTCTTTAGTTAACTAGATTGCAAGAAATTGGGTTTAGTAATTAAAAAGAAAGTTCTACAATGTGTAAGAGATTAACTTGTAGATATAATAGGCTATAGCATCTTGAACTTGGACTTAAAATTCAGAAATTAAGTAGGAACTTGCTAGCATATTTTATATTCTATGTTATTCAACCCAAGAACTTAATCTTCATCATATCTATCTCTCTATTATTTTATGCTATTGCTTGTTCTAAAACCAACTACAAATACTCATCTTTTAAATTTTCTGCACAAGTACTAAATATTATAATAATAGGAAACCTATCCCTTGGGTTCGATCTTTTTATTACGCGATATTGAATTGTGCACTTGCGATTTGGGTATCAAATATCATCTAACTTCTGTTTTCCTTTATTGAAGTTATGAACTCTTTGTTGTAGATTATCTATCTTTTCTTCTAAAGAACTACATTTAGTGCATTTGTGTGTAATATCTAACTTAGATTTTACTACGTCTAGTTCTTCTTGTAAAGTTCTACACTTACTTTCTAAGGATGAAATTAAATCATTTTGACTAGTGCTAACCTTTGAGAATTCTTGACATAATTTAAACATATTTTCCATAGTAAACTTTAAATCATGAAAAGACATAGAATTGTCACTAACCTGGGAATCTTCAACATCTGAATCATGTGAGGCCATCAATGCGACTTGTGCTTCTTCTTTGTCAGTGTCTGATGATGAACTTACTTCATTATCATCCCAAGCCAAGTATGCTCTTCGTGTGGGTTGATCCTTTTTTTCGAATTTTTCTCTTAGACCATGTTTTTTCTTTTGAAGATTTGGACATTCCAACTTGAAGTGTCCAGGCTTGCCACATTCAAAGCATGTGATCTTTTGAGAGGAAGAAGACTCATTGTTCCTTTGGAAATATTTGTTGTTGTTAAATTTCATACCTTTTCTTTTAAGAAACTTTCCACAGTTCTTTACTAAAAGATTCAAGTTCCCATTGTCTTCTTCTTCAGAATCTGCATCATAATCATCTTTGACGCTTTCTTTTGCCTTTAGAGAAATGGATCGATACTTCTTCTCATGTTGTTCATGCTCTTCTAAACGATTCAATTCCAACTCGTGTTCTTGGAGTTTTCCAAAAAGAGTTCAAAGAGTCATATTTGATAAACTCTTCTTCTCTGAGATGGCTGTAACTTTTGGTTGCCATACTCTTGTAAGTGATCTTAGAACTTTCATGTTCAAGTCACTGTTTGAAAATTGTTTGCCAAGAGCAATCAAATGATTAATCAAATGAGTGAATCGTTTTTGCATATCTAATACCTTCTCTCCTGGAAGCATTCTGAACATTTCATATTCTTGAGATAGAGTATTGATCTTTGATCTCTTGACTTCATCAACGTATCCCATATTTCTTTCGATGAAGTGCACGTTGATACTCTGAAAAACTCATCCATGCCAAGAGCAGATGTAAGAATGTTCATTCCTTTGAGATCATATTGAACCTTCTTCTTTTCTTCTTCACTCCAAGTACTTTCTGGTTTTGGTTGTGAACTTCCTTCTACTTCTGCTACAGGCACAAAGGGACCTTCTTCAATGGCTTTCCAAATTCCTGCGTCTAATGACTTTATGAATATTTTCATCTTGATCTTCCAGAAGTCATAGTGTTCTCCATTGAAGAATGGTGGCTTGTTTATGTTGAATCCTTCACTGGTTCCATGATTGGAAGAGGATGCCATCTTTTCCCGGATCTTAGGAATAACTTACCTAAACTTCCGCTCTGATACCAATTGTTAGTACAGATAGCAACCTGAGAGAGGGGGGGGGGGGGTGAATCAGAGTTGCCTCGATTTTCGCCTTATTGAAATTATTACTTTCAAGATAATGATGATCACGAAACGGTAGTTGTGATTGCAGCGGAATTGAGCGTTGCTTGAAAGTAAAGATGAAGGATAGAAGAATTCACACACACATAATTTTATCCTGGTTCACCTTCTATCCACCGAAGGCTACGTCGAGTCCCTCAAGAAAATCACTTGAGGATTTTTCCACTATTGATAAAAATCTATTACAAGTTCTTACACCAAGGACCCTTAGAATTCCTATCAATTTCCTGTGAAAGTATACCACTTTCCACAGCCCCTGAAAGCAAACCACCCTCAGACCTTGAAGGCTAAACCACCTTCAATCAACACCCTGAAAGTATACCACTTTCAGTACCAACAACCCTTCACCGAGATCCACGGTGAATACTCAATCTTACAGAAAGAGATGAAGAAGAGTTTACAATTGGCTGAATCAATCCTTTAACATACAAGTGGATTGATCATGAGAATTTATGCTTTAAGGCTTTTAAGCATAACACGATTCTGAGTTCCTCAAGATATGAACAACTTAAAGTGTTCTTATAAACATGAAGATCATGAACTCAGAATTTAGGCTCTTGAAAGTTTAAGTTCTAAAGAACTTAATGAACTAATTTTGACAAAGCTTTGGCCTAATGTTGTATTCTCATGTGTTGTGTGTTGTGTCTTGTGTTCTGGACTCAAATGGACTTTATATAGGCAAGGGAAACGTCCTTGAACCAATGCAACCTTTCCCAAAAGGTTTGAGACACAATGGTTCATGAAAAGATGCAACTTTTCGTGCTGGTAATCGATTACATCATCTAGTGTAATCGATTACACTAATAGCCGTTTCAGTTTGAATTTCAAATTCAAACATGTAATCGATTACAAGCAAGTGGTAATCGATTACTTGCCTAGGTGTAATCGATTACCAGAAAGCTGCAATCGATTACACTGAAGTCCATCTTCCAGAAACTTGATCCTTTGAGATCGGCTTAAGGTTTTCTACTTCTTTTAAGTTATGAAAACATTAAGTTGATTAGTTTAGGTGTTTTAAAGAGCCTTTATGCTTTAATAGACCTTTAGAAGCATAACTCACCTAAACTAGGACTTCTAGGTCTTTGATAAACTTTGTAGCGCTGTTTCCTCTAAGTCTTCTTTTCTTCTTTTTGTCGATGAGTTTGTTGATAGTAATAAAATCACACAAGAAAGGGGGGGGTTTGAATTGTGTGTGTGACTTTTGAAAGATTTTTGCAGAATACTATTTATAAGTTTGAAAACGTTTAACTAAAAGTGCAGCAGAAATATACTTAGAGCATAAATAGTAAAGCACACAAGATATTTATCCTGGTTCACCCCCAAAACCGATAGGGCTACGTCCAGTCCTTGGCTATACCAAGATTTTCCACTATTTCGACTGAATAGTACAAGTGTTCTCAGGGACTTCTCCCAGTATTCTGAGGACTACTCCTTTACAAGTTTTCTCAGGACTTCTCCTTTATCTCTCAAGTATTCGACAGGACTTCTCCCAGTTCTTTTACAAGAAGGTTGGTTTTCTACAAGGATCTCTTCACAAAGAGTGGGTAGAAAATATGAGGTTCTAGGTTCAGAGATGATTCTTAAGTTTGATTCTCTGAAGATGTAGTGTGAGAAGAATAAGAGTTTTTACGCTATGAAGATTTCACACAGGTTGGCAACTAAACTCAGAAGGGTAGAAAATCTAGTGTTACTGAGTGTTCTTGGCTAAAGCTTGTTCAAATTGTGAATTGACTTGAAGGATTTGAATGCTTTGATAGTGTGTAAGTCGCCGAGTTGAAAATGATGCAGAGGCCACTGTTTATATCTTCAGTAGGATGACAACTGGATGAGCTGATGAAGATCTTCTAAAATAGTTCCGTTGGAAATTTGCTTGATTGTGAGTAACGGATACTTCTGCATCTTGTTGCTTGATACGGTTTGCCAAAGTGAAGAACATTTCTTCAACTAATAGAGAGTGAGATCGTCTGGCAATACTTTTTCTTCTGGTATTCAAAGGCAGCCATTAATGCAAGTGTATTACAGCTAGGAAAGCAATTAATGCTTCTGACCAGAGGATTCGGATTCGGCCGTTGAGGAGATACGATGATCAGAGGATTTCACCGTTAATTCAGTAAAGGCAACTTGAATTAAGGAATGTCAGAGAATTTGAATCTTCAAGGTAGATGGCGCTTAATTCTGTCTCTTTCGACATTAATGCTCTGATCAACCAAGAGGTGCATGACAGCTCATTGTTGGTTCAAACAAACGATCTCTTCTAAGCAGATTCTTTTTGTACCAGTCTTCAATCATTGCTCCTTAGTCAACCTATATGTTTGACGAGAAATGGACCGGACAGACTTTTCAGGCGGACGAATTTTACTCTGAGGGTGGATTCAATTCTTATAGCCGGGTGGACTTTTCCTTAGCTTTTTGATAATGGTTGCAGCGTGCCTTCCGTTCATAAGAGTCCCTGAATATAAAATACTTCAAAGAGAGTTAGTGACTCTTAGCGAAATTGTTATTTATCAAAATAGATTAATTTATTTGGATATTTTTCTTTAACATTTGTCGTCATCAAAACCTCAGCCAGGGTCAGGAGCAAGACCTTCTTCACATCAATCCCTCACCATTATCAGCAGCAACTCCAGAGATATTATAAACCCTGCCGTGAGCAACAGGACGCTTTCCACGGACAGCATTTACAGTAACCTCGACTTTCGAAGCACGACAGTCCTTCGCAGCATGTCCTGGTTTCTGACAATTCCAGCATACGATGATCTTCTCTCCACAGTTATTCGTGTAATGCCCCTTCTTATTGCACTTGAAGCAAACAATGTCCTCAATAGACTTCGTCACACCTCGGCTACCCAAGCCTCCTCCTAACAGACGATCACCACCGAAAGTACGCCCCTTCGCTTGAGGGTGCTGATAAGGCTTCTTCCCTTTATCCCTTCCACCTGGCTGGTTCCTGATCGGTCCTCCGCTATTCTGTAGTTTGCCTCTACGCCTATCGATAGCTTCAATGCCCTTCGCTTTCTCGACAAGTTCCTGGTATTGAGTGATTCCCAAAGGTTGTACAGCATGCTGAACCTCGTAGTTCAGCCCACTAATGAAGCGTTCACACATGAACTCTTCATCCATCTGCCCTCGGAAAAACCTAAAGTGCCTAGCAAGTGACTCCAGTTTCGGCGCAAACTCAGCTACCGACATGTTGTCCTGATTCAGATCAGCGAACTCCTTTTCTCTTGCGGCTCTAGCACTCCGCGGAAAATACTTCGCCAGGAAGGTCTCCTTAAAGGCCTCCCAGGTCACAGCACGATGAGCAGCTTCCATCATAGCCTTTGCCCCGTTCCACCAATGTTCTGCCTCACCTGACAGCAGGTATGCAGCAAGGTTCACTCTAGCAGCAGCTGGGGTCTGGAGAAAGGTAAAAATCTTCTCCACTTCTTGCAACCAAAGATCAGCTACCTCCGGATCGTAGCCTCCGGAAAATTTCGGCAGGTCCTGACGCTTGAAGTCATGAAGTCCTCGAGTCAGAGCAGATGCCTGCTCCCTCTCAGCCTGTAACGTCTGAGCTTCAGCAACAACATTGGCTCGGTTAGCTTCAGCCTCAGCCCGAGCAGCAGCAACAGTCGCTTGTTGAGTCATCAAGGTAGTTAAGTTGGTAATGGCAGCAGCCATTTGGTTCATAGCATTTTGGTCCGCCATTTCTGAGTTCTGACCAGTTAGTCTCTTACTCCTGCTCGTAAGACAACTAACAGTTAAATCAGAAAATAGATACGGCATTAATGTTAGTCAAACAGAATCAATTAGATTGTCCGATTAAGACAATCTTAAACAACAATTAAGTACAAACAATTCAATCATAAAATTCTTCTTTCGATCGACACCCCATCGATCAACGTCCGAATAATCACCCAACAGCGCTGGTTATCTCAACCATCGCTCTGATACCACAAATGTAACACCCCAATTTTGGGTTGAGGGTCACATAGTAATTACGCGGAAATTATACTTTGAAACCTCTCAAAACGCTCAATTTCCAAGAAAACAACGACGCTCAATATTAATAATTAATAATTATCCCATAATAGAGTTATAATGATCTCAACGCCATAAAGTTTCAAAATAAATAAAGTTGCACCGACATGTGCAGATAAACCAAACGTCGCTAAAATAAAATAAAAGGAAATTACAACTTCTTCATTATTTTCTTGAACTTTTCTCGCCTCTTGATTCTCCCTTCAAGTCACCGCTCCTGGACCTCATTGTCCTGACCATCTATGGTGTTAAGCGCCCAAACAAATCAAACAAAACAAGCAGAAAGGGTTAACTCGGAAATCAAGAATAATATCATACAACAATTGTGATAAAAACAACAACAACATCACTAACCAACCAGAATCATTTTAACACAATAATGATATCAACAAAGCATATTTCCTCATTCGGCGAATTCGAATAAACGTGCATGATCCTCAATATCTACATGCATAAATATGGCCATTATTCACCCTAAACCGGGCCAGGACAATCACGTGGGACAAAGTACCACCACATTGCCCTCAGTTGATCTCACGGGACAAAGATCCGTCACATCAACCTTAACATCCTCAGTCGATCACGCGGGACAAATTACCGCCACATCAACCCAATAATCTTCAGTTGATCACGCGGGACAAAATACCGCCACATCAACCCAATAATACTTATAAGATGCATATGCTATGGCTATGCAAAATCCATACTCCTCATGGACCAACAGTCCACACAAAATTCCAGTCTTAGCATACCACATACACAATATAATCATCACTTCACAACAACATTTTCACCATGAAATAACCAATATAACTCAATTTATTTATTTTATTTAAAAAAACAGCATTCTTATTTTAATATTAAAACAGAAACAACATTACTAAAATTACAGAAACAGCAGTGTTTTATACACAGCAAACAGCAGTGTCTATTTACAAAAAAACAGCAGTGTTTATATACAGAAAACAGCAGTGTTTATATACAGTAAACAGCAGTATATTTTTTAAATACAGAAAACAGCAGTGTGTTTTAAAACAGAAACAGTGGCATTTAAAGTACAGAAAAACAGTGGCTATTTTAACACAGAAAACAGCAGCACTAAAAATACAGAAAACAGTGGCACTTTTAATACATAATCTTCTGTTCTTAGAAACAAAATACAGAAACAGAATACAGCAGTAAAAAAAACAGGAAACAGAGTTATAAACAAACAGAAAACAGCACTATTGGTTTTGGCATGAGAGGCTCGATTATCACCACTTTACAGCATACTAATATGCCAACAATTCCTCTTCTCTAAATCATCTCGTCATATCGTTTTTCACTAACACCAAGCCACCATTATAAAGGGCATCAACTCACAATATAAGCAGCATGTCATATGGTCAATACAATTCCAGAATAGTTTCTCAAATCACCACAGTAGAATTCACAAGAGACAACATATAAACACAATCACAATCAACATAAAGAATTCCTAAGAAAACGAGTTACCCTTACCTCCGAGAGGGTTGCATGCAAGTGTTTCCAAACCTTGTAAGACAAACAAACATACATACATTCATCAACAAACATGGAAAAAGGTCGGAAAACAACTCATATGAATTATAGACCAAAGAAGCAAAAACAACAATTTGCTGTCAGGGGCCTAGCGCCCAAGCGTTGGGTTCCAACGCTCACGCGTTGGGTCCCTGTCTGGCAACACGTACTGGGCAAAATTCTAACGCCCAGGCGTTGGGGTACAACGCTCATGCGTTGGCTCCCTGCCAGAAACCCTAAAAATCAAGTTTTTCACCCGAAACTCCATTTTTAACCAATTTCTTTCAAAACTAAAATTCTTCCACGTTCAGAACCTATATTATAACCTAACAAATAAGTTTTCTACACATAAAATCAAAGGTTTCCAATTTCTCAAAATCATTTGTTCATGGAGATAGCTAGGTGTTGAACCGAAAGAACGGAAATGGAATACCAACCTTGTTTGAGAGAGTTGATCAAGCTTGAGTGTAGCACGACCCTAGCCCCTTCCAGAATGTAGTGGACTCGAGCTTGATGAAAATCAAAGGTTGGAATCAAAAACCAAATAGTTCTAGAGGAAGGCAAGAATTGTTACTAGAAAAACTCAAAATTTGGAAATTTTGGTCTCTTACCGATTGAACCGACACCACGAACTTTGAAGGGATTGAGTGTGGGGTTAGAGCACCACGAAATATGGAGGGATTCAGAGCTTGATCACCACCAAGAAGAAGGAGAGGTTCGACCAAGCAACACAAAATTCCAGCAGCACTTCGGAAACACAGAATAAGGGGTTCTAGGCCTTTTTCGGAAAATCTTTGAGTGGAGGAGCAAGAGAAAGTTAGCAATTATTTAAGGTTGAAGGTTTCAGCAATGAGAGGGTTATATGGAGAAGGAAAGGCACGACCAAGATTCCATCATTTGGAATATTTTCCCTAATGGCACATTAAAGCAAAGGACAAAGCATTAAACCTCCTTCATGGCACATTACTCACATGTTTTGGCTTTCAAAATTCAAAATGGAGTTTTGGCACATGTTTAATTCTTCATTCAGCTGCATGGTGAGGGAGAGAGAGCCGTCCCCACCTCCTTCCTTAGCCTTAATACACATTAAAACTCCTTTAAAACCCTAGACAAGCCATTAACCACTCCTAATCCTCCTTTAATGCCTATAATCCTCACATTAAGCCTTATTTAAATGCTCTTTACTCCTATTTGATCTGAATTTCTAAATTTGAAAATGAATTTGATGAGTCACACGAAAAACTAAAATAAAAACAAAACCTTCCTCATCAAGGTTCGAACCCAAGACTTGCCAATCAAACGCTTAAGCCTCAACCGCTAAGCCACAACTCTTCTTGTTGCAATTCAAGCAAGGTAATTCAAATATTCTCAAGGTAAGCAATCATGCTCTAGACAAGATTAAATAACTCAAGAATAATGTCACATTAATTAACTCAAGGGTTAATTTACAAATAAAAGAAGTCCGAGGACTAGAAAACAATTACAACCAAGTTCAGGGACTAAACTGTAATTACAATAAATTTGGGGTCTTACAAAAGTGTTCTCTTAAACAATGAAGAACATGAACTCAGAACTTAGGCTCTTTGAAAGTTTAAGTTTCAAAGGCTAATTTAAACATGAATGAACAATTTGACAAAGCTTTGGCCTAATTTGTGTATTCTCATGTGTTGTTTGTTTCTGGACTCAAATGGACTTTATATAGGCATGAGGAAACGTCCTTGAACCAATGCAACCCTTCCCAAAAGGTTTGAGACACAATGGTTCATGAAAATATGCAACTTTTTGAGCATGTAATCGATTACATTACTTAGGTAATCGATTACACTAAGAAGCCGTTACTGTTTGAATTTCAAATTCAAACATGTAATCGATTACAAGCAAGATGTAATCGATTACTTGCCTATGTGTAATCGATTACCAGAAGGGTGTAATTGATTACACTCAAGTCCAATTTCCAGAAACTTGAACTTTTAAGATCGGCTTGAGATATTCTACTTCTTTTAACTTATGAAAACATTAAACTTGATTAGCTTAGATGTTTTAAAGAGCCTTTATACTCGAGAAGCCTTTAGAAGCATAACTCACCTATACTAAGACTTTTAGGCAGATGTTGAAACATAAAGCACTGTTTCCTCTAAGTCTTCTTTTCTTCTTTTTGTCGATGAGTTTGTCGTCATCAAAACCTTAGCCAGGGTCAGGAGCAAGACCTTCTTCACAATCTCCCCCTTTTTGATGATGGTAAACACATACGTTGAACTTTGAAGATCAGTGTTGCTTCTTTGTTGAAAACTCCTCCTGTTTGATGTAATCCGATATATCTCCCCCTTTCTGATTCACTAGTTGAATTCCTGCATATAATCTTTAAAGAACACAGAACCTTTCTCCCCCTTTTGACTTCATCAAAAAGAAGAAAAGTCCAGAAACAGGTATACAGGCAAACAAGTGCATATACAAATAAAGCATAGAGGTTGGGGGTAAACTAGTAAAAGTATGCAAAAGTCCAAACAGTACAACAACATACTATATATATATATATATATATATATAGGTAAACCATAAAAAGCAAGCACAAATAGTTCAACAACCAAAAGTATTCAAGACATAAATATTACAGACTTAGAATAAAAGAAAAGAAACAAGAAAAACCCTAGAAGACTAAGAATAAGCAGACGAGTCTTCATCATCCATTGACAGTTCATGTCCGTCATCATGGAGCATCCATGAGAGAGTGTCGATACCATAATCATGGAATAAACCCAGATGTGACAGAATAGTGGTATCAACGCACTTGTAATTAGATGACTGCACATCGTACAGTTTTTCTATGGGTACACCAGAATGAATGAGAAGACGGGATATAGCTGATGCATATGGGAAGGACTGTGCTTCATTTCGGCATATGAACATGTGGTGCATAACCAGGAAAGTCCAGTTGATGTCATGACAATTTATGATGCCATACAAGATCTGTAGTTCTAACTCACTGATGTGAGCAAGGTCTTCCTTGTGAAGAAGGTTTTGCTCCTGACCCTTGCTGTGGTTTTGATGACGACAAACTCATCAACAAAAAGAAGAAAAGAAGACTTCGAAGAAACAACTCTACAAAGTTCATCAATAGTCTAGAAGTCTTAAGTTTAGGTGAGTTATTCTTCTAAAGGTCTATTAAAGCATAAAGGCTCTTAAAACACCTAAACTAATCAAGCTAAGTGTTTTCATAACTTAAAAGAAGTAGAAAACCTTAAGCAGATCTCAAAGGATCAAGTTTCTGGAAGATGGACTTCAGTGTAATCGATTTCAGGATTCTGGTAATCAATTACACCTAGGCAAGTAATCGATTACTTGTTGTTTGTAATCGATTACATGTTTGAAATTCAAATTCAAACTGAAACGGCTATTAGTGTAATCGGTTACACTAAGTGACGTAATCGATTACCAGAACGAAAAGTTACATCTTTTCATGAACCATTGTGTCCCAAACCTTTTGAAAAGGGTTGTGATGGTTCAAGGACGTTTCCCTTGCCTATATAAAGTCCATTTGAGTCCAGAACACAAGAGACAACACAAAACACATGAGAATACAACATTAGGCCAAAGCTTTGTCAAAATTAGTTCATTTTTTAGAACTTAAACATTCTAGAGCCTAAATTCTGAGTTCATGATCTTCATGTCTATAAGAACACTTTAGTTGTTCATATCTTGAAGAACTCAGAATTGTATTATGCTTAAAAGCCTTAAAGCATAAATTCTCATGATCAATCCATTTTCATGTTAAAGGATTGATACAGCCAAATTGTAAACTCTTCTTCATCTCTTTCTGTAAGATTGAGTTTTCACCGTGGTATTCGGTGAAGGGTTGTTGTCACTGAAAGTGGTATACTTTCAGGGTATTGATTGAAGGTGGTTTAGCCTTCAAGGTCTGAGGGTGGTTTGCCTTCAGGAACTGAAAGTGGTTTGCTTTCAGGGACTGTTGAAAGTGGTTTGCTTTCACAGGGTATTGGTAGAAATTCTTGGGGTCCTTGGGTTAGGAACTTGTAAGAGATTTTTATCAATAGTGGAAAAATGCTCAAAGGGTTTCTTTGAGGGACTGGACGTAGCCTTCGGTGGATTGAAGGTGAACAAGGATAAAACTCTGTGTGTTATTTCCTTCATCCTTCATCTTTTAATTTCAAGCAATACTCAATTCCGCTGCAATCACAACAATCGTCTTGTGATTATCATCATCTTGAAAGTAACGTTTTCGATAAGGCGAAAATCGGGGCAACGCTGATTCACCCCCCCTCTCAGGTTGCTATCTGAACTAACAATTGGTATCAGAGCGGAAGTTTAGGTAAGTTATTCCTAAGATCCGGGAAAAGATGGCATCCTCTTCCAATCATGGAACCAGTGAAGGACACAACATAAACAGGCTACCATTCTTCAATGGAGAACACTATGACTTCTGGAAAATCAAGATGAAGATATTCATAAAGTCATTAGACGGAGGAATTTAGAAAGCCATTGAAGAAGGTCCCTTTGTGCCTGTAGCAGAAGTAGAAGGAACTTCACAAGTAAAACCAGAAAGTTCATGGAGTGAAGAAGATAAGAAGAAGGTTCAATATGATCTCAAAGGAATGAACATCCTTACATCTGCCATTGGAATGGATGAATTTTTCAGAGTATCAACGTGCACTACATCAAAAGAAATATGGGATACGTTGATGGTGACTCATGAAGGGACAGATGAAGTCAAGAGATCAAAGATCAATACTCTATCTCAGGAATATGAAATGTTCAGAATGCTTCCAGGAGAAAAGGTATTAGATATGCAAAAACGATTCACTCATCTAATTAATCATTTGATTGCTCTTGGTAGACAATTTTCAAACAGTGATTTGAACATGAAAGTTCTAAGATCACTTACAAGAGTATGGCAACCAAAAGTAACAGCCATCTCAGAGAAGAAGAGTTTATCAAAAATGACTCTCGCAACTCTTTTTGGAAAACTCCAAGAACACGAGTTGGAAATGAATCGTTTGGAAGAGAATGAACAACATGAGAAGAAGTATCGATCCATTTCCCTAAAAGCAAAAGAAAGCATCAAAGAAGATTATGATGCAGATTCTGAAGAAGAAGACAATGGGAATGTGAATCTTCTAGTAAAGAATTTTGGAAAGTTTCTTAAGAGAAAAGGTGTGAAATTCAACAACAACAAATTCTTCCAAAATAATAATGAATCATCTTCCTCTCAAAAGATCACATGTTTAGAATGTGGCAAACCGGGACACTTCAAGTCAGACTGTCCAAATCTTCAGAAGAAGAAACATGGTCTAAGAGAGAAATTCGAGAAAAAGGATCAACCCACACGAAGAGCATATTTGGCTTGAGATGATAATGAAGTAAGTTCATCATCAGACTCTGATAAAGAAGAAGCACAAGTTGCTTTGATGGCCTCACATGATTCAGATGTTGAAGATTCCCAGGTTAGTGATAACTCTATATCTTTTCATGATTTAAAGTTTACCATGGAAAATATGTTTAAATTATGTCAAGAATTTTCCAAAGTTAGCACTAGGCAAAATGAGTTGATTTCATCCTTAGAAAGTAAGTGTAGAACCTTACAAGAAGAACTAGACATAGTAAAATCTAAGTTAGACATTACTCATAAATGCACTAAGTGTAGTTCTTTAGAAGAAAAGATAGAAAATCTTCAACAAAGAGTTAATAACTTCAATAAGGGAAAACAGAAGTTAGATGATATCCTAAGTGTACAAAGACATTCAAACAATAAGTCAGGTCTAGGATATACCTCTCACCCAAAGACAAAAGAGGTTAAGAAAACTGTGTTTGTAAAACCAAACCATGTATTAGGATCTTCTAGTAACATTATGATCAATCCTTTTAGGAGTACGAACAATAGGAAGAATAATCAAAACAAACCTCCTAAGAAGATCCATTCCTCTTCTAGACAAACATCTAGTTACAATCATTACTCTTGTACTTATTGTAACAAAATAGGATATACCCCTAGTAGATGTTACTACAAACATGTAGGAGTACCAAATAGGGAGGGAATACATTTGGGTAAGAAAGGATGTTAACTTAGAAGGACCCAAAACTTGTTGGGTTCCTAATACCCATGTCTGAACTTTGTCATGTAGGTGTGTATGAAAGCAGCAAAGGATTTATGGTATCTTGATAGTGGCTGCTCATCACACATGACAGGAGACAAAACCAAGTTTTCTTTTCTTATACCTAGGGAAAAAGGTTTTGTCACATATGGTAACAATCAAAAGGGAAAGATACTCGGTATTGGAAGAATAGGCACACCCCCTCAAACAGTCATCGATAAAGTTCTTTACGTTGATGGTTTGATGCATAATCTTCTGAGTATCTGTCAACTATGTGACAAAGGTTTGAAAGTTGGTTTTATTGATGATATATGTGTAGTAAAAGATGTGAAAACTAAAGAAATTAAGTTTTCTGGGTATAAAGTAAATAAAGTCTTCATGATCTCCTTGGATGAAATTCCACAAAACGTAAGATGCCTTTTGGCCAAGAAAAATAGTGATTCATGGCTATGGCATAGAAAACTTGCTCATATACACATAGATCACTTAAACAAACTAGTCAAGCATGATCTAGTTGTTGGGCTTCCAAAGATAAGATTCGAAAAAGACAAGCTTTGTGATGCATGTCAAAAAGGGAAGCAAACCAGAATGTCTTTCAAAACAAAGAACATAGTTTCGACTTCAAGGCCCCTTCAATTGCTACATATGGATTTGTTCGGACCTTCAAGAACAAAAAGCCTCGGAGGTAATTTCTATGCACTTGTTATTGTTGATGATTTCTCTAGATTTACATGGACGTTATTCTTGCCTCATAAGAATGAAGCCTTCAATGCATTCAATAGATATGCAAGGCTAGTTCAAAATGAGAAGTCTTTAAAGATCTCTTCTATTAGAAGTGATCATGGTGGAGAATTTCAGAATCAACAATTTCAAGAACTATGTGATGAGAATGGAATATCACATAATTTCTCTACTCTGAGAACACCACAACAAAATGGTGTTGTAGAAAGGAAGAACAGGTTACTTGAAGAATTAGCAAGAACCATGCTAAGTGAGTCAAGCCTTCCTAAATATTTCTGGGCTGATGCTGTAAGTACTGCTTGCTATGTTTCCAGTAGAGTTCTTATTAGGCCTATACTGAAGAAAACCCCCTATGAACTCTACAAAGGAAGGAAACCAAATATCTCTCATCTACATGCCTTTGGATCAAAATGCTTTGTTTTGAATAATGGAAAGGAAAACCTTGGTAAGTTTGATGAAAAATCTGATGAAGGTATATTCCTTGGTTATTCTCTAACAAGCAAAGCATATAGAGTCTTTAACAAGAAAACTCTATCTGTGGAAGAATCCATACATGTCTCTTTTGATGAATCTAAATCTTCAATAGAAGATAAAGTTAATCTTCCAGATAATGAAGAAGAAGACATCATTGTCAATGAAGATTCTCAAAAGAATGGAGACCAAAATCCAATACAAGAAGATCATATTGAAGATAATACTTATCAACTGATAGCGGAATCGCAAGTGCACGATTGTCTATCGCGTAGTAAAAAGATCGAACCCAAGGGATAGGTGTTCTTATTAATATAATATTTAGTACTTGTGCAGAAAAATAAAATGATATATTGTTGATGGTTGAAACAAGATATAGCAATAAAATAAAAATAAATAAAGATGAGAATTAAGTCCTTGGGTTGATTGACATAGAATATAAAATATGCTAGCAAGTATCTACTTAATTTCTAAATTATAAATCCAAGTTCAAGGTGCTATAGCCTATTATATCTACAAGTTAATCTCTTACACATTGTAGAACTTTCTTTTTAATTACTAAACCCAATTTCTTGCAATCTAGTTAACTAAAGAAGAAGATGAAGATAGAGTTCCGGCCAACACAAAGCTACGTCTTTCCTAATCTCTTAGCGAAATATACTTATAGCCTTTTTTAATCCTAGGTCCCTTACTACTTACCAATTCTCATTCGTATAAGTAATAAGCAAGAACACTTGTGATCATCAAGATGAAATTAAGAATAAGGAATTAAAACAAGAACTGGAAATAAAATTTAGAAAGGTAGAAACAATACTAAAACATAAATTATAAACTAAAACAACCCAAGAAGCTTAAAAAGAATTAGCCAAGCATGGCTAAAAGAGTCATCGAATTACCCTGGATAGGAGCTCAAGTATGGCTTCCCACAATTCCTAGGAACAATGATCTTTAAGGAGGAAAGAAGAACACTTGTTGTATTCCGAATAGGTGTCCCTTACAAGTGAAGAAAAGCTCCCTATTTATAGCAAAAACCTGACTTCCAGCGCTTGGGCGCTGGCATTCCCAACGCTTGGGCGCTGGGAAGCATTAAAATCCAACGGGCAGAAATAGGCCAAGCGCTTGAGCGCTGGCTTCCAACGCTGCAGCGCTGGGTGCAACCTCTGACTCACATCCTAGTCAGAGGTCCAGCGCTTGAGCGTTGGAACTTCCAACGCTGCAGCGCTGGGACGAACACTGGCAGCTTCTTCTTGGATTCCTTTCTTCTTCAATGGTGGAATTGATTGGCTTAATTAGGCCACATTCAGCCTCTATTAAGTTCTGAAACCTCCCCTTTACCACCATTAATCTTCCAACCTTATTTTACATGTGCTCAAATAAAAGAGAGTTGCTTCACATTCTTCAATTTCACTTCAAGTCCTCTCTTTGTTAGAACTTCAATTCTGGCCCTTTGACTCCTTCAAACTTCACTTTTCATCCTCCACTCTTGAACTTTTACACTTTGATCCTTGACTTCCTGAAACTTTACAAATCGGTCCCTGGACAAAAATGATAACTATACCAGCTTTTCCTAAAAATATAAAATAGCTATAAAAATTCCTAAAAATATAAAATAAAGTTAGAAAAATAAATAAAAGCTAATCTATATGCAGAATGCAAAATAAATATAAAATCTATGTAAAAATACTAAAAATCCTATATGTGACTCAAAAATAATAAAATAAAAAGACTAAAAACAACCTAAAAACATCATATATTATCCTGTCATCACACCACTATACCCAACGACAGCTTGTCCTCAAGCGATAAAACTTAAAGAGAAACTCGTCCCTGAGTTTAGAAAAAGTTTATCTGATTAAAACTTGAAGCACAAAAACCTTTCCAAGAAAGCTTAGCGGATTAGAAAGACCTGCATGTTTAAAGATATATAATCAAGAAAGTTAGGCTTGGCTTTTCAACATGTTAGAGTTCATCAAATTAAGCTCACAAAATAATATTCTCCATGAAAAACAAGAAAGCTCAATAATCCTGCCTATCATTCAAATCAAAACTGAAATAGTGCAACCAAGTAATTTTGAAGAGATTTTTGAAGGTTGTATCTTGGCCAAAGGGTTGAACAATTCAAGGTATGGATTTCAAGAAATTGGCAACTCTAATGGCTTGACTCAGAATCTGTTGTTAAGTGATTTTTCCAACTAAGAGCTTCAACAATTCAACACAAGGGTCCTCTCAATTTTTTTTTCTTTTTATTTTTCTCTTTTTTTTTTGAACAATGTAGTGGAATGTATGGGATGAATGACTTGAATTTTACTCCCCTCATACTCTTTCTCACCCCACTACCTCATTATTTTTTTCTAAGGCACATACCTTATTTTTTCCAATTTTTTCTTCATCTTTTTCTAGAGAGAAACCCACAAGCATAGCTCTAACAATTTCAGTTCATGAATCACAATAACAACTTTAAGAATTATCACACAAAGTAGGCTCCAAAGAATGACTCTTTTAAGGCTCAAAAAGGGGCTACTAGTGGATATCAATTTTCAAGCAAGAATCTGAGTTTTCAAAAATGCCTATAATCTCTTCTCAACTCACAAAGTGTACAAAACTCCAATCAACATGCAACACAAGGCAGAAAAATTTCACAATCAAGAATTCAGAGACCTCAGCTCTCAGAAAAAGATAGGGTAAGTGGTACCCTTCTTAGAACTCAGAAAAACTCTGCCAACAACCAAAACAATCAAGATATCAAAAATCCTTTCTACAGCATGCAATCCTAACCGCTTTAAAACATGAAACCTTTTCACAAACAGTTCAATCAGATAAAGCATTCACAAAGCTATAGCAACATTCAGAATGGATAATATACTCAAGACTCATGCAACAAAAAAAAAAAAACTAAACTAAAAATAAAACTACAAACTAAAAAGAAAAACTAAAAAGCTACAAAGCTGGCATAGTACACAAATTTTCCACAAAGGTCCAAGGGAACCTCAATGCAAAAAATCAAATTGAACACTAAAGTTCAAGAGGGTTCTTCCTCCTTCTGGTACCTATCCTGTAACATTGAACAAACAAAAGTCTTACAAGCAGAAGCTTGCTTGACTTGTTAGTCCCAAAAACAGCACAAATAAGATCATGGGTTGAAAAATTGTGTCCACCTTAAAAACAAGAATTATTGAGTTCCCAAAAATTAAAACCAGTGTAGAAACAAGGGAAAACTCATAGAATCTAAAACTTTCAGAAAAAATGGTGAACACAAAATTTATTTAAAAACTAAAAAACAGCAAATAAAAAAACAAAACAGCAAATCTGCCCGAGCTCCAGCGCTTGAGCGTTGGGGATGCCAACGCTTGGGCGCTGGAATTAAAATAAAAACTGGGCAATCAGAGGTGAAAAACTGGGGCCTAACGCTTGAGCGTTGGCCTCTGATAAGGAAATCGCAAGTGTACGATTAACTATCGCGTAATAAAAAGATCGAACCCAAGGGATAGGTGTTCTTATTATTATAAAATTTAGTACTTAAACAGAAAAATAAAAGATGAATAATTGTTGTTGGTTTGAGAACTAGAAAGAAACAATTGCATAAAATAATAAGAAAAAGAGATGGTGAACATTAAGCTCTTGGGTTGGTTTACATAGTCTATAAAAACATGCTAGCAATCTCTTACTAAATTCCTGAATTATAAATCCATTATCATGATGCTATAGCCTAGTGTAACTACAAGTTAATTCCTTAAGCATTGTAGATCTTTCTTTTTAATTACTAAACCCAATTCCTTGGCACCTAGTTAACTAAAGAAGAAGATGAAGAAGATGTTCAGGCCAACATAAAGTTACGTCCTTCCTAATTCCTTAGCGAAGTATACTTATAACCTTTTTTATTACCTAGTTCCCTTACTACTCACCAAATGGCCTTATGTAATAAGCAATAAGCAAAACCTCTTGTGATCATCAAGATATAAATAAAGCATAAGGTAATAAAACATGAATGGAAATAATATTCAGAAATGTAAGAAAAACTAGAACATGTATTATAAACTAAAACAACCCAAAAACTTAAAGAAGAATTTAGCCAAGCATGGCTAAAAGAATCATTGAATTACCCTGGATAGGAGCTCAAGTTTGGCTTCCCACAATTCCTAGGAACAATGTTCTTTGAGGGAGAAAGAGAGAATACTTGTTGTATTCTATGAAGGTGTGCTTTACAAGTGAAGAGGAGGGTCCTATTTATAGTAAAAATCCAGCCTCCAACGCTTCAGCGCTAGAATTCCCAACGCTTGGGCGCTGGGAGCATTAAAAATCCATTGCCAGACCGAAGGCCAGCGCTTGAGCGCTGGCTTCCCAGCGCTGCAGCGCTGGGACCTGCTGTTTCAGCTCCAAGTTTTCCTTCCTTCTTCATGGTTAGTGGGATTTGAATGCCATAAAAACCCACTTATCAGCCCTTTAAACAATTCTGAAACCTCTCCTCCACTATCATCAATCCTTTAGACATTTTTTCCATGTGCTAAATTAGAGAGTGATTCTTCATATTCTTCTTTTTCACTTTGGTCCTCTCTTGGTTAGCACTTCAATTCAAGCTCTCATATTCTCCCAATCTTCACTTTAAGTCCTCCACTCTTGAACTTTTACAATTTGGTCCCTGACTTCCTGAAACTTTACATATTGGTCCCTGGACAAAAATGATAACTAAACCAGCTTTTTCTAAAAATACAAAATAACTAGAAAAATTCCTAAAAATATAAAATAAAGCTAGAAAATCTAATAAAATCTAATCTACATGCAAAATGAAAAATAAATAGAAAATCTATATAAAAAGACTAAAAAACCTATATGTGACTCAAAAATAATAAAATAAAAAGAGTAAAAATAGCCTTAAAACATCATATAAAATCCACTCATCACACCACTATACCCAACGACAGCTTGTCCTCAAGCGACAAAACTTAAAGAAAAACTCGTCCCTGGGTTTTGAGAAAGTTTTATCTGATTACAACTTGAAGCACAAAAACCTTTCAAAGAAAGCTTAGCAGATTAAGGAAAACATGCATGTTTTATAGACAAAGAATCAAGAAAGTTAGGCTTGGCTTTTAACATGTTGAGTTCATCAATTAAGCTCACAAAATGATATTCTCCATGAAAACAAGAAAGCTCAATAATCCTGCCTATAATTCAAATCAAAACTGAAGTAAAGCAACCAAGTGATGTTGAAGAGATTTTGAAGGTTGTAACTTGGCCAAAGGGTTGAACAATTTAAGGTATGGATTTCAAGAAATTGGCAACTCTAGTGGCTGACTCAGAAACTTGTTGTTAAGTGATTTTTTCCTTGATTAAGAGCTTAAACAATTCAACACAAAGGTTCTCTCATTTTTTCTTTTTTCTCTTTTTTTTTTTTTTTTGAACAAAGTAGTGGAATGTATGGGATGAATGACTTGAATTTTACTCCCCTCATACTCTTTCTCACCCCACTACCTCATTATTTTTTCTAAGGCACATACCTTATTTTTTCCTTTTTTCCTTTCCCTTTTTTTAGAGAGAAACCCAACAAACAAAGCTCTACAAATTCAGCACATGCATCACTATAACAACTTAAAGATATCACACAAAGTAGGCTCCAAAGAATGACTCTTTTAAGGCTCAAAAGGGGCTACTAGTGGATATAATATTTTAAGCAAAAATCTGAGTTTTCAAAAATACCTAATATCTCTTCTCAACTCACAAAGTACACAAAACTCCAATCAACATGCAACACAAGGCAGAAAAATTTCACATTCAAGAATTCAGAGTCCTCAGCTCTCAGAAAAAGATAGGGTAAGTGGTACCCTTTTTAGAACTCAGAAAAAGACTTAGCCAACAACCAAAACAATCAAGATATCAAAAATCCTTTCTACAGCATGCAATCCTAACTGCTTAAAAACATAGAACTTTTCACAAAGTAGTTTAATCAGATAAAGCATTTCACAAAGCTATAGCAACATTCAGAATGGATAATATACTCAAGACTCATGCAAAAAGAAAACAGAAGAACTAAACTAAAAATAAAACTAAAAACTACAAAAAGAAAAATAAAATCTAAGAAGCTGGCATAGTACACAAATTTTCCACAAAGGTCCAAGGGAACCTCAATGTAAAAATCAAATTGAACACTTAAGTTCAAGAGGGTTCTTCCTCCTTTTGGTATCTATCCTGTAACATTGAACAAACAAAAGTCTCACAAGTAGAAACTTGCTTGACTTGTTAGTTCCAAAATCAGCACAAAAGATGGGTTGAAAAATTTGTGTCCACCTTAAAAACAAGAATTCTTGAGTTCAAAAAAAAAAAAAACATAACCATTGTAGAACAAGGGAAAACTCAAAGAATCTAAAACTTTCAGAAAATGGTGAACACAAAATTTATTAAAAACTAAAAACAGCAAACAAAAACAAAACAGCAACACTGCCCGAGCTCCAGCGCTTGAGCGTTGGGGATGCCAACGCTTGGGCGCTGGATTAAAACAGAAACTGGGCAATCAGAGGTGCAAAGCAGGGGCCTAACGCTTGAGCGTTGGCCTCCAGCGCTGGAGCGCTGGCCTCTCCTGTAGCAAAAACATAGAATTTTTTATTTATTTACAAAGATGGTGCAGAAAATTAAAAGACAGAAAATTAAACTATCCTAAGTTGGGTTGTCTCCCAACCAGCTCAATGTTTAGGTCCGAGATAGACCCTTCCACTAATTACTTTCAACCGGGGTCTATTACAAAATTCATTAGACCCCGCAAATCATGCATATTTTGGCACAAGTACAACATAGTGCCCAATGAATTTTTAGCTAGCAAGGCAACATCAATCACATTACAAATGGAAGAGATAAGAAAAACTTCCCCTTCTTGGTCTTTGCCTTTTTGTTCTGAACCTATAACATAGGTTCTTTGAGGTTCTTCTTCCTCCACCTCCAATTTGTCTTTAAGGACAAATTCTACAATGAAGGTTGCTTTCACCTCCTCTTTTTGAACCACAAGTTCACTTTCATGAACAGGTGATTGTTGTTCATCCCTGGGATGCCTCCTTAGAATGCTTTGGATTTTCATTTGTAGCTCCTCCATAGCCTTACATTCTTGCTCAGGGATTGGCAAAAATCCGGATTTTCTCTTGCAATCTAAATCGGAGTAAAACTCGTCAATTAGAGTGCAGATATCCTGCTTCGTCTTCTCATATTCCTTTTCAGCCCGGATTTTTGCCTCCCGTTGTTCGAATGTTTTAGCCATTGCTATACCTGACAATACTTAGCAAACAAAATTAGCAGCACCAGTTCATCACAATTTTTTTAATATTTTTTTTTTCTTTTTTTTTTATAAACAAAAAGTACTAAACAATATAATAACAAGAACTTGAAAAGAACCTATCCCCGGCAACGGCGCCAAAAACTTGATAAGGAAATCGCAAGTGTACGATTAACTATCGCGTAATAAAAAGATCGAACCCAAGGGATAGGTGTTCTTATTATTATAAAATTTAGTACTTAAACAGAAAAATAAAAGATGAATAATTGTTGTTGGTTTGAGAACTAGAAAGAAACAATTGCATAAAATAATAAGAAAAAGAGATGGTGAACATTAAGCTCTTGGGTTGGTTTACATAGTCTATAAAAACATGCTAGCAATCTCTTACTAAATTCCTGAATTATAAATCCATTATCATGATGCTATAGCCTAGTGTAACTACAAGTTAATTCCTTAAGCATTGTAGATCTTTCTTTTTAATTACTAAACCCAATTCCTTGGCACCTAGTTAACTAAAGAAGAAGATGAAGAAGATGTTCAGGCCAACATAAAGTTACGTCCTTCCTAATTCCTTAGCGAAGTATACTTATAACCTTTTTTATTACCTAGTTCCCTTACTACTCACCAAATGGCCTTATGTAATAAGCAATAAGCAAAACCTCTTGTGATCATCAAGATAGAAATAAAGCATAAGGTAATAAAACATGAATGGAAATAATATTCAGAAATGTAAGAAAAACTAGAACATGTATTATAAACTAAAACAACCCAAAAACTTAAAGAAGAATTTAGCCAAGCATGGCTAAAAGAATCATTGAATTACCCTGGATAGGAGCTCAAGTTTGGCTTCCCACAATTCCTAGGAACAATGTTCTTTGAGGGAGAAAGAGAGAATACTTGTTGTATTCTATGAAGGTGTGCTTTACAAGTGAAGAGGAGGGTCCTATTTATAGTAAAAATCCAGCCTCCAACGCTTCAGCGCTAGAATTCCCAACGCTTGGGCGCTGGGAGCATTAAAAATCCACTGCCAGACCGAAGGCCAGCGCTTGAGCGCTGGCTTCCCAGCGCTGCAGCGCTGGGACCTGCTGTTTCAGCTCCAAGTTTTCCTTCCTTCTTCATGGTTAGTGGGATTTGAATGCCATAAAAACCCACTTATCAGCCCTTTAAACTATTCTGAAACCTCTCCTCCACTATCATCAATCCTTTAAACATTTTTTCCATGTGCTAAATTAGAGAGTGATTCTTCATATTCTTCTTTTTCACTTTGGTCCTCTCTTGGTTAGCACTTCAATTCAAGCTCTCATATTCTCCCAATCTTCACTTTAAGTCCTCCACTCTTGAACTTTTACAATTTGGTCCCTGACTTCCTGAAACTTTACATATTGGTCCCTGGACAAAAATGATAACTAAACCAGCTTTTTCTAAAAATACAAAATAACTAGAAAAATTCCTAAAAATATAAAATAAAGCTTGAAAATCTAATAAAATCTAATCTACATGCAAAATGAAAAATAAATAGAAAATCTATATAAAAAGACTAAAAAACCTATATGTGACTCAAAAATAATAAAATAAAAAGAGTAAAAATAGCCTTAAAACATCATATAAAATCCACTCATCAGCCTCCAGCGCTTGAGCGCTGGCCTCTCCTGCAACAAAAACATAGAATTTTTTTCCTTTTATTTATTTACAAGAGTAGTGCAGAAAATTAAAAGACAAAAATTTAAACTATCCTAAGTTGGGTTGTCTCCCAACCAGCTCATTGTTAAGGTCCGAGATAGACCCTTCCACTAATCACTTTCAACCGGGGTCTATTACAAAATTCATTAGACCCCGCAAATCATGCAAATTTTGGCACATAAACATCATGGTGCCCAATGAATTTTCAGCCAACAAGGCAACAATATTTAAATTAAAAATGGAAGAGATAAATAAATTTTCCCTTCCTTGTTCTTTGCCTTGCCATTGTGAACCTATAGCATAGGTTCCTTGAGGTTCTTCTTCCTCCATCTCTAATTTGTCTTCAAAGACAAATTCTAAAATGAAGGTTGCTTTCACCTCCTCTCTTTGAACCACGAGTTCATTTTCATGAACAAGTGGTTGTTGTTCATCCCTGGGCTGCCTCCTTAGAATGTCATTCAGCCTCCCTTGCAAGATCATTCTGGCCTTCCATTCCTGCACTCGGTTGGGCAAAGATCCCGAAGCATGCTTGCAATCCAATTCAGAGTAATACTCATCAATTAAATTGAGAGCAAAATGCTTCTTCTTTTCATCTTCTTTTTCAAGATTAGCCCGAATCTTTGCCAACCATTCCTCAAATGTTCTAGCCATAATTCCTTACAAAATTTAGCAGACAAAATTAGCAGCACCAGTTCATCACACAGATAATTTTTTTTTATATATATAAACAAGAAGTACTAAACAAAATAATAACAAGAACTTGAAAGAACCTATCCCCGGCAACGGCGCCAAAAACTTGATAGCGGAATCGCAAGTGCACGATTGTCTATCGCGTAGTAAAAAGATCGAACCCAAGGGATAGGTGTTCTTATTAATATAATATTTAGTACTTGTGCAGAAAAATAAAATGATATATTGTTGATGGTTGAAACAAGATATAGCAATAAAATAAAAATAAATAAAGATGAGAATTAAGTCCTTGGGTTGATTGACATAGAATATAAAATATGCTAGCAAGTATCTACTTAATTTCTAAATTATAAATCCAAGTTCAAGGTGCTATAGCCTATTATATCTACAAGTTAATCTCTTACACATTGTAGAACTTTCTTTTTAATTACTAAACCCAATTTCTTGCAATCTAGTTAACTAAAGAAGAAGATGAAGATAGAGTTCCGACCAACACAAAGCTACGTCTTTCCTAATCTCTTAGCGAAATATACTTATAGCCTTTTTTAATCCTAGGTCCCTTACTACTTACCAATTCTCATTCGTATAAGTAATAAGCAAGAACACTTGTGATCATCAAGATGAAATTAAGAATAAGGAATTAAAACAAGAACTGGAAATAAAATTTAGAAAGGTAGAAACAATACTAAAACATAAATTATAAACTAAAACAACCCAAGAAGCTTAAAAAGAATTAGCCAAGCATGGCTAAAAGAGTCATCGAATTACCCTGGATAGGAGCTCAAGTATGGCTTCCCACAATTCCTAGGAACAATGATCTTTAAGGAGGAAAGAAGAACACTTGTTGTATTCTGAATAGGTGTCCCTTACAAGTGAAGAAAAGCTCCCTATTTATAGCAAAAACCTGACTTCCAGCGCTTGGGCGCTGGCATTCCCAACGCTTGGGCGCTGGGAAGCATTAAAATCCAACGGGCAGAAATAGGACAAGCGCTTGAGCTTGTCACTTGTTAGGAAATGCTCTTGTCTCTTGGTCTTGCAAGAAACAAGCATGTGTTGCTCTAAGTACTGCTGAAGCAGAATATATTGCTGCAGGAAGTTGTTGTGCACAAACTTTATGGCTCAAACAACAACTCAAAGATTATGGCTTAGAGCTGGGCTGCATTTCAATTAAATGTGACAACACAAGTGCCATAAATCTCACTAAAAATCCCATCATGCATTCTCGAACTAACCATATTGATATAAGACATCATTTCCTTCGAGATCATGTTATGAGGAAAGATATTGAGATTTCTTTTGTGGATACTCATAATCAATTAGCAGATATCTTTACTAAGCCTCTTCCTAAAGATTCATTCTTTAAGATTAGAAGAGAATTAGGCATATTAGATGAGCATGACATTTAAACTAACATGTTTTGTTGCATAATCATTATAATAATATATGTTTATATGCATTTAGCTTGATTATGTGCTTCAATATGTGTTTAAAATATGTTACATAGGATTCTAGAGCCTAGAACTCTTAAAAATGTCTTAGTAATCGATTACCATAGGTCCTGTAATCGATTATCCTTGATCTCAGTCCTCGTGCCTGTTAGAATTCTATAAGTAATCGATTACTCCAACTGCTGTAATCGATTACACATTCAAAATTTGAATATTTTCAAATTCAAACTTCCAGTAATCGATTACCCTAACTGTTGTAGTCAATTACCTGCCCGAAAAACTGCAAGAATTTCAAATTTCCCTCCATTCTTTGAAATTCAAACTTGGAATAACTGCTCTGTAATCGATTACCCAACTGCTGTAATCGATAACATGCTCGAGTTATTTAAACCAGCCTTAGATGATGATCCAAATTGTCTTCCAATTTCATCTCTATCACTATAGACTTTGGGTTAAAGCCTTCTCTGAAGTCCTGCTTATTCTTCTCCATACTATCTTCCTACACCTAATCATGGCCTCTTATCACTCTCATTCTACTCGCCCAATGAACCTCACAAGACTTCTTACATCAACAAACCAAAGAAATCGGTTTGTTTCAAGGTTCATAAATCAACTCATTCGTAAGCCTATGTACGGTGATCTGGACTCTTTTGTAGAAGCTGGTCACACTTTTCCTGCATATCTCAGACATCAAGACCTTGAGGAATTTATCTCTATCTGCAATCCCTTTTACCCTGAACTAGTTAAAGTCTTCTACGGCAACCTAGAGACTTTGCGCGATGGATTTCAAAGTTCTGTTAAAGGGATTCTTATTCGTCATTCCTTTACAACCTTTGGACGTTGTCTTGGACTCCCCTCAACTGGTGCCTTCTTAGGTCCAAACCTACCCTGCCCCTGGTCTGACTACAATCAGGACTCCTTTTATAAATCACTTTGCAGATTTCAGTCATCCGACCTTCACCGAATCCATCCACCCCATACAACCTCTTGTCCCTACAATACTGACGTTCTCACAACTAACAATCATCTACTTCACTACTTCATCAATCCAGTGATTCTGCCTGAAGAAACTCTTCTCGCTCATGTTAGCGACTTAGAGTTACAAATTATGTATGGCATACTCAATTGCCATCAAATTAACTGGGCATTTTTGGTCATGAATCACATGCTGCGATGTCGTGACCATGCGGAATCCTTCCCTTATGCTTCGGTCATCTCTCGCATTCTCATTTACTCCGGAGTCCCTATTGCCAAACTGTATGATGAGCGGTCTTCTCATCTCAAACGGGTTGATACTTCAATTCTTCCCTCTCTCCGGATCACAAATGACTTTGGCATTTTCACTCTTCCTTATCTTGTTTATGTTGCTGGTCGTGATCCTCCTCTCTCACCACCCATGATGGATGAAGACGTGTCAGATGACTCTTAGTTTTATAGGCTAGTTTCCCTTTCCCTGTTGAAGTTTGTAATACTTCTTTATGTATCTTTCTTTTTGTTGTTGCTTGTACTTTCCTTCTTTTCTATAAGATGTTTGGATGCTTGTGTTTTATTCTTGATTTACATCTTTACCCCCATACCCCCATGCTTTATTTTGCAATATACTTGTATGGATATATATGCCTGTATTTTTGGCCTTTTCTTCTTTTTGATGAAGTCAAAAGGGGGAGAAAGGTTCTGTGCTATTAAAGATCATATGCAGGATTTCAACAAGTCCATTAGAAAGGGGGAGAAATACTAGATTACATTAATCAGGGGGAGTTCTTCAACAAAATTGACAATATGATCTTCAAGTATCAAGAATGCGTTTGCCATCATCAAAAAGGGGGAGATTGTGAAGAAGGTCTTGCTCCTGACCCTGGCTATGGTTTTGATGACGACAAACTCATCCAAAAAAAGAAGAAAAGAAGACTTCGAAGAAACAACGCTACAAAGTTCATCAATAGTCTAGAAGCCTTAAGTTTAGGTGAGTTATGCTTCTAAAGGTCTATTAAAGCATAAAGGCTCTTAAAACACCTAAACTAATCAAGCTAAGTGTTTTCATAACTTAAAAGAAGTAGAAAACCTTAAGCAGATCTCAAAGGATCAAGTTTCTGGAAGATGGACTTCAGTGTAATCGATTTCAGGATTCTGGTAATCGATTACACCTAGGCAAGTAATCGATTACTTGTTGTTTGTAATCGATTACATGTTTGAAATTCAAATTCAAACTGAAACGGCTATTAGTGTAATCGATTACACTAAGTGATGTAATCGATTACCAGAACGAAAAGTTACATCTTTTCATGAACCATTGTGTCCTAAACCTTTTGAAAAGGGTTGTGATGGTTCAAGGACGTTTCCCTTGCCTATATAAAGTCCATTTGAGTCCAGAACACAAGAGACAACACAAACACATGAGAATACAACATTAGGCCAAAGCTTTGTCAAAATTAGTTCATCTTTTAGAACTTAAACATTCTAGAGCCTAAATTCTGAGTTCATGATCTTCATGTCTATAAGAACACTTTAGTTGTTCATATCTTGAAGAACTCAGAATTGTATTATGCTTAAAAGCCTTAAAGCATAAATTCTCATGATCAATCCATTTTCATGTTAAAGGATTGATACAGCCAAATTGTAAACTCTTCTTCATCTATTTCTGTAAGATTGATTTTTCACCGTGGTATTCGGTGAAGGGTTGTTGTCACTGAAAGTGGTATACATTCAGGGTATTGATTGAAGGTGGTTTAGCCTTCAAGGTCTGAGGGTGGTTTTCCTTCAGGAACTGAAAGTGGTTTGCTTTCAGGGACTGTTGAAAGTGGTTTACTTTCACAGGGTATTGGTATAAATTCTTGGGGTCCTTGGGTTAGGAGCTTGTAAGATATTTTTATCAATAGTGGAAAAATCCTCAAAGGGTTTCTTTGAGGGACTGGACGTAGCCTTCGGTGGATTGAAGGTGAACCAGGATAAAACTCTGTGTTATTTCCTTCATCCTTCATCTTTTACTTTCAAGCAATACTCAATTCCGCTGCAATCACAACAATCGTCTTGTGATTATCATCATCTTGAAAGTAACGTTTTCGATAAGGCGAAAATCGGGGAAACGCTGATTCACCCCCCCCTCTCAGGTTGCTATCTGAACTAACATTCCTGGGGCAGAAGAACCTGATGGACGAAGAAATGAAGCAAATGGTTTGTTGTGGTAAGAACATCAACATGGAAGGGACAGGATCTGGTGCGAGGCGGATGAATTTTCTGTATTTCAGACGGACTGAAACGGCACAGAGATTGATAAAATAATTTTGAATTATAATCAGGCCAGGGACAGGGCAAATGAGTTCCTAATTTTGCACTAGTGGATGGAAGACCCAAACATTGGCCAAGGGTGGTAAGGGAATACTGAACTGTAGTACCTTTGACAGAAGATTTAATCCCATTGCCTTGAATTTCCAGATTGTAGTAGAAAGTCTTTACTAACTCAGGATAGTAGGGATTATTCAAGGTGATGAATGCATCAAGAGATTGGTTTCCGAGAAGAGCAGGAAAGGTGAGACCTGCTTCGATGAACGAATCTAAGTTGCCATAGATGGGTGTTCGAATAGTTTGATGCACAAAATGAGAAACAAATCGTGTTCTTTGTGCAGGAGTTGGAAGAAGACGAGAGAAATTTAATGGATGAGAGGGGAAAAAGGCCGATGAGAGGAAAGGAGAGGAAGACATGATAGAATCTCGAGATAGAGAAAAAGCTGCGGACAGGATCAAGGTTTCTGGATATGATGAACAAGTATTAAAGATGATAGAAATAGGACTTGTAAGAGAATTCCTATTGAAATGTCAAGCTTCGATTATATAACTCGAGTATGTAATCGATTACAGAGGTTGTATAATCGATTACTGGACGGTTTCTTTGAATTTAAAATTCAAATAAATGGAGGGAATTTTGAGATACTGACAGTTTTCGATGATGTTATCGATTACAGTACATATGGTAATGGATTAACAGATGGTTTTGAAAGGCACGAGGACCAGAGAACTTAGGTTAATTGATTACAAGATATTTGGTAATCGATTACTTAAGACATTTTACAAGATCTAAGCTATGAATTCATATGTAATAGATTACTAGACTTGATTAATCAAATACCTAAGTGCAAAATCACACAAAAGACATATGACTAAAATATATAGGCAAATAGGAACTCAGATATATGCAATCACACATAAAAAAAAATGATATTGAATCATGAAAACAAACATGTAAATATATATTCACACAAAAATCACACAAAAATCATGCAATGCACATAATCATGGAATTAAGCATATAAACACATAATCAGATAAATATCTAATTAAATATCAGTTTCAGCTATAATGCCTAATTCTCTTCTAATTTTAAAGAAGGAGTCTTTAGGAAGAGGTTTAGTAAATATATCAGCCAATTGATTATGTGTATCTATGAAGGAAATCTCAATATCCTTTCTCATGATGTGATCTCAAAGAAAATGATGTCTTATATCAATATGCTTTGTTCGAGAATGCATGATGGGGTTTTTCGTGAGATTAATGGCACTTGTATTGTCACATTTGATTGGGATGCAGACCAGCTCTAAGCCATAATCTTTGAGTTGTTGTTTGAGCCATAAGGTTTGTGCACAACAACTTCCTGTAGCAATGTATTCTGCTTCAGCAGTACTTAGAGCAACACATGCTTGTTTCTCACATGACCAAGAGACAAGAGCATTTCCCAACAAGTGACAAGTACCACTTGTACTCTTTCTTTCAGTTTTACATCCAGCATAATCTGAATCAGAATATCCAATCAAGTCACAAACACTTCCTTCGGGATACCACAGACCATCATTTGAAGTTCCTTTCAGATATTTAAAAATCCTTTTAATTGAACTCAAATGTGATTCCCTAGGAGATGCTTGATATCTAGCACATAAACACACACTAAAGAAGAGATCCGATCATACCTCTGTATTTGGTAATGTCTACAGGAACACCGGACTCATCTTGATCTAGATATGTATTAGACCCCATTGGTGTGGCTATGGATTTGCAATCATTCAAATCATATTTATTTAAAATCTCCTTGCAAAACTTTGATTGGTTGATGAATATCCCATCATGTGATTGCTTAATTTGCAATCCTAGAAAGAAATTTAACTGTCCCATCATAGACATCTCAAATTTCTCTTGCATCATGTTAGAGAAATCCTTACACAGAGATTCGTTAGTTGAACCAAAAATAATATCATCTACATAAATTTGTACCAATAAAGTGTTACCTTTGGTTTTCTTGATAGACAAAGTTGTGTCAGCCTTACCCTTTTGAAATCCTTTTTCACAAAGGAATGTGCTCAATCTGTCATACCATGCACGAGGGGCTTGTTTAAGACCATAGAGTGCCTTCTTTAATCTGAAGACATGTGAAGGATACTTGGGATCTTCAAATCCTGGAGGTTGCTTCACATATACTTCTTCTTGAATGAATCCGTTCAGGAAAGCACTTTTAACGTCCATTTGATATAATGGAAAGTTTAAAGAACAGGCATAAGCCAATAGAAGTCTTATGGCTTCCAACCTTGCAACTGGTGCATAGGTTTCATCAAAATCAATACCTTCTTCTTGATTATACCCTTGTGCAACCAGTCTTGATTTGTTTCTGACAATTATACCATTTTCATCCAGTTTATTTTTGAATACCCATTTTGTTCCAATGATATGCTTGTTAGTGGGCTTAGGAACCAATTCCCATACTTGATTTCTTTCAAATTGGTTCAATTTTTCTTGAATTGCCATAATCCAATACTCATCTTCAAGAGAATCATTCACTTTTGAGGGTTCTATTTGAGATACAAAGGCCATATTCAATACTGAATCATTTA
Organism: Acmispon strigosus; assembly: GCA_030819835.1. NCBI lineage: Eukaryota > Viridiplantae > Streptophyta > Magnoliopsida > Fabales > Fabaceae > Acmispon > Acmispon strigosus. Next base: position 12,427,939 of record JAUAMA010000004.1, on the reverse strand, counting down.
AGCGTAGCCTTGTAGAAACGCCTCTTGAGATATGACCAATGATATTGTCAACTGGATGATCCCTGTGGGTTCTCCATTCTTTTGGTAGTTGATAAGTGGTATCTTCAATGTGCTCTTCTTGTACTGAATCTTGATGTTTTTATTTTTGAGAGTCTTCCTTGATAATGTTATCTTCCTCATCATTATCTGGAAGAATAAATGTATCTTCTTTTGAGGAGTTAGACTCATCAAAGGAGACATGTATGGACTCTTCAATAGATAGAGTTTTCTTGTTAAAGACTATATATGCTTTGCTTGTTAGAGAATATCCAAGGAATATACCTTCATCAGATTTTTCATCAAACTTACCAAGGTTTTCCTTTCCATTGTTCAAGACAAAGAATTTTGATCCAAAAGCATGTAGATGAGCAATATTTGGTTTCCTCCATTTGTAGAGTTCATAGGAAGTTTTCTTCAGAATAGGTCTAATGGGTACTCTATTGGAAACATAGCAAGCAATACTTACAGCATCAGCCCAGAAGTATTTTGGAAGGTTAGATTCACTTAGCATGGTCCTTGCTAGTTCTTCAAGTAATCTGTTCTTCTTTTCTACAACACCATTTTGTTGTGGTGTTCTTGAAGCAGAGAAGTTATGTGATATTCCATTCTCATCACATAATTCCTGAAATTGATGGTTCTAAAATTCTCCACCATGATCACTTCTAATAGAAGAGATCTTTAAAGCCTTTTCATTTTGAACAAGCCTTGCATACCTTTTGAATGCACTGAAGGATTCATTCTTATGAGGCAAGAATAATGTCCATGTAAATCTAGAAAAATCATCAACAATAACAAGGGCATAATAATTACCTCCAAAGCTCTTAGTCCTTGATGGCCCAAAAAAATCCATGTGAAGTAATTGGTGGGTTTTTGTAGTTGAGACTATATTCTTTGGTTTGAAAGATATTCTGGTTTGCTTCCCCTTTTGACATGCATCACAAAGCTTGTCTTTCTCAAATCTTATCTTTGGAAGTCCAACAACTAGATTATGTTTGACTAGTTTATTTAAATGATCTATTTGTATATGAGCCAGTCTTCTATGCCATAGCCATGAATCATTGTTGTTCTTGGCCAGCAAGCATCTAACATTTGGTGGAATTTCATCCAAGGATACCATGAAGACCTTATTGACTTTATATCCGGAAAACTTGATTTCTTTAGTTTTCACATCCTTTACCACACAAATATCATTAATGAATCCAACTTTCAAACCTTTGTCACAAAGTTGACTGATACTCAGAAGATTATGCATCAAACCATCAACATATAGAACCTTGTCAATGACAGTTTGACGGGGTGTACCTATTCTTCCAATACCAAGTATCTTTCCTTTTTGGTTATTTCCATATGTGACAAATCCTTTTTCTCTAGGTATAAGAAATAAGAACTTTGTTTTGTCTCCTTTCATGTGTGATGAGCAGCCACTATCAAGATACCATAAGTCCTTTGCTGCTTTCATGCACACCTACATGACAAAGTTCAGACATGGGGATTAGGAACCCAATTTGCTTTGGGTCCTTCTAAGTTAGTGTTCTTCTTAACCCATATGTATTCCTTGTTTGGTACTCCAACATTCTTGTAATAACATCTACTTGGGGTATGTCCTATTTTGTTACAATAAGTACATGAATATTGGTTGTAACTTGATGTTTGCCTAGGAGAAGGATTGATCTTCTTAGGAGGCCTATGATAATTATTCTTCCTATTGTTCATACTCCTAAAAGAACTAGTCTTAGTATTTTCAGAAGGTCCTTCCACTTTGTTTTGTTTCACAAAGATAGTTTTCTTAACTTCTTTTGTCTTTGGATGACATGTATATCCTAGTCCAACCTTATTGTTAGAATGTCTTTGCATACTTAGAATGTCATCTAACTTCTGTTTTCCTTTGTTGAAGTTATGAACCCTATGTTGAAGACTATCTATCTTTTCTTCTAAAGAAATACACTTAGTGCACTCATGTGGAATATCTAACTTAGATTTCACTATGTCTAGTTCTTCCTGTAGATTTCTACACTTATTTTCTAAAGATGAAATTAAAGCATTCTGCTTACTACTAACTTTAGAAAAACTTTGACATAACTTAAACACATTCTCTATAGCATACTCTAGATCATGAAATGAAATGACATTATCACTAACCTGGATATCCTCAGCATCTGAATCATGTGAAGCCATTAATGCAACTTGTGCTTCTTCTTTATCAGAATCAGATGATGAACTTACTTCATTTTCATCCCATGCAATGTATGCTCTTCGTGTGGTTTGAACTTTCTTTTCAAACTTGTCCTTCAGACCATGTTTCTTCTTTTGAAGATTTGGACATTCCAACTTGATGTGTCCAGGTTTTCCACATTCGAAGCATGTGATCTTTTGAGAAGAGGAGGATTCATTATTCCTTTGGAAAGTTCTGTTATTGTTAAATTTCATACCTTTTCTTTTGAAAAACTTTCCAAGATTCTTCACTAGAAGATTCATATTCTCATTCTCTTGTTCTTCAGAATCTGCATCATAATCATCCTTGATGCTTTCTTTTGCCTTTAGAGAAATGGATCGATATTTCTTCTCATGTTGTTCATGTTCCTCCAAATGATTCAATTCCAATTCGTGTTCTTGGAGTTTTCCAAAGAGAGTTGCAAGAGTCATATTAGACAAACTCTTCTTTTCTGAAATTGCTGTAACCTTTGGTTTCCATTCTCTTGTGAGTGATCTTCGAAGTTTCATGTTCAAGTCACTATTGGAAAACTGTTTTCCAAGTGCAATCAAATGGTTAGTCAAATGAGAGAATCGTTTTTGCATATCCAATACCTTTTCTCCTGGAAGCATTCTGAACATTTCATATTCTTGAGATAGGGTATTGATTTTTGATCTCTTGACTTCATCTGTTCCTTCATGAGTTACCATTAAAGTATCCCATATTTCTTTCGATGATGTGCATGTTGAAACTCTGAAAAACTCATCCATGCCAAGAGCAGATGTAAGGATATTCATTCCTTTGAGATCATACTGAACCTTCTTCTTTTCTTCTTCACTCCATGTGTTTTCTGGTTTTGGTTGTCTGCTATCACCCACTTCATTCATAGGTATAAACGGACCTTCTTCAATGGCTTTCCATATTTCCACGTCTAATGACCTTATAAAGATTTTCATCTTGATCTTCCAGAAGTCATAGTGGTCTCCATTGAATTATGGTGGCCTGTTTATGTTGAATCCCTCACTGGTTCCATGACTCGAAGAGGATGCCATCTTTTCCCGGATCTTAGGAGTAAATTACCTAAACTTACGCTCTGATACCAATTGTTAGCCTAGATAGCAACCTGAGAGGGGGGGGGGGGGTGAATCAGGTTTACCCGATTTACGCCTTGATGCCTTCTTACTTTCAAGATAAATATAAATACAAACGAGTGCAGCGGAAATGAGCGTTGCTTGAAAGTGAAGATGAAGGTAGAAGAATGCACACACATAATTTTATCCTGGTTCACCTTCTATCCACCGAAGGCTACGTCCAGTCCCTCAAGAAAACCCCTTGAGGATTTTTCCACTATTGATAAAAATCTCTTACAAGTCCTTACACCAAGTACCTTAAGAATTTCTATCAACCACCAGTGAAAGCACACCACTTTCAACAGCCCCTGAAAGCACACCACTTTCAGATCCTGAAGGCAAACCACCTTCAGTCCCTGAAGGCAAACCACCTTCAGTCCCTGAAGGCAAAACCACCTTCAGTCCACACCCTGGAAACACACCACTTTTAGTACAACAACCCTTCACCGAACCCTACGGTGAATACTCAATCTACCAGAATGAGATGAAGAAGAGTTTACAATTTGGCTGTATCAATCCTTTAACATACAGGTGGATTGATCATGAGAATTATGCTTTAAGGCTCTTAAGCATAAGAAGGCTCTCTTGATTCTGAGTTCTTCAAGATATGAACAACTAAAGTGTTCTCTTAAACAATGAAGAACATGAACTCAGAACTTAGGCTCTTTGAAAGTTTAAGTATCAAAGGATAATTTAAACATGAATGAACAATTTGACAAAGCTTTGGCCTAATTTGTGTATTCTCATGTGTTGTTTGTTTCTGGACTCAAATGGACATTATATAGGCATGGGGAAACGTCCTTGAACCAATGCAACCCTTCCCAAAAGGTTTGAGACACAATGGTTCATGAAAAGATGCAACTTTTCGAGCATGTAATCGATTACATTACTTAGGTAATCGGTTACACTAAGAAGCCGTTACTGTTTGAATTTCAAATTCAAACATGTAATCGATTACAAGCAAGATGTAATCGGTTACTTGCCTATGTGTAATCGATTACCAGAAGGGTGTAATCAATTACACTCAAGTCCAATTTCCAGAAACTTGAACTTTTAAGATCGGCTTGAGATATTCTACTTCTTTTAACTTATGAAAACATTAAACTTGATTAGCTTAGATGTTTTAAAGAGCCTTTATACTCGAGAAGCCTTTAGAAGCATAACTCACCTATACTAAGACTTTTAGGCAGATGTTGAAACATAAAGCACTGTTTCCTCTAAGTCTTCTTTTCTTCTTTTTGTCGATGAGTTTGTCGTCATCAAAACCTCAGCCAGGGTCAGGAGCAAGATCTTCTTCACATTTTGGGCTCGTTTGTTGAACATTATTTTATTTAATAATATTCCGTTATTTCCGCTTCCGCGTATTATTATTAGTTTATTATCGGAGTATTATTGAGTAATATTTTTGAGAGACGAAACCTTTTTGAAAAAAAATGAGTTGTTTTTCTGAGAGGTTTTAATTTCCGCGATTTTACTATGTAACCCTCAACCCAAAATTGGGTCATTACAGATGGCACGTCTATGGATCCGAGAAATGGAGAAGAGGTTTGAGATATTGCAGATTCTTGAAAAGTCTAAGGTATTCCTTGCTTACTGCCTGCTCGAGAGGGAAGCCACCTTTGGTCGACTGGAGCGCGACAAGGATTAGAGGCCAACCATATGGAGGTCACATGGGCCACTTTTCGAGACGCATTCGCGGAGCCATACATGCAAGAAGTCACTAGGGAAATGGTGGGAGTACCACTGATGGGCATGTACCAAGGAACCATGACTATAGCTGAGTACTCCATGAGAGTGGAGTCGCTAGCTCGGCACCTCTGCGTACTCAGGAATCCAGCGGATGTAGCCTACCTTTGCACTCGGTTTGTGAATGGACTACAGATTGAAATCTCAAAAGTGGTGACACCACTAGGAATATGCCGATTCCAACTCTTAGTGGAAGCATGCAGAGTGATCGAGATTGGCAGGGAGAGCAAAGCAGACCCTGAAGACAGTGGAGCACCTTCCAGACCCAACACACGCAAGCAAAAAGGGAAGCAGCTTCAAGTGAAGCCCTATGCCCGCCCACAGGAGAGGAACATAGTGTGTTACAAGTGCGGGGGGCCGGGTCATTTTTCCAACACTTGCAATCTGGAGGAGAAGAAGTGCTTTAAGTGTCACGAGACCGGACATCTTATCAAGGAGTGCCCAGGAGGAGATGGGACATCTATAGCCGGAGCAAGGCCCTGCCCTAAGTGCGGCCTCCAGGGGCACCTAGTGGGCAAGTGTTTGAGACGGATTGCAACATGCTTCAACTTCCAAAGAGTTGGGCACGTAGCCTACGAATGCAGGACACCCCAGACAGAGCCGACGGTGGACAACCCAGGAGAGACCCACCCTATGACCATGGAAGGACCCCATGAGACAGGTACTCCATATGCCATACTTAATTGAATGTCCCACTTTTACATGATTTACGGCGTGAAACTACCATGAGAACGCGATCCTTTTCCATTAAGAAATAATTTCGTAGTTTCCCCCGCTGTGATCGTGTTTAAATTGCATATGCTATTTGCATGCTTGTCTGATGATAATGTTAGAAAAAGGTTTCCTTGCCTATTATAAGAAATGCATATGTGTATATATATCTTCCCCATAAGCCCATGAATTTGTTGGCTATCTCGGGACCTTGTGGTGCCGGATGGCCCTTTGGTGAATGATGTTCCCAATGTAGAGGGTCTCTAAATGCTTGACAGAGAACCTCGTAGGAACTGCTTCTAAGGGAGGACACCGATAGCGTCTTCTATCGGCCAACATTGAAGAGAGAAAGGGAATGGAGGTGAGGAGCGTATAGACGACACAAGACCCACCTCAGTTGCATCTTACGGATAACGCCTGCCCGTCCACCGAGTACAAGCAGTAGACAAAGGATCTTTCTCGGAGTGGACATGTAGGGTATGGTGTTTCGCTTTGAGAAAGTACCAGCACTACTATTGGAGAAATCATTCCGAACCGTACCGCACGTGCTACGGGGGAGGAGGCGGCATGATAGCCTATCAAAGTCTGTATTTCGACTGGAAGAGTCGAATCCTTACGACACGTGATTTCAAGGGAAGGAATCATAGTCAACCCAAACAAGTGGGATCCGAGTTAGCACGTGAACAACTTAAGACATCGAATGAGACGAGAAGTTATTTCGGCCTGATTTATTATTGCGAATGCTACGTCGAAGGACCCACGAAGCTAGTTGGACCGCCAACGCGACTCACTAGGAAGGACCAACCTTTGCAAGGACCGAGAGGGGTAAATCCAGCTATCGACGAATGAAGAATCAGTGGACGACTTCGTCAACACCAGTTTTGCCACAACAAGGAGCGCAAGAGGTTAGGCCGTGTTCTGAAGCAGGACCTCAGAGTGGTGGTGCCTGTTTCGAAAATGGCTAAGGACGCTAGAGCAGAGCTGCCCAAGACAACACTTGGAATTGGCCGCAGTGGTGTATGAGCTCAAGGTATGGGGACATTACCTCTACAAGATTCCTTTCACCATCTTCAGCTATCACGAGAGAGGGATGCTCGTTTGATTTGAAGAAGGGAAACGTGAAGCAGCATAAATGGGCAAAGTCCATGGAGGAGTGTGATCTTACGCCGCACTACCATCTGAGGAAGTTTAACGCGGATGCTAATGTCTTGGATTGACCGGAAATGAATGCCTCCACCATGATGGTGAGTAAGGTGGAATTACTCAAACTGTTTCAAGGCCTGAAGTCGAACCTGGTTGTCAGGAATAATAAAGCGAAGGATTAAGTGTGTGACCGCATGCCTGACTTGTCAGAAGGCCAGGGAGGAACATGATGGAGTTTACCTACAGCGAAGACTGTCGTACCACCCAGGGATTGTGCCTTGCGAAGCGAAGTTTGGACGCAAAAGATTTCGAGCTACACCGAGGTGGTAGATGTAACACTCGGAATTTTTCCCAGTAATTAAATAATTATTTAATTATTCCAAGGTACTATTTGGATCCGCTCGGCGGCATCAGCAAGCGTTATCAACGAGCGAAGTATCGGTTAAGCACCTTTTGCAACACTTGGTAGGAAACCAAGCTAGATCTGACTTTGAGTTCGGACGAGAAAAAGACGTTCTCACTATCACCAAGACGTTCAATGAAGAATTTCGTGAGGAACGACTTTAATATTGATATGTTTTCTGATGACTGGATTTTATATGATAATTTTAGGGTCTTTTTAGTCTTTTTATTTTATCATTTTTGAGTCTCATATAGGTTTTTAGTTCTTTTTATTTAGATTTTCTTTTTATTTTGCATTTTGCATATAGATTAGCTTTATTTTGGTTTTTAAACTTTATTTTATATTTTTAGGAATTTTTATAGTTATTTTTATGTTTTTAGGAAAGCTGGTATATTTATTATTTTTGTCCAGGGACCAATTTGTAAGTTTCAGGAAAGGAAGGATTAAAGTGTAAAAGTTCAAGAGCGGAGGATGAAAAGGGAAGTTTCAAGGACTTGAAGGATTGAAATTGAAGTGCTAGAAAAGAGAGGACTTAAAGTGGAAATCAAGAATATGAAGCAACACTCTTTGATTTAAGCACATGGAAAATAAGGTTGAAGGATTGATGGTAGTGGAGAGGAGGTTTCAGAACTTAATAGAGGCTGAGTGGAGGCCATTGAAGGCATTGAAAACCCACTACCATGAAGGAGAGAAAAGCATGAAGATGAATCAGCAGTCGAGCCAACGCTCAAGCGTTGGGACTCTGACTAGGATGTGAGTTGGATTTTCATCCCAGCGCTCAAGCGTTAGAAGCCAGCGCTCAAGCGCTGGGCTTATATCTGAAACGTGGGATTTTAATGCACCCAATGCCCAAGCGTTGGGGATCCCAGCGCTCAAGCGCTGGAGGGCAGATTTTTACTATAAATAGGGGTCTTTTCTTCACTTGTAAGACACACCTATTCAGAATACAACAAGTATTCTTCTTTCCTCCTTAGGAGCATTATTCCTAGGAATTGTGGGAAGCCAAACTTGAGCTCCTATCCAGGGTAATTCGATGCCTCTTTTAGCCATGCTTGGCTAATTCTTTTAGTTTATATTTTATGTCTTAGTTTTCTTCTACATTTCTGAATAATATTTCCAATTCATGTTTTATTTCCTTGTTCTTCATTTCCTCTTAATGCGCATAAGAGTTCTTGCTTGTTACTTATAACAATGGAAATTGGTAAGTAGTAAGGGAAATAGGATTTAAAAAAGGCTATATGTATATATCACTAAGGAATTAGGATAGACTTAGCTTTATGTTGGCCTGAACTTCATCTTCATCTTCTTCTTTAGTTAACTAAATTGCAAGGAATTGAATTTAGTAATTAGGAAAAAAGTTCTACATTTGTAAGGAATTAACTTGTAGAAATACTAGGCTATAGCATCATGAACTTGGTTCTAGAATTCAGAAATTAAGTAGGAGTTTGCTAGCATACTTTATAAACTATGTAATTCAACCCAAGTGCTTAAATCTAATCATCTTTTCTTCTTTATATTTTATTGCTATTTTCTAGTTCTAAAAACCAAACAACAACATACACCTTTTTATTTTCTGCACAAGGCTCTAAATAATTTAATAGAAAGACACCTATCCCTTGGGTACGATATCTTTTATACTACGTGATAACCATCCGTGCACTTGCGAATTTGGCTATCAGTTTCCTCCCGGAGCCCGGGAAGGATTTTTCGTGCTAACGGGACTTTTAGCCAAAACTTCAGCAGGCAAAACAGACGACTTCGGGACCCTGAATTGAGAATCTGAAAAGCTCCAAACGACTTCGTTTGGCGTTTCGAGACCAAATTCATAGAGAGGAATGTCGTGAATAGTGACTCAGTGAATAGTGTTTTCGGGAAGCTTGACACGGACTTCAAGAAAGATCGACCCGACCCCGAACTGTGCGGGCTCGGTACCCCGAAACCAATAAATGACCCCGGTGCAGATATTCTCAGTGACACTGAGGTACTCACTGATGACCAGAACCGGATGATGACCGGTGACTTGACGCACTAACGTATTGACGCACTAACGCACTAACGCGGTGACGCACTAACGCGTCATGATTAAGAATTTATTAATAAACAAACCAAGATATTTATTAGAACTTTCTATGCTTAGAGTTTAGTCCTTCAACTTTGAAAACCTTACGGTTTGGTCCCAGATAGTAAAAAGTTTTTTTACTTTAACTTTTTACCATTCCAATTTTGGTCCTTGGGTAAGTGAAAAAATTAAAATTTGGCCCCCCATTTGAGCCCATAGCCGCGGCCCACACACCCTCATTAAGGGTTCAATGTTGTTTTCTTCCTTCCAACTTCATTAAGTCATGTTTTAGAGAGAAATTATAGAGAGAAAGAAGAAGCTTCATCTTCTTCCTCCAATGATGAAGCTTGGCCGCCCCTCCCCTCCTCCATGGCAGCCCCATCCTCACGTCTTTTCCACTTGCTCCTTTGAGGTAAAGTGCTCCCCTCCCTTTGATCTATATTGCTACCGATTCGGTTTTTCATTTTGTTGAGTTTCAATTTTATGCATGTACTAGGATTGGAAAGTCCCTTCACAAATGTTGTTCCCACTAACTTTAGCTTCATTTTGAACTGATTGGAATTTTTATTGAATGATTTTTGGTTCTTTGAAAATATTTAAGTTGGGTTTTCGTTAGGGTCCCCTTTGGAAAAGTCATTCCCATGACATTGATCTTTGAAAACTTCTAATTTGTTTTCTTGGAAGTTTTATTTTTGAAAAATTGATTATTTGGAAAAGTGATTTTTCAAGCATTAGGTAATTATTCACCCTAGATTTCGTAATGTCTTCGATGTGTACAAATTAGATTTGGAAGAAAAAGTTTCCCTTGAATTAAAGTTGTTTGGCCGAATCGACTAGTGTTTTAGGAGTTTGGAAAATTGATTTTCTTACTAGCTTTTTGTAGTGTTTAAAGCTTGTATGTGAGGTTTGATGCAAAGGAAAATTAATTGACCTAATTTTTTTGATGAAGAGGCCGAGAGTTAGAAAATGTTTTAAGGGCTTGGAAAATTTATTTTCATTTGGTTTTGAGAGTTAAAGTTTAGAGGGACTAAATATTGAACTCTTGGGTAAATTTGATTATGGAACTTCTAGCTTGTTTTAGGGTTTTGAAAAGTTGGGAAATAGAGAATTTAAAATTTGACAATTGAGTGAATTTGGTATGTTCTTGACACTTAGGTTTTGTTGAGTTCAAGAGTTGGAAGATTGATTTGGAAACTTGTAGAAAAAGTTGAGTTTTTGGGTAAATTGGTTTTGAAACTCATAGGCCAAATTATGGTTTTGCACATTCTGAAAACCTGGGGAAATTGGTGTGGAAAATGGATTTAAAAGTTATGTTTTTGATTGTGTGATTGATTTGGAAATTGAGTGAAGTGTTGGGTGAAAATTTGGAAAATTTTAGGGTTTTTAGAATTTTGGGCAGAATTGAAGTTTGATAGAAATGTGCGTGTTTTTGTCTTCTAAAGTCTTGATTAAGGCCTCAAAATGGTTTGCAAGCATCTAGCCTTGGTGCTCTTTGTATGGTTTAATTTTTGGAAAATTTGGATTTCTGTAACTTAGGATTTTTCAAAGTTCTTTTGGTAATCGTCGAAAATCTTGTTTAAGTGTCTTCCACCTCTGAGGATTTCCTAAGTTGTAGAGCCTATGTCTAATTGTTAGACGCCTGTTTAGACCATACCCTTTACCTTAGGTTTAGTTCAAAGTTCTAAGCTAGGTTGTGTTGCAAGCATCTAGCCTTGGTGCTCTTTGTATGGTTTAATTTTTGGAAAATTTGGATTTCTGTAACTTAGGATTTTTCAAAGTTCTTTTGGTAATCGTCGAAAATCTTGTTTAAGTGTCTTCCACCTCTGAGGATTTCCTAAGTTGTAGAGCCTATGTCTAATTGTTAGACGCTTGTTTAGACCATACCATTTACCTTAGGTTGAGTTCAAAGTTCTAAGCTAGGTTGTGTTTGTTGAAGGATAACGAGGCCCAGTACCGATCTAGACGCACGGAGTTTACGTGACCGCCAGGATCAATTACCTTTAAGGTAAGGGCACTTCGTATCTCTGTCTATTAGCATAAGTATATGTATATACCATGCTGCACTACGATCTTTAGAATTATAGTTGACGGCGTTCTGAGAACGACCCAACTTTAAACTTATTGATTGATATATGAATGCAGTCTCTGAAGGCATCTGATATGCTGGATTAGTTTTTGTTTGATGCGTGGCATTGTTGGATTGTTGTGATTTGTGGCTTGACTTACTGGATGTTTATTTCTTTGATGATAATTGAAAGCATGTTTCTTCCTTCGACATGATTTATATCTGCTCAAGATATGTGCAACTGCTCTACATGATTAGATTAATTATGAAGCTATGCTAGGCCTCGTGTAAATACGTATGAGTCCTACTTGTATTTTTGGGTCATGTCGTGTCAAGCATGTAGTCGTGAAAGTCGTCATGGTTCGGGGACTTATAAAGAGTCACGGGCTAGATGACGCACCATCTGGGCGTTATTACAGAGTGTTCTCATGTAATTGGAAACTCTCGACTTACTGACTTACTTTCTAGTTCGTGTGGACTTCGGGAGAGTGTCCCACCTGCCTGCGGGAGTTGGTGCATATCCGGATAAAAGTTTTTTGTACATGAGGAAGATGTGCGTGCATATAGAGTCCTAGAACTTTTTCAACTACTTGCGTCAAATAATTGTATGTATACTTGTTATTTGCTACATGTTGATTGTTTGGACATTATGTATTTTTCGTAGGCTTTATTTGTATTTAATTTTTTATTTTGAGTTGACCCTTGCATCTGTGTGTTTTTTATATTTTCTGGTGATCCGTCGCTAGTCGAACTACCCTTAGCCGGAAGATGCAGATGGATGCTATTATAGGAGAAACCACAACAAGAAGTCGGGCGCATAGTGCTGGAAGACTCGTGCCGTTGCTGTTATTATTATGTAATAATATTTTGTATGCTTACGTGTCAGGGTAGGAGTTTTAGGTTACTTTTTGCAACTGACAGCAAAGTTTTTGAAAACAAGTTAAATGTTTTATAAGCAATTTCCAAGCTGCTGGTCGGTCATATTATGTCATATGTTTGGCTATTTGCGAATTATGTATTTATAATACTAATGCACCTCAGCATGCCATATTTCTAAAAGGAAAATGATTCCAAAAAAAATATACTCTCGTTTCCAAGTTTTGAAAATGCCCCTCCATATTTATTTACGGTTTTTTTGCTACAGTGACGCCCTGGAAATCGGGGTGTTACATTGTGGTATCAGAGCTCCGGTTGAGAAATACCAGAGCTGTCGGGGAACGGGTTTTTCTACGCTAATTTGTGTGTTGTTTGTGTTTGCAATAAGGATATTTCAGTTGATTGATAGGGAGTTGGGTTGTAAGGCCTAATCAGCCTTATGGCTGCTCCAAGCATGACAAAATCCTGAAGTAGCCAAACTTGTAGATTGCTTTAGGTTTATCCCTTGAGGGGAAAACCTCCCTATGTATTTGGCTGCTATCTTTGTAGTAGTTAGTTCTACACTAGCTCATGTTTGAGCCTCTGTTGTGTGATTATCTTAAGGCATGTTACTTAGGTCATATAAAAGAGCAAGATGCCTTGGAATCTAGCCATTCCTCGTCTGGATGAATGTTTGTGTGTTTCAGGAACGAGATGTTTTCACCATCAGGCCCAAAAGAGGGAATGCAGGCCAACCTGAACCAGATGGCTCAAGCAATGACCAATTTGGGTGACGTGGTCGCTCGGCAGGCTGCTGCGGCTGAAGCACGAGAATCTGCCTCTGCTCAATGACAGGAAGTGGAGGACAAACGTCGTGCACACCAGCAAGAAAGGGAAGAGACCTTTGCTCGAACTCGAGCACTCAAAGCCTTTCGGCGGCATAACCCGCCAAGGTTCTTAGGGGAAGCTGGCCCGGAGGAAGTGGATCTTTGGGTTCAACAAGTTGAGAAGATCTTCGAATTTCTGAACACTCCGGAAGAATCCAAGATGGAGTTTGCTTCTTACCTGCTGCAAGGCAATACAAAGTACTGGTCGAAATGAGCCAGACAAATCATGGAGGCCAACCAGGTAGCTGTCACATGGAACACGCTCCGAGACGCATTTTTAGAGAGGTACTACCAACCTAGCACCCGTTAAGAGATGGAGTCCCGATTCCTGGAGTTGTGCTAGGGAAGCATGTCGGTGGACGAGTATGTTGCAAAGCTGGAATCTTTTGCTAGACACTTCCGATTCTTCGCATGGAGGTTAGACGAAAAAAAATATTTTAAAAGAAGAAAAAAAATATACCCTCTTTTCTAAAGGTTTGAATAAGTATTTTGCATATTTATTTACTGTTCATTTGCTACAGTAACGCCCTGAAAATTGGGGTGTAACATGTATCATGGCAAACGATCTATAGAGGTAGACGATTCAACTCTCCCCTTTACATGTATAACCTATTTTAGTCTAGCATGATATTTAACTCCCCCTTAAAGTAATAATTTTCTAAGTTATGCTTAATTGAGAATCTTCGCATGAACATGTTAGATTCAAATGATTAAAATAAATCATTATGTTTTGATAATTTACAATTTCGTTGAGGTTTAATATCATTAGAGATAGAATTCGTAACACGTTGAAATTTCCCATATCCAGGAAAATCTATCTACATGAAGAACTCAATGAATCTCAAAGCATTATCAAGAGAGACAGTCTTGCAAGAAGAAATCGTCTGGTCATCACTGAAGAATAACTGCATACACCGATAAGAAAAGCTGTCAAGATATACAAAGAAAGCAACTATATGAAGACAGCACGGTGATCCACGGAAGACCAAGCATTGCCTGCAAATAACAAACATCCTTCGGAAGACATTCAATCAGCTATGCACTCTTAAGGCCAAAACTCACTTGACAAAATTGAAACAGTCCGGCACTTGAATAAACAGTAATCAACAACAAGACAATTTTACCAAAAGCTGAATGAATATGGCAACAAATCATGAAGAAACATTCTCAGCTTTGAAGTTTCTCTAGCACCATATAAAGTAGTTGTGTATCAACTCATTCAAATGAAGAACTTCAGTGAAAGCACAAAGGAAGGAAACGTTCAGTCATCTACAAATCAAGAATATTCTAATCTTCAAGAAAGACTGGAATGAGAAAGTCCGTCTGCCAAATCATAATGAAGACTTCGTCTGCCCAAATCATTAAAAGTCCTCAAAAGTCATAAATGCCAGAAAGTGTACATCATGAGGCAATCAGTTCATCAGAAGCATTAAAGAAATTATTCAACCAATCTCTAAAGAGTTCATCCAGAATAATTGCTTCTTGGATCAAGAGTCATCTACCTCGTCTGCACATTAAATGAACTACTGTTGATGGCAGAAAGAAGATAGGGACATAATTAATATATTATTCCTTGGTCCCTATGCTTTTATGCTTTTCCTCAAATTAAGATGACTTCGCGGAATCAACGGCGTAAAATTCTGAGCATCGTACTCCTTCAACGTTCTAAATTCAAATCTCTGTTCAGGACATTTAATGACTTAGCTGGCGTGCACTGGGATATAATGTTCAAACAAAAACCGAAAGATGGAATGCATGAGAATTAAATGCAGAAGTTGTAGCTCAAGGCAAAGCGCCTTGAAGAGCCAGACGATGTCAACCCAAGCAATTAATGCTTGACAGATCGCATTCACTGCTGCTCCAGAATTGCAGAATTAGTCGTTACTCACAAGGAAGTAGAAGCACAAACGGATCTATTTTCTCTTCTTCTATCAAAGGTGAATGAAGATTTTCAACTGAAGATATAAATAGAGAATTCAGCCTTCGGAACAACTTGGCGACTTGAATTCAATCAAATGCATATCTCAACCAAGTTTTCCCAGAGAACCAAGCTTCCATTGGTGCAAACTCAGAAAGCTTAAAGCCAAATTTTATCTGAGTTATGTCGTCCACTTGTGTGAAGAACTTATAGAGTGTTACTCTTATTTTAAGCCACACACAACCCAAAACAGAGAAACTTAAAATTCCTATCCTCTCTGTTACCCGAGCTTCATTTCCTCTACTCACTCTTGTTGAAGAGAATTCTTGTAGAAAAACAAACCCAATTTGTAAAGGGTATCAGGAGTAGTCCTGTAGAATACTAATGAGGAGAAGTCCTGGAGAATACTTGTAAAGGAGAAGTCCTGAAAATACTAGGAGAAGTCCTGTACAATACTTGATAGGAGAAGTCCTTATAATACTGGGAGAAGTCCCTGATAATACTTGTACTATTTGTGAAATAGTGGAAAATCTTGGTGAAGCCAAGGACTGGACGTAGCCCTGACGATTATGGGGGTGAACTAGGATAAATATTGTGTGTGCTTTACTTTTCTACCTTAAGTTAATCTTCCGCTGCATGCGTGCGTACACACATAGTCTATAACATTCTTTGAAAAACCAATTATTGATGGTTATCATGAAAGAACTTTTCAAAAATGACACACACAATTCAAACCCCCCTCTCTTGTGTGTTTCTTGCACTATCAATTGGTATCAGAGCCTAACCGCTCTGGAAGTCACTCACATCTTCGCAGATGTAGAGCGAAAAGATCTATGAACAACATGTGTCTTCCTCAAGCAAAAGCAACCATGATCCAAAGAACATTGCAGGAAGTACATCATAAAGAACAAGCTCAAGAAAGGAGTTAAGCATGTCAAGGAAAAGCTGTTCACTCATAACTTGAAGAATTGTAGAAGATTCCATATCCATCCAAGAAGAGCAAGCTAGTGAAAACCTTGGCTTTCCAACCCCGCTCATATCTGATCTTATCAATGCTGAATCCACTAGCAAATATATGAAATGGACAAGGTCTTTCTTTGAAAAATGTTAGAAAAGAAAACTAATCTTCTTCATGACAAGCTCATGCTGATACGATCATATCTGGAGACTGAAGAAAGATGACACATTGTGTGACCGCACTACAAAAGACATAGATGAGGTAACTTTGAACTAAGAATTAATTATCTGCACTCATTACTTTCTTACCTATCATGCTGAAAAAAGGTATAAGTGAAAGAATAAGGCATGAAAGAATATACAACTGATTATATCTACACGTTCCTCATTTATGCAACTGAGATGAATTAAAATTGACTTGAACACATACTATCTCAGGGAAGCAAATCGCATGATAATTAAGCATTTACTGCCAAATCAAAAATTTGCATACTCTCGCATGATAAGGATATATTGGTTTAAGTACAAAATGTACTATCTTAAAAAATCAGTATCACGTACACATGCACATGCGCACTTGCTTATGGTTTAAAAGTTATTATATTATGTTCATGACATTCTGATAATGATATCCTCAATCATATGAATATAAAACTAACCATCTGGACCCAAGGAAACATGGGTACCAAAAGTATACAATAATTAATGTTGCAGAATCTCACATCCAAGAGACATATTCACTGCAATGATGATCAACAGAAGCTGATTAATCTTTGAATCCAAGAAAAGTAAATCTTAGATTACGAGATGCTTCCAGAAGGATGCTATTTCTTAAAGAAGAACCTATTTGCGCCCTCATTAACAGCTATGACAGTTGGCTCAATGACAAGTGTTTTAAAAGTTCAACGTCAACTGCTACTTTGACTAAAGGTCAAAAATAGAAGACCCATCAGACGAATACATCTTGTTTCCGTCTGGTCAGGAGCTTATAAATGACTAAGCCATGAATAGTCAGACAGACACATTTTTAGTCTTGTCCTGATATCTTCTCAACTCAAGAAGAACATTGTCAAATTCAAACCCACATCTGTTGATTAAATTGAATCATCTGCATTCAATAACTCCGCCCGCAAGTCAACAATATCACATGTTTGAAAGAAGGTGATAATGGAGCTATCACATACACTGCAAGGCATAGAACTTGTGAGAAACATTTTCACAGGGAGTATTTTTAACTCATTTACATTTGTCAAGAAGATACTAATGAAGTTCTATGGAAAATAACCTTGTGTAAATGATTGCAGGGAAAAAGACACATGCAAGATTGAAAATGCACATTGAAAGATTGCAGGGTAACAGTATAATGATTAAGCATATGGAGCTAGACAAACACTCAAAAGGACAACATCTGACCCAGATAAAAGTTTGCCGCCAAAATAAATTGAATCAAGAATTGGTTACCGGCTGGTGATTACTAAGGCTCATAGAAAAAGCAACATCCAAGCGAGAACGTCTGAGAATAACTGAAAGGACACGATCAGACATCCACGACGCCCACGTTTGGGTTATTGGTAAACAACTATATCGTTTCATATACTAAGCGTTCTCAACACGCATTAAATCTTTCGACTACCGTGACTGCACATTTAAAGATTTTCATTTAATGCGCGTGCTATGTCTGCTCTCTCACATCAACTGAAGAACTAATCATTTCATTATAAAAAACAAGTAAAACCTTTTGGATTCTGAATACGTTTAACAAAATGTCTTGAGAAAGAGAGAACACCACACTCACAATCTACTTACAACCTTCTAAGACTATTGCTATTCTCTGCTTGCTCCTTTGCCTTCACTAACCCTTCCTTGCAGAACTCTCCAATGGCCCCCAAGAAGCAAGTTGCTACTGAACCAGAACTGACTTCTGCTCAACAGGAAGTAATCAATCAGAGGAACAAGAACATCGCGGCAAACAGAAGAGAACAAGAAGCGCTAATTGGAAAGCAAAGAATGGTGAATATGGGGGAGAGAGAGCTTGTCTCACCAAGATACCTCGACCTCAACCTCTACAGTTACGCAAAGTTAGCAGGGCTGGACCTCGTATCGCAAGAAGAGTTTCTTGAGGCAGAAGGACTTGATTTATGAAATAGTGAAGCAAGTGATTATCCATGGTGAGAACGTCAATATGATATGGACAAGAAGTCGTGTGAGGAGGATGGATTTTTAGAAGTTCGGATGGCTGGAATCGGCACAGAGATTGATAGAAAGACTCTTGATTGTAGTCAGGCCAGGGGCAGGGCAAGTTTGGACCCAAGAAGGCACCGGTGGAAGGGAGCCCAAGACATCGCCCAAAAGTTGAAAGGGAATAGCAAATGAGAATTCCCTTGACTGAACTCTGAAACCCATCTCTTAGTGTCTCGAGATTACAGTAGAATATTTTAACCAGTTCTGGATAGTATGGATTGCTTATGGCAATGAACTCTTCTAGGTTCTGATTCCTGAGGAAGGCCGGAAAGGTATGACCACTCTCAACAAAAGAATCCAAGTCACCATACGTGGGTTTTCGGATAATTTGATATAGGAACCTTGAAACAAACCTATTCCGTTGGTTTGTTGAAGTAAGAAGTCTTGTTAAATTCATTGGATTGGAAGGACGAAAGTGAGAGGAAGACATGATAGATTGGGTAGATGGGTCGTAGGAATAGAAACAGGCAGAAATTGAGGATTAGGATAATCGAAATAGGAATTGGAAGACAATTTCGATTGATATGTAATGCCTTGATTATATAACACGAGCATGTAATCGATTACAGCAGTTGAGTAATCGATTACAGAGCAGTTTCCTTGATTTTGAATTTCAAAAGTTGGAGGGCATTTTGAAATTCTGGCAGTTTTCGTTTAGGTAATCGATTACAGAAGTTATGTTAATCGATTACTAGAAGTTTTGAAAAAAAAGGCACGAGGACTGAAGGCAGGGGTAACCGATTACAGGATGTATGGTAATCTATTACTAGGACAGTTTTATAGGTTCTAACCTATAAATTCCAATGTAATACATTTAAGCATATAAGCAACTTAGATACATGCAATCATATAAGTTCACAAAAAATTATGCACATATTTAAAACATGTAAAACACATCACTTTAAATATCATGTTCATCTAATATGCCTAATTCTCTTATAATCTGAAAGAATGAATCTTTAGGAAGAGGTTTAGTAAAAATATCAGCTAATTGGTTGTGTGTATCTACGAAGGAAATCTCAATATCCTTTCTCATGACATGATCTCGAAGAAAATGATGTCTTATATCAATATGCTTAGTTCGAGAGTGCATGATGGGGTTTTTAGTGAGATTAATGGCACTTGTGTTGTCAAATTTGATTGGGATGCAGCCCAGTTTTATGCCATAATCTTTGAGTTGTTGTTTGAGCCATAGAGTTTGTGCACAACAACTTCCTGCAACAATGTATTCTGCTTCAGCAGTACTTAGAGCAACACATGCTTGTTTCTTACAGGACCAAGAAACAAGAGCATTTCCCAACAAGTGACAAGTACCACTTGTACTTTTTCTTTCAGTTTTACATCCAGCATAATCTGAATCAGAATATCCAATTAAATCACAAACACTCCCTTTGGGATACCAGAGACCAACATTTGTAGTTCCTTTCAGATATTTGAAAATCCGTTTGACTGAACTCAAATGTGATTCCCTACGAGATGCTTGATATCTAGCACATAGACACACACTAAACATAATATCAGGTCTACTTGCAGTTAAATATAGAAGAGATCTGATCATACCTCTGTATTTGGTAATGTCTACTTGAACACCGGATTCATCTTGATCTAGATATGTGTTAGACCCCATTGGTGTGGCTATGGCTTTGCAATCATCCAAATCATATTTCTTTAAAAGTTCCTTGCAAAACTTTGATTGGTTGATGAATATCCCATCACGTGATTGCTTAATTTGCAATCCTAGAAAGAAATTTAATTGTCCCATCATGGACATCTCAAATTCTTCTTGCATCATGTTAGAGAAATCCTTACATAGAGATTCGTTAGTTGCACCAAGAATAATATCATCTACATATATTTGAACTAATAAAGTATTACCTTTGGTTCTTTTGATAAACAAGGTTGTGTCTGCCTTACCCTTTTGGAATCCTTTCTCACAAAGGAATGTGCTTAATCTGTCATACCATGCACGAGGGGCTTGTTTAAGACCATAGAGTTCCTTATTTAATCTGAAGACATGTGAAGGAAACTTGGGATCTTCAAATCCTGGAGGTTGCTTCACATAGACTTCTTCTTGAATGAATCCGTTCAGGAAAGCACTTTTAACATCCATTTGATATAATGGAAAGTTTAAAGAACAAGCATACGCCAACAGAAGTCTTATGGCTTCCAACCTTGCTACTGGTGCATAGGTTTCATCAAAATCAATGCCTTCTTCTTGATTATATCCTTGTGCAACCAACCTTGCTTTATTCCTAACAATAATACCATTTTCATCTAGTTTATTTCTGAATACCCACTTTGTTCCAATGACATGATTGTCAGTGGGCTTAGGAACAAGTTCCCAAACTTGATTCCTTTCAAATTGGTTTAGTTCTTCCTGAATTGCCACAATCCAATACTCATCCTCCAGAGCATCATTCACTTTTGAGGGTTCTATTTGAGAGACAAAGGCCATGTTCAAGACTGAATCATTTAAGCGTAGCCTTGTAGAAACACCTCTAGAAATATCTCCAATGATATTATCAACTGGATGATCCCTGTGGGTTCTCCATTCCTTTGGTAGTTGATAAGTGTTATCTTCAATATTCTCTTCTTGTATTGGATCTTGATCTTTTTCCTTTTGAGAGTCTTCATTGATAATGATATCTTCTTCATCATTATCTGGAAGGTTGACTATATCTTCTTTTGAAGAGTTAGACTCATCAAAGGAAACATGTATGGATTCTTCCATAGATAGAGTTTTCTTGTTAAAGACTCTATATGCTTTGCTTGTTAGGGAATAAACAAGGAATACACCTTCATCAGACTTTTCAAGGTTTTCCTTTCCATTGTTTAAGACAAAGCATTTTGATCCAAAAGCATGTAGATGAGAGATATTTGGTTTCCTTCCTTTGTAGAGTTCATAAGGAGTTTTCTTCAGAATAGGTCTAATAAGAACTCTATTGGAAACATAGCAAGCAGTACTTACAGCATCAGCCCAGAAGTATTTAGGAAGACTGGATTCACTTAGCATGGTTCTTGCTAATTCTTCAAGTAGTCTATTCTTCCTTTCTACAAAACCATTTTGTTGTGGTGTTCTTGGAGTAGAGAAGTTATGTGATATTCCATTCTCATCACATAATTCTTGAAATTGATGATTCTGAAATTCTCCGCCATGATCACTTCTAATAGAAGAGATCTTTAAAGCCTTTTCATTTTGAACTAGCCTTGCATATCTTTTGAATGCGTTGAAGGCTCCGAAGCTTTTAGTTCTTGATGGTCCGAAAAAATCCATATGTAGTAATTGGAGAGGTCTTGTAGTTGAGACTATGTTCTTTGGCTTGAAAGACGTTCTGGTTTGCTTCCCTTTTTGACATGCATCACAAAGCTTGTCTTTCTCGAATCTTATCTTTGGAAGTCCAACAACTAGATCATGCTTGACTAGTTTGTTTAAATGATCTATGTGTATATGAGCCAATCTTCTATGCCATAGCCATGAATAACTATTGTTCTTGGCCAAAAGGCATCTGACATTTTGTGGAATTTCATCCAAGGATATCATGAAGACCTTATTGACTTTATATCCGGAAAACTTAATCTCTTTATTTTTCACATCTTTTACTACACATATATCATTAATGAAACCAACTTTCAAACCTTTATCACAGAGTTGACTGATACTTAGAAGATTATGCATCAAACCATCAACATAAAGAACTTTGTCGATGACTGTTTGAGAGGGTGTGCCTATTCTTCCAATACCAAGTATCTTTCCCTTTTGATTGTTTCCATATGTGACAAATCCCTTTTCTCTAGGTATAAGTAAAGAAAACTTTGTTTTGTCTCCTATCATGTGTGATGAGCAGCCACTATAAAGATACCATAAATCCTTTGCTGCTTTCATGCACACCTACATGACAAAGTTCAGACATGGGTATTAGGAACCCAATAATCTTTGGGTCCTTCTAAGTTTGTGTTCTTCCTAACCCATATATATTCCCTATTTGGTACTCCAACAATCTTGTAATAACATCTACTAGGGGTATGTGCTATTTTGTTACAATAAGTACATGAATATTGATTGTAACTAGATGTTTTCCTAGGAGAAGGATTAATCTTCTTAGGAGGTCTATGAGAATTACTTTTCCTATTGTTCATACTCCTAAAAGAATTAGTCTTAGTATTTTTAGAAGATCCTTCCACTTTGTTTGGTTTTACAAACACAGTTTTCTTAACTTCTTTTGACTTTGGATGAGATGTATATCCTAATCCAGACTTATTTTTTGAGTGCCTTTGCACACTTAGAATATCATCTAACTTTTGTTTTCCTGTGTTGAAGTTATGAACTCTTTGTTGAAGATTATCTATCTTTTCTTCTAGAGAACTACACTTAGTACATTTATGTGTAATATCTAACTTAGATTTCACTATGTCTAATTCCTCTTGTAAAATCCTACACTTACTTTCTAGAGATGATATTAAATCATTTTGCTTAGTGCTAACCTTAGAGAAATTTTGACATAATTTAAACATATTTTCCATAGTATATTTTAAATCGTGAAAAGAAATAGAATTATCACTAACCTGGGTATCTTCAACATCTGAATCATGTGAAGCCATCAATGCAACTTGTGCTTCTTCTTTGTCAGAATCTGATGATGAACTTACTTCATTTTCATCCCAAGCCAAGTATGCTTTTCGTGTGGATTGATCCTTCTTTTCAAATTTGTCCTTTAGACCATGTTTCTTCTTTTGAAGATTTGGACATTCTAACTTGATGTGTCCAGGTTTACCACATTCGAAGCATGTGATCTTTTGAGAAGAGGAGGATTCATTGTTCCTTTGGAAAGATCTATTATTGTTAAATTTCATAACTTTTCTTTTGAGAAACTTTCCAAAGTTCTTCACTAGAAGATTTATATTCCCATTATCTTCTTCTTCAGAATCTGCATCATAATCATCTTTGATGCTTTCTTTTGCCTTTAGGGAAATGGATCGATACTTCTTCTCATGTTGTTCATGCTCCTCCAAACGTTTCAATTCCAACTCGTGTTCTTGGAGTTTTCCAAAGAGAGTTGCAAGAGTGATATTTGATAAACTCTTCTTCTCTGAAATAGCCGTAACCTTTGGTTGCCATGCTCTTGTGAGTGATCTTAGAACTTTCATGTTCAAGTCACTGTTTGAAAACTGTTTACCAAGAGCAATCAAATGGTTAATCAAATGAGTGAATCGTTTTTGCATATCCAATACCTTTTCTCCTGGAAGCATTCTGAACATTTCATATTCTTGAGACAGAGTATTGATTTTTGATCTCTTGACTTCATCTGTTCCTTCATGAGTCACCATCAACGTATCCCATATTTCTTTCGATGTTGTACATGTTGATACTCTGAAAAACTCATCCATGCCAAGAGCAGATGTAAGAATATTCATTCCTTTGAGATCATATTGAACCTTCTTATTTTCTTCTTCATTCCAAGTGTTTTCTGATTTTGGTTTTGAACTTCCTTCAACTTCTTCTACAGGCACAAAGGGACCTTCTTCAATAGCTTTCCAGATTCCCGCATCTAATGACTTTATGAAGATTTTCATCTTGATTTTCCAGAAGTCATAGTGTTCTCCATTGAAGAATGGTGGTCTGTTTATGTTGAATCCTTCACTGGTTCCATGATTGGAAGAGGATGCCATCTTTTCCTGGATCTTAGGAGAAACTTACCTAAACTTATGCTCTGATACCAATTGTTAGTATAGATAGCAACCTGAGAGGGGGGGTGAATCAGGTTTACCCGATTTTCACCTTAATACCTTCTTACTTTCAAGATAAATGTAAATGCAAATGATTGCAGCGGAAATAAGCGTTGCTTGAAAGTAAAGATGAAGGATAGAAGAATTCACACACGGAATTTTATCCTGGTTCACCTTCTATCCACCAAAGGCTACGTCCAGTCCCTCAAGAAAATCCCTTGAGGATTTTTCCACTATTGATAAAAATCTCTTACAAGTTCTTACACCAAGTACCCTAAGAATTTCTATCAATTTCCTGTGAAAGTATACCACTTTCAACAGCCCCTGAAAGTACACCACTTTCAGTTCCTGAAGGAAAACCACCTTCAGACCTTGAAGGCTAGACCACCTTCAATCAACACCTTGAAAGTACATAACTTTCAGTAACAACAACCCTTCACCGAGATCCACGGTGAATACTCAATCTAACAGAAAGAGATGAAGAAGAGTTTACAATTTGGCTGTATCAATCCTTAACATACAAGTGGATTGATCATGAGAATTTATGCTTTAAGGCTCTTAAGCATAATAGAATTCTGAGTTCCTCAAGATATGAACAACTAGAGTGTTCTTTTTAATCATGAAGATCATGAACTCAGAATTTAGGCTCTTTGAAAGTTTAAGTACTAAAAGACTTAATGATAAGAACTATTTTGACAAAGCTTTGGCCTAATGTTGTATTCTCATGTGTTGTTATGTTCTGGACTCAAATGGACTTTATATAGGCAAGGGGAAACGTCCTTGAACCAATGCAACCCTTCCCAAAAGGTTTGAGACACAATGGTTCATGAAAAGATGCAACTTTTCGTGTGTGTAATCGATTACATCACTTAGGTAATCGATTACACTAAGAGCCGTTACAGTTTGAATTTCAAATTCAAACATGTAATCGATTACAAGCAAGAAGTAATCGATTACTTTCCTAGGTGTAATCGATTACCAGAAAGCTGAAATCGATTACACTTAAGTCCAACATCCAGAAACTTGATCTTTTAAGATCGGCTTAAGTTTTTCTACTTCTTTTAAGTTATGAAAACATTAAGCTTGATTAGTTTAGATGTTTTAAGGAGCCTTTATGCTTTGAGAAGCCTTTAGAAACATAACTCACCTAAACTAAGACTTCTAGGTAAATGATGAACTTTATAGCGCTGTTTCCTCTAAGTCTTCTTTTCTTCTTTTTGCCGATGAGTTTGTCGTCATCAAAACCTCAGCCAGGGTCAGGAGCAAGACCTTCTTCACAAAAGCTTGCTAGAATTGTTAATTCCCAAAACAGCATACTTAAGAACACGGGTTGAAAATTGTGTCCACCTAAAAACAAACAAGAAGGAAATATTGAAAAACTGAACTATGTAGGAATATCAGATTTAGGGGGAGCAAAGATAAACAAACCCTAGGAGGATAGGTTATCTGCTTTAAGAGATAATTAAAAATTCAAAAGTATGAGATGTCTCCGTCCGCTCAAGGACAACAAATAAAAAATGATATTAAGGAACAAACATTGCCCTTGTATATAAACTCTGCTAAAAGATCGTTCATGTTTTTCTACATAATAAAACATTTTAAGAAAAACTGTTTTCATCTGAAAATAATGAAGTGCTTAATCTAAGAAACATTTTCTCAAATATATATTAAACCTTTTTCTCCAAGGAAATTGTCATTATCAAAAAGGGGGAGATTGTTAGATTCAAATGATTAAAATAAATCATTATGTTTTGATAATTAACAATTTCGTTGAGGTTTAATATCATTAGAGATAGAATTCCTAACACGTTGAAATTTCCCATCCAGGAAAATCTTTCTACTTGAAGAACTCAATGAATCTCAAAGAATTATCAAGAGAGACAGTCTTGCAAGAAGAAATTGTCCGGTCATCACTGAAGAATAATTGCATACACCGTTAAGAAAAGCTGTCAAGATATACAAAGAAAGAAACTACATGAAGACAGTCTGGTGATCCACGGAAGACCAAGCATTTCCTGCAAATAGCAAACATCTTTCGGAAGACATTCAATCAGCTATGCACTCTCAAGGCCAAAACTCACTTGACAAAGTTGAAACAGCCCGACACTTGAATAAACAGTAATCAACAACAAGACTGTTTTACCACAAGCTGAATGAATATGGCAACAAATCATGAAGAAACATTCTCAGCTTTGAAGTTTCTCTAGCACCATATAAAGCAGTTGTGTATCAACTCATTCAAATGAAGAACTTCAGTGAAAGCACAAAGGAAGGAAATGTTCAGTCATCTACAAATCAAGAATATTCTAATCTTCAAGAAAGACTGAAATGAGAAAGTCCGTCGGCCTATGCAACTTGCTCAGTGATGAAATTCCAAAGATTCTATAAAGACTGCGTTTGCCAAATCATAATGAAGACTTCGTATGCCCAAAGCATTAAAAGTGCTCAAAATTCATAAAAGCCAGACTGTAAGTGCTCAAAAGTCATAAATGCTAGAAAGTGTACGTCATGAGGTAATCAGTTCATCAGAAGCATTAAAGAAATTATTCAACCAGCTCTGAAGAGTTCATCCAGAATAATTTCTTCTTGGATCAAGAGTCATCTACCTCGTCTGCACATTAAATGAACTACTGTTGATGGCAGAAAGAAGATAGGGACATAATTAATATATTATTCCTTGGTCCCTCTGCTTTTCTGCTTTTCCTCAAATTAAGCTGACTTCGCGAAATCAACGGCGTAAAGTTCTGAGCATCGTACTCCTTCAACGTTCAAAATTCAAATCTCTGTTCAGGACATTTAATGACTCTTAGCTGGCGTGCACTGGGATATAATGTTCAAACAAAAACCCAAAACTGGAATGCATGAGCATTGAATGCAGAAGTTGTAGCTCAAGGCAAAGCACCTTGAAGAGCCAGACGATGTCAACCCAAGCAATTAATGCTTGACAGGTCGCATTCACTGCTGCTCCAGAATTGCAGAATTATCCGTTACTCACAAGGAAGTAGAAGCACTAACAGATCTATTTTCTCTCCTTCTATCAAAGATGAATGAAGATTTTCAACTGAAGATATAAATAGAGAATTCATCCTCCGGAACAACTTGGCGACTTGAATTCAATCAAATTCATATCTCAACCAAGTTTGCCTAGAGAACCAAGCTTCCATTGGTTCAAACTCAGAAAGCTTAAAACCAAATTTTATCTAAGTTATGTCGTCCACTTGTGTGAAGAACTTATAGAGTGTTACTCTTATTTTAAGCCACACACAACCCAAAATAGAGAAAATTAAAATTCATATCCTCTCTATAACCCGAGCTTCATTTCCTCTACTCGCTCTTGTTGAAGAGAATTCTTGTAGAAAAACAAACCCAATTTGTAAAGGGTATCAGGAGTAGTCCTGTAGAATACTAATGAGGAGAAGTCCTGGAGAATACTTGTAAAGGAGAAGTCCTGAAAATACTAGGAGAAGTCCTGTACCATACTTGATAGGAGAAGTCCTTGATAATACTTGTACTATTTGTGAAATAGTGGAAAATCTTGGTGAAGCCAAGGACTGGACGTAGCCTTGACGATTATGGGGGTGAACCAGGATAAATACTGTGTGTGCTTTACTTTTCTACCTTAAGTTAATCTTCTGTTGCATGCATGCATACACACATAGTCTATAACATTCTTTGAAAAACTAATTATGGATGGTTATCTTGAAAGAAGTTTTCAAAAATGACACACACAATTCAAACCCCCCTTTCTTGTGTGTTTTTTCACTATCAGAACACCTCTTTGGCCTTCCATTTCAGCAAGCATCTTGGTTCATATATCAAACCAAAGATGTTCTCCCATTCCCACACACTCGACAATGCAATGGGAACCGCAATTTCCATCATCCTTCACATCGAAGATGTTTTTGATGAAGGGTTGAAATTTACTGAGTAGCAATTGCAGATAGGGTCGAAGTGCAGAAGGAGATTCCACAATAAGTGGGGCTGCTACAACAATGGGTTCAATCTTTTCAGCAGGTGCATCTTTTCCAATGGGAGTAGCTTCAATCTTTTCAACAACTACTAGAGAAGGAATCTTCTCGGTTGTTTCCTTCACAACTGCTTTCACCAATCGTCTCCTTTTTGGCTTAGGATCAGACGATGGTTGATCTTCATTAGTGGATATTGATTTTCATTGGGCAGATGATGTTCGCATCGAGCGAGTCCTGCTGGCAGACAATGGAGGGATGACATTTACTTGTTGGTCTGCAGACGATTGGACTTTGACAGGAACAATATTAGCAACTGTTTTAGAACCTGTAGTCTGCTTCTTTGGATTAGCCAAAAGTTCCTTGGGCAGACCAGAAATATCCACTTCCACCTTCATTCTCTTCACGTCTCCAATCTTGATTGGAGTAGGAAAAATGTAGTCTTGATCAATGGAGAGATTCTTCTCTATTTCAGGCGTAAGCTTCTCAGGCCTTTCAAGCATCACAATGGTGAGTGACCCATAGGGCAAGTTTTCGTGGGCACTATCAAGGAAGTTCGACATATGTTGAAAGATGAGATGGATAGGGTTCACCTTCACTTTCTTCATGATTTTGTATAGGGCGTACAATGCTAACTTCTTTACACAGTCTCTGGATCCTTCCTTGGGATGGATTACTTTGCTGACTACCCCATGTGGAAATATGCATTGTTCCACTAGATTTCTGACCACAGCATCACCAGCATTACACTTAGGGTTCTCCTTCCAAATGCAATGGGCATCATCGACGTTGTTCATCCAAGAAGAGCTGTATTTGTCTCCACCTTTAACGCTCATGTCGAGAGAAACAATGATGTGAGAAGTTTAGATGTCGATAATCTCCCTCTGAAAGCGAGTTTGAATAACCCCATTATGCTTTATAGCACAGTCATAAAACTCCTTCACTGCTGGAATGGCAATTGCATGTTGAGAAACTTGGTAGACCTTTTCCCAATCTTAAATTAGGAGATCATATCCTCCCATAATATTTATGCAAACGAAGACATTCAGGTCTAAGTATCGTGGCGATACAACAGGCCTGCCTCCCAGATTTGCAACGACTGGCTTCCCAATTGTTGTTACTTGGCATCAAACTTTGCGTCCAAGTCTTCAATGCGCTTCTCATTCTTCTTGTCCATTTCTTCAAGTAACTTCTAATTTTTGGCATCCAATGCTTCAATCCATTTCTCATTCGTCACAGCTAAGGCTTTAATATCCTCTCGGAAATTATCTTTGAAAGCGGCAAAATTCTCTTTAATCTCTTCTACAACTCTTTCATCCACTGGAACCGCGACAAAAATACGAGTTGGTGAGGACTCATTCCTATATTCAACATCAGAATCCCCGTGACCCAAACCAAATCACATATCAAGAGATTGAACAAGGATGATCGCACTGTTGATGAAAGGCACAGTTTCTGCGAATGTTAGGTCAAGGGCCCTCAAAATATCAAAGTCTTCCTTAGATACCATGACTGGAACTTCAAGATGAGAGACATTTGATTCCCAAAAGGGTAGCAATATAATCATCCATGACCCAAGATTAAACACAAGAGCTCTAGAATGTTGTACGACAAAGAATGAGATGTGGCCAATATATCGTAGAGACTTCCATAAGACCCATTCAAAGTGAAGGAGGTCATCTTGCTTGTGATCCAGAAACTTGAATTGCACATAAGGAATAGAGGGTATCCAGAGTCCTGCAACATAACAGAAATTGAATCCAAGCGCTTCTGGGAATAGAGGAAATGCTAGACGAGAGAGTGGAACTTTGATTTTCTTGGAACACTTTGGAGATCTGGAAAGGCTTCTTTTCTTCTTGGAAGCTAGAACAGACGTTTCAGTAAGAAGAGGTTCTTGATGCTTTTCTTCAGCAATAGCCGGTTCTTCAGAAACTCTAATTGGTGATGGCGAGTAGAGCTTTTCAATGACGTGAACAAGTGGAGGAGTAACTACTTCAGCCATTTGAGATGTATGAAGAGAACTTGGCTCATCTTCATAAACAGGAGAATGCTCCGGAACGGAATCAGTTGCTGAGAAGAGAGTATGCACAAATGAAGTGAGCTGATCCTCAAGAAACTTTTGGTACTTTCCCATTCTTGGAAGAAGTGGTGTTGCATTGTGGTATCAGAGATCCGGTTAAGAAAACCAGAGCTGTCGGGGAACGGGTTTGCTAGGCTAGGTTGCTTGTTGTTTGTGTCTGCAATTAGGATTTTCCGACTTTGATTGCTAGGGAGTTAGTTTGTAAGGCCTGATCAACCTTATGGCTGCTCCAAGCATGACGAGATCCAGGAGCATCCGAACTTGTAGATTTTCTTAGGTTTATCCCTTGAGTGGAAAGCCTTCCTACATACTTGGTTGTTATCTTTGTAATAGTTAGTTTGACACTAGCTACTGTTTGAACCTATGTTGTATAACTATCCTAAGGCATGTTATTTAGCTCATATAAAAGAGCAAGACATCCTCAGAATTTAGCTATTCCTTGTAGGGTGAATGTTTGTGTGTTCCAGGAACGAGATGACTTCACCGTTAGACCCAAAAGAAGGAATGTAGACCAACCTGAACCAGATGGCTCAAGCTATGACCAACTTGACTCACGAGATTGCTTAGCAGGCTACTACGGCTGAAGCACGAGAATCTATTTCCGCTCAACGACAGGCAGCAGAGGATTAGCACCTTGCACGCCAACAAAAAAGGCAAAAGGCCCTTGCTCGGACCCAAGGACTTAATGACTTTCGAGGTCATAACCCACCAAGGTTCTTAGGGGGAGCTGGCCCGGAGAAAGCGGATCTTTGGGTTCAGCAAATTGAGAAGATCTTCGGAAATTCTGAACACTCCGGTAGAATCCAAGCTGGAGTTTGCTTCCTACTTGGTGCAAGGAAATGCAGAGTACTGGTGGAAGGGAGCTAGACAAATCATGGAGGCCAACCGGGTAGCTGTCACATGGAACACGTTGCGAGACGCCTTTTTGGAGAAGTGCTACCCGCCTAGCGCCCGTGAAGAGATAGAGTCCCGATTCCTGGAGTTGTGCCAGCGAAGCATGTCAGTGGATGAATATGCTGCAAGGATGGAATCTTTTTCTAGACACTTTCGATTCTTCACTCAGAATATGGACGAACCCTACCTATGTTCAAGGTTTATGAAGGGGCTCTGATACGAGATTGAGGAGTTAGTGATACCCTTGGGGATTTTCCAGTACCAGCTACTTGTAGAGAAGTGTAGAGAAATCGAAGCCATGAGGAATGAGTGGAAGAGGAAGATTGGAAGAGGTACACCATCTCAGCTAGGGACACAGAACCGAAAGAGTTCAGGGGAAGGAAAGAAGCATTAGAAGAAACCATATCAGCAGCCGCACGGGAGAGGTCAAGCCACAGGACCACACCAGCCGAAGGCTATACCCCGGAGAGGCCAAGCAGTTCCGCCCACAGAGAGAAGGGTGGTTTGCTACAAATGCGGAGAGGCAGGACATTTTTCTAGGACTTGTGAGGGGCAACAGAAGAGGTGTTATAGCTTCCTGAAGACTAGACACGTTACCAGGGAATTTCAAACGCCCAAGGAAGGTCCCGCAGCGAACACTGCGATAGGAATTCATACGATGGCATCAAGAGCAGTGAGAAAATGGAGATCCTAAGAGACTCGATTGAAGCTGAGGCAACGTGTCAGGTAACTCATTACCTATCTTACCTGAGTTGATTTCGGTGCATTCACTCATTTTGCATAATGGTGAGGACCACTAGATGTTGCATGTCTTTTCACTACCATTGAATTGGTAGTTACTTCTCTAATTGTTGTGTTTTGATTGCGATTGTTGTTTACATGTATGCCCCCTACAAATCTCTAAATGAGTCGGCTATCTCAGAACCATGTGGAACTGGATGGCCCATGTAGGTTAATTAAAATTCCCCACCGAGTATCTCTGAATGCTTGACAGAGAACCTCGTAGGAACCGCTTTGAAGAAAGGATTCCGACAGTATCTTCTATCGGCCAGCATTGAAGAAAAAAGGGGAAATAAAGATGTGAGGCGTACAAACGACACAAGACCCATCTCAGTTGCAGCTTACGGATAATGCCTGCACCGTCCACCGAGTACAAGTGATAGATAGAGGAACTAACTCGGAGTGGTTGTGCGAGGGTAAAGTGTTTCGCTTTGGGAAAGCGCCAGCGTTGCTATTGTAGAAGAAGGACAGGAGGTTCCGACTCTGCATGAACTAATCGACAACCGTATAAGACGACGGTAAGGGACCAATTCTTTTACCAAGGATCGATAGCTTGGGGAACCAACTTAGAGAAGCAGTACCTTTCCCTAAGATCGACCCAGACCACTATATCATCAGAATCAGATTGAGGAAGAGGATGTTCCCAAAGACCATTTCTAGAACTCGTCAGGAATAGAACGAGTGTCTTGTCGTTCCTTTGGAGAGACCAATGCACTAGTCGTCTTCGTAAGACGCGAGGACGGGGAAACCTCAGCCATTCTTGGACCAGTTCGTGGCAGTATATGTTGACAACATACTGATGCACGCCAAGAGTTTTGGAGAACATGAGAAATCACTTCCGACCTGTACCACACGTACTACGGGAGAAGAAACGGTATGTCAGCCCTTCAAGTTCGAGATTTGACTCTAAGAAGTGAAGCCCTTTTTGACACGTGAATTCAAGGGAAGGGATTACAGTCGACCTAGCCAAGTGGAATCAGAGTTAGCATGGGGACGACCGAAGACAGCTTTTGAGATGAAGAATTGCTTCAATTTTGGATGGTTATTATCGATGCTCCATCGAAGGATTCTCGAAGCTAGTGGGACCGTGAATGCGACTCACTAAGAAGGACCAACCTTTTGCAAGGACCAAGAGGGATGAGTCCGGTTATCGACGAATGGAGAAATAATGGAAAACTTCGTCAGCCCTAGTTTCCATAACAGGGAGAAAAATACGTAGTCTATGTCAATACGTTTACCAAAGGATAGGCCGTGTTCTGAAGCAGGACCTTAGAGTGGTGGTGGATGTTTGGGGACGGTTAAAGACGCCAGAAAAGAGCTGTCCAAGATATCAATTGGAATTAGCAGGAGTGGAGTTTGCACTCGAGTTATGAAGACGCCACCTCCATGAGAGTGCTACACTACCTTCAGTTATCACGACAATTTGGGATACTCGTTTGATTTGAAGGAGGAAGCTTGAAGCAGCGTGAATGGGAAAAAGCCCATGAGGAAGTATGGCCTTACCCCACAGTACCATATGAGGAAGTTCATCGTGGTTGCCAGGTCTTGGATCAACCAGCAATGAATGCCGCCACCATGACGATGAGAAGGATGGAATTGTTCAAACAGTTTCAAGGTTTGAAGTTGGATCATGATATCATGAACAAGGAAACAGACAGACTGAGTGTGATGGCATGCCTCACTTGTCAGGAGGCAAGGGTGGAACGTGAGGAGCATGCAGAAATGTTTTAGCCCCGTAACGTCCTCGAGTGGAAGTGGGAAGGTACATCTATGGATATCGGTAATCGAGGATTGACCAAGTCAGTTCTCCTCAACTCACAGAGAAAATATTCAACATACAACGGACGTCAAAAGTATGCTTTCAAAGGAGCTTAATGCAAAGAACGTGCCCAACATCATCCCAGATATGGAATGTGTAAGTATAGATAGCAACCTGAGAGGGGGGGGTGAATCAGTTTTACCCGATTTTCTCCTTAACACACCTTACTTTCAAGATAAAGATAATCACAATCGAGTGCAGCGGAAATAAACGTCGCTTGAAAGTAAAGATGAAGAGTAGGAGAATGCACACACATAATTTTATCCTAGTTCACCTTCATCCACCGAAGGCTACGTCCAGTCCCTCAAGAAATCCCTTGAGGATTTATCCACTATTGATAAAAATCTCTTACAAGTTCTTATACCAAGTACCTTAAGAATTTCTATCAAAACCAACCTGCGAAACCACACCACTTTCAACAGTCCCTGAAAGCACACCACTTTCAGTCCCTGAAAGCACACCATTTTCAGAACAATCAACCGTCACCAAACCCTATGGTGAATATTCACTCAACCAGAATGAGACGAAGAAGAGTTTTACAATTGGCTGTATCAATCCTTTAACACAATTGGATTGATCTTGAGAGTTATGCTTTAAGGCTCTTAAGCATAAGAAAGCTCTCTTGATTCTGAGTTCTTCAATATATGAACAGCACGAGTGTTCTTTAAACAATGAAGAATATGAACTCAGAACCTAGGCTCTTTGAAAGTTTAAGAACAAAGGCTAAATGAACATGAAAGAAAAATTCAAGAATGTTTTAAGCCTATTTCGTGTGTGTTACTTGTGGGTCACGATTCTTGACTCAAATGGACTATATATAGGCATAAGGGATCATCAATGAACCAACACAACCTTTCCCAAAAGATATGAGACACAATGGTTCATGAAAAGATGCAACTTGCCGGGCATGTAATCGATTACATTACTTAGGTAATCGATTACTCTAAGTGACCGTTGCTGTTTGAATTTCAAATTCAAATGTGTAATCGGTTACGAGCAAGCTGTAATCGATTACTTGCCTATGCGTAATCGATTACCTTAAGGGTGTAATCGATTACACTCAAGTCCAGATTCCAGAAAAGGAAACCTTTAGGAACGGCTTGAGTTTTTCTACATCTTTTAAGTTATGAAAAGTTTAAACTTAATTAGCTTAAATGTTTTAAAGAGCCTTTATACTAGAGAAGCCTTTAGAAGCATAACTCACCTATCTAAGACTTAGGCAGATATAAAATCATGTTGCACTGTTTCCTCTAAGTCTTCTTTTCTTCTTTTTGTCGATGAGTTTGTCGTCATCAAAACCTCAGCCAGGGTCAGGAGCAAGACCTTCTTCACAATCTCCCCCTTTTTGATGATGGCAAACACATACGTTGAACTTTGAAGATCAGTGCAACATATACATACAGACTAACAAGGAATATACATGCATAGCATAGGGAGTGGGGGTAAACAAGTAATATAATGAAAAACAACAACCAGCATACTATATAAATAGGAAAACCACAAAGTGCAAATAAAAAAATAGTTCAACAAACAAAAGTATGCAAGTTATAGGTATTACACACCAAGAATGAAAGAAAATAAAACAGCCCTAGAAGACTAGTTATCAGCAGAAGTGTCTTCATCCGTAATTGGAAGTTCATGTTTGATGAGTGGATATTATATGATGTTTTTAGTCTTTTTATTTTATTATTTTTGAGTCACATATAGGATTTTTATTATTTTTATGTAGATTTTATATTTATTTTGCATTTTGCATATAGATTAGATTTTATTTGTTTTTCTAACTTTATTTTATATTTTTAGGTATTTTTATAGCTATTTTATATTTTTAGGAAAAGCTGGTATAGTTATCATTTTTGTCCACGGACCGATTCGTAAAGTTTCAGGAAATCAGGGATCAAAGTGTGAAAGTTCAAGAGTGGAGGATTAAAAGTGAAGATTGGAAGAATTAAAGGGCCAGAATTGAAGTGCTAGTAAAGAGAGGGCTAAAAGAGAAAAAGAAGAATATGAAGCAACTCTCTTCAATTTAGCACATGCAAAATAAGCTTGAAGAATTGATGGTAGTGGAGGAGAAGTTTCAGAAATGAATAAGGGCTGAGTAGTGGCCATTGAAGGCATTCAAAACCCACTACATAGAAGAAGGGAAAAGCTTGAAGATGAAGCAGCAGCGACCCAACGCTCCAGCGTTGGGATCCTAACGCTCCAGCGTTGGGACTCTGACTAGGAGATGAGTCAGATTCTCACCCAGCGCTCTAGCGTTGGAAAGCCAGCGCTCAAGCGCTGGGCCTCGGACAGATAGTGGAATTTTAATGCATCCCAACGCCCAAGCGTTGGGAATTCCAGCGCTCAAGCGCTGGAGGGTGAACTTTTACTATAAATAGGGGCCTTTTCTTCACCTGTAAGACACACCATTTTAGAATACAACAAGTATTCTTCTTTCCTCCTTAAGATCATTGTTCCTAGGAATTGTGGGAAGCCAAACTTGAGCTCCTATCCAGGGTAATTCAATGATTCTTTTAGCCATGCTTGGCTAACTTCTTCTTTAAGTTTTTGGGTTGTTTTAGTTTATAATTCATGTTCTAGTCTTTTTCTACATTTCTGAATAATATTTCCTTTCATGTTTTATTTCTTTGTTCTTCATTCATCTTTATGCGCAAAAGATATCTTGCTTTCTACTTATGTCATAAGGCCATTTTGTAAGTAGTAAGGGAAATAGGAAATAAAAAAGGTTATAAGTATACATCTCTTAAGGCAATTAGGATGGACGTAACTTTGTGCTGGCCCGAATTCATTCTTCATCTTCTTTTCTGGTTAACTAGATACCAAGGCTATGGATTTAGTAATTAGGAAGAAAGTTCTACATTTCTTAAGGAAATTAGGATGTAGAAATTCTAGGCTATAGCATCATGAATTTGGATTAAAAATTCAGAAATTAAGTAGGAGATTTCTAGCATGTTTTATAGACTATGTAAACCAACCCAAGAGCTTAAATTCTTATCTTTTTTTTTTCTTATCATTTTATGCTATTGTTTTCATCTTGTTCTAAACCAACATCAAACACATCTTTTAATTTTTCTGCACAAGTACTAAATACTATATTAATAAGAACACCTATCCCTTGGGTTCGATCTTTTTACTACGCGATAGTCAATCGTGCACTTGCGATTTTGGGTATCAAGTTTTTGGCGCCATTGCCGGGGATAGGTTCTATTCAAGTTCTTGTTATTATTTTGTTTAGTACTTCTTGTTTATTTAAAAAAAAAAACATAAAAAAATATTTCTGCCTAACAGTTTGTTGCCATGTGGAAAGAAGATCCTTTAGAGACTATAATCTCTGAAGGGTTGGATTTTGAAAATATTGAAAACAATGACGAACAGGTCCTTGAAATGGCAAGATATCTGGAAGCTGCCCATTTTTTCCCTTCTACGGAAAATTGGGTAGAGGAATTGAAGAGAGAAGAAGAAGTTCAAGAGGAAAAGAGGGAACTGAAGCCCTTACCTTCTACCCTTAAGTATGTTTTTCTTGAAGAAGGTAAAAATAAACCAGTCATTGTGAGTAGTTCCCTCTCTCCTCTTGAAAAACTGGTAAGAATTCTTAGAGCTCATAAATCTGCTTTGGGTTGGACTATTGAGGACATTAAGGGCATAAGCCCCACTGTTTGTATGCATAAAATTTGTTGAGAAGAACAAGTTAAACCCGTAGTCCAACCCCAAAGAAGACTTAATCCTGCCATGAAAGAGGTGGTAAGGAAAGAAGTGATTAAATTACTGGATGCAGGGATCATCTATCCCATTTCTGATAGTGAATGGGTTAGTCCCGTTCAGGTAGTTCCCAAAAAAGGGGGAATTACAGTGGTTCCCAATGAGAACAATGAATTGATTCCCACCAGGAAGGTAACTGGATGGAGGGTTTGTATAGATTACCGGAGGCTAAATTCTGCAACCCGGAAAGATCATTTCCCCCTTCCCTTTATTGATCAAATGCTTGACAGGTTGGCTGGCCATGAGTACTATTGTTTCTTGGATGGATATTCAGGATACAATCAGATTGTTGTTGATCCTAAGGATCAAGAGAAAACTGCTTTTACTTGCCCCTTCGGGGTGTTTGCTTATAGAAGAATGCCTTTTGGTTTGTGTAATGCTCCAGGAACCTTCCAAAGATGTATGCTTGCTATTTTTTATGATTTAATTGGTGAACGTATGGAAGTGTTCATGGATGATTTTTCTGTGTATGGCCCCTGCTTTGACAAGTGTTTGAGCAATTTGGAAAGGATTCTAGTTAGGTGCCAAGAAAAGAATTTGGTACTTAATTGGGAAAAATGTCATTTTATGGTAAAGGATGGCATTATGCTTGGGCACAAGATTTCTGAAAAAGGGATTGAGGTAGATAAAGCTAAAACAGAGATTATTGAAAATCTACCTCCTCCCACCAATGTTAAAGGTATAAGAAGCTTTCTTGGTCATGCAGGTTTTTATAGGTGGTTTATAAAAGATTTTTCTAAAATTGCTAAGCCTATGACAAATCTCCTTGAAAAAGAGGCTCCTTTTATCTTTAATGATGAGTGTTTGGCTGCTTTTAAATTATTAAAGGAAAAACTTGTTTCAACCCCTATCATTGTTACTCCCCAATGGGATTTTCCTTTTGAAGTTATGTGTGATGCTAGTGATAATGCAATAGGGGCTATTCTTTGTCAGAAAAATGGAAATTTTTTGCATGTGATTTACTATGCTAGTAAGGTTCTGAATGAAGCTCAAAAAAATTATGCTACAACTGAAAAGGAATTGTTGAGTGTAGTTTATGCTTTAGACAAATTCAGACCTTACGTTTTGGGAACTAAAGTTATTGTGCATACTGACCATGCTGCATTGAAGTACTTGTTTGCTAAGCAGGAAGCTAAACCTAGGCTGATCAGGTGGATCTTACTCTTGCAAGAGTTTGATCTTGAAATTGTGGACAGGAAAGGGAAAGACAATGGTGTAGCAGACCATTTGTCAAGACTTGAAGAGGGGAACTCCGATCTAATTCCTATTCAAGAGGAGTTCCCAGATGAGAGGCTTTTAGCTGTCCAAGAAATAGCTCCATGGTATGTACATTTAGCTAATTTTAAAGCTTCTGGTGTGTTGCCTTCTGATTTGACTTGGCAACAAAAGAAAAGATTTCTGTATGATGCCAAATTCTTTTTCTGGGATGAACCTTATTTGTTTAGAGAATTTTCTGATGGGATCATTAGAAGGTGTATTCCAGAAAAAGAGTTTGAGGCTGTTTTATGGCATTGTCATGGCTCCGATTATGGAGGCCATTTTTCAGGTGAGAGGACTGCAGCTAAAGTCCTCCAAAGTGGTTTTTATTGGCCTACTATCTTCAAAGATAGTAGAGCATTTGTGGAAAGGTGTGATCGTTGTCAACGAACTGGTAATATCTCAAGAAAGAATGAGATGCCCCAAAAATTGATTTTGGAAGTTGAGCTTTTTGATGTATGGGGCATTGATTTCATGGGACCTTTTCCACCTTCTTTTGGCTGCCAGTATATTTTGGTTGCTGTTGACTATGTTTCTAAGTGGGTTGAAGCGTCAGCACATCCCACAAATGATGGCAAAGTGGTTCTGAATTTTCTGAAGAAAAAGATCTTTACTAGATTTGGGGTGCCAAGGGCAATTATCAGTGATGGAGGTAAGCATTTTTGTAATAAAGCTTTTCAAACTCTTTTGAAAAAATATGGTGTTCATCATAAAATTGCTACCCCCTATCACCCCAAACTAGTGGACAAGTAGAGGTTTCTAATAGGGAGTTAAAAAGGATTTTGGAAAAAGTAGTTGGTACCTCAAGGAAGGATTGGTCAAAAAAATTAGATGACACCTTGTGGGCCTACCGAACTGCGTTTAAAACTCCTATTGGAACCTCTCCTTACCAGTTGGTTTATGGTAAGACTTGTCATTTACCTGTGGAACTTGAGTATAAAGCCTTTTGGGCTTTGAAACATTTGAACATGGACCCCAAAGAAGCTGGGGATAAGAGACAGTTACAGGTACATGAGCTGGATGAATTTAGACTCCAAGCATATCACAATGCTAGGATCTACAAGGAAAGAACAAAAAGGTGGCATGATAAGAAGATCTTGCCAAAAGAATTTAGTCCAGGACAGCTTGTGTTATTATATAACTCAAGGCTGAAATTGTTTCCTAGAAAGCAGAAGTCAAGATGGACAGGACCATTTTTTGTCACCAAAGTCTTCCCTCATGGTGCGGTTGAGTTGGAAAATCAGGTTACAAAGAACACATTTCTTGTCAATGGGAAAAGACTGAAACCGTACCTAGGAAGAGATGATGAAAGTCAAGTGATGACTGTTGAGCTTGCTGACCCCTAATTGATTGAAGGGAAGGGTCTATCTCGGACCTTAACAATGAGCTGGTTCGGAGACAACCCAACTTAGGATAGTTTAGTTTTTCTGTCTTTTTAATTTTCTGCATCATTCTTGTAAATAAATAAAAGAAAAGAACTCTATGTTTTTGCTGCAGGAGAGGCCAACGCTCAAGCGTTAGGCCCCTGCTTTTCACCTCTGATTCTAGTTAATTCCAGGGCTCCAGCGTTGGAGGGACAGCGCTCATGCGCTAAGCCCCTGGAATCCCCAGTTTTTATTTTTCCATTTCCAGCGCCAAAGCGTTGGAAACCCAGCGCTCTGGCGCTGGGACCTCTGATTGCCCAGTGTTTGCTTTTATCCAGCGCCCAGGCGTTGGCATCCCCAACGCTCAAGCGCTGGAGCTCGGGCAGTCTTGCTGTTTTGTGTTTTATTTGCTGTTTTCTGTTTTTAATAAAATTTGTGTTCACCATTTCCTGAAAAGTTTTAGATTCTTTGAGTTTTCCCTTGCTTCTATAAATGGTTTTGATTTTTGGGAACTCAAGAATTCTTGTTTTTAAGGTGGACACAATTTTTCAACCCATGATCTTATTTGTGCTTTTTTTGGAACTAACAAGTCAAGCAAGTTTCTGCTTGTGAGACTTTTGTTTGTTCAATGTTACAGGATAGGTACCAGGAGAAAGAACCCTCTTGAACTTAAGTGTTCAAAATTGATTTTTACTTTGAGGTTCCCTTGGACTTTTGTGGAAAATTTGTAATTGTGCCAGCTTTTTAGTTTTTCTTTTTATAGTTTTTAGTTTTATTTTTAGTTTAGTTTTTCTATTTTGTTTTTGCATGAGTCTTGAGTATATTATCAAGTCTGAATGCTGCTATAGCTTTGTGGATGCTTTATCTGATTGAACTGCTTTTGAAAAGGTTATATGTTTTGAAGCGGTTTGGATTGCATGCTGTAGAAAGGATTTTGACATCTTGATTGTTTTGGTTGTTGGAAAAGTCTTTTTCTGAGTTCTAAAAAGGGTACCACTTACCCTATGTTTTTCTGAGAGCTGAGGACTCTGAATTCTTGATTGTGAAATTTTTCTGCCTTGTGTTACATGTTGATTGGGATTTTGTTTACTTTGTGAGTTGAGAAGAGATTATAGGCATTTTTGAAAACTCAAATTCTTGTTTGAAAATTGATATCCACTAGTAGCCCCTTTTTGAGCCTTAAAAGAGTCATTCTTTGGAGCCTACTTTGTGTGATAATTCTTAAAGTTGTTATTGGGATGCATGTAATGAAATTGTTAGAGCTATGTTTGTGGGTTTCTCCCTAAAAAACAAGGAAAAATTGGAAAAAATAAGGTTTGTGCCTTAGGAAAAAATAATGAAGTGGTGGGGTGAGAAAGAGTATGAGGGGAGTAAAATTCAAGTCATTCATCCCATACATTCCACTACTTTGTTCAAAAAAAAAAAAAAAAAAAATTGAGAGGACCCTTGTGTTGAATGGTTAAAGCTCTTAGTCAAGAATAATCACTTAACAACAGATTCCGAGTCAAGCCAATAGAGTTGCCAATTTCTTGAAATCCACACCTTGAATTGTTCAACCCTTTGGCCAAGTTACAACCTTCAAAAATCTCTTCAAAATTACTTGGTTGCATTATTTCAGTTTTGATTTGAATGATAGGCAAGATCATTGAGCTTTCTTCTTTTTCATGGAGAATATTATTTTCGTGAGCTTAATTTGATGAACTCAACATGTTAAAAGCCAAGCCTAACTTTCTTGATTAAATATCTGTAAACATGCATGTCTTCTTTATCCGCTAAGCTTTCTTTGAAAGGTTTTTGTGCTTCAAGTTTTAATCAGATAAACTTTCTCTAAACTCAGGGACGAGTTTCTCTTTAAGTTATGTCGCTTGAGGACAAGCTGTCGTTGGGTATAGTGGTGTGATGAGTGGATATTATATGATGTTTTTAGGTTGTTTTTAGTCTTTTTATTTTATTATTTTTGAGTCACATATAGGATTTTTATTATTTTTATGTAGATTTTATATTTGTTTTGCATTTTGCATATAGATTAGATTTTTTTTTTTCTAACTTTATTTTATATTTTTAGGAATTTTTATAGCTATTTTATATTTTTAGGAAAAGCTGGTATAGTTATCATTTTTGTCCAGGGACCGATTTGTAAAGTTTCAGGAAATCAGGGATCAAAGTGTGAAAGTTCAAGAGTGGAGGATTAAAAGTGAAGATTGGAAGAATTAAAGGGCCAGAATTGAAGTGCTAGTAAAGAGAGGGCTAAAAGAGAAAAAGAAGAATATGAAGCAACTCTCTTCAATTTAGCACATGGAAAATAAGCTTGAACAATTGATGGTAGTGGAGGAGAAGTTTCAGAAATGAATAAGGGCTGAGTAGTGGCCATTGAAGGCATTCAAAACCCACTACCAAGAAGAAGGGAAAAGCTTGAAGATGAAGCAGCAGCGACCCAACGCTCCAGCGTTGGGACTCTGACTAGGAGATGAGTCAGATTCTCACCCAGCGCTCCAGCGTTGGAAAGCCAGCGCTCAAGCGCTGGGCCTCAGACAGATAGTGGAATTTTAATGCATCCCAACGCCCAAGCGTTGGGAATGCCAGCGCTCAAGCGCTGGAGGGTGAATTTTTACTATAAATAGGGGCCTTTTCTTCACTTGTAAGACACACCATTTCAGAATACAACAAGTATTCTTCTTTCCTCCTTATGATTATTGTTCCTAGGAATTGTGGGAAGCCAAACTTGAGCTCCTATCCAGGGTAATTCAATGATTCTTTTAGCCATGCTTGGCTAACTTCTTCTTTAAGTTTTTGGGTTGTTTTAGTTTATAATTCATGTTCTAGTCTTTTTCTACATTTCTGAATAATATTTTTGTTCATGTTTTATTTCTTTGTTCTTCATTCATCTTTATGCGCAAAAGATATCTTGCTTTCTACTTATGTCATAAGGCCATTTGGTAAGTAGTAAGAGAAATAGGAAATAAAAAAGGTTATAAGTATACATCTCTTAAGGCAATTAGGATGGACGTAACTTTGTGCTGGCCCGAATTCATTCTTCATCTTCTTTTCTGGTTAACTAGATACCAAGGCTATGGATTTAGTAATTAGGAAGAAAGTTCTACATTTCTTAAGGCAATTAGGATGTAGAAATTCTAGGCTATAGCATCATGAATTTAGATTTAAAATTCAGAAATTAAGTATGAGATTTCTAGCATGTTTTATAGACTATGTAAACCAACTCAAGAGCTTAAATTCTTATCTTTTTTATTTCTTATCATTTTATGCTATTGTTTTCATCTTGTTCTAAACCAACATCAAACACATCTTTTAATTTTTCTGCACAAGTACTAAATACTATATTAATAAGAACACCTATCCCTTGGGTTTGATCTTTTTACTACGCGATAGTCAATCGTGCACTTGCGATTTTGGGTATCAATGTTCGTCATCATGTAGCATCCATGAGAGAGTGTCAATACCATAATCGTGGAATAAACCCAGATGTGAGAGAATAGTGGTATCAACGCACTTGTAATTTGAAGACCGCACATCGTACAGTCTTGCTATGGGTACGCCAAAATGAAGAAGAAGGCGGGATATTGCTGACGCATATGGGAAGGACTCAGCTTCATTTCTGCATATGAACATGTGGTTTATAACCATGAAGGTCCAGTTAATTTTATGACAGTTTATGATACCATATAAAATCTGTAGTTCTAACTCACTGATGTGAGCAAGATGGTCTTCCTGAGGCAGAAGAACCTGATGGACGAAGTAATGAAGCAAGTGGTTTGTTGTAGTGAGAACATCAACATGGTAGGGTCAGTATCTGGTGCGAGGCGGATGAATTTTTTGAAGTTCCGAGGGACTGAACCGACATAGAGATTGATAAAACGATTCTAGATTGTAATCAGGCCAGGGACAGGGCAAATTTGTGCCTAATTTTGCACCAGTGGAAGAGAGACTCAAACACCGGCCAAGGGTGGTAAGGGAATACTGAACGGTAGTACCTTTGAGAGAGGTTTTAATCCTATTGCCCTGAACTTCCAGATTGCAGTAGAAAATCTTCACTAATTCAGGATAGTAGGGATTGTTCATGGTGATGAATGCATCAAGAGATTGGTTTCCTAGAAGAGCAGGGAAGGTGAGACCTACTTCGATGAACGAATCCAAGTTACCATAGATGGGTGTTCGAATGGTTTGATGCACAAAATGAGAAACAAATCGTGTTCTTTGTTCAGAGGTTGTAAGAAGACGAGAGAAATTCAACGGATTAGGAGGGCGAAAAGCCGATGAAAGGAAAGAAGAGGAAGACATGGTTGAATTTCGAGAGAGGGTTGTGGACAAGATCAAGGTTTTAGGATATGGTGATCAAGAATTGAGGATGATAGAAATAGGA
The DNA here is from genome assembly GCA_030819835.1 of Acmispon strigosus. Lineage (NCBI taxonomy): Eukaryota > Viridiplantae > Streptophyta > Magnoliopsida > Fabales > Fabaceae > Acmispon > Acmispon strigosus. The sequence continues at coordinate 12,383,571 of JAUAMA010000004.1, read as the reverse complement.
CTTGTAAGAGAATTCCTATGTAAATGTCACACTTCGATTATATAAATCGAGCATGTAATCGATTACGAAAGTTGTGTAATCGATTACTTGACGGTTCCAGGAAATAAGTAATCGATTACGTAAGACAATTTTTCAAGTTCTAAGCTGTGTATTCCTATGTAATAGATTGCTAGACTGTTTTAATCGATTACAAAAATTGAAAAACACAAAAAGCATATAACTACAAGCATATGAACATATAATCAAGCATATAAGCATATAAACATATAATCAACATATAAGCATATAACCACATAATCAGATATCAATTTCATCTATAATGCCTAATTCTCTTCTAATTTTAAAGAAAGAATCCTTAGGAAGAGGCTTAGTAAATATATCAGCTAATTGATTATGTGTATCTAAGAAAGAAATTTCTATATCCTTTCTCATGACATGATCTCGAAGAAAGTGATGCCTTATATCAATATGCTTTGTTCAATGCATAATGGGGTTTTTCGTGAGATTAATGACACTTGTATTGTCACATTTGATTGGAATGCAGCCCAGCTCTAAGCCATAATCCTTGAGTTGTTGTTTGAGCCATAAAGTTTGTGCACAACAACTTCCTGCAGCAATATACTCTGCTTCTGCAGTACATAAAGCAACACAAGCTTGTTTCTTACAGGACCAAGAAACAAGAGCATTTCCCAATAAGTGTCAAGTACCACTTGTGCTCTTTCTTTCAGTTTTGCATCCAGCAAAGTCTGAATCAGAATATCCAATCACATCACAAACACTCCCTTTGGGATGCCATAAACCAACATTTGAAGTTCCTTTCAGATATTTGAAAATCCATTTCACTGAACTCAAATGAGATTCCCTAGGAGATGATTGATATCTAGCACATAAACACACACTAAACATAATATCTGGTCTACTTGCTGTTAAATAAAGAAGAGATCCGATCATACCTCTATATTTGGTAATATCTACTGGAATGCCGGACTCATTTTGATCTAGATAAGTCTTTGACCCCATAGGTGTGGCTATGACCTTGCAATCATCCAAATCATATTTTTTTAAAAGATCCTTGCAAAACTTGGATTGATTGATGAATATTCCATCTTGAGATTGCTTAATTTGCAATCCTAGAAAGAAGTTTAGCTGTCCCATCATAGACATCTCAAACTCTTCTTGCATCATGTTAGATAATTCCTTGCATAGAGATTTGTTAGTGGAACCAAAAATAATGTTATCTACATAAATTTGAACTAACAACGTATTACCTTTGGTTTTCTTGATGAACAAGGTTGTATCAGCCTTACCCTTTTGGAATCCTTTTTCACAAAGGAATGTGCTCAACTTGTCATAGCATGTTCTAGGGGCTTGCTTAAGACCATACAGTTCTTTCTTCAATTTGAAGACATGTGAAGGGTACTTAGGATCTTAAAATCCTGGTGGTTGCTTCACATATACTTCTTCTTGACTATTCCCGTTCAGGAAAGTGCTTTTAACATCCATTTTATATAATGGGAAGTTTAGAGAGAAACCATAAGCCAATAGTAATCTTATGGCTTCCAACCTTGTAACTGGTACATAGGTTGTTAGATTCAAATAATTAAATGAATTATTATGTTTTGATAATAAACAATTTCTTTGAGGTTTAATATCGTTAGAGATAGAATTCCTAACACAGTGAAATTTCTCATATCCAGGAATGTTTATCTACTGAAGGGACTGAATGAACCTCAAAGCATCATCAAGAGAATCAATCTGCCAGGAGAAACCGTCCGGTTGGAAATACTGTTAAAGACATACAAAGGAAAGCACCCATGTGAAGACAGTCTGGTGACTCACGAGAGATAAAGCAATGACTTCAAACAGCAAACATCCCTCTTCAAGAACACTCTATCAAGTTGTGCACTCTCGAGTCAAAGTCCACTTCAAGAAGCTGAAACAGTCCGCTGCCTAAACCAACAGTGATCAAAAGGAAGATTGTTGCATCTAAAGCTGAAAGAGTACGACAACTCATGAAGAAAACACCTTCGGCCTCGAAGCTTCTATAGCATCATATAAAGAAGTTGTGGATAAACTCTCTCAAATGAAGAACTTCAGTAAAAGCAAAAGAAAAAGGAAAGATTCAGTCTTCTATAAGCCAAGAAGATTCTAATCCTTAAGAAGGACTGAATGAAGAAAGACCGTCTGCCTATACGAGCCATTCACTAATGGAATTCTTAATACTCTATGGAGACTGCGTCTGCCAAATCCTAAGGAAGAATCCGTCTGCTCAAGCACTAGAATGCGCCAAAGGTACAAACATCAAGAAATGTGTTTTACGAGGATATTAGCTCAACAGAAGCATTAAAGAAATTATTCTCTTCATCCTGAATAATTGCTTCTTGGATCAAAAGACATCTACCTCGTCTGCATATTAATTAAAGTACTGGCAATGGCAGAAAGTAGAAAGGGACACAATTAAGCTAACATTGCGGAATCAACGGCAAGAATCTCTGAGCATCGTACACTTTCAACGGTCGAAATTCAAATATCTGACCAAAGCACTTGATGAGCACTAGCTGGCATGCACTGGGGTATAATTGTTAAAGCAAGTACCACAGCTGGAACTCCACGCATTAAATACAGAAGACATAGCTCAAGGCTACTCGCTCAAATGGAGCCAGACGATGTCAACCCAGGCAAATCAATGCTTCTCAGATCGTGTCTCAGACCTGCTAAAAAATGCAGAATTAGCCGTTACTCACAGCAGAGGAAGTCGTAGCACTAACGAGCAGATTTTCTCTCCTTTTGTGAAGGAAGAACAAAGATCTTCAACTAAAGATATATATAGAGAATCCTGCTTCCGCAGCAACTTGGCGACTAGAATTCAATCTCACATATCTCAACCAAGTTCGTCCAAAGAACCAAGACATCCTTGGTTCCAACTCAGGGAAATTCAAGCCATATCCTACCTTAGTTGAGTTGCTCATGTGTGTGGAAAACTTATAGAGTATTACTCTCATCCTATCCCACACACAAAACTCAAAATAGAGAACAAACTTACTTATGATCTCTGTTTTCTGCTCTTCATTTCTTCTACCCACTCTTATTAGAAGAGAATTATTGTAGAAAAGCAAAACCTTGTAAAAGGTTTCAGGAGAAGTCCTGTATAATACTTGTAAGGAGAAGTCCTAATAATACTTGTAAGGAGAAGTCCTTCGAATACTTGATAGGAGAAGTCTTTCCAATACTTGTTGGGAGAAGTCCCTGATAATACTTGTACTATTTGTTGAAATAGTGGAAAATCTTGGTGAAGCCAAGGACTGGACGTAGCCCTGACGATTATGGAGGTGAACCAGGATAAAATTTATGTGTGCTTTACTCTTTATGTTAAGTTATGATTTCAAGTTCCATGCATGTACATTTTCTTAAATCATTAACTCTTTTAAGAATGAATAATTAACAAAGAAATAATTTTTCAAAATAAGTAACACAATTCAAACCCCCCCTTTCTTGTGTGTTTCTTGCACCTTCAATTGGTATCAGAGCCTAACCACTCTGAAAATAACTAACATCTTCACAGATGCAGAGTATAAAGATCTCTGGTAATAGATGTTCTCCTCGAACAAAAGCAACCATGATCCAAACAATAGTGCAGGAACAACATCTCAAAGAAACTAACTCAAGAAAGGAGTAAACAGGATAAAAGGAAGCTATTCACAGATAACTTGATGAAGCACAAGAATATCTATATTCATCCAATAAGAGGAAGCCAATGAAGACCCCTGACTTCCTAGCTCAACTCATGTCTGGTCTCATTAATGACGGATCCTCCAGCAAATCTGTGAAGTAATCAAGCTCTCCTTTAAGAGAAATGTAAACTCATCGTCTTCATGATCGAAACAACCTCATCCGAAGATTGAAAACAGTTGATACATCATGTGATCACTTGAAATACAAATGAGGTAACTCTGAACTTATGATCATCAAGTTGTAACTACTCTCTTACCTGTTCTAACTTAAAATAAATTAATTATATAATAAAGAAAGGAAAAACTGAACATTTTGTCTTCTAATCTCAATCATTCTTTCACTAAGATAAATTCTAAATCAATTTAATCCCATACTATTTCAGAAAAATAAATCGCACAAAAGGGACTAAGTCTCTGTTGCCATATCAAAATCTGCATAGTATATTCAAATGCTGTCTTGAAGATTAAATGTTTTAAAGTACATACACATTTGTATATCTTCTTGAGCCTTGGGAAATTATTTTACTTTGATTATGATACTCAAACACTGATATTTACAATCGTATGAGTAAAGGACTAACCCTCTGGACCCAAGGAAAACCTAGGTACCACAAAGATGTACAATGATTACTGCTGCAGGAGCTCACAGTGAAGAAACATACTTACTACAATGACGATCAACAAAAGATGATCAATCATTGAAGTCAAGAGAAGAAAGTAGGAGAATGTGCTGGAGAATATCTCTCATTTCCGTCCGTGAAAGCTTATAAAATATCTGTATGATAATGTGTCAGATAGCATCATCCACCTGATAGGAGACAACTATGAAGACATGATGTGTAATACAAAGCACAGGCCCAATGACAAAGTTTGTTCACAGGGAGTATCTCTAATCTATGCATATTTGTTAGATAATCAGAGCATATAGACATCACTGCATGTGACAAACTAAAACAATGAGAAGGTACTAATAAAGCTCTGTCGCAAAGTACTCTATGTTAATGTTTGCAGGATAAAGAAATGCACATATTGAGTAGATGACGGAAAATGATCAAAGAGGTGAATTCCAAGGAGAACTTAAAGAAAAGACAACATTTGTCATAAATGGAGCCTATCGCCAAGATTAATTGAATTCAGACTGAGTCACCGTCCGGTGATTAATCAAGAAACATCCAAGTGAGAACGTCTGGGTTTAACTGAAAGGACACGTTCAGACACCCACGTCTAGGTCACTGGTGAAAAGCTGTATCGTTTCATATACTTAGGCGCTCTTAATACGCATTAAATCTCTTAACTGTCATGACTGCACATTTATAGATTTTCACTTGATATGCGTGCTATGCTCGCTATCTCACATCAAATGCACAAGTAATCATTCCATTCCATAAAACGAGTAAAACTGTCTGCCTTCTAATCAACCTCAACAAAAGAAATTGAAAATAGAAGCCCTATACTCACAACTCACTCGCATCCAAAATTTGTGCTATTCTCTGCTCGCTTCCTCTAACCCCTCTCTGCAGAACTCTCAAATGGCACCAAAGAAGCAAACCGCTGCCAAGCCAAAGCTTACTCAAGCGCAAGAAGCTGAGAAGGAAGAATATTGACGCCAATCGTCGCGAACAAGTAAAGAAGTTTGGGGCTCAGAAATTCTCTGACCTAAGTGAAAGGGAACTTGTATCACCAAGGTATCTTGAGCTTCATCGCTTCCAATATGCCAAAGTTGCCAGACTAAGTCTCGTATTATTTCAAGACTGGGAGCGACTTATGAAAGTCTCAGAAACCCTTGCTCTTGAACCTCTGGTAAAGGAATTCAATGAGTGCGCCGTGAAGAAAAGTCATTTGTCCACCGTGAGCAGATGCATGAGAATGATAACGGATATCTGTCCTGGAGATATTGCCCTGGCACTAGAGGTGGATGTAAATGGTGGAGTTCACTACTCCCCGAAGTGGGAAATCTCAGCCATAAACAGCAACTGCATTTGGAAGGAGGACCCTAAGATACATGGAAACTATGTCAGCAACCTAGTTGAAGAATACAAGTTTCCACCTGCCGTTCTCAGTAAGGTTCTTATTCCTAAAGAGGGAGCCCGAGATCTTGTAAACAAAATGTCTCACTGGGCACTCTATCAGATGAGTAACATGCAAAAGATCAACCACCCCTCTCTGATCTTTCATCACATGGTAGGAACTATTGAGAGTCCGGTGTCAAACCTCCCCTATGGTGCTCTCATTACGAAGATAATGGGGTTGAAAGGACTAGTGACTGAAGAGAAACTCCAAAATGAGTTCATTGCCCACGACTACATCTACCCGACACCCATCAGGTTTGGGGATGTCAAACGGATGAACCTGAAAATTGATTTCTCTGGAGTTCCAAAGAAGCTGCTCTCTAAGTGGGAAAAGAAGCAACTGGACGACAATGAAGAAACCAAACAGGGAAAAGAAATCCAACCTTCTCCTCCAAGGACCAGAGCGTCCAGAGCAAAGAAAGAAACTATCCCAACTGCATCTTCACCAATCAAGAAGCATAATGCTACAAAATCAGATAAGGCAACTAGGATCATGCCGTCATCCGAACCAGAACCGAAGCGGAGACGCCTTGTAAAGGCAACAACTACCACCACCAGACAAAGCACAACTTCATCAGGTGATGATGAAGACTCCATGCCGATAGCCTCGTTGGTGAGAAGTGTGAAGGGAGCACCTCTGAAAGTGTTTCCAAAGGTTCATCATCCCTCACCCTCTCTCATGAAGTATCTTTCTTATATACCTACATTATTCCACGAATATGTGGAAGACATCATTGATGTAGTAGATGATGGGAATTGTGGCTATCGATGCATTGCTCAACGGCTTGGGGTCAATGAGAATGAATGGCCTGCTGTCAGAATGGAGATGATAGAAGAGCTCAAGGCTCATCACTCTCTACATGTTGGCATGATGGAGTCTAAGCATCATTTGGAGCGGATAAGAGATGCACTGAATTTACCTACGGGGGAACTTGCTCTATCCCCCAAATGGTTCACAGTTCCTGATATGGGATTGCTGGCTGCAAGCGCTTTCAAGATCATACTAGTAACACTAAGTCTAAGGGATTGTTGGTCCAGCCTTCATCCCTCCCATTATCGCCGTCATCTGCAATATCGACGATCACCATTGGGTCAGAGTGAAACTCAGGAATGATTCACCACTTCCTTATAGCACTCCTCTGTGGAGACCAAACTGTGCGAGGAATGCTAGAAGATGGGGGAAACATATCTCTCCAAGGATCATAAAATATAAGGAGATCGTTGATCCAGAGTATGTGCGACAACTTCAAAGTTCTGCAAGCCCATCTGATAGTGAATCCAGTCATGATAGCAATGAGATCTCACAAGTGCCAGCTCAGACCATTCAAACCTCATCAGTAGCTCCACCAAGTCCAACTCAATCATCAAGACCACTTAAGGTTACAAATCGTCCACTGGACGTTAAACAAGTGAATCAAGACAAAGGAACTGCGGCATGCCTCATTGATAGAGAAGCAGAAAATTCAGAGATTTAGGAGGAATTTCGTCTGGCTGCAAAGAAGGATGGTACTTCAAAAGAAAGTGCTAAGCAGCGAACGAAACCTAGAGCATCAAAGAAGTTACAACCAAAGAAGAAGAAGCAGAAGACTGAAGCTAAGAACATAAATGATCATGTTGATGATCTAGAAATATCTTTGAATGAGATACTTGTGAAGAAGGTCTTGCTCCTGACCCTGGCTGAGGTTTTGATGACGACAAACTCATCGACAAAAAGAAGAAAAGAAGACTTAGAGGAAACAGCGCTACAAAGTCTATCAAATACCTAGAAGTCCTAGTTTAGGTGAGTTATGCTTCTAAAGGTCTATTAAAGCATAAAGGCTCTTTAAAACACCTAAACTAATCAAGCTAAGTGTTTTCATAACTTAAAAGAAGTAGAAAACCTTAAGCCGATCTCAAAGGATCAAGTTTCTGGAAGTTGGACTTTAGTGTAATCGTTTTCAGCCTTCTGGTAATCGATTACACCTAGGCAAGTAATCGATTACCCATTGCTTGTAATCGGTTACATGTTTGAATTTGAAATTCAAACTGAAACGGCTATTAGTGTAATCGATTACACTAAGTGATGTAATCGATTACCAGAACGAAAAGTTGCATCTTTTCGTGAACCATTGTGTCCCAAACCTTTTGGAAAGGGTTGTGATGGTTCAAGGACATTTCCCTTGCCTATATAAAGTCCATTTGAGTCCAGAACACAACAACACATGAGAATACAACATTAGGCCAAAGCTTTGTCAAAATTAGTTCATCTTTTAGAACTTAAACCTTCAAGAGCCTAAATTCTGAGTTCATGATCTTCATGTTTATATGAACACTTTAGTTGTTCATATCTTGAGGAACTCAGAACCCTATTATGCTTAAAAGCCTTAAAGCATAAATTCTCATGATCAATCCACTTGAATGTTAAAGGATTGATACAGCCAATTGTAAACTCTTCTTTATCTCGTTCTGTAAGATTGAGTATTCCCCGTAGTCTTCGGTGAAGGTTGTTGGTACTGAAAGTGGTATACTTTCAGGGTGTTGATTGAAGGTGGTTTAGCCTTCAAGGTCTGAGGGTGGTTTGCCTTCAGGGACTGAAAGTGGTTTGCTTTCAGGGGCTGTGGAAAGCGGTTTGCTTTCACAGGAAATTGATAGAAATTCTTAGGGTCCTTGGGATAAGAACTTGTAAGAGATTTTTATCAATAGTGGAAAAATCCTCAAGGGGTTTTCTTGAGGGACTGGACGTAGCCTTCGGTGGATAGAAGGTGAACTAGGATAAAATTTTGTGTGTCAATTCCTCTATCCTTCATCTTTACTTTCAAGCAACGTTCAATTCCGCTGCAATCATAACTACCGTTTCGTGATCATCATTATCTTGAAAGTAATATTTTCAATAAGGCGAAAATCGGGGCAACTCTGATTCACCCCCCTCTCAGGTTGCTATCTGCACTAACAATTGGTATCAGAGCGGAAGTTTAGGTAAGTTACTCCTAAGATCCGGGAAAAGATGGCATCCTCTTCCAATCATGGAACCAGTGAAGGATTCAAAATAAACAGGCCACCATTCTTCGATGGAGAACACTATGACTTCTGGAAGATCAAGATGAAAATATTCATAAAGTCATTAGACGCAGGAATTTGGAAAGCCATTGAAGAAGGTCCCTTTGTGCCTGAAACAGAAGTAGAAGGAAGTTCACAACCAAAACCAGAAAGTACTTGGAGTGAAGAAGAAAAGAAGAAGGTTCAATATGATCTCAAAGGAAAGAACATTCTTACATCTGCTCTTGGCATGGATGAGTTTTTCAGAGTATCAACGTGCACTTCATCGAAAGAAATATGGGATACGTTGATGGTAACTCACGAAGGAACAAATGAAGTCAATAGATCAAAGATCACGAGAAGAAGAGTTTATCAAAAATGACTCTTGCAACTCTTTTTGGAAAACTCCAAGAACACGAGTTGGAATTGAATCGTTTAGAAGAGCATGAACAACATGAGAAGAAGTATCGATCCATTTCCCTAAAGGCAAAAGAAAGCATCAAAGAAGATTATGATGCAGATTCTGAAGAAGAAGACAATGGGAATTTGAATCTTCTAGTAAAGAACTTTGGAAAGTTTCTTAAAAGAAAAGGTGTGAAATTTAACAACAACAAATCTTTCCAAAGGAACAATGAGTCTTCTTCCTCTCAAAAGATCACATGCTTCGAATGTGGCAAGCCTGGACACTTCAAGTCAGAATGTCCAAATCTTCAAAAGAAGAAACATGGTCTAAGAGAAAAATTCGAAAAGAAGGATCAACCCACACGAAGAGCATATTTGGCTTGGGATGATAATGAAGTAAGTTCATCATCAGACTCTGACAAAGAAGAAGCACAAGTTGCTTTGATGGCCTCACATAATTCAGATGTTGAAGAATCCCAGGTTAGTGATAATTCTATGTCTTTTCATGATTTAAAGTTTACTATGGAAAATATGTTTAAATTATGTCAAGAATTTTCTAAGGTTAGCACTAGGAAAAATGATTTGATTTCATCCTTAGAAAGTAAGTGTAGAACTTTACAAGAAGAACTAGACGTAGTAAAATCTAAGTTAGATATTACACATAAATGCACTAAGTGTAGTTCTTTAGAAGAAAAGATAGATAATCTTCAACAAAGAGTTCATAACTTCAATAAAGGAAAACAGAAGTTAGATGATATTCTAAGTGTGCAAAGGCATTCAAACAATAAGTCAGGTCTAGGATATACTTCTCACCCAAAGACAATGGAAGTCAGGAAAACTGTGTTTGTAAAATCAAACATAGTGGAAGGATCTTCTAAAGGTACTAAGACCAATTCTTTTAAAAGTATGAACAATAGGAAGAGTAATCCTCATAGACCTCCTAAGAAGATTCATCCCTCTCCTAGGCAAACAACTAGTTACAATCATTATTCATGTACTTATTGTAACAAAATAGGACATACTCCTAGTAGATGTTACTACAAACATGTTGGAGTACCAAATAGGGAGTACATATGGGTTAGAAAGGATGTTAACTTAGAAGGACCCAAAACTTGTTGGGTTCCTAATACCCATGTCTGAACTTTGTCATGTAGGTGTGTATGAAAGCAGCAAAGGATTTATGGTATCTTGATAGTGGCTGCTCATCACACATGACAGGAGACAAAACCAAGTTTTCATTTCTTATACCTAGGGAAAAAGGTTTTGTCACATGGAAACAATCAAAAGGGAAAGATACTCGGTATTGGAAGAATAGGCACACCCCCTCAAACAGTCATCGATAAAGTTCTTTACGTTGATGGTTTGATGCATAATCTTCTGAGTATCAGTCAACTATGTGACAAAGGTTTGAAAGTTGGTTTCATTGATGATATATGTGTAGTAAAAGATGTGAAAACTAGAGAAGTTAAGTTTTCTGGTTATAAAGTCAATAAAGTCTTCATGATCTCCTTGGAAGAAATTCCACAAAATGTAAGATGCCTTTTGGCCAAGAACAATAGTGATTCATGGCTATGGCATAGAAGGCTTGCTCATATACACATAGATCATTTAAACAAACTAGTCAAGCATGATCTAGTTGTTGGGCTTCCAAAGATAAGATTCAAAAAAGACAAGCTTTGTGATGCATGTCAAAAAGGGAAGCAAACCAGAACGTCTTTCAAACCAAAGAACATAGTTTCGACTTCAAGGTCCCTTCAATTACTACATATGGATTTGTTCGGACCTTCAAGAACAAAAAGCCTCGGAGAATCAACAATTTCAAGAACTATGTGATGAAAATGGAATATCACATAATTTCTCTACTCCGAGAACACCACAACAAAATGGTGTTGTAGAAAGGAAGAACATATTACTTGAAGAATTAGCAAGAACCATGCTAAGTGAATCAAGCCTTCCTAAATATTTCTGGGCTGATGCTGTAAGTACTGCTTTGCTATGTTTCCAATAGAGTTCTTATTAGACCAATTCTGAAGAAAACCCCCTATGAACTCTACAAAGGAAGGAAACCAAATATCTCTCATCTACATGCTTTTGGATCCAAATGCTTTATCTTGAATAATGGAAAGGAAAACCTTAGTAAGTTTGATGAAAAATCAGATGAAGGTATATTCCTTGGTTATTCACTAACAAGCAAAGCATATAGAGTCTTTAACAAGAAAACTCTATCTGTGGAAGAATCCATACATGTTTCCTTTGACGAGTCTAAATCTTCAATAGAAGATAAAGTCAATCTTCCACATAATGAAGAAGAAGATATCATTATCACTGAAGACTCTCAAAAGGAAAGAGATCAAAATCCAATACAAGAAGAGCACATTGAAGATGATACTTATCAACTTCCAAAGGAATGGAGAATCCATAGGGATCATCCAGTTGATAATATCATTGGTGATATTTCTAGAGGCGTTTCTACAAGGCTACGCTTAAATGATTCAGTTTTGAATACGGCCTTTGTCTCTCAAATAGAACCCTCAAAAGTAAATGATGCTCTGGATGATGAGTATTGGATTGTAGCAATGCAAGAAGAATTAAACCAATTTGAAAGGAATCAAGTCTGGGAACTTGTTCCTAAGCCTAGTGATAAGCATATTATTGGAACAAAGTGGGTATTTAGAAATAAGTTAGATGAAAATGGTATCATAGTTAGGAACAAAGCAAGGTTAGTTCCACAAGGTTATAATCAAGAAGAAGGCGTAGATTTTGATGAAACCTATGCACCAGTAGCAAGGTTGGAAGCCATAAGACTTCTGTTGGCGTATGCTTGCTCTCTAAACTTCCCATTATATCAAATGGATGTCAAAAGTGCTTTCCTGAACGGATACATTCAAGAAGAAGTCTATGTGAAGCAACCTCCAGGATTTGAAGATCCCAAGTTCCCTTCACATGTCTTCGGATTAAAGAAGGCACTTTATGGTCTTAAGCTAGCCCCTCGTGCATGGTATGATAGATTGAGCACATTCCTTTGTGAGAAAGGATTCCAAAAGGGTAAGGCTGACACAACCTTATTTATCAAAAGAACCAAAGGTAATACTCTATTAGTTCAAATATATGTTGATGATATTATCTTTGGTGCAACTAACGAATCTATCTGTAAGGATTTCTCTAACATGATGCAAGAAGAATTTGAGATGTCCATGATGGGACAGTTAAATTTCTTCTTAGGATTGCAAATTAAGCAATCACATGATGGAATATTCATCAATCAATCAAAGTTTTGCAAGGAATTATTAAAGAAATGTGATTTGGATGATTGCAAAGCCATAGCCACACCAATGGGGTCTAACACATATCTAGATCAATATGAATCCGGTGTTCAAGTAGACATTACCAAATATAGAGGTATGATCGGATCTCTTCTATACTTAACTGCAAGTAAACCTGATATTATGTTTAGTGTATGTCTATGTGCTAGATATCAAGCATCTCCTAGGGAATCACATTTGAGTTCAGTCAAACGGATTTTCAAATATTTGAAAGGAACTACAAATGTTGGTTTGTGGTATCCCAAAGGGAGTGTTTGTGATTTGATTGGATATTCTGATTTCGATTATGCTGGATGCAAAACTGAAATAAAAAGTACCAGTGGTACTTGTCACTTGTTAGGAAATGCCCTTGTTTCTTGGTCTTGCAAGAAACAAGCATGTGTTGCTCTAAGTACTGCTGAAGCAGAATACATTGCTGCAGGAAGTTGTTGTGCACAAACTCTATGGCTCAAACAACAACTCAAAGATTATGGCTTAGAGCTGGGCTGCATTCCAATCAAATGTGACAACACAAGTGCCATTAATCTCACTAAAAATCCTATCATGCATTCTCGAACTAAGCATATTGATATAAGACATCATTTTCTTCGAGATCATGTTATGAGAAAAGACATTGAGATTTCATTCGTGGATACTCAAAATCAGTTAGCAGATATTTTTACTAAACCTCTTCCTAAAGATTCATTCTTCAAGATAAGAAGAGAATTAGGCATATTAGATGAGCATGAAATTTAAAGTAACATGTTATTTTCATAATCTCTGTGATATTATATGATTATATGTATTTAAATTGATTATTTGCTTAAGTTTTCATTTGGAAATATGTTACATAGGATTCTAGAGGTTAGAACATATAAGCATGTCCTAGTAATCGATTACCATAGGTCCTGTAATCGATTATTCCTGATCATCAGTCCTCGTGCCTGTTAGAAACCTCTAAGTAATCGATTATCATAACTGCTATAATTGATTACATGTTCAAAATTTGAAATATTTCAAATTTGTACTTGTTGTAATCGATTACCCTAACTGCTGTAATCGATTACCTGCTCAAAAAACTGCCAGAATTTCAAATTTCCCTTCATCTTTTGAAATTCAAACTCAGAATAACTGCTCTGTAATCGATTGCCCAACTGCTGTAATCAATTACAGGCTCGAGCTATTTAAATAAGCATTGGATGATGATCAATCATGTCTTCCAAGTCTCATCTCTATCATTCTACAACCGTGATTTCTAACCTTTTCCTGAAGTCTTGTTTATCCTCCCCAACACTATCCTTCTAAAAAAATTTGTCATGGCTTTTTATCATTCTCGTTCTACCCATCCCATGAACTTGACAAGACTTCTTACCTCCACAAACCAGCGAACTCGGTTTGTCTCCAGATTCCTCAATCAACTAATCCGCAAACCCATGTACGGGGATTTGGATTGTTTTGTTGAGAGTGGTCACACTTTTCCAGCATATCTCCGATATCAAGACCTTGAAGAATTCATCTCTATAAGTAATCCCTTTTATCCAGAACTCGTTAAGGTGTTCTATTGCAATCTAGAGACCCTGAGAGATGGATTTCAAAGTTCTGTCAAGGGAATCCTTATTCGTCATTCTCTTTCCACATTTGGTCGATGTCTTGGACTTCCCTCCACTGGCGCCTTCTTAGGTCCCAACTTGCCCTGTCCCTGGTCCGACTACAATCAAGAGACGTTTTACCAGTCCCTCTACAGATTTCAGGCGTCAGATCTTCAACGTATTCATCCGCCTCATACAACTTCTTACCCCTATGCTTTATCTTCGAACTATATACTTGTATGGATGTATGCCTGTGTTTTTTGGCCTTTTCTTCTTTTTGATGAAGTCAAAAGGGGGAGAAAGGTTCTGTGCTCTTAAAGATTATATGCAGGAATTCAACAAGTACATTAGAAAGGGGGAAAAATACTAGATTACATCAAACAGGGGGAGTTCTTCAACAGAAATGCAGATATGATCTTCAAGTATCAAGAATGTGTTTGCCATCAACAAAAAGGGGGAGATTGTGAAGAAGGTCTTGCTCCTGACCCTGGCTGAGGTTTTGATGACGACAAACTCATCGACAAAAAGAAGAAAAGAAGACATAGAGGAAACAGCGCTACAAAGTCTATCAAATACCTAGAAGTCCTAGTTTAGGTGAGTTATGCTTCTAAAGGTCTATTAAAGCATAAAGGCTCTTTAAAACACCTAAACTAATCAAGCTAAGTGTTTTCATAACTTAAAAGAAGTAGAAAACCTTAAGCCAATCTCAAAGGATCAAGTTTCTGGAAGTTGGACTTTAGTGTAATCGATTTCAGCCTTCTGGTAATCGATTACACCTAGGCAAGTAATCGATTACCCATTGCTTGTAATCGATTACATGTTTGAATTTGAAATTCAAACTGAAATGGCTATTAGTGTAATCGATTACACTAAGTGATGTAATCGATTACCAGAACGAAAAGTTGCATCTTTTCGTGAACCATTGTGTCCCAAACCTTTTGGAAAGGGTTTTGATGGTTCAAGGACGTTTCCCTTGCCTATATATAGTCCATTTGAGTCCAGAACACAACAACACATGAGAATACAACATTAGGCCAAAGCTTTGTCAAAATTAGTTCATCTTTTAGAACTTAAACCTTCAAGAGCCTAAATTCTGAGTTCATGATATTCATGTTTATAAGAACACTTTAGTTGTTCATATCTTGAGGAACTCAGAATCCTATTATGCTTAAAAGCCTTAAAGCATAAATTCTCATGATCAATCCACTTGAATGTTAAAGGATTGATACAGCCAATTGTAAACTCTTCTTCATCTCTTTCTGTAAGATTGAGTATTCACCGTAGTCTTCAGTGAAGGGTTGTTGGTACTGAAAGTGGTATATTTTCAGGGTGTTGATTGAAGGTGGTTTAGCCTTCAAGGTCTGAGGGTGGTTTGCCTTCAGGGACTGAAAGTGGTTTGCTTTCAGGGGCTGTGGAAAGCGGTTTGCTTTCACAGGAAATTGATAGAAATTCTTAGGGTCCTTGGGATAAGAACTTGTAAGAGATTTTTATCAATAGTGGAAAAATCCTCAAGGGGTTTTCTTGAGGGACTGGACGTAGCCTTCGGTGGTAGAAGGTGAACCAGGATAAAATTCTGTGTGTGAATTCCTCTATCCTTCATCTTTACTTTCAAGCAACGTTCAATTCCGCTGCAATCACAACTACCGTTTCGTTATCATCATTATCTTGAAAGTAATATTTTCAATAAGGCGAAAATCGGGGCAACTCTGATTCACCCCCCCCCCTCTCAGGTTGCTATCTGCACTAACAATAATGGCCACTCAACAAAAAGTCTCTGAGGAAGCATCTGCACCTGAGGATAATCAGGATAATGCTGTTCAAGTTTCTATTCCTTGGAAGTCTTCGCGGAACATAGCAAGAATCTTTCTAGCTCATGTCCCAAGAAGGTCCCGTCGGATGGTAACTCCCTTTTCTTTGCAGATCCCTAGAATGCTTACAATGGAAAACGTTGTCTATGCTCCAAACTTGATGGTGGAACTGCTGGGATATAATTTCTGCCTTCAAGCCCGACTCTGGTCTCCTCCCGCTCTTGATGGCATACAAATTGCACTTGCTCAAAGGTTAAGGTACGATATCTTTCACCACGAGTGGGAACTGTCTGTCTTCAGACACGTTCATATGAGCACCATTCCATTCGGACTGATTCATGGTGTTAAAAGCATTGTGTTTCAACATGGATCATGGTTGCTCATTCTACTTACTGCAAGACCTCAACCTGATCCTCTGCCAACTGCCACTACACCTCCCAACAACCATCCATCATATGCACCAGTCATTTCCCTGCCTCAAGTCATAACTATATCCCAAGATGTATTCATCACATCCTCCGACTCTGAGGAAAGTCGAAACAATGTATCTCCATCTTCTTCGAGAGAAACTCCTGCCACTGCAACTTCAGCAAATGCCCTGGAGACTGAGATCACAAATGCTTAACCCATATCATTTGCTCTCCCAAAGAATGATCCTCCTCAAGCTGAGGAAATTCCTGAACCGAAGACCACAAATATGCATTCATCGGCTGAGGATTCCTTTGATGCCAAGGCTGCAGTGATGTAACTAACAGCGAGAATAGAGGAAGCATTGATAAGGAGAATCAAAAGCTGCATGGCGATGTGTACAACCACATTGACACTGTGTCACAAACACTCTCTGACAAGATGGACACCCGCTTTGAAATCCTAGAAGGATTGATGAGGCGTTACCTTGAACAAAGACAGCAGCAGAATAACTAACCTCTACATCCTTACCTTTTTATCTTGCACAATTTATACTCTTTTCCATACTTATTGTCTGCAAGTTATTTATATAATTCTCTAATTCTGCAGTTATCTTGAACATTTTATTTTCATTTCCTGCTTTACTTATATATTATTTCTTTTTGATAATGCCAAAGGGGGAGAATAATTAGGTAACGAAAAAGAGATAGAATTAGGTAAGGACGAAGATGATATCTTAAATGTAAACCCAAAACATATCTAAAACTCAATAATTAGGGGAATGGGAAGATGACATCTTAAAAGTAAACCCTAAACATATCTAAAACTCAATAGTATCAGTTCAGGGGGAGCTTATTTAGAAAAACATATGTTAGACAAAAATTATTTAAGGAATATCATATTTAGGGGGAGCAAAGGTAGGTAAACTCAAGAAGTTAAGACCGTCCGCCTAAAAACAAAAATGTTCTTGTCTGCGTACTATTAAAGAACGATCATGTTTTTCTATATAATAAAATATCCTGCAGAAAAACAACTTTGTGTCATCTGAAAAATGACAAGGTGCTTATATCAATAAATATATTCTCAACTAAACCTTTTTCCCAAAGAAATTGTCATTATCAAAAAGAGGGAGATTGTTAGATAAAACTAATTAAATGAATTATTATATTTTGATAATTAACAATTTCATTGAGGTTTAATATCGTTAGAGATAGAATTCCTAACACAGTGAAATTTCTCATATCCAGGAATGTTTATCTACTGAAGGGACTGAATGAACCTCAAAGCATCATCAAGAGAATCAATATGCCAGGAGAAACCGTCCGGTCGAAAATACTGTCAAAGACATACAAAGGAAAGCACCCATGTGAAGACAGTCTGGTGACTCACGAGAGATAAAGCAATGACTTCAAACAGCAAATATCCCTCTTCAAGAAAACTCTATCAAGTTGTGCACTCTCGAGTCAAAGTCCACTTCAAGAAGCTGAAACAGTCCGCTGCCTAAACCAACAGTGATAAAAAAGAAGACTGTTGCATCTAAAGCTGAAAGAGTATGAAAACTCATGAAGAAAATACCTTCGGCCTCGAAGCTTCTCTAGAATCATATAAAGAAGTTGTGGATCAACTCTCTCAAATGGAGAACTTCAGTGAAAGCAAAAGAAAAAGGAAAGATTCAGTCTTCTATAAGCCAAGAAGATTCTCATCCTTAAGAAGGACCGAATGAAGAAAGACCGTCTGCCTATACGAGCCATTCACTAACGGAATTCTAAATGCTCTATGGAGACTGCGTCTGCCAAATCCTAAGGAAGAATCCGTCTGCTCAAGCATCAGAATGCGCCAAAGTTACAAACATCAAGAAGTGTGTTTTACGAGGATATTAGCTCAACAGAAGCATTAAAGAAATTATTCTCTTCATCCTGAATAATTGCTTCTTGGATCAAAAGACGTCTACCTCGTCTGCATATTAATTAAAGTACTGGCAATGGCAGAAAGTAGAAAGGGACACAATTAATACAATATTCCTTGGTCCCACTGCTTTTCTACTTTTCCTCAAATCAAGCTGACATTGCGGAATCAACGGCAAGAATCTCTGAGCATTGTACACTTTCAACGGTCGAAATTCAAATATCTGACCAAAGCACTTGATGAGCACTACCTGGCATGCACTGGGGTATAATTGTCAACGCAAGTACCACAGCTGGAACTCCACGCATTAAATACAGAAGACATAGCTCAAGGCTACTCGCTCAAATGGAGCCAGACGATGTCAACCCAGGCAAATCAATGCTTCTCAGATCGTATCTCAGACCTGCTGAAAAAATGCAGAATTAGCCGTTACTCATAGCAGAGGATGTCGGAGCACTAACGGGCAGATTTTCTCTCCTTTTGTGAAGGAAGAACAAAGATCTTCAACTGAAGATATATATAGAGAATCCTGCTTCCGTAGCAACTTGGCGACTAGAATTCAATCTCACATATCTCAACCAAGTTCGTCCAAAGAACCAAGACATCCTTGGTTCCAACTCAGGGAACTTCAAGCCATATCCTACCTGAGTTGAGTTGCTCATGTGTGTGGAAAACTTATAGAGTATTACTCTCATCCTATCCCACACACAAAACTCAAAACAGAGAACCAACTTTCTTATGATCTCTGTTTTCTGCTCTTCATTTCTTCTACCCACTCTTATTAGAAGAGAATTATTGTAGAAAAGCAAAACCTTGTAAAAGGTTTCAGGAGAAGTCCTGTATAATACTTGTAAGGAGAAGTCCTAATAATACTTGTAAGGAGAAGTCCTTCGAATACTTGATAGGAGAAGTCCTTCCAATACTTGTTGGGAGAAGTCCCTGATAATACTTGTACTATTTGTTGAAATAGTGGAAAATCTTGGTGAAGCCAAGGACTGGACGTATCCCTGACGATTATGGGGGTCAACCAGGATAAAAATTATGTGTGCTTTACTCTTTATGTTAAGTTATGATTTCAAGAATGAATACTCTTTGGTTAAATCATTAACTCTTTTAAGAATGAATAATTAACAAAGAAAGAATTTTTCAAAATAAGTAACACAATTCAAACCCCCCATTTCTTGTGTGTTTCTTGCACCTTCATAGGTTTCATCAAAATCAATACCTTCTTCTTGATTGTACCCTTGTGAAACCAGCCTTGCCTTGTTTCTGACAATTATACCATTTTCATCCAACTTATTTCTGAACACCCATTTTGTTCCAATGATATGCTTGTCAGTAGGCTTAGGAACCAATTCCCATACTTGATTTCTTTCAAACTGGTTCAATTCTTCTTGCATGGATACAATCCAATACTCATCTTCAAGAGCATCATCAACTTTTGAGGGTTCTGTCTGAGAGACAAAAGCCATGTTCAATACTGAATCATTTAAGCGTAGCCTTGTAGAAACTCCTCTTGATATGTTACCAATGATATTGTCAATAGGATGATCCCTGTGGGTTCTCCATTCTTTTGGCAACTCATAAGTGGTATCTTCAAAATGCTCTTCTTGTTCTGAAACATGCTCAGTTTGCTTTTGAGAATCTTGCTTTATGATGTTATCTTCCTCATCATTATCAGGAATAATAACTGTATCTTCTTTTGAAGAGTTAGACTCATCAAAAGATACATGTATGGAATCTTGTATAGATAGTGTTTTCTTGTTGAAGACTCTATATGCTTTGCTTGTCAGAGAATATCCAAGGAATATACCTTCATCGGATTTTTCATCAAACTTACCAAGGTTTTCCTTACCATTGTTCAAGACAAAGCACTTTGATCCAAAAACATGCAAATGAGCAATGTTTGGTTTCCTCCCTTTGTATATTTCATAGGGAGTTTTCTTCAGAAAAGGTCTAATGAGTACTTTGTTGGATACATAGCAAGCAGTACTTACAGCATCTGTCCAAAAGTACTTTGGAAGGTTAGATTCACTCAGCATGGTCCTTGCTAGTTCTTCAAGTGACTTGTTCTTCCTTTCCACAACACCATTTTGTTGTGGTGTCCTTGGAGCAGAGAAGTTATGTGATATTCCATTCTCATCACATAATTCATGAAATTGGTGGTTTTGAAACTCTCCACCATGATCACTTCTAATAGAAGAGATCTTCAAAGCCTTTTCATTTTGAACAAGCCTTGCATATCTTTTAAATGCATTGAAGGATTCGTTCTTATGAGGAAAGAATATAGTCCAAGTGAATCTAGAATAATCATCAACAATAACAAGAGCATAATAATTACCTCCAAAACTTCTAGTCCTTGATGGTCCAAATAAATCCATGTGAAGTAGTTGGAGTGGTCTTGTAGTTGAAACTATATTCTTTGGTTTGAAAGACACTTTGGTTTGCTTCCCTTTCTGATATGCATCACAGAGCTTGTCTCTTTCAAATCTTATCTTTGGAAGTCCAACGACTAGATCATGTTTGACTAGTTTATTTAAATGATCCATGTGGATGTGAGCCAGTCTTCTATGCTAGAGCCACGAATCATTATTGTACTTGGCTAACAAGCATCTAACATTGGATGGAATTTCATCCAAGGATATCATGAAGACTTTATTGACTTTGTACCCAGAGAACTTGATTTCTCTAGTTTTTACATCCTTCACCACACAGATATCATTTATAAAACCAACTTTCAAACCCTTGTCACATAGTTGACTGATACTTAGAAGATTATGCTTCAAACCATCAATATATACAACCTTGTCAATGAAGGTTTGAGGGGGTGTGCCTATTTTTCCAATGCCAAGTATCGTCCCTTTCTCATTATTTCCATATGTAACAAAACCTTTTTCTCTAGGCATAAGAAAAGAGAACTCTGTTTTGTCTCCTGTCATGTGTG
Organism: Acmispon strigosus; assembly: GCA_030819835.1. Taxonomy (NCBI): domain Eukaryota; kingdom Viridiplantae; phylum Streptophyta; class Magnoliopsida; order Fabales; family Fabaceae; genus Acmispon; species Acmispon strigosus. Next base: position 12,362,398 of record JAUAMA010000004.1, on the reverse strand, counting down.
ATGAGCAGCCACTATCATGATACCATAAGTCCTTTGCTGCTTTCATGCACACCTACATGACAAAGTTTATACTTGGGAGTTAGGTACCCAATTTGCTTTGGGTCCTTCTATGTTAGTAATTTTCTTAACCCATATAAACTCTTTATTTGGTACTCCTACATTTTTGTAATAACATCTATTTGGAGTATGTCCTACTTTGTTACAATAGGTACATGAATATTTATTGTAACCTGATGTTTGCCTAGGAGTATAATTGATCTTCTTAGGAGGTCTATGATAATAATTCTTCCTATTGTTCATACTCCTAATAGAACTAGTCCTAGAGTTTTCAGAAGATCCTTCCACTTTGTTTGGTTTAACAAAGATGGTTTTCTTGACTTCTTTTGTCTTAGGGTGAGAAGTATATCCTAGACCAAACTTACTATTGGAGTATCTTTGAACACTTAGGATATCATCTAACTTCTGTTTTCCTTTGTTGAAGTTATGAACTCTTTGTTGAAGATTTTCTATCTTCTCTTCTAAAGAACTACACTTAGTGCATTCATGTGAAATGTCTAATTTGGATTTTACTATGTCTAGTTCTTCCTGTAGGGTTCTACACTTAACTTCTAAAGAGGAAATTATAACATTTTGCTTACTACTAACTTTAGAGAAACTGTGACATAATTTAAACACATTCTCTATAGCAAATTCTAAATCATGAAATGAAATAACATTGCCACTAACCTGGATATCCTCAGCATATGAGTCATGTGAAGCCATTAATGCAACTTGTGCTTCTTCCTTTTCAGAGTTGGATGATGAACTCACTTCAATTTCATCCCAGGAAATGTATGCTCTTCGAGTAGTTTGATCCTTCTTTTCAAACTTATCCTTCAAACCATGTTTCTTCTTTTGAAGGTTTGGACATTCCAACTTGATATGTCCCGGTTTTCCACATTCAAAGAAAGTGAATTTTTGAGAAGAGGAGGGCTCACTATTCCTTTGGAAGGTTCTGTTATTATTAAACTTCATACCTTTCCTTTTGAATAGCTTTCCAAGATTCTTCACTAGAAGATTCATATTTTCATTCTCGTCCTCTTTAGAATCTGCATCATAATCATCTTTGATGCTTTCCTTTGCTTTTAGAGAAATGGATTGATACTTCTTCTCATGTTGTTCATGTTCCTCCAAACGATTCAACACCAATTCATGTTCTTGGAGTTTTCCAAAGAGAGTTGCAAGAGTCATATTAGACAAACTCTTCTTTTTGGAAATCGCCGTAACCTTTAGTTGCCATGATCTTGTGAGTGATCTTAGAACTTTCATGTTTAAGTCACTTCTGGAAAATTGTTTATCAAGTGCAATCAAATGGTTAGTCAAATGAGAGAATCTTTTTTGCATATCCAATACCTTTTCTCCTGGAAGCATTCTGAACATTTCATATTCTTGAGATAGGGTATTGATCTTTGATCTCTTGACTTCATCTGTTCCTTCATGAGTTACCATCAATGTATTCCATATTTCTTTTGATGTTGTGCATGTTGAGACTCTGAAGAATTCATCCATGCCAAGAGCATATGTAAGGATATTCATTCCTTTGAGATCATACTGAACCTTCTTCTTTTCTTCTTCACTCCATGTGTTTTCTAGTTTTGGTTGTCTGCTATCACCCACTTCATTCATAGGTATAAACAGACCTTCTTCAATGGCTTTCCATATTTCCACATCCAGTGACCTTATGAAGATTTTCATCTTAATCTTCCAGAAGTCATAGTGGTCTCCATTGAAGTATGTTGGCTTGTTTATGTTGAACCCCTCACTAGTTCCATGACTAGAAGAGGATGCCATCTTCTCCCGGATATTAGGAGCAAATTACCTAAACTTACGCTCTGATACCAATTGTAAGTATAGATAGAAACCTGAGAGCGGGAGATGAATCAGGTTTACCCGATTTTCGCCTTAACACACCTTACTTTCATGATAAAGATAATCAGATTCGAGTAAAGCAGAAATAAACGTCGCTTGAAAGTAAAGATGAAGAGTAGGAGAATGCACACACAGAATTTTATTCTAGTTCACCTTCAATCCACCGAAGGCTACGTCCAGTCCAAAAAGAAACCCCTTGGGGATTTATCCACTATTGATAAAAATCTCTTACAAGTGCTTACACCAAGTACCTTAAGAATTTCTGTCAACACCAACCTGTGAAAGCACACCACTTTCAGTCCCTTAAAGCACACCACTTTCAGTCCCTTAAAGCACACCACTTTCAGAACAATCAACCTTCACCGAACCATAAGGTGAATATTCACTCAACCAGAATGAGATGAAGAAGAGTTTTACAACTGGCTGTATCAATCCTTTAACACACAATTGGATTGATCTTGAGAGTTATGCTTTAAAGCTCTTAAGCATAAGAAGGCTCTCTTGATTATGAGTTCTTCAATATATGAACAGCAAGAGTGTTCTTTAAAGAATGAAGAATATGAACTCAGAACCTAGGCTCTTTGAAAGTTTAAGAACAAAGGCTAAATGAACATGAAAGAACAATTCAAGAAGGTTTTAAGCCTATTTCGTGTGTGTTCCTTGTGTGTCACGATTATGGACTCAAATGGACTATATATAGGCATAACGGATCATCCATGAACCAACACAATCTTTCCTAAAAGATATGAGACACAATGGTTCATGAAAAGATGCAACTTGTCGAGCATGTAATCGATTACATTACTTATGTAATCGATTACTCTAAGTGATCGTTGCTGTTTGAATTTCAAATTCAAACGTGTAATTGATTACAAGCAAGCTGTAATCGGTTACTTGCCTATGTGTAATCGATTACCTTAAGGGTATAATCGATTACACTCAAGTCCAGATTCCAGAAAAGGAAACCTTTAAGAACGGCTTGATTTTTTCAACCTCTTTTAAGTTATGAAAAGGTTAAACTCAATTAGCTTAAGTGTTTTAAAGAGCCTTTATACTAGAGAAGCCTTTAGAAGCATAACTCACCTATCTAAGACTTAGGCAGATATAAAATCATGTTGCACTGTTCCCTCTAAGTCTTCTTTTCTTCTTTTTGTTGATGAGTTTGTCGTCATCAAAACCTCAGCCAAGGTCAGGAGCAAGACCTTCTTCACAGAACGATATTCCAATCGCCCTGAGGGAGCGATCTGAAGAGCTTAAAGTTGAAGCCCTCTCGTCGAATCGACCATTTTGAAGTTGTTACAGTTAGGGTCAAGAAACACTCTAGACTGGAGATGAAATCTTTTGGGAATGTTATGCAAAACGTACCCGTGTAAGCAAGAACTCCCGACTGTCCGCGGCACTTTCATTTTTGTACGGAGATCGGTTGAGTGTCCCACCAGCCTGCGGGATTTGGTGCTATACTTTTGGATGGAATTTTTGTACAACGAGCAGTTGTACGTGCACATAGAAATCGTAAGGTCATCAACCACCTAGCCTACAAATTTTGTGTGGAATGCGCCTTACGTGGAAACTTGAATGTTACCTACGTGCTTATTTGCTCAGCTTTATGCCCATTGATATTTGAAGATGGGACCAAGTTTCTTCTGTCACTCTCCGACGGTGAAGCAGAACTGAACAAATATTGGGATCACTAGAGGATTTGAAAGGCTTGTGTCTTGGATCATTGTAAAAGCTGGAAGGAACAACTACATTTGATGGAGCTTATCCACAGCCACGACTATCGTACAACCCAAGGAAGGCACCTTGCGAAGCGAAGTTTGGACGCAAGCACCTCGAGTTACACCAGGACGGTAGGAACCGGTACTTGGAGTTGAACTTTCTCGGCAAAACCATGGAAGGGTTTGAGTCGAGTAAAGAAAAGATGAGAGCTTCTCAAAGAAGACGTAAGAGCTACGCCCATAAGAGACAAAGAGGTCTAGAGCATGAAACGAGGAACATGTTTACCTCAAAAGACACCGACGACGGGAGTTGGGAAGGCAACTAAGCCAGGAAGGCTTATGCATGGTTGGTTGAGTTAGAGCACTCGCAACTCAAAGGATAATTACCACTCGTAGTTTCACCTATGAAGACCGAGGACAAGAACGGTAAGAAGTTCAAGGGGAGAGAGTTTGCCCTTACCAAGCAAGATTGGGCAAACCACGGAAGGAACAACGTGGAAACCCGAAGAGGAAGTAGGAGAAGACCTTGCTCAAACACTTCGGCGACTTATAGTTTCGAGGATGCTCTTCTGGAACTGGGTGAGATCTTTCCTTGTCCAGAACCTTTTCGTTGCTCTCTTCTTGGCTCATTTTTTGCTTGTTTTCTCATGAGCCACATCTTCTTGAACCTTCTGTGGAAGAGGGCTTCCTCATCGTATGTGGGGTCAGACGATTCTTCTGCTTCATCATATGACTCCTCAACTTTTAGGGCTTTAGAGGATCTGGATTTAAAGGCTACAAATTTGATCTATTTATCCTCGACGTCCTCAGCAAGTTCAATTTCATGAACTTTTAATGCTCCCAAAAGGTCTTCCATTCTCAGAGTGGTGAGATCCTTCGCTTGTCGAATAGCGGTCACCATTGGTCTCCATTTTGCTGAGAGACACCTCAGAATCTTGGTTATCTGGTCTATATCTTTGTATGATCTCCCAAGATTTCTCAATCGATTCAGAATGATTTGAAATATGGAGAATATGTCATCGATGGGATCATTTTCCTTCATCTTGAAGGCTTCATATTGAGCAACCAGAATACCTATTCTAGTCTGCTTTACGCTTGAGGTTCCTTCATGGGCCATGGCTAGCGTGTCCCATATTTCTTTGGTAGTGTCTAAACTGTCAATCTTGTCGTGTTCATTCTTGCTCAGGGCACATGTGAGAAATAACCTAGCTTTTGAGTTGAGTTGGTTCTCCGTGTGTTTTTCATCTGTCCATTTTGCTTTGGGAATGGCTTCACCTGCATCATTTTTGGGAACATAGTTTCCTTTCTCAACAATGTTCTAGAGTTTGTAGCTTGTTGATTCTATAAACAGTTGCATATGCTTCTTCCAGTATGGGTAGTTGGACCCATCAAAGAATGGCGGCTTGTTTGAAGCTGAACCTATCTACATTGCGTTTCCTTCCATGGATCGTTTCACTCTGCACTCATGAAAGTGTTAGATTCTCAGCGACGTTAAGATCTGATACAAATAGATAATAACAACATAACACAAGAAGGGGGGTTGGATTGTGTGATTTTATAAAACTTGTTTTTCAAACAATTATAAGTTTTAGAATTGTTTTTCAAAAACTTGTGTAGCGGAAATATTAAAAGAGTTAGAAAGTAAAAGCACACAAAGAATTTATCCTGGTTCACCCCCTTAATCGAGAGGGCTATGTCCAGTCCTTGGCTTCTGACCATTGAGATTGTACGATGTTTAGAAAATAGCGTCGTTGACTCTGAAAAGGTGTATCTTGTTGTACGGAGCGTTCAGAGAGTAGGCAGATATGAGGAATATTTCTCTATTAAATATGTCTTTTCTTGATTCTGATGAGAACAATGCTTCATTGAATAGCCAGACGTGCAAGTCTTCACTGTTTGAATCTTGAGGCAGATGTTCCTCTTGAATGAAGGCATACGTTCTTCCTTGAACGTAGGCAGACATTTCATCTTGAACGTAGGCAGACGTTCTTTCTTCATTTTCACAAGCGATACATTTGAACAAGCTTCTTTTGATTCTTCAAGAGTGGGAAAATGTTCGATAGATATTCCTGAAATATAAAACATATAAAGTCTTAGGAAATCTTTATCTATCATGATTAAACCTTAGGTAAAATTGTTATTATTCGAAATATGATAAAATGTTTAATCATTTGAACTAAACATTGCCCTCGGTTGATCCCACGGGACAAAGTGCCGTCACATCAAACTTAACTTCCTAAATATAATTCATATTCTATGACACAAATAATAATCATCGTCATCCTCATGAACCAATAGTTCACACAATTTCTCAGTCATAGTTTCATATGCAAATATAGTCAATTTCCTCTTAGAACATTTTTGTCATGTTATACTCATCAACTCATTTCATTTCCTCATGTCTGAAAAACAAAAATAATCCAAGTATAACATGTTACAGCATCAATCAACAAGTCACAAAAACGTTCAAGGCCAACCACAATAAGAATTCTCAAATAGAATTATAAACAATCAGAAACCAATGAACGATTCCTACAACAAGTTACCCTTACCGTCGTCTTGGTTGCATAAACTCAATCCTCCACCTATCAATAATACACAAAAACCATTCAATAAACCACCCCAAACGTGGAAAAACAACTCAAAAGAAATTGGAACCAAAACAACCAACTAGGGTCTTAAGGAAAAAAACACAACAGAACAGGTAGCATACACACGCATGTGCGTGGGTAGTGGCTCAGGAAGAGGCCAGAGAGTATATCTAACCTCAGCCAAGCACATCTAACCTGTTCTTGTTCTTCGTTGGACGTCGCCGCCGCTCATCCCTCTCTCTCCCGCGTCACTGTCAATTCTCCCCTCTATTAAAGGCTGCGCCGCCGCCAACATTCGCTATCGCCGCTAACACCAACCGCAGGCGTCCCCCTCTTCCTCTTAGCTTACGGTCTTCACCCAAGGCATATTCTTTACCTTTTTCGGTCTTGTCCCTTCCTTGTATACTCCTCTCTGTTTTCATCTTTACTTTGTGATAGACAAATCCGCAAGCGTACGGTTGAATATCGCGTAATATAAAAGATATCGTACCCAAGGGATAGGTGTCTTTTTAGTAAATTATTCAAAGCTTTGTGTAGAAAATAAAAAGATGTATTTTGATGTTTGGTTTGTTTAGAACAAGAAAATAAAATATAAAGAGAAGATGTAGATGAGAATTAAGCACTTGGGTTGAATTATATAGCTTATAAAATATGCTAGTAAACTCCTACTTAATTTCTGAATTTTAGAACCAAGTTCATGATGTTATAGCCTAGTGTTTCTACAAGTTAATTCCTTACAAATGTAGAACTTTCTTCCTAATTACTAAATTCATTTCCTTGCAATTTAGAAAAAACCAAGAAGAAGATGAAGAAAGAATTCAGGCCAACATAAAGCTAAGTTTATCCTAATTCCTTAGTGATACATCATATAGCTTCTTTTAAGTCCTATTTCCCTTACTACTTACCAATTTCCATTGTTATAAGTAATAAGCAATAACACTTGTGATCATCAAGATAACATTAAGAACAAGGAAGTAAAACATGAATTGGAAATATTATTCATAAATGTAGAAGAAGACTAAAACATAAATTACAAACTAAAACAACCCAAGATACTTAAAATAATTAGCCAAGCATGGCTAAAAGAAACATTGGATTACCCTGGACTAGGAGCTCAAGTATGGCTTCCCACAATTCCTAGGAACAATGCTTTTAGGGGAGAAAGAAGAATACATGTTGTATTCTGAATTGGTGTGTTTTACAAGTAAAGCAAAGACCCCTATTTATAGTAAAAATCTGCCCTCCAGCGCTTGAGCGCTGGGATCCCAACGCTTGGGCGTTGGGTGCAATTAAATCCCACGTTGCAGAAATAGGCCCAGCGCTTGAGCGCTGGCTTCCAACGCTTGAGCGCTAGGTGCACTGCTGGTTCATCTTCAAGCTTTTCTCCCCTTCATGGTAGTGGGTTTTTAATGTCTTCAATGGCCTCCACTCAACCCTTAATCACTTCTGAAACCTCCTTCCCACTATCATCAATCCTTCAACCTTATTTTCCATGTGCTTAATTCAAAGAGTGTTGCTTCATGTTCTCGATTTCCACTTTAAGTCCTCTCTTTGCTAGCACTTCAATTCTGGCCCTTTAACTTCTTGAAACTTCACTTTTCATCCTCCACTCTTGAACTTTTACACTTTAAACCTTCTTTTCCTGAAACTTACAAATCGGTCCCTGGACAAAAATGATAATTATACCAGCTTTCCTAAAAATATAAAAATAACTATAAAAATTCCTAAAAATATAAAATAAAGTTTTAAAAACTAAATAAAAGCTAATCTATATGCAAAATGCAAAATAAATATAAAATCTACATAAAAAGTGAAAATCCTATATGAGACTCAAAAATAATAAAATAAAAAGACTAAAAAGACCCTAAAATTATCATATAAAATCCAGTCATCACTTTCCCTTCTCCTTATGCGTGTGTACTGAGTGGATGGGTGTATGTTCTACCTTATTAGCTTGTGTGTTGAAATGTGGTGTGTGTTTTGTGTTTATTGTGGGTTAGTACTAGAGTTTTGATTTCCTTTAATCAATGTGTGTGTTTATGTATTGAGTGATTGAAACCTCTTTTTGTACAAAGAAAAACTGGTTTATTAGTCCTGTGAATATTGTTGTGTGTTTGTGGTGGGTGACAGTAAACAAAAGTGTGTGTGTGTGCGCATAATCTTTGCTTGATTAGGGTGAGTGTGTTTATGTGGGAGGTTGTGTGTGGGCTAATGCTAATTTTAAAAGTTGTGTGATAAGTTTTTAAGGTTATCTCGTGATAATAGAATTGGTTCTGTCTGCCTCACTAATTTTTGGCTTTTGGAGAAAATTGATTCTTGATAGTAAAAGTTGTTCCTTGTCACTATTTGGGAATTGGGTTTCATACCTTCAAGGTTGATTGATTATTTCCTGTATGTTTCTTGCAAGGTTGGACGTGGAGCCGATGCGATTCGACGTTCGACGGTAAGGGTAACTCACATCCTAGAGAGTCTCGAGTCATGCATGCTTTACGTTTTTCTTGCTTGATATGAACTTGCTTGATTGCGAATGAGTTTTCTCTGGAATGGATTCATGTAATATAACATGTTGTTGTGAAATGTTTTGGATTACACAATTATAGTTGAAGTAGTTCTTTTGTATGCAATGATAACATGATGTTGTGAATTGAGGATTTGGGAAACTGTCAACATGTGTTTGTACTGTGAACTGTTGGTTCATGAGGGTGATGTTCATTGGCATAGCATATGCATCTTTTGAGGTTGAGGGTGATGAGATGAGTTAAATTCCAAAGTGAATTTGCCCTGGGACCTTGTGGGTGATTGGATAGGTTTAATCTCAAGTGAATCTGACCAGAGACTTAGAGTGATTGGTTGGGGGACTAACAACCATGTTTATGTGGTATTTTAGAATGAGAACTTGTGAACGTTTTACTGTTTTTATGCATGTTGTTCGTTTGTACTCTTGTTGTCTGTTTTAGGAGTTAACCCTTTCTAATTGTTTGTTGTTTGGACGCTTAACACCATAGCTTTATGATGACTGGATTTTGTATGATAATTTTAGGGTGTTTTTAGTCTTTTTATTTTGTTATTTTTGAGTCTCATATAGTTTTTTTATTCTTTTTATTTAGATTTTCTATTTATTTTGCATATATATTAGCTTTTATTTGTTTTTTTAAACTTTATTTCATATTTTTAGGAATTTTTATAGGTATTTTTATATTTTAGGAAAGCTGGTAGAATTAGTCATTTTTGTCCAGGAGCCAAACTGTAAATTTCAGGAAAGAAAGGGCCAAAGTATAAAAGTTCAAGAGTTGGGGGCTGAAAGTGGAGTTTCAGGAAAATAAAGGGCCAGAAGTGAAGTGCTAACAAAGAGAGGACCAAAACTGAAAAGGTTGAATACGAAGCATCACTTCTAATTTTGCATATGTGAAAAATGATGACTGAAGGATTGATGGTAGTGGGAAGACTGTTTCAGAAGTTAAGAGGAGACAAAATGGAGGCCATTGAAGGCATTGAAGATCCACTACCATGAAAAAAAGCAAAACAGCAAGAAGAGCAATCAGCAAACGAGCCAACGCTCGAGCGTTGGAACTCTGACTAGGATCCAAGTGAGCATTTCATCCCAACGCTCATGCGCTAGGACTTTGTTTGCAACGTCTGAAATAAATAGGACCCAGCGCTCAAGCGTTGGGATCTCAGTGCTCAAGCGCTGGAAGACAGATTTTTTTGCTATAAATAGGAGTGTTCATCCATTGTAAAAATCATCCCTTACATAAGAATACAACAAGTATTCTTCTGTCATCCTTAAGAGCATTGTTCCTGAGAATTGTGGGAAGCCATTCTTGAGCTCCTAGTCCAGGGTAATCCAATGTTTCTATTAGCCATGCTTGGCTAATTTCTATTTAAGTATTTGGGTTGTTTTAGCTTATAATTTATGTCTTAGTTTTCTTCATCTTTGTTTCTGAATAATATTACAAGTTCATGTTTTATTTCCTTGTTCTTATTTTATCTTGGTGCGCACAAGTGTTTATGCTTACTTCTTATGTCAATGGAAATTGGTAAGTAGTAAGGGAAATAGGACTTAAAAGAAGCAATGTGACATATCACTAAGGAATTAGGATAGACTTTGCTTTATGTTGGCCTGAACTCTATCTTCATCTTCTTCTTTAATTAACTAAATTGCAAGGAATTGAGTTTAGTAATTAGAAAGAAAGGTCTACATTTGTAAGGAATTAACTTGTAGAAACCATAGGCTAGAGCATCATGAACTTTTGTTTTAAAATTCCGAAATAAGGTAGAAGTTTACTAGCATATATTATAAGTTATACATTTCAACCAAGTGCTTAATCTCCATCATCATCATCTTTTCTTATTTTATATTTATGCTTTTTCCAAGTATTTGTTCTAAACAAGCCAAAATCAATATTTTGATTTTCAACACAAGCTCTAGATAAGTTAATAATTGGACACCTATCCCTTGGGTTCGATATCTTTTATATTACTTCGATAATCAACCGTGCACTTGCGGATTTGGCTATCAAGTTTTTGGCGCCGTTGCCAGGGATAGGTTCAGTTTAAAGTCTTCTTATTAATTTGTTTAGTTCTAAAAAAATCTGTGTGGTGAATAGGTGCTATTAACTTTTTGTTGCTTTTTCTACATGGAAGGTAATTTAGATTTCGATCCTGAAATAGAAAGAACTTTGCATCGCAGATTAGCGGAGCAAAGAAAACTTGCAAGAGCCATGGCAGAAACTCTAGCACAAATGGAAGAGCGCCTCCTTGCCAAGTATGATGCACACGGGTTGATGAAGAAGTTCAAATTCATTCATCCCATACATTCCACTACTTTGTTCAAAAAAAAAGGGGGAAAAATTGAGAGAACCTATGTGTTCACAATTGTTAAAGCTCTTAGTCAAAAATCACTTAACAACAGATTCTGAGTCAGCCAATAGAGTTGCCAAGTTCTTGAAATCCACACCTTGATTGTTCAACCCTTTGGCCAAGTTTCAACCTTCAAAAATCTCTTCAAAGTTACTTAGTTGCATGGTTCCAGTTTTGATTTGAATGATAGGCAGAATCATCAAGCTTTCTTGTTTTTCATGGAGAATATCTTTTTGTGAGCTTAATTTGATGAACTCAACATGTTGAAAGTGCCAAGCTTAACTCTCTTGATCCAGTTTTTGTGAAACATGCATGCTTTCCAAATCCGCCGTGCTTTCTTGAAAATTATCATCTTTTTGGATAAAACTTTTTCCAAACTCAGGGACGAGTTTCTCTTTAAGTTTTGTCGCTTGAGGACAAGCTGTCGTTGGGTATAGTGGTCTGATGACCGGATTTTGTATGATGTTTTTAAGGTCTTTTTAGTCTTTTTATTTTATTATTTTTGAGTCTCATATAGGATGTTTACTCTTTTTATGTAGATTTTATATTTATTTTTCATTTTGCATATAGATTAGCTTTTATTTGGTTTTTAAACTTTATTTTGTATTTTTAGGAATTTTTATAGTTATTTTAATGTTTTTAGGAAAGCTGGTATATTTATCATTTTTGTCCAGGGACCAATTTGTAAGTTTCAGGAAAGGAAAGACTAAAAGTGCAAAATTTCAAGAGTGGAGGATGAAAAGTGAAGTTTCAATGAGTCAAGGGACCAGAATTAAAGTGCTAACAAAGAGAGGACTTAAAGTGAAAATCAGGAATATGAAGCAACACTCTTTGATTTAAGCACATGGAAAATAAGGTTGAAGGATTGATGGTAGTGGAGAGGAGGTTTCAGAACTTAATAAGAGGCTGAGTGGAGGCCATTGAAGGCATTGAAAACCCACTACCATGAACGAGAGAAAAGCTTGAAGATGAACCAGCAGTCGAGCCAACGCTCCAGCGTTGGACTCCTAACGCTCCAGCATTGGGACTCTGACTAGGAGCTGAGTAGGATTTTCATCCCAGCGCTCCAGCGTTGGAAGCCAGCGCTCAAGCGCTGGGCCTATATCTGCAACGTGGGATTTTAATGCACCCAATGCCCAAGCGTTGGGGATCCCAGTGCTCAAGCGCTGGAGGGCAGATTTTTACTATAAATAGGGGTCTTTTCTTCACTTGTAGGAGACCATTACACTTTTTTCAGAATACAACAAGTATTCTTCTTTCCTCCTTAAGAGCATTGTTCCTAGGAATTGTGGGAAGCCATTCTTGAGCTCCTATCCAGGGTAATTCGATGCCTCTTTTAGCCATGCTTGGCTAAATCTTTTAAGTTACTTGGGTTGTTTTAGTTTGTAGTTTATTCTTTAGTTTTCTTCTACATTTCTGAATAATATTTCCAATTCATGTTTTATTTCCTTGTTCTTCATTTATCTTGGTGCACACAAGTTTCTTGCTTATTGCTTATAACAATGAAAATTGGTAAGTAGTAACGGAAATAGGATTTAAAAAAGGCTATATGTATATATCACTAAGAAATTAGGATAGACTTAGCTTTAGGTTGGCCTGAACTTCATCTTCATATTCTTCTTTAATTAACTAAATTGCAAGAAATTGAGTTTAGTAATTAGAAAGAAAGTTCTACAATGTGTAAGAAATTAACTTGTAGAAATACTAGGCTATAGCATCATGAACTTCGTTCTAGAATTCAGAAATTAAGTAGGAGTTTGCTAGCATATTTTATAAACTATGTAATTCAACCCAAGTGCTTAAATCTCATCATCATCTTTCTTTTATTTTATTTTATGCTTTTTCTTGTCTTTGTTCTAAGAACCAAACATCAAATACACCTTTTAATTTTCTGCACAAAGCTCTAAATAATTTAGTAAAAAGACACCTATCCCTTGGGTACGATATCTTTTATATTACGCGATATTCAACCGTATGCTTGCGGATTTGTCTATCAAGTTTTTGGCGCTGTTGCCGGGGATAGAGTTTTAAGTCTTTTTGTTAATTGTTTAGAACTTCTTGTTTATTTTCTTTTCTCTTTTTATATGAACTGGTGCTGCTAATATTGTTTGCTGAGTATTGTCAGGTATAGCAATGGCTGAAACATTTGAGCAAAGGATGGCAAAAATCCGAACTAACCTTGAGATAGAATATGAGAAAAAGAAGCAGGAAGCTTTCACTCTAGTTGACTAATTCTATTTTAATTCAGAGTGCAAGCGCAATGCGGGATTTTTTCCAACTGCTAAGCAAGAATGTAAGGCCATGGAGGAGCTACAAGTAAAGATACAAAGCATTCTAAGGAGGCAGCCCAGTGATGAACAACAGCCACCCGTTCATGAAAATGAACTCGTGGTTCAAAGAGAGGAGGTTAAAGAAACCTCCATTGTAGAATTTGTCTTTGAAGACAAATTGGAAATGGAGGAAGAAGAACCTCAAGGGATCTATGTTATAGGTTCAGAAGATCAAGGAAAAGGACAAGGGGAAAATTTTCTTATCCCCTCCATTTGTAAATTTACTGTTTTTGCCTTGATGGCTGAAAATTCATTGGGCACCATGATGTTTATGTGCCAAAACTTGCATGATTTACGGGGTCTAATGAATTTTGTAATAGACCCCGGTTGAAAATGGATTAGTGAAAAGTCTACCAAAGACTATAACATTGGGCTTCTTGGGAGACAACCCACGTGCATCTTTTGCTTTTGTTTTGTTTTGCTGAATAAATTGTTGCAGGCACCCCAACGCTCAAGCGTTGGAGGCTCAACGCTCATGCGTAGAACCCCTGCCAAAGCTGCCCAGGATTTTATTCTAACACTTAGGCGTTGGAGGGGCCAACGCTCAAGCGTTGGGCCCCTGGAATCCACTTTTTGATTTTTAATTCCAGCGCTCAAGCGTGGAATGCCAACGCTCAAGCGCTGGAGCTCGGGCAGCTTTCTATTTTTTTTATTTTATTTCCTGCTTTCTTTGTATGTAAATAATTTTGTGTCCACCAGCTCTTGAAAAGTTTTGGGATTCTTGAGTTTTCCCTTGCTTTTATAATTGGTTTGAGCTTTGATCTTTGGGAACTCAAGAACCCTTGTTTGTTTTAGGTGGGCACATTTTCAACCCTTGTACTTGTTTTTTGAAAATGATTGAGGACTAACAAGTCAAGCAAACTTCTGCTTGTAAGACTTTGTTTGTTCAATTTTGCAGGAAAGGCACCAGAAAGAGGAAGAGCCCTCTTGAACTTGGAGTGTTCAAAGTTGAAATTGCAAGGAGGTTTCCTGGACAATTTGTAAAAAAAAAAAAGAAAAAAAAAAGAGAAAAATACCAGCTTTTAGTTTTTCAGTTTGATAGTTTTTAGTTTTATTTTTAGTGCTAGTTTTTATTTTTGCTTTTAGGTTTTTAAACTGCATGGTTAGGTGTCTTTATCTAGTCTGAATGCTACTATTGCTCTGTGAATGCTTTATCTGATTGAACTGCTTTCTTAAAAAGGTTCTATGTTTTGATGCGGTTAGGATTGCATGCTGTTAGAAATGATTTGGACATCTTGATTGTTGTTTTTTGGCAAAGTTTTTCTGAGTTCTAAAAGGGTACCACTTACCCTATGTTTTTCTGAGAGCTGAGGACTCTGAAAGCATGATTGTGAGATTTTTCTGCCTTGTGTTGCATGTTGATTGGGATTTTGTATACTTTGTAAGTTGAGAAGAGATTATAGGCATTTTTGAAAACTCAGATTCTTGCATGAAATTTAAAATCAACTAGTAGCCCCCTTTGAGCCATAAAAGAGTCATTTTATTGGAGCCTACTTTTCTGTGATATTTTTAAGTTGTTAGTGTGATTCATGAGCTGAAATTGCTAGAGCTATGTTTGTTGGGTTTCTCTCTAAAAAAGAGGGAAAAATTGGAAAATAGAATAAGGTATGTGCCTTATGAAAAAAAGAAGGAAAGAAAAGAAAAATAATGAAGTGGTGGGGTGAGAAAGAGTATGAGGGGAGTAAAATTCAAATTCATTCATCCCATACATTCCACTACTTTGTTCAAAAAAAAAAGGGGGGGAAATTGGGAGAACCTATGTGTTTACAATTGTTAAAGCTCTTAGTCAAATATCACTTAACAACAGATTCTGAGTCAGCTAATAGAGTTGCCAAGTTCTTGAAATCCACACCTTGATTGTTCAACCCTTTGGCCAAGTTTCAACCTTCAAAAATCTCTTCAACATGGTTTCAGTTTTGATTTGAATGATAGGCAGAATCATCAAGCTTTCTTGTTTTTCATGGAGAATATCTTTTTGTGAGCTTAATTTGATGAACTCAACATGTTGAAAGTTCCAAATCCGCCGTGCTTTCTTGAAAATTATCATCTTTTTGGATAAAACTTTTTCCGAACTCAGGGACGAGTTTCTCTTTAAGTTTTGTCGCTTGAGGACAAGCTGTCGTTGGGTATAGTGGTCTGATGACCGGATTTTGTATGATGTTTTTAGGGTTTTTTTAGTCTTTTTATTTTATTATTTTTGAGTCTCATATAGGATGTTTACTCTTTTTATGTAGATTTTATATTTATTTTTCATTTTGCATATAGATTAGCTTTTATTTGGTTTTTAAACTTTATTTTGTATTTTTAGGAATTTTTATAGTTATTTTAATGTTTTTAGGAAAGCTGGTATATTTATCATTTTTGTCCAGGGACCAATTTGTAAGTTTCAGGAAAGGAAGGACTAAAAGTGCAAAAGTTCAAGAGTGGAGGATGAAAAGTGAAGTTTCAATGAGTCAAGGGACCAAAATTAGAGTGCTAACAAAGAGAGGACTTAAAGTTAAAATTGGGAATATGAAGCAACACTCTTTTATTTAAGCACATGGAAAATAAGGTTGAAGGATTGATGTTAGTGGATAGGAGGTTTAAGAACTTAATAAGAGGCTGAGTGGAGGCCATTGAAGGCATTGAAAACCCACTACCATGAAGGAGAGAAAAGCTTGAAGATGAACCAGCAGTCGAGCCAACGCTCCAGCGTTGGACTCCCAACGCTCCAACGTTGGGACTCTGACTAGGAGCTGAGTAGGATTTTCATCCCAGCGCTCCAGCGGTGGAAGCAAGCACTCCAGCGCTGGGCCTATATCTTCAACGTGGGATTTTAATGCACCCAACGCCCAAGCGTTGGTGATCCCAGCGCTCAATCGCTGGAGGGCAGATTTTTAATATAAATAGGGGTCTTTTATTCACTTGTAGGAGACCATTACACTTTTTTCAGAATACAACAAGTATTATTCTTTCCTCCTTAAGAGCATTGTTCCTAGGAATTGTGGGAAGCCATTCTTGAGCTCCTATCCAGGGTAATTTGATGCCTCTTTTAGCCATGCTTGGCTAAATCTTTTAAGTTACTTGGGTTATTTTAGTTTGTAGTTTATGCTTTAGTTTTCTTCTACATTTTTGAATAATATTTCCAATTCATGTTTTATTTCCTTGTTCTTCATTTATCTTGGTGCACACAAGTTTCTTGCTTATTGCTTATAACAATGAAAATTGGTAAGTAGTAACGGAAATAGGATTTAAAAAAGTCTATATGTATATATCACTAAGAAATTAGGATAGACTTAGCTTTAGGTTGGCCTGAACTTCATCTTCATCTTCTTCTTTAATTAACTAAATTGCAAGAAATGGAGTTTAGTAATTAGAAATAAAGTTCTACAATGTGTAAGAAATTAACTTGTAGAAATACTAGGCTATAGCATCATGAACTTGGTTGTAGAATTCAGAAATAAAGTAGGAGTTTGCTAGCATATTTTATAAACTATGTAATTCAACCCAAGTGCTTAAATCTCATCATCATCTTTCTTTTATTTTATTTTATGCTTTTTCTTGTCTTTGTTCTAAGAACCAAACATCAAATACACCTTTTAATTTTCTGCACAAAGCTCTAAATAATTTAGTAAAAAGACATATATCCCTTGGGTACGATATCTTTTATATTACGCGATATTCAACCGTACGCTTGCGGATTTGTCTATCAACACTCATTTGGAGCGATTGACTAGGCAATGCTCCACCTTGAGGAGGAATGATGTTCATCTGGACACGGTAAGACTAATGTTGTTTCCTTTCTCTTAAAGAGATGTGGCAAAAGAGTGGTTGTCTTCACAACCTCACAGGAGTATTACCTCTTGGTATGATTTGGCCGAGAAATTTACGGCTAAGCTCTTCCCATATAACCGGATAAGGAAGTGGAAGCAGGAAATCAATTCCTTTATCCAACAAGATGCTGAGAACCTTCATGAAATATGGGAAAGGTTCAAAGGACTCCTAAGGCGATGCCCAGGCCACGACATCTCAATTGCTGATCAAGTGGAGAAGTTTTATGCCGCACTTAGTGACTAACTATACAAGAGATAAACTTGACACGGCTGCAATGAGGAATTTGATGCTTTACCACCTCAGGGGGCTTTTAATCTGATTAATAAACTTGCTGCAAGAGCCGCCCACTCCAATCAGGACAGGTCCATAAGGAAAGGTATATATGAAGTTGATTCTTTTGATGCAATCTTAGCTTCAAAGAAGCTTTTGTCCACGAAGGTGGATGCTATGGTAAAAAAAATGGAAGGAGTTCAACTAAGCCCAGAAGAGGCAGAAATGGAAGCTGAAGTAAAGGCCATGGGGAATTTCCAAAATTCCTATGGCAATACTTACAATCCCAATGAGAGAAACCACCCCAACTTTGCATGGAGAGACCAAGGGGGTGGTCAAGGTGAGGCCAGGCAATTTCAGAGGCCTTTTCAAACTCAGAGGCCACCAATGCCTCAAAACCCAGGTCAAGGAAGGAAGAGCTTAGAGGAAATTGTTGGTGAAATGGCCCAACAAACTGCACAGTTCATGAATGAAACAAGGACTAGTGCAAAGAATCACGAGGCCTCAATCAGAAATTTAGAGGTTCAGGTAGGCCAGTTGGCCAAGACCATTTCAGAGCGGATTCCAGGTACTTTCCCCTCTGATACTCTTGTTAATCCCAAGGAAAATATGGAAAATGTTTCATCTATCACTCTTAGGAGTGGTAGGATTATGCCCGAAAGGGTAGTTGAGATTGAACAAGAAGTAAACTGTGAGGAAAAAGAGAAAGAGAGGAGTGTACCTACTGAGAACAATGCTGAAAATGTTTTGAAAATGAGAAAATTTCCTCTCTTAAGAAAGTTGGTAAGGTTCCATTTCCCAAGGCTTTGAAAAAGAATTTGGAAAAACAGTTTTCAAGATTTCTTGAAATTTTCAAAAGACTTCAAATCAATATTCCTTTTTGTTAGTTCAGATAGCAACCTGAGAGGGGGGGGGTGAATCAGTGTTGCCCCGATTTTCGCCTTATTGAAAATATTACTTTCAAGATGATGATAATCACAAGACGATTGTTGTGATTGCAGCGGAATAGAGTATTGCTTGAAAGTAAAAGATGAAGGATGAAGGAAATAACACACAGAGTTTTATCCTCGTTCACCTTCAATCCACCGAAGGCTACGTCCAGTCCCTCAAAGAAACCCTTTGAGGATTTTTCCACTATTGATAAAAATCTCTTACAAGTTCCTAACCCAAGGACCCCAAGAATTTCTACCAATACCCTGTGAAAGCAAACCACTTTCAACAGCCCCTGAAAGAAAACCGCTTTCAGTTCCTGAAGGAAAACCACCCTCAGACCTTGAAGGCTAAACCACCTTCAATCAATACCCTGAAAGTATACCACTTTCAGTGACAACAACCCTTCACGGAATACCACGGTGAAAAACGCAATCTTACAGAAAGAGATGAAGAAGAGTTTACAATTTGGCTGTATCAATCCTTTATCATAGAAATGGATTGATCATGAGAAATTATGCTTTAAGGCTTTTACGCATAATACAATTCTGAGTTCTTCAAGATATGAACAACTAAAGTGTTCTTATAGACATGAAGATCATGAACTCAGAATTTAGGCTCCAAAATGTTTAAGTTCTAAAAGATGAACTAATTTTGACAAAGTTTTGGCCTAATGTTTTTTTCTCATGTGTTGTGTGTTGTCTCTAGTGTTCTGGACTCAACTGGACTTTATATAGGCAAGGGAAACGTCCTTGAACCATCACAACCCTTTTCAAAAGGTTTGGGACACAGTGGTTCATGAAAAGATGTAACTTTTCGTTCTGGTAATCGATTACATCACTTAGTGTAATCGATTACACTAATAGCCGTTTCAGTTTGAATTTGAATTTCAAACATGTAATCGATTACAAACAACAAGTAATCGATTACTTGCCTAGGTGTAATCGATTACCAGAATCCTGAAATCGATTACACTGAAGTCCATCTTCCAGAAACTTGATCCTTTGAGATCGGCTTAAGGTTTTCTACTTCTTTTAAGTTATGAAAACACTTAGCTTGATTAGTTTAGGTGTTTTAAGAGCCTTTATGCTTTAATAGACCTTTAGAAGCATAACTCACCTAATACTAAGACTTCTAGACTATTGATGAACTTTGTAGCGTTGTTTCTTCGAAGTCTTCTTTTCTTCTTTTTGTTGATGAGTTTGTCGTCATCAAAACCACAGCCAGGGTCAGGAGCAAGATCTTCTTCACACTTTTTCTGAAGCTTTGGAGCAAATGCCTACCTATGCCAAGTTTATGAAAGATATTTTATCTAAAAGGAGGAAATTAAGTGAGGTTGAAGAGACTGTTTTGTTAACTGAGGAATGTTCAGCTATTGTTTCAAGAAAGCTTCCCCAAAAATTGAAAGATCCGAGGTGCTTTACTATACATGTTGACATTGAGGGGTTACCAAACGCAAAAGCTCTTTGCGATTTGGGAGCAAGTATAAACCATATGCCACTCTCCATGTTCAAAAATTTGGACATGGGAGAGGCCACTCCTACTCTCATGTGTTTGCAGTTGGCGGACAGGTCCATTAAGTATCCATATTGAGTATCCACTGGAGTCGGGAGGGCGATCAAATCAAAGAAACTGACACCAAAGTTTATTGGGCCTTATCAAATCATCGAGAGGGTTGGACCAGTGGCCTATCGTATTGCTCTGCCGCCTTTCTTGTCCAAGATTCACGATGTTTTGCATGTGTCCCAGTTACGGAAGTACATTCCAGACCCATCATATGTCATCACCCAGGATGATATCCAGCTAAGGGAAAACTTGACGTTTGAAGTTCCACCAATTACGATCGCCGATCAGAGAATGAAACAGTTAAAGAATAAGGAAATTCCTTTGGTGAAAGTGATTTGGAACCAGACCACGGGAGACGCCATGTGGGAATTGGAGGAAAAGATGAGGGAGCAATACCCTGATCTATTCATTGATCCTTAGTTTCGAAGACAAACTTGTTTTAGGGGGGTGGATTGTAAGACCCTCTATTTTTCTTAGTTTTCACTTTAGTCCTTTAATTACTTGTAGTTATGATTTTGACCTTGGGATTTATGATAATTGAGATTTGGTACTAGAATAATTGATATTGTGATTTGGTCCTTGAATTAAGAGAATTTATTTACTTGGATTGCAACAAGATGAGTTGTGGCTTAGCGGTTGAGGCTTAAGCATTTGATTTGCAAGACAAGGGTTCAAAATTGAGTGATGGAAGTTTTGATTTAAAAATTAAATTTTGAGTAGCCTTAGTTTGAAAAAACAGAAATTTGAAATTTAAAATTTGAAAATAAAACATGTGTTAGTTGGCCATTAAGGGAAAAGATCATGGGAGTAATGGGTTAATTATCTCGGAGATCATGGGGGAGATTTGGGTGATATTTTCGTGCATAAGAGGAGCCCCACATTCAGCTTTTACCCGAATTCAAGTTGTTGTTGCTGCTGCCCTAAAAATTTTGCTGCACGTCATTCTTCTTTTGATGTCTTCTTCTGCGTTTTCTTCTGCTGCCTTCCTTCCAAAATTCTACTACTGCGTCCTCACCGTGGGAAGGGACAAAACAACATTCCGAGCTTCTTGTTTCTGCGGTTCTTGACGTTTTCGCTTGACCATGAAATTCCTCCTCACCTTTGAGACGAGAGCGAGTATTGGAAATCAAGAAGACGAACACCAGCTTACGATCGTGTCCGGAACAAATTTTGAGGAATTTGGACTTGAAGTAGATGCAAAATACTAGGAGGTAAGGGTAACTTCTTTATATAGGTTAATTGATATTGTGATATTCTTGATTCTTTTTGGAAAATTGTTTGAGATAACTTGAAATGATTTTGTGGACTGCTAGTACTCTGTTATTAGTGTGAATGAGAAATTGAAATTAATCTTGATATAACATGTTGATATGTTAAGAGAAATTGGAGGTAATTGGCATATGATATAATGACCATATTGAAATAATGTGTGAACTGTTGGTTCATGATTTTGGGAATTATTTTGAGTCATGACATATGCGCTACTTAGGTTTGTTAGGCTCTGATGTGACGGGTGCTTGTCCCGTGGGATCAGGCCGAGGGTAATGTGGTGGGTGCTTGTCCCACGTGATTATGCTACCCTTGTTTGGGAAAAATTTGGCCATAGCTATGCATATAGTTATTGTAGGAATAACTTGCATATTTTGAAAATTAGATTTTAAGGTTTTGAGAACTTTGTTTTGTATTTACATGCTATTGTTGTATTGTGAGTGCTGTTACTGTATTCTGTATTCTACATTCTGTTTACTGCATTCTGTTTACTGTATTTTGTTTATTGTATTATGTTTACTGTATTGTGTTGACTGTACTCTGTTTACTGTATTCTGTTTACTGTATTGTGGTTACTGTACTTTGTTTACTGTATTCTGCTTACTGTATTGTGTTACTTTATTCTATTTACTGTATTCTGTTTACTATATTCTGTTTACAGTTTTTCTGCTGTATGCTGTTTTCTGTTTTTTTTCTAGAGCGATGATGAAAGCCGATTTACAGACTGTCACTTAGGAGTCCTTTATGAGGGCATTCTTGGCCAAGTACTTTCCCAGGAGTGCCAGAGCTGCTCGTGAGAAGGAATTCACCGATCTTAAGCAGGGGGCATGTCTGTAGGTGAATATGCTGCCAAGCTGGAGTCTCTAGCAAGACATTATAGATTTTTCCGGGACCGAGTCGATGAGGGGTTCATGTGCGAACGCTTCATTGACGGGCTGAATTACGAGATTAAGCGTGCTGTGCAACCACTTGGCATTGATCGCTACCAGCAGTTGGTGGAGAAGGCCAAGGGCATCAAGGTCATTGATGCTTGCCAGGGCAAGTCACAAGGGAGCAGTGGACCATCTAGGTCCCAATCAGTCGGAGCCGATAAGGGAAAGAAGTCGTACTAGAGACCCCAGAGTAAGGGGCGTACTTTTGGATCCAACAGATCAGCTAGCGGAAACTTGGCTTTTCGGGGAGCTCCGAGATCGATCGAGGATATTTTGTGTTACAAGTGCAACCAGAAGGGACACTATGCAAACAACTGCCCTAAGATATATAATATTTTTGGAATTGTTAGAAACAGGGCCATGCTGCGAAGGACTGTCGTGCACCAAAGACCGAGAGTGCAGAGAATGCCGCCCAAGGGAAGAAGCCAGTTGCACACGACAGAATTTACAACATAACAGGGGAGACTACGGAGGAATCAGAGGGACTGATCAAGGATTACTGCGATATTGCGGGTATACCTCTCACTATTTTATTTGATTCTGGTGCTACTCACTCTTTTATAGCTTGTGATTGTGTGGAAAAGTTAGGCTTGATTGTGTCGGAGTTGACGTTCGACTTGGTGGTATCTATCCCTGCCGCCGATAGTTTGACTGCAACCTCGGTTTGTCTGAATTGCCCTTTGATACTCCGGGATAGAAAGTTCGTCGTGAACTTAATCTGCCTGCCCCTCAAACAATTGGACATGATCATAGGCATGGACTGGCTTTCTCATCACCATGTGCTACTGGATTGCGCCAATCGGGAGGTAGTTCTTCCTGACACGAAGATGTTAGAGTTTCTTCATTCCTATCTTTCGAAGTCCTCCCTTATGAGAGGAGCTCTGAAAGTCATGTTGGTAGCAAGCATCGGAGAATCACCAGCAAATGGCGTACAGGGTATTCAGGTGGTTCGTGGTTTTACGGATGTGTTTCCGGAGCATGTGCCAGGAATACCCCCTGTTCGTGACGTGGAGTTCTTCATCGACGTGGTCCCAGGAACCAGACTGATCTCTATTGCACCATACCGAATGGCACCGGCAGAGCTAGCAGAGCTGAAGAGCTAGCTTGATGACCTTTTGGCGAAGGGTTTTATCCGACCCAGTGTTTCTCCTTGGGGAGCACCTGTTTTACTCGTGAAAAAGAAGTATGGCAGATCGAGACTGTGCGTCGATTACAGGCAATTGAACAAAGTGACAGTGAAGAATCGTTATCCTTTACCTAGGATTGCCGACTTGATGGACCAACTTTGAGGAGCGGCTATTTTCACGAAGATCGACTTGCGATCTAGGTATCACCAGATTCGGGTTAAGGAAACTGACATCTAGAAGACTGCGTTCCGTACTCGCTTTGAGCACTATGATATCTAGTGATGCCATTTGGAGTTACGAATGCACTGGCTGTATTCATGGACTACATGAAAAGAATCTTCAACCCCATCCTAGACAGGTTCGTGGTCGTCTCTATCAATGACATCCTAAACTACTCGACGAGTCAAGAAGAGCACGATGACCATCAGCCTCAGGTGTTGTTTGTTCTGCGAGAGAAGACCCTCTTTGCGAATTTGGCTAAGTGTGAGTTATGGGTGGAGGAAGAAAAGTTTTTGGGCCATGTGATCTCTAAGGAGGGCATTGCTGTCGATCCAAGTAAAGTTGAAGCAGTTATGTCATGGGAGCAGTCGAAGACTGCGACCGATATTAGGAGTTTCGTGGGTTTAGCTGGCTACTATCGAAGATCCATCGAGGGTTTTGCAAAAATCGCAGGGCCTTTGACGAAACTGACCAGAAAGAATTAGCCATTTGCTTGGACAGAAGAGTGTGAGTCCAGTTTTCAGGAGATGAAGTGGCGTTTGACCACCGCACCAGTCTTGGTGTTACCGCAGTGTGATGAACCTTACGAGGTTTATTGTGATGCGTCTTATCAAGGCTTGGGCTGTGTTTTGATGCAACATCGGAAGGTTGTTGCTTATGCTTCAAGACAGTTGATGATCCATGAACGTAACTATCCGACGCATGATCTGGAGCTTGCAGCGGTGGTTTTTTCCCTCAAAATGTGAAGAAACTATTTGTATGGGGGCACCTTCACTGTGTTCAGCAATCACAAGAGTTTGAAATATCTCTTTGATCAGAAAGATCTAAACATGAGATAGAGGCGGTGGATGGAATTCTTGAAAGACTATGATTTTACTCTGCAATAACATCCAGGAAAGGCTAATGTTGTGGCTGACGCACTCAGTCGCAAGGCTATTCATGTTTCCTCTTTGATGATTAAGGAGTTGGAGTTACAGGAGACTTTCCGTGATGTGAGCTTGGACGTACAGGTGGCAACCAGGAGACTGAGTTTCGAGATGATAACTGTGTCCAGTGGGTTGTTGGAAGAGATCAGAACTAAGCAGATGCAAGATAAAGAACTAATCGAGAAGAGAGAGATGGTTAGTGCTGGTAAGGCACCAAATTTTGCAATGGGTTCTGATGGTATCTTGCGTTGTAAGGGGCATGTGTGTGTTCCGAGTGATGCTGAGTTGAGGAGAATAATCCTTGACGAAGGTCACAAGAGTAGGCTGAGTCTTCACCCAGGTACGACGAAGATGTATCAGGATCTGAGGTTGTACTTTTGGTGGTCAGGTATGAAGAGGAATGTTGCTGAGTATGTTGCCGCGTGCTTAACATGTCAAAAGGCGAAGGTTGAGCATAAGAAGCCAGCAGGCTGACGCAATCTCTTGAGGTACCTAAGTGGAAGTGGGACAGCATTTATATGGATTTTGTGGTTGCCTTGCCACTTACTCGGAAGAGGTTCGACTCCATATGGGTGATCGTTGATCGGTTGATGAAGTCTTCACATTTTATACCAGTGAAGACCACTTATAAAGTAGAACAGCTTGCAGAGGTATACAATGCAAAGATTGTGTGTTTGCACAGGGTTCCTTCGACCATAGTTTCCGACAAAAGATCCTAAGTTCACTTCACACTTTTGGGAGGCTCTGTAGGGGGCTCTTGGTTCAAGGTTGAGTTTGAGTTCTGTTTATCACCCGCAGAGAAGCTGGGATGAGTTACTGCCACTGATTGAGTTTACCTATAACAATATTTTTCATGCCAGCATTGGGATGGCTCCATACGAGGCATTGTACGAGATGAGGTGCAGGACACCGTTGTGTTGGTTACAGGATGGGGAGCACTTGCTTGTTGGGCTAGAGTTGGTTCAACAGACGACAGAGAATGTGAAGCAGATCAGAGAGAAAATGAAGACTTCTTAGAGTCGGCAGAAGAGCTATGCTGACAACCGGTGAAGGGAGTTGGAGTTTGCACCAGGAGAGCATGTATTCCTCCGTGTGACATCAACTACTGGAGTCGGGAGGGCGATCAAATCAAAGAAACTGACACCAAAGTTTATTGGGCCTTATCAAATCATCGAGAGGGTTGGACCAGTGGCCTATCGTATTGCTCTGCCACCTTTCTTGTCCAAGAGTCACGATGTTTTGCATGTGTCCCAGTTGCGGAAGTACATTCCAGACCCATCGCATGTCATCACCCAAGATGATATCCAGCTAAGGGAAAACTTGACGTTCGAAGTTCCACCAATTACGATCGCCGATCGGAGAGTGAAACAGTTAAAGAATAAGGAAATTCCTTTGGTGAAAGTGATTTGGAACCAGACCATGGGAGACGCCACGTGGGAATTGGAGGAAAAGATGAGGGAGCAATATTCATTGATCCTTAGTTTCGAAGACGAAACTTGTTTTAGGGGGGTGGAATTGTAAGACCCTCTATTTTTCTTAGTTTACACTTTAGTCCTTTAATTACTTGTAGTTGTGATTTTGACCTTGGGATTTATGATAATTAAGATTTGGTACTCGAATAATTGATATTGTGATTTGGTCCTTGATTTAAGAGAACTTATTTACTTGGATTGCAACAAGATGATTTGTGGCTTAGCGGTTGAGGCTTAAGCATTTGATTTGCAAGACAAGGGTTCGAAATTGAGTGATGGAAGTTTTAATTTAAAAATTAATTTTTGAGTAGCCTTAGTTTGAACAAACAGAAATTTGAAATTTAAAATTTGAAAATAAAACATGTGTTAATTTGCCATTAAGGGAAAAGATCAAGGGAGTAATGGGGTAATTATCTCTGAGATCATGGGGGAGATTTGGGTGATACTTTCGTGCATAAGAGGAGCCCCACTTTCAGCTTTTACCCGAATTCAAGCTGTTGCTGTTGCTGCTGCTGCCCTAAGAATCTGCTGCACGTCATTCTTCTTTTGCTGTCTTCTTCTGCGTTTTCTTCTGCTGCCTTCCTTCCTTCCAAAATTCTGCTGCTTCATCCTCACCGTGGGAAGGGACAAAACGACATTCCGAGCTTCTTGTTTCTGCGGTTCTTGTAGTTTTCGCTTGACCACGAAATTCCTCCTCACCTCTGAGACGAGAACGAGTATTGGAAATCAAGAAGACGAACACCGACTTACGTTCGTGTCCGGAACAAATTTTGAGGAATTTGGACTTGAAGTGGATGCAAAATACTAGGAGGTAAGGGTAACTTCTTTATTTAGTGTGAATGAGAAATTGAAATTAATCTTGACATGACTTGTTGATATGTTAAGAGAAAATTGGAGGTAATTGGCATATGATATAATGACCATACTGAAATAATGTGTGAACTGTTGGTTCATGATTTTGGGAATTATTTTGAGTCATGTCATATGCACTACTTAGGTTTGTTGGGCTCTGATGTGACGGGTGCTTGTCCCGTGGGATCAGGCCGAGGGTAATGTGGTGGGTGCTTGTCCCACGTGATTATCCTGCCCTTGTTTGGGAAAAATTTGGCCATAGCTATGTATATAGTTATTGTAGGAATAACTTGCATATTTTGAAAATTAGATTTTAAGGTTTTGAGAACTTTGTTTTGTATTTACATGCTATTGTTGTATTGTGAGTGTTGTTACTGTATTCTGTATTCTGCATTCTATTTTCTGCATTCTGTTTACTGTATTCTGTTTATTGTATTGTGTTTACTGTATTGCGTTTACTGTACTCTGTTTACTGTATTCTGTTTACTGTGTTGCGGTTACTGTACTCTGTTTACTGTATTCTGCTTACTGTATTGAGTTACTGTATTCTGATTACTGTATTCTGTGTACTGTATTCTGTTTACTGTTTTTCTGCTGTAGGCTGTTTTCTATTTTATTTCTATTTATTTATTTATTTTATTTAATTATCACTTAGTGATAATTATTGATTGTTGTTTTCGAAGTTAACCCTTTTTGTTTTTTTGTTGTATTTTGCTTTGACGCTTAACGCCACAGATGCGCAATGAGAATGTTGACTTTGAAGGTTTATTTAGGAGGCTGAGGAGTGAGGACATGAAGAGAATGTTAGAGAAGCATGGATGTTTGCTGATTTAATTTATTAAAGACTTCGAAACTTTCATGTTATTGTATTTTATTTCTTGACTTTCCGTTAGATTATAATTACTTATGGGATGATTATTATGACTTAATTATTTATTGAGTGACGTTTATTCTTTTTAAATTGAGTGACTTTTTTTAGAGGTTTACGAAACTTTAAATTCCGCGTATTTATGATGTGACCCCTGACATAAAATTAGGGCATTACAGACGGCCTACCGGATGAATATAGCTCTCTTATGCCTCTTATTAGCAATTGGGAGGTGCCATGCTCTGTCTCTCAAGCAGAAGCCATGCTTATTGCTCATGAAGCCTACCTTTTTCGCTCTCGCAAGTGTCAGCTTCTTGACACTCCACCGTCTGCCCTCCTCACACATACACTTACGCAGACCATGGATTCACCAGCCCTACACCAGCAGTCTGCTCAAGCAAACTATGCTTCTGGTTCACTTGCCCAGCATGGTGCCATGCCTACCACTGATCCCTCGTCATTTGAAAATCGGGGTTTCTCTGAGCCGACCCAAAACTATGGCTCGTCTGGTGATTATCGTGAACCTGGTGGTCGCTCTAGTGGTCGTGATGACCGTGGACGTGGTGGACGCTCCTCTGTTCAGTGTCAAATATGCTACAAGTGGGGTCATGAAGCTAGCACGTGTTATCACCGAGTACCGTATGCCTCTTTTCCAGGCATGGTAGGCTCATTACCATATGGTGGTCAGTTTAATCAAGTTCCCCAACAGGCCGGTAACTTTGGAGGTTTTACACCACCCCCTTCCAACTTTCAACAAACAGGACTTGGTCCACCACTCTTTTACAATCTCCAACCAACTGTGTCCTCCCAATTACCTTTTCCCAATGCTGGTCCGAAGTTTGATCCACGTGGATACCCTTCGGGAATTGCATACCCTCTGTTTGCTAGATATGTAAATGGTTATCACCAGCAGACGATGCTTGCACCTACATTTCAGTCTCCCCAGAAGACGATTAGTCCTTCACCCTTTGCCCAGCAACCAATAGGCCAATTGTTCCCACCGTAGACGATACAGAAGACGATGGGACAAGCTCTGCTTACTATATCTGCAGGCCCAAGTCAAGGGACTTAGTTACCAGACACTGGAGCAACTCATCATGTCACCCGCGATGCTACTGCCTTCTCCAATCCTGCACCCCTTCAAGGAAATGATCACATTCTCATGGGGAATGGTCAAGGTTTTCCTATTCACTCTGTTGATACAGTCCCTTTTCAATCATCATGTCAAACACATGTTACTCTTTCTCTTCGTGATTTATTGCTAGTTCCTTCAATCACTAAAAATCTTGTCAGTGTTAGTAGCTTTGCTAGGGATAATCATGTTAAATTTGAGTTTGGTCATACTCACTGTCTTATCAAGTCTCATACCAATGGTGATATTCTTCTTCAAGGGGCTGTTGGAGATTATGGTCTCTATTATTTTGATGGCATGCATGCTTCCAAGTTCTTCAAGAACAAGTTTTCTGTCATGCCAGCCTCCACTTCCTCCCCTTTTCATTTACCTAAAACACATGTAACCACAAGCACTAATAGTTCACTAGCAGGGCCCACCTCCTATGACCTTTGGCATCATCGTTTGAGTCACCCTACTCATGAGATTTTACATTTTGTTCTATCTAAATGTAATACTTCAATTCCCTCTCGAGCTATTTCTCGTGTTTGTAGTGCATGTAGTATGGGCAAATCTCTAGATTGCCCTCTTCTCAATCTCATACAGTTTATTCTCATCCTTTAGAACTTGTGTTTTCTTATTTATGGGGACCATCCTGCATTGAATCTTCTGCTGGTTATTCTTATTTTCTTAGTTGTGTTGATGCATACACACAATATACGTGGATTTTTCCTATAAGGAAGAAATTCGAAACCTATGCCACATTTCTTCAGTTTCAAGCAATGAATGAATTGCAATTAAATCTCAAAATTAAAACTTTTCAAAATGATGGAGGCACTGAATTTAAACTCCTTAGTTGTCATTTTGCTCAATCAGGAATTGTCCACCGTCTGACTTGCCCCCACACACATCATCAAAATAGCAATGTGGAACGCAAGCACAAACATGTGGTTGAAATAGACTTTTCTTTGCTTGCCCAAGCCAAAATTCCACATCAATACTGGGATCATGTCTTTCTAACAACTACCTTTCTTATAAACAGATTGCCTACCTTTGTTTTAGGCAATGTTAGCCCTTACTATAAACTTCACAATGTCCACCCAGATTACAAGTTCTTGAAAGCCTTTGGGTGTGCATGCTATCTTTTTCTCCGTCCTCACAATGTGTCCAAAATTCAGTTCAGGTCCCAAGAGTGTGTCTTCCTTGGTTATTCCCTTGACCACAGAGGTTATAGATTTTTAGATGCTAGTGGGAAAATATTTGTGTCAAAGGATGTTATCTTCAATGAGTACAGGTACCCATACACAGAGCTATTTTCAACTCCACGGAAGGACCCTCTCTAATTCATTCATTCCAAGGTACGATGTAACTTCACAACAAGGGGGGTAGCAATCTCTATCTGTTGATCCAATTGCAGTATCGTCTGGTACTTCTAAACCGTCTGCAGTTCCTTCATCGTCTGATGTTCCAGTATTGTCTGGTGCTAAAGAATCGCCTGCTGCTCAGCAATCGTTTGCTGTTATAGAATCGTCTGGTGATCAAGAAGCACCAGTCAGCACTCATGCTATGAAAAAAAGATCCAACGCTAGGATTACTCGAACCCAGGAATCCTCAGTTCTGGGATCTCCTCCGATCAACACTCATACTATGCAAACTCGTTCGAAGACTGGCGTTGTTCAGCCACAACTTCTTCTAGCTCAAGTTGAACCAACATCATACAAGAAGGCTCTTCAAGATCTTCACTGGAAGCAGGCTATGCAGGCCGAGTTTGATGACTTGCAACAAAACACCACATGATCATTGGTCTCCTTGCCACCAAACAGAAAATCCAT
Source organism: Acmispon strigosus (assembly GCA_030819835.1). Classification (NCBI taxonomy): domain Eukaryota; kingdom Viridiplantae; phylum Streptophyta; class Magnoliopsida; order Fabales; family Fabaceae; genus Acmispon; species Acmispon strigosus. Next base: position 12,331,804 of record JAUAMA010000004.1, on the reverse strand, counting down.
AGGTTGCAAGTGAGTGTTCAGAATCAAACAAAAAGTAGATGCCACTGTTGAAAGATACAAAGCTCGGTTAGTGGCCAAATGATACAATCAGATTCAAGGTTTCGACAAGTCAGAAACCTTTTCCCCTATTGTAAAGCCAATCACTATCCGTCTCATTTTGTCCTTAGCTGTCACCAAACGTTGGCCTATTCATCAACTTGATGTCAACAATGCCTTCCTGAATGGCACACTTGATGAAGATGTTTACATGGACCAACCACCTAGGTTTCAAACTGAAGATAGAACCTTAGTCTGCAAACTCCACAAAGCTCTCTATGGTCTCAAACAAGCTCCCGAGTGTGGTTTGAAAAATTGAAAGGGGCTCTAGTCCGATTTGGCTTCAAGACCAGTTGTTGTGATCCATCTTTATTTGCCTACAGTATAAATTCTTGTTGCACATACATCTTGGTCTATGTTGATGATATTATTATCACTGACAGTTCCTTATCTCTTATTCAACAAATTACCACCCATCTCAACACAAAGTTTTCACTCAAACAACTGGGTACATTGGATTCCTTTCTTGGAGGTCAAGTTCAGCATTTGCAAGATAAGTCTCATCTCCTATCATAATCCAAATACATAGGCGATCTTCTTGACAAGGACAATATGACCTATGTAAAGGGCAACCTACACCTATGCTCAGCAGTGCTAAGCACAACAAACATGGCACTGATCTATATGTTGATCCAACCAACTACAAGTCTGTTGTTGGTGCATTGCAATATGCCACTCTCACCAGACCTGAAATCAGTTATGCAGTCAACAAAGTATGTCAGTTCATGAGCAGGCCTCTAGATGTTCATTGGAAGGATGTCAAGCGCACACTACGATACCTCAAAGGTACTAACTCACCTGGTCTGCTTCTCAAGCTCTGCAATTCTAAAGCTGCTATGCCCTTGACTGCCTACTATGATGCTGATTGGGGTTCTGATCTGGACGACAGACGTTCCACATCCGGTTCCTGTGTTTTCTTGGGACCAAACTTAGTGTCTTGGAGCTCCAAGAAGCAGACGATTATCGCTAGATCCAGCACTGAAGCATAATATCGATGCTTGGCCAACACCACTGCTGAACTTCTTTGGATTCAATCTCTTCTCACAGAGTTAAAGATTCCTTGCCAAGTTCCTACAGTATACTGTGATAACATGGGAGTTGTTGCCTTAACTCACAACCCTATTTTGCACACGAGAACAAAACATATGGAATTGGGCATCTTCTTTGTTAGAGATAAAGTTCAGAACAAGTCATTGGTTGTATATCATATTCCTAGGAAAAATCAATTGGCTAATATCTTCACAAAACCTCTCTCGCCTCAACACTTTGCAGCTATGAAGACCAAACTCAATGTGTTTGCCAAGTGAAATGCAGTAACGTCTGCTCCTTCTCTGAATAAGTCAGCATTCATCGTCTGCCTAGCTGAGTCGATTGCATAACTGTATTGTCTGGTCAGTTAGTCGTGTCAGCTGTCAATGTGTGATAGGTGACCCGCGGGTTATGTTGACCATGCGTGATAGGTGTCAGCTGTCAATATCCGCCGATTATGTCGTTGATTATGTTGACCCAGAATATCCGGGATCTTGTCTGTTTGTCTGTTTTCTCTCTGTATAAATACAGAGCTTGTAAAAGTGAATTAATTAGAATAGAAAGAGCATTTCAGTACCTTCGACTTCTCAAATTTTCCTTTTTCTTCGAGAACCCTTGGTTCTTAACATTAAACTATAATATCGATCCTATAAAATCTTTTAAATTGTATAGACCTTTTGGTAAGTTTGTATTTTTTTTATTGGAGTTGAATGGATATGCACCGTTGGTGTAAAACAGTTTTACACTGATAACCAACTATAATATGCTACGTAGGAGCAATAATAACTTACTTTATGATGTGGCAAAAATTTATTTACATTGACAATGCACACCCATTTAATTGTTTTATTTTTGAACTTATGTGCAAAAATATTAGAACAAAGAATATAAATTTAAGGAATTTCACTATATGAAATTTGATCAAATATGAAATTTGCTTATTTTTAAAAGCACGCCCGAGGACTTAATTAACTTAAAAAAAAAAAAATCTAGAGATTAATATCAAACAATATCTAAACCGAAGAAATATAAAAATGTAATTAAGCCTAAAATTAAATATTAACAAATGTTCACACAATTTATTGATTCAATACAGGGTCGAACCAAAGTGAGTGATAGGTCTTTTCCTTTTGTAAAAAACAAAAAAGGTTGAGAGGTAAATTGGCCGCACAACTTACTAGAGTCTATTGCGTAGTATAAGTTAGCTCATGCACACCTAGAAATTTTTAGTTAAATAGGTTTTTTGAAAAAGTTTAGCTTTTGCCCATGCTTATTTTGGGATTAAAAGTCATTTTAAAGTTAAACCTATAAATAAGAATATTTTTTTTCTTAAAAAAAGTAGGATTGATTTAATAGTTTCTATTTTATTAGGTTACAAGTTATTTTTAACTTAAAAAACCGTTGTTGAGGTTATGAGATGCTAGATTTGATCTGCAATCTCCTAAGGAATGAGGTAAATCTGTTCCATAAAGGTTTTTTTGAAAAAAAATTATTTTTTATTATTTAATAACAGAAATTGAAATATTGATCAAAGAAATAAAATATTTTTAAATTTTTTATCGATAAAAGCTAAATATATTGTGATTTCTTTTCTTATATAAAAACTAAAAAGGAAAATGAAAGGAATAAATTGTAAAATCTCTTATTTTCTGAAACTACTATAAAGGATAAATTATTTATAGAGAGGTTCATAAATAAAATTATATTTTAGAAACAACCAAAATATTTACAAACCCAAAATGAGACGCACACCCCAAACCAAAATAAACCGGACACAAATAGCAGAAAGGCAACCAACCCGAAAAAAGCACAAGCAAAAACGAACCAATTTATTATTATTGTTTTTTTTTTTTGCAACAACAGCAAGCCCCTACAAACTCCAAAACCCAAAATACAAAAAGAAGACGAATTCAATAAAACCACGCTCTTGAAAACAAGCTTCGCCCCTAATTTCCAACATCTGCAAAGTGACGGGATTCACAGGGACACAATAAGAGGATGAATTATGCCTATGAAAACTTTTCACAATTGACACTTTATGCGATCTGCTTAGCGATATTTTTCATGCATGGTCTTCTTAGATAGAGTGAAGCGGATAGACGATGAGTGTTGGAGATATACGTTAAAGTGTAAGAAGAAGACACACAAGTTTTTATACTAGTTCACCTTTAATCAATAGGCTACGTCCGGTCCTTGGCTACCACCAAGATTTCCACTAAACACTTTGAGTATTATCAAGGACTCCTCCTACAAGTATTAGACGGGACGTCTCCTATCAACAAGTATTATCAAGGACTCCTCCTAACAAATATTATAAAGGACTTCCCCTACGCGTATTCTCATGACTCCTCCTTATCAACAATTATTCTCATGACTCCTCCTATGGGTATTCTCAGGACTCTCCATTTCAACGAGCATTCCCAAGACTCCTCCTTTCTGAGTATTCTTTCCAAAGCGTCTCTAGACTTTCCCCAAGTGTTCTAAGGATTCTCGTTTTACCAAGTATTATAAGGACTCCTCCTAACAAGTATTTATAAGGACTCCACCTATGAGTGCTCTTGTGTAAGCCTCTACATGCTTAAGCAAGTTGTGTTTGGGGGGGTGTTTGAAGCTTGTCATATGTTGCCTATGAAGGTGCTTATGATATCGCCGGAATGCATCCTTCATATAACATTAACAGGATAGGCAAAGTACATGCATTTACGCTCTCTATCATATTCTCTCTCAGACTTGATCAATCTAATTTTATAGACATATTGGATTAGTTGATTGAAGTCTTTCACTGCTTTTCTCTCTTGGGCTCAGAACATGTATCTTTTCATATTAGCCTTTCTATTTTTCTCTCTTTTTCTAGAGGCATGATAGTTTTTCAATCTAAAGCATAAACCTCACGAGGAAGTGTTTGAGTATGAACTAAGGATATTCGGGAATGTACATACTCAAAGGCAATCAACATGATAAACATGAGATGCATGTTGCCTAACACTTGAGTGATTGTGGGTGCACACAATACACTCGTTCCTCGTTGCTTCACCTCAACTGCTTGGACTAGATTGTGTCGACTATTAAGCCTTGTCCATACTTGCACATGGTGCATGTTGCACTTGCACACACACGCTCACACCTTTCTACTTTGAAAAATGTATTTATAAGCAGAGGTACAAATTTAACCATTTCTGTTCTTGGAGGCTTCAACGACTATTATCCTTTAAGTGTGTAAGACCCTGTATATTTTAAATGATAAGTAAATTATTTAATTATCATGACATGTAAGATGAATGTTATGGATCCTTAGTTAATGCTAGGAGCAGTTTGTTGATCTGTGCAAGGTTTTGTGACGGTTCTTCGTCGTAGAAATGCCAATTGAACCTCGATTAACGCTCGAGCGAGAATTGGGCTTATATTATATATTTAGGATGATATATACATGTTTTTACGAAGATTGACTGTGATGTTGATGTGTTCCAAGGCCCGGTGAAGTTTCTGGCACTCGGTAATCGTGACTGTGAAAACCTGAAGTGCAGAAACGGGTCAGTTTGAGACCGTTTCTTGAATCTCCGAACGAGATGGAAAATCTTAGAATTTCGTGAGGAACCCGTTATTGAGATAAACTTGTTTTTGATGAATAGTGTTTTCGGGCCAAAAACTACCGGAATCTCAAGAATAATATTCTGAGATATTTTGTCGACAGACGCCCGAGTTTGGCGAGCGTCTGAGTCGAGATGAGCGAGTGACCGACTTTAGTCACAATCGGCATTGTTAGTAAAGCGTGAACCTCGAGTTATGTGAAAACATCTATGACATGAATAGTGACATGTGTAAGTGATGTGTACTTTAATGAACATGGATTAGACTAAAAGCAAAACTATGCCTCCTAACTTGGATTACAACTAAACTAAGTACCCTAACTAAGTGACAAACTAAGCCAACTAAGAGAGAAAAAGACCAAAAACCCTTAGGTGGGCCGCGACCACCAAGGCATACACATGGGTTTATGTTGCTTTTCTTTCATTAAGTGGAAACCTTGGAAGACTTAGAGAGATGGAAGGGTAGAGAGAGAAGCTCGTCATCTTCTTCCTCTTCACAACTGTGGCAAAACCTCTTCCTCCATGCTTCCCACCATGATATCTTCTTCTTTTTCTATTAATTCTTTGAAGGAAAATGTTGGACTTTTCATGCTCTTGCTTCTCATGGTTTTTGTTTTTGAAGAAGAGGTTGTTGGGTGATGAAGGTTGCTTGAACCCATTATCCCTCTTCACATTTATTATCCCCTATGTCTTGGGCTTTCCACTAATGTAATTGGTTTTTCTGGAAGTTGATCCTTGCCTAAAATTGATTTTGGAAAAGTAGCTTTTTGGCAAAGTGGCTTTGTTAAAGTTGTTCCTAAAGGTTAGGTTTGAAAAACCCCTCAATCAATTTCTGAAAAAATTGTATTTTAGGAAAACTGATTATTTTGAGAAGTGATTTTGAAGATTCTAGCTTTGGTTTCACCATAGGTTTTGCAAGCACTTGAGTGTGTACAACTTGGTTTTGAAGAAAAGCTTGGTCTTGATGTGATTTTTGACATAGCCGAGAGTTGTTGTTGTGGGTACTGGGAAGAAATGTATTTTTGGGCTTGTGTGGCCCTGGTATTATTGTATCTCTTTCGGTTATCAAAATTTCCCCGCCGATTTCATGTTATTCCGAGTTTTGTAGCTCAAGTTATGTTCGTTTTAGTGAGCAAAGGTCATGCTGCCTGGGAGCATGACCTGCAGCCCTTGTTTGTTTTCCCCTTATTTTTGTGCTTTGATTTTGGACTTAAAAATATACAGGGGTTTATGGTACATGTTTGTGATCATGGGATAAAAATTTTGGAATTTTCCGAGTGGGTTTGATGTATTTAAAAATCCGTCCAAGTAACTAGACAAATTATGATTTATTGAACAAAGTGTTTTGGTTGAGGATTTTAGCGTAAGAGGTCGATTTTGATTCTAGAAGGTTTTTCCTTGTTCATAATTGTTTAAGTGTTCGAGAATCTCGATGATTGTCTAAGGAATTGGATTTAAAATCCGAGAAGACAATGAGGGGGTAAATAGGATTTTCGAGCTAGTTCCATGGTTTTCGATAAGTATCGCAAGTCTCAATGAATGTCTAGGAATAGGGATCTGAAACCCTAAGAGACAATGAGAGACTCAATGTGTTTATGTTCTTGTGTTTTGGGCTAAGCTTGATGAGTCATGAGTTTCCTTAAAGCTCGATCTTGAGTTGTAAAGTCTTGAGGTATGAAAGCTTGTTATTGGGCATAAGAGTTTTCAGAGAGCTTGCCAAGTTTTGAAGTTCTATAGTTAGACATTTTGGAGGAAAACTTAAAGTATTTTAACGCTTTGGTCGTGTGCTTCGTGTGGTTTTTAAAGGTTTTCCCTAAGTGTCAAAGCTTGCTTGACTCATTGGATGAGTTGTAACTCATAATCCCTAAGCCTAAGTTCCTAAGGGCTAGTGACCACCCTTAAACTTTGGCTAAAGAGTAAAGTTTAGATGGAAGGGTACTAAGCTAGGTAGTGTGTTTTGAAGGTTCGGGAACATGGGAACCTCTAGGATAAACACGGAATGCGGGAGCGTACGAGCACGGAGTATAGAAAGGAAAGCGCCTGCGGTAAGGTCACTTCGCTAGCTTAGTTAAGATATATTAATGCATGGAGCTGAAGGCATCAAAAAGAGAAAAGAGAAAAAGATCTAAGGGGGAGAGAAGAGAAAAAATACTTGGGAGAAGTCTTGTAGAATACTTGGGAGAAGTCTCAGAGAATACTTTGGAGAAGTTCTGGAGAATACTAGTTGGGAGAAGTCCTGTCGAATACTTGGGAGAAGTCCTGTTGAATACTTGTACTGTTTAGTTGAATAGTGGAAAATCTTGGTTAAGCCAAGGACTAGACGTAGCCCTATCGTTTAAGGGGGTGAACCAGGATAAATCTTGTGTATGTTGTTTTACTGCTTGCATCGTCTACACATTTACTTCTTGCACCGTCTACATATTCACACGTCTTATTTTCGCTGCATTAACTATTTTATCCTATCGTTTACTCTCTGTTTATTTTCCGCTGCCTACCATTTACGAAAATCTTTTTGAAAAATAATAATTTTTTTTGAAAACTAAGTTTTATAAGGACACAGTTCAAACCCCCCTTTCTTGTGTCATTTCTTTATTTATCAATTGGTATCAGAGCTTTGGCTCTGAGAGACTAACACTTTAACAAGTGTAGAGAAAAGATCCATGGAGGGCAACACATTTCCAACTGGCTCAGCCACAAACAGGCCACCATTCTTCGATGGTAAAAACTATTCATATTGGAAGAATCATATGCAGATGTTCATAGAGTCCACAAGTTACAAACTGTGTGACATCGTTGAACAAGGGAACTACGCGCCCAGAAACAATGCAGGTGAAATCATTCCTAAGGCGCAATGGATCGATGAACAACCTGTGGAGAATCAATTAAACTCCGAAGCAAAGCTATTCCTCACATGTGCTCTGAGCAAGGCTGAACATGACAAAATAGACAACCTTGATACAGCTAGGGAGATAGGGGACACTCTTGCCATGGCACATGAAGGAACCTCCAATGTGGAGCATACAAGAATAAATGCTGAAGAATCATTCCTTGCCTTCATGGCTTCAGTACATGAATCAGACGATGAGGAAGATCAGGCAACACCCGAAATTCGTGAAGAAGAATATAATGATTTACTTGATTTTTCCCATACTTTATCTTCAAGGTATAGTAGCTTAAAGAAAAAGTTTGCAAAACTTTAAAAAGAGCTAGATGCTTCTAAACAGGAAAACGTTTTACTAGCCAAAGAGAACAAAGTTTTGAAAGAACAAGATTCTTCTGAGGAAGTCAATGTCCTCAAAGAAAGAGTTAAAGCTTTAATTAAAAATCTTTCATCTTTTACAAATGGTTATGACAACTTAGTGAGACTAAGTGGAAACAACAGAAAAATGTTTGATAAAAGCGGGTTAGGATATGATAGCAATAATTACAATTCTACATCATCTAATAATGCAATGTCCAACACGTCTTGTGTATTGTCTATTGCTATATAGACTAACACTGTATCGTCTGATATTAAATTTGTATCGTCTGCATCTGTATCGTCTAAACCTGTGACGTTTATGGTAAAATATAAACTTAAGCAGACAGTTGAAAGGACTTCTTATGATAAGAAGATTCCCCCCAGAGCCTCTACTAACAAATCAGGACCCAAGAATATTTGGGTACCAAAGACCATGATTATTGCTATTGCAGATCTATTTAACAGGGAAAAGCAGAAGCCAACAATGATACCTGGATAGTGGATGCATGCAGCACGTGACAGAAAGAAGGTCCATGTTCCCAAAGATCTGTGCTGAAGAAGACGGAGGCACAATTACCTATGATGGTAACCAAAAAGGTTCTCATCATAGGTGAAGGAGATGTGGCTCAGAGACAAAGGATTATTTCTTGGATATTCTCCTCACTCAAAAGCTTACAAAGTCTACAACTCCAGAACCTTGGTGGTGGAAGAATATATCAACGTAAAGTTTGATGATCATAGCCCAAATGAAGATCTAATCAACCTCAAAGACGAACTCTCAAATTTGGACCTAAATGGAAAATCTGAAGGTCCATCGTCCAACAAAGATCAACCGTCCAATGGTCATCTATTGTCTAAGTAATCCGCATCGTTCAACGATCATCTATCGTCTAAGCAATCCGCATCGTCCAACAATCATCCATCATCTAAAGAAGATGACGTGCCATCGTCCAACCCTACAACATCCGATCATGTCATGACATCGAGTGGAATTTCTCTTCCAAGGGATTGGAGATTTAGGCCAGTTGTAAGACCCTCAATTACTTGTAATTTAACTTTGGTCCTTCAATTTCTTATAATTGCATTTTGGTCCCTCGAATTCTTGTAATTGTATTTTGGTCCCTTGAGTTTTAATAATTAAATTATAGTCCTTGGACTATTCAGATTTGAATCAGCCTAAATGAGCTCTTAATGGTGTGTGAATTCAGTTTTTAATTGAGAATGATGGGCGTTGATGAGACTTAATGGCTTTGTCATGGGGTTTAATGGGTTTGATGGAGAATAATGCTGAGTTATTGAGTGTTGGTCGACCCCTTTCTCTCCCTTGGTACTGTAAATTCAGACCACTCTATTTTGGTGGTTTTCTCTTTGCTTTTCCTTCACACCTAAATTTCTAAACCTAATTCCAAGTGCTGAAACTTGTTGAGTCTTGTGCTGCTGCTGCTGCCTCTCCTTCTTCTCCAATCCTCTCCAAGAGTGCTTGGTGTTGGTCCATTGGTAGGTTGTTCAAACTCTTCCAACTTCTGAATTCTTTTGTGTTCAATTCCTTTCTCTCTTCCTAGGGTTCTAACTTGGTATGTTTTCAGCACATTCTTCCTCAACCTACTCAAGTTCTCTCTACACATTTGAAGGACAAGGGTTGTGTTTCACTCCTTCTTGATCAAATAAGCCAAGCAAGGTTGGTCTCGTTCATTGTTCTTTTGCTAGAACCTTTGTTATCTTCCTTTTTAAATAATCTTGAGTTTTAGAAACCCTTGTGTTTTTTAGAGAGAATTGTCCTTTAATTGATTATATATTTTTTTGGCCAATGCGAGAACCTTGATTTTGAAGAAGTAGGGTTTAAAGTGAGTTTTTCCATGAAAAATATTTTTTATGAGATCTCTGGCCGAGAGCCAGCGCACGGGCACTGGCCTCCCAACGCATGGGCGCTGAGCCCCTGACAACCTATTTTGTTGTTTTGTTTTAAATATATTAAAATCCTTTTGACGTTGATTTCCACCCTTCCAATGGTTTTTGATTTTTTTATATACATGTGTTTTATCTTGCAAGGTCGGAGATCAAGTGCATGCAACCCGTTTGACGGTAAGGGTAACTCGTTGTAGGAATTGTCTTAACGGTTTGTGATGTATTGTTGGTTTGGTTTTGAGAATTCTGATTGTGCTTTGCCTATGGAATTATTTTATACATATGTTGATGCTGAAACATGATATATATGAGTTATATGTTGTTGAGGCTTTGGTGAAAAGAATTGAGTTTTATTGGTATAACATGTTGATATTAATTCCTATGATGAAATGACTATATTTGCATGTGATGATACTATGACTAAGAGGAGGTGTGGACTGTTGGTTCATGATGTGATAATTATTTCATCATAGCATATGCAGTATATATATGATGTTTAAGGTTGATGTGACGACACTTTGTCCGTGGGATCAACCAAGGGCGATGTGGTGGATCGTTGTCTCACGTGATCGTCCTTCCCTTGTTTGGGTGAATTTTGGCCATATTTATGCATATGGCTATTGTGGACTAACAATAATGGTTGTGACATTTTAAATTGATAACTTATGAAAATTTTATTTCTGTTATTACTATAATTTCTTGATTATACTGCTGTTTATAAATTGTTGTTTGTTGTATCACAATTTCTATTAATTATTCTTGTCTTTAGAATTAACCCTTTATGTTTGTTGTTTGTTGATTGGGCGCTTAACGCCATAGACAATCAGGGCGAGGATGTGCATGAAGGATGAATTTGATGCAAGGGTAAAATGGTGCATGAAGGTCTAGAAGAATCAGGGAATCTTGAAGAAATTATTCGCTATTTTATTTCCCCTTTCTTTGAACAATTAGCACTTGTGGTGCAAACTTATTATTCTTATTAACCTCTTGTTTCCTTTGATGTTTAATTATTATTGTAAATATTGGGAGACGTTCGGTTTTGGAAACTTGAGATGTTTTGAGAGGTTTTGAAGAAATATTTCTGCTTATTTACTATATGACCCCTGACCATAAATTGGGGCGTTCAATTTGTGGTATTAGAGCGATGGTTAAGATAGGCAAAGTTGTTGGGTAGTGCTTTGCATTTTGAAATTGATTGATGGGGTGTCAATCGGAAGAAGAATAGTGTGAATTAATTGTTTATTTATACTATTTGTTTGAGATTGTTCCCTGAGTGGACGATCTAATTGTATGTACTTTGATGGAGGCAACTTGAGAACTCGAGGATCACTGAAGCCGCTTGAGGACATTGTCTGCTACAAGTGTAATTAGAAGGGATGTTATGCTAACAACTGTGCTGAGAAGTCCATTGTTTGTTGGAACTGTCAGAAGCCAGGGCATACTATTAGAGATTGCTGGGTTCCGAAATCCGAGGGTGCTATTAATGTTGTTCGAGGGAAGTTCCCTGCCGCTCATAGTAGAGTTTATAACATTACTGGAGTGGCAGCTGATGATGTTGATGGACTGATAAAGGATCGTTGCGATATTGAGGGTATACCTCTAACTGTACTTTTTGATTTGGGTGCTACTCACTCCTTTATTTCTGTTGATTGTGTGAAAAAGTTATGTTTGATTGTGTTAGAGTTACAGTTCGACTTGGTGGTATCTACCCCTACTGCCAAAAGTTTGACTGCAACCTCTGTTTCCTCGAATCGTCCTTTGATGATCCGGGACAGGAAGTTCATTGCGAACTTAATCTGCTTACCCCTTAAGCACTTGGACGTGATCATAGGCATGGATTGGCTCTCTCATCACCATGTTCTACTGGATTGCGCCAATAAGGAGGTAATGGTTCTTGATTTGATGATGTCTGAGATCTTGGACTCTTATCTTTCAAAGTCCTCCCTGAGAAGAAGAGCTTCGAAGGTTTTGTTAGTAGCTAGCATCGGAGGTTCGTCGGCAGATGGCGTACAAAGCATCCCTATTGTTCGTGACTTTGAAAATGTACTTTCGAAAGATGTGCCAGGAATACCCCCAGCTCGTGATACAGAGTTCTCGATCGATTTGGTTCCTGGAACCGGACCGATTTCTATTGCACCATACCGGATGGCACCAGCAGAGTTGGCGGAGCTGAAGAGTCAGATAGACGATCTCATGGCGAAGGGTTTCATTCGACCTATTGTTTCTCCATGGGGAGCACCTGTATTACTCATGAAGAAGAAAGATGGCAGATCACGACTTTGCATGGACTATAGGCAGCTGAATAAGGTGACAGTGAAGAATTGTTATCCTTTGCATAGGATTGACGATTTGATGGACCAGGATCGGGGAGAGGCTATCTTCTCGAAGATCGACTTGAGATCTGGGTTTTACAAGATTCGGGTCAAGGAGGCGGATATCCAGAAGACTACTTTTCGTACTCGCTATGGACACTACGAGTATTTAGTGATGCCATTTGTGGTTACGAATGCGCCGGCAGTATTCATGGATTACATGAATAGAATATTTAATCCTTTCCTTGACAAGTCAGTGACTGTGTTTTTGATGACTTGTGCTCTTGTTAATTTTGTGTGTAGTTTTATAACTTTTCTTGAAAGGTTCATGGTCATATTTATTGACGACATCTTGATCTACTCGAGGAGTTGTGAGGAGCACGACGAGCATTTGCTTCAGGTGTTGTCATTTCTACGTGACAAGACCCTCTTTGCGAACTTAGCTAAGTGTGAGTTCTGGCTTGAAGAGGTGAAGTTCTTGGGACATGTTATTTCTAAGGAAGGAATTGGAGATGATCCGAGCAAGGTGGATGCAATGAGGAAGTGGGTGCAGCCGAAGACTGCGACTAATATCAAGAGTTTCTTGGGTTTAGCTGGATATTACTGGAGATTCATCGAAGGTTTTGCAAATACAGCAGGACCTTTGATGAAGCTTGTCGCAACCGGGGTTGCGGCTGGGACGGCGCAAAAAACAAATTAATAATCAGCTAGAGTCGCCACTAACGTTTTTAAGAGGAAAACGCTAGAAAACCTAAAAAGAAAATAAAACGGCCTACGAAACCTAAAACTCTAGGTTCGGGAGTCGGTTACGCGTAGGGAAGGTGTTAGCACCCCACAGAGCCCGTCAAAGACGGTACCCAAGATTGATTGTGCAAAAAGAAATTATTAATAGACTCATTATTTACAAAGAAAAAAAAGATATTTGTTATTTTTTTGGGATTTATTATTTAAAAAGAAAAGAAAATAAGATTATTTACAAAACAAAAATATTTATTTTATTTTATTTAGCCTGATAGGTGTGAACCTAGTCCTACGTACTTCCCTCAAATGGAAGATCAAGGCCACGTAGTTCTGAAGGTTTAAAGTGATTTTTAATGTTTTTTGTAATTTTAAAAAGGTTTATATATTTATTTTTTTGGAATTTTTTGTAATTTAAAAAATGGGTGCCCGGCGGGGAGTTGCCCGTTCTAAAAGTGATTAAGGTGATTTCAAGAAAAATATGGTGATTTAAAAAAAGGGTGCCTGGCGGGGAGTTGCCCGTTCTAAAAGTGATTAATGTGATTTAAACAAAAAATATGGTGATTTAAAAAAAGGGGTGTCTGGCGGGGAGTTGCCCGTTCTAAAAGTGATTAATGTGATTTAAAGAAAAATATGGTGATTTAAAAAAAGGGGTGCCTGGCAGGGAGTTGCCCGGTCCTACGTATCTCCAAAGAGAAATCAAGGCTACGTAGTTCTTAAAGGTGATTAAAGTGATTTTAAAAAGGGTGCCTGGCGGGGAGTTGCCCGGTCCTACGTATCTCCGAAGAGAAATCAAGGCTACGTAGTTCTTAAAGGTGATTAAAGTGATTTTAAAAAGGGTGTCTGGCGGGGAGTTGTCCGGTCCTACGTATCTCCGAAGAGAAATCAAGGCTACGTAGTTCTTAAAGGTGGTTAAGGTTTAAATTGATTTTTTTAATGTTTTTGTTTTTCTTTTTTTTTTGAAAAGATTTTTTATTTCATTTTTAGAGTTTTTTTATTGGGTTGAGAAACAGAAACAGAAACGGAAAAGGAAAAACAGAAACAGGGAAAACAGGGAAAACAGAAACAGAAACAGAGAAATATCAGAAACAGGATGCAGAAAATAGAAAATAGAAACAAAAGAACAGAATAGAAACAAAAAAAGAAAATAATGCAGAAACAGAAAAAAGAGAAACAGAATAATACAGAAACAGAAAAAAAGAAACGAAAAAGAAAAGAAAAGAAACGGAACAGCAGTGAAGGGCCTGGAGATGATGGAGCGGCGGCGGCCAAGGAAGTGAGGAGGAGCGACAGCACCAGCCAAGGGGAGGAGCAGCGGTGCGGTGGCTGGAAGGAGGAAGTGCGTGGTGCTGGAAGTGGTGCCACGTGAGGGAGAGGAACGGTGGTGGTCGTGGTACGAGGGAAGGGGAGCGACGGTGGTTGTGGTGTGGGGAAGAGGTAGCGGCGCTGGGTGAAGGTAGGTGGTTTGGCCGCGACGGCTGTTGAAGGAGTGGGAGGTGGCGGCGGCTTGAAAGAGAGGGAAGGTTGGTGGATGGCGGCGGCCAAGGAAATGGAGGTGCCGGCGGAGATGATGGGGGTTTGAGGGGCGGCTAGGGTTTGAGAGAGTAGAGAGAGGGGGATGGAGGCTGGTTGTGTGTGGTGGAGAGGGAGATTAGGGTTTTTTGGAGTGGAAAGGAAAAAAGAAAAAAAGGTGCAGTTTTTTTGTTTTTTTTTGTTTTTCTGGAGTGTGGAGGCTAGTGAATGGTGGGTGGTTAGGGTTAGTGAGAGTAGGCTTTATATAGGGGAGAGTTAGGGTTAGTGAGAAGGGGAAAATGATAGAAATACCCCTGGGGTTTGTTTTGGGCCGGTTTGGCCCATTTTTTTTTTATTTTTTTTATTTTTTTTTGAGAAACTAAAGTAATTAAAAAAACAAACTCAATTAATCTAAACGCCCTATTTTTTTATATTTTCACTAACTACATAGCTAACTATTTTTATTTTTATTTTTAATAAAATGAAACACAATAAAAGAAAGAAATAAAAGACACGGACAAAATTGGGTGCTGACAGCAGCCCCCATTTGCTTGACTTTCGGTGAGAAAGTTAAAGCAAATTCAAAAGCAGCCAATTTTGGCCACACAAACAAAAGAAGAATAACAAAGATGCCAGATCCGGAGCCCATCAACGGGTGGATCAAAAATCATGAGATAACTGAAAGAGTGCAGGGGTTGGATACCCTGAAAAAGTGCAGGGGTTGGTTACCCTGAAAAAGTGCAGGGGTTGGCTACCCTGAAATAGTGCAGGGGTTGGTTACCCTGAAATAGTGCAAGGGTTGGTTACCCTGAAAGTGTGCAGGGGTTGGTTACCCTGAAAGTGTGTAGGGGTTGGTTACCCTAAAAGAGCCTAGAGGTTGGTTACCCTAAAAGTGTGTAGGGGTTGGTTACCCTAAAAGAGCCTAGGGCTTGGTTACCCTAGAAGAGAAAACTTGGCGTCACAATACCAAGTGGGCGTCACAATACCCTTAAAGAGAAAGAAACTAGGCGTCACAATACCCTGAAAAAGAAAATATGAGAGTAGATAGCGATTTATTCTTTCTCTTTCCTTCAAATGGAAATAATCACTGCAACAAGGAAGACTACTTTCGAAGGCCCCATCGTCTAAGGAAAGACGTCAGAAACGAAGAAGACAAATGCATTAAATGCAAAGCAAAGAGTCGTTGATGAACGGTCAAATTGAATCATGTGCATCACACAAGCTTCACTACAAACTCTTCAGAAACTCAAATTTTAAGTGAAGATATAAATGGAGGACTTGAAGATTTTAGAACATAGAACTGAATGCAGAATATAGCGAAGAGAACATAATACATAGAACACCGAACACAAGTGTCAACAACAGAACATCGTTCAAGCTTACAACACAACCTCTGGTTTTCAAATAACTCAAGTGTCAAATTCTCTAGAGTGAAAATATTCTAAGTGTGAGAAAATCATAAGTGTCAAACACAATCAAGCTTTCACACCCAAACAAAGAACCTATCGTCTGATCATTTATGTTTCACTAAACTCAAGTATATTCCTAAGAGTCATATCCTCTACCAAAAATACTTAGAGTTAGTTGTGCCTAAATCTGTCTACCTCACTCTTTCTAAAGAGACTTTGTAGAAGAGATAATTCTTGTAAAAGAATCAAGGAGAATTCTTGTATAACACTTAGGAGAAGTCCTGGAGAATACTTGGGAGAAGTCCTGGAGTATACTTGTTGGGAGAAGTCATGTCGATTACTTGGGAGAAGTCTTGTTGAATACTTGTACTGTTCAGTTGAATAGTGGAAAATCTTGGTTAAGCCAAGGACTGGACGTAGCCCTATCGTTTAAGGTGGTGAACCAGGATAAATCTTGTGTGTGTTGTTTTACTACTTGCATCATCTACACATTTACTTCTTGCACCGTCTACACATTCACACATCTTATTTCCACTACATTAACTATTTTATCCTATCGTTTTCTCTCTGTTTATTTTCCGCTGCCTACCGTTTATGAAAAGCTTTTTGAAAACTAATAATTGTTTTTTAAAACTAAGTTTTATAAGGACACAATTCAAACCCCCTCTTTCTTGTGTCATTTCTTTATTTATCAATGTTGAATTAGATTGTTTGATGACTACATGTCTATGAATGGAAATTTGTTTGTTAGAGATTATTGCTTGTAAATCGTGAGATTGATTTACTTGATCACTGAGTGACATTGAACATGGATTGAATGTGTGATTGTAATGTTGTGTGGACCTTAGCAATAACATGTGATAATATGAGTACTCGTTGATATACTGTATTGATATGCAAAGCATGCTTGAATGTGATAACGTGTGAAATGTTAAATGATGATGAGCATGATGATATATTGTAGTATGAGTTCTTTGAGACATGTGGAGAACTGCCTTTGATAGTAATCAAGGAAAGTTGTTGGTATGTGAGACCAAGTGACATGAAAAGAGATGGTGTAAGACGGGTACGTCCCGCATCGGTAAGTAACTCAAATTCGCACGAAGTGCGCTTTCGTTTATATTTGAGTTTTTATGTTGAGACACATTTCTAGGAATGACATGACATCTCATGCATACATGGGCAGGCCAATGAGGTTGGTAAAAACTGATGGCGACTACGGGTCCTATGACTTAGGGTGTTTAGCCTAATCAAAAGTCTAGGGTGACTTTGGGTCGTGACCTGGGGTAGTGGCAGCTTTCGGGGTTGATGGATTGTATTCCACCGACTAGATAACCGAAGCATCCTGTCCCGCCTACCCTATGAGGGATTGGCGTTATATTCGGATACTAGTCACACTCAGTGACACATGTGTGTTGGCATAACACAAGCATGAACATTGCATCTTGATTGTTCATGCGAGTGTGATGATGTTTGTCGTAGGGTGATGGTTGGTATATAATGTTTTTTATCATGTGATAAGGTTGGTTGTCTGTTAATTCAAGGATTATCACTGCTATGTACCTAGATGTATATATATACTGTGATTTTTTTATTCCTGAAGTTGACCCTTACACTTTGTTTGTTGTTTGTGTTTGGGCAACCTGTCGACAGTTGCAAAAATGGTAGGGGAGGAGCATACGGCGAATGCGGAACCAGAGGAGAGTACGTGGGAGTCGAACGGAAGATGTAGTACTTAGCTTAGATGTAGGTAGTGGAGTACAGTGTCTGTAATTTTGTATGATTAGGGACATGGTAGGTTCCAGGGCTCTATGTCTTTATGTGGTCACCCGGCCTGGGATCATATGAGGCATACCGGGGTAGGAGAATCTTGTTTTCGGAACTTTGGCAGTATGTCTTGAATAGAGTAATGAGTTAGGGTTTTGTAAAACTTTCTCAATGCTGGCCACTTGCCTATGCCATGTATATGGATATTTTCCAGAACAAGGTATTATATATGTAATGCATGTTGTCGTTAGCATGTTTCGAATAAGAAAAAAAGTACTACCCTTTTTCATGTCTTATAAATTAATAAACATGTTTAATTTACTATCGGAGTCACTACTTTGAGGCCCCCTGAAAAATGGGGTGTTACAAAGTGCACTGTAGTTCCAACAACTATTTTTTGGATACTCGAGTTACTAGACATTTGTACTTGAGTCTTATTAGCTTGAACGTAGCTTGCTTCAGTGATTCAGCTTCCATTATCTTCTCGATGTCACTTGAATCCTTCGACCGTATGTTTTGAGCTGAGACCCGTTGAGGTAGGTTGGATGTGATGCTGGAGAGAGAAACATCAGCGAGAGTACGATACAACAATGAAAGTGGTTTACTTGATTGAGGCATTGAATGCATCCACTTGAGAGAGAAAAGGGCAATGTTGGAAAAGGTTCCCATCCTTTTGCACTTCGTACTTGCCCTGATTTCTAGTAGATTTCATCCTTCGGCCCTCGGCGACCGCCTACGAATGTAGACACTAGGCGTTGGTGTGAATACCATGGCATTATGGTTCACGACACAAACGATTGTGTCACTTTACAGAGAGAGGTGGAGCGGTTGGTAAGGGCAGGATACTTGGGCCAGTATGTTAGACAAGCGGCCACTCAGCATGTTGATCGTCAAGGGCGAGTCAACAAAGATAATGATTTAGAAGACCCAGATGACGCAGCGACAGTGGGCGATCCTACGGGAACTGGCAATTGTATTTCGGGGGGCTTTCATGATGAAACAATGGCGGGACGTAAGAAGTATGTTCGCGAGGCACATGCCAGGGTGCACTCCATCCATGAGGAAGAATTTGGCTTTGACCATCTAGACATTGTGTTTACTAGCAGAGATTTTAAAGGGGTATTGCCGCATAAGGGAGATCCCATTGTGGTTCAGCTGATAATAAGCAATTACGATGTAAGGCATGTAATTCTTGATCAAGGAAGCTCAGCTGACATAATATATGGCGAGGCATTTGAGAAGATGGGTTTGAAAGAGGAAGCGCTATTGCCGTACACTGGAACCCTCATAGGGTTTACTGGCGAGCATGTAGTCCCAAGGGGTTGCGTGGAAGTAAAAACCATCTTTGGGTCTGAAGGATCCACCAAGGCAGTCACAGTTAAGTACATTGTGCTCGCCTGCAAGTCATCCTATAATGTTCTGATAGGACGTGATACTCTCAATAAGGTCTGTGCAGTCATATCTACCAAGCATTTGAAAGTAAAGTACCCATTAGCCAATGGGCGGATAGGAACGATGGAAGTTGATCAAATCAGGGCGTGTGAGTGTTACAGCGAGAGTGTTTCCAGTTACCGGAAAAAGAACGCTAAAGTTGAACACCGGTGTTATGAAATCAGTGAAGGTGGTGCACTTGACCCAAGAATTGAGGTACCAGGGGCTCGCCCAAGGCCTATTGAAGAGACAAAGATGATAAAGGTGGGGGAAAGGATGTTGAAGGTAGTGATGACAGGATAATATATGATGTTTTTAGGTTGTTTTTAGTCTTTTTATTTTATTATTTTTGAGTCACATATAGGATTTTTAGTATTTTTACATAGATTTTATATTTATTTTGCATTCTGCATATAGAGTAGCTTTTATTTGTTTTTCTAACTTTATTTATATTTTTAGGAATTTTTATAGCTATTTTATATTTTAGGAAAAGCTGGTATAGTTATCATTTTTGTCCAGGGACCGATTTGTAAAGTTTCAGGAATTAAAGGATCAAAGTGTAAAGGTTCAAGAGTGGAGGATGAAAAGTGAAGTTTGAAGGAGTCAAAGGGCCAGAATTGAAGTTCTAACAAAGAGAGGACTTGAAGTGAATTAAAGAATGTGAAACAACCCTCTTTGATTTGAGCACATGTAAAATAAGGTTTGAAGGATTAATGGTGGAAGGAAGGAGTTTCAGAACTTATTAGGGGCTGAATGAGCCTAATTAAGCCAATCAATTCCCCCATTGAAGAAGAAAGGAATCCAAGAAAAAGCTGCCAGTGTTCGTCCCAGCGCTGCAGCGTTGGAAGACCCAACGCTCAAGCGCTGGACCTCTGACTAGGATGTGAGTCAGAGGTTGCACCCAGCGCTGCAGCGTTGGAAGCCAGCGCTCAAGCGCTGGGCCTATTTCTGCACGTTGGATTTTAATGCTTCCCAGCGCCCAAGCGTTGGGAATGCCAGCGCCCAAGCGCTGGAAGGCTGATTTTTGCTATAAATAGGGAGCTTTTCTTCACTTGTAAGACACACCTATTCAGAATACAACAAGTGTTCTTCTTTCCTCCTTAAAGATCATTGTTCCTAGGAATTGTGGGAAGCCATATTTGAGCTCCTATCCAGGGTAATTCAATGTCTCTTTTAGCCATGCTTGGCTAATTCTTTTTTAAGTTTCTTGGGTTGTATTAGTTTATAAATTTATGTTTTAGTTTTGTTTCTACCTTTCTAAATTTTATTTCCAGTTCTTGTTTTAATTCCTTGCTCATATTGTTATCTTGCTGTACACAAGAAGTTTTTCTTATTACTTATACGAATGAGAATTGGTAAGTAGTAAGGGACCTAGGATTAAAAAAGGCTATAAGTATATTTCGCTAAGAGATTAGGAAAGACGTAGCTTTGTGTTGGCCGGAAGTCTATCTTCATCTTCTTCTTTAGTTAACTAGATTGCAAGAAATTGGGTTTAGTAATTAAAAAGAAAGTTCTACAATGTGTAAGAGATTAACTTGTAGATATAATAGGCTATAGCACCTTGAACTTGGATTTATAATTTAGAAATTAAGTAGATACTTGCTAGCATATTTTATATTCTATGTCAATCAACCCAAGGACTTAATTCTCATCATATTTATCACATCTTTATTTTATGTTATTATTCTTACTTGCTCTAAAAAACCAACAACATCTATCATTTTATTTTTCTGTTTAAAGTACTAAATATTATAGTAATAAGAACACCTATCCCTGTGGGTTCGATCTTTTTATATTACGCGATAGTCAATCGTACACTTGCGATTTGGGTATCAGGTAGGAACGCAGTTATCCCCTACCCAAGAGGACCGTTTAACCTGCCTATTGGCGGATAACTTGGACTTATTCGCTTGGACACTCAAAGACGTTTCCGGTATTAGCCCAAGCGTAATTTGTCATAAGCTAGCGATTAGGGCGGATGCTAAGCCGGTCGCACAGGTTAGAAGAAAAATGGGGGAGGAGCGGAACAAGGCGGTCAACGTGGAAACCACTAAGCTACTGGAAGAAAAATTCATAAGAGAAGTCAAGTACCCAACTTGGTATATGCATATATAAAAAGTAAATAGCTGGAAAACATTGAAAAAGTTTGCGGAGAAAACTTACCCATATTTTAATGAAGTAAATCCTGATAATTTAGCAGATGTGTTCAAAGCTTATCTCCAGATTTGCACCATGGGAACACCATGTTTTCCTTCAAGTTCAGTAAGCGCATTTTCATATTTCTCCCTTTGATTTCCTACAACTGAAGGGTCTACCTTGTAGAAAATGGGTATTACAATTTGTCCATATTTCTCTTTGCACTCAAGTATTTTCACAAGTTCTTCCAAACACCAATGTGAATAAGCATAGTTTTCTGAGAATATGATCAATGAAATGAATGATCCTTCAATTTCTTCAACAAGTGATGGCCATATAGAACGTCCTCTCTCAAGTTTATCATCCACGAAAGGGTGTATATGCTTTCCAGTAAAAGCCTTGTTAGAATCAAATAATTAAATGAATTATTATATTTTGATAATTAACAATTTCTTTAATATCTAATGACGTCAAAGATGAATTTCCTAACATAGTGAAAATTATCATGTACAGGAATAACCATCTCTGAAAGGAATGAATAAACATCATAGCCTTATCAAGAGAATCAGTCCACCAGAAGAGTTCGTCCGCTCACCTCGAAGGAAACAATGTCAAAGTTATACGAGGAAAGCATTCTCATATAAGACAGTCCGATGGCGCAAGAAAGGAAGACATTCAAGTACAAGATTTTCCCGCATACTCAAGAGAGATAAATCAACAGCTTCAAATGACCAGCATCTTCTCTCACGGTTACTAGATGGAAATCTGCACACCCAAATCAAGCCTACTTGAGGCAGCTGAATCAGTTCGCTACCTGAATCTACAAAGATCAAATGGGAAGACTGTTTTGTTTAAAGGTGAAAGAGCATAACAACCTTGAAGAAACACCTTCTGCCTCGAAGCCTCTCTAGCATCATATAAAGGAGTTGTGGATCAACTCTCTCAGATGGAGAACATTAGTGAAAAACGAATAGAAAGAAAGGATTCAGTTCTCTAAGACAACAATGATCTGTTCCTTAAAGAAGAACTGACTGAAGGAAATTCGTTTGCCAATGCAAGCCACTCAATGACGGAATTTCAAGCATTCAATGGAGACTGCGTCTGCCAAAACTCTATGGAAGAATCCGTCCGCCCAAGTATAAATTGTGCCAAAGGTGCAACGATCAATAAGTGTGTCTTTCGAGGATATCAAGTCAACAGAAGCATTGAAGAAATTATTCTCCCTTTCTTGAATAATTACTTCTTTCCTCGTCTGCACATTTATCAAAGTTCTGGCAATCACAGAAAGAAAGATAGGACATAATTAATCCAATACTTCTTGGTCCCACTACTTCTCTGCTTTTCCTCAAATCAAGCTGACATCGCGAAATCAACGGAAAGAATCTCTGAGCATCGTACACTCTTAACGGTCGAAAT
Source organism: Acmispon strigosus (assembly GCA_030819835.1). Lineage (NCBI taxonomy): Eukaryota > Viridiplantae > Streptophyta > Magnoliopsida > Fabales > Fabaceae > Acmispon > Acmispon strigosus. Next base: position 12,309,225 of record JAUAMA010000004.1, on the reverse strand, counting down.
TCAAAAATCTGACCAAGGCACGTGATGAGATTTAGCTGTCAAGCACTGGGGTAAAATGGTCAAAACAGTCTCCACCGCTGGATCTTCACACATTATATACAGAGAAACTAGCTCAAAGCTACTCGCTCAGCATGGAGCCAGACGACATCAACCCAGACGAACTGATGATTTCCAGATCATATCTTACGCTTGCAGAGAAACCTCAGATCGTTACTTACGCCTGCTGAGAGATGCAGAACTAGCCGTTATGTGCTTCCCGGAGAGGACGAAGCACTACGGGCAGGTTTTCACTCCTGCTGAGGAGAATGAACAAATATCTTCAACTGAAGATATATATAGAGAACCCTGCTTCCATAGCAACTTGGCGACTAGAACTAAATTGTACACATCTCAATCTAGTTCGTCCAAAGACCAAGGCAACCTTGGTTTCAACTCAGGAAACTTCAAGTTATATCCCAACCTGAGTTGAGTTGCTTATGTGTGTGGAAACCTTATAGAGTTTAACTCTCAACATATACCACACACATAACTTAGAACAGAGATCAAGTTGCTTATGATCTCTCTGTTCTATAAGCTTCATTTCTTCTACCCACTCTTATCAAGAAGAGAATATTGTAGAAAAGAAAAACCCTGAAAAAGGTGTCAGGAGAAGTCCTGTATAATACTTGTAAGGAGAAGTCCTGATAATACTTGTAAGGAGGAGTCCTAACAATACTTGTAAGGAGAAGTCCTTCTAATACTTGATAGGAGAAGTCCTCAGAATACTTGTTGGGAGAAGTCCCTGATAATACTTGTACTATTTGTTGAAATAGTGAAAATCTTGGTGAAGCCAAGGACTGGACGTAGCCCTGTCGATTATGGGGGTGAACTAGGATAAAAACTATGTGTGCTTTACTTTCATGCTATATTGCTTCCTTGCTGCACATTCGTTCATCATTTCATAGATAAATTATTTTAATAACAAGTAACTAACTTTCAGAATCTATCAAATGAATTTAACGTATTCTTACTTATGTCATAGAATAATTTGTAATGAATATAAATGAATACTAATGGATGATTAGCATACAAATGTTTAGAAAAGAAATTTAAAAATGGGACACACAATTCAAACCCCCCCCTTTCTTGTGTGTTTCTTGCACCTTCAAGCCTTAGTCAAATGACTGAGAAAAGTGTCACGAATGTCCTCTCCACGAAAATTTACAAAAACATCATACTTTATTGGAGGAGTATTGTTTGACATTGGCTTTGCTGCATCACCCTTCAATTTGTCGAAATTAAAGTGTTATGCTCTTCATAAAAACTAAGAAGCTTCCATTATAACATAAATGAAATACATCAACAGTTGAAAATATTTACTAAATTATAAAAAAGGATAACTATGTTTTGTTCCATGACTTATACAGTACAATCTAAAATGATTTCTATAAAAAAATTCTATAATTTTTAGTCTCTGAAAAAACTTGTATGATTAAAAATATATCTTATGGCGTTATAAAACATTTTTGAAATATGTTTTACCCTGTTACCGACTCACGTGGCAATCCTAGTCAAATATAGGTGACCACGTGTAATTTTCACATCAATTTTAGTCATTCAAAATTCTCTTTCTTTAAATTTAATGTTTCTCTGTTTTCCCTTCTTCTTTATCTTCCTCTTCCTCCTCCCACAATATTTTTCTGGCAACCCCTCATCTCCCCCATATCTCTCCCTCCTCTCCAACAAACCCGATTTTTAAATAAAATAATTTTTCTCTCATACTTCAACTAGTTCATTATATATACTAATGAGTAGCTCGTGCCATTCACGAATATTTTTAAAATTTATATAATTAAATATTATTTTTAAGTGTCATCATACTAAAATTGAAATTGAAAAAACTTAATGAATATTTTTTGCAGCGACTTTATGAATTTTTAAGCTGTTCACATAAAAAAATTATTCGTAATATTTTAAAAAGAAGGTGGACCTTGGTCAAAACAATGTTGTTTCATAAACTTTTCAAATCTGAATGTATCACCAATGTTTAGAGCATGAAAATACAAAGCCGGTTTTAATGTAACATGTGAAAGAGAGATTTAGATCCTTTCAAGTGTTAAAAAATTCGAGAGTGTCAAATTTCATCTATCTCACCGTTAATTTAATTTCTTTAACTATTATATACACAAGTTAATGTTTATAGACACAATAGAGAACATTAAGAAATCCTAGAATAAAAATTATGTTTAAACCCAACACAAACAGAGAAATAACAACTGCAAATTGAATTAGAAAAATAAAATAAAAGATAAAACCATCATGATGTAAGAAAGCATCACAACAAATAGAAATAAATGAGGTTTAGAACAATCACCTGTGTGACAATTTGTTTCTTCTTAACTCTAAAATAGAGCAGTATGCAAGCAGTAATACATGCAACCATCACAACACATATTATTTGAGAAGCTCCAGATCGGGAAGAACATGCCATTGCCGTTGAATTCAAACAACTGCTCATCTTTCTTTAATTTGAATTGTCTCTACAATCTCAATCTTGTGAACAAGGTCTCGTCCTTGGACTCGGCTGAGGTTTTGATGAAGACAAACACATCATAAAAAGAAGAAAGACTTCAGAAAAGAAAAGGAATACTTCAAGAAGACTTCAAGAAAGAAAGGAACAAAAAGAAGAAAGACTTCAAGAAGACTTCAGAAAAGGAAGGAAGACTTCAAGAAGACTTCAAGAAAGAAATGAACAGAAAGAAGAAAGACTTCAAGAAGACTTCAAGAAGACTTCAAAAAAGAAAGACTTCAAGAACCGGCTCAGAACGTCAAGATAAATCTTCAAGGTTCTTGCTTTAAGTAAGTATTGTCAACTTAGTGTGCTATGCTTTATTCAGTTTAAATTGCACTCGAAGGCTCATAAAAGATCAACTAATTGAGTACGATATGTTCTCACAAGTAAAACTTGGTAGGAACACTCAATTAGGGCTTGAGATGGTTAAAACTGAGTTTCGGACTACCTGTAATCGATTACAGGTTGTGTGTAATCGATTACAGGAAGGCAGTAATCGATTACCACCTTAGTGTAATCGATTACACAGTTTGAATTTTGAAATCAAACTGCAACGGCTAGTGTAATCGATTACCAGGCTTCTGTAATCGATTACCAGGTCAACAGATGTGTTATTTCATGAACCATTGTGTCTCAAAATGTTTGGGAAAGGTTGTGTTGGTTTATGGACGACCTCTAGTTCCTATATAAAGTTCATAGACGCTCAGAAACATCAATGACTTGGTCTATAACTTTCATATTCATTAAAGTCATCATTCTGAGTTCATGTTCTCTCATTTTCATAAGAACACACATGTTGTTCATCTTTTGAGAAACTCAGAATAAAAGAGCCTTCATTGTAATTGCCTGGAGCATACAAACTAAGATCAATCCATCTTGTCTAAAGGATCGAATCAGCCATTGTAAAGGCATCTTCTTCTTCATCTCTTAAATCGGTTTGATTCATTCACCGTGGTTTTCGGTGGTTGTAAAAAGGTCCATCGTGGTGTTCGATGGTTGTGAAAAGGTTCTTTGAATCGGGTTTGATTCAAAGTCCGCCGTAGGATTCGGCGTTTGTGAAAATGTTCTTTGAATCGGGTTTGATTCAAAGTCCGCCGTAGGATTCGGCGTCTGTGAAAAGGTCCTTTGAATCGGGTTTGATTCAAAGTCCGCCGTAGGGTTCGTTGATAGTGGAAAAGGTCCTTTTAATCGGGTTTGATTCAAAGTCCACCGTAGGGTTGGGTGAAGGGTTGTTGTACTGAAAGTGGTGTGCTTTCAGGGTGTGGACTGAAGGTGGTTTAGCCTTCAGGGACTGAAGGTGGTTTGCCTTCAGGGTCTGAAAGTGGTGTACTTTCAGGGACTGAAAGTGGTGTGCTTTCAGGGGCTGTTGAAAGTGGTGTACTTTCACAGGTGGTTGATAGAAATTCTTAAGGTACTTGGTGTAAGGACTTGTAAGAGATTTTTATCAATAGTGGAAAAATCCTCAAGGGGTTTTCTTGTGGGACTGGACGTAGCCTTCGGTGGATAGAAGGTGAACCAGGATAAAATCTTGTGTGATCATCATTATCTTGAAAGTAATAATTTCACCCGATTAAAAGTAATAATTTCGATAAGGCGAAAATCGTGCAACTCTGATTCACCCCCCTCTCAGGTTGCTATCTAGGCTAACAAATCTCACAATTAGGGAAACACAACAACAAGGTTAATTAGTGGAAAGAAAATGAAAGAGGAAAAAAAATTGAAATCTGAAATTGAATATTGTTTTACCTGATCTGGGTGTTAGAAGTCTGATTCAATTCTTGATCATATATGTTGTTGTTGCAGCTGTAGCATCATCCTCCAATCTAGATCTGAAGTTAAATAGATGGAAGAGGCAATAGTCTCATTTGACTTGACCGAGTCTAAAAGTACGAACTCACACATTAACGTCCCCCACAGAGGATTGGATTTATATATAGATTATTAAACAAATCTTAATGTCAACTCAATTTAAACATAAAATAAATCGATTGGGTGTTAGACAAGACAACACTAATTTGCTAGAAAATTACAATCAACAACTCATGAAACTTCTTAGTAGATACATTTAACTGACTTTTGAATTCTTCTTTCCTTTGCAGGAGGTAACTCATATAATACATTGAGACCAACTCTTGTAACAATGTTAGTCTTAATTAGAATCAATGAATGTAAGGCATGCCAAGTGAAACCGCAACAAACTTTTCTGTTTCTTCCTTTCTGGTTAAGTCAAAATTAACATTACAAAGTCTTCCGGGGAGCATGCCTGCCATACAACTTACAGGAATTTATGACATACAGAAACATATTAATGATAAGAGTAAATTCAAGGGAAAGGAAACATATTAATGATAAGAGTAAATGGATGATAAGAGAATGCCAGAGTCAAGGGAAGTCAGGAGGAGGAGGGGGGGGGGGGGTGGAAACTACAATATAAAGTTAATATGCTCTACCAACAATTCCTTCTGGCAACAATACTTTTATAACTTTACTCCAATTAAAAATAAAAATAAGCTTCAAAAAAATATTAATAATAATAAAAATAAAAATTCGCACATTGTACCAGACCAAAAACTTATTTAACTCTGAAAAATATATAACATGTAAATATTTATATATACAAATTATGATTCGATCATGCTTACCAATAAAAAATTATGATTCAAAATAATATAAATAAAAGTACCAACAAAGACTTGATTTAGTTGTAAGCAAATTAGACCCAATAAACATTAGAACACTAGCTTAAACTCCAAAACAGTCATTTGTTAAGAGATTATTATAGTTTTCCGAACAAGTTGAGACATTTTTTTTACAACAACAAAATAATAATAATAATAATAATAATCATAATAATAATAATAATAATAATAATATCTCGTGTTAACAATATCAGTTATTCTTTTCTTAAAAAAATATTATTTGTTATTATTATTATTATTATTTTTGAAAACGCTATGAACTCTCATCCCCTACTCACTAGTTTGGTCCATATGGCTAGCTCGTAATGAACTGATTTTTCAACAAAAGGTGGTGGATAAAGTTGTTGTTTGGGATTTGCACATTTTACGGATTATGTGGTGGATCAAGGCATCCATGAAAGATTATTCCTCCTCTGCTTTTGATTCCGTGCACCACTTTGAGAAGATCCGTCTTAGCAACGCCACCATTATCCCCAGATTATGCAAGTGGCGCCCCCCCAGAGGGCAATGGAAATTCAATGTAGATGGTTCGGCGCGTGGTGCGCCAGGGGCAAGTAGCACTAGCGGAGTGTTAAGAGATTTCAAAGGTGATATCAAAGGCCTTTTCTCCATGGCGGTTGGTGTTGGCTGGGCATATGAAGCTTAGGTTAAAGCCATCCTTAAAGCTCTCTTATTTTGCAAACAATTTGGGATTCATCATGTATTAATTGAAAGTGATTCAATGCTCATGGTTGGCTGGGTTCTCAGTAAAAACTATCGTTCCTGGAAGCTGCTAAATGATCTGAACATGATAGATTTGTTACTCACTGAAATGAATTGCCAAGGAATTTCACATACATTTAGAGAGGCAAAGAGTGTGACTGATTAACTTGCGAAATTGGGACATGATAGGGAGCAGCCTTTGTGGGAATATTGTGCTTAGTGGCAAGGCTTCATCCTTGACCAGTCTTTCGATACACCCCGCTATTTGAAGCTGTTTCTTTTCCTTCTCTTTTCGAGGCTACTGACTCTAAGAATGGTCCCCTTTCACCCATTATAAAGTCTGTTCTGTCCTAGCAATAGCACATGAAGTGGTGTTTGATTTTTGGACCCCCTATTTTCTCTTTTCAGTTTTGGAGCCCATGACAAAGGCTGATATGCTCCTGAGTCATTTGTAACACCTTGGGTATCTTAGCTGTTTTCTGATATGCTCCTGAGTCATTTGTAACACCTTGGGTATCTTAGCTATTTTCTGTGTGAAGAAGAAGAAGGAGGAGGAGGAGGAGGAGGAGGAGGAGGAGGAGGAGGAGGAGGAGGAGGAGAAGAAGAAGAAGAAGAAGAGAGCTGAATCAGATTTGAATTAGCATCAGTTTCAAAATTTAGCATCATGAATATCAACGAATTGCCGATAAAGGTAAAACACAAGGCCCGCCCAAACTTTGACTCTTTTGCGCACAGTGAAATTTAAAACTTACAAAAACATCTTCCGATACTATACTGTGTCTATAAAATTTCAATATAACAACAACAAAAGCCTTATCCCATTAAGTGAGACCGACATTATAAAATTTCAATGAAAACTATAATTTTTTTTATGATAAAAACACTTAATAGTTAATACTATGTCAATATTATCAGAACTAAAGTTGATGACTTGGATGACCGTATCTACTTACATTGAAATTTGGACTTTGTCTTAGTCAAATTCTTCTTCACCTTCAACTGTAGGAAGAAAATGCACAGGATGATACTGAGCATGATATATTTTCATTTGTTAATAGAATCAAAAAATTCCATTTTCTGAATGAAAGTATCATATGTCAAGTGGTTACGGGGCTGACACCAAACTCTATTAACTTCAAGTCCATCTCTTCACCCGTTCTGGATTTTACTGGTCGTGTTGCAACCTTGATTTTAAACCTTGTCTGGTTCTTGGTTGTGGTAGTTAAGTAGTGGGAACATTTTTTGCCGTATATCAAGCATATATCACCCGTTGCAATGCATGAATCCATGACATAGCCCTTTCTACCCTGACCATCAATTATGGTGATTTCAAACTTAATTGGCCCAACATATTCTGTTGAGTCCTCCTCAACGAGGATGAAGTAAAAAATGAAACCTAACAAAGGGGTGAGTTAAGCAGGAGAGAGATCAATAATCATTTTATCATTTCTTGTCTTGTACTCCAACCACTTTGGACCCCTACAAAGTTCTGGAATACGGCACCACGCTGGAAACACGTACAGTGCTTGAAAGGCATACTCATCTTCATGTTATGGTCTGGATGAATGTTGATGTGCAAGTTTCTTCAAGTTGATTTGTGCATTCAACTCAATATCCCTGAGTGAACGTACATCCAAGTTCCAGCAATTATTTAACAAAATTGTTTTCCTATTTTCCTTGAACTGTTCAGCAGCCATTAAAGGGAACAATACTGTCTTCAGTGAACCGCACCCACCAACATATATAGTTTCAAGGGACGGGGGAAGCACTAGTATTGACACAAGTTCAGAGCACCTAATTAGGTTTAGATATCTCAATCTTGTGAGATTCTTGATGCTTGAAGGTAAGCTCTTATATTGAGTTTCGCTTAAATCCAAGAATTCTAGCTTACTTGGAAATGCAAACGACGAAGGCAATACATTAGCAGGAATTCTCCTCAAATGTAGGTCTGTTATATTCCTCAGACCCCATAGGGAGCATAAACGAGCATCACTTGTAAATTTGGTAAGGGACACGCACCCTAGTAGATCGAAACTCTGAAGCTTGTTGAGAGAATAAATAGATGGATGAACACTTTTCAATTTCACACAATAAGGAACTTCTAGAAGCTCAAGATTTATGGCTTTTGAAAAGTCCGGCAGCTCCTCAATGAAAGAGCATCTATCGAGTACAACTACTTTTAAATGAATTAAATTCTGAAGAAATCAAACATATGCATAAGTTTAGAACAAATTAAAATTGTGCAAAGTACGTACATCTTAAACTATATTATATTGGAGACCTTGTGAAAAATTATAACACCTAAATCTAGAGTCAGTCTTACATTCTAAAAACATTCCTTGCATGATCCAAAATATAAAAAGGAAAGTGACACATATTTACCTTCAGTCCGTGCCAAAGTCTTTGCATACGGCCTCTATGTAACTGCAATCTAACAAGACTTTCAGCAGAAAAACACTCTGGAAATGATTCTAGAGGGCAATCCTCCCAGTACAAATATTCTAGATTACATCAAACTTTAGAGCACTGAGGAAAAAGATCCTACCACTTCATACACTCCCCCCCCCCCCCATAAATAAGCAAAAATTGCAGTTTGCTCATCTTAACAAATTCGTCAGGGCTTAAATCCAAATTCCTAGTTATTGAAGAGTTTGCCTTTATGCTTCTAATAGCCTCAGTCCCCTGCCATGAAAACAGAACAAAATCTTAAACACAATAAAAAGCCACATTGAAGGTGCAAGAAACACAGAAGAAATGGGGGGGTTTGAATTGTGTGACCCATTTTTCAAATCTCTTTTTCTAATCCTTTGTTTTATTAATCATCCGTTAGAGTTCATTTATTTCTATTACAAGATACTCTATAGAATAAGTGGAAATGCAAGAGATATGTGACAATTATTGAAAGTTAGATATTTGTTCGTTAATAAGATTTGATCATGAGGATGTAAACGAAAACGCAGCGAGGAAGTAGTAAAGCATGAAAGTAAAGCACACATAGTTTTTATCCTGGTTCACCCCCATAATCGACAGGGCTACATCCAGTCCTTGGCTTCACCAAGATTTTCACTATTTCAACGAATAGTACAAGTATTATCAGGGACTTCTCCCAACAAGTATTCTAAGGACTTCTCCTATCAAGTATTCGAAGGACTTCTCCTTACAAGTATTATTAGGACTCCTCCTTACAAGTATTATCAGGACTTCTCCTATCACCTTTTCAGGATTTTTCTTTTCTACAATAATCTCTTCTTGATAAGAGTGGGTAGAAGAAATGAAGCTTATAGAACAGAGAGATCATAAGCAAGTTGATCTCTTGTCCTAAGTTATGTGTGTAGAATATGATGAGAGTAAAAACTCTATGAGGTTTCTACACACATAAGCAACCCAGCTCAGGTTGAGATATGACTCGAAGTTTTCTGAGCTGAGACCAAGGTTGCCTTGGTCTTTGGACGAACTAGATTGATATGTGTACAATTTAGTTCTAGTCGCCAAGTTGCTACGGGAGCAAGGTTCTCTATATACATCTTCAGTTGAAGATCTTTGTTCATTCTCCACAGTAGGAGTGAAAACCTGCCCGAAGTGCTTCGTCCTCTCCGGGAAGCACATAACGGCTAGTTCTACATCTCTCAGCAGGTGTAAGTCACGATCAGAGGCTTTCTGCAAGCATAAGATATGATCTGGAAATCATCAGTTCATCTGGGTTGATGTCGTCTAGCTCCATGCTGAGCAAGTAGCCTTGAGCTGGTTTCTTCGTATATAACGTGTAAAAGTTCAGCGGTGAGGACTGCTTTGACTCTTTTACCCCAGTGCTTGACAGCTAATACTTATCACGTGCCTTGGTCAGATTTTTGAATTTCGACCGTTTAGAGTGTACGATGCTCAGAGATTCTTGCTGTTGATTTCGCGATGTCGGCTTGATTTTAGAAAAAGCAGAGAGGTAGTGGGACCAAGGAGTATTGGATTTATTGAGTCCCATCTTTCTTTCTGTGATTGCCAGGTTTTGATAATCGTGCAGACGAGGAGAGAAGTAATTATTCAAAAGAATAGTTTCTTTAATACTTCTGTTGACTTGATATCCTCGAAAGACGTGCTCATTGATCTTTGTATCTTTGGCGCGATTCATACTTTGGTGGACGGATTCTTTCATTCAGCTTTGGCAGACGCAGTCTTCATTGAATGCTTGATATTCCGTGATTTGCTCGTGTTGCCAAACGAATTTTCCTTTAGTCAGTTCTTCTCCAAGAAACAGAACATTATTGTCTGAATCCTTTCTTTTCACTGAAGTTCTCCATCTGAGGGAGTTGAACCACAACTCCTTTTTATGATGCTAGAGAGGCTTCGAGGCAGACGGAGTTTCTTCAAGGTTGTCAAACTCTTTCACCTTTAAACAATACAGTCATCTCATTTGATCTTTGTAAATTCGGGTGGTGGACTGATTTAGCTGCTTCAAGTAGGCTTGATTTGAGTGTGTAGATTTCCATCAAGTAGCCGTAAGAAGAAACGCTGGTCATTTGAAGCTTGTTGATTTATCTCTCTTGATTCACCGGAAAATCTTGTACTTTGAATATCTTTCTTTCTTGCGCCATCAGACTAACTTATACGAGAACGTTTTTCTACGTATATCCTTGATGCTGGTACCTTCGAGGTGACCGGACGAAATCTTCTGGCGAACTGATTCTCTTGATAGGGTAATGATGTTTATTCATTTCTTTCAGAGATTCTTGTTCCTGTACATGATAATTTTCACTATGTTAGGAATTTTATTTTTGACCCTATTGAAAGAAATTGTTAATTATCAAAATATAATAATTCATTTAATTATTTGATCTAACAATCTCCCCCTTTTTGATAATGACAATTTCTTTGGAAAAGGTTCGTGTAAAGATGTAGTTGATCATAAAGCATTTGGTTTTTCTTCAGAGTGTTGCATTTAGAGAAACATGGTCGCTTTATTATTTAAGTGAGAACAGTCAGTTTGGGCGGACGAGATTTTTCTTATTGAGTTTACTTAGCTTTGCTCCCCCTAAATTAAATATCCTAGATAGTGTTTGACTAGCAAACGTTTGCTCCCCCTGAAGTTGCTACTACTTACCTTAGTTCTAATAAATGTTTCCTTTTACTAATCTTTTTCTAGTTCCTAGTCCCTTTTCCTTTTCCTTACTTTCTCTTCTCCCCCTTTGGCATTATCAAAAAGAAATTTAAGCAAGCAAGTAGGCAATAATAAGTGGGTAATGCAGAGATATATTGAACAAGAAGTGAGTAACAAGTACGAAAGCTGTATATATATATATAAAACAAATGCAAGATAAGGAGAGATAGGATAGAAATTAATCATGATGCTACTGCCGATGCTGTATGTATCTTCGCAGCAGTTCCTCCATGCGCTCTAGGCTTTCATCGATTTTAAGCTCAAGTCTTTCAGACACAGCCTCAATGCGATTGAATGCCCTTTGGCACACTTCGTCATTCTTCTTCTCGGCACTCAAATTTCCTGCTTCCATTTTAGTCCTTAGTTCCATCACGGCAGCTTTGGCATCAAAGGATGTGTCAGCTGATGATGATTCATTTGCCACATTGGACTTAGAGAGTTGCTCAGCTTGAGAATCGTCACTATTTGGGAGTGCAAAAGAAATAGGTTGAGCCTTGGTAACCTCAGCATCTTGTGTGGATGATGAAGTTTCATTTTGGAGGCGCTCTTGTGAGGATGATGGGGATTGATGATGCCGATTTTCCTCAAAATCGGAGGAGGCGTTGAATATGTCTTGTGGAATGGTGATATTTTGTGTTAATGGAATGACCGGTGTATATGATGGATGGTTTTTGGAGGGAGAAGTGACTGATGACGTAGGTTCAGGTTTTTGTTTGGCTACCAGTAGAAGAAGCACCCATGACCCATGTTGAATCACAATGCTTTTGACGTTAGGGATAAATCCAAATGGGATGGTGCCAAGATGAACTGGTTTGGGAACAGACAATTCCCACTCGTGATGAAATATATCATACCTGGACCTTGTTGCGAATGCAATCTGCATGCCATCTACAGTAGGAGGTGCCCAAAGTCGAGCTTGCAGACAAAAGTTGTACCCCAGAGACTTCATCAGCAAGTGTGGAGCATATGCCACGTTATCCATAGTTAGCATCCTAGGAACCTGCAAGTTAGAAGAGGATGTCGTCTGACGAGTCCTTCTGGGAATATTGGCAAGAAAGACTCTTGCTATGTTCGGAGAAGACTTGATGGATGTGGTGGATGATGTGGCCTTCTGTTGGGATGTTAATATCTCATTCAGAGATATTTCAGGATCATCAACATGACCACTGAGGTTTTTAGCTTCACCCTTATGCTTCTTTTCTCTGGGCTGACTCTTCGTTAATTCTCCTGACTTGGTCCGCTTCTTTGTGTTCTTCTTCAAAACATCTTCTTTTGCTGCAGCCGGACGGATTTCCTTATGAACTGCTGATTCTTTGTTCACTGCGCATGTGGCAGTTTCTTTATTTGTGTTGAGCAAGTTGTCGTCTGGTGAGCGGTTCTCGGATTGAGGTGAGCTTGGTTGTGAAGCTGGACTTGTGGGAGCTTCTTGCTGGGATTGAGGGTTCTTTGGAATCCCATTGCTGCTGGAGGTGGATGCATCATCAGACTGGCTTAGAAGACTTTTAGGTTGTTGAACATATTCAAGATCAACAATCTTCCTAAACTTCAATACCCTTGGATGAATATGCTTCCCCCATCTTTTCGCACTTTTCTTACAGTTGGGTCTCCACAATGGAGTGCAGTAAGGGAGTGGAGAATCACTTCTCAACTTTACTCTGACCCAGTGATGGTCATCAATGTTGCACATAACTCCAATGATTGGTGGAATGTAGGCTGGACCAGCTAGAGGTAGATAGGTGCAACATTCGTTCAAGCTTAGAGTTACCAGAATAATCTTGAATGTGCTTGCAGCAAGCAGTCCCATGTCAGGAACAGTGAACCACTTAGAGGATGAAGCCAATTCTCCCGTTGGCAGGTTCAGTGCAGCTTTTATTCTCTCCATGTCTTTTTCAGACTCCATTACATCAGCAAGCAAGGAGTGGTTGATTCTGAGTTCTTCCCTCATTTCGGTCCTGATGACAGGACATTCATTCTCACTTAATCCAAGCCACTGTGCGATGCAACGAAATCCACAGTTTCCATCATCGACTACATCGATGATGTCTTCCACATATTCGTGAAAAATTGTGGGAACGTATGGAAGATACTTCAGCAGAGAGGATGAAGATTGATCATTCTTTGGAGCAACCTTCAAAGGTTCTTTTCTTACCTTCCTGACCAATTTAGCTATTGGCAGGGAGTCTTCATCATCTCCGGACGAAGTTGCGTTTTGCCTGGATGCAGCCTTTACAAGGCGTCTTCTTTTTGCTGGGGGTGCCTGTGTTGGTAATGCCTTGAAACCTTCATCTGATTGTGAAGCATCATGCTTCTTAGCTGGTGATGGTGTTGTGGGGATAGTTTGCTTCCTTGTTCTTGAAGCTCTTGTTCTTGGAGGGGATGGTTGAACTTCCTTCCCTTGTTCAGTTTCTTCATTGTCTTCTACTTGCTTTCTTTCCCACTTGGACAACAAGTTCTTCGGAACCTTGGAGAAATCAATCCTCAGGTTCATTCGCTTAACATCTCCAAACCGAATAGGAGTTGGATAGATGTAATCCTGAGCGATAAATTCGTTCTGGAGTTTCTCCTCAGTTACCAGTCCTTTCACTCCCATGATCTTTGTGATAAGGGATCCATAGGGAAGATTTGCCACTGGACTTTCAATCGTTCCTATCATGTGATGAAAGATCAGTGATGGGAGGTTGATCCTCTGCATGTGGTTCATCTGGTAAAGCGCCCAGTGAGCCATCTTGTTGACAAGATCTCTGGCTCCTTCCTTAGGAATGACGACTTTACTAAGAACAGCATGAGGAAACTTGAATTCTTCTACTAAGTTGTTGACAGCGTTCCCATGTATTTTTAGGTTTTCTTTCCTGATGCAGTCTCCATCTATCGCAGAGGTTTCCCACTTCGGGGAATAGTGAACTCCGTCCTTCACATCCACGTCCAGTGCTAGGGAAATATCACCAGGGCAGATTTCTGTTATCACCCTTAAACATCGGCTTGTGATTGTTCGAGAATTTGTTTTTACAGCACACTGGTAGAACTCCTTCACAGTGGTTCAAGAACAGGTGTCTCAGACACCTTCATAAGCTTTTCCCAATCTTGGAAGAGAACATAGTTCAGTCCAGCGACCTTTGCATACTGGAAGCGGTTCAGTTAAAGATACCTCGGTGACACCAATTCCCTTTCACCTAGGTCAGCAAATTTCTGAGCCCCAATCTTTGAGACTTGTTTGCGGCGGTTGGCTTCAACGTTCTTCTTTCTTAGTTGAAGAATGGCCTCTTGTTCCTGAGTGAGTTTTGGCTTAACAACGGTTTGCTTCTTGGGTGCCATTTGAGAATTCTGCAGAAAAGGGTTAGACAGCACAAGCAGAGAATAGCAAGAGTTCTGGGATGCAAGTGCGATGTGAGTGTGAGACTTTTGCTTTCAGTTGCTTTTGTTTAAGTTGATTGGAAACCGGACAGTCTTTACTCGTTTAGTGGGATGAAATGATTGCATAGCATTTGATTTGAGATATCAAGTATCACATGCGCATTAAGTAATAACAGAAAAGTGTGCAGTTATGGCAGTTGAGGATTTAATGCGTGTTACGGACGCTTTTATCAGGTGGAACGATACAGCTGTTTACCTGTGGCCCCGGACGAACTGTTTTAGTAGTGTCCTTTCGAGTGGGCCTAGACGTTCTCACGATGAACGTGTAACCATCAGACGGTCATTTCCCTTGACGTCGACTATCCTTGATGACAAACTTTATTTCTTTTCCATTTACTGGATGAGACCATCTCTCCATTGTGTACATACTTCATCTAATAACACGTATTTTGGATTGTCCAGCAACTTTCTTCATCTCTCCTTCTTTTTATTTCCATGCTCAGTCAGATTCTGCTAACTCTCTTCTTCAGAAGGTTTCTTCACTATGAATTCCTGCAGTAGAGGTTTATTGTATACTTTTTGTGGTACCCAGATTTCAGCAGGGTCCAGTGGGTTAGTAAGTTACTCACAAAGGTGTGAGCATGAGAGTTATGCTTGAGATAATATGAATCTTCAAGGCTTGAATGTTTATGCAAAAATATATATATAAGTGTGAACATTCATAAAAACTGTTAGATAACTATGATGATGCTTCAGAGAGAGTGAGTAGTATAAATTTGAAGATTGATGTAATTTTGTTTACTTTCTGATGAGTGTAAATTTGTCATATATGGAAGTTTTATAAAACACAGAATTCAATTTCTCCTTTCTTTATCATATTTAATATGTTGTTAATTCTAATTAACTTAAAGCAGGAAGGGAAATAAGTAATGTTTTGCCATTTATGGGTTCAGGATTACCTCATTTATATTCCTTGTGGTTACATGGTTCGTCAACCTTGCAGAGAATCAGTTAGGTGCTTCTATGATGCTTGCTGAGGTGGAATTCTTCGTTTGTTTCCTCTTCTTGGACAGATTTCTTTGGTATGTTCTTCCTCCATCATACTGTTGATCATGATTGGGTTTGTTCGAGAAGAACATATGCTTTCATGGATCTTTGAACTCTGCATCTGTGAAGATGTTAGCACTTTTCAGAGTGTTAGGCTCTGATACCAATTCAAGGTGCAAGAAACACACAAGAAAGGGGGGGTTTGAATTGTGTGACCCATTTTTCAAATCTCTTTTTCTAATCCTTTGTTTTATTAATCATCCGTTAGAGTTCATTTATTTCTATTACAAGATACTCTATAGAATAAGTGGAAATGCAAGAGATATTTGACAAATATTGAAAGTTAGATATTTGTTCGTTAATAAGATTTGATCATGAGGATGTAAACGAAAACGCAGCGAGGAAGCAGTAAAGCATGAAAGTAAAGCACACATAGTTTTTATCCTGGTTCACCCCCATAATCGACAGGGCTACATCCAGTCCTTGGCTTCACCAAGATTTTCACTATTTCAACGAATAGTACAAGTATTATCAGGGACTTCTCCCAACAAGTATTCTAAGGACTTCTCGTATCAAGTATTCGAAGGACTTCTCCTTACAAGTATTATTAGGACTCCTCCTTACAAGTATTATCAGGACTTCTCCTATCACCTTTTCAGGATTTTTCTTTTCTACAATAATCTCTTCTTGATAAGAGTGGGTAGAAGAAATGAAGCTTATAGAACAAAGAGATCATAAGCAAGTTGATCTCTTGTCCTAAGTTATGTGTGTAGAATATGATGAGAGTAAAAACTCTATAAGGTTTCTACACACATAAGCAACCCAGCTCAGGTTGAGATATGACTCGAAGTTTTCTGAGCTGAGACCAAGGTTGCCTTGGTCTTTGGACGAACTAGATTGAGATGTGTACAATTTAGTTCTAGTCGCCAAGTTGCTACGGGAGCAAGGTTCTCTATATATATCTTCAGTTGAAGATCTTCGTTCATTCTCCACAGTAGGAGTGAAAACCTGCCCGAAGTGCTTCGTCCTCTCCGGGAAGCACATAACGGCTAGTTCTGCATCTCTCAGCAGGTGTAAGTCACGATCAGAGGCTTTTCTGCAAGCATAAGATATGATCTGGAAATCATCAGTTCATCTGGGTTGATGTCGTCTGGCTCCATGCTGAGCAAGTAGCCTTGAGCTGGTTTCTTCGTATATAACGTGTAAAAGTTCAGCGGTGAGGACTGTTTTGACTCTTTTATGTTAGTACAAATAGCAACCTGAGAGGGGGGGTGAATCAGTGTTGCCCCAATTTTCGCCTTATTGAAATTGTTACTTTCAAGTTTATGATGATCACGAAATGATCGTTGTGATTGCAGCGGATATGAACGATGCTTGAAAGTAAATGTGAAGGATGAAGAGAATCACACACAAGATTTTATCCTGGTTCACCTTCAATCCACCGAAGGCTACGTCCAGTCCCTCAAGAAAACCCCTTGAGGATTTTTCCACTATTGATAAGAATTTCTTACAAGTTCCTAACCCAAGGACCCCAAGAATTTCTACCAATAACCTGTGAAAGCAAACCACTTTCAACAGCCCCTGAAAGCAAACCGCTTTCAGTTCCTGAAGGCAAACCACCCTCAGACCTTGAAGGCTAAACCACCTTCAATGAAAACCCTGAAAGTAAACCACTTTCAGTGACAACAACCCTTCACCGAAAACCACGGTGAAAAACTCAATCTTACAGAAAGATATGAAGAAGATGTTACAATTGGCTGTTTCAATCCTTTAACACACAATTGGATTGAACATGAGAGGTTATGCTTTTAAGGCTTTTAAGCATAATACAATTCTGAGTTCTTCAAGATATGAACAACTAAAGTGTTCTTGTAAACATGAAGATCATGAACTCAGAATTTAGGCTCCAAAAGATTTAAGTTCTAAAAGATGAACTAATTTTGACAAAGCTTTGGCCTAATGTGTTTTTCTCATGTGTAATGTATATATTTCGTGTGTGTTGTGTGTTGTGTGTTTTTTGGACTCAAATGGTCTTTATATAGGCAAGGGAAACGTCCTTGAACCATCACAACCCTTTTCAAAAGGTTTGGGACACAATGGTTCATGAAAAGATGCACTTTTTCGTTCTGGTAATCGATTACCATACTTAGTGTAATCGATTACACAAGTGACCGTTTCAGTTTGAATTTGAATTTCAAACATGTAATCGATTACAAGACTTGAGTAATCGATTACTTGCCTTGGTGTAATCGATTACCATAATGGTGTAATCGATTACACAGAAGCCCATTTTCCAGAAACTTGATCTTTGAGACTTACTTAAGGTTTTCTACTTCTTTTAAGTTATGAAAACTCTTAGCTTGATTAGATTAGGTGTTTTAAGAGCCTTTATGCTTTAATAAACCTTTGGAAGCATAACTCACCTAATACTTAAGACTTCTAGACTGTTGATGGACTTGAGTGCTTGATTCTTTGAAGTCTTCTTTTCTTCTTTTTGTTGATGAGTTTGTCGTCATCAAAACCACAGCCAGGGTCAGGAGTAAGACCTTCTTCACAATCTCCCCCTTTTTGATGATGGCAAACACATTCTTGATACTTGAAGATCATATATGCATTCTTGATGCTTAACTCCCCCTATTTGATGGAATCTAGTATTTCTGATATTTCTCCCCCTTTCTAATGTACGTGTTGAATTCCTGCATATGATCTTTAAGAGCACAGAACCTTTCTCCCCCTTTTGACTTCATCAAAAAGAAGAAAAGGCCAAAAATGTACAGGCATACACACAAGTATATATGGAAACATAAAGCATTGGGGGATAGGGGTAAACATGTAAAACATGAACAACCAGCACTTACATATATAGAAAAAGAGCAAATACATAATAGTACAAACAGTAATGGTGAATGAGGCAAGTAAAACTTATAGAATTAAGAGTCATCAGACATGTCTTCATCATCGGACAAGATGCCAATGCCGTCATAATGAAGTAACCAGGAAAGAGTATCAATTCCATAGTCATGAAATAAACCTAAGCTTGATAGTATCCTAGAATTAACACACTTGTAATTTAACGAGCGAACATCATAGGAGTCGTCAATGGGAACTCCAGATTGAAGGAGAAGACGAGTGATACTAGGAGCATAGGGAAATTACTGTGCTTTAGTTCTGCAAGTAAGCATATGGTGCATTACTAAGAAGGTCCAGTTAATGGCGTGACCATGAAGGATGCCATATAAAACTTGAAGTTCTAACTCACTAATATGAGCATGAAGGTCTTCTTGAGGCAGAAGGATGTGATGAACAAAATAATGAAGCAAGTGGTTGGTGGTGGTAAGAACATCAACATGAAAGGGACAGGTTTTAGTGCGAGGAGGATGAAGTTTCTGAACCTCTGAAGGGGTAAAGCGGCACAAAGTGCGATAAAAAGAGTCAGAGTTATAGCCAGGCCAGGGGCAGGGCAGATTTGTTCCCAACTCAGCACCAGAAAATGGGAGGCCCAAGCACTTGCCAAGAGAAACAAGAGAGTACTGAATGGTAGTTCCTTTTACAGAAGAGGTAATACTTGTGCCTTCAACTTCCAAGTTACAGTAGAATACTTTGACTAACTCTGGATAGTAGAGTGTGGTAGATTGAAGGAAAGGATCAACATATTGATCTCCAAATAAAGCGGGAAATGTTAGACCGGCTTCGATGAAAGAATCTAAGTCAGCAGAAGATGGGGTTCGAACTGTTTGGGTGAGAAAGTGAGAAATAAATCGAGTTTTCTCATCAGAAGTGGGAAGAAGACGGGAGAAATTTAGTGGATTGTGAGGACAAAAGGCTGAGGATAGGCATAGAGAGAAAGACATGTTGCCGTGGATGTTAAAAATCAGAACGTAGAATGATTGTGGAAGATATGGCTGAACAACATCTAAGGCTGGCTTAAATATCCTGAGCATGTAACCGATTACAGCAGTTTAAGTAATCGATTACGGAGCAGTTATGCCAAGTTTGAATTTCAAAAGATGGAGGGAAATTTGAAATTCTGGCAATTTTTCGAGTATGTAATCGATTACTGCAGTTAGGGTAATCGATTACATCAGTTACAAATTTGAAAATTTTCAAATTTTCAAATTTTGAATATGTAATCGATTATGGCAGTTATGATAATCGATTACTCAGATGTTTCTAACGGGCACGAGGACTTAGAACATGGATAATCGATTACAAAACCTAGGGTAATCAATACTAGGACACTTTTATAATTTCTAGGCTCTAGAATCCTATGTAACCCATTTTCATATAAACACTTAAGCACATAATGCATATGAACATATAGTTGTCATAAAGTTTATGCAAATAATATATTACCTTAAATGTCATGCTCATCTAAAATTCCTAATTCTCTTCTTATCTTAAAAAATGATTCCTTAGGAAGAGGTTTAGTAAAGATGTCTGCTAACTGATTATGTGTATCCACAAATGAAATCTCAATATCTTTCCTCATAACATGATCTCGAAGAAAATGATGTCGTATATCAATATGCTTAGTTCGAGAATGCATGATAGGGTTTTTAGTGAGATTAATGGCACTTGTGTTGTCACATTTGATTGGAATGCAGCCCAGCTCTAAGCCATAATCTTTGAGTTGTTGTTTGAGCCATAGAGTTTGTGCACAACAACTTCCTGCAGCAATGTATTCTGCTTCTGCAGTACTTAGAGCAACACATGGTTGTTTCTTACAAGACC
This sequence comes from Acmispon strigosus, assembly GCA_030819835.1. Lineage (NCBI taxonomy): Eukaryota > Viridiplantae > Streptophyta > Magnoliopsida > Fabales > Fabaceae > Acmispon > Acmispon strigosus. Next base: position 12,288,995 of record JAUAMA010000004.1, on the reverse strand, counting down.
AAGAAACAAGGGCATTTCCTAACAAGTGACAAGTACACTTGTACTTTTTCTTTCAGTTTTACAACCAGCATAATCAGAATCAGAATATCCAATCAAATCACAAACACTTCCTTTGGGATACCACAATCCAACATTTGTAGTTCCTTTCAAGTATTTGAAAATTCGTTTAACAGAACTCAAATGTGATTCCCTAGGAGATGCTTGATATCTAGAACATAGACACACACTAAAAATAATATCAGGTCTACTTGCAGATAAATATAGAAGAGATCCGATCATACCTCTATATTTGGTAATATCAACTTGATTGCCGGATTCATCTTGATCTAAATATGTGTTAGACCCCATTGGTGTGGCTATGGCTTTGCAATCATCCAAATCATATTTCTTTAGTAGTTCCTTGCAAAACTTTGATTGGTTGATGAATATTCCATCACTTGATTGCTTGATTTGCAAACCAAGAAAGAAATTTAACTGTCCCATCATGGACATCTCAAATTCTTCTTGCATCATGTTAGAGAAATCCTTACAAAGAGATTCGTTAGTTGCACCAAAGATAATATCATCAACATAAATTTGTACTAATAGGGTATTACCTTTGGTTCTTTTTATGAACAAGGTTGTATCATCCTTACCCTTTTGAAATCCTTTATCACAAAGGAAAGTACTTAATCTATCATACCATGCACGAGGGGCTTGTTTAAGACCATAGAGTGCCTTCTTTAATCGGAAGACATGTGAAGGGAACTTTGGATCTTCAAATCCTGGAGGTTGCTTCACATAGACTTCTTCTTGAATGTATCCGTTCAGGAAAGCACTTTTGACGTCCATTTGATATAATGGGAAATTTAACGAACAAGCATACGCCAATAATAGACTTATGGCTTCCAACCTTGCTACTGGTGCATAAGTTTCATCAAAATCTATACCTTCTTCTTGATTATATCCTTGAGCAACTAATCTTGCTTTGTTCCTAACTATAATACCATTTTCATCTAACTTATTCCTAAATACCCACTTTGTTCCAATAACATGTTTATCACTAGGCTTAGGGACAAGTTCCCAAACTTGATTCCTTTCAAATTGGTTTAGTTCTTCTTGCATTGCTACAATCCAATATTCATCTTCTAGAGCATCATTTACTTTTGATGGTTCTATCTGAGAGACGAAGGCCATATTCAAAACTGAATCATTTAAGCGTAGCCTTGTAGAAACGCCTCTAGAAATATCACCAATAATATTATCAACATGGTGATCCCTATGGGTTCTCCATTCTTTTGGAAGTTGATAAGTATTACTTTCAATGTGCTCTTCTTGTATTGGATTCTGATCTCCATCCTTTTGAGAATCTTCATTTATAATAATATCATCTTCTTCATTATCTGGAAGATTGACTTTATCTTCTATTGAAGATTTAGATTCATCAAAAGAAACATGTATGGATTCTTCCACAGATAGAGTTTTCTTGTTAAAGACTCTATTTGCTTTGCTTGTTAAAGAATACCCAAGGAATATACCTTCATCAGATTTTTCATCAAACTTTCTAAGGTTTTCCTTTCCATTATTCAAGACAAAGCATTTTGATCCAAAAGCATGTAGATGAGAGATGTTTGGTTTCCTTCCTTTGTAGAGTTCATAGGGAGTTTTCTTAAGGATAGGTCTAATAAGAACTCTATTGGAAACATAGCAAGCAGTACTTACAGCATCAGCCCATAAATATTTAGGGAGACTTGATTCACTCAGCATGGTTCTTGCTAATTCCTCAAGTAATCTATTCTTCCTTTCTACTACACCATTCTGTTGTGGTGTTCTCGGAGTAGAGAAATTATGTGATATTCCATTTTCATCACATAGTTCTTGGAATTGTTGATTCTGAAATTCTCCACCATGATCACTTCTTATAGAAGAGATCTTTAAAGACTTCTCATTTTGAACAAGCCTTGCATATCTTTTGAATGCATTGAAGGCTTCATTCTTATGAGGAAGAAATAAAGTCCATGTAAATCTAGAGAAATCATCAACAATAACAAGGGTAATCTAGAGAAATCATCAACAATTAAATTAATAAATATGTTTTGATAATCAACAATTTCTTAAAAGCTCAATACTGTATTAAACGAGATTGCCTAACACAGTGAAAATTCCCATGTACAGGAATAACTATTTCTAAAAGGACTGGGTAAACTTCAAAGCGTCATCAATACCAGTTCATCAGGAGAAGTTCGTCCGGTCACCATGAAGAAAACTATGTCTGGTGAATCACAAGAGCCTAAAGCATGTCAACAACCAACATCTGAGAACACCTCACAAAAGCTTGCAAGCTCTAAATCAAAGCCTATTCTGAGTTGACAAAACAGTCTGTCACTTGAGAAAGTTGCTCAAATCAAAGGACGGGTTAACACATGAAGAAGCTCTTTTAGCTTCAATGATTGTCTAGCATCACAAAAGGAAGGTGTGAATCAGCTCTATCAAGAACTTCCGTGATCAAAGGAAGTGATTCAGTCATCTACATGACAAGAAGATTCCAACAGTCAAGAAAAACTGAATAAAGAAGAGTTCGTCCGTCAGTTCAAATTACCGCGCAGCAAAACTTCAAACAATAAATGGAGACTACGTCTGTCGTGCTACAAGGAAAGATCCGTCCGCTCAAAGAAAGGATCCTCACAAGAGAGTAATAATGTCTTAAAACATAAATTATGTAGTCAGGTTTCAGACAAATGAAGAAATCAAGAGAAGGAAAGGAATGAGTCCCGTGATAACAGTAATTCATCTCCTAAACTGATGCTGAAACATAATTAAAATAAGTTTAAATTTTTGTTCAATGAAATAATTTATTATAATTTTATTTATCTATTATTACTATATTATATTTACTAAAAGAAACTTTTTACCATGTAGACCATGTCACATTCATTTTTCCACCTTCAAAATAATAATATTTATTTAATAAATTCATAATTCAAAAATAAATCTAACATTAGAAGAAATCAAAACTAAAACTAACGGTAGGAATAGAAAACAATAACGTTTTGTTTATCTCTACCATTATTCTTTTCCCTTTTCTTCCTCTCCTAGAACCTACAAAATCCAGAGAAGATAAATATTGCAATCGAGATAAAAAGAGAACTAAGCAAAATATAGAAAAAAAAAATATTGCAATATGAGAAGAAATCAAAACTAAAACGAATTGAAGAATTAGAATGCGAAATTCAAGTTAGCGGATCCTTCGAAAATGGAGGAATTCACTCCCTTCTATGGAAGAGTGTGCTTCTTGTCCCTGTCAATTTCATATGTATTATCAGTTCTTAATATTCTTAATATTGCTTATACAATCGACTTGACTAATGTTTCTGGTCATCATGAAACTTCTCAGCACATAAGGGTGTTGGTTTTAAGACCACCCAAGTTGGTTTTAAAACCACCCCTCTTATATGCGAAAATACATTTTTACCCTTTAAAATTTATTTTCATTCCCTTCATATCCTTCTTCCTCTCCCTCCACCCACCACCCCCTTCCTCATTCTTCATCTTTCACTCTCCACCACCCTCATTTTCCATCTCATCACCATTACCACCACCACCACCCTTCTTACTCCATTCCTACCTCCATTAAACCATTAAATTCTAACCTCCTTCATTTCCAACCTCTAACCAAACCTCTCATCATCCCCACAAAGCAACTCACCCTACAAAACGATGCTCTGTTTCGTTCTTCATCATCTTCTACTTCTTCCTTGTTGTTTCTCCTTCATAACGTGTTTCTTGACGTCTGTGTATTTCTCGCACCTGTGCGAAATTTATACAACATTCGCACCTCAAGGTGCGATCAAAATATTATATTTTAAAAAAACTCAATATTTTTATTGTTTTCGCACTTAAAAGTGCGAAAATTGTTTTTATTTCACGTTTAAAAGTGCGAAAAATGTATTTTTATTTTATTTTTTAAGTTTTTCGCGAACTGAAAAAAAATTGCACTTAAAAGTGTGAAAATTACTCTTATTTCGCACTTAAAAGTGCGAAAATTTTATTTTTATTTTATTTTTTAAGTTTTTCGCGAACTTACAAAAAATTGCACTTTATTGTATTCTTATTTTTTTTTAAAGTTTTTCATGAACTGAAAAAAAAAATTAAATTAAAAGTGCGAAAATTACTCTTATTTCGCACTTAAAAGTGCGAAAATTACTTTTATTTCAAAGGATATTATGGGAATTAAGAAAGTGAGGGGTGGTGGGGGAACCAATGGGATGGCCTTAAAACCAATTTCCTACGTTTAACTCACTTTTAATTTCTCCTCCTTTTTTATTTTTTTCAAAACTTCAACATCTTCCGTTGAATGCTTATATTTTTATCCAGCGTTAGATTAGATTAAACATTTTTTTTCTGGTGTTAACCAGTATCCTCAATCGATAAGCATTTTTTTAAAGGTTATTTGACTAGTAAACAAGTTTATTTCACCTAAACCAACCATACAAGAACGCTAAAACGTAGGGTCAAAGAGAGAGAAGCCAAGAAGAGAATTTAAGGTTTATATTTCATATTTACTTACCTTCAGTTGCCATAATCGCCTTCAACAAGCTTTTATCACTATGACCCCCTGACTTCCCTGCCATAATCCACCATGACACAATGGACGTCGTCGGGTGCTCATCTCTGCCAGCCAAAAAGGAATTAGTCGGAAGCGAAGTGGAAGAGGGAGTCGCAATGCTCATGCTATAGGCATAATTTGCGTTTGGAAATAGAAGCGCAAATACAAATTTCCAGAGAAGGAAGACACACAGGGAGATTATTAGAAAACTCTGGCTTTAAACCGCCGTTAGTCAGTCGTTAAAAAACGTTTTTAGCTAGTGACCTAGCTTATAACTTATTATTGCACTTATTTCCATTTTTTCTATATCTCATTCAAAATAATTACAACTCAAATTTTCTTAAAAAAAACTCAATATGTTGTTGTACCATTACGGGTAGATAGTTAGAATCACTACATATCTTATCCAGTGTTTGATTCTTGAGGTTGCATATGAAGAAAATAGTAAGACTAACAGCTCAATAAAAAAGTTGACCAGAGAATTCACTTCTATTAACAAAAATGTTTGATGCAGTCCATGTTCTCCTCTGCCAGCAAGAGAGGAGAAATACAAAGAATAGAACAAAATAGTGACTGCAATATCATGTAAAATCACAAGTGAGTAAGTGTGGAAAATGACATAGAATGCTAAAAGAACAAAACAATAGACAACTAGCGCAGAAATTTACATATGTATGTAGTCCTTATCCATCATTGTATTTTTCATGATGAAAATTTTCTGACCGCTTAAAGAAGAAATAAACATATTGCTTTGCATTTTGTAAATTACTCCTTGATTAGAGTGTGTTCTACCAAGCTCCATTTGGAGTATATATATTTTATATGGAAAAATATTGGTGGACAGGACACCAAACACATATGAAGTGTATACACTTTATATAGAAGAAGAGAAAAGTGAGTGATGTAATAAGTTGTATAATATTACAGGTGGATACCATATGCATGTAACATCAGGTGTCTAAAAATGGTCATGGTTTTGATATATCAAGTTGACTTGCAAAAACCAAGATCACACTCCTTTAACCAATTATGCCAGATCCAGTCAGAAAAGCTCTAAAAAAGTTTCATCAGGCAAGAAATGGTGGATAAAGAACAAGGAGAAGAAGAATTTAAATCTACTTTCATAATAGATTTCAAGATAGACTAATATCCCAAAGCAAAAGCAGCTTCAACCAGTAGCCATAAAACAAGATGGCATACTTATATTGGTCAATTAAGGCTACTTCATACTTTCTATAACACAAAAAAGAAGCTGGTATCCATTCAATAGGAAACAAACTCACCTTCTAACTCGATAGGCGGAAGGTGCTCAATCTCTAATTAAGAAGCTGGATAGGCTCTCGGGTGATCTTAATTGGCGATTGCCTTTCCAGAGACCTTGCAGAAAACAATAATGATCAATGTCAAAGGCATCTAAAGAATATAATGTGTTCTTAAATGATCAATAACCATGTCTACTGACATTGAAATATAGAATCAAAAAATTACATTTGCTGAATGAAAGTATCATATGTCAAGGAGGTTACGGGGCAGAATCCAAACTCTATTCACTTCAAGTTCATCTCTTCACCCGTGCTGGATTTTACTGGTCGTGTTGCAACCTTGATTTTAAACCTTGTATGGTTCTTGGTTGCGCTAGTTAAGTAGTGGGAACATCTTTTGTCGTATATCAAGCATATATTACCCGTTACAATTATTGAATCCATGACATAGCCCTTTCTACCCTCACCCTGACCATCAATTATAGTGATTTCAAACTTAATTGGCCCAACATATTTTGTTGAGTCCTCCCCATCGAGGATGAAGCAAAAAATGAAACCCAAGGAAGAGGAGAGTTGAGCAGGAGAGAGATCAATAATCATTTCATCCTTTCTTGTCTTGTACTCCAACCACTTTGGACCCCTACACAATTCTGGAACACGGCTCCACGTTGGAAACGCGTACCATGCTTGAAAGGCATACTCATCTTTATGTTCTGGTGTGGATGAATGTTGATGTGTAAGTTTCATCAACATGATTTGTGCATTCAACTCAATATCTCTAAGTGAACGTTCATCCAGGTTCCAGCAATCCAAGAATGAAACCTTTTTCCTATTTTCCTTGAACTGTTCAGCAGCCGTTAAAGGGAAGAATACTATCTTCAGTGAACCGCACCCACTAACATTTATATTTTCAAGGGATGGGGGAAGCACTGGTATTGACTCAAGTTCAGCGCACCTACTTAGGTATAGATGTCGCAACCTTGTGAGATTCTTGATGCTTGAAGGTAAGCTCTTACATTGAGTTTCGCCTAAATCCAATATTTCGAGCTTACTTGGAAATGCAAACGATGAAGGCAATACATTAGCAGGAATTCAAAACAAATGTAGCTCTGTTATATTCTCTGATGTCACTAACAACTTCTTTAGACCCGTGCAACCTGTAAGGCTGAGATATGATAGGGAGCTTAAACGAGCATCACTTGTAAATTTGGTAAGGGACACGCACCCTTGTAGATCGAAACGCTGAAGCTTGTGGAGAGAGTAAATAGATGGATGTACACTCTTCAATTTCACACAATTAGAAACAAATAGAAGCTCAAGATTTATGGCTTTTGAAAAGTCCGGCAGCTCCTCAATGAATGAGCACTCAGAGAGTACAACTTCTTTTAAATGAACCAAATTCTGAAGAAATCAAACATAGGCATAAGTTTAGAACAAATTAAAATTGTGCAAAGAGCGTACATCTTAAACTATATTATATAGGAGACCTTGTGAAAAATTATAACACCTAGAATAAATGGCCGCATTTACACAAAATTGAGGTAAAGACAAGTACCTTAGAAAGATAAAACACCTATCAGGAAAAACGTAATCAGATTCGATTTCTATTATATCATATAAAGAACAAATCAATCTCTAAGTTCATGAAAAATCAAAATTTCTACACCACATATAGCAATATTCTTGCTTGAATATATCTAAACCTAGAGCCAAAGTCTTATATTCTAAAAACATTCCTTGCATGATCCAAAATATAAATAGGAAAGTGACACATATTTACCTTCAGTCCGTGCCAAAGTCTTTGCATACGGCCTTTGTGCAACTCCAATCTAACAAGACTTTCAGCAGAAAAACACCTTGGAAATGATTCTAGAGGGCAATCCACCCAGAACAAATATTTTAGCTTACACCAAACTTTAGAGCACTGAGGAAAAAGATCCTGCCACTTCATACTATCCTCCCCATAAATAGTCAAAAATTGCATTTTGCTCATTTTAACAAATACGTCAGGGCTTGAATCCAAATACCCAGTTATTGAAAAGTTTGCCCTTATGCTTCTAATAGCCTCTGTCCCCTGCCATGAAAACAGAACAAAATCTAAAACACCATAAAAAGCCACATTTCTCATTAAAAAGACATGTTATCAAAAGATACACATTCAATTTGGACTTTTACCTTGTTATTTTTCAATACTTCATATATGTCATCGTGATCCCATAGTCGACTACGTTGTCCAGGTTCTTCAGATTCTTGACGAACAATCTCTCGACCCATTTCTTGTATAATGTCATGCATAGACACGGTATTATCTTTAGAAATAGTCACTAGAGCTCTATCTTTTAGCCTTTCCAAACCAATAGCAACTGAATTATCATTTTCTCGATCTTTCAATAACATTTGTAAGCTGTGCACTCTCATTTGCATACCATTGAAGAAACATGCAATATCTAAAAGAATCTTTTGCTCTTTGCAATCAAGATCATCATAGCTTAGTCTCATTACATCATGGACTTCTTTAATTGGCATTTTTGTAAGCTTGTCTAGCTGACTTTCCCATACTTCCTTACTTTTTCCACAAAGAAGACGACCCAAGACTTTAAGAACCAGTGGAACACCTCCGGCATAATTGACCAACCTTGGTGATAGATCATAATAGCCCTTTCCAAGATGACTTTGGTCAAATGCATTCAAATTGAAAAGTTCAAGTGCATCACTAGAAATCAATCCCCCGACATGGTATATATCATGAGCTTTGTTAGAAATAAGTACTTGCTTATCTCTAGTGGTTAGTATTATTCTACTACATGTCTGAAGCCAATCAAGACTTCCAAATATATTTTCTACATCTGTATCATTCACATCATCAAGAACAATAAGAACCTTCATACGACCAATCCTTCTCTTAATATCACTAGGCAACCTATTTGGGGTGTCAATTTTCACATTTTCTGACAATAGTGTAGATAAAAGTTTTTCTTTCAAAGACATTATTCCATTTTTTTGTAATTGGTCATTTACCTTTTCTAAATAACAAGATCCTTCATAGTCAAAACATTTTTTGTTGAATATCTCTTCTGCAATAGTTGTCTTGCCAATACCGCCCATACCCCAAATTCCAATATCGCGCGCTTCTTTTGACTCCTGGCATAACAATGATTCCAAATCTGCAGTTGGTTTTTCTATTCCAATAAGTCCTTTTGTGTTAACTGGATACTTAGGCATACTCATCAACACACAATTGATGATTTCTGTAATCAGATCAGCATCATTCCTAAACCACAAAAAGAGAAAAAATTATGAAATTTAATGGCATTACTATAAATCACTCTCGGTTCGTAGTTTGTATATAGGAGCTCAACAACAATGATAGAATGTTCCTTTTCTATTGCTTTCCCTTTCTCCTTAGTAGGACCAATGGTTTATAAAAGTGATATGGCTACCATGAAAAACTCAAGCTATCATGGTAAACTCAAGCCATATCTCGGAAAACTCAAGGAGATGAATCGGCATTCTAGTGAGGCTAGCTCTTTCAATTGTGATGTTTTCCATATATAACACTTAAATTCGAAATATTGCCTAAGAGAATTGAATATGTACCACTTGAACCAATCGCCCAGTATTGTTGAAGTCTTTATTATGTAAGAAATGAACTTATGATAATATAGGCATATATAAAAAGTAAATAGCTGGAAAACATTGAAAATTTTTGCGCAGAAAACTTACCCATATTTTGATGAAGTCATCCCCGATAAATTAGCAGACGTGTTCAAAGCTTGTCTCCAGATCTGCACTGTGGGAACACTATGCTTTCCTTCAAGTTTGGTAAGCGCCTTCTTATATTTCTCCCTTTGATGTCGCACATCTGAAGGTTCTACCTTATAAAAAACAGGTATAACAATGTGTCCATATTTTTCTTTGCACTCAAGGATTTTTACAAGTTCATTCAAACACCAATATGAAGAAGCATAGTTTTCTGAGAATATAACCAATGAAATGGATGATCGTTCAATTGCTTCAACAAGTGATAGCCATATATCATCTCCTCTCTTAAGTCTATCATCCACGAAAGCATGTATTTGCTTTCGAGTAAAAGCCTCGGTCAAATGACAAAGAAATTTGTTACGAATGTCCTTTCCATGAAAGTTTACAAAAACATCATACATTATTGGAGGAGTATTGTTTGACATTGACTTTGCCGCTTCACCCTTCAATTTGTCAAAAATGAAGTATTATATATATTCTTGATAAAAACTAAGAAATGATCAAATATAACATAAATGAAACACATCAACAGTTGAAATATATTTACCATATTATAAAAAATGTAGTTACCTTTAAAACTAACATTTAACAAGTGTCATATTTGGATCACATCATTAAAAAAACATTTTAATATATCATCAGCAACATTTAAAACTTTGATAATTAATTTGTTATACTCCCCCGTCTCTAATTATAAGCTAACATTCACACATATATGATGTCATTAAATATAAGCTAACTTAACAAAAGCTAATTTCTCTTTCCATAATTGCTCTTTCATTTATTGGTTTTTCAATACTATAATGAATAAAAAAATTGATTTTAAATAGGGGTAAATAGGGAAGATTGTACAATTTTTTTCAAAATCAATGCATCAACTTCCTTTAAACCCTGAATTCTACAATGTTAGCTTATAATTAGGGACAGATGGAGTAACATTTAAAAATGTATTAATATTAGTCTTTTTGTGGTACTTGAAAGTACTTCTGTTTACTTTTTTGTCTTACAAGTATCATCCACCACTCAACACCTTAAGGTGAATTAAATATGTACCACTCGAATCAATCATCTCTTGGTTAAATTTTTTAACATGCATGCAAACTAATTGTTAATATATTTTTTTCTCAAATGGTACTAATTTAATGTGCAAACTTGCACCCTGATCCTGCCCAAGAGCTTGTGGGAAAGATCAATCCAAATCACGATTTTAAAATTAAAGTAAATAAATTAACATATTGAGAAAAATGAATATAATTTTGAAAAATAAATGAGGTTTAGAACAATCACCTGTGTGACAATTTCTTTGTTCTTAACTCTAAAGTAGAGCAGTATGCAGCAAGCAGTAATACATGCAACCAGCATTATTTGAGAAGCTCCGCATCCGGAAGAACATGCCATTGCCATTGAATTCAAACAACTGCTCATCTTTCTTTAATTTGAATTGCCTCTACAATCTCAATCTCACAATTAGGGAAACACAACAACAAGGTTAATTAGTGGAAAGAAAATGAAAGAGGAAAAAATAAATGAAATCTGAAATTGAATATTGTTTTACCTGATCCGACTGTTAGAAATCTGATTGAAGAGTACTCTTGCTGCAGCCTGCAGCATCATCCTCCAAGCTAGATCTCAAGTTAAATAGATGGAAGAAGCGATAATATCACTTGACTTGACTTGACCGACTCCACTATCACTGTGCCTCTAAACTTTCCACCCACTCACGCGTTAACCACTTCAATGAATGGCTGTTTCATATTCCACATAGCTTTCCTCGGAATTGCAGAAGGAAAGATAAAAGAATTTTACTCCCTCCCTCCTCGGTTCCTCAATTTAAGGTTTTGCAAACTAATATTAATGTTTTTGTAATTATCAAAATTAGTACCGCTCCCTCCGTCGTAAATTATAATGACTTGTTCAGACAATCATGATTATTAAGAAAACATGTAATAAACTAATTAATATCTTAGTTTTGTTATTTTTTGTACAAATATTCCACATATGCCCCTATTGAATATATCAAAGATTGGTTGGGAAACATGAAAAAGAAGTAATTAATAGAGGTGATAATTAAAGTTTTGAAATTGAAAATATAATAAATGCAAGGTGTAAAAAATGAAAAACTTATTATTTTTTTCTGAAATCTAGAAGAGGTCTTATAATTTAGGACACCAAATTTGTCTCTAAAGGGTCTTATAATTTAGGACGGACGGAGTACTTAACTTTCTAATATTCTCTTTATATCTCTTCTTAATTTTGACCCTTTAATTTTTCTATCATCATTAAATTAATGATACAATTGGTAAATTATAATCAATGCACCCTTAAAACTATAAAAATGAGTTTAATAAGAAAAAAAAACAGATAAAAATATCGACAATTATATAAAAATGGAGTAATCATCGGTCACTGACCCTTTGAAACATTCTGAAGCAAAAGGAATCCACTAACTCTCATTATCATTATCCGTGTATGATTATATGTAAAAAAACACGCACATACTTGTATGTATGTGTACATGTAAGCATGTATATGGGAAATCCACTAACTCTCATGTGATTTTTGTTTTGAGTTCACAGTATCCCACACAAAGACAAGTTGTTCACAGATGGAAATTTAGACAGACACTTGAGTTCCGGAGGCTAGGCGTTTTGCTTGAGCTCATGAAGGTTTGGGTTTCGGAGAGCTAATAAATGAGGAAGGGAAATCTATTTTGAAATTTTCTACACCCTGAGATTTTGAACACTTGTTTTTAAAAGTGGGAGGAAGATCTTATCACACTAAGAGTGGAACATTAAAGTCACAAATTGATTTCTTTTTTTGTAAGGACTCTATATAAGAGGACTTGCAAGGACTCCAACGTGATATGGAGTACGGGTGTTCGTGGTCCGGATTGGTTCGGTTTTGAGGGGAGAAAGTTATCCGATCCAATCACTTCAGTTTTGTCACTTCATCATCCAATCGGTTATTTACTTTTTTTAGATCCAAACCAATCCGATCCAATATTTATCAAATTGGATTGGATTTCGGTTTTTCAAAGGCATTGTAAATATCAAAATCAATGAAGAAATAGAAAGTAATTTGAATCATATAACGTCACATTACAATTACAAGCCTAAACGATGAAAATTTAGAATAAAAAAATAAGAACCAAAAGTCTTAAACAAATTACCACATTCACCGCTCAATACCTCTAAAATAAGAAGAAGAAAAAAAATTAATCATGTATAGTAAATGACATATTTTTAAATATATGTTTACTTTAATGCATATTTTTCAAATTACCCAAATATATCTTTATTAATAAGTACGTGTCATATAATAATTATATAAACATATAAGTACGTAAATATGTAAGTATGAATAATATAATATATGTACAAATAAAATTATGTATACTTGCAAACATTTAGTTTGAATTGGATTGGTTCGGTTTTGAAAAGCAAATCCGAAATCTGATCCAATACGACAAAAAAAATTGGTTTTCTCGATTTTGGATCCGTTCGGTTTCAGTTTAATTGGATTTCGGTTTTTTTAAATTGGTTTTTCAGTTTTTATTGGATTTGATCAGTTATGAGCACCCTAATACAGGGAGAGGCAAAAAAGTTGAAATATCAATTCCCCATGAGTTTCTTGTTTCAAAATTAAACTCCAAATAACCAACTTTAAGTAGAAACAAAAGTATTAATTTCAGAGGAGGTCTAGATTTAATTAGCAAAATTTTATTAACCGAAACTTAAGAATAACTTATGACAGTTTGAACAGAATTTTCTATATGATAAATGAACGAGTAGAACACAAACTCTTTCAAGCAATGCCTCACTTCTAGATGGCCAGCCTGGTCTCTATGTAAATGGAAATTAACAGGATTAAGAGGCAATATTCTAAGTTGGTACACCTGATACACCTGATATCATACACCTGATATATAAATATAACTTCTGTCTAGTAAATCTCTTATCAAAATACAATACTTTCTGCAGAAAAATTATTTATAGGTTTGCAAGAGAAGACATAGATCTAAGTGAGGAGACAAATAAAAGTTTAACTTTTTTTCAACTTTTGGGTCTTACTTTTTATAAGCTGAACCGCCGCAAAATGTATGTGAGAGGTGGTTGCCCAACCGCTGCAGTTACGAGCGTCGAGAGATACATTTGCGGCGGTTTTTGCTAACCATTGAAATAACCGCCGCAGTGTTTGACGCTGCAGTATAGTGCAACTTTGCGGCGGTTTGGAACCGCCGCCGTATACGTGTTTTTTTGCGGCGGTTTGGAACTGCCGCAAAATACTTCATTAGAAAAAAAACAAAACACTGTGCCTTTTAAAGAGCACAAAAATAAATATTTGCAGTGACACATAAATAGAGAAAAACTATCATTTAAGTACGGTAGGATAGATACATCATACATCAATCAATGCCATAAGGCTCTATGAAAAGTATGTAAAGAACGAATAACAACCAAAGTTTTCCTACTAGATGAAGTTGGCTATATGGATCAAACAACACCACATAATGTCTTATCATCAATCATGTCAAATGAATAATGATAGTTGATAGACCATTATATGTTGTCTAATGAAACCATGTATAGAAAGAACAATAAATGCCTGCGATTTGGCTATTTTCAGTGTCAGGAAATCCTTATTTGTCTAATCACAAATTCTTCCAAAGCTATGTGTGAACCTAAATGAGGATGAATTCGAAGAGACGTTGATGAGTTATGTGACTGGAGAAACATCAATTTCTAAGTCCAAATGAAAAACCTCAAGTATAATCATTTGTCCAACATCAAAGAAGCGTTAGCCACACTTTTCTATTCATCCATTAGCCTGCCAACTATAGTTGAGCACAGTGATAAAAATGGCTGGAAGCAATATGTTAGGACTCTAAATATAAAGAAATAATATCATTTTCATTAATTGCGTTACAAAAATAAATTATTCCGTTATAATTCTTGAAGTAAGCAGTTTCTATAGACCTAAATTTTGAAATTAATGGGCATCCCATAAAATATGAAGATGTTATATCATCAAAGCCAAATAGCAGTCAAGTATTGAAGTATTTATGGTTAAAAAATAGTGGAAACTACATTCATAAACATCATACAGCTAAAGGATGTCTATGAATCATAACTCTATAGTTCCCCAGTATGCAACCAGTGCCCCATAAATCCACTGCAACCCCATAACGATTTGCTCCGAGTAGAAGTTCACGTGGTCTATACCACAGGGTTACTACACGGCTTGTCAACGGGATACTGTGATGAGAAGTTTTGAACCCTTTATGTCACGGTGGAGGATACCATGACTATGACAATGATCCAATCCACTTAGAAGCATTTCAGCTGACATACAAACAATATTGTTTTACAAGTTTCTTATCGAAAAATGGAGGACAAACTACAAAGCAAGTGAAGTTACTTAGTAAGTTTCTAATAAGGAATCCGCTTCCTATAATTATACATGATATGTGTATGCTCAAGAATTACAACTCCGCGTAAAACAAAAGACTGAGACCATCGAAAGAGTAATTACTACCTCTACCTGGGGTTCAGAGAACTTAATCACTGAGCCCTTTCTTTTCTTTCTTGGGAAATTCAGTGTCAGCCAACTTTAAGACTCGTTTATATTCCATTTGTAAAACAGTCACATGATTCCTCTTGGAAACATTCTCATGCAATAAAAGCCTATCATCTTCTAATATGTAAATATTAGGCTACCAATGTTTTCCACTTTCTTCCCATCCACTCTACAATTTGGTTCATAAACTTTAAAGTACACAATGAGTGGAAATTCAACTAACTTTGATGGTTTAATTTTTTCCCCATCAATACTTTAACCATACCAGTACTATAAGTGAAGTATCTTTGGCATGCTAGTCCAAAGAATTTTGACAAGTACACTCAGAAGGCAGTAGTAAGAATTATACAACTAATACAGATTAATAGCATGTTTGGATCAGCTTCTCTGGTAAGGCTGCAAATATTAGACCATGTGGTCGGACCCTTCCCCCAACTCTACTCGTAGCAGGAGCTTTAATGCACCAGACTGCCCTTTTTTAATCTATCATAATATTGCCACTTCTTTTAAAACAAAAAAGATGAGTTTACAAGCTTTTGACACTCATGCTTGTGGTGTGTACATGGTCTAGTGTTCAATGTTATAACATGATATTGGCACATAATTAGTCATGCAATGCCATTTAGGACAAAATTTAGTTGAAAGTAAATGGCCCATCAATCTTTTAATATAGCAGGTTGCAAGACAATTACAGACATCGGAAAGTAGGGGTACTGCAAAAGTATACAAATTCCCAAAATATTTTAGCTGATGGGGTTCATAGATGTTTCAGAGAATTTAAATCAATCTGTAACTTGGAGATGCTATCTAGCTAAAACGAAATCAATAGAGACTACATCATTTGAAAGAAGGGCAATTAAGAATATTTAGAACCAAAAGAGATATTCAAATGGCCCAAATAAAAAAACATTTCAATATTCAATGAAATTATAAAACCTATAACCCATCATTACAATGAATTAGACCCATAACATCCGATGTGAAATGCTACTAGGCGACTTTCACAAGACTAAGAAATGACAAAGATAGTGTACTCCTAAGGCATCTTGGTCCAACCCTTTCGAGAGAAAATTATAGAAGAACTGGAAATATCACTTACCCTAGTGCTAAAGCACCAGACCACTGAAGCAAGGCTGATGCAAAAATCACCAAAGAGTTGGACATTTGGAAGGGGAGATAAGGCTGGTGTATAAAAATATAACAAATTACTCACGCCAAAGCAGTCCAGTTCTCTTGCTGCTGCAATCTAGACCAGAGGATTTTGTTTACAGCACTAGGTACAATCCATGCCAATGCTACACAAGCACCAAATAAATGGAACTGAAGATCAGTGACAGTAGCCACAGCAACACCAATAAATACCACCGTCAATGCTAATGTCTGTAAAGTTTCAAATGTTGTGGTAAGAATTTAAACCTAAAACAAGATGAGCACAAAAAAAACACACAAGTCCATTGTTATGGTCTCAGTGACAAGACCCTTTCTTCAGATCACAATTATGAGCTGCATCTGCCATAGGATCGCATGAGTACATATAATGTCAATTCACATGCAGAATCACTTCAAATCTACTACAATTAGTTATCTTCTACAAACATACGGGTGCCTTATAGGTGGCATGATTCAGGAGGAAGTTCAATACACATACTAGCTTTACAAATTGGTCGTGCACTTTCCCTAGTACAAATTGTTTATATATTTCCTGTGTTAATTATATGAAAGCTCTTATTCCTGCAAGACCATTCATTCCTATTCATTATTATCAGAAATACATGCACAACCACAGTGAGTGCAGCATACCTTGGGCAAAGAAACTTCCTTTCTATACAATACAAATTCAGCCAAAACTATTGATGGTGTCACTGCAATCTTTGCCATCTGATAGAAACCAATGCTGAACATATGGAGTTTAGATTAAGAGTATAAAACAAATATTTTAAATAAAAATGTGAATAGTTGGTATACCTATTATACTTCAAGCTGACATTAGCAAAGCCAGTAGATAGAGACATAACAAATCCAAGAGAAAATAAAGTAGACAATGGAGTTGATTTTGAGGAAGGAGGCGCAGGAAGGAAAGAAAATGCTTTTAGTACAGCCATAAAGAACCAGCTAACTACATAGTGAATTAGTGTAAGAAAAATAGGGAATTTGAATTTAATAGTTTGAAGCACCTGAAACAAAACAAGAAAAATAAAAAACCAAAGAAAGTCAGCACCAAAAAATCCTGCTACATCAAAATTCCAACAAAGAACACAGCTTTAGGCAGATTGAAAGAAATGAGAGAGTAAACAAATTACCATTTTGTTCATGAAAATAATACCAACAGCAACCAGAAAATTGAAGGATAGTGCAATAGCTGGGGGAAGGATTTAGCATGGCGTGTCATTGATATGAGAGCTTCAGCTTTCATATCAATGACAGTAAAAAAAGATTTCAGACTCTGAAATTCACTGCCAAGCTCAACCCCAGCACTAGTAGCAAACTCTTGTATTTTGGTTTACTTTGTTCTGCTCTGTTTGTGCCTCTCTTGTAATTAATTATTGATTTCCTATGTGAAATACATTAAGTGAAGTTATAGTATGAATAATCTTTCATCTAAGTTTATCTAGTACATATAGTCATTCAAGTTCATTCAAGTTATGTTAACATTAATAACATTTGTCAGTTCAACTTCTTTCAAAATTATACTCTTCCCCTGTTTGTTGTCGCTGCCAACTGCATAAGTCTTTTTTTTTCATGAACCAAAATAACTCGACTCAAATCACATACAAACAAGGAACAAATAGAAAGAGAATTTCTACTCCATTATTAGCAGAAGCAGAAATGCACATCACTAAATTCAAAAAGAGATATGCATAAACTACTCAATCAGATGAGATAGTAAATTACTTACAAAAGAAAGAAAAATACAGACAAGCAAACTAGAACTGATCTATACATTGATTTAAGATTTTAAGTTGCACAAAGCAGATCTACACAAAAAGGGGACATTAACGAAACAGGATTCCGTGTGAACATACCAGTAAATCAAAAACAATGGTTACCTTCGATCCAAATCGGAGAGGAGAAGAAAATGGATGCCGAAAATCGGAATGAGCTCTGGAAATGCAACTCTAATGCGATTTATTGAAATGCAACTCATAATCGTAACCTATAATCAAATTGAACAAGAGAGAAACCCAACCTATAATCCCTAATTCCTAAACAAAAATCAAATCGAACAAGAGAGAAACGAGTTTGCTTCGTTACCTTCAATTCGTAGCAAAAATGAGAGAGATGAGAGCGAGGACCGGCGGAGCGATGGTTAAACCAGAAGAAAGAAACGCGATGCAGAAACGAGAGAGGCGGAGCGATGAGAGAACGAGAGCGGAGCGGCGGAGGGATGAGAGCGATGAGAGAATGAGAGCGGAGCGGCGGAGCGATGAGAGAACGAGAGCGAGAGCGGAGCGGCGGAGGCGAAGAGAGAACCGCAATTTCTCTTTCTCTTTCTCTTTCTCTTTCTCTTTCTCTTTCTCTTTCTACACTAAATAAAAAAAAAGGTAAAAACATATATATTAACCGCCTCAAAATGGAAACTTCCGGCGGTTTCAGTAGAACCGCCACAAAATGACCGCCGCAGTACACCAGAATTCCCGTAGTGAATCGGTGCTTATATTAATTGTCATTGTAGAATAATTAAAAACATATATAATAACTCTAAAAATTTTAAATCAAAATTTTAACAAAGTTCACAAATAAGCAAATTAAAGACAGAGAAATACAGCATATATTATGTGAGAAGCTCTAGAAGAATAATATGTACACTGATGTGTGAGTAATAAAATAATTCAGAGTTAACAACTCAAAGTCTTCCATTAATTTCACATTTTTATTACAATAACACAATCCTCCTGTCCAGCCATGACTCATCTTAAAGGAGGAAAGTAGATACATACTCAATACTCCAAATACGTACACATTTTCTAAAAGCAAAAAACTTGGCTTTATGTGGCTCTGTAAGCAGGACATCACTACACTTGTACATTTGTAATAGTCTGCAACAAGGTTGGCTTTGAAATTGTAAGTATAGCCATATTCTAAATTTGTTTTGCTATTGATCTTCTACAAGGGATAGGCTCTACCAACCAGGAGAGTGTTGCACAGCTCCAATTATTACAGTTGTATCTTGTATGCATATTGTCCTTTGGTCTCCAATAAAACAATTCTTTTCACCTTAACAGATAATGTGGTATATCACTTTTGAATAGATGAGTTTAAGTGCATCAAATCGTTTCTTGCTCCATCTTTTTACAATGGTCCATTTTCACTGCCAACCTTAAAAAACAAGAAAGTAAACGATTAACAACTCAATAAAAAATTTGACAACAGAATTTTACTTCTATTAATAAAAATTGTCATATTTTTTGTGATAAATTTCCGAACCTAAAGATGAAAGAAACAATTTCTCCTAATAACTGCTTTTTGTATAAAAATGAAGTAATCCACACCCTGCTTCTTAAGATAATCTATCAGCAATTTATGTTTAGTTGGATGGGGTTGGGGAAGCTAAGGTAGGGGAGCATGCCTGCCATACAACTTACAGGAATTTATGACATACAGAAACATATTAATGATAAGAGTAAATGTATGAATTAGTATTTGTAAGAATGCCAGAGTCAAGGGAAAGGTCCACAACTTGAGCAATTCTTAAGGTACGCTACAAGTGGTAAGGAAGTTGACACTGAAGGAAAGATCCTTCTGCATTGGTACTTCCTTATAAGAATTTGGATAATATATATCCATGAGACCAAACTTTCAGAATATACATCATTCTGAGCCAATAAATCTACAATCATGTAGTAGAGTGACAGTGACTGCCTACTTGTATTTTCATGTTAATTTTATGCTTGCATACATGCACAAATTTCACATCTTTCAAACAAAACACTGTATCCACATAAAGAAAATTAATGCTACAAGGTTATAGCATGGCTAGAACACACTTCTTTTAGGCTACTTCATACTTTCTATAACACAAAAAAGAAGCTGGTATCCATTCAGTAGGAAACAAATTCACCTTTTAACTCGATAGGCGGAAGGTGCTCAATCTCTAATTAAGAAGTTGGATAGGCTCTTGGGTGATCTTAATTGGCGATTGCCTTTCCAGAGACCTTGCAGAAAACAATAATGATCAATGTCAAAGGCAGCTAAAGAATATAATGTATACTTATATGATCAATAACCATGTCTACTTACATTGAAATATAGACTTGTGTCTAAATCAAATTTTTCATCTTCAGCCGCACGAACGAAATGCACAAGATGATACTAAGCACAATCTGGTTCCATTTGTTAGTATAATCAAACAATTCCATTTGCTTAATGAAACTGCGATATGTCAAGGTGTTTACCGGGTTAACTCCAAACCCTCTTAACTTCAATTCAAACTCTTGACCATTTCCATATCCAAACTTTTCTACCCATGTTGCAGCCTTGATTTTAAACCTTGTCTGATTTTTGGCAGCACTAGTTATGTAACGGTAGCATTTTTTGTCGTATATTAGGCACACATGATCCGATTCAATATATGAATCCATCACATCGCTCTCTGTCATGTAGATATTTACACTGCCCTTTGTACCATCATCCTTACCATCAATTTTGGTGATTTCAAATTTGACTAGTGCATCACGTTTTTGTGGGTCGTCGGTAAGGATGAAGCAAAAGATGAAACCCAACAAAGGAGAGGTCTGACCAGGAGAGAGATCAATAACAATGTCATCCTTTGTTGTCTTATACTTCAACCACTTTGGAACACTGCATCCTGGATACACATACGCTGCTTGAAAGTCACACTCATCTTTGTCATGTTTATAGTTTTCCTCGTGTTCTGGTACAGGTGAATGTTGACATGCAAGTTTCATCAAGTTGATTTGTGCATTCAGCCCAATATCTCGGAGGGAACGTTCATCCAACTTCAAGCAATTCCAGAACTCAACCATTCTCCTATTTTCATTGAATTATTCAACAACCGTTGAAGCGAACGATACTAACATTAGTGATTCGCACTCTCCAACTAATAGAGTTTCAAGGGAAGGGGGAAGAATTGGTATTGACCGAACAAAATAGCTTCGTCGTAATTCTAGACGTTGCAATCTCGTAAGATTCTTGATGTATGAAGGTAAGCTCTTGTATTGGTTGAAGAATAAATTTAGGATTTCTAGCTTGGTTAGACATGCAAAAGAAGAAGGCAATACATTGACAGGAACAGACCCCAAATGTAGTTCTGTTATATTCTCTAATGTCACTGACAACTTCATTAGACTTGTGCACCCACAAAGGTTGAGATAGCGGAGGGTGCTTAAACGGGGATCGCTTGTAAATTCGGTAATGTGCATACAACCATTTAGATTGAAACACTGAAGCTTGCTGAGAGAGAAAATAGATGGATGTACAGTCTTCAACTGAGAATAAGAAGTAACATCCAGAACCTCAAGATTTATAGCTTTTGAGAAGTCTGGCAGCTCCTCAAGCGAACCAGAAATACTGAGTACAACTTCTTTTAAATTAACCAAATTCTGTCACAATATGAGAAACCAAACATAAAAGGTTGTCAATTTCTTATTCCTTGAATTAAAAAATATTTAAGAAGAAAAAGACACATATATATTCACCTTCACTCCGTGCCAAAGTTTTTGCACTCGTCGTCGTGGCAACTTCAACATAACAAGATTTTCCACAGAAAATTTCTCAGGCAATGACTTTAGAGGGTAATGCATCCAAACGAATATATTTTAGATTAGTTGGCCAAATTCCAATAACTCGCACCTTTTTTGCCTTTAGACATAATAGTGATTCTAAATGTGCAAGTATTTTGTCGATTCCGATAAGTCTTTTTGTGCGAACTGGATGCTTATCCAACTTCATTGACACGAGATTGATGATTTTTTCAAGCACATCAGCATCATTCCAAAAAAAAAAATGATGCTGTACATTCAAGTAAAAGCAATCTAGAAAATAATGGTTAAGTCTTTTGTTTTATAAGCAAGCAACCACACACACATATATATATATATGCATATATAACAAGTAAATAGCCGGAAAATATTCAAAGTTTAGGGGTGAAAGCCTTAGTCAAATGAAGGTTTGGGTTTTGGAGAGCTAATAAACAAGGAAGGGAAATCCATTTTGAAATTTTCTACACCATATGACTATAAGATTTTGAACACTTGTTTTTTAAAGCGGGAGGAAGATCTTATCATCCGTAAGAGTGGAATATTAAAAGTGGAATATTAAAGTCACAAATTGATTTCTTTTTTGTAAGGACTCTATATAAGAGGACTTGCAAGGACTCCAAGGTGATACAGAGAGAAGAAAAAAAGTTTAAATATCAATTCCCCATGAGTTTCTTGTTTCAAAATTAAACTCCAGATAACCAACTTTAAGTAGAAACAAAAGTATTAATTTCAGAGGAGGTCTAGATTTAATTAGCAAAATTTTATTAACTGAAACTTAAGACTAACTTATGATAGTTTCCATTTAAAAAAAAAAAACTTATGACAGTTTGAACAGAATTTCCTATATGATAAATGAACGAGTAGAACACATTTTTTAGAATGTGAAGAGAGAGAAATAAACTGCACAACTGAATTCTGTTATTCTGGAAAAGGCAATTACAAAAAGTTAGAAATTTATAACCACATTAAAATTGTGTATACTTTGTGAAAGTAAGACATAAAGAAAAGGAGAGAAAAATAAAGTGAGATACGTGATGCATGATATAATGAGAAAGAGATAAAAATTTGTGTAATGTAGAAAAGACATTAGAGGGTGAAACAATCAGATCTGTATCTAATATACTTAAATTTGAACATACATCATTTCCCAACAATTGCACACTTTGGGAATGAATTGAACACCCAAAACGCACCATATGAATTGGTCATTGTGTTTCTGAAAAGAAAAAAACATCTTGTAATTTGGAGGATGCACGGGGCTAATAGACAGTATTTCACGCCTATGTTGTGAAATACATAGAAAATTTCGGTGGATAACACATGAATATAACTCACGTATCAACATAGTTATGATACCTGATATATCAAATTGACCTGCAAAACCCAAAAGGCAAGATCTAGTTTCCACTCTGAGCGTGACCCCTCCTGAGTCCTAACCATCAAGGCCACCAAGGTTACCTAGCTTCTGACAACAGTGACTACTGTGAAATCTGATCAGTCAACAGCTTCCCGCGCAACAAACTTGGTAATATGGGCAGAGGACTTCAAGTGAAAAGAACTCCTAATAACAGCTGGAAAAATAACATGCTGGAATTCAAAACTAACAAATCTCTTCAATCCAGTCTCTCCCAAAGTTGCCTCAAAAATACCTTCTAGCATGCTGGAATTCAAAACTAACAAATCTCTTCATAGTACTATTTTAGTGTTTATGAAATTTCGATGAAGCTTATAATTGTTTTATCATATCATAAAAACACTGAATAGGTCTATATTGTAAGTGTCATTATGAGAACTAAAGTTGATAACTTAAATGTTAACCATGCTACTTACATCCAAATATAGACTTTTTCAACCGTACGAAGGAAATGCACAGGATGATACTAAGCACAATATGATTCCATTTGTTAATATAATCAAACAATTCCATTTGCCGAATGAAATTCTGATATGTCAAGGTGTTTAAGGGGCTAACTCCAAACCCTCTTAACTTCTGCTCTTGACCATCTCCAAAAATTTATGCCCATGCTGCAACCTTGATTTTAAACCTTGTCTGATTTTTGGCTACGCTATTTATGTAGAGGGAAATTTTTTTGTCATATATCAGATACACCTGATCCGATTCAACAGGCGAAGGCATCGCATCGCTCTCTGTCAAGAAGATATTGACAGTGCCCTTTTTATCATCACCCCCACCACCAATTATAGTGATTTCAAATTTAAATTGCTCAAGTTTTTCTTTTGAGCCCCCAGCAAGGGCGAAGCAAAAAATGTAACCCAATGGGGAGAGTTGATATGGAGAGAGATCAATAATCATGACATCCTTTGTTGTCTTATACTCCAACCACTTTGGAACACTGCATCCGGGATACACATACGCTGCTTGAAAGTCACACTCATCTTAGCCAACCTGATCATCATGTTCTGGAGCGGATGAATGTTGATATGCATGTTTCATCAAGTTGATTCGTGCATTCAATCCAATATTCCTGAGGGAAAAGTTGTTCAAGTTCAAGCAATTCCATAAAGAAATTGTTTTCCTGTTTTCCTTGAATTGTTCTGCAGCCGTACAAGGGAACCATACTGTCTCTAGTAAAATGCAGTGTCTAGCTAATAGAGTTTCAAGGGTCAGGGGGAGCTCTGGAATTGAACGCAGTAAAACGCTTCCAGTTAATTTTAGATGTTGCAATCTTGTAAGATTCTTGATGCTTGAAGGTAAGATCTCATATTCACTGCAGTGTAATTCTAGGACTTCCAGCTTGCTTTGACTTCGAAAAGATGAAGGCAATAAATTGGCACGAATTCTATGCAAATGTAGTTCTGTTATGCTGTCTGATGCCACTGACAATTTCTGTAGACTCTGGCACCCTTGAAGGCTAAGATGATTGAGTGAGCTTAAACGGTTATCACTTGTAAATTCAGTAATGGAAATGCAGTAATCTAATTTCAATGTCTGCAGGTTGTTGAGAGAGAGAATAGATGGATGGACATTCTTCAATCTATAGCAGAAAGAAACACTCAGAACTTCAAGATTTATGACTTTTGAAAAATCAGGCAGCTCCTTAAGGAAATGGCAAAAACCGAGTTGAACTTCTTTTAAATTAATCATATTCTGTTACAAATCGAAGCAATCAAACGCAAGCATAAGTTGTCAATTTCTTATTCCTCGAATTAAGAAATATATAAATGATAAGAAGACATAATTTTTCACCTTTACTCCGTGCCAAAGATGTTGCAAACAGCCTGATCGCAACTCCATTATAACAAGATTTTCAGGAGAATTTTTTTTTGGTAATGATGGTAGAGGGTAATTCCACCAATAAATATATTTTAGATTAGTTGGCAACAATGTAAGCCCTTCATGAAAAATATCTGGCCGCTCTTCACTCAGATTGCCGCTCCAAATTTCTAAAAATTGTAGTTTGCTCATCTTAGCAAATACGTCCGGGTTTAACTTCAGATTACTAATTACTGAATTGTGTGTCTTTATGCTTCTAATAGCCTCAGTTCCCTTCCATGAGAGTAGAAGAAAAATTTAAACACCAATAGAACCACATTTACCATAAAAAAAGACGAATATCATATAAAGATGACATGTATTTAATAAGGCCGCTTACCTTGTTATTTTTGAATACTTCATAAATGTCATCGGGATCCCACAGTCGACTGCAGCGTCCAGGGTCCTCAGATTCTTGACGATCAATCTCCCAGCCCATTTCTTGAATAATGTCATGCATAAACACAACATTGTCTTCTGAAATAGTCATAAGAGCTTTGTCTTTTAACCTTTCTAACCCAACAGCCACTGAATTATCATTTTCATGATCTTTCAATAACATTTTCAACTGGCTCACTTTCATTTTCAAACCATTGAAGAAACATGCAATATCTAAAAAAATCTTTTGCTCTTTGCAATCAAGGTCATCATAACTTAGTATCATCACTTCATGAACTTCTTTAGGTGACATTTTTGAAAGTTTGTCCAGCTGACTTTCCCATACTTCCTTATCTTTATCACAAAGAAGACGGCCCAAAACTTTAAGGACTAATGGATTGCCTTTGGCGTAGTTGACAACCCTTTGTGACAGATCATCATACCCCATTTCAACATGAGTTTGGTTAAATGCATTCAAATTGAAAAGTTCAAGTGCTTCACTAGAACTCAATTCCCCAACCTGGTATATATCACCAGCTTTATTAGAAATAAGTATTTGTTTATCTCTAGTTGTTTATAATTATTCTACTACCTTGATGAAGCCAATCAAGAGTACCAAATATATTTTCTACTTGATCTGTATCTTTCACATTTTCAAGAACAATAAGAACCTTCATACGACCAATCGTTGTCTTAATATTATCGGAAAACCCACTTGGGTAGTCACATTTCACATCTTCTCCCAATAGTGTAGAAAAAAGTTTTTCTTTTAAAGACTTCATTCCAAATTTTTGTAATTCTTCCTTTACCTTTGCCAAAAAAACAAAAACCTCGATACTCAGAATATCTTTTATTAAATATCTCTTCTGCCAAAGTTGTCTTGTCGATGCCGCCCATACCCCCGAATTCCAATAACATGCACTTCTTTTGGCTTTTGGCATAACAATGATTCCAAATGTGCAATTGGTTCTTCCATGCCAATAAGTCTTTTTGTGTTAACTGGATGCTTATTGGACCTTATCAATACACGATTGATGATTTCTTCAAGCATATTAGCATCATTCCTAAATAACAAAAAGAGAGAGAAAGAGAGTATGAATTTTAATGGAACCAGTAACACTCACGTTTATCGGAAGTTCATATAGACCAAGTATAGCTAGAACATATTGAAAATTTATGGGGAGAAAACTTACCCTTATTTTAATGAAGTAATTCCTGATAAATTAGCACATTTGGTCAAAGCTTGTCTCCAGATCTGCACTGTGGGAACACCAAGCTTTCCTTCAAGTTTAGTAAGTGCATTTTCATAGCTATTCCTTTGATGTCGTACATCTGAAGGTTCTACTTTGTAGAAAACAGGTATGACAATCTGTCCATATTTCTCTTTGCACTCAACTATTTTCACAAGTTCATTCAAACACCAATGTGAAGAAGCATAGTTTTCCGAGGATATAACCAATGAAATGGATGATTGTTCAATTGCTTCAACAAGTGATGGCCATATAACATCTCCTTCCCTAAGTCCATCATCCACGAAAGCGTGTATTTGCTTTCGCGTAAAAGCCTCAGTCAAAAGACTAAGAAAAGTGTCACAGATGTCCTTTCGATAAAAGTTTACAAAAACATCATACATTATTGAAGGAGTATTGTTTGACATTGCCTTTGCCACTTCAGCCTTCAATTTGTCAAAAATGAAGTATTATATATATTCTTGATAAAAACTAAGAAATGATCAATATAACATAAATGAAACACATCAACAGTTGAAATATATTTACCAAATTAAAAAAAATGTAGTTACTTTTAAAACTAACATTTAACAAGTGTCATATTAGGATCACATCATTAAAAAAAACTACAATTTAATATAGCATAAAAAACATATAAAATATTGCTAATTCATTTTTTATGACATTTAAAGATATTATAATTTACTCTTTTATAACACATTGCGTGTGCATTAAGAGATTTCAAGTCAATAATAAAGGATATTGTTCGACCTGTAATAATTAACATGGATAGAAAAAAGCAAATTATACAAGGTAAACAACAATCACCTTTGCAATAATTTTATTGATAATTTGTTTCTTCTTAACTCCCTGCAGTAGGCAACAAGTTCAGTGGGCGCTTTGTAATTCGCTGAAGCAAAAGGGATTGCAGAATATATTTAACGTTAATATAAATTTAAGGAGAAAGTGAAGCATAGACAATAAACTTATAAACTAGATGTTATATAGTCATAAGATATTAAGTTAGCATGATTGTAAAAAGGATTTCTTTCCCTTCTCCTAAATCGAAAAAAAATTCTCTTCCCTTTCTGTTGAAGAAGTTGGCATAGCGATATTCCTGCACAGAATCTGCTGCGAATGCTTTTAAAGAATCAACTCTGAAAATGCAAAGCTCAACAGAGAAAAACAAAGATGAAAAAGTTGTTAGATGATGATTGAATTACGAACACAGAGAAAAAGAAGGCAAATCCAGAGGGTTTTGGCCGGCACGACGATGGCAGTGGTGCTGTGGGGATTCGAACGGAGGAGAGCAACTGCACTATTTGTGGTGAAATTCGGAGATGAAGAGGAACTCGTTGAGCAGCGATGACCGGCGCTGTTTCAGTGAAGGAGAAAAGTGTGGCAGTGGCGGCCTAGCTCGATGGGAGATGCGGTGTGGCGATGGAAACGAAATGCAATTTGCAGGAGACGAGGGTGAGAAGGTCGATGGTGGAAGTCGATGGCGTGGTGGAAGCTAATGGCGTGGTGGTGGCGCCTGTTCTTCTTCTCCCTCTCGCCCTTTCTTCCTTGTTCGATCTTCCTTTCTTTCTCCGCCGCTGATTCTTTCATCTTCTTTTCTCTCTCACGATTGCTTTCTCCCCCTTCTCTTTCGGTGGCGGGGGGATACGACAGGGGAGCAACAGCGGCGGCGCGATACCTCGAACGGACAGGAACAACGGCGTTAGGTATGGTGACGGCGACGAATGAGCGAGAGAGGACGAGGGTTTGAAGCGGGTGATGGTCGAAGAGAGAAGGAGGTCGAAGGAGATGAAGGAGAGGAGAAGGGAGGCGGCGGCTGGAGGAATGGAGAAAGGGAGGGATGGCGGCATGCAGGGGCTACTAGGGTTCGTGGCCGTGCTGGATATGGCTGCTCATCGTTTTTTCTCTTTTTTTTTTTTTTTCAAAATCGCCCCTCTCCCAGGCACGAAAGCTTTTTCGTGGTTGTGGGAAAAGTTTTTTCTTTCCCCACAGACGGCGCCAAATGTTCTCGAATTGAGAGAACATAGAGAATAAGTGTTGTTAGAATATCAAGAGATGATTCAGGTCCCTTTTACATGAGCCTCTGTGACGCTCCTTTAGCTCGAAGTATAAACGTTACTACTTCTCCTATTTATCCTCCGAACCAATGGATTGACACAAGTTTTTTTTTTTTTATCAAGCAACTTTCATACGTTAGTATACATCTTTATGCGGAAGCTTCAGTGTTACCTGTTCTTTATCCTAACTCCTCGGTTCATATATTTATCGTGAACCTTTACTTAGGATAGTATACGATTTGCCAAGAGATATTAGTAACACACAGATTTTATTCAACACACCACGAATATATTACAAGTGACAAAAGTTTAGTAGAGTGTTCAAGTAGTAAATACTCCAAGCATTCTCAAACCATACACACAAGCTAAACATAGAAAATAACATAACAAAGTTATTAGTGACATAGAGACAACAAGCAGCTAAGGGTTTGCTGCACCATTCGGACCATCTCCAGCCTCATTTCGAGCCTCTTCCATACCAACATTGTCCTCAATCTGGATTACAGGTACTCTCACCTCCGCTGCATGAGAGGTCTCACCATGGTGGAATAGGTTTCTATATTCCCTAGCAGTCATTCTCCTGTTTTGAGCTATCACACTCTTCCTAGCTGTGGTTCTCATTCGGGGTCCAGGTCTCCTAAGAGGTGGTGAAGTGACTGACTCAGATGGTTGATGATGACTGGGGTTATTACCTTCAGGTGGAAACTCTCTAATAGGTATAACGGGTACCGGCTCAGGCTCATGTGGTTGTCCAGGTGAGTCTCTTGGGTTAATATGGCGTGCTCTCATAGGTAAGTAGAAAGAAAAGGTCATTGGTAAGGTAACAGGGTATCCAACTTCTTCATTAAGGTGACTCCTAAACCAGAAAACTGACACTCCGTTGTACAGACAGTATCCAGTGGATGGGTCATGATACCATCCTGAGGCTGCCGCAAATTCAGCATGGATGGAGACGACTGGTGGTCTGCTCATTGGAATACCTGTCAATATCTATATAGAAAATGAAGTGCAAGGGTGAGTCAAACATAACCATATACATGCTACACAATATATAAGTGATCTATCACAAATCAAGATAACATATCATCATCACACATGATCACACCAAGCACATAAACAGTATGCAAACATGTGGGTTATCAATCCTCCCTTATATCTCCATATATTTCAGTCAGACTTTGCTTCCCATTTTCCTTAGAGGTTATACCCCTGAGAAGAAAGTCCTTGATCTGACCTTTTTAAATTTAATATCATGAATGCTAGTAGTGTATAAGGCCCGAAGCGTTTTAGCTTCTACACTCTTCAGAAAGCCATTCGGGAATTATGGACACGGAATTTACCCTCATTCCACTCTTTACCGAACTTGGATTACCTTAGGGCTTCACTGACAGATATACATGACTTTCCCAGTCCTTTAACTTCATACCAGCCCGGCCTAAGGGGTTTTGCCTGTAACTGGTAGAGAGGTAGTCCCATCATGTATTCCCGGACTTATTCATCTCTGAACATAGTCACCCTTAGTATCTCTGTTTCCCCACACTCTTATAGTGGTAGTGACAGTGCTTTCCTACTCCTTATCTCTCCATATAAATATGAATATACCATTGTAGCATTTCGTCACCCCCTTATACTTCCTGATTAACCAGAGTCATAACTAAGATGAACTCCGTTGCATCTGTAACTGAATCTCATAAATGAGTTCATAACAATTGAGTAACACATATAATAGGTAAGTAGAACTTTACACACAGGAACCACGTTCTCTCGGTAACCAGCCCGCACTTTAAGTTTTCAAATCGTTTCAACTATCTATCCTACTAGTAAGTCCTAATTAATTATAGGGTAGGCTGAATTTCGTAAACAAGCGACTAGCCAACAATTACCTCAAGATTTTTCCCTTTGCTCTACTACCACAGATGCTATGTAAATATTGCTTATAGCAATTTCAAATAAGCCTTATGACGGCAATACCTAGTACCACTATATCCCATAGTGTACTCTCCCGTTCTAATGTTCGATGTAACAACTTCACAATCAAGTTCAGCACAGAACAATCAACAATCATCCAGAAATATCACAGCATATCAAACAAGCAATCACACATAACAGTAATATGCATTCCATCTTTCTAATAGACTGCTTATATGAAACCTAACATGACATGGCATAGTCTAACTCCCCTTACCTCGGTTTCCAGCTTGAGGTTCCGAGTTTGTATAGAATCCTTGATATTCTGCACATGATACCATATATTACAGATTATGTAATAGATTAGAGTTAGAACTATGTCCATATTTACATTCTAGTCCTTTATAATTATTCTATTTACAAGTAAGTCCCTAAAATTATTTTATTTCATATATAAATCCCATTTTATTTCTAAACCACATTTTCTCTTTCATTTTATTACTTTCTAAATTCTGAATCCTAGTGTTAGTACAAGAAAATCTATAGGTTCATTCTCCTAGTTATAATTAGACTAAGTTTCTTATGATTTTATGTGAGATTTTCCACTTCCATCACTCTTCCTACTTCTTTTCTGTTTTTCCTTCCTAATTCTACCATTACTAACATGCAAAGTCTCTCCATTACAAGTTAGACAGGTTCCCACGTTCATTTCATCATTCTTCATTTTCTAGTATCCTAGCTTAAAGCTTAAAAATTGATTTTGCTATTCTTTACACTTTCCTTCGTTCTAGACTTCCTAATTCACTCCCTGATGTTCCAGAAATCCTCTCGACTTGTTTCCAATTCATTTGACCCACTAAACAAGCCAGAACAGTGAACACGAGCTTCAAGTGTTCATGAACTTCATGATTTCGAAATTCTAGTTTCCAAGGCTTAAAACATGTTCCTAATGGTCCTAAACTGAAGAAATAAGGTGAAAAATGAGTTCTGGAGGTCTATTTACCTTGGAAACACAGTTCTGGAAAATTGTTCTTGAGAAGCTCACCGGAGAAGATGAAGCACAGCGGCGGCCACGGCGGTCGTCGTCGCCGGAGCTGGTCTGAACGGTGATTCTACTTCGTCAAGCTTCCCGAAGTTCAATGGTGGTGGTCATGTGCCTTAACTCCTCCTGGTTACACCGGAAAACGTGAAAGAATAAATTTTCCGGCCACCCGAATCTGGAAAATGTCGCCGGAAACTGGGAAAAGTTTTCAGAACTTTATTTTCTTCGTTTCTTCGTGAAAAACTTCAAAAATCCTGCCCATAATCCATAACACTCCCAGAAAACTAATGGAAAAGGTTTGGAGTCCTAAAACACTCTAGAATGAGAGAATCGAAGAAGAGAAATTTGAGCCAAGCTCCTCGGTTTTGTGAGAAAACCAGGGCTTCCTGCCTTGCTCGAACCTCCTGAACCTACTTAGACCATTTCTCTGAGTTGCCTTGGTGTCCAGAAAGCTATATTTATAGGCTGAATTGGGGTTAAGTTACTAAACCAAGTTTTCCAAGCTAATGGAGTTGCACCACCAATGGCTCTTCATGCAAGGTGTTTAGGGCTCACTTCCATGCATTCTGGTGATGATGCACGAAATTAGGACTGCTGTAGTGCTTAATGGAGTCTGAAAATCATTTTGAAGTGATGTGCATAGCGACATGTACATCAGACATAGTGACTCGTCGCACCGTATTGGTCGCACATACCGTCATGTCGTCACTACAGTACGAAAATGACCCTATTCTCAAGTAAACCCTATGCAATAATGTTTCACCTTAATTATTTCCCTATCTCA
The DNA here is from genome assembly GCA_030819835.1 of Acmispon strigosus. NCBI lineage: Eukaryota > Viridiplantae > Streptophyta > Magnoliopsida > Fabales > Fabaceae > Acmispon > Acmispon strigosus. The sequence goes on along the minus strand of JAUAMA010000004.1, from coordinate 12,256,400 downwards.
AAGTCTAGAATCATTAGTAATCAGTACTCTCAGTTAACTGGCTCAGTTGTTCACGATCACTCCGAGACAATACCGACTATTGTCAAAAGAGATAATCAGAATATTTGGGGTTCCTATTGCCATTGTCATGTCTACACCTTTCTAATAATCATATCTACTACTATATCATCAATCAATTCATTCATATACACTAGCATTATATAAATATATTTTATAGTTACTGAGATAGATTTAGGGTTTCTATCTCTCATAGTTAGTAGTAAGGGTAATAGTTTAAGGCAATTACCTTCTAAAAATACGGGATGTTACAGCCTCCCTTGGCTATTTATAGGGAGGAAGACCATAAATGATATTTAATTCAGACTAAGCTTATAGGCCTCAAAGATTAGTCCCAATATCCTATGTATTACAAATGTGCCCCTAGGGTCGCTGCCCTAAGCCGGCATTCACCGATGTGGGTCGCCCTCTTGCTGTTGTGGGGCGCTCACCCTATCCACCATGCTTTCCTTCAAGTTTAGTAAGTGCATTTCCATAACTATTCCTTTGATGTCATACATCTGAAGGTTCCACCTTGTAGAAAACAGGTATGACAATCTGTCCATATTTCTTTTTACACTCAACTATTTTCACAAGTTCTTCCAAACACCAATATGAAGAAGCATAGTTTTCCGAGAATATAACCAATGAAATGGATGATTGTTCAATTTCTTCAACAAGTGATGGCCATATAGCACCTCCTTCCTTAAGTCTATCATCCACGAAAGCGTGTATTTTCTTTCCACTAAAAGCCTTAGTCAAATGACTAAGAAAACCGAGACGAATGTCCTCACCGCTAAAGCTTACAAAGACATCATACTTCATTTGTGGAGTATTGTTTGACATTGACATTGCCACTTCACCCTTCAATTTGTCAAAAATGAAGTATTATATATATTCTTGATAAAAACTAAGAAATGATCAATATAACATAAATGAAACACATCAACATTTGAAATATATTTACCAAATTATAAAAAATGTAGTTACTTTTAAAACTAACATTTAACATGTGTCATATTAGGATCACATCATTAAAAAAAACAACAATTTGGTTTGTCTGAAAGAAGCTATGTCTCATGAAGAGAAAGATAAGTGGAACAAAGCCATGCAAGAAGAGATGAAATCTTTGCATGAGAACCACACATTTGAGTTAGTGAAGCTAATTCATGGTAAGAAAGCACTCAAGAACAAGTGGGTGTTTAAGTTGAAATCAGAAGAAAATAGCTCACATCCAAGGTACAGGGCAAGGTTGGTTATGAAAGGTTTCAGTCAGAAGAAAGGTGTTGATTTTGAAGAGATATTTTCTCCTGTGGTCAAGATGTCTTCAAACCGAATTGTGCTTGGTTTGGCAGCCAATTTGAATTTAGAGGTTGAGCAACTTGATGTGAAGACCGCTTTTCTCCATGGTGATTTGGAGGAAGAAATTTATATGGAGCAGCCTGAAGGTTTTGCAGTCAAAGAAAAAAAGAAGCTTGTCTGCAGATTGAAAAAGAGCTTGTATGGTCTTAAACAAGACCCAAGGAAATGGTATAAGAAATTTGATTCCTTCATGGTGGATCACGGGTATGTAAAAACCTCTTCTAATCATTGTGTGTTTGTGAAGAAATTTCCTGATGACAAATTTATTATTCTCTTGCTTTATGCTGATGAAAAGTTGATTGTTGGTCATGAATGAAAGAGATTGAGAATTTAAAAGGAGAGTTGAACAAGTCCTTTGCAATGAAGAAATTGGGTCCTGCAAAGCAAATTCTTGGCATGAGAATTATTCGTGACAGGAAGAATGGTAAATTATGGTTATCGCAGCAAAAGTATATTGAGAAGGTATTGGAGAGGTTTAATATGGGAAATTCCAAGCTAGTTGGTACTCCACTTGTAGGTCACTTCAAGTTAAGCTCTATGCAGTGTCCTACAAGTGAGAAAAATATAGAAGAAATGTAGAAGATTCTGTATGCATCTGCGGTTGGCAGTTTGATGTATGCGACTAGATATTTCTCATGCAGTTGGGGTGGTCAGTCGCTTCCTCTCTAATCCTGGTAAAGAGCATTGGCAAGATGTGAAGTGGATACTCAGGTATCTCAAAGGTACTTCTAGAGTCTGTTTGTGTTTTGGAAGCGGTAAGCCTTGATGGTGCAAGAAACACACAAGAAATGGGGGGGTTTGAATTGTGTGACACATTTTTCATTTCTTTTCTTCGGATTACATGTTATTTATTTATCATCCTTTATCTAAATTTGATGGAGATCATTTTTGTAAATATGTTAAATTGCATGATGTCTGTTTAACAAGTTTTAAATGATGATTATTTATTTTTCATATTTGTTTGCAAGTTACAAACATATGAATGAGCATGCAGCGGAAAAGAAATATAACATGAAAATAAAACACATATAGTTTTTATCCTGGTTCACCCCCATAATTGACAGGGCTACGTCCAGTCCTTGGCTTCACCAAGATTTTCACTATTTAAACAAATAGTACAAGTATTATCAGGGACTTCTCCCAACAAGTATTCTAAGGACTTCTCCTATCAAGTATTCGAAGGACTTCTCCTTTCAAGTATTGTTAGGACTCCTCCTTACAAGTATTATCAGGACTTCTCCTTACAAGTATTCTATAGGACTTCTCCTGACACATTTTTCAAGGGTTGGCTTCTCTACATGGTTCTCTTCTTAATAAGAGTGGGCAGAGGAAATTAAGCTCGATTTACAGAGAGGATAGGAGTTTGGGTTCTCTGTTTTGGAGGGTGTGTGAGTTGGGAAAGATAAGAGTAAAACTCTATGAATTTTTCTCACACAAGCTCATATACTCAGGCAGGAATAGGCTTGAGGCATCCTGAGTATGAACCAAGGTTCCTTGCCTCTTGGGACAGACTTAGTTGGCATATGGAAGTTTAAGTCTAAGTTGCCCAAATACTTCGGAGACAGAATCTTCTATTTATATCTTCAGTTGCTTCTTCATCTTGAGAAAGAGAGAAAAACTGTCCGAAGTGCCTCTTCCTCTCTGAGCTGTGCGTAACGGCTAGTTCTGTATCTTTCGGCAGGTGTAAGTTGATATTTGAAAGTTATCTGCAAGCTTAAGATATGATCTGGAAATCATCAGTTTGTTTGGGTTGTTGTCGTCTGGCTCCATGCTGAGCAAGTAGCTTTGAGTTATTCCTTCAGTATTTAATGTGTAGAGGAATAGCCGTGAAGCTTGCTTTGACCATTTTGCCCCAGTGCTTTCCAGCTAATAGTTATCACGAGCCTTGGTCAGATATTTGAATTTCGACCGTTGAGAGTGTATGATGCTCAGAGATTCTTGCCGTTGATTCCGCAATGTCAGCTTGATTTGAGGGAAAGTAGGATATCAGTGGGACCAAGGAATATTGTATTAATTGTGTCCCTTTCTACTTTCTGCCGCAGCCAGTATGTTAATAAATGTGTAGACGAGGTAGGAGTCTGTTGATCCATGAAGTAATTATTTCAGATGAGGAAACTAAGTTCTTTAATACTTCAATGATCCTGATTTCCTCGAAAACCACACTTCTTGGTCTCTGTACCTTTGGCGCAATTGATACTTGAACAGACGGATTCTTCCTTGTAGCTTGGTGGACGTAGTCTCCATTTACTTCTTGAAGTTCCGCTGCAAGTAGTTGGTATTGGCGGACGAACATTTCTTCATTCAGTCTTTCTTATCTATTAGAATCTTCTTGTCTTTTTTAGATGACTGAATCTCCTCTTTTGAAGTTTCTTCATCTGATAGAGTTGATTCACAACTTCCTTTTATGATGCTAGAGAACCTTTGAGGCTAGAAGGGTTTCTTCATAGATTAACCTGCCCTTTCAATTTTTACTGGAGCAGTCTTCTTAAGTGGCAGACTGTTTTGTCTTCTCAAGATAGGCTTTGATTTTGAGCATACAGACTTTGATGAGGTGTTCTCAGATGTTGATTGTTGTTGCAGCTTTAGCTTTTATGATTCATCGGACCGTCTTATGCAAGAGTGCTTTTCTCCGTATATTCTTGACATAGTCTTCTTCATGATGACCGGACGAACTCCTCTGATGGACTAATATTCTTGATGATGCTTTAAAGGTTACTCAGTCCTTTATAGGGATAGTTATTCCTGTACATGAGAGTTTTCACTGTGTTAGGAAATCCAGTTTAATACAGTATTGAACCTTAAAGAAATTGTTGATTATCAAAATATAATTATTCATTTAATTATTTGAATCTAACAAGCCTGTGTTAGATGGTTTCACAGATGCAGACATGGCTGGTGATGTGGATTCCAGGAAGTGTACTTCTGGATATATGATGACTTTTGCTGGGGGAGCAGCTTCATGGCAGTCTAGATTGCAAAAGTGTGTTGCTTTGTCTTCTACAGAGGCAAATTATATTGCTACAACAGAAGCTGCAAAGGAACTCTTATGGATGAAGAAATTCTTACAAGAGTTGGGTCTATCTCAAGAGAAATATGTTTTATATTATGAAAGTCAGAGTGCAATCCATCTCAGCAAGAACTCGACTTATCATTCAAGATCGAAGCATATTGAGGTTCGATATCATTGGTTACGGGATGCGGTGGAGATGAAGCAATTTTAATTGGAGAAAATCCATACCGACGAGAGTGGTTCAGATATGATGACAAAGGCCTTACCTATGGCGAAGTTTTCTACGTGCAAAAGGAAAGCGGGTATGGTCACCTATGGCCTCACTTGATTGGTGAGGGGGAGAATTGTTTATGGGTCACCAAATAAAGTGAGCCCATTATAACTTATTATTAAAAGATGAAAAAATTAATAATATTCAGTGGGATGTAGCCCAAGTTAAAAGGAAAAGGGTTAATACTTAATACCCTTACTTCTCAAAATATTGGCTGCGGTACTGTAGCAAAAGAAAGAGGAACCAGAAAGAAGCATAGCAGCACAACAGTAGGGCTGCGCAGCGGTCGGTTTTGGGCTCATTTTGGCCCAACTGACCAAAACCGACCTGAGCAAAACTAGGCCCGTCTCTGACCGTAATGAAGGTCGGTTTTGTCGGGTCCGGGACACGTCAGGTGACAGGTTGAAAGGGCGGGTAACGACGGTTTCAACCATACCATTCATGGGCGGTTTCAGAGAAGAAAACATAGATTTCTTCAAGGCGGACAGAAGAGTATATGGAAAAAAAATATACAAAAAATCAACTACAAATCAAATACAAAAAATTAACACAATATATAGCTTCTTCTTTCAGTCACCACCGGAGACTACGAGCAACAACACCGGTGAAACCTACAGTCGAAGAGAATGAGCAATCCACCGCATGCATGTTCAGATCCAGCACAATCCTTCACCTCGATGGTGCTTTGTCTCGCGAGGCGAAGTCGTTTCGAAGGCGGAGAAGGGAAATAGAGGCGGAGGCGGAGGCAGAGGAGGAGGCAAAGCGTGTTCAAAGGTGGAGAAGGGAAACAGAGGTGGAGGCGGAGGTGAAGCGTGTTTGAAGGCAGAGAAGGGAAACAGAGGCGGAGGTGGAGGCGGAGGCGAACGCGTGTCGAAGGCGGAGAAGGGAAACAGAGGCAGAGGCGAAGACGGAGGCGAAGGCGGAGGAGGGTTAGGTTGAGGACAGAGCCAAAGAGGTGAGGTGAGAGAGGTTGAGGAGTGGCCGCTGCGACGCTTAGGGACTTAGGGTTAGGGTGTGACAATGGGTTTTGGTATTTGTTTGATGCTATGTCTGGTTGGGTCGGGTACAAAAAATATTGAAACCCAAAACCGAACCCGATCGTGTAACCTAGTCCAAACCGCCTTTTTTATTCTGCCCCAACCTGTAAACCGAACCGGCCTGGCCTGCCAGTGTTTTTTGGCGTTGGTTTTTTCGGGTTTGGGCCGGGCCGAGCCGGTTTTATTGCTCACCCCTACACAACAGGATAGAGAAGAAGAGGACTAATTCATTGGCAGAAGAGTGATACTACAAAAGTGCTCTGTTTTGGGTGAAATTACACTATGTGGATCCTGTCAGTGAGCTGATAATATTACTATATTTCTTCTGTGGTTTTCCCTTCTCTATTGTCTGTGTCAGCCCTATATTGTTATCCACCCTATTGGTGAAGATTGATTTTTGTTCTGTTGATCCCTGGTGGTTCCAGGAGGACTTGTGGTGTATTCCATTAATTTATTAGTGGAGAATTTTTCTGGCTTGGTCCCGTGGGTTTTTTTTTCCCTTTAAGGGTTTTTCCCACGTTAATAATTCTGGTATCTCTTACTTATTTGTTTATCTGTTCTGTGCGTATTACTGTTGTCTAAGTTATTTGGGTAGAACCTATTTTAACTGCACGGTGGGGAAAAGTCGATCCAGGTGCTTCCGCTAGTTGTTGATTATTTCCATTATTTGTCATCTTTCCCAAGAGTCCAACACTCTCCCTATCAGCAACTCGGGCATTGTTTCTCACAAGGTTAGCAGAACCGAACCGGACCGGCCGGTTTGACCGGATTAACCGGCAACTAGTGTCTATGCCAGTTCGGTTCACCCTGATAACCGGAGCTTGCAAAACCGGTGGAACTGGTCAAGAACCGGTGAAACCGGGAAAACCGCTGGTCTGCTGGTCCGAACCGGCCATGCGAAAACGACTCGTTTTGAATTTTTTTTGTTTTCTGTTGAACTTCTCTACTAGCAAGACTACTGGTTTTCCAGAAAATTTCACAGCCAAAGCATATCTCCATGTTTAACATCAAGCATTTCTCTAGTCATATCTAAAACTAAAACAAGCACAACATTGAATTCAAGTGGGATACTAAATTTTTGTGAGATTAAGGAGAGCCTTTAGTCCATCACCTCGTGCATATCTCAAAATACTAAAATAGGATCTTCAATTTCCGTGATTCGCACATGAAGCGCCATAGCAGGTTTTTCTGCAAGAGCTTGAAGGAGTGTCATCCATGGAGTTCCTTGACCAAACCTCGTTTCTGCAATCTTCAACAATAGCCCAATTGGTAGCCATGTAAAATTGTTCCTGTGTCAGTGCCTCGCCCACGGTGTGAGTATGACGGCAAATTGGGGGCAGCCGCAACATGAATATGTTGGGAGGGATTAGGTTTTCTAGAAGGAAATACTAATAGGTTTAGTTTATATCCCATGGGCCCATTTTGTTTTAGAACGTCTTCTTTTTTTCCGAAGTGGAGAGGCTGGCCAAGAGGCCCAGCACTTTTATGTTTGCTATTATAAACTATATTTGACATATATATAATTATATAAATATAATTTAATTGTTAGCGGTTCAACCACGGTTTGACCTGGTTCAACCAAAAAACCGCAAACCTGTAGCTTAGCCGGTTCGATGACCGGTTCGGTTCTGCAAACATTGGTTTCTCATGAGTATCTTGTTTAGGAGCAACAAGATGCACTGTTACTTTCTTGGCTACAATCAACTCTCACGAAGCAATCGACCGATTGGAGATTATCTTCTTTGCCTCAAGGCAATTTCGGATACTCTTTGTGCCATTGGTGATCTAGTTTCTCACAAGGAGCATATGGACACCATTCTCGATGGTCTTCCAAGCGAGTATGAATCAATGGTTAACCTTGTTTACATGAACAACAAATTCTCTTCCCTTTCTGTTGAAGAAGTTGAGACATTACTTCTTCTCAGGAGACTCGAATCAATCTCTGTGAATCTCACTCAATTGATTTCAGAGGTCGTGGTTGCGGTGGACGAGGTGGCAGAGGCCGTGGAGGTCGTGGAAACCTCCAATGTCAAGTGTGCTTCAAGTTTGTAAAACTTTTACAACTTCGTGTATATTGATTAAATATGTATATGACAATGTAACTTTCCCAAAAAAAAAAAAAAACTTGACATTGATGTCTTTTTTTTTTTTGAACTGGACATTGATGTCTTTAGTGTATATTTGCTTTTAAATCATTAGATAAGTTACTTTGCAGTGTATTTTACTGATTTAAGAATAGATATAATTTTAGAAAAAAATCGAAAGAAAGTGTTAAAGAAAATATTACTAGGCATTTTTCTATAAATAAAAGTTTTTCTTATTTTACCCACCTCTTATTGTTTATTATTCTCATAAGTACATTATTTGAAAAAATATCAATTCATGCTCGCTTGAAATTTTAAGTATACAAATATATAGAAATAATTTTTCTCTCTAAGTAGACAGTTAGTTAATGAGTGAAGGGAGTATATAACTATATATAAATAAGAGAAGTGTTAGTAAGACTCCACTCTTTTTATAACACTCTTTGATTGGTTAAAATTCAGGGCCTACCAATTTGAGGGTGAGACTCATAATATATTGGACCATACATGAATTTTGACCAATCAAAAAAAGAATACTAAAAAGAAAGTGTTACTAGCATTTCTCTCTATAAATAAATAGAAAACACCGTGTAACGAGTACACTTTCTTGACCCGTAACAACATTCTCCTAAACTACCTATTTATAGGCACGACTCTCACATGTGTGGATCAAATCATCTAAAATCAACTAGTAGAGCTAAGGTCAACAACCTATATTCCTCAATCCCTTGAGTACCCCTAAACATCCTCTAATATGCACTCCTCATTTTAAAGGTGTAAAATTGGTGAGGAACAAGCATAACATTAAAAAATTTGTATACCTGGTGAAAGTAAGGACATCAAGAAATGAAAATAACAAAAAGTGAGATACATGATGCATGATATAATGAGAAAGAGATAAAAAACTGTGAAACAATCATATCTATATAAAAGACATTAGAGAGTGAAACAATTAGATATGTATCTAATATACTTAAATTTGAACACACATCATTTTCCAACAATTGCACACTTTGGGAATGAATTGAACACCCAAAACACACCACGTATGAATTGATCATTGTGTTTCTGAAAAGAAAAAATATCTTGTAATTTGAAGGATGCACGAGACTAATAGACAATATTTCACGCTTATGTTGTGAATTACATAGAAAATTTAGGTGGATAACACATGAATATAACTCAGGTATCAACATGACAACATGGTTCTGATATCTGATATGAGCGTGATCCCTCCTAAGTCCTAACCATCAAGGCCACCAAAGTTACCTAACTTCTGACAACATTGACTACTGTGAAATCTGATCAGTTAGCAGCTTCCCGCGCAACAAACTTGGTAATTTGGGTAGAGGACTTCAAGTGAAAAGAACTCCTAATAACATCGGACAGAGATAACATTGTGGATAATGGCTTCCCGAGCAAAGGAGTGGTGCAAGGTGCACCTCTTTTTCTGCATTTGCATTAGATTCAAAATTTAGCATTATGAATATCAAAGAGATATGCACATAAAAGGAAAAACTCAATCGAGTCTCTCCCAAAGTTGCCTCGAAAATAGCCTTCTAGCATACTGGAATTCAAAACTATCAAATCTCTTCATAGTACTATTTTAGTGTTTATGAAATTTCGATGAAGCTTATAATTGTTTTATCATAAAAATAATGAATAGGTCTATATTGTAAGCGTCATTATGAGAACTAAAGTTGATAACTTAAATGTTAACCATGCTACTTACATCCAAATATAGACTTCTTCAACCGTACGAAGGAAATGCACAGGATGATACTAAGCACAATCTGATTCCATTTGTTAATATAATCAAACAATTCCATTTGCCGAATGAAATTCTGATATGTCAAGGTGTTTAAGGGGCTGACTCCAAACCCTCTTAACTTAATGTTTGATGACAGGATATTATATGATGTTTTTAGGTTATTTTTAGTCTTTTTATTTTATTATTTTTGAGTCACATATAGGATTTTTATTATTTTTACATAGATTTTATATTTATTTTGCATTCTGCATATAGATTAGTTTTTATTTGTTTTTCTAACTTTATTTTATATTTTTAGGAATTTTTATAGCTATTTTATATTTTTCCGAAAAGCTGGTATAGTTATCATTTTTGTCCAGGGACCAATTTGTAAAGTTTCAGGAAATCAAGGATCAAAGTGTAAAGGTTCAAGAGTGGAGGATGAAAAGTGAAGTTTGAAGGAGTCAAAGGGCCAGAATTGAAGTTCTAACAAAGAGAGGACTTGAAGTGAAATTAAAGAATGTGAAGCAACTCTCTTGATTTGAGCACATGTAAAATAAGGTTGGAAGATTAATGGTGGTAAAGGGGAGGTTTCAGAACTTAATAGAGGCTGAATGTGGCCTAATTAAGCCAATCAATTCCACCATTGAAGAAGAAAGGAATCCAAGAAAAAACTGCCAGTGTTCGTCCCAGCGCTGCAGCGTTGGAAGACCCAACGCCCAAGCGCTGGACCTCTGACTGGGATGTGAGTCAGAGGTTGCACCCAGCGCTGCAGCGTTGGAAGCCAGCGCTCAAGCGCTGGGCCTATTTCTGCACGTTAGATTTTAATGCTTCCCAGCGCCCAAGCGGTGGGAATGCCAGCGCCCAAGCGCTGGAAGTCAGGTTTTTGCTATAAATAGGGAGCTTTTCTTCACTTGTAAGACACACCTATTCAGAATACAACAAGTGTTCTTCTTTCCTCCTTAAAGATCATTGTTCCTAGGAATTGTGGGAAGCCATACTTGAGCTCCTATCCAGGTTAATTCGATGACTCTTTTAGCCATGCTTGGCTAATTCATTTTAAGTTTCTTGGGTTGTTATAGTTTATATCTATGTTTTAGTTTGCTTCTACCTTTCTGAATAATATTTCCTTTCATGTTTTATTTCCTTGTTCTTCATTCTTCTTAATGCGCATGAGAATTCTTGCTTATTACTTATACGAATGGAAATTGGTAAGTAGTAAGGGACCTAGGATTTAAAAAGGTTATAAGTATACATCAGTAAGGAATTAGGATGGACGTAACTCTATGTTGGCCTGAATCTCTTCTTCATCTTCTTCTCTAGTTAACTAAGTTGCAAGGAATTGAATTTAGTAATTAGAAAGAAAGTTCTACAATGTGTAAGGAATTAACTTGTAGATATACTAGGCTATAGCATCATGAAATTGGACTTAAAATTCAGAAATTAAGTAGGAACTTGCTAGCATATTTGTAGACTATGTAATTCAACCCAAGAACTTATTTCTCATCATCTTATCTCTTTATTATTTTATGCTATTGTTCTTGCTTGTTCTAAAAACCAACATCAACTATTCATCTTTTAAATTTTTTGCACAAGTACTAAATATTATAATAATAGGAAACCTATCCTTTGGGTTCGATCTTTTTATTACGCGATATTGAATCGTACACTTGCGATTTGGGTATCAAGTTTTTGGCGCCGTTGCCGGGGATAGGTTCTTTTCTTGTTATTATTTTGTTTAGTGCTTTTTATATTAAAAAAAAATAAAAAAAAATATTTCTGCCTAACAGTTTGTTGCCATGTGGAAAGAAGATCCTTTAGAGACTATAATCTCTAAGGGGTTGGACTTTGAAGATATTGAAAGCAATGACGAACAGGTCATTGAAATGGCAAGATATCTGGAAGCTGCCCAATTTTTCCCTTCAAGAAAAAATTGGGTAGAGGAACTGAAAAGAGAAGAAGAAGTTCAAGAGGAAAAGAGGGAATTGAAGCCCTTACCTTCCACCCTTAAGTATGCTTTTCTTGAGGAAGGTAACAATAAACCTGTCATTGTGAGTAGTTCCCTCTCTCCTCTTGAAGAAGAAAAACTGGTAAGAATTCTTAGAGCTCATAAATCTGCTTTGGGTTGGACTATTGAGGATATCAAGGGCATAAGCCCCACTGTTTGTATGCATAAAATTTGTTTAGAAGAACAAGTTAAACCTGTGGTCCAACCCCAAAGAAGACTTAATCCTGCCATGAAAGAGGTGGTAAGGAAAGAAGTGATTAAGTTGCTTGATGCAGGGATCATCTATCCCATATCTGATAGTTAATGGGTTAGTCCCGTTCAGGTAGTTCCCAAAAAAGGGGGAATTACAGTGGTTCCCAATGAAAATAATGAATTGATTCCCACCAGGAAGGTAACCGGATGGAGGGTTTGTATAGATTACCGGAGGCTAAATTCTGCCACCCGGAAAGATCATTTTCCCCTTCCCTTTATTGATCAAATGCTTGACAGGTTGGCTAGCCATGAGTACTATTGTTTCTTGGATGGATATTCAGGATACAATCAGATTGTTGTTGATCCCAAGGATCAAGAGAAAACTGCTTTTACTTGTCCCTTCGGGGTGTTTGCTTATAAAAGAATGCCTTTTGGCTTGTGTAATGCTCCAGGAACCTTCCAAAGATGTATGTTTGCTATTTTTTATGATTTAATTGGTGAATGTATGGAAGTGTTCATGGATGATTTTTCTGTGTATGGTCCCAATTTTGACAAGTGTTTGGGCAATTTGGAAAGGATTCTAGTTAGGTGCCAAGAGAAGAATTTGGTACTTAATTGGGAAAAATGTCATTTTATGGTGAAAGATGGCATTGTGCTTGGGCACAAGATTTCTGAAAAAGGGATTGAGGTAGATAAAGCTAAAACTGAGATTATTGAAAATCTACCTCCTCCCACCAATGTTAAAGGTATAAGAAGCTTTCTTGGTCATGCAGGTTTTTATAGGCGGTTTATAAAAGATTTTTCTAAAATTGCTAAACCTATGACAAATCTCCTTGAAAAAGAGGCTCCTTTTATCTTTAACGATGATTGTTTGGCTGCTTTTAAATTGTTGAAAGAAAAACTTGTTTCAGCCCCTATCATTATTGCTCCCCAATGGGATTTGCCTTTTGAAGTTATGTGTGATGCTAGTGATAATGCATTAGGGGCTGTTCTTTGTCAGAAAAATGGAAATTTTTTGCATGTAATTTACTAAGCTAGTAAGGTTCTGAATGAAGCTCAAAAAAATTATGCTACAACTGAAAATGAGTTGTTGAGTGTAGTTTATGCTTTAGATAAATTCAGACCTTACGTTTTGGGTACTAAAGTTATTGTGCATACTGACCATGCTGCATTGAAGTACTTGTTTGCTAAGCAGGAAGCTAAACCCAGGTTGATCAGGTGGATCTTACTCTTGCAAGAGTTTGATCTTGAAATTGTGGACAGAAAAAGGAAAGACAATGGTGTAGCAGACCATTTATCAAGACTTGAAGAGGGGAACTCCAGCCCAATTCCTATTCAAGAGGAGTTCCCAGATGAGAAGCTCTTAGCTGTTCAAGAAATAGCTCCCTGGTATGTACATTTAGCTAATTTTAAAGCTGCTGGTGTGTTGCCTTCTGATTTAACTTGGCAACAAAAGAAAAAATTTCTGCATAATGCCAAATTCTTTTTCTGGGATGAACCTTATTTGTTTAGAGAATGTTCTGATGGGATCATTAGAAGGTGTATTCCAGAAAAAAGAATTTGAGGCTATTTTATGGCATTGCCATGGCTCCGATTATGGAGGCCATTTTTCAGGTGAGAGGACTGCAGCTAAAGTCCTCCAAAGTGGTTTTTATTGGCCTACTATCTTCAAGGATAGTAGAACATTTGTGGTAAGGTGTGATCGCTGTCAACGAACTGGTAATATCTCAAGAAGGAATGAGATGCCCCAAAAAATGATTTTGGAAGTTGATCTTTTTGATGTATGGGGCATTGATTTCATGGGACCTTTTCCACCTTCTTTTGGTTGCCAGTATATTTTGGTTGCTGTTGACTATGTTTCTAAATGGGTTGAAGCATCAGCCCTTCCCACAAATGATGGCAAAGTGGTTCTGGATTTTCTGAAGAAAAAGATCTTCACTAGATTTGGGGTGCCAAGGGCAATTATCAGTGATGGAGGTAAGCATTTTTGTAATAAAGCTTTTGAAACTCTTTTGAAAAAATATGGTGTTAATCATAAAATTGCTACCCCCTATCACCCCCAAACTAGTGGACAAGTAGAGGTTTCTAATAGGGAGTTAAAAAGGATTTTGGAAAAAGTAGTTGGTACCTCAAGGAAGGATTGGTCAAAAAAATTAGATGACACCTTGTGGGCTTACCGAACTGCGTTTAAAACTCCTATTGGAACCTCTCCTTACCAGTTGGTTTATGGTAAGTCTTGTCATTTACCTGTGGAACTTAAGCATAAAGCCTTTTGGGCTTTGAAACATTTGAACATGGACCCCAAAGAAGCTGGGGATAAAAGATAGGTACAGGTACATGAGCTGGATGAATTTAGACTCCAAGCATATCACAATGCTAGGATCTACAAGGAGAAGACCAAAAAGTGGCATGATAAGAAAATTGTGCCAAAAGAGTTTAGTCCAGGACAACTTGTGTTATTATATAACTCAAGACTGAGATTGTTTCCTGGAAAGTTGAGGTCAAAGTGGACAGGACCATTTAGGATCACTAAAGTTTTTCCCCATGGTGGGGTTGAGTTGGAAAATGAGGTTACAAAGAATGTATTCACTGTCAATGGACAAAGATTGAAACCATACTTGGGTGGAGATTATGAAAGACAAGATGTTTTTGCTATTCTTGATGCCCCTAATTGATTAAAGGGAAGGGTCTATCTCGGACCTTAACAATGAGCTGGTTGGGAGACAACCCAACTTAGGATTAGTTTAAATTCTGTCTTTTTAATTTTCTGCACCACTTTTGTAAATAAATAAAGAAAAGAAATTCTATGTTTCTGTTGCAGGAAGGGCCAGCGCTTCGGCGCTGGAGGCTAGCGCTCATGCGCTAGGCCCCTGCCAAACCACCTCTGATTCCAGTGTTTGCCAATGCCAGAGCGTTGGGGGCCAGCGCTCATGCGCTAGGCCCCTGGAATCCCAGTTTTATTTTACGTTAATTCCAGCGCCAGAGCGTTGGAACCCAGCGCTCAGGCGCTGGAACCTCTGATGCCCAATATCTGATTTAATTCCAGCGCTAAAGCGTTGGCATCCCCAACGCCCAAGCACTGGAGCTCGGGCAGACTCTCTGTTTGTTTTTCTTTTTGCTGTTTTGCTGTTTTAATAAATTTTGTGTTCACCATTCTCTGAAAGTTTTAGATTCTATGAGTTTTCCCTTGTTTCTACAATGGTTTTAATTTTTGGGAACTCAAGAATTCTTATTTTTAAGGTGGACACAATTTTTCAACCCATGTTCTTAATTGTGCTATTTCTGGAACTAACAAGTCAAGCAAGTTTTCTACTTGTAAGACTTTTGTTTGTTCAATTTTGCAGGAGAAAAGAGCCCTCTTGAACTTAAGTGTTCAAAGTGATTTTTGCATTGAGGTTCCCTTGGTTTATTGTGGGAAATTTGTGATTGTGCCAGCTTTTTAGTTTTGTTTTTCTTTTTATAATTTTTTAGCTTTATTTTTAGTTTAGTTTCTCTGTTTTATTTTTGCATGAGTCTTGAGTATATTATCCAGTCTGAATGCTACTATTGCTGTGAGTGCTTTATCTGATTAAACTGCTTTTGAAAAGGTTCTATGTTTTGAAGCGGTTAGGATTGCATGCTATTAGAATTGATTTTGGATATCTTGATTGTTTTGGTTGTTGGAAAAAATTTTCTGAGTTCTAAAAGGGTACTACTTACCCTATCTTTTTCTGAGAGCTGAGGACTCTGAATTCTTGATTGTGAAATTTTTCTGCCTTGTGTTGCATGTTGATTGGGATTTTGTTACTTTGTGAGTTGAGAAGAGATTATAGGCATTTTTGAAAACTCAGAGTTTTGGTTGAAAAGCAAAAATCCACTAGTAGCCCCTTTTGAGCCTTAAAAGAGTCATTCTTTGAAGCCTACTTTGTGTGATATTCTTAAAGTTGTTATTGTGATTCATGTGCTGAAATTGTTAGAGCTATGTTGTTGGGTTTCTCTCTAGAAAAAGTTGAAAAAAAAAAGTAAGGTATGTACCTTAGAAAAAATAATGAAGTGGTGGGGTGAGAAAGAGTATGAGGGGAGTAAAATTCAAGTCATTCATCCCATACATTCCACTACTTTGTTCAAAAAAAAAAGAGGAAAAGAAAAAGAAAAAGTTGAGAGGACCCTTGTGTTGAATTATAGAAGCTCTTAGTCAAGAAAAATCACTTAACAACAGATTCTGAGTCAGCCACTAGAGTTGCCAATTTCTTGAAATCCACACCTTGAATTGTTCAACCCTTTGGCCAAGTTACAACCTTCAAAAATCTCTTCAAAATTACTTGGTTGCACTATTTCAGTTTTGATTTGAATGATAGGCAGGATTATTGAGCTTTCTTGTTTTTCATGGAGAATATTATTTTGTGAGCTTAATTTGATAAACTCTAACATGTTGAAAAGCCAAGCCTAACTTTCTTGATTATATATCTTAAACATGCAGGTCTTCCTAATCCGCTAAGCTTTCTTGGAAAGGTTTTTGTGCATCAAGTTTTAATCAGATAAACTTTTTCTAAACTCAGGGACGAGTTTCTCTTTAAGTTTTATCGCTTGAGGACAAGCTGTCGTTGGGTATAGTGGTGTGATGACAGGATATTATATGATGTTTTTAGGTTATTTTTAGTCTTTTTATTTTATTATTTTTGAGTCACATATAGGATTTTTATTATTTTTACATAGATTTTATATTTATTTTGCATTCTGCATATAGATTAGTTTTTATTTGTTTTTCTAACTTTATTTTATATTTTTAGGAATTTTTATAGCTATTTTATATTTTTAGGAAAAGCTGGTATAGTTATCATTTTTGTCCAGGGACCAATTTGTAAAGTTTCAGGAAATCAAGGATCAAAGTGTAAAGGTTCAAGAGTGGAGGATGAAAAGTGAAGTTTGAAGGAGTCAAAGGGCCAGAATTGAAGTTCTAACAAAGAGAGGACTTGAAGTGAAATTAAAGAATGTGAAGCAACTTTCTTGATTTGAGCACATGTAAAATAAGGTTGGAAGATTAATGGTGGTAAAGGGGAGGTTTCAGAACTTAATAGAGGCTGAATGTGGCCTAATTAAGCCAATCAATTCCACCATTGAAGAAGAAAGGAATCCAAGAAAAAGCTGCCAGTGTTCGTCCCAGCGCTGCAGCGTTGGAAGACCCAACGCCCAAGCGCTGGACCTCTGACTAGGATGTGAGTTAGAGGTTGCACCCAGCGCTGCAGCGTTGGAAGCCAGCGCTCAAGCGCTGGGCCTATTTCTGCACGTTGGATTTTAATGCTTCCCAGCGCCCAAGCGTTGGGAATGCCAGTGCCCAAGCGCTGGAAGTCAGGTTTTTGCTATAAATAGGGAGCTTTTCTTCACTTGTAAGACACACCTATTCAGAATACAACAAGTGTTCTTCTTTCCTCCTTAAAGATCATTGTTCCTAGGAATTGTGGGAAGCCATACTTGAGCTCCTATCCAGGGTAATTCGATGACTCTTTTAGCCATGCTTGGCGAATTCTTTTTAAGTTTCTTGGGTTGTTATAGTTTATATCTATGTTTTAGTTTGCTTCTACCTTTCTGAATAATATTTCCTTTCATGTTTTATTTCCTTGTTCTTCATTCTTCTTAATGCGCATGAGAATTCTTGCTTATTACTTATACGAATGGAAATTGGTAAGTAGTAAGGGACCTAGGATTTAAAAAGGTTATAAGTATACATCACTAAGGAATTAGGATGGACGTAACTCTATGTTGGCCTGAATCTCTTCTTCATCTTCTTCTCTAGTTAACTAAGTTGCAAGGAATTGAATTTAGTAATTAGAAAGAAAGTTCTACAATGTGTAAGGAATTAACTTGTAGATATACTAGGCTATAGCATCATGAAATTGGACTTAAAATTCAGAAATTAAGTAGGAACTTGCTAGCATATTTGTAGACTATGTAATTCAACCCAAGAACTTATTTCTCATCATCTTATCTCTTTATTATTTTATGCTATTGTTCTTGCTTGTTCTAAAAACCAACTTCAACTATTCATCTTTTAAATTTCCTGCACAAGTACTAAATATTATAATAATAGGAAACCTATCCTTTGGGTTCGATCTTTTTATTACGCAATATTGAATCGTACACTTGCGATTTGGGTATCAATGTTCAACCCTCCACCACCTCCAGATTTTTGTGCCCATGCTGCAACTTTGATATTAAACCTTGTCTGATTTTTGGCTATGCTAGTTATGTAGCGGGAACATTTTTTGTCATATATCAGACACACATGATCCAATCCAACATATGAAGGCATCACACCGCTCTCTGTCAAGAAGATATTGACAGTGTCCTTTTTATCACCACCCCCACCACCAATTATAGTCATTTCAAATTTAAGTTGCGCAAGTGTTTCAAATGAGTCCCCAGCAAGGGTGAAGCAAAAAATGTAACCCAATGGGGGGATTTGATATGGAGAGAGATAAATAATCATGTCATCCTTTGTTGTTTTATACTCCAACCACTTTGGAACACTGTATCCGGGATACACATACGCTGGTTGAAAGTCACACTCATCTTTCCCAACCTGATCATCATGTTCTGGAGCGGATGAATGTTGATATGCATGTTTCATCAAGTTGATTTGTGCATTCAACCCAATATCCCTAAGGGAAAAGTTGTTCAAGTTGAAGCAATTCCAGAAAGAATTTTTTTTCCTGTTTTCCTTGAATTGTTCAGCAGCCGTTAAAGGGAATGATATTGTCTCTAGTGAAATGCACCCTCTAGCTAATAGAGTTTCAAGGGACCGGGGAAGCTCTGGTATTGACTGTAGTGAAAAGCTTGAAGATAACATAAGAAGTCGCAATCTTGTAAGATTCTTGATGCTTGAAGGTAAGATCTCATATTTACTGAAGGTTAAATCCAAGACTTCCAGCTTGCTTTGACTTCGAAAAGATGAAGGCAATAACACGTTGGCACGATTTCCTAACAAACGTAGTTCTATTATGTTGTCTGATGCCACTGACAATTTCTGTAGACTGTAGCACCGTTGAAAGCTGAGATGATTGAGTGAGCTTAAACGGTTATCACTTGTAAATTCAGTAAAAGAGCAAAAATCTAATTTCAATGTCTGCAGCTTGTTGAGAGAGAGAATAGATGGATAAACACTCTTCAAATTATAGCAGAAAGAAAGATCCAGAACCTCAAGATTTATGGCTTTTGAAAAGTCAGGCAGCTCCTTAAGGAAATGGCAACTGAATCGAACTTCTTTTAAATTAATCATATTCTGTTACAAAATGAAGCAATAAAACGCAAGCATAAGTTGTCAATTTCTTATTCCTCGAATCAAGAAGTATATAAATGAGAAGAAGACATAAATTTTCACCTTTACTCCATGCCAAAGATATTACAAAAAGCCTGCTGGCAACTCCATTATAACAAGATTTTCAGGAGAAAAATTTTCTGGTAATGATGGTTGAGTGTAATTCCACCAAGAAATATATTTTAGATTAGTTGGCAACAATGTAAGCCTTTCAGGAAAAAGATCTAGCCGCTTTTCATCCCCATTGCCCCAAATTTCTAAAAATTGTAGTTTGCTCATCTTAGCAAATACGCCCGGGTTTAACTTCAGATTACTAATTACTGAATAGTTTGTCTTCATGCTTCTGATAGCCTCAGTTCCCTTCCATGAGAGTAGAAGAAAAATTTAAACACCAATAAAACCACATTTCTCATAAAAAAAGACGGATATCATATAAAGATGACATGTATTTAATTAGGTCTCTTACCTTGTTATTTTTGAATACTTTATAAAAGTCATCGGGATCCCACAGTCGACTGCGGCGTCCAGGGTCCTCAGATTCTTGACGAACAATCTCCCGACCCATTTCTTGAATAATGTCATGCATGGACACAACATTGTCTTCTGAAATAGTCATAAGAGCTTTGTCTTTTGACCTTTCTAACCCAACATCCACTGAAATATCATTTTCATGATCTTTCAATAACATTTTCAATTGGCTCACTTTCATTTTCAAACCGTTGAAGAAGCATGAAATATCTAAAAAAATCTTTTGCTCTTTGCAATCAAGGTCATTATAACTTAGTATCATCACTTCATGAACTTCTTTAGGTGACATTTTTGAAAGTTTGTCCAGCTGACTTTCCCATACTTCCTTATCTTTTTCACAAAGAAGACGACCCAAAACTATAAGAACTAATGGATTGCCTTTGGCATAGTTGACCACCCTTTGGGACAAATCATCATACCCCATTTCAAGATGAGTTGTTAGAGTCAAATAATTAAAAGAATTATTATGTTTTGATAATCAACAATTTCTTTAAGGTTTATATTACTTGAGATAGAATTTCTAACATAGTGAAAATTATCATGTACAGGAATAACTATCTCTAAAAGGACTGAATGAGCTTCAAAGCCTCTTCAAGAGAGCTAGTCCATCAGAAGAGTTAGTCCCGTCACCTCTAAGGGAACAACGTCAAAGCTATACAAAGGAAAGCCTTCTTGTTTAAGACAGTCCGGTGAATCAAGAGAGCTAAAGCGCCAACAACTTTCAACATCTTCTCTTGAGGACACTTCATCAAAGTCTGCTCGCTCAAGTCAAAGCCTATCTCGAGAAGACAAAACAGTCTGCCACTTAAGATGACTGCCCTACTCAAAGTTAAAGGGCATGATAATCTATGAAGAAACATCTTTGGCCTCGAAGCTCGTCTATGCATCACAGAAGGAAGTTGTGAATCAACTCTATCAGATGAAAGAACTTCAATAAAATCAAAAGAAGAGATTCAGTCATCTACAAGACAAGAAGTTCCCAATAGTTAAGAAAGACTGAATGAAGGAAAGTTCGTCCGCCAATCCAAATTACCTTGCAGCGGAACTTCAAGCTTTGAATGGAGACTACGTCTACCAAGCTATAAGGAAGAATCCGTCCGCTCAAGTATCAATTGCGCCAAAGGTACAGAGATCAAGAAATGTGGTTTTCGAGGACATCAGGATTATCAGAAGTATTAAAGAATTTACTTTCCTCATCTGGAGAAATTATCTCGTGGATCAAATGACTCCTACCTCGTCTACACATTTATTAACATACTGGCTGCGGCAGAAAGTAGAAAGGAACACAATTAATACAATATTCCTTGGTCCCATTGATATTCTACTTTCCCTCAAATCAAGATGACATTGCAGAATCAACGGCAAAAATCTCTAAGCATCGTACTCTCTCAACGGTCGAAATTCAAATATCTGACCACGCACATAATGAGTGTTAGCTGGCAAGCACTGGGGAAAATGGTCAAAACAAGCTTCGCTGCTGTTTCTCCACGCATGAAATACTGAAGACATAGCTCAAAGCTACTTACTCAGCATGGAGCCAGACGACATCAACCCAGATGAGTTGATGATTCTCAGATCATATCTTACGCTGACAGAGAAATCTCAGATATTGACTTACGCCTGCTGAAAGATGCAGAACTAGCCGTTATGTGCAGCTCAGAGAGGAAGAAGCTCTTCGGACAGGTTTTCTCTCGTTCTAAAGAAGAAGAAGCAACTGAAGATATAAATAGAAAACCCTGCCTCCGAAGTAGCTGGGCAACTTAGACTTAAACTTCCATATGTCAACTAAGTCTGTCCCAAGAGCCAAGAAACCTTGGTTCATACTCAGCATGCTTCAAGCCTACCTCTGCCTGAGTATATGAGCTTGTGTGAGAAATATTCATAGAGTATTACTCTTATCTTTCCCAACTCACACACCCTCCAAAAACAGAGAACCTAAACTCCTATCATCTCTGTATAAACCGAGCTTCATTTCCTCTATCCACTCTTACTAAGAAGAGAACTAAATAGAGAAGCCAACCTTTGAAAAAGGTGTCAGGAGAAGTCCCATAGAATACTTGTAAGGAGAAGTCCTAATAATACTTGTAAGGAGAAGTCCTAATAATACTTGTTAGGAGGAGTACTCACAATACTTGTAAGGAGAAGTCCTTCTAATACTTGATAGGAGAAGTCCTTAGAATACTTGTTGGGAGAAGTCCCTAATAATACTTGTACTATTTTGTTGAAATAGTGAAAATCTTGGTATAGCCAAGGACTGGACGTAGCCCTGTCGATTATGGGGGTGAACCAGGATAAAAATCATGTGTTTATTTTCATGTGATGTTGTTTTTCCGCTGCACACTTATTCATGCTTTCATAAATAATAAATCATCTTGAAAACAAGTAATCAACTTTCAGAATCTATTAAATGTATTTCATGCATTCTGTAACACCCGGAATTTTCCCCAATAATTAAATAATTATTTAATTATTCCAAGGTACTGTTTGGATCCACTTGGCGGCATCGACAAGCGATATCGTCGGCCGAAGTATCGATGGAGTATTCTTTGCGACACTTGGTAGGAAACCAAGCTAGACCTGACTTTGAGTTCGGACGAGAATTAGACGTTCTCACTATCACCACGACGATCAGTGGAAAATTTCGTGAAGAATGACTGTAATATTGATATGGTTTCCTCCCGGAGCCCGGGAAGGATTTTTCGCGCTAACGGGACTTTTAGCCGAAACTTCAACAGGTGAAACGGATGACTTCGGGACCCCGGATCGAGAATCTAAAAAGCTCCAAACGATTTCGTTTGGCGTTTTGAGACCAATTTTGTGCAGAAGATTTTTGTGAATAGTAACTCGGGGAATAGTGTTTTCGGGCAGCGTGGCGTAGACTTCGAGAAAGATCGAACCGGCCCCGAACTGTGCGGGCCCGGTACCCCGAAACCAATAAATGACCCCGGGGCAGATATTCTCAGTGACACAGAGGTACTCACTGATGACCAGAACCTGATGATGACTGGTGACTTGACGCACTGACGCATTGACGCATCAACGCACTGACGCGCTGACGCATCAACGCACTGACGCGCTGACGCATGGACGCACTGTCGCGTCATGGATTAGGAATATAATAATAAAATATTCTAGATATTTTCCTAATCTTCTTTAATCCTAGTTTGGTCCTTGCCCCTTCAAAGTTTATGGTTTAGTCCTTGCCCTTTGAAAGTTTACACTTTGGTCCTCAAAAAGTAAAAAGAGATTTTTACTTTAACCTTTTACCCTTCACACTTTGGTCCCTAGGGTTAATTAAAGATTAAAATTTGGCCCCTCTTAAGGCCCAAAACCGTGGCCACACCCTTTTAATGAGGGTTCCATGTAGTTTTTTTCACTTAAACCTTCATTAAGTGAATTTTAGAGAGATGTAAGAGAGAGAAAGTGAGAGCTCTTCATCTTCTTCCTCCCTAAACCTCCATGGCCGAATCCTTGCTCCTCCATGGCAGCCTCTCCCCTTCATCTTCTTCACTTGATGCTTTGAGGTAAGTTACTCCCCTCATCCCGATCTAAGGTTCTACCGATTCGGATTTTTGATAGGTTGAGTTTGGATTTTTGTGAAGTTGTTAGAACCTTAAACTCCCTTTGTTAATCTTGTTCCCACTATCATAAGCTTCAATTTGAACCGATTAGATTTTTGATTGGTTGAGTTTTGGTCCCTTGAAGAATTTTAAGTTGAGCTTTTGTTAGGGTCGCCTTTAGGAAAGTTGCTCCCATTGAGTTGATCTATGGATTTGTCCAATTAGTTTTCTTGGAAGCTAGGTTTTTGGAAAATTGATTATGTGAATAAGTGATTTCCAAACTTTAAAATTTAGTTTCACCATAGATTTCATGTAACCTTTGATGTGTACAAGTTAGTTTTGAAAGAAAAAATTATTTTGGAATTTATGTGTTTGGCCGAATTTCATCACTGTTTTGGGCAGGGGATAAATTGATTTTGTAACTAGCTTTGAGTGTGTTTTAATGCTTGAAAATGGTTTTGGGTTTGTAGGAAAGTTTTTTCCCTAATTAGTGCATAAGGGCCTAGAGAAAATTGTGTGTTTAAAGCCCTAGAAAATTGATTTCTAGAAGTTTTGGTAAACTTGAAATTTGAAGGTTAAAATTGAGCTTTTGGGTAAATTGGATTTTGGAACTCAAAGCTTAATTAGGGTTTTTGCTAAGTCAAGAAAACTTAGGTTTTGGAAAATTTGCTTTTGGAATGGAATTTTGTGGTTTTGGCACTTAGAAGATTTTTGAACTCAAGACTTGAAAATTTGTTTAAAAAACTTGAAATAGAAGTTATGTTTTGGTTTGTGAAATTGTCTTGAGTAGTTTAATGACTTGTTTGGTAAAAATAGGAAGTTTTTATGAATTTAAGAAACTTGGGCCGAATTGACACTTTGAGGTTTTGTGTGTGTTTTTGGATTCAAAACTTTGTTTAAGGCTTTCAAATTGATTTGTAAGCATCTAGCCTTGAAGCTCTTTAAAGTTTCTGAGTTTTGGAAAGATTTGAAAATGTTAACTTAGAGTTTTCCGCGTTCCTTCGACGGACGTCAAAGTTGTTTGAAAACGTTTTCGACTTCCAAAGAATTTCCTAAGAGTTAGGACCATTGTCCAAGGAATAGAAACCATGTAGGACCAGTAGCAAGGACCTTAGGATTGTGTTTCGGATTCTAAGCTAGGCTATGTTTCTTGAAGGTTTACGAGACTTCGGACCGGCCAGGACGATCGGAGCTTACGTAATTACTCGGATCGAACGGTTTTCGGTAAGGGCACTTCGTATCTTTGTCTATTAGCATAAGTATATATGTATATACCATGCTGCACTATAATCTTAGAATTGTAGTTGACGGCGTTCTGAGAACGACCCGACTTTAAACTGTATTTAATTGATATATGAATGCAGTCTCTGAAGGCATCTGATATGCTGGATTAGGTTTTTATTTGACGTATGACATCGTTGAATATTGTGGTTGTTGCTTGCTTACGATTTCGTGTGCAGGAACGTTTCCCAAGACGACGCTGTCGTCATCCCCCAGCTGTTTGGAATAGCAAGGCTATCCGTCCAGCATACTGTGGGGAAGCTATGTGCCGTGCTTTGTGCCGTGCTTTGTGCCGTGCTATGTGCCGTGCTTTGTGCCGTGCTATGTGCCGCGCTATGTGCCGTGCTTTGTGCCGTGCTATGTGCCGTGCTATGTGTCGAATAAGATTGGGATAACAAGTTTATTCCCAATCAGCTATGTGCCGGGCTTTGTGCCGTATTCGGTTGGGAAATTAAGTTTATTCCCAACCAGCTATGTGCCGCTTTGATTGCGTTTTGGTTGAAATTCTTCTGTTGTGTGATTTATGCTTACTTGTATGTTTTCCTGCATAGCCCTTATGTTTATTTGATTTGCTTTCTGCACCTTCTCGTTGTAGATATCTGTTTGTTATGTATATGTGATGACTTGTATTGCTATTTGTATTGTCTGTTTTAGAAGTTGACCCTTGCATTTGTGTGTTGCTTGTGTTCTGGCGATTCGTCGCCAGTCAGACTACCTTTAGCCGGAAGATGCAGATGGATGCCGCTCTAGGAGACACCGTGACATGGAGTTGGGCGCCTAGGGCCGGAAGATTTGCCGCTATTGTTTTATTTATTTTGTAATAACCCTTGTATGTTTACGTATCAGGGTAGGAGTTTTAGTTTGCTTTCTTTTACAACTGATAGCAGTGTTTTTCGAAAACAAGTTAAGTGTTTTGTAAATAATCTCTAAGCTGCTGGTCAGTCATTTTACGCCATATGTTTGGCTATTTGCAAATTATGTATTTACAATACTAGTGCACTTCAGCATGGCATATTTCGAAGAGGAAAATGATTTCAAAAAAAAAATGTACCCTCTTTTCCAAGCTTTGAAAATACCCCTGCATATTTATTTATGATTTATTTGCTACAGTAACGCCCTGAAAATCGGGGTGTTACACATTCTCACTTATTTCCAAGAACAACTTATGATAAATGTAAATGAATTCTAATAGATGATTAACATACAACTCTTTAGAAAAGAAATTAAAAAAAAAATGGGTCACACAATTCAAACCCCCCTTCTTCATGAGTTTGGTTAAATGCATTCAAATTGAAAAGTTCAAGTGCTTCACTAGAACTCAATTCCTCAACCTGGTGTATATCATCAACTTTGTTAGAAATAAGTACTTGCTTATCTCTAGTTGTTAGTATTATTCTACTACCTGAGTGAAGCCAATCGAGAGTTCCAAATATATTTTCTACTAGATCTGCATCATTCACATCATCAAGAACAATAAGAACCTTCATACGACCAATCCTTCTCTTAATATCACTAGGCAAGCTATATGGGGTGGCAATTTTCACATTTTCTGACAATAGTGTAGATAAAAGTTTTTCTTTCAAAGACCTTATTCCATCTTTTTGTAATTGGTCCTTTACCTTTTCTAAATAACAAGATCCTGCATACTCAACACATTTTTTGTTAAATATCTCTTCTGCAGTAGTTTTCTTGCCAATACCGCCCATACCCCAAATTCCAATAATGCGCGCTTCTTTTGACTCCTGGCGTAACAATGATTCCAAATATGCAGTTGGTTTTTCTATTCCAATAAGTCCTTTTGTGTTAACTGGATACTTAGGCATATTCATCAACACACAATTGATGATTTCTGTAACCATATCAGCATCATTCCTAAACAACAAAAAGAGAAAAAATGTATGAAATTTAATGGCATTACTATAAATCACTCTCAGTTCGAAGTTTGTATATAGGAGCTCAACAACAATGAAAGAATGTTCCATGAAAAACTCAAGCTATCATGGTAGACGGTATCATCCGTGTTGATGTTAGACAATTAAACTTGGCCCCATCAATTACTAGAAGCCACCAGAATTCTGGAACTTAATAGATTGAAAAAGTTTGCTATTATTAAGGCTTTGAATTGTCAAAGCTTAACAAGTAAGATAACATACAACTATTAACAAGTTGTACACGGTTCTAGCATCCTAGTGGTCAAGGATTCAGAGCATATATCAAAAATAGGATATTGGAGAATTTAAGATGGCAGGTGGTCATTAAGAAACAAACATCTAAGTAGTATAAATAGGGGCACTTAGCTTGTTGTATACTATGAAGTGAGAAACAGAACAAGAAGTTGAAAGAGAAAAATAAAGAGAGGCTCCAACGAGCTCGTGTGTGTGAGAAAAAATGTAGTGTGTTGAGTGTGTGTCAGGTTTAACAATCGGGGCACTTAAAAAGTGTAAACGGAAGCACTAGAAAGTATGAGGTTACAGAAAATTAAGCAAGCTTGAGCTATGTTATTTCTCTTGTCTCATCTTCATTTTTTTATCAATCCTACCATTGAGAATGTGAATCATCATCATTATTAGAGTTTATTCCTACTATTATGAGCATTGTTAGTGGTAATAGTGGGGGTATGAGTTGTTACAGTTTTTGGAGTATTTACATTTCTAGTTATTTCTCATATTAATAGGTAGAATTATTATCATTTTTTAGTTTTAGTTTTCTTGTATTAAATTAAAAGGATGTTAGAATAAATGAAAGAGTATGAGTTTCAACTTTGGTTCTTGCCTTCTAAATTCTCCCTTTGTCCCAATAATCTCATATTAAACAACCATAATAATATCATACCTTTAAGAAGGTCAAGAACTCAAGTATTATAACAAATAGAATTATAGAATGCTTATTCGGATCATAATAATTAACTAGAAATCTTCCGAAAAGTATCATTTTTATATATCCTTTGAAAATTGGAATGTGGTTACTTTTTTTTTCTTAGACATGATTTAACCACTAAATTTAATAAACCAACAAAGCATGGCTAGCCTGAAAGAGTGAGTTATGGCATTAACTAATACATGAAGTGAAAGCGTACATTGAACTAAAACCAATGTAGAAAATAAATATTATGTTTTTATGTTTTTATTTGACATAACAGAAGGATCCTGCACTTGAGGTCATAGTTCGACCAGAGGTGATGGATCGGCATTTTAGTGAGGCTAGCTCTTTCAGTTGTGATGTTTTCCATATATAAGACTTAAATATGTACCACTTGAAACCAATCACCCAGTGTTGTTGAAGTCGTTATTTTGTAAGAAATGAGCTTATGATAATATATGCATATATAAAAAAGTAAATAGCTGGAAAACATTGAAAAAATTTGCAAAGAAAACTTACCCATATTTTGATGAAGTTATCCCTGATAAATTAGCAGATGTGTTCAAAGCTTGTCTCCAGATCTGCACTATGGGAACACCATGCTCTACTTCGAGTTTAGTAAGTTCATTTCCATAACTATTCTTTTGATGTCGTACATCTGAAGGCTCTACCTTATAAAAAACAGGTATAACAATGTGTCCATATTTTTCTTTGCACTCACATATTTTCACAAGTTCATTCAAACACCAATCTGAAGAAGCATATTTTTCCGAGAATATAACCAATGAAATGGATGATCGTTCAATTGCTTCAACAAGTGATAGCCATATATCATCTCCTCTGTTAATTCTATCATCCATGAAAGCGTGTATTTGCTTTTGAGTAAAAGCCTTAGTCAAATGAATAAGGAAACCGGTACGAATGTCCTCACCGCTAAAGCTTACAAAGACATGATACTTCATTTGTGCAGTATTGTTTGACATTGACTTTGCCACTTCACCCTTCAATTTGTCAAAAATGAAGTATTATATATATTCTTGATAAAAACTAAGAAATGATCAATATAACATAAATGAAACACATCAACAGTTGAAATATATTTACCAAATTATAAAAAATGTAGTTACTTTTAAAACTAACATTTAACAAGGGTCATATTAGGATCACATTATTAAAAAAAAACTACAATTTAATATAGCATAAAAAACATATAAAATATTGCTAATTCATTTTTTATGACATTTAAAGATATTATAATTTACTCTTTTATAACACTTGAAAAATGCTACTAGTTACTAGTTAATTTTTTAACATGTAAATAATTGATAATTTACTCTTTTATAGAACTTGTAAATAATTACTAATTGATATACCATTACCAACTTGCACGTGATTATGCCCAAACGCTTGTGGGAAAGGTCAGTACAAATCATAATTCTAAAAAATAAAGTAATTAGCACATTGCATGTGCATTAAGAGATTTCAAGTCAATAATAAAGGTTATTGTTTGACCTGTAATAATTAACATGGAAAGAAAAAAGCAAATTGTACAAGGTAAACAACAATCACCTTTGCAATAATTTTATTGATAATTTGTTTCTTCTTAACTCCTACTGCAGTAGGCAACAAGTTCAGTGGGCGCTTTGTAATTCGCTGAAGCAAAAGGAATTGCAGAATATATTTAACGTTAATATAAATTGAAGAAGAAAGTGAAGCATAGACAATAAACTTATAAACTAGATGTTATATAGTCATAAGATATTAAGTTAGCATGATTGTAAAAATGAATTCTTTCCCTTCTCCTAAATCGACAACAAATTCTCTTCCCTTTCTGTTGAAGAAATTGAGACATTACTTCTTCTCAGGAGACTCGAATCAATCTCTGTGAATCTCACTCAATTGATTTAAGAGGTCGTGGTTGCGGTGGACGAGGTGGCAGAGGCCGTGGAGGTCTTAGCAGTTTTCTTCTTCAACAATCGAGAGCTAAAGTCAACTTATGAAGTTATTTAATAATCACTGTTAAGTGATGAGTTAGTGTAATATTTGTATTTTTTGGCTTTTAGTCCCTGAAATATCGGTGTCTTCCCATTATGGTCCTTCAATGATAAAATTCCAATTTCATATCTTCCCTATCTTAAACTACCGTATTTGGTCCTTGTCATTACTAGATCACTACCACGTGGTTAGTTGGCTAGCAGACATCAATGTCAACATCAATGTAATAGAGCATTTGTAGAGGGAAAAACCTAGGGTTAACAAAAATATTAATGGACCACGCAACAATGAAAACAGCTCTGGACACCTACGTTTGTGGCGGTCTAACTTACACAAATTGCATTTTTTTTTATCTTTTTCATTTTGTGGCGGTCTAAAACCCCCACAAAATAAGTGTTTGAACACCTTTTGGTGGTCTGTCAATCACCACTGTAGAGTAATTTTCATTTTTTGGGATTGCTAAAATTTTTTTGTTGTCACTAGGAGGAAGGGGAGGTAAACACACAAAAGAATTGAGATTCTATTTCTAGGCCCCAATTCGTTGGGAAAGAAAGATTGAAAAGAGGGTGATAAATTCTACATTCCAAATTCAAGGAAGAAGTCTAGGTGAGGTAAACAAATTTTTATAGAGAAATATCTTTATAGGAATCAAAGACATATTTAACACAATTATTTAATAATCAAATTCTGACATGACCATAACCGATAACAGAAGTCAATACAAAAAAGTTGAAATACTAACTCTACACATCAGTTTCTTGGTTCAAAGTTAAACTCCAATTAACAACCTTTAAGTAGGAAAAGATTATTTCAGAGGAAGGCTAAATTATGCAGCTAATTAATGAAACTTAAGACTAAAATTATGAGAGTCTGAATAAATATTCTACATGATAAATGAACAACTAGAGCACATTACACATACCTTATTTATACCAGAGCCCCATAAGGGACGCAGTTCCAAGTTTGATGCTCTAGCAACAACTCCATCAGGCATTGCCTCACTTCTAGAAGGCCAGCATTCCCTCTAGGTAAATGTAAGTTAACTAGAATTAGAGGCAATTCTAAGTTGGGGCAATTTAATTATAGTGTCATACAAAAAATATTTATTTCCCTTCTACCAAATTAACTAAATTTGCAAGCTTTGGTTTTTGTATCCACCACCACAGATCCAGATAACGCCCAAAAGTATTTTTAAGTAATCAAAGCTCAATTTTAAAACTAACTGTTTCATAAAATTTTGCGGAAGATATAACATTATTCAAATTTAATATACAATTAAGAAAAAAAGTCAATACTAAAACAAAATCAAGAACTATTTTTTCACACAAACAAGACATGAAACTAAAAGCAATCAAAATTCAAGTCTAAAAAGCATGGTGGCAAAATGACCAAGTAATTTATGTTGGAGCGGCTGGGGATTGCTTGAGTCCAATTCTGGACCTTGAACTCCAAGTCATCATACACCAGATATCTAAAAATACTTCTATCAA
Organism: Acmispon strigosus; assembly: GCA_030819835.1. Lineage (NCBI taxonomy): Eukaryota > Viridiplantae > Streptophyta > Magnoliopsida > Fabales > Fabaceae > Acmispon > Acmispon strigosus. The sequence goes on along the minus strand of JAUAMA010000004.1, from coordinate 12,225,643 downwards.
GTAAAATCTGTAGTAATACACAACGCTTTCTGCAGAAAAGATGAATAAATATGCAAGACATAGACTTAAGTGAAAAGACAAAAAAAAAAAAATCGGTGTTTACATCCTCAAACAATACCTTCTATAGGATTCCAAAATACCATCTATACATACTGTCTTATTTTAAGGAAATAATTCCTAATATCTCTTATTTTTAAGAATCAGTGTTTAGATTTGTCATTTGTAGAATAAACCGTATACAATAATAGCTAAAGAATTTTAAATCAATTGTTTAACAGAATTTGGAAATAAGCAAATTAAAGACAGAGAAATACAGCATATATTATTTGAGAAGCTCCTGAAGAATATGCCATTGAATTGAAACAAGTGCTCCCTGAATCTTTCCTATTGTCTCCACAACCTTGAATCTGACAATAAGGGAAACACAAGACTAATTAGTGGAAAAAAATGAAAAGGAGTGGAAGGAGGAGAATATATATGATATAAGCAAGCAATTACTGACCTTGAATACTTTTACTTTGTCTGGCTGTTTGAAAACTCATTCATATGTTGCAGATAGCATCATCCTCCTACACCTGCATGCTAAATGTGTGAACTCAGTCATTCACACTCTCCCACATAGCATTGAAAAGGTCTATAGATTTATAATAAACAAATATTAATGTCAGTTCTATTTAAACATAAAATAATCAAATAAACTAACATTATGCGGGTTGGAATCATCTTTAATTATGAAACATATGTGATATCACATGCACTTTCCTATTGAGAAAAAGACAAACTTGACAAATTGGCAACAACTATGGGGACTTCTAAAAAAACAATTTGATTCGGTTGCTAAGCAAAACTAATTTATTTAAAAAATTAGAATCGACTTGATCAATGTTTCTGGTCATCATGAAACTTCTCAGCACATAAATTTTAATTCACTTTTAATTTCTCCTCCTTTTTTAATTTTTTCAAAACTTCAATATCTTCCATTGAAGGCTTAATATTTTAATCCAGTGTTAGATTAGATTAGACATTTTTTTTCTGGTGTTAACCAGGTATCTTACACTCGACTGTCAGTGCACTAAGCGTAGGGGTGGCAATATGGGCTAGGTCTATTGGGCCCGCCTTTTTTGGCGGGTTGGGTTGGAAATTTCAACCCACATAACCGCTTTGAACCCACTTCTTTGGCCCGCTTTTTTTGACAGGTTTGGCGAGTCGGGGCGGGCCAGCCCACCGGGCCTGCACATTTTTTTTACTGTTTTTTTGAACGGAACACTTTTTTTTTTACTTAAATTTTAATTTTTTTATTATCAAAAGAGGGACAACACGAGGGAGGAATGATCAATTTTTCTGAAACTTTGTTGCAGAAGTATGAATTTAATTATTTTGTCCTTCAATTGTTATATGTAGTTGATGATGGTGATGATGAAGGTTTGAAAGATGGTGATGGCTGGGGTAATGAGAAAGAGGATGTTTTGATTTGAACTAAGACTATGTTAGAACTTAGAATTTTAAACTAAGACTTTGTTATTGTGAGAATGTAGAATTTTGTTGGTTTGTACTTGCTTTTGTTGTTTTAAAAGACAATTATGAGTTGTGACTTGTGACTTGTGTTATTTGTGTATTTTTGCAACTTGTGGGAATGTAGAACTTTGTTGGTTTGTGCTTGCTTCTTGTAAAGACCGTGCCTAAAACTAAAAGTTCAAACAAACAGAGTCGCCACCAATATTTATTTGTTTTGAGAAAACATTGGAAAAACTCATTTTTAAGCAATTTTAAGCCTACGAACCAAAGTTGGGTTCGGGAGTCTATTTATGATTAGGGAAGGGTGGAGAATGAACCCCACAGCACCCATAATGCATCCGTCTTAAGACGGTAACTTTAAGTTGATTGTGCATGTTTTAATTATTTAGAAAATATTGAATTACCCTGTTAAAAGAGATTACTATTCATGTTTTAATTATTAAAAAAAGTTAAGGCTTACGTAGTTCTTTAAAAAGGTTTTAAGTTCAATCCACTTACACGAGGTTCAGGGACTTAAACAATGTTAAGACTCAAAAACCCTTACGCGCGAACAACACTTGAGAGAGACGCCCTATAGACATTCTTAACGACGTTGCCGCGCGTCGCGTGAGATGTATTTAATTATTGTTCGCCATAAAAAAAATGATTCGTATAAAATCTTAGTTTGTATATTTTATTTTTTGTTTAAAAAAAAAGATACAAAATTCATCCACTCATGTACGGGGTTCAGGGACTAAAACAATGTTAAGACTCAAAAACCCTTACGCGCATACAACACTTGAGAGAGTCGCCCTATAGACGTTCTGATAATAATAGAACCACACAAGAAAGGGGGGGTTTGAATTGTGTGTGTGATTTTTATAAATCTTTTTGCGAGATAGTTATTATAAGTTCAAAAACGTTTGTCAAAGAAGTGCAGCAGAAATAAACTTAAAGCTTGAACGATAAAGCACACACGATATTTATCCTGGTTCACCCCCTTAATCAACAGGGCTACGTCCAGTCCTTGGCTTCACCAAGATTTTCACTATTTTAACCAAAATAGTACAAGTGTTCTCAGGGACTTCTCCCAGTATTCTGAGAGCTACTCCTTTACAAGTATTCTAGGACTTCTCCTTTTTCTCTCGAGCGTTAGACAGGACTCCTCTCAGTTCTTTTGCAAGAAAACTTGGTTTCTACAAAATCTCTTCAGTAAGAGTGGGTAGAAGATCTGAAGGACAGGATTCAGAGATGATAGACAAGTTGGTTCTCTGAAAGGATTGTGTGAGAAGGGATGAGAGTTTTCACTCTGCAAAGGAATTCACACTAGTTGGCGACAGAACTCAGAGAATAGATAAGTTGAGGTTACTGAGTATCTTGGCTTAAAGCTTGTTTGATCGTAGATAGACTTGGAAAGTTTGAATGCTTTGATTGTGTAAAAGTCGCCAAGTTGAAACTGATGCTAAGTCCACTATTTATATCTTCAGTAGGATGATCACTGGAAGCTTTGCTGATGATCTTCAAAATAGTTCCGTTTGAAATTTTGCTTGATTGTGAGTAACCGATACTTCTGCATCTGCTGTTGCACTCTGCCAGATAATGAATGTTTCTTCATCAATGCAGGATGGTATCGTCTGGTGATGCACTTTTCCTCGACTCATAGAGTCTGCAATTAATGCCCATGCCTTACAGCTAATTGAGTCATTAATGCTCTGACCAGAATATTTGAATTTGACCGTTGAGGAGATACGATGATCAGAAGATATCGCTGCTGATTCAGTAAAAGTAGCTTAAATTAAGGAATGTCAGAGGATTTGAATCTTCAAGGTATGAGGCGCTTAATTCTGTCTCTTTCACCATTAATGCTCTGAAGAACCAAGAGGTGCATGATAGCTCATCTTTGGATTGAACAAACGATCACCATCGGGATATTTCATTTTGCACGAGTCTTCAATCATTGCTTCAGTCAACTCAACATTCTTCATAAATTTAGTAGCTGATCAACTAGACATTCATTACAGGCGGACAAACTCTTCTCTAGTGGCAGACTGATTCTCATAAGCGGACGGACTTTTGATGATGCTTTGTCGAAATCCTCGCAGCATATCTCCAATTAACAAGTGTTCCTGAATATGAAAACTTTGAAGAAGTCAGCAACACTTAGTGAAATTGTTATTTATCAAAATAAAGTAACTCATTAAATTGTTTGATTCTAACAATCTCCCCCTTTTTGATAATGACAATTTCCTTAAATGTGAGAGTAACATATTTTTATGTGATTTCCTCTCTCTCAGTTCAAGATTCGATTATGAGATTGCTCCCCCTAAATTTATGCTTTCTTCTTTTTCATATTTAGCTATACCTTCTCCCCCTTTGGCATTATCAAAACATAGAGAGAGTAATGCATAGAAGAAAAATAGAAACGAAAGTAGCCATTAAGAACATAGAAAGGTAACGAAAATAGAGAACAATGAAAGTAAGAGTCAAGAGGATGGCTTGGAGTGCCCAAGAACTAGGGCAATAGTGTCTTGCAGTCGATCAAAGCGAGCATCCATTTTGAGTGTGAGGTGAGTCTGCATGATGTCAAGCCGAGCATGCACATCTTGATGAAGAACACGCCAAGAGCGATCATTAAAAGCTTCAATGCGTTGATCAAGCATGGAGACCATGGTCCGAACGTCAGCAGAGTCGGAACTGGGAATGACATTAACTGGCGGCGAGGTAGGGAGCGATGGCAGAATTGGAGTGAAGAATGCCATAGTAGGAATGAGTGGAGATGGAGTGATGCAGTGCCAACCAAAAGCAGGAGCCTTCAGTACTGAGGACATCATAGGAAGAAGTACCAATGTCCAAGTCTTAAACTTGAGGATCAGGGGATCAACTCGACCAGCCAAGTGAAGAGGGATGGAAGCGACGTGAGTATCTCCAGAGACAGCTAGCTGCCAATCTAAGTGGAAGAACATGCCACATGATGGCAAGGATGGAGTAATCTGAGAGTCAGAACATCCATGGGGAAGCCACAGACCTACCTTGAAGCAAAAAGGGAAACCAAGAGCTTGTAGACACACATCTGAAAGCAGATGGGCATTTTGTGCAGTGGTGGAGCACTTGCGTTTTCCCAAGGTAGATCTGGAACGCCGAGGAAAGCAGGGCATGAAGAAGATCTGATGGAGAGGCATGCATGCAGGGGAGGAAGATGGAGCATGAACGAAGTGAGCCGGAGATGCAAGCATAAGATCCATATTCAGATTCAGATCTTTATGGAGAGGGACATGTGGTGATGGATGAGATGCATTGATATTTGTATTAATGTGAGCATCTACCCTTCGTGACAGTGGAGTAACACGTTGACTTTGACCAAGGTGCAGACGAAGATCGAGATTAACATCATGCAATTGGAGGCGAGTGAAGGCATGGTCTAAGGATGAGATGTCAATGTTGGGAACAGGGTCTTCGTCAGGGTCGTTGTCAAGTTCAATGGGATTATCAATATTGGGAACTTCAAACAATGAATCTAGGAATTTCTCAGCTTCACTTTGTAGCAAATTCCGGAAGTGTAGAATTTTTGACTGAAGAGGGAGTTCCCATCCTCGAGCATCTGGAGAACAATAATGCTTCCATTGAGGTGATATAGTAGGCAAGGGAGAGTTGGCGGAAAGCTTGACTCGAACCCAGTGCCTGTTGGCAATATTTCCTAACACAGCAATGGTAGGTGCTTCAGCAACAGGACCCAAAAGAGGAAGGTATGTGCAGCACTGATTTGGAGCTAGAGTAACCAAAATTATCCGGAATGCAGTAGCAGCTAGTAACCCCATGTCTAGAACTGTGAACCACTTTGACTCATAAGCAAGTTCATTTGCATTTAAGGTTAGTGCTAGGCACAGAGTATCAACATCTTCATCAGAGCTAAAAGTTTGAGAGTGTAGTGCTCTGTGAGATAGAAGTTCATGGATTAGAAGTTTGCGAATTTTTGGCCAATGATCTTGGGGATGACCCAGCCACTGAGCAAGGCATCTGAATCCACAGTTGCCATCATCTTGGACATCGAAGACATCAGAGATATATTTGTGAAAGAGTGGAGGCAAGAACTTCAGATATTGTGTATGAGAATTTGAGATAAGTTCAGCAGTGGTATGCACAGACTCAGGAGGAGGTTTGGAGGAAGTTGATGGAGGCAAGGATTCTAAAGTGGGCAAGAGTTCCTGAGAGTCAGTCCGGTGGGAGTGATCTGAATCTTGCTGAGAAGTATTGCTCAGATGCCGACGTTTGAGGCAATTACCGCACGATGTTGGTGCAGGGGGTTTTCTTTGCTTGTTCCTCTTAGCCCAATCACTTAAGAGTTCTTCAGGTACGCCAGATATGTCGATGGATAGGTTCATTCGACGAACATCTCCAAACTTGATGGGGGTAGCAGAAACATAGTCATATGAGATGAACTTCACTGATTCTATGGAGGGAGTGAGCAACTTCATATGCTGCATAAGAGCTGTTACGAGTGAGCCATATGGAAGGTTCGTGTTGGATTGTTCCAGAGTATGAATCATATACTGAACTAGAAGATCAGGCAGATTAATTTTTCTGCGATGTTGCATCTGGAATAGAGTCCACTGAGAGAACTTGTTGACCAAGTCTCTGGAACCCTCTTTTGGCAGCACAATCTTGCTAAGGACAGCATGAGGAAAGATACATTCCTCAACAAGATTCTTCACATGTCGAGATGTAGAGCACTTTGGAACTTCCTTCCAAATGGTGAAGGGGTTACTTTCAGAAGCTTCCCAGGAAGATGAGTAACAAACACCATCGAGAGGAAGGTTGAGTAGATTAGACACATCATGAGACTGGATGTCTATTACTTGCCGTAAACATCGTGTTCGGATGTGGTTAGGGTTAACCTTGATGGCACAATCATAAAACTCCTTCACAAGAGGAGAGAGTGCTGAAGTTGTGGAGATTTCGAACAGATTTCCCTAGTTCTGAGATAGCAATAGATCAAGACCTGCAACCTTTGCATGTTAAAATAGCCTTAGATCAAGGTATCTAGGAGTGACAAGCTTTCTGCAAGCTTTCTGTGTTAGGGTTGGAATGAGAACCGCATTTGGAAGTCCATTCGTTTTGATTTTTGAAATTGTAAGCATTTTCTCGATATCGTCAAAATCATGATGAATTATAAAGTTGAATTGAAAGCATTAAATGATGAGAGATAAAAGAGTATCAACATTAATATATGCGTGCTCAGTAAGTAATCTAGTCGAAAAGACACAACTATTCAGCATTAAATGCAAAGCTACAGTAGATATTGATTGTATAGTGGGAGCTATTGGGGCAGACGAACTTAGAGGAGCTTAGTGCAGGCATAACTATAATGCAGGAAACATTCCAATTCTCTCTCTAAGACAGACAAATTTGTTTTCAATAAGGGGTTTGGTGAATATGTCTGCTAATTGATCATCGGTGTGTATGTATGAGATGTCAATGTTCCCCTTAGCTACATGATCCCGAATAAAATGATGCTTTATTTCAATGTGTTTAGTACGGGAATGCAAAACAAGATTTTTTGTAATATTGATGGCACTTGTATTATCACATAATAAAGGAATATTATGCTAAAAAATATTATAATCTTCTAATTGATGCTTCACCCAAAGAAGTTGGGTGCAGCAAGAACCTGCCGCCACGTATTCTGCTTCAGCAGTTGGAAGGGAGATTGTGCTTTGTCTTTTGCTTGCCCAGGATATTAGGCAATGCCCCAGAAAATGACAACCTCCACTTGTGCTTTTCCTTTCGATTCTGTCTCCAGCATAGTCAGCATCACAAAATCCTCTTAACCTGAAATCTTCGTCTTTCTCATAAACTAGACCAAGATTAGTCGTTCGAATGAGATATCGAAATATACGTTTTACTGCACTTAGATGAGTTTCTTGAGGACTTACTTGGAATCTGGCACAAACACAGACGCTGTACATAATATCTGGTCTGCTTGAGGTAAGATATAACAGTGATCCTATCATTCCTCTGTATTTTGTTGAGTCGACCGGAGTTGACTCATCACCTTTATCTAGGATAGTTCCAGGATGCATTGGAGTACCCATTGCTTTGGCTTTCTCCATGCAATACTTCTTCAAAAGATCATTGATATACTTTGTCTGATGGATGTAGGTTCTGGTGCCTTCCTGTCTAATCTGCAGTCCTAGGAAGAACTTCAATTCCCCCATCATACTCATCTCGAATTCACTCTGCATCAGTTTGGAAAATTCTTGGCAGACAACTTCATTAGTGGCACCGAAAATGATATCATCAGCATATAGTTGTACCAGGATAAAGTCCTTGGATGTCTTTCTTCTGAACAGGGTGTTGTCGATGCTTCCCCTTGAGAATCCATTGTTCATCAGGAATGAACTTAAACGATCGTACCATGCACGTGGAGCTTGCTTCAGTCCATACAATGCCTTTCTTAACTTGAAAACGTGGTCTGGCAGAGCTGGATCTTCAAATCCTGGAGGCTGCTTTACGTATACTTCTTCCTCAATATATCCATTCAGAAAAGCACTTTTCACGTCCATTTGATATAACTTTATGGAGTGCTGACATGCAAATGCCAACAGAATGCGAATAGCTTCAATTCGAGCGATAGGGGAAAAGGTTTCTGTGTAGTCGATTCCTTCTTGTTGATTATATCCTCGTGCAACCAATCGAGCTTTGTTTCTAGTAACTTTCCCGTTTTCATCCATTTTGTTCCTGAATACCCATCTTGTGCCAATGATGGATTTTTCTTCTGGTTTGGGCACTAGATCCCAGACTTTGCTTCTCTCAAATTGATTCAGCTCTTCTTGCATAGCTAAGATCCAACCTTCATCCTGTAGGGCTTCACCTATGGTCTTTGGTTCTATTTCAGACAAAAACGCACAGTTAGCATGATCATTAAAAGTGGATCTAGTTCATACCTTCTCATGTACGCTTCTGATTATCTGTGTAGGATGATGGTCTGGTTTGAATCTCCAGTCTCTGGGTAGAGAAATTCCACTGGAGGTCATGACTTGACTTGTGGAGTTATCGTCAGACGGAGTTTCACAAACATCGTCTGGTTGAGTTGACGATGAAATAATTGGATTTGTCTCTTTGTCAGATGTCGACAGCTGGACTGGATTTGAGGAGGGCTCTTCACTTATTTCCAGTTCATCACATTCATCTTCTGGTGTCATTTGATTCACGCTGATGTGTTTATCTTCGAACTTGACATTGATGGATTCCTCTACTGCCATTGTTCTAGAGTTGTATACTCGGAATGCTTTGGAATTGGGTGAATATCCTAAGAATATTCCTTTGTCTGACTTTGCATCGAATTTTCCAAGATCATCCTTTGTATTGAGTAGAAAGCATGGGCATCCGAATGGATGAAAGTATGTGATGCTTGGCTTTCTTCCCTTCCATAGTTCATAAGCAGTTTTCTTCAAGATATGACGCATGAATATTCGATTTTGAATATAGCAGGCTGTATGAACTGCTTCAGCCCAGAAGTATTTGGGTAGAGATGTCTCATTGAGCATAGTTCTGGCCATTTCTTGAAGTGACATGTTCTTTCTTTCAGCTACTCCATTTTGCTGAGGAGTTCTTCGAGCAGAAACTTGGTGAAATATTCCATTTTCCTCGTAGTAGTGCCTGAACTCTTCATTGATGAATTCTCCTCCTCTATCACTACGAATATTAGTGATGCAGTATCCCTTTTCATTTTGAATTCTTCTTGCAATGATCAGGAAGGACTTGAATGTTTCATCCTTTGTTCCAAGAAATTGTACCCATGTAAATCTAGTGTAGTCATCAACGATGACAAGACAAAATCTTTTTCCAGAACAACTAGCCGTTCTAGTAGGTCCGAACAAGTCCATGTGCAACATCTCCAGAGGTCTCTTTGTACTGACAACGTTCTTTGCATGGAAAGAACTTTTTAATTGCTTTCCCTGGAGACATGCAGAGCATGTATCATCAGATTTGAAAGACAGATTTGGCAGACCACTTACTAAATCATGTTTGATTATTTTAGCAATGGTCTTTAAGGATGCATGCCCTAGCTTCCTGTGCCATATCCATTTATCATCCTCTGCTGACACTAGACATGTTACCTTTTGACTTGCAAGGTTTTCCAAGGAGGTCTTATATAGATCTCCTTGTCTCTGTGCTTCAAAGGTAATCTTGTCATCCTCGTTTGTGACACTACACTTAACTTTGTTGAAGGAAACAGTGAGTCCACTATCACATAATTGGCTTATGCTAAGTAGGTTGTGTTTTAGTCTTTCAACTAACAGAACTTTCCGTATTACCGGAAGGGGACTCTTACCAACGTTACCTTCTCCGACAATGAACCCCTTTTGATTACCTCCGAAGGTAACGGTTCCTCCGGTTTTCTTCTCATGAATCTTTGGGAATAAAGACCTTTTTCTCGTCATGTGCCGTGAGCATCCACTGTCCAGGTGCCATAGCTCTTTTTGGCTTTGAGCTGCTAAGCACATCTCATCTTTGTTTTCTTCCTCGCAATTGGGCAGGTCAACGGAGATCATCAGTGCTTCTGCTTCTTTATCTGCTTCAATATCAGATGTGTCTATGGATCCCATAAATGCACAGTATGGAGTTTCATCGTTGGTTCCTTTGATCTCTTCTTCTTGGTCAGATTCTTCTTCTGACTCATCATTTTGACTGGAAAAAGCCTTTTTCTTATAGAAATTCTTTTGGGAATGCTTGTTTCCCAGACGGGGACAGTCAGCTTTAACATGTCCGGGCTTTTTGCATTCGTAGCAGACGATCCCACCTTTATTTGGAATTTTCTCTTCATCTTTTGATGTGGAAGACGATCTTCCTTTGAATTGCTTCCTGTTTCCCATCATTCTTCTGAATCTTCGGTTAAACAGGGCCTGTTCATCATCAGAGCGATAAGACTGCACAGTTTCCTCATTTGAGGATTCGTTTTCTTTCAAAGCCTTTGATTTGTTGGCTTTGAATGCTACAGATTTCGTGGCAGACGCTTTTCTTCGTATAATGGAAGCATCATTAGCAAGATCCTGCTCATGAATATTCAGGTCTCCCAGAAGATCTTCTACTGAATAAGTATCAAGATTCCTTCCAGCTCGTTGGGCAGTAAGAAAGTTTCTCCAGTTGGTAGGAAGACTTATGAGAATCTTGATCACTTGCTCCTTGTTGGTGAAGCTTTTTCCCAGGTTCCTCATCCCATTCTGAATGGTCTGAAGTCGTGCGAACATGGAGTCAATAGACTCATTTTCATCCATCATGAAGGTTTCATACTAAGATGCCAGCATGCTCATCTTGGTGTCTTGTACGGCAGAGGTTCCTTCATGAGCAATGGCTAAGGTATCCCAGACTTCTTTTGCAGTGCTCAAGCTGTCAACTTTTACATGCTCGTTTTTGCTAAGAGCACATATGAGAAACAGCCTAGCCTTGGCATTTCTTTGATTTTTCGTCTTCTGTTCGTCAGTCCACTTATCGGCTGGGACGGCCTGGCTTTCACTGTCCTTGGGGACATAATTTCCTTTTGATATTACATCCCACAGCTTCCAGTCGGTTGACTCGATGAAGAGTTGCATGTGCTTCTTCCAGTAAGGATAGTTGGAGCCATCAAAGAATGGTGGCTTATTGGTTGTAATTCCGGTTGGGTAGGCAATACCGTCCATCGATCTTTTCACTCTACACCTGTTAAGATGTTAATAATTCTCAGAGCGGTTAAGCTCTGATACCAATTGATAATAATAGAACCACACAAGAAAGAGAGGATTTGAATTGTGTGTGTGATTTTTATAAATCTTTTTGCGAGATAGTTATTATAAGTTCAAAAACGTTTGTCAAAGAAGTGCAGCGGAAATAAACTTAAAGCTTGAACGATAAAGCACACACGATATTTATCCTGGTTCACCCCCTTAATCGACAGGGCTACGTCTAGTCCTTGGCTTCACCTAGATTTTCACTATTTTAACCAAAATAGTACAAGTGTTCTCAGGGACTTCTCCCAGTATTCTGAGGACTACTCCTTTACAAGTATTCTAGGACTTCTCCTTTTTCTCTCGAGTGTTAGACAGGACTCCTCTCAGTTCTTTTGCAAGAAAACTTGGTTTCTACAAAATCTCTTCAGTAAGAGTGGGTAGAAGATCTGAAGGACAGGATTCAGAGATGATAGACAAGTTGGTTCTCTGAAAGGATTGTGTGAGAAGGGATGAGAGTTTTCACTCTGCAAAGGGATTCACACTAGTTGGCGACAGAACTTAGAGAATAGATAAGTTGAGGTTACTGAGTATCTGGGCTTAAAGCTTGTTTGATCGTAGATAGACTTGGAAAGTTTGAATGCTTTGATTGTGTAAAAGTCGCCAAGTTGAAACTGATGCTAAGTCCACTATTTATATCTTCAGTAGGTTGATCACTGGAAGCTTTGCTGATGATCTTCAAAATAGTTCCGTTTGAAATTTTGCTTGATTGTGAGTAATGGATACTTCTGCATCTACTGTTGCACTCTGCCAGATAATGAATGTTTCTTCACCAATGCAGGATGGTCTCGTCTGGTGATGCACTTTTCCTCGACTCATAGAGTCTGCAATTAATGCCCATGCCTTACAGCTAATTGAGTCATTAATGCTCTGACCAGAATATTTGAATTTGACCGTTGAGGAGATACGATGATCAGAAGATATCACTGCTGATTCAGTAAAAGCAGCTTGAATTAAGGAATGTCAGAGGATTTGACTCTTCAAGGTATGAGGCGCTTAATTCTGTCTCTTTCACCATTAATGCTCTGAAGAACCAAGAGGTGCATGGCAGCTCATTTTTGGATTGAACAAACAATCACCATCAGGATATTTCATTTTGCACAAGTCTTCAATCATTGCTTCAGTCAACTCAACATTCATCATAAATTCAGTAGCTGATCAACCAGACATTCATTACAGGCGGACGAACTCTTCTCTAGTAGCAGATTGATTCTCATAGGCGGACGGACTTTTGATGATGCTTTGTCGAAATCCTCGCAGCATATCTCCAATTAACAAGTGTTCCTGAATATGAAAACTTTGAAGAAGTCAGCAACACTTAGTGAAATTGTTATTTATCAAAATAAAGTAACTCATTAAATTGTTTGATTCTAACAATCTCCCCCTTTTTGATAATGACAATTTCCTTAAATGTGAGAGTAACATATTTTTATATGATTTCCTCTCTCTCAGTTTAAGATTCGATTATGAGATTGCTCCCTCTAAATTTATGCTTTCTTCATTTTCATATTTAGCTATACCTTCTCCCCCTTTGGCATTATCAAAACATAGAGAGAGTAATGCATAGAAGAAAAACAGAAACGAAAGTAGCCATTAAGAACATAGAAAGGTAACGAAAACAAAGAACAATGAAAGCAAGAGTCAAGAGGATGGCTTGGAGTGCCCAAGAAGTAGGGCAATAGTGTCTTGCAGTCGATCAAAGCGAGCATCCATTTTGAGTGTGAGGTGAGTCTGCATGATGTCAAGCCGAGCATGCACATCTTGATGAAGAACACGCCCTATAGACGTTCTTAACAACGTTGCCGCGCATCACGTGAGATGAATTTCTTAATGCTCGTTATATCGTTCTTGCTAAATTATTTCCTCGCTTTGATTGTCCTTACTTTCCTTTCACTCATTCTAGAACCTGAAACAATAAAGAAAGAAAAAAAAAAGAACCACCATTCATCTATCATTCATTTATTCGGCTTAAAAAAAGAGAAGAAAAAAGGATGGAACTTCAACTTGACAAGTTTCAACAACAAAAAAAGAACTTTAATATCTTAATAGAAACTTTTCATTAGCAAGTTAATGAGGAAGGAGCTGAAACCCTATTTATCATCCCCAGATTAAGGAAAGCAAAGAACTTTGGCAAAACTTGAACACTTTGAAGTTCTGACCCGATTAAATTTACCAAGAAAGAAACTTTACATCACAGAGAACTCCAATATTTCGGAAAACCAGCTTCAAGAATACAAAACTAGCAAACATTCAGAACCAGCCAACATTCAGAACCAGCCAACATTTAGAATCGGAACCAGTAAATAGGGAAGTAAAATTTAACATAGTTTAAGCCATATATTCATCTTTCATCGTCCTTCATCATTCATCATTCATGATGTTCATCACTCTCAACACATACAGCAGTCCGAGATCAACAACAAAGAAAATGAATAAAAGGAAGAACCTTTAACATCATCAGGCCAAAAAGACAGAAACTTTGACATCACCAAATTAAAGAAAGAAAGCACTTTAACATCAAACTGTTACAGCAGCCACAGAAACAAATACTCAAACATATCAAAACAAAAAAAACCTTTCAAACCCAGCTTCTGGGTACAACAGAGAAGATCATCAGAAGGTTAAGAAGGAAAAAAACATTTCAGAGGACTATAACCAGAATAGAGACAAGAGTTTGTGAGAAATATGGGGGAGAAATAATGAACCAACCGAAGGGGAAGAAGGGTAGAGCCACGGGTTCTTGAGACGTTTAGACGAGCTTCCAAGCGGTTCTGGGACGGCGGTACCGGTGGTGGTGTGCGGCGGCGCTAGAGACGGCGACAACGTTGAGGAGGAGCTTTGGCGGAAGACGCGACCGTGGGAAGGACTACGGTCGGCGAAGCTAGTTGTTGTCGAGGATGAGGACGGCGGTACTGGACTTGATTCATCGGTGAAGAGGAACGGAGGTTCCGTGTGTGGGCGAGCCGAGGAAAGAAGAGGAAGGAGTGGAGGTGAGGTAGAAGAGAAGCGGTCGAGGTTGAGGATTTGAGGGAGGAAGAAGGTGGCGGCGCTGGAGTTTGGAGCAGAACTGAGGGAGAGTGAAGGTTTGATAGGTGGCGGCTGAGTATGGAGTGGAGGATTAAGTTTTGAGTTGAGAGAGAGAATGAAGGGAGTGGCTGCTAGGGTTTTTGGATGAATAGTGTTTTCTCCCCCCTTGAAAACCGAGAAGAGGACTGTTAAATAGAGTTAGGGTTTCACAAATTTTCATTTCATTCCCTAAACTTTTCTTCTCTTTACACTGTAGCCCACCGTCCAACTAGGGCTCTCAAACTGAATCCCATTGCCTCTCTTCTCTTCGCTGGGCCGACCGACCCATTTCCTCTCTCTTTTTTAATTTTTATTTTCTTTACTGCTAGACCTTGGCTCAATTTCTTTTTTCCTTTTTTTGTTGAAGCTAATTCTTTAAACATTTTGAGCTCTTTTTCTTTTATTTTTCTTCTTTCAAAATTAACTAACACAAAATATTAAAATTAAAGTAAAATCTAAACTCATTGGATTAAGTCTTTTTGTATTTTGTATTTTTTGGTCTTTTTCTAGATTTTTACCATTTTTATGGATTTTCACCATTTTTATGCTTTTTTTCATAATTTTTACTTTTTTTGGATTTTTAGCTAAAAAACTACTAAATTAACACAAACTAGGGAAAAATTTGGGTGTTTACACTTCTCATAATTATTCTCAGGTGAAGAGTTATGGTAGACACAACATTCGCAACACAGCAAGCAATAATTGGGGATTTTTCATCAAAACAATCCCCAATTTGAGTGCTTCCTCATTTTTATTTTGTTCACTACATTTTTATGAAATCAATATATCTTAGTTATTGCAGTAATTCCATAAACTTAAAATCATAATTAAACTGAGATGGAAATGACCTAGCAAGTAGAAATTACATTTTTTTCCCACTACATTACATTTTGGCGGGCTAGCCCGCCAACCCGTTAGCCCGCCAAAATGTGGGTTGGGTTGAGACTTCAAACCCATATACCAAAAGTGGGCCAACCCAACCCGCATTTTTGTGGGCTTTTGGCGGGTCGGGCTTGGCCCGCCCCGCGAGCCCATATTGCCACCCCTAACTAAGTGGTTGGAGGTCTGACCAATAAGTTTTTTTTCCATTCATAAGTCAAACCCCCAACCAATTATTTAAGGGATAAAGTGTTGTTAGTTGTTGGATGAGATATATGATACTAATGCGTTGAGACCTAACAACATTATTGCATTTAGCAAGTCATTTTATATATTTCAAAGCTTATTTGACTAGTAAACAAGTTTATTTCACTTAAACCAACCATATAAGCTTATTTTTTAAACGCTAAAATGAAGGGCCAAAGAGCTACAGCAACTAAAACGATGACGTAAGAGAGGGAAGCGGAGAAGAGAATTTTAGGTTAATATTTCATAGTTACTTACCTCAGTCGCCATAATTGCCTTCAACAAGCTTTTATCACTATGACCTGACCCTGACTTCCCTGCCATAATCCACCATGACACAATGGACCTCGTCGGGTGCTCATCTCCGCCAGCCAAAAAGGAATTAGCCGGAAGCGAAGCGGAAGAGGGAGTCATGATGCTCATGCTATAGGCATAATTTGTGTTTGGGAATAAAAGCGCAAATACAAATTTACAGAGAGGGAAGACACACAGGGAGATTATTAGAAAACTCTGGCTTTAAACCGCCGTTAGTCAGTCGTTAAAATTTTTTTTTAGCTAGTGAACTAGCTTATAGTTTAGGGATTTAGATTTACACCCCAATCATTCAATTTTAAACCCTCATACATCTGCAGTAATTGTCCTTGTTATCCCTGTTACGACTTACATTCAAGGTTTTAAAATGCCGGAACTAATATTGACAAAATTCCGTGCTTTTTATTCCCGGGATGTAATCTGCATGTTGTATCTCGTTTCTAAATCCCGGTATTCATCAAAACATTTTTTCCGGGAATATAAATCCCAGAATGATTTTTATTCACTATAACCACATTCCGGGATTAAAAATCTCGGAATGTATTTTCATGCATACCGGTTTTGTATATCCCGGAAGACCCACTAAAATGTTTTCCAGAAATTGTAATCTCGGAATGATATGAGCTTCCGGGTTCTATGTCCCGGAATATAACATGAAAATTAAAAAAAACTAAGTCTTTCCCCCACAATATAGGTACCGGTTTTTGAAATCCCGGGACGCATGTTCTAATAGATTCCAGGTTTATAATTCTCGGAAACAATATTGAGTTACTTTCCGGGAATTGAAACTCCGGTATGCTTTTTACGTACCGGGTTTTATACCGTGGAATAAATTTCTCAAATATATGTTCCGAGTTTTCAATTCCTGAAACACAAATCCAAACACTTTCCAGAATTAGAAAATCCGGTACTATATTTCCATATTTTACACTACCGGATTTTAAAAGCCGGTGGTATATTTTTAGATTTATGATATTTATCACTACAGGTTTAAAAACCTGGTAGTGTGCCAAGCAAACCTGCTGCTTTGGTTTTACAGAGTTTGGTTAAATTGTATATTTTTTCTTCTTTGTTGGGTTTGTTTAATTCATTATCTTCCAATAAAAGAATCAAAGTAAGGTTTGATTTAAGGTGTAGACTAAGAAATATCAAATATGGGTTGCAGCAAATGAAGAAGAGGTGGAAGAGAGCGAGGGAAATGCTGAAGCTATTGTTGTTTTGCACACTCACAAACCCAAGCTTTACTGAAATAATGGGTGGGAATTTCCAAGTCCCATACGGGTTAGATTTTTTTTCCAAACATGGGCAATGTAAGACCCTCTATTTTCAGTATTTATATTCTTGGTCCCTGAGGTTGGAGTATTTATGTTTTGGTCCTTGGTTGACTTTTGATCAACTTTGAGCTTTGTGTTAGTTGAATTGTTTTGTATTTATCATGAAAATTTTGGAAGAATACATATGAATTATTTTTTTTAAACTGTTAGAAATATATCTTCTAGTGTGAGTATTTTGGGTTAAACTATTTTAGGAACCTCTATATATATATATATTATATTAAAGAAATGTTTTATTATATGTATGTAAATACGTATTTATTATAAATGGCTATTTATATAAAAAAAGGAAAAAGAAAATAGTATTAATAAACGGCCGTATACATAATATATGTTGATATATATATTTATATATATATATATATTATATTCTGATTTATTATATATCGGTTATATTATGAACCTAGTTAAATTATACTAGATTGTCTTTTATCCTATCAAGATTGAGCATGAATTTTAAAATTAAGATATGGATTTTGGGAAAAAACTGAAATAACCTATTATCTCTTAAATAGAAAATTCAATTCTCTCAACTCACCACTCAAACCCTTAATTCCTCTTTCCCCCTCTCCAGCAACACAACCAGCCGCCCCTCTTCTTCTTTTCTTCCACTAGAACCTCTCCCTCAACTCCTCGCCGCTTCTCATCACGCCGCCACTCCTCTCCATTTTTCCCCTCTTTCAACCTTTCGACCAAACCCTTTCAATACCCAACACCACCACTGATTGTCTCCCTCAATCGCTACGGATTTTCCTCTTGAAGTTCTTCGCCCCTGTCCTCGAGTTCGAGCGCGCCGCCGTCATCCTCGTCGCCGTCGTCAAGCTCGCACTGCTGCTGTTCGTCTCTCTCTCCCACGTCGCTGCCGATTCTCCCCTCTGTTCAAGGTTGCGCCGCCGCCAACTTTCGCTGTCGCCGCTAGCACCAACCGCCAGCGTCTTCCTCTTCCTCTTAGCTTGTCTTTCCCTGTTTCGGTCTCGTCCCTTCCTAGTAAACTTCTCTCTGTTTCCATCTTTAATTTCCCTTCTCCTTATGCGTGTGTACTGAGTGGATGGTGGTATGTTGCTCTTTGCAAATTATGTTTTGGTGTGCAGTGGTATATTAATTATAATGTTGGTTTTGTTGATAATGCTCTAATGGTATGAGTGGTGCTTATTGATATCAAGGAGGACCCGATGGCCATGCGTCTGCAATAATGCTATGAAAGGTTGGAATTGAAATTGCAATAGTATCCTCTTGATATTTTTCTGCTATTCTGCATTTAATAATGGGTGTTAGATTTAACACTCCAAGGGTTAAATTTGACACCCCAGTTTCATGTAGTAAATGTCCTAAATACCCTTTTATTTTTATCCTGGAATGACATTTTTGAACTAGTTCCGTGTTATAAAACCCGGAATAGATGTTACTAAAAATAGGTGTCTTCCGGGATGTGTAAAGTCGGAATGATTTTTCACTTCTTCCGGTTTTACAAAACCCGGAAGGGTTAATTATAAGGTTCCAGGAACACGAAACTCGAATTTTCATGTAATTGTTTTCCGGTTTTATATCCCGGACGCAAATGGAAGGTTAGATTTATGTTCCGGGATATAAAAACCGGAACGTTGGTAGGCTGAACCAAATTCCGAGTTATAAAACCCAGAATTTGGAAAAGTTCCTGTTAGTCAAAAAACAGGCTTGTAATGTATATAACATCGATAATAATGTTGGAAAAACATGCACTTGAAATTAATGAAGCCTATTACAACGCGTTTGAGTATATTATTGTTAAATTAATGACTACAACAGTGGCTAACATGTTACAAATATTCAATCCTGTGTTATGTCTATATAATGCCTAGAACCAACAGTGCTGTTACTGTCGCTCTTTCTCTGTTAGCGCAGTTGTTCTTCATACACTCTTATGCGTTCCTTGTGCGGGGTTTCCCATTCCTTTGCTTGGGCTGAAGAATAACGACGCCATTGGTAAGCTATCGTTGGCATAGGATGCCCTTTCTTCAAAAGGACCTACAGTGGAAAATGTAGGCATGTTTAGAAGTGGGAAATGTTGTTAGCATTACTAGCAAGAAACTTAGGAAATTATAGTTACCTAAACTCAATGATTTGTGTTGATTAGAGCTACTGCTATAAGCTTTTGTTCTTCCTATGGTGGTGGACTACCCCTGAGCGGAAAAAATGTGCAGTTCCCACCATGTGACAATTGAAGTAATATTAGTTGGAACCTTGTCGCAATAAGATATCCCATGTCAGGTAAAGACATCCACTTATGTTCAGTGGCTAGCTGGTTAGTGGAGAGAGTGAGTGCGTTATGTATTACCTTGTACCTTTGGGGGGACCCATAAAGTTCTTGATAGAGTATGGGATACTGTATAAGCTCATTCAACAGCTCCACTCTTACGTAATTCCATTGCTCCTCATTCATACCCAGCAATGCAGCGATGCATCTGTATCCACAATTACCATCCCCCATAACGTCCATCACGTTATCAATATGACATCTAAACTCCTGTGGGAAATGATCAATATGCTTAATACCTCTACGGGTAAGCATTTTTCTGCGACCTTGGGTGGATGTGGAATACACACTGGACTATTTAACGTGTTGCTACCATTCGATGAGTCCATGATGTTATCTACATGCTCCCAATATGAAGGATCACGCTTCTTGGAGCCAATAGGAGAACCTTTTTTACCTTTTGCACCTGTTGCCTTTGCCTGCCCCTTGGGTCTCCCTTTTGTTTTAATCTTGCTGGGCGGAGCACATAATGAAGTAGTATCTGACCATGCAATCTCCCTCAGCTTGTGCTTAACAGCCCATTTCCCTGGCACATCCAATTGCCCAAACCGAATTATCAACCCTTCAATCTCGTAATCCAGATTCAATTCCTATGAAGGGTCTTCACGGGGGGGAGCATTCCATGACAAACGTTTCCAGAAAGGATGAACAACCATAAGAGGAACAGAAGTGTACTTGGACAACTCACAAGCACAAGGAAGGCCATAAACAATTCGAAACCAACAACCACACTGTTCTGGATCAGTGCCAACTGTTCTTGATCGTACCTTTTCTTTGGCGATCAGTTCAAGAGCCTTCCTGGACACATACCCCCTCATGTTCACATAGGCCACACCAGCAAAACGGTGATCCACGATGTTCAGACTCTTTTGGAAGGATGCTTTGACGTTGTTATGCTGCATTATAGTCAAGGAGTTCATTGCATCCCAACAAGCACACAGGTCACCCTTGCTATCTCGAAGCAACATCTTCAGTTTTGCATAAGCACCTTCCACCCTACATAAGTTTGGCAATATTGTCAATTTAGGGTACACAATCATTTCTGAAGTTATAAATATTCAATTAAAAGCTAAAATTAACTATTGGTTGTTGTGGTTCCAATATGCATTACTGTGTCTATCCATGCACTCACAAACTTCTCCTTGTGAGGCAACCAAACTTTGGCAATATAAGACAGCAACTCAGTATACTCACTGCAGAACATCCAAAATCCAGTAAGGCGGGACTCATATATTTCTGCAGTAGGAGATTCAACCAACTCTTTCCAATTCTCAAACACAGTTTCAATCTCCTCCTTATCAGGCACGTACATCTTGCATCGGGCCTTCACATTCTTCATAATGTGGAATTGACACAAAATGTGTTTGGCATCAGGGAAGACTTCATTAACAGCACTAATCAATGCTTCATCCTTATCGGTAACAATTACATGAGGCATGTTTTCTTTCCTTTCAATCATCCCCTTCAACTTGTCCAAAGCCCAGACATGGTCATGTTGCTTCTCCTCAATCATACACGCAAAAGCGATAGAGAATGTCAAATCAGTAGATGTTATACCAACCATTTCTACAAGTGGAATCATGTACTGGTTTTGTATGTGCTATCAATCACCACAACACCAGGAAATGAATTGAAAAGTCTAATTGCATCAGGGTGTGTCCAAAAAATATCTCCGAACATATCAGTACCTTCCTGAAGCCGGTGCCAGTGCACGTATTTGTCAATGGTCAACAGCTTCATCAAGTGCTGCATCTCTGTAAGTGGACCTCTCTTCGAGCTGCGAATCTTTTTACAAATGCTATACACCTGGGAGATGGTTGTTAAGTTGGCGGGATTGTGCTCCTTCAAAGATAGAAGCATGTTCCTTGGAGGAACCATGTTGTTTGCCATGCCTTCTACCATTTCCTTTTCATCATTCATCAAATGACCCACATAAGCGTGGCCAGCTAATGTCTCAGCTGGTTCGTGGTTGTGTATTCCACACATTACTTTCAGCCACCACCCTCCTTCAGCCTTCCTAGGCCTCCCCTCAAGTCTGAAAGGACACTCGGATTTTCTGGTACCAGTTGTCTTGTATTTAAACAATCCTGGGTCTTTATAGGGCTTATATTTTCCACTCTTTTGGCACCCAAGAGTGATAAACGCATTTTTGTTAAGACCTCCAAGATCAGACCTTGTGATCACAACAACGAAGCCATTCTATCTCCCAACCCCTCTAGCCAAGGCACAGAGATCATCACGAGTCTCAAAAATCTGTTATTTTGAAAGAACCAATGTATTTAGGACATTTCCAAAAATTTCCAGTTTAAAATCCAAATCAACAGTGCGAATGGTCCAGTGGCGGCCTAAAGTATTACTCCTAAAGTATTACTTCTTTCAAATAGCGTCCAGTGGCGACCTGTATTGTTGTTTCTTTAAAAGCTTAAGCATTGGACGCAATCCTTACTTCAACTGTCCTAGGTTGGCGACCTATTAACTTTATCTCTTTCAAAACAATCGCCCTTAAACTTTATTTCAGTCAAGATTTTACCATGATGTAAGTGGTGACTTAAAAAGAAAAATGATTTATTTAAACATAAAAAGCCTAGCGGTGCTTTAAACTTGTATCTCGTCATATAAATTATTCCTTTCAAGACATAAGTGCAATGGCGGCCTACAGCATAGATTTAAAACCTTGACAAAACAAAATATTTCATTGAAGATCTGCGAAGTATATGTTACAAAAATTAAACCGCCCAAAACAGCGGGCTAGTAGCAACAATGAAAGAAAAGAAGTACAAGAGGCAACATCATTTCAGCTCCTTTAGGCGTTGTCTTCATCGTTGGCGACTTCATCCGTCTCGTCTCCATAGTCAGTTCCCTCCAGCCCAGTGGCGGTCACTTCCTACCATTTTCCCATAGAAGAAAGATCAGCTTCAGGAAAAAGGAACCGCACTTGGGCCTTGGCAGAATTAAAACCCACAGTATATTGTTTGAGGCTTTCAACGCCGAAGTCCTTCTCTAGGGCGACCATGTTCGCAGCAGTAGTGGCGACCTCAGACTTCATTTTAGACAATTCTTCGCTGACGGCGTTTAGCTTCTTTTCAGCCTCACCAAGAGCAACTTCAGCGACGCCTTTTTCTTATCAAATTCCGCCAAAGACTTCGAAAAAGTTGCCTCTAAACTTTTCTCTTTTGTCTCAAATTTGGCCACAAGAGACGCCTTTTGGGAGGACAAGGCTTCGGCATGGAGAGCCTCTACATCTGACAGTTGCTTTTCGAAATTGGTTTTTTTGGCGCGCAACTTCTCCAACTCATCTGCCATTTCTCGGGCGAGTCAGGGATAGATATTGGCGTCAGCGAGGTCTTTCTACTATTGCTCAATTATGGCTGCCAGCTTCTTGTTCTCAGCAGCTAAAGACTTAGCTCGTTTAGAGTGGCTGGCGATGACTTTCAGTGCCTCTTCATATTTCCGCGTCAACACGTAGCTCTAGCTGGCTGCCGCCAAATTATTTCGCATCACCTTATTCCCAAGGGCGCGCGAATCGTTGCAACTTGGGTCTGCAAAATACCTGTCAAAGGACAGGTTATTCTCCATGAAGTTCAAATCACTTAAGTCTTCAAAATCCTCTTGGGCACCCTCCTCCTGGCCGCCCTCATTGGGTGCATCACCATCTTCAGCAGTGGGGGTTTCTTCAGCAACAGTTTTCAGACGACCACCCTCGCGCACAGATTTCTGGCAATTGGAATGTGGGGATACATGGTCGCCTGAGTCTTGCGTTGCAGCATGGACTGATTTCCACACCGCCGTATCTTGAATTAGGCCCCCACCAGGCGGACCACTTTTTGAACCGCTCGCCTGGACCGTGGGGGAAGATTGAGGCGCCTCCTGGCGTGCTTTCTTTCTGGGCGGATTCTTTGTTGGCGGCCGGCGGGCGGTGGAGTTGTCCACACTCTGAGCCTCTTTCCTCTAAGCTTCGATGGCGATCCGGGCAAGGTCAGCCTTCGAAAGCTGGTACTTATTCACTGCAAGCAAAATCAATGAAGGTTAGACACAAAACATAATGCATACACTTATAATGTTATAAAGAATTCAAACTCACACAAGTAATCCTCGGCGGTTCCTTTACTTTGGGCGAAAAGAAACTCGCTAAGGTTAATGAGGGGGGCCTTCCCAAGGTATTCGATAATGGCCCAGTCTTCTGTGGTAAGGGCCCCGTCCTCTATGCTAAGAGAATAGTTGGGCGACTCCGTCCAGTAGGGCGGGAAACGCATGACACCAACGTCGTCATGGCGTAAGAGGTGTGGAATGTCAGGGCTGTCAACAACTTTGAAGAAGCGTGACTTCCACTGCTCATGCGTGTTACTCTTCCATGGCTTAAATCTGGCCTTGGAAGGTTTGCAGCAATGGCGACCCATGAGCTGGTGGGCGCCACGTCCAAACCCTTCTTATTGGGCGGGACACACTTATAAAAAAAATAAGAAATACTCATATCGAGGGATGATTTCAAGAGTACTACACAAGATTTCAAACGCCCCGTATGAACGCCCAAGAATTAGGGCTCAGTTGGGTTGGGGCGACTTTAAGGCCATTCAGGACCTCACAGATAAAAGGAGAAAAAGGAATACGGACGCCAAGGTGCTCGAAAAGGTATGTATAAACGTAAAAGAAATGGGGGTATTGCTGTTAGCCCTCGAGTCGCTAACGCGTTCAGTTATGGCGCACGGGCGAGTGATGAAGTCGGGATCATAATTATCCGAGCAAAGCCCGCCTACGTGTTTAATGAAGTTTTTAAGAGTTTTGGTGTCGGTAAAGGCGGGGAAGATAGAAGACACTTTAATGGAGACAAGGCCCACTTGGACGGGCCGAGGAAGTGAATCCTTGTAAATAAAAAGTTTTGTTGTAGGGGACAAAGGTGCTTTGGGTTGTTGGTTTAAGGCTCTGGCGCCGGAGGTGGTGGCGGTGGAATCCATTAAAACAACAGAAGAAGAACAAGACAAGGGAGAACACGTACTTTTCAGAGAAAGGGGGATTTTCGGCACGGTTGGGAAGACTGAAGCACGGCAGAACAAGGGCACAACTCTACAACAAACACACGTCAGAAATCGCAAAGAGGGGAGAAAGGTTAGCCGGAAATCATACAGAGGATGGAGAAAGGTGGGTAAAACTGGACAGAAGGGGTTTATATAGGCCTTTTGAGAGAAGGCAGAGGAAGAAGAAAGGTTGCTACAGGTAGCTGGACAGGTGTGCAGGTTGAGATGAAATTAAATAGGAATGAATCCCAAGGTTGCCTTTAAGTCACATCATTAGGGCGCGCCGCCCCAAGCAGTGTTATTTTCCAAGGGTAATGATTGCATTGAAAGCCAAAACGATGCGTAGGCACAAAATCCTAAGCAGGAGTACATCAAGGGTTAGAGAGTTGGCGTGAAAAGAAAGAAATGACAAGTCATTGGACAATTGTGGACTAAGCAGGCGCCCCCCTCCAAAGCAAAATGCCGAGTCAAAATGGCGTGCTACTTTCAGATACACAGGTGGAAGTGAACAGGACAAGTGAAAAAAGAGAGCGTAACGGGGTGAGCATCCTCTATCTAGCATGGCGGCCAACTCTCCACCAAAAGGACGCCCTTATGATGGAAATGACTGCAAAATGTTAAGGCCTACTTAGACTTGTGGGCTGGTTACAACGCACTGGGGCAAGGCGACTACTCCTTGGCATCTCAAAACACCTCACAATAGACAACAAACACCTCACAACAATCAGTGTTCACGCCATAACAACGACGTATTTATTCCCCATGTCCACACCTTAAGCAACTCATTCCTCTATAGGATATTGTACTCTATTCCCTTCGCCAGGTCTTTATCCCACTGGGTTTTTCCTGGGAAGGTTTTGACGAGGCATATCCTGTAGGGGAGACCGCCCAAAGGAATCGTTGGTTGGAACTCCAGGGTGAACGTTTTCCGAAGACACTTCTCGTCTTCATGTTTCAGACTACGTGTCTTGTAGGCTGGCGTTCATCATTGAGAAGACCTTTCAAAGACTAGTTAAAGACACTTCGCTTTTAGGCTTCAAGCTCGGTGTCTTGTGGGCTTGTGGACAGGGCGAGCGCCCCGTGACAGCTAGAGGGCAAGCTACATTGGCGAAGGGCAGCCTTGGACGGCAGCCTCAGGGGCACATTTGTAATACATAGGGGGTAAACGTTGTAACCTATTGGGCCTGATCTTTGAGGCCCATAGGCTTAGTCTGAATTAAATGTCATTTATGGCTTTCCTCCCTATAAATAGCCAAGGGAGGCTCATGTAAAAGGGTTCACAATTTCTCTAATAAGATTATAGCCTTACTTTTCTCCTATACTGTCTCATTGCAAGAACACTGACCTCATTGAGAGAAGGGAGCTCTTAGAAGGGAGGAAGAGGAAGAAGACCGAGATCGTGCCAAAGGCTATGTTATCCAAGGCGGCGGCCGGAGAGACTGAGGATTCTCCTCTTGAGAAGAAAAAGCGGTTGAAGAAGCAAGACTGTGGTCCTTTGAATAAAGAGGCCCATACTACTCAAGATTCAACCAGTCGCCAAAAGAATGCTCCTTCCCAGGCCAAGCAGGCTTCTCTTCCTTCCGATCAGGCCACTCGAAACTGCAGCAACATCACCCACACCATTCAGAGTGTCGACCCCTTCGAAACTGCAGAGCTTTACTTCTCTCGGAACATAGACTCTGCTTGTAGTTATGCTGTCCTTAAGGACATCATTCTTCCCGAAATCTGAGCAATGATATCATAGTTTCAGGTGGAAAAGAAGAAGCTTGGTGATACTGTTTATAAGTTATCTGACCAGGAGGATGCCATGACCATTTTCCTCTCAGAGGAAACTCTAGACAACGAGGCTGCCTTGAAAGAAGCTGATGATCTCCAGGGTCAAGTTTCCTCTTTGAAGGAAAATTTAACAGAGGCCGAATCTTCCTTGTCTAATGCCAAGCTCTCTTGTTTCGAGCTTGCAAGTGAATGGGGCTCACTGAAGGAACAACTTGCCGAGCTCACCGTATCAAAGGAAGTTTTTGAAGAAGCCTCCCGATCTTCTGAATCCCGAGCGCAGCAACTGGAGAGCTGAGTCAAGGATCTCGAGGCTGGCTTGGCTTGTAGCAAAGAACTACTCCACCTCTCCAAACCAAGCTTGCCCAATCCGTTGAGGTGCAAATAAAGCTGTTGAATCCCAACCTTGTCTCCCAGGGTGTTGGAGCTGATAGGATAGTTCAGAATGGGGTGGTTTTTTTAGTTGAGAAGGGCAAGATTGTTGGCCTTGCTCCATTGTAATCTCATGTTTTTCCTTTTTTTTCGTTTCTTCTTTCTTCTTTTTTAATGTAAAGGGCGTTGTGACGCTTCTTCCATTTTTAATCACCTTAAATGACAACTTCGCTTAATATCTGTACATCTCCAATGTCCTCGCAACATTCTATGTATGCTTCTTTTAGACCTTAGGTAAATCATAACACATGATTCGTGTGGTGTATTCGAGCGGACTCGGGATTTATAAGTAAAACTTTTTGCTTTTTTCCCACTCGGTTTTCAAGCCATATTTTAGCTCTTGTTTCATGGGGAGTTGTTAGGGAGCTGTTAGAGAAAATAGCTCCTCACACACAGTGGGAAATTTTTGTGTCAAAGGATGTTAGTTTCAATGAATACATGTACCCATGCACAGAGATATTTTCAACTCCTTCTACCACCATGGAGGGGCCTTCTCTAACATCATTTATTCCAAGGTATTTTGTAACTCCACATGAAGGGCAGCAACAGTCTCAATCTGATCATCTAGTTGAAGCATCGTCTGATGTTCCTGCACCGTCTGCAGTTCCTTCATCGTCTACAGTTCCTTCATCGCATGTTGTTCCTACATAGTCTGGTGGTGCAGCATTGTCTGCTGCTCATCAATCGTCTGATGTTATAGCATCGTCTGGTAATCAGCAAGGACCAGTCAACGCTCATGCCATGCAAACTAGATCCAAAGCTAGGATTACTAGGCCCTAAGCATCCTCAGTTCCGCCTCCTCCAGTCAACACTCACACTATGCAAACTCGCTCGAAGACTGGCACTGTTCAGTCACAACTTCTTTTCACTCAGGTTGAACACTGTCAGAGTCCTTTCTTCGAGCGGTTCCCACGAGGTTCTTTGTAAACATTAAGAGACACTCTATTCTTTCTGATAGCCAAACCGCAAGTGCACGGTTGATTATCGCGTAATACAAAAGATATCGATCCCACAGGGATAGGTGTCTAATTATTAACTTGTTTAGAACTTAGTGCAAGAAATTAAAAGGTTGGTTTTGATTTGTGTTTGTTTAGAACAAGAACAAGCATAAGCATAAATAAATAGAGAAAAGATGATGATAAGATTTAAGAACTTGGGTTGAATTATATAGCTATTAAAATATGCAAGCAAACTCCTACTTTATTTCTGAATTTTAAAGCAAAGTTCATGATGCTTTAGCCTATTATTTCTACAAGTTAATTCCTTACAAATGTAGAACTTTCCTCCTAAATTACTAAACTCAATTCCTTGCAATTTAGTTAATTAAGAAGAAGATGAAGATGAAGTTCAGGCCAACATGAAGCTAAGTTTATCCTAATTCCTTAGTGATATATCATATAGCCTCTTTTAAATCCAATTTCCCTTACTAGTTAGCAATTTTCATTGTTATAAGAAGTAAGCTAAAACTCTTGTGCGCATCAAGATAACATAAAGAACAAGGAAATAAAACATGAAATTATAGCAATATTATTCAGAAACAAGAAGAAGAAAACTAAAACATAATTTAAAAGCTAAAACAACCCAAGTAACTTAAAAGAAATTAGCCTAGCATGGCTAATAGAAACATCGAATTACCCTGGACTAGGAGCTCAAGTATGACTTCCCACAATTCTCAGGAACAATGCTCTTAAGGGAGAAAGAAGAATACTTGTTGTATTTTGAAAAGGTGTGTATTACAAGTGAAGCAAAGGTCCCTATTTATAGCAAAAATCTGTCCTCCAACGCTTGAGCCCTGGGATCCCAACGCTTGAGCGTTGGGTGCAATTAAATTCATACGTTGCAGACAGAGGCCTAGCGCTTGAGCGCTGGCTGCCAACGCTTGGGCGTTGGGTTGAAATTCCTACTTGGATCTTAGTCAGAGTTCCAACGCTTGAGCGTTGGCTCGTCTGCTGATTGCTCTTCTTCAAGCTTTGCTCTTCTTCATGTTAGTGGACTTTCAATGCCTTCAATGGCCTCCACTATCCTTCATCTTAATTTCTGAAACAGCTCCTCCACTACCATTAAACCCTCAATCATCATTTTCCATGTGCCAAATTAGAGAGTGATGTTTCATATTCTTCTTTTTCACTTTTGGTCCTCTCTTTGTTAGCACTTCATTTCTGGCCCTTCAAATCCTTGAAACTTCACTTTCCATCCTCCACTCTTGAACTTTTGCCCTTTTGGTCCTTTCCTTCCTAAAATTTACAGATTGGTCCCTGGACAAAAAATGATAATTCTACCAGCTTTTCTAAAAATATAAAATACCTACAAAAATTCCTAAAAATATAAAATAAAGTTTAAAAACCAAATAAAAGCTAATCTATATGCAAAATGCAAAATAAATATAAAATCTACATAAAAACAATAAAAATCCTATATGAGACTCAAAAGTAACAAAATAAAAAGACTAAAAAGACCCTAAAATAATCATAGAAAATGCAGTCATCACACCACTATACCCAACGACAGCTAGTCCTCAAGCGACAAAACTTAAAGAAAAACTCGTCCCTGAGTTTAGAGAAAGTTTATCCGATTAAAACATGAAGCACAAGATACTTTTCCAAGAAAGGTTAGCGGATTTGGAAGACATGCATGTTCCACAGATATTAATCAAGAAAGTTAGGCCTGGCACTTTTAACATGTTGAGTTCATCAAATTAAGCTCACAAAAAGATATCCTCCATGAAAAACAAGAAAGCTTGATAATTCTGCCTATCATTCAAATCAAAACTGAAACCATGCAACTAAGTAATTTTGAAGAGATTTTTGAAGGTTGAAACTTGGCCAAAGGGTTGAACAATCAAGGTGTGGATTTCAAGAACTTGGCAACTCTATTGGCTTGACTCAGAATCTGTTGTTAAGTGATTTTTGTGACTAAGAGCTTTAACAATTCAACACAAAGGTTCTCTCAAAATTTTTTTTGAACAAAGTAGTGGAATGTATGGGATGCATGAATTGAATTTTACTACCCTCATACTCTTTCTCACCCCACTACTTCATTATAATTTTTTCTCTTATTATATTTTTTCTTTAAGGCACTGATGACAGGATAATATATGATGTTTTTAGGTTGTTTTTAGTATTTTTATTTTATTATTTTTGAGTCACATATAGGATTTTTAGTATTTTTACATAGATTTTATATTTATTTTGCATTCTGCATATAGATTAGCTTTTATTTGTTTTTCTAACTTTATTTTATATTTTTAGGAATTTTTATAGCTATTTTATATTTTTAGGAAAAGCTGGTATAGTTATCATTTTTGTCCAGGGACCGATTTGTAAAGTTTCAGGAATTGAAGGATCAAAGTGTAAAGGTTCAAGAGTGGAGGATGAAAAGTGAAGTTTGAAGGAGTCAAAGGGCCAGAATTGAAGTTCTAACAAAGAGAGGACTTGAAGTGAAATTGAAGAATGTGAAGCAACTCTCTTTTATTTGAGCACATGTAAAATAAGGTTGGAAGGTTAATGGTGGTAAAGGGGAGGTTTCAGAACTTATTAGGGGCTGAATGAGCCTAATTAAGCCAATCAATTCCACCATTGAAGAAGAAAGGAATCCAAGAAGAAGCTGCCAGTGTTCGTCCCAGCGCTGCAGCGTTGGAATTCCCAACGCTCAAGCGCTGGACCTTTGACTAGGATGTGAGTCAGAGGTTGCACCCAGCGCTGCAGCGTTGAAAGCCAGCGCTCAAGCGCTGGGCCCATTTCTGCCCGTTGGTTTTTAATGCATCCCAACGCCCAAGCGTTGGGAATGCCAGCGCCCAAGCGCTGGAAGGCTGATTTTCACTATAAATAGGGAGCTTTTCTTCACTTGTAAGACACACCTATTCAGAATACAACAAGTGTTCTTCTTTCCCTCTTAAAGATCATTGTTCCTAGGAATTGTGGGAAGCCATACTTGAGCTCCTATCCAGGGTAATTCGATGACTCTTTTAGCCATGCTTGGCTAATTCTTTTTAAGCTTCTTGGGTTGTTTTAGTTTATAATTTATGTTTTAGTTTTGTTTCTACCTTTCTGAATAATATATCCAGTTCTTGTTTTATTTCCTTGTTCATATTTCTATCTTGATGATCACAAGTGTTTTTTTGCTTATTGCTTATACGAATGAGAATTGGTAAGTAGTAAGGGACCTAGGATTAAAAAAGGCTATAAGTATATTTCGCTAAGAGATTAGGAAAGACGTAGCTTTGTGTTGGCCGGAACTCTATCTTCATCTTCTTCTTTAGTTAACTAGATTGCAAGAAATTGGGTTTAGTAATTAAAAAGAAAGTTTTACAATGTGTAAGAGATTAACTTGTAGATATAATAGGCTATAGCACCTTGAACTTGGATTTATAATTTAGAAATTAAGTAGATACTTGCTAGCATATTTTATATTCTATGTCAATCAACCCAAGGACTTAATCTTCATCATATTTATCTCTCTATTATTTTATGCTATTGTTCTTGCTTGTTCTAAAACCAACAACAAATACTCATCTTTTAAATTTTCTGCACAAGTACTAAATATTATAATAATAGGAAACCTATCCCTTGGGTTCGATCTTTTTATTACGCGATATTGAATCGTACACTTGCGATTTGGGTATCAAGTTTTTGGCGCCGTTGCCGGGGATAGGTTCTTTTCTTGTTGTTATTTTGTTTAGTACTTTTTATATTTAAAAAAATAATAAAAAAAAAATATATAAAATTGTGTTGAATAGGTGCTATTGACTTCTTTTGCTTTTTCTGCATGGTAGGACATTTTGAATTCGACCCTGAAATTGAAAGAACTTTGCATCGCAGATTAGCGGAGCAAAGGAGATTAGCAAGAGCCATGTCTGAAACACAAGCACAAATGGAGGAGCGCCTTCGTGCTGAATACAATGCACGAGTAGAGGAGGAAGTCCAAGCTAGACTTCAAAGGCAGAGAACTGAGGAGGAAGAGCGGGATGCCAGCCGTTCCCTTCGTGATATCACAGCTCCCCAGGTAAATTACAATTTTGAAGGGAGTATTGTGGTTCCGGAGGATGCTTTGCCAAATTTTCAGATTCCTCCTCACTTCATCTCTTTGGTGAGCCAAAACCAATTTGGTGGAGGTATCAATGAAGACTGCCATACACATCTGGAGCGATTCACCAGACATTGCTCCACCTTAAGGAGAAATGAAGCCCACTTGGATACGGTAAGACTTATGCTGTTTCCATTTTCCTTGAGAGATGTGGCAGAGGAGTGGTTATCTTCTCAACCACTCAGGAGCATTACTTCATGGGATGATTTAGCCGAGAAGTTCACGGCTAAATTTTTCCCTTACAATCGCATAAGGAAGTTGAAGCAGGAAATCAACTCCTTCATACAACAAGATGCGGAAAACCTGTATGAGACATGGGAGAGGTTCAAGGGACTTCTCAGAAGGTGCCCAGGACACAACATTTCTATCGCTGATCAGGTAGAAAAATTTTATGCTGCTTTGAATGACTATACCAGGGACAAATTGGATACTGCAGCAAGTGGGGCATTCGATGCTTTGCCACCACAAGGAGCTCTTGATCTTATCAACAAACTTGCTGCAAGAGCTGCTCATTCAAACCAGGACCGGGCAATCAGGAAAGGTATTTATGAGGTTGATTCTTTTGAGTCCATTGTTGCTTCAAATAAACTTCTATCCAGGAAAGTTGATGCAGTGGTCAAAAGAATGGAGGGTGTTCAACTGAGCCCGGAGGAAGCAGAATTAGAGGCTGAGGTAAAGGCTATGGGGAATTTCCAAAATTCCTATGGTAATACCTATAATCCAAGCTGGAGGAATCACCCCAACTTTTCTTGGAGAGACCAAGGGGGTGGTCAAGGAGAAGCTAGGCAACAATTTCAGAGGCCATACCAGAATCAGAGGCCACAAATGCCTTTGAATCCAAGCCAAGGAAGAAAAAGCTTGGAAGAAATTGTTGGTGAAATAGGCCAACAAACAGCACAATTTATGAATGAGACAAGGACAAGTGCAAAGAATCATGAAGCTTCCATTAGGAATTTGGAAGTTCAGGTAGGCCAGTTGGCCAAGACCATCTCAGAAAGGATTCCAGGTACTTTTCCTTCTGATACTCTTGTCAATCCAAAGGAAAATGTTGAGAATGTTTCAGCTATCACTCTTAGGAGTGGTAAAACTATGCCCGAAAGGGTGGTGGAAATTGAACAAGAGGTGAGTTTTGAAGACAAGGAAAAAGAGAGGTATGTGCCTATTGTTGCTGAAAAAATTGTTGAAAATGTAATTCCTCCTTCTAAGAAAATTGGCAAAGTTCCTTTTCCTAAAGCTTTCAAAAAGAATTTGGAAAAACAATTCTCGAAATTTCTTGAGATTTTTAAAAGGCTTCAAATTAATATTCCATTTTCTGAAGCTTTGGAACAAATGCCAATTTATGCTAAGTTTATGAAGGACATTTTATTTAGAAGGAGGAAATTAAGTGAGATGGATGAAACTGTGATGTTAACTGAGGAGTGTTCAGCTATGGTTTTGAGGAAGTTGCCCCAAAAATTGAAGGATCCGGGGAGCTTCACTTTGCCTGTGGAAATTGAGGGACTGCCTAATGCAACAGCTCTTTGTGATTTAGGAGCTTCTATAAACCTCATGCCACTCTCCATGTTTAGGAAATTGGACATGGGAGAGGCCACTCCTACTTTGATGTGTTTACAACTGGCGGACAGGTCAATTAAGTACCCCTATGGGGTGGCTGAAGATGTTTTGGTAAGGGTTGACAAGTTTGTTTTCCCAGTTGATTTTGTGATACTTGACATGGAAGAAGACTCCAAGGTACCATTAATTCTTGGGCGGCCATTCCTTGCTACGGGAAACGCCAAGATTAATGTAGCAGAAGGCCTCCTATCTTTGAAGGTAGGGGATGAAAAAGTGAAGTTTTCTGTATTCCGTACTTGTAAGCACTATGAGTCTGAAAGTGAGGATGAGTTCAAAGATGATGTTTGTAACAAGAAAAGAAAAAGTACCCCCAATTGATTAAAGGGAAGGGTCTATCTCGGACCTTAACAATGAGCTGGTTGGGAGACAACCCAACTTAGGATAGTTTATAATTCTGTCTTTTAATTTTCTGCACCACTCTTGTAAATAAATAAAGAAAAGAAATTCTATATTCTTGCTGCAGGGAGGGCCAGCGCTTAGGCGCTGGAGGCCAGCGCTCATGCGCTAGGCCCCTGCCAAATCCCCTCTGGTTCCAGTGTTCACCAACGCCTAGGCGTTGGGGGCCAGCGCTCGTGCGCTAGGCCCCTGGAATCTCGTTTTTATTTACGGTAATTCCAGCGCCAGAGCGTTGGAACCCAGCGCTCAAGCGCTGGAAACCTCTGATGCCCAGTATTTGATTTAATTCCAGCGCCCAAGCGTTGGCATCCCCAACGCTCAAGCGCTGGAGCTCGGGCAGAGGCTCTGTTTGTTTTTCCTTTTTGCTGTTTTGCTGTTTAAATAAATTTTGTGTTCACCATTTTCTGAAATTCTTTGATTCTTTGAGTTTTCCCTTGTTTCTACAATGGTTTTAATTTTTGGGAAACTCAGGAATTCTTGTTTTTAAGGTGGACACAATTTTTCAACCCATGTTCTTAATTGTGCTATTTGTGGAACTAACAAGTCAAGCAAGTTTCTACTTGTGAGACTTTCGTTTGTTCAAATTTTGCAGGAAGGAGAAAGAGCCCTCTTGAACTTAAGTGTTCAAAATTGATTTTTGCATTGAGGTTCCTTTGGACTTTTGTGGAAAATTTGTGATTATGCCAGCTTTTTAGTTTTTGTTTTTCTTGTTATAATTTTAGCTTTATTTTTTTAGTTTAGTGTTTCTATTTTATTTTTGCATGAGTCTTGAGTATATTATCCAGTCTGAATGTTGCTATTGCTGTGAGTGCTTTATCTGATTAAACTTCTTTTGAAAAAGTTCTATGTTTTGAAGCGGTTAGGATTGCATGCTGTTAGAATTGATTTTGGACATCTTGATTGTTTTGGTTGTTGGCAAAGTTTTTCTGAGTTCTAAAAAGGGTACTACTTACCCTATCTTTTTCTGAGAGTTGAGGACTCTGAATTCTTGATTGTGAAATTTTTCTGCCTTGTGTTACATGTTGATTGGGATTTTGTTTACCTTGTAAGTTGAGAAGAGATTATAGGCATTTTTGAAAACTCATAGTTTTGGTTTGAAAAGCAAAAAAAATCCACTAGTAGCCCCTTTTGAGCCTTAAAAGAGTCATTCTTTGAAGCCTACTTTGTGTGATATTTTAAGTTGTTATTGTGATTCAGGTGCTGAAATTGTTAGAGCTATATTTGTGGGTTTCTCTCTAGAAAAAGAAGAAAAAATTGAGGTATGTGCCTTAGAAAAAAAATAATGAGGTAGTGGGGTGAGAAAGAGTATGAAGGGGGTAAAATTCAAGTCATTCATCCCATACATTCCACTACTTTGTTCAAAAAGAGAAAAGAAAAAGAAAAAAATTGAGAGGACCCTTGTGTTAATTGTTGAAGCTCTTAAGTTGGAAAAATCACTTAACAACAAATTCTGAGTCAGCCATTAGAGTTGCCAATTTCTTGAAATCCATACCTTGAAATGTTCAACCTTTGGCCAAGATACAACCTTCAAAAATCTCTTCAAAATTACTTGGTTGCACTATTTCAGTTTTGATTTGAATGATAGGCAGGATTATTGAGCTTTCTTGTTTTTCATGGAGAATATTATTTTGTGAGCTTAATTTGATGAACTCTAACATGTTGAAAAGCCAAGCCTAACTTTCTTGATTATATATCTTTAAACATGCAGGTCTTCCTAATCCGCTAAGCTTTCTTGGAAAGGTTTTTTGTGCTTCAAGTTGTAATCAGATAAACTTTTTCTAAACTCAGGGACGAGTTTCTCTTTAAGTTTTATCGCTTGAGGACAAGCTGTCGTTGGGTATAGTGGTGTGATGACAGGATAATATATGATGTTTTTAGGTTGTTTTTAGTATTTTTATTTTATTATTTTTGAGTCACATATAGGATTTTTAGTATTTTTACATAGATTTTATATTTATTTTGCATTCTGCATATAGATTAGCTTTTATTTGTTTTTCTAACTTTATTTTATATTTTTAGGAATTTTTATAGCTATTTTATATTTTTAGGAAAAGCTGGTATAGTTATCATTTTTGTCCAGGGACCGATTTGTAAAGTTTCAGGAATTGAAGGATCAAAGTGTAAAGGTTCAAGAGTGGAGGATGAAAAGTGAAGTTTGAAGGAGTCAAAGGGCCAGAATTGAAGTTCTAACAAAGAGAGGACTTGAAGTGAAATTGAAGAATGTGAAGCAACTCTCTTTTATTTGAGCACATGTAAAATAAGGTTGGAAGGTTAATGGTGGTAAAGGGGAGGTTTCAGAACTTATTAGGGGCTGAATGAGCCTAATTAAGCCAATCAATTCCACCATTGAAGAAGAAAGGAATCCAAGAAGAAGCTGCCAGTGTTCGTCCCAGCGCTGCAGCGTTGGAATTCCCAACGCTTAAGCGCTGGACCTCTGACTAGGATGTGAGTCAGAGGTTGCACCCAGCGCTGCAGCGTTGAAAGCCAGCGCTCAAGCGCTGGGCCCATTTCTGCCCGTTGGTTTTTAATGCATCCCAACGCCCAAGC
Organism: Acmispon strigosus; assembly: GCA_030819835.1. Classification (NCBI taxonomy): domain Eukaryota; kingdom Viridiplantae; phylum Streptophyta; class Magnoliopsida; order Fabales; family Fabaceae; genus Acmispon; species Acmispon strigosus. The sequence continues at coordinate 12,189,402 of JAUAMA010000004.1, read as the reverse complement.
GTTGGGAATGCCAGCGCCCAAGCGCTGGAAGGCTGATTTTCACTATAAATAGGGAGCTTTTCTTCACTTGTAAGACACACCTATTCAGAATACAACAAGTGTTCTTCTTTCCCTCTTAAAGATCATTGTTCCTAGGAATTGTGGGAAGCCATACTTGAGCTCCTATCCAGGGTAATTCGATGACTCTTTTAGCCATGCTTGGCTAATTCTTTTTAAGCTTCTTGGGTTGTTTTAGTTTATAATTTATGTTTTAGTTTTGTTTCTGCCTTTCTGAATAATATATCCAGTTCTTGTTTTATTTCCTTGTTCATATTTCTATCTTGATGATCACAAGTGTTTTTTTGCTTATTGCTTATACGAATGAGAATTGGTAAGTAGTAAGGGACCTAGGATTAAAAAAGGCTATAAGTATATTACGCTAAGAGATTAGGAAAGACGTAGCTTTGTGTTGGCCGGAACTCTATCTTCATCTTCTTCTTTAGTTAACTAGATTGCAAGAAATTGGGTTTAGTAATTAAAAAGAAAGTTTTACAATGTGTAAGAGATTAACTTGTAGATATAATAGGCTATAGCACCTTGAACTTGGATTTATAATTTAGAAATTAAGTAGATACTTGCTAGCATATTTTATATTCTATGTCAATCAACCCAAGGACTTAATCTTCATCATATTTATCTCTCTATTATTTTATGCTATTGTTCTTGCTTGTTCTAAAACCAACAACAAATACTCATCTTTTAAATTTTCTGCACAAGTACTAAATATTATAATAATAGGAAACCTATCCCTTGGGTTCGATCTTTTTATTACGCGATATTGAATCGTACACTTGCGATTTGGGTATCAAGTTTTTGGCGCCGTTGCCGGGGATAGGTTCTTTTCTTGTTGTTATTTTGTTTAGTACTTTTTATATTTAAAAAAATAATAAAAAAAAAAAATATATAAAATTGTGTTGAATAGGTGCTATTGACTTCTTTTGCTTTTTCTGCATGGTAGGACATTTTGAATTCGACCCTGAAATTGAAAGAACTTTGCATCGCAGATTAGCGGAGCAAAGGAGATTAGCAAGAGCCATGTCTGAAACACAAGCACAAATGGAGGAGCGCCTTCGTGCTGAATACAATGCACGAGTAGAGGAGGAAGTCCAAGCTAGACTTCAAAGGCAGAGAACTGAGGAGGAAGAGCGGGATGCCAGCCGTTCCCTTCGTGATATCACAGCTCCCCAGGTAAATTACAATTTTGAAGGGAGTATTGTGGTTCCGGAGGATGCTTTGCCAAATTTTCAGATTCCTCCTCACTTCATCTCTTTGGTGAGCCAAAACCAATTTGGTGGAGGTATCAATGAAGACTGCCATACACATCTGGAGCGATTCACCAGACATTGCTCCACCTTAAGGAGAAATGAAGCCCACTTGGATACGGTAAGACTTATGCTGTCTTACAAGTAGAAGCTTGCTTGACTTGTTAGACCTCAATCCTTTTTCAAAAACAAGTACAAGGGTTGAAAATGTGTCCACCTAAAACAAACAAGGGATCTTGAGTTTCCAAAGATCAAAGCTCAAACCAATTATAGAAACAAGGGAAAACTCAAGAGTCCCAAAACTTTTCAAGAGCTGGTGGGCACAAAATTATTTACATACAAAGAAAGCAGAAAAAAAAAATTAAAAAAAAAACAGAAAGCTGCCTGAGCTCCAGCGCTTGAGCGTTGGCTTCCCAACGCTTGAGCGCTGGAATTAAAATGAAAAACTGGGCATATAACAGGGGCCCAACGCATGTGCGTTGGCCCTCCAACGCCAAGGCGTTGGAAAAAGGGAAAATAAAACTTGGGGAAACAGGGGCTCAACGCATGAGCGTTGGCCCCCCAACGCCTAAGCTTTGGGTTTAATTCAACCCAAGGGGGTCTGGCAGTGGCTCAACGCATGAGGGTTGGCCTCCAGCGCTTGAGCGCTGGCCCCTCCTGCAGCACAACATAGAATTTTTTTCTTTTATTTATTTACAAAGATGATGCAGAAAAATAAATGATAGAAAATTAAACCAGTCCTAAGTTGGGTTGTCTCCCAACCAGCTCATTGTTAAGGTCCGAGATAGACCCTTCCCTTTTAATCAATTAGGGGAATCAAGCAGGGCAGAAATTTCTTGTCTTTCAACATCTCCCCCTAGGTACGGTTTTAGTCTTTGCCCATTGACAATGAATGTATTTTTTGTAACCTTATTCTCCAACTCAACCGCAGCATGGGGGAAGACTTTGGTGATCATATATGGTCCTGACCATCTTGACTTCAGCTTTCTAGGAAACAATCTCAGCCTTGAGTTATACAACAACACAAGCTGTCCTGGACTAAACTCTTTTGGCACAATCTTCTTATCATGCCATCTTTTAGTTTTTTCATTGTAGATCCTAGCATTGTTGTATGCTTGGAGTCTAAATTCATCCAGCTCATGTACCTGTACCTGTCTTTTATCCCCAGCTTCTTTGGGATCCATGTTTAATTGTTTCAAAGCCCAAAAGGCTTTATGCTCAAGTTCCACAGGTAAATGAAAAGTCTTACCATAAACCAATTGGTAAGGAGAGGTTCCAATAGGAGTTTTAAATGCAGTACGGTAAGCCCACAAGGTGTCATCTAATTTTCTTGACCAATCCTTCCTTGAGGTACCAACTACTTTTTCCAAAATCATTTTTAACTCCCTATTAGAAACCTCTACTTGACTACTAGTTTGGGGGTGATAGGGGGTAGCAACTTTATGATGAACACCATATTTTTTCAAAATAGTTTCAAAAGCTTTGTTACAAAAATGCTTACCTCCATCACTAATTATTGCCCTTGGCACCCCAAATCTAGTAAAAATCTTTTTCTTCAGAAAATCCAAAACCACTTTGCCATCATTTGTGGGAAGGGATGATGCTTCAAACCATTTAGAAACATAATCAACAGTGACCAAAATATATTGGCAACCAAAAGAAGGTGGAAAAGGTCCTATGAAATCAATACCCCATACATCAAAAAGCTCAACTTCTAAAATCATTTTCTGGGGCATCTCATTCCTTCTTGAGATGTTACCTGTTCGTTGACAACGATCACACCTTTCCACAAATGCTCTACTATCTTTGAAGATAGTAGGCCAATAAAAACCACTTTGGAGGACTTTAGTTGCAGTCCTCTCACCAGAAAAATGGCCTCCATATTCGGAGCCATGGCAATGCCATAAAATAGCCTCAAACTCTTTTTCTGGAACGCACCTTCTAATGATCCCATCAGAACATTCTCTAAACAAATAAGGTTCATCCCAGAAAAAGAATTTGGCATCATGTAGAATTTTTTTTCTTTTGTTGCCAAGTTAAATCAGATGGCAACAAACCAGCAGCTTTAAAATTAGCTAAATGTACATACCAGGGAGCTATCACTTGGACAGCTAAAAGCTTTTCATCTGGTGTAAGACCCTCTATTTTCAGTATTTTTATTGTTGGTCCCTGAGTTTGGATTATTTATGCTTTGGACCCCGAACTATTTTATTGTTGGTCCCCTTATTAGACTCTTGTTGAATAATGTTTGGTGGTATTCTCCTTGTAGTTTGATATGAATAAAGTCTTCATGGAATTGTTTGTTACTTGGGTAAAAGAGTATATTTGATTGATTGATTGATAACAAGATGAGTTGTGGCTTAGCGGTTGAGGCTTAAGCGTTTGATGGGCAAGTCTTCTGTTCGAATCTTAGTGAAGGTAGTTTTATTTTTTTTAAAACCATTTTCAAGTAGCCTTGTTAATGAAGCTGAAATTTTAGTTTAAATTTGAAATTTAAACATGTGAGTAATGGAGAGTTAATGAGTGTTTTAATGGGGGTTAATGGGGGTTATTATTCTGAATAATGAGGGAGTTATTTCTGAGTTTTTGGGAGGGTTATGGTTCAGATTTTCGTGCATAATGTAGAGCCACATATTCAGGTTTCTCCCTGGTGTTATTTTTCTTGCGGCTGCTTCTACTGCCTCCAAGTTTCAGCTGCACGTTTGGCTTCTCCCTTCTGCTGTTTCTCCTTCTGTTTTGCTGCTGCGTTCTCCCCTTGGGAAGGAGTAAAACCACATCCAACCTCCTTAATCTCAGGGGTTCTTAGTTGCATTCGGTAAGGTTTCATCTTCAGTCAATTCTGAATCCTTTTCATGTTCAAAAACTCAATCCAAGTCCTTACCGTTTCTGTTTTTGGATACAACCTTCTTTTCCCAATTCAAGCTTGATCACGTGACATACTATATAATTCTCGAGGGTGTGGACAAGCATCGTCGTGAGGAAGATAATCTCAGAGGCTATACTTTCGTTCCGAGGCCGAATTCGAGGTAGGTTGCCTTAGAACCCTTATTCCCTTGTGTTAGGCAATTTAAGGTTTTGATTAGAGAAATTGTGAAATTAGGGAAAAATAATTATTGGCATGAAAGAACCCTATTTTATGATGATTAAATGATGTAGGAATGTTTTAGATGAAAGCCCTTGATGAAAATCCTTTTTCCGAACTCAAAATTGTGAAAACTGTGTTTCTGGTCGTCCTGGACAGGGAGCCAACGCATGAGCGTTGGGCTCCTGGCGCCTGAGCGTTGGGAATCAGGTCCCAGACAGGGAGCCAACGCTTGAGCGTTGGCATCCCAGCGCCCAAGCGTTGGGCTTCTGCCAGCCCAGTGTTGTTTTGCCGTTCTTTGGTTAAAATTGATTTTTAGGGTTTTATCCTTACTTCCAGTGATTGACTTAGGCCTATAACTTGTGGATTGATAGGTTGGTCTGGAAGTGGATGAAAAATAATCAAAGGTAAGGGTAACTTCGGTTTTAGAGAGTCTTGAGTCATGCTTGCTATTTTCCGTTTTTGCATGCGGTTGATCAATGAAATACCCTTATAATGTTGATGCTGTAATTCTTTGATAGTGTTGATTTTATGATGCGGAAAGCTTGAGGATATGAATATGTCCATAGAATTAATTGAAAAACTATGAATTGAGAATTGGTTGTGATTATGTGGTTCATAATGTGTTAATGGTTGATTTGATTGTTGTGGGAAAATTGTATGAGAAGGGTGGTGATGTAATGACTTGTTTAACATGAGGCATCCACTGTTTTGATAAGTTTGATTGTGGAATGAGGCATCCACTGTTTTGATAAGTTTGATTGTGGAATGTTAATCAAAAGATAATATGTTGGATAAAGGGGAATGTTGTGTGAACAGTTGGTTCATGAGGATTGAATAATTTTGGCATAGCATATGCATATCCTAGGTTGGAATGGTGGGGTGGACGGTGATTTCCACGGGACCATGATGACGGTGGGGTGGACGGATGATTGCCATGTGACCGGAAGGGCGGCAAGGTGGACGGTATTTCCATATGCTTCTCCGTTCCCGTTTGGAACGAAGTCGCACCTGTTTGGAACGATGTATCTTGGCCAAAGTTGTTGAGCATGTAGTTGAGCATGTAGTTGCATATGTGGTTGCATGAGAAAATAACTTATGAGTTGGAATGCCATGTCTTGATGGTAAGAATATGTGTTATAATGGGTTGGTCGTGATCGTTGTTTTTCTCTCACAAGGATGACAATATGCTGTGCTGCTTACCCTGGGGTTTCCTTTTCAATTTTATAATATGCTATGTTTGACTACGATTATTTGTTTTAAGAAGTTAACCCTTCTGTTTGTCGTTTGTTGTTTGGGCGCTTAACGCTAGGAAAAAATAGACAAAGCGATGATCGTCGTCTCTCGAGGAGCTTACGGAATCAGAGTGCGCAGCGGATGCATGAGAGTTTTCTGAAGATGATGTTTTAACGATTTCCGCTATTTTATTTTATCTTGGGCTCGTCTGTTGAGCATTATTTTATTTAATAATAGTCCGCTATTTCCGCTTCCGCGTATTATTATTATTATTTTATAATGGGTTTATTATTGAGTAAATTTTTGAGGGATGAAACCGTTTTAAGAAATTGTGTTTTTCTGAGAGGTTTTAATTTCCGCGTATTTACCATGAACCCTCAACCCAAAATCGGGGTGTTACATCTGGGAACTCCTCCTGAATAGGGATTGGGCTTGAGTTCCCCCCTTCAAGTCTTGACAAATGGTCAGCTACACCATTGTCTTTTCCTCTCCTGTTCACCAATTTCAAGATCAAACTCTTGCAAGAGTAAGATCCATCTGATCAACCTGGGTTTGGCCTCCTGCTTAGCAAACAAGTACTTCAATGCAGCATGGTCAGTATGCACAAAAATTTTAGAACCCAAAATGTAAGGTCTGAATTTGTCTAGAGCATAAACTACACTCAACAACTCCTTATCAGTTGTAGCATAATTTCTTTGAGCTTCATTCAAGACCTTACTAGCATAGTAAATTACATGCAAAACTTTTCCCTTTTTCTGACAAAGAACAACCCCTATTTCATTATCACTAGCATCACACATTATTTCATATGGAAAATCCCATTGAGGAGCAATAATGATAGGGGCTGAAACCATTTTTTCCTTTAACAATTTAAAAGCAGCCAAACACTCAGCATTAAAGATAAAAGGAGCTTCTTTTTCAAGGAGGTTTGTCATAGGTTTAGCAATTTTAGAAAAGTCTTTTATAAATCGCCTATAAAAACCCGCATGACCAAGAAAGCTTCTTATACCTTTAACATTGGTGGGAGGAGGTATATTTTCAATAATTTCTGTTTTAGCTTTATCCACCTCAATCCCTTTTGCAGAAATCTTGTGCCCAAGCACAATGCCATCCTTTACCATAAAGTGGAATTTTTCCCAATTAAGTACCAAATTCTTTTCTTGGCACCTAACTACAATCCTTTCTAAATTGTCCAAACACTTTTCAAAGTTAGGGCCATAAACTGAAAAGTCATCCATGAACACTTCCATACATTCACCAATTAAATCATAAAAAATAGCAAACATACATCTTTGGAAGGTTCCGGGTGCATTCAGATTTTATGCATACAAACAGTGGGGCTTATACCCTTAATGTCCTCAATAGTCCAACCCAAAGCAGATTTATGGGTCCTGAGAATTCTTACCAATTTTTCTTCTTCAAGAAGAGAAAGAGAGCTACTTACAATAACTGGTTTGATGTTACCTTCCTCAAGAAATACATACTTAAGGGAGGAAGCTAAAGGCTTCAGTTCCCTCTTCTCCTGTTGAACTTCTTCATCTCTCCTCAAATCCTCTACCCAATTTTTCCTTGAAGGGAAAACATGGGCAGCTTCAAGATACCTTGCCATCTCTATGACCTGTTCGTCATCACATTCAATATCTTCAAATTCCAACCCCTCAGAGATCATAGTCTCTAAGGGATCTTCCTTCAACATGACAACAAAAGGTTAGGCAGATATATATATATATATATATATATATATATATATATATATATATGATAGTAATAGAAAACACACAAGAAAGGGGGGTTTGAATTGTGTGTGTGACTTTTATAAACTTTTTCGCAATATACTTATTATTAGTTCGAAAACGTTGAAATATAAGTGCAGCGGAAATAAAACTTAGTACTTGAAGAATAAAGCACACACAATATTTATCCTGGTTCACCCCAAAACCGATAGGGCTACGTCCAGTCCTTGGCTATACCAAGATTTTCCACTATTTCAACAGAATAGTACAAGTGTTCTCAGGGACTTCTCCCAGTATTCTGAGGACTACTCCTTTACAAGTTTTCTCAGGACTTCTCCTTTATCTCTCGAGTATTCGACAGGACTCCTCCCAGTTCTTTTTCAAGAAGGTTTGTTTTCTACAGGGATCTCTTCACAAAGAGTGGGTAGAAACTATGAAGTTCTAAATTCAGAGAGGGTATACAAGTTGATTCTCTGAAAGGCTTGTGTGAGAAAGAATGAGAGTTTTCACTCTATAAGGATATCACACTAGTTGGCGACTAAACTCAGAAAATAAGAGGGCTAATATTGCTGAGTGTTCTTGACTAAAGCTTGTTCAAATTGTAAACTGACTTGTAGGATTTGAATGCTTTGATCGTGTGTAAGTCGCCAAGTTGAAAATGATGCAGAGTCCACTATTTATATCTTCAGTAGGATGATAATTGGATGTGCTGATGAAGATCTTCAAAATAGTTCCGTTGAGTTTTTGCTTGATTGTGAGTAACGGATACTTCTGCATCTGCTTGTTGTAGTCTGCCAGATGTGTTAGTACAGATAGCAACCTGAGAGGGGGTGGAGGTGAATCAGTGTTTCCCCGATTTTCGCCTTATTGAAAATGTTACTTTCAAGATGATGATAATCACAAGATGATTGTTGTGATCGCAGCGGAATTGAGGATTGCTTGAAAGTAAAAGATGAAGGATGAAGGAAATGACACACAGAGTTTTATCCTGGTTCACCTTCAATCCACCGAAGGCTACGTCCAGTCCCTCAAAGAAACCCCTTGAGGATTTTTCCACTATTGATAAAAATCTCTTACAAGTTCCTAACCCAAGGACCCCAAGAACTTCTACCAATATCCTGTGAAAGCAAACCACTTTCAACAGCCCCTGAAAGCAAACCGCTTTCAATTCCTGAAGGCAAACCACCCTCAGACCTTGAAGGCTAAACCACCTTCAATCAACACCCTGAAAGTATACCACTTTCAGTGACAACAACCCTTCACCGAATACCACGGTGAAACACTCAATCTTACAGAAAGAGATGAAGAAGAGTTTTACAATTTGGCTGTATCAATCCTTTAACATAGAAATGGATTGATCATGAGAATTTATGCTTTAAGGATTTTAAGCATAATATAATTCTGAGTTCCTCAAGATATGAACAACAAAGGTGTTCTTATAAACATGAAGACCATGAACTCAGAATTTAGGCTCTTGAAGGTTCAAGTTCTAAAAGATGAACTAATTTTGACAAAGCTTTGGCCTAATGTTGTATTCTCATGTGTTGTGTATTCTCTCTTGTTGTGTCACGAGTTCTGGACTCAAATGGACTTTATATAGGCAAGGGAAACGTCCTTGAACCATCACAACCCTTTTCAAAAGGTTTGGGACACAATGGTTCATGAAAAGATGCAACTTTTCGTTCTGGTAATCGATTACATCACTTAGTGTAATCGATTACACTAATAGCCGTTTCAGTTGGAATTTGAATTTCAAACATGTAATCGATTACAAACAACAAGTAATCGATTAATTGCCTAGGTGTAATCAATTATCAGAATCCTGAAATTGATTACACTGAAGTCCATCTTCTAGAAACTTGATCCTTTGAAATCGGCTTAAGGTTTTCTACTTCTTCTAAGTTATGAAAACACTTAGCTTGAATTGTTTAGGTGTTTTAAGAGCCTTTATGCTTTAATAGACCTTTAGAAGCATAAACTCACCTAAACTAAGACTTCTAGACTATTGATGAACTTTGCAGCGTTGTTTCTTCGAAGTCTTCTTTTCTTCTTTTTGTCGATGAGTTTGTCGTCATCAAAACCACAGCCAGGGTCAGGAGCAAGACCTTCTTCACAAGATGAAGAATGTTTCTTCAACAGATAGAGAGTGAGATCGTCTGGCAATGCTTTTATTCTAGTTCTCAGAGGCTGCAATTAATGCATGTGCATTACAGCTAGTATGGCAATTAATGCTCTGACCAGAAGATTTGTATTTGGCCGTTGAGGAGATACGATGATCAGAGGATATCACCGTTAATTCAGCAAAAGCAGCTTGAATTAAGGAATGTCGGAGAATTTGAATCTTCAAGGTATGTGGCGCTTAATTCTGTCTCTCTCGCCATTAATGCTCTGATCCACTAAGAGGTGCGTGACAACTCATCTTCAGTTTGAGCAAACGATCTCTTCTAAGCAAATTGTTTTTGTACCGGTCTTCAATCATTGCTTCTTAGTCAACTCATGTATTTGACAAGGATTGAACCGGACAGTCTTTGCAGGCGGACGAACTTTACTCTGGAGGCAGACTCATAGGCGGACGTACTCTGCACTTGCTTTTTGATAATGTTTGCGGCATAGCTTCCGTTCATAAGTGTTCCTGAAAATGAAATCTTATAAAGAAAATTAGTAACACTTAGCGAAATTGTTATTTATCAAAATAGGTTAATTCATTTAAATATTTTACTCTAACAATCTCCCCCTTTTTGATAATGACAATTTCTAAAAACAAATGATAGTAAGGCCTGTATAATCCCTCCCCCTATCATTAAAATTTATTAGCTCCCCTTAACTATGTGCTATCTTCTACTTAGTCATTTGTTATATAGTTTTCTCCCCCTTTGACATTATCAAAAACACAGAGAAGATATGCAATGAAATAATAAGAGGTAGCGACAAGATATAACGAAGGAAATATATTAAGAAGATGGCTTAGAAAGCCCTAGAAGTAAGGCAATAGAGGCCTGCAGCTGAGAGAAACTAGCATCTATCTTAGCAGAAAGATTAGAATCCATGGACTCAAGGCGAGCATTCACAGCTTGATGCAGAACTATCCTTTCATGAGATAAGCGAGTGTTGAAGGCTTTAACTTCCTGAGAGAGGAGAGAGACCACGGTGCGGACATCATGAGAGTCAGGATGTGAACGTTGAGTGACCAACGGAGATGATGTGCGAGATGGCAGAATGGGAGTGAAAGATGCCACAGTGGGAATGAGCGGCGAAGGAGAGGGACACTGCCAAGTAGAGCGTAGAGGCCTCAAAATGGGTGGCATTACAGGAAGTAATATCAGGGTCCATGTTCTAAACTTTAGAACCAGGGATTCAACGCTACCCGCCAGATGAAGAGGAATGGAGCCAATGTGAACATCCCTGCGAATTGTGAGGTTCCAGTCAAGGTGGAAGAATTGTTGGCAGGAGGGCATGGATTGAGTAATTTGATAGGCAAGTAATCCATGGGGAAGCCACAATCCAGCCTTAAAGCAAAATGGAAACCCGAATGCCTGAAGACAGAGATCTGAGAGTAGATGAGCATTGGGTGCAGTTTGTGAGCGCTTGCGTTTGCCCAAAGCAGAGCTGGAGCTTGAAGGGTGACAGGGCATGGAGTAGATCTGATGGAGAGACATGCCTGTAGCAGAAGTGAGGAAACCCGGAGGTGCAAGCTTGAGATCCAGATCCATAACTGGTGGGGTCGGATAAGATGCATTAATAGATGTATTAATGTGAGCATCTACCCGTGGTGACTTTGAATGAGCAGGTTGACTTTCACCAAGATGCAGACGAAGATCAACTTCAATATCATTTAAGTTGAGACGAGCAAATTCAAGGTCTAAGCAAGAAAGGTTAGTGTTAGGAGTGGGATCAAGCTCAGAGTCGTCATCAAGATGGATGGGATTGTCAATGCTGGTGACGGCAAATATTGAATCCAGAAATTGCTCAGCTTCAATTTGTAGTAGATTTTTGAAGTGAAGGATCTTGGATTGAAGAGGCAGTTCCCATCCTCGGGCATCAGGAGAGCAATCCATTGAGGCAGGCATCAGACGAAGTTGGCGAAGGAGGCCTCCGTTGTTGATTCCTCTTAGTCCAGTCACTCAAGAGTTCTGGAGGTACTCCAGATATGTCAACAGACAGATTCATACGGCGCACATCACTGAACTTGATAGGAGTAGCAGAGACATAATCAGATGCAATGTATTGCCCTATTTCAATAGAGGGATTGATTAGTCTCTTGTGATGCATAAGGGCGGAGATAAGAGAACCATAGGGAAGGTTGGTGTTAGACTGTTCCAGAGTGTGAAACATGTATTGAAACAGAAGATCAGGCCAATTGATTTTCTTGCGATGCTGCAGCTGGAATATAGCCCATTGAGAGAACTTATTTACTAAGTCTCGAGAACCCTCTTTTGGCAGTACAACCTTACTGAGAACAGCATGAGGGAAAATGCATTCTTCAACTAGGTTTTTCACTCATCGAGAGGTGGAGCTTTTTGGAATTTCCCTCCAGATAGTAAAGGGAGAACTTTCAGAGCTTTCCCAAGAAGAGGAGTAGCAGACCCCATCGAAAGGGAGATTGAGGAGTTGAGATATGTCGCTGGTATGTACATCGATCACTTGATCCAAACACCGTGTTCGGATGTGGTTAGGGTTCATCTTGACAACACAATCATAGAATTCTTGAACGAGAGGCTTGATTACTGGAGTTGTGGAGATTTCGAACAAGTTTTCCCATGCTTGTGAGAGTAGGAGATCGAGTCCGGCCACCTTCGCATGTTCAAACAGCTTCAGATCGATATACCTAGGGGTGACAAGCTTTCTGTCCCCCAGATGTTCAATCTTCACAGGACCAATTTCATCACTTTGTTGTTTACGATTGCGAGCAATAAGATCAAGCTGTTTCTGGATGATTTGAGTCTCTTCCGTGCTTAGGACTCCTTGAGCTTTTCCATTTCTTCGTTTGTTAGGAGCCATGACTTCTGTAGAAAAGGGGAAATAGAAAGGCAACTACAAATGCAAAGAGTATGATGAATGATTGTATTGAAACGGTTAATAGAGATACATTTTCAAAACCGTCAATTTTTATGTTGGGAGTGTAAATATTTTCTCGGTCTTATCACTCTCATGATGAATGATGCAGTTAATTAATGCGTATTAAATGATGAGAGATAAGGAGTGCCAAAATTTATGTATGCGTGCTGAGCAAGTAATACATATGAAAAGACATAACTGTTTCAGCATTAAATGCATATCTCTTAGTCGATGTTAACTTTTAGAGCAAATTAGCCAGACGAACACAATACAAGCATATCTATAGTGCAAGAAACATCTCTATTCTTTCTCTAAGGCATGCAAACTTATTTTCAATTAGTGGTTTAGTAAATATGTCTGCCAGTTGATCATCAGAGGGTATGTATGAAATGTCAATATTTCCTTTGGCTACATGATCACGAATAAAATGATGTTTAATTTCAATATGTTTGGTTCGTGAATGCAATACAGGGTTCTTTGTAATATTAATGGCACTTGTGTTATCACATAATAATGGGATGTTATGCTCAAAAATATTATAATCTTCTAATTGATGCTTCACCCAAAGAAGTTGGGTGCAGCAAGAACCTGCAGCGACGTATTCTGCTTCAGCCGTTGAGAGAGAAATTGTGCTTTGTCGCTTGCTTGCCCATGAGATTAGGCATTGCCCTAGAAAGTGACATTCTCCACTTGTGCTTTTTCTTTCTATTCGATCTCCGGCATAATCAGCATCACAAAATCCTCTTAGCCGGAAATCATCTCCTTTCTCATAGACTAGACCAAGATTAGTTGTTCCAATAAGATAGCGAAAAATGCGTTTTACTGCACTAAGGTGAGATTCTTGAGGACTTACCTGGAATCTTGCACATACACAAACGCTGTACATGATGTATGGTCTACTTGAGGTGAGGTACAACAGTGATCCTATCATTCCTCTATATTTGGTTGAGTCAACTGGAGTTGATTTATCACCTTTATCTAGTGTGGTTCCAGGATGCACCGGAGTTCCCATTGCTTTTGCTTTCTCCATGAAATACTTCTTCAGTATATCATTGATGTACTTGGTTTGATGAATGTACGTTCGGGTTCCTTCCTGTCTGATTTGTAATCCTAGGAAGAACTTTAATTCTCCCATCATACTCATCTCGAATTCACTTTGCATCAGTTTTGAGAATTCTTGGCAGAGAGCTTCATTAGTAGCCCCAAATATTATATCATCGACATACAGCTGTACCAGAATGAAGTCCTTGGACCTCTTTCTTCTAAATAGAGTGTTGTCGATGCTTCCTCGAGAGAATCCATTGTTCATCAGAAATGAACTTAAGCGATCGTACCATGCGCGGGGTGCTTGCTTTAACCCATATAATGCTTTTCTTAGCTTGAAAACGTGGTCTGGTAGATCCTGATCTTCAAAACCTAGAGGCTGCTTCACGTAGACTTCTTCCTCAATGTACCCATTTAGGAACGCACTCTTCACATCCATTTGAAATAGTTTTATAGAGTGCTGACATGAAAATGCTAGAAGAATACGTATGGCTTCGATTCTTGCTACTGGGGCAAACGTTTCTGTATAATCGATTCCTTCTTGTTGATTATACCCTTGGGCCACTAGACGAGCTTTGTTTCTTGTGACCTTTCCATTTTCATCCATTTTATTTCTGAAGACCCATCGAGTGCTTATAATAGATTTGTCTTCTGGTTTAGGCACTAGATCCCAGACTTTGCTCCACTCAAATTGATTCAATTCTTCTTGTATGGCTAGGATCCATCCTTCATCCTGAAGTGCTTCACCTATGTTCTTTGGTTCTATCTAGGAGAGAAACGCACAGTTAGTATAATCATTAAAGGTGGATCGAGTTCTTACCTTCTCATGGACATTTCCAATAATTTGTGTAGGAGGACGATCTGGTTTGAATCTCCAGTCTCGAGGCAGTGAGATGCCACTGGACTCCATAACTTGACTTGTGGAGATGTCGTCAGACGTAGTTTCACAAATATTGTCTGGTTGAGTTGAGGAGAGAACGATTGAGTGTGTCTCTTTGTCGGACGATGATGGCTGAGCTGGAGTTGATGAAGGAGCTTCACATATTTCTAGTTCATCATCTTCTGGAGTTATCTGATTTACACTTACGTGTTTATCTTCAGACTTGACATTGATAGATTCTTCGACTGCCATTGTTCTGGAGTTGTATACTCTGAATGCCTTGGAGTTGGGTGAATATCCCAAGAATATTCGTTTCTCTGATTTTGCATCAAACTTTCCAAGATCATCCTTTGTTTTGAGTAGAAAGCATGAACTCCCGAATGGATGAAAGTATGAGATGTTTGGCTTTCTTCCTTTCCACAGTTCATAAGCTGTTTTCTTCAAGATAGGACGCATAAATATTCTATTTTGAATGTAACATGTTGTATGAATGGCTTCAGCCCATAAGTACTTGGGCAAGGATGTCTTGTTGAGCATAGTCCTGGCCATTTCTTGAAGTGACCTGTTTTTCCTTTCAGCTAATCCGTTTTGCTGAGGGGTTCTTGGAGCAGAAACTTGATGAAATATTCCATTCTCTTCGCAGTAGTGGTTGAACTCTTCATTTATAAATTCTCCTCCTCTGTCGCTACGAATGTTGGTGATGCAATATCCTTTTTCATTTTGAACTCTTTTCGCAATGATTAAGAAGGACTTGAAAGTTTCATCTTTTGTTCCAAGGAATTGTACCCATGTGAATCTGGTGTAGTCATCAACGATGACAAGACAAAATCTTTTTCCAGAACAACTAGCCGTTCTAGTGGGTCCGAACAAGTCCATGTGCAACATCTCCAGAGGACTCTTCATACTAACAACGTTCTTTGCATGGAAAGAACTTTTTAATTGCTTTCCTTGAAGACATGCTGAGCATGTATCATCAGATTTGAAAGATAGATTTGGCAGACCACTTACTAAGTCATGTTTGATTATTTTAGAAATGGTCTTTAAGGATGCATGCCCTAGCTTCATGTGCCATATCCATTTATCATCCTCTGCTGATACTAGACATGTTACCTTTTGACTTGCAAGGTTTTCCAGGGAGGTCTTATATAGATCTCCTTGTCTCTGAGCTTCGAAGATAATCTTGTCATCCTCGTTTGTGACACTACACTTCAATTTGGTGAAGGAAACAGTGAGCCCACTATCACACAATTGACTTATGCTAAGTAGGTTATGTTTCAATCCTTCAACTAGCAGAACCTTCCGAATTACTGGAAGGGGGTTCTTACCAACATTACCTTCTCCGACAATGAAACCTTTTTGATTACCTCCAAAGGTCACTGTCCCTCCTGTCTTCTTCTCATGGATCTTTGGGAATAAAGACCTTTTTCCCGTCATGTGCCGTGAGCACCCACTGTCCAGGTGCCATTGTTCTCTTTGGTTTCGAACTGTTAAGCACATCTGCAAGAGGAATAATCATAGATTTAGGTACCCAAATTTTCTTGGGTCCTTTTTTGTTAGTAATCACCTTGGGTGGAGTTTTCCTCCCATGTACTATTTTTTGAGGAGTTTGCTTCTCCTTACCCTTGACTATGAAAGTTTTGGGTTGTACTCTAATAGATGGTGATGGCTCATTTTTATTTTCAGGTTGATATCTATATGGGACAGCAGAAGAGTTATGTTTAATGGCAACTATATCCCAATCTTCTTCTTCTTCATAACCTAAGCCTCTTCGATCATAAGCTGATCTGTTGTTTCCACTTAACTTTATTAGGTTATCATGACCTTGGGTGAACATGGATAGATCTTTGATTAGGCCACTGACTCTTTGTTTTAAGAATTTAATTTCTTTGTTTGCATCTTGTTCTAAAAGCACTTGATTTTTCTTTGTTAGCACAATAGATACTTCCTTAGATGCATGCAATTCTTTCAAGGTTTTATCATGCTTCTTTTTGAGTGAGCTGTATTTAATGGCTAATGCATGAGCATATTCCAACAGTTCATTATAGTCATCAGATGAGATTTCAGGACTTACCTCATCCTTATCATCTTCTTCGTCGTTGGATTGGTCGACAGAAATCATCAGTGCCTCTGCTTCTCTGTCTGCTTCAATATCTGAAGTGTCTATGGATCCCATAAACGCACAGTATGAAGTTTCTTCATTGACTCCCTTAGTTTCCTCTTCTTGATCGGAGTCATTATCTGATTCATCATTTTGGCTGGAAAAGGCCTTCTTTTTATAGAAATTCTTTTGGGAAGGCTTGTTTCCCAGACGAGGGCAATCAACTTTGACATGTCCAGGTTTCTTGCACTCGTAGCAGACGATCCCTCCTTTACTTGGGATCTTTTATTCTTCTCTTGGCGAGGAAGATGGTCTTCCTTTGAACTGCTTCCTGTTCCCCAACATTTTTCTAAATCTTCTATTGAACAGGGCCTGTTCATCATCGGATCGATCAGATTGAGCAGTTTCCTCTTCTGAGGATTCATCAGCCTTCAAAGCCTTTGATTTGTTGGCTTTAAAAGCTACAGCTTTTGAGGCAGCTGCTTTTCTTTTTATGATTGCAGCATCATTAGCAAGATCCTGCTCATGAATCTTCATTTCTCCCAACAGATCTTCTACTTGATATGTATCAAGATTCTTTCCAGCTCTTTGGGAAGTAATGAAGTTTCTCCAATTGGTGGGAAGACTTCTAAGAATCTTTACCACTTGCTCCTTATCAGTGAAGGTTTTACCAAGATTTCTCATACCATTATGAATGGTTTGAAATCGTGCAAACATGGAGTCAATGGACTCATTGTCGTCCATCATGAAGTTTTCATATTGGGACGCTAGCATGCTCATTTTGGTGGTTTGGACAGCAGTTGTCCCTTCATGAGCGATAGCTAGTGTATCCCAGACCTCCTTTGCTGTGCTTAGGCTGTCAACTTTGTCATGCTCGCTTTTGCTTAGAGCACAGATGAGAAACAATCTTGCCTTGGCATTTCTCTGATTGTCGGTCCTTTGTTCATCTGTCCATTTGTCAGCTGGAATGGCCTTGCTTTCACTATCTTTGGGGACGTAATTTCCTTTTGATATTACATCCCATAGCTTCCAATTGGTTGATTCAATGAATAGCTGCATGTGCTTTTTCCAGTAGGGGTAATTTGAGCCATCGAAAAATGGTGGCTTGTTGGTTGCGGTTCCGGTTGGGTAGGCGATACCGTCCATGGATCTTTTCACTCTACACCTGTTAAGATGTTAGTAATTCTCAGAGCGGTTAAGCTCTGATACCAATTGATAGTAATATAAAACACACAAGAAAGGGGGGTTTGAATTGTGTGTGTGACTTTTATAAACTTTTTCGCAATATACATATTATTAGTTCGAAAACGTTGAAATATAAGTGCAGCGGAAATAAAACTTAGTACTTGAAGAATAAAGCACACACAATATTTATCCTGGTTCACCCCCAAAACCGATAGGGCTACGTCCAGTCCTTGGCTATACCAAGATTTTCCACTATTTCAACAGAATAGTACAAGTGTTTTCAGGGACTTCTCCCAGTATTCTGAGGACTACTCCTTTACAAGTTTTCTCAGGACTTCTCCTTTATCTCTCGAGTATTCGACAGGACTCCTCCCAGTTCTTTTTCAAGAAGGTTTGTTTTCTACAGGGATCTCTTCACAAAGAGTGGGTAGAAACTATGAAGTTCTAAATTCAGAGAGGGTATACAAGTTGATTCTCTGAAAGGCTTGTGTGAGAAAGAATGAGAGTTTTCACTCTATAAGGATATCACACTAGTTCGCGACTAAACTCAGAAAACAAGAGGGCTAAGATTGTTGAGTGTTCTTGACTAAAGCTTGTTCAAATTGTAAAATGACTTGAGGATTTGAATGCTTTGATCGTGTGTAAGTTGCCAAGTTGAAAATGATCCAGAGTCCACTATTTATATCTTCAGTAGGATGATAACTGGATGTGCTGATGAAGATCTTCAAAATAGTTTCATTGAGTTTTTGCTTGATTGTGAGTAACGGATACTTCTGCATCTGCTTGTTGTAGTCTGCCAGATGAAGAATGTTTCTTCAACAGATAGAGAGTGAGATCGTCTGAAAATGCTTTTATTCTGGTTCTCAGAGGCTGCAATTAATGCATGTGCATTACAGCTAATATGGCAATTAATGCTCTGACCAGAAGATTTGAATTTGGCCGTTGAGGAGATACGATGATCAGAGGATATCACCGTTAATTCAGCAAAAGCAGCTTGAATTAATGAATGTCGGAGAATTTGAATCTTCAAGGTATGTGGCGCTTAATTCTGTCTCTTTCGCCATTAATGCTCTGATCCACTAAGAGGTGCGTGATAACTCATCTTCAGTTTGAGCAAACGATCTCTTCTAAGCAAATTATTTTTGTACCGGTCTTCAATCATTGCTTCTTAGTCAACTCATGTATTTGACAAGGATTGAACCGGACAGTCTTTGCAGGCGGACGAACTTTACTCTGGAGGCAGACTCGTAGGCGGACGTACTCTGCACTTGCTTTTTGATAATGTTTGCGGCATAGCTTCCGTTCATAAGTGTTCCTGAAAATGAAATCTTATAAAGAAAATTAGTAACACTTAGCGAAATTGTTATTTATCAAAATAGGTTAATTCATTTAAATATTTTACTCTAACAAAAAATATATATATATATATATATATATATATATATATATATATATATATTTTGTATATAAACAACACTAAACAAATTAATAAAAAGAACTTGAACAGAACCTATCCCTAGCAACGGCGCCAAAAACTTGATAGCCAAACCGCAAGTGCACGGTTGATTATCGCGTAATACAAAAGATATCGATCCCACAGGGGTAGGTGTCTAATTATTATCTTGTTTAGAACTTAGTGCAAGAAATTAAAAGGTTGGTTTTGATTTGTGTTTGTTTAGAACAAGAACAAGCATAAGCATAAATAAATAGAGAAAAGATGATGATAAGATTTAAGCACTTGGGTTGAATTATATAGCTATTAAAATATGCTAGCAAACTCCTACTTTATTTCTGAATTTTAAAGCAAAGTTCATGATGCTTTAGCCTATGATTTCTACAAGTTAATTCCTTACAAATGTAGAACTTTCCTCCTAAATTACTAAACTCAATTCCTTGGAATTTAGTTAATTAAGAAGAAGATGAAGATGAAGTTCAGACCAACATGAAGCTAAGTCTATCCTAATTCCTTAGTGATATATAATATAGCCTCTTTTAAATCCTATTTCCCTTACTACTTACCAATTTTCATTGTTATAAGAAGTAAGCTAAAACTCTTGTGCGCATCAAGATAACATAAAGAACAAGGAAATAAAACATGAACTTATAGCAATATTATTCAGAAACAAGAAGAAGAAAACTAAAACATAATTTAAAAGCTAAAACAACCCAAGTAACTTAAAAGAAATTAGCCAAGCATGGCTAATAGAAACATCGAATTACCGTGGACTAGGAGCTCAAGTATGGCTTCCCACAATTCTCAGGAACAATGCTCTTAAGGGAGAAAGAAGAATACTTGTTGTATTCTGAAAAGGTGTGTATTACAAGTGAAGCAAAGGTCCCTATTTATAGCAAAAATCAGTCCTCCAGCGCTTGAGCACTGGGATCCCAACGCTTGAGCGTTGAGTGCAATTAAATTCAGACGTTGCAGACAGAGGCGTAGCGCTTGAGTGCTAGCTGCCAACGCTTGGGCGCTAGGATGAAATTCCTACTTGGATCCTAGTCAGAGTTCCAACGCTTGAGCGTTGGCTCGTCTGCTGATTGCTCTTCTTCAAGCTTTGCTCTTCTTCATGTTAGTGGACTTTCAATGCCTTCAATGGCCTCCACTATCCTTCATCTTAATTTCTGAAACAGCTCCTCCACTACCATTAAACCCTCAATCATCATTTTCCATGTGCCAAATTAGAGAGTGATGTTTCATATTCTTCTTTTTCACTTTTGGTCCTCTCTTTGTTAGCACTTCATTTCTGGCCCTTCAAATCCTTAGAACTTCACTTTCCATCCTCCACTCTTGAACTTTTGCACTTTTGGTCCTTTCCTTCCTGAAATTTACAGATTGGTCCCTGGATAAAAAATGATAATTCTACCAGCTTTCCTAAAAATATAAAATACCTACAAAAATTCCTAATAATATAAAATAAAGTTTAAAAACCAAATAAAAGCTAATCTATATGCAAAATGAATAATAAATATAAAATCTACATAAAAACAATA
Organism: Acmispon strigosus; assembly: GCA_030819835.1. NCBI lineage: Eukaryota > Viridiplantae > Streptophyta > Magnoliopsida > Fabales > Fabaceae > Acmispon > Acmispon strigosus. Next base: position 12,168,797 of record JAUAMA010000004.1, on the reverse strand, counting down.
AAAATCCTATATGAGACTCAAAAATAACAAAATAAAGAGACTAAAAAGACCCTAAAATAATCATACAAAATCCAGTCATCACTTTCCTACTTAGACTATCCAGTTCCACATGGTTCTGAGATAATCGGCTCATTCAGAGATTGTAGGGGGATATACATATACATATATATATATATTTTATAACAGACAAGAGAAGAAATTCTTCTCATAATCATCAGCATACAAGCACACAACAGTCCAATAATCAAGACAACAACAATAGAAAATACTGCCAATAAATGGCAAAGGAAAGTGATGTAATTTCTAGCAGTCCTCGCCATTCATAGAATGGGCAAACGCACCGCTCCCTACTTAAAAGAAATTTCTAACGAGTCACACTCATAGAAGGTTTTGTCTTGGCACCTTGCAGTCTCTAACTGTATGCTCAAGTTTCCTTCGTGACGATCACTTCGGTTCTGCCTTGGGTGTTCGACATTCCCTGGAAAAGTGTCCAGTCTTCTTGCAACGAAGACACCTCATCTTTTTCCCTTTACAAGTCCTTGCAACATGTCCTGCTTCTCCACATTTTTGGCAAACCACCGTTCCCTCTGGGGGTGGAACTGCTTGGCCTCTCCCGGGTGCAACTCCCGGATGGAGTGGTCGTGTCGCTCGTCCTATCCTGTGCATCCGCCGATATGGCCTCTTCTGATGCCCTTTCCACAGACTCTCTCGGTCTTGCATCCTTAGCTAGGATGGCCCACCTCTTTCGAACTTCCTCTTCCGCTCGTTCCTCATGGCTTCAATTTCTCTGCACTTCTCCACAAGTGGCTAGTACTGGAAAATCCCTAAGGGTCTCATTGAAGTCTCGATCTCGTATCGAAGTCCCCTCATGAACCTTGAACAGAGGAAGGGTTCGTCTAACCTCCGTGAGAAGAATCAGAAGTGTCTAGCCAAAGACTCCAGCTTTGCAGCATACTCGTCCACCGACATGCTTCCCTGACACAGCTCTAGGAATCGGAACTCCATCTCTTCACAGGCGCTAGACGAACCCTTGGTTCTTAACATGGTATAAGAGTCTGGTTGAGAGCGAAGAAGGTAGGCCTCATGCGCAATAAGAATTGATTCTGCTTGAGAGATAGAGCATGGAACCTCTCGATTGCTGACATGAGGCGTAAGAGAGTTATACTCATCCGGTAGTCCATCAAAGATAGCTTCAATATGATCTCGATATGAAACTGGATCACCAATGGAGATGAGAGCATACACAATTGTCTTAATGCGTTTGAGATAGTCGGAGAGAGATTTCGCCCTTTGACAATGGTGCGAAGCTCTGAGCGAAGTGTTGCAGATTGTGCTAGAGAATGTACATTGAAGAAGTCATGAACTTCTTGCCAGATCTGCCAGGACTGTTTGTAGTTAACAACTGTAGGCAGAACGACAAACGATAGGGAAGAAAGCAACCAAGTGAACAGTTCTTAATCATGTTTGATCCAGGTTGTGTAAAGAAGATTCTCAACAAAAAAAATTCCACTGGCATCTAAACATTTATAACCTCTGTGGGCAAGGGAATAACCTAGGAAGGCACACTCCCGAGACCTGAACTGAATTTTAGAGACATTGTAAGGATGGAGAAAGGGATAGCATGCACACCCAAAGGCCTTGTAATCTAGGTGAACACTATGAAGCTTATAGTAAGGGCTAACATTGCCTAAGACAGAGGTAGGCAATCTGTTTATGAGAAAGGTAGCTGTTAAAAAGGCATGATCCTAGTAGTGATGGGGAATTTTGGCTTGAGCAAGCAAAGAAAGGCGAGTTTCAACCACATGTCTGTTCTTGCATTCCACACTGCCATTTTCATGATGTGTGTGTGGGAAAGTCAGACGATGAACAATTTCTGATTGAGCATAATGAGAACTGAGACGTTTAAATTCCGTGCCTCCATCCGTTTCAACAGCTTTAATTTTCAGATTTAATTGCAATTCAATCATTGCTTGTAATTGAAGAAAGGTGGCATAGGTTTCTGATTTCTTCCTTAAAGGAAAAATCCAAATATATCGTGTGTAGGAATCAACACAAGTAAGAAAATAAGAATAACCAGCAGAAGATTCAATGGAGGTTGGTCCCTATAAATTAGAAAACACAAGTTCTAAAGGTTGAGAATAAACTGTATTAGATTGAGAAGAAGGTAATCTATGAGATTTACCCATACAAAAGGCACTACAAACACGAGAAATATCTCGAGAAGGAATTGAAATATTACACTTATTCAGAAAAGAATGAAAAATCTCATGAGTAAGACGACATAGTTGATGATGCCAAAGGTCATAGGAGGTGGGTCCTACGAGTGAGCTACTAGTGCTTGTGGTTACATGTGTTTTAGGTAAAGTAAATGAGGAAGAAGTGGGAGCTGGCATGATAGAAGACTTGTTCTTGAAGAACTTGTTAGAATCAAATGATTTAATGAATTATTATATTTTGATGAATAACAATTTCGTTAAGTCTTGATTTCGTTGAAGATAGAATTCCTAACTTCTCAATATTTTTCATACTCAGGAATATCTATTTACTTGGAGAAAAACTGCATGGACCTCTACAAAGCATTATCAAAAGCAGATATTCAAGTAAAGAATAGAAGAAGAATCCGTCCGGCCACAACTCTTGTAAATCAGTCCTTCAGTTGACAACGTTTGCCTCAGAGAGTTCATCCGGCTATGGTGAACGTCTGGTCACTCAATCATTGGGTTCATCTGAAGCGAAGTGCATCTGAATCTCTGACAGAATGTTTGTTTGACTAAACAACGCTTGAAGCTCGTGCAAGAGAAATCCGGAGGTGATCGTTTGTCTAACCCAGGATGAGCTGTCGGCACTATTTGTCCCTTCAGAGCATTAATGGTGAAAAGGACATAATTAATACTTTATTCCTCGCAAATTCAAATTCTCTGACATTCCTTAATTCAAGCTGCTTTTGCAGAATTAGTGGCGAGCCTTTCTGATCTTCGTATCTCCTCAACGTTCAAATTCAAATCTTCTGAACAGAGCATTAATGGCTCCCTTAGCTGGAATGCATGAGCATTAATTGCAGAAGTTATAGCTCAAGGCAAAATTCCTTGAAGAGCCAGACGATGTCAACCTCCGCCATTAAAGATGCAATAAATGCATGGCAGATTGCATTAAGTGATGAAACAAAGATGCAGAAGTATCCGTTACTCAAAATAGAAGAGAAATTCAAACAGAAATATTTTCAGATCTTCAGCAAAGCTCCCATTGATCATCCTACTGAAGATATAAATAGAGGACTTGGCATCAAATTCAAATTGGCGACTTTTACACGATCAAAGCTTTCAAAACTTTCTAAGTTCATCATCTGCGATCTTATTTCTCTAAGCCAAACACTCAACAATCTCAACTTGTTCATTACCTGAGTTTAGTCGCCAACCAGTGTGAAGTTCTTCATAGAGTGATACTCTTATCCTCATTCACACAAATCCTTCAGAGAACCAACTTGCTTATTCTCTCTGTAATTTGTTCTTCATATTTCTACCCACTCTTATAGAAGAGATTTTGTAGAAACCAATTCTTCTTGAAAAAGAACTGTGAGAAGTCCTGTCTAATACTTTTAAAGGAGAAGTCCTGTTAGAATACTTGTAAAGGAGTAGCCCTCATAATACTGGGAGAAGTCCTGAAGAATACTTGTACTATTTTGATAAAATAGTGAAAATATTGGTAAAGCCAAGGACTGGACGTAGCCCTGTTGATTAAGGGGGTGAACCAGGATAAACTTATTGTGTGCTTTATTACTCGGTCTTAGATTAAATTCCGCTGCACTCTTTAACAAACGTTTTTGAACTTATGACTGCTGATTTTCGAAAAAGAAGATAAAAATCACACACACAATTCAAACCCCCCCTTCCTTGTGTGTTTTCGTTACTATCAATTGGTATCAGAGCTTAACTGCTCTGAGATATACTAACATCTTAACAGGTGTAGCGCATAAAGATCCATGGAAAACATCGCATATCCGACCGGAACAGAAACTAACAAGCCACCATTCTTTGATGGCTCCAACTATCCATACTGGAAGAAGCACATGCAACTCTTCATTAAATCAACTGACTGGAAGCTTTGGGATGTGATATCCAAAGGAAACTATGTTCCCAAAGACAGTGAAGATAAAGCCATTCCAGCTGAGAAGTGGACTGACGAGCAGGGAACGAAAAACCAAAGAAACGCTAAAGCTAGGCTATTCCTCATATGTGCCTTGAGCAAAAACGAACACGACAAGGTAGATAGTTTGAGCATTGCCAAAGAAGTCTGGGATGCCTTAGCCATTGCTCATGAAGGAACATCAGCTGTGCTAGATACCAAGATGAGCATGCTAGCCTCTCAATATGAGACCTTCATGATGGAGGATAATGATTCAATTGACTCCATGTTTGCTAGACTTCAGACCATTCACAATGGGATGAGGAATCTAGGGAAAAGCTTCACTAACAAGGAACAAGTGATTAAGATTCTCAAAAGTCTCACTCCCAACTGGAGGTCGTTCGTTACTGCTCAATGAGCTGGAAAGAACTTTGGTCACTACCAGGTGGAAGATTTCTTGGGAGAGTTAAAGATTCACGAGCAGGATCTCGCTAATGATGCTTCTATCATGCGTGGAAAATCGTCCGCCGCTAAAGCCGTAGCCTTCAAATCTAATGACTCCAAAGCATTGAAAGCTAACAAGTCGTCTGACGAAGGTATTGCACCGTCTGATCATTCTAATGATGAACAGGCTCTATTCAATCGAAGATTCAGAAGAATGACGGGGAACAGGAAGAAGTTCAAAGGAAAACCGTCCTCCTCATCAAGAGATGGAGAAAAGATTCCAAGCAAGGGTGGAATCATTTGCTATGAATGCAAAAAGCCGGGACATGTCAAAGCAGATTGTCCTCGTCTGGGAAATAAGTCTGTTCAGAAGAATCTCTACAATAAGAAGGCCTTCTCAAGCCAGAATGATGAGTCAGAGGAATAGTCTGACCAAGAAGAAGCTGAAGGGGACAATGAAGAGACCTTATACTGTGCATTCATGGGATCTATCGACACATCTGACATTGAGGTAGACAAATAGTCGGAAGCATTGATGATCTCTGTTGATCTATCCAACTACGAGGAAGACGACAAAGATGAGGTAACCCGTGAAATCTATACTGATGACTTTAATGAATGATTAGAGTATTCACATGCATTAGCGATCAAGTATAGCTTACTCAAAAAGAAGCATGATAAAATTGAAAAAGAACTGCATGCGTCAAAGGAAGTCTCAATCATGCTAACTAAGAAAAATCAAGGCCTGATGGAACAAGATACAAATAAAGAAGTCAGATTTTTAAAACAAAGAGTAAATAGCTTGATTAAGGATCTATCCACTTTCACTCAAGGCTATGATAATTTAATTAAACTAAGTGGAAACAATAGGTCAGCATATGATCGTAGGGGTCTAGGATTTGAAGAAGAAAATTGGGATATTACTGCAATAAAACACACTTCTTCTGATGTTCCATATCTCTACCAACCCGATATAAAACTTGCGTCATCTCTATCTCAGCCAAGTAAACCTAATACATCTGTTGTCAAGGGTAAGGAGAAACAAACTCCTCATAAAATAGTATACGGGAGGAAAAGTCCACCCAAAATTGTGACTAACAAGAAAGGACCCAAGAAAGTTTGGGTGCCTAAATCAATGATTGTACCACTTGAGGATGTGCTTAACAGCTCAAAGCCAAAGAGAGCTATGGTACCTGGATAGTGGATGCTCACGACACATGACGGGAAAAAGGTCTTTATTCCCAAAGATTCGTGAGAACCAAAATGGAGGAACAGTTACCTTTGGAGGTAACCAGAAGGGGTTCATCATTGGTGAAGGTGACGTCGGTAAGGCTCTTCTTCCGGTAATACAGAAGGTTTTATTAGTTGAAGGATTAAAACACAATCTGCTTAACATAAGTCAATTATGTGATAGTGGACTAACTGTTTCCTTCAACAAAGTGAAGTGTAAAGTCACAAATGATGATGAAAAAATTATCTTTGAAGCACAGAGACAAGGGGATCTATATAAGACCTCCTTGGAAAACCTTGTAAGACAAAAGGTAACATGTCTAGTGTCAGTAGAGGATGATAAATGGATATGGCACAGGAAGCTAGGGCATGCATCCTTAACGACCATTGCTAAGATGATCAATCACGATCCAGTAAGTGGTCTGCCAAATATATTTTTCATATCTGATGACACATGCTCAGCATGTCTTCAAGTAAAGCAATTAAAAAGTTCTTTTCACTCAAAGAACGTTGTGAGTACTAAGAGACCTCTGAAGATGTTACACATGGACTTGTTTGGACCTACTAGAACGGCTAGTTGTTCTGGAAAAATATTTTGCCATGTCATCGTCGATGACTACACAAGATTTACATGGGTGCAATTTCTTGGAACCAAGGATGAAACATTCAAGTCATTTCTAATTATTGCAAAAAGAATCCAAAATGAAAAAGGTTACTGTATCACTAGTATACGCAGTGATCGAGGAGGGGAGTTCATAAATGAAGAATTCAAATGCTACTGTGAGGAGAACGGAATATTCCATCAAGTATCCGCTCCAAGAAATCCTCAGCAAAACAGAGTAGCTGAAAGAAAGAACAGGTCACTTCAAGAAATGGCTAGAACTATGCTCAGTGAAACTTCTCTACCCAAATACTTCTGGGCTGAAGCAATTCACACTGCATGTCATATTCAAAATCAAATCCTCATGCGTCCTATCTTGAAGAAGACTGCATATAAGCTATGGAAGGGAAGAAAGCCAAGTATTACCTACTTCCATCCATTCGGATGTCCATGCTTCCTACTTAACACAAAGGACGATCTTCGGAAGTTCGATGCAAAGTCAGACAAAGGAATATTCTTAGGATATTCGCCCAACTCGAAAGCCTTTCGGGTATACAACTCCAGAACAATGGCTGTTGAAGAATCTATTAATGTCAAGTTTGATGATAAGCACACAAGTGGAAGTCAAACAACATTGGAAGACGAATTCGACGATCTGGAAATAAATGGAGAGCCTTCCTCAACTCTAGTTCAGCCACCAACATCTGACAAAGTTACTGATTCAAGTATCTCATCCTCCATTCAACCAAACGTTGACAGTGTAACTCTGTCTGACGGTGTCTCAACTGATCAAATCATGACTTCCAGTGGCATCCCTTTACCCAGAGATTGGAGGTTCAAGCCAGATCATCCAGCCACACAAATAATTGGTAGCATACATGAAAAGGTAAGAACTAGATCTACGTTTAATGATTATGCAACTGTGCGCTCTTGTCTAAAATAGAACCAAAGAACATAGGTGAAGCCTTTCAAGATGAAGGATGAATCCTAGCAATGCAAGAAGAGCTAAATCAATTTGAAAGCAAGGTCTGGGATTTGGTGCCTAGACCTAAAGAAAAATCCATCATTGGCACTAGATGGGTATTCAGAAACAAGATGGATGAAGGTGGGAAAGTAACAAGAAATAAAGCCAGATTAGTTGCACAGGGATACAATCAGCAATAAGGTATTGACTACACTGAGACCTTCGCCCCTGTTGTAAGAATCGAAGCCATTCGCATTCTACTGGCATTTTCCTGTCAGCATTCCATAAAGCTGTATCAAATGGATATGAAGAGTGCATTTCTAAATGGCTATATCGAGGAAGAAGTCTATGTAAAACAGCCTCCAAGCTTCGAAGATCCAGCTCTACCGGACCATGTCTTCAAATTACGAAAACCACTGTACGGACTGAAGCAGGCCCCACGAGCTTGGTATGATCGCTTGAGCTCATTTCTGATGAGCAACGACTTTTCACGGGGTAACATTGACAATACACTGTTCAGAAGAAAAACATCAAAGGATTTAATTTTAGTACAACTATATGTTGATGATATTATTTTTGGTGCTACTAATGAAACTCTCTGTCATGAATTTTCCAAGTTAATGCAGAGCGAATTTGAAATGAGCATGATGGGGGAGTTGAAGTTCTTTCTAGGCTTACAAATCAGGCAGGAGACCACCAGAACTTACATCCATCAGACGAAATATATCAATGATCTTCTGAAGAAATATGGTATGGAAAAGGCCAAGGCAAAGGGTACTCCAATGCACCCTGGAACTGTGCTTGACAAAAGTGACGAGTCTACGCCAGTTGATTCAACAAAGTACAGGGGGATGATTGGATCATTATTGTACCTCACTTCAAGCATACCAGACATTATGTATAGCGTCTGTGTATGTGCAAGGTTCCAGGTGAGTCCTCAAGAATCTCACCTCAGTGCTGTAAAAAGTATATTTAGATATCTCATTGGCACCACTACTCTTGGTCTAGTCTATGAGAGAGGTGAAGACTTCAGGTTAAGAGGATTCTGTGATGCTGATTATGCCGGAGATTGAATAGAAAGAAAAAGCACAAGTGGTGGCTGCCACTTTCTAGGGCAATGTCTGATATCTTGGGCAAGCAAAAGGCAAAGCACAATATCACTATCTACTGCTAAAGCAGAATACGTGGCGGCAGGTTCTTGCCGCACCCAACTTTTATGGGTGAAGGATCAGTTAGAGGATTATAATATTTTTGAGCATAATATCCCCTTGCTATGTGATAACACAAGTGCCATTAACATCACTAAAAACCCTGTTTTACATTCAAGAACCAAACACATTGAAATCAAGCACCATTTTATTCGTGATCATGTAGCTAAAGGAAATATTGATATTTCATATATACATACTGATGATCAACTAGCTGACATATTCACAAAACCTCTTATTGAAAATAAGTTCACTTGCCTTAGAGAAAGAATTGGCATGTTTCCTGCGTTATAATTTACTTGCATGCACTAACATTACCTTGCAGGAGTAATTGAGCACAGTCTCGTACATGTCTGCCTGAGTTATCGTCCGACAACATTGAGAAACCTTAATTTAGAATATTTATTATTTAATTGTACTTAAACATTTAATGATGAACAGTTGAGTCATTTCAAAAGGATTACTTTTTAAACACGCATTAAAAATGTTGATACATATTTTTCTCTCCTCATTTAATGCCTCTGCTATTTCTCTTTCCTCTCACATCAACTTTATTGTTCATCATTACATTGTCACAATCAATAAAAACTCTTCACTTTTCATGAGAGAAACCGAAAAGGCCTCTAAACCATTCGCATCCTTTCTAAACGAATTATCTTCATCATACTTGCTCATGCATCTGCACTAACCTCTGCTGCAGAGAAAATGGCACCCAAAAGACAGAAACAGGTAAAGCCTCAAGAACCTCTCAACGAATTCGAACAACGGATTGTTGAACTTCAAAGAGAATACATTATTCAAAATCGCAAGGAGCAAACATCCAAGATTGGACCTGTAAAGATTGAACACCTTGGCGATAGAGAGCTTGTCACCCCTCGATTTCTTGATTTGAAGCTATATCAACATGTAAAGGTTGCTGGTCTAGACATGGTGTTATCTGAGGATTGGGGAAGCTTGTTCAATACTTCAGCAACTCCAGCACTCTCTCCCCTTGTAAAAGAATTCTATGACTGTGCTGTCAAGCTGAACCCCAACCTCATTCGAACACGATGTTTGCGACAAGTTGTAGATATTCAGTCCAGCGATGTGTCTACCTTATTAGGCATTCCCTTTGAAGGATCTTGTTACAACACCTCATGGGAAGCTTCTGAAAGTAATCCTTTCACTATCTGGAAGGATGTACCTAAGGGCTCTAAGTCAAGCTGTGTAAAGAATCTTGTTGAGGAATGTGTCTTTCCACATGCTATTCTTAGCAAGGTTGTGTTACCTAAAGAAGGCTCTCGTGACCTGGTCAATAAGATTTCTCAATGGACTCTATTTCAGATGCAGCATCATCGGAAAATACATCTGTTTGACCTCATTATCCAATATATACTTCAAATTCTTGAAAATTCTAACACGAACCTTCCATATGGCTCACTCATAACAGCTCTTATGCGTCAGAAGAAGTTGCTTCCTTCATTGCTCGCGACTTCATATGTGCCACTCCCATCAAGTTTGGAGATATTCGATGAATGCACCTCCATATCGATGTCTCTGCTGTCCCTGAAGAACTCTTGAGCAACTGGGCAAAGAAGAACAAGACTAAAAGTGTGCCTCCATCCTCAAAAGCTTCAAATATAAGGAAGCCACGAGCAAAGAGGGCTATCCCTGAATCGACACCGTCTGCCACTTGCCCTACTGAGTCTGCCAAACGTCCTCGATTGGTTAGCAGTCCTCGTCTGGTCCTAGATGCACCTCACCAGACTGTTTCTCCAGTCATGTTGTCTACTGAAGAAACTTTGCCTACATCTACCCCTTCTAAACCCGCTCCAGAAGCAGTACATACCACTGCTGAATTAATTTCGGATGCCCATGCATACTATCTGAAGTTCTTGCCCCCACTTTTCCATAAACATATTGCAGATGTCTTCGATGTCGAAGATGATGGAAACTGTAGCTTTAGATGTCTTGCTCAATGGCTGGGGAATCCTCAAGAATATTGGTCAGAGGTTCGCACACTCTTAATTCAGGAACTTCTCTCTAACAGGGTGCTTCATTCTTGAACATTCAGTTCCGATGAGGATGTAGACATTGTTCGTCTGTCTTTCACATTGACTGCTGGTGAACTTGCTTATGAACCTAAATGGTTTTTATTTCTAGACATGGGGTTACTTGCTGCAACAACTTTCCGTATTATTCTGGTTACGATAGCACCAAACCAATGTTGCACATACTTACCTCTTCTAGGCCCTGTTGCTGAAACACCTACGATTGCAGTATTGGGTAATATCGCTAACAGGCATTGGGTTCGAGTAAAGCTTACTGATAATTTACCCTTACCAACCATATCGCCCCAATGGAAACATCACTACTCTGCAGATGCTCGTGCTTGGGAGATTCCTCTTCAGTCAAGAATTCTGCACTTCAAAGGATTATTGCAAGGCGAGGCCGAGAAGTTTCTCAACACTGTGTTTGAAGTTCCAAAAATTATTCATCACATTGATCTTGATGATGACTCTGAAGAAGAACGTTTTATCACTTCTCTTCAACATCCAGCTGCTTCTTCAACTCTTGTTGTGCCTGTGCCTGAAGATATTCTTGCTTCCTCCTCAACTACAACTTCAGTTTCAAAGCATCCGGCTGTATCGTCATCCATTGCATCCCAAATTGGGGACAGTCAACTTGACTCAGCCATCCTTGATGATTTATTTCATGCCTTGGAAAGCTTTCAACTACATGATACTAATCCTTGTCTCCGTCCGGCTGAGGGTCGTGGTCAATGTTTTGCACAGACTTCGAGGCGGGTAGATGCTCCCATTAATAACAATAGTAATGCATCTATATGTTCTTCCACTTTGATTGGCACCTGACAATCTCTGGAGTTACTCATGTGGCCTACATTCCTCTTCATTTGGCTGGCCGAGTAGATCCCCTGATGCTGGATTTCAAGACCTGGAAATTGGTTCTTCTTCCAGCCCTGACCAAGGTGATGAAGGCATATGGTTTCATTTGGCCCTGCGCCCATCCTTCACCACTGATACCTACTGTGGCACCTTCCACTCCAATTTTTCCTTCGGCCTCTTACCTTGCTGTTTTTGGTCTCTCATCGTCTTCTGCTACATAGCCGGCCCATGCTACTTTCACTTCCAAGGAATTGCCTTCCGCTACCGGTGCTCATTCGTCCATCCCCTCTGAGCAGACTGAGATTCGTGCCTTAGTGACCATGCTCACTCAAGAGATTAAGGAAGTGCGAGCTATCACCTCTCAAGAGACTCGTGATCTTCGTCAAGATGTGAATGCCCGCATTGACGCCCTGCATCATAATATAATAGAGACCATGGTTAATCGTTTTGGACTGCTGCAGAACACGATGAACTTGCTCTTTGAGCACTTGAAGACATCCTTCACTCCCTAACTCTTATTTTTCTTGTCCTTCACTTTGTTTACATTTACTCTATTTTAATGATTATTCCGTCCGTCCTCTTAATCTTGCTTTATCTGCGTTACTTTGTTTCATTTTGATAATGCCAAAGGGGGAGAAGAGTAACTGAGAATAAAAAAAGAGCAAATAGAGCACTAATTTAGGGGGAGCAAATTTTAAGGATTCTTAAACTCAGGGGGAGCAAAGCAAACTGAGAAGTTTTAAATCTCTTCATTTTTTTATTATCCTTAAAACCTTTTTCTCGAAAGAAATTGTCATTATCAAAAAGGGGGAGATTGTTAGAATCAAATGATTTAATGAATTATTATATTTTGATCAATAACAATTTCGTTAAGTCTTGATCTCGTTGAAGATAGAATTCATAACTTCTCAATGTTTTTCATACTCAGGAATATCTATTTACTTGGAGAAAAACTGCATGGACCTCTACAAAGCATTATCAAAAGCAGATATTCAAGTAAAGAATAGAAGAAGAATCTGTCCGGCTACAGCTCTTGTAAATCAGTCCGTCAGTTGACAACGTTTGCCTCAGAGAGTTCATCCGGATATATATGGTGAACGTCTGGTCACTCAATCATTGGGTTCATCTGAAGAAAAGTGCATCTGAATCTCTGACAGAATGTTTGTTTGACTAAACAACGCTTGAAGCTCGTGCAAGAGAAATCCGAAGGTGATCGTTTGCCTAACCCAGGATGAGCTGTCAGCACTATTTGTCCCTTCAGAGCATTAATGGCGAAAATGACATAATTAATACTTTATTCCTCACAAATTCAAATTCTCTGACATTCCTTAATTCAAGCTGCTTTTGCGGAATTAGCGGCGAGCCTTTCTGATCTTCGTATCTCCTCAACGTTCAAATTCAAATCTTCTGAACAGAGCATTAATAGCTCCCTTAGCTGGAATGCATGAGCATTAATTGCAGAAGTTATAGCTCAAGGCAAAATGCCTTGAAGAGCCAGACGATGTCAACCTCCGCCATTGAAGATGCATTAAATGCATGGAAGATTGCATTAAGTGATGAAACAAAGATGCAGAAGTATCTGTTACTCAAAATAGAAGAGAAATTCAAACGGAACTATTTTCAGATCTTAAGCAAAGCTCCCATTGATCATCCTACTGAAGATATAAATAGAGGACTTGGCATCAAATTCAAATTGGCGACTTTCACACGATCAAAGCTTTCAAAACTTTCTAAGTTCATCATCTGCGGTCTTATTTCTCTAAGCCAAACCCTCAACAATCTCAACTTGTTCATTACCTGAGTTTAGTCGCCAACCAGTGTGAAGTTCTTCATAGAGTGCTACTCTTATCCTCATTCACACAAATCCTTCAGAGAACCAACTTGCTTATTCTCTCTGTAATTTGTTCTTCATATTTCTACCAACTCTTATAGAAGAGATTTTGTAGAAACCAATTCTTCTTGAAAAAGAACTGGGAGAACTCGTGTCTAATACTTGTAAAGGAGAAGTCCTGTTAGAATACTTGTAAAGGAGTAGTCCTCAGAATACTGGGAGAAGTCCTGAAGAATACTTGTACTATTTTGATAAAATAGTGAAAATCTTGGTAAAGCCAAGGACTGGACGTAGCCCTGTCGATTAAGGGGGTGAACCAGGATAAACTTCTTGTGTGCTTTATTATTCGGTCTTAGATTAAATTCCGCTACACTCTTTAACAAACATTTTCGAACTTATAACTGCTGATTTTCGAAAAAGAAGTTAAAAATCACACACACAATTCAAACCCCCCCCCCCCCCCTTCCTTGTGTGTTTTCATTACTATCAGAACTTGGAAGCATGCATGCCATCAAAATAATAGAGACCGTCATCCCCAACAGTCCCTTGAAGATGAATTTCACCATTGGCCTGAGATTTGACAAGACAATGAGCATGATCAAACTCAAATTTAACATTATTATTTGTAGCAAACCTACTAACACTGACTAGATTTTTTGTGATTGAGGGAACAAGCAATAAATCACTGAGAAAGAGTAGCATGTGTTTGACAAGGTGACTTAAACGAAACTGTATCAATAGATTAGATAGGCAAACCTTGACCATTGCCCATGAGGATGTGATCATTCCCTTGAAGGGGTATAGGATTGGAGAAGGCAGTAGCATCATGGGTAACATGGTGAGTTGCACCAGTGTCAGGTAACCAGTTGCCTACACTTGGTCTTGTTGATGCAGTGAGCAAAGCTTGTCCCATCGTCTGCTGTGAAAACAATTGGCTTGTTGGTCGATGTGCAAAGTGAGAAGGGCCAATCGTCTTATGGGGAGACTGAAAACAGGTGCTGGCATCGTCTGCCGGTGATAACCATTGACATATCCAGCAAACGGAGGATAAGCAATTCCCGAAGCATATCCATGTGAATCAGTCTTCGGACCAGCATTGGGAAAAGGTAATTGGGAGGCCCCAGTTATTTGAAGATTATAAAAGGGTAGGGGGCCAAGTACTGCTTGTAGAAAATTAGAAAGAGGTGGTGCAAAGCCTCCAAAGGTACCGGCCTGCTGAGGAACTTGATTAACTGACCACCATATGGTGATGAGCCAATCATTCCTAGAAAAATGGCAGACGATACGCGGTGATAGCAAGTGTAGAAAATGAACAGGGCATTATTGTAGCAAATGAACAGTAAATAAATATGCAGAAATCTTTCGAACTTACGAAAAAGCGAGTGTAATTTTTTTTCCAAATCATGCTAAAGACAACATGCATTAATTGTATATATAGATACCTAGTTCAATAGAGCATATAAGGTACTTAGTTTAAGTGAACAACATCAGTGAAAATAGTTTCGTAATCAACAGACTCGTTTTTAAAAGAAACACATGTTGTCACAATTTTAAACCCCAACCCAGACCTCTTACTCTGGCATACCTCCTACGATGCCACGCAGTGCGACCGCATAAAGGTACGTCATTCCGAAACTCTACCCTACCCTTGGGCATGATCATGTATAAACAAAAATCAAATAAATATCTCTAGCCTTCAAGTGTCGAGACGTCTTTCCTACTCCCATGAACTATCTTCAGCTCAGCGTCCGCCGGTACTCTTCGGCAAGTAGTAGTCCAGCTGGCGATGGATCCACAGGAAAACACCAACTACAAATAAGGTGTAAGGGTCAACTTCACAACAAACATCAGCATTTGTAAGCATGTCAAGTAATGTCCATTGCATTGCAGTTATATATATATATATATATATATATATATATATACTAAGCAATTTAAACTATGGTTATGCAGGGTAATTCACAATCAAGCATCGATCATAATACAAGCAGAATTGCAACCAAAGCACCTAGTAATCAACATTAACGGCATTGGATATAGAATGAAACAATGAACGAGCAAGTACCATTCAAGCAACATACACAAATCATACCACACACAGAAGTTACGACTCAAGTGGTCGAAGACCCTAGGACTACTATATGCACGTACAACAGCTCCTTGTCCAAAATTTTTATCCGGATGTAGCACCAAATCCCGCGGGTAGGTGGGACACTCAACCGAACTCTGCACTTGACTAGAAAGTACTGCGGTCAGTTGGGAGTTTCCTCTTGCACGGGTACGTTCTGTATAACGCCCTGATAGTTTGCATCTCCAGCTCGTGACTCTGTATAGCCCCGAACCATGACGACTTCAAAATGCTTGACACGACATGAAGACAACAACTCAAACTTAAGGCTTAGTCGTCCGAAGACATGGCCTAACATAGATTCATCATTGAGAGAAATCATGTAGAGCCTATGAACATATCTAAAACATATATAATGATAGTGAGAAAACACACAAGAAAGGGGGGGTTTGAATAGTGTGTGTAGTTTATAAAACTTCTTTTTCAGTTCTAAGAAGTTATTAGTTTCAAATGAGTATAAGAGTATGTGCGTGCAGTGGAAAATTAACTTAACACTGAAAAATAAAGCACAGAGGGTATTTATGTTAGATTCAAACAATTAAATACATAATTATGTTTTGATAATCAACAATTTCTTTAAGGTTCAATAATTGTTTTAAACTAGATTTCCTGACACAGTGAAAACTCTCATGTACAGGAATAACTATCTCTAAAAGGACTGAATAAACGTCAAAGCATCATCAAGAATATCAGTCCATCAGAGGAAGTTCGTCCGGTCACCATGAAGAAGACTATGTCGAGAATATATGGAGAAAAGTACTCTTGTGCAAGACAGTCCGGTGAATCACAAAAGCTAAAGCGGCAACAACAAACCAACATCTGAGAACACATCATTAAAGTCTGCTTGCTCAAAGTCAAAGCCTATCTTGAGTAGACAAAATAGTCTGCCACTTAAGAAGACTGCTCCAGTCAAAATTGAAAAAGCAGGATAGTCTAAGAAGAAATCCTTTCAGCTTCAAAGGTTCTCTAGTATCACAAAAGGAAGTTGTGAATCAACTCTATCAGATGAAGGAACTTCAAAAGAGGAGACTTAGTCATCTACAAAAGACAAGAAGATTCTAATAGATAAGAAAGACTGAATGAAGAAAAGTTCGTCCGCCAATACCAACTACCTTGCAGCGGAACTTCAAGCATTAAATGGAGACTACGTCTGCCAAGCTACAAGGAAGAATCCGTCCGCTCAAGTATCAATTGCGCCAAAGGTACAGAGATCAAGAAATGTGGTTTTCGAGGACATCAGGATTATTGAAGTATTAAAAGAACTTAGTTTCCTCATTACTTCGTGGATCAAAAGTCTCCTACCTCGTCTACACATTTATTAACATACTGGCTGCGGCAGAAAGTAGAAAGGGACACAATTAATACAATATTCCTTGGTCCCACTGATATTCTACTTTCCCTCAAATCAAGCTGACATTGCGGAATCAACGGCAAGAATGTGTTGCCAACCAACCCGCGTGTAGGGATGATGTCTCAAATGAACAACCAATGGCTAACCAAGAAGGTGGTGTACATGAAGAAACTCAAGAGAACAGCATTCAAACAGTTCAGTCTAGGGAATGTAGAATGAAAAGCTTCCCAGTACACGTGCCCAGACGATCTCGCTTAAGCACTTCACCTATCTCATCAATTATACCCAGGATGCTCTCCATGGTGAATGCTTGGCATGCCCCACAACTTCTCATGGAAACATTGGGTTTCAACTTCTGCCTTCAAGCTAGAATCTGGACTCCTCCCGCTCTTGATGGGTTGACAATCATTTTCGCACCACGGTCAAGGTATGACATTTTCAATCATAACTGGGAACTGTCTGCCTTTAGACAAGTTCATACAAGCACCATTCCATCCGAGTTGATTCATGGTGCTGCGCGCATCATTCTCAAGTTTGGATCATGGTCGCTTATTTTGGTAGCAGATAATCCTCCAGATGAACTATCTTCAACTGCTGCCTGCTCACAGCAAGAATCAGTCACTCATCAAACTCGTATTTTAACTGATTCTGAAGAAGTGGTTGTCATCTCCTCAGACTCTGAGGAAAGTCTAGGTGATGCTCTAACACTATCTCCAAGGGAAACACCCGCTGCTGATACTTTAAACAAAACCTTGGAAATGGAAGCCGCAGTAGCTCAACCCACCAACACTTCTTCAAGCGATCATCCTTCCTCAACTGAGGAAATCCCCAAGCAAAAGGAGTCACATGACATGCCATCCACTGAAGAACCCTTTGATGCTAGAACTGCCATAAAGGAGTTGTCTGAAGAAGTTGCAAGATCTCTCTCCAACAACTCCAAAGAGAATCAGGAGATGCGCAGTGACATCCTCAAATGGGCTGATACGATGGAACAGTCGCTCACTGCTAAGTTGGAGGCTCATCTCAAAATCATTGAAGAAATGGCAAAGACAACGAGTCTCGGCAGAAGAAAACTGACTGATTCTTTCCTCCTTCTACTATTTTATCTGCTCATTTCTCTTATGCACGCTATTTTATCTTCACTATTATTCGTCTCTTACTGTTGCTTTATTCGACTGATCCTTTTCACTATTATTTTTTATAATGACAAAGGGGGAGAAGATAAGATTTAGGTAAAGAAAAAGAAGTGGAAGAAAAAGAAGTGGTATGAGAATAAAGGAAGTAGGAAAAACATAAAGAACTAGGAAAAGGAACTAGTAAACATTTCCCGCATCAACTTAGGGGGAGCTTATTTAGCTAAATATGTGCTACACAAAAATTTCGACTAAGGGAATATCAGATTTAGGGGGAGCAAAAGTAGGCAAATCCAATTAGTCAAAACCATCCGCCTAAAACAAGGATATCTCTGCCTAAGCCTTACGATAATGTTTTTTTCTATACACTGAACCCTTCTAAAGAAAATAGATCTTTTTCAGTAATTAAAAGATGACAAATCAAAATCTCAAATAGACTTTTTAAAAGAAATTGTCATTATCAAAAATGGGGAGATTGTTAGATTCAAACAATTAAATGCATAATTATGTTTTGACAATCAACAATTTCTTTAAGGTTCAATAATTGTTTTAAACTATATTTCCTGACACAGTGAAAACTCTCATGTACATGAATAACTATCTCTAAAAGGACAGAATAAACGTCAAAGCATCATCAAGAATATCAGTCCATCAGAGGAAGTTCGTCCGGTCACCATGAAGAGGACTATGTCGAGAATATATGGAGAAAAGTACTCTGGTGCAAGACAGTCCGGTGAATCACAAAAGCTAAAGCGGCAACAACAAACCAACATCTGAGAACACATCATTAAAGTCTGCTTGCTCAAAGTCAAAGCCTATCTTGAGAAGACAAAACAGTCTGCCACTTAAGAAGACTGCTCCAGTCAAAATTGAAAAAGCAGGATAGTCTAAGAAGAAATACACTGGAGCCACTCATCATGTCACCAATGATTCCACCGCCTTTCCTAACCCTACACCACTGCAAGGCAATGATCATATCCTCATGGGAAATGGCCAAGGTTTCCCCATTTACTCTATTAGTTCTATTTCATTTAAATACCCATGTCAAACACATACTTCTCTGTCTCTGAGTGATTTATTACTCGTTCCTTCCATCATTAAGAATCTTGTCAGTGTTAGTAGGTTTTCTAAGGATAATCATGTCAAGTTCGAGTTTGACCATTACAGTGTCTTGTCAAATCTCAGGCCACTAGAAATTCTTCTTCAACAGACCGTTGGGGGTGATAGTCTCTATTACTTTGATGGAATTCATGCTTCCAACTTTTTCCAGTCCAAGTCTTTTGTCATGTCAACCTCTTCTCCCGCCCATGCATCTACCGCCCATGTTAGCGCAGCTGCAAATAGTTCGTCAGTAGGGTCCCCTACCTATGACCTTTGGCATCATCATCTGGGTCACCCTACTCATGAATGTTTACATTCTGTTTTGACCAAATGTAATATTTCAATTTCTTCACGAGCTATCTCTCGTGTTTGTATTGCATGTTGTATGTGCAAGTCTCATAGATTGCCCTCTTCTAAGTCTAATACAGTTTATTCTCATCCCTTGGAACTTATATTTTCTGACTTATGGGGCCCAGCCTCCGTTGAATCCTCTGTTGGTTATTCTTATTTTCTTACTTGTGAGTTGATGCTCACACACGATACACCTGGATTTATCCCCTAAGAAAGAAATTCGACACCTATACAACCTTTCTTCAATTCTAGGCCATGGTTGAATTGCAATTAAACCACAAAATCAAAGCTATTCAAACTAATGGGGGCAATGAATTTAAACCCCTAAGCTCTCACTTTGCACACTGATAGGGAAAATCGCAAGTGTACGATTATCTATCGCGTAATACAAAAAGATCGAACCCAAGGGATAGGTGTTCTTATTAATATAAAATTTAGTACTTAAGCAGAAAAATAAAAAGATGAAAATATGAAGTTGGTTTGTTTTTAGAACAAAGATATAGCAACAAAATGATAAGAAAAATAGAGATGATGAGAATTAAGCTTCTCGGGTTGATTTACATAATATATAAAAAATGCTAGCAAGTTCCTACTTAATTTCTGAATTTTAAATTCATGTTCATGATGCTATAACCTAGAATTTCTACATCCTAATGATCTTAAGAAATGTAGAATTTTCTCCCTAATTACTAAATCCAAGATCTTGGCACCTAGTTAACCAGAAAAGAAGATGAAGAATGAATTCAGGCCAACATAAGGTTATGTCTATCCTAATGATCTTTAGAGATATATACTTGTAACCTTTTTTAGATCCTAGTTCCCTTACTACTTACCAAATGATCTTATGACATAAGTAATAAGCAAAACTTCTTGTGTACAACAAGATAACATTTGAGCAAGGAAATATGACATAAGTAATAAGCAAAACTTCTTGTGTACAGCAAGATAACATTTGAGCAAGGAAATAAAACAAGAACTGAAAATAAAACTCAGAAAGGTAGAAACAATACTAAAACATAATTTATAAACTACTACAACCCAAGAAACTTAAAGGAGAAGTTAGCCAAGCATGGCTAAAGGAGTCATTGAATTACCCTGGATAGGAGCTCAAATATGGCTTCCCACAAGTCCTAGGAACAATGCTCAAGAGGGAGAAAGAGAGAATACTTGTTGTATTCTAAGAGGTGTGTTTTTTACAAAGGATGAGCACTCCTATTTATAGCAAAAATTTGCCTTTCAATGGTGGAGGAGTTGATGGCCATTATGGCCTTCATTGGCCACCAATTAACTTTTGAAAACTCCTTCCCACTACCATCAATTCTCCACTCATCCTTTAATCCTTATTTTCCATGTGCTTAATTTAGAGAGTGTTGCTTCATATTATTGATTTCCACTTTAAGTCCTCTCTTTGTTAGCACTTCAATTTCAATCCTTCAAGTCCTTGAAACTTCACTTTTCAACCTCCACTCTTGAACTTTCACAATTTGGTCCTTGATTTCCTGAAACTTTACAAATCGGTCCCTGGACAAAAATGATAACTAAACCAGCTTTTCCTAAAAATATAAAATAGCTATAAAAATTCCTAAAAATATAAAATAAAGGTAGAAAAACAGATAAAATCTAATCTACATGCAAAATGCAAAATAAATATAAAATCTACATAAAAATAATAAAAAACCTATATTTGACTCAAAAATAATAAAATAAAAAGACTAAAAACTACCTAAAAACATCATATAAAATCCACTCATCACACCACTATACCCAACGACAGCTTGTCCTCAAGCGACAAAACTTAAAGAAAAACTCGTCCCTGAGTTTTGAGAAAGTTTATCTGATTAAAACTTGAAGCACAAAAACCTTTCAAAGAAAGCTTAGCAGATAAGGAAGACATGCATGTTTTACAGAAAAAGAATCAAGAAAGTTAGGCTTGGCTTTTAACATGTATGAGTTCATCAATTAAGCTCACAAAATGATATTCTCCATGAAAAACAAGAAAGCTCAATAATTCTGCCTATCATTCAAATCAAAACTGAAGTAAAGCAACCAAGTGATGTTGAAGAGATTTTTAAGGTTGTAACTTGGCCAAAAGGGTTGAACAATTTAAGGTGTGGATTTCAAGAAATTGGCAACTCTAGTGGCTGACTTAGAAACTGTTGTTAAGTGATTTTTTCTTGACTAAGAGCTTCAACAATTCAACACAAGAGTCCTCTCAATTTTTTTTTTTTTTGAACAAAGTAGTGGAATGTACGGGATGAATGACTTGAATTTTACTCCCCTCATACTCTTTCTCACCCCACCACTTCATTATTTTTCTAAGGCACATACCTTATTTTTTTCAACTTTTTTTTCTCCTTTTTCTAGAGAGGAACCCACAAACATAGCTCTAACAAATTCAGCACATGAATCACAATAACAACTTTAAAAATTATCACACAAAGTAGGCTCCAAAGAATGACTCTTTTAAGGCTCAAAAAGGGGCTACTAGTGGATATAACATTTCAAGCAAAAATCTGAGTTTTCAAAAATGCCTATAATCTCTTCTCAACTCACAAAGTGTACAAAACTCCAATCAACATGCAACACAAGGCAGAAAAATTTTACAATCATGCATTCAGAGACCTCAGCTCTCAGAAAAAGATAGGGTAAGTGGTACCCTTTTTAGAACTCAGAAAAAGACTTTGCCAACAACCAAAACAATCAAGATATCAAAAATCCTTTCTACAGCATGCAATCCTAACTGCTTCAAAACATAGAACTTTTTTACCAAGCAGTTCAATCAGATAAAGCATTTCGCAAAGCTATAGCAATATTCAGAATGGATAAAATACTCAAGACTCATGCAAAAACAAAAACAGAAAAACTAAACTAAAAATAAAGCTAAAAACTATAAAAAGAAAAACTAAAAAGAAAAACTAAAAAGCTAAGAAGCTGGCATAGTACACAAATTTCCACAAAGGTCCAAGGGAACCTCAATGTAAAAATCAAATTGAACACTTAAGCTCAAGAGGGCTCTTTCTCCTTCTGGTACCTATCCTGTAACATTGAACAAACAAAAGTCTCACAAGCAAAAAACTTGCTTGACTTGTTAGTTCCAAAAACAGCACAATTAAGATCATGGGTTGAAAAATTGTGTCCACCTTAAAAACAAGAATTCTTGAGTTCCCAAAAATTAAAACCAGTGTAGAAACAAGGGAAAACTCAAAGAATCTGAAACCTTTCAGAAAATGGTGAACACAAAATTATTAAAACAAAGAAAACAGAAAATAAAAACAAAAACATAAAATTTGCCCGAGCTCCAGCGCTTGAGCGTTGGGGATGCCAACGCTTGGGCGCTAGAATTAAAATAAAAACTGGGCAAGAAACAGGGGCTCAACGCATGTGCGTTGAGCCTCCAACGCTTGAGCGTTGGGGTGCCTGCAACAATTTATTCAACATAACAAAACAAAATAAAATAAGCACTTGGGTTGTCTCCCAAGAAGCCCAATGTTATAGTCTTTGATAGACTTTTCACTAAACAATTCTCAACCGGGGTCTATTACAAAATTCATTAGACCCCGCAAATCATGCAAATTTTGGCACAAAAACATCATGGTGCCAAATGAATTTTCAGCTTTCAAGACAAAACTAATAAAATTACAAATGGAAGGGATAAGACAATTTTTCCCTTCTTGTTCTTTGCCTTGATTTTCTGAACCTATAGCATAGGTTCCTTGAGGTTCTTCTTCCTTCATCTCCAATTTGTCTTCGAAGACAAATTCTATAATGAAGGTTGCTTTTACCTCCTCTCTTTGAACAACAAGTTCATCTTCATGAACTGGTTGTTGTTGTTCTTCGCTGGGCTGCCTCCTAAAAATGCTTTGTATTTTCACTTTTAACCCTTCCATGGCCTTACATTCTTGCTCAGAGGTTGGCAAAAATCCTGCATTCCGCTTGCACTCTAAATTAGAATAGAATTCGTCAATAAGAGTGAAAGCTTCCTGCTTCTTTTTCTCATAATCTTTCTCAAGTTTAGCCCGGAATTTTGCCTCCCTTTGCTCAAATGTTTCAGCCATAGATAGGGTAAAATCGCAAGTGTACGATTGACTATCGCGTAATATAAAAGATTGTCGATCCCACAGGGATAGGTGTCTAATTACTAATTTGTTTAGAGCTTAAGCAGAAAAATAAAAAGACATATTTTGCATTTTGGT
This sequence comes from Acmispon strigosus, assembly GCA_030819835.1. Taxonomy (NCBI): domain Eukaryota; kingdom Viridiplantae; phylum Streptophyta; class Magnoliopsida; order Fabales; family Fabaceae; genus Acmispon; species Acmispon strigosus. Next base: position 12,145,255 of record JAUAMA010000004.1, on the reverse strand, counting down.
TTTTGGAATAAGAACATAAAAAGCATAAAATATAAAAGAAGAGATGATGATAAAAATAAGCATTTGGGTTGCATTGTATAACCTATAATTTATGCTAGCAAACTTCTATTTTATTTCTGAATTCCAAACAAAGATTCATGATGCTATAGCCTAGTATATCTACAAGTTAATTCCTTACACATTGTAGAACTTTCTTTCTAATTACTAAATTCAATTCCTTGCAACTTAGTTAACTAGAGAAGAAGATGAAGAAGAAATTCAGGCCAACATAAAGTTACGTCCTTCCTAATTCCTTAGCGAAGTATACTTATAACCTTTTTTAAGTCCTAGGTCCCTTACTACTTACCAATTTCCATTCGTATAAGTAATAAGAAAAAGATCTTGTGTGCACCAAGATGAATGAAGAACAAGGAGATAAAACATGAACTTTGAATATTATTCAGAAACAAATAAAAGAAAACTAAAACATAAACTAATAAGCTAACACAACCCAAAATACTTAAAGAGAATTAGCCAAGCATGGCTAAAAGAAGCATTGAATTACCCTGGACTAGGAGCTCAAATATGGCTTCCCACAATTCCTAGGAACAATGTTCTTGAGGGAGAAAGAGGAACACTTGTTGTGTTCTAAGAAAGGTGTGTTTTTCAAGTGCAAATTGCCTCCCTATTTATAGCAAAAATCTGGCCTCCAGCAATTAATTCCCACTACCAGACCGAGGCCCAGCGCTTGAGCGCTGGGTTCTAGCGCTGCAGCGCTGGCTACTGCTTCTTCAACTTCAAGCTTTTCCTTCCTTCTTCATGGTAGTGGGTTTTGAATGCCATAAAAACCCACTTATCAGCCCTTTAAACAATTCTGAAACCTCTCCTCCACTATCATCAATCCTCCACTCATCCTTTAATCCTTTTTTCCATGTGCTTAATTTAGAGAGTTGCTTCATATTCCTCTTTTTTACTTTTAGTCCTCTCTTGGTTAGCACTCCAATTCAAGCCCTTTCATTCTCTCAATCTTCACTTTTAGCCCTCCACTCTTGAACTTTCACATTTTGGACCTTGATTTCCTGAAACTTTACAAAGGGGTCCCTGGACAAAAATGATAACTAAACCAGCTTTTCCTAAAAATACAAAATAACTAGAAAAATTCCTAAAAATATAAAATAAAGCTAGAAAATCTAATAAAATCTAATCTACATGCAAAATGCAAAATAAATATAAAATCTACATAAAAACAATAAAAAACCTACATGAGACTAAAAAAATAATAAAATAAAAAGACTAAAAAGACCCTAAAATTATCATATCAAATCCACTCATCACACCACTATACCCAACGACAGCTTGTCCTCAAGCGACAAAACTTAAAGAAAAACTCGTCCCTGAGTTTTGAGAAAGTTTTTATCCGATTGAAATATGATAATTTTCCAGAAAGCTTCGCAGATAAGGAAGACATGCATGTTTAATAGACAAAGAATCAAGAAAGTTAGGCTTGGCTTTTAACATGTTTGAGTTCATCAAATAAGCTCACAAAATGATATTCTCCATGAAAACAAGAAAGCTCAATGATCCTGCCTATAATTCAAATCAAAACTGAAATTAAGCAACCAAGTGATGTTGAAGAGATTTTTAAGGTTGTAACTTGGCCAAAGGGTTGAACAATTTAAGGTATGGATTTCAAGAAATTGGCAACTCTAGTGGCTGACTCAGAAACTTGTTGTTAAGTGATTCTTCTTGACTAAGAGCTTAAACAATTCAACACAAGGGTCCTCTCAATTTTTATTTTTATTTTCTTTTTGAACAAAGTAGTGAAATGTATGGGATGAATGACTTGAATTTTACTCCCTTCATACTCTTTCTCACCCCACTACTTCATTTTTTTTTCCAAGGCACATACCTTATTTTTTCAATTTTTCCTTCATCTTTTTTTAGAGAGAAACCCACAACATAGCTCTAACAATTTCAGCACATGAATCACAATAACAACTTAAAATATCACACAAAGTAGGCTCCAAAGAATGACTCTTTTAAGGCTCAAAAGGGGCTACTAGTGGATATAACATTTCAAGCCAAAAATATGAGTTTTCAAAAATGCCTATAATCTCTTCTCAACTCACAAAGTATACAAAACTCCAATCAACATGCAACACAAGGCAGAAAAATTTTACAATCATGTATTCAGAGTCCTCAACTCTCAGAAAAACATAGGGTAAGTGGTACCCTTTTTAGAACTCAGAAAAAGACTTTGCCAACAACCAAAACAATCAAGATATCAAAAATCCTTTCTACAGCATGTAATCCTAACCACTTATAACATTTCACAAACAGTTCAATCAGATAAAGCATTTCACAAAGCTATAGCAATATTCAGAATGGATAAAATACTCATGACTCATGCAAAAGGAAAACAGAAAAACTAAACTAAAAATAAAGCTAAAAAAAACTATGAAAAGAAAAAAAAAAAAAAAAAACAAGCTGGCATAGTACACAATTTTTCCACAAAGGTCCAAGGGAACCTCAATGTAAAAATCAAATTGAACACTTAAGTTCAAGAGGGTTCTTCCTCCTTTTGGTACCTATCCTGTAACATTGAACAAACAAAAGTCTCACAAGTAAAAACTTGCTTGACTTGTTAGTTCCACAATCAGCACAAATAAGATCATGAGTTGAAAAATTGTGTCCACCTTAAAACAAGAATTCTTGAGTTCCCAAAAATTAAAACCAGTGTAGAAACAAGGGAAAACTCAAAGAATCTAAAACCTTTAAGAAATTGGTGAACACAAAATTTTATTAAAAACTAAAACAGCAAATAAAAAAACAAAACAGCAAATCTGCCCGAGCTCCAGCGCTTGAGCGTTGGAGATGCCAACGCTTGGGCGCTGGAATAAAATAAAAACTGGGCAATCAGAGGTGCAAAGCAGGGGCCTAACGCTTGAGCGTTGGCCTCCAGCGCTGGAGCGCTGGCCTCTCCTGCAGCAAAAACATAGAGTTTTTTTCTTTATTTATTTACAAGAGTAGTACAGAAAATTAAAAGACAGAATTGAAACTATTCCTAAGTTGGGTTGTCTCCCAACCAGCTCATTGTTAAGGTCCGAGATAGACCCTTCCCTTTTAATCAATTAGGGGAAGTTTTCTTTCTTTTGGTGAATACATCATCTTTAAATCATCCTCTTCCTCGGACTCAAAATGCTTAAGAGTCCGGAATACAGAAAACTTGATTTTTCCACCCCCTACCTTCAAAGATAGGAGGCCTTCTGCCACATTAATCTTGGCGTTTCCTGTAGCAAGGAATCAATTTCTTTTCTTTTTTTTCTTGTATTTTTTTTTTTTTTTTTTGAAATAAGAAGAAAACAGAAAATAAAACAGAAAATAAAAGAAAGCTAAAAATTACTGAATTTAAAATACTCAAACCTGGACATGGGTTGTCTCCCAAGAAGCTCGATTTTATAGTCTTCGATAGACTTGGTTCCTTCCAGAAATTGTTCCATCAACCGGGGTCTATTGCAAACTGTTTTAGACCCCTTAAGTCATGCAAATTTTGACAACTTATAGTCATCAAAATAATGCAAACCTGTTCAGCATAATCCTCACCATTTTCCCAAATAAGATCACCTATGGACAATTTAAAAGAATTTTGTTCTTTTTCTTCCGGTGTGGGAAGAAAAACTGAGTTTTCAATAACTAAGCAATCCACTTGTTCAATTTTCTTTTCCTCTATTTTGTCCATAGAATCACTTACCGGGTCAATGGGAACTTGTTGGTTTACTGGTTGCCTCCCCAAAATTGCATTCAGCCTTCCTTGCAAGATTATTCTGGCCTTCCATTCTTGCACTCGGTTAGGCAAAGATCTCGAAGCGCGCTTGCAATCTAATTCAGAGTAATACTCATCAATTAAATTGAAAACAATGCGCTTCCTCTTTTCATCTTCTTTTTCAAGATTAGCCCGAATCTTTGCCAACCATTCTTCAAATGTTCCAGCCATAGTTCCTTACAAAATTTCAGCAGACAAAATTAGTAGCACCTATTCAACACACAAGTTAATATATTTTTTTTTTTTGCCTTTTTTTTTATATATACAAAAAAGCAGCTCTAAACAAATTAATAAAAAGAACTTAAAAAGAACCTATCCCCGGCAACGGCGCCAAAAACTTGATAATGAAATCGCAAGTGTACGATTGACTATCGCGTAATATAAAAGATTGTCGATCCCACAGGGATAGGTGTCTAATTACTAATTTGTTTAGAGCTTAAGCAGAAAAATAAAAAGACATATTTTGCATTTTGGTTTTTGGAATAAGAACATAAAAAGCATAAAATATAAAAGAAGAGATGATGATAAAAATAAGCATTTGGGTTGCATTGTATAACTTATAATTTATGCTAGCAAACTTCTATTTTATTTCTGAATTCCAAACAAAGATTCATGATGCTATAGCCTAGTATATCTACAAGTTAATTCCTTACACATTGTAGAACTTTCTTTCTAATTACTAAATTCAATTCCTTGCAACTTAGTTAACTAGAGAAGAAGATGAAGAAGAAATTCAGGCCAACATAAAGTTACGTCCTTCCTAATTCCTTAGCGAAGTATACTTATAACCTTTTTTAAGTCCTAGGTCCCTTACTACTTACCAATTTCCATTCGTATAAGTAATAAGCAAAAGATCTTGTGTGCACCAAGATGAATGAAGAACAAGGAGATAAAACATGAACTTTGAATATTATTCAGAAACAAATAAAAGAAAACTAAAACATAAACTAATAAGCTAACACAACCCAAAATACTTAAAGAGAATTAGCCAAGCATGGCTAAAAGAAGCATTGAATTACCCTGGACTAGGAGCTCAAATATGGCTTCCCACAATTCCTAGGAACAATGTTCTTGAGGGAGAAAGAGGAACACTTGTTGTGTTCTAAGAAAGGTGTGTTTTTCAAGTGCAAATTTCCTCCCTATTTATAGCAAAAATCTGGCCTCCAGCAATTAATTCCCACTACCAGACCGAGGCCCAGCGCTTGAGCGCTGGGTTCTAGCGCTGCAGCGCTGGCTATTGCTTCTTCAACTTCAAGCTTTTCCTTCCTTTTTCATGGTAATGGGTTTTGAATGCCATAAAAACCCACTTATCAGCCCTTTAAACAATTCTGAAACCTCTCCTCCACTATCATCAATCCTCCACTCATCCTTTAATCCTTTTTTCCATGTGCTTAATTTAGAGAGTTGCTTCATATTCCTCTTTTTTACTTTTAGTCCTCTCTTGGTTAGCACTCCAATTCAAGCCCTTTCATTCTCTCAATCTTCACTTTTAGCCCTCCACTCTTGAACTTTCACATTTTGGACCTTGATTTCCTGAAACTTTACAAAGGGGTCCCTGGACAAAAATGATAACTAAACCAGCTTTTCCTAAAAATACAAAATAACTAGAAAAATTCCTAAAAATATAAAATAAAGCTAGAAAATCTAATAAAATCTAATCTACATGCAAAATGCAAAATAAATATAAAATCTACATAAAAACAATAAAAAACCTACATGAGACTAAAAAAATAATAAAATAAAAAGACTAAAAAGACCCTAAAATTATCATATAAAATCCACTCATCAGCCATTGCTATACCTGCCAATACTCAGCAAACCAAATTAGCAGCACCAGTTCATCACAAATTTTTTATATATATTTTTTTTTATATATGAACAAGAAGTACTAAACAAAATAAAAATAAGAACTTGAAAAGAACCAATCCCCGGCAACGGCGCCAAAAACTTGATAGCTGAAAATCGCAAGTGTACGATTATCTATCGCGTAATACAAAAAGATCGAACCCAAGGGATAGGTGTTCTTATTAATATAAAATTTAGTACTTAAGCAGAAAAATAAAAAGATGAAAATATGAAGTTGGTTTGTTTTTAGAACAAAGATATAGCAACAAAATGATAAGAAAAATAGAGATGATGAGAATTAAGCTTCTCGGGTTGATTTACATAATCTATAAAAAATGCTAGCAAGTTCCTACTTAATTTCTGAATTTTAAATTCATGTTCATGATGCTATAACCTAGAATTTCTACATCCTAATGATCTTAAGAAATGTAGAATTTTCTCCCTCATTACTAAATCCAAGATCTTCGCACCTAGTTAACCAGAAAAGAAGATGAAGAATGAATTCAGGCCAACATAAGGTTACGTCTATCCTAATGATCTTTAGAGATATATACTTATAACCTTTTTTAGATCCTAGTTCCCTTACTACTTACCAAATGATCTTATGACATAAGTAATAAGCAAAACTTCTTGTGTACAGAAAGATAACATTTGAGCAAGGAAATAAAACAAGAACTGAAAATAAAACTCAGAAAGGTAGAAACAATACTAAAACATAATTTATAAACTACTACAACCCAAGAAACTTAAAGGAGAAGTTAGCCAAGCATGGCTAAAGGCGTCATTGAATTACCCTGGATAGGAGCTCAAATATGGCTTCCCACAAGTCCTAGGAACAATGCTCAAGAGGGAGAAAGAGAGAATACTTGTTGTATTCTAAGAGGTGTGTTTTTTTACAAAGGATGAGCACTCCTATTTATAGCAAAAAATTTCCTTTCAATGGTGGAGGAGTTGATGGCCATTATGGCCTTCATTGGCCACCAATTAACTTTTGAAAACTCCTTCCCACTACCATCAATTCTCCACTCATCCTTTAATCCTTATTTTCCATGTGCTTAATTTAGAGAGTGTTGCTTCATATTATTGATTTCCACTTTAAGTCCTCTCTTTGTTAGCACTTCAATTTCAATCCTTCAAGTCCTTGAAACTTCACTTTTCAACCTCCACTCTTGAACTTTCACAATTTGGTCCTTGATTTCCTGAAACTTTACAAATCGGTCCCTGGACAAAAATGATAACTAAACCAGCTTTTCCTAAAAATATAAAATAGCCATAAAAATTCCTAAAAATATAAAATAAAGGTAGAAAAACATATAAAATCTAATCTACATGCAAAATGCAAAATAAATATAAAATCTACATAAAAATAATAAAAAACCTATATTTGACTCAAAAATAATAAAATAAAAAGACTAAAAACTACCTAAAAACATCATATAAAATCCACTCATCACACACTCAGGCATCGCTCATCGTTTGACGTGCCCCCACACACATCATCAAAATGGTAGTGTGGAGCGCAAACACAGGCATATTGTTGAGACTGGTCTTTCCTTACTTGCTCATGCCAAACTTCCACATCTATATTGGGATCATGCCTTTTCAACAACCACTTTCCTCATAAAGCGACTACCAACTTCTGTCTTAGGTAATGTCAGTCCATATTTTAAACTTCACAATGCTCACCCAGACTATAGGCTCGTCAAAGCCTTTGGGTGTTCTTGCTATCCCTTCCTTCGCCCTTATAATATTTCAAAAATTTAGTTCAGATCTCGTGATTGTGTATTCCTTGGTTATTCCAACACCCACAGAGGTTAAAAGTGTTTAGATGCCACTGGCATAATATTTGTATCCAAGGATGTTACCTTTGATGAGTACAGGTTTCCATATCCAGAGATTTTTTCAACCTCTTCTTCCCCGGTAGTGGGACCTTCTCTCACATCATTTATTCCAACATATGATATCTCTAAAGTTCCAAACCAACCACAGACTCCTTCTTCAGCTGCAGACACATCTGCCCCTCCTGAATCGTCTGTCCCTGTTCCAACCATAGACCTACCTGTATCGGAATCGTCTACTCCTCCGCCAGCCCTTATCATCATGCATCCCATGCAAACTAGATCCAAGTTTGGATCTCTCATGTACTCTTTAACTATAGCACCTCCAACACCACCTCCTCCTGTCAATACTCATACTATGAGGACTTGATTAAAAACTGGATCTGTTCAACCCCAACTTCACTTAACCCAGGTTGAACCTACCTCCTACAAGAAAGCTCTTCAGGATCCACACTGGAAGCGGGCTATTCAGGCTGAGTTTGATGCCTTGCACCAAAACACCACCTGGTCCTTAGTCTTCCTACCGCCCAACCGAAAGTCTACAGGTTGCAAATGGGTGTTTCGTATCAAACAAAAACCTGATGGTACTGTTGACAGATATAAAGCTCGGCTAGTGGCCAAAGGGTACAATCAGGTTCAAGGTTTCGATTACTCAGAAACTTTCTCCCCTGTTGTGAAGCCCATCACTATTCGCCTCATCTTATCTTTAGTTGTCACTAAACATTGGCCCATCCATCAACTTGATGTCAACAATGCTTTTCTAAATGGCACGCTTGATGAGGATGTCTACATGGATCAACCACTCGGTTTTCAAACTAATGATCACACCCTAGTCTGCAAACTTTACAAAGCCCTCTATGGTCTCAAACAAGCTCCCCGGACCTGGTTTGATAAATTGAAAAGGGCTCTGCTTCGCTTTGGCCTCAAGGCTAGTCGTTGTGACCCTTCATTATTTGTGTTCAGTACAACTTCTTGTTGCATCTATATCTTAGTTTATGTTGATGATATTATCATCACTGGCAGCTCACTGAGTCTCATTCAGCAAATTACTGCCCAACTTAACACTGAGTTCTCACTCAAACAAATGGGCACATTGGATTAGTTCCTTGGAGTCCAAGTTCAGCATCTGCCCAATGGATCTCTTCTCCTCTCACAATCCAAGTACATCAGTGATCTTCTCGACAAAGTCAATATGGCTACTGCAACAGGGCAGTCTACACCCATGCTTAGCATTGCGCGACTCAGCAAACATGGTATTGATCTACATGTTGATCCTTCCAACTACAGGTCTATTGTTGTTGTTTTGCAATATGCCACTCTCACCAGACCTGACATCAGTTATGATGTCAACAAGGTTTGTCAGTTCAAGAGAAAACCTCTTGATGTTCATTGGAAGGCTGTTAAGCGTATCCTCAGATATCTTCAAGGCACTATTTCCCATGGTCTTCTTCTCCGGCCTTGCAACTCTAAAGTTGTTGTAACCTTACTTACATACTGTGATGCTGATTGGGGTTCCGGTCCGGATGACAAATGTTCCACATCTGGTTCCTGTATCTTCATTGGACTCAACTTAATACCCTGGAGCTCGAAGAAGCAAACGATTGTCGCTAGATCTAGCACTGAGGTCAAATATCGTAGCTTGGCTAATACCACAACTGAATTGCTCTGGATTCAATCACTCCTCACGGAGCTCAAGATCCCTTTGTCATTAGCAAGAATATATGCAAGGCATATTAAAGTGGGAGCACACAAGATATAAAAGAAGATACAATTTGTGGTATCAGAGTATATAATAGAGCATAAAGAGCATATTTAACATATTCAACAGGTATCAGAGCAATTGTTGAATTAGCATCATAGTATAGAAAGTGTAAACAGTGGAGGAATATATCAAAATGAATTGGCAGTAAGCATAGAAATTATAAAATGGTAAATATGATTAGAAAGATAGGGAAAAGAATAGTCTTATTGTGGGCTTCTGATCCTTGTAAGCTTTGTTGAGCCGCTTTGCTAATTTGACATGAAACTTGTGGATGATAGATAGCATGTGACGTCATCCACATTTGAACTTTACGATAGACGATAGGTGTAAGACCATCAAGTTTTGAGTATTTATGTTTTGGCCCTTGGATATTTTATAAATAGGTTTTGACCCTTTAAGTTTGGATAATTGTGTTTTAGTCCTTGTACTAGTCAAAACTGAATTGGAATTCACTAATTAAGAGCTTTTAATGATGTATTGAATTCAGATTTCTATTGGGGACATGATGGTTTAGCTTTGAGGATTATAAGAATAGTTTTGTTAGAGTTTTAACAAGATGAGCTTAGATAGGCTTAAATTAAAATTCGAAATCAGCATCATTGGTCATTAAGGGTGTTAAAATTCAGTTTTATGAGACATGTGTTTAATGAATTTGATGAGCATTAATGTGACATTATTGGGGGAGACTTGGCTGAATTCTTTCTCTCTCTTTGGGCTGAAAATTTCGTGCTTATTGGGGTAATTTCTCTTGCTTTCACTCATTTTCTTCTTGTTGGCCGAAATTACTCTTCCTCTCTTACTTTTCTCTCATTTGTTTTCCTTCTCCTTCCTCTTCTTGGCCGCACATTCTTCTATTCTCTCTCCATCACTCTTTGTTCTTCTTCTCTTGGTGAAAGGTAGGTTTCTTGTTAGAATATTGACTTAGTTTTCCCTTTATATTGTTACTTTTATACTCTTATTCTTCTACCTCTTCTTCTACAATTATTTCTTGTTATGTTTATGCTAGAGTTTGAACCAAACAATGGTTCTAAACTTGATTTTCTCCAAAGGATCCTCCAAGTAAGAACATGACTTTGAGTTGATCCATGAGCTTTTGTTATTTTGAAAAGTATTCTGTTTCTTTGTTCTCAAAATGGTTTGGAAAACCTTTGTTATGAAACCTTGCTTTTGGGTGATGAGGCCTCCTAAAAGTGACTTGTTGGAAGAGGAAAAATTCTCTTGATGATCAACAAGCTACGGCCGAACCTATGCTTCTCTTCTAAAGTTGATGTTTTCTTTGAAATCTTGTTTGTTTTTCTTAATATTGGATAATGATGGCCTTCCAAGATGCACATAGTTTTGGAGACAACAAACTCCTTTTATGCTCAATAAGAGATGGCCGAATCCATGCATTATGTTTACGGTTAAAGATTTGTTTTGAACCATGTTTTCATGTGTTACAAAGTTGGGTGATGAAGGCTTCCCAAGTGCATATGGTTTTGGAAAACAAAACCCCTTTGGTACTCAATGAGGGATGGCTGAACCTATTCCTCTCTTAGAGGCTAATATCTTTGTTTAAAACCTTGTTTAAAATGTTTATGAGTCTTGTGTGATGTTGGATCGAAATGAAAGGTCAACCTCTCTCCTAAAACAAGCAAGGCCGAGAGCTACATAATGGATTGGTAATGGAGAAGTTTATTTTTGAAACATGATCCTTTAGGACGAGTTGAGACTTAAGTCTTGAGGTTGTCGTTCCATGCTTGTTTATTCATTTTGTTAGATGTTTGATGAAGCCGACTTGTTAAGGTTTATTACTTAAAGAAATTCGAACATTGAATCGAAACCTCAATGAATATCCTAGATAGAGTTCCACAAGAACTCTAAGGAGAATGAGAGGTAAGGAAACTCTATGCATTGACGGGTGGCATAGTGTTTTTGTTGATCTAAAGCTAAGTCATTCTCCGTTTACTTTCTTGCCTTTAACTTAGTTAGTTGGTAACGTTTTGCGCGTGCTTAGTGAAGGTTGAGTTGCGGAAGTCAAAGAACCTTGAATGAAACATAAAACATCAAATATAAGGTAAGGGTAACTCAGTTCTAGATCGAGTCAATGGTGTTTTACCTATGATTTTGTATTGGAGACTATTTTGTTTGTTTTTTATGAAATTGTTGGTATATGCTTGGATTTGAGAATTGATGATTATGATATGTTGTTGATGATGTTTTATTTTGGAAAATGAATAATTTACGTTGTACTATGAACTGTTGGTTCATGTGTGGGCTGTTACTGAGTTGTGACATGTGCATTTGGAAGGACGATGAGATGGGGAATTGTCCTATGTGATCATGCCTAGTGGATGGGTTTTGGAAGGATGATGAGATGGTAATTTTTCCCATGTGATCATGCCTAAGGTAGAGGAGATGGTAATTTGTCCCATGCGATCTATCTTGAGATCGGTGAGAGGGTAATTTGTCCCCTGCGACCGTTCTCGCCAATTTTGGGAGAAGTTTTGGCCAAGAGTCTTGCATATAGAATTTGAGGAAGTTGAATTGAGTTATTATTGTTGTTGTTGTTGGATATTGCCGTTAATTTATTGTTACTATATGTTGAAAATATTGTTACTGTTGGTTATGCTAAGTTCTCTTCAACATGTTGCGTGCTATTTGATGTTTTTTTTAAGAGTTAACCCTTTCTGTTTGTGTTTGGGCGCTTAACGCTAGAGACAGACAGGGCGAGGATTTCTTTATCCCTTGAAGAGCGTCATGGAATCAGAGTGCGCATTGGAAGCGTGGAAGATTCAGAAAAAGATGAAAAATGTTAAAGAACTTCCGCTATTTTGTGTTTTATTTGGGCTCGTTTGTTGAGCGCTTATTTTTGTAACAATATTCCTTCGTTTCTGCTTCCGCATAGTTATAATTAATATTTTTGGGAATATTATTGATTAAATATTTTTGAGAGACGAAACCTGTTGAGTATGGCTCATTATGGTGACTTCGTCTGGCCAGAGCTCAAGGACTTCATATGGCTAGAATTGAGGAGTTCGTCCCACTGTTGAGTTTGTCCGGCTTGGAGCTGTTGAGTCCATCCGGCTTGAAGTTCTTCTGAAGAGTCCGTCCGCAACTGACACGTAAGAGATCGTCTGCCTGGAGCTGTTGGACCACGTCTGGCTAGAGTAATTACGTGGTCAGTTGAGGACAACTAATGAGCACTCATTCTGTAATATCCGTGTAATCTAGAATCTGATTGCCTGTTAGGATTGCGTTAGGATATAATTAAGACGCTGTCGTTTTAACTATATGTCCTAGTATAAATATGCTGTAACACTAAAACCCTAATGTCCGTTCATCCCGCTCTAAGTTGAATGAAACAGTGCTATAGATATCTATAGCTGCAGACGTAAGCAATTTGGCTGAACTGCGTGAACAAAGATTTCTATGTGCTTTCGATCTATTTCTCTCTCGAGTTACTTTGTGTGATTCAGGTGTTCGAGCCCAACAATTGGTATCAGAGCGACCATGGCTGCTGGCGGAGCTAAGTTCGACGTTGAAAAGTTCAACGGAACAGGAAACTTTGGTTTATGGCAACGCAGAGTCAAGGATTTGTTGGCTCAACAAGGATTGCAAAAGGCGCAGCGAGAGGAGAAACCAACAGCAATGTTAGACATAGATTGGTTGGAGATGCAAGTGAAGGCCGCTAGATTGATCCGTCTTTGTGTTTCTGACGAGGTAATGTTTCATATCGCGGATCTCACGACTCCAAAGGTCGTTTGGGACAAGTTAGAGAGCCAATATCAGTCCCAAACGTTGATGAACAAGCTATTTGCAAAGCAGAGGCTTTACAGTCTGAGGATGCAGGAGGGAAGTGACCTTCAAAGTCACGTTAATCACTATACCACAATAGTTGCAGACTTGCTGCAACTGGGGGTGAAGGTGGATGACGAGGACAAGGCGGTTATTTTGCTGTGCTCGTTACCAAGTTCCTACGAACACTTGGTCACCACTCTTACGTATGGGAAGGACGCTATCACGCTTGATTCCATCACGTCTACCCTTTTGTCTCACTCACAGAGAAAGCAAAAGGCAGAGGAAGGCAGTAGTCAAGGTGAAGGTCTGTTTGCTAAGGGAGAAGGACAAGACCGTGGAAGGAACAAGGGAAAAGCTGCTGGAAAGAAGAAGCGTTCTAAATCCAAGCAGGCTAGGTCGACAGCACAATGTTTCAACTGCAAGAAGGTTGGTCACTGGAAGAGGGATTGCCCTAATCTCTCTAACTCTGCAAACGTAGCTCAGATGAATGATTTCGGCAGTGAAGGGGACATGCTTTGTGTCTCGTCTGCTAAGTGCACAGATGTTTGGATTCTAGACTCTGGGTGCTCTTACCATATGACGCCGCACCGGGAGTGGTTCAGTTCGTTTAAGGCGGGCAAGTTTGGATTTGTCTATTTAGGTGATGACCAGACGTGTGAGATCACTGGAATAGGACAAGTTAAAATTTTCATGGACCATGCTGGCACACGTATACTTGGTAATGTGAGATATGTTCCAGATTTGAGGAAGAATCTAATTTCCTTGGGTACTCTCCAGGAGAATGGTTACTCCTGCCATTCTGATGGTGGGAAGGATACCATGAAGGTGAGCAAGGGTGCACTGACAGTAATGACAGCAAAGCGGACTGTAGGGAATATCTATCGCTTGTTGGGAAGCACCGTGGTAGGTGACGTTGCATCAGTTGAAGCTGACAATGATGAAACGAGGCTTTGGCATATGCGTCTGGGTCACCCCAGTGAAAGGGGGTTAACGACACTTCATAAGAGAAATCTTTTGAAGGGCGTTCGAAGCTGCAAGGTGGAATTTTGCAAGTTTTGCGTGTTGGGCAAACAGTGTTGTGTCCGTTTCGTGACCGGGAAGCATGAAACAAAGGGGATCCTCGACTACGTTCATTCAGATGTCTGGGGGCCTACTAGGGAGGCCTCCATTGGAGGTTCCAGATTGTGGAAAGCAGAGGTGGAAAACCAGACAGGGAGGAAGGTCAAGTATCTGCGGTCATATAATGGGACAGAATTCAAGCAGTTTTGTGAAGAACACGGGATCCATAGGCATTATTCAGTGAAGAAAACACCACAACAGAATGGTGTTTCTGAGAGGATGAATAGATCCCTCATTGAGAAGGCAAGGTGCCTTCGGTTGCAGGCAGGATTGTCAAAGGAATTTTGGGCAGAAGCAATGAGCATGACATGTTATCTTATAAATAGGTCTCCAAGAGCTTCATTGGATGGAAAGGTTGCAGAAGAAGTGTGGACAGGTAAGCCAATTAACCTAGATAATCTGAGGATTTTTGGCTATCCAGCTTACGTGCATATCTCCAGTGATGAGAGGTCCAAATTGGATCCCAAGTCCAGGAAATGTACTTTTCTTGGTTACACCAAGGGTGTGAAGGGGTTCAGATTATGGGACCTAGCTTTGAAAAAGGCAGTTCATAGTAGAGATGTTGTATTTGGTGAACAGTGCACGCTGAGGGAGTCAGATCCAAGGGAAGAGACTACTTCAAAGGCTGAAACTTCCACTGTTGGGAAGATTCAGATTGCTGTCGAGCCAACCAGACGATTGCAACCTCGTTTGGCAGACGATTTCACATCGGACGATGATGAAACGTCTGATACACACAATCCTAGGCAGACGATGCCCAATGTGCAGGCCATTGCAGATTCTGACAGTGAGTCAGAAGACAAACAGTTGATTCAGGTGGAATACAGGATTACATACTCGCACGTGACAGGGAACCTCGTCCAAGAGGACCACCACTCAGATATGGGTTTGAAGACTTAGCTGCTTATGCTCTTCTTACAAGTTCTGGAGATCCGTCTACTTTCCGTGAGGCTATGGGAAGCCAAGACCGTGAGAAGTGGATTGGAGCCATGGTGGAGGAGATGGAGTCCCTGAAAACGAATCAGACATGGGATCTCGTCAAACTTCCGGAAGGGAAGAGGGCAATTGGGTGAAAGTGGGTATTCAAGAAGAAGCCACCAATAAAAGAAAATGAAGGGGAAAGGTTCAAGGCTCGCGTAGTAGCAAAGGGCTATTCACAGCGGAAGGGGATTGATTATGATGAAATTTTCATCGTAGTGGTTAGACACACTTCTATAAGGGCAGTATTGGCTCTGGTAGCATTCCGAGACATGCATTTAGAACAGATGGATGTGAAGGTATGTCGAAAATTCCTTACGCCAGTGCAGTTGGTTGTTTAATGTACGCTATGGTTTGCACTAGACCAGATATGGCACAAGCAGTGAGCCAAGTCTGTAAGTTTATGGCAAGACCAGGGAAACGTCACTGGGAGGCAGTCAAGTGGATACTTAGGTACCTGAAGGGTACAACTGGTCACGGGATAATGTTCAGTAAGGAACAAGGTGATCCAGTAGTTGGTGGATATGTTGATTCCGACTATGCAGGAGACATTGACAACAGACGGTCTACAACAGGGTATGTCTTTACTCTGGTTGGTGGACCCATATGCTGGAGGTCGTCTGTCCGGTCCATAGTGGCAATGTCCACAACTGAAGCTGAGTACATGGCTGTGGCTGAAGCAACAAAAGAAGCACTGTGGCTAACAGGGTTAGTGCAGGATTTTGGTGTTAAGCAAGGTGGAGTTCGTCTGCAGTGCGATAGTCAGAGTGCCATTTTCTTGGCAAACAATCAAGTGTATCATGCGAGGACAAAGCACATTGATGTGAGATTTCACAAGATCAGAGAGTTGCTTGTGTCAGGGCAGATTCGACTTGAGAAGGTTCACACCTCTGAAAACGCAGCAAATATGTTGACCAAACCTGTCACCAACGAGAAGCTCAAGCATTGCTTGGAACTACTGCACATTTCGAAGTGTTAAGCATATGGGAAGCACAATCCTGAAAATCGAGATTATGAGAAGAGGCGGTTTGTTTTCATAGGGGCTTGAAAATTCGCCAAGGTGGAGATTGTTGAGTATGACTCATTATGGTGACTTCGTCTGGCCAGAGCTCAAAAAATTCATATGGCTAGAATTCAGGAGTTCGTCCGGCTGTCGAGTTCGTCCGGCTTGGAGCTGTTGAGTCGGTCCGACTTGGAGTTCTTCTGAAGAGTCAGTCCGCAACTGACACGTAAGAGATCGTCTGCCCGAAGCTGTTGGACCGCGTCTGGCTAGAGTAATTACGTGGTCAGTTGAGGACAGCTAATGAGCACTCATTCTGTAATATCCGTGTAATCTAGAATCTGATTGGCTGTTAGGATTGCGTTAGGATATAATTAAGACGCTGTCGTTTTAACTATATGTCCTAGTATAAATATGCTGTAACACTAAAATCCTAATGTTCGTTCATCCCGCTCTAAGTTGAATGAAACAGTTCTATAGCTATCTATAGCCGCAGACGTAAGAAATTTGGCTGAACTACGTGAACAAAGATTTCTGTGTGCTTTCGATCTCTTTCTCTCTCGAGTTACTCTGTGTGATTCAGGTGTTCGAGCCCAACAAAACCTTTTTCAAAAATTGAGTTGTTTTTCTTAGAGGTTTTAATTTTCGTGTTTTTACTATGTAACCTTCAACCCAAAATTTGGGTGTTACAATAGGTAGCAGACATTGCACTTGGATGATGTAAACGATGATAGTATCGTTAGCAGTACCTGATAAATATCGAAATATTCTCTTTACAGCAGTTAAATGTGCTTCTTGTGGATTTACCTGAAATTTGGGTCTACTAGATGTAAGATAAAGCAGAGATCCAATCATGCCTCTATATTTTGTAGGATCAACTGGCGAGCTTTCATCGTTCTTGTCTAGTATGGTTCCAGGATGCATTGGAGTGCTCATCTCCTTGGACTTGTCCATGTTGTACTTCTTTAAGAGAACTTTCATATATTTTGTCTAATAAATATACATTTTGCCTTGTTCTTGACGAATTTGAAGTTCAAGAAAGAACTTCAGTTCTCCTATCATACTCATCTCAAATTCACTTTGCATGAGGTTAGAAAAATCCTTGCACAATTTTTGGTTAGTAGCACCAAATATAATATCATCTTCTAACCTTCGCTTAAATAGTTTATTGTCTAACGTTCCTCGTGCGAAGCCAATACTCATAAGAAAGGAACTGAGTCTATCATACCATGCTTTAGGTGCTTGTTTAGACCATAGGGTGCTTTTCTGAGTTTGAAGATATGATCTGGCAATGTTGTCTCTTCAAATCCTGGGGGTTGCTTCACATGCACTTCTTCCTCAATGTAGTCATTTAGTAATGCACTTTTGACGACCATTTGATAGTGTAAGACCCTCAATTTTTATTTATTTGTATTTTGGTCCTTTGAGATAGTAATAATTATGTTTTGGTCACTGGACTATTTTATAGTTCACAGTTTAGTCCCTGTTGACCTTATTCGACTATATTGACTTATTCTGTAACAGATTCAGTTATCTTCTATTGATTTGAGTTCGATTTTGGAGATAGAATAATATATCCAAATATTTGGTTGTTGATTGATTATTTTCTGAATATCTTTTATTTAGTTCAGATTTTGTTTTCTGTTTTTTTTTTTCTGTTTTGCTGGAAGATAAGGAGAATTTAAGAAGAGATAATACTATCACTTAGGAGGTTGTTGGGGGTTGCGGCCTCTTCTATTTTTGCAGCCCTTGACCGATTCTGTTTTCTGTTGTGGGCTGTTTAAAACAGATTTTATTTGAGGCTTTGTTGTAAAATAAAACTTGATAGAGATTTTAGCTAAAAAATGGGAGAGAAAAGCTGAAAACAACTTCCCACTATCTTAGTGTTTCGATCAACATATGGAGGCAGAAAGCTGAGTTCTTTTCTATCCTTCTTCAAGTAGCAGTCTTATCATCTTTAGAGAAACCCTAACTCTCAAGAGCTGAAAACCTTCCTGTGTACTGTGGCTGTTGTTGCTGTCGAGTTTCTTATTTCCCTTTGGAGAATCAAAAGTTCTTGCTATTCATGCTGTTGCTATCGAGTGTCTTCTTTCCTTTGGATAATCAAATGTTCCTTCCAATTTTTGCTACTGCTGCTGGAGTTTTTCTTCCTTCCTTGGATGACCAAAGGCGTTTCTCTTTTCTCTTTTTCCATCCAAGAATTAAGGTGAGCCATTCTTGTTCTGAATTCCATCAAGAGTCTAAGGTTGGTTGGACCATGTTTCTAAATTCCTTCTAACCCTTTTCCTTTCCTTTCTCCATCATCAAAGGGTTCCAGCCGTTTTCCGTAGTCACTAAATGATCATCGCTCGAGTTCGGGATGTTCCAGCATTATTCCTTTCCTCTTGATCAGTTTAGACTCAAGGTTGGTCTCTCTCAGTTTTCACATCTGTTGGGTGTTCATAGAAATACTGAGTTGTTATTCCATGTAAAACATTTTTCCTAGAACCCTTGCTCTCTTCTTATTCAAGCAACCTTGTGCATTAGAACCTCTTGTGTTTTTTAGAGAAACCTTTCTTTTCAATTGGATACTTAATGTTTTTTGTCCATGGAAAACATTGATTTCGAAAAGTAGGGTTTTAAAAGGATTTTTTTTGTGAAAATGGTGTTTTTTGGGCGCTATGGCAGGGAGCCAGCGTGTTGGCGCTGGCTTCTCCAGCGCGCACGCGCTAGAAGCCCTTGACCAAGTGGGTCGAGGCAGGGAGCCAGCGCATAGGCGCTGGCTAGCCGGGCGCATATGCGTTGGGAAAGGTAGAGAACCAGCGCATTGGCGTTGGACTCCCGAGCGCATTGGCACTGGGGGATGCTTTTCCCTTGGGCACGGCAAGGTGCCAGTGCATTGGTGCTGGCAATATCAGCACACACGCGCTGGGCCCCTGGTTGGAAAAATTGATGTTCTATTTTAAAAAGCTTTTGAGGTTGATTTCCACCCTTCCAATGGTTGATTAATTGTTATGTATGTGTTATTCTTGCAAGGTTGGAGATCAAATTTATGCGACCCGTTTGAAGGTAAGGGTAACTCAGTGCTAGTAACATTGAGTCTGTAAGACCCTCAATTTTGTGTATTGTATTTTAGTCCCTGTAACTTTGGTGATTATAGTTTGAATCTTTTGAAGTATATTGATTATACTTTGTCTTGAATTATTTAGTAATTTGAGTTAGTATTGGGTTGATATATTAAGTTTTATTTATGAGAAATGTGTGTTTGAGTATGGAATTATGTATTGTTTAAGCCTTGGCTGAAATGGCGGCGTTTTGAAAGGGAAGTTGAAATCGTCGGGTAAAGTTGGCGGACTGTTTCTCCACTGGCGGACTGTTTCTCCGTTGGCAGACTGTTTCTCCGTTGGCAGACTGTTTCTCTGTTGGCGGACTGTTTCTCCACTGACAGACTGTTTATCCATTGGCAGACTGTTTCTCCATTGGCAGACTGTTTCTCCGTTGGCAGATTATTACTTCATTAAGTTGGCAGACTAGGACTTGTTTTGCCTGGTCTGGTCAACCGTTTTTGTTGACTTTAAGAAATAAGTGTCAAATACCTTGGGAATGATAAACTTCCATTTTTATTGACTCTTAAGAAATAAAATGTCAGAATCATTAATGAGCATTAATGACTTGCCGTTTTCTATGACTTAGAATATTTTAATCTTTTCTAAGTCGGTTTCCTCACTCTATAAATACCAAACTCCGTCATTACGTTAATCTTTCATTTTTCCCACACCTTTCTTCTCTTCAAAGTAAGCTGAATCCTTGACATTTTTCTGAAGCATTGTTGTTGGTAAGTTGTTCAGACTCTTACTAATTCTGGAATTTCCATAGTATTTGATTTAGTTCATCTTCTTGGAGTTTAACATGTTCTGTTTCTATTGCGGCTTGTAAACTAATGTTCCAGTTTTAAGAAAGAATAATACTATTTTTGTTTCTGTTTAATAGTACTATTTCATATTTTTCTGTTTATTGTTGTTGTTGCTGTTTCTGTAATATTGGTGTTGTTCGATATTTTTGGCTTGCTACTGTTGCTGATTTAAACTTTCTGCTTCTATTTCAATTATCACAATTGCTGATAATTATGTTTGTTGTATTTGAAAGAGTTAACCCTTTCTGTTTGATGTTTGGGCGCTTAACGCCATAGATATTCAGCACGAGGATTTGCGTGAAGGGTAAATTTGATGCAAGCTTAAGGAGACGTCAGAGACGACTGAAAGATTTGGAAGATCTCGAAGAAATTTTTTATTTCTGCTGTTTCTTTTTTGAAAATGACTTAGCACAATGTTGGTGCAAATTTATTTTTAATTTTGTTATACGTTGTTTAATAAATTATGGGATTATTATATTATATAAATATTGTGTGATGTTTCTTGTTTTAAAAATCTGTGTTGTTTTCAGAGAGGTTTTATGAAATTATTTCCGCGTAATTACTATTGGCCCCTGACCGGAAATTGGGGCGTTACAGATAGAGCTTGATAGAGTGTTGACTTGCAAAAGCTAGCAAATGCGAATAGCATCAATAAGGGCAACATGGGTGAATGTTTTAGTATAGTCTATACCTTCCTGTTGATTATAGCCTTGTGCAACCAATCTTGCCTTGTTTCTTGTTACCTTGCCATCTTCATCTACTTTATTTCTGAAAACCCACTTTGTTCCAATTATCACTTTTCCTTCAGGTTTGGGAACAAGATTCCAGACTTTACTTCTCTCGAATTGGTCTAATTCTTCTTGCATGGAAAATATCCATCCTTTATCTTGTTACGCTTTAGAAACAATCTTTGATTCAATTTCAAATGTCAATGCATAGTTTCCATGATCGCAAAATGATGACCTTGTTCTAATTCGTTCAGAAATGCTACCAATGACTTGATTTGGTGGGTGATCTGTCCTGAATCTCCATTCTCTTGGAAGAGGAATTCCACATGATGTCATTAAATGATCAGACGGTGTGATGTTAGACGATGGCACATCTTTTTCTATAGACGATGGATGGTCGTTAGACGATGCGGATTGCTTAGACGATGGATGACCATTGGACGGTTGAGATTCGTTAGATGATGGTCTTTTTGATTTTCCGTTCAGGTCCAGATTCGAGAGTTCTTCTTCTAGATTGGTTATATCTTCATCTCTACATTGAAAATCATTGAATTTCATATTTATGGATTCTTCTATCATCAAGGTTCTGGAGTTGTAGACTATGTAAGCTTTGGAGTGAGGGGAATATCCAAGAAATATTCCTTTGTCGGATTTTGCATCAAACTTCCTGACATCATCTTTAGAGTTGAGAATGAAACACGGACATCCAAAGGGATGGAAGTAAGATATATCTGGTCTTTTTCCATCCAATACCTCATAGGGTGTCTTCTTTAGAATCAGCCTCACAAGGATTATGTTTTGGATGTAGCAGGCAATGTGAGTCGCTTCAGCCCAAAAATATTTTGGAAGGGATGTTTCGTTCAGCATCATTCTGGCCATCTCTTGGAGTGATCTATTCTTTCGTTCAGCTACACTATTTTATTGAGGAGTTCTTGGAGCTGAGAATTGTTGATTGATGCCATTTTCTTCACAGAAGCTTCCAAAATTTTCATTTATGAATTCTCCACCTCAATCACTTCTTATAGCAGCTATGCAGTAGCCTTTTTCATTTTAGACTTTCTTGCAGAATGTTGTGAAAGCTTTCAACGTATCATCTTTGTGACTTAGGAAATAAACCCAAGTAAATCTTGTGTAATCGTCCACAATGACAAAACCGTACCGTTTTCCAGAACAACTAGTCGTTCAAGTTGGTCCAAACAGGTCTATATGTAGAATCTCTAGAGGTCTACTTGTACTCACAATGTTCTTTGAATGAAAATAACTTTTTAATTGTTTTCCTTGAAGACATGAAGAGCATTTGATATCAGACTTGAAAGATAGTTTTGGCAGACCACATACTAAGTCATGTTTGACTATCTTCGTAATGGTCTTTAAGGATGCATGCCCTAGATTCCTTTTCCAAATCCATTTATCATCCTCTAATGACACAAGACATGTTAAACTTTGACTTGCAAGGCTCTCCAAGTTAGTCTTATAAAGATTCCCTTGTCTCTGTGCCTCAAAAATGACTTTGTCATTATCACCAGTGACGCTACACTTCACTTTGCTAAAGGAAACAGTCATCCCACAATCACATAGTTGACTTATGCTAAGTAGGTTATGTTTTAATCCTTCAACTAACAAAACCTTGTTTATCACAGGAAGGGGAGCCTTACCAACGTCTCCTTTGTGAAGAAGGTCTTGCTCCTGACCCTGGCTGTGGTTTTGATGACGACAAACTCATCAACAAAAAGAAGAAAAGAAGACTTCAAAGAAACAAGCACTTCAAGTACATCAATAGTCTAGAAGTCTTAGTATTAGGTGAGTTATGCTTCCAAAGGTCTATTAAAGCATAAAGGCTCTTAAAACACCTAATCTAATCAAGCTAAGTGTTTTCATAACTTAAAAAGAAGTAGAAAACCTTAAGCCAGTCTCAAAGAATCAAGTTTCTGGAAAATGGGCTTCTGTGTAATCGATTGCAGCTTTCTAGTAATCGATTACACCTAGGCAAGTAATCGATTACTCATGGCTTGTAATCGATTACATGTTTGAAATTCAAATTCAAACTGAAACGGTCACTTGTGTAATCGATTACACTAAGTATGGTAATCGATTACCAGAACGAAAAAGTGCATCTTTTCATGAACCATTGTGTCCCAAACCTTTTGAAAAGGGTTGTGATGGTTCAAGGACGTTTCCCTTGCCTATATAAAGACCATTTGAGTCCAGAATACACAACATACACAACATACACAAGAGACAACACATTACACATGAGAAAATCACATTAGGCCAAAACTTTGTCAAAATTAGTTCATCTTTTAGAACTAAAACCTTTTGGAGCCTAAATTCTGAGTTCATGATCTTCATGTCAATAAGAACACTTTAGTGGTTCATATCTTGAAGAACTCAGAATTGTATTATGATTAAAAGCCTTAAAGCATAATTTCTCATGATCAATCCTATTGTATGTTAAAGGATTGATACAGCCAATTGTAATATCTTCTTCATCTCTTTCTGTAAGATTGAGTTTTTCACCGTGGTATTCGGTGAAGGGTTGTTGTCACTGAAAGTGGTTTTACTTTAAGGGTTTCGATTGAAGACAAGTTTGTCTTCAAGGTCTGAGGGTGGTTTGCCTTCAGGAACTGAAAGCGGTTTGCTTTCAGGGGTTGTTGAAAGTGGTTTGCTTTCACAGGATATTGGTAGAAATTCTTGGGGTCCTTGGGTTAGGAACTTGTAAGAGATTTTTATCAATAGTGGAAAAATCCTCAAGGGGTTTTCTTGAGGGACTGGACGTAGCCTTCGGTGGATTGAAGGTGAACCAGGATAAACTCTTGTGTGTGATTTCCTTTATCCTTCATATTTACTTTCAAGTATCGATCAATTCCGCTGCAATCATAACGATCATTTCGTGATCATCATAAACTTTAAAGTAACAATTTCAATAAGGAGAAAATTGGGGCAACACTGATTCACCCCCCCCCCCCTCTCAGGTTGCTATCTGCACTAACATCCTTCACCTAAGATGAACCCTTTTTTATCGCCTCCAAAGGTGACTGTTCCTCCATCTTCTTTAGTGCGGATCTTTGGGAGCATGGACCTTCTTCCGGTCATGTGTGGCGAGCATCCACTATCCAGGTACCATTGTTGGTGTTTGCTTTGAACTATTAAACAAATCTGCAACAGGAACAATCATGGTCTTTGGTACCCAAATACTCTTGGGTCCTGATTGGTTAGTGTAAATTTTGGGAGGGACCTTCTTGATATAAGGAGTCCTCTCAGTTGTCTGTTTGAGTCTATGTTTTACCATAGACATCACAGGTCTAGACGATATGGTGGCAGACAATACAAATTTAATATCAGACGTTACAGTATTAGACGGTGCATCACTATCATATCCTATACCACTTCTATCATACATCTATCTGTTGTTTCCACAAAGTTATACTAAATTATCATGACTATTTGTAAAAGATGATATACCTTGAATTAAAACATTAATTCTCTTTTTAAGAGCAGTAACTTCCTCAAAAGTGTTATGTTCTTTCAAAACTTTGTTTTCCTCAACTAATAAAGCATTTTCACATTTGGAGTTTTCTAGCTCTTTTTGGTTTTGTGAAAAAAAAATTCTTTATATTTTTATATTTTGAAGATAAAGCATGGGAATAGTCAAGTAATTCATAACATTCATCTTCAAGATTTTCAGATGTTACTGTTTAAAGGATTTTAGCTATATTCAAAAACTGTTCACCAAACACATTTATAAATTATTACTTAACTACTATTAAAATCTCTTTCAAGATTCAATTGTAGTATAGAAACGGGTATTGTCGAATCCACAGAGAATTGTTGTACAAATGTCGTTCTTTAACATAATTAACTAAACAATGGATAGAATGAAAGATTGTTTGAAGTAGTTTTTAATCAAAACTACAAACAAATAACAAATTGGAGTTTGAGCAGTTAAAAAAACTGTTGAGATTAGTTTTCACTGATTGACCTTAATGTATTCTCTAAATTCAATTATAAATCTTATCCTATGTTGGTTTCATCACATCAGTTCTTATCTTACTACCCAGTCCCCCTGCGTAAAAGATTTTCAACACAACTAAATTAACCCTCAATCCCTTGATCTATTAATAAAGCAAGGAGAATTAGACGTGGATGTTTAAATGGACTAATGATCTAACTCCATTCCTAGGCCTTAGAGTCATTAGATGATTTTACCCAATTCAGATTTAAATAGTCAGTTCCCACCATCCTATCAAATCTATAATCATGTTCTAGGTGATCAATCCGAAAAAAGCATTAGACAAACAGTAAATCATTGAAACCTTTCATAGAAACATTGATCTATATATGAAATATCAGTATAAATACATCAGAGAGGTCAAAAGATTACAACTAATCTCAACAAGAGAGGTTTAGTTATCCATTATCATGGATACTACAAGCTTACTAGAAGAAATATGGAAGATTGGAAGCTTGGCGACGTTGGTGACGTGTTCCCACTTGATGGTGACGTACCGGTGCTCAAGAACCTCCCTTTGTCTCTCATTGCTTGCTTCCTCTCTCTTGAATCCTCTCCTAACTCAAGCTCTCCTTCAAAATCTCTAATTCGGAGTTCTGAAAGTATGGAAGAAGTGTTGAAGAAGTCTGGACGAATATGCTTAAATGGATGTTCTGCTTTGCTTTAGTCGTTGAGTGACTTGAACAGGTCGTTGAGCGACCTGTTTCATCACTTCTGGGTTTCCTAAACCGACTTGGTCGCTGAGCGGTCCACTTGAGGCGCTAAGCGACCAGAGAGGGTGCTCTGGTCGCTGAGCGGTTGTCTTGAGGCGCTGAGCAGCCAAAGAGGGTGTTCTGGTCGCTGGGCGGATGGCTTGAGGCCCTAAGCAGCCACTGAGTGTTCTCTGGTCTGAGTGGTTGTCCTGGGTCACTAAGCGACCAGAAACTTGTTTTCTTTGCCCAGTTCTTTCTGCCTTTATGAAAAACCCATCCAAAACTTCATTCCTACATAAAAAATGGGCATAAAACACAATAAAATTCAATACAGACCCATTCTTGGTAGACTTCTGAATATATACAAATTTAGAGGAGTTTTAACACAGAATATTCATTAAACGATAAAGATATGTGTTAATAAAAGGCTATAAAACTATGCATATTTGACACTTATCTGTTACCTGATCCTCCTGGTTGTCTGATTCATCAATGGATGCCATGTGTATGACACTCGGTTTTGATATTTATGTTTTTGTCCATGGACTATTTTTATAGTTCATGATTTGGTCCTTGTTAGCCATTGATGAGTGGATATTATATGATGTTTTTAGGTTGTTTTTAGTCTTTTTATTTTATTATTTTTGAGTCACATATAGGTTTTTTATTATTTTTATGTAGATTTTATATTTATTTTGCATTTTGCATATAGATTAGATTTTATTTGTCTTTCTAACTTTGTTAGTACAGATAGCAACCTGAGAGGGGGGGTGAATCAGAGTTGCCCCGATTTTCGCGTAGTAGTACCAAACGACTTTCAGCGCAATTAGAGTTGTAACGTAAGAACGTTGTTGCAGCGGAATGTTGTAATTGCTTGAAAGTAAAAGATGAAGGACGAAGGAAATGACACGGAGAGTTTTATCCTGGTTCACCTTCAATCCACCGAAGGCTACGTCCAGTCCCTCAAAGAAACCCCTTGAGGATTTTTCCACTATTGATAAAAATTACTTACAAGTTCCTAACCCAAGGACCCCAAGAATTCCTACCAATATCCTGTGAAAGTAAACCACTTTCAACAGCCCCTGAAAGCAAACCGCTTTCAGTTCCTGAAGGCAAACCACCCTCAGACCTTGAAGACTAACCCGCCTTCAATCGAACAACCCTTCACCGAATACCACGGTGAAGTTAGAATCCCTCAGAAAGATTACCACTTTCTGAAGAACCACTCCACTGAATTCCACAGTGAAGATTTCCCATGATCGAGTACTCTTAACGAATGCTTGCACCAAGGACCCTAAGATATCTTATCAATCTTCCTGAAGCAACCCACTTCTGATTGATCAAGTATTCTTAACGAATGCTTGTGCCAAGGATCCTAAGAGAACCCATCATGCCTCAGAAAGCAAACCACTTTCTGATGACACCGTATTACCACGGTGGACTTTGAATCAAACTTGATTCAAAGGGCCTTTTTACAACCACCAAAAACTATGGTGAATGAATCAACATGATTCAAATAGAAGAAGAAGAACATGCCTTTTCTATGCATGATTCAATCCTTTAGACAAGAAGGATTGATCTTAGTTTGTATGCTCCAGGCCATTACAATGAAGGCTCTTCCATTCTGAGTTTCTCAAATGTTGAACATCATGAGTGTTCTTATGAAAATGAGAGAACCGAAACTCAGAATGATGACTTTAATGAATATGAAAGTTATGGACCAAGTCATTGATGTTTCTGAGTGTCTAAGGACTTTATATAGGCACTAGAGGTCGTCCATGAACCAACACAACCTTTCCCAACCGGTTTGAGACACAATGGTTCATGAAAAACACATCTGTCGACCTGGTAATCGATTACAGCAGTTAGTGTAATCGATTACATCATGCCGTTGAAGTTTGAATTTGAATTTCAAACTTGGTAATCGATTACACACTTGTGGTAATCGATTACACACTTGTGGTAATCGATTACACACTTCCTGTAATCGATTACACACATCTGTAATCGATTACAGACAGTCCAGAACTCAGTTTTTGACTGTTTAAAACCTAATTGAGTGTTCCTACCAAGTTTTACTTGTGAGAACATATCGTACTCAATTAGTTGATCTTTCATGAGCCTTCTAATGCAATTAAACCTTAATAAAGCATAGCACACTAAGTTGACAAGACTTACTAAATGCAGGAATCCTTATGTTTGATCTTTGACGTTCCGAGCCGGTTCTTGAAGTCTTTCTCTTGTTGAAGTCTTCTTTTCTTTTCTGAAGTCTTCTTGAAGTGTTTCTTTTTGTTCCTTTCTTTCTTGAAGATTTCTTGAAGTCTTCTTTTTGTGATGTGTTTGTCTTCATCAAAACCTCAGTCGAGTCCAAGGTCGAGACTTGATTTACAAACTTTATTTTATATTTTTAGGAATATTTATAGCTATTTTATATTTTTAGGAAATGCTGGTATAGTTATCATTTTTGTCCAGGGACCGATTTGTAAAGTTTCTGGAAATCAGGGATCAAAATGTGAAAGTTCAAGAGTGGAGGATTAAAAGTGAAGATTGGAAGAATTAAAGGGCCAGAATTGAAGTGCTAGTAAAGAGAGAGCTAAAAGAGAAAAAGAAGAATATGAAGCAACTCTCTTCAATTTAGCACATGGAAAATAAGCTTGAAGAATTGATGGTAGTGGAGGAGAAGTTTCAGAAATGAATAAGGGCTGAGTAGTGGCCATTGAAGGCATTCAAAACCCACTACCATGAAGAAGGGAAAAGCTTGAAGATGAAGCAGCAGCGACCCAGCGCTCAAGCGTTGGGATCCCAACGCGCAAGCGTTGGGATCCCAACGCGCAAGCGTTGGGACTCTGACTAGGAGATGAGTCAGATTTCCACCCAGCGCTCAAGCGCTGGGGCTCGGACTGATAGTGGAATTTTAATGCATCCCAACGCCCAAGCGTTGGGAATGCCAGCGCTCAAGCGCTGGAGGGTGAATTTTTACTATAAATAGGGGCCTTTTCTTCACTTGTAAGACACACCTATTCAGAATACAACAAGTATTCTTCTTTCCTCCTTAAGATCATTGTTCCTAGGAATTGTGGGAAGCCAAACTTGAGCTCCTATCCAGGGTAATTCAATGATTCTTTTAGCCATGCTTGGCTAACTTCTTCTTTAAGTTTTTGGGTTGTTTTAGTTTATAATTCATGTTCTAGTCTTTTTCTACATTTCTGAATAATATTTCCTTTCATGTTTTATTTCTTTGTTCTTCATTCATCTTTATGCGCAAAAGATATCTTGCTTTCTACTTATGTCATAAGGCCATTTGGTAAGTAGTAAGGGAAATAGGAAATAAAAAAGGTTATAAGTATATATCTCTTAAGGCAATTAGGATAGACGTAACTTTGTGCTGGCCCGAATTCGTTCTTCATCTTCTTTTCTGGTTAACTAGATACCAAGGCTATGGATTTAGTAATTAGGAAGAAAGTTCTACATTTCTTAAGGCAATTAGGATGTAGAAATTCTAGGCTATAGCACCATGAATTTGGATTTAAAATTCAGAAATTAAGTAGGAGATTTCTAGCATGTTTTATAGACTATGTAAACCAACCCAAGAGCTTAAATTCTTATCATCTTTATTTCTTATCATTTTATGCTATTATTTTCATCTTGTTCTAAACCAACATCAAACACATCTTTTAATTTTTCTGCACAAGTACTAAATATTATATTAATAAGAACACCTATCCCTTGGGTTCGATCTTTTTACAACGCGATAGTCAATCGTGCACTTGCGATTTGGGTATCAGCCATTGTTTGGTTTTGTTGAATTTTTCTGAAACAGATTTTGTTTTTGATATCTTTCTTGAGATTGAGTTGAGGATGAAATAATATCTTCAAATATTTGGTTTTTAAATTTGGCTGTTAATTGATTAATTTCTGAATATCTTTTATTAGAGCAGATTTTACTTTATGTGTTTCTATTTTCCTTATTTAATACAAAAATAAAGGAAATGAGAAGAAGATAAAACCTTTGATTTTGGGAAGATACTTTCTGAATATATTTGTTATGGAATAATAATTATTAAGTGATCATTATTCAGAATATCCATAATTGGGGGCAGATTCATTACTGTTATCTTAGAGATATTAAGGAGAAAAATCTGTAACAACTTTCCCCCTTCTTCTCATAGGGTTTGGGCGTACAACCCACCCTTTTTTGCAGCAATGTTGCTTGCTTTCTTATTTAGTTTGGCTTTTAAAATCAGAAATTATTTTAGGGTTCGTTGTAACATAAAACTTTATAAAGATTTTAGCTAAAAGATAAGAGAGGAAAAAACTGAAAACAACCTCCTATCTTCATGTGTTGGTTGACCAACTTTAAGAGAGTAATAGGGTTGAGTTTTTTTTCATCTTATTTTTTTTCAAGCAACAACTCTTAGATATCAAAAGTGCAAACCACCCCTTTACTTTGATACCGCTTCTTCTTCTTTGGGAGATCAAAACCTTCTTCCTTTCCTTTCCTTTCCAAGGGTTCAAAATGAGCGAATCCGGTAGGTTGTTGTGTCCTTCCAATTCTTAATTCATGTTGAAATTAGGGTTAAAACCTCGGCTCAGAAGCATTTCTAATTCTGTTTTCTCTTTTCCTTCATTCTCCTTCCAAGGGCTTTACCATAGAGTTTTTCCTTCCTCCGGCGTTGGACGATTCCTTCTTGAAGTTCTCGACGTGAAAGTGTTTTTACCGTTGCTCCTTGATCGAGCAAGACACAAGGTAGGTTTTCTTTCGTTTTCTCGATCGTCTGGGCTGTTTTTATTGTCAAAACCTTCTTGTTTTAAGAGATTCTTCCTTAAGAAAAATGTTTATGCAACCTTAAACCTTTGAAAATCTATGTCTTTGGTTTTTGGAAAACCTTCTTATTCAATGGGAATCTATGTTTGTTTTGGTTGGGAAGCCTTGTTTATGAAAATTAATGATTAAAACCTTTTCCTAAGCTTTTCTGTGAAAACTGAAAATTTCGGACTTTTTGGACTGAGAGCCAGCGCATGGGCGCTGGCCAGGCGCTGGGATTCTACACTGGGCGTGCTGCCAGACAGGGAGTTAAGGCATGAGCACTGGCATCCCAACGCATGGGCACTGGGCCCCTGTCAGCCCAGTTTGTTGTTTTGTTTTAAATCGTTTTAGATCCTTTTAAGGTTAGTTTCCATCCTTCCAATGATTGATTGAGTGTATGTGTTTAGCATGTCAGGTTGAATTGGAAGCTTATACGAGATGTTCGACGGTAAGGGTAACTCATGTCCTAGAGAGTCTTGAGTCATGCATGTTTGTATGTTGTGTGCTTTCTCTTTTGAATGTTGGATATATCTTGTGAAAATTGTGGATTGATGGGTTATGATTATCTTCTGAACTTTGCTAAAACATGAGGGAATGATTTAGTGGGTTAACGAGATTGAAATTGGTGAGGTGATTATAACATGATGATGATGATGATTTGTCATAGCATATGCATTATATGGGATTTTGGGTTGAGGTGACGAGAATTTGTCCCGTGTGGGGGATGAGATGAGTTTAATCCCAAGTGAATATGCCCTGAGACTGGTGGTAGTAGGATGGGTTAAATGTAACGCCCCATTTTTGGGTTGAGGGTCACATAGTAATTACGCGGAAATGAAAACCTCTCAGAAAACAACTCAATTTTCAAAAGGATTTCGTCTCTCAAAAATACTTATTATTAATACAAGTAATAATTTCCCATAAATAATAATTATTACGAGGAAGCGAAAATGAGGAAATATTACTACAAAGGTAAATGCTCAACAACGAGCTTAAAGGAATAAAATAGACAACGGAAGTCCTTAAGCATCAAACATCTTCTTCCGAAATCTCTCACGCATCGATTGCGCACTCTGATCCCATAAAGTTCTTCAAGAGAAATGATCATCATGAAACTTCTTTTTGGAATTTCAGGCATTTAGCGCCCAACCACAAACAGAAAGGTTTAACTCTTAAGAACAAACAACAAATAACAAGTAACATGTTGAAGAGAAATTGAACTAGCATAAACAACAGCAACAATAATCACAAAATACAGTACTACAACACAATAACATCCTACCAAACAGTAAAACACATCTCCAATATCAACATAGTTTATGCTTGTTAGTTCCTCAAGTCTACATGCTCATCTATAGCCAAAAACATCGTTCCAATAAGAACCGGACAATCACGTGGCAATTACTGTCCACCCCAATCCCCAGCAATGGCGCCAAAAACTTAATAGCCAAACCGCAAGTGTACGGTTGATTATCGTGTAATACAAAAGATATCGATCCCACAGGGATAGGTGTCCTATTATTAACTTGTTTAGAGCTTAAGCAGAAAAATAAAAAGATGTATTTTGGATTTGGTTTGAAGAACAAGAGCATGAAAAAGCATAAATAAAATGGATAAAAGATGATGATGAGATTTAAGCACTTAGGTTGAATTACATAGTGTTTACATATCATAAATAAACGCTTGAGCGCTGGGTGCACTTTCCTACTTAGATCCTAGTCAGAGTCCCAACGCTTGAGCGTTGGGCTTCCAACGCTTGAGCGTTGGGTCGCCTGCTGGTTCATCTTCAAACTTTGCTCTTCTTCATGGTAGTGGGTTTTCAATGCCTTCAATGGCCTCCACTCAGCCCCTCTTTACTTCTGAAACCTCCTTCCCACTACCATCAATCCTTCAACCTTATTTTCCATGTGCTAAATTAGAGAGTGTTGGTATATTCTTCTTTTTCACTTTTGGTCCTCTCTTTGCTAGCACTTCAATTCTGGTCCTTTAACTCCTTGAAACTTCACTTTTCATCCTCCACTCTTGAACTTTTACACTTTAGTCCTTCCTTTCCTGAAACTAACAAATTGGTCCTTGGACAAAAATGATAATTATACCAACTTTTCTAAAAATATAAAAATAACTATAAAAATTCCTAAAAATATAAAATAAAGTTTATAAACCAAATAAAAGCTAATCTATATGCAACCACAATGAACTTCCTCAGATGGTACTATGGGGTAAAGCCATAGTTCCTCATGGGCGTTTCCCATTCATGCTGCTTCAAGCTTCCTCCTTCAAATCAAACGAGTATTCCAAATTCCTCGTGATAGCTGAAGGTAGTGTAGCACTCTCGTAGAGGTGGCGTCTTCATATCTAGAGCGCAGACTCCACTGCGGCTAATTCCAACTGATATCTTTGACAACCCTGCTTTGGCGTCTTTAACCATTTCCAAACAGGCACCACCACTCTGAGGTCGTGCTTCAGAACACGGCCTATCCTTTGGTATACGTATCGACATCGACTACATATTTTTCTCCCTGTTATGGCAACTAGTGCTAACGTAGCTGTCCACTGTTTCTCCATTCGTCGATAACCGGACTCATCCTTCTTGGTCCTTGCAAAAGGTTGGTCCTTCTTAGTGAGTCGCATTCGTGGTCCCACTAGCTTCGAGAATCCTTCGGTGGAGCATTGATAGTAAGCATCCAAAACCGAAGCAACTCTTCGTCTCAATCGCTGTCTTAAGTCGTTCCCATTGTGAATAAGGTCTTGCTCCTGACCCTGGCTGTGGTTTTGATGACGACAAACTCATCAACAAAAAGAAGAAAAGAAGACTTCAAGGAATCAAGCACTCAAGTCCATCAGTAGTCTAGAAGTCTTAGTATTAGGTGAGTTATGCTTCCAAAGGTTTATTAAAGCATAAAGGCTCTCAAAACACCTAATCTAATCAAGCTAAGTGTTTTCATAACTTAAAAGAAGTAGAAAACCTTAAGCAAGTCTCAAAGAATAAGTTTCTGGAAAATGGGCTTCTGTGTAATCGATTACACCATTATGGTAATCGATTACACCAAGGAAAGTAATCGATTACTCCAGTCTTGTAATCGATTACATGTTTGAAATTCAAATTCAAAATGAAACGGTCACTTGTGTAATCCATTACACTAAGTATGGTAATCGATTACCAGAACGAAAAAGTGCATCTTTTCATGAACCATTGTGTCCCAAACCTTTTGAAAAGGGTTGTGATGGTTCAAGGACGTTTCCTTTGCCTATATAAAGACCATTTGAGTCCAGAAAACACAACAACAACATAGAACACACAACACACACGAAATATACACATTTCACATGAGAAAAACACATTAGGCCAAAGCTCTTTCAAAATTGGTTCATCTTTTAGAACTTAAATCTTTTGGAGCCTAAATTCTGAGTTCATGATCTTCATGTTTACAAGAACACACTAGTTGTTCATATCTTGAAGAACTCAGAATTGTATTATGCTTAAAAGCCTTAAAGCATAATTTCTCATGTTCAATCCAATTGTGTGTTAAAGGATTGAAACAGCCAAGTGTAATATCTTCTTCATCTCTTTCTGTAAGATTGAGTTTTTCACCGTGGTATTCGGTGAAGGGTTGTTGTCACTGAAAGTGGTTTGCTTTCAGGGTTTCGATTGAAGACAGGTTTGTCTTCAAGGTCTGAGGGTGGTTTGCCTTCAGGAACTGAAAGCGGTTTGCTTTCAGGGGCTGTTGAAAGCGGTTTGCTTTCACAGGATATTGGTAGAAGTTCTTGGGGTCCTTGGGTTAGGAACTTGTAAGAAATTCTTATCAATAGTGGAAAAATCCTCAAGGGGTTTTCTTGAGGGACTGGACGTAGTCTTCGGTGGATTGAAGGCGAACCAGGATAAATCTTGTGTGTGATTCTCTTTATCCTTCACATTTACTTTCAAGTATCGTTCATATCCGCTGCAATCTCTAAGATCAACTCGTGATCATCATAAACTTGAAAGTATCGATTTCAATAAGGCGAAAATTGGGGCAACACTGATTCACCCCCCCTCTCAGGTTTCTATCTGTTCTAACACCCATGATAACCCTCATTCCACTTGGCCTGGTCGACTGTGATTCCTTCCCTCGAAATCACATGTCAAAAAGGTTTTACTCCTTCGAGTCGAACTTGGACATGAAGGACTGGTATACCGCTTTTTCTCCGTAACACGTGCGGTACTGGTCAGAGGTAATCTCTCTTGTTCTTCAAAAATCTTGGCGTATGCAAGTATTTCATCAATAATTGCGGCTACGAATGGTCTAAGAGTGGCTGAGCTTTCCCCGTCCTCGTATCTTACAAAGACGACTGGTGCATTGGTCACACAAAGGCACTGCAAGACACTCATTCTGTTCGTAACGAGTTCTAGAAATGGTCTTGGGG
Source organism: Acmispon strigosus (assembly GCA_030819835.1). Taxonomy (NCBI): domain Eukaryota; kingdom Viridiplantae; phylum Streptophyta; class Magnoliopsida; order Fabales; family Fabaceae; genus Acmispon; species Acmispon strigosus. The sequence continues at coordinate 12,110,599 of JAUAMA010000004.1, read as the reverse complement.
ACATCCTATTCCTCAATCTGATTTTGACGATGTAGTGGTCCTGGTCGATCTTAGGGAACCACACTTCTTCTCAAGCCGGTTCACCACATCATCGGTCCTTAGTAAGAATATTAGTCTCTTACTATTGTTCCACTCGGTTGTCGTCAATCCATACAGGGTCGAGACCTCCTGTCCTTCTCCCTTAATAGCAACGCTGGCGCTTTCCCAAAGTGGAAAAAACTTTACCCTTGCACGACCACTCCGAGTTGATTCCATGGGTCTATTACTTGTACTCGGTGGACGGTGCAGGTGAAATCCGTAAGTTGCATCTGAGTTGGGGTCTTGTGTTGTGTTGCACGATTTACATCTTCATTTCCCTTCTCTCTTCAATGCTGACCGATAGAAGAACTCTGTCGTAGTCTTTTCTTCTAGCGGTTCCCACGAGGTTCTCTGTAAAGCATTCAGAGATGCTCTGTTCTATCCTACATAGACTATCCAGTTCCACATGGTTCTGAGATAAGCGGCTCATTCAGAGTTTGTAGGGGGATATATATATATACATATATATATATATACATATATATATATATATATATATATTCATTTTAATAACAGACAAGAGAAGAAGTTCTTCTCACAATCATCATCATACAAACACGCAACAGTTTAACAATCAAAACAACAACAACAGAAACGACTTCCAAATAAATGGTAGTGAAAGATCATGCAATATCTAGCGGTCCTCACCATTCGTCGAATGGGTGAATGCACCGCTCCCTTACTTAGAAAAGAAAGGTAATGAGTTATCTAGCACCTCGCATCATTCTCAGTCTTATTCATGTGTTCCTTGTCAGGGATGTGCGTAGGGATTGAAACAAAGTTCTTAAGTACACGTCGTCATAGTCGAGTCTTACAACTTACTGTGACAACTGCTAAGGCAAAATCAAAGTGTCAATAACATCACCATCCCTCGCGGTGGAAGAGTTCGTTGCACTACGATTGAATCAAATATTAAAGAGGTCCCCTGAAGCTGGGTAGGGTCCCTTCGTGACACTCATTGAGGCTCCGCCTTGGGTGTTTGGCATTTCCTGGTAAGGTGTCCGGTCATCAGGAAACGATAACACTTCTTCCTTTTCTCCTCACAAGTCCTAGCTTAATGTCTGGTCTTTCCGCATTTGTAGCAAACCACTCATTCCTTGGTGGTTGGAATTGCTTGGCCTCTCCAGGGTGCAGCTTTTGGCTGGTATGGTCCTGGGGCTTGACCTATTCCATGCGGCTGCTGATATGGTTTCTTCTTATGCTTCTTTTTTTCCCTCGAACTCTTTCGATTATGTGTCCCTAGCGGAGATAGTTTACCTCTTCCCCTCGTTCCTCATGGCTTCAATTTCTCTACACTTCTCCACAAGTGGCTGGTACTGGAAAATAGCCAAGGGCCTCACTAACTTCTCGATCTCGTATCGAAGTCCCCTTCATAAACCTTGAACATAGGTAGGGTTCGTCCATTTTCCTAGCGAAGAATCGAAAGTGTCTAGCAAGTGATTCTAGCCTCGCAGCATAATCGTCCATAGACATGTTTCCCTGGTACAACTCCAAGAATCAGGACTGCATCTCTTCATGAGTGCTAGGCGGGTAGTACTTCTCCAAAGAGGCGTCCTGGAAAGTGTTCCACGTGACAACTACCTGGTTGGCCTCCATGACTTGTCTGGCTCCCTTCCACAAGTACTCTGCATTGCCTTGCAGTAGATAAGAAGAATAATCCAACTTGGATCCTTCCGGAGTGTTCAGAATTCCAAAGATCTTCTCAACTTGCTGAACCCAAAGATCCGCTTCCTCCGGGCCAACTTCCCCTAAGAACCTTGGCGGGTCATGTCGTCGAAAGGCGTTGAGTGCTCGAGTTCGAGTAAGAGCCTCTTCTCTTTGCTCCTGGCATGCGAGGCGCACATCCTCCACTACCTGTCGCTGAGCAGAGGTAGATTCTCGTGCTTCAGCCGTAGCAGCCTGCTGAGCAACCACGTGAGTCAAATTGGTCATTGCTTGAGCCATCTTGTTCAGGTTGGCCCGCATTCCCTCTTCTGGGCCTGATGGTGAAGACATCTCATTCCTGAAACACACAAACATTCATCTAGACGAGGAATGGCTAGATTCCAAGGCGTCTTGCCCTTTTATTAGAGTTAAATAACATGCCTTAAGATAATTCACACAACATAGGATCAAATATTAGTTATGCAGAACTAACTATTACATGATAGTAACCAAGTACGTAAGAAGGTTTTCCGCTCAAGGGATAAACCTAAGGGAGTCTACAAGTTCGGATACTTCAGGATCTCATCATGCTTGGAGCAGCCATAAGGTTGATCAGACCTTACGTACCTACTCCCTAGAAATCAAAGCTGAAACGTCCTAATTGCAAACACAAGCAGCGAGCAACTTAGCATAGAAAAACCTGTTGCCCGACAGCTCTGGTTTTCTCAACCGGAGCTCTGATACCACAATGTAACACCCCGATTTTCAGGGTGTTACTGTAGCAAATCAACAATAAATAAATATGCAAAATACTTTTTCAAACCTGTAGAGAAGAGGGTATATATTTTTTTTTTGAAATCATTTTCCTTTTCGAAATATGCCATGATGAGATGCATTAATGATATAAATACCCTGATTCGTAAATAGCCACACATGTGGCATAAAGTGTCTGGCCAGCAGCTTAGAAATAATTACAAATGGTTTTCTTGAATTCAAAAGACTTTGCTGCCAGTTGTAGTAAAATAAAACTAAGACTCCCTACACGGATACTTAGTCATACATCACAATCAGAACATCCGCAACAAGTCGCCCTGCTGATAAGCATCCATCTTCTATCTAGTTCTCCCTTGACTTAGAATCCACTTGCACCTTCTGGCTAAGGGTTGTCCGACTGGCAACGAATCAAGCAAGGGTCAACTTCAACAGAAAGAAGGTCTTGCTCCTGACTCTGGCTGAAGTTTTGATGATGACAACACACGTTACAAAAAGAAGAAAAAGAAAGAAGACTTCAAGAACCAGCTCAAAACGTCAAGATCATCTATTAAGGTTCTAGCCACGAGTAAGTCTTGTTAACTTAGTGTGCTATGCTTTATTAAGGTTATATTGCATTTGAAGGCTCATGAGTAATCAACTAATTAAGTACAACTTTTTTTTCAAAGGCTAAAATTAAGTAGAAACACTTAATTAGAGATTAAACATCAAAGAAACCAAGTTTCAGACTTGCAATAATAGATTACCAGATTTCAGTAATCTATTACCTGTCAGTCTGACATAGCGTAATCGATTACCAGTTTTCAGTAATCGATTACCAGGAAGTCAGTAATCGATTACCAGATTTCAGTAATCAATTACCTGTTAGAAAATGGTACTCAGATCATAACGGCAATAGCGTAATCGATTACCAAAATGCTGTAATCGATTACCAAGTCGACAGATGTGTTGTTTCATGAACCAATGTGTCTCAAAACGTTTGGGAAGCCTTGTGATGGTTCATGGATGACCTCTAGTGCCTATATATACTTGATTGATGTTCAGAAACGTGCAATGACTTGGATAACAACTTTCATATTCATTAAAGTCATCATTCTGAGTTTCTGCTCTCTCATTTTCATAAGAACACTCATGTTATTCAACTTTTGAGAAACTCAGAATAAATGAGCCTTCATTGTAATTGCCTGGAGCATACAAATTAAGATCAATCCAACTAGTCTAAAGGATTGTATTAGCCACTGCAAAGGTTTCTTCTTCTTCATCTTGAATCGGTTTGATTCATTCACCGTAGTGTTCGGTGGTTGCGGAAATGGTCCTTTGAATCGGTTTTGATTCAAAGTCCGCCATAGGGTTCAGCATCAATAGTTGGTGGTTTACCATCTGAGGTTTGACAAGAGTTCTTAAGCTCCTTGGTGTAAGTGCTTGTAAGAAATCTTGATCATAGTGGATAAATCCTCAAGGGCTTCTTGAGGGACTGGACGTAGCCTTCGGTGGATTGAAGGTGAACCAGGATAAATCTGTGTGCAAATTCTCTCACCCTTTGTCTTTTACTTTCAGCAAGTTCTTATTCCGCTGCATTCACAATCAACAATTGTGATTATCATTATCTTGAAAGTAATTGATTATTGTTAAGGCAAAAATTGAGAGAACCTGATTCACCCCCCTCCCCCCTCTCAGGTTGCTATCTATACTTACACTCTGGGGAGTGGATTTGGTCGGACCATTTCCAACTGCCATATCGCAAATCAAGTACATACTCATGGCGGTTGATTACTTCACAAAGTGGATTGAGGCAAATCCCCTTGCGTCCATCACTTCAGACAAAATAAAGAAATTTTACTTTCAGAGGCTTATTTGCAGGTTTGGCGTGCCCCAGGCCATTATCTCAGACAATGGAACCCAGTTTTCAATCAATGCGTCCAAAGAATTTTGCGAAGAATGGGGAATCCAAACCAGATTTACCTCGGTAGAACATCCCCAAACAAATGGCCAAGCTGAGGCGGCCAACAAGGCAATTTTGACAGGATTAAAAAAGCGTCTCGATGAGGCAAAGGGGCGTTGGTTGGAAGAATTGCCAGTAGTCTTGTGGTCGTACAACACTACCCCTCAGTCCACCATAGGTGAAACGCCTTTCAAGCTAACTTATGGAACGGATGCAATGTTACCAGTAGAGTTAAAGAACAAAGCGTGGCGAGCAGTGGCGACTGACCCAGAGCACAATGAGAGTAACCTGTTGGTGAGTTTGGACTTTGCACCCGAAGTTCGGGAAGGGGCTGGCCTCCGAGGTGTGGCCATGAAACAACGAGTGGCAAGAAGGTACGACACACGGGTTGTCCCAAGAGAAATGTGTGTGGGCGACCTAATACTTCGAAGGCGAACTGGTACCTCAGATGTTAACAAATTATCACCAAACTGAGAAGGACCATTTAGGATCGCTGAATCTTTGGGCAATGGGGCATACCATTTGGCAGACCTATCAGGTGCAACGATACCAAGATCTTGGAATGCCACATTTGAGGCATTATTTCAGTTAAATTTGTACTTAAGCAAGGGCGTGCTCTTTTCTCCTTATATGGGAGTTTTTGATGAGGCGACCCTTGCGAAAAAATTCGGCCGCCCCACATGTCAATAAAATACAAATTGGCACCAATGTGGGAGCGCCCGAATAGAGTCCCAGTAGCGGTCAAGTTGTATTCAATAAATATGCTATTTGAGATTATAAAGATGTACAATAAAACAAGGCCCAGTGGCAGTCTAAATTCTAATTTTAAATACTAAAGAGAAAAGTTCTAGTGGCGACCTAAGAAATTACTATGCGCGACCCTTGTTCGATACGGCAAAGAAAGCCTAGCCTTGATTGAATTAAATCGAGCCAGTCTTTGAGCCAAAGCCTTGGGCAACCCCAGTGGCCATTGGGATCCAAGCCAAAAGTCTCACTGAGCAAAAGCCTTGCCATGCGAGCCAAAGCCTTGACCAAATTATATGAAGCCAAAGTGTCACCGGAATAAGGTCGAGCAAAAGCCCCGCCTAGGCGGGCCAAAGCCTCATAATAGACGAATAGCACAAACGCAGGGCGTGCGGGTCATTACGTGACTAATAAATTAAGCCTTGGCCGCCCTAGCTGCGTAAGACCAAGCCACATAAAGCCTCGTTAGAAGATCCATGTGAGTACCAATCGTCACGCAAGTGGAAACCATGCATGCACCAATGATGGTCCAGTGGCGGCCTAGAATATTACTTCTTTTATCAAGGTCCAAGGGCGACCACTAAAATTATTTCTTTCAAAAACAAAAGTGCTTAGTGGCAACTTAGAACACTACTTTTTCGAAGACGTCCAGTAGTGGCAAGCTTTAACATTCACTATAACACTTAAATTTCAAAAGCAACATTTACTCCCTTTTCTCTTAGCCATAAAGAGCCGTCTTTTAACCTTGTTTCTTTAAATATGTCTATCTCAAACATAATTCCTTTTAGAAAGGTCCAGCGGTGACCTCGTACACTATTTCTTTTACAAAAAATTATTATTACATTAGCCTAGTGGCGGCTTACAACTTACAACATCAAGTTCAAAGCGTAACGTTTTCTTCAATGATAGGTGATGAGTGGATTTTATATGATGTTTTTAGGCTATTTTTAGTCTTTTTATTTTATTATTTTTGAGTCTCATGTAGGTTTTTTATTGTTTTTATGTAGATTTTATATTTATTTTGCATTTTGCATGTAGATTTGATTTTATTAGATTTTATAGCTTTATTTTATATTTTTAGGAGTTTTTCTAGTTATTTTGTATTTTTAGGAAAAGCTGGTTTAGTTATCATTTTTGTCCAGGGACCAATATGTAAAGTTTCAGGAAGTCAGGGACCAAATTGTAAAAGTTCAAGAGTGGAGGACTTAAAGTGGAGATTGAGAGAATATGAGGGCTTGAATTGAAGTGCTAACCAAGGGAGGACCAAAGTGAAAAAGAAGAATATGAAGAATCACTCTCCAATTTAGCACATGGAAAAAATGCTTAAAGGAATTGATGTTAGTGGAGGAAGGGTTTCAGAATTGATCAAGGCTGGTTAGTGGCTTTTTATGGCCATCAAAACCCACTACCATGAATGAAGAAGGAAGGAAAAGCTTGAAGATGAAGAAGCAGCGTCCCAGCGCTCAAGCGTTGGGATCCCAGCGCTCCAGCGCTGGGGTTCTGACTAGATGATGAGTCAGATGGTGACCCAGCGCCCAAGCGTTGGAAAGCCAGCGCTCAAGCGCTGGGCCTCGGACAGAAAGTGGATTTTTAATGCATCCTAGCGCCCATGCGTTGGGAATGCCAGCGCTCAAGCGCTGGAGGCTGGAATTTTACTATAAATAGGGCCCTTTTCTTCACTTGTAAGACACACCTTCATAGAATACAACAAGTATTCTCTCTTTCTCCCTCAAAGATCATTGTTCCTAGGAATTGTGGGAAGCCAAACTTGAGCTCCTATCCAGGGTAATTCAATGATTCTTTTAGCCATGCTTGGCTAATTCTTCTTTAAGTTTCTTGGGTTGTAGTAGTTTATATTTATGTTTTAGTTTGTTTTTACCTTTCTGAATATTATTTCTATTTCATGTTTTATTTCCTTGTTCTTCATTCATCTTGTGTACAAAAGATTTCTTGCTTATTACTTATACGAATGGAAATTGGTAAGTAGTAAGGGACCTAGGATTTAAAAAAGGTTATAAGTATACTTCGCTAAGGAATTAGGAAGGACGTGACTTTATGTTGGCCTGAATTTCTTCTTCATCTTCTTCTCTAGTTAACTAAGTTGCAAGGAATTGAATTTAGTAATTAGAAAGAAAGTTCTACAATGTGTAAGGAATTAACTTGTAGATAATTAGGCTATAGCATCATGAATTAGATTTATAATTTAGAAATTAAGTAGGAACTTACTAGCATATTATATAGACTATGTAAACCAACCCAAGAAGCTTATTTTCTATCATTTTACTCTCTTTTATTTTATTGTTTTTCCATGTGCTACCTTGAACAAACTTTTAACAAATACACCTTTTTAATTTTTCTGTTTAAGTACTAAACTTTATATTAATAAGAACACCTATCCCTTGGGTTCGATCTTTTTATATTACGCGATAGTAAATCGTACACTTGCGATTTCATTATCAAGTTTTTGGCGCCGTTGCCGGGGATAGGTTCTTTCAAGTTCTTGTTATTATTTTGTTTAGTGCTTTTTATTAAAAAATGTATATATTAAAAATTGTGATGAACTGGTGCTGCTAATTTTGTTTGCTAAGTATTGTCAGGTATAGCAATGGCTGAAACATTCGAGCAAAGGAAGGCAAAAATTCGGGCTGAGGTTGAAAAGGAATATGAGAAGTCGAAGCAGGATATCTTCACTCTAGTTAAAGAGTTTTACTCTGATATAGATTGCAAGAGGAAATCCGGATTTTTGCCAAGTCCTGAGCAAGAATGTAAGGCCAGGGAGATTCTACAAGTAAAGTTACAAGGCATTATAATGAGGCAGCCCGGGGATAAACAACAACCACTTGTTCATGAAAATGAACTCGTGGTTCAAAAAGAGGAGGTGAAAGCAACCTTCATTGTAGAATTTGTCCTTAAAGACAAATTGGAGATGGAGGAAGAAGAACCTCAAGGAACCTATGCTATAGGTTCAGAAGAGCAAGGAACAGAACAGGGAAGGGAGAATTTATTTATTCCTTCCATTTTTAATTTAAATGTTGTTACCTTGTTAGCTGAAAATTCATGTGGCACCATGTTGCTTTTGTGCCAAAATTTGCATGATTTGCGGGGTCTAATGAATTTTGTAATAGACCCCGGTTGAAAGTGATTAGTGGAAGGGTCTATCTCGGACCTAAACATTGAGCTGGTTGGGAGACAACCCAACTTAGGATAGTTTAAATTTTTGTCATTTAAATTTTTGCACAACTCTTGTAAATAAATAAAAGAAAAGAAATTTTATGTTGTTGTTGCAGGAGGGGCCAGCGCTTAGGCGCTGGAGGCCAACGCACAAGCGTTAGGCCCCTGTTTAAAGTCCCCTGGTTCCAGTTAATCCCAACGCTCCAGCGTTGGATGTCTAGCGCTCATGCGCTAGGCCCCTGGAATCCACCCAGTTTTTATTTTAATTCCAGCGCCTAAGCGGTGGTATCCCCAACGCTCAAGCGCTGGAGCTCGGGCAGTTTGCTGTTTTTGCTTTTGTTTGCTATTTTTAGTTTTTAATAAATTTTGTGTTCACCATTTTCTGGAAGTTTTAAGGTTCTTTGAGTTTTCCCTTGGTTCTAAACTGTTTTTAATTTTTGGGAACTCAAGAATTCTTGTTTTTAAAGGTGACACAATTTTTCAACCCATGATCTTTTGTGCTGATTTTGGAACTAACAAGTCAAGCAAGTTTCTACTTGTGAGATTTTTGTTTGTTCAATGTTACAGGATAGGTACCAAAAGGAGGAGGAGCCCTCTTGAACTTAAGTGTTCAAATTGATTTTTACATTGAGGTTCCCTTGGACCTTTGTGGAAAATTTGTTACTATACCAGCTTATTAGATTTTATTTTTGTTTTTATAGTTTTTAGTTTTTATTTCTAGTTTAGATTTTTCTGTTTTTGTTTTTGCATGAGTCTTGAGTATTTTATCCATTCTGAATATTGCTATAGCTTTGTGAAATGCTTTATCTGATTGAACTGCTTTGTGAAAAGGTTCTATGATTTTAAGCAGTTAGGATTGCATGCTGTAGAAAGGATTTTTGATATCTTGATTGTTTTGGTTGTTGGCTAAGTCTTTTTCTGAGTTCTAAAAAGGGTACCACTTACCCTATCTTTTTCTGAGAGCTGAGGTCTCTGAATGCATGATTGTAAAATTTTTCTGCCTTGTGTTGCATGTTGATTGGAGTTTTGTACGCTTTGTGAGTTGAGAAGAGATTATAGGCATTTTTGAAAACTCAGAGTTTTGCTTGAAATGTTATATCCACTAGTAGCCCCTTTTGAGCCTTAAAAGAGTCATTTTTTTGGAGCCTACTTTGTGTGATAATTCTTAAAGTTGTTATAGTGATGCATGTGCTTAATTTGTTAGAGCTATGTTTGTTGGGTTTCTCTCTAAAAAAATGAAGAAAAAAATTAAAAAAAAAATATAAGGTATGTGCCTTAGAAAAATAATGAAGTAGTGGGGTGAGAAAGAGTATGAGGGGAGTAAAATTCAAGTCATTCATCCCATACATTCCACTACTTTGTTCAAAAAAAAAAGAGAAAAGAAAAATTGAGAGGACCCTTGTGTGAATTGTTGAAGCTTTTAGTCAAGAAGAATCACTTAACAACAAGTTTCTGAGTCAGCCACTAGAGTTGCCAATTTCTTGAAATCCATACCTTAAATTGTTCAACCCTTTGGCCAAGTTACAACCTTAAAAATCTCTTCAACATCACTTGGTTGCTTTACTTCAGTTTTGATTTGAATTATAGGCAGGATTATTGAGCTCTCTTGTTTTCATGGAGAATATTATTTTTGGTGAGCTTAATTGATGAGCTCAAACATGTTAAAAGCCAAGCCTAACTTTCTTGATTCTTTATCTATAAAACATGCATGTCTTCCTTTTCTGCTAAGCTTTCTTTGAAAGGTTTCTGTGCTTCAAGTTGTAATCAGATAAAACTTTCTCAAAACCCAGGGACGAGTTTTTCTTTAAGTTTTGTCGCTTGAGGACAAGCTGTCGTTGGGTATAGTGGTGTGATGAGTGGATTTTATATGATGTTTTTAGGCTATTTTTAGTCTTTTTATTTTATTATTTTTGAGTCTCATGTAGGTTTTTTATTGTTTTTATGTAGATTTTATATTTATTTTGCATTTTGCATGTAGATTTGATTTTATTAGATTTTATAGCTTTATTTTATATTTTTAGGAGTTTTTCTAGTTATTTTGTATTTTTAGGAAAAGCTGGTTTAGTTATCATTTTTGTCCAGGGACCAATATGTAAAGTTTCAGGAAGTCAGGGACCAAATTGTAAAAGTTCAAGAGTGGAGGACTTAAAGTGGAGATTGAGAGAATATGTGGGCTTGAATTGAAGTGCTAACCAAGGGAGGACCAAAGTGAAAAAGAAGAATATGAAGAATCACTCTCCAATTTAGCACATGGAAAAAATGCTTAAAGGAATTGATGTTAGTGGAGGAAGGGTTTCAGAATTGATCAAGGCTGGTTAGTGGCTTTTTATGGCCATCAAAACCCACTACCATGAATGAAGAAGGAAGGAAAAGCTTGAAGATGAAGAAGCAGCGTCCCAGCGCTCAAGCGTTGGGATCCCAGCGCTCCAGCGCTGGGGTTCTGACTAGATGATGAGTCAGATGGTGACCCAGCGCCCAAGCGTTGGAAAGCCAGCGCTCAAGCGCTGGGCCTCGGACAGAAAGTGGATTTTTAATGCATCCTAGCGCCCATGCGTTGGGAATGCCAGCGCTCAAGCGCTGGAGGCTGGAATTTTACTATAAATAGGGCCCTTTTCTTCACTTGTAAGACACACCTTCATAGAATACAACAAGTATTCTCTCTTTCTCCCTCAAAGATCATTGTTCCTAGGAATTGTGGGAAGCCAAACTTGAGCTCCTATCCAGGGTAATTCAATGATTCTTTTAGCCATGCTTGGCTAATTCTTCTTTAAGTTTCTTGGGTTGTAGTAGTTTATATTTATGTTTTAGTTTGTTTTTACCTTTCTGAATATTATTTCTATTTCATGTTTTATTTCCTTGTTCTTCATTCATCTTGTGTACAAAAGATTTCTTGCTTATTACTTATACGAATGGAAATTGGTAAGTAGTAAGGGACCTAGGATTTAAAAAAGGTTATAAGTATACTTCGCTAAGGAATTAGGAAGGACGTGACTTTATGTTGGCCTGAATTTCTTCTTCATCTTCTTCTCTAGTTAACTAAGTTGCAAGGAATTGAATTTAGTAATTAGAAAGAAAGTTCTACAATGTGTAAGGAATTAACTTGTAGATAATTAGGCTATAGCATCATGAATTAGATTTATAATTTAGAAATTAAGTAGGAACTTACTAGCATATTATATAGACTATGTAAACCAACCCAAGAAGCTTATTTTCTATCATTTTACTCTCTTTTATTTTATTGCTTTTCCATGTGCTACCTTGAACAAACTTTTAACAAATACACCTTTTTAATTTTTCTGTTTAAGTACTAAACTTTATATTAATAAGAACACCTATCCCTTGGGTTCGATCTTTTTATATTACGCGATAGTAAATCGTACACTTGCGATTTCATTATCAATAGGATGGAGAAGTGACTTCAAGTATTGTCTTTACAAAGGGTCCAGTGGCGATCACAAAGACCATTTTTTTTAGTTCAGTGGCGGCTTACAATTTATCAAACTGAGTTTAACACTTAGCATAAATATAAAGACTAATAAAGATGAAAAATTTCATTAATTGTCGAAATGCAGGGTACAAGAAAGGCGACCGAAAAGCAAGGTGGCCAAGTTACAAAATCAAAAGGAAAGAAATACAAAAAATGCATCAGACTGCAACTAGGCACCTAAGATTGAGTATTGTCGCCCTCCTCGCCAGCGGCGACCTTCTTGTCTTCTTCGTCCTCGGAGTTCTCGCCGACTAGAACATCATCGATTACATCCTTCCATTTCCCCATGCGAGAAACATCAGCATCTGGAAAGAGGAACCGCACTTGGGCCTTGGCAGCCTCAAAGCCCTCAATATACTTCTTAGAACTCTCAGCGCCAAAGTCATCTTGGAGGGTAGACAGCTTCGCAGCTACAGTGGCGGCCTCAGATTCCGTCTTGGATAGCTCTTCAGTCACCACGCTTACCTCCTTCTTCGTACTAGCCAAGATGGCATCAACAGTCGCCTTCTGATCAGCAAGCAACTTGGAAAAGGTGGCTTCGAGACTTTGTTTTTTAGTCAGGAAGTCCTTTTCCAAGTCGGCCTTTTGAGTCTCCAAAGTCTTAGTCTGGCGAGCCTCAACACCAGCAAGTTGTTTCTCCAAACTAGCTTTCTCAGCACGCCAGCTTTCTCGCTCGGCCACCATATTGTTGGCTTCCCGAAATCGGGATTCATTATCAGCTATAATCTTCTCAAGCTGATTGTTGAGGTCGGCCAACCTTTTAGCTTCAGCGGCCAGCGAGTTGACCCTTTCGGTGCGGTCAGATACAGCTTTTAGGGCTTCCTCATACTTTCGCATCAGGACATCGCCCCAGCTGGCGGCGGCTAGGTTGTGCCTGAGAACATTATTTCCAAGTGCTAGGAAATTGTTGCACGTCGGGTCCTGAAAGTAGCGGCGAAGAGACATGTTATCTTCCACAAACTCAATGGCGCCCATGTGAAGGACCTCTTCTTCATGGCCTTGGTCCGCGCCACCTTTCGGACCTGCGACGACGGCCTCTTTTCTATCTTTAGGAGGGGGGCGAGGAGAAGACTTCGGTTTTGGCAGCGACAACGTGTAACCCGCCCCTTAGCAGGCCTTGCCTTGGCTTGAAGAGGGCTCCCCATTGCAGGCACGCTTTGCCAAACAGCGGTTTGTTGAATGGAGCTGCCACCAACCGGACCGCTACTTGACCCGCCACTTTGCACTTGAGGTGCGGGTCGAAGTGTGTGGTGGCGAGCCTTCTTGCGGGTGGGCTTTTTGACTTGGACACTTCCGGAAGTTGAGTCGCGGTGACGGCAGGCGTGAATGGCCAAGTCTGCCTTCGACATCTTGTATTGGTTCACTGCATGAAAGAACAAAAAGAGAAAAGTAAATGGCAATGCATAAGAGTTAAATATGGCACCGTAAAGAGATAAACTCACGTAAGCGTGGCGTCGCGTTGCCCTTCATGTGGGCGTGTATTAAGTTACCAATATTAATGGCGTCCTCCATGCAGAGGTATTCTATAATAATCCACTCGTCATCTGTGAGGACTTCATCCTCAATGGAGAGGGAAAAGTTTGGCGACTCCGTCCAATAGGGCGGGAACCGCATAAGACCCGAGTCGTCGTGTCTAAGGAGGTGAGGGATGTTGGGGCAATCAACTATTTTGAAGAACCGACTCTTCCACTGGTCATGAGTGTTACTTTTCCACGGTTTGAACCTGGACTTAGACGTTTTGGCTGTCAGGGCGACCCAAGAACTTGTGGGCGCCACGTCTAACCCCTTCTTGCTGGGGGGAACACACTTGTAAAAGAAAAAAAAAGAGTTGATATGATGGAGGAATCCCAAGAGTTTCACATAAAATTTCAAAACCCCTAATGAAGGCCCAAGAGTTGGGGTTTAACTGAGTTGGGGCGACTGAAAGGGCTGTCAGTACCTCACTGATAAAAGAAGAAAAAGGAAGGCGAACGCCAAGATCTTCAAACGGGTAAGAATATACATAAAAGAAATGGGGGTCGCTTTCTACTAGCTTGGCATCACATACACGGTCACTTTCAGAACAAGGAAGGGCGATCATTAAAGGAAGAGCAGAGCCCACCCGTTTTAGTGCTATGGGCTTTTATCATAAAAGGTTTGGTCTAGGTAGGGAAGACAGAAGAAACGTTGAGGGCGACTAGTGATAGCCAAACCGCAAGTGCACGGTTGATTATCGTGTAATAAAAAGATCGAACCCAAGGGATAGGTGTCCTATTATTATATTATCTAGTACTTGAGAAGAAAAATTAAAAGATGAATATTTGATGTTGGTTTTAGAACAAGCAAGAACAATAGCATAAAATGATAAGAGATAAAGATGATGAGAATTAAGCTCTTGGGTTGATTTACATAGTCTATAAAATATGCTAGCAAGTTCCTACTTAATTTCTGAATTTTAAGTCCAAGTTCATGATGCTATAGCCTAGAATTTCTACAAGTTAATTGCCTTAAGAAATGTAGAACTTTCTTCCTAATTACTAAATCCAAGACCTTGTAATTTAGTTAACCAGAAAAGAAGATGAAGAATGAATTCGGGCCAGCATAAAGCTACGTCTATCCTAATGACCTTTAGAGATATATACTTATAGCCTTTTTTATTTCCTATTTCCCTTACTACTTACCAAATGGCCTTATGATATAAGTAGAAAGCAAGATATCTTTTGTGCACCAAGATGAATGAAGAACGAGGAAATAAAACATGAATTGGATATATTATTCAGAAAGGTAAAAACAATACTAAAACATAAATTATAAACTACTACAACCCAAGAAACTTAAAAAGAATTAGCCAAGCATGGCTAAAAGAAGCATCGAATTACCCTTTAGAGGAGCTCAAGTATCGCTTCCCACAATTCCTAGGAACAATGATCTTTAAGGAGGAAAGAAGAATACTTGTTGTATTCTGAATAGGTGTGTCTTACAAGTGAAGAAAAGCTCCCTATTTATAGTGAAAATCTGCCTTCCAGCGCTTGAGCGCTGGCATCCCCAACGCTTGGGCGTTGGGGTGCATTAAAATCCAACGTGCAGAAATAGGCCCAGCGCTTGGGCACTGGCTTCCAACGCTTGAGCGCTGGGTGCAACCTCTGACTCACATCCTAGTCAGAGGTCCAGCGCTTGAGCGTTGGGACTTCCAACGATTGAGCGCTGGCACGAACACTGGCAGCTTCTTCTTGGATTCCTTTCTTCTTCAATGGTGGAATTGATTGGCTTAATTAGGCTCATTCAACCCCTAATAAGTTCTAAACCTTATTTTACATGTGCTCAAATCAAAGAGAGTTGCTTCACATTCTTCAATTTCACTTTAAGTCCTCTCTTTGTTAGAACTTCAATTCTGGCCCTTTGACTTCTTCAAACTTCACTTTTCATCCTCCGCTCTTGAACCTTTCCACTTTGATCCTTGATTTCCTGAAACTTTACAAATCGGTCCCTGGACAAAAATGATAACTATACCAGCTTTCCTAAAAATATAAAAATAACTATAAAAATTCCTAAAAATATAAAATAAAGTTAGAAAAACAAATAAAAGCTAATCTATATGCAAAATGCAAAATAAATATAAAATCTACATAAAAATAATAAAAATCCTATACCTTTCTCTCCCAAGTGGTTCAATGCTCCAGATATGGGACTACTTGCTGCAACAACCTTCAGAATCATACTGGTGACCTTGAGTCTAAGAGAGTTATGCACTTACCCTCCTCTCGTGGGCCCAGTTTCTGTTCCTCCCACTATTGTTGTCATGTGCAACATTGATGATAGCCACTAGGTAAGAGTGACGTTGAGCAACAAATCTCCTCTTCCCTATGGTACACCACAATGGAGGGCTCACTTCTTAGAAGAGGCTGAAATATGGGGTAAGCGCATTCTCTCAAGAATCAGGCATTATAAGAAAATAGTTGACCCAACTTATGTGCTGCCTGTCAAAACAACTAAAAAGCCTTCTAACACTGGTTCCATCCGGACAAGTAACAAAAGTCCATAGATGCTATCTCCTCAAGGCCTATTCATTCCTCGTCACTACATCCTCAGAACCACCATTCCAGTGAAGCACCCTCTACTAAAATCACAAGTGAAGTTCGTCCACTAGACGTTAAACATACCAGCCCTGCTAAGGGAAACCATTCAAATCCAATGGAAGCGGAAGCAACAAACCCAGCAACTGATCAGAGTGTTCGTCCGACCATAACGAAGAAAGTCAGTTCTGCTGGAACAAGGATAAAGTCACATGCTTCCAAGACCACCAATCCAAGGAAGAAGCCGAGGTCTGAACAGAAAGAAGATGCTATGGATGAAGTCAACCACGCATGCGATCCAGATCCATCTATTGATGAAATTCTGGCTGCTCAACCAAAAGACAAGGAAACTTCTTCATTGAAGTCAAGACCAGACTGTGTCGCTCAAGCTTCTCACCCATCTCCTCAGAAGAAAACTCTGGAGAAAGAAGTCAGAACCTTTCAGGTTAATAGCCCAAAGAGGCCCAGATTGGGTATCATGCCACTTTCATGGAGGCAACCCAGACTGCTTCCAATTGAAAACAGTGTATACTTCCCTAGCCTGCTAGTGGAACTGGTGGGATATAACTTCTGCATAAAGGCACGTCTTTGGTCTCAACCTTCTCATGATGGAATTCAATTTATATTCGCCAAGTGGACTAGGTATGATGTCTTCCACCACAATTGGGAACTGTCTGTGTTCAGACACGTTCATGTAAGCACTATTCCATACAACTTGATTCACGGCGTCAAAAACGTGGTGATTCAATCTGGATCATGGTCGCTTATCCTGATTGCCCGGTCACCCAAACCACAACCATACCCAACATTTGCCACATTCACACAAAGTTCACCAACCACCATGCCTACAATTCAGCTGCCCCAGACTGTTACCATTTCAAAAGACTTGTTGGACTCAACTCCAAAATCCAAGGGTACAACCGCTGATAAACCTCACAGCCCTGTTCAAGAACCTGTCTCCACTAGCATTCCCGAAGAAAACATGAGTGACGTGATTTCATCTGCTCAGTCAATTTCGGTTACTTTTCCTAAGGATGACTCTCACTCACAACCTGTTGAGGAACCTAAAGAACAAGTGGCCGAAGACGAAACCGCAAAAGCTCTTACCACATTGCAATCAGTTGATCATGACAAGTTTGCACTGATGGAAAAGAGGTTTGAGGATCTGCAAGCAGAATCTGAGAGGTAAGTCAAGGAACTGCGTGAAGAGATGAAAAGCCAAAACAAGGAAATTTGAAAGGACATCAAGGAACAGATGGATGCCAAATTTTGGATGGTGCAGAAAATGCTCAACCGACTCTTTAATCACTTGAAGAAACCCTTCAATCCCTGAACTCTTTCTTTAGTTTCTCCTTGAACAATTACTGCAAATTCTGATTATATACTATAGCTTCAGTTTTACCTCCGGTTTTAATACTTGCATATTTAAACTGCCGTATCTCTCTTTCGTTTGCATATTCTCTCTTTCGTTTCTGAGTATTTCTTTTGATAATGCCAAAGGGGGAGAAGAATAGAGAAAAAGGTTAAGAATAGAGAAAATATAGAAATATAGTACTAGAATATAGTACCAGAAGAAAAATAGAGAAAATGTAGCACTAGTTTAGGGGGAGTAAACTAGTAATATAGCAAAATTGGATAGAGAAGAAGCATCAGTGTTAGGGGGAGCACTGCACTAGTAAAAATATCAAAAAGGGAAAATCAATTAGAACTAAAAGAATTAGGGTAAGATTATGTCAAGAGAAGCAAATCAAAAATTTCTTTTGAAAAGATTATATATCAGGCTTACGGGGAGCAAACACAAACAAATTTTAGGAGAATAAGTTATCTCTCTTAAAGGACGTTTAAAAACTCAAAGTTACATAACGTCTCCGTCTGTCCAAAAATTAAGGTTAACAAACTAAAGGTCTCATGTTTGCTAAGAATAATGCTAAGACACAAAAATACTCTCGTATGCAAAAATTGTCAAGATCGTTCATGTTTTTCTAGATAATAAAATATTTTAGGAAAAACAATCTATCTGTGAAATCATAGCACTCGCTTTAAGAAACATTTTTCTTGTGAATGGTTTTATAAATATATTAAACCTTTTTCTCAAAAGAAATTGTCATTATCAAAAAGGGGGAGATTGTTAGATTCAAATGATTAAATGAATTATTATGTTTTGATAATTAACAATTTCATTAAAGGTTGATACCATAAGAGATAGAAGTCCTAACTTGTTGAATACTCTTATATCCAGGAAAATTTATCTAGTTGAACAACTGCATGAATCACAAGACATTATCAAGCTATAGAAAATTGAAAGACAAACAAATAAGAAGAAATCGTCTAACACCTCACAAAGGAACAACTGCATACATTTTCAAGAGGAAATTTCAGAATGCACAAACAAAGAAACTTAGCGGAGATAGTCCGGCTATTTACTGAAGTCCAAGTTTGCCTACAAGTGACAGACATCCTTTGCAAAGCACCTGAGTGGCTATGCTCATTCAACACCAAAATGTACTTGACCAAGTTGAAACAGTCCGATGTTTGAATACACTTTGACGAACAGGAATACTCTCTAGCCAAAGTTGAGTAAGTCTGGTCACAAGCCTGAAGGAACATTTCTAGCTTTGAGAATCTCTAGCATCTGTGCAAAGTAGTTGGGTGAAAAACCCATTCAAAAGGAAAACAGATAGAGAAGCACAAAAGGAGAGAACGTCCAGCCACTTACATAGCAAAAATAGTCTGACAGTTGAGAACGTTCGGCTCAAGGAGTCCGTCCGTCTGTACAATACGGTTGACCACTTAATAGTATATTCAGTTGGCAACTCACTCGATGACAAACTTTTGGAAATACTGCAAAGATTACGTCTGCCATGTCATTATGAAGAATTCGTCTGTCTAAAGCATTGAAGTGCTCAAGAGACATAAATGCCAGAAAGCTTGTTTCCCTCGACATTATAAAGAGTCAGTTCGGCAGAAGCATTGTGTTAGTACAGATAGCAACCTGAGAGGGGGGTGAATCAGTGTTGCCCCGATTTTCGCCTTATTGAAAATGTTACTTTCAAGATGATGATAATCACAGATGATTGTTGTGATCGCAGCGGAATTGAGGATTGCTTGAAAGTAAAAGATGAAGGATGAAGGAAATGACACACAGAGTTTTATCCTGGTTCACCTTCAATCCACCGAAGGCTACGTCCAGTCCCTCAAAGAAACCCGTTGAGGATTTTTCCACTATTGATAAAAATATCTTACAAGTTCCTAACCCAAGGACCCCAAGAATTTCTACCAATATCCTGTGAAAGCAAACCACTTTCAACAGCCCCTGAAAGCAAACCGCTTTCAGTTCCTGAAGGAAAACCACCCTCAGACCTTAAAGGCTAAACCACCTTCAATCAACACCCTGAAAGTATACCACTTTCAGTGACAACAACCCTTCACCGAATACCACGGTGAAACACTCAATCTTACATAAAGAGATGAAGAAGAGTTTTACAATTTGGCTGTATCAATCCTTTAACATAGAAATGGATTGATCATGAGAATTTATGCTTTAAGGCTTTTAAGCATAATATAATTCTGAGTTCCTCAAGATATGAACAACAAAGGTGTTCTTATAAACATGAAGACCATGAACTCAGAATTTAGGCTCTTGAAGGTTTAAGTTCTAAAAGATGAACTAATTTTGATAAAGCTTTGGCCTAATGTTGTATTCTCATGTGTTGTGTGTTCTCTCTTGTTGTGTGACGAGTTCTGGACTCAAATGGACTTTATATAGGCAAGGGAAACGTCCTTGAACCATCACAACCCTTTTCAAAAGGTTTGGGACACAATGGTTCATGAAAAGATGCAACTTTTTGTTCTGGTAATCGATTACATCACTTAGTGTAATCGATTACACTAATAGCCGTTTCAGTTTGAATTTGAATTTCAAACATGTAATCGATTACAAACAACAAGTAATTGATTACTTGCCTAGGTGTAATCGATTACCAGAATCCTGAAATCGATTACACTGAAGTCCATCTTCCAGAAACTTGATCCTTTGAGATCGGCTTAAGGTTTTCTACTTCATTTAAGTTATGAAAACACTTAGCTTGATTTGTTTAGGTGTTTTAAGAGCCTTTATGCTTTAATAGACCTTTAGAAGCATAAACTCACCTAAACTAAGACTTCTAGACTATTGATGAACTTTGTAGCGTTGTTTCTTCGAAGTCTTCTTTTCTTCTTTTTGTCGATGAGTTTGTCGTCATCAAAACCACAGCCAGGGTCAGGAGCAAGACCTTCTTCACAATCTCCCCCTTTTTGATGATGGAAAACACATTCTTGATACTTGAAGATCATATTGGCAATTTTGTTGAGAAACTCCCCCTGAATGATGTAATCTAGTATTCCTCCCCCTTTCTAATGGACTTGTTGAAATCCTGCATATGATCTTTAATAGCACAGAATCTTTCTCCCCCTTTTGACTTCACCAAAAATAAGAAAAGGCAAAAAATACAGGCATATAGAGCCATACAAGTATATTGCAAAATAAAGCACGGGGGTAAAGATGTAAAACCAGAATAAAATACAACCAATACTTATATTACATATATGGAAGCAAATGCATAGGTTACATGTAGTAGAAGCATAACATACATAAGTAGTAGAGTAGGTACAACAAAGGATAAAGCCTATTTGTGGAAATGGGAAATCCTAATAGTAGTTGTAGAATTATATGAAGACAAGGTCTTCAGAACCTATGCTTGACTGGACTCCTCAGAATTCTCAGAGGGATCAAGATCCTGGAGACTCTCAATTTCTTTGCGCATGAAGGAGTGTACTGCCTCGATGCGATTTTCCACAAGCAGAAATCGAGATGGAATGGTGTCTTCCAGTTGTCCCAACTTTTGAGAGAGACTAAGTGACAGGATGTCCATTCTTTCAAGGATGACCTTGGTTTCTTGTGAGAAATTGGAAGGAATGGTATAAAATGGAGACAGTCCAGCCGATGCAGCATTGGTTGGAACATCTATGCGATATCGAGAAAGCACCAAAGGATCAGTGGAGGAATCCCTTCGAGGAGCATTGATTGGAGAAGAGACATTGGAGGGACGAGGAAGAGACCCCATGGCGAAACAAGATTTAGAAGAGAATGGATTGTATATGTAGAAAGGTAGGCAAAAGGCAATAGACATATGCTGATTTTATAGAGCGAATCGTGTGTGTAATCGATTATGGAAGTTAGAGTAATCGATTACGGCAGTTTTAAATTTGAAAATATTCAAATTTTGAACATGTAATCGATTATAGCAGTTATGATAATCGATTACTTAGAGATTTCTATCAGGCACGAGGACTGAGAGTAGGGTTAATCGATTAGAGGACCTATGGTAATCGATTACTAAGACATGTTTATGAGTCCTAGGCTCTAGAAACCTATGTAACACATTTTTTAAAAAAAATACATATTGAAGCACGTAATTAAGCTAAATGCATATAACCATATATTATCACAGTGATTATGCAACACAACATGTTACTTTAAATATCATGCTCATCTAATATGCATAATTCTCTTCTAATTTTAAAGAATGAATCTTTAGGAAGAGGCTTAGTAAAGATATCTGCTAATTGATTATGAGTATCCACAAAAGAAATCTCAATATCTTTCCTCATAACATGATCTCGAAGAAAATGATGTCTTATATCAATATGCTTAGTTCGAGAATGCATGATAGGATTTTTAGTGAGATTAATGGCACTTGTGTTGTCACATTTTATTGGAATGCAGCCCAACTCTAAGCCATAATCTTTAAGTTGTTGTTTGAGCCATAAAGTTTGTGCACAACAACTTCCTGCAGCAATATATTCTGCTTCAGCAGTACTTAGAGCAACACATGCTTGTTTCTTGCAAGACCAAGATACAAGGGCATTTCCTAGCAAGTGACAAGTACCACTTGTACTCTTTCTTTCAGTTTTGCAACCAGCATAATCAGAATCAGAATATCCAATCAAATCACAAACACTTCCTTTGGGATACCACAAACCAACATTTATAGTTCCTTTTAGATATTTGAAAATCCGTTTGACTGAACTCAAATGTGATTCCCTTGGAGATGCTTGATATCTAGCACATAGACACACACTAAACATAATATCAGGTCTACTTGCAGTTAAATATAGAAGAGATCCCATCATACCTCTATATTTGGTAATGTCTACTTGAGTACCGGACTCATCTTGATCTAAATATGTGTTAGACCCCATTGGTGTGGCTATAGCTTTGCAATCATCCAAGTCATATTTCTTTAGTAGTTCCTTGCAAAACTTTGATTAATTGATGAATATTCCATCACGTGATTGTTTGATTTGTAATCCAAGAAAGAAATTCAATTGTCCCATCATAGACATCTCAAATTCTTCTTGCTTAGAACTGAGAAAGAAGTTTCAAAAACCAAACACACAATTCAAACCCCCCCCCCCCTCTTTCTTGTGTGTTTTCTCACTATCAAACATGGCATTTTTCCCAATTTAGTACCAAATTAGTTTCTTGGCACCTTATCAAGATCCTTTCTGTAAGTACAGATAGCAACCTAAGAAGGGGGGTGAATTAGTTTCCCCAAATTTTTGCCTTAGAAAACTCAAACTTCTTTCAGCGTGATCAGAATCACAACGTATAAATGTTATTGCAGCGGAATAAGGTAATGCTGAAAGTAAGAGATGAAGGATAAGAAGATCACACAAGGATTTTATCCTGGTTGACCTTCAATCCCAAAAGGCTATGTCCAGTCCTCTGATCACACAGAGATTTATCCACTATAGCAGAAAGTAAACCACTTCCTGAATAACACCATTCACTGAATCACCACAGTGAATGTTACAACCCTAAAAAAGAATCACCACCTTCTGAGTAACACCCTTCACTGAATCACCACACTGAAGTACAAAACATTCATAAAGAATCTCCACCTTCTGAATAACCCCTTCATTGAATCGCCACAATGAAGTTTACAACATTCAGAAAGAATCCCACTTTCTGAATAACCCCTTCACTGAATCACCACAGTGAAGTTCACTCTAAACAGAATGAAGAGAAGAAGATTTTACAAGGCTGAATCAATCCTTCACAACTAAAATGGATTGATTATGTAATTTATGCACTAAGGAACTCTAACATGAAGGCTCTTATTAATCTGAGTTCTCATAATTTGAACAGCATAAGTGTTCTTTTGAAATTATGAGAACAAGAACTCAGAATGACAGCAATTCAGTATATGAAAGTTGTGGATTGAATGCCCTCTCGTTCTGAACCTGTTATGGACTTTATATAGGCACTAGTGATTGTCCATGAACCATTGCAAGGCTTCCCAAATGGTATGGGATGCATTGATTCACGAAACAACACACTTGTTCGTGTGTGTAATCGATTACAGCTATAGGGTAATCGATTACGCTACTAGCCGTTGTGATTTGAATTCAAAATTCAAACTATGTAATCGATTACAGCATTGTGGTAATCGATTACTCACATGATGTAATCGATTACGATAACTTGTGTAATCGATTACACTAAGTCCAGAACTTAGTTTTATGAATGTTTAAGTCCTAATTGAGTGTTTCTACCATTTTTAACTTATGAAACCATTTTGTACTCAATTAACTAAGTTCATGAGCCTTCATGAAAAGAGTAACCAAAGTAAAGCATGACTTACTTTATAAACGAGACTTAGACTAAAACTTGAACCCTTTGATAGTGCTTGAAGTATGCTGAGCTGGTTCTTCTAAGTCTTCTTTTCTTCTTTTGTAACGTGTGTTGTCGTCATCAAAACCACAGCCAGAGTCAGGAGCAATACCTTCTTCACACTTTCCAAATTGTCCAAACACCTGTCAAAATTAGACCCATAAACAGAAAAGTCATCCATGAATACTTCCATGCATTCCCCAATTAAATCATGGAAAATAGCAAACATTCATCTTTGGAAGGTTCCAGGTGCATTACACAATCAAAAGGCATTCTTTTGTAGGCAAAAACCTCAAAAGGACAAGTGAAAGCTGTTTTTTCTTGATCCTTAGGATCAACCACAATCTGATTGTAACCTGAATAACCATCCAAAAAGCAATAGTATTCATATCTAGCTAACCTGTCAAGCATTTGGTCAATAAAAGGAAGAGGAAAATAATCCTTCCGGGTGGCTGCATTTAGCCTCCAGTAATCTATACAAACCCTCCACCCAGTTACCTTCCTGGTGGGAATCAATTCATTATTTTCATTTGGCACAACGGTGATTCCCCCTTTCTAGGGAACCACTTGAACGAGACTAACCCATTCACTATCAGAAATTGGGTAAATAATACCCGCATCAAGTAATTTAATTACCTCTTTTCTTACCACTTCCTTCATGGCTGGATTGAGTCTTCTTTGGGGTTGGACTACAGGTTTCACATTCTCTTCTAAACAAATTTTATGCATACAAATAGTGGGACTTATTCCTTTGATATCCCCAATAGTCCAACCCAAAGCAGACTTGTGAGCCCTCAGAACTCTCACCACCTTTTCTCCTTCAAGAGGGGTAATAGAACTACTTACAATGACAGGTTTCATGTTACCCTCCTCAAGAAATGCATACTTGAGAGTGGAAGGTAGAGGTTTCAGCTCTTTTTCTCCTCAACTTGAGGTTCTTCATCTCTTCTCAACTCTTCTACCCAATTTTTCCTTGAAGGGATAAAATGGGCAGCCTCCAAATACCTTGCTGTTTCAATGACCTGTTCGTCATCACTTTCAATATCTCTAAGTTCCAACCCCTCTGAAATTATGGTTTCCAAGGGGTCTTCCCTTGAGCTCATGGCAGAAAATAGTTAGTAACAAAAAGCTCTAGACAACTTAGGAAAAAGACTTAAAAACAGAACCTATCCCCGGCAACGGCGCCAAAAACTTGATAGCCAAATGCGCAAGTATACCGAGGTTATCGAAGTAATATAAAATATTATCGTTCTCCACAGGGATGGGTGTTTCAAAATCTAATTTTAAATTGTTTAGAACTAGTGAAGAAAAATTAAATTAATTTGTTTGATTTTGGTTTGAGTAAGAACTCGGAAGTACAATTTGCAATGAAAATATAATGATAAAAATTAAGAACTTGGGCTGAGTATATAGCTTACAAATTATGCTCTTAGAATCAATTTTATATCTGAAAATTAAGCATGAAAATCATGATGTTCTATCCTAGTTTCTTTACAAGTTAATTCCTTAAACATGCAAAGCTTTCTTCTAAATTACTAAGTCTAATTCCTTAGCTTTTTAGTTAATTTAAGAAGAAGATTAATTCTACATTCAGGCCTACATAAACAAAGTTTTTCCTAATTCCTTAGTGAAATGCAAAATGTTCTTCCAATTCCTATTTCCCTTATTACTTAACAATTACCATTGATAAAGAAATAAGTTAAAACACTTGTGTACAGCAAGATAGATGAAGAACAAGGAAATGGAACATCAAATGCAATTTTATTTAGATATAAAACAGAAACTCAAAACATAACTATAAGCTAAAAACAACCCAAGTACTTAAAAAAGAACTTAGCCAAGCATGGCTAAGAGAGTCAAGAAAGGCTTCCCACAATTCTCAGGAAATAATGCTCTAAAGAAGAAAGAAAGAATAGCTAATTGTATTCTGGTGTGTTTTTCAAATGAAGAATGCAGTCCAATTTATAGGATTCTGACTGCGTCCCAGCGCTTGAGCGCTGGGATCCCACCGCTTGGGTGCTGGGATTATTAATGCCAGACGTTGGCAAACAGGGGCCCAACGCATGAGCGTTGGTCCTCCAACGCTTAGGCGTTGGAATTATTTACAAGAATGTGATAAGTCAGGGGCCCAACGCATGAGCGTTGGCCCTTCCAACGCATGAGCGTTGGCCCTTCCAACGCTTGGGCGTTGGGTCGAACTGCACACTGCGCTCCA
Source organism: Acmispon strigosus (assembly GCA_030819835.1). NCBI lineage: Eukaryota > Viridiplantae > Streptophyta > Magnoliopsida > Fabales > Fabaceae > Acmispon > Acmispon strigosus. The sequence continues at coordinate 12,084,781 of JAUAMA010000004.1, read as the reverse complement.
AGTCAGAATGCCAACGCATGAGCGTTGGGTTTCCAATGCTTGACCGTTGGCACGTCTGATGTTTGCACTTCTTGGCTGTTTTGCTAATCAAGGTGGTGGAGCTAGTGGACAATGATGGCCTTCATTAGCCTTATTTTTGTCCCCTTTTAATTCTGAAACCACAATTACTATTAATCCTCCACTCATGCCTTTTTCCCATGTGCTCAAATGAAATTGGTGCTTCGTCTTCTAGCTTTTCACTTTTGGTCCTTTATTTGCTGAGACTTCACTTCTGGTCCTTCCTCTTCTAAACTTTGCATTTTTGGCTCTTCTTTTCGTGAAGTTTACAATTTGGTCCCTATACAAAATTACTATTTCTACCAGCTTTTCTAAAAGACTAAACTACTAACAAAAATTCCTAAAATTATAAAAATAAAGTTTAAAAATCAAATAAAATATAATCTATATGCAAATGCAAAAATAAATAGAAAATCTAAATAAAAAGTATAAAAATCTATATGAGACTCAATAAAATAAAAATAAAAAGACTATAAAGACCCTAAAATTATCATACAAAATCCAGTTATCATAGCCCAACAGACCACCCAATTCATGAATGAGACCAAGACGAGCTCAAAGAATCACGAGGGCTCCATAAGAAATTTGGAGACTCAAATTGGCCATCTGGCCAAAACCATTACGGAGCAGATCCCAGGTACGTTTCCTTCAGACACTTTGGTGAATCCAAAGGATAACAAGCTTGAGAATGTGTTTGTTGTCACTCTTAGGAGTGGAAGTATTATGCTTGAGAGGGTAGTGTCAGTGAAGGAAAATGGTGGTGAGGCTGAAAAGAAAGAGGGTGAGGAAAAAGAGGAAAATGAAGAGAAAAGTGAGGAGAAGAGTGGGGAAAAGAAAAGAGTGAATGAAAAACCTTCATAGGACAGCATTTGTGGTAAAATTCCATACCCTAAAGCTTTGGTTAATAAAAATTTGGAGAAACAGTTTTCTAAATTCTTCGATATTTTAAAAAAACTCCAAATTAACATACCATTTTCTGAAGCTTTGGAACAAATGCCTATGTATTCAAAGTTTATGATAGATATTCTGTCTAGGAGGAGGAAGTTGAGTGAGGTGGAAGAAACAATAATGTTAACTGAAGAATGTTCTGATATAGTGCAAAGGAAACTACCCCAAAAGTTGAAAGACCCGTGGAGTTTCACAATTCATGTTGAAATTGAGGGACTACCAAATGCAAAGGCTCTTTGTGATTTAGGAGCTAGCATTAACCTCATGCCGCTCTCTATGTTCAGAAGGTTGGACATAGGAGAGGAAACTCCTACTCTTATTTCATTGCAGTTGGCAGACAGGTCAATCAAACACCCATATGGTGTAGCTGAAGATGTGCTTGTGAGGGTTAACAAATTTGTCTTCCCGGTAGACTTCGTCATTTTGGATATAGAGGAAGATTCCAGGGTACCATTGATTCTTGGAAGGCCCTTTCTTGCAATAGGAAATGCTAAGATCAATGTTGCTAAGGGTCTTCTATCTTTGAAGGTATGAGAGGAGAAGGTCAAGTTCTCAGTATTCAAGACTCTAAAACATTTTGAGTCTGACGAAGATGAAGCATGTGAGCTGGTTGATGACTTGGTCATCAAGGGAAGGAAAAATCCTCCTAATTGATTCAAGGGGAAGAGTCTATCAAAGACTTTAACTTCGAGCTTCTTGGGAGACAACCCAAGTCAGGTTTGCTTGTTCTTATATTTAGTTTTTGTTCTTTTGATGTTCTATTCCTTTGTTTTCCACTTAAAAAAAATTCTTACCAGAGGGGACCCCAACGCCCAGGCGTTGGGACCTCAATGCTCATGCGTTGAGCCCCTAGATTGGTTAATTATTTGGCCAATTTCCAACGCCCTGGCATTGGATAGCCAACGCTCATGCGTTGGCTCTCTGTTTAAATTTTATATTTCCTTTCTTTCCAACGCTCAAGCGTTGGAGGGCTAACGCTCATGCATTGAGCCCCTGCCTAGCTTCCCAGGATTTCATTAATCCCAACGCCCAAGCGTTGGAGGGGCCAATGCTCATGCGTTGAGCCCGTGGAATCCCAACTTTGTTTTTAGCGCCAACACATAGGCAGTTGCACCCCAATGCTCATGCGTTGGGGCTCGGTAGAACAGGTTTAAGTGTTATGTTTTTCATTTTCAACCACTATCTTTCCAAATTATACCCACTTCTTTACTCTTCCACGAACTCACCCATTATAAAGCACCCATTTCACTCTCACATTTCCATCACAATTCACTTGGTGCTTGAGTTCTTAGTTGATTGCTTATGTTTTTCTTCCCCAATTTGCTACTGCATTTGTTCTTCATTGTTCAAGGTTGGTACACTTATTGTTGTTGTTTTATCTTCTTTTACCTTGTTTCTTTTGAACAAAATGCATGCCAAGGATGAAAGTTCTTTGATTGTGGGTTTGCTGTTTCTATATGGGAGTTGAACATTTTCTGTTTTTGCATGAATAAAATTTACATGGTTTGATGTTTTTAGACTTGCCTACCAACTGTTTGATGAAATGTTTGAATGAAGCCCTTGAGTTCTTTTTAAGTTTACTTGATTGATTCTTGCTATGCATGATATTGAGGAAGACTCAGGGTTATTTTTTGTGAAAATGGTGGGCATGTTCTTAGTTTTTGTTTGGAAAAAAGAATTGTTGAAAATGGGTTATGCTTAATGTTTGGACTAACATTCTAACAGTTTCTTGGATTGTTGGAATTGTTTGTTCTTTGTTACAGGATGGTACCCAGAAGGAGAGCAGTATAGGAAGTTCCTATCATTGAAGAGGAGTTTGACGATACCAGGTTCTTATACCTAGAAAAGGAGCAATACTATAAGGATATGGTCTCCCAAAAGGAGATGGTAAGGAAGAAACCACATCAGATTGAGAGAGACCCTTGGAGTATGGAGGAGGCGGTGTTGCAAAGGAAGTGGAATGTGTTGTGCAACCCGATCAGTGATGGGTGCCAAACATTAGCTAGGGAGTTCTATGCTAATGCGAGGTACGAATCTGCTGACCCCACTCTAGCCATCCCAACGTACAGGTCTTGGTTTCGGGGCACGATCATCAATTACGGCCCTGAAGCTATCCGAAGACTTTTGAGGCTGCCGTCTGAGGCCTAGGATAGGGTGCTGTTTGGAGAAAATGGGGAAGGGTACAACGATCTGTTGAACCACTGTCCCTATGATGAAGTCCTGGAGGCAGTAGCAGTACCTGGAGCCAGATGGGAAACAGAGGCAGATAAGGTCACCAAAAGCTACATCTTCAGGAAATATGTTAAGGCTGAGGTCCGGGTTTGGGACCACTTTCTGGTGGAGACGCTGTTTCCCAATTCCAATAAAACAAAGTTGAGGAAACAGGTTGCTCTCTGCATCTATTGCCTGATGAACAAGAGGCCCATTGATGTAGCACGAATCATTTCCTAGAGGATCCATTATGATGTCAACGTCCAGAAGAAGGGTAAGAGGTTTGGTTAACCTTTGATGATTACAAGACTGGTGCATGCTAAGTTAAGAGCAGCTGCAGTTCCCCCCATTGAGATTCATGTTCATCTTTTTCCAGTCATGAATTGGGAGGTAGCTGTCAAGATTTACCAAGATCATCAGGAGCAGCTGAAAAAACAAGGGCACCCCAGGCTCTATTTATCACCTCCCAGGTCTAGAGCTAACACCAGGTCCACTGTTCTTCCAAAAATGCCAACCCAAATCTCTCAGCCCACCTGGCAAGAAGAAGCTTTTGGAACCATGTTCCATCACTTGCATCGTGATGACGGGATTTTAAATGATGTCTTTCCTATCCTTTTCTTTTATTTTCTTTTCTTTTATTTTATTTTTATTGAGTCTCATATAGTTTTTATTTCATTTTGTTAGAGTTTTCACTTTATTTTTGCATTTGCATATAGATTAACAACTTTTGTGTTTTTAGTACTTTTAGTTATGTTTTATTGTAGTTTTAGTCCTTGTTAGAGGTTTTGGTCAATTAAGGAACATTTGTGGGGATCTTGGTGCAAATAAATGAAAGAGTGTGGCTGAAGTTAAATAAGAAGAAGAAGAATCAATCATCCTATGCTTGTTTAACATGTGCCTAATTGAAGAAATTAAAGAAGGAGATGAAGAATCAAGCAGTTAGCATGTGCATCCTTTTAGTTATGTTATATTAGAGTTTTAGTCTTTTTAGTGTATTTGGTCATTATTGGGCTGTTTGTGAGGACCTTGATTTTAGAATTGATGAATAATGATGGAGGAATTTAGAAGAAAAGCTGAATGGGTTGTAGAGCTAATGAGGAGATGAAGCAACAAGCAATGAACATGTGCTAAAATGACCCATTGATGATTGATGTGGCTGTTTCAGAACCATTTGGAGGCTACATGAAGACCTTTTAATGCCATCAAGAGAGCCATCAAAGAATGAGAGCAAAAGGGCCAAGGAAATGAAGCATCAGGCGTGCCCAACGCCTGAGCATTGGCAAGCCAACGCCTGAGCGTTGGCAAGCCAACGCTCATGCGTTGCCTCCCTGACTTGTGCCCAGAATTTCTTGTTTTCCAACGCCCAAGCGTTGGAGGGGCCAATGCTCATGCGTTGAGCCCCTAACTTGCCTCGTGTAATTTCATTTATTTCCAATGGCTAGGCGTTGGAAGCGAACGCCTAAGCGTTGGGAGGCTGCCACAAAAATTTATATATAGCTGCTCTTCCTTTCTTTGTAAATATACCTTGGATACCTAGACACTTTTTTTTTTACTCGAACAAGTCTTTCTTCTAACCTTTGCCTGAAGTGTGGGAAGCCATTTTGAGCTCTCAATTTAGGTTCTTTTCATTTATCATGTCTTTCTTAGCCATGCTAGGCTAAGATTTATTTTGTATTTGGGTTGAAGTGAATCTTCACAAAACTATGCTTTAGGTTTATTTTTTATATATGAATGAAGTTTCAGTTCGTAGTATTTTTTCCCTGTGTTAATATTATTCTTGTTGTACACAAGTTTACTTTGCTCAATTCTTGCACAGTTGTAGTTGGTAGGATTTGAGGGAAATGGGAATTAGATTGAATGATTATCTGCTACTTAGGTATAAGTGTAGAAATTGTTAGTGTTGGCTTGAACTTAGGATTTATCTTCAATTGAATTAACTGAATGCTAAGGTATTAGGTTTGGTAGTTGAATTGAAAGATCTATTTGATTAAGGAATTTACAAGTAGAAACCCTGGGCTAAAACACCTAAGAACTTACTCTAATTTCATATGTAGAATTGATTCTGAAAGTTTAGGCAAATGATGAGACGTAGTGAGTCTTAGTTCGTTGAAGCATTAAGACAAACGCTCTGTTTAGCGTGTAGTAAGACGATCTGCTCAGACGTTCTACTCAGACGTTCTACTAAGAAGTTCTTCTCAGACGTTCTTCTAGAACATACTAAGACGTTCACTCAAACGTTCCACTTCTTCGACTTATTCAAACACGCTTCTTTTGATGTATTCTTTGAATAGAAGGAAGACGTTCGTTTCTTCCAAATGATAGATGTTTCCTGAATTATGAAATGCTCAAAGTCTTAGGAAATCTCTATCTATCAACATTAAACCTTGGATAAAATTGTTATTTATAAAAGCATGATAAAAGATGAAATTGTCTGAATCTAAATCTAAAAAAACTACTAATGACGAGTTGTCCTTGAATTGCGAGTATTCTCACTCAAAGAATCCAAGCATAAGCCTTCCTGGCTTAATCGCCTTTCCGAATCCCGTCGTCGGTGTCTCCCGAGGTAAGCATGTCCCCTCATTTCATGCTCCAGTCCTCCTTGTTTCTTATTGATGTAGCTCTTGCATCTACTCTGAGAAGCTCTCATCTTTTCCTTACTCGCCTCTAACCTTTCCATGGTTTTGCTGAGCAAGTTCGGCTCCAAGTACCGGTTTCCACCAACCTGGTATAACTCGAGGCATCTTACGCCAACTTCACTTTGCAGAGTGTCATCCTTGGGTTGGTACGATAGTCGTTGCTGTAGATAAGCTCCATCAAATGTAGTTGTTCCTTCCAGCTTTTACGCTGTCCAGGACACATGCCTTAGCAGATCCTCTAGTGATCCCAATATCTGTTCAGTTTTGCCTCATCGCCGAAGGGTGGTAAAACAAGTTTAGTCCCATCTTCAAACAGCATCGAGTATATGACTAAGCAAACAAGCACGCAGGTAATATCCAAGCTAACATGCAATGCGCATTCCACACAAAATTTGCAGACTTAGGTGGTCGATGACCCTACGATTCATATGTTTACATACAACCACTCGTACAAAAAAATTATTCGTAAGTAGTCACCAAATCCCGCAGGCTGGTGGGACACTCAACCGAACTCTGCAAGAACTAGAAAGTACTGCAGTCAGTCTGGAGTTGTCGCTTACATGAGTACGTTCTGTATAACGCCCCCGGAAGTTTGCATCTCCGGCCCGGGGCACTGTATAGCCCCGAACCATGAAGACTTCAAAGTGCTTGATACGTCAAGAAGACTACAACTCAACTCAAAGCTTTTTAGAGCGCTCTCCCAAGGGGCGATTGCAACACCGGTCCAGATCCGAGACGATATTGAGCATGCTCTGTGCAGTCACACGATCTCTGCAATGTATACTTCGGCTGACCGTTGTACGTTGTAGGTTGTCTTTATGGTAAAGGTGAGCTAACTTGGTTGATCCAGGGTTACCCATATCCGTCGATGTACTGTCCCACTTCCACTCGGGGACGTCACGGGGTTGAAACATTCCTGCAAGCTTCTTATGTTCAACCCTTTCCTTCTGACAAGTAGGGTGTGCAGTCACATAATTAGCCCCTTGCTTCTTCATTCCTGATAACCAAGTTCAACTTAGGTCTTGGTACACTCTGGGCTGGTCTTGGATGAATACTCAACTTGTTGTCCACCTTGCACCTGGTTATCCTTGATTTCTCCCTTCAACTCACCGAAGGTAGTGACTATCCCGAAGGTTAACTTTCCTAAGGGTACTCTCATGTCCATGCTGAGATCTCGGAGCTGTTCGAGTAACTCCATACCTCTCACCGTCTTGGAGGATGCATGAATTTCCTTTCAATTCAAGACATTAGTAACCACGATGGACTTCTCCAGATGATATTGTGGTGTAAGATTATACTCTTTTATGAACTTTTCCCATTCATGCTACTCCATGTTTTCTCCTTCATCTCAAACAAGTGTCTCAAACTCTCGTAGTCGCTGAAGATAGTGAAGATAGTCTCGTAGAGGTAATGTCTTTATGTCTCTTGAGTGCAAACACCACTACGGCTAATTCCAAGTGATTCCTTGGATAGCTCGGCTCTGACGTCTTTAGCTGTCTCGAAGCATACGCCACCACCTTGAGGTCATGTTTCAGTACACAGCCTAACCTTGGTATGATGTATCAACATTGACTACGTGCAGTGCTCATTGCTATGGCATAATTAGTACTGACGAAGTCGTCCACTGCTTCTTCACCTGTAGATAGCTGGACTCACCCCTCTTGGTCCTTGCAAAAGGTTGGTCATTCCCAGTGAGTTGCATTAGCGGTCCCACTAGCTTCAAGAGTCCTTCAATGTAGCATTGGTAATAACCATCCAAGCTGAAATAACTTCCTGTCTCAGTCGCTGTCTTCAATCGCTCCCATGTTAACTCTGTTCCCACTTTGGCTTGGTCAACTGTGATTCCTTCCCTTGAAATCACATGTCTTAAGGATTTTACTTCTTCGAGTCGAACATCGTACTTCGAAGGGCTACCATGCAGCTTCTCCTCCCTTAGCACTTGCGGTACTAGTCGGAGATGATTGCGTCTGGTAACACTACTGGTGCATGGAGGTCGTTGGTTTCCTGTCTTCCATCGATACTTGTCGGCTGGAGGTATTCCTGGGGTTTCACCTATTAAGGAGTTGTTCGGGCAATAACTATCGGGCACCAAGAGATGCCCCTACATAAGGAAGGTTACCGTTTCACGGTGCCGCCCATGGGAACTTGGTGGTTGGATAACCAACTCATTCCAAGAAGCATGCTTATTCCAGTCACGAAACAAGGCAGGCAAACAAAGCAGGACTGCTTCCAATTCAAGTAACAATAGAAATGTTCATACAAAATATAAGCCCACTATCGTGAGTGATAAACAAACAAGCATATAAGGAGGTTCTCCACTCAAGGGATAAACCTAAAGCAATCTACAAGTTCAGAAACTTCTGAAACTCGTCATGCTTGGAGCAGCCATAAGGTTGATCAGGCCTTACAAACTAACTCCCTAGCAATCAAAGCCGAAACATCCTAATTGCAGACTCAAAACAACAAACAACCTAGCATAGAAGACCTATTCCCCAACAGGCTCTGATATTCTCAACCGGAGCTCTGATACCACAATGTAATACCCCGATTTTCAGGGCATTACTGTAGCAAATGAACAGTAAATAAATATGTGGAAATCTTTTGAGCTTATGAAAATTTAAGTGTATTTTTTTTCACATCATGCTAAAGACAATATGCATTACTTATATATATAGATACCCAGTTCAACAGAGGCTATAAGGTACTTAGTTTAGGTGAACAGCATCAGTGAAGATAGTTTCAAAATCAAAGGACTCGTTTGTAAAAGAAGACATGCTGACATAGTAAAAAAAAAAACCCCGACCCAAACCTCTTACTCTGGCATACCTCCCACGATGCCACACAGGGAAACCGTGTAAAGGTACGTCATTCTGGAACTCTACCCTACCCTTGGGCATGCTCACGTACAGACACAAAATCAAATAAATATCCCTAGCCTTCAAGTGACGAGACGTCCGTCCTACTCCCGTGAACTGTCATCGGCTCAGCATCCTCCGGGTACTCTTCGACTAATAGTGGTCTAGCTGACGACGGATCTCCAGGAAAACACAAACAACAAACAAGTTGCAAGGGTCAACTTCAAAACAATAACTCCCCATACGAGCACATGGGTGAGACAACAATCATCAGCATATATAAGCATGTCCATTCATTGCAGTTATATATACGTATACTAAGCAGTTTAAACTACAGTTATGCAGGGTAATTCATAAACAAGCATCAATTATAATACAAGTAGAATTGCAACCAAAACACGCTCAATAAGCAGCTCAAGACACGCATAGCAATCATGTTACAAATAATATGGATGTCATGATGCAATTAAGGTGTAATATGATCAGAATATTCTAGTTGCTGCATTGAGCCGACACATAGCTGATTGAGGATAAGCTTGTTTTCCCAATCGTATTGTCTGCACAAAGCCTACACATAGTCTGCACATAGCCAACACATAGTCTGCACAAAGCCTACTGGATGGATAGTCTTGTTATTCCAAACAGCTAAAGAATGACGACGGCGTCGTCTAGAGGAACGTCCATACATGCAAGTGTTCTACGTGATATGAACAAACAACAACAAGGCAATACCAAATAAGCTACCCAATTTCCTTGAGAAAACATCTCTTGAAATATTTTCGTAAAGTTCTTTTGAGGCTTTCCAGAAAACATGTCTTATGATTCCTCGTGAGGAAGTTCTTATAGTTCTTTTTCCAAAGATGTGCCTTAGTTTTCTTTGCAAGATTAGACTTGTAGAAAAGAGGTGGAATCATCCTTAAGTTCATAAAGGGGTTAATGTATTCCTTTAATACATTATGAATTTCCTTCAAGAAAGGTAGGACAGATTCAGTTCAAAAGCTCACGGTTTAACTGTAGGTTTTCTTGGAAGCATGTTTCCAAAACATTCATTAGGTTCCTAAAAGAAAGTTTCTCTTCTTACTCACTCCTTACATTACAATTTTGCTATGCATTCATACATGTTTGAGCTCTTGGACGCTCTTAGAACTTCCTTACTGGCGTCGGAATGTCTTACTTAAATCCCGAGGGCTTTGTACTTGAAAGAGCACCACCCTCCGGCGGCTGAACACATTCATTTATGATTTATGAAGATAATCAAAATGAAAATTAAAATATCAAACTGGGACTTGATTTGGATCTACCAAACCAATTAAAGCCCGTCCATGTAAGAAGGGTCCGAATCATCGACAGAGTCTCATCGGAATCCGATACCGGCAACCACCACATACAGTTGCAAGGAACCTTCTAGAAACATCGGATCGCGAGTTTCGACGATGGAGTGGCTCCAAACCCTACCACCACCCTCTCATCTCTCACACTCCGCATTCTCCTTCCTTGATCATAAATTCCACACCGAAAGCGCCCTCGCCGAGTCTACCACTTTCGTCGCCGAGCTCCAAACTCAGTGCTCCGAGTTGGATCGGGCTCTGGCCAACTTGGCTCTGCGACTTGGAGCGGGTCTCGCCGCGTACGCCTCCTTCTCCGGCGAAATCCACCGCCTCTTCGGCAACGTCACCGCCGGATTGAACGCCATCGCCTCCGCTTGCTCCTCCAGCGTTGTGCCAGGTTTGGTTCGCGCCTCGATTCAATAATTTTGTTTTGTTTTATAGGCTTGTTGGTGTTTGAATTTTGAGAGATTGTGTTCGATTTCGTTGAGTGAAGAGGGAGGAAAAGGCGAAGGAGATGACAGTGGCGGGAAGGGTTTCAGAGAGGAACTTGCGACCTTGGCCAAGGAAGTGGCTAGGTTGGAGACTGTTCGTGTTTATGCAGGTTCGTTTTCTTCTTCTTTTTTCGCCTGTTGAAATGTTTTTTCAAATTGTGTAAATGGACGAACATTGTCGGCAGAATTTTGAGATGATAGTGATTGTGTTTTATTGTGTTATGATACTGGTTGTTGTAATAATCAAGAGGTTTGATTCGTTTTATTTTTTATAAGCAAAGAGATTTGATTCTTAGATGTTAACTTTTCCTCTGGTCAATGGAGTTAGTTTCTTAAAAGCCGATTGCACTGTCTGCCAGATACAGCTATAGAACTTGGTACTTTCAGTGAAGAATTGATGAACATAGTGGGAAGAATGCAAGATGATGTTTTAGAATTGTGCAAATCAAAGAACATTTTGGCAACAATTGCATGGTGATGTTTTTTGCTTAAATATTTATGTTTATGTGACTTTTTTAATATGGGCTTGTTGTGATTATCAACAAAAACCAAGCTTTCTGCATGATGGTTACTGCCTTTGGTTTGATTGTTTAGTATTGCCATTTCTGTTGGTGTAGTTATTCCCGAGACAGAAGCTTGGTACTTTTATTGTAAACTTGAAGAACATTGTGGGAAGGATGGGAGATTATGTTTTTCATGGAATGTGTTTCAATGCTTCTTATAATACGTATTTGTTGTGTTTATCAAGGAAAAACTTGCTTTATAGTAATGTTTACCAGAATGCCTTTAGTTTGATTCCTTGGGTATTGCCTTTTAGTGAATGTTGTTTGTTTCTTAAAACTCCTTTGTGTATCTTCCAGAGACAGCATTGAAACTTGATACTTTGGTTGGTGATATTGAAGATGCTGTGTCATATACCATGAACAAAAACCTGAGGAAGCATTCTTCTAACCAAAATTTAGAAGTGAGCACACTTTCATGAGATGAACTAGATGATATTGGGGAACTGTAGAATTACTATATTGCATAACATATTCTCACATGTTGCAGGAAATGGGTTTGCTTGCTACTAAAACGCTTAAAATGACTGAAGAAATATTAACTTCGATTACAAAGACACACCATCAATGGAAGCATCTTGTATCAGCGATTGATCATAGAGTAGACCGAGCTCTAGCCATTTTAAGACCCCATGCAGTTGCTGATCATCGTTCACTTCTTGCTTCGCTTGGATGGCCCCCACCTCTTTCTTCTTTAACCTCCTCACAATCAGATGCAAGGAATGTGAATCAAGTCTTGAATCCTCTATTGAGCATGCAAGCGGATCTTAAACTCAAGTACACTGAAAATTTTCTTTCTTTGTGCAACCTACAGGAGTTGCAAAGGCAAAGGAAATGTAGGCAACTTAAGGGCCATGACAGGGAAGTTGCTCTACGACAACCACTTTGGGTAATTGAAGAGCTTGTTAATCCCTTGTCATTGGCTTCCCAGAAACATTTCTCAAAATGGGTTGATAAACCAGAATTTATTTTTACTCTTGTATACAAGATCACAAGGGATTATGTTGACTCTATGGATGAAATGCTGCAACCATTGGTTGATGAAGCTAAGCTGGTTGGCTATAGTTGCAGAGAAGAATGGATATCGGAAATGGTATCCTCCTTATCCACATACCTGGCAAAAGAAATTTTCCCTAGTCACATTAGTCAACTAGATGAGGAAAGTGTGACTGGCATTCAGTCATCTGCTAGAATATCTTGGCTTCATCTCATTGACTTGATGATAGCTTTCGACAAAAGGATTAAGTCTCTGGTAGAGAGTTCTGGGATTTTGCTATCCTTTGATGATGATGTTATCTTGCAGAAAATTTCTTCGCTATCCGTATTTTGTGATCGTCCAGACTGGCTTGATCTTTGGGCAGAAATAGAGCTATCTGATGCCCTAGATAAGTTGAAACCAGAAATTGAAAATGAGAATAATTGGAGAAGGAAAGTTGAAGTTATAGTTCTTTCTTCATGTACTGATGATCACAAGTCTCCTCTTATTTCCAGTGCCTTTCTTCAGCAGCTAGCATCTGTTGTTGATCGTTGTCGATCATTGCCTAACATTACTTCGAGGTCAAAATTTCTCAGATTAGTAGGTGTGCCTATTATAAGAAAGTTTTTTGACTCCATACTTATCCGCTGCCAAGAAGCTGAAGGATTGACCGCCTTGACTGATGATGATGCTATAACTAAAGTTTCAATTTCCATAAATGCTGCTCATTACTTAGAGTCAGTCTTGAAGGAATGGTCCGAGGATGTCTTTTTCCTTGAGATGGGGATGGGTGAGGATCATAAAGCGGAATTGTCAAGTAATGCTAATACCGATGGTGAAGGGTTGCCGGAGAGTTCCAGGGGAGTTATCTTTGATGAAGAAATAAAAAAGTTAGAAGAGTTCAGAACTGAGTGGGTTGAAAAGATATGTGTAACTATTTTGAGAGGAATCGATGCTCGATCTCGAGATTATGTGAAGAATAAAAGGCAGTGGCAAAAGGGTGAAGAAGGATGTGCGGTGTCAAAGACACTGATAGACGCCTTGGATTACCTGCAAGGTAAGATGTCGGTTGTCGAAGCAGGTCTGAATAGTAGAGATTTCGTTGGGGTTTGGAGAAGCTTGGCAGCAGGAATCGATCGATTAATTTTTAATGGTATTCTTATAAGCAATGTAAAATTTCATAATGGTGGTGTTGACAGATTTAGTAGTGACTTAAATGTTTTATTTGGGGTATTTGGAGCATGGTGTTTGAGGCCAGAAGGTTTTTTCCCAAAAACAAGTGAAGGTCTCAAGTTGTTGAAAATGGACGAAAACGGAGTGCAAGAATGTATGGCAGGGGGGACGAGATGGTTGAAGGAGAATGGGATCAGACACCTTAGTGTAACTGAAGCAGAAAAGATTATGAAGAATAGAGTGTTCACGACTTGAGGCTCTTGGCTTACTTTTTTGCACATCCACAGCAAAAATGGCATAGGGACAGACAGGTGTGAAGATTTAGAAGGGGAGGTTCGTGGCGTACATGACTGTGTAGACCAGCTGAACTAATTCAATTTTTTAAAGTTGCAATAATTTTTTTTTTCCGTTTAGAATATTCTCAGACTCAGTCATTTCCTTATAAGCCACATGCCTCAAATCTTGGGCAAGATTGATATTTTCTATTTCTAGATGCTAATTATACTGTAAATGTGAAATGAGGAAACTTTTCTTCCTATTTGTGTACTTCATTATAATTTTTACACTGGTATTTAAATTTGAAATGATCAAGGACTTTGTCTAAAACAGCTCTCACATACTAAATGAATGACAGTTTTGTATATGCACATGAATAAGACTTCGACAATTTTAGAAGGCACTTTATTGAGTATAAAAAATTGAACTCAATTAAATATTATGTATAGCTACCTCATCGGCTTCAAGACTAAACTGCAACAATTGACTTTGTTGCAATTTGTGCAAGAAAAGACTAAAATATGATAAATGTACTGCCTTTTCTGTTGGGGAGAAATATGTATCGTTTCAATTCTGGATATGATGTGAATCCCCATTATTCTGGCAACAAACACCTGCATGTGGTTAAACCTTTAAAACCATTCTGGTTAGTGTATGCATATTGCAATTTATGGATCTTGTTCCTACCTAATTACGTATGAATTCTTGCTGTCATATTTAGATAGCTTTTCTCAGCTCATGTTTTACTCTCCACTTGTACTTCGTTAAGAGTTTCTGCACGCAACACTTAGATATTGAATGTTTGCCTTTATGCATTACTAATGAGACTAATTTAGTTAAAATATGTTGCACTTGTGAGTAATATTCCCTTGAGGTCAGGTTCATCTATCTTGCATGTGATTTGAAAATGATGCTACTTGTAGAACGATTTCTTTTGCCCCTCGCACTACAAACTCTTGCCTAATGAATATATTGTCATTAAGTTCTTTCAAACATCTCTAGGAAAGGCATCTTGATGGTCATTCTTATTTGATGATGATGTCATTGCAATATGCATGGAAGTTTGTGTTTTTTTTTTTTGAATATTAGAAAAAAAAAATTAGCATTTTGGGGTTGGTTTAACAATATTTGTTAATATGGGGTACTTTGTATAATTAGCCTGAACTGAGGAGCCTTATAAAGGGCCTCAGATGAGGAGTTTTATAGGCGTTTTTGGTAGAAGATAAAAATGAGAGAATCTGCACTGTTGGAATCAGCACTGTTGATGGGATGTGTGAGACAGGGGGACAAGACAGGACAGCACGTGACACAAGACTCCTCAGATGAGGAGACTCATGTCGCGCCTCAGATGAGGAGTTTTCTGAATGCTCCTCAAGTGAGGCGTCTTCCACCCCATTGGTTGCATGGGGTGGTTGCACGTCCCCCCATAAACCAACCACCCTCCCCCCCAATCTCTCCTAACCGGCCACCCCCCCTCCCACCCATTTCCAACCCCATTTTTTCCTATAAATACTCATCCCAACCCCCCCTTTTTACCCACTAATTCCTAAACCCATTTCTACTCTCATTCACTCTATTCTACCCTCATTCACTCTATTCTACTCTCATATTTTCTATACCATTCTCTTCCAAATCCCAAACTCTTCATTTTCTTTTAGTTTTTAATTACCCCAACAATGTCTGGAGAGAATGTTATTAACCCCGGTCCCCTAAATCCTTCCCTACTAACCCACCAATCGGTACACGTGTCAGAGCAGGTATGGAGCGGTAATTATGAGGATCGAATTTTGAAAGTTAGGCGGTGTCGGGACTCGAAGACCCCTGAAGGGCGAATCGTCAGCAACGTCCCAGAAGAAATTGTTCCACACCTCCGGCGGGCGAGATTATACGAGTGCGCACTCGTGGGGGACGTCGCGTCTGACCCTCACCTTCTTTCTGCTCTGGTGGAGCGCTGGAGACCCGAGATCCACACTTTCCACCTCCCCGTCGGCGAAGCAACAATCACGCTAGAGGATGTTGCGCTTCATCTTGGACTGAGTATTGACGGCCAGGCAGTCACCGGGGAGACTTCGCGCACTGACTGGAAGGAGGTGATCCTAGCATTGCTCGGTAAAGAAGTCTCGGATGCGGACCTCAGTGGGAATAAACTGAAGATGAGGTGGCTGAGCCAGAACTTTAACAACATAGACGAAGGCCACGGACCGCTTTGGCATGAGCAGTTTGCAAGAGCCTACATTCTGCGGATGCTGGGAGGGTTCCTGTTTACGGATAGCTCCGGTTCTGATGTGTCGCTGTGCTATCTTCTATTACTGCAGAACCTGGATGTAGCTGGAACCTATAGCTGGGGCTCAGCTGTGCTAGCCCACTTGTACAATTCTTTGTGCAAGGCCACCGACTACAAACGGGCGGACCTCATCGGATGCACATTGCTGCTGCAGTTATGGGCTTGGAGCAGGATCCCCAGCTTAGGACCGAGAAGCGTACCTCCGTTGCGACACGGAGCACCGCTCGGCGGGAGGTATGAAATTTCTAACATACTAATGTCTAAGCTTTACTTTTCAATAATTTAGAGCTGAAATATTTTATTGATAATACAGATGGGTCCAGAAACCGAAAGTTGATATGGCTTCCCATATGGTCGTACAGAAATAAGCTAGACTTGTTGAACGAAACTGTAAGTGATTTTGATGTTAAATTTGATTACGACGTTTCTCGCATCATAGTAGCGTAAATAATTTATGTTATTACGTGCAGTTCGTGTGGTCCCCTTATTCATCTGAAGTCGGTCATCTCCCGGAGCAGTGTGTGAGGGACAGACATTTGTTCATGGCACTTGTACTGATGATCCACTACAACCTTGTTGAGTGGCATCAACCAGATCGTGTTATGAGACAGTTTGGAATGGCTCAACATATTCCACTCGCACCGATGCAGGATGACAGTCTTCATGATGTCTCGCGGAGGGGTAAAATGCATGTCAACTGGGTGACCGAGCTGCGAGGGTACATAGAGATGTGGGATGGCCGTCTCATGACAATAGTTCCACCCACCCCGCCTATGACAGTGTCTGGTCCAAGTGACGAGTACATGCTCTGGTACAGGCTACACACCCGACGCTGGATGACACCCTCCGTCGCGGCGAACACGCTTGTGGTTAGTTGGGTTATAAGGCTCCTCAGTTCAGACTAATTATACAAAGTACCCCATATTAACAAATATTGTTAAACCAACCCCAAAATGCTAATTTTTTTTTCTAATATTCAAAAAAAAAAAACTCTGGAAGTTTGATGTCGATCCTGTTACTGAGAACTTCTGGAATGTTTTTTTTAACCAATCAAACAACCCAAATTTGCGAGAGTTCTAATGCTCACGCCCTGTTTTAGACAGAAATTTAGATTTCTTGCACCAAACTTTTCATTATATGCCAAATTAGACTATCATTGATTTCTACAAATCATATACTAATCATGGTTAATAATACTAAATATTAAAATTTTGCGATTAACATCAGAGACTGATACTGATACATTATACAGTACGTTCTTACTCTTTCCTTTATTGTTGAAATTTAGTTACAAAGCCCAAGAAGGAGAGAGCCACGGCCCAAATACAACACACAGTAGGGATTTTCTAGAACATATGACAAAACAAAGGTAGCGTTTAGTAACAGACATAACAGAACGGTATATACCATAATAGAAAAGAATAGGACAATAAGTACTGTATACTGTGTTTGATAACTTCACATTACCACCCCCTTCTCCTCCACCCGCATTCTTCCCTTCACATTACTAGTTCCTTTACTTCTTCCCCCTTCTCTTTCAATAGGTTCTTCTTTATCTGCCCTATTCTCCGTCAACATTTTAATATGTATTGTGTTACTCGGCCATGGTAAAGTGTTACCTAATTTTAAAATCAGGTAACACTTCGTATTGCATTCTTGTTTGTGGTAGGTTAATCAACATGTTGCAAACTAGAATCTGGTATGTTAGTTTGAGGTACCTAAGCATACTGCAAACTAGAATGTAGTATGTTTAATTTTATTATTTTAAACTACCACAAACTAGAATGCAGTGTTAAGTCGATTGCCTACCGCATTCTAGAATGTAGTATTTTGTTAACTTAGTTTAATGTGGTTACATTAATATATTTTTTGTCGACACAGTGAGATTTAGAGGTAGGTCTTCCGTAGCTTTTGCTAATTACATGATGTAACACCCCGATTTACACGGCGCACAACAGTAACTCTAAACAATGAAATAAATATGTCGATTAGTTTTAAAAGCCTAAAATGCATAGTATATTTTTCTTCCTTTTCCGAAACATGCAACCGGTGTAATGCATTACAAATATAATAACCCTGTTTCAGAAAGTAGCCAAGCACATGGCATAAAGTGTAGCAAGGTAACTAACATTGATCAAAGTAGTTAACTATACAACCCAACACTGAACATCAACAGAAAGATATACCTCTGCTATGAGGCCTAGACTAGACATCATAACACAGGGATGATAATAATAAAACTACACAAGAAAGGGGGGGTTTGAATTGTGTGTGTGATTTTTAAGTTTCTTTTGGCAAAATAGCAATTATAAGTTCAAAAACGTTTGTCAAGAAGTGCAACAGAAATAATCCTACAACTGAATGATAAAGCACACACGATATTTATCCTGGTTCACCCCCTTAGTCGACAGGGCTACGTCTAGTCCTTGGCTTCACCAAGATTTTCACTATTTAAACAAAATAGTACAAGTGTTCTCAGGGACGTCCAAAAGGAATGGTGCTCAAATGAACCGGTCTGAGAACGGACAGTTCCCACTCATGGTGAAAAATATCATACCTGGACCTTGAAGCAAATGCAATCTGTATGCCATCTAGTGCAGGAGGAGACCAGAGTCGAGCTTGCAGACAAAAGTTATATCCCAGAAGCTCCATCAACAAGTTTGGAGCATATACAACATTATCTGTCTTAAGCATTCTGGGGATCTGCAAAGGAGAAGAGATTACCGTCTTGACGCGTCCTTCTTGGAACATGAGCAAGAAAGACTCTTGCTACGTTTTGGGAAGACTTCGTGGAGGTGGAGGTTTGCTCATCATTATCCCGATTGTCCCCATGTGTTGAGGCTTCCTTGGAGACATTTTGCTGAGAGGCCAATATCTCATTTAGAGATATTTCTGGATCATCGACATGATCACTTATGTTTTCAGCTTCACTCTTTTGCTTCTTTCCCTTGGGCAGAGTCTTCTTTGAGGCTCTGGATTTAGTCCGCTTCTTAGTACTCTCTTTCAAGAAACTCTTCTTTACAATAGTCGGACGAAGTTCCTCCTGAACTACTAACTCTTCTGCTTCTTTGTCAACTGAACATGTTGCCGTTTCTTTGTTTTGACTTGGTTGTTTATCGTCCAGTGAACGGTTCATGGCTTGAAGTGACTCTGGCTGTTGGACTGGACTTGAAGGAGCTGCAGGTAAGGTTTGAGAGGACTGAACTGGAGCTTGTGGAATCTCATCGCGGTTCAGAGAGGATTCACTGTTGGATTGGCTTTCAACGCGTTGGGTTTGTTGTACATACTCAGGATCAACGATCTCTTTATATTTGAGGATCCTTGAAGAGATATGTTTCCCCCATCTCTTAGAGCTCTCCGCACAATTAGGTCTCCACAAGGGAGTGCAATATGGAAGAGGTGAGTCATTTCTGAGCTTTATCCTTACCCAATGGTGGTCATCTATATTGCATAGAACAGCAATGATGGGAGGAATAAAGGCTGGACCAGCTAATGGTAGATAGGTGCAAGATTCCCTTAGACTTAGGGTTACCAGTATGATTTTGAAGGTGTTGGCAGCTAACAAGCCCATGTCAGGGACAGTGAACCATTTGGAAAACATGGCAAGTTCCCCCTCAGGTAAGTTCAGTGCATCCATTATCCGTTCAAGATGTTGCCCAGATTCCACCATTCCAGCATACATAGAGTGAAGGTGCAAGAAACACACAAGAAAGGGGGGGTTTGAATTGTGTGGGTCGTTTTTGAAATTCTTTTGGTTGTTTTAGATAATTAATTTCATGATCACTTAACAATGCTAAATCACACAGCATAAACATATACATGCACGTAAATAAAGTATGACTGTAAACATAAAGCACACATAAATTTTATCCTGGTTCACCCCCATAATCGACAGGGCTACGTCCAGTCCTTGGCTTCACCAAGATTTTCACTATTTCAACAAATAGTACAAGTATTATCAGGGACTTCTCCCAAAAAGTATTCTAAGGACTTCTCCTATCAAGGATTAGAAGGACTTCTCCTTACAAGTATTATCAGGACTTCTCCTTACAAGTATTTTACAGGACTTCTCCTGACACCTTTCTCAAGGGTTGGCTTCTCTATTTGGTTCTCTTCTTAGTAAGAGTGGATAGAGGAAATGAAGCTCGGTTTATAAAGAGATGATAGGCATTTAGGTTCTCTGTTTTTGGAGGGTGTGTGAGTTGGGAAAGATAAGAGTGAAACTCTATGAATTTTTCTCAAACAAACTCATATACTCAGGCACGGATAGGCTTGAGGCATCTTGAGTATGAACCAAGGTTCCTTGGCTCTTGGGACAGACTTAGTTGGCATATGAAAGTTTAAGTCTAAGTTGCCCAAATACTTCGGAGGAAGGATTTTCTATTTATATCTTCAGTTGCTTCTTCTTCTTGAGAAAGAGAGAAAAACTGTCCGAAGTGCCTCTTCCTCTCTAAGCTGCTCATAACGGCTAGTTCTGCATCTTTCAGCACGCGTAAGTCAATATCTGAGATTTGTCTGCAAGCGTAAGATATGATCTGAGAATCATCAATACGTATGGGTTGATGTCGTTTGGCTCCATGCTGAGCAAGTAGCTTTGAGCTATGCCTTCAGTATTTAATTCGTGGAGAAACAACAGTGAAGCTTGCTTTGACCATTTCACCCCAGTGCTTGCCAGCTAACACTCATTATGTGCTTTGGTCAGATATTTGAATTTCGACCGTTGAGAGTGTACGATGCTCAGATATTCTTTCCGTTGATTCCGCAATGTCAGCTTGATTTGAGGGAAAGTAGAAAATTAGTGGGACCAAGGAATACTGTATTAATTGTGTCCCTTTCTACTTTCTGCCGCAGCCAATATGTTAATAAATGTGTAGACGAGGTAGGAGTCTTTTGATCCACGAAGTAATTACTCCAGATGAGGAAAATAAATTCTTTAATACTTCGATAATCCTGATGTCCTCGAAAACCACATTTCTTGATCTTTGTACCTTTGGCGCAATTGATACTTGAGCGGACGGACTCTTCCTTGTGGCTTGGCAGACGTAGTCTTCATTCAAAGCTTGAAGTTCCGCTGCAAAGTAGTTTGGATTGGCGGACGAACTTTCCTTCATTCAGTCTTTCTTAACTATTGGGATCTTCTTGTCTTGTAGATGACTGAATCTCTTCTTTTGATTTCATTGAAGTTCTTTCATCTGATAGAGTTGATTCACAACTTCCTTTTGTGATGCTTAGAGAAACTTCGAGGCCGAAGGTGTTTCTTCATAGATTGTCATGCCCTTTCAACTTTGAGTGGGGCAGTCATCTTAAGTGGCAGACTGTTTTGTCTTCTCGAGATAGGCTTTGACTTGAGCGAGCAGACTTTGATGAAGTGTCCTCAAGAGAAGATGTTGAAAGTTGTTGGCGCTTTAGCTCTCTTGAAGTGTCCTTTGCATAGCTTTGACGTAGTCTTCTTCATGGTGACCGGACGAACTCCTCTGATGGACTAATATTCTTGATGATGCTTTGAAGTTTATTCAGTCCTTTTAGAGATAGTTATTCCTGTACATGAGAGTTTTCACTGTGTTAGGAAATCTAGTTTAAACGATATTGAACCTTAAAGAAATTGTTGATTATCAAAACATAATTATTCATTTAATTGTTTGTATCTATCAATCTCCCCCTTTTTGATTATGAAAATTTCTTTCAGAAAAAGGTCTGTTTGTCATTTAATTACTGTTAGATAGATAAAACTGGATTTTCTTCAGAAAGATTCAGTGTATAGAAAAACATTATCGTTCTTTTAATAGTGCTAAGACTTAGACAGGGATATCATTTAATTATCTTGTTTTAGGCGGACGATTTTGACTACTTGGGTTTTCCTACCTTTGCTCCCCCTAAATGTGATATTCCCTAGTCTAAATAAGCTCCCCCTAAGTTGATGCGGGATATGTTTACTAGCAATCAGCCTTTTCCTAATTCTTTATGTTTTTCCTAATTCTTTACTCTCATCCCACTCCTTTTTCGTTACCTTTTTCTTTACTTAAATCTTATCTTCTCCCCCTTTGTCATCATCAAAAATATTAATTAATTAATAGAGAGAAGGATCAGAAAAGGAATGCTGAATAAGAAATATATAAGGAGAAGTTCAAATAGAGTGTATCATAAAAGGAATGACCAGATAAAGTAGTAGAAGGAGGGAATGAGGAGATGACAATTACTTCTTCAGAATCAGTTAAAATATGAACTTGATGAGAGACTGATTCGTGCTGGGAGTAGGCAGCGGTTGAAGATAGTTCATGTGGAGGTTTATCTGCTACCAAAATAAGCGACCATGATCCATACTTGAGAATGATGCGCGCAGCACCATGAATCAACTCGGATGGAATAGTGCTTGTATGAACTTGTCTAAAAGCAGACAGATCCCAGTTATGATGGAAGATGTCATACCTTGTCCGCTGAGCGAAGATGATTTTCAACCCATCGAGAGCAGGAGGAGTCCAGATTCTAGCCTGAAGACAGAAATTGAAACCCAATGTTTCCATAAGAAGTTGTGGGGCATGCGATGCATTCACCATGGAGAGCATTCTGGGTATCATTGAGGAAATAGGTGCAGTGCTTCGGCGAGAACGTCTGGGCACGTGTACTGGAAAAATTTTCATTCTGCATTCCCTAGATTGAGCTGCTTGGACACTGTTCTCCTGGGTATTTTCAGATACAACACCTCCTTTGTCAGCCATTGGCTGCTCATTAGGAACATCATCCATACAAGCAGGTTGTTTGGCAACACATCCCTCAGCTTCTTCTGGGTTGTTTCTCTTCCTCTTCTTTGAGTTGGTTGCTCGAACTGCGCGAGACTTAACCCTTCTTCTGGCATGTTTCACCCTTTCTGATGACTCATCTTGATTGTCAATGACCTGAGTTTTCCCAGTGGCCTTGGGTTGTGATTCAGAACTATCAGGGTGCACTTCATTGACATTGATTGGTTCCACAGCAATCTCATCAGTTTGTTTTGTTTGGAATTGGTCTGGTGGAGGACAAGGGTCTTCCATTTCTGAAATGGTTGGCTTCAAACTTGATGAGTTGGGAGCTGGCAGGGTTACTTGTTCTTGTTCTTCAGTATTTTCTTGGACGATCTTGACCACAGATCGCTACCTCTTCATCTTTGTAGGACGAACATAATCTGGGTCTATAATGCTTCAATACATTATTATCCTTGAAGCCATGTTTCTTCCCCACAGTTTGGCTTCCTTCTTGCAGTTGGGGAGCCATTGTGGCGTTGCATTAGGTAGGGGGAGTTTTCTTTCAGAATCACCCTTATCCAGTGACGATCTTCCACATTGCATAGCATTGCTACAGGAGACGGAGTTGTTACTGGACCAGTCATTGGAAGGTACATGCAGGATTCTCTTAGGCTGAGCGTAACAAGAATAGTTTTGAAGGTGGATGCAGCCAGTAATCCCATGTCCGGAACAATGAACCACTTGGGTTCAAGGGCTAGTTCATTTGGACCAAGAACCAAGGCCTTTCTAATGACTTTCAGATGATCTTCAGAGTCGAATATTTTCAAGTGAAGCGAGCGTCTGTCATCAAGTTCCTTGATCATTCTTCTTCTTATCTCGGGCCACTCACTTTCGTCCATCCCTATCCATTGGGCGATACACCTGAATCCAGAGTTGCTGTCATCGTTAACATCAACTATGTTTTCCACGAACTCATGGAATATAGTTGGTATGTGTGGAAGATACTTTGACATGACTGAGGATTGTTGAGGGCTTCTAGACTCAGAGCTCAGGGGAACTTTCCTGACATTCTTGACTAGTGAGGCAATTGGACGATTGTCTTCATCGTCAAGATGTGAATGAGTTGTGTCTGCAGGTTGTTCAGGTTCTGATGGAGGTGAAATTTCAATCATCTTCCCAGAACTGGTGATTTGATGCCGCTTAGGAGGTGGGAGACACTCATCATCAGTATCCTCCTCTGGTTCATCATCTTATTCTTCCACTATCTTCTCCTTCGGTTGATTTCTGCTAGCTTACAATAGCAGTTCTAGAGGCACATCAGTAGTGTCGATCTTCAATTTCATTCTTCTAAGGTCTTCAAACTTGATAGGAGACGCGTGGATGTAGTCGTGGACGATAAGCTCACTCTCTTCTTTTACTTTATCTATGAGATTCTTCTTTCTCATTATCTCAGAGATGAGGGCTCCGTAGGGCAAGTTAGACTCTTTGCCTTCCAGGGTTGTCATGATGTGGTTGAGAATTAGGTAGGAGAGATTGATTTTCTCCTTGATCATCATATGATAGAGCGCCCAATGAGAAAGCTTGTCAACTCTATTGCAGTTTCCTTCTCTGGGGATGACTATTTTGCAAAGGACGATGATGACAGGATAATATATGATGTTTTTAGGTTGTTTTTAGTATTTTTATTTTATTATTTTTGAGTCACATATAGGATTTTTAGTATTTTTACATAGATTTTATATTTATTTTGCATTCTGCATATAGTTTAGCTTTTATTTGTTTTTCTAACTTTATTTTAGATTTTTAGGAATTTTTATAGTTATTTTATATTTTTAGGAAAAGCTGGTATAGTTATCATTTTTGTCCAGGGACCGATTTGTAAAGTTTCAGGAAATAAAGGATCAAAGTGTAAAGGTTCAAGAGTGGAGGATGAAAAGTGAAGTTTGAAGGAGTCAAAGGGCCAGAATTGAAGTCCTAACAAAGAGAGGACTTGAAGTGAAATTGAAGAATGTGAAGCAACTCTCTTTTATTTGAGCACATGTAAAATAAGGTTGGAAGATTAATGGTGGTAAAGGGGAGGTTTCAGAACTTAATAGAGGCTGAATGTGGCCTAATTAAGCCAATCAATTCCACCATTGAAGAAGAAAGGAATCCAAGAAGAAGCTGCCAGTGTTCGTCCCAGCGCTGCAGCGTTGGAAGTTCCAACGCTCAAGCGCTGGACCTCTGACTAGGATGTGAGTCAGAGGTTGCACCCAGCGCTGCAGCGTTGGAAGCCAGCGCTCAAGCGCTGGGCCTATTTCTGCCCGTTGGATTTTAATGCTTCCCAGCGCCAGAGCGTTGGGAATGCCAGCGCCCAAGCGCTGGAGGTCAGGTTTTTGCTATAAATAGTGAGCTTTTCTTCACTTGTAAGACACACCTATTCAGAATACAACAAGTGTTCTTCTTTCCCTCTTAAAGATCATTGTTCCTAGGAATTGTGGGAAGCCATACTTGAGCTCCTATCCAGGGTAATTCGATGACTCTTTTAGCCATGCTTGGCTAATTCTTTTTAAGTTTCTTGGGTTGTTATAGTTTATATCTATGTTTTAGTTTGCTTCTACCTTTCTGAATAATATTTCCTTTCATGTTTTATTTCCTTGTTCTTCATTCTTCTTAATGCGCATGAGAATTCTTGCTTATTACTTATTCGAATGGAAATTGGTAAGTAGTAAGGGACCTAGGATTTAAAAAGGTTATAAGTATACATCACTAAAGAATTAGGATGGACGTAACTCTATGTTGGCCTGAATATCTTCTTCATCTTCTTTTCTAGTTAACTAAGTTGCAAGGAATTGAATTTGGTAATTAGAAAGAAAGTTCTACAATGTGTAAGGAATTAACTTGTAGATATACTAGGCTATAGCATCATGAAATTGGACTTAAAATTCAGAAATTAAGTAGGAACTTGCTAGCATATTTGTAGACTATGTAATTCAACCCAAGAACTTATTTCTCATCATCTTATCTCTTTATTATTTTATGCTATTGTTCTTGCTTGCTCTTAAAACCAACATCAAATATTCATCTCTTAAATTTACTGCACAAGTACTAAATATAATAATAATAAGAAACCTATCCCTTGGGTTCGATCTTTTTATTACGCGATATTGAATCGTACACTTGCGATTTGGGTATCAGACGATATAAGGGAACCTGCATTCCTCTATTAAGTTATTAACATTTGTGCCATAGACCTCAGGGTCTTGCTTCCAGATACAGTTAGTTTCAGAAGCAGACAACTCCCAAGTAGATTTAAATCTAACCCCTTCATTGGTTTTGCTATCCAGAATTACTGCAACATCTCCTGGCATTATCGTTGTAATAGATCGCATGCATCTGGTCTTGATTGCGAGAGTTCCTTTCTTGACGGCGCAGTCATAGAACTCTTTAATAACAGGCTTGACGGTGGGGAGAGAGGATATTCTCATGAGGTTTGTCCATTCTTGAAATAGGACCAAGTCCAGCCCTGCAATCTTCGCATGACTGTAGAGATTTAGATCAAGATACCTTGGAGGAACTAGTTCCCTTTCTCCAAGATTCATTGCCTTCTGCTTGCCAATAAACTCTTCTTGCTCTTTTCGGTTTGCAGCGATGTTCTTGATTCTTCTGTCAATGATCTTTTGTTCAGTGGGAGTTAGTTCAGGAGCAGCAGCGATTTGTTTCTTGGATGCCATTGTGATGTTCTGCAAGTAAAGGTTAGAACGAGAGAGCAATAGACAAGTTGAAGTGAATAGAAACTGGGAGCAGGTTCGTCAGTAACGAGTGTATTGCTTTTTCTTTCAAATTCCTTTTGTTAAGTTTTCTTTGAATGCGAAAGGTGTTTACTTGGTTTAGGAGAGGAAATGATTAGTTCTCCACTGATGTGATATGATGATCAGCATGCGCATTAAATGGAGATCTATAAATGTGCAGTCATGGCAGTTGGAGAATTTAATGTGTGCTGAGAGAGTTTTGATATATGAAACGATACAGTTGTTTACCAGTAACCCAGGCGTGGGTGATGCAAGTGATTAATCGTGTCTTATCAGTTGTTCACAGACGTTCTCATTTGGCGGTTCCTTGGACAGTCACCAGACGATGACTTTTATTTGTTTGATCTTTGGGCGGCAATTTCCATTCAAATGTAGTGTTGATTATTCCTTCGAGGATGTTCCTGATGTCATCCCTTATTGCTGTCCATTTAATGCGTATGTCTATCTTCAATCCTGCAAGAGTCATTATGTAGTTCTTTGCCATAGAATTTTGTTAGTATTACTTGGTCATCACATTTAGCTGCATACAGTGGGATGTATGACCTTCTTTAATAAGCATGGATATGTTAGAAATACTTCCAAAAAAAAATGGTTGTAGGTTTAGCTATAACAAAATTTTATCAATATCTACCTTCATGCAAGGAGTGTTTTGATTTGCATGCAGGATTCTTGAGAGTAAATTGTTAGCTATCAAATAAATCTAATAATGTCTAAAAATGTCCTTCCTGAGCTAGGAGGTTATCAGAACAATTTCAAGGGAAATATACGTGTCCACTGGACACAACATTTTGGTGTTTATTTTTCAATGTACTGACAATATGAAAAGTCATTTGCCACAGTTTCTACTTTTGTTTTCAGTCAATAATTGTTTGACTTTGGTGTCCTGACTTTGGATGTAGTTGCCTTTATGCAAATATAATGAATGAAGGTGGAAAGTGCTTTTATGGCATACAATTTTGATCAACTTTTGTTGATCAGATCTGTAACAAATACTCTGTAAGCTTATGAGATCTATTATTTCCCACTTAAAAATAGATTGTTAGATTTGTGAGTGTGATGAGAATATGAAGCTTATATGTTCTACTATACATCAGAGATTCATTTATTTAATTTGCAATGACTGTAAGTGCGTCAAAGTATGCTTTGTAATCCTTTTTTGTCAGATAATTAAACATTTGAACCATTTGTGACAATGAGAGGTAACAGATTGATAAATAATTTACTATAAATTCAGAGTTACCTCCCTTCCTGTTTCTGAATACAGGACTTGATCATTCCTCATAGCAACAGAAGATTTCATCAATAATGTTGCTGGATGCATGAGCAGAGATACCCATATTGATCAATAGCTTCCTTTGCTAGGTAGATGTGAGATCTTTCTTTGAGATGATCCTTAGCAGTTTGCTAGTCATCCTGTTCACTCCTTTCTTGAAATAGTTTCTTCGAGATGTTCTTCCTGCACTAGTGTTTGGATCATGGTTGCGTTTGTTCGAGAAGAACATATACTTCCATAGATCTTTGTACTCTGCATCTGTGAAGATGTTAGCATTTTTCAGAGTGGTTAGGCTCTGATACCAATTGAAGGTGCAAGAAACACACAAGAAAGAGGGGGTTTGAATTGTGTGGGTCGTTTTTGAAATTCTTTTGGTTGTTTTAGATAATTAATTTCATGATCACTTAACAATGCTAAATCACACAGCATAAACATATACATGCACGTAAATAAAGTATGACTGTAAACATAAAGCACACATAAATTTTATCCTGGTTCACCCCCATAATCGACAGGGCTACGTCCAGTCCTTGGCTTCACCAAGATTTTCACTATTTCAACAAATAGTACAAGTATTATCAGGGACTTCTCCCAATAAGTATTCTAAGGACTTCTCCTATCAAGTATTAGAAGGACTTCTCCTTACAAGTATTATCAGGACTCCTCCTTACAAGTATTATCAGGACTTCTCCTTACAAGTATTTTACAGGACTTCTCCTAACACCTTTCTCAAGGGTTGGCTTCTCTATTTGGTTCTCTTCTTAGTAAGAGTGGATAGAGGAAATGAAGCTCGATTTATACAGAGATGATAGGCATTTAGGTTCTCTGTTTTTGGAGGGTGTGTGAGTTGGGAAAGATAAGAGTGAAACTCTATGAATTTTTCTCACACAAACTCATATACTCAGGCACGGATAGGCTGGAGGCATCCTGAGTATGAACCAAGGTTCCTTGGCTCTTGGGACAGACTTAGTTGGCATATGAAATTTTAAGTCTAAGTTGCCCAAATACTTCGGAGGCAGGATTTTCTATTTATATCTTCAGTTGCTTCTTCTTCTTGAGAAAGAGAGAAAAACTGTCCGAAGTGCCTCTTCCTCTCTGAGCTGCTCATAACGGCTAGTTCTGCATCTTTCAGCAGGCATAATTCAATATCTGATATTTCTCTGCAAGCGTAAGATATGATCTAAGAATCATCAATACGTATGGGTTGATGTCGTCTGGCTCCATGCTGAGCAAGTAGCTTTGAGCTATGCCTTCAGTATTTAATTCGTGGAGAAACATCAGTGAAGCTTGCTTTGACCATTTTACCCCAGTGCTTGCCAGCTAACACTCATTATGTGCTTTGGTCAGATATTTGAATTTCGACCGTTGAGAGTGTACGATGATGCTCAGAGATTCTTGCCGTTGATTCCGCAATGTCAGCTTGATTTGAGGGAAAGTAGAAAATTAGTGGGACCAAGGAATACTGTATTAATTGTGTCCCTTTCTACTTTCTGCCGCAGCCAGTATGTTAATAAATGTGTAGACGAGGTAGAAGTCTTTTGATCCACGAAGTAATTACTCCAGATGAGGAAAATAAATTCTTTAATACTTCGATAATCCTGATGTCCTCAAAAACCACATTTCTTGATCTCTGTACCTTTGGCGCAATTGATACTTGAGCGGACGGACTCTTCCTTGTGGCTTGGCAGACGTAGTCTCCATTCAATGCTTGAAGTTCCGCTGCAAAGTAGTTTGGATTGGCGGACGAACTTTCCTTCATTCAGTCTTTCTTAACTATTGGGATCTTCTTGTCTTGTAGATGACTGAATCTCTTCTTTTGATTTCATTGAAGTTCTTTCATCTGATAGAGTTGATTCACAACTTCCTTTTGTGATGCTTAGAGAAACTTCGAGGCCGAAGGTGTTTCTTCATAGATTATCATGCCCTTTCAACTTTGAGTGGGGCAGTCATCTTAAGTGGCAGACTGTTTTGTCTTCTCGAGATAGGCTTTGACTTGAGAGAGCAGACTTTGATGAAGTGTCCTCAAGAGAAGATGTTGAAAGTTGTTGGCGCTTTAGCTCTCTTGATTCACAGGACTGTCTTAAACAAGAAGGCTTTCCTTTGCATAGCTTTGACGTAGTCTTCTTCATGGTGACCGGACGAACTCCTCTGATGGACTAATATTCTTGATGATGCTTTGAAGTTTATTCAGTCCTTTTAGAGATAGTTATTCCTGTACATGAGAGTTTTCACTGTGTTAGGAAATCTAGTTTAAACGATATTGAACCTTAAAGAAATTGTTGATTATCAAAACATAATTATTCATTTAATCGTTTGAATCTAACATAGAGTGATGAGTTTTAAGTTCTTCCATCATCTCAGTCCTGATCGCAGGCCATTCATTTTCATTGACCCCAAGCCATTGAGCGATACAGCAAAATCCACAGTTTCCGTCATCTATCACATCAATAATATCTTCCACATATTCGTGGAAAATTGTAGGAACATATGAGAGATACTTCAAGAGAGGAGTTGAAGAAAGATTAACCTTTGGAGCTACCCTCAGAGGTTCTTTCCTTACTTTCCTAACCAAAGTGACTATTGGTAGGGAGTCTTCATCATCACTTGATGAAGTGGCAATTTGGTTGATGGTGTTGGATGCGGCCTTCACAACGCGTCTTCTCTTGATTCTTGGTAAGGCCGATGGCAAAACCTTGGTTGCCATATCTGGTTCTGGAGCGCCACGCTTTTTAATTGGTGATGGTGCCGTTGAGACAGATTGCTTCTTTGCCTTTGATGCTAATTAACCTTTGGATTTAGACATACTAAAATTTACTACGCACATCGGTTCGTGCATCGCATGGTTAAACTCTAGTTTTCCTCAAAGAACTTGCTTTTCCTTATATTTTTCTTTTATATTATTTCTACCAAATTTTCTTTTTCACATTTTTTAGATCGATTTTTTTATCACATTACTAATTCTGACTCGTGTCTCTTCTATCACCATTTCTTTGTGGATGTGTGGTAAAATATTTTTTCCGTTTCGACACCAAGAAAAAAATGACCGAATAGGAGAGAGAAGGGATGTGCGCACACGATCTACTTTTTTGTTACCCCTAATTTCAATACATTAATTAATCATCGCTCAGATTTCGCAGCATAACACACAGACAGATTGATAGCTTATTCTTTTTCTATTTTCATTTTTCCAGTTTCTTTTTTTCCTTATATATGATATTTGATTGATTACTGAAGCTGTCAGGTTCCATTGCTACTTTCTAAATCCTATCAGTGCTCCATGCATGAACGCCATTGTTTGGTTGCAGAGAAAATAATAAGGTTGTCAAGTTTATTTTCCTTTCTTTCTCACTGATCTCCCTTGGGAATCCCAGATCCCCCAACATTGCTCAATTCCACCTTTATGTTATGCTCTGAGATATCAGATTTTGACCCATCATTTAAATTTTATTCTCTTCTCTTTCTTCAAATCTTTGTCCTTTTTAATATTCTTCCTTTCATCTTCGGATCCAAGATCGATCTTTTTGTGGTTCATCGTATACCTGAAGTTGTTTTTGTCTACTAAGTTTTGATGTAATACTCTGAATTTGGTTATTTGTGCTACTTGTATGTTTTCTTCATTAGTAGGTAGTTAACGCTGGTTCCATTCACCTACTGGGTTACTCCAGATGTTTGCTGGATGTTGTTGTGGGTAGAAATGCTTCTGATTCCTTTTCAGATCTGTAAGAGAAACAAGTAATGCTTACGGAGTAGCAGAATACTATTGAGCAGATCTGAAGCTATTTGTACCTTTTTTAATAACCAAATGCATTACAAGCTAATCAGATTCAAAGTAAATTGGCATGACTTGTGCCAATCATGGAAAGCCTTTTAGAGTCCTTGTTTGTCAAGTGATGGCTAGTTATTGGGGTGTCAAGAGTTGTTTAATTCGTTTATATGTATCATAAACTCGCTAACTGATAGTTTTATTCTTTGGATGCAAGTATGTAGCTTTGTTTTGGGACTTTTGTGCTAGATCTTGATTGGAGGTTGTAGATCAAATTTTCATAATTTTATAATTTTGTTAGTTCTGAATAAGATTTGATCCCATTACAGGTTCTAGATGGCAAAACCAAGTTCAGCTGATGGAAGGACTAGAAGCTCTTTGCAGATCTTTATAATAGTTGGTCTGTGCTGTTTCTTCTATATATTGGGCGCATGGCAAAGAAGTGGTTTTGGAAAGGGAGATAGCATAGCATTAGAAATTACAAAAAATAATGCAGAGTGTGATGTAGTTCCAAATTTAAGTTTTGACTCTCATCATGGTGGACAAGTTAGCCAAATTGATGAAGCTGATTCAAAACCTAAGGTGTTTGAACCATGTGCTGCTCATTATAATGATTACACTCCCTGCCATGAGCAACAGCGTGCAATGACCTTTCCTAGAGAAAACATGGTCTATCGAGAGAGACACTGCCCCCCGGAGGAAGAGAAGTTACACTGTATGATCCCAGCACCCAAGGGTTATGTAACTCCATTTCCATGGCCAAAGAGCCGTGATTACGTTCCTTATGCTAATGCACCCTACAAGAGCCTTACAGTTGAGAAGGCTATTCAGAATTGGATCCAATACGAGGGGAATGTGTTCAGATTCCCTGGTGGTGGAACCCAATTTCCCCAAGGTGCTGATAAATACATTGATCATCTTGCATCTGTGATACCTATAGCTGATGGGACAGTGAGGACAGCACTGGATACTGGTTGTGGGGTATGTTGGCTATCTCAAATTCCTATCTAATTTTATTAAACCTCCTTTGCCATTCTTGTACATGTTACTTTGACTAGGGACCCTTTGGGAAGAGCTTATTGAGCTTATTTCATAGCATAAACGCTTATGCAAGTGTTTGAGAGATCTTATGTAAATTGTTTATTGCCTACCTATGAACTGTTTTGTACTTATTTTCATAAGCTGTTCAAATTAGCTGATAAATAAGAGCTTTTCTATACCTTTTTTCAGCTTATTTCAATAAGTTTCTTAATTAGCTTAGAAATAAGTGCTTATGCGATAACCTTAAGCTGTTTACCCAAAAGCATCCTAGACGAATTATTACTTTTTTGCTATGTACTCTAATGACAAGTAAAGTTGTTTTTGCTCAGGTTGCCAGTTTGGGTGCATATCTTTGGAGCAGAAATGTAATTGCCATGTCTTTTGCACCAAAGGACTCTCATGAAGCACAAGTACAATTTGCTCTTGAAAGGGGTGTACCTGCTGTCATTGGTGTTTTCGGAACCATTAAGTTGCCTTATCCATCTAGAGCCTTTGATATGGCTCATTGTTCTCGTTGTTTGATTCCCTGGGGAGCAAATGGTGAGAGCTTTACATTAAACACTATCTTCTTATGTACATATTAGAAGATTTGAACAAGAAAGCGCTGTTTCCCCATTCTTGTTTTTTCTTGCTTCTATTCAATTAGTCAATGTGTTTTGTTTTGCTCTTGATAGCAGCAGCTTAAGATTGCATTTTGAGTTCATTTGCAGATGGAATGTATATGATGGAAGTTGATCGAGTTCTGAGGCCGGGTGGTTATTGGGTGCTTTCGGGTCCTCCAATCAATTGGAAGGTTAACTACAAATCCTGGCAGAGGCCGAAGGAGGATCTTGAGGAAGAACAAAGAAAGATTGAAGAGATTGCAACACAACTTTGCTGGGAGAAGAAGTCAGAGAAGGCTGAAATTGCCATTTGGCAAAAGACTACAGACTCTGAATCATGTCGCAGCAGACAAGAAGACTCTAGTGTGGAATTTTGCAAATCCTCGGATGCTGATGATGTCTGGTGTGTGCTTTTTTTGCTATATAATTGTTGATATTCCTTTCATTTCTTTCTACTAGCAATGGGAACATACATGTATACATAAAACTAAAGAGATCGGATAAAATTATGATATTGTCTTGATATTGATTTTGTCTCTTGATTTTTGTAAATTCTATAAATTTCAGCAATAGCTAACTTTGTTAGAAAAGAAGAGGTGTATGCACTGATTAATAACTTGGAATGGCTTTGTTCTGTGGCTATAGGTATAAGAAAATGGAGGCCTGCGTCACTCCCCGCCCTAAAGATTCTGGAGGGGATCTTAAACCATTTCCAAGTAGGCTGAATGCCATCCCTCCTAGAGTTGCTAGTGGCCTTGTTCCTGGAGTTTCTTCTGAGACATACCAGGATGATATCAAAAAGTGGAAAAAGCATGTAAATGCTTACAAGAAAATTAATAGACTGTTGGATACCGGAAGATATCGCAACATTATGGATATGAATGCTGGCTTGGGTAGTTTTGCTGCAGCTATTGATTCTTCTAAGTTATGGGTTATGAATGTCGTGCCTACTATAGCTGAGAAAAATACACTGGGTGTCATATACGAGCGGGGTCTGATTGGCATCTATCATGATTGGTATGGTTTCATAACTTCTTGATTCATGTCAACTCTTGATCTTGAGTGCTGAGATACCTATTGTGACTGTACAAATCTTATACTATGATTTAATAAATTCTGAATTATCTCATAGTATGATTTGAAGCAGTATATCCAATGCTATAATGTGCTTTCTTGCACTGAATTATATGTGACCATAACCAGTAAATTTATAATAGTCAGCTGTTTCACCATTTTTTTCCTTATTTATTTGTTATCTTTTCCTCCAGGTGTGAAGGCTTTTCCACATATCCAAGGACATATGACCTCATTCATGCCCATGGCCTCTTTAGTCTATACAAATCTAAGTAAGTGCTCCTTTGGTCAAATGGCTTTTCAACTATTCATCTTGTTAATTTCTATTTAAAAGTGGAGTAAATTTTTAATGCATATTTTTTTGTATGCTTTGCATGTAATTCTAGTTTTGATGATATGACCTTAAAAATTTATTCTTGGTTTCACTTGTGCAATGGAATCTCCTGAGGAACATTTTCCCACAAAGTGGGGTCGGCTAAATAAATCAAAGATGCCATAATATCTTATCATGAATAAGTCTAATGATAAACCATTTATATCTTCCTGAAATTTATGATAGACCTAACTTTGCTCTAAAAGTTAAATGTGAGGATTGCTCTACAGTCTACCCTATATAAGAACCTATTTAGCCATATCTCTCCTGTAGTCAACCTTAGACCTTTAGCATGCCTAAATCTCTCTTAAATAATTTTGCTGTAACTTTTTTATGGTTAAAATATTGAGGCCATATATCGGATCATTATAAAAATATTGATGCCCTCATGTAACCAGAATAAGGAAGTAGATTATATTATCATCATGTGGTTTCATAGTTCTGCATGACTTGTGGGGTATTTTATAATGCTGTGTGTGGGAGTCAGCTGGTGATTAAGAGGCCAAATCAAAGAGCACTTATTGGAGCTTAGTGCTTTTTTTAGTGATAAGCTCCAATAAGTCTGTATCCAGACAGATTCTAGGTCATATGACGAGAGTGCTGTAACAACTTATGTCTGGTTTTGTTTAATTAAGCATTCAACATTTTGCCAGAACAATAGGCATGTGATGTCCAAGCTTGTTGGGAGATAGGGGGAGCCCAACGCGTTAGAGCATGCACCATTGGGCCAACACCGAAGACCACCAAGAAAATTGGACACCACATCTTAACCCAAAACTTTAAGGCATATTGAATTTATGATTCACATTTCTTATAAACTCTTAACTTCACTCATTCTTAACCAATGTGAGACTCCAACTCTGCCCTTGAATTTTTAACATTCTCCCCCTCAAGTGTGAGCCCTTCGCAGAAGCTATCCACACTTGCACTGTCGTTCGCTTCACCGCGTCAATGGGACATGCCGCCTAGTCACACTACTAGGATAAGGGGAGCCCATAGGCTGAGGAAACAAGACACGAAGTGAACCCGACGCCACATCGTAACCTAAAACCTTAAGGCGTTGGGTTTATGCGTCACATTTCTCATAAAACCCTCACCTCACTCATATTTAACCAATGTGGGACTCCAACTCCGTATTATTGTCATGGTCCCCCTCTCCATGGCTACACCAACCATCAGCTCCGATACCACTTGTTGGGAGACAGGGGGAGCCTAAAGCTTTAGAACATGCACCATTGGGCCAACACAGAAGACCACCACTAAACTAAAACATTGGGTTTATGGGTCACATCTCT
This sequence comes from Acmispon strigosus, assembly GCA_030819835.1. Classification (NCBI taxonomy): domain Eukaryota; kingdom Viridiplantae; phylum Streptophyta; class Magnoliopsida; order Fabales; family Fabaceae; genus Acmispon; species Acmispon strigosus. The sequence continues at coordinate 12,049,055 of JAUAMA010000004.1, read as the reverse complement.
TATAAACTCATCAATGTGGGACTCCAATTCCGCACTTGAATTCTTACCAAAACTGACCGCATAAAGAACATAGATTGAGTTGCTGCCTGGAATGTGGATTTAGCTCCCATTGGCAGAAACACTTTTTTTTTTTTTTCATCAGAAGTTATGTGTTCATTCTTGTGCCTCAATCATGTGTATTGTAATTAAATGCAGATGCAATATAGAAGATATTCTTCTGGAGATGGACCGGATTTTGCGACCAGAAGGTGCTGTTATATTCCGCGATGAAGTTGATGTTTTAATCAAGGTAAAGAAACTAGTTGGAGGAATGAGATGGGAAACTAAATTGGTTGACCATGAGGATGGTCCTCTTGTTCCTGAGAAGGTACTGATTGCTGTGAAGCAGTATTGGGTCACTGATGGAAATTCCACGTCAACACAATAGACACTGAAAACAAGTTGAAATAGAGGCCTTTGGTTGCCAGTAACGTATTGTATCTGATTCTAAGAGCTCACATAGTTTTGTCACGGGCATTTTGGCTTACTTGGTCATCACTGCTTATGGCACAGAGAGGGGACACTTGAAGGAGTTTTGCACAATTTTCACTTAGATAATCTTTCTTATGTGGTTAATTTATTAATGGAGTAAGCGAGAGACAGAGCTTGCTCGAGGGTTATGCTACGCATTTTTTGGTGTTAAGTTAGTTATAATGTTACAGTCAAAAGCAAACACCCTCTTTCTCGCTCTATATCTCTCTATGTAGTTTCTTTTTGTTATTTAAATGTTTTGATTTGTACTAAGTGAAAAAAAAAAATTAGTTCTATTTTTCTGAATTTTAAGTTGTATACTCTCCATGGGTCCACCTTATAAGTATTCAACAATTTTTTTTACCATCAATTTGCTATTTTCATTGATGATCCAAGCCATGGCTATGTTTATCTTTGTTGTAGATGTATTTAGTGAACATACTGAAGAGACTGTTAACATTGCAATGTTTTTTTTTAATATGATCTTAGTTAGGGAGTTGAGAGGAGAAATAAAGTTAGATATGTAAAGATGACAGACTATCCGGAAATTCTGAGCGAATAAGGAAAAATAGAATAGAATATTGATGTTGGAACACGTAAAATAGAATATTGATGAGGCTAAAATCACATCAACTTTAATCTTGTGTGGTTAGAAGTGAGCCTAAGTAAATATTTCTTTAATTACCATGCTTAAGATGACACTTGGCACAAATACTATGACTCTATGAGGCCACAACTCTCGACTAATCACCCTCTAATTTGGCTAAAAAATATCTCGGGGCGTAATTTCCCGAAATTCATTTCATTTACGATTTGATACTATTCACTGTTTCGAAAGTATTTTTTATTGTAGACATGGAATCCTTCTGATTTTTGATTGCCTTCTAGGTCTTTTGGACTTTTCAGAAAAGGTCTCGTTTAGACATTTTCATTGCGTTCGAGGTTTCTACAAATCCTTCGCAATGCGTGGGGAACTTTTCCCGAGCTTTAGAACTAAAGCAAAGCAACATTACTGTCAAGATTTACGAAATCAATCACATATCGCCATAGTGATAAGGAAAAAGTCAAATTCCTGTTTTTGAATTATTCAGGACATATTTGGTATTTTTACGAGGCGTACCGTTTTCGAACGTTTCAAATTAAAATGTAACCAACTTTTTCAATGAAGCTTTAAAATCAAATTATAACTACATTTCAAATGAGTTGTGAACATTGTTTCACTTTTATTTAATTCAAACGCTTTCTTACAGACAATTTTACGCTAACACGGGCTTAAAGCGTATAAGATGAAAATTAAATGGTGAATTTATTTTCTGAAATTCTAGGTCTTATGGTATGCTTCTATAGGATGCATATAGGTGGAGGTCACGAATTCATTGTGTTCTTCTCCGCACTTTGTAGTTGTCATCTTGTGATATTGTTGATGTGTTAGTGTGGTTGTTGTAGTTGTGTTTAGGGAGTCTCAGTGTTGATCTTTGTTGTGTTGATTACATTTTCTTTTGTGTCTATCTTCTTTGTTAATATGTTGAAATTGAGGGAGAGAAAGAATGTATGAGATGGCACTACTACTGATTTGTCTTTTTACCTCGCCCCTGTTACCCTGGTTCAGTCTTGGACCGAGGAAAAATGGTGCTTGGAGCTCAGTTACCATGGTTCCGTGTTGAACCGAGGTAACTAATGTTCTCTATTACCCCGGTTCCGTGTCAACCGTGGTAACAAAGATTGTTTTTATTATTATTTTTAATAATAAAGGACTATTACCACGGTTGCAAGCAGAACCGGACTATTACCCTAGTTTTCAGATCGAAAACCCATATGTGAACCCTTTCTCTATTGCATCCGTGACCGCCGTTCCTGGTCGCTGCACCTCATGACCGCCGTTCCTGGCCGCTGCACCTAATCAGCGGCCCTCCTTCTCTCCGCAATGGCACCACCGCTGCTGTGCATGCTCGTCGGTGCCAGGCTCGTCTTCATCTTCGTGCCTCGCTGTTCCCGTCTTCTCCGGTTGGCAGCTCTTCTCTCCCTCACTGGTGAGTCCTCTTGACATACTTCTAGTCCTATGGTTTTGTTTTGAATATTTTTGTTGTTGTTGTTGTTGTTCCGTCGTAAATGCTTGTCTTTCTACCCACTTCATTTTCTCTTCATAAATGCTTCCCAGTGCGGTTTCTCCAGCATGCGCGGTTTCGTTCTTTACTCTGCACCTCTGAACAGTCATGATTGTTGCTCTTCTTCACACTGTTTCACTTTCCTCGTTTGCTTATAAATTTCAGAATTTTTTCTCAGTTCTCCATCCAATACTCCATCTTCCCTGCATCCTTCCTTTTCTGTGTTCATTATTCTTCATTAAAAACAGAAATGGCAAACGGTTTTGAAATCTGTCTTCCTTATTGTTAGATTCAAACGATTAAATGACTTATTAGGTTTTGATAATTAACAATTTCGTTAAAGGTTGATATCTTTAGGGATAGAATTCCTAACTCATTGAACTTTCTTATGCCCAGGAAAATCTATCTCCATGAAGAATTGCATAAGCTATAAGGCATTATCAAGCTGCAGAAAATTGAAAGACAGGCAAATAAGAAGAAATCGTCCAACCCCTCACTAAAGAACAACGACACATAACATAACAGAGGAACTGTCAAAATGCGCAAAGAAAGCAACCAAGCAGAGACAGTTCGGCGACTCACTGAAGACAAAGTTTCCTTACAAGTGGCAGACATCTTTTGGGAAGCACTTGAGCAGCTATGCACATTCAACACCAAAGTACACTTGACAAAGTTGAAACAGTCTGGTGTTTGAATATGCTTTGACAAACAGGAATACTCTCTAGCCAAAGATGAGTATGTCCGATCACAAGCCTGAAGGAACATTACTAGTTTTGAAGAATCTCTAGTCCTTATGCAAAACAATTGGGTGACAACCCATTCAAAAGGAGAACTTCAAGAAAAGCATAACAGGAGAGAATGTCCGGCAACTCACGAAGCAAAAACATTTTTACAGTTGAGAACGTTCGGCCTAAGGAGCCCGTCCAACCACATAATACAGTTGACTAACTAATGGTATATTCAGTTGGCAACTCATCATGTGACGAACTGTTTAGAAACACTGCAAAGATTGCTTATGTCATGTCATGTCATGTTGAAGAATACGTCTGTCTAGAGGATTGAAGTGCTTTAGAGACATAAAAGTCAGAAAGCATGTTTGTCTTGACATTACGAAGAATCAGCCTGCAGAAGCTTTGAAGAAATTGTTCGACAAAATTAAGAAGAATTCATCTATTCAAATTGCTTCTAGCTTTAAAGACTATATACCTCTTCAGCACATTAAATGAAGCACTGTTGATCGCAGAATGAAGAAAAGGAACCAATTAATATTTTATTCCTCGGTTCCTCTACTTCTCTGCTTTTCCTCAAATCAAGCTAACTTTGCGGAATCAACGGCGTGAAATTCTGAACATCGTATCTCCTCAACGTTCAAATTCAAATCTTCTGTTCAGAGCATTTAATTATCCTTAGCTGGCATGCACTAGGATATAATGTCCAAACAAAAGCTCAAGGCTGAATACAGTAACGCGCCAGACGATGTCAACAAAAGCAATTAATGCATGACAGAACACATTTAATGCTGTTTCAGAATTACAGAACTAGCCGTTACTCACAAGGAAGCAGGAGCACTAAAGGATCTATTTTCTCTTCCTCGTCAAAGCTCAATGAAGACTTTCTACTGAAGATATAAATAGAGAAGGCAGCTTCTGGAACAACTTGGAGACTTGAACACAATTTATTATATATCTCTACCAAGTTGCCCAAAGAACTCAGCTTCCATTTCTATAACTCAAAAACCTTCAAGCCATTCTTAAATTGAGTTTAGTTGCCCACTTGTGTGATGAACCCATAGAGTATTACTCTCATCCTAGCCATACACACACAAACCAAAAAGAGAACCTAAATTCATATCCTCTATGTAATATGTACTTCAACTCTCTACCTTACTCTTGCGGAAGAGAGTTTTGTAGAACAACAAAGCCAATTTGTAAAGGGAATCAGGAGTAGTCCTGTAGAATACTAGTAAGGAGAAGTCCTGAAGAATACTTGAAAGGAGAAGTTCTCAGAATACTAGGAGAAGTCCTGTACAATACTTGATAGGATAAGTCCTTCTAATACTAGGAGAAGTCCCTGAGAATACTTATACTATTTGATGAAATAGTGGAAAATCTTGGTAAAGCCAAAGACTGGACGTAACCCTGTCGATTATGGGGGTGAACCAGGATAAATACCCTGTATGCTTTAATTTTCAGTCTTAAGTTAATTTTCGCTGCATGCACACACTTTTATATTCATTTGAAACTAATAACTGCTTACCATTGGAAAGGAAGTTGTAAAAACCACACACACAATTCAAACCCCCCATTTCTTGTGTGTTTTTCTCACTATCACTTATAACGTAAATTTCCCTAAACTAGAGCGCTATCAAGTTCTCATCACCAATTCTCTGCGTTACACACCATTCCGAGCATTATGTGATGCCTCTAATGAGTCAATGTACCCAGACCTCGTCTTCGCCTTCTGGTCCTCCATAACATTTGTACGCAACCGAGGCTTTGTTGCAACAGTGATGGGTCATGAGTTTTCCCTTACTAGAGGGAAACTTGCTGAACTCCTCAATAGTGAGGACGAAGGTCACACATACACTGAATTCTGGAAAGCTCATTGCGATGAAGAAGATATAGATGAAAGCATCTATATGATGGAAAATCCATCCGATTATGAGCGCCGTATCTACTCATCCCTCAACTATTCTGCCAGAGTTTTACATCAATTGGTGACTAAAGTGCTTTGTCCAAGACTCGATCGTCTGGAAGATGTGCTTGACCATGACCTGCATATCATGTACATTATTATGAATGATGAGCATTTTAATGTTGTAGACATCATCTACAATCACCTTGCTTCTGCTCTGGTTGACAACCAGCAAGCCATTCCATATGGTTTCCTCGTAGCAAAACTCCTCAGGGGTCCAAATGGGTTGCCCTTATTGGCTTGGAACCCTTTAGAGGAGGTGGCTTGTCAGGTGATCGGAGTAGAGTTCTTTCAGTCAAGGGGTATTGATATTGGTGAGCCATTGGATGGACACTCCGAAGATTCGAATGACTCTTCTTCGGATGACCCCTCTGATGATTATATGGAATCGATTGCCTCCAATCCCGTACCCTGATTTTTAATTCACCAAGCAGTAGTTAATTTGTACCTTTTTTTTGTTAAATTTGGATGTACAATTTTTCTTCAGTGAATATAATTTTTCTTCTAGTTATTATGTGGCTGATCTTGTTAATTCCCAATAATCTCCTATTTTATTCATTGTTATGTTTTTTTGGAATTATAATGGCAGGAACTGTTCAGAATGGCTTAGCAATATATTATGCCCATACGGAATGGCTTAGCAGTAGATTACGCATGCTAAGCAGCATTCCGGGCTCGAAGATACATTGAAGGCGATGTGCCAGAATAAGTTGGGAGCACTGGCAGGAGCCCTCATTTCCAGTTGAAGATGTTATGATTCAACTGCTGGGATCTACCGTCTGCCCTTATTTATTTATTTATTTTTTCATTTAGTTTAATTTTCTTAGCCTTGTGCACAGTTGGCATTGAGTTGTTCTCATATGCTAAACTGTGTTTTTTGGTATTGAGTTGTTCTTCTGCAGAACTGTTTTGACATTGAGTTGTTCTTCTGCTGAACTGTTTTGGCATTGAATTGTAACAAGATATTAGGATAGTTTCCTTCTACTGAATTGTGTTTTGGCTTTAAATTGTAACGATATATAGTTTATTAGGTAATTTGGTATTTATAGTTTCATGTAGATCATGTTTTAGTTAATTCAGTATTATTTTGGCAATATAATAGATAGTATTTTTATTTGCTCGTACAATGAATTAAGGTGAGAGAACAAAAGAAAAAAAAAATTACATATTACCACGATTCAACACTGAACCGAGGTAATAGGAAGACATGTTACCACGATTGGTAAAGGAACTATGGTAACAGAGCTGCAATGTTACCTCGGTTAAGCCATCAAACACGGTAACAGAGCTGCAATGTTACCACGTTTCCGCCTTCAACCGGGGTAAAAGAGATGCGACGTTACCACGGTTCCGCCTTGAACCGGGGTAATTTATCTATTACTTCGACGCTTGTTACCGCGGTTCAACCGTGGTAACATGCTGCTCGGAACTGTGGTAACATGGCAAATCGGTAGTAGCGTGGAATGTGTGTTTGTGCTGATTGTTCTTATGCTAACTTGTGGGAGCCTGTGCTCTTTGGAATGATTTGTTTTGTAGATGGCTCCTCCCAAACCGAATCATGACAAGAACAAGGTATCCTCCTCCTCTCAACCTCCACAAGCTCCTCTTCCACAAAAAATGGTGAATCCTCTTCAAGGGGGGACCTACAATGCTCTCAAATTCAGATCACATGCTCATAATGATTATTGGCATATTGTAAACAACAAGAAAATCATTAAGGAGCATGGGTTCCATCTCAACCCAGGTGAGCACAAAGTTTGCTAGGGTCATTAGCAGAAAGAAATAGCATAAATTATGCAACCCGGTAGAAAGGGAATGTGTGGCACTAGTCAAGGCTTTTTAGGCCAATGCTCGAGCCATGAAGACACCAAGACCGTCCTTGATCTCATACACTTCCTACTTACGAGGCCTTGAATTGGATTATAATCCGGAAGCACTTTGTGATCTTTTGGAGATGAACCCTCATGATTTGGAGGATGGCTAACAAGACTACCTCTCACTCAAAGCCACTAATTTTGGAGATATAGTCTTGAGGAAGTTTGTCGTACGTGGAGCTAGCTTGGAGCCAAAAACAAAGGAAGGGCAAACTAATTATATAGACAATGCCAAATTGACTAGTTCGGCTCATCTGTGGGCTAAGTTTTTCACAGAAACTTTCCTCCCAAACTCTCACAAGACAGAGATCTATAGACAGAGATCTGCATGCCCATAGATTTTCTGGAGGAAATTCCCACTAACATCCCCAGGCTTACTACATACGACATTTTCTGGAGGGTCAACAAAGGCCCAAAGAAAGGGCGACTTGGGTTCCCGCAGCTGATCTCTTCCTACGTGCAGTAGGTTACCCATTAGGGTCGGGAAGTTCTTATTGAGGAATTCATGCAGCCAACTCCACCCATTGATGCTAATGAGATTGATAAATGTAAGATCCATATATTTTTGGGATTAAATATATTATTTTCCTAATAACTTTTTGTTGGTATTGTTTGGTTTGAAAGCTATTAGCGCAATTGTGTGATTTCTTTAATGACATCGTCGTATTTATGATCAGTTGACTCTAAAATATTATTTGAGTGAGACATTGAAGTTGTGTTTGTGTCTGTGTTGTCGTAGTCAAAATTCTAAGAATTTTGAATGTAATATTGCTAAGGTAATATTACGGGGAAATTTTTAGGAAAAGATTCTTGTGCTGACGTGGCAAGATCTAGTGACGTGGCAAGATTTTGCGGAACATACCCATAGGAGGGTGTGGGGCATTATTATTATCGTTTCTAGAAGGGGATATTTGCTTGATTTTATTGAGATTAAGTTGACAGTGTTTTATTTAAAGTAACTTATTTCATTTAAAGAGAAACAAATATTGGATATTCCTTGAAGAGTTAAGTGATAAGGTTGTTGGGGAATATTCTCCCTTGGCCTTGTGAGAGGGCCCAATATATATATTTATTTATTTTTGTGGAGGAATATTAATTAATTGAAAATAGGATTTGGGTAGATATTAAAGATAAGATTGTGGTTGAAAATATTTTATAATTTTTAAATGATATCTGTTTGCTAAAAGATGATAAGTAAAGAAATATTGTTTTGATTTTTAATTAAATCTGAAAATATTGTTAATTGATAATTTTCTAGAATTGAGAGAGTTTTATGATAATTGCATAATCTGAATATTTTTGGAAAATTAATAGCTAAAATCTATTTTATACCTTTTTGTGTCCAGATTCGTTTTAGAAATTGAATTAAAATAAATTTCAGTTTTTTAATATTATCTTTAAGGATTTAATTAAATCAGAACAATACTTGTTTTCTGCAAAGTGATGGCCGAAATTCACCTATGATTGATGGAGGGAAAATTTCTCTTATTTTTAATATATTTTGCAGATAATTAATTACCTGGAGAAGAGGTAAACGCATACCCGTTTCTTCTATAAATACCTTGTTCTGCCTCTTGGAAAAATCACTCTAAAGCCTCTCTTATCTTCTCTTGGGCGAGTTCACTCTTTCACTCTCTCTTGAAGTTTTTCTTTTTTTCGATCAAGGTAAGAGCCTTGTTGTTTTCTAGTTTTAGTTATTTTTCAAGTTTTCTTTAGTTTTCCGTTTGATCCAGAATTATGAAGTTTTTCAGAGATGTTCTTGTTTTTGGAGTGAAGTTATTGAGAAAATTATTGTTTTTCATTCTCATGTTTTAATTTTTTTAAAGTTTTTGAAAATCGAGTTTTGATCTTGAAACAGAATGAAACTTCTCTTTTTCTTGTTTTTGGGCCGCGGGTATAATGTTGTTATGGAAGGGAAAGATCTTTCAAAATCTTGTAGGATATTATTAGATTAAGTTTTGGTTAATAATCTTAAATACATGTTTGTTGAAGGTTCGACTGTTGAGATTGTTTTTGAGCGGCGTTTAGATTCGAGCGATTTATTGGCCAAAGTAAAGACACTCAGTCTAGATTTGTCTACATGTGATTGTGCTATATGCTATTGTTGCTCCTGTGTTTTGAAATTCGATGATATTTATGGTGTGTGAGTTATTTGTTATATCTACATGGATAATATGTTGTTAATATCTAGCATGATTTTGTTTTAAAATAACATGATATGCCTGCCATATTATTGTTGTGATATTGTTGTTGGACCCGTTATTGATGGGTTTGGCCTATGATCTATTTGTTGTGGGACGTTAGAGAACGTACCATGTTATATTGATGTTGTGACTGACTTGCATGGCATTTGCATAAGGGCGTGTGGAATTAGGATCGGTGTAGGTTCTAAACAGGTAACCCGGGCGACCATCAGTATGTCAAGGACCGGGTAGGTTCGACAAGGTGGGTTATACTAGGGCATGAGAGACGTGCCTAAAGAAGTGGCATATCAACAGTAGGTTGCTAGTGCTGAGACTAGTAGACTGGGTGTTTGTGTGATTGTCCCTCCTCCCGTGCGCGGCTGCTAGTGTTTTATCAGGATCATTTTGTTGTCGAGGGATGGACCTTGAAGTGCATACACGCATACAAACTTTTGACTAGTGATAGTACCCCAATTGATTGATGACATGACTTAGATGTGGTTGTTGAAAATGTATGATATCTTGATTGTATTGTCTGTGGTTGGTACCATGCCTCCTTTTGTTGTATATCTTGCTAGTCATGAGTTGACCCTTACTTATTTGATTGCTTGTTGTGTGAGACGATGATGGTATTCAACGTCGTGATGAAGTATTATGATAGCAATTCTGCAAGTGTACAGATTGTATCGAAGTAATATAAAAGATATCGTCTCCACAGGGATTGGTTTGACGTGAAATCGGTTTTTTAGACTTTGAAAAAGAAAAGATAAATATGTTTTGTTTTTGAATTTTAAAGAAAATCATGAAAGCAGAAATAATTGGTTGATAAAACAAGTACTTGGGTTGAGTTTCACTACCTCTAGCTAAGCTATTCAGAATCAATTCTATATATGAAAATTAGAACATGTTCTTAGGTGTTCTAGCCTAGGGTTTCTACTTGTTAATGCCTTAATCAAATAGAACTTCCAATTCAATTTCTAATCCTAATACCTTAGCGATTAGTTACTCAAATTGAATATAAATTCCAAGTTCAGGCCAACACTAAAAATGTCTACCCTTATACCTAAGTGGCATACAATCATTCATTCTATTCTCATTTCCCCCAATTCCTACCAATTACCATTGTATAAGAATTAAGCATGAAGACTTGTGTACAACAAGAATAATATTAAAACATGGAATAGAATCTAAGAACTTGAACTTTATTCATATATAAACAAGAGACCTAAATCATAGTTCAATGTAGATTCACTACAACCCAAATACAAGAAAAACTTAGCCAAGCATGGCTAAGGTCAAGGTGGCCTCCCACAAGTCCAGGCAAGCTTAGAAACTACACTTGTTCAAGTAGCAAAAGGTGTCTAGGTCTGATACAAAAGAAAAGCCAAAAACCGAATTTATAGCAAAACTGACAGCAAGCTAATGCGCAAGCACTGGATCCCAACGCTGGAGTGTTGGATACAGGATGAATTTCACAACCTTAGGCAGAATGCCAATGCATGAGCGTTGGAGTCCCAACGCTCAGGCGTTGGGAGCACGACGGACTCCTCATTTTCTTGTTCTTAACTTTCTCTTTTGATTCCTTTCATCAATGCTTCGATGGGGCATTATGGTGGCTTGAAGGAGGGTTTGAAACAGCTGAAACAATTATTTTCTTCATCATTTCTCCATTTTAGCACATGCTAATTGCTTGATTCTTCATCTCCTTCTTTAATTTCTTCATTTAGGCACATGTTAAACAAGAAAAGTGAGATTGATGCTTCCTCTGTACAAAATAATGAAGATGGTGAAGCTCAACCCAGCTCACCTGATTTTTGCATACATGGTTAGCTTCCTGGAAATTTCAAGTGGGAACCTTCCTTATGGTGCCCTAATTTCAACCATCTTTCTCAAGAGGGGACTGCTCATACCCTATGTTGAAAAAATCAATTCCTGGAGAAAGACATCGTATTTCCAACCCCCATCAAGATTGTGGATGTTAAAAGGATGAATGTTGTTGTTGATGAATCCAACTTTCCTGATGAATTCAAACCGAAGAAGAAGAAGAAGGCCACTGAAAAAGGGAAAGATATGGCCAAGCAAGATGCTCCCTCCAAAAGAGCTGTTTCAAAAGCTCTAAAAATTTCATCGTCCGAGGAAGTGGAACAGACACAAGTTTCTAGCAAACTATTGACAATAACATCTGGAGGTGCCCCTCTGTTTAATCCAGCTAACATCACAAGAAGACCAAGGACTGGTCTCTCTCCAATGTCTACTCGTTCTACATCGTTTAAGAAGCAACTTCCATCATCTGCTAGTGGAGCTCCTTCGTCTGCAAATCCCGTTCCTTTGTCTACTCAACTTAGAAAACAAAAAGAACCTGAAGCCTCCAGGATTCATCCTAAGTATGCCAATAGACGTTTGGTCGTTGCAGAAGTAGAAGAAGAAGATGACTATGTGTCACCTGCTATGGTTTCCTTTCTTGGACCATCCCAGGTAACCAATGTTCCTTCTCCAACTACTGAATCAACTTCTGATTTTGTGAATGGTTTGATTGTTGATAATCCTGAACCGAAATGTGAACCTAAACCACTTACTCTTACACCACCACATATCTCAACACCACCTGCAAACCAAACTATTGAAGCACCACATCAAACACCTCCTCCAACCATTGTACCATCACTACCACTGCTTCCCCCTATTGAACAATTACTCACACTACTAACTATACCACAACAACCTACACCTCCACCCTCTCAAACTCCCACAGAAGTAAATACCCCTGTCAATAATACATTGCCAATTCAAGCTTCTGTTGAAGTTATTTAATTGTCAGAAAGTTCTTCTCTGGACATAACCCTAATTGCTTCTAGTTCAAGATCTTCGCTGTATGCATCTCTTTCTGCCTTGAAGGCTCGTAAGAGTCACTTACGATCTAGTGTACAAAATTCTTTGAAGCCACTCAAAGCGACCAGGCAGTCTGGAAAGTTGAAGAAGAAGAAGTGTTCTTTTTTGGAGAAGCTCTCCACAAAAATCAAAGATTCTGACTTTGATTGCGTCATCCACACTTGGGCCCCTTCATAGTCTCCATATGAAAAGTTCATCTTGTTCACCGGGAAGAATGAATACTTGTTCCATGACGATTGGGAGATTCAAGCAGTCTTAGGATATATTGGCTCTGTGCCATTTTTCTATCTGACCAAACCTGGACCATTAGTGCTTGCACTTGGTTTCTGGGTCTTTATCTTATTTCCTGCAGATGCTATTGTGAAGTATGATGCTGCATGGCTTCAAGCCTTTCATCCCTTCCAAATTGCAAGGCCTGAAGAGGAAGTTCCTAAACCCTCATTGATTAAGGTTGATCAAGTTCACTCCTCTGCAGAGCACTCTGACGAACATTCTAGTCTCTTTCAACTTGAAGCAGCTGTTCCAGAAGTCATGATGAATCAACAAAATTTGGCTCAAGAAGTTGGACAGCTCAAAGAATTTGTGGATCAGAAGTTCAACGCCATTGAACACACATTGGCTTTGCTCCTCCAAATGATGCACTGAAAACTCTCAATATTTCTCTCTGTCTCTTGACTTTTATTTCTAAAGAAGTTTTTAATCCAATTACTGTTTTGCTCTGATAATTGCTTATATCGTTCACGTTATATATGCTCTGATAATTATTGATAGCTGGGGGTATTTTGGTCTCTTTACTTTCTTTTTATTTTATTTTCTTTTATTTTACTTGAGTCACATATAGGTTTTATTTATGTTTTGTTGGAGTTTTTGTTTTATTTTTCATTTGCATATAGTTTAGTTGTTATTTTGTTTTTAGTCATTTTAGTTATGTTTTATTATAGTTTAGTCCTTGTTAGGAACCTGGTCAATTTAAGGAGCATTTTTGGGGATCTTGATGTAATTAAAGGGAGAATAATGGCTGAAATTAAATGAAGAAGAAGAAGCATCAATTATTCTTGTTGTTTAAACATGTGGGAAAAAGGAATTGAAGGGAGAATTGATGTTATTCAGCTGTTTAAGAGACAAAGAAGTGGCCACATGATGAGCATTGATGGTAATCAAGACCCATCAAATAAATAAGAGAAGAGAGGCAAGACAATGAAGCATCAGGCGTGTCCAACGCCTGAGCGTTGGGAAGCCAACGCTCATGCATTGGCTCCTTGACTTGGGTTCCAAAATTATTGTAATTCAAACGCTCAAGCGTTGGAGGGCCAATGCTCATGCGTTGGGCCCCTGACTTTTGCCCAGTTTTAATTTAATGCCAACGCCCAAGCGTTGGAAGGGCCAACGCTCATGCGTTGAGCCCCTGTTTGGCCACATCTGGTGGCACTTAAACCCAACGCCTGAGCGTTGGGAGGAAGTCTGAAAAATATATAAATAGATTGTTATGTTTCTTTGGTAAATACACTTGGATAACGTTTGATACTTTGTAATACACTTTGCTGAGCAATACCTGAGGTGTGGGAAGCCTTCCTTGAGCTCTCAATTCAGGTTTTTATCATGTCTTTCTTAGCCATGCTTGGCTAAGCTTTCTAGTATCTTGGGTTGTAGTGAATCTTCTCTTTAACTATGTTCTAGGTTTTGTTTATATATGAATAAAGGTTCAAGTTCCTAGTTTCTATTCCATTATTTTTATTTATCTTGCTGTACACAAGTGTTTATGCTCAATTCATATGCAATGGTAGTTGTTGGGAATTGAGGGAAATGGGAATAGAATGAACAATTGCATGCCACTTAGGTATAAGGGTAGAGATTGTTAGTGTTGGCCTGAACTCAGAAATTAACCTTCAATTTGATTAACTAATCACTAAGTCATTAGGCTTAGTAGTTGAATTGGAAGTTCTATTTGCTTAAGGTATTAACAAGTAGAAACCCTAGGCTAAAGCACCTAATAACATGTGTTGAAATTCATATATAGAATTGATTCCGATAGCTTAAGTTAGAAGTAGTGAAACTCAACCCAAGTACTTGATTTATCATATAGTTATCTTGTTCTTTTTCCTGTTCATTTGTTCCTAAAAACAACCAACAATCAAAACCTTTTATGCTTTTCTTTTTAAGCTGTGAACAATTGATTTGGGGTCTTGTAATTCAACCTATCCTTATGGGTTCGACATCTATTATATTACATGATATCCTCCGTACACTTGCGGATTGGCTACCAAGTTTTTGGCGCCATTGCCAGGGATAGGTTTCTGTTTTTGGGACCTTCTTGTTGATTGTTTTAGAGCTTTTTGTCACTAATTGTTTACTGTGCAATTTGAGCTATCATGATCTTAAGGGAAGACCCCTTGGAAACCATAATCATGGAGGGGTTGGAACTTGTTGATCTGGAAAGTGAGGACGAACAGGTAATAGAAACTACACGGTACTTGGAGGCTGCCCATTTTATCCCTTCAAGGAAATTTTGGGTAGAAGAGTTGAGAAGAGATGAAGGAACTCAGGTAGAGGAAAAAAAGGAACTAAAACCTCTACCCTCCATCCTCAAGTATGCTTTTCTTGAGGAGGGTAACCTGAAACCTGTCATTGTAAGTAGCTCTATTACCCCTCTCGAGGAAGAAAAAGTTATTAGAGTTTTACGAGATCACAAGAATGCTTTGGGTTGGACTATTAGGGATATAAAGGGTATAAGCCCCACGGTTTGTATGCATAAAATATGTTTGAAAGAGAAAGTTAAACCCGTGGTCCAACCCCAAAGGAGACTCAATCCAGAAATGAAGAAGGGGGTAAGAAAAGAGGTAATTAAATTACTTGATGCAGGTATTATTTACCCAATTTCTGACAGTAAATGGGTTAGTCTTGTTCAGGTTGTTCCTAAAAAGGGGGAAATCACCGTGGTTCCTAATGAAAACAATGAGTTGATTTCCACCAGGCAGGTAACTGGATGGAGACTTTGTATAGATTATCGGAGGCTGAATGTAACCACCCGGAAGGATCATTTCCCCCTTCCTTTTATTGACCAAATGCTTGACAGGATAGCTGGTCATGAATATTATTGTTTCTTGGATGGGTATTCCGGGTACAATCAAATTGTGGTTGATCCTAAGGATCAAGAAAAAACAGCCTTTACTTGTCCTTTTGGAATCTTTTCCTATAAGAGAATAATGCCCTTTGGGTTGTGTAATGCACCCGGAACCTTCCAAAGATGCATGTTTGCTATTTTTCATGATTTAATTGGTGAATGCATGGAAGTGTTCATGGATGATTTTTCTGTTTATGGGTCTAATTTTGACAGGTGTTTGGATAATTTGGAGAAGATTTTAATAAGGTGCCAAAAGAAAAATTTGGTCCTTAATTGAGAAAAATGCCATTTCATGGTAAGAGATGGTATTGTGCTTGGGCACATAATCTCTGAAAAATGGATTGAGGTTGATAGAGCCAAAACTGAGGTTATTGAAAATTTACCTCCTCCTATGAATATCAAAGGTATTAGAAGTTTTCTGGGTCATGCTGGGTTCTATAGGCGTTTTATAAAAAAAAATTCTAAAATTGCTAAGCCTATGACGGACCTCTTGAGAAGGATTCTCCTTTTATTTTGATGTTCCAGCATGTGGTATTTGTTTCTGTATGTTGTTGAGTTGATGAAATGAATTGAAACATTAATGTGTAACATGTTGTGCATGATCTTTATGACGTTGAAATTGATAAATTGAAGAATTGAGTAAAACATGATGAGATGATTTTAAGAGGAATTGGAATAAATCTTGCTTATGTTACTATGACTGAAAATTCTGTGAACTGGTGGTTCATGAGGATGATGATAATATTTGTGTCATAGCATATGCATTATACTTAGGATAAGGTTGATGTGACGGCACTTTGTCCCGTGGGATCAACTGAGGGCAATATGGTGGTACTTTGTCCCACGTGATTGTCCTGCCCTTGTTCTGGGAAAATCTGACCATAATTATGCATGTAGATATTTTAGGATTAACTTGCACACTTTGGAGAATTTGATGAAATAATTTTAAGAACTGAGAACTCTATGTTTACTGCCGTTGGATTTTTGCTATAAATTTCAGCTGTTTAGAATTTTGCTATTGTTGTTTCTATTTTCTTGATAACATGGTGATAATTATTTTATTGATATTTTTGAAGTTAACCATTTTCTTTTTGCTTGTGTGTTTGTTTGGGCGCATAACCCCACAGTTGAACAGTGCAAGGATTCAAATGAATCAGGATAAAATCTCGTGTGTGATTTTCTCTATCCTTCATCTTTTTACTTTCAAGCAATCCTGAATTCCGCTGCAATCACAATTGAAGTTTTGTGATCACTGTTATCTTGAAAGTAATATTTTGATAAGGCGAAAATCGTGCAACTCTGATTCACCCCCCCTCTCAGGTTGCTATATATACTTATAATATCCTCTGTGCACTTGCGGATTGGCTATCAATAACACAACCAATAAATCAAATAGCCCAAGGCTAGAACTTTATTAATTAACTCAGGGGTCAATTTACAAATACAAGAAGTCCAAGGACTAGAAAGCAATTACAAACAAGTTCAGGGACTAAACTGCAAGTACAATAAATTAGGGGACTTACAACTTCTAACTTTAAAACTTGACAAACTCTCTGAAAACATTTTTACCCAAAACCAAGCGTTCATACCTGAAGACTTTACAACTCAAGATCAAGCTTTAGGGAAACTCATGACCCATCAAGTTTAGCCCAAAACACAAGCACATAAACATATTGAATCTCTCATTATCTCTTAGGGTTTCAGATCCCTAATCCTAGACATTCATTGAGGCTTCCGATACTTAGTTGAAAACCATAGAACTAGCTTGAAAATCTGGCCCTCTCATTGTCTTCTGGGATTTTAAATCTTTTTCCTTAGACAATCATCAAGGTTCTCTAAAACTTAAAAAATTATGTACAAGTTTATAAATCAACCCATGCACTTTAAAATTGAGGAATCATCCTCTAAATTTTCTATCTGAACACTACATTCTTAAGCACCCAAAACAAGATTGAAAATCGAGTTTTCTTTGCCTCCAAGTTTCACAAACTCATAATTAAATCCTTAACTTTCTAGAATACCATTTGGCCCTCAATTTTCCAGGGAACACACTTTTAGTCCCTAGACTTCTTAAAGCCTAAAAACAACCCCTCAACCAACAACACTTTGTTCAATAAATTGTAAACTGTCCAGTTACTTGGACGGATTTTTAAATACAACAAATCCACTCAGAAAATTCAAAGGAACCAAGTGGAAAGATGAAAGAAAAATGGTGATAATAGGGAAGAGGGGCTGCTTCCATGATGAGAAAAGGAAGAAGATGATAAGCTTTCTCTCTCACTTCTCTCTACCATCAACTGACACGCCATGCTGGGGGGCCTCTTGCTCTAGTCAGCTCTATAGCCATTTGACCCGACAACGTCGCAACCAGTCCACGTTGGTTTGCTCTTAAACATCCACCAACAACGCGGCTTGCACGATCTGGTTCAGGAACATACCATCCCGGGTCATTTGGCAAAGTATCCAAGCGGCCTGACAAAGGGCCGAGGGAAACGTCCGTAGCACGACGACATTGAGCCAATCCTCGATTGAAAACTCCACTTAAGGACTTCCCTCATACTTTCATAGACACTTGACATGATCACATGCCTATAAATACAGGTTCTATCGTTCATTTACATAGAATGGAATTCATTACTGGCATACTCTTGAGTTCGTCCGAGCTCATGAGTTCTCTCTTTGCTCATATACTAACATGAGCGTCGGATTGTCTTTTGCAGGTCCTCCGTCTATGGCACCTCAACTGGAGACACACTACACCTTGGCCAGCCCAGACTGAGCACCATCACTAGAGCATTAAAAGAGCCACCATCCAGAGTTCACGCGTGAAACCGGACTAAAATTTACAATAGAAAAAATAAAAAAATCATTAGAGGATTGAATTGAGAATAAAAAAAAATCTATGTAAACATAATTAAAATTCCAGGGGTCATGGCCTATCAACTCTTCCCATTCACACTCTTACCTATATATTCTCTAATTTTGTATTTTTTTCCATATTATATCACATTTATTTTTTCACTCCTCCTTAGAATTTTGAATTAAAATATGGCTGTAAACACCCCATCATTGTTGAGCACTTTGGCTCATCCATCTACCCAATATCAATGACAAATAATGTTTTGTTCTTCCATTCTTACAAGAGTGAAATATGAATATAAAAAAAGAAATAATTAAGTGTTGTAATAGATGAAAGATGATAAGAGAAACGAGCAAAAATGAAATTAAAGAGAATGATGAGTCCAATAAATCTTTACACTATTAATAAGTATTAATTTACACTTGAATTACACTTACAATAACATAGGAAAAGAAGATATTATAAGAGAAAAAAGAAATGTAATTAATGATGTGATTAGAAAAAAAAAAGTTAAATAAAAAAAAATAATGAAAATAATATGAAAAAAAAATAAGCGTTAATAAATTAAAATCCGACCAATATATAATACTTGACGTTTATCGGACACGTATATAGGGCTTCAGTTTCCCCGTTTAAATCAGAAAAGGGAAATATTAATTGCACAAGTTATGTTCTATAATAAGGAGAGCTTGTTGAGTGAACTTATTCTACGCATGTCAGAAGTACTTTGTGTCACTCCGCGCATGCCTCTTTGATGATGACGATAATGTCAGAGCACTGCTTCAGTCATTGTGGATTTTTTGACCATTTGATGAGACTCAACAAAAAGCCGAATTTTACGGCTTGGAGTGCTCTCAGCCTCACGGAATTGCCAATGACCTATCATCACTATTTTCTACTTCATCAATCCAGCCAAAATTAAGCACGCCTTAATTAATAATTTTTTTTATTTCTCAAGATAGTTTCACACCTCATAGCAACAAGAGTAATCCCTTAAAATTCTGAAACACTATTAAATATTTTTTTATTTCTCAACAAATATTTCTTCATATATACTATTTAAAAATACAATTCAACTAAAATTATTAGAGCGTTATTATTGGAGTCACCCGACGACTATTAGCGTTATTCAAACTTTTTGAAAAACCAAAAATACACTTTTAAAAAAAAACCTAGCTCTCCACAAGGGTTGAGCACCAGAAAGAGTTAACTCCAAAATATCTATAATAATAATTATCACTATGTGATAATTAAAAGAAAACAGAAAACAGCAACAGCAGAATTCTAAATAGCAAAAACAGCAACAGTAACATTCAAATACAGCAGCCAATTTGAACAACAATAATTTATTCGCAGTGAATATACAACAATACTAAACAAATTTTGTTAGTATAGATAGCAACCTGAGAAGGGGGGTGAATCAGGTTTACCCGATTTTCGCCTTATCGAAATTGTTACTTCCAAGATAATGATGATCACAAGACGATAGTTGTGATTGCAGCGAAATTAAGGATTGCTTGAAAGTAAAAGATGAAGGGAAGAGGAAATCACACACAAGATTTTATCCTGGTTCACCTTCTATCCACCGAAGGCTACGTCCAGTCCCTCAAGAAACCCCTTGAGGATTTTTCCACTATGAACAAGATTTGTTACAAGTACTTACACCAAGAACCTTAAGAATTCTTGTCAAACCTCAGATGGCAAACCACCAACTGATGACGCCGAAACCTACAGCGGACTTTGAATCAAACCCGATTCAAAGGACCTTTTCCACTATCACTGAACCCTACGGCGGACTTTGAATCAAACCCGATTCAAAGGACATTTTCCACACCCATCGAACACCACGATGGACCTCTTTACAACCACCGAAAACCACGGTGAATGAATCAAACCGATTCAAGAGATGAAGAAGAAGATGCCTTTACAATGGCTGATTCAATCCTTTAGACAAGATGGATTGATCTTAGTTTGTATGCTCCAGGCAATTACAATGAAGGCTCTTCCATTCTGAGTTTCTCAAAAGATGAACATCATGTGTGTTCTTATGAAAATGAGAGAACAGAAATTCAAAATGATGACTTTAATGAATATGAAAGTTATGGACCAAGTCATTGATGTTTCTGAGTGTCTAAGGACTTTATATAGGCACTAGAGGTCGTCCATGAACCAACACAACCTTTCCCAACCGGTTTGAAACACAATGGTTCATGAAAAAACACATCTGTCGACCTGGTAATCGATTACAACAGTTAGTGTAATCGATTACACTAGTCGTTGCAGTTTGAATTCAAAATTCAAACTGTGTAATCGATTACACTAAGGTTGTAATCGATTACTGCCTTCCTGTAATCGATTACTCACAACTTGTAATCGATTACAGAGAGTCCGAAACTCAGTTTTGACCATCTTAAACCCTAATTGAGTGTTCCTACCAAGTCTTACTTGTGAGAACATATTATACTCAATTAGTTGATCTTTCATGAGCCTTCAAGTGCAATTTAAACCTTAATAAAGTATAGCACACTAAGTTGACAAGACTTACTTCAAACTAGAACCTTGATGATTGATCTTGACGTTCTGAGCCGGTTCTTGAAGTCTTTCTTCTCTGAAGTCTTCTTTGAAGTCTTCTTAAAGTCTTCCTTCCTTTTTTGAAGTCTTCGTGAAGTCTTTCTTCTTTTTGTTCCTTTCTTTCTTGAAGTCTTCTTGAAGTCTTCCTTTTCTTTTCTAAAGTCTTTCTTCTTTTTGTAATGTGTTTGTCTTCATCAAAACCTCAGCCGAGTCCAAGGACGTGACCTGATTTACAAATTTTTCGTTTAATTTTCAAAACATGCAAGTTATTCCTATAAGAACTACATGCATAGTTATGGCCAAGGTTTTTCCCAAAACAAGGGCAGAACAATCACGTGGGACAAAGATCCACCACATTGCCCTCGGTTGATCCTACGGGAGAAAGTGCCGTCACATCAACCTAAACATCCTAAATATAGTGCATATGCTATGACACAATATAATCGCATCCTCATGAACCAACAGTTCACACATCTTTTCCAATCATAGTATCAAATGCAAAATTAGTCAATTTTCTCTTAGAACATCTCATTTCAATTCCTCATTTCTCAACAACAAAATAATTTAGGTATAACATGTTACAGCAGCAATTGACAAGTCATCAAAATATTCAAGGCCATCCACAATTAGAATTTCCAAAACAGAACTAAAAACAATCACAAACCGAAAATCAATTCCTACAAGAAGTTACCCCTTACCTCCTAATGTTTTGCATGAACTTCAAGTCCCACCTATCATAACAAACATGTAATACCCTCAATCAATCATAGGGAATAAGGAAAAACCCCTAAAACCCAATTAAACAAAAGAACAAAAAAAACAGCACTGGGCTGGCAGAGGCCCAATGCATGTGCATTGGGATGCCAACACTTATGCGTTGGCTCCCTGCTTGGGAACCCTGTTCCCAACGCCTAGGCGCCAGGAGCCCAACGCTCATGCGTTGGCTCTCTGTCCAAGACGTCCAAAAACACAATTTTCATCGTTTTGAGTTCTGAAAAGAGTTTTTCATCAAGGGTTTTCATGAAAATCATTCCAACATCATCTAACATCATATTCTAGGGTTCTATCATGCCAAAAATCAATTTTCTCCAATTTAATAATTTCAAGGTAAAAATCCTAAAATTCACTAGAGTAGAGGAAAAGGGGTTTTGAGGTGAACCTACCTCGAATATGACCTCGGAGTTGAGTGTACAACCTTGTGTTCGTCCTCTACACTCCAGTGTCCGCCCACGTCTCGGGAATTTGAAGGAATCACGTGATCAATCTTCGGTTTTGAGAAGGGAATTTGAACCAAAACAGAAAAGAATTCGGATTAGAACCGAGTTTACGACTAAGAACGGAACTCAGAAATGGATTGAGGAAGAAGGCTTACCAAGATACAAGTTAGGAACCTCTGCAAGAGAGTGTTAGAGAGTCCAATGGCCTTCCCCAAGGAAGAAATCACAGCAGCAATAAGGAGAAGTAGCAGCAGAAAATGCAGAAGAGAACATGGGCAGCAGGAACAGCAGGGTAAAGGAAAGAGTTTTTCTCTAAAATATTTAAATGTTTTTTGAGGAAGAGATGGGAATGAACATAAGTTTTATTCTCTCTTTAAGTTGGCTGAACCACTAACATAATGGGAGGTTAACTCCAGTTTCCGTTTCTTATATTTCAGCAGCACACAATTGGCATCAAAAGGATCTTAGAGAAGATGTTGTTTTTAAAATTTTGCTCAGCATAAAATAAAAGGAAAAACAAATAAAATGATGGCTGACCAAGTACATGGTGTACTTGACCAGCCCTAGAAGGTAGGGGAAGACAACAAACTCTTCCTCCTTCAAAGGTTTTGACACAACAGAATGAATCCGGTCCCGTTTCAAGCCAACTACATAGGCTGCTCGAAATTAGAATAAAAACCAAAACTTACTTCACCAAGATTCAAACCGTTGCCACATAAATGAAATACTTAAGTCTCAACCATGAAGCCAAAGCTCATATTGCTATAACTCAAGCAAAAATATTCTTACAATCAAATATCAATCAAATCTATTAGGATCTTATTTTATTCCCAGCTCAACTAGAGTAGAATAATCCAACATCACTTGTCTCAAGAAAAATGTCTAACAAGGTTCAAATTATAATGTCACAAAATTCAAGGACCAAATCATAAATATTACAAACTCCAAGGACTAAAATGAAATTACAAGAAGTTCAGGGACCAAAGTGCAAATTTACAAAATAGAGGGTCTTATAGGTTCGGTCGGGTTCGGGCCAATATGAGCCTAACCACCAGTAACTTAGTTGCTTATTATTTGGACCGATTTCGACCACGGGCATACTCAGTTTGGTCGGGTCGGTTGGAAGCGGTTAACCGGATAAGCCGGTTCGGCTGGGGCGATTTGGGCCTTTATTGGGCTGGATTGAATTTTTTTTTTACCTTTAAAAAAAAATTGTTGAAAAATTTGTGAGCTAAAATGATAAATCATATTAAGCCCAACAAAAATAAAACATCACAAAGTTAATTAATAGGCCAGTAAAATTTGGATGGAACAGAATTAATTTAAAAGCTCAATAATTAGAGTCAATTTTAACATCATCCACATAAACACAAATTGGATTGTATCTGTATGTTTAATGGTAACTTGAGTCTTGAATCACTCTAAAGAGTAGGAGCAGCAGCCATGGCAGTAACAATATTCAATATTGTCTACGAAAAGTTTATATTACAAGAACCAAACCAAATCCTATTTAATTTCCCAAGAATCAAACCAAATCTTGCAACATGGATTAAGCTAAATGGATTATCCAATACAGGCAAGATTACACTTAAATGAAAAAGAAAGAATCTATTTTCTTTACCTGGGAATGCATAAGATAAGCATTTGTTTTTCATCAAGTTCATACTCTATCCAAGTGTTCCATCAAGTCCTTTGAAAAGCTAATGGATTAAATTCTGTGATTACACCACACAAACCAAATCACAATACTTATTTATTCAAAAAATGCAAGTATACATTTATATATTAAAAGAAATGAACTTCTTTTCTTTACCCGGTTTGGCATAAAGATATGTTTTCCATGTTCTCCATCAGGTTCCAAGTGTTCCATCAAGTCTTTCAAAAAGCGAAAAGCTGCAGCCATACAATATTGTTATTAGAAATAAACATATACTAATTAGAAGAAAGGAAATAAACATATAGTTATTATAAAGGAGGATAGTAGTGTACTAGTATTTACTGAAATGATTGCCTTTAATTTGTGCTCATCCTTAGTCTTTACTACTGCTCCCACAAAAAATCTTATTCAACATGGGTGATTCAACCTGAAAGTAGTTGGAAAAGCATGAGTGGAACGAAAACTTGATACAATGAGTATCAAATTTTGAACAGTTTGACATGGTAAAAACCTCCAAAAAATAGATTCAGGAAAACCTTTTGCAATGCTTGCAAGTTCCACCACAACTAACATTTACCAACACACCAAAATAGATATTATATTATATTGAGTCACTTGACATGAAAATGACTCAAAAAAGACATACACTTGTAAAAGATTCATATATTAGTACATATTAGAATAGTCTCAGGGTATTTGTCTAGTCTGCTAAATTAAGTACTTGACAGAAAAAAAGAAACTCTTCTAATTTGTACCTTCAAGTAAACTTTCAGCCAATATTAATTGGCTGAGAAAATGTTCCAGTTGTTGATGCTGACCCACCATTACTTTGAGAACCCGTTGCTCCTTGTAGTTCTTGATCATATGAAAAGAAAATGAAAGACTTGATTAACATTCATAAATTACAATGGTATAATATACAATAAATTAGAACAAAACAGCAGTACCTGTTACAATCTTATCAAAAATCTCCCACTCCTCACTAAGGTCAAGATGTGTTAACTGGAAAAGGGAACGCCTCAACCAATTCTAGGCACAAATCAAGCCCTCTGCAATTTCTAGGCTAAGGGAGCTTCTAAATGAGTCAATCACCCTACCACCAGTGCTGAATGCACTCTCTGAAGCCACAGTTGAAACAAGAGTTGCAAGGACATCTCTCATCATGGATGACAGTATAGGGAACCTGCCAGAATTCTGCTTCCACCATACTAGCAAGTCAAACTTGTCATTTCCCTCAACATTAGCTTCACTTATGTATGTCTCAAGCTCATTTTTTCTATCAATTGAACTCTTTTCCTTTAAATGCTTCTTAAAAGCATCAGCTCGTTCTAAAAACGATGAGCATTCCATAGGATCATATGATGCACCTTGTCCACTCCCCTCCAAGGGGCCATGAGATGATTGCTAAGTTTTGTTTTGTTCCTCATGGATTGCAGCCTACCAGTTATACATTTTAGAAAGATCATCCTTCACACTAGTTGAGATTTCATTTTGCAAATTTGGGTTTTCACCATACATCTAACTTAAGGACCATTCTCAATAACTCAATTTGTATCGAGAGTAAAAAATAACACCAAAATAAAGGAGATTATTAATTGACTTAATGTTGCCCCAATACTTATCATATTTTTCCTTCATATCTGCACCCATTTTACTCAAAGTATAGTTTGAACTGTTGTAACACTTTTTCAGCTCCATATGGATCAAAGCCAATTGATGAAAATCAGGATGCACACTAACATGTGTTGATGACGAAAAGATCTTGGTAGCCTCATAGAAAATTCTTAAATATTTTACATATACCCTCGAACTCTCCCAATCCACAGTACTAGGTGGCCCATCAGTCCCAAAATACTCCAAATAACTAGGTTCTTCAAATTCCATCTTCTCAAATGCTAGCTGAAACCTCTCAGCTGCATCCAATATCATATAGGTCGAGTTATACCTCATTGTAACATCAAGAAATACGAGTTTCTTGGAAGATATATTTGAAAACTCAATGCACTCTTTAAACTTGTCAAGTCTTAAGGATGACGACCTCAAAAACCTAACAACATTGCGAATACTAGAAATGGAATCATTCAAATCCTTCAAACCATCATTGAAAACTAGGTTGAGGATATGTGCACAACATCTCATGTGAAAGAACTCCCCATCTAACACCAAACCACTCTTATTATTCACTCTCTTTTTCAAATATGTTATAGCCTTATCATTGGATGATGCGTTATCAATTGTGAGAGTAAAAACCTTCCTCAGCCCCCATTTGTGAAGAAGGTCATGCCCCTGACCCTGGCTGAGGTTTTGATGACGACAAACTCATTTGCAAAAAGAAGAAAAGAAGACTTAGAAGAACCAGCTCAACATACTTCAAGCAATATTCAAGGGTTCTAGCTTTGACTAAGTCTTACAAATTAGGCAAGTTATGTTTCTAAGGTTTCTTTAAGTATGAAGGCTCAAAGACAAGTTAAAATATTGAGTATAATTTTTCTCATAAGTTAAAAGTGATAGAAAAACTCAATTAGGACCTAAAGTTTCATTATCTAGAAAATGGACTTGAGTGTAATCGATTACACCCTTTAAGGTAATCGATTACACAGAGGCAAGTAATCGATAAAAACTTGCTTGTAATCGATTACATGTTTGAATTTGAAATTCAAACAGATAGCGTAATCGATTACCTAAGTACTGTAATCGATTACCTGGTCGACAGTTGTGTTGTTTCATGAACCATTGATTCCCAAAACATTCTGGAAGCTTTGTGTTGGTTCATGGACGACCTCTAGTGCCTATAAATAGTCCATTTAGGCTTAGAAACACAAAATCATTGCACTACAACTTTCATATTCATTAGAGCCAAAATTCTGAGTCTTTAATTCTTCATTTTCAATAAGAACACTTAAGTTGTTCAACTGTTGAAGAACTCAGAATAAGAAAGATCCTTCATATGATAAGTGCCTAAATCATAACTTCTATATTCAATCCATTCTTATGTTAGAGGATTGATTCAGCTGTATAGAAATCTTCTTCATTCTCATTCTGGTTGAGTGAAAGTTCACCCTAGGGTTCGGTGAAGGTTGGCACTTGGAAAGCGGTTTGCTTTCTGGTTGTTGATAGAAATTCTTGAAGTTCTTGGTGTAAGTGATAGCGAAATCGCAAGTGCACGATTGACTATCGCGTAGTAAAAAGATCGAACCCAAGGGATAGGTGTTCTTATTAATATAAAATTTAGTACTTGTGCAGAAAATTAAAAGATGAATATATGTTGTTGGTTTTAGAACAAATAAGAACAATAGCATAAAAAAAAATAAGTAAAAGAGATGATGAGAATTAAGCTCTTGGGTTGGTTTACATAGTCTATAAAACATGCTAGAAATCTCCTACTTAATTTCTGAATTTTAAATCCATTTTCATGATGCTATAGCCTAGTGTAACTACAAGTTAATTCCTTAAGCATTGTAGATCTTTCTTTTTAATTACTAAACCCAATTCCTTGGTACCTAGTTAACTAAAGAAGAAGATGAAGAAGATGTTCGGGCCAACATAAAGTTACGTCCATCCTAATTCCTTAGTGATGTATACTTATAACCTTTTTTATTTCCTAGTTCCCTTACTACTCACCAAATGGCCTTATGTAATAAGCAGTAAGAAAAACCTCTTGGGATCCACAAGATAGAAATTAAGCACAAAGAAATAAAACATGAATGGAAATATTATTCAGAAATGTAGAAAAAGACTAGAACATGAATTATAAACTAAAACAACCCAAAAACTTAAAGAAGAAGTTAGCCAAGCATGGCTAAAAGAATCATTGAATTACCCTAGATAGGAGCTCAAGTTTGGCTTCCCACAATTCCTAGGAACAATGATCTTAAGGAGGAAAGAAGAATACTTGTTGTATTCTGAAATGGTGTGCTTTACAAGTGAAGAAAAGGGTCCTATTTATAGTAAAAATTCACCCTCCAGCGCTTGGGCGCTGGCATTCCCAACGCTTGGGCGTTGGAATGCATTAAAATCCCACTTTCTGTCCGAGGCCTAGCGCTTGAGCGCTGGCCTTCCAACGCTGGAGCGCTGGGTGAGAATCTGACTCATTTCCTAGTCAGAGTCCCAGCGCTTGAGCGCTGGGATCCCAACGCTGGAGCGTTGGGACGTTGCTGCTTCATCTCCAAGCTTTTCTTTCTTCTTCATGGTAGTGGGTTTTGAATGCCTTAAAAAGCCACTACTCAGCCCTTAATCAATTCTGAAACCTTCTTCCCACTACCATCAATCCTTCAACATTATTTTCCATGTGCTAATTTGAGGAGAGTTGCTTCATATTCTTCTTTTTCATTTTTAGCCCTCTCTTTACTAGCACTTCAATTCTGGCCCTTTTATTCTCTCAATCTTCACTTTTAGTCCTCCACTCTTGAACTTTCACATTTTGGTCCCTGATTTCCTGAAACTTTACAAATTGGTCCCTGGACAAAAATGATAACTAAACCAGCTTTTCCTAAAAATATAAAATAGCTATAAAAATTCCTAAAAATATAAAATAAAGGTAGAAAAACAAATAAAATCTAATCTACAAGCAAAATGCAAAATTAATATAAAATCTACATAAAAATAACAAAAATCCTATATGTGACTCAAAAATAATAAAATAAAAAGACTAAAAACAACCTAAAAACATCATATAATATCCACTCATCAGTAAGTACTTGTAAGAAGTTTTTATCAATAATGGAAAAATCCTCAAGGGTTCTTGAGGGACTGGACATAGCCTTCGGTGGTTTGAAGGTGAACCAAGATAAAACCTGTGTGTGGATTCTCCTAACTCTCATCTTTTACTTTCAAGTATCGTTTTATTCCGCTGCATTCACAATCGATATTTTTTATTCTCATTATCTTGAAAGTAATTAGTTTTATAAAGGAGAAAATTGGGAGAACCTAATTCACCCCCCCTCTTAGGTTGCTATCTACACTTACAATTGGCATCAGAGCATAAGTTTATGTAATTTGCTCCTAAAGATCCAGGAAGATGTCATCCTCTTCTAGACCTAGCACTAGTGAGGGGTTCAACATAAACAGACCACCATACTTCAATGGAGACCACTATGACTTCTGGAAAATCAAGATGAAAATTTTCATAAGGTCATTGGATGTGGAAATATGGAAAGCCAATGAAGAAGGTCCGTTTATACCAATGAATGATGTGGGTGATAGCACACAACCGAAACCAAAAAATACATGGAGTGAAGAAGAAAAGAAGAAAGTTCAATATGACCTAAAAGGCATGAACATTCTTACATCAGCTCTTGGCATGGACGAGTTCTTCAGAGTATCCACGTGCAAAACTTCAAAGGAAATATGGGATACTTTAATGGTAGCGCTAATTTATTGTAATTACAATTTAGTCCTTGAACTTGTTTGTAATTGTTTTCTAGTCCTCGAAATTCTTTTGTTTGTAAATTAACCCTTGAGTTAATTAATGTGATGTTAGTCTTGAGTCATTTAATCTTGTTTATAGCATGATTGCTTACCTTGAGGAATATTTAAATTACTGTTCTTGAATTGCAACAAGAATGACTTTGGCTTAGCGGTTAAGATTTCGGTATTTCGGCTACATGGCATGGGTTCGAATCTTGGTGAGGAAGTTTTTAATTCTTTTTGGACTAAGGGATTTCGAAATTTTAAATAGAAATCAGAACCATTAAGCTTCAATAAGGGTGTTTAATGTAGATTCCTTGGGGGTTATGGTTGTTTTGAAGGGAATTAAGGTGATTAAAGGGGAGTTATGGAGGAATAATGGAGGAATGAAGGAGGTGTTTCACGAAATTCTTCCTCTTCCTTGGTACCTTTTTGCTGGTCAGCTATGGAGTAGGTTAGTTTTTGAATTTGAAAAGAAACCAACAAAGAATTTAGTGGAGTTAAGAGTGTAGATTGCTTGTCTAGGGCTTTGATGAGCTTTGAAAACAAATTTTCAGTTACACTTCTGAAATCAATCAGCTATGCACCTAAAACACTAAGCTGGGAAACTTGTGAAGTCTTGTTACTTTTGGGAGTATATTTTCGACTTACTCTCCCTCCTTTGGTTGTGATCAAGCTCTGAATTCCTCCCTCTTTCATGTTGTTTAGACCTCATCTCTCAATCCTCTCCAAGTTCTTTGTTTCGGTTCAATCGGTAAGAGGCTAAAACCTTCTAAAATTTGAGTTCTTTGGAGAACAACCTCTTACCTTCCTCTAGGGCTAATTATTATCGTTCAACCTTTGTTTTGCATCAAGCTCGAGTTTCATACTCTCTTGAAGGTTCTGGATTCGTGGTGCAACCTACCTTGACCAATTCTCTCAAACAAGGTTGGTATTCTATTCACTTCTTTCGGTTCAATACCTAGTTGTCTCTGTTGAACAAATGACTTTTGAGAAATTACAAACCTTTGAGTTTATGGGTAGAAAACTTATTTGTTAGGATATAATATAAGTTCTGAACATGGAAGAATTTTAGTCTTGAAAGGAATTGGTTAAAAGTGGAGTTTCGGGTGAAAAACTTGATTTTTAGGGTTTCTGGCAGGGAGCCACCGCATGAGCGCTGGACTCCCAACGCATGGGCATTGGAATTTTTCCCAGTACGTGTTTCCAGACAGGGACCCAACGCTTGAGCGTTGGAACCTAACGCTTGGGTGCTAGGCCCCTGACAGCAAATTGTTGTTTTTGCTTCTTTGGTCTAGAATTCATATGAGTTGTTTTTCGACCTTTTTCCATGTTTGTTGATGAATGTATGTATGTTTGTTTGTCTTACAAGGTTTGGAAACACTTGCATGCAACCATCTCGGAGGTAAGGGTAACTCATTTTCTTAGGTTTCTATGTCGGTTGTGGTTGTTTTGCATGCTATTTTATGGATTCTGTTTTGGGTGATTTTTGAGAATTGTTTCTGAGGAATTGTTGGCATATTGGTATGCTGTAAAGTAATGATAATCGAGCTCTCTTTGGGGTAAAATAAAAAGTGTTTTTTTTTAGTTATTGATAACTCTGTGCCCCGTTTTATCACAGTATTGCATTCTGTTTTATGGAAAATTTGTATTCTGTTTTTTTTAAAGGAAAAAAGATATATTGCTGTTTCTGTATAAAGTATAAACAGTACTGTTGTTCTGTATTTTGGAAAATTCTGCTGTTGCTGTATTTAAAAAAAAAAAACACTGCTGTTTACTGTTTTAGAATACATTCTGTTTTGTACAAAAAAAAACACTGTTTCTGTAATTTTAGTAATGCTGTTTCTGTTTTAATACTAAAGTTGAGGATGCTGTTTTCTTTTATATACTGAGTTATATTGGTTATTTCATGGTGAAAATGTTTTTGTGAAGTGATGATTATATCGTACGTGTGATGTACTATGACTAGATTTTTTGTGGACTGTTGGTCCATGAGGATTATGAGTTTTGTATGGTCATAGCATGTGCATTTATATATATATATTGGGTTGATGTGGCGGCACTTTGTCCCGCGTGATCAACTGCGGAGTATTGGGTTGATGTGGCGACACTTTGTCCCGCGTGATCAACTGAGGATTATTGGGTTGATGTGGCGGTATTTTGTCCCGCGTGATCAACTGAGGATGTTAAGGTTGATGTGACGGATCTTTGTCCCGTGGGATCAACCGAGGGCAATGTGGTGGTACTTTGTCCCACGTGATTGTCCTGGCCCGGTTTAGGGTGAATAATGGCCATATTTATGCATGTAGATATTGAGGATCATGCACATACTTATTTGAATTGTTATATGAGAAGATATGCGATACTTGAAGTTGCTGTTATGTTGTATCGTTCTGCTTTTAGTATTTATCTTGTTGTTTCTATCACAATTTGACTATGTTATTTTCTTGATTTTTGAGTTAACCCTTTCTTCTTGTTTGTTTGACTTTGTTTGGGCGCTTAACGCCATAGATGATCAGGACAATGAGGTCCAGGAGCGGTGACTTGAAGATAGAACAAGTGACGAGAAAGATTCATGAAGAATAAAGAAGTTGTAATTTTCTATTTTTGCGACGATTGGTTTATTTTGCACATGTCGGTGCCACTTTATTTATTTTGGAATTTATCGCGCTGAGACAATTATAATTCTATTATGGGATAATAATTAATTATTAATATTGAGTGACGTTGATCTTTGGAACTTGAGTGTTTTGAGAGGTTTCAAAGTATATTTTCCGTGTAATTACTATGTGACCCTCAACCCAAAATTGGGGTGTTACACTATCTACACTTACAATTGGCATCAGAGTGTAAGTTTAGGTAATTTGCTCCTAAAGATCCAAGAAGATGGCATCCTCTTCTAGACCTAGCACTAGTGAGGGGTTCAACATAAACAGACCACCATACTTCAATGGAGACCACTATGACTTCTGGAAAACCAAGATGAAAATTTTCATAAGGTCATTGGATGTGGAAATATGAAAGCCATTGAAGAAGGTCCGTTTATACCAATGAATGATGTGGGTGATAGCACACAACCGAAACCAAAAAACACATCGAGTGAAGAAGAAAAGAAGAAATTTCAATATGACCTAAAAGGAATGAACATTCTTGCATCAGCTCTTGGCATGGACGAGTTCTTCAGAGTATCCACGTGCAAAACTTCAAAGGAAATATGGGATACTTTAATGGTAACCCATGAAGGAACAGATGAAGTCAAAAGATAAAAAATCAATACCTTGTCACAAGAATATGAGATGTTCAGAATGCTCCCTGGTGAAAAGGTATTAGATATGCAAAAACGATTTACTCATTTGACTAACCATTTAATTTTCTATGAGTGACCTAAACATGAAAGTACTAAGATCACTCACAAGAGCATGGCAACCAAAGGTGACGGCATTTTCCGAAAAGAAGAGTCTATCAAATATGACTCTAGCAACACTCTTTGGAAAACTCCAAGAACATGAATTAGAGTTGAACCGTCTAGAACAACATGAACAACATGAAAAGAAACATCGGTCCATTTCTCTAAAAGCAAAGGAAAAAATCAAAGACGAATATGATGCGGATTCTAAAGAGGACATCAATGAAAACATGAATCTTTTGGTGAAGAATCTTGGAAAACTATTCAAAAGGAAAGGTATGAAATTTACCAATAATATAACTTTCCAAAGGAATAGTGAGCCTTCCTCCTCTCAGAAATTCACATGCTTTGAGTGTGGGAAACCTGGACATATCAAAATGGAGTGCCCAAACCTCCAAAAGAAGAAACATGGGTTGAAAGATAAGTTTGAAAAGAAGGATTCAACTTCTCGAAGAGCCTACATTGCATGGGATGATAATGAAGTGAGCTCTTCATCTGACTCTGAAAAAGAAGCACACGTTGCTTTAATGGCTTCACACGAGTCAGATGACGAATATATTGAGGTTAGTAACAATGGTATTTCATTTGATGATTTAGAATTTGCCATAGAAAATGTGTTTAAGTTATGTCAAACTCTTTCTAAAGTAAGTAGTAAACAAAATGCCATTATTTCGTCATTAGAAGATAAGTGTAAAACCTTACAAAATGAACTAGATGTTGTAAAATCTAAGATAGACATCCCACATGAATGCACTAAGTGTAATTCACTAGAAGAGAAAATATAAAATCTTCAACAAAAAGTTCATAACTTCAATCTAGGAAAGCAAAAGCTAGATGATATCCTAAGAAAACTATTTTTGTTAAACCAAACAATGAAGAAAGAACTTCTAAACATCTGCATGCAAGCACTTCTAAGATTATGAGAAATAAGAAAAATTATAATCAAAGATATTCTAAGAAAAACAATCCTGTATCGAGGCAATTGTTAGTGCAGACAGCAACCTGAGAGGGGGGGGGGTGAATCAGAGTTTCCCCGATTTTCACCTTATTGAAAATGTTACTTTCAAGATAATGATGATCACGAAACGATTGTTGTGATTGCAGCGGAATTGAGTATTGCTTGAAAGTAAGAGATGAAGGGAAGAGGAAATCACACAGAGAGTTTTATCCTGGTTCACCTTCAATCCACCGAAGGCTACGTCCAGTCCCTCAAGAAAACCCCTTGAGGATTTTTACACTATTGATAAAAATATCTTACAAGTTCCTAACCCAAGGACCCCAAGAATTTCTACCAATATCCTGTGAAAGCAAACCACTTTCAACAGCCCCCGAAAGCAAACCACTTTCAGTTCCTGAAGGCAAACCACCCTCAGACCTTGAAGGCTAAACCACCTTCAAACAATACCCTGAAAGTATACCACTTTCAGTGACAACAACCCTTCACCGAATACCACGGTGAAAAACTGAATCTTACAGAAAGAGATGAAGAAGAGTTTACAATTGGCTGTATCAGTCCTTTAACATAGAAGTGGATTGATCATGAGAATTTATGCTTTAAGGCTTTTAAGCATAATATGATTTTGAGTTCCTCAAGATATGAACAACAAAAGTGTTCTTATAAGAATGAAGATCATGAACTTAGAATTTAGGCTCTTGAAGGTTTAAGTTCTAAAAGATGAACTAATTTTGACAAAGCTTTGGCCTAATGTTGTATTCTCATGTGTTGTTATGTTCTGGACTCAAATGGACTTTATATAGGCAAGGGAAACGTCCTTGAACCATCACAACCCTTTCCAAAAGGTTTGGGACACAATGGTTCATGAAAAGATGCAACTTTTCGTTCTGGTAATCGATTACATCACTTAGTGTAATCGATTACACTAATAGCCGTTTCAGTTTGAATTTCAAATTCAAACATGTAATCGATTACAAGAAATGAGTAATCGATTACTTGCCAAGGTGTAATCGATTACCATAAGGCTGAAATCGATTACACTGAAGTCCAACTTCCAGAAACTTGATCCTTTGAGATCGGCTTAAGGTTTTCTACTTCTTTTAAGTTATGAAAACACTTAGCTTGATTAGTTTAGATGTTTTAAGAGCCTTTATGCTTTAATAGACCTTTAGAAACATAACTCACCTAAACTAAGACTTCTAGACTATTGATGAACTTTAAGCATTGTTTCTTCGAAGTCTTCTTTTCTTCTTTTTGCCGATGTGTTTGTCGTCATCAAAACCACAGCCAGGGTCAGGAGCAAGACCTTCTTCACAATCTCCCCCTTTTTGATGATGGCAAACACATTCTTGATACTTGAAGATCATATATGTATTTCTGTTGAAGAACTCCCCCTGTTTGATGTAAACTAGTATTTCTCCCCCTTTCTAATGTACTTGTTGAAATCCTGCATATGATCTTTAAGAGCACAGAACCTTTCTTCCCCTTTTGACTTCATCAAAAAGAAGAAAAGGCCAAAAAATACAGGCATACATCCATACAAGTATAGAATTCGAAATAAAGCATAGGGGTATGGGGGTAAAGGTGTAAAACACGCGATAAATAACAAACAACCAAACATCTTATATATAAGAGAAACAAAGAAAATACAAATACAGAAAGCATACAAGATTACAGACTTTTGAAAAGAAACAGGAAACTACCCTAGAAAACTAAGAGTCATCTGAGGAGTCATCATCATCTGTTGATGGATCAATACTGTCATAATGAAGCAACCAGGAAAGGGTATCAATCCCATAGTCATGAAATAATCCTAGATGAGACAGTATTTTTGTATCAACACACTTGTAATTGGAAGACCGTACATCATACAACACATCGATGTGAACACCAGAATGAAGGAGAAGACGGGTGATAATGGGTGCGTACGGAAAGGTCTTTGCTTTATCTCTGCATGTGAGCATATGATGCATCACCAGGAAGGTCCAGTCAATGGCATAACAATTAATAATGCCATACAGAATTTGAAGTTCCAACTCACTAATGTGAGCATGAAGATCTTCCTGAGGCAGAAGAATTTGATGAACAAAGTAGTGAAGCAAGTGGTTTGTGGTTGTAAGGACATCAACATGAAAGGGACAGGATTTTGTGCGAGGTGGATGAAGTTTCTTTATCTCTGATGGAGTAAAGCAGCATAATGTTTGATAAAAAGCCTCTGCATTATAATCTGGCCAGGGACATGGCAAATTTGTGCCTAACTTCGCACTAGTATATGGGAGACCCAAACATTTACCAAGAGATGTGATAGAGTATTGAACTGTAGTCCCTTTAACGGATGACTTGATGCCTGTGCCTTGTACTTCCAAATTACAATAGAAGACTTTGACTAACTCTGGATAGTAAGGAATGGTGGATGTGAGAAAATTATCTAGATATTGATTCCCTAGTAAAGCGGGAAAAGTTAGGCCTGTCTCGATGAAGGAATTTAGATCAGCATATGTTGGAATTCGAACAGTTTGGTTGACAAAGTGAGAAATGAATCGAGTTTTCTCATCAGAGGTTGGAAGGAGACGAGAAAGATTCAAGGGATTAGGAGGATAAAGAGCCGAGAATAAGAAGGAGGAGGAGGACATGGTGAATTTACGGTTTTCAAGGATGGTTGAAAGAGGGTGGGTATGTTGGATCATCATCTAAGGCTGCGTTTAAATAGCTCGAACATGTAATCGATTACGACAGTTGAGTAATCGATTACAGAGCAGTTATCCTGAATTTGAATTTCAAATGAAGGAGGGAATTTTGAAATTCTGGCAGTTTTTCGAGCAGGTAATCGATTACAGCAATTATGGTAATCGATTACTGTGAAGATTTGAACATGCACGAGGACTAGGATTAAGGATAATCGATTACAGGACCTATGGTAATCGATTACAAGACCATTTCTAAGGTTCTAAACTAATGAATCCTATGTAACATATTCCTAAATGAACATTTAAGCACATAATCATATAATAACACAAAGATTATGCAAATAACATGTTACTTTAAATGTCATGCTCATCTAATATGCCTAATTCTCTTCTTATCTTAAAGAATGAATCTTTAGGAAGAGGCTTAGTAAAGATATCTGCTAACTGATTATGAGTATCCACAAAAGAAATCTCAATGTCTTTCCTCATAACATGATCTCGAAGGAAATGATGTCTTATATCAATATGCTTAGTTCGAGAATGCATGATAGGATTTTTAGTGAGATTAATGGCACTTGTGTTGTCACATTTAATTGAAATGCAGCCCAGCTCTAAGCCATAATCTTTGAGTTGTTGTTTGAGCCATAAAGTTTGTGCACAACAACTTCCTACAGCAATGTATTATGCTTCAGCAGTACTTAGAGAAACACATGCTTGTTTCTTACAAGACCAAGAAACAAGGGCATTTCCTAACAAGTGACAAGTACCAATTGTACTCTTTCTTTCAATTTTACAACCAGCATAATCAGAATCAGAATATCCAATCAAATCACAAACACTTCCTTTGGGATACCACAAACCAACATTTGTAGTTCCTCTCAAATATTTGAAAATCCGTTTGACGGAACTTAAATGTGATTCCTTAGGAGATGCTTGATATCTAGCACATAGACACACACTAAACATAATATCAGGTCTACTTGCAGTTAAGTATAGAAGAGATCCGATCATACCTCTATATTTGGTAATGTCTACTTGAACACCGGATTCATCTTGATCTAGATATGTGTTAGACCCCATTGGTGTGGCTATGGCTTTGCAATCATCCAAGTCATATTTCTTTAATAATTCCTTGCAAAACTTTGATTGATTGATGAATATTCCATCATGTGATTGCATGATTTTCAATCCAAGAAAGAAATTTAATTGTCCCATCATGGACATCTCAAATTCTTCTTACATCATGTTAGAGAAATCCTTACAAAGAGATTCGTTAGTTGCACCAAAGATAATATCATCAACATAAATTTGAACTAATAAAGTATTACCTTTGGTTCTTTTGATGAACAAGGTTGTGTCAGCCTTACCCTTTTGAAATCATTTCTCACAAAGGAATGTGCTTAATCTATCATACCATGCACGAGGGGCTTGCTTAAGACCATAGAGTGCCTTCTTTAATCTGAAGACATGTGAAGGAAACTTTGGATCTTCAAATCCTGGAGGTTGCTTCACATAGACTTCTTCTTGAATGTATCCGTTCAGGAAAGCACTTTTGACGTCCATTTGATACAATGGGAAATTTAGAGAGCAAGCATAAGCCAATAGAAGTCTTATGGATTCCAACCTTGCTACTGGTGCATAGGTTTCATCAAAATCTATACCTTCTTCTTGATTATAACCTTGAGCAACTAATCTTGCTTTGTTCCTAACTATGATACCATTTTCATCTAACTTATTCCTAAATACCCACTTTGTTCCTATAACATGCTTATCACTAGGCTTTGGAACAAGTTCCG
Source organism: Acmispon strigosus (assembly GCA_030819835.1). Classification (NCBI taxonomy): domain Eukaryota; kingdom Viridiplantae; phylum Streptophyta; class Magnoliopsida; order Fabales; family Fabaceae; genus Acmispon; species Acmispon strigosus. Next base: position 12,011,124 of record JAUAMA010000004.1, on the reverse strand, counting down.
AAACTTGATTCCTTTCAAATTGGTTTAGTTCTTCCTGCATTGCTACAATCCAATACTCATCCTCCAGAGCATCATTTACTTTTGATGGTTCTATTTGAGAGACAAAGGCCATATTCAAAACTGAATCATTTAAGCGTAGCCTTGTAGAGACGCCTCTAGAAATATCACCAATAATGTTATCAACTGGATGATCCCTATGGGTTCTCCATTCCTTTGGAAGTTGATAAGTATTATCTTCAATGTGCTCTTCTTGTATTGGATTTTGATCTCTATCCTTTTGTGAATCTTCATTGACAATGATATCTTCTTCTTCATTATCTGGAAGATTGACTTTATCTTCTATAGAAGATTTAGATTCATCAAAGGAAACATGTATGGATTCTTCCACAGATAGAGTTTTCTTGTTAAAGACTCTATATGCTTTGCTTGTTAGAGAATGACCAAGGAATATACCTTCATCATATTTTTCATCAAACTTACCAAGGTTTTCCTTTCCATTATTCAAGACAAAGCATTTTGATCCAAAAGCATGTAGATGAGAGATATTTGGTTTCCTTCCCTTGTAGAGTTCATAGGGGGTTTTCTTCAGAATAGGTCTAATAAGAACTCTATTGGAAACATAGCAAGCAGTACTTACAGCATCAGCCCAGAAATATTTAGGACGGCTTGATTCACTTAGCATGGTTCTTGCTAATTCTTCAAGTAATCTGTTCTTCCTTTCTACAACACCATTTTGTTGTGGTGTTCTCGGAGTAGAGAAATTATGTGATATTCCATGTTCATCACATAGTTCTTGAAATTGTTGATTCTGAAATTCTCCACCATGATCACTTCTAATAGAAGAGATCTTTAAAGACTTCTCATTTTGAACTAGCCTTGCATATCTCTTGAATGCATTGAAGGCTTCATTCTTATGAGGCAAGAATAAAGTCCATGTAAATCTAGAGAAATCATCAACAATAACAAGTGCATAGAAATTACCTCCGAGGCTTTTTGTTCTTGAAGGTCCGAACAAATCCATATGTAACAATTGAAGGGGCCTTGAAGTCGAAACTATGTTCTTTGGTTTGAAAGACGTTCTGGTTTGCTTCCCCTTTTGACATGCATCACAAAGCTTGTCTTTTTCGAATCTTATCTTTGGAAGCAAGTCTTCTATGCCTAGTTTGTTTAAATGATCTATGTGTATATGAGCAAGTCTTCTATGCCATAGCCATGAATCACTATTGTTCTTGGCCAAAAGACATCTTACATTTTGTGGAATTTCTTCCAAGGAGATCATGAAGACTTTATTGACTTTATAACCAGAAAACTTAATTTCTTTAGTTTTCACATCTTTTACTACACATATATCATCAATAAAACCAACTTGCAAACCTTTGTCACATAGTTGACTAATACTCAGAAGATTATGCATCAAACCATCAACGTAAAGAACTTTATCGATGACTGTTTGAGGGGGTGTGTCTATTCTTCCAATACCGAGTATCTTTCCCTTTTGATTGTTACCATATGTGACAAAACCTTTTTCCCTAGGTATTAGAAAAGAAAACTTGGTTTTGTCTCCTGTCATGTGTGATGAGCAGCCACTATCAAGATACCATAAATCTTTTGCTGCTTTCATACACACCTACATGACAAAGTTCAGACATGGGTATTAGGAACCCAACAAGTTTTGGGTCCTTCTAAGTTAACATCCTTTCTAACCCAAATGTACTCCCTATTTGGTACTCCTACATGTTTGTAGTAACATCTACTAGGGGTATGTCCTATTTTGTTACAATAAGTACAAGAATAATGATTGTAACTAGATGTTTGCCTAGGAGTAGGATGGATCTTCTTAGGAGGTCTATTAGGATTGTTCTTCCTATTGTTCATACTCCTAAAAGATTTGGTCTTAATGCTTTTAGAATATCCTTCCACCAAGTTTGGTTTTACAAACACAGTTTTCTTGACTTCCTTAGTCTTTGGGTGAGAAGTATATCCTAAACCTGACTTATTGTTTGAATGTCTTTGTACACTTAGAATATCATCTAACTTCTGTTTTCCCTTATTGAAGTTATGGACTCTTTGTTGAAGGTTATCTATCTTTTCTTCTAAAGAACTACACTTAGTGCATTTATGTGTAATATCTAACTTAGATTTTACTATGTCTAGTTCTTCTTGTAAAGTTCTACACTTACTTTCTAAGGATGAAATCAAATCATTTTGCCTAGTGCTAACCTTAGAAAATTCTTGACATAATTTAAACATATTTTCCATAGTAAACTTTAAATCATGAAAAGACATAGAATTGTCACTAACCTGGGAATCTTCAACATCTGAATCATGTGAGGCCATCTAAGAAACTTGTGCTTCTTCTTTATCAGAGTCCGATGATGAACTTACTTCATTATCATCCCAAGCCAAATATGCTCTTCGTGTGGGTTGATCCTTCTTTTCGAATTTTTCTCTTAGACCATGTTTCTTCTTCTGAAGATTTGGACATTCTGACTTGAAGTGTCCAGGCTTGCCACATTCGAAGCATGTGATCTTTTGAGAGGAAGAAGACTCATTGTTTCTTTGGAAAGATTTGTTGTTGTTGTATTTCACACCTTTTCTTTTAAGAAACTTTCCAAAATTCTTTACTAGAAGATTCACATTCCCATTGTCTTCTTCTTCAGAATCTGCATCATAATCTTCTTTGTTGCTTTCTTTTTCCTTTAGGGAAATGGATCGATACTTCTTCTCATGCTGTTCATTCTCTTCCAAACGATTCAATTCTAACTCGTGTTCTTGGAGTTTTCCAAAAAGAGTTGCAAGAGTCATTTTTGATAAACTCTTCTTCTCTGAGATGGCTGTTACTTTTGGTTTCCATACTCTTGTAAGTGATCTTAGAACTTTCATGTTCAAGTCACTGTTTGAAAATTGTCTGCCAAGAGCAATCAAATGATTAATCAAATGAGTGGATCGTTTTTGCATATCTAATACCTTTTCTCCTGGAAGCATTCTGAACATTTCATATTCTTGAGATAGAATATTGATCTTTGATCTCTTGACTTCATCTGTTCCTTCGTGAGTCACCATCAACGTATCCTATATTTCTTTCGATGAAGTGCACGTTGATACTCTGAAAAATTCATCCATGCCAAGGGCAGATGTAAGACTGTTCATTCCTTTGAGATCATATTGAACCTTCTTCTTTTCTTCTTCACTCCAAGTTCTTTCTGGTTTTGGTTGTGAACTTCCTTCCACTTCTGCTACAGGCACAAAGGGACCTTCTTCAATGGCTTTCCAAATTCCTGCGTCTAATGACTTTATGAATATTTTCATCTTGATTTTCCAGAAGTCATAGTGTTCTCCATTGAAGAATGGTGGCCTGTTTATGTTGTGTCCTTCACTAGTTCCATGATTGGAAGAGGATGCCATCTTTTACCGGATCTTAGGAATAACTTACCTAAACTTCCGCTCTGATACCAATTGTTAGTGCAGATTGCTACCTGAGAGGGGGGGGTGAATCAGAGTTGCCCCGATTTTCGCCTTATTGAAAATGTTACTTTCAAGATAATGATGATCACGAAAAGATTGTTGTGATTGCAGCGGAATTGAGTATTGCTTGAAAGTAAGAGATGAAGGGAAGAGGAAATCACACAGAGAGTTTTATCCTGGTTCACCTTCAATCCACCGAAGGCTACTTCCAGTCCCTCAAGAAAACCCCTTGAGGATTTTTCCACTATTGATAAAAATCTCTTACAAGTTCCTAACCCAAGGACCCCAAGAATTTCTACCAATATCCTGTGAAAGCAAACCACTTTCAACAGCCCCTGAAAGCAAACCACTTTCAGTTCCTGAAGGCAAACCACCCTCAGACCTTGAAGGCTAAACCACCTTCAAACAATACCCTGAAAGTATACCACTTTCAGTGACAACAACCCTTCACCGAATACCACGGTGAAAAACTCAATCTTACAGAAAGAGATGAAGAAGAGTTTACAATTGGCTGTATCAATCTTTTAACATAGAAGTGGATTGATCATGAGAATTTAAGCTTTAAGGCTTTTAAGCATAATATGATTCTGAGTTCCTCAAGATATGAACAACAAAAGTGTTCTTATAAACATGAAGATCATGAACTCAGAATTTAGGCTCTTGAAGGTTTAAGTTCTAAAAGATGAACTAATTTTGACAAAGCTTTGGCCTAATGTTGTATTCTCATGTGTTGTTATGTTCTGGACTCAAATGGACTTTATATAGGCAAGGGAAACGTCCTTGAACCATCACAACCCTTTCCAAAAGGTTTGGGACACAATGGTTCATGAAAAGATGCAACTTTTCGTTCTGGTAATCGATTACATCACTTAGTGTAAAACTTGTATATAACAATTAGCATAAAAATATGTCAAACTTAATTAACATATATTCAATAGATTTTAACACACACATATATAAAATAAAAGCCTTATATTTAGAAAAAGAAAGGGTTTTACACTTCCCACCCCGGAGGAGGAAGAACAAAACTCCCTAAAAACGACGTCCATAACTGATCTTGTACGGGAAAGTGGTGAGGTTAAGGCAGAACAAGCGTGCATCATTTTGATGATGAAATGTTGTCAGAATTTGCATGACTTGGAGGGTTTACTACACTTCTTTATTGACCCTGGTAGACGAACTGATTAAAGAGGAACCAAGTCTATAAAAGACTATAAAATTGAGCTTCTTGGGTGACAACCCATGTCCAAGTTTGAGCGTCTAAATTTAGTATTTTTAAGTGTTTAATTTTCTGTTTTGTGTTCTGATATATAAAAAAAAAGGAAAAAAATATATGTTGCAGGGGGGGACCCAACGCCCAGGCGTTGGAGGCTCCAACGCTTCAAGGCTCATGCATTGAGCCCCTGCCAAAGTCCCAGGATTTTTGTTGCTTTTGTGGGATGTTATTGCTTTTTAGGGTTTGAAATTTATGGTTCTTGAATGTCCAAATGTACATAGTTTTTCTATTTATAGTCTTGCCCACCAAATGCTTGATAAAATGTCTGAATCGAATCATTGAGTTATTTATGAGTTATCTTGTTTGATTCTTGCTATGCATGATTTTGGGAAGACTGAAGGGTGGTTTTTGTGAAATTGGTGGGACAATTTTCGGTTTGTATTGAAGGTTTTGGTTTGGCTTTCAAAGAAAAGTTTTTTCTTATTGTTTGAACTAACTTTCTAACAAGTTTTTTTGCTTGTGGATTGTGTGTTCGTTTTGCCGAATGGCACCCAAAGGGAGAGTAGTAGAAGAAGCTCCTATTATTGAGGAGAAGTTTGATGATGATAGGTTCCTTTCGATGGAGAAGGAGAAGTATTACAGGGAAGTGGACTCCCAAAAGGATCTGGTTAGGGAACGACCACTTCAGATTGAGAGAGATGCTTGGGGTATGGAGGAGGCGGTACAACAAACGAAGTGGAATGTGCTATGCAACCCTATCGGTGATGGGTGCCAAACATTAGCTATAGCATTCTATGGTAATGAGAGGTACAATTCTTCCGAGCCTATTCTAGCCATTCCGGCCTACAAGTCATGGTTTCGGGGTACGGTCATCAATTATGGCCCCGAAGCTCTTAGGAGACTTCTGAAGCTTCCTTTTGAGGCCCACGATAGGTCAGTGTTTGGAGAGAATGGGGAAGGGTACAACTATCTGTTGATCCACTATGTTTTTGATGAGATACTAGAAGCCTTAGCAGCTCCAGGAGCTGAATGAGAGACAGAGGCAGACATGGTGACTAAGAGCTACACTTACCGGAAGTATATGAAGTCGGAGGACTGAGTTTGGGACCACTTCTTAGGAGATACTCTCTTCCCAAGTTCCAATAAATCGGAGCTGAGGAGGCAGAATGCTCTTGGTATCTAATGCCTGATGAACAAGAGAACCATTGATGTAGCACAGATCATTTCATGGAGGATCCATTATGATGTCAACATCTAGAAGAAGGGTAAGAGATTTGGTTACCCTCTATTGATTAAAGACTGGTGCATGCTAAGTTAGGAGTAACTGCAGCTCCCCCCATTGAGATTCATGTTCATCCTTTGCCAGTCATGAACTGGGAGGCAGCTGTCAAGATTTATGAGGATCATCAGAAAAAGCTGCAAAGATAAAGACACCCCCTGGATACATGTTTAGCACCTCCCATGTCTAGAGCTAACTCCAGGTCCACTGTCCTCCCATAAGGGCTAGCTCAGTCTTCATCGCCCACTTGGCAAGAAGAAACCTTTGGAGCCATGTTCCACCACATGCACCGCATCTCTAGCAACCAGCAGTTGCTTTGGTATCATGCTGGCTATGATGATTTAATGTGGAAGAGGTCTCCTGAGCCTATAGAGTTAGAACAAAGGCTGATGAGCATGAGCGTGTATGGTCAGCGAGGCGGTAGTAGTGGAGCAGGTGGTTCTGGTGTTGGAGGAGCTGCTGAGGACGACCCAATGTACCAGAACTGAACCAGAGTATTTTTCTTCTTAATTTTATTTTCTTTTAAGTTTTTATTTTTGTTTTTAGGATTTTATTTTTGTTTTTTGAGTCTTGCATGTAGATTTAAATTGAGTCAGTTTTTTGTACCCCGGATATTATGCCATGTTACTTAACTTTCAAGTAGTTTTACCCTATGCTATGTTGTTTTTGAAAATGATACATTTATGTTGCTGGGTAGAAATGGATGTTGTTAGGAATATGAATGGATTCTAGATTGCTAAGTATTGATATGATTTTGAATTGAGTTCTTATATGGGTACCACTTACCCTTTTATTCTGAGAGCTGTTGAGAGAACTCTGAATTTCTTGTGATTGTACTTTTCTGCCTAAATTTACATGTTGAGTCTATTATTTTGGAGTCTACTATTATTTTTGGGTGATTTTGAAAACTTTAGAGCCATATATGATTAGGTTTGTCTCTGAAAAATTAAAAAAAAAAAAACTGAGGTATGTGCCTTATGAAAAAAAATTGAAAAATAAAAAAAGGAAAATAATGAGGTAGTGGGGTGAGAAAGAGTATGAGGGTAATAAGCTCCTTTTCACACATCCCATACATTCCACTGCTTTGTTAGAAAAAAAAGAAAAAATTGAGAGAACCTATGTGCTATAGTTGTTTAAGCTCTTGTTCTGAAAATGAAATCACCTAACATGAGTTTGAGTCAACCAGTTGACTTGCCAAGTGTTTAAATTCCAAAGCTATTTCTGAACCCTTGGCCAAGTTTCAATCCTTGATAGTCTCTCCAAAAGGAATTTCTGTATTTGTTTTGTTTTGATTTGAATGATAAGCAGATTAGTTTCATTTCACTTGTATATTCATGAGCTATTTATTTTGGGAGCTAAATTGCTGAACTCATTCTGCTGTTTTGATCATTATCATACTTGGTTTTCTTCATGAACTTTGTTTTCCAGACTTGTGATGACAGGATTTTATATGATCTTTTTAGTGTCTTTTCCTTTTATTTTATTTTACTTTATTTTTATTGAGTCTCATATAGTTTTTATTTCATTTTGTTAGAGATTTCACTTTATTTTTGCATTTGCATATAGTTTAGTAGATTTTGAGTTTTTAGTCCTTTTAGCTTTGTTTTATTGCTTTTTTAGTCCTAGTTAGAGGTTCTGGTCAATTGAGATGCATTTGTGGGGATTTTGATGCAAATAAATGAAGAAATGTGGCTGAATTAAAGATCAAGAGGAAGCATCAATTCCCCCTTGCTTGTTTAACATGTGCTTAATAGGAAAATTGAAGATGGAGGTTAAGTGCTTTAGCTATTTTAGGACAAGAAATGGGCTACATGAAAGCCATTCAATGTCATCAAAGCATAGCCATCAAAGATCAAAGAAGAAAGAAAAGAATCTGAAGCAGCACACGAGGCCAACGCCTGAGCTTTGGGAAGTCAACGCTCATGCGTTGGCATTCTGCTTGGGGCCTGAAAATTCACTTCTTCCCAACGCCTAGGAGTTTGCAAGCCAACACTTAGCATTGGGACGCAGGCTAATTCTGTCATAAATTGAACCTTTGTTTAAGGTTATAGGATATATCATTTTATCTTAGATTGCCTTTTATTTTGTTCAAGCACTATTCCTGGAGTTGTAAGAGGCCCTTTGGAGCCCTTGTTTCAAGTTTTGCTTTTTATTTTCTTCATGTTTTCCTTAGCCATGTTTGGCTAAGCCTTTTTAGCATTTGGGTATTACGTGAATCTTTGTTGAATTATGCTTTAAGCTTTCTGTTGCTCTATTTGAATGAAGTTATTTTTTCATGTATCTTTTCCCCTAGTTTAATTTGCTTGAGTTGATGCAAGTTCCATTCTTTCTTCTTGCACAATGGTAGTTGGTAGGATTAAAGGGAAATGAGATTAGATTAATCGGTTAATCCGCCACTTAGGTATAAGGGTGGAATCCATTGTGATGGCTAGAAATAAGAACTCTAATGCTCCAATTGGAATAACTAAACACTAAGGTATTAGGTTTGGAAATTGTAATTGAAAGTCTATATGGTAAGGTATTAACTAGTAGAAATTCTAGGATAAGTCACCATGAAATGATTTACAGAAACAGAAAACAGCAACAGTAATGTTTTACAGAACTGTAACAATAAACATAAAATAGGAAACAACACTATTGAACAGAAACAGAAACAGTGAACAACAAACAGTAGCAGATTAATTTTTAGAACAGGAACATTGGTTTACAATAGAAGCAAGGTTTTTTTTTAAGACAACAGTAGCAAATACAGCAGTATACATTTCCATGTATTTCCAATTAAATTACCTCACAATCATGCTTGTTAGTCCTCGATAGCTATATGCATAACTATGACCAGAATTTTACCCAAACAGGGCCAAGACGATCACGTGGGACAAACTACCACCACATCGCCCTAGGATTTTCATAGAAAAGATTTCCCAGACATCAAAAACTAATTTTTCCAAGGTTCTAAGAGTTCATTAAAAAATTTATTAAAAGAGAACCACATAGGGAAAAGGGTTTTAGGAATCAAAAAGGCAAAAAAAATAAGGATTAGGATGGAGGGAAACCAACCTTGAGTCTAGACCGATCAAGAGGAAGGGGATAATGCTTCCACGTCCTGAACTCGAGCAAATACTCATTTAGTGATTAAGGAAAACGGCTGGAACCCTTCGATGTCGGAACCCTTGGAGCGAAAGGAGAAAGGAAAGGAAAAGGGATTAGGAGGATTTCTGAAACATGGTCCAAACAACCTTAAACTCTTGACGCAAGTCAGAACAAGAATTGCTCACCTTAATTCTTGGAAGGAAAAGAGAAAGAGGAACGCCTTTGATCTTCCAAGGGAGGAAGAAAACTCGAGTAGCAACAACAAGAATAGGAAAAGACTTTTGATTCTCCAAAGTTTTCGGCACTTGAGGGTTAAGGTTTTCACTTGAGATGGAAAAAGAACAACAAGTGAGCTACCACCGCATATAGTGGTTCAAACCCTAGGAGAAAAAGGAGGGAATTTGTTGTAGATTTTTCTCCTTAATTCTTAACAGAATTTTCCATCAAATCCTCTTCTTAACAGCTCTAATAATAATGTTTATAACAGAAACGAATCTACCCCAAATTAAAGGATATTCAGAATAGAGACCACTTAATAGCCATTCTTCCAAATCAAATATTCAGATTATATCTTCCCAAAATTCAGAGATAATATCTCTTCTCCACATTCAAATTAGACACAGTTACAGAAAATAGAATCTGTTACAGAAAAATTCAACAAAACCAAACAAAGGTTAATAGGGACCAAATCGTAAACTATAAAATAGTCCAGGGACCAAAACATAATTATTACAAACAAGAAGGACCAAAACATAAATATACGAAAATTGAGGGTCTTACATTTCGTGTATGGTCTAACTCTACAGTCTGCAAGGCCATAACGTCAGAGAGTAAACGATACAATACAACGTTGGAACAGATCAAAAGAGTTTCGTTGATAAAGGAATTAAATGCAAAAGAATGATTCAAGCCATACATTACTCAACGACCAACTCTGCTTGAACAACAACTTAAATGCTATCTATGCAAAGGAGAAAATCATGACGCAAACTACTCGACGACTAGCTCTGCATGAACGATCAAGTCAAACTCATTCAATGCCAACCGCAGAGCCGTTGCTCAAACGGTTAGAAATTAAATGAAGATTCTGATCAATGACAAACATTTTCAGCAAATTGAATTTGAATTGAAGGTATAAAAGGGAAGACTTGAATATTTGAAGAAGGAGGTAAAAACACAAGAAATAGAGACAAGAAAAGAAAAAGAGAACAAAAATACACATACAGAACAAAAAAAATCGAACACACAACTATGTACACAGAAAATGAAAAATGAACGAAAAACAAAGTCAAACACTATCAAGCTATTCACATAAACAGAGTACCTATAGTCTATCATCTCTGTTTGCCAAATCTCGAAGTATATTTCTAAGTTTTAAACTATCAACCAAATACTGAGAGTATGCCGAGCCTGAAATTGTTTCTACCTCACGCTTTTGAGAAGAGATTTATTGTAGAAGAAACCCCTGTGAAAGGAGCAGTACTTCAAATACTTTTTGGGAGAAGTCTTGGAGAATATTTTTTGGGAGAATTCCTGTAGAATACTTGTTGGGAGGTGTCCTGCAGAATACTTCTTGTGAGAAGTCTTGTCGAATATTTGTTGGGAGAAGTCTTGTCAAATACTTGTTGGCATATGTCCTATTGAATACTTGGTATTGAAAATATTGGTTAAGCCAAGGACAGGACGTAGCCCTATCGTTTAAGTGGGTGAAGTAGGACAAATCTTGTCTATGCTCTTCTTACTACTTTCATCGTTTGCAACTACACAAATTTAATTTTCGCTGCATTAAAATTGATTTATCCTATCGTTTGCGAAAAGCTGCTGCACTAAACGTTTTCATCCTACCGTCTACGAATACCATCTTATCATTTATTAAACTTTTTATTAAAATATTTTTTTTGAAAATTAAGGTTTGATACGAACACAATTCAAACCCCCTCTTTCTCGTGTTGTCCTTGTTTTATCGTGGTGTATACTCTGATTTTTGGTAAACCAGGTAAATCTATAAGTGAATCCAAATGTTAACGAAGAGACTGGATTCTGATTCTCTTAGGGGCTCTAGTATATGCAAATTATAAGTACGCGAATCGTGCAAGTGGAGGGGGTGGGCATGGTGTGTCCGTCGATATTGGTTCGAGCGAACTGGTTAAGCGACTTTTAAAGAGAAAATACTGAATTTAAAGGAAATAAAAGGGAAAATTAAAAGGAAAAGAAAAACTGCATTGAAATGTAAATTGCAGGAAAACATAAAGAGTTTGGCAAAGGAAAATTAAAGGGTTGGTTAGTCGAACACCGCTCAGTCACTCACGTTTCACTCGTTCATGTCACACTGCGTCACATTAGCTTAGACTTATGACTGTATGGTTTGAGAATTAATTTTTACAGACGTGTTGTGGGTTGGACGAAAGACCCTTTATCCTTGCATGTCTTCCTCTATTTATAGGATGCATCTTCAACCGTTCATAACAGACAAGTTCTTTGAAATCTCCACGTGTCCCACGCTAGTTCCTTTGCTTTCCACGCGTCCAGTTTGAATAACTGCCCGTAACCTTCGTCGAAATGCCTCCTGATGCACACTAAAGCTTTCCAACACATATTCGACTTCGACTCAGCATGTCGTCTTAGTCGAAGTACTGGAAAATGTTTTATTAGCCCTCACTACATATCTTCCTTTTTGGTTGAAATTACGTTACTATGCAGTCTTCGACAAAGTTAGGACTTGGAAAAATTCCAGGCTAACAGATTCCCCCCTAAATATCATACTTCGAAGAGTAACATTTTTACTTAAGTAAAAGGCAATTTCAATGACCCTTTATTTAATTCAAATAAAAGGAAGATTGACGGTTTAGTAGTGATGGTGGAGCAGTTAATAGCCCACTATGGTAATAGATAGGTAATGATGAATTTCGGATTTCCAATGCAATCAGTCCTCGTGATTCAAACTTCGAATCGAGTCTTAGCCAATTCTGAATGGCTTTTCAATTCCATTTATAGAGTAGGAAACCTTTCCATCTTCTTCCATTTACCTATAAGTGGAGTTACATCACATGCTTCTTTTCATCTTCTTTCAATATTTATCTTCTTCCTTCAAACTTCCCCTGAAGAACATTTTGTCAAAAGAACCAATACCATGATGACTATCTGCCTTCCCTTCTCAGTCAACTTCTCCATACTTTGCCATTTCAAGGTCCCAGACTCCATTGCCTTAAGCTGTACCTACTTTTCTGAGTTGTGTGAGGCTTCCAATGAGTCAATGTACCCTGAACTGGTAATGACTTATTGTTCGTCTGTAGCCCTTAACCGCAACGGTTGTTTCTTGGGAATTGTGTTGAACTGCAACATTTCCCTGACAAGTGAGAAGCTTTCTGAACTCCTCAACAGCGATGATGATTGTGAGGTTTATTCAGATTTCTGGCAGAGGGTGCGTGATAAAGAAGAAATTGATGAGATCATCTACCATATGGATAACCCTACAGCCGCCCAACGTTCTCTGTACTCATCTTTTACCGTCTCGGCCAAGTTTCTACACCAAATAATCACAAACGTGATTTGCCCAAGAGTCGATCATTTGGGCGACGTGTTCGACAAGGACCTGGTCCTTATGTACTCCATTCTGAATGAGGAGTACATAAATATTGTAGACATTTTCTATAACCACCTAGCCTCCACTCTCATCAACAAAGAGCAGGCCATTCCTTATGGTTTCCTCATCACCAAACTTCTCAGAGGCCCAAATGGGATATCATTTTTAGCTTGGGATTCTTTGGAAGAAATAGCATGTCGAAGAATCGGAGTGGAGTTTCTTCGTGCAAAGGGCCTCGTCATCGATGACCTATCTTCCTCCGAAGACTTAGACGATTCTTCGGATGATTCCGACGACCCTTCAGCATCTGTTGAAGAATCAATAAATTCTTCTGCTTTTCCTTCACCATAGCATTTCCAAGGCAAAAATCAACAGTCAAGGGAAAATCTTAGGCCAACTTAGTTGAATTGTAGTTCTCTTTCCTAATTTTTTTTTGATGGTTTGGCTTGAATCATGTATTTTGGTAATTTTTGCCTTGTTATAATTAAGTAGTTTATTATCAATTTGCTTCTTTGTGCCTTTAATTACTTTTTGCATTGCAAAAGTAATCGATCGATCCTTTCTCGAATTTAATTGAACGATTCGTCAAAGCTTGATTGTCAATTTCCCTTTAAACATTATAGGCCTTGACAAATAAAATTCATGTTAAATAGGAGGTGAAAAATTGATCGAAACAATGATCGATTTTCCATCTAAGGCATTCTGAGAAAGCAAAAGTATAAGAAAATCTTAAGTCATGCATAACTCTTTATATCACTAAAGAACTTCACAAAGGTGACACGATGATGCATTTTTGCCGCAATTGTAGGAATGTATATTTTTCAAAATGTTTTTAGTCGAGTTCTGATTTTTCAAACTTAGTTCGAACTAAGTTAGCTTCATCTCTGTATTTCGACAAAAGTAGATTGTTAAAGCCTATTTTTCTTCCAATTTAATATCGGGTAGGCTTCCACAATACACACATTTAATTAAATAAAGTTAAAAGTATAATGAAACGTGATGAGTGGATATTATATGATGTTTTTAGGTAGTTTTTAGTCTTTTTATTTTATTATTTTTGAGTCACATATAGGTTTTTTATTATTTTTATGTAGATTTTATATTTATTTTGCATTTTGCATGTAGATTAGATTTTATTGGTTTTTCTAACTTTATTTTATATTTTTAGGAATTTTTATAGCAATTTTATATTTTTAGGGAAAGCTGGTTTAGTTATCATTTTTGTCCAGGGACCACTTTGTAAAGTTTCAGGAAATCAAGGTCCAAAATGTGAAAGTTCAAGAGTGGAGGGCTAAAAGTGAAGATTGAGAGAATAAAAGGGCTTGAATTGGAGTGCTAACCAAGAGAGGACTAAAAGTGAAAAAGAGGAATATGAAGCAACTCTCTTCAAATGAGCACATGGGAAATTAAGTTGAAGGATTAATGGTAGTGGGAAGAAGGTTTCAGAATTGATTAAGGGCTGAGTAGTGGTTTTTTATGGCATCCAAAACCCACTACCATGAAGAAGGAAGGAAAAGCTTGAAGTTGAAAAAGCAGTAGCCAGCGCTGCAGCGCTAGAACCCAGCGCTCAAGCGCTGGGCCTCGGTCTGGTAGTGGGATTTAATTGCTCCCTAGCGCCCAAGCGTTGGGAATTCCAGCGCTCAAGCACTGGAGGCTGGATTTTTACTATAAATAGGACCCTTTTCTTCACTTGAAAGACACACCTCTTAGAATACAACAAGTATTCTCTCTTTCTCCCTTTTGAGCATTGTTCCTAGGACTTGTGGGAAGCCATATTTGAGCTCCTATCCAAGGTAATTCAATGACTCCTTTAGCCATGCTTGGCTAACTTCTTCTTTAAGTTTTTTGGGTTGTTTTAGTTTATAATTCATGTTCTAGTTATTTTCTACATTTCTGAATAATACTTTCAATTCATGTTTTATTTCCTTGTTCTTCATTAATCTTAGTGCACAAAAGATTTCATGCTTTCTACTTATGTCATAAGGCCATTTGGTAAGTAGTAAGGGAAATAGGAAATAAAAAAGGTTATAAGTATACATTTCTTAAGGCTATAAGGATGGACGTAACTTTGTGTTGGCCCGAATTCCTTCTTCATCTTCTTTTCTGATTAACTAATAACCAAGGCTATGGAGTTAGTAATTAGGAAAGAAAGGTCTACATTTCTTAAGGCTATTAGGATGTAGAAACTCTAGGCTATAGCACCATGATTTTGGATTTAAAATTCAGAAATTAAGTAGGAGATTTCTAGCATGTTTTATAGACTATGTAAATCAACCCAAGAACTTAAATTCTTATCATCTTTTCTCTTATCATTTTATGCTATTGTTATTTCTTGTTCTAAAAACATCAACACATATTCTCATCTTTTAAATTTCTGTTTAAGTACTAAATATTATAATAATAAGAACACCTATCCCTTGAGTTCGATCTTTTTATATTACGCGATAGTAAATCGTACACTTGCGATTCCGCTATCAAGTTTTTGGCGCCGTTGCCGGGGATAGGTTCTTTTCAAGTTCTTATTTTTATTTTGTTTAGTACTTCTTGTATATATATAAAAAAAAAATATTTCTGCCTAACAGTTTGTTGCCATGTGGAAAGAAGATCCTTTAGAGACTATAATCTCTGAAGGGTTGGATTTTGAAGATATTGAAAGCAATGACGAACAGGTCATTGAAATGGCAAGATATCTGGAGGCTGCCCATTTTTTCCATCCAAAGGGAAATTGGGTAGAGGAGTGATGAGTGGATTTTATATGATGTTTTTAGGCTATTTTTAGTCTTTTTATTTTATTATTTTTTGAGTCTCATGTAGGTTTTTTATTGTTTTTGTGTAGATTTTATATTTATTTTGCATTTTGCATGTAGATTAGATTTTTTGTTTTTTTCTATCTTTATTTTATATTTTTAGGAATTTTTCTAGATATTTTATATTTTTAGGAAAAGCTGGTTTAGATATCATTTTTGTCCAGGGACCAATGTGTAAAGTTTTAGGAAGTCAGGGACCAAATTGTAAAAGTTCAAGAGTGGAGGACTTGAAATGAAGATTGAGAGAATATGAGGGCTTGAATTGAAGTGCTAACCAAGGGAGGACCAAAGTGAAAAAGAAGAATATGAAGAATCACTCTCCAATTTAGCACATGGAAAAAATGCTTAAAGGAATTGATGTTAGTGGAGGAAGGGTTTCAGAATTGATCAAGGCTGGTTAGTGGCTTTTTATGGCCATCAAAACCCACTACCATGAATGAAGAAGGAAGGAAAAGCTTGAAGATGAAGAAGCAGCATCCCAGCGCTCAAGCGTTGGGATCCCAGCGCTCCAGCGCTGGGGTTCTGACTAGATGATGAGTCAGATGTTGACCCAGCGCCCAAGCGTTGGAAAGCCAGCGCTCAAGCGCTGGGCCTCGGACAGAAAGTGGATTTTTAATGCATCCTAGCGCCCAGGCGTTGGGAAAGCCAGCGCTCAAGCGTTGGAGGCTGGATTTTTACTATAAATAGGACCTTTTTCTTCACTTGTAAGACACATCTTCATAGAATACAACAAGTATTCTCTCTTTCTCCCTCAAAGATCATTGTTCCTAGGAATTGTGGGAAGCCAAACTTGAGCTCCTATCCAGGGTAATTCAATGAATCTTTTAGCCATGCTTGGCTAATTCTTCTTTTAAGTTTTTGGGTTGTTTTAATTTATAATTCATGTTCTAGTTTTCTTTTACATTTCTGAATAATATCTTCTATTCATGTTTTATTTCTTTGTTCTTCATTAATCTTTATGCGCAAAAGATTTCATGCTTTCTACTTATTCATAAGGCCATTTGGTAAGTAGTAAGGGAAATAGGAAATAAAAAAGGTTATAAGTATACATTTCTTAAGGCTATAAGGATGGACGTAGCTTTGTGTTGGCCCGAATTCTCTCTTCATCTTCTTCTCTAATTAACTAATAACCAAGGCTATGGAGTTAGTAATTAGGTAAGAAAGTTCTACATTTCTTAAGGCTATTAGGATGTAGAAATTTAGGCTATAGCACCATGAATATGAATTTAAAGTTCAGAAATTTAGTAAGAGTTTCCTAGCATGTTTTATGAATTATGTAAATCAACCCAAGAGCTTAAATTCTCTCATCTTATTTGCTTTATTATTTTTATGCTATTACTCTCTTCTTGTCATAAACCAAACATCAACCATATCATTTTATTTTCTTTGCACAAGTACTAAATTATATAAATATAAGAACACCTATCCCTTGGGTTCGATAATCTTTTATATTACGCGATAGTTTAATCGTACACTTGCGATTTTCCTTATCAAGTTTTTGGCGCCGTTGCCGGGGATAGGTTCTTTCAAGTTCTTGTTTTTATTTTATTTAGTACTTCTTGTATATAAAAAATATATAAAAAAAAAATATTTCTGCTTAACAGTTTGTTGCCATGTGGAAAGAAGAAGATCCTTTAGAGACTATAATCTCTGAAGGGTTGGATTTTGAAAATATTGAAAGCAATGACGAACAGGTCATTGAAATGGCAAGATATCTGGAAGCTGCCCATTTTTTCCCTTCAAAAGGAAATTGGGTAGAGGAGCTGAAAAGAGAGGAAGAAGTTCAAGAGGAAAAGAGGGAATTGAAGCCCTTACCTTCCACCCTTAAGTATGTATTTCTTGAGGAAGGTAATAACAAGCCAGTCATTGTGAGTAGTTCCCTCTCTCCTCTTGAAGAAGAAAAACTGGTAAGAATTCTTAGAGCTCATAAATCTGCTTTGGGTTGGACTATAGAGGATATTAAGGGCATAAGCCCCACTGTTTGTATGCATAAAATTTGTTTAGAAGAGCAAGTTAAACCTGTAGTCCAACCCCAAAGAAGACTTAATCCTGCCATGAAAGAGGTGGTAAGGAAAGAAGTGATTAAGTTGCTAGATGCAGGGATCATCTATCCCATTTCTGATAGTGAATGGGTTAGTCCTGTTCAGGTAGTTCCCAAGAAAGGGGGAATTACTGTGGTCCCAAATGAGAACAATGAATTGATTCCCACCAGGATGGTAACTGGATGGAGGGTTTGTATAGATTACCGGAGGCTAAATTCTGCCACCCGGAAAGATCATTTCCCCCTTCCCTTTATTGATCAAATGCTTGACAGGTTGGCTGGCTATGAGTACTATTGTTTCTTGGATGGGTACTCAGGTTATAATCAAATTGCTGTTGATCCTAAGGATCAAGAAAAAACTGCTTTTACTTGCCCCTTCGGGGTGTTTGCTTATAAAAGAATGCCTTTTGGCTTGTGTAATGCTCCAGGAACCTTCCAAAGATGTATGTTTGCTATTTTTTATGATTTAATTGGTGAATGTATGGAAGTGTTCATGGATGATTTTTCTGTTTATGGCCCCAACTTTGACAAGTGTTTGAGCAATTTGGAAAGGATTCTTGTTAGGTGCCAAGAAAAGAATTTGGTACTTAATTGGGAAAAATGTCATTTTATGGTAAAAGATGGCATTGTGCTTGGGCACAAGATTTCTGAAAAAGGGATTGAGGTAGATAAAGCTAAAACTGAAATCATTGAAAATCTACCTCCTCCCACTAATATTAAAGGTATAAGAAGCTTTCTTGGTCATGCAGGTTTTTATAGGCGATTTATAAAAGATTTTTCTAAAATTGCTAAGCCTATGACAAATCTCCTTGAAAAAGAAGCTCCTTTTATCTTTAATGATGAGTGTTTGGCCGCTTTTAAATTATTAAAGGAAAAACTTGTTTCAGCCCCTATCATTGTTGCTCCCCAATGGGATTTGCCTTTTGAAATTATGTGTGATGCTAGTGATAATGCAATAGGGGCTGTTCTTTGTCAGAAAAATGGAAAGGTTTTACATGTGATTTATTATGCTAGTAAGGTTCTGAATGAAGCTCAAAAAAATTATGCTACAACTGAAAAGGAGTTGTTGAGCGTTGTCTATGCTTTAGACAAATTCAGACCTTACGTTTTGGGTACTAAAGTTATTGTGCATACTGACCATGCTGCATTGAAGTACTTGTTTGCTAAGCAGGAAGCTAAACCCAGGCTGATCAGGTGGATCTTACTCTTGCAAGAGTTTGATCTTGAAATTGTGGACAGAAAAGGGAAGGACAATGGTGTAGCAGACCATTTGTCAAGGCTTGAAGAGGGGAACTCCGATCCAATTCCTATTCAAGAGGAGTTCCTAGATGAGAGGCTTTTAGCTATCCAAGAGATAGCTCCATGGTATGTACATTTAGCTAATTTTAAAGCTGCTGGTGTGTTGCCTTCTGATTTGACTTGGCAACAAAAGAAGAAATTTTTACATGATGCTAAATTCTTTTTCTGGGATGAACCTTATTTGTTTAGAGAATGTTCTGATGGGATCATTAGAAGGTGTATTCCAGAAAAAGAATTTGAGGCTATTTTATGGCATTGCCATGGCTCCGATTATGGAGGCCATTTTTCAGGTGAGAGGACTGCAGCTAAAGTCCTCCAAAGTGGTTTTTATTGGCCTACTATCTTCAAAGATAGTAGAGCATTTGTGGTAAGGTGTGATCGCTGTCAACGAACTGGTAATATCTCAAGAAGGAATGAGATGCCCCAAAAAATGATTTTGGAAGTTGAGCTTTTTGATGTTTGGGGCATTGATTTCATGGGACCTTTTCCACCTTCTTTTGGTTGCCAGTATATTTTGGTTGCTGTTGACTATGTTTCTAAATGGGTTGAAGCATCAGCCCTTCCCACAAATGATGGAAAAGTTGTTCTGGATTTTCTAAAGAAAAAGATTTTTACTAGATTTGGGGTGCCAAGAGCAATAATCAGTGATGGAGGTAAGCATTTTTGTAATAAAGCTTTTGAAACTCTTTTGAAAAAATATGGTGTTAATCATAAAATTGCTACCCCCTATCACCCCCAAACTAGTGGACAAGTAGAGGTTTCTAATAGGGAGTTAAAAAGGATTTTGGAAAAAACAGTCGGTACCTCAAGGAAGGATTGGTCAAAAAAGTTAGATGACACCTTGTGGGCTTATCGTACTGCGTTTAAAACTCCTATTGGAACCTCTCCTTACCAGTTGGTTTATGGTAAGACTTGTCATTTACCTGTGGAACTTGAGCATAAAGCCTTTTGGGCTTTGAAACATTTGAACATGGACCCCAAAGAAGCTGGGGATAAAAGACAGGTACAGGTACATGAGCTGGATGAGTTTAGACTCCAAGCATATCACAATGCTAGGATCTACAAAGAAAGAACAAAAAGGTGGCATGATAAGAAAATCTTGCCAAAAGAATTCAATCCAGGACAGCTTGTGTTATTGTATAACTCAAGGCTGAGGTTGTTCCCTGGAAAGTTGAAGTCAAGATGGACAGGACCATTTTTGATCACCAAAGTCTTTCCTCATGGTGCGGTTGAGTTGGAAAATAGGGGAACAAAGAACACATTTCTTGTCAATGGGCAAAGGTTGAAACCTTACTTAGGAGGAGATTATGAGAGTCAAGTGATGACTGTTGAACTTGCTGAACCCCCAATTGATTAAGGGGAAGGGTCTATCTCGGACCTTAACATTGAGCTGGTTGGGAGACAACCCAACTTAGGATAGTTTAAATTTTTGTCATTTAAATTTCTGCACAACTCTTGTAAATAAATAAAAGAAAAGAAATTTTATGCTTCTACTGCAGGCGAGGCCAGCGCTTAAGCGCTGGAGGCCAACGCTCAAGCGTTAGGCCCCTGCTTCACAACCTCTGATTCCAGTTGAACCCAGCGCTCCAGCGCTGGAGGGCTAGCGCTCATGCGCTAGGCCCCTGGAATCCCCAGTTTTATTTTCTATTTTCCAGCGCCATAGCGTTGGAACCCAGCGCTTAGGCGCTGGAACCTCTGATGCCCAGTTTTTATTTTAATTCCAGCGCCCAAGCGTTGGTATCCCCAATGCTCAAGCGCTGGAGCTCGGGCAGTTTGCTGTTTTTACTTTTATTTGCTCTTTTTATTTTTTAATAAATTTTGTGTTCACCATTTTTCTGAAAGTTTTAAAGTTCTTTGAGTTTTCCCTTGTTTCTACAATGGTTTTAATTTTTGGGAAACTCAAGAATTATTGTTTTTAAAAGGTGGACACAAATTTCCAACCCATGATCTTTTGTGCTGTTTTTGGAACTAACAAGTCAAGCAAGTTTCTACTTGTGAGACTTTTGTTTGTTCATTGTTACAGGATAGGTACCAAAGGAAGGAAGAACCCTCTTGAACTTGAGTGTTCAAATTGAATTTTTACATTAAGGTTCCCTTGGACCTTTGTGGAAAATTTGTTACTATACCAGCTTGTTAGTTTTTGTTTTTCTTTTTATAGTTTTTAGTTTTATTTTTATTTTTAGTTTAGTTTTTCTGTTTTATTTTTGCATGAGTCTTGAGTATATTATCCATTCTGATGTTGCTATAGCTTTGTGAATGCTTTATCTGATTGAACTGCTTTGTGAAAAGTTCTATGTTTTTAAGCAGTTAGGATTGCATGCTGTAAAAAGGATTTTTGATATCTTGATTGTTTTGGTTGTTGGCTAAGTCTTTTTCTGAGTTCTAAAAAGGGTACCACTTACCCTATCTTTTTCTGAGAGCTGAGGACTCTGAATTCTTGATTGTGAAATTTTTCTGCCTTGTGTTGCATGTTGATTGGAGTTTTGTATACTTTGTGAGTTGAGAAGAGATTATAGGCATTTTTGAAAACTCAGATTTTTGCTTAAAATATTATATCCACTAGTAGCCCCTTTTGAGCCTTAAAAGAGTCATTCTTTGGAGCCTACTTTGTGTGATATTTTTAAGTTGTTATAGTGATACATGTGCTGAATTTGTAGAGCTTTGTTTGTTGGGTTTCTCTCTAAAAAAGATGAAGGAAAAAATAAGGTATGTGCCTTAGAAAAAAAAAAAATGAAGTAGTTGGGTGAGAAAGAGTATGAAGGGAGTAAAATTCAAGTCATTCATCCCATACATTCCACTACTTTGTTCAAAAAAAATAAAAAATAAAAAATAAAAAATAAAAATTGAGAGGACCCTTGTGTGAATTGTTTAAAGCTCTTAGTCAAGAAAATCACTTAACAACAGATTCTGAGTCAGCCAATAGAGTTGCCAAGTCTTGAAATCCATACCTTGAAATGAACAACCCTTTGGCCAAGTTACAACCTTCAAAAATCTCTTCAAAATCACTTGGTTGCTTTACTTCAGTTTTGATTTGAATTATAGGCAGGATTATTGAGCTTTCTTGTTTTCATGGAGAATATTATTTTTGGTGAGCTTAATTGATGAACTCAAACATGTTAAAAGCCAAGCCTAACTTTCTTGATTCTTTGTCTTTAAAACATGCATGTCTTCCTTTTCTGCTAAGCTTTCTTTGAAAGGTTTCTGTGCTTCAAGTTGTAATCAGATAAAACTTTCTCAAAACCCAGGGACGAGTTTTTCTTTAAGTTTTGTCGCTTGAGGACAAGCTGTCGTTGGGTATAGTGGTGTGATGAGTGGATTTTATATGATGTTTTTAGGCTATTTTTAGTCTTTTTATTTTATTATTTTTTGAGTCTCATGTAGGTTTTTTATTGTTTTTGTGTAGATTTTATATTTATTTTGCATTTTGCATGTAGATTAGATTTTTTGTGTTTTTCTATCTTTATTTTATATTTTTAGGAATTTTTCTAGTTATTTTATATTTTTAGGAAAAGCTGGTTTAGATATCATTTTTGTCCAGGGACCAATGTGTAAAGTTTTAGGAAGTCAGGGACCAAATTGTAAAAGTTCAAGAGTGGAGGACTTGAAATGAAGATTGAGAGAATATGAGGGCTTGAATTGAAGTGCTAACCAAGGGAGGACCAAAGTGAAAAAGAAGAATATGAAGAATCACTCTCCAATTTAGCACATGGAAAAAATGCTTAAAGGAATTAATGTTAGTGGAGGAAGGGTTTCAGAATTGATCAAGGCTGGTTAGTGGCTTTTTATGGCCATCAAAACCCACTACCATGAATGAAGAAGGAAGGAAAAGCTTGAAGATGAAGAAGCAGCATCCCAGCGCTCAAGCGTTGGGATCCCAGCGCTCCAGCCTGGGGTTCTGACTAGATGATGAGTCAGATGTTGACCCAGCGCCCAAGCGTTGGAAAGCCAGCGCTCAAGCGCTGGGCCTCGGACAGAAAGTGGATTTTTAATGCATCCTAGCGCCCAGGCGTTGGGAAAGCCAGCGCTCAAGCGTTGGAGGCTGGATTTTTACTATAAATAGGACCTTTTTCTTCACTTGTAAGACACATCTTCATAGAATACAACAAGTATTCTCTCTTTCTCCCTCAAAGATCATTGTTCCTAGGAATTGTGGGAAGCCAAACTTGAGCTCCTATCCAGGGTAATTCAATGAATCTTTTAGCCATGCTTGGCTAATTCTTCTTTTAAGTTTTTGGGTTGTTTTAATTTATAATTCATGTTCTAGTTTTCTTTTACATTTCTGAATAATATCTTCTATTCATGTTTTATTTCTTTGTTCTTCATTAATCTTTATGCGCAAAAGATTTCATGCTTTCTACTTATTCATAAGGCCATTTGGTAAGTAGTAAGGGAAATAGGAAATAAAAAAGGTTATAAGTATACATTTCTTAAGGCTATAAGGATGGACGTAGCTTTGTGTTGGCCCGAATTCTCTCTTCATCTTCTTCTCTAATTAACTAATAACCAAGGCTATGGAGTTAGTAATTAGGTAAGAAAGTTCTACATTTCTTAAGGCTATTAGGATGTAGAAATTTAGGCTATAGCACCATGAATATGAATTTAAAGTTCAGAAATTTAGTAAGAGTTTCCTAGCATGTTTTATGAATTATGTAAATCAACCCAAGAGCTTAAATTCTCTCATCTTATTTGCTTTATTATTTTTATGCTATTACTCTCTTCTTGTCATAAACCAAACATCAACCATATCATTTTATTTTCTTTGCACAAGTACTAAATTATATAAATATAAGAACACCTATCCCTTGGGTTCGATAATCTTTTATATTACGCGATAGTTTAATCGTACACTTGCGATTTTCCTTATCAAGTTTTTGGCGCCGTTGCCGGGGATAGGTTCTTTCAAGTTCTTGTTTTTATTTTATTTAGTACTTCTTGTATATAAAAAATATATAAAAAAAAAATATTTCTGCTTAACAGTTTGTTGCCATGTGGAAAGAAGAAGATCCTTTAGAGACTATAATCTCTGAAGGGTTGGATTTTGAAAATATTGAAAGCAATGACGAACAGGTCATTGAAATGGCAAGATATCTGGAAGCTGCCCATTTTTTCCCTTCAAAAGGAAATTGGGTAGAGGAGCTGAAAAGAGAGGAAGAAGTTCAAGAGGAAAAGAGGGAATTGAAGCCCTTACCTTCCACCCTTAAGTATGTATTTCTTGAGGAAGGTAATAACAAGCCAGTCATTGTGAGTAATTAGGTAAGAAAGTTCTACATTTCTTAAGGCTATTAGGATGTAGAAATTTAGGCTATAGCACCATGAATATGATTTTTCTGTATATGGCCCCAACTTTTACAAGTGTTTGAGCAATTTGGAAAGGATTCTAGTTAGGTGCCAAGAAAAGAATTTGGTACTTAATTGGGAAAAATGTCATTTTATGGTAAAAGATGGCATTGTGCTTGGGCACAAGATTTCTGAAAAAGGGATTGAGGTAGATAAAGCTAAAACTGAGATAATTGAAAATCTACCTCCTCCCACCAATGTTAAAGGTATAAGAAGCTTTCTTGGTCATGCAGGTTTCTATAGGCGATTTATAAAAGATTTTTCTAAAATTGCTAAGCCTATGACAAATCTCCTTGAAAAGGAGGCTCCTTTTATCTTTAATGATGAGTGTTTGGCTGCTTTTAAATTATTAAAAGAAAAACTTGTTTCAGCCCCTATCAGTGTTGCTCCCCAATGGGATTTGCCCTTTGAAGTTATGTGTGATGCTAGTGATAATGCAATAGGGGCTGTTCTTTGTCAGAAAAATGGAAAAGTTTTGCATGTGATTTATTATGCTAGTAAGGTTCTGAATGAAGCTCAAAAAAATTATGCTACAACTGAAAAGGAGTTGTTGAGCGTAGTCTATGCTTTAGACAAATTCAGACCTTATGTTTTGGGTACTAAAGTTATTGTGCATACTGACCATGCTGCATTGAAGTACTTGTTTGCTAAGCAGGAAGCTAAACCCAGGCTGATCAGGTGGATCTTACTCTTGTAAGAGTTTGATCTTGAAATTGTGGACAGGAAAGGGAAAGACAATGGTGTAGCAGACCATTTGTCAAGACTTGAAGAGGGGAACTCCGATCCAATTCCTATCCAAGAGGAGTTCCCAGATGAGAGGCTTTTAGCTGTCCAGGAGATAGCTCCATGGTATGTACATTTAGCTAATTTTAAAGCTGCTGGTGTGTTGCCTTCTGATTTGACTTGGCAACAAAAGAAGAAATTTTTGCATGATGCCAAATTCTTTTTATGGGATGAACCTTATTTGTTTAGAGAATGTTCTGATGGGATCATTAGAAGGTGTATTCCAGAAAAAGAGTTTGAGGCTATTTTATGGCATTGCCATGGCTCCGATTATGGAGGCCATTTTTCAGGTGAGAGGACTGCAGCTAAAGTCCTCCAAAGTGGTTTTTATTGGCCTACTATCTTCAAAGATAGTAGAGCATTTGTGGTAAGGTGTGATCACTGTCAACGAACAGGTAATATCTCAAGAAGGAATGAGATGCCCCAAAAAATGATTTTGGAAGTTGAGCTTTTTGATGTATGGGGCATCGATTTCATGGGACCTTTTCCACCTTCTTTTGGTTGCCAGTATATTTTGGTTGCTGTTGACTATGTTTCTAAGTGGGTTGAAGCATCAGCCCTTCCCACAAATGATGGAAAAGCGGTTCTGGATTTTTTGAAGAAAAAGATTTTTACTAGATTTGGGGTGCCAAGAGCAATAATCAGTGATGGAGGTAAGCATTTTTGTAATAAAGCTTTTGAAACTCTTTTGAAAAAATATGGTGTTAATCATAAAATTGCTACCCCCTATCACCCCCAAACTAGTGGACAAGTAGAGGTTTCTAATAGGGAGTTAAAAAGGATTTTGGAAAAAACGGTTGGTATCTCAAGGAAAGATTGGTCAAAAAAATTAGAGGACACCTTGTGGGCTTACCGAACTGCGTTTAAAACTCCTATTGGAACCTCTCCTTACCAGTTGGTTTATGGTAAGACTTGTCATTTGCCTGTGGAACTTGAGCATAAAGCCTTTTGGTCTTTGAAACAATTAAACATGGATCCCAAAGAAGCTGGGGATAAAAGACAAGTACAGGTACATGAGCTGGATGAATTTAGACTCCAAGCATATCACAATGCTAGGATCTACAAGGAAAAAACAAAAAGGTGGCATGATAAGAAGATCTTGCCAAAAGAATTTAGTCCAGGACAGCTTGTGTTATTATATAACTCAAGGCTGAGGTTGTTCCCTGGAAAGTTGAAGTCAAGATGGACAGGACCATTTTTGGTCACCAAAGTCTTCCCTCATGGTGCGGTTGAGTTGGAAAATCGGGTTACAAAGAACACATTTCTTGTCAATGGGCAAAGACTGAAACCTTACCTAGGAGGAGATTATGAGAGTCAAGTGATGACTGTTGAACTTGCTGACCCCTAATTGATTAAAGGGGAGGGTCTATCTCGGACCTTAACAATGAGCTGGTTGTGAAACAACCCAACTTAGGATAGTTTAAATTTTTGTCCTTTAAATTTCTGCACAACTCTTGTAAATAAATAAAAGAAAGAAATTCTATGTTGTTGCTGCAGGAGGGGCCAGCGCTCAGGCGCTAGAGGCCAACGCACAAGCGTTAGGCCCCTGTTTAAAGTCCCCTGATTCCAGCGTTGTCCAACGCTTCAGCGTTGGGGGCCAGCGCTCATGCGCTAGGCCCCTGGAATCTCAGTTGTTATTTTCTAATTTCCAGCGCTCTAGCGTTGGAAACCCAGCGCTCAGGCGCTGGGACCTCTGATGCCCAGTTTTTATTTTATTCCAGCGCCCAAGCGTTGGCATCCCCAACGCTCAAGCGCTGGAGCTCGGGCAGATTTGCTGTTTTATTTATTTTTGCTGTTTTTAGTTTTTAATAAATTTTGTGTTCACCATTTTCTGAAAAGTTTTAGATTCTATGAGTTTTCCCTTGTTTCTACACTGATTTTAATTTTTGGGAACTCAAGAATTCTTGTTTTTAAGGTGGACACAATTTTTTAACCCATGATCTTTTGTGCTGTTTTTGGAACTAACAAGTCAAGCAAGCTTCTGCTTGTGAGACTTTTGTTTGTTCATTGTTACAGGATAGGTACCAAAAGGAGGAAGAACCCTCTTGAACTTAAGTGTTCAAATTGATTTTTACATTGAGACCTTTGTGGAAAATTTGTTACTATACCAGCTTCTTAGTTTTTGTTTTTCTTTTTATAGTTTTTAGTTTTATTTTTAGCTTGGTTTTTCTGTTTGCATGAGTCTTGAGTATATTATCCATTCTCAATATTGCTATAGCTTTGTGAAATGCTTTATCTGATTGAACTGCTTGTGAAAAAGTTCTATGTTTTGAAGTGGTTAGGATTGCATGCTGTAGAAAGGATTTTTGATATTTTGATTGTTGGGTTGTTGGCAAAAGTCTTTTTCTGAGTTCTAAAAAGGGTACCACTTACCCTATCTTTTTCTGAGAGCTGAGGTCTCTGAATTCTTGATTGTGAAATTTTTCTGCCTTGTGTTACATGTTGATTGGAGTTTTGTATACTTTGTGAGTTGAGAAGAGATTATAGGCATTTTTGAAAACTCAGATTTTTTGCTTGAAATGTTATATCCACTAGTAGCCCCTTTTGAGCCTTAAAAGAGTCATTTTTTGGAGCCTACTTTGTGTGATAATTCTTGAAGTTGTTATTGTGATTCATGTGCTAAATTGCTAGAGCTATGTTTGTGGGTTTCTCTATAAAAAATAAAGAAAAAAAGTTGAAAAAGTAAGGTATGTGCCTTAGGAAAAATAATGACGTGGTGGGGTGAGAAAGAGTATGAGGGGAGTAAAATTCAAGTCATTCATCCCATACATTCCACTACTTTGTTCAAAAAAAAAAAAAAAGAGAAAAATTGAGAGGACCCTTGTGTTGAATTGTTTAGAGCTCTTAGTAAAAAAAAAAAAATCACTTAACAACAGTTTCTGAGTCAGCCACTAGAGTTGCCAATTTCTTGAAATCCACACCTTAAATTGTTCAACCCTTTTGGCCAAGTTACAACCTTAAAAATCTCTTCAAAATCACTTGGTTGCTTTACTTCAGTTTTGATTTGAATTATAGGCAGGTTTATTGAGCTTTCTTGTTTTTCATGGAGAATATCATTTTGTGAGCTTAATTGATGAACTCAAGCATGTTAAAAGCCAAGCCTAACTTTCTTGATTCTTTGTCTGTAAAACATGCATGTCTTCCTTTTCTGCTAAGCTTTCTTTGAAAGGTTTTTTGTGCTTCAAGTTTTAATCAGATAAACTTTCTCAAAACTCAGGGACGAGTTTCTCTTTAAGTTTTGTCGCTTGAGGACAAGCTGTCGTTGGGTATAGTGGTGTGATGAGTGGATATTATATGATGTTTTTAGGTAGTTTTTAGTCTTTTTATTTTATTATTTTTGAGTCACATATAGGTTTTTTATTATTTTTATGTAGATTTTATATTTATTTTGCATTTTGCATGTAGATTAGATTTTATTGGTTTTTCTAACTTTATTTTATATTTTTAGGAATTTTTATAGCAATTTTATATTTTTAGGAAAAGCTGGTTTAGTTATCATTTTTGTCCAGGGACCACTTTGTAAAGTTTCAGGAAATCAAGGTCCAAAATGTGAAAGTTCAAGAGTGGAGGGCTAAAAGTGAAGATTGAGAGAATAAAAGGGCTTGAATTGGAGTGCTAACCAAGAGAGGACTAAAAG
Source organism: Acmispon strigosus (assembly GCA_030819835.1). Lineage (NCBI taxonomy): Eukaryota > Viridiplantae > Streptophyta > Magnoliopsida > Fabales > Fabaceae > Acmispon > Acmispon strigosus. The sequence goes on along the minus strand of JAUAMA010000004.1, from coordinate 11,982,587 downwards.
TGAAAAAGAGGAATATGAAGCAACTCTCTTCAAATGAGCACATGGGAAATTAAGTTGAAGGATTAATGGTAGTGGGAAGAAGGTTTCAGAATTGATTAAGGGTTGAGTAGTGGTTTTTTATGGCATTCAAAACCCACTACCATGAAGAAGGAAGGAAAAGCTTGAAGTTGAAGAAGCAGTAGCCAGCGCTGCAGCGCTAGAACCCAGCGCTCAAGCGCTGGGCCTCGGTCTGGTAGTGGGATTTAATTGCTCCCTAGCGCCCAAGCGTTGGGAATTCCAGCGCTCAAGCACTGGAGGCTGGATTTTTACTATAAATAGGACCCTTTTCTTCACTTGAAAGACACACCTCTTAGAATACAACAAGTATTCTCTCTTTCTCCCTTTTGAGCATTGTTCCTAGGACTTGTGGGAAGCCATATTTGAGCTCCTATCCAAGGTAATTCAATGACTCCTTTAGCCATGCATGGCTAACTTCTTCTTTAAGTTTTTTGGGTTGTTTTAGTTTATAATTCATGTTCTAGTTATTTTCTACATTTCTGAATAATACTTTCAATTCATGTTTTATTTCCTTGTTCTTCATTAATCTTAGTGCACAAAAGATTTCATGCTTTCTACTTATGTCATAAGGCCATTTTGTAAGTAGTAAGGGAAATAGGAAATAAAAAAGATTATAAGGATACATTTCTTAAGGCTATAAGGATGGACGTAACTTTGTGTTGGCCCGAATTCCTTCTTCACCTTCTTTTCTGATTAACTAATAACCAAGGCTATGGAGTTAGTAATTAGGAAAGAAAGGTCTACATTTCTTAAGGCTATTAGGATGTAGAAACTCTAGGCTATAGCACCATGATTTTGGATTTAAAAATCAGAAATTAAGTAGGAGATTTCTAGCATGTTTTATAGACTATGTAAATCAACCCAAGAACTTAAATTCTTATCATCTTTTCTCTTATCATTTTATGCTATTGTTATTTCTTGTTCTAAAAACATCAACATATATTCTCATCTTTTAAATTTCGTTTTAAGTACTAAATATTACAATAATAAGAACACCTATCTCTTGGGTTCGATCTTTTTATATTACACGATAGTAAATCGTACACTTGCGATTCCGCTATCAAAACGCTAAATTGACTTTATATAACTTCATGAAGAATACAATTACTGGTATAATGTAATGATCAGAACATGCCTATTATTACATCATTTCAGTTTCTAAGGTAATGATATTATCCTTCGACGTCATTGGCGTATCCGACGTAAAAACTTGTACATCTTCATAAGTCAGATTGCGTTCCCTTTAACATATTTTCAGCTTCTAGAGCCGTTTTATTATCACTTTCGGCCATGTAGGCTGAATTTCGAGTTTAACTCATTTATATGGGATCCACCATGTGCCACTCACCTGTGGCATCTTCGTCTTGATTTTCCTGATGGAATTCCTTTCTTCGGAAGAAACCATATACAGGATCGAGCCTGAATGAACTTGATTTATATACCCCTCTTAATTCATTCTTCAAATAATTATAAGGAGGAATATTTGCAAGCTTCTTGCCAAATTTATTTTTATTAACTTTATGACATTCGGCCAAGAAGTATCTTTGATCAGCATCAACATTTTTTAGGACACCGTCTTCTCTCCAAAGGGATAGCTTTTAATGTAAATTCGAAGGAACCACTCCGACTTCATGAATTTAATCTCTGCCTAAAAGCAAGTTGTAATTCGCTTTAGCAGGAACTACCACAAATAAGGTGGTTCTTGTTACCGTTCCAATGGTAATTTCAAGTGGAATAACACCAAGTGACTGGTTTGTCTTTCCCTCATATTCAGAAAGAACCAAGTTATAAGGTTGTTGATCTGTCTCAGTCTTGCCTAACTTCTTCATTAAAAATTTAGGCATTAGATTTATTGCTGCCCCTCCATTGACTAGAACCTTGTTGATTCCTTTTGTCTTCAACTTGAGCCCATACAAACAATGGCTTCAAGTGTTTTTTCATTTCAGGATCCGGCTTCTTAAAAACCGCATTCTCCTCTTCGACCCCACCTTTAGTCATTATGTAATAGGACAGAGAGTTGTCATCTTCTTCTTCGATGTAGTAATCGTCTTCACTTTCAGTTACCTCTATAGTCTATTCAAACTCAGAATGGAGAATAGACACTACGTTACAAATAATGTCTAAACTTTCAGTATCACTGCCAAAATTATCAGTGATCAAACCATCCTCTTCAGCAGTCAGTGATTTAGGAGGTATAACTTTAGGTGTGAATGATTCAGCTTCAAGACTTAACATAGGCTTGTACGCTATGTCCATGTAAGGTAGAGACTTACTTCAACTTGACTGTCCTGTTTCGAAAAAAGACTTTCCACTTTTATTCACATTTGTCGAAAGACCTTTCTTACCAGAAACCTCAACCACAGCCTTTCCTTTTTGAGCAGCAGCTCTCTCTTGTGAAGAAGGTCTTGCTCCTGACTCTGGCTGAGGTTTTGATGACGACAAAATCATCAACAAAAAGAAGAAAAGAAGACTTAGAGGAAACAGTGCCACAAAGTTTATCAAATACCTAGAAGTCCTAGTTTAGGTGAGTTATGCTTCTAAAGGTCTATTAAAGCATAAAGGCTCTTTAAAACACCTAAACTAATCAAGCTTAATGTTTTCATAACTTAAAAGAAGTAGAAAACCTTAAGCCGGTCTTAAAAGATCAAGTTTCTGGAAGATGGACTTCAGTGTAATCGATTGTTGCTTTCTGGTAATCGATTACACATAGGCAAGTAATTGATTACCACTTGCTTGTAATCGATTACATGTTTGAATTTTAAATTCAAACTGAAACGGATATTAGTGTAATCGATTACACTAAGTGATGTAATCGATTACCAACACGAAAAGTGTTAGAACAGATAGCAACCTGAGAGGGGGGGGTGAATCAGTGTTGCCCCAATTTTCGCCTTATTGAAATCGTTACTTTCAAGTTTATGATGATCACGAGTTGATCGTTGTGATTGCAGCGGATATGAACAATACTTGAAAGTAAATGTGAAGGATAAAGAGAATCACACACAAGATTTATCCTGGTTCGTCTTCAATCCACCGAAGACTACGTCCAGTCCCTCAAGAAAACCCCTTGAGGATTTTTCCACTATTGATAAGAATTTCTTACAAGTTCCTAACCCAAGGACCCCAAGAACTTCTACCAATATCCTGTGAAAGCAAACCGCTTTCAACAGCCCCTGAAAGCAAACCGCTTTCAGTTCCTGAAGGCAAACCACCCTCAGACCTTGAAGGCTAAACCACCTTCAATGAAAACCCCTGAAAGTAAACCACTTTCAGTGACAACAACCCTTCACCGAATACCACGGTGAAAAACTCAATCTTACAGAAAGAGATGAAGAAGATATTACACTTGGCTGTTTCAATCCTTTAACACACAATTGGATTGAACATGAGAAATTATGCTTTAAGGCTTTTAAGCATAATACAATTCTGAGTTCTTCAAGATATGAACAACTAATGTGTTCTTGTAAACATGAAGATCATGAACTCAGAATTTAGGCTCCAAAAGATTTAAGTTCTAAAAGATGAACCAATTTTGAAAGATCTTTGGCCTAATGTGTTTTTCTCATGTGAAATGTGTATATTTCGTGTGTGTTGTGTGTTCTATGTTGTTGTTCTGTTTTCTGGACTCAAATGGTCTTTATATAGGCAAGGGAAACGTCCTTGAACCATCACAACCCTTTTCAAAAGGTTTGGGACACAATGGTTCATGAAAAGATGCACTTTTTCGTTCTGGTAATCGATTACCATACTTAGTGTAATCGATTACACAAGTGACCGTTTCAGTTTGAATTTGAATTTCAAACATGTAATCGATTACAAGACTGGAGTAATCGATTACTTGCCTTGGTGTAATCGATTACCATAATGGTGTAATCGATTACACAGAAGCCCATTTTCCAGAAACTTGATCTTTGAGACTTGCTTAAGGTTTTCTACTTCTTTTAAGTTATGAAAACTCTTAGCTTGATTAGATTAGGTGTTTTAAGAGCCTTTATGCTTTAATAAACCTTTGGAAGCATAACTCACCTAATTCTAAGACTTCTAGACTATTGATGGACTTGAGTGCTTGATTCTTTGAAGTCTTCTTTTCTTCTTTTTGTTGATGAGTTTGTCGTCATCAAAACCACAGCCAGGGTCAGGAGCAAGACCTTCTTCACAATCTCCCCCTTTTTGATGATGGCAAACACATACTTGAAACTTTGAAGATCATATGTGCATTCTTGATGCTTAACTCCCCCTATTTGATGGAATTTAGTATTTCTGATTTTTCTCCCCCTTTCTAGTGTACTTGTTGAATTCCTGCATATGATCTTTAAAAGCACGGAACCTTTCTCCCCCTTTTGACTTCATCAAAAAGAAGAAAAGGCCAAAAAAAATGTACAGGCATACATACAAGTATATTGAAACATAAAGCATGGGGGAATAGGGGTAAACATGTAAAATAGGACGAAAACATACTAGTCCAAACATAGCATTTAAAAGATAACATACATACAATGGGAACATAGTACAAGATGAAATAAACAGCGTGAAAAACTCCTAGAAAACTAAGTACTAGTAGGAGAGTCAACATCAGCAATGGTATACACGGGTACGAAATCCCGACCAGCATCATGAATTTGACATGGAAGAAGAGAGAGGCCAAAGTCATTAGTGATGTTGAGCGAAGGAAGAATGGAGGTGTCTATTCGTTTGAGATGAGATGACCGCGTGTCATAAAGCTTGGCAATAGGCACCCCAGAGTAGAGAAGGAGACGGGTGATGATCGATGCATAAGGAAAAGAGTCTGCCAAGTTACGACTTCGTAGCATGTGGTGCATAACCAAAAATGCCCAATTGATTTTGTGTCAATGAAGAATGCCATAAAGAATTTGTAACTCAAAGTCGCTAATGTGAGCAAGGAGAGTTTCTTCAGGCAGAACTACTTGATTAATGAAATAGTGTAGAAGATGATTGTTTGTCGTGAGGACATCAGTGTTGTATGGGCAAGAGGTAGTATGTGGTGGGTGAATTTTCTGGAGGTCTACTGATTCAAATCGACACAGAGATTTGTAAAAGGAGTCATGGCTATAGTCAGACCAGGGGCAAGGGAGGTTAGGACCCAAGAGAGCACCCGATGAAGGAAGTCCAAGGCATCGACCAAAAGATGATAGGGAGTGTCGAATAAGAATCCCCTTGACAGAACTTTGAAATCCATCTTGCAAAGGTTCTAAGTTGCAATAAAAGACTTTTACTAGTTCAGGATAGTAGGGATTGCACATAGAGATAAACTCCTCAAGATTTTGATAACGGAGATAGGCGGGAAATGTGTGACCATTGTCGACAAAGGAATCCAAATCACCAAACAAAGGTTTACGAATGAGTTGATTGATGAATCGTGAAGCAAACCTAGTTCTTTGATGGGTGGTGGTGAGTAGCCGTGTAAGGTTCATGGGTCGAGAGGAACGAGAATGATAGGAATCCATATTTGAGAAAAGAGTATTTAGCACCTTAAGAAGATTTTGGAGGATATTACTAATCAATTCCTAATGCTAGCTTAAATATCCCGAGCATGTAATCGATTACAGCAGTTTAAGTAATCGATTACGGAGCAGTTATGCCAGGCTTGAATTTCAAAAGATGGAGGGAAATTGAAATTCTGGCAATTTTTTGAGTATGTAATCGATTACTGCAGTTGGGGTAATCGATTACATCAGTTACAAATTTGAAAATTTTCAAATTATGAATGTGTAATCGATTATGGTAGTTTGAATAATCGATTACTCAGATGTTTCTAATGAGCACGAGGACTTAGAATCATGGATAATCGATTACAAATCCTAGGGTAATCGATTACTAGGACATTTTTACAAGTTCTAGGCTCTAGATTCCTATGTAACACTTTTCCTATATAAACACTTAAGCACATAATGCAAATGTACATATAAAGTTTATGCAAATAACATGTTACATCAAATATCATGCTCATCTAATATGCCTAATTCTCTTCTTATCTTAAAAAATGAATCTTTAGGAAGAGGCTTAGTAAAGATGTCTGCTAACTGATTATGTGTATCCACAAATGAAATCTCAATGTCTTTTCTCATAACATGATCTCGAAGAAAATGATGTCGTATATCAATATGCTTAGTTCGAGAATGCATGATAGGGTTTTTAGTGAGATTGATGGCACTTGTGTTGTCACATTTAATTGGAATGCAGCCCAGCTCTAAGCCATAATCTTTGAGTTGTTGTTTGAGCCATAGAGTTTGTGCACAACAACTTCCTGCGGCAATATATTCTGCTTCTGCAGTACTTAGAGCAACACATGCTTGTTTCTTACAAGACCAAGAAACAAGGGCATTTCCTAACAAGTGACAAGTACCACTTGTACTTTTTCTTTCAGTTTTACAACCAGCGTAATCAGAATCAGAATATCCAATCAAATCACAAACACTTCCTTTGGGATACCACAAACCAACATTTGTAGTTCCTTTCAAATATTTGAAAATCCGCTTAACAGAACTCAAATGTGATTCCCTAGGAGATGCTTGATATCTAGCACATAGACATACGCTAAACATAATATCAGGTCTACTTGCAGTTAAGTACAGAAGAGATCCGATCATACCTCTATATTTAGTGATATCAACTTGAACACCGGATTCATCTTGATCTAGATATGTGTTAGACCCCATTGGTGTGGCTATGGCTTTGCAATCATCTAAATCATATTTCTTTAATAATTCCTTGCAAAACTTTGATTGATTGATGAATATTCCATCATTTGATTGCTTGATTTGCAAACCAAGAAAGAAATTTAATTGTCCCATCATGGACATCTCAAATTCTTCTTGCATCATGTTAGAGAAATCTTTGCAAAGAGATTCGTTAGTTGCACCAAAGATAATATCATCAACATAAATTTGAACAAGTAAGGTATTACCTTTGGTTCTTTTGATGAACAAGGTTGTATCAGCCTTACCTTTTTGAAATCCTTTATCACAAAGGAAAGTACTTAACCTATCATACCATGCACGAGGGGCTTGCTTAAGACCATAGAGTGCTTTCTTTAGTCTGAAGACATGTGAAGGAAACTTTGGATCTTCAAATCCTGGAGGTTGCTTCACATACACTTCTTCTTGAATATATCCGTTCAGGAATGCACTTTTGACGTCCATTTGATATAATGGGAAGTTTAAAGAGCAAGCATACGCTAATAACAATCTTATGGCTTCTAATCTTGCTACGGGTGCATATGTTTCATCAAAATCTATACCTTCTTCTTGATTATAACCTTGAGCAACCAATCTTGCTTTATTTCTAACTATAATACCATTTTCATCTAACTTATTTCTAAAAACCCACTTTGTTCCAATAATGTGTTTATCACTAGGCTTCGGGACAAGTTCCCAAACTTGATTCCTTTCAAATTGGTTTAATTCTTCCTGCATTGCTACAATCCAATACTCATCCTCTAGAGCATCATTTACTTTTGATGGTTCTATCTGAGAGACAAAGGCCATATTCAAAACTGAATCATTCAAGCGTAGCCTTGTAGAAACGCCTCTAGAGATATCACCAATAATATTATCAACTGGATGATCCCTATGGGTTCTCCATTCTTTTGGAAGTTGATAAGTATTATCTTCAATGTGCTCTTCTTGTATTGGATTATGATCTCCATCTTTTTGAGAATCTTCATTTATAATGATGTCATCTTCTTCATTATCCAGAAAATTGACTTTATCTTCTATTGAAGATTTAGATTCATCAAAAGAAACATGTATGGATTCTTCCACGGATAGAGTTTTCTTGTTAAAGACTCTATAGGCTTTGCTTGTTAGAGAATAACCAAGGAATATACCTTCATCAGATTTTTCATCAAACTTTCCAAGGTTTTCCTTTCCATTATTCAAGACAAAGCATTTTGATCCAAAAGCATGTAGATGAGAGATATTTGGTTTCCTTCCTTTGTAGAGTTCATAGGGTGTTTTCTTAAGGATAGGTCTAATAAGAACTCTATTGGAAACATAGCAAGCAGTACTTACAGCATTAGCCCAGAAATATTTAGGGAGACTAGATTCACTTAACATGGTTCTTGCTAATTCTTCAAGTAACCTATTCTTCCTTTCTACTACACCATTTTGTTGTGGTGTTCTCGGAGTAGAGAAGTTATGTGATATTCCATTTTCATCACATAGTTCTTGAAATTGTTGATTCTGAAATTCTCCACCATGATCACTTCTAATAGAAGAGATCTTTAAAGACTTCTTATTTTGAACTAGCCTTGCATATCTTTTGAATGCATTGAAGGCTTCATTCTTATGAGGTAGAAATAAAGTCCAAGTGAATCTAGAGAAATCATCAACAATAACAAGTGCATAGAAATTACCTCCGAGGCTTTTAGTTCTAGATGGTCCGAACAAATCCATATGTAACAATTGAAGGGGTCTTGAGGTCGAAACTATGTTCTTTGGTTTGAAGGATGTTCTGGTTTGCTTCCCTTTTTGACATGCATCACAAAGCTTGTCTTTCTCGAATTTTATCTTTGGAAGCCCAACAACTAGATCATGCTTGACTAGTTTGTTTAAATGATCTATGTGAATATGTGCAAGTCTTCTATGCCATAGCCATGAATCACTATTATTCTTGGCCAAAAGGCATCTCACATTTTGTGGAATTTCTTCCAATGAGATCATGAAGACTTTGTTTACTTTATATCCAGAAAACTTAATTTCTTTAGTTTTCACATCTTTCACAACACATATATCATTAATAAAGCCTACTTTCAAACCTTTATCACATAGTTGACTAATACTCAGAAGATTATGCATCAAACCATCAACGTAAAGAACTTTATCGATGACTGTTTGAGGGGGTGTGCCTATTCTTCCAATACCGAGTATTTTTCCCTTTTGATTGTTACCATATGTGACGAAACCTTTTTCCCTAGGTATAAAAAAAGAAAACTTGGTTTTGTCTCCTGTCATGTGTGATGAGCAGCCACTATCAAGATACCATAAATCCTTTGCTGCTTTCATACACACCTACATGACAAAGTTCAGACATGGGTATTAGGAACCCTACAAGTTTTGGGTCCTTCTAAGTTAACATCCTTTCTAACCCAAATGTACTCCCTATTTGGTACTCCTATATGTTTGTAGTAGCATCTACTAGGGGTATGTCCTATTTTGTTACAGTAAGTACAAGAGTAATGATTGTAACTGGAGGTTTGTCTAGGAGAGGGATGAATCTTCTTAGGAGGTCTATTTTGAGTGTTCTTCCTATTGTTTGTACTCCTAACAGGATTAATCTTATTGTTACTAGAAGATCCTAAAACATGGTTTGGTTTTACAAACACAGTTTTCCTAACTTCTTTTGTCTTTGGGTGGGAAGTATATCCTAAACCTGACTTATTGTTTGAATATCTTTGAACACTTAGAATATCATCTAATTTCTGTTTTCCTTTATTGAAGTTATTTACTCTTTGTTGAAGATTTTCTATCTTTTCTTCTAAAGAACTACACTTAGTGCATTTGTGAGTAATGTCTAACTTAGATTTTACTATATCTAGTTCTTCTTGTAAATTTCTACATTTACTTTCTAGGGAGGAGATTAACTCATTTTGCCTAGTGCTAACTTTAGAAAATTCTTGACATATTTTAAACATATTTTCCATGGTAAACTTTAAATCATGAAAAGATATAGAATTCTCACTAACCTGGGAATCTTCAACATCAGAATCATGTGAGGCCATCAAAGCAACTTGTGCTTCTTCTTTATCAGAATCAGATGATGAACTTACTTCATTATCATCCCAAGCCAAATATGCTCTTCGAGTAGGTTGATCCTTTTTCTCGAATTTCTCTCTTAGACCATGTTTCTTCTTCTGAAGATTTGGACAATCTGACTTGAAATGTCCCGGTTTGCCACACTCGAAACATGTAATCTTTTGAGATGAAGAAGACTCATTGTTCCTTTGGAAGACTTTATTGTTGTTAAATCTAACATTTTTCTTTTTAAGAAACTTTCCAAAGTTCTTCACTAGAAGATTTAGATTTCCATTGTCTTCTTCTTCAGAATCTGCATCATAATCTTCTTTGATGCTTTCTTTTTCTTTTAGGGAAATTGATCGATACTTCTTCTCATGTTGTTCATGCTCTTCTAAACGATTCATTTCCAACTCATGTTCTTGGAGTTTTCCAAAAAGAGTTGCAAGAGTCATATTTGATAAACTCTTCTTCTCAGAGATGGCTGTGACTTTTGGTTGCCATACTCTTGTAAGTGATCTTAGAACTTTCATGTTTAAGTCACTGTTTGAAAATTGTCTACCAAGAGCAATCAAATGATTAATTAAATGAGTGAATCGTTTTTGCATGTCTAATACCTTTTCTCCTGGAAGCATTCTGAACATCTCATATTCTTGAGATAGAGTATTGATCTTTGATCTCTTGACTTCATCTGTTCCTTCATGAGTCACCATCAACGTATCCCATATTTCTTTTGATGAAGTGCACGTTGATACTCTGAAAAATTCGTCCATGCCAAGAGCAGATGTAAGGATGTTCATCCCTTTGAGATCGTGTTGAACCTTCTTCTTTTCTTCTTCACTCCAAGTACTTTCTGGTTTTGGTTGTGAAGTTCCTTCTTCATTTGTTGTTTCAGGCACAAAAGGACCTTCTTCAATGACTTTCCATATTCCTGCGTCTAATGATTTTATAAATATATTCATCTTGATTTTCCAGAAGTCATAATGTTCTCCATTGAAGAAAGGTGGCCTGTTTATGTTGAATCCTTCATTTGTTCCATGATTGGAAGAGGATGCCATCTTTTCCCGGATCTTAGGAATAACTTACCTAAACTTCCGCTCTGATACCAACTGTTAGAACAGATAGCAACCTGAGAGGGGGGCGGGGTGAATCAGTGTTGCCCCAATTTTCGCCTTATTGAAATCGTTACTTTCAAGTTTATGATGATCACGAGTTGATCGTTGTGATTGCAGCGGATATGAACAATACTTGAAAGTAAATGTGAAGGATAAAGAGAATCACACACAAGATTTATCCTGGTTCGTCTTCAATCCACCAAAGACTACGTCCAGTCCCTCAAGAAAACCCCTTGAGGATTTTTCCACTATTGATAAGAATTTCTTACAAGTTCCTAACCCAAGGACCCCAAGAACTTCTACCAATATCCTGTGAAAGCAAACCGCTTTCAACAGCCCCTGAAAGCAAACCGCTTTCAGTTCCTGAAGGCAAACCACCCTCAGACCTTGAAGGCTAAACCACCTTCAATGAAAAACCCTGAAAGTAAACCACTTTCAGTGACAACAACCCTTCACCGAATACCACGGTGAAAAACTCAATCTTACAGAAAGAGATGAAGAAGATATTACACTTGGCTGTTTCAATCCTTTAACACACAATTGGATTGAACATGAGAAATTATGCTTTAAGACTTTTAAGCATAATACAATTCTGAGTTCTTCAAGATATGAACAAATAATGTTCACCGTGGATCTCGATGAAGGGTTGTTGGTACTGAAAGTGGTATACTTTCAGGGTGTTGATTGAAGGTGGTTTAGCCTTCAAGGTCTGAGGGTGGTTTGCCTTCAGGAACTGAAAGTGGTTTACTTTCAGGGGCTGTGGAAAGTGGTATACTTTCACAGGAAATTGATAGAAATTCTTAGTGTCCTTGGTGTAAGAACTTGTAAGAGATTTTTATCAATAGTGGAAAAATCCTCAAGGGATTTTCTTGAGGGTCTGAAGAAGGTCTTGCTCCGGACCCTGGCTGTGGTTTTGATGACGACAAACACATCAACAAAAAGAAGAAAAGAAGACTTCAAAGAAACAAGCACTACAAGTCCATCAATAGTCTAGAAGTCTTAGTATTAGGTGAGTTATGCTTCCAAACGTCTATTAAAGCATAAAGGCTCTTAAAACACCTAATCTAATCAAGCTAAGTGTTTTCATAACTTAAAAGAAGTAGAAAACCTTAAGCCAGTCTCAAAGAATCAAGTTTCTGGAAAATGGGCTTCTGTGTAATCGATTGCAGCTTTCTGGTAATCGATTACACCTAGGCAAGTAATCGATTACCACTTGTCTGTAATCGATTACATGTTTGAAATTCAAATTCAAACTGAAACGGTCATTAGTGTAATCGATTACACTAAGTGTGGCAATCGATTACCAGAACGAAAAAGTGCATCTTTTCATGAACCATTGTGTCCCAAACCTTTTGAAAAGGGTTGTGATGGTTCAAGGACGTTTCCCTTGCCTATATAAAGTCCATTTGAGTCCATAAAACACAACACACACAAGACACAACAAGAGACAACACATTACACATGAGAAAACACCATTAGGCCAAAACATTGTCAAAATTAGTTCATCTTTTAGAACTTAAACCTTTTGGAGCCTAAATTCTGAGTTCATGATCTTCATGTCAATAAGAACACTTTAGTTGTTCATATCTTGAAGAACTCAGAATTGTGTTATGCTTAAAAGCCTTAAAGCATAATTTCTCATGATCAATCCAATTGTATGTTAAAGGATTGATACAGCCAATTGTAACATCTTCTTCATCTCTTTCTGTAAGATTGAGTTATTCACCGTGGTATTCGGTGAAGGGTTGTTGTCACTGAAAGTGGTTTACTTTCAGGGTTTCAATTGAAGGTGGTTTAGCCTTCAAGGTCTGAGGGTGGTTTGCCTTCAGGAACTGAAAGCGGTTTGCTTTCAGGGGCTGTTGAAAGTGGTTTGCTTTCACAGGTTATTGGTAGAAATTCTTGGGGTCCTTGGGTTAGGAACTTGTAAGAGATTTTTATCAATAGTGGAAAAATCCTCAAGGGGTTTTCTTGAGGGACTGGACGTAGCCTTCGGTGGATTGAAGGAGAACCAGGATAAACTCTTGTGTGTGATTCTCTTTATCCTTCATATTTACTTTCAAGTATCGCTCAATTTCGCTGCAATCATAATGATCATTTCGTGATCATCGTAAACTTGAAAGTAACAATTTCAATAAGGCGAAAATTGGGGCAACACTGATTCACCCCCCCCTCTCAGGTTGCTATATGTACTAACAATTGGTATCAGAGCGGAAGTTTAGGTAAGTTATTCCTAAGATCCGGGAAAAGATGGCATCGTCTTCCAATCATGGAACAAATGAAGGATTCAACATAAACAGGCCACCATTCTTCAATGGAGAACATTATGACTTCTGGAAAATCAAGATGAAAATATTCATAAAGTCATTAGACGCAAGAATATGGAAAGCCATTGAAGAAGGTCCCTTTGTGCCTGTAACAACAGATGAAGAAGGAAGTTCACAACCAAAATCAGAAAGTACTTGGAATGAAGAAGAAAAGAAGAAGGTTCAATATGATCTCAAAGGAATGAACATCCTTACATCTGCCCTTGGCATGGACAAATTTTTCAGAGTATCAACGTGCACTTCATCAAAAGAAATATGGGATACGTTGATGGTGACTCATGAAGGAACAGATGAAGTCAAGAGATCAAAGATCAATACTTTATCTCAGGAGTATGAAATGTTCAGAATGCTTCCAGGAGAAAAGGTATTAGATATGCAAAAACGATTCACTCATTTGATTAATCATTTGATTGCTCTTGGAAAACAATTTTCAAATAGTGACTTGAACATGAAAGTTCTAAGATCACTTACAAGAGTATGGCAACCAAAAGTTACAGCCATCTCTGAAAAGAAGAGTTTATCAAATATGACTCTTGCAACTCTCTTTGGAAAACTCCAAGAACATGAGTTGGAATTGAATCGTTTAGAAGAGCATGAACAACATGAGAAGAAGTATCGATCAATCTCCCTAAAGGCAAAAGAAAGCATCAAAGAAGATTATGATGTAGATTCTGAAGAAGAAGACAATGGAAATTTGAATCTTCTAGTAAAGAACTTGGGAAAGTTTCTTAAAAGGAAAAATGTTAAATTTAACAACAATAAAGCCTTCCAAAGGAACAATGAGTCTTCTTCATCTCAAAAGATTACATGTTTCGAGTGTGGCAAACCGGGACATTTCAAGTCAGATTGTCCAAATCTTCAGAAGAAGAAACATGGTCTAAGAGAGAAATTCGAGAAAAAGGATCAACCTACTCGAAGAGCATATTTGGCTTGGGATGATAATGAAGTAAGTTCATCATCAGATTCTGACAAAGAAGAAGCACAAGTTGCTTTGATGGCTTCACATGACTCAGATGTTGAAGATTCCCAGGTTAGTGGTAATTCTATGTCTCCTCATGATCTAAATTTTGCTATGAAAAATATGTTTAAATTGTGTCAAGAATTTTCCAAGATTATTACTAAGCAAAATGATTTAATTTTATCCTTAGAAAGTAAGTGTAGAACCTTACAAGAGGAATTAGACATAGTAAAATCTAAACTAGAAATTACACAAAAATGCACTAAGTGTAGTTCTTTAGAAGAAAAGATAGATAATCTTCAACAAAGAGTAAATAACTTCAATAAAGGAAAACATAAGTTAGATGATATTCTAAGTGTGCAAAGGAATTCAAATAACAAATCAGGTTTAGGATATACTTCTCACCCAAAGACTAAGGAAGTCAAGAAAACTGTGTTTGTAAAACCAAACCATATAGTAGGATCTTCTAGTAACAAAAGGATTAATCCTGGTAGAAGTACATACAATAGGAAGAATACTCAAAATAGTCATCCTAAGAAGATCCATTCCTCTCCTAGACAAACATCTAGTTACAATCATTACTCTTGTACGTATTGTAACAAAGTAGGACATATCCCTAGTAGATGTTACTATAAACATGTAGGAGTACCAAATAGGGAATACATTTGGGTTAGAAAGGATGTTAACTTAGAAGGACCCAAAACTTGTTGGGTTCCTAATACCCATGTCTGAACTTTGTCATGTAGGTGTGTATGAAAGCAGCAAAGGATTTATGGTATCTTGATAGTGGCTGCTCATCACACATGACAGGAGACAAAACCAAATTTTCATTTCTTATACCTAGAGAAAAAGGTTTTGTCACATATGGTAACAATCAAAAGGGAAAGATACTCGGTATTGGAAGAATAGGCACACCCCCTCAAACAGTCATCGATAAAGTTCTTTACGTTGATGGTTTGATGCATAATCTTCTGAGTATTAGTCAACTATGTGATAAAGGTTTGAAAGTTGGTTTTATCAATGATATATGTGTTGTGAAAGATGTGAAAACTAAAGAAATTAAGTTTTCTGGGTATAAAGTAAATAAAGTCTTCATGATCTCCTTGGAAGAAATTCCACAAAATGTGAGATGCCTTTTGGCCAAGAATAATAGTGATTCATGGCTATGGCATAGAAGACTTGCTCATATTCACATAGTTCATTTAAACAAACTAGTCAAGCATGATCTAGTTGTTGGGCTTCCAAAGATAAAATTCGAGAAAGACAAGCTTTGTGATGCATGTCAAAAAGGGAAGCAAACCAGAACATCCTTCAAACCAAAGAACATAGTTTCGACTTCAAGGCCCCTTCAATTGTTACATATGGATTTGTTCGGACCATCTAGAACTAAAAGCCTCGGAGGTAATTTCTATGCACTTATTATTGTTGATGATTTCTCTAGATTTACATGGACATTATTTCTACCTCATAAGAATGAAGCCTTCAATGCATTCAAGAGATATGCAAGGCTAGTTCAAAATGAGAAGTCTTTAAAGATCTCCTCTATTAGAAGTGATCATGGTGAAGAATTTCAGAATCAACAATTCCAAGAACTATGTGATGAAAATGGAATATCACATAATTTCTCTACTCCGAGAACACCACAACAAAATGGTGTTGTAGAAAGGAAGAACAGATTACTTGAGGAATTAGCAAGAACCATGCTAAGTGAATCTAGTCTCCCTAAATATTTCTGGGCTGATGCTGTAAGTACTGCTTGCTATGTTTCCAATAGAGTTCTTATTAGACCTATTCTTAAGAAAACTCCCTATAAACTCTACAAAGGAAGGAAACCAAACATCTCTCATCTACATGCTTTTGGATCAAAATGCTTTGTCTTGAACAATGGAAAAGAAAACCTTGGAAAGTTTGATGAAAAATATGATGAAGGTATATTCCTTGGTTATTTTCTAACAAGCAAAGCATATAGAGTCTTTAACAAGAACTCTATCTATGGAAGAATCCATACATGTTTCTTTTGATGAATCTAAATCTTCAATAGGAGATAGAGTTAATACTCCAGATATTGAAGAAGATGATATCATTGTAAATGAAGATTCTCAAAAGGATGAAGATCATAATCCAATACAAGAAGAGCACATTGAAGATAATACTTATCAACTTCCAAAGGAATGGAGAACCCATAGGGATCATCCAGTTGATAATATTATTGGTGATATTTCTAGAGGCGTTTCTACAAGGCTACACTTAAATGATTCAGTTTTGAATATGGCCTTTGTCTCTCAAATAGAACCATCAAAAGTAAATGATGCTCTAGAAGTTGAATATTGGATTGTAGCAATGCAGGAAGAACTAAACCAATTTCAAAGGAATCAAGTTTGGGAACTTGTCCCTAAGCCTAGTGATAAACATGTTATTGGAACAAAGTGGGTATTTAGGAATAAGTTAGATGAAAATGGTATCATAGTTAGAAACAAAGCAAGATTAGTTGCTCAAGGTTATAATCAAGAAGAAGGTATAGATTTTGATGAAACCTATGCACCAGTAGCAAGGTTGGAAGCCATAAGACTGTTGTTGGCGTATGCTTGTTCTTTAAATTTCCCATTATATCAAATGGACGTCAAAAGTGCTTTTCTTAATGGATACATTCAAGAAGAAGTCTATGTGAAGCAACCTCCAGGATTTGAAGATCCAAAGTTCCCTTCACATGTCTTCAAATTAAAGAAGGCACTCTATGGTCTTAAGCAAGCCCCTCGTGCATGGTATGATAGATTAAGTACTTTCCTTTGTGATAAAGGATTTCAAAAGGGTAAGGCTGATACAACCTTGTTCGTCAAAAGAATCAAAGGTAATACCTTATTAGTTCAAATTTATGTTGATGATATCATCTTTGGTGCAACTAACGAATCTCTTTGTAAGGATTTCTCTAACATGATGCAAGAAGAATTTGAGATGTCCATGATGGGACAATTAAATTTCTTTCTTGGTTTGCAAATCAAGCAATCACATGATGGAATATTCATCAATAAATCAAAGTTTTGCAAGGAATTATTAAAGAAATATGACTTGGATGGTTGCAAAACTATAGCCACACTAATGGGGTCTAACACATATTTAGATCAAGATGAATCCGGTAATCAAGTTGATATTACCAAATATAGAGGTATGATCGGATCCCTTCTATATTTAACTGCAAGTAGACCTGATATAATGTTTAGTGTGTGTCTATGTGCTAGATATCAAGCATCTCCTAGGGAATCACATTTGAGTTCTGTGAAACGTATCTTTAAATATTTGAAAGGAACTACAAATGTTGGTTTGTGGTATCCCAAAGGAAGTGTTTGTGATTTGATTGGATATTCTGATTCTGATTATGCTGGTTGTAAAACTGAAAGAAAAAGTACAAGTGGTACTTGTCACTTGTTAGGAAATGCCCTTGTTTCTTGGTCTTGTAAGAAACAAGCATGTGTTGCTCTAAGTACTGCAGAAGCAGAATACATTGCTGCAGGAAGTTGTTGTGCACAAACTCTATGGCTCAAACAACAACTAAAAGATTATGGCTTAGAGCTGGGCTGCATTCCAATCAAATGTGACAACACAAGTGCCATTAATCTCACTAAAAACCCTATCATGCATTCTCGAACTAAGCATATTGATATAAGACATCATTTTCTTCGAGATCATGTTATGAGGAAAGATATTGAGATTTCATTTGTGGAAACACATAATTAATTAGCAGATATATTTACTAAGCCTCTTCCTAAGGAATCATTTTTCAAGATAAGAAGAGAATTAGGCATATTAGATGAGTATGACATTTAAGGTAACAAGTTATTGGCATAATCTTTATGATGATTATATGTTCATATGCATTTAGATAGATTATGTGCTAAGGTGTTTATATGAAAATGTGTTATATAAGACTCTAGAGCCTAGAATTTATAAAATTGTCATCGTAATCGATTACCATAGGTCCTGGAATCGATTATCCACGATCTCAGTCCTCGTGCCTGTTGAAATTCCGTCAGTAATCGATTACCCTAACTGCTGTAATCAATTACCCATTCAAAATTTGAACTTTTTCAAATTTGAAACTGCTGTAATCGATTACCCTAACTGTTGTAATCGATTACACACACGATTTTCTCTATAAAATCAGCATTTGTCTTTTGCTTTTTGCCTACCTTCCTACATATACAATCCATCTTCTTCTAAGACTTGTTTCGCCATGGGGTCTCTTCCACGTTCTTCTAATGTCTCCTCTCCAATCAATGCTCCTCGAAGGGATTCCTCCATTGATCCCTTGGTGCTGTCTCGATACCGCATAGATGTTCAAACAAATGCTGCATCGGCTGGACTGTCTCCATTTTATACCATTCCTTCAAATTTCTCACAAGAAACCAAGGTCATCCTCGAACGAATGGACATCCTGTCACTTCGTCTCTCTCAAAGATTGGGACAACTGGAAGACACCATTCGATCTCGATTTCTGCTTGTGGAAAATCGCATCGAGGCAGTACACTCCTTCATGCGCAAAGAAATTGAGAGCCTCCAGGACCTTGACCCTTCTGAGAATTCTGAGGATTCTAGTCAAGCTTAAGTTCTGAAGTCTCCTGTCTACATATAGTCATCTACTTACTATTAGGATTTCCCTGTTTTCGCCAAAAGGCTCTATCCCTTGTTGTAATCCCTTTACTACATATGTTTGCTATGCTTTATCATGTGTAACTTATGCATTTGCCCTTTTATATATATAAGTACTGGTTATTCATATTTTACATATTTACCCCTACCCCCCCATGCTTTATGTTACAATATACTTGTATGGATATATGTTTGCCTGTACATTTTTGGCCTTTTCTTCTTTTTGATGACGTCAAAAGGGGGAGAAAGGCTCTGTGCTCTTAAAGATCATATGCAGGAGTTCAACAAGTACATTAAAAAGGGGGAGAAATGCTAGATATACTAGATTCCATCAAACAGGGGGAGTTTAGCATCAAGAATGCATATATGATCTTCAAGTATCAAGATTGTGTTTGCCATCATCAAAAAGGGGGAGATTGTGAAGAAGGTCTTGCTCCTGACCCTGGCTGTGGTTTTGATGACGACAAACTCATCAACAAAAAGAAGAAAAGAAGACTTCAAAGAAACAAGCACTACAAGTCCATCAATAGTCTAGAAGTCTTAGTATTAGGTGAGTTATGCTTCCAAAGGTCTATTAAAGCATAAAGGCTCTTAAAACACCTAATCTAATCAACCTAAGTGTTTTCATAACTTAAAAGAAGTAGAAAACCTTAAGCCAGTCTCAAAGAATCAAGTTTCTGGAAAATGGGCTTCTGTGTAATCGATTGCAGCTTTCTGGTAATCGATTACACCTAGGCAAGTAATCGATTACCACTTGTCTGTAATCGATTACATGTTTGAAATTCAAATTCAAACTGAAACGGTCATTAGTGTAATCGATTACACTAAGTGTGGTAATCGATTACCAGAACGAAAAAGTGCATCTTTTCATGAACCATTGTGTCCCAAACCTTTTGAAAAGGGTTGTGATGGTTCAAGGACGTTTCCCTTGCCTATATAAAGTCCATTTGAGTCCAGAAAACACAACACACACAAGACACAACAAGAGACAACACATTACACATGAGAAAACACCATTAGGCCAAAACTTTGTCAAAATTAGTTCATCTTTTAGAACTTAAACCTTTTGGAGCCTAAATTCTGAGTTCATGATCTTCATGTCAATAAGAACACTTTAGTTGTTCATATCTTGAAGAACTCAGAATTGTGTTATGCTTAAAAGCCTTAAAGCATAATTTCTCATGATCAATCCAATTGTATGTTAAAGGATTGATACAGCCAATTGTAACATCTTCTTTATCTCTTTCTGTAAGATTGAGTTATTCACCGTGGTATTCGGTGAAGGGTTTTTGTCACTGAAAGTGGTTTACTTTCAGGGTTTCAATTGAAGGTGGTTTAGCCTTCAAGGTCTGAGGGTGGTTTGCCTTCAGGAACTGAAAGCGGTTTGCTTTCAGGGGCTGTTGAAAGTGGTTTGCTTTCACAGGTTATTGGTAGAAATTCTTGGGGTCCTTGGGTTAGGAACTTGTAAGATATTTTTATCAATAGTGGAAAAATCCTCAAGGGGTTTTCTTGAGGGACTGGACGTAGCCTTCGGTGGATTGAAGGTGAACCAGAATAAACTCTTGTGTGTGATTCTCTTTATCCTTCATATTTACTTTCAAGTATCGCTCAATTCCGCTGCAATCATAACGATCATTTCGTGATCATCGTAAACTTGAAAGTAACAATTTCAATAAGGCGAAAATTGGGGCAACACTGATTCCCCCCCCTCCCAGGTTGCTATCTGTACTAACAGAGGGACTGGACGTAGCCTTCGGTGGATAGAAGGTCAACCAGGATAAAATTCTGTGTGTGTGAATTCTTCTATCCTTCATCTTTACTTTCAAGCAACGCTTAATTCCGCTGCAATCGTTTGCTTTTACATTTATCTTGAAAGTAAGAAATTATCAAGGCGAAAATCGGGTAAACCTGATTCACCCCCCCCCCTTCTCAGGTTGCTATCTGTACTTACAATTGGTATCAGAGCGAAAGTTTAGGTAAGTTATTCCTAAAATCTGGGAAAAGATGGCATCCTCTTCCAATCATGGAACCAGTGAAGGATTCAACATAAACAGGCCAGCATTCTTAAATTCGAAAAGAAGGATCAAACCACACGAAGAGCATACTTGGCTTGGGATGATAATGAAGTAAGTTCATCATCAGATTCTGACAAAGAAGAAGCACAAGTTGCATTAATGGCCTCACATGATTCATATGTTGAAGATTCCCAGATTAGTGACAATTTTATGTCTTTTCATGATTTAAAATTTACTATGGAAAATATGTTAAAATTGTGTCAAGAATTTTCTAAGGTTAGCACTAGGCAAAATGATTTAATTTCATTCTTAGAGAGTAAGTGTAGAACTTTACAAGAAGAACTAGACGTAGTAAAATATAAGTTAGATATTACACATAAATGCACTAAGTGTAGTTCTTTAGAAGAAAAGATAGATAATCTTCAACAAAGTGTTCACAACTTCAACATAGGAAAACAAAAGTTAGATGATATTCTAAGTGTGCAAAGGCATTCAAACAATAAGTCAGGTCTAGGATATACTTCTCACCCAAAGACAAAAGAAGTAAAGAAAACTGTGTTTGTAAAACCAAACAAAGTGGAAGGATCTTCTAAAAACACTAAGACTAACTCATTTAGGAGTATGAACAATAGGAAGAGTAATCCTCATACACCTCCTAAGAAGATTCATCCCTCTACTAGGCAAATATCTAGTTACAATCGTTATTCTTGTACTTATTGTAACAAAATAGGACATACCCCTAGTAGATGTTACAACAAAAATGTTGGAGTACCAAATAGGGAAATACATATGGGTTAGAAAGAATGTTAACTTAGAAGGACCCAAAACTTGTTGGGTTCCTAATACCCATGTCTGAACTTTGTCATGTAGGTTGTATGAAAGCAGCAAAGGATTTATGGTATCTTGATAGTGGCTACTCATCACACATGACCGGAGACAAAACAAAGTTTCCTTTTCTTATACCTAGGGAAAAAGGTTTTGTCACATATGGAAACAATCAAAAGGGAAAGATACTCGGTATTGGAAGAATAGGCACACCCCCTCAAACAGTCATCGACAAAGTTCTTTACGTTGATGGTGTGATGCATAATCTTCTGAGTATCAGTCAACTATGTGACAAAGGTTTGAAAGTTGGTTTCATTAATGATATATGTGTAGTAAAAGATGTGAAAACGAAAGAAATTAAGTTTTCTGGTTATAAAGTCAATAAAGTCTTCATGATCTCCTTGGAAGAAATTCCACAAAATGTAAGATGTCGTTTGGCCAAGAACAATAGTGATTCATGGCTATGGCATAGAAGACTTGCTCATATACACATAGATCATTTAAACAAACTAGTCAAGCATGATCTAGTTGTTGGGCTTCCAAAGATAAGATTCGAGAAAGACAAGCTTTGTGATGCATGTCAAAAAGGGAAGCAAACCAGAACATCTTTCAAACCAAAGAATATAGTTTCGACTTCAAGACCCCTTCAATTGCTACATATGGATTTGTTCGGACCTTCAAGAACAAAAAGCCTCGGAGGTAATTTCTATGCACTTTGTTGTTGATGATTTCTCTAGATTTACATGGACATTATTCTTCCCTCATAAGAATGAAGCCTTCAACGCATTTAAGAGATATGCAAGGCTAGTTCAAAATGAGAAGGCTTTAAAGATCTCTTCTATTAGAAGTGATCATGGTGGAGAATTTCAGAATCATCAATTTCAAGAACTATGTGATGAAAATGGAATATCACATAATTTCTCTACTCCGAGAACACCACAACAAAATGGTGTTGTAGAAAGGAAGAACATACTACTTGAAGAATTAGCAAGAACCATGCTAAGTGAATCAAGTCTTCCTAAATATTTCTGGGCTGATGCTGTAAGTACTGCTTGCTATGTTTCCAATAAAGTTCTTATTAAACCTATTCTAAAGAAAACCCCTTATGAACTCTACAAAGGAAGGAAACCAAATATCTCTCATCTACATGCTTTTGGATCCAAATGCTTTGTCTTGAATAATGGAAAGGAAAACCTTGGTAAGTTTGATGAAAAATCTGATGAAGCTATATTCCTTGGTTATTCTCTAACAAGCAAAGCATATAGAGTCTTTAACAAGAAAACTCTATCTGTGGAAGAATCCATACATGTTTCCTTTGATGAGTCTAAATCTTCAATAGAAGAAATAGTCTATCTTCCAGATAACGAAGAAGAAGATATCATTATCAATAAAGACTCTCAAAAGGAAAGAGATCAAAATTCAATACAAGAAGAGCACATTGAAGATAACACTTATCAACTTCCAAAGGAATGGAGAACCCATAGGGATCATCCAGTTGATAATATCATTGGTGATATTTCTAGAGGCGTTTCTACAAGGCTACGCTTAAATGATTCTATTTTGAATATGGACTTTGTCTCTCAAATAGAACCCTCAAAAGTAAATGATGCTCTGGAGGATGCGTATTGGATTGTGGCAATGCAGGAAGAATTAAACCAATTTGAACAGAATCAAGTTTGGGAACTTGTTCCTAAGCCTAGTGACAAGCATGTCATTGGAACAAAGTGGGTATTCAGAAACAAGTTAGATGAAAATGGAATTATTGTTAGGAACAAAGCAAGGTTAGTTGCACAAGGTTATAATCAAGAAGAAGGCATAGATTTTGATGAAACTTATGCACCAGTAGCAAGGTTGGAAGCTATAAGACTTTTGTTGGCTTATGCTTGCTCTCTCAATTTCCCATTATATCAAATGGATGTCAAAAGTGCTTTCCTGAACGGATTCATTCAAGAAGAAGTCTATGTGAAGCAACCTCCAGGATTTGAAGATCTCAAGTTTCCCTCACATGTCTTCAAATTAAAGAAGGAACTTGATGGTCATAAGCAAGCCCCTCGTGCATGATATGATAGATTAAGCACATTCCTTTGTGAGAAAGGTTTCCAGAAGGGAAAGTCCGACACAACCTTGTTTATCAAGAGAACCAAAGGCAACACTTTATTAGTTCAAATATATGTAGATGATATTATTTTTGGTGCAACTAACGAATCTCTATGTAAGGATTTCTCTAACATGATGCAAAAGGAATTTGAGATTTTCATGATGGGACAATTAAATTTCTTTCTAGGAGTGCAAATTAAGCAATCACATGATGGAATATTCATTAATCAATCAAAGTTTTGCAAGGAACTATTAAAGAAATATGATTTGGATGAGTGCAAAGCCATAGCCACACCAATGGGGTCTAACACATATCTAGATCAGGATGCATCCGGTGTTCAAGTAGACATTACCAAATACAGAGGTATGATCGGATCTCTTCTATACTTAACTGCAAGTAGACCTGATATTATGTTTAGTGTGTGTCTATGTGCTAGATATCAAGCATCTCCTAGGGAATCCCATTTGAGTTCAGTCAAACGGATTTTCAAATATCTGAAAGGAACTACAAATGTTGGTTTGTGGTATCCTAATGGAAGTGTTTGTGATTTGATTGGATATTCTGATTCTGATTATGCTGGATGCAAAACTGAAAGAAAAAGTACAAGTGGTACTTGTCACTTGTTAGGAAATGCCCTTGTTTCTTGGTCTTGCAAGAAACAAGCATGTGTTGCTCTAAGTACTGCTGAAGCAGAATACATGGCTGCAGGAAGTTGTTGTGCACAAACTCTATGGCTCAAACAACAACTCAAAAATTATGGCTTAGAGCTGGGCTACATTCCAATCAAATGTGACAACACAAGTGCCATTAATCTCACTAAAAACCCCATCATGCATTCTCGAACTAAGCATATTGATATAAGACATCATTTTCTTCGAGATCATGTCATGAGAAAGGATATTGTGATTTAATTTATAGATACACATAACCAATTAGCTGATATCTTTACTAAACCTCTTCCTAAAGATTCATTCTTTAAGATTAGAAGAGAATTAGGCATATTAGATGAACATGACATATGATATTTGCATAATCTTTGTGAATTTATATTATCGTATGTATTTAAATTGATTATGTGCTTAAATATTCATTTGGAAATGTGTTACATAAGAATTTATAGGTTAGAACTTATAGAATGTCCTAGTAATCGATTACCTTAGACCTGTAACCGATTATCCCTGCTCTCAGTCCTCGTGCCTGTTAGAAACTTTTAAGTAATCGATTACCATCACTTTTGTAATCGATTACCTATTCAAAATTTGAAATTTTTTCAAATTTAAACTGCCAGTAATCGATTATCCTAACTGCTGTAATCGATTACCTGCTCGAAAAACTGCCAGAATTTCAAATTTCCCTCCATCTGTTTTGAAATTCAAATTCAGGAAAACTGCTATGTAATCGATTACCCAACTGCTATAATCGATTACATGGACAAGCTATATAATCAAAGCATTACATATCATTCGCAATTGTCTTCCAAGTCCTATCTCCATCATCCTAATCTTTGATTACTAACATCCTGAAAACCTTTTTCCTCTCCCTAAGAACTATCTAACCATGGGGTCTCTTCCTCGTCCTTCAAATGTCTCATCTCCTATCAATGCTCCTAGAAGGGATACTCTTCATGATCCTCAACTGCATCATAGGTATCGCATAGACATCCAAACCAATGCTGCATCAGCCGGATTGTCTCCTTTCTACAGCATTCCTTCAAATTTCTCCCAGGAAACAAAGGTCATCCTTGAACGAATGGACATCTTGTCACTTCGTCTTTCTCAACGATTGGGTCAACTGGAATATACCATTCGATCTCGATTCCTGCTTGTGGAAAATCGCATAGAGTCAGTGCACTCCTTTATGCGTAAGGAAATTGAGAGTCTCAAGGATCTTGACCCCTCTGAGAATTCTGAGGATTCCAGTCAAGCATAAATCTTGATCAACCTTGTCCCAGTAAAATTCTATAACTACTAATAGAATTTCTCCATGTCTACTAATAGGCTTTCTCCTTGATTGTAATATAAACTCTACTACTTATGTTTGTAATGCATTTACCATATGTACCTTCTGCATTTGCTTCCATATATATAATATAAGTGTTGGTTGTAATTTATCACTGTTTTACATCTTTACCCCTTGCTTTATTGCGAAATATGTACTTGTATGGATGTATGCCTGTTTTTGGCCATTTCTTCTTTTTGATGAAGTCAAAAGGGGGAGAAAGGTTCTGTGTTTCTTAATGATAATATGCAGGAATTGAACAAGTGAATTAGAAAGGGGGAGAAATACTGGATTACATCTAACAAGGGGGAGTTCTTCAACAGAGACGCATATATGATCTTCAAGTATCAAGAATGTGTTTGCCATCATAAAAAAGGGGGAGATTGTGAAGAAGGTCTTGCTCCTGACTCTGGCTGAGGTTTTGATGACGACAAAATCATCAACAAAAAGAAGAAAAGAAGACTTAGAGGAAACAGTGCCACAACGTTTATCAAATACCCAGAAGTCCTAGTTTAGGTGAGTTATGCTTCTAAAGGTCTATTAAAGCATAAAGGCTCTTTAAAACACCTAAACTAATCAAGCTTAATGTTTTCATAACTTAAAAGAAGTAGAAAAACTTAAGCCGATCTTAAAAGATCAAGTTTCTGGAAGATGGACTTCAGTGTAATCGATTGCAGCTTTCTGGTAATCGATTACACATAGGCAAGTAATCGATTACCAGTTGCTTGTAATTAATTACATGTTTGAATTTGAAATTCAAACTGAAACGGCTATTAGTGTAATCGATTACACTAAGTGATGTAATCGATTACCAACACGAAAAGTTGCATCTTTTCCTGAACCATTGTGTCTCAAACCTTTTGGGAAAGGTTGCATTGGTTCAAGGACGTATCCCTTGCCTATTTAAAGTCCATTTGAGTCCAGGACACAACAACACATGAGAATACAACATTAGGCCAAAGCTTTGTCAAAATTAGTTCATTAAGTCTTTTAGAACTTAAACCTTCAAGAGCCTAAATTCTGAGTTCATGATCTTCATGTTTATAAGAACACTCTAGTTGTTCATATCTTGAGGAACTCAGAATCTTGTTATGCTTAAAATCCTTAAAGCATAAATTCTCATGTTCAATCCACTTGTATGTTAAAGGATTGATACAGCCAATTGTAAACTCTTCTTCATCTCTTTCTGTTAGATTGAGTATTCACCGTGGATCTCAGTGAAGGGTTGTTGGTTCTGAAAGTGGTATACTTTCAGGGTGTTGATTGAAGGTGGTTTAGCCTTCAAGGTCGGAGGGTGGTTTGCCTTCAGGAACTGAAAGTGGTTTACTTTCAGGGGCTGTGGAAAGTGGTATACTTTCACAGGAAATTCATAGAAATTCTTAGGGTCCTTGGTGTAAGAACTTGTAAGAGATTTTTATCAATAGTGGAAAAATCCTCAAGGGATTTTCTTGAGGGACTGGACGTAGACTTCGGTGGATAGAAGGTGAACCATGATAAAATTCTGTGTGTGTGAATTCTTCTATCCTTCATCTTTACTTTCAAGCAACGCCTAATTCCGCTGCAATCTTTTGCTTTTACATTTATCTTGAAAGTAAGAAATTATCAAGGCGAAAATCAGGTAAACCTGATTCACCCCCCCCCCCCTCTCAGGTTGCTATCTGTACTTACAATTGGTATCAGAGCGAAAGTTTAGGTAATTTATTCCTAAAATCTGGGAAAAGATGGCATCCTCTTCCAATCATGGAACCAGTGAAGGATTCAACATAAACAGGCCAGCATTCTTAAATTCGAAAAGAAGGATCAAACCACACGAAGAGCATACTTGGCTTGGGATGATAATGAAGTAAGTTCATCATCAGATTCTGACAAAGAAGAAGCACAAGTTGCATTAATGGCCTCACATGATTCATATGTTGAAGATTCCCAGATTAGTGACAATTCTATGTCTTTTCATGATTTAAAGTTTACTATGGAAAATATGTTTAAATTGTGTCAAGAATTTTTTAAGGTTAGCACTAGGCAAAATGATTTAATTTCATCCTTAGAGAGTAAGTGTAGAACTTTACAAGAAGAACTAGACGTACTAAAATCTAAGTTAGATATTACACATAAATGCACTAAGTGTAGTTCTTTAGAAGAAAAGATAGATAATCTTCAACAAAGTGTTCATAACTTCAACACAGGAAAACAAAAGTTAGATGATATTCTAAGTGTGCAAAGGCATTCAAACAATAAGTCAGGTCTAGGATATACTTCTCACCCAACGACAAAAGAAGTCAAGAAAACTGTGTTTGTAAAACCAAACAAAGTGGAAGGATCTTCTAAAAACACTAAGACTAACTCATTTAGGAGTATGAACAATAGGAAGAGTAATCCTCATACACCTCCTAAGAAGATTCATCCCTCTCCTAAGCAAACATCTAGTTACAATCGTTATTCTTGTACTTATTGTAACAAAATAGGACATACCCCTAGTAGATGTTACAAAAAAAATGTTGGAGTACCAAATAGGGAATACATATGGGTTAGAAAGAATGTTAACTTAGAAGGACCCAAAACTTGTTGGGTTCCTAATACCCATGTCTGAACTTTGTCATGTAGGTGTGTATGAAAGCAGCAAAGGATTTATGGTATCTTGATAGTGGCTGCTCATCACACATGACAGGAGACAAAACAAAGTTTTCTTTTCTTATACCTAGGGAAAAAGGTTTTGTCACATATGGAAACAATCAAAAGGGAAAGATACTCGGTATTGGAAGAATAGGCACACCCCCTCAAACAGTCATCGATAAAGTTCTTTACGTTGATGGTTTGATGCATAATCTTCTGAGTATCAGTCAACTATGTGACAAAGGTTTGAAAGTTGGTTTCATTAATGATATATGTGTAGTAACAGATGTGAAAACTAAAGAAATTAAGTTTTCTGGTTATAAAGTCAATAAAGTCTTCATGATCTCCTTGGAAGAAATTCCACAAAATGTAAGATGTCTTTTGGCCAAGAACAATAGTGATTCATGGCTATGGCATAGAAGACTTGCTCATATACACATAGATCATTTAAACAAACTAGTCAAGCATGATCTAGTTGTTGGGCTTCCAAAGATAAGATTCGAGAAAGACAAGCTTTGTGATGCATGTCAAAAAGGGAAGCAAACCAGAACATCTTTCAAACCAAAGAATATAGTTTCGACTTCAAGACCCCTACAATTGGTACATATGGATTTGTTCGGACCTTCTAGAACAAAATGCCTCGGAGGTAATTTCTATGCACTTTGTTGTTGATGATTTCTCTAGATTTACATGGACATTATTATTCTTGCCTCATAAGAATGAAGCCTTCAAAACATTTAAGAGATATGCAAGGCTAGTTCAAAATGAGATGGCTTTAAAGATCTCTTTTATTAGAAGTGATCATAATGGAGAATTTCAGAATCATCAATTTCAAGAACTATGTGATGAAAATGGAATATCATATAATTTCTCTACTCCGAGAACACCACAACAAAATGGTGTTGTGGAAAGGAAGAATAGACTACTTGAAGAATTAGCAAGAACCATGCTAAGTGAATCAAGTCTTCCTAAATATTTCTGGGCTGATGCTGTAAGTACTGCTTGCTATGTTTCCAATAGAGTTCTTATTAGACCTATTCTAAAGAAAACCCCTTATGAACTCTACAAAGGAAGGAAACCAAATATCTCTCATCTACATGCTTTTGGATCCAAATGCTTTGTCTTGAATAATGGAAAGGAAAACCTTGGTAAGTTTGATGGAAAATCTGATGAAGGTATATTCCTTGGTTATTCTCTAACAAGCAAAGCATATAGAGTCTTTAACAAGAAAACTCTATCTGTGGAAGAATCCATACATGTTTCCTTTGATGAGTCTAAATCTTCAATAGAAGAAATAGTTAATCTTCCAGATAACGAAGAAGAAGATATCATTATCAATAAAGACTCTCAAAAGGAAAGAGATCAAAATTCAATACAAGAAGAGCACATTGAAGATAACACTTATCAACTTCCAAAGGAATGGAGAACCCATAGGGATCATCCAGTTGATAATATCATTGGTGATATTTCTAGAGGCGTTTCTACAAGGCTACGCTTAAATGATTCTGTTTTGAATATGGCCGTTGTCTCTCAAATAGAACCCTCAAAAGTAAATGATGCTCTGGAGGATGCGTATTTGATTGTGGCAATGCAGGAAGAATTAAACCAATTTGAACGGAATCAAGTTTGGGAACTTGTTCCTAAGCCTAGTGACAAGCATGTCATTGGAACAAAGTGGGTATTCAGAAACAAGTTAGATGAAAATGGAATTATTGTTAGGAACAAAGCAAGGTTAGTTGCACAAGGTTATAATCAAGAAGAAGGCATAGATTTTGATGAAACCTATGCACCAGTAGCAAGGTTGGAAGCTATAAGACTTTTGTTGGCTTATGCTTGCTCTCTCAATTTCCCATTATATCAAATGGATGTCAAAAGTGCTTTCCTGAACGGATTCATTCAAGAAGAAGTCTATGTGAAGCAACCTCCAGGATTTGAAGATCTCAAGTTTCCCTCATATGTCTTCAAATTAAAGAAGGAACTTTATGGTCATAAGCAAGCCCCTCGTGGATGGTATGATAGATTAAGCACATTCCTTTGTGAGAAAGGTTTCCAAAAGGGAAAGTCCGACACAACCTTGTTTATCAAGAGAACCAAAGGTAACACTTTATTAGTTCAAATATATGTAGATGATATTATTTTTGGTGCAACTAACAAATCTCTATGTAAGGATTTCTCTAACATGATGCAAAAGGAATTTGAGATGTCCATGATGGGACAATTAAATTTCTTTCTAGGATTGCAAATTAAGCAATCACATGATGGAATATTCATTAATCAATCAAAGTTTTGCAAGGAACTATTAAAGAAATATGATTTGGATGATTGCAAAGTCATAGCCACACCAATGGGGTCTAACACATATCTAGATCAGGATGCATCCGGTGTTCAAGTAGACATTACCAAATACAGAGGTATGATCGGATCTCTTCTATACTTAACTGCAAGTAGACCTGATATTATGTTCAGTGTGTGTCTATGTGCTAGATATCAAGCATCTCCTAGGGAATCCCATTTGAGTTCAGTCAAACGGATTTTCAAATATCTGAAAGGAACTACAAATGTTGGTCTGTGGTAACCTAAAGGACGTGTTTGTGATTTGATTGGATATTCTAATTCTGATTATGCTGGATGCAAAACTGAAAGAAAAAGTACAAGTGGTACTTGTCACTTGTTAGGAAATGCCCTTGTTTCTTGGTCTTGCAAGAAACAAGCATGTATTGCTCTAAGTACTGTTGAAGCATAATACATTGCTGCCAGTAATCGATTATCCTAACTGCTGTAATCGATTACCTGCTCAAAAAACTGCCAGAATTTCAAATTTCCCTCCATCTGTTTTGAAATTCAAATTCAGGAAAACTGCTCTGTAATCGATTACCCAACTGCTGTAATCGATTACATGGACAAGCTATATAATCAAAGCATTACATATCATTCGCAATTGTCTTCTAAGTCCTATCTCCATCATCCTAATCTTTGATTACTAACATCCTGAAAACCTTTTTCCTCTCCCTAAGAACTATCTAACCATGGGGTCTCTTCCTCGTCCTTCAAATGTCTCATCTCCTATCAATGCTCCTAGAAGGGATACTCTTCATGATCCTCAACTGCATCATAGGTATCGCATAGACATCCAAACCAATGCTGCATCAGCCGGATTGTCTCCTTTCTACAGCATTCCTTTAAATTTCTCCCAGGAAACAAAGGTCATCCTTGAACGAATGGACATCTTGTCACTTCGTCTTTCTCAACGATTGGGTCAACTGGAAGATACCATTCGATCTCGATTCCTGCTTGTGGAAAATCGCATAGAGTCAGTGCACTCCTTTATGCGTAAGGAAATTGAGAGTCTCAAGGATCTTGAACCCTCTGAGAATTCTGAGGATTCCAGTCAAGCATAAATCCTGATCAACCTTGTCCCAGTAAAATTCTATAACTACTAATAGAATTTCTCCATGTCTACTAATAGGCTTTCTCCTTGATTGTAATATAAACTCTACTACTTATGTTTGTAATGCATTTACCATATGTACCTTCTGCATTTGCTTCCATATATATAATATAAGTGTTGGTTGTAATTTATCACTGTTTTACATCTTTACCCCTTGCTTTATTTCGAAATATGTACTTGTATGGATGTATGCCTGTTTTTTGCCATTTCTTCTTTTTGATGAAGTCAAAAGGGGGAGAAAGGTTCTGTGTTTCTTAAAGATAATATGCAGGAATTCAACAAGAGAATTAGAAAGGGGGAGAAATACTGGATTGCATCAAACAAGGGGGAGTTCTTCAACAGAGACGCATATATGATCTTCAAGTATCAAGAATGTGTTTGCCATCATCAAAAAGGGGAAGATTGTGAAGAAGGTCTTGCTCCTGACTCTGGCTGAGGTTTTGATGACGACAAACTCATCAACAAAAAGAAGAAAAGAAAACTTAGAGGAAACAGTGCCACAAAGTTTATCAAATACCTAGAAGTCCTAGTTTAGGTGAGTTATGCTTCTAAAGGTCTATTAAAGCATAAAAGCTCTTTAAAACACCTAAACTAATCAAGCTTAATGTTTTCATAACTTAAAAGAAGTAGAAAACCTTAAGCCGATCTTAAAAGATCAAATTTCTGGAAGATCGACTTCAGTGTAATCGATTGCAGCTTTCTGGTAATCGATTACACATAGGCAAGTAATCGATTACCACTTGCTTGTAATCGATTATATGTTTGAAATTGAAATTCAAACTGAAACGGCTATTAGTGTAATCGATTACACTAAGTGATGTAATCGATTACCAACACGAAAAGTTGCATCTTTTCATGAACCATTGTGTCTCAAACCTTTTGGGAAAGGTTGCATTGGTTCAAGGATGTATCCCTTGCCTATTTAAAGTCCATTTGAGTCCAGGACACAACAACACATGAGAATACAACATTAGGCCAAAGCTTTGTCAAAATTAGTTCATTAAGTCTTTTAGAACTTAAACCTTCAAGAGCCTAAATTCTGAGTTCATGATCTTCATGTTTATAAGAACACTCTAGTTGTTCATATCTTGAGGAACTCAGAATCTTGTTATGCTTAAAAGCCTTAAAGCATAAATTCTCATGTTCAATCCACTTGTATGTTAAAGGATTGATACAGCCAATTGTAAACTCTTCTTCATCTCTTTCTGTTAGATTGAGTATTCACCGTGGATCTCAGTGAAGGGTTGTTGGTTCTGAAAGTGGTATACTTTCAGGGTGTTGATTGAAGGTGGTTTAGCCTTCAAGGTCGGAGGGTGGTTTGCCTTCAGGAACTGAAAGTGGTTTACTTTCAGGGGCTGTGGAAAGTGGTATACTTTCACAGGAAATTCATAGAAATTCTTAGGGTCCTTGGTGTAAGAACTTGTAAGAGATTTTTATCAATAGTGGAAAAATCCTCAAGGGATTTTCTTGAGGGACTGGACGTAGCCTTCGGTGGATAGAAGGTGAACCATGATAAAATTCTGTGTGTGTGAATTCTTCTATCCTTCATCTTTACTTTCAAGCAACGCTTAATTCCGCTGCAATCTTTTGCTTTTACATTTATCTTGAAAGTAAGAAATTATCAAGGCGAAAATCGGGTAAACCTGATTCACCCCCCCCTCTCAGGTTGCTATCTGTACTTACATCTCTCGGGCGGCCTTTCGCTTTCTCTAGAACCTCCTCCATTGAGTTTTAGTCATAGTCTTAGTTCCAAATTAAGAATTTGGAACGTGGGAAAGATCCTTTGAAGTCCGTGAACTTTCACTCTTAAAAGTAGAGTGTCTCATTTCAACCCTTGATTTCACACGAGGTTTGGGTCAAAATTCACTGACCCACTGATTAGGTCGAACCCCTTCTGGAGAAATGAAACTTTTTCTCTTGAGAGTTGGATTATGTTGAGATCTCGACTGGAATAGGTTTCTTGAACATAAACGTTGAGTAGCAGGGAGTCGGTGGCCTAACCTTTCAATTGCTGGTTTTCAATTTATCCTTCTAGACGTTTCTACGGCTTTTGCGACATTTCAATCAAAGACAGAAATCCATATAGGACACCTAGTTACTTCAGCATCCTTTTCTTTACACCTTTGTAGGTACTCCAACAAAGTTTCACCTGCTTTTGGATAAACCTCCTGCATCTCTTTGTCAGATTCTTCGATTAGATTGATCATGGATTCAGGAACTCCAGCAACATTTATAGTACAGATTGCTACAGGGTCCACAAAATTCACATTCTGTACCTGTAACGGATTAGAATCAATCTTCATTGTTGCTTTCTCCTTGGGTTCGAAGAGCAATCTTCTGTCTTGAATGGCAGCTTGGACCGAATCCCTGAATTTTGTACACTGATTAGTCCAATGGCCAAAATAATTATGATACTTACAAAATCTTTGACCTTTCCTTTGATCAGTAGAAGGAACTTTCTGATCAACAGGAATGTGGATTTGACCAACTTTTACTAAGATATCATTAATGGCCTCACAATTTGAAATATCAAAATTGTAAACTTTAACAGGAAAATTAGATTTTCGAGGCATATCATTATTATTTGGCCTTCATTTATTAGGCGTTAACATTTTGCAAACATAAGGAGGCCCTTCCTTGAGTTCAGCTAACTAAACGTCATGGCAGTCGAAATCCTCATGAGGCTCGAAATTCATAGATTCATCTCGACTTATATCGCCTGTTCCGATACAGGCTATTTTTTCCTTCTTGGGAATTTACTATTTCTTAACTTTAGTTTCACCTTTAAAGTACTGATCATGGAAGACCCGCTATAATTGGTTCCAATTAAAAATCGAATTTGGTGGTAGTGTAGTGAACCAAGTAAAATCTTTTTTCGTCAAATAACTGGGAAAATATTTCATTTTCAAATATTCATTGTTTTCCAAATCTCCAACTTCAACTTGGTATCTGGCAATATGTTCAATCGCGGACTCTTCGACGTCTCCTAAGAACTTACTAAATTTAGGGACTTTCCATACCCTTGGGAGTTCATTATGAAGGACAATCTCAGGAAATGCCGAAACGAAATGTGGTCGATTAGCATAGCCCACATTGAATCTATGCTGATTCAACAATTTTTCTACTATATTAGCAACACTTTTTTGCCCCCCAAAATTATTTTTCTGAACTCTTTCTAAAATTTGTTCAGCATTTTGGTTTCTATTAACCAAAATCGGGGCTCCTTCGTTTCGACCAAGATTAACTTGTTGAACAGGTTCATTATGAGGAACTCCTTCATTTCAACCAAGATTGACTTCATGAACAGGTTCGTTATATGGAACCTATTGGTTAAGTTGAATCTCTAACATTTGGGGTTGATTGATCGGATGAGGCGCTTGTCGACAAGCATGAGCAATTTGTCCAATTATGGGTGAGGACTGGAAATTATATTATCTTTTAGTCCTTTTTCGAGTTCTAGACATTTTAAGTACATTGGTGGGGATCTTGATGCAATTAATGAAGAAATGGTGACTGAATTTAAAGAAGAAGAAGAAGCATCAATTACCTTGGCTAGATTTAAACATGTGGGAAATGAAGAAATTAAAGAAGGAGATGAAGAATCAAGCAATGAGCATGTGCTAAATTAGAAAAATAAAGGAGATAATGGTTGTTTCAGCTGTTTCAAACCTTCCTTGGAGCCACCATAATGCCTCATCAAAGCATTCATGAAAGGAATCAAGAGAAGAGGTCAAGAGCAAGAAAATGAGGAGTCTGTCATGCTCCCAACGCCTGAGCGTTGGGAAGCCAACGCCCATTCGTTGGCATTCTGCCAAAACTCAAGAATTCAATGTTGTTCCCAGCGCCCAAGCATTGGATTCCAGCGCTTGAGCGTTGGCTTGCTGTCAGTTTGGTTATAAATTGGGTTTTTGGCTTTTCTTTTGTATCGACCACGGAACCTGGTACTTGGCTGGGTTCCTTCCTTTATGTTTAATCGAGCCATGTTTGGCTAAGCTTTCTAGCATTTGGGTTTTTAGTGAATCCTTTCTCTAATTTATGCTTTAAGCGTTCATTTTTTCATATGAATAAAGTTATTGTTCTATGTATTTTCTCCTTATGTTTATCATGCTTGAGTATACGTGAGTCGTCATGCTTATTTCTTGCACAATGGTAGTTGGTAGGATTTAAGGGAAATGGGAATTGATTAATCGGATAATCCGCCACTTAGGTATAAGGTTGGGAACTTGTTGTGTTGGCCAGAACTAAAAACACTAATGCTTCAATTGGATTAACTAAACATTAAGGTATTAGGTTTGGTAATTGTAATTGAATGTTCTATTTGATTAAGGCATTAACAAGTGGAAATTATAGGTTAGAGCACCATAGAACTATTTCCGAATTCATATGAAAATCTGTTTGTGAGAAGTTTATTTTGGTTAGGTTAAACTTAAAGCCAAGTTCTATCTCTATCATAGTTTTCTATTTTCTTGCTTTATGTTATCAATCTTCACAAAATCGCAAAAATTATCTTTTTGCTTTTCCGCTCTAACGATTAAGTTTAAAGTCCAAAATCAATTCCTATCCCTGTGGAAAACGATATCTTTTATATTACTTCGATACAATCTGTGCACTTGCAGAATTGCTATCAAGTTTTTGGCGCCGTTGCCGGGGATAGGTTTATTGATTTAGACTTTAGCTTCTTTGTTTAGAGCTTTTGTTTTTATTTTATGATTTTCTGTTGTTTTAAACTGGTGCTTCTAATCCTTGTTCAGAGTTTATACAAGACACAACTATTGTTGAGACATTTGAGCAAAGGGTGGCAAAGATTCGGGCTGAACTTGAAAAAGAGTATGAAAAAAAGAAGCGCGATGCTTTCATTTTGTTTGATGAACATTATGCTGATTTGGAGTGTAGACGCGCTAACGGATCTTTGCCCAATCGATTGCAAGAATTGGAAGCTTTAGTTGCTTTACAGGGAAGGATAGCTTGCATTTTGTGGAGGCAGCCAGTGGTTGAACCTGTGGTTCAAAGAGTGGAGGTGAAAGACACTTCCATTGTAGAATTTGTCTTTGAAGACAAATTGGAGGTGGAGGAAGAAGAACCTCTTGGACAAAGAACCTATGTCATAGGTTCAGAAGAGCAAAGCAAAGAACAAGAAGGGGAGTGTGAAGAAGGTCTTGCTCCTGACTCTAGCTGTGGTTTTGATGATGACAACACACGTTAGAAAAAGAAGAAAACAAGACTTAGAAGAACCAGCTCAACATACTTCAAGCACTATCAAAGGGTTCAAGTTTTAGTCTAAGTCTCGTTTGTAAAGTAAATCATGCTTTACTTTGGTTACACTTTTCATGCAGGCTCATGAAATTTGTTAATTGAGTACAAAATGGTTTCATAAGTCGAAAATGGTAGAAACACACAATTAGGACTTAAACGTTCATAAAACTAAATTCTGGACTTAGTGTAATCGATTACACAAGTTATAGTAATTGATTACATCATGTGAGTAATCGATTACCACAATGCTGTAATCAATTGCATAGTTTGAATTTTGAATTCAAACCACAACGGCTAGTAGCGTAATTGATTACCCGATAGTTGTAATCGATTACACACACGAACAGGTGTATTGTTTCGTGAATCAATGCATCCCATACCATTTGGGAAGCCTTGCAATGGTTCATGGACAGTCACTAGTGCCTATATAAAGTCCATAACAGGTTCAGAATGTAAGACATTCAATCCACAACTTTCATATACTGAATTGCTGTCATTCTGAGTTCTTGTTCTCATAATTTCAAAAGAACACTTATGTTGTTCAACTTCTGAGAAATCAGATTAATAAGAGCCTTCATGTTAGAGTTCCTTAGTGCATAACTTACATCATCAATCCATTCTAGTTGTGAAGGATTGATTCAGCCTTGTAAAAGCTTCTTCTCTTCATTCTATTTAGAGTGAACTTCATTGTGGTGATTCAGTGAAGGGGTTATTCAGAAAGTGGGATTCTTTCTAAATGTTGTAAACTTCACTGTGGCGATTCAGTGAAGGGGTTATTTAGAAGGTGGCGATTCTTTCTGAATGTTTTGTACTTCACTGTGGCGATTCAGTGAAGGGTGTTACTCAGAAGGTGGTGATTCTTTCTAAGGGTTGTAACATTCACAGTGGTGATTCAGTGAATGGTGTTATTCAGGAAGTGGTTTACTTTCTGTTATAGTGGATAAATCTCTGTGTGATCTGAAGACTGGACGTAGCCTTCTGGGATTGAAGGTGAACCAGGATAATATCCTTGTGTGATCTTCTTATCCTTCATCTCTTACTTTCAGCATTACCTTATTCCGCTGCATTAACGTTTATATGTTGTGATTCTGATCACGCTGAAAGAAGTTTGAGTTTTCTAAGGAGAAAATCGGGGGAACCTAATTCACCCCCCCTCTTAGGTTGCTATCTGTACTTAGAGGGAGAATTTTCTAATCCCTTCCATTTGTAATTTGACAATTGTTTCCTTGTTGGCTGAAAATTCATTTGGCACCATGATGTATTTGTGCCAAAATTTGTATGACTTGCGGGGTTTAATGAATTTTGTAATAGACCCCGGTTGAAAATTGATTAATGAGAGAAGTCTACAAAAGACTATAACATTGGGCTTCTTGAGAGACAACCCATGTGAATCTATTATTTTTGTGTGTTTAATAAACAGTTGCAGGAACTCCAACGCTTAGGCATTGGAGGCTCAACAATCATGCATTGAGCCCCTGGGATCCCATCCTCTTGGGTGTCACCAATGCCCAGGCGTTGGAACCCCAACGCTCATGCGTTGAGGCTCGGGCAGGACAATATTAGCTTGTTTTTTGTTTCAGTTATTTTGTTTTATTTCTTTTTGATTAAAAGGCAGGTTGCAAAAGCTGGAACCAGGTTCTTGAGGAGCTGGTGATGAGGAAGACCCTATGAACACTTGATTTTGACCAGAGCACATGTTTTTGTTTTTAGTTTTTATTTTTCTTTTCATTTTTAGATTTGTTTAGATTTTGATTTTTAGAATTTGAGTCTTGCATGTATGATAGATTGAGTCGGTTATTTTTACTCCTGTTTATAATGCCATGTTTTCTTAACTCTCAAGTAGTTTCACCCTTGCTAGTGTTTTCGAAAAAATGATACATCTGTTTTTTTATGCTAGGTAGAGTTGCATACTGTTAGGGGTTGTGTATGGATCCTTGATTTCTAAGTACTAAATTGATCATGTTTTTGAGTTCTAAAAAGGGTACATTTACCCTATCTTTTCTGAGTGCTTAGAGTGAACTCTATATTACTTGTGCTTGTACTTATCTGCCTTGTGTTACATGTTGACTAGATTTGTTCATACTTTGTTACTTTGAGAGATATTTTAGAAATTTTTTAGAACTCAGAACTTGTTATAGATTTGTATCATTTTCCCTTAGTAGCCCCTGTTGAGCCTTGAGTCTATTTTTTTGGAGTCTACTTTTGGATATGTTTATAAGCTGTTGGGTGATTAAAAGTTGTTAAAATGTTAGAGCCATGTATGAATAGGTTTATCTCTTAAAAAAATATAAAAAAATGGAAAATGAAAAAATCAATGAAGTGGCGGGGTAAGAAAGTGTATGAGGGTAGTCAAATTCAATTCATTTGTCCCATAAATTCCACTGCCTTATTAAAAAAAATAAAAAATTAGAGAGAACTTATGTGTTGTAATTGTCTAAGCTCTCGTTCTGAAAAGGGAATCACCTAACATGAGACATGATTCTGAGTCTGGGCCATTAGAGTTGCCAAGAATTTCAATTCCATACCAGTTTCTGAACCCTTGGCCAAATTTCAACCCTTGATAGTCTCTCCAAGTTGCATTGTTGTACCTGTTTGGTTTTGATTTGAATGATAGGCAGATCTGTTTCATTGCACTTGGATATTCATGAGATATTTTTCTGTGAGCTTAATTGGTGAACTCATTTTTGCTTCTATGATCATTTTGTGCTCGGATTTCTTGGTGAAGTTTTCTCCCTTGACATGCATGTACTTGACAAGCTATGTTTTCTTGAAATTTGTATCTTATGCTTTGTTTTTCTAGCAGGGTGATTTTTTCTAAGCTTGAGGACAAGCTGTCGTTGGGTATAGTGGTGTGATGACTGTAAATTATATGATCTTTTTAGTGTCTTTTTGTTTTTTTTTATTTGATTTTATTTGAGTCTCATATAGCTTTTATATTATTTTGTTAGAGTTTTTTTTTTTTTTTTGCATTTGCATATAGTGTGAAGAAGGTCTCGTCCTTGGACTCGGCTGAGGTTTTGATGAAGACAAACACATCACAAAAAGAAGAAAGACTTCAGAAAAGGAAAGGAAGACTTCAAGAAGACTTCAAGAAAGAAAGGAACAAAATGAAGAAAGACTTCAAGAAGACTTCAGAAAAGGAAGGAAGACTTCAAGAAGACTTCAGAAAAGAAAGACTTCAAAGAACCAGGATCAGAACGTCAAGATCAAACATGAACCAGGCTCAGAACGTCAAGATCAAACATGAAGGTTCTTGTTTTAAGTAAGTCTTATCAATTTAGTGTGCTATGCTTTATTAAGGTTAAATTGCACTTGAAGGCTCATAAAAGATCAACTAATTGAGTACGATATGTTCTCACAAGTAAAACTTGGTAGGGACACTCAATTAGGGCTTAAGATGGTTAAAACTAAGTTTTGAACTATCTGTAATCGATTACAGCTTGTGTGTAATCGATTACCGGAAGGCAGTAATCGATTACCACCTTACTGTAAT
This sequence comes from Acmispon strigosus, assembly GCA_030819835.1. Classification (NCBI taxonomy): domain Eukaryota; kingdom Viridiplantae; phylum Streptophyta; class Magnoliopsida; order Fabales; family Fabaceae; genus Acmispon; species Acmispon strigosus. The sequence goes on along the minus strand of JAUAMA010000004.1, from coordinate 11,941,997 downwards.
CGATTACACAGTTTGAATTTTGAATTCAAACTACAACGGCTAGTGTAATCAATTACCAGGCTTCTGTAATCTATTACCAGGTCGACAGATGTGTCTTTTCATGAACCATTGTGTCTCAAAACGTTTGGGAAAGGTTGTGTTGGTTCATGGACGACCTCTAGTGCCTATATAAAGTCCATAGACACTCAGAAACATCATTGACTTGGTCCATAACTTTCATATTCATTAAAAGTCATCATTCTGAGTTTATGTTCTCTCATTTTCATAAGAACACACATGTTGTTCATCTTTTGAGAAACTCAGAATAAGAAAGCCTTCATTGTAATTGTCTGGAGCATACAAACTAAGATCAATCCGTCTTTTCTAAAGGATTGAATCAGCCATTGTAAAGGCATCTTCTTCTTCATCTCTTGAATCAGTTTGATTCATTCACCGTGGTGTTCGGTGGTTGTAAAAAGGTCCATCGTGGTGTTCGATGGTTGTGAAAAGGTTCTTTGAATCGGGTTTGATTCAAAGTCCATCGTAGGGCTCGGCGTCTGTGAAAAGGTCCTTTGAATCGGGTTTGATTCAAAGTCCACCGTAGGGTTCGATGATTGAGGAAAAGGTCCTTTGAATCGGGTTTGATTCAAAGTCTACCGTAGGTTTCGGTGAAGGGTTGTTGTTACTGAAAGTGGTGTACTTTCAGGGTGTGGACTGAAGGTGGTTTGCCTTCAAGGTCTGAAAGTGGTGTACTTTCAGGGACTGAAAGTGGTGTGCTTTCAGGGGCTGTTGAAAGTGGTGTACTTTCACAGGTGGTTGATAGAAATTCTTCAGGTACTTGGTGTAAGGACTTGTAAGAGATTTTTATCAATAGTGGAAAAATCCTCAAGGGGTTTTCTTGAGGAACTGGACGTAACCTTCGGTGGATAGAAGGTGAACCAGGATAAAATCTTGTGTGTGATTTCCTCTTCCCTTCATCTTTTACTTTCAAGCAATCCTTAATTCCGCTGCAATCACAACTATCGTTTTGTGATCATCATTATCTTGGAAGTAATAATTTCGATAAGGCGAAAATCGTGCAACTCTAATTCACCCCCCCTCTCAGGTTGCTATCTAGGCTAACATATAGATTAGCAACTTTTGTGTTTTTAGTCCTTTTAGTTATGTTTTATTTTAGTTTTAGTCCTTTTAGAGTTCTGGTCATTTTAGGTACATTTGTGGGGATCTTGATGCAATAAATGAAGAAATGGTGGCTGAATTTAAAGAAGAAGAAGAAGTATCAATTACCTTGGCTTGATTTAAATATGTGGGAATTTAAGAAATTAAAGAAGGAGATGAAGAATCAAGCAATGATCATGTGATAAAATAGAGAAATGATGGAGAGAATGGTTGTAACAACTGTTTCAAACCTTCCTTGAAGCCACCAAAATGCCTCATCAAAGCATTGATGAAAGGAATCAAGAGAAGAGGTCAAGAGAAAGAAAATGAGGAGTCTTGCGTGCTCCCAACGCCTGAGCGTTGGGAAGCCAACGTTCATGCGTTGGCATTCTGCCAAAACTCAAGAATTTAATGTTGTTCCAAGCACCCAAGCGTTGGAAACCAGCGCTTGAGCGTTGGCTTACTGTCAGTTTGGCTTACTGAGTTCTTTCCTTTGTAGCCTTGTTCTTGAAGCTTGTCAGAGGCCTTTGGAGCCCTTGTATCCAGGTTTATGTTATTTTCTTTACGTTTAATCTAACCATGCTTAGCTATGCTTTCTAGCATTTGGGTTTTTAGTGAATCCTTTCTCTAATTTATGCTTTAAGCTTTCATTTTGTCATATGAATTAAGTTATTTTTCTATGTATTTTCTCCCTATGATTATCATGCTTGAGTATACGCAAGTGATCATGCTTATTTCTTGCACAACGGTAGTTGGTACGATTTAAGGAAAATGGGATTAGATTAATCGGATAATTTGCCACTTAGGTATAAGGGTGGGAAGTTATTGTATTGGCCAGAACTAAGAACACTAATGCTTCATTTGGATTAACTAAACACTAAGGTATTAGGTTTGGTAATTGTTATTGAAAGTTCTATTTGATTAAGTGATTAACAAGTAGAATTCTAGATTAGAGCACCATAGAACGATTTTTGAATTCATATGAAAATCTGTTTGTGAGAAGTTTATTTTTGTTAGGTGAAACATGAAACCAAGTGCTATCTCTATCATAATTTTCTATTATCTTTCTTTATGTTATCAATTATCAAAAAATCTAAGAAATTATATTTTCTCTTTTTTGCTCTAACAATTAAGTTTAAAGTCCAAAATCAATTCCTATCCGTGTGGATAACGATATCTTTTATATTACTTCGATACAATCTGTGCACTTGTAGAATTTCTATCAATGGGATCTGGTGCGCCAAAAATATCCGCACTTCAACCCAATTGAGTAGTCAATTGCTGATAGGTAATCGTAGTGTCACTAATCATTGGATTAAAGACTGTACCAATTTGTTCACTTAACGTATTGACTAACTCATGGTTACTATCATCCATTTGTTGCCTAAGAACATTTAGTTTATTGTTGGTCGAGGCAAATGGGGATCCATCTAAATTAGGATGTGGAGGTCCCATATTTCTTGACCCAACTGCCCCTGTCACTCACGTTTGACTCGTTCCTGTCACACTGCGTCACGTTAGCTTGGACTTATGGTTGTAGGGTTTGAGAATTATCGTTTACAGACGAGTCACGGGTTGGACGAAAAACCCTGCCAGGTACGGGGGGGGGGGGGGTACGAGCTATTAGAGCTTAAGGGGGGTATTTACTCAGACTTTCTAGATTGATAGTGGGCTTGTAATTGAATTATTCAACATGTTTGATGTTGTGATCGTAATTGACTGCTTTTATTTGTGTTATGTAAGCCTGTATTTTGTATTGTCTAGATTATGTGGTTGTGTATAGACAAACTGAACTGAGCTGTGAATGATGTTATGTTTATGCTTAACAAAGCTTGGCATGATAAAATGAAAAGGAATGGTATGAGATATTGTGCTTATGATCTTTGGAAATGATGAGTATTATGTATTGGAACCACTGCCTGTTGAGATATGAAGAGGTGCATTTGTCATTGTCAATGAAGATATTACATGTTAAGAATAGCAGAGGAATGAAAATAATTGACTATATGATAGGCATTAGGTTACCTAAGTCGAGAAATCACTCAATGGGAAATGGATATTGATGATGATGTTTTACTAAGATTTTTCATATAAGAAATAAATTAATCTAAATAACGATCACTAGATTAACTGCATACGACAGATTTTAGCATGTCTGTGAGTCCATTTCTCATAGGTTCAGGATTCTGAGGATAGGGCTTGAGTTCAACCTTGTTTCTAAGATTCCCAACGTATGGTTGGTTGAATGTTAAATGCTTGAGAAATCCCCGTATTGGTTGTACATATATACCAGGCTATGGATATTATGGTATGCTGATATTAGAAACTGATGCAGAGGATATAAAGAGGAGATTACCTGTTTGTATGTTATATTGTTTGCCATAGTTCATATGCATTGTTATGGAGGAATAAGGAGTGTAGGAATGCACGAAAACTTCCGGTGTGTGATAGTCCGGCGTGCACCCGGTGTGGATGCTTGAGATACCTGAGGTGGCATTCCATATGTGGGATAACCTGGGGATGTAACAGTGGAGAGATTGAACAATAGGCCATTGATTTTGGGAACCCTTGTATTCCAGCTAGTGGAGTGGGTAGTTCAGGAAAGGCTACGTCATCCTGACTGAAAGCTAATATGGTAATCCATGCTCTGTAAGAGGGGTGGGTCAACGTACAGAACCCATGTTCCTGAGCCGCATTCTGAACTGTATGGATATGTATAATCCAATGGGCCTAGCATGCATGAAAATGTCGAGACAAGTGAATGAATCGTTCTTCTACGAAGAATGATGATGTATCACATAGTAATAACGCGGAAATTAAAACCTCTCAGAAAACAACTCAATTTTCTAAAGCCAAATGTCTCTCAATATTATTTAATCAATAATATTCGTATAAAGATTAATTAATACGCGGAAGAAGAAATGAAGGAATATTATTACAAAAATAAACGCTCAACAAACGAGCCCAAAAATAAACAGCGGAAGTTCTAACAAGCAATAATCATCCTCTTCAGATTCTTCCACGCTTCCACTGCGCACTCTAATTCCATGATGCTCTTCAGGAGATAAAAATCATCGCCCTGTTTGACTTTGGCATTAAGCGCCCAAACATAAACACAAAGGGTTAACTCTTAAAACAAACAACAAATACCAATTGATAGCGGAATCGCAAGTGTACGATTTACTATCGCGTAGTAAAAAGATCGAACCCAAGGGAAAGGTGTTCTTATTAATATAGGATTTAGTACTTGTGCAGAAATTTAAAGATGAAAATATGTTGTTGTTTTTAGAACAAGAAATAAACAAAATAAAATGATAAGAGAAAGAGATGATGAAGAATCTTAAGCACTTGTGTTGATTTATATAATTTATAAAATATGCTAGCAACTACTACTTTATTTCTGAATTTTAGTACCAAGTCATGATGCTATAGCCTAATGTTTCTACAAGTTAATACCTTAAGCATTGTAGAACTTTCTTCTCAATTACTAAATTCAATACCTTGCAATCTAGAAAAAACCAAAAAGAAGATGAAGACAGAATTTTTAGGCCAACATAAAGCTAAGTCTATCCTAATACCTTAGTGATATGTCATATAGCTTCTTTTATTTCCTAAATCCCTTACTACTTACCAATTTCCATTGTTATAAGCAATAAGTAAAAACTCTTGTGTGCACCAAGATAACATTAAGAACAAGGTAAATAAAACATGAACTATAGCAATAAAATTCAGAAGAGTAGAAGAAAACTAAGACATAGATTATAAACTAAAACAACCCAAGATACTTAAGAAAGAAGTTAGCCAAGCATGGCTAAAGGAGTCATTGAATTACCCTGGATAGGAGCTCAAATATGGCTTCCCACAAGTCCTAGGAACAATGCTCAAGAGGGAGAAAGAGAGAATACTTGTTGTATTCTATGAAGGTGGGTTTTACAAGTGAAGAAAAGGGTCATATTTATAGTAAAAATCCAGCCTCCAACGCTTCAGCGCTAGAATTCCCAACGCTTGGGCACTGGAAGCATTAAAAATCCACTACCAGACCGAGGGCCAGCGCTTGAGCGCTGGCTTCCCAGCGCTGCAGCGCTAGGCACTGCTTCTTCAACTTCAAGTTTTTCCTTCCTTCTTCATGGTAGTGGGTTTTGAATGCCATAAAAAGCCACTACTCAGCCCTTAATCAATTCTGAAACCTTCCTCCCACTACCATCAATCCTTCAACATAAATTCCCATGTGCTAATTTGAAGAGAGTTGCTTCATATTCTTCTTTTCCACTTTTGGTCCTCTCTTGGTTAGCACTCCAATTCAAGCCCTTTAATTCTCTCAATCTTCACTTTAAGCCCTCCACTCTTGAACTTTCACATTTGGACCTTGATTTCCTGAAACTTTACAAATCGGTCCCTGGACAAAAATGATAACTAAACCAGCTTTTTCTAAAAATATAAAATAGCTAGAAAAATTCCTAAAAATATAAAATAAAACTAGAAAAACAAATAAAATCTAATCTACATGCAAAATGCAAAATAAATATAAAATCTACATAAAAAGACTAAAAATCCTATATTTGACTCAAAAATAATAAAATAAAAAGACAAAGAACACCCTAAAAATATCATATAAAATCCACTCATCACACCACTATACCCAACGACAGCTTGTCCTCAAGCGACAAAACTTAAAGAGAAACTCGTCCCTGAGTTTTGAGAAAGTTTATCTGATTAAAACTTGAAGCACAGAAACCTTTCAAAGAAAGCTTAGTAGATAAGGAAGACATGCACATTTTAAAGACAAAGAATCAAGAAAGTCAGGCTTGGCTTTTAACATGTTTGAGTTCATCAATTAAGCTCACAAAATGATATTCTCCTTGAAAAACAAGAAAGCTCAATGATCCTGCCTATAATTCAAATCAAAATTGAAATAAAGCAACCAAGTGATTTTGAAGAGATTTTTAAGGTTGTAACTTGGCCAAAGGGTTGAACATTTCAAGGTGTGGATTTCATGAAATTGGGAACTCTAATGGCTAACTCAGAAACTTGTTGTTAAGTGATTTTTCTTTACTTAAGAGCTTCAACAATTCACACAAGGGTCCTCTCAATTTTTTTCTTTTTCTCTTCTCTTTTTTTTTTTTTTTTTTTTTTGGAACAAAGTAGTGGAATGTATGGGATGAATGACTTGAATTTTACTCCCCTCATACTCTTTCTCACCCCACTACCTCATTACTTTTTCTAAGGCACATACCTCATTTTTTCCAATTTTTTTCCTTCATTTTTTTTAGAGAGAAACCCACAAACATAGCTCTAACAAATTCAGCACATGAATCACAATAACAACTATAAGAATTATCACACAAAGTAGGCTCCAAAGAATGACTCTTTTAAGGCTCAAAAGGGGCTACTAGTGGATATCAATTTTCAAGCAAAAATCTGAGTTTTCTAAAATGCCTATAATCTCTTCTCAACTCACAAAGTGTACAAAACTCCAATCAACATGCAACACAAGGCAGAAAAATTTTACAATCATGCATTCAGAGACCTCAGCTCTCAGAAAAAGATAGGGTAAGTGGTACCCTTTTAGAACTCAGAAAAACTTCTGCCAACAATCAAGATATCAAAATCCTTTCTACAGCACGCAATCCTAACTGCTTAAAAACATAGAACTTTTCCAAAAACAGTTCAATCAGATAAAGCATTTCACAAAGCTATAGCAATATTCAGAATGGATAAAATATTCAAGACTCATGCAAAAAGAAAACAGAAAAACTAAACTAAAAATAAAGCTAAAAACTATAAATAGAAAAACTAAAAAGCTAAGAAGCTGGCACAGTTTACAAATTTTCCACAAAAGTCCAAGGGGACCTCAATGCAAAAATCAAATTGAACACTTAAGTTCAAGAGGGTTCTTCCTCCTTCTGGTACCTATCCTGTAACAATGAACAAACAAAAGTCTCACAAGTAGAAACTTGCTTGACTTGTTAGTCCCAAAAACAGCACACTTAAGATCATGGGTTGAAAAATTGTGTCCACCTAAAAACAAGAATTCTTGAGTTCCCAAAAATTAAAACCAGTGTAGAAACAAAGGAAAACTCAAAGAATCTAAAACCTTTCAGAAAATGGTGAACACAAAATTTTAAAAACTAAAAACAGCAAACAAAAAACAAAACAGCAACACTGCCCGAGCTCCAGCGCTTGAGCGTTGGAGATACCAACGCTGGGGCGCTGGTTTAAAACAGAAACTGGGAAATCAGAGGTGCAAAGCAGGGGCCTAACGCTTGAGCATTGGCCTCCAGCGCTGAAGCGCTGGCCTCTCCTGCAGCAAAAACATAGAGTTTTTTTTCTTTTTATTTATTTACAAGAGTGTTACAAAAAATTAAAAACAGAAAAATAAACTATCCTAAGTTGGGTTGTCTCCCAACCAGCTCATTGTTAAGGTCCGAGATAGACCCTTCCCTTTAATCAATTAGGGGTATCAAATACAGCAAAAACATCATGTCTTTCAACATCTCCCCCCAAGTATGGTTTCAATCTTTGTCCATTGACAGTGAATAAATTATTTGTAACATCATTTTCCAACTCAACTGCACCATGGGGGAAGACTTTGGTGATCCTAAATGGTCCTGACCACTTTGACTTCAACTTTCCAGGAAACAATCTTAGTCTTGAGTTATATAATAACACAAGCTGTCCTGGGCTAAACTCTTTTGGCACAATTTTCTTATCATGCCATTTTTTGGTCTTCTCCTTGTAGATCCTAGCATTGTGATATGCTTGGAGTCTGAATTCATCCAGCTCATGTACCTGTACCTGTCTTTTATCCCCAGCTTCTTTGGGATCCATATTCAATTGTTTCAAAGCCCAAAAGGCTTTATGCTCAAGTTCCACAGGTAAATGACAAGCCTTACCATAAACCAACTGGTAAGGAGAGGTTCCAATAGGAGTTTTAAACGCAGTTCGGTAAGCCCACAAGGTGTCATCTAATTTTTTTGACCAATCCTTCCTTGAGGCACCAACTACTTTTTCCAAAATCCTTTTTAACTCCCTATTAGAAACCTCTACTTGTCCACTAGTTTGGGGGTGATAGGGGGTAGCAACTTTATGATGAACACCATATTTTTTCAAAAGAGTTTCAAAAGCTTTATTACAAAAGTGCTTACCTCCATCACTGATAATTGCTCTTGGCACCCCAAATCTAGTAAAGATCTTTTTCTTCAGGAAATTAAGAACCACTTTGCCATCATTTGTGGGAAGGGCTGATGCTTCAACCCACTTAGAAACATAGTCAACAGCAACTAAAATATATTGGTAACCAAAAGAAGGTGGAAAAGATCCAACATCAAAAAGCTCAACTTCCAAAATCATATTTTGGGGCATCTCATTCCTTCTTGAGATATTACCTGTTCGTTGACAGCGATCACACCTTACCACAAATGCTCTACTATCCTTGAAGATAGTAGGCCAATAAAAACCACTTTGGAGGACTTTAGCCGCAGTCCTCTCACTTGAAAAATGGCCTCCATATTCGGAGCCATGGCAATGCCATAAAATAGCCTCAAACTCTTTTTCTGGAATACACCTTCTAATGATCCCATCAGAACATTCTCTAAACAAATAAGGCTCATCCCAGAAAAAGAATTTGGCATCATACAAAAATCTTTTCTTTTGTTACCAAGTTAAATTAGGAGGCAACACACCAGCAGCTTTAAAATTGGCTAAATGTACATACCATGGAGCTATTTCTTGGATAGCTAAAAGCCTCTCATCTGGGAACTCCTCTTGAATAGGAATTGGATTGGAGTTCCCCTCTTCAAGTCTTGACAAATGGTCTGCTACACCATTGTCCTTCCCTTTCCTGTCCACAATTTCAAGATCAAACTCTTGCAAGAGTAAGACCCACCTGATCAGCCTGGGTTTAGCTTCCTGCTTAGCAAACAAATACTTCAATGCAGCATGGTCAGTATGCACAATTACTTTAGTACCCAAAACGTAAGGTCTGAATTTGTCTAAAGCATAGACTACGCTCAACAACTCCTTTTCAGTTGTAGCATAATTTTTTTGAGCTTCATTCAGAACCTTACTAGCATAGTAAATCACATGCAAAACTTTTCCATTTTTTTGACAAAGAACAGCCCCTATTGCATTATCACTAGCATCACACATAACTTCAAAAGGCAAATCCCATTGGGGAGCAACAATGATAGGGGCTGAAACAAGTTTTTCCTTTAACAATTTAAAAGCAGCCAAACACTCATCATTAAAGATAAAAGGAGCCTCTTTTTCAAGGAGGTTTGTCATAGGTTTAGCAATTTTAGAAAAATCTTTTATAAATCGCCTATAAAAACCTGGATGACCAAGAAAGCTTCTTATACCTTTAATATTAGTGGGAGGAGGTAGATTTTCAATAATCTCTGTTTTAGCTTTATCTACCTCAATCCCTTTTTCAGAAATCTTGTGCCCAAGCACAATGCCATCTTTTACCATAAAATGACATTTTTCCCAATTAAGTACCAAATTCTTTTCTTGGCACCTAACTAGAATCCTTTCCAAATTGTCCAAACACTTGTCAAAGCTGGGGCCATACACAGAAAAATCATCCATGAACACTTCCATACATTCACCAATTAAATCATAAAAAATAGCAAACATACATCTTTGGAAGGTTCCTGGAGCATTACACAAGCCAAAAGGCATTCTTTTATAAGCAAACACCCCGAAGGGGCAAGTAAAAGCAGTTTTTTCTTGATCCTTAGGATCAACAACAATCTGATTGTATCCTGAATATCCATCCAAGAAACAATAAAACTCATGGCCGGCAACCTGTCAAGCATTTGATCAATAAAGGGAAGGGGGAAATGATCTTTCCGGGTGGCAGAATTTAGCCTCCGGTAATCTATACAAACCCTCCATCCAGTTACCTTCCTGGTGGGGATCAATTCATTATTTTCATTAGGAACCACTGTAATTCCCCCTTTCTTGGGAACTACCTGAACGGGACTAACCCATTCACTATCAGAAATGGGATAGATGATTCCTGCATCAAGCAACTTAATCACTTCTTTCCTTACCACCTCTTTCATGGTAGGATTAAGTCTTCTTTGGGGTTGAACTACAGGTTTAACTTGTTCTTCTAAACAAATTTTATGCATACAAACAGTGGGGCTTATGCCCTTAATGTCCTCAATAGTCCAACCCAAAGCAGATTTATGAGCTCTAAGAATTCTTACCAGTTTTCCTTCTTCAAGAGGAGAGAGGGAACTACTCACAATGACTAGTTTACCTTCTTCAAGAAAAACATACTTAAGGGTAGAAGGTAGGGGCTTCAGTTCCTTCTTTTCCTCTTGAAGTTCTTCTTCCCTTCTCAGTTCCTCTACCCAATTTTTCCTTGAAGGGAAAACATGAGCAGCTTCAAGAAACCTTGCCATCTCAATGACCTGTTCGTCATCACTTTCAATATCTTCGAATTCCAATCCCTCAGAGATTAAAGTCTCTAAAGGATCTTCTTTCAACATGGCAGCAAATGGTTAGGCAGAAATATATTTTTTTTTAATTTTTTTTTTATATATACAAGAAGTACTAAACAAAATAAAAATAAGAACTTGAAAAGAACCTTCCCCCGGCAACGGCGCCAAAAACTTGATAGCGGAATCGCAAGTGTACGATTTACTATCGCGTAGTAAAAAGATCGAACCCAAGGGAAAGGTGTTCTTATTAATATAGGATTTAGTACTTGTGCAGAAATTTAAAGATGAAAATATGTTGTTGTTTTTAGAACAAGAAATAAACAAAATAAAATGATAAGAGAAAGAGATGATGATGAATCTTAAGCACTTGGGTTGATTTATATAATTTATAAAATATGCTAGCAACTACTACTTTATTTCTGAATTTTAGTACCAAGTCATGATGCTATAGCCTAATGTTTCTACAAGTTAATACCTTAAGCATTGTAGAGCTTTCTTCTCAATTACTAAATTCAATACCTTGTAATCTAGAAAAAACCAAGAAGAAGATGAAGACAGAATTTTTAGGCCAACATAAAGCTAAGTCTATCCTAATACCTTAGTGATATGTCATATAGCTTCTTTTATTTCCTAAATCCCTTACTACTTACCAATTTCCATTGTTATAAGCAATAAGTAAAAACTCTTGTGTGCACCAAGATAACATTAAGAACAAGGTAAATAAAACATGAACTATAGCAATAAAATTCAGAAGAGTAGAAGAAAACTAAGACATAGATTATAAACTAAAACAACCCAAGATACTTAAGAAAGAAGTTAGCCAAGCATGGCCAAAGGAGTCATTGAATTACCCTGGATAGGAGCTCAAATACGGCTTCCCACATGTCCTAGGAACAATGCTCAAGAGGGAGAAAGAGAGAATACTTGTTGTATTTTATGAAGGTGTGTTTTACAAGTGAAGAAAATGGTCATATTTATAGTAAAAATCCAGCCTCCAACGCTTCAGCGCTAGAATTCCCAACGCTTGGGCGCTGGAAGCATTAAAAATCCACTGCCAGACCGAGGGCCAGCGCTTGAGCGCGGGCTTCCCAGCGCTGCAGCGCTAGGCACTGCTTCTTCAATTTCAAGTTTTTCCTTCCTTCTTCATGGTAGTGGGTTTTGAATGCCATAAAAAGCCACTACTCAGCCCTTAATCAATTCTGAAACCTTCCTCCCACTACCATCAATCCTTCAACATAAATTCCCATGTGCTAATTTGAAGAGAGTTGCTTCATATTCTTCTTTTCCACTTTTGGTCCTCTCTTGGTTAGCACTCCAATTCAAGCCCTTTAATTCTCTCAATCTTCACTTTAAGCCCTCCACTCTTGAACTTTCACATTTGGACCTTGATTTCCTGAAACTTTACAAGTCGGTCCCTGGACAAAAATGATAACTAAACCAGCTTTTTCTAAAAATATAAAATAGCTAGAAAAATTCCTAAAAATATAAAATAAAACTAGAAAAACAAATAAAATCTAATCTACATGCAAAATGCAAAATAAATATAAAATCTACATAAAAAGACTAAAAATCCTATATGCGACTCAAAAATAATAAAATAAAAAGACTAAGAACACCCTAGAAATATCATATAAAATCCACTCATCACCAATCAACATGCAAAACATAAATAACAGTAACAATACTTTCAACATACAGCAACAACAACTTAACGGCATTATCCAACAACACAACAGTAATAACTCAATTCAATTTCCTCAAATTCTATATGCAAGACTCTTGGCCAAAACTTCTCCCAAAACTGGCGAGAATGGTTGCAGGGGACAAATTACCCTCTCACCGAACTCAAGATAGATCGCATGGGACAAATTACCATCTCATCTACCTTAGGCATGATCACATGGGGTAAATTACCATCTCATCATCCTTCCAAAACTCATCCACTAGGCATGATGATATGGGAAAATTCCCCACCTCATCATCCTTTCAAATGCACATGTCATAACCCATAACAGCTGACACACGAACCAACAATTCATAGTACAACGTAAATTGTCCATTTTCCAAAATCGAGTTCACAACGTCATCAACAACATATCATAATCATCAATTCTCAAATCCAAGCATGTATCACAAATACAAACAATTTCATCATAAACAAACAGAATAGTCTCCAACACAAAATCATAGGTAAAACACCACTAACTCGATCTAGAACTGAGTTACCCTTACCTCCTCTTCCTTTGCATGAACTTGTCCTCCGACCTTATTAAGAAAATTTATCAAGAAGGTATATGGCACGAACCTAGACTTCCAAGAATTCAAGTAACCTTGAGTTTGGTGGAAAACAAAGGTAGAAATAAGACTAGTTACACCCTAGGATGAACGAGAGGTTAATCACCAAAACTCAGAATTTAGAATGGATCGATCACTTACCGATAAAGCTAACCTCAAGGGTTCTTGAGAGGATTATGGAAAGAGGTAGAACACCAAAAGAATATACGAGAGTCATCTCCAAGCAGCACCAAAATCTAGCAACACTCCAAAGGATTCAACTCTAGAGTTCTAGGTTTCTCTAAAAAAATTGTTTGAAGGAAGAACAAGGAAACAACCACTATGCTTCAAGGAAAAATAGTTGCAAGGGGAAGAAAAGGGAGCACGACCTAAGCCTCCTTCTAATTCATAATTCACCTTCTTTATTGCTCATTTACTCATAGACCAAGCCATAAACTCACTTTACACCCACTTATAAGCTATTTGTAACTCCCGACAAGCATTAAACTCTCTTAACACAACTTATTACCATTCAAATTCAGCTTATAACTCCTTTAATCCTCATTAAACTCATTAAACTCTTGTCTACATTTTCAAATTCGAAATTCAGCCACAACCACTACGAAATATGCATAAAATAAAAACCCACCTCACTAGGATTCGAATACAAGACTTGCCAATCAAATGCTTAAGCCTCAACCACTAAGCCACAAATCCTCTTGTTAAAACTCTAACAAAACTACTCTTATAATCCTCAAAGACAAACCATCATGTCCCCAATAGAAAAATGAATTCGAAACATCATTAAAAGCTCCTAATTAGTGAATTCCAATTCAGTTTTGACTAGTCCAAGGACTAAAACACAATTTATCCAAACTTAAAGGACCAAAACATAATTATAAAATATCCAAGGACCAAAGTATAAATACTCAAAACTTGATGGTCTTACAGATGACATAGAGAAAGGGTGGCATGCATTGCATCACATATGTTATGTGTGTTTGATAAATTATTTATTTGCAATGCTTAACTTGATATCTGTCTAGTTTCTATATGGTTGTTTATGCTTTATATGCTTTCTGACTCACCCTTGCAGCTTTATTTTTACAGAAGAGGTTTTAAGCCCTCGGGATGGGTCAGCCTCCCGTTGAGACAATCATCGCGGATTTATGCAGTGCTTGTGAGGTGGTATGTGGACCTAGCCATAGGCTATTGCCGCTACGAGGGCATGTCCATATTCTGGTATGGGTAGCTAGGTGCTGCTTGGCCTGGTTACCTAATAGATATGCCTAGATCCTTCTCTTTTGATATACCTTGTCGATATTTAGCACTTGTATATTACGTAGATGTTGATGTACCACAAGCTCTAGCTCCATCATTTGAGATCCCTCAACTGGCACCAGTTGTACAGTTTCCACCAGATTCTGTCCCTGAGGTCCCCTGATGTTGATCCATCACCTGAGCAGAATGGTCCCCGCAGGAGAGTCACTGCTAGGAAGAGGGTTCCTAATCCAAGGAAGACAAGACGAGATGCCCGTGTTTACCATCCCCTATTCCGTAGAGTTGGCCCTTCTAGAGGATTGCGAGAGTCTATAGGTGATAATGTGGACTATAATAGTGATGAGGGAGCACATGGATCTCAAGGGGATTTTGAGGATGGTGATGTGGTTTCCTGACTTACTGTAATCGTTGGCTCTATTTAATTATGAGTTTTCATACTCTGGTTACTTTTTATGGATGATTGTATAAGGATTAATGTTTCTATTTACTATGAAAGGTGCTCGAGAATGAGCTTGGCTAAGTCCCGTAGCTTTTATGTATTTATATGCTATGTGTATCATGTGTTTTCCTATGTCTCTGACTGTAACACCCCAATTTTAAGTTGAGGGTCACATAGTAATAAGCATAAATAATACTTCGTAACCTCTCAAAACTCTCAAATTTTCAAAACAGGACGTCTCTCAAAATAATTACAATAATACTTAACCCATAATAGATTAATTAAACATCAAAGATATTTGAGAGGTATAAAAAAATAATATTAATTTTGCACCTCAAGGGCTAACATTTCAAAACAGCGGTTCTTCAAACTTTCTTGTATCAACTTATCCTTACTTCAAGTTAATCCTTTATGTACATTATCAACCTGATTGTCTATGGCGTTAAGCGCCCAAACAACACACAATAAACAGAAAGGGTTAACTCTAAACACAGGAAATAATTAATATCAATTGTGATTAGACAAACAAAGAAAATAAATAGTAAATAGTAGCAAAAATTAAAGCAACAACGACAAGAATATATTCACAAATTCTCATATTAAAACATCACCTAACCATGCTTGTTAGTCCCTCAACCAAACACCCTCAGTCTCGGGGCAGTTTCACTTGAGATTTAACCCATCCTATCACCCAAAAGTCTAAGGGCATATACCACTGGGATTAAACTCATCTCATCACCCTGGTGGTTTCACTTTAGATTAAACCCATCCTTTCACCCGCAAGCCTCAGGGCAGATTCCTCTGGGATTAAACTCGTCTTCGCACATGGGACAAAGTATGTTAACTCACTTGAGATTTAACCCATCCTATCACCCGCAAGTCTCAGGGTAGATTCCAAAGGGATTAAACTCATCTCATCGTTTACAAATATAGTCAATTCCTCAAAGGGTTCATCAACATCAAGCGTCTCAAAATAACTAAGTTTATTTCATCAAACCTCAACAACATTTAAACCACATAGAACATATTACAGCATCTAAAACAAGTTCAGAATGAGTCTCGAGACAACACAACCAGAATTCACAAAAAAACAGAATCTCAAGCATCATAAATCGATAAGAATAATTCCTACAATGAGTTACCTTTACTTTCGAATGGGTTACGTTCACTTGTTCTCTGACCTAGCAAGACAAAACACATGTATGTACAACAATCAACAACCATTGGAAGGCTGGAAAACCAACTCAAAAGGATTTTAAAACCAAATAAAGCAAAACAACAAATTTGCTGCCACAGGCCTAGCGCCCAAGCATTAGGTTCCAACGCTCCAGCGTTGGCTCTCTGTCTGGCAACACGAACTGGGTAGAACTGTAACGCGCAGGCATTGGGAGTTCAACACTCATGCGTTGGCTCCCTGCCAGAAAGCCCAAAAACAGTGTTTTTCATGAAGAAATTCATTTTAAACTCTACTTTTCAAAACCAAAGCTTTTCCATGATCAAAAATCATCATAGAATCGATTAAAGACAATTTCTACTAAAAAACGCAAAGGATTTCCAAAACACCAAATCATATGAATAAGGAGGAAACAAGGGTTTCAATGAAGAACAAGGGAAAGGAACCAATCTTGCTTTGCTTGTATGATCAAGAGGGAATTAACCTCAGTCCTAGACCTCCAATAGAGCATAGAAACTCGAGTATGATGAGGAGGATGTGCTGGAAACAAAACCAATAAAACCCTAGAAAAGAGAAAGGAATTGAACACAAGAGAATTCAAAACTGAAAGAGTTTGATCCACCTACCAATGAACCAAACTCCAAGCTCTCTTGGAGAGAATAAGAGAACAAAGCTTAAACACCAATGAAGGAAGAAGAGAGGCGACACAGCAGCAGCTCTTGCTTAGGGCTTTCAGTACTTAACTTTTAGGGTAAACAATTGGAATGGAGGAAAGACAATGAGGAAACCACCAAGATAAAATGATCTGAAAACTCTTGCACTAAGGAAGAGAGAGGGAATCTAGAACAAGAAGTTCAGCCTCCTGATTGCTTCAGGGCCATAATTTATGGCGATGCCCCAAATCCATGATCTGTATGTTAGGGTGGCAGGCCTTGGTTCCTTTGAGTCATACCTAATGCTAGCATTGAATTCTCTCACGAAGGTCTGGCAACCATCAGAAATGGAGTTGCACAACATTGCCCATCTTCTCTGCTCTACAGTCTCTCCTATGCCAAAGGGGTCTCCAGCAGCAATGCTCAGTGGTCTCTTCCTTATCAGCTCCTTCTACAAGACCACATTGATGACTGGATTTTATATGATGTTTTTAAGGTCTTTTTAGTCTTTTTAAGTTATTATTTTTTAGTCTCATATAGGATTTTTATTCTTTTTATGTAGATTTTATATTTATATTTCATTTTGCATATAGATTAGCTTTTATTTGTTTTTTAAACTTTATTTTATATTTTTAGGAATTTTTATAGTTATTTTAATATTTTTAGGAAAGCTGGTAAAATTATCATTTTTGTCCACGGACCGATATTTAAGTTTCAGGAAAGGAAGGACTAAAGTCTAAAAGTTCAAGAGCGGAGGATGAAAAGTGAAGTTTCAAGAAGGCAAAGGGCCAAAATTGAAGTGCTAACAAAGAGAGGACTTAAAGTGGAAATCAAGAATATGAAGCAACACTCTTTGATTTAAGCACATGGAAAATAAGGTTGAAGGATTGATGGTAGTGGAGAGGAGGTTTCAGAACTCAATAGAGGCTGAGTGGAGGCCATTGAAGACATTAAAAATCGACTACCATGAAGGAGAGGAAAGCTTGAAGATGATCCAGCTGTCGAGCCAACGCTCCATCATTGGAACCCCCAACGCTCCAGCGTTGGGACTCTAACTATGATGTGAGTAGGATTTTCATCCCAGCGCTCAAGCGTTGGAAGCTAGCGCTCCAGCGCTGGGCTTATATCTGCAACGTGGGATTTTAATGCACCCAACGCCCAAGCATTGGGGATCCCAGCGCTCAAGCGCTAGAGGGCATATTTTTACTATAAATAGGGGTCTTTTCTTCACTTGTAAGACACACCTATCTAGAATACAACAAGTATTATTTCTTTCCTCCTTAAGAGCATTGTTTCTAGGAATTGTTGGAAACCATACTTGAGCTCCTATCCAGGGTAATTCGATGCCTCTTTTAGCCATTCTTGGCTAATTCTTTTAAGTATCTTGGGTTGTTTTAGTTTATATTTTATGTCTTAGTTTTCTTCTACATTTCTGAATAATATTTCCAATTCATGTTTTATTTCCTTGTTCTTAATGTTATCTTGATGATCACAAGTGTTATTGCTTATTGCTTATAACAATGGAAATTGGTAAGTAGTAAGGGAAATAGGATTTAAAAGAAACTATATGATGTATCACTAAGGAATTATGATAAACTTAGCTTTATGTTGGCTTGAATTCTCTATTCATCTTCTTCTTGGTTTTTTCTAAATTGCAAGGAATTGAATTTAGTAATTAGGAAGAAAGTTCTACATTTGTAAGGAATTAACTTGTAGAAATACTAGGCTATAGCATCATGAACTTGGTTTTAAAATTCAGAAATTAAGTAGGAGTTTGCTAGCATATTTTATAAGCTATGTAATTCAACCCAAGTTCTTAAATCTCATCATCATCTTTCTTCTCTTTTATTCTATGCTATTTTATTTTCTAGTTTTAAAAACCAAACAACAACATATATCTTTTTATTTTCTGCACAAGGCTCTAAATAATTTAATAGAAAGACACCTATCCCTTGGGTACGATATCATTTATACTACGCGATAACCATCCGTGCACTTGCGGATGTGGCTATCAAGTTTTTGGCGTCGTTGCCGGGGATAGGTTCTTTTTAAGTTCTTTTTATTAAATTGTTTAGTGCTGTTTTTTTTTATAAAAGAAAAAAAGAATAAAAAAAAATCATCTGTGTGATGAACTGGTGCTACTAATTTTGTTTGCTGAGTATTTTCAGGTATAGCAATGGCTGAAACATTCATACAAAGGGAGGCTAAAATCCGGGCAAACCTTCAAAAGGAATATGAGAAGAAGAAGCAGGATGTCTTCACTCTAATTGACGAGTTTTACTCTGAATTAGATTGCAAGCTCAAAACTGGATTTTTGCCAAGTCCTGAGCAAGAATGTAAGGCCAGAGAGATTATTCAAGGAAGAATACAAAGAATTATAAGGAGGCAGCCTAGGGATGAACAACAACCACATGTTCATGGAAGTGAACCCGTGGTTCAAAGAGAGGAGGTAAAAGAAACCTCCATTGTAGAATTTGTCTTTGAAGACAAATTGGAAATGGAGGAAGAAGAACCTCAAGGAACCTATGTTATAGGTTCAGAAGAGCAGGGCAACGAACAAGGAAGGGAAAATTTATTTATCCCTTCCATTTTTAACTTGAATATTGTTGCCTTGTTAGCTGAAAATTCATTGGGCACCATGTTGTTTTTGTGCCAAAATTTGCATGATTTGCGGGGTCTAATGAATTTTGTAATAGACCACTGTTGAAAAGTGATTGTTGAAGAAGTCTATCAAAGACTATAAAATTGAGCTGGTTGGGAGACAACCCAACTTAGGACTAGTTTAAAATTTATGTCATTTAATTTTCTGCACTATCTTTGTAAATAAATAAAAGAAAAAATTTCTATGTTTTGCTGCAGGAGGGGCCAACACTCAGGCGCTGGAGGCCAACGCTCAAGCGTTGAGCCCCTGCTAGTTTCCCCTGGTTCCAATTATACCCAAAGCTCCAGCGCTGGGGGGCCAGCGCTCAAGCGCTAGGCCCCTGGAATCTTCAAGTTTTTATTTTTAATTTCCAACACCCAAGCGTTGGAATCCCAGCGCTCAGGCGTTGGGACCTCTGATTTCCCAGTTTTTGTTTTTATTCTAGCGCCCAAGCGTTGGCAACCCCAACGCTCAAGCGCTGGACCTCGGGTAGATTTTCTGTTTATATTTTCTGTTTTCTTTGTTTATAAATAATTTTGTGTCCACCAGTTCTTGAAAAGTTTTTGATTCTTTGAGTTTTCCCTTGCTTCTATAATGGTTTTGATCTTTGGGAACTCAAGAATTCTTGTTTTTAGGTGGACACAATTTTGAACCCTTATTCTTAAGTATGCTGTTTGGGAACTAACAAGTCAAGCAAGCTTTTGCTTGTAAGACTTTGTTTGTTTAATTTTGCAGGAAAGGCACCAGAAGGAGAAAGAACCCTCTTGAACTTGAGTGTTCAAAGTTTAAATTACAAGGAGGTTTCCTGGACAATTTGTAAAAAAAAAAAAAAAAAAAAAAAGAAAAAAAACCAGTTTTTAGTTTTTCTGTTTGATAGTTTTAGTTTTATTTTTGCTTTTAGTGTTTTTAAACTGCATGGTTGAGTGTCTTTATCCAGTCTGAATGCTTCTATTGCTTTGTGAATGCTTTATCTGATAGAACTGTTTTTTGAAAGGTTCTATGTTTTGATGCGGTTAGGATTGCATGCTGTTAGAAATGGTTTGGACATCTTGATTGTTTGGTTGTTGGAAAAAAAATTATGAGTTCTAGAAAGGGTACCATTTACCCTATGTTTTTTCTGAGAGCTGAGGACTCTCAATGCATGATTGTAAGATTTTTCTGCCTTGTGTTGCATGTTGATTGGGATTTTGTATACTTTGTAAGTTGAGAAGAGATTATAGGCATTTTTGATAACTCAGAGTTTTGGTTTGAAAAGCAAAAATCCACTAGTAGCCCTTTTTGAGCCTTAAAAGAGTCATTCTTTGGAGCCTACTTTGTGTGATATTTTAAGTTGTTAGTGTGATTCATAAGCTGAAATTGCTAGAGCTATGTATGTTGGGTTTCTCTCTAAAAAAGAAGAAAAAGAAAAAAATGAAAGGTATGTTCCTTGTGAAAAAAGAAAAGAAAAAAATAATGAAGTGGTGGGGTGAGAAAAAGTATGAGGGGAGTAAAATTCAATTCATTCATCCCATACATTCCACTACTTTGTTGAAAAAAAGAAAGAAAAAATTGAGAGAACCTATGTGTTAGTACAGATAGCAACCTGAGAGGGGGGGGTGAATCAGTGTTGCCCCAATTTTCGCCTTATTGAAATTGTTACTCTCAAGTTTACGATGATCATGAAATGATCGTTATGATTGCAGCGGAATTGAGCGATACTTGAAAGTAAATATGAAGGATAAAGGAAATCACACACAAGAGTTTATCCTGGTTGACCTTCAATCCACCGAAGGCTACGTCCAGTCCCTCAAGAAAACCCCTTGAGGATTTTTCCACTATTGATAAATCTCTTACAAGTTCCTAACGCAAGGACCCCAAGAACTTCTACCAATATCCTGTGAAAGCAAACCACTTTCAACAGCCCCTGAAAGCAAACCGCTTTCAGTTCCTGAAGGCAAACCACCCTCAGACCTTGAAGGCTAAACCACCTTCAATTTCAACCCTGAAAGTATACCACTTTCAGTGACAACAACCTTTCACCGAATACCACGGTGAAAACTCAATCTTACAGAAAGAGATTAAGAAGATGTTACAATTGGCTGTATCAATCCTTTAACATACAATTGGATTCATCATGAGAAGTTATGCTCTAAGGCTTTTAAGCATAATACAATTCTGAGTTCTTCAAGATATGAACAACTAAAGTGTTCTTATTGACATGAAGATCATGAACTCAGAATTTAGGCTCAAAAAGGTTTAAGTTCTAAAAGATGAACTAATTTTGACAAAGTTTTGGCCTAATGGTGTTTTCTCATGTGTAATGTGTTGTCTCTTGTTGTGTCTTGTGTATGTTATGTTTTCTGGACTCAAATGGACTTTAGATAGGCAAGGGAAACGTCCTTGAACCATCACAACCCTTTTCAAAAGGTTTGGGACACAATGGTTCATGAAAAGATGCACTTTTTCGTTCTGGTAATCGATTACCACACTTAGTGTAATCGATTACACTAATGACCGTTTCAGTTTGAATTTGAATTTCAAACATGTAATCGATTACAAGCCATGAGTAATCGATTACTTGCCTAGGTGTAATCGATTACCAGAAAGCTGCAATCGATTACACAGAAGCCCATTTTCCAGAAACTTGATTCTTTGAGACTGGCTTAAGGTTTTCTACTTCTTTTAAGTTATGAAAACACTTAGCTTGATTAGATTAGGTGTTTTAAGAGCCTTTATGCTTTAATAGACCTTTGGAAGCATAACTCACCTAATACTAAGACTTCTAGACTATTGATGGACTTGTAGTGCTTGTTTCTTTGAAGTCTTCTTTTCTTCCTTTTGTTGATGAGTTTGTCGTCATCAAAACCACAGCCAGGGTCAGGAGCAAGACCTTCTTCACAATCTCCCCCTTTTTGATGATGGCAAACACAATCTTGACACTTGAAGATCGTATGAGCATTTGTAATGCAGAATTCCCCCTATTTGATGGAATCTAGTATTTCTGATATTTCTCCCCTTTTCTAAAGTACTTGTTGAATTCCTGCATATGATCTTTAAGAGCACAGAGCCTTTCTCCCCCTTTTGACTTCATCAAAAAGAAGAAAAGGCCAAAAAGTACAGGCATACACACAAGTAGATATTGCAAAATAAAACATAAGGGAATAAGGGTAAACAAAAACATGAATAGAACAGAAGCATTCAAACATAGCATTTAACCGAAAAAGTCACATAAAATGTGAGCAAAGTACAAGAAGAAATAAAGAAACATAAAAAAAACTTCTAAAAGACTAAGTACTAGTAGAAGAGGCATCATCATCAATGGAACGCACGGGTACTAAATCCCGACCATTATCATGAATTTGACGAGGAAGAAGAAAGATGCCAAAGTCATTGGTGATGTTGAGCGAGGGAAGAATGGATGTGTCCACACGTTTGAGATGAGAATACCGCGTGTCGTAAAGCTTGGTGATAGGCACTCCGGAGTAGAGAAGGAGGCGGGAGATGATCGATGCATAAGGAAAAGACTCGGCCATGTCACGACATCGCAGCATGTGATTCATGACTAAAAATGCCCAATTAATTTTGTGGCAATGAAGAATGCCATATAAAACTTGTAACTCAAATTCGCTAATGTGAGCGAGAAGAGTTTCTTCAGGCAGAACCACTTGATTGATGAAATAGTGGAGTAGATGATTGTTTGTCTTGAGGACATCAGTGTTGTAGGGGCAAGAGGTAGTATGAGGTGGGTGAATTCATTGGAGGTCGACCGACTCAAATCTACAAAGTGATTTATAAAAGGAGTCATGGCTGTAGTCAGACCAGGGACAGGGGAGGTTAGGACCTAAGAGAGCACCGGATGAAGGAAGTCCAAGGCAACGACCAAAAGAGGAAAGCGAATGTCGAAGAAGAATTCCCTTAACAGAACTTTGAAATCCATCTTACAGAGGTTCTAGGTTGCAATAGAAGACTTTTACTAGTTCTGGGTAGTAGGGATTTCTCATAGAGATAAACTCCTCAAGATTTTGATAACGGAGATATGTGGGAAATGTGTGACCATTTTCAACGAAGGAGTCCAGATCACCAAACAAAGGCTTACGGATGAGTTGATGTATGAATCGTGAAACAAACCTAGTTCTTTGGTGTGTGGATGTGAGAAGTCTTGTAAGGTTCATGGGCCGAGAAGAACGAGAATGATATGGATCCATAGTAGGTTTAGGATGAGATTAGTGAGAAGGATTAGCAGCACCTTAGAAAGATTTTGAGGACAAAATGTAGAATGGTAGGAACGGAATTTGATCAACTAAAGCTTTTGTTTAAATAGACTCGAGGATGTAATCGATTACAACAGTTGGATAATCGATTACTGGACAGTTATCCTGAGTTTAAATTTCAAAAAGTGGAGGGAAAACTGAAAATCTGGCAGTTTTTCGAGTATGTAATCGATTACGGCAGTTAGGGTAATCGATTACATCAGTTGCAAATTTGAAAAAATTCAAATTTTGAACATGTAATCGATTATAGCAGTTATGATAATCGATTACTCAAATAGTTATACCAGGCACGAGGACTTAGAGCATGGATAATCGATTTACAGGACCTATGGTAATCGATTACTATGACAATTTTATAAATTCTAGGCTCTAGAATCTTATGTAACATATTTAAATATAAACACTTAAGCACATAATCTATCCAAATGCATATAAACATATATTCATCATAAAGCTTATGCAAATAACATGTTACCTTAAATGTCATGCTCATCTAATATGCCTAATTCTCTTCTTATCTTGAAGAATGATTCCTTTCAAATTGATTTAGTTCTTCCTGCATTGCTACAATCCAATATTCATCCTCTAGAGCATCATTTACTTTTGATGGTTCTATCTGAGAGACAAAGGCCATATTCAAAACTGAATCATTTAAGCGTAGCCTTGTAGAAACGCCTCTAGAAATATCACCAATAATATTATCAACTGGATGATCCTTATGGTTTCTCCATTCCTTTGGAAGTTGATAAGTATTATTTTCAATGTGCTCTTCTTGTATTGGATTCTGATCTCCATCCCTTTGAGAATCTTCACTTACAATGATATCTTCTTCTTCATTATCTGGAAGATTGACTTTATCTTCTATTGAAGATTTAGATTCATCAAAAGAAACATGTATGGATTCTTCCACGGATAGAGTTTTCTTGTTAAAGACTCTATATGCTTTGCTTGTTAGAGAATAACCAAGGAATATACCTTCATCAGATTTTTCATCAAACTTTCCAAGGTTTTCCTTTCCATTATTCAAAACAAAGCATTTTGATCCAAAAGCATGTAGATGAGAGATGTTTGGTTTCCTTCCTTTGTAGAGTTCATAGGGAGTTTTCTTAAGAATAGGTCTAATAAGAACTCTATTGGAAACATAGCAAGCAGTACTTACAGCATCAGCCCAGAAATATTTAGGGAGACTAGATTCACTTAGCATGGTTCTTGCTAATTCTTCAAGTAATCTGTTCTTCCTTTCTACAACACCATTTTGTTGTGGTGTTCTCGGAGTAGAGAAATTATGTGATATTCCATTTTCATCACATAGTTCTTGGAATTGTTGATTCTGAAATTCTCCACCATGATCACTTCTAATAGAAGAGATCTTTAAAGACTTCTCATTTTGAACAAGCCTTGCATATCTTTTGAATGCATTGAAGGCTTCATTCTTATGAGACAGAAACAATGTCCATGTAAATCTAGAGAAATCATCAACAATAACAAGTGCATAGAAATTACCTCCGAGGCTTTTTGTTCTAGATGGTCCGAACAAATCCATATGTAACAATTGAAGAGGCCTTGAAGTCAAAACTATGTTCTCTGGTTTGAAGGATGTTCTGGTTTGCTTCCCCTTTTGACATGCATCACAAAGCTTGTCTTTCTCGAATTTTATCTTTGGAAGCCCAACAACTAGATCATGCTTGACTAGTTTGTTTAAATGATCTATGTGAATATGAGCAAGTCTTCTATGCCATAGCCATGAATCACTATTGTTCTTGGCCAAAAGGTATCTCACATTTTGTGGAATTTCTTCCAAGGAGATCATGAAGACTTTATTTACTTTATACCCAGAAAACTTAATTTCTTTAGTTTTCACATCTTTTACTACACATATATCATCAATAAAACCAACTTTCAAACCTTTATCACATAGTTGACTAATACTCAGAAGATTATGCATCAAACCATCAACGTAAAGAACTTTATCGATGACTGTTTGAGGGGGTGTGCCTATTCTTCCAATACCGAGTATCTTTCCCTTTTGATTGTTACCATATGTGACAAGACCTTTTTCTCTAGGTATAAGAAATGAAAACTTGGTTTTGTCTCCTGTCATGTGTGATGAGCAGCCACTATCAAGATACCATAAATCCTTTGCTGCTTTCATACACACCTGGGAATCTTCAACATCTGAGTCATGTGAAGCCATCAAGGCAACTTGTGCTTCTTCTTTGTCAGAATCTGATGATGAACTTACTTCATTATCATCCCAAGCCAAATATGCTCTTCGAGTAGGTTGATCCTTTTTCTCGAATTTCTCTCTTAGACCATGTTTCTTCCTCTGAAGATTTGGACAATCTGACTTGAAATGTCCCGGTTTGCCACACTCGAAACATGTAATCTTTTGAGATGAAGAAGACTCATTGTTCCTTTGGAAGGTTTTATTGTAGTTAAATTTAACACCTTTTCTTTTAAGAAACTTTCCAAAATTCTTTACTAGAAGATTCAAATTTCCATTGTCTTCTTCTTCAGAGTCAGCATCATAATCTTCTTTAATGCTTTCTTTTTCCTTTAAAGAAATTGATCGATGCTTCTTCTCATGTTGTTCATGTTCTTCTAAACGATTCAATTCCAACTCATGTTCTTGGAGTTTTCCAAAAAGAGTTGCAAGAGTCATATTTGATAAACTCTTCTTCTCAGAGATGGCTGTAACTTTTGGTTGCCATACTCTTGTAAGTGATCTTAGAACTTTCATGTTCAAGTCACTGTTTGAAATTTTTTTTCCAAGAGCAATCAAATGATTAATCAAATGAGTGAATAGTTTTTGCATATCTAATACCTTTTCTCCTGGAAGCATTTTGAACATTTCATACTCCTGAGATAAAGTATTGATCTTTGATCTCTTGACTTCATCTATTCCTTCATGAGTCACCATCAACGTATCCCATATTTCTTTTGATGAAGTGCACGTTGATACTCTGAAAAATTCGTCCATGCCAAGAGCAGATGTAAGGATGTTCATTCCTTTGAGATCATATTGAACCTTCTTCTTTTCTTCTTCACTCCAAGTACTTTCTGATTTTGGTTGTGAAGTTCCTTCTTCATCTGTTGTTAAAGGCACAAAGGGACCTTCTTCAATGGCTTTCCATATTCTTGCCTCTAATGACTTTATGAATATCTTCATCTTGATTTTCCAGAAGTCATAATGTTCTCCATTCAAGAATGGTGGCCTGTTTATGTTGAATCCTTCATTTTTTCCATGATTGGAAGAGGATGCCATCTTTTCCCGGATCTTAGGAATAACTTACCTAAACTTCCGCTCTGATACCAATTGTTAGTACAGATAGCAAGCTGAGAGGGGGGGTGTGAATCAGTGTTGCCCCAGTTTTCGCCTTATTGAAATTGTTACTTTCAAGTTTACGATGATCACGAAATGATCGTTATGATTGCAGCGGAATTGAGCGATACTTGAAAGTAAATATGAACGATAAAGGAAATCACACACAAGAGTTTATCCTGGTTCACCTTCAATCCACCGAAGGCTACTTCCAGTCCCTCAAGAAAACCCCTTGAGGATTTTTCCACTATTGATAAAAATCTCTTACAAGTTCCTAACCCAAGGACCCCAAGAACTTCTACCAATATCCTGTGAAAGCAAACCACTTTCAACAGCCCCTGAAAGCAAACCGCTTTCAGTTCCTGAAGGCAAACCACCCTCAGACCTTGAAGGCTAAACCACCTTCAATTTCAACCCTGAAAGTATACCACTTTCAGTGACAACAATCTTTCACCGAATACCACGGTGAAAACTCAATCTTACAGAAAGAGATGAAGAAGATGTTACAATTGGCTGTATCAATCCTTTAACATACAATTGGATTGATCATGAGAAGTTATGCTCTAAGGCTTTTAAGCATAATACAATTCTGAGTTCTTCAAGATATGAAAAACTAAAGTGTTCTTATTGACATGAAGATCATGAACTCAGAATTTAGGCTCCAAAAGGTTTAAGTTCTAAAAGATGAACTAATTTTGACAAAGTTTAGGCCTAATGGTGTTTTCTCATGTGTAATGTGTTGTCTCTTGTTGTGTCTTGTGTATGTTATGTTTTCTGGACTCAAATGGACTTTATATAGGCAAGGGAAACGTCCTTGAACCATCACAACCCTTTTCAAAAGGTTTGGGACACAATGGTTCATGAAAAGATGCACTTTTTCATTCTGGTAATCGATTACCACACTTAGTGTAATCGATTACACTAATGACCGTTTCAGTTTGAATTTGAATTTCAAACATGTAATCGATTACAAGCCATGAGTAATCGATTACTTGCCTAGGTGTAATCGATTACTAGAAAGCTGCAATCGATTACACAGAAGCCCATTTTCCAGAAACTTGATTCTTTGAGACTGGCTTAAGGTTTTCTACTTCTTTTAAGTTATGAAAACACTTAGCTTGATTAGATTAGGTGTTTTAAGAGCCTTTATGCTTTAATAGACCTTTGGAAGCATAACTCACCTAATACTAAGACTTCTAGACTATTGATGGACTTGTAGTGCTTGTTTCTTTGAAGTCTTCTTTTCTTCTTTTTGTTGATGAGTTTGTCGTCATCAAAACCACAGCCAGGGTCAGGAGCAAGACCTTCTTCACACTATGTGCTTTAAATTGTTGAAGCTCTTAGTCACAAAAATCAATTAACAACAGATTCTGAGTCAAGCCAATAGAGTTGCCAAGTTCTTGAAATCCACACCTTGATTGTTCAACCCTTTGGCCAAGTTTCAACCTTCAAAAATCTCTTCAAAGTTACTTAGTTGCACTGTTTCAGTTTTGATTTGAATAATAGGCAGAATTATCAAGCTTTCTTGTTTTCATGGAGAATATCTTTTTGTGAGCTTAATTTGATGAACTCAACATGTTAAAAGCCAAGCCTAACTTTCTTGATTAAATATCTGTGGTACATGCATGTCTTCCAAATCCGCTAAGCTTTCTTGGAAAAGTTCTCGTGCTTCATGTTTTAATCAGATAAACTTTCTCTAAACTCAGGGACGAGTTTCTCTTTAAGTTTTGTCGCTTGTGGACAAGCTGTCGTTGGGTATAGTGGTGTTATGACTGGATTTTATATGATGTTTTTAAGGTCTTTTTAGTCTTTTTATTTTATTATTTTTGAGTCTCATATAGGATTTTAATTCTTTTTATGTAGATTTTATATTTATTTTGCATTTTGCATATAGATTAGCTTTAATTTGTTTTTTAAACTTTATTTTACATTTTTAGGAATTTTAATAGTTATTTATATATTTTTAGGAAAGCTGGTATAATTATCATTTTTGTCTAGGGACAGATTTGTAAGTTTTAGGAAAGGAAGGACTAAAGTCTAAAAGTTCAAGAGCGGAGGATGAAAAGTGAAGTTTCAAGAAGGCAAAGGGCCAAAATTGAAGTGCTAACAAAGAGGGGACTTAAAGTGGAAATCAAGAATATGAAGCAACACTCTTTGATTTAAGAACATGGAAAATAAGGTTGAAGGATTGATGGTAGTGGAGAAGAGGTTTCAGAACTTAATAGAGGCTGAGTGGAGGCCATTGAAGACATTAAAAATCGACTACCATGAAGGAGAGGAAAGCTTGAAGATGAACCAGCAGTCGAGCCAACGCTCCAGCGTTGGAACCCCCAATGCTCCAGCGTTGGGACTCTGACTAGGATATGAGTAGGATTTTCATCCCAACACTCAAGCGTTGGAAGCCAGCGCTCAAGCGCTGGGCTTATATTTGCAACGTGGGATTTTAATGCACCCAACGCCTAAGAGTTGGGGATCCCAGCGCTCAAGCGCTGGAGGGCAGATTTTTAATATAAATAGGGGTCTTTTCTTCACTTGTAAGACACACCTATCTAGAATACAACAAGTATTATTTCTTTCCTCCTTAAGAGCATTGTTCCTAGGAATTGTGGGAAACCATACTTGACCTCCTATCCAGGGTAATTCGATGCCTCTTTTAGCCATGCTTGGCTAATTCTTTTAAGTATCTTGGGTTGTTTTAGTTTATATTTTATGTCTTAGTTTTCTTCTAAATTTCTGAATAATATTTTCAATTCATGTTTTATTTCATTGTGCTTAATGTTATCTTGATGATCACAAGTGTTATTGCTTTTTGCTTATAACAATGGAAATTAGTAAGTAGTAAGGGAAATAGGATTTAAAAGATGCTATATGATGTATCACTAAGGAATTAGGATAAACTTAGCTTTATGTTGGCCTGAATTCTCTCTTCATCTTCTTCTTGGTTTTTTCTAAATTGCAAGTAATTGAATTTAGTAATTAGGAAGAAAGTTCTACATTTTTAAGGAATTAACTTGTAGAAATACTAGGCTATAGCATCATGAACTTGGTTTTAAAATTCAGAAATTAAGTAGGAGTTTGCTAGCATATTTTATAAGCTATGTAATTCAACCCAAGTTCTTAAATCTCATCATCATCTTTCTTCTCTTTTATTTTATGCTATTTTATTTTCTAGTTTTAAAATCAAAACAACAACATATATCTTTTTATTTTCTGCACAAGGCTCTAAATAATTTAATAGAAAGACACCTATCCCTTGGGTAAGATATCTTTTATACTAAGCGATAACCATCCGTGTACTTGCGGATTTGGCTATCACACATCTCTGAAATATTGTTCCCGCTCTACGGACAAAAATTTGAAGTCATGATAATCCTCCTCCACAATTGGTGCCTCTACTGTAGCTCTTTTCTTTGGGGCCATCTGAAAACAAGAACAAACAATCCAATACAGAGACATGATGTTAGATTGTTAGTCCACATTAAGCATAAACCATCTTGAGAAACCTATTCCTTTTTCACTATGAAAAGCACGGACAAGCCCACAATTTCTAGAAAAACAACCCTGAGCTCCCCTAATAACATGTATAACAAGCATTAAGCAAAGAACAACTTGGGAAAAACTCATGTAACCCTGTGAGGCATTTTATCAAACACTTGGTGGGAAAGTTCAGAAATAGAAGAAAAACTCAACAAATTGATGTTAGTATAGATAGCAACCTGAGAGGGGGGGGTGAATCAGGTTCTTCCAATTTTCTCCTTTACATTACTTGTTACTTCCAAGATAAAAGTAATCACAATTGATGATCGTGAATGCAGCGGAATAAAGAGAGAATCACACGATGATTTTATCCTGGTTCACCTTCATTCCACCGAAGGCTACGTCCAGTCCCTCAACAAACCCCTTGAGGATTTTTCCACTATGATCAAGATTTCTTACAAGCACTTACACCAAGAACCTTCAGAACTCTTGTCAAACCTCAGATGGCAAACTACCAACTGATGATGCCGAACCCTACGGCGGACTTTGAATCAAACACGATTCAAAGGACCTTTTCCACTATCACCGAACCCTACGGCGGACTTTGAATCAAACCCGATTCAAAGGACCTTTTCCATAACCATCGAACGCTACGATGTACTTTGAATCAAACCCGATTCAAAGTTCCTTTTCCAAAACTATAGAACACTACGATGGGCCTTTTTACAACCACCGAAAACCACGGTGAATGAATGAAACTGATTCAAAGTTGAAGAAGAAGTTCTTGCTGTGGCTGATACAATCCTTTTAGACTAGTTGGATTGATCTTAGTTTGTATGCTCCAGGAAATTACAATGAAGGCTCTTTTATTCTGAGTTTCTCAAAAGTTGAACAGCATGAGTGTTCTTATGACAATGAGAGAACAGAAACTCAGAATGATGACTTTTAAGATTGTGAAAGTTGTAGTGCAAGTCATTTCTGTTTCTGAGTGCCTATGGACTTTATATAGGCACTAGAGGTTGTCCATGAACCATCACAAGACTTCCCAAACGTTTTGAGATACATTGGTTCATGAAACAACACATCTGTCGACCTGGTAATCGATTACAGCCGTTGCAGTTTGAATTCAAAATTCAAACTGAGTAATCGATTACAGATAGACCAGAACTCAGTTTTTGACTGTTCAAGTCCTAATTGAGTGTTCCTACCAAGTTTTACTTGTGAAAACATATTATACTCAATTAGTTGATCTTTTATGAGCCTTCAAATGCAATATAACCTTAATAAAGCATAGCACACTAAGTTAACAAGACTTACTTGTGGCTAGAACCTTAATAGATGATCTTGACGTTTTGAGCCAGTTCTTGAAGTCTTCTTTGTTTCTCTTCTTTTTGTAACATGTGTTGTCATCATCAAAACTTCAGCTAGAGTCAAGAGCAAGACCTTCTTCACAATTAACCCATGTAAACCCACAATACTTGGTTCCAATCCCATTCAACAATGAACAACCAACATCAAGCAATTAAACTAGAGATTCAAGGTAGAATAAAAGAAAAGCACAGAACCAAAGAATAACAACATACCTAAAACTCAAAATCAAATAGTTGGGGAAGAAACTTGAAATCCAAAGCAAGGAAGCAATTATGTATTGTGAATGTGGGTGAAAAGTGGATTAAAAATGAGGGGAAAGGGTTTTATAGTCGAGGAAGAAAAGAGAGGAAGTGGGAACATAAAGGAAGAAGTGGGGAGTTATAAAAGATAAGAAAAGAAACCTAAAGGCAAAACTTAAACGATGCCTATGCGTTGGCTTTCCAACGCTTGAGCATTGGAATTAAATCAATTATGGGATCTGGCAGGGGCTCAATGAATGAGCCCTAGCCCTCCAACGCATGGGCGTTGGAAAGAAAGGAAATATGGGATTTTAAACAGAGAGCCAACGCATGAGCGTTGGCTGTCCAACGCCTTGGCGTTGGAAATTGGAAAAATAATTAGCCAATTCCAGGGGCTCAACGCACGAGCGTTGAGGTCCTAATGCCTGGGCGTTGGGGTCCCCTCAGGTTGAATTTTTTTTAAGTGCAAAAGAAAACACAAAAGAAAGGAAAAATTAAACAA
This sequence comes from Acmispon strigosus, assembly GCA_030819835.1. Taxonomy (NCBI): domain Eukaryota; kingdom Viridiplantae; phylum Streptophyta; class Magnoliopsida; order Fabales; family Fabaceae; genus Acmispon; species Acmispon strigosus. Next base: position 11,909,788 of record JAUAMA010000004.1, on the reverse strand, counting down.
AATAACAAGCAAACCTGACGTGGGTTGTCTCCCAAGAAGCTCGAATTTAAAGTCTTTGATAGAATCTTTTCTTTTTAATCATTTGGGAGAACCAACTTGAGTACTTGTTCTCTCCCTTTCAATTCCCCCCCCCCCCCTCCCCCGAGTACAGCTTCAATCTTTGGCCATTCACAGTGAAAGAGTTCTTAGTAACTTGATTTTCAATATCCACTGCACCATGGTAAAGTACTTTCAATTCCTTGAAAGGTCCTAACCATCTTGACTTGAGCTTTCCAGGGAACAGTCTCAGCCTTGAGTTGGATAACAACACAAGCTGCTCTGGAACAAATTCCTTTGGCACAATCTTTCGATCATGCCACCTCTACGTCGGCTTCAGCTCCCACAAAGAAGACGAATCACTACTCATGGAGGGAGGAGGCCTCGATTGACCTCTCACCAGGCCCGAAGTCGAAGCTTCATCCCATCTCATTCCCCTCGGGTAGCGTGTAGGAAATCTCATAACAGCTCAATAAAGCGTCTCTCATACTTCTGGTCTCTACATTCATCCTATCCTCCGCGACGCGACTAGAATAAGTCGTTATGTGCATGGGGTGGTCGAACTCCCATACGAACTCATCTTCCTCATCGAGGAAGTGAAAGTCCCTGGTCCCCCTGCTGGGGAGCCTTCCCCAAATGTCGTCCATCTGGCGAAGATCGCCCGAAATGAAACACAAACAAAAATAATGCAAGGGTCACTTTCAAGATAACAAAACATATGTATACGCAATCATCAGCATAATGAATGGCAACATTAGTAAGATGAAAATTACTAAGGTATCATCATTATCATACAATAACACACCAAATAGGACATCCACATATAGTAATTCAATCATGCCAGTGCATATCAGTTGTTCGCCCAGGACTTTATTTGGACATAGCACCAAAACCCGCAGCTCTTGGTCGGATAACTCTGCTAGTTGCCAACCTCAGTTAGGTGTCCCCATGTATGCATGGAATGTCATGTTACTCATGCATACAATATTATCATATTTAATCTATCATAGAATCAAGATTAACATATTTAACCAAGCATAACCGAAACCGCTTAAACTGTGAATCCGAGTTCCTTATGAATGCGGAACCTTATCCGTCTTATAGCCCATCGCCGTGTCACTTTCCGTTACTAACCAATGATCCTGCTTTGAACTTTTATCAACAACAATATACAAGCATAAATGTTAAAAATTTATATTTAACATATTAACAATTTGTAAGCTACATGCCATGTAACCAAACAGTATAAGCATGCTATTATCATCATTGTTCTGGTTCAACTTATCATTTTAATACATGCACTCATGTGCCACAATCAATGTCATACAATAAACATCATGAAATCATACAAGCATTTCATATAGCAAACAATGTCTAACAAACAATCGAGAATTCACTTAGTGTTGTCAGCTAAATCCTAAGATCATGTCCTCCCTTGAGTTTGAATAATTTAATTCTAGTCCTTGGACTACTAATGAAATACCTGATCAGTTTTTATAGGCTCTTTATGGTGTTTGAATTAAGATTTTATGTGGGAGGTATGAGAATGATGTGGTTTAATGGCTTGTCTACATCTTAATAGGTTTTGATGGGGAATTATTCTTAATCATGGCTGTGTTGGGAGCCCCTCTCTCTTCCTTTGTTGTTGGAATTTTCTAATCATTATATGGTGGTGATTCTCTCTTGCTTTTCTTCATTCCAAAGTGTTCTAACCTAAGACTCAAAAAACTAAAATCCTATGAACTTTCTGTTGCTGTTGTCGCCTCTTTCTTCCTCCACTTGTGATCAAGTTTTTCTCTATAATCCTTTCCAAGAGTGCTTGGTGTTGGTTCATTGCAAAATCTTCCTCAAACAACTCAAGTTTTTTCTGCACCATTGAAGGACAAGGGCTGTGCTTTACTCCTTCTTGATCAATCATGCGAAGCAAGGTTGGACATCAAGTGCATGCAACTCGTTTGATTGTAAGGGTAACTTGTCGTAGGAATTGTCTTTACGGTTTGTGATTATATTGTAGTTTTGTTTTGAAGATTCTGGTTGTGTCTTGTCGCGACTTATTCTGGACTTGATGTTGATATTGTCACATGATGTATATGTTTTATATGTTGTTAGTACTAATTTTGTTCAAAGCTCTAAAAAGAAAATCACCTAACAAGAGATTCTTAGTCAGCCAAATAGAGTTGCCAAGTTCTTGTAATTCACACCTTGATTGTTCAACCCTTTCGCTAAGTTACAACTGATAGCGGAATCGCAAGTGTACGATTGACTATCGCGTAATATAAAAAGATCGAACCCACAGGGATAGGTGTTCTTATTACTATAATATTTAGTACTTTAAACAGAAAAATAAAAGATGAAAATGTTTTGTTGTTTTTAGAACAAGAAATAAACAATATAAATGATAAGAGAAAGAGATGATGATGAATCTTAAGCACTTGGGTTGATTTATATAATTTATAAAATATGCTAGCAACTACTACTTGAATTCTGAATTTTAGTACCAAGTCATGATGCTATAGCCTAATGTTTCTACAAGTTAATACCTTAAGCATTGTAGAACTTTCTCCTCAATTACTAAATTCAATACCTTGTAATCTAGAAAAAACCAAGAAGAAGATGAAGAAAGAATTTTCAGGCCAACATAAAGCTAAGTCTATCCTAATACCTTAGTGATATGTCATATAGCTTCTTTTAAATCCTAGGTCCCTTACTACTTACCAATTTCCATTGTTATAAGCAATAATTAAAAACTCTTGTGTACATCAAGATAAAATTAAGAACAAGGTAAATAAAACATGAACTATAGCAATAGAATTCAGAAGAGTAGAAGAAAACTAAGACATAGATTTATAAACTAAAACAACCCAAGATACTTAAGAAAGAAGTTAGCCAAGCATGGCTAACAGAGACATTGGATTACCCTGGATAGGAGCTCAAATATGGCTTCCCACAAGTCCTAGGAACAATGCTCAAGAGGGAGAAAGAGAGAATACTTGTTGTATTCTATGAGAGGTGTGCTCTACAAGTGAGGAAAAGGCCCCTATTTATAGTTAAAAATCAATGGTGGAGGAGTTGATGGCCATTATGGCCTTCATTGGCCACCAATTAACTTTTGAAAACTCCTTCCCACTACCATCAATTCTCCACTCATCCTTTAATCCTTATTTTCCATGTGCTAATTTGAAGAGAGTTGCTTCATATTCTTCTTTTCCACTTTTGGTCCTCTCTTGGTTAGCACTTCAATTCTGGCCCTTTAATTCTCTCAATCTTCACTTTTAGTCCTCCACTCTTGAACTTTCACATTTTGGTCCCTGATTTCCTGAAACTTTACAAAGTGGTCCCTGGACAAAAATGATAACTAAACCAGCTTTTCCTAAAAATACAAAATAACTAGAAAAATTCCTAAAAATATAAAATAAAGCTAGAAAATCTAATAAAATCTAATCTACATGCAAAATGCAAAATAAATATAAAATCTACATAAAAACAATAAAAAACCTACATGAGACTCAAAAATAATAAAATAAAAAGACTAAAAAGACCCTAAAATTATCATATAAAATCCACTCATCACACCACTATACCCAACGACAGCTTGTCCTCAAGCGACAAAACTTAAAGAAAAACTCGTCCCTGAGTTTAGAGAAAGTTTTTATCGGATTGAAATATGATAATTTTCCAGAAAACTTAGCGGATAAGGAAGACATGCATGTTTAATAGACAAAGAATCAAGAAAGTTAGGCTTGGCTTTTAACATGTTTGAGTTCATCAAATAAGCTCACAAAATGATATTCTCCATGAAAACAAGAAAGCTCAATGATCCTGCCTATAATTCAAATCAAAACTGAAGTAAAGCAACCAAATGATGTTGAAGAGATTTTGAAGGTTGTAACTTGGCCAAAGGGTTGAACAATTTAAGGTATGGATTTCAAGAAATTGGCAACTCTAGTGGCTGACTCAGAAACTTGTTGTTAAGTGATTCTTCTTGACTAAGAGCTTCAACAATTACAAGTAAGGGTCCTCTCAATTTTTTTTTATATTTTTTTTTTCTCTTTTTTTTTGAACAAAGTAGTGGAATGTATGGGATGAATGACTTGAATTTTACTCCCCTCATACTCTTTCTCACCCCACCACTTCATTATTTTTTTTTCTTTTTTTCTAAGGCACATACCTTATTTTTTCCAATTTTTTCCTTCATTTTTTTTAGAGAGGAACCCAACAAACATAGCTCTAACAATTCAGCACATGAATCACAATAACAACTATAAGAGTTATCACACAAAGTAGGCTCCAAAGAATGACTCTTTTAAGGCTCAAAAGGGGCTACTAGTGGATATAACATTTCAAGCAAAAATCTGAGTTTTCAAAAATGCCTATAATCTCTTCTCAACTCACAAAGTGTACAAAACTCCAATCAGCATGCAACACAAGGCAGAAAAATTTCACAATCAAGAATTCAGAGTCCTCAGCTCTCAGAAAAAGATAGGGTAAGTGGTACCCTTTTTAGAACTCAGAAAAACTTTTGCCAACAACCCAACAATCAAGATATCAATAATCCTTTCTACAGCATGCAATCCTAACCACTTCAAAACATAGAACTTTTTCACAAAGCATTTCAATCAGATAAAGCATTTCACAACGCTATAGCAACATTCAGAATGGATAATATACTCAAGACTCATGCAAAAAGAAAATAGAAAAAAAAACTAAGCTAAAAATAAAACTAAAAACTATAAAAACAAAAACAAAAACTAAGAAGCTGGTATAGTACACAAATCTCCACAAAGTCAAAGGGAACCTTAATGCAAAAATCAATTTGAACATTTAAGTTCAAGAGGGTTCTTCCTCCTTTTGGTACCTATCCTGTAACATTGAACAAACAAAAGTCTCACAAGCAGAAACTTGCTTGACTTGTTAGTTCCAAAATCAGCACAAACAAGATCATGGGTTGAAAAATTGTGTCCACCTTTAAAAACAAGAATTCTTGAGTTTCCCAAAAATTAGAACCAGTGTAGAAACAAGGGAAAACTCATCGAATCCAAAACTTTTCAAGAGAATGGTGAACACAAAATTTATTAAAAACTAAAAACAAAAGCAAAAACAGCAAACTGCCCGAGCTCCAGCGCTTGAGCGTTGGGGATGCCAACGCTTGGGCGCTGGATTAAAACAGAAACTGGGCAATCAGAGGTGCAAAGCAGGGGCCTAACGCTTGAGCGTTGGCCTCCAGCGCTGGAGCGCTGGCCTCTCCTGCAGCAAAAACATAGAGTTTTTTTTCTTTTATTTACTTACAAGAGTGATGCAGAAAATTAAAAGACAAAAATTGTAAACTATCCTAAGTTGGGTTGTCTCCCAACCAGCTCATTGTTAAGGTCCGAGATAGACCCTTCCACTAATCATTTTTCAACCGGGGTCTATTACAAAGTTCATTAGACCCCGCAAATCATGAATATTTTGGCACAAGTACAGCATAGTGCCCAATGAATTTTCAGCTTTCAAGGCAACATCAATCAAATTACAAATGGAAGGGATAAGAAAAACTTCCCCTTCTTGTTTCTTGCCTTGATCTTCTGAACTTATAACATAGGTCCTTTGAGGTTCTTCTTCCTCCATCTCCAATTTGTCTTCAAAGACAAATTCTAAAATGAAGGTTTCTTTTACCTCATCTTGTTGAACCACAAGTCCATTTTCATGAACAAGTGGTTGTTGTTCATCCCTGGGCTGCCTCATTAGAATGCCTTGTATCTTTGCTTGTAGAATCTCCTTGGCCTTACATTCTTGCTCAAGACTTGGCAAAAATCCGGTTTTTTTCTTGCAATCTAAATCGGAGTAAAACTCGTCAATTAGAGTGAAGACATCCTGCTTCTCCTTCTCATATTCCTTTTCAAGCTCAGCCCGGATTTTTGCCTCCCTTTGTTCAAATGTTTCAGCCATAATTCCTGACAATACTCAACAAACAAAGTTAACAGCACCAGTTCATCACAAATTTTTTTTATATATATTTTTTTCGTTTTTTTTTATATATAAACAAGAAGTACTAAATAAAATAAAAACAAGAACTTGAAAAGAACCTATCCCCGGCAACGGCGCCAAAAACTTGATAAGGAAAATCGCAAGCGTACAATTTTACTATCGCGTAATACAAAAGATCGAACCCAAAGGATAGGTGTTCTTGTTAATATTAAGTTTAGTACTTAAACAGAAAAATAAAAAGATGTATTTGTTGGAAGTTTGTTTAAGGTAGCACATGGAAATAGCAATAAAATAGAAAAGAATAAGATGATAGCAAATAAGCTTCTTGGGTTGGTTTACATAGTCTATATAATATGCTAGCAAGTTCCTACTTAATTTCTGAATTATAAATCTAACTTCATGATGCTATAGCCTAATTATCTACAAGTTAATTCCTTACACATTGTAGAACTTTCTTTCTAATTACTAAATTCAATTCCTTGCAACTTAGTTAACTAGAGAAGAAGATGAAGAAGAAATTCAGGCCAACATAAAGTTACGTCCTTCCTAATTCCTTAGTGAAGTATACTTATAACCTTTTTTAGATCCTAGTTCCCTTACTACTTACCAAATGGCCTTATGCATAAGTAGAAAGCATGAAATCTTTTGCGCATAAAGATTAATGAAGAACAAAGAAATAAAACATGAATTGAAGATATTATTCAAAAATGTAAAAGAAAACTAGAACATGAATTATAAATTAAAACAACCAAAAAACTTAAAAGAAGAATTAGCCAAGCATGGCTAAAAGATTCATTGAATTACCCTGGATAGGAGCTCAAATATGGCTTCCCACAAGTCCTAGGAACAATGCTCAAGAGGGAGAAAGAGAGAATACTTGTTGTATTCTATGAGAGGTGTGCTCTACAAGTGAGGAAAAGGCCCCTATTTATAGTTAAAAATCAATGGTGGAGGAGTTGATGGCCATTATGGCCTTCATTGGCCACCAATTAACTTTTGAAAACTCCTTCCCACTACCATCAATTCTCCACTCATCCTTTAATCCTTATTTTCCATGTGCTAATTTGAAGAGAGTTGCTTCATATTCTTCTTTTCCACTTTTGGTCCTCTCTTGGTTAGCACTTCAATTCTGGCCCTTTAATTCTCTCAATCTTCACTTTTAGTCCTCCACTCTTGAACTTTCACATTTTGGTCCCTGATTTCCTGAAACTTTACAAAGTGGTCCCTGGACAAAAATGATAACTAAACCAGCTTTTCCTAAAAATACAAAATAACTAGAAAAATTCCTAAAAATATAAAATAAAGCTAGAAAATCTAATAAAATCTAATCTACATGCAAAATGCAAAATAAATATAAAATCTACATAAAAACAATAAAAAACCTACATGAGACTCAAAAATAATAAAATAAAAAGACTAAAAAGACCCTAAAATTATCATATAAAATCCACTCATCAACAACCTTCAAAAATCTCTTCAAAGCTACGTAGTTACATGGTTTCAGTTTTGATTTGAATGATAGGCAGAATATTTTAGGTTTCTTATTTTCATGGAGAATATTCATTTGTGAGCTTGAATTTGATGAACTCAAAGAACTAAAGTACCAGGCCTAACTCTCTTGACTAATATATGTGGAACACGTATGCTTTCCAAATCCTCTAAGCTTTCTTGAAAAAAGTATCTTGTGCTTCTTTGTTAGTTGGATAAACTTTTTTAAAACTCGAGGATGAGTTTTTCTTTAGGTTTTTACGCTTGAGGACAAGCTGTCGTTGGGTATAGTGGGGTGATGACTGGATTTTGTATGATGATTTTAGGGTCTTATTATTTTCTTTTTATTGAGTCTCATATAGATTTTTTATACTTTTTATTTAGATTTTCTATTTATTTTTGCATTTGCATATAAATTAACTTTTATTTGTTTCTTAAACTTTATTTTTATATTTTTAGGAATTTTTGTTAGTATTTTAGAGTTTTTGAAAAGCTGGTAGAAATAGTCATTTTATCCAGGGACTAAATTGTAAACTTCAAGAATGGAAGGGCCGAAGTGTAAAGTTCAGAAGAGGAAGGACCAGAAGTGAAGTCTCAGCAAATAAAGGACCAAAAGTGAAGAGCTGGAAGAGGAAGCTCCATTGCTAATTTAGCACATGGGAAATGAGGCTTGAATGAACAAATAATACTTTTGGCTGTTTCAGAATTAAAAAGGGGACAAAAGGGAGGCCAATAAAGATCATCAATTCCACAAATTGAAGAGAAAAAGCATCCAAGAAGAACTGCCATCAGACGTGCCGACGCTCAAGCGTTGGAGTCCCAACGCTCATGCATTGACCCTCTGAATTAAAGTCCAGTGATTTATGTGAACCAACGCTCAAGCGTTGGAAGGCCCAACGCTCATGCGTTAGGCCCTTGTTTAGCAACGTCTGGAATTAATGAGCCAACGCTCAAGCGCTGGGAAGCAGTCCAGAGGCTATAAATAGGACTGCATTTTGCCTTTGGATGGACATACCAGAACACAACAAGTGATTCTTTCTTTCTTCATTTAGAGCATTATTTCCTGAGAATTGTGGGAAGCCATTCTTGAGCTCCTAGTCCAGGTTAATATAATGCCTCTCTTAGCCATGCTGTGATCCATCTTTATTTGTCTACAGTATAGCTTCTTGTTGCATATACATCTTGGTCTATGTTGTTGATATTATCATCACTGGAAGTTCCTTACCTCTCATTCAGCAAATTGTCACCCAACTCAATGTAGAGTTTTCACTCAAACAACTAGGTGTGCTGGATTACTTCCTTGGAGTTCACATTCATCATTTGCAACATGGGTCTCTTATCCTATCACAATCTATAAGTACACAGGGGATCTTCTTGACCAGGAAAATATGACCAATGCAATAGGGCAATCTACGCCTATGCTTAGTGGAGCAAAACTCAGCAAACATGGTACTGACCTATTTGCTGATCCAACCAGCTACAGGTCTGTTGTTGGCGCATTGCAATATGCCACTCTCACCCGACCTGAAATTAGATATGCTATCAGCAAAGTCTGTCATTTCATGAGCCAGCCTCTAGATGTTTATTGGTAGGCTGTCAAGTGTATACTAAGATACCACAAAGGTATTATCTCTCATGGTCTGCTTCTCAAGCTCTGCAATTCTAAAGTTGTTGTGCCCTTGACTGCCTACTGTGATGCTGATTGGGGTTCGGATCCAGATGATAGACGTTCCACGTCTGATTCATGTGTTTTCTTTGGACCCAATTTAGTGTCTTTGAGCTCCAAGAAGCAGTCGATTGTCGCACGGTCAAGTACTGAAGCAGAATATAGAAGCTTGGCCAACACTACTGCTTAACTTCTTTGGATTCAATCACTCCTCACGGAGTTAAATATTCCTTTCCAAGTTCCTACAGTATACTATGATAACTTGGGAGCTATGGCCTTAACTCACAACCCTGTTTTGCACACCAGAACAAAGCATATGGAATTGGACATCTTTTTCGTTCGCGAGAAAGTTCAAAACAAGTCATTTCTTGTTTATCACATTCCTGGTTAGGATCAACTTGCTGATATCTTCACCAAACCTCTCTCGCTGATTGGTGGTGGTTGCTCCTCTCCACTTCTCTCTTCTATTCTTTCTCTAATTCTCCTTCACCCAAAACTTTTCATGGGCCTCGGCCCACATGGTGTAATGGGAGTAAAATTAAAAATTTTCCAACTCTAGGGACCAACGTAGAATTTAGGTGAAAATTAGATGACAACTAGCCTCATCACTCACACAATTTAGTCTAATGCTGGTCATAATCCTACATTATGTCACTAATCATGGCGTTAGAAATTTTAGCTAAAGATTCTATATTTTGACTCACGTTGATCACTCTATTGTTAGTATAGATAGCAACCTGAGAGGGGGGGTTGAATCAGGTTTACCCGATTTTCGCCTTAATATCTTCTTACTTTCAAGATAAATGTAAAAGCAAACAATTGCAGCGGAAATAAACGTTGCTTGAAAGTAAAGATGAAGGATAGAAGAATTCACACACACCGAATTTTATCCTGCTTCACCTTCTATCCACCAAAGGCTACGTCCAGTCCCTCAAGAAAATCCCTTGAGGATTTTTCCACTATTGATAAAAATCTCTTACAAGTTCTTACACCAAGGACCCTAAGAATTTCTATCAATTTCCTGTGAAAGTATACCACTTTCAACAGTCCCTGAAAGTATACCACTTTCAGTTCCTGAAGGCAAACCACCTTCAGACCTTGAAGGCTTGACCACCTTCAATGAACACCCTGAAAGTACACCACTTTCAGTACCAATAACCCTTCACCGAGATCCACGGTGAATACTTAATCTATCAGAAAGAGATGAAGAAGAGTTTACAATTGGCTGTATCAATCCTTTAACATACAAGTGGATTGATCATGAGAATTTATGCTTTAAGGCTCTTAAGCATAACAAGATTCTGAGTTCCTCAATATGTGAACAACTAGAGTGTTCTTTTAATCATGAAGATCATGAACTCAGAATTTAGGCTCTTTGAAAGTTTAAGTTCTAAAAGACTTAATGATAAGAACTATTTTGACAAAGCTTTGGCCTAATGTTGTATTCTCATGTGTTGTTGTGTTCTGGACTCAAATGGACTTTATATAGGCAAGGGAAACGTCCTTGAACCAATGCAACCTTTCCCAAAAGGTTTGAGACACAATGGTTCATGAAAAGATGCAACTTTTCGTGTGTGTAATCGATTACATCACTTAGGTAATCGATTACACTAAGAGCCGTTACAGTTTGAATTTCAAATTCAAACATGTAATCGATTACAAGCAAGATGTAATCGATTACATGCCTAGGTGTAATCGATTACCAGAAGGCTGAAATCGATTACACTAAAGTCCAACTTTCAGAAACTTGATCTTTTAAGATCGGCTTAAGTTTTTCTACTTCTTTTAAGTTATGAAAACATTAAGCTTGATTGGTTTAGATGTTTTAAAGAGCCTTTATGCTTTGAGAAGCCTTTAGAAGCATAACTCACCTAAACTAAGACGTCTAGATAAATGATGAACTTTATAGCGTTGTTTCCTCTAAGTCTTCTTTTCTTCTTTTTGCCGATGAGTTTGTCGTCATCAAAACCTCAGCCAAGGTCAGGAGCAAGACCTTCTTCACAATCTCCCCCTTTTTGATGATGGAAACACATTCTTTGAAACTTGAAGATCAGATATGCTTCTTTCTTGAAAAACTCCGCTTGTTTAATGTAATCCAATATATCTCCCCCTTTCTAATTCACTTGTTGAATTCCTGCATATAGTCTTTAAGGAACACAGAACCTTTCTCCCCCTTTTGACTTCATCAAAATGAAGAAAAGGCCAAAAACAGGCATACATCCATACAAGTATATATTCGAATAAAGCATAGGGAATGGGGGTAAAGTAGGAAAAGAATGATAAACCACAACTAACACACATATATAAATATATAGAAGCAAAGAAAGTGCAAACTACAAAGAGTATTCACGATAAAAATATTACAGACTTTGAAAATGACAGAAAATAAATAGGAAACTATCCTAGAAGACTAAGAGTCATCGGAGAAGTCTTCATCATCCGTCGATGGGTCATGACCGTCATAATGAAGCATCCATGAAAGAGTATCAATACCATAGACATGAAACAAGCCCAGACGGGACAGAATAGTTGTATCAACACACTTGTAATTAGAGGACCTTAAATCGTACAGTTTGGCGATGGGTACAGCAGAGTGAATGAGAAGACGGGTGACGACTGATGCGTACGGGAAGGACTGTGCTTCATCTCTACATGTGAGCATGTGATGCATCACCAGGAAAGACCAGTCGATGTCATGACAGTTAATGAAGCCATACATGATCTGGAGTTCTAACTCACTAATGTGAGCAAGAAGACTTTCCTGTGGCAGAAGAATTTGATGAATGAAGTAATGAAGCAAGCGGTTTGTGGTGGTAAGGACATCAACATGAAAGGGACAGGATATGGTGCGAGGTGGATGAATTTTTCGAACTTCTGATGGAGTAAAACGGCAAAGAGTTTGATAAAAAGATTCTGAATTATAGTCTGACCAGGGACATGGCAAATGAGTTCCTAATTTTGCACCTGTTGATGGAATACCCAAACATTTGCCAAGAGAAGTGAGGGAACACTGAATGGTGGTTCCTTTAACAGAAGACTTAATGCCGTTTCCTTGAATTTCCAAATTACAATAGAAGACCTTGACTAACTCTGGATAGTAGGGATTGGTTGATGTAATAAAGGCATCGAGAGACTGGTTTCCTAGAAGAGCAGGGAAAGTTAGGCCTGCTTCGATGAAAGAATTTAAGTTTGCATAGGTGGGTGTTCGAATGGTTTGGTTCAGAAAATGAGAGATGAACCGAGTTCTTTCATTCGGAGTTGGAAGAAGGCGTGAGAGGTTCAAGGGATGAGGAGGACAGAAGGCCGATGAGAGGAAAGGAGAAGAAGACATGTTGGATTGAGTACACGGTTCTCTAGGAATAGAAACAAAGTTTCAGAGTGTTAGAAATCAAGGTTTAGAATGATAGAAATGGGAATTGGAAGGCAATTTCGATTGATATGTAAAGCTTTGATTATATAACACGAGCATGTAATCGATTACAGCAGTTGGGTAATCGATTACAGAGCAGTTTTTCTGAATTTGAATTTCAAAAAGATGGAGGGAATTTTGAAATTTGGGCAGTTTTCGTTTAGGTAATCGATTACAACAGTTATGGTAATCGATTACTGGCAGTTTAAATTTGAAGAATTTCAAATTTCGAAAATGTAATCGATTACAGCAGTTATGTTAATCGATTACCTAAAAGATTCTAACAGGCACGAGGACTGAGAGCAGGGGTAATCGATTACAGGATCTATGGTAATCGATTACGAGGACAGTTTTACAGGTTCTAAACTATAAATTCCTATGTAATACATTACTAGAAGAACATTTAAGCATACAATCAACTTAGATACATGAATCATATAAGTTCACACAAAGATTATGCAAATATCACATTACTTTAAATATCATGTTCATCTAATATGCCTAATTCTCTTCTAATCTTAAAGAATGAATCTTTAGGAAGAGGTTTAGTAAAAATATCAGCTAATTGGTAATGTGTATCTACGAAGGAAATCTCAATATCCTTTCTCATGACGTGATCTCGAATAATGGCACTTTAGTTCGAGAGTGCATGATGGGATTTTTAGTGAGATTAATGGCACTTGTGTTGTCACAATTGATTGAAATGCAGCCCAGCTCTAAGCCATAATCTTTGAGTTGTTGTTTGAGCCATAGGGTTTGTGCACAACAACTTCCTGCAGCAATATATTCTGCTTCAGCAGTACTTAGAGCAACACATGCTTGTTTCTTACAAGACCAAGAAACAAGAGCATTTCCCAACAAGTGACAAGTACCACTAGTACTTTTTCTTTCAGTTTTGCATCCACCATAGTCTGAATCAGAATATCCAATCAAATCACAAACACTCCCTTTGGGATACCACACACCAACATTTGTAGTTCCTTTCAGATATTTGAAAATCCCTTTGACTGAACTCAAATGTGATTCCCTAGGAGATGCTTGATATCTAGCACATAGACACACACTAAACATTATATCAGGTCTACTTGCAGTTAAATATAAAAGAGATCCGATCATACCTCTGTATTTGGTAATGTCTACTTGATCACCAGATTCATCTTGATCTAGATATGTGTTAGACCCCATTGGTGTGGCTATAGCTTTGCAATCATCCAAATCATATTTCTTTAACAGTTCCTTGCAAAACTTTGATTGATTGATGAATATCCCATCATGTGATTGCTTAATTTGCAATCCTAGAAAGAAATTTAATTGTCCCATCATGGACATCTCAAATTCTTCTTGCATCATGTTAGAGAAATCCTTACATAGAGATTCGTTAGTTGCACCAAAAATAATATCGTCTACATATATTTGAACTAATAAAGTATTACCTTTGGTTCTTTTGATAAACAAGGTTGTGTCAGCCTTACCCTTTTGGAATCCTTTCTCACAAAGGAATGTGCTTAATCTGTCATACCATGCACGTGGGGCTTGTTTAAGACCATAGAGTGCTTTCTTTAATCTGAAGACATGTGAAAGAAACTTGGGATCTTCAAATCCTGGAGGTTGCTTCACATAGACTTCTTCTTGAATGAATCCGTTCAGGAAAGCACTTTTGACATCCATTTGATATAATGGAAAGTTTAAAGAACAAGCATAAGCCAACAGAAGTCTTATGGCTTCCAACCTTGCTACTGGTGCATAGGTTTCATCAAAATCTATGCCTTCTTCTTGATTATATCCTTGTGCAACCAACCTTTATTTGTTTCTAACAATAATTCCATTTTCATCTAGTTTATTTCTGAATACCCACTTTGTTCCAATGACATGCTTGTCAGTGGGCTTAGGAACAAGTTCCCAAACTTGATTCCTTTCAAATTGGTTTAGTTCTTCCTGCATTGCCACAATCCAGTACTCATCCTCCAGAGCATCATTCACTTTTGAGGGTTCTATTTGAGAGACAAAGGCCATGTTTAAGACTGAATCATTTAAGCGTAGCCTTGTAGAAACACCTCTAGAAATATCTCCAATGATATTATCAACTAGATCATCCCTGTGGGTTCTCCATTCCTTTGGTAGTTGATAAGTGTTATCTTCCATATGCTCTTCTTGTATTGGATCTTGATCTTTTTTCTTTTGAGAGTCTTCATTGATAATGATATCTTCTTCTTCATTATCTGGAAGATTGACTATATCTTCTTTTGAAGATTTAAACTCATCAAAGGAAACATGTATGGATTCTTCCATAGATAGAGTTTTCTTGTTAAAGACTCTATATGCTTTGCTTGTTAGGGAATAACCAAGGAATACACCTTCATCATACTTTTCATCAAACTTACCAAGGTTTTCCTTTCCATTGTTCAACACAAAGCATTTGGATCCAAAAACATGTAGATGAGAGATATTTGGTTTCCTTCCTTTGTAGAGTTCATAGGGGGTTTTCTTCAGAATAGGTCTAATAAGAACTCTATTGGAAACATAGCAAGCAGTACTTACAGCATCAGCCCAAAAGTATTTAGGAAGATTTGATTCACTTAGCATGGTTCTTGCTAATTCTTCAAGTAGTCTGTTCTTCCTTTCTACAACACCATTTTGTTGTGGTGTTCTCGGAGTAGAGAAGTTATGTGATATTCCATTTTCATCACATAATTCTTGAAATTGATGATTCTGAAATTCTCCACCATGATCACTTCTAATAGAAGAGATCTTTAAAGCCTTTTCATTTTGAACTAGCCTTGCATATCTTTTGAATGCGTAGAAGGCTTCATTCTTATGAGGCAAGAATAATGTCCAAGTGAATCTAGAGAAATCATCAACAATAACAAGAGCATAAAGATTACCTCCGAAGCTTTTAGTTCTTGATGGTCCGAACAAATCCATATGTAGTAATTGGAGAGGTCTTGTCGTTGAGACTATGTTCTTTGGCTTGAAAGACGTTCTGGTTTGCTTCCCTTTTTGACATGCATCACAAAGCTTGTCTTTCTCGAATCTTATCTTTGGAAGCCCAACAACTAGATCATGCTTGATTAGTTTGTTTAAATGATCTATGTGTATATGAGCAAGTCTTCTATGCCATAGCCATGAATCATTATTATTCTTGGCCAAAAGGCATCTGACATTTTGTGGAATTTCATCCAAGGATATCATGAAGACTTTATTGACTTTATATCCGGAAAACTTAATCTCTTTAGTTTTCACGTCTTTTACTACACAGATATCATTAATGAAACCAACTTTCAAACCTTTGTCACAGAGTTGACTGATACTTAGAACATTATGCATCAAACTATCAACATAAAGAACTTTATCGATGATTGTTTGAGTGGGTGTGCCTATTCTTCCAATACCAAGTATCTTTCCCTTTTGATTGTTTCCATATGTGACAAAACCCTTTTCTCTAGGTATAAGTAAAGAGAACTTTGTTACAATAAGTACATGAATATTGACTATAACTAGATGTTTGCCTAGGAGAAGGATTAATCTTCTTAGGAGGTCTATGAGAATTACTTTTCCTATTGTTCATACTCCTAAAAGAATTAGTCTTAGTGTTTTTAGAAGAGCCTTCCACTTTGTTTGGTTTTACAAACACAGTTTTCTTAACTTCTTTTGTCTTTGGATGAGATGTATATCCTAGTCCAGACTTATTGTTTGAGTGCCTTTGCGCACTTAGAATATCATCTAACTTTTGTTTTCCTGTGTTGAAGTTATGAACTCTTTGTTGGAGATTATCTATCTTTTCTTCTAGAGAATTACACTTAGTGCATTTATGTGCAATATCTAACTTAGATTTTACTACGTCTAATTCCTCTAGTAAGATCCTACACTTACTTTCTAAGGATAATATTAAATCATTTTGCTTAGTGCTAACCTTAGAGAAATTTTGACATAATTTAAACATATTTTCCATAGTATATTTTAAATCATGAAAAGACATAGAATTGTCACTAACCTGGGTATCTTCCACATCTGAATCATGTGATTCAGATGTTGAAGATTCCCAGGTTAGTGATAATTCTATATCTTTTCATGATTTAAAGTTTACTATGGAAAATATGTTTAAATTATGTCAAGAATTTTCTAAAGTTAGCACTAGGCAAAATGAGTTAATTTCATCCTTAGAAAGTAAGTGTAGAACTTTACAAGAAGAACTAGATATAGTAAAATCTAAGTTAGACATTAATCATAAATGCACTAAGTGTAGTTCTTTAGAAGAAAAGATAGAAAATCTTCAACAAAGAGTTAATAACTTCAATAAAAGGAAAACAGAAGTTAGATGATATCCTAAGTGCTCAAAGACATTCAAACAATAAGTCAGGTTTAGGATATACTTCTCACCCAAAGACAAAAGAGGTTAGGAAAACTGTGTTTGTAAAACCAAACCATATGTTAGGATCTTCTAGTAACAGTAAGATTAATCCTGTTAGGAGTACAAACAATAGGAAGAATAATCAAAATAGACCTCCTAAGAAGATCCATTCCTCTCCTAGACAAACCTCTAGTTACAATCATTACTCTTGTACTTATTGTAACAAAATAGGACATACCCCTGGTAGATGTTACTACCAACATGTAGGAGTACCAAATAGAGAATACATTTGGGTTAGAAAGGATGTTTACTTAGAAGGACCCAAAACTTGTTGGGTTCCTAATACCCATGTCTGAACTTTGTCATGTAGGTGTGTATGAAAGCAGCAAAGGATTTATGGTATCTTGATAGTGGCTGCTCATCACACATGACAGGAGACAAAACCAAGTTTTCTTTTCTTATACCTAGGGAAAAAGGTTTTGTCACATATGGTAACAATCAAAAGGGAAAGATACTCGGTATTGGAAGAAAAGGCACACCCCCTCAAACAGTCATCGATAAAGTTCTTTACGTTGATGGTTTGATGCATAATCTTCTGAGTATCAGTCAACTATGTGATAAAGGTTTGAAAGTTGGTTTTATTAATGATATATGTGTAGTAAAAGATGTGAAAACTAAAGAAATTAAATTTTCTGGGTATAAAGTAAACAAAGTCTTCATGATCTCCTTGGATGAAATTCCACAAAACGTAAGATGCCTTTTGGCCAAGAACAATAGTGATTCATGGCTATGGCATAGAAGACTTGCTCATATACACATAGATCACTTAAACAAACTAGTCAAGCATGATCTAGTTGTTGGGCTTCCAAAGATAAGATTCGAAAAAGACAAGCTTTGTGATGCATGTCAAAAGGGGAAGCAAACCAGAATGTCTTTCAAACCAAAGAACATAGTTTCGACTTCAAGGCCCCTTCAATTGCTACATATGGATTTGTTCGGACCTTCAAGAACAAAAAGCCTCGGAGGTAATTTCTATGCACTTGTTATTGTTGATGATTTCTCTAGATTTAAATGGACGATATTCTAGCCTCATAAGAATGAAGCCTTCAATGCATTCAAGAGATATGCAAGGCTAGTTCAAAATGAGAAGTCTTTAAAGATCTCTTCTATTAGAAGTGATCATGGTGGAGAATTTCAGAATCAACAATTTCAAGAACTATGTGATGAGAATGGAATATCACATAATTTCTCTACTCCGAGAACACCACAACAAAATGGTGTTGTAGAAAGGAAGAACAGGTTACTTGAAGAATTAGCAAGAACCATGTTAAGTGAGTCAAGCCTTCCTAAATATTTCTGGGCTGATGCTGTAAGTACTGCTTGCTATGTTTCCAATAGAGTTCTTATTAGGCCTATATTGAAGAAAACCCCCTATAAACTCTACAAAGGAAGGAAACCAAATATCTCTCATCTACATACTTTTGGATCAAAATGTTTTGTTTTGAATAATGGAAAGGAAAACCTTGGTAAATTTGATGAAAAATCAGATGAAGGTATATTCCTTAGTTATTCTTTAACAAGCAAAGCATATAGAGTCTTTAACAAGAAAACTCTATCTGTGGAAGAATCCATACATGTCTCTTTTGATGAATCTAAATCTTCAATAGAAGATAAAGTAAATCTTCCAGATAATGAAGAAGAAGACATTATTTTCAATGAAGATTCTCAAAAGGATGAAGATCAAAATCCAATACAAGAAGAGCACATTGAAGATGATACTTATCAACTTCCAAAGGAATGGAGAACCCATAGGGATCATCCAGTTGATAATATTATTGGTGATATTTCTAGAGGCGTTTCTACAAGGCTACGCTTAAATGATTCAGTTTTGAATATGGCCTTTGTCTCTCAAATAGAACCATCAAAAGTAAATGATGCTCTGGAGGATGAGTATTGGATTGTAACAATGCAAGAAGAACTAAACCAATTTGAAAGGAATCAAGTTTGGGAACTTGATCCATAGCCTGGTGATAAGCATATTATTGGAACAAAGTGGGTATTTAGAAATAAGTTAGATGAAAATGGTATCATAGTTAGGAACAAAGCAAGATTAGTTGCTCAAGGTTATAATCAAGAAGAAGGCATAGATTTTGATGAAACCTATGCACTAGTAGCAAGGTTGGAAGCCATAAGACTTCTATTGGCATATGCATGCTCTCTAAATTTCCCATTATATCAAATGGACGTCAAAAGTGCTTTCCTGAATGGGTATATTCAAGAAGAAGTCTATGTGAAGCAACCTCCAGGATTTGAAGATCCAAAGTTCCCTTCACATGTCTTCAGATTAAAGAAGGCACTCTATGGTCTTAAGCAAGCCCCACGTGCATGGTATGATAGATTAAGCACATTCATTTGTGAAAAAGGGTTTCAAAAGGGTAAGGCTGATACAACCTTGTTCATCAAAAGAACTAAAGGTAATACTTTATTAGTTAAAATTTATGTTGATGATTGATAGGGGAAATCGCAAGTGTACGATTAAACTATCGCGTAATACAAAAGGTCGAACCCAAGGGATAGGTGTTCTTATTATTATATAATTTAGTACTTGTGCAATAAAAATAAAATGGTATGGTTGATGTTTGGTTTAGGACAAGAAGAGAGCAATAGCATAAAATAATAAAATAAATAAGATGAGAAGAATTTAGGCTCTTGGGTTGATTTACATAATTTATAAAACATGCTAGAAAACTCTTACTAAATTTCTGAACTTTAAATTCATATTCATGGTGCTATAGCCTAAATTTCTACATCCTAATAGCCTTAAGAAATGTAGAACTTTCTTACCTAATTACTAACTCCATAGCCTTGGTTATTAGTTAATTAGAGAAGAAGATGAAGAAAGAATCCGGGCCAACACAAAGTTACGTACATCCTTATAGCCTTAAGAAATGCAAACATATAACCTTTCTTATTTCCTATTTCCCTTACTACTTACCAAATGGCCTTATGACATAAGTAGAAAGCAAGAAATCTTTTGCGCATAAAGATTAATGAAGAACAAAGAAATAAAACATGAATTGAAAATATTATTCAGAAATGTAAAAGAAAACTAGAACATGAATTATAAATTAAAACAACCCAAAAACTTAAAAGAGAAGTTAGCCAAGCATGGCTAAAGGAGACATTGAATTACCCTGGATAGGAGCTCAAATATGGCTTCCACAAGTCCTAGGAACAATGCTCAAGAGGGAGAAAGAGAGAATACTTGTTGTATTCTATGAAGGTGTGCTTTACAAGTGAGGAAAAGGCCCCTATTTATAGTAAAAAATCAATGGTGGAGGAGTTGATGGCCATTATGGCCTTCATTGGCCACCAATTAACTTTTGAAAACTCCTTCCCACTACCATCAATTCTCCACTCATCCTTTAATCCTTATTTTCCATGTGCTAATTTGAAGAGAGTTGCTTCATATTCTTCTTTTCCACTTTTGGTCCTCTCTTGGTTAGCACTTCAATTCTGGCCCTTTAATTCTCTCAACCTTCACTTTTAGTCCTCCACTCTTGAACTTTCACATTTTGGTCCCTGGACAAAAATGATAACTAAACCAGCTTTTCCTAAAAATATAAAATAGCTATAAAAATTCCTAAAAATATAAAATAAAGGTAGAAAAACAAATAAAATCTAATCTACATGCAAAATGAAAAATAAATATAAAATCTACATAAAAATAATAAAAAACCTATATGTGACTCAAAAATAATAAAATAAAAAGACTAAAAACTACCTAAAAACATCATATAATATCCACTCATCACACCACTATACCCAACGACAGCTTGTCCTCAAGCGACAAAACTTAAAGAGAAACTCGTCCCTGAGTTTTGAGAAAGTTTATCTGATTAAAACTTGAAGCACAAAAACTTTTCAAAGAAAGCTTAGCAGATAAGGAAGACATGCATGTTTTACAAACAAAGAATCAAGAAAGTCAGGCTTTGGCTTTTAACATGTTTGAGTTCATCAATTAAGCTCACAAAATGATATTCTACATGAAAACAAGAAGGCTCAATAATCCTGCCTATAATTCAAATCAAAACTGAAGTAAAGCAACCAAGTGATGTTGAAGAGATTTTTAAGGTTGTAACTTGGCCAAAGGGTTGAACAATTCAAGGTGTGGATTTCAAGAAATTGGCAACTCTAGTGGCTGACTCAGAATCTGTTGTTATGTGACTTTTTTGACTTAAGAGCTTTTAACAATTCACACAAGGGTCCTCTCAATTTTTCTCTTTTTTTTTTTTGAACAAAGTAGTGGAATGTATGAGATGAATGACTTGAATTTTACTCCCCTCATACTCTTTCTCACCCCACTACTTCATTATTTTTTCCTAAGGCACATACCTTATTTTTTCCAACTTTTTCCTTTTTTTTTTTAGAGAGAAACCCACAACATAGCTCTAACAATTTCAGCACATGAATCACAATAACAACTTTAAGAATTATCACACAAAGTAGGCTCCAAAGAATGACTCTTTTAAGGCTCAAAAGGGGCTACTAGTGGATTTCGAATTTCAAGCAAAACTCTGAGTTTTCAAAAATGCCTATAATCTCTTCTCAATTCACAAAGTGTACAAAACTCCAATCAACATGCAACACAAGGCAGAAAAATTTTACAATCATGCATTCAGAGACCACAGATCTCATAAAAAGATAGGGTAAGTGGTACCCTTTTTAGAACTCAGAAAAAGACTTTGCCATTAACCAAACAATCAAGATATCAATAATCCTTTCTACAGCATGCAATCCTAACTGCTTAAAAACATAGAACTTTTCACAAAGCAGTTCAATCAGATAAAACATTTCACAAAGCTATAGCAATATTCAGAATGGATAAAATACTCAAGACTCATGCAAAAAGAAAACAGAAAAACTAAACTAAAAATAAAGCTAAAAACTATAAAAAGAAAAAAAAAACTAAGAAGCTGGCATAGTAACAAATTTTCCACAAAGGTCCAAGGGAACCCTAATGTAAAAATCAAATTGAACACTTAAGTTCAAGAGGGTTCTTCCTCCTTTTGGTACCTATCCTGTAACATTGAACAAACAAAAGTCTCACAAGCAGAAACTTGCTTGACTTGTTAGTCCCAAAAACAGCACAAACAAGATCATGAGTTGAAAAATTGTGTTCACCTTAAAAAAAAACAAGAATTCTTGAGTTCCCAAAAATCAAAACCAGTGTAGAAACAAGGGAAAACTCAAAGAATCTAAAACCTTTCAGAAAATGGTGAACACAAAATTTTATTAAAAACTAAAAACAGCAAATAAAAACAAAATAGCAACACTGCCCGAGCTCCTGCGCTTGAGCGTTGGGGATGCCAACGCTTGGGCGCTGGAATTAAAATAAAAACTGGGTGGATTCCAGGGGCCTAGCGCATGAGCGCTAGACATCCAATGCTGGAGCGTTGGGATTAAACTGGAACCAGAGGTTTTAAACAGGGGCCTAACGCTTGAGCGTTGGCCTCCAGCGCTGGGGCGCTGGCCTCTCCTGCAGCAAAAACATAGAATTTTTTCTTTTATTTATTAACAAGGATGATGCAGAAAATTAAATGACAGAATTTTAAACTCTTCCTAAGTTGGGTTGTCTCCCAACCAGCTCATTGTTAAGGTCCGAGATAGACCCTTCCACTAATCACTTTTTCAACCGGGGTCTATTAAAAAATTCATTAGACCCCGCAAATCATGC
Organism: Acmispon strigosus; assembly: GCA_030819835.1. NCBI lineage: Eukaryota > Viridiplantae > Streptophyta > Magnoliopsida > Fabales > Fabaceae > Acmispon > Acmispon strigosus. The sequence goes on along the minus strand of JAUAMA010000004.1, from coordinate 11,887,137 downwards.
AAATTTTGGCACAACAACATCATGGTGCCCAATGAATTTTCAGCTAACAAAGCAACGATATTCAAATTAAAAGTGGAAGAGATAAATAGATTTTCCCTTCCTTGTTCTTTGCCTTGCCATTGTGAACCTATAGCATAGGTTCCTTGAGGTTCTTCTTCCTCCATCTCCAATTTATCTTCAAAGACAAATTCTAAAATGAAGGTTGCTTTCACCTCCTCTCTTTGAACCACAAGTTCACTTTCATGAACAAGTGGTTGTTGTTCATCCCTGGGCTGCCTCCTTAGAATGTCATTCAGCCTCCCTTGCAAGATCATTCTGGCCTTCCATTCCTGCACTCGGTTGGGCAAAGATCCCGAAGCATGCTTGCAATCCAATTCAGAGTAATACTCATCAATTAAATTGAGAGCATCACACTTCTTTTTTTCATCTTCTTTTTTAAGATATGCCCGGATCTTTGCCAGCCATTCTTCAAATGTTCCAGCCATAATTCCTTACAAAAATCAGGAGACAAAATTAGCAGCACCAGTTCATCACACAAATAATATTTTATTTTTTATATATATATAAACAAGAAGTACTAAACAAAATAAAAATAAGAACTTGAAAAGAACCTATCCCCGGCAATGGCGCCAAAAACTTGATAGGGGAAATCGCAAGTGTACGATTAAACTATCGCGTAATACAAAAGATCGAACCCAAGGGATAGGTGTTCTTATTATTATATAATTTAGTACTTGTGCAATAAAAATAAAATGGTATGGTTGATGTTTGGTTTAGGACAAGAAGAGAGCAATAGCATAAAATAATAAAATAAATAAGATGAGAAGAATTTAAGCTCTTGGGTTGATTTACATAATTTATAAAACATGCTAGAAAACTCTTACTAAATTTCTGAACTTTAAATTCATATTCATGGTGCTATAGCCTAAATTTCTACATCCTAATAGCCTTAAGAAATGTAGAACTTTCTTACCTAATTACTAACTCCATAGCCTTGGTTATTAGTTAATTAGAGAAGAAGATAAAGAAAGAATCCGGGCCAACACAAAGTTACGTACATCCTTATAGCCATAAGAAATGCAAACATATAACCTTTCTTATTTCCTATTTCCCTTACTACTTACCAAATGGCCTTATGACATAAGTAGAAAGCAAGAAATCTTTTGCGCATAAAGATTAATGAAGAACAAAGAAATAAAACATGAATTGAAAATATTATTCAGAAACGTAAAAGAAAACTAGAACATGAATTATATATTAAAACAACCCAAAAACTTAAAAGAGAAGTTAGCCAAGCATGGCTAAAGGAGACATTGAATTACCCTGGATAGGAGCTCAAATATGGCTTCCCACAAGTCCTAGGAACAATGCTCAAGAGGGAGAAAGAGAGAATACTTGTTGTATTCTATGAAGGTGTGCTTTACAAGTGAGGAAAAGGCCCCTATTTATAGTAAAAAATCAATGGTGGAGGAGTTGATGGCCATTATGGCCTTCATTGGCCACCAATTAACTTTTGAAAACTCCTTCCCACTACCATCAATTCTCCACTCATCCTTTAATCCTTATTTTCCATGTGCTAATTTGAAGAGAGTTGCTTCATATTCTTCTTTTCCACTTTTGGTCCTCTCTTGGTTAGCACTTCAATTCTGGCCCTTTAATTCTCTCAACCTTCACTTTTAGTCCTCCACTCTTGAACTTTCACATTTTGGTCCCTGATTTCCTAAAACTTTACAAATTGGTCCCTGGACAAAAATGATAACTAAACTAGCTTTTCCTAAAAATATAAAATAGCTATAAAAATTCCTAAAAATATAAAATAAAGGTAGAAAAACAAATAAAATCTAATCTACATGCAAAATGCAAAATAAATATAAAATCTACATAAAAATAATAAAAAACCTATATGTGACTCAAAAATAATAAAATAAAAAGACTAAAAACTACCTAAAAACATCATATAATATCCACTCATCAATGATATCATCTTTGGTGCAACTAACGAATCTCTCTGTAAGGATTTCTCTAACATGATGCAAGAAGAATTTGAGATGTCTATGATGGGACAATTAAATTTCTTTCTTGGATTACAAATCAAGCAATCACGTGATGGAATATTCATCAATCAATCAAAGTTTTGCAAGGAATTATTAAAGAAATATGACTTGGATGATTGCAAAGCCATAGCCACACCAATGGGGTCTAATACATATTTAGATCAAGATGCATTTGGTGTTCCTGTAGACATTACTAAATATAGAGGTATGACCGGATCTCTTTTATACTTAACTGCAAGTAAACCTGATATTATGTTTAGTGTGTGTCTATGTGCTAGATATCAAGCATCTCCTAAGGAATCACATTTGAGTTCCGTTAAGCGGATTTTCAAATACTTAAGAGGAACTACAAATGTTGGTTTGTGGTATCCCAAAGGGAGTGTTTGTGATTTGATTGGATATTCTGATTCTGATTATGCTGGTTGTAAAACTGAAAGAAAAAGTACTAGTGGTACTTGTCACTTGTTAGGAAATGCTCTTGTCTCTTGGTCTTGCAAGAAACAAGCATGTGTTGCTCTAAGAACTGCTGAAGCAGAATATATTGTTGTGCACAAACTCTATGGCTCAAACAACAACTCAAAGATTATGGCTTAGAGCTGGGCTGCATTTCAATTAAATGTGACAACACAAGTGCCATAAATCTCACTAAAAATCCCATCATTCATTCTCGAACTAAGCATATTGATATAAGACATCATTTCCTTCGAGATCATGTTATGAGGAAAGATATTGAGATTTCTTTTGTGGATACTCATAATCAATTAGCAGATATCTTTACTAAGCCTCTTCCTAAAGATTCATTCTTCAAAATTAGAAGAGAATTAGGCATATTAGATGAGCATGACATTTAAAGTACCATATTTTGTTGCATAAATAGTATGTGTTTATATGCTTTTAGCTTGATTATGTGCTTTAATATGTGTTTAAAAATATGTTGCATAGGATTCTAGAGCCTAGAACTCATAAAACTGTCTTAGTAATCGATTACCATAGGTCCTGTAATCGATTATCCTTGATCTCAGTCCTCGTGCCTATTGGAATTCTATAAGTAATCGATTACCCTAACTGCTGTAATCGATTACACATTCAAAATTTGAATATTTTCAAAATTCCAACTCCCAGTAATCGATTACCCTAACTGTTGTAATCGATTACCTTCTCGAAAAACTGTCAGAATTTCAAATTTCCCTCCAGTTTTTGAAATTCAAAATTGGAATAACTGCTTTGTAATCGATTACTCAATTGCTGTAATCGATTACATGATCGAGTTATTTAAAACCAGCCTTAGATGATGATCAATCATACCTTCCACGAATCTTTCTAAGTCCTGATTTCTAACATCCACGGGAACATGTCTTTCTCTCCTTGCCTATCCTCAGCCTTTTGTCCTCACAATCCACTAAATTTCTCCCGTCTTCTCCCCACTTCTGCTGAGAAGACTCGATTTATCTCTCACTTTGTCAAACAAACTATTTGCACACCAACTTATGCCAACTTGAATTCCTTCCTCGACGCTGGTCTCACTTTTCCGGCTCTATTCGGGAATCAATATCTTGATAGTTTTATCACATCAACCACTCCTTACTATCCAGAATTAGTCAAGGTTTTCTACTGCAACTTGGAAGTTCAAGGCACTGGCATCAAATCCTCTGTTAAAGGGACTACTGTTCAATACTCTCTTATATCTCTTGGACGATGTTTGGGTCTTCCTACTTCTGGTGCACAATTGGGAACTAACCGGCCCTGCCCCTGGACTGAATACAGTTCCGAGTCGTTTTATCAAACTTTATGTCGCTTTACTCCTTCTGAGATAAAGAAACTGCATCCCCCTCGTACCAAAACTTGTCCTTTTCATGTTGATGTCCTTACCACCACCAACCATTTGCTTCATTACTTCATTCATCAAATTCTTCTGCCTCAGGAAGATCTTCTTGCCCATATTAGTGAGTTAGAACTCCAACTTTTATATGGCATTCTCAATGGTCATCCCATCAACTGGACCTTCCTGGTGATGCATCATATGCTCACATGCAGAAATGAAGCACAGTCTTTTCCATACGCCCACAGTGTCACTCGTCTTCTCCTTCAACATAAATTCCCATGTGCTAATTTGAAGAGAGTTGCTTCATATTCTTCTTTTCCACTTTTGGTTCTCTCTTGGTTAGCACTCCAATTCAAGCCCTTTTATTCTCTCAATCTTCACTTTTAGCCCTCCACTCTTGAACTTTCACTTTTTTGGACCTTGATTTCCTGAAACTTTACAAAGTGGTCCCTGGACAAAAATGATAACTAAACCAGCTTTTCCTAAAAATATAAAATTGCTATAAAAATTCCTAAAAATATAAAATAAAGGTAGAAAAACAAATAAAATCTAATCTACATGCAAAATGCAAAATAAATATAAAATCTACATAAAAATGATAAAAAACCTATACGTGACTCAAAAATAATAAAATAAAAAGACTAAAAACTACCTAAAAACATCATATAATATCCACTCATCAGTTTACAAAAAGGTTTTTGAAAACTAATAATTGTTTTGAAAATCAAAGTTTAATACGAATGCAATTCAAACCCCCCCCCCTCTTTCTTGTTTGGTCCCTATATTTTATAAATACTTTCCATCTCATTCAGATATTTAGAAATGTCACAAGCTGCTCGGTTTCTGCATGACAAGATATCTATAGAACCCTTACCTCATGCTGATAATTTTTTCGGCCTCCGAAACCAAAACATATCGACTACAGTCAATCTTCATGAAATCATGCATATATCGTAATACATATACACAGAAATTCCAATTCCTGCTCAAACATCATTCCAGGTTCAAATGGTGTTTCTTATTTGAAGCATCGCCTTAAAATCTATCATAGATAGTTTAACAGCCCATGGCATTAACTACGCTCAAATGCGTTTAAAAAAAAATACATCCAAGTAATTAAATAATTACTTAATTATTTTGAATATTCAGGGACTTTTATGGAGACGAAGCTGCTATTGCTTCTTTGCTCACGTTGTCAAGAGGTAATCCTAATTCCATCTTACCCGTTTGTTTGTTTTGTAAACCTTGGTTCATGGTTTTGCATATATATCTCATACAAGGAATTCTTATTCCACTGCGGTAATAAACCGCATGATTCCCTTTAGTGTCAACTTGTGCCGCCATAAGGAAATGTAACACCCCATTTCAAAGCAAGAACGGGGCGTTACGTTTAGTGAGTGAAGTGAGAAATTAAAAACATAAAACACTTACACTATTTATGAAATAGCGGGTATTTTTTTCCCAATTTGTAAGGAGAAACATTTATGCGATAACAAAAGAAAATAAATAACTTGTAGACATAAGAGGGCTCATCTCAAACATTAATACCCATTATAAACAATAACTAGTCATAGGGATGATCAAAATAGTGCATAGTTCCGAGAGAAAAACCAATCACGGCCAAAATGGAATATAGACAGAAGAAGGTAACACTCCCTACCGGCATACCACTGTGCTAACACGCAGGAAAGCACCCATGAGGTAAATAACTCTGGACTCTACCCGATCAAACCCAAAACAAGCAGATACGAAAAACCCGCAAAGGGAGAATGTAGGTAGAAGGAGACACCAAAATCCCCATACACTACCATCTGAACCTTGGCTCCATGCTCCGCTGCAGAAATTCCTCTTCCAGCTTCTGAATCTCTATGGCATCTACGGTTTCAATCTGTAGGGCCGAAGCCAAAAAGAAAATGCAGTGGTAAACTACATTGGCACAATGGGAATCGCCATCACTGGGTAACCCAAGCAACAATGAATAGTTCATACAAGTCATAGTCAACAGGGTACTAGAATCATAATCAAAGTTATGGGGAAAGTTTTGTTAGACAGTTTATTATATGAATGCAATATCATGCAAGCACAGTCCGGTCAACGCCTTAATCTACTCATTGGGGAGACAGGGCAACCACAAGCTTTGGGCCATCGGGGACACTACCAATGCTTATATATTGTGGAGTGCCACTTCTTTGGACTGCCGTCTCAACGTCCGGAATTAACACCATAGCACCCGTCTTAATGCTTCAAAGTACGCCATCTCGACGACCATCACAAAACCTAGCAGACTTTTGATCCACCAATCTCAGTCCAGGCAATCAATGCACATGCCATGCTTTCTAACTATTAGTTAGTGTCACCTCCGGTCCGTCTTCTAACGTCCGCTACATTCTCCAAGAGCAGGATTACGTCTTACAGGTATCGAATATCACTAGGTCGGTCTCACTCGTCACTCGAGTGTCCACCTTTAATCTTTTGTGAGTTATTCACAAGGTAACAATCATAGTCTAATAATGTTATCATCTGTGTATAACAATACCAACATTTCATGACATAACAATGTTCACGGCATATAGCAAGTCAAGTAATAATGGGTAATTCAAGTCATTACAGTCCAACATATCATGGTACAGATAAGCAATCACAACATCAATCCATTATTCACAGTCATGCTATCTACCCATTGATTCATAGTAATGCTATATAATCATTGATTCACAGCCATGCTGTAATAATTATTTTCATACTCCAATTAGCACGCACAAGTTATGCAGCACAAGGCTAGCTACACGAAGGTGCGTAGGTGCCGTCACCTCGAATACAATCCACGTGTGCTCCGAATGATTCCGAACTCTGTTTGCCTTCGTGCCTGGTACCTTACACAATCATGACTAGTACTTGGTATTCTAGTAATGGTACTACTTATAAAACAACACACGAGAAGGCATCTTATAAAGATCCTTTTATCATGGACTATTTATGAAAAGGTCCATGAGAGTTGACTATTAGCAAACAAGTCCTCCAACTTTAAACTACTCGCAATAGGGTCCTTGTACTTTATTAGAATTTGGTAGGCCTAACTCAACCACAAAAGCTAACTTGAGGTTTGCTCTACCCTTATAAAAACTTGATTGGCCATATCACTAGCCAAAGTGGGACTTCTAAAACACCCCCTCACGCCTAGGGTTGGATATCTGGAGGGTGAAGTTTGCAGAACACGACATTTGTGGATGACCCATAGGGGCAGTCGCCACTAACAAACAAATCTAGGATAGGCTCTGATACTAAACGACTCAAAACCAGTTGGGCTATCAAAACTTGTACTGCATGCATCTTTGATGCAGTACCTATAATGAACACCGTAAGGATCATTCTTTCCTTGGAAGATCACTTTGATTGGAAGTTGCAACAGTTTGATGTTAAAAATGCTTTCTTGCATGGAGATTTGGAGGAAGAGGTGTATATGGAGATTCCGTCGGGGTATGACTCTACTTCAGGTAGGAACAAGTTTGTAAATTGAAGAAGGCTCTATATGGGCTCAAGCTTGGGAGGTTGACTGAGGCTATGGTGACCCTCGATTATAAACAAAGCCAAGGTGATCATACCCTCTTTATTAAACATGCTCAAATTAGCAATCTGACCTTCTTGTTAGTCTATGTGGATGATATGATCATTGCAAGTAATGATGAACTTGAGAAGCAAAATCTGAGAAAGGAGTTAGCAGCCTAGTTTGAAATGAAAGACCTTGCAAAGCTGAAATATTTTCTATGTATGGAGGTGGCATACTGGAAACAAGGCATTTTCATTTCTCAGAGAAAATATGTCCTTGAACTTCTGAAAGATACTGGAAAACTGCGTTGTAAGCCCACTGGAGTGCCTATAAAGAAAAACCACAGGATTGGAAGTGATGAGGAAGGCCCAAGGGTTGATAAGGCCCAATACCAGAGACTTGTGAGGAAGTTCATTTATCTATCTCACACTAGGCCTGGCATAACGTATCCTGTTAGTATAGTTAGCCAATTCATCCATGACACACAGGAAAGAAATTTACAGGCTGTGGATAGAATCTTGATGTATCTGAAGGCAAGTTCAGGGAGAGGTCTACTGTTCAAGAATGATAAGTAGTTGTCTATCGAGGTTTATACTGGTGCAGATTATACAGGGTAATCGTTGATAGGAGGTCCACTACAGGATATTGTATGTTCTTTGGTGGAAATTTAGTTACATGGAGGAGCAAGAAGCAGAATATAGTTGCTAGGTCAAGTGCAGAAGCAGAATTTAGAGCCATGGCTCAAGGAGTTTGTGATTTTTTGTGGATGAAAATCAGACTAGATGATTTGAATGTAGAGTATGAAGCTCCTAAAAGATTTTTTTGTGATAATAAGCCTGCCATTAGTATTGCTCACGATCGAGTCCATCATAACAGAACAAAGCACATAGAGATAGACCGGTACTTCATCGAAGAGAAATTGGATAGTGGTCTTATTTATACACAGTTCGTCCCCTCAAGATTGCAGATGACTGATGTGCTCACCAAAGGACTTCCTTTGGAGTGAATTTGAGATCTTACTTGCAAGCTGGGAATGATTGATATCCATTCACCAGCTTGAGGGGGAGTGATGTATATAGAGCATGTCTTTGCACACATATTTCGACCCCTTGTGTAATTTATCCTACGGTGACGTCTCTTTTACGACTGAAATAATTTCGTCGTCAGAAAATATTCCCGTTTCACAGTATACTCAATATAATACTCTAAACTCATGAAATTAAACATAGATGATCTTAAAGATATTTCTGCCATCAAACTCCTATCCGAATAATTATTCAGGGTTTATTTGACGTTCAACGGTGAAATGCCGATTTTGATCGTTTTCAAAACACGTCCGAAAATCTCGTGTGTCGGTGTCTAGAAATAACTAATACGACAAGCAAAATACACAGAATTACTCTTCGTATAATATGCTCGAGTAATTTAAAATGCATCAACATGTTAATAATTTTTAATGCGTCGTATTTATTTACGGATGAATTAATATATTACTTAATTAATCCGGTCTTACAGGAAACACGTTTTAATGTCAACACGGTCGTGTTGCCTCAGCCATGACCGTGTCAACTGACGCAGCCAGAGCCTCAAAGTTAAACCTTATTACTATTTTTAAAGTGGCCAAAAACACACATCTGAAACAGGAGAGAAATACATACAGACATGAGAATGATTACCAGAGGCAACCACGTAGTGAGAGAGAGAGAAAAGACGTGACAACTCTGAAGGAGGAGAAGATTGTGGAGCACCAAATTCATTCCCTATTTCTGTAAGATGATCATAGCTACTAGGATTACTGATGATTTATCGTCTATTATGAGTAGCTAAATCCTCTCTCTTGAGGTTGTAATGTAGGACATAATTCGAACCCCGTTTATTATTATGTTACAATTATAATTTAGTTTATAATTGTTTAAGATTCTCTCTTGTATGTGATAGCCAAATTCGCAAGTGTACGGAGGTTATCGAAGTAACATAAAATATTATCGTTCTCCACAGGGATAGGTGTTTCAAAATCTAATTTTAAATTGCTTAGAACTAGTGCAGAAAAATTAAATTGATTTGTCTGATTCTGGTTTGAGTAAGAACTCGGAAGTGCAATTAGCAATGAAAATATAATGATAAAAATTAAGAACTCGGGCTGAGTATATAGATTATAAATTATGCTCTTAGAATCAATATTAGATCTGAAAATTAAGCATGATCGAAAACTCTCCGAGCATAGTGAAACAGAACAACAGAGAGAAATTGCAGAAATTCCTCGAGCGCTTTACTAGGGAGGTAATTCTCCCATCCGAGCTGACAAAGGAGTAAATTTTGGTCCTGGTACAGTCGGAAGTGCTACCACAAGTTTATTTAGTGAAACCATTATTCTCTATCCTACAAGTAGTTCGAGACAGCTTGAGGAAAGAGTTGTTAGCCTAGATAGCAACTTGAGAGGGGGGAGAGTGAATTAGGTTTACCCTATTTTCGCCTTGATGCCTTCTTACTTTCAAGATAAATATAAATACAAACGAGTGCAGCGGAAATGAGCGTTGCTTGAAAGTAAAGATGAAGGGTAGAAGAATGCACACACATAATTTTATCCTGGTTCACCTTCTATCCACCGAAGGCTACGTCCAGTCCCTCAAGAAAACCCCTTGAGGATTTTTCCACTATTGATAAAAATCTCTTACAAGTCCTTACACCAAGTACCTTAAGAATTTCTATCAACCACCTGTGAAAGCACACCACTTTCAACAGCCCCTGAAAGCACACCACTTTCTGTCCCTGAAAGCAAACCACTTTCAGACCCTGAAGGCAAACCACCTTCAGTCCTTGAAGGCAAAACCACCTTCAGTCCACACCCTGAAAGCACACCACTTTCAGTACAACAACCCTTCACCGAACCCTACGGTGAATACTCAATCTACCAGAATGAGATGAAGAAGAGTTTACAATTTGGCTGTATCTATCCTTTATCATACAAGAGAATTGATCATGAGAATTATGCTTTAAGGCACTTAAGCATAAGAAGGCTCTCTTGATTCTGAGTTCCTCAAGATATGAACAACTAAAGTGTTCTCTTAAACAATGAAGAACATGAACTCAGAACTTAGGCTCTTTGAAAGTTTAAGTATCAAAGGCTAATTTAACATGAATGAACAATTTGACAAAGCTTTGGCCTAATTCGTGTATTCTCATGTGTTGTTTGTTTCTGGACTCAAATGGACTTTATATAGGCATGAGGAAACGTCCTTGAACAAGGTTGTGTCACCCTTACCCTTTTGAAATCCTTTTTCACAAAGGAATGTGCTCAATCTGTCATACCATGCACGAAGGGCTTGTTTAAGACCAGAGAGTGCCTTCTTTAATTTGAAGACATGCGAAGGGTACTTGGGATCTTCAAATCCTGGAGGTTGCTTCACATATACTTCTTCTTTAATGTATCCGTTCAGGAAAGCACTTTTAACGTCCATTTGATATAATGGAAAGTTTAAAGAACAAGCATAAGCCAATATAAGTCTTATGGCTTCCAACCTTGCAACTGGTGCATAGGTTTCATCAAAATCAATACCTTCTTCTTGATTATATCCTTGTGCAACCAGTCTTGCTTTGTTTCTGACAATTATACCATTTTCATCTAGTTTATTTCTGAATAGGTCTAATGAGTACTCTATTGGAAACATAGCAAGCAGTACTTACAGCATCAGCCCAGAAGTATTTTGGAAGGTTAGATTCACTTTGCATGGTCCTTGCTAGTTCTTCAAGTAATCTGTTCTTCCTTTCTACAACACCATTTTGTTGTGGTGTTTTTGAAGCAGAGAAGTTATGTGATATTCCATTCTCATCACATAATTCCTGAAATTGGTGGTTCTGAAATTCTCCACCATGATCACTTCTAATAAAAGAGATCTTTAAACCCTTTTCATTTTGAACAAGCCTTGCATATTTTTTGAATGCATTGAAGGCTTCATTCTTATGAGACAAGAATAATGTTCAGGTGAATCTAGAAAAATCATCAACAAACAAATACATGTGAAGTAATTGGAGGGGTCTTGTAGTTGAGACTATATTCTTTGGTTTGAAAGATATTCTGGTTTGTTTCCCCTTTTGACATGTATCACAAAGCTTGTCTTTCTCAAATCTTATCTTTGGAAGACCAACAACCAGATCATGTTTGACAAGTTTATTTAAATGATCTATGTGTATATGAGCCAGTCTTCTATGCCATAGACATGAATCATTGTTGTTCTTGGCCAGCAAGCATCTAACATTTGGTGGAATTTCATCCAAGGATATCATGAAGACCTTATTGACTTTATATCCGGAAAAACTTGATTTCTTTAGTTTTCACATCCTTTACCACAAAGATGTCATTAATGAACCCAACTTGCAAACCTTTGTCACAAAGTTGACTGATACTTAGAAAATTATGCATCAAACCATCAACATATAGGACCTTGTCAATGACTGTTTGAGGGGGTGTACCTATTCTTCCAATACCAAGTATCTTCCCTTTTTGATTATTTCCATATGTGACAAATCCTTTTTCTCTAGGCATAAGTAATGAGAACTTTGTTTTGTCTCCTGTCATGTGTGATGAGCAGCCACTATCAAGATACCATAAGTCCTTTGCTGCTTTCATGCACACCTACATGACAAAGTTCAGACATGGGGATTAGGAACCCAATTTTCTTTGGGTCCTTCTAAGTTGGTGTTCTTCTTAACCCATATATATTCCTTTTTTGGTACTCCAACATTCTTGTAATAACATCTACTTGGGGTATGTCCTATTTTGTTACAATAAGTACATGAATATTGGTTGTAACTTAATGTTTGCCTAGGAGAAGGATTGATCTTCTTAGGAGGTCTATGATAATTATTCTTCCTATTGTTCATACTCCTAAAAGAACTAGTCTTAGTACTTTCAGAAGATCCTTCCACTTTGTTTGGTTTCACAAAGATGGTTTTCATAACTTCTTTTGTCTTTGGATGAGATGTATATCCTAGTCCAACCTTATTGTTTGAGTGTCTTTGCATACTTAGAATATCATCTAACTTCTATTTTCCTTTGTTGAAGTTATGAACCCTTTGTTGAAGATTATCTATCTTCTCTTCTAAAGAACTACACTTAGTGCACTCATGTGGAATATCTAACTTAGATTTCACTATGTATAGTTCTTCCTGTAGATTTCTACACTTATTTTCTAAAGATGAAATTAAAGCATTCTGCTTACTACTAACTTTAGGAAAAAATTGACATAACTTAAACACATTCTCAATAGCATACTCTAGATCATGAAATGAAATGACATTATCACTAACCTGGATATCCTCAGCATCTGAATGATGTGAAGCCATTAATGCAACTTGTGCTTCTTCTTTATCAGAATCGGATGATTAACTTACTTCATTTTCATCCCATGCAATGTATGAATCATGACAAACCGTGTTTCTTCTTTTGAAGATTTGGACATTCCAACTTGATGTGTCCAGGTTTTCCACATTCGAAGCATGTGAAGTTTTGAGAAGAGGAGGACTCATTATTCCTTTGGAAAGTTCTGTTATTGTTAAATTTCATACCTTTTCTTTTAAGAAAATTTTCAAGGTTCTTCACTAAAAGATTCATATTCTCATTCTCTTCTTCTTCAGAATCTGCATCATAATCATCTTTGATGCTTTCTTTGGTCTTTAAAGAGATGGATCGATATTTCTTCTTGGAGTTTTCCAAAGAGATTTGCAAGAGTCATATTAGACAAACTCTTCTTTTCTGAAATTGCTGTAACCTTTGGTTGCCATGCTCTTGTGAGTGATTTTAGAACTTTCATGTTCAAGTCACTATTGGAAAACTGTTTGCCAAGTGCAATCAAATGGTTAGTCAAATGAGAGAATCATTTTTGCATATCCAATACCTTTTCTCCTGGAAGCATTCTGAACATTTCATATTCTTGAGATAGGGTATTGATTTTTGATCTCTTGACTTCATCTGTTCCTTCATGAGTTACCATCAAAGTATCCCATATTTCTTTCGATGTTGTGCATGTTGAAACTCTAAAAAATTCATCCATGCCAAGAGCAGATGTAAGGATATTCATTCCTTTGAGATCATATTGAACCTTCTTCTTTTCTTCTTCACTCCATGTGTTTTCTGGTTTTGGTTGTCTGCTATCATCCACTTCATTCATAGGTATAAACGGACCTTCTTCAATGGCTTTCCATATTTCCACGTCTAATGACCTTATAAAGATTTTCATCTTGATCTTCCAGAAGTCATAGTGGTCTCCATTGAAGTATGGTGGCCTGTTTATGTTGAATCCCTCACTAGTTCCATGACTAGAAGAGGATGCCGTCTTTTCCCGGATCTTAGGAGTAAATTACCTAAACTTACGCTCTGATACCAATTGTTAGCCTAGATAGCAACCTAAGAGGGGGGGGGGTGAATCAGGTTTACCCGATTTTCGCCTTGATTCCTTCTTACTTTCAAGATAAATATAAATACAAACGAGTGCAGCGGAAATGAGCGTTGCTTGAAAGTAAAGATGAAGGGTAGAAGAATGCACACACAGAATTTTATCCTAGTTCAACTTCTATCCACCGAAGGCTACGTCTAGTCCCTCAAGAAAACCCCTTGAGGATTTTTCCACTATTGATAAAAATCTCTTACAAGTCCTTACACCAAGTACCTTAAGAATTTCTATCAACCACCTGTGAAAGTACACCACTTTCCACAACCCCTGAAAGCACACCACTTTCAGTCCCTGAAGGCAAACCACCTTCATTCCTTGAAGGCTAAACCACCTTCAATCCACACCCTGAAAGTACACCACTTTCCGTAACAACAACCATTCACCGAAACCCACGGTGGACTTTGAATCAAACCGGATTCAAAGGACCTTTTCACAGACGCCAAATCCTACGATGGACTTTGAATCAAACCCGATTCAAAGAACCTTTTCACAACCATCGAACACCACGATGGACCTTTTTACAACCACCGAAAACCACGGTCAATGAATCAACCCGATTCAAGAAATGACGAAGAAAATGCCTTTACAATGGCTGATTCAATCCTTTAGACAAGATGGACTGATCTTAGTTTGTATGCTCCAGGAAATTACAATGAAGGCTCTTCTATTCTGAGTTTCTCAAAAGATGAACAGCATGAGTGTTCTTATGAAAATGAGAGAACAGAAACTCCGAATGATGACTTTAATGAATATGAAAGTTATGGACCAAGTCATTGATGTTTCGGAGCGTCTATGGACTTTATAAGGCACTACTGGTCGTCCATGAACCAACACAACCTTTCCCAAACGTTTTGAGACACAATGGTTCATGAAAAGACACATCTGTCGACCTGGTAATCGATTACAGCATTCTGGTAATCGATTAAGCTATAGCCGTTATGATCTGAGTGCCATTTCCTGACAGGTAATCGATTACTGAAATCTGGTAATCAATTACTGACTGCCTGGTAATCGATTACTGAAAACTGGTAATCGATTACGCTATGCCTGACTGACAAGTAATAGATTACTGACTACCTGGTAATCTATTTTTGCAAGTCTGAAACTCAGTTTTAACCATCTCAAGCCTTAATTGAGTGTTCCTACCAAGTTTTACTTGTGAGAACATATTATACTCACTTAGTTGATCTTTTATGAGCCTTCAAATGCAATTAAACCTTAATAAAGCATAGCACACTAAGTTGACAAGACTTACTTAAAGCAAGAACCTGGATGATAGATCTTGACGTTCTGAGCCGGTTCTTGAAGTCTTTCTCTTCTGAAGTCTTCTTGAAGTCTTTCTTCTTTTTGTTCATTTCTTTCTTGAAGTCTTCCTTTTCTTTTCTGAAGTCTTTCTTCTTTTTGTGATGTGTTTGTCTTCATCAAAACCTCAGCCGAGTCCAAGGACGAGACCTTCTTCACAATCTCCCCCTTTTAGATGATGACCAACATCATGCTTGAACATTGACTGATCATTCGACTTTCACTCTTGTCTTGTATCTTCCCCTTGGTTTTGCAATTATATCTCCCCCTTTGTTTTGCAAATGAAGCACAGTATCCTGAAAAATGATCAAGCATACACAAGACTTTTCTCCCCCTTTTGACATCATCAAAAAGAAGAAAAAGCCATACAAAAATATTCCAGGATAATAGAAGAGAAGCATAATATACATCAGAACTATTCTCCCCCTTTTTGTTCCACTTGTAGCTTTCCTTGTAAATAAACTTTACAAAGCACAGGACCCTTTCTCCCCCTTTTGACTTCATCAAAAGGAAGACGAGTCCAAGCATATTCTACACATGCTAACAAGTAGTATAGACATTTGAATCGTAGGGAGTGGGGGTAAGCAAGACAGAATATTGAAACTTATGCATCACACACAACTAAAGCATGACCAGATAAGTTCAGAATAATTAAACATGCAATCAGAAATCAAAACCATCCAAAAGGTATGTCTAGACTATTACAACCCAAAATATAAATAGTCTGAATAAAAATAAAGATAGTCTAGAGGTCTTCAGAATCATCAGAGAAATGGAGAGGAGAACGAGTCATCTGATCTAAACGAAGACTTAGACTGTCCATATCTGCATGCAAAGTAGTATACATGGACTCGACCCGGCCTTCCATGCGATCAAAGCGCTGGTTGATGAAATGCTTCATGCTATCAATATGCGAAAGAATGAGCTGTGTAGAAGCATCGGTACCAGCAGATGACGATGGAGCACTCTCAGACGGAGGAAAGAATGCTGCAGGAGGATCCTCAGATGTCAGGTCAGATTTGTTCCTGAAGGATCCATCAACATCCTGAATGAATCCCATCTTGTTCAAGATGTTCAGATCAATGCGCTGAGCTTTACCATCCATTTTAACAATGTACTCGCCATGAGTAGAAACACCCTTCTTCTTCATAATGATAGAAATTGCAGAAGCAAATGTAAGAGGGCTAGTTCTTTCCTTGTGTAGCAGCATATGTATCATTACCAAATAAGCCCAATTAATAGACTTTTGATTAATCATGCCATAGACTTTTGAAGCGACATAGGGATAAATAAAATGATCTCTTATCATAATCTTCTCATGGGCAAGGCAATTCAGAACCTAATTTATCTCCAGTGCTGGGAATAGAAAGACATTCTCCCAACTCATCAAGGGTCATAGAGATATCAATACCCTTGACAGATGTGCAGATTTTGCCACCACGCTTAATAAGATTACAGTAAAAGACTCTGACAAGTTCAGGATAGAATTTACCTTTAATTTCAATGAACGAGTCAAGTCCATGATGATCAAACAGAGTGGGAAATGTCATCCCTGCTTCCATGAAGGAATCCAGAGCACCATACTTTGGTGTAAGAACTGGCCGATCAAGAAAATGAGCAAGGAAGTGTTGCTTCTGTTCTTCAGTAGCCAACAGCCTTGAGAGGTCCAAAGCATCCATGGATGGGTTCTTAGAACGATGAGGTTTTCGTGAGGAAGAGGCCATGGAAGCTGAATTTGAAGATTTTCGAGTTCTAGGGTTTGACAGGACCAAATTGGGGCTTTTTAATCCAGACCAATTCAACAACAATTGGTAGGTTGAATAGATAGAGACGGAAATTAGGAGCAAAACCCACAAAGAATTCTTGAAAACGAACAAGAATTGTGGAAGATATGGGGAAAATAGGCTTGCTGGTGTCGCACGAGAGAGAGAAGGAAACAGAGATGTCTGTAATCGATTAAGAGCAGAAGAACCCAGAAATATATATACTATCGGGCATGTAATCGATTACGCCTTCTATGTAATCGATTACATGTGAGAAAATTTGAATAATAATTCAAATTCGAGGAGGTAATCGATTACACTACACGGGTAATCGATTACCCTCCTTTCTGGAAAAGAAACAGGGCCAAAATAATCCCTGTAATCGATTACTAAGCCTATGTAATCGATTAATATGACTAAAAACTCGAAATACCAGACTTGATAAGCACTGCATGAAAGATATATCTAACAGAGAACTATGATGTAAATGCGGATGCCTAAGAATGCATTACTATTCAACTTAATGCCTTTTGAAAGATGTAAGTTTTTAGAATTCTTATTACTAATACCATATTCTAATATTGTGTCTTGAAAGACCATTCTTTGTATATGACAATTCTGATCACAAGGTCTTCAAGCACACCTACACAGTAAGCTTAATGACATTTTCTAGATACCCAATTGTCTTTGGGTCCTTTTGGGTTACTATCTTTCACATCCCATATGAATATTTCATTGGGGACTCCCTCGTTTCTTTGATGACTAGGAGAGAAATAGGTATACTTAATTTTCATGTTAGGAACTTCCTCTTTAAGATGATAGAAAGATTTGATATATGGCTTTCTAAGTTGAAAACCATTATGTACCCTCCTTATCTTACCAAGGTTATATGAACTTCTTTGTCTAAAAATGATTTTCTTAACATCACTAGGATGACTATGATCAGATAAACCTAAATCACTTTTATGTAAGGCATGTCTTTGATAACATGACAACTTACCCATATCATCTGTACCTTTGTTTACCACTTGAGTTAATCCATCAATCTTTGACTCAAGGGTTATGCATGGATCTAAAGATGTAAAAACACTTTGAACATCTAATCTAGATTTTACTTGATCTAATTCATCTTGCATGCTTTTAGTTTTACTTTGTAAAGATGAGATGGTCCTACTATGATATGCATATACTTCATAAATATTCAAGAAACTATCATGCAATCTATCAAATGTACTTTGAAATTTATCAAATGAAATTGCATTACTAACCTCTTCATTTTAATCATCAGAATGATATGTTGCCATCAAAGCGAGATATCCTTCTCTATTTTCTGAGTCGGATGATGAACTTGCTTCATTGTCTTCCATGTATGCATTCCTTGATTTGGAAACCTTTTTCTCAAATATCTTCTTCAAGCCATGCTTCTTTCTCTGAAGATTATGACAATCTCTCTTTTGAGGATTTTGTAAGTTCTTTCACAATGATTCTTATATCCTCATCATCATCATCATCACTATCGGATTGAGAAACTTCCTATTGTGAACTATCATATCTTGCAACTTTAGTTCTCAAATCAATAGGTCGAATGAACTTGTCAATTTCTTCTTGTTGTTCCATCATTTTGAGTTCAAGTTCATGTTCTTGCAACTTGCCAAAAAGTGAGGCCAATGACATCTTTGAAAAACTTTTCTTTTCATAAATTGCTGTTACCTTTGGTTGCCATTCTCTTGATAATGATCTTAGGACTTTTAAGTTCAGATCACTGTTGGAGAAATTTCTTCCAAGAGCAATTACATGGCTGATCAAGAGAGTGAACCTTTTCTGCATATCTAGCACCGTTTCCCTTGGTAACATTCTGAACATCTCATACTCTTGTGAAAAAGTATTGATCTTTGATCTCTCCACTTCTTCAGTGCCTTCATGAGTTACCATTAGAGTATCCCATATTTTCTTTGAAGTTTTGTACATGGATATTCTGAATAATTCATCCATGCCAAGAGCAGATGCAAGAATATTCATACCTTTGAGATCATACTGAACCTTCTTCTTTTCGTCTTTACTCCATGTGCTTTCTGGTTTTGGTTGTGTGCTTTCTTCATTTATAGGAATAAATGGACCTTCTTCAATGGCTCTCCATATTTCCACGTCTAATGACTTTATAAAGATTTTCATCTTGATCTTCCAGAAGTCATAGTGGTCTCCATTGAAGTATGGTAGCCCGTTTATGTTGAATCCCTCACAGGTTCCATGACTGGAAGAGGATGCCATCTTCTCCCGGATCTTAGGAGCAAATAACCTAAAATTACGCTCTGATACCAATTGTTAGCCTAGATAGCAACCTGAGAGGGGGGGGTGAATCAGAGTTGCACGATTTTCGCCTTATCGAAATTGTTACTTCCAAGATAATGATGATCACAAGATGATAGTTGTGATTGCAGCAGAATTAAGGATCGCTTGAAAGTAAAAGATGAAGGGAAGAGGAAATCATACATAAGATTTTATCCTGGTTCACCTTCTATCCACCGAAGGCTACGTTCAGTCCCTCAAGAAAACCCCGAGAGGATTTTTCCACTATTGATAAAAATCTCTTACAAGTCCTTACACCAAGTACCTTAAGAATTTCTATCAATCACCTGTGAAAGTACACCACTTTCCACAGCCCCTGAAAGCACACCACTTTCAGTCCCTGAAGGCAAACAACCTTCAGTCCTTGAAGGCTAAACCACCTTCAATCCACACCCTGAAAGTACACCACTTTCAGTAACAACAACCCTTCACCGAAACCCACGGTGGACTTTGAATCAAACCCGATTCAAAGGACCTTTTCACAGACGCCGATTCAAAGGACTTTGAATCAAACCACGATGGACCTTTTTACAACCACCGAAAACCATGGTAAATGAATCAACCCGATTCAAGAGATGAAGAAGAAGATGCCTTTACAATGGCTGATTCAATCCTTTAGACAAGATGGATTGATCTTAGTTTGTATGCTCCAGGAAATTACAATGAAGGCTATTCTATTCTGAGTTTCTCAAAAGATGAACAGCATGAGTGTTCTTATGAAAATGAGAGAACAGAAACTCATAATGATGACTTTAATGAATATGAAAGTTATGGACCAAGTCACTGATGTTTCTGAGTGTCTATGGACTTTATATTGGCACTAGATGTCGTCCATGAACCAACACAACCTTTCCCAAACGTTTTGAGACACAATGGTTCATGAAAAGACACATATGTCGACCTGGTAATCGATTACAGCATTCTGGTAATCGATTACGCTATAGCCGTTATGATCTGAGTGCCATTTCCTGACAGGTAATTGATTACTGAAATTTGGTAATCGATTACTGACTGCCTGGTAATCGATTACTGAAAACTGGTAATCGATTACGCTATGCCTGACAGACAGGTAATAGATTACTGACTGCCTGGTAATCTATTACTACAAGTCTGAAACTCAGTTTTAACCATCTCAAGCCCTAATTGAGTGTTCCTACCAAGTTTTACTTGTGAGAACATATTATACTCAATTAGTTGATCTTTTATGAGCCTTCAAATGCAATTAAACCTTAATAAAGCATAGCACACTAAGTTGACAAGACTTACTTAAAGCAAGAACCTTGATGATAGATCTTGACGTTCTGAGCCGGTTCTTGAAGTCTCTCTTCTGAAGTCTTCTTGAAGTCTTTCTTCTTTTTGTTCCTTTCTTTCTTGAAGTCTTCCTTTTCTTTTCTGAAGTATTTCTTATTTTTGTGATGTGTTTGTCTTCATCAAAACCTCAGCCGAGTCCAAGGACGAGACCTTCTTCACATTAAGTATCAAAGGCTAATTTAACATGAATGAACAATTTGACAAAGCTTTGGCCTAATTCGTGTATTCTCATGTGTTGTTTGTTTCTGGACTCAAATGGACTTTATATAGGCATGAGGAAACGTCCTTGAACCAATTCAAACCTTCCCAAAAGGTTTGAGACACAATGGTTCATGAAAAGAAGCAACTTTTCGATCATGTAATTGATTACATTACTTAGGTAATCGATTACACTAAGAAGCCATTGCTGTTTGAATTTCAAATTCAAACATGTAATCGATTACAAGCAAGATGTAATCGATTACTTTCCTATGTGTAATAGATTACTAGAAGGGTGTAATCGATTACACTCAAGTCCAATTTCCAGAAACTTGAACTTTCAAGATCGGCTTGAGATATACTACTTCTTTTAACTTATGAAAACATTAAACTTGATTAGCTTAGATGTTTTAAAGAGCCTTTATACTCAAGAAGCCTTTAGAAGCATAACTCACCTAAACTAAGACTTTTAGGCAGATGTTGAAACATAATCCATTGTTTCCTCTAAGTCTTCTTTTCTTCTTTTTGTCGATGAGTTTGTCGTCATCAAAACCTCAGCCAGTGTCAGGAGCAAGACCTTCTTCACAAGAGTTGCAAAATAACAAAAATCTGAGACTTGCATGATCGCCACTACAACGACAATCATGGCTATGGCGCGGAGCGTGGAGAGGAGATAGAATGCATCCTCAAAAAACTCGATAAAAAGAAGAAACAGGGACGCTTCGCTTGGGGTTGAGTGTGGCACACCTTCTAGCCCGAAGTAACAACGTTCCTACTACTCCTATCTATTCTCTGGACCAGAGGTTACCACAGTTTTATTTTTGTTTTTTGTACATCCAAACTTAAATCATCTTAATAGTAATGTTTAAAAGTTAGTGAAATCTCTATTTGCGGAAGCTAATGTTTTCGATTACCTATCTTCGTTTCTAAGACATTCAGTTTTCTTATTTACCTTGATCTTTCAGTTACGGTTGTCTATAACCTGGCATGAAATAAAAATCTTGCATAACATCATACAAACACAACCAACGAATATATTACATTGACAGAAGTGCGGTCAGAGTGTACAACTTATCTGGATATCCATGGTATCCACACACCATTAGTGAAAGGATTAAATTAAAGCGAGAAGTACATTAAC
The DNA here is from genome assembly GCA_030819835.1 of Acmispon strigosus. NCBI lineage: Eukaryota > Viridiplantae > Streptophyta > Magnoliopsida > Fabales > Fabaceae > Acmispon > Acmispon strigosus. The sequence continues at coordinate 11,865,204 of JAUAMA010000004.1, read as the reverse complement.
ACAACAACATGACAAGTTCAACAGACATGAGACAATAAACATCTAATAGACAGCTGCATCATTCGGACCATTATTAGCTTCATTCCGAGCCTCATCCATTCCATCGTTGTCCTCAACCTGTACCACCGGAACCCTCAACTCTGCAGCACGGGAAGTCTCACCGGGGGTAAACAAACTTCTATATTCCCTAGAGGTCATTCTCCTACGTTGGGCTATCACACTCTTCCTAGCAGTCATTCTAAACCGTGGTCCTAGTCTTCTAGGAGGTGGAGAGGTGATAGGCTCAGATGGATAAGGTTGTCTAAGGTCGGCTAAGGTCATCTCCCTCGGGTACACTCTATCTGAAAGGTACGGCAGGTATCGGTTCAGGTCCTTGTGGAGGATTTGGTGAAGGATAAGGAGGATCTCCCAAATTTATATGACGGGCTCTCAAAGGTAAGAAGAAATAAAAGGTCATGGGTAAGGTTGCTAGGTGCCCCACTTCCTCATTTAGAGAACTTTTAAACCAAAATACAGAAAGACCATTATATATACAATATCTAGTGATTCGGTCATGGTACCATCCGGAGGCTACCGAAAATTCAGCGTGGATGGAGACGACTGGAGGTCGGCTCATCGGTACACCTGTCAAGATCTATAAAAATAATGTGCAAGGGTGAGTCAAACATAACCATGTACAGGTCACACGACATAAAATTTATCCATGACAAATCAAGAACACATTATTATCACATATAATAACATCAACACACACTTAATATGCAAATATGTTGGTTATCGATCCTCCCTTATAACTCAAGAATTTCAGTCAGACTTCTCTTCCATTTACGCCAGAGGTTGTATCCTCCAAGAAGAAAGTTCCTGATCCGACCTTTTTATTTTTTTCCAATAGCATGTATTCAAGTAGTGTATAAGGCCCGAAGCATTTTAGCTTCTACACTCTTCAAAAAGTCATTCGGGAATTACAGACACAGAATTTACCCTCGTTCCACTCTTTACCGAACTGGATTACCTTAGGGCTTCTCAGTCATATACATAACTTACCCAGTCCTTTAATGTCATACCTGCCCGACCTGAGGGGTCCAGCCTAGCACTGGTAGAGAGGTAGTCCCATCATGTATCCCCGGGCCTATTCATCTCTGAACATGGCCACCCTCGGTATCGCTGTATTCCTACACTCTTATAGTTGTAGTGATAGTACTTTCTTACTCCTTGTCTCTCCAAGTATGTTTATTTAGCATTACGTCACCCCCTTATAATTCCTAAATATCCATAATACATACCTAAGATGAACTCTGTGTTAGTACAGATATCAACCTGAGAGGGGGGTGAATCAGAGTTGCCCCGATTTTCGCCTTATTGAAAATGTTACTTTCAAGATAATGATGATCACGAAACGATTGTTGTGATTGCAGCGGAATTAAGAGTTGCTTGAAAGCAAAGATGAAGGATAGAAGAATTCACACACAGAGTTTTATCCTGGTTCACCTTCTATCCACCGAAGGCTACGTCCAGTCCCTCAAGAAAACCCCTTGAGGATTTTTCCACTATTGATAAAAATCTCTTACAAGTTCCTAACCCAAGGACCCCAAGAATTTCTACCAATATCTTGTGAAAGCAAACCACTTTCAACAGCCCCTGAAAGCAAACCGCTTTCAGTTCCTGAAGGCAAACCACCCTCAGACCTTGAAGGCTAAACCACCTTCAATCAATACCCTGAAAGTATACCACTTTCAGTGACAACAACCCTTCACCGAATACTACGGTGAAAACTCAATCTTACAGAAAGAGATGAAGAAGAGTTTACAATTGGCTATATCAATCCTTTAACATAGAAGTGGATTGATCATGACAATTTATGCTTTAAGGCTTTTAAGCATAATATGATTCTGAGTTCCTCAAGATATGAACAGCAAAGGTGTTCTTATAAACATGAAGATCATGAACTCAGAATTTAGGCTCTTGAAGGTTTAAGTTCTAAAAGATGAACTAATTTTGACAAAGCTTTGGCCTAATGTTATATTCTCATGTGTTGTTGTGTTCTGGACTCAAATGGACTTTATATAGGCAAGGGAAACGTCCTTGAAACATCACAACCCGTTCCAAAAGGTTTGGGACACAATGGTTCATGAAAAGATGCAACTTTTCGTTCTGGTAATCGATTACATCACTTAGTGTAATCGATTACACTAATAGCCGTTTCAGTTTGATTTTCAAATTCAAACATGTAATCGATTACAAGCAATGAGTAATCGATTACTTGCCTAGGTGTAATCGATTACCATAAGGCTGAAATCGATTACACTGAAGTCCAACTTCCAGAAACTTGATCCTTTGAGATCGGCTAGTTTTAAGTTATGAAAACACTTAGCATGATTAGTTTAGATGTTTTAAGAGCCTTTATGCTTTAATAAACCTTTAGAGGCATAACTCACCTAAACTAAGACTTCTAGACTATTGATAGACTTTGTAGCACTGTTTCTTTGAAGTCTTCTTTTCTTCTTTTTGTCGATGAGTTTGTCGTCATCAAAACCTCAGCCAGGGTCAGGAGCAAGACCTTCTTCACACTCTGTTGCATTTGTATCCAGACTCATAGAATGAGTTCATCTCGTTAAATATTGGATATATATACATTAGGTGGGTAAAGTTTTACACAGAAGAACCACGTTCTCTTCGCAATCAGCCCGCACTTAGTTTCAAAACATTGTCATCTCCCTAATTCATTTCGTTATGTCTATGAACTACCTGTCCTAGTAGTGAGTCCTATTCTGTTATGAGGTAGGCTTATTACCATAAACAAGTGACAGGCCAAAAATTACCTCAAGATTTTTCCCTCTTCTCTACTACCACAGAAGCTATAAAAATATTGCTAAAAGCAATTATGAATAAGCCTTATGATGGCAATTCCTAGTATAACTATTACCCATAGTGTACTTTCCCATTCTAACGGTCAATGCAACAATTCCACATTCAATTCATCACATCACAAACAATATTCATATAAAACATCACAACATATCAAACAAGCAATTATACATAATAATAATAATAATAATAATAATAATACATATTCTATCTTTCTAATAGATTGCTTACATGAAACCTAACATGACATGACATCGTCTAACTCCCCTTACCTCTGGTTCCAGTTTGATACTCTAGGTCTGTATCTTGTCCTCGTTGTTCTGCATTTTATACCACGTAACTTCTGTTATGAAATTTTCCTTTAATTCCCTATTTATATTTTAGTCCCTAAACTTACTCTATTTACATTTATTCCATACATCTACTTTATTTGCAATTTAATCCCTACACTATTGTTAAATTGCATTTTTCTTTTCTATTTTCATTTCTCTAAGTCCTTGATTCTGGTCATAACACAAAGATTCTCATATGGTCATCTTCTTAGTCCTACCTAAGCTAGGTTTTTCATTATTTCATGGTTGGTTCTTGTTTTCCTTCAATCTTCCCATGTAACCTATTGTTTCCTTCTCAAAAACTTCTCATTATTAAAATGCAGAGACTTCCATCACATTTTACAGAGGTTCCCACATCCATGTTGCTACTTCTCATGTTAGAGTTGAAAATATCAAAGCTTGAAAATCCAACTTTACCATTTTATGTTTCTTTCCATGTTCTGGGTTACCTCACTTACTCCTAGAGGTTCCATTGACTTATACGAATAATTACCAGGTCATTTGGTCCATTAAACAAGTCAGAATCATGAACACGAGTTACATGTGTTCATGGGTTTCGTGGCTTCGAATCATTGAATTCCAGGGCTTAAAACTTGTTCCTAGAGGTTCTAAAGTGAAGAAATAAGGTAAAGAATAATTACTGGGGTCTTAATTACCTCGGAAATGAAGTTCTTGAAATTTTCTCCAAACAGCTCGCTAGAGAAGACGAAGCACGGCGGCGGCCACGGTGGTTCTCGTCGTCGGAGCTAATCTGGTCATGGATTCTTATTCTCCAAACTTCCAGAAGAATAGTTGTGGCGGTGGTTTGTCCTTAAACGTTATAGTTTCAGCGGAAAACACGATCAAAGAAATCTCCACGTCACCGGAAACTGGAAAATCTCACCGGAAATTGCGAAAAAAATTTAGAAGCTTGATTTCTTCGTTTCTTCGAGTGAAAGATTAAGGAAACTGCCCTAAATCCATCCTGGGGCTTCTAGAAAGAAAATGGTCAAGGTTTTAATCGAATAGGAAAATCGAAGGGGAGAAAGTATGAAGAATTCTCTCGGGATCAAGGGAAACAAGGGCTTCTCTCGTTAGTCTGGCTCTCTGGATCATCACTGAATGTTACTATGAAGTCTATAGTGTAAATCAAGTCTCGTCCTTGGACTCGACTGAGGTTTTGATGAAGACAAACACATCACAAAAAGAAGAAAGACTTCAGAAGAGAAAAGGAAGACTTCAAGAAGACTTCAAGAAAGAAAGGAACAAAAAGAAGAAAGACTTTAAGAAGACTTCAAGAAGACTTAAGAGAAGAAAGACTTCAAGAACCAGGCTCAGAACGTCAAGATCAAAACATGAAGGTTCTAGTTTTAAGTAAGTCTTGTCAACTTAGTGTGCTATGCTTTATTAAGGTTTAATTGCATTTGAAGGCTCATGAAAGATCAACTAATTGAGTACGATATGTTCTCACAAGTTAAACTTGGTAGGAACACTCAATTAGGGTTTAAGATGGTTAAAACTGAGTTTCAGACTTGCAGTAATAGATTACCTGGCAGTCAGTAATCTATTACCTGTCAGTCAGGCATAGCGTAATCGATTACCAGTTTTCAGTAATCGATTACCAGGCATAGCGTAATCGATTACCAGTTTTCAGTAATCGATTACCTGTCAGGAAATAGCCGTTAGAACATAACGGTTATAGCGTAATCGATTACCAGAATGCTGTAATCGATTACCAGGTCGACAGATGTGTTATTTCATGAACCATTGTGTCTCAAACCCGTTGGGAAAGGTTGTGTTGGTTCATGGACGACCTCTAGTGCCTATATAAAGTCCCTAGACACTCAGAAACAAAAATGACTTGGTCCATAACTTTCATATTCATTAAAGTCATCATTCTGAGTTTCGGTTCTCTCATTTTCATAAGAACACTCATGATGTTCAACATTTGAGAAACTCAGAATGGAAGAGCCTTCATTACAATGGCCTGGAGCATACAAACTATGATCAATCCATCTTGTCTAAGGGATTGAATTAGCCATAGAAAAGGCATCTTCTTCTTCTTCTATTTGAATCATGTTGATTCTTTCACCGTAGTTTTCGGTGGTTGTAAAAAGGCCCTTTGAATCAAGTTTGATTCAAAGCCCACCGTGGTAATGCGGTGTCATCAGAAAGTGGTTTGCTTTCTGAGGCATGATGGGTTCTCTTAGGGTCCTTTGCACAAGTATTGCTAAGAAGACTTGATCAATCAGAAGTGGGTTGCTTCAGGAAGATTGATAAGATATCTTAGGGTCCTTGGTGCAAGCATTCGTTAAGAGTACTCGATCATGGGAAATCTTCACTGTGGAATTCAGTGGAGTGGTTCGTCAAAAAGTGGTAATCTTTCTGAGGGATTCTAACTTCACCGTGGTATTCGGTGAAGGGTTGTTGATTGAAGGTGGTTTAGCCTTCAAGGTTTGAGGGTGGTTTGCCTTCAGGAACTGAAAGCGGTTTGCTTTCAGGGGCTGTTGAAAGTGGTTTGCTTTCACAGGATATTGGTAGAGATTCTTGGGGTCCTTGGGTTAGGAACTTGTAAGATATTTTTATCAATAGTGGAAAAATCATCAAGGGGTTTCTTTGAGGGACTGGACGTAGCCTTCGGTGGATTGAAGGTGAACCAGGATAAAACTCTGTGTGTCATTTCCTTCATCCTTCATCTTTTACTTTCAAGCAATTACAATATTCCGCTGCAACAACGTTCTTACGTTACAACTCTAATTGCGCTGAAAGTCGTTCGGTACTATTATGCGAAAATCGGGGCAACTCTGATTCACCCCCCCTCTCAGGTTGCTATCTGTACTAACAATTGGTATCAGAGCGGAAGTTTAGGTAAGTTATTCCTAAGATCCGGGAGAAGATAGCATCCTCATCTACAACAAGTACCAATGAAGGATTCAACATAAACAGGCCATCAGTCTACAATGGAGAACTCTACGATTTCTGGAATATCAAGATGATGATCTTCATAAAGCCATTAGACGCGGGAATATGGAAAGTCATTGAAGAAGATCTCCTTGGGCCTGTAGTAGAAGTTGAAGGAAGTTCACAATCAGAAGCAGAAAACACGTGGAGTGACAAAGAAAAGAAGAAAGTTCATCATGACTTAGAAAGGGACTGATGAAGTCAAAAGATTCAAAGATCAATATATTCTATCACAAGAATATGAGATGTACAAATTGTTTCCTGGAGAAAGCATACTTGATATGCAAAAGCGGTTCACACGTTTATTGAATCACTTGGTTGTTCTTGGTAAGGAATTCTCTTATTATGCCATAAACATGAAAATGTTAAGATCCCTTACAAGAACATGGCAACCAAAAGAACACTGCTCTCTCAAAGAAGAAAAGTCTCTCCAACATGACTCTGGCTACTCCTTTGGAAAACTTCAAGAACATGATTTGAAGTTAAACAGACTTGAGCATTATGAGAACAACAAAAAGAGACATTGGTCTGTTGCTCTAAAAGCCAAAGAAAGCATCAATGATGAATATGATGCAAAGTCACAAGATGATAAGAACATGGTCTTAATAGTCAAGAATTTTCGAAAGTACTTACAAAGAAAAGGTATGAAGTCTACAAGTTTTCAAAAGGAAAATGAACCCTCCTCCTCTTCACAAAAGATCACATGTTATGAGTATGGTAAATCTGATCATATCAAATGTGATTGTCCAAACATTCAAAAGAAGAAGCATGGACTAAAGGAGAAGTTTGTAAAGAAGGATTCAAACTCCAGAAGAGCATACATTTCTTGGGATGACAATGACGTAGGCTCAGACTCAGAATCAAAGAAGGAAGAAGCACACTTTGCATTAATGGCATCTCAGAATTCTGACAAGGAAAATATCCAGGTTAGTACCAATACTTCTTCTTCTAATGATTTAGAATATGCTATGGAAAGTTCTTTAAGATGTGTCATAGTACTTCTAAATTTAGTGATAAAATACTATTAGTTCATCTTTAGAAGAAAAATATCAAATGCTTCAAATGGAATTAGATGATGTTAAATCTCTTAGGAGTTAACACATGCATGCTAGTTCTTCTAGAAATATGAACTATAGGAACTACCCACAAAATGTCCCAAAACAATCCTAAAGATTCATTCTTTAAGATTAGAAGAAAATTAGGCATTAGATAAACATGATATTTAAAATAATGTGATAATTGCATGATCTTTGTGTGAACTTACATGATTGCATTTAAATTGATTATGTGCTTAAATGTTCATCTAGAAATTTGTTACATAGGACTTGATAGTTTAGATCCTATAAAAATGTCCTTGTAATCGATTACCATAGGTCCTGTAATCGATTACCCCTGTTCTCAGTCCTCGTGCCTGTTAGAATCTCCTAAGTAATCGATTACCATAACTGCTGTAATCGATTACATATTCAAAATTTGAAAATTTGAAAATTTAAAACTGCTAGTAATAGATTACCCAACCTCTGTAATCGATTACATACTCATGCTATATAATCAAAGCATGAAATTTCAATAGGAATTATTCTCAAAATTCTCCAAGACAACCTAGGAGACATTATGATATGCTTAGATATAATATATAATGAAGGTTATAGACTATATGCTTGTAATTATTGCAATAGAATAGGACATACCTCTAGTAGATGTTATTATAAGAATATAGGATTATCAAGTGGGCAATATATGTGGGTGGAGAAGACAACAAATAACATAGGACCCAAAGCAAATTGAGTACCTAACATTCCCTTCTGAAAATTAGTTTTTGTGTATGAAAGCAGCAAAAGATTTATGGTATCTTGATAATGGCTGCTCATCACACATGTTTGGAGACAAAACAAAATTTTCATCTCATACCTTGAGAAAAGGGATATGTAACATATGGGAATAATGAAAAAGGGAAAATTCTTGGCATAGGAACAATAGGTACGCCTCCTCAAACAGTATTAAATAGAGCCATCTAAAGTACATGATACTTTAGAAGATGAGAACGGGATTCTAGCCATGCAAGAATAGTTAAACCAGTTTAAGAGAAACCAAGTATGGATATTGGCTTCCTGACCCAATGATGAGCATATTATTAAAACCAAATGGGTGTTTAGGAACAAACTAGATGAACATGGAATCATAGTTAGAAATTAGGATAGATTAGTAGTACAAGGTTATAATCAAAAAGAAGGTATAGATTTTGATTAGACATATGTACCAATTGCTTGTTTAGAAGCAATTAGACTTCTATTAGAGTATGCTTACTCGCTTAACTTCCAACTATATCAAACGGATGTTAAGAGCGGTTTCTTGAATGGATACATTCAAGAAGAAGTCTATGTGAAGCAACCTCCTGGCTTTGAAGATCCAAAGTCTCCTGCACATGTCCTCATCTTAAAGAAAGCTTTATATGATCTAAAGCAAGAACTACGGGCATGAATTGCAAATCAAGCAATCTGAAAATGGGTTATTCATCAATCAATCCAAGTTCTATAAAGAACCTCTGAAGAAATATGACTTGGATGTTTACAAAGTAATACCCACATCAATAAGGATCAAGCATTTATCTAGATCAAAACGAATCATTTACTCCAGTAGAGATTACCAAATATAGAGCCCTTGTCTATACTCTTTGAAACTTGTCCTCCAAAACAAAGAAGACAAACTTGGAAAACAATGAAGCAAGTTCATCATCCAATTCAGAAAATGGAGGAGTATGTCTTGCTTTGATGATAACACATCATTCTAATGATGGTAATAAAGAGGTTAGTAATGCAATTTCATATGATAATTTACAAAGTAATCTTTATAGATTGCATGATAGTTTCTTGAGTTCTTATGAAGTCTATGCATATCAAAGTAGGATCATTTCATCTCTACAAAGTAAAACTAAAAGCATGCAAGATAAGTTAGATCAAGTAAAATCTAGAATAGATATTCAAAATGTTTTTACTTCTTTAGATTCATGTATAATCCTTGAATCAAGAATTGATGAATTAACACAAGTGGTAAACAAAGGTACAGATGATATGGATAAGTTGTTATGTAATCAAAGACATGCCTTTCATAAAAGTGATTTAGGTTTATATGATCATAATCATCCTAGTGATGTTAAGAAAATCACTTTTAGACCAAGAAGTTCATATAACTTTGGTCACTCAAGAAGAATACATGATGGTGTTCAACTTAGAAATGCATGTATCAAATCTTTCTATCATCTTAAGGAAAAAGTATCTAACGTGAAATTTAAGTGTTCCTATTATTCTCCTAGTTATCAAAGAAACGGTGAAGTCCCCAATGAAAGATTCATATGGGATATGAAAGGAACTAATTCACAAGGATCCAAAGTCTTTTGAGTACCTCTAAAAATACCATTAAGCCGATTGTGAAAATGTGTTTGAAGACCTTGTGATCTGAAATGTCAAATACAAAGGATGGTCTTTCAAAACACAAATTTAGACTATGGTATTGGTAAGAGAAATTCTAAAAACTTTATATCTTTCAAATGATATTAAGTACAAGAATAATGCATTCTTAGGCATCTGCATTTACATCATAGTTATCTGTTAGATATATCTTTCATGCAGTACCTATCAAGTCTGGAAATCCAAGTTTTCAGACATGATAATCGATTACATAAAGTAAGTAATCGGTTACAGGGATATTTTGGCCCAAGATTATTTCAGAAAGCTTCAGTAATCGTTTACTGGAAGTATATAATCAATTCTATCAGGGCTAAAAATGGAAAATAGTTAACTTTCAGAGTTTGGTTTATGTTTTCATATATTTTGGGTTGTAATAGTTTAGACATAATTCTTAGATAGTTTGAATTCTGGTTGTATGTTTAATTATGTATTCTGAACTTCTATGGTTATGCTTTAATTATGTATGATGCATAAGTTTCAAAATACTGTCTTGCACACCCCCACTCCCTATGATTCAAATGTCTATACTACTTGTTAGCAATGTATGCTTGGACTCATCTTCTTTTTGATGAAGTCAAAAGGGGGAGAAAGGGTCACATGTGCTTTGTAAAGACTTACTAATAAGAAAAGCTACAAGTGGAACAAAAAGGGGGAGAAAAGTGTTGATACACATTATCGTTTTGACATCAAAATAATTGTCATTATGCTTCCCTTTATTTCTATTATCCTGGAATACTTTGTATGGCTTTTTCTTCTTTTCGATGATGTCAAAAGGGGGAGAAAAGTCTTGTGTATGCTTGATCATTTTCAGGATACTGTGCTTCATTTGCAAAACAAAGGGGGAGATATAATTGCAAAACCAAGGGGGAGATACAAGACAAGAAAGAAAGTCTAATGATCCATCAATGTTCAAGCATGATGTTTGTAATCATCAAAAAGGGGGAGATTGTAAATCAAGTCTCGTCCTTGGACTCGACTGAGGTTTTGATGAAGACAAACACATCACAAAAAGAAGAAAGACTTCAGAAGAGAAAAGGAAGACTTCAAGAAGACTTCAAGAAAGAAAGGAACAAAAAGAAGAAAGACTTTAAGAAGACTTCAAGAAGACTTAAGAGAAGAAAGACTTCAAGAACCAGGCTCAGAACGTCAAGATCAAAACATGAAGGTTCTAGTTTTAAGTAAGTCTTGTCAACTTAGTGTGCTATGCTTTATTAAGGTTTAATTGCATTTGAAGGCTCATGAAAGATCAACTAATTGAGTACGATATGTTCTCACGAGTTAAACTTGGTAGGAACACTCAATTAGGGTTTAAGATGGTTAAAACTGAGTTTCAGACTTGCAGTAATAGATTACCTGGCAGTCAGTAATCTGTTACCTGTCAGTCAGGCATAGCGTAATCGATTACCAGTTTTCCGTAATTGATTACCAGGCATAGCGTAATCGATTACCAGTTTTCAGTAATCGATTACCTGTCAGGAAATAGCCGTTAGAACATAACGGTTATAGCGTAATCGATTACCAGAATGCTGTAATCGATTACCAGGTCGACAGATGTGTTATTTCATGAACCATTGTGTCTCAAACCCGTTGGGAAAGGTTGTGTTGGTTCATGGACGACCTCTAGTGCCTATATAAAGTCCCTAGACACTCAGAAACAAAAATGACTTGGTCCATAACTTTCATATTCATTAAAGTCATCATTCTGAGTTTCAGTTCTCTCATTTTCATAAGAACACTCATGATGTTCAATCCATCTTGTCTAAGGGATTGAATTAGCCATAGAAAAGGCATCTTCTTCTTCTTCTATTTGAATCATGTTGATTCTTTCACCGTAGTTTTCGGTGGTTGTAAAAAGGCCCTTTGAATCAAGTTTGATTCAAAGTCCACCGTGGTAATGCGGTGTCATCAGAAAGTGGTTTGCTTTCTGAGGCATGATGGGTTCTCTTAGGGTCCTTGGCACAAGTATTGCTAAGAAGACTTGATCAATCAGAAGTGGGTTGCTTCAGGAAGATTGATAAGATATCTTAGGGTCCTTGGTGCAAGCATTCGTTAAGAGTACTCGATCATGGGAAATCTTCACTGTGGAATTCAGTGGAGTGGTTCTTCAGAAAGTGGTAATCTTTCTGAGGGATTCTAACTTCACCGTGGTATTCGGTGAAGGGTTGTTGATAGAAGGTGGTTTGGCCTTCAAGGTCTGAGGGTGGTTTGCCTTCAGGAACTGAAAGCGGTTTGCTTTCAGGGGCTGTTGAAAGTGGTTTGCTTTCACAGGATATTGGTAGAGATTCTTGGGGTCCTTGGGTTAGGAACTTGTAAGATATTTTTATCAATAGTGGAAAAATCCTCAAGGGGTTTCTTTGAGGGACTGGACGTAGCCTTCGGTGGATTGAAGGTGAACCAGGATAAAACTCTGTGTGTCATTTCCTTCATCCTTCATCTTTTACTTTCAAGCAATTACAATATTCCGCTGCAACAACGTTCTTACGTTACAACTCTAATTGCGCTGAAAGTCGTTCGGTACTATTATGCGAAAATCGGGGCAACTCTAATTCACCCCCCCCTCTCAGGTTGCTATCTGTACTAACATATAGATGGTAGAGAAATGATTTATATTAACTGGAAGTGTCTTTTCTTAATGAACTTGGATTATCAACTTGATTAAGTTGCACGACCAATAGTTCTTCATGCATGAGGTTTAGGGCATCATTCTATGATATATGAGGGTAAAGCACGAATTTAGGGCTTCTTCTAGCATTAATCATAGCATCTTTAGGGTTTGAAGTGATTTTCATAGTGACATATCCATCAGGCATAGTACCCGGTCTCACCGTATTGGTCGCACACACTGTCGTGTCTTCACTACAGTAAGGAAGTGACACTATTCCCAAGTCAACCCTATGCAGTAATGATATTTTGAGTTATTTTCCTTTCTTCAGAGCCCAGAATCATGTTTCGTCAGAAGTCTCAGCCAACTGGTTCGACTATAGTTATGATCACTCTGAGACGATATCGACTATCGCCTAAAGAGTTAATTAGAGTAGTTAGGGTTCCTATTGCCAATGTCATGTCTACATTCTCTAATCAACTTATTAATTTTACTAATAATCATATCTATCACCCGAAACATCAATTAATTCATTCATACATTAATTCTATATAGATATATTTTCTAGTCGTTTTACTACTAGTAAGTTACTGAGATAGGTCTAGGGTTTCTATCTCTCATAGTTAGTGGTTTAGGTAACAAGCTTAAGGCAGTTAACTTTCGAGCGAAAAATACAAGATGTTACACTCTCCCTTCCTTTTAGGAATTTCGTCCCAAAATTCTATTCTCACCTTGAAAAAGTTGCGGGTAGATCTTCTTTATTCGATCTTCCAATTCCCATGTTTCCTGTTCCCTATTCCCATCATCCCAAGATACTTTTACCGAAGTTATTTCTTAATTTCCAAGCTTCTTCATCCTTCTATCCAACATCTTGCTTGGAATAGTTGCATATGTATGATTCTCCTTGAGTTGTATATGTCCAGGTTTTATCACATGAGAGGGGTCTGAGAGGTATCTCTTCATTTGAGACACGTGGAATACGTTATGTAAATTTAACAAATTTGGGGGTAATGCTACCTGATAAGCTGAAGTTCCTATCTTCCGAAGTATCTTGTAAGGTCCTCAGTACTTCGGAGTGAGCTTCCTAAACTTAATATATCTTCCATTTCTTGTAGTTGGGGTAACTTTAAGCAAAACATGATCTCCTTCCTGACATTCTAAAGGTGTTCTTCTACAGTCATAGTAAGCCTTCTGTCTATCCTGTGCTATCCTAAGCTTTTCCTTAATCTCTTTGAACTTTTCAGACATCTCCTATACTATTTCTGGTCCTACTACCAAATTATCTCCCTCATCAAACCAGAACAAAGGTGTCTTGCACTTCCTTCCATATAGTGCTTCAAAAGGTGCCATCCTAATACTAGAACGGTAACTATTGTTATAAGAAAATTCCACTAATGGTAGGTGTTGTTCTCAACTTCCCTGACACTCAAGACACTTTTGTTATAAGAAACTTTTCCAAAACAGTGATGTAAATCTGGAATCTCTATCAGATACAATACTAGATGGAATTCCATGTAATCTCACTATCTCTTTCACGTACATCTAAGCTAAATTTTCCAAAGATTGTGTCATATTTACTGCCAAGAAATGAGCACTTTTAGTTAATCTATCTACAACTACCCATATTGCATCATTTCCTGATCGTGTCCTTAGTAGTCTTGTTACAAAATCCACTGACACACTCTCCCATTTCCATTCTGGGATTTCTAAAGGCTTTAGTTCTCCTAATGGCTTCCGATGTTCTGCCTTTGCCTTCTGACAAACCAAACATGTCATCACTTGATTCCATATATCCTTTTTCATTCCTATCCACCAAAATCTTTCTTTGAGATCCTGCTACATCTTGGTGAATCCAGGATGTACACTAAGATTACTCTTGTGCGCTTCTTCCGAAATCCGACTTCTCAGATTCAAAACTTCCGGTATACATACTCTTCCACTAAATCTCCACAATACAACTTTTCCTCTAACAATTTCCTCCATCCCCTTCTTCCAGTATCCTTGTATCAACTCCTGAAAATTTCTATCCTCTTCTTGTTCCTTTTGGACTTCTTCCACAAAGTCATTAGTTAACACTATTGTCCCAAAACGTATTTTCCTAGGTCCAACTTCTATTGCTAAACTCAAATCTCTGAATTCCTCTATTAACTTAAGCTCTCTCACCATCATTCTAGAGTATGAAAACTCTTCCGACTCAAAGCATCGGCTACTACATTTGCCTTTCCTAGGTGATATTGTAACTTAAAATCATAATCCTTCAGAAATTCCACCCATCTCCTTTGTCTCATGTTCATCGCTTTTTGATCGAGCAAGTATTTCAAGCTCTTATGGTCACTGAACACCGTGAAATTGAAATTTGCACCATACAAGTAATGTCTCCATATCTTCAGTGCAAATACCTCAGGTGCCAACTCCAAATCATGGGTAGGGTAATTTCGCTCATGTGGCCTCAACTGTCTTAATGTGTATGCTACAACCTTGCGTTCTTGCATCAGCACAGACCCTAGTCCTAGTTTCAAAGCGTCACAGTACACTTCAAATTCCTTCTTCGGGTTAGGTAACACCAAAATTGGTGAAGTGGATAGTTTCTCCTTCAGAATCTGGAAACTCTCCTCACATGCAGGCGTCCACTGAAACGGTTGGTTCATCATAGTTAGCTTGGTTAAAGGGGTAGCTATCTTTGAAAATCCTTCTATAAACCTCCGGTAATACCCAGCCAAACCAAGAAAACTACGGACTTCCATTATAGTCTTCGGTACGTTCCAAGAATTCACCACTACTACTTTGGTTGGATCTACTGCTATTCCAACCTTACTGACCACATTTCCTAGAAATTGCATTGACTCTAAACAAAACTCACACTTTAACAACTTGGCAAACAATTGTTAGTCCCTCAAAATTCCTAATACTATCCTAATGTGCTCTTCATGTTCCTTCTCACTCTTGGAGTATATCAGAATATCATCTAGAAATACAAGCACAAACTTTTCCAGGTATGGGTTGAAGACACGGTTCATGTAGTTGATAGTGATAAACAACACAAGAAAGGGGGGGTTGAGTTGTGTGTGTGATTTTTAAACTCCTTTTTGAATAAAACAAGTATAAGTTTCAAATACTTTTCAAGAGCTAAGTGCGGCGGAAATTAATCAAAACTGAAATGTAAAGCACACAGAATATTATCCTGGTTCACCCATTTAATCGACAGGGCTACGTCCAGTCCTTGGTTTCACCAAGATTTTCCACTATTTTCTAAAAATAGTAGAAGTATTATCTAGGACTTCTCCTTACAAGTTTTATACGAGACTTCTCCTAACTTAGTATTCAACAGGACTACTCCCAATTCTTTTTAGAAAGAAGGTTTGTGTTTCTACAAAGTCTCTTCAATAAGAGTTGGGTAAAAAAATTAAGAACAGTGTACAGAGGGAATATAAAGGTTGGTTCTCTGTCTGGATTGTGTGAGAAAGATAAGAGTTTCACAGTATGAAAGCTTCACACTATGGCAGACGACTTAACTCAGGAAAGGATGACTTTGAGTTTTTGAGTTTTTGCTGTAGATCTGATTGCAAGAGAATGACTTAGAAAGCTTATGAAATTTAATCGTTGGAAGTCGCCACTGAACTCAGTGTCTAAGTTCTCTATTTATATCTTCAGTAGGAATCACGTTGTTGAGTGTTGGTGAAGATTTGAAATGTTTCCGTTTGAATTTCTTCATCTGAGTGTGCAACGGATACTTCTACAGCTCTGCATTAGCATTAAATGCATTCTGCCATGCATTTATTGCAACATTGAATGCGTTGGTTGACTTCGTCAGGTTCTTCAATGCAGTTTCCTTAAGTGCTCGTCTGAGCATTAAATGCATGTGGGTGACAGCAAAGGGAATTTCTTCTTCTGAACAAAGGATTTGATTCTGACCGTTGACGAGATACTATGTTCAGGAAATCATGCCATCGACTCTAAAAAGATATGCTTGATTTATGGAATATCAGAATGTTTGCAGATACGAGGAATACAATATTTATTGTCCCTTTCTTCATTCTGCTTTTGTCAGTGCTTCATTAAATGCTTGGACGAAGTAGATTTAACTTTATTGCTTGAAGCATTATGACGAACAAACTCTTTAACACTTTGGCGAACGTACTCTCCAAATGTTCACTAGACGTTCTCTGTTGGCAGACGTACTCTCTTAGCGAACGTATACTTGAGGCAGATGTATACTTCTGGCGGACGAAAAATTCAACGGGTTACCAGACGTACTCTCCTCCTTTGTTTTTCTTTAACATTTTGCTTTTGATAATGCTTTCAAAGGATATGCAGATGTTCTCCATATGGATAGATGTTCCTGAATTGTGAAATACTCAAAGTATTAGGAATTCTTTATCTATCAATATTAAAACTTAGGTAAAATTGTTATTCATCAAAATATATTTAAAATATGAAATCGTTTGAATCTAACAATAGTCCATGAATATAGCAGGTGCATTTGTATCTCCGAACGGCATCACTAGATACTCATAGTGTCCATACCGCGTCCTGAAAGCTTTCTTTGGTATATCTTCCCTTCTAACTCTTATTTGATGATATCCTGACCTCAAGTCTATCTTAGAAAACACCACTGCTCCTTTAAACTGATCCATGAAATCATCTATTCTAGGTAGAGGATACTTATTCTTCACGGTTACCTTGTTCAATTGCCTATAGTCCACACACAATCTCATACTCCCATTCTTCTTCTTAACAAACAATACGGGTGCTCCCCACGAAGACACACTTGGGCGTATGAATCCCTTTTGCATCAACTCCTCTACTTGTTTCTTAAGTTCTGCTAGTTCCATGGGTGACATCCTATAAGGGGCTATAGAAATAGGTCGCGTTCCTGGTACCAATTCTATAGTAAACTCTATTTCCCTTTCAAGTGGTAGTTTCGTCACATCTTCTAGAAACACTTCCGAAAATTCCCTCACTCCCTTCCCTTTCTCTAAATAATACAGATACGCGCCTAACACACGCATCTGGGTCTCTTCTCTCCTGCTACTGGCCATTCCTCCTTCTCTCGCAGAACTATTCCCTATTAATTCAATGGTTTTTCTATGACAATCTAACCTTATATCGTGCATGGATAACCAATCTATTCCTAAGACCACTTGTAATTGTTCCAAAGGCAAACATATCAAGTTCGGATGGAAAGACTGTCCTAGCACAGATAATAGCCATCCTTTACAGACACTAGGAGTCTAACAAGTATCTTTGGTTGGAGTAGAAACTTCTAGATTATACCCTAACTCTGTCATGTAAAATCCTAATTGACTGACCCGCTCTCATGATACAAACGAATGCCTTGCACCTGAATCATATAAAACATTCAAAGGAAAACCATTAACATAGCACATACCTTGTATAAGATCTGAGGATTCCTCAACTTCCTTCCCGTTCATGGAAAACACCTTCCCTTTATTGACAGGCCTTCCGGGTTTCTTAGCTTCGTTCGTCTTGGAAATATTCTTGCTGTCATTCCCAGTATTACTGTTCACTGGATTGGGATTTCCATTTCCACTAACTTGTTCTCCTACTGGATTTACGCACTGATTGGTACAGCTCTGAGCCACGTGTTCGTGTTGTCTACACCTGACACAGTACTTTGGGTTATTCTAGTTCATGCATCCATGAAAATTAGTATTTCTCTGCTGATATCTTTCCCATCGTACCGATTCCTTCCTTGTCCAAAGGGTCGTTGGTACGGCTTCCTACGTTCCTCCCTCATCTTAATTATCCTATGGCTACTCATTCCCTTTATATACTCCTTTATCATTTGTTCATTCCCTTTGAAAATTCTACACTTCTCAACCAACGTTGCAAAATTCCTAATCAGATCACGTCATACATCAGCCTTTATATGAAGTCGTAATCCGTACTCAAACCTGATACATGTAGATGTGTCATCAACTGCTTGATGGTAGTGTGGATGGAAATGACATAGCTCTTCGAACTTCACCGCATACTCTTCCACAGTCACTGATCCTTAACTCAGCTCCCAAAACTCAGTTTCTTTCCTCCCCTTGGCATCCTATGGAAAATACTTCTCCAGAAATGCAGTCTTAATTGCCTCCCAGGTTAGTTCTCCTGGTGTCGATGTTATCCTACCCTTCGCCGTGGTCCTCCAAATTAGTCCTTCTCCTGTTAACAAGTACGTAGCAAATGCAATCTTTCGTGCATCAGAACAGGTCAGAGTTTCAAAAATCCTTTCTATTTCCCTAATCCACTCATAATCTCTGTCCGGGTTATATCCCTCTTCGAACTTCGGTGGTTCTCTCTTAAGAAACTTATCAAGTCTGTGGTACACATCATCCTCGGCCTGATTCGTGTTGGCTCCCTGCTCTGCTCTTGCTGCTTGTTAAGCTAAGAATGTAGTGAGTTGTTCTAATGCTCTCACCATCGCAGCCATTCTTTTCCTCAAATTCATATACCGGTTAGTCAATCCAAATATCCACACAAATGCTCAGTGTTTGATTCCTTCACAACATAGCATAACTTTCTCATAAACTAGGCCTCTCCGATCAACTGCTCTGATACCACCCAATTGTGGCACACACTGTTAGCCTAGATAGCAACCTGAGAAGGGGGGTGAATCAGGTTTACCCGATTTTCGCCTTGATACCTTCTTACTTTCAAGATGAATATAAATACAAACGATTGCAGCGGAAATAAGCGTTGCTTGAAAGTAAAGATGAAGGGTAGAAGAATGCACACACTGAACTTTATCCTGGTTCACCTTCTATCCATCGAAGGCTACGTCCAGTCCCTCAAGAAAACCCCTTGAGGATTTTTCCACTATTGATAAAAATCTCTTACAAGTCCTTACACCAAGTACCTTAAGAATTTCTATCAACCACCTGTGAAAGCACACCACTTTCAGTCCCTGAAAGCAAACCACTTTCAGTCCCCGAAGGCAAACCACCTTCAGTCCCTGAAGGCTAAACCACCTTCAATCCACACCCTGAAAGTACACCACTTTCAGTAACAACAACCCTTCACCGAGACCCACAGTGAGTACTCAATCTACCAGAAAGAGATGAAGAAGATTTTTACACAATGGCTGTATCAATCCTTTAACATACAAGCGGATTGATCATGAGAATTTATTCTTTAAGGCTCTTAAGCATAAGAAGATTTTGAGTTCCTCAAGATATGAACAACTAGAGTGTTCTCTTAACAATGAAGATCATGAACTCAGAATTTAGGCTCTTTGAAAGATTAAGTATCAAAAGACTAATGAATGAACAATTTTGGCAAAGCTTTGGCCTAATGATGTATTCTCATGTGTTGTTATGTTTCTGGACTCAAATGGACTTTATATAGGCATGAGGAACGACCTTGAACCAATGCAACCCTTCCCAAAAGGTTTGAGACACAATGGTTCATGAAAAAATGCAACTTTTCGAGCATGTAATCGATTACATTACTTAGATAATCGATTACACTAAAAGCCGTTACTGTTTGAATTTCAAATTCAAACATGTAATCGATTACAAGAAAGGTGAAATCGATATACTACTTCTTTTAACTTATGAAAACATTAAACTTGATTAGCTTAGATTTTTTAAGGAGCCTTTATGATTGAGAAGCCTTTAGAAGCATAACTCACCTAAACTAAGACTTTTAGGTAGATGTTGAAACATATAGCACTGTTTCCTCTAAGTCTTCCTTTCTTCTTTTTGCCGATGAGTTTGTCGTCATCAAAACCTCAGCCAGGGTCAGGAGCAAGACCTTCTTCACAATCTCCCCCTTTTTGATGATGGCAAACACATTCTTTGAACCTTGAAGATCAGAGATGCTTCTTTGTTGAAAACTCCCCCTGTTTGATGTAATCCAAAATATCTCCCCCTTTCTGATTCGCTTGTTGAATTCCAGCATATAATCTTTAAAGAGCACAACCTTTCTCCCCCTTTTGACTTCATCAAAAAGAAGAAAAGGCCAAAAAACATGCATACAAGAAATACAAAGAAAGCATAGGGGTTGGGGGTAAACACGTAAAATTGTGATAAACAATAACCAACATATTTTATATATAGATAAAATAGAGAAACTATAAAAAAGAAAACATACAGAGTTCAACAGCCAAAAGTATTCAAAACAGAAAATTACAGACATAGTAACAAAGAAAAACAACATCCTAGAAAACTAAGAATCAGCAGAGGAGTCGTCATCATCTGTTGATAGTTCATGTCCGTAATCAAGAAGCATCCATGAAAGAGTATCAATACCATAATCATGGAATAAGCCCAGATGTGACAGAATAGTGGTATCAACTCACTTGTAATTAGAGAACCGCACATCGTATAGTTTTTCTATGGGTACACCAGAGTGAATGAGAAGACGGGTTATAGCTGATGCATATGGGAAGGACTGTGCTTCATTTCTGCATATGAACATGTGGTGCATCACCAGGAAAGTCCAGTCGATTTCATGACAATTTATGATGCCATACAAGATCTGTAGTTCTAACTCACTGATGTGAGCAAGAAGTTGTTCCTGGGGCAGAAGAATCTGATGGACGAAGTAATAAAGCAAGTGGTTTGTTGTGGTAAGAACATCAACATGGAAGGGACAGGATTTGGTGCGAGGTGGATGAATTTTCTGTATTTCGGATGGACTAAAACGACACAAAGATTGATAAAATGACTCTGAATTATAATCAGGCCAGGGGCACGGAAAATGAGTTCCTAACTTCGCACCAGTGGATGGAAGACCCAAACATTTGCCAAGGGTGGTAAGAGAATACTGAACTGTAGTACCTTTGACAGAAGATTTAATCCCATTGTCTTGAACTTCCAGATTGCAATAGAAGGTCTTGACTAACTCAGGATAGTAGGGATTATTCAATGTTATGAATGCATCAAGAGATTGGTTTCCTAGAAGAGCAGGAAAGGTGAGACCTGCTTCGATGAGCGAATCCAAGTTTCCATAGATAGGTGTTTGAATTGTTTGATTCATAAAATGAGAAACAAATCATGTTCTTTCAGCAGGAGTTGGAAGAAGACGGGAGAAATTTAAGGGATGAGAAGGGCAGAAGGCCGATGAGAGGAAAGGAGAGGAAGACATGATTTGTTTTGCAAGAGAATACTGGAAATGAGAACAATGGTTCAGGATATGATGAATCAAAGATTGAGGATGATAGAAATATGCCTTGTAATGGAATTCCTATTGAAATGTCATACTTAGATTATATAGCTCGTGTATGTAATCGATTACAGATGTTGGGTAATCGATTATGGGACGGTTTCTTTGAATTTAAAATTCAAATAAATGGAGGGAATTTTGAGAAACTGGCAGTTTTCGATGATGTAATCGATTACAGAAATTGAGGTAATCGATTACCTTAAGTATCTAAAGAGACACGAGGACTGGAGAGCATAGGTTAATCGATTACTAGGTGTATGATAATCAATTACTTAAGACGTTTTACAGGATCTAAACTATAAATCCCTATGTAATAGATAACTAGAAGGATTAATCAAAATACTTAAGTGTAAAATCACACAAAAGACATATGACTAAACATATAAGAAACTTAGATACATGTAATCATACATAAGTAATTTAAATCATAAAATAAGCATGTATGTATCTATAAATTCACACAAAAATCATGCAATGTAATTAAAAACATAAAAAACATATACTCAGATAAATGTCTAATTAAATATCATATTCATCTATAATACCTAATTCTCTTCTAATCTTAAAGAATGAATCTTTAGGAAGGGGTTTAGTAAATATATCAGCTAATTGGTTATGTGTATCTATGAAGGAAATCTCAATATCCTTTCTCATGACGTGATCTCGAAGAAAATGATGTCTTATATCAATATGCTTCGTTTGAGAATGCATGATGGGGTTTTTTGTGAGATTAATGGCACTTGTGTTGTCACATTTGATTGGGATGCAGCCCAACTCTAAGCCATAATCTTTGAGTTGTTGTTTGAGCCATAAGGTTTGTGCACAACAATTTCCTGCAGCAATGTATTCTGCTTCAGCAGTACTTAAAGCAACACATGCATGTTTCTTACAAGACCAAGAAACAAGAGCTTTTCCCAACAAGTGACAAGTACCACTTGTACTTTTTCTTTCAGTTTTACATCCAGCAAAATCTGAATCAGAATATCCAACCAAATCACAAACACTTCCTTTGGGATACCACAGACCAACATTTGTAGTTCCTTTCAGATATTTGAAAATCCTTTTAACTGAACTCAAATGTGATTCCCTAGGAGATGCTTGATATCTAGCACATAAACACACACTAAACATGATATCAGGTCTACTTGCTGTTAAATAAAGAAGAGATCTGATCATACCTCTGTACTTGGTAATGTCTACGTGAACACCGGACTCATCTTGATCTAGATATGTGTTAGACCCCATTGGTTTGGCTATGGCTTTGCAATCATCCAAATCATATTTCTTTAGAAGCTCCTTGCAAAACTTTGATTGGTTGATGAATATCTCATCATGTGATTGCTTAATTTGCAATCCTAGAAAGAAATTTAACTGTCCCATCATAGACATCTCAAATTCCTCTTGCATCATATTAGAGAAATCCTTACACAGAGATTCGTTAGTTGAACCAAAAATAATATCATCTACATAAATTTGAACTAATAAAGTATTACCTTTGGTTTTCTTGATAAACAAGGTTGTGTCAGCCTTACCCTTTTGAAATCCTTTTTCACAAAGGAATGTGCTTAATCTGTCATATCATGCACCAGGGGCTTGTTTAAGACCATAGAGTTCCTTCTTTAATCTGAAGACATGTGAAGGATACTTGGGATCTTCAAATCCTGGAGGTTGCTTCACATAAACTTCTTCTTGAATGAATCCGTTCAGAAAAGCACTTTTAACATCCATTTGATATAATGGAAAGTTTAAAGAACAGGCATATGCCAATAGAAGTCGGCTTCCAACCTTGCTACTGGTGCATAGGTTTCATCAAAATCAATACCTTCTTCTTGATTATATCCTTGTGCAACCAGTCTTGCTCTGTTCCTGACAATTATACCATTTTCATCCAATTTATTTCTGAATTCTCATTTTGTTCCAATGATATGCTTGTCAGTGGGCTTAGGAACCAATTCCCAAACTTGGTTCCTTTCAAATTGGTTTAGTTCTTCCTGCATTGCCACAATCCAATACTCATCTTCAAGAGCATCATTTAACTTTGAGGGTTCTATTTGAGAGACAAAGGCCATATTCAATACTGAATCATTCAAGCGTAGCCTTGTAGAAACACCTCTTGAAATATCACCAATGATATTATCAACTGGATGACCCCTGTCGGTTCTCCATTCCTTTGGTAGTTGATAAGTGCTATCTTCAATATGCTCTTCTTGCACTGAACCTTGATCGTTTTGCTTTTGAGAGTATCTTCCTCATCATTATCTGGAAGATTGACTGTATCTTCTTTTGAAGAATTAGACTCATCAAAGGAAACATGTATGGATTCTTCAATAGATAGAGTTTCCTTGTTAAAGACTCTATATGCTTTGCTCGTTAGAGAATAACCAAGGAGCACACCTTCATCATATTTTTCATCAAACTTTCCAAGGTTTTCTTTTCCATTGTTCAAGACGAAGCATTTTGATCCAAAAGCATGTAGATGAGCAATATTTGGTTTCCGCCCTTTGTAGAGTTCGTAGGGGGTTTTCTTCAGAATAGGTCTAATAAGTACTCTATTGGAAACATAGCAAGCAGTACTTACAGCATCAGCCCAGAAGTATTTTGGAAGGTTAGATTCACTTAGCGTGGTCCTTGCTAGTTCTTCAAGTAATCTGTTCTTCCTTTCTACAACACCATTTTGTTTTGGTGTTCTTGAAGCAGAGAAGTTATGTGATATTCCGTTCTCCTCACATAATTTCTGAAATTGATGATTCTGAAATTCTCCACCATGATCACTTCTAATAGAAGAGATCTTTAAAGCCTTTTCATTTTGAACAAGCCTTGCATATCTTTTGAATGTGTTGAAGGCTTCGTTCTTATGAGGCAAGAATAAAGTCCAGGTAAATCTAGAAAAATCATCAACTATAACAAGGGCATAATAGTTACCTCCAAAGCTCTTAGTTCTTGATGGTCCAAACAGATCCATGTGAAGTAATTGGAGAGGTCTTGTAGTTGAGCCTATATTCTTTGGCTTGAAAGATGTTATGGTTTGCTTCCCCTTTTGACATGCATCACAAAGCTTGTCTTTCTCAAATCTTATCTTCGGAAGTCCAACAACTAGATCATGCTTGACTAGTTTATTTAAATGATCTATGTGTATATAAGCCAGTCTTCCATGCTAGAGCCATGAATCATTGTTGTTCTTGGCCAGCAGGCATCTGATACTTGGTGGAATTTCATCCAAGAATATCATGAAGACCTTATTGTCTTTATATCCGAAAAACTTGATTTCTTTAGTTTTCACATCCTTTACCACACAGATATCATTGATGAATCCAACTTTCAAACCTTTGTCACAGAGTTGACTGATACTTAGAAGATTATGCATCAAACCATCAACATATAGGACCTTGTCGATGACAGTTTGAGGGGGTGTATCTATTCTTCCAATACTAAGTATCTTTCCTTTTTGATTGTTTCCATATGTGACAAATCATTTTTCTCTAGGCATAAGAAATGAGAACTTTGTTTTGTCTCCTGTCATGTGTGATGAGCAGCCACTATCAAGATACCATAAACCCTTTGCTTCTTTCATGCACACCTACATGACAAAGTTCAGACATGGGGATTAGGAACCAAATTTGCTTTGGGTCCTTCTAAGTTAGTGTTTTTCCTAACCCATATATAGTCCTTGTTTGGTACTCCAACATTCTTGTAATAACATCTACTAGGGGTATGTCCTATTTTGTTACAATATGTACATGAATATTGATTGTAACTTGACGTTTGCCTAGGAGAAGGATTGATCTTCTTAGGAGGTCTATGATAATTATTCTTCCTATTGTTCATACTCCTAAAAGAACTAGTCTTAGTATTTTCAGAAGATCCTTCCACTTTGTTTGGTTTTACAAAGACAGTTTTCTTAACTTCTTTTGTCTTTGGATGAGATGTATATCCTAGTCCAACCTTATTGTTTGAGTGCCTTTGCATACTTAGAATATCATCTAACTTCTGTTTACCTGTGTTGAAGTTATGAACCCTTTTTTGAAGATTATCTATCTTTTCTTCTAAAGAACTACACTTAGTGCACTCATGTGGAATATCTAACTTAGATTTCACTATGTCTAATTCCTCTTGTAGATTTCTACACTTATTTTCTAAAGATGAGATTAAAGCATTCTGCTTAGTACTAACTGATGACAGGATAATATATGATGTTTTTAGGTTATTTTTAGTATTTTTATTTTATTATTTTTGAGTCACATATAGGATTTTTATTATTTTTACATAGATTTTATATTTATTTTTCATTTTTCATATAGATTAGATTTTATTTGTTTTTCTAACTTTATTTTATATTTTTAGGAATTTTTATAGCTATTTTATATTTTTAGGAAAAGCTGGTATAGTTATCATTTTTGTCCAGGGACCGATTTGTAAAGTTTCAGGAAATAAAGGATCAAAGTGTAAAGGTTCAAGAGTGGAGGATGAAAAGTGAAGTTTGAAGGAGTCAAAGGGCCAGAATTGAAGTTCTAACAAAGAGAGGACTTGAAGTGAAATTGAAGAATGTGAAGCAACCCTCTTTGATTTGAGCACATGTAAAATAAGGTTGGAAGATTAATGGTGGTAAAGGGGAGGTTTCAGAACTTATTAGGGGCTGAATGAGCCTAATTAAGCCAATCAATTCCACCATTGAAGAAGAAAGGAATCCAAGAAGAAGCTGCCAGTGTTCGTCCCAGCGCTGCAGCGTTGGAAGTCCCAACGCTCAAGCGCTGGACCTCTGACTAGGATGTGAGTCAGAGGTTGCACCCAGCGCTGCAGCGTTGGAAGCCAGCGCTCAAGTGCTGGGCCTATTTCTGCACATTGGATTTTAATGCTTCCCAGCGCCCAAGCGTTGGGAATGCCAGCGCCCAAGCGCTGAAGGTCAGGTTTTTGCTATAAATAGTGAGCTTTTCTTCACTTGTAAGACACACCTATTCAGAATACAACAAGTGTTCTTCTTTCCTCCTTAAAGATCATTGTTCCTAGGAATTGTGGGAGCCATACTTGAGCTCCTATCCAGGGTAATTCGATGACTCTTTCAGCCATGCTTGGCTAATTCTTTTTTTTAAGTTTCTTGGGTTGTTATAGTTTATATCTATGTTTTAGTATTGTTTTTACCTTTCTGAATAATATATCCGTTTCATGTTTCATTTCCTTGTTCTTCATTAATCTTGTGTACAAAAGATTTCATGCTTTCTACTTATGTCATAAGGCCATTTGGTAAGTAGTAAGGGAAATAGGAAATAAAAAAGGTTATAAGTATACATTTCTTAAGGCAATTAGGATGGACGTAACTTTGTGTTGGCCCGAATTCCTTCTTCATCTTCTTTTCTAAATTAACTAATAACCAAGGCTATGGAGTTAGTAATTAGGAAGAAAGTTCTACATGACTTAAGGCAATTAGCTTGTAGAAATTCTCGGCTATAGCACCATGGAATTGGACTTAAAATTCAGAAAATAAGTAATAACTTGCTAGCATATTTATAGATTATGTAAATCAACCCAAGAGCTTAATTCTCATCATCTTATCTCTTTATTATTTTATGCTATTGTTCTTGCTAGTTCTACAAACCAACACCGAATCTTCATCTTTTAAATTTTCTGCACAAGTACTAAATATTATAATAATAGGAAACCTATCCCTTGGGTTCGATCTTTTTATTACGCGATATTGAATCGTGCACTTGCGATTTGGGTATCACTAACCTTAGAAAATTTTTGACATAATTTAAACACATTCTCCATAGCATATTCTAAATCATGAAATGAAATAGCATTATCACTAACCTGGATATCCTCAGCATCTAAATCATGTGAAGCCATTAATGCAACTTGTGCTTCTTCTTTGTCAGAATCGGATAATGAACTTACTTCATTTTTATCCCATGCCAAGTATGCTCTTCGTGTGGTTTGATCTTTCTTTTCAAACTTATCCTCCAGACCATGTTTCTTCTTTTGAAGATTTGGACATTCTAACTTGATGTGTCCAGGTTTTCCACATTCGAAGCATGTGATCTTTTGAGAAGAGGAGGAGTCATTATTCCTTTGGAAAGTTCTGTTATTGTTAAATTTCATACCTTTTCTTTTGAGAAACTTTCCAAAGTTCTTCACTAGAAGATTCATATTCCCATTTTCTTCTTCTTCAGAATCTGCATCATAATCATCTTTGATGCTTTCCTTTGCCTTTAGGGAAATGGGTCGATATTTCTTCTCATGTTGTTCATGTGAAGAAGGTCTTGCTCCTGACCCTGGCTGAGGTTTTGATGACGACAAACTCATCGACAAAAAGAAGAAAAGAAGACTTAGAAGAAACAGCGCTACAAAGTCTATCAAATACCTAGAAGTCTTAGTTTAGGTGAGTTATCCTTCTAAAGGTCTATTAAAGCATAAAGGCTCCTTAAAACACCTAAACTAATCAAGCTTAATGTTTTCATAACTTAAAAGAAGTAGAAAACCTTAAGCCGATCTCAAAGGATCAAGTTTCTGGAAGATGGACTTCAGTGTAATCGATTGCAGCTTTCTGGTAATCGATTACAAATAGGAAAGTAATCGATTACCCCTTGCTTGTAATCGATTACATGTTTGAATTTGAAATTCAAACTGAAACGGATATTAGTGTAATCGATTACACTAAATGATGTAATCAATTACCAGCACGAAAAGTTGCATCTTTTCATGAACCATGGTGTCTCAAACCTTTTGGGAAAGGTTGCATTGGTTCAAGGACGTTTCCCTTTCCTATATAAAGTCCATTTGAGTCCAGAACACAACAACACATGAGAATACAACATTAGGCCAAAGCATTGTCAAAATTAGTTCATTAAGTATTTTAGAACTTAAACTTTCAAGAGCCTAAATTCTGAGTTCATAATCTTCATGTTTATAAGAACACTCTAGTTGTTCATATCTTGAGGAACTCAGAACCTTGTTATGCATAAAATCCTTAAAGCATAAATTCTCATGATCAATCCACTTGTATGTTAAAGGATTGATTCAGCCAATTGTAAACTCTTCTTCATCTCTTTCTGTAAGATTGAGTATTCACCGTGGATCTCGGTGAAGGGTTGTTGGTACTGAAAGTGGTGTACTTTCAGGGTGTTGATTGAAGGTGGTTTAGCTTTCAAGGTCTGAGGGTGGTTTGCCTTCAGGAACTGAAAGTGGTTTGCTTTCAGGGGCTGTGGAAAGTGGTATACTTTCACAGGAAATTGATAGAAATTCTTAGGGTCCTTGATGTAAGAACTTGTAAGAGATTTTTATCAATAGTGGAAAAATCCTCAAGGGATTTTCTTGAGGGACTGAACGTAGCCTTCGGTGGATAGAAGGTGAACCAGGATAAAATTCTGTGTGTGTGAATTCTTCTATCCTTCATCTTTACTTTCAAGCAACGCTTAATTCCGCTGCAATCACAACTATCGTTTCGTGATCATCATTATCTTGAAAGTAATAATTTCAATAAGGCGAAAATCGGGGCAACTCTGATTCACCCCACCCCTCTCAGGTTGCTATCTATATTAACAATTGGTATCAGAGCGGAAGTTTAGGTAAGTTATTCCTAAGATCCGGGAAAAGATGGCATCCTCTTCCAATCATGGAACCAGTGAAGGATTCAACATAAACAGGCCACCATTCTTCAATGGAGAACACTATGACTTCTGGAAAAATAAGATGAAAATATTCATAAAGTCATTAGACGCAGGAATTTGGAAAGCCATTGAAGAAGGTCCCTTTGTGCCTGTATCAGAAGTAGAAGGAAGTTCACAACCAAAATCAGAAAGTACTTGGAGTGAAGAAGAAAAGAAGAAGGTTCAATATGATCTCAAAGGAATGAACATTCTTACATCTGCTCTTGGCATGGATGAGTTTTTCAGAGTATCAACGTGCACTTCATCGAAAGAGATATGGGATACTTTGATGGTGACTCATGAAGGAACAGATGAAGTCAAGAGATCAAAGATCAATACTCTATCTCAAGAATATGAAATGTTCAAAATGCTTCCAGGAGAGAAGGTATTAGATATGCAAAAACGATTCACTCATTTGATTAATCATCTGATTGCTCTTGGCAAGCAATTTTCAAACAGTGACTTGAACATGAAAGTTCTAAGATCACTTACAAGAGTATGGCAACCAAAAGTTACAGCCATCTCAGAGAAGAAGAGTTTATCAAATATGACTCTTGTAACTCTCTTTGGAAAACTCCAATAACACGAGATGGAATTGAATCGTTTAGAAGAGCATGAACAACATGAGAAGAAGTATCGATCCATTTCTCTAAAGGCAAAAGAAAGCATCAAAGATGATTATGATGCAGATTCTGAAGAAGAAGACAATGGGAACTTGAATCTTCTAGTAAAGAACTTTGGAAAGTTCCTTAAAAGAAAAGGTATGAAATTTAACAACAATAGATCTTTCCAAAGGAACAATGAGTCTTCTTCCTCTCAAAAGATCACATGCTTTGAATGTGGCAAGCCTGGACACTTCAAGTTGGAATGTCCAAATCTTCAAAAGAAGAAACATGGTCTAAGAGAAAAATTCGAAAAGAAGGATCAACCCACACGAAGAGCATACTTGGCTTGGGATGATAATGAAGTAAGTTCATCATTAGATTCTGACAAAGAGGAAGCACAAGTCGCATTGATGGCCTCACATGATTCAGATGTTGAAGATTCCCAGGTTAGTGACAATTCTATGTCTTTTCATGATTTACAGTTTTCTATGGAAAATATGTTTAAATTATGTCAAGAATTTTCTAAGGTTAGCACTAGGAAAAATGATTTAATTTCATCCTTAGAAAGTAAGTGTAGAACTTTACAAGAAGAACTAGACGTAGTAAAATCTAAGATAGAGAGTACACATAAATGCACTAAGTGTAGTTCTTTAGAAGAAAAGATAGATAACCTTCAACAAAGAGTTCATAACTTCAATAAAGGAAAACAGAAGTTAGATGATATTCTAAGTGTGCAAAGGCATTCAAACAATAAGTCAGGTCTAGGATATACTTCTCACCCAAACACAAATGAAGTCAAGAAAACCGTGTTTGTAAAATCAAACAAAGTGGAAGGATCTTCTAAAGACATTAAGACTAATTCTTTTAGGAGTATGAACAATAGGAAGAGTAATCCTCATAGACCTCCTAAGAAGATTCATCCCTCTCCTAGGCAAACATCTAGTTACAATCATTATTCTTGTACTTATTGTAACAAAATAGGACATATCCCTAGTAGATGTTATTACAAAAATGTTGGAGTACCAAATAGGGAATACATATGGGTTAGAAAGGATATTAACTTAGAAGGACCCAAAACTTGTTGGGTTCCTAATACCCATGTCTGAACTTTGTCATGTAGGTGTGTATGAAAGCAGCAAAGGATTTATGGTATCTTGATAGTGGCTGCTCATCACACATGACAAGAGACAAAACCAAGTTTTCTTTTCTTATTCCTATGGAAACAATCAAAAGGGAAAGATACTCGGTATTGGAATAATAGGCACACCCCCTCAAACAGTCATCGATAAAGTTCTTTACGTTGATGGTTTGATGCATAATCTTCTCAGTATCAGTCAACTATGTGACAAAGGTTTGAAAGTTGGTTTCATTGATGATATATGTGTAGTAAAAGATGTGAAAACTAAATAAGTTAAGTTTTCTGGTTATAAAGTCAATAAAGTCTTCATGATCTCCTTGGAAGAAATTCCACAAAACGTAAGACGTCTTTTGGCCAAGAACAATAGTGATTCATGGCTATGGCATAGAAGACTTGCTCATATACACATAGATCATTTAAACAAACTAGTCAAGCTTGATCTAGTTGTTGGACTTCCAAAGATAAGATTCGAGAAAGACAAGCTTTGTGATGCATGTCAAAAAGGGAAGCAAACCAGAACGTCTTTCAAACCAAAGAACATAGTTTCGACTTCAAGACCCCTTCAATTGCTACATATGGTCTTGTTCGGACCTTCAAGAACAAAAAGCCTCGGAGGTAATTTCTATGCACTTGTTATTATTGATGATTTCTCTAGATTTACATGGACATTATTTTTGCCTCATAAGAATGAAGCCTTTAACGCATTTAAGAGATATGCAAGGCTAGTTCAAAATGAGAAGTCTTTAAAGATCTCTTCTATTAGAAGTGATCATGGTGGAGAATTTCAGAATCATCAATTTCAAGAACTATGTGATGAAAATGGAATATCACATAATTTCTCTACTCCGAGATCACCACAACAAAATGGTGTTGTAGTAAGGAAGAACAG
Source organism: Acmispon strigosus (assembly GCA_030819835.1). Taxonomy (NCBI): domain Eukaryota; kingdom Viridiplantae; phylum Streptophyta; class Magnoliopsida; order Fabales; family Fabaceae; genus Acmispon; species Acmispon strigosus. Next base: position 11,833,552 of record JAUAMA010000004.1, on the reverse strand, counting down.
ATTACTTGAAGAATTAGCAAGAACCATGCTAAGTGAATCAAGTCTTCCTAAATATTTCTGGGCTGATGCTGTAAGTACTGCTTGTTATGTTTCCAATAGAGTTCTTATTAGACCAATTCTGAAGAAAACCCCCAATGAACTCTACAAAGGAAGGAAACCAAATATCTCTCATCTACATGCTTTTGGATCCAAATGCTTTGTCTTGAATAATGGAAAGGAAAACCTTGTTAAGTTTGATGAAAAATCTGATAAAGGAATATTCCTTGGTTATTCTCTAACAAGCAAAGCATATAGAGTCTTTAACAAGAAAACTCTATCTGTGGAAGAATCCATACATGTTTCCTTTGATGAGTCTAAATCTTCAATAGAAGATACAGTCAATCTTTCAGATAATGAAGAAGAAAATATCATTATCAATGAAGACTCTCAAAAGGAAAGAGATCAAAATCCAATACAAGAAGAGCACATTGAAGATAACACTTATCGACTTCCAAAGGAATGGAGAATCCATAGGGATCATCCAGTTGATAATATCATTGGTGATATTTCTTGAGGCGTTTCTACAAAGCTACGCTTAAATGATTCAGTTTTGAATATGGCCTTTGTCTCTCAAATAGAACCCTCAAAAGTAAATGATGCTCTGGAGGATGAGTATTGGATTGTGGCAATGCAGGAAGAATTAAACCAATTTCAAAGAAATCAAGTTTGGGAACTTGTTCCTAAGCCTTGTGATAAGCATGTTATTGGAACAAAGTGGGTATTTAGAAACAAGTTAGATGAAAATGGAATCATAGTTAGGAACAAAGCAAGGTTAGTCGCACAAGGTTATAATCAAGAAGAAGGCATAGATTTTGATGAAACCTATACACCAGTAGCAAGGTTGGAAGTCATAAGACTTCTGTTGGCGTATGCTTGCTCTCTAAATTTCCCATTATATCATATGGATGTCAAAAGTGCTTTCCTAAACGGATACATTCAAGAAGAAGTCTATGTGAAGCAACCTCCAGGATTTGAAGATCCCAAGTTTCCTTCACATGTCTTCAGATTAAAGAAGGCACTTTATGGTCTTAAGCAAGCCCCTCGTGCATGGTATGATAGATTAAGCACATTCCTTTGTGAGAAAGGATTCCAAAAGGGTAAGGCCGACACAACCTTGTTTATCAAGAAAACCAAAGGTAATACCTTATTAGTTCAAATATATGTTGATGATATTATTTTTGGTGCAACTAACGAATCTCTCTGTAAGGATTTCTCTAACATGATGCAAGAAGAATTTGAGATGTCCATGATGGGACAATTAAATTTCTTTCTAGGATTGCAAATTAAGCAATCACATGATGGAATATTCATCAATCAATCAAAGTTTTGCAAGGAATTATTAAAGAAATATGATTTGGATAATTGCAAAGCCATAGCCACACCAATGGGGTCTAACACATATCTAGATCAAGATGAATCCGGTGTTCAAGTAGACATTACCAAATACAGAGGTATGATCGGATCTCTTCTATACTTAACTGCAAGTAGACCTGATATTATGTTTAGTGTGTGTCTATGTGCTAGATATCAAGCATCTCCTAGGGAATCACATTTGAGTTCAGTTAAACGGATTTTCAAATATTTGAGAGGAACTACAAATGTTGGTTTATGGTATCCCAAAGGGAGTGTTTGTGATTTGATTGGATATTCTGATTCTGATTATGCTGGTTGTAAAACTGAAAGAAAAAGTACAAGTGGTACTTGTCACTTGTTAGGAAATGCCCTTGTTTCTTGGTCTTGCAAGAAACAAGCCTGTGTTGCTCTAAGTACTGCTGAAGCATAATACATTGCTGCAGGAAGTTGTTGTGCACAAACTCTATGGCTCAAACAACAACTCAAAGATTATGGCTTAGAGCTGGGCTGCATTCCGATCAAATGTGACAACACAAGTGCCATTAATCTCACTAAAAACCCCATCATGCATTCTCGAACTAAGAATATTGACATAAGACATCATTTTCTTCGAGATCATGTCATGAGAAAGGATATTGAGATTTCATTTATCGATACACATAACCAATTAGCTGATATTTTTACTAAACCTCTTCCTAAAGAATCATTCTTTATGATTAGAAGAGAATTAGGCATACTAGATGAGCATGACATTTAATGTAACATATTATTTGCATAATCTTTGTGATATTATATGATTCTATGTATTTAAATTGATTATGTGATTAAGTATTCGTTTGGAAATATGTTACATAGGCATTTATAGGTTAGAACTTATAAAAATGTCCTAGTAATCGATTACCATAGATCCTGTAATCGATTATCCCTGCTCTCAGTCCTCGTGCCTGTTAGAAACTTCTAAGTAATCGATTACTATAACTGCTGTAATCGATTACATACTCGAAATTTTCAAATTTTCAAATTTGAAAACTGCTGTAATCGATTACTCTAACTGTCATAATCGATTACACACACAATTTTTCTCTATAAAATCAGCATATGCCTCTTGCTTTTTGTCTACCTATCCACATGCACAACCTATCTTCATCCTCGATTCTTGTACTAGCCATGGGGTCTCTTCCTCGTCGTTCCAATGTCTCATCTCCAGTTAACACTCCTCGAAGGGACTCTTCCTATGATCCCTATGTGCATCATCGGTACCGCATAGACGTCCAAACCAATGCTGCATCTGCTGGATTGTCTCCATTCTATGCTGTACCTTCCAACTTTTCTCAAGAGTTGGGTCAACTGGAAGATACCATTCGATCTCGATTCCTGCTTATGGAAAATCGCATAGAGGCCGTACACTCCTTCATGCGTAAGGAAATTGAGAGTCTCCAGGATCTTGACCCGTCTGAGAATTCTGAGGATTCTAGTCATGCATAAGTCCTAATCAACTTTGTCCCAGTATAGTTCTATAACTACTAATAGGATTTCTCCATATCTACTACTAGGCTTTCTCCTTGGTTGTACTATAAACTCTACTACTTATGTTTGTAATGCATTTACCATATGTAACTTCTGCATTTGCTTCTATATATATAATATAAGTATTGGTTCTGGTTTATCATTGTTTTACATCTTTACCCCCATACCCTTGCTTTATTTCGAAATATATACTTGAATGGATGCATGCCTGTTTTTGGCCTTTTCTTCTTTTTGATGAAGTCAAAAGGGGGAGAAAGGTTCTATGCTCTTAAAGACAATATGCAGGAATTCAACAAGTGAATTAGAAAAGGGGAAAAATACTAGATTACATCAAACAGGGGGAGTTCTTCAACAGAAATGCATATATGATCTTCAAGTATCAAGAATGTGTTTGCCATCATCAAAAAGGGGGAGTTTGTGAAGAAGGTCTTGCTCCTGACCCTGGCTGAGGTTTTGATGACGACAAACTCATCGACAAAAAGAAGAAAAGAAGACTTAGAAGAAACAGCGCTACAAAGTCTATCAAGTACCTAGAAGTCTTAGTTTAGGTGAGTTATGCTTCTAAAGGTCTATTAAAGCATAAAGGCTCCTTATAACACCTAAACTAATCAAGCTTATTGTTTTCATAACTTAAAAGAAGTAGAAAACCTTAAGCCGATCTCAAAGGATCAAGTTTCTGGAAGATGGACTTGAGTGTAATCGATTGAAGCTTTCTTGTAATCGATTACACATAGGGAAGTAATCGATTACCCCTTGCTTGTAATCGATTACATGTTTAAATTTGAAATTCAAACTGAAACGGCTATTAGTGTAATCGATTAAACTAAATGATGTAATCGATTACCAGCACGAAAAGTTGCATCTTTTCATGAACCATTGTGTCTCAAACCTTTTGGGAAAGGTTGCATTGGTTCAAGGACGTTTCCCTTGCCTATATAAAGTCCATTTAAGTCCAGAACACAACAACACATGAGAATACAACATTAGGCCAAAGCTTTGTCAAAATTAGTTCATTAAGTCTTTTAGAACTTAAACTTTCAAGAGCCTAAATTCTGAGTTCATGATCTTCATGTTTATAAGAACACTCTAGTTGTTCATATCTTGAGGAACTCAGAATCTTGTTATGCTTAAAAGCCTTAAAGCATAAATTCTCATGATCAATCCACTTGTATGTTAAAGGATTGATTCAGCCAATTGTAAACTCTTCTTCATCTCTTTCTGTAAGATTGAGTATTCACCGTGGATCTCGATGAAGGGTTGTTGGTAGTGAAAGTGGTATACTTTCAGGGTGTTGATTGAAGGTGGTTTAGCCTTCAAGGTCTGAGGGTGGTTTGCCTTCAGGAACTAAAAGTGGTTTGCTTTCAGGGGCTGTGGAAAGTGGTATACTTTCACAGGAAATTGATAGAAATTCTTAGGGTCCTTGGTGTAAGAACTTGTAAGAGATTTTTATCAATAGTGGAAAAATCCTCAAGGGATTTTCTTGAGGGGCTGGACGCAGCCTTCGGTGGATAGAAGGTGAACTAGGATAAAATTCTGTGTGTGTGAATTCTTCTATCCTTCATCTATACTTTCAAGCAACGCTTAATTCCGCTGCAATCACAACTATCGTTTCGTGATCATCATTATCTTGAAAGTAATAATTTCAATAAGGCGAAAATCGGGGCAACTCTGATTCACACCCCCCTCTCAGGTTGCTATCTATACTAACAGTTCATGCTCCTCTAAACGATTCAATTCCAACTCGTGTTCTTGGAGTTTTCGAAAGAGAGTTGCAAGAGTCATATTAGACAAACTCTTCTTTTCTGAAATAGCCGTAACGTTTGGTTGCCATGCTCTTCTGAGTGATCTTAGAACTTTCATGTTCAAGTCACTGTTTGAAAACTGTTTACCAAGAGCAATCAAATGGTTAGTCAAATGAGAGAATCGTTTTTGCATATCCAATACCTTTTCTCCTGGAAGCATTCTGAACATTTCATATACTTGAGATAGGGTATTGATTTTTGATCTCTTGACTTCATCTGTTCCTTCATGAGTTACCATCAAAGTATCCCATATTTCTTTCGATGTTGTGCATGTTGAAACTCTGAAAAACTCATCCATTCCAAGAGCAGATGTAAGAATATTCATTCCTTTGAGATCATATTGAACCTTCTTCTTTTCTTCTTCACTCCAAGTGTTTTCTGGTTTTGGTTGTCTGCTGTCTCCCACTTCATTCATAGGTACAAACTGACCTTCTTCAATGGCTTTCCATATGGTGGCCTGTTTATGTTGAATCCCTCACTGGTTCCATGACAAGAAGAGGATGCCATCTTTTCCTGGATCTTAGGAGCAGATTACCTAAACTTACGCTCTGATACCAATTGTTAGCCTAGATAGCAACCTGAGAGGGGGCGTGAATCAGGTTTACCCGATTTTCGCCTTGATACCTTCTTGCTTTCAAGATGAATATAAATACAAACAATTGCAGCGGAAATAAGCGTTGCTTGAAAGTAAAGATGAAGGGTGGAAGAATGCACACACAGAACTTTATCCTGGTTCACCTTCTATCCACCGAAGGCTATGTTCAGTCCCTCAAGAAAACCCCTTGAGGATTTTTCCACTGTTGATAAAAATCTCTTACAAGTCCTTACACCAAGTACCTTAAGAATTTCTATCAACCACCTGTGAAAGCACACCACTTTCAAAGTAACCTGAGTCGCCCTGTCAAGCCGTTGAGTCGCCCTTCTACTGGGCAGAGGCAATCGCCCAGTCCACAAGCCCACAAGACACCGAGCTTGAAGTACGAAAGTGAAGTGTGTCTTCATAAGTCTTCATGGCCCGCCACCGGGGGAAAGCACTCACCCGGTCCACAAGCCCACAAGACACCGAGTCTGGGGCACGAAGATGAAGTGTGTCTTCAAAGAGTGCTCGCACTGGAATTCCAACCGATGCTTCCTTTGGGCGGTCATCCCTATAGAACGTGCCTCATTAAAACCTTCCTAGGAATTACCCTGTGGGATAAAAACCAAGTGAAGGAAAAAGAGTACAGCATTCTATAGAGAAATGAGTCGCCTAAGCCTTGGGCGCGGAGGATAAATATGTCACCAATCCTAGCATGAAAATGTGAGTGAATGTGACTCTAGGTGGGGTCGACACGCCTAACGTGGAATGAAGTGATCACCATGTTAACTGAAACCGCTGGGAAGAAGTCACTTTCCCCACAGGAGTTGCTGCCAGCCAACAAGTCCAACTGAGCCCCGGAAGTATGAAACAGCTCGCCCTATTACAACTTGATTGCCAATCTAGAAAGTGTAAGTGTGATGGAGAATTACTCGCCAGGTTGGGCTGGGGTACCCGCCCTACTGTTCCTCATGCTTTCATCCTCTTGTTACCTGTTTTATATATTTCTCAACTGCAAGCACAATCATTAGTTCTCAAAGTCGCCACTAGACCATAGTTTTGAAAGAAATAATTTTCAAGGTCGCCACTGAGCCATTATTTTGAAAGAAATAAAGTTTGAGGTCGCCACTGGGGCATTGTTTTGAAAGAAATAATTTTTGGGGGCGCTTCTGAGCCATTGTTTTCAAAGAAATAAATTTGAGGGCGCCTATGGGCCATTATTTTGAAAGAAATAATACTTTAAGCTGCCACTGGATCGTTTTGATAAAAGTGGTATTCTAGGCCGTCACTGGACCACTGTATACTTTGCATGCATGGTTTCCGCTCGCGTAACGAGCCGTACTCGCATGGCTCTTCTAACGAGGTTTGGGGTTTCTTGGTCTTACGCAGTAAGGGTGGCCAAGGCTAGATATTTTATTAGTCACATAATGACCCGCACGCCCTATGTTTGTGCAATTTGTTTGTTATGAGGCTTTGGCCCGCCTGAACGGGGCTTTTGCTCGACCTTATTCCGGTGAGACTTTGGCTTGATTTAATTCGATCAAGGCTTTGGCTCGCATAGCGAGGCTTCTGCTCTGTGAGACTTTTTGCTCGGATCCCAGTGACCACTAGGGTTGCCCAAGGCTTGGCTCAATAGACTGGATCGATTTAATTCGATCAAGGCTGGGCTTTCTTCGCCGTATTGCATAAGGGTCGCGCATAGTAATTCCATAGGTCACATCTCCAGACCACTTCTCTTTGGAATTTTAAAATTATAATTTAGACCACCACTGGGCCTTGTGTTATAAAAAACCCTTGTTATTGCATAAAACTAGGTCGTCACTAGACCTTTATTCGGGCGCTCCCACATTTGTGCCAATTTGCTTAATATTGACATGTGGGGCAAGCGAATGTTGCCGCAAGGGTCGGCTCTTTAAAATATCTTCATAAGAAGAAAGGAGTGCGCCCTTCCGTAGTACTACCTTACCTGTAATAATGCTGAGGTTCGAGGCGTTCCAGAACCTTGGAACCCTTCTACCTGATAATTCCTCTAGGCGCCATGGCCCCGAGATTTCATGTATTTCCCTTCCATTTTGCTGGAAAGAAACATAAAAACAATACCGCTTGCAAGAGGGTCGCCAAATGGAAATTTTCCAGGAAGACATTATTAAATCAGAAGATCATTCGATGTGTTATCTTAGTTCCAGTTAAGCACTCTGCAAATGCGCTCTTACATTGTTGGTTGGGGTTTTGAGATGCCTTTTGCTCTGAAGAAAATTATTGCTTTTCCTATGCTTAACTTGCCTCAAATTGTTAATATGATATATGATATGACATAATCCAAATCCTCCGTAAAATCCTAGAATAAGAGCGCCAAAGGCCATATCTATTAAGCTTATGCAATTGATAATATTCAAATTCAACTGTATAGGAAGAAGCAGGTAATTGAACTCATAATTGTCTTCAAGAACCATCCTGCATACACGAACTCAAAATTTAATCAACACACATATACAGTATCATCTATAACTACACAAATTCATCACGAGGGATACATGTAGTTATCTTTACATGCAAGTTGACAATAACCACAGATCATTATACAGTTGTTTCAATATTCTCTTAAGGTTCCCAAAAAACTAGCAACAACCTTTTCTAGCATTTGGGGGCGTCCACATATCAACAATCAACCATGACCAAACATATACTATTCAGCACGTTATGAAATTAGGCTTAAGAATCAATTTTGGAATATCCTCATGTTTACAAAACTTTAAATATAAATTACAATCCGAACATTGATCTATGCCATTTTTAATAGTTGACTAAAAGAGAAAGTGCAGTTGCTAACACTTTAAAACACTGCTAGATTATCAGCAAGTTAATTGATGTTCATACTCAATTAATCATACTAATACTCATGCCTAGAAGGAATATCATCAGAACTCAAAATCAATTAAACTAAGCAGAATAAGGCTATTTCAGAATTAGAAAGATATCAAACAACAATGCTATTCTCATTGAATTGTGAATCTGACATGAAATCGTTGTTTCTAAATTCATACTAATATTCAAATTATTCTTAAAATTCTTTAACTTATCCGCATAATCCATTTTCTTCAAGAACTGACTTATTTAATTTTCTAGAATCCCTTTTCCAACCAACTTAATTTCATTAAAACCTCAAAAACACTGCCCTTATTTTAGACAAGAAATTCAGCCATTAAACACTTATGAAGAACTCCTAATACCCATGACTGATTAAGCAAATAAGCTACAACTGAAGGTAAGATAGCAAAATCTATTAAATCTGACATGAAATCCTGACAAGGTTGATTAAATCAGAATTAGAATCTCTAATTTTAGACAACATAAACCAGACTACAAACAGGTGTGTTTAGTATATGTCAATAAAATTGAATAAAGAGTGCTAATGTGGTACACTACAAGTCAACAGGGTAGCACATGTGAACTAAATATAAATCCGAAAAGGTAACTTGCTAGCTTTCTTCTTACCTTCTCATAATTACTAACCCATCAATACATCAACTAAAAGTTCCATAGGCTGAATGCTAACTTAACAAACTGAAGTTTTAAGCATAAGTAAATCATGTAAAGCACATTTCGCAGCATAACAGACAACAGATTAACTAAGAGAGACTCAAAATCAACTTTTACCTGTTTGGAGCAACTAGTTGGAATATTCCATCATGCATTTTTTTTTCTTAATAAACTATCAAAACATCGAATGGTGTTAGTAACGTCCAACATCCACTTTATCATTTCCTCATACAAGTTGTGCGCATAAGAACTAAAAATTTAAATAAAAGTTCACTCGGTTATTTCCTCAAACATATAGAAGGTATTATAATTTTAGTAGAAATATTAAGGAGAACCTATTCAATCAATTATTCAAAAGTTATCAGAGCACTTGTACCATACCGGGGATATAGATAGAAACAAGAGATAGAGCCAGAAGAAGGAATCACAGATTATTCAGTCTTTTTACGAAAGTAAAAGTCATTCGATAATCAAAACAAACATGCAATAGGCAGTAACATTTCAATTAAAATATAAAAAACTAAAATGAAGACTGTGAAAGACATACATACATATATATTCACGCAGCATTGTCATCAAGCAGTTAAATGAAAAGCAAAAGATATAACTATTGAGCATCGAAACTTCCATGAAAATACAAAAGCAATTTAAAATAAGAAAATAGTTCAAGATTTTTTTTTTTGAATAAGAGGGAGCTGTGATGGCAGATATTTTTGTAAAAACATATTCAGTCACATTTGCGACAAACTGCACATGTAAGCTTAACTCAACACCTAACTTGTAATTGTCTTCTGACATTTTCCGCATTCAATATGTGAAGAACCAAGATAGGAATCAAAGTATCATACATTCAAACAACTTATCTATAATTTAGGCAAAATCATAACCTACCGTAATTCTTTAAGAGTAAGCGTATATGGAGAGATTTCATTTTCTAGTAAGTCTTAAAGAATCACTATATGATAAAATCCACTTACAAGATCATCAATAGGATTTCACTTCGAATGTCATTAGAAGCCCTTCAAAAATACGCAGAATTATATTCATGTTATAGCAAATAATTCCAATCAAACATAACTGTCCAGAAACAAAGCAGAAAGAAAGTTATCAATTATCCAGGCTTTCAGATTAAAAAATGAGTGACAAAAATCAATGGGAAACAATTGAAATAACGCGACGACCTCTATTCAATTATTTCCATAGCATGTGTAAGTATAGATAGCAACCTGAGAGGGGGTGAATCAGAGTTGCACGATTTTCGCCTTATCAAAATATTACTTTCAAGATAATAGTGATCACAAAGTTTCAATTGTGATTGCCTCGGAATTCATGATTGCTTGAAAGTAAAAAGATGAAGGATAGAAGAAATCACACAAGATATTTTATCCTAGTTCACCTTCTATCCACCGAAGGCTACGTCCAGTCCCTCAAGAAACCCCTTGAGGATTTTTCCACCGTTGATAAAACTTCTTACAAGTGCTTACACTAAGTACCTTAAGAGTTTCTATCAACAACCCTGAAAGCAAACCACTTTCAATCCCTGAAAGCAAACCACTTTCAGATAATCAACCTTCACCGAACCGTACGGTGAATCATTCACTCAACCAGAATGAATATTAAGAAGAAATTCTAACCGGCTGAATCAATCCTTCAAAACAAGAATGGATTAACTGTAGGAGTTATGCTTTAAGGCTCTTAAGCATATGAAGAAGGTCTCGTCCTTGGACTCGGCTGAGGTTTTGATGAATACAAACACATCACAAAAAGAAGAAAGACTTCAGAAAAGAAAAGGAAGACTTTAGAAAAGAAAAGGAAGACTTCAAGAAGACTTCAGAAAATAAAGAAAAAGACTTCAAGAACCGGCTCAGAACATCAAGATCATTCATCAAGGTTCTTGCTATTAGTAAGCCTTGTTAACTTAGTGTGCTATGCTTTATTAAGGTTATTATTGCATGTGAAGGCTCATAAAAGATCAACTAATTGAGTATAACATGTTCTCACAAGTAAAACTTTGTAGGAACACTCAATTAGGTCTTGAACTGTCAAAATCTGAGTTCTGGACTATCTGTAATCGATTACAGGTTTCATGTAATCGATTACAGGAAGGAAGTAATCGATTACCGCATCCATGTAATCGATTACACAGTTTGAATTCAAAATTCAAACTGCAACGGCTAAGTGTAATCGATTACCAGGTTACTGTAATTGATTACCAGGTCGACGGATGTGTTGTTTCACGAACCAATGTGTCTCAAAATGTTTGGGAAGCCTTGTGATGGTTCATGGACGTCCTCTAGTGCCTATATAAAGTCCATAGACGCTCAGAAACAGCAATGACTTGGTCCACAACTTTCATATTCATTAAAGTCATCATTCTGAGTTTCTTCTCTCTCATTTTCACAAGAACCCCATGTTGTTCATCTTTTGAGAAACTCAGAATAAAAGAGCCTTCATTGTAATTGCCTGGAGCATACAAACTAAGAGCAATCCAACTAGATTAAAGGATTGCATCAGCCACTGCAAGATTCATTCACCGTGGTTTTCAGTGGTTGCAAAAAGGTCCATTGTATTGTTCGATGGTTGTGAAAAAGGTCCTTTGAATCGGGTTTGATTCAAAGTCCGTTGTAGGGTTCGGCGTCATCAGTTGGTGGTTTGCCATCTGAGGTTTGACAAGAGTTCTTAAGGTCCTTGGTGTAAGTGTTTGTAAGAAATCTTGATCATAGTGGAAAAATCCTCAAGGGGTTTCTTGAGGGACTGGACGTAGCCTTCGGTGAATAGAAGGTGAAGCAGGATAAAATCTCGTGTGTGATTTCTTCTATCCTTCATCTTTTTATTTTCAAGCAATCATGAATTATTGCTGCAATCATAATTGAAACTTTGTGATCACTCTTATCTTGAAAGTAATATTTTGATAAGGCGAAAATCGTGCAACTTCGATTCACCCCCCCTCTCAAGTTGCTATCTATACTTACAATTGGTATCAGAGCTAAGTTTAGGTAATTTGCTCCTAAGATCCGGGAAAAAATGGCATCCTCTTCTAGTCATGGTACTAGTGAGGGATTCAACATAAGCAGGCCACCTTACTTCAATGGAGACCACTATGACTTCTGGAAGATCAAGATGAAAATCTTTATAAGGTCGTTGGATGTGGAGATATGGAAAGCCATTGAACAAGGTCTGTTTATACTTATGAATGAAGTGGTGATAGCAGACAACCGAAACCAGAAAACACATGGAGTGATGAAGAAAAGAAGAAAGTTTAATATGATCTTAAAGGCATGAACATTCTCACTTTTGCTCTTGGCATGGATGAGTTCTTCAGAGTATCAACGTGCACAACATCAAAGGAAATATGGGATACTCTAATGGTAACTCATGAAGGCACTGAAGAAGTAAAGAGATCAAATATCAATACTCTTTCACAAGAGTATGAGATGTTCAGAATGTTACCAAGGGAAACAATGCTAGATATGCAGAAAAGGTTCACTCTCTTGATCAACCATCTAATTGCTCTTGGAAAATATTTTTCCAACAATGATCTGAACTTAAAAGTCTTAAGATCATTATCAAGAGAATGGCAACCAAAGGTAACAGCAATTTCAGAAAAGAAGAGTCTTTCAAAAATGACATTGGCTTCACTCTTTGGCAAGTTGCAAGAACATGAACTTGAACTCAGAAAGATTGAACAACAAGAAGCAATTGACAAAGTACATCCAACCTATTGCATTGAGAACTAAAGCTACAAGATATGATAGTTCACAAGAGGACGATTCTCAATCCGATAGTGATGATAATGATGATGAGGATATAAGAATCATTGTGAAGAAGCTTTGCAAAATCCTCAAAAAGAAAGATTGTCATAATCTTCAAAGAAAGAGGCATGGCTTGGAAAAGAAATCTGAGAAAAATGTTTCCAAATCAAAGAAGGACTACATGAGAGAAAATGAAGCAAATTCATCATCCGATTCAGAGAATGAAGAAGCACATCTTGTCCTGATGGCGACACATCATTCAGATGATGAAAACAATGAGGTTAGTAACAATAAACTTTCATATGATCAGTTACAAAATGCCTTTGTTGAATTGCATGATTTTTTCATAAACATTCCTAAAGTATATGCAATACAAGATAAAACCTTTTCATCTATAGAAGATAGCAAGCAAGAGGAGTTAGACCAAGTTAAAATCAAAGTGGTTATCCAAAGAGACCTAATAATTCTTGATAAACATGCAACACTTGAATCAAAGATTGATAATATATATCAAGTGTTAAAAGGGTATGAAAAATATACAAATGAGATGAATATTCAAAGGTATGATACTCAAAAGGCACAGTTCAAATCTTTCTATCATCTTAAAAAGAAAGTTCCTAACAAGAATCTTAAGTGCTTTTACTATACTCCTAGTTTTCATGGCGATCTCAATGAAAGATTCATATGGAATGTGAAAGGAACTAACCCAAAAGGACCCAAAGACTATTGGGTACCTCGAAAAATACCATTAAGCTTATTGTGCAGGTGTGCTTGAAGACCTTGTGATCAGAAATGCCATATACAAAGAATGGTCTTTCAAGACACAAATTTATAATATGGTATTGGTAAGAGAAATTCTAAAACTTTATATCTTTCAAATGATATTAAGTACAAGAGTAATGCATTCTTAGGCATCTGCATTTTACATCATAGTTCTCTGTTAGATATATCTTTCATGCAGTGCTTATCAAATCTGGATTTTTAAGTTTTTAGACATGATAATCGATTACATAGTATACGTAATCAATTACAGAGAATGTTTGGCCCTGTTTTCTTTCCAGAAAAGCTGGGTAATCGATTACCCAGATAGTGTAATCGATTATCTCCTTGAAATTTGAGTGTATATTCAAATTTTCCAGCATGTAATCTATTACATAAAAGATATAATCGATTACATGCCCGACCAATATATATATCTGGGTTTATTTTCTTAATCGATTACAGCAAGCCTTTTCCCTTCTCCCTTGTGTTCAACGAAGCATTCATAAAAATCCTCATATATCCTTCAATTCTTGTTCGTCTTCAAGAATTCTTTGTGGGTTCTCTTCCTAATATCATTCTCTATCACTTCGTCCAACCAATTGTTGTTGAATTGTTCTGGATTAAAAAGCCCCAATTTGGTCCTTTCAAACCCTAGAACTCAAAAATCTTCGATTTCAGCTTCCACGGCTTCCTCTTCTCGCAAACCTCATCGTTCTAAGAACCCTTCCATGGATGCTTTGGACCTCTCAAGGTTGTTGGCAACTGAAGACAAACACATCACAAAAAGAAGAAAGACTTCAGAAAAGAAAAGGAAGACTTCAAGAAATACTTCAGAAAAGAAAAGGAAGACTTCAAGAAGACTTCAGAAAATGAAGAAAAAACTTCAAGAATCGGCTTAGAACATCAAGATCAATCATCAAGGTTCTTGCTATTAGTAAGCCTTGTTAACTTAGTGTGCTATGCTTTATTAAGGTTATTATTGCATGTGAAGGCTCATAAAAGATCAACTAATTGAGTATAACATGTTCTCACAAGTAAAACTTGGTAGGAACACTCAATTAGGTCTTGAACTGTCAAAATCTGAGTTCTGGACTATCTGTAATCGATTACATGTCTGTAATCGATTACAGGTTTCATGTAATCGATTACAGGAATAAAGTAATCGATTACCGCATCCATGTAATCGATTAGATAGTTTGAATTCAAAATTCAAACTGCAACGGCTAAGTGTAATCGATTACCAGGTTACTGTAATCGATTACCAGGTCGACAGATGTGTTGTTTCACGAACCAATGTGTCTTCAGTTTTTGCATTTCTAAAAATGACTTAGGCCTTGATTATTCTACCTATTTAACATTAAATTAGGAGGTGAGTTTTGAAACCAAATTTCCGTGAATTGTCCAACAATGAAAATGAAATAAATTTTGATATCACATGAAAATATAAAATAAATTAGATATCACATAACCAAAAACCTAAGTCATAGCATAGTTTATCCCTTTATTATGCAGATCTGGATCTTAAAGCCAAAGAGGCTCCAACCTCTTCATGACTGGATCAAATGTCAACTTTGAATTGTTTAGTGGTTGTTGGTTAAGACATCACATGTTTCATGACTGCATTAATTAATTCAAAACTTTATATCTGTTTTTCCTTTATTGGTGCCCGTTGACCAGTTATTTGCATTTCGCTTGCATTTTGCATTTTATCCATACTTCATTGTTTGCTCCAGAGCTCATCCTACCAGAAACAGTCTCTGAACTTGTTTATGCATTTCAATGTAAAATCCAAGAAAAGCAGTAAAAGAAAGTTAGTAATGGACAATATTGGTTAAGACCTCACATGGCACATGACTCAACTTGGCATGGTTTCTTTGAAATTGAATTCATACTTGGTCTCATTTTTTATATGATTTGTCCACAATTATATTTTGAAAGCTGATCGAGTCAACCAAGTATACCAATCTGAACAATTACTTGTTAACTTTGAATTGTTTATTGGTTATTGATTAAGGTGTCAAATGCTTCATCACTGGAATCCAATGGCACTCGTAGCTTCCTAGAGGTTTCCTTGAATAAATTAAAGACTGAATTTAAAACTATCTTTTTTTCCTTCGTAGCACTGTATCCTTAGTTCAGCGTTTGCAAAACAAGTCTCTGATCTTCTTCATCACTTTTCAACTAATTTTGCATTTCTGAACTGAAGATGGCTGAGGCCTTGCTTGGAGCTGTGTTTAAGAATTTGCTATCTCTGGTTCAGAACGAATTTGCAACCATTTCTGGAATCAAGGGAAAGGCGGAAAAGCTGTCACGCACTCTTGAACTGATCAAGGCTGTTGTTGAAGATGCTGAGGAGAAACAGATCACAAACAGATCCATAAAGGTTTGGCTGCAGCAACTCAAAGATGCTGTGTACGTGCTAGATGATATCCTTGATGAATGTTCCATAGAATCTCATCGACTTGGTGGCTTATCTTCTTTCAAGCCAAAGAACATCAAGTTCCGCCATGAAATTGGCAACAGGCTAAAAGATATTTCAAGGAGATTTGATGAGATTGCAGACAATAGGAACAAGTTTGTTCTACGAGAAGGTGTTCGTGAAAGGCTAACTGACGTGGCTGAATGGCGCCAAACCAGCTCAATCATTCCTCAACCCAAAGTATATGGACGACAAGATGATAAGGAGAAGATTGTGGAGTTTCTTCTCAGCCAAGCACCTAGATCTGACTTCCTTTCCATTTATCCGATTGTTGGCTTAGGTGGAATTGGAAAAACAACCCTCAAGAGTATTTTGTGCTCCATTGTAGAATCTGTCACAGGAGAAAAGCATGATGCCTTGGATTTGGATGTAACAGAAAGAAAAGTGCAAACAATGCTACAAAGAAAAAGATATTTGGTGGTTTTGGACGATGTGTGGAATAGAAACCAAGAAATGGAATTTGGATTAACTCAAGACAAATGGAACAAATTGAAATCAGTATTGTCATGTGGATCCAAAGGTGCTTCCATTTTAGTATCCACTCGTGATATGGATGTTGCAGCAACCATGGGAACATGCCAAGCTCATCATTTGTGCGGTCTCTCTGAGGATGAATGTTGGATGTTGTTCAAACAATATGCGTTTGGTCCTGACAAAGAAGAGCGTGCAGAGCTTGTAGCTATAGGCAAAGAGATAATAAAGAAGTGTGGAGGATCACCTCTTGCAGCACAAGCATTAGGAGGTCTCCTACGCTCAAGGAGTGAGGAAAATGAATGGCTTGAAGTTAAGGAAAGCGATCTTTGGAATATACCGGGTGAAAATTCTATTTTTGCTGCCTTAAGATTGAGCTACTTTCATTTAACGCCAACCTTAAGGCAATGTTTTGCTTTCTGTGCCATATTTCCAAAAGATAGACGAATCAAGAAAAAAGAGTTGATTTACCTTTGGATGGCCAATGAGTTTATTCCATCTAGGGTAAACTTGGAGGTTGAAGATGTTGGCAATATGATTTGGAAAGAATTGTACCAAAAATCATTCTTCCAAGATATGGAATTGGATGAGGATCCAAGAGAGTTTTCTTTCAAGATGCATGATCTTGTCCATGATCTCGCTCAATCAGTCATGGGGCAAGAGTGTATGACTTTGAAAGATGATAATATCACAGATTTGTCAAAAAGCACACACCATGTCAGTTTTGGCCATACATTCTCACTCAAAAAGGGTGTCTTCAAAAAAGCTGAGTCTTTGCGAACATTATATGGATTAGATGATTACAAAACAATTCTTTCTGGTTTCTTCCCAACTCAACACCACTCTCTTCGGGTATTACGGGCAAGTTCTCTAAATTTATCATCACTCGAGAAATTAATTCATTTGAGGTATTTGGAGATTTCTCATCTTGAGATAAAAACCTTACCCAACTCAATTTATAGCTTGCAGAAATTGGAAATCTTGAAATTGACAAGTTTGGAAAATCTTACCTGTCTGCCCAAAGACTTGGCTTGCTTACAGAATCTCCGACATCTTATCATTGCATATTGTTATAAATTGTCTAGTATGTGCCCTTACATTGGAAAAGTATCATGCCTCAGAACATTAAGCACATACATTGTCAGTTTAGAAAAGGGGCATAGCTTGTCAGAGTTGCATGATCTAAAGTTGACAGGAAATCTGAGCATTATAGACTTACAATACGTTGGTAGTTTATCTGAAGCTCAAGAGGCCAATATGAAGGCAAAAAAGGATCTCCACTTTTTAACCTTGAGTTGGAACAGCCGGGGTGAAATAAAGTCATGCTCTACTAATCCTGAGCTAGTACTTGAAGCGCTTAAACCCCATTCAAATCTCAAGAGGTTGAAAATAGTTCAATATCAAGGATTAGAATTCCCAAGATGGATAAGTTTGCTCAGTAATTTAGTTGATCTTCAACTTCGGGGTTCCTATAAGTGCGTGCAACTTTCATTGCTTGGTAGACTACCATGTTTAAAAAATCTTGAAATGCGGAGGATGAGTAATGTGCAGTACATAGATTATGACGAATCTTATGATGGTGTGGAGGTGAGGGCTTTCCGATCTTTAGAGACACTCATATTAGGATATTTACCAAAGTTAGAGAGGTTGTTGAAAATGGAAAGAGGGGAAATGTTCATGTTACCCCATCTTACCGATTTGACTATCACGAATTGCCCTAAATTGGTGCTGCCATGCATTCCCTCTGCTAAAAGCCTTTACTTAACTGTTCCTCCCAATGAATTAACTTGGCCAGTTGCTAGTCTCTCTGGTCTTACGTCCCTCACTCTTTTTGCCCAAGCAGGCCTGACATGTTTCCCAGAAGGACTGTTGAGGAACCTGCGTTGTCTTCGAAGTCTGAAACTATATCACTTCCGAGAATTGAAGGAATTACCACATGAACTCTTCAACCTCAACGCTTTGGAGCATCTTATCATCTTTTTGTGGGATGAGCTGGAGTGTTTACCAGAGCAAGGTTGGGAAGGTCTTCGCTCCCTTCGAACTCTGAAAATTTCTCGTTGTAGTAGATTAAGATCCTTGCCGGATGGTGTTCGACACCTCACTTCACTTGAACTTCTGGACATTTACAGATGCCCAGCATTACAGGAGCGGTGTAAGGAGGGAACAGGGGGGGATTGGGACAAGATACGTCACATTCCAAAAGTAGAAATTATATGATGAAGAAACAGACAGACACGTTTTGAAGAGTGAGTGTGAAATTGAATGATAATTCAAGTTGTTTATTCAGTTTACTGCATTTCATGTCTAGCTGGGCAGATTAATAATCTTTTTTATGTGTTTGCAGGACATATATGATATATGCCACTCTCGGCTTCACCAGGTCAGTAATTCATACATGTTTAATGCATTCAAAACTTCATATGTCGATCCACAGGGAAATTAAAATATAATCTTTTTCTTTATGATAACATGAGTGCATTAGAACATGATAAGATGAGTGCAGTATATGGTTTGTATTGGACATGTATGAGTTAGTTTGCTTTTACGTGGGCAGGAACCAGGATACGAAACGCTCAACGCTGAAAAATGCCACTATCTTTTCCTTTTTTGTTACCATGCATCAGTGTGTTTGTGATTCTTATGTTAATAGTTTCTCACAATTCAGAGTGACGTTTATTTATTGATTGATTAGTATTTGTCAATTTTCAGGAACATTGATGTAGTGAGCCATTCCGAGCTGAAACTTATCAGGTTTGTTAATTTCATACATTTTTCCTTATAAATTGATAACTGTCTCATATTTTTCTAACTGCCTCACATTTTTCTTAATGCCAGTGGCACCAAGTGGATTCTATCTATCAATTCAAATGCAATATCTGCAACTTGAAAATAGGCACCAGGGACCATGCTAAGTTCAGAGCATTAGAAGTCTGTCATAGTTTCTTCTATACATGTTACCAAGGTGTGCAAGAGAAATATTTGCCTTTCCATTTTTTATATTATATTATTCTTATCTGTTGATGCTGATCATGATGAGAGCAGCATCAATAATACTGAGTAAATAATATATACAGTAATATACAGTGTTTTGCACCAAATTATAGGATCCAAAAGGAATGAAATATACAAATTTGGAAGAATCAAGTTCATAACTTTTCCTGCTGTGTTAGGAATGTAATGTAACTCCTCTTTCCCTGTTTACAATAACCTGACAGGGAAGAAAACACAAAATATTAATAAATACCATAGTGTGACACACGATTTCAGTTAATCAATACACTCCTTTTTTTTATAAGTTTAATGTACTGCTTAGCTGAGGTTCGGTATTTCAGTTCTATTGGCTATTTCCAACAGTTTTCCAACTATCAAGCTTTCCTACTATTACAATTAAGCCTCTGAATGAGATAGCATCATAACGGGGGGAAATTAAAGAAGAATTCACTGAAGAAGTGATTTAATAATTTTTTCCTAACTTGATTCTTGTATTTGAAAGTCTCATTTAAAATTGAAAAAAGGTAAAAGTGAGATTCCAATCCATCCCAAGGGTTCCACTGGTTTGTAACATGCACAGTGCTTTTTAGCAGCTTTCAGCCTGACTTCACAAAACCCAAATATTTACACTACCACTTTGTTTTTCCTGCATGCTTATTCCTATGCCATATTTCAAGTACAGTGAGAAGTTAGTATGAAGTTAGTATGAGACTTGGCTTCCATGAAATAGTCTGTTATATGGATTGTAAGGATATTGTGTAGATTTTGAGCCAGAATAGCGACACCCGAACCTTCGGGCAACGGGATACTATTGATTCTATTCGAGTTATGTTGGTTGGGGATTGGAAGGTCAAATTCTCCTATGTTTCGCGTGATCGAAATGCGGTGGCGGATGCGTTGGCGAGACAAGCTTCTCATTCAGGGTGTTCGATACGTGTTTGGAAGGAGCATCTGTCCTCTGTGATTCCGCTTCTGTGCAAAGATGCAGTAGCTTAGTTGCTTTCTCCGTTGTTTGTCTTTATTTCCTAACAAAAAAAAAAAGTGTAGCTAGTATAAATGAAGTGAAATTTGTTAGGAATATGAATAAATCATAGCTTTTTTTTCTAAAGAAATTGAACATAACTATAAACAGAGAGCTTAATTTATAATTGAAGTGTTTAAAAATATGATTCTAAACATAATAATTTATAGTTTTAAATACATCTATTTAAATATATTATTTATATATCATGAATTTTTTTTTTACTGGGGAAGGTGAAGTTTAAAGATGTTTACTAAAAGATTAAATGTTAAATCATATATTTTTTCTAAATCAACATGGACCATATTTTGTCCTCGTGATAAACATTATATAGTGGAAGACACATTATTAATGAAACTGAGGAAAACAAATTTTGAAGAGTACTAATTCCTAGATAAGGTTTTATTTTGAATAATGTAAAAAAATAGCAAAAATAGGTAGGTGGAATGGGCGAGCGCCCTAGCCTTACAGTAGGGCGACCCAGTTAGTCTATAGGACCTCAGGGGGTGTATTTGTAATATACGGGGGGTGAGAATTTGTAATTTATTGGGCTCAATTACCGAGGCCCATAGGCCTATATTGAATTAATGACATTTATGACTCCTTCCCCTATAAATAGCTACTAGGGGCTCATGTAAAGGTGTTCTCAATTTTCTCCGAATACTATAGTAATAACACTTCTTTCCTATACCTTTCTCTATTCGAGAACATTTGGCGCCGTCTGTGGGGAATCGGTAAACTAACCCCCACTATCACAAGGAGAGAGGCTATGTCAGGCAACACTAGAAGAGGGCGCGACCGTGGGCGAGGAGGAGGACGGGTGACGACGGATCCAACTTCACCGTCGCCTTCCCCAACACGGAACCCTAACCTCGAACAGCCGGATACGATAGCAACAGGTGATGACACGCCCTAGCCTGCCCCTTTCAACGTCTCTTTTGGGGATTGGAACAGGGTGTGTGGCGTCCTTGAGGCTGTGCAGCAGAAAAATCAACATCTACAAGCTCAACTAGAGTACTTCCGGCAACAGAAGGATCTAGGGATGGAGAGTTTCAAGGAGGCGGAAAACGTAGTGGAGTTCCAACCCTTTTCGGCGGCAATACAGGCGGTTCCCATACCGGACGCTGTAAAGTATCTTTTATTGGACACTTATTCGGGGCGAGGCTGATCCTAAGGAGCATCTACAATCCTTTATGACAAAGATGGTGATTAGTCAGGCGTCCGACGCAGTCAGGTGCAGGTTGTTCCCATCAACATTGAAGGGAATAGCGTTGGCTTGGTTTTCGATACTACCCTCTTATTCCATAAACAATTTCACAGAATTCTCACACAAGTTCCTTTCACATTTTGCGGCGAGTAGGACGCAAAGGGTGACCACTGCGGCGCTGTTCAATATCAGGCAGGGTACGGCGGAGACTTTGAAACAGTACATGGCGAGGTTCAATGCCAGCATGGTGCGAATTGAGGATCCACCACAGGAGACATGTGTGAGTGCCTTCAAGCAAGGCCTCAGGGCGGGCACATTGAGTAATAAGTTGAGTAGGTGCCCGCCGCGAGATATGGCGGACCTTCGGGCGAGGGTCCAAGACTTCATATTGGAGGAGGAAGATGACGAACATAAGTGAAAGCGAGATTCATTGGATGCGCCGCCAAGGCAGCAAGAGGGGCTGATACCCAAATCGCAAGTGCACGATTGACTATCGCGTAGTAAAAAACTATCGCGTAGTAAAAAGATCGAACCCAAGGGATAGGTGTTCTTATTATTATAATATCTAGTACTTTGAACAGAAAAATAAAAAGATGAATATATGATGTTGGTTTTAGAGCAATCAAGAACAAAAGCATAAAATGATAAGAAATAAAGATGATAAGAATTTAAGCTCTTGGGTTGGTTTACATAGTCTATAAAACATGCTAGTAATCTCCTACTTAATTTCTGAATTTTAAATCCAAATTCATGATGCTATAGCCTAGAATTTCTACAAGTTAATTGCCTTAAGAAATGTAGAACTTTCTTCTTAATTACTAAATCCATCGCCTTGGTATTTAGTTAACCAGAAAAGAAGATGAAGAATGAATTCGGGCCAGCACAAAGTTACGTCTATCCTAATTTCCTTAAGAGATATATACTTATAACCTTTTTTATTTCCTATTTCCCTTACTACTTACCAAATGGCCTTATGACATAAGTAGAAAGCAAGATATCTTTTGCGCATAAAGATGAATGAAGAACAAAGAAATAAAACATGAAAGGAAATATTATTCAGAAATGTAGAAAAAGACTAGAACATGAATTATAAACTAAAACAACCCAAAAACTTAAAAGAAGAAGTTAGCCAAGCATGGCTAAAAGAATCATTGAATTATCCTGGATAGGAGCTCAGGTTTGGCTTCCCACAATTCCTAGGAACAATGATCTTAAGGAGGAAAGAAGAATACTTGTTGTATTCTGAAATGGTGTGTCTTACAAGTGAAGAAAATGCCCCTATTTATAGTAAAAATTCACCCTCCAGCGCTTGAGTGCTGGCATTCCCAACGCTTGGGCGTTGGGATGCATTAAAATTCCACTATCAGACCGAGGCCCAGCGCTTGAGCGTTGGCTTTCCAACGCTTGAGCGCTGGGTGGAAATCTGACTCATCTCCTAGTCAGAGTCACAACGCTTGAGCGTTGGGTCACCTGCTGCTTCATCTTCAAGCTTTTCCCTTCTTCATGGTAGTGGGTTTTCAATGCCTTCAATGGCCACCACTCAGCCCTTAATCATTTCTGAAACTTCCTTCCCACTACCATGAATTTCTTCAAGCTTATTTTCCATGTGCTAAATTGAAGAGAGTTGCTTCATATTCTTCTTTTTCTCTTTTAGCCCTCACTTTGCTAGCACTTCAATTCTAGCCCTTTAATTCTTTCAATCTTCACTTTTAATCCTCCACTCTTGAACTTTCACACTTTGATCCCTGATTTCCTGAAACTTTACAAATTGGTCCCTGGACAAAAATGATAACTATACCAGCTTTTTTCTAAAAATAAAAATAACTATAAAAATTCCTAAAAATATAAAATAAAGTTAGAAAAACAAATAAAATCTAATCTATATGCAAAATGCAAAATAAACATAAAATCTACATAAGAATAATAAAAATCCTATATGTGACTCAAAAATAATAAAATAAAAAGACTAAAAACAACCTAAAAACATCATATAATATCCACTCATCAGGGGCGAGGGCGACAGGTTGACCTCCCGCCTCGGAAGGAACAACCCCGTGACCATCCACGACGGAATCGTGGTAACCCTTACCAAACTGCGACATTTGTGAACCAAGAGTGGAGGAACTATCAAACTCGCCCAAATGTTGGAGGACGAAGCGCGCCTCAACAACAGGCACCGCCTCGGCAACCGGCACCCCATTACTCGCCAGTAATGGATCGAGCAACTATACCATTAACAACTGGACAGTCCAAAATACTTGCAGATAATAGACAGACTAACCTTATCATACGCCCGTACCCTCCCCGGAGGCCCCCTGCAAATGTAGATACCAGGCGTTGGTGCAATTACCATGGAGTTATGGGGCATGATACGAACGACTGCGTTACTTTACAGAAAGAAGTGGAGCGATAGTAAGGGCGGGGCATCTAGGCCAGTATGTCAACCGTCGAGGACAGGCAAGAGGAGGTGTCGAATTGGAAGACCTGGATGATACCACGCCTTTGGGAGACCCGGTGGGCACAGTGAACTGCATTGCAGGAGGCTTTCATGACAACTCCAGTGTTGGGCGTAAAAGATACGTTTGCCAAGCTCATGAAACGGTGCATTCTATGTAAATCAAGTCTCGTCCTTGGACTCGACTGAGGTTTTGATGAAGACAAACACATCACAAAAATAATAAAGACTTCAGAAGAGAAAAGGTTTAATTTCAAGAAGACTTCAAGAAAGAAAGGAACAAAAAAAAAAAAAAAAGACTTCAAGAAGACTTAAGAGAAGAAAGACTTCAAGAACCAGGCTTAGAATGTCAAGATCAAAACATGAAGGTTCTAGTTTTAAGTAAGTCTTGTCAACTTAGTGTGCTATGCTTTATTAAGGTTTAATTGCATTAGAAGGCTCATGAAAGATCAACTAATTGAGTACAATATGTTCTCACAAGTTAAACTTGGTAGGAACACTCAATTAGGGTTTAAGATGGTTAAAACTGAGTTCTGGACTGTCTGTAATCGATTACAGATGTGTGTAATCGATTACAGGAAGTGTGTAATCGATTACCACAAGTGTGTAATCGATTACCACAAGTGTGTAATCGATTACCAAGTTTGAAATTCAAATTCAAACTTCAACGGCATGGTGTAATCGATTACACTAACTGTGGTCATCGATTACCAGGTCGACAGATGTGTTATTTCATGAACCATTGTGTCTCAAACCATTTGGGAAAGGTTGTGTTGGTTCATGGACGACCTCTAGTGCCTATATAAAGTCCTTAGACACTCAGAAACATCAATGACCAGGTCCATAACTTTCATATTCATTAAAGTCATCATTCTGAGTTTCGGTTCTCTCATTTTCATAAGAACACTCATGATGTTCAACATTTGAGAAACTCAGAATGGAAGAGCCTTCATTGTAATGGCCTGGAGCATACAAACTAAGATCAATCCATCTTGTCTAAGGGATTGAATTTAGCCATAGGAAAGGCATCTTCTTCTTCTTCCATTTGAATCATGTTGATTCTTTCACCGTAGTTTTCGGTGGTTGTAAAAAGGCCCTTTGAATCAGGTTTGATTCAAAGTCCACCGTGGTAATGCGGTGTCATCAGAAAGTGGTTTGCTTTCTGAGGCATGATGGTTTTTCTTAAGGTCCTTGGCACAAGTATTGCTAAGAAGACTTGATCAATCAGAAGTGGGTTGCTTCAGGAAGATTGATAAGATATCTTAGGGTTCTTGGTGCAAGCATTCGTTAAGAGTACTCGATCAAGGGAAATCTTCACTGTGAAATTCAGTGGAGTGGTTCTTCAGAAAGTGGTAATCTTTCTGAGGGATTCTAACTTCGCCGTGGTATTCGGTGAAGGGTTGTTCGATTGAAGGCGGGTTAGTCTTCAAGGTCTGAGGGTGGTTTGCCTTCAGGAACTGAAAGCGGTTTGCTTTCAGGGGCTGTTGAAAAAGGTTTACTTTCACAGGATATTGGTAGGAATTCTTGGGGTCCTTGGGTTAGGAACTTGTAAGTAATTTTTATCAATAGTGGAAAAATCCTCAAGGGGTTTCTTTGAGGGACTGGACGTAGCCTTCGGTGGATTGAAGGTGAACCAGGATAAAACTCTCTGTGTCATTTCCTTCATCCTTCATCGTTAACTTTCAAGCAATTACAATATTCCGCTGCAACAACGTTCTTAAGTTACAACTCTAATTGCGCTGAAAGTCGTTTGGTACTACTACGCGAAAATCGGGGCAACTCTGATTCACCCCCCCTCTCAGGTTGCTATGTGTACTAACAATTGGTATCAGAGCGGAAGTTTAGGTAAATTATTCCTAAGATCCGGGAGAAGATAGCATTCTCATCTACAACAAGTACCAATGAAGGATTCAACATAAACAGGCCACCATTCTACAATGGAGAACTCTACGATTTCTGGAATATCAAGATGATGATCTTCATAAAGCCATTAGACGCAGGAATCTGGAAAGTCATTGAAGAAAATCTCCTTGGGCCTGTAGTAGAAGTTGAAGGAAGTTCACAATCAGAACCAGAAAACACATGGAGTGACAAAGAAAAGAAGAAAGTTCATCATGACTTAAAAAGGTATGAACATCTAGACTTCAGTCCTTGGTATGAAGAAATTTCTTAGAGTATCTACTTGCAAATCTTCAAAAGGAATATGGGATACTTTAATGGTTATACACGAAGGGACTGATGAAGTCAAAAGATTCAAAGATCAATATATTCTATCACAAGAATATGAGATGTTCAGAATATTGCCTGGAGAAAGCATACTTGATATGCAAAAGCAGTTCACACAACTATTGAATCATTTGGTTGTTCTTGGTAAGGAATTCTCTTATTATGCCATAAACATGAAAATGTTAAGATCCCTTACAAGAACATGGCAACCAAAAGAACACTGCTCTCTCAAAAAAAGAAAAGTCTCTCCAACATGACTCTGGCTACTCCTTTGGAAAACTTCAAGAACATGATTTGAAGTTAAACAGACTTGAGTAATATGAGAACAACAAAAAGAGACATCGGTCTGTTGCTCTAAAAGCCAAAGAAAGCATCAATGATGAATATGATGCAAGAGTCACAAGATGATAAGAACATGGTCTTAATAGTCAAGATTTTTCGAAGGTTCTTACAAAGAAAAGAAGAAGCATGGACTAAAGGAGAAGTTTGAAAAGAAGGATTCAAACTCCAGAAAAGCATACATTTCTTGGGATGACAATGACGTTGGCTCAGTCTCAGAATTCTGACAAGGAAAATATCCAGGTTAGTACCAACACTTCTTTTTCTAATGATTTAGAATATGTTATAGAAAGTCTTCTTTAAGATGTGTCATAGTACTTCTAAAAGTTAGTGTTAAACGAAATGCTATTATTTCATCTTTAGAAGAAAAATGTCAAATGTTTCAAAAGGATTTAGATGAAGTTAATTCTCTTAGAAGTAAACACATACATGCTAGTTCTTCTAGAAATATGAACTATAGGAACTACCCACAAAATGTCCCAAAAGCAATCCTAAAGATTCATTCTATAAGATTAGAAGAGAACTAGGTATTTTAGATGAACATGATATAGTTAGATATTTGTTTAAGTATGTGTTTATATGTTTTAATTACATTGCATGATTTTTGAACTTATATGCTTACATGCTTGATTCACAAATTAAAATTATGATTGCATGTATCTAAGTTGCTTATATACTTAAATGTTCTTCTAGTAATGTATTTCATGGGAACTTTTTAGTTTAGAACACATTAACTGTCCTGGTAATCGATTAACATACATACTGTAATCGATTAACCCTGTCTGCAGTCCTCGTGCCTCATTAGTTGCCTAAGGTAATCGATTACCTCAACCTCTGTAATCGATTACATACTCATGATATATAATCAAAGCATAAAAATTTCAATTGGAATTATTCTCAAATTGTTCCAAGACAACCTAGGAGACATTATGATATACTTAGATATAATATGAAGGTTATAGACTATATGCTCATAGTTATTGCAATAGAATAGGACATACTTCTAGTAGAAATCATTATAGGAATATCAAGTGGGCAATGTATGTGAGTGGATAAGACAAACAATAACCTAGAACCTAAAGCAACTTAAGTACTTAACATTCCTTTATGAGAAATTTGCTTTGTAAGTGTGTATGAAAATAGCAAAGGGTTTTATGATATCTTGTTAATGGCTACACATCACATATGATTGGAGACAAAACAATTTTTTCTTATATCTCATACCTAGGAAAAAGGGGATGTGTCTCATATGAGAATAATGGAAAAGGGATAATTGCTTAGCATAGGAAAAAAATAGGTATACCTTCTAAATAAAGCCATCTAGAGTACATAATGCTTTAGGAAATAAGTACTGGATTCAAGTCACAAGAGTTGAACTAGTTTGAGAAAAACCTAGTATGGATATCGGTTCCCTAAGTAATAAGTATATCATTAAAGCCAAGTAGATACTTAGGAACAAATTAGAAAAACAAGAAATCATAAGATAGAAAATTAGGCTAGATTAGTAGCACAAGGTTATAAGCTTGAAAGAAGGATTATGAGAAAAAGGGTTCCAAAACAAAGAAGACAAACTTGGATGACAATAGAGCAAGTTCATCATTCTACTCAAAATGAGGAAGCATGTCTAGCTTTAATGGCAACACATCATTCTGATGAAGAGGTTAGTAACGCAATTTCATATGTTAAATTATTAATTATCTTTGTTAGATTGCATGATAATTTCTTGAACATATATGAAGTGTATGCACATTAAAATGGGATCATCTCATTCTTACAAAACTAAAAGGAATTAAAATTAAATAATAATACATTCTTAGGCATTTGCATAGTTCTCTGTCAGAGATATTCTTCATGATGTGCCTATTATGTCTGAATTTCCAAGTTTTTAGTCATATTAATCGATTACATAGGATTAGTAATCGATTACAGGGATTATTCTGGCCCTGTTTCCTTTCCAGAAAGGAGGGTAATCGATTAACCATGTAGTGTAATCGATTACCTCCTCAAAATTTGAATTAGCATTCAAATTTTCCAGTATGTAATCGATTACATAAGAGATAGTAATCGATTACATTCCCGATAGTATAAGTATTTTTGGGTTTTTCTGCTTTTAATCGATTACAGCCACCTTCTGGTTTCTTCTCTTTCGTGCGACACCAGCACCTCTGTTTTCCCCATATCTTCCACAATTCTTGTTCATTTTCAAGAATTCTTTGTGGGTTTTGCTCCTAATATCCATCTCCATCTATTCATACTACCAATTGTTGTTGAATTGGTCTGTATCAAAAAGCCCTAATTCGGTCCTGCTAAACCCTAGAACTCGAAAATTCTCAAATTCAGCTTCCATGGCCTCTTCCTCTCGTAAACCTCTTCGTTCTAAGAACCCATCCATGGAAGCTTTGGACCTCTCAAGGCTGTTGGCAACTGAAGAACAGAAGCAACGATTTCTTGCTCATTTTCTTGATCGACCAGTTCTTACACCAAAGTATGGTGCTCTGGATTCTTTCTTGACAGCAGGGATGACATTTCCAACATTGCTTAATCATCAGGGACTTGACTCATTCATTGAGATTAAAGGTAAATTCTTTCCCGAACTTGTCAGAGTCTTTTACTGTAATCTGATTAAGCGTGGTGGCAAGATATGCACATCTGTCAAGGGTATTGACATATCTCTGACCATTGATGAGTTGGGAGAATGTCTGTCCATTCCTAGCACCGGAGCAAAATTAGGTTCTGAATTGCCTTGCCCATGGGAAGATTATGATAAGCGATCATTTTATTTATCTCTATGTCGCTTCACTGAAGAGCAAATTCAGTCTAAAAAGCAGAGAGTTGATGCCAACCGGTCTAGAGACACCCTTGCTGTTGGGTTTCTCACTGTTGAAGACAGAATGCTTCACTACTTGCTCAGTTATGTGATCTTACCTCAAAGTTCTAATCATGCTCAGATAAGCGATCTAGAGTTACAAATTCTATATGGCATGGTTAATCAAAAGTCTATTAATTGGGCTTATTTGGTAATGATACACATGATGATGCATAAGGAAAGAACTAGCCCTCTTCCATTTGCTACTGCAATTTCTATCATTCTGAAGAAGAAGGGTGTTCCTACTCATGGTGAATATTCTGTTAAAATGGATGGTAAGGCTCAGCGCATTGATCTGAACATCCTGAACAAGATGGGATTCATTCAGGATGATGATGGGTTCTTTAGGAACAAGTCTGATCTACCATCTGAGGATCCTCCTGCTCCTACTCCTGCAGCATTTTTTCCTTCTTCTGAGAGTGTTCCTTCATCATCTTCTGGTACGGATGCCTCTACACATGACTCTTTTGATCTCTCTGATGATTCTGAAGATTTCTAGACTATTTCTATCTTTACTTAGACTATCTCTATTTTCATTCGGACTATTTATTTTGGGATTGTAATAGTTTAGTCTTATCTTCTGGATGTTTTGGTTATTGCTTGCACGTTTACTTATGTATTCTGAACTTAACTAGTTGTGCTTTAAATTACGTGTGATGCATAAGTTTCTATATGTTGTCTTGCTTACCCCACTCCCCATATATTAAATATCTATACTACTTGTTAGCATTTGTGGATTATGCTTGGACTCATCTTCCTTTTTGATGAAGTCAAAAGGGGGAGAAAGGGTTCTGTGCTTTGTAAAGATTGTTTACAAGAAAGGCTACAAGTGGAACAAAAAGGGGGAGAAAAGTTCTGATGAATATTATGCATGTCTCTCTTTATTTCTATTATCCTGGAAAATTTTGTGTGGCTTTATCTTCTTTTTGATGATGTCAAAAGGGGGAGAAAAGTCTTGTGTATGCTTGATCATTTTCAGGATACTGTGCTTCATTTGCAAAACAAAGGGGGAGATATAATTGCAAAACCAAGGGGGAGATACAAGATAAGAAAGAAAGTCTAATGATCCATCAATGTTCAAGCATGATGTTTGTCATCATCAAAAAGGGGGAGATTGTAAATCAAGTCTCGTCCTTGGACTCGACTGAGGTTTTGATGAAGACAAACACATCACAAAAAGAATAAAGACTTCAGAAGAGAAAAGGTTTAATTTCAAGAAGACTTCAAGAAAGAAAGGAACAAAAAAAAAAAATAAGAAAGACTTCAAGAAGACTTAAGAGAAGAAAGACTTCAAGAACCAGGCTTAGAACGTCAAGATCAAAACATGAAGGTTCTAGTTTTAAGTAAGTCTTGTCAACTTAGTGTGCTATGCTTTATTAAGGTTTAATTGCATTAGAAGGCTCATGAAAGATCAACTAATTGAGTACAATATGTTCTCACAAGTTAAACTTGGTAGGAACACTCAATTAGGGTTTAAGATGGTTAAAACTGAGTTCTGGACTATCTGTAATCGATTACAGATGTGTGTAATCGATTACAGGAAGTGTGTAATCGATTACCACAAGTGTGTAATTGATTACCAAGTTTGAAATTCAAATTCAAACTTCAACGTCATGGTGTAATCGATTACACTAACTGTGGTAATCGATTACCAGGTCGAAAGATGTGTTATTTCATGAACCATTGTGTCTCAAACTTCAATGGCCTGGAGCATACAAACTAAGATCAATCCATCTTGTCTAAGGGATTGAATTTAGCCATAGGAAAGGCATCTTCTTCTTCTTCCATTTGAATCATGTTGATTCTTTCACCGTAGTTTTCGGTGGTTGTAAAAAGGCCCTTTGAATCAGGTTTGATTCAAAGTCCACCGTGGTAATGCGGTGTCATCAGAAAGTGGTTTGCTTTCTGAGGCATGATGGGTTCTCTTAGGGTCCTTGGCACAAGTATTGCTAAGAAGACTTGATCAATCCGAAGTGGGTTGCTTCAGGAAGATTGATAAGATATCTTAGGGTTCTTGGTGCAAGCATTCGTTAAGAGTACTCGATCATGGGAAATCTTCACTGTGAAATTCAGTGGAGTGGTTCTTCAGAAAGTGGTAATCTTTCTGAGGGATTCTAACTTCCCCGTGGTATTCGGTGAAGGGTTGTTCGATTGAAGGCGGGTTAGTCTTCAAGGTCTGAGGGTGGTTTGCCTTCAGGAACTGAAAGCGGTTTGCTTTCAGGGGCTGTTGAAAGTGGTTTACTTTCACAGGATATTGGTAGGAATTCT
Organism: Acmispon strigosus; assembly: GCA_030819835.1. Classification (NCBI taxonomy): domain Eukaryota; kingdom Viridiplantae; phylum Streptophyta; class Magnoliopsida; order Fabales; family Fabaceae; genus Acmispon; species Acmispon strigosus. The sequence goes on along the minus strand of JAUAMA010000004.1, from coordinate 11,801,877 downwards.
TGGGGTCCTTGGGTTAGGAACTTGTAAGTAATTTTTATCAATAGTGGAAAAATCCTCAAGGGGTTTCTTTGAGGGACTGGACGTATCCTTCGGTGGATTGAAGGTGAACCAGGATAAAACTCTCTGTGTCATTTCCTTCATCCTTCATCGTTTACTTTCAAGAAATTACAATATTCCGCTGCAACAACGTTCTTAAGTTACAACTCTAATTGCGTTGAAAGTCGTTTGGTACTACTACGCGAAAATCGGGGCAACTCTGATTCACCCCCCTCTCAGGTTGCTATCTGTACTAACATTCTATTCATGAGGAAGAATTTGGTTTTGATCATCCAGATATTGTTTTTACAAGCAAAGATTTTAAAGGGGTGTTGCCGCATAAGGGCGACCCCATTGTTATTGTTAAAAGGGTTTTTACGTCTTTTAATAAAAACCAATACTTGAGCTGCGTTCAAACCTCTTTTAAGATTCAATTACAGTATAGTACGGGTGTTATCGATCCACAGAGAGCAAATGAGTAAGAGTGCAGAAAAGAAATAGAAGGTGTTTGTTTGGAAATACTTATGTTGAAAAGCATGAAAATAAGAAAACAAAGGTTGGAGAGATAGACAGATTAGGAAAACAGTTGGATTATGGTTTCACACTTCACTATTCAGGATTTGTCTTGTTCTTGATTACAATCACTTAAAACCTTTAATTCACTCACGCCAGTTCTCCTGCTGGGCGCTTAGCGCCCTAGTTCGGCGCTAAGCGGCCAGTGTTCCTCCTTCTTCATTTCGCTGGGCGCCTAGCGCCCTGGGGCGGCGCTTAGCGCCCAGAACGCCCCTTTGCTTCTTTTTCTGGGCGCTTAGCACCCTGCAGCGGGGCTTAGCGCCTAGAGTCCTGATTTCTTCATATTTTCTCCAATTATTTGCCTCTTTTGTGTCCTGAAACATGTGAAAAACACATCAAAAGCACAAGAAACATATGTAAGAGCTTAGAATCGCCTTACACTTTTATCTAACCAAAAACTCTATAAAGAAAGGGTATTTTACAATGAAAAACCATGATAAATGCCATTAAAAACATATGAAAACTAATAGAAAATTAGCATTTATTAAACTCCCCCCAACTTAGGACCTTGTTTGTCCTCAAACAAAAGGGAAAGCTTTCCTAAAAGCATATAAAGAACCCAGAAAACCAGGACTCAAGATGAGATCAGAACATATATACAATCCTGCACAAAAGTGTCTAAAGGACACTTGACTTTTAAAAGGCAAATTGGGATCCTCACAATTGATAATAAATAAGAGACATCAACCAAGAATCACATAAGTCCTAAACAAAAAGTTTTCCCCTTTCAAAATCAAGGATGTGTTAAACTCAAAGACAAGAGTTCAGGGGTAAGTGTTTACGCTCAAAATCATCAATTGAATCACAAATATCAATTTTGCTACCTGTCTCACAAATTAATCCAATTGCATGGTAATTCTAGGATCTCAAAGGTCTTTGAAGAGGTCAAAATGGGGCTAGGCTATCAAGAACTGGGTTTTTCAGGATCAAAAACTTTCAAAACTAAGAGAGCACACAAAATATACTTAGTTACACACTCTAATTCCCTTTTGTTCTTGCTTTCAACAATCTGCTTTCTTACCCCCTTTCTTCTATAATTCTCCCTTTTCTTCAAGTTTTGATTTTTGCTCACCCTTCTTACTTCTCAATTCCTCAACTCTTTTATGCTTCTCTTTTTTCATTTTTCTTTCTTTTTCTCACTTGCATTTTTTTTTCTCTTATTTGACTCTTGTGAATTGAGAAGTTTACAAGCCATTACAACCACTTTCGTTTTCCCCCCAACTGTCTTTCTCTCACAATTTATCTTGCATGCTCTCTTAACTTGAGAAAGTGAAGGTGGGAACTGTTTCAAATATAAAGGTCAGGATTGTAACCAAGAAATGAAATTTAATTAAGGCTCAAGTGGGCTTGCAAGGGATATTCCTAATCAAGGTAAGCTATTTGGCCAAAAAGGGTAGAACTAATGAAACGAATGCCTAAGATCATTTCCTTTCATAAACCATGCAATCCTTAAGATAGAGACTCAAGCAAAACTAACTTTTCAAAACAATGATGATTCACTCAACTCACAATTAGTGTTTGGCTCACTCCTCACTCGGTTAGGATCCTTGATTTCAAAAGGTTTAAACAAAAGCCTAGGAACCCAGTAATAATTGTTTCACAAACTTAAATATAACACAATGCAAGTACTGCCAACTTAACCCAAGGCTTTCTAAAACAACAGGATCATAACATTCGTACTTCATCAAGGTTCCAAATCAAAACAACAAAAACGAAAATAACAAAACAAATAAAAGACAACAAACGGAAAATAAAATTGTTCAACAGAAATTAAAGAGTACAATGATTAATAATAAAAGAAAAGAAAAAAAAATAATTGATGGCATGGCAGAAATCAGTTTTCCTCATCAGAACCAGCCAGCCCTCCTACTCCTGATGAACCTGCACCAGGTGCACTCGCCCCCTCATCAGGAATTGGCCTGTCCTCAGGCCAACCATGCTGAAACTGAAAGTGATCCGGGGGAACACCAAAAAAACCAGGCTGCAAACCACGGATGCTATGCAGCGAGCGGTAGACATCATTAATTGCACGATAGCATGCCAAGTTCCGGCGTCGCTGGTTGGCTTCATTCACAGTCATGCGATGCATGAGCTGCTCAAGAAGCTGGAGGTCAGTAAGCTGCGGGTCAACAGGGTCGTCCTCCTCATTGCCGGAATCGTAGTTTTGTGGAGGAGGAGGAGGGGCCACGCCTAATTGGCTGAACACTTTCGCCAATGGTGTCTCCTTGCAGAATGTCGGAATGCATCTCTGGTCAAATAGCTTAAGAGCGACCTCTTGCTCTCTGCTGTGTACCTGGTATGCTTCACACATGATACATAAGTTTGTTATAAGAGAAGGAAGTACCATGGAAGCAGCCTGTTTGTTCATGGATTCAGCAATAGCGTCCGAGAGCAAGGCAGCTACATTGACGGAATCCCGCTTCAGAATGGACCATAAAATGCGGGCTCGCAACGCAGAGACATCAGAAACATGCATGGTGGGGAAGACATTGGTAATGAAAAAAGCCAGCCATATCTTGGGAAGCCGGCTAAGACAAAACCGCTTCACAGGTCCCACAATCGCAGATATGGGTACACTGGGAATGACAAGGAGCTTGCGAATCTCCAGTTCGTCAAATAAATCATCCCGCACCATAGTTTGGTGAGTGCACAGAATATCACCCCCCGTCCAAGGGCTACCAAGGAAGTCATTGATGGCCTCCTTGGTGTAGTTAATACGAATTCCATTAACATGCGAGTACCTGTGAGTGCGAGCATCCGAACAAACAGCGCCATTGGCATAGAACTGGCGGACAATGTCGGGGTGGTAGTGGTCTCGGGGCTGAGCTACTGTCATCCACTGGCGACGCCGCAGTTCATCATAGAAGCCCACCACAGAAGGGTCATCGCAGAGCCTCATAACCCGCTCGGGATGGATAATCTTATCGTTGACCTTCATGTAGAGATTTTGAGAGGCAAGCGAAACAAACCGGCGGGTATCGTAATTGGCGGCGCTGGAGCTACTTCCGCTGTGCTTCCGATTGGTTGGGCGGCCACCGGCGGCAACATTGGCGGTCTCCTTGGTTCTAGCCATCCTGAAAATCAGTCAATAAACAGAGAAAATAGTAATTTGAGAGGTGTGGGTATGGAGTGGAGAAGATGGGTATTTATAGACATGGATATGGAAGGTGGAAGGAGGGAGGAGGTGAGTGGGTTTTGATGAGAGGTTATGGAGTGGGTGGGAGGTTATGGGAATGTGGAGAGAAACTTAGGAATGATGGAGGGTTAAGGAGAGTAATGGGGAAGGTGAGAAGTTGGGAGTTGTAGAGGAAGTGGGTGGTGGTTATGGAAGATGAAAATTGAAAGAAGGAAGATGAAAGGGGAAGAATTTTGAGGGGGAAGTGAAGGTGCAAGAAACACACAAGAAAGGGGGGGTTTGAATTGTGTGACCCATTTTTTAAATTTCTTTTCTAAAGAGTTGTATGTTAAACATCCATTGGTATTCATTTACATTTATCACAAGGTATTCTATGCAATAGGTAGGAATACGTTAAATTCATTTGATAGATTCTGAAAGATAATTATTTGTTCTCAAGATAATTTATTTATGAAAGCATGAACGAATGTGCAGCGAGGAAGCAATATAGCATGAAAGTAAAGCACACATAGTTTTTATCCTGGTTCACCCCCATAATCGACAGGGCTACGTCCAGTCCTTGGCTTCACCAAGATTTTCACTATTTCAACAAATAGTACAAGTATTATCAGGGACTTCTCCCAACAAGTATTATGAGGACTTCTCCTATCAAGTATTAGAAGGACATCTCCTTACAAGTATTGTTAGGACTCCTCCTTACAAGTATTATCAGGACTTCTCCTTACAAGTATTATCAGGACTTCTCCTTACAAGTATTATACAGGACTTCTCCTGACACCTTTTTCAGGGTTTTTCTTTTCTACAATATTCTTTTCTTGATAAGAGTGGGTAGAAGAAATGAAGCTTATAAAACAGAGAGATCATAAGCAAGTTGATCTCTGTTTTAAGTTATGTGTGTGGGATATGATGAGAGTTAAACTCTGTAAGTTTTCCACACACATAAGCAACTCAACTCAGGTTGGGATATGACTTGAAGTTTCCTGAGTTGAAACCAAGATTGCCTTGGTCTTTTGGACGAAATAGATTGATATGTGTACAATTTAGTTCTAGTCGCCAAGTTGCTACGGAAGCAGGGTTCTCTATATATATCTTCAGTTGAAATCCTCACAGGAGGAGAGAAAACCTGTCTGAAGTGCTTCGTCCTCTCCGGGAAGCACATAACGGCTAGTTCTGCATCTCTCAGCAGGTGTAGGTCACGATCTGAGGTTTCTCTGCAAGCGTAAGATATGATCTGGAAATCATCAGTTCATCTGGGTTGATGTCGTCTGGCTCCATGCTGAGCGAGTAGATTTGAGCTAGTTTCTCTGTATATAATGTGTGAAGATCCAACGGTGGAGACTGTTTTGACCATTTTACCCCAGTGCTTGACAGCTAATACTCATCACATGCCTTGGTCAGAGTTTTGAATTTCGACCGTTGAGAGTGTACGATGCTCAGAGATTCTTGCCGTTGATTTCGCGATGTCAGCTTGATTTGAGGGAAAGCAGAAAAGTAGTGGGACCAAAAAGTATTGAATTAATTATGTCCCATCTTTCTTTCTGTGATTTCCAGAACTTTTAATAAATGTGCAGACGAGGAAAGAAGCAATTACTCAAGAGAGGGAGAATAATTTATGTAATGCTTCTGTTGACTTGATATCCTCGAAAGACACACTTATTGATCTTTGTACCTTTAGCGCAATTTATCATTGGGCGGACGGATTCTTCCATAGGGTTTTGGCAGACGTAGTCTCCATTTAGTCCTTGAAATTCCGTCACTGAGTGGCTTGCATTGGCAAACGAATTTCCTTCAGTCAGTTCTTCTTTAAGGAACAGAACATTCTTGTCTTAGAGAACTGAATCCTTTCTTTCTATTTGTTTTCACTGAAGCTCTCCATCTGAGAGAGTTGATCCACAACTCCTTTATATGATGCTAGAGAGGCTTCGAGGCAGAAGGTGTTTCTTCATAGGTTGTTATGCTCTTTCACCTTTAAACAACACAGTCTTCCAATTTGATCTTTGTAGATTCGGGTAGCGGACTGATTCAGCTGCTTCAAGTAGGCTTTGATTTGGGTGTGCAGATTTCCATCAAGTAACCATGAGAGAAGATGCTGGTCATTTGAAGCTGTTGATTTATCTCTCTTGAGTCACCAGACAATCTTGTACTTGAATATCTTCCTTTCTTGCGCCATCGGACTGTTTTATACGAGAATGATTTCCTTCGTATATCTTTGACATTGTTTCCTTCGAGGTGACCGGACGAACTCTTCTGGTGGACTGATTCTCTTGATAAGGCTATGATGTTTATTCATTCCTTTCAGAGATGGTTATTCCTGTACATGATAATTTTCACTATGTTAGGAACTTCATCTTTGACGTCATTAGATTTTAAAGAAATTGTTAATTATCAAAATATAATAATTCATTTAATTATTTGATTCTAACAGGAAGAGTGGGAGAAGGGGGCTGGTCGTGGAAAGGGGGGTAGGAGGGGTGGGATTAGGGAAAAAATGGGGAAAATGGGGGGGAAATTGGTTAAAATCCCGCCTAGGGCCGCTCAGCGCCGGCGCGGGGCGCTCCGCAGCCAGCCCCCAGCGCAGGGGCGCTGAGCGCGGGCGCGAGGCGCTAAGCGTTTTTTTTTTTTTTTTTGCAGAAAAGGGGCGCTAAGCGCCCAGAACTGCTGGAACGGGCGTTGAGCGCCGCTATGGGGCGCCGAGCACCCAGCACACCTCCAAAGGGGCGCCCAGCGCCCATAACTCCACTTTTTACTACCGAAACCTTGGGTTGCCTCCCAGAAGCGCTTCTTTAACATCACTAGCTTGACGGTTGAGTGAAAAATCACTTTAAAGCCAAATAAGCCACCTGTAACATGGCCGGATGAATATCTTCTCCCTGATAAGGCTTCAGTCGCTGTCCATTCACTACCCAAGTCCTTTTTGATTCTGGATCCTCCAATTCAATAGCTTCATAAGGCTTCACCTCCTTAATAAGAAAAGGACCTGACCACTTGGTCTTGAGCTTACCTGGAAAGAGCCTCAACCTGGAATTAAATAAAAGAACCTGTTGGCCAGCCTTAAATACCCTCTTGACAATCCTACTGTCATGGTACTTCTTCATCTTGTCCTTGTAAATTGTAGATGACTCATACGCTTGCAACCGCATATCCTCAAGCTGGTGCAACTCATCAACTCTCTTCTTACCTGCAGCATCGCAATCAAAATTAAGAAGCTTAAGAGCCCAAAAAGCTTTATGTTCCAATTCAACTGGTAAGTGGCAAGATTTTCCATAAACCAATTGAAATGCAGTAAACCCGATAGGAGCTTTGAAGGCAGTTCTATAAGCCCAGAGTGCATCATCTAGCTTTTGGGACCAATCCTTGGGGGAACTAGAAACAGTTTTCTCCAAAATCCGTTTGATCTCCCTATTAGAAACTTCTGCTTGGCCATTAGTCTGGGGATGATATGGAGATGCAACCTTATGATTCACACCATACTGCTGTAGACCCTTACCCAACTGAGCATTAACAAAGTGGGAACCCCCATCACTCATGATAACCCGCGGAGCTCCAAAACGGTTGAAGATATTCTTCTTTAAGAACTTAAGGACAGTCTTACCATCTGCATGAGAAGTAGCAACAGCCTCCACCCATTTGGAAACATATTCCATAGCGACCAAGATGTACTCATTACCGAACGAAGGTGGAAAGGGGCCCATGAAATCCATCCCCCAACAATCAAACACTTCAACCTCTTGGATGCTCTAAAGGGGCATCTCATCCCTCTTTGAAATTCTGCCTGATCTCTGACAGGCATCACAACTCTTCACACGAGCATAAGCCTGTTTGAACAAATGAGGCCAATAGAACCCAGATTGAAGAACTTTCACAGCAGTGCGTTCACCATTAAAATGACCTCCATAAGGAGAGTTGTGACACTGCCGGAGGATAGCACTTGCCTCCTCAGAATCAACACAGTGGCGCAACAAGCCATCAGCACCTTGCTTAAACAGGTATGGGTCATCCCACACATAATGAGTGGCATCACGAAAGAACTTCTTCCGCTGCTGAAATGTGAAATCTTCAGGTATGACCCCAGCAGCTTTGAAATTAGCCATGTCAGCAAACCATAGCCTTGTCTGCAAGGCAAAAAGGTTCTCATCTGGAAACTCTTCCACTATTTCTTTCTCCATCTTGGTTACTTCAGCATTAGTAAGTCGGGATAAGTGATCGACAACCAAGTTCTCCTTCCCACTCTTATCCTTGATCTCCAGATCAAATTCCTGCAAAAGAAGAATCCAACGAAGCAGCCTGGGTTTAGAGTCAGGTTTGGTTAAAAGGAACTTGATGGCTGCATGGTCAGTATAAATAATGACCTTGGAACCAATCAAGTAACTTCTAAACTTTTCCAAAGCATACACTATGGCCAGAAACTCTTTTTCAGTAGTGGCATAATTAACCTGTGCGTCATTTAAAACTTTACTAGCATAGTGTATAGCATGGAATACCTTCTCCTTTCGTTGACCCAAGACTGCCCCCACTGCATAATCACTAGCATCACACATTAGTTCAAAATCACAATTCCAATCAGGTGCAATGACAATGGGTGCAGAAATTAAACTAGATTTCAAGGTTTCAAAAGCATGCAAACATGAAGAATCAAAGATGAAAGGAGAATCCTTATTGAGTAAGTTGGAAAGTGGCTATGAAATTTTTGAGAAATCTTTGATGAATCTCCTGTAGAAACCTGCATGGCCAAGAAAACTCCTAACTCCTTTGACATTGACTGGAACGGGGAGCTTTTCTATGACCTCCACTTTGGCTTGATCTACTCGAATCCCTTTGGAAGAAATTTGATGGCCAAGAACTATGCCCTCGGTGACCATAAAATGACATTTCTCCCAATTCAACACTAAATTTGTATCCACACACCTCTTCAGGACGGTGTCTAAGTTTTGCAAGCATTCCTGGAATGAATTCCCAAAGACTGAGAAATCATCCATAAATACCTCCATACATTTCTCCACCAAATCAGAAAATATAACCCAAAAGGCATCTTCCTGTAAGAAAAGACACCAAAAGGGCAAGTAAACGCAGTCTTCTCCTGATCATAAGGATCCACGGTGATCTTATTGTATCCTGAATAGCCATCCAAGAAACAATAGAAAGCTTTCCCTGACAATCTCTCCAACATCTGATCCATGAAAGGTAATGGAAAATGATCTTTCCTGGTGGCTTTGTTAAGCTTCCTGTAATCAACACACATTCTCCAAGAAGTGGTGGTTCGGACTGGGATCAATTCATTCTTCTCTTTTTTAACCACTGTCAGCCCTCCTTTCTTAGGCACTACCTGAACTGGGCTAACCTATGAGCTATCTAAAATGGGATAAATCATGCCAGCATCTAAGAGCTTCATAACTTCCTTCCTCTCAACCTCTTTCATGGAAGGGTTCAACCTTCTCTGAGGTTGAGTGACTGGTCTGAAATCTTCCTCCATGAAAATCTTATGCATGCAGTAAGAAGGACTAATTCCCTTAAGATCCGCCAGTTTCCAACCAATAGCCTGCTGGTTGGCTTCAAAAACTTCCAGAACCTGTTTCTCTTCCTGTGGTGAAAGAGTGCTACTGATAATAACTGGCTTATCAGCTTTCTCCTGCAAAAACACATATTTGAGGTTAGTGGGAAGTGGCTTCAGCTCCGGCCGTTGCTCAGGTTTCTTATCCTCACTGGTCTCCTTGATTTCTTCCACCTCAGTGGCTTTCAGAACTGTAAGAGCTGAATCAAGTACGTCCAGGAGTTGCTGCGCTGTAGATTCATCTTCAGCTGTAAGATCTGCATAAGAATCAGTTAGAGCTAATTCCAAAGGATCAGTAGCCTGTGGCTTCCTTTCAACGTGCCTAATGACCTCATCAAGCACATCTACTCGGAAGCACTGGCTCTTTTCCTTTGGGAACTTCATGGCCTCAAAAATATCGAACTGGACTTCATCATCATGGACTCGAATTTTCATCTTGCCCACATCCATGTCAATCCCCATCCGTGCAGTTCGCATGAATGACCTTCCCATAATCAAGGGAACCTCTGTATCCTCTGCAATATCAATAACAACAAAGTCAACAGGAATAAGGAATTTATCTACTCTTACCAACACATCCTCAGCTATGCCAATTGGATATTTAATTGAACGATCCGCAAGCTATAGGGACATCCTAGATGGCTTCAAATCAAGTCCACGAATCCTTTGCATCAAGGATAGTGGCATCAAGCTCACACTGGCTCCAATATCCACAAGGCCCTTGCCAACTGATAAATGCCCAATGGTTAGAGGGATGGTGACACTGCCTGTGTCTGCTAGTTTTGGTGGAATGCCACTAGTGATAATGGCACTACAAGTTGCTCCAAGCTGCACTACTTCCTCTTCCTGGTATTTCCGCTTCCTTGTCAGCAAGTCCTTCATGAATTTTGCATAGGTAGGCATCTGTTCAAGAGCTTCTGCAAAAGGAATGTTAATCTGCAGACTTTTAAAAATATCTATAAACCTAGCAAATTGGCGATCCCTATCAAGTTTAGAATGGGCTTTTGGATAAGGAAGGGTCTTCACTATCTTTTCCTTAATCTTTGGAACTCCCCCCTTATTTAGCTCACCCTTCTCTTTTTCAACCTCTTTCTCTCTTCCCTTACCTACAGTTCCTTCAAGAGCTACACTCACATCACTATTCTTATCAGCTTCTACCCCAGTGTACTCTCTATTCTGTTCTTTCTCTACCTCCTCATCTTCCTCAACAATATTTGGCTCACCAATACCACTACCTACTACCTTCCCACTACGAGTATAAATAGCCTTACAGTGCTCTCTTGGGTTGGTTTCAGTATTAGCATTAAATGGTCCCTTCTGCATCCCAGCAAGTTGGTTGGCTAGTTGCCCCATCTGAGTTTCCAGATTCTTGATAGAAGCTCCCTGGTTCTTTTGACCTTCCATAGTTGCCTGCATAAATTGGGTTAGAGTCTCACTCATTTTGGCAAACTTATATTCAAGAGATTGCTCCTACTGATTTTGGAATTGCTGAGGTTGCTGGAACTGAGGATTCTGAAACGGTTGCCTTGGAGCTCTGTTAGAAGAAGGGCCTGTATCCTGTCTCGAAGGCTGATTGTTGTACTGATTGTTACCACGACTTTGATAGTTGTCCCTAGGGTAATTATTCTGGTAGGGCCTCTGTTGACTATTCAGATGAAAATCAGACTGTTGCCCTAGTGCTTCAGCATCACACCTGTTCACCTTTTGCATATCTCTTATGCTTTTGGGCAAAGCATCCAGTTTCTTGGTCAGGTCATCAAGCTGTTGCTGAAGAAGCTTGTTTTGGGCCAACATAGCATCATTGACTCCAAGTTCTAAGACTCATGCTTTCCTTGCGGGTCCTCTAGAATATTGGCTTTGTTGGTCATTCAAAGCCATAGCCTCTATGATATTCATCGCCTCAGTTGGAGTCTTTGACATCAGTGACCCACCAGCAGTGGCATCCAGGATGAGTTTGCTTTGTTGATGCAACCCATTCCTGAAGATGTGAACTTGGGTCCTTGCATCAAAACCATGATTTGGGCACTTCCGGCACAAGGACTTGTATCTCTCCCAAGCCTCACATAGACTTTCACCTGCAGCCTGAGCAAAAGTAGAAATAGCAGTTTTATAATCCATAAATTTGGAATCAGGAAAGTACCTTGCCATGAATTTGCTTTCAAGCTGAGTCCAATCTCCCAAAATGGCTTGAGGTTGGTCGAAAAACCATTCCTTTGCATGACCAATTAAGGTCAGTGGAAAAAGCCTGAGGAACACTGCTTCCTCTTCAGAAGGCCTCATCCCTGCTGTGCCACAGAGTTCATAGAACTTGGTGAGATGGTTGTAAGGATTCTCATGGTCTAACCCCGCAAAAGGATTAGCATACATTAGCTGCACCAGGCCTGTCTTCATCTTTGGGGCTTTTTCATTATCAGTACCTCTACCAATCCTGATCATGTTCCTGTGTGTGAAATTGATGAATCCAGGATTGGCATCTTCACCTCCACCGTTTCCGTTGTGGTCTGCCATGTCTGGCTCATCTTGGATTGGTGAAGATGGTGATGGGGTGGAAGTATCCTGCTCTTGACTTAACTTAGCTAGTTGCTTCCTTTTCTTTGCTGTTATTCAGCCTTGCTGTAGCCTCGATTTCAGGGTCGAAAGCAAGTTCCTCAACTGGTGTCTTACCTCGCATAAAAAAAGATCAAAAACAACCTAAACATAAGCGTTAGACTGCAGGTAAAAGGAAAAAATAAAAACAAAAATATTCACAAATGCTTAAACTAACAAAACTAAAGCAATGCAAACTCAAACTGCGCTGCTCCTCGGCAACGGCGCCATTTTGTTAAAAGGGTTTTTACGTCTTTTAATAAAAACCAATACTTGAGCTGCGTTCAAACCTCTTTTAAGATTCAATTACAGTATAGTACAGGTGTTATCGATCCACAGAGAGAAAATGAGTAAGAGTGTCGTTCTTTAGTCAAGAAGTTAAGCAGAAAAGAAATAGAAGGTGTTTTTTTGGAAATACTTATATTGAAAAGCATGAAAATAAGAAAACAAAGGTTGGAGAGATAAACAGATTAGGAAAACAGTTGGATTATGGTTTCACACTTCACTATTCAGGATTTGTCTTGTTCTTGATTACAATCACTTAAAACCTTTAATTCACTCCCGCCAGTTCTTAACTAACTCACCTAGGATTTTTATTCTTTTTATGTAGATTTTATATTTATTTTGCATTTTGCATGTAGATTAGCTTTTATTTGGTTTTTAAACCTTATTTTATATTTTTAGGAATTTTTATAGTTATTTTTATATTTTTAGGAAAGCTGGTATAGTTATCATTTTTGTGCAGGGACCAAATTGTAAAGTTTCAGGAAAGGAAGGACTGAAGTACAAAAGTTCAAGAGCGGAGGATGAAAAGTGGAGTTTCAAGAAGTTAAGGGGCCAGAATTGAAGTGCTAGCAAAGAGAGGACTTAAAGTGGAAATCAAGAATATGAAGCAACACTCTTTGATTTAAGCACATGGAAAATAAGGTTGAAGGACTGATGGTAGTGGAGAGGAGGTTTCAGAACTTAATAGAGGCTGAGTGGAGGCCATTGAAGGCATTGAAAACCCACTACCATGAAGAGGAGAAAAGCTTGAAGATGAACCAGCAGTCGAGCCAACGCTCAAGCGTTGGGACTCTGACTAAGAGCTGAGTAGGATTTTCATCCCAGCGCTCAAGCGTTGGAAGCCAGCGCTCAAGCGCCGGGCCTATACCTGCAACGTGGGATTTTAATACACCCAACGCCCAAGCGTTGGGGATCCCATCGCTCAAGCGCTAGAGGGCAGATTTTTACTATAAGTAGGGGACTTTTCTTCACTTGTAAGGCACACCTTTTCAGAATACAACAAGTATTCTTCTTTCCTCCTTAAGAGCATTGTTCCTAGGAATTGTGGGAAGCCAAACTTGAGCTTCTATCCAGGGTAATTCGATCTTTTAAGTTACTTGGGTTGTTTTAGTTTATATTTTATGTCTTCTTTTTCTTCTACATTTCTGAATAATATTTCCAATTCATGTTTTATTTCCTTGTTCTTCATTTATCTTGGTGCACACAAGTTTCTTGCTTATTTCTTATAACAATGAGAATTGGTAAGTAGTAAGGTAAATAGGATTTAAAAAAGGCTATATGTATATATCACTAAGAAATTAGGATAGACTTAGCTTTATGTTGGCCTGAACTCCATCTTCATCTTCTTCTTTAATTAACTAAATTGCAAGAAATTGAGTTTAGTAATTAGAAAGAAAGTTCTACAATGTGTAAGAAATTAACTTTTAGAAATACTAGGCTATAGCATCATGAACTTGGTTCTAGAATTCAGAAATTAAGTAGGAGTTTGCTAGCATATTTTATAAACTATGTAATTCAACCCAAGTGCTTAATTCTCATCATCTTTTCTTCTTTATATTTTATTGCTATTTCTAGTTTTTGTCCTAATCAAACCAACAACAAAATACACCTTTTTATTTTCTGCACAAAGCTCTAAATAATTTACTAAAAAGACACCTATCCCTTGGGTACGATATCTTTTATACTACGCAATAACCATCCGTGCACTTGCGGATTTGGCTATCAATGTCGTTCTCCACAGGGATAGGATTTTATTCTGGACTTTAAAATTAATCGTTAGAGCAGAAAAGCAAAAAGATAATTTTTTAGATTTTGTGATGATTGATAACATAAAGCAAGAAAATAGAAAACTATGATAGAGATAGCACTTGGGTTCCAGTTTCACCTAACTAAAATAAACTTCTCACAAACAGATTTTCATATGAATTCGGAAATCGTTCCATGGTGCTCTAGCCTAGAATTTCTACTGTTTAATGCCTTAATCAAATAGAACTTTCAATAACAATTACCAATCCTAATACCTTAGTTTTTAGTTAATCCAATTGAAGCATTAGTGTTCTTAGATCTGTCCAAAACAATTCCCGCCCTTATACCTAAGTGGCAGATTATCCGATTAATCTACTCCCATTTTCCTTAGATCCTACCAACTACTATCGTGCAAGAAATAATCATAGTTACTCGCGTATACTCAAGCAATGAAAATTATGGGGAGAAGATACACAGAACAATAACTTTATTCATATGGTAAAATGAAAGCTTAAACCATAAATTAGAGAAAAGATTCACTAAAAACCCAAATGCTAGAAAGCTGAGCCAAACATGGCTAGATTAACATAACATAAACTTGGATAAAATGGCTCCAAAGGCCTCTTTCAAGCTTCAAGAACAAAGCTACAAAGGAAGGAACTCAGCCAAGTACAAGGTTCCAGGGATCATACAAAAGAAAAGCCAAAAACCGAATTTATAGCCAAACTGCCAGCAAAGATAGGAGGCCTTCAGCCACATTTATCTTGGCATTTCCTGTAGCAAGAAATGGTCGCCCAAGAATAAATGGCACCTTTGAATCCTCTTCCATGTCCAAAATTACAAAATCCACCAGGAAGACAAACTTTCCAACCCTCACAAGCACATCCTCAGCAACTCCATATGCATATTTAATGGACCTGTCCGCCAACTGCGAACACATGAGAGTAGGAGTGGCGTCTCCCATGTCCAACTTTTTGAACATGGAGAGCGGCATGAGGTTTATACTTTCTCCCAAATCGCAAAGGGCTTTTGCGTTTGGTAACCCCTCAATGTCAACAGGTATAGTAAAGCTCCCCGGATCTTCCAATTTTTTGGGAAGCTTTCTTGAAACAATGGCTGAACATTCCTCAGTTAACAACACAGTTTCTTCAACCTCACTTAATTTCCTCCATTTAGATAAGATATCTTTCATAAATTTCGCATAAGTAGGAATTTTCTCCAAGGCTTCAGAAAAAGGAATATTGATTTGAAGTCTATTAAAAATTTCAAGAAACTTTGAAAACTGTTTTTCCAAATTCTTTTTCAAAGCCTTGGGAAATGGAACCTTACCAAACAGTCATCAGGGTTGATTGTTGCTTTGATTGTTACTAGAAATTGTATGAGGAGATTGATAAAGTATTGATGTATTTAACATGAAGTATCCAATGTTTTTATAAATATGATTTCTGAATGTTAAATCACATGATGTAATAGTGGTTAAGAGGATATTTTGTGGACAATTGGTTCATGAGGAATTACATACTTTTGGCATAGCATAGGTATATTCTAGGTTGAACAGGTAGGGTGGACGGTATTGCCACGTGACCATGACAACGGTGGGGTGGACGGTATTGCCACGTGGCCATTGAAGCGGTGGGGTGGACGGTATAGATGGACGAAAATGGCAAAGTCACGAGGAAAAAAGCAAAGCTAGTTGCACAAGGGTATAACCAACAAGAAGGCATTAACTACATAGAGATAGTTGCCCCTGTTGCACGCATTGAAGCCATTTGTATACTCTTAGCGTTTAGATGTCAACATACCATAAAACTATATCAAATGGATGTTAAAAGTGCGTTCCTAAACGGATACATTGAACAAGACGTATACGTAAAGCAACCCCCAGGCTTCGAAGATCCAGATCTGCCAGACTATGTCTTCAAATTGCGAAAGGCATTGTATGGATTGAAGCAGGCTCCACGAGCATGGTATGACCGCCTCAGCTCATTTCTCATGAGCAATGGGTTTACAAGGGGTAAAATTGATAACACTCTCTTCAGTAGAAAAACATCAACTGATTTCATATTAGTCCAATTATATGTTGATGATATCATTTTTGGTGCCACTAATGAAACTCTCTGTCAAGAATTTTCCAAACTTATGCAAAGCGAACTTGAAATGAGCATGATGGGAGAACTGAAGTTCTTTCTGGGTCTACAGATTTTTTAGGAGACAAGCAGAACCTACATTCAACAGGTAGGGTGGACAGTGTGAAGAAGGTCTTGCTCCTGACCCTGACTGTGGTTTTGATAACGAAAAACTCATCGGCAAAAAGAAGAAAAGAAGACTTCGAAGAAACAATGCTATAAAGTTCATCAATAGTCTAGAAGTCTTAGTTTAGGTGAGTTATGCTTCTAAAGGTCTATTAAAGCATAAAGGCTCTTAAAACACCTAAACTAATCAAGCTAAGTGTTTTCATAACTTAAAAGAAGTAGAAAACCTTAAGCCGATCTCAAAGGATCAAGTTTCTGGAAGTTGGACTTCAGTGTAATCGATTTCAGCCTTCTGGTAATCGATTACACCTAGGCAAGTAATCGATTACTTCTTGCTTGTAATCGATTACATGTTTGAATTTGAAATTCAAACTGAAACGGCTATTAGTGTAATCGATTACACTAAGTGATGTAATCGATTACCAGAACGAAAAGTTGCATCTTTTCATGAACCATTGTGTCCCAAACCTTTTGGAAAGGGTTGTGATGGTTCAAGGACGTTTCCCTTGCCTATATAAAGTCCATTTGAGTCCAGAACACAACAACACATGAGAATAAAACATTAGGCCAAAGCTTTGTCAAAATTAGTTCATCTTTTAGAACTTAAACCTTCAAGAGCCTAAATTCTGAGTTCATGATCTTCATGTTTATAAGAACACTTTTGTTGTTCATATCTTGAGGAACTCAGAATCATATTATGCTTAAAACCCTTAAAGCATAAATTCTCATGATCAATCCACTTGTATGTTAAAGGATTGATACAGCCAATTGTAAACTCTTCTTCATCTCTTTCTGTAAGATTGAGTTTTCACCGTGGTATTCGGTGAAGGGTTGTTGTCACTGAAAGTGGTATACTTTCAGGGTGTTGATTGAAAGTGGTTTAGCCTTCAAGGTCTGAGGGTGGTTTTCCTTCAGGAACTGAAAGTGGTTTGCTTTCAGGGGTTGTTGAAAGTGGTTTGCTTTCACAGAATATTGGTAGAAATTCTTGGGGTCCTTGGGTTAGGAACTTGTAAGAGATTTTTATCAATAGTGGAAAAATCCTCAAGGGGTTTTCTTGAGGGACTGGACGTAGCCTTTGGTGGATAGAAGGTGAACCAGGATAAAACTCTGTGTGTGATTTCCTCTTCCCTTCATCTTTTACATTCAAGCAATACTCAATTCCGCTGCAATCACAACAATCGTTTCGTGATCATCATTATCTTGAAAGTAACATTTTCAATAAGGCGAAAATCAGGGCAACTCTGATTCACCCCCCCTCTCAGGTTACTATCTGCACTAACAAACGGTATTGCCACGTGACCATGATAACGGTGGGGTGGACGGTATTGCCACGTGGCCATTGAAGCGGTGGGGTGGACGGTATAGCCATGTGATTGGAAGGACGATGGGGTGGACGGTATATTTCCAACGTGTTGGAAACTCTGTTAGTTTAGTTGCTGATAGCGAAATCGCAAGTGTACGATTTACTATCGCGTAATATAAAAAGATCGAACCCAAGGAATAGGTGTTCTTATTAATATAAATTTAGTACTTGAGCAAGAAATTAAAAGATGAAAGTATGAAGTTGGTTTGTTTTTAGAACAAAGATATAGCAACAAAATGATAAGGAATAAAGATGACAGGAATTAAGCTCTTGGGTTGATTTACATAGTCTATAAAAATGCTAGCAAGTTCCTACTTAATTTCTGAATTTTAAATCCATGTTCATAATGCTATAACCTAGAATTTCTACATCCTAATGATCTTAAGAAATGTAGAACTTTCTTCCTAATTACTAAATACATGATCTTGTAATTTAGTTAACCAGAAAAGAAGATAAAGCATGAATTCGGGCCAACATAAGGTTACATCTATCCTAATGATCTTTAGAGATATATACTTATAACCTTTTTTAGATCCTAGTTCCCTTACTACTTACCAAATGATCTTATGACATAAGTAATAAGCAAAACTTCTTGTGTACAGCAAGATAACAATATGAGCAAGGAAATAAAACAAGAATTGAAAATAAAACTCAGAAAGGTAGAAACAATACTAAAACATAATTTATAAACTACTACAACCCAAGAAACTTAAAGAAGAAGTTAGCCAAGCATGGCTAAATGAGTCATTGAATTACCCTGGATAGGAGCTCAACTATGGCTTCCCACAAGTCCTAGGAACAATGCTCAAGAGGGAGAAAAAGATAATACTTGTTGTATTCTAAAAAGGTGTGTTTTTTACAAAGGATGAGCACTCCTATTTTTAGCAAAAAAAATTGCCTTTCAATGGTTGAGGAGTTGATGGCCATTATGGCCTTCATTGGCCACCAATTAACTTTTCAAAACTCCTTCCCACTACCATGAATTCTCCACTCATCCTTTAATCCTAATTTTCCATGTGCTAATTTGAAGAGAGTTGCTTCATATTCTTCTTTTTCAGTTTTGATCCTCTCTTTGTTAGCACTTCAACTTTGGCCCTTTAACTTCTTGAATCTTCACTTTTAGTCCTCCACTCTTGAACTTTCACATTTTGGTCCCTGTTTTCCTGAAACTTTACAAATCGGTCCCTGGACAAAAATGATAACTAAACCAGCTTTTCCTAAAAATATAAAATACCTATAAAAATTCCTAAAAATATAAAATAAAGTTAGAAAAACAAATCAAATCTAATCTACATGCAAAATGCAAAATAAATAGAAAATCTACATAAAAATAATAAAAAACCTGCATGTGACTCAAAAATAATAAAATAAAAAGACTAAAAACTACCTAAAAACATCATATAATATCCACTTATCAGTTGCTACGCCTTAGGATTGAGTTCAAGTCCTAAACTAGCCTTATGTCTATTGTAGGATCACGAGACTCCGAACCGACTGAGACGCACGGAGCTTACGTGACTGTCAAGATCGATTGCAATTAAGGTAAGGGCACTTCGTTTCTTTATCTAATTAGCATAAGTATAAATTTTATGCAATGTATGCACTATTATTTCTGAAATTGTAGTTGACGGCGTTCTAGGGGCGACCCAACTTTAAACTGTATTGATTGTGAAATTGATGCAAGTATCTGAAGGCATCTGATAACGGTGTTATTCAGGTCTTGGCACTAGGTTCCAGACTTTTCTTCTTTCAAACTGTTTCAGCTCTTCTTGTATTGCTAGGGTCCATCCTTCATCTAGTAAGGCTTCACCTATGCTTTTTAGTTCGATTTCGGACAAGAGCGCACAGTTAGCATAATCATTGAAAGTTGATCTAGTTCTTACTCTTTCATTAATGCTGCCAATGATTTGAGTTGGTGGGTGGTCTTGTTTGAATCTCCATTATTTGGGGAGTGAGATGCCACTGGATGTCATGATTTGAATAGGTGAGGCGTCCCCAGACAGAGTTGTGTTGTCAACATCCGGTTGGGTATCAGACGATATGCTTGAATTTGTAGCTTTATCAGACCTTGACGGTTGAGCTTGTGTTGAGGATGGTTCTTCATTCAACTCCAAACTTTCAAACTCATCTTCCAGTGATTTTTGACTTCCACTTGACTATTTGTCATCAAATTTCACATTTATGGATTCTTCAACGGCCATGGTTCTCGAGTTGTAGACTCGGAAAGCTTTAGAGTTTGAGGAGTATCCCAAGAATATTCCTTTATCTGATTTTGCGTCGAACTTTCCAAGATCATCTTTTGTGTTGTGTAGGAAGCATGGACATCCAAACGGATGGTAGTAAGTGATGTTTGGCTTCCTTCCTTTCCACAGCTCATATGCAGTTTTCTTCAGGATAGGACGCATGAATATTCGGTTTTGAATATAACATGCGGTATGAATAGCTTCAGCCCAGAAGTATTTTGGTAGTGATATCTCACTAAGCATGGTTCTGGCCATTTCCTAAAGCGACATGTTCTTTAGTTCAGCTACCCCGTTCGATTGAGGAGTTCTTGGAGCAGAGACTTGATGAAATATTCCATTTTCTTCACAATAGCCTTTGAATTCCTCATTTATGAATTCACCTCCTCGATCACTACGTATGTTAGTGATGCAGTAGCCTTTTTCATTCTCGATTCTTTTTGCAATAATGGAAAATGACCTGAATGCTTCATCTTTGGTTGCAAGAAATTGTACCCATGTAAATCTGGTGTAGTCATCAATTATGACAAGACATAATCTTTTTCCAGAACAGCTAGCCGTTCTAGTAGGTCCAAACAAGTCCATGTGTAACATTTCCAGAGGTCTGTTAGTACTCACGACGCTCTTCGAAGGGAAAGAGCTTTTTAATTGTTTTCCTTGAAGACATGCTGAGCATGTGTCATCAAATTTGAAAGACAGATTTGGCAGACCACTTACTATATCATGCTTGATCATTTTAGCAATGGTCTTTAAGGATGCATGCCCTAGCTTCCTGTGCCATATCCATTTGTCATCCTCTGTTGACACTAGACATGTTACATTTTGACTTGCAAGGTTTTCCAAGTTTGTCTTATATCCCCTTGTCTCTGAGCTTCAAAGATAACCTTGTCATCGTCATCAGTGACCTTACACTTCACTTTATTGAAGGAAACAGTGAGTCCAATATCACATAATTGACTTATGTTAAGTAGATTTTGTTTTAATCCTTCAACCAAAAGAACCTTCTGTATTACAGGAAGAGGAGCCTTACCTACGTCAACTTCGCCGACGATCAGCCCCGTCATGTGTCGTGAGCATCCACTATCCAGGTACCATAGCTCTTTTCGGCTTTGAGCTGTTAAGAACATCTGCAAGTGGCACAATCATGGATTTAGGTACCTAAACTTTCTTGGGTTCTTGTTTCTTAGTTTCAAGTTTGGGTGGATCCTTCCTCCCATATACTATTTTATGAGGAGTTTGTTTCTCCTTACCTTTTGACAATAAATGCCTTAGGTGGTCTTATTTGTGATTTTGATAAAGCAGGTTTTATTTCTGGTTTATACATGTATGGGACAGCAAACGAAGTGTGTTTTATTGCAGTGATGTCCCATTCTTCTTCTTCAAAGCCTAGACCTCTACTATCATACATTGACCTATTGTTGCCACTCATTTTTATCAAATTATCATGTCCTAGAGTAAATGTAGATAGATCTTTGATTAAACTATCTACCCTTTGTTTCAGAAACTTGATTTCTTTGTTTGAGTCTTGTTCCAACAGGGCCAGATTTTTCTTTATTAGCATGAATGATACTTCCTTGGAAGCTTTCAATTCTTTTTCTAACTTATCATGCTTCTTCTTTAGTATACTATACTTAATGGCTAATAAATGAGAGTATTCTAATAATTCATTATAATCATCATTTGAAACTTCAGATATTACCTTATCCTTGTCGTCTTCCTCATAATCGGACAGATTCACTGTGATCATTAATGCTTCCGATTCTCTATCTGCTTCAATGTCTAATGAGTCAATGGATGCCATGAACGCACAATGTGAGGCTTCACCATCATCTCCTTCTTGCTCAAACTATTCTTCTGCCTCCTCATTTTCACTTGAGAAGGCCTTCTTTTTATGAAATTTCTTCTGAGCAGGTTTCTTTCCTAGACGAGGACAGTCTGCTTTGATGTGCCCAGGCTTTTTACAATCATAGCAGGCGATTACGCTTTTGATGGAGCTCTTTTATCCATCTCTTCTTTGTGATAGGGAGGGTTTTCCTCTAAACTGTTTTCGGTTGCCAAGCATTCTCTTGAACCTCTGGTTGAATAGAGCCTGCTAATCATCGGAGTTATTAGACAATTCAGCACCTTCGTCAGACGACTCATTTTCCTTTAGCGCTTTGGAGGTACTAGACTTAAAGGCCACATCTTTACTAGTTGAGGATTTGCCACGCAGGATAGCAGCATCATTTACAAGATCCTGCTCATGAATTTTCAGCTCCCCCAACAGGTCTTCCACCTGATAGTTGTCAAAATTCTTTCCAGCTCGTTGTGCAGTGACAAATGATCTCAAGCTGGGAGGGAGACTTCTGAGAATCTTGATCACTTGCTCTTTGTTAGTGAAACCTTTTCCCAGATTCCTCGACCCATTGTGAATGGTTTGAAGTCTGGCGAACATGGAGTTGATGGACTCATTATCCTCCATCTTGAAAGCCTCGTATTGAGAGAACAGCATACTCATTTTGGTATCTTGCACAGTTGAGGTTCTTTTGTGGACCATGGCTAAGGTGTCCCAGACTTCCTTAGCGGTGCTTAAGCTATCCACCTTATCGTGTTCATTTTTGCTCAAGGCACATATAAGGAATAGCCTGGCTTTGGCATTCCTTTTATTTTCTGTGTTAGAGTAAAATATTTAAATGAATTAACCTATTTTGATAAATAACAATTTCGCTAAGTGTCACTAACTTTCTTTCAAGAATTTCATATTCAGGAACACTTATGAACGGAAGCCATGCTGCAGACATTATCAAAAATCAAATGAAATGTCCGTCCGGCTATGAGAATTGAGTCTGCCTCCAGAGTAAAGTTCGTTCGCCTGCAAAGTCTGACCGGTTCTATCCTTGTCAAACACACGGGTTGACTAAAGAGCAATGATTGAAGACTGGTACAAAAAGAATTCTCTTAGAAGAGATCATTTTCTCAAACTGAAGATGAGTTATCATGCACCTCTTGGTGGATCAGAGCATTAATGGCGAAAGAGACAGAATTAAGCGCCATATACCTTGAAGATTCAAATTCTCTGACATTCCTTAATTCAAGCTGCTTTTGTTGAATTAACGGTGATATCCTGTGATCATCGTATCTCCTCAATGGCCAAATCCAAATCATCTGGTCAGAGCATTAATTGCCATATTAGCTGTAATGCACATGCATTAATTGCAGCCTCTTAGAACCAGAATAAAAGCATTGCCAGACGATCTCACTCTTTATCTGTTGAAGAAACATTCTTCACTTGGCATACTACAACAAGCAGCAGATGCAGAAGTATCCGTTACTCACAATCAAGCAAGTATTCAACGGAACTATTCTTTTTAAGATCTTCATCAGCACATCCAGTTATCATCCTACTGAAGATATAAATAGTGGCCTCTGCATCATTTTCAACTTGGCGACTTACACACTATCAAAGCATTCAAATCCTTCAAGTCAGTTTACAATTTGAACAAGCTTTAGGGAAGAACACTCAGTAACTCTAGCTTTCCTATTTTCTGAGTTTAGTCGCCAACTAGTGTGAAACCTCTATAGAGTGAAAACTCTTATTCTTCTCACACAAGCCCTTCAGAGAATCAATTTGTATACCATCTCTGAATCTAGAACCTCATAGTTTCTACCCACTCTTTGTGAAGAGATCTCTGTAGAAAACAAACCCTCTTGAAAAAGAACTGGGAGAAGTCCTGTCGAATACTTGAGAGATAAAGGAGAAGTCCTGAGAAAACTTGTAAAGGAGTAGTCCTCAGAATACTGGGAGAAGTCCCTGAGAACACTTGTACTATTCTGTTGAAATAGTGGAAAATCTTGGTATAGCCAAGGACTGGACGTAGCCCTATCGGTTTTGGGGGTGAACCAGGATAAATATCTTGTGTGCTTTACTTTATAAGTTCTAAGTCTATTTCCGCTGCACTTATCTTTAAACGTTTTCAAACTTATAACGAGTATTTTGCGAAAAACTTTACAAAAGTCGCACACACAATTCAAACCCCCCTTTCTTGTGTGATTTTATTACTATCATTATATTCTTTGATCATCGGTCCATTTATCTGCTGGGATGGCTTTGTTTTCACTGTCCTTGGGAATATAGTTTCCTTTTGCTATAACATCCCAGAGTCTCCAGTCAGTTGATTCAATGAATAGTTGAAGCCATCAAAGAATGGTGGCATGTTGGTTGTTGTTCCAGTGGGATATGCGATGTTGTCCATGGATCTTTACACTCTACACCTGTTAAAATGTTAGTATATCTCAGAGCGGTTAAGCTCTGATACCAATTGATAGTGAGAAAAACACACAAGAAAGGGGGTTTTGAATTGTGTGTGTGATTTTTCAAATTCTTTTTAGTAAAAGGCAGTTATTAGTTTTAAAGATTTTTGCGAGTAAGTGCAGCGGAAGATAACATAAAGCTGAAAAGTAAAATACACAAGGTATTTATCCTGGTTCACCCCTTAATCGACAGGGCTACGTCCAGTCCTTGCCTTCACTAAGATTTTCACTATTTTCACAAAATAGTACAAGTATTTTCCAGGACTTCTCCCAGTATTCTGAGGACTACTCCTTTACAAGTATTCTATCAAGACTTCTCCTTTACAAGTATTAGCCAGGACTTCTCCCAGTTCTTTTGCGAGAAGGTTTTCGGTTTCTACAAAGTCTCTTCGGTAAGAGTGGGTAGAAATATGAAGAAAAGATTACGGAGATGATAGATAGTTTAGTTCTATGGTAGGGTTGTGTGAAAGGAAATGAGAGTAACACTCTATGAAATCTTCACACTGGCAGACAAATTTACTCAAGTAAAGGATAGCTTTGAATTGCTGACTTATGGCTTAAGAATAGATCGTAGTATGTGAACTTAGAAGGATTGAATGCTTTGATCGTGTGTAAGTCGCCAATTGAATCTGGATGCCACGTCCTCTATTTATATCTTCAGTAGGATAAGCAATTGGAGCTTTGATGAAGATTTGAAAATAATTCCGTTTGAATTTCTTCTTCCTTGTGAGTAACGTATACTTCTGCATCTCTGGTTCAGCATTAAATGCATTCTGCCATGCATTAACTGCAGCATTAATGGCAAAGGTTGACGTCGTCTGGCGTTTCAATGCTTTCTGCCTTGAGGTTGAACTTTGGCATTAAATGCTTGTGCAATCCAGCTAAGAGAGCAATTAATGTTCTGAACAGAATATTTGAATTTGATCGTTGAGGAGATACTATGTTCAGAAAATCCATTGTTGACTCTGTGAAAGATGCTTGATTTAAGGAGCAATAGAGAGGTTTGCAGAAACGAGGAATAAAGTATTAATTACATCCCTTTCTTAATTCTGCGATCAACAGTGCTTCATTAACGCTCTGATGAGGTAGATGGCCTTGATTGCTGAGAGAGTTATTACAAACGAACTCTTCTGAATCTTTGCCAAACGAACTCTTCAATACTTTTACGAAACTAACTCTTCAACATGACTTGGCAGACGAACTCTCAACAGAGTTCTCAGACGTACTCCTTAGGCGGACGTACTCGAACACATTGTTGAGTTGCGGGACATTCTCCTTAAGTCAAATGTACTCAATTGGCGGACTGACTTTTTCGTGGGAGGCCAGACGTACTCCTCTTCTATATATTGCTTGAAGTTCCGCTTTTGATAATGTTTTGTATGGATCTATGCAGTTCTTCTTCAAGTAGATAGATGATCTGAGTATGAAAATATTCAAGGAGTTAGGAATTCTGTCTCTATCAACATTAAACCTTAAGTGAAATTGTTATTTATCAAAATATAATAATTCATTAATTCTTTTGAATCTAACAAGAAGAAGATAGAAAAAGATTAAATATATTTACATAGGAGCAGTGCAAGTGTAACGCCCCAATTTTTGGTCAAGGGTGTTAGATTTAAATAATTAAATGAATTATTATGTTTTGATAATTAACAATTTCTTTAAGGTTTAATATCGTCAGAGATAAAATTCCTAACGTAGTGAAAATTCTCATGTACAGGAATGATTATCTACTAAAGGGACTGAATGAATCTCAAAGCATCATCAAGAGAATTAGTCCGCCAGAAGAGACCGTCCGGTCACCCTAAAGAAAATAATGTCAAAGATATACAAAGGAAGGCATTCATGTATAAGACAGTCTGGTGACTCACCAAGGAAGAAGCAGCAATTGCAAACAGCAAACACCCTCTTAAGGACACTCTATCAAACTTCGTTCGCTCAAGTCAAAGTCCACTTCAATAAGCTGAAACAGTCCGCTATCTAAACCTACAGTGATCAAAAGAAAGACTGCTTCATCCAAAGCTGAAAGAGTATGACAACTCATGAAGAAACAACTTCGGCCTCGAAGCTTCTCTAGCATCATATAAAGAAGTTGTGGATCAACTCTCTCAGATGGAGAACTTCAGTGGAAGCAAAAAGAAAGAGAAGATTCAGTCTTCTATAAGCCAAGAAGATTCTAATCCTTATGAAGAACTGAATGAAGAAAGATCGTCTGCCGATGCAAGTCACTCACGGAACTGCCAATACTATATGGAGACTGTGTCTGCCAAACTCTAAAGAAGAATCCGTCCGCTGAAGCATCAGAATGCATCTAAGGTACAAACATTAAGATATGTGTTTTTACGAGGATATTAGCTCAACAGAAGCATTAAAGAAATTATTCTCCTCATCTTGAATAATTGCTTCTTGGATCAAAAGATGTTTACGTCGTCTGCATATTTATTAAAGCACTGGCAATGGCAGAAAGTAGGAAGGGACACAATTAATACAATATTCCTTGGTCCCACTACTTTTCTACTTTTCCTCAAATCAAGCTTACATCGCGGAATCAACGGCAAGAATCTCTGAGCATCGTACACATTCAACGGTCGAAATTCAAACATCTGAACAAAGCACGTGATGAGCATTAGCTGGCATGCACTGAGGTATAATGGTCAAAACAAATACCACAGCTGGAACTCCACGCATTAAATATAGAAGACATAGCTCAAGGCTACTCGCTCAAATGGAGCCAGACAATGTCAACGCAGGCGAATCAATGCTTCTCAGATCGTGTCTAAGACCTGCTGAAAAATGCAGAACTAGCCGTTATTTACAGCCAAGAGAGGAAGAAGCACTTCGGACAGGTTTTCACTCCTTTAGAAGAAGAAGAACAAAGAACTTCAACTGAAGATATAAATAGAGAACCCTGCCTCCGGAACAATTGGGCAACTTAGACTTAAACTTTCATATGCCAACTAAGTTTGTCCCAAGAGCCAAGGAACCTTGGTTCCAACTCAGGATGCTTCACGCCTACCTCTACCTCTACCTGAGTTTATGTGCTTCTGTGTGAGAAAATTCATAGGGTATTACTCTCATCTTATCTAACTCACACACCCCAAAAACAGAGAACCCAAACTCCTATCCTCTCTGTATAAACTAAGCTTCATTTCTTCTACCCACTCTTATTAAGAAGAGAACTATAGTAGAAAAGCCAAACCTTGCAAAAAGGTGTCAGGAGAAGTCCTGTATAATACTTGTAAGGAGAAGTCCTAATAATACTTGTAAGGAGAAGTCCTTCGAATACTTGATAGGAGAAGTCCTTCGAATACTTGTTAGGAGAAGTCCCCGATAATACTTGTACTATTTTTTTAAATAGTGGAAAATCTTTGTGAAGCCAAGGACTGGACGTAGCCCTGTCGATTATGGGGGTGAACCAGGATAAAAATTATGTGTGCTTTATTTTTATCGTTATGTCATATTTCCGCTGCATGCATATTCATGAGTTGTATGAATAAGTCTTGTTTGTTAGTATAGATAGCAACCTGAGAGGGGGGTGAATCAGAGTTGCCCCGATTTTTGCGTAATAGTACCAAATGACTTTCAGTGCAATTTGAGTTGTAACATAAGAACGTTATTGCAGCGGAATATTGTAATTGCTTTAAAGTAAAAGATGAAGCATAAGAAGAACACACAGGGAATTTATCCTGGTTCACCTTCAATCCCAGAAGGCTACGTCCAGTCCTCTGATCACACAGAGATTTTCCACTATACCAGAAAGCAAACCACTTTCTGAAAATCACCGCTCACTGAATCACACAGTGAACTAATTACAACCCTCAGAACAGATCACACTGTCTGAGTCAAACCCTTTACTTAATACCACAGTAAAGTCAGAACCCCTCAGAAAGATAACCACTTTCCGAAGAACCACTCCACTGAATCCCACAGTGAAGATTTACAATGATCGAGATTTCTTACAAGTCCTTACACCAAGATGAAGGTGCAAGAAACACACAAGAAAGGGGGGGTTTGAATTGTGTGGGTCGTTTTTAAAATTCTTTTGATTGTTTTAAATAATCAATTACATAATCACTTAACAACTCTAAATCACACAGCATAGACATATACATGCAGCGTAAATATAATGTGACTGTAAACATGAAGCACACACAAATTTTATCCTGGTTCACCCCCATAATCGACAGGGCTACGTCCAGTCCTTGGCTTCACCAAGATTTTCACTATTTCAACAGAATAGTACAAGTATTATCAGGGACTTCTCCCAACAAGTATTCTAAGGACTTCTCCTATCAAGTATTGGAAGGACTTCTCCTTACAAGTGATAATGAAATTGCAAGTGTACAATTTACTATCGCGTAATAAAAATGTTCGAACCCAAAGGATAGGTGTTCTTGTTAATATTAAGTTTAGTACTTAAACAGAAAAATCAAAAAGATGTAATTGTTGAAAGTTTGCATAAGGTAGCACATGGAACAGCAATAAAAGATAATAAGATGATAGAAAATAAGCTTCTTGGGTTGGTTTACATAGTCTATATAATATGCTAGCAAGTTCTTTCTTAATTTCTGAATTATAAATCTAATTTCATGATGCTAAAGCCTAATTATCTACAAGTTAATTCCTTACACATTGTAGAACTTTCTTTCTAATTACTAAATTCAATTCCTTGCAACTTAGTTAACTAGAGAAGAAGATGAAGAAGAAATTCAGGCCAACATAAAGTTACGTCCTTCCTAATTCCTTAGTGAAGTATACTTATAACCTTTTTTAGATCCTAGGTCCCTTACTACTTACCAATTTCCATTCGAATAAGTAATAAGCAAGAAATCTTTTGCGCATAAGAAGAATGAAGAGCAAGGAAATAAAACATGAAATAGAAATAAAATTCAGAAAGGTAAAAACAAACTAAAACATAAATATAAACTACTACAACCCAAGAAACTTAAAGAAGAACTAGCCAAGCATGGCTAAAAGAATCATTGAATTACCCTGGATAGGAGCTCAAGTTTGGCTTCCCACAATTCCTAGGAACAATGATCTTTGAGGGAGAAAGAGAGAATACTTGTTGTATTCTATGAAGGTGTGTCCTACAAGTGAAGAAAAGGGTCCTATTTATAGTAAAATTCCAGCCTCCAGCGCTTGAGCGCTGGCATTCCCAACGCATGGGCGCTATGATGCATTAAAAATCCACTTTCTGTCCGAGGCCCAGCGCTTGAGCGCTGGCTTTCCAACGCTTGGGCGCTGGGTCAACATCTGACTCATCATCCAGTCAGAACCCCAACGCTGGAGCGCTGGGATCCCAACGCTTGAGCGCTGGGACGCTGCTTCTTCATCTTCAAGCTTTTCCTTCCTTCTTCATTCATGGTAGTGGGTTTTGATGGCCATAAAATGCCACTACTCAGCCTTGTTTAATTCTGAAACCCTTCCTCCACTAACATCAATTCCTTTAAACATTTTTTCCATGTGCTAAATTGGAGAGTGATTCTTCATATTCTTCTTTTTCACTTTGGTCCTCTCTTGGTTAGCACTTCAATTCAAGCCCTCATATTCTCCCAATCTTCACTTTAAGTCCTCCACTCTTGAACTTTTACAATTTGGTCCCTGACTTCCTGAAACTTTACACATTGGTCCCTGGACAAAAATGATAACTAAACCAGCTTTTTCTAAAAATACAAAATAACTAGAAAAATTCCTAAAAATATAAAATAAAGCTAGAAAATCTAATAAAACCTAATCTACATGCAAAATGAAAAATAAATAGAAAATCTATATAAAAAGACTAAAAAACCTATATGTGACTCAAAAATAATAAAATAAAAAGACTAAAAGTAGCCTAAAAACATCATATAAAATCCACTCATCACACCACTATACCCAACGGCAGCTTGTCCTCAAGCGACAAAACTTAAAGAAAAACTCGTCCCTGGGTTTTGAGAAAGTTTTATCTGATTATAACTTGAAGCACAAAAACCTTTCAAAGAAAGCTTAGCAGATTAAGGAAGACATGCATGTTTTATAGACAAAGAATCAAGAAAGTTAGGCTTGGCTTTTAACATGTTGAGTTCATCAATTAAGCTCACAAAATAATATCCTCCATGAAAACAAGAAAGCTCAATAATCCTGCCTATAATTCAAATCAAAACTGAAGTAAAGCAACCAAGTGATTTTGAAGAGATTTTAAAGGTTGTAACTTGGCGAAAGGGTTGTACAATTTTAAGGTATGGATTTCAAGAAATTGGCAACTCTAATGGCTGACCCAGAAACTTGTTGTTAAGTGATTTTTCTTGACTAAGAGCTTTAACTATTTCAACACAAGGGTCCTCTCAATTTTTCTCTTTTTTTTTTTTTTTTGAACAAAGTAGTGGAATGTATGGGATGAATGACTTGAATTTTACTCCCTTCATACTCTTTCTCACCCCACTACTTCATTATTTTTCTAAGGCACATACCTTATTATTTCAATTTTTTTCCTTTGTTTTTTTTTTTCAGAGAGAAACCCACAAACAAAGCTCTAACAATTTCAGCACATGCATCACTATAACAACTGAAAAATTATCACACAAAGTAGGCTCCAAAGAACGACTCTTTTAAGGCTCAAAAGGGGCTACTAGTGGATATAACATTTCAAGCAAAAATATGAGTTTTCAAAAATGCCTATAATCTCTTCTCAACTCACAAAGTATACAAAACTCCAATCAACATGTAACACAAGGCAGAAAAATTTCACAATCCTGCATTCAGAGTCCTCAGCTCTCAGAAAAAGATAGGGTAAGTGGTACCCTTTTTAGAACTCAGAAAAAGACTTAGCCAACAACCAAAACAATCAAGATATCAAAAATCCTTTCTACAGCATGCAATCCTAACTTCTTCAAAACATAGAACTTTTCACAAAGCAGTTTAATCAGATAAAGCATTCACAAAGCTATAGTAACATTCAGAATGGATAATATACTCAACTCATGCAAAAATAAAACAGAAAAACTAAACTAAAAATAAAAATAAAACTAAAAACTATAAAAACAAAAACAAAAACAAAAACTAACAAGCTGGTATAGTAACAAATTTTCCACACAGGTCCAAGGGAACCTCAATGTAAAAAAAAAACAATTTGAACACTTAAGTTCAAGAGGGCTCTCCCTCCTTTTGGTACCTATCCTGTAACATTGAACAAACAAAAGTCTCACAAGTAGAAACTTGCTTGACTTGTTAGTTCCAAAATCAGCACAAACAAGATCATGGGTTGAAAAATTTGTGTCCACCTTAAAAACAAGAATTCTTGAGTTCCCAAAAATTAAAACCAGTGTAGAAACAAGGGAAAACTCAAAGAATCTAAAACCTTTCAGAAAATGGTGAACACAAAATTTATTAAAAACTAAAAACAGCAAACAAAAGCAAAAACAGCAAACTGCCCGAGCTCCAGCGCTTGAGCGTTGGGGATACCAACGCTTGGGCGCTGGAATTAAAAATAAAAATTGGGCATGAGAGGTCCCAGCGCCTAAGCGCTGGGTTTCCAACGCTATGGCACTGGAAATTAGAAAAATAACTGGGTGGATTCCAGGGGCCTAGCGCATGAGCGCTAGCCCTCCAACGCCTAAGCGCTGGGATCAACTGGAATCAGAGGTTGTGAAGCAAGGGCCTAACGCTTGAGCGTTGGCCTCCAGCGCTCGAGCGCTGGCCTCGCCTGCAGCAGAAACATAAAATTTCTTTTCTTTTATTTATGTACAAGAGTTGTGCAAAAATTAAAAAGGCAGAAACATAAACTATCCTAAGTTGGGTTGTCTCCCAACCAGCTCAATGTTAAGGTCCGAGATAGACCCTTCCCCTTAATCAATTGGGGGTATCTAGCAAAGCAAAAACATCTTGTTTTTCAAAATCTCCCCCCAAGTATGGTTTCAATCTTTGTCCATTGACAGTGAATACATTCTTTGTAACTTCATTTTCTATTTCTACCGCACCATGGGGGAAGACTTTGGTGATCCTGAATGGTCCTGTCCACTTGGACCTCAACTTTCCAGGAAACAATCTCAGTCTTGAGTTATATAATAACACAAGCTGTCCTGGACTCAATTCTTTTGGCACAATTTTCTTATCATGCCACTTCTTGGTCCTCTCTTTGTAAATCCTAGCATTGTGATATGCTTGGAGTCTAAATTCATCCAGCTCATGTACCTGTACCTGTCTTTTATCCCCAGCTTCCTTGGGATCCATGTTCAAATATTTCAAAGCCCAAAAGGCTTTATGCTCAAGTTCCACAGGTAAATGACAAGTCTTACCATAAACCAACAAGTAAGGAGAGGTTCCAATAGGAGTTTTAAACGCAGTTCGATAAGCCCACAAGGTGTCATCTAATTTTTTTGACCAATCCTTCCTTGAGGTACCAACTGTTTTTTCCAAAATCCTTTTTAACTCCCTATTAGAAACCTCTACTTGTCCACTAGTTTGGGGGTGATAGAGGGTAGCAATTTTATGACTAACACCATATTTTTTCAAAAGAGTTTCAAAAGCTTTATTACAAAAATGCTTACCTCCATCACTGATTATTGCTCTTGGCACCCCAAATCTAGTAAAAATCTTTTTCTTCAAAAAGTCCAGAACCACTTTTCCATCATTTGTGGGAAGGGCTGATGCTTCAACCCATTTAGAAACATAGTCAACAGCAACCAAAATATACTGGCAACCAAAAGAAGGTGGAAAAGGTCCCATAAAATCAATGCCCCAAACATCAAAAAGCTCAACTTCCAAAATCATTTTTTGGGGCATCTCATTCCTTCTTGAGATATTACCAGTTCGTTGACAGCGATCACACCTTACCACAAATGCTCTACTATCTTTGAAAATAGTAGGCCAATAAAAACCACTTTGGAGGACTTTAGCTGCAGTCCTCTCACCTGAAAAATGGCCTCCATAATCGGAGCCATGGCAATGCCATAAAATAGCCTCAAATTCTTTTTCTGGAATACACCTTCTAATAATTCCGTCAGAACATTCTCTAAACAAATAAGGTTCATCCCAGAAAAAGAATTTAGCATCATGCAAAAATTTCTTCTTTTGTTGCCAAGTCAAATCAGAAGGCAACACAGCAGCAGCTTTAAAATTAGCTAAATGTACATACCATGGAGCTATCTCTTGGACAGCTAAAAGCCTCTCATCTGGGAACTCCTCTTGAATAGGAATTGGATCGGAGTTCCCTTCTTCAAGTCTTGACAAATGGTCTGCTACACCATTGTCCTTCCCTTTCCTGTCCACAATCTCGAGATCAAACTCTTGCAAGAGTAAGATCCACCTGATCAGCCTGGGTTTAGCTTCCTGCTTAGCAAACAAGTACTTCAATGCAGCATGGTCAGTATGCACAATAACTTTAGTACCCAAAACATAAGGTCTGAATTTGTCTAAAGCATAGACAACGCTCAACAACTCATTTTCAGTTGTAGCATAATTTTTTTGAGCTTCATTCAGAACCTTACTAGCATAATAAATCACATGCAAAACCTTTCCATTTTTCTGACAAAGAACAGCCCCTATTGCATTATCACTAGCATCACACATAACTTCAAAAGGCAAATCCCATAGGGGAGCAACAATGATAGGGGCTGAAACAAGTTTTTCCTTTTGTGAAGAAGGTCTTGCTCCTGACCCTGGCTGTGGTTTTGATGACGACAAACTCATCAACAAAAAGAAGAAAAGAAGACTTCAAAGAATCAAGCACTCAAGTCCATCAATAGTCTAGAAGTCTTAGAATTAGGTGAGTTATGCTTCTAAAGGTTTATTAAAGCATAAAGGCTCTCAAAATACCTAATATAATCAAGCTAAGTGTTTTCATAACTTAAAAGAAGTAGAAAACCTAAAGCAAGTCTCAAAGAATAAGTTTCTGGAAAATGGGCTTCTGTGTAATCGATTACACCATTATGGTAATCGATTACACCAAGGCAAGTAATCGATTACTCCAGTCTTGTAATCGATTACATGTTTGAAATTCAAATTCAAACTGAAACGGTCACTTGTGTAATCGATTACACTAAGTGTGGTAATCGATTACCAGAACGAAAAGTTGCATCTTTTCATGAACCATTGTGTCCCAAACCTTTTGAAAAGGGTTGTGATGGTTCAAGGACGTTTCCCTTGCCTATATAAAGACCATTTGAGTCCAGAAAACACAACACACAAGAACAACAACATAGAACACACACACACACGAAATTTACACATTTCACATGAGAAAAACACATTAGGCCAAAGCTTTTTTAAAATAGGTTCATCTTTTAGAACTTAAATCTTTTGGAGCCTAAATTCTGAGTTCATGATCTTCATGTTTACAAGAACACATTAGTTGTTCATATCTTGAAGAACTCAGAATTGTATTATGCTTAAAAGCCTTAAAGCATAATTTCTCATGTTCAATCCAATTGTGTGTTAAAGGATTGAAACAGCCAAGTGTAATATCTTCTTCATCTCTTTCTGTAAGATTGAGTTTTTCACCGTGGTATTCGGTGAAGGGTTGTTGTCACTGAAAGTGGTTTGCTTTCAGGGTTTTGATTGAAGACAAGTTTGTCTTCAAGGTCTGAGGGTGGTTTGCCTTCAGGAATTGAAAGCGGTTTGCTTTCAAGGGCTGTTGAAAGCGGTTTGCTTTCACAGGGTATTGGTAGAAGTTCTTGGGGTCCTTGGGTTAGGAACTTGTAAGAAATTCTTATCAATAGTGGAAAAATCCTCAAGGGGTTTTCTTGAGGGACTGGACGTAGTCTTCGGTGGATTGAAGGCGAACCAGGATAAAATCTTGTGTGTGATTCTGTTTATCCTTCACATTTACTTTCAAGCATTGTTCATATCCGCTGCAATCACAAGATCAACTCGTGATCATCATAAACTTGAAAGTAACAATTTCAATAAGGCGAAAATTGGGGCAACACTGATTCACCCCCCCCCCCTCTCAGGTTGCTATCTGTTCTAACAATTGGTATCAGAGCGGAAGTTTAGGTAAGTTATTCCTAAGATCCAGGAAAAGATGGCATCCTCTTCCAATCATGGAACAAGTGAAGGATACAACATAAACAGGCCACCATTCTTCAATGGAGAACACTATGACTTCTGGAAAATCAAGATGAAGATATTCATAAAGTCATTAGACTCAGGAATATGGAAAGTCATTGAAGAAGGACCCTTTGTGCCTGTAACAATTGAAGAAGGAACTTCACAACCAAAACCAGAAAGTACTTGGAGTGAAGAAGAAAAGAAGAAAGTTCAACATGATCTCAAAGGAATGAACATTCTTACATCTGCTCTTGGCATGGATGAATTTTTCAGAGTATCAACATGCACTTCATCAAAAGAAATCTGGGATACTTTGATGGTGACTCATGAAGGAACAGATGAAGTTAAGAGATCAAAGATCAATACTCTTTCTCAAGAATATGAAATGTTCAGAATGCTTCCAGGAGAAAAGGTATTAGACATGCAAAAACGATTCACTCATTTAATTAATCATTTGATTGCTCTTGGTAGACAATTTTCAAACAGTGACTTGAACATGAAAGTTCTAAGATCACTTACAAGAGTATGGCAACCAAAAGTAACAGCCATCTCAGAAAAGAAGAGTTTATCAAATATGACTCTTGCAACTCTCTTTGGAAAACTCCAAGAACATGAGTTAGAATTGAATCGTTTGGAAGAGCATGAACAACATGAGAAGAAGTATCGATCAATTTCCCTAAAAGCAAAAGAAAGCATCAAAGAAGAATATGATGCAGATTCTGAAGAAGAAGACAATGGAAATCTGAATCTTCTAGTAAAGAACTTTGGAAAGTTTCTTAAAAAGAAAAATGTTAGATTTAACAACAATAAAGCATTCCAAAGAAACAATGAGTCTTCTTCATCTCAAAGACTACATGTTTCGAGTGTGGCAAACCGGGACATTTCAAATCAGATTGTCCAAATCTTCAAAAGAAGAAACATGGTCTAAGAGAGAAATTCGAGAAAAGAGATCAACCTACTCGAAGAGCATATTTGGCTTGGGATGATAATGAAGTAAGTTCATCATCAGATTCTGATAAAGAAGAAGCACAAGTTGCTTTGATGGCCTCACATGATTCTGATGTTGAAGATTCCCAGGTTAGTGAAAATTCTATATCTTTTCATGATTTAAAGTTCACCATGGAAAATATGTTTAAAATATGTCAAGAATTTTCTAAAGTTAGCACTCGGCAAAATGAGATAATTTCCTCTCTAGAAAGTAAATGTAGAAATTTACAAGAAGAACTAGATTTAGTAAAATCTAAGATAGACATTACTCACAAATGCACTAAGTGTAGTTCTCTAGAAGAAAAGATAGAAAATCTTCAACAAAGAGTAAATAACTTCAATAAAGGAAAACAGAAGTTAGATGATATCCTAAGTGTTCAAAGACATTCAAACAATAAGTCAGGTTTAGGATATACTTCTCACCCAAAGACAAAAGAGGTTAGGAAAACTGTTTTTGTAAAACCAAACCATGTTTTAGGATCTTCTAGTAACAATAAGATTAATCCTGTTAAGAGTACAAACAATAGGAAGATTAATCAAAATAGACCTCCTAAGAAGATTCATTCCTCTCCTAGACAAACCTCTAGTTACAATCATTACTCTTGTACTTATTGTAACAAAATAGGACATACCCCTAGTAGATGCTACTACAAACATATAGGAGTACCAAATAGGGAGTATATTTGGGTTAGAAAGGATGTTAACTTAGAAGGACCCAAAACTTGTTGGGTTCCTAATACCCATGTCTGAACTATGTCATGTAGGTGTGTATGAAAGCAGCAAAGGATCTATGGTATCTTGATAGTGGCTGCTCATCACACATGACAGGAGACAAAAACAAGTTTTCTTTTCTTATACCTAGGGAAAAAGGTTTCGTCACATATGGTAACAATCAAAAGGGAAAAATACTCGGTATTGGAAGAATAGGCACACCCCCTCAAACAGTCATCGATAAAGTTCTTTACGTTGATGGTTTGATGCATAATCTTCTGAGTATTAGTCAACTATGTGATAAAGGTTTGAAAGTAGGTTTTATAAATGATATATGTGTTGTGAAAGATGTGAAAACTAAAGAAATTAAGTTTTCTGGATATAAAGTAAACAAAGTCTTCATGATCTCATTGGATGAAATTTCACAAAATGTGAGATGTCTATTAGCCAAGAACAATAGTGATTCATGGCTATGGCATAGAAGACTTGCACATATTCACATAGATCATTTAAACAAACTAGTCAAGCATGATCTAGTTGTTGGGCTTCCAAAGATAAAATTCGAGAAAGACAAGCTTTGTGATGCATGTCAAAAAGGGAAGCAAACCAGAACATCCTTCAAACCAAAGAACATAGTTTCGACCTCAAGACCCCTTCAATTGTTACATATGGATTTGTTCGGACCTTCTAGAACTAAAAGCCTCGGAGGTAATTTCTATGCACTTGTTATTGTTGATGATTTCTCTAGATTTACTTGGACTTTATTTCTACCTCATAAGAATGAAGCCTTCAATGCATTCAAAAGATATGCAAGGCTAGTTCAAAATGAGAAGTCTTTAAAGATCTCTTCTATTAGAAGTGATCATGGTGGAGAATTTCAGAATCAACAATTCCAAGAATTATGTGATGAAAATGGAATATCACATAACTTCTCTACTCCGAGAACACCACAACAAAATGGTGTAGTAGAAAGGAAGAATAGGTTACTTGAAGAATTAGCAAGAACCATGTTAAGTGAATCTAGTCTCCCTAAATATTTCTGGGCTGATGCTGTTAGTACTGCTTGCTATGTTTCCAATAGAGTTCTTATTAGACCTATCCTTAAGAAAACACCCTATGAACTCTACAAAGGAAGGAAACCAAATATCTCTCATCTACATGCTTTTGGATCAAAATGCTTTGTCTTGAATAATGGAAAGGAAAACCTTGGTAAGTTTGATGAAAAATATGATGAAGGTATATTCCTTGGTTATTCTCTAACAAGTAAAGCATATAGAGTCTTTAACAAGAAAACTCTATCTGTGGAAGAATCCATACATGTTACTTTTGATGAATCTAAATCTTCAATAGAAGATAAAGTCAATCTTCCAGATAATGAAGAAGATGACATCATTATAAATGAAGATTCTCAAAAAGATGGAGATCAGAATCCAATACAAGAAGAGCACATTGAAAGTAATACTTATCAACTTCCAAAAAAATGGAGAACCCATAGGGATCATCCAGTTGATAATATTATTGGTGATATTTCTAGAGGCGTTTCTACAAGGCTACGCTTGAATGATTCAGTTTTGAATATGGCCTTTGTCTCTCAGATAGAACCATCAAAAGTAAATGATGCTCTAGAGGATGAGTATTGGATTGTAGCAATGCAGGAAGAACTAAACCAATTTGAAAGGAATCAAGTTTGGGAACTTGTCCCTAAGCCTAGTGATAAACACATTATTGGAACAAAGTGGGTGATTAGGAATAAGTTAGATGAAAATGGTATTATAGTTAGGAATAAAGCAAGATTAGTTGCTCAAGGCTATAATCAAGAAGAAGGTATAGATTTTGATGAAACATATGCACCCGTAGCAAGATTAGAAGCCATAAGATTGTTATTAGCGTATGCTTGCTCTTTAAACTTCCCATTATATCAAATGGACGTCAAAAGTGCCTTCCTAAACGGATATATTCAAGAAGAAGTGTATGTGAAGCAACCTCCAGGATTTGAAGATCCAAAGTTTCCTTCACATGTCTTCAGACTAAAGAAAGCACTCTATGGTCTTAAGCAAGCCCCTCGTGCATGGTATGATAGGTTAAGTACTTTCCTTTGTGATAAAGGATTTCAAAAAGGTAAGGCTGATACAACCTTGTTCATCAAAAGAACCAAAGGTAATACCTTACTTGTTCAAATTTATGTTGATGATATTATCTTTGGTGCAACTAACGAATCTCTTTGCAAAGATTTCTCTAACATGATGCAAGAAGAATTTGAGATGTCCATGATGGGACAATTAAATTTCTTTCTTGGTTTGCAAATCAAGCAATCAAGTGATGGAATATTCATCAATCAATCAAAGTTTTGCAAGGAACTATTAAAGAAATATGATTTGGATGATTGCAAAGCCATAGCCACACCTATGGGGTCTAATACATATTTAGATCAAGATGAATCCGGTAATCAAGTAGATATTACCAAATATAGAGGTATGATCGGATCTCTTTTATACTTATCTGCAAGTAGACCTGATATTATGTTTAGTGTGTGTCTATGTGCTAGATATCAAGCATCTCCTAGGGAATCACATTTAAGTTCTGTTAAACGAATTTTCAAATATTTGAAAGGAACTACAAATGTTGGATTGTGGTATCCCAAGGGAAGTGTTTGTGATTTGATTGGATATTCTGATTCTGATTATGCTGGTTGTAAAACTGAAAGAAAGAGTACAAGTGGTACTTGTCACCTATTAGGAAATGCTCTTGTTTCATGGTCTTGTAAGAAACAAGCATGTGTTGCTCTAAGTACTGCAGAAGCAGAATATATTGCTGCAGGAAGTTGTTGTGCACAAACTCTATGGCTCAAACAACAACTCAAAGATTATGGCTTAGAGCTGGGCTGCATTCCAATTAAATGTGACAACACAAGTGCCATTAATCTCACTAAAAACCCTATCATGCATTCTCGAACTAAGCATATTGATATACGACATCATTTTCTTCGAGATCATGTTATGAGGAAAGATATTGAGATGTCATTTGTGGATACACATAATCAGTTAGCAGACATATTTACTAAGCCTCTTCCTAAAGATTCATTTTTTAAGATAAGAAGAGAATTAGGCATATTAGATGAGCATGATATTTAAGGTAACATGTTATTTGCATAAACTTTATATGTTCATTTACATTATGTGCTTAAGTGTTTATATATGAAAATATGTTACATAGGATTCTAGAGTCTAGAACTTGTAAAAATGTCCTAGTAATCGATTACCTTAGGATTTGTAATCGATTATCCATGTTCAAAGTCCTCGTGCTCGTTGGAAATACTTGAGTAATCGATTATACAAACTGCCATAATCGATTACACATTCACAATTTGAAAAATTTTCAAATTTGTAACTGATGTAATCGATTACCCCAACTGCAGTAATCGATTACACACTCGAAAAATTGCCTGAATTTCAAATTTCCCTCCATCTTTTGAAATTCAAACTTGGCTCAACTGCTCTGTAATCGATTACCAAAACTGCTGTAATCGATTACATGCTCAGGATATTTAAAACAAGCCTTTGATGTTGATCAGTCATACCTTCCAAAATCATTCTAAGTTCTGATTTTTTATCTTTCACAGCAACATGTCTTCCTTTCCATGCTTATCCTCAGCCTTTTGTCCTCACAATCCACTAAACTTCTCCCGTCTTCTTCCCACCTCTGCCGAGAGAACTCGTTTTATTTCTCACTTTCTCACCCAAACAGTTCGAACCCCCTTCTATGCTGAATTAGAATCTTTCATTGAAGCTGGTCTAACCTTTCCCGCTTTACTTGGAGATCAATATGTTGATACTTTCCTTCAATCTACCACACCTTACTATCCCGAGTTGGTCAAAATATTCTACTGCAACTTGGAAGTTGTAGGCACAAGTATTACTTCTTCTGTCAAAGGGACTACCATTCAGTACTCTCTTGTCTCTTTTGGCAAGTGCTTGGGTCTTCCTTTTTCTGGTGCCGAGTTGGGAACCAATCTACCCTGCCCCTGGCCTGAATATAACTCTGATACATTTTACCGAACTTTGTGTCGCTTTACCCCTTCTGAAGTTCGGAAGCTTCATCCTCCTCGCACCAAAACCTGTCCTTATCATGTTGATGTTCTTACTACCACCAACCACTTGCTTCATTATTTTGTTCATCACATCCTTCTTCCACAAGAAGACCTTCATGCTCATATTAGTGAATTAGAACTTCAAGTCTTATATGGCATTCTTAATGGTCATGCAATAAACTGGACATTCTTAGTAATGCACCATATGCTTACTTGCCGGACTAAAGCACAATCATTTCCGTATGCTCCAAGTATCACTCGTCTTCTCCTTCAATCTGGAGTTCCCATTGACGACTCCTATGATGTTCGCTCTTTAAATTACAAGTGCGTTAATTCTAGGATACTCTCAAGCTTAGGCTTATTTCATGACTATGGAATTGATACTCTTTCCTGGTTACTTCATTATGACGGCATTGGCATCTTGTCCGATGATGAAGACATGTCTGCTGATTCTTAATTTTATGGGCTGTAATTGTTTTATTCACCATTCCTGTTTGTAATTTTATGTATTTGCTTTCTTATATATATATATAAAGTGCTGGTTGTTTATGTTTTACATATGTACCCCCAATCCCCCATGCTTTATATTGCAATATATACTTGTATGTATGCCTGTACATTTTGGCCTTTTCTTCTTTTTGATGAAGTCAAAAGGGGGAGAAAGGTTCCGTGTCTTTAAAGATCATATGCAGGAATTCAACGAGTACATTAGAAAGGGGGAGAAAAATCAGAAATACTAAATTCCATCAAATAGGGGGAGTTAAGCATCAAGAATGCACATATGATCTTCAAAGTTTCAAGTATGTGTTTGCCATCATCAAAAAGGGGGAGATTGTGAAGAAGGTCTTGCTCCTGACCCTGGCTGTGGTTTTGATGACGACAAACTCATCAACAAAAAGAAGAAAAGAAGACTTCAAAGAATCAAGCACTCAAGTCCATCAATAGTCTAGAAGTCTTAGAATTAGGTGAGTTATGCTTCTAAAGGTTTATTAAAGCATAAAGGCTCTCAAAATACCTAATATAATCAAGCTAAGTGTTTTCATAACTTAAAAGAAGTAGAAAACCTAAAGCAAGTCTCAAAGAATAAGTTTCTGGAAAATGGGCTTCTGTGTAATCGATTACACCATTATGGTAATCGATTACACCAAGGCAAGTAATCGATTACTCCAGTCTTGTAATCGATTACATGTTTGAAATTCAAATTCAAACTGAAACGGTCACTTGTGTAATCGATTACACTAAGTGTGGTAATCGATTACCAGAACGAAAAGTTGCATCTTTTCATGAACCATTGTGTCCCAAACCTTTTGAAAAGGGTTGTGATGGTTCAAGGACGTTTCCCTTGCCTATATAAAGACCATTTGAGTCCAGAAAACACAACACACAAGAACAACAACATAGAACACACACACACACGAAATTTACACATTTCACATGAGAAAAACACATTAGGCCAAAGCTTTTTTAAAATAGGTTCATCTTTTAGAACTTAAATCTTTTGGAGCCTAAATTCTGAGTTCATGATCTTCATGTTTACAAGAACACATTAGTTTTTCATATCTTGAAGAACTCAGAATTGTATTATGCTTAAAAGCCTTAAAGCATAATTTCTCATGTTCAATCCAATTGTGTGTTAAAGGATTGAAACAGCCAAGTGTAATATCTTCTTCATCTCTTTCTGTAAGATTGAGTTTTTCACCGTGGTATTCGGTGAAGGGTTGTTGTCACTGAAAGTGGTTTGCTTTCAGGGTTTTGATTGAAGACAAGTTTGTCTTCAAGGTCTGAGGGTGGTTTGCCTTCAGGAATTGAAAGCGGTTTGCTTTCAAGGGCTGTTGAAAGCGGTTTGCTTTCACAGGGTATTGGTAGAAGTTCTTGGGGTCCTTGGGTTAGGAACTTGTAAGAAATTCTTATCAATAGTGGAAAAATCCTCAAGGGGTTTTCTTGAGGGACTGGACGTAGTCTTCGGTGGATTGAAGGCGAACAAGGATAAAATCTTGTGTGTGATTCTGTTTATCCTTCACATTTACTTTCAAGCATTGTTCATATCCGCTGCAATCACAAGATCAACTCGTGATCATCATAAACTTGAAAGTAACAATTTCAATAAGGCGAAAATTGGGGCAACACTGATTCACCCCCCCCTCTCAGGTTGCTATCTGTTCTAACACCTTTAATAATTTAAAAGCAGCCAAACACTCATCATTAAAGATAAAAGGAGCTTCTTTTTCAAGGAGATTTGTCATAGGCTTTGCAATTTTAGAAAAATCTTTTATAAATCGCCTATAAAAACCCGCATGACCAAGAAAGCTTCTTATACCTTTAATATTAGTGGGAGGAGGTAGATTTTCAATAATTTCTGTTTTAGCCTTATCTACCTCAATCCCTTTTTCAGAAATCTTGTGCCCAAGCACAATGCCATCTTTTACCATAAAATGACATTTTTCCCAATTAAGTACCAAATTCTTTTCTTGGCACCTAACTAGAATCCTTTCCAAATTGCTCAAACACTTGTCAAAGCTGGGGCCATATACAGAAAAATTATCCATGAATACTTCCATACATTCACCAATTAAATCATAAAAAATAGCAAACATACATCTTTGGAAGGTTCCTGGAGCATTACACAAGCCAAAAGGCATTCTTTTATAAGAAAACACCCCGAAAGGGCAAGTAAAAGCAGTTTTTTCTTGATCCTTAGGATCAACAACAATTTGATTATATCCTGAATATCCATCCAGGAAACAATAGTACTCATGGCCAGCCAACCTGTCAAGCATTTGATCAATAAAGGGAAGGGGGAAATGATCTTTCCGGGTGGCAGAATTTAGCCTCCGGTAATCTATACAAACCCTCCAACCAGTTACCTTCCTGGTAGGGATCAATTCATTATTTTCATTAGGAACCACTGTAATTCCCCCTTTCTTGGGAACTACCTGAACGGGGCTAACCCATTCACTATCAGAAATGGTATAGATGATCCCTGCATCAAGCAACTTAATCACTTCTTTCCTTACCACCTCTTTCATGGCAGGATTAAGTCTTCTTTGGGGTTGGACTACAGGTTTAACTTGTTCTTCTAAACAAATTTTATGCATACAAAAAGTGGGGCTTATGCCCTTGATATCCTCTATAGTCCAACCCAAAGCAGAT
Source organism: Acmispon strigosus (assembly GCA_030819835.1). NCBI lineage: Eukaryota > Viridiplantae > Streptophyta > Magnoliopsida > Fabales > Fabaceae > Acmispon > Acmispon strigosus. Next base: position 11,757,859 of record JAUAMA010000004.1, on the reverse strand, counting down.
TTATGAGCTCTAAGAATTCTTACCAATTTTTCTTCTTCAAGAGGAGAGAGGGAACTACTCACAATGACTGGCTTATTATTACCTTCCTCAAGAAATACATACTTAAGGGTGGAAGGTAAAGGCTTCAATTCCCTCTTTTCCTCTTGAACTTCTTCCTCTCTTTTCAGCTCCTCTACCCAATTTTTCGTTGATGGGAAAAAATGGGCAGCTTCCAGATATCTTGCCATTTCAATGACCTGTTCGTCATTGCTGTCTATATCTTCAAAATCCAACCCCTCAGAGATTATAGTCTCTAAAGGATCTTCTTTCCACATGGCAACAAACTGTTAGGCAAAAATATATATTTTTTTATATATTTTTTTTTATATATACAAGAAGTACTAAACAAAATAAAAATAAGAACTTGAAAGAACCTATCCCCGGCAACGGCGCCAAAAACTTGATAATGAAATTGCAAGTGTACAATTTACTATCGCGTAATAAAAATGTTCGAACCCAAAGGATAGGTGTTCTTGTTAATATTAAATTTAGTACTTAAACAGAAAAATCAAAAAGATGTAATTGTTGAAAGTTTGCATAAGGTAGCACATGGAACAGCAATAAAAGATAATAAGATGATAGAAAATAAGCTTCTTGGGTTGGTTTACATAGTCTATATAATATGCTAGCAAGTTCTTACTTAATTTCTGAATTATAAATCTAATTTCATGATGCTAAAGCCTAATTATCTACAAGTTAATTCCTTACACATTGTAGAACTTTCTTTCTAATTACTAAATTCAATTCCTTGCAACTTAGTTAACTAGAGAAGAAGATGAAGAAGAAATTCAGGCCAACATAAAGTTACGTCCTTCCTAATTCCTTAGTGAAGTATACTTATAACCTTTTTTAGATCCTAGGTCCCTTACTACTTACCAATTTCCATTCGAATAAGTAATAAGCAAGAAATCTTTTGCGCATAAGAGCAAGGAAATAAAACATGAAATAGAAATAAAATTCAGAAAGGTAAAAACAAACTAAAACATAAATATAAACTACTACAACCCAAGAAACTTAAAGAAGAACTAGCCAAGCATGGCTAAAAGAATCATTGAATTACCCTGGATAGGAGCTCAAGTTTGGCTTCCCACAATTCCTAGGAACAATGATCTTTGAGGGAGAAAGAGAGAATACTTGTTGTATTCTATGAAGGTGTGTCCTACAAGTGAAGAAAAGGGTCCTATTTATAGTAAAATTCCAGCCTCCAGCGCTTGAGCGCTGGCATTCCCAACGCATGGGCGCTAGGATGCATTAAAATCCACTTTCTGTCCGAGGCCCAGCGCGTGAGCGCTGGCTTTCCAACGCTTGGGCGCTGGGTCAACATCTGACTCATCATCCAGTCAGAACCCCAACGCTGGAGCGCTGGGATCCCAATGCTGTAGAGCTGGGACGCTGCTTCTTCATCTTCAAGCTTTTCCTTCCTTCTTCATTCATGGTAGTGGGTTTTGATGGCCATAAAATGCCACTACTCAGCCTTGTTTAATTCTGAAACCTTTCCTCCACTAACATCAATTCCTTTAAACATTTTTTCCATGTGCTAAATTGGAGAGTGATTCTTCATATTCTTCTTTTTCACTTTGGTCCTCTCTTGGTTAGCACTTCAATTCAAGCCCTCATATTCTCCCAATCTTCACTTTAAGTCCTCCACTCTTGAACTTTTACAATTTGGTCCCTGACTTCCTGAAACTTTACACATTGGTCCCTGGACAAAAATGATAACTAAACCAGCTTTTTCTAAAAATACAAAATAACTAGAAAAATTCCTAAAAATATAAAATAAAGCTAGAAAATCTAATAAAACCTAATCTACATGAAAAATGAAAAATAAATAGAAAATCTATATAAAAAGACTAAAAAACCTATATGTGACTCAAAAATAATAAAATAAAAAGACTAAAAATAGCCTAAAAACATCATATAAAATCCACTCATCAACAAGTATTATCAGGACTTCTCCTTACAAGTATTCTACAGGACTTCTCCTGACACCTTTTTCAAGGGTTGGCTTCTCTATTTGGTTCTCTTCTTAGTAAGAGTGGATAGAGGAAATGAAGCACGGTTTGTACAGAGATGATAGGCATTTAGGTTCTCTGTTTGGAGGGTGTGTGAGTTGGGAAAGATAAGAGTAAAAACTCTATGAATTTTTCTCACACAAGCTCATATACTCAGGCAGGGATAGACTTGAGGCATCCTGAGTATGAACCAAGGTTCCTTGGCTCTTGGGACAGACATAGTTGACATATGGAAGTTTATGTAAGAACAGATAGCAACCTGAGAGGGGGGGGGTGAATCAGTGTTGCCCCAATTTTCGCCTTATTGAAATTGTTACTTTCAAGTTTATGATGATCACGAAATGATCGTTGTAATTGCAGCGGATATGAACGATACTTGAAAGTAAATGTGAAGGATAAAGAGAATCACACACAAGATTTTATCCTGGTTCACCTTCAATCCACCGAAGGCTACGTCCAATCCCTCAAGAAAACCCCTTGAGGATTTTTCCACTATTGATAAAGATTTCTTACAAGTTCCTAACCCAAGGACCCCAAGAATTTCTACCAATATCCTGTGAAAGCAAACCACTTTCAACAGCCCCTGAAAGCAAACCGCTTTCAGTTCCTGAAGGCAAACCACCCTCAGACCTTGAAGACAATCTTGTCTCCAATCGAAACCCTGAAAGCAAACCACTTTCAGTGACAACAACCTTTCACCGAATACCATGGTGAAGAACTCAATCTTACAGAAAGAGATGAAGAAGATATTACAATTGGCTGTTTCAATCCTTTAACACACAATTGGATTGAACATGAGAAATTATGCTTTAAGGCTTTTAAGCATAATACAATTCTGAGTTCTTCAAGATATGAACAACTAAAGTGTTCTTATAAACATGAAGATCATGAACTCGGAATTTAGGCTCCAAAAGATTTAAGTTCTAAAAGATGAACTAATTTTGACAAAGCTTTGGCCTAAAGTGATTTTCTCATGTGTAATGTGTTGTCTCTTGTTGTGTTATGTTTTCTGGATTCAAATGGTCTTTATATAGGCAAGGGAAACATCCTTGAACCATCACAACCCTTTTCAAAAGGTTTGGGACACAATGGTTCATGAAAAGATGCACTTTTTCGTTCTGGTAATCGATTACCATACTTAGTGTAATCGATTACACAAGTGACCGTTTCAGTTTGAATTTGAATTTCAAACATGTAATCGATTACAAGACATGAGTAATCGATTACTTGCCTAGGTGTAATCGATTACCATAATGGTGTAATCGATTACACAGAAGCCTATTTTCCAGAAACTTGATCTTTGAGACTTGCTTAAGGTTTTCTACTTCTTTTAAGTTATGAAAACACTTAGCTTGATTAGTTTAGGTGTTTTAAGAGCCTTTATGCTTTAATAAACCTTTGGAAGCATAACTCACCTAATACTAAGACTTCTAGACTATTGATGGACTTGAGTGCTTGATTCTTTGAAGTCTTCTTTTCTTCTTTTTGTTGATGAGTTTGTCGTCATCAAAACCACAGCCAGGGTCAGGAGCAAGACCTTCTTCACAATCTCCCCCTTTTTGATGATGGCAAACACATTCTTGATACTTGAAGATCATATATGCATTCTTGATGCTTAACTCCCCCTATTTGGTGGAATCTAGTATTTCTGATATTTCTCCCCCTTTCTAATGTACTTGTTGAATTCCTGCATATGATCTTTAAGAGCACAGAACCTTTCTCCCCCTTTTGACTTCATCAAAAAGAAGAAGAGGCCAAAAATGTACAGGCATATACATAAGTATATTGCAACATAAAGTATGGGGGTAGGGGTAAATGTGTAAAACATGAACAGAACATAATCATCCAAACATATCATTCAAACGAAAAAATGTACATACAATTTGAACACATTACAAGAAGAAATAAAGAAACATGAAAAACTCCTAGAAGACTAAGTACTAGTAGGAGAGGCAACATCAGCAATGGTATGCACGGGTACGAAATCCCGACCATTATCATGAATTTGACGAGGAAGAAGAAAGAGGCCAAAGTCATTGGTGATGTTGAGCGAAGGAAGGATGGATGTGTCTACACGTTTGAGATGAGATGACCGCGTGTCGTAAAGCTTGGCAATAGGCACTCCGGAGTAGAGAAGGAGGCGGGTGATGATCGATGCATAAGGAAAGGATTCCGCCGAGTCACGACATCGCAGCATGTGGTGCATGACTAAGAACGCCCAATTTATTTTGTGACAATGAAGAATGCCATAAAGAATTTGTAACTCAAATTCGCTAATGTGAGCAAGAAGAGTTTCTTCAGGAAGAACTACTTGATTAATGAAGTAGTGTAGGAGATGATTGTTTGTCGTGAGGACATCAATGTTGTAGGGGCAAGAGGTAGTATGAGGTGGGTGAATTCTCTGGAGATCTACTGACTCAAATCTACAAAGTGATTTATAAAAAGAGTCATGGCTGTAGTCAGACCAGGGGCAAGGGAGGTTAGGACCTAAGAGAGCACCGGATGAAGGAAGTCCAAGGCAACGACCAAAAGATGAAAGGGAGTGTCGAATAAGAATCCCCTTGACAGAACTTTGAAATCCATCTTGCAGAGGTTCTAAGTTGCAATAAAAGACTTTTACTAGTTCGGGGTAATAGGGATTGCACATAGAGATAAACTCCTCAAGGTTTTGATAACTGAGATATGCGGGAAATGTGTGACCATTTTCAACGAAGGAGTCTAAATCACCAAAAAAAGGTTTACGGATGAGTTGATTGATAAATTGTGAAGCAAACCTAGTTCTTTGGTGTGTGGATGTGAGTAGTCTTGTAAGGTTCATGGGCCGAGAAGAACGAGAATGATAGGAATCCATAGTTGTTTGAGGATGAAATTAGAGAGGAGGATATGACTAAACAACACCTAAGGCTGGCTTAAATATCCCGAGCAAGTAATCGATTACAGCAGTTAAGTAATCGATTACAGAGCAATTATGCCAAGTTTGAATTTCAAAAGATGGAGGGAAATTGAAATTCTTGCAATTTTTCGAATATGTAATCGATTACTGCAGTTACAAATTTGAAAAATTTCAAATTTTGAATATGTAATCGATTATGGCAGTTAGGATAATCGATTACTCAGATAGTTCTATCAGGCACGAGGACTTAGAACATGGATAATCGATTACAGGACCTATAGTAATGGATTACTAGGACACTTTTATAAGTTCTAGGCTCTAGAATCCTATGTAACACATTTTCATATAAACACTTAAGCACATAATGCATATGAACATATAATTATCATAAAGTTTATGCAAATAACATGTTACCTTAAATGTCATGCTCATCTAATATTCCTAATTCTCTTCTTATCTTGAAAAATGATTCCTTAGGAAGAGGCTTAGTAAAGATATCTCCTAACTGATTATGTGTATCCACAAATGAAATCTCAATATCTTTCCTCATAACATGATCTCGAAGAAAATGATGTCGTATATCAATATGCTTAGTTCGAGAATGCATGATAGGGTTTTTAATGAGATTAATGGCACTTGTGTTGTCACATTTGATTGGAATGCAGCCCAGCTCTAAGCCATAATCTTTAAGTTGTTGTTTGAGCCATAGAGTTTGTGCACAACAACTTCCTGCAGCAATGTATTCTGCTTCTGCAGTACTTAGAGCAACACATGCTTGTTTCTTACAAGACCACGAAACAAGAGCATTTCCTAACAAGTGACAAGTACCACTTGTACTTTTTCTTTCAGTTTTACAACCAGCATAATCAGAATCAGAATATCCAATCAAATCACAAACACTTCCTTTGGGATACCACAATCCAACATTTGTAGTTCCTTTCAAATATTTAAAAATCCGTTTAACAGAATTCAAATGTGATTCTCTAGGAGATGCTTGATATCTAGCACATAGACACACACTAAACATAATATCAGGTCTACTTGCAGATAAGTATAGAAGAGATCCTATCATACCTCTATATTTGGTAATATCAACTTGATTGCCGGATTCATCTTGATCTAAATATGTGTTAGACCCCATTGGTGTGGCTATGGCTTTGCAATCATCCAAATCATATTTCTTTAATAATTCCTTGCAAAACTTTGATTGGTTGATGAATATTCCATCACTTGATTGCTTGATTTGCAAACCAAGAAAGAAATTTAATTGTCCCATCATGGACATCTCAAATTCTTCTTGCATCATATTAGAGAAATCCTTACAATGAGATTCGTTAGTTGCACCAAAGATAATATCATCAACATAAATTTGAACTAATAGGGTATTACCTTTGGTTCTTTTGATGAACAAGGTTGTATCAGCCTTACCCTTTTGAAATCCTTTATCACAAAGGAAAGTACTCAATCTATCATACCATGCACGAGGGGCTTGTTTAAGACCATAGAGTGCCTTCTTTAATCTGAAGACATGTGAAGGAAACTTTGGATCTTCAAATCCTGGAGGTTGCTTCACATAGACTTCTTCTAGAATGTATCCGTTCAGGAAAGCACTTTTGACGTCCATTTGATATAATGGGAAATTTAAAGAACAAGCATACGCCAATAATAGTCTTATGGCTTCCAACCTTGGTACTGGTGCATAAGTTTCATCAAAATCTATACCTTCTTCTTGATTATATCCTTGAGCAACTAATCTTGCTTTGTTCCTAACTATAATACCATTTTCATCTAACGTATTCCTAAATACCCACTTTGTTCCAATAACATGTTTATCACTAGGCTTAGGGACAAGTTCCCAAACTTGATTCCTTTCAAATTGGTTTAGTTCTTCTTGCATTGCTACAATCCAATATTCATCTTCTAGAGCATCATTTACTTTTGATGGTTCTATCTGAGAGACGAAGGCCATATTCAAAATTGAATCATTTAAGCGTAGCCTTGTAGAAACGCCTCTAGAAATATCACCAATAATATTATCAACTGGGTGATCCCTATGGGTTCTCCATTCTTTTGGAAGTTGATAAGTATTACTTTCAATGTGCTCTTCTTGTATTGGATTCTGATCCCCATCCTTTTGAGAATCTTCATTTATAATGATATCATCTTCTTCATTATCTGGAAGATTGACTTTATCTTCTATTGAAGATTTAGATTCATCAAAAGAAACATGTATGGATTCTTCCACAGATAGAGTTTTCTTGTTAAAGACTCTATATGCTTTGCTTGTTAAAGAATACCCAAGGAATATACCTTCATCAGATTTTTCATCAAACTTTCCAAGGTTTTCCTTTCCATTATTCAAGACAAAGCATTTTGATCCAAAAGCATGTAGATGAGAGATGTTTGGTTTCCTTCCTTTGTAGAGTTCATAGGGAGTTTTCTTAAGGATATGTCTAATAAGAACTCTATTGGAAACATAGCAAGCAGTACTTACAGCATCAGCCCAGAAATATTTAGGGAGACTTGATTCACTCAGCATGGTTCTTGCTAATTCCTCAAGTAATCTATTCTTCCTTTCTACTACACCATTCTGTTGTGGTGTTCTCGGAGTAGAGAAATTATGTGATATTCCATTTTCATCACATAGTTCTTGGAATTGTTGATTCTGAAATTCTCCACCATGATCACTTCTTATAGAACAGATCTTTAAAGACTTCTCATTTTGAACAAGCCTTGCATATCTTTTGAAGGCTTCATTCTTATGAGGAAGAAATAAAGTCCATGTAAATCTAGAGAAATCATCAACAATAACAAGTGCATAGAAATTACCTCCGAGGCTTTTAGTTCTAGATGGTCCGAACAAATCCATATGTAACAATTGAAGGGGTCTTGAGGTCGAAACTATGTTCTTTGGTTTGAAGGATGTTCTGGTTTGCTTCCCTTTTTGACATGCATCACAAAGCTTGTCTTTCTCGAATTTTATCTTTGGAAGCCCAACAACTAGATCATGCTTGACTAGTTTGTTTAAATGATCTATGTGAATATGAGCAAGTCTTCTATGCCATAGCCATGAATCACTATTATTTTTGGCCAAAAGGAATCTCACATTTTGTGGAATTTCTTCCAAGGAGATCATGAAGACTTTATTTACTTTATACCCAGAAAACTTAATTTCTTTAGTTTTCACATCTTTCACAACACATATATCATTAATAAAACCAACTTTCAAACCTTTATCACATAGTTGACTAATACTCAGAAGATTATGCATCAAACCATCAACGTAAAGAACTTTATCGATGACTGTTTGAGGGGGTGTGCCTATTCTTCCAATACCGAGTATTTTTCCCTTTTGATTGTTACCATATGTGACGAAACCTTTTTCTCTAGGTATAAGAAAAGAAAACTTGGTTTTGTCTCCTGTCATGTGTGATGAGCAGCCACTATCAAGATACCATAAATCCTTTGCTGCTTTCATACACACCTACATGACAAAGTTCAGACATGGGTATTAGGAACCCAACAAGTTTTGGGTCCTTCTAAGTTAACATCCTTTCTAACCCAAATGTATTCCCTATTTGGCACTCCTACATGTTTGTAGTAACATCTACTAGGGGTATGTCCTACTTTGTTACAATATGTACAAGAGTAATGATTGTAACTAGAGGTTTGTCTAGGAGAGGGATGAATCTTCTTAGGATGTCTATTTTGAGTATTTTTCCTATTGTGCGTACTTCTAACGGAATTAATCCTTTTGTTACTAGAAGATTCTACTATATGGTTTGGTTTTACAAACACAGTTTTCTTGACTTCCTTAGTTTTTGGGTGAGAAGTATATCCTAAACCTGATTTATTGTTTGAATGTCTTTGTATACTTAGGATATCATCTAACTTCTGTTTTCCTTTATTGAAGTTATTTACTCTTTGTTGAAGATTATCTATCTTTTCTTCTAAAGAACTACACTTAGTGCATTTTTGTGTAATATCTAGTTTGGATTTCACTATGTCTAATTCCTCTTGTAAAGTTCTACACTTACTTTCTAAGGATGAAATCAAGTCATTTTGCTTAGTTCTAATCTTGGAAAATTCTTGACATAATTTAAACATATTCTCCATAGCAAACTTTAAATCATGAGAAGATATAGAATTATCACTAACCTGGGAATCTTCAACATCTGATTCAAGTGAAGCCATCAAGGCAACTTGTGCTTCTTCTTTGTCAGAATCTGATGATGAACTTACTTCATTATCATCCCAAGCCAAATATGCTCTTCGAGTAGGTTGATCCTTTTTCTCGAATTTCTCTCTTAGACCATGTTTCTTCTTCTGAAGATTTGGACAATCTGACTTGAAATATCCTGGTTTGCCACACTCGAAACATGTAATCTTTTGAGATGAAGAAGACTCATTGTTCCTTTGGAAGACTCTATTGTTGTTAAATTTAACGTTTTTCCTTTTAAGAAACTTTCCAAAGTTCTTTACTAGAAGATTCATATTTCCATTGTCTTCTTCTTCAGAGTCTGCATCATAATCTTCTTTGATGCTTTCTTTTGCTTTTAGGGAAATTGATCGATACTTCTTCTCATGTTGTTCGTGCTCTTCTAAACGATTCAATTCCAACTCATGTTCTTGGAGTTTTCCAAAAAGAGTTGCAAGAGTCATATTTGATAAACTCTTCTTCTCAGAAATGGCTGTAACTTTTGGTTGCCATACTCTTGTAAGTGATCTTAGAACTTTCATGTTCAAGTCACTGTTTGAAAATTGTTTTCCAAGAGCAATCAAATGATTAATCAAATGAGTGAATCATTTTTGCATGTCTAATACCTTTTCTCCTGGAAGCATTCTGAACATTTCATACTCCTGAGATAAAGTATTGATCTTTGATCTCTTGACTTCATCTGTTCCTTCATGAGTCACCATCAACGTATCCCATATTTCTTTTGATGAAGTGCATGTTGATACTCTGAAAAATTCGTCCATGCTAAGAGCAGATGTAAGGATGTTCATTCCTTTGAGATCATGTTGAACCTTCTTCTTTTCTTCTTCACTCCAAGTACTTTCTGATTTTGGTTGTGAAGTTCCTTCTTCATCTGTTGTTACAGGCACAAAGGGACCTTCTTCAATGGCTTTCCATATTCCTGCGTCTAATGACTTTATGAATATCTTCATCTTGATTTTCCAGAAGTCATAGTGTTCTCCATTGAAGAATGGTGGCCTATTTATGTTATGTCCTTCACTTGTTCCATGATTGGAAGAGGATGCCATCTTTTCCCGGATCTTAGGAATAACTTACCTAAACTTCCGCTCTGATACCAATTGTAAGAACAGATAGCAACCTGAGAGGGGGGGTGAATCAGTGTTGCCCCAATTTTCGCCTTATTGAAATTGTTACTTTCAAGTTTATGATGATCATGAAATGATTGTTGTAATTGCAGCGGATATGAACGATACTTGAAAGTAAATGTGAAGGATAAAGAGAATCACACACAAGATTTTATCCTGGTTCACCTTCAATCCACCGAAGGCTACGTCCAGTCCCTCAAGAAAACCCCTTGAGGATTTTTCCACTATTGATAAAGATTTCTTACAAGTTCCTAACCCAAGGACCCCAAGAATTTCTACCAATATCCTGTGAAAGCAAACCACATTCAACAGCCCCTGAAAGGAAACCGCTTTCAGTTCCTGAAGGCAAACCACCCTCAGACCTTGAAGACAATCTTGTCTCCAATCGAAACCCTGAAAGCAAACCACTTTCAGTGACAACAACCTTTCACCGAATACCACGGTGAAGAACTCAATCTTACAGAAAGAGATGAAGAAGATATTACAATTGGCTGTTTCAATCCTTTAACACACAATTGGATTGAACATGAGAAATTATGCTTTAAGGCTTTTAAGCATAATACAATTCTGAGTTCTTCAAGATATGAACAACTAAAGTGTTCTTATAAACATGAAGATCATGAACTCAGAATTTAGGCTCCAAAAGATTTAAGTTCTAAAAGATGAACTAATTTTGACAAAGCTTTGGCCTAAAGTGATTTTCTCATGTGTAATGTGTTGTCTCTTGTTGTGTTATGTTTTCTGGACTCAAATGGTCTTTATATAGGCAAGGGAAACGTCCTTCAACCATCACAACCCTTTTCAAAAGGTTTGGGACACAATGGTTCATGAAAAGATGCACTTTTTCGTTCTGGTAATCGATTACCATACTTAGTGTAATCGATTACACAAGTGACCGTTTCAGTTTGAATTTGAATTTCAAACATGTAATCGATTACAAGACATGAGTAATCGATTACTTGCCTAGGTGTAATCGATTACCATAATGGTGTAATCGATTACACAGAAGCCCATTTTCCAGAAACTTGATCTTTGAGACTTGCTTAAGGTTTTCTACATCTTTTAAGTTATGAAAACACTTAGCTTGATTAGTTTAGGTGTTTTAAGAGCCTTTATGCTTTAATAAACCTTTGGAAGCATAACTCACCTAATACTATGACTTCTAGACTATTGATGGACTTGAGTGCTTGATTCTTTGAAGTCTTCTTTTCTTCTTTTTGTTGATGAGTTTGTTGTCATCAAAACCACAGCCAGGGTCAGGAGCAAGACCTTCTTCACAGTTTAAGTCTAAGTTGCCCAAATACTTCGGAGGAAGGATTTTCTATTTATATCTTCAGTTGCTTCTTCTTCTTCAGAAAGAGAGAAAAACTATCCGAAGTGCCTCTTCCTCTCTGAGCTGCACATTACGGCTAGTTCTGCATCTTTGAGCAGGCGTAAGTCAATATCTGAGATTTCTCTGCAAGCGTAAGATATGATCTGGAAATCATCAGTTCATCTGGGTTGATGTCGTCTGGCTCCATGCTGAGCAAGTAGCTTCGAGCTATGTCTACGGTATTTAATGCGTGGAGAAACAGCTGTAAGACCCTCAATTTTGTGTGATAAGTATTTTGGCCCCTGTAACTCTTATGATTATAATTTTAATCTTTTTGAAGTATATTGATTATACTTTGTCTTGAATTATTTAGTAATTCGAGTTAGTATTTGGTTGATATATTAAGTTTTATTTGTGAGAAATATGTGTTTGAATATGGAATTATGTATTGTTTAAGCCTTGGCTAAAATGACGACGTTTTGAAAGAGAAGTCGTGATCGTCCTGTAAAACTGGTTGAGATCGTCCTGTTAAACTGGTTGAGATCGTCGTGTAAACTGGCAGACTATGTTGGCAGACTATGTTGGCAAACTACGTTGGCAGACTATGTTGGCAGATTATGTTGGCGGACAATGTTGGCAGACTATTCTGGCAGACTGTTTCTCCGTTGGCAGACTATGACTTCGCTTTGTCTGGTCTGGTCAGCCGTTATTGTTGACTGAAGAAATGTGTGTCAAATACCTTGGGAATGATAAACTTCCGTTTTTATTGACTCTTAAGAGATAAGATGTCAGAATCATTAATAAGCATTAATGACTTGCCGTTTTCTTTGACTTAGAATATTTTTATCTTTTCTAAGTCGGTTTCCTCACTCTATAAATACCAAGCTTCGTCAGTACATTAATCTTTCATTTTTCCCACACCTTTCTTCTCTTCGAAGTAAGCTGAATCCTTGACATTTTTTCTGAAGCGTTCTTGTTGGTAAGTTGTTCAGACTCTTACTAATTCTGGAATTTCCATTGTATTCGATTTAGTTCATCTTTTTGAAGTTTAACTTGTTCTATTTCCCTCGCGGCCATATTCTCCTTGTTCGTTGAAGACCAAAGCTGTTCGTTGTGAGTTCTTCTTGGTTCGTGAAGGACAGAGCTGAAGTTTCAAATCTCTTAATCTTTTAGGCCATTCGAGGTTGGTTTCTTTCTAGTCCTTACGTTAGAACTCTGTTGTAATCTTTGTGTTTCTAAAATAATCCTTGAAGACCATATAGAATCTATTTTAAATCAATTTGGTAATGGTTTTTATCCATAAAGAAGTTTGGGTTTTAAAGAAATGAATTTAACAGTGATTTTACGTGAAAAACTCTGATTCTGGACTCTCAGACTGAGAGCCAACGCTTGGGCGTTGGGATCCAGCGCTGGGGCGCTGGGTTTCTTCGAGATTTCACGTAATCAGATGTTTCCAACGCTGGGGCGTTGGGTTCTAGCGCTGGGGCGCTGGAGGACACTCTGTTCTGCCCTATTTTACGAAAAATTCTGTTTTCGACCGTTTTGGGTTCTGTTTTTTTCAAGATTTCATCCTATCCTTAGGAGAGTTAATTAAATGAGTTTATATGCTATTTCTAGGTTGAAGAAAAAGTGTATGCAACCTAAGAGAAGGTAAGGGTAACTCAATCTTAGTATTATGATATTATGATATTGTTGTGTTTCTGCTTGCAGAACAAGGACTGTGATTGATTACAAGTTTGTTTGAATACTGTTGATGATAGTATGATATAACGAATATGTTGTATGGTTATGAGATTGAATTACTTGAATATATTTTGTAAGAAAAGCTTACTGTGTTATGTATATATTGACATAACTGTGAAACGAGTGAACCGTTATTGTTCATGGGGATTCGATTACTGTCATGACAGGTGCACTACAGGTGCATGATTTTAGGTTTTGATGTGGCGAACTATTATGCGTCGCGGGATCATGCCGAGGGTGGTTTGGAAAAGTCTCTTCCATGTTCTAAGTCATCCTGGCCAGATACCGCAAAAACCCAATGAGCTATGTGCATTATTCGTTGAAAGGCTAACAAGCATATGTGTTGTGATGAATGAGACTTATTCTGTGAAGTTATGAATTATTTTTCAGATATATTGTGAATTGTTGTATCAGTTATAGTATAATGGTTAATAATGTTTACTCTATAATGTACTTCTAATACTGTATTTCTATATCCTTATATTTGAGTTAACCCTTTGCTGTTTCTGTTTGTGTCTTCTTTTATTTTTGGCGCTTAACGCCAAATGACCAGTGATGAGGAAAGACTTGAAGGCTGTTTTGATGCAAGCTTGAGGAACTTTTGAGGCTGATTTGAAGATGATGTTTAGTTTCCGCTATTTTGTAAAACTTAGCACATGTGTGCAACATATTACTTTCAATAAGTCTTGTTTTTCCTTGCTGTAATATTACTGACTATGGGCTACACTTATTAAATATATGTGAGACGTTTTTTTGTAAAACTTGAGATGTTTTGAAAGGATTTTATTTTCCGCGTTTTTTTTTTAATGTGACTCTCGACTTAAAAATCGGGCTGTACATTTTGTGGTATCAGAGCAATGGATGAGATAACCAGTGCTGTTGGGGAGTTATTGCATTCTGAAATCGATTGATGGGGTGTCAATCGAAAGAAGAATTTTTGAATAAATATTATTGATATTAATTGCTTTAGATTGTCCTTAAGCGGACGATCTTATATTATGTTTGACTGATTTTCCTTGCTGTTTCTGTTGTTGAGATTAACCGTTAGACTTTCTTAACAAGAGTAAGAGGTTAATGAATCAAAACACAGAGATGCCAGATCAGAATGCGATGAATCAAATGGCTACCGCCATTACTAATTTGACTACGCTGATGACGCACCAAGCGAATGTTGCTGCTGCTCGTGCTGAAGAGGATGCTAACCGTGCTGCTGCATCTGCTGCCGCACAGAAAGAGAAAGCTGAGAGAGAGCAAGCTTCTGCTCAGATGAAGGAGTTTACAGAGCTGAAGCAAGGAATCATGTCAGTTGCTGAGTTTGCTGCAAAGTTGGAGTCGCTAGCCAGACGCTACAGGTTTTTCCGAGACCAGATTGATGAGGAGTTCATGTGTGAGCGATTCATCGATGGGCTGAACTATGATTTGAAGCGTGCTGTGCAACCTTTGGGGATTGAGCGTTACCAGCAGTTAGTGGAGAAGGCTAAGGGCATTGAGGCCATCGACAACCGTAAGAACAAGTCACAAGGAAGTGGAGGAGCAACCAGGTTCCATTTTGCCAGAGACAACAAAGGGAAGAAGCCATACCAGAGACCGCAAGCCAAGGGGCGTGCTTTTGGATCCGACCGACCTGTTGGTGGTAGCTTGGGCATTCGGGGAGCTCCGAAACCGATCGAGGATGTGGTTTGTTATAAATGCAATGGGAAAGGGCATTATGCTAGTAGCTGTACTGCGAAGACCATGACTTGCTGGAATTGTCAGAAGCTGGGGCATACTGCTAGAGACTGCCGAGAGGCGAAGAAGGAGGGTGTTGTGAATGCTACGCGTGGGAAACGACCTGTTGCTCACGGTAGAGTGTATAACATCTCTGGAGAGACAGCCGATGATGCTGAGGGACTGATTAAGGATCGTTGTGACATATCTGGTATTCCTCTTTCTGTATTATTTGATTCAGGTCCTACTCACTCTTTTATTGCTGTTGATTGTGTGGCAAAGTTAGGTTTGCCCGTGTCAGAGTTGCCGTTCGACTTGGTGGTATCTATCCCTGCTGCCAAAAGTTTGACTGCAACCTCTGTTTGCTTGAATTGTCCTTTGATGTTCCGGGATATGAAGTTCGTTGCGAACTTAATCTACTTACCCCTTAGGAACTTGGACGTGATCATAGGCATGGACTGGCTTTCTCTTCACCATGTTCTATTGGATTGCGCCAATAAGGAGGTAATTGTTCCTGATTTGAGGATGTCCGAGTTTTTGGACTCCTATTTTCAAAGTCCTCCCTGAGAAGAGGAGCTTTGAAGGTTCTCTTAGCAGCGAGTGTTGGAGAATCATCGTCAGATGGAGTTCAGGGTATTCCTATTGTTCGTAACTTCGAAGATGTGTTTCCTAACGATGTGCCAGGATTACCACCTGTTCGTGAAACTGAGTTTTCGATTGATTTGGTTCCTGGAACCGGGCCGATTTCTATCGCACCTTACCGAATGGCACCAGCAGAGTTAGTAGAACTAAAGAGTCAGATTGATGATCTCATGGCAAAGGGTTTCATCCGACCTAGTGTTTCTCCATGGGGAGCGCCAGTACTGCTTGTGAAGAAGAAGGTTGGTAGATCACGACTTTGTGTAGACTTCAGGCAGCTGAATAAGGTGACAGTGAAGAATCGTTATCCTTTGCCTAGGATGGACGATTTGTTGGACCAACTTCGGGGAGCTGCGGTTTTCTCGAAAATCGATCTGCGATCTGGTTATCATCAGATTCGAGTTAAGGAGACAGACATTCAGAAGACTGCGTTTCGTACTCGCTATTGACACTATGAGTATTTAGTGATGCCATTTGGAGTTACAAATGCGCCAGCCGTATTCATGGACTACATGAATAGAATCTTCAATTCTTTTCTAGACAGGTTCGTGGTCGTCTTTATTGATGACATCCTAATCTATTAAAGGAGTCGAGAGGAGCACGAAGAACATATGCGTCAGGTGTTGACCGTTCTGCGAGAGAAGGTTCTATTTGCAAATTCAGCTAAGTGTGAGTTATGGTTGGAAGAAGTGAAGTTTTTGGGCCATGTTATTTCTAAGGAAGGCATTGCCGTTGACCCGAGCAAGATAGATGCAGTGACTAAGTGGGAACAACCAAAGACTGTGACATAGATCAGGAGTTTTCTGGGTTTAGCTGGTTATTATCGGAAGTTCATTGAGGGCTTTGCAAATATCGCAGGACCTTTGACAAAGCTAACAAGAAAGAATCATCCTTTTGCTTGGACCGAGGAGTGTGAGTCTAGTTTCCAGGAGATGAAGAGGCGTTTGACCAACGCACCTGTTTTGATATTACCCCAATGTGTTGAACCTTACGAGGTCTATCGTGATGCTTCTTACCAAGGTTTGGGATGTGTGTTGATGCAGAACAGTAAGGTCGTGGCCTATGCTTCGAGGCAGTTGAAGATCCATGAGCGGAACTACCCGACACATGACTAGGAACTTGCAGCAGTAGTTTTTGCTCTTAAGATATGGAGGCATTATCTGTATGGAAGCTCGTTTACCGTCTTCAGTGACCATAAGAGTTTGAAGTATTTTTTCGATCAGAAGGACTTGAATATGAGGCAGAGGCGATGGATGGAGTTTCTGAAGGATTATGATTTTACCTTGCAGTATCATCCGGGGAAGGCTAATGTTGTGGCTGACGCTCTTAGTCGTAAGGCTATCCATGTTTCTTCACTTATGGTTAAGGAGTTGGAGTTGCTCGAAGCTTTTCGAGACCTGAGCTTAGATGTCAAAGTGACACCCGGGAAGCTGAGTTTCGGGATGGTTACTATATCTAGTAGTTTGTTGGAAGAGATCAAGGTTAAGCAGATGCAAGACAAAGAGTTGGTTGAGAAAAGAGAAATGATCGCTTTGGGGAAAGCACTAGATTTTGAGGTAGGATCCGATGGTATCTTGCGTTGCAAGGGACGTGTGTGTGTTCCGAGTGATGCTGAGTTGAGGAGGATGATCCTTGACGAAGGTCACAAGAGTAGGTTGAGTCTTCACCCAGGGGCGACAAAGATGTATCAGGATCTGAGGTTACATTTTTGGTGGCCGGGCATGAAGAGGAATGTTGCTGAGTATGTTGCTGCATGTCTGACTTGTCAGAAGGCGAAGGTTGAGCATCAGAGACCCGCAGGGTTGATGCAATCTCTTGAGGTACCAGAGTGGAAGTGGGACAGCATATCCATGGATTTCGTGGTTTCCTTACCACTTACTCAGAGGAGGTTTGATTCTATTTGGGTCATAGTTGATCGTTTCACCAAATATGCGCATTTTCTACCCGTGAAGACCACTTATAAGGTGGAACAGCTTGCAGAAGTTTATATTACGGAGATTGTACGATTACATGGGGTTCCTTCGACTATAGTTTCTGACAGAGATCCGAAGTTTACTTCTCGCTTCTGGAAGGCTCTGCAAGGAGCTCTTGGTTCGAAGTTAAGTTTGAGTTCAGCTTATCACCCGCAGACCGATGGGCAGACTGAGAGGACGATTCAGTCTCTGGAGGATCTTCTGAGGGCTTGTATGTTAGAAAATTAGGGGAGTTGGGATGAACTTTTACCCTTGATTGAGTTCACTTATAACAATAGCTTCCATGCTAGTATCGGGATGGCACCATTTGAAGCATGTATGGAAGGAGATGCAGGACTCCTTTGTGTTGGTTTCAGGATGGTGAGCATTTGCTAGTTGGACCAGAGTTCGTTCAGCAGACGACAGAGAAGGTGAAACAGATCAGAGAGAAAATGAAGACGTGTCAGAGTAGGCAGAAGAGTTATGCGGACAACAGACGAAGACAACTAGAGTTTTCAGCAGGAGAACATGTGTTTCTTCGTGTGACACCTACTACTGGGGTTGGAAGAGCGATTAAGTCCAAGAAGTTAACGCCAAAGTTTATTGGACCATATCAGATCATCGAGAGAGTTGGACCCGTGGCTTATCGTATTGCTTTACCGCCTTTCTTTTCTAAGATTCACGATGTGCTTCATGTATCTCAGTTGCGTAAATATGTTCCAGATCCTTCTCATGTTATCACTCAGGATGATGTTTAGTTGAAGGACAATTTGACGTTTGAGGTTCCTCCGATGAGTATTCTAGATCGTAGGATTAAACAGTTGAAGAACAAGCAGATTCTGCTTGTAAAGGTGATTTGGAACCAGACAACGGGGGACGCGACGTGGGAGTTGGAGGATAAGATGAGAGAACAATATCCCGCTTTGTTTCTTCACTTGTAGTTTCGGGGGCGAAACTATTTTAAGGGTGGTGGTATTGTAAGACCCTCAATTTTGTGTGATTGTATTTTGTCCTTATAACTCTTATGATTATAGTTGGAATCTTTTGAAGTATATTGATTATACTTTGTCTTGAATTATTTAGTAAATCGAGTTAGTATTTGGTTGATATGCCAACATATTGTTTTGAAAGAGAAGTTGAGATCGTCCTGTAAAACTGGTTCAGATCGTCCTGTAAACTGGAAGACTATGTTGGCAGACTATGTTGGCAGACTACGTTGGCAGACTATGTTGGCAGACTATGTTGGCGGACTATGTTGGCGGACTGTTCTGGCAGACTGTTTCTCCGTTGGCAGACTATGACTTCGCTTTGTCTGGTCTGGTCAGCCGTTATTGTTGACTTAAGAAATGAGTGTCAAATACCTTGGGAATGATAAACTTCCGTTTTTATTGACTCTTAAGAGATAAGATGTCAGAATCATTAATAAGCATTAATGACTTGCCGTTTTCTTTGACTTAGAATATTTTAATCTTTTCTAAGTCGGTTTCCTCACTCTATAAATACCAAGCTTCGTCAGTACATTAATCTTTCATTTTCCCACACTTTTCTTCCCTTCGAAGTAAGTCGAATCCTTGACATTTTTCTGAAGCGTTCTTGTTGGTAAGTTGTTCAGACTCTTACTAATTCTGGAATTTCCATGGTATTCGATTTAGTTCATCTTTTTGAAGTTTAACTTGTTCTATTTCCCTCGCGGCCATATTCTCCTTGTTCGTTGAAGACCAGAGCTGTTCGTTGTGAGTTCTTCTTGGTTCGTGAAGGATAGAGCGAAAGTTTCAAATCTCTTTAATCTTTTAGGCCATTCAAGGTTTGTTTCTTTTCTAGTCCTTACGCTAGAACTCTGTTGTAATCTTTGTATTTCTAAAATAATCCTTGAAGGCCATATAGAATCTGTTATAAATCAATTTGGTAATGGTTTTTATCCATAAAGAAGTTTGGGTTTTAAAGAAATGAATTTAACAATGATTTTACGTGAAAAACTCTGATTCTGGACTCTCAGACTGAGAGACAACGCTTGGGCGTTGGGATCCAGCGCTGGGGCACTGGAGGGCACTCTGTTCTGCCCTGTTTTACGAAAAATTCTGGTTTCGACCGTTTTGGGTTCTGTTTCTTTCCAGATTTCATCCTATCCTTAGGAGAGTTAATTAAATGAGTTTATATGCTATTTCGAGGTTGAAGAACAAGTGTATGTAACCTAAGAGAAGGTAAGGGTAACTCAATCTTATTATTACGATATTATGATATTGTTGTGATTCTGATTGTAGAATACGGACTGTGATTGTTTATAAGTTTGTTTGAATACTGTTGATGATAGTATAATATAACGAATAAGTTGTATGGTTATGAGATTGAATTGCTTGAATATATTTTGTAAGCAGAGCTTACTGTGTTATGTATATATTGACATAACTGTGAAACGAGTGAACCGTTATTGTTCATGAGGATTCGATTACTGTCATGATAGATGCACTGCAGGTGCATGATTTAGGTTTTGATGTGGCGAACTATTATGCATCGCGGGATCATGCCATGATTTTAGGTTTTGAAGTGGCGAACTCCTATGCATCGCGGAATCATACCAGAGGGTGGTGTGGAAAAGCCTCTTCCATGTTCTAAGTCATCCTGGCCAAATACGGCAAAAACCCAACGAGCTATGTGCATTATTCGTTGAAAATCTAACAAGCATATGTGTTGTGACGAATGAGGCTTATTCTGTGAAGTTATGAATTATTGACAGATATATTGTGAATTGTTGTTTCAGTTATAGTATAATAGTTAATGCTGTTTCTATATAATTCATTTCTAATATTGTATTTCTATATTCTGATATTTGAGTTAACCCTTTGTTGTTTCTGTTTGTGTCTTCTTTTATTTTGGCGCTTAACGCCAGATGACCAGCGATGAGGAAAGACTTGAAGGCTGTTTTGATGCAATCTTGAGGAACTTTTGGGGCAGATTTGAAGATGATGTTTAGTTTCCGCTATTTTGTAAAACTTAGCACATGTGTGCAACATATTACTTTCATTACGTCTTGTTTTCCTTGCTGTAATATTATTGACTATGGGCTACACTTATTAAATAGGGTTAATGGTTCAACAGGTCCCTGAAGTTGTACCAAAATTTGTGTTTGGTCCCTCCTTAGAAAAATGACGTTTAGTGGCGGTCAAAAACCGCCAGTAATTGTAAAAAAACCGCCACTAATCGTCATTTTTATGAGGAGGGACCAAATACAGATTTTGATACAACTTCAGGGACTAGTTGAACCATTAACCCTATTAAATATATGTGAGACGTTGTTTTGGAAAACTTGAGATGTTTTGAAAGGCTTTTATTTTTTCCACGTTTTTCAATGTGACTCTCGACTTAAAAATCGGGCTGTTACAGGGGTGGTATTGTAAGACCCTCAATTTTGTGTGATAAGTATTTTGGCCCCTGTAACTCTTATGATTATAATTTGAATCTTTTTGAAGTATATTGATTATACTTTGTCTTAAATTATTTAGTAATTCGAGTTAGTATTTGGTTGATATATTAAGTTTTATTTGTGAGAAATATGTGTTTGAATATGGAATTATGTATTGTTTAAGCCTTGGCTGAAATGTCGACGTTTTGAAAAGGAAGTTGAGTTCGTCCTGTAAAACTGGTTGATATCGTCTTGTGAAACTGGTTGAGATCGTCCTGTAAACTGGCAGACTATGTTGGCAGACTATGTTGGCAGACTATGTTGGCGGACTATGTTGGCAGACTATGTTGGCGGACTATGTTGGCGGACTGTTCTGGCAAACTGTTTCTCCGTTGGCAGACTATGACTTCGTTTTGTCTGGTCTGGTCAGCCGCTATTGTTGACTTTAAAAGTGAGTGTCAAATACCTTGGGAATGATAAACTTCCGTTTTTATTGACTCTTAGGAGATAAAATGTCAGAAGCATTAATAAGCATTGATGGCTTGCCGTTTTCTTTGACTTAGAATATTTTAATCTTTTCTAAGTCGGTTTCCTCACCCTATAAATACCAAGCTTCATCAGTACGTTAATCTTTCGTTTTTCCCACACCTTTCTTCTCTTCGAAGTAAGCTAAATCCTTGACATTTTTTCTGAAGCGTTCTTGTTGGTAAGTTGTTCTGACTCTTACTAATTCTGGAATTTCCATTGTATTCGATTTAGTTCATCTTTTAGAAGTTTAACTTGTTCTATTTCCCTCGCGGCCATATTCTCCTTGCTCGTTGAAGACCAGAGCTGTTCGTTGTGAGTTCTTCTTGGTTCGTGAAGGACAGAGCTGAAGTTTCAAATCTCTTAATCTTTTAGGCCATTCGAGGTTGGTTTCTTTCTAGTCCTTACGTTAGAACTCTGCTGTAATCTCTGTGTTTCTAAAATAATCCTTGAAGACCATATAGAATCTATTTTAAATCAATTTGGTAATGGTTTTTATCCATAAAGAAGTTTGGGTTTTAAAGAAATGAATTTAATAGTGATTTTACGTGAAAAACTCTGATTCTGGACTCTCAGACTGAGAGCCAACGCTTCGGCGTTGGGATCCAGCGCTGGGGCGCTGGGTTTCTTCGAGATTTCATGTAATCAGATTTTTCCAACGCTGGGGCGTTGGGTTCGAGCGCTGGGGCACTGGAGGACACTCTGTTCTGCCCTGTTTTACGAAAAATTCTGGTTTCGACCGTTTTGGGTTCTGTTTCTTTCCAGATTTCATCCTATCCTTAGGAGAGTTAATTAAATGAGTTTATATGCTATTTCTAGTTTGAAGAACAAGTGTATGCAACCTAAGAGAAGGTAAGGGTAACTCAATCTTAGTATTATGATATTATGATATTGTTGTGTTTCTGCTTGCAGAACAAGGACTGTGATTGATTACAAGTTTGTTTGAATACTGTTGATGATAGTATGATATAACGAATATGTTGTATGGTTATGAGATTGAATTACTTGAATATATTTTGTAAGAAAAGCTTACTGTGTTATGTATATATTGACATAACTGTGAAACGAGTGAACCGTTATTGTTCATGGGGATTCGATTACTGTCATGACAGGTGCACTACAGGTGCATGATTTTAGGTTTTGATGTGGCGAACTATTATGCGTCGCGGGATCATGCCGAGGGTGGTGTGGAAAAGTCTCTTCCATGTTCTAAGTCATCCTGGCCAGATACCGCAAAAACCCAATGAGCTATGTGCATTATTCGTTGAAAGGCTAACAAGCATATGTGTTGTGATGAATGAGACTTATTCTGTGAAGTTATGAATTATTGACAGATATATTGTGAATTGTTGTATCAGTTATAGTATAATGGTTAATACTGTTTACTCTATAATGTACTGCTAATACTATATTTCTATATCCTTATATTTGAGTTAACACTTTGCTGTTTCTGTTTGTGTCTTCTTTTATTTTTGGCGCTTAACGCCAGATGACCAGCGATTTTCTATATCCTTATATTTGAGTTAACCCTTTGCTGTTTCTGTTTGTGTCTTCTTTTATTTTTGGCGCTTAACGCCAGATGACCAGCGATGAGGAAAGACTTGAAGGCTGTTTTGATGCAATCTTGAGGAACTTTTGGGGCAGATTTGAAGATGATGTTTAGTTTCCGCTATTTTGTTAAACTTAGCACATGTGTGCAACATATTACTTTCATTACGTCTTGTTTTTCCTTGCTGTAATATTACTGACTATGGGCTACACTTATTAAATATATGTGAGACGTTGTTTTGGAAAACTTGAGATGTTTTGAAAGGCTTTTATTTTCCGCGTTTTTTTTTTAATGTGACTCTCGACTTAAAAATCGGGCTGTTACATTTTGTGGTATCAGAGCAATGGTTGAGATAACCAATGCTGTTGGGGAGTTATTGGATTCTGAAATCGATTGATGGGGTGTCAATCGTAAGAAGAATTTTTGAATAAATATTATTGATATTAATTGCTTTAGATTGTCCTTAAGCGGACGATCTTATATTATGTTTGACTGATTTTCCTTGCTGTTTCTGTTGTTGAGATTAACCGTTAGACTTTCTTAACAGGAGTAAGAGGTTAACGAATTAAAACACGGAGATGCCAGATCAGAATGCGATGAATCAAATGGCTACCGCCATTACTAATTTGACTACGCTGATGACGCACCAAGCGAATGTTGCTGCTGCTCGTGCTGAAGAGGATGCTAACCGTGCTGCTGCATCTGCTGCCGCACAGACAGTGAAAGCTGAGAGAGAGCAAGATTTTGCTCAGATGAAGAAGTTTACAGAGCTGAAGCAAGGGATCATGTCAGTTGCTGAGTTTGCTGCAAAGTTGGAGTCGCTAGCCAGACACTACAGGTTTTTCCGAGAACAGATTGATGAGGAGTTCATGTGTGAGCGATTCATCGATGGGATGAACTATGATTTGAAGCGTGCTGTGCAACCTTTGGGGATTGAGCGTTACCAGCAGTTAGTGGAGAAGGCTAAGGGCATTGAGGCCATCGACAACCGTAAGAACAAGTCACAAGGAAGTGGAGGAGCAACCAGGTTCCATTTTGCCAGAGACAACAAGGGGAAGAAGCTATACCAGAGACCGCAAGCCAAGGGGCGTGCTTTTGGGTCCGACCGACCTGTTGGAGGTAGCTTGGGAATTCGGGGAGCTCCGAAACCGATCGAGGATGTGGTTTATTATAAATGCAATGGGAAAGGGCATTATGCTAGTAGCTGTACTGCGAAGACCATGACTTGCTGGAATTGTCAGAAGCTGGGGCATACTGCTAGAGACTGCCGAGAGGCGAAGAAGGAGGGTGTTGTGAATGCTACGCGTGGGAAACGACCTGTTGCTCACGGTAGAGTGTATAAAATCTCTGGAGAGACAGCTGATGATGCTGAGGGACTGATTAAGGATCGTTGTGACATATCTGGTATTCCTCTTTCTGTCTTATTTGATTCGGGTGCTAGTCACTCTTTTATTGCTGTTGATTGTGTGGCAAAGTTAGGTTTGCCCGTGTCAGAGTTGCCGTTCGACTTGGTGGTATCTATCCCTACTGCCAAAAGTTTGACTGCAACCTCTGTTTGCTTGAATATGTGTTGTGATGAATGAGACTTATTCTGTGAAGTTATGAATTATTGATAGATATATTGTGAATTGTTGTATCAGTTATAGTATAATGGTTAATACTGTTTACTCTATAATCTACTTCTAATACTATATTTCTATATCCTTATATTTGAGTTATCCCTTTGCTGTTTCTGTTTGTGTCTTCTTTTATTTTTGGCGCTTAACGCCAGATGACTAGCGATGAGGAAAGACTTGAAGGCTGTTTTGATGCAAGCTTGAGGAACTTTGGAGGCTGATTTGAAGATGATGTTTAGTTTCCGCTATTTTGTAAAACTTAGCACATGTGTGCAACATATTACTTTCATTACGTCTTATTACATCTTTTTTTTCCTTGATGTAATATTACTGACTATGGGCTACACTTATTAAATATATGTGAGAAGTTGTTTTGGAAAACTTGAGATGTTTTGAAAGGCTTTTATTTTCCGCGTTTTTTTTTAATGTGACTCTCGACTTAAAAATCGGAGCAGACTCTGATGAAGTGTTCTCAAAATGTTGGGTGTTGTTGCCGCTTTAGCTCTCTTGATTCACCGGACTGTCTCATGCAAGAGTACTTTCCTTCGTATATTTTTGACATAGTCTTCTTCATGGTGACCGGACGAACTCCTCTAATGGACTGATGTTCTTGATGATGCTTTGAAGTTTACTCAGTCCTTTTAGAGATAGTTATTCCTGTACATGAAAGTTTTCACTGTGTTAGGAAGTCTAGTTTAAACGATATTGATCCTTAAAGAAATTGTTGATTATCAAAACATAATTATTCATTTAATTGTTTGAATCTAACAATCTCCCCCTTTTTGACGATGACAATTTCTTTCAGAAAAAGGTCTATTTGAGATTTTGATTTGTCATTTAATTACTGTTAAGAAAAATGAATGTTATGAATTTTCTTCAGAGGGGTTCAGTGTATAGAAAAACATTATCGTAAGACTTAGACAGAGATATTCTTGTTTTAGGCGGACGATTTTGACTAATTGGATTTGCCTATCTTGCTCCCCCTAAATATGATATTCCCTAGTTGAAATTTTTGTGTAACACATATTTATCTAAATAAGCTCCCCCTAAGCTGATGCGGGATATGTTTAATATATTTAATAGCAGTCAGCCTTAATGTTTCTTTACTCTCACCCCACTCCTTTTTCTTTACCTAAATCTTATCTTCTCCCCCTTTGTCATTATCAAAAAAATAAATTAAGTAATAGAGAAAAGGATCAGTTGAATTAAGCAATAGTAAGAAACCAAGCAAGGTATAATGGAGATGCTGAATAAGAGATATATATAAGGGCAAGTGGAAGTAGAGTGCATCATAAAAAGAATGAGCAGATAAAGTAGTAGAAAGAGGAAATAATCAGTCAGTTTTCTTCTTCCGAGACTCGTTGTCTTTGCAGATCATTTCTTCAATGATTTGGAGGTGAGCATCCAACTTAGCAGAGAGGGACTGTTCCATCGTGTCAGCTCATTTGAAGACGTCGCTGCGCAGTGTCTGATTCTCTTTGGAGTTGTTGGAGAGGGATCTTGCAACGTCTTCAGACAACTCCTTTATAGCAGTTCTGGCATCGAAGGGCTCTTCAGT
This sequence comes from Acmispon strigosus, assembly GCA_030819835.1. NCBI lineage: Eukaryota > Viridiplantae > Streptophyta > Magnoliopsida > Fabales > Fabaceae > Acmispon > Acmispon strigosus. The sequence goes on along the minus strand of JAUAMA010000004.1, from coordinate 11,731,571 downwards.
GGATGGCATTTCATGCGACTCCTTTTGCTTGGGGATTTCCTCAGTTGAGGAGGGATGATCGTTTGAGGAGGTAATGGTGGGTTGAGCCACTGTAGTTTCGATCTCCAGGGTTTTGTTTAAAGTATCAACAGTAGGAATTCCTCTTGGAGATAGTGATAGAACATCATCTAGACTTTCCTCAGAGTCTGAGGAGATGACAACCACTTCTTCAGAGTCAGATAAAATATGAATTTGATGAGCGACTGATTCGTGCTGTGAGTAGGCAGTGGTTGAAGATAGTTCATGTGGAGGTTTATTTGCTACCAAAATAAGCGACCATGATCCATACTTGAGGACGATGCGCTCAGCACCATGAATCAATTCGGATGGAATGGTGCTTGTATGAACTTGTCTAAAAGCAGACAATTCCCAGTTATGATGGAAGATGTCATACCTTGACCGCTGAGCGACGATGATTGTCAACCCATCAAGAGTAGGAGGAGTCCAGATTCTAGCCTGAAGACAGAAGTTGAAACCCAATGTTTCCATGAGAAGTTGTGGGGCATGCGAAGCATTCACCATGGAGAGCATCCTGGGTACAATTGAAGAAATAGGTGCAGTGCTTCGGCGAGAACGTCTGGGCACGTGGACTGGAAAATTTTTCATTCTGCATTCCCTAGTTTGAGCTGTTTGAATACTGTTCTCCTGAGTCTCTTCAGATACAACACCTCCTTTGTCAGCCATTGGCTGTTCATTAGGAACATCATCCATACACGCAGGTTGTTTGGCAACACATTCCTCAGCTTCTTCTGGGTTGTTTCTCTTCCTTTTCTTTGAGTTGGTTGCTCGAACTGCACGAGACTTAACCCATCTTCTGGCATCTTTCACCCTTTCTGATGACTCATCTTGATTGTCAATGACCTGAGTTTGCCCAGTGGCCTTGGGTTGTGATTCAGAAACATCAGGATGCACTTCATTGACATTGCTTGGTTCCACAGCAATCTCATCAGTTTGGTTAGTTTGGGATTGGTTTGGTGGAGGAGAAGGGTCTTCCATTTCTGAAGCGGTTGGGTTCAACTTTGATGAGATGGGTGCTGGCAGGATTATTTGTTCTTGTTCTTCCGTGTCATCCTGGATGATCTTGACCACAGATCGCTTCCTCTTCATCTTTGTAGGACGAACATAGTCTGGGTCTATAATGCTTCGATACATTCTTATCCTTGAAGCCATGTTCCTTCCCCATAGTTTGGCTTCCTTCTCGCAGTTGGGGAGCCATTGTGGTGTTGCATTAGGTAGGGGGAGTTTTCTTTCACAATCACCCTTATCCAATGACGATCTTCCACATTGCATAGCACTGCTACAGGAGACGGAGTTGTCACTGGACCAGTCATCGGAAGATACATGCAGGATTCTCTGAGACTGAGCGTAACCAGAACAGTTCTGAAAGTGGATGCAGCTAGTAATCCCATGTCCGGAACGATGAACCACTTGGGTTCAAGGGCTAGTTCATTTGGACCAAGGACCAAGGCCTTTATGATGACTTCCAGATGACCTTCAGAGTCAAATATTTTCAAGTGAAGAGAGCGTCTGTCATCAAGTTCCTTGATCATTCTTCTTCTTATCTCGGGCCATTCGTTCTCGTCCATCCCTATCCATTGAGTAATGCACCTGAACCCACAGTTTCCGTCATCATCAACATCAATTATATTTTCCACAAACTCATGGAACAAAGTAGGTATGTGTGGAAGATATTTTGACATGACTGAGGGTTGTTGAGGGGCTCTAGACTCAGAGCACAGGGGAACTTTCCTGACATTCTTGACTAGTAAGGCAATTGGACGATTTTCTTCATCGTCAAGCTGTGAAGGAGTTGTGTCTGCAGGTTGTTCAGGTTCTGATGGAGGTACAATTTCAATAATTTTTCCAGAACTGGTGATTTGATGCCGCTTAGGAGGTGGAGGACAATCATCATCAGTGTCCTCTTCTGGTTCATCATCTTGTTCTTCCACTATCTTCTCCTTCGGTTGAGTTTTGCTAGCTTTCAATAGCAGTTCTAGAGGCACATTAGTGGTATCGATCTTCAATTTCATTCTTCTAAGATCTTCAAACTTGATAGGAGATGCGTGGATGTAGTCATGAACGATGAGCTCAGTTTCTTCTTTTACTTTATAATTGAGATCTTTCTTTCTCATTATCTCATATATGAGGGCTCCGTAGGGCAAGTTAGACTCTTTTCCCTCCAGGGTTGTCATGATGTGATTGAAAATTAGGTAGGAGAGATTGATTTTCTCCTTCACCATCATATGATAGAGCGCCCAGTGAACCAGCTTGTCTACACGATTGCAGTTTCCTTCTCTGGGGATAACTATTTTGCAAAGTACAACATAGGGAAACCTGCACTCCTCTATTAAGTTGTTAACATTTGTGCCGTAGACCTTCGGGTCTTGCTTCCAGATACAGTTAGGGTTAGGAGCGGATATCTCCCAAGTGGATTTGAATTTAACCCCTTCACTGATTTCGCTATCCAGAATTACTGCAACATCTCCTGGGAATATGTTAGTGATTGCTCTCATACATCTGGTTTTGATCGTTACCATTCCCTTCTTAACAGCGCAGTCGTAGAATTCCTTGACAACTAGTTTGATGGCAGGGGAAGCGGATATTCTCATAAAATTTGTCCATTCTTGAAATAGGACCAAGTCCAGCCCTGTAATCTTTGCATGACTGTAGAGATTTAGATCAAGATATCTTGGAGGAACTAGTTCCCTTTCTCCAAGATTCATTGCCTTCTGTTTGCCAGTAAACTCTTCTTGCTCTTTTCGGTTTGCAGCAATGTTCTTGATTCTTCTGTCAATAATCTTTTGCTCAGTGGGAGTTAGTTCATGAGCAGCAGTGATTTGTTTCTTGGATGCCATTGTGATGATCTGCAAGCAAAGATTAGAACGAGAGAGAAATAGACAAGTTGAGGTGAGTAGAAATTGGGAGCAGGTTCGTCAGTAGCAAGTGTTTTGCTTTTTCTTTCAAATTCCTTTTGTTAAGTTTACTTTGAATGCGAAAGGTGTTTACTTGGTTTAGGAGAGGAAATGATTAGTTCTCCACTGATGTGATATGATGATCAGCATGCGCATTAAATGAAAATCTTTAAATGTGCAGTCATGGCAGTTGGGGGATTTAATGCGTGCTAAGAGAGTTTTGATATATGAAACGATACTGTTGTTTACCAGTAACCCAAGCGTGGGTGATGCGAGTGATTGATCGTGCCTTATCAGTTGTTCACAGACGTTCTCATTTGGCGGTTCCTTGGATAGTCACCAGACGATGACTTTCATTCGCTCGATCTCTGGACAGCAATCTCCATTTAAATAGAGTGTTGGTTATTCCTTCAAGGAGGTGCCTGACGTCATCCCTCTTTGTTGTCTATTTAATACGTGTGTCTATCTTCAATCCTGCAAGAGTCATTGCATATTTCTTTGCCAAAGAATCTTATTAGTATTACTTGGTCATTACATTTAGCTACATGCAGTGGGATGTATGTCATTCTTAAATGAGTATAGATATGTTACAAGTGCTTCCTCTGAAAGGCTAGTCGTAGGATTAGTCAAAAAAAAAATTATCAGCATTTATCTTCATGCAAGAGGTGTTTTGTTTTCCATGCAGTGTTCTTGACAGTACATTTTTAATTATCAAATGAATCTAATACGATTTAGCAATGCCCTTCCTAAGTTAGGAAGCTATTAAAACAGTTTTAAAGAGATACGTGTTCACAGGACACATCATTTTTGGTGTTTATTTTTCAATGTACTGTTAATATGAAAAGTCATTTGCCACAGTTTCTACTTTTGTTTTCAGTCAATAATTGTTGACTTTGATTGCCTGACTTTGGATGTAGTTGCCTTTATGCAAATATAATAAATGAAGATGGAAAGTGCTTTTATGGCAAACAATTTTGATCAACGTTTGTTGATCAGATTTGTAACAAATATTCTGTAAGCTTATGCGATCATGATGCATTGATCATTAACTAAGAGTTTATGTTTTCAAAGCATTGTATTTACTAGCTTAAGATATTCTGGCTAAACTCAGAGAGAGATACACTTTAGTTTTTAAGTGGGAAAATAGTATATCTGTTAGTGTGATGAGAATATGAAGCTTATATGTTCTACAATTCATTAGAGATTCATTTATTCAATTTGCAATGACTGTAAGTGTGTCAAAGTATGCTTTGTAATCCTTTTCTTTCAAATAGTTAAACATTTGAACCATTTGTGACAATGAGAGGTAATAGATTGATAAATAATTCATTATAAATTCAGAGTTACCTCCCTTCCAGTTTCTGAATACAGGACTTGATCATTTCTCGTAGCAACCGAAGATTTCATCGATACCGTTGCTGGATGCATGAGCAGAGATACCCATATTAATCACTAGCTTTCTTTGCTAGGTAGATGTGAGGTCTTTCTTCGAGATGATCCTCAGCAGTTTGCTAGTCATCCTGTTTGCTCCTTTCTTGAAGTAGCTTCTTCGAGATGTTCTTCCTGCACTAGTGTTTGGATCATGGTTGCGTTTGTTCGAGGAGAACATATACTTCCATAGATCTTTGAACTCTGCATCTGTGAAGGTGTTAGTAATTTTCAGAGTGGTTAGGCTCTGATACCAATTGAAGGTGCAAGAAACACCCAAGAAAGGGGGGGTTTGAATTGTGTGGGTCGTTTTTGAAATTCTTTTGATTGTTTTAAATAATCAATTACATAATCACTTAACAACGCTAAATCACACAGCATAGACATATACATGCAGCGTAAATATAATGTGACTGTAAACATGAAGCACACACAAATTTTATCCTGGTTCACCCCCATAATCGACAGGGCTACGTCTAGTCCTTGGCTTCACCAAGATTTTCACTATTTCAACAGAATAGTACAAGTATTATCAGGGACTTCTCCCAACAAGTATTCTAAGGACTTCTCCTATCAAGTATTGGAAGGACTTCTCCTTACAAGTATTATCAGGACTTCTCCTTACAAGTATCCTACAGGACTTCTCTTGACACCTTTTTCAAGGGTTGGCTTCTCTATTTGGTTCTCTTCTTAGTAAGAGTGGATAGAGGAAATGAAGCACGGTTTGTACAGAGATGATAGGCATTTACGTTCTCTGTTTGGAGGGTGTGTGAGTTGGGAAATGATGAGTGGATTTTATATGATGTTTTTAGGTAGTTTTTAGTCTTTTTTATTTTATTATTTTTGAGTCACATATAGGTTTTTTATTGTTTTTATGTAGATTTTATATTTATTTTGCATTTTGCATGTAGATTAGATTTTATTTGTTTTTCTAGCTTTATTTTATATTTTTAGGAATTTTTCTAGTTATTTTATATTTTTAGAAAAAGCTGGTTTAGTTATCATTTTTGTGCAGGGACCAATATGTAAAGTTTCAGGAAAACAGGGACCAAATTGTAAAAGTTCAAGAGTGGAGGACTAAAAGTGAAGATTGAGAGAATAAAAGGGCTTGAATTGGAGTGCTAACCAAGAGAGGACCAAAAGTGGAAAAGAAGAATATGAAGAATCACTCTCTAATTTAGCACATGGAGAAAAGTTTGAAGGAATTGATGATAGTGGAGGAAAGGTTTCAGAATTAAACAAGGGTTGAGTAGTGGCTTTTTATGGAAATCAAAACCCACTACCATGAATGAAGAAGGAAGAAAAGCTTGAAGATGAAGAAGCAGCGTCCCAACGCTCCAACGTTGGGATCCCAGCGCTCAAGCGCTGGGACTCTGACTAGGAAATGAGTCAGATGTTGACCCAGCGTCCAAGCGTTGGAAAGCCAGCGCTCAAGCGCTGGGCCTCGGACAGGAAGTGGATTTTTAATGCATCCTAGCGCCCAAGCGTTGTTCCTAGGACTTGTGGGAAGCCATATTTGAGCTCCTATCCAGGGTAATTCAATGTCTCCTTTAGCCATGCTTGGCTAAATTCTTCTTTAAGTTTTTGGGTTGTTTTAGTTTATAATACATGTTCTAGTTCTTTCTTACATTTCTGAATTTTATTTCCATTCATGTTTTATTACCTTATGCTTAATTTCTATCTTGTGGATCCCAAGAAGTTTTGCTTATTACTTATTACATAAGGCCATTTGGTGAGTAGTAAGGGAACTAGGTAATAAAAAAGGTTATAAGTATACTTCGCTAAGGAATTAGGAAGGACGTAACTTTATGTTGGCCTGAACATCTTCTTCATCTTCTTCTTTAGTTAACTAGGTGCCAAGGAATTGGGTTTAGTAATTAAAAAGAAAGATCTACAATGCTTAAGGAATTAACTTGTAGTTACACTAGGCTATAGCATCATGATATTGGATTTATAATTCAGGAATTTAGTAAGAGATTGCTAGCATGTTTTTATATACTATGTAAACCAACCCAAGAGCTTAATGTTCATCATCTCTTTCTCTTATTATTTTATGCTATTGTTTCTTTCTAGTTCTCAAATCAACAACAAATATTCATCTTTTATTTTTCTGTTTTAGTACTAAATTTTATAACAATAAGAACACCTATCCCTTGGGTTCGATCTTTTTATTACACGATAGTTAATCGTACACTTGCGATTTTCCTTATCAAGTTTTTGGCGCCGTTGCCGGGGATAGGTTCTTTCAAGATCTTTTTTTTATTTTATTTAGTACTTCTTGTTTATATATAAAAAAATATATATATATATAAAAAAAAAAAAATTACTGCCTAACAGTTTGTTGCCATGTGGAAAGAAGATCCTTTAGAGACTATAATCTCTGAGGGGTTGGATTTTGAAGATAGAGACAGCAATGACGAACAGGTCATTGAAATGGCAAGATATCTGGAAGCTGCCCATTTTTTCCCTTCAACGAAAAATTGGGTAGAGGAGCTGAAGAGAGAAGAAGAAGTTCAAGAGGAAAAGAGGGAACTGAAGCCCTTACCTTCTACCCTTAAGTATGTATTTCTTGAGGAAGGTAACAATAAGCCAGTCATTGTGAGTAGTTCCCTCTCTCCTCTTGAAGAAGAAAAACTGGTAAGAATTCTTAGAGCTCATAAAACTGTTTTGGGTTGGACTATTGGGGACATTAAGGGCATAAGCCCCACTGTTTGTATGCATAAAATTTTTTTAGAAGAACAAGTTAAACCTGTAGTCCAACCCCAAAGAAGACTTAATCCTGCCATGAAAGAGGTGGTAAGGAAAGAAGTGATTAAGTTGCTTGATGCAGGGATCATCTATCCCATTTCTGATAGTGAATGGGTCAGTCCCGTTCAGGTAGTTCCCAAAAAAGGGGGAATTACTGTGGTCCCGAATGAGAACAATGAATTGATTCCCACCAGGAAGGTAACTGGATTGAGGGTTTGTATAGATTACCGGAGGCTAAATTCTGCCACTCGGAAAGATCATTTCCCCCTTCCCTTTATTGATCAAATGCTTGACAGGTTGGCTGGCCATGAGTACTATTGTTTCTTGGATGGATATTCAGGATACAATCAAATTGTTGTTGATCCTAAGGATCAAGAAAAAATTGCTTTTACTTGTCCCTTCGGGGTGTTTGCTTATAAAAGAATGCCTTTTGGCTTGTGTAATGCTCCAGGAACCTTCCAAAGATGTATGTTTGCTATTTTTTATGATTTAATTGGTGAATGTATGGAAGTGTTCATGGATGATTTTTCTGTATACGGCCCCAGCTTTGACAAGTGTTTGAACAATTTGGAAAGGATTCTAGTTAGGTGCCAAGAAAAGAATTTGGTACTTAATTGGGAAAAATGTCATTTTATGGTAAAAGATGGCATTGTGCTTGGGCACAAGATTTCTGAAAGAGGGACTGAGGTAGATAAGGCTAAAACTGAAATCATTGAAAATCTACCTCCTCCCACTAATATTAAAGGTATAAGAAGCTTTCTTGGTCATGCAGGTTTTTATAGGCGATTTATAAAAGATTTTTCTAAAATTGCTAAGCCTATGACAAATCTCCTTGAAAAAGAGGCTCATTTTATCTTTAATGATGAGTGTTTGGCTGCTTTTAAATTATTAAAAGAAAAACTTATTTCAGCCCCTATCATTGTTGCTCCCCAATGGGATTTACCTTTTGAAGTTATGTGTGATGCTAGTGATAATGCAATAGGGGCTGTTCTTTGTCAAAAAAATGGAAAAGTGTTGCATGTGATTTACTATGCTAGTAAGGTTCTGAATGAAGCTCAAAAAAATTATGCTACAACTGAAAAGGAGTTGTTGAGTGTAGTTTATGCTTTAGATAAATTCAGACCTTACGTTTTGGGTACTAATGTTATTGTGCATACTGACCATTCTGCATTGAAGTATTTGTTTGCTAAGCAGGAAGCTAAACCCAGGTTGATCAGGTGGATCTTACTCTTGCAAGAGTTTGATCTTGAAATTGTGGACAGGAAAGGGAAAGACAATGGTGTAGCAGACCATTTGTCAAGACTTGAAGAAGGGAACTCCGATCCAATTCCTATTTAAGAGGAGTTCCCAGATGAGAGGCTTTTAGTTATCCAAGAGATAGCTCCATGGTATGTACATTTAGCTAATTTTAAAGCTGCTAGTGTGTTGCCTTCTGATTTGACTTGGCAACAAAAGAAAAAATTTCTGTATGATGCCAAGTTCTTTTTCTGGGATGAACCTTATTTGTTTAGAGAATGTTCTGATGGGATCATTAGAAGGTGTATTCCAGAAAAAGAATTTGAGGCTATTTTATGGCATTGCCATGGCTCCGATTATGGAGGCCACTTTTTAGGTGAGAGGACTGCAGCTAAGGTCCTCCAAAGTGGTTTTTATTGGCCTACTATCTTCAAAGATAGTAGAGCATTTGTGGTAAGGTGTGATCGCTGTCAACGAACTGGTAATATCTCAAGAAGGAATGAGATGCCCCAAAAAATGATTTTGGAAGTTGAGCTTTTTGATGTATGGGGCATTGATTTCATGGGACCTTTTCCACCTTCTTTTGGTTGCCAGTATATTTTGGTTGCTGTTGACTATGTTTTTAAATGGGTTGAAGCATCAACCCTTCCCACAAATGATGGAAAAGTGGTTCTAGATTTTTTGAAGAAAAAGATTTTTACTAGATTTGGGGTGCCAAGAGCAATAATCAGTGATGGAGGTAAGCATTTTTGTAATAAAGCTTTTGAAGCTCTTTTGAAAAAATATGGTGTTAATCATAAAATTGCTACCCCCTATCACCCCCAAACTAGTGGACAAGTAGAGGTTTCTAATAGGGAGTTAAAAAGGATTTTGGAAAAAACAGTTGGTACCTCAAGGAAGGATTGGTCAAAAAATTTAGATGACACCTTGTGGGCTTATCGAACTGCGTTTAAAACTCCTATTGGAACCTCTCCTTACCAGTTGGTTTATGGTAAGACTTGTCATTTACCTGTGGAACTTGAGCATAAAGCCTTTTGGGCTTTGAAACAGTTGAACATGGATCCCAAAGAAGCTAGGGATAGAAGACAGGTACAGGTACATGAGCTGGATGAATTTAGACTCCAAGCATATCACAATGCTTGGATCTACAAGGAAAAAACAAAGAAGTGGCATGATAAGAAGATTGTGCCAAAAGAATTTAGTCCAGGACAGTTTGTGTTGTTGTATAGCTCAAGGCTGAAGCTATTTCCTGGAAAGTTGAAATCAAGATGGACAGGGCTGTATATGATTACTAAAGTCTTTCCTCATGGTGCGGTTGAATTGGAAAATAATGTTACAAAGAATGCTTTTGTTGTCAATGGGCAAAGACTGAAACCGTACCTAGGAGGAGATACTGTAAGACAAGAGGTCTTTGCCATATTTGATACCCCCGATTGATTAAGGGGAAGGGTCTATCTCGGACCTTAACAATGAGCTGGTTGGGAGACAACCCAACTTAGGATAGTTTATGTTTCTGTCTTTTTAATTGTTGCACTACTCTTGTACATAAATAAAAGAAAAGAAATTTTATGTTTTTGCTGCAGGAGAGGCCAGCGCTCAAGCGTTGGAGGCCAACGCTCAAGTGTTAGGCCCCTGCTTATCACCTCTGATTCCAGTAGATTCCAGCGCTCCAGCGCTGGAGGGCTAGCGCTCATGCGCTGGAGGGCTAGCGCTCATGCGCTAGGCCCCTGGAATCCCAGCTTTTTATTTTTTATTTTCCAGCGCCATAGCGTTGGAAACCCAGCGCTCAGGCGCTGGGACCTATGATGCCTAGTTTTTACTTTAATTCCAGCGCCCAAGCGTTGGCATCCCCAACGCTCAAGCGCTGGAGCTCGGGCAGATTTGCTGTTTTATTTTTATTTGCTGTTTTTAGTTTTTAATAAATTTTGTGTTCACAATTTTTTGAATGTTTTAGATTCTATGAGTTTTCCCTTGTTTCTACACTGGTTTTAATTTTTGGAAAACTCAAGAATTCTTGTTTTTAAAGGTGGACACAATTTTTCATCCCATGATCTTACTTGTGCTGATTTTGGAACTAACAAGTCAAGCAAGCTTCTGCTTGTGAGACTTTTGTTTGTTCATTGTTACAGGATAGGTACCAAAAAGAGGAAGAACCCTCTTGAACTTAAGTGTTCAAATTGATTTTTACATTGAGGTTCCCTTGGACCTTTGTGGAAAATTTGTTACTATACCAGCTTCTTAGTTTTTGTTTTTGTTTTTTTTATAGTTTTTAGCTTAGTTTTTCTGTTTGCATGAGTCTTGAGTATATTATCCATTCTGAATGTTGCTATAGCTTTGTGAAATGCTTTATCTGATTGAACTGCTTTGTAAAAGTTCTATGTTTTGAAGCAGTTAGGATTGCATGCTGTAGAAAGGATTCTTTTTGATATCTTGATTGTTTTGGTTGTTGGCAAAGTCTTTTTCTGAGTTCTAAAAAGGGTACCACTTACCCTATCTTTTTTTGAGAGCTGAGGTCTTTGAATTCTTGATTGTGAAATTTTTCTGCCTTGTGTTGCATGTTGATTGGAGTTTTGTATACTTTGTGAGTTGAGAAGAGATTATAGGCATTTTTGAAAACTCAGATTTTTGCTTGAAATGTTATTTCCACTAGTAGCCCCTTTTGAGCCTTAAAAGAGTCATTTTTTGGAGCCTACTTTGTGTGATAATTCTTAAAGTTGTTATTGTGATTCACGTGCTAAATTGCTAGAGCTATGTTTGTGGGTTTCTCTCTAAAAAATAAAGAAAAAAAAAAGTTGGAAAAAATAAGGTATGTGCCTTAGAAAAAATAATGAAGTGGTGGGGTGAGAAAGAGTATGAGGGGAGTAAAATTCAAGTCATTCATCCCATACATTCCACTACTTTGTTCAAAAAAAAAAGAGAAAAGGAAAAAATTGAGAGAACCCTTGTATGAATTGTTGAGCTCTTAGTCAAGGAAAAATCACTTAACAACAATTTCTGAGTCAGCCACTAGAGTTGCCAATTTCTTGAAATCCATACCTTAAATTGTTCAACCCTTTGGCCAAGTTACAACCTTAAAAATCTCTTCAAAATCACTTGGTTGCTTTATTTCAGTTTTGATTTGAATGATAGGTAGAATTATGGAGCTTTCTTGTTTTCATGGAGAATATCATTTTTGGTGAGCTTAATTCATGAACTCAAACATGTTAAAAGCCAAGCCTAACTTTCTTGATTCTTTGTCTATAAAACATGCATGTCTTCCTTTTCTGCTAAGCTTTCTTTGAAAGGTTTTTGTGCTTCAAGTTTTAACCAGATAAACTTTCTCAAAACTCAGGGACGAGTTTTTCTTTAAGTTTTGTCGCTTGAGGACAAGCTGTCGTTAGGTATAGTGGTGTGATGAGTGGATTTTATATGATGTTTTTAGGTAGTTTTAGTCTTTTTTATTTTATTATTTTTGAGTCACATATAGGTTTTTTATTGTTTTTATGTAGATTTTATATTTATTTTGCATTTTGCATGTAGATTAGATTTTATTTGTTTTCTAGCTTTATTTTATATTTTTAGGAATTTTTCTAGTTATTTTATATTTTTAGAAAAAGCTGGTTTAGTTATCATTTTTGTCCAGTGACCAATATGTAAAGTTTCAGGAAAGCAGGGACCAAATTGTAAAAGTTCAAGAGTGGAGGACTAAAAGTGAAGATTGAGAGAATAAAAGGGCTTGAATTGGAGTGCTAACCAAGAGAGGACCAAAAGTGGAAAAGAAGAATATGAAGAATCACTCTCTAATTTAGCACATGGAGAAAAGTTTGAAGGAATTGATGATAGTGGAGGAAAGGTTTCAGAATTAAACAAGGGCTGAGTAGTGGCTTTTTATGGCAATCAAAACCCACTACCATGAATGAAGAAGGAAGAAAAGCTTGAAGATGAAGCAGCAGCGTCCCAACGCTCCAGCGTTGGGATCCCAGCGCTCCAGCACTGGGACTCTGACTAGGAAATGAGTCAGATGTTGACCCAGCGCCCAAGCGGTGGAAAGCCAGCTCTCAAGCGCTGGGCCTCAGACAGGAAGTGGATTTTTAATGCATCCTAGCGCCCAAGCGTTGGGAATGCCAGCGCTCAAGCGCTGGAGGCTGAATTTTTACTATAAATAGGACCCTTTTCTTCACTTGTAAAGCACACACTACTTAGAATACAACAAGTATTCTCTCTTTCTCCCTCTTGAGCATTGTTCCTAGGACTTGTGGGAAGCCATATTTGAGCTCCTATCCAGGGTAATTCAATGTCTCCTTTAGCCATGCTTGGCTAAATTCTTCTTTAAGTTTTTGGGTTGTTTTAGTTTATAATACATGTTCTAGTTCTTTCTTACATTTCTGAATTTTATTTCCATTCATGTTTTATTACCTTATGTTTAATTTCTATCTTGTGGATCCGAAGAGGTTTTGCTTATTACTTATTACATAAGGCCATTTGGTGAGTAGTAAGGGAACTAGGTAATAAAAAAGGTTATAAGTATACTTCGCTATGGAATTAGGAAGAACGTAACTTTATGTTGGCCTGAACATCTTCTTCATCTTCTTCTTTAGTTAACTAGGTGCCAAGGAATTGGGTTTAGTAATTAAAAAGAAAGATCTACAATGCTTAAGGAATTAACTTGTAGTTACACTAGGCTATAGCATCATGATATTGGATTTATAATTCAGGAATTTAGTAAGAGATTGCTAGCATGTTTTTATAGACTATGTAAACCAACCCTGTTGGAACAGAAAGCAACCTGAGAGGGGGGGGGGTGAATCAGTGTTTCCCCAATTTTCGCCTTATTGAAATTGTTACTTTCAAGTTTATGATGATCACGAAATGATCGTTGTGATTGCAGCGGATATGAACGATACTTGAAAGTAAATGTGAAGGATAAAGAGAATCACACACAAGATTTATCCTGGTTCGCCTTCAATCCACTGAAGACTACGTCCAGTCCCTCAAGGACCGCAAGAATTTCTTACAAGTTCCTAACCCAAGGACCGCAAGAATTTCTACCAATAACCTGTGAAAGCAAACCACTTTCAACAGCCCCTGAAAGCAAACCGCTTTCAGTTCCTGAAGGAAAACCACCCTCAGACCTTGAAGACAAACTTGTCTTCAATCGAAACCCTGAAAGTAAACCACTTTCAGTGACAACAATCTTTCACCGAATACCACGGTGAAGAACTCAATCTTACAGAAAGAGATGAAGAAGATATTACAATTGGCTGTTTCAATCCTTTAACACACAATTGGATTGAACATGAGAGATTATGCTTTTAAGGCTTTTAAGCATAATACAATTCTGAGTTCTTCAAGATATGAACAACTAAAGTGTTCTTGTAAACATGAAGATCATGAACTCAGAATTTAGGCTCCAAAAGATTTAAGTTCTAAAAGATGAACTAATTTTGACAAAGCTTTGGCCTAATGTGATTTTCTCATGTGTAATGTGTTGTATCTTGTGTATGTTGTGTATGTTATGTGTGTGTTATGTTTTCTGGACTCAAATGATCTTTATATAGGCAAGGGAAACGTCCTTGAACCATCACAACCCTTTTCAAAAGGTTTGGGACACAATGGTTCATGAAAAGATGCACTTTTTCGTTCTGGTAATCGATTACCATACTTAGTGTAATCGATTACACAAGTGACCGTTTCAGTTTGAATTTGAATTTCAAACATGTAATCGATTACAAGACATGAGTAATTGATTACTTGCCTAGGTGTAATCGATTACCATAATGGTGTAATCGATTACACAGAAGCCCATTTTCCAGAAACTTGATCTTTAAGACTTGCTTAAGGTTTTCTAATTCTTTTAAGTTATGAAAACACTTAGCTTGATTAGATTAGGTGTTTTAAGAGCCTTTATGCTTTAATAAACCTTTGGAAGCATAACTCACCTAATACTAAGACTTCTAGACTATTGATGGACTTGAGTGCTTGATTCTTTGAAGTCTTCTTTTCTTCTTTTTGTTGATGAGTTTGTCGTCATCAAAACCACAGCCAGGGTCAGGAGCAAGACCTTCTTCACAATCTCCCCCTTTTTGATGATGGCAAACACATTCTTGATACTTGAAGATCATATATGCATTCTTGATGCTTAACTCCCCCTATTTGATGGAATTTAGTATTTCTGATTTTTCTCTCCCCCTTTCTAATGTACTCGTTGAATTCCTGCATATGATCTTTAAGAGCACAAAACCCTTCTCCCCCTTTTGTCTTCATCAAAAAGAAGAAAAGGCAAAAAAAATGTACAGGCATACACACAAGTATATATTGCAACATAAAGCATGGGGGTAGGGGTAAATGTGTAAAGCATGAACAACCAGCACTTATATATATAAAAGAGAGCAAATACATAAGTTATATATTGTAAATCATAGAAAACATATGTTGTAGAGGGAGTACAACAATAGATAGAGCCATTTTGCGAAAATAGGGAAATCCTAATAGTAAGTAGATAACTATATAGAGACACAAGACTTCAGAACTTAGGCTTGACTAGAATCTTCAGAGTTCTCAGAAGGGTCAAGTTCTTGAAGGCTCTCAATCTCCTTACGCATGAAGGAGTGCACGGCCTTGATGCGATTTTCCACAAGTATAAAGCGAGACCGAATTGTATCCTCCAGGTGGCCTAACTTTTGAGAAAGACGGAGCGACAAGATATCCATTCGTTCGAGTATAACCTTGGTTTCTTGTGAGAAATGTGAAGGAATGGCATAAAAAGGAGACAAGCCAGCCGATACTGCATTTGTTGATACATCTATGCGGTATCGAGGATGCAAAAAGGGATCACTGGAGGAATCCCGTCGAGGAGTAGTAATTGGTGAGGACACATTGGAAGGACGTGGAAGAGACCCCATGGCGAAACAAGACTTAGAAGAAGAAGGATTGTATATGAAGGAAGGTAGGCAAAAAGGCAGAAGACAAATGCTGATTTTATAGAGAAAATCGTGCATGTAATCGATTACGGCAGTTTCAAATTTGAAAAATATTCAAATTTTTTGAATAGGTAATCGATTACAGCAGTTAGGGTAATCGATTACTGAAGGAATTTCAATAGGCACGAGGACTTAGAATGTGGATAATCGATTACAAATCCAAGGGTAATCGATTACTAGGACATTTTTACAAGTTCTAGGCTCTAGAATCCTATGTAACACATTTTCATATATAAACACTTAAGCACATAATGCAAATGAACATATAAAGTTTATGCAAATAACATGTTACCTTAAATATCATGCTCATCTAATATTCCTAATTCTCTTCTTATCTTGAAAAATGAATCTTTAGGAAGAGGCTTAGTAAAGATGTCTGCTAACTGATTATGTGTATCCACAAATGAAATCTCAATATCCTTCCTCATGACATGATCTCGAAGAAAATGATGTCGTATATCAATATGCTTAGTTCGAGAATGCATGATAGGATTTTTAGTGAGATTAATGGCACTTGTGTTGTCACATTTGATTGGAATGCAGCCCAGCTCTAAGCCATAATCTTTGATTTGTTGTTTGAGCCATAGAGTTTGTGCACAACAACTTCCTGCAGCAATGTATTCTGCTTCTGCAGTACTTAGAGCAACACATGCTTGTTTCTTACAAGACCAAGAAACAAGGGCATTTCCTAACAAGTGACAAGTACCACTTGTACTTTTTCTTTCAGTTTTACAACCAGCACAATCAGAATCAGAATATCCAATCAAATCACAAACACTTCCTTTGGGATACCACAATCCAACATTTGTAGTTTCTTTCAAGTATTTGAAAATTCGTTTAACAGAACTCAAATGTGATTCCCTAGGAGATGCTTGATATCTAGCACATAATATCAGGTCTACTTGCAGATAAGTATAGAAGAGATCCGATCATACCTCTATATTTGGTAATATCAACTTGATTGCCGGATTCATCTTGATCTAAATATGTGTTAGATCCCATTGGTGTGGCTATGGCTTTGCAATCATCCAAATCATATTTCTTTAATAGTTCCTTGCAAAACTTTGATTGGTTGATGAATATTCCATCACTTGATTGCTTGATTTGCAAACCAAGAAAGAAATTTAATTGTCCCATCATGGACATCTCAAATTCTTCTTGCATCATGTTAGAGAAATCCTTACAAAGAGATTCGTTAGTTGCACCAAAGATAATATCATCAACATAAATTTGAACTAATAGGGTATTACCTTTGGTTCTTTTGATGAACAAGGTTGTATCAGCCTTACCCTTTTGAAATCCTTTATCACAAAGGAAAGTACTTAATCTATCATACCAAGGACGAGGGGCTTGTTTAAGACCATAGAGTGCCTTCTTTAATCGGAAGACATGTGAAGGGAACTTTGGATCTTCAAACCCTGGAGGTTGCTTCACATAGACTTCTTCTTGAATGTATCCGTTCAGGAAAGCACCTTTGACGTCCATTTGATATAATGGGAAATTTAAAGAACAAGCATACGCCAATAATAGTCTTATGGCTTCCAACCTTGCTACTGGTGCATAAGTTTCATCAAAATCTATACCTTCTTCTTGATTATATCCTTGAGCAACTAATCTTGCTTTGTTCCTAACTATAATACCATTTTCATCTAACTTATTGCTAAACACCCACTTTGTTCCAATAACATGTTTATCACTAGGCTTAGGGACAAGTTCCCAAACTTGATTCCTTTCAAAATGGTTTAGTTCTTCTTGCATTGCTACAATCCAATATTCATCTTCTAGAGCATCATTTACTTTTGATGGTTCTATCTGAGAGACGAAGGCCATATTCAAAACTGAATCATTTATGCGTAGCCTTGTAGAAACGCCTCCAATAATATTATCAACTGGGTGATCCCTATGGGTTCTCCATTCTTTTGGAAGTTGATAAGTATTACTTTCAATGTGCTCTTCTTGTATTGGATTCTGATCTCCATCCTTTTGAGAATCTTCATTTATAATGATGTCATCTTCTTCACTATCTGGAAGATTGACTTTATCTTCTATTGAAGATTTAGATTCATCAAAAGAAACATGTATGGATTCTTCCACAGATAGAGTTTTCTTGTTAAAGACTCTATATGCTTTACTTGTCAAAGAATATCCAAGGAATATACCTTCATCAGATTTTTCATCAAACTTTCCAAGGTTTTCCTTTCCATTATTCAAGACAAAGCATTTTGATCCAAAAGCATGTAGATGAGAGATGTTTGGTTTCCTTCCTTTGTAGAGTTCATAGGGTGTTTTCTTAAGGATAAGTCTAATAAGAACTCTATTGGAAACATAGCAAGCAGGAAAGATAAGAGTAAAAAACACCTATCCCTTGGGTTCGATCTTTTTATTACACGATAGTTAATCGTACACTTGCGATTTTCCTTATCAGGAAAGATAAGAGTAAAAACTCTATGAATTTTTCTCACACAAGCTCATATACTCAGGCAGGGATAGACTTGAGGCATCCTGAGTATGAACCTAGGTTCCTTGGCTCTTGGGACAGACTTAGTTGACATATGGAAGTTTAAGTCTAAG
The DNA here is from genome assembly GCA_030819835.1 of Acmispon strigosus. Taxonomy (NCBI): domain Eukaryota; kingdom Viridiplantae; phylum Streptophyta; class Magnoliopsida; order Fabales; family Fabaceae; genus Acmispon; species Acmispon strigosus. Next base: position 11,713,678 of record JAUAMA010000004.1, on the reverse strand, counting down.
TTGCCCAAATACTTCGGAGGAAGGATTTTCTATTTATATCTTCAGTTGCTTCTTCTTCTTGAGAAAGAGAGAAAAACTGTCCGAAGTGCCTCTTCCTCTCTGAGCTGCACATAACGGCTAGTTCTGCATCTTTCAGCAGGCGTAAGTCAATATCTTAGATTTCTCTGCAAGCGTATGATATGATCTGGAAATCATCAGTTCATTTGGGTTGATGTCGTCTGGCTCCATGCTGAGCAAGTAGCTTCGAGCTATGTCTTGGGTATTTAATGCGTGGAGAAACAGCAGTCAAGCTTGCTTTGACCATTTTGCCCCAGTGCTTGCCAGCTAATACTCATTATGTGCTTTGGTCAGATATTTGAATTTCGACCGTTGAGAGTGTACGATGCTCAGAGATTCTTGCCGTTGATTCAGCAATGTCAGCTTGATTTGAGGGAAAGTAGTACATCAGTGGGACCAAGGAATATTGTATTAATTGTGTCCCTTTCTACTTTCTGCTGCAGCCAGTATGTTAATAAATGTGTAGACGAGGTAGGAGTCTTTTGATCCGCGAAGTAATTACTCCAGATGAGGAAAATAAATTCTTTAATACTTCGATAATCCTCATGTCCTCGAAAACCACATTTCTTGATCTCTGTACCTTTGGCGCAATTGATACTTGAGCGGACGGACTCTTCCTTGTAGCTTGGCCGACGTAGTCTCCATTCAATGCTTGAAGTTCCGCTGCAAAGTAGTTTGGATTGGCGGACGAACTTTCCTTCATTCAGTCTTTCTTAACTATTAGGATCTTCTTGTTTTGTAGATGACTGAATCTCTTCTTTTGATCTCATTGAAGTTCTTTCATCTGATAGAGTTGATTCACAACTTCCTTTTGTGATGCTAGAGAACCTTTGAGGCTGAAAGAGTTTCTTCATAGATTAACCTGCCCTTTCAATTCTGACTGGAGCAGTCATCTTAAGTGGCAGACTGTTTTGTCTTCTCGAGATAGGCTTTGACTTGAGCGAGCAGACTCTGATGAAGTGTTCTCAAAATGTTGGGTGTTGTTGCCGCTTTAGCTATCTTGATTCACCGGACTGTCTCATGCAAGAGTACTTTCCTTCGTATATTTTTGACATAGTCTTCTTCATGGTGACCAGACGAACTCCTCTGATGGACTGATGTTCTTGATGATGCTTTGAAGTTTACTCAGTCCTTTTAGAGATAGTTATTCCTGTACATGAAAGTTTTCACTGTGTTAGGAAGTCTAGTTTAAACGATATTGATCTTTAAAGAAATTGTTGATTATCAAAACATAATTATTCATTTAATTGTTTGAATCTAACACAAGAACCCTAAGAAATCTTGTCAAACCTCAGATGGCAAACCACCAACTGATGACACCGAAACCTTCGACGGACTTTGAATCAAACCCGATTCAAAGGACCTTTTCCACTATCACCGAACCCTACGGCGGACTTTGAATCAAACCCGATTCAAAGAACTTTTTCTACAACCATCGAACACCACGATGGACCTTTTTACAACCACCCAAAACCACGGTGAATGAATCAAACTGATTCAATAGAAGAAGAAGAAGATGCCTTTACAATGGCTAATTCAATCCTTTAGACAAGATGGATTAATCTTAGTTTGTATGCTCCAGGCAATTACAATGAAGGCTCTTCTTATTCTGAGTTTCTCAAATGTTGAACAGCATGAGTGTTCTTATGAAAATGAGAGAACAGAAACTCAGATTGATGTCTTTTATGAATATGAAAGTTATGGACCAAGTCATTGTTGTTTCTGAGCGTCTATGGACTTTATATAGGCACTAGAGGTCGTCCATGAACCAACACAACCTTTCCAAAACGTTTTGAGACACAATGGTTCATGAAAAGACACATCTGCCGACCTGGTAATCAATTACAGAAGCCTGGTAATCGATTACACCAACCGTTACAGTTTGAATTCAAAATTCAAACTGTGTAATCGATTACACTAAGGTGGTAATCGATTACTGCCTTCCTGTAATCGATTACACACAACCTGTAATCGATTACAGAGAGTCCGAAACTCAGTTTTAACCATCTTAACCCCTAATTGAGTGTTCCTACCAAGTTTTATTTGTGAGAACATATGATACTCTATTAGTTGATCTTTTATGAGCCTTCAAATGCAATATGAACCTTAATAAAGCATAGCACACTAAGTTGATAAGACTTACTTAAAACTAGAACCTTGATGATTGATCTTGACGTTCTGAGCCGGTTCTTGAAGTCTTTAATTTCTTGAAGTCTTCTTGAAGTCTTCCTTCCTTTTCTGAAGTCTTCTTGAAGTCTTTCTTCTTTTTGTTCCTTTCTTTCTTGAAGTCTTCTTGAAGTCTTCCTTTTCTTTTCTGCAGTCTTTCTTCTTTTTGTGATGTGTTTGTCTTCATCAAAACCTCAGCCGAGTCCAAGGACGAGACCTGATTTACAATCTCCCCCTTTTTCATGATGACAAACATCATGCTTGAACATTGATAGATCAATAGACTTTCTTTCTTGTCTTGTATCTCCCCCTTGGTTTTGCAATTATATCTCCCCCTTTGTTTTGCAAATGAAGCACAGTATCCTGAAAATGATCAAGCATACACAAGACTTTTCTCCCCCTTTTGACATCATCAAAAAGAAGAAAAAGCCATACAAAATATTCCAGGATAATAGAAATAAAGAGAAGCATAATATAATACATATCAGAACTATTCTCCCCCTTTTTGTTCCACTTGTAGCTTTCCTTGTAAATAAACTTTACAAAGCACAGGACCCTTTCTCCCCCTTTTAACTTCATCAAAAAGAAGATGAGTCCAAGCATACTCCATACATGCTAGCAAGTAGTACAGACATTTGAATCATAGGGAGTGGGGGTAAGCAAGACAGAATATAGAAACTTACGCATCACACGCAATTAAAGCATAACCAGAGAAGCTCAGAATGCATAATTAAAAACGTGCAAGCAGAAACCAAAACATCCAAAAGATATGTCTAAACTATTACAATCCCAAAATAAATAGTCTGAATAAAAATAGAAATAGTCTAGAGGTCTTTAGAATCATCAGAGAAATGGAGAGGAGAACGAGTCATCTGATCGACACGAAGGCTTAGATTGTCCATATCTGCACGCAAAGTAATGTACATGGACTCGACCCGGCCTCCATGCGTTCAAAACGCTGGTTGATGAAATGCTTCATGCTATTAATATGCGAAAGAATAAGCTATGTAGAAGCATCGATACAAGCATATGACGAAGGAGCACTCTCAGATGGAGGAAAGAACGCTGCAGGAGTAGGAGCAGGAGGATCCTCAGATGTCAGGTCAGATTTGTTCCTGAAGGACCCATCAACATCCTGTATAAATCCCCTCTTGTTCAAGATGTTCAGTGATAGTGGAATTGCAAGTGTACAATTTACTATCGCGTAATATAAAAGATTATCGAACCCAAGGGATAGGTGTTCTTATTGATATAAAAATTTAGTACTTAAGCATAAAAATTAAAAGATAGAAATATGAAGTTGGTTTAGAACAAAGATATAACAATAGCATAAAATGATAAGAAATAAGATGAGAGGAATTTAAGCTCTTGGGTTGATTTACATAATCTATAAAACATGCTAGAAAACTCTTACTAAATTTCTGAACTTTAAATTCAAATTCATGGTGCTATAGCCTAAGTTTCTACACCCTAATGGCCTTAAGAAATGTAGAACTTCCTTTCCTAATTACTAACTCCATAGCATTGGTTATTAGTTAATTAGAGAAGAAGATGAAGAAGGAGTCCGAGCCAACACAAGATTACGTACATCCTTATAGCCTTAAGCAATGCAAACATATAACCTTTTTTATTTCCTATTTCCCTTACTACTTAACAAATGGCCTTATGAATAAGTAGAAAGCATGAAATCTTTTGTACACAAGATTAATGAAGAACAAAGAAATAAAACATGATTTGAAAGTATTATTCAGAAATGTAAAAGAAAACTAGAACATGAATTATAAATTAAAACAACCCAAAAACTTAAAAGAAGAATTAGCCAAGCATGGCTAAAAGATTCATTGAATTACCCTGGATAGGAGCTCAAGTATGGCTTCCCACAAGTCCTAGGAACAATGATCTTTGAGGGAGAAAGAGAGAATACTTGTTGTATTCTATGAAGGTGTGTTACAAATGAAGAAAAGGGCCCTATTTATAGTAAAATTCCAGCCTCCAGCGCTTGAGCGCTGGCATTCCCAACGCATGGGCGCTAGGATGCATTAAAAATCCACTTTCTGTCCGAGGCCCAGCGCTTGAGCGCTGGCTTTCCAACGCTTGGGCGCTGGGTCACCATCTGACTCATCATCTAGTCAGAACCCCAGCGCTGGAGCGCTGGGATCCCAACGCTGGAGCGTTGGGATGCTGCTTCTTCATCTTCTTGCTTGTTCTTCCTTCTTCATTCATGGTAGTGGGTTTTGATGGCCATAAAAAGCCACTAGCCAGCCTTGATCAATTCTGAAACCCTTCATCAATTCTTTAAACATTTTTTCCATGTGCTAAATTGGAGAGTGATTCTTCATATTCTTCTTTTTCACTTTGGTCCTCCCTTGGTTAGCACTTCAATTCAAGCCCTCATATTCTCTCAATCTCCACTTTAAGTCCTCCACTCTTGAACTTTTACAATTTGGTCCCTGACTTTCTGAAACTTTACACATTGGTCCCTGGACCAAAAATGATAACTAAACCAGCTTTTCCTAAAAATATAAAATAACTAGAAAAATCCCTATAAATATAAAATAAAGATAGAAAAACACAAAAAATATAATCTACATGCAAAATGCAAAATAAATATAAAATCTACATAAAAACAATAAAAAACCTACATGTGACTCAAAAATAATAAAATAAAAAGACTAAAAAGACCCTAAAAACATCATATAAAATCCACTCATCACACCACTATACCCAACGACAGCTTGTCCTCAAGCGACAAAACTTAAAGAAAAACTCGTCCCTGGGTTTTGAGAAAGTTTTATCTGATTACAACTTGAAGCACAGAAACCTTTCAAAGAAAGCTTAGCAGAAAAGGAAGACATGCATGTTTTAGAATCAAGAAAGTTTAGGCTTGGCTTTTAACATGTTTGAGTTCAACAATTAAGCTCACAAAATGATATTCTCCATGAAAACAAGAAAGCTCAATAATCCTGCCTATAATTCAAATCAAAACTGAAGTAAAGCAACCAAGTGATTTTGAAGAGATTTTTGAAGGTTGTAACTTGGCCAAAAGGTTGAACAATTTAAGGTATGGATTTCAAGAAATTGACAACTCTGGTGGCTGACTCAGAATCTGTTGTTAAGTGATTTTTTTTTTCTTGACTAAGAGCTTTAAACAATTCACACTAGGGTCCTCTCAATTTTTTCTTTTCTCTTTTTTTTTTCTTTTTTTTTTGAACAAAGTAGTGGAATGTATGGGATGAATGACTTGAATTTTACTCCCCTCATACTCTTTCTCACCCCACTACTTCATTATTTTTCTAAGGCACATACCTTACTTTTTCAATTTTTTCCTTTGTTTTTTTTTTTTTTTTTCAGAGAGAAACCCACAAACAAAGCTCTAACAATTTCAGCACATGCATCACTATAACAACTTTTAAGAATTATCACACAAAGTAGGCTCCAAAGAATGACTCTTTTAAGGCTCAAAAGGGCTACTAGTGGATATAACATTTAAGCAAATATCTGAGTTTTCAAAAATGCCTATAATCTCTTCTCAACTCACAAAGTGTACAAAACTCCAATCAACATGCAATACAAGGCAGAAAAATTTCACAATCAAGAATCAGAGTCCTCAGCTCTCAGAAAAAGATAGGGTAAGTGGTACCCTTTTTAGAACTCAGAAAAAGACTTTTGCCAACAACCCAACAATCAAGACATCAAAAATCCTTTCTACAGCATGCAATCCTAACTGCTTAAAAACATAGAACCCTTCACAAAGCAGTTTAATCAGATAAAGTATTCACAAAGCTATAGCAATATCAGAATGGATAATATACTCAAAGACTCATGCAAAAAGAAAACAGAAAAACAACTAAACTAAAAATAAAACTAAAAACTATAAAAATAAAAACAAAAACTAATAAGCTGGAATAGTAACAAATTTCCCACAAAGGTCCAAGGGAACCTCAATGTAAAAATCACTTTGAACACTCAAGTTCAAGAGGGTTCTTCCTCCTTTTGGTACCTATCCTGTAACAATGAACAAACAGAAGTCTCACAAGTAGAAACTTGCTTGACTTGTTAGTCCCAAAAAAAAAAAACAGCACACTTAAGATCATGGGTTGAAAATTTTGTGTCCACCTTAAAAACAAGAATTCTTGAGTTCCCCAAAAATTAAAAACAGTTTAGAACCAAGGGTAAACTCATAGAACCTTAAAACTTCCAGAAAATGGTGAACACAATTTATTAAAAACTAAAAACAGCAAACTAAAGTAAAAACAGCAAACTGCCCGAGCTCCAGCGCTTGAGCGTTGGGGATACCAACGCTTGGGCGCTGGAATTAAAATAAAAACTGGGCATCAGAGGTCCCAGCGCCTGGGCGCTGGGTTCCAACGCTATGGCGCTGGAAAATAGAAAATAAAAAGATGGGATTCCAGGGGCCTAGCGCATGAGCGCTAGCCCTCCAACGCTGGAGCGTTGGGATTAACTGGAATAGGGGAAACCAAGCAGGGGCTCAACGCTTGAGCGTTGGCCTCCAGCGCTTGAGCGTTGGCCCCTCCTGCAGCAAAACATAGAATTCTTTTCTTTATTTATTTACAAAGATGGTGTAGAAAATTAAAAGACAGAAAATTAAACTATCCTAAGTTGGGTTGTCTCCCAACCAGCTCATTGTTAAGGTCCGAGATAGACCCTTCCACTAATCACTTTCAACCGGGGTCTATTACAAAATTCATTAGACCCCGCAAATCATGCAAATTTTGGCACAATAACAACATGGTGCCTAATGAACTTTCAGCTAACAAGGTAACAACATTCAAATTAAAAATGGAAGGAATAAATAAATTTTCCCTTCCTTGTTCTGTTCCTTGCTTTTCTGAACCTATAGCATAGGTTCCTTGAGGTTCTTCTTCCTCCATCTCCAATTTGTCTTTAAGGACAAATTTTACAATGGGAACTTTTCTTACCTCCTCTTGTTGAACAACAAGTTCACTTTCATGAACTGGTTGTTGTTCTTTGCTGGGCTGCCTCCTCAGAATGCTTTGTATTTTCACTTGTAGCTCCTCCATGGCTTTACATTCTTGCTCAGGGGTTGGCAAAAATTCTGCATTCTGCTTACACTTTGAATTAAAATAAAATTCGTCAACAAGAGTGAAAGCTTCCTGCTTCTTTTTCTCATATTCTATTTCAAGTTTAGCCCGAAATATTGCCTCCCTTTGCTCAAATGTTTCAGCCATTGCTATACCTGCCAATACTCAGCAAACAAAATTAGCAGCACCAGTTCATCACAATTTTTTTATATATACTTTTATATTTTTTTTTTATATATAAATATATAAACAAGAAGTACTAAATAAAATAAAAATAAGAACTTGAAAAGAACCTATCCCCGGCAACGGCGCCAAAAACTTGATAGTGGAATTGCAAGTGTACAATTTACTATCGCGTAATATAAAAGATTATCGAACCCAAAGGATAGGTGTTCTTATTGATATAAAAATTTAGTACTTAAGCATAAAAATTAAAAGATAGAAATATGAAGTTGGTTTAGAACAAAGATATAACAATAGCATAAAATGATAAGAAATAAGATGAGAGGAATTTAAGCTCTTGGGTTGATTTACATAATCTATAAAACATGCTAGAAAACTCTTACTAAATTTCTGAACTTTAAATTCAAATTCATGGTGCTATAGCCTAAGTTTCTACACCCTAATGGCCTTAAGAAATGTAGAACTTCCTTTCCTAATTACTAACTCCATAGCATTGGTTATTAGTTAATTAGAGAAGAAGATGAAGAAGGAGTCCGAGCCAACACAAGATTACGTACATCCTTATAGCCTTAAGTAATGCAAACATATAACCTTTTTTATTTCCTATTTCCCTTACTACTTAACAAATGGCCTTATGAATAAGTAGAAAGCATGAAATCTTTTGTACACAAGATTAATGAAGAACAAAGAAATAAAACATGATTTGAAAGTATTATTTAGAAATGTAAAAGAAAACTAGAACATGAATTATAAATTAAAACAACCCAAAAACTTAAAAGAAGAATTAGCCAAGCATGGCTAAAAGATTCATTGAATTACCCTGGATAGGAGCTCAAGTATGGCTTCCCACAAGTCCTAGGAACAATGATCTTTGAGGGAGAAAGAGAGAATACTTGTTGTATTCTATGAAGGTGTGTTACAAATGAAGAAAAGGGCCCTATTTATAGTAAAATTCCAGCCTCCAGCGCTTGAGCGCTGGCATTCCCAACGCATGGGCGCTAGGATGCATTAAAAATCCACTTTCTGTCCGAGGCCCAGCGCTTGAGCGCTGGCTTTCCAACGCTTGGGCGCTGGGTCACCATCTGACTCATCATCTAGTCAGAACCCCAGCGCTGGAGCGCTGGGATCCCAACGCTGGAGCGTTGGGATGCTGCTTCTTCATCTTCTTGCTTGTTCTTCCTTCTTCATTCATGGTAGTGGGTTCTTCCTTCCATGTGCTAAATTGGAGAGTGATTCTTCATATTCTTCTTTTTCACTTTGGTCCTCCCTTGGTTAGCACTTCAATTCAAGCCCTCATATTCTCTCAATCTCCACTTTAAGTCCTCCACTCTTGAACTTTTACAATTTTGTCCCTGACTTTCTGAAACTTTACACATTGGCCCTGGACCAAAAATGATAACTAAACCAGCTTTTCCAAAAAATATAAAATAACTAGAAAAATCCCTAAAAATATAAAATAAAGATAGAAAAACACAAAAAATCTAATCTACATGCAAAATGCAAAATAAATATAAAATCTACATAAAAACAATAAAAAACCTACATGAGACTCAAAAATAATAAAATAAAAAGACTAAAAAGACCCTAAAAACATCATAGAAAATCCACTCATCATTCAGATCAATGCACTCAGCTTTACCATCCATTTTAACAGAGTACTCGCCATGAGTAGAAACACCCTTCTTCTTCAGAATGATGGAAGAGGGCTAGTTCTTTCCTTGTGCAGCATCATGTGTATCATTACCAAATAAGCCCAGTTAATAGACTTTTGATTAATCATGTCATATAGAATTTGTAACTCTTGATCGCTTATCTGAGCATGATTAGAACTTTGAGGTAAGATCACATAACTGAGAAGGTAGTGAAGCAATCTGTTTTCTGTAAATCAAGTCTCGTCCTTGGACTCGACTAAGGTTTTGATGAAGACAAACACATCACAAAAAGAAGAAAGACTTCAGAAAAGAAAAGGAAGACTTCAAGAATGTTAGAACAGATAGCAACCTGAGAGGGGGGGGGTGAACCAGTGTTGCCCCAATTTTCGCCTTATTGAAATTGTTACTTTCAAGTTTATGATGATCACGAGTTGATCTTTGTGATTGCAGCGGATATGAACAATACTTGAAAGTAAATGTGAAGGATAAGGAGAATCACACACAAGATTTTATCCTGGTTCGCCTTCAATCCACCGAAGACTACGTCCAGTCCCTCAAGAAAACCCCTTGAGGATTTTTCCACTATTGATAAGAATTTCTTACAAGTTCCTAACCCAAGGACCCCAAGAACTTCTACCAATATCCTGTGAAAGCAAACCGCTTTCAACAGCCCTTGAAAGCAAACCGCTTTCAATTCCTGAAGGCAAACCACCCTCAGACTTTGAAGACAAACTTGTCTTCAACCGGAACCCTGAAAGCAAACCACTTTCAGTGACAAAAACCCTTCACCGAATACTACGGTGAAAAAATCAATCTTACAGAAAGAGATGAAGAAGATATTACACTTGGCTGTTTCAATCCTTTAACACACAATTGGATTGAACATGAGAATTTATGCTTTAAGGCTTTTAAGCATAATACAATTCTGAGTTCTTCAAGATATGAACAACAAATGTGTTCTTGTAAACATGAAGATCATGAACTCAGAATTTAGGCTCTAAAAGATTTAAGTTCTGAAAGATGAACTTATTTGAAAAAGTTTTGGCCTAATGTGTTTTTCTCATGTGAAATGTGTAGATTTTGTGTGTGTGTGTATTCTATGTTGTTGTTCTTGTGTGTTATGTTTTCTGGACTCAAATGGTCTTTATATAGGCAAGGGAAACGTCCTTGAACCATCACAACCCTTTTCAAAAGGTTTGGGACACAATGGTTCATGAAAAGATACAACTTTTCGTTCTGGTAATCGATTACCACACTTAGTGTAATCGATTACACAAGTGACCGTTTCAGTTTGAATTTGAATTTCAAACATGTAATCGATTACAAGACTGGAGTAATCGATTACTTGCCTTGGTGTAATCGATTACCATAATGGTGTAATCGATTACACAGAAGCCCATTTTCCAGAAACTTATTCTTTGAGACTTGCTTAAGGTTTTCTACTTCTTTTAAGTTATGAAAACACTTAGCTTGATTAGATTAGGTGTTTTGAGAGCCTTTATGCTTTAATAAACCTTTAGAAGCATAACTCACCTAATTCTAAGACTTCTAGACTATTGATGGACTTGAGTGCTTGATTCTTTGAAGTCTTCTTTTCTTCTTTTTGTTGATGAGTTTGTCGTCATCAAAACCACAGCCAGGGTCAGGAGCAAGACCTTCTTCACAATCTCCCCCTTTTTGATGATGGCAAACACATACTTGAAACTTTGAAGATCATTTATGCATTCGTGATGCTTAACTCCCCCTATTTGATGGAATTTAGTATTTCTGATTTTTCTCCCCCTTTCTAATGTACTTGTTGAATTCCTGCATATGATCTTTAAAGACACTGAACCTTTCTCCCCCTTTTGACTTCATCAAAAAGAAGAAAAGGCCAAAAAACGTACAGGCATACATACAAGTATATTGAAACATAAAGTATGGGGGATGGGGGTTAAATGAATAAAACACAACCAACATTATATATATATATATATAAGAAATCAAATACATAAGTTATACATAGTAAGACATATCAAACATATGAAGTAGAGGGATTACAATAAATAGATAAAGCCATTTTACGAAAATAGGGAAATCCTAATGGTAGATAGATAACTATATAGAGACACAAGACTTTCAAAACCTAGACTTGACTAGAATCCTCAGAGTTCTCAGAAGGATCAAGTTCTTGAATGCTCTCAATTTCCTTACGCAGGAAGGAGTGCATGGCCTCGATGCGATGTTCCACAAGTATAAAACGAGACCGAATGGTATCCTCAAGTTGGCCTAACTTCTGAGAAAGTCGAAGTGACAAGATATCCATCCTTTCGAGTATAACTTTGGTTTCTTGTGAGAAGTTTGAAGGAATGGTATAAAAGGGAGATAGGCCTGCCGATGCAGCATTGGTTTGAACATCAATGCGATAGCGAGACAACACTAGAGGATCTGTGGAGGATTCCCTTCGAGACACATTGATTGGAGAGGAAGCATTTGAGGGACGTGGAAGAGACCCCATGGCAACTTAAGACTTAGAAAAGAAAGGATTGTATATGAAGAAAGGTAGGCAAAAAGGCAGAGAACAAATGCTGATTTTATAGAGAAAATCGTGCGTGTAATCGATTACGGTAGTTAAGGTAATCGATTACAGCAGTTGTAAATTTGAAGATTTTCAAATTTTTGAACATGTAATCGACTATGGAAGTTATAATAATCGATTACTCAAGTATTTCCAGCGAGCACGAGGACTTAGAACATGAATAATCGATTACAGATCCTAAGGTAATCGATTACAAGGACATTTTTACAGGTTCTAGGCTCTAGAATCCTATGTAACACATTTTCATATATAAGCATTTAAACACATAATACAAATGTACATATAAAATTTATGCAAATAATATGTTACCTTAAATATCATGCTCATCTAATATGCCTAATTCTCTTCTTATCTTGAAAAATGATTCTTTAGGAAGAGGCTTAGTAAAGATGTCTGCTAACTGATTATGTGTATCCACAAATGAAATTTCAATATCTTTCCTCATAACATGATCTCGAAGAAAATGATGTCGTATATCAATATGCTTAGTTCGAGAGTGCATGATAGGGTTTTTAGTGAGATTAATGGCACTTGTATTGTCACATTTAATTGGAATGCAGCCCAGCTCTAAGCCATAATCTTTGAGTTGTTGTTTGAGCCATAGAGTTTGTGCACAACAACCACCTGCAGCAATATATTCTGCTTCTGCAGTACTTAGAGCAACACATGCTTGTTTCTTACAAGACCATGAAACAAGAGCATTTCCTAATAGGTGACAAGTACCACTTGTACTCTTTCTTTCAGTTTTACAACCAGCATAATCAGAATCAGAATATCCAATCAAATCACAAACACTTCCCTTGGGATACCACAATCCAACATTTGTAGTTCCTTTCAAATATTTGAAAATTCGTTTAACAGAACTCAAATGTGATTCCCTAGGAGATGCTTGATATCTAGCACATAGACACACACTAAACATAATATCAGGTCTACTTGCAGATAAGTATAAAAGAGATCCGATCATACCTTTATATTTGGTAATATCTACTTGATTACCGGATTCATCTTGATCTAAATATGTATTAGACCCCATAGGTGTGGCTATGGCTTTGCAATCATCCAAATCATATTTCTTTAGTAGTTCCTTGCAAAACTTTGATTGATTGATGAATATTCCATCTCTTGATTGCTTGATTTGCAAACCAAGAAAGAAATTTAATTGTCCCATCATGGACATTTCAAATTCTTCTTGCATCATGTTAGAGAAATCTTTGCAAAGAGATTCGTTAGTTGCACCAAAGATAATATCATCAACATAAATTTGAACTAATAAGGTATTACCTTTGGTTCTTTTGATGAACAAGGTTGTATCAGCCTTACCCTTTTGAAAACCTTTATTACAAAGGAAAGTACTTAACCTATCATACCATGCACGAGGGGCTTGCTTAAGACCATAGAGTGCTTTCTTAAGTCTGAAGACATGTGAAGGAAACTTTGGATCTTCAAATCCTGGAGGTTGCTTCACATACACTTCTTCTTGAATATATCCGTTTAGGAAGGCACTTTTGACGTCCATTTGATATAATGGGAAGTTTAAAGAGCAAGCATACGCTAGTAACAATCTTATGGCTTCTAATCTTGCTACGGGTGCATATGTTTCATCAAAATCTATACCTTCTTCTTGATTATAGCCTTGAGCAACTAATCTTGCTTTATTCCTAACTATAATACCATTTTCATCTAACTTATTCCTAAACACCCACTTTGTTCCAATAATGTGTTTATCACTAGGCTTAGGGACAAGTTCCCAAACTTGATTTCTTTCAAATTGGTTTAATTCTTCCTGCATTGCTACAATCCAATACTTATCCTCTAGAGCATCATTTACCTTTGATGGTTCTATCTGAGAGACAAAGGCCATATTCAAAACTGAATCATTCAAGCGTAGCCTTGTAGAAACGCCTCTAGAAATATCACCAATAATATTATCAACTGGATGATCCCTATGGGTTCTCCATTCTTTTGGTAGTTGATAAGTATTACTTTCAATGTGCTCTTCTTGTATTGGATTCTGATCTCCATCCTTTTGAGAATCTTCATTTATAATGATGTCATCTTCTTCATTATCTGGAAGATTGACTTTATCTTCTATTGAAGATTTAGATTCATCAAAAGTAACATGTATGGATTCTTCCAAGGATAGAGTTTTCTTGTTAAAGACTCTATATGCTTTGCTTGTTAGAGAATAACCAAGGAATATACCTTCATCAGATTTTTCATCAAACTTACCAAGGTTTTCCTTTCCATTATTCAATACAAAGCATTTTGATCCAAAAGCATGTAGATGAGAGATATTTGGTTTCCTTCCTTTGTAGAGTTCATAGGGTGTTTTCTTAAGGATAGGTCTAACAAGAACTCTATTTGAAACATAGCAAGCAGTACTAACAGCATCAGCCCAGAAATATTTAGGGAGACTAGATTCACTTAACATGGTTCTTGCTAATTCTTCAAGTAACCTATTCTTCCTTTCTACTACACCATTTTGTTGTGGTGTTCTCGGAGTAGAGAAGTTATGTGATATTCCATTTTCATCACATAGTTCTTGGAATTGTTGATTCTGAAATTCTCCACCATGATCACTTCTAGTAGAAGAGATTTTTAAAGACTTCTCATTTTGAACTAGCCTTGCATATCTTTTGAATGCATTGAAGGCTTCATTCTTATGAGGTAGAAATAAAGTCCAAGTAAATCTAGAGAAATCATCAACAATAACAAGTGCATAGAAATTACCTCCGAGGCTTTTAGTTCTAGAAGGTCCGAACAAATCCATATGTAACAATTGAAGGGGTCTTGAGGTCGAGACTATGTTCTTTGGTTTGAAGGATGTTCTGGTTTGCTTCCCTTTTTGACATGCATCACAAAGCTTGTCTTTCTCGAATTTTATCTTTGGAAGCCCAACAACTAGATCATGCTTGACTAGTTTGTTTAAATGATCTATGTGAATATGTGCAAGCCTTCTATGCCATAGCCATGAATCACTATTGTTCTTGGCTAATAGGCATCTCACATTTTGTGGAATTTCTTCCAATGAGATCATGAAGACTTTGTTTACTTTATATCCAGAAAACTTAATTTCTTTAGTTTTCACATCTTTCACAACACACAAATCATTTATAAAACCTACTTTCAAACCTTTATCACATAGTTGACTAATACTCAGAAGATTATGCATCAAACCATCAACGTAAAGAACTTTATCGATGACTGTTTGAGGGGGTGTGCCTATTCTTCCAATACCGAGTATTTTTCCCTTTTGATTGTTACTATATGTGACGAAACCTTTTTCCCTAGGTATAAGAAAAGAAAACTTGTTTTTGTCTCCTGTCATGTGTGATGAGCAGCCACTATCAAGATACCATAGATCCTTTGCTGCTTTCATACACACCTACATGACAAAGTTCAGACATGGGTATTAGGAACCCAACAAGTTTTGGGTCCTTCTAAGTTAACATCTTTTCTAACCCAAATATACTCCCTATTTGGTACGCCTATATGTTTGTAGTAGCATCTACTAGGGGTATGTCCTATTTTGTTACAATAAGTACAAGAGTAATGATTGTAACTAGAGGTTTGTCTAGGAGAGGAATGAAACTTCCTAGTAGGTCTATTTTGATTAATCTTCCTATTGTTTGTACTCTTAACAGGATTAATCTTATTATTACTAGAATATCCTAAAACATGGTTTGGTTTTACAAAAACAGTTTTCCTAACCTCTTTTGTCTTTGGGTGAGAAGTATATCCTAAACCTGACTTATTGTTTGAATGTCTTTGAACACTTAGAATATCATCTAACTTCTGTTTTCCTTTATTGAAGTTATTTACTCTTTGTTGAAGATTTTCTATCTTTTCTTCTAGAGAACTACACTTAGTGCATTTGTGAGTAATGTCTATCTTAGATTTTACTACATCTAGTTCTTCTTGTAAGTTTCTACATTTACTTTCTAGGGAAGAAATTATCTCATTTTGCCTAGTGCTAACTTTAGAAAATTCTTGACATATTTTAAACATATTTTCCATGGTAAACTTTAAATCATGAAAAGATATAGAATTCTCACTAACCTGGGAATCTTCAACCTCAGAATCATGTGAGGCCATCAAAGCAACTTGTGCTTCTTCTTTATCAGAATCAGATGATGAACTTACTTCATTATCATCCCAAGCCAAATATGCTCTTCGAGTAGGTTGATCCTTTTTCTCAAATTTCTCTCTTAGACCATGTTTCTTCTTTTGAAGATTTGGACAATCTGACTTGAAATGTCCCGGTTTGCCACACTCAAAACATGTAGTCTTTTGAGATGAAGAAGACTCATTGTTTCTTTGGAATGCTTTATTGTTGTTAAATCTAACATTTCTCTTTTTAAGAAACTTTCCAAAGTTCTTCACTAGAAGATTCAGATTTCCATTGTCTTCTTCTTCAGAATCTGCATCATATTCTTCTTTGATGCTTTCTTTTGCTTTTAGAGAAATTGATCGATACTTCTTCTCATGTTGTTCATGCTCCTCTAAACGATTCAATTCTAACTCATGTTCTTGGAGTTTTCCAAACAGAGTTGCAAGAGTCATATTTGATAAACTCTTCTTTTCTGAGATGGCTGTTACTTTTGGTTGCCATACTCTTGTAAGTGATCTTAGAACTTTCATGTTCAAGTCACAGTTTGAAAATTGTCTACCAAGAGCAATCAAATGATTAATTAAATGAGTGAATCGTTTTTGCATGTCTAATACCTTTTCTCCTGGAAGCATTCTGAACATTTCATATTCTTGGGATAGAGTATTGATCTTTGATCTCTTGACTTCATCTGTTCCTTCATGAGTCACCATCAATGTATCCCATATTTCTTTTGATGAAGTGCATGTTGATACTCTGAAAAATTCATCCATGCCAAGAGCAGATGTAAGAATGTTCATTCCTTTGAGATCATGTTGAACTTTCTTCTTTTCTTCTTCACTCCAAGTACTTTCTGGTTTTGGTTGTGAAGTTCCTTCTTCAATTGTTACAGGCACAAAGGGTCCTTCTTCAATGACTTTCCATATTCCTGAGTCTAATGACTTTATGAATATTTTCATCTTGATTTTCCAGAAGTCATAGTGTTCTCCATTGAAGAATGGTGGCCTGTTTATGTTGTGTCCTTCACTTGTTCCATGATTGGAAGAGGATGCCATCTTTTCCCGGATCTTAGGAATAACTTACCTAAACTTCCGCTCTGATACCAATTGTTAGAACAGATAGCAACCTGAGAGGGGGGGGGGGGGTGAATTAGTGTTGCCCCAATTTTCGCCTTATTGAAATTGTTACTTTCAAGTTTATGATGATCACGAGTTGATCTTTGTGATTGCAGCGGATATGAACAATACTTGAAAGTAAATGTGAAGGATAAGGAGAATCACACACAAGATTTTATCCTGGTTCGCCTTCAATCCACCGAAGACTACGTCCAGTCCCTCAAGAAAACCCCTTGAGGATTTTTCCACTATTGATAAGAATTTCTTACAAGTTCCTAACCCAAGGACCCCAAGAACTTCTACCAATATCCTGTGAAAGCAAACCGCTTTCAACAGCCCTTGAAAGCAAACCGCTTTCAATTCCTGAAGGCAAACCACCCTCAGACTTTGAAGACAAACTTGTCTTCAACCGAAACCCTGAAAGCAAACCACTTTCAGTGACAACAACCCTTCACCGAATACTACGGTGAAAAACTCAATCTTACAGAAAGAGATGAAGAAGATATTACACTTGGCTGTTTCAATCCTTTAACACACAATTGGATTGAACATGAGAATTTATGCTTTAAGGCTTTTAAGCATAATACAATTCTGAGTTCTTCAAGATATGAACAAAAAATGTGTTCTTGTAAACATGAAGATCATGAACTCAGAATTTAGGCTCTAAAAGATTTAAGTTCTGAAAGATGAACTTATTTGAAAAAGTTTTGGCCTAATGTGTTTTTCTCATGTGAAATGTGTAGATTTCGTGTGTGTGTGTATTCTATGTTGTTGTTCTTGTGTGTTATGTTTTCTGGACTCAAATGGTCTTTATATAGGCAAGGGAAACGTCCTTGAACCATCACAACCCTTTTCAAAAGGTTTGGGACACAATGGTTCATGAAAAGATACAACTTTTCGTTCTGGTAATCGATTACCACACTTAGTGTAATCGATTACACAAGTGACCGTTTCAGTTTGAATTTGAATTTCAAACATGTAATCGATTACAAGACTGGAGTAATCGATTACTTGCCTTGGTGTAATCGATTACCATAATGGTGTAATCGATTACACAGAAGCCCATTTTCCAGAAACTTATTCTTTGAGACTTGCTTAAGGTTTTCTACTTCTTTTAAGTTATGAAAACACTTAGCTTGATTAGATTAGGTGTTTTGAGAGCCTTTATGCTTTAATAAACCTTTAGAAGCATAACTCACCTAATTCTAAGACTTCTAGACTATTGATGGACTTGAGTGCTTGATTCTTTGAAGTCTTCTTTTCTTCTTTTTGTTGATGAGTTTGTCGTCATCAAAACCACAGCCAGGGTCAGGAGCAAGACCTTCTTCACAAAGAAGACTTCAAGATAGAAAGGAACAAAAAGAAGAAAGACTTCAAGAAGACTTCAAGAAGACTAAGAGAAGAAAGACTTCAAGAACCAGGCTCAGAACGTCAAGATCAAAACATGGAGGTTCTAGTTCTAAGTAAGTCTTGTCAACTTAGTGTGCTATGCTTTATTAAGGTTTAATTGCATTAGAAGGCTCATGAAAGATCAACTAATTGAGTACGATATGTTCTCACAAGTTAAACTTGGTAGGAACACTCAATTAGGGTTTAAAATGGATAAAACTGAGTTCTGCACTGTCTGTAATCGATTACAGATGTGTGTAATCGATTACCAAGTTTGAAATTCAAATTCAAACTTCAACGGCATGGTGTAATCGATTACACTAACTGTGGTAATCGATTACCAGGTCGACAGATGTGTTATTTCATGAACCATTGTGTCTCAAACCCGTTGGGAAAGGTTGTGTTGGTTCATGGATGACCTCGAGTGCCTATATAAAGTCCTTAGACACTCAGAAACAAAAATGACTTGGTCCATAACTTTCATATTCATAAAAGTCATCATTCTGAGTTTCGGTTCTCTTATTTTCATAAGAACACTCATGATGTTCAACATTTGAGAAACTCAGAATCGAAGAGCCTTCATTGTAATTGCTTGGAGCATACAAACTAAGATCAATCCTTCTTGTCTAAAGGATTGAATCATCCATAGAAAAGACATCTTCTTCTTCTTCTATTTGAATCATGTTGATTCATTCACCGTAGTTTTCGGTGGTTGTAAAAAGGCCCTTTGAATCAGGTTTGATTCAAAGTCCACCGTGGTAATACGGTGTCATCAGAAAGTGGTTTGCTTTCTGAGGCATGATGGGTCCTCTTAGGGTCCTTGGCACAAGTATTGCTAAGAAGACTTGATCAATCAGAAGTGAGTTGCTTCAGGAAGATTGATAAGATATCTTAGGGTCCTTGGTGCAAGTATCCGTAAGAGTACTCGATCATGGGAAATCTTCACTGTGGAATTCAGTGGAGTGGTTCTTCAGAAAGTGGTAATCTTTCTGAGGGATTCTAACTTCACCGTGGTATTTGGTGAAGGGTTGTTGATTGAAGGTGGTTAGTCTTCAAGGTCTGAGGGTGGTTTGCCTTCAGGAATTGAAAGCGGTTTGCTTTCAGGGGCTGTTGAAAGTGGTTTGCTTTCACAGGATATTGGTAGAAATTCTTGGGGTCCTTGGGTTTGGAACTTGTAAGAGATTTTTATCAATAGTGGAAAAATCCTCAAGGGGTTTTCTTGAGGGACTGGATGTAGCCTTCGGTGGATTGAAGGTGAACCAGGATAAACTCTTGTGTGTGATTTCCTTTATCCTTCATATTTACTTTCAAGTATCGATCAATTCCGCTGCAATCATAACGATCATTTCGTGATCATCGTAATCTTGAAAGTAACAATTTCAATAAGGCGAAAATTGGGGCAACACTGATTCACCCCCCCCCCTCTCAGGTTGCTATCTGTACTAACAAGTATGCTTTCTCCAGGCAACATTCTGAACATCTCATATTCTTGTGATAGAGTATTGATCTTGGATCTTTTGACTTCATCAGTTCCTTTTAAGTCATGTTGAACTTTCTTCTTTTCTTCGTCACTCCATGTGTTTTCTGGTTTTGGTTATGAACTTCCTTTAACTTCTACTACAGGCACAAAGGGACCTTCTTCAATGGCTTTCCAGATTTCCGCGTCTAATGACTTTATGAAGATCTTCATCTTCATTTTCCAGAAGTCATAGTGTTCTCCATTGAAGAATGGTGGCCTGTTTATGTTGAATCCTTCACTGGTACTTGTTGTAGATGAGCATGCCATCTTCCCGGATCTTAGGAGCAAATTACCTAAACTTACGCTCTGATACCAATTGTTAGTATAGATAGCAACCTGAGAGGGGGGGGGGGGAGTGAATCAGAGTTGCCCCGATTTTCGCGTAATAGTACCAAATGACTTTCAGTGCAATTAGAGTTGTAACATAAGAACGTTATTGTAGCGGAATATTGTAATTGCTTGAAAGTAAAAGATGAAGGATAAGAAGAACACACAGGGATTTTATCCTGGTTCACCTTCAATCCCAGAAGGCTACGTCCAGTCCTCTGATCACACAGAGATTTTCCACTATACCAGAAAGCAAACCACTTTCTGAAAATCACCGCTCACTAAATCACACAGTGAACTGATTACAACCCTCATAACAGATCACACTGTCTAAGTCAAACCCTTTACTGAATACCACAGTAAAGTAAGAACCCCTCAGAAAGATTACCACTTTCCGAAGAACCACTCCACTGAATCCCACAGTGAAGATTTACAATGATCAAGATTTCTTACAAGTACTTACACCAAGAACCCTAAGAAATCTAGTCAAACCTCAGATGGCAAACCACCAACTGATGACACCGAAACCTTCGGCGGACTTTGAATCAAACCCGATTCAAAGGACCTTTTCCACTATCACCGAACCCTACGGCGGACTTTGAATCAAACCCGATTCAAAGAACTTTTTCTACAACCATCGAACACCACGATGGACCTTTTTACAACCACCGAAAACCACGGTGAATGAATCAAACTGATTCAATAGAAGAAGAAGAAGATGCCTTTACAATGGCTAATTCAATCCTTTAGACAAGATAGATTGATCTTAGTTTGTATGCTCCAGGCAATTACAATGAAGGCTCTTCTTATTCTGAGTTTCTCAAATGTTGAACAGCATGAGTGTTCTTATCAAAATGAGAGAACAGAAACTCAGAATGATGACTTTAATGAATATGAAAGTTATGGACCAAGTCATTGTTGTTTCTGAGCGTCTATGGACTTTATATAGGCACTAGAGGTCGTCCATGAACCAACACAGCCTTTCCAAACGTTTTGAGACATAATGGTTCATGAAAAGACACATCTGTCGACCTAGTAATCGATTACAGAAGCCTGGTAATCGATTATACTAACCGTTACAGTTTGAATTCAAAATTCAAACTGTGTAATCGAGTACACTAAGGTGGTAATCGATTACTGCCTTCCTGTAATTGATTACACACAACCTGTAATTGATTACAGAGTGTCTGAAACTCAGTTTTAACCATCTTAATCCCTAATTGAGTGTTCCTACCAAGTTTTACTTGTGAGAACATATGATACTCAATTAGTTGATCTTTTATGAGTCTTCAAATGCAATATGAACCTTAATAAAGCATAGCACACTAAGTTGACAAGACTTACTTAAAACTAGAACCTTGATGATTGATCTTGACGTTCTGAGCCGGTTCTTGAAGTCTTCCTTCCTTTTCTGAAGTCTTCTTGAAGTCTTTCTTCTTTTTGTTCCTTTCTTTCTTGAAGTCTTCCTTTTCTTTTCTGTAGTCTTTCTTCTTTTTGTGATGTGTTTGTCTTCATCAAAACCTCAGCCGAGTCCAAGGACGAGACCTGATTTACATTGTTAAAAGTAAATAAATGATTAACATCCAAGATTAACTAAAGAAACTTTAAAAATGAGTCACACAATTCAAACCCCCCCTTTCTTGTGTGTTTCTTGCACCTTCAATTGGTATCAGAGCCTAACCACTCTGAAAAACACTAACATCTTCACAGATACAAAGTATAAAGATCTATGGTAACAGGTGTTCTCCTCGAACAAAAGCAACCATGATCCAAACAATAGTGCAGGAAGAACATCTCGAAGAAACCATTCCAAGAAAGGTGTAAACAGGTTAAAAGGAAGTTATTCACGGATAACTCGAAGAAGTGCAGTAGATCCCACATCTACTTAGAGGAGGAAGTAAGTGAAAACTGTGGATATCTCTGCTCATATATACAGCATCATTAATGATGGATCTTCTAGCTGGTATGAGAAATGATCAAGATTTCTTTCAAGAAAAGAAAATGAGGTAACTCTGAACCTATAGTTAATTGCTTGCTACTGTGTTACCCCTTATGTCACAAATGATTTAAATGTTTAAATGTATGAAAGGAAATATTACAAAATATATTCTAACATATTCATCATTTATGCTACTAAGATAAATCGGATAAAACAAATGCATCGTTTCAGGGAAGCAGAACACATAAGCATCAAGTCCTTATTGCTATGACATACCTGCATAATGAAAATATAACATCTTGAAAAATTGTCATCACATACACATATTTATGATTATCTGCTTAAGGCCTAGAAGATGCCCCACTCTGGCTATAACCTTTAAACAATGATATTTTCAAGCTTATGAGTAGAACACTAATCCTCTGTAGTCAAAGATATATGGATAATAAAGAATATACCATGATTACTATTGCATGACTTCATAAGAAGAAATATATCTGTTGCAACTCTGATCAACAGAAGCTGATCAAGTATTCAATTCAGAAAAACAAAAGTCAGCCCATTGAATGCTGTCTGAAGAATGTTTCTATTTTAAAAGAATATATTTGCTTTTTCACTAACAGCAACTGCAGGGATACAACTACAATTAATTCAAGAAATCAATGTCAATTTTTACATTGACTAAAAGCAAAAGTAGAGGCTATGCCAGACAAACACCTCTCATGACCGTTTAGTAAAAGATAATGAATATCTATGAGATGATCTATCAGACGGACGCATATTTCAGTCGTGTTCTGATATCTTCCTAACTCAAGAAGAACATTGTTAGATTCAATTGTTAGTTGAACCATTTACTTTCAAAATTAAGCATGCAGATCAAAAACATCCCTTACATGAAGAAAGATATTGATAAAGCTATGACTAGCACAGAACTTATAACAAGTTCCTCAGAGGAAGTACTCCTAACCCTCTTACACTCGCCAAAAGGAGGACACACACATCCTACTGCATGTAGTCAATATAATAATGCTAATAAAGTTCTATAGCAAAAGAACTATATGCTGATACTTGCAGGTTTGAAGATAGATGTACTCATTAAATGAACAACAAAAAGAAGGGTATGAAGTCAGGGAAGCTCTCGAATAAAGAACAACGTCTGAATCAAATGGAGCCTGTCGCCAAAAACCAAGCGAAGCAAATATGAGTCATCGTCTGGTGATTATCTGAGCAACTTCCGAAAGAGAACGTCTGTGAGTAACTGATAATACACGATCACTCATCCACAACACCCATGTTTGGGTCACTGGTAAACAGTTGTATCGTTACATATGCTAAAACGTTCTCAGCACGCATTAAATCTTTCAACTGCCATGACTGCACATTTAAAGATCCTCATTTAATGCGCATGCTGGTTATTATCTCACATCAGTGCAGAACTAATCATTTCAACTCCTTAACCAAGTAAAAACCGTTTGCATTCGAATTAAACTTAACAAAAAGAACTTAAAAGAAGAAGTAACATACTTATCACTAACGTATTTGCTTCCAAACTCTATATTCTCTTCAACTTGTCTTTTGCCTTCTCTCTAACCTTCACTTGCAGAATACTACAATGGCATCCAAGAAACAAACTGTTGCTGCCTCTGAACTAACCTCTGCTCAGCAAGAGATTATTAACAGGAGAATCAAAAACATTGCTGCCAACAGAAGAGAACAAGAAGCATTGATTGGTAAGCAAAAGGTGATCAATCTGGGAGAAAAAGAACTTGTTCCTCCAAGATATCTTGATCTCAACCTCTACAGTCATGCAAAGGTCGCAGGTTTAGACTTGGTACTGTCTCAAGAGTGGACCAACCTCATGAGAGTATCCACATCTTCCACCATCAAGCCTGTTGTTAAGGAGTTTTATGACTGCACTGTCAAAAAGGGAACAGTCACGATCAAATCCAGATGCATGAGAGCAGTCACCACTATATCTCCAAGAGATATTGCTGTAACTTTGGATGTCAAGATTAATGAAGGGGTTAGATTCAGGCCAACTTGGGAACTGTCAGCACCTAACCCTAACTGCATCTGGAAGCATGATCCGAAGGTTCATGGCACCAATATCAACAACCTGATAGAGGAATGCAAGTTTCCCTATGTTGTGCTGTGTAAGATCGTTATTCCTAGAGAAGGAAACTGCAATCAAGTAGATAAGCTATCTCACTGGGCCCTCTACCAAATGATGCACAAGGAGAAAATAAATCTTACCTACTTAATCTTCAACCACATCATTGTAAATCAGGTCTCGTCCTTGGACTCGACTGAGGTTTTGATGAAGACAAACACATCACAAAAAGAAGAAAGACTTCAGAAAAGAAAAAGAAGACTTCAAGAAAGAAAGGAACAAAAAGAAGAAAGACTTCACGAAGACTTCAGAAAAGGAAGGAAGACTTTAAGAAGACTTCAGAGAAGAAAGACTTCAAGAACCGGCTCAGAACGTCAAGATCAAACATGAAGGTTCTAGTTTTAAGTAAGTCTTGTCAACTTAGTGTGCTATGCTTTATTAAGGTTTAACTGCATTTGAAGGCTCATAGAAGATCAACTAATTGAGTAGAATATGTTCTCACAAGTAAAACTTGGTAGGAACACTCAATTGGGGTTAAGATGGTTAAAACTGAGTTTCGGACTCTCTGTAATCAATTATAGGTTGTGTGTAATCGATTACAGGAAGGCAGTAATCGATTACCATCTTAGTGTAATCGATTACACAGTTTGAATTTTGAATTCAAACTACAACGGCTAGTGTAATCGATTACACTAACTTCTGTAATTGATTACCAGCACGACAAAAGTGCTTTTTAATGAACCAATGTGTCTCACAACGTTTGGGAAACATTGTAATGGTTCATAGGCAACCTCTAGTGCCTAATATATGTTGTTTCACGAACCAATATGTCCCAAGTCATTTGGGAAACATTGCAATGGTTCATTAACAACCGTTAGTGCATTGGATGTGTTGTTTCATGAACCAATGCATCCCAAGTCTTTTGAGAAGCATTGCAATAGTTCATGAACAATCACTAGTGCCTATAAATAGTCCATGAATACTCAGAAACAAGTATGACTTATGCCACAACTTTCACATTCATTAGAGTCATCATTCTGAGTTCTTGTTCTCTAAATATCAAAGAACACTTATGCTGTTCAACTATTGAGACCTCAGAATTATTAAGAAGCCTTCATTGTAATTGCCTGGAGCATACAAACTAAGATCAATCCATCTTGTCTAAAGGATTGAATCATCCATAGAAAAGGCATCTTCTTCTTCTTCTATTGAATCGTGTTGATTCATTCACCGTGGTTTTCGGTGGTTGTAAAAAGGTCCATCGTGGTGTTCGATGGTTGTAGAAAAGGTTCTTTGAATCGAGTTTGATTCAAATTCCGCCGTAGGATTCGGTGATAGTGAAAAGGTTCTTTGAATCGGGTTTGATTCAAAGTCCGCCGTAGGTTTCGGCGTCATCAGTTGGTGGTTTGCCATCTGAGGTTTGACAAGAGTTCTTAGGGTTCTTGATGTAAGAACTTGTAAGGAATATTGATCATTGTAAATATTCACTGTGTGATTCAGTGGAGTGGTTCTTCAGAAAGTGGTTTGCTTTCTGGTATAGTGGAAAATCTCTGTGTGATCAGAGGACTGGACGTAGCCTTCTGGGATTGAAGGTGAACCAGGATAAAATCCCTGTGTGTTCTTCTCATCCTTCATCTTTTACTTTCAAGCAATCCTTAATTCCGCTGCAATCACAACTATCGTCTTGTGATCATCATTTTCTTGGAAGTAACAATTTCGATAAGGTGAAAATCGGGGCAACTCTGATTCACCCCCCCTCTCAGGTTGCTATCTAAGCTAACAATCATCACCACGATGGAAGGCCAAGAATCGAACTTGCCTTATGGAGCTCTCATCTTTGAGATGATGAGAACGAAAAGGCTCATTGATGAAGTAAAGGAGCAGAGTGAGTTTATCATCCATGACTACGTCCATCCGACTCCCATCAAATTTGGGGACTTCAAGAGAATGAAGCTGAAGATTGACATCTCCAGCGTGCCGCAAGAACTGTTAATGCCTGCAAGAAGACCTTAACAGAAGGAAAACATAGATGAAGAACAAGATGATGATCCTGAGGAAGACATCAGTGATGATTTCCTTCCACCTTCTAAACGGCATCATATCTCTAGCTCTGGAAAGATGACTGAGATAATGCCCTCATCAGAAACAGAGCAGCCTAAAGATGCAACATCTTCGCAGCTTAATGATGAAGATGATCTTTCAATAGCCTCACTTATTAAAAGTGTCAAGAAAGTGCCTCTGGGTTCTGGCTCTGAAACTACTCAACAATCCTCTACCATCTCCAAGTATCTTCCCCATATACCAACCATATTCCATGAGTTTGTGGAAAATATAGTTGATGTCAAAGATGATGGTAATTGTGGATTCAGGTGTATTTCTCAGTGGCTAGGGATGGACGAGAATGAATGGCCAGAAATAAGGACAAGAATGATTAAAGAACTTGACTCCAGACACTCGCTTCACTTAAAGATATTTGAATCTGAAGGCCATCTGGAAGTTATTCGAAAAGCTCTAATCCTTGGTCCTGATGAACCAGCTCTTGAACCCAAGTGGTTCAATGTTCCTGACATGGGACTACTGGCTGCCACTACATTCGGAATCATCCTTGTTACTCTAAGTCTCAGGGAATCCTGTACATATCTTCCGTTGAAAAGGCCAGTGCAGACTCCGTCGCCCGTCGCCATTCTATGCAATGTGGAAGATAGACATTGGATAAGAGTAATTTTGAAGAAGGATTCTCCTCTACCTTTTGGAACACCACAATGGTGGCCCAACTGTGAAAAAGAAGCAAAACTGTGGGGTCTGAACATTACATCAAGAATGGTAATGTACCAAAAAATTATAAATCCGGACTATGTTCGACCTTCAAAACTCAAGAGGAAGCGGCCTGATTCCAAGATCGTCCAGGCAAGTGCTGAAGCTCAAGAACAGGTACCTCTGCAAAGACCCAATCAATCAACCTCAAATCCAACAGATGCAAGGATGGAAGACCAAAGCCGTCCACTGAATGTTGAACAAATAAAGCAAAGAAATGAAACAGCTTCCAGACCAAGTGACGACGATGTAGTGCAACCTGAAGTTCCTGAACCAATTCATTCAACTGCCAAACAACATGCATCACCTGAGAAGGTAAGAAGTGTTGGAAAGAGGGTCAAATCTCGTGCAGTTCGAATGACCAATCCAAGGAAGAAGCAGAAGAGTGACCCAAAAGAAGCTGATGAACAAGTCACTGATCCAGCAACATATCTGGATAATTCTCTAAGCGCTCAGCAAGCAACTGGTGAAGGATGTTCTACGTCGAAAGGCAATCAGAAGAATATTGCCCAAGTATCTCAAGCTAGGGAACATATAATGAGGAATTTCCCTGTCCATGTGCCTCGACGATCTCGTCGTAATATCACGCCAATCTCCATGCACGTGCCCAGAATGCTCACTATGGTAAATGCATCGCATGCTCCACACCTGCTCATGGAAATGCTGGGATTCAACTTCTGCATTCAGGCTCGAATTTGGTCTCCTCCTGCTCTCGACGGTTTGAGAATCACATTCATTCAGAGGACAAGGTATGATATCTTTCACCATGAATGGGAACTGTCTGTCTTCAGACACGTTCATAGAAGCACCATTCCATCTGGATTGATCCATGGTGTTGAGCGCATCGTGTTCCAATATGGATCATGGTCGCTTATCTTGGTCGCTGACAGACCTCAACATGACCCCTTGTCAACTGCTGCTTCATCTCCAAATATTCATTCTCTACATGAATCAGTCATTCCTCCACCTCAAATTATAACTGCTTCTGAAGATGTGATCATCCTCTCCTCGGACTCTGAGGAAAGCCTCAATGTTGCATCTCCAATCGCTCCGAGAGAAATCTCTGCGATTGACACATCAGAAAAGGCCTTGGGTACTGAGACCACAACGGCTCAACCCATCGTTACCTCTCGAAAGAATCATCCCTCTTCAACTAAGGAAATTCCTGAACAAGGGCAGTCGAGTGAAACTCCGTCTACTGAAGAGCCCTTTGATGCCAAAGCTGCTATAATGAATTTATCCGAGAAATTTGAGAGATCCTGCTGCAACAACACCAAAGAAAACAAGGAGCTGCGTAGCGAAGTATTCAATCACGTTGACTCGGTCGCACAAACACTCTCTGATAAGATGGACACTCGCTTTAAAATCATTGAAGCACTACTGAGGAGAGACAATGAACAGCAGCAGAAGAAAAACAACTAACTTCTGTTAGAGAAAAATACCCAAATGAATTAATCTATTTTGATAAATAACAATTTCGTTAAAGAGTCACTAATTTTTCCTTGAAGAAGTTTATATTCAGGGACTCCTATAAATGGAAAGGACGCTGCAATCATTATCAAAAAGCAAAGTAAAAGTCCGTCCGGCTATGAGAACTTCGTCCGCCTAAAGGGACTGTCCGGATCACTCCAAGTCAAACAGAGAGGTTGACTAAGAAGTAATAATTAAAGACTGACACGAAAAGAATCTGCTCAGTAGAGATCGTTTGTCTAAACCAAGATAAGCTGTCAAGCACCTCCTGTGGATCAGAGCATTAAATACGAAAGAGACAGATTTAAGCGCCATATACCTTGAAGATTCAAATTCTCCGACATTCCTTTATTCAAGTTGCTTTTTACTGAATTTACGGTGAAATCCTCTGATCATCGTATCTCCTCAACGGTAAAATTCAAAACCTCGGGTCAGAATCATTAATTGCTGTTCCTGGAGATCAGAAGCAAAAGCATTGCCAGACGAACTCACTCTCTACCAGTTAAAGAAATGTTCATCACTACAGCAAACCTTCTTTAGCGACAAGTTGCAGAAGTATCCGTTACTCACAATCCACCAAATCTCCAACGGAACTATTTTAGGGGCTGTTGAAAGCGGTTTGCTTTCACAGGATATTGGTAGAAGTTCTTAGGGTCCTTGGGTTAGGAACTTGTAAGAAATTCTTATCAATAGTGGAAAAATCCTCAAGGGATTTTCTTGAGGGACTGGACGTAGTCTTCAGTGGATTGAAGGCGAACCAGGATAAATCTTGTGTGTGATTCTCTTTATCCTTCACATTTACTTTCAAGTATTGTTCATATCCGCTGCAATCACAACAATCAATTCGTGATCATCATAAACTTGAAAGTAACGATTTCAATAAGGCGAAAATTGGGGCAACACTGATTCACCCCCCCCTCTCAGGTTGCTATCTGTTCTAACAACTTTCAGTACCAACAACCCTTCACCGAGATCCACGGTGAATACTCAATCTTACAGAAAGAGATGAAGAAGAGTTTACAATTGGCTGAATCAATCCTTTAACATACAAGTGGATTGATCATGAGAATTTATGCTTTAAGGCTTTTAAGCATAACAAGATTCTGAGTTCCTCAAGATATGAACAACTAGAGTGTTCTTATAAACATGAAGATCATGAACTCAGAATTTAGGCTCTTGAAAGTTTAAGTTCTAAAAGACTTAATGAACTAATTTTGACAATGCTTTGGCCTAATGTTGTATTCTCATGTGTTGTTGTGTTCTGGACTCAAATGGACTTTATATAGGCAAGGGAAACGTCCTTGAACCAATGCAACCTTTCCCAAAAGGTTTGAGACACAATGGTTCATGAAAAGATGCAACTTTTCGTGCTGGTAATCGATTACATCATTTAGTGTAATCGATTACACTAATAGCCGTTTCAGTTTGAATTTCAAATTCAAACATGTAATCGATTACAAGAAAGTGGTAATCGATTTCTTGCCTAGGTGTAATCGATTACGAGAAAGCTGCAATCGATTACACTGAAGTCCATCTTCCAGAAACTTGATCTTTTAAGATCGGCTTAAGGTTTTCTACTTCTTTTAAGTTATCAAAACATTAAGCTTGATTAGTTTAGGTGTTTTAAAGAGCCTTTATGCTTTAATAGACCTTTAGAAGCATAACTCACCTAAACTAGGACTTCTAGGTATTTGATAGACTTTGTAGCGCTGTTTCCTCTAAGTCTTCTTTTCTTCTTTTTGTCGATGAGTTTGTCGTCATCAAAACCTCAGCCAGGGTCAGGAGCAAGACCTTCTTCACAATCTCCCCCTTTTTGATGATGGCAAACACATTCTTGATACTTGAAGATCATATATGCGTCTCTGTTGAAAAACTCGTTGAAAACTCCCCCTGCTTGATGTAATCCAGTATTTCTCCCCCTTTCTAATTCACTTGTTGAATTCCTGCATATTATCTTTAAGAACCACAGAACCTTTCTCATCCTTTTGACTTCATCAAAAAGAAGAAAAGGCCAAAAACAGGCATACATCCATACAAGTATATATTTCGAAATAAAGCAAGGGTATGGGGGTAAAGATGTAAGACAATGATAAACTACAACCATCCAAACATCTTATATAGAAACAAAGAAAGTGCAAACAACAAAGAGTATACAAGGGAAAAATATTACAGATTTCAAAAGAGAACAGGAAACTAGCCTAGAAGACTAAGAATCATCTGACACGTCTTCATCATCTGTCGATGGGTCAAGGCCATCATAATGAAGCAACCATGAAAGAGTATCAATCCCATAGTCATGAAATAGTCCTAGATGGGACAAAATCTTTGTATCAACACACTTATAATTGGAGGACCGGACATCGTAAAGGTTAGAGATGGGTACGCCGGAATGAAGGAGAAGACGAGTGATAAGGGGTGCGTACGGAAAGGACTGTGCTTCATCTCTGCATGTGAGCATATGATGAATCACCAGGAAAGTCCAGTTGATGGCATGACAATTAAGGATGCTATACAAAATTTGTAGTTCTAACTCACTAATGTTAGCAAGAAGATCTTCCTGAGGCAGAAGAATCTGATGAATGAAGTAATGAAGCAAGTGGTTGGTGGTGGTAAGGACATCAACATGAAGAGGACAGGATTTGGTGCGAGGTGGATGAAGTTTCTTTATCTCGGAAGGAGTAAAGCGACATAAAGTTTGATAAAAAGACTCTGAATTATAGTTTGGCCAGGGGCATGGCAAATGATTGCCTAACTTTGCACCAGAGGATGGAAGACCCAAACATTTGCCAAGAGAGATAAGAGAGTACTGAACAGTAGACCCATTAACAGATGATTTAATGCCAGTGCCTTGAACTTCCAAGTTGCAATAGAAGACTTTGACTAACTCTGGATAGTAGGGAGTGGTTGATGTGATAAAGTCATCGAGATATTGATTCCCTAGTAAAGAAGGAAAAGTTAGGCCTGTTTCGATGAAGGAGTTTAGGTCAGCATAGGTCGGTGTTCGAACAGTTTGGTTGACGAAGTGAGAAATGAATCTGGTTTTCTCATCTGAAGTTGGAAGAAGGCGAGAGAGATTCAAGGGATGAGGAGGATGAAGGGTCGAAGATAGGAATGAGGAGGAAGACATGGTTAATTCACGGTTTCAAGGATGATAAACAAGGTGTAGAATGATAGAAATTGGATTTTGGAAGGCATATTCGATCAACACTTAATGCTGTAATTATATAGCTCCTGCGTGTAATCGATTACTACAGTTGGGTAATCGATTACAGACCAGTTTTCCTGAATTTGAATTTCAAAAAGATGGAGGGAAATTTGAAATTCTAGCAGTTTTTCGAGCAGGTATTCGATTACAGCAGTTAGGGTAATCGATTACTGGCAGTTAAAAATCTGAAAAATTTCAAATTTTGAATAGGTAATCGATTACAGCAGTTATGGTAATCGATTACTTAGAAGTTTCTAACAGGCACAAGGACTGAGAGCAGTGATAATCGATTACAGGACCTATGGTAATCGATTACTAGGACATTTTTATAAGTTCTAACCTATATAATCCTATGTAACACATTCCCAAATGAACATTTAAGCACATAAGCAATTTAAATACATTGAATCATATAATATCACAAAGATTATGCAACTATCATATAAATTTTAAATGTCGTGCTCATCTAATATGCCTAATTCTCTTTTAATCTTAAAGAATGAATCTTTAGGGAGAGGCTTAGTAAAAATATCAGCTAATTGGTTATGTGTATCTATAAATGAAATCTCAATATCCTTTCTCATGACATGATCTCGAAGAAAATGATGTCTTATGTCAATATGCTTAGTTCGAGAATGCATGATGGGGTTTTTAGTGAGATGAATGGCACTTGTGTTGTCACATTTGATTGGAATGCAGCCCAGCTCTAAGCCATAATCTTTGAGTTGTTGTTTGAGCCATACAGTTTGTGCACAACAACTTCCTGCAGGAATGTATTCTGCTTCAGCAATACTTAGAGCAACACATGCTTGTTTCTTGCAAGCCCAAGAAACAAAGGCATTTCCTAACAAGTGACAAGTACCACTTGTACTTTTCCTTTCAGTTTTGCATCCAGCATAATCAGAATCAGAATAATCAATCAAATCACAAACACTCCCTTTGGGATACCACAAACCAACATTTGTAGTTCCTCTCAAATATTTGAAAATCCGTTTGACTGAACTCAAATGTGATTCCCTAGGAGATGCTTGATATCTAGCACATAGACACACACTAAACATAATATCAGGTCTACTTGCAGTTAAGTATAGAAGAGATCCGATCATACCTCTGTATTTGGTAATGTCTACTTGAACACCAGATTCATCTTGATCTAGATATGTGTTAGACCCCATTGGTGTGGCTATGGCTTTGCAATCATCCAAATCATATTTCTTTAATAATTCCTTGCAAAACTTTGATTGATTGATGAATATTCCATCATGTGATTGCTTAATTTGCAATCCTAGAAAGAAATTTAATTGTCCCATCATAGACATCTCAAATTCTTCTTGCATCATGTTAGAGAAATCCTTACACAAAGATTCGTTAGTTGCACCAAAAATAATATCATCTACATATATTTGAACTAATAAAGTGTTACCTTTGGTTCTCTTGATAAACAAGGTTGTGTCGGCCTTACCCTTTTGGAATCCTTTCTCACAAAGGAATGTGCTTAATCTATCATACCATGCACGAGGGGCTTGCTTAAGACCATAAAGTGCCTTCTTTAATCTGAAGACATGTGAAGAAAACTTGGGATCTTCAAATCTTGGAGGTTGCTTCACATAAACTTCTTCTTGAATGTATCCGTTCAGGAAAGCACTTTTGACATCCATTTGATATAATGGAAAATTTAGAGAACAAGCATAAGCCAACAGAAGTCTTAATGCTTCCAACCTTGCTACTGGTGCATATGTTTCATCAAAATCTATGCCTTCTTCTTGATTATAACCTTGTGCAACTAACCTTGCTTTGTTCCTAACTATGATTCCATTTTCATCTAACTTGCTTCTGAATACCCACTTTGTTCCAATAACATGCTTGTCACTAGGCTTAGAAACAAGTTCCCAAACTTGATTCCTTTCAAATTGGTTTAACTCTTCCTGCATTCCCACAATCCAATACTCATCCTCCAGAGCATCATTTACTTTTGAGGGTTCTATTTGAGAGACAAAGGCCATATTCAAAACAGAATCATTTAAGCGTAGCCTTGTAGAAACGCCTCTAGAAATATCACCAATGATATTATCAACTGGATGATCCCTATGGATTCTCCATTCCTTTGGAAGTTGATAAGTGTTATCTTCAATGTGCTCTTCTTGTATTGGATTTTGATCTCTTTCCTTTTGAGAGTCTTCAGTGATAATGACATCTTCTTCTTCATTAGCTGGAAGATTTACTGTATCTTCTATTGAAGATTTACTGTATCAAAGGAAACATGTATGGATTCTTCCACAGATAGAGTTTTCTTGTTAAAGACTCTATATGCTTTGCTTGTTAGAGAATAACCAAGGAATATACCTTCATCAGATTTTTTATCAAACTTACCAAGGTTTTCCTTTCCATTATTCAAGACAAATCATTTGGATCCAAAAGCATGTAGATGAGAGATATTTGGTTTCCTTCCTTTGTAGAGTTCATAGGGGGTTTTCTTCAGAATAGGTCTAATTAGAACTCTATTGGAAACATAGCAAGCAGTACTTACAGCATCAGCCCAGAAGTATTTAGGAAGACTTGATTCACTTAGCATGGTTCTTACTAATTCTTCAAGTAGTCTGTTCTTCCTTTCTACAACACCATTTTGTTGTGGTGTTCTCGGAGTAGAGAAATTATGTGATATTCCATTTTCATCACATAGTTATTGAAATTGATGATTCTGAAATTCTCCACCATGATCACTTCTAATAGAAGAGATCTTTAAAGCCTTCTCATTTTGAACTAGCCTTGCATATCTCTTAAATGCGTTGAAGGCTTCATTCTTATGAGGCAAGAATAATGTCCATGTAAGTCTAGAGAAATCATCAACAATAACAAGTGCATAGAAATTACCTCCGAGGCTTTTTGTTCTTGAAGGTCCAAACAAATCCATATGTAGCAATTGAAGGGGTCTTGAAGTCGAAACTATGTCCTTTGGTTTGAAAGACGTTCTGGTTTGCTTCCCTTTTTGACATGCATCACAAAGCTTGTCTTTCTCGAATCTTATCTTTGGAAGCCCAACAACTAGATCATGCTTGACTAGTTTGTTTAAATGGTCTATGTGTATATGAGCAAGTCTTCTATGCCATAGCCATGAATCACTATTGTTCTTGGCCAAAAGACATCTTACGTTTTGTGGAATTTCTTCCAAGGAGATCATGAAGACTTTATTGACTTTATAACCAGAAAACTTAACATTTATGTGTAATATTTATGTGTAATATCTAACTTAGATTTTACTACATCTAGTTCTTCTTGTAAAGTCCTACACTTACATTCTAAAGATGAAATTAAATCATTTTGGCTAGTGCTAACCTTAGAAAATTCTTGACACAATTTAAATATATTTTCCATAGTAAACTTTAAATCATGAAAAGATATAGAATTGTCACTAACCTGGGAATCTTCAACATCTGAATCATGTGAGGCCATCAAAGCGACTTGTGCTTCTTCTTTGTCAGAATCTGATGATGAATTTACTTCATTATCATCCCAAGCCAAGTATGCTCTTCGTGTGGATTGATCCTTCTTTTCGAATTTGTCTCTTAGACCATGTTTCTTCTTTTGAATATTTGGACATTCCAACTTGAAGTGTCCAGGCTTGCCACATTCGAAGCATGTGATCTTTTGAGAGGAAGAAGACTCATTGTTCCTTTGGAAAGATTTGTTGTTGTTAAATTTCATACCTTTTCTTTTAAGAAACTTTCCAAAGTTCTTTACTAGAAGATTCAAGTTCCCATTGTCTTCTTCTTCAGAATCTGCATCATAATCATCTTTGACGCTTTCTTTTGCCTTTAGGGAAATGGATCGATACTTCTTCTCATGTTGTTTATGCTCTTCTAAACGATTCAATTCCAACTCGTGTTCTTGGAGTTTTCCAAAAAGAGTTGCAAGAGTCATATTTGATAAACTCTTCTTCTCTGAGATGGCTGTAACTTTTGGTTGCCACACTCTTGTAAGTGATCTTAGAACTTTCATGTTCAAGTCACTGTTTGAGAATTGTTTTCCAAGAGCAATCAAATGGTTAATCAAATGAGTGAATCGTTTTTGCATATCTAATACTTTCTCTCTTGGAAACATTCTGAACATTTCATATTCTTGAGATAGAGTATTGATCTTTGATCTCTTGACTTCATCTGCTCCTTCGTGAGTCACCATCAACGTATCCCATATTTCTTTCGATGAAGTGCACGTTGATACTCTGAAAAACTCATTCATGCCAAGAGCAAATGTAAGAATGTTCATTCCTTTGAGATCATATTGAACCTTCTTCTTTTCTTCTTCACTCCAAGTACTTTCTGGTTTTGGTTGTGAACTTCCTTCTACTTCTGATACAGGCACAAAAGGACCTTCTTCAATGGCTTTCCGAATTCCTGCGTCTAATGACTTTATGAATATTTTCATTTTGATTTTCCATAAGTCATAGTGTTCTCCATTGAAGAATGGTGGCCTGTTTATGTTGAATCCTTCACTGGTTCCATGATTGGAAGAGGATGCCATCTTTTCCCGGATCTTAGGAATAACTTACCTAAACTTCCGCTTTGATACCAATTGTTAGTACAGATAGCAACCTGAGAGGGGGGGTGAATCAGGTTTACCCGATTTTCGCCTTGATAATTTCTTACTTTCAAGATAAATGAAAACGCAAACGATTGCAGCGGAATTAAGCGTTGCTTGAAAGTAAAGACGAAGGATAAAAGAATTCACACACACAGAATTTTATCCTCGTTCACCTTCTATCCACCGAAGGCTACGTCCCGTCCCTCAAGAAAATCCCTTGAGGATTTTTCCACTATTCATAAAAATCTATTACAAGTTCTTACACCAAGGACCCTAAGAATTTCTATCAATTTCCTGTGAAAGTATACCACTTTCCACAGCCCCTGAAAGCAAACCACTTTCAATTCCTGAAGGCAAACCACCCTCAGACCTTGAAGGCTAAACCACCTTCAATCAACACCCTGAAAGTATATCACTTTCAGTACCAACAACCCTTCACCGAGATCCACGGTGAATGCTCAATCTTACAGAAAGAGATGAAGAAGAGTTTACAATTGGCTGAATCAATCCTTTAACATACAAGTGGATTGATCATGAGAATTTATGCTTTAAGGCTTTTAAGCATAACAAGATTCTGAGTTCCTCAAGATATGAACAACTAGAGTGTTCTTATAAACATGAAGATCATGAACTCAGAATTTAGGCTCTTGAAAGTTTAAGTTCTAAAAGACTTAATGAACTAATTTTGGCAATGCTTTGGCCTAATGTTGTATTCTCATGTGTTGTTGTGTTCTGGACTCAAATGGACTTTATATAGGCAAGGGAAACGTCCTTGAACCAATGCAACCTTTCCCAAAAGGTTTGAGACACAATGGTTCATGAAAAGATGCAACTTTTCGTGCTGGTAATCGATTACATCATTTAGTGTAATCGATTACACTAATAGCCGTTTCAGTTTGAATTTCAAATTCAAACATGTAATCGATTACAAGAAAGTGGTAATCGATTACTTGCCTATGTGTAATCGATTACGAGAAAGCTGCAATCGATTACACTGAAGTCCATCTTCCAGAAACTTGATCTTTTAAGATCGGCTTAAGGTTTTCTACTTCTTTTAAGTTATCAAAACATTAAGCTTGATTAGTTTAGGTGTTTTAAAGAGCCTTTATGCTTTAATAGACCTTTAGAAGCATAACTCACCTAAACTAGGACTTCTAGGTATTTGATAGACTTTGTAGCGCTGTTTCCTCTAAGTCTTCTTTTCTTCTTTTTGTCGATGAGTTTGTCGTATCAAAACCTCAGCCAGGGTCAGGAGCAAGACCTTCTTCACAAAAAGCACTTTTTTTGAAGGAATAAATATTTCCATAAATTTAGTATTAGTGGATAATAGAATAAGAGAACCAAGAGATACTATATTAGGCATGATAGATGAAAATCTAGCATATGCCACGTTAAAATTTAGCATATATCTTACTTTAGGAGTACCTATAAATACAATAAATGTAAATGATATTTTAACCTTATATTATCAGTTCAAAAGACAATATTTAGTGAACAAAGTGAAAAATATTTAGGATGATATACGGTATAAGTTATGCCTTAAGTAATAATCATCACTGGATAGAATTTAAAAATAACGATTATATACATATACCTCAGTTATTTGATGAAATTGAAAAATATTATAAACCAACAAAAAACCAGATAGAAAGTTTACCAGAAGAATGGAAAAATAGTTTAGAAATAGAGTTCTATGGAAAAAAATATTTCAAAACCACCTCTAATAATAATCAGAGAAAATACCGAATAGGAACTAAGAAAATTAAATAAACAAATTGATGAATTAAAATCTGTACTCCACTTAATTAATTGGTATTGGAGAAAATAATACAAAATGCATTCAATAATAGAACAAAATAGATATTATAGGAGACAAATTGAAAAATTAAATATAAAAAAATAAGAAGAAAAGAATTAAGGATAAAAATAGTATGAAGAGCCGGCTCGTGTTAGAGATAGTAAAACTAGTGGAAAATATTATAGAGAGTTATTATTAAAAACTCCAAACCTAAGATTGACAATTATTACACCCTAGTGTTTATGAAGAAGAAATAATATTAATTTGACAATTACCTTTTAATATGTATGTTAAAATTATAATAATAGAAAGAATTCTTGAAAACAGAGATAAAGAAATAGCAATAAAAGTAGCAAGAACACGTACACTTTTTTATTCATTAGAGTGATTAAATAATATACAAAGATAAATATAGATATTATTATAAAAATATTGAACAGAAGAAATAACGGGCAACTTGTTAAGCAGGTAAAGGGGTAGCAAAGGAAATTATAAAAGAGGGTATATTTAGGCTTGCCTTATATGCAATCGCAACTCTAACATAGTAATATAATAGGCCCAACATCTAAACCTAAAACGAGAGATTCATTGCATTAATGAGAATAATGATTACTAGTTATCGTGGCATTTCAATTATGAAATAAATTTGTTATTTGATCATTATATCCATTAAATGATTGATTTCATGTAGGTTTACATTAGTCTACACTATGTATATATGAATGAAACACATACATGAGGTTACATAAAGTCAATAACATAACTTAGTCAATGGTTGTAATGCTTACTTAGATGAGCTGAATCTTTCTACCATAATACTTATTCTCCCTCAAGCCTCACTGAACTGAAAATCAGAGTGCCTTGTCGATACCCGTTGAAGTTCAAACGGTTAGTTCCCTTCATCATTATCTTAATTTTGATGATAACAATGTTGAAGATACACATTCCTTGAGACAAAGCATGTACTAATGGAATGAAGTATTAAAATTTCATGTATCACATTACCCAAAGAAGCGTGGTATGCCAAATCAATCTGTATTGTCTACTACAAATCTGAAGCCATTATCTACAAATTTTGCACCAACTCTATCGTCTACGAAGATGCACAAGGCATGTATCGTTTGTTTAAAGTCCAAAATCTCAACACATATATCGCTTGTTGGATCGGAGAAGCATAGACTCTCTATAGGCACCTATCGTTTGCGAAGAAACACTAGATTCTACCGACCAACGTTTGACACTCTAATCAAAATGATGTATAAAGTTGCCAATGAGAGAAGCACGTCATATTAGAAGTCTGAAACACTCTCATAGGACAGACTAGCTACTTTGCCCAAAATCAACATTAGACTTGCACTAAAATGAAAACTTGTTCATATCAATGCCTAAGCTACATTTTGTATCACCAATTTCGGCAAACTATGAACCAACGATCATCTCAAGTAAATCAAGTAAAGAAAACCTTCTTTGTGATAAGTTGATATGGAGAAGTCCTTTAAAATACTTGTATGGAGAAATTCTTTTGAATACTTACACTACTACAGAAAACATAATTCACTACGAAATTGCGTCACCAATTACCACGGTTGAACCTTAGTGTAGCGCAGCGATGTTATAGAGCTATGACAACTGTCGGGACATAGAACTGTGATAATATGTCTAGCTTAATTAGCACAGTTAGAAATGAAACTGTGGTAATATGACTCGCTTAGTTACTACGATTGCAAATGGAACTGTGCTAATAGATTTTTTTTTTGTATTTCTTCTCTTCTGTCACCTTAGCTGTGCACATAAAAACCTGAAAACAATTGTCTAATTAATAGATATACATTTTACAATGCAGGATTCACAACACATTCAAAATAAGTTCACATATAACAGCATATAAAGTTTATAGGCTAATTAATTATTTCTGCGGACTACATTATACCTGAAATTGTAGTCCTTCATAATTCTCATAATGTCATAAATAAGACCTTGTAATCATGGCACATGATTTGGACAATGGCACATGATTTGGACAAGCGTGTGAGCAGCTCTCAGCATGTTGCTCAATAGAAACAGAATTTGCTGTGGGAAGTCCCAATTCAAAGACATTTTCTATGATTGCATTTGGAAGAAATGATGACGCTTGAGAACAAGCTGTTGTTTCTGGACCAACCAATTGAATGTCAATGGTAATTAACGCATCCTCCAAAACTGTTGTTAACTACTCAATCGTGTCATGCTTTCTCTACTTTGTACGTAGAAGTTCCATGATGATAAAGGATTCAGCGATAAGCTGTTAGTTTAGTAGAAGTAGATGAAATTGCCATAAAATGTGCATGGCATACATCTGAAAATTAGTCTCCAACTTCAAAATTTTGAGTGGAAGATGTCTGTTATATAAAACATTAGTACCACATTTGCTTCAGCTAATAAAAATTGATTCTATTAGAATAGGAGAGAATAACGTAACTATCATCATTATAAGTTCAGCACAAAATTTCAAAATAGAAGTTATATCAACTGTTTCCAGCTACCTTCTCAGTCAAACTTAGGAATCCAACTCATCAAACCCACATCATTAGTAAATAGATACATAATTTTTGGTTGAAATGAACTAGTAAGTATAGTATACCTAATTACAGCACAAGCTTGTTCAAAAAATGCATATGCACTGAAATGTACAACCTTGTATCAGTGACGAAAAAACAGATCCACCACTTTGAAATCAGGTGTAGATACCTTCACTTTCTTTATGGTAAGCTCTACCTCACAAAGAACCTCCGTGACATCTGTCTCAATTATAAACACATAAAGTTTATGTTTTCATGAATTACACACAAAAAAGCTTTATTCAAAATTCCTCATAAATCAATAAATCTAAAATGGATGGCAATTCAAGTTCAAGGCAAACAGAGAATCCACGAAAAATAAACAAATCAAATTCCTCGTTTATTGCTTCCCCACCACCTAGAAAACTATGTAGCACCATATCCCATCAGTGGCAGGTCTTAATCACATTAAAAATAGAAAAACAGAGAAATCAATCTCAAAACCTCAAGAGCCCCAAAAGACATCATAGACCCACATCTCAAATTCACATGAATAACAAAAACGGCACAGCGGGAGATAAATAGTACCTTGCTGGTTCAATTTTGGGTGCCTCAAAGTACTAGGATGAGATAATGCAACATGCAAGAAACCGCAAAAAGAGCAACTTTGGTTTTGGTTCATAAATAGAAATATTATGGGAAAATGAAGAGATTAAGAAAATCAAATAGAAATACCTTGTTCTTATCGAGTCTCTTAACGGCGAGGCCATCCCCATTGGATTTATCTAATTAATGCTACAAAGTAGAGACTAAGAAAATTCTATACAAAAGAAGAAGGTGGCTATGATAATGGAACGAATTGTCTCAAGTGACCTTTAGAACACAACTATGCTACATAACTTGTAAAAAGCAAGTCATCTGAATAACTTCATATCAACCATGAAATCAAGTCCACTCTTTTTTGACGAAACATAGACCAAATAATAAGTAAAAGCAACATATTTAATGAGATTTAATATAACTAAATCTAACCAAAATAAGTAAAGAGTCTATAGTGCAACACATCATATAAGAAGCCCACTCCTAAGACAATTTTCTAACACGAAGTTCACTCTTCTTTCACTTCATTTAATTGATCCTTATTGGAGAAGTTGAATTGAGAATTAGAGAAGTACCGCAAAATAAAATAAAAATAAGGCTTAATTATTGTTTTGGTCCCCCACTTATGGGATATGTGCAAACTGGATCCCTAAACTTTAAAAATAGCATTCCGCCTCTTAGACGTTAACTTTCATTAACATTTTCGGTGCACTGGCTCTTTTCCGTCCAAAAACTATTGATTCTGAGGACTAATATCAAATTTTTGGGCCAATTCCCCCTTCGTGCTTCCAAAAAATGAGATTCTTTCCGAATCCGAGTTTGATGAAGAGCAACTGGAACTGATGCGGGGAGTTGTCCCTAGAGGTGCCGTATGAGGCGGAAGCTCTACGTACGGTTTTGAAGCCGACTGCTCCTACTGACTATGACTGGACAGTGTGATGAACCTTACGGGGTTTATTCTGATGCATCATACAAGGGCTTGGGCGGTGTTTTGATGCAGAATCGGTAGGCCATTGCTTATACTTCAAGACAGTTCAAGATTCATGAACGTAACTATCCGACGCATGAACTGGAGCTTGCGGGGGTGGTTTTTTCTCTTAAAATGTGGAGACCCAATTTGTATGGGGGCACATTCACGGTTTTCAGCGAC
This sequence comes from Acmispon strigosus, assembly GCA_030819835.1. Classification (NCBI taxonomy): domain Eukaryota; kingdom Viridiplantae; phylum Streptophyta; class Magnoliopsida; order Fabales; family Fabaceae; genus Acmispon; species Acmispon strigosus. The sequence continues at coordinate 11,671,317 of JAUAMA010000004.1, read as the reverse complement.
CACAATAGTTTGAAATACCTGCTTGATCATAAGGATTTAAACATGAGGCAGAGAAGGTGGATAGAGTTCTTGAATGACTATGATTTTACTCTGCAGTACCATCCAAGAAAGGCTAATGTTGTGGCTGATGCTCCTAGTCGCAAGGCTATTCATGTTTCCTCCCTGATGATCTAAGTTTGGATGTGCAGGTGACACCCGGGAGGTTGAGTTTCAGGATGATCACTGTATCCAGTGGGTTTCTAGAAGAAATCAAATGCAAGACAAAGAATTGATTGAGAAGAAGGATATGATCAGTGCAGGAAAGGCACCGGACTTCGAGGTAGGAGTTGATGGCATCCTACGATGCAAGGGACGTGCATGTGTTCCGAGTGATGCTGAGTTGAGGAGATTGATCCTTGACGAAGGTCACAAGAGCAAGTTGAGTCTTCATCCGAGTGCAACGAAGATGTACCAGGATCTGAAGCTACATTTCTGGTGGTCAGGCATGAAGAGAAATGTTGCGGAATATGTGGCTGCTTGTTTGACTTGTTAGAAGGCTAAAGTGGAGCATCAGAAACCAGCTGGGTTGATGCAATCTCTAGAGGTACTCGAGTGGAAATGGGATAGTATATCTATGGATTTCGTGGTTGCCTTACCACTCACTCGGAAGAGATTTGATTCCATCTGGGTCATTGTTGATCGTTTGACCAAATCCGTGCACTTACTACCAGTGAAGACCACTTATAAAGTGGAACAGCTTGCTAAGGTGTATATTGTAGAGATTGTGCAGTTACACGGAGTTCCTCCAACCGTTGTTTCCGAAAGGGATCTGAATTTCACTTCACACATCTGGAAGGCCCTGCAGGGAGCTCTCGGGTCGAAATTGAGTTTAAGTTCTGCATATCATCCGCAGACAGATTGCCAGACTGAGCGGACGATTCAGTCTTTGGAGGATCTTTTACATGCTTTGGTTTTGGATAATCAGGGGAGCTGGGATGAACTGTTTCCGTTGATTGAGTTTACTTACAATAACAGTTTTCATGTTAGCATCGGGATGGCACTGTACGAGGCGTTGTACGGAAGGAGATGTAGGACTTCTCTGTGTTGGTTTCAGGATAGGGATCATTTGCTGGTTAGGCCGGAGCTAGTCCAACAGACGAATGAGAAGGTTAAACAAATCAGGGAGAAAATGAAGGCATCTCAGAGTAGGCAGAAGAGCTACTCGGATAACCGACAAAGGAATTTGGAGTTTACGCCGGGAGAACATGTGTTTCTTCGGGTGACCCCAACGACTGGAGTCGGGAGGGCAATAAAATCAAAAAAGCAGATGAAACACTTTTTAGGGGGGTGGTATTGTAAGACCCCTAATTTATTGTAATTGCATTTAGTCCCTAAACTTGTTTGTAATTGCTTTTTAGTCCTTGGACTTCTTTTATTTGTGAATTGACCCTGAGTTAAGTAATGAAATTCTAGCCTTGGGCTATTTGATTTACTGGTTGGGTCATGATTGCATGCCTTGAGGACCATCTAAATAGTTTTACTTGAGTTGTAACAGGAATAACCTTGGCTTAGCGGTTGAGATTTATGTGTTTCAGTTACATGGTACGGGTTCGAACCTTGGTGAGGACGGTTTTGTTTTATTTCTGAATTTTTGAGTGGTTAGACATTTTCGAATTTCAAATTCAAAATTAGGTTAATGAGTGTTAATAGAGCTTTAAATCATATTTTTAAGAGAGAATTATGGGTATTAAGGGGGAATGATGTTGGTTAATGGTTTGTCTAAGGCTTTGATGAGTGTTGAAGGAGAATCATGGCTAATGATGATGGTATGAGCGGATGCTCCTCTCCCTTTTGATGCTCAAAATATGATCAGCTCAAGTATTAGAGTCTCTCTTTTGAATTTGAAAACCAACAAGAGAATTAAGTGGTATTAAGGTGAGTTATGAGAGTTATTGTCTTGTCCTTTCCTTTTATGAGCTTTGAAGGCCAAATATTCTGAATCAAGGAGGCATGGGGCGTGCTCTTCCTCCCTCTCTCTCCCTCTAGTTTCTGAAAACTCGAACTTAAGAGTGTTGGCTTCCATTACTTGGTGCACACAAGAAATTGCAAACAGAAACCTAGAACACTAGAGCGGGGAAACCTTTGAAGTTTTGCTGCACTTTGGAGCATATTATCGACCTTCTCTCTTCCTTTTTGTGGTGTTCAAGCTCTGCTCTCATCCCTCCTCTCTTGGTGTTCAAACCTTGCTCCTTAATCCTTTTCAAGTGCCTTGTTTGGGTTCAATCGGCAAAAGACTAGACCCTTCTAAATTATGAGTTTCTTGGAGATCAATCTCTTGTTTCCTTCTAGGGTTAATTGGTCTTGTTTCAACCATTGTTTTTCATCAAGCTCGAGGTCCTCCATATTCTGGAAGGGCTAGGGTCATGCTACGCTCAAGCTTGATCAACTCTATCAACAAGGTTGGTATCTCCTCTCATCTTTCATAGAAAACCTCGTGACCCTTCTTGTTCAAAATGAATTTTGATGAAATTAGAAACCTTTGAATTTTGGAGTAGGAAACTTGTTATTAGGTTATATTATAGGTTCTAATCATGGAATAATTTTAGTTTTGAAAGGATTTGATTAAAAATGAATTTCCGGGTGAAAAACTTTGTTTTTAGTGTTTCTGGCAGGGATCCAACGCATGAGCGCTGGACTCCCAACGCCAGGGCGTTGTAATTCTTCCCAGTACGTGTTTCCAGATAGAGGCCCAACGCTCAAGCGTTGGAACCTAGCACCCAGGTGCTAGGCCTCTGCTCGCAACTTGTTGTTTTTTCTTCGTTACTCAAAATTTCTTTTAGATTGGTTCCCGACCTTTCCCATGATTGTTGATGAACGTGTACATGTTTGTTTTGTCTTAAAAGGTTTGGATTCACTTGCATGCAACCCTCTCGAAGGTAAGGGTAACTCGTCTTAGGATTTATCTATGTCGGTTGTGATTGTTGTATTCTGTTTTGTATCCTCTATTGAGTTTGTGTTTGAAGAAGCTTGATTCTGGATTTAGATTGAATATACAGTATGCTGGTTATGTTTATTAAATGATGGTTTATTTGAAGATAATGTTTTGTGTTATTTGAAGCTAACATGATTTTTTTTTTTAGAAGAAGAATTATAACATGCATATGATAAACTATGGCTGAGGATTTTGTGTGAACTGTTGGTTCATGAGGATGTTAATTTATATGGTCATACCATATGCATTATTGTGAGGATTTTTGGGTTGATGTGACGGTACTTTGTCCCGTGGGTTCAACCAAGGGCAATGTGGTAGTACTGTATCCCACGTGATTGGCCTGGCCCTGTTTAGGGTGAATATTGGCCATAGTTATGCATATAGATATTGAGGACTATGCACTTGCTTATTTGAATTTGTAAATTGAGAAAAATGTTATGTCGATATCACTGTTATGGTGTATTGTTTCTATTTTGTTATTTATCTTATTGCCATTTTTATCACAATTGTTACTTGTTATTTTCATGATTTTCGAGTTAACCATTTCTGCTTGTTTGGTTTGAATTGTTTTGGCGCTTAACGCCATAGATGACCAAAGCAATGAGGCTCAAGAAGGATGATTCGGGAGTTAGAACAATTGATGGAGAAGACTCAAAGAAAATGAAGAACGTTGTGGAAGAATAATTTCTGTTTTTACACCATTTGAATTTTTAGCACATGTTGTGCCACTTTAGTTATTTTGGAACTATGTTGCATTGTTTAAGATAATTATATTTTATTATGGGACGATTATTATTTATAATTATTGAGAGAAGATGTTTTTGAACACTTGAGTGTTTGAGAGGTTTCAAGTATTGGGGTGTTACATGCAGCAAAACAGTAAGACTGCAACAATATACAGTAAAACATCAACATTCATTTTATACAGTAATGCAGCAACAATTAACAAAAACAGCAGAAATTCCCAACAGCAACCATTTACAACATTAAATACAGTTTTAGTCCTCAAAATTAATTCATTTCATTTTTCCAAAATGTTCATGTTATTCCTATAATAACTATATGCATAGCTATGGCCATATTTTCCCAGAACAAGGGCTGGACAATCACGTGGGACAAAGTACCACCACATTGCCCTCAGTTGATCCCTCGGGACAAAATTCTGTCACATCAACCTTATGCTAAGTATAATGCATATGCTATGATGTAATTAACATCATCATCCTCATGAAACAACAGTCTACACATTTGTCTTAGTCATAGTATCATATGCAACACTTATTCCAATCCTCTTAAAATCATCATCATCATCATCATATTTAACTCAATATTCGATTTATATCATCAATCCCAATATCATGAACATCATGTAAAGCATGTTATACTCAATATTCCAATTTATTCATCAAGTCTCAACATCATGCAAAATTAATTACAACATGTCCAAGACATGTTCAAGGAAAAACAACGTCAGAATTCCCAAAACAGAAACCTAACCAATAACAAACCGACAATTAATTCCTCTAAAGAAGTTATCCTTACCTCCTAACGTTTTTATCCACTTCAAGTCCAACCTACCATATATGTCGGTTGTGATTGTTGTATTCTGTTTTGTATCCTCTGTTGAGTTTGTGTTTGAAGAAGCTTGATCTTGGATTTAGATTCAATATACAGTATGCTGGTTATGTTTATGAAATGATGGTTTATTTGAAGATAATGTTTTGTGTTTTTCAGCGGAACAACCCGGAAATCGGCCGAAAATGCTGAAATCGGCCAAAAGCCTTAAAGTTGATCAGAAAGCTCTCAAGCTGGCTTAAAACCCTATAATAAGCCGAAAACCCTAAAATCAGTCAAAAAGCTTAGAGTCTAAAGAAAAACCATAAAATGGACCCAGAGCCCTTAAATTGTCCAAATACCCTGTACTATAGTCAGCAAAAAAACACTAAAATCGGCCTAAAACCCTGAAATCTGCCAAAAGCCCTAAAGTTGATCAGAAAGCCCTAAACCCGGCATAAAACCCTATAATGAGCCGAAAACCCTAAAATTAGTCTAACCTAGAGTCTATAGAAAAACCATAAAGTTGACCCGAAGCCCTTAAATCATCCAAATACCCTATACTATAGATAGCGGAAAAACACTAAAATCAGCCAAAAGCCCTAAAGTTTATCAGAAAGCCTTAAAGCCGGCCTAAAACCCTATAATAAGCTGAAAATTCTAAAATCAGTCTAAAAGCCTAAAGTCTACAGAAAAACCATAAAATTGACCCAGAGCCATTAAATCGTCCAAATACCCTATACTATATAGTCAGCGGAAAAACCCTGAAATCGGCCGAAAACCCTGAAATCGGCCAAAAGTCCTAAAGTTGATCAAAAAGCCCTAAAGCCGGCCTAAAGCCCTATAATAAGCCGAAAACCCTAAAATCAGTCTAATAGCCTAGAGTGAACAGAAAAACCAAAAAATTGACCCAGAGCCCTTAAATGGTCCAAATACCCTATACTATAGTCAGCGGAAAAACCCTGAAATTGTCCAAAAGCCCTAATGTTGACCAGAAAACCCTAAAGCTGGCCTAAAACCATGTAATAATCCAAAAACCCTAAAATCAGTCTAAAAGCCTAGAGTCTACAGAACAACCATAAAATTGACCCAGAGCCCTAAAATCATCCAAATACCCTATACTATAGTCAGTCGAAAAGCCCTTAAACTGGCCAAAATCCCTAAAATCCACCAAAATCCCTAATGTTGATAAGAAGGCCCTAAAGACGGCCTAAAACCCTGTAATAAGCCGAAAACCCTAAAATCAGTCTAAAAGCCGAGAGTCTACAGAAAAACCATAAAATTGACTTGGAGCCCTTCGGTCAATTTATCCGTACCCACTCAGGCATTAATTCCTCTAAAGAAGTTATCCTTACCTCCTAACGTTTTTATCCACTTCAAGTCCAACCTACCATATAATAAGTAAAAACTCTAAATTAGTCATCGGAAGGACGGAAGAAACCCTAAAAATGCATTTAAATGAAAGTACAAAAAAGCAGCACTGGGCTGGCAGAAGCCCAATGATGAGTGGATTTTATATGATAATTTTAGGGTCTTTTTAGTCTTTTTATTTTATTATTTTTGAGTCACATATAGGTTTTTTATTATTTTTATGTTGATTTTATATTTATTTTGCATTTTGCATGTAGATTAGATTTTATTAGATTTTCTAGCTTTATTTTATATTTTTAGGAATTTTTCTAGTTATTTTGTATTTTTAGAAAAAGCTAGTTTAGTTATCATTTTTTATCCAGGGACCAATGTGTAAAGTTTCAGGAAGTCAGGGACCAAATTGTAAAAGTTCAAGAGTGGAGGACTTAAAGTGAAGATTGAGAGAATATGAGGGCTTGAATTGAAGTGCTAACCAAGAGAGGACCAAAGTGGAAAAGAAGAATATGAAGAATCACTCTCTAATTTAGCACATGGAAAATAGTGTTGAAGGAATTGATGATAGTGGAGGAGGAGTTTCAGAATTAAACAAGGGCTGAGTAGTGGCTTTTGATGGCATTCAAATCCCACTAACCATGAAGAAGGAAGGAAAACTTGGAGCTGAAACAGCAGGTCCCAGCGCTGCAGCGCTGGGAAGCCAGCGCTCATGTGCTGGCCCTCGATCTGACAGTGGATTTTTAATGCTTCCAGCGCCCAAGCGTTGGGAATTCTAGCGCTGAAGCGTTGGAGGCTGGATTTTTACTATAAATAGGACCCTCCTCTTCACTTGTAAGATACACCTTCATAGAATACAACAAGTATTCTCTCTTTCTCCCTCAAAGATCATTGTTCCTAGGACTTGTGGGAAGCCATACTTGAGCTCCTATCCAGGGTAATTCAATGATTCTTTTAGCCATGCTTGGCTAATTCTTCTTTAAGTTTCTTGGGTTGTAGTAGTTTATATTTATGTTTTAGTTTGTTTTTACCTTTCTGAATATTATTTCTATTTCATGTTTTATTTCCTTGCTCTTCATTCTTCTTATGCGCAAAAGATTTCTTGCTTATTACTTATTCGAATGGAAATTGGTAAGTAGTAAGGGACCTAGGATCTAAAAAAGGTTATAAGTATACTTCACTAAGGAATTAGGAAGGACGTAACTTTATGTTGGCCTGAATTTCTTCTTCATCTTCTTCTCTAGTTAACTAAGTTGCAAGGAATTGAATTTAGTAATTAGAAAGAAAGTTCTACAATGTGTAAGGAATTAACTTGTAGATAATTAGGCTATAGCATCATGAAGTTAGATTTATAATTCGGAAATTAAGTAGGAACTTGCTAGCATATTATATAGACTATGTAAACCAACCCAAGAAGCTTATTTGCTATCATCTTATTCTTTTCTATTTTATTGCTATTTCCATGTGCTACCTTAAACAAACTTCCAACAAATACATCTTTTTATTTTTCTGTTTAAGTACTAAACTTAATATTAACAAGAACACCTATCCTTTGGGTTCGAACATTTTTATTACGCGATAGTAAATTGTACACTTGCAATTTCATTATCAAGTTTTTGGCGCCGTTGCCGGGGATAGGTTCTTTCAAGTTCTTATTTTTATTTTATTTAGTACTTCTTGTTTATATATATATTAAAAAAAAGAGAAAAAAAGTATATATAAAAAAATTGTGATGAACTGGTGCTGCTAATTTTGTTTGCTAAGTATTGTCAGGTATAGCAATGGCTGAAATATTCGAGCAAAGGAAGGCAAAAATTCGGGCTGAGGTTGAAAAGGAATATGAGAAGTCGAAGCAGGATATCTTCACTCTAGTTAACGAGTTTTACTCTGAAATAGATTGCAAGAGAAAATTCGGATTTTTGTCAAGTCCTGAGCAAGAATGTGAGGCCAGGGAGATTCTACAAATAAAGATACAAGGCATTATAATGAGGCAGCCCGGGGATAAACAACAACCACTTGTTCATGAAAATGAACTCGTGGTTCAAAAAGAGGAGGTGAAAGCAACCTTCATTGTAGAATTTGTCCTTAAAGACAAATTGGAGATGGAGGAAGAAGAACCTCAAGGAACCTATGTTATAGGTTCAGAAAAGCAAGGAACAGAACAGGGAAGGCAGAATTTATTTATTCCTTCCATTTTTAATTTAAATGTTGTTACCTTGTTAGCTGAAAATTCATGTGGCACCATGTTGCTTTTGTGCCAAAATTTGCATGATTTGCGGGGTCTAATGAATTTTGTAATAGACCCCGGTTGAAAGTGATTAGTGGAAGGGTCTATCTCGGACCTTAACATTGAGCTGGTTGGGAGACAACCCAACTTAGGATAGTTTAAATTTTTTTTCATTTAAATTTCTGCACAACTCTTGTAAATAAATAAAAGAAAAAAAAATTCTATGTTTTTGCTGCAGGAGAGGCCAGCGCTCCAGCGCTGGAGGCCAACGCTCAAGCGTTAGGCCCCTGCTTTACACCTCTGATTGCCCAGTTTTGCTTTTATCCAGCGCCCAAGCGTTGGTATCCCCAACGCTCAAGCGCTGGAGCTCGGGCAGATTTTCTGTTTTGTTTTTGTTTGTTGTTTTTAGTTTTTAATAAAATTTTGTGTTCACCATTTTCTGAAAGTTTTAAGATTCTATGAGTTTTCCCTTGTTTCTACACTGGTTTTGATTTTTGGGAACTCAAGAAATCCTGTTTTTAAGGTGGACACAAATTTTCAACCCATGATCTTGTTTGTGCTGATTTTGGAACTAACAAGTCAAGCAAGCTTCTGCTTGTGAGACTTTTGTTTGTTCATTCTTACATGATAGGTACCAAAAGGAGGAAGAACCCTCTTGAGCTTAAGTGTTCAATTTGATTTTTACATTGAGGTTCCCTTGGACCTTTGTGGAAAATTTGTTACTATACCAGCTTCTTAGTTTTTGTTTTTCTTTTTGTAGTTTTTAGTTTTATTTTTAGTTTAGTTTTTTTTTTCTGTTTTCTTTTTTGCATGAGTCTTGAGTATTTTATCCATTCTGAATGTTGCTATAGCTTTGTGAAATGCTTTATCTGATTGAACTACTTTGTGAAAAGTTCTATGTTTTTAAGCAGTTAGGATTGCATGCTGTAGAAAGGATTTTTGATATCTTGATTGTTGGGTTGTTGGCAAAAGTCTTTTTCTGAGTTCTAAAAAGGATACCACTTACCCTATCTTTTTCTGAGAGCTGAGGTCTCTGAATGCATGATTGTAAGATTTTTCTGCCTTGTGTTGCATGTTGATTGGAGTTTTGTTTACTTTGTGAGTTGAGAAGAGATTATAGGCATTTTTGAAAACTCAGATTTTTGCTTGAAATGTTATATCCACTAGTAGCCCCTTTTGAGCCTTAAAAGAGTCATTCTTTGGAGCCTACTTTGTGTGATAATTTTTCAGTTGTTATAGTGATGCATGTGCTGAAATTGTTAGAGCTTTGTTTGTTGGGTTTCTCTTTAAAAAAAAAAAAAAAAAAAAAAAAAAAAAAAAAAGTAAAAAAAAAATATAAGGTATGTGCCTTAGGAAAAAAATAATGAGGTAGTGGGGTGAGAAAGAGTATGAGGGGAGTAAAATTCAATTCATTCATCCCATACATTCCACTACTTTGTTCAAAAAAAAATAAAAATTAAAATAAAATTGAGAGGACCCTTGTGTTGAATTGTTAGAGCTCTAAGTCAAGAAAAAAATCACTTAACAACAAGTTTTTGAGTCAGCCATTAGAGTTGCCAATTTCTTGAAATCCATACCTTAAATTGTTCAACCCTTTGGCCAAGTTACAACCTTCAAAATCTCTTCAACATCACTTGGTTGCTTTACTTCAGTTTTGATTTGAATTATAGGCAGGATTATTGAGCTTTCTTGTTTTCATGGAGAATATCATTTTGTGAGCTTATTTGATGAAATCAAACATGTTAAAAGCCAAGCCTAACTTTCTTGATTCTTTGTCTATTAAACATGCATGTCTTCCTTATCCGCTAAGCTTTCTGGAAAATTATCATATTTCAATCGGATAAAAACTTTCTCAAAACTCAGGGACGAGTTTTTCTTTAAGTTTTGTCGCTTGAGGACAAGCTGTCGTTGGGTATAGTGGTGTGATGAGTGGATTTTATATGATAATTTTAGGGTCTTTTTAGTCTTTTTATTTTATTATTTTTGAGTCACATATAGGTTTTTTATTATTTTTATGTTGATTTTATATTTATTTTGCATTTTGCATGTAGATTAGATTTTATTAGATTTTCTAGCTTTATTTTATATTTTTAGGAATTTTTCTAGTTATTTTGTATTTTTAGAAAAAGCTGGTTTAGTTATCATTTTTTATCCAGGGACCAATGTGTAAAGTTTCAGGAAGTCAGGGACCAAATTGTAAAAGTTCAAGAGTGGAGGACTTAAAGTGAAGATTGAGAGAATATGAGGGCTTGAATTGAAGTGCTAACCAAGAGAGGACCAAAGTGGAAAAGAAGAATATGAAGAATCACTCTCTAATTTAGCACATGGAAAATAGTGTTGAAGGAATTGATGATAGTGGAGGAGGAGTTTCAGAATTAAACAAGGGCTGAGTAGTGGCTTTTGATGGCATTCAAATCCCACTAACCATGAAGAAGGAAGGAAAACTTGGAGCTGAAACAGCAGGTCCCAGCGCTGCAGCGCTGGGAAGCCAGCGCTCATGTGCTGGCCCTCGATCTGACAGTGGATTTTTAATGCTTCCAGCGCCCAAGCGTTGGGAATTCTAGCGCTGAAGCGTTGGAGGCTGGATTTTTACTATAAATAGGACCCTCCTCTTCACTTGTAAGATACACCTTCATAGAATACAACAAGTATTCTCTCTTTCTCCCTCAAAGATCATTGTTCCTAGGACTTGTGGGAAGCCATACTTGAGCTCCTATCCAGGGTAATTCAATGATTCTTTTAGCCATGCTTGGCTAATTCTTCTTTAAGTTTCTTGGGTTGTAGTAGTTTATATTTATGTTTTAGTTTGTTTTTACCTTTCTGAATATTATTTCTATTTCATGTTTTATTTCCTTGCTCTTCATTCTTCTTATGCGCAAAAGATTTCTTGCTTATTACTTATTCGAATGGAAATTGGTAAGTAGTAAGGGACCTAGGATCTAAAAAAGGTTATAAGTATACTTCACTAAGGAATTAGGAAGGACGTAACTTTATGTTGGCCTGAATTTCTTCTTCATCTTCTTCTCTAGTTAACTAAGTTGCAAGGAATTGAATTTAGTAATTAGAAAGAAAGTTCTACAATGTGTAAGGAATTAACTTGTAGATAATTAGGCTATAGCATCATGAAGTTAGATTTATAATTCGGAAATTAAGTAGGAACTTGCTAGCATATTATATAGACTATGTAAACCAACCCAAGAAGCTTATTTGCTATCATCTTATTCTTTTCTATTTTATTTCTATTTCCATGTGCTACCTTAAACAAACTTCCAACAAATACATCTTTTTATTTTTCTGTTTAAGTACTAAACTTAATATTAACAAGAACACCTATCATTTGGGTTCGAACATTTTTATTACGCGATAGTAAATTGTACACTTGCAATTTCATTATCACCCAACGCATGCACGTTGGAATGCCAACGATCATGCGTTGGCTCCCTTCCTTGGAACCCAGTTCCCAATGCCCAGGCGCCAGGAGCCAACACTCATGCGGTGGCTCTTTGTCCAGGACGACCAGAAACACCATTTTTCACCATTTTAAGATCCAAAAAGAGTTTTTCACCAAGGGTTTTCATAAAAATTAATCCAAAATCACTTAACATCATTTTTGAGGGTTTAAATATTCATAAAATCAATTTTCTTCTTCAATTTAAGAATTCCAACGTCAAAAGCCCTAAATTTGCTACAGTAGAGGAGCAAGGGTTTTGAGAGGAACCAACCTCGAATATGGCCCCGGAAATAGACGTACAAGCTTGTGCTCGTCCTCTATGCTCCAATGTCCATACTTGTCTCAGAAATGGAAGGAATTCACATGCTCAAGCTCTGCCCTTGAGGACGGAAAATTGAACCCAAAACTAAAACGTTTTCGGATTAGAACCGAGTTTGTAACCAGAATGAAACTCAGAGATGGAAAGAGAGGAAAGGACTTACCAAGAACAAGTGGAAAGCCACTTCAAGAGAGTGTTAGAGAGTCCTAAGGCCTTCTCCAAAAGGAAACACAGCAGCAACGGGAAAACAAGTAGCAATAGAAGAATGCAAATGGAAACTTGGCAGCAGCAACAAGGGAAAGAAGTGGTTTTTCTCGGAAAGTTTTTTTACATGTTTGATAGAGATATAGGAGAACAAGTTCATTTTCCATGCTTCTATATGTTTCATGTGATTTTGGTTTAGTGGAGAGGTTACAATTACAATTCCCTATTTTACAGGCAGCATATTCCCCACTCAAGCAAAATGTGTTGTTTTATTCTTTTCTCTGAATTTACTTGAGCAGAATTAAGAGAGGGAAAAATTAATGACATGCTACTGACCAGCATGAAGAATACGTTCAGCCCTAGAGAGTAGGGGTGTTCGCGGTCTGGATTGGTTCAGTTTTGAGAGGAAAAGTCATCCGATCCAATCACTTCGGTTTTGTCACTTCATCATCCAATCGGTTTTTTTCTTTTTGCTAGATCCGAACCAATCCGATCCAATTTTTATCGGTTTGGATTGGATTTCGGTTTTTTAAAGACAATGTAAATATCAAAATCAATGAAGAAATAAAAATTAATTTAAATCATATAACATCACATTACAAGCCTAAACGATGAGCGTTTGGAATAAAAAATAAAGACGAACCAAAAGTCTCAAACAAATTTTCACATTTACCATCATTGGCTAAGTACCTCTACAATAAGAAGAAGAAGAAAAGTTAATCCTGCATATATGACATATTTTTTAAATATATGTTTACTTTGATGCATATTTTTCAAATTATTACTTAAAACTCTATTTACCCAAATATATCTTCATAAATAATTACGTGTCATATAATAATTATATTAACTTGGTTTAAATATGTTTGGGGTCCCTAACATTTCAAAGGGAATCAGTCCGGGTCCCTGAAAAATTAATTTGTTAAATTGGGTCCCTGACATATGTTTTTTAATTAAGTTAAGTCATTTTAACCAATTTTGACTAGTCAATACCTAGTCATCACCTCCACATCATCTCACTTATCCTACATGGATTTTTATTTTGATTAAAAGGACTAGTCAAAATTGGTTAAAAGGACTTAATTTGATTAAAAAACATATGTCAGGGACCCAATTTAACAAATTAATTTTTCAGGGACCCGGACTGATTCCCTTTCGAATGTCAGGGACCCTAAACATATTTAAGCCTATAAACTTATAAGGACGAAAAAATGTAAGTATGAATTATATGATATATTTACAAATAAAATTATATATATTTGTAAACATTCGGTTTGGATTGGATTGATTCAGTTTTGAAAAACAAATCCGAAATCCGATCCAATTCGACAAAAATATTCGGTTTTCTCAATTTTGGATCTGTTCGGTTTTCGATTTATTCAGATTTCAATTTTTTTGGATCGGTTTTTCGGTTTTGATTGGATTGGATCGGTTATGAACACCCCTACTAGAGAGTAGGGGGAAAACAACAACCTCCTTCTCCATTCAATGCTCCCACAACAACAGAATGAATACGGTCCCATTTTCGGTTAAAATAAATTATGTTACTTAATTTATTTATTAGCAAAAGAAATCAGAAAATTATCTCTAAGCACAAAGAATATTCCCTCTTCATTCCTCCTCCAAAATTTCGAAATTAATAATAAAAGAAGAAGAAATAAAATCAGCACTAACCAAGACTCGAACCCTCGCCATGTGATCGAAATACCTAAGTCTCAACCACTAAGCCAAAGGTCATCTTGTTATAATTCAAGCAAATATATTATTTTACCCAAGTATCAATCAAATATATTAGGATCTTATCTTATTCTTAGCTCAAATAGAGTAGAACAATCAAACCTTACTTCTCTCAAGCAAAATGTCTGACAAGGTTCAAATTATAATATCACCACATTCAAGGACCAGATCCAAATTATCCCAACATTCAAAGACTAGATCATAAATATTACCACTCCAGGGGCTAAAATACATATACAAAAAGTTCAAGGACCAAAGTGCAATTTTACAAAAATAGAGGGTCTTACAACATTATTTGCAACGTGGTGTATATTCTCCCAGTTGAGTTTGATCAAGTTACAGAGGTAACTGATGAAGATGACTATTATGTCGAAGATGAAGAAGACGACAATCCTTTGTGCTACTACACAATGAATAAGGGAGGAGTCGGAGAACAGAATGCAGTTTTCAACAAACCCGATCCCGAGATGAAGAAACACTTGAAGCCACTCTTCGTTTGGGCTTGAGTTGAAGATAAGGGCATCAAAAAGATTTTGGTGGATGGAGGATCAGCAATCAACTTAATGCCTAAGTTTCTGATGAAGAAGTTAGGAAAAACCGAGGCAGATCTTCAGCCTCACAACATGGTCCTTTTCGACTACGAAGGAAAAACAAACAAGTCATTAGGATTCATTCCACTTGAAATTACTGTCGGCACGGTAACAAGAACCACATTGTTTATGGTGGTTCCTGCAAAAGCAAATTATAATCTACTTTTGGGTAGAGAGTGGATCCATGGAGTTGGAGAAGTTCCTTCAACTCTTCACCAAAAATTATCTCTTTGGAGAGAAGACGACATTCTTGAAAACGTGGATGCTGATCAGAGTTACATCTTAGCCAAATGTGACCAAGTTAACTGAAAAACATTCGACAAGAAACTTTCCAATATTCCTCCTTACAATAACTTAGCATTTGAATCGAAAGGAGAACCGATGCTCTGTTCAGTCAGGCTCGATCCTGATTACGGTTTTTATCAAAGGCGTGAATTCAGCCTTATAAACCTCAACGAAGATGCCGCTAGAGAGTGGCATGAGGTCGAAATGTCTGAAATGAGCTGGGCTCGAATTTCGGCTTACATAGCCAGAAACAAGATTGATGCAGCTTTAAGAGCCGAAAATATGCTAAAGAGAATGATTTCTGAACACGAAGATTCTAACTCATAAACTTCAAAAACCGAAGAAAATCTGATGTCTCGAATAGTTGAAGTGACACAAGAAGCTAGGAACGTTGAAGAAACCTTTCGAGACAAGTCTGTAGATTATGATGATCAGAAGCAGTTTAATGAAAATGGTGGAAGCCAAATGGAGTTAACAGTTGAAGGTGCAAGACTTGACTGCATATATGATGATAGTCCTCTAGTGCTTGAGAAATCAACTTTCGATTCAGCAAGAAATATGGAAGCTCAAGATCCCGTTGAAGAAATTAATTTAGGGGATGAGTCGAAAAAGAGGCCTACATATATCAGTTCATTGATTGATCCTGAGTTAAAGGCACATATGGTCGAACTTTTACTTGAGTATAAGGATTTTTTTGCTTGGGATTACAATGAAATGCCTGGTTTAAGTCGAGAATTGGTTGAGTTGAGATTTCCAATTAGACCTGACAAAAGGCTAGTAAAACAGACTCCAAGACGCTTTGCCCCTGAAGTCGTATCGAATATTAGATAAGAGATCGAATGGCTTTTGAGGAATAATTTCATTAGAACTGCAAGGTATGTAGATTGGCTTGCAAATATAGTTCCCATGGTTAAAAAGAATGGCATCCTTCAAGTGTGCATCGACTTTATGGACTTAAATGCTGCCACTCCAAAAGATGAGTATCCAATGCCTATTGCCGACATGTTAGTTAATTCGGCAGCTGGCAATGAATATATTAATCTTTTATATGGGTATTCAGGTTACAATCAAATCTTCATCACTGAAGATGACATTCCTAAAACTGTTTTTCGATGCCCGAGTGCATTGGAAACCCAATACCCATCATTGCCTATTTACTAGCATAGTGGGCTATTAACTGTTGCACTATCATGAGTAAACCGTTAAATATAGGATAATTAAATTTGTCTTTTATTTAGTTAAAAATATCACACTTCTCTCCAAAGGAATTCTTCGAAGTATGATATTTTGGGGGGCATCTGTTAGACTGGAATTTTTCCTAAGTCTTAGCTTTGTTGAAGATTACACAATAAGATGATTTCGACCAAAATGAAAGGTATTTACCTAAGGATGATAAGATAGTTTCCAATATTCGACTAAAATAATGATGGCATGCTGAGTCGAAGTCGAAGTCATATTGGAGATAAGATCATAAAATGAACAATTGTTAGACTTGTTTTCGACTAAAGTCTTGATGTACGTGGAGTTGCATTTCGACAGAAGTTATAAACCGTTGGACCTGAACAAAACACGTGGAGAGCAAAGAAGCAAGCACAAGACACGTGTAAAGCTTAGAAGATTCTTCCGTTGTAGGCAGTTTAAGACTTAGCCTATAAATAGAGAAGGCTGGGCATAGAATCAGGGGTCTTTGTTTCATTCCCAACATGTCTTTAAATGTTAATTCTCAACCCTCACGCTATAAGTCCAAGAAACCATGACACACAGCAACAGGAAGAGTCAAACGTATGTGGCTAAGCGAGTTCGATCTACCACCTTTACATTTCATGCAAACTTTATGCTTCCTGCACTTTTAATTCAATGCGGTTTTATTCTTTCTTTTCCTTTTAACTTCTTACTGCTTTTAAGCCCTTTTTTACCTTTAATATTTATTTAAATTTGCTTATCCAATTCAGTCGAACCTCTTTCAATGAATATCACCGTCCACTCCATTTCACTTTTGCGCACTAGATTCCATATCCCAGAGCCCGTATAAGGATCAGAATCCATCCTCTTTATCAACATTTGGAATTTCTTGTGGTTTTACCCGATTCTATTTGTTTACCAAAAATCAAAGTAACCACTAGGGCATGAGACTTATCCAAAGAGTGACTAAGGCACTAATTTATCTAAAAAAATTAATCAAAAAATGAAAAACAAATAAAAACCTCAAAAACTCGTCATCTTCATCTTCTTTTTCCACCATCTTCATCATTTTCTCTTTAACTAAAGCCAAAAACAAAGAAAATGAAAAATCTAAAAATAAAAACCATCTTCATCTCTTTTTCCATCATTTCTTCATCGCACCCAAAACTACCCAAAATCAGATGGCAACAGCTGGAGACATATGGGTTGGGAAGGGTAAGTTCAGGGATCAATCCCTGGAAGAGAAATTTAAATGTATTTGGATGTAATACAAAATGGAATATCAATTAGGGAATTGACTTTTCATATAATTGCTTCGAGATAACATTATTTTATGAATTTTCAAGGTCACAAAATTTAAAAGCCAAAAAATTCTTCCTTCAATGATTCTAGGTCCTCTATCTTTAGAAAGTTACGTTGGGAAACTTGCAAGAAGCTCGACTTGCTTCAGAAACATGATTAAACACGATGGTAAGTGGTTATCAAAGTTACAAGGTGACACTGGAAGGTAATGAAATGATTGTGATAGAAACGAAATGTTCAGAAAATCACTGGGAAAGTGACTTTAAACAACAAAGTAAATGTGCTGAGTTATCCTTCAAAGATGTAAAAATGTAAGTGTATATATATATATATATTTTTATTTTTATTTTTTTTATTTTTTTCTTTTGAATCATTTTATTGACAATATGCATTACATAACTAATACTCTGTTCGGTAATCAACCATATAATGACATAATCATGTGTTCAGCATTAGGAAAATAGTTTTTTACAAAACAACTAACTCATTAATTTAAGAGACTCATGAAGCCATGGTCAAAGCCAAGACAAGACCTCCTACTCCGGTATACATCGTGTGCTGCCAGGCAGGGTGATCATACAAAGGCATAAAGCCCGAGAATCTGCCCTTCTCCTAAGCTTGCAAAAGGATAGACACAAGCCAATAACTCGTCCAACTATTAGAGGAAACTGAAAAATAACTTCCCCACTAAGCCAATAAATCGTCCAAAAATTAGAGGAAGAGAGTTCTGAAGTATTTTTCCATTTCTCACTCAAACACGTTAAACATTTATGAGGGAAAAACCTAGCCTAAGTGCTGAACCATCATCCTTGCTGCTGCATCCTTTTTCCTTCTTGTGAGAACCAAGTTGTCTTTCCATTCTTGTGCCATGGGGGTCGACTCTTCCTTCTCCATTGGTGTCCAAGTGGTTCTTCAATCATCTTCTTGTGTGTCTTGGGATAATCCTTTGGTAAGTGGTCAAACTCAATCCATTTCTGAGTTCCATTCTTAGTTGTAAACTCGGTTTCTAATCTGAATTCTCCTCTATTTTGGGTTCCAATTTCCTTTCTCAAAATGAAGATTGACCACGTGATTCCTTCCAATTCGGAGATCAGGACAGACGTTGGCGTGTAGAGGACGAACCCAAGATTGTACGCTCAGTTCCGGGGTCTTATTCGAGGTAGGTTCACCTCCAAACCCATTTTCCTCTACTCTAGTAAATTTTAGTTTTAGGGTTTTGGCTTAAAATTCTTAAATTGGGAAAAATTGATTTTTTGTATGATTAAGCCCTGGAAAATGTTGTTTAATGATGTTGGAATAACTTTTATAAAACCCTTTGGTGAAAAACCCTTTTCGGAACTCAAAACGGTGAAAAATTGTGTTTTTGGTCGTCCTGGACAAAGAGCCAACGCATGAGCGCTGGCTCCTGGCTCCTGGCGCCTGGGCATTAGGAACAGGGTTCTCAGGTAGGGAGCCAATGCATGAGCGTTGGCCTCCCAACTCACATGCGTTGGGCCTCTGCCAACCCAGTGTTGTTTTTTTTTTTTTTGTTATTTCATTTAATTGGGTTTTTGTGATTTTTCCTTATTCCCTAAGATTGATTGAGGGTATTACATGTTTATTATGATAGGTGGGACTTGAAGTTCATGCAAAATATTAGGATGTAAGGGTAACTTCTTGTAGGAATCATTGTCTATTGTGATTGTCATGGTTCTGTTGAAAATTCTTATTTTTGTTTTGCCTTGACTAAATTTTGGATTTGGCAATTGATGTTATAGCATGTTGTACTTGTTTCTATATGTTGTTTAGCTGATGAAATGAATTGGAATATTGATATATAACGTGTTAAAGATGACGCTAAGAGGAAGTTGATTAATTTTGCATATGATACTATGACTGGAAAATTTAATGTCTGAACTGTTGGTTCATGAGGATGTGATTATATTGTGTCATAGCATATGCATTATATTTAGGATGTTTAGGTTGATGTGATGACACTTTGTCCCGTGGGATCAACCAAGGGCAATGTGGTGGATCTTTGTCCCACGTGATTGTCTTGCACTTGTTCTGGGAAAAACCTTGGCCATAGCTATGCATGTAGTTATTATAGGAATAACTTGCAAGTTTTACAAATTAAAAGGAGATTTTGTTTATTACTGCTGTTCGAATTGGCTATTGTATTGGAATGAACTGTTGCGATTTTTGCTGTCTAGAAATCTGCTGTATTGTGTTAATTATTGCTATTAATTAACTACTTATTAAATTCTGTTGTTGCTGTTTTACTGTATTGTAAGGCTGTTGTATGTTGTTTTGAAATTTTTCTGTTGCTGTTTCTATTTTCTTTTAATTATCACATAGTGATAATTATTATTGTTGATATTTTCGAACTTAACCCTTTACTGTTTTCTTATGTGTTTTGTTGGGGCGCTTATAAGTGTCAAATATGCATAGTTTTACAACCTATTATTGACACTTATCTTGACCATTTAATGTTTATTATGTGTTAAAACTCCTCTGATATTGTATATATTTAGATTATTGCCAAGAATGAGCCTGTATTGGATTTTATTATGTTTTATGCTCAATTTTTTATGTAGGAATGAAGTTCTGAATGGATTTCTAGTAAAGGCAAAAAGGACTGGGCAAAAACAGCAAAGTTTAGGCTGCTTAGCGCCCTTAAACAACTGCTTAGCGCCCCTGTGCAGAGAAGATCGTCTGAGGTCTCGTCTGATTACATAAAGAACAAAAGTCTGACAGAATCCCAATGCATGAGCGTTGGTACTCAACGCTCAAGCGTTGGCCCAATGACAGACGAGGATCAATTGGGATAGATGCGGTGAAGGAACATAGAGATTAAAGAAAACAGAGCAGCTGATTCAGCAACCAACAAAGGCGGTTTGAATAAGCAGCCACTGTTCAACAAGTTGAAGGGCGGCTAAAGAAAACTTACCAATGAAGTTTTCACCATGATAAGCACCTCAAACTTGCTCTATTTTTGCCTATAAAAATAGAGTTTCATTCAGAACAGGGAGAGTTGGATTTTAATAATAATTACTTCTAAAACAAAGGTAGAGTTGGAGCAAGTGAAGGATTCTAGTGAAGAGGAAGTAAGTCGGGAGAGAGAAAGGAAGTTTTGTGCATCGCCAAGCCTCTAGAATCCAATATTTATTCTTGTAAGCTTGTAGCATCCATGGAAATGGATAGCTAAACCTCTATTTTTGGAATTAGTTGTAGCCTTTTGATCCTCTGATGTATTTATAACTGATATTTCTTATATAAATCAATGTTTCTGTGAATGGTTTCAATGACTTACCTTATGTCTAATGCTTGTTTTAACTTAATTACCTAGAACATGATTATGGATTTGATAGTGTAGTGGGAACTAGCTACTTGAATCTGAAATAGGTAATATCATCTATTGTATCTAAGGCCTAGAAATGGGGTTAGATCATTAGTCCAAACAAACATCCATGTCTAATGCTTCTTGCTTTATTAATCGATCAAGGGACTGAGGATTATTATAGTTGAGTTGATAATCTTTTACGCTGGGGGACTGGGAAATAAGATACAAACTGATGTGATGAAACCAACATAGAAGAGGATTTGTATGAGAATTCTGTGAGTATGTTAAGATTAATCGGTGGAAACTAATCCCAACAGCTTCCGTAACTGCTTAAACTCCTATCTCATATTTAATTTAGTTCTATTTAAATTCACTCCAAAACAATAAATTCATTTTATCAATTGTTTGGTTAATTACATTAGAGTACCACATTTGTATCGCAATTCTCTGTGGTTCGACAAAAACCCGTTGCTATACTACATTCGAATCTTGAAAGGGATTTTGATAGTGGTTAAGTGACAATTTTATAAATTCTTTTGGTGAACGGTTTTTATTACGTACAAATCCTTTCAACAAAATGGCGTCGTTTCCGGGGAATTGCGCTTATACAAAAGCATAGCTTTAGTGTGATTATTTGAACAGTTGTGAATATAGTACATATTTCTTTTGTATTCAAATTGAACATAGTTTTAATTTTCAGTTAACTTTCCTTGTTGTTACTAATCTCGTGTGTTAGCTTGTGTTTCTTCATCCATTCAATTAGAAAGCTACAGGGAAAATAGCAACAAGAAGCTTCTGATTCACCATCTTCTCAGAATGTATCAATCATCTCAGGTAATGTGGTGTGAATTATGTTTTGACACTCATCATGCAGATTATTGTCCAGAACAAGTATATCCACCATCATACCAACCATATTATTCCCCTAAAGAAGAGAGGATTTCCAAGCTTGAAGATACCTTGGTGCTGCTCATGCTATTTTTAATGATTAATCAGAAGAACACCAATGCATCAATCAAGAACCTGGAAGATCAAGTGGGAAAAATGAAAGTTGAATATGAAAAATATATGATTGATGAACAAGAGGAAATGGAAGAAGGTGAGAAAGAAAATGAAAACCTAAAATCAAAACAAAGGTATCCAACCTTTAACCTGTCACTGATTCCTTCAAGCCCTTTGTTGGTAATACATGAAAAGGATGAGGTGAGTTTTGAAGAATTTGATAACATATCATATAACCAATGCAATGATAAATTTCCTAATGCTGAACATAGACCTTGTGTTGGGTGAGCATACTACATTGAATTCTTCAAAGAATTGGAATTTTGCATCTATTCATGTGCATGTAAATAGCTTGTCATGTGAGTTGTATGCAGGTAAATTGAGTTGGATATTAAAAAAAAAAAAAAAAATTCTTTCTTCTTGTTGGCTTGGAAAGGATTTCAAAGAAAATTAGATGAAATCCAAGTCAAAAGGCCTAGGAAGAGGAAGGGGTTATATTATAACCCCTGTTTGTCGTCACCATAACCATGTTGGCGTCAAGCTAATGACGTTAAACAAGAGGATATCGTGTAATATAAAAGATGTTGAACCCACAGGAATAGGTTGAATTTCAAGACCCAAAAATCAATTGTTTATAGCTTAAATATAGAAAATAAAAGGTTTTGTTTGATGGTTGTTTATAGGAACAAATGAACAGGAAAAAAGACTAAGATAAATATATGATCAAAAAAGCACTTGGGTTGAGCTTCTCTACTTCTATTGGAATCAATTTCATATATGAATTTCAGCACAAGTTCTTAGGTGATATAGCCAAGAGTTTCTACTTCTTTATTCCTTCAGCAAGAAGAACTTCCAATTCAATTTCTAAACCTAATTCCTTAGTGATTAGTTACTCAAATTGACGATTAAATTCTGATTTCAGGCCATCACTACAATTCTACCCTTATACCTAAGTGGCATGCAATAGTTCTTCCTATTCCCATTTCCCCCAATTCCTAACAACTACCATTGCAATAAGAATTAGGCAATAACACTTGTGTACAGCAAGATAAATGATGATAGAGCAAGAAACACACAAGAAAGGGGGGGTTTGAATTGTGTGTGTCATTTTTGAAAACTTCTTTCATGATAACCATCAATAATTAGTTTTTCAAAGAATGTTATAGACTATCTGTGTATGCATGCATGCAGCGGAAAATTAACGTAAGGTAGAAAAGTAAAGCACACGCGATATTTATCCTGGTTCACCCCCATAATCGTCAGGGCTACGTCCAGTCCTTGGCGTCACCAAGATTTTCCACTATTTCACAAATAGTACAAGTATTATCAGGGACTTCTCCCAGTATTATAAGGACTTCTCCTATCAAGTATTGTACAGGACTTCTCCTAGTATTTTCAGGACTTCTCCTTTACAAGTATTCTCCAGGACTTCTCCTCATTAGTATTCTACAGGACTACTCCTGATACCCTTTACAAATTGGGTTTGTTTTTCTACAAGAATTCTCTTCAACAAGAGTGAGTAGAAGAAATGAAGCTCAGGTTACAGAGAGGATAGGAATTTAAGGTTCTCTGTTTTGGGTTGTGTGTGGCTTAAAATGATAGTAACACTCTATAGGTTCTTCACACAAGTGGACGACATAACTCTGGTAAAGTTTGGATTGAAGCTTTCTGAGTTTGAACCAATGGAAGCTTGGTTCTCTGGGAAAACTTGGTTGAGATATGCAATGGATTGAATTCAAGTCGCCAAGTAATTCCGGAAGTTGAATTCTCTATTTATATCTTCAATTGAAATTCTTCATTCATCTTTAATAGAAGGAGAGAAAATAGATCCATTAGTGCTTCTGCTTCCTTGTGAGTAACGGCTAAATTTGCAATTCTGGAGCAGCATTGAATGCAACCTGCCAAGCATTAATTGCTTGGGTTGACATCGTCTGGCTCTTCAAGGCGTTTTACCTTGAACTATAATTTCTGCATTTAATGCTCATGCATTCCAGATTTGGGTTTTTGTTTGGACGTTATATCCCAGTGCATGCCAGCAAAGAGTCATTAAATGCTCTGAACAAAGATTTGAATTTTGAACGTTGAAGGAGTACGATATTCAGAATTTTACACCGTTGATTTCGCGAAGTTAGCTTGATTTGAGGAAAAGAAGAAAGACAGAGAAACCAAGGAATAATATATTAATTATGTCCTTTTCTTCTTTCCGCCATCAACGGTACTTTATTTAATGCGCATACGAGGTAGATGACTCTTGATCCAAGGAGAAATTATTCTGGATGAACTATTCAGAGTTATTGTCGACGATTTCTTTAATGCTTCTATTGAACTGATAACCTCATGACGTACACTTTCTGGCATTTTATGACTTTTGAGTACTTTGATGCTTTGGGCAGACGAAGTCTTCATTATGATTTGGCAAACGCAGTCTTTATAGAATCTTCAGAATTTCGTCATTGAGTAAGTTGCATAGGCAAACGGACTTTCTCATTTCAGTCTTTCTTGAAGATTAGAATATTCTTGATTTGTAGATGATTGAACGTTTCCTTCCTTTGTGCTTCCACTGAAGTTCTCCATTTGAATGAGTTGTATAGACAACTGCTTTGTATGGTGCTAGAGAAACTTCAACCTCATGATTTGTTGTCATACTCATTCAGCTTTTGGTGAAACAGTCTTCCTGTTGATCACTGTTTATTCAAGCGCCGGACTGTTTCAACTTTATCAAGTGAGTTTTGGCTTTGAGAGTGCATGGCTGATTAAATGCCTTCCAAAAGATGTTTGCAACTTGTAGGCATGGTTTTGGTCTTCTGTGAGCCACCGGACTGTCTCCACATGGCTACTTTCTTTGTATATCTTGACAGCTCTTCTTGAAGGTGTATGCAATTAGTCTTTAGTGAGGGCCAGACGATTTCCTCTTGCAGGACTGTTTTTCATGATAGCACCTTGTGATTCATTCAGTTCTTCAAGTAGATAGAATTTCCTGGATGTGAGAAACTTCAATGTGTTAGGATTCTATCTCTAATGATATTAAACCTTAATGAAATTGTTAATTATCAAAACATAATAATTCATTTAATCGATTGAATCTAACAAATGATAAGCATGGAATAGAAACTAAGAACATGAACTTTTATTCATATATGGAAAAACAGAAACCTAGAACATAGCTAGAAAGCATATAAACTTCAACCCAAGATACTAAAGAACTTATCCAAGCATGGCTAAGAGAAACATGATAAAAACCTGAATTGAGAGTTCAAGAATTGGCTTCCCACACCTCAGGCAATGCTTCTAAACAATATATCTAAGTGTTTCTCCAAGTATCCAAGTGTGTTTACAAAAGAAAACAAGAGGCCTATTTATAGATTTTTGCTGACCGAGACCCAATGCTCAGGCGTTGGGATCCCAACACTTAGGCGTTGGGATTAAATGCCAACAGACGTATCCAAACAGGGGCTCAACACATGAGCGTTGGCCCTCCAACGCTTGAGCGTTGGAATTAAAATAAAAAATGGGCACAAGTCAGGGGCTCAACGCATGAGCGTTGGCCATCCAACGCTTGAGCGTTGGAATTACAACATTTCTGGGCTCCAAGTTAGGGAGCCAACGCATGAGCGTTGGGGTCGAACGCTCAAGCGTTGGGCTCGTTTGATGGTTCATTTTCCTTGCTTCTTTTCTCTTCTTCCTTGATGGCTCTTGATTACAATAAATGCCCATCATGTAGCCTCACTTTTGTCTCTTAGCAGCTGAATTAGCATCAATTCTCCTCTTCAATTCCTTTTCCACATGTGTTAAACAACAAAAACACTTGATGCTTCTTCTTCTTCATTAACTTTCAGCCACAATTCTTCCTTTATTTGCATCAAGATCCCCACAAATGTTCCTTACTTGACCAGAGCCTCTAAAAAGGACCAAAATCTAATAAAAACAACTAAAAAGGAGTAAAAACACAAAACTCACTAAACTAAATGCAAATTCACAAATAAAGAGAAAAACCTAACAAAGTGAAATAAAAACTATATGAGACTCAATAAAAAGACATAAAAAAAAAAAAAGATACTAAGATCAGCATACGAATTCCAGGCATCAGGAGGCAACCCGGAGGTTTGTGTATTTTTATGTGTTTTTGTTTGTTTTAGTATGTTTTAGAACTGCTATAGTAATTTTATGAAGCTATGCTCAAAACTGTGTAATTTTGTGCTTCACATGTCTTATTTACTATATAGAATACGTTCATAATGAATTGAAGCATTAGAAATAGAGAATTCTAAATTTTGGACTTTGACTTGTGGATTTACAAGCTTTTGAGTGAAAACAGTGAATTTGTGCATACTGGCTTGTAATCTGTGTTTTAGAGTTTGAAAAGGTCCAAATTTATGCATATGAATCATGTGGCATGATAGAATTTTGGTAGGTTAGGCATTGTTGATTTTAGGTATGTGAGTTGTGTTGAATGTTGCCAAAACTGCCAAAATCTACCATATTTCTGCATAATGCTTCCAAGAACGTGAACCATTTTGTCTTTTGGTGTGTATTTATGTTAGTATGTTGTGTTTTTATGTATGTATTGTGTATATGCAAGTTTAAGTACTGTAATTGAAGTTTAAATATGATTTAGTACCATAGATTGTAAGGTTATTAGTATTTTGTTACATTATGACTCAAATTTTGGTTTTTGTGGATAAAATGCTTAAATGTTCAATTTTTGTCTTTCCACAAATTTCTCATGATGTTAGAAGATAGTCCAATGAGTTAGAATGCAGAAAATTGCATGGGTTGAATTTTGAGGTGTTGAGTTGTGAAGAATTGCCAAAATGCCTGTGATTTTAGCCTTGTTTTGATTTTGTGATTTAGTGATAATATGTTAAATTCGGAAGTTGTCGCAAGTTTCAAATGATATATGCCATGTATTTGCATGAATTCTAGGCATAAACCACATTTAATTTGGATTTTGGCATGTTAAGTTGTGAAAAACACTGCCTCTTTCTGCTGTTTCTGCATAAATCTGCACAACACTGGTCTGAGGTCGCTCAGCGCCCTCAGAAGGTCGCTCCACGACCTGTTAAAAAACTGCACAGTACCTCTGAATTCAAATGAGCATAACTCCTTCAATTCTTATCGGAATCCAGCAAATGACCACTCATTGGAAAGCTCATGAAGTCTATTTTCACATACACTAAGGTTTGAATTGATTTAATCCTTTTATCTTCTCATTTTACCCCATGTTTGCTAATCTGTTTCATAAGGACTATTAGCCAAGGAATCAAAACAGCAAGAAATTTTATGTTTGGCCTGAGGACATTTCAGTTTTCATGGAGGGGGGTGAGAGAGATCAAAGGCAAAGGATTGAACAGGATCACATCATCATGAGGGAGTCCCTTATCTTTATTTTACTGTGTACTATAGTAGTATAGTATAATATAACACTTTTTGCCTAATTGCTTAAACTGCATACATGATCCAATTCTTTTTTATGAGCATAGGCAATGAAAAACCAAAGAATTGCATATTTTTTGTACTATTTTGTGAAACGCATGATTCTCGAGTTTTTGTAAATTGCATTCACATGTGTTTTCAAACAGAAATCCATACATTTTCATGTGAAATCATAAGCTATGCACTTGAAAAATGTTTTGAATCATAAAGGAATTTCCAAAGCCAAAGCAAGAAAGGGAGTATTTTCCATACAGTATTAGCTGAGATTCACTGTTGTTTTTGTATAAACTGATTTTTTTTAGTCTCTGTCCCGTTGTAAACTTTATGGAAATGAAATGATATGATCAAGGCATTCTATTCATTAGAAGATACAACCAATTTGACCAAAAGGCCTACCTTCACTAGGATGTATCTTTGTTAAGCCCCTTCGAGCCTAAAATTTGAAAAAAATTCGTCTTGATATAACCCTCAAAGTTAAAAAGAGATACAATGACCTACCCAAAGCGTAAATAGGTCAAAGAGAGCTTTTCATGACTATGGTTATATTCAAGTTTGGGGGAAATGGGTTGTTTGTAATATATATAGAAAATTTCTTCGTACTATACATAGAAAATTTCTTCATCAATCTCTTTAAAATGTGAAATTTGTTGAGAAAAGAAAAGAACAAAAAGAAAATAAAAATCAAAAAGCAAGAAAAGGAAAAGAAAAGAAAAACAAGAACAAAAGAGATTGAATGGTGGAAAAAAAAAAAGAACAAAAAAAGAATTGAATGGGAATGAGAAAGTTAAGAGAAATGAAATTCTTGAAAAATTATATGATTGCTCTCTTAGCTTATCTAGCTTTTTTGTTTATCTTGAAAGAAACCATAATTCCTTGAAGCCAAGCCCCATTACAACCTTTGAAAGTCCTTAGTAATCCCTGATTAACCATGTAGGAATAATGATGCAGAGACAGGAAACAAAGTCAAGTTTTATGATCCAATGGTTGATTGAGTGATGGAATGAAACACCGAACCTTTTCAAAAGCTTAATCATAATATGCTTCTAGATTGGAAATTTCCTTTTTGATGAAAATAAGAGTGAACTGTGTTTCGCTTATGATATCACGATGAATTTGTATGCAATTCCTGTCAAGAGCATGTTGTTTGTGCAAGGAACAATGCTTGATTTGCAATGTGATTTGCAATCATCTAGCATTTTGAGTTGTTTTGAAAAATGGTTTTTCATTTTCTATACTCATGATTACTCCTTTTTATACCCTCTTGTGGATCATTACCTTAGTTTGACGGCAAACAAAGTGCAAAGTTGGGGGGAGTTGATAAGTTTCAAATATGCATAGTTTTACAGCCTTTTATAGACACTTATCTTGACCATTTATTGTTTATTCTGTGTTAAAACTCCTCTAATGTTGTATTTAGATTATTGCCAATGGGCCTGTATTAGATTTTATTATGGTTTATGCTCAATTTTTTATGTAGGAATGAAGTTCTAAATGGATTTCTGGTAAAGCCAAAAAGGGCTCAGCAAAAACAGCAAAGATTAGGCTGCTTAGTGCCCTTAAACAACCGGTTAGCACCCTTGTGTAGAGAAGATCGTCTGAGATCACGTCTGATTACATAAAGAACAAAAATCTAACAGAATCCCAACGCATGAGCGTTGGAACTCAACGCTCAAGCGTTGGCCCAAAGACAGACGAGGATCAATTGGGAAAGAGGCGGTGAAGGAACTTAGGGATTAAGGAAAACAGAGTAGCTGATTCAGCAACCAACAAAGGCGGTTTGAATAAGTAGCCACTGTTCAACAAGTTGAAGGGTGGCTAAAGAAAACTTACCAATGAAGTTTTCGCCATGATAAGCACCTCAAACTTGCTATGTTTTTGCCTATAAAAATAGAGTTTCATTCAGAACAGGGAGAGTTGGATTTTTATAAGAATTACTTCTAAATCAAAGGCAGAGTTTGAGCTAGTGAAGGATTCTAGTGAAGAGGAAGTAAGTCGGGAGAGAGAAAGGAAGTTCTGTGCATCTGTACGTCGTCGTAACATGGGAACGCATCGCCGTTGTCGCCAAGCCTCCAGAATCCAATATTTCTTCTTGTAAGCTTGTAGCGTCCATGGAAATGGAAAGCTAAACCTATTTTTTTGGAATTTGTTGTAGCCTTTTGATCCTCTGATGTATTTATAACTAATATTTCATATATAAATCAATGTTTCTGTTAATGGTTTCAATGATTTACCTTATGGCTAATGCTTGTTTTAGCTTAATTACCGAGAACATGATTATGGATTTGATAGTGTAGTGCGAACTAGCTAATTGAATCTGAAATAGGTAATATCATCTATTGTATCTAAGGCCTAGGAATGGGTTAGATCATTAGTCCAAATAAACATCCATGTCTAATGCTTCTTGCTTTATTAATCGATCAAGGGATTGGGGATTCATATAGTTGAGTTGATAATCTTTTACGCTGGGGGACTAGGTAATAAGATAAGAACTGATGTGATGAAACCAACATAGAAGAGGATTTGTATGAGAATTCAGTGAGTATGTCAAGATGAATCGGTGAAAACTAATCCCAACAGCTTCCATAACTACTTAAACTCCTATCTGATATTTAATTTAGTTCTGTTTAAATTCACTCCAAAACAATCAATTCATTTTATCCATTGTTTGGTTAATTGCATTAGAGTACCACACTTGTATCGGAATTCTCTGTGGTTTGACAAAAACCCGTTGCTATACTACATTCGAATCTTGAAAGGGATTTTGATAGTGGTTAAGTGACAATTTTATAAATTATTTTGGTGGACGGTATTTAATACAAACAAATCCTTTCAACAGGCGCTTAACGCCACAGATGAGTAGCACAAAGATTAAATTGAAGACAAAATTTTGGAAGTTGCAGTTGAAGAGAAGATGTTGAAGAAACATGAACTTTATTTCTGTTTTTATCTTATAAATGACTTGGCAAGTTTATGTTGCTGATAATTATTTAGTTTTACTGCACTTTAAATTATGAAAATTTTGGGATGATATTTATTGTTTAAATATTTATTGAGCGATGTTTTATTTTTGAAAATTTTCAGTGGTCTTTTTGAGAGGTTTATTAAACTTATATTTCTGTGAATTTACAATGTGACCCCTGACTGGAAATTAGGGCGTTACATAGGGCAGGTGGGACACTCAACCGAACTCCACATCAGATGATTAGTGTTGCTGGTAAGTCGATGAGATGCCACTTTCACTGGTACGCTCTTTATAACGTCCTGATATTTTCCATCTTTAGTCTAGCACTTTGTATAGCCCCGAACCAAGACGAACCTAAAAATATTCTTGACACAACATGATGAACAACAACGAACCAAACTACGGAGCCATGTGTTTATGAACTCGAGCTTGCATTCAAAAGCGCATTTGTCTGAGGACGTGGCCTCACATAACTTCATAACCAACAAAGAAATCATGTAGAGCATGTGAACATATCCATAATAAAGATGTAAATCATGTCATAAGAATCATGCTATCATTTAAAAAATTAGCAATGAAGCATGGATATATCAAGCATATCAATCAACAATCATTCAAGCAATATCACAAAAGCAAGCAATGACTACCAAACAATCGGGCATTCACTTAGTGCTGTCAGCTACCAATTCCCAAGGGCATTCATATGTGCTATGATAGCTAAATACATAACGAAATGCCCTTACCAAAGTTTCTTACGCTCCCGAGTGTACCGTTTGCTCCGAAAGTTCCTATGTCCCGTGAACCTTCACAACACATAACCTAGTTTAGCGCCTTTTAAACGAAGTTCTAAGTCCTGAGCTAAGGTACTAGGGAAGCTTTAAATACTTAGGCAAAAAGCTTAACTCTCAAGATTTAAAACCATAGAACAAGATTTTTGGCGAACTTTCAAACCATCAAAAGTATTGCAAATCTTCAAATTACTACATAAAAACATAATCAAACTTTGAAAAATCAAATGAACAACTTAGACAAAGTTTACACTCAAACATTTAGAAGCTTAAAACTAGTTTTTGAAGACAAAATCCTACATAAATCTCTAATGCTTCAATTCGGCCATAGGCCTCAAAATGTGATTAAATTTTCCTTTTTCTCCAATCAACATAAAAGTGTCTTAAAAACACATATTCAAGCTAAACTAAAACTTTTTATACAAGTTTTTAAAATCACTTTTTCCCTTGAAGGAAACGATTTTTCTTTTTATCAAACTCTACATACAAGCTTTAAAGACATGAAAATCAAGTTAAAAATCAAATCTTCCAACCAAAAATTAAAGGCCTAGATTCGGCAACAATACATTAATTGTCAAGATCAATATTTTTCTTCAAACTAACTAGCACATCAAATGCATAAGGAAATATATGGTGTAAAACAAATTAGAATTTTGAAAATCACGTTTCCAAAATATGCACTTTTTAAAGGGATTATTTAAAGGGGAATCACTTTGCAAAAGCAACTATATCCAAAGCTCAACCAAAAATCATCATAGGGACCAAAAACCAAACATTTTGAAAAACTAATTCGTTCATCATGAAGAGGAAGACAATGGGAATAACATTAACAAAAAGAGTTAGGGGTTCCAAGAACTTTCGTCACCCCCAAACATCTCCTTTTTGAAAACGAAAACCATGGTTATGTAGAAATTGAAGAGGAGAACAATTTACCTCAAAGAAGTAAGAGGAGAAAACAAATGGAGATGGGTAAAAATTGAAGACGAAGTTGTGGTTTGAAGGTTGGAGAAGATGATGTTATTGATCTCTTTTTCCCTTCTCTTTCTCTCTCCTAAATATCTCTCTAATTCATCACTTAACCACACTTAGTGAATGAAAAATGAAAACGCTCCCACTGTGCCATGGTGGTCGAGGGTTCAGGCCGAGAAACGGGGAGGAAAATAAATTTTTCCTTTGCTTAATTGGTTGGTAAAATAATCTAGGATTAGTTTATTATTAACTAAGATTTCATTTGATTAACCTAACATTATCTTAGGCTTAAAGAAAAATAAAATCTTAGTTAATAAAGCATTGCACCGAAAATATGAATAGTTCATGATGCTAACTTATGCTTTAAAGCATTTCAAAATATACATTGGATAATTAAATTATTATTTAATCATTTAATGAATTCATGGTCTTACAGTTTCTGCTTTTCCTTTCGAATTTGGGTTTCACATGTCTGTGCTGGGATCTGGGTTTCTAGGTTTCCTTTTGTATCTGGGTTTCTGCATTGCCTTTCCCCCGTTTATGGGGTTGAAGGATTTACCATTTGATGTTGGAAGAAGGTGCGGGTGAAAGCCAGTGAGGGTCGAGTGTTCTAGGATCTGAAATTTCTAGATCTAGATGCACCTGAAATTTTAGGGACCTGGACACATTTGATTTGAAATTTCTAGCAGTTTAAGAATTTCGGATGATATGGGGCCCATTTAGTATTCCTTATATCTTCAAAATCCAATCGGTGCGGTTGGGGTTGTGAATATATGGTATTGGAGGGAGGATTCAAAAACTATGGGGGTATGGAGAAGAAGATTTCACGAGAAAAATTAAATCTATAAGGGAAAACACAACTGATTAAAGGGAAGAGAGAGAGGAAGCAAAGATAAATGGGAAGCTGAGGTGGAGATTTTACAACAACATTGAAATTGATTTCAAATAGCAATTCCGGGAATTACCCATCCACCCGGAGAATTAATAAATAGATACAAATCTTTCTTATCATCCTCTATACTGAGATATATCATAAGGCCAACAAGTTGATTTGATATTTTACTATTAACTTCTTGGCCTAAAAAAAGTAGTTTTTATCTATAAAGTCGATTGATTAGAATCAAATTATATCCCTTAAAAGCCGTACATGCACCGCTCGATCTTTACTTTACTTAAACTAGAGCTAGAGGAAGGGAATAGATTAAAGCTGGATAAAGCCAAATTACCACCTATGGTTATGGTACACTAATAAATGCATACTCAATGAAGAGAGAAAAGATTATACATGCTATAGGTGTTAAATAGTAAGAATCCCGACTGCGATCATCTTCGACGCCTCCTCCGTGCCGAGGTTCGATCGCACCCATCTAGAGTTCTTGGTAATGCCATCTGTCCTTTTTCGCCTCCTACGCCAGCTCAAATTTCCTTCGGCTTGCTTTATTTGACTTTATTCACTAAAAATAAATAAATATATAAATAATAAATCCAATCACTAGGATTATTAACTTAATAATAATAATGAGCGATTGGGTATGTATTCAAAAAAATGATTCATTTTCACGAGAATCGGAGTTTTATTTGATTATATACGTGTGTCACTATATGTGCTGAATTTTTTTCTTTAAAATTGGAAAATAACCAAATAAAGTATAATTAATGTCCTCTATGGATAGAGGTATACATAGAGTTGAACATAGTAAACTTAAAAATTGAAAAATTTAATTGGTTGTTATAATGTAGAGGTGTTTGATTTTCAGATTTATTTTTTGGGTTTAATGATGAAGAAGGTTTGAAGAAAGAGATGAAGATGACAGAGGAAGAAGATGAAGCTAGTGTTTTCTGTGTTTTAAATTTTTCATTTATTTTTTAATTAAATTTTTTTGTCTAAATTGCACAATTGGTCCCCAAACCGTAAGTTTTTTGACGAAATAGTGAAGGGGGACAAAAAGTGTTAACGAAAGGTCACGTCGAGGAGGCAAAATGCTAATTTTTAAGTTTAGGGACCCTGTTTGCACATGTCGCATAAGTCGGTGACCAAAAGTGCAATTAAGCCTAAAAATAAGAATGGTTAGAATTAGATTATAACAATATAAAAATATAAAATTTATGTTGTAAAATCCCAATTTCTTGAGGGTTATTATCGTAAATATCCACCCAAAAGTTATCCTAACCCATGTTAGAATCAAATAATTTAATGAGTTACTATATTTTAATAAATAACAATTTCGCTAAGTGTTGCTAACTTCTTAAAAGTTTTCATGTTCAGGAACACTTGTTAATTGGAGATACACTGGGAGGACCTCGACAAAGCATTATCAAAAGCAAATTGTCAAGTAAAGGACAATAGAGAAATCCGTCCGCCTCTGTGAATCAGTCTGCCACTTGAGAGAGTTCGTCCACCTGTGATGAACGTCTGGTTGATCACTGGATGTATTCATACGAAGAATGTTGGGTTGACTAAAGCAATGATTGAAGACTCGTGCAAATAGAAATATCTGGAGGTAATTGTTTGTTCAACCCAAAGATGAGCTGTCGTGCACCTCTTGGTTCTTCAGAGCATTAATGGAGAAAGAGACAGAATTAAGCGCCTCATTCCCTGAAGATTCAAATCCTCTGACATTCCTTAATTCAAGCTGCTTTTACTGAATTAGCAGCGATGTCTTCTGATCATCGTATCTCCCCAACGGTCGAATTCAAATATTCTGGTCAGAACATTAATGACTCAATTAGCTGTAAGACATGAGCATTAATTGCAGACACTATGGGTCAAGGTAAAATGCATCACCGGACGATATCGTCTTGCGTTGTTGAAGAAACATTCATTATCTGGCAGATTGCAGCAGCAGATGCAGAAGTATCTGTTACTCACAATTAAGCAGAAATTCAAACAGAACTATTTTGAAGATCTTCAGCAAAGCTTCCAGTGAACATCCTACTGAAGATATAAATAGTGGACTTAGAATTAGTTTCAACTTGGCGACTTTTACACAATCAAAGCATTCAAACTTTCCAAGTCTATCTACGATCAAACAAGCTTTAAGCCAAGACACTCAGCAATCTCAACTTATCTATTTTCTGAGTAGTGTTGCCAACTAGTGTGAAGTTCTTTATAGAGTGAAAAACTCTTATCCTTTCTCACACAAGCCCTTCAGAGAACCAACCTGTTCATTATCTCTGAATTCTGTTCTTCACATTTTCTACCCACTCTTACTGAAGAGATTTTGTAGAAACCAATTCTTCTTGTAAAAGAACTGGGAGGAGTCCTGTCTAACACTCGAAAGAAAAAGGAGAAGTCCTTCTAGAATACTTGTAAATGAGTAGTCCTCAGAATACTGGGAGAAGTCCCTGAGAACACTTGTACTATTTTGTTTAAATAGTGAAAATCTTGGTGAAGCCAAGGACTGGACGTAGCCTTGTCGATTAAGGGGGTGAACCAGGATAAATATCGTGTGTGCTTTATCATTCAGTTGTAGGATTATTTTCGCTGCACTTCTTTGACAAACGTTTTGAACTTATAATTGCTATTTGGCAGAAAGAAACTTAAAAATCACACACACAATTCAAACCCCCCCTTTCTTGTGTGGTTTTATTATTATCAATTGGTATCAGAGCTTAACCGCTCTGAGATTTACTAACATCTTAACAGGTGTAGAGTGCAAAGATCCATGGACAACATTGCCTACCCAACTGGAACTGTAACCAATAAGCCACCATTCTTTGATGGCTCCAACTATCCTTACTGGAAGAAGCACATGCAACTTTTTATCGAGTCAACCGACTGGAAGCTGTGTGATGTAATATCCAAAGGAAATTATGTCCCCAAAGACAGTGAAAGCAAGGCCATCCCAGCCGAGAAATGGACTGACGAACAGAAGACGGAAAATCAAAGAAATGCCAAGGCTAGGTTATTTCTCATATGTGCTCTAAGCAAAAAGGAGCATGACAAAGTTGACAGCTTGAGCACTGCAAAAGAAGTCTGGGATACCTTAGCCATTGCTCATGAAGGAACCTCAGCCGTACAAGATACTAAGATGAGCATGCTGGCATCTCAGTATGAAACCTTCATGATGGATGACAATGAGTCTATTGACTCCATGTTTGCAAGACTTCAGACCATCCATAATGGAATGAGGAACCTGGGAAAAAGCTTCACCAACAAGGAGCAGGTGATCAAGATTCTCAGAAGTCTTCCCACCAACTGGAGGAACTTCGTCACTTCCCAGCGGGCTGGAAAGAACCTTGATAACTATCAAGTAGAAGATCTCCTGGGAGAGCTGAAGATTCATGAGCAGGATCTTGCCAACGATGCTGCCATTATACGAAGAAAAGCATCTGCCGCTAAAGCTGTAGCATTCAAAGCCAACAAATCAAAAGCTTTGAAAGCTAACGAATCCTCAGATGAGGCAACTGTACAGTCTGACCACTCTGATGATGAACAGGCCCTGTTTAACCGAAGATTCAGAAGGATGATGGGAAACAAGAAGCAATTCAAAGGAAGACCGTCTTCCTCATCAAGAGATGAAGAGAAAACTCCAAACAAAGGTGGGATCGTCTGCTACGAATGGAAAAATCCCGGACACGTTAAGGCTGACTGTCCCCGTCTGGGAAACAAGCCTTCCCAAAAGAATTTTTATAAGAAAAAGGCTTTCTCCAGTCAAAATGATGAGTCAGAAGACGAATCTGACCAAGAAGTAGAGATCAAGGGAACTAATGATGAAGCTTCATACTGTGCGTTTATGGGATCCATAGACACATCCGACATTGAAGCAGATAAAGAAGTAGAAGCACTGATGATCTCCGTTGACTTGTCCAACTACAAGGAAGAAGACAAAGATGAGGTAACTCCCGAAATCTCCTCTGAGGATTATAATGAACTATTAGAATATTCTCATGCATTAGCAATTAAATATAGCTTACTCAAAAAGAAGCATGATAAAACTGAGAAAGAACTGCATGCTTCAAAAGAAGTCTCAATCATGCTAACCAAGAAAAATCAAACACTTATGGAGAAAGATGCAAATAAAGAAATCCGATTTTTGAAACAAAGAGTGAGTAGCTTAATTAAGGACCTATCCACTTTCACTCAAGGATATGATAACCTAATCAAACTAAGTGGAAATAACAGATCAGCATATGATCTTAGAGGTCTAGGATGTGAAGAAGAAAATTGGGATATAACTGCTATAAAACATAATTCTTCTCTGTTCCATAACGTTATCAATCTGATAAGAAATCTGCGTCATCTCTACCTCATAAAATCAAACCCAGGACTTCTGTGGTCAAGGGTAAGGAGAAACAAACTCCTCAACAAATAGTGTATGGGAGGAACAGTCCACCCAAAATGATGACTAACAAGAAAGGACCCAAGAAAGTTTGGGTACCTAAATCTATGATTGTACCACTTGCAGATGTGCTTAGCAGCTCAAAGCCAAAAAGAGCTATGGTACCTGGACAGTGGATGCTCACGGCACATGATGGGAAAAAGGTCGTTATTCCCAAAGATTCGTGAGAAGAAAACCGGAGGAACAATTACCTTTGGAGAAGGTAACGTAGGTAAGGTTCCCCTTCCGGTAATACGGAAGGTTCTGTTAGTTGAAGGACTAAAACACAATCTACTTAGCATAAGTCAATTTGTGATAGTGGACTCACTGTTTCCTTCAACAAAGTGAAGTGTAGTGTCACAAATGAGGATGACAAGATTATTTTTGAAGCACAGAGACAAGGAGATCTATATAAGACCTCCTTGGAAAACCTTGCAAGTCAAAAGGTAACATGTCTAGTATCAGCAGAGGATGATAAATGGATATGGCACAGGAAGCTAGGGCATGCATCCTTAAAGACCATTGCTAAAATAATCAAACATGATTTAGTAAGTGGTCTGCCAAATCTGTCTTTCAAATCTGATGATACATGCTCAGCATGTCTCCAAGGAAGGCAATTAAAAAGTTCTTTTCATGCAAAGAATGTTGTCAGTAAAAAGAGACCTCTGGAGATGTTGCACATGGACTTGTTCGGACCTACTAGAACGGCTGGTTGTTCTGGAAAAAGATTTTGTCTTGTCATCGTTGATGACTACACTAGATTTACATGGGTACAATTTCTTGGACCAAAGGATGAAACATTCAAGTCCTTCCTGATCATTGCAAGAAGAATTCAAAATGAAAAGGGCTACTGCATCACTAATATTCGCAGTGATAAAGGAGGAGAATTCATCAATGAAGAGTTCAAGCACTACTGTGAGGAAAATGGAATATTTCACCAAGTCTCTGCTCCAAGAACTCCTCAGCAAAATGGAGTAGCCGAAAGAAAGAACAGGTCACTTCAAGAAATGGCCAGAACTATGCTTAATGAGACATCTCTACCCAAATACTTCTGGGCTGAAGCAGTTCATACTGCATGCTACATTCAAAATCGAATATTC
This sequence comes from Acmispon strigosus, assembly GCA_030819835.1. NCBI lineage: Eukaryota > Viridiplantae > Streptophyta > Magnoliopsida > Fabales > Fabaceae > Acmispon > Acmispon strigosus. The sequence continues at coordinate 11,633,236 of JAUAMA010000004.1, read as the reverse complement.
ATGAGCCCTATCCTGAAGAAAACTGCTTATGAACTATGGAAGGGAAGAAAGCCAAGTATCACATATTTTTCATCCATTCGGATGCCCATGCTTTCTACTCAATACAAAAGATGATCTCGGAAAATTCGATGCAAATTCAGACAAAGGAATATTCTTAGGATATTCACCCAATTCTAAAGCATTCCGAGTATACAATTCTAGAACAATGGTTGTAGAAGAATCCATCAATGTCAAGTTCGAGGATAAGCACAATGGTGTGAATCAAATGACATTGGAAGATGAATTTGATGAACTGGAAATAAGTGAAGAACCCTCTTCAAATCCAGTCCAGCTGTCGACATCTGAAAAAGAGGCAAATCCAACCACTTCGTCGTCAACTCAACCAGACGATGTTTGTGTAACTCCGTCCGATGATAACTCCACAAGTCAAGTCATGACCTCCAGCAGCATCTCTCTACCCAGAGATTGGAGATTCAAACCAGACCATCCTCCCACACAGATAATCGGAAGCGTACATGAAAAGGTAAGAACTAGATCCAATTTTAATGATCATGCTAACTGTGCATTTTTGTCTGAAATAGAACCGAAGACCATAGGTGCAGCCCTACAGGATGAAGGTTGGAACTTAGCTATGTAAGAAGAGCTAAATAAATTTGAAAGAAGCAAGGTTTGGGATCTGGTGCCCAGACCCGAAGAAAAATCCATCATTGCTCATTGGCACAAGATGGGTATTCAGAAACAAAATGGATGAAAGCGGGAAAGTTAGTAGAAATAAAGCTCGATTAGTTGCACAAGGATATAATCAACAAGAAGGAATTGACTACACAGAAACCTTCGCCCCTGTCGCAAGAATTGAAGCTATTCGCATTCTGTTGGCATTTGCATGTCAGCACTCCATAAAGCTATATCAAATGGATGTGAAAAGCGCTTTTCTGAATGGGTATATCGAGGAAGAAGTATATGTGAAGCAGCCTCCAGGATTTGAGGATCCAGCCCTGCCAGACCACGTTTTCAAGTTAAGAAAGGCACTGTATGGACTGAAGCAAGCTCCACGTGCGTGGTACGATCGCCTGAGTTCATTCCTGATGAACAATGGATTCTAAAGGGGTAACATTGACAATACCCTGTTCAGAAGAAAGACATCTAAGGATTTTATCTTGGTGCAACTATACGTTGATGATATCATTTTCGGTGCTACTAATGAAGCTCTCTGTCAAGAGTTTTCCAAACTAATGCAGAGTGAATTCTAGATGAGTATGATGGGGGAATTGAAGTTCTTCCTAGGACTGCAGATTAGACAGGAAGGCACTAGAACCTACATTCATCAGACGAAATATATCAATGATCTTTTGAAGAAGTATTGCATGGAGAAAGCCAAAGCAATGGGTACTCCGATGCATCCTGGAGCTGTACTAGATAAAGGTGACGAGTCAACGCCTGTTGACTCAACAAAATACAGAGGGATGATAGGATCATTGTTGTATCTTACCTCAAGCAGACCAGACATTATGTACAGCGTCTGTGTTTGCGCCAGATTCCAAGTAAGTCCCCAAGATTCTCACCTAAGTGCAGTAAAACGTATATTTTGATATCTCATTGGAACCACTAATCTTGGTCTAGTTTATGAGAAAGGTGAAGATTTCAGGTTAAGGGGATTTTGTAACGCTGACTGTGCTGGAGACAGAATTGAAAGGAAAAGCACAAGTGGCGGTTGCCACTTTCTAGGGCAATGCCTAATATCTTGGGCAAGCAAAAGACAAAGCACAATCTCACTCTCAACTACTGAAGCAGAATATGTGGCGGCAGGTTCTTGCTGCACCCAACTTCTTTGGGTGAAGCATCAATTAGAAGATTATAATATCTTTGAGCATAATATTCCTTTATTATGTGATAATACAAGTGCCATCAATATTACAAAAAATCCTGTTTTGCATTCATGTACCAAACACATTGAGATAAAGCATCATTTTATTCGTGATCATGTAGTGTAGCTAAAGGCAACATTGACATCTCATATATACACACAGATGATCAATTAGCGGACATATTTACCAAACCCCTCATTGAAAACAAATTATCCTGCCTTAGAGAGAGAATTGGAATGTTTCCTGCATTATAGTGTGCCTGCACTAATTTCCTCTAAGTTCGTCTACCCTAGTAGCTCCCAATATAAAAATTAATATTTACTTTACCTCTGCATTCAATGATGAATAGTTGTGTCCTTTCGAATAGATTTCTTACTGAACGCATTAATTAATGCTGATACTTATTTATCTCTCATCATTTAATGCCTTAAGTTCAGCTTTATTATTCATCATGACTTTGACAATATCGAGAAAATGTATGCATTTTCAAAAATGAAAACGAATGGGATTCCCACGTTGTTTCCAATAACAACCTTAACATGTTCATACTTTCGTTTAAACGCTCTATCTTCATTGCACTTGCTCTTTCCTCTGTACTCACTTCATCTACAGAAAACATGGCTCCCAGCAGACAGAAACATGCAAAGACTCCGGAACTCCTTAGCGAAGATGAACATCAGATTGTCAAAACTCAAAAAGAATCTATCATCCAAAATCGCAAACAGCAAGTATCCGAAATTGGTCCTGTGAGGATCGAACATCTAGGTGACAGAAAGCTTGTCACTCCTAGATATCTTAATCTAAGACTATTTCAACATGCAAAGGTTGCTGGCCTTGATCTATTGCTATCTCGGGACTGGGGAAATCTGTTCGATATCTCCACAACTTCAGCACTCTCTCCCCTTGTGAAGGAATTCTATGATTGTGCCATCAAGGTTAACCCTAACCACATCCGAACACGATGCTTACAGCAAGTAATAGACATTCAGTCTCGTGATGTGTCTGATCTACTAAACCTTCCTCTTGATGGTGTCTGCTACTCATCTTCCTGGGAAGCATCTGAAAGCAACCCCTTCACTATTTGGAAGGAAGTCCCGAAGTGCTCTACGTCTCGCCGTGTGAAGAATCTTGTTGAGGAATGGATATTTCCTCATGCTGTTCTTAGCAAGATTGTATTGCCAAAAGAGGGTTCTAGAGACTTAGTCAACAAGTTCTCTCAATGGACTCTATTCCAGATGCAACATCGCAGAAAAGTTAATCTGCCTGATCTTCTAGTTCAATATATGATTCATACTCTGGAACAATCCAACACGAACCTTCCATATGGCTCACTCATAACGGCCCTTATGCGCCAAAAGAAGCTGCTCACTGTCTCCATAGAATCAGTGAAGTTCATCTCATGTGACTATATTTCTGCCACCCCCATCAAGTTTGGAGATGTTCGTCGAATGAACCTCAACATCGACATATCTACTATACCTGAAGACCTCTTAAGTGACTGGGCTAAGCGGAACAAGCAAAGAAAAATTCCTGCACCAACACCGTCCGGTGATTGCCTCAAACGTCGCCGTCTGGGACATACTTCTCAGAAGCATTCAGACCACTCCCACCAGACTGACTCTCAGGAACCACTACCTACTACAGAATCTTTTCCTCCATCAACTTCCTCCAAACCTCCTCCTGAGACTGTGCATACCACTGTTGAACTTATCTCGCATTCTCATGCATGATATTTGAAGTTCTTGCCTCCACTCTTTCACAAATATATCTCAGATGTCTTCGATGTCGAAGATGATGGCAACTGTGGATTCAGATGCCTTGCTCAGTGGCTGGGTCATCCCCAAGATCATTGGCCAGAAATTTGCCCACTTTTAATCAACGAACTTCTCTCTCATCGAGCACTGCATTCTCAAACCTTTAGCTCTGATGAAGATGTTGACACTATTCGCTTGGCACTAACCTTAAATGCAAATGAACCTGCTTATGAGTCAAATGGTTCTCAGTTCCAGACATGGGGTTACTAGCTGCTACTGCGCTCCGGATAATTCTGGTTACCTTAGCTCCTAACCAGTGCTGCACATACCTTCCTCTCTTGGGCCCTGTTGATGATGCCCCCACCATTGCTGTTTTGGGAAATATTGCCAACAGGCACTGGGTTCGAGTCAAGCTTTCCGACAACTCTCCCTTGCCTACTATATCACCTCAATGGAAGCATCATTTTTCTCCATATGCTCGAGGATGGGAAATCCCTCTTCAGTCAAAAATTCTGCACTTCAAGAATTTACTACAAAGTCAAGCTGAGAAATCTCTCGATTCATTGTTTGAAGTTCCAAATATTGCTAATCCTATTGAACTTGACGATGACTCTGAAGACGAGCTTGCTCCTTCTGCATCTATCCATCCGGATCATTTATCTCAATTTGTCTTCCCTGAGACCTTAGTTCATGCCTTCACTCGCCTCCAACTGCATTATATTGATCTTGATCTTCGTCTGCAAGTTGGTCAAAGTCAATATTTTACTCAGTTATCGAGAAGGGTAGATGCTCAAATTAATACAAATATAAATGCATCTCATCCGTCACCAATTGTCCCCTTCCATAAAGATCTGGATCTGGATCTTATGCTTGCATCTCCGGTTCACTCCGTTCCTGCTCCATCTTCATCCACTGTCTGCATGCCTCACCATCAGATCTCCTTCATGCCCTGCTTTCCTCGACATTCTAGATTTTCCCTGGAAAAACGCAAGCGCTCCACACCTGCACAAAATGCACACCTGCTTCCAGATGTGTGCCTACAGGTTCTTGGTTTGCCCTTTTGTTTCCAGGCAGGACTGTGGCTTCCCCCTGGCTGTCCTGCCCACCAGCTTGTTCCATACCTGCCATCCTGTTGCATGTTCTTCCACTTTGATTGGCAGCTAGTGATAGTAATAAAATCACACAAGAAAGGGGGGTTTGAATTGTGTGTGACTTTTGTAAAGTTTTTTGCAAAATACTCGTAATAAGTTTGAAAACGTTTAGAGATAAGAGCAGTGGAAAATGACTTAGAGCTTAAAGAGTAAAGCACACAAGATGTTTATCCTGGTTCACCCCCAAAACCGATAGGGCTACGTCCAGTCCTTGGCTATACCAAGATTTTCCACTATTTCAACAGAATAGTACAAGTGTTCTCAGGGACTTCTCCCAGTATTATGAGGACTACTCCTTTACAAGTTTTCTCAGGACTTCTCCTTTATCTCTCAAGTATTCGACAGGACTTCTCCCAATTCTTTTTCAAGAAGGTTTGTTTTCTACAAAGATCTCTTCACAAAGAGTGGGTAGAAACTATGAGGTTCTAGGTTCAGAGATGATATACAAATTTGATTCTCTGAAGGGTTTGTGTGAGAAGAATAAGAGTTTTCACTCTGTAGGAATTTCACACTAGTTGGCGACTAAACTCAGAAAATAAGAGGGCTAAGATTGCTGAGTGTTCTTGACTAAAGCTTCTTCAAATTGTAAATTGACTTGTTGGATTTGAATGCTTTGATCGTGTGTAAGTCGCCAAGTTGAAGATGATGCAGAGTCCACTATTTATATCTTCAATAAGATAATAGCTGGAGGCACTGATGAAGATCTTCAAAAATAGTTTCGTTGAGTCTTTGCTTGATTGTCAGTAACGGATATATCTGCATCTGTTTGTTGTAGTCTGCCAGGGAGAATGTTTCTTCAGTAGATGGAGAGTGAGATCTTCTGGCCAAGCTTTTGTTCTGGTTTTCAGAGGCTGCATTTAATGCATGTGCATTAGAGCTAATGTGGCAATTAATGTTCTGATCAAAAGATTCGGATTTGGCCGTTGGGGAGATACGATGATCAGAGGATATCTCCGTTAATTCAGCAAAAGTAGCTTGAATTAAGGAATGTCAGAGAATTTAAACCTTCAAGGTATATGGCGCTTAATTCTGTCTCTTTCACCATTAATGCTCTGATCCACCAAGAGGTGCAGGACAACTCATCTTTGGTTTTGAGAAAATGATCTCTCTTAAGCAAATTCTTTTTGTACCGGTCTTTAATCATTGCTTCTTAGTCAACTCATGTACTTGACAAGGATTGAACCGGACAGTCTTTACAGGCGGACGAACTTTACTCTGGAGGCAGACTCATAGGCGGACGTACTCTGCACTTGCTTTTTGATAATGTTTGCGGCATAGCTTCCGTTCATAAGTGTTCCTGAATATGAAATCTTATAAAGAAAATTAGTAACACTTAGCGAAATTGTTATTTATCAAAATAGGTTAATTCATTTAAACATTTTACTCTAACAGCTGGTTGTCTCTAGAGTCACTCATGTAGCTTCCATCCCTCTTCATCTGGCTGGTCGAGTTGATCCCTTGGTCCTGAAGTTCAAGACCTGGACATTGGTGCTCTTTCCTATGTTGCCCCCAGTACTGAAGGCTCCTGGTCTCGGTTGGCACTGCATTACTCCATCTCCACTCATTCCTACTGTGGCATCCTTCACTCCAATTTTGCCATCGCTCCCTACCTCACCGCCGGTCAATGTCATCTCCACTTCCGAGTCAGATGACATTCGCACAATGGTCTTCATGCTTGATTAAGGAACTGAGGCCGTTCATACTCGCTCTTCCCAAGAAAGGCGTGTTCTTCATCAAGATGTGCATGCTCGGCTTGACAACATGCAGCAACACCTCACTACCAACATGGACACTCGCTTTGATCGCCTACAAGACACTATAGCACTCCTTATTGGGCACTTAAAGCCATCTTCCTAACTCTTGCCTTTATTGTTCTCTGTCTTCTTTAACTATATTCTTAATGGCTATCTTATTTCCTGTTCTTCCTCTATGCATCACTCTATCTTTGTTTTGATAATGCCAAAGGGGGAGAAGAATAACTAAAAATGAAAACGAAGAGCATAAACTTAGGGGGAGTAATCCCATAGAAGAATCTTGGACTAAGGGGGAGAAAATCATAAATATACATTACTCTCATTTTTTAAGGAAATTGTCATTATCAAAAAGGGGGAGATTGTTAGAATCAAATAATTTAATGAGTTACTATATTTTGATAAATAACAATTTCGCTAAGTGTTGCTAACTTCTTAAAAGTTTTCATGTTCATGAAAACTTGTTAATTGGAGATACACTGCGAGGACCTCGACAAAGCATTATCAAAAGCAAATTGTCAAGTAAAGGACAATAGAGAAATCCGTCCGCCTCTGTGAATCAGTCTGCCACTTGAGAGAGTTCGTCCACCTGTGATGAACGTTTGGTTGATCAGTCACTGGATGTATTCATACGAAGAATGTTGGGTTGACTAAAGTAATGATTGAAGACTCGTGCAAAAAGAAATATCTGGAGGTAATCGTTTGTTCAACCCAAAGATGAGCTGTCATGCACCTCTTGGTTCTTCAGAGCATTAATGGCGAAAAAGAAAGAATTAAGCGCCTCATTCCCTGAAGATTCAAATCCTCTGACATTCCTTAATTCAAGCCGCTTTTACTGAATTAGCGGCGATGTCTTCTGATCATCGTATCTCCCCAACAGTCAAATTCAAATATTCTGGTCAGAACATTAATGACTCAATTAGCTGTAAGACATGAGCATTAATTGCAGACACTATGGGTCAAGGTAAAATGCATCACCAGACGATATCGTCTTGCGTTGTTGAAGAAACATTCATTATCTGGCAGATTGCAGCAGCAGATGCAGAAGTATCCGTTACTCACAATTAAGCAGAAATTCAAACGGAACTATTTTGAAGATCTTCAGCAAAGCTTCCAGTGAACATCCTACTGAAGATATAAATAGTGGACTTAACATCAGTTTCAGCTTGGCGACTTTCACACAATCAAAGCATTCAAACTTTCCAAGTCTATCTACGATCAAACAAGCTTTAAGCCAAGACACTCAGCAATCTCAACTTATCTATTTTCAGAGTATTGTTGCCAACTAGTGTGAAGTTCTTTATAGAGTGAAAAACTCTTATCCTTTCTCACACAAGCCCTTCAGAGAACCAACCTGTTCATTATCTCTGAATTCTGTTCTTCACATTTTCTACCCACTCTTACTGAAGAGATTTTGTAGAAACCAAGCCTTCTTGTAAAAGAACTGGGAGGAGTCCTATCTAACACTCGAAAGAAAAAGGAGAAGTCCGGCTAGAATACTTGTAAAGGAGTAGTCCTCAGAATACTGGGAGAAGTCCCTGAGAACACTTGTACTATTTTGTTTAAATAGTGAAAATCTTGGTGAAGCCAAGGACTGGACGTAGCCTTGTCGATTAAGGGGGTGAACCAGGATAAATATCGTGTGTGCTTTATCACTCAGTTGTAGGATTATTTCCGCTGCACTTCTTTGACAAACGTTTTGAACTTATAATTGCTATTTCGCAGAAAGAAACTTAAAAATCACACACACAATTCAAACCCCCCCCCCCTTTCTTGTGTGGTTTTATTATTATCAACCCAATAATAGAATAATATCAAAATAGTTATACGAAAGTACTTCTCACTCATTGCAACGTCAAACAAGCACAAGAGCATTACTAAAAACCCAATAAAATGATAAAGCCAGACCGTCAAGATGTAGCAAGCCAAACTAAGGAGTCGATGCCTTCCAGAATGCATCATTCTTCATAAGGTCCTCTGAAGTATATCGCCGCAAGTTGGACTTCAGTGCAACTATCTTCTCATCAATTGCATGCTCCACTAACTCCTATAGTTCCCAAGCCTCATTTTCTGTTGCCTGGTTCCAAATTACCTTCACTAGAGGTATATATTTTCCTCTCAGATGTTTAACGCTCCTATCTTCTATCTTCAAAGGCGGTACTTTAAATGACAAGTTTTCCTTCATCTGGATATTATCCGGCTCTATAATATGAGATAGGTCATGAATGTACTTACGTAGCTAAGATACATGAAGAACATAGTGTATGTTAGTGATAAATAGCGGCCCTACTCATCGAGTGATTTGATACAGCCCGATAAACATAGGAGTGAGCTTCCGAGACTTGATAGCTCTCCTTACTCTCGTTGTCGGTGTAACTCAAAGAAACACATGATCTCCGGCCACGAATTCCTAATCCCTCCATCTCTTGTCAGCATAACTCTTCTGACTACTCTGAGAAGCTTACATCTTTTCTTTTATCTGTGTCACCTTCTTCGTCGTCTGCTGAATAAATTCAGGACCAAAAATTAGATTCTCTACATTTTGATACCAACACAACAGAGTCTGACACTTGCGACCATTCAACGCCGCGTATGGTGCCATTCCTATCCTAGCATGAAAGCTGTTATTGTAAGTGACCTTAATCAAAGGTAATAAGTTGTCCCAACTTCCAAAATCTTTGAGTACACAAGCCCTCAGAAAATCTTCGAGTGATCATCCTTTCAATCTTCCAATCAGTTTAAGGATGGTATGCGGAACTCAGTCTCAACTTCGTCCCCTAAACATCACGTAAAGCTCCCCAAAAGCGAGAAGTAAACTTCGGAAAAACTCTATCAGAGACAATGCTCGATGGTACCCCATGAAGTCTCACAACCTCCGTAACATAAACCTCAACCAACTGTTATACATTATATGTAGTCTTTACTTGAAGAAAATGAGGCGACTTGGTCAATCGATCCACGATCACCCAAATCGAGTCGTATTTCTTCTACGTCTTCAGCAAGGAAACCACAAAGTCCATTGAAATGTTATCCCATTTCCACTCTTGTACATCTAATGACTAAACAATCCTGCAGGCTTCTGGTTCTCCACCTTCGCTTTATGACAAGTTAGGCATGCCGCCACATACTCAGTCACTTGCTTTTTCATTCTTGGACACCAAAAGTATAGGTTCAAGTCCTGGTACATTTTCGTGGCTCCCGGATGAATAATCACTTGCTTTTGTGACCTTCATCCAAAATCAACTTCCTCATCTCAACATCGTGTGGTACGCATACTCATCCTTTTCACCGTAGGATATCATCGTATCCTACCTTAATGTCTGGTGCCTTTCCCAGAACGACCCAGTTGCTTTTCTCCATTATTTTCTCGTGTTGTAGTTGGTTATTAAGGATCTCTCCCAAAAGATAAGTGGAGACAGTAACCATTCCAAAACTTAGCTTTCTATCTGACAACTTGAAGTCCAGACTAATATCTCAGAAATCGTCAAGTAACTCCATTTCCTCGACCATCATTCATGATGTATGGAATTCTTTCATGCTTAATGCTTTGGAAACTACAATGTTGTTGCCTTCTTCTCTGGGTGATATTGTAGGGCGAACTTGTAGTCCTTTAGAAATTCCATTGCCTCATGTTGAGTTCCTTCTCATCAAACAATTACTACAAGCTCTTGTGATGACTGAAGATGGTAAACATGTAGTCATAAAGATAATGTCTCCAAATCATTAATGCAAATACTATGGTAAAACAAGGACAACACAAGAATGAAGGTGCAAGAAACACACAAGAAAGGGGGTTTGAATTGTGTGACCCATTTTTAAATTTCTTTTGTAAACATTTGTTTATTAATCATCCGTTAGAATTCATTTATTTTCATTACAAGATATTCTTATGAAATAGGTAGGAGTACGTGAAATGTTTAACGGATGTTGAAAGTTAATAGTTTGTTCCTCAAGATAATTTATTTATGAAGGTATGAACACATGTGCAGCGAGAAAGCAGTAAGGCATGAAAGTAAAGCACACATAGTTTTTATCCTGGTTCACCCCCATAATCGACAGGGCTACGTCCAGTCCTTGGCTTCACCAAGATTTTCACTATTTCAACAAATAGTACAAGTATTATCGGGGGCTTCTCCCAACAAGTATTCTAAGGACTTCTCCTATAAAGTATTCGAAGGACTTCTCCTTAAAAGTATTATTAGGACTCCTCTTTACAAGTATTATACAGGACTTCTCCTGACACCTTTTTCAGGGTTTTCTTTTCTACAAAATTCTCTTCTTGATAAGAGTGGGTAGAAGAAATGAAGCTTATAGAACAGAGAGATCATAAGCAAGTTGATCTCTCGTTCTAAGTTATGTGTGTGGGATATGATAAGAGTGAAACTCTATAAGGTTTCCACACACATAAGCAACTCAACTCAGGTTAGGATATGACTTGAAGTATCCTGAGTTGAAAACCAAGGTTGCCTTGGTCTTTGGACGAACTAGATTGAGATGTGTACAATTTAGTTCTAGTCGCCAAGTTTCTACGGAAGCAGGGTTCTCTATATATATCTTCAGTTGAAGATCTTTGTTCTTCCTTCACAGAAGGAGAGAAAACCTGCCCGTAGTGCTTCGTCCTCTCCGGGAAGCCCATAACGGCTAGTTCTGCATCTCTCAGCAGGTGTAAGTCACGATCAGAGGTTTCTCTGCAAGCGTAAGATATGATTTGGAAATCATCAGTTCGTCTGGGTTGATGTCATCTGGCTCCATGCTGAGCGAGTAGCTTTGAGCTTATTCCTTCAGTATTTAATGCGTAGAGGAATAACAGTGAAGCTTTCTTTGACCATTTTACCCCAGTGCTTGACAGCTAATGCTCATCACGTGCCTTGGTCAGATATTTGAATTTCGACCGTTGAGAGTGTACGATGCTCAAAGATTTTTGCCATTGATTTCGCGATGTCAGCTTGATTTGAGGAAAAGCAGACATGTAGTGGGATCAGGAAATGTTGGATTGATTATGTCCCATCTTTCTTTTTGTGATTGCCAGAGCTTTGATAAGTGTGCAGATGAGGAAAGAAGCAATTACTCAAGAGAATAATTTCTTTAATGCTTCTGTTGACTTGATATCCTCGAAAGACATACTTATTGATCTTTGTATCTTTGGCTCGATTTATACTCTTGGCAGACGGATTCTTCCATTTAGCTTTGACAGACGCAGTCTCCATTGAATGCTTGAAGTTCTGTCATTGAGTGGTTTGCATTGCCAAACGAATTTCCTTCAGTCAGTTCTTCTTTAAGGGACAGAACATTCTTGCCTTAGAGACCTGAATCTTTTCTTTCTATTGGTTCTTCACTGAAGTTCTCCATCTGAGAGAGTTGATCCATAACTCCTTTATATGATGCTAGAGAGACTTCGAGGCGTAAGGTGTTTCTTCATAGGTTGCTGTGCTTTTTCACTCTTTCTCCTCTAAACAACACAGTCTCTCAATTTGATCTTTGTAGATTTGGGTGGCAGACTGATTTAGCTGCTTCAAGTAGGCTGTGCAGATTTCCATTAGGTGATCGTGAGAGAAGAAGCTGTTGATTTATCTGTCTTGAATCACCAGACAGTCTTGTACTTGAATGTCTTTCTTTCTTGCGCCATCGGACTGTCTTATACGAGAGAGCTTTTCTTCGTATAACTTTGATATTGCTTTCTTCGAGGTGACCAGACGGACTCTTCTGGCGGACTGATTCTCTTGATCCCTTCCAGAGATGGTTATTCCTGTAAATGATGATTTTCACTATATTAGGAACTTCATCTTTGACGTCATTAAGTTCTAAAGAAATTGTTAATTATCAAAATATAATAATTCATTTAATTATTTGATTCTAACAAAGAAGGGGGTCGAGTTGTGTTCATATTGAAACTTTAGTTCTAAAACAATTATTAGTTTTCAAAAGCTTTTCATAAACGATGGCAACGGAAAAAGAGTGTAAACGATAAAGCTATAAACGAAACACACAGATGTAAACGATAGGATAAATCAGTTTATGCCGCAGAAGATAAATGTGTGCTAGTGTGGACGATGCAGGAAATTAATGTGCAAACGATACAAACTGTAAAATAGCACACACAAGATTTATCCTGGTTCACCCCATAAACGATAGGGCTACATCCAATCCTACTATTCAACAGAATAATACAAGTATCGTACAAGACTTCTCCCAAGTATTCTCAGGGACTTCTCCCAACAAATATTCCCATATGACTTCTTCAGAGTATTCGAAGGACTTCTCCTAAGTATTCCCATAGGACTCCTCCGGAGTATTCTCAGGGACTTCTCCCAACAAGTATTATCAGGGACTTCTCTCATCAAGTATTCGAAGGACTTCTCCTTTTACAAGGTTTCGTCTACAAAGATTCTCTTCTTGAAATAGTAAGGTAGAAAGACTGTAAGCACAATAAACTCTAAGTGTAGTGAGAGGTTTGACACTTGGCTAAACACTAGAGTCTCAGAAATAGAGATGATATGCAATTGGTTCTCTGTTCTTTTTGGTGTGAAGGGATAAAGAGATTTGACTCTTAGAGAATTTCACACTTTGGACAACTGCACTCGGTTTGTGTTTTGACACTTGAGTTTCGAGTGAAGAAACATAGCTTGATTGATTTTTGAAAGATTAAGAGCTTAAATTTGAATTTCGTTGTGAGTTGCCCATATCTTCAAATCTTAAAGTCTTCCTATTTATATCTTCATTTGAAATAACAGTTGCTGAAGAAGATTATGTGAGGTGAGATGCGATTTCTTCTTTCTTCAGGCTTCAACGGATCCTTGTAGAGCATTAAATGTATTTGACCGTTGAAAGATTGGAATGGATGTTCTATGCAGTAGGTAGCTTGCAGCAGATCTGAACATTTCTTCTTTGGGTATACTTGATGTAGACATGTTATGACACCATTATATTTTCTCTTCATCCTTTTACTTGTATGTATGAGCAAGGCATTTAATGCTGTTGCAGAGAGAGAGAAATAGAGCCGATTATTGTTCTGACGCTGTCTCGTGATTTGAGCTCTCTCCTTGGTAAGTGATATTTTCCAGTTGTAGAAAGTGCTGCTTCTGCTAGGCTTTAGACGATGCTTCTCATCTCGTGCAAACGATGCTTCTCATCTTGTACAAACAATGCTTCTCATCTTTGCGTGCAAACGATGCTCCTTGCTTCTTGTCCATGAACGGTAGTTGTTCTGACATTGATAATGCATGCAAACGATAGAGCTGTAGACTATGCTTGAGATGCTTGTCATAAACGATGTTGTCTCATCTTGTCTTTGAACGTTAGTTCTTCACTGAACTATGCTTCTTCTTTGAATGATGGTTATTCTTACTAACAATGTGAGCAAATGATACTTTTCCTTTCGTCTGAACGATAGGGATATTTCCTAAAAATAATAATGCATGGAGTTTAGGAAATAAAATTGTTATCATTCAAAACATTATAAACGTTTTAACTCGTTTCAACCTAACATACTATCATTGCCAACACTAAGTCATGTGTTCGATAGTTTCGTTCGTGCGTCTTTAATTGTCTTGATGCATAGGCTACTGCCTTCCAGTGTTGCATCAACACACACCCTAAAAATTGTTAGGCGTAGTCATAATAAACCCCATACGACTCCCCTTTTTGTGGTAAATCTAACACAGGAGAAGTAGTCAAAAGCTCCTTCATTTTCTGGAAACTCGCCTCACATTCTTTAGTGCATGCGAAAGGTTGATTCTTCAAGGTCAGTTGTGTCAAGGGTCCATCTTCTTTGCAACTCCCTCGATGAAGCATTGATAGTATCCCGCTAAGCCCTGGAAACTTCTAAGGTTTGTTACCTTTTTCGGTTGCTTGCAAGCTAACACAGACTCCACCTTAGCTTGGTCTACGTTGATGCCCTCCTTCGAGATACATGCCCACCTCAGTTTTAATCATCTCAAGCCCTAATTGAGTGTTCCTACCAAGTTTTACTTGTGAGAACATATCGTACTCAATTAGTTGATCTTTTATGAGCCTTCAAATGCAATTAAATCTTAATAAAGCATAGCACACTAAGTTGACAAGACTTACTTAAAGCAAGAACCTTGATGATTGATCTTGGCGTTCTGAGCCTGGTTCTTGAAGTCTTTCTTTTCTGAAGTCTTCTTGAAGTCTTCCTTCCTTTTCTGAAGTCTTCTTGAAGTCTTTCTTCTTTTTGTTCCTTTCTTTCTTGAAGTCTTCCTTTTCATTCTTGAAGTCTTTCTTCTTTTTGTGATGTGTTTGTCTTCATCAAAACCTCAGCCGAGTCCAAGGACGAGACCTTCGTCACACATCTTAGGTATTTAAATGGCTTGGCCAAGGCTATGCTATATTTTTGGGGTAGGAGAATTGATTTTTGAACTAGCTTTTCAAGTGCTTATAGCTTAAGTATCATTTTTAGCTAAAAAGGAAAAAAATTGCCCTTGGTTATTGGTGAGGCCAAGAGCCCTAATAAGGACTAGGAAGTTGGAAAATTGATTTTGTGACTTGATTTGGAATTTAAGTTTTAGGAGGACTAAAAATCAAGCATTTGGGTAAAATTTGTTTTGAGAAGTTGAGCTTGTTTTAGGGCTTTTTGAAAGCCTTAGATTTTTAAGAAAATTGGCTCGATGTTATATTTTTGAATGTAACACCTGGAATGTCCCCCCTAATTAAATAATTATTTAATTACCTCAAGTACTGTTTGGATACGCTCGTCGGCATTGGCAAGTGAAATCGTCGGCCGAATTTCCGATGAGGTACTCCTTACGACCCTTGATAGTAGACCGAGCTGGACCTGATTTTGAGTTCGGATGAGAATAAGACGTTCTCACTATCACCATGACGTCCAATGAAGAATTTCATGAAGAATGGCCATAACATTGACATAGTTTCTTTTGATGATTGACATTAACTTTGAGTTACAAACATTTCGTAATTATTCGCGCGTGCAACTCTCGCTTAATTCTTGATTCCCTATATCCTTAAAATTATTTGAGTGATATTAATTTAAACTTGTTATCTAGTCTCCCAGAATAATGAAAATAACAATATTTCATTATTGCTTCAGATTTTTTTCCCTTCCTCATTGAAATTTAAATTTGTTCTTTTAATGTATTTAAAGAAAAAGAAATAATAATAATAATAATAATAATAATAATAATAATAATAATTGACATTATCCTTTGGGATTCTGGGCCAATGAGAATTGAGGGAAATCCCCTCCAACCAATTAGGAGGAGATAGGGTGGGCCCCCCTCACCCCAACCCCCCTAAACCGTCCTCTCCCTCCCTCATTCCTCACTTCACTCTCTCTCGCGTTTCTGTTTCTTCTCTCCCTCTCCCTCGAGTTCTTCTTCTTCTTCTTCTTCTCCTTTTCCATGGCAGAACCGGTCACCACCGCCACTGCCCACTGCGAACCATCACCGTTAAACATCGCCGCTCCTTGGCCATGCCGGCGCTGGGTAGTAGACGACACCACCACCCCCTTTTTTGTCTTCTTCGATCGTTGTGGGTAACGAACCACCGCGCCTTCGCTTCCTTTTTCCGGCCACACCGCGACGCCGGTGGAGAAACCAACACCCCCGCTGGAATCCCCTCGCCGTCCGCAACAAAATCCATGGTCCCGATCATCGAACCGCCGCCGCTTGAAGGCCGTTTTCCGGCCAAACCCTAGGGCTTTTGGGAAAACCGCCATCGCCACGTTGATCCTCGCCACGAGCAGAAGAGGAACCAGCGTCTGATTTCTGTCGCCGCCGTGCTCCGCCGCGGACCGCCGTGAAAGGCGATTTCCGGCGTCAAAGTGTTTTCCTCGAAGCTCTTTCTCTCCTCTCTTCGAATCCGTGTTCAGAACATCGATAGAGGTACGTTCT
Source organism: Acmispon strigosus (assembly GCA_030819835.1). Taxonomy (NCBI): domain Eukaryota; kingdom Viridiplantae; phylum Streptophyta; class Magnoliopsida; order Fabales; family Fabaceae; genus Acmispon; species Acmispon strigosus. The sequence continues at coordinate 11,616,849 of JAUAMA010000004.1, read as the reverse complement.
GTAAATTTTGGGTTACCCCCTTTTCAAATCCTTGCTCTTTCTTCACCCTTCCTTGATTTTCCGTGTGCTGAGTTTTGCTTCTGTTTTTCCAGCCACTGTTGAGGGCATGGCAGAGTAGGAGTCATTCAGAAAAGAGAAGGAGATCGAAATCCTAGCCGTGGCCATGAATTCTTGAGGAAGGAGACACAAAAAATAATGTATAAAATTATATGCATATGTTTACTGTATTTTCTGTTCCCCAGAAGCTTATTTTTGAAGTTTTATTGAATTTTAGCTGGTTGGAAAAGTGATTCTGGAAAACCAATTAAATCAGTTTTTGAAGAAAATTGATTATTTTGATAAGTCAAGGTATTATAAGGATACTTAGGGTATTAATATGAATTAGGGAGTAGCATTAAATGTCAAATTCTCAATTCAATGAATTTAAGTAATGGCGCCTGGCTATTGAATTAGGAGAACATGCTGTACTGAGACTTAGGTTTAGTAGCCTTAGTGAAACACTAACATGAAGATATAGTCTTATTTTTTGTAGCCTTAGTGAAACACTAACATGAAGATATAGTCTTTTGACGTTGTAGCTATGTTACTCGACTTTTTCCATGGACAATCATTTAGCTTGATTATGTAAGCCTTGAAACTAAGCTCAATTTATTGAGCAAAGATCGGTTCTATTAGGACCTCCTTTGAATGAGGATTAGTACCCTTGGCCACGTCCTTGATATAGAAAATAAGTTGAATAATGTTGATTGGTGGAAGATTAGTGCCTAGACCTTTGATTAAGGAATTTCTCATGTTTGGGGAGACAAAGGGGAAAAAGGTTTTGTACGTGAGTTACTTATCTGGTAGTAGGAAATGCCAAAATAGTTAGGCAGAAGAATGCAATTTAAAATAGTTCAGCAAAAGCAGTGCAGCAGAAGAACAACTCAATGCCGACTGTGCCCAACAAAAGAAAAACTCAATGAAAATAAAATAAAATAAAGGCAGCCAGTAGATCACAGCACTTGAGGCATATCATCTTCATCTAGGAAATGGGTGCTCCTTCTTGTGCTCTTACCTGCTTATGATACATCGCCTTTAATGTATCTCGTAGCCTAGAATGGTTCTTAGCATGTGTAATATATTTCTAAGCCATTCTGTATGGACATAATATACTGCTAAGCCATTCCGAACAGTTCTGAGCATTATATTGTTTTCAAAAAACATAACAATGAATAAAAATAGAAGGAGATTATTGAGAATTAACTAGAAGAAAAATTATATTCATGGAAGAAAAATTGTAAATTTAACAAAAAAAAAAGTACAATTGTTGAGGAATAAAAGGTACAAAAAATCAGGCTACATGAATGGAGGTAATCGATTCCATATAATTATCAGAGGAGTCATTCGAAGAAGAGTCATTGAGTCTTTGGAGGGTTCGTCCAGTAGTGGCTCACCAATGTCAATACCCCTTGATCGGAGGAATTCTACTCCGATCACGTGACAAGCCACCTCCTGTAAAGCGTTCCAAGCCAGTAAGGGCAACCCATTTGGACCCCTAAGGAGTTTTATTACAAGGAAACCATAGGGAATAGCTTATTCGTTGTCAACCAGAACAGAAACAAGGTGATTGTAGACGACGTCTACAACATTAAAACACTCATTATTCATAATCATGCACTTTATATACAGGTCGTGGTCAAGCACGTCTTCCAGACGATTGACTCTTGGACACAGCACTTTAGCGACCAATTGATGTAGCACTCTAGAACTGCGTGTGAGTGATGAGTAGACACGACGTTCATAAACAATGTGATTTTCCATGAAATAGATGCTTTCATCTATATCTTCTCCATCGCATTCTTCTTTCTAGAATTCAGCGTACGTGTCTCCTTCGTGCTCACTAATGAGGGGTTTAGCAATTTTCCCTCTGGTTAGGGAGAACTCATGACCCACCACTACTGCAACGAAGTCTTTGTGATGAGAAAATGTTAAGGAGGACCAGAAGGCAAAGACAAGATCGGGGTACATGGACTCGTTCGAGGCATCACACAATGCTCGGAAATGTGTGTTACTCCGAGAATTGGTGCTGAGAACTTGATAGTGCTCTAGTTCAGGGAAATTTACGGCATAAGGAAGACAAATTTCAAAACCGTTTGCCATTTCTGTTTTTACTGAAGAATAATGAGCACAGAAAAAGAAGGATGCAAGGAAGATGGAGTATTGGATGGAGATATGGAAAAACATTATGGAATTTATGAGCAAATGAGGAAAGTGAAACGATATGAAAAAGAGCAACCGCTATGACTGTTCTGAAGTGCAATGTATTGGGAAGGAGAACTGGCGTGAATGTTTAGAAGAACGAAACCTCGCATGCGGGAGACAATGAAGTGGGTGGAAAGACATGCATTTAAGACCAAAACGGCGCACACTTCTTGTGCTCCGGGAAAACAAAACCCTAGTGACTAGTACTGAACAACAACAACAACAATATTCAAAACAAAACCCTAGAACTATAAGTATGTCAAGAGGACTCACCAGTGAGGTAGAGAAGAGCGGCCAACCGAAGAAGACAGGATCAGCGAGGCACGAAGATGGAGACAAGCTTGGGGCTGACGAGCATGCACAGCAGCGGCGGTGCCATTGCGGAGAGAAGGAGGGCCGGTGATGAGGTGTAGAGGCCACCAACGACGTTCATGAGCTGCAACAGAGAAAGGGTTCACATATGGGTTTTTTCGATCTGAAAACTAGGGTTTTGTGGTTAACATATCAACATTTTAATAATAATATGATACCTATCACCGCGGTTGGCATGATAACCGGGGTAAGAGACATGTTTTATTACCCCGGTTCAGCTTGCAACCGTGGTGAAAATCCTTTATTATTAAAAATAATAATAAAAACAATCTCAGTTACCGCGGTTGACACGGAACCGGGGTAATAGACAACATCAGTTACCTCGGTTCAACACGGAACCATGGTAACTGAGCTCCGGGCACCATTTTACCTCGATCCGTGACTGAATCGGGGAAACAGGGCCGAGGTAAAAAGGCAAATCTGTAGTAGTGGATCCTAAGTTATCCATCTTTATGTTTAACTGCTCAAGTGGTTTCAGTTCTTGATCAATGCCTCGGTTTTGTGGAAATTACGATACACTTGTGTTGTCTATTATTTTGGGTCAAAGCATGCCATAGAGAGGAGTGAAAGAATTTCAGGACTCAGGGGTGTTCTCAATGGATGGTGTTGATAGGAGTTCACTGGGATTAATTGTTTTCCCCTTATTCTTGTTGAGTGATGAGTACTTGTCTTTTGATTCCCGACTTGCTTGCACTTGCATGATTCTGTTTTGAAATCCATGTCGGTTTGATGGTGTTATGCATGTGACTTGTTAAGAGATTATTAGGCATTTTTGAAGACATTCAGACCTTGCTCACATTATTATCCTTTAGTTCCCACGTTGAGCCGTAATGTGACTTTTTCTTGGACCCTAACATTGATAATTTGTGAGTGTTAAGTGATCTATAGTTGAACAAATAAGTTTAAAATTAAAATTTGTGAAGGTATTATCCTCTCTCTCTTGTTGTGTGCTGAAAAAAAAATGTTGAAAATGTATAGAAAGCACAATCATGCAAAAAGGAAGAAAAGAAAATAGAAAAAAATATGTGAAAAAGTTGCAAATAAAGGAAGAGAAGAGAGGAGAAAACCTTGGTGCAGGACATAATGCTCTGCAGTAAAAAGTAATGAATAAATCATTTAACCGCCTGTGTGTGTGTAGCCTCGTGTTATCGTTTGTGAATATCCCACCATATATTACACCCTAGCCCCATTACAACCCACATGAATCTCTTTCTGGTTGCATTGCATGACATTATCTCACTTTAACTTGATTGATTATTAGAACCAATGCATAGTGCTTTCATTGATACATGCACTAAATAATTAAGGGTTGTGCCTCAGTGTGAGTGTTAGTAGTGAATTATGATTCTCACTTTTCTATTGGTTTCATTTTACCCTGGCTAAGTTCTTTGCTTCTCTTGACCGATATGCTCTTGACCTGATTTTTCCTTGTGCGATGTGTATCTCTTGTTTTGAAAGTCGAGGCTTGGTTTTGAGTTGATTAGTTCTTTGCTTGAGGACAAGCTTTCCTAAGCTTCTGCTTGAGGACAAGCTCCCATTGAGTATAAGGGTGTGATAACCCACGGTAAAATGGTCTTTTTAGTGTGTCTTTTACTAGTTTTTACTTCACATTGCTGAGTCTCATGGAGTGTTGTAAAGCATTTTATTTCATTTTTTGCATTTGCGTGTTATTTTAAAATTTCGTTATTTTTTAGTAATTTTCAAGGATATTTAGTTATTTTCTTCTTTGTTATTTGAATTCTTAGGTTTTGATTTTATCGTGGTCGCATTTTACCCGTTTATAGTGTTTTCTAGAGTTCTTCTCAGGTAAACAGAGGAGTTGGTTGTGGCTAATAGGAACCGGAAGGAGTTCAGACCTTAATGCAGAAGAAAAGGAAGCGTCTGAGCTAAATTGATGACGCTGCATATACGGTAGTCTATGTACCGCATATGCAGTAAATGACTTGATGGGAAAATCACCTTTGTGTATTACTATTTAAAGCCACAATTTTTCGGTTTAGGGTCACATAGTAATTACGCGGAATTTTAAACTTCAAACCTCTCAAAACACTCAAGTTTTCAAAACATCTCTCAAAATATTTATAATAATTATTCAACCCATAATAGATTATTGAACATCATAAAACAGCGAGAGGTATTTCAAGATAAATAACGTTGCACTACAAGTGCTAAAGTCAAGCAGCGGAAAAACGGTAAATAAATCTTCTACAAAGTTCTTCAATTCTTTCAGCCTTCTTCACCAACTCGTTCTTGCATCAATTCATCTTCTCGTAAACCATCGCCTTGTCTGTCTCTGGCGTTAAGCGCCCAAACACAAATAGAAAGGGTTAACTCGAAACAAACAAGAATAATAACACAAACATTGTGATAAAACATCCAATAATAAAATACAAGAATTACAAACCCAATTTCAACAACTCAACATATAAACATGTACCAATCCTCATGTACATATCACCAAACCCACATACTGGTTAGTCCCTCATCAAACACTCGCAGTCTCAGGGAAGTTTCAATTGAGATTTAACCCATCCAAATCACCCACACCTCTTGGGCCGATTCCACAGGGGTTAAACTCATCTCTACACCACTCACTTGAGATTTAACCCATCCAAATCACCCACAACTCTCGGGCCGATTCCACAGGGATTGAACTCATCTCATCACTTCCCATTATAGTTAATTCATCAAAAACCCATCAACATCAAGCATCTCAAAAACTCAAAATAATTTTCATCAAAACCACCATAACAATAATTCACAAAAACCCATTACCACATCTCAAAACAGTCCAGACTCAATTCCGACAATAACCACAATCAAAATTTATAAAACGGAAACACAATACATCACAATCAACAAGGCAATTCCTACGACGCGTTACCCTTACCTTCTACTCCTTTGCATAAAATTGTCCTCCGACCTAACATGATAAACACATATGCACAATAGGGACTGGTTATTTTTTAGTAATTTTCAAGGATATTTAGTTATTTTCTTCTTTGTTATTTGAATTCCTAGGTTTTGATTTTATCGTGGTCGCATTTTACCAGTTTATAGTGTTTTTCAGAGTTCTTCTCAGGTAAAAGGAGGAGTTGGTTGTGGCTAATAGGGACCAGAAGGAGTTCTAACCTTAATGCAAAAGAAAAGGAAGCCCTCGGAGCTAAATTGATGACACTGCGTATGCGGTAGCCTATGTACCGCATATACGGTAAATGGCTTGATGGGAAAATCACCTTTTTGTATTACCGCATATGTGGTAGACTCTTAACTGTATATGTGGTAACTGACCTCATCATCTGGTTTTATTTTATGATTACGGCATATGTGATAGGTGATAAAATAAGGACCAACACAAGAGGGGGGGGGGGTTGTGTGCTTATAAAAACTTGTTATTCTAAAACAATTGCATGATTTTCAAAACTTTTTCGTAAGTTATAGAACAATAACGGTGAACGTTAGAGTAAGCAGCAGAATTAAACAAGTTATAGCTAAACAATGCAAACAGTAAAGCAATAAAATAGTAAAGCACACGTAGAATTATCCTGGTTCACCCCCTGAACGATGGGGCTATGTCCAGTCCTTGGCTCCACCAAGATTTTCACTATTCAACCCAGAATAATACAAGTATTATGTAGGACTTCTCCTGTCAAAAAGTATTCTCATAAACTTTTCCCAACCACAAGTATTATGTAGGACTTCTCCATTACAACAAGTTCTTCTACAGAAGGTTTTCTTCTCAAAAGAGTAATGGTAGAAGCAATTAGGCTCGATATACTCTAAGTATTGGTAAATGGATTTAACTCTCACACGAATACTACAGATTTTGTAAAACAGAGATATGGGACTAAAGCTTCTTGATGACTGGATTTTGTATGATAATTTTAGGGTCTTTTTAGTCTTTTTATTTTTTTATTTTTGCGTCTCATATAGGTTTTTTATTGTTTTTATTTAGATTTTCTATATTATTTTGCATTTTGCATATAGATTAGCTTTTATTTGTTTTTCAAACTTTATTTTATATTTTTTTTTGAATTTTTATAGTTATTTTTATATTTTAGGAAAGCTGGTAGAATTAGTCATTTTTGTCCAGGGACCAAATTGTAAAGTTTTAGGAAAGTAAGGGCCAAAGTACAAAACTTCAAGAGTTGGGGGCTGAAATTGGAGTTTCAGGAAAATGAAGTGCCAGAAGTGAAGTGCTAACAAAGAGAGGACCAAATGTGGAAAGCAAGAATATGAAGCATCACCTCTAATTTGGCACATGTAAAATAATGATTGAAGGCTTAATGGTAGTGGAGAGGCTGTTTCAAAAGTTAAGAGGAGGCATAGTGGAGGCCATTGAAGGCATTGAAGATCCACTAACTTGAAGAAGAGCAAAACAAAAAGAAGTGCAATCAGCAGATGAGCCAACGCTCAAGCGTTGGAAGTCCAACGCTCAAGCGTTGGCACTCTGACTAAAATCCAAGTCTGCAATCCTGCCCAACGCTCAAGCGTTGGAAACCAGCGCTCATGCGCTAGGCCTCTGTTTGCAACGTCTGGATTTAATAGGACCCAACGCTCAAGCGTTGGGATCCCAGCCCTCAAGCGCTGGAGTTCAGACTTTTTGCTATAAATAGGAGTGTTTTTCCATTATAAAAATCTTCCCTTACTTCAGAATACAACAAGTATTCTTCTTTGTTCCTTAAGAGCATTGTTCCTGAGAATTGTGGGAAGCCATTATTGAGCTCCTAGTCCAGGGTAATTCAATGTTTCTATTAGCCATTGATAGCGGAATCACAAGTGTACGATTTACTATCGCGTAGTAAAAAGATCGAACCCAAGGGAAAGGTGTTCTTATTAATATAGGATTTAGTACTTGTGCAGAAATTTAAAGATGAAAATATGTTGTTGGTTTTGGAACAAGAAATAAACAATAGCATAAAATTATAGGAGAAAGAGATGATGATGAGTCTTAAGCACTTGGGTTGATTTATATAATTTATAAAATATGCTAGTAACTACTACTTGAATTCTGAATTTTAGTACCAAGTCATGATGCTATAGCCTAATGTTTTTACAAGTTAATACGTTACACATTGTAAAACTTTCTTCTCAATTACTAAATTCAATACCTTGCAATCTAGAAAAAACCAAGAAGAAGATGAAGAAAGAATTTTCAGGCCAACATAAAGCTAAGTCTATCCTAATACCTTAGTGATATGTCATATAACTTCTTTTAAATCCTAGATCCCTTACTACTTATCAATTTCCATTGTTATAAGCAATAAGTAAAAACACTTGTGATCATCAAGATAAATATTAAGAACAAGGAAATAAAACATGAACTATAGCATTATTATTCAGAAGAGTAGAAGAAAACTAAAACATAGATTATAAACTAAAACAACGCAAGATACTTAAGAAAGAATTAGCCAAGCATGGCTAAATGAGTCATTGAATTACCCTGGATAGGAGCTCAAATATGGCTTCCCACAAGTCCTAGGAACAATGCTCAAGAGGGAGAAAGAGAGAATACTTGTTGTATTCTAAGAAGGTGTGCTTTACAAGTGAAGAAAAGGGTCCTATTTATAGTAAAAATCCAGCCTCCAACGCTTCAGCGCTAGAATTCCCAACGCTTGGGCGCTGGAAGCATTAAAAATCCACTGCCAGACCGAGGGCCAGCGCTTGAGCGCTGGCTTCCCAGCGCTGCAGCGCTGGGCACTGCTTCTTCAACTTCAAGTTTTTTCTTCCTTCTTCATGGTAGTGGGTTTTGAATGCTTTAAAAAGCCACTATTCAGCCCTTAATCAATTCTGAAACTTCTCCTCCACTACCATCAATTCCTCAAACTCAATTTCCATGTGCTAATTTGAAGAGAGTTGCTTCATATTCCTCTTTTTCACTTTGGTCCTCTCTTGGTTAGCACTTCAATTCAAGCCCTCATATTCTCTCAATCTTCACTTTAAGTCATCCACTCTTGAACTTTTACAATTTAGTCCCTGATCTCCTGAAACTTTACAAATCGGTCCCTGGACAAAAATGATAACTAAACCAGCTTTTCCTAAAAATATAAAATTGCTATAAAAATTCCTAAAAATATAAAATAAAGCTAGAAAAACACATAAAATCTAATCTACATGCAAAATGCAAAATAAATATAAAATCTACATAAAAACAATAAAAAACCTATATGTGACTCAAAAATAATAAAATAAAAAGACTAAAAACTACCTAAAAACATCATATAATATCCACTCATCAGCCATGCTTGGCTAATTTCTTTGGGTTGTTTTAGCTTATGTTTTGGGAATAGAACAGTATAGGAGAGAAGTGAGATTATATTATCAATTAGAAAAAATCTGAACCCCTTTACATGAGCCTCCCTTTGCTATTTATAGGGAAAGAAGCCATAAATGACATTTAACTAAAACTAAACCTATGGGCCTCTAAGGCTAGGCCCAACATATTACAAAGTCCAACCCTCTATGTATATTTCAAGTATACCCCTGTATGAGCCGCCCCTCGCCTAGATAAGGCGTTCACTAACGCCGTGCAGGGAAAGAAGGGGTGCTCGCCCTGTCCACAAGCCCACAAGACACGAGCTTGAAGCCTGAAAGCGAAGTGTCTTTAACTAGTCTGAAGAAGATACTTTGAATCGTGAATGCCAGCCCACAAGCCCACAAGGCACGAACTTGATTTGAGAGTGAAGTGTCTTTGACGATTGCCTGCCTCGGGACGTGCCTTCGATGATTGCTCGCCTTGGGATTCCAACCTACGCTTCCTTTAGACGGTCACCCCTACAGGGCTTTGCCTTATTAAAACCTTCCCAGGAAAAACCCAGTGGGATAAAAACCCGGCGAAGGAAAAAGAGTACAACAACCTATACGAGAATGAGTCGCTTAAGGCGAGGACGTAAGGGAATGGGTGCGCCAATTCCTTAGCCTAAGAACGGATAATCATTTGTGTTGAAGCGTGTGTAACCAACTGCCCACATGCTGAAGTGAGTACTATTTGAGTGATTTTCATCACAGGATGTTCGCTTATCGAGGAGGCGGTCGCCCTGCCTCCATGAAAGATGCTCGCCGCCTCACACTATTCTTTTTTGACTTGTCTTGTTTGATTCTACCTATATCTGAGGATAACACACCATTAACTTTAAAAATAATTTAAATGCTGAGAATTACCTTAATAAAGGGAGAGGGCGGTCGCCAGACCCACACTCTTATTCCACTATCCCATTGCCTCCTTTTGTCCAATCAACCCATCTGACCCTTGATGTACTGACCCTTGATGTGCCCTTGCCTTGGGTTTCGCTCGCACACGCCATCTAAACTTTAAATGCGGCGTAATCATTACTCTTAGAAACAGCGTTACCTAGAGCGGCGCGTCACAATGATGTAGTGCGCGTCATTTAATTTCCACTCTAAACTTTTCAACCACTCACGTCGCTTCCTCTTCTTTGGTTCAAACTATAAAAGCCCCTTTCCTCCTCCTTCCTCGTTTACTTCCACTCCCGAAAAACCCTGTGCATTGTGCGATTTCCGGCCTTCCCTTCCCTTCGAACCTCCTTGTTCCTCCGTGCCAGAGTTGTGCATTTCCTCCTTGTTCCTCCTTACCAGTACATTTTCTTGCTCTTTTCTTGTTTTCCTTGCTTTTAACTACCGTAATGGAGTCTATATCCGAAAGTTCTTTATTTGTATCGGAAAGTTCTTCATTTTCCGACGGCGGCGACGGCGGCGAATCATCAAATCCTCCCCTTTCCCCTGCTTCTAAACTTCGGGCCTACGAGGAATCACTTCCTCGTCCCGTGCAGATGGGCTTAGTCGCCCCGAAGGTCAAATCTGTATTTCCTCTGTGGACAAATCCTACCGTACTGAAAGCCTTTCGTGACAAGATAGGCGGGCTCTGCTCAGATAACTACGAACATGACTTAGTAGCCCGCACTTGCACCATGGACGGGCGGGTGTGTGACGCCAAACCGGCTGGAAGCACCCCTCACTTTTTTCATGTTTATTCTTTCAATTTTGACGATCTTGGCATTCGCCTCCCTTTCTCTTCCTTCATCTGCGAAGTCTTAAAGGCTTTGCAGGTCGCCCCCACTCAACTAAGTCCCAACTCCTGGGCGTTCGTCTGAGGCTTTGAAATTTTATGCAATGCCCTCGGGATCCCCCCAAAATATGAACACTTCTTCCATTTCTACAAATGTATTCCCCCTAACAAAAAGGAGTTAGACGTAGCGCCCACCAGTTCATGGGTTTCTCTAACCGCCAAGCCCTCTAGGTCCTGGTTCAAAACCTGGAAAAGTAATCCCCAAGACCAATGGAAAGGTCGTTTCTTCAAAGTAATGGACAGTCCTTTAATTCCTCACCTTGTTCGCACGCCAAATCCGGTCGAACGCAATTTCCCCCATACTGGACTGAATCACCCATCTTTTCCCTTACCGTGGACGATGAGGCGCTCACCGATGAAGATTGGGTGATCATTAGGTTCTTAAGCAAGGCGAGTCCCATACATATTGGCGATCTCCTTACCGCCCAAATGAGAGGGGACGCCACAACTCACTTGAGTGAGTGTTTACCTTCATATATTCTTATTTCTACATGCATTTCTGTACTAACCTCTGCTTTCTATGGTTATATTTGCAGTGGACAAATATAGGATGTCGAGGGCTGACATCATGCGAGCAGCGAAAGAGGCAAAGGCTCAAGCCGCCAGAAATGAGGCTGATGCCAACACTCATCGCCCTTTAGTGGAAAGACCTGCAGCCAAGAGGGTGCGCGTTGACACACCTCCATCCATGCCCGCCACCCATGTCAATGAAACTGTAGCTGATCAGCCTGGCGGGGGCCCTATCGACCAAACAGATGTGTGGCGGTCGGTCGAAGCGGAACCGAAATGCAGCCATCGCAAGTCTGGGGGGCGGTCTAAGAAAGTCACTGAAGAAGGCGCAACCGCCGCTGACGCTGAAGCGAACCCTGCCGCTAGTGACGAGGCAGGGAATGATTATGAAGACTTGATCTTCATGCAAAATAACTTGTCCTTGGACAATTATTTCCAAGACCCAGCTAGTCAAAATGTTCACGTTGTTGCGAACAATGTGATGACTAACACCCTGTCCGCCGCTGCCTGGAGTTTGGTTCTTCTACGCAGATATGAGGAGGCGGTCAAAGGGTGAAGAATTTAGTCAATGAAAACAAGGATTTGGCCACCACTGTTGAGCAAATGGAGAAGGACCTCGCGGACGCCAATGTTTGCCCCCGCCTCTCCCGAGAAATGAAGGCGGAAGTGGAGATGCTGCGATCTGAAAAAGCTAAGTGGGAAAAACAACTGCAAGAGGCAACGAGCCGCCATACTGAGGCTTTAGCAGAACTTGAGTAAAAAATGAAGAGTCTGGAAGCAAGCTTGGCTGAATCTGATGCCAAGAAGACAGCAGATGAAAACAAGATCTCTGACTTGACGAGCGACCTAGCCGAAGTGAAAGCATCGACCGCCCGCCAAACCTCTGATTTGACTGCCCAAATCTCTGTCTTGACCTTTGATTAAATCTTTGGCTTGATTTAATTTGATCAAGGCTTTTGCTCGCATAGCGAGGCTTCTGCTCAGTGAGACTTTTTTCTTGGATCCCAGTGGCCACTGGGGTTGCCCAAGGCTTGGCTCAATAGACGTGCTCGATTTAATTCGATCAAGGCTGGGCTTTCTTCGCCGTATCGCACAAGGGTCGCGCATGTCGTTCCAAGTGAGCCACCATTCACGCACCTCGCCCTCCCGCTTGGAGAGCTGGGCGGTACGCCAGGCTAGAGGGTATTATTCCCCCCTTGGCTTCTTGGCGACGACGAACGGTAATGTCTATGGTCGCCACTGGACCATTCTTTTTTGATGTTAAAATTTGGAATTTAGACCGCCACTAGGCCATGGGATTTAGACCACTACTGGGCCTCAGAATTTGAACTTAGCTTTACTCGGGCGCTCCTACATTAGTGCCAATTTGCATAATATTGACATGCGGGGCGACTAAATTTTGGTACAAGGGTCGCCTCATCAGAAGTCTCCCCCTAGGGAGAATCTTTAAAAGCTCCGTGAGGGGATTCCTCCACGCCCTTGCCTTACCTTTTAAAAATTTAAATTTGGATATGGACCACTACTGGGTCATAATGCAAAAACTTGTAAAACTCTGACTTTACCTCTTTATTGAATCTTGTGGATTTACCTGGAACCTTGCACATAGGCAGACGCTGAACATGATATCAGGTCTGCTGGTCGTTAAATATAGTAATGATCCAATCATACCTCTGTATGTGGTAGGATCAACCGATGATCGTTCATCGTTCTGGTCCAGTATAGTTCTAGGGTGTACTAGGGTGCTCATCTCCTTAGATTTGTGCATATTGTACTTTGTTTATAGATCCTTGATGTACTTCGTCTCGTGAATGTATGTTCTACCTTGTTCTTGACAAATTTGAAGTCCAAGGAAGAACTTCAGTTCTCCCATCATGCTCATTTCAAACTCACTTTGCATTAGATTTGAAAACTCCTTGCACAGAGTTTCGTTAGTGGCACCAAAAATAATATCATCTACATATAATTGAACTAGAATTAAATTATTTTCTTTCTTTTGTCTAAACAGAGTATTATCTATTTTACCTCTTGTAAAACCATTTTTCATAAGAAAAGAGCTTAGATGATCATACCATGCTCGTGGTGCTTGTTTCAAACTGTAGAGTGCTTTATTCATGTTGAAGACGTGATGTTGCAGTGTTGTCTCTTCAAACCGAGGGGGCTTCTTGACATAAACTTATTCTTCAATATATCCATTCAGAAATGTACTCTTCACATCCATTTTATACAGCTTTGTGGAATGTTGACATGCGGATGCTAGCAGAATTCGAATGGCTTCAATTCGAGAAACTGGAGCAATGTTTCTGTGTAGTCGATACCCTCTTGCTAATTATATCCTTGAACTACCATTCTTGATTTATTTCTTGTTACCTTTCCATCTTCATCTACCTTGTTTATGAAAACCCACTTAGTACCAATTATGGACTTCCCTTCTGGTTTGGGAACAAGGTTCCAGACTTGACTTCATTCAAATTGATTTAGCTCTTCTTGCATAGCTAGAAACCATCCTTCATCTTGTAGAGCTTTACCCGTGGTATTTGGTTCAATTTCAGATAGAAGTGCATAGTTGTTGTGATCATTAATGAGGATCTGGTTCTGACCTTCTCTGTAATGCTTCCAATGACTTGATTGGGAGGGTGATCTGGCTTGAATCTCCAATCCCTTGGAAGAAAGATACCACTGGACATCATTATTTGATCAGACGATGTAGTGTTGGCTGATGGTTCCTCATTTTCCTTGGACGATAGACTGTCGTTGGACGATGCTAACTGTGTGGATGATACATGATCATTGGACGACTGGGATTTGTTGGACAATGGTTTTTCGTTCAGATCAAGACTTGACAATTCTTCTTCAAGGTTGGTTGGATCATTTCTGGTGCTGTGATCATCAAACTTTATGTTGATAGATTCTTCTATTACCATGGTTCTGGAATTGTAAACTCAAAATGCTTTTGAATTTGGTGAATACCCGAGGAATATCCCTTTATCTAATTTGTAATCAAACTTACCAAGATCATCCTTGATGTTGAGTATAAAACAGGGGCAACCAAACGGATGAAAATAAGAGATATCCAACTGTCTTCTTTTCCATAGTTCGTATGGGGTCTTCTTCAAGATTGGCCTCATAATTATTCTGTTCTGAATGTAATAAGTTGTATGTATTGCTTCTGCCCAGAAGTAATTTGGCATGGATGTTTCACTAAGCATTGCCCATGCCATCTCTAAGTTCATCTTGTAAAGATCCCCTTGTCTTAGAGCCTCAGAGACGATTTTGTCATCCTCATTAGTGATACTACACTTCACTTTATTAAAGGAAACAATCATCCCACTATCACATAATTGACTTATGCTAAGTAGGTTATGTTTTAGCCCTTTAACTAAAAGAAACCTGCTTATCACAGGTAAAGGTGACTCACTTACATCTCCTTCTCCTATGATGAAGCCCTTCTAGTTACCTCCAAAGGTAATTGTTCCTCCATTGTCCTTAGTGATAGTAATAAAACATACAAGAAAGGGGGGTTTGAATTGTGTGTGTAGTTTTTGAACTTCTTTTCAGTTACAACCAGCTTAGTAGTTTCAAATATTAATAAGAGTGTATGCAGCGGAAATTAACTTAGGACTGAAAAGTAAAGCACGCAGAATATTTATCCTGGTTCACCCCCTTAATCGACAGGGCTACGTCCATTCCTTGGCTTCAACAAGATTTTCACTATTTGATCAATATAGTACAAGTATTCTACAGGACTTCTCATAGTATTCGAAGGACTTCTCCTTGCAAGTATTATACAGGACTTCTCCTAGTATTCGAAGGACTTCTCCTTACAAGTATTCTTTAGGACTTTTCCTGGCTAGTATTCTGCAGGACTACTCCTGGTTCTTTTTCAAAGTTGCTTTGGGGTTCTACAATGAGCTCTTCAAAAAGAGTTGGGTAGAAAAATGAAGAACATTTTACAATGATCTTTGCAGAACATTTTAACACTCTATGAAATCTTCACACAGGCGGACAACTTAACTCAATTTAGGATGGCTTTAAGCTTTTAAGTTATGGAAATTAAAGCTTGCTTCTGTGGGCAACATAGAGAGCATAAGAGCTAATTTTTTGTTCAAGTCGCCCAATGTATCCAGATGCTAAGTGCACTATTTATATCTATAGTAGGATGTGTGAAGAAGGTCTTGCTCCTGACCCTGGCTGTGGTTTTGATGACGACAAACTCATCAACAAAAAGAAGAAAAGAAGACTTCAAAGAATCAAGCACTCAAGTCCATCAATAGTCTAGAAGTCTTAGAATTAGGTGAGTTATGCTTCTAAAGGTTTATTAAAGCATAAAGGCTCTCAAAACACCTAATCTAATCAAGCTAAGTGTTTTCATAACTTAAAAGAAGTAGAAAACCTTAAGCAAGTCTCAAAGAATAAGTTTCTGGAAAATGGGCTTCTGTGTAATCGATTACACCATTATGGTAATCGATTACACCAAGGCAAGTAATCGATTACTCCAGTCTTGTAATCGATTACATGTTTGAAATTCAAATTCAAACTGAAACGGTCACTTGTGTAATCGATTACACTAAGTGTGGTAATCGATTACCAGAACGAAAAGTTGCATCTTTTCATGAACCATTGTGTCCCAAACCTTTTGAAAAGGGTTGTGATGGTTCAAGGACGTTTCCCTTGCCTATATAAAGACCATTTGAGTTCAGAAAACACAACACACAAGAACAACAACATAGAACACACACACACACGAAATTTACACATTTCACATGAGAAAAACACATTAGGCCAAAGATTTTTTTAAAACAAGTTCATCTTTTAGAACTTAAATCTTTTAGAGCCTAAATTCTGAGTTCATGATCTTCATGTTTACAAGAACACATTTGTTGTTCATATCTTGAAGAACTCAGAATTGTATTATGCTTAAAAGCCTTAAAGCATAATTTCTCATGTTCAATCCAATTGTGTGTTAAAGGATTGAAACAGCCAAGTGTAATATCTTCTTCATCTCTTTCTGTAAGATTGAGTTTTTCACCGTGGTATTCGGTGAAGGGTTGTTGTCACTGAAAGTGGTTTGCTTTCAGGGTTCTGGTTGAAGACAAGTTTGTCTTCAAGGTCTGAGGGTGGTTTGCCTTCAGGAATTGAAAGCGGTTTGCTTTCAAGGGCTGTTGAAAGTGGTTTGCTTTCACAGGATATTGGTAGAAGTTCTTGGGGTCCTTGGGTTAGGAACTTGTAAGAAATTCTTATCAATAGTGGAAAAATCCTCAAGGGGTTTTCTTGAGGGACTGGACGTAGTCTTCGGTGGATTGAAGGCGAACCAGGATAAAATCTTGTGTGTGATTCTCTTTATCCTTCACATTTACTTTCAAGTATTGTTCATATCCGCTGCAATCACAAAGATCAACTCGTGATCATCATAAACTTGAAAGTAACGATTTCAATAAGGCGAAAATTGGGGCAACACTGATTCACCCCCCCCCTCTCAGGTTGCTATCTGTTCTAACAATTGGTATCAGAGCGGAAGTTTAGGTAAGTTATTCCTAAGATCCGGGAAAAGATGGCATCCTCTTCCAATCATGGAACAAGTGAAGGACACAACATAAACAGGCCACCATTCTTCAATGGAGAACACTATGACTTCTGGAAAATTAAGATGAAAATATTCATAAAGTCATTAGACTTAGGAATATGGAAAGTCATTGAAGAAGGACCCTTTGTGCCTGTAACAATTGAAGAAGGAACTTCACAACCAAAACTAGAAAGTACTTGGAGTGAAGAAGAAAAGAAGAAAGTTCAACATGATCTCAAAGGAATGAACATTCTTACATCTGCTCTTGGCATGGATGAATTTTTCAGAGTATCAACATGCACTTCATCAAAAGAAATATGGGATACATTGATGGTGACTCATGAAGGAACAGATGAAGTCAAGAGATCAAAGATCAATACTCTATCCCAAGAATATGAAATGTTCAGAATGCTTCCAGGAGAAAAGGTATTAGACATGCAAAAACGATTCACTCATTTAATTAATCATTTGATTGCTCTTGGTAGACAATTCTCAAATAGTGATTTGAACATGAAAGTTCTAAGATCACTTACAAGAGTATGGCAACCAAAAGTAACAGCCATCTCAGAAAAGAAGAGTTTATCAAATATGACTCTTGCAACTCTGTTTGGAAAACTCCAAGAACATGAGTTAGAATTGAATTGTTTAGAGGAGCATGAACAACATGAGAAGAAGTATCGATCAATTTCTCTAAAAGCAAAAGAAAGCATCAAAGAAGAATATGATGCAGATTCTGAAGAAGAAGACAATGGAAATCTGAATCTTCTAGTGAAGAACTTTGGAAAGTTTCTTAAAAAGAAAAATGTTAGATTTAACAACAATAGAGCATTCCAAAGAAACAATGAGTCTTCTTCATCTCAAAAGACTACATGTTTTGAGTGTGGCAAACCGGGACATTTCAAGTCAGATTGTCCAAATCTTCAAAAGAAGAAACATGGTCTAAGAGAGAAATTTGAGAAAAAGGATCAACCTACTCGAAGAGCATATTTGGCTTGGGATGATAATGAAGTAAGTTCATCATCTGATTCTGATAAAGAAGAAGCACAAGTTGCTTTGATGGCCTCTCATGATTCTGAGGTTGAAGATTCCCAGGTTAGTGAGAATTCTATATCTTTTCATGATTTAAAGTTTACCATGGAAAATATGTTTAAAATATGTCAAGAATTTTCTAAAGTTAGCACTAGGCAAAATGAGATAATTTCTTCCCTAGAAAGTAAATGTAGAAACTTACAAGAAGAACTAGATGTAGTAAAATCTAAGATAGACATTACTCACAAATGCACTAAGTGTAGTTCTCTAGAAGAAAAGATAGAAAATCTTCAACAAAGAGTAAATAACTTCAATAAAGGAAAACAGAAGTTAGATGATATCCTAAGTGTTCAAAGACATTCAAACAATAAGTCAGGTTTAGGATATACTTCTCACCCAAAGACAAAAGAGGTTAGGAAAACTGTTTTTGTAAAACCAAACCATGTTTTAGGATCTTCTAGTAATAATAAGATTAATCCTGTTAAGAGTACAAACAATAGGAAGATTAATCAAAATAGACCTTCTAGGAAGTTTCATTCCTCTCCTAGACAAACCTCTAGTTACAATCATTACTCTTGTACTTATTGTAACAAAATAGGACATACCCCTAGTAGATGCTACTACAAACATATAGGAGTACCAAATAGGGAGTATATTTGGGTTAGAAAGGATGTTAACTTAGAAGGACCCAAAACTTGTTGGGTTCCTAATACCCATGTCTGAACTTTGTCATGTAGGTGTGTATGAAAGCAGCAAAGGATCTATGGTATCTTGATAGTGGCTGCTCATCACACATGACAGGAGACAAAAACAAGTTTTCTTTTCTTATACCTAGGGAAAAAGGTTTCGTCACATATAGTAACAATCAAAAGGGAAAAATACTCGGTATTGGAAGAATAGGCACACCCCCTCAAACAGTCATCGATAAAGTTCTTTACGTTGATGGTTTGATGCATAATCTTCTGAGTATTAGTCAACTATGTGATAAAGGTTTGAAAGAAGGTTTTATAAATGATTTGTGTGTTGTGAAAGATGTGAAAACTAAAGAAATTAAGTTTTCTGGATATAAAGTAAACAAAGTCTTCATGATCTCATTGGAAGAAATTCCACAAAATGCGAGATGTCTATTAGCCAAGAACAATAGTGATTCATGGCTATGGCATAGAAGACTTGCACATATTCACATAGATCATTTAAACAAACTAGTCAAGCATGATCTAGTTGTTGGGCTTCCAAAGATAAAATTCGAGAAAGACAAGCTTTGTGATGCATGTCAAAAAGGGAAGCAAACTAGAACATCCTTCAAACCAAAGAACATAGTCTCGACCTCAAGACCCCTTCAATTGTTACATATGGATTTGTTCGGACCTTCTAGAACTAAAAGCCTCGGAGGTAATTTCTATGCACTTGTTATTGTTGATGATTTCTCTAGATTTACTTGGACTTTATTTCTACCTCATAAGAATGAAGCCTTCAATGCATTCAAAAGATATGCAAGGCTCGTTCAAAATGAGAAGTCTTTAAAGATCTCTTCTATTAGAAGTGATCATGGCGGAGAATTTCAGAATCAACAATTCCAAGAACTATGTGATGAAAATGGAATATCACATAACTTCTCTACTCCGAGAACACCTCAACAAAATGGTGTAGTAGAAAGGAAGAATAGGTTACTTGAAGAATTAGCAAGAACCATGTTAAGTGAATCTAGTCTCCCTAAATATTTCTGGGCTGATGCTGTTAGTACTGCTTGCTATGTTTCCAGTAGAGTTCTTATTAGACCTATCCTTAAGAAAACACCCTATGAACTCTACAAAGGAAGGAAACCAAATATCTCTCATCTACATGCTTTTGGATCAAAATGCTTTGTCTTGAATAATGGAAAGGAAAACCTTGGTAAGTTTGATGAAAAATCTGATGAAGGTATATTCCTTGGTTATTCTCTAACAAGCAAAGCATATAGAGTCTTTAACAAGAAAACTCTATCCGTGGAAGAATCCATACATGTTACTTTTGATGAATCTAAATCTTCAATAGAAGATAAAGTCAATCTTCCAGATAATGAAGAAGATGACATCATTATAAATGAAGATTCTCAAAAGGATGGAGATCAGAATCCAATACAAGAAGAGCACATTGAAAGTAATACTTATCAACTTCCAAAAGAATGGAGAACCCATAGGGATCATCCAGTTGATAATATTATTGGTGATATTTCTAGAGGCGTTTCTACAAGGCTACGCTTGAATGATTCAGTTTTGAATATGGCCTTTGTCTCTCAGATAGAACCATCAAAAGTAAATGATGCTCTAGAGGATGAGTATTGGATTGTAGCAATGCAGGAAGAATTAAACCAATTTGAAAGAAATCAAGTTTGGGAACTTGTCCCTAAGCCTAGTGATAAACACATTATTGGAACAAAGTGGGTGTTTAGGAATAAGTTAGATGAAAATGGTATTATAGTTAGGAACAAAGCAAGATTAGTTGCTCAAGGCTATAATCAAGAAGAAGGTATAGATTTTGATGAAACATATGCACCCGTAGCAAGATTAGAAGCCATAAGATTGTTATTAGCGTATGCTTGCTCTTTAAACTTCCCATTATATCAAATGGACGTCAAAAGTGCCTTCCTAAACGAATATATTCAAGAAGAAGTGTATGTGAAGCAACCTCCAGGATTTGAAGATCCAAAGTTTCCCTCACATGTCTTCAGACTTAAGAAAGCACTCTATGGTCTTAAGCAAGCCCCTCGTGCATGGTATGATAGGTTAAGTACTTTCCTTTGTAATAAAGGTTTTCAAAAAGGTAAGGCTGATACAACCTTGTTCATCAAAAGAACCAAAGGTAATACCTTATTAGTTCAAATTTATGTTGATGATATTATCTTTGGTGCAACTAACGAATCTCTTTGCAAAGATTTCTCTAACATGATGCAAGAAGAATTTGAAATGTCCATGATGGGACAATTAAATTTCTTTCTTGGTTTGCAAATCAAGCAATCAAGTGATGGAATATTCATCAATCAATCAAAGTTTTGCAAGGAACTACTAAAGAAATATGATTTGGATGATTGCAAAGCCATAGCCACACCTATGGGGTCTAATACATATTTAGATCAAGATGAATCCGGTAATCAAGTAGATATTACCAAATATAGAGGTATGATCGGATCTCTTTTATACTTATCTGCAAGTAGACCTGATATTATGTTTAGTGTGTGTCTATGTGCTAGATATCAAGCATCTCCTAGGGAATCACATTTGAGTTCTGTTAAACGAATTTTCAAATATTTGAGAGGAACTAGAAATGTTGGATTGTGGTATCCCAAAGGAAGTGTTTGTAATTTGATTGGATATTCTGATTCTGATTATGCTGGTTGCAAAACTGAAAGAAAGAGTACAAGTGGTACTTGTCACCTATTAGGAAATGCTCTTGTTTCATGGTCTTGTAAGAAACAAGCATGTGTTGCTCTAAGTACTGCAGAAGCAGAATATATTGCTGCAGGTAGTTGTTGTGCACAAACTCTATGGCTCAAACAACAACTCAAAGATTATGGCTTAGAGCTGGGCTGCATTCCAATTAAATGTGACAACACAAGTGCCATTAATCTTACTAAAAATCCTATCATGCACTCTCGAACTAAGCATATTGATATACGACATCATTTTCTTCGAGATCATGTTATGAGGAAAGATATTGAAATTTCATTTGTGGATACACATAATCAGTTAGCAGACATCTTTACTAAGCCTCTTCCTAAAGAATCATTTTTCAAGATAAGAAGAGAATTAGGCATATTAGATGAGCATGATATTTAAGGTAACATGTTATTTGCATAAACTTTATATGTTCATTTACATTATGTACTTAAGTATTTATATATGAAAATATGCTACATAGAATTCTAGAGCCTAGAACCTGTAAAAATGTCATAGTAATCGATTACCCTAGGATTCGTAATCGATTATCCATGTTCAAAGTCCTCGTGCTCGCTGGAAATACTTGAGTAATCGATTATAACTTCCATAATCGATTACATGTTCAAAAATTTGAAAATTTTCAAATTTACAACTGCTGTAATCGATTACCTTAACTACCGTAATCGATTACACGCACGACTTTCTCTATAAAATCAGCATTTGTCCTCTGCCTTTTTGCCTACCTTTCTTCATATACAATCCTTTTTCTTCTAAGTCTTAAGTTGCCATGGGGTCTCTTCCACGTCCCTCAAATGCTTCCTCTCCAATCAATGTGTCTCGAAGGGAATCCTCCACAGATCCTCTAGTGTTATCTCGCTATCGCATTGATGTTCAAACCAATGCTGCATCGGCAGGCCTATCTCCCTTTTATACCATTCCTTCAAACTTCTCACAAGAAACCAAGGTTATACTCGAAAGGATGGATATCTTGTCACTTCGACTTTCTCAGAAGTTAGGCCAACTGGAGGATACCATTCGGTCTCGTTTTATACTTGTGGAACATCGCATCGAGGCCATGCACTCCTTCCCGCGTAAGGAAATTGAGAGTCTTCAAGAACTTGATCCTT
The DNA here is from genome assembly GCA_030819835.1 of Acmispon strigosus. Classification (NCBI taxonomy): domain Eukaryota; kingdom Viridiplantae; phylum Streptophyta; class Magnoliopsida; order Fabales; family Fabaceae; genus Acmispon; species Acmispon strigosus. Next base: position 11,594,508 of record JAUAMA010000004.1, on the reverse strand, counting down.
CTGAGAACTCTGAGGACTCTAGTCAAGTCTAGGTTTTGAAGTCTTGTGTCTCTATATAGTTATCTATCTACCATTAGGATTTCCCTATTTTCGTAAAATGGCTTTATCTATTCGTTGTAATCCCTCTACTTCATATGGTTGATATGTCTTACTATGTATACCTTATGTATTTGATTTCTTATATATATATATATATATATATATATATATATATATATATATAATGTTGGTTGTGTTACTCATTTAGCCCTATTCCCCATGCTTTATATTGCAATATATACTTGTATGTATGCCTGTACATTTTTGGCCTTTTCTTCTTTTTGATGAAGTCAAAAGGGGGAGAAAGGTTCCGTGTCTTTAAAGATCATATGCAGGAATTCAACAAGTACTTTAGAAAGGGGGAGAAAAATCAGAAATAATCAGAAATACTAAATTCCATCAAATAGGGGGAGTTAAGCATCACAAATGCATAAATGATCTTCAAAGTTTCAAGTATGTGTTTGCCATCATCAAAAAGGGGGAGATTGTGAAGAAGGTCTTGCTCCTGACCCTGGCTGTGGTTTTGATGACGACAAACTCATCAACAAAAAGAAGAAAAGAAGACATCAAAGAATCAAGCACTCAAGTCCATCAATAGTCTAGAAGTCTTAGAATTAGGTGAGTTATGCTTCTAAAGGTTTATTAAAGCATAAAGGCTCTCAAAACACCTAATCTAATCAAGCTAAGTGTTTTCATAACTTAAAAGAAGTAGAAAACCTTAAGCAAGTCTCAAAGAATAAGTTTCTGGAAAATGGGCTTCTGTGTAATCGATTAAACCATTATGGTAATCGATTACACCAAGGCAAGTAATCGATTACTCCAGTCTTGTAATCGATTACATGTTTGAAATTCAAATTCAAACTGAAACGGTCACTTGTGTAATCGATTACACTAAGTGTGGTAATCGATTACCAGAACGAAAAGTTGCATCTTTTCATGAACCATTGTGTCCCAAACCTTTTGAAAAGGGTTGTGATGGTTCAAGGACGTTTCCCTTGCCTATATAAAGACCATTTGAGTTCAGAAAACACAACACACAAGAACAACAACATAGAACACACACACACACACGAAATTTACACATTTCACATGAGAAAAACACATTAGGCCAAAGCTTTTTTTAAAACAAGTTCATCTTTTAGAACTTAAATCTTTTAGAGCCTAAATTCTTAGTTCATGATCTTCATGTTTACAAGAACACATTTGTTGTTCATATCTTGAAGAACTCAGAATTGTATTATGCTTAAAAGCCTTAAAGCATAATTTCTCATGTTCAATCCAATTGTGTGTTAAAGGATTGAAACAGCCAAGTGTAATATCTTCTTCATCTCTTTCTGTAAGATTGAGTTTTTCACCGTGGTATTCGGTGAAGGGTTGTTGTCACTGAAAGTGGTTTGCTTTCAGGGTTCTGGTTGAAGACAAGTTTGTCTTCAAGGTCTGAGGGTGGTTTGCCTTCAGGAATTGAAAGCGGTTTGCTTTCAAGGGCTGTTGAAAGTGGTTTGCTTTCACAGGATATTGGTAGAAGTTCTTGGGGTCCTTGGGTTAGGAACTTGTAAGAAATTCTTATCAATAGTGGAAAAATCCTCAAGGGGTTTTCTTGAGGGACTGGACGTAGTCTTCGGTGGATTGAAGGCGAACCAGGATAAAATCTTGTGTGTGATTCTCTTTATCCTTCACATTTACTTTCAAGTATTGTTCATATCCGCTGCAATCACAAAGATCAACTCGTGATCATCATAAACTTGAAAGTAACGATTTCAATAAGGCGAAAATTGGGGCAACACTGATTCACCCCCCCCTCTCAGGTTGCTATCTGTTCTAACAGGATGTGCAATGTGAGCTTGATGAAGATTTGAAAATAGTTCCGTTGGAGATTCTACTTCCTTGTGAGTAACGGATACTTCTACAATCTTGAAACAACATTAAATGCATTCTGCCATGCATTTACTACAACATTAATTGCTTTTGTTGACGTCGTGTGGCCCTTCAATGCTTTCAGCCTTGAGCTTTTGTTTGGGCATTAAATGCTAGTGCAAGCCAGCTAAGAGAGCATTAAATGTTTTGAACAGAAGATTTGATTTTGACTGTTGAGGAGATACTATGTTCAGAAAGACCTGTTGTTGACTCTTAAAAGGTTGCTCGATTTACGAAACAATAGAGAGGTTTGTAGAAACGACGAATAAAGTATTGATTATGTCCCTTTCTTCATTCTGCAATCAACAGTGCTTCATTTAATGTTTTGACGAGGTAGATGTTCATTAATGCTTGAAGCAGTTATGACAAACAATATCTTCAAAATCTTGACGAACAAACTCTTCAATGCTTCTACCAAACGAACTCTTCAATCTGTCTTGACAGATGAATTCTTAAGCAGAGTTACCAAACGTACTCCTTAGGCGGACGTACTCCTTTGGATGAGTTGTCAAACGAACACGTTGTTGAGAAGTCAGACGTATTCCATAGCCGGATGTTCTTCTTCAGGTTTGTGGCCAGACGTACTTTTGGCAGACGCACTCAACAGGGAAGTGTATTCTAGTCTTGAACGAGCACATCTTCCAAAGTGTCTTTAAATGGCAGACTGTCATTGTAGGCAAATTAGTTCTTTAGTAAGTTGCCGGACGTTCTCCACTTATTTAATTTTCTTTGAACTTCTGCATTTTGATGATGCCTTGTAAGGATGTATGCAATTGTTCTTCAGAAAGATTGATGTTCCTGAGTATGAAGTATTCAAAGTATTAGAACATCTTTATCCAATGATATTAAACCTAGAGTGAAATTGTTATTTATGAAAATATATAAATTATGAAATCGTTTGAATCTAACACTTAGCACGGATCTTTGGGAAAATATACTTTCTTCGTGTCGTATGTCCCGAGCATTCACTGTCAAGGTACCATTGTTCGCTTTTGCTTTGTGTGAAGAAGGTCTTGCTCCTGACCCTGGCTGAGGTTTTGATGACGACAAACTCATCGACAAAAAGAAGAAAAGAAGACTTAGAGGAAAAAGCGCTACAAAGTCTATCAAATACCTAGAAGTCCTAGTTTAGGTGAGTTATGCTTCTAAAGGTCTATTAAAGCATAAAGGCTCTTTAAAACACCTAAACTAATCAACTTAATGTTTTCATAACTTAAAAGAAGTAGAAAACCTTAAGCCGATCTCAAAAGATCAAGTTTCTGGAAGATGGACTTCAGTGTAATCGATTGCAGCTTTCTGGTAATCGATTATACATAGGCAAGTAATCGATTACCACTTGCTTGTAATCGATTACATGTTTGAATTTGAAATTCAAATTGAAACGGCTATTAGTGTAATCGGTTACACTAAGTGATGTAATCGATTACCAACACGAAAAGTTGCATCTTTTCATGAACCATTGTGTCTCAAACCTTTTGGGAAATGTTGCATTGGTTCAAGGACGTTTCCCTTGCCTATATAAAGTCCATTTGAGTCCAGAACACAACACAACACACAACACATGAGAATACAACAATAGGCCAAAGCTTTGTCAAAATTAGTTCATTAAGTGTTTTAGAACTTAAACTTTCAAGAGCCTAAATTCTGAGTTCATGATCTTCATGTTTATAAGAACACTTTAGTTGTTCATATCTTGAGGAACTCAGAATCCTATTATGCTTAAAAGCCTTAAAGCATAAATTCACATGATCAATCCACTTGTATGTTAAAGGATTGATTCAGCTAATTGTAAACTCTTCTTCATCTCTTTCTGTAAGATTGAGTATTCACCGTGGATCTCGGTGAAGGGTTGTTGGTACTGAAAGTGGTATACTTTCAGGGTTTTGATTGAAGACGGTCAAGTCTTCAAGGTCTGAGGGTGGTTTGCCTTCAGGAACTGAAAGTGGTTTGCTTTCAGGGGCTGTGGAAAGTGGTATACTTTCACAGGAAGTTGATAGAAATTCTTAGGGTCCTTGGTGTAAGAACTTGTAAGAGATTTTTATCAATAGTGGAAAAATCCTCAAGGGATTTTCTTGAGGGACTGGACGTAGCCTTCGGTGGATAGAAGGTGAACCAGGATAAAATTCTGTGTGTGTGAATTCTTCTATCCTTCGTCTTTACTTTCAAGCAACGCTTAATTCCGCTGCAATCATAACTATCGTTTCGTGATCATCATTATCTTGAAAGTAATAATTTCAATAAGGCGAAAATCTGGGCAACTCTGATTCACCCCCCCTCTCAGGTTGCTGTCTGTACTAACAATTGGTATCAGAGCGGAAGTTTAGGTAAGTTATTCCTAAGATCCGGGAAAAGATGGCATCCTCTTCCAATCATGGAACAAGTGAAGGATTCAACATAAACAGGCCACCATTCTTCAATGGAGAACACTATGACTTTTGGAAAATCAAGATGAAAATATTCATAAAGTCATTAGACGGAGGAATTTGGAAAGCCATTGAAGAAGGTCTCTTTGTGCCTGTAGCAGAAGTAGAAGGAAGTTCACAACCAAAACCGGAAAGTACTTGGAGTGAAGAAGAAAAGAAGAAGGTTCAATATGATCTCAAAGGAATGAACATTCTTACATCTGCTCTTGGCATGGATGAATTTTTCAGAGTATCAACGTGCACTTCATCGAAAGAAATATGGGACACGTTGATGGTGACTCACGAAGGAACAGATGAAGTCAAGAGATCAAAGATCAATACTCTATCTCAAGAATATGAAATGTTCAGAATGCTTCTAGGAGAAAAGGTATTAGATATGCAAAAACGATTCACTCATTTGATTGCTCTTGGCAAACAATTTTCAAACAGTGACTTGAACATGAAAGTTCTAAGACCACTTACAAGAGTATGGCAACCAAAAGTTACAGCCATCTCAGAGAAGAAGAGTTTATCAAATATGACTCTTGCAACTCTTTTTGGAAAACTCCAAGAACATGAGTTGGAATTGAATCGTTTAGAAGAGCATGAACAACATGAGAAGAAGTATCGATCCATTTCCCTAAAGGCAAAAGAAAGCGTCAAAGATGATTATGATGCAAATTTTGAAGAAGAAGACAATGGGAACGTGAATCTTCTAGTAAAAAACATTGGAAAGTTTCTTAAAAGAAAAGGTATGAAATTTAACAACAACAGATCTTTCCAAAGGAACAATGAGTCTTCTTCCTCTCAAAAGATCACATGCTTCGAATGTGGCAAGCCTGGACACATGAAGTTAGAATGTCCAAATCTTCAAAAGAAGAAACATGGTCTAAGAGAAAAATTCGAAAAGAAGGATCAACCCACACAAAGAGCATACTTGGCTTGGGATGATAATGAAGTAAGTTCATCATCAGATTCTGACAAAGAAGAACACAAGTCGCATTGATGGCCTCACATGATTCAGATGTTGAAGATTCCCAGGTTAGTGACAATTCTATGTATTTTCATGATTTAAAGTTTACTATGGAAAACATGTTTAAATTGTGTCAAGAATTTTCTAAGGTTAGCACTAGGAAAAATGATTTAATTTCATCCTTAGAAAGTAAGTGTAGAACTTTACAAGAAGAACTAGACGTAGTAAAATCTAAGTTAGATATTACACATAAATGTACTAAGTGTAGTTCTTTAGAAGAAAAGATAGATAATCTTCAACAAAGAGTTCATAACTTCAACACAGGAAAACAAAAGTTAGATGATATTCTTAGTGTACAAAGGTACTCAAACAATAAGTCAGGACTAGGATATACATCTCACCCAAAGACAAAAGAAGTCAAGAAAACTGTGTTTGTAAAACCAAACAAAGTGGAAGGATCTTCTAAAAACACTAAGACTAATTCTTTTAGGAGTATGAACAATAGGAAGAATAATCCTCATAGACCTCCTAAGAAGATTCATCCCTCTTCTAGCCAAGCATCTAGTTACAATCATTATTCTTGTACTTATTGTAACAAAATAGGACATACCCCTAGTAGATGTTATTACAAAAATGTTGGAGTACCAAATAGGGAATACATATGGGTTAGAAAGGATGTTATCTTAGAAGGACCCAAAACTTGTTGTGTTCCTAATACCCATGTTTGAACTTTGTCATGTAGGTGTGTATGAAAGCAGCAAAGGATTTATGGTATCTTGATAGTGGCTGCTCATCACACATGAAAGGAGACAAAACCAAGTTTTCTTTTCTTATACCTAGGGAAAAAGGTTTTGTCACATATGAAAACAATCAAAAGGGAAAGATACTCGGTATTGGAAGAATAGGCACACCCCCTCAAACAGTCATCGATAAAGTTCTTTACGTTGATGATTTGATGCATAATCTTCTGAGTATCAGTCAACTATGTGACAAAGGTTTGAAAGTTGGTTTCATTGATGATATATGTGTAGTAAAAGATGTGAAAACTAAAGAAGTTAAGTTTTCTGGTTATAAAGTCAATAAAGTCTTCATGATCTCCTTGGAAGAAATTCCACAAAATGTAAGATGTCTTTTGGCCAAGAACAATAGTGATTCATGGCTATGGCATAGAAGAATTGCTCATATACACATAGATCATTTAAACAAACTAGTCAAGCATGATCTAGTTGTTGGGCTTCCAAAGATAAGATTCGAGAAAGACAAGCTTTGTGATGCATGTCAAAAAGGGAAGCAAACCAGAACGTCTTTCAAACCAAAGAACATAGTCTCGACTTCAAGACCCCTTCAATTGCTACATATGGATTTGTTCGGACCTTCAAGAACAAAAAGCCTCGAAGGTAATTTCTATGCACTTGTTATTGTTGATGATTTCTCTAGATTTACATGGACATTATTTTTGCCTCATAAGAATGAAGCCTTCAACGCATTTAAGAGATATGCAAGGCTAGTTCAAAATGAGAAGTCTTTAAAGATCTCTTCTATTAGACGTGATCATGGTGGAGAATTTCAGAATCATCAATTTCAAGAACTATGTGATGAAAATGGAATATCACATAATTTCTCTACTCCGAGAACACCACAACAAAATGGTGTTGTAGAAAGGAAGAACAGATTACTTGAAGAATTAGCAAGAACCATGCTAAGTGAATCAAGCCTTCCTAAATATTTCTGGGCTGATGCTGTAAGTTGATAGGAGAAATTGCAAGTGTACAATTTTACTATCGCGTAATATAAAAGATTATCGAATCCAAGGGATAGGTGTTCTTATATTTATATAATTTAGTACTTGTGCAAAGAAAATAAAATGATATGGTTGATGTTTGGTTTATGGCAAGAAGAGAATAATAGCATAAAAATGATAAAGCAAATAAGATGAGAGAATTTAAGCTCTTGGGTTGATTTACATAATTCATAAAACATGCTAGAAAACTCTTACTAAATTTCTGAACTTTAAATTCAAATTCATGGTGCTATAGCCTAAGTTTCTACACCCTAATAGCCTTAAGAAATGTAGAACTTCCTTTCCTAATTACTAACTCCATAGCCTTGGTTATTAGTTAATTAGAAAAGAAGATGAAGAGAGAATTCGGGCCAACACAAAGCTACGTCCATCCTTATAGCCTTAAGAAATGTATACTTATAACCTTTTTTATTTCCTATTTCCCTTACTACTTACCAAATGGCCTTATGAATAAGTAGAAAGCATGAAATCTTTTGCGCATAAAGATTAATGAAGAACAAAGAAATAAAACATGAATGGAAGATATTATTCAGAAATGTAAAAGAAAACTAGAACATGAATTATAAATTAAAACAACCCAAAAACTTAAAAGAAGAATTAGCCAAACATGGCTAAAAGAAGCATTGAATTACCCTGGACTAGGAGCTCAAATATGGCTTCCCACAATTCCTAGGAACAATGTTCTTGAGGGAGAAAGAGAGAATACTTGTTGTATTCTATGAAGGTGTAATGGTGTGTTTTTCAAGTGCAAGTTGCCTCCCTATTTATAGCAAAAATTCTGGCCTCAGCAATTAAATCCCACTTCCAGACCGAGGCCCAGCGCTTGAGTGCTGGGTTCTAGCGCTGCAGCGCAGGCTACTGATTCTTCAACTTCAAGCTTTTCCTTCCTTCTTCATGGTAGTGGGTTTTGAATGCCATAAAAACCCACTTATCAGCCCTTTAATCAATTCTGAAACCTCTCCTCCACTATCATCAATCCTCCACTCATCCTTTAATCCTTTTTTCCATGTGCTAAATTGGAGAGTGATTCTTCATATTCTTCTTTTTCACTTTGGTCCCCCCTTGGTTAGCACTTCAATTCAAGCCCTCATATTCTCTCAATCTTCACTTCAAGTCCTCCACTCTTGAACTTTTACAATTTGGTCCCTGACTTCCTGAAACTTTACACATTGGTCCCTGGACAAAAATGATAACTAAACCAGCTTTTCCTAAAAATATAAAATAACTAGAAAAATTCCTAAAAATATAAAATAAAGATAGAAAAACACAAAAAATCTAATCTACATGCAAGATGCAAAATAAATATAAAATCTACATAAAAACAATAAAAAACCTACATGTGACTCAAAAATAATAAAATAAAAAGACTAAAAAGACCCTAAAAACATCATATAAAATCCACTCATCATAAGTACTGCTTGCTATGTTTCCAATAGAGTTCTTATTAGACCTATTATGAAGAAAACCCCCTATGAACTCTACAAAGGAAGGAAACCAAATATATCTCATCTACATGCTTTTGGATCCAAATGCTTTGTCTTAAACAATGGAAAGGAAAACCTTGCTAAGTTTGATGAAAAATCTGATGAAGGTATATTCCTTGGTTATTCTCTAACAAGCAAAGCATATAGAGTCTTTAACAAGAAAACTCTATCTGTGGAAGAATCCATACATGTTTCCTTTGACGAGTCTAAATCTTCAATAAAAGATATAGTCAATCTTCCAGATAATGAAGAAGAAGATATTATTATCAATGAAGATTCTCAAAAGGAAAGAGATCAAAATCCAATACAAGAAGAGCACAATGAAGATAATACTTATCAACTTCCGAAGGAATGGAGAAACCATAAGGATCATCCAGTTGATAATATCATTGGTGATATTTCTAGAGGCGTTTCTACAAGGCTACGCTTAAATGATTCTGTTTTGAATATGGCCTTTGTCTCTCAAATATAACCCTCAAAAGTAAATGATTCTCTGGAGGATGAGTATTGGATTGTAGCAATGCAGGAAGAATTACACCAATTTGAAAGGAATCAAGTTTGGGAACTTGTTCCAAAATCCACAGACAAGCATGTCATTGGTACAAAGTGGGTATTTAGAAACAAGTTAGATGAAAATGGTATCATAGTTAGGAACAAAGCAAGGTTAGTCGCACAAGGTTATAATCAAGAAGAAGGCATAGATTTTGATGAAACCTATGCACCAGTAGCAAGGATGGAAGCCATAAGACTTCTGTTGGCTTATGCCTGTTCTTTAAATTTCCCATTATATCAAATGGATGTCAAAAGTGCTTTTCTGAACGGATACATTCAAGAAGAAGTCTATGTGAAGAAACCTCCAGGATTTGAAGATCCCAAGTTTCCTTCACATGTCTTCAGATTAAAGAAGGCACTTTATGGTCTTAAGCAAGCCCCTTGATGACAGGATATTATATGATGTTTTTAGGATATTTTTAGTCTTTTTACTTTATTATTTTTGAGTCACATATAGGATTTTTATTATTTTTATGTAGATTTTATATTTATTTTGCATTCTGCATATAGATTAGCTTTTATTTGTTTTTCTAACTTTATTTTATATTTTTAGGAATTTTTATAGCTATTTCATATTTTTAGGAAAAGCTGGTATAGTTATCATTTTTGTCCAAGGACCAATTTGTAAAGTTTCAGGAAATAAAGGATCAAAGTGTAAAGGTTCAAGAGTGGAGGATGAAAAGTGAAGTTTGAAGGAGTCAAAGGGCCAGAATTGAAGTTCTAACAAAGAGAGGACTTGAAGTGAAATTGAAGAATGTGAAGCAACTCTCTTTGATTTGAGCACATGTAAAATAAGGTTGGAAGATTAATGGTGGTAAAGGGGAGGTTTCAGAACTTAATAGAGGCTGAATGTGGCCTAATTAAGCCAATCAATTCCACCATTGAAGAAGAAAGGAATCCAAGAAGAAGCTGCCAGTGTTCGTGCCAGCGCTGCAGCGTTGGAAGTCCCAACGCTCAAGCGCTGGACCTCTGACTAGGATGTGAGTCAGAGGTTGCACCCAGCGCTGCAGCGTTGGAAGCCAGCGCTCAAGCGCTGGGCCTATTTCTGCACGTTGGATTTTAATGCTTCCTTGCGCCCAAGCGTTGGGAATGCCATCGCTCAAGCGCTGGAAGGCAGATTTTCACTATAAATAGGGAGCTTTTCTTCACTTGTAAGGGACACCTAATCAGAATACAACAAGTGCTCTTCTTTCCCTCTTAAAGATCATTGTTCCTAGGAATTGTGGGAAGCCATACTTGAGCTCCTATCCAGGGTAATTCGATGACTCTTTTAGCCATGCTTGGCTAATTCTTTTTAAGCTTCTTGGGTTGTTTTAGTTTATAATTTATGTTTTAGTATTGTTTCTACCTTTCTGAATAATATATCCAGTTCTTGTTTTATTTCCTTGTTCATAATCCTATCTTGATGATCACAAGTGTTTTTGCTTATTGCTTATACGAATGAGAATTGGTAAGTAGTAAGGGACCTAGGATTAAAAAAGGCTATAAGTATATTTCGCTAAGAGATTAGGAAAGACGTAGCTTTGTGTTGGTCGGAAATCTATCTTCATCTTCTTCTTTAGTTAACTATATTGCAAGAAATTGGGTTTAGTAATTAAAAAGAAAGTTCTACAATGTGTAAGAGATTAACTTGTAGATATAATAGGCTATAGCACCTTGAACTTGGCTTTATAATTCAGAAATTAAGTAGATACTTGCTAGCATATTTTATATTCTATGTCAATCAACCCAAGGACTTAATTCTCATCATATCTTATCTCTTTATTATTTTATGCAATTGATCTTGCTTGTTCTAAAAACCAACATCAAATATTTCATCTCTTAAAATTTTCTGCACAAGTACTAAATATTATAATAATAAGAAACCTATCCCTTGGGTTCGATCTTTTTATTACGCGATATTGAATCGTACACTTGCGATTTGGGTATCACCCCTCGTGCATGGTATGATAGATTAAGCACATTCCTTTGTGAGAAATGATTCCAAAAGGGTAAGGCTGACACAACCTTGTTTATCAAGAGAACCAAAGGTAATACTTTATTAGTTCAAATATATGTGGATGATATTATTTTTGGTGGAACTAACGAATCTCTATGCAAGGATTTCTCTAACATGATGCAAGAAGAATTTGAGATGTCCATGATGGGACAGTTAAATTTCTTTCTAGGATTGCAAATTAAGCAATCACATGATGGAATATTCATCAATCAATCAAAGTTTTGCAAGGAACTATTAAAGAAATATGATTTGGATGATTGCAAAGCCATAGCCACACCAATGGGGTCTAACACATATCTAGATCAAGATGAATCCGGTGTTCAAGTAGACATTACCAAATACAGAGGTATGATCGGATCTCTTCTATATTTAACTGCAAGTAGACCTGATATTATGTTCAAGCATCTCCTAGGGAATCACATTTGAGTTCAGTCAAACGGATTTTCAAATATCTGAGAGGAACTACAAATGTTGGTTTGTGGTATCTCAAAGGGAGTGTTTGTTATTTGATTGGATATTCTGATTCTGATTATGCTGGATGCAAAACTGAAAGGAAAAGTACAAGTGGTACTTGTCACCTATTGGGAAATGCCCTTGTTTCTTGGTCTTGCAAGAAACAAGCATGTGTTGCTCTAAGTACTGCTGAAGCAGAATACATTGCTGCAGGAAGTTGTTGTGCACAAACTCTATGGCTCAAACAACAACTCAAAGATTATGGCTTAGAGCTGGGCTGCATTCCAATCAAATGTGACAACACAAGTGCCATAAATCTTACTAAAAACCCCATCATGCATTCTCGAACTAAGCATATTGATATAAGACATCATTTTCTTCGAGATCATGTCATGAGAAAGGATATTGAGATTTCATTTATAGATACACATAACCAATTAGCTGATATTTTTACGAAACCTCTTCCTAAAGATTCATTCTTTAAGATTAGAAGAGAATTAGGCATCTTGGATGAGCATGACATTTAAAGTAACATGTTATTTGCATAATCTTTGTGATATTATATGATTATATGCATTATGTGCTTAAGTGTTCTTTTAGAAATATGTTGGATAGGACTTGATAGTTTAGAACTCTTAAAAATGTCCTTGTAATCGATTATCATAGGCCTGTAATCGATTATTCCTGCTCTAAGTCCTCGTGCCTGTTTGGAACTTCTAAGTAATCGATTACTATAACTGCTGTAATCAATTGCATACACGAAATTTGAAAATTTGAAAATTTTAAAACTGCTGTAATCGATTACTCTAACTGTCATAATCGATTACACACACAATTCTCTCTATAAAATCAGCATATGCCTCTTGTTTTTTCGTCTACCTATCCACATACCCAACCTATCTTCATCCTCAAGTCTTGTATTAGCCATGGGGTCTCTTCCTCGTCCTTCCAATGTCTCATCTCCAATTAACACTCCTCGAAGGGACTCTTCCTATGATCCCTATGTGCATCATCGGTATCGCATAGACGTCCAAACCAATGCTGCATCTGCTGGATTGTCTCCATTCTATGCCATACCTTCCAACTTTTCTCAGGAATCCAAGGTCATCCTTGAACAACTGGATATCTTGACACTTCGTCTCTCTCAAAAGTTGGGTCAACTGGAAGGTACCATTCGATCTCAATTCCTGCTTGTGGAAAATCGCATAGAGGCAGTACACTCCTTCATGCGTAAGGAAATTGAGAATCTCCTGGATCTTGACCCCTCTGAGAATTCTGAGGATTCTAGTCAAGCATAAGTTCTGATCAAATTTGTCCCAGTATAGTTCTATATCTACTAATAGGATTTCCCCATATCTACTAATAGGCTCTCTCCTTGGTTGTACTATAAACTCTACTACTTATGTTTGTAATGCATTTACCATATGTAACTTCTGCATTTGCTTCTATATATATAATATAAGTATTGGTTATGGTTTATCTTTGATTTACATCTTTACCCCCGTACCCTTGCTTTATTTCGAAATATATATACTTGTATGGATGCATGCCTGTTTTTGGCCTTTTCTTCTTTTTGATGAAGTCCAAAGGGGGAGAAAGGTTCTGTGCTCTTAAAGATAATATGCAGGAATTCAACAAGTGAATTAGAAAGGGGGAGAAAATACTAGATTACATCAAACAGGGGGAGTTCTTCAACAGAAATGCATATATGATCTTCAAGTATCAAGAATGTGTTTGCCATCATCAAAAAGGGGGAGATTGTGAAGAAGGTCTTGCTCCTGACCCTGGCTGAGGTTTTGATGACGACAAACTCATCGACAAAAAGAAGAAAAGAAGACTTGGAGGAAAAAGCGCTACAAAGTCTATCAAATACCTAGAAGTCCTAGTTTAGGTGAGTTATGCTTCTAAAGGTCTATTAAAGCATAAAGGCTCTTTAAAACACCTAAACTAATCAACTTAATGTTTTCATAACTTAAAAGAAGTAGAAAACTTTAAGCCGATCTCAAAAGATCAAGTTTCTGGAAGATGGACTTCAGTGTAATCGATTGCAGCTTTCTGGTAATCGATTACACATAGGCAAGTAATCGATTACCACTTGCTTGTAATAGATTACATGTTTGAATTTGAAATTCAAACTGAAACGGCTATTAGTGTAATCGATTACACTAAGTGATGTAATCGATTACACTAAGTGATGTAATCAATTACCAACACGAAAAGTTACATCTTTTCATGAACCATTGTGTCTCAAACCTTTTGGGAAAGGTTGCATTGGTTCAAGGACGTTTCCCTTGCCTATATAAAGTCCATTTGAGTCCAGAACACAACACATCATACAACACATGAGAATACAACATTAGGCCAAAGCTTTGTCAAAATTAGTTCATTAAGTGTTTTAGAACTTAAACTTTCAAGAGCCTAAATTTTGAGTTCATGATCTTCATGTTTATAAGAACACTTTAGTTGTTCATATCTTGAGGAACTCAGAATCCTATTATGCTTAAAAGCCTTAAAGCATAAATTCTCATGATCAATCCACTTGTATGTTAAAGGATTGATTCAGCCAATTGTAAACTCTTCTTCATCTCTTTCTGTAAGATTGAGTATTCACCGTGGATCTCGGTGAAGGGTTGTTGGTACTGAAAGTGGTATACTTTCAGGGTGTTGATTGAAGACGGTCAAGTCTTCAAGGTCTGAGGGTGGTTTGCCTTCAGGAACTGAAAGTGGTTTGCTTTCAGGGGCTGTGGAAAGCGGTATACTTTCACAGGAAGTTGATAGAAATTCTTAGGGTCCTTGGTGTAAGAACTTGTAAGAGATTTTTATCAATAGTGGAAAAATCCTCAAGGGATTTTCTTGAGGGACTGGACGTAGCCTTCGGTGGATAGAAGGTGAACCAGGATAAAATTTTGTGTGTGTGTGAATTCTTCTATCCTTCATCTTTACTTTCAAGCAACGCTTAATTCCGCTGCAATCACAACTATCGTTTCGTGATCATCATTATCTTGAAAGTAATAATTTCAATAAGGCGAAAATCGGGGCAACTCTGATTCACCCCCCCTCTCAGGTTGCTATCTGTACTAACACTTTGTCCTATTAAACACATCTGCAACACGAATAGTCATAGTTTAAGGTACCCAAATTTTCTTGGGTCCTGATTTGTTAGTTTCGGTTCTGGGTGGAACCTTATTATGATAGGATTTCCCTTCGGTTGTCTTTTTAAGACTATGTTTTACCATAAACATCATAGTTTTAGACGACATGGCATTGGACGATACAAACTTGATGTCAAATGATGCAGTGTTGAACGATATTACAGTAGGTGATGCACATGACATATTAGACGATGCATGTTCAAATGACATATCACTATATCCTAAACAACTTTTATCATATAGTTCCCTTTTATTTCATCTTAGTTTAACCAAATTATCATGTCCATTTGTGAATGATGAAAGATCTTGAATTAATATCTTTAGTCTCTTTTTAAGAGCAATAACTTCTTATGAAGAATTAATTTCTTTTAAGGCTTTATTTTCCTCAACTAGTAATACGTTTTCATGCTTGGCTATTTCTAGATCTTTTTGCATTTGTGAAAAAATTTTCTTTAGACATGCATACTTAGACGATAAAGTATGGGAATATTCAAGCAGTTCATTATAATCATCTTCAAGAGTTTCAGATGTTACCTGGTCTTCCTCACTGTCATCGATTCATCGACGAATGCCATGAATGCATATAATGCTTCGTCATCATCTTCATTTTCATCATCATATGAGGATTCTTCAGACTCATCATTCTGCCCTATGAGAGCCTTCTTCTTTTTGTTGTTTTTGAAAGGCTTTTTCAACTTTGGGCATTCTTCTTTCATGTGTCCAGGCTTCCTACACACAAAGCAGATGATAGAGCTTTTGTCGAAGCTTTGTCTTCCTTCTTGTCTAGATCTTGATTAGAGCTTTCTTTATGAGGGCTCCTTTCTGTGACCTTTAGATTTATTTCTGCCTTGTTGATGTTTCCTCCACATCTTCTTGAACCTTCGGTTGAACAACGCTTCTTCACTCTTAGTATCGTTTGATGACGTTTCTGTTTCTTCAGACGATGCTTCAACGTTTGGAGCTTTAGAGCTTTTGGCCTTGAATGTTATAGATTTGTTCTTCTTGCTTTCCACACACTCTGCTAGTTTGATCTCGTGTATGTTCAGTGATCCTAGAAGATCTTCCATTCTTAGGGTGGTGAGATCCTTGACTTCTTGAATGACTGTGACTTTAGGTTGCCATTTTGCTGAGAGGCTTCTAAGAACCTTAGTAATCTGGTCCAGATTGTTGATGATTTGGAACCGTGAAAACATTTCATCAATTGACTCATCTTCTTTCATACTGAACGCCTCATATTGAGCAACCAACATGGTTATCCTCGTGTGTTTGACGTTGAATGTTCCCTCGTGAGCCATTTCCAATGTGTCCCAAATCTCCTTTGCTGCTTTGAGACCATCTACTTTATCGTGCTCTATTTTTCTTCGAGCACATGTGAGAAACAACTTGGCTTTGGAGTTTAGTTGATTTTCCACTCGATGCTCATCATTCCATTGAGCCTTGGGAATTGGTTCACCTGCAGCATTTTTAGGCACATAGTTACCAATCTCAACAATATCCTACAATTTATAATTTTTAGACTCAATAAATAATTGCATATGCTTTTTCCAGTAAGGATAGTTTGACCCATCAAAAAATGGTGGCCTATTTGTTGTTGCACCTGTTGGGAATGTATTGCCCTCCATGGATCTTTACTCTGCACCTGTTAAGGTATTAGTTTCTCAGAGCCGAAGATCAGATACCAATTGATAAAATAAGGACCAACACAAGAAGGGGGGGGGGTTGAATTGTGTGCTTATAAAAACTTGTTATTCTAAAACAATTGTTTGATTTTCAACACTCATTCCTAAGTTTTAGAACACTAACAGTGAATGATAGAGTAAGCAGCGAAATTAAAAAAGTTATAGCTAAACAATGCAAACAGTAAAGCAATAAAACATTAAAGAGGTAAGTAGTAAAGCACACACAGAATTATCGTGGTTCACCCCCTGAACGATGGGGCTACATCCAGTCCTTGGCTCCACCAAGATTTTCACTATTCAACCTAGAATAATACAAGTATTATGCAATTTCTGACCACTATATGTGGTGGTTCTTACTCCTGTTTACTTCACTTCTCAATTGGAAAACCTAATTCCAAGTGTTGAATTCTCTGCGTATTATGGCTGCTGTGTCGCCTCTTCTTTCCTCTCCATTGGTGATCAAGTTTTGATTCTCCAATCATCTCCAAGAGCACTTGGTGTTGGTCTATTGGTAGGTTGTTCAAACTCTTCCAATTTATGAATTCTCTTGTGTTCAATCCTTCCTCTCTTCTAGGTTTTTGACTTGGTTTTTTTCCAGCACATCCTTCCTCACCATACTCGAGTTTTCTCTACTCCATTGAAGGACAAGAGTTGTGCTTCACTCCTTCTTGATCAAACAAGCCAAGCAAGGTTGGTCTTTTCCTTTGTTCTTGTGCTGAAACCTTGTTATCTTTCCATTTTAATATAATCTTGTCTTTTGGAAATCCTTTGAGTTCTTGAAAGAAAATTGTCTTTGATCGATTATATAATGTGTTTTGTCCATGGAAAAGTTTTGGTTTGAAAAGTATGGTTTAAAATGAATTTCTCCATGAAAAACTATTGTTCTAGGCTCTTTGGCAGGGAGCCAACGCATGGGCGCTGGACTCCCAACGATGGGTGCTAGGGTTCTACCTTGGATCGTGTTGCCAGTCAGGGAGCCAACGCTTGGGCATTGGCATCCCAACACTTGGGCGCTAGGCTCCTGACATAAATTTTGCTGTTTGTTTTAATTGGTTTTAAATCCTTTTGAGTTTGCTTTCCACCCTTCCAATAGTCGTTGTTTGTTGTATGTACATGTGTCTTATCTTGCAAGGTCGGAGATCAAGTGCATGAAACCCGTTCGACGGTAAGGGTAACTCGTCGAAGGAATTGTCTTATCGGTTTGTGATGTTTTGTGGTTTTGTTTTGAGGATTCTGGTTGTGCTTGTTAGAGTAAAAATATTTAAATGAATTAACCTATTTTGTTAAATAAAAATTTCGCTGAGTGTTACTGACTTCTTTAAAAGATATCATATTCAGGAACACTTATGAACTGAAGCCATGCTGCAAACATTATCAAAAAGCAAATGAAGAGATCATCCGCCTATGAGAAATGAGTCTGCCTCCAGAGTAAAGTTTGTCCGCCTACAAAGACCGTCCGGCTCAACTCTTGTCAAAAACATGGGTTGACTAAAGAGCAATGATTGAAGACTCGTGCAAAAAGAATTAGCTTAAAGGAGATCGTTTGCGCAAACCGAAGATGAGTTGTCATGCACCTCTTGGTGGATCAGAGCATTAATGGCAAAAGAGACAGAATTAAGCGCCTTATTCCTTGAAGGTTCAAATTCTCTGACATTCCTTAATTCAAGCTGCTTTTGCTGAATCAACGGCGATATCCTCTGATCATCGTATCTCCCCAACGGCCAAATTCAAATCTTCTGGTCAGAGCATTAATTACTGGATTAGCTGTAATGCATATGCATTAATTGCAGCTTTTGAGAACCAGAACAAAAGCGTTGCCAGACGATATTACTCTCTATCCGTTGAAGAAACATTCTTCACCTGGCAGACTACAACAAGCAGATGCAGATGTATCCGTTACTCACAATCAAGCAAGATTTCAACGGAACTATTTTTGAAGATCTTCATCGGCGCCTCCAGTTATCATCCTACTGAAGATATAAATAGTGGTCTCTGCATCATCTTCAACTCGGTGACTTACACACTATCAAAGCATTCAAATCTTTCAAGTCAGTTTAGACAAGCTTTAGTCAAGAATACTCAGTAACCTTAGCCTTCTCATTTTCTGAGTTTAGTCGCCAACTAGTGTGAAATTCTTACAGAGTGAAAACTCTTATCCTTTCTCACACAAGCCCATCAGAGAACCAATTTGTATACCCTCTCTGATTTTAGAACTTCATAGTTTCTACCCACTCTTTGTGAAGAGATTCCTGTAGAAAACAAACCTTCTTAAAAAAAGAACTGGGAGGAGTCCTGTCGAATACTCGAGAGATAAAGGAGAAGTCCTAGAAAACTTGTAAAGGAGTAGTCCTCAGAATACTGGGAGAAGTCCCTGAGAACACTTGTACTATTCTGTTGAAATAGTGGAAAATCTTGGTATAGCCAAGGACTGGACGTAGCCCTATCGATTTTGGGGGTGAACCAGGATAAATATTGTGTGTGCTTTATTCTTCAAGCTCTAAGTTTATTTCCGCTGCACATATCATTCAACATTTTCGAACTAATATTAACTATATTGTGCAAAAGTTTATAAAAGTCACACACACAATTCAAACCCCCGCTTTCTTGTGTGGATTTATTACTATGAGTGCTTTGTCTTTGGAATTATTTTGGACATGTGTTGATGCTATAACATGATTATTATGTTATATGTTGTCAAGGTTGGAGAAATGAATTGAGTTATTTTGATGTAACATGATGAATCTATGACTATTGGAGACGTAATGTGAACTATTGGTTCATGAGGATGATGATTATTGGTATAGCATATGCATCTTTTGAGGTTGAGGGTGATGAGATGGGTTTTAGTCCCATGTGATCCTCTTGTCCCTGTTTGGGACGAATTCGCCCCCGTTTGGGTTGATATATTGTTGTGGCCTGAGAAGAGCATGTAGTTGCATTTTGCAGACTCACAAGCATTGCTATGTGATATTTTAGCATGATAAATTATGAATATTATTGTGTTGTTGTTGCTGTATTTCGAACTCCTATTTACTGTTTATTATTATTGTTTTGTTTTATCACAAATGTTATTTTGTATTATTCTTGTATTTGGAGCTAACCCTTTCTAGTTGTTTGTTTGTTGATTGGGCGCTTAACGCCATAGGCAATCAGGTCGATGATATACATGAAGAATGAACTTGATGCAAGGATAAGATGGTGCAAGAAGGTTTAGAAGAACCAGTGATTCTTGAATGATTGGGCGCTTCCGTTGTTTTGAATAATTAGCACTTGTGGTGAAAACTTATAATTTTAATTACCTCTCGATTATCTTGACGTTTGATTAATATATTTATGGGTTAAGTATTATTGTATTTATTTTGAGAGACGGTTTTTTTTGAAAACTTGAGTGTATTGAGAGGTTCCGAAGTATTATTTCTGCTTATTTACTATGTGACCCCTGACCGGAAATTGGGGTGTTACAGGGACATGGGATCAAAACTCTGGGAATCACCAAACGAATCTATTAGACATGACAGATCCATATATGCGATAAAAACGTTTTGGTGAATAGTGAATTCGTGAATAGTGTTTTCAAGCCAGAATCATCACAAATCCCGACAAAAATGACCTAGACCTAGAGATGTACAGGCACGTGGTTCGAGGGTAGTAAGTGACGGGTGTTAGTCACTCTCATTAGCATTGGGAAACGTGCTAATGATCGGAGTTGGATAAGGATGGGAATTATGACGCGATGACGATCGACTTGATGATCGGTCAGCGAATTAAACATTTAATATTAAACTAATCCTAGATATTTTCCTAAACTTTTCTAACTTTAGACGGTAGTCCTTGCCCCTTGAGAATTTAGAGTTTAGTCCCCAAATAGTAATTAGATATTTTAGGAAACGTTTCAACTCTTCAACTTTGGACCCTAGGGTTTTGAAAAAATTAGAGTTAGGCCCTCCATGGTGTTGATTACCAACGACCTTGGGCTATTTTTGGGTGAGTTTTGAGCTTTTATTCATTTAAGGCTTCATTAGTGAAAGTTTAGAAAGAAAAGTAAGAGAAATTAAGAGTTTTGAATTCCATGGATTCATTCTTGTGAGTGAGGACATTTTCCCAAGTCTTGGAAGTCTACTAATTTCATTAGCTAATGACTTAGAACTATTTTATAAGTTCTAAACTAGGCTATGTTTCACAAAGGTTTATCGGGCATAGGAATTCTCGGAAACGACATAGCTTCTAGAGTGGACGTAGCTTTCGAAGCAAACATTGGATTCAGGGGCGAAGGAAACCATGGTAAGGGCACTTCGCTTCTCTTATCTACTAAGCATAATTATATGATTATGTGAATGTATACTATGATCTTGGAAATTGTAGCTGACGGCGTTTTGAGAACGACCTGATTAGAATTGTATTGATTATGATATATTAATGCATGGAGCTGAAGGTATTTGATATGCTGGATTAGAATTTTTTGGAGGTATGATATTGATCTGCAATTGTTGCTTGACTTATTGAATGAGTTATATCTGATTTAGATATGTACGTATGCTCTACATGATTCTTTTTTAATTATGAAGCTATGTGAGGCCACGTCTTCGGACGATTAAGCCTTGAGTTCGGGTTATTTTTTTCATGTCATGTCAAGCGTATTTGAGGTCCATCATGGTTTGGAGCTAAACATAGAACCGGACTATAGATGGAAAATATTGGGGTGTTAAAAAGAACGTAATCGTGTAAGCGGCAACTCATCGGCTGACCAACAGTACTATTTTTGTAACACCCGCAATTTTCCTTAGTAATTAAATAATTATTTAATTATTCCAAGGTACTGTTTGGATCCGCTCACCGGCATCGACAAGCCACATCATCGGCCGAAGTACCGAAGAAATAAGCTTTGCAACACTTGGTAGTAAACCAAGCAAGACTTGACCTGGAGTTCGAACGAGAATAAGATGCTCTCACTATCACCACGATGTTCAGTGGGAAATTTCGTGACGAACGACTGTAATATTGATATGGTTTCCTCCTAGAGCCCTGGAAGGATTTTTTCGCGCTAACGTAACTTTTAGCCGAAACTTCAGCAGACGAAACAGACGACTTCCAGACCCCGAATCGAGAATCTGGAAAGCTCCAAATGATTTCGTTTGGCGTTTTGAGACCAAATTCATGAAGAAGAATTTCGTGAATAGTGACTCGGTGAATAGTGTTTTCAGGCAGCGTGACGCGAACTTCGAGAAAGATCGACCAGCCCCAAATTGTGCGGGCCCGGTACCCCGTAGCCAATGAATGACCCGGGGAAGATACTCTCAGTGACACTGAGGTACTCACTGATGACCAGTGATCTGGCGCATTGACGTAATGACGCATTGACGCACCAACGCGTTGATGCACTGACGCATCATGGATTAGAAATATAATAATTAAATATTCAAGATATTTTCTAATCTTTCATAATCCTAGTTTGGTCCTTGCCCCTTCAAAGTTTATGGTTTAGTCCTTGCCCTTTGAGAGTTTAGACTTTAGTCCTCAAATAGTAAAAAGATATTTTTACTTTGACCTTTTACCCTTCAGACTTTGGTCCCTAGGGTGAATTTAGAATTGAAATTGGCCCCCCAAGCCCACCAAAACCGTGGCCCACACCCTTTTAATGAGGGTTCCATGGAGTTTTTTTACTTAAACCTTCATTAAGTGAATTTTAGAGAGATTTAAGAGAGAGAAAGTGAGAGCTCTTCATCTTCTTCCTCCTTAAACCTCCATGGCTGAATCCTTGCTCCTCCATGGCAGTCCCTCCCCTTCATCTTCTTCACTTGATGCTTTGGGGTAAGTTACTCCCCTCATCCCGATCTACGGTTCTACCGATTCAGATTTTTGATAGGTTGAGTTTAAATTTTTGTGAAGTTGTTAGAACCTTAAACTCTCTTTGTTAATGTTGTTCCCACTATCATGAGCTTCAATTTGAACCGATTAGATTTTTGGTTGGTTGAGTTTTGGTCCCTTGAAGAATTTTAAGTTGAGCTTTTGTTAGGGTTGCCTTTAGGAAAATTGTTCCCATTAAATTGATCTATGGATTTGTCCAATTAGTTTTCTTGGAAGTTAAGTTTTTGGAAAATTGAGTATGTGAATAAGTGATTTTAAAAATTTGAAATTTAGTTTTACCATAGATTTCTTGCAACCTTTGATGTGTACAAGTTAGCTTTGGAAGAAAAATTGATTTTGGAATTGTTGGTTGTTGGCCGAATTGCTTGCCATTTTGGGGCAAGGGATAGTTTGATTTCCAACTAGCTTTTGAGTGTGTTTAATTGCTTGGAAATGGTTTTGGGTTTGTAGGAAAGTTTTTGCCCTAATTAGTGCAAAAGGGCCTAGTGAAAATTGTATATTCAAAACCCTAGAAAATTGATTTCTAGAGCACTCGGGTAAATTTGGGATTGAAGAGTTAAAATTGAGTTGGTATGAATTTGAAGTTTAAAATTGAGCCCTTGGATAAATTGGACTTTTGGAACTCATAGCTCAATTAGGGTTTTTGTTAAGTTAAGAAAACTTGAAATTGGAAGAATTGCATTTTGATGGAAAACTTGTGTTTTTGACACTTAGAAGATTTTTGAACTCAAGACTTGAAAATTTGTCTTAGAAAATTATAATAGAAGCTATGTTTTGGATTGTGAAATTATCCTGAGTAACTTGGTGAAAATTTGGAGTTTTTGTGAATTTAGGAATTTTGGGCAGAATTGGCCTCCTAAGGTTTTGTGTGTGTTTTTGGATTTAAAAATTTGTTTAAGGCCTTCAAATTGATTTGTAAGAGTCTAACCTTGATTCTCTTTAAAGGTTCTGAGTTTTGGAAAGATTTGAAAATGTTAACTTAGAGTTTTCCACGTTCCTTCGACGGACGTCAAAGTTGTTTGAATACATTTTCGACTTCCAAAGAATTTCCTAAGAGTTAGGACCATTGTCTAAGGAATAGAAACCATGTAGGACCAGTATCAAGGACCTTAGGATTGAGTTTCAAATTCTAAGCTAGGCTATGTTTCTTGAAGGTTTACGAGACTTCGGACCGGCCAGGACGATCGGAGCTTATGTAATTACCTGGATCGAAAAGTTCTTCGGTAAGGGCACTTCCTTACATTAGCTATTAAGCATATGTGTATGTATATACTATAATGCTGTTTGTCAGTCGACGGCGTTCTAAGAAAGACCCGACTTTAAATTGCTTGAATTTGATTGAAGTCTTTGAAGGGATCTGATATGTTGGATTATGATTTATTTGATGTTGCTTGTATGTGCGTCTTGAATTGATTGAAGTTCTTGCTGTACTGTTAATTGTAAGCATGCTCTCATCTCCGCACATGTTTCATATCTGTTTGATATGTACCCATGCTCTACATGATTATTGTTAATTATGAAGCATGCTATTTAGCTCATACGAAAAGAGCAAGCCATACCTGAATATGTATGCTATTTTAAGTTGATAACATGTTGCTATGCCTTATCACCAATTGTTATTGTGTGCGCTAGCCGAGGAATTAGAGTAAGCTACCATGGGAATGGGGTTCCTTTCAAAATAAAGTATAAAGACCTTGTTTAGGGAAAGTAAAGGCTTAATAGTTTCGAAAAGAATAAGAAGAGAAACTTCTTTTAGTAACCTAATGAATGTTTTGGAAACATGCTTTCAAGAGAACCTGCAGTTAAACTGTGAGCTTTCGAAATGAATCTGTCCTATCTTTCTTGAAGGAAATTCATAATGCACTAAAGGAATTCATCAACCCTTTTATGAACTTAAGGACGATTCCACTTCTTTTCTACAAGTTTTATCTTGCAAAGAAAATTAAGTCACTTCTTGGAAAAAGCACTATAATAACTTCCTCACGAGGAACCATAAGACATGTTTTCTAAAAGCCTCTAAGGAACTTTACAAAAATATTTCAAGAGATGTTTTCTCAAGAAACTTGGGTAGCTTATTCGGTAATGCCCTCGTAGGTAGTAGCGGGCGTTTTATGCTTCGGCAGCTATCGAAAAGAGATCACTAGACTAGGAGGGTTCAGGCGATCACAATCCCTCGCAGTATACGGGCACTCCGACAAGGATGACACCGCCTTCGAAAAAGGGATTCGGATTCATAAAAACAACATCTCTGCTAGGTGGGGAAATGGAATGAGGAACCCGTTCATATTTTTGTTGTTGTCTATTCATAAATCTTGTATGCAGGAATGTTCCTCAAGACGACGTTGTCGTGATTATACAGCTGGATGGAATGGCAGGCCTTCCATCCAGCATGCTGTGTGGAATGCTGTGTGGAATGTTGTGTGGAATGCTGTGTGGAGGCTGTGTGGAATGCTGTGTGGAGGCTGTGTGGAATGCTGTGTGGAGGCTGTGTGGAATGCTGTGTGGAATGTTGTGTGGAGGCTGTGTGGAGGCTAAGTGCAGGTTGTGTGCATGCTAAGTGCAGGCTATGTGCAAGCTATGTGCAGACAATATGATTGGGATAACAAGCTTATCGCCAATCCACTATGTGCAGACCCTTGGCAGCAACCTGAATGATCGGGCCATATCACACCTTAACTGCATCATGACATCTTGATTGATTGTAACATGATTGCTATGCGTGTTTTGGGCTGCTTGATGAGTGCGTTTTTGGTTGCAAATCTACTTGTGTTATGATCGATGTTTGCTTGTAAATTATCCTGCATAGCTTGTATGTTTATTATTTCTACTTCTGCATCCTCTCGATGTAGATATCTGTATGTTAGCATTATATGAATTGCTCATATGTATTGTTTGTTTAGGAAGTTGACCGTCGCCAGTCAGACAGCTTAGCTAGAAGTTGCAGGAGGATGCCGATTTCAAGAGAGATCAAGATGGAAGATGGATGCTTAGTTGCAGGGCGACTCCTCCCAGGCGTTTGATTGTTTATGTATGCTTATGTAGTAGAGTAGGGAGTCTTAGTTTATTTCCTACTACTAGCAGCAAAGTCTTTTGAACATAAAGTAATTCGTTTGAAATTTATTTCTAAACTGCTGGCCAGTCTTTTTATGCCCCATGTGTGGCTATTTACGAATCAGGGTAATTATATTATTAATGCATCTCATCTTGGCATATTTCGAAAAGGAAAAAAAATATACCCTCTTTCTACATTTCGAAAATGTTTTTGCATATTTAATTACTATTCATTTGCTACAGTAACGCCCTGAAAATCAGGGTGTTACAATTTTAGTCGAGCTTGGATTCGGTAGAGTGTCCCACTATCCTACGGGATTTGGTGTTATATCCGGATGAAACTTTTGTATGACAGAGCAGTTGTACATGCATATAGAGAGTTGTAGGGTCATCGACCACCTTAGTCTATAAATCTAGTGTAGTATGATTTCTACATGCTTACTTGGATATTATCTGCTTGATAGCTTATATATATCCGATATTGTTTGAAGTTGACGGTTTCACCTATTTTCTTGTTTTAATTTTGGGCGAACCGTCGCCATGTAGACAACTACTAGCCGGAGAGTACCCGGAGGATGCTGAGTCGAAGGAAGCCTAAGGGAGCAGGACGGATAGCTTATCATTGATGACTAGATATAGTATTTGATTTTTGTGACTGTACACAAGCATGCCCAGGAGTAAGGTAGAGTTCCGGAACGATATGCCTTTATGCGGTCGCCTTGCCTGGGATCGTAGGAGGTGTACCGAATTAGGAAATCTTGGTTGGGATTTTATTTGTGGCAGCATGTTTTCTTTTATAAATGAGTCGGTTGATTATGCAACTATTTCTCCAATGTTGTCCCCCTAACTATGTATCTTATATGTTTTTGCTGAATCGGGTATGTATATAAGTAATGCATGTAGTCTATAGCATGTCTTTGAAAAAGAAAAATATATATACTTGCATTTCCACAGTTTTGAAACATAGCTTACATGTCTAATTAATATTTGATCACTACAGTAACGCCTTAAAAATCAGGGTGTTACGTAGTCCTTTTTGGTAAGACTTGAATTAAATAAGAAATATTTTAATTCATTAGTAAATAAGTATGACATATTAAATTTTATTCACGTTTTTTATGTATTTGAAATTACTCGAGTGTATTATGCGAAGAGTAATTTGTTAGTTTTGCTTTTCGTATTAGTTATCTCTGGAGAAGATGTCGAAGGTTTTCAGATGCATTTCGAGAACGATCGGAAAATGATGTTTCACCGTAGAGCGTCAAACAATTCTTGAATAATTATTTGGATGGGAATTTGATGACGGAAATATCTGTATAATCATCTTTGTTTAATTTAAAGAGTTTGGAGTATAATATTGTGTATACTGATAGCGGAATCGCAAGTATACGATTTACTATCGCGTAATATAAAAAGATCGAACCTAAGGGATAGGTGTTCTTATTATTATAATATTTAGTACTTAAACAGAAATTAAAAGATGAATAGATGTTGTTGTTTTTGTG
Source organism: Acmispon strigosus (assembly GCA_030819835.1). Taxonomy (NCBI): domain Eukaryota; kingdom Viridiplantae; phylum Streptophyta; class Magnoliopsida; order Fabales; family Fabaceae; genus Acmispon; species Acmispon strigosus. The sequence continues at coordinate 11,567,639 of JAUAMA010000004.1, read as the reverse complement.
AACAAGATATAGCAATAAAATGATAAGAAATAAAGATGATAAGAATTAAGCTTCTCGGGTTGATTTACATAGTCTATAAAAATGCTAGCAAGTTCCTACTTATTTTCTGAATTTTAAATCCATGTCCATGATGCTATAACCTAGAATTTCTACATCCTAATGATCTTAAGAAATGTAGAACTTTCTTCCTAATTACTAAATACATGATCTTGTAATTTAGTTAACCAGAAAAGAAGATGAAGCATGAATTCGGGCCAACATAAGGTTACGTCTATCCTAATGATCTTTAGAGATATATACTTATAACCTTTTTTAGATCCTAGTTCCCTTACTACTCATCAAATGATCTTATGACATAAGTAATAAGTAAAACTTCTTGTGTACAGCAAGATAACAATATGAGCAAGGAAATAAAACAAGAACTGAAAATAAAACTCAGAAAGGTAGAAACAAAACTAAAACATAATTTATAAACTACTACAACCCAAGAAACTTAAAGAAGAATTAGCCAAGCATGGCTAAATGAGTCATTGAATTACCCTGGATAGGAGCTCAAATATGGCTTCCCACAAGTCCTAGGAACAATGCTCAAGAGGGAGAAAGAGAGAATACTTGTTGTATTCTAAGAAGGTGTGCTTAACAAGTGAAGAAAAGGGTCCTATTTATAGTAAAAATCCAGCCTCCAACGCTTCAGCGCTAGAATTCCCAACGCTTGGGCGCTGGAAGCATTAAAAATCCACTGCCAGACCGAGGGCCAGCGCTTGAGCGCTGGCTTCCCAGCGCTGCAGCGCTGGGCACTGCTTCTTCAACTTCAAGTTTTTCCTTCCTTCTTCATGGTAGTGGGTTTTGAATACCTTAAAAACCCACTTATCAGCCCTTAATCAATTCTGAAACCTCTCCTCCACTATCATCAATCCTTCAACATAATTTCCCATGTGCCAATTTGAAGAGAGTTGCTTCATATTCCTCTTTTTCACTTTTAGTCCTCTCTTGGTTAGCACTCCAATTAAAGCCCTTTAATTCTCTCAATCTTCACTTCTAGCCCTCCACTCTTGAACCTTTCCACTTTGATCCTTGATTTCCTGAAACTTTACAAATCGGTCCCTGGACAAAAATGATAACTATACCAGCTTTTCCTAAAAATATAAAATAGCTATAAAAATTCCTAAAAATATAAAATAAAGTTAGAAAAACAAATAAAATCTAATCTATATGCAAAATGCAAAATAAATATAAAATCTACATAAAAAGACTAAAAATCCTATATGTGACTCAAAGATAATAAAATAAAGAGACTAAAAACAACCTAAAAACATCATATAATATCCACTCATCACATACTTTCCTATGTGTGGAATTTATTTCGGTTTGTAAACGAGACGTTAGTGTAGGAAAAATATGTGTAAAGCCAAAAAATATTTATGTTTTTTGAGTCGTGAACAAGTTTGATGTGGATAAAGATGAAGAGACATTAAATATGATGGATTTAATAGGTGAAAGTGATATTTGTTGTCTTGTAGCTAGGAATCAAAAGGAGTTGACTTTTGTAAAAGACAATCCACCACACAGTTTTTTCCTGTAGCTAGGCATCCAATGAAACATTAAATGAGTTATAGTGACTCTTGTACCTTTTGTCTCTTGTTTAGAACAAGATTAAGAAAGAAAATCATCATCACCTTTTGATTAGGGTTCGAATATCACTAGGAGGATAAGGACAAGGTTTTGCATCATGGTTTATGACTAATTGTATGGTCAAAGATGATGGTGACCTTGCTTGTTGGACAAGTTGATGACTAGGAGTGTCATGGAAGAAGATAAGTTCCAACTAATGGAGAAAGGGACATGTCACGAGGTTGGGGAGCAAGATGACATAGGGCACGGGTAAGTAGGTAATTTTGGCTAAAATTCGTCCCCTATATAAACATACCATGCGCATAACACAAGCATATTTGCCTTTTTTTTAATTTTCTTCATATTTTGATCATGAGTGTTTGGAGAGAGTGAGAATTGTGAGAGTAATCATAAAAGCTCTTCTTCTTCCATCTTCTTCACATATGGCTGAACCTCACCCCCCTCCATAACACCCCCTTGAAGGTGCAAGAAACACACAAGAAAGGGGGGGGGTTTGAATTGTGTGACTCATTTTTGATTTTCTTTCTTTTATCTTGGACAATTAATATTTATGTGAATTTAGCAATGCTGATCCACTCAATATATACATATGCATGCAGTGAAAATATAACATAACTATAAATATAAAGCACACATAAATTTTATCCTGGTTCACCCCCATAATCGACAGGGCTACGTCCAGTCCTTGGCTTCACCAAGATTTTTTCACTATTTAAACAAATAGTACAATTATTATCAGGGACTTCTCCCAACAAGTATTCTAAGGACTCCTCCTATCAAGTATTCGAAGGACTTCTCCTTACAAGTATTATCAGGACTCCTCCTTACAAGTATTATGCAGGACTTCTCCTGACACCTTTTTCAAGGGTTGGCTTTTCTACATGGTTCTCTTCTTAATAAGAGTGGGTAGAAGATATTAAGCTCGGTTTGTACAGAGAGGATAGGAGTTTGGGTTCTCTGTTTTTGGAGGGTGTGTGAGTTGGAAAAGATGAGAGTAATACTCTATGAATTTTCTCACACAGAAGCACATAAACTCAGGTAGAGGTAGAGGTATGCTTGAAGTGTCCTGAGTTTGAACCAAGGTTCCTTGGCTCTTGGGACAGACTTAGTTGGCATATGGAAGTTTAAGTCTAAGTTGCCCACTAGTTCCGAAGGCAGGTTTTTCTATTTATATCTTCAGTTGAAGTTCTTCGTTCTTCTTCTTCAGAACGAGAGAAATCCTGTCCGAAGTGCTTCTTCCTCTCTGAGCTGCACATAACGGCTAGTTCTGCATCTCTCAGCAGGTGTAAGACATGATCTGAGAATCATTGATTCGTCTGGGTTGATGTCGTCTGGCTCCATGCTGAGCAAGTAGCTTTGAGCTATGTCTTCAGTATTTAATGCATGGATTTTCAGCTGTGAAGGTTGTTTTGACCATTTTACCCCAGTGCTTGCCAGCTAATACTTGTCACGTGCATTGGTCAAATATCTGAATTTCGACCGTGGAGAGTGTACGATGCTCAGAGATTCTTGCCGTTGATTCCGCGATGTCAGCTTGATTTGAGAAAAAGTAGAGAAACAGTGGGACCAAGGAATATTGTATTAATTGTGTCCCTTTCTATTTTCTGCCGCAGCCAGTACATTAATAAATGTGCGGACGAGGTAGGAGTCCTTTGATCCAAGAAGCAATTATTCAAAATGAGAAGAATAATTTCTTTAATGCTTCTATTGTACGAAAGTCCTCGTAAAGCACACTTCTTGATCTTTGTACCTTTGGTGCACTTGAAGCTTGAGCGGACAGATTCTTCCTTAGAGTTTGGCAGACGCAGTCTCAATTCAACGCTTGAAATTCCGCTGCAGAGTAGTTTGCATTGGCGGACGAACTTTTCTTCATTCAGTTCTTCTTAACTATTGGAATCTTCTTGGCTTGTAGAAGACTGAATCTTTTCTTTTGGTTCCATTGAAGTTCTTCATCTGAGAGAGTTGATTCACAACTTCTTTTTATGATGCTAGAGAACCTTCAAGGCTGAAGGTGTTTCTTCATAGGTTGTCATGCTCTTTCAGCGTTAGATGAAGCAGTCTCTCTTTTGATCACTGTAGGTTTGAGGTGACTGACTGTTTCAGCTTCTTGAAATAGTCTTTGACTTGAGCATGCAGAGTTCGATGAAGTGTCCTTGAGATAGAGTGTTGTCCTTTTGAAGTTATTTCTTTATCTCTCTTGAGTCACCAGACTGTCTTTGCATGAATACTTTCCTTTGCATATTTTGACAGTGATTCCTTCAGGGTGACCGGACGGTCTCTTCTGGCGGACTAAATCTCTTGATGATGCTTTGAGATTCATTCAATTCCTTTAGTAGATAATTATTCCTGTGCATGGAAAATTTATTATGTTAGGAATTTTATCTCTAACAATATTAAACTTTTAAGAAATTGTTAATTATCAAAACATAATAATTCATTTAATTATTTGACTCTAACACCCCTACCTTCGATTTTCCTTCCTTTGAACAAAAGGTAGGATTTCTCATCCTCTTTCTTTTGATACCTCTTTCATGCATTTTTGTATCGTAATTTGTTGTAGATCTAGCTTTGAAATATTCAAGTTGTGTTTTAAAAAAAGTCCTTTCGTAAATGTTTTAGAGCATGCTTTGATCTCTACAACTATATATATTTTGTTTTGATACTTGTTGAGTTTTGTGTTAGTAAAGATAGCAACCTGAGGGGGGGGGGGTGAATCAGAGTTGCCCCGATTTTCGCCTTATCGAAATTGTTACTTCCAAGATAATGATGATCACACGACGATGATTGTGATTGCAGCGGAATTAAGAATTACTTGAAAGTAAAAGATGAAGGGAATAGTAAATCACACACAAGATTTTATCCTGGTTCACCTTCTATCCACCGAAGGCTACGTCCAGCCCCTCAAGAAAACCCCTTGAGGATTTTTACACTATTGATAAAAATCTCTTACAAGTTCTTATCCCAAGGACCCTAAGAATTTCTATCAATTTCCTGTGAAAGCAAACCACTTTCAATTCCTGAAGGCAAACCACCCTCAGACCTTGAAGGCTATACCACCTTCAATCAACACCCTGAAAGTATACCACTTTCAGTACCAACAATCCTTCACCGAAAACTACGGTGAATACTCAATCTTACAGAAAGAGATGAAGAAGAGTTTACAATTGGCTGAATCAATTCTTTAACATACAAGTGGATTGATCATGGGAATTTATGCTTTAAGGCTTTTAAGCATAATAGAATTCTGAGTTCCTCAAGATATGAACAACTGAATTGTTCTTATAAACATGAAGATCATGAACTCAGAATTTAGGCTCTTGAAAGTTTAAGTTCTGAAAGAACTTAATGAACAAATTTTGACAAAGCTTTGGCCTAATGTTGTTTTCTCATGTGTTGTGTCTTGTGTGTTGTTGTGTTCTGGACTCAAATGGACTTTATATAGGCAGGGGAAACGTCCTTGAACCATCACAACCCTTTCCAAAAGGTTTGGGACACAATGGTTCATGAAAAGATGCAACTTTTCATTCTTGTAATCGATTACATCACTTAGTGTAATCGATTACACTAATAGTTGTTTCAGTTTGAATTTCAAATTCAAACATGTAATCGATTACAAGAAATGGGTAATCGATTACTTGCCTAGGTGTAATCGATTACCAGAAGGCTGAAATCGATTACACTGAAGTCCAACTTCCAGAAACTTGATCCTTTGAGATCGGCTTAAGGTTTTCTACTTCTTTTAAGTTATGAAAACATTAAGTTGATTAGTTTAGGTGTTTTAGAGAGCCTTTATGCTTTAATAGACCTTTAGAAGCATAACTCACCTAAACTAGGACTTCTAGGTATATGATAAACTTTGTAGCGCTGTTTCCTCTAAGTCTTCTTTTCTTCTTTTTGTCGATGAGTTTGTCGTCATCAAAACCTCAGCCAGGGTCAGGAGCAAGACCTTCTTCACAATCTCCCCCTTTTTGATGATGGCAAACACATTCTTGATACTTGAAGATCATATATGCATCTGTGTTGAAAAACTCCCCCTGTTTGATGTAATCCAATATTTCTCCCCTTTTCTAATTCACTTGTTGAATTCCTGCATATAATCTTTAAGAGCACAGAACCTTTCTCCCCCTTTTGACTTCATCAAAAAGAAGAAAAGGCCAAAAAACAGGCATACATCCATACAAGTATATAGTTCGAAAATGAAGCAAGGGTACGGGGGTAAAGTTGTAAAGAAAAGATAAACCACAATCACCCAGACATCTTATATATATTTAAAGAAAGACCAAGCAACAACAAAAAGAAAAAAAACAAGGTGAAGAACAAGAAATATTACAAACTTCAACAGTAACCGGAAAACTAGCCTAGAAAAACTAAGAATCATCTGACACGTCTTCATCATCTGTCGAGGGATCAATGCCGTCATAATGAAGTAACCATGAAAGAGTATCAATCCCATAGTCATGAAATAGTCCTAGATGATACAGAATCTTTGTATCAACACACTTGTAATTGGAGGACCTGACATCGGAAAGGTTAGAGATGGAGACGCCGGAATGTAGGAGAAGACGAGTGATAATAGGTGCGTGCAGAAAAGATTGGGCTTCATCTTTGCATGTGAGCATATGATGCATCACCAGGAAAGACCAGTTGATGGAATGACAATTAAGGATGCCATACAAAATTTGTAGTTCCAATTCACTAATGTGAGCAAGAAGATCTTCATGAGGCAGAAGAATCTGATGAATGAAGTAGTGAAGCAAGTGGTTGGTGGTGGTAAGGACATCAACGTGAAAAGGACATGATTTGGTGCGAGGTGGGTGAAGTTTCTTTATCTCAGAAGGAGTAAAGCGACATAAGGTTTGATAAAATGACTCGGAATTATATTCTGGCCAGGGGCATGGCAATTTATTTCCTAACTTTGCACCAGAGGTTGGAAGACCCAAACATCTGCCTAGAGAAATAAGAGAGTACTGAACAGTAGACCCTTTAACAGATGATTTAATGCCAGTGCCTTGAACTTCCAAGTTGCAATAGAAGACTTTGACTAACTCTGGATAGTAGGGAGAGGTTGATGTGATAAAATCATCAAGATATTGATTCCCGAGTAAAGCAAGAAAAGTTAGACCGGTTTCAATGAAGGAGTTTAGGTCGACATAGGTTGGTGTTCGAACAGTTTGGTGAACAAAGTGAGAGATGAATCAAGTTTTCTCGTCAGAAGTTGGAAGAAGGCGAGAAAGATTCACAGGATGATGAGGGTGAAGGGCCGAAGACAAGAATGAGGAGGAATACATGGTGAGTTCACGGTTGCAAAGGTGATTGGAATTTGGAAGGCATATTTGATCAACATCTATGGCTGATTTAAATAGCTCGAGCATATAATCGATTACAGCAGTTTGGTAATCGATTACAGAGCAGTATTTACTAAGTTTGAATTTCAAAGGATGGAGGGAAATTTGAAATTCTGGCAGTTTTTCGAGCAGGTAATCGATTACAACAGTTAGGGTAATCAATTACAGCAGTTGTAAATTTGAAAAATTTCAAATTTTGAACATGTAATCGATTATAGAAGTTATGGTAATCGATTATGTGAAGGTTTCTAATAGGCACGAGGACTAAGAGCATGGATAATCGATTACAGGACCTATGGTAATCGATTACTTAGGACATTTTCATAAGTTCTAACCTATGAATGCCTATGTAACATATTACTAAAAGAACATTTAAGCAAATAATCATATAATATCATAGAGATTATGCAAATAACATGTTACTTAAATGTCATGCTCATCTAATATGCCTAATTCTCTTCTAATCTTAAAGAATGAATCTTTAGGAAGAGGTTTAGTAAAAATATCTGCCAATTGATTATGAGTATCTATAAATGAAATCTCAATATCTTTTCTCATGACATGATCTCGAAGAAAATGATGTCTTATATCAATATGCTTAGTTCGAGAATGCATGATAGGGTTTTTAGTGAGATTAATGGCACTTGTGTTGTCACATTTGATTGGAATGCAGCCCAGCTCTAAGCTATAATCTTTGAGTTGTTGTTTGAGCCATAGAGTTTGTGCACAACAACTTCCTGCAGCAATGTATTCTGCTTCAGCAGTACTTAGAGCAACACATGCTTGTTTCTTGCAAGACCAAGATACAAGGGCATTTCCTAACAAGTGACAAGTACCACTTGTACTTTTTCTTTCAATTTTACAACCAGCATAATCAGAATCAGAATATCCAATCAAATCACAAACACTCCCTTTGGGATACCACAAACCAACATTTGTAGTTCCTCTCAAATATTTGAAAATCCGTTTGACTGAACTCAAATGTGATTCCCTAGCAGATGCTTGATATCTAGCACATAGACACACATTAAACATAATATCAGGTCTACTTGCAGTTAAGTATAGAAGAGATCCGATCATACCTCTATATTTGGTAATGTCTACTTGGACACCGGATTCATCTTGATCTAGATATGTGTTAGACCCCATTGGTGTGGCTATGGCTTTGCAATCATCCAAATCATATTTCTTTAATAATTCCTTGCAAAACTTTGATTGATTGATGAATATTCCATCATGTGATTGCTTAATTTGCAATCCTAGAAAGAAATTTAATTGTCCCATCATGGACATCTCAAATTCTTCTTGCATCATGTTAGAGAACTCCTTACAAAGAGATTCGTTAGTTGCACCAAAAATAATATCATCTACATATATTTGAACTAATAAGGTATTACCTTTGGTTTTCTAGAGAAACAAGGTTGTGTCGGCCTTACCCTTTTGGAATCCTTTCTCACAAAGGAATGTGCTTAGTCTATCATACCATGCACGAGGGGCTTGCTTAAGACCATAAAGTGCCTTCTTTAATTTGAAGACATGTGAAGGAAACTTGGGATCTTCAAATCCTGGAGGTTGCTTCACATAGACTTCTTCTTGAATGTATCCGTTCAGGAAATCACTTTTGACATCCATTTGATATAATGGGAAATTTTGAGAGCAAGCATAAGCCAATAGAAGTCTTGGCTTCCAACCTTGCTACTGGTGCATAGGTTTCATCAAAATCTATGCCTTCTTCTTAATTATAACCTTGTGCAACTAACCTTGCTTTGTTCCTAAATATGATACCATTTTCATCTAACTTGTTTCTGAATACCCACTTTGTTCCAATAACATGCTTGTCTGTGGGTTTTGGAACAAGTTCCCAAACTTGATTCCTTTCAAATTGGTTTAGTTCTTCCTGCATTGCTACAATCCAATACTCATCCTCTAGAGCATCATTTACTTTTGAGGGTTCTATTTGAGAGACAAAGACCATATTCAAAATAGAATCATTTAAGCGTAGCCTTGTAGAAACGCCTCTAGAAATATCACCAATAATATTATCAACTGGATGATCCCTATGGGTTCTCCATTCATTTGGAAGTTGATAAGTATTATCTTCAATGTGCTCTTCTTGTATTGGATTTTGATCTCTTTTCTTTTGAGAGTCTTCATTGATAATGATATCTTCATCTTCATTACCTGGAAGATTGACTGTATCTTCTATTGAAGATTTAGACTCGTCAAAGGAAACATGTATAGATTCTTCCACAGATAGAGTTTTCTTGTTAAAGACTCTATATGCTTTTCTTGTTAGAGAATAACCAAGGAATATACCTTCATCAGATTTTTCATCAAACTTACCAAGGTTTTCCTTTCCATTATTCAAGACAAAGCATTTGGATCCAAAAGCATGTAGATGAGAGATATTTGGTTTCCTTCCTTTGTAGAGTTCATAGGGAGTTTTCTTCAGAATTGGTCTAATAAGAACTCTATTGGAAACATAGCAACCAGTACTTACAGCATCAGCCCAGAAATATTTAGGAAGGCTTGATTCACTTAGCATGGTTCTTGCTAATTCTTCAAGTAATCTGTTCTTCCTTTCTACAACACCATTTTGTTGTGGTGTTCTCGGAGTAGAGAAATTATGTGATATTCCATTTTCATCACATAGTTCTTGAAATTGTTGATTCTGAAATTCTCCACCATGATCACTTCTAATAGAAGAGATCTTCAAAGACTTCTCATTTTGAACTAGCCTTGCATATCTCTTAAATGCATTGAAGGCTTCATTCTTATGAGGCAAAAATAATGTCCATGTAAATCTAGAGAAATCATCAACAATAACAAGTGCATAGAAATTACCTCCGAGGCTTTTTGTTCTTGTAGGTCCGAACAAATCCATATGTAACAATTGAAGGGGCCTTGAAGTTGAAACAATGTTCTTTGGTTTGAATGACGTTCTGGTTTGCTTCCTTTTTTGACATGCATCACAAAGCTTGTCTTTTTCGAATCTTATCTTTGGAAGCCCAACAACTAGATCATGATTGAATAGTTTGTTTAAATGATCTATGTGTATATGAGCAAGTCTTCTATGCCATAGCCATGAATCACTATTGTTCTTGGCCAAATGACATCTTACATTTTGTGGAATTTCTTCCAAGGAGATCATGAAGACTTTATTGACTTTATAACCGGAAAACTTAACTTCTTTAGTTTTCACATCTTTTACTACACATATATCATCAATGAAACCAACTTTCAAACCTTTATCACATAGTTGACTAATACTCAGAAGATTATGCATCAAACCATCAATGTAAAGAACTTTATCGATGACTGTTTGAGGGGGTGTGCCTATTCTTCCAATACCGAGTATCTTTCCCTTTTGATTGTTACCATATGTGACAAAACCTTTTTCCCTAGGTATAAGAAAAGAAAACTTGGTTTTGTCTCCTGTCATGTGTGATGAGCAGCCACTATCAAGATACCATAAATCCTTTGTTGCTTTCATACACACCTACATGACAAAATTCAGACATGGGTATTAGGAACCCAACAAGTTTTGGGTCCTTCTAAGTTAACATCCTTTCTAACCCATATGTACTCCCTATTTGGTACTCCTACATTTTTGTAGTAGCATCTACTAGGGGTATGTCCTATTTTGTTACAATAAGTACAAGAATAATGATTGTAACTAGATGTTTGTCTAGGAAAGGGATCAATCTTCTTAGGAGGTCTATGAGGATTATTCTTCCTATTGTTCATACTCCTAAATGAATTAGTCTTAGTGTTTGTAGAAGATCCTTCTACTTTAATTGGTTTTACAAACACAGTTTTCTTGACATCTTTTGTCTTTGGGTGAGAAGTATATCCTAGACCTGACTTATTGTTTGAATGCCTTTGCACACTTAGAATATCATCTAACTTCTATTTTCCTTTATTGAAGTTATGAACTCTTTGTTGAAGATTATCTATCTTTACTTCTAATGAACTACACTTAGTACATTTTTGTGTAATATCTAACTTAGATTTTACTATGTCTAGTTCTTCTTGTAAAGTTCTACATTTACTTTCTAAGGATGAAATCAAATCATTTTGCCTAGTGCTAACCTTAGAAAATTCTTGACATAATTTAAACATATTTTCCATAGTAAACTTTAAATCATGAAAAGACATAGAATTGTTACTAACCTGGGAATCTTCAACATCTGAATCATTTGAGGCCATCAAAGCAACTTGTGCTTCTTCTTTGTCAGAGTCTGATGAAGAACTTACTTCATTATCATCCCAAGCCAAGTATGCTCTTCGTGTGGGTTGATCCTTCTTTTCGAATTTTTCTCTTAGACCATGTTTCTTCTTTTGAAGATTTGGACATTCTGACTTGAAGTGTCCAGGCTTGCCACATTCGAAGCATGTGATCTTTTGAGAGGAAGAAGACTCATTGTTCCTTTGGAAAGATTTGTTGTTGTTAAACTTCACACCTTTTCTTTTAAGAAACTTTCCAAAATTCTTTACTAGAAGATTCAAATTTCCATTGTCTTATTCTTCAGAATCTGCATCATAATCTTCTTTGATGCTTTCTTTTGCCTTTAGGGAAATGGATCGATAATTCTTCTCATGTTGTTCATGCTCTTCAAAACGATTCAATTCCAACTCGTGTTCTTGGAGTTTTCCAAAGAGAGTTGCAAGAGACATATTTGATAAACTCTTCTTCTCTGAGATGGCTGTAACTTTTGGTTGCCATACTCTTGTAAGTGATCTTAGAAATTTCATGGTCAAGTCACTATTTGAAAATTGTTTGCCAAGAGAAATCAAGTGGTTAATCAAATGAGTGAATCGTTTTTGCATATCTAATACCTTTTCTCCTGGAAGCATTCTGAACATTTCATATTCTTGAGATAGAGTATTGATCTTTGATCTCTTGACTTCATCTGTTCCTTCATGAGTCACCATCAACGTATCCCATATTTCTTTCGATGAAGTGCACGTTGATACTCTAAAAAATTCATCCATGCCAAGAGCAGATGTAAGAATTTTCATTCCTTTGAGATCATATTGAACCTTCTTCTTTTCTTCTTCACTCCAAGTACTTTCTGGTTTTGGTTGTGAACTTCCTTCTACTTCCGCTACAGGCACAAAGGGACCTTCTTCAATGGCTTTCAAAATTCCTGCGTCTAATGACTTTATGAATATTTTCATCTTGATTTTCCAAAAGTCATAGTGTTCTCCATTGAAGAATGGTGGCCTGTTTATGTTGAATCCTTCACTTGTTCCAGATTGGAAGAGGATGCCATCTTTTCCCGGATCTTAGGAATAACTTACCTAAATTTCCGCTTTGATACCAATTGTTAGTAAAGATAGAAACTTGAGAGGGGGGGTGAATCAGAGTTGCCCCGATTTTCGCCTTATCAAAATTGTTACTTCCAAGATAATGATGATCACACGACGATGATTGTGATTGCAGCGGAATTAAGAATTACTTGAAAGTAAAAGATGAAGGGAATAGGAAATCACATACAAGATTTTATCCTGGTTCACCTTCTATCCACCGAAGGCTACGTCCAGTCCCTCAAGAAAACCCCTTGAGGATTTTTACACTATTGATAAAAATCTCTTACAAGTTCTTATCCCAAGGACCCTAAGAATTTCTATCAATTTCCTGTGAAAGCAAACCACTTTCAATTCCTGAAGGCAAACCACCCTCAGACCTTGAAGGCTATACCACCTTCAATCAACACCCTGAAAGTATACCACTTTCAGTACCAACAATCCTTCACCGAAAACTACGGTTAATACTCAATCTTACAGAAAGAGATGAAGAAGAGTTTACAATTGGCTGAATCAATTCTTTAACATACAAGTGGATTGATCATGAGAATTTATGCTTTAAGGCTTTTAAGCATAATAGAATTCTGAGTTCCTCAAGATATGAACAACTGAATTGTTCTTATAAACATGAAGATCATGAACTCAGAATTTAGGCTCTTGAAAGTTTAAGTTCTGAAAGAACTTAATGAACTAATTTTGACAAAGATTTGGCCTAATGTTGTTTTCTCATGTGTTGTGTGTTGCGTCTTGTGTGTTTTTGTGTTCTGGACTCAAATGGACTTTATATAGGCAGGGGAAACGTCCTTGAACCATCACAACCCTTTCCAAAAGGTCACTTACCTTTTCTTAGTATCTAGAATAGTGAAGTGCCCTTACCTTTTCCTTTTCTCCGAGCTCCAATGCTTGCTCCAAAAGCTACGAAGGTTCCGAAGAAAAGCTATGCCGTCTTGCCCGGCCTGAAGTCTCGTAATCCAAGGCTTGAAACTCAAACCTAAAGCTTGGCTGCTGCTTTACCAAGGTTCCTATAAATTTGGCAATGGTTCTTACTCTTAGTAAGAAATCTTGGAAGTCGAAAACATTTTTAGCAATTTTGGCGACTGGACAGGGCGAGCGCCCTACTACGGCAAGTGGGCGACCAAGACTAGTAAAAGGCGGCCTAGGGCGGCGGTACCAGGGGAATATTTGTAATACATAGGAGGGGTAAAACTTTGTAACTTGCTGGGTCAGATCTTTGAGGCCCATAGGCCTAGTCAGAATTAAATGCCATTTATGGTTTCGCCCTATAAATAGCCAAGGGAGGCTCATGTAAAAGGGTTCACAATTTTCTATAATAATATTATAGTCTCACTTCTCTCCTATATTGTCTCATTCTGGGAACATTTGGCGCCGTCTGTGGGGAAAGGTAAACGAAACCCCACGTTCACGAGGAGAGAGGCTATGTCAGGCAACACAAGAAGAGAGCGAGGCCGTGGGCGGGGAGGACGAACGATGGTGGATCCACTTTCGTTGCCTCCCTCGCCACCATGGAGTCCAAACCCTAATCCTGAGCAGCCGCAGGTGGTGACGCAAGGTGGTGGCGTGCCAAACCCGACTCCTTTCAACATCTCCCTTGCTGAATGGAATAGGGTGTGCGGTGCTCTGGACTTTGTACAACAACAAAATCAACATCTACAGGCTCAGCTGGAGTACTTTCGCGAGCAAAAGGATCCGGGGTTGGGGAGTCTTAAGGAGGTCGAAAGCGTGGTGGAGTTTCAGCCTTTTTCACCTGTCATCCAAGCGGTTCCTATACTAGACGCTGTGAAGCATCTCTTGCTAGATTCATATTCAGGCGACACTGATCCCAAGGAACACTTGCAGTCATTCATGACTAAAATGGTGATCAGCCAGGCGTCTGATGTGGTTAGGTGCAAGTTATTTCCCTATACGTTGAAGGGAAAAACGTTGGCATAGTTCTCGAAATTAGCTTCGCATTCTATAAACAGCTTTACTGAATTTTCACACAAATTTCTTTCACACTTTGCGGCGAGTAGGACACAGAGGGTGACTACTGCGGCTTTGTTTCATATCTGTCAGGACGTGACGAAAACCCTAAAACAATACATGGCAAGAATTAATGCCACTTTGGTGTGGATTGAGGATCCGCCTCAAGAGACTTGTGTGAACGCCTTCAAGCAAGGCTTACGGGCGGGAACACTAAACAATAAACTGAGCAGGCACCCGCCGCGGGACATGGCTGACCTACGAGCGCGAGTTCAAGATTTCATACTGGAAGAGGAGGATGATGAGCAGAAACATAGACGGGATACATTGGATGCGCCACCAAGAAGATAAGAGGAGAGGGGCAGCATGTCGATCCATCTTCCCATAGGGAGCAGCCACGGGAACTTCCAAGGGGAAATCGAAGTAACCCCTATCAGACAACAGCTTTTGCCAATCAGGAATGAAGGAATCATCAGGCACGCCCGGAGCTTGGAAGACGAGGCCCGCCCCAGCAACTGGCACCACCACCGCCACCACCACAGGTACCTCATTACTCCCTAGTGACGCAGCGAGCAACAGTACCGTTAACGATAGGTCTCTCCAAAATATTGGCAAACAATAGGGAGACCAATCTCATAACACGCCCTTATCCTCTTAAGCGCTTGTACAGTTAAAATAGTTTCTATCCAAGCCTCCAATCTTGCAAAAACTAGTCGCGGGCGAGCCGCTCTTACTTTACTTTGCTATAACAGATCACGCCCTGGGATCAGTAATCACACATGAAATTGAAGGTGAGTTGCGTATCATTTATTTTGTAAGTCATACATTGTAGGGCGCGAAGAAAAGATACCAGAGGATAGAGAAAGCATCTTTGGCTGTTTTAGTCACGGCTCGTTGTTTGCGGGCTTACTTTCAGAGTTTCCAGGTAAAAGTGAAAACGGATCTACCGTTAAAGCAGGTTTTGTAGAAACCTGACCTTTCTGGGCGCCTCGTAGGATGGTCTGTTGAACTATCAGAATATGGTTTGATCTATGAGGCGGGAGGAAAGGTCTCGCCACAAAGGTTAGCAGAGTTTGTCGCATAACTAACTATGGCAGGCGTGGAGCCAGGTTCGAACATATGGACTTTACACATAGATGGGTCATCTAACTCGCGTGGCAGTGGGGCGGGCATCATTTTGAGTGTCCCGAATGAAATTCAAATCGAAAGTCTCTGAGGTTTGATTTCAAGGTTAGCAACAACCAGGCTGAATAGGAGTCATTGCTAGCGGGCTTGGTGTTGGCAAAGGAGCTGGAAATCGAGACATTGGAGATCCGGAGTGATTCCCTTTTGGTCACCAAACAGATAAAGGGCGTTGATAATGAAATCGCAAGTGTACGATTTACTATCGCGTAATAAAAAAGTTCGAACCCAAAGGATAGGTGTTCTTGTTAATATTAAGTTTAGTACTTAAACAGAAAAAATAAAAAGATGTATTTGTTGGAAGTTTGTTTAAGGTAGTACATAGAAATAGCAATAAAATAGAAAAGATGATAGAAAATAAGCTTCTTGGGTTGGTTTACATAGTCTATATAATATGCTAGCATGTTCCTACTTAATTTCTGAATTATAAATCTAATTTCATGATGCTATAGCCTAGTTATCTACAAGTTAATTCCTTACACATTGTAGAACTTTCTTTCTAATTACTAAATTCAATTCCTTGCAACTTAGTTAACTAGAGAAGAAGATGAAGAAGAAATTCAAGCCAACATAAAGTTACGTCCTTCCTAATTCCTTAGTGAAGTATAATACTTATAACCTTTTTTAAATCCTAGATCCCTTACTACTTACCAATTTCCATTCGTATAAGTAATAAGCAAGAAATCTTTTGCGCATAAGATGAATGAAGAACAAGGAAATAAAACATGAAATAGAAGTAATATTCAGAAAGGTAAAAACAAACTAAAACATAAATATAAACTACTACAACCCAAGAAACTTAAAGAAGAATTAGCCAAGCATGGCTAAAAGAATCATTGAATTACCCTGGATAGGAGCTCAAGTTTGGCTTCCCACAATTCCTAGGAACAATGATCTTTGAGGGAGAAAGAGAGAATACTTGTTGTATTCTAAGAAGGTGTGTCTTACAAGTGAAGAAAAGGGTCCTATTTATAGTAAAATTCCAGCCTCCAGCGCTTGAGCGCTGGCATTCCCAACGCATGGGCGCTAGGATGCATTAAAAATCCACTTTCTGTCCGAGGCCCAGCGCTTGAGCGCTGGCTCTCCAACGCTTGGGCGCTGGGTCAACATCTGACTCATCATCCAGTCAGAACCCCAGCGCTGGAGCGCTGGGACGCTGCTTCTTCATCTTCAAGCTTTTTCTTCCTTCTTCATTCATGGTAGTGGGTTTTGATGGCCATAAAAAGCCACTACTCAGCCTTGTTTAATTCTGAAACCTTTCCTCCACTAACATCAATTCTTTCAACATTATTTTCCATGTGCTAATTAGAGAGTGATTCTTCATATTCTTCTTTTTCACTTTGGTCCTCTCTTGGTTAGAACTTCAATTCAAGCCCTCATATTCTCTCAATCTTCACTTTAAGTCCTCCACTCTTGAACTTTTACAATTTGGTCCCTGACTTCCTGAAACTTTACACATTGGTCCCTGGACAAAAATGATAGCTAAACCAGCTTTTTCTAAAAAATACAAAATAACTAGAAAAATTCCTAAAAATATAAAATAAAGCTAAAAAAACAAATAAAATCTAATCTACATGCAAAATGCAAAATAAATATAAAATCTACATAAAAACAATAAAAAATCTATATGTGACTCAAAAATAATAAAATAAAAAGACTAAAAACTACCTAAAAACATCATATAAAATCCACTCATCAGGCGTCTATCAAGTCAAAGATCCTTTACTTGAGAAATATCTAAGTCGAGCATAGGACTTGATGAAGGAAATCCAGAATGTGGGGATAAGTTATGTACCTCGAGAACAAAATCAGCGGGCTGACTTGCTCGCCAAATTGCCAAGTACTAGGCGACCTGGAAAATACCGGTCCGCCATTCATGAAATAATCCATACTCCAAGTGTAGAGAGGGTGCAGCAGGTATGTACTGTAGTTCAGGGCGATACTTGGATGTCACCAATAATCAAAGTACTGACAGAAGCCTCCACAGGAGCATCCGACATCACAACGGACAGAAGGCGGGCAGGCCAGCTACTTCACACTTATACAGGGCGAGCTGTATAGGCTTGGCTTCTCGGCACCCTTACTGAAGTGTGTTTCTGAATTCCAAGCTCAAGAGTTAATGAAGGAGGTTCATGAAGGGGCGTGCACCAGCCATATCGGGGGCAGATCTTTCGGGGCCAAGATTTTAAGGGCTGGATTTTATTGGCCAACCTTAAGGAATGATTGTCAGATTTACGTGAAGAAGTGTGACAAGTGTCAGTTGTTCGCAGACTTGCATAGGGCGCCTCCTGAGATGATGGCGACCATATCTTCGCCATGGCCTTCCGCCCTCTGAGGGGTCGATCTAGTGGGACCTATACCCTCTGCCAAATCGCAAATCAAGTATATCCTACTGGCGGTCGACTACTTCACAAAGTGGATAGAGGCAGAGCCACTCGCATCAATTACCTCAGAAAAAATAAAAAAATTATTTTCAGAGACTTATTTGCAGGTTTGGTGTGCCACAAGCTATAATTTCAGACAATGGAACTCAGTTCTCAAGTAAGGCGACCAAGGAGTTCTGTGAAGAATGGGGAATCCGGAATCGATTTACCTCAGTGGAGCATCCTCAACCAAATGGCCAAGCAGAAGCCGCCAACAAAATAATTCTGGCAGGATTAAAGAGGCGTCTTTATGAGGCGAAGGGGCGATGGTTAGAAGAATTGCCTATAGTTCTATGGTCATACAATACTACTCCTCAGTCGACCACGGGAGAAACACCGTTCAAATTGACTTATGGGACGGACACCATGTTGCCAGTAGAAATAAAGGATAAGGCGTGGCAAGTGGTCGCAACCGATCCGGAGCATAATGAGAGTAATATATTGGTGAGTCTGGATTTAGCAACGGAAGTCAGGGAGGAAGTTCGCCTTCGTGGGGTCGCCATGAAGCAACGAGTATCTAGAAGATATGACACACGAGTTGTTCCAAGAGCAATGCGTGTGGGTGACCTTGTTCTCCGAAGACGAACAGGTACCACTGACATCAATAAGCTAACACCAAACTAGGAGGGACCATTCAGGATTATTGAATCTTTGGGCAATGGAGCTTATCACTTGTCAGATTTATTTGGAAACAGAATTCGAAGATCCTGGAGTTCCTCTCATCTAAGACATTATTATAGTTAAATGTGTGTTACGTAAGGGTGTACTCCTTTCTTCTTGTGAAGAAAATTTAAAGAGGCAACCCTTGCAGTAACATTCGCTTACCTCACATGTCAATATTATGCAAATTGGCACAAACGTGGGAGCGCCCGAATAAAGGTCCAGTGGCGACCTAGTTGGATTCAATAAAAAGGCAATTTTAGATTATTAGAAGTTTTATAACATAAGGCCCAGTGGAGGTCTCAATTCTAATTTTAAAAATATCAAGGAAATCTGGTCTAGAAATGTGACCTATTAAATTACTATGCGCGACCCTTGTGCAATACGGCGAAGAAAGCCCAGCCTTGATCAAATTAAATCGAGCCAGTCTATTGAGCCAAGCCTTGGGCAACCCCAGTGGCCACTGGGATCCAAGCCAAAATTCTCACTGAGCAGAAGCCTCGCTATGCGAGCCAAAGCCTTGATCGAATTAAATCAAGCCAAAGTCTCACCGGAATAAGGTCGAGCAAAAGCCCCGCCCAGGCGGGCCATGAAAGTAATAAAACCACACAAGAAAGGGGGGTTTGAATTGTGTGTGTGACTTTTTAAGCCTTTTTCAATAAATAATTATTATTAGTTCAAAAACGTTTAACAATATGTGCAGCGGAAATAAACTTAGAGCTTGAAGAATAAAGCACACACAATATTTATCCTGGTTCACCCCCTTAATCGACAGGGCTACGTCCAGTCCTTGGCTATACCAAGATTTTCACTATTTCAACAGAATAGTACAAGTGTTCTCAGGGACTTCTCCCAGTATTCTGAGGACTACTCCTTTACAAGTATTCTAGGACTTCTCCTTTATCTCTCGAGTGTTTGACAGGACTCCTCCCAGTTCTTTTTCAAGAAGATTTGTTTTTTACAAGAATCTCTTCACAAAGAGTGGGTAGAAAATATGAAGTTCTAAAATCAGAGATGATATCCAAATTGGTTCTCCGAAAATGTTTGTGTGAGAAAAGATAAGAGTTTTCACTCTGTAAGGGATTTCACACTAGTTGGTGACTGAACTCAGAAAATGAGAAGGCTAAGGTTACTGAGTGTTCTTGACTAAAGCTTGTTCAAATTGTAAACTGACTTGAAAGGTTTGAATGCTTTGATAGTGTATGAGTCGCCAAATTGAAGATGATGCAGAGTTCACTATTTATATCTTCAGGAGGATGATAACTGGAGGCTTCAATGAAGATCTTCAAAAATAGTTCCGTTGAATCTTTGCTTGATTGTGAGTAACAGATACTTCTACATCTGCTGTTGTAGTCTGCCAGGTGAGGAATGCTTCTTCAACAGATAGAGTGGTATCGTCTGGCGATGCTTTTGTTCTGGTTCTCAGAGGCTGCAATTAATGCATTACAGCTAATCTAGTAATTAATGCTCTGACCAGAAGATTTGAATTTGGCCGTTGGGGAGATACGATGATCAGAGGATATCGCCGTTAATTCAGCAAAAGAAGTTTGAATTAAGGAATGTCAGAGGATTTGAACCTTCAAGGAATAAGGCGCTTAATTCTGTCTCTTTCGCCATTAATGCTCTGAACCACCAAGAGGTGCATGACAGCTCATCTTCGGTTTGAGCAAATGATCTCCTTTAAGCTAATTCTTTTTGCACGAGTCTTCAATCATTGCTCTTTATTCAAACCATGTGTTCGACAGAGGTTAAGTCGGACGGTCTCTACAGGCAGACAAACTTTTCTCTGAAGGCAGACTAATTTCTCATAGGCGGACGGTCTCTTCACTTGCTTTTTGATAATGTTTTGTCAAGATCTTTGCAGCATGTCTTTAGTCCATAAGTGTTCCTGAATATGAATACTTTTAAAGAAGTCAGTAACACTTAGCGAAATTGTTATTTATCAAAATAGGTTAATTCATTTAAATATTTTACTCTAACAGGCCAAAGCCTCATAACAGACAAATAGCACAAACATAGGGCGTGCGGGTCATTACGTGACTCATAAAATATCTAGCCTTGGCCGCCCTAAGACCAAGCCACCCTAAGCCTCGTTAGAAGAGCCATGCGAGTACGGCTCGTTACGTGAGCGGAAACCACGCGTGCAAAGTATATAACGGTCCAGTGGCGGCCTATAATACCACCTTTTATCAAAAGGATCCAGTGGCGATCCCAAATAGTTTTCTTTTAAATAGCATCTAAATGGCAACCTTTAATGTTGTTTCCTTAAAAACTTAAGCTTTGGATGCAATTCTTATTTCAACTGCCCTAAGATGGCGACCTGGTAACTCTATTTCTTTCACAAACAATAGCTTAGAGGCATCTTCAAGCTTTTTCTTTTCACAAAATTGTTATGACTTAAGGGTCTAGAGGTGCCTACAAATTGTATTTTATCACTTAATTTTTTCTTTTCAAGAAATGGGTGCAGTGGCGACCTAAAACGATAGATTTTCATTTCATTTCTCAAAACAACTTAAATCTCAAATGGCAGTCTTTTACTTTAAGTTTAAAGACGTTCCTAAGGTTAGTTACAAAGGTCCAGGGCGACTTGATATGTATACTCTTCAAAAGTTGACCAGAAGGGACGGCCAGAAGTAATTTATTATAACACTTAAAGTTGCAAGTACAAATATTCCTATTAAGCGACATATTTTGGTTGGCGACTGAAAATTTAACAAGATGTGAAAGACACTTAGTATATTCATAAAGATTGAAAAAAAAAGAAATATTTCATTGGTAGTTAATGTTGCAAGATAAAAATTGACGACCGCGTAAACGGGCGAGCAGCTACACAAGAAAAGGAACATACCATCATCAAAAAAGATAAAGGAAAGCAAACAAAAATCAAGCTTGAGTCTCCAGATCTGCCTAACCGTCGCCCATAACTTCATCCGCCTCGTCCTCAGAGGCGTCTCCTTCTAGTCCGTTGGCGGTCACTTCATTCCACTTTCCCATAGGAGACAAATCGGCGTTGGGGAAGAGGAATTGCACTTGAGCCTAAGCAGAGTTGAAACCTTCGGTATATTGTTTGACGCTTTCCAATTTATACCCTGATGACTGGATTTTATATGATGTTTTTAGGGTGTTTTTAGTCTTTTTATTTTATTATTTTTGAGTCTCATATAGGATTTTTATTATTTTTATATAGATTTTCTATTTATTTTGCATTTTGCATATAGATTAGATTTTATTTGTTTTTC
This sequence comes from Acmispon strigosus, assembly GCA_030819835.1. Lineage (NCBI taxonomy): Eukaryota > Viridiplantae > Streptophyta > Magnoliopsida > Fabales > Fabaceae > Acmispon > Acmispon strigosus. The sequence goes on along the minus strand of JAUAMA010000004.1, from coordinate 11,545,868 downwards.
TAACTTTATTTTATATTTTTAGGAATTTTTATAGTTATTTTTATATTTTTAGGAAAGCTGGTATATTTATCATTTTTGTCCAGGGACCGAATTGTAAAGTTTTAGGAAAGGAAGGATTAAAGTGTAAAAGTTCAAGAGTGGAGGATGAAAAGTGAAGTTTCAAGGACTTGAAGGACCAGAATTGAAGTGCTAGCAAAGAGAGGACTTAAAGTGAAAATCAAGAATATGAAGCAACACTCTTTGATTTAAGCACGTGTAAAATAAGGTTGAAGGATTGATGGTAGTGGAGAGGAGGTTTCAGAACTTAATAGAGGCTGAGTGGAGGCCATTGAAGGCATTGAAAACCCACTACCATGAAGAGGAGAAAAGCTTGAAGATGAACCAGCAGTCGAGCCAACGCTCAAGCGTTGGGACTCTGACTAGGATGTGAGTCAGGAATTGCAACCAGCGCTCAAGCGTTGGAAGCTCTATATTTATAGAGTTCTGATTCTGCTTAAGTCACTGAGCGACTTGTAAAGGTCGCTTAGCGACCTGTTTCTTCAAGGCAGAGTTTCCTCAACCAACTTAGTCGCTGGGCGGTCCACTTGAGGCGCTAGGTGACTAGAAAAGGGTGTTCTGGTCGCTGAGCGGTTGTGTTAGAGAAGTGTATTGTCTGCTGTGAAGAGATACGCAGTATCGTCTGAGGTATCGTCTAATACAGCATTCTATCATTTAATCCTATCGTCTGAGTAGGATCATCTACATGAGGAAGAATCATATGATTAGTTGGAACGTCTGACCTGAAGCATCGTCTAAGTTAGTGCGTGACAGCTGTAGCCAGATATCTTGTCGTACTAGCCATCCTGGAATAGTGGACCTCAGGATATCCAAAACGGTCATTATGTTTTCTCTATCGTCTTAGTTATCTACTCTGTATAAATACAGAGCTTGTAATTCAGAATAATTGTAAAGTCAATAATAGTTTGAATGTTATGTTGTTTCACTCAACCTCTTCTTCACCTTCCTTTATTTTCCGCTTCTATGAACTGCTTTTCAGTACTTCAACATGGTATCAGAGTCAGTCTGAATCCATGCTTTCTTTTTCATCGCTTTTCTCCCATGGCAGAAGCTTCGTCTTCCTGCCAAGCTTTATCCTTTTCTTTAGATAGCTTTCACCCCTATCTTCAGCTGAGATTCATGAACAGAGGGGTAACTCCTGTCGACGTTCCTCTGAACTCAAGCTTTATCCTTTTCTTTACATTTTCTGCAAATTTATTTTCTTCGCCGCTGAGATTCATGAATAGAGGGGTAACTCCTGCCAATGATCTTCTGAACTCATGCCACTATAGCCGTAAGGCCTCTCAGCCTCAGATGGTAGAGAGCAAGTCCCTATAGGAGCACCCCACTGTAGGACACGCCCAGGCAACCAAAAACAAATGTCAAATAATGCAGTTCTGGAAAATCTGGGAAACATATCGTATCTTTGGTTATGTGCTTCCCACAGCACACCTTCCGACCCCTTCACTCCGAATGAAAGCATCCATGTCATAGGGGCGCAATAGTTCCTGGCATTATATTCCACAGATATCAGTTTGATCACGAATTCTATTATATCCAGAATCAAAAGGACAGGCAAGGATGGATGCAAATCATGTTGCGGTTCTGAAGGGTCAAACCCAAAGTACCTGCGAAGGCTTCGCCTTCTCATTCTATGTGTAGTTTGCAGGGGGATGTTAGTGAAGGTATCGTCTGCTGTGAAAAGATATGAAGTATCGTCCGAGGTATCGTCTAATACAACATTCTATCATTTGATCCTATCGTCTGAGTAGGATCATCTACATGAGGAAGCATCACCTGATCAGCTGGAACGTCTAACCTGAAGCATCGTCTGTGTTAGTGCGTGATAGTTATAGCTAGAAATCTTGTCGTACTATAAATCCCAGAATATCTGGGATTCTACCCTATCTTATCTTGTATTTATTATTATTTGTTGTAATTTACATTTCCAATGTAATAGTTGACCTCGGGATATCCAGAACGGTCATTATGTTTTCTGTATCGTCTTAGTTATCTACTTTGTATAAATACAGAGCTCGTAATTCAAAATAATTGTGAAGTCAAGAATAGTTTGAACGTTAAGCTGTTTCACTCAACCTCTTCTTCACCTTCCTTTATTTTCCGCTTCTAAGAACTACTTTTCAGTTCTTTAACAGGTTGTCCCTTGGCGTTGAGCAGCCAGTGAGGGTGTTCTGTGCGCTGGGCAATCTACTGGAGGTGCGGAGCGGCCAGTGAGGTTGTTCTGGTCACCAACAAGAGTCATAATTTTAGTAGCGTGCTCTACTTGATTGCTTTTGAGGAACTAAATGAGGTCGGCATGTACGCATGAAGAGCTATGGCGCTGGCCGTTTTATATGATCAGCTTGCGGTCGCAAGCCACCACAAAACCCAACAGCTTAGTGCATACACTTCACATTTGCAGGCTTGGATTTATGAACCTTGATACAAATTCTGCAAGTGTACAAAATGGTCGAAGTAATACAAAGATCGAATCCACAAGGATAGGTGGTTTATCAAATTCATGCCAAGATTCAAGGTTCTAAGCATAAAAACAAAATATATAATTTGATTTGATTGTCACAAAAAGTGATAGAAAAAAACTAAAAGCAATTGGATTGTAAATTAAGATGGAAACAACACTTGGGTATTAGCTTCACCTAACCGAATTAAGCCTTTTACAAAGAAATAACTATATGAACTTGAAATCATTCCATGGTGATGTAGCCTAAACCTCTACTTGTTAATACCTTAATCAAGTAAATCATTCAATTTCAATTGCTAAGCCTAATACCTTAGTACCTAGTCAATTCAATTGAAGGAGTTTTGTTCTTTGATCGGGCCAACACAATCGATTCCCACCCTTATACCTAAGTAGCGGAAAAACCGATCAATCTAATCTTAGTTCCCTTATTCCTACAAAACTACCGTTTAAGCAAGATTAAGCATGATACTTGTGTGCACTCAAGAAAATTAATCAAAGAGAAAGGAGACATAGAATGACAACTTTATTCATATAGGAAACTAGAAGTTCAAAGCATAATTCAGAAAAGGATTCACATAAACCCAAGTACTAAAGAAAACTAGCCAAGCATGGCTAGATGAAACATAATCAAAAGCAAGAATAAAAACATGGAACAAGGGCTCAAGAGGCCTCTTACAACTCCAAGAACAAGGGAACCAAGAGAGAATTCAGAAAAGTACAAGATATTCCAAGATATTTTAACTCTTGATAGCAACATAAGAGAGGGGTGAATTAGGTTCTTACGATTTTCGGCTAATTGAAATTCAATTTGAAAATGATAACTTTTACTTGAGTACATTCACAATCAATAATTGAGTATGCAGCGGAAATGTAAATTGCTTAAAGTAAAAGTTCAAGTATAAGAGAATCACGAAGAAATGTATCCTGGTTCACCTTCCAACCACAGAAGGCTACGCCCAGTCCCCCATTCTAATTTTGGGGATTTTTCCACTATTAATCAAGTTTCCTAACAGATACTTACGCCAAGGACCTTAAGAAGACCTATCAACCCCCAGAAATCACGCCACCTTTTGATTGATCAAGTTTTCTTACACATACTTACGCCAAGGACCTTAAGAAGACCTATCAATCCCCAAAAAGCACACCACTTTCTGGTTACAGACCTTTCACCGAACACTATGGTGGACTTTGAATCAACCCGATTCAAAGGACCTTTTCCACTCACCCCAAACACTATGATGGATGAAGAAGCTTTTACGATGGCTGAATAATCCTTCAATCTAATGGATTGAACTTAGTTTATATGCTCCAGGCAATCACAATGAAGGCTCAATTTTTCTAAGTTCTTTTAACAGTTGAACAACACAAGTGTTCTTTGAAAATGAGAGTAAATTTGCTCAAAATGATTGCTCTATGAGTTATGAAAGTTAAGCCACGAATTCAGAGCATCACTGGACTATTTATAGGCACTAGAGGTCATCCATGAACCATTGCAATGCTTTCCCAACATCCAAGAATGCATTGATTCATGAAAAGACACATCGGTTGATATGGTAATCGATTACAGCAAGTGGGTAATCGATTACGCTACTAGCCATTGTAGTTTAAGTGACAATTTCAAACATGTAATTGATTACTAATATGTGGTAATCGATTACTTCCATGTGTGGTAATCGATTACTCAAAGCGTGTAATTGATTACTCTAAGTCCAGAACTTAGTTTATTAAATTTTAAAGCCTAATTGAGTGTTTCTACTTTGTTTTAATTGTAAAAACATGTTATACCCAATTAGTTGATAATTTATGAGCCTTCATATGCAATGTGACCTTAATAAAGCATAGCACACTAAGTAACAAGACTTAAGCTAAAAGCTAGAACCTTTAATTTACAATCTTGAAGTTGTAAGCTGGTTCTTTTAAGTCTTCTTTTTCTTCTTTTTGTGACGTGCGTTGTCGTCATCAAAACTCCAGCAAAAGTCCAAGGAAGAGGTCTTCTTCACAATCTCCCCCTTTTTTATGAAGACAAACCACATTCTTGAAAGTTGATTTGATCATTTGAATTTCTCCCCCTATCTTGTATAACTCCCCCTTTGTTTTGCAATTTAAGCTCAGTATCCTGAAAATGATCAAACAAACCACAAGACTTTTCTTCCCCTTTTGACTTCATCAAAAAGAAGAAAAAACCATATACAAAATATTCCAGGATAGAATAGATAAAGGGAAGCAACATGACAAGTATATTTCAAAAAAAAAAAACAAGTCATAGTCATCGTATCAAGGGAGGAGAAGGGAAACAGTGTTAGTTGTTAATTGAGTAGAGAAAACTGTCTGATATATATTAATCCTGCCAGTAATCGATTATATTAGTTTAGTAATCGATTATTGTGATAGTTTTGAATTTGAAATTCAAAAATTTCAATGAGTAATCGATTACATTATTTCAGTAATCGATTACTGGAATGCTCTGGAATTTTCTCTAGGCCAAATTTTTCAGTGTAATCGATTATTGTATATGGGTAATCGATTACTGAGATTCTCCGGAAAAAGTTCTGGGCCAAAATTTTCATGGTAATCGATTACTAGTTTTGGGTAATTGATTACTGCAGTTCTTTGGAACTTTTTCTGGACAAAAATAACCATGTAATTGATTACTTAGATGGTGTAATCGATTATTATGTTGAGAAAAATTGATTTTAAGAATTTTTAAGCACTATATTGATTTAAAATTATTCTTACCAATACCATATAGTTTACTTTGTGCCTTGAATGATCATTTTTTTATATAACACTTTTATCATAAGGTCTTCAAGAAACACCTGCAAAATGAAAATCAATGGTACTTTCTAGGTACCCAATAGTCTTTAGGTCCTTTTAGGTTAGTTCCTTTTTCAACCCATATAAAGTTTCCACTTGGTACACCAATATTTCGAACATAACATTTATTTGAAGTATGTCTTATTTTGTTGCAATAATGACAAATACACTTCTCTTGATTTGTATTGTTATTTGATGCAAATACATTTTTCTTTGTATAAGATATGATGGATTTATCATTCATATGACTATTTCTATTCATAATAGATTTTGATGTACTAGCATGCATATGGTTATTTGTGTTAACAATAGATCTAGAAGTATTGGCATTCATATGATTGTTTTCTTTAACAAAAATGGTTTTCTTTACTTCTTCTGTTATCTTTTGTGGTGTATATCCTAATCCACTTCTATCATTAGTATGTTTTTGTATGCTAAGGATATCATCTAGGCTTCGTTTACCTTTTTCATAATTGTGCATTCTTTGTTGTAAGTCATTTACCTTAATTTCTAATGAATTATATTTATCACAATCTTGTGATGTATTCAGCTTAGTCCTAATGTCATCTAATTCCTTTTGTAAATTTTTACAAGTTTCTTCTAAAGATGAAATTACTATGTTTTGTTTAGCAAATACTTTAGAAAGATTAAGACATAGTTTATATACTTTTTCAAAAGCAAAGTCAAAGTCATTGTAATAAAATTTATTATTACTAACCTCAATGTCTTCATCATCGAATTTGTGTGAAGCCATCAATGCCATATGTGCTAATTCTTCTTTGGAATCTGATGATGATCTTACATCATTATCCTCCCACGCAATGTATGCTCTTCTTGGTTTGGAATCCTTTTTCTTAAATTTCTCATTTAATCCATTCTTCTTTCTTTGAATAACTGGACACTCAGTTTTAATATGTCCAGGCTTCCCACACTCGAAGCATGTGAACGTTTGAGAAGAATATGGTTCACTTTTCTTTTGGAAATTTCTTTCATTATTGAAATTCATACCTTTCTTCTTGAAGATTTTGCCAAGCTTCTTTACAAGTATTTTTATATGCTCATCATCATCATCACTGTCGGATTGAGATTCTTCTTCTTGTGAACTATCATATTCTTTTTCTTTGGTTTTCAATGCAATAGATCGAATATTCTTTTCAATTCCTTCTAGTTGTTCCAAACGGCTTAACTCCAACTCATGTTCTTGAAATTTTCCAAAGAGTGCAGCCAAAGTCATATTTGATAGACTCATCTTTTCTGATATTGCTATCACCTTTGCTTGTCATTCCCTTGAGAGAGATATTAGAACCTTCAAATTTAAATCAGCATTCGAAAATTCTTTTCCAAGAGCAATCGAAAGGTTAGTTAAGTGGGTAAACCTTTTTTGTAACACGAACTCCAAAGTTGCTTTGTTGTCAAACAAACTCTCTGACAGAGTTCCAGGCGTACTTTCCTTCAGATGGGTAACCAAGTAAACCCAATGATTGAGTGACCAGACGTTCTTCTCAATCGGACGAACTTTCTGAGGCAAACATTCTCAACTGGCGGACTAATTTATAAGAGTTATTACCGGACAGATTCTTCCTCTATTCTTGGCTTGAAGATCTGCTTTTGATAATGCTTTGTATGGGTCCATGCAGTTTTTCCTCAAGTAGATAGATATTCCTGGGTGTGAAAACATTAAGAAGTTAGGAATTCTATCTCTAACAATATCAAGACTTAACGAAATTGTTATTCATCAAATACAATAATTCATTAAATCATTTGAATCTAACAATCTCCCCCTTTTTGATAATGACAATTTCTTTCGAGAAAAAGGTTTAATAGTTCATTATTTAAGAAAATGTTCTTGAAAGGACTTGCAAACGATATCATTTTTATGTTTTTCAAATGATGACAATAATTTTCCTGAATTTTTAAATCCTCGTTTCCTTTGCTCCCCCTGAGTTTGACATATATTCTCAACTGAGATTTCTAGATTAGCTCCCCCTAAATTCGTGTTCTTCTATTCTTTTTCTCTTTCCAAGTATTCTCCCCCTTTGGCATTATCAAAAGAAGTTGAAGAAGCCAATTAAAGCAGAGAATTCAGCGGTTAAGCATGTGAGCAAGGAAAAGAATGAACTGAAGCATAGCAATTTTATAGAAGATATGTACTAGAGTGCACACAAAATAAAGAGACGGAAAAAAAAGAGTGAGGGTCAGGGATTGAAGGATGTCTTCAAGTGGTCGAAGAACATGTTCAGTGTGTCCTGCACCAATCCAAAGTGAGTATTCATGACTTCCGTTATCTCTTGATGCAATCTTGCATTGTGGTCTCTAATTTATTAACGCAGCGCACAATGTCTTGAGTGGTAATGGTATGCACTTCCTCAATGCGTTGAGCCAGCATAGCCACCATGGCACGGGTTATAGTCTGATCATGAGAATTCACTTGAGAAGTGATGTCGTCATTTGTCGGCAGAGCAACAAAATGAGAGTGATGAGCAGGAACAGTTAGGCGAAAGGTGGAAGGCAGAATTGGTGTAGAGGGTGCCACAGTAGGAATCAGGGGTGAAGGATGAGCACAAGGCCAAAGAAATCCATACACCTTCATCGGTTTGGTCAGAAACGGAAGAAGAACAAGTCTCCAGGTTTTGAAATTCAACACAAGTGGATCCACATATCCAGCCAGGAAAAGAGGAATGTGAGCCATATGGGTAATACTAGAGATGGTCAATTGCCATTCAAAGTGGAAGAAGACTTGACAATTTCCTAGAGTCTGAACAAGATCTAGATCTAGATCGCGGCATCTAGTTGGTACCCATAAACCTGCATGAAAACAAAAAGGCAATCCAAGAACTTGCCTGGACACATCCTGAAGCATATGCTCATTTTGTGCAGTCTGCGAGGGTTTGCGCATTCAGAATTGAATGGCCACAATGTATCGAGATCTGCCAGGAAACCATGGCATGAATGAGATCTTGCTAGTGGAAGGAGTGTAGTGACCAGCCGAGGCAGCAGAAGAATTAGGCTTGACCATCTTGAAAGGTGGAGCCACATAGTGAAGAAGTGGAGGTGGTACTCGAAAGCAGAGAGATGTAGATGGCTCGAGTGCTTTGAGGCGAGCAGGAAGATCAGCAATGGAAGATAGATCGAGATCCTTAGGGAAAGAAATATCTTGTTGGGAAAGTGCAGGTGCAGCCTGTGACAGATGAGATGCATTAATTTGTTCATTAACGGGAGCATCTACCAACCTCGAAACCTGTGAAGAACTTTGACCAAGATGCTTATCCGGACGGAGATAGGAAATATTAGTAACTTCCACATCATGCAACTTAAATGCCTCAAGCTCATGGAGTACATCAGCATTATCCATCAGATAAAGTTTACCTTCTTCAAATGCAGATTCTGCAGATGAAAGTGCATCTTGAATAGAGAGTGGCTTCTAAGTGATGACAGCGTTTGGCGCAACTGCTGCAAGTGCATGAAATATTGCGACAGGTGAGGTAGCAACCAAAGCTTCTGGTTCGAGTCATGGCATAGTGACACAAGCTGCAATGGGGTGCTGGATTTCAGCAGGCACATGTGCAGTCACCTCATCAGTTAGAGTCGATGCAGCAACTGAAGAAGCAGGTACATTGTCATCCATAGGTACATTAGTAGACGGAGTTTCAACTGGTCTCTGAAGAGAGATTGTGAGACGTTCCTCCTTAGAATCATCATCAAGATCAATGTGATGAATGATTTTTGGAACTTCAAATAGAGTATCAAGGAATCTTTCTGACTCTCCTTGCAACAGCCCTTTGAAGTGTTGGATTCGTGATTGAAGAGGAATCTCCCATGTATGAGCATTAGCAGAGCAGTGATGCTTCCACTGAGGGGATATGGTTGGCAAAGGTGAATTCTCAGTGAGCTTCACTTGTACCCAGTGCATGTTATTGATATTTCCCAACACAGCAATAGTGGGTTCTTCAGCAACTGAACTTAAAAGAGGGAGGTACGTGCAGCATTGGTTTGGTGCTAACGAAACCAGAATGATTCTGAAGGCTGTTGCAGTAAGTAACCCCATGTCCGAAACTGAAAACCATTTTGGCTCATAGGCAGGTTCTCCAGAGGCTAGGGTGAGTGACATACGAACAACTTCAACTTCCTCATCAAAACTGAATGTGTGAGAATGAAGCACCCTATGGGAAAGAAGTTCGTTGATCAGAAGCTTGCGGACCTGTGACCAGTAGTATTGAGGGTGGCCCAGACATTGAGCGATACATCTGAATCCATAGCTTCCATCATCTTCAACATCGAAGACATCGGCAATATATTTGTGGAAAAGTGAGGGCAAGAATTTCAGATAGCATGCATGGGCATCGGATATCAGTTCAGCGGTTGTATTTACTGCCTCTGTGGGAGGTTTTGAAGGAGTAGGTGGTTGAGTAGAGGTGGCCTGAGGAACAACGTCTTCGTGAATAGACAACGTGACTGAGGGGGAAAGTCTGGTGGACTGCATCCGGAGCTAAACGAGGACCTTTAACCAGACGACGACGTTTGGGTGCCGGGGCAGCTGGAGCTTTGTTAGTGCAGGTGCTGGACAATTTCAGTTCTGGAAGAGATCTTTTTGATCGTTGTTTCCTTTCAATTGGAGCTTTGGAGGATGGAAGCACACCTTTTGCCTTGTTCTTCTTTTCCCATGTGCTCAAGAGGTTTTCAGGAACAGCGTAGATATCAACATCAAGTCGCACGCGTCGGACATCTCCAAACTTGATAGGAGTTGTAGAGATGAAGTCTCGTGCAATGAACTCCTTTTCTTCCTTTTCTGTAGTGAGCACCTTCTTCTTGCACATCATAACTGTTATTAATGAGCCATATGGAAGATTTGTGTTGGAGTTTTCCAGAGTTTGAATGTGTGTGATTTTTTAACTTTTTTTTTGGAGACTAGCAGTTATTAGTTTGAAAACGTTTGTTAAAGAGTGCAGCGGAAATTAATCTAAGACTGAAAAATAAAGCACACAAGATATTTATCCTGGTTCACCCCCTTAATCGGGTATTCAATTCGAGAACAATGGCTGTTGAAGAATCCATAAATGTTAAGTTTGACGACAAACATACAAGTGGAAGTCAAACAACGTTGGAAGATGAATTTGAAGGTCTATAATTAAATGAAGAGCCTTCCTCAACCCAAGTTCAACCTTCAACGTCTGATAAAGTTGCTGACTCAAGTGTCTCATCTGGCGTCCTACTGGACATTGACAACGCAACTCCGTCTGGTGATGCCCCCATTGATCAAATCAAGACATCCAGTGGCATTTCACTTCCCAGAGATTGGAGGTTCAAACCGGATCATCCACCTACACAAATAATCGGTAGCATACATGAAAAGGTACGAACTAGATCCACATTTAATGATTATGCTAACTTTGCGCTCCTGTCTAAAATAGAACCGAAAAGCATAAGTGAAGCCTTGCAAGATGAACGATGGATCTTAGCCATGCAAGAGGAGCTGAATCAGTTTGAAAGAAGCAAGGTCTGGAACTTGGTACCTAGACCTAAAAAGAAATCCATTATTGGAACGAGGTGGGCATTCAGAAACAAGATGGAAGAAAATGGCAAAGTTACAAGGAATAAAGCCAGACTAGTTGCACTGGGATACAATCAGCAAGAAGGTATTGACTACACAGAGACCTTCGCCCCTGTTGCAAGAATTGAAGCTATTCGCATTCTTCTTGCTGATTGTATCCGGAAAGCTTGAGTTAGGAGAATATACCAAGAATATTCCTTTATCTAATTTTGCATCGAACTTTCCAAGGTCGTCCTTTTTTTTAGTAGAAAGCATGGACATCCAAATGGATGGAAGTAGGTAATGCTTGGCTTTTTTCCCTTCCATAATTCATACGCAGTCTTCTTCAAGATGGGATTCATGAAGATTCGGTTTTGAATGTGGCACGCGGTGTGAATTGCTTCAGCCCAAAAGTATTTTGGTAGAGAAGTTCACTGAGCATGGTTCTAGCCATTTCCTGAAGTGACCTATTCTTTCATTCAGCCACTTTGTTTTGTTGAGGAGTTCTTGGAGCGGATACTTGATGAAATATTATGTTTTCCTCACAGTAGCTCTTGAATTCTTCATTCACAAATTCCCCACCTCGATCGCTACGTATGCTAGTGATACAATAGCCTTTTTCATTATGAATTCTTTTTGCAATGATGGAAAATGACTTGAACGTTTCATCTTTAGTTCCGAGAAATTGTACTCATGTAAATCTTGTGTAGTCATCGACGATGACAAGATAGAATCTTTTTCCAGAACAACTAGCCATTCTAGTAGGTCCGAACAAGTCCATGTGTAACATCTCCAGAGGTCTATTAGTACTCACAACGTTCTTTGAATGAAAAGAACTTTTTAATTGCTTTCCTTGAAGACATTGCTGAGCATGTGTCATCAGATTTGAAAGACAGATTTGGCATACCACTTACTAGATCATGCTTGATCATTTTAGCAACGGTATTTAAGGATGCATGCCCTAGCTTCCTGTGCCATATCCATTTATCATCCTCTGCTGACACTAGACATGTTACCTTTTGTCTTGCAAGATTTTCCAAGGATGTCTTATATAGATCCCCTTGTCTCTGTGCTTCAAACATAACTTTGTCATCGTGATGGGTGACTTTACACTTCACTTTGTTGAAGGAAACAATGAGTCCACTATCACATAATTGACTTATGCTAAGTGGATTATGTTTTAATCCCTCAACTAACAAAACCTTTCGTTTTACCGGAAGAGGAGCCTTACCAACGTCGCCTTCACCGACGATGAATCCCTTCTGGTTACCTCCGTAGGTAGCTGTTCCTCCATTCTGCTTCTCACGAATCTTTGGGAATAAAGACCTTTTTCCCGTCATGTGTTGTGAGCATCCACTGTCCAGGTACCATAGCTCCCTTTGTCTTTGAGCTGTTAAGCACATCTGCAAGTGGTACAATCATTGATTTAGGTACCCAAACTTTCTTGGGTCCTCTCTTGTTAGTTACAGGTTTGGGTGGAATTTTCCTCCCGTGTACTATTTTATGAGGAGTTTTTTTCTCCTTACCCTTGACAATGAGTGTCTTAGGTGTGCTTAACTGAGATAAAGGTAATGCAGGTTTTATATCATCTTTATAAAGATACGGAACAGCAGACGAAGTATGTTTTATTGCAGCAATGTCCCAATTTTCTTCTTCAAAACCTAGACCTCACGATCGTACATTGACCTATTGTTTCCACTTAGCTTTATGAAATTATCATACCCTAGAGAAAAAGTGGATAGGTCTTCAATTAAATTGTGTACTCTTTGTTTCAAAAACTTAACTTCTTTATTTGTGTCTTGTTCCATCAGGGCTTGATTTTTCTTTGTTAACATGATTGAAACTTCCTTTGAGGCATGCAATTATTTTTCCATTTTATCATGCTTCTTTTTCAGTATACTATGCCATACTTAATTGCTAATGCATGAGAGTATTCCAATAATTCATTATAATCATCAGTGGAAATTTCAGATGTTACCTCATCTTTGTCGTTTGTCTCATAGTTAGACGATCAACCGAGATCATCAATGCTTCTGATTCTTTTTCTGCCTCGATGTTAGAACTGTCGATGGATGCCATGAACGCACAGTATGAAGCTTCATCATTATCTCCTTCAGCTTCTTCTTGGTCAGACTGTTCTTCTGACTCTTCATTCTGGCTTAAAAAAGCCTTCTTCTTATGATAGTTCTTCTGAGTAGGCTTCTTTCCCAGACGAGGATAGTCTGCCTTGATGTGTCCAGGCTCTTTGCACTAATAGCAGACAATTCCTCCTTTGCTGGAACTCTTTTCTCCATCTCTTTTCAGTGATGAGGAAGGTTTTCCTCTGAACTTCTTCCGGTTCCCCAGCATTCTCTTGAATCTCAGGTTGAATTGAGCCTGTTCATCGGAGTTATCAGACGACTCAGTACCTTCATCAGACAACTCATTTGCCTTTAGTCCTTTGGAGCCACTGGACTTAAAGGCCACAGCTTTAGTAGTGGAGGATTTTCCATGCAGGATAGTAGCATCATTAGCAAGGTCCTGCTCGTGAATTTTTAGCTCCCCCAATAGATCTTCCACCTGATAGTTGTCAAAATTCTTTCCAGCTCGCTAAGCGGTGGCAAACGATCTCCAACTGGGAGGGAGACTTCTGAGGATTTTTATCACTTGTTCCTTGTTAGTGAAGCTTTTCCCCAGATTCCTCATCCCATTGTGAATGGTTTGAAGTCTGGCGAACATGGAGTCGATTGACTCATTATCCTCCATCATGAATGCCTCGTATTGAGAGGCCAGCATACTCATTTTGGTATCTTGAACAGCTGAGGTTCCCTCGTGGGCCATGGATAAAGTGTCCCAGACTTCCTTAGCGGTGCTCAGACTATCTACCTTGTCGTGTTCATTTTTACTCAAGGCGCATATGAGGAATAGCCTGGCTTTGGCAATCCTTTGATTTTATATTCTTTGTTCATCGGTCCACTTTTCTGCTGGGATGGATTTGTTTTCACTGTCCCTGGGAACATAGTTTCATTTTTCTATGACATCCCCGAGTTTCCAATCAGTTGATTCAATGAAAAGTTGCATGTGCTTTTTCTAGTACGGGTAGCTAGAGCTATCAAAGAATGGTTGCTTGTTGGTTGCTGTTCCAGTGGGATATGCTATGCTGGCCATGGATCTTTATGCTCTACACCTGTTAAGATGTTAGTATATCTAAGAGATGTTAAGCTCTGATACCAATTGATAGTGCGAAAAACACACAAGAAAGGGGGGGTTTGAATTGTGTGTGTGATTTTTGAAATCCGTTTCGAAAAATGACAATTATAAGTTTTTAAAGATTTTTGTTAGTGAGTGCAGCGGAAGATAATCTAGAACTGAAAAGTAAAGCACACAAGATATTTATCCTGGTTCACCCTCTAAATCGACAGGGCTACGTCCAGTCCTTGGCTTCACCAAGATTTTCACAAAATAGTACAAGTACTTTCCAGGACTTCTCCCAATACTCTGAGGACTACTCCTTTACAAGTATTCTATCAGGACTTCTCCTTTACAAGTATTCTATCAGGACTTCTCCTTTACAAGTATTACACAGGACTTCTCCCAGTTCTTTTTTAAGAAGGTTTTGGTTTCTACAAAGTCTCTTCCATAAGAGTGGGTACAAAAATGAAGAACAGATTACAGAGAAGATAAACAAATTGGTTCTCTGAAAGGTTTGTGTGAAAGGGAATAAGAGTAACACTCTGCGAAAGTTTCACACTGGTTGACGACTGAACTCAGGTAAGAAATAGCTTGAGGTTGCTGAGTTTTTGACTTAGTAAATCAGATCGCAGATGATGAACGCAGAAAATTTTGAATGCTTTGATCGTGTGTAAGTCGCCAACTTGAATCTGATGCCAAGTCCTCTATTTATATCTTCAGTAGGATGATCAATGTGAGCTTGCTGAAGATTTGAAAATAGTTCCATTTGAATTTCTCCTCCATTGTGAGTAACGGATACTTCTGCATCTCTATTTCATCATTAAATGCATTCTTTCATGCATTTATTACATTTTCAATGGTGGAGGTTTTCATCGTCTGGCTCTTGAAGAATTTCTGCCTTGAGCTTTAACTTTTGCATTTAATGCCCGTGCATCACAGCTAAGGTAGCCATTAATGATCTGAACAGAAGATTTGAATTTGAACTTTGAGGAGATTCGATGATCATAAAATCTCGCCGTTGATTCCGCAAAAGCAGCTTGATTTAAGGAATATCAGAGGATTTGAAGAAACGATTAATAAATTATTAATTATGTCCTTTCCTTCATTAATGCTCTGAAGGGATAGATAGTGCTTGACAGCGAAACCTGGGTTGGAAAAACGATCTCCTCCGAGTTTTCGTAACAGGAACTCCAAAGTTGTGTTGTTGTCAAACAAACTCTCTGACAGAGTTCTAGGCGTACTTTCCTTCAGATGGGTAACCATGTAAACCCAATGATTGAGTGACCAGACGTTCTTCTCTGTCGGACGAACTTTCTGAGGCAAACATTCTCAACTGGCGGACTGATTTATAAGAGTTGTAACCGGACGAAATGTTCCTCTATTCTTTGCTTGAAGATCTGCTTTTGATAATGCTTTGTATGGGTCCATGCAGTTTTTCCTAAAGTAGATAGATATTCCTGAGTGTGAAAACATTAAGAAGTTAGGAATTCTATCTCTAACAATATCAAGACTTAACGAAATTGTTATTCATCAAAATACAATAATTCATTAAATCATTTGAATCTAACAAGGGTATCCCACATTTCTTTGGCAGACTTACATGTAGAGACTCTAAAGAACTCATCCATGCCTAGGGCTGATGTTAGAATGTTCATGCCTTTAAAATCATATTGTACCTTATTTTTCTCTTCTTCAGTCCATGAATTCACAGGCTTTGGTTGAGCATTACCACCTACTTCAACAATAGGTACAAACAGGCCTTCTTCTACGGCTCTCCAAATTACCTAAACTTTCGCTCAGATGCCAATTGTAATTCTAGATAACAACCTAAGAGGGGAGGGGGTGAATTAGGATCTTAATATTTTTGGCTTATTGAAATTCAATTTGAAAATGATAACTTTTACTTTAGTAGATTCACAATCAATAATTGAGTATGCAGTGGAAATGTAAATTCCTTAAAGTAAAAGTTTAGGGATAAGAGAATCACGCAGCGATGTATCCTGATTCACCTTCAAACCACAGAAGGCTACGTACAGTCCCCCGTTCTGATTTGGGTATTTTCCCACTATTGATCAAGTGTTCTTACAGATGCTTATGCCAAGGACCTTAAGAAGACCTATCAACCCCCATAAAGCACACCACCTTCTGATTGATCAAGTGTTCTTACAAATGCATACTCCAAGGACCTTAAGAAGACCTATCAACCCCCAAAAAGCACACCACTTACTGGTTACAGACCTTTCACCGAACACTACAGTGGACTTTGAATCAAACCGATTCAAAGGACCTTTTCCACTAACCCTAAACACTATGGTGGATGAAGAAGCTTTTACAATGGCTGAATAATCCTTCAATCTAATGGATTGAACTTAGTTTGTATGCTCGAGGCAATCACAATGAAGGCTCAATTTTCTGAGTTCTTTTAACAGTTGAACAGCATAAGCGTTCTTTGAAAATGAGAGTAAATTTTCTCAGAATGATTGCTCTATGAGTTATGAAAGTTAAGCCACGAATTCAGAGCATTGTTGGACACTTTATAGGCACTAGAGGTCATCCATGAACCATCCCAATGATTTCCCAATGTCCAAGAATGCATTGATTAAAAGACACATCTGTTGATATTGTAATCGATTAGAGCAAGTGGGTAATCGATTACTCTACAATCCGTTGTAGTTTAAGTGCCAATTTCAAACATGTAATTGATTACTTGTATGTGGTAATCAATTACTTCCATGTGTGGTAATCGATTACTCAAAGCCTGTAATCAATTACTCTAAGTCCAGAACTTAGTTTATTAAATTTTAAAGCCTAATTGAGTGTTTCTACTTTTTTTTAATTGTAAAAACATGTTATACTCAATTAGTTGATTATTTATGAGCCTTCATATGCAATGTGACCATAATAAAGCATAGCATACTAAGTAACAAGACTTAAGCTAAAATCTAGAACCTTTAATTTATAATCTTGAAGTTGTAAGCTAGTTCTTTTAAGTCTTCTTTTTCTTCTTTTTGTGATATGCGTTGTCACCATTAAAACTCCAGCCAACGTACAAGGAAGAGGTCTTCTTCACATATATGCCAAAAGAAAACCCATAAACCTTATTTATAGCCAAACTGGCAGAGAAGCCATACATGTGTGTGGCCTATTCCACGCACATGCGTGGAAGGCTCGAGGATTCTGTGATAGCCACGCATGTGTGTGGCTTCTTCCACACACATGCATGGAGGACTCAGCAGACTCCTTCAGCTTCCTTTTCAGCTCAACTTTTTATTCATTTCTCTTCATACCTCTTTAATGGCTTTCATGGGTCCTTTAAGCCTCATTAGTTTTCAGAGAAACCATCAATGACCCATCAAGGCTCAAAATGAACCAACCAAAACCATAAAATTTGCCCATCATTGCCTCAATAACTTTCTTGTTGGCCTTTAAACCTTCTTTCATTCCTCTTTATTCTCCTTCAAGTGTCTTCATTCTGCAGCCTACATTTAAACTCTCTTGATGGCATGGAAATAAAACCACAAACACCATTAAACATATCCATCATTGCTTCCATAACTCGGCACTTAATGACCTAGAGATGCAATTAAAATGAAATCTATGGACTAAACTAAAAAGACTCAAATAACAACAAGGAAAACATTAACAAGGACTAAAATGCAAAAAGTTTAAATTAAACCTGATGACTGGATTTTGTATGATAATTTTAGGGTCTTTTTATTTTGTTATTTTTGAGTCTCATATAGGTTTTTTATTGTTTTTATTTAGATTTTCTATTTATTTTTCATTTTGCATATAGTCTCATGTAGATTTTATATTTATTTGTTTTTCAAACTTTATTTTATATTTTTTAGGAATTTTTATAGCTATTTTTATATTTTAGGAAAGCTGGTAGAATTAGTCATTTTTGTCCAGGGACCAAATTGCAAAGTTTCAGGAAAGGAAGGGCCAAAGTACAAAAGTTCAAGAGTTGGGGGCTGAAAGTGGAGTTTTAGGAGAATAAATGGCCAGAAGTGAAGTGCTAATAAAGAGAGGACCAAATGTGAAAAGCAAGAATATGAAGCATCACCTCTAATTTGGCACATGTAAAATGATGATTGGAGGCTTAATTGAAGTGGGGAAGCTGTTTCAGAAGTTAAGAGGAAGCATAGTGGAGGCCATTGAAGGCATTGAAGATCCACTAACTTGAAGAAGAGCAAAACAGCAAGAAGTGCAATCAGCAGACGAGCCAACGCTCAAGCGTTGGCACTCTGACTAAGATCCAAGTCTGCAGTCTTGCCCAACGCTCAAGCGTTGGAAGCCAGCGCTCATGCGCTAGGCCTCTGTTTGCAACGTCTGGAATTAATAGGATCCAACACTCAAGTGTTGGGATCCCAGCACTCAAGCGCTGGAAGTCAGACTTTTTGCTATAAATAGGAGTGTTTTTCCATTGTAAAAATCATCCCTTACTTCAGAATAGAACAAATATTCTTCTTTATCCCTTAAGAGCATTGTTACTGAGAATTGTGGGAAGCCATTCTTGAGCTCCTAGTCCAGGGTAATTCAATGTTTCTATTAGCCATGCTTGGCTAATTTCTTTTTAAGTATTTGGGTTGTTTTAGCTTATATTTTATGTTTTAGTTTTCTTCTTCTTGTTTTTGAATAATACTACAAGTTCATGTTTTATTTCCTTGTTCTTCTTTTCATCTTGATGATCACAAGTGTTTATGCTTACATCTTATGTCAATGGAAATTGGTAATTAGTAAGGGAAATAGGATTTAAAAGAAGCAATATGACATATCACTAAGGAATTAGGATAGACTTTGCTTTATGTTGGCCTGAACTCCATCTTCATCTTCTTCTTTAATTATCTAAATTGCAAGGAATTGAGTTTAGTAATTAGAAAGAAAGGTCTATAAGTGTAAGGAATTAACTTGTAGAAACCATAGGCTAAGCATCATGAACTCTTGTTTTAAAATTCAGAAATAAAGTAGAAGGTTTCTAGCATATTTTATAAGTTATGTAATTTAACCCAAGTGCTTAATTTCCATCATCATCTTGTCTTTATTTATTTATGCTTATTTCAAGTTCTTGTTCTCAAACAAACCAACATCAAAATCAATATTTTAATTTCCAGCATGAAGTTCTAAATAAATTAATAATAGGACACCTATCCCTTGGGTTCGATATCTTGTATATTACTTCGATCATCAACTGTGCACTTGCGGATTTGGCTATCAAAACCCTAAATCCAGAAAATAACAAAAAGTGAAGCTATAATTCCTAAAAACACTACATGAGACAAAAGAAAAATGACAATAAAAGACTCAAAATATCATAAAATCTCGGGTCATCATACCACTATACCCAACGACAGCTTGTCCTTAAGCGTATGTGAAGAAGGTCTTGCTCCTGACCCTGGCTGAGGTTTTGATGACAACAAACTCATCAGTAAAAAGAAGAAAAGAAGACTTAGAGGAAACAGTGCTATATGTTTCAACATCTACCTATAAAGTCTTAGCTTAGGTGAGTTATGCTTTTAAAGGCTTCTCGAGTATAAAGGCTCCTTAAAACATCTAAGCTAATCAAGTTTAATGTTTTCATTAGTTAAAATAAGTAGTATATCTCAAGCCGATCTTAAAAGTTCAAGTTTCTGGATATTGGACTTGAGTGTAATCGATTTCACCTTTCTGGTAATCGATTACACATAGGCAAGTAATCGATTACATCTTGCTTGTAATCGATTACATCTTGCTTGTAATCGATTACATCTTGCTTGTAATCGATTACATGTTTGAATTTGAAATTCAAACAGTAACGGCTTTTAGTGTAATCTATTACCTAAGTAATGTAATCGATTACATGCTCGAAAAGTTGCATCTTTTCATGAACCATTGTGTCTCAAACCTTTTGGGAAGGGTTGCATTGGTTCAAGGTCGTTCCTCATGCCTATATAAAGTCCATTTGAGTCCAGAAACACAACATATGAGAATACACGAATTAGGCCAAAGCTTTGTCATATTGTTCATTCATGTTAAATTAGCCTTTGATATTTAAACTTTCAAAGAGCCTAAGTTCTGAGTTCATGATCTTCATTGTTAAGAGAACACTTTAGTAGTTCATATCTTGAAGAACTCAGAATCAATAAAGCCTTCTTATGCTTAAGAGCCTTAAAACATAATTCTCATGATCAATCCGCTTGTATGTTAAAGGATTGATACAGCCATATTGTAAACTCTTCTTCATCTCATTCTGGTAGATTGAGTATTCACCGTAGGTTTCATTGATGGGTTGTTGTACTGAAAATGGTGTACTTTCAGGGTGTGGATTGAAGGTGGTTTAGCCTTCAGGGATTGAAGGTGGTGTGCCTTCAGGGTCTGAAAGTGGTGTACTTTTAGGGACTGAAAGTGGTGTGCTTTCAGGGGCTGTTGAAAGTGGTGTGCTTTCACAGGTGGTTGATAGAAATTCTTAAGGTACTTGGTGCAAGGACTTGTAAGATATTTTTATCAATAGTGGAAAAATCCTCAAGGGGTTTTCTTCAGGGACTGGACGTAGCCTTCGGTGGATAGAAGGTGAACCAGGATAAAATTCAGTGTGTGCATTCTTCTACCCTTCATCTTTACTTTCAAGCAACGCTTATTTCCGCTTCAATCGTTTGTATTTATATCCATCTTGAAAGTAAGAAGGTATCAAGGCGAAAATTGGGTAAACCTGATTCACCCCCCCCCCCTCTCAGGTTGCTATCTAGGCTAACAATTGGTATCAGAGCGTAATTTAGGTAATTTGCTCCTAAGATCCGGGAAAAGATGGCATCCTCTTCTAGTCATGGAACTAGTGAGGGATTCAACATAAACATGCCACCATACTTCAATGGAGACCACTATGACTTCTGGAAGATCAAGATGAAAATCTTTATAAGGTCATTAGACGTGGAAATATGGAAAGCCATTGAAGAAGGTCCGTTTATACCTATGAATGAAGTGGGTGATAGTAGACAACCAAAACCATAAAACACATGGAGTGAAGAAGAAAAGAAGAAGGTTCAGTATGATCTCAAAGGAATGAATATCCTTACATCTGCTCTTGGCATGGATGAGTTTTTTAGAGTTTCAACATGCACAACATCGAAAGAAATATGGGATACTTTGATGGTAACTCATGAAGGAACAGATCAAGTCAAGAGACCAAAAATCTATACCCTATCTCAAGAATATGAAATTTTCAGAATGCTTCCAGGAGAAAAGGTATTGGATATGCAAAAGCGACTCTCTCATTTGACCAACCATTTGATTGCACTTAGAAAACAGTTTTCCAATAGTGACTTGAAAATGAAAGTTCTAAGATCACTCACAAGAGCATGGCAACTAAAGGTTACGGCAATTTCAGAAAAGAAGAGTTTGTCTAATATGACTCTTGCAACTCTCTTTGGAAAACTCCAAGAAGAGAACGAGAATATGAATCTCCTCGTGAAGAACCTTGGAAAGTTTCTCAAAAGAAAAGGTATGAAAGTTAACAATAACAGAACTTTCCAAAGAAATAATGAGTCCTCCTCTTCTCAAAAGATCACATGCTTCGAGTGTGGAAAACCTGGACACATCAAGTTGGAATGTCCAAATCTTCAAAAGAAGAAACATGGTCTGAAGGACAAGTTTGAAAAGAAAGATCAAACCACACGAAGAGCATACTTGGCATGGGATGAAAATGAAGTAAGTTCATCATCTGATTCTGATAAAGAAGAAGCACAAGTTGCATTAATGGCTTCACATGATTCAGATGCTGAGGATATCCAGGTTAGTGATAATGCTATTTCATTTCATGATTTAGAATATGCTATAGAGAATGTGTTTAAATTATGTCAAAGTTTTTCTAAGGTTAGTACTAAGCAGAATGCTTTAATTACATCTTTAGAAAATAAGTGTAGAAATCTACAGGAAGAACTAGACATAGTGAAGTCTAAGTTAGATACTCCACATGAGTGCACTAAGTGTAGTTCTTTAGAAGAGAAGATAGATAGTCTTCAACAAAGGGTTCATAACTTCAACAAAGGAAAACAGAAGTTACATGATATTCTAAGTATGCAAAGACACTCAAACAATAAGGTTGGACTAGGATATACATCTCATCCAAAGACAAAAGAAGTTAAGAAAACTATCTTTATGAAACCAAACGAAATGGAAGGATCTTCTGAAAATACTAAGACTAGCTCTTTTAGGAGTATGAACAATAGGAAGAATAATTATCATAGACCTCCTAAGAAGATCAACTCTTTCCCTAGGCAAATATCAAGTTACAACCAATATTCATGTACTTATTGTAACAAAATAGGACATACCCCTAGTAGATGTTATTACAAGAATGTTGGAGTACCAAACAAGGAATATATATGGGTTAAGAAGAACACTAACTTAGAAGGACCTAAAGAAAATTGGGTTCCTAATCCCCATGTCTGAACTTTGTCATGTAGGTGTGCATGAAAGCAGCAAAGGACTTATGGTATCTTGATAGTGGCTGCTCATCACATATGACAGGAGACAAAACAAAGTTCTCATTTCTTTTCCCTAGAGAAAAAGGATTTGTCACATATGGAAATAATCAAAAAGGAAAGATACTTGGTATTGGAAGAATAGGTACACCCCCTCAAACTGTCATTGACAAGGTCCTATATGTTGATGGTTTGATGCATAATCTTCTGCGTATCAGTCAACTTTGTGAAAGGTTTGAAAGTTGGGTTCATTAATGATATCTATGTGGTAAAAGATGTGAAAACTAAAGAAGTCAAGTTTTCCGGATATAAAGTCAATAAGTTCTTCATGATATCCTTGGATGAAATTCCACCAAGTGTCAGATGCTTGTTGGCCAAGAACAACAATGATTCATGGCTCTGGCATAGAAGACTGGCTCATATACACATAGATCATTTAAATAAACTAGTCAAGCATGATCTAGCTGTTGGACTTCCAAAGATAAGTTTTTAAAAAGACAAGCTTTGTCATGCATGTCAAAAGGGGAAGCAAACCAGAATATCTTTCAAGCCAAAGAATATAGTCTCAACTACAAGACCCCTCCAATTACTTCACATGGATTTGCTTGGACCATCAAGAACTAAGAGCTTTGGAGGTAACTATTATGCCCTTGTTATTGTTGATGATTTCTCTAGATTTACCTGGACATTATTCTTGCCTCATAAGAATGAAGCCTTCAATGCATTCAAAAGATATGCAAGGCTTGTTTAAAATGAAAAAGGCTTTAAAGATCTCTTCCATTAGAAGTGATCATGGTGGAGAATTTCAGAACCACCAATTTCAGGAATTATGTGATGAGAGTGGAATATCACATAACTTCTCTGCTTCAAGAACACCACAACAAAATGGTGTTGTAGAAAGGAAGAACAAATTACTTGAAGAACTAGCAAGGACCATGCTAAGTGAATCTAACCTTCCGAAATACTTCTGGGCTGATGCTGTAAGTACTGCTTGCTATGTTTCCATTAGAGTACTCATTAGACCTATTCTGAAGAAAACCCCCTATGAACTCTACAAAGGGAGGAAACCAAATATTGCTCATCTACATGCTTTTGGATCAAAATGCTTTGTCTTGAACAATGGAAAGGAAAACCTTGGTAAGTTTGATGAAAAATCTGATGAAGGTATAGTCCTTGGTTATTCTCTAACAAGCAAAGCATATAGAGTCTTTAACAAGAAAACTCTATCTATTGAAGAATCCATACATGTTTCCTTTGATGAGTCTAACTCTTCAAAAGAAGATACAGTCATTCTTCCGGATAATGATGAGGAAGATAACATTATCAATGAAGACTCTCAAAAACAGAAAGATCAAGGTTCAGTGCAAGAAGAGCATATTGAAGATATCACTTATCAACTACCAAAAGAATGGAGAACCCACAGGGATCATCCAGTTGACAATATCATTGGTGATATTTCAAGAGGCGTTTCTACAAGGCTACGCTTAAATGATTCAGTATTGAATATGGCCTTTGTATCTCAAATAGAACCCTCAAAAGTGAATGATGCTCTTGAAGATGAATATTCGATTGTATCAATGCATGAAGAACTAAACCAATTTGAAAGAAATCAAGTATGGGAATTGGTTCCTAAGCCCACTGACAAGCATATCATTGGAACAAAATGGGTATTCAGAAATAAACTGGATGAAAATGGTATAATTTTCAGAAACAAAGCAAGACTGGTTGCACAAGGATATAATCAAGAAGAAGGTATTGACTTTCATGAAACCTATGCACCGGTTGCAAGGTTGGAAGCCATAAGACTTCTATTGGCTTATACCTGTTCTTTAAACTTTCCATTATATCAAATGGATGTTAAAAGTGTTTTCCTGAATGGATTCATTCAAGAAGAAGTATATATGAAGCAACCTCCAGGATTTGAAGATCCCAAGTATCCTTCACATGTCTTCAGATTAAAGAAGGCACTCTATGGTCTTAAACAAGCCCCTCGTGCATGGTATGACAGATTAAGCACATTTCTTTGTGAAAAAGGATTAAAAAAGGGTAAGGCTGACACAACCTTGTTTATCATGAAAACCAAAGGTAATACTTTATTAGTACAAATTTATGTAGATGATATTATTTTTGGTTCAACTAACGAATCTCTGTGTAAGGATTTCTCTAACATGAAGCAAGAGGAATTTGAGATGTCTATGATGGGACAGTTAAATTTCTTTCTATGATTGCAAATTAAGCAATCACATGATGGGATATTCATCAACCAATCAAAGTTTTGCAAGGAGCTTTTAAAGAAATATGATTTGGATGATAGCAAGGCCATAGCCACACCAATGGGGTCTAATACATATCTAGATCAAGATGAGTCAGGTGTTCCTGTAGACATTACCAAGTATAGAGGTATGATCGGATCTCTTCTTTATTTAACAGCAAGTAGACCTGATATTATGTTTAGTGTGTGTTTATGTGCTAGATATCAAGCATCTCCTAGGGAATCACATTTGAGTTCAGTTAAAAGGATTTTCAAATATCTGAAAGGAACTACAAATGTTGGTCTGTGGTATCCCAAAGGGACTGTTTGTGACTTGATTGGATATTCTGATTCAGACTATGCTGGATGTAAACTGAAAGAAAAAGTACAAGTGCTACTTGTCACTTGTTGGGAAATGCTCTTGTTTCTTGGTCCTGTAAGAAACAAGCATGTGTTTATTTAAGTACTGCTGAAGCAGAATACATTGCTGCAGGAAGTTGTTGTGCACAAACCTTATGGCTCAAACAACAACTCAAAGATTATGGCTTAGAGCTAGGCTGCATCCCAATCAAATGTGACAACACAAGTGCCATTAATCTCACGAAAAACCCCATCATGCATTCTCGAACAAAGCATATTGATATAAGACATCATTTTCTTCGAGATCACGTCATGAGAAAGGATATTGAGATTTCCTTCGTAGATACACATAATCAATTGGCTGATATATTTACGAAACCTCTTCCTAAAGACTCCTTCTTTAAAATTAGAAGAGAATTAGGTATTATAGCTGAAACTGATTTTTAATTAGATATTTATCTGCTTATGTGTCTATATGCTTAATTACATGATTGTATGCATTGTATGAGTTTTGCATGATTTTTGTGAGAATATATATATATTTACATGCTTGATTTTCATGATTTAATATTACTTATGAGTGATTGCATGTAGCTAAGTTGCTTATATATTTATTCATATGTCTTTTGTGTGATTTTACACTTAGGTATTTGATTAATCAAGTCTAGTAATCTTTTACATAGGAATTTATAGCTTAGAACTTGCAAAATGTCTTAAGTAATCGATTACCATACATCCAGTAATCGATTAACCTATGTTCTCTAGTCCTCATGCCTTTTAAACCATCTCATAATCGATTACATAACTGTTGTAATCGATTACTATTTCAAAATTTGAATTTCCATTCAAATTTAAACTGCCCGTAATCGATTACATAACTGACAGTAATCGATTACCAGTTCGATTCTATATATATCTGGGCTATTTCCTTAATCGATTCCAGACCCTTCTCTTCGTTTCTCCTACTCGACGAACCAGACCCATTTTCCCTTCGTTCGCCTTCAATTCTTGATCATTTACAAGAATTCTTGGTGGGTTTTTCTCGTCCTTCTCCTCTCTTTCCATTCGACCCATTTATTTCTTCTGATTTGGTTCGAATCCAAAAGCCCTCTTTTCAAAAATCTGAACCCTAGCACCCAAATTTCAGTAATTCCGAAAATGGCTTCCTCCTCCTCATGCAGGCACCGCTCCAAGAACCTCTCAATGAATGCCCTCGACTTATCTCAACTTCTTGGGACGGAGGAATAGAAGGAACGATTCATGGCTCACTATTTTGAACGGCCGATTCTCCCTCCTAAATATGGAGACATGACTTCCTTCATCAATGCAGGGCTGCTCTTTCCAACATTGTTTGACTATCAAGGGCTTGATGAGTTCGTTGGTTTTTCCGGTACGTACTATCCCGAACTTGTGAAAGTCTTCTACTGCAATCTAGTCAAGAGAGGTGGTAAGATATGTTCCTCTGTCAAAGGCATTGACATTTCTTTGACTCTTGAGCAGTTAGGAACATGCTTGTCTATTCCCTATGTAGGAGCCAAACTTAGCCCTGAACTTCTTTGTCCTTGGGAAGATTATGACAAGAAGTCTTTTTATCTGTCGCTTTGTCGCTTCTCAGAGGAAGAAATACAGATTAAGAAGCAACGAACTGAGGCCAATCGTTCTCGGGATATCCTTGTTGTTGGGTATCTCAGTGTGGAAAATCGTTTGCTTCACTACTTATTGAGTTATGTCCTCTTTCCTCAATCCTCTAATCATGCTCAGATTAGTGATTTAGATTTTAGAATTACAGATAATGTATGGGATGAAGCATAGTGAGTCTATTAACTGGGCATATTTGGTGATGATACACATGTTGCTCCAAAAGGATAGAACTGGTCCTCTTCCCTTTGCTCCTGTGATTTCTCTCATTTTGAAGAACTTTGGGGTCTCCACAAATGGAGAATATGCTCAGGTTATGGATGCAAAGTCCCAGAAGATTGACATGGAGATATTGAACAAGATGGGGATCTTTCGGGATGTCGATGGTATCTTCAGGCACAAATCAGATTTGGGCTCTGACACTACATAGGCTCCTGCCCCTGCTGCATTCTGTCCTCCATCTTCTGAGAGTGGTCCTTCGTCTTCTGCTGATGCTGATGCCTCTACTCAGCTTATTCTCTCTCATCTTGCAGACATGAATCAGCACATTAACCAGCGGTTTGATCGACTGGAAGTCTTAGCCTCCGTGTCGACCACATGACTCGCTCTCCTCTTAATTTTCCTAATTTGTCCGATGGGTCTGGCGACATTTAGATTTTTTTATGCCTTATTTGGACATCTTTTGGGTTGTAATAGTTTATTTTAACTCATGACTATTCTGTTGGATGTTTTAGCTAGTATTTTGCATTGTTTTGTTTGTGACTTTAAACCTGTGATGTTGTTATATATGTTTGTTGTTGTTGGTCATGATTTTACTAGTTTACCCCCAACCCCTATGCTTTATTTGTATATGCACTAGTTTGCTTGTATACCTGTTTCTGGCCTTTTCTTCTTTTTGATGAAGTCAAAAGGGGGAGAAAGGTTCTGTGCTCTTTAAAGATTTTATGCAGGAATTCAACAAGTGAATAAGAAAGGGGGAGATATATCGGACTACATCAAACAGGGGAAGTTTTTCAACAAAGAAGCAACACTGATCTTCAAAGTTCAAAGAATGTGTTTGCCATCATCAAAAAGGGGGAGATTGTGAAGAAGGTCTTGATCCTGACCCTGGCTGAGGTTTTGATGATGACAAACTCATCGGCAAAAAGAAGAAAAGAAGACTTAGAGGAAACAGTGCTATATGTTTCAAAATCTACCTATAAAGTCTTAGTTTAGGTGAGTTATGCTTCTAAAGGCTTCTCGAGTATAAAGGCTCCTTAAAACATCTAAGCTAATCAAGTTTAATGTTTTCATAAGTTAAAAGAAGTAGTATATCTCAAGCCGATCTTAAAAG
Organism: Acmispon strigosus; assembly: GCA_030819835.1. NCBI lineage: Eukaryota > Viridiplantae > Streptophyta > Magnoliopsida > Fabales > Fabaceae > Acmispon > Acmispon strigosus. Next base: position 11,517,797 of record JAUAMA010000004.1, on the reverse strand, counting down.
TTCAAGTTTCTGGATATTGGACTTGAGTGTAATCGATTTCACCTTTCTGGTAATCGATTACACATAGGCAAGTAATCGATTATATCTTGCTTGTAATTGATTACATGTTTGAATTTGAAATTCAAACAGTAACGGCTTTTAGTGTAATCGATTACCTAAGTAATGTGTGAAGAAGGTCTTGCTCCTGACCCTGGCTGTGGTTTTGATGACGACAAACTCATCAACAAAAAGAAGAAAAGAAGACTTCAAAGAATCAAGCACTCAAGTCCATCAATAGTCTAGAAGTCTTAGAATTAGGTGAGTTATGCTTCCAAAGGTTTATTAAAGCATAAAGGCTCTCAAAACACCTAATCTAATCAAGCTAAGTGTTTTCATAACTTAAAAGAAGTAGAAAACCTTAAGCAAGTCTCAAAGAATAAGTTTCTGGAAAATGGGCTTCTGTGTAATCGATTACACCATTATGGTAATCGATTACACCAAGGCAAGTAATCGATTACTCCAGTCTTGTAATCGATTACATGTTTGAAATTCAAATTCAAACTGAAACGGTCACTTGTGTAATCGATTACACTAAGTATGGTAATCGATTACCAGAACGAAAAAGTGCATCTTTTCATGAACCATTGTGTCCCAAACCTTTTGAAAAGGGTTGTGATGGTTCAAGGACGTTTCCCTTGCCTATATAAAGACCATTTGAGTCCAGAAAACATAACAACAACATAGAACACACAACACACACGAAATAGACACATTTCACATGAGAAAAACACATTAGGCCAAAGCTCTTTCAAAATTGGTTCATCTTTTAGAACTTAAATCTTTTGGAGCCTAAATTCTGAGTTCATGATCTTCATGTTTACAAGAACACATTAGTTGTTCATATCTTGAAGAACTCAGAATTGTATTATGCTTAAAAGCCTTAAAGCATAATTTCTCATGTTCAATCCAATTGTGTGTTAAAGGATTGAAACAGCCAAGTGTAATATCTTCTTCATCTCTTTCTGTAAGATTGAGTTTTTCACCGTGGTATTCAGTGAAGGGTTGTTGTCACTGAAAGTGGTTTGCTTTCAGGGTTTTGATTGAAGACAAGTTTGTCTTCAAGGTCTGAGGGTGGTTTGCCTTCAGGAGCTGAAAGCGGTTTGCTTTCAGGGGCTGTTGAAAGCGGTTTTCTTTCACAGGATATTGGTAGAAGTTCTTGGGGTCCTTGGGTTAGGAACTTGTAAGAAATTCTTATCAATAGTGGAAAAATCCTCAAGGGGTTTTCTTGAGGGACTGGACGTAGTCTTCGGTGGATTGAAGGCGAACCAGGATAAATCTTGTGTGTGATTCTCTTTATCCTTCACATTTACTTTCAAGTATTGTTCATATCCGCTGCAATCACAACGATCAATTCGTGATCATCATAAACTTGAAAGTAACGATTTCAATAAGGCGAAAATTGGGGCAACACTGATTCACCCCCCCCCCCTCTCAGGTTGCTATCTGTTCTAACAATTGGTATCAGAGCGGAGGTTTAGGTAAGTTATTCCTAAGATCCGGGAAAAGATGGCATCCTCTTCCAATCATGGAACAAGTGAAGGACATAACATAAACAGGCCACCATTCTTCAATGGAGAACACTATGACTTCTGGAAAATCAAGATGAAGATATTTATAAAGTCATTAGACTCAGGAATATGGAAAGTCATTGAAGAAGGACCCTTTGTGCCTGTAACAACAAATGAAGAAGGAACTTCACAACCAAAACCAGAAAGTATTTGGAGTGAAGAAGAAAAGAAGAAGGTTCAACATGATCTCAAAGGAATGAACATTCTTACATCTTCTCTTGGCATGGATGAATTTTTCAGAGTATCAACATGCACTTCATCTAAAGAAATATGGGATACATTGATGGTGACTCATGAAGGAACAGATGAAGTCAAGAGATCAAAGATCAATACTCTATCTCAAGAATATGAAATGTTCAGAATGCTTCCAGGAGAAAAGGTATTAGACATGCAAAAACGATTCACTCATTTAATTAATCATTTGATTGCTCTTGGTAGACAATTTTCAAACAGTGATTTGAACATGAAAGTTCTAAGATCACTTACAAGAGTATGGCAACCAAAAGTAACAGCCATCTCAGAGAAGAAGAGTTTATCAAATATGACTCTTGCAACTCTTTTTGGAAAACTCCAAGAACATGAGTTGGAATTGAATCGTTTAGAAGAGCATGAACAACATGAGAAGAAGTATCGATCAATTTCCCTAAAAGCAAAAGAAAGCATCAAAGAAGATTATGATGCAGATTCTGAAGAAGAAGACAATGGAAATCTAAATCTTCTAGTGAAGAACTTTGAAAAGTTTCTTAAAAAGAAAAATGTTAGATTTAACAACAATAAAGTCTTCCAAAGGAACAATGAGTCTTCTTCATCCCAAAAGATTACATGTTTCGAGTGTGGCAAACCGGGACATTTCAAGTTAGATTGTCCAAATCTTCAGAAGAAGAAACATGGTCTAAGAGAGAAATTCGAGAAAAGGGATCAACCTACTCGAAGGGCATATTTGGCTTGGGATGATAATGAAGTAAGTTCATCATCTGATTCTGATAAAGAAGAAGCACAAGTTGCTTTGATGGCCTCACATGATTCTGATGTTGAAGATTCCCAGGTTAGTGAGAATTCTATATCTTTTCATGATTTAAAGTTTACCATGGAAAATATGTTTAAAATATGTCAAGAATTCTCTAAAGTTAGCACTAGGCAAAATGAATTAATTTCTTCCCTAGAAAGTAAATGTAGAAATTTGCAAGAAGAACTAGATGTAGTAAAATCTAAGATAGACATTACTCACAAATGCACTAAGTGTAGTTCTTTAGAAGAAAAGATAGAAAATCTTCAACAAAGAGTAAATAACTTCAATAAAGGAAAACAGAAGTTAGATGATATTCTAAGTGTTCAAAGATATTCAAACAATAAGTCAGGTTTAGGATATACTTCTCAACCAAAGACAAAAGAAGTTATGAAAACTATGTTTGTAAAACCAAACCATGTTTTAGGATCTTCTAGTAACAATAAAATTAATCCTGTTAGAAGTACAAACAATAGGAAGAACATTCAAAATAGATCTCCTAAGAAGATTCATCCTTCTCCTAGACAAACCTCCAGTTACAATCATTACTCTTGTACTTACTGTAATAAAATAGGACATACCCCTAGTAGATGCTACTACAAACATATAGGAGTACCAAATAGGGAGTACAATTGGGTTAGAAAGGATGTTAACTTAGAAGGACCCAAAACTTGTTGGGTTCCTAATACCCATGTTTGAACTTTGTCATGTAGGTGTGTATGAAAGCAGCAAAGGATCTATGGTATCTTGATAGTGGCTGCTCATCACACATGACAGGAGACAAAACCAAGTTTTCTTTTCTTATACCTAGGGAAAAAGGTTTCGTCACATATGGTAACAATCAAAAGGGAAAAATACTCGGTATTGGAAGAATAGGCACACCCCCTCAAACAGTCATCGATAAAGTTCTTTACGTTGATGGTTTGATGCATAATCTTCTGAGTATTAGTCAACTATGTGATAAAGGTTTGAAAGTAGGTTTTATTAATGATATATGTGTTGTGAAAGATGTGAAAACTAAAGAAATTAAGTTTTCTGGATATAAAGTAAACAAAGTCTTCATGATCTCATTGGAAGAAATTCCACAAAATTTGAGATGCCTTTTAGCCAAGAATAATAGTGATTCATGGCTATGGCATAGAAGACTTGCACATATTCACATAGATCATTTAAACAAACTAGTCAAGCATGATCTAGTTGTTGGGCTTCCTAAGATAAAATTCGAGAAAGACAAGCTTTGTGATGCATGTCAAAAAGGGAAGCAAACCAGAACATCCTTCAAACCAAAGAACATAGTTTCGACCTCAAGACCCCTTCAATTGTTACATATGGATTTGTTCAGACCTTCTAGAACTAAAAGCCTCGGAGGTAATTTCTATGCACTTGTTATTGTTGATGATTTCTCTAGATTCACTTGGACTTTATTTCTACCTCATAAGAATGAAGCCTTCAATGCATTCAAAAGATATGCAAGGCTAGTTCAAAATGAGAAGTCTTTAAAGATCTCTTCTATTAGAAGTGATCATGGTGGAGAATTTCAGAATCAACAATTCCAAGAACTATGTGATGAAAATGGAATATCACATAACTTCTCTACTCCGAGAACACCACAACAAAATGGTGTAGTAGAAAGGAAGAATAGGTTACTTGAAGAATTAGCAAGAACCATGTTAAGTGAATCTAGTCTCCCTAAATATTTCTGGGTTGATGCTGTAAGTACTGCTTGCTATGTTTCCAATAGAGTTCTTATTAGACCTATCCTTAAGAAAACACCCTATGAACTCTACAAAGGAAGGAAACCAAATATCTCTCATCTACATGCTTTTGGATCAAAATGCTTTGTCTTGAATAATGGAAAGGAAAACCTTGGTAAGTTTGATGAAAAATCTGATGAAGGTATATTCCTTGGATATTCTCTAACAAGCAAAGCATATAGAGTCTTTAACAAGAAAACTCTATCCGTGGAAGAATCCATACATGTTACTTTTGATGAATCTAAATCTTCAATAGAAGATAAAGTCAATCTTCCAGATAATGAAGAAGATGACATCATTATAAATGAAGATTCTCAAAAGGATGGAGATCAGAATCCAATACAAGAAGAGCACATTGAAAGTAATACTTATCAACTTCCAAAAGAATGGAGAACCCATAGGGATCATCCAGTTGATAATATTATTGGTGATATCTCTAGAGGCGTTTCTACAAGGCTACGCTTGAATGATTCAGTTTTGAATATGGCCTTTGTCTCTCAGATAGAACCATCAAAAGTAAATGATGCTCTAAAGGATGAGTATTGGATTGTAGCAATGCAGGAAGAATTAAATCAATTTGAAAGGAATCAAGTTTGGGAACTTGTCCCTAAGCCTAGTGACAAACATGTTATTGGAACAAAGTGGGTGTTTAGGAATAAGTTAGATGAAAATGGTATTATAGTTAGGAACAAAGCAAGATTAGTTGCTCAAGGGTATAATCAAGAAGAAGGCATAGATTTTGATGAAACTTATGCACCAGTAGCAAGGTTGGAAGCCATAAGACTATTATTGGCGTATGCTTGTTCTTTAAATTTCCCATTATATCAAATGGACGTCAAAAGTGCATTCCTGAACGGATATATTCAAGAAGAAGTGTATGTGAAGCAACCTCCAGGATTTGAAGATCCAAAGTTTCCTTCACATGTCTTCAGACTAAAGAAAGCACTCTATGGTCTTAAGCAAGCCCCTCGTGCTTGGTATGATAGATTAAGTACTTTCCTCTGTGATAAAGGATTTCAGAAGGGTAAGGCTGATACAACCTTGTTCATCAAAAGAACCAAAGGTAATACCTTATTAGTTCAAATTTATGTTGATGATATTATCTTTGGTGCAACTAACGAATCTCTTTGTAAGGATTTCTCTAAAATGATGCAAGAAGAATTTGAAATGTCCATGATGGGACAATTAAATTACTTTCTTGGTTTGCAAATCAAGCAATCAAGTGATGGAATATTCATCAATCAATCAAAGTTTTGCAAGGAACTATTAAATAAATATGATTTGGATGATTGCAAAGCCATAGCCACACCTATGGGGTCTAATACATATTTAGATCAAGATGAATCCGGTAATCAAGTAGATATTACCAAATATAGAGGTATGATCGGATCTCTTTAATACTTATCTGCAAGTAGACCTGATATTATGTTTAGTGTGTGTCTATGTGCTAGATATCAAGCATCTCCTAGGGAATCACATTTGAGTTCTGTTAAACGAATTTTCAAATATTTGAAAGGAACTACAAATGTTGGATTGTGGTATCCCAAGGGAAGTGTTTGTGATTTGATTGGATATTCTGATTCTGATTATGCTGGTTGTAAAACTGAAAGAAAGAGTACAAGTGGTACTTGTCACCTATTAGGAAATGCTCTTGTTTCTTGGTCTTGTAAGAAACAAGCATGTGTTGCTCTAAGTACTGCAGAAGCAGAATATATTGCTGCAGGAAGTTGTTGTGCACAAACTCTATGGCTCAAACAACAACTCAAAGATTATGGCTTAGAGCTGGGCTGCATTCCAATTAAATGTGACAACACAAGTGCCATTAATCTCACTAAAAACCCTATAATGCATTCTCGAACTAAGCATATTGATATACGACATCTTTTTCTTCGAGATCATGTTATGAGGAAAGATATAGAGATTTCTTTTGTAGATACACATAATCAACTAGCAGATATCTTTACTAAACCTCTTTCTAAGGAATCATTTTATAAGATAAGAAGAGAGTTAGGCATTTTAGATGAGCATGATACTTAAGTTAACATGTTATTTGCACGATCTTTATGGTAAATATGTGTTTACATGCCTTTAGATAGATTATGTAATTAAGTGTTTTATAGGAAAAGTGTTACATAGGAATCTAGAGCCTAGAACTTGTAAATATGTCCTAGTAATCGATTACCCTAGGATTTGTAATCGATTATCCATGTTCTAAGTCCTCGTGCTCATTAGAAACATCTGAGTAATCGATTATTCAAACTGCCATAATCGATTACACATTCACAATTTGAAAATTTTCAAATTTGTAACTGATGTAATCGATTACCCCAACTGCAGTAATCGATTACATACTCGAAAAATTGCCAGAATTTCAATTTCCCTCCATCTTTTGAAATTCAAACTTGGCTTAACTGCTCTGTAATCGATTACTAAAACTGCTGTAATCGATTACATGTTCGGGATATTTAAGCCAGCCTTAGGAATTGATTAGTCATATCCTCCAAAACTCTCTCAAGGTGCTGCATATTCTCCTCAACCAACCATGGATTCCTATCATTCTCGTTCCTCTCGACCCATGAACCTTACACGACTACTCACAACCACCCATCAAAGAACTAGGTTTGCTTCATGATTCATCAATCAACTCATTCGTAAACCTTTGTTTGGTGATTTGGATTCCTTTGTCGACAATGGTCACACATTTCCCGCCTATCTCCGTTATCAAAATCTTGAGGAGTATATCTCTATGTGCAATCCCTACTATCCTGAACTAGTAAAAGTCTTTTATTGCAACTTAGAACCTTTGCAAGATGGATTTCAAAGTTCTGTCAAGGGGATTCTTATTCGACACTCCCTATCATCTTTTGGTCGATGCCTTGGACTTCCTTCATCGGGTGCTCTCTTGGGTCCTAACCTCCCTTGCCCCTGGTCTGACTATAGCCATGACTCCTTTTACAAATCTCTGTGTCGATTTGAATCAGTAGATCTCCAGAGAATTCACCCACCACATACTACCTCTTGCCCATACAACACTGATGTCCTCACGACAAACAATCATCTTCTACACTACTTCATTAATCAAGTAGTTCTGCCTGAAGAAACTCTCCTTGCTCACATTAGCGACTTTGAGTTACAAATTCTTTATGGCATTCTTCATTGTCACAAAATCAATTGGGCATTTTTGGTTATGCACCACATGCTACGAAGTCGTAACTTGGCGGACTCTTTTCCTTATGCATCGATCATCACCCACCTCCTTCTCTACTCTGGAGTGCCTATTGCCAAGCTTTATGACACGCGGTCATCTCATCTCAAACGAATAGACACCTCCATTCTTTCTTCGCTCAACATCACCACTGACTTTGGCCTCTTTCTTCTTCCATGTCAAATTCATGATGCTGGTCGGGATTTCGTACCCGTGTATACCATTGCTGATGTTGACTCTCCTACTAGTACTTAGTTTTCTAGGAGTTTTTCATGCTGTTTATTTATTTCATCTTGTACTATGTTCCCATTGTATGTATGTTATCTTTTAAATACTATGTTTGGACTATTATGCTTTCGTCCTATTTTAAATGTTTACCCCTATTTCCCCATGCTTTATGTTTCAATATACTTGTATGTATGCCTGTACTTTTTTTTTTTTTTTTGGCCTTTTCTTCTTTTTGATGAAGTCAAAAGGGGGAGAAAGGCTCTATGCTCTTAAAGATCATATGCAGGAATTCAACAAGTACATTAGAAAGGGGGAGAAATATCAGAAATACTAGATTCTATCAAATAGGGGGAGTTAAGCATCACGAATGCATAAATGATCTTCAAAGAGTCAAGTATGTGTTTGCCATCATCAAAAAGGGGGAGATTGTGAAGAAGGTCTTGCTCCTGACCCTGGCTGTGGTTTTGATGACGACAAACTCATCAACAAAAAGAAGAAAAGAAGACTTCAAAGAATCAAGCACTGAAGTCCATCAATAGTCTAGAAGTCTTAGAATTAGGTGAGTTATGCTTCCAAAGGTTTATTAAAGCATAAAGGCTCTCAAAACACCTAATCTAATCAAGCTAAGTGTTTTCATAACTTAAAAGAAGTAGAAAACCTTAAGCAAGTCTCAAAGAATAAGTTTCTGGAAAATGGGCTTCTGTGTAATCGATTACACCATTATGGTAATCGATTACACCAAGGCAAGTAATCGATTACTCCAGTCTTGTAATCGATTACATGTTTGAAATTCAAATTCAAACTGAAACGGTCACTTGTGTAATCGATTACACTAAGTATGGTAATCGATTACCAGAACGAAAAAGTGCATCTTTTCATGAACCATTGTGTCCCAAACCTTTTGAAAAGGGTTGTGATGGTTCAAGGACGTTTCCCTTTCCTATAGAAAGACCATTTGAGTCCAGAAAACATAACAACAACATAGAACACACAACACACACGAAATAGACACATTTCACATGAGAAAAACACATTAGGCCAAAGCTCTTTCAAAATTGGTTCATCTTTTAGAACTTAAATCTTTTGGAGCCTAAATTCTGAGTTCATGATCTTCATGTTTACAAGAACACATTAGTTGTTCATATCTTGAAGAACTCCGAATTGTATTATGCTTAAAAGCCTTAAAGCATAATTTCTCATGTTCAATCCAATTGTGTGTTAAAGGATTGAAACAGCCAAGTGTAATATCTTCTTCATCTCTTTCTGTAAGATTGAGTTTTTCACCGTGGTATTCGGTGAAGGGTTGTTGTCACTGAAAGTGGTTTGCTTTCAGGGTTTTGATTGAAGACAAGTTTGTCTTCAAGGTCTGAGGGTGGTTTGCCTTCAGGAACTGAAAGCGGTTTGCTTTCAGGGGCTGTTGAAAGCGGTTTGCTTTCACAGGATATTGGTAGAAGTTCTTGGGGTCCTTGGGTTAGGAACTTGTAAGAAATTCTTATCAATAGTGGAAAAATCCTCAAGGGGTTTTCTTGAGGGACTGGACGTAGTCTTCGGTGGATTGAAGGCGAACCAGGATAAATCTTGTGTGTGATTCTCTTTATCCTTCACATTTACTTTCAAGTATTGTTCATATCCGCTGCAATCACAACGATCAATTCGTGATCATCATAAACTTGAAAGTAACGATTTCAATAAGGCGAAAATTGGGGCAACACTGATTCACCCCCCCTCTCAGGTTGCTATCTGTTCTAACATAATGTAATCGATTACATGCTCGAAAAGTTGCATCTTTTCATGAACCATTGTGTCTCAAACCTTTTGGGAAGGGTTGCATTGGTTCAAGGTCGTTCCTCATGCCTATATAAAGTCCATTTCAGTCCCGAAACACAACAACATATGAGAATACACGAATTAGGCCAAAGCTTTGTCATATTGTTCATTCATGTTAAATTAGCCTTTGATATTTAAACTTTCAAAGAGCCTAAGTTCTGAGTTCATGATCTTCATTGTTAAGAGAACACTTTAGTTGTTCATATCTTGAAGAACTCAGAATCAAGAAAGCCTTCTTATGCTTAAGAGCCTTAAAGCATAATTCTCATTATCAATCCGCTTGTATGTTAAAGGATTGATACAACCATATTGTAAAATCTTCTTCATCTCATTCTGGTAGATTGAGTATTCATCGTAGGTTTCGGTGAAGGGTTGTTGTACTGAAAATGGTGTACTTTCAGGGTGTGGACTGAAGGTGGTTTAGCCTTCAGGGACTGAAGGTGGTGTGCCTTCAGGGTCTGAAAGTGGTGTACTTTCAGGGACTGAAAGTGGTGTGCTTTCAGGGGCTTTTGAAAGTGGTGTGCTTTCACAGGTGGTTGATAGAAATTCTTAAGGTACTTGGTGTAAGGACTTGTAAGAGATTTTTATCAATAGTGGAAAAATCCTCAAGGGGTTTTCTTGAGGGACTGGACGTAGCCTTCGGTGGATAGAAGGTGAACCAGGATAAAATTCTGTGTGTGCATTCTTCTACCCTTCATCTTTACTTTCAAGCAACGCTTATTTCCACTGCAATCGTTTGTATTTATATTCATCTTGAAAGTAAGAAGGTATCAAGGCGAAAATCGGGTAAACCTGATTCAGCCCCCCTTCTCAGGTTGCTATCTAGGCTAACAGCGTAAACCCCTAAGAAAGCTTGTCCTCAAGCACGTAACTAATCACCCGCGACAACCAGATATCAAACACCAAATCTTAAAGATACAAATCTTAGTAAAAGCAGTTGGGTCATGCACAAACTGATTGGGAAATCAAGGTTCATCATAGAGCAAGAGAATGAGAATTTATCAGAGGGAAGAAGATCAGGTTTCCCAACAATAGCTCATAGAAAATATGCACTCATCCTCAAAACTTTTGTCCACTAACATAAAAACATAATGCATTAGTTTTGGTAATCAATCAATTCAAAGTCAAATAAAGTAGTGATATGTAATGAAGAGATGCAAACTGGTTGAATCTTGGCTTAAGGTGCAATGTTAGGTAGGATTTAGAAAAAGGAAAATGTACAAAGGCTAAGTCAGATAGTTGAGTGATCATAAATTTTTGACAACTTGAGAGCATTTTCTTTGAAGCACTTGAGTTTTTCCTTTCCTCTTTTCCCCCCTTTCTTTTCTTTTTTTTTTTTTGAAACAGGGCACATACCCCATTTTTAACAATCGTAAGCACACAAGGGAGGAAAGAAAACTCATAAATATTCACACTACACTTGCTCTTCCCACAGTTAGATCACTCACCTTGAAACATAAATCTTCCAAAGTTCAGGACCAAGAAAATAAACATTGAGGGATATTGAATTCAAAGTCTGAAAGCCAACAAAAACTCCTACCAGTCTCTGACAAATACATAATACCATAATATCTAACCAATATGCATTTCAAAACAGAACCAAACAAGTGCAAGTATGACAAGAATATAGCAAAGTACGGTCAACACTCTGAAAGAATTAGGGGAAAAATAATGCAACTCCTAATGAACCCAATTTAACTTTCATGATCAATCTCATCTCAAAATTCCAGAATCCTCTCACTTCCCTTCACAAGCATGCAACATTCCCCAACATCAAATATCCAAATGTATTAACAACTTCTTAAGAAAAAACTACTGGTTTAGTGGTGAAACCACTCAGGACAGTTAAGTACAAAGGTGAATGACTAGGAGTAACTATGAACGACGCTAACTCAATGACTAAACACATATGCAAAACTCAAAGGCATAGAGACATACAAAACTGACTATATGCAAAAGACTAACAAAATAAAACAACGGGAAAGACAAAGACTTGCTTCCTGGTCATTATTTTCTCCGTAGCCTCCATAAGATGCATAGTTTCGATGACCTTGTTAGTATAGATAGCAACCTGAGAGGGGGGGTGAATCAGGTTTACTCGATTTTCGCCTTGATGTCTTCTTACTTTTAAGATAAATGTAAATGCACACAATTGCAGCGGAAATAAACGTTGCTTGAAAGTAAAAGATGAAGGATAAGAAGAACACGCAGGGATTTTATCCTGGTTCACCTTCAATCCCAGAAGGCTACGTCCAGTCCTCTGATCACACAGAGATTTTCCACTATACCAGAAAGCAAACCACTTTCTGAAGAACCACTCCACTGAATCACACAGTGAAGATTTACAATGATCAAGATTCCTTACAAGTTCTTACACCAAGAACCCTAAGAACTCTTATCAAACCTAATGGAAATAGAATCACACAAGAAAGGGGGGGTTTGAATCACACCAAGGCACGATTATTTTGGCGTGGATCACTTTTGTATGAGAGCATGAAAATTATTTCATAGGATTTAAAATAATAAGTATTCATTTTTCATAATCGTTTGCAAGTTGCAAACTTGTGAATTAGCATGCAGTGTAAAATTAACAACATGAAAGTAACATACACATGATTTTATCCTGGTTCACCCTCATAACCGATAGGGCTACATCCAGTCCTTGGCTTCACCAAGATTTTCACTATTTCAATGAATAGTACAAGTATTATCAGGGACTTCTCCCAACAAGTATTCTAAGGACTTCTCCTAACAAGTATTCTAAGGACTTCTCCTAACAAGTATTCTAAGGACTTCTCCTTACAAGTATTATTAGGACTCCTCCTTACAAGTATTATACAGGACTTCTCCTGACACCTTTTTCAAGGGTTGGCTTCTCTACAAGGTTCTCTTCTTAATAAGAGAGGGCAAAGGAAATTAAGCTCAATATACAGAGAGGGTAGGAGTTTGGGTTCTCTGTTAGAAAGAATGTGTGAGTTGGGAAGGATAAGAGTAATACTCTACGAATTTTCCTCACACAAACTTATAAGCTCAGACAGGGATTTGGTTGAGGCATCCTGAGCATGAACCAAGGTTGCTTGGCTCTTGGGACAGACTTAGTTGGCATATGGAAGTTTAAGTCTAAGTTGCCCAAAAACTTCGGAGAAGGAATCTTCTATTTATATCTTTAGTTGCTTCTTCTTCTTGAGAAAGAGAGAAAAACTGTCTGAAGTGCCTCTTCTCTTCTGAGCTGCGCGTAACGGCTAGTTCTGCATCTTTCAGCATGCGTAAGTCATGATCAGAGGTTTTTCTGCAAGCATGAGATATGATCTGGAAATCATCAGTACAACTGGGTTGATGTCGTCTGGCTCCATCTTGAGCAAGTACTCTTGAGCTGGTTTCTCCATATATAACGTGTAAAAGTTCAGCAATAAGGACTGCCTTGACTCTTTTACTCCCGTGCTTGACAGCTAACATTCTTCACGTGCCTTGGTCAGAATTTTGAATTTCGTCCGTTGAGAGTGTACGATGTGCAGAGATCTTTGTCGTTGATTCCGCGATGTCAGCTTGATTTAAGGGAAAGTAGAATGTCAGAGGAACCAAGGAATATTGTATTAATTGTGTCCCTTTCTACTTTCTGCCGCAGCCAGTATATTAGTAAATGTGTAGACGAGGTAGGAGTCTTTTTGAACGAAGTAATAATTTCAGATGAGAGATTGCGTTCTTTAGTACTTCAATGATCCTGATTTCCTCGAAAGACACATTTCTTGATTTCTGTGGCTTTGGCGAACGGATTTTTCTTTGTAGCTTGGCAGACGTAGTTTCCATTCAATGCTTTGAAGCTTTTCTGCAAAGTGATTTGGATTGGCGGACGAACTTTTCTTTATTCAGTCTTTCTAAACTGTTAGAATCTTCTTGTCTTGTAGATGACTGAGTCTCTTTCTTGATCTTACTGCAGTTCTTTCATCTGACAAAGTTAATTCACAACTTTCTTTTGTGATGCTAGAGAACTTTTGAAGCTGAGAGGAATTCTTCATAGATTAATCTGTCCTTTGATTTGAGCGGTCTTCTTAAGTGGCAGACTGTTTTGTGAGGTGTTCTCAGATGTTGGTTGTTGATGCTGCTTTTGACTCCTATGATTCATCAGACGCAATTTTCTTCATAGTGATCGGACGAACTTCTCCTGATGAACTGGTAGTTTTGATGACATTTGAGATTTACTCAGTCTTTTTAGAAGTAGTTATTCCTGTACATGAAAGTTTTCACTGTGTTAGGAAATCCAGTTTAATACAGTTTTGATCCTTAAAGAAATTGTTGATTATCAAAATATAATTATTAATTTAATTACTTAAATCTAACAAAACCTTAGATGGAAAACCACCAACTAATGACGCCGAAACCAACGGCGGACTTTGAATCAAACCCGATTCAAAGAACCTTTTTCACTATCACCGAACCTACGGCGGACTTTAAATCAAACCTGATTCAAAGAGCCTTTTTCACAACCATCGAACACCACGATGGACCTTTTTACAACCACCGACAACCACGGTGAATGAATCAACACGATTCAATAGAAGAAGAAGAAGATGCCTTTAAAATGGCTGGTTCAATCCTTTAGACAAGATGGATTGATCTTAGTTTGTATGCTCCAGGCAATTACAATGAAGGCTCTTCCATTTTGAGTTTCTCAAAAGACGAACAGCATGTGTGTTCTTATGAAAATGAGAGAACAGAAACTCAGAATGATGACTTTAATGAATATGAAAGTTATGGACCAAGTCATTCATTTGTTTTTTAGTATTCATGGACTATTTATAGGCACTAGTGATTGTTCATGAACCATTGCAATGCTTCTCAAAAGACTTGGGATGCATTGGTTCATGAAACAACACATCTAATGCACTAGTGGTTGTTAATGAACCATTGCAATGTTTTCCAAATGGCTTGGGACACGTTGGTTCGTGAAACAACATATATTAGGCACTAGAGGTTGCCTATGAACCATTACAATGCTTCCCACACGTTGTGAGACACATTGGTTCATTAAAAAGCACTTTTGTCGTGCTGGTAATCGATTACATTAGTTTGGTAATCGATTACCAACTAACCGTTACAGTTTGAATTCAAATTTCAAACTGTGTAATCGATTACACACAACCTGTAATCGATTACAGATAGTCCGAAACTCAGTTTTAACCATCTTAATCCCTAATTGAGTGTTCCTACCAAGTTTTACTTGTGAGAACATATTCTACTCAATTAGTTGATCTTTTATGAGCCTTCAAATGCAATTAAACCTTAATAAAGCATAGCACACTAAGTTGACAAGACTTACTTAAAACTAGAACCTTCATGTTTGATCTTGACTTTCTGAGCCGGTTCTTGAAGTCTTTCTTCTTTGAAGTCTTCTTTGAAGTCTTCTTTAAGTCTTCCTTCCTTTTCTGAAGTCCTCGTGAAGTCTTTCTTCTTTTTGTTCCTTTCTTTCTTGAAGTCTTCTTGAAGTCTTCCTTTTCTTTTCTGAAGTCTTTCTTCTTTTTGTGATGTGTTTGTCTTCATCAAAACCTCAGCCGAGTCCAAGGACGAAACCTGATTTACAGACCTGTTCTCTTTCAATTTCTAGATCATCAAGTTCCAACCCCTCCAAACTTATGGCTTCCGAGGGGTCTTTCCTTGAGATCCTGTCAAATTCTTTGGAAACCAAATAGTTAATAACTTCACAGGAACATACATCTTCAGTATCAGAATTCTTAAGAGGTTTGAAGACAAAAAACCTTACCTTCTCCTCACCGACCTTCAATGATAGGAAACCCTTTGCAACATATATTACTGCATTTCCAGTTGCCAAAAAGGGTCTCCCCAATATCAAAGGAACTCTTGTGTCTTCCTCCTTATCTAAGATCACAAAATCCACTGGGAAGACAAATTTGTCCACCCTTACCAAGACGTCTTTAGCGACCCCATAAGAATGCTTAATGGACCTGTCCACCAACTACAAAGAAATCATGGTAGGAGTTGCCTCCTCTATGTCTAACCTTCTGAACATAGAGAGTGGCATCAAATTTATACTAACTTCCAAATCACATAAAGCTTTGGCCACAGGTTGACCTTCAATGTCAACAGGAATAGTGAAACTCCCCGGGTCTTTCCAATTTTGAGGGAGTTTTCTCTGAACTATGGAACTACATTCTTCTGTCAACATAATAGTTTCATCCGCCTCACTCAGCTTTCTTCTCCTAGATAAAATGTCCTTCATAAACTTTGTATAAGTTAACATTTGTTCCAATGCTTCAGAAAATGGAATGTTAATTTGAAGTTTCATGAAAATATCTAAGAACTTTGAAAACTGTTTTCCAAATTCTTTTTCACCAAAGCCTTAGGAAAAGGAACTTTACAAAGGTTTTTATTCGAAGAAGAATTTTTACTCACTTTCTTTTTTTCACTCTTATCCTCATTCTCCTCATTTTTCTCATCCACTTTCTCAATTTCCTCACAACCCTGTTTTTCACTTGTCCCTTCACTTTCATTTAAAACCTTTCCACTCCTAAGAGTGACAGAAGATACTTTTCTAGTTTGTTTATCCTAAGGATTAGCTAGTGTGTCAGAAGGGAATGTACCTGGAATCCTTTCAGCTATTGTTTTAGCCAGCTGGCCAATTTGAGTATACAAATTTCTAATGGAGGCCTCGTTATTTTTGGTGGTGGTCCTGGTCTCATTCATGAATTGGATGGTTTGTTGGGCCATTTCCCTAACAATTTCATCCAAGCTCTTCTTTCCGAGACTTGGATTCTGAGGTGGTGGAGGTCTTAGTGTTAGAATCAAATGATTTAATGAATTATTATATTTTGATGAATAACAATTTCGTTAAGTTTTCATCTCGTTGAAGATAGAATTCCTAAGTTCTCAATGATTTTCATACTCAGGAATATCTATTTACTTGGAGAAAAACTGCATGGACCTCTACAAAAGAATTATCAAAAGCAGATATTCAAGAAAAGAATAGAAAAAGAATCTGTCCGCCTACAGCTCCTGGAAATCAGTCCGTCAGTTGACAACGTTTGCCTCAGAGAGTTTGTCCGGCTAGGGTGAACGTCTAGTCACTCAATCATTGGGTACATCTGAAACTCTGACAGAATGTTTGTTTGACTAACAATGTTGGTCTTGGAGCTCGTGCAAGAGAAAATCCGAAGGTGATCGTTTGTCCAACCCAGGATGAGCTGTCAAGCACTATTTGTTCCTTCAGAGCATTAATGGCGAAAATGACATAATCAATACTTTATTCCTCGCAAATTCAAATTCCCTGACATTCCTTAATTCAAGCTGCTTTTGCGGAATCAGCGGCTAGCATTTCCAATCATCAACGTTCAAATTCAAATCCTCTTAACAGAGCATTAATGGCTCACTTAGCTGGAATGCATGAGCATTCATTGCAGAAGTTATAGCTCAAGGAAAAATGCCTTGAAGAGCCAGACGATGTCAACTTTCGTCATTGAAGATGCATTAAATGCATGGCAGATTGCATTAAGTGCTGAAACAGAGATGCATAAGTATCCATTACCTACAATAGAGGAGAAATTCAAACGGAACTATTTTCTAATCTTCAACAAAGCTCCCATTGATCATCCTACTGAAGATATAAATAGAGGACTTGGCATCAAATTCAAATTGGCGACTTTCACACGATCAAAGCTATCAAAACTTTCTAAGTTCATCATCTGCGATCTTATTTCTCTAAACCAAACACTCAGCAATCTCAACTTGTTTATTACCTGAGTTTAGTCGCCAACCAGTGTGGAATTTCTCATAGAGTGCTACTCTTATCCTAATTCACACAAACCCTTCAGAGAACCAACTTGCTTATTCTCTCTGTAATTTGTTCTTCATATTTCTACCCACTCTTATCGAAGAGATTTTGTAGAAACCAATTCTTCTTGAAAAAGAACTGGGAGAAGTCCTGTCTAATACTTGTAAAGGAGAAGTCCTGCTAGAATACTTGTAAAGGAGTAGTCCTCAGAATACTGGGAGAAGTCCTGAAGAATACTTGTACTATTTTGATAAAATAGTGAAAATCTTGGTAAAGCCAAGGACTGGACGTAGCCCTGTCGATTAAGGGGGTGAACCAGGATAAATATCTTGTGTGCTTTATTATTCCGTCTTAGATTGAATTCCGCTGCACTTTTCAACAAACGTTTTCAAACTTATAACCGCTAATTTTCGAAAAAGAAGTTAAAAATCACACACACAATTCAAACCCCCCTTTCTTGTGTGGTTTCGTTACTATCAATTGGCATCAGAGCTTAACCGCTCTGAGATATACTAACATCTTAACAGGTGTAGAGCGTAAAGATTCATGAACAACATCGCATATCCGACCGAAACAGCAACCAAAACACCACCATTCTTTGATGCCTCAAACTATCCATACTAGAAGAAGCACGTGCAACTCTTCATTGAGTCAACTGACTGGAAGCTGTAAGACCCTCAAGTTTTGAGTAATTATACTTTGGTCCTTGGAGATTTTATAATTAGGTTTTGGTCCTTTAAGTTTGGATATTTGCGTTTTAGTCCTTGGACTAGTCAAGGCTGAATTGGAATTCCGCATTTAAGAGCTTTTAAGGAGGTTTTGGAATTCAAATTTGAAATGGGGTCATGATGACTCGACTTAGAAGATTATAAGAGTATTGTGTTAAGATTTTTTTAACAAGAAGAGTTGTGGCTTAGTGGTTAAGACTTAAGCATTTGATTGGCAAGGCTTGTGTTCGAATCCTAGTGATGTAGGTTTTGATTTTAATCAGATTTTTTATGGTTTTAAGGATAATTTCGAATTTGAAGTTGTAGACAAGAGTTTAATGAGGAGAAAAGGAGTTACAAACTGAAATTGAATGGTAATAAGTGGTGTTAAGAGAGTTTAATGCTTGTCGGGAGTTACAAATGGCTAATAAGGGGGTGTAAAGTGAGTTTATGACTTGATCTATGGTTTAATGAGGAGTGAAGGGGGATGAAATCAGATTAAAGGGGAGTTCTGGTCGTGCTCCTCTCCCCTCTCCACCCTACTTTTTTTTTTCCCAAATTGCTATCATTCCCTTGCTTCTTCACCCAAAGAATTTCCCAAAAAGACTTAGAACTCTAGTGCTGTTTTTCTTGAAGAGTTGCTGAACCTTGGTACCATTGTCGGTCGATTCTCTTCTTCTATTGTGGTCGTCACTCTTGATTTTCAATCCTCTCTCAAGAACCCTTGAGGTTAGCTTTATCGATAAGTGATCAATCCTTTCTAATTTCTGAGTTTTGGTGAAATTAGGAACCTTTGGATTTTTGGGAAAGAAACTTGTTTATTAGGTCTTGATATGGATTGTAATCATGGAAGGATTTTATTTTTGAAAGGAATTAGTTGAAAAATGGAGTTTCGGGTGAAAAACATGGTTTTTAGGGTTTCTGGCAGGGAGCCATCGCATGAGCGCTGGACTCCTAATGCCTGGGCGTTGAGGTTCTTCCCAGTTCGTGTTTCCAGACAGGGACCCAATGCTTGAGCGTTGGAACCCAACGCTTGGGCTCTAGGCCCCTGGCAGCAAGTTGTTGTTTTGCTTGTTTTGGACTTAAATCTTGTGGAGTCGGTTTCTGGTCTTTTCCTTGATTGTTGATGATTGTACACACATGTTATCATGATAGGTTGGAGGACAAGACCAAGCAAAGGATTAAAAGGTAACGGTAACTCTGGGTCTAGATAGAGTCAGTTGTGCTCTACATATGATTTTGCTGTTGGAAATTACTTTGTTTATTATGATGGAATTGTTGGTATTGTGATGCTTGGAATTGAGAATTGTTTACATAATTATGTTGAAGATGATGAAGTATATTATGTTATATTGACAATTGTTCATTCATGATGATGTTGAACATGTTGGCATAGCATATGCCTATTTTTGGGGCTGATGGCGATGAGATGGGTGTTAGTCCCATGTGATCGTGCCTGAGGGCGACGAGATGGGTTTTAGTCCCATGGGATCGTGGTTAAGGATGATGAGATGGGTTTTAGTCCCATGTGATCGTGCCTTAACTTGTAGTTGCATTTGAGGACTTATAAGCATGGGTTGTGTTTGTTTTTCATGAGAAAATGAGTATATTGTTGAAGGAGTTGTTGTATTTTGAAGATATTGTTGCTGTCACTTATGTTAAGTTCTCTTCAATATGTTGATTGGTATTTGTTGTTTGTTTTAAGAGTTAACCCTTTTTTTTGTGTTTGGGCGCTTAACGCCAGAAAATAGACAGGGTGTTGATCGTCGTCTCTTGAGGAGCTTTACGGAATCAGAGCGCGCATTGGAAGCGCGGAAGATTCAGAAGAAGATGACGAACTTCGTTGTTATAATATTCCACTGTTTTAATTTATTTTTGGGCTCGCTGTTGAGAAATTTCCTTTGTTGTAATATTTTCCTCGTTTTGCTTCCGCGTAATAAACATTATCTATGGGGAAATATTACCTATATTATTTAAGTAATTAAGAGAGACGAAAACCTTTTTGAAAATTGAGTGGTTTTCTGAGAGGTTTTAAATTTCCGTGAAATTACCATGTAACCCTCAACCGAAAATTGGGGTGTTACAAAAGCTTTGGGATGTGATAGCCAAAGGAAACTACGTCCCCAAAGACAGTGAAGATAAAGCCATTCCAGCTGATAAGTGGACTGACGAGCAGAGAATGGAAAACCAAAGAAACGCCAAAGCTAGGCTATTCCTCATATGTGCCTTGAGCAAAAACGAACATGACAAGGTAGACAATTTGAGACTGCAAAAGAATTCTGGGATACCTTAGCCATTACTCATGAAGGAACCTCAACTATGCAAGATACCAAGATGAGCATGCTGGCCTCTCAATATGAGACCTTCATGATGGAGGATAATGAGTCTATTGACTCCATGTTTGCTAGACTTCAAACCATTCACAATGGGATGAGGAATCTAGGGAAGAGCTTCACTAACAAGGAACAAGTTATTAAGATTCTCAGGATTCTCACTCCCAACTGGAGGTCGTTCGTTACTGCTCAACGAGCTGGAAAGAATTTTGATCACTACCAGGTGGAAGATCTCTTGGGAGAGCTGAAGATTCACGAGCAGGATCTTGCTAATGATGCTGCTATCATGCGTGGAAAATCGTCCACCACTAAATACATAGCCTTCAAATCTAATGACTCCAAAGCATTGAAAGCTAACGAGTCGTCTGACGAAGGTATCGCACCGTCCGATCATTCTGATGATGAACAGGCTCTAATCAATCGAAGATTCAGAAGAATGATGGAGAACAGGAAGCAGTTCAAAGGAAAACCGTCCTCCTCATCAAGAGATGGAGAAAATATTCCAAGAAAGGGTGGAATCATCTGCTATGAATGCAAAAATCCCGGACATGTCAAAGCAGACTTCCCTCGTCTGGGAAATAAGTCTGCTCAGAAGAATCTCTACAAGAAGAGGGCCTTCTCAAGCCAGAATGATGAGTCAGAGGAACAGTCTGACCAAGAAGAAGTTGAAGGAGACAATGATGAGACCTCATACTGTGCATTCATGGGATCTATCGATATGTCTGAAATTGAGGCAGACAAAGAGTCGAAAGCTTTAATGATCTTTGTGGATCTATCCAACTACGAGGATGACGACAAAGATGAGGTAACCCCTGAAATCTCTACTGATGACTATAATGAATTATTAGAATATTCACATGCATTAGCAATCAAATATAGCTTACTCAAAAAGAAGCATGATAGAATTGAAAAAGAACTGCATGCCTCAAAGGAAGTTTCAATCATGCTAACCAAGAAAAATCAAGCCCTGATGGAACAAGATACAAAAAAAGAGGTCAGATTTTTAAAACAAAGAGTAAATAGCTTGATTAAGGATTTATCCACTTTCACTCAAGGGTATGATAATTTGATTAAACTTAGTGGAAACAGCAGGTCAGCATATGATCGTAGGGGTCTAGGATTTGAAGAAGAAAATTGGGATATTACTGCAATAAAACATACTTCTTCCACTGTTCCATATCTTTACCAACCCGATATAAAACCTGCATCATCTCTATCTCAGCCAAGTAAACCTAAGACAGTTGTTGTCAAGGGTAAGGAGAAACAAACTCCTCATAAAATAGTACACGGGAGGAAAAGTCCACCCAAGATTGTAACTAACAAGAAAGGACCCAAGAAAGTTTGGGTACCTAAATCAATGATTGTACCACTTGCAGACGTGCTTAACAGCTCAAAGCCAAAGAGAGCTATGGTACCTGGATAGTGGATGCTCACGACACATGATGGGAAAAAGGTCTTTATTCCCAAAGATTCGTGAGAAACAAAATGGAGGAACAGTTACCTTTGGAGGTAACCAAAAGGGGTTCATCGTCGGTGAAGGTGACGTCGGTAAGGCTCCTCTTCCGATAATACGGAAGGTTTTATTAGTTGAAGGATTAAAACACAATCTTCTTAGCATAAGTCAATTATGTGATAGTGGACTCACTGTTTCCTTCAACAAAGTGAAGTGTAAAGTCACAAATGATGATGATAAAATTATCTTTGAAGCACAGAGACAAGGGGATCTATATAAGACCTCCTTGGAAAACCTTGTAAGACAAAAGGTAACATGTCTAGTGTCAGCAGAGGATGATAAATGGATATGGCACAGGAAGCTAGGGCATGCATCCTTAAAGACCATTGCTAAGATGATCAAGCACGATCTAGTAAGTGGTCTGCCAAATCTATCTTTCAAATCTGATGACACATGCTCAGCATGTCTTCAAGGAATGCAATTAAAAAGTTCTTTTCACTCTGGAGATGTTACACATGGACTTGTTTGGACCTACTAGAACGGCTAGTTGTTCTAGAAAAAGATTT
Source organism: Acmispon strigosus (assembly GCA_030819835.1). Lineage (NCBI taxonomy): Eukaryota > Viridiplantae > Streptophyta > Magnoliopsida > Fabales > Fabaceae > Acmispon > Acmispon strigosus. The sequence continues at coordinate 11,495,328 of JAUAMA010000004.1, read as the reverse complement.
TGCCTTGTCATCGTCGATGACTACACGAGATTTACATGGGTGCAATTTCTTGGAACCAAAGATGAAACGTTCAAATCATTTCTAATCATTGCAAAAAGAATTCAGAATGAAAAAGGCTACTGTATTACGAGTATACGCAGTGATCGATGAGGAGAATTCAAATTCTACTGTGAGGAGAACGGAATATTCCGTCAAGTATCCGCTCCAAGAACTCCTCAGCAAAACGAAGTAGCTGAAAGAAAGAACAGGTCACTTCAAGAAATGGCCAGAACTATGCTTAGTGAAACTTCTCTACCAAAATACTTCTAGACTGAAGCAATTCACACTGCATGTCATATTCAAAATCGAATCTCCATGCGTCCTATCTTGAAGAAGACTGCATATGAGCTATGGAAGGGAAGAAAGCCAAGTATTACCTACTTCCATCCATTCGGATGTCCATGCTTCCTACTTAACACAAAGGACGATCTCGGGAAGTTCGATGCAAAATCAGACAAAGGAATATTCTTAGGATATTCACCCAACTCGAAAGCCTTTCGGGTATACAACCCCAGAACAATGGTTGTTGAAGAATCTATTAATGTCAAGTTTGATGATAAACACACAAGTGGAAGTCAAACAACATTGGAAGACGAATTCGACGATCTGGAAATAACTGGAGAGCCTTCCTCAACTCCAGTTCAGCCATCAACTTCTGACAAAGTTACTGACTCAAGCATCTCATCCTCCACTCAACCAAACGTTAACAGTGTAACTCCATCTGACGGTGTCTCCACTGATCAAATCATGACTTCCAGTGGCATCTCTTTACCCATAGATTGGAGGTTCAAGCTAGATCATCCACCCACACAAATAATTGGCAGCATACATGAAAAGGTAAGAACTAGATCTATATTTAATGATTATGCTAACTGTGCGCTATTGTCTGAAATAGAACCAAAGAACATAGGTGAAGCCTTACAGGATGAAGGATGGATCCTAGCAATGCAAGAAGAGCTAAATCAATTTGAAAGAAGAAAGGTCTGGGAATTGGTGCCTAGACCTAAAGAAAAATCCATAATTGGCACTAGATGGGTATTCAGAAACAAGATGGATGAAAGTGGGAAAGTCACAAGAAATAAAGCCAGATTAGTTGCACAGGGATATAACAAGCAAGAAGGTATTGACTACACAGAGACCTTTGCCCCTGTTGCAAGAATCGAAGCCATTCGCATTCTACTGGCATTTGCATGTCAGCATTCCATAAAGCTGTATCAAATGGATGTGAAGAGTGCATTTCTAAATGGTTTTATCGAGGAAGAAGTTTATGTAAAACATCCTCCAGGCTTCGAAGATCCAGCTCTGCCGAACCTTGTCTTCAAATTACGAAAAGCACTGTACGGATTGAAGCAAGCCCCACGAGCTTGGTATGATCGCTTGAGCTCTTTTCTGATGAGCAACGGGTTTTCACGGGGTAATATTGACAATACAATGTTCAGAAGAAAAACATAAAAGGATTTATTTTTAGTAAAATTATATGTTGATGATATTATTTTTGGTGCTACTAATGAAACTCTCTGTCAAGAATTTTCCAAGTTGATGCAGAGCTAATTTGAAATGAGCATGATGGGGGAATTGAAGTTCTTTCTAGGCTTACAAATCAGACAGACGACCACTAGAACTTACATTCATCAGACGAAATACATCAATGATCTTCTGAAGAAATATGGCATGAAAAAGGCCAACGCAATGGGTACCCCAATGCACCCTAGAACTGTGCTTGACAAAAGTGACGAATCTACGCTAGTTGATTCAACAAAATACAGGGGGATGATTGGATCATTATTATACCTCACTTCAAGCAGACCAGACATTATATATAGCGTCTGTGTATGTGCAAGGTTCTAGGTAAGTCCTCAAGAATCTCACCTCAGTGCTGTGAAACGTATATTTAGATATCTCATTGTCACCGCTAATCTTGGTCTAGTCTATGAGAGAGGTGAAGATTTCAGGTTAAGAGGATTCTGCGATGCTCATTATGCTGGAGATCGAATAGAAAGAAAAAGCACAAGTGGGGGCTGCCACTTTCTAGGGAAATGTCTAATATCTTGGGCAAGCAAAAGGCAAAGCACAATATCACTATCTACTGCTGAAGCAGAATACACGGCGGCAGGTTCTTGCTGCACCCAACTTTTATGGGTGAAGCATCAGTTAGAGGATTATAATAGTTTTGAGCACAATATCCCCTTGCTATGTGATAACACAAGTGCCATTAACATCACTAAAAGTCTTGTTTTACATTCAAGAACCAAACACATTAAAATCAAGCACCATTTTATTCGTGATCATGTAGCTAAAGGAAATATTGATATTTCATATATACATACTGATGATCAACTAGCTGACATATTCACAAAACCTCTTATTGAAAATAAGTTCACTTGCCTTAGAGAACGAATTGGCATGTTTCCTGTGTTATAATTTACTTGCATGCACTAACATTACCTTGCAGGAGCATTCGAGCACAGTCTCGTGCACGTCTGCCTGAGTTATCGTCCGGCAACAGTAAGAAATTTTAATTTGAAATATTTGTTGTTTAATTTTACTTAAAACATTTAATGATGAACAGTTGAGTCATTTCAAAAGGATTACTTTTTAAACACGCATTAATAAAATGTTGATACATATTTATCTCTCCTCATTTAATGCCTCTGTTATTTCTCTTTCCTCTCACATCAACTTTATTGTTCATCATTGCATTGTCACAATCAAGAAAAAATCTTCATTTTTCATACGAGAAACTGAAAAGGCCTCTAATTTCATTTCTATTTGCATCTCTAAACCATTCGCATTCTTTCTAAACGAGTTATTTTCATCATACTTGATCTTGCATCGGCACTAACCTCTGCTGCAGAGAGAATAGCACCCAAAAGACAGAAACAGGCAAAGCCTCAAGAACCTCTCAATGAAGTCGAACAACGAGTTGTTGAACTTCAAAAAGAATACATTATTCAAAATCGGAAGGAGAAAACATCCAACATTGGCCTTGTAAAGATTGAACATTTTGGCGATAGAGAGCTTGTCACCCCTCGATTTCTTGATTTGAAGCTATACCAATATGTGAAGGTTGCGAGTCTAGACATGGTACTATCTCAAGATTGGGAAAGCTTGTTCGCTACTTCAGCAACTCCAGCACTCTCTCCCCTTGTAAAGGAATTCTATGACTGTGCTGTCAAGATAAATCTGAACCTCATACGAACACGATGTTTGCGACAAGTTGTAGATATTCAGGCGAGCGATGTGTCTGCCTTATTAGGCATTCCCCTTGAAGGAGTCTATTACAAAACCTCATTGGAAGCTTCTGAAAGTGATCCCTTCACTATCTGGAAGGATGTACCCAAGGGCTCTAAGTCACGCTGTGTAAAGAATCTTGTTGAGGAATGTGTCTTTCCACATGCTATTCTTAGCAAGGTTGTGTTACCTAAATAAGGCTCTCGTGACATGGTCAATAAGATTTCTCAGTGGACTCTATTTCAGATGCAGCATCATCGGAAAATAAATTTGTCTGATCTCATCATCCAGTATATACTTCAAATTCTGGAAAACTCTAACACGAACCTCCCTTATGGCTCACTCATAACGGCTCTAATGCGTCAGAAGAAGCTGCTTCCCCCAGAAAAGGAAGAAACGGAGTTCATTGCTCGCAACTTCATATTTGCCACTCCCATCAAGTTTGGAGATGTTTGACGAATGCACCTCCATATCGATGTCTCTGCTGTCCCTGAAGAACTCTTGAGAAACTGGGCAAAGAAGAACAAGACTAACAGTGTGCCCTCATCTTCAAAAGCTTCCAATATAAGGAAGCCACGAGCAAAAAGGACTCTGCCTGAATCGACACCGTCTGCCACTTGCTCGATTGAGTCTGCCAAACGTCCTCACTTGGATAGCAGTCCTCGTCTGGCCCCAGATGCACCTCACCAGACTGTTTCTCCAGTCGTGATGTCTACTGATGAAACTTTGCCTACATCTACCCCTTCTAAACCCGTTCCAGAAGCGGTACATACTACTGCTGAATTAATCTCGGATGCCCATGCATACTATATGAAGTTCTTGCCTCCACTCTTCCATAAATATATTGCAGATGTCTTCGATGTCGAAGGTGATGGAAACTGTGGCTTCAGATGTCTTGCTATATGGCCGGGGCATCCTTAAGAACATTGGTCAGAGGTTCGCACACTCCTGATTCAGGAACTTCTCTCTAACAGGGTGCTTCATTCTCGAACATTTAGTTTCGATGAGGATGTAGATATTGTTCGTATGTCTCTCACATTGAGTGATGATGAACGTGCTTATGAACCTAAATGGTTTTCAGTTACAGATATGGGGTTGTTAGATTCAAACAATTAAATGAATAATTATGTTTTGATAATCAACAATTTCTTTAAGGTTCAATACCGTATTAAACTAGATTTCCTAACACAGTGAAAACTCTCATGTACAGGAAAAACTATCTTTATAAAGGACTGAGTAACCTTCAAAGCATCATCAAGAATATTAGTCCATCAGAAGAGTTCGTCCGGTCATCATGAAGAAGACTGTCAAAGAATATACGGAGAAATGCATTCTTGCATAAGACGGTCCGGTGAAGCATAAAAGCTAAAGCGGCAACAACAATCAACATCTGAGAACACCTCATCAAAGTCTGTATGTCCAAAATCAAAGCCTATCTTGAGAAGACAAAACAGTCTGCCACTTAAGAAGACTGCTCCAGTCAAAATTGAAAGGGCAGGATAATCTATGAAGAAACCTTTCTAGCCTCAAAGTTTCTCTAGCATCATAAAAGGAAGTTGTGAATCAACTCTATCAGATGGAGAAACTTCAAAAGAGGAGATTCAGTCATCTACAAAAGACAAGAAGATTCTAATAGATAAGAAAGACTGAATGAAGAAAAGTTCGTCCGCCAATACCAACTACTTGCAGCAGAAATTCATAAAGTAAACGGAGACTACATCCACCAAACTACAAGGAAGAATCCGTCCGCTCAAGTAACAATTGAGCCAGAGGTATAGAGATCAAGAAGTATGGCTTTCGAGGAGATCAGGATCATCGAAGCACTAAAGAACTTAATTTCCTCATATGAAATTATTACTTCATGGATTCAAAAGACTCCTACCTCGTCTACACATTTATTAATATACTGGCTGCGGCAGAAAGTAGAAAGGGACACAATTAATACAATATTCCTTGGTCCCACTGATATTCTACTTTCCCTCAAATCAAGCTGACATCGCGGAATCAACGGCAAGAATCTCTGAGCATCGTACACTCTCAACGGTCGAAAATTCAAAAAATCTGACCAAGGCACGTGATGAGTGTTAGTTGTCAAGCACTGGGATAAAATGGTCAAAACAGTCTCCACCGCTGTGTCCTCACAGTTTATATACAGAGAAACTAGCTCAAAGCTACTTGCTCAGCATGGAGCCAGACGACATCAACCCAGACGAACTGATGATTTCCAGATCATATCTTACGCTTGCAGAAAAACCTCTGATCGTGACTTACGCATGTTGAAAGATGCAGAACTAGCCGTTACGCACAGCTCAGAAGGGAAGAGGCACTTCGGACAGTTTTTCTCTCTTTCTCAAGAAGAAGAAGCAACTGAAGATATAAATAGAAGATCCTGTCTCCGAAGTATTTGGGCAACTTAGACTTAAACTTCCATATGCCAACTAAGTCTGTCCCAAGAGCCAAGCAACCTTGGTTCATACTCAGGATGCCTCAAGCCTATTCCTGCCTGAGTATATGAGTTTGTGTGAGGAAAATTCATAGAGTGTTACTCTTATCTTTCCCAACTCACACACCCTCCCAAACAGAGAACCCAAACTTTTATCCTCTCTGTAAAACGAACTTCATTTCCTCTATCCACTCTTACTAAGAAGAGAACCAAATAGAGAAGCCAACCTTGAAAAAGGTGTCAGGAGAAGTCCTGTATAATACTTGTAAGGAGGAGTCCTCAAAATACTTGTAAGGAGAAGTCCTTCGAATACTTGATAGGAGAAGTCCTTAGAATACTTGTTAGGAGAAGTCCTTAGAATACTTGTTGGGAGAAGTCCCTGAGAATACTTGTTATTTGTTTAAATAGTGAAAATCTTGGTGAAGCCAAGGACTGGATGTAGCCCTGTCGATTATGGGGGTGAACCAGGATAAAAACTATGTGTGTTTTTATTTTCATGTTACACTGCTTTTCTGCTGCATGCTCATTCATAAGCTTGTAATTTGCAAATAAATATGAAAAATAAATAATCATCATTTAAAACTTGTTAAACAGACATCATGTAATTTCACATATTTACAAAAGTGATCTTCTTCAAATTTAGATAAAGGATGACAAATAAATAACATGTTAACCGAAGAAAAGATTTTAAAATGTGTCACACAATTCAAACCCCCCCTTTCTTGTGTGTTTCTTGCATCTTCAGGGGTTACTTGCTGCAACAACTTTCCGTATTATTCTGGTTACGTTAGCACCAAACCAGTGTTGCACATACTTACCTCTTCTAGGTCCTATTGCTGAAACACCCACCATTGCAGTATTGGGTAACATTGCTAACAAGCATTGGGTTCGAGTAAAGCTTACTGATAATTCACCCTTGCCTACCATATCGCCCCAATGGAAACATCTCTGCTCTGCAGATGCCCGTGCTTGGGAGATTCCTCTTCAGTCAAGAATTATGCACTTCAAAGGACTATTACAAGGCGAAGCTGAGAAATTTCTAGACACCTTGTTTGAAGTTCCAAAAATCATTCATCACATTGATCTAGATGATGACTCTGAAGAAGAACATGTCATCACTTCTCTTCAAAATACAGCTGCCTCTTCAACCCCTGTTGAGCCTGTGCATGAAGATATTCCTGCTTCCTCCTCAACTACAACTTTAGTTCAGACGCATCCTGCTGCATCGTCATCCAATACATCTCTAATTGGAGAAAGTCAACTTGACTCAGCTGTCCCTGATGATTTACTTCATGCCTTGGAAAGATTTCAAGTACATGATACTGATCCTTGTCTCCGTCCGGCTCAGGGTCGTAGTCATTGTCTTGCACAGACTTCGAGGTGGGTAGATGCTTCAATTAATAACAATATTAATGCATCTTATATGTCACCAACTGCACCCACCATTTCCTCGAGCAATATTTCCTTCCATAAAGATCTAGATCTAGATCCCATGCCAAAACCTCCTGCTCATTCCTTTCGTGTTCCACCTCCACATCTTCACTACATGCAACCATCCCTCAAGATGGTCAAGCCCAACTCCTTTACTGCATTGGCTGGCCACTATTCTCCTTCGAATAGCAAGATCTCCTTCATGCCCCGATTCTCTCGAAGATCTCGATCCGCTTTGGGAAAGCGCAAACACTCACAGTCTGCACAAAATGAACACATACTTCCAGCTGTGTCTCTACAGGTTCTTGGTTTGCCTTCTTGCTTTCATGCAGGTTTGCGCATTCCCACTGGATGCCATGATCTCCAGATTGTTCAGTCCATGCCTCATTGCAGTATGTTCTTTCACTCTGATTGGCACCTGACAATCTCCGGAGCCACTCTTGAGGCCTACATTCCTCTTCATTTGGCTGGCCGAGTAGATCCCCTGGTGCTGGATCTCACAACCTGGAAATTGGTTCTTCTTCCATCCCTGCCCAAAGTGCTGAAGGCATACGGTTTCATTTGGCCCTGCGCCCATCCTTCACCACTAATACCTACTATGGCACCTTCCACTCCAATTTTTCCTTCGGCCTCCTACTTTGCTGTTCCTGGTCTCTCATCGTCTTCTGCTACACAGCCGGCCCATACTACTTTCACTTCCAAGGAATTTCCTTCCGCTACCAGTGCTCATTCGTCCACCCCCTCTGAGCAGACTGAGATTCGTGCCTTAGTGACCATGCTCACCCAAGAGATTCAGGAAGTGCGTGCTATCACCTCTCAAGAGACTCGTGATCTTCGTCAAGATGGGAATGACCGCATTGATGCCCTGCATCATAATATAACAGAGACCATGGATACTTGTTTTGAACGGCTGCAGCACGCGATGAACTTGCTCTTCGAGCACTTGAAGACATCCTTCACTCCCTAACTCTTATTTTTCTTGTCCTTTACCTTGTTTACACTCACTCTATTTTAATGATTATTCCGGCCGTCCTCTTCATCTTGCTTTATCTGCGTTACCTTATTTCATTTTGATAATGCCAAAGGGGGAGAAAGGGTAACTGAGAATGAAAAAGAGCAAATATAGCACTAATTTAGGGGGAGAAGATTTTAAGGATTCCTAAACTCAGGGGGAGCAAAGAAAACTGAAAAGTTTAAAATCTCTTCAATTTTTCTATTATTATCCTTAACATCTTTTTCTCGAAAGAAATTGTCATTATCAAAAAGGAGGAGATTGTTAGAATCAACTGATTTAATGAATTATTATATTGTGATGAATAACAATTTCGTTAAGTTTTCATCTCGTTGAAGATAGAATTCCTAAGTTCTCAATGATTTTCATACTCAGGAATATCTATTTACTTGGAGAAAAACTGCATGGACCTCTACAAAAGCATTATCAAAAGTAGATATTCAAGAAAAGAATATAAGAAGAATCTGTCCGCCTACAGCTCCTGGAAATCAGTCCGTCAGTTGACAACGTTTGCCTCAGAGAGTTCGTCCGGCTAGGGTGAACGTCTAGTCACTCAATCATTGGGCACATCTGAAACTCTGACAGAATGTTTGTTTGACTAACAACGTTGGTCTTGGAGCTCGTGCAAGAGAAAATCTGAAGGTGATCGTTTGTCCAACCCAGGATGAGCTGTCAAGAACTATTTGTTCCTTCAGAGCATTAATGGCGAAAAGGACATAATCAATGCTTTATTCCTTGCAAATTCAAATACCCTGACATTCCTTAATTCAAGCAGCTTTTGCGGAATCAGCGGCTAGCTTTTCTAATCATCAACGCTCAAATACAAATCCTCTGAACATAGCACTAATGGCTCCTTTAGATGGAATGCATGAACATTCATTGTAGAAGTAATAGCTCAAGGCAAAATGCCTTGAAGAGCCAGACGATGCCAACTTCCGCCATTGAAGATGCATTAAATGCATGGCAGATTGAATTAAGTGCTGAATCAGAGATGCAGAAGTATCTGTTACTCACAATAGAGGAGAAATTCAAACGGAACTATTTTCTGATCTTCAGCAAAGCTCCCATTGATCATCCTACTGAAGATATAAATAGAGGACTTGGCATCAAATTCAAATTGGCGACTTTCACAAGATCAAAGCTATTAAAACTTTCTAAGTTCATCATCTGCGATCTTATTTCTCTAAACCAAACACTCAGCAATCTCAACTTGTTTATTACCCGAGTTTAGTCGCCAACCAGTGTGGAATTTCTCATAGAGTGCTACTCTTATCCTAATTCACACAAACCCTTCAGAGAACCCAACTTGCTTATTCTCTTTGTAATTTGTTCTTCATATTTCTACCCACTCTTATCGAAGAGATTTTGTAGAAACCAATTCTTCTTGAAAAAGAACTGGGAGAAGTCCTGTCTAATACTTGTAAAGGAGAAGCCCTGCTAGAATACTTGTAAAGGAGTAGTCCTCAGAATACTGGGAGAAGTCCTGAAGAATACTTGTACTATTTTGATAAAATAGTGAAAATCTTGGTAAAGCCAAGGACTGGACGTAGCCCTGTCGATTAAGGGGGTGAACCAGGATAAATATCTTGTGTGCTTTATTATTCCGTCTTAGATTGAATTCCGCTGCACTTTTCAACAAACGTTTTCAAACTTATAACTGTTGATTTTCGAAAAAGAAGTTAAAAATCACACACACAATTCAAACCCCCCTTTCTTGTGTGGTTTCGTTACTATCACTTCAATTCTGCTGGTAAGGCCTCTAATATTGTCTTGAATTTCCCGCCTCACCGGTATTGTTCTGATCCGTCCATGAGAAGTTGGGGTGGTTCTTCTATTTTGGATTGTAGGTGTTGCCATAGGGACCGTTTTGGTAGTTTCCCATGGCTTTCACTTCAGCATCAAACTCAGCATCTTCGGGATTCATTTGCACCCCTTCCATCTTTTTCACCATGGCATCCACTTTCCTTGACAGCAATTTGTTACAATCAAGAACAGCATCAAATGCTTCAACTTCATAGATATCTTTTCTATTCTGCCGATCCTAGTTCGAGTGGGCAGCCGTGGCAGCCATTTGTTGATTACATCAAGGGTCGACTGTGTTGGAAGAGCATCAAATGCTCCATTTGCAGCTGTATCGAGCTTGTCCCTTGTGTAATCGTTGAGGGTTGCATAGAATTTTTCCACTTGGTCAGCTGTGGAAATGTAGTGACCTGGGAATCTCCTTAGAAGTCCTTTGAACCTCTCTAAGGTCTCATACAAATTCTCTGAGTCCTGTTGAATGAAGGAGTTGATTTCCTGCTTCAACTTCCTTATGCGGCTGTATGTGAATAACCTAGCTGTGAATTTTTCAGCTAAGTCCTCCCATGAAGTGATGCTTTGGTGAGGTTGAGAGCTTAGCCACTCCTCAGCGACGTCTCTAAGAGAAAAAAGGAAAATCATTAACCTGACCATGTCCAGGTTCACATTCCGCCTGAGGGTGGCACAATGACGGGTGAATCTCTCCAGATGAGTGTGGACATCCTCGCTAGCACTTCCTCCAAACTGATTTTGACTAACCAACGTAATGAAATGGGGAGGAATTTGGAAGTCCGGAGGAGCACCCGCAGGTACCAGAATACTGCCCTAAAAATTGAAGTTGACCCGAGGCGCAGTAATGTCTCCCAAGGAACCATTAACATCTCGTTCCTCAGCATCTTGCTGCTATCGAATGAGTCTTTCATCAACCTCCATTGCTTTACGCTCTTAAAATTCAACACGAAGTCGTGCTTCCATTTGTGCTTGAGTCTCGGCCATATTGTTGGCCGAAATTTCTCTCCTCTGTTGTGCAAGTCTGCGATGGAACGTGTGTTCAATTTCAGGATCAAATAACAATGTAGAACCTCGCATACACGAGCACACAGTTAATAGCACCGATTCAATACCGCGGAATTTTACAGAAATCTTAAGTAACCAAAAAGCTCTAAACAAAGAAGCTAAAGACTAAATTAAATAAACGACACTATCCACTGCAACAACGCCAAAAACGTGATACCAATTCTGCAAGTGTACCAAATGGTCGAAATGATACTAAGATCAAATCCACAGGGATAGGTGGCTAATCAAATTCAAGCCAAGCTTCAAGGTTAAAAGCAGAAAAAACAAAAGATATAATTTGATTTTATTGTCACAAAAAGTGATAGCAAAAAACTAAAAGCAATTGGATTGTAAATTATGATGGAAACAACACTTGGGTATTAGCTTCACCTAACTGAATTAAGCCTTTTACAAATAGATAACTATATGAACTTGGAAATCCTTCCATGGTGATGTAGCCTAAACCTCTACTTGTTAATACCTTAATCAAGTAAATCATTCAATTTTAGTTGCTAAGCCTAATACCTTAGTACCTAGTCAATTCAATTGAAGGAGTTTTGTTCTTTGATCAGGCCAACACAATCGATTCCCACCCTTATACCTAAGTAGCAGATAAACCGATCAATCTTATCCCAGTTCCCTTAGTCCTACCAAACTACCGTTTAAGCAAGATTAAGCATGATACTTGTGTGTTGTTGAAAGGATTTTTTACATGTTCAAATGCAAAGATTCTCATCCTACCAAATTAACCCTCAATCCCTTGATTGATTAACAAAGCAGAAAGCATTAGACATGGATGTTGTATTAACTATGCACTTGATTCCTCCCATCATTTCTTATCTTACTACCCAGTCCCCCGGCGTAGAAGATTATCAACTCAACTATATTAATCCTTGGTCCCTTGTTCGATTAATAAAGCGAGAAGCATTAGACTTAGATGTTTAAATGGACAAATGATCTAACCCCATCCCTAGACCTTAGATTCATTAGATGATATTACCGAGTTCATATTTAAATAGTCAGTTCCCACCATTCTATCAAATATATAATCATGTTCTAGGTGATCAATAAAAAATAAGCATTAGACAAACAATAAATCAATGAATCAAAGCATAAAAACATTGACTTGTATGAATATCAATAATAATACATAAAAACGGTTAAAAGATTACAACTAATCCCAACAAGAGAGGTTTAGCTATCCATTTCCATGGATGCTATAAGCTTATAAGAAGAAATATGGAAGTTTGGAGGCTTGGCGACGTCGGCGTAGCGTTCCCACTTGACGGCGCATACCGGCGCTTGAGAGTCTTTATTTCTCCCTCCTTGCTTGCTTTCTTCCTCTCTCTAGGATCTTCATTGTACTTTGATAAGTCAAAGAAACTTAGGTTTTGGAAAATTTTCTTTTGGAATGGAATTTTGTGTTTTTTGACACTAAGAAGATTTTTGAACTCAAGACTTGAAAGATTGTTTAGAAATTTTGAAATAGAAGTTATGTTTTGGTTTGTGAAATTGTCTTGAGTAGTTTAATGACTTGTTTGGTAAAAATAGGAAGTTTTTGTGAATTTACACAATTTGGGCAGAATTGGCCCCTCAAGGTTTTGTGTGTGTTTTTTGGATTCAAAATCTTGTATAAGGCTTTCAATTTGGTTTGTGAAACTCATAGTTGAGATTACGGTTTTGTACATTCTGAAACTTGGGGAAAATGAAGTGAAAATTTTATTAGAAGTTATGTTTTTGGTTGTGCAATTGATTCGGAAAATATAGAGAAGTGTTGGGTGAAAATTTGAGAATTTTAGGGTTTTTAAAAGTTTGGACAGAATTGAGACTTAGTGAAATTTTGTGTGCTTTTGTTTTCTAAAATCTTGATTAAGGCCTCAAAATGGTTTGTAAGCATTTATCCTTGATTCTCTCTGAATGGTTTAAAGTTTTGAGAAGTTTTGGTTTTTGTAACTTAGGGTTTTTCTAAGTTCATTTGGTAATCGTCGAAATCTTGTTTAAGTGTTTTCGACCTCTGAGAAATTCCTAAGTTGTAGAGCCTATGTCTAAGTGTTTAGACCCTTGTTTAGACCAGCCATTTTTCCTTAGGATCGAGTTCAAAGTTCTAAGCTAGGTTGTGTTTGTTGAAGGATAACGAGACCCTGAACCGATCTAGACGCACGGAGCTTATGTGACCGCCAGGATCGACTACCTTTAAAGTAAGGGCACTTCGTATCTTTAGCTACTAGGAGTAAGTATTAATTTATGCAAATGTATGCTCTACTATGATTTCTGAAATTGTAGTTGACGGTGTTCTGAGAACGACCCGACTTTAACTGTATTGATTGATATATTAATGCAAGTCTCTGAAGGCATCTGATATGTTGGATTAGGAATTGTTTGAAGTGTGTCAATGTTGATTTGATTTGGATTGCTGACATTCAATATTGCACTCTTTCAGGTTGTCTCGAGGAGAATGAAGGAGTGGTTGACAGAGTCTCTAGCTGCACATGATGCACATCCGATTGGGGACCCAGCCGAGCCTCAATGCAGAGGGCATTGGACTTCGTGAGGCAGAGGACCATGCCCAGCTTCGTGTATCAGAGGAGGAGTAGGGAAAGGACATCCACATCCACATGTAGTGGACCTAGTTGATTATTGCTTATGTTTGTACAAAGTGTAATTGTAAGACCCTCAACGTTGTGTAATTGTATTTTAGTCCTTGTAACTCTTGTAATTATGGTTTGAATCTTTTTGAAGTATATTGATTATACTTTGTCTTGAATTATTTAGTAATTTGAGTTAGTATTAGGTCGATATATTGAGTTTTATTGTGAGAAATGTGTGTTTAAGTATGGAATTATGTATTGTTTGAGCCTTGGCTGAAATGGCGACGTTTTGAAAGGAAAGTTGAGATCGTTTGGTAGTTGAGATCGTTTGGTGGTTGAGATCGTTTGGCAGTTGGAATCGTTTGGCAGTTGAGATCATTTGACTGGTGAGAGATCATTTGACAGTTGAGATCGTTTGACTGATGATAGGTCGTTTGATAAAGTTGAGATCGTTTGGTAGAGACCGTTTGGTAGAGATCGTTTGGTAAAATTGGCAGACTAGTACTTCGTTTAGTTGGCAGACTAGGACTTCGTTTTGGTTTCGTTTTGCCTGGTCTGGTCAGCCTTTTTTGTTGACCTTATGAGATAAGTGTCAGATGCCTTGGGAATGATAAATTTCCGTTTTTATTGACTCTTATGAGACAAAATGTCAGAATCATTAATGAGCATTAATGACTTGCCATTTTCTTTGACTTAGAATATTTTAATCCTTTCTAAGTCGGTTTCCTCACTCTATAAATACAAACTCCTGTCAGTGCGTTAATCTTTTATTCTTTCCCACACCTTTCTTCTCTTCAAAGTAAGCTGTAATCCTTGAAACTCTTTAGAAGTGTTGTTGTTGGTAAGGTGTTCAGACTCTTACTAATTCTAGGATTTCCTTTGTATTCGATTTAGTTCATCTTCTTGAAGTTTAACTTGTTCTGTTTCCATTGCGGCCATATTCTTCTTATTCGTTGAAGATCAGAGCTGTTCGTTGTGAGTTCTTCTTGATTCGTGAAGGACAAAGTTGAAGTTTCATATCTCTTAATCTTTTAGGTCATTCGAGGTTGGTTTCCTTTCTAGTACTTACGTTAGAACTCTGTTGTAATCTTTGTGTTTCTAAAATATCCCTTGAAGACCATATAGAAATTGTTTTAAATCAATTTGGTAATGATTTTTATCTATAAAGAAGTTTGGGTTTTAAAAGAAATGAGTTTAAAAGTGATTTTACGTGAAAAACTCTGATTTTGGACTCTCAGGCTGAGAGCCAATGCTTGGGCATTGGGTTTCTTCGAGTTTTAACGTGACCAGACGATGGCCAACGCTTGGGCGTTGGGGTCTCCAACGCTTGGGCGTTGGGGGCACTCTGTTCTACTATGTTTTACGAAAAATTCTGGTTTCGACCGTTTTGAGTTCTGTTTCTTTTTCATATTGTACCCTTAGGATAGTTAATTAAATGAGTTTATATGCTATTTTTAGGTTGAAGATCAAGTGTATGCAACCTAAACGAAGGTAAGGGTAACTCGGTCCTAGTGTTGTGTCAGTTATGATGTTTTTGTGACTCTGTTTTCAGAACACTGATTGTGATTGTTTATGAACTTGATTGAATATTGTTAGTAATATCACAGTATGTGGAATATGTTTGTTGAGACTGAATTGCTTGGATATAACATGATGAATTTGTTTCCAAGAAGAACTGACTATATTATGCATATGTTGATACTATGATTGTGAAACGTGTGAACTGTCATTGTTCATGAGGATTCTGTGGATTGTGGGAACTGTTAGTTCCTGAGGATAATGATTACTTGTCATAGAATATGCATTATATATAGGATTTTCAGGTTTTGATGTGGCGGCACTTTGTCCCGCGGGATCATAAACCAAGGATGATGTGGTGGATAGTATTCCACGAAATCGTCCTGGCCCGGCTACGGCAAAACTTATTGGCCATAGATTATGCATATAGTTATTGAGAACTAACAAACATGATCATGTGAAATCTGAAATGAGTAGTTTTTGAAATATCTGCTGTTAATATGGATGTAATTCATACTCTGTTATTTATCACTGATTCTGTTTTCCATCACTGTATTATTGATTTCTACTTGTATTTGGAGTTAACCCTTTTCTGCTTGTTGTTTTATTGTTTGGGCGCTTAACGCCGGATGACCAGCAATGAGGGAACACTTGAAGGCTGTTTTGATGCAAGCTTGAGGAATTTTTGGGGCAGATTTGAAGATGATATTTAGTTTCTGCTATTTTGTAAACTTAGTACATGTGTGCAGCATATTACTTTCATTACGTCTTGTTTTCCTACTGTAATATTATTGACTATGTGCTACACTTTATTAAATATATGAGAGACGTTGTTTTGGGAAAACTTGAGATGTTTTGAAAGGTTTTTATTTAAGTGTTATTCCGCGTTTTTTAATGTGACTCTCGACTTAAAAACCGGGCTGTTACAATTATTGTTTATGTTTGTACATTTCAATTTGTGGACATGTACTTAGTATTGTTATGTTTTGATTTGGACAACGATTATAATGCGACTTCGTTTTTCATGTGTTTATCTTGTTTTGGAATGTAGTCTCGTGGTTGTATAATTTTTGCAGGTAATTTTGTATGATTTTAACATAAAAAGCATGTGGTTCTTGTTCCTTTTTAATTCCGAGTTTTAAAACCCGGAAGTAGAATAACATTCCGGAATTTAATTTCTCGAAAGTTATTTCTCGTTCAGTTCCGGGATTTGAAAACCCGGAACCTAAGGTTGGTTTTGTATTTCGGATTATAAAACCCAGTATGTAAAAAGCATACCAGGGTTTCAATTCCCGGAAGTAACTCAATATTGTTTCCGGGAATTTAAATTCCTATATCTATTCAGCTATTCACCTTCCAGGATTAACAACCCAGAATGAGAAAATTGGGAAAGTGTTCTGGGTTTAAATTTCGGTATAGACATCAAAATCGATTTCGGGTTTTCAAATCCCAGTACTCAATATATACAACGGTAATTATGATCTTTTCTATATTAAATTGAGATTTTAAATTTAATGATGAAGGTGTCAAATCTAAAAAAAAAAAAAAAACTGAAATTTATCTTAAAAAGAGATGGAGTGAGAGCATTAGTTGAGGCAACAGGTACATGTAACCATAGGGGGGTTTGGTTGTTACTTGTTAGGTCGACCAGGCAGTTACCTCAACTGAAACCAAGGGTAACCCACACTTTGAATTGGGTCCAGTTATTAACATCACAACAGCCACAAGCACTAGCAGGCACTGATGCAGTGATGGTGATGTTGATGGTGATGGGTACGTACAGAGATATTGAGAGAGAGGGAGAGAGAAAATATATAGGTAGCTATAATTGTAGCTAGTTAGCTAGGGTCATTTACATTTACTAGTAGTGTAGTGTTATTTAGACGAACATATATGACAAGGCTTGTTCCGTTGTGTAGCAATAGCAAACCAAGCAAGGCCCTCATTTTCCCTATTCTGCAAACTTTGAAAAGAAAGATGTCCCTGCTGCTGCACAAGCCCGAGTAAGCACCCATCACATAAGTGTCTTTCTTGTCAATTTAGAGAGAGACAGCCTAAGACCCCATGAAATATGATGAATAGAGAGAGAAAAAGAGTACTCTCTCATTCTTACTCACACTCACACGTGTGAGTGAGGTGTGGTTTGTTAAAAAGAATAGAATAAATAGTAATATATTGACAGCTACTGGCTAAAACAAAATGAGAAGAATGGCAGGGTCATTGCCTCTGCCCACACACCACTTAGCTAACTACTTCATTCAAACTCCTCTCTCTCTCTCTCATTGATTTGATTTGAGACGACCGTGTGATCGAGCCGAATCCGTTTTAAAGGCTTAAAACCTTGAAAGCACTTTAGCTATTTTAAGTTGTTGCTTCCCTGCTGCAACAACAGCCTTTTTCTTTTTCTTCCTCTCTTCACTGTCTCTGTCCTGTCAAAACTTTACTCTCATGTTAGTCTCCTTCATTGCATAAAATATTCTGTTGCCCTGAGTGTGACTTTGTAACAGTTCCAATACTTTACACACACTTTCATCTTTTCTTTCAGCATTTGTGTCTGAGTCTGAGGCTGATAGAGAGAAAAAGATGAAGGCTTGGCCACCAAATGTTAAAGATAGCAACTCCAATGCTTCCTCTTCCTATTCTTCTCCACCGTCAATGGGAATAGTTTATGCTGACATGGGCTCTCTCTCTCTTTGCCCCAACTATGGTAGTGTTTCTTCTTCATCTCAACAACAACATTGCTATGTCTCTAACAACAGTGATGTTTGGGTGAGTAAAGGGTCTGATTGCAGTGATGAAATCCATGAGAATAATGCTAATTATAGCGAAGAGAACCTGGATGAGATAAATTGTATGAGAGGCAAAGAGAAAGAACATTCCAAACTATGTGCAAGAGGACATTGGAGGCCTGCAGAAGACTCCAAGCTCAAGGAACTCGTGGCTCTTTATGGCCCTCAGAACTGGAACTTAATAGCTAAAATGTTAGAAGGCAGATCAGGTGTGAAAACTAAGTGCCAAAAGGATAAATATAATGTTATGCTTCCTTTTCTTCCTAAAAGTACTTTAAACTCTTTCTCTTTCAGTGTTGTCCGTCACTTTTATGATTTTGATTTGGACCATGCTATTAACTTAATTACTTCTAGTGAGATATTATATTTTGGTTGTTGAAGGCAAGAGCTGTAGGCTGAGGTGGTTCAACCAGCTGGACCCACGGATCAACAGGAGAGCTTTCAGTGAAGAAGAGGAAGAAAGGCTAATGCAGGCGCATCGGATTTATGGAAACAAATGGGCCATGATTGCAAGGCTTTTCCCAGGGAGAACTGATAACGCAGTAAAGAATCACTGGCATGTTATAATGGCAAGAAAGTATAGGGAACAATCCAGTGCTTATAGGAGGAGGAGCCTGACCCAATCTGTTTACACAAGATTGGATATTGATCAAGATTCAACAAGAAGCTTTGTCTCTAGAGAACCAGAACCACCACCCTCCTATTATCCCAATTTCCACGACAACATAGTTAGTTTACCATATGGAGTTGATGAGTTCAGCTTTAATGGTTCAAGTAGCACCAAGCAGCACCATCCTCATTTTGGCTTCTATGCTCAACAAACACAACCTAATTTCTTCTGTGGTGTGTTCAGATTCTCCAGCGTGTGACTAATTGATTGGTTAATGCGCCGAACATTCTCTTTTTAACACTCTCAAATTTCACCGACTAACGAGAGAGTGTTGGAAAAAGAGTGTTGGTATCATTCATCTCATAATAACTTGTTCCACTTGCAATGGATTTGCAGGTACAAGAAGTAATTACAATTACCCCCAATATCAGATGCTAATGCAACAACAGCAAAACAATCACAATTTTTACAGTTTCTCAAATTGCACAGCAGCAGCAACAACAGGAGCTCAGATATTGGGCAGTGAAGCTTCACTACCATCAGTTGTTGCAGAACACAAAGATCAAGTCCTGAGCAGTGACCCCCCAGATGCAATTTCACCTCCATTTATTGACTTCCTTGGGGTAGGAGCCACATGATCGAAGTTAGGACCCAATGAAAAAGCTGCAACCTTTCCCGGGAAGCTCCTCAATATAGGTGTGGTCCAACATTGCTTAGAAAGCCATTCGTGGTAAGCAGAAAGGATAGTTGCTCCAGTTTAGTGACTGTGTGTAACTCGCGCGTCACTTCTGTAGTTGTTGTGAATTTCCTTTCTTTCTCACATGGGGACCCTTTGCTATCTTCATCAAAATAATAGAATGATTAACAATCTTTTTCTGTTCATTTTCACATGTGTCCTTTTCTATGCTAGTAATCCTTTGGTTAATTGAAAATTGAAACTGATTATTTGGATATTAAATGTGTCTCGCAAGACATTCTTTGTTACTTAAAATATGGGCTAATTCGTTATGAACAGAAAGGTACCGATTTAAACAATAAAGGATGCGGAAAGGCCGAATAGAAAGTAGGATCATACAATGCTAGGAAGAGGAGTGCTTAATATTTTATTTCATTAATTTTTCATTGGTTGAAATTTCTGCCGGATCTCATTAAATTGAAAATGAGAATTTTACTCCCTCCGTTCCTTTTTATAAGAGATAAATTGAGAGAAGTCATGTTCTTTTTTATAAGAACCAACTTGAAATTTGTAGTGCATTAATTATTTTTTGACAAACTTACCCTTACTTAATTTGATTTTCTCTTTCTTTCCACTATATAATGCATTAATGATCAATAAAAAATTTAAAAAGTAAGTTGAAGCAATTTTGGAAAGTTGATGTAAATTAAAAATAAATTAAATGCTAATAACCACTCTAATTAGTTTTCTTAAGCGGTGTGCAATGATTGTTTAGCTCTTATAAAAAGGAACGGAGAGAGTATTTTAAATGGACGTTACTTGAATTTTAATCAATTAATAATTAATGGGAGAGTATTGTTTGCATTTTTCATCCTTAAAAAAGATTAGTGGTATGGTATGGTGCTAATTTTGAAGGTTGTAAATGTGTTTTCGAAGTTGCTATTGAAGCAAGAGGGTGGTTTGACTTTTCGCTAGAGAAAAGAGGTGTTTTGTGAAGTATTTGGAGGGATGAAATGATGATGGAATGGAAGAGAGATGAGGATGGATAGGTAAGGTAAAAAGAAAGGTTGGGAACAGCAAGTGTTGGGAACATCCTTTTCTCATGTGCCTGTGATGCAATAACTGAGGCACAAATTCAGCAATTGACTCCATCCATATGTGCATTCAAGATGGCGAACTGTTCAACAACCTTTTCGCCTTCAACATCAGAATCTTTCATGCCACACACATGGGCAGTGTAGTGTTGCTGTTTATCAGTACTGAATTGTTTTTGTGGGACTATATGGGCCCGATCGACTACTTTGGTAATTGGTCAAGCAAGTAAAACATTCATTTTAGCTGTGTCAAAAACCATCATAGGAAAATCAAATAATTAAATGCAGTATTAATTCTCATGCTTAATGTTTCAAGAATTCTGTACGAGTAAACCTCTAAATTGGTCCCTGAAAGATCACACTTATGGTTGTTTAGTCCTTATACTTTTTTTTTTCCACCAAGTTAGTCTTTGAAAGATTCACCGTTAAGTGTGATCTTTTAGGGACCAATCTTTCAGGGACCAGATTGACTAACGACGGATCTTTCAGGGACTAACTTGGTGGAAAAGAAAATGAGGACCACACAACCATAAATGTGATCTTTTAGGGACCAATTTCAAAGTTTACTCAACTATATATATTTACAACAACTTTTTTGTTTTATAAACCACTCAAGAGTATCCGATCACCTTTTGAATATAGACTATTTTAAATTTGAGATTTTATCACAGTTAAGCCTCTTCATTCCTCCTTCTCCGTTCTCATTGTATTGAGCGGACGTCAAACTCAATATATCCGTGTTGCCAAATGACCTACTTTTCTACCCTTCATGAGTTATATTCAACGACATTAAACCGCAGTTGTGGCCAAAATCTTATTAAAAAATGACATTTAATTTTTTCTAAGTAAATATAATATTTATCACGAGTGATTTTTTTGAGTATTTTCGTTTTTCATTTTTTCATCTCTTTTAAAAATTAATGTGTTAATCTGCTTCGTAATATGTATCATCCTATTTAAGTATTTTTCACTTAAATAAAATTGCGTTTTCAAAATTTTAAAAGCGTGATTTTAATAAGTTATACTTTTTCGTTAAATAAACATGTTCTTAAGTGTTATTTTACAAAATTACTCGTTATATTGTTACTAGTGTTATTTTTCAAAAAAGTACAGTGTTTTGTCTATTTCAGTAATATTATTCTCACAAGTAATTTCACTTTATTCTAACCAAATAATATTTATTTTTAAAAATTATATTTACACGTCAGATACAAATGTATTTTTCAAATTAAATCCTATCGAATTAAATTATGCTAAATGTGATAATAGTAAAACACCACAAGAAACAGGGGTTTGAATTGTGAGTGTCATTTTTTAAATCTTTTCTTATAAACAAGTATAAGTTTCAAATACTCTTCAAAGACTAGTGCAGCGGAAAATTAATCAGAGCTGAAAAGTAAAACACACAAAGTATTTATCCTAGTTTACCCCCTTAATCGACAAGGCTACGTCCAGTCCTTGGCTTCACCAAAATTTTCCACTATTTACTCCAAATAGTACAAGTATTATGCATGACTTCTAGTATTCGAAGGACTTCTCCTTACAAATTTTATACAGGACTTCTCCTCACTAGTATTGGACAGGACTACTCCCAGTTCTTTTACAAAGACGGTTTTGTTTTCTCCAGGGTCTCTTCCACAAGAGTAAGGTAGAAAGATTAAGTTCAAGTTACAGAGAGGGTATGACTATAGGTTCTCTGTTTTAATTGTGTGAGAAAGATAGGAGTTTTCACTCTTTGAAGGTTTCACACTAAGGGCAAACAACTTAACTCAGGAAAAGAATAACTTTGAGTTTCTGAGTTTGCTTTAGAGCTGTTTGCTAGAGAATGACTTAGAAAGCTTGTGAATTTTGTTCGTTGAAAGTCATCACCGAATCCAGTGTCTAAGTCCTCTATTTATATCTTCAGTAGGATGCACGTTGATGAACGTTGAAATGTTTCCGTTTGAATTTCTGCTTCTGAGTGTGCAACGGATACTTCTGCAGCTCTGTTTCAGCATTAAATGCATTTTGCCATGCATTAATTGTAGCATTAAATGCTCTTGTTGATGTCGTCTGGTTCTTCAATGCAGATTCCTTATATGCTCGTTTGACTGCAAATGGAAAACAGCGAAGATAATCTCTTCTTCTGAACAAAAGATCTGATTCTGACCGTTGAGGTGATACGATGTTCAGGAAATTGCGTTGGCTCTAAAAAGTTGTGCTTGATTTATGGAATGTCATAGTGATACTAGATACGAGTAATAAAATATTTATTATGTCCTTTTCTTGATTATGCTGCGAACAGTGCTTCATTAAATGCTTTGACGAGATATGCCTTTATTGCTTTAGGCATTCAGCCAAACGAACTCTTTAGCTATAAGCCAGACGTAATCTTCAGCATTAGCCAAACGTACTGTTCAATAGTAGCTAGACGTACTCTTCAGCATTAGCTAGACGTACTCTTCAACATTGGTCAGACGTACTCTTCAGCATTGGCCAGACGTACTCTTTAGCTATCAGCCAGACGTACTGTACTTTTTCACTTGACTTCGACGTGCTGCTTTTGATAATATTTTCAAAGGTTAGGCAGACGTTCTTCATATAGATAGATGTTCCTGAAATGTGAAATATTCAAAGTGTGAGGAATTTTCTATCTATCAATATTAGACCTTAGGTAAAATTGTTATTCATCAAAATATATTAAAGATGAAATCGTTTGAATCTAACAATCTCCCCCTTTTTGATAATGACAATTTTCATTTGAGAAAAAAGTTTAATTAGGTTATTGCGAAAAAGATAGTACTAGAGCGAGTAATATGGTATAAGAGCAAGCAATGCATTTACATTTTTCAGAGCCTTTTCTTTTGAAAATCTAGAACGTTTGTCTATATGAATTTTCTTAGCTAGAAAAACATGAACGTTTCTTTTTTAAAATAATGTTGTAACATGAAAGCATGGTATCAGCGATAAAATTTTGAAATCATATCATATAGAAGCACATAGCTAACGAGAGAGACGAGCGCGCCTTCTTCCTAAGATTATTTTTAGCTACCCCTTGAAGTCATAATTTTCTAAACCTATGCTTAGGTTTTCTTTCATTGCTCCCCCTCAACACGAGATTATCTTTTAAAACCTTAATTCTTGAAAACTTAGGGTTTATACTCCTTTTCTTATATCGCTCCCCCTAAGATATATAACTCCCTATTTCTCTAAACTCTAACTGCTTTTTCTCTAATATTATTCTCCCACGTTGTCATTAGCAAAAAAAAAAAAAGTAGTAACAAACAAAGGTATCAGAGTAAGTAGTAAAAGCTATGAGAGCAATAAGCAGAAATATAAGGGCAAAATAGTAATTGAACTTAATAACTGTTAAGCATATATACGAGTTAAGGAAAAACTTGTTCAATGGGTAAATAAATAATGAGAGGGATGGATAGTTGAAGTTTGTCTTCAGTTTTTGAATTTTGAAAAGAATTGGGCCATCATGTTTTGAAGGTCGTTGAACTTGGCATCAAATTGGTGTTTGAGCTCCTGCTTTAGATTCTCTGAACGTTTCTCATTCTTCTCATCTAGTTCCTCAATTTTCCTGTCAAGAGCCTTGACCTCATCTCGTACATTAGCAAGTTCATCTTTGAGTGCTTCAACAACTTCAACATCATCTTCTGCATGAACCTCCACAGAAATTGGAGTAGTAGGAAATTCAACAGTGTAATCTTCACGAGATGCCTGATTTCCCATGTTGAACTCCATTTGTACTGAGCTGAATATGAATGGAATTTTCTGTTCAAACTCAATGTCTTCAGTGTTGGGATGATGTGGAGGCAGACTTGAGCTTGGATAGGGAGTTGGGGCAGGAAAATAAGGTTAAGGCATCAAGATTAAAGTCCAATGACCCAGTGATATTACAAGAGCTCCATCGTGGTGAATTAGGAAGAAGGGAATGTAGCCAACATGGTTACAAAACTTCCATACAACCCAATCAAAATGGTATAGGTCATCAAGCTTTCGATCAAGAAGTGTAAGTTTAACATCTGCACAACCTACTGGAGACCAAATCCTTGCAAAGTAGCAAAAAGAGTAGCCAAGAAGGTCAACATATACACCTGGTAAGAGGATTTTGTTCTCCATTGGAGTTAGCTTTTGCCTCTTCCAAAGATTGGGAACCATGAGCGAATGTGATATCCTTGGCACCTTTGGCATGAAGAACATAACTTCTGGTGCAGCTGATTTAGATTCCTAAGAAGCATTCTCAGTTGTAGGTGAAGTGTGTTGAGCATCTGGAGCGAGTATTTCTGAGGAAGGTTGTTCTGTTGTAGGAATTTTCAATCCTAGGTTCATCAGGATCAGAGCAATAGTCAACTTCATCTGTGCTTGCGTCTGCTTCTTTTGCCAAACTTAATCCATCATCATGTGCCGGACTAGGACCAGCTGTTAGATCAAATGCTTAAATGAATTATTATATTTTTGATAATTAACAATTTCTTTTCAATAGAGTCAAAGACAATATTCCTAACACAGTAAAAATTACAATGAACAGGAACAACCATCTTTGGAAGGAATGAATACACATCAGCGCCCTATCAAGAGAATCAGTTCGATAGAAGAGTTCGTCTGGTCACCTCGAAGGAAACAACATCAAGGAAATATGTACAGAAGCGTCTTCTTACAAAGACAATCCAATAGCACAATAAAGGAAGAAACTCAAGTACAAGACTGTCCGGTGAACCAAGAGAGATAAATCAACAAGCTTCAAATGAACAGCGTCTCTTTCTACGACCACTTGATGGGAATTCTCACACTCGAATCAAGCCTATTTGAAGCAACTGAATCAGTCCACCACCCAAATCTACAAAGATCAAATATGAAGACTGTACTGTTTAAAGGTGAAAGAGGATAACAATCTTGAAGAAACTCCGTCTGCCTTTAAACCTCTCCAGCATCATATAAAAGAGTTGTGGATCAACTCTCTCTGATGAAGAACTTCAGTGAAAGAAAGAATTCAGACAAGAATATTCTATTTCCTAGAAACAAATTGACTGAAGGAAATTCGTTTGGCAATACGGGCCAATCACTGAACTTCAAACATTCAATGGAGACTGCGTCTGCCAAAGCTGAATGAAAGAATCCGTCCTCCAAAGCATAAATCGCACCAAAGATACAAGGATCATTGAGCATGTCTTTTGAGGAGATCAAGTCAACAGAAGTATTAAAGAAATTATTCGTTCGAGTAATTACTTATATCTTCGTCTGCACGGTCATCAAAACCTGACAATCACAGAAAGAAAGATGGGACTCAATAAATCCAATACCTCTTGGTCCCACTACTTCTCTGCTTTTCCTAAAATCAAGCTGACATAGCGAAATCAACGGCAAGAATCTCTGAGCATGTACACTCTCAACGGTCGAAATTCAAAATCCTGACCAAGGCACGTGATGAGTATTAGCTGTCTAGCACTGGGGTAAAAGAGTTAAAGCAGTCCTCACCGCTGAACTTTTACACGTTATATACGAAGAAACCAGCTCAAGGCTACTTGCTCAAGATGGAGCCAGACGACATCAACCCAGAAGTACTGATGATTTCCAGATCATATCTTATGCTTGCAGAAAAGCCTCTGATCGTGACTTACGCCTGCTGAGAAATGCAGAACTAGCCGTTATGTGCTTCCCGGAGAGGACGAAGCACTTCGAGCAGGTTTTCACTCCTACTGTGGAGAATGAACGAAGATCTTCAACTGAAGATATATATAGAGAACCTTGCTCCCGTTGCAACTTGGCGACTAGAACTAAATTATACACACCTCAATCTAGTTCTTCCAAAGACCAAGGCAACCTTGGTCTTCAACTCAGGATACTTCAAGTCATATCCCAACCTGAGTTGAGTTGCTTATGTGTGTGGACACCTTATAGAGTTTAACTCTCATTATATTCCACACACATAACTCAGAACAAGAGATCAACTTGCTTATGATCTCTCGGTTCTATAAGCTTCATTTCTTCTACCCACTCTTATCAAGAAGAGATTATTGTAGAAAAGAAAAATCCTGAAAAAGGTGATAGGAGAAGTCCTGACAATACTTGTAAGGAGAAGTCCTAATAATACTTGTAAGGAGAAGTCCTTCGAATACTTGATAGGAGAAGTCCTTAGAATACTTGTTGGGAGGAGTCCCTGATAATACTTGTACTATTTGTTGAAATAGTGGAAATCTTGGTGAAGCCAAGGACTGGACGTAGCCTTGTCGATTATGGGGGTGAACCAGGATAAAAACTTTGTGTGCTTTACTTTCATGTTTTATCGCTTACTCGTTACACCTTGGTTCATGCTTTCATAAATAAATTATCTTGAGAACATATAACTAACTTTCAGTATCTGTTAAACATTTCACGCATTCCTTCTTGTGTCATAAAAGACCTTAAAGTGAAAAATAAATAACTTCTAATAGACGATCATTAAACTAATATCTTCAAACGAAATTTCAAAAATGGGTCACACAATTCAAACCCCCCGTTTCTTGTGTGTTTTCTGCACCTTCACCAGCTTCATTTGGCAGACCAGGTCCAACTTCCTTAACCGGACTAGCACCTCTAGCCGAACTAGGGCTTTTTGCCGGACTAGCTCATTTTTCAACAACTGGACGAGCTTTTTCTTCAACCACTGAACGAGCACATTGTTGGGTTTGATGTGGTGGGGAAAGCATTTCTGAGGGAGGGCTGGTCTTCTTCATCTTCATCATCTTTAATCTCATGAATCACCTTAGGCACTTTAAAGAGATTATTGATGAACTTATTGCTTGCATCTTCAATAATCTGCTTGAACAGCTTGACCCTAGGTATTAGTGGAGTGGCTCTATGGCAAAGTACTTTGTGTTAATATTTGCAGGATGAAAGAGAAATGCGCATATTGATTAGATGACGGAAAATGATTAAAGAGGTAAATCCAAAGGAGCACCTAAAGAAAGGACAACATTTGACGTAAATGGAGCCTACCGCCAAGATTAATCGAATCCAGACTGAGTCATCGTCCGGTGATTAATCAAGAAACGTCCAAGTGAGAACGTCTGTGTGTAACTAAAAGCACACGATTAGACATCCACGACACCCACGTCTGGGTCACTGGTAAACAGCTGTATCGTTACATATGCTTAAGCGCTCTTAACACGCATTAAATCCCTTAACTGTCATGACTGCACATTTATAGATTTTCACTTGGTACGCGTGCTATGCTCGCTATCTCACATCAAATGCACAGGTAATCATTCCATTCCATAAAACGAGTAAAATTTTCTGCCTTCTAATCAACCTTAACAAAAGAACTTGAAAATAGAAGCCCCATACTCACAACTCACTCACTCGCATCCAAAATCTTTGCTATTCTTTGCTTGCTTTCTCTAACCCCTCTCTGCAGATTTCTCAAATGGCACCAAAGAAGCAAACCGCTGCCAAGCCCAAGCTTACTCAAGCGCAAGAGGCCGTTCTTAAGCTGAGGAGAAAGAACATTGACACCAATCGTCGCGAACAAGTAAAGAAGATTAGGGCTCAGAAATTCTCTGACCTAGGTGAACGGGAATTTGTATCACCAAGATATCTTGAGCTTCATCGCTTCCAGCATGCCAAAGTTTCCGGACTAAGTCTCGTATTATTTCAAGATTGGGAGCGACTCACGAAAGTCTCAGAGACCCCCGCTCTTGAACCACTGGTAAAGGAATTCTATGAGTGCGCCGTGAAGAAAAGTCATCTGTCCATCGTGAGCAGATGCATGAGAATGATAACAGACATCTGTCCTGGAGATATTGCCCTTGCACTAGAGGTGGATGTGAATGAAGGAGTTCACTACTCCCCGAAGTGGGAAATCTCATCCATAAACAACAACTGCATTTGGAAGGAGGACCCTAAGATACATGGAAACTATGTCAGTAACCTAGTTGAAGAATACAGGTTTCCACATGTCGTTCTCAGTAAGGTTGTTATTCCTAAAGAGGGAGCCCGAGATCTTGTAAACAAAATGTCTCACTGGGCACTCTATCAGATGAGTAACATGCAAAAGATCAACCTTCCCTCTCTGATCTTTCATCACATGGTAGGAACTATTGAGAGTCCGGTGTCAAATTTCCCCTATGGTTCTCTCATTACGAAGATAATGGGGTTGAAAGGACTAGTGATTGAAGAGAAACTCCAAAATGAATTCATTGCTCACGACTACATCTACCCAACACCCATCAGATTTGGGGATGTCAAACGGATGAATTTGAAAATTGACTTCTCTGGTGTTCCAAAGAAGCTTCTCTCTAAGTGGGAAAAGAAGCAGCTAGACGACAATGAAGAAACCAAACAGGGAAAAGAAATCCAACCTTCTCCTCCAAGGACCAGAGCGTCCAGAGCAAAGAAAGAAACTATCCCAACTGTATCTTCACCAATCAGGAAGCGTAACGCTTCAAAATCAGATAAGGCAACTAAGATCATGCCTTCATCAGAGCCAGAACCGAAGCGGAGACGCGTTGTAAAGGCAACATCTACCATCGCCAGACAAAGCACAACTTCATCCGGTAATGATGAAGACTCCATGCCGATAGCCTCATTGGTGAGAAGTGTGAAGGGGGCACCTCTGAAAGTGTTTCCAAAAGTTGATCATCCCTCACCCTCTCTCATAAAGTATCTTTCTCATGTACCTACATTATTCCACGAATATGTGGAAGACATCATTGATGTAGAAGATGATGGGAATTGTGGCTATCGAGGCATTGCTCAATGGCTTGGGCTCAATGAGAATGAATGGTCTGCTGTCAGAACGGAGATGATCGAAGAGCTCAAGGCTCATCACTCTCTACATGTTGGTATGATGGAGTCTGAGCAGCATTTGGAGCGGATAAGAGATGCACTAAATTTACCTACTGGGGAACTTGCTCTATCCCCCAAATGGTTCACCGTCCCTGATATGGGATTGCTGGCTGCAAGCGCTTTCAAGATCATACTAGTAACACTAAGTTTAAGGGAAACTCAGGAATGATTCACCACTTCCTTATAGCACTCCTCTGTGGAGACCAAACTGTGCAAGGAATGCTAGAAGATGGGGGAAACATATCTCCCCAAGGATCATAAAATATAAGGAGATCGTTGATCCAGAGTATGTACGACAACTTCAAAGTTCCGCAAGCCCATCTGATAGTAAATCCACTCATGACAGCAATGAGCTCTCACAAGTGCAGGCTCAGACCATTCAAACCTCATCAGTAACTCCACCAAGTCCAACTCAATCATCAAGGCCACTTAAGGTTACGAATCGTCCACTAGACGTTATACAAGTGAGTCAAGACAAAGGAACTGCGGCATGCCCCATTGATAGAGAGGCAGAAAATTCAGAAATTCATGAGGAATTTCGTCCGGCTGCAAAGAAGGATGGTCCTTCAAAAGAAAGTGCTA
Organism: Acmispon strigosus; assembly: GCA_030819835.1. Classification (NCBI taxonomy): domain Eukaryota; kingdom Viridiplantae; phylum Streptophyta; class Magnoliopsida; order Fabales; family Fabaceae; genus Acmispon; species Acmispon strigosus. The sequence goes on along the minus strand of JAUAMA010000004.1, from coordinate 11,465,651 downwards.
AGCAGCGAACGAAAACTAGAGCATCAAAGAAGCTACGACCAAAGAAGAAGAAGCAGAAGACTGAAGCTAAGAACATAAATGATCATGTTGATGATCCAGAAATATCTCTAAATGAGATACTGGCTACTCAACAAAAAGTCTCTGAGGAAGCATCTGCACCTGAGGATAATCAAGATAATGCTGTTCAAGTTTCTGTTCCTATGAAGTCTTCGCGAAACATAGCAATTGTCTTTCTAGCTCATGTCCCAAGAAGGTCCCATCGGACGGTAACTCCTTTTTCTTTGCAGGTCCCCAGAATGCTTACAATGGAAAATGCTGTCTATGCTCCAAATTTGATGGTGGAACTGCTGGGATATAATTTTTTCCTTCTGGCTCGACTCTGGTCTCCTCCCGCTCTTGATGGCATACAAATTGCACTTGCTCAAAGATCAAGGTACGACATCTTTCAGCATGAGTGGGAACTGTCTGTCTTCAGACACGTTCATATAAGCACCATTCCATTCGGACTGATTCATGGTGTTTCAACATGGATCATGGCTGCTTATCCTACTTACTGTAAGACCTCGACCTGATCCTCTACCAACTGCCACTACACCCCCAACAGCCATCCATCATATGCACCAGTAATTTCCCTGCCTCAAGTCATAACTATATCCCATGATGTATTCATCACATCCTCGGACTCTGAGGAAAGTCCAAACAATGTATCTCCATCTTCTTCGAGAGAAACTCCTGTCACTGCAACTTCAGAAAATGCTTTGGATACCGAGATCACAACTGCTCAACCTATATCATTTTCTCTCCCAAAGAATGATCTTCCTCAAGCTGAGGAAATTCCTGCACAGAAGACCACAAATATGCATTCATCGGCTGAGGATTCCTTTGATGCCAAGGCTGCAGTGATACAACTAATAGCAAGAATAGAGGAAGCTTGCTCAATGTCTACTAAGGAGAATCAGGAGCTGCGTGGCGAAGTGTTCAACCACATTGACACTGTGTCACAAACACTCTCTGACAAGATGGACACACGCTTTGAAATCCTAGAAGGACCGATGAGGAGTTACCTTAAACAAAGACAGCAGCAGAATAACTAACCTCTACACCCTTATCTTTTTATCTTGAACAATTTATTTTCTTTACCATACTTACTGTCTGCAGTTATTTATATAATTCTCTAATTCAGCACTAAGTTTTCATTTCCTGCCTTCCTTATCGATTATTTCTTTTTGATAATGCCAGAGGGGGAGAAGAATTAGGTAGGGAAAAAGGAAAAAGAGATAATGAAAGAAGTATCAGTTCAGGGGAAGATATCTTAAAAGTAAACCCGAAGTAGCAACAATTAGGGGAAGATATCTTAAAAGTAAACCCTAAACATATCTAAAACTTAATAGTATCAGTCCAGGGGGAGCTCATTTAGAAAAACGTATGTCAAACTGAATTATTTAAGGAATATCAGATTTAGGGGGAGCAAAAGTAGGTAAACTCAAGGAGTTAAGATAAATGTCTCCGTCCGCCTAAAAACAAAAATGTTCTTGTCTACTTACTATTAAAGAACGATCATGTTTTTCTACATATGAAATATCCTATAGAAAAACCACTTTGTTTTATCCGAAAAATGACAAGATACTTATATCAAGAAATATATCCTCAACTAATTTTTTTTTTCTTTTCCCCAAAGAAATTGTCATTATCAAAAAGGGGGAGATTGTTAGATTCAAATAATTAAATTAATTATTATGTTTTGATAATTAACAATTTCTTTAAGGTTTAATATCGTTAGAGATAGAATTCCTAACACAGTGAAATTTCTCATATCCAGGAATGTCTATCTACTGGAGGGATTGAATGAATCTCAAAGCATCATCAAGAGAATCAATCTGCCAGGAGAAACCGTCCGGTCACCACCACATCCATCCTGAAGGAAATACTGTCAAAGACATACAAAGGAAAGCACTTATGTGAAGACAGTCTGGTGACTCACGGGAGATTAAAGCAATGACTCCAAATGAGCCAACATCCTTTTTGAGGACACTCTATCAAGCCATGTTCTCTCAAGTCAAAGCTCACTTCAAAGAAGCTGAAATAGTCCGCTTCTTAAACCAATAGTGATCAACAGGAAGACTGTTTCATCTAAAAGCTGAAAGAGTATGACAACTCATGAAGAAACACCTTCAGCTTCGAAGCTTCTCTAGCATCACATAAAGAAGTTGTGGATCAACCTTCTTAGATGGAGAAGTTCAGTGGAAGTAAAAGAAAAGGGAAGATTTAGTCTTCTATAAGCCAAGAAGATTCTTATCCTTAAGAAGAACTGAATGAAGAAATATTTTGTGCCGATACTAGCCATTCATGACGGAATTCTAAATATTCTATGGAGACTGCGTCTGCCGAATCCTAAGGAAGAATCCGTCTGCTCAAGCATCAAAATGCGCCAAAGGTACAAACATCAAGAAATGTGCTTTACGAGGATATTAGCTCAACAGAAGCATTAAAAAAATTATTCACTTCATTTGGAATAATTGCTTCTTGGATCAAAAGATATCGACCTCGTCTGCGTATTAATTAAAGTACTAGCAATTGCGGAATCGACGGCAAGGATCTCTGAGCATCGTACACATTCAACGGTCGAAATTCAAATATCTGATTAAAGCACTTGATGAGCACTAGCTGGCATGCACTGGGGTACAATAGTCAAAACAGGTACCACAGCTGGAACTCCGAGCATTAAATACATAAGACATGGCTCAAGGCTACTTACTCAAATGGAGCTAGATGATGTCAACCCAGGCAAATCAATGCTTCTCAGATCGTGTCTCAGACCTGCTGAAAAATGCAGAACTAGCCGTTACTCTCAACAGAGGAAGTAGGAGCACAACAGGGCAGGTTTTCTCTCCTTCTGTGGAAGAAGAAAGAAGTCAGCTGAAGATATATATAGAGAATCCTGCCTCCGTAGCAACTTGGCGACTAGAATTCAATCTCACATATCTCGACCAAGTTCGTCCAAAGAACCAAGACTTTCTTGGTTCCAACTCAGGGAGCTTCAAGTCATATCCTACCCGAGTTGAGTTGCTCATGTGTGTGGAAAACTTAGAGAGTATTACTCTCATCCTATCCCACACACAAAACCCAAAACAGAGAACCAACTTGCTTATGATCTCTATTTTCTGCTCTTCATTTCTTCTACCCACTCTTATTAGAAGAGAATTATTGTAGAAAAGCAAAGCCTTGTAAAAGGTATCAGGAGGAGTCCTGCAGAATACTTGTAAGGAGAAGTCTTGATAATACTTGTAAGGAGAAGTCTTGATAATACTTGTAAGGAGAAGTCCTAACAATACTTGATAGGAGAAGTCCTTCGAATACTTGTTGGGAGAAGTCCCTGATAATACTTGTACTATTTGTTTAAATAGTGGAAAATCTTGGTGAAGCCAAGGACTGGACGTAGCCCTGTCGATTATGGGGGTGAACCAGGATAAAAATTATGTGTGCTTTACTTTTATGTTATGATTTCAGTTGGATGCATGTATATTTGCTTAAATCAATATTTTTTTTTAACCAACAAAGAAGTTTTTAAAATAAGCAACACAATTCAAACCCCCCATTTCTTGTGTGTTTCTTGCACCTTCATCTTGTTGGATAAATGAATTGATTTCTTGTTTCAACTTCCTTATCCGGTTATATGGGAAGAACTTAGCCGTAAATTTATCGGCCAAATCATCCCAAGAGGTAATGCTCCTGTGAGGTTGTGAGGACAACCATTCTTCTGCCACATCTCTTCAAGAGAAAGGAAACAACATTAGTCTTACCGTGTCCAAATGAACATCATTCCTCCTCAAGGTGGAGCATTGCCTAGTGAACTGCTCCAAATGAGTGTGGCAATCTTCATTGACACTCCCTCCAAATTGGTTTTGGCTAACCAACGAGATGAAGTGTGGAGGGATTTGGAAATTGGGTAGTGCATCCTCCGGTACCACAATGCTCCCCTCAAAGTTGTAATCTACCTGAGGAGCTGTGAGGTCCAGAAGGGAACGGTTAGCATCCCATTCTTCCTCCTCAAGCCCTTTCCTTTGAAGCCTTGCTTGGACTTCATCATCAATCCGTGCATCATACTAGGTACGGAGGCGGTCTTCCATTTGAGCTTGAGTTTCTGCCATGGCTTTTGCAAGTCTTCTTTGCTTAGTTAATCTGCAATGCAAAGTTCTTTCTATTTCAGGATCGAAATCAAAGTAACCTAACATGCAGAAAAAGCAACACAAAAGTTAATAACACCTATTCACCACACAGATTTTTTTTACAGCACTAAACAAATTAATAAAAAGACCTTAAAAAGAACCTATCCCCCGCAATGGCACCAAAAACTTGATGACCAAATCCGCAAGTGTACGGTTGATCATCGAAGTAATATAAAAGATATCGAACCCATAGGGATAGGTGTCCAATTATCAATTTTTTTAGAACTTGTACTGAAAATTAAAATTGATTTTAACTTTGGTTTGTTTAGAGCAAGAACTTGGATTAGCATAAATATAAAGATAAGATGATGGTGGAAATTAAGCACTTGGGTTGAAATGAATAACTTTGGTTTGTTTAGAGCAAGAACTTGGATTAGCATAAATATAAAGATAAGATGATGGAGGAGTTGATGGCCATTATGGCCTTCATTGGCCACCAGTTAACTTCTGAAAACTCCTTCCCACTACCATCAATTCTCCACTCATCCTTTTTCACATGTGCAAAATAGAAGTGATGCTTCATATTCAATCTTTTCACTTTTGGTCCTCTCTTTGTTAGAACTTCACTTCTGGCCCTTCATTTTACTGAAACTCCACTTCAGCCCCCATCTCTTGAACTTTTGTACTTTGGCCCTTTCTTTCCTGAAACTTACAATTTGGTCCCTGGACAAAAATGACTAATTCTACCAGCTTCCGTAAAATATAAAAATAACTATAAAAATTCCTAAAAATATAAAATAAAGTTTAAAAAACAAATAAAAGCTAATCTACATGCAAAATGCAAAAATATCCTAATAAAAGCAATAAAAATCCTAAATGAGACTCAATAAAAGCAAAATAAAAAGACTAAAACGACCCTAAAATTATCATACAAAATCCAGTCATGACACCATTATACCCAACGACAGCTTTTCCTCAAGAGACAAAACTTAAAGAAAAACTCATCCTCGAGTTTAGAGTAAGTTTAATCCAATTAAAACATGATAATTTTCAAGAAGGCAGAGCGGATTTGGAAAGCATGCATTTTCACAAAAACTGATCAAGAGAGTTAAGTTTGACACTTTCAACATGTTGAGTTCATCAAATTCAGCTCACAAAAAGATATACTCAATGAAAAGCATGAAAGCTCAAAAATTCTGCCTATCATTCAAATCAAAGTTGGAACCATGCAAGTATGTAACTTTAGAATTGATTTTTGAAGGTTGAATCTTGGCCAAGGGTTTAACAAGGTATGGATTCAAAAACTTGGCAACTCTATTGGCTTGACTCAGAATTCATGTTAGGTGATTCTTTTGACTAAGAGCTTTATCAAATTCAGCACATAGGTTCTTTCAATTTTTTCCTTTTTCTTTTTTTCTAACCAAGTAGTGAGATGTCATGGGATGTATGAAAAGAATTTTACTACCCTCATACTTGTACTCACCCCACCACTTCTTTATACTTTTTCCATTTTCTCTTTTTTTCTTTCCTTTTTTTTAGAGAGAAACATAAACATACATAGCTCTAGTATTTTTCAGCTTATGAATCACACTAACAGCTTAAAGTATCACACAAAAGTAGGCTCCAATAAAATGACTCTTTTAAGGCTCAAAGGGGCTACTAGTGGATTTTTTTCTTTTTTTTTTCCAAGCAAAACTCTGAGTTTTAAAAAATGCCTATAATCTCTTCACAAATTCACAAAGTTAACAAAGACTCAACCAATATGCAACACAAGGCAAAAAAAATTGACAAGTCATGCATCCAGAGTTCCCAACACTCAGACAAGAAATAGGGTAAGTGGTACCCCTTTTAGAACTCAGAAAAACTTTGCCAAAACCTATCAATCAAGATTTTAGTCAATCCTAGCATCATGCAATCCGCAACCGCATTCAAAAACATATTATCTTTTCAAAAGCATTATAAGTTCACTGGATAAAACACTCACAAGCAGCAGTAGCAAGATAACTGGATAAAGACACTTAAGACTATGCAATTTAAAAACCTAAAAGCAAAACAAAAACAGAAAAACTAAAAACTAAAAAATAAAACTAAAATCTATCCAGAAAGAAAAACTAAGAGCTGGTACAATATTTTTCTTCCACAAATTGTCCAGGGAACCTCATTGTAACTTCTTTCTTTGAACATTCCAACTTCAGGGGGATTTTCCTCTTTGGTTCCTTTCCTGCAAAATTGAACAAACAAGAGTCTACAAGCAAAAGCTTGTTTAGACTTGTTAGTCCTCAATCCAACAAACTGAAGTCCTTTTTCAAAAACAAGCCCAACGGTTGGAAATGTGCCCACCTAAAACAAACAAGGGTTCTTGAGTTCCCAAAGATCAAAAGCTCAAACCAATTATAAAAGCAAGGGAAGAACTCAAGAATCCCATTCACACATCCTTTCAAGAGCTGGTGGGCACATAACAGAATTATTTATGTACATGAAGAAACATGAAGAAAAATAAAAACAGAAAAACTGCACGAGCTCCAGCGCTGGAGCGTTGGCTTCCCAACGCTTGAGCACTGGAATTAAAATGAAAAACTGGGCAAATAACAGGGGCTCAACGCATGTGCGTTGGCCTCCCAACGCCAAAGCGTTGGAAATAGGAAAATAAAACTGGGGGAAAACAAGGGCTCAACGCATGTGCGTTGGACCCCCCAACGCCTGAGCGTTGGGTTTTATTCAACCTAGGGGGTTTGGCAGTGGCTCAACGCATGAGCGTTGAGCCTCTAGCGCTTGAGCGCTGGCCCTTCCTGCAGAAAACATAATTTCAATTTTTTTTTACAATAGGATGCAGAAAATTAAAGACAGAATTTAAAACTAATCCTAAGTTGGGTTGTCTCCCAACCAGCTCATTTTTAAGGTCCTAGATAGACCCTTCCCCTTTTAATCAATTGGGGGAAGTTTTTCTCCTCTTGGTGAAAAAATCATCATTGAAATCATCTTCTACCTCGGACTCAAAATGCTTAAGAGTCCAGAATACTGAGAACTTAATCTTTTCATCTCCTACCTTCAAGGATAGGAGGCCTTCAGCCACATTTATCTTGGCATTCCCTGTAGCAAGGAATGGTCGCACAAGAATCAACGGCACCTTCGAATCCTCTTCCATGTCCAAAATTACAAAATCCACCGGGAAGACAAACTTGTCAACCCTCACAAGCACATCTTCAGCAACTCCGTATGGATACTTAATGGACTTGTCCGCCAACTGCAAACACATGAGAGTAGGAGTGGCCTCACCTGTGAAGAAGGTCTTGCTCCTGACCCTGGCTGTGGTTTTGATGACGAAAAACTCATCGACTAAAAGAAGAAAAGAAGACTTCAAAGAAACAGTGCTATAGAGTTCATCAATAGTCTAGAAGTCTTAGTTTAGGTGAGTTATGCTTCTAAAGGTCTATTAAAGCATAAAGGCTCTTAAAACACCTAAACTAATCAAGCTAAGTGTTTTCATAACTTAAAAGAAGTAGAAAACCTTAAGCCGATCTCAAAGGATCAAGTTTATGGAAGTTGGACTTCAGTGTAATCGATTGCAGCTTTCTGGTAATCGATTACACATAGGCAAGTAATCGATTAACCATTGCTTGTAATCGATTACATGTTTGAATTTGAAATTCAAACTGAAACGGCTATTAGTGTAATCGATTACACTAAGTGATGTAATCGATTACCAGAACGAAAAGTTACATCTTTTCATGAACCATTGTGTCCCAAACCTTTTGGAAAGGGTTGTGATGGTTCAAGGATGTTTCCCTTGCCTATATAAAGTCCATTTGAGTCCAGAACACAACAACACATGAGAATACAACATTAGGCCAAAGCTTTGTCAAAATTAGTTCATCTTTTTAGAACTTAAACCTTCAAGAGCCTAAATTCTGAGTTCATGATCTTCATGTTTATAAGAACACTTTAGTTGTTCATATCTTGAGGAACTCAGAATCATATTATGCTTAAAAGCCTTAAAGCATAAATTCTCATGATCAATCCACTTCTATGTTAAAGGATTGATACAGCCAATTGTAAACTCTTCTTCATCTCTTTCTGTAAGATTGAGTTTTCACCGTAGTATTCGGTGAAGGGTTGTTGGTACTGAAAGTGATATACTTTCACGGTGTTGATTGAAGGTGGTTTAGCCTTCAAGGTCTGAGGGTGGTTTGCCTTCAGGAACTGAAAGTGGTTTGCTTTCAAGGGCTGTTGAAAGTGGTTTGCTTTCATAGGATATTGGTAGAAATTCTTAAGGTACTTGGTGTAAGCACTTGTAAGAGATTTTTATCAATAGTGGAAAAATCCTCAAGGGGTTTTCTTGAGGGACTGGACGTAGCCTTCGGTGGATAGAAGGTGAACCAGGATAAAACTCCGTGTGTGAATTCTTCTATCCTTCATCTTTACTTTCAAGCAACGCTTAATTCCGCTGCAATCACAACAATCGTTTCGTGATCATCATTATCTTGAAAGTAACATTTTCAATAAGACGAAAATCGGGGCAACTCTGATTCACCCCCCCCTCTCAGGTTTCTATCTGCACTAACATCACCCATGTCAAACTTTTTGAACATGGAGAGCGGCATGAGGTTTATACTTGCTCCCAAATCGCAAAGAGCTTTTGCGTTTGGTAATCCCTCAATATCAACAGGTATAGTAAAGCTCCCCGAATCTTTCAATTTTTGGGGAAGCTTTCTTGAAACAATAGCTGAACATTCCTCAGTTAACAAAACAGTCTCTTCAACCTCACTTAGTTTCCTCCTCGTAGATAAAATATCTTTCATAAATTTGGCATAGGTAGGCATTTGCTCCAAAGCTTCAGAAAAAGGAATATTGATTTGAAGTCTTTTGAAAATTTCAAGAAACCTTGAAAACTGTTTTTCCAAATTCTTTTTCAAAAATTTGGGAAATGGAACCTTGCCGACTTTCTTAGAAGGGGAAATTTTCTCATTTTCAAATACATTTTCAGCATTGTTCTCAGTAAGCACACTCCTCTCTTTATCTTTTTCCTCACAGTTTACTTCTTGTTCAATCTCAACTACCCTTTCGGGCATAATCCTACCACTCCTAAGAGTGATAGCTGAAACATTTTCGATATTTTCCTTAGGATTAACAAGAGTATCAGAAGGGAAAGTACCTAGAATCCGCTCTGAAATGGTCTTGGCCAATTGGCCTACGTGAACCTCTAAATTTTTGATAGAGGCCTCCTGATTCTTGGCACTGTTAGAGTAAAATATTTAAATGAATTAACCTATTTTGATAAATAACAATTTCGCTAAGTGTTACTGACTTTCTTAAAAATTTTCATATTCAGGGACACTTATGAACTGAAGACTTGCTGCAAAGATCTCAACAAAGCATTATCAAAAAGCAAGTGAAGAAACCGTCCGCCTATGAGAAATTAGTCTGCCTTCAGAGAAAAGTACGTCTGCCTGTAAAGACCGTCCGGCTTAACTACTGACGAACACTTGGGTTGACTAAAGAGCAATGATTGAAGACTCGTGCAAAAAGAATTAGCATAAAGGTGATCGTCTGCACAAACCGAAGATGAGTTGTCATGCACCTCTTGGTGGTTCAGAGCATTAATGGCGAAAGAGACAGAATTAAGCGCCTTATTCCTTGAAGATTCAAATCCTCTGACATTCCTTAATTCAAGCTGCTTTTGCTGAATTAACGATGATATCCTCTGATCATCGTATCTCCCCAACGGCCAAATTCAAATCTTCTGGTCAGAGCATTAATCACTGGATTAGCTGTAATGCATATGCATTAATTGCAGCCTCTGTGAACCAGAACAAAAGCATCGCCAGACGATACTGCTCTCTATCTGTTGAAGAAACATTCCTCATGTGGCAGACTACAACAGCAGATGCAGAAGTATCCGTTACTCACAATCAAGCAAAATTTCAACGGAACTATTTTTGAAGATCTTCATTGAAGCCTCCAGTTATCATCCTACTGAAGATATAAATAGTGGACTTTGCATCATCTTCAACTTGGCGACTCATACAGTATCAAAGCATTCAAACCTTTCAAGTCAGTTTACAATTTGAACAAGCTTTAGTCAAGAACACTCAGTAACCTTAGCCTTCTCATTTTCTGAGTTCAGTCGCCAACTAGTGTGAAATCGCTTACATAGTGAAAACTCTTATTCTTTCTCACACAAGCCTTTCAGAGAACCAATTTGTATATCATCTCTGATTTTAGATCTTCATATTTTCTACCCACTCTTTGTGAAGAGATTCTTGTAGAAAACAAATCTTCTTGAAAAAGAACTGGGAGGAGTCCTGTCAAACACTCGAGAGATAAAGGAGAAGTCCTAGAATACTTGTAAAGGAGTAGTCCTCAGAATACTGGGAGAAGTCCCTGAGAACACTTGTACTACTCTGTTGAAATAGTGAAAATCTTGGTATAGCCAAGGACTGGACGTAGCCCTGTCGATTAAGGGGGTGAACCAGAATAAATATTGTGTGTGCTTTATTCTTCAAGCTCTAAGTTTATTTCCGCTGCACATATTGTTAAACGTTTTCGAACTAATAATAATTAACTTGTGAAAAAGATTTAAAAAGTCACGCACACAATTCAAACCCCCCTTTCTTGTGTGGTTTTATTACTATCAATTGGTATCAGAGCTTAACCGCTCTGAGAATTACTAACATCTTAACAGGTGTAGAGTGAAAAGATCCATGGACGGCATTGCCTACCCAACCGGAACTGCAACCAACAAGCCACCATTCGTTGATGGCTCAAACTACCCATACTGGAAGAAGCACATGCAGCTATTCATCGAATCAACCGACTGGAAGCTATGGGACGTAATATCAAAAGGAAATTATGTTCCCAAAGATAGTGAAAGCAAGGCCATTCCAGCTGATAAATGGACAGATGAACAGAGGACAGACAATCAGAGAAATGCCAAGGCGAGGCTGTTCCTTATATGTGCTCTTAGCAAAAATGAGCATGACAAAGTTGATAGACTGAGCACTGCAAAGGAGGTCTGGGATACACTAACTATCGCTCATGAAGGAACCTCTGCTGTACAAGACACCAAGATGAGGATGCTTGCGTCTCAGTACGAAAACTTCATGATGGATGACAATGAGTCCATTGACTCTATGTTCGCACGACTTCAAACCATTCATAATGGAATGAGGAACCTGGGTAAAAACTTCACTGACAAGGAGCAAGTGATCAAGATTCTCAGAAGTCTTCCCACCAATTGGAGAAACTTCGTTACTTCCCAAAGAGCTGGAAAGAATCTTGATACCTATCAAGTAGAAGACCTGCTGGGAGAAATGAAGATTCACGAGCAGGATCTTGCTAATGGTGCTGCTATCATAAAAAGAAAAGCGGCTGCCGCAAAAGGATGATGAACAGGCCCTGTTCAATAGAAGATTCAGAAGGATGATGGGGAACAGGAAGCAGTTCAAAGGAAGACCATCTTCCTCATCAAGAGATGAAGAGAAAATCCCAAGTAAAGGAGGGATCGTCTGCTACGAGTGTAAGAAACCTGGACATGTCAAAGCCGACTGCCCTCGTCTGGGAAACAAGCCTTCCCAAAAGAACTTCTATAAGAAGAAGGCCTTTTCCAGTTAAAGCGATGAGTCAGAAGACGACTCCGACCAAGAAGAAGAAACTAAGGGAGCCAACGAAGAAACTTCATACTGTGCGTTTATGGGATCCATAGACACTTCAGACATTGAAGCAGATAAAGAAGCAGAGGAACTGATGATCTCTGTTGATCAATCCAACGACAAAGAAAATGACAAAGATGAGGTAAGTCCCGAAATCTCATCTGATGACTATAATGAACTATTAGAGTATGCTCATGCATTAGCTATTAAGTATAGTTCACTCAAGAAGAAGCATGATAAAACTGTAAAAGAATTGCATGCATCTAAAGAAGTATCTATTATGCTAACAAAGAAAAATCAAATGCTCTTAGAACAAGACGCAAACAAAGAAATCAAATTCCTAAAACAAAGAGTTAGTAGCCTAATCAAAGACTTATCCATGTTCACTCAAGGCTATGATAACCTAATTAAGTTAAGTGGAAACAACATATCAGCTTATGATCGCAGAGGTTTAGGTTGTGAAGAAGAAGATTGGGATATAACTGCCATTAAACATAATTCTTCTGCTGTCCCATACAAATATCAACCTGAAAACAAAAATGTTTCATCTTCACCTATTAAAGTCCAACCCAGAACTTTCATAGTCAAGGGTAAGGAGAAACAAACTCCTCAAAAAATAGTGCATGGGAGGAACAGTCCACCCAAAGTGATAACTAACAAAAAAGGACCCAAGAAAGTTTGGGTACCTAAATCTATGATTATTCCTCTTGCAGATGTGCTTAAAAGTTCAAAACCAAAAAGAACAATGGTACCTGGACAGTGGGTGCTCACGGCACATGACGGGAAAAAGGTCTTTATTCCCAAAGATCCATGATAAGAAGACAGGAGGGACAGTGACCTTCGGAGGCAATCAAAAGGGGTTCATTGTCGGAGAAGGTAATGTTGGTAAGAATCCCCTTCCAGTAATTCGGAAGGTTCTGCTGGTTGAAGGACTGAAACATAACCTACTTAGCATAAGCCAATTGTGTGACAGTGGGCTCACTGTTTCCTTCAACAAAGTGAAGTGTAGTGTCACAAACGAGGATGACAAGATTATCTTTGAAGCACAGAGACAATGGGATCTATATAAGACCTCCCTGGAAAACCTTGCAAGTCAAAAGGTAACATGTCTAGTATCAGCAGAGGATGACAAATGGATATGGAACAGGAAGCTAGGGCATGCATCCTTAAAGACCATTGCTAAGATAATCAAACATGATTTAGTAAGTGGTCTGCCAAATCTGTCTTTCAAATCTGATGATACATGCTCATCATGTCTCCAAGGAAAGCAATTAAAAAGTTCTTTCCATGCAAAGAACGTTGTTAGTACCAAGAGACCTCTGGAGATGTTACACATGGACTTGTTCGGACCTACTAGAATGGCTAGTTGTTCTGGAAAAAGATTTTGTCTTGTCATCGTTGATGACTACACCAGATTTACATGGGTACAATTCCTCGGAACAAAAGATGAAACCTTCAAGTCCTTCCTAATCATTGCGAAAAGAGTTCAAAATGAAAAGGGATATTGCATCACCAACATTCGTAGTGACAGAGGAGGAGAATTTATAAATGAAGATTTCAACCACTACTGCGAAGAAAATGGAATATTTCATCAAGTGTCTGCTCCAAGAAAATGGAATTTGCACCCAACGCTCAAGCGTTGAAAGCCAGCGCCCAAGCGCTAGGCCTTTGTCTGAAAGTGGGAATTTAATTGCACCCAACGCCCAAGCGTTGGGATCCCAGCGCCCAAGCGCTGGAGGACAGAATTTTACTATAAATAGGGACCTTTGCTTCACTTGTAAAACACACATTACACATTTTCAGAATACATCAAGTATTCTTCTTTCTCCCTTAAGAGCATTGTTCCTAGGAATTGTGGGAAGCCATTCTTGACCTCCTAGTCCAGGGTAATTCGATGCCTCTATTAGCCATGCTTGGCTAATTTCTTTAAGTATCTTGGGTTGTTTTAGTTTGTAATTTATTCTTTAGTTTTCTTCTTCTTATTTCTGAATAATATTTCTATAAGTTCATGTTTTATTTCCTTGTTCTTTATTTCATCTTGATGTACACAAGAGTTTTTGCTTATTGCTTATAACAATGGAAATTGGTAAGTAGTAAGGGAAATAGGACTTAAAAGAAGCTATATGATATATCACTAAGGAATTAGGATAGACTTAGCTTTATGTTGGCCTGAATTCTTTCTTCATCTTCTTCTTGGTATTTTCTAAATTGCAAGGAATTGAATTTAGTAATTAGGAAGAAAGTTCTACATTTGTAAGGTATTAATTTGTAGAAACCATAGGCTATAGCATCATGAACTTGGTTCTAAAATTCAGAAATTAAGTAGGAGTTTACTAGCATATTTTATAAGCTATATAATTCAACCCAAGTACTTAAATCTCATCATCATATTTTATCTATTTTATTCTATGCTTTTTCTTGTTGTTGTTCTAAAAACCAAATCAAAGATACATCTTTTTATTTTTCTGCATAAGCTCTAAACAAGTTAATAATAGGACACCTATCCCCGTGGGATCGATATCTTTTGTATTACGCGATATTCAACCGTACACTTGCGGATTTGTCTATCAAAAATGATTATGCTTGTTTGATTACAGTCTTTACCTTTGTTTGAGGACAAACAAAGTGCTAAGTTGGGGGGAGTTGATAAGTGTCAAATATGCATAGTTTTACAGCCTTTAATTGACACTTATTTTAATCATTTGATAAACATTCTTTAGTAAACTCCTCTATTTTACTTTATGTAAGCCCTTGAATTTTCCCCAATAATTAAATAATTATTTAATTATTCCAAGCACCGTTTGGATCCACTCGGCGGCATCGACAAACGATATCGTCAGCCGAAGTACCGATGAAGTACTCTATGCGACACTTGGTAGTAAACCAACCTTGACCTGACTTTGAGTTTGGATGAGAATAAGACATTCTCACTATCACCATGACATTCAGTGAAGAATTTCGTGAAGAACGACTATAATATTGATATGGTTTCCTTCCGGAGCCCGGAAACGACATTTCTTTCTAGTGAGACTTTCAGTCGAAAATCCAGAAAGTGAAACGGACGACTTCGAGACCTCGGATCGAAAATTCGGAAATCACCAAACGTCTCCGTTTGACGTGACAGATCCAGCTATGCGATAAAAAATTTCATTAATAGTAACTTCGGTGAATAATGTTTTGTGAATAGTGTTTCACGAACTACTTTATGTGAATAGTGCTTTCGGACCAGAATCAGCACAAACTTCGAGGGAAATGACCCAGGCCCAAGTAGTTAAGCACAAGGCCCAAAAGGAATGAGTGACAGGTGTTAGAAACCTCAGCTATGTCAGGAAACGCAACGACGACCAGATTCACTAACTCACTGATGCATTGATGCGTCATGGATTAGGAATATATTAATAAAAAATTCTAGATATTTTCTAATCTTCCAAAATCATAGTTTAGTCCTTGCCCCTTGAGAGTTTATGGTTTAGTCCTTGCCCTTTGAGAGTTTAGACTTTGGTCCTCAAATAGTAAAAAGAGATTTTTACTTTAACCTTTTACCCTTCACACTTTAGTCCCTAGGGTTAGTTAAGAGTTAAATTTCACCTCCCTCTTAAGGCCCAAACCCGCGGCCACACCCATTAAAAGGGAAGGTTTTGTGTAGTTTTTCACTTAAGCCACCACTAAGTGAGTTTTGGAGAGAAAATTAGAGAGGGGAAAGTGAGAGCTTAAGACTAATCATCTTCTTCTTCCCTCCTCCTCTCCATGGCCGAATCCTCTCACCCTCCATGGCATCCCCTTCTGCTCATCTCCTTCACTTGATCCTTTGAGGTAAGTTACTCCCCTCATCCCGATCTACGATTCTATCGATTCGGATTTTTGATAGGTTGAGTTTAGATTTTTATGAGTTGCTAGAACCTTAAACTACCTTCGTTAATGTTGTTCCTATGATCTTAGGCTTCAATTTGAACCGATTGGAATTTTGATTGATTGAGTTTTGGTCCCTAGAGGAATTTGAAGTTGAGCTTTTTCTGGGGTTTCCTTTAGGAAAGCTATTCCGATGAAATTGATCTATGGATTTTCCTAATTAGTTTTCTTGGAAGCTAGGTTTCCGAGAATTGATTATTTGAAATAAGTGATTTTCAAACATTAAAATTTGGTTTCACCATATATTTCATGTAACCTTTGATGTGTACAAGTTAGTTTTGAAAGAAAAATTTATTTTGATAATTAAAGGTTGTGGCCGAATTTATTTTCCAACTAGCTTTGGGTTTGAAGGAAAGGTTTTGCCCTAATTAGTGCAAGAGGGCCTAGAGAAAGTTGTATGTTTAAAGCCCTCGAAAATTGATTTATAGAAGATTTTGGAAACTTGGAATTGGAAATTTAGAATTGAGCTTTTGTATGAATTGGATTTTGGAACTCATAGCTTGTTTAGGGTTTTTGCTAAGTTAAGAAAACTTGGATTTTGGAAATTTTCTTTTGGAATGGATTTTTGTGTTTTTTGACACTTAGGGGTTTTTGAACTCAAGACTTGAAAATTTGTTTTAGAAACTTGTAATAGAAGTTATGTTTTGGATTGTGAAATTTTCTTGGGTAACTTAATGAATTATTTGGTGAAAATTTGAGGTTTTTAGGGTTTTAAAGTTTTTGGGAAGAATTGAACCCTTAAGGTTTTGTGTGTGTTTTTGGATTCAAAATCTTGTTTAAGGCTCTCAAATTGATTTGTAATCATTTAGCCTTGTTGCTCTTTAGAAGTTTTGAAGTTTTGGAAAGTTTTGAAAATTGAACTTAGGGTTTTCTGAGTTCTTTCAATGGTCGCCAAAATAAAATTGCTAAAAAAGTTTTCGACTTTCGAGATTTATTCCTAAGAGTTAAGAGTTAAGACCATTGCCTAAGTAATAGGAACATTGAAAAACCAGTAGCCAAGCCTTAGGTTTGAGTTTCAAGTCCTAAACTAGTCTGCACTCTATGAAGGATTACGAGACTTCAGGCCGAGCAAGACGACGTAGCTTTCTACGGAACCTTCATAGATTTTGGAGCAAGCATTGGAGCTCGGAGCAAAATACAAGGTAAGGGAACTTCTCTATTATAGCTACTAAGCATATGTATATTATTATGAGAATATATACTATGATTTTAAATTGTCAGCCGACGACGTTCTAAGAACGACCGGACTTTAATTTCTTTAGTTATGATTGCAAGTATCTGAAGGCATCTGATATGCTGGATTAGAATTGTTTGATGTATGACATCATTGAAATTGTTTGAATGTGCGGCTTGACTTGTTTGATGTTCTTGCTATACTGTTAATTGTAAGCATGATCTCCTTTTGCACATGTTTTATATCTGTTTAGATATGTACCCATGCTCCACGTGATTATTATTAGTTATGAAGCATGCTATTTTGCTCATATGAAAAGAGCAAGCCATACCTGAATATGTATGCCCTTTTATGTTGATAACATGTTGATTGAATTACCATCTTCCCTTGATCTTGCTTGTTAAAACATTTCTATGCCTATCACCAATGGTTATTGTGTGTGCTAGCTGGGGAATTAGTGTAAGCTACCATGGGAATGGGGTTCGTTTCAAAATAAAGTATGTAGACCTTGTTTTGGAAAATGTAAAGGCTTAACAGTTTCGAAAAGAATAAGAAGAGGAACTTTCTTATAGAAACTTAATGAACGTTTTGGAACATGCTTACAAGAGAACCTACGGTTAAACCGTGAGTTTTCGAAATGAATCTGTCCTACCTTTCTTGAAGGAAAATTCATAATGTACTAAAGGAGTTCATCAACCCTTTTATGAACCTAAGGACGATTCCACTTATTTCCTACAAGTTTTATCTTGCAAAGAAAATTAAGTCATATCTTGGAAAAAGAATTATAAGAACTTCCTCACGAGGAATCATAAGTCATGTTTTCTGAAAGCCTCTAAAGACCTTTACGAAAATATTTCAAGAGATGTTTTCTCAAGAAAACTGGGTAGCTTATTCGGTAATGCCTTCGTTGGTAGTAGCGGGCGTTTTACGTTTCAGCATCAATCGACGAGAGATCACTGGACCAAGAGGTTTCAGGCGATCACAATCCCTTGAAGTAGACGGGCACTCCGACAAGGATGTCACCGCTTTCGAAAAGGGGACTCGGAACCGTAAAAACAACATTTCCGCTAGGTGGGGAAATTGGAATGATGAACCCGTTCATGTTGTTGCTTGTTCATAAATTTTGCATGCAGGAACATTCCTCCAGACTACATCGTCGTCATTCCTGAACTGTTTATAAGAGCAGGACTATCCATCCAACAGGTTATGTGCAGGCTATGTGCAGGCTATGTGTAGACTATGTGTTGGCTATGTGCGGGCTATGTGCAGAATTTGTGTTGGCTATGTGCAGGATACGTGCAGACAATACGATTGGGATAACAAGCTTATCCTCAACTAGCTATGTGCCGACTCATTGCAGCAACCCGAGTAATCCGATCATATTAAACCTTAACTGCATCATGACATCTTGATTGATTGTAAAATGATTGTTATGCGTGTCCAGAGCTGCTTATTGAGTGCATTTTGGTTGCAAATCTACCTGCTTTATAATCAATGCTTTCTTGTCAATTACCCTGCATAACTGTAGTTTTAATTGCTTAGTACATTTATATATATATATATATATATATATATATATATATATAAAACTGCAATGAATGGACATTACTTGATATGCTTATATATGTTGATGACTGTTGTCTCACCCATGCGCTTGCATGGGGAGTTATTGTTTTGAAGTTAACCCTTACATCGTCTGTTATGTGTGTTTGCTGGCGATCCGTCGCCAGTCGAACAGCCTTAGCTAGAAGTCGTAGGTGGATGCCGATTCGAGGAAGATCAAGATAGGACACGGATGCCTATTTGCAAGATGACTCTTTACGAACATTTTGATTGACGTATGTATTCTTAAGCTCCAGTGTGGGGAGTCTTAGTTACCATCTTACAAACTGGCAGCACAGTTTTTAGTACACAAAGTCACTCATTTTGTAAACTTTTTCTAAGTTGCTGAATTGACACTTATGCCATATGTGGCTATTTGTGTAACGGGGTATGAATAATTATTAATGCATCTCATCATGGCATGGTTTGAAAAAAATATACTCGCTTTTTCATAAGCTCAAAAGATTTCCACATGTTTATTTACTGTTCATTTGCTACAATAACGCACTTAGAATCGAGGCGTTACACTTTATATTCGTAAAACTGCCGAGAATGGGTATGTATTGGATTTTATTATGTTTTATGCCCATTTTTGATGCAGGAATGATGTTTCGGATGAATTGTTCATAGAGGCAGAAAGAGTTGGCAAAAAGTGCAAGTTTCTGGCCACTTAGCACCTCAGGACAACCGCTCAGTGACCAGAGGACCCTCTCAGGTCGCTCAGCGCCCCAAGACAGCCGCTCAGCAGGTAAGGCGGCTGAAGAAACCAAGGTGGTGCAAGAAACCCTTTATTAAGGGAAAAAGGTCGCTCAGCGCCCTATATTGGTCTCAGCGATCTGCTTTATTTTTGTCTATAAATGCATTTCGTCCAAACAGAACAAAGGCACTTCTTTTCAGATAAAAAGTAGAGTTGGAATTGAGACAGTTTTAGCTCAATACAGAGCTAGAGCTTGAGTAAGAGAGGATTTGCGAGAGGAGGAAGCAAGCACGAAGAGAGAGAGGAAGTCTCGAGCCTCGGTACGTCACTGTCAAAGTGGAGACACGCCGCCGACGTCGCCAAGTTTCAACCTTCCATATTTCTTCTTGTAAGCTTGTAGTATCCATGAATATGGATTGCTAAACTCCTCTTGTTGGGATTAGTTGTAGCTTTTGATCCTCTGATGTATTTATAACTGATATTTCATATATAGATCAATGTTTCTATCAAAGGTTTCAATGGTTTACCGTATGTCTAATGCTTGTTTTGGATTGATCACCTTGAACATGAATTTAGATTTAATAGGATGGTGAGAACCGGATATTTGAATCTGAAATAGGTAATACCATCTAATGAATTTAAGACCTAGAGATGGGGTCAGATCATTAGTCAATTGCTTAGTCAATACAACATCCATGTCTAATGCTTTCCTCTTTGCTAATCAATCAAGAGACTGAGGGTTAATCTAGCGGGCTGATAATCTTCTACGCAGGGAGACTGGGTAGTAAGTTAAGAACTGATGTGATGAAACCAATATAGGACAAGATTTATATGTGAGTTCTGTGAATACATCAAGATTAATCGATGAAAACTAATCCTAACAGCTTTCTTAATTGCTTAACTTCAATCTGTTATTTGTTTGTAGTTATGCTAAATCCACTCCGAACTATCAATTCATTTTATCTATTGTTTAATTAAATTACATTAAAGAATGACTTTTACCCGCAATTATTTGTGGTACGACAAACACCCATTGCTATACTACTCTCGAATCTTGAAAGGGATTTAAACATATTTAAGTGACAACATTATAAATTCTTTTGGTGAAAACGGTTTTGAAAAAGCCTAGTGCATAAAATACCTTTCAACAGCCACTCTGCTTTTTCATCCCAAGCCACCAAAAGTTCATTTTTAGGTCTTGGTACATATTTGTTAACCCTAGGTGAAAGCTCAATTTTCTCTTGTGGCCTTCATCCAGAATTAGTCTCCTCATGTCTGCATCATTAGGTACATAGACATGACTCTTACGTCGTAGGATGTCATCCGATCCCACTTTGAAGTCAGGTGTCTTACCCAGGATGATCCAGTTTTGTTTCTCCATAAGTTCATCATCCTCCATTTGCTTCTCTTTGATCTCTCCCATTAGAACACTAGAGATGGTGACCATTCCGAATGTTAATTTCCCTGGGGATACTCTCACATCCAAGCTTAGATCTTGGAACTGTTCTAGAAGCTCCATTTCTTTTACCATTACGGCAGAGACATGGATCAACTTTCGACTCAATGCGTTTGCAACCACATTTGCCTTTCTCGGGTGATATTGTAATGCGAAGTCATAGTCCTTAATGAATTCCATCCTACAATGTTGCCTCATATTCAACTCCTTCTTGTCAAATAGGTATTTCAAACTCTTGTGATGGTTAAAGATGGTGAAGGTGCTTCCGTAAATGTACTGTCTCCATATCAAGAGGGCATAGAATACCGCTGCTAGCTCCAAGTCGTGTGTTGGGTCGTTTCGCTCATGGGTCTTTACCAGCCTCGAGGCATGGGCTACTACCTTACGATCTTGCATCACGACACAGCTGAATCCTTGATGAGACGCATCACAATAAACCTCATACGGTTTCCCGGGTTCCGACATAATCAGTATTGGCGAAGTCATCAGTTGTTCCTTCATTTGCTGGAAGTTAGACTCACACTTCTCTGTCCATGCGAAAGGCTGATCCTTCCTGGTGATTTGAGTTAGTGGCCCCACTATTTTCGAGAACCCTTCGATAAAGCGTCGGTAATAGCTAACCAAGCCGACAAAGCTTATTATCTCCGTCACTGTCGCTGGTCACTCCCAAGCCAACATTGTCTCTACTTTAGCCGGGTCGACTACGATTCCTTCCCTTGAGATCACATGCCCCATGAATTTTACTTCTTCGAGCCAAAACTCGTAGTTCGAGGGGTTGGCATGCAGTTTCTTCTCCCTTAGTACTTGCACCACTTTTCAAAGATGACTTTCATGCTTGATGACAGGATAATATATGATGTTTTTAGGTTGTTTTTAGTCTTTTTATTTTATTATTTTTGAGTCACATATAGGATTTTTAGTATTTTTACATAGATTTTATATTTATTTTGCATTCTGCATATAGATTAGCTTTTATTTGTTTTTCTAACTTTATTTTATATTTTTAGGAATTTTTATAGCTATTTTATAATTTTAGGAAAAGCTGGTATAGTTATCATTTTTGTCCAGGGACCGATTTGTAAAGTTTCAGGAAATCAAGGATCAAAGTGTAAAGGTTCAAGAGTGGAGGATGAAAAGTGAAGTTTGAAGGAGTCAAAGGGCCAGAATTAAAGTTCTAACAAAGAGAGGACTTGAAGTGAATTGAAGAATGTGAAGCAACCCTCTTTGATTTGAGCACATGTAAAATAAGGTTTGAAGGATTAATGGTGGAAGGAAGGAGTTTCAGAACTTATTAGGGGCTGAATGAGCCTAATTAAGCCAATCAATTCCACCATTGAAGAAGAAAGGAATCCAAGAAAAAGCTGCCAGTGTTCGTCCCAGCGCTGCAGCGTTGGAAGACCCAACGCTCAAGCGCTGGACCTCTGACTAGGATGTGAGTCAGAGGTTGCACCCAGCGCTGCAGCGTTGGAAGCCAGCGCTCAAGCGCTGGGCCTATTTCTGCACGTTGGATTTTAATGCTTCCCAGCGCCCAAGCGTTGGGAATGCCAGCGCCCAAGCGCTGGAGGTCAGGTTTTTGCTATAAATAGGGAGCTTTTCTTCACTTGTAAGACACACCTTCTTAGAATACAACAAGTATTCTCTCTTTCTCCCTCAAAGATCATTGTTCCTAGGAATTGTGGGAAGCCAAACTTGAGCTCCTATCCAGGGTAATTCAATGATTCTTTTAGCCATGCTTGGCTAATTCTTCTTTAAGTTTCTTGGGTTGTAGTAGTTTATATTTATGTTTTAGTTTGTTTTTACCTTTCTGAATTTTATTTCTATTTCATGTTTTATTTCCTTGTTCTTCATTCATCTTATGCGCAAAAGATTTCTTGCTTATTACTTATACGAATGGAAATTGGTAAGTAGTAAGGGACCTAGGATCTAAAAAAGGTTATAAGTATACTTCACTAAGGAATTAGGAAGGACGTAACTTTATGTTGGCCTGAATTTCTTCTTCATCTTCTTCTCTAGTTAACTAAGTTGCAAGGAATTGAATTTAGTAATTAGAAAGAAAGTTCTACAATGTGTAAGGAATTAACTTGTTGATAATTAGGCTATAGCATCATGAAATTAGATTTATAATTCAGAAATTAAGTAAGAACTTGCTAGCATATTATATAGACTATGTAAACCAACCCAAGAAGCTTATTTTCTATCATCTTATTATCTTTTATTTTATTGCTGTTCCATGTGCTACCTTATGCAAACTTTCAACAAATACATCTTTTTAATTTTTCTGTTTAAGTACTAAATTTTATATAAATAAGAACACCTATCCTTTGGGTTCGATCTTTTTTATTACGCGATAGTAAATTGTACACTTGCAATTTCATTATCAAGTTTTTGGCGCCGTTGCCGGGGATAGGTTTTGTTCTTTTTATTATTTTGTTTAGTGCTTTTTATATTAAAAAAAATATTTTAAAAATTGTGATGAACTGGTGCTGCTAATTTTGTTTGCTAAGTATTTTCAGGTATAGCAATGGCTGAAACATTCGAGCAAAGGGAGGCAAAAATCCGGGTAAACCTTGAAAAGGAATATGAGAAGAAAAAGCAAGATGTTTTCACTTTAGTTGACGAATTCTATTCTGATTTAAAGTGTAAGAGAAATGCGGGATTTTTGCCAACCCCTGAGCAAGAATGTAAGGCCATGGAAGAATTACAAGGGAAAATACAAAGCATTCTAAGGAGGCGGCTCAAGGATGAACAACAACCACATGTTCATGAAGGTGAACTTGTGGTACAAAAAGAGGAGGTAAAAGAAACTTCCATTGTAAAATTTGTCTTTGAAAACAAATTGGAGATGGAGGAAGAAGAACCTCAAGGAACCTATGCTATAGGTTCAGAAAAGCAAGGAACAGAACAGGGAAGGGAGAATTTATTTATCTCTTCCATTTTTAATTTGAATATTGTTGCCTTGTTAGCTGAAAAGTCATTTGGCACCATGTTGTACTTGTGCCAAAATATGCATGATTTGCAGGGTCTAAAGAATTTTGTAATAGACCCCGGTTGAAAAGTGATTAGTGGAAGGGTCTATCTCGGACCTTAACAATGAGCTGGTTGGGAGACAACCCAACTTAGGAATAGTTTATAATTCTGTCATTTAATTTTCTGCATCACTCTTGTAAATAAATAAAGAAAAAATTCTATGTTCTTGCTGCAGGGAGGTCCAGCGCTCAGGCGCTGGAGGCCAGCGCTCATGCGCTAGGCCCCTGCCAAACCACCTCTGATTCCAGTAATTACCAACGCCTAGGCGTTGGGGGCCAGCGCTCATGCGCTAGGCCCCTGGAATCTCGTTTTTATTTACGGTAATTCCAACGCCAGAGCGTTGGAACCCAGCGCTCAGGCGCTGGGACCTCTGATGCCCAGTATTTGATTTAATTCCAGCGCCCAAGCGTTGGAAATCCCAACGCTCAAGCGCTGGAGCTCGGGCAGACTCTCTGTTTGTTTTTCTTTTTGCTGTTTTGCTGTTTTAATAAATTTTTGTGTTCACCATTTTCTGAAAGTTTTAGATTCTTTGAGTTTTCCCTTGTTTCTACAATGGTTTTAATTTTTGGGAACTCAAGAATTCTTGTTTTTGAGGTGGACACAATTTTCCAACCCATGTTCTTAAGTGTGCTAATTTGTGGAACTAACAAGTCAAGCAAGTTTCTACTTGTGAGACTTTTGTTTGTTCAATTTTTGCAGGAAGGAGAAAGAGCCCTCTTGAACTTAAGTGTTCAAAATTGATTTTTTTTTACATTGAGGTTCCCTTGGCTTATTGTGGGAAATTTGTGATTGTGCCAGCTTTTTAGTTTTGTTTTTCTTGTTATAGTCTTTAGTTTATTTTTAGTTTAGTGTTTCTGTTTTATTTTTGCATGAGTCTTGAGTATATTATCCAGTCTGAATGTTGCTATTGCTGTGAGTGCTTTATCTGATTAAACTGCTTTTGAAAAGGTTCTATGTTTTGAAGTGGTTAGGATTGCATGCTGTTAGAATTGATTTTGGATATCTTGATTGTTTTGGTTGTTGGCAAAGTTTTTCTGAGTTCTAAAAGGGTACTACTTACCCTATCTTTTTCTGAGAGCTGAGGACTCTGATACCCAAATTGCAAGTGTACGATTCAATATCGCGTAATAAAAAGATCGAACCCAAGGGATAGGTTTCCTATTATTATAATATTTAGTACTTGTGCAGAAAACTTAAAAGATGAGTATTTGATGTTGGTTTTTATAGCAAGCAAGAACAATAGCATAAAATAATAAAGAAAGAGATGATGATGAATCTTAAGCACTTGGGTTGATTTATATAATTTATAAAATATGCTAGCAACTACTACTTGAATTCTGAATTTTAGTACCAAGTCATGATGCTATAGCCTAATGTTTTTACAAGTTAATACCTTACACATTGTAAAACTTTCTTCTCAATTACTAAATTCATTACCTTGCAATCTAGAAAAAACCAAGAAGAAGATGAAGAAAGAATTTTCAGGCCAACATAAAGTTAAGTCTATCCTAATACCTTAGTGATATGTCATATAACTTCTTTTAAATCCTAGGTCCCTTACTACTTACCAATTTCCATTGTTATAAGCAATAAGTAAAAACACTTGTGATCATCAAGATAGATATTAAGAACAAGGAAATAAAACATGAACTATAGCAATATTATTCAGAAGAGTAGAAGAAAACTAAAACATAGATTATAAACTAAAACAACCCAAGATACTAAAGAAAGAATTAGCCAAGCATGGCTAAAAGAGTCATCGAATTACCCTGGATAGGAGCTCAAGTATGGCTTCCCACAATTCCTAGGAACAATGATCTTTAAGGAGGAAAGAAGAACACTTGTTGTATTCTGAATAGGTGTACCTTACAAGTGAAGGAAAGCTCCCTATTTATAGCAAAAACTTGACTTCCGGCGCTTGGGCGCTGGCATTCCCAACGCTTGGGCGCTGGGAATCATTAAAATCCAACGGGCAGAAATAGGCCCAGCGCTTGAGCGCTGGCTTCCAACGCTGCAGCGCTGGGTGCAGCCTCTGACTCACATCCTAGTCAGGGGTCCAGCGCTTGAGCGTTGGGTCTTCCAACGCTGCAGCGCTGGGACGAACACTGGCAGCTTTTTCTTGGATTCCTTTCTTCTTCAATGGTGGAATTGATTGGCTTAATTAGGCTCATTCAGCCCCTAATAAGTTCTGAAACTCCTTCCTTCCACCATTAATCCTTCAAACCTTATTTTACATGTGCTCAAATCAAAGACAGTTGCTTCACATTCTTCAATTCACTTCAAGTCCTCTCTTTGTTAGAACTTTAATTCTGGCCCTTTGACTCCTTCAAACTTCACTTTTCATCCTCCACTCTTGAACCTTTACACTTTGATCCTTGATTTCCTAAAACTTTATAAATCGGTCCCTGGACAAAAATGATAACTATACCAGCTTTTCCTAAAAATATAAAATAGCTATAAAAATTCCTAAAAAATATAAAATAAAGTTAGAAAAACAAATAAAAGCTAATCAAAATGCAGAATGCAAAATAAATATAAAATCTATGTAAAAATACTAAAAATCCTATATGTGACTCAAAAATAATAAAATAAAAAGACTAAAAACAACCTAAAAACATCATATATTATCCTGTCATCACACCACTATACCCAACGACAGCTTGTCCTCAAGCGATAAAACTTAAAGAGAAACTCGTCCCTGAGTTTAGAAAAAGTTTATCTGATTACAACTTGAAGCACAAAAACCTTTCCAAGAAAGCTTAGCGGATTAGGAAGACCTGCATGTTTAAAGATATATAATCAAGAAAGTTAGGCTTGGCTTTTCAACATGTTAGAGTTCATCAAATTAAGCTCACAAAATAATATTCTCCATGAAAAACAAGAAAGCTCAATAATCCTGCCTATCATTCAAATCAAAACTGAAATAGTGCAACCAAGTAATTTTGAAGAGATTTGTTAAGGTTGTAACTTGGCCAAAAGGTTGAACAATTCAAGGTGTGGATTTCAAGAAATTGGCAACTCTAGTGGCTGACTCAGAATCTGTTGTTAAGTGATTTTTTAACTAAGAGCTTCAACAATTCAACACAAGGGTCCTCTCAATTTTTTTCTTTTTCTTTTTCTCTTCTTTTTTTTTTGAACAAAGTAGTGGAATGTATGGGATGAATGACTTGAATTTTACTCCCCTCATACTCTTTCTCACCCCACCACTTCATTATTTTTTCTAAGGCACATACCTTATTTTTTTTCAACTTTTTTCCTTCTTTTTCTAGAGAGAAACCCACAATCATAGCTCTAACAATTTCAGCACATGAATCACAATAACAACTTAAAAATATCACACAAAGTAGGCTCCAAAGAATGACTCTTTTAAGGCTCAAAAGGGGCTACTAGTGGATTTTTAGTTTTCAACCAAAACTCTGAGTTTTCAAAAATGCCTATAATCTCTTCTCAACTTACAAAATATACAAAATCTCAATCAACATGCAACACAAGGCAGAAAAATCTTACAATCAAGAATTCAGAGTCCTCAGCTCTCAGAAAAAATAAGGTAAGTAGTACCCTTTTTAGAACTCAGAAAAACTTTGCCAATAACCAAAACAATCAAGATATCCAAAATCAATTCTAACAGCATGCAACCCTAACCGCTTCAAAACATAGAACCTTTTTCAAAAGCAGTTTAATCAGATAAAGCACTCAAAGAAATAGTAGCATTCAGACTGGATAACATACTCAAGACTCATGCAAAAATAAAACAGAAACACTAAACTAAAAATATAGCTAAAAACTATAACAAGAAAAACAAAACTAAAAAGCTGGCACAGTCACAAATTTCCCACAATAATCCAAGGGAACCTCAATGCAAAAATTACTTTGAACACTTAAGTTCAAGAGGGCTCTTTCTCCTTCCTGCAAAAATTGAACAAACAAAAGTCTCACAAGTAGAAACTTGCTTGACTTGTTAGTTCCACAAATAGCACAAATAAGAATATGGGTTGAAAAATTGTGTCCACCTTAAAAACAAGAATTCTTGAGTTCCCAAAAATTAAAACCATTGTAGAAACAAAGGAAAACTCAAAGAATCTAAAACTTTCAGAAAATTGGTGAACACAAAAATTTATTAAAACAGCAAAACAGCAAAAAGAAAAACAAACAGAGCCTCTTCCCGAGCTCCAGCGCTTGAGCGTTGGGGATGCCAACGCTTGGGCGCTAGAATTAAATTAAATACTGGGCATCAGAGGTCCCAGCGCCTGAGCGCTGGGTTTCCAACGCTCTAGCGTTGGAATTACCGTAAATAAAAACGAGATTCCAGGGGCCTAGCGCATGAGCGCTGGCCCCCAACGCCTAGGCGTTGGTAATTACTGGAATCAGAGGTGGTTTGGCAGGGGCCTAGCGCATGAGCGCTGGCCTCCAGCGCCTAAGCGCTGGCCCTCCCTGCAGCAAGAACATAGAATTTTTTTTTCTTTATTTATTTACAAGAGTGGTGCAGAAAATTAAAAAGACAGAATTATAAACTATCCTAAGTTGGGTTGTCTCCCAACCAGCTCATTGTTAAGGTCCGAGATAGACCCTTCCACTAATCACCTTTCAACCGGGGTCTATTACAAAATTCTTTAGACCCCGCAAATCATGCATATTTTGGCACAAGTACAACATGGTGCCAAATGATTTTTCAGCTAACAAGGCAACAATATTCAAGTTAAAAATGGAAGAGATAAATAAATTTTCCCTTCCCTGTTCTGTTCCTTGCTTTTCTGAACCTATAGCATAGGTTCCTTGAGGTTCTTCTTCCTCCATCTCCAATTTGTCTTTAAGGACAAATTCTACAATGAAGGTTGCTTTCACCTCCTCTTTTTGAACCACAAGTTTACTTTCATGAATAGGTGATTGTTGTTCATCCCTGGGCTGCCTCCTTAGAATGCTTTGGATTTTCATTTGTAGCTCTTCCATGGCCTTACATTCTTGCTCAGGGGTTGGCAAAAATCCCGCATTTCTCTTACACTTTAAATCAGAATAGAATTCGTCAACTAAAGCGAAAACATCTTGCTTTTTCTTCTCATATTCCTTTTCAAGGTTTACCCGGATTTTTGCCTCCCTTTGCTCGAATGTTTCAGCCATTGCTATACCTGAAAATACTTAGCAAACAAAATTAGCAGCACCAGTTCATCAAAAAAAAAAATTTTCTTTTTTTTTTATATATAAACAAGAAGCACTAAACAAAATAATAACAAGAACAGAACCTATCCCCGGCAACGGCGCCAAAAACTTGATACCCAAATCGCAAGTGTACGATTCAATATCGCGTAATAAAAAGATCGAACCCAAGGGATAGGTTTCCTATTATTATAATATTTAGTACTTGTGCAGAAAATTTAAAAGATGAGTATTTGATGTTGGTTTTTATAGCAAGCAAGAACAATAGCATAAAATAATAAAGAAAGAGATGATGATGAATCTTAAGCACTTGGGTTGATTTATATAATTTATAAAATATGCTAGCAACTACTACTTGAATTCTGAATTTTAGTACCAAGTCATGATGCTATAGCCTAATGTTTTTACAAGTTAATACCTTACACATTGTAAAACTTTCTTCTCAATTACTAAATTCATTACCTTGCAATCTAGAAAAAACCAAGAAGAAGATGAAGAAAGAATTTTCAGGCCAACATAAAGTTAAGTCTATCCTAATACCTTAGTGATATGTCATATAACTTCTTTTAAATCCTAGGTCCCTTACTACTTACCAATTTCCATTGTTATAAGCAATAAGTAAAAACACTTGTGATCATCAAGATAGATATTAAGAACAAGGAAATAAAACATGAACTATAGCAATATTATTCAGAAGAGTAGAAGAAAACTAAAACATAGATTATAAACTAAAACAACCCAAGATACTAAAGAAAGAATTAGCCAAGCATGGCTAAAAGAGTCATCGAATTACCCTGGATAGGAGCTCAAGTATGGCTTCCCACAATTCCTAGGAACAATGATCTTTAAGGAGGAAAGAAGAACACTTGTTGTATTCTGAATAGGTGTACCTTACAAGTGAAGGAAAGCTCCCTATTTATAGCAAAAACTTGACTTCCGGCGCTTGGGCGCTGGCATTCCCAACGCTTGGGCGCTGGGAAGCATTAAAATCCAACGGGCAGAAATAGGCCCAGCGCTTGAGCGCTGGCTTCCAACGCTGCAGCGCTGGGTGCAGCCTCTGACTCACATCCTAGTCAGGGGTCCAGCGCTTGAGCGTTGGGTCTTCCAACGCTGCAGCGCTGGGACGAACACTGGCAGCTTTTTCTTGGATTCCTTTCTTCTTCAATGGTGGAATTGATTGGCTTAATTAGTCTCATTCAGCCCCTAATAAGTTCTGAAACTCCTTCCTTCCACCATTAATCCTTCAAACCTTATTTTACATGTGCTCAAATCAAAGAGAGTTGCTTCACATTCTTCAATTCACTTCAAGTCCTCTCTTTGTTAGAACTTTAATTCTGGCCCTTTGACTCCTTCAAACTTCACTTTTCATCCTCCACTCTTGAACCTTTACACTTTGATCCTTGATTTCCTGAAACTTTATAAATCGGTCCCTGGACAAAAATGATAACTATACCAGCTTTTCCTAAAAATATAAAATAGCTATAAAAATTCCTAAAAAATATAAAATAAAGTTAGAAAAACAAATAAAAGCTAATCTATATGCAGAATGCAAAATAAATATAAAATCTATGTAAAAATACTAAAAATCCTATATGTGACTCAAAAATAATAAAATAAAAAGACTAAAAACAACCTAAAAACATCATATATTATCCTGTCATCAGACTCTGAATTCTTGATTGTGAAATTTTTCTGCCTTGTGTTGCATGTTGATTGGGATTTTGTTTACTTTGTAAGTTAAGAAGAGATTATAGGCATTTTTGGAAACTCAGATTTTTGCTTGAAATATTATATCCACTAGTAGCCCCTTTTGAGCCTTAAAAGAGTCATTCTTTGAAGCCTGCTTTTTGTGATATTTTTAAGTTGTTATTGTGATTCATGTGCTGAAATTGTTAGAGCTTTTGTTGTGGGTTTCTCTCTAGAAAAAGAAGAAAAAGATTGAGGTATGTGCCTTAGAAAAAATAATGAGGTAGTGGGGTGAGAAAGAGTATGAGGGGAGTAAAATTCAAGTCATTCATCCCATACATTCCACTACTTTGTTCAAAAAAAAAAAAGAGAAAAAGAAAAAGAAAAAATTGAGAGGACCCTTGTGTTGAATTGTTGAAGCTCTTAGTCAAGAAAAATCACTTAACAACAGATTCTGAGTCAGCCACTAGAGTTGCCAATTTCTTGAAATCCACACCTTGAATTGTTCAACCTTTTGGCCAAATTACAACCTTCAAAAATCTCTTCAAAATTACTTGGTTGCACTATTTCAGTTTTGATTTGAATGATAGGCAGCATTATTGAGCTTTCTTGTTTTTCATGGAGAATATTATTTTGTGAGCTTAATTTGATGAACTCTAACATGTTGAAAAGCCAAGCCTAACTTTCTTGATTATATATCTTTAAACATGCAGGTCTTCCTAATCCGCTAAGCTTTCTTGGAAAGGTTTTTGTGCTTCAAGTTGTAATCAGATAAACTTTTTCTAAACTCAGGGACGAGTTTCTCTTTAAGTTTTATCGCTTGAGGACAAGCTGTCGTTGGGTATAGTGGTGTGATGACAGGATAATATATGATGTTTTTAGGTTGTTTTTAGTCTTTTTATTTTATTATTTTTGAGTCACATATAGGATTTTTAGTATTTTTACATAGATTTTATATTTATTTTTCATTCTGCATATAGATTAGCTTTTATTTGTTTTTCTAACTTTATTTTATATTTTTAGGAATTTTTATAGCTATTTTATAATTTTAGGAAAAGCTGGTATAGTTATCATTTTTGTCCAGGGACCGATTTGTAAAGTTTCAGGAAATCAAGGATCAAAGTGTAAAGGTTCAAGAGTGGAGGATGAAAAGTGAAGTTTGAAGGAGTCAAAGGGCCAGAATTAAAGTTCTAACAAAGAGAGGACTTGAAGTGAATTGAAGAATGTGAAGCAACCCTCTTTGATTTGAGCACACGTAAAATAAGGTTTGAAGGATTAATGGTGGAAGGAAGGAGTTTCAGAACTTATTAGGGGCTGAATGAGCCTAATTAAGCCAATCAATTCCACCATTGAAGAAGAAAGGAATCCAAGAAAAAGCTGCCAGTGTTCGTCCCAGCGCTGCAGCGTTGGAAGACCCACCGCTCAAGCGCTGGACCTCTGACTAGGATGTGAGTAAGAGGTTGCACCCAGCGCTGCAGCGTTGGAAGCCAGCGCTCAAGCCCTGGGCCTATTTTTGCACGTTGGATTTTAATGCTTCCCAGCGCCCAAGCGTTGGGAATGCCAGCGCCCAAGCGCTGGAGGTCAGGTTTTTGCTATAAATAGGGAGCTTTTCTTCACTTGTAAGACACACCTTCTTAGAATACAACAAGTATTCTCTCTTTCTCCCTCAAAGATCATTGTTCCTAGGAATTGTGGGAAGCCAAACTTGAGCTCCTATCCAGGGTAATTCAATGATTCTTTTAGCCATGCTTGGCTAATTCTTCTTTAAGTTTCTTGGGTTGTAGTAGTTTATATTTATGTTTTAGTTTGTTTTTACCTTTCTGAATTTTATTTCTATTTCCTGTTTTATTTCCTTGTTCTTCATTCATCTTATGCGCAAAAGATTTCTTGCTTATTACTTATACGAATGGAAATTGGTAAGTAGTAAGGGACCTAGGATCTAAAAAAGGTTATAAGTATACTTCACTAAGGAATTAGGAAGGACGTAACTTTATGTTGGCCTGAATTTCTTCTTCATCTTCTTCTCTAGTTAACTAAGTTGCAAGGAATTGAATTTAGTAATTGGAAAGAAAGTTCTACAATGTGTAAGGAATTAACTTGTAGATAATTAGGCTATAGCATCATGAAATTAGATTTATAATTCAGAAATTAAGTAAGAACTTGCTAGCATATTATATAGACTATGTAAACCAACCCAAGAAGCTTATTTTCTATCATCTTATTATCTTTTATTTTATTGCTGTTCCATGTGCTACCTTATGCAAACTTTCAACAAATACATCTTTTTAATTTTTCTGTTTAAGTACTAAATTTTATATAAATAAGAACACCTATCCTTTGGGTTCGATCTTTTTTATTACGCGATAGTAAATTGTACACTTGCAATTTCATTATCAATGCTCTTCATGAATTTTAGATTACACAAGTATGTTGTCAATAAACACCACCATGAACTGGTCTAACAATGGATTGAAGATCCGATTCATGTAGTCCATGAAAATGTCCAGTGCATTAGTGACTCCGAACGCCATAACAAGGTATTCGTAGTGTCTTGGATATATCTTCATCCCTAACCCGGATCGGATTGTATCCTGACTTCATATCAATCTTGGAGAACACAACTGCTCCCTTAAGTTGGTCCATCATGTCATCAATCCTTGGCAAGAAGTACTTGCAACCAAGGAGGCATTAGCAGGAGTAGAAACAACTAAATCAAATGGCAGTGTGGAAACATGAAATTTTAGGCAATCTGCACAATCCACCGAGATGAATGAATGCGTCGCGCCTGAGTCAAACAAAACATATAGGAGGTTACCACCAATGTCGTATCTTCCCAGAATATGCCCCTCGTTACCAGTGGCTTTGATAGCCAAATCCGCAAGTTTACCGTGGTTACCGAAGTAGTATAAATGATTATCGTCTCCACAGGGATAGGTGTTTTCAAAGTCCAAAATTCAATTGCTTAGAACTTGGTGCAGAAAAATAAATTGTTTGATTTTGGTTGTTGTAAGAAATCGGAACTATGATTTGCAAAGAGAAAATTATATAAGAAACTAAGCACTTGGGTTGAGTTGAATCACTTATAATTCATGCTTTAGAATCAATTCTATATCTGAAAGTTTAGCAAGAGTTCATGGTTGTTCTAGCCTAGGTTCCTTACAAGTTAATTCCTTAAACAAGTAAAGCTTTCATTTAAATTACCAAAACCAACTCCTTAGAATTGGTTAATTAAAATGAAGAATGACTTCTGAATTCAGGCCAACAATAACAAAGCCATCCTTATACCTAAGTGACATGCATTTGTTCATCCAATTCCTATTTTCTTTATTTCCTAACAATTTCCATTGTACATGAAATAAGCAAGAACACTTGTGTACTGCAAGATAGAATAAGCACAAAGAATTGGAACCATGAAATGCAATTTATTCAGATATAAAAGCAAGAACTAGAGCATGGATATAAGCTAAAGAAACTACAACCCAAGAACTTAAAGAAATTAGCCAAGCATGGCTAAGAAAGACATAATAAAAACCTGGATTAGGAGCTCAAGTAAGGCTACCCACAACTCAGGATAGTGCTTTGGAACAAGGAAGAAGAAGTATCTAAGTGTATCAAGGTGTTTTACAAAAGAACCCAAATGTCCTATTTATAGATTTCCAGATCTGCGACCAACGCTGGAGCGTTGGGCACCCAACGCTTGAGCGCTGGGATTTAAGGGTCAGTCCTAGCCAAACAGGGGCTCAACGCATGAGCATTGGCCCCTCCAACGCTTGGGCCTTGGTTAAATGCAAACACTGGGCTTCAGGCAGAATGCCAACGCTCAAGCGTTGGCACGGCTGCTGCTTCAATGCCTTGGCTGTTTCGTTCTCCTCTTTGATGGGGTTTCATGGTCATTAATGGCCTTCATGTGACCTCTTTCTTTTCCCTTCTTAACTCTGAAACCTCCCTTTCCTCATCATTTCTTCATTCATGACTTAATTCCCATGTGTTAAACAAGAAGAATGCTTCATCTTCTGCCTTCAAATTCAATCCCTCAACTTCTGATAATTGCAACTAGGTCCTCACATATATGCTTAATTTAACCAGATTCCTAAAAGACTAAAAACATAATAAAAACATCTAAAAAGAGACTAAAAATGGCTAAAAACACAAAACCACTACTCACCTACGTGAAAATGCAAAAGTGAAGAAAATCCTAACAAAATGAAGAAAAAATCCATATGAGACTCAATAGAAATAAAATAAAATGAAGTAATTGAATATGAACTAATCATATTATTTGATAATACTGATTGCTAGACATTGAGTTGGAATTGTTCATCCTGTTAACACCTAAGTCTAATGTTGTTGCTTTATTAAATATGCGAGGCATCGATAATTGGTAAAGTCACTAATAATCTTCTCATGCTAGACATAGATGAGTGGATAAGAACTAGTAAGGAGAAATCAATGGTATGATAGGTTTTGTGCATGAAAGTAAGGATACAAGAAATTTGTAATATGAACTAAATCCCAACAGTTTCTCTATCTACTTGAAAACTCCTTATTTATTTGTTATGCTCTTAGTTAAAACAACCTTTCGAACAATCTTATTTTTTATCCATTGTTTAGTTAATTTCTCTAAAGAACGACTTTTGTCCGCAATTCTCTGTGGTTCGACAAACACCCATTGCTATACTACATTCGAATCTTGAAAGGGATTTAAATAGTAGTTAAGTGACAATTTTATAAATTCTTTTGGTGAACGGTTTTGAATACGCATAAATCACCTTTCAACTGCGCTTAGCGCCATAAACAATCAGGGCGAGGATCTGCATGAAGGATGAATTGGATGCAAGTAAGACGGTGCAAGAAGGTCTAGAAGAATTAGAGAATCTTGAAGATAATTATTCGTTGTTTTATTTCCACTGCTTTTAATTAGCACTTGTGGTGTGAACTCATTATTTTCATTTACATCTTGTTTCCTTTGATGTTAAATTATATTGACTATGGGTTAATATTATATCTAAATATTTGAGTGACGTTCAGTTTTTTGAAAACCTGAGTTGTTTTGAGAGGTTTTGAAGAAATATTTCCGCTTATTTACTATGTGACCCTTGACTGGAAATTAGGGCGTTAGAAGCGTTTCCTTTCAATTTTTTTAAAACAAATTTCACTTGATGGAATCAGCTTCTTGTGTTTTACTAATGTACTCTTCATTAATCCAGTTTCCGAAGCATTCCAGATGCTTCGGTGAATCCTTGACGGTGGTGCACTTAGCGAGGCTGTGGTAGTGCTCGCAGTGCTCCGACTTGAGTGAGACAGATTGGTAGCAGGGTTGTGATAGCAATTTTGAAAGTGTACAGATTGTATCGAAGTATTATAAAATAATATCGTCTCCACAGGGATTGGTTTGACTTGAAATTGGTTTTCTAGAGTTTGACAAAGAAAAGATATTTTTGATTTGATTTTGGGATTTAAACAAAAGCATAAGAACAGAAATATGATGATGAAACAAGTACTTGGGTTTAGTTGCACTTTACTTAACTAAACTTTCAGAATCAATTTTACATATATGAAATTAGAACAAGTTCTTAGGTGCTCTAGCCAAGGATTTCTACTTGTTAATGCCTTAATCAAATAGAACTTCCAATCCAATTACCAAACCTAAATACCTTAGTGTTTAGTTAATCCAATTGAAGCATTAGTGTTCTTAGTTTTGGCCAACACTAACAATTTCTACCCTTATACATAAGTGGTAGAATATCATTCATTCTAATTACCCATTTCCCTCAAATCCTACCAATTACCATTGTGCAAGAATTGAGCAAAGCAAACTTGTGTACAACGAGAATAATATTATAACAGGGAAATAGAAACTTAGAAATAAAACTTCATTCATATATGTAATAGAAACCTAGAGCATTGTTTGTGAAAATTCACCACAACCCAAATACAAAATAAACTTAGCCTAACATGGCTAGCAAAGACATGATAAATAAAAATAACCTGAATTGGGAGCTCTAGGTGGCCTCCCACAAGTCCAGGAAAAGCTCATAAACAAGGTATTTTTGAGATGTGTAGCGATAATTACATAGAAAGGAGAAGCTGTTATTTATAATAATTCCTGACAGCACCCCAACGCATGAGCGTTGGCTTCCAACGCCTAGGCGTTGGAATTTAACTTAAAACAACACGTCTAGCAAAGAGCCAACGCATGAGCATTGGCTAGCCAACGCTAGGGCGTTGGGATTTAAACAATTTTGGACAATCAGGCAGAGAGCCAACGCATGAGCATTGGCTCCCCAACACTCAGGCGTTAGGCACGTCTGATGCTTCATATTCTTTGCTCTTTTGCACTCCTTCTTTGATGGCTCTCTTCATTTCCATCAAGAGTCATCATTATGGCATCATACTGGTTCAGAAACAACTGAAGCACTCAATTCTCCCTTTTTAGCACATGTTAAACAAGCCATTCATGCTTCATTTCTTCATTAACTTCACAACCATTCAGTTTTAATCCTTCCTTCTTCATCATTATTCATCAATTATTCAATCATGTCATCCATAAACCACCTAATACTGGCCAGAACTCTAACAAGGACCAAAAATCTAATAAAACAACCCTAAAAGAACTAAAAACACAGTAATTGCTAATCTATATGCAAATGCAAAAATAAAACAAAAACTCTAACAAAATCAAATAAAATCTATATGAGACTCAAATAAAATAAAAAAAAGCAAAGAAAAAGGTAGTAAAAAGATCATATAAATCCCAGTCATCATCCCTTAAGAGGGTCACTTTCACCACCAGCTGCAACCGGGTGCGGTATGAATCGTTTCTCTTAAGAGGGTAACTTATACACCCCTTCCGACGGACTATGTCCCTTAAGAGGGTCACTTGTGTCCTCGGCATGAAAGTGTATTACCTAGATATGGTCGGAGTCGTATCCGTCGCTCTGGTTGAACGAGACTATGTCCCTTTAAAGGGTTAGTTGCCTATGACCTTCGACTGAGGCGGTAAGGATCGTGTCCCTTAAGAGGGTCACTTATTCCCCCCTTCCGGCAGACTATGTCCCTTAAGAGGGTCACTTGTGTCCTGGATCCATAACGCTTTTCAAGACGGTGGAGACCGTATCCCTAAAGAGGATTACTTACGGCAACCGCTTGGTTGGAAAGAGGATGTGCCCCTTGAGAGGGTAATTTGTGCTCATCTCCCTCCACGCTTTCAACACCAGCCAACAAAGGCTTGTTTAATCATTAGAAATACTTTTTCATTAAAATACGTCAAATTTTAAACAAGTGCTCCTTAAAGGAATATCAAATTAGCTGTAGTAGCGGCGCAGGTTGGCGAAATTCCAGAATCTGAGGATTGGTTTTCCCTTTAATATCTCGAGCATGTAAGCCCCATTGCTTGTTGTCTGCATGACCCTGTAAGGCCCTTACTAGTTGGCTGCTAGCTTTCCTTTGATGGAATTCCTCCCTCCGGTGTCGTCTTTCCTGAGTACGAGGTCACCATTTTTGAACTTTCGTACTATAACTTTTGAATTACACCTTGCGGTCGTTCTTTGCTTGACTGCCATTTCTCCCATGTGGGATTTCTTTCTGACCTCGTCAAATAAGTCCAACTCCACTTCTAATTTGACCTGATTCTCTTCTTCCGATAAGTTTTGGTCCCTTTACGTTGGTGCTTCAATTTCAACTGGGACGACTGCCTCGACCTCGTATGGAAGTTTGAATGGTGTTTCCCCTGTTGATGAGTGATGGGTCGTGCGATGTGTCCATAGGACAAAGTCAAGGTGTTCAGTCCAACTTCCACCTATGTCTTTGAACTTCTTCTTTATCACTTGAGGATGACATTGTTTGCAGCTTTAGTCATCCCATTTGTTTGTGGTTGTTCCTCCGAGGTGAAAGGATGCCTGATGTTTAAGCCTTTAACAACTCTCTAAACCTCTTGTCCTTCAATTGGGTTCCATTGTCAGTTAATATTGACTCTAGAATACCAAATCTACTTAAGATGTTCTTGTAGAAAAACTTCTGCTTTTAGCGGAAGTGATCCTCACCAAAGCTTGGGCCTATATCCATTTTGTGAAGTAATCCAATGCCACTATAAGGAACTTTAGTTGGTCGGGGGCCATCGAGAATGGTCCCAATATGTCCATTCCCCATTGATAGAATGTCCGTGAGATGTCAGACGGTTCTAGCTCGTTCGGGGTGCCCTTGGTATGTCTGCACACTTCTGGCGCACATCACAATTTTTCACATAAGCCATCGCGTCCTCACTCATTGTTGGCCAATAGTACCTCGCTCGGAGTATCGTTTTGACTAAGGTTCTTCCCCTTGAGTGATTGTCGCAATTTTGACAAGACGTCTGCTCTTTCATTTTCTGATTAGGGTACGTGGAAGAATTCCACTCCTTTAAATTACCAGATCGATTCTTTGAATATTTCAACCAGGTGCGGCAACATAAGCGGCTCCCTGGCCTAGTACATCCCCTTTATTTGTGAAATTACTATCTTAGAGTTTCTGTAAAGTTTTATTTTTGTTGCTCTTAGGTCTTGTGCCGTCATGAAGACAACAATACAAGCTTCATACACGGCTTGGTTGTTGGAGGTTGGGAAGCTGAATCTTAGTGATTGTTCTATTTCTACCCCGTCGAAATTCTTTAGACCTACACCAGCTCCACACATTTTTTATTGGAGGATCGGCGACACATATTTCCCAGGAAATTTAGTGATCGCGGTCGGCCTCTTTCATCATCTATAGCACGAATTCTGCAAGAGCTGATAAAACAAGCACAACACAAGAAAGATATATATTTTAATAATCCGTTTTGTAAACGATAGAAAGCTTTTCGTAAACGGTAGGATGAAAAATTTTGGTGCAATAACTTTTAGTAAACAATAGGATAAATCAATTTTTAATGCAGCGGAAATAAAATATGTGCAAGTGTAAATGATGTAAGTAGTAAAAACAGCATACACAAGATTTATCCTGGTTCACCCCCTTAAACGATAGGGCTACGTCCATTCCTTGGCTTAACCAAGATTTTCACTATCAAGTATTCAATAGTACTTCTCCAAACAAGTATTCAACAAGACTTCTCGTAACAAGTATTCGACAGGACTTCTCCAAAAAAGTATCCGATAGGACTTCTCCCAACAAGTATTCGACAGGACTTCTCCCAACAAGTATTCGACAGGATTTCTCCCAACAAGTATTCTACAGAACATCTCCCAACAAGTATTCTACAAGACTTCTCCCAACAAGTATTCTACAGGACATCTCCCAACAAGTATTCGAAGGACTTCTCCTTTTACAAGGGGTTCTTCTACAATGAATCTCTTCTCAAAAGAGAGAGGTAGAAACAATTTCAGTCTCGGCAAACTCTCAGTATTTCATAGATGGTTTGACACTTAAAATTATACTCAAGGTTTGGCAAACAAAGATGATAGACGATAGGTTCTCTATATATGTGAATAGCTTGATAGTGTTTGACTTTGTTTTTCGTTCACTGTTCGTTTTCTTTGTACACAGTTGTGTGTTCGACTTTTTTGTTCCGTATGTGTACTGTTGTTCTATTTCTTTAATGTGTTTGTACCCTTTTTCTTCAAATATTCAAGTCTTATCTTTTATACCTTCATTTCAAATTCAATTTGCTGAAGATCTTGTAGTTGACCAGAATCTTTTTTTATTTTTTGACCGTTTGATCAACTGCTCTGTGGTTGGCATTGAATGAATTTGACTTGATTTTTCATGCGGAGCTGGTCGTCAAGTAGTTTCTGCCGTGATTTTCTCCATTGCATTGATAGCATTTATGTTGTTGCTCAAGCAGAGTTGGTCATGGAGCTTCAATCACTTTTTTGCATTTAATTCATTTAACAACGAAATCCTTTCCATTTCGAGAAACAATTTGATCTGTTCCAATTTTGTATTGTATCATTTACTCTCTGAAGTTATGGATTTGCAGACTATAGAGTTAGACCATACTCGAAATGTCTCTTAAACGATACTTAATAGTGTAGGCTAAAAAATGTATCGTCAAAGCTATATTGTGGCTGCATTTTGTCAATCGTGGATCCTTTATACCACTCTAATCCAACTGCGACTTTGAAATCTTTAAATCAAAACCTGGCGTAAATATTGTATATGCAACGATTTTGTAAACGCAGATGTTTGATGACCACCAATTAAGGAAACCGCGGAAACCGGATCACTAACCGTGGCATAAAAATTTACATCTTAGTCCCGCCAAACATCACAAAAGTTCATTCAGCCAAAAATTTGTGCGTGTTTTGAGATTTGGCTCAACTCAAAATTCAATTTTTCAAAAAAAAAAACTAAAAGGTTAATTAAAAAGAAAAACTCTTCAAACTCATCAAATCCCTACTCTCTCAATTGAAACTCACTAAATCTCTCTAACAGTCTAACACTGTAAAAGAGAAACAGAGACACTCGATCTTGTAACCTAGCCATTCTGAATTGATTGTGTTTCACGAAAATGCTCCTCTGCGCCGCGACGACACTCCTCTACCTAATGGCATCTCCCTACGCGATGACACCTCTCTGTGCGACGCGTCACCTTGCCCTCTCCTCTATGCGACTCAAGGTCGTCTTCTCTGTGCGAAGATTTAGCCCTCTTCTCTGCACGAGGCGTCACCATCTTCTCTGTGACAACAACAATCACCACACCACCAATGCCGAAAAATTTCATAGAAGTCCTCCGACGCAGCAATCTATGGTCAGAGTCCCCTAACTTCTAACCCTAGTCTTTGCTTCTCATCCAGTAGAATCTTGTAACACCCCAATTTTGAATTGAGGGATCACAATATAATTACGCGGAAATAAGTTTCTTAAAAAAAACCTCTCAAAAGAGTCACTCAATTACTTTTCAAAATCAA
Organism: Acmispon strigosus; assembly: GCA_030819835.1. NCBI lineage: Eukaryota > Viridiplantae > Streptophyta > Magnoliopsida > Fabales > Fabaceae > Acmispon > Acmispon strigosus. The sequence goes on along the minus strand of JAUAMA010000004.1, from coordinate 11,424,254 downwards.
AGGCGTCGCTCAAATAAATACTTAGAATACCATAACCCATAAATCATTATAATCTAGCGGAATAATTAAAATAAGTAGTGACAACATATCTTCTAAGTCAAAAACAAAAAAAAAAACAAAACAGAAAAATAAAATTCCAAGTCCTTCACGCTTCAGCTCCATCAATCTCCCAAAATCACTCAATGCGCTGCTTATCTGTGGCGTTAAGCGCCCAAGAAAACACACAAACAAAACAAGAAAGGGTTAACTTCAAAAAATAAAAATATTAATCACCATTATGTGACAATTAAAAGAAAACAGCACTAAATACAGCATACAAAAATATTAATCACCATTATGTGATAATTAAAAGAAAACAGCACTAAATACAGCACACAGCAGAATACAGTAGCAACAAATACAGTAAACAGATTACTGTACGAAATCAGGATACAGCAGTGGCATAAAACAGAAACAGGACGCAGCAGTATTAAAATACAGTAACAGAACAGATACAGCAGAAATAAAATACAGCAGTATTAAAATACAGTAACAGGACAGATACAGCAGAAATAAAATACAGCAGTGAGAACAGAACAGCAGGAACAGCAATACAGAACAGCAGTTTTACAAAAAAACAGAAAACAGAATGGAATACAGCAGTATAATATTCAGCAATAACAACCTCAAGGTTCAATAACATCCTCTTGAATAGCAATCGACTTCACTTATAATACCACAAGAAAATCAGAGCATGTTATCAATCAAGTCATGAAATAATAGTTAGTTCCTACGTAACTATATGCATAAATCTATGGCCAAGTTTTGCTCCACCGAGCAGGACAACCCCGTGGGACAAATATCCACCACGTTGCCCTAGTAAGGGAGATCACGCGGGACAAATATCCGCCACATCTACCCTCCGGATGATCCCACGGGACAACTCCCCGTCACATCATACCAAAACACCTAGTGATGCATGTGATTATGACAATATGATCCTCCAAAATAAACGAACCAACAGTTCTTGAAACATTGTCATACAACCGCACATGCTCATATACGATCTCAATCAATTCGAACCACATGTTATACAGTGTCAATTCCAAATTCTCATTTCTCATTATCATTAGGTCTCAATTAGAACATATACCACAACAAATAGCAAAATTATCAAGCCTGAGTTCAATCAAATATTCAAAACAGGATTAGAACACTCACAAACGACAACCGGTTACTAAGAAAGAAGTTACCCTTACCTTCTCGGGTTTCGCATCCAATTCCAAGTTCAACCTATTATTTAATAAGTAAAAGCCTAAATTAATATCTCATAAATGAATGGAAGGAAAAATCCCTGAAACCAATTAATTCACAAAAAAACAGAAAACAGCACTGGGCGGGCCCAGCGCTTGTGCGCTGGGATGCCAACGCTCATGCGTTGGCTCCCTGCCTGGGAAATAATTCCCAGCGCCCAGGCGTTGAGGTGGCAACGCTCATGCGTTGGCCCTCTGTTCAGGGCGACCAGAATGTCATTTTTCCACTGTTTTAAGTCCCAAAAGTGATTTTCATGACGAATCTTTACCAGAATCAATTCCTAAAAATTATACATCATTTCCCAGAGTCCTAACATGTTAAAACAATTATTTCCTCACTTCGTTCTCCAATTTAAATTAAGTGGTGAATATAAGGGTTTCAACATTAGAGAGCAAGTTTGTCAAAACTATCCTAACCACATGCCAATCTATTGTGGGGAGGAGGTACCAACCTAGAATTTTGACACTTTTCAGAGAAGGACGATGGTCCACTCTGAGTTCTTGTCCCAGTCGTCTATGGCAACGGCGATGGCGACGGCGAATTCCAAACACTGAACTTGGGGTGACGAAAATCCTTGATAGAACCGGGAAAACAAGACAGCAAGAGAGGCATAAGAATTTACTCAGAACATGGTTCATCAACCACGAAATTCATGGAGTTCAAGGGTAAAACTTTCTTACCGTGAACTACAACCAAAAGGAAAAGAAGGTCCTTGTGCTACCTAGAGAGTGGTTCAAAACAGCAGCAGGGAAAGTGTGAGAAACTCGAGTAGAGCAGCACCTATGAGAAGAAATTATTTGGCTTGTCTTCCTCCCTCAATAAGGAAGGTTCAACAGCAGCAGAGGTAGGAAACAGGGGAACCTTGAAGCAGAACGCAGCAGCAGAAACAGGAACGTGCAGCAGCTCTTTTGACGGCAAATAGGAGAAGTTTTGTTTTAGGGTGTAAGCTGGTTGTGTGCCCCTTTATGAGCACGAATTTTACCCTAAAATATCTCTCAATATCTCAGCAATAACCACCCATGATTCCCTCAATCTTTCCCTTAATTATCTCCTCACACAAGTTCAAATTTAAATTTGAAAAAAAATCAGAGTTTTTTCTGTTAAAAAAAAAAAGAGCTGTTCGAAAATTATAGATTTTATAAAAGAAATCAGAAATCTCCCTCCCTTGGGTTCGAACCTTAGTCTTGTAGATCAAATGTTTAAGTCTCAACCACTAAGCCACAACTCATCTTGTTGCAAGTAAGCAAATAAATTCCCTTAAACCAAGGGCCAGAACACAATATCAATAATTAAAGTATCAAATCTTAATTATCCTAAATTCCAAGGTCAAATGCAACTACAAATATTTGAAAGGACCAAAGTGTAACAAAGAAAAATAGAGGGTCTTACAATTCCACCCCCCTAAAACAAGTTTCGTCCTCGAAACTAAGAACCGAGAAATAAATCAGGGTATTGTTCTTTCATCTTTTCTTCCAACTCCCACGTGGCATCTCCCGTGGTTTGGTTCCAAATCACTTTCACCAACGAAATCTCTTTGTTCTTCAACTGTTTCACCTGCCGATCAGCAATCATGATCGGTGGAACCTCGAACGTCAAGTTCTCTCTCAACTGGACATCATCCTGGGTGATGACATGCGATGGGTCGGAAATGTACTTCCGCAACTGAGACACATGCAAAACATCGTGTATCTTGGACAAGAAGGGTGGCAAGGCAATGCGATACGCCACCGATCCAACTCTCTCGATGATTTGATATGGCCCGATAAACTTCGGTGTCAGCTTCTTTGATTTGATCGCCCTCCCAACTCCAGTAGTTGGGGTAACACGAAGGAAAACGTGCTCTCCTGGTGCAAACTCCAACTCCCTTCGCCGGTTGTCGGCATAGCTCTTCTGCCGACTTTGAGATGTCTTCATTTTCTCCCTGATCTGCCTCACCTTCTCTGTCGTTTGTTGGACCAACTCTGACCCAACTAGCAAATGTTCCCCATCTTGGAACCAACACAACGGTGTTCTGCATCTCCTCCCGTACAAAGCCTCGTATGGAGCCATCCCAATGCTGGCATGGAAACTGTTGTTATAGGTGAACTCAATCAATGGCAGTAACTCATCCCAGCTCCCCTGGTTATCAAGCACGCAAGCCCGACGGAGATCCTCTAGTGTCTGAATCGTCCTCTCCGTTTGTCCGTCAGTCTGCGGATGGTAAGCAGAACTCAAACTCAACCTCGAACCAAGAGCCCCCTGCAGAGCCTTCCAGAAGTGTGAAGTGAACTTCGGATCTCTGTCGGAAACTATGGTCGAGGGGACCCCGTGTAGACGCACAATCTCCGCAATATAGACCTCGGCAAGCCGTTCCACCTTATAAGTGGTCCTTACCGGTATAAAGTGTGCAGACTTCGTCAACCTGTCAACGATCACCCATATGGAATCGAATCTCTTCTGAGTAAGCGGTAAAGCAACCACAAAATCCATGGAGATGCTGTCCCACTTCCACTCGGGTACCTCCAATGATTGCATCAGCCCTGCGGGCTTCTGATGCTCAACCTTCGCCTTCTGACAAGTCAGGCATGCAGCAACATACTCAGCGACATTTCGCTTCATACCTGACCACCAAAAGTTCATCTTTAGATCCTGATACATTTTCGTTGCACCGGGGTGAAGACTCAGCCTGCTCTTGTGACCTTCGTCAAGGATCACTCGCCTCAACTCAGCATCACTTGGGACACACACTCGTCCCTTGCAACGCAAAATACCATCAGCACCTACTGCAAAATCTGGTGCCTTACCGGCATTAACCATCTCTCTCTTCTCAATCAGCTCCTTGTCTTGCATCTGCTTGTTTCTGATCTCCTGTAACAAATCACTGGAAACTGTGACCATCCCGAAACTCAGCTTCCCGGGGGTCACCTTGACATCCAAACTCAAATCATGAAAAGTCTCGATCAACTCAAGCTCTTTAATCATCAGAGAGGAAACATGGATAGCCTTACGACTGAGGGCATCGGCCACCACGTTCGCCTTACCTGGATGATACTGCAAGGTGAACTCATAATCTTTTAAGAACTCCATCCAGCGTCTCTGCCTCATGTTTAGGTCTTTCTGATCGAACAAATATTTTAAACTCTTATGGTCGCTGAAGATTGTGAACGTGCTCCCATACAAGTAGTGTCTCCAAATCTTGAGAGCAAAGACCACCGCTGCAAGTTCCAGATCATGCGTTGGATAGTTTCGTTCATGAACCTTCAGCTGCCTTGATGCATAGGCCACTGCCTTCCGGTTCTGCATTAGCACACAACCCAAACCCAAGTAGGAAGCATCACAGTAAACCTCGTAAGGGTCTTCACACTGTGGTAGTGCCAACACAGGTGCGGTTGTCAAACGTCGCTTCATCTCCTGAAAACTGGACTCACACTCTTCTGTCCAAGCAAACGGCTGATTCTTCCTTGTCAGCTTCGTCAAAGGCCCTGCGATTTTTGCAAAACCTTCGATGAACCTTCGATAGTAACCAGCTAAACCCACAAAACTTCTGATGTCAGTAGCGGTCTTCGGCTGTTCCCACAACATGACTGCCTCAACCTTACTTGGGTCGACAGCAATACCCTCCTTGGAGATTACATGACCCAAGAACTTAACTTCCTCCAACCAGAATTCGCACTTGGCCGCGTTCGCAAACAACGTCTTCTCACGCAGAACAGTTAACACCTGACGCAAATGTTCCTCGTGTTCCTCTTGACTCCTCGAATAGATCAAAATGTCGTCGATGAAAACGACTACGAACCTGCAAAGAAAGGTTAAGATCTTGTGCACAAACATACAAGGTCAAAAGATTCATTAAGGAGACAGTCACAAACCTGTCTAGGAAGGAATTGAAGATTCTATTCATATAGTCCATGAACACTGCTGGCGCATTCGTAACTCCAAATGGCATCACTAGATACTCATAGTGTCCATAGCGAGTACGGAATGCTGTCTTCTGAATATCAACTTCCTTTACCCGAATCTGGTGATACCCAGATCGCAAGTCGATCTTTGAGAAAACAGCCGCTCCTCGAAGTTGGTCCATCAAGTCGTCGATCCTAGGCAAAGGATAACGATTCTTCACCGTCACCTTGTTCAGTTGCCTGTAGTCAACGCACAGTCTTGACCTGCCATCCTTCTTCTTCACAAGTAGCACAGGTGCTCCTCATGGAGAAACACTAGGTCGGATGAAACCTTTCGCCAAAAGGTCATCGAGCTGGCTCTTCAATTCTGCTAGCTCTGTTGTACATCAATAATCTCAATGTCCTTGGCCTTCTCCACCAACTGCTGGTAGTGACCAAAACCAAATGGTTTCACCGCCCGCTTAATCTCATAGTTCAGCCCGTCGATAAATCGTTCGCACATGTAACCCTCATCGACCCGGTCTCGGAAAAACCTGTAATGTCTTGCTAAAGATTCCAACTTAACAGCATATTCACCCACAGACATGCTCCCCTGCTTAAGCTCAGAAAATTCCTTCTCGCGGGCAGCTCTGGCACTCATGGGGAAGTATTTGGCCAAGAATGCCCCCTTAAAGGACTCCCAATTGATATCCTGAAAACCGGCCTCCATCATCGCCTTAGCACCGTGCCACCAGTGCTCAGCTTCTCCTGACAGCAGGTACGCAGCGTAGTCCACCCTGGTTGCAGCAGGGGTCTTAAGAAAGGAAAAAATTTTCTCCATCTCCTGCAGCCACAGATCTGCCTCCTCCGGGTTAAAGCCTCCCGAGAACCTCGGCGGGTCTTGCCTCTTGAAGTCATTCAGCCCCTTGATCTCGGCCGCAGCTCGATCTCTCTCGGCCTGCTGAGCCTGTGCAGCAGCAGCCTCAGTCGCACGGTTGGCCGCTTCCTCAGCACGAGCAGTAGCCTCCGCATTCGCCCGGTTGGCTTCTTCCTCCGCACGGGTAGCATTAGCGGTTGCCTGTTGCGCCAACAATGCGGTCAAACTGTTAAGGGCGGCGGCTACCTGATTCATTGCGTTAGAGTCTGCCATTTCCGTATTCTGATTCGCTAGTCTCTTACTCCTGCTCATAGGGAAACTAGCGGTTAACAGAGGAACAAAAATGAAAGAAAATAAACTTAATCAGGTACATAACACTTAGATTGCCTACTAAGAAAACAATCTATCACAACCGGCAAAATGTGTACTTAACAATTAGTCACAAAGTTCTTCCTTCGATTGACACCCCGTCAATCAATCTCAGAACGCAATTTCCCCACAGCGCTGGTTATCTCAACCATCGCTCTGATACCACAAATGTAACACCCCAATTTTGAATTGAGGGATCACAATATAATTACGCGGAAATAAGTTTCTTAAAAAAAACCTCTCAAAAGAGTCACTCAATTACTTTTCAAAATCAAAGGCGTCGCTCAAATAAATACTTAGAATACCATAACCCATAAATCATTATAATCTAGCGGAATAATTAAAATAAGTAGTGACAACATATCTTCTAAGTCAAAAACAAAAAAAAAACAAAACAGAAAAATAAAATTCCAAGTCCTTCACGCTTCAGCTCCATCAATCTCCCAAAATCACTCAATGCGCTGCTTATCTGTGGCGTTAAGCGCCCAAGAAAACACACAAACAAAACAAGAAAGGGTTAACTTCAAAAAATAAAAATATTAATCACCATTATGTGACAATTAAAAGAAAACAGCACTAAATACAGCATACAAAAATATTAATCACCATTATGTGATAATTAAAAGAAAACAGCACTAAATACAGCACACAGCAGAATACAGTAGCAACAAATACAGTAAACAGATTACTGTACGAAATCAGGATACAGCAGTGGCATAAAACAGAAACAGGACGCAGCAGTATTAAAATACAGTAACAGAACAGATACAGCAGAAATAAAATACAGCAGTATTAAAATACAGTAACAGGACAGATACAGCAGAAATAAAATACAGCAGTGAGAACAGAACAGCAGGAACAGCAATACAGAACAGCAGTTTTACAAAAAAACAGAAAACAGAATGGAATACAGCAGTATAATATTCAGCAATAACAACCTCAAGGTTCAATAACATCCTCTTGAATAGCAATCGACTTCACTTATAATACCACAAGAAAATCAGAGCATGTTATCAATCAAGTCATGAAATAATAGTTAGTTCCTACGTAACTATATGCATGAATCTATGGCCAAGTTTTGCTCCACCGAGCAGGACAACCCCGTGGGACAAATATCCACCATGTTGCCCTAGTAAGGGAGATCACGCGGGACAAATATCCGCCACATCTACCCTCCGGATGATCCCACGGGACAACTCCCCGTCACATCATACCAAAACACCTAGTGATGCATGTGATTATGACAATATGATCCTCCAAAATAAACGAACCAACAGTTCTTGAAACATTGTCATACAACCGCACATGCTCATATACGATCTCAATCAATTCGAACCACATGTTATACAGTGTCAATTCCAAATTCTCATTTCTCATTATCATTAGGTCTCAATTAGAACATATACCACAACAAATAGCAAAATTATCAAGCCTGAGTTCAATCAAATATTCAAAACAGGATTAGAACACTCACAAACGACAACCGGTTACTAAGAAAGAAGTTACCCTTACCTTCTCGGGTTTCGCATCCAATTCCAAGTTCAACCTATTATTTAATAAGTAAAAGCCTAAATTAATATCTCATAAATGAATGGAAGGAAAAATCCCTGAAACCAATTAATTCACAAAAAAACAGAAAACAGCACTCGGCTGGCAGGGGCCCAGCGCTTGTGCGCTGGGATGCCAACGCTCATGCGTTGGCTCCCTGCCTGGGAAATAATTCCCAGCGCCCAGGCGTTGAGGTGTCAACGCTCATGCGTTGGCCCTCTGTTCAGGGCGACCAGAATGTCATTTTTCCACTGTTTTAAGTCCCAAAAGTGATTTTCATGACGAATCTTTACCAGAATCAATTCCTAAAAATTATACATCATTTCCCAGAGTCCTAACATGTTAAAACAATTATTTCCTCACTTCGTTCTCCAATTTAAATTAAGTGGTGAATATAAGGGTTTCAACATTAGAGAGCAAGTTTGTCAAAACTATCCTAACCACATGCCAATCTATTGTGGGGAGGAGGTACCAACCTAGAATTTTGACACTTTTCAGAGAAGGACAATGGTCCACTCTGAGTTCTTGTCCCAGTCGTCTATGGCAACGGCGATGGCGACGGCGAATTCCAAACACTGAACTTGGGGTGACGAAAATCCTTGATAGAACCGGGAAAACAAGACAGCAAGAGAGGCATAAGAATTTACTCAGAACATGGTTCATCAACCACGAAATTCATGGAGTTCAAGGGTAAAACTTTCTTACCGTGAACTACAACCAAAAGGAAAAGAAGGTCCTTGTGCTACCTAGAGAGTGGTTCAAAATAGCAGCAGGGAAAGTGTGAGAAACTCGAGTAGAGCAGCACCTATGAGAAGAAATTATTTGGCTTGTCTTCCTCCCTCAATAAGGAAGGTTCAACAGCAGCAGAGGTAGGAAACAGGGGAACCTTGAAGCAGAACGCAGCAGCAGAAACAGGAACGTGCAGCAGCTCTTTTGACGGCAAATAGGAGAAGTTTTGTTTTAGGGTGTAAGCTGGTTGTGTGCCCCTTTATGAGCACGAATTTTACCCTAAAATATCTCTCAATATCTCAGCAATAACCACCCATGATTCCCTCAATCTTTCCCTTAATTATCTCCTCACACAAGTTCAAATTTAAATTTGAAAAAAAATCAGATTTTTTTCTGTTAAAAAAAAAAAGAGCTGTTCGAAAATTATAGATTTTATAAAAGAAATCAGAAATCTCCCTCCCTTGGGTTCGAACCTTAGTCTTGTAGATCAAATGTTTAAGTCTCAACCACTAAGCCACAACTCATCTTGTTGCAAGTAAGCGAATAAATTCCCTTAAACCAAGGGCCAGAACACAATATCAATAATTAAAGTATCAAATCTTAATTATCCTAAATTCCAAGGTCAAATGCAACTACAAATATTTGAAAGGACCAAAGTGTAACAAAGAAAAATAGAGGGTCTTACAAATCTATAGTGTGTTTCACTTATAAGAGTTTGGAACATGGTGGTTTGTCAGTTACCGTTTCCATCTAATCTTTGATATTGATGCTTCTGATGTTCAGTTTTTGAATGCACCTATATTTTTCTCGTTCTTTACTTTTTCTTGTTATTTTCACTAAGACTGGAATATGGAAACTTTGAGAACAAGATGTGTTTTTGGGTATGGTTCAGTCACTTTCCATGATTTTTTATCGTGGGTCTCTTTGTGGCTTTCATATGTTTATTAATTGTGCATATACACTGCTTGGGGCATATTCTAGAGAGATGGAGTCCAATGGTGGTGGAACGAACAACTACTAAAAGGCAAGGGTTCCCATAAAATCCTGCAGAATTAGCTTTCATGGAGGTAGGTCTACACTATTAAATTAGCTTTTTTGTTTTCCATAAAATAAATTTCATTTTATTTTTATGTTCCTTTTACTCTGTAGTGAATGTTCGATTAAGTATTCTTATGGTATTAACTAAAAATAAATCCCTCAGTTTTATCCAAACCAAATACCTCCTCCCCGCAACTACCAACATCATCCTTCATAGTGTAAGTTCCAAAAATGCCCTCAGGTTTTTTAAGTTTACGTAATCTAAATGTGAAACCTAATTTTGTTTCATTTACCAATATTTCATTTACATATATATCACACTACAAACAATTCTTCATTTTATGCAAACTACTTAGCTTCTATGGTTGATATCTATTTGTCTTCCCATAATTTTGTATAATAGATCCAAGGTATTTAAAACATGCCTTTAAAAAAAAACTTAAAACATGAGAGAGAAATACTTAATGTTACAAAGAGATTTAGAGACGAATGGCAAGAATAGAAACGTGGCTTACTTATTTTACATTACTAGCCATCTAGTTCATTGTCATCAGATCGAAGATTTATGTTGGAGCCAACACGCAAGTATTCTTGTGTTTCATTAAGATTACTTTCTTAATAGAGTCGCTCAACATGAGATTTGTGGTATTTTTATGTTCTCCAATTTTTACTTCTAAGTTAGTACTTCTCTTTCTACACATGCAATCCATATAATCTATTTTACTTTTACTTAAGCGAAAAACCATGAGCTTTTAAAGCTTCTCTCCATATCTTTAACTTTCTATATATTTCTTTTTTGGACTCCAACTTTTCACATATTTCTTCTTTTGACTCTCCAACTAAGACTGACTGAAACAAAATGAATACATCAAGACTCAAAGATGAAGATTGATGTACATCTAAACTGGGGACACGTACTTATAGGAAAACTTCAGGGGAGTAAAAAAGGTTGTAGTCAAGCTGAGGACATTGTAAGGATCAACCACATGAAAATTCCACTCTCAAGTTAACTTTCATACCAAACTAGGCCTTAAAGGATATTCTTCATGAGAAAAAAAAAACAATTTCTTACAAGTTTACCAAGATAAAAATATCATAATCAAGCTATAAGTTGCATTCAAGTCACATAGATTTGGACGAAATTCATAGCTTCTCCATTGATATTTAATGTTGACATAGGTACATCTTGAATACTGATAATCGATAGAAAATTATATTGATCTCATTTAGTAAATTATTCTTCTTTTAGACGAACTAGAATCAACTTAAATTCCTACAACACAATTCTTTTATGACACTCATTACATATGAATAGAAATACATCCCAATGTATCCAACATGATAAATATGCCTCAGTAATAGATTAAATCCATTATTGAAGTCATTATCCAATTAATTAGTTTGGGAGGTTAACCATTATTGAGTGAAAAAAATCTTCTGTCACCTCTACACCTGCAAAATTTCACACAACAAAATAGATTAATAGTATTAGTAGGGCATGATTTTATCATAAAAATGTATAATATATGACCCTAAATAAAATCGCATGTATAGAAAAGATTTCTCAATTAGAAAATTAAACTCATTTCTGTAATCAATTATTTGCTAGGCTAAGCTCAAGCAAAACCAATATCAGAAACATGAGTGGTGGTGGTTGTGGTGGTGTGAGGAAAGAGGAACAATAAAGTGATGAAAGAGGGAAGAGGAAGACAATTAAAGGGGAGGGTGGAAAAAAATAACATGTGGATAAAAAAATTCCAACTAGAATTACTAAATGACACATGGAGGTTGGCCAAGTCATAATTGATGATATGTTATCAACTAGAGCTATTGCAAAGAAAAAAAATATTATAAGGATTGATTACTAAGGATTTTTTATAGGGACTCAATTAGATTCCTCTTTAAATGTAAGAGATTAAAAACATATTTAAGCCTTTAAAATTTTAGTTCATTTGTCTGTTAAAACATACCAAATATATGTCAAAAGAGGATTATATAGAAAGTACTCATAACTTGTCCACATTCAATTTGACATAATATATTTAAAAAAATAAAATTGACATAATAAAAGTGGGGAGGGAAGAGTAGATAAATAGAGAAAGAAACATGCACTAAATGAACCATGGGAATCTATATCTAAGATTTTAGCCTGAAAAACCATATCCATCATGAATTTATGATAGTAACTCTTACAAATAAAAAGTCCATTTCTCCACAAAGACAAGTGTGTTAAAAACAATTTAGACTTCACTATGCACAAAAATCTCAAGTTATTGAAATTTCAAAGTTATTACAATATTGACATTCTGCATTAAAAAATAGTTTAGAACTGTTAGAAAATACTTACAAGCAAAACCTTGCTCACATTATTAATATAATATCATTAGTGTCTTTAATAACTGACTATGAGATAAAAGTAAGCACTCTTAGAGAAAGAGAAAAACACTTAAAAATCTATTTCCCATTACCTGGAGATCTGACGGTGGTGTATTGGCTACACTAGTGAGGAAGAATGAAGCTCAACCATCAGGTCTTCATGTCCATTCCATGTCTTAAAAGGAGAACCATTTAAAGTAAAAGAACTTAGGTTGGGTGTAGATATCACATATTTGAATTTTGGAGTAGATGACACATTGAAGATGGTCAAATGGGCAAGGGAAGCATTGGTTATATTGATGATTCCTAACTTGTTTGGGGACAAAGAGCTAGGATAAAGCAATGGACACTTTTCAATGTATAGAGTCTTTAACATATGACAATTCGAAAAGGGATATGCATGACCATTTTTATCAGCGGAAATTCCAATCCACTCAAGATGCAAGTTTACTAGTGCTGGAAGATCGACATACATGGGGACTTTTGTTCTTTTCTCGACATCATACGGTACTTGTGAGATATGAAGAGAAGTTAAAGACCTTAAAGCCCGACATGAAAAGATTGATTCTGGAAAACATAAATTGTGTGGTAGAACGATCTTCAATTGTTGGAGGTTATTAAAAACAGCATGTTGGAGGAGATTATTCAGAATCTGAGGTGGAAAATGACCATGACAATTGAAGTCAAGAGTACGCAAGGGATGGTTGCCATTGCGATATTTCACAAGCTTATTGACAAATTTAAAGAAAAATATGAACGTCTTGAAGTCACAGGAATGCAATGTAAGACTAGGAAGGGCCTTCCAAAGGTTCTTCCACCGCTTTGACAAGACGCATGTTTGGATAGCATCTTGTATCATCATAAATGACATTATATGAAGCAAAATTTCATTAGGCAAGTCACTCAGCCTGTCTCTCTTCTTCTTCAACCTCTCGCTCCTCCTAAGCGTCTCCATTTTCACTAATTCTCTTCAAATAAGAGCAAACATACAAATTCAGATAACATATGCAAGTTACAAAGTCACTAAAAAATAGCTTGTTCAAGAACCCTAAAAAATAGTTTTAAAACATGTCTTAAAAGATCTAAATCCTTGAGTCATTTGGGTGTAGGGAAAAAGTTAGCACCTACGACGACGTCCGTAAAAGATTAATTTTTTGATATTTTAATTATTTAATGTGTACAAAAGTATTTTAAAAGACAAGAATATAAAATTATTTATAATTTATGTTTGACAAGGTATAAATCTTGGTCCTACGTATTTCCCGTCACAATATAAAAATCAGGGCATTGATCTTTTCCATTGGGAAAAAACTTAAGAGTGTCAAGTTGTTTCATCTAACATTGACTTTATGTATTTAATAATGGTTAGATAGAGCAACTTGACACTCTCAAGTATTTTTCCAATGGAGAGAACCCATACCCTAAAAATCAAGACTACATGGTTCTAAAGATTTAAATTGATATTTTAATCATGATATTTTTGTTGTTTTTGAAAATGTGTTTTTTGTATTATTATTTTTACATTTGGACAATTAAAGACAAAGAAAAACTACGCTACAACATATGAAAATGAGTAAAAAATATTTACAAGGTAGGTACATTATTTAATGGTTAAAAATATTTACCTAATATGTTAAATAAATAATAATTAACAGTGTTAGAAACATAGTTACAAAAGCTACTCAACTTTCAAATTTTTTTCTATGATTTTTATTTAAAAACTTGAATCCCAAATGTCAAACAAGTGAGAGAGAATATTTTTTCACATTTTCTTGCCTGAGAGGCTAACCTATCCCTAATGTATACATTTGATTTTGTTTTTTTATATATTTTAGATAAAATAAAATGAATAGTAAATAAAAAAAAAATCTAGAATGTGGGGAGGAACATGTACGTAGTATACAGGATCACATGTGATGTAAGATTTTGATTACCATATGGAAAAAAAAGTTTCAAACTCATCCATAAAGAAAAATAAAACCTTGCATTGATACACAAATACAGTTTGAAAGCCACGAAATCATGTAGAAGCAAAATTAATTGTGAGTCAACTATACTTACCAACTATTTCTGCAAGGTAATCTATGAGTGTTGCCTTTGTGTGAGGGAGAAGGTTGGCTATGGATGGAAGAAGAATGGTGATGAGTGGAGCTAGGTGGTGGCTATACAAAGGGAGCCGCCGGCGAAGAAGAAGGTTTGGTGGATAGGTTGGAGCTCCCTGGGTTGCAATATCATCTTAATTTATAGTGAATCTGCACAACCCTAAAAATTAAACCTAATGGGCTAAAAATTATGGGCCTGTGTTCAATGGACAATTATTTATTTACTTTTTTCACTTTTTATTAAAAATGAATTAAGATAATTTACATGGAAAGAAAAGTAAAATCACTTTTTTTTGCAATATTTTTCTTATTTTTTGATTTTTTTATGTTATTACACTTGATTTTTTGCAAAGGATTTTGAACATTATTTTAGTTTTCGTTATATAATAATTTTTTTAAAGTAAAACTTTATTAATGATTAAAAGTAATATAGGTATAATGCAAATACACCCACCAAAAACACCTACCGACCCCTCAACTCAAATGAGAAGGATCTCGTCTTATCTGAGCTTTTAAACCTCTTAGCATTAGATTTTCTGAGCCCATAGGATGCAAACCTAACTCTTTTCTAACCAACTAGAAGCAAGGGGCCCTAGTAGTTACAGCATCCTTCCCCTGAAGAGGCTCTAAAAGATCTGTAAGATGCGTACCTCCTTTCCCATCACGACATGAAGAGGTTTTAGTTATGTTTTAAAGTTAAGAATTAGATAATCTTAGTAATGCATACCTCCAATTTTCACTTCTAAGTTAGTGTCTCTTTCTACACATGCAATCCATATAATCTATTTTACTTTTACTTAAGCGTAAAACCATGAGCTTTTAAAGCTTATCTCCATATCTTTAACTTTTCATATATTTCTTCTTTCAACTCTAACTTTTCATATATTTCTTCTTTTGACTTTCCAACCAAGACTGGTTGAGCCAAAAATAAAAGTTAAGACTCAAAGATGAAGATTGTTGTACATCTAAAGTGAAGAACATGTATTTATAGGAAAACTACATGGGAGTAAAAAAAGTTGTAGTCAAGTTGAGGACATTGTAAGGTTTAGCCACATGAAAAGTTCACTATCATGTTAACTTGCATACCAAACTGAGCCTTAAAGGATATTCTTCATGAGAAAAAAAAATTCTAACGATTTTACCAAGATAAAAAAGTCATAATCAAGCTATAAGTTGCATTTAAGTCACATAAATTTTCTATGTCATCTAAGTGACAGAGGACATTCCTAGCTTCTCCATTGATTTATAATGTTGACTTAGGTGCATCTTGGATACTGATAATCGATAGAAAGTTATGTTGCTCTCATTTACTAAATTATTCACCTTTTAGACGAACTAGAATCAACTTAAATTCCTACAACACAATTCATGATATTTATTAAATATGAACATAAATACATCGCAAACACTGTATCCAACAGGATAAATATGCCCCAGTTATAGATCAAATCCACTGCTGAAGTCATCATCCAATTAATTAGTTTAGGGGATTAACCATTATTGAGTGAAAAAGATTCTTCTGTCATCTCTAAACCTGCAGAAGTTCACACAACAAATAGAATAGTAGTATTAGTAGGGTATGATTTTATTGTAACAATGTATAATAATTGACCCTAAATGAAACCACACGTATGGAAAAGATTTCTCAATTAGCAAATTAAATCCATTCCTATAATCAATTATTTCACTACTACCTTAATGATTCATTAAATATAGAGAATACTAATTTAAATCACAAGCCACTTATTTACAAGGGTTCGTACTTAAAAAAAATAATGATCTAAAAGAATAAATACCAAAACGTGGAACCGCAAAATTATGTGTTAAAATTCTAGAAGAGCTAACTTTTTTCGTTGGTGTTCTCTACTCGCTAGAAATAAAATTTTATACTCAGTTATTAACACTAACAAACAAAGGTGTTGCTATTTTGATCCATCATTATCTTCAGGCCTCACATTTTCAATTATGTGTATTTCAATTATCCAAGCATTCCATATAAATTATGTAATTAGCCAAGTTAACAATAAAAGGAAGTAACTAGACATTATCTTGTATTGGAATCAAAATTCATATTGAAATACCCTTCAACTACAAGCTACTTTCACTAATGAACCCAACTTATTATTGCACATTATGCTATATTACCAACTTCCAAACTATTTACATTGCAAGTAACATCTTATGCTGTATTTGTTTTGCCACAAATTTAACAATTTACTTGCATTTCCCATAGTTCTGACATCTACTTCTGTCAAAGAAGATTTTACAGAAGCATCTTTTAGCCTTTCTGGAATAATGAGTAGTTTTAGAATAACTGCAACTCCAAATGTCTCACTAAGACAAGCCTCTAGAAATTTCTATAGCAGCCATAGACATTGAGTAAATTTTCAATTCAACGACCTAAATTTCATTAGAAGTGAATAAAAAACTAAAGTAGTGTCTTGGTGTCAAGCATCATAAGGTAGGAATCATATGATTATTTTCGAGGCCAAGCTCAAGCGAAACCAGTATCAGAAACATGAGAAAACTAACTTTGCTTCAAGCATAATCGATTTTTATAGTAACAATATTTTCATTCTTAGATCATTAATCTGTCAAAACCTACTAAATAAATGTCAAAAGAGGATTATGTACAAAGTATTCATAATTTGTCCACATTCAATTTGACATAATAAGAGAGGGAGGGGGAGAAGAAAGAAACAGAGAAAGACGCATGCACTAAATGAATAATGGGAATCTATTTCTAAGATTTTAGCCTAAAAATACCTTCACGAATTTATGACAGTGACTTATCAAAATAAAAATTCCACAACTCCATAAAAATAAGTGTGTTAAAAAATTTAGACTTCACTATGATCAAAATCTCAAGTTATTGTAATTTCAAAAAAATTCCAATATTGACACTATGCATTAGGCAAATATTTTAGAACAGGTAGAAGATATTTACTTCCTACCTAACATAACAAGATTAAATAGTTGACATTCCGAGAAATTAAGCACTTAATTAGGGAAAGAAAGCACTTTATAAAAAATCTATTACATGTAACCTGAAGAAATCTTGACGTGGGTGTACTGGTTTTACATTAGTGAGGATGAATGAAGCTCGACTGTCATCCCTCCCTGTCCATGCAATGTCCTAAACGGAGAACCGTTCATAGTGAAGGAACTTAAATTAGGCGCACGTATCACATATTTGTGTCTAGGAATTGGCGTCGCAGTAATGTAAGTTGGAGGAGTATCATCAGTGAGGGTTAGATTGGTAAGGCTTGCATTGGTTATATCGAGGACTCCCAACTCCTCTGGGGAAAGAGATCTAGGATACATCAAGACACAATCTTCAATTGATAAAGTTCTTAACTTATTACAAGTCGAAAAGGGTTTAGCATGACCGTTTGTATCAGTAGAAATTCCAACACACTCAAGTCGCAAGTTTACTAGTTCTGGAAGATCAAGATGCATGGGGACTCTTGTTTTTTTCTTGATATCATAAGGTGAAACTAATATATGAAGACAAGTTAAAGACTGACAAGAAAAGATAGAATCTGGCAAACCAAAATTGTATGGGACATTGATCTTCAAATTCTGGAGATTATGAAATAGAGCATATTGGAAGAGATCGGTCATAATTTGAGGCTGAACATAACCATGACGGTCAAAGTCAAGGGTGCGCAAGGGATGGCTAGCACCACGGCGTCTCACGAGCCCACAGACAAATTCATAGAAAAAAAATGGATTGCTGAAGTTAGAGATTGTCACCTGAGTAAGGTTTGATTGGGATTGAACTGGTCCATTTAAAGGAGTAGAGTGGAGTTTAGTTGCGGAGATTCTGCTTTCCAAGTTCTGATTTCTTAAATCGATTCTTTGTCAGGAAGTGAGTGTGATGTAAGCAGACACCTTGCATGGTGAGAGAATTTAATTAATCTTGACTTTGAGTGCCCAAAGCAGTTTCCTTATCTTTTCCTGATACTGTTTTTCCGGAGATATTTATGAACGTTTTACTTTTCAAACGACATGGAAGATAATTGTAGGAGGTAACATTAAAGAGAGGTCTAACTTTTGACCTTCACTTTGTCTTCTATCTTTCATATATATATATATATATATATATATATATATATATATATATATATATATATATAATATGGTTTTATTAACTTACTCCCACTTATTTTTAGAATGAGTAAGTTTACAAGTTATAATTATAAGTTTGGGATATACACCTAAAGATGTAGGTTACTAACTTACTAAATAAGTGGGAGTACATTAGCAATCCCTTGTAGGAATTGCTAACTTACTCATTTAAAAAACAAAATGGAGTAAATAAAGAAACCCCAAATATATGTACGTATGTACGTACGTATGTACGTATGCACATATGTATTTTTTTTTTGGGTAGACATACACATATGTATTTATATAAAAGTGAAATTGATTTGAAGCTTGCATCAATGATAATATTAATTAATTATTAATAATATCAGTTATAAACCTCTAATTCATATAACTAAATTATTGAATATTAAAATTAATTCAATATTAATTATCAACTAGGAAAACATCCTTGCATTAAAACAATACAATTAATTATTAAATACTTTCTATATTAATAAATGTATTAAATATTAATTTCTAAATATATCATAAATATAATTAAAATATTAAATATTCAAATTGGTTATGATACTAATTATAAATCAGAAAAAAGTCAAAACTAATAAAATTAAATTAAGTAATATTTTTATATTCAACAAACATATTATAAATTTATTAAAAAATAAATAGTTAATAACACAATAAATTTTGCTAAATATGTTAAAAGGATATTGTTGAAAGTAATCAATGAATTTACATGTTATGTACTTTTAACTCTCATTATTGTGCATATTCGAAAAGTAATTATAATACATACAAGAACAATAAATTATATATATATATATATATATATATATATATATATATATATTAGTAAAATAAACTTGAGGAGAAAAATTTAATTGACTTTAATTAAGAAAATATTTAATAATGTCTTATATTTTTAAATTTATATATTACCATAGTTTTAAAGGTTAAAATTATTTTTATATTGAAAAAATAAAATAATATATATTAATCATTACTATAAAATATTATAAATAAAACGGTGTAACGCACGAGTATTATATAGTATATCAGTATAATTTACTCAAACAAGTAGTAAATTATATGTTTAATATGTTTATATATATATATATATTGTAATTAAATATAATAAAATTAAAAAATAATAAATCAATTAATAAATTATTATTTTTTTAAATTAACAACTATTAATTTTTGTGTACAGGAAAGGAAAATTAAAAACTATGATTTATAATAAGAAAAAACTTTATTTTATAAATTTTAAATCTAAAATAGGCTTGTCTAATTATATTATTTTTCAATTAAATTAACTATTACCAACACATGTTGGCTCAGTTGGTAAGATCGGACCACTTCCCCTTAAAAGATTGTATGTTCAATTTTCACTATTGATGTGGGGTTGTGTGTGTGTGCGATGAAAAACTTTTCTTCATTAAGAAACTGATTAACTATTTATATTTTTTCTATAAATTTTTTTGGTATTTACAATTCAAACCTATTACGATTGACTTGAATCTTGCATTCAAGATGATAGTATTACTTATTATTTACATCAAGTATTAATTGTAAAACATCTGATATATATAATTAAATATTTAATACCAAAACTAATTAATATTAATCATCAATCAGAAAATTTCCTTACATTAATAATAACACTAGTTAATAATTAATAATTGTTTGTATTACTAACTCTATTAAATATTAATTGCTAAACCTCTCATACATTTAATTAAAATATTAAATAATAAAATTTTTTAAAATACTCATTATCAATAAAAAATTAAAAACTGTAGTAAAATATAATTAAGTATTATTTACATATATAACAAACATTTACCCAATGGGTGCTAGTTGTAGTGGTTAAAAGTGGTTTTTTTAACCTCTGAGGTTAAAATTTCGACCCTTAAGAGACGTATTCTTGGGGAGACCTTTGGCATTTACCATACGCGGGTCGAATACGATTTACTTAATAAAGGATACCCTTGGTTAAAAGTGTAAAAAAATAACAAACATTTTAAGTGTAAAAAAATAAAAGGCAATTTCTTTGATTACAACAAATTTGACTTTTGATCACGCTGAAATCTTCAACGGACAAAAAACTGTGGCCTAAAATGGTTAAATGTCACAGTTTTTGAACCGTAGGCTAATATTACAAAAATTAAAATCAGAACAGAGGAACCCGTAGCCCATACTCTGTAAACCGCGGTTTGGTACCCATGGCTATATTGTGGCTGCATTTTGTCAATCGTGGATCCTTTATTCTACTCTCATCCAACTACGACTTTAAAATCTTTAAATCAAAACCTGGCGTAAATATTGTATATGCAACGATTTTGTAAACGCAGATGTTTGATGACCACCAATTAAGGAAACCGCAGAAACCGGATCACAATTATATAACCGTGGCATAAAAATTTACATCTTAGTCTCGCCAAACATCACAAAAGTTCATTCAGCCAAAAATTTGTGCGTGTTTTGAGATTTCGCTCAACTCAAAATTTAATTTTTCAAAAAAAAAAACTAAAAGGTTAATTAAAAAGAAAAACTCTTCAAACTCATCAAATCCCTACTCTCTCAATTTAAACTCACTAAATCTCTCTAACAGTCTAACACAGTAAAAGAGAAACAGAGACACTCGATCTTGTAACCTAGCCATTCTGAATTGATTGTGTTCCGCGAAAATGCTCCTCTGCGCCGCGACGACACTCCTCTACCTAATGGCATCTCTCTACGCGACGACACCTCTCTGTGCGACGCGTCACCTTGCCCTCTCCTCTATGCGACTCAAGGTCGTCTTCTCTGTGCGAAGATTTAGCCCTCTTCTCTGCACGAGGCGTCACCATCTTCTCTGTGACAACAACAATCACCACACCACCAATGCCGACAAATTTCATAGTAGTCCTCCGACGCAGCAATCTATGGTCAGAGTCCCCTAACTTCTAACCCTAGTCTTTGCTTCTCATCCAGTAGAATCTATAGTGTGTTTCACTTATAAGAGTTTGGAACATGGTGGTTTGTTAGTTACCTTTTCCATCTAATCTTTGATATTGATGCTTCTGATGTTCAGTTTTTGAATGCACCTATATTTTTCTTGTTCTTTACTTTTTCTTGTTATTTTCCCTAAGACTGGAATATGGAAACTTTGAGAGCAGGATGTGTTTTTGGGTATGGTTCAGTCACTTTCCATGATTTTTTATCGTGGGTCTCTTTGTGGCTTTCATATGTTTATTAACTGTGCATATACACTGCTTGGGGCAGGTTCTAGAGAGATGGAGTCCAATGGTGGTGGAACGAACAACTACTAAAAGGCAAGGGTTCCCATAAAATCCTGCAGAATTAGCTTTCATGGAGGTAGGCCTACACTATTAAATTAGCTTTTTTGTTTTCCATAAAACAAATTTCATTTTATTTTTATGTTCCTTTTACTCTGTAGTGAATGTTCGATTAAGTATTCTTATGGTATTAACTACGACATTTTATTTTTATGTTCCTTCCTTAGATGATACTTACCTTTTGCCAAGACGGTACTTTCCACTTTTGCCTAGACGATACTTCAGATGTTTGACGATACGCGCAGATGATACTTCTTTTGTTCAAACGATACTTCTCTTGTCTTTAGACAAAACTTCTCTTGTTTTTAGACCATACTTCTCTTTCCTTCAGACGATACTTTTCTTTTATCTAACTAGATTATTTTCTCGATATTTGACAATGCGCTTAAACGATACTTCTCTAGATGGTAGAGATAATTCCTGAAAATCATAATGCACAGAGTTTAGTAGTAAAATTGTTATCACTCAATATATGATAAACGTTCTAAGATAATTTGAACTTAACAAGGGCTTGTCCTTTGGTGGCTAAAAGAGGTCCGTACGGATGTCGTGTTCAGACAACTCTAGGACCAGGCTACCATCCGACCGGCTATGTTCGGCTTTTGTATCACTTGGCGTACCGGCAGGTCCATTCTCACTATTATTTTGTGGGCTTGGAAGTATTGCATCATTTTTGTAATACCCTGGTTTTCAGGGCGGTACAGTAGTGTACAAATAGTAATTAAACATGCCATTTACATTTTCAATGCTGCGGAGAACAAGTTTATTTTTTTTTCTTTTCGAAACATGCCAACGACAATATGCAATACATGTACATATACCCCGTTTGGTCAAATATACTTGTTACATAACAGTGGACAACATGGGTGAAATAGTTTCTTAACACTGACTCATCCATTAAAGATAGCATGTAGCCACATTAAAACCCCAAACCAAGACGTCCTACTCCTACTGTACCTCCTACGATCCCACACAGGGTGACTGCATAAAGGCATATAGACCTGATATCTACCCTGTTCCTAAACATGCTTGAGTACAGACATGAAAACAAAAAACTATCTATAGTCTTCAAGTGATGAGTTGTCCATCCTTTCCTTTTGAACTTCCTCAGAATGGTATCCTCCTGTTCCTCCATAATTAGCAGTCGTCTATCTGGAGACAGATCTCCCAAACACAAACAACAAACAAGGTGTGAGGGTCACTTCCAAGAATAGATAAGTATAGGTATAACAAGCATATACATAGTGAATTACAATTTGAGTAAAGCGACAAGTTCTACGATACCTTATTCATAATACAAGCGCACATCACATAGAGCATCCACGAGTAGTAATTCAATCATGATGCAATGTACTTGCTAATGTCATGCCAATGCATATGAGTTGTTCGCCCACAACTTTTATCCGTATACAACGCCAGGATCCCACAGCGCAAGTGGCGGGACAAATACCTCAGTTATAGTGGTATGATGCTACTCCATCGACCCTCGATTGCCACTTCGTGGGATCGACCATCGCCCGTCCCGAATTCCCAACATGTCCAGGCTTTTGGTAGGCCAAACTTGCTTATTCCCAACCACATTGGGGCATCCCCATGAATGCATGAGATGCCATATGATTCATACATACTAGGTTAACATATACAATCAAGCATACATGCATGATCAACATAATCGAAATTATGTTGATCACTATAATCAGGCGTATGAACAAGATTAATATCTTTAATCAAGTTATCTGAAACGGCTTAAATTACGACTTTGGGTGCCTTACGCACGCGGAGTCTTATCCGTCTTATAACGCAACGTTTAGTCATTTCGCCTTATTTACCAATGACTCTACTTTGAACCACCATTAAAAGCAATACACGAGCATGCTTGTTAATGAATTACACTCACCATGGCATCAAGTTTGTAGCGTAAAGCAAGTTCTCATACCATATAGCATGTCATCATTGATCAACTTAGCAAATCAGCATGGATACTTAGCATACTATCATTTACATCCTACCACTAAGGAATGCAACAACTATCAATTAATCTTCCCTTTCATACGCAATCAATCAATCACTCAATTCTAATCCAACATATCATATTCCTTCAGCTCCTTTAAATTCTATGACTTAACCACATACAATTGTCTATATCAATATACGTTATAAATAGCTACGAAGATAACGAAGTGCCCTTACCGTAAGCATTTTCCTTCCTATCTTCCATAACGTATTCTCCTGTGTTCTGTATTTGCCTCGAAGTAGCTACGTGTCCCGTGTTTGTCTCTGTTAGTACAGATAGCAACCTGAGAGGGGGGGGGTGAATCAGTGTTGCCCCAATTTTCGCCTTATTGAAATTGTTACTTTCAAGTTTATGATGATCGCGAAATGATCGTTATGATTGCAGCGGATATGAACGATACTTGAAAGTAAATGTGAAGGATAAAGAGAATCACACACAAGATTTTATCCTGGTTCACCTTCAATCCACCGAAGGTTACGTCCAGTTCCTCAAGAAAACCCCTTGAGGATTTTTCCACTATTGATAAAAATCTCTTACAAGTTCCTAACCCAAGGACCCCAAGAATTTCTATCAACATCCTGTGAAAGCAAACCACTTTCAACAGCCCCTGAAAGCAAACCGCTTTCAGTTCCTGAAGGCAAACCACCCTCAGACCTTGAAGACAAACTTGTCTTCAATCGAAACCCTGAAAGTAAACCACTTCCAGTGACAACAACCTTTCACCAAATACCACGGTGAAAAACTCAATCTTACAGAAAGAGATGAAGAAGATATTACAATTGGCTGTATCAATCCTTTAACACACAATTGGATTGATCATGAGAAATTATTGTAAGACCCTCTATTTTGAGTATTTATACTTTGGTCCTTGGAGAATTTATAATTAGATTTTGGTCCTTTAAGTTTGGACATTTGTGGTTTAGTCCTTGGACTAGTCAAGGCTGAATTGGAATTCCGCATTTAAGAGCTTTTAAGGAGGTTTTGGAATTCAAATTTGAGATGGGAACATGATGGTTCGAGTTAGAGGCTTAAAAGAATATTAGTGTAAGAGTTTTCACAAGAAGAGCCTTGGTTTAGTGGTGAAGACATAGGCATTTAATGGGCATGGCTTGTGTTCGAATCCTAGTGAGGTATGTTTTAATTTTAATCAAATTTTTGGTGGTTAGAGGCTGGATTTCGAATTTGAATTGAGACATGAGATTAATGAGCAATAAATGGGTTTAAATGGAGTTTAATAGGAGTTACAATCAGATTTGAATTTGAAATTTAAACAAGGTAGTAATGGAGTTTAATGAGATATAAATGCAGAATTTGAATATTTGATTAATGGTGAGTTAATGAGCGATTTAATGGTGTTGATGAGGGGTGAAGTTCTGAGTTTATAGAGCCTTTGGCTCAGAAATTTCGTGCTCTTCCTCCCTCTCTCTCCCTCTAGTTGCTGAAAACTCAAAGCTTAAGAGTGTTGGCCTCCTTTGCTTGTATCACACAGAAGTTTTTGCTAGAGAAACCTAGAACTCTAGAGCTGAATCCTTTGGAGTGTTGCTGGACTTTGGTGCTGCTTGGAGTCGTCTCTCTTCTCTTCTTGTGGTGTTCTAACTCTCTCTCTAACCCTCTCTCAAGAACCCTTGAGGTTAGCTTTATCGGTAAGTGATCAATCCTTTCTAATTCCTGAGTTTTTGTGAAATTAGGAACCTTTGGATTTTTGGGGAAGAAACTTGTTTATTAGGTCTTGATATGGATTGTTATCATGGAAGAATTTTAGTTTTGAAAGGAATTGGTTAAAAATGGAGTTTCGGGTGAAAAACATTGTTTTTAGGGTTTCTGGCAGGGAGCCAACGCATGAGCGCTGGACTCCTAACGCCTGGGCGCTGAGGTTCTGCCCAGTTCGTGTTTCCAGACAGGGACCCAACGCTTGAGCGTTGGAAGCCAACGCTTGGGCGCTAGGCCCCTGACAGCAAGTTGCTGTTTTGCTAGTTTTGAGTTTAATTCTTGTGAATTCGGTTTCTGGTCTTTTCCTTGGATGTTGATGATTGTGGACATGTTTTATCATGTTAGGTTGAAGGACAAGACCAAGCAAAGGAGTAAAAGGTAAGGGTAACTCTGGGTCTAGATAGAGTCAGTTGTGTCTGAAATATGACTTTGATTTTGGAAACCATTCTGTTTGTTGTGATGCAATTGTTGGTTTTGTGATACATGTTTGGATTTTAGAATTGATGTTAAGACATGCTAATGTTGATGATGTTGATGTAGTTGATTATGTTGTATTGTAAATTGTTCATTCGTGATGATGTTGAACATGTTGGCATTGCATATGCATTATTTTGAGGCTGATGGCGATGAGATGGGTTTTAGTCCCATGTGATCGTGCCCGAGGGCGATGAGATGGGTTTTAGTCCCATGGGATCGTGGTTAAGGACGATGAGATGGGTTTTAGTCCCATGTGATCGTGCCTTAACTTGTTGCATTTGAAGATCATAAGCATGGGTTATGATGTTGTACATGAGGAAATGAGAATATTGTTGAAGGTGTGACTGTATTTTGAAAATATTGTTGTTGTCACTTTTGTTAATTTCCCTTCAACTTGCTATTTGGTATTTGTTGGTTGTTCTCGAGTTAACCCTTTCTGTTTGTGTTTGGGCGCTTAACGCCAGAAAATAGACAGGGTGTTGATCGTCGTCTCTTGAAGAAGCTTTACGGAATCAGAGTGCGCAGCGGAATCGTGGGAGAAATTTGAAGAAGGCGATTGATGTCTTAAGATTTTCCGCTATTTTATTTTATTTTATTTTTGGGCTCGCTGTTGAGCATATTTCATTTGTTGTAATATTTTCCTCGTTTTGCTTCCGCGTAGTAATTATTATTTATGGGGAAAATTATTACTTATATTATTAATAAGAATTTGTGAGTGACGAAAACCTTTTTGAAAAATTGAGTTGTTTTTCTTAGAGGTTTTAATTTCTGCGTTATTACCATGTAACCCTCAACCCAAAATTGGGGTGTTACAATTATGCTTTAAGGTTTTTTTTTAAGCATAATACAATTCTAAGTTCTTCAAGATATGAACAACTAAAGTGTTCTTATTGACATGAAGATCATGAACTCAGAATTTAGGCTCCAAAAGATTTAACTTCTAAAAGATGAACTAATTTTGACAAAGCTTTGGCCTAATGTGATTTTCTCATGTGTAATGTGTTGTCTCTTGTGTATGTTGTGTATGTTATGTGTGTGTTGTGTTTTCTAGACTCAAATGGTCTTTATATAGGCAAGGGAAACGTCCTTGAACCATCACAACCCTTTTCAAAAGGTTTGGGACACAATGGTTCATGAAAAGATGCACTTTTTCGTTCTGGTAATCGATTACCATACTTAGTGTAATCGATTACACAAGTGACCGTTTCAGTTTGAATTTGAATTTCAAACATGTAATCGATTACAAGACATGAGTAATCGATTACTTGCCTAGGTGTAATCGATTACCATAATGGCGCAATCGATTACACAGAAACCCATTTTCCAGAAACTTGATTTTTGAGACTGGCTTAAGGTTTTCTACTTCTTTTAAGTTATGAAAACACTTAGCTTGATTAGATTAGGTGTTTTAAGAGCCTTTATGCTTTAATAAACCTTTGGAAGCATAACTCACCTAATACTAAGACTTCTAGACTATTGATGGACTTGTAGTGCTTGATTCTTTGAAGTCTTCTTTTCTTCTTTTTGTTGATGAGTTTGTCGTCATCAAAACCACAGCCAGGGTCAGGAGCAAGACCTTCTTCACAATCTCCCCCTTTTTGATGATGGCAAACACATTCTTGATACTTGAAGATCATATATGCATTCTTGATGCTTAACTCCCCCTATTTGATGGAATCTAGTATTTTTGATATTTCTCCCCCTTTCTAATGTACTTGTTGAATTCCTACATATGATCTTTAAGAGCACAGAACCTTTCTCCCCCTTTTGACTTCATCAAAAAGAAGAAAAGGCCAAAAAAATATACAGGCATACATATATCCATACAAGTATATTGCAACATAAAGCATGGGGGTATAGGGGTAAACATGTAAACTATGAATAGAACATAATCATCCAAACATAGCAAGTCAACCGAAGAAATAAACAGCAAAATATCCAACAGTGCAGGAATTAGTCATAATCTAGGCTATTACAAACCAAGTAAATCAAATAGTTAATGAAAGAAATAAACAAGTCTAGAGGTCAAATTCATTAGAGGAATCAAAGGAATCATGGGGAGAGGGAGCCATGCGATCAACACGAAGACTCAGACGATCCATATCAGCACGGAGAGTAGTGTACATGGATTCAACCCGACCTTCCATGTGATCGAACCTCTGATCAAAGTGAGTCCTCATATCGGCCAGATGAGAGAGAATGAGTTGAGTGGAGGCATCAGCAAGCATAGAGGATGAAGGTCCTTCCTCAGAAGATGGTGGATAGAAAGCAGCAGGGGCAGGAGCTTGGGTGGTATCAGGACCTAAATCTGATTTGTGACGGAATGTGTCATCAACATCCCTGAAAATCCCCATCTTGTTTAGAATTTCCATATCAATCCTCTGAGCCTTAGTATCCATGACCTGAGCATACTCCCCATGTGTAGAAATTCCAAAATTCTTCAAAATGAGAGTAATAATAGGAGCATAAGGAAGAGGACCAGATCGATCCTTGTGTATCAACATGTGTATCATAACCAAATAAGCCCAATTAATGGGTTCATTATGCTTCAACCCATAAATAACTTGTAATTCTAAATCACTAATCTGGGCATGGTTAGAGGATTGAGGAAGAAGAACATAACTTATCAGGTAATGAAGCAGACGATCCTCTACAGTGAGATATCCAACAGCAAGGATATCCCTAGAGCGGTTGGCTTCCGCTCGCTGCTTCTTCAATTGTATCTCTTCCTCAGAAAATCGACATAGAGATAAATAAAAAGAATTTCTTATCATAATCAGCCCAAGGACATGCATTCTCCTGACTCAGTCGTTCTCCAACATAGGGAATTTTTAGAAGAATTCCCAATTGCTCTTGAGTCAACGAAATATCAATTCCCTTGACTGATGAGCAAGTTTTCCCACCTCTCTTCACCAAATTACAGTAAAACACTTTAACCAATTCTGGATAATACGTACCCGACAAGCCAACAAATTCATCGAGTCCTTGGAAATCAAGAAGAGAAGGGAAGAGAAATCCAGCATTGATGAATGAGTTTATGTCAGCATACTTGGGAGGAAGAATGGGTCGTTCCAAGTAGAAAGCCAAGAACCGTTCCTTTTGCTCCTCTATGACAAGAAGCCGTGAAAGATCAAGAGTGTTCATGGAAAGGTTCTTCGAACGGTGTCTGCGTGAAGAGGAGGCCATTTTTCGGACTTGAAATTTTAGGGTTTGAGAAAGGGGTTTTTGGGTGAAGTCCGAATTGAACAATTCGAAGGGATGGAGAAGAAGGAGAGGGTAAAACCGAGCAAAACCCACTAATTTATTCTGAGTTTGAGCAAGAAACGAGAGAGAATGATGGGAATAACCAGTTCGGCGACGAGGGAAGGAGAAAGAGGAAGAGCAGTGTAATCGATTAAGAGTTCTGACCGAAAGAACTTATACTATCGATTTGGTAATCGATTACAGTCAGTTGTGTAATCGATTACCGCTTTTCGAATTTTGAATAAAATTCAAAATAGCAATAGTAATCGATTACAGCAGTTGATGTAATCGATTACCTGCAGTCCAAAATTTGAAATTTCCAAATATCAACTATGTAATCCATTATAGCAATTAAAGTAATCGATTACTCAGAGGAATTCAATAATCAACAGGACTAAAAACAAGGGTAATCAATTAATAAGCCTAAGATAATTGATTTTATGAACATTTTTATAAGTTTTATCATATGTAACACATGTTCATATAAATACTCCAGCACAAAATTAATTATGATAAGCAAGCACGTAAGAAACATTTAATCAATTATAAAGAGACTTATGTTAGGGCATTTCTAGTGGTATCATAAGTCATATGTCTTAAGCCTATTAAAGAATATAACTATAAGACATGAATATATGAGTGTATATGTTCACCCAGAATCTAACTACGCAATTTTCAAACTAGTGTAAGCATATTCCTAGAAAAGTATTTTCCTAATTTTATTATTGTTTCTACTGTTTTTCCTATGATCTTCTAGACACTGGGCTTAGGAGCAAGTTCCCAAACTTGATTCCTTTCAAATTGGTTTAGTTCTTCTTGCATTGCTACAATCCAATATTCATCTTCTAGAGCATCATTTACTTTTGATGGTTCTATCTGAGAGACGAAGGCCATATTCAAAACTGAATCATTTAAGCGTAGCCTTGTAGAAACGCCTCTAGAAATATCACCAATAATATTATCAACTGGGTGATCCCTATGGGTTCTCCATTCCTTTGGAAGTTGATAAGTATTACTTTCAATATGCTCTTCTTGTATTGGATTCTGATCTCCATCCTTTTGAGAATCTTCACTTATAATGATATCATCTTCTTCATTATCTGGAAGATTGACTTTATCTTCTATTGAAGATTTAGATTCATCAAAAGACACATGTATGGATTCTTCCACAGATAGAGTTTTCTTGTTAAATACTCTATATGCTTTGCTTGTTAAAGAATAACCAAGGAATATACCTTCATTAGATTTTTCATCAAACTTTCCAAGGTTTTCCTTTCCATTATTCAAGACAAAGCATTTTGATCCAAAAGTATGTAGATGAGAGATGTTTGGTTTCCTTCCTTTGTAGAGTTCATAGGGAGTTTTCTTAAGAAAAGGTCTAATAAGAACTCTATTGGAAACATAGCAAGCAATACTTACAGCATCAGCCCAGAAATATTTAGGGAGACTTGATTCACTTAGCATGGTTCTTGCTAATTCTTCAAGTAATCTATTCTTCCTTTCTACTACACCATTTTGTTGTGGTGTTCTCGGAGTAGAGAAATTATGTGATATTCCATTTTCATCACATAGTTCTTGGAATTGTTGATTCTGAAATTCTCCACCATGATCACTTCTTATAGAAGAGATCTTTAAAGACTTCTCATTTTGAACAAGCCTTGCATGTCTTTTGAATGCATTGAAGGCTTCATTCTTATGAGGAAGAAATAAAGTCCATGTAAATCTAGAGAAATCATCAACAATAACAAGTGCATAGAAATTACCTCCGAGGCTTTTAGTTCTAGATGGTCCGAACAAATCCATATGTAACAATTGAAGGGGTCTTGAGGTCGAAACTATGTTCTTTGGTTTGAAGGATGTTCTGGTTTGCTTCCCTTTTTGACATGCATCACAAAGCTTGTCTTTCTCGAATTTTATCTTTGGAAGCCCAACAACTAGATCATGCTTGACTAGTTTGTTTAAATGATCTATGTGAATATGAGCAAGTCTTCTATGCCATAGCCATGAATCACTATTACTCTTGGCCAAAAGGCATCTCACATTTTGTGGAATTTCTTCCAAGAAGATCATGAAGACTTTATTTACTTTATACCCAGAAAACTTAATTTCTTTAGTTTTCACATCTTTCACAACACATATATCATTAATAAAACCAACTTTCAAACCTTTATCACATAGTTGACTAATACTCAGAAGATTATGCATCAAACCATCAACGTAAAGAACTTTATCGATGACTGTTTGAGGGGGTGTGCCTATTCTTCCAATACCGAGTATCTTTCCCTTTTGATTGTTACCATATGTGACAAAACCTTTTTCCCTAGGTATAAGAAATGAAAACTTGGTTTTGTCTCCTGTCATGTGTGATGAGCAGCCACTATCAAGATACCATAAATCCTTTGCTGCTTTCATACACACCTACATGACAAAGTTCAGACATGGGTATTAGGAACCCAACAAGTTTTGGGTCCTTCTAAGTTAACATCCTTTCTAACCCAAATGTATTCCCTATTTGTTATTCCTACATGTTTGTAGTAACATCTACTAGGGGTATGTCCTACTTTGTTACAATACGTACAAGAGTAATGATTGTAACTAGAGGTTTGTCTAGGAGAGGAATGGATCTTCTTAGGATGTCTATTTTGAGTATTTTTCCTATTGTATGTACTTCTAACAGGATTAATCTTTTTGTTACTAGAAGATTCTACTATATGGTTTGGTTTTACAAACACAGTTTTCTTGACTTCCTTAGTCTTTGGGTGAGAAGTATATCCTAGACCTGATTTGTTATTTGAATATATTTGAACACTTAGGATATCATCTAATTTCTGTTTTCCTTTATTGAAGTTATTTACTCTTTGTTGAAGATTATCTATCTTTTCTTCTAAAGAACTACACTTAGTACATTTTTGTGTAATATCTAGTTTAGATTTCACTATGTCTAATTCCTCTTGTAAAGTTCTACACTTACTTTCTAAGGATGAAATCAAATCATTTTGCTTGGTACTAATCTTGGAAAATTCTTGACATAATTTAAACATATTCTCCATAGCAAACTTTAAATCATGAGAAGACATAGAATTATCACTAACCTGGGAATCTTCAACATCTGAGTCATGTGAAGCCATCAAGGCAACTTGTGCTTCTTCTTTGTCAGAATCTGATGATGAACTTACTTCATTATCATCCCAAGCCAAATATGCTCTTCGAGTAGGTTGATCCTTTTTCTCGAATTTCTCTCTTAGACCATGTTTCTTCTTCTGAAGATTTGGACAATCTGACTTGAAATGTCCCGGTTTGCCACACTCGAAACATGTAATCTTTTGAGATGAAGAAGACTCATTGTTCCTTTGGAAGGCTTTATTGTTGTTAAATTTAACATTTTTCCTTTTAAGAAACTTTCCAAAGTTCTTTACTAGAAGATTCAAATTTCCATTGTCTTCTTCTTCAGAGTCTGCATCATAATCTTCTTTGATGCTTTCTTTTGCCTTTAGGGAAATTGATCGATACTTCTTCTCATGTTGTTCATGCTCTTCTAAACGATTCAATTCCAACTCATGTTCTTGGAGTTTTCCAAAGAGAGTTGCAAGAGTCATATTTGATAAACTCTTCTTCTCAGAGATGGCTTTAACTTTTGGTTGCCATACTCTTGTAAGTGATCTTAGAACTTTCATGTTCAAGTCACTGTTTGAAAATTGTTTTCCAAGAGCAATCAAATGATTAATCAAATGAGTGAATCGTTTTTGCATATCTAATACCTTTTCTCCTGGAAGCATTCTGAACATTTCATACTCCTGAGATAAAGTATTGATCTTTGATCTCTTGACTTCATCTGTTCCTTCGTGAGTCACCATCAACGTATCCCATATTTCTTTTGATGAAGTGCACGTTGATACTCTGAAAAATTCATCCATGCCAAGAGCAGATGTAAGGATGTTCATTCCTTTGAGATCATGTTGAACCTTCTTCTTTTCTTCTTCACCCCATTGAAGAATGGTGGCCTGTTTATGTTGAATCCTTCATTTGTTCCATGATTGGAAGAGGATGCCATCTTTTCCCGGATCTTAGGAATAACTTACCTAAACTTCCGCTCTGATACCAATTGTTAGTACAGATAGCAACCTGAGAGGGGGGGGGGTGAATCAGTGTTGCCCCAATTTTCGCCTTATTGAAATTGTTACTTTCAAGTTTATGATGATCGCGAAATGATCGTTATGATTGCAGCGGATATGAACGATACTTGAAAGTAAATGTGAAGGATAAAGAGAATCACACACAAGATTTTATTCTGGTTCACCTTCAATCCACCGAAGGCTACGTCCAGTCCCTCAAGAAAACCCCTTGAGGATTTTTCCAGTATTGATAAAAATCTCTTACAAGTTCCTAACCCAAGGACCCCAAGAATTTCTATCAATATCCTGTGAAAGCAAACCACTTTCAACAGCCCCTGAAAGCAAACCGCTTTCAGTTCCTGAAGGCAAACCACCCTCAGACCTTGAAGACAAACTTGTCTTCAATCGAAACCCTGAAAGTAAACCACTTCCAGTGACAACAACCTTTCACCGAATACCACGGTGAAAAACTCAATCTTACAGCAAGAGATGAAGAAGATATTACAATTGGCTGTATCAATCCTTTAACACACAATTGGATTGATCATGAGAAATTATGCTTTAAGGTTTTTTTTAAGCATAATACAATTCTGAGTTCTTCAAGATATGAACAACTAAAGTGTTCTTATTGACATGAAGATCATGAACTCAGAATTTAGGCTCCAAAAGATTTAACTTCTAAAAGATGAACTAATTTTGACAAAGCTTTGGCCTAATGTGATTTTCTCATGTGTAATGTGTTGTCTCTTGTGTATGTTGTGTATGTTATGTGTGTGTTGTGTTTTCTAGACTCAAATGGTCTTTATATAGGCAAGGGAAACGTCCTTGAACCATCACAACCCTTTTCAAAAGGTTTGGGACACAATGGTTCATGAAAAGATGCACTTTTTCGTTCTGGTAATCGATTACCATACTTAGTGTAATCGATTACACAAGTGACCGTTTCAGTTTGAATTTTTATTTCAAACATGTAATCGATTACAAGACATGAGTAATCGATTACTTGCCTAGGTGTAATCGATTACCATAATGGCGTAATCGATTACACAGAAGCCCATTTTCCATAAACTTGATTTTTGAGACTGGCTTAAGGTTTTCTACTTCTTTTAAGTTATGAAAACACTTAGCTTGATTAGATTAGGTGTTTTAAGAGCCTTTATGCTTTAATAAACCTTTGGAAGCATAACTCACCTAATACTAAGACTTCTAGACTATTGATGGACTTGTAGTGCTTGATTCTTTGAAGTCTTCTTTTCTTCTTTTTGTTGATGAGTTTGTCGTCATCAAAACCACAGCCAGGGTCAGGAGCAAGACCTTCTTCACAGTCTCGGGGTTCATGCGTCTCCCGATCCTTCACAAACACATAGTCTAGCTTAGTAGCCGCCCCTCTAAACCTTATAGCTTAACTAAGCTTAAGGATGTTCACTAACCTCTCAAGAGATGTAGTAGAGCTTACGAGTTAACAAACTATTCTACAACTAAGCAAGCTTAAGGACAAGCTGAACCTCTCTTTCAATCCCTGGTCCTAGACATTCCTTGAGGTTTCCTACACTTAGTCAAAACCATGGAACTAGTTCGAAAATCAGATTTATCCTCTCATTGTCTTCTAGGATTTTAAATCTATTTCCTTAGACAATCATCAAGGTCCTCGTACATTTAAACAATTATAAACAAGGCGGAATCATCAAGAAACACAAAAAACCTCTTGATAAAAAAATGTAACAACACAAGAAGGGGGGGGTTTGAATTGTGTTCTTTTAAAAACTTTAATTTTCAAAAACCGTTTTGAGTTGTTAGAAAAAATTTCGTAAACGTTAGGCAGCGGAAGAAAGAATAAACAGAAACGTAAACGATAAAGCCCACAGAGGATTTTATCCTGCTTCACCCTCTTAAACGATAGGGCTACGTCTAGCCCTTGGCGTAACCAAGATTTTTCGCTATTCACCAGAGTATTATCAAGGACTCCTCCTAGTACAAGTATTATCAAGGACTTCTCCTGAAACAAGTATTATCAAGGACTTCTCCTAGTACTAGTATTATCAAGGACTTCACTTAGATTCTTTTTCAAGAATGATTTCTTCTACAAAGTCTCTTCTGAAAGGTGAGGTAGAAAGATTGAGGGTCAGATAACTCTTAAGTACTTGGGTAGTGAATATGACACATAAGGATATACTTGAGTTTTGAAACAGAGAGGATTAGATGATAGGTTCTCTGTGATGTGTGAATAGACTGAGAGTATGTGACTCTTAGGAATTTTCCCACACTTAGAAGATTTTCACTCTTTGAGGTTTTGAAACTTGAATTTGAGTTGTTGGAATATCAGAGTTCTGTATCTTAGTTAATTTCTCTAAAGAACGACTTTTGCCTGCAATTCTCTGTGGTTCGACAAACACCCATTGCTATACTACATTCGAATCTTGAAAGGGATTTAAATAGTAGTTAAGTGACAATTTTATAAATTCTTTTGGTGAACGGTTTTGAATACGCATAAATCACCTTTCAACTGCGCTTAGCGCCATAGACAATCAGGGCGAGGATCTGCATGAAGGATGAATTGGATGCAAGTAAGACGGTGCAAGAAGGTCTAGAAGAATTAGAGAATCTTGAAGATAATTATTCGTTGTTTTATTTCCACTGCTTTTAATTAGCACTTGTGGTGTGAAATCATTATTTTCATTTACATCTTGTTTCCTTTGATGTTAAATTATATTGACTATGGGTTAATATTATATCTAAATATTTGAGTGACGTTCAGTTTTTTGAAAACCTGAGTTGTTTTGAGAGGTTTTGAAGAAATATTTCCGCTTATTTACTATGTGACCCTTGACTGGAAATTAGGGCGTTAGAAGCGTTTCCTTTCAATTTTTTTAAAACAAATTTCACTTGATGGAATCAGCTTCTTGTGTTTTACTAATGTACTCTTCATTAATCCAGTTTCCGAAGCATTCCAGATGCTTCGGTGAATCCTTGACGGTGGTGCACTTAGCGAGGTTGTGGTAGTGCTCGCAGTGCTCCGACTTGAGTGAGACAGATTGGTAGCAGGGTTGTGATAGCAATTTTGAAAGTGTACAGATTGTATCGAAGTATTATAAAATAATATCGTCTCCACAGGGATTGGTTTGACTTGAAATTGGTTTTCTAGAGTTTGACAAAGAAAATATATTTTTGATTTGATTTTGGGATTTAAACAAAAGCATAAGAACAGAAATATGATGATGAAACAAGTACTTGGGTTTAGTTGCACTTTACTTAACTAAACTTTCAGAATCAATTTTACATATATGAAATTAGAACAAGTTCTTAGGTGCTCTAGCCAAGGATTTCTACTTGTTAATTGTAAGACCCTCTATTTTTTAGTATTTTTGTTTTGGTCCCTGAACTACTTAGTAGTTTTAGTTTGGTCCTTGGTTGACCGTTTGAATGACTTTATTATTATTGAAATGAGCCTTATGTTAGTTGATATTGTTTATTATATGTTTTTTTTTATTATTAAAGAAAAAGAAAAGAAATATCTTAATATATATAACCGTATATATATATATATTTATATATGTTTTTATTTGGATTATTTTAGTATTAAAGAAAAAAAAATATAATAATAGATATGTGGGTAACGGTATAGATGTTTTGTTTTTTTTGGTTGTTATCCTATTTTATCTTGTCATCACATTAAAGAGTTTGAGTTTGAAAGTTTTAGATATAATGTTTTAAGGTAATATATCTTCAATGATTCAAGATTGGTTTGTTTAAGATATAAGAAAGTTTGTTATGGGTTAAAAATTCTAAATAAAGAGCTATAGATATTTGTTATTTTTAGTGGTTATATTTATTTAAAAAGAAAAAAAAATAATAGTAATAAACTGCAGTATGCATAATATGTTGATATGTATATGAATTATTATTTTTAAAATGCTAGAGAATATATCTTCTAGTGTGAGTATTTGGGGTTAAACTATTTTAGGAACCTATATTAAATATATATATATTATATTAGAGAAATGTTTTATTATATATATATCAATACGTATTTATTTAAAAAGAAAAAGGAAAAGGAAAAAGAAAATCATAATATATATATATATATATATATATATATATATAACCTTGACGTGTATCTGACATATTTACTTAAATATATTTAGTTTTATTAGAATTTTGGTTGAGATCATATTTTGAATACAAATTGTATTTTATCTTATCACAAAATTAAGGAGATTTGACTTGAAAATTAAGATGAGCATATTACCTATTTTTATGTGATATACTAATAGCTGTTTTTTTTCTTTATTCTAAATAATTATAGTTTTGTTTTGGTAAGTTTAAATATATATATATATGATTATTAGAATAAGAAAAATAAAAATAAATATACAAGCCGTGTGTATGCTAATAATATATATATATATTAAATTCTATTTTATAAATTGGTTATTTAGATTATTAACCTAGTTAAATTATACTAGATTGTATTTTATTCTATCAAGATTGAGCATGAATTTTAAAATTAAGATATAGATTTTGGTTAAGAGGTAGAGGAGAAAAAAAACTAAAACAACCTATTTCGCCTTAAAATAACAAATTCAACTCTCCCTCTACTCACTAGTCACTACTAAAACCCTTTCTCCACTCTCCATCCATAAAAACCCGAGCCTCCCTTCTTCTCTCCCCGCCACCTTTTCTTCGCTCTGCCACCATCATATTCTTCACCTTCTCCACCAAACACCTATCAAACCTTCACTCATCATTTTCACCCCAGCTTCATCACCATGCCTCTGTTTCTCCGCCCTCCATCCAACCACTATTCCTCTCTTCTTCTTTCTCTCGTTTCTTCCTTACCCAGCGCCGCCACCACTCTAATCTCCTTCCACACCACCTCTTCGTCCTCTCCATTACGACCCCTGAACCTGAATCCTCTTCTCGAAACTCCACGCCAACGACGCTCAACTTCTTCCTTCTTTCAACTGAAACCACAAGCAACAACAGCACCCAACTCCAAACCTCGACCCGCTCTTCTTCTCATCCTTGCCTAAAACGCGCTGCCATCACACCCTCAGACCCTAGCCGCCGCTCCTCGCTCTGCTTCTTCCATCACCAGACCCCGCCGCCGCATCAAACTCACCACCACAGCACCGTCGTTTCCATCTGACTTCACTGCCGCCGCCGTTGCACACCGCCACAATACCACTATCTCTGAACTGCACTGGGGTTCCTCAGATTCCTGTATCACGCTAAGAATCCTTCGTTGCCTTTTTTCTTTGGGTCATGAATAATCATGTGCGACCTTCTTCTTGGAGGGCGCAGTTGGTTTCGATGGCGAAGGACAGCCATGATGCCGTGTTCTGCAGGGGAAGATCAATGAGGGTAAGGAAGACGAAATTTGGGTGATGATCTCGGGTTTGAAGCACAACTTGCACGAGCTAATGGCACACAATTGTGGGAACCACGTGGTTGAAAGGCTATTTGATTCATGGAATGTCACCTTGGAGCAGGTGGACTGTGTTCTTAACTTGCTTCTATTGAATCTGCCAAAGCTTCAATCTGTCTGCATGGACGTTACTGGGTTCATCTTCTTCGGAGAATTCTTTTACTTGGTTGAGTTTGAACCGCTTGTTAAGACCAGGTAAGGGTAACCCTGGGTCTAGATAGAGTCAGTTGTGTTTACCATGATTTTATTTCTGTGAATTATTTTGTTTATGAGGATGAAATTGTTGGTATTGTGATGCTTGAAATTGAGAATTGTTTACATGATATATTGAAGATGATTATATTGTGTATGGGGTGTGCTATGACTGATGTTTTGTGTGGACTGTTGGTCCATGAGGATCATGAATTTTGCATAGTCATAGCATGTGCATCGTATATATATATATATTGGGTTGATGTGGCGGTATTTTGTCCCGCGTGATCAACTGAGTATTTTAAGGTTGATGTGACGGATCTTTGTCCCGTGGGATCGACCGAGTGCAATGTGGTGGATCGTTGTCCCACGTGATTGTCCTGACCCGGTTAGGGTGAATTAGGGCAATGTGGTGGATCGTTGTCCCACGTGATTGTCTTGGCCCGCGAAGGGTGATGTTTTGGCCCGAGAAGGGTGATGTATTGGCCATATAAATATAACTATAAGCATATAGATATAGAGGGCATTTGCACATCTTAGTTGATTTTATGATGTGAAAGAAAAATATTGTGTTGATGTTCTCGTTCTGTTCTTGATGAATTGCCGTGTTATGGTCTGGTGATGTTTTATATCACAATTGATAATATTGTTGTTGTTAATTATTTTATTCCCTTTCAACATGCTGTTTGGTATTTGTTGTTTGTTCTCGAGTTAACCCTTTCTGTTTGTGTTTGGGCGCTTAACGCCAGGAAATAGACAGGGTGTTGATCGTCGTCTTTTGAAGAAGCTTTATGGAATCAGAGTGCGCAGCGGAATCGTGGAAGAAGTAACAAGAAGACGATTGATGTCTTAAGTTTTTCCGCTATTCTAATTTATTCTTTTTTTTGGGCTCGCTGTTGAGCAATTTTCCTTGTTGTAATATTTTCCGCGTAGTAATTATTATTTATGGGGAAAATTATTACTTATATTATTTTTAAGTAATTAAGAGAGACGAAAACCTTTTAAGAAAATGAGTTGTTTTTTTTCTGAGAGGTTTTAATTTCCGCGTATTTACTATGTGACCCTCAACCTAAAATTGGGGCGTTACATTAATGCCTTAATCAAATAGAACTTCCAATCCAATTACCAAACCTAAATACCTTAGTGTTTAGTTAATCCAATTGAAGCATTAGTGTTCTTAGTTTTGGCCAACACTAACAATTTCTACCCTTATACATAAGTGGTAGAATATCATTCATTCTAATTACCCATTTCCCTCAAATCCTACCAATTACCATTGTGCAAGAATTGAGCAAAGCAAACTTGTGTACAACGAGAATAATATTATAACAGGGAAATAGAAACTTAGAAATAAAACTTCATTCATATATGTAATAGAAACCTAGAGCATTGTTTGTGAAAATTCACCACAACCCAAATACAAAATAAACTTAGCCTAACATGGCTAGCAAAGACATGATAAATAAAAATAACCTGAATTGGGAGCTCTAGGTGGCCTCCCACAAGTCCAGGCAAAGCTCATAAACAAGGTATTTTCGAGATGTGTAGCGATAATTACAAAGAAAGGAGAAGCTGTTATTTATAATAATTCCTGACAGCACCCCAACGCATGAGCGTTGGCTTCCAACGCCTAGGCGTTGGAATTTAACTTAAAACAACACGTCTAGCAAAGAGCCAACGCATGAGCATTGGCTACCCAACGCTAGGGCGTTGGGATTCAAACAATTTTGGACAATCAGGCAGAGAGCCAACGCATGAGCATTGGCTCCCCAACACTCAGGCGTTAGGCACGTCTGATGCTTCATATTCTTTGCTCTTTTGCACTCCTTCTTTGATGGCTCTCTTCATTTCCATCAAGAGTCATCATTATGGCATCATACTGGTTCAGAAACAGCTGAAGCACTCAATTCTCCCTTTTTAGCACATGTTAAACAAGCCATTCATGCTTCCTTTCTTCATTAACTTCACAACCATTCAGCTTTTAATCCTTCCTTCTTCATCATTATTCATCAATTATTCAATCATGTCATCCATAAACCACCTAATACTGGCCAGAACTCTAACAAGGACCAAAAATCTAATAAAACAACCCTAAAAGAACTAAAAACACAATAATTGCTAATCTATATGCAAATGCAAAAATAAAACAAAAACTCTAACAAAATCAAATAAAATCTATATGAGACTCAAATAAAAAAAAAAGCAAAGAAAAAGGTAGTAAAAAGATCATATAAATCCCAGTCATCATCCCTTAAGAGGGTCACTTTCACCACCAGCTGCAACCGGGTGCGGTACGAATCGTTTCTCTTAAGAGGGTAACTTATACACCCCTTCCGATGGACTATGTCCCTTAAGAGGGTCACTTGTGTCCTCGGCATGAAAGTGTATTACCTAGATATGGTCGGAGTCGTATCCGTCGCTCTGGTTGAACGAGACTATGTCCCTTTAAAGGGTTAGTTGCCTATGACCTTCAACTGAGGCGGTAAGGATCGTGTCCCTTAAGAGGGTCACTTATTCCCCCTGATGAGTGGATTTTATATGATGTTTTTAGGCTATTTTTAGTCTTTTTATTTTATTATTTTTGAGTCTCATATAGGTTTTTTATTGTTTTTATGTAGATTTTATATTTATTTTGCATTTTGCATGTAGATTAGATTTTTTGTGTTTTTCTATCTTTATTTTATATTTTTAGGAATTTTTCTAGTTATTTTGTATTTTTAGAAAAAGCTGGTTTAGTTATCATTTTTGTCCAGGGACCAATGTGTAAAGTTTCAGGAAGTCAGGGACCAATTTGTAAAAGTTCAAGAGTGGAGGACTTGAAGTGAAGATTGAGAGAATATGAGGGCTTGAATTGAAGTGCTAATCAAGAGAGGACCAAAGTGAGAAAGAAGAATATGAAGAATCACTCTCTAATTTAGCACATGGAAAAAATGCTTAAAGGAATTGATGTTAGTGGAGGAAGGGTTTCAGAATTAAACAAGGCTGAGTAGTGGCATTTTATGGCCATCAAAACCCACTACCATGAATGAAGAAGGAAGGAAAAGCTTGAAGATGAAGAAGCAGCGTCCCAACGCTTCAGCGTTGGGATCCCAGCGCTCCAGCGCTGGGGTTCTGACTAGATGATGAGTCAGATGTTGACCCAGCGCCCAAGCGTTGGAAAGCCAGCGCTTAAGCGCTGGGCCTCGGACAGAAAGTGGATTTTTAATGCATCCTAGCGCCCATGCGTTGGGAATGCCAGCGCTCAAGCGCTGGAGGCTGGAATTTTAC
This sequence comes from Acmispon strigosus, assembly GCA_030819835.1. Classification (NCBI taxonomy): domain Eukaryota; kingdom Viridiplantae; phylum Streptophyta; class Magnoliopsida; order Fabales; family Fabaceae; genus Acmispon; species Acmispon strigosus. The sequence continues at coordinate 11,382,171 of JAUAMA010000004.1, read as the reverse complement.
TATAAATAGGACCCTTCTCTTCACTTGTAAGACACACCATCTTAGAATACAACAAGTATTCTCTCTTTCTCCCTCAAAAGATCATTGTTCCTAGGACTTGTGGGAAGCCATACTTGAGCTCCTATCCAGGGTAATTCAATGATTCTTTTAGCCATGCTTGGCTAATTCTTCTTTTAAGTTTTTGGGTTGTTTTAATTTATAATTCATGTTCTAGTTTTCTTTTACATTTCTGAATAATATCTTCTATTCATGTTTTATTTCTTTGTTCTTCATTAATCTTTATGCGCAAAAGATTTCATGCTTTCTACTTATTCATAAGGCCATTTGGTAAGTAGTAAGGGAAATAGGAAATAAAAAAAGTTATATGTTTGCATTTCTTAAGGCTATAAGGATGTACGTAATTTTGTGTTGGCTCAGATTCTTGCTTCATCTTCTTCTCTAATTAACTAATAACCAAGGCTATGGAGTTAGTAATTAGGTAAGGAAGTTCTACATTTCTTAAGGCTATTAGGGTGTAGAAATTTAGGCTATAGCACCATGAATTTGAATTTAAAGTTCAGAAATTTAGTAAGAGTTTTCTAGTATGTTTTATAAATTATGTAAATCAACCCAAGAGCTTAAATTCTCTCATCTTATTTGCTTTATTATTTTTATGCTAGTACTCTCTTCTTGACATCAACCATATCATTTTATTTTCTTTGCACAAGTACTAAATTATATAAATATAAGAACACCTATCCCTTGGGTTCGATAATCTTTTATATTACGCGATAGTTTAATCGTACACTTGCGATTTTCCGCTATCAAGTTTTTGGCGCCGTTGCCGGGGATAGGTTCTTTTAAGTTCTTATTTTTATTTTGTTTAGTACTTCTTGTTTATAATTATACATAAAAAAAAAAAGAAAAAAAAAAAGAAAAAAATATAAAAAAAATTGAATTGAATAGGTGCTATTAACTTCTTTGGCTTGTTTGCATGGTAGGACATTTTGAATTGGACCCTGAAATTGAAAGAACTTTGCATCGCAGATTAGCGGAGCAAAGGAGATTAGCAAGGGCCATGGCTGAAACACAAGCACAAATGGAGGAGCGCCTCCTTGCTGAATATAATGCAAGGGTGGAAGATGAAGTCCAAGCTAGACTTCAAAGGCTGAGAGAGGAGGAGGAAGAGCAGAATGCTAATCGCTCTCTTCGTGATATCACAGCTCCCCAGGTAGATTACAATTTTGAAGGGAGTATTGTGGTTCCGGAGGATGCTTTGCCAAATTTCCAGATTCCTCCACACTTCATCTCATTGGTAAGTCAAAACCAATTTGGTGGAAGTGTAAATGAAGATTGCCATACACATCTGGAGCGATTCACTAGGCAATGCTCCACCTTGAGGAGAAATGATGCTCACTTGGATACGGTAAGACTTATGCTGTTTCCATTTTCCTTAAGAGATGTGGCAGAGGAGTGGCTTTCTTCTCAACCACTCAGAAGCATTACTTCATGGGATGATTTGGCTGAAAAATTCACGGCCAAATTTTTTCCTTACAACCGCATAAGGAAGTTGAAGCAGGAAATCAACTCCTTCATTCAGCAAGATGCTGAAAACTTGTATGAGACATGGGAGAGGTTCAAGGGACTTCTCAGAAGGTGCCCAGGTCATAACATCTCTATCGCAAATCAGGTAGAGAAATTTTATGCTGCTTTGAATGATTATACCAGAGACAAATTGGATACTGCAGCAAGTGGGGCATTCGATGCTTTGCCACCACAAGGAGCTCTTGATCTTATCAACAAACTTGCTGCAAGAGCTGCTCATTCAAACCAGGACCGGGCAATCAGGAAAGGTATTTATGAGGTTGATTCTTTTGAGTCCATTGTTGCTTCAAATAAACTTTTATCCAGGAAAGTTGATGCAATGGTCAAAAGAATGGAGGGGGTTCAACTGAGCCCGGAGGAGGCTGAATTAGAAGCTGAGGTAAAAGCTATGGGGAATTTTCAGAATTCCTATGGCAACACCTATAACCCAAGCTGGAGAAACCACCCCAATTTTTCTTGGAGAGATCAAGGGGGTGGTCAAGGTGAAGCCAGGCAACAATTTCAGAGGCCATTCCAGAATCAGAGGCCACCAATGCCTTTGAATCCAAATCAGGGAAGGAAGAGTTTGGAAGAAATTGTTGGTGAAATAGGCCAACAAACTGTGCAATTTATGAATGAGACCCGGACAAGTGCTAAGAATCATGAAGCCTCCATTAGAAATTTGGAGGTCCAGGTAGGCCAGCTGGCCAAGACCATCTCAGAAAGGATTCCAGGTACTTTTCCGTCTGATACTCTTGTCAATCCAAAGGAAAATGTTGAGAATGTTTCTGCCATCACTCTTAGGAGTGGTAAGACTATGCCCGAAAGGGTAGTGGAAATTGAACAAGAGGTAAGTGGTGAAGAAAAAGAAGAAGAAAGGAATGTGCCTATTGTTGTTGAAAAAATTGCTGAAAATGTAATTCCTCCTTCTAAGAAAATTGGCAAAGTTCCTTTTCCTAAAGCTTTCAAAAAGAATTTGGAAAAACAATTCTCGAAATTTCTTGAGATTTTTAAAAGGCTTCAAATTAACATTCCATTTTCTGAAGCTTCGGAACAAATGCCAATTTATGCTAAGTTTATGAAGGACATTTTATTTAGAAGGAGGAAATTAAGTGAGATGGATGAAACTGAAGAAGTTGCCCCAAAAATTGAAGGATCCAGGGAGCTTCACTTTGCCTGTGGAAATTGAGGGACTACCTAATGCAACAGCTCTTTGTGATTTAGGAGCTTCTATAAACCTCATGCCACTCTCCATGTTTAGGAAATTGGACATGGGAGAGGCCACTCCTACTTTGATGTGTTTACAATTGGCGGACAGGGCAATTAAGTACCCCTATGGGGTGGCTGAAGATGTTTTGGTAAGGGTTGACAAGTTTGTCTTCCCGGTTGATTTTGTGATACTTGACATGGAAGAAGACTCCAAAGTACCATTAATTCTTGGGCGGCCATTCCTTGCTACAGGAAACGCCAAGATTAATGTAGCAGAAGGCCTCCTATCTTTGAAGGTAGGGGATGAAAAAGTGAAGTTTTCTGTATTCCGTACTTGTAAGCACTATGAGTCTGAAAGTGAGGATGAGTTCAAAGATGATGTTTGTAACAAGAAAAGAAAAAGTACCCCCAATTGATTAAGGGGAAGGGTCTATCTCGGACCTTAACATTGAGCTGGTTGGGAGACAACCCAACTTAGGATAGTTTATGTTTCTGTCTTTTTAATTTTTGCACAACTCTTGTACATAAATAAAAGAAAAGAAATTTTATGTTTCTACTGCAGGCGAGGCCAGCGCTCGAGCGCTGGAGGCCAACGCTCAAGCGTTAGGCCCCTGCTTCACAACCTCTGATTCCAGTTGATCCCAGCGCTTAGGCGCTGGAGGGCTAGCGCTCATGCGCTAAGCCCCTGGAATCCCCAGTTTTATTTTCTATTTTCCAGCGCCATAGCGTTGGAACCCAGCGCTCAGGCGCTGGGACCTTTGATGCCCAGTTTTTATTTTATTTCCAGCGCCCAAGCGTTGGTATCCTCAACGCTCAAGCGCTGGAGCTCGGGCAGTTTGCTGTTTTTGCTTTTGTTTGCTATTTTTAGTTTTTAATAAATTTTGTGTTCACCATTTTCTGAAATTTTTAAGGTTCTATGAGTCTTCCCTTGGTTCTAAACTGGTTTTTATTTTTGGGAACTCAAGAACTCTTGTTTTTAAGGTGGACACAATATTTTTCAACCCATGATCTTTTGTGCTGATTTTGGAACTAACAAGTCAAGCAAGTTTCTACTTGTGAGACTTTTGTTTGTTCATTGTTACAGGATAGGTACCAAAAGGAGGAAGAGCCCTCTTGAACTTAAGTGTTCAAAGTGATTTTTACATTGAGGTTCCCTTGGACCTTTGTGGAAAATTTGTTACTATACCAGCTTGTTAGTTTTTGTTTTTCTTTTTTTTTTTTTTTTTTTTAGTTTAGTTTTTCTATTTATTTTTGCATGAGTCTTGAGTATATTATCCATTCTGATGTTGCTATAGCTTTGTGAATGCTTTATCTGATTGTACTGCTTTGTGAAAAATTCTATGTTTTTAAGCAGTTAGGATTGCATGCTGTAGAAAGGATTTTTGATGTCTTGATTGTTTGGTTGTTGGCTAAGTCTTTTTCTGAGTTCTAAAAAGGGTACCACTTACCCTATGTTTTTCTGAGAGCTGAGGACTCTGAATTCTTGATTGCGAAATTTTTCTGCCTTGTGTTACATGTTGATTGGAGTTTTGTATACTTTGTGAGTTGAGAAGAGATTATAGGCATTTTTGAGAACTCAGATTTTTGCTTGAAATGTTATATCCACTAGTAGCCCCTTTTGAGCCTTAAAAGAGTCATTCTTTGGAGCCTACTTTGTGTGATAATTTTTAAGTTGTTATTGTGATTCATGGTGAAATTGCTAGAGCTATGTTTGTGGGTTTCTCTCTAAAAAAAAGATGAAGGAAAAAATTGAAAAAAATAAGGTATGTGCCTTAGAAAAAATAATGAAGTAGTGGGGTGAGAAAGAGTATGAGGGGAGTAAAATTCAAGTCATTCATCCCATACATTCCACTACTTTGTTTAAAAAAAAAAGAAGAAAAGAAAAAATTGAGAGGACCCTTGTGTGAATTGTTTAAAGCTCTTAGTCAAGAGAAAAATCACTTAACAACAAAATTTCTGAGTCAGCCACTAGAGTTGCCAATTTCTTGAAATCCACACCTTGAAATGTTCAACCCTTTGGCCAAGTTACAACCTTAAAAATCTCTTCAAAATCACTTGGTTACTTGATTTCAATTTTGATTTGAATTATAGGCAGAATTATTGAGCTTTCTTGTTTTCATGGAGAATATTATTTTGTGAGCTTATTTGATGGACTCAAACATGTTAAAAGCCAAGCCTAACTTTCTTGATTCTTTGTCTATAAAACATGCATGTCTTCCTTTTCTGCTAAGCTTTCTTTGAAAGGTTTCTGTGCTTCAAGTTGTAATCAGATAAAACTTTCTCAAAACCCAGGGACGAGTTTTTCTTTAAGTTTTGTCGCATGAGGACAAGCTGTCGTTGGGTATAGTGGTATGATGAGTGGATTTTATACGATGTTTTTAGGCTATTTTTAGTCTTTTTATTTTATTATTTTTGAGTCTCATATAGGTTTTTTATTGTTTTTATGTAGATTTTATATTTATTTTGCATTTTGCATGTAGATTAGATTTTTTGTGTTTTTCTATCTTTATTTTATATTTTTAGGAATTTTTCTAGTTATTTTGTATTTTTAGAAAAAGCTGGTTTAGTTATCATTTTTGTCCAGGGACCAATGTGTAAAGTTTCAGGAAGTCAGGGACCAATTTGTAAAAGTTCAAGAGTGGAGGACTTGAAGTGAAGATTGAGAGAATATGAGGGCTTGAATTGAAGTGCTAATCAAGAGAGGACCAAAGTGAGAAAGAAGAATATGAAGAATCACTCTCTAATTTAGCACATGGAAAAAATGCTTAAAGGAATTGATGTTAGTGGAGGAAGGGTTTCAGAATTAAACAAGGCTGAGTAGTGGCATTTTATGGCCATCAAAACCCACTACCATGAATGAAGAAGGAAGGAAAAGCTTGAAGATGAAGAAGCAGCGTCCCAACGCTTCAGCGTTGGGATCCCAGCGCTCCAGCGCTGGGGTTCTGACTAGATGATGAGTCAGATGTTGACCCAGCGCCCAAGCGTTGGAAAGCCAGCGCTCAAGCGCTGGGCCTCGGACAGAAAGTGGATTTTTAATGCATCCTAGCGCCCATGCGTTGGGAATGCCAGCGCTCAAGCGCTGGAGGCTGGAATTTTACTATAAATAGGACCCTTCTCTTCACTTGTAAGACACACCATCTTAGAATACAACAAGTATTCTCTCTTTCTCCCTCAAAAGATCATTGTTCCTAGGACTTGTGGGAAGCCATACTTGAGCTCCTATCCAGGGTAATTCAATGATTCTTTTAGCCATGCTTGGCTAATTCTTCTTTTAAGTTTTTGGGTTGTTTTAATTTATAATTCATGTTCTAGTTTTCTTTTACATTTCTGAATAATATCTTCTATTCATGTTTTATTTCTTTGTTCTTCATTAATCTTTATGCGCAAAAGATTTCATGCTTTCTACTTATTCATAAGGCCATTTGGTAAGTAGTAAGGGAAATAGGAAATAAAAAAAGTTATATGTTTGCATTTCTTAAGGCTATAAGGATGTACGTAATTTTGTGTTGGCTCGGATTCTTGCTTCATCTTCTTCTCTAATTAACTAATAACCAAGGCTATGGAGTTAGTAATTAGGTAAGGAAGTTCTACATTTCTTAAGGCTATTAGGGTGTAGAAATTTAGGTTATAGCACCATGAATTTGAATTTAAAGTTCAGAAATTTAGTAAGAGTTTTCTAGTATGTTTTATAAATTATGTAAATCAACCCAAGAGCTTAAATTCTCTCATCTTATTTGCTTTATTATTTTTATGCTAGTACTCTCTTCTTGACATCAACCATATCATTTTATTTTCTTTGCACAAGTACTAAATTATATAAATATAAGAACACCTATCCCTTGGGTTCGATAATCTTTTATATTACGCGATAGTTTAATCGTACACTTGCGATTTTCCGCTATCACCCCCCTTCCGGCAGACTATGTCCCTTAAGAGGGTCACTTGTGTCCTGGATCCATAACGCTTTTCAAGACGGTGGAGACCGTATCCCTAAAGAGGATTACTTACGACAACCGCTTGGCTGGAAAGAGGATGTGCCCCTTGAGAGGGTAATTTGTGCTCATCTCCCTCCACGCTTTCAACACCAGCCAACAAAGGCTTGTTTAATCATTAGAAATACTTTTTCATTAAAATACGTCAAATTTTAAACAAGTGCTCCTTAAAGGAATATCAAATTAGCTGTAGTAGCGGCGCAGGTTGGCGAAATTCCAGAATCTGAGGATTGGTTTTCCCTTTAATATCTCGAGCATGTAAGCCCCATTGCTTGTTGTCTGCACGACCCTGTAAGGCCCTTACTAGTTGGCTGCTAGCTTTCCTATGATGGAATTCCTCCCTCCGGTGTCGTCTTTCCTGAGTACGAGGTCACCATTTTTGAACTTTCGTACTATAAGTTTTGAATTACACCTTGCGGTCGTTCTTTGCTTGACTGCCATTTCTCCCATGTGGGATTTCTTTCTGACCTCGTCAGATAAGTCCAACTCCACTTCTAATTTGACCTGATTCTCTTCTTCTGATAAGTTTTGGTCCCTTTACGTTGGTGCTTCAATTTCAACTGGGATGACTACCTCGACCTCGTATGGAAGTTTGAATGGTGTTTCCCCTGTTGATGAGTGATGGGTCGTGCGATGTGTCCATAGGACAAAGTCAAGGTGTTCAGTCCAACTTCCACCTATGTCTTTGAACTTCTTCTTTATCCCTTGAGGATGACATTGTTTGCAGCTTTAGTCATCCCATTTGTTTGTGGTTGTTCCTGCGAGGTGAAAGGATGCCTGATGTTTAAGCCTTTAACAACTCTCTAAACCTCTTGTCCTTCAATTGGGTTCCATTGTCAGTTAATATTGAGTCTAGAATACCAAATCTACTTAAGATGTTCTTGTAGAAAAACTTCTGCATTTTAGCGGAAGTGATCCTCACCAAAGCTTGGGCCTATATTCATTTTGTGAAGTAATCCAATGCCACTATAAGGAACTTTAGTTGGTCGGGGGCCATCGAGAATGGTCCCAATATGTCCATTCCCCATTGATAGAATGTCCGTGAGATGTCAGACGGTTCTAGCTCGTTCGGGGTGCCCTTGGTATGTCTGCACACTTCTGGCGCACATCACAATTTTTCACATAAGCCATCGCGTCCTCACTCATTGTTGGCCAATAGTACCTCGTTCGGAGTATCGTTTTGACTAAGGTTCTTCCCCTTGAGTGATTGTCGCAATTTTGACAAGACGTCTGCTCTTTCATTTTCTGATTAGGGTACGTGGAAGAATTCCACTCCTTTAAACTACCAGATCGATTCTTTGAATATTTCAACCAGGTGCGGCAACATAAGCGGCTCCCTGGCCTAGTACATCCCCTTTATTTGTGAAATTACTATCTTAGAGTTTCTGTAAAGTTTTATTTTTGTTGCTCTTAGGTCTTGTGCCGTCATGAAGACAACAATACAAGCTTCATACACGGCTTGGTTGTTGGAGGTTGGGAAGCTGAATCTTAGTGATTGTTCTATTTCTACCCCGTCGAAATTCTTTAGACCTACACCAGCTCCACACATTTTTTATTGGAGGATCCGTCGACACATATTTCCCAGGAAATTTAGTGATCGCGGTCGGCCTCTTTCATCATCTATAGCACGAATTCTGCAAGAGCTGATAAAACAAGCACAACACAAGAAAGAGGGGGGGGGGTTTGAATTGTGTTTGTGTAAAACCTTACTTTTTGAAATAAATATATATTTTAATAATCCGTTTTGTAAACGATAGAAAGCTTTTCGTAAACGGTAGGATGAAAAATTTTGGTGCAATAACTTTTAGTAAACAATAGGATAAATCAATTTTTAATGCAGCGGAAATAAAATATGTGCAAGTGTAAATGATGCACGTAGTAAAAACAGCATACACAAGATTTATCCTGGTTCACCCCCTTAAACGATAGGGCTACGTCCATTCCTTGGCTTAACCAAGATTTTCACTATCAAGTATTCAATAGTACTTCTCCAAACAAGTATTCAACAAGACTTCTCGCAACAAGTATTCGACAGGACTTCTCCAAAAAAGTATCCGATAGGACTTCTCCCAACAAGTATTCGACAGGACTTCTCCCAACAAGTATTCGACAAGATTTCTCCCAACAAGTATTCTACAGAACATCTCCCAACAAGTATTCTACAAGACTTCTCCCAACAAGTATTCTACAGGACATCTCCCAACAAGTATTCGAAGGACTTCTCCTTTTACAAGGGGTTCTTCTACAATGAATCTCTTCTCAAAAGAGAGAGGTAGAAACAATTTCAGTCTCGGCAAACTCTCAGTATTTCATAGATGGTTTGACACTTAAAATTATACTCAAGGTTTGGCAAACAAAGATGATAGACGATAGGTTCTCTATATATGTGAATAGCTTGATAGTGTTTGACTTTGTTTTTCGTTCACTGTTCGTTTTCTTTGTACACAGTTGTGTGTTCGACTTTTTTGTTCCGTATATGTACTGTTGTTCTATTTCTTTAATGTGTTTGTACCCTTTTTCTTCAAATATTCAAGTCTTATCTTTTATACCTTCATTTCAAATTCAATTTGCTGAAGATCTTGTAGTTGACCAGAATCTTTTTTTATTTTTTGTGCGTTTGATCAACTGCTTTGTGGTTGGCATTGAATGAATTTGACTTGATTTTTCATGCGGAGCTGGTCGTCAAGTAGTTTCTGCCGTGATTTTCTCCATTGCATTGATAGCATTTATGTTGTTGCTCAAGCAGAGTTGGTCATGGAGCTTCAATCACTTTTTTGCATTTAATTCATTTAACAACGAAATCCTTTCCATTTCGAGAAACAATTTGATCTGTTCCAATTTTGTATTGTATCATTTACTCTCTGAAGTTATGGATTTGCAGACTATAGAGTTAGACCATACTCGAAATGTCTCTTAAACGATACTTAATAGTGTAGGCTAAAAAATGTATCGTCAAAGCTATATTGTGGCTGAATTTTGTCAATCGTGGATCCTTTATACCACTCTAATCCAACTGCGACTTTGAAATCTTTAAATCAAAACCTGGCGTAAATATTGTATATGCAACGATTTTGTAAACGCAGATGTTTGATGACCACCAATTAAGGAAACCGCGGAAACCGGATCACTAACCGTGGCATAAAAATTTACATCTTAGTCCCGCCAAACATCACAAAAGTTCATTGAGCCAAAAATTTGTGCGTGTTTTGAGATTTGGCTCAACTCAAAATTCAATTTTTCAAAAAAAAAACTAAAAGGTTAATTAAAAAGAAAAACTCTTCAAACTCATCAAATCCCTACTCTCTCAATTGAAACTCACTAAATCTCTCTAACAGTCTAACACTGTAAAAGAGAAACAGAGACACTCGATCTTGTAACCTAGCCATTCTGAATTGATTGTATTTCACGAAAATGCTCCTCTGCGCCGCGACGACACTCCTCTACCTAATGGCATCTCTCTACGCGATGACACCTCTCTGTGCGACGCGTCACCTTGCCCTCTCCTCTATGCGACTCAAGGTCGTCTTCTCTGTGCGAAGATTTAGCCCTCTTCTCTGCACGAGGCGTCACCATCTTCTCTGTGACAACAACAATCACCACACCACCAATGCCGAAAAATTTCATAGAAGTCCTCCGACGCAGCAATCTATGGTCAGAGTCCCCTAACTTCTAACCCTAGTCTTTGCTTCTCATCCAGTAGAATCTATAGTGTGTTTCACTTATAAGAGTTTGGAACATGGTGGTTTGTCAGTTACCTTTTCCATCTAATCTTTGATATTGATGCTTCTGATGTTCAGTTTTTGAATGCACCTATATTTTTCTCGTTCTTTACTTTTTCTTGTTATTTTCACTACGACTGGAATATGGAAACTTTGAGAACAAGATGTGTTTTTGGGTATGGTTCAGTCACTTTCCATGATTTTTTATCGTGGGTCTCTTTGTGGCTTTCATATGTTTATTAATTGTGCATATACACTGCTTGGGGCATATTCTAGAGAGATGGAGTCCAATGGTGGTGGAACGAACAACTACTAAAAGGCAAGGGTTCCGATAAAATCCTGCAGAATTAGCTTTCATGGAGGTAGGCCTACACTATTAAATTAGCTTTTTTGTTTTCCATAAAATAAATTTCATTTTATTTTTATGTTCCTTTTACTCTGTAGTGAATGTTCGATTAAGTATTCTTATGGTATTAACTAAAAATAAATCCCTCAGTTTTATCCAAACCAAATACCTCCTCCCCGCAACTACCAACATCATCCTTCATAGTGTAAGTTCCAAAAATGCCCTCAGGTTTTTTAAGTTTACGTAATCTAAATGTGAAACCTAATTTTGTTTTTTAGGTTTTGGAATAAAATTCGTGGAAGCGAAATTTCAATTATATGTTTCAGTGGTTAATTATTTAGTTTTCACAAATTAGTTTGTGGTATGTTGTGAAGAGAAGAGAGATCGTGAAAAGTTTAAACAATTAGGTGTACTTTATTCATTTTGATAAAATGGGAATGGTGAAGAAATATGTGACCCTGCAGCTTTTGTAATATATATCACAAAAATATAAGTGTTCAAGTTTTATCTCTTCCGTCAATTATTCTCTTCACTTTTCTTTATTTTCTTCTTTTGAAGGGTTTTTATTTTACTTGAGTTGTATGTTGTAGTTACACTTTTTTATTTTTCAATGTTAAAGCTATAATTTTAAAAACATTCATGGTTTTTTAATTTATCAAAAAAAAATTACAAGAAGCCGTATTCCTTTTTCCTGTTTTTTTTTTCTTTATCAGAGAACTATTCTTTTTTCCTATTAATACTAGCGACCATTTTAAGTTGACTAAAATGTAAGTAATAGGTTCGAGTTTGATTTTACAAATGCCTAGAATGTAAGGTACCAACACTAAAGTTGTTACCTATGTGAGTATGGAAATGAGTACAATTTGTTTTTTTAAATGCGGATAGGAATAGCTACTTAATACTCTACCAATGTCATCCCTACATGAAACATTGTTGATTAATTTAATAGTTGTGTAATAACATTTCCCTTTAAACTTTACCAATATTTCATTTACATATATATCACACTACAAACAATTCTTCATTTTATGCAAACTACTTAGCTTCTATGGTTGATATCTATTTGTCTTCCCATAATTTTGTATAATAGATCCAAGGTATTTAAAACATGCCTTTAAAAAAAAACTTAAAACATGAGAGAGAAATACTTAATGTTACAAAGAGATTTAGAGACGAATGGCAAGAATAGAAACGTGGCTTCCTTATTTTACATTACTAGCCATCTAGTTCATTGTCATCAGATCGAAGATTTATGTTGGAGCCAACACGCAAGTATTCTTGTGTTTCATTAAGATTACTTTCTTAATAGAGTCGCTCAACATGAGATTTGTGGTATTTTTATGTTCTCCAATTTTTACTTCTAAGTTAGTACTTCTCTTTCTACACATGCAATCCATATAATCTATTTTACTTTTACTTAAGCGAAAAACCATGAGCTTTTAAAGCTTCTCTCCATATCTTTAACTTTCTATATATTTCTTTTTTGGACTCCAACTTTTCACATATTTCTTCTTTTGACTCTCCAACTAAGACTGACTGAAACAAAATGAATACATCAAGACTCAAAGATGAAGATTGATGTACATCTAAACTGGGGACACGTACTTATAGGCAAACTTCAGGGGAGTAAAAAAGGTTGTAGTCAAGCTGAGGACATTGTAAGGATCAACCACATGAAAATTCCACTCTCAAGTTAACTTTCATACCAAACTAGGCCTTAAAGGATATTCTTCATGAGAAAAAAAAACAATTTCTTACAAGTTTACCAAGATAAAAATATCATAATCAAGCTATAAGTTGCATTCAAGTCACATAGATTTGGACGAAATTCACAGCTTCTCCATTGATATTTAATGTTGACATAGGTACATCTTGAATACTGATAATCGATAGAAAATTATATTGATCTCATTTAGTAAATTATTCTTCTTTTAGACGAACTAGAATCAACTTAAATTCCTACAACACAATTCTTTTATGACACTCATTACATATGAATAGAAATACATCCCAATGTATCCAACATGATAAATATGCCTCAGTAATAGATTAAATCCATTATTGAAGTCATTATCCAATTAATTAGTTTGGGAGGTTAACCATTATTGAGTGAAAAAAATCTTCTGTCACCTCTACACCTGCAAAATTTCACACAACAAAATAGATTAATAGTATTAGTAGGGCATGATTTTATCATAAAAATGTATAATATATGACCCTAAATAAAATCGCATGTATAGAAAAGATTTCTCAATTAGAAAATTAAACTCATTTCTGTAATCAATTATTTGCTAGGCTAAGCTCAAGCAAAACCAATATCAGAAACATGAGTGGTGGTGGTTGTGGTGGTGTGAGGAAAGAGGAACAATAAAGTGATGAAAGAGGGAAGAGGAAGACAATTAAAGGGGAGGGTGGAAAAAAATAACATGTGGATAAAAAAATTCCAACTAGAATTACTAAATGACACATGGAGGTTGGCCAAGTCATAATTGATGATATGTTATCAACTAGAGCTATTGCAAAGAAAAAAAATATTATAAGGATTGATTACTAAGGATTTTTTATAGGGACTCAATTAGATTCCTCTTTAAATGTAAGAGATTAAAAACATATTTAAGCCTTTAAAATTTTAGTTCATTTGTCTGTTAAAACATACCAAATATATGTCAAAAGAGGATTATATAGAAAGTACTCATAACTTGTCCACATTCAATTTGACATAATATATTTAAAAAAATAAAATTGACATAATAAAAGTGGGGAGGGAAGAGTAGATAAATAGAGAAAGAAGCATGCACTAAATGAACCATGGGAATCTATATCTAAGATTTTAGCCTGAAAAACCATATCCATCATGAATTTATGATAGTAACTCTTACAAATAAAAAGTCCATTTCTCCACAAAGACAAGTGTGTTAAAAACAATTTAGACTTCACTATGCACAAAAATCTCAAGTTATTGAAATTTCAAAGTTATTACAATATTGACATTCTGCATTAAAAAATAGTTTAGAACTGTTAGAAAATACTTACAAGCAAAACCTTGCTCACATTATTAATATAATATCATTAGTGTCTTTAATAACTGACTATGAGATAAAAGTAAGCACTCTTAGAGAAAGAGAAAAACACTTAAAAATCTATTTCCCATTACCTGGAGATCTGACGGTGGTGTATTGGCTACACTAGTGAGGAAGAATGAAGCTCAACCATCAGGTCTTCATGTCCATGCCATGTCTTAAAAGGAGAACCATTTAAAGTAAAAGAACTTAGGTTGGGTGTAGATATCACATATTTGAATTTTGGAGTAGATGACACATTGAAGATGGTCAAATGGGCAAGGGAAGCATTGGTTATATTGATGATTCCTAACTTGTTTGGGGACAAAGAGCTAGGATAAAGCAATGGACACTTTTCAATGTATAGAGTCTTTAACATATGACAATTCGAAAAGGGATATGCATGACCATTTTTATCAGCGGAAATTCCAATCCACTCAAGATGCAAGTTTACTAGTGCTGGAAGATCGACATACATGGGGACTTTTGTTCTTTTCTCGACATCATACGGTACTTGTGAGATATGAAGAGAAGTTAAAGACCTTAAAGCCCGACATGAAAAGATTGATTCTGGAAAACATAAATTGTGTGGTAGAACGATCTTCAATTGTTGGAGGTTATTAAAAACAGCATGTTGGAGGAGATTATTCAGAATCTGAGGTGGAAAATGACCATGACAATTGAAGTCAAGAGTACGCAAGGGATGGTTGCCATTGCGATATTTCACAAGCTTATTGACAAATTTAAAGAAAAATATGAATGTCTTGAAGTCACAGGAATGCAATGTAAGACTAGGAAGGGCCTTCCAAAGGTTCTTCCACCGCTTTGACAAGACGCATGTTTGGATAGCATCTTGTATCATCATAAATGACATTATATGAAGCAAAATTTCATTAGGCAAGTCACTCAGCCTGTCTCTCTTCTTCTTCAACCTCTCGCTCCTCCTAAGCGTCTCCATTTTCACTAATTCTCTTCAAATAAGAGCAAACATACAAATTCAGATAACATATGCAAGTTACAAAGTCACTAAAAAATAGCTTGTTCAAGAACCCTAAAAAATAGTTTTAAAACATGTCTTAAAAGATCTAAATCCTTGAGTCATTTGGGTGTAGGGAAAAAGTTAGCACCTACGACGACGTCCGTAAAAGATTAATTTTTTGATATTTTAATTATTTAATGTGTACAAAAGTATTTTAAAAGACAAGAATATAAAATTATTTATAATTTATGTTTGACAAGGTATAAATCTTGGTCCTACGTATTTCCCGTCACAATATAAAAGTCAGGGCATTGATCTTTTCCATTGGGAAAAAACTTAAGAGTGTCAAGTTGTTTCATCTAACATTGACTTTATGTATTTAATAATGGTTAGATGGAGCAACTTGACACTCTCAAGTATTTTTCCAATGGAGAGAACCCATACCCTAAAAATCAAGACTACATGGTTCTAAAGATTTAAATTGATATTTTAATCATGATATTTTTGTTGTTTTTGAAAATGTGTTTTTTGTATTATTATTTTTACATTTGGACAATTAAAGACAAAGAAAAACTACGCTACAACATATGAAAATGAGTAAAAAATATTTACAAGGTAGGTACATTATTTAATGGTTAAAAATATTTACCTAATATGTTAAATAAATAATAATTAACAGTGTTAAAAACATAGTTACAAAAGCTACTCAACTTTCAAATTTTTTTCTATGATTTTTATTTAAAAACTTGAATCCCAAATGTCAAACAAGTGAGAGAGAATATTTTTTCACATTTTCTTGCCTGAGAGGCTAACCTATCCCTAATGTATACATTTGATTTTGTTTTTTTATATATTTTAGATAAAATAAAATGAATAGTAAATAAAAAAAAATCTAGAATGTGGGGAGGAACATGTACGTAGTATATAGGATCACATGTGATGTAAGATTTTGATTACCATATGGAAAAAAAAGTTTCAAACTCATCCATAAAGAAAAATAAAACCTTGCATTGATACACAAATACAGTTTGAAAGCCACGAAATCATGTAGAAGCAAAATTAATTGTGAGTCAACTATACTTACCAACTATTTTTGCAAGGTAATCTATGAGTGCTGCCTTTGTGTGAGGGAGAAGGTCGGCTATGGATGGAAGAAGAATGGTGATGAGTGGAGCTAGGTGGTGGCTATACAAAGGGAGCCGCCGGCGAAGAAGAAGGTTTGGTGGATAGGTTGGAGCTCCCTGGGTTGCAATATCATCTTAATTTATAGTGAATCTGCACAACCCTAAAAATTAAACCTAATGGGCTAAAAATTATGGGCCTGTGTTCAATGGACAATTATTTATTTACTTTTTTCACTTTTTATTAAAAATGAATTAAGATAATTTACATGGAAAGAAAAGTAAAATCACTTTTTTTTGCAATATTTTTCTTATTTTTTGATTTTTTTATGTTATTACACTTGATTTTTTGCAAAGGATTTTGAACATTATTTTAGTTTTCGTTATATAATAATTTTTTTAAAGTAAAACTTTATTAATGAGTAAAAGTAATATAGGTATAATGCAAATACACCCACCAAAAACACCTACCGACCCCTCAACTCAAATGAGAAGGATCTCGTCTTATCTGAGGTTTTAAACCTCTTAGCATTAGATTTTCTGAGCCCATAGGATGCAAACCTAACTCTTTTCTAACCAACTAGAAGCAAGGGGCCCTAGTAGTTACAGCATCCTTCCCCTGAAGAGGCTCCAAAAGATCTGTAAGATGCGTACCTCCTTTCCCATCACGACATGAAGAGGTTTTAGTTATGTTTTAAAGTTAAGAATTAGATAATCTTAGTAATGCATACCTCCAATTTTCACTTCTAAGTTAGTGTCTCTTTCTACACATGCAATCCATATAATCTATTTTACTTTTACTTAAGCGTAAAACCATGAGCTTTTAAAGCTTATCTCCATATCTTTAACTTTTCATATATTTCTTCTTTCAACTCTAACTTTTCATATATTTCTTCTTTTGACTCTCCAACCAAGACTGGTTGAGCCAAAAATAAAAGTTAAGACTCAAAGATGAAGATTGTTGTACATCTAAAGTGAAGAACATATATTTATAGGAAAACTACATGGGAGTAAAAAAAGTTGTAGTCAAGTTGAGGACATTGTAAGGTTTAGCCACATGAAAAGTTCACTATCATGTTAACTTGCATACCAAACTGAGCCTTAAAGGATATTCTTCATGAGAAAAAAAAATTCTAACGATTTTACCAAGATAAAAAAGTCATAATCAAGCTATAAGTTGCATTTAAGTCACATAAATTTTCTATGTCATCTAAGTGACAGAGGACATTCCTAGCTTCTCCATTGATTTATAATGTTGACTTAGGTGCATCTTGGATACTGATAATCGATAGAAAGTTATTTTGCTCTCATTTACTAAATTATTCACCTTTTAAACGAACTAGAATCAACTTAAATTCCTACAACACAATTCATGATATTTATTAAATATGAACATAAATACATCGCAAACACTGTATCCAACAGGATAAATATGCCCCAGTTATAGATCAAATCCACTGCTGAAGTCATCATCCAATTAATTAGTTTAGGGGATTAACCATTATTGAGTGAAAAAGATTCTTCTGTCATCTCTAAACCTGCAGAAGTTCACACAACAAATAGAATAGTAGTATTAGTAGGGTATGATTTTATTGTAACAATGTATAATAATTGACCCTAAATGAAACCACACGTATGGAAAAGATTTCTCAATTAGCAAACTAAATCCATTCCTATAATCAATTATTTCACTACTACCTTAATGATTCATTAAATATAGAGAATACTAATTTAAATCACAAGCCACTTATTTACAAGGGTTCGTACTTAAAAAAAATAATGATCTAAAAGAATAAATACCAAAACGTGGAACCGCAAAATTATGTGTTAAAATTCTAGAAGAGCTAACTTTTTTCGTTGGTGTTCTCTACTCGCTAGAAATAAAATTTTATACTCAGTTATTAACACTAACAAACAAAGGTGTTGCTATTTTGATCCATCATTATCTTCAGGCCTCACATTTTCAATTATGTGTATTTCAATTATCCAAGCATTCCATATAAATTATGTAATTAGCCAAGTTAACAATAAAAGGAAGTAACTAGACATTATCTTGTATTGGAATCAAAATTCATATTGAA
This sequence comes from Acmispon strigosus, assembly GCA_030819835.1. Taxonomy (NCBI): domain Eukaryota; kingdom Viridiplantae; phylum Streptophyta; class Magnoliopsida; order Fabales; family Fabaceae; genus Acmispon; species Acmispon strigosus. Next base: position 11,364,102 of record JAUAMA010000004.1, on the reverse strand, counting down.
ATACCCTTCAACTACAAGCTACTTTCACTAATGAACCCAACTTATTATTGCACATTATGCTATATTACCAACTTCCAAACTATTTACATTGCAAGTAACATCTTATGCTGTATTTGTTTTGCCACAAATTTAACAATTTACTTGCATTTCCCATAGTTCTAACAATTTACTTGCAACTCCAAATGTCTCACTAAGACAAGCCTCTAGAAATTTCTATAGCAGCCATAGGGAAAGAAAGCACTTTATAAAAAATCTATTACATGTAACCTGAAGAAATCTTGACGTGGGTGTACTGGTTTTACATTAGTGAGGATGAATGAAGCTCGACTGTCATCCCTCCCTGTCCATGCAATGTCCTAAACGGAGAACTGTTCATAGTGAAGGAACTTAAATTAGGCGCACGTATCACATATTTGTGTCTAGGAATTGGCGTCGCAGTAATGTAAGCTGGAGGAGTATCATCAGTGAGGGTTAGATTGATAAGGCTTGCATTGGTTATATCGAGGACTCCCAACTCCTCTGGGGAAAGAGATCTAGGATACATCAAGACAAAATCTTCAATTGATAAAGTTCTTAACTTATTACAAGTCGAAAAGGGTTTAGCATGACCGTTTGTATCAGTAGAAATTCCAACACACTCAAGTCGCAAGTTTACTAGTTCTGGAAGATCAAGATGCATGGGGACTCTTGTTTTTTTCTTGATATTATAAGGTGAAACTAATATATGAAGACAAGTTAAAGACTGACAAGAAAAGATAGAATCTGGCAAACCAAAATTGTATGGGACATTGATCTTCAAATTCTGGAGATTATGAAATAGAGCATATTGGAAGAGATCGGTCATAATTTGAGGCTGAACATAACCATGACGGTCAAAGTCAAGGGTGCGCAAGGGATGGCTAGCACCACGGCGTCTCACGAGCCCACAGACAAATTCATAGAAAAAAAATGGATTGCTGAAGTTAGAGATTGTCACCTGAGTAAGGTTTGATTGGGATTGAACTGGTCCATTTAAAGGAGTAGAGTGGAGTTTAGTTGCGGAGATTCTGCTTTCCAAGTTCTGATTTCTTAAATCGATTCTTTGTCAGGAAGTGAGTGTGATGTAAGCAGACGCCTTGCATGGTGAGAGAATTTAATTAATCTTGACTTTGAGTGCCCAAAGCAGTTTCCTTATCTTTTCCTGATACTGTTTTTCCGGAGATATTTATGAACGTTTTACTTTTCAAATGACATGGAAGATAATTGTAGGAGGTAACATTAAAGAGAGGTCTAACTTTTGACCTTCACTTTGTCTTCTATCTTTCATATATATATATATATATATAAAATATGGTTTTATTAACTTACTCCCACTTATTTTTAGAATGAGTAAGTTTACAAGTTATAATTATAAGTTTGGGATATACACCTAAAGATGTAGGTTACTAACTTACTAAATAAGTGGGAGTACATTAGCAATCCCTTGTAGGAATTGCTAACTTACTCATTTAAAAAACAAAATGGAGTAAATAAAGAAACCCCAAATATATGTACGTATGTACGTACGTATGTACGTATGCACATATGTATTTTTTTTTTGGGTAGACATACACATATGTATTTATATAAAAGTGAAATTGATTTGAAGCTTGCATCAATGATAATATTAATTAATTATTAATAATATCAGTTATAAACCTCTAATTCATATAACTAAATTATTGAATATTAAAATTAATTCAATATTAATTATCAACTAGGAAAACATCCTTGCATTAAAACAATACAATTAATTATTAAATACTTTCTATATTAATAAATGTATTAAATATTAATTTCTAAATATATCATAAATATAATTAAAATATTAAATATTCAAATTGGTTATGATACTAATTATAAATCAGAAAAAAGTCAAAACTAATAAAATTAAATTAAGTAATATTTTTATATTCAACAAACATATTATAAATTTATTAAAAAATAAATAGTTAATAACACAATAAATTTTGCTAAATATGTTAAAAGGATATTGTTGAAAGTAATCAATGAATTTACATGTTATGTACTTTTAACTCTCATTATTGTGCATATTCGAAAAGTAATTATAATAGATACAAGAACAATAAATTATATATATATATATATATATATATATATATATATATATATATATTAGTAAAATAAACTTGAGGAGAAAAATTTAATTGACTTTAATTAAGAAAATATTTAATAATGTCTTATATTTTTAAATTTATATATTACCATAGTTTTAAAGGTTAAAATTATTTTTATATTGAAAAAATAAAATAATATATATTAATCATTACTGTAAAATATTATAAATAAAACGGTGTAACGCACGAGTATTATATAGTATATCAGTATAATTTACTCAAACAAGTAGTAAATTATATGTATAATATGTTTATATATATATATTGTAATTAAATATAATAAAATTAAAAAATAATAAATCAATTAATAAATTATTATTTTTTTAAATTAACAACTATTAATTTTTGTGTACAGGAAAGGAAAATTAAAAACTATGATTTATAATAAGAAAAAACTTTATTTCATAAATTTTAAATCTAAAATAGGCTTGTCTAATTATATTATTTTTCAATTAAATTAACTATTACCAACACATGTTGGCTCAGTTGGTAAGATCGGACCACTTCCCCTTAAAAGATTGTATGTTCAATTTTCACTATTGATGTGGGGTTGTGTGTGTGTGCGATGAAAAACTTTTCTTCATTAAGAAACTGATTAACTATTTATATTTTTTCTATAAATTTTTTTGGTATTTACAATTCAAACCTATTATGATTGACTTGAATCTTGCATTCAAGATGATAGTATTACTTATTATTTACATTAAGTATTAATTGTAAAACATCTGATATATATAATTAAATATTTAATACCAAAACTAATTAATATTAATCATCAATCAGAAAATTTCCTTACATTAATAATAACACTAGTTAATAATTAATAATTGTTTGTATTACTAACTCTATTAAATATTAATTGCTAAACCTCTCATACATTTAATTAAAATATTAAATAATAAAATTTTTTAAAATACTCATTATCAATAAAAAATTAAAAACTGTAGTAAAATATAATTAAGTATTATTTACATATATAACAAACATTTACCCAATGGGTGCTAGTTGTAGTGGTTAAAAGTGGTTTTTTAACCTCTGAGGTTAAAATTTCGACCCTTAAGAGACGTATTCTTGGGGAGACCTTTGGCATTTACCATACGCGGGTCGAATACGATTTACTTAATAAAGGATACCCTTGGTTAAAAGTGTAAAAAAATAACAAACATTTTAAGTGTAAAAAAATAAAAGGCAATTTCTTTGATTACAACAAATTTGACTTTTGATCACGCTGAAATCTTCAACGGACAAAAAACTGTGGCCTAAAATGGTTAAATGTCACAGTTTTTGAACCGTAGGCTAATATTACAAAAATTAAAATCAGAACAGAGGAACCCGTAGCCCATACTCTGTAAACCGCGGTTTGGTACCCATGGCTATATTGTGGCTGCATTTTGTCAATCGTGGATCCTTTATTCTACTCTCATCCAACTACGACTTTAAAATCTTTAAATCAAAACCTGGCGTAAATATTGTATATGCAACGATTTTGTAAACGCAGATGTTTGATGACCACCAATTAAGGAAACCGCAGAAACCGGATCACAATTATATAACCGTGGCATAAAAATTTACATCTTAGTCCCGCCAAACATCACAAAAGTTCATTGAGCCAAAAATTTGTGCGTGTTTTGAGATTTGGCTCAACTCAAAATTTAATTTTTCAAAAAAAAAACTAAAAGGTTAATTAAAAAGAAAAACTCTTCAAACTCATCAAATCCCTACTCTCTCAATTGAAACTCACTAAATCTCTCTAACAGTCTAACACAGTAAAAGAGAAACAGAGACACTCGATCTTGTAACCTAGCCATTCTGAATTGATTGTGTTCCGCGAAAATGCTCCTCTGCGCCGCGACGACACTCCTCTACCTAATGGCATCTCTCTACGCGACGACACCTCTCTGTGCGACGCGTCACCTTGCCCTCTCCTCTATGCGACTCAAGGTCGTCTTCTCTGTGCGAAGATTTAGCCCTCTTCTCTGAACGTGGCGTCACCATCTTCTCTGTGACAACAACAATCACCACACCACCAATGCCGACAAATTTCATAGTAGTCCTCCGACGCAGCAATCTATGGTCAGAGTCCCCTAACTTCTAACCCTAGTCTTTGCTTCTCATCCAGTAGAATCTATAGTGTGTTTCACTTATAAGAGTTTGGAACATGGTGGTTTGTTAGTTACCTTTTCCATCTAATCTTTGATATTGATGCTTCTGATGTTCAGTTTTTGAATGCACCTATATTTTTCTTGTTCTTTACTTTTTCTTGTTATTTTCCCTAAGACTGGAATATGGAAACTTTGGGAGCAGGATGTGTTTTTGGGTATGGTTCAGTCACTTTCCATGATTTTTTATCGTGGGTCTCTTTGTGGCTTTCATATGTTTATTAACTGTGCATATACACTGCTTGGGGCATATTCTAGAGAGATGGAGTCCAATGGTGGTGGAACGAACAACTACTAAAAGGCAAGGGTTCCCATAAAATCCTGCAGAATTAGCTTTCATGGAGGTAGGCCTACACTATTAAATTAGCTTTTTTGTTTTCCATAAAACAAATTTCATTTTATTTTTATGTTCCTTTTACTCTGTAGTGAATGTTCGATTAAGTATTCTTATGGTATTAACTACGACATTTTATTTTTATGTTCCTTCCTTAGATGATACTTACCTTTTGCCAAGACGGTACTTTCCACTTTTGCCTAGACGATACTTCAGATGTTTGACGATACGCGCAGATGATACTTCTTTTGTTCAAACGATACTTCTCTTGTCTTTAGACAAAACTTCTCTTGTTTTTAGACCATACTTCTCTTTCCTTCAGACGATACTTTTCTTTTATCTAACTAGATTATTTTCTCGATATTTGACAATGCGCTTAAACGATACTTCTCTAGATGGTAGAGATAATTCCTGAAAATCATAATGCACAGAGTTTAGTAGTAAAATTGTTATCACTCAATATATGATAAACGTTCTAAGATAATTTGAACTTAACAAGGGCTTGTCCTTTGGTGGCTAAAAGAGGTCCGTACGGATGTCGTGTTCAGACAACTCTAGGACCAGGCTACCATCCGACCGGCTATGTTCGGCTTTTGTATCACTTGGCGTACCGGCAGGTCCATTCTCACTATTATTTTGTGGGCTTGGAAGTATTGCATCATTTTTGTAATACCCTGGTTTTCAGGGCGGTACAGTAGTGTACAAATAGTAATTAAACATGCCATTTACATTTTCAATGCTGCGGAGAACAAGTTTATTTTTTTTTCTTTTCGAAACATGCCAACGACAATATGCAATACATGTACATATACCCCGTTTGGTCAAATATACTTGTTACATAACAGTGGACAACATGGGTGAAATAGTTTCTTAACACTGACTCATCCATTAAAGATAGCATGTAGCCACATTAAAACCCCAAACCAAGACGTCCTACTCCTAGTGTACCTCCTACGATCCCACACAGGGCGACTGCATAAAGGCATATAGACCTGATATCTACCCTGTTCCTAAACATGCTTGAGTACAGACATGAAAACAAAAAACTATCTATAGTCTTCAAGTGATGAGTTGTCCATCCTTTCCTTTTGAACTTCCTCAGAATGGTATCCTCCTGTTCCTCCATAATTAGCAGTCGTCTATCTGGAGACAGATCTCCCAAACACAAACAACAAACAAGGTGTGAGGGTCACTTCCAAGAATAGATAAGTATAGGTATAACAAGCATATACATAGTGAATTACAATTTGAGTAAAGCGACAAGTTCTACGATACCTTATTCATAATACAAGCGCACATCACATAGAGCATCCACGAGTAGTAATTCAATCATGATGCAATGTACTTGCTAATGTCATGCCAATGCATATGAGTTGTTCGCCCACAACTTTTATCCGTATACAATGCCAGGATCCCACAGCGCAAGTGGCGGGACAAATACCTCAGTTATAGTGGTATGATGCTACTCCATCGACCCTCGATTGCCACTTCGTGGGATCGACCATCGCCCGTCCCGAATTCCCAACATGTCCAGGCTTTTGGTAGGCCAAACTTGCTTATTCCCAACCACATTGGGGCATCCCCATGAATGCATGAGATGCCATATGATTCATACATACTAGGTTAACATATACAATCAAGCATACATGCATGATCAACATAATCGAAATTATGTTGATCACTATAATCAGGCGTATGAACAAGATTAATATCTTTAATCAAGTTATCTGAAACGGCTTAAATTACGACTTTGGGTGCCTTACGCACGCGGAGTCTTATCCGTCTTATAACGCAACGTTTAGTCATTTCGCCTTATTTACCAATGACTCTACTCTGAACCACCATTAAAAGCAATACACGAGCATGCTTGTTAATGAATTACACTCACCATGGCATCAAGTTTGTAGCGTAAAGCAAGTTCTCATACCATATAGCATGTCATCATTGATCAACTTAGCAAATCAGCATGGATACTTAGCATACTATCATTTACATCCTACCACTAAGGAATGCAACAACTATCAATTAATCTTCCCTTTCATACGCAATCAATCAATCACTCAATTCTAATCCAACATATCATATTCCTTCAGCTCCTTTAAATTCTATGACTTAACCACATACAATTGTCTATATCAATATACGTTATAAATAGCTACGAAGATAACGAAGTGCCCTTACCGTAAGCATTTTCCTTCCTATCTTCCATAACGTATTCTCCTGTGTTCTGTATTTGCCTCGAAGTAGCTACGTGTCCCGTGTTTGTCTCTGTTAGTACAGATAGCAACCTGAGAGGGGGGGTGAATCAGTGTTGCCCCGATTTTCGCCTTATTGAAATTGTTACTTTCAAGTTTATGATGATCGCGAAATGATCGTTATGATTGCAGCGGATATGAACGATACTTGAAAGTAAATGTGAAGGATAAAGAGAATCACACACAAGATTTTATCCTGGTTCACCTTCAATCCACCGAAGGCTACGTCCAGTTCCTCAAGAAAACCCCTTGAGGATTTTTCCCCTATTGATAAAAATCTCTTACAAGTTCCTAACCCAAGGACCCCAAGAATTTCTATCAACATCCTGTGAAAGCAAACCACTTTCAACAGCCCCTGAAAGCAAACCGCTTTCAGTTCCTGAAGGCAAACCACCCTCAGACCTTGAAGACAAACTTGTCTTCAATCGAAACCCTGAAAGTAAACCACTTCCAGTGGCAACAACCTTTCACCAAATACCACGGTGAAAAACTCAATCTTACAGAAAGAGATGAAGAAGATATTACAATTGGCTGTATCAATCCTTTAACACACAATTGGATTGATCATGAGAAATTATTGTAAGACCCTCTATTTTGAGTATTTATACTTTGGTCCTTGGAGAATTTATAATTAGATTTTGGTCCTTTAAGTTTGGACATTTGTGGTTTAGTCCTAGGACTAGTCAAGGCTGAATTGGAATTCCGCATTTAAGAGCTTTTAAGGAGGTTTTGGAATTCAAATTTGAGATGGGAACATGATGGTTCGAGTTAGAGGCTTAAAAGAATATTAGTGTAAGAGTTGTCACAAGAAGAGCCTTGGTTTAGTGGTGAAGACTTAGGCATTTAATGGGCATGGCTTGTGTTCGAATCCTAGTGAGGTATGTTTTAATTTTAATCAGATTTTTGGTGGTTAGAGGCTGGATTTCGAATTTGAATTGAGACATGAGATTAATGAGCAATAAATGGGTTTAAATGGAGTTTAATAGGAGTTACAATCAGATTTGAATTTGAAATTTAAAAAAGGTAGTAATGGAGTTTAATGAGATATAAATGCAGAATTTGAATATTTGATTAATGGTGAGTTAATGAGTGATTTAATGGTGTTGATGAGGGGTGAAGTTCTGAGTTTATAGAGCCTTTGGCTCAGAAATTTCGTGCTCTTCCTCCCTCTCTCTCCCTCTAGTTGCTGAAAACTCAAAGCTTAAGAGTGTTGGCCTCCTTTGCTTGTATCACACAGAAGTTTTTGCTAGAGAAACCTAGAACTCTAGAGCTGAATCCTTTGGAGTGTTGGTGGACTTTGGTGCTGCTTGGAGTCGTCTCTCTTCTCTTCTTGTGGTGTTCTAACTCTCTCTCTAACCCTCTCTCAAGAACCCTTGAGGTTAGCTTTATCGGTAAGTGATCAATCCTTTCTAATTCCTGAGTTTTTGTGAAATTAGGAACCTTTGGATTTTTGGGGAAGAAACTTGTTTATTAGGTCTTGATATGGATTGTTATCATGGAAGAATTTTAGTTTTGAAAGGAATTGGTTAAAAATGGAGTTTCGGGTGAAAAACATGGTTTTTAGGGTTTCTGGCAGGGAGCCAACGCATGAGCGCTGGACTCCTAACGCCTGGGCGCTGAGGTTCTGCCCAGTTCGTGTTGCCAGACAGGGACCCAACGCTTGAGCGTTGGAAGCCAACGCTTGGGCGCTAGGCCCCTGACAGCAAGTTGCTGTTTTGCTAGTTTTGAGTTTAATTCTTGTGAAATCGGTTTCTGGTCTTTTCCTTGGATGTTGATGATTGTGGACATGTTTTATCATGTTAGGTTGAAGGACAAGACCAAGCAAAGGAGTAAAAGGTAAGGGTAACTCTGGGTCTAGATAGAGTCAGTTGTGTCTGAAATATGACTTTGATTTTGGAAACCATTCTGTTTGTTGTGATGCAATTGTTGGTTTTGTGATACATGTTTGGATTTTAGAATTGATGTTAAGACATGCTAATGTTGATGATGTTGATGTAGTTGATTATGTTGTATTGTAAATTGTTCATTCGTGATGATGTTGAACATGTTGGCATGGCATATGCATTATTTTGAGGCTGATGGCGATGAGATGGGTTTTAGTCCCATGTGATCGTGCCCGAGGGCAATGAGATGGGTTTTAGTCCCATGGGATCGTGGTTAAGGACGATGAGATGGGTTTTAGTCCCATGTGATCGTGCCTTAACTTGTTGCATTTGAAGATCATAAGCATGGGTTATGATGTTGTACATGAGGAAATGAGAATATTGTTGAAGGTGTGGCTGTATTTTGAAAATATTGTTGTTGTCACTTTTGTTAATTTCCCTTCAACATGCTATTTGGTATTTGTTGGTTGTTCTCGAGTTAACCCTTTCTGTTTGTGTTTGGGCGCTTAACGCCAGAAAATAGACAGGGTGTTGATCGTCATCTCTTGAAGAAGCTTTACGGAATCAGAGTGCGCAGCGGAATCGTGGGAGAAATTTGAAGAAGGCGATTGATGTCTTAAGATTTTCCGCTATTTTATTTTATTTTATTTTTGGGCTCGCTGTTGAGCATATTTCATTTGTTGTAATATTTTCCTCGTTTTGCTTCCGCGTAGTAATTATTATTTATGGGGAAAATTATTACTTATATTATTAATAAGAATTTGTGAGTGACGAAAACCTTTTTGAAAAATTGAGTTGTTTTTCTTAGAGGTTTTAATTTCCGCGTTATTACCATGTAACCCTCCACCCAAAATCGGGGTGTTACATTTGTGGTATCAGAGCTTTGGTTGAGAAAACCAGAGCTGTTGGGTAGTTGCATTCTGAAGTCGATTGTTGGGGTGACAATCGAAAGAAGAATGGTGAGACTTAATTGATTGTTGGATGATTTGCTTGCTTTTCTGTTTCTAGATTTATTGTTAAGTTTCTTACAAGTAGAAGTAAGAAGTTGGCAAGTCAAGATACAGAAATGGCTGATTAAATGATTGATGTTTTGATTTGTTTGGGAATATCGTTTTGTTTCTCGACTTTTAGTTTCGGGGACGAAACTCTTTTTAGAGGGGTGGTATTGTAAGACCCTCTATTTTGAGTATTTATACTTTGGTCCTTGGAGAATATATAATTAGATTTTGGTCCTTTAAGTTTGGACATTTGTGGTTTAGTCCTTGGACTAGTCAAGGCTGAATTGGAATTCCGCAATTAAGAGCTTTTAAGGAGGTTTTGGAATTTAAATTTGAGATGGGAACATGATGGTTCGAGTTAGAGGCTTAAAAGAATATTAGTGTAAGAGTTTTCACAAGAAGATCCTTGGTTTAGTGGTGAAGACTTAGGCATTTAATGGGCATGGCTTGTGTTTGAATCCTAGTGAGGTATGTTTTAATTTTAATCAGATTTTTGGTGGTTAGAGGCTGGATTTCGAATTTGAATTGAGACATGAGATTAATGAGCAATAAATGGGTTTAAATGGAGTTTAATAGGAGTTACAATCAGATTTGAATTTGAAATTTAAACAAGGTAGTAATGGAGTTTAATGAGATATAAATGCAGAATTTGAATATTTGATTAATGGTGAGTTAATGAGCGATTTAATGGTGTTGATGAGGGGTGAAGTTCTGAGTTTATAGAGCCTTTGGCTCAGAAATTTCGTGCTCTTCCTCCCTCTCTCTCCCTCTAGTTGCTGAAAACTCAAAGCTTAAGAGTGTTGGCCTCCTTTGCTTGTATCACACAGAAGTTTTTGCTAGAGAAACCTAGAACTCTAGAGCTGAATCCTTTGGAGTGTTGGTGGACTTTGGTGCTGCTTGGAGTCGTCTCTCTTCTCTTCTTGTGGTGTTCTAACTCTCTCTCTAACCCTCTCTCAAGAACCCTTGAGGTTAGCTTTATCGGTAAGTGATCAATCCTTTCTAATTCCTGAGTTTTTGTGAAATTAGGAACCTTTGGATTTTTGGGGAAGAAACTTGTTTATTAGGTCTTGATATGGATTGTTATCATGGAAGAATTTTAGTTTTGAAAGGAATTGGTTAAAAATGGAGTTTCGGGTGAAAAACATGGTTTTTAGGGTTTCTGGCAGGGAGCCAACGCATGACCGCTGGACTCCTAACGCCTGGGCGCTGAGGTTCTGCCCAGTTCGTGTTGCCAGACAGGGACCCAATGCTTGAGCGTTGGAAGCCAACGCTTGGGCGCTAGGCCCCTGACAACAAGTTGCTATTTTGCTAGTTTTGAGTTTAATTCTTGTGAAATCGGTTTCTGGTCTTTTCCTTGGATGTTGATGATTGTGGACATGTTTTATCATGTTAGGTTGAAGGACAAGACCAAGAAAAGGAGTAAAAGGTAAGGGTAACTCTGGGTCTAGATAGAGTCAGTTGTGTCTGAAATATGACTTTGATTTTGGAAACCATTCTGTTTGTTGTGATGCAATTGTTGGTTTTGTGATACATGTTTGGATTTTAGAATTGATGTTAAGACATGCTAATGTTGACGATGTTGATGTAGTTGATTATGTTGTATTGTAAATTGTTCATTCGTGATGATGTTGAACATGTTGGCATGGCATATGCATTATTTTGAGGCTGATGGCGATGAGATGGGTTTTAGTCCCATGGGATCGTGGTTAAGGACGATGAGATGGGTTTTAGTCCCATGTGATCGTGCCTTAACTTGTTGCATTTGAAGATCATAAGCATGGGTTATGATGTTGTACATGAGGAAATGAGAATATTGTTGAAGGTGTGGCTGTATTTTGAAAATATTGTTGTTGTCACTTTTGTTAATTTCCCTTCAACATGCTATTTGGTATTTGTTGGTTGTTCTCGAGTTAACCCTTTCTGTTTGTGTTTGGGCGCTTAACGCCAGAAAATAGACAGGGTGTTGATCGTCGTCTCTTGAAGAAGCTTTACGGAATCAGAGTGCGCAGTGGAATCGTGGGAGAAATTTGAAGAAGGCGATTGATGTCTTAAGATTTTCCGCTATTTTATTTTATTTTATTTTTGGGCTCGCTGTTGAGCATATTTCATTTATTGTAATATTTTCCTCGTTTTGCTTCCGCGTAGTAATTATTATTTATGGGGAAAATTATTACTTATATTATTAATAAGAATTTGTGAGTGACGAAAACCTTTTTGAAAAATTGAGTTGTTTTTCTTAGAGGTTTTAATTTCCGCGTTATTACCATGTAACCCTCAACCCAAAATTGGGGTGTTACAATTATGCTTTAAGGTTTTTTTTTAAGCATAATACAATTCTGAGTTCTTCAAGATATGAACAACTAAAGTGTTCTTATTGACATGAAGATCATGAACTCAGAATTTAGGCTCCAAAAGATTTAAGTTCTAAAAGATGAACTAATTTTGACAAAGCTTTGGCCTAATGTGATTTTCTCATGTGTAATGTGTTGTCTCTTGTGTATGTTGTGTATGTTATGTGTGTGTTGTGTTTTCTGGACTCAAATGGTCTTTATATAGGCAAGGGAAACGTCCTTGAACCATCACAACCCTTTTCAAAAGGTTTGGGACACAATGGTTCATGAAAAGATGCACTTTTTCGTTCTGGTAATCGATTACACAAGTGACCGTTTCAGTTTGAATTTGAATTTCAAACATGTAATTGATTACAAGACATGAGTAATCGATTACTTGCCTAGGTGTAATCGATTACCATAATGGCGTAATCGATTACACAGAAGCCCATTTTCCAGAAACTTGATTTTTGAGACTGGCTTAAGGTTTTCTACTTCTTTTAAGTTATGAAAACACTTAGCTTGATTAGATTAGGTGTTTTAAGAGCCTTTATGCTTTAATAAACCTTTGGAAGCATAACTCACCTAATAGTAAGACTTCTAGACTATTGATGGACTTGTAGTGCTTGATTCTTTGAAGTCTTCTTTTCTTCTTTTTGTTGATGAGTTTGTCGTCATCAAAACCACAGCCAGGGTCAGGAGCAAGACCTTCTTCACAATCTCCCCCTTTTTGATGATGGCAAACACATTCTTGATACTTGAAGATCATATATGCATTCTTGATGCTTAACTCCCCCTATTTGATGAAATCTAGTATTTCTGATATTTCTCCCCCTTTCTAATGTACTTGTTGAATTCCTACATATGATCTTTAAGAGCACAGAACCTTTCTCCCCCTTTTGACTTCATCAAAAAGAAGAAAAGGCCAAAAAAATATACAGGCATACATATATCCATACAAGTATATTGCAACATAAAGCATGGGGGTATAGGGGTAAACATGTAAACTATGAATAGAACATAATCATCCAAACATAGCAAGTCAACCGAAGAAATAAACAGCAAAATATCCAACAGTGCAGGAATTAGTCATAATCTAGGCTATTACAAACCAAGTAAATCAAATAGTTAATGAAAGAAATAAACAAGTCTAGAGGTCAAATTCATTAGAGGAATCAAAGGAATCATAGGGAGAGGGAGCCATGCGATCAACACGAAGACTCAGACGATCCATATCAGCACGGAGAGTAGTGTACATGGATTCAACCCGACCTTCCATGTGATCGAACCTCTGATCAAAGTGAGTCCTCATATCGGCCAGATGAGAGAGAATGAGTTGAGTGGAGGCATCAGCAAGCATAGAGGATGAAGGTCCTTCCTCAGAAGATGGTGGATAGAAAGCAGCAGGGGCAGGAGCCTGGGTGGTATCAGGACCTAAATCTGATTTGTGACGGAAAGTGTCATCAACATCCCTGAAAATCCCCATCTTGTTTAGAATTTCCATATCAATCCTCTGAGCCTTAGTATCCATGACCTGAGCATACTCCCCATGTGTAGAAATTCCAAAATTCTTCAAAATGAGAGTAATAATAGGAGCATAAGGAAGAGGACCAGATCGATCCTTGTGTATCAACATGTGTATCATAACCAAATAAGCCCAATTAATGGGTTCATTATGCTTCAACCCATAAATAACTTGAAATTCTAAATCACTAATCTGGGCATGGTTAGAGGATTGAGGAAGAAGAACATAACTTATCAGGTAATGAAGCAGACGATCCTCTACAGTGAGATATCCAACAGCAAGGATATCCCTAGAGCGGTTGGCTTCCGCTCGCTGCTTCTTCAATTGTATCTCTTCCTCAGAAAATCGACATAGAGATAAATAAAAAGAATTTCTTATCATAATCAGCCCAAGGACATGCATTCTCCTGACTCAGTCGTTCTCCAACATAGGGAATTTTTAGAAGAATTCCCAATTGCTCTTGAGTCAATGAAATATCAATTCCCTTGACTGATGAGCAAGTTTTCCCACCTCTCTTCACCAAATTACAGTAAAACACTTTAACCAATTCTGGATAATACGTACCCGACAAGCCAACAAATTCATCGAGTCCTTGGAAATCAAGAAGAGAAGGGAAGAGAAATCCAGCATTGATGAATGAGTTTATGCCAGCATACTTGGGAGGAAGAATGGGTCGTTCCAAGTAGAAAGCCAAGAACCGTTCCTTTTGCTCCTCTATGACAAGAAGCCGTGAAAGATCAAGAGTGTTCATGGAAAGGTTCTTCGAACGGTGTCTGCGTGAAGAGGAGGCCATTTTTCGGACTTGAAATTTTAGGGTTTGAGAAAGGGGTTTTTGGGTGAAGTCCGAATTGAACAATTCGAAGGGATGGAGAAGAAGGAGAGGGTAAAACCGAGCAAAACCCACTAATTTATTCTGAGTTTGAGCAAGAAACGAGAGAGAATGATGGGAATAACCAGTTCGGCGACGAGGGAAGGAGAAAGAGGAAGAGCAGTGTAATCGATTAAGAGTTCTGACCGAAAGAACTTATACTATCGATTTGGTAATCGATTACAGTCAGTTGTGTAATCGATTACCGCTTTTCGAATTTTGAATAAAATTCAAAATAGCAATAGTAATCGATTACAGCAGTTGATGTAATCGATTACCTGCAGTCCAAAATTTGAAATTTCCAAATATCAACTATGTAATCGATTATAGCAGTTAAAGTAATCGATTACTCAGAGGAATTCAATAATCAACAGGACTAAAAACAAGGGTAATCAATTAATAAGCCTAAGATAATTGATTTTATGAACATTTTTATAAGTTTTATCATATGTAACACATGTTCATATAAATACTCCAGCACAAAATTAATTATGACAAGCAAGCACGTAAGAAACATTTAATCAATTATAAAGAGACTTATGTTAGGGAATTTCTAGTGGTATCATAAGTCATATGTCTTAAGCCTATTAAAGAATATAACTATAAGACATGAATATATGAGTGTATATGTTCACCCAGAATCTAACTAGGCAATTTTCAAACTAGTGTAAGCATATTCCTAGAAAAGTATTTTCCTAATTTTATTATTGTTTCTACTGTTTTTCCTATGATCTTCTAGACACTGGGCTTAGGAGCAAGTTCCCAAACTTGATTCCTTTCAAATTGGTTTAGTTCTTCTTGCATTGCTACAATCCAATATTCATCTTCTAGAGCATCATTTACTTTTGATGGTTCTATCTGACAGACGAAGGCCATATTCAAAACTGAATCATTTAAGCGTAGCCTTGTAGAAACGCCTCTAGAAATATCACCAATAATATTATCAACTGGGTGATCCCTATGGGTTCTCCATTCCTTTGGAAGTTGATAAGTATTACTTTCAATATGCTCTTCTTGTATTGGATTCTGATCTCCATCCTTTTGAGAATCTTCACTTATAATGATATCATCTTCTTCATTATCTGGAAGATTGACTTTATCTTCTATTGAAGATTTAGATTCATCAAAAGACACATGTATGGATTCTTCCACAGATAGAGTTTTCTTGTTAAATACTCTATATGCTTTGCTTGTTAAAGAATAACCAAGGAATATACCTTCATTAGATTTTTCATCAAACTTTCCAAGGTTTTCCTTTCCATTATTCAAGACAAAGAATTTTGATCCAAAATATGTAGATGAGAGATGTTTGGTTTCCTTCCTTTGTAGAGTTCATAGGGAGTTTTCTTAAGAAAAGGTCTAATAAGAACTCTATTGGAAACATAGCAAGCAGTACTTACAGCATCAGCCCAGAAACATTTAGGGAGACTTGATTCACTTAGCATGGTTCTTGCTAATTCTTCAAGTAATCTATTCTTCCTTTCTACTACACCATTTTGTTGTGGTGTTCTCGGAGTAGAGAAATTATGTGATATTCCATTTTCATCACATAGTTCTTGGAATTGTTGATTCTGAAATTCTCCACCATGATCACTTCTTATAGAAGAGATCTTTAAAGACTTCTCATTTTGAACAAGCCTTGCATGTCTTTTGAATGCATTGAAGGCTTCATTCTTATGAGGAAGAAATAAAGTCCATGTAAATCTAGAGAAATCATCAACAATAACAAGTGCATAGAAATTACCTCCGAGGCTTTTAGTTCTAGATGGTCCGAACAAATCCATATGTAACAATTGAAGGGGTCTTGAGGTCGAAACTATGTTCTTTGGTTTGAAGGATGTTCTGGTTTGCTTCCCTTTTTGACATGCATCACAAAGCTTGTCTTTCTCGAATTTTATCTTTGGAAGCCCAACAACTAGATCATGCTTGACTAGTTTGTTCAAATGATCTATGTGAATATGAGCAAGTCTTCTATGCCATAGCCATGAATCACTATTATTCTTGGCCAAAAGGCATCTCACATTTTGTGGAATTTCTTCCAAGAAGATCATGAAGACTTTATTTACTTTATACCCAGAAAACTTAATTTCTTTAGTTTTCACATCTTTCACAACACATATATCATTAATAAAACCAACTTTCAAACCTTTATCACATAGTTGACTAATACTCAGAAGATTATGCATCAAACCATCAACGTAAAGAACTTTATCCATGACTGTTTGAGGGGGTGTGCCTATTCTTCCAATACCGAGTATCTTTCCCTTTTGATTGTTACCATATGTGACAAAACCTTTTTCCCTAGGTATAAGAAATGAAAACTTGGTTTTGTCTCCTGTCATGTGTGATGAGCAGCCACTATCAAGATACCATAAATCCTTTGCTGCTTTCATACACACCTACATGACAAAGTTCAGACATGGGTATTAGGAACCCAACAAGTTTTGGGTCCTTCTAAGTTAACATCCTTTCTAACCCAAATGTATTCCCTATTTGGTATTCCTACATGTTTGTAGTAACATCTACTAGGGGTATGTCCTACTTTGTTACAATACGTACAAGAGTAATGATTGTAACTAGAGGTTTGTCTAGGAGAGGAATGGATCTTCTTAGGATGTCTATTTTGAGTATTTTTCCTATTGTATGTACTTCTAACAGGATTAATCTTTTTGTTACTAGAAGATTCTACTATATGGTTTGGTTTTACAAACACAGTTTTCTTGACTTCCTTAGTCTTTGGGTGAGAAGTATATCCTAGACCTGATTTGTTATTTGAATATCTTTGAACACTTAGGATATCATCTAATTTCTGTTTTCCTTTATTGAAGTTATTTACTCTTTGTTGAAGATTATCTATCTTTTCTTCTAAAGAACTACACTTAGTACATTTTTGTGTAATATCTAGTTTAGATTTCACTATGTCTAATTCCTCTTGTAAAGTTCTACACTTACTTTCTAAGGATGAAATCAAATCATTTTGCTTGGTACTAATCTTGGAAAATTCTTGACATAATTTAAACATATTCTCCATAGAAAACTTTAAATCATGAGAAGACATAGAATTATCACTAACCTGGGAATCTTCAACATCTGAGTCATGTGAAGCCATCAACGCAACTTGTGCTTCTTCTTTGTCAGAATCTGATGATGAACTTACTTCATTATCATCCCAAGCCAAATATGCTCTTCGAGTAGGTTGATCCTTTTTCTCGAATTTCTCTCTTAGACCATGTTTCTTCTTCTGAAGATTTGGACAATCTGACTTGAAATGTCCCGGTTTGCCACACTCGAAACATGTAATCTTTTGAGATGAAGAAGACTCATTGTTCCTTTGGAAGGCTTTATTGTTGTTAAATTTAACATTTTTCCTTTTAAGAAACTTTCCAAAGTTCTTTACTAGAAGATTCAAATTTCCATTGTCTTCTTCTTCAGAGTCTGCATCATAATCTTCTTTGATGCTTTCTTTTGCCTTTAGGGAAATTGATCGATACTTCTTCTCATGTTGTTCATGCTCTTCTAAACGATTCAATTCCAACTCATGTTCTTGGAGTTTTCCAAAGAGAGTTGCAAGAGTCATATTTGATAAACTCTTCTTCTCAGAGATGGCTGTAACTTTTGGTTGCCATACTCTTGTAAGTGATCTTAGAACTTTCATGTTCAAGTCACTGTTTGAAAATTGTTTTCCAAGAGCAATCAAATGATTAATCAAATGAGTGAATCGTTTTTGCATATCTAATACCTTTTCTCCTGGAAGCATTCTGAACATTTAATACTCCTGAGATAAAGTATTGATCTTTGATCTCTTGACTTCATCTGTTCCTTCGTGAGTCACCATCAACGTATCCCATATTTCTTTTGATGAAGTGCACGTTGATACTCTGAAAAATTCATCCATGCCAAGAGCAGATGTAAGGATGTTCATTCCTTTGAGATCATGTTGAACCTTCTTCTTTTCTTCTTCACTCCAAGTACTTTCTGATTTTGGTTGTGAAGTTCCTTCTTCATCTGTTGTTACAGGCACAAAGGGACCTTCTTCAATGGCTTTCCATATTCCTGCGTCTAATGACTTTATGAATATCTTCATCTTGATTTTCCAGAAGTCATAATGTTCCCCATTGAAGAATGGTGGCCTGTTTATGTTGAATCCTTCATTTGTTCCATGATTGGAAGAGGATGCCATCTTTTCCCGGATCTTAGGAATAACTTACCTAAACTTCCGCTCTGATACCAATTGTTAGTACAGATAGCAACCTGAGAGGGGGGGGGGTGAATCAGTGTTGCCCCAATTTTCGCCTTATTGAAATTGTTACTTTCTAGTTTATGATGATCGCGAAATGATCGTTATGATTGCAGCGGATATGAACGATACTTGAAAGTAAATGTGAAGGATAAAGAGAATCACACACAAGATTTTATCCTGGTTCACCTTCAATCCACCGAAGGCTACGTCTAGTCCCTCAAGAAAACCCCTTGAGGATTTTTCCACTATTGATAAAAATCTCTTACAAGTTCTTAACCCAAGGACCCCAAGAATTTCTATCAATATCCTGTGAAAGCAAACCACTTTCAACAGCCCCTGAAAGCAAACCGCTTTCAGTTCCTGAAGGCAAACCACCCTCAGACCTTGAAGACAAACTTGTCTTCAATCGAAACCCTGAAAGTAAACCACTTCCAGTGACAACAACCTTTCACCGAATACCACGGTGAAAAACTCAATCTTACAGCAAGAGATGAAGAAGATATTACAATTGGCTGTATCAATCCTTTAACACACAATTGGATTGATCATGAGAAATTATGCTTTAAGGTTTTTTTTAAGCATAATACAATTCTGAGTTCTTCAAGATATGAACAACTAAAGTGTTCTTATTGACATGAAGATCATGAACTCAGAATTTAGGCTCCAAAAGATTTAACTTCTAAAAGATGAACTAATTTTGACAAAGCTTTGGCCTAATGTGATTTTCTCATGTGTAATGTGTTGTCTCTTGTGTATGTTGTGTATGTTATGTGTGTGTTGTGTTTTCTAGACTCAAATGGTCTTTATATAGGCAAAGGAAACGTCCTTGAACCATCACAACCCTTTTCAAAAGGTTTGGGACATAATGGTTCATGAAAAGATGCACTTTTTCGTTTTGGTAATCGATTACCATACTTAGTGTAATCGATTACACAAGTGACCGTTTCAGTTTGAATTTGTATTTCAAACATGTAATCGATTACAAGACATGAGTAATCGATTACTTGCCTAGGTGTAATCGATTACCATAATGGCGTAATCGATTACACAGAAGCCCATTTTCCAGAAACTTGATTTTTGAGACTGGCTTAAGGTTTTCTACTTCTTTTAAGTTATGAAAACACTTAGCTTGATTAGATTAGGTGTTTTAAGAGCCTTTATGCTTTAATAAACCTTTGGAAGCATAACTCACCTAATACTAAGACTTCTAGACTATTGATGGACTTGTAGTGCTTGATTCTTTGAAGTCTTCTTTTCTTCTTTTTGTTGATGAGTTTGTCGTCATCAAAACCACAGCCAGGGTCAGGAGCAAGACCTTCTTCACAGTCTCGGGGTTCATGCGTCTCCCGATCCTTCACAAACACATAGTCTAGCTTAGTAGCCGCCCCTCTAAACCTTATAGCTTAACTAAGCTTAAGGATGTTCACTAACCTCTCAAGAGATGTAGTAGAGCTTACGAGTTAACAAACCATTCTACAACTAAGCAAGCTTAAGGACAAGCTGAACCTCTCTCTCAATCCCTGGTCCTAGACATTCCTTGAGGTTTCCTACACTTAGTCAAAACCATGGAACTAGTTCGAAAATCAGATTTATCCTCTCATTGTCTTCTAGGATTTTAAATCTATTTCCTTAGACAATCATCAAGGTCCTCGTACATTTAAACAATTCTAAACAAGGCGGAATCATCAAGAAACACAAAAAACCTCTTGATAAAAAAATGTAACAACACAAGAAGGGGGGGTTTGAATTGTGTTCTTTTAGAAACTTTAATTTTCAAAAACCGTTTTGAGTTGTTAGAAAAAAATTCGTAAACGTTAGGCAGCGGAAGAAAGAATAAACAGAAACGTAAACGATAAAGCCCACAGAGGATTTTATCCTGCTTCACCCTCTTAAACGATAGGGCTACGTCTAGCCCTTGGCGTAACCAAGATTTTTCGCTATTCACCATAGTATTATCAAGGACTCCTCCTAGTACAAGTATTATCAAGGACTTCTCCTGAAACAAGTATTATCAAGGACTTCTCCTAGTACTAGTATTATCAAGGACTTCACTTAGATTCTTTTTCAAGAATGATTTCTTCTACAAAGTCTCTTCTGAAAGGTGAGGTAGAAAGATTGAGGGTCAGATAACTCTTAAGTACTTGGGTAGTGAATATGACACATAAGGATATACTTGAGTTTTGAAACAGAGAGGATTAGATGATAGGTTCTCTGTGATGTGTGAATAGACTGAGAGTATGTGACTCTTAGGAATTTTCCCACACTTAGAAGATTTTCACTCTTTGAGGTTTTGAAACTTGAATTTGAGTTGTTGGAATATCAGAGTTCTGTATCTTAGTTAATTTCTCTAAAGAACGACTTTTGTCCGCAATTCTCTGTGGTTCGACAAACACCCATTGCTATACTACATTCGAATCTTGAAAGGGATTTAAATAGTAGTTAAGTGACAATTTTATAAATTCTTTTGGTGAACGGTTTTGAATACGCATAAATCACCTTTCAACTGCGCTTAGCGCCATAGACAATCAGGGCGAGGATCTGCATGAAGGATGAATTGGATGCAAGTAAGATGGTGCAAGAAGGTCTAGAAGAATTAGAGAATCTTGAAGATAATTATTCGTTGTTTTATTTCCACTGCTTTTAATTAGCACTTGTGGTGTGAACTCATTATTTTCATTTACATCTTGTTTCCTTTGATGTTAAATTATATTGACTATGGGTTAATATTATATCTAAATATTTGAGTGACGTTCAGTTTTTTGAAAACCTGAGTTGTTTTGAGAGGTTTTGAAGAAATATTTCCGCTTATTTACTATGTGACCCTTGACTGGAAATTAGGGCGTTAGAAGCGTTTCCTTTCAATTTTTTTAAAACAAATTTCACTTGATGGAATCAGCTTCTTGTGTTTTACTAATGTACTCTTCATTAATCCAGTTTCCGAAGCATTCCAGATGCTTCGGTGAATCCTTGACGGTGGTGCACGTAGCGAGGCTGTGGTAGTGCTCGCAGTGCTCCGACTTGAGTGAGACAGATTGGTAGCAGGGTTGTGATAGCAATTTTGAAAGTGTACAGATTGTATCGAAGTATTATAAAATAATATCGTCTCCACAGGGATTGGTTTGACTTGAAATTGGTTTTCTAGAGTTTGACAAAGAAAAGATATTTTTGATTTGATTTTGGGATTTAAACAAAAGCATAAGAACAGAAATATGATGATGAAACAAGTACTTGGGTTTAGTTGCACTTTACTTAACTAAACTTTCAGAATCAATTTTACATATATGAAATTAGAACAAGTTCTTAGGTGCTCTAGCCAAGGATTTCTACTTGTTAATTGTAAGACCCTCTATTTTTTAGTATTTTTGTTTTGGTCCCTAAACTACTTAGTAGTTTCAGTTTGGTCCTTGGTTGACCGTTTGAATGACTTTATTATTATTGAAATGAGCCTTATGTTAGTTGATATTGTTTATTATATGTTTTTTTTTATTATTAAAGAAAAAGAAAAGAAATATCTTAATATATATAACCGTATATATATATATATTTATATATGTTTTTATTTGGATTATTTTAGTATTAAAGAAAAAAAAATATAATAATAGATATGTGGGTAACGGTATAGATGTTTTGTTTTTTTTTGTTGTTATCCTATTTTATCTTGTCATCACATTAAAGAGTTTGAGTTTGAAAGTTTTAGATATAATGTTTTAAGGTAATATACTTCAATGATTCAAGATTGGTTTGTTTAAGATATAATAAAGTTTGTTATGGGTTAAAAATTCTAAATAAAGAGCTATAGATATTTGTTATTTTTAGTGGTTATATTTATTTAAAAAGAAAAAAAAATAATAGTAATAAACTGCAGTATGCATAATATGTTGATATGTATATGAATTATTATTTTTAAAATGCTAGAGAATATATCTTCTAGTGTGAGTATTTGGGGTTAAACTATTTTAGGAACCTATATTAAATATATATATTATATTAGAGAAATGTTTTATTATATATATATTTATTTAAAAAGAAAAAGGAAAAGGAAAAAGAAAATCATAATATAATATATATATATATATATATATATATATATATATATATATATATATATAACCTTGACGTGTATCTGACATATTTACTTAAATATATTTAGTTTTATTAGAATTTTGGTTGAGATCATATTTTGAATACAAATTGTATTTTATCTTATCACAAAATTAAGGAGATTTGACTTGAAAATTAAGATGAGCATATTACCTATTTTTATGTGATATACTAATAGCTGTTTTTTTTCTTTATTCTAAATAATTATAGTTTTGTTTTGGTAAGTTTAAATATATATATATATATATGATTATTAGAATAAGAAAAATAAAAATAAATATACAAGCCGTGTGTATGCTAATATATATATATATTAAATTCTATTTTATAAATTGGTTATTTAGATTATTAACCTAGTTAAATTATACTAGATTGTATTTTATTCTATCAAGATTGAGCATGAATTTTAAAATTAAGATATAGATTTTGGTTAAGAGGTAGAGGAGAAAAAAAACTGAAACAACCTATTTCGCCTTAAAATAACAAATTCAACTCTCCCTCTACTCACTAGTCACTACTAAAACCCTTTCTCCACTCTCCATCCATAAAAACCCGAGCCTCCCTTCTTCTCTCCCCGCCACCTTTTCTTCGCTCTGCCACCATCATATTCTTCACCTTCTCCACCAAACACCTATCAAACCTTCACTCATCATTTTCACCCCAGCTTCATCACCATGCCTCTGTTTCTCCGCCCTTCATCCAACCACTATTCCTCTCTTCTTCTTTCTCTCGTTTCTTCCTTACCCAGCGCCGCCACCACTCTAATCTCCTTCCACACCACCTCTTCGTCCTCTCCATTACAACCCCTGAACCAGAATCCTCTTCTCGAAACTCCACGCCAACGACGCTCAACTTCTTCCTTCTTTCAACTGAAACCACAAGCAACAACAGCACCCAACTCCAAACCTCGACCCGCTCTTCTTCTCATCCTTGCCTAAAACGCGCTGCCATCACACCCTCAGACCCTAGCCGCCGCTCCTCGCTCTGCTTCTTCCATCACCAGACCCCGCCGCCGCATCAAACTCACCACCACAGCACCGTCGTTTCCATCTGACTTCACTGCCGCCGCCGTTGCACACCGCCACAATACCACTATCTCTGAACTGCACTGGGGTTCCTCAGATTCCTGTATCACGCTAAGAATCCTTCGTTGCCTTTTTTCTTTGGGTCATGAATAATCATGTGCGACCTTCTTCTTGGAGGGCGCAGTTGGTTTCGATGGCGAAGGACAGCCATGATGCCGTGTTCTGCAGGGGAAGATCAATGAGGGTAAGGAAGACGAAATTTGGGTGATGATCTCGGGTTTGAAGCACAACTTGCACGAGCTAATGGGACACAATTGTGGGAACCACGTGGTTGAAAGGCTATTTGATTCATGGAATGTCACCTTGGAGCAGGTGGACTGTGTTCTTAACTTGCTTCTATTGAATCTGCCAAAGCTTCAATCTGTCTGCATGGACGTTACTGGGTTCATCTTCTTCGGAGAATTCTTTTACTTGGTTGAGTTTGAACCGCTTGTTAAGACCAGGTAAGGGTAACCCTGGGTCTAGATAGAGTCAGTTGTGTTTACCATGATTTTATTTCTGTGAATTATTTTGTTTATGAGGATGAAATTGTTGGTATTGTGATGCTTGAAATTGAGAATTGTTTACATGATATATTGAAGATGATTATATTGTGTATGGGGTGTGCTATGACTGATGTTTTGTGTGGACTGTTGGTCCATGAGGATCATGAATTTTGCATAGTCATAGCATGTGCATCGTATATATATATATATATATATATATATATATATATATATATATATATATTGGGTTGATGTGGCGGTATTTTGTCCCGCGTGATCAACTGAGGATTTTAAGGTTGATGTGACGGATCTTTGTCCCGTGGGATCGACCGAGTGCAATGTGGTGGATCGTTGTCCCACGTGATTGTCCTGACCCGGTTAGGGTGAATTAGGGCAATGTGGTGGATCGTTGTCCCACGTGATTGTCTTGGCCCGCGAAGGGTGATGTTTTGGCCCGAGAAGGGTGATGTATTGGCCATATAAATATAACTAACTATAAGCATATAGATATAGAGGGCATTTGCACATCTTAGTTGATTTTATGATGTGGAAGAAAAATATTGTGTTGATGTTCTCGTTCTGTTCTTGATGAATTGCCGTGTTATGGTCTGGTGATGTTTTATATCACAATTGATAATATTGTTGTTGTTAATTATTTTATTCCCTTTCAACATGCTGTTTGGTATTTGTTGTTTGTTCTCGAGTTAACCCTTTCTGTTTGTGTTTGGGCGCTTAACGCCAGGAAATAGACAGGGTGTTGATCGTTGTCTTTTGAAGAAGCTTTACGGAATCAGAGTGCGCAGCGGAATCGTGGAAGAAGTAACAAGAAGACGATTGATGTCTTAAGTTTTTCCGCTATTCTAATTTATTCTTTTTTTTGGGCTCGCTGTTGAGCAATTTTCCTTGTTGTAATATTTTCCGCGTAGTAATTATTATTTATGGGGAAAATTATTACTTATATTATTTTTAAGTAATTAAGAGAGACGAAAACCTTTTAAGAAAATGAGTTGTTTTTTTCTGAGAGGTTTTAATTTCCGCGTATTTACTATGTGACCCTCAACCTAAAATTGGGGCGTTACATTAATGCCTTAATCAAATAGAACTTCCAATCCAATTACCAAACCTAAATACCTTAGTGTTTAGTTAATCCAATTGAAGCATTAGTGTTCTTAGTTTTGGCCAACACTAACAATTTCTACCCTTATACATAAGTGGTAGAATATCATTCATTCTAATTACCCATTTCCCTCAA
This sequence comes from Acmispon strigosus, assembly GCA_030819835.1. NCBI lineage: Eukaryota > Viridiplantae > Streptophyta > Magnoliopsida > Fabales > Fabaceae > Acmispon > Acmispon strigosus. Next base: position 11,338,431 of record JAUAMA010000004.1, on the reverse strand, counting down.
ATCCTACCAATTACCATTGTGCAAGAATTGAGCAAAGCAAACTTGTGTACAACGAGAATAATATTATAACAGAGAAATAGAAACTTAGAAATAAAACTTCATTCATATATGTAATAGAAACCTAGAGCATTGTTTGTGAAAATTCACCACAACCCAAATACAAAATAAACTTAGCCTAACATGGCTAGCAAAGACATGATAAATAAAAATAACCTGAATTGGGAGCTCTAGGTGGCCTCCCACAAGTCCAGGCAAAGCTCATAAACAAGGTATTTTCGAGATGTGTAGCGATAATTACAAAGAAAGGAGAAGCTGTTATTTATAATAATTCCTGACAGCACCCCAACGCATGAGCGTTGGCTTCCAACGCCTAGGCGTTGGAATTTAACTTAAAACAACACGTCTAGCAAAGAGCCAACGCATGAGCATTGGCTACCCAACGCTAGGGCGTTGGGATTTAAACAATTTTGGACAATCAGGCAGAGAGCCAACGCATGAGCATTGGCTCCCCAACACTCAGGCGTTAGGCACGTCTGATGCTTCATATTCTTTGCTCTTTTGCACTCCTTCTTTGATGGCTCTCTTCATTTCCATCAAGAGTCATCATTATGGCATCATACTGGTTCAGAAACAGCTGAAGCACTCAATTCTCCCTTTTTAGCACATGTTAAACAAGCCATTCATGCTTCATTTCTTCATTAACTTCACAACCATTCAGCTTTTAATCCTTCCTTCTTCATCATTATTCATCAATTATTCAATCATGTCATCCATAAACCACCTAATACTGGCCAGAACTCTAACAAGGACCAAAAATCTAATAAAACAACCCTAAAAGAACTAAAAACACAATAATTGCTAATCTATATGCAAATGCAAAAATAAAACAAAAACTCTAACAAAATCAAATAAAATCTATATGAGACTCAAATAAAAAAAAAAAGCAAAGAAAAAGGTAGTAAAAAGATCATATAAATCCCAGTCATCATCCCTTAAGAGGGTCACTTTCACCACCAGCTGCAACCGGGTGCGGTACGAATTGTTTCTCTTAAGAGGGTAACTTATACACCCCTTCCGATGGACTATGTCCCTTAAGAGGGTCACTTGTGTCCTCGGCATGAAAGTGTATTACCTAGATATGGTCGGAGTCGTATCCGTCGCTCTGGTTGTACGAGACTATGTCCCTTTAAAGGGTTAGTTGCCTATGACCTTCAACTGAGGCGGTAAGGATCGTGTCCCTTAAGAGGGTCACTTATTCCCCCCTTCCGGTAGACTATGTCGCTTAAGAGGGTCACTTGTGTCTTGGATCCATAACGCTTTTCAAGACGGTGGAGACCGTATCCCTAAAGAGGATTACTTACGGCAACCGCTTGGTTGGAAAGAGGATGTGCCCCTTGAGAGGGTAATTTGTGCTCATCTCCCTCCACGCTTTCAACACCAGCCAACAAAGGCTTGTTTAATCATTAGAAATACTTTTTCATTAAAATACGTCAAATTTTAAACAAGTGCTCCTTAAAGGAATATCAAATTAGCTGTAGTAGCGGCGCAGGTTGGCGAAATTCCAGAATCTGAGGATTGGTTTTCCCTTTAATATCTCGAGCATGTAAGCCCCATTGCTTGTTGTCTGCACGACCCTGTAAGGCCCTTACTAGTTGGCTGCTAGCTTTCCTATGATGGAATTCCTCCCTCCGGTGTCGTCTTTCCTGAGTACGAGGTCACCATTTTTGAACTTTCGTACTATAACTTTTGAATTACACCTTGCGGTCGTTCTTTGCTTGACTGCCATTTCTCCCATGTGGGATTTCTTTCTGACCTCGTCAGATAAGTCCAACTCCACTTCTAATTTGACCTGATTCTCTTCTTCTGATAAGTTTTGGTCCCTTTACGTTGGTGCTTCAATTTCAACTGGGATGACTGCCTCGACCTCGTATGGAAGTTTGAATGGTGTTTCCCCTGTTGATGAGTGATGGGTCGTGCGATGTGTCCATAGGACAAAGTCAAGGTGTTCAGTCCAACTTCCACCTATGTCTTTGAACTTCTTCTTTATCCCTTGAGGATGACATTGTTTGCAGCTTTAGTCATCCCATTTGTTTGTGGTTGTTCCTGCGAGGTGAAAGGATGCCTGATGTTTAAGCCTTTAACAACTCTCTAAACCTCTTGTCCTTCAATTGGGTTCCATTGTCAGTTAATATTGAGTCTAGAATACCAAATCTACTTAAGATGTTCTTGTAGAAAAACTTCTGCATTTTAGCGGAAGTGATCCTCACCAAAGCTTGGGCCTATATCCATTTTGTGAAGTAATCCAATGCCACTATAAGGAACTTTAGTTGGTCGGGGGCCATCGAGAATGGTCCCAATATGTCCATTCCCCATTGATAGAATGTCCGTGAGATGTCAGACGGTTCTAGCTCGTTCGGGGTGCCCTTGGTATGTCTGCACACTTCTGGCGCACATCACAATTTTTCACATAAGCCACCGCGTCCTCACTCATTGTTGGCCAATAGTACCTCGCTCGGAGTATCGTTTTGACTAAGGTTCTTCCCCTTGAGTGATTGTCGCAATTTTGACAAGACGTCTGCTCTTTCATTTTCTGATTAGGGTACGTGGAAGAATTCCACTCCTTTAAACTACCAGATCGATTCTTTGAATATTTCAACCAGGTGCGGCAACATAAGCGGCTCCCTGGCCTAGTACATCCCCTTTATTTGTGAAATTACTATCTTAGAGTTTCTGTAAAGTTTTATTTTTGTTGCTCTTAGGTCTTGTGCCGTCATGAAGACAACAATACAAGCTTCATACACGGCTTGGTTGTTGGAGGTTGGGAAGCTAAATCTTAGTGATTGTTCTATTTCTACCCCGTCGAAATTCTTTAGACCTACACCAGCTCCACACATTTTTTATTGGAGGATCCGTCGACACATATTTCCCAGGAAATTTAGTGATCGCGGTCGGCCTCTTTCATCATCTATAGCACGAATTCTGCAAGAGCTGATAAAACAAGCACAACACAAGAAAGAGGGGGGGGGGGGGGTTTGAATTGTGTTTGTGTAAAACCTTACTTTTTGAAATAAATATATATTTTAATAATCCGTTTTGTAAACGATAGAAAGCTTTTCGTAAACGGTAGGATGAAAAATTTTGGTGCAATAACTTTTAGTAAACAATAGGATAAATCAATTTTTAATGCAGCGGAAATAAAATATGTGCAAGTGTAAATGATGCACGTAGTAAAAACAGCATACACAAGATTTATCCTGGTTCACCCCCTTAAACGATAGGGCTACGTCCATTCCTTGGCTTAACCAAGATTTTCACTATCAAGTATTCAATAGTACTTCTCCAAACAAGTATTCAACAAGACTTCTCGCAACAAGTATTCGACAGGACTTCTCCAAAAAAGTATCCGATAGGACTTCTCCCAACAAGTATTCGACAGGACTTCTCCCAACAAGTATTCGACAGGATTTCTCCCAACAAGTATTCTACAGAACATCTCCCAACAAGTATTCTACAAGACTTCTCCCAACAAGTATTCTACAGGACATCTCCCAACAAGTATTCGAAGGACTTCTCCTTTTACAAGGGGTTCTTCTACAATGAATCTCTTCTCAAAAGAGAGAGGTAGAAACAATTTCAGTCTCGGCAAACTCTCAGTATTTCATAGATGGTTTGACACTTAAAATTATACTCAAGGTTTGGCAAACAAAGATGATAGACGATAGGTTCTCTATATATGTGAATAGCTTGATAGTGTTTGACTTTGTTTTTCGTTCACTGTTCGTTTTCTTTGTACACAGTTGTGTGTTCAACTTTTTTGTTCCGTATGTGTACTGTTGTTCTATTTCTTTAATGTGTTTGTACCCTTTTTCTTCAAATATTCAAGTCTTATCTTTTATACCTTCATTTCAAATTCAATTTGCTGAAGATCTTGTAGTTGACCAGAATCTTTTTTTATTTTTTGTGCGTTTGATCAACTGCTTTGTGGTTGGCATTGAATGAATTTGACTTGATTTTTCATGCGGAGCTGGTCGTCAAGTAGTTTCTGCCGTGATTTTCTCCATTGCATTGATAGCATTTATGTTGTTGCTCAAGCAGAGTTGGTCATGGAGCATCAATCACTTTTTTGCATTTAATTCATTTAACAACGAAATCCTTTCCATTTCGAGAAACAATTTGATCTGTTCCAATTTTGTATTGTATCATTTACTCTCTGAAGTTATGGATTTGCAGACTATAGAGTTAGACCATACTCGAAATGTCTCTTAAACGATACTTAATAGTGTAGGCTAAAAAATGTATCGTCAAAGCTATATTGTGGCTGCATTTTGTCAATCGTGGATCCTTTATACCACTCTAATCCAACTGCGACTTTGAAATCTTTAAATCAAAACCTGGCGTAAATATTGTATATGCAACGATTTTGTAAACGCAGATGTTTGATGACCACCAATTAAGGAAACCGCGGAAACCGGATCACTAACCGTGGCATAAAAATTTACATCTTAGTCCCGCCAAACATCACAAAAGTTCATTCAGCCAAAAATTTGTGCGTGTTTTGAGATTTGGCTCAACTCAAAATTCAATTTTTCAAAAAAAAAACTAAAAGGTTAATTAAAAAGAAAAACTCTTCAAACTCATCAAATCCCTACTCTCTCAATTGAAACTCACTAAATCTCTCTAACAGTCTAACACTGTAAAAGAGAAACAGAGACACTCGATCTTGTAACCTAGCCATTCTGAATTGATTGTATTTCACGAAAATGCTCCTCTGCGCCGCGACGACACTCCTCTACCTAATGGCATCTCTCTACGCGATGACACCTCTCTGTGCGACGCGTCACCTTGCCCTCTCCTCTATGCGACTCAAGGTCGTCTTCTCTGTGCGAAGATTTAGCCCTCTTCTCTGCACGAGGCGTCACCATCTTCTCTGTGACAACAACAATCACCACACCACCAATGCCGAAAAATTTCATAGAAGTCCTCCGACGCAGCAATCTATGGTCAGAGTCCCCTAACTTCTAACCCTAGTCTTTGCTTCTCATCCAGTAGAATCTATAGTGTGTTTCACTTATAAGAGTTTGGAACATGGTGGTTTGTCAGTTACCTTTTCCATCTAATCTTTGATATTGATGCTTCTGATGTTCAGTTTTTGAATGCACCTATATTTTTCTCGTTCTTTACTTTTTCTTGTTATTTTCACTAAGACTGGAATATGGAAACTTTGAGAACAAGATGTGTTTTTGGGTATGGTTCAGTCACTTTCCATGATTTTTTATCGTGGGTCTCTTTGTGGCTTTCATATGTTTATTAATTGTGCATATACACTGCTTGGGGCATATTCTAGAGAGATGGAGTCCAATGGTGGTGGAACGAACAACTACTAAAAGGCAAGGGTTCCCATAAAATCCTGCAGAATTAGCTTTCATGGAGGTAGGCCTACACTATTAAATTAGCTTTTTTGTTTTCCATAAAATAAATTTCATTTTATTTTTATGTTCCTTTTACTCTGTAGTGAATGTTCGAATAAGTATTCTTATGGTATTAACTAAAAATAAATCCCTCAGTTTTATCCAAACCAAATACCTCCTCCCCGCAACTACCAACATCATCCTTCATAGTGTAAGTTCCAAAAATGCCCTCAGGTTTTTTAAGTTTACGTAATCTAAATGTGAAACCTAATTTTGTTTTTTAGGTTTTGGAATAAAATTCGTGGAAGCGAAATTTCAATTATATGTTTCAGTGGTTAATTATTTAGTTTTCACAAATTAGTTTGTGGTATGTTGTGAAGAGAAGAGAGATCGTGAAAAGTTTAAACAATTAGGTGTACTTTATTCATTTTTGATAAAATGGGAATGGTGAAGAAATATGTGACCCTGCAGCTTTTGTAATATATATCACAAAAATATAAGTGTTCAAGTTTTATCTCTTCCGTCAATTATTCTCTTCACTTTTCTTTATTTTCTTCTTTTGAAGGGTTTTTATTTTACTTGAGTTGTATGTTGTAGTTACACTTTTTTATTTTTCAATGTTAAAGCTATAATTTTAAAAACATTCATGGTTTTTTAATTTATCAAAAAAAAAATTACAAGAAGCCGTATTCCTTTTTCCTATTTTTTTTTCTTTATCAGAGAACTATTCTTTTTTCCTATTAATACTAGCGACCATTTTAAGTTGACTAAAATGTAAGTAATAGGTTCGAGTTTGATTTTACAAATGCCTAGAATGTAAGGTACCAACACTAAAGTTGTTACCTATGTGAGTATGGAAATGAGTACAATTTGTTTTTTTAAATGCGGATAGGAATAGCTACTTAATACTCTACCAATGTCATCCCTACATGAAACATTGTTGATTAATTTAATAGTTGTGTAATAACATTTCCCTTTAAACTTTACCAATATTTCATTTACATATATATCACACTACAAACAATTCTTCATTTTATGCAAACTACTTAGCTTCTATGGTTGATATCTATTTGTCTTCCCATAATTTTGTATAATAGATCCAAGCTATTTAAAACATGCCTTTAAAAAAAAACTTAAAACATGAGAGAGAAATACTTAATGTTACAAAGAGATTTAGAGACGAATGGCAAGAATAGAAACGTGGCTTCCTTATTTTACATTACTAGCCATCTAGTTCATTGTCATCAGATCGAAGATTTATGTTGGAGCCAACACGCAAGTATTCTTGTGTTTCATTAAGATTACTTTCTTAATAGAGTCGCTCAACATGAGATTTGTGGTATTTTTATGTTCTCCAATTTTTACTTCTAAGTTAGTACTTCTCTTTCTACACATGCAATCCATATAATCTATTTTACTTTTACTTAAGCGAAAAACCATGAGCTTTTAAAGCTTCTCTCCATATCTTTAACTTTCTATATATTTCTTTTTTGGACTCCAACTTTTCACATATTTCTTCTTTTGACTCTCCAACTAAGACTGACTGAAACAAAATGAATACATCAAGACTCAAAGATGAAGATTGATGTACATCTAAACTGGGGACACGTACTTATAGGCAAACTTCAGGGGAGTAAAAAAGGTTGTAGTCAAGCTGAGGACATTGTAAGGATCAACCACATGAAAATTCCACTCTCAAGTTAACTTTCATACCAAACTAGGCCTTAAAGGATATTCTTCATGAGAAAAAAAAAACAATTTCTTACAAGTTTACCAAGATAAAAATATCATAATCAAGCTATAAGTTGCATTCAAGTCACATAGATTTGGACGAAATTCATAGCTTCTCCATTGCTATTTAATGTTGACATAGGTACATCTTGAATACTGATAATCGATAGAAAATTATATTGATCTCATTTAGTAAATTATTCTTCTTTTAGACGAACTAGAATCAACTTAAATTCCTACAACACAATTCTTTTATGACACTCATTACATATGAATAGAAATACATCCCAATGTATCCAACATGATAAATATGCCTCAGTAATAGATTAAATCCATTATTGAAGTCATTATCCAATTAATTAGTTTGGGAGGTTAACCATTATTGAGTGAAAAAAATCTTCTGTCACCTCTACACCTGCAAAATTTCACACAACAAAATAGATTAATAGTATTAGTAGGGCATGATTTTATCATAAAAATGTATAATATATGACCCTAAATAAAATCTCATGTATAGAAAAGATTTCTCAATTAGAAAATTAAACTCATTTCTGTAATCAATTATTTGCTAGGCTAAGCTCAAGCAAAACCAATATCAGAAACATGAGTGGTGGTGGTTGTGGTGGTGTGAGGAAAGAGGAACAATAAAGTGATGAAAGAGGGAAGAGGAAGACAATTAAAGGGGAGGGTGGAAAAAAATAACATGTGGATAAAAAAATTCCAACTAGAATTACTAAATGACACATGGAGGTTGGCCAAGTCATAATTGATGATATGTTATCAACTAGAGCTATTGCAAAGAAAAAAAATATTATAAGGATTGATTACTAAGGATTTTTTATAGGGACTCAATTAGATTCCTCTTTAAATGTAAGAGATTAAAAACATATTTAAGCCTTTACAATTTTAGTTCATTTGTCTGTTAAAACATACCAAATATATGTCAAAAGAGGATTATATAGAAAGTACTCATAACTTGTCCACATTCAATTTGACATAATATATTTAAAAAAATAAAATTGACATAATAAAAGTGGGGAGGGAAGAGTAGATAAATAGAGAAAGAAACATGCACTAAATGAACCATGGGAATCTATATCTAAGATTTTAGCCTGAAAAACCATATCCATCATGAATTTATGATAGTAACTCTTACAAATAAAAAGTCCATTTCTCCACAAAGACAAGTGTGTTAAAAACAATTTAGACTTCACTATGCACAAAAATCTCAAGTTATTGAAATTTCAAAGTTATTACAATATTGACATTCTGCATTAAAAAATAGTTTAGAACTGTTAGAAAATACTTACAAGCAAAACCTTGCTCACATTATTAATATAATATCATTAGTGTCTTTAATAACTGACTATGAGATAAAAGTAAGCACTCTTAGAGAAAGAGAAAAACACTTAAAAATCTATTTCCCATTACCTGGAGATCTGACGGTGGTGTATTGGCTACACTAGTGAGGAAGAATGAAGCTCAACCATCAGGTCTTCATGTCCATGCCATGTCTTAAAAGGAGAACCATTTAAAGTAAAAGAACTTAGGTTGGGTGTAGATATCACATATTTGAATTTTGGAGTAGATGACACATTGAAGATGGTCAAATGGGCAAGGGAAGCATTGGTTATATTGATGATTCCTAACTTGTTTGGGGACAAAGAGCTAGGATAAAGCAATGGACACTTTTCAATGTATAGAGTCTTTAACATATGACAATTCGAAAAGGGATATGCATGACCATTTTTATCAGCGGAAATTCCAATCCACTCAAGATGCAAGTTTACTAGTGCTGGAAGATCGACATACATGGGGACTTTTGTTCTTTTCTCGACATCATACGGTACTTGTGAGATATGAAGAGAAGTTAAGGACCTTAAAGCCCGACATGAAAAGATTGATTCTGGAAAACATAAATTGTGTGGTAGAACGATCTTCAATTGTTGGAGGTTATTAAAAACAGCATGTTGGAGGAGATTATTCAGAATCTGAGGTGGAAAATGACCATGACAATTGAAGTCAAGAGTACGCAAGGGATGGTTGCCATTGCGATATTTCACAAGCTTATTGACAAATTTAAAGAAAAATATGAACGTCTTGAAGTCACAGGAATGCAATGTAAGACTAGGAAGGGCCTTCCAAAGGTTCTTCCACCGCTTTGACAAGACGCATGTTTGGATAGCATCTTGTATCATCATAAATGACATTATATGAAGCAAAATTTCATTAGGTAAGTCACTCAGCCTGTCTCTCTTCTTCTTCAACCTCTCGCTCCTCCTAAGCGTCTCCATTTTCACTAATTCTCTTCAAATAAGAGCAAACATACAAATTCAGACAACATATGCAAGTTACAAAGTCACTAAAAAATAGCTTGTTCAAGAACCCTAAAAAATAGTTTTAAAACATGTCTTAAAAGATCTAAATCCTTGAGTCATTTGGGTGTAGGGAAAAAGTTAGCACCTACGACGACGTCCGTAAAAGATTAATTTTTTGATATTTTAATTATTTAATGTGTACAAAAGTATTTTAAAAGACAAGAATATAAAATTATTTATAATTTATGTTTGACAAGGTATAAATCTTGGTCCTACGTATTTCCCGTCACAATATAAAAATCAGGGCATTGATCTTTTCCATTGGGAAAAAACTTAAGAGTGTCAAGTTGTTTCATCTAACATTGACTTTATGTATTTAATAATGGTTAGATGGAGCAACTTGACACTCTCAAGTATTTTTCCAATGGAGAGAACCCATACCCTAAAAATCAAGACTACATGGTTCTAAAGATTTAAATTGATATTTTAATCATGATATTTTTGTTGTTTTTGAAAATGTGTTTTTTGTATTATTATTTTTACATTTGGACAATTAAATACAAAGAAAAACTACGCTACAACATATGAAAATGAGTAAAAAATATTTACAAGGTAGGTACATTATTTAATGGTTAAAAATATTTACCTAATATGTTAAATAAATAATAATTAACAGTGTTAAAAACATAGTTACAAAAGCTACTCAACTTTCAAATTTTTTTCTATGATTTTTATTTAAAAACTTGAATCCCAAATGTCAAACAAGTGAGAGAGAATATTTTTTCACATTTTCTTGCCTGAGAGGCTAACCTATCCCTAATGTATACATTTGATTTTGTTTTTTTATATATTTTAGATAAAATAAAATGAATAGTAAATAAAAAAAATCTAGAATGTGGGGAGGAACATGTACGTAGTATATAGGATCACATGTGATGTAAGATTTTGATTACCATATGGAAAAAAAAGTTTCAAACTCATCCATAAAGAAAAATAAAACCTTGCATTGATACACAAATACAGTTTGAAAGCCACGAAATCATGTAGAAGCAAAATTAATTGTGAGTCAACTATACTTACCAACTATTTCTGCAAGGTAATCTATGAGTGCTGCCTTTGTGTGAGGGAGAGGGTCGGCTATGGATGGAAGAAGAATGGTGATGAGTGGAGCTAGGTGGTGGCTATACAAAGGGAGCCGCCGGCGAAGAAGAAGGTTTGGTGGATAGGTTGGAGCTCCCTGGGTTGCAATATCATCTTAATTTATAGTGAATCTGCACAACCCTAAAAATTAAACCTAATGGGCTAAAAATTATGGGCCTGTGTTCAATGGACAATTATTTATTTACTTTTTTCACTTTTTATTAAAAATGAATTAAGATAATTTACATGGAAAGAAAAGTAAAATCACTTTTTTTTTGCAATATTTTTCTTATTTTTTGATTTTTTTATGTTATTACACTTGATTTTTTGCAAAGGATTTTGAACATTATTTTAGTTTTCGTTATATAATAATTTTTTTAAAGTAAAACTTTATTAATGATTAAAAGTAATATAGGTATAATGCAAATACACCCACCAAAAACACCTACCGACCCCTCAACTCAAATGAGAAGGATCCCGTCTTATCTGAGCTTTTAAACCTCTTAGCATTAGATTTTCTGAGCCCATAGGATGCAAACCTAACTCTTTTCTAACCAACTAGAAGCAAGGGGCCCTAGTAGTTACAGCATCCTTCCCCTGAAGAGGCTCCAAAAGATCTGTAAGATGCGTACCTCCTTTCCCATAACGACATGAAGAGGTTTTAGTTATGTTTTAAAGTTAAGAATTAGATAATCTTAGTAATGCATACCTCCAATTTTCAATTCTAAGTTAGTGTCTCTTTCTACAAATGCAATCCATATAATCTATTTTACTTTTACTTAAGCGTAAAACCATGAGCTTTTAAAGCTTATCTCCATATCTTTAACTTTTCATATATTTCTTCTTTCAACTCTAACTTTTCATATATTTCTTCTTTTGACTCTCCAACCAAGACTGGTTGAGCCAAAAATAAAAGTTAAGACTCAAAGATGAAGATTGTTGTACATCTAAAGTGAAGAACATGTATTTATAGGAAAACTACATGGGAGTAAAAAAAGTTGTAGTCAAGTTGAGGACATTGTAAGGTTTAGCCACATGAAAAGTTCACTATCATGTTAACTTGCATGCCAAACTGAGCCTTAAAGGATATTCTTCTTTCAACTCTAACTTTTCATATATTTCTTCTTTTGACTCTCCAACCAAGACTGGTTGAGCCAAAAATAAAAGTTAAGACTCAAAGATGAAGATTGTTGTACATCTAAAGTGAAGAACATGTATTTATAGGAAAACTACATGGGAGTAAAAAAAGTTGTAGTCAAGTTGAGGACATTGTAAGGTTTAGCCACATGAAAAGTTCACTATCATGTTAACTTGCATGCCAAACTGAGCCTTAAAGGATATTCTTCTTTCAACTCTAACTTTTCATATATTTCTTCTTTTGACTCTCCAACCAAGACTGGTTGAGCCAAAAATAAAAGTTAAGACTCAAAGATGAAGATTGTTGTACATCTAAAGTGAAGAACATGTATTTATAGGAAAACTACATGGGAGTAAAAAAAGTTGTAGTCAAGTTGAGGACATTGTAAGGTTTAGCCACATGAAAAGTTCACTATCATGTTAACTTGCATGCCAAACTGAGCCTTAAAGGATATTCTTCATGAGAAAAAAAAATTCTAACGATTTTACCAAGATAAAAAAGTCATAATCAAGCTATAAGTTGCATTTAAGTCACATAAATTTTCTATGTCATCTAAGTGACAGAGGACATTCCTAGCTTCTCCATTGATTTATAATGTTGACTTAGGTGCATCTTGGATAATGATAATCGATAGAAAGTTATGTTGCTCTCATTTACTAAATTATTCACCTTTTAGACGAACTAGAATCAACTTAAATTCCTACAACACAATTCATGATATTTATTAAATATGAACATAAATACATCGCAAACACTGTATCCAACAGGATAAATATGCCCCAGTTATAGATCAAATCCACTGCTGAAGTCATCATCCAATTAATTAGTTTAGGGGATTAATCATTATTGAGTGAAAAAGATTCTTCTGTCATCTCTAAACCTGCAGAATTTCACACAACAAATAGAATAGTAGTATTAGTAGGGTATGATTTTATTGTAACAATGTATAATAATTGACCCTAAATGAAACCACACGTATGGAAAAGATTTCTCAATTAGCAAATTAAATCAATTCCTATAATCAATTATATCACTACTACCTTAATGATTCATTAAATATAGAGAATACTAATTTAAATCACAAGCCACTTATTTACAAGGGTTCGTACTTAAAAAAAATAATGATCTAAAAGAATAAATACCAAAACGTGGAACCGCAAAATTATGTGTTAAAATTATAGAAGAGCTAACTTTTTTCGTTGGTGTTCTCTACTCGCTAGAAATAAAATTTTATACTCAGTTATTAACACTAACAAACAAAGGTGTTGCTATTTTGATCCATCATTATCTTCAGGCCTCACATTTTCAATTATGTGTATTTCAATTATCCAAGCATTCCATATAAATTATGTAATTAGCCAAGTTAACAATAAAAGGAAGTAACTAGACATTATCTTGTATTGGAATCAAAATTCATATTGAAATACCCTTCAACTACAAGCTACTTTCACTAATGAACCCAACTTATTATTGCACATTATGCTATATTACCGACTTCCAAACTATTTACATTGCGAGTAACATCTTATGCTGTATTTGTTTTGCCACAAATTTAACAATTTACTTGCATTTCCCATAGTTCTGACATCTACTTCTGTCAAAGAAGATTTTACAGAAGCATCTTTTAGCCTTTCTGGAATAATGAGTAGTTTTAGAGTAACTGCAACTCCAAATGTCACACTAAGACAAGCCTCTATAAATTTCTATAGCAGCCATAGACATTGAGTAAATTTTCAATTCAACGACCTAAATTTCATTAGAAGTGAATAAAAAACTAAAGTAGTGTCTTGGTGTCAAGCATCATAAGGTAGGAATCATATGATTATTTTCGAGGCCAAGCTCAAGCGAAACCAGTATCAGAAACATGAGAAAACTAACTTTGCTTCAAGCATAATCGATTTTTATAGTAACAATATTTTCATTCTTAGATCATTAATCTGTCAAAACCTACTAAATAAATGTCAAAAGAGGATTATGTACAAAGTATTCATAATTTGTCCACATTCAATTTGACATAATAAGAGAGGGAGGGGGAGAAGAAAGAAACAGAGAAAGACGCATGTACTAAATGAATAATGGGAATCTATTTCTAAGATTTTAGCCTAAAAATACCTTCACGAATTTATGACAGTGACTTATCAAAATAAAAATTCCACAACTCCATAAAAACAAGTGTGTTAAAAAATTTAGACTTCACTATGATCAAAATCTCAAGTTATTGTAATTTCAAAAAAATTCCAATATTGACACTATGCATTAGGCAAATATTTTAGAACAGGTAGAAGATATTTACTTCCTACCTAACATAACAAGATTAAATAGTTGACATTCCGAGAAATTAAGCACTTAATTAGGGAAAGAAAGCACTTTATAAAAAATCTATTACATGTAACCTGAAGAAATCTTGACGTGGGTGTACTGGTTTTACATTAGTGAGGATGAATGAAGCTCGACTGTCATCCCTCCCTGTCCATGCAATGTCCTAAACGGAGAACCGTTCATAGTGAAGGAACTTAAATTAGGCGCACGTATCACATATTTGTGTCTAGGAATTGGCGCCGCAGTAATGTAAGCTGGAGGAGTATCATCAGTGAGGGTTAGATTGGTAAGGCTTGCATTGGTTATATCGAGGACTCCCAACTCCTCTGGGGAAAGAGATCTAGGATACATCAAGACACAATCTTCAATTGATAAAGTTCTTAACTTATTACAAGTCGAAAAGGGTTTAGCATGACCGTTTGTATCAGTAGAAATTCCAACACACTCAAGTCGCAAGTTTACTAGTTCTGGAAGATCAAGATGCATGGGGACTCTTGTTTTTTTCTTGATATCATAAGGTGAAACTAATATATGAAGACCAGTTAAAGACTGACAAGAAAAGATAGAATCTGGCAAACCAAAATTGTATGGGACATTGATCTTCAAATTCTGGAGATTATGAAATAGAGCATATTGGAAGAGATCGGTCATAATTTGAGGCTGAACATAACCATGACGGTCAAAGTCAAGGGTGCGCAAGGGATGGCTAGCACCACGGCGTCTCACGAGCCCACAGACAAATTCATAGAAAAAAAATGGATTGCTGAAGTTAGAGATTGTCACCTGAGTAAGGTTTGATTGGGATTGAACTGGTCCATTTAAAGGAGTAGAGTGGAATTTAGTTGCGGAGATTCTGCTTTCCAAGTTCTGATTTCTTAAATCGATTCTTTGTCAGGAAGTGAGTGTGATGTAAGCAGACGCCTTGCATGGTGAGAGAATTTAATTAATCTTGACTTTGAGTGCCCAAAGCAGTTTCCTTATCTTTTCCTGATACTGTTTTTCCGGAGATATTTATGAACGTTTTACTTTTCAAACGACATGGAAGATAATTGTAGGAGGTAACATTAAAGAGAGGTCTAACTTTTGACCTTCACTTTGTCTTCTATCTTTCATATATATATATATATATAATATGGTTTTATTAACTTACTCCCACTTATTTTTAGAATGAGTAAGTTTACAAGTTATAATTATAAGTTTGGGATATACACCTAAAGATGTAGGTTACTAACTTACTAAATAAGTGGGAGTACATTAGCAATCCCTTGTAGGAATTGCTAACTTACTCATTTAAAAAAAAATGGAGTAAATAAAGAAACCCCAAATATATGTACGTATGTACGTACGTATGTACGTATGCACATATGTATTTTTTTTTTGGGTAGACATACACATATGTATTTATATAAAAGTGAAATTGATTTGAACCTTGCATCAATGATAATATTAATTAATTATTAATAATATCAGTTATAAACCTCTAATTCATATAACTAAATTATTGAATATTAAAATTAATTCAATATTAATTATCAACTAGGAAAACATCCTTGCATTAAAACAATACAATTAATTATTAAATACTTTCTATATTAATAAATGTATTAAATATTAATTTCTAAATATATCATAAATATAATTAAAATATTAAATATTCAAATTGGTTATGATACTAATTATAAATCAGAAAAAAGTCAAAACTAATAAAATTAAATTAAGTAATATTTTTATATTCAACAAACATATTATAAATTTATTAAAAAATAAATAGTTAATAACACAATAAATTTTGCTAAATTTGTTAAAAGGATATTGTTGAAAGTAATCAATGAATTTACATGTTATGTACTTTTAACCCTCATTATTGTGCATATTCGAAAAGTAATTATAATACATACAAGAACAATAAATTATATATATATATATATATATTAGTAAAATAAACTTGAGGAGAAAAATTTAATTGACTTTAATTAAGAAAATATTTAATAATGTCTTATATTTTTAAATTTATATATTACCATAGTTTTAAAGGTTAAAATTATTTTTATATTGAAAAAATAAAATAATATATATTAATCATTACTATAAAATATTATAAATAAAACGGTGTAACGCACGAGTATTATATAGTATATCAGTATAATTTACTCAAACAAGTAGTAAATTATATGTTTAATATGTTTATATATATATATTGTAATTAAATATAATAAAATTAAAAAATAATAAATCAATTAATAAATTATTATTTTTTTAAATTAACAACTATTAATTTTTGTGTACAGGAAAGGAAAATTAAAAACTATGATTTATAATAAGAAAAAACTTTATTTCATAAATTTTAAATCTAAAATAGGCTTGTCTAATTATATTATTTTTCAATTAAATTAACTATTACCAACACATGTTGGCTCAGTTGGTAAGATCGGACCACTTCCCCTTAAAAGATTGTATGTTCAATTTTCACTATTGATGTGGGGTTGTGTGTGTGTGCGATGAAAAACTTTTCTTCGTTAAGAAACTGATTAACTATTTATATTTTTTCTATAAATTTTTTTGGTATTTACAATTCAAACCTATTATGATTGACTTGAATCATGCATTCAAAATGATAGTATTACTTATTATTTACATTAAGTATTAATTGTAAAACATCTGATATATATAATTAAATATTTAATACCAAAACTAATTAATATTAATCATCAATCAGAAAATTTCCTTACATTAATAATAACACTAGTTAATAATTAATAATTGTTTGTATTACTAACTCTATTAAATATTAATTGCTAAACCTCTCATACATTTAATTAAAATATTAAATAATAAAATTATTTAAAATACTCATTATCAATAAAAAATTAAAAACTGTAGTAAAATATAATTAAGTATTATTTACATATATAACAAATATTTACCCAATGGGTGCTAGTTGTAGTGGTTAAAAGTGGTTTTTTTAACCTCTGAGGTTAAAATTTCGACCCTTAAGAGACGTATTCTTGGGGAGACCTTTGGCATTTACCATACGCGGGTCGAATACGATTTACTTAATAAAGGATACCCTTGGTTAAAAGTGTAAAAAAATAACAAACATTTTAAGTGTAAAAAAATAAAAGGCAATTTCTTTGATTACAACAAATTTGACTTTTGATCACGCTGAAATCTTCAACGGACAAAAAACTGTGGCCTAAAATGGTTAAATGTCACAGTTTTTGAACCGTAGGCTAATATTACAAAAATTAAAATCAGAACAGAGGAACCCGTAGCCCATACTCTGTAAACCGCGGTTTGGTACCCATGGCTATATTGTGGCTGCATTTTGTCAATCGTGGATCCTTTATTCTACTCTCATCCAACTGCGACTTTAAAATCTTTAAATCAAAACCTGGCGTAAATATTGTATATGCAACGATTTTGTAAACGCAGATGTTTGATGACCACCAATTAAGGAAACCGCAGAAACCGGATCACAATTATATAACCGTGGCATAAAAATTTACATCTTAGTCCCGCCAAACATCACAAAAGTTCATTCAGCCAAAAATTTGTGCGTGTTTTGAGATTTGGCTCAACTCAAAATTTAATTTTTCAAAAAAAAAACTAAAAGGTTAATTAAAAAGAAAAACTCTTCAAACTCATCAAATCCCTACTCTCTCAATTGAAACTCACTAAATCTCTCTAACAGTCTAACACAGTAAAAGAGAAACAGAGACACTCGATCTTGTAACCTAGCCATTCTGAATTGATTGTGTTCCGCGAAAATGCTCCTCTGCGCCGCGACGACACTCCTCTACCTAATGGCATCTCTCTACGCGACGACACCTCTCTGTGCGACGCGTCACCTTGCCCTCTCCTCTATGCGACTCAAGGTCGTCTTCTCTGTGCGAAGATTTAGCCCTCTTCTCTGAACGAGGCGTCACCATCTTCTATGTGACAACAACAATCACCACACCACCAATGCCGACAAATTTCATTGTAGTCCTCCGACGCAGCAATCTATGGTCAGAGTCCCCTAACTTCTAACCCTAGTCTTTGCTTCTCATCCAGTAGAATCTATAGTGTGTTTCACTTATAAGAGTTTGGAACATGGTGGTTTGTTAGTTACCTTTTCCATCTAATCTTTGATATTGATGCTTCTGATGTTCAGTTTTTGAATGCACCTATATTTTTCTTGTTCTTTACTTTTTCTTGTTATTTTCACTAAGACTGGAATATGGAAACTTTGAGAGCAGGATGTGTTTTTTGGTATGGTTCAGTCACTTTCCATGATTTTTTATCGTGGGTCTCTTTGTGGCTTTCATATGTTTATTAACTGTGCATATACACTGCTTGGGGCATATTCTAGAGAGATGGAGTCCAATGGTGGTGGAACGAACAACTACTAAAAGGCAAGGGTTCCCATAAAATCCTGCAGAATTAGCTTTCATGGAGGTAGGCCTACACTATTAAATTAGCTTTTTTGTTTTCCATAAAACAAATTTCATTTTATTTTTATGTTCCTTTTACTCTGTAGTGAATGTTCGATTAAGTATTCTTATGGTATTAACTACGACATTTTATTTTTATGTTCCTTCCTTAGATGATACTTACCTTTTGCCAAGACGGTACTTTCCACTTTTGCCTAGACGATACTTCAGATGTTTGACGATACGCGCAGATGATACTTCTTTTGTTCAAACGATACTTCTCTTGTCTTTAGACAAAACTTCTCTTGTTTTTAGACCATACTTCTCTTTCCTTCAGACGATACTTTTCTTTTATCTAACTAGATTATTTTCTCGATATTTGACAATGCGCTTAAACGATACTTCTCTAGATGGTAGAGATAATTCCTGAAAATCATAATGCACAGAGTTTAGTAGTAAAATTGTTATCACTCAATATATGATAAACGTTCTAAGATAATTTGAACTTAACAAGGGCTTGTCCTTTGGTGGCTAAAAGAGGTCCGTACGGATGTCGTGTTCAGACAACTCTAGGACCAGGCTACCATCCGACCGGCTATGTTTGGCTTTTGTATCACTTGGCGTACCGGCAGGTCCATTCTCACTATTATTTTGTGGGCTTGGAAGTATTGCATCATTTTTGTAATACCCTGGTTTTCAGGGCGGTACAGTAGTGTACAAATAGTAATTAAACATGCCATTTACATTTTCAATGCTGCGGAGAACAAGTTTATTTTTTTTTTCTTTTCGAAACATGCCAACGACAATATGCAATACATGTACATATACCCCGTTTGGTCAAATATACTTGTTACATAACAGTGGACAACATGGGTGAAATAGTTTCTTAACACTGACTCATCCATTAAAGATAGCATGTAGCCACATTAAAACCCCAAACCAAGACGTCCGACTCCTAGTGTACCTCCTACGATCCCACACAGGGCGACTGCATAAAGGCATATAGACCTGATATCTACCCTGTTCCTAAACATGCTTGAGTACAGACATGAAAACAAAAAACTATCTATAGTCTTCAAGTGATGAGTTGTCCATCCTTTCCTTTTGAACTTCCTCAGAATGGTATCCTCCTGTTCCTCCATAATTAGCAGTCGTCTATCTGGAGACAGATCTCCCAAACACAAACAACAAACAAGGTGTGAGGGTCACTTCCAAGAATAGATAAGTATAGGTATAACAAGCATATACATAGTGAATTACAATTTGAGTAAAGCGACAAGTTCTACGATACCTTATTCATAATACAAGCGCACATCACATAGAGTATCCACGAGTAGTAATTCAATCATGATGCAATGTACTTGCTAATGTCATGCCAATTCATATGAGTTGTTCGCCCACAACTTTTATCCGTATACAACGCCAGGATCCCACAGCGCAAGTAGCGGGACAAATACCTCAGTTATAGTGGTATGATGCTACTCCATCGACCCTCGATTGCCACTTCGTGGGATCGACCATCGCCCGTCCCGAATTCCCAACATGTCCAGGCTTTTGGTAGGCCAAACTTGCTTATTCCCAACCACATTGGGGCATCCCCATGAATGCATGAGATGCCATATGATTCATACATACTAGGTTAACATATACAATCAAGCATACATGCAAGATCAACATAATCGAAATTATGTTGATCACTATAATCAGGCGTATGAACAAGATTAATATCTTTAATCAAGTTATCTGAAACGGCTTAAATTACGACTTTGGGTGCCTTACGCACGCGGAGTCTTATCCGTCTTATAACGCAACGTTTAGTCATTTCGCCTTATTTACCAATGACTCTACTTTGAACCACCATTAAAAGCAATACACGAGCATGCTTGTTAATGAATTACACTCACCATGGCATCAAGTTTGTAGCGTAAAGCAAGTTCTCATACCATATAGCATGTCATCATTGATCAACTTAGCAAATCAGCATGGATAATTAGCATACTATCATTTACATCCTACCACTAAGGAATGCAACAACTATCAATTAATCTTCCCTTTCCTACGCAATCAATCAACCACTCAATTCTAATCCAACATATCATATTCCTTCAGCTCCATTAAATTCTATGACTTAACCACATACAATTGTCTATATCAATATACGTTATAAATAGCTACGAAGATAACGAAGTGCCCTTACCGTAAGCATTTTCCTTCCTATCTTCCATAACGTATTCTCCTGTGTTCTGTATTTGCCTCGAAGTGGCTACGTGTCCCGTGTTTGTCTCTGTTAGTACAGATAGCAACCTGAGAGGGGGGGGGTGAATCAGTGTTGCCCCAATTTTCGCCTTATTGAAATTGTTACTTTCAAGTTTATGATGATCGCGAAATGATCGTTATGATTGTAGCGGATATGAACGATACTTGAAAGTAAATGTGAAGGATAAAGAGAATCACACACAAGATTTTATCCTGGTTCACCTTCAATCCACCGAAGGCTACGTCCAGTCCCTCAAGAAAACCCCTTGAGGATTTTTCCACTATTGATAAAAATCTCTTACATGTTCCTAACCCAAGGACCCCAAGAATTTCTATCAATATCCTGTGAAAGAAAACCACTTTCAACAGCCCCTGAAAGCAAACCGCTTTCAGTTCCTGAAGGCAAACCACCCTCAGACCTTGAAGACAAACTTGTCTTCAATCGAAACCCTGAAAGTAAACCACTTCCAGTGACAACAACCTTTCACCAAATACCACGGTGAAAAACTCAATCTTACAGCAAGAGATGAAGAAGATATTACAATTGGCTGTATCAATCCTTTAACACACAATTGGATTGATCATGAGAAATTATGCTTTAAGGTTTTTTTTTAAGCATAATACAATTCTGAGTTCTTCAAGATATGAACAACTAAAGTGTTCTTATTGACATGAAGATCATGAACTCATAATTTAGGCTCCAAAAGATTTAAGTTCTAAAAGATGAACTAATTTTGACAAAGCTTTGGCCTAATGTGATTTTCTCATGTGTAATGTGTTGTCTCTTGTGTATGTTGTGTATGTTATGTGTGTGTTGTGTTTTCTGGACTCAAATAGTCTTTATATAGGCAAGGGAAATGTCCTTGAACCATCACAACCCTTTTCAAAAGGTTTGGGACACAATGGTTCATGAAAAGATGCGCTTTTTCGTTCTGGTAATCGATTACCATACTTAGTGCAATCGATTACACAAGTGACCGTTTCAGTTTGAATTTGTATTTCAAACATGTAATCGATTACAAGACATGAGTAATCGATTACTTGCCTAGGTGTAATCGATTACCATAATGGCGTAATCGATTACACAGAAGCCCATTTTCCAGAAACTTGATTTTTGAGACTAGCTTAAGGTTTTCTACTTCTTTTAAGTTATGAAAACACTTAGCTTGATTAGATTAGGTGTTTTAAGAGCCTTTATGCTTTAATAAACCTTTGGAAGCATAACTCACCTAATACTAAGACTTCTAGACTATTGATGGACTTGTAGTGCTTGATTCTTTGAAGTCTTCTTTTCTTCTTTTTGTTGATGAGTTTGTCGTCATCAAAACCACAGCCAGGGTCAAGAGCAAGACCTTCTTCACAGTCTCGGGGTTCATGCGTCTCCCGATCCTTCACAAACACATAGTCTAGCTTAGTAGCCGCCCCTCTAAACCTTATAGCTTAACTAAGCTTAAGGATGTTCACTAACCTCTCAAGAGATGTAGTAGAGCTTACGAGTTAACAAACCATTCTACAACTAAGCAAGCTTAAGGACAAGCTGAACCTCTCTTTCAATCCCTGGTCCTAGACATTCCTTGAGGTTTCCTACACTTAGTCAAAACCATGGAACTAGTTCGAAAATCAGATTTATCCTCTCATTGTCTTCTAGGATTTTAAATCTATTTCCTTAGACAATCATCAAGGTCCTCGTACATTTAAACAATTCTAAACAAGGCGGAATCATCAAGAAACACAAAAAACCTCTTGATAAAAAAATGTAACAACACAAGAAGGGGGGGGTTTGAATTGTGTTCTTTTAAAAACTTTAATTTTCAAAAACCGTTTTGAGTTGTTAGAAAAAATGTCGTAAACGTTAGGCAGCGGAAGAAAGAATAAACAGAAACGTAAACGATAAAGCCCACAGAGGATTTTATCCTGCTTCACCCTCTTAAACGATAGGGCTACGTCTAGCCCTTGGCGTAACCAAGATTTTTCGCTATTCACCAGAGTATTATCAAGGACTCCTCCTAGTACAAGTATTATCAAGGACTTCTCCTGAAACAAGTATTATCAAGGACTTCTCCTAGTACTAGTATTATCAAGGACTTCACTTAGATTCTTTTTCAAGAATGATTTCTTCTACAAAGTCTCTTCTGAAAGGTGAGGTAGAAAGATTGAGGGTCAGATAACTCTTAAGTACTTGGGTAGTGAATATGACACATAAGGATATACTTGAGTTTTGAAACAGAGAGGATTAGATGATAGGTTCTCTGTGATGTGTGAATAGACTGAGAGTATGTGACTCTTAGGAATTTTCCCACACTTAGAAGATTTTCACTCTTTGAGGTTTTGAAACTTGAATTTGAGTTGTTGGAATATCAGAGTTCTGTATCTTAGTTAATTTCTCTAAAGAACGACTTTTGTCCGCAATTCTCTGTGGTTCGACAAACACCCATTGCTATACTACATTCGAATCTTGAAAGGGATTTAAATAGTAGTTAAGTGACAATTTTATAAATTCTTTTGGTGAACGGTTTTGAATACGCATAAATCACCTTTCAACTGCGCTTAGCGCCATAGACAATCAGGGCGAGGATCTGCATGAAGGATGAATTGGATGCAAGTAAGACGGTGCAAGAAGGTCTAGAAGAATTAGAGAATCTTGAAGATAATTATTCGTTGTTTTATTTCCACTGCTTTTAATTAGCACTTGTGGTGTGAACTCATTATTTTCATTTACATCTTGTTTCCTTTGATGTTAAATTATATTGACTATGGGTTAATATTATATCTAAATATTTGAGTGACGTTTAGTTTTTTGAAAACCTGAGTTGTTTTGAGAGGTTTTGAAGAAATATTTCCGCTTATTTACTATGTGACCCTTGACTGGAAATTAGGGCGTTAGAAGCGTTTCCTTTCAATTTTTTTTAAAAAAATTTCACTTGATGGAATCAGCTTCTTGTGTTTTACTAATGTAGTCTTCATTAATCCAGTTTCCGAAGCATTCCAGATGCTTCGGTGAATCCTTGACGGTGGTGCACTTAGCGAGGCTGTGGTAGTGCTCGTAGTGCTCCGACTTGAGTGAGACAGATTGGTAGCAGGGTTGTGATAGCAATTTTGAAAGTGTACAGATTGTATCGAAGTATTATAAAATAATATCGTCTCCACAGGGATTGGTTTGACTTGAAATTGGTTTTCTAGAGTTTGACAAAGAAAAGATATTTTTGATTTGATTTTGGGATTTAAACAAAAGCATAAGAACAGAAATATGATGATGAAACAAGTACTTGGGTTTAGTTGCACTTTACTTAACTAAACTTTCAGAATCAATTTTACATATATGAAATTAGAACAAGTTCTTAGGTGCTCTAGCCAAGGATTTCTACTTGTTAATGCCTTAATCAAATAGAACTTCCAATCCAATTACCAAACCTAAATACCTTAGTGTTTAGTTAATCCAATTGAAGCATTAGTGTTCTTAGTTTTGGCCAACACTAACAATTTCTACCCTTATACATAAGTGGTAGAATATCATTCATTCTAATTACCCATTTCCCTCAAATCCTACCAATTACCATTGTGCAAGAATTGAGCAAAGCAAACTTGTGTACAACGAGAATAATATTATAACAGGGAAATAGAAACTTAGAAATAAAACTTCATTCATATATGTAATAGAAACCTAGAGCATTGTTTGTGAAAATTCACCACAACCCAAATACAAAATAAACTTAGCCTAACATGGCTAGCAAAGACATGATAAATAAAAATAACCTGAATTGGGAGCTCTAGGTGGCCTCCCACAAGTCCAGGCAAAGCTCATAAACAAGGTATTTTCGAGATGTGTAGCGATAATTACAAAGAAAGGAGAAGCTGTTATTTATAATAATTCCTGACAGCACCCCAACGCATGAGCGTTGGCTTCCAACGCCTAGGCGTTGGAATTTAACTTAAAACAACACGTCTAGCAAAGAGCCAACGCATGAGCATTGGCTAGCCAACGCTAGGGCGTTGGGATTTAAACAATTTTGGACAATCAGGCAGAGAGCCAACGCATGAGCATTGGCTCCCCAACACTCAGGCGTTAGGCACGTCTGATGCTTCATATTCTTTGCTCTTTTGCACTCCTTCTTTGATGGCTCTCTTCATTTCCATCAAGAGTCATCATTATGGCATCATACTGGTTCAGAAACAACTGAAGCACTCAATTCTCCCTTTTTAGCACATGTTAAACAAGCCATTCATGCTTCATTTCTTCATTAACTTCACAACCATTCAGTTTTAATCCTTCCTTCTTCATCATTATTCATCAATTATTCAATCATGTCATCCATAAACCACCTAATACTGGCCAGAACTCTAACAAGGACCAAAAATCTAATAAAACAACCCTAAAAGAACTAAAAACACAGTAATTGCTAATCTATATGCAAATGCAAAAATAAAACAAAAACTCTAACAAAATCAAATAAAATCTATATGAGACTCAAATAAAAAAAAAGCAAAGAAAAAGGTAGTAAAAAGATCATATAAATCCCAGTCATCATCCCTTAAGAGGGTCACTTTCACCACCTGCTGCAACCGGGTGCGGTACGAATCGTTTCTCTTAAGAGGGTAACTTATACACCCCTTCCGACGGACTATGTCCCTTAAGAGGGTCACTTGTGTCCTCGGCATGAAAGTGTATTACCTAGATATGGTCGGAGGCGTATCCGTCGCTCTGGTTGAACGAGACTATGTCCCTTTAAAGGGTTAGTTGCCTATGACCTTCAACTGAGGTGGTAAGGATCGTGTCCCTTAAGAGGGTCACTTATTCCCCCCTTCCGGCAGACTATGTCCCTTAAGAGGGTCACTTGTGTCCTGGATCCATAACGCTTTTCAAGACGGTGGAGACCGTATCCCTAAAGAGGATTACTTACGGCAACCGCTTGGTTGGAAAGAGGATGTGCCCCTTGAGAGGGTAATTTGTGCTCATCTCCCTCCACGCTTTCAACACCAGCCAACAAAGGCTTGTTTAATCATTAGAAATACTTTTTCATTAAAATACGTCAAATTTTAAACAAGTGCTCCTTAAAGGAATATCAAATTAGCTGTAGTAGCGGCGCAGGTTGGCGAAATTCCAGAATCTGAGGATTGGTTTTCCCTTTAATATCTCGAGCATGTAAGCCCCATTGCTTGTTGTCTGCACGACCCTGTAAGGCCCTTACTAGTTGGCTGCTAGCTTTCCTATGATGGAATTCCTCCCTCCGGTGTCGTCTTTCCTGAGTACGAGGTCACCATTTTTGAACTTTCGTACTATAACTTTTGAATTACACCTTGCGGTCGTTCTTTGCTTGACTGCCATTTCTCCCATGTGGGATTTCTTTCTGACCTCGTCAGATAAGTCCAACTCCACTTCTAATTTGACCTGATTCTCTTCTTCCGATAAGTTTTGGTCCCTTTACGTTGGTGCTTCAATTTCAACTGGGACGACTGCCTCGACCTCGTATGGAAGTTTGAATGGTGTTTCCCCTGTTGATGAGTGATGGGTCGTGCGATGTGTCCATAGGACAAAGTCAAGGTGTTCAGTCCAACTTCCACCTATGTCTTTGAACTTCTTCTTTATCCCTTGAGGATGACATTGTTTGCAGCTTTAGTCATCCCATTTGTTTGTGGTTGTTCCTCCGAGGTGAAAGGATGCCTGATGTTTAAGCCTTTAACAACTCTCTAAACCTCTTGTCCTTCAATTGGGTTCCATTGTCAGTTAATATTGACTCTAGAATACCAAATCTACTTAAGATGTTCTTGTAGAAAAACTTCTGCATTTTAGCGGAAGTGATCCTCACCAAAGCTTGGGCCTATATCCATTTTGTGAAGTAATCCAATGCCACTATAAGGAACTTTAGTTGGTCGGGGGCCATCGAGAATGGTCCCAATATGTCCATTCCCCATTGATAGAATGTCCATTCCCCATTGCATTGATAGCATTTATGTTGTTGCTCAAGCAGAGTTGGTCATGGAGCTTCAATCACTCTTTTGCATTTAATTCATTTACAACGAAATCCTTTCCATTTCCAGAAACAATTTGATCTGTTCCAATTTTGTATTGTATCATTTACTCTCTGAAGTTATGGATTTGCAGACTATAGAGTTAGACCATACTCAAAATGTCTCTTAAACGATACTTAATAGTGTAGGCTAAAATATGTATCGTCAAAGCTATATTGTGGCTGCATTTTGTCAATCGTGGATCCTTTATTCCACTCTCATCCAACTGCGACTTTAAAATCTTTAAATCAAAACCTGGCATAAATATTGTATATGCAACGATTTTGTAAACGCAGATGTTTGATGACCACCAATTAAGGAAACTGCGGAAACCGGATCACTAACCGTGGCATAAAAATTACATCTTAGTCCCGCCAAACATCACAAAAGTTCATTCAGCCAAAAATTTGTGCGTGTTTTGAGATTTGGCTCAACTCAAAATTTAATTTTTCAAAAAAACAAAAAACTAAAAGGTTAATTAAAAAGAAAAACTCTTCAAACTCATCAAATCCCTACTCTCTCAATTGAAACTCACTAAATCTCTCTAACAGTCTAACACTGTAAAAGAGAAACAGAGACACTCGATCTTGTAACCTAGCCATTCTGAATTGATTGTGTTTCACGAAAATGCTCCTCTGCGCCGCGACGACACTCCTCTACCTAATGGCATCTCTCTACGCGACGACAACTCTCTGTGCGACGCGTCACCTTGCCCTCTCCTCTATGCGACTCAAGGTCGTCTTCTCTGTGCGAAGATTTAGCCCTCTTCTCTGCACGAGGCATCACCATCTTCTCTGTGACAACAACAATCACCACACCACCAATGCCGAAAAATTTCATAGAAGTCCTCCGACGCAGCAATCTATGGTCAGAGTCCCCTAACTTCTAACCCTAGTCTTTGCTTCTCATCCAGTAGAATCTATAGTGTGTTTCACTTATAAGAGTTTGGAACATGGTGGTTTGTCAGTTACCTTTTCCATCTAATCTTTGATATTGATGCTTCTGATGTTCAGTTTTTGAATGTACCTATATTTTTCTTGTTCTTTACTTTTTCTTGTTATTTTCACTAAGACTGGAATATGGAAACTTTGAGAACAGCATGTGTTTTTGGGTATGGTTCAGTCACTTTCCATGATTTTTTATCGTGGGTCTCTTTGTGGCTTTCATATGTTTATTAACTGTGCATATACACTGCTTGGGGCATATTCCAGAGAGATGAAGTCCAATGGTGGTGGAACGAACAACTACTAAAAGGCAAGGGTTCCCATAAAATCCTGCAGAATTAGCTTTCATGGAGGTAGGCCTACACTATTAAATTAGCTTTTTTGTTTTCCATAAAATAAATTTCATTTTATTTTTATGTTCCTTTTACTCTGTAGTGAATGTTCGATTAAGTATTCTTATGGTATTAACTAAAAATAAATCCCTCAGATTTATCCAAACCAAATACCTCCTCCCCGCAACTACCAACATCATCCTTCATAGTGTAAGTTCCAAAAATGCCCTCAGGTTTTTTAAGTTTACGTAATCTAAATGTGAAACCTAATTTTGTTTTTTAGGTTTTGGAATAAAATTCGTGGAAGCGAAATTTCAATTATATGTTTCAGTGGTTAATTATTTAGTTTTCACAAATTAGTTTGTGGTATGTTGTGAAGAGAAGAGAGATCGTGAAAAGTTTAAACAATTAGGTGTACTTTATTCATTTTGATAAAATGGGAATGGTGAAGAAATATGTGACCCTGCAGCTTTTGTAATATATATCACAAAAATATAAGTGTTCAAGTTTTATCTTTTCCGTCAATTATTCTCTTCACTTTTCTTTATTTTCTTCTTTTGAAGGGTTTTTATTTTACTTAGTTGTATGTTATAGTTACACTTTTTTATTTTTCAATGTTAAAGCTAGAATTTTAAAAACATTCATGGTTTTTTAATTTATCAAAAAAAAATTACAAGAAGCCGTATTCCTTTTTCCTATTTTTTTTTTCTTTATCAGAGAACTATTCTTTTTTCCTATTAATACTAGCGACCATTTTAAGTTGACTAAAATGTAAGTAATAGGTTCGAGTTTGATTTTACAAATGCCTAGAATGTAAGGTACCAACACTAAAGTTGTTACCTATGTGAGTATGGAAATGAGTACAATTTTTTTTTAAATGCGGATAGGAATAGCTACTTAATACTCTACCAATTGTCATCCCTACATGAAACATTGTTGATTAATTTAATAGTTGTGTAATAACATTTCCCTTTAAACTTTACCAATATTTCATTTACATATATATCACACTACAAACAATTCTTCATTTTATGCAAACTACTTAGCTTCTATGGTTGATATCTATTTGTCTTCCCATAATTTTGTATAATAGATCCAAGGTATTTAAAACATGCCTTTAAAAAAAACTTAAAACATGAGAGACAAATACTTAATGTTACAAAGAGATTTAGAGACGAATGGCAAGAATAGAAACGTGGCTTCCTTATTTTACATTACTAGCCATCTAGTTCATTGTCATCAGATCGAAGATTTATGTTGGAGCCAACACGCAAGTATTCTTGTGTTTCATTAAGATTACTTTCATAATAGAGTCGCTCAACATGAGATTTGTGGTATTTTTATGTTCTCCAATTTTTACTTCTAAGTTAGTACTTCTCTTCTACACATGCAATCCATATAATCTATTTTACTTTTACTTAAGCGAAAAACCATGAGCTTTTAAAGCTTCTCTCCATATCTTTAACTTTCTATATATTTCTTTTTTGGACTCCAACTTTTCACATATTTCTTCTTTTGACTCTCCAACTAAGACTGACTGAAACAAAATGAATACATCAAGACTCAAAGATGAAGATTGATGTACATCTAAACTGGGGACACGTACTTATAGGCAAACTTCAGGGGAGTAAAAAAGGTTGTAGTCAAGCTGAGGACATTGTAAGGATCAACCACATGAAAATTCCACTCTCAAGTTAACTTTCATACCAAACTAGGCCTTAAAGGATATTCTTCATGAGAAAAAAAAAACAATTTCTTACAAGTTTACCAAGATAAAAATATCATAATCAAGCTATAAGTTGCATTCAAGTCACATAGATTTGGACGAAATTCATAGCTTCTCCATTGATATTTAATGTTGACATAGGTACATCTTGAATACTGATAATCGATAGAAAATTATATTGATCTCATTTAGTAAATTATTCTTCTTTTAGACGAACTAGAATCAACTTAAATTCCTACAACACAATTCTTTTATGACACTCATTACATATGAATAGAAATACATCCCAATGTATCCAACATGATAAATATGCCTCAGTAATAGATTAAATCCATTATTGAAGTCATTATCCAATTAATTAGTTTGGGAGGTTAACCATTATTGAGTGAAAAAAATCTTCTGTCACCTCTACACCTGCAAAATTTCACACAACAAAATAGATTAATAGTATTAGTAGGGCATGATTTTATCATAAAAATGTATAATATATGACCCTAAATAAAATCGCATGTATAGAAAAGATTTCTCAATTAGAAAATTAAACTCATTTCTGTAATCAATTATTTGCTAGGCTAAGCTCAAGCAAAACCAATATCAGAAACATGAGTGGCGGTGGTTGTGGTGGTGTGAGGAAAGAGGAACAATAAAGTGATGAAAGAGGGAAGAGGAAGACAATTAAAGGGGAGGGTGGAAAAAAATAACATGTGGATAAAAAAATTCCAACTAGAATTACTAAATGACACATGGAGGTTGGCCAAGTCATAATTGATGATATGTTATCAACTAGAGCTATTGCAAAGAAAAAAAATATTATAAGGATTGATTACTAAGGATTTTTTATAGGGTCTCAATTAGATTCCTCTTTAAATGTAAGAGATTAAAAACATATTTAAGCCTTTAAATTTTTAGTTCATTTGTCTGTTAAAACATACCAAATATATGTCAAAAGAGGATTATATAGAAATTACTCATAACTTGTCCACATTCAATTTGACATAATATATTTAAAAAAATAAAATTGACATAATAAAAGTGGGGAGGGAAGAGTAGATAAATAGAGAAAGAAACATGCACTAAATGAACCATGGGAATCTATATCTAAGATTTTAGCCTGAAAAACCATATCCATCATGAATTTATGACAGTAACTCTTACAAATAAAAAGTCCATTTCTCCACAAAGACAAGTGTGTTAAAAACAATTTAGACTTCACTATGCACAAAAATCTCAAGTTATTGAAATTTCAAAGTTATTACAATATTGACATTCTGCATTAGAAAATAGTTTAGAACTGTTAGAAAATACTTACAAGCAAAACCTTGCTCACATTATTAATATAATATCATTAGTGTCTTTAATAACTGACTATGAGAGAAAAGTAAGCACTCTTAGAGAAAGAGAAAAACACTTAAAAATCTATTTCCCATTACCTGGAGATCTGACGGTGGTGTATTGGCTACACTAGTGAGGAAGAATGAAGCTCAACCATCAGGTCTTCATGTCCATGCCATGTCTTAAAAGGAGAACCATTTAAAGTAAAATAACTTAGGTTGGGTGTAGATATCACATATTTGAATTTTGGAGTAGATGACACATTGAAGATGGTCAAATGGGCAAGGGAAGCATTGGTTATATTGATGATTCCTAACTTGTTTGGGGACAAAGAGCTAGGATAAAGCAATGGGCACTTTTCAATGTATAGAGTCTTTAACATATGACAATTCGAAAAGGGATATGCATGACCATTTTTATCAGCGGAAATTCCAATCCACTCAAGATGCAAGTTTACTAGTGCTGGAAGATCGACATACATGGGGACTTTTGTTCTTTTCTCGACATCATACGGTATTTGTGAGATATGAAGAGAAGTTAAAGACCTTAAAGCCCGACATGAAAAGATTGATTCTGGAAAACATAAATTGTGTGGTAGAACGATCTTCAATTGCTGGAGGTTATTAAAAACAGCATGTTGGAGGAGATTATTCAGAATCTGAGGTGGAAAATGACCATGACAATTGAAGTCAAGAGTACGCAAGGGATGGTTGCCATTGCGATATTTCACAAGCTTATTGACAAATTTTTTGAAAAATATGAACGTCTTGAAGTCACAGGAATGCAATGTAAGACTAGGAAGGGCCTTCCAAAGGTTCTTCCACCGCTTTGACAAGACGCATGTTTGGATAGCATCTTGTATCATCATAAATGACATTATATGAAGCAAAATTTCATTAGGCAAGTCACTCAGCCTGTCTCTCTTCTTCTTCAACCTCTCGCTCCTCCTAAGCGTCTCCATTTTCACTAATTCTCTTCAAATAAGAGCAAACATACAAATTCAGATAACATATGCAAGTTACAAAGTCACTAAAAAATAGCTTGTTCAAGAACCCTAAAAAATAGTTTTAAAACATGTCTTAAAAGATCTAAATCCTTGAGTCATTTGGGTGTAGGGAAAAAGTTAGCACCTACGACGACGTCCGTAAAAGATTAATTTTTTGATATTTTAATTATTTAATGTGTACAAAAGTGTTTTAAAAGACAAGAATATAAAATTATTTATAATTTATGTTTGACAAGGTATAAATCTTGGTCCTACGTATTTCCCATCACAATATAAAAATCAGGGCATTGATCTTTTCCATTGGGAAAAAACTTAAGAGTGTCAAGTTATTTCATCTAACATTGACTTTATGTATTTAATAATGGTTAGATGGAGCAACTTGACACTCACAAGTATTTTTCCAATGGAGAGAACCCATACCCTAAAAATCAAGACTACATGGTTTTAAAGATTTAAATTGATATTTTAATCATGATATTTTTGTTGTTTTTGAAAATGTGTTTTTTGTATTATTATTTTTACATGTGGACAATTAAAGACAAAGAAAAACTACGCTACAACATATGAAAATGAGTAAAAAATATTTACAAGGTAGGTACATTATTTAATGGTTAAAAATATTTACCTAATATGTTAAATAAATAATAATTAACAGTGTTAAAAACATAGTTACAAAAGCTACTCAACTTTCAAATTTTTTTCTATGATTTTTATTTAAAAACTTGAATCCCAAATGTCAAACAAGTGAGAGAGAATATTTTTTCACATTTTCTTGCCTGAGAGGCTAACCTATCCCTAATGTATACATTTGATTTTGTTTTTTTATATATTTTAGATAAAATAAAATGAATAGTAAATAAAAAAAATCTAGAATGTGGGGAGGAACATGTACGTAGTATATAGGATCACATGTGATGTAAGATTTTGATTACCATATGGAAAAAAAAGTTTCAAACTCATCCATAAAGAAAAATAAAACCTTGCATTGATACACAAATACAGTTTGAAAGCCACGAAATCATGTAGAAGCAAAATTAATTGTGAGTCAACTATACTTACCAACTATTTCAGCAAGGTAATCTATGGGTGCTGCCTTTGTGTGAGGGAGAAGGTCGGCTATGGATGGAAGAAGAATGGTGATGAGTGGAGCTAGGTGGTGGCTATACAAAGGGGAGCCGCCGGCGAAGAAGAAGGTTTGGTGGATAGGTTGGAGCTCCCTGGGTTGCAATATCATCTTAATTTATAGTGAATCTGCACAACCCTAAAAATTAAACCTAATGGGCTAAAAATTATGGACTAAAAATTATGGGCCTGTGTTCAATGGACAATTATTTATTTACTTTTTTCACTTTTTATTAAAAATGAATTAAGATAATTTACATGGAAAGAAAAGTAAAATCACTTTTTTTTTGCAATATTTTTCTTATTTTTTGATTTTTTTATGTTATTACACTTGATTTTTTGCAAAGGATTTTGAACATTATTTTAGTTTTCGTTATATAATAATTTTTTTAAAGTAAAACTTTATTAATGATTAAAAGTAATATAGGTATAATGCAAATACACCCACCAAAAACACCTACCGACCCCTCAACTCAAATGAGAAGGATCCCGTCTTATCTGAGCTTTTAAACCTCTTAGCATTAGATTTTCTGAGCCCATAGGATGCAAACCTAACTCTTTTCTAACCAACTAGAAGCAAGGGGCCCTAGTAGTTACAGCATCCTTCCCCTGAAGAGGCTCCAAAAGATCTATAAGATGCGTACCTCCTTTCCCATTACGACATGAAGAGGTTTTAGTTATGTTTTAAAGTTAAGAATTAGATAATCTTAGTAATGCATACCTCCAATTTTCACTTATAAGTTAGTGTCTCTTTCTACACATGCAATCCATATAATCTATTTTACTTTTACTTAAGCGTAAAACCATGAGCTTTTAAAGCTTATCTCCATATCTTTAACTTTTCATATATTTCTTCTTTCAACTCTAACTTTTCATATATTTCTTCTTTTGACTCTCCAACCAAGACTGGTTGAGCCAAAAATAAAAGTTAAGACTCAAAGATGAAGATTGTTGTACATCTAAAGTGAAGAACATGTATTTATAGGAAAACTACATGGGAGTAAAAAAAGTTGTAGTAAAGTTGAGGACATTGTAAGGTTTAGCCACATGAAAAGTTCACTATCATGTTAACTTGCATACCAAACTGAGCCTTAAAGGATATTCTTCATGAGAAAAAAAAATTCTAACGATTTTACCAAGATAAAAAAGTCATAATCAAGCTATAAGTTGCATTTAAGTCACATAAATTTTCTATGTCATCTAAGTGACAGAGGACATTCCTAGCTTCTCCATTGATTTATAATGTTGACTTAGGTGCATCTTGGATACTGATAATCGATAGAAAGTTATGTTGCTCTCATTTACTAAATTATTCACCTTTTAGACGAACTAGAATCAACTTAAATTCCTACAACACAATTCATGATATTTATTAAATATGAACATAAATACATCGCAAACACTGTGTCCAACAGGATAAATATGCCCCAGTTATAGATCAAATCCACTGCTGAAGTCATCATCCAATTAATTAGTTTAGGGGATTAACCATTATTGAGTGAAAAAGATTCTTCTGTCATCTCTAAACCTGCAGAAGTTCACACAACAAATAGAATAGTAGTATTAGTAGGGTATGATTTTATTGTAACAATGTATAATAATTGACCCTAAATGAAACCACACGTATGGAAAAGGTTTCTCAATTAGCAAATTAAATTCATTCCTATAATCAATTATTTCACTACTACCTTAATGATTCATTAAATATAGAGAATACTAATTTAAATCACAAGCCACTTATTTACAAGGGTTCGTACTTAAAAAAAATAATGATCTAAAAGAATAAATACCAAAACGTGGAACCGCAAAATTATGTGTTAAAATTCTAGAAGAGCTAACTTTTTTCGTTGGTGTTCTCTACTCGCTAGAAATAAAATTTTATACTCAGTTATTAACACTAACAAACAAAGGTGTTGTTATTTTGATCCATCATTATCTTCAGGCCTCACATTTTCAATTATGTGTATTTCAATTATCCAAGCATTCCATATAAATTATGTAATTAGCCAAGTTAACAATAAAAGGAAGTAACTAGACATTATCTTGTATTGGAATCAAAATTCATATTGAAATACCCTTCAACTACAAGCTACTTTCACTAATGAACCCAACTTATTATTGCACATTATGCTATATTACCAACTTCCAAACTATTTACATTGCAAGTAACATCTTATGCTGTATTTGTTTTGCCACAAATTTAACAATTTACTTGCATTTCCCATAGTTCCGACATCTACATCTGTCAAAGAAGATTTTACAGAAGCATCTTTTAGCCTTTCTGGAATAATGAGTAGTTTTAGAATAACTGCAACTCCAAATGTCTCACTAAGACAAGCCTCTAGAAATTTCTATAGCAGCCATAGACATTGAGTAAATTTTCAATTCAACGACCTAAATTTCATTAGAAGTGAATAAAAAACTAAAGTAGTGTCTTGGTGTCAAGCATCATAAGGTAGGAATCATATGATTATTTTCGAGGCCAAGCTCAAGCGAAACCAGTATCAGAAACATGAGAAAACTAACTTTGCTTCAAGCATAATCGATTTTTATAGTAACAATATTTTCATTCTTAGATCATTAATCTGTCAAAATCTACTAAATAAATGTCAAAAGAGGATTATGTACAAAGTATTCATAATTTGTCCACATTCAATTTGACATAATAAGAGAGGGAGGGGGAGAAGAAAGAAACAGAGAAAGACGCATGCACTAAATGAATAATGGGAATCTATTTCTAAGATTTTAGCCTAAAAATACCTTCACAAATTTATGACAGTGACTTATCAAAATAAAAATTCCACAACTCCATAAAAACAAGTGTGTTAAAAAATTTAGACTTCACTATGATCAAAATCTCAAGTTATTGTAATTTCAAAAAAATTCCAATATTGACACTATGCATTAGGCAAATATTTTAGAACAGGTAGAAGATATTTACTTCCTACCTAACATAACAAGATTAAATAGTTGACATTCCGAGAAATTAAGCACTTAATTAGAGAAAGAAAGCACTTTATAAAAAATCTATTACATGTAACCTGAAGAAATCTTGAGGTGGGTGTACTGGTTTTACATTAGTGAGGATGAATGAAGCTCGACTGTCATCCCTCCCTGTCCATGCAATGTCCTAAACGGAGAACCGTTCATAGTGAAGGAACTTAAATTAGGCGCACGTATCACATATTTGTGTCTAGGAATTGGCGCCGCAGTAATGTAAGCTGGAGGAGTATCATCAGTGAGGGTTAGATTGGTAAGGCTTGCATTGGTTATATCGAGGACTCCCAACTCCTCTGGGGAAAGAGATCTAGGATACATCAAGACACAATCTTCAATTGATAAAGTTCTTAACTTATTACAAGTCGAAAAGGGTTTAGCATGACCGTTTGTATCAGTAGAAATTCCAACACACTCAAGTCGCAAGTTTACTAGTTCTGGAAGATCAAGATGCATGGGGACTCTTGTTTTTTTCTTGATATCATAAGGTGAAACTAATATATGAAGACAAGTTAAAGACTGACAAGAAAAGATAGAATCTGGCAAACCAAAATTGTATGGGACATTGATCTTCAAATTCTGGAGATTATGAAATAGAGCATATTGGAAGAGATCGGTCATAATCTGAGGTTGAACATAACCATGACGGTCAAAGTCAAGGGTGCGCAAGGGATGGCTAGCACCACGGCGTCTCACGAGCCCACAGACAAATTCATAGAAAAAAAATGGATTTCTGAAGTTAGAGATATGCAATGTAAGATCAGGCAAGGACTTCCATAGGTTCTTCCACCGTTTTGACAAGATACAAGTCTTGACTGCATCTTGTATCATCATGAATGACATTATATGAAGAAGAATTGCATTGGGCAAGTCACTCAGCCTGTATTTCTTCCCCTCCAGCCTCTCGCTCCTCCTAACCGGCGCCATTTTCTCTCAATTCTCTACTGGTAAGAGAAATGTACACATTCAGATAACATATACAAGTCACAATCTCAATAAATTTAAATTCTATCCTATACAAAAAAAGAGGATAGAAGGGGGCCATACAATTTTCAATGCAAATCCAGCTTCTTTGTAAATTTTGGTTAAAAACTCTAAATAGGTATTAATTGTACATGCCCAATTGTTAGTAAAAACAACTACAAAGGATGATTTTTATAAGTTGCATCAATTGAACATCAACTAGAAATAGAAACTAGAAAAAAAAGTAAAAGTACCTTGTTTCACACAAGTTTGCAAACCCAAGTCACCTGAGTAAGGTTTGATTGGGATTGAACTGGTCCATTTAAAATAGTAGAGTGGAGTTTAGTTGCGGAGATTCTGCTTTCCAAGTTTTGATTTCTTAAATCGATTCTTTGTCAGGAAGTGAGTGTGATGTAAGCAGACGCCTTGCATGGTGAGAGAATTTAATTAATCTTGACTTAGAGTGCCCAAAGCAGTTTCCTTATCTTTTCCTGATACTGTTTTTCCGGAGATATTTATGAACGTTTTACTTTTCAAACGACATGGAAGATAATTGTAGGAGGTAACATTAAAGAGAGGTCTAACTTTTGACCTTCACTTTGTCTTCTCTCTTTCATATATATATATATATATATATATAATATGGTTTTATTAACTTACTCCCACTTATTTTTAGAATGAGTAAGTTTACAAGTTATAATTATAAGTTTGGGATATACACCTCAAGATGTAGGTTACTAACTTACTAAATAAGTGGGAGTACATTAGCAATCCCTTGTAGGAATTGCTAACTTACTCATTTAAAAAACAAAATGGAGTAAATAAAGAAACCCCAAATATATGTACGTATGTACGTACGTACGTACGTACGTACGTATGTACGTATGCACATATGTATTTTTTTTTTGGGTAGACATACACATATGTATTTATATAAAAGTGAATTTGATTTGAACCTTGCATCAATGATAATATTAATTAATTATTAATAATATCAGTTATAAACCTCTAATTCATATAACTAAATTATTGAATATTAAAATTAATTCAATATTAATTATCAACTAGGAAAACATCCTTGCATTAAAACAATACAATTAATTATTAAATACTTTCTATATTAATAAATGTATTAAATATTAATTTCTAAATATATCATTAATATAATTAAAATATTAAATATTCAAATTGGTTATGATACTAATTATAAATCAGAAAAAAGTCAAAACTAATAAAATTAAATTAAGTAATATTTTTATATTCAACAAACATATTATAAATTTATTAAAAAATAAATAGTTAATAACACAATAAATTTTGCTAAATATGTTAAAAGGATATTGTTGAAAGTAATCAATGAATTTACATGTTATGTACTTTTAACTCTCATAATTGTGCATATTATTCGAAAAGTAATTATAATACATACAAGAACAATAAATTATATATATATATATATATATATATATATATTAGTAAAATAAACTTGAGGAGAAAAATTTAATTGACTTTAATTAAGAAAATATTTAATAATGTCTTATATTTTTAAATTTATATATTACCATAGTTTTAAAGGTTAAAATTATTTTTATATTGAAAAAATAAAATAATATATATTAATCATTACTATAAAATATTATAAATAAAACGGTGTAACGCACGAGTATTATATAGTATATCAGTATAATTTACTCAAACAAGTAGTAAATTATATGTTTAATATGTTTATATATATATTGTAATTAAATATAATAAAATTAAAAAATAATAAATCAATTAATAAATTATTATTTTTTTAAATTAACAACTATTAATTTTTGTGTACAGGAAAGGAAAATTAAAAACTATGATTTATAATAAGAAAAAAATTTATTTCATAAATTTTAAATCTAAAATAGGCTTGTCTAATTATATTATTTTTCAATTAAATTAACTATTACTAACACATGTTGGCTCAGTTGGTAAGATATGACCACTTCCCCTTAAAAGATTGTATGTTCAATTTTCACTATTGATGTGGGGGTTGTGTGTGTGCGATGAAAAACTTTTCTTCATTAAGAAACTGATTAACTATTTATATTTTTTCTATAAATTTTTTTGGTATTTAAAATTCAAACCTATTATGATTGACTTGAATCTTGCATTCAAGATGATAGTATTACTTATTATTTACATTAAGTATTAATTGTAAAACATCTGATATATATAATTAAATATTTAATACCAAAACTAATTAATATTAATCATCAATCAGAAAATTTCCTTACATTAATAATTGTTTGTATTACTAACTCTATTAAATATTAATTGCTAAACCTCTCATACATTTAATTAAAATATTAAATAATAAAATTATTTAAAATACTCATTATCAATAAAAAATTAAAAACTGTAGTAAAATATAATTAAGTATTATTTACATATATAACAAACATTTACCCAATGGGTGCTAGTTGTAGTGGTTAAAAGTGGATTTTTTAACCTCTGAGGTTAAAATTTCGACCCTTAAGAGACGGGTTAAATGTCACAGTTTTTGAACCGTAGGCTAATATTACAAAAATTAAAATCAGAACAGAGGAACCCGTAGCCCATACTCTGTAAACCGCGGTTTGGTACCCATGGCCATATTGTGGCTGCATTTTGTCAATCGTGGATCCTTTATTCTGTTCTCATCCAACTGCGACTTTAAAATCTTTAAATCAAAACCTGGCGTAAATATTGTATATGCAACGATTTTGTAAACGCAGATGTTTGATGACCACCAATTAAGGAAACCGCAGAAACCGAATCACAATTATATAACCGTGGCATAAAAATTTACATCTTAGTCCCGCCAAACATCACAAAAGTTCATTCAGCCAAAAATTTGTGCGTGTTTTGAGATTTGGCTCAACTCAAAATTTAATTTTTCAAAAAAAAAAACTAAAAGGTTAATTAAAAAGAAAAACTCTTCAAACTCATCAAATCCCTACTCTCTCAATTGAAACTCACTAAATCTCTCTAACAGTCTAACACAGTAAAAGAGAAACAGAGACACTCGATCTTGTAACCTAGCCATTCTGAATTGATTGTGTTTCGCGAAAATGCTCCTCTGCGCCGTGACGACACTCCTCTACCTAATGGCATCTCTCTACGCGACGACACCTCTCTGTGCGACGCGTCACCTTGCCCTCTCCTCTATGCGACTCAAGGTCGTCTTCTCTGTGCGAAGATTTAGCCCTCTTCTCTGAACGAGGCGTCACCATCTTCTCTGTGACAACAACAATCACCACACCACCAATGCCGACAAATTTCATAGAAGTCCTCCGACGCAGCAATCTATGGTCAGAGTCCCCTAACTTCTAACCCTAGTCTTTGCTTCTCATCCAGTAGAATCTATAGTGTGTTTCACTTATAAGAGTTTGGAACATGGTGGTTTGTTAGTTACCTTTTCCATCTAATCTTTGATATTGATGCTTCTGATGTTCAGTTTTTGAATGCACCTATATTTTTCTTGTTCTTTACTTTTTCTTGTTATTTTCACTAAGACTGGAATATGGAAACTTTGAGAGCAGGATGTGTTTTTGGGTATGGTTCAGTCACTTTCCATGATTTTTTATCGTGGGTCTCTTTGTGGCTTTCATATGTTTATTAACTGTGCATATACACTGCTTGGGGCATATTCTAGAGAGATGGAGTCCAATGGTGGTGGAACGAACAACTACTAAAAGGCAAGGGTTCCCATAAAATCCTGCAGAATTAGCTTTCATGGAGGTAGGCCTACACTATTAAATTAGCTTTTTTGTTTTCCATAAAACAAATTTCATTTTATTTTTATGTTCCTTTTACTCTGTAGTGAATGTTCGATTAAGTATTCTTATGGTATTAACTACGACATTTTATTTTTATGTTCCTTCCTTAGATGATACTTCCCTTTTGCCAAGACGGTACTTTCCACTTTTGCCTAGACGATACTTCAGATGTTTGACGATACGCGCAGATGATACTTCTTTTGTTCAAACGATACTTCTCTTGTCTTTAGACAATACTTCTCTTGTTTTTAGACCATACTTCTCTTGCCTTCAGACGATACTTTTCTTTTATCTAACTATATTATTTTCTCGATATTTGACAATGCGCTTAAACGATACTTCTCTAGATGGTAGAGATAATTCCTGAAAATCATAATGCACAGAGTTTAGTAGTAAAATTGTTATCACTCAATATATGATAAACGTTCTAAGATAATTTGAACTTAACAAGGACTTGTCCTTTGGTGGCTAAAAGAGGTCCGTACGGATGTCGTGTTCAGACAACTCTAGGACCAGGCTACCATCCGACCGGCTTTGTTCGGCTTTTGTATCACTTGGCGTACCGGCAGGTCCATTCTCACTATTATTTTGTGGGCTTGGAAGTATTGCATAATTTTTGTAATACCCTGGTTTTCAGGGTGGTACAGTAGTGTACAAATAGTAATTAAACATGCCATTTACATTTTCAATGCTGCGGAGAACAAGTCTATTTTTTTTTCTTTTCGAAACATGCAAACGACAATATGCAATACATGTACATATACCCCGTTTGGTCAAATATACTTGTTACATAACAGTGGACAACATGGGTGAAATAGTTTCTTAACACTGACTCATCCATTAAAGATAGCATGTAGCCACATTAAAACCCCAAACCAAGACGTCCTACTCCTAGTGTACCTCCTACGATCCCACACAGGGCGACTGCATAAAGGCATATAGACCTGATATCTACCCTGTTCCTAAACATGCTTGAGTACAGACATGAAAACAAAAAACTATCTATAGTCTTCAAGTGATGAGTTGTCCATCCTTTCCTTTTGAACTTCCTCAGAATGGTATCCTCCTGTTCCTCCATAATTAGCAGTCGTCTATCTGGAGAAAGATCTCCCAAACACAAACAACAAACAAGGTGTGAGGGTCACTTCCAAGAATAGATAAGTATAGGTATAACAAGCATATACATAGTGAATTACAATTTGAGTAAAGCGACAAGTTCTACGATACCTTATTCATAATACAAGCGCACATCACATAGAGTATCCACGAGTAGTAATTCAATCATGATGCAATGTACTTGCTAATGTCATGTCAATGCATATGAGTTGTTCGCCCACAACTTTTATCCGTATACAACGCCAGGATCCCACAGCGCAAGTGGCGGGACAAATACCTCAGTTATAGTGGTATGATGCTACTCCATCGACCCTCGATTGCCACTTCGTGGGATCGACCATCGCCCGTCCCGAATTCCCAACATGTCCAGGCTTTTGGTAGGCCAAACTTGCTTATTCCCAACCACATTGGGGCATCCCCATGAATGCATGAGATGCCATATGATTCATACATACTAGGTTAACATATACAATCAAGCATACATGCAAGATCAACATAATCGAAATTATGTTGATCACTATAATCAGGCGTATGAACAAGATTAATATCTTTAATCAAGTTATCTGAAACGGCTTAAATTACGACTTTGGGTGCCTTACGCACGCGGAGTCTTATCCGTCTTATAACGCAACGTTTAGTCATTTCGCCTTATTTACCAATGACTCTACTTTGAACCACCATTAAAAGCAATACACGAGCATGCTTGTTAATGAATTACACTCACCATGGCATCAAGTTTGTAGCGTAAAGCAAGTTCTCATACCATATAGCATGTCATCATTGATCAACTTAGCAAATCAGCATGGATACTTAGCATACTATCATTTACATCCTACCACTAAGGAATGCAACAACTATCAATTAATCTTCCCTTTCATACGCAATCAATCAATCACTCAATTCTAATCCAACATATCATATTTCTTCAGCTCCATTAAATTCTATGACTTAACCACATACAATTTTCTATATCAATATACGTTATAAATAGCTACGAAGATAACGAAGTGCCCTTACCGTAAGCATTTTCCTTCCTATCTTCCATAACGTATTCTCCTGTGTTCTGTATTTGCCTCGAAGTAGCTACGTGTCCCGTGTTTGTCTCGGGGTTCATGCGTCTCCCGATCCTTCACAAACACATAGTCTAGCTTAGTAGCCGCCCGTCTAAACCTTATAGCTTAACTAAGATTAAGGATGTTCACTAACCTCTCAAGAGATGTAGTAGAGCTTACGAATTAACAAACCATTCTACAACTAAGCAAGCTTAAGGACAAGGTGAACCTCTCTTTCAATCCCTGGTCCTAGACATTCCTTGAGGTTTCCTACACTTAGTCAAAACCATGGAACTAGTTCGAAAATCAGATTTATCCTCTCATTGTCTTCTAGGATTTTAAATCTATTTCCTTAGACAATCATCAAGGTCCTCGTACATTTAAACAATTCTAAACAAGGCGGAATCATCAAGAAACACAAAAAACCTCTTGATAAAAAAATGTAACAACACAAGAAGGGGGGGGTTTGAATTGTGTTCTTTTAAAAACTTTAATTTTCAAAAACCGTTTTGAGTTGTTAGAAAAAATTTCGTAAACGTTAGGCAGCGGAAGAAAGAATAAACAGAAACGTAAACGATAAAGCCCACAGAGGATTTTATCCTGCTTCACCCTCTTAAACGATAGGGCTACGTCTAGCCCTTGGCGTAACCAAGATTTTTCGCTATTCACCAGAGTATTATCAAGGACTCCTCCTAGTACAAGTATTATCAAGGACTTCTCCTGAAACAAGTATTATCAAGGACTTCTCCTAGTACTAGTATTATCAAGGACTTCACTTGGATTCTTTTTCAAGAATGATTTCTTCTACAAAGTCTCTTCTGAAAGGTGAGGTAGAAAGATTGAGGGTCAGATAACTCTTAAGTACTTGGGTAGTGAATATGACACATAAGGATATACTTGAGTTTTGAAACAGAGAGGATTAGATGATAGGTTCTCTGTGATGTGTGAATAGACTGAGAGTATGTGACTCTTAGGAATTTTCC
This sequence comes from Acmispon strigosus, assembly GCA_030819835.1. NCBI lineage: Eukaryota > Viridiplantae > Streptophyta > Magnoliopsida > Fabales > Fabaceae > Acmispon > Acmispon strigosus. The sequence goes on along the minus strand of JAUAMA010000004.1, from coordinate 11,294,339 downwards.
CACACTTAGAAGATTTTCACTCTTTGAGGTTTTGAAACTTGAATTTGAGTTGTTGGAATATCAGAGTTTTGTATCTTTGTGTGCGTTCTCTTGTCTTCAAATCTTCAAGTCCTCTTTTTATATCTTCAATCTTCAAAGGTAGGGTTTCTAAAGATAACATGGTGAATAATTGTGAGCCACTCATTTTCCTTGACCATTCAACAACAAATCTTTGCTTGGATTTAATGCATTTTTCTTATTGTCTCTGCAATCTTTCCTTAAACGGTGAAGTATTCAAAAGTAGACTTTCTGTTACAGTGAATCTTTTCCATTTGAAGGAAAGAGAAAGAGTTGATCCAGTTTGTCTTATTGACAATGTTGTACTAAGCCTAGGAATATGTGACCGTTGACACTCTGACACTTGTCACGTGATATGTACTTATTTTCCTCAGTATTGGGCCTCGCAAGCTGTAGACCATTCTTGAGATATTTTCCTTATATAATATGGTCTCCTGCTTTCCCTTAGACGATACTTCTCTTTTGTTTAGATAGTGCTTTCCTTATCTTCTGAGTAGATGTTGGTTGAATGAACGGGTCTTTCTAGATGTTAGAGAATTCGTGTAGACAAGACTTCTCTTGAAATGGAAACGATAGAGATATTTCCTAAAAAGCATCATACACAAATTTTAGGAATTTTTTATCTATCATAGTTCAACTTTTAAACAAAATTGTTATCACTCAAAATATGATAAACATTCTAAGATCCTTTGAACTTAACAATCTCCCCCTTTTTGATGATGACAATTTCATAGAGAAAAGGGTTCATATGAAAACTTTGTAATATGTGTTTATATACTCCCCCTCTCTTTTCCAATAAAAGGGTCCTTTTTAAATATGAGAAAACGATAACTCTCTTCTTTCTTATTTTTCTCTCTTTTCTTTTTCTCTCTTCTCCCTCTTTATCATTAGCAAAAACATATGCAGTTATTAATAAAAGATATAGGCATAAGACCATAAGAGCATATAAACGATAAACTGAAGACGATAACATATTGGCAGAGCAAACTTATACGATAAACGCTAAAAAGTCATAGGGTAGAGAAAATTATTTGGTTGCAAAGTAAATTATGCAAAAAGATAATGAGAGAAGGTCTCCACTCCAGCTTCTTCTGAATTAGAGCAAGGGTGTGTTCCATGGTTGAGAGTTTCTGATCCACATAGTTTTTGTGCTCGTCAAAAGTTTGAACAATGGTCATCTGTGCATTAACAACAACTGGATGTGCTTTTACAATTTGCATGGAGCTGGCACCAACTGTAGATGGTACTTCTGGTGGGGAGTCATTGGCTTGTACAGCTTGAGCAGATTCAGGAATGACTTCTTCAAATCTGGGTATTCTCACAAGAAGCTTGGGGATTGGGTATAAGTCATCAATACCATATCTTCCATAGACATCTGTAGGAAAAACAATAAAAATCCAAGAACCAAAAGCAATAACTAATGGTCTCGGTCCAGTTAGATAAAATGGCACATGGCCAACATAAGCAGATGATGCTTAAATATCCCAATCTTTCTGAGGAGGAACTTCATATTTTCATGCATAAAGCGTGTAACACTCATTAGGTGCAGATGAAGAAACCCATGAATTAGTGATGTACACAAAATCCGAATTCCTGATTTCCATGCACAATTTTTCCAGAAATGAATTCTTCAACTGAAGTCTTGCAGTCTACTTTGACTAATTGATTCTCTTGAGATAGATTTGCACGACCGTTTGTAGATGACGCTTTCGTGCCTTCAAGACAACAAGAAGGGCAATGGATGATGCTCAAGATCTTGAAGCTATTACGGGTGCCGCAAGTGTGGTACTTTCAGACTAAGTGTTGGGCGCAATGGTGGCAGTTTCAACAGTGACTTGGTGGTTTATAGATGGATCGTTTGCTGTGGGATTTGGAGATTTTTTAGGGATAGTGGTGGTGTTTTCTTTTTCTGATGAAGAGGGTGATTTTTGAGTTGTGGTTGGCGGAGTAGGTAGGTTTTCAGAGATGATAAAAAGTGGTTTAGATTGAGCAATGGTGGTAGGAGGTGTTCTTGGTTGTGTTCCATTTATTTTAACATGTGGGGATGTGAGAACAGTCTTTTCATCATCAGTAGATTCCACGTTATCAACAAACAAAGAATTTACAAAAGCAGTGTTTGGAGAAGATACATTGGTTACCTGAGTGGGTCCAAAGATGGTGACGGGACCGGGCATCATCAAAACTTCTTCATCATGCTCTTCGACAATCAGATGCCTCTTGGAAAGTTTTGGAGAGATCCTTGAAGTTTCAGGTTCCTTACGTTTACCTAGTTGAGAAGATGTTTGAGCTTGGCTTGCAGACGATACACCTTTCGCATATGAAGTGGGTCGAGCAGACTTTGTTTTTGTTGTGATTGAAGAGGGATTAAACAATAAGGATCCACCGGACATTATCCTTATCGTCTTTGTTGGAGCAGACTTTTTTTCAGGTTCCTTAGACGGAGAAATTCGCAATGCCTTTGGAATAGTTCTTGGGGGCTTTGAAGGGGTTGATGTATTTTGTTCTTTGTAAGACCCTCTATTTTTATAAATTGCACTTTGGTCCTTGAACTATTTGTAATAGTGATTTAGCCCCTTGGGTTTATAATATTTATGTTTTGGTACTTGAATGATTGATATTGTAATTTGGTCCTTGATTGAAAAGAATATAATCGTATAAGTTGCAACAAGATGAGCTTTGGTTTAGTGGTTGAGATTTGAGTATTTCGCTTACGGGGCGAGGGATTGAATCCTGTTTAAAGCTGATTAATTTTCTTCTTCTTTCCTTCTTATATTCGAAATTTTAGAGGGAGGAATGAAAAGGGAATATTCCTTTGTGCCTTGGTAATTTCTGATTTATTGGAGAAATAATTAAGTTGGTAACAGAATTTATTTTAACTGAAAAGACCCGTCCTTCCTATTTTCACTGGGTTGGTGCGTGTTCCCTCAGCTAATTTAGCTTACCATGTTCTCTTTTAAACTCTTTTATTAATTTGAAAACATAATAATCTTGTTAAATTAAAAAGATGCTTTAAAGATGCTGCTGAAAAATAGAAAACAAGATCAGAAAATAACCTCCCAATCACCCATATTTCGTGAATCATATAGAGGGGGGGACATTTAGGAACTAACTTCCATTCCCTAACTTAAACACGTTCAAATTCCTGAAAGAAAACCCTAGCCAAGTGCTTCTACATTCTGCTGCCTTTTCTCCTCTTTGTTGCTGCTATATTCTCCTTGGAGAAGGCCTTGTAATTCTCCAACATTCTCTTCAAGAGGCTCCCCACTTGTGTTCTTGGTGAGACCTTCTTTCCCCAATACATTCTGTGTTCAAGTCTTGTTTGAAAACTCGGTTTTAACCTGAAACCGTTTCTGTTTTGGGGTTCGAATTTACCTTCTCAAAGTCAGAGGTTGAGCACGTGAATTATCTTCATTCTGAGGCATGGAAAAGCTTTGGAACATAGAGGACGAACACAAGACCGTACGTTCAATTTCGGAGCCATACTCGAGGTTGGTTCCGCTCTACACCCTCATTCCTTTACCCTAGCTAATTTAGGACTTTTTGGACGTCGAAACTTTAAATTGAAGAAATTTATTTTTGGCATGTTAAACTTTTTAATATGATGTTTAAATGATGTCGAATCAATTTTTATAAAAACCTTTGGTGAAAATCGCTTTTCGAGGCTTAAACGGTGAAAAATGGTGTTTTTGATCGTCCTGGACAGAGAGCCAATGCATCAGAGCTGGTTCCTGGTGCCTGGGTAGTGGGAACTGGGTTCCCAGGCAGGGAGCCCATGCATGAGCGTCGGCATCCCAACGCACATGCGTTGGACTTCTGCCAGCCCAGTGTTGTTTTTCCGTTCTTTCGATTTAATTGGTTTTTGGGGTTTCTTCCGTTCTTTGGAAGATTAATTTAGGGTTTTAACTTATTATATAATAGTTTGAACTTGGATTGGATGCGAAACGTTAGGAGGTAAGGTTAACTTCTCTCTCTAGGAATTGATTGTCGTTGTGATTGCCTTTAATCCTTTTTTTTTTTTGGAAATCCTGTTGAGTTGGCTTTGAATAATTGCATGATTTATTTACTTGCTGCTGCAACATGTTGTATTTGAACCATGTTGTTATTTAGAAATGATAAATTGAAATGAGGTTGTGATATAACATGTTTAAAAAGGAAGTTTTGCTAAACTGCATATGAGACTATGACTATTGTAAGGATTATTGCATGAGCTGTTGGTTCATGTTGTTGAGATTTTATCGTCATAGCATATGCACTACCTAGGATTGTTTAGGATTGATGTGACGAGTCCTTGTTTGTGGGATCAATCGAGGTCAATGTGGTTAGTGCTTGTCCCACGTGATTGTCCTGCCCTTGTTCTGGGGAAACCTTGGTCATAGCTATGCATATAGTTATTGTAGGAATAATTTGCATGTTTTGGAGAATTAAAAATTAAATGATTTTGGGGAACTCTGTTCATTTTGCTGTATGTTAGTGTTGCTGTTTTGTTGTTAACAATTACTGCTGTATTCTGTATATTTTTACTGCTTTGTTAAATGTGCTGCTGCTATATTTTGTTTTCTGTTGCTGTTTTTACTGTATTTAATTATGCTGTTTCTGTTTTCTTAAATTATCACATAGCGATAATTATTTATTTGTTATTTTTCGAAGTTAACCCTTTACTGTTTGTTGTGTGTTTTGTTTGGGCGCTTAACGCCACGGATGAGCAGTGCGAGGAATAAATTGTAGGTTAAATGTTAGAGGTTGAAGATGAAGATAAAATGTGATGAAGCTTGGAGCATTTAAGTCTTTGTTTTTAGTTAAAGACTTAGGGAAAAATTATGTTTTGCACAACTATTTATTTTTACTATTTCCGTTAGATTATGATAATTATGGGATGATTATTATGTTTTAAATATTTAATGAGCGAGTTTGGATTTTTGAAAAATTGAGTGGTCTTTTTGATAGGTTTAATAAACTTTAAATTCTGCGTATTTACAATGTGAACCCTAACCAGAAATTGGGGCGTTATATTGTTTCACATATTGGCCTTTTTCAACAACATTATTATTCTTCTTAGAAATGAATTCTTCAGGATGCTCTGATTCATCACCAATATTAATGGGAGTTAGCCAAACGATATCCTTCTCCAGAAGTTTGGTGCTCTCAACTTAGGGAATTAACAACTGCTTCTTGGAGAGATTGGTGGAAATCAATGAACCGTAGGGAAGATTTCCCATTGGGTTTTCCAAAGAATTAACCAAGTACGCAAAAATCAGGTGAGCAGGGTTCACCTTCACCATGTTAATCAACTTGTAGAGAGCATATATTGCATACTTGTTCACATGGTTCCTAGCACTTTCCTTCGGAAGAAATATTTTGCTAACAACCGCATGAAGGAAACAACAATCTTCTACTAGATTGTTCACTTTGAATCCAATAGATTGAGGGGGTTGTACCCAAATCCTATCATGATATGGAGCATCTTTCTTCCAAGACGGTGAGTACTTTTCACTGGTTTCAAAATTGATTTCCAATGCTTCAGCAACGTCTTCCACTGTGATGGTTGTAATTCTGTTGTCGAGCCTTGCTTTTACGGTGCCTTTCTTGTGAACTTCACAATCGAAAAACACCTTCACTACAAGAACATCCACTTCCTTCTTTGAGATTACATAGGTGGTTTCCCAGTCTTGATGAAATAGGGCTAGGATTCCAGCAATTTTTAGATGAATGAACGTCTTCCTCTCAAGATAACGAGGGGAGATGATGGGTTTGTCTTCGAGTTTAGCAGCCAATGGTTTGCTAATCTCAGAAATTAGGTGTCTCCATTGATCTAAAACTCTTTTTCTTCTTGCTCTGAGGATCTCAACTTCTACAGCAGAGAGTTTGAGTTCCTTTTGAATCTTTGAGGAAGTTGCCATTGTTGGGATGCTAGAGTTCTCTGTTTTTCTTTTCTGAAATGCAAGTTAGTTTGCAGGGAGAATAAAGGAAATTGTGACAAGAAAGAGTAACAATTTTTTTGAAAAGAAATGATATGATTGAGAAATGGCTGGAATGCAAAAAGTTTTTAGGTTTTCAAGGCAATGATGATTTTTTAAATTAACAATGTAAAAAAACAATTAATGAAATATACTAACAGCACGCGCAATAAATGAGACGTGATAACTCCTTTTCCATATTGACTACTATAAGATAGGTGTGTCAGCGTAGTAGTTATTTTTGTGTCACCTAGTGATGTCATCCTCATTTGAACTTCCCAATTAGTAAATAATAGATTGCAGATGTTGCATCTTCCTCAGACGATGCACTTAGGTGATTAAACGATGATTGTATCGTCTGTGCCTCTGTCGTCTCCTGCACTTTGGTTAGTATACATAATATGGTTCACAAAGTAGGATTCATGAGAATACTTTCTCTCAAATATATGAATCTATTTTCACTGAGAGGTTTAGTAAAAATATCTTCAAGTTGATCACCAGTATTCGGGAATGACATGACAATATTACCCTTTGCAACATGATCCCTTATAAAGTGATGCTTGATTTCTATATGCTTGGTCCTAGAACGTCTAACAGGATTCTTAGTAGTTTATAGAACTTGTATTGTCACATAGTAATGGAATGTTATGCTCAAAGATGCTATAGTCTTCTGATTGATGTTTTACCCACAACAGTTGGGTGCAACAAGATCCTGCAGCTACATATTCAACTTCAACAGTAGACAGTGAGATTGTGCTTTGTCGTCTACTTCACCATGAAATTAAGCCTTGTCCAAGATAGTGAGATTGTGCTTTTTCTTTAAATTCTATCTCCAGCATAGTTCGCATCGCAGAATCCTTTTAACTTGAAATCATCACCTTTCTCATACAATAGGCCAAGATTAGGAGTACCTGATAAATATCTAAATATTCTCTTTACAACTTTAAGATGAGATTCTTGTGGATTTACTTGAAAACTTGCACACAGATAGACACTAAACATAATTTCTGGTCTACTAGATGTAAGGTAAAGCAGAGCTCCAATCATACCTCTATATTTGGTAAAATCAACAGGTGAGCTTTCATCGTTCTTGTCTAATATGGATCCAGGATGCATTGGAATGCTCATCTCCTTAGACTTGACTGTAACACCCTGATTTTCAGGGCGTTACTGTAGCAAATAAATCATAAATAAATATGCAGGGGTATTTTCAAAGCTTGGAAAAGAGGGTACATTTTTTTTTGAAATCATTTTCCTCTTCGAAATATGCCATGCTGAAGTGCACTAGTATTATAAATACATAATTTGCAAATAGCCAAACATATGGCGTAAAATGACTGACCAGCAGCTTAGAGATTATTTACAAAACACTTAACTTGTTTTCGAAAAACTCTGCTATCAGTTGTAAAAGAAGCAAACTAAAAGTCCTACCCTGATACGTAAGCATACAAGGGTTATTACAAAATAAATAAAACGGTGGCGGCAAATCTTCCAACCCTAGGCGCCCAACTCCATGTCACGGTGTCTCCTAGAGCGGCATCCATCTGCATCTTCCGGCTAAAGGTAGTCTGACTGGCAACGAATCACCAGAACACAAGCAACACACAAATGCAAGGGTCAACTTCTAAAACAGACAATACAGATAGCAATACATAACAACGAATATCTACAACGAGAGGATGCGGAGAGCAAATCAAATAAACATAAGGGCCATGCAGGAAAATTTACAAGTAAGCGATAAGACACAACACAAGTAGAATTTCAACCAAAAGCACAAACAAGCGGCACATAGCTGGTTGGGAATAAACTTAATTTCCCAACCGAATACGGCACAAAGCCCGGCACATAGCTGATTGGTAATAAACTTGTTATCCCAATCTTATTCGGCACATAGCACGGCACATAGCACGGCACAAAGCACGGCACATAGCACGGCGCAAAGCACGGCACAAAGCACGGCACATAGCACGGCACATAGCACGGCACATAGCTTCCCCACAGTATGCTGGACGGATAGCCTTGCTATTCCAAACAGCTGGGGGATGACGACAGCGTCGTCTTGGGAAACGTTCCTGCACACGAAATCGTAAGCAAGCAACAACCACAATATTCAACGATGTCATACGTCAAATAAAAACCTAATCCAGCATATCAGATGCCTTCAGAGACTGCATTCATATATCAATTAAATACAGTTTAAAGTCGGGTCGTTCTCAGAACGCCGTCAACTACAATTCTAAGATTATAGTGCAGCATGGTATATACATATATACTTATGCTAATAGACAAAGATACGAAGTGCCCTTACCTTAAAGGTAGTCGATCCTGGCGGTCACGTAAACTCCGTGCGTCTAGATCGGTACGGGGCCTCGTTATCCTTCAACAAACACAACCTAGCTTAGAACCTTGAACTTAAACCTATGGTCAAGGGGCTGATCTAAACAGGGTCTAAGCACTTAGACAAAGACTCTACAACTTAGGAAATTCTCAAAGGTCGACAACACTTAAACAAGATTTTTCGACGATTACCAAAGAACTTAGAAAAACCTAAGTTACAAAAACCAAAACTTGTCAAAACTTTTAACCATTCAAAGAGAATCAAGGCTAGATGCTTACAAACCATTTTGAAGCCTTAATCATGGTTTTAGAAGACAAAAGCACACACATTTTTATTAAACTTCAATTCTGCCCAAAATTCTAAAAACCCTAAAATTTTCCAAATTTTCACCAAACACTTCACTCAATCTCCAAATCAATCACACAATGAAAAACATAAATTTTTAATCCATTTTCCACACCAATTTCCCAAGGTTTTCAGAATGTGCAAAATCCTAATTTGAACTATAAGTTCCAAAATCCAATTTGCCCAAAAACTCAACTTTTTCTACAAGTTTCCAAATCAATTTTCCAACTCTTGTATTCGAAAAAAACTAAGTGTCAAGAACATACAAAATTCATTCAATTGTCAACTTTTAAACTCTCAATTTCAAACCTCAAATTCCAAATTTCCAAAGTGCTCTAGAAATTAATTTTCTAGGGTTTCAAATACACAATTTTCTCTAGGCCCTTATGCACTAACTAGGGCAAAACCTTTCCTACAAACTTAAAACCATTTTCAAGCATTCAAACACACTCAAAGCTAGTTACAAAATCAATTTATCCCCTGCCCAAAACAGTGATGCAATTCGGCCAAAAACTTCAATTCAAGGTAAATGTTTTCTTCAAAATCTAATTTGTACACATCAAAGGTAACAAGAAACCTATGGTGAATAATTACCTAAAGCTTAAAAAAAATCACTTTTCCAAATAATCAATTTCTCAAAAACAAAACTTCCAAGAAAACAAATTAGAGATTTTCAAAGATCAATCCAATGGGAACAACTTTTCCAAAAGGAACCCTAACAAAAACTCAACTTCAAAATCTTCAAGAGACAAAAACTCACCCAATCAAAAATCTAATCGGTTCAAATTGAAGCTTAAGATGGTGGGAACAACATTTGTGAAGAGACATTTGAGTTCTAACACATGCATAAAAACCAAACTCAACATATGGAAAAACCGAATCGGTAGAAGTGTAGATCAAGAGGAGGGGAGCATTTTACCTCAAAGCACCAAGTGAAGAAGAGGAGAGGAAGGGGCTGCCATGGAGAGGAGGAGGTTCGGCCATGGTGATGAGGAGAGGAAGAAGATGAAGCTTTCTCTTTCTCTCTCTAATTTTCTCTCAAATTTTCACTTAATGACTTGGTTTAATGAAGTTGGAAGAAAAAGGAACTACATGGGCCTTAAGGAGGGTGCATGGCCGTGGGTTTTGGCCCAAAAAGAGGGGTGAAACTCTAAATTTTCATTTACCCAAAGGACCAAAGTGAAAACGGTAAAAGGTTAAAGTAAAAACGACTTTTTACTATCGGGGACCAAACCGTAAGGTTTTCAAAGTTCAGGGACTAAACTCTAAATTTAGAAAGTTCTAATAAATATCTAGGTTTGTTTATTATTAAATTCTTAATCATGACGCGTCAGTGCGTCAGTGCGTCAGTGCGTCAATGCGTCAGTGCGTCAAGTCACCGGTCATCATCAGGTTCTGGTCATCAGTGAGTACCTCTGTGTCACTGAGAATATCTGCCCCGGGGTCATTTATTGGTTTCGGGTCACTATTCACCGAGTCACTATTCATGAAATTTTTCTTCATGAGTTTGGTCTCGAAACGCCAAACGAAATCGTTTGGAGCTTTCTAGATTCTCGATCCGGGGTTCCGAAGTCATCCGTTTCTTCTATTGAAGTTTCGGCTAAAAGTCCCGTTAGAGCGAAAAATGCTTCCCAGGCTCCGGGAGGAAACCATATCAATATTACAGTCGTTCTTCACGAAATTCTTCACTGAACGTCATGGTGATAGTGAGAACGCCTGATTCTCGTCCGAACATAAAGTCAAGCCTAGCTTGGTTTCCTACCAAGTGTTGTAAAAGGTGTTTCACCGGTACTTCGCTCGTCGATAACGCTTGCCGATGCCGCCGAGCGGATCCAAACAGTACCTTGGAATAATTCAATAATTATTTAATCACTGGGGAAAATTCCGGGTGTTACAATCCTACCCCCCTTAAATTAGTTTCGTCCTCGAAACTATAGGTCGGCGAAGTGCTTGAGTATTCCCTTCCGTGGTTCGTCCGATACTACTTGGCTAGGGAAACTCTTTCCTTGGGACTTCTTACCGTCCTTGTCCTTGGTCATCATAGATGAAACTATGAGTGATAGGTCATCCTTGAGTTGCGAGTGCTCTGACTCAACAACTATGCATAAGCCTTCCTGACTTAATTGCCTTCCCGACTCCCGTCGTCAGGGTCTTTCGAGGTAGGCATGTTCCTCGTTTCATGCTCCAATCCTCTTACTCGCGTAGTCCTTACACCTGCTCTGAGAGGTTCTCATCTTTTCTTTACTCGACTCAAACCCTTCCATGGTTTGCTGAGCGAGTCCACTCCAATTACTGGCTTCTGCCGTCTCGGCGTAGCTCAAAACATCTCGCGTCCACACTTTGCTCCACAGGGTTCTATCCCTGGGTTGCACGATAGTCATTGCTGAAGATAAACTCCAACAAAGGTAGCTGTTCCCTCCAGCTTTTTAATGGTCCAAAACACAAGCCTTGCAAATCCTCTAGTGATCCCAATATCTGTTTAGTTCTGCTTCGTCGTCGAAGGGTGACAGAAGAATATTGGTCCCGTCTTCAAATACTGTCAGGTATAAACTAGGCAGTCAAGCACGTAGGTAACATTCAAGTTTCCACGTAAGGCGCATTCCACACAGAAATAAATAAACAGTGTGGTCGATGGCTCTACGGTTCCTAGGTGCACGTACAACTCCCCGTTGTACAAAGAAATCTTATTCAGAAAGATAGCACAAAACCTCGTAGGTTGGCGGGACACTCAACCGATCTCCGTGCGAAAATGAAAGTGCCACGGACAGTCGGGAGTTGCCACTTACACGGGTACGTTCTACATAACGCTCCCGAAAGATTGCATCTCTGGTCCAGGGTGCTGAAAACCCCGAACCAAGATGACTTCAAAGTTCTCGATTCAACGAGATAGCTTTAACCCTAAGCTCTTTGGATTCATTCCCTCAAGGGCGATTGGAGTATCGTTCCATACCCAAGGTGCTGCTGGGCACGTTCTGTGCAGTTAAGCATCCTTTGAAAACATACTTCTGACGTCTGTTGTACGTTTGAGATTTTCATTGCGGGTAGAGGTGAGCTGACTTGATCAGTCCTCGAATACCCATGTCCATCGATGTACCGTTCCACTTCCACTTGGGGCGTTAAAGGGGCTGAAACATTCTTGCCAGCTCTTCATGTTTCATCCTTGCCTTCTGACAAGTAAGGCATGCCATCACACCCAGTCTGTCTGCTTCCTTGTTCATGATAGCCCGATCCAACTTCAGACCTTGAAACTGTTTGAATAATTCAATCTTTCTCACCGTCTTGGTGGAGGCATTCATTGCTGGTCAATCCAAGGTATTGGTAACCACGTTGAACTTCCTCAGATGATATTGCGGGGTAACATCATACTCCCGCATGGGCTTTGCCCATTCATGATGCTTCAAGCTTCCTCCTTCAAATCAAAGGAGTATCCTAAATTCCTCGTGATATCTGAAGGTAGTGTAGCACTCTCATAGAGGTGGCGCCCTCAGATCTTGAGCGCAACCTCCACTGCGGCTAATTCCAACTGATATTCTGGATAGCTCTGCTCGGGTTTCTTTGACCGTCTCCAAACAGGCACCACCACTCTGAGGTCCTGCTCCAGAACACGGCCTATCCTTTGGTATACGTATCAAATTTGACTACGTACTTAGCTCCTTGTTGTAGTAAAATTGGTGCTGACGAAGTCATTCACGGCTTCTTCATTCATCGATAGCTACACTCACCCCTCTTGGTCCTTACAAGAGGTTGGTCCTTCTTAGCGAGTCGCATTTGCGGTCCCACTAGCTTCGAGAGTCCTTCGGTGAAGTACCGATAGTGACCATCCAGATCGAAGCAACTCGTCATCCTCAATTGCTGTCTTCAGTCGTTCCCAAGCTGACCCTCATTCCATTTGGCTGGGTCGTCTGCGATTTCTTCCCTTGAAATCACATGTCAAAAGGTTTTACTCCTTCGAGTCGAACTCAGACTTGAAGGACTGTGACACCGCTTCTTCTCCGTAATACGTGCGGTACCGGTCGGAGATAGCTTCTCCTATTCTTCAAAAATCTTGGCGCGCACAAGTACGTCCTCAATAATTGCGGCTACGAATGGTCCAAAAGTGGTTGAGGTCTCCCCGTCCTCGTATCCTACGAAGACGACTGGTGCATTTGTCGCTTAAAGGCACCACACGACACTCATTCTATTCGTGACGAGTTCTGGAAATGGTCTGGAGAACATCCTCTTCCTCAATCTGATTTTGACGATGTAGTAGTCCTGGTCGATCTTAGGGAACCACACTGCTTCTCAAGTTGGTTCGCCAAGTCATCGGCCCTTAGCAAGAACATTGATCTCTTACTGTCGTTCCACTCGGTTGTCGTCAATCCATACAGGGTCGGGACCTCCTGCCCCTTTCCTTTAACATCAACGATGGCGCTTTCCCAAAGCGAAAAACTTTACCCTTGCACGATCACTCCGAGTTGATTCTGTGGGTCCATCACTTGTACTCAGTGGACGGTGCAGGCGTAATCCATAAGTTGCATCTGAGATGGGTCTTGCATCGTCTTTCACGATTCGCATCTTCATTTCCCTTCTCCCTTCAATGCTGATCGATAGAAGAACACTGTCGGAATCCTTTCTTCGAGCGGTTCTCATGAGGTTCTCTGTAAAACATCTAGAGACACTCTGTCCTGTCCTACATAGACTATCCAGCTCCACATGGTTCTGAGATAATCGGCTCATTCAGAGATTGTAGGGGGATATATATATATATATATACATATATATATTTTTATAACAGACAAGAGAAGAAATTCTTCTCATAAACATCAGCATACACGCACACAACAGTTTAATGATCCAGAAAATCAACAACAGAAAATATTGCCAAATAAATGGCAAGGAAAGACATGTAGTTTCTAGCGGTCCTCGCCATTCATCGAATGGGCGAATGCACCGCTCCCCACTCAATAACTTTATGATGAGTCGCACCCATGGAAGGTTCTGCCTCAGCACCTTGCAGTCTCTAACTGTATGCTCAGGTTTCCTTCGGCTCTGCCTTGGGTGTTCGACATTCCCTGGAAAAGTGTCCAGTTTTCTGGCAATGATGACACCTCTTCTTCTCCCTTTACAAGTCCTTGCAGCATGTCCTGCTTCTCCACATTTGTAACAAACCACTCCTTCCTCCAGGGGTGGAACTGCTTGGCCTCTCCGGGATGCAGCTTCCGGTTGGAGTGGTCCTGTCGCCCAGTCTATCCTGTATGTCCGCTGATATGGCCTCTCCCGATTCCTTTTCCGTAGACTCTCTCGGTCTTGCGTCCTTAGCTGGGATGGTCCAGCTCTTCCGAACTTCCTCTTCCACTCGTTCCTCATGGTTTCGATTTCTCTGCACTTCTCCACAAGTGGCTGGTACTGGAAAATCCCTAAGGGTCTCACTGACTTCTCGATCTCGTATCGAAGTCCCCTCATGAACCTTGAACAGAGGTAGGGTTCATCTAACCTCCATGCGAAGAATCGGAAGTGTCTAGCCAAAGATTCCAGCTTTGCAGCATACTCGTCCACCGACATGCTTCCCTGGCACAGCTCCGGGAATCGGGACTCCATCTCTTCACGAGCGCTAGGCGGGTAGTACCTCTCCGTAAGGGCGTCTCGGAACGTGTTCCACGTGACAGCTACCTGGTTGGCCTCCATGATCTGTCTGGATCCTTTCCACCAGTATTCTGCATTTCCTCGCAGCAGGTAAGAAGCAAACTCCAGCTTGGATTCTTCTGGAGTGTTCAGAACTCCGAGGATCTCCTCAACTTGCTGAACCCAAAGATCCGCTTCCTCAGGTCCAGCTCCCCCTAAGAACCTTGGCGGGTCATGACGTTGAAAGTCGTTGAGTCCTCGAGTCTGAGCAAAAGTCTCTTCCCTTTCTTGCTGGCGTGCACGACGCTCATCCTCCACTGCCTATCGTTGAGCAGAGGCAGATTCTCGTTCTTCAGCCGCTGCAGCCTGCTGAGCAACCACGTCAGTCAAATCGGTCATTGCCTAAGCCACCTGGTTCAGGTTGGTTTGCATTCACTCTTCTGGGCCTGATGATGAAGACATCTTGTTCCTGAAACACACAAACTTTCGTCCAGACGAGGAATGGCTAGATTCCCAAGCGTCTTGCCCTTTTTTATGAGCTACATAACATGCCTTAAGATAATTCATACAACTGAGACTCAAATATTAGTTAGTGTAGAACTAACTATTACAAGGATAAGAACCAAGTATGGTGGGAGGCTTTCTGATGAGTGGATTTTATATGATAATTTTAGGGTCTTTTTAGTCTTTTTATTTTATTATTTTTGAGTCTCATGTAGGTTTTTTATTGTTTTTATGTAGATTTTATATTTATTTTGCATTTTGCATGTAGATTAGATTTTATTAGATTTTCTAGCTTTATTTTATATTTTTAGGAATTTTTCTAGTTATTTTGTATTTTTAGGAAAAGCTGGTTTAGTTATCATTTTTGTCCAGGGACCAATGTGTAAAGTTTCAGGAAGTCAGGGACCAAATTGTAAAAGTTCAAGAGTGGAGGACTTAAAGTGAAGATTGGGAGAGTATGAGGGCTTGAATTGAAGTGCTAACCAAGAGAGGACCAAAGTGAAAAAGAAGAATATGAAGAATCACTCTCTAATTTAACACATGGAAAATAATGTTGAAGGAATTGATGATAGTGGAGGAGGAGTTTCAGAATTAAACAAGGGCTGAGTAGTGGCTTTTGATGGCATTCAAATCCCACTAACCATGAAGAAGGAAGGAAAACTTGGAGCTGAAACAGCAGGTCCCAGCGCTGCAGCGCTGGGAAGCCAGCGCTCATGTGCTGGCCCTCGATCTGACAGTGGATTTTTAATGCTCCCAGCGCCCAAGCGTTGGAATTCTAGCGCTGAAGCGTGGGAGGCTGGATTTTTACTATAAATAGGACCCTCCTCTTCACTTGTAAAACACACCTTCATAGAATACAACAAGTATTCTCTCTTTCTCCCTCAAAGATCATTGTTCCTAGGACTTGTGGGAAGCCATACTTGAGCTCCTATCCAGGGTAATTCAATGATTCTTTTAGCCATGCTTGGCTAACTTTTTCTTTAAGTTTTTGGGTTGTTTTAGTTTATAATACATGTTCTAGTCTTTTTCTACATTTCTGAATTTTTATTTCCATTCATGTTTTATTACCTTATGCTTTATTTCTATCTTGTGGATCCCAAGAGGTTTTGCTTATTACTTATTACATAAGGCCATTTGGTGAGTAGTAAGGGAACTAGGTAATAAAAAAGGTTATAAGTATACTTCGCTAAGGAATTAGGAAGGACGTAACTTTATGTTGGCCTGAACATCTTCTTCATCTTCTTCTTTAGTTAACTAGGTGCCAAGGAATTGGGTTTAGTAATTAAAAAGAAAGATCTACAATGCTTAAGGAATTAACTTGTAGTTACACTAGGCTATAGCATCATGATAATGGTTTTATAATTCAGGAATTTAGTAGGAAATTTCTAGCATGTTTTTATAGACTATGTAAACCAACCCAAGAGCTTAATGTTCATCATCTCTTTATTCTATTATTTTATGCTATTGTTTCTTTCTAGTTCTCGAACCAACAACAAATATGCATCATTTTATTTTTCCTATTTAAGTACTAAACTTAATATTAACAAGAACACCTATCCTTTGGGTTCGAACATTTTTATTACGCGATAGTAAATTGTACACTTGCAATTTCATTATCACTTTCCACTCAAGGGATAAACCTAAAGAAGTCTACAAGTTCGGATACTTCGGGATCTCGTCATGCTCGGAGCAGCCGTAAGGTTGATCAGGCCTTACGAAACAACTCCCAAACAATCAAAGCCGAAATATCCTAATTGCAAACACAAATAGCAAGCAACTTAGCATAGAAAAACCCGTTCCCCAAAAGCTCTGGTTTTCTCAACCGGAGCTCTGATACCACAATGTAACACCCTGATTTTCAGGGCGTTACTGTAGCAAATAAATCATAAATAAATATGCAGGGGTATTTTCAAAGCTTGGAAAAGAGGGTACATTTTTTTTTGAAATCATTTTCCTCTTCGAAATATGCCATGCTGAAGTGCACTAGTATTATAAATACATAATTTGCAAATAGCCAAACATATGGCGTAAAATGACTGACCAGCAGCTTAGAGATTATTTACAAAACACTTAACTTGTTTTCGAAAAACTCTGCTATCAGTTGTAAAAGAAGCAAACTAAAAGTCCTACCCTGATACGTAAGCATACAAGGGTTATTACAAAATAAATAAAACGGTGGCGGCAAATCTTCCAACCCTAGGCGCCCAACTCCATGTCACGGTGTCTCCTAGAGCGGCATCCATCTGCATCTTCCGGCTAAAGGTAGTCTGACTGGCGACGAATCACCAGAACACAAGCAACACACAAATGCAAGGGTCAACTTCTAAAACAGACAATACAGATAGCAATACATAACAACGAATATCTACAACGAGAGGATGCAGAGAGCAAATCAAATAAACATAAGGGCCATGCAGGAAAATTTACAAGTAAGCGATAAGACACAACACAAGTAGAATTTCAACCAAAAGCACAAACAAGCGGCACATAGCTGGTTGGGAATAAACTTAATTTCCCAACCGAATACGGCACAAAGCCCGACACATAGCTGATTGGGAATAAACTTGTTATCCCAATCTTATTCGGCACATAGCACGGCACATAGCACGGCACAAAGCACGGCACATAGCACGGCACAAAGCACGGCACAAAGCACGGCACATAGCACGGCACATAGCACGGCACATAGCTTCCCCACAGTATGCTGGACGGATAGCCTTGCTATTCCAAACAGCTGGGGGATGACGACAGCGTCGTCTTGGGAAACGTTCCTGCACACGAAATCGTAAGCAAGCAACAACCACAATATTCAACGATGTCATACGTCAAATAAAAACCTAATCCAGCATATCAGATGCCTTCAGAGACTGCATTCATATATCAATTAAATACAGTTTAAAGTCGGGTCGTTCTCAGAACGCCGTCAACTACAATTCTAAGATTATAGTGCAGCATGGTATATACATATATACTTATGCTAATAGACAAAGATACGAAGTGCCCTTACCTTAAAGGTAGTCGATCCTGGCGGTCACGTAAACTCCGTGCGTCTAGATCGGTACGGGGCCTCGTTATCCTTCAACAAACACAACCTAGCTTAGAACCTTGAACTTAAACCTATGGTCAAGGGGCTGATCTAAACAGGGTCTAAGCACTTAGACAAAGACTCTACAACTTAGGAAATTCTCAAAGGTCGACAACACTTAAACAAGATTTTTCGACGATTACCAAAGAACTTAGAAAAACCTAAGTTACAAAAACCAAAACTTGTCAAAACTTTTAACCATTCAAAGAGCATCAAGGCTAGATGCTTACAAACCATTTTGAAGCCTTAATCATGGTTTTAGAAGACAAAAGCACACATATTTTTATTAAACTTCAATTCTGCCCAAAATTCTAAAAACCCTAAAATTTTCCAAATTTTCACCAAACACTTCACTCAATCTCCAAATCAATCACACAATGAAAAACATAAATTTTTAATCCATTTTCCACACCAATTTCCCAAGGTTTTCAGAATGTGCAAAATCCTAATTTGAACTATAAGTTCCAAAATCCAATTTGCCCAAAAACTCAACTTTTTCTACAAGTTTCCAAATCAATTTTCCAACTCTTGTATTCGAAAAAAACTAAGTGTCAAGAACATACAAAATTCATTCAATTGTCAACTTTTAAACTCTCAATTTCAAACTTCAAATTCCAAATTTCCAAAGTGCTCTAGAAATTAATTTTCTAGGGTTTCAAATACACAATTTTCTCTAGGCCCTTATGCACTAACTAGGGCAAAACCTTTCCTACAAACTTAAAACCATTTTCAAGCATTCAAACACACTCAAAGCTAGTTACAAAATCAATTTATCCCCTGCCCACAACAGTGATGCAATTCAGCCAAAAACTTTAATTCAAGGTAAATGTTTTCTTCAAAATCTAATTTGTACACTTCAAAGGTAACAAGAAACCTATGGTGAATAATTACCTAAAGCTTAAAAAAAATCACTTTTCCAAATAATCAATTTCTCAAAAACAAAACTTCCAAGAAAACAAATTAGAGATTTTCAAAGATCAATCCAATGGGAACAACTTTTCCAAAAGGAACCCTAACAAAAACTCAACTTCAAAATCTTCAAGAGACAAAAAATCACCCAATCAAAAATCTAACCTGTTCAAATTGAAGCTTAAGATGGTGGGAACAACATTTGTGAAGAGACATTTGAGTTCTAACACATGCATAAAAACCAAACTCAACATATGGAAAAACCGAATCGGTAGAAGTGTAGATCAAGAGGAGGGGAGCATTTTACCTCAAAGCACCAAGTGAAGAAGAGGAGAGGAAGGGGCTGCCATGGAGAGGAGGAGGTTCGGCCATGGTGATGAGGAGAGGAAGAAGATGAAGCTTTCTCTTTCTCTCTCTAATTTTCTCTCAAATTTTCACTTAATGACTTGGTTTAATGAAGTTGGAAGAAAAAGGAACTACATGGGCCTTAAGGAGGGTGCATGGCCGTGGGTTTTGGCCCAAAAAGAGGGGTGAAACTCTAAATTTTCATTTACCCAAAGGACCAAAGTGAAAACGGTAAAAGGTTAAAGTAAAAACGACTTTTTACTATCGGGGACCAAACCGTAAGGTTTTCAAAGTTCAGGGACTAAACTCTAAATTTAGAAAGTTCTAATAAATATCTAGGTTTGTTTATTATTAAATTCTTAATCATGACGCGTCAGTGCGTCAGTGCGTCAGTGCGTCAATGCGTCAGTGCGTCAAGTCACCGGTCATCATCAGGTTCTGGTCATCAGTGAGTACCTCTGTGTCACTGAGAATATCTGCCCCGGGGTCATTTATTGGTTTCGGGGTACCGGGCCCGCACAATTCGGGGCTGGGTCGATCTTTCTCGAAGTTTGCGTTACGCTGCCCGAAAACACTATTCACCGAGTCACTATTCATGAAATTTTTCTTCACGAGTTTGGTCTCGAAACGCCAAACGAAATCGTTTGGAGCTTTTTAGATTCTCGATCCGGGGTTCCGAAGTCATCCGTTTCTTCTATTGAAGTTTCGGCTAAAAGTCCCGTTAGAGCGAAAAATGCTTCCCAGGCTCCGGGAGGAAACCATATCAATATTACAGTCGTTCTTCACGAAATTCTTCACTGAACGTCATGGTGATAGTGAGAACGCCTGATTCTCGTCCGAACTTAAAGTCAAGCCTAGCTTGGTTTCCTACCAAGTGTTGTAAAAGGTGTTTCACCGGTACTTCGCTCGTCGATAACGCTTGCCGATGCCGCCGAGCGGATCCAAACAGTACCTTGGAATAATTAAATAATTATTTAATCACTGGGGAAAATTCCGGGTGTTACATTGACCATGTTGTACTTCTTTGGAAGATTTTTGATATACTTCGTCTGATGGATATACGTTTTTCCCTTCTCTTGACGAATTTGAAGTCCAAGGAAGGAATTCAATTCTCCCATCATGCTCATCTCAGATTCACTTTGCATAAGGTTAGAAAAATACTTGCACAAATTATATCATCAACATATAATTGTACTAAATTGAAATCTTTTTCTGACTTTCATCTAAATAATGTATTGTCTACCTTTCCACGTGTAAAGCCATTACTCATTAGAAAAGTACTTAGTCTATCATACCATGCTCTGGGTGCATGCTTCAGACCGTGGAGAGCTTTTCTTAGTTTGAAGACATGGTCTGGAAGGGATGCCTCTTCCAAGCCTGGTGGTTGCTTCACATAAACTTCTTCTTCAATGAAGTTATTTAGAAATGCACTTTTCACATCCATTTGATAGAGCTTGATAGAGGGTTGACATGAAAAAGCTAGCAGTATACATATTGCTTCAATTCAGACTACATGGGCAAACATTTCAGTGTAGTCTATGCCTTCTTGTTGATTATAGCCTTGAGAAACCAGTCCTGCCTTATTTCTTTTTACCTTATAGTCCTTATCTACTTTGTTTATGAAGAACCATTTTGTTCCAATAATAGATTTTCCCTTCGGTTTTAGAACAAGAGTCCAGACTTGAGTCCTTTCAAACTAATTTAATTCTTCTTGCATGGCCAAAATCTACCCTTCATCTTGTAGTGCTTCGAGATAGTATTTGGTTCAATTTAAGAAATGAATGCACAGTTGCCGTGATTATGAAATGGCGATCTTGTCCTAACTCTTTCAGAGATGCTGCTAATGACTTGGTTTGGCGGATGATCTGGCTTGAATCTCTAGTCTCTTGGAAGAGGAATTCCACTTGATGTCAGGACATGATTAGACAGTGAAAGGTTGGACGATGGCATGTCATTTTCTTTAGATAGTGGATGATCGTCTGATGATGTAGATTTCATAGACGATGGAGGATTATTGGACGGTTGAGCTTTGTTAGACAATAATCCTCCATGCTTTTCATTCAGATCCAAACTTGAGAACTATTCTTCGAGGTTGGTCAGATCTTCATTTTTGATTTGATCATCAAACTTTACATTAATGGATTCATCCACCACCATGGTTCTGGAGTTTTATACTTCGTAGGCTTTTGAGTGAGGAGAATATCCAACAAATATTCCTTTGTCGTACTTGGAATCAAACTTCCCGAGATCGTCTTTAGTGTTGCGAATGAACCAAGGACATCCAAACAGATGGAAGTAAGATATATCTGGTCGTCTTCCTTTCCATAGTTCATATGGAGTCTTCTTTTTGCATGTAGCAAGCAGTATGAATTGCTTCAGCCCAAAAATATTTTGGAAGAGATGTCTCACTCAGCATTGTTCTTGCCATCTCTTGGAGAGATCTATTCTTTTGTTCAGTTACACCGTTTTGTTGAGGAGTTTTTGGAGCTGAGAATTCATGATTGATGCCATTTAGTTGACAAAATCTTTCAAACTCTTCATTGATGAATTCACCACTTTTATCACTTCTTCTTGTAGCTGCGCAGTAGCCTTTTTCAGTTAGGAATCTCTTGCAAAAGGTTGTGAATGCTTTGAAAGTATCTTCCTTGTTACTTAGGAAATGAACCCAAATAAATTTGTGCAGTCGTCCAGTATGACAAATCCATACCTTTTTTCGAGAATAGATAGTTGTTATAGAAGGTCCAAACAAGTGCATCACAACATTCTTTGAATGAAAATAAATTTTTAATTGCTTTCCTTGAAGACATGCAGAGCATACGACGTCAGATTTGAAAGATAGCTTTCGCAGAACACGTACTATATCGTGTTTGACTATCTTTGTAATGGTATTTAAGGATGCATGCCCTAGCTTCCTATGCCAAATCCATTTATCATCCTCTAATGATAATAGACATGTTACATTTTGACTTGCAAGGTTTTCCAAGTTCGTTTTATGTAGGTTCCCTTGTCTTTGAGCTTCAAAGACGGCTTTGCCATTACTATCAGTGACGCTACACTTCACTTTGTTAAAGGAAACAAACATCCCATGATGAGTGGATTTTATATGATAATTTTAGGGTCTTTTTAGTCTTTTTATTTTATTATTTTTGAGTCTCATGTAGGTTTTTTATTGTTTTTATGTAGATTTTATATTTATTTTGCATTTTGCATGTAGATTAGATTTTATTAGATTTTCTAGCTTTATTTTATATTTTTAGGAATGTTTCTAGTTATTTTGTATTTTTAGGAAAAGCTGGTTTAGTTATCATTTTTGTCCAGGGGCCACTTTGTAAAGTTTCAGGAAATCAAGGTCCAAAATGTGAAAGTTCAAGATTGGAGGGCTAAAAGTGAAGATTGAGAGAATTCAAGGGTTTGAATTGGAGTGCTAACCAAGAGAGGACTAAAAGTAAAAAAGAGGAATATGAAGCAACTCTCTAAATTAAGCACATGAAAAAAAAAGGATTAAAGGATGAGTGGAGGATTGATGATAGTGGAGGAGAGGTTTCAGAATTGATTAAAGGGCTGATAAGTGGGTTTTTATGGCATTCAAAACCCACTACCATGAAGAAGGAAGGAAAAGCTTGAAGTTGAAGAATCAGTAGCCAGCGCTGCAGCGCTAGAACCCAGCGCTCAAGCGCTGGGCCTCGGCCTGGAAGTGGGATTTAATTGCTGAGGCCAGATTTTTTGCTATAAATAGGGAGGCAACTTGCACTTGAAAAACACACCCATCTTAGAACACAACAAGTGTTCCTCTTTCTCCCCCAAGAACATTGTTCCTAGGAATTGTGGGAAGCCATATTTGAGCTCCTAGTCCAGGGTAATTCAATGCTTCTTTTAGCCATGCTTGGCTAATTCTCTTTAAGTATTTTGGGTTTTGTTAGCTTATTAGTTTATGTTTTAGTTTTCTTTTATTTGTTTCTGAATAATATTCAAAGTTCATGTTTTATTTCCTTGTTCTTCATTCATTTTGGTGCACACAAGATCTTTTGCTTATTGCTTATTACATAACGCCATTTGGTAAGTAGTAAGGGACCTAGGATTTAAAAAAGGTTATAAGTATACTTCGCTAAGGAATTAGGAAGGACGTAACTTTATGTTGGCCTGAACATCTTCTTCATCTTCTTCTTTAGTTAACTAGGTGCCAAGGAATTGGGTTTAGATATTAAAAAGAAAGATCTACAATGCTTAAGGAATTATCTTGTAGTTACACTAGGCTATAGCATCATGAATCTTTGTCTGGAATTTAGAAATAGAATAGAAGTTTGCTAGCATAAATTATAAGTTATACAATGCAACCCAAATGCTTATTTTTATCATCATCTCTTCTTTTATTTTTTATGCTTTTTATGTTCTTATTCCAGAAACCAAAATGCAAAATACATCTTTTTATTTTTCTGCTTAAGCTCTAAACAAATTAGTAATTAGACACCTATCCCTGTGGGATCGACAATCTTTTATATTACGCGATAATCAATCGTGCACTTGCGATTTGGCTATCATCCCACTATCACATAATTGACTTATGCTAAGTAGGTTATGTTTTAATCCTTTAACTAAAATAACCTTGTTTACCACAGGAAAGAGGTTCCTTGCCTACATCTCCCTCACCTATGATAAAACCTTTTTGGTTACCACCAAAGGTGACTTTCCCTCCTTCTTCTTTAGTATGGATCTTTGGGAACATAGACCTTTTTCCTGTCATGTGTCGCGAGCATCCACTGATTCATCGATTGATGCCATGAAGGAAAAGAATGATTCTTCATCGTCTTCATGTTCATCATCTTCTGAGATTTCTTTAGAGTCATCACTTTGGCCAACGAGCGCCTTCTTCTTTCTGTTGTAGTTCTTCTTCAATGGTTTCTTTGTCTGTTGAGGACATTTAGATTTGATGTGTCATGTCTTTCTACATTCATAGCAGATGATGGAACTCTTGTCTGAACTTTGTCCACCTTCCCTTATGGAGTTTTATGAGAATTTTCTTTGTGTAGATTCCTTCTAATGCTCTCCTCTTAACTCACTTTTTCCCATTCGTCGTCTAAGCCACATTCTTTTGAATCTTCTGTTGAAGAGTGCTTCCTCATCGTCTGTGAAGTCTAATGACCCTTCAGATTCTTCAGCATTTAAAGCCTTGGAGATAAAAACCATCTCGTCATCCTTAACCACGATACCATGGGACTAAAACCCATCTCATCGCCCTCAGGCACGATCACAAGGGACTAAAACCCATCTCATCGTCATCAGCCCCAAAAAATGCATATGCCATGCCAACATGTTCAACATCATCATGAACGAACAATTGTCAATATAACATAATCAACTTCATCATCTTCAACATAATCATGTAAACAATTCTCAATTCCAAGCATCACAATACCAATAATTCCATCATAACAAACAAAGTAATTTCCAACAGCAAAATCATATGTAGAGCACAACTAACTCTATCTAGACCCAGAGTTACCCTTAACTTTTAATCCTTTGCTTGGTCTTGTCCTCCAACCTATCATGATAACATGTGTGTACAATCATCAACAATCAAGGAAAAGACCAGAAACCGACTCCACAAGATTTAAATCCAAAACAAGCAAAACAGCAACTTGCTGTCAGGGGCCTAGCGCCCAAGCGTTGGCTTCCAACGCTCAAGCATTGGGTCCTTGTCTGGCAACACCAACTGGGCAGAACCTCAACGCCCAGGCGTTAGGCATCCAACGCTCATGCATTGGCTCCCTGCCAGAAACCCTGAAAACCATGTTTTTCACCCCAAACTCCAATTTTAACCAATTCCTTTCAAAACTAAAATTCTTCCATGATTAAAATCCATATCAAGACCTAATAAAAAAGTTTATTCCCCAAAAATCCAAAGGTTCCTAATTTCTTAAAAGTCATTTGTTCAAGGAAGACAACTAGGTTTTGAACCGAAAGAATGGGGAGAATACCAACCTTGTTTGAGAGAGTTGACCAAGCTTGTGTGTAGCACGACCCTAGCCTCTTCCAGAATGAAATGGACTCAAGCTTTATGAAAATAAAAGGTTGGAACAACAATCAATTAACTCTAGAAAAAACACAGGAGTTGAACACCAAGAAACTCTGAATTTGGAGAATTTAATCTCTTACCGATTAAGTTATCACCTGGACACTTGAGAGAGGATTGAGAATCAAGAGTGAGGACCACAATAGAAGAAGAGAATCGACCCACAATGGCACCAAGTTTCAACAACTCTTCAAGAAAAACAGCACTAGAGTTCCAAGTCTTTTTGGGAAATTCTTTGGGTGAAGATGCAAGGGAATGATAGCAATTTGGGAAAAAGAAAAGAAGTAGGGTGGAGAAGGGAGAGGAGCACGACCAGCCCTCCCGTTTAATCTGATTTCAGCCCCCTTCACTCCTCATTAAACCGTAGACAAGCCCATTATTTCCCTTTACACTACCATAACAATCTTTCGTAACCCCCGACAAGCATTAAACTCACTTAATACCACTTCAACCAATTCAAACTCAGCTTGTAACTCCTTTTCTCCTCATTAAACTCTTGTCTACAAATTCAAATTCGAAATTCAGCCTTTAACCATAAAAAATCTGATTAAAATTAAAACATACCTCACTAGGATTCGAACACGAGCCAAGCCCATCAATTGCTTAAGTCTTAACCACTAAGTCACAACTCTTCTTGTTAAAAATCTTAACACAATACTCCTATAGTCCTCTAAGTCGAACCAACATGTTCCCATTTCAATTTTGAATTCCAAAACCTCCTTAAAAGCTCTTAAAAGTGGAATTCCAATTTAGCCTTGACTAGTCCAAGGACTAAAACACAAATATCCAAACTTAAAGGACCAAAACCTAATTATAAAATCTCCAAGGACCAAAGTATAATTACTCAAAACTTGAGGGTCTTACACTAGCCTAGTTTCTTTAAAGGTTAATTCCTTAAACAAGAAAAGCATTCTTCTAAATTACTAAGTCTTATTCCTTAGCTTTTTAGTTAATTTAAGAAGAAGATGAGTTTTATATTCAGGCCAACATAAACAAAGCCTATCTTAATACCTTAGTGATATGCAAAATGTTCTTCCAATTCCTATTTCCCTTATAAGTTGTAACACTTGTGTACAGCAAGATAGATGAAGAACAAGGAAATGAAACATGAAATGAATTTTATTCTTATATAATGAAGAAACTTAAAACATACTTATAAGCTAAAAACAACCCAATAACTTAAAAAGAACTTAGTCAAGCATGGCTAAGAGAGACATTGTATTAACTTGGACTAGGAGCTCGAGAAAGGCTCCCAGAATTCTCAGGAAATAATGCT
This sequence comes from Acmispon strigosus, assembly GCA_030819835.1. Lineage (NCBI taxonomy): Eukaryota > Viridiplantae > Streptophyta > Magnoliopsida > Fabales > Fabaceae > Acmispon > Acmispon strigosus. Next base: position 11,267,855 of record JAUAMA010000004.1, on the reverse strand, counting down.
CTAAGGAAGAAAGAAAGAATAACTACTTTATTCTTGTGTGTCAAGATATATTTACAAAGGAAGCAAAAAGCTCTATTTATAATAAAATTGTCTCGTCCCAACGCTCAAGCGTTAGCACGGCTGATGCTTCATCTCCTTGGCTGTTTCATTCTTCATTTTAGTGCAGCTTCATGGCCATCAATGGCCTTCATGTGACCACCTTCTTGTCCCTTCCTCCATCAATTCTCCACTCATGGCCTATTTTACATGTGCTAAATAAGAATGGTGCTTCATTTTCCACTTCATTTTCAATTCCCCAATTCCTATTATTTGCACTTTGGTCCCCACTATTATTCTTAATTTAACCAGTTTCCTAAAAAGAATAAAAACCTAACAAAAACATCCAAAAATAGACTAAAAATAGCTAAAAACACAAAATTACAATTTTCCTACATGAAAATGCAAAAGTGAAGAAAATCCTAACAATATGAATAAAAATCTAAATGAGATTCAATAAAAATAAAACGAAGTAAAAATACCCTAAAAACATCATATGTCGCCAGGAGATCATGCTTAACATTTAGCACTATAGCACGAAGCACTCAATAAGTCAAGCCACAATTGCAAATCAATTTCACATCTGAAACAATTCTAATGCAGCATATCAGATTCCTTCAGCTCCATGCATTAATATTTCAATCAATACAATTCTAATCGGGTCCTTCTCAGAATGCCGTCAACTACCAATCTCAATATCAAAGTATATACAGTAAAATAATCATATACATATGCTTAGTAGATAAGAATAGCGAAGTGCCCATACCGAAGTGATAGTCTATCTGGTTAGCTACATTAGCTCCGCTCATCTTGGGCAAGCTAGAGGACCTATAAGGTATCCAACACTTGGGCAAAAGTCCCCATTCACAAGAATAGATTCATGGAAGTCAAAACATTTTAGCAACTTTGGCAACTTTCAAAACCTTGCTAAACGCTAAGTTACAATTTCCAAATTTTTTCAAAACTTCAAAAACTTTGAAGAATAATTAGGCTAGATGTTCACTTATAAATTGGAGAGCCTTAAGCAAGCTTTTGAATGCCAAGACACACACAAATCCTCAAAGTCTCAATTCTGTCCAAAATTTCCAAAAGCATAAAAACTTCCCATTTTCACCAAACAATTCACTAAGTACCTCAAAACAACTTCACAACCAAAAACCTAGCTTCTCCTACAAGTTCCTAATCACTTTTCAAGTCTTGAACTCAAGAAATTCCTAAGTGCTAAAAACACAAAAATCCATTCAATTGTCAACATTTCCAATTCTAAATTCCTTAACTTAGCCAAAACCCTAATTAAGCTATAAGTTACAAAATCCAATTTACCCGAGAATTCAATTTTATTCCCTCTAAACATAAGTTCTCAAAGCCATGAAAAAAAAATCAATTTTCCATGTCCCAAATCAATTCATTGCTCTCGGCCTCCTCACACAATTTAGGGAAACAAATTTCCTTTGCAATAAATTTCACATACAAGCTTTAACACACTAAAAAACAAGTTGAAATCAACTACTCCAAACCCTAATAGCAGCCCTAGGTTCCGCCAACATCAATTAATTACCAAGATGAATTTTTCTTTCAAAACTAACTGGTACACATTAAAGGCCTAAGGAAATCTATGGTGAAAATCAATTTCAACGTTTGCACTTAGTTCAAATAATCACTTTTCAAAAATATAACTTCCAAGAAAACTAATTAGAGATTACCATAGATCAATTTCATGGGAAAAATGTTTCTAAAGGCAACCCTAGCAAAATCTCATCAACAAAATTATATAGGGACCAAAACTTAACATAGTGAAAATCTAATCGCTTCAAATTGAAGATCAAGGCCATAGCAACAACAATTGTTGAGTGGACTTGAGATTTTATCAACAATTACGTGCTTGAGAAGCAAGTAATTGAAAGGACACAACTGTTCACTAGTTATCCCAACGTGTAAGCCATGGGTGTCGGATGAGGACCATTCAGTTGCCACGGATCAATACCTCAAACGAGGACGGTTTGAATTTGACAATGTTTTGTCGGACAAACACCTTACCGGACCAGGACCAAAGGTGTTTGTCTAGTTTTCTGTAGCATTGAGGCGAACGAGTACCAACGTAGAGAAGATTATAGTTTGTGTGAGTTTTGCACCTAAGTTTTGTAATGGCTTTCAAATTGATAAGAAAAACCATCTCGCCTAATTTCTCCCTGAAAGTTTCAAAGTTTTGAAAAGTTTTGAAGAGTTTTCCAAGTCTTTTTAAAGGCTCCTGAATCGCTAAAACTGTTTTGACTCCCAAGTTCCCTCTTGTGAACTCGGAAAATTTCCAACGTGTTGGAAACTCTGTTAGATTAGTAGCTACGCCTTAGGATTGAGTTCAAGTCCTAATCTAACCTTATGTCTCTTGAAGGATCACGAGACTCCGAACCGACGAAGACGCACGAAGCTTACGTGACTGTCGAGATTGATTGCAATCAAGATAAGGGCACTTCGTTTCCTTAGCTACTAGCATAAGTATAAATTATGCAAATGTATGCTCTACGATTTTCTGAAATTGTAGTTGACGGCGTTCTGAGAACGAACCGATTTATAACTGTAATGATTTGGATATTAATGCAATTATCTGAAGGCATCTGATATGCTGGATTAGGATTTTTGTTGTTGATGTATAATATCGTTGAGATTGGTTGAATATTGTGGTTGTTGCTTGCCTACGATTTCGTGTGCAGGGACGTTTCCCAAGACGACGCCGTCGTCATCCCCCAACTGGTTGGAATAGCAAGGCTATCCGTCCAGCATACTGTGGGGAAGCTTTGTGCCGTGCTATGTGCCGTGCTTTGTGCCGTGCTATGTGCCGAATAAGATTGAGGTAACAAGATTATTCCCAATCAGCTTTGTGTCGTGCTTTGTGCCGTGCTATGTGCCGTGCTATGTGCCGAATAAGATTGGGATAACGAGTTTATTCCCAATCAGCTATGTGCTCGGCTATGTGCCGTATACGGTTGGGATATTAAGTTTATTCTCAACCAACTATGTGCCGCTTTGTGTAACACCCCAATTTTGGGTTGAGGGTCACATAGTAATTACGCGGAAAATATACTTTGAAACCTCTCAAAACACTCAAGTTCCAAAGATCAACGTCACTCTATATTAATAATTAATAATTATCCCATAATAGAATTATAATCATCTCAACGCGGTAAAGTTCCAAAATAATTAAAGTGGCACCGACATGTGCAAATAAACCAAACGTCGCTAAAATATAAGAAAATTACAACTTCTTTATTTTTCTTGAATCTTCCTCGCCACTTGTTCAATCTTCAAGTCACCGCTCCTGGACCTCATTGTCCTAATCATCTATGGCGTTAAGCGCCCAAACAAATCAAACAAGGCAAACAAGAAAGGGTTAACTCGAAAATCAAGAAAAATACATACAACAATTGCGATTAAAAATAGAATGAGCACAATTGACCAAAAGAATCAATACAACGCAACCATAATATCAACATAAGTTATTTTCTCATTTTACAACATCAATCCAGTTTATGCATGAACCTCAAATGCTAAATGCACAACTATGGCCAAATCATCGTTCCAAGAGGAACCGGACAATCTTGTGACTAACCGTCACCCCAATGTCCTCAGGCACAGTCCCGTGATTACCCATCACACCATCGGCCTGTTTGGTCACGTGGTTACACCGCCACCCCACCATTCTCAGCAGCTTTGTGGTTACCCACCACCCACTGCTTTGACAGTTCCGTGGTTAACCACCACCCCTGTCGTCAACCTATAACAATGCATATGCCGTGACCACATAATCATCATCCTCATAATCATCATTTCATGAACATATACAGCATGGTAAATTCATTAACCATGATTCCAGCAACAAGTTCTTAAAGCTGCACGCAACCGAATTCACAAAACAACATACAATAATCACAACAACAAGGATAATCCTAATAAAAACGAGTTACCCTTACATCATCATCATCTTCAATATATCATGTAAACAATTCTCAGTTTCAAGCATCACAATACCAACAATTTCATCTTCATAAACAGAATAATTTCCCGGAAATAAAATCATGGTAAACACAACTGACTCTATCTAGACCCAGAGTTACCCTTACCTTTTACTCCTTTTCTTGGTCTTGTCCCCGACCTAACATGATAAAACATATCCACAATCATCAACAACCAAGGAAAAGACCAGAAACCGATTCCACAAGATTTAAACTCAAAACAAGCAAAACAGCAACTTGCTGTCAGGGGCCTAGCGCCCAAGCGTTGGGTTCCAACGCTCAAGCGTTGGGTCCCTGTCTGGCAACACGTACTGGGCAGAATTACAAAGCCCAGGCGTTGGGAGTCCAGCGCTCATGTGTTGGCTCCCTGCCAGAAACCCTAAAAACCAAGTTTTTCACCCGAAACTCCATTTTTAACCAATTCCTTTCAAGACTAAAATTCTTCCATGTTCAGAACTTACATTATGCCCTAAAATTAAGTTTTCTACCCAAAATCTCAATGGTTCCTATTTTCTTAAAAATCACTTATTCGATGAAGGCAACTAGGTATTGGACCGAAAGAAAAGGAATAGAATACCAACCTTGTTTGAGAGTTTTGGTCAAGGTAGGTTGCACCACGAATCCAGAACCTTCAAGAGAGTAGGAAACTCGAGCTTGATGCAAAACAAAGGTTTAGACAACAGAAATTAGCCCTAAACACAACAGGAAGTTGTTCTCCAAAGAAACTCAGATTTTAGATAGTTTCGATCGCTTACCGATAGAACCGACACCACGAACTTTGAAGGGATTGAGTGTGAGGTTTGAGCACCACGAAAAAAAGAGGGATTCAGAGCTTGATCACCACCAAGAAGAGGGAGAGGGTCGACCAAGAAACACAAGATTTCCAGCAGCACTTCAGAAACACAGAACAAGGGATTCTAGGCCTTTTTCGGAAAAACTTTGAGTGGAGGAGCAAGAGAAAGGTGGATGTTCTTAAGACTTAGAATTTTCAGCAATGAGAAGGTGAAGGAGAGAGGAGAGGCACGAAATTCCTCAATGTTTCAGAATAAAACTCCATCATGGCACATTATGGCAAAAACCGAGCATTGAAGTCCCTTAATGCCTCATAACTCTCTTGTCTCCTTTTAAATTCGAAATTTGAAAGTTTTTTTAGCACATGTTTAAAATGATTTCAGAATCAAGGGAGGGAGAAGCTGCCCCCACCTCCTTCATGAGTCTTAAAACTCCTTTAAATGACATAAACCCCTAGACAAGTCATTTACCACCATCAATCCTCCTTTAAAACCGATATTCCTCACTTAATGCTATTTACTCCTCTGAATTTTCGAAATTTGAATATAAATTTGATGAGCCACACGAAAAACTAAAATAAAAACAAAACCTTCCTCATGAAGGTTCAAACCCAAGACTTGCCAACCAAATGCTTAAGCCACAACCGCTAAGCCACAACTCATCTTGTTGCAATTCAAGCAAGGTAATTCAAATATTCTCAAGGTAAGCAATCATGCCATAGACAAGATTAAATAGCTCAAGACTAAAATCACATTAATTAACTCAAGGGTTAATTCACAAACAAGAGAAGTTCGAGGACTAGAAAACAATTACAAACAAGTTCAGGGACTAAACTGTAATTACAATAAATTAGGGGTCTTACAATACCACCCCCCTAAAAAGAGTTTCGTCCCCGAAACTACACGTCAAGAAAAAAAACTCGGGATACTGATCCCGCATCTTCTCCTCGAGCTCCCAAGTAGCGTCGCCCGTAGTCTGGTTCCAAATCACCTTCACAAGCGAAATCTGCTTGTTTTTCACCTGCTTAATTCTACGGTCGGCGATACTCATCGGCGGAACTTCAAAAGTCAAATTATCCTTCAGCTGGATGTCATCCTGAGCAATAACATGTGAGGGATCAGATATGTACTTCCGCAATTGTGATACATGCAGCACATCATGAATCTTGGACAGAAAGGGTGGCAAGGCAATGCGATACGCCACCGGTCCAACTTTTTCAATGACTTGGTAAGGTCGGATGAATTTCGGCGTCAACTTCTTCGATTTTATCGCCCTACCGACTCCAGTAGTTGGGGTTACCCATAGAAATACATGTTCCCCCGGCGCAAACTCCAAATCCCTTCGCTAGTTGTCCGAGTAGCTCTTCTGTCTACTCTGAGACGCCTTCATTTTCTCCCTGATCTGCTTAACCTTCTCCGTCGTCTGTTGGACAAGTTCTGGTCCAACCAGCAAATGTTCCCTATCTTGGAACCAACACAGAGGGGTCCTACATCTCCTTCCGTACAAAGCCTCGTACGGTGCCATCCCAATGCTAGCATGAAAACTGTTATTGTAAGTAAACTCGATCAAAGGTAACAGTTCATCCCAGCTTCCCTGATTATCTAACACACAAGCACGCAGAAGATCCTCCAAAAACTGAATTGTCCGTTCAGTCTGTCCATCCGTCTGAGGAAGATATGCAGAACTCAAACTCAGTTTCGACCCAAGAGCTCCCTGCAGGGCCTCCCAAAAGTGAGAAGTGAACTTCGGATCCATGTCGGAAACAATGGTCGAAGGAACTCCATGCAATCGCACAATCTCATCAATACATACTTCAGCAAGCTGTTCCACCTTATAAGTGGTCTTAACAGGTAGGAAGGGCGTGGATTTGGTCAAACGGTCCATGATGACCTAGATGGAATCAAATCTCTTCCGAGTGAGTGGTAAAGCAACTACAAAATCCATAGATATACTGTCCCATTTCCACTCGGAACCTCGAGAGATTGCATCAACCCAGCTGGTTTCTGATGCTCCACCTTAGCCTTCTGACAAGTCAAACAAGCATCCACATACTCCGCAACATTCCTCTTCATTCTTGACCACCAGAAATGTAGCTTCAAATCCTGGTACATCTTCGTTGCACCCGGATAAAGACTCAACCTGCTCTTATGGCCTTCGTCAAGGATCAGTCTCCTCAACTTAGCATCATTCGGGACACACACACGTCCCTTGCATCACGAGATGCCATCAGCTCCTACTGCAAAATCTGGTGCCTTCCCGGCACTAATCATTTCTCTCTTCTCAATCAATTCTTTATCTTGCATCTGCTTGGATCGGATCTCTTCTAACAACCCACTGGATATAGTGACCATCCCGAAACTCAGTTTTCCAGGTTTCACCTGCACGTCCAATCTCAAATCACGGAAAGCCTCCAGTAACTCCAACTCTTTAATCATCAGAGAAGAAACATGAATAGCCTTCCGACTGAGAGCATCAGCTACAACATTAGCCTTTCCTGGATGGTATTGCAGAGTAAAATCATAGTCTTTCAAGAACTCCATCCACCTCCTCTATCTCATGTTTAGGTCCTTCTGATCAAAGAGATATTTCAAACTCTTGTGATCGCTGAACACAGTGAACGTGCCCCCGTACAAATAGCGTCTCCATATTTTGAGAGCAAAAACCACCGCCGCAAGCTCCAGATCATGCGTCGGATAGTTACGTTCATGGATCTTCAGCTGTCTTGAAGCATAAGCAACAGCCTTCCGATGTTGCATCAAAACACAGCCCAAGCCCTGGTAAGACGCATCACAATAAACCTCGTAAGGTTCATCACACTGCGGTAAAACCAAGACTGGTTCAGTAGTCAAACGCCGCTTCATCTCCTGGAAACTGGACTCACATTCATCAGTCCAAGAAAAAGGTTGATCCTTCCGAGTCAGCTTCGTCAAAGGTCCTGCAATTTTCGCAAAACCCTCAATGAATCTCCGTTAGTATCCAGCCAAGCCCAAGAAACTTCGAATATCTGTCACAGTCTTCGGCTGCTCCCATCTTGTCACAGCTTCCACCTTACTCGGATCAACGGCTATGCCTTCCTTCGAAATGACATGGCCAATAAACTTCACCTCTTCCAGCCAAAAGTCACACTTAGCCGCATTCGCAAAAAGAGCCTTCTCGCGAAGAACGGACAACACTTGGCGCAAGTGTTCTTCGTGCTCCTCTCTACTCCTCGAGTAGATCAAGATATTGTCAATAAAAACGACCACGAACCTGTCAAGGAAGGAATTAAAGATTCTGTTCATGTAATCCATGAACACTGCTGGCGCATTCGTAACCCCAAAAGGCATCACTACATACTCGTAGTGTCCATAACGTGTACGAAAAGCCGTCTTCTGAATGTCTGCTTCCTTGACTCGAATCTGGTGATAACCAGACCGCAGATCGATCTTTGAGAAAATTACCGCTCCTCAAAGCTTGTCCATCAAGTCGTCAATCCTCGGCAAAGGTTAACAATTCTTTATCGTTACTTTATTCAGCTGTCGGTAATCCACACAGAGTCGGGATCTGCCATCCTTCTTCTTGACAAGTAACACAGGCGCTCCCCATGGAGAAACACTAGGTCGAATGAATCCTTCCCCATGAGGTCATCCAACTGGCTCTTCAGCTCCGCTGGTGCCACGATAAGGTGCAATAGAGATCGGTTCGGTTCCAGGAACCAAATTGATCGAGAACTCGGTATCACGAACAGGGGGTATTCCTGGGACTTAGGTATTACATCTGCAAAATCACGAACAATGGAAATATCTTGTACGCCGTCTGTCGATGATTCTCCAACGCTAGTCGCTAGCAAAATTTTCAAAGCTCTTCTTCTCAGGGAGGACTTTGAAAGATAAGAGTCCAAAAACTCGGACATCTTTAAAACAGGAGCTATTACCTCCTTATATATTTAACAAACCAAGCAAGTTATGTTTTTCTAAATCCTTACAAAAATCGCTAACTAGCACGAGGCTTATTTCAATAATACTAGAGTCAAACAGGGTCAACCAAAACTAAAACATATCATCAAAGGGAACACAATGTCTTCTCATATTATTAGAGAACGACGATCAATAATGCTTCTCATCTCCAACTCCTGCAGCCTGGCAGTTCTTTCGGCATGTCTCGGCTTTCTGCAACTCCAGCACACCTTCGGGTTCTCCGTACATTTGTTGGCGTAATGCCCCATCTTTCTGCATCTAAAGCATTCGACTTCCTTTAGTGGCCTTAGCATTCCACTGATGCCCCGTCTATCTCCAACATGTCGCTCTAAATCAGCAATGCGCTCCCTCGTCGGGATGCGTCGATACGGTTCCTTGCCCTCGTCGATCTTTCCTTGATGCGACCTAATTGGTCCACCTCTTGTTCGTAGTTCCTTATTGCACATGTTCGCCGCCTTGATGTCTACTGCCTTCACTTCCATCGTTAGGTAACACTCAAGGCCTAACCATTGCACTGCTCTCATTAGTGCAACAACGTCCGCAGCAGAACGGTTTGCTTCCTCTTCCGCTCAAGCAGAAACAGCATTCTCGTGAATCTTCACCAACTTGACTAAGTTAACGTTAGCGTCAGAACTCAGATTTCTCACGTATTGCTCAGCCATTTCCGTATCTAGACTCGCTAATCTCTTACTACTGCTTGTAAGAACAATTAACGATTAATCCAGAAACAGAAATAGCACGAAGAGTTAGTCAAACACAATCAACTAGATCGTCCGATTAAGACAATCTCAAACAACAATTAAGTACAAACAATTCAATCAAAAATTCTTCTTTCGATCGACACCCCATCGATCGACGTCGGAATAATCACCCAACAGCGCTGGTTATCTCAACCATCGCTCTGATACCACAAATGTAACACCCCAATTTTGGGTTGAGGGTCACATAGTAATTACGCGGAAAATATACTTTGAAACCTCTCAAAACACTCAAGTTCCAAAGATCAACGTCACTCTATATTAATAATTAATAATTATCCCATAATAGAATTATAATCATCTCAACGCGGTAAAGTTCCAAAATAATTAAAGTGGCACCGACATGTGCAAATAAACCAAACATCGCTAAAATATAAGAAAATTACAACTTCTTTATTTTTCTTGAATCTTCCTCGCCACTTGTTTAATCTTCAAGTCACCGCTCCTGGACCTCATTGTCCTAATCATCTATGGCGTTAAGCGCCCAAACAAATCAAACTAGGCAAACAAGAAAGGGTTAACTCGAAAATCAAGAAAAATACATACAACAATTGCGATTAAAAATAGAATGAGCACAATTGACCAAAAGAATCAATACAACGCAACCATAATATCAACATAAGTTATTTTCTCATTTTACAACATCAATCCAGTTTATGCATGAACCTCAAATGCTAAATGCACAACTATGGCCAAATCATCGTTCCAAGAGGAACCGGACAATCTTGTGACTAACCGTCACCCCAATGTCCTCAGGCACAGTCCCGTGATTACCCATCACACCATCAGCCTGTTTGGTCACGTGGTTACACCGCCACCCCACCATTCTCAGCAGCTTTGTGGTTACCCACCACCCACTGCTTTGACAGTTCCGTGGTTAACCACCACCCCTGTCATCAACCTACAACAATGCATATGCCGTGACCACATAATCATCATCCTCATAATCATCATTTCATGAACATATACAGCATGCTAAATTCATTAACCATGACTCCAGCAACAAGTTCTTAAAGCTGCACGCAACCGAATTCACAAAACAACATACAATAATCATAACAACAAGGATAATCCTAATAAAAATGAGTTACCCTTACATCATCATCATCTTCAATATATCATGTAAACAATTCTCAGTTTCAAGCATCACAATACCAACAATTTCATCTTCATAAACAAAATAATTTCCCGGAAATAAAATCATGGTAAACACAACTGACTCTATCTAGACCCAGAGTTACCCTTACCTTTTACTCCTTTTCTTGGTCTTGTCCCCGACCTAACATGATAAAACATATCCACAATCATCAACAACCAAGGAAAAGACCAGAAACCGATTCCACAAGATTTAAACTCAAAACAAGCAAAACAGCAACTTGCTGTCAGGGGCCTAGCGCCCAAGCGTTGGGTTCCAACGATCAAGCGTTGGGTCCCTGTCTGGCAACACGTACTGGGCAGAATTACAACGCCCAGGCGTTGGGAGTCCAGCGCTCATGTGTTGGCTCCCTGCCAGAAACCCTAAAAACCAAGTTTTTCACCCGAAACTCCATTTTTAACCAATTCCTTTCAAGACTAAAATTCTTCCATGTTCAGAACTTACATTATGCCCTAAAATTAAGTTTTCTACCCAAAATCTCAATGGTTCCTATTTTCTTAAAAATCACTTATTCGATGAAGGCAACTAGGTATTGGACCGAAAGAAAAGGAATAGAATACCAACCTTGTTTGAGAGTTTTGGTCAAGGTAGGTTGCACCACGAATCCAGAACCTTCAAGAGAGTAGGAAACTCGAGCTTGATGCAAAACAAAGGTTTAGACAACAGAAATTAGCCCTAAACACAACAGGAAGTTGTTCTCCAAAGAAACTCAGATTTTAGATAGTTTCGATCGCTTACCGATAGAACCGACACCACGAACTTTGAAGGGATTGAGTGTGAGGTTTGAGCACCACGAAAAAAAGAGGGATTCAGAGCTTGATCACCACCAAGAAGAGGGAGAGGGTCAACCAAGCAACACAAGATTTCCAGCAGCACTTCGGAAACACAGAACAAGGGATTCTAGGCCTTTTTCGGAAAAACTTTGAGTGGAGGAGCAAGAGAAAGGTGGATGTTCTTAAGACTTAGAATTTTCAGCAATGAGAAGGTGAAGGAGAGAGGAGAGGCACGAAATTCCTCAATGTTTCAGAATAAAACTCCATCATGGCACATTATGGCTAAAACCGAGCATTGAAGTCCCTTAATGCCTCATAACTCTCTTGTCTCCTTTTAAATTCGAAATTTGAAAGTTTTTTTAGCACATGTTTAAAATGATTTCAGAATCAAGGGAGGGAGAAGCTGCCCCCACCTCCTTCATGAGTCTTAAAACTCCTTTAAATGACATAAACCCCTAGACAAGTCATTTACCACCATCAATCCTCCTTTAAAACCGATATTCCTCACTTAATGCTCTTTACTCCTCTGAATTTTCGAAATTTGAATATAAATTTGATGAGCCACACGAAAAGCTAAAATAAAAACAAAACCTTCCTCATCAAGGTTCGAACCCAAGACTTGCCAATCAAATGCTTAAGCCACAACCGCTGAGCCACAACTCATCTAGTTGCAATTCAAGCAAGGTAATTCAAATATTCTCAAGGTAAGCAATCATGCCATAGACAAGATTAAATAGCTCAAGACTAAAATCACATTAATTAACTCAAGGGTTAATTCACAAACAAGAGAAGTCCGAGGACTAGAAAACAATTACAAACAAGTTCAGGGACTAAACTGTAATTGCAATAAATTAGGGGTCTTACACTTTGAGTGTGTTTTTGGTTAATAATATAACTGTGCTGTGCTTGACGTATGATTTTAAATTTTCTTGCATGACCCTTATGTTTATTTAATTTTGTTTTCCTGCACCCTCTTGATGTAGATGTCTGTCTATTAATGCTATTATTAGAATTACTTAGGCATATTGTCTGTTATTTGAAGTTGACCCTTGCATTTGTGTGTTGCTTGTGTCCTGGTGATTCATCGCCAGTCAGACTACCTTTAGCCAGAAGATGCAGATGGATGCCGGTCTAGGAGGAACCATGACATGGAGTTGGGCGCCTAGGGTTGGAAGAATTGTCGCTGCCGTTTTATTTATTTTGTAATAACCCTTTTATGCTCACGCATCAGGGTAGGGAGTTTTAGTTTTAAATTCTTATAACTACCAGCAGTGTTTTGAAACCCAAGTTATACGTTTTGTAAATAATATCCAAGCTGTTGGTAAGTCACTTTATGCCACATGTATGGCTATTGATGAATCAGGTTATTAAATTATTAATAATGCATCTCATCTTGGCATATTTCGAAAAGGAAATTTTTTATAAAAAAAATATACCCTCTTTTCTACATCCTTAGAAACCTTTTTGCATATTTCTTTATTGTTCATTTGTTACAGTAACGCCCTGAAAATCGGGGTGTTACAATATGCTTAAGCCATTTGTTTTCTACAACGCTCACGGGTGTATTCCCAATATATCCGGATATAGCTTCAACTCCGATTCATAGGAGGTGGGACGTTTCCCCAGTGTAGGTACGACGATGACTTTTCATCGACCACTGTGATTCGCCACTTCTGCAGGTTCGGCGTAAGCTCTTATGCACCTTATACGTCTTCCAGGTCAGGCTCGAGCAAGTCTGTATATAGGTACTTACCGCATGGAACGTATATCCACCTAACTACCCAATCTAGGCCTTACTAGTCTTTATACATTGCCTAAGTTAGCTTCATAATTAACACAATTATGTAAAGCACGGGTACATATCAACACATATAAAAACATGTGGAAGGAATAATCATGCTTTCAATTATCATTAAAGCAATAAACATCCAAAAAGTCAAGCCACAAATCAAAACAAACTCAACGATGCCACATATCAAACAATTCTAATCCAGCATATCAGATGCCTTCAGATACTTGCATTAATATCAAAATTAATACAGTTATAAATCGGGTCATTCTCCGAACGCCGTCAACTACAATTTCAGAAAACGTAGAGCATACATTTGCATAAATTTACACGTATGCTTAGTAGCTAAGGAAACGAAGTGCCCTTACCGTAAAGGTAGTCGATCCTCGCGGTCTCGTGAGCTCCGTACGTCTAGATCGGTCGGGTCTCGTTATCCTTCAATAAACACAACCTAGCTAAGAACTTTGAACTTAAACAGAGGTCTAAACACTTAGACAAAGGTTCTACCACTTAGGAAATTTCTCGGAGGTCGAAAACATTTCAAACAACTTCGACGATCAACCAAAGAAATTAGTAAAACCCTAAGTTTCGAAATCCAAATTTTTCGAAACTTTAAACCATTCAAAAAGCATCAACGCTAGATGCTTACAAACCATTTTGAGAGCCTTAATCAATGTTTTGGAAGTTAAAAACACACACAATCCACCAAACATCAATTCTGCCCAAAACTTTTAATTTCACAAAAACTCCAAATTTTCACCAAATAAATCACTTAGTTACTCAAGATGATTTCACAAATCTAAACATAGCTTCTATTAAAATTTTCTAAGACAAATTTTCAAGTCTTGAGTTCAAAATCTACTAAGTGTAAAAAATACAACAATTTCAAAACTTCAATTCCAAGATCCCAAAGTGCTCTAGAAATAAATTCTCTAGGGTTTTAAACACACAATTTTCAGTAGGCCCTTTTTGCACTAATTACGGCAAAAACTTTCATACAAACCCAAAGCCATTTTCAAGCATTCAAACTCACTCAAAGCTAATTGAAAATCAATTTTCTCCCCTTAATCCAATTCTGTCCAAATTCTTAAAAAAACCCTAAAATTCTCAAATTTTCACCCTACACTTCACTGAATTTCCCAAATCAATTGCACAACCAATAACAACCTTTCATTTCCATTTTCACTCCATTTTCTCCATGTTTTTCAGAATGTACAAAACCCTAATTTTAACAATGAGTTTCAAAATCCAATTTCCCGAAAAACTCAATTTTCACACTTGTGAATTCCAAGTTTCCTTGACTTTCAAAAATAAATTTTCCAAGTCCTTTACACTCAAAATCTTCTTGTCCATTATACATCAATAATAACAAAACATTCCCTCAATACCCAAATTCATTTATAAGATTTTACAACAACTAAAAGCTAGTTAGAAAATCAAATTCCCATTGTCCCAAATCAACATCCAATTCGGCCAACAATCAACAATTCATGGATAAATTTTTCTTCCAAATATAATTTGCACACATCAAAGGCAACAAGAAATCAATGGTGAATAATTACCTAAAGCTTGAAAGTCCCTTTTTCCAAATAATCAATTCCTCAAAAACTAAACTTCCAAGAAAACAAATTGGAGACTTTCAAAGATCAAACCAATGGGAATAACTTTTCTAAAAGCAACCCTAACAAAAACTCAACTTGAAATTCTTCAAAGAACCAAAACTCATTCAATCAAAAATACAATCGGTTCAAAATGAAACTAAGGGTAGTGGGAACAACATTTGTGAAGGGACTTTCAAGTTCTAGTACTTGCATAAAAACCAAACTCAACAAATTGAAAAACTGAATTGGTAGAAGTGTAGATCAAGATGAGAGGAGTATTTTACCTCAAAGCACCAAATGAAGAAGAAAAGAGGAAGGGGCTGCCATGGTGAGGTGAGGGTTCGGCCAAGAGGAAGAGGAGAGGATGAAGATGATGAATAGTGAGAAAAATCTCATTTTCTCTCACGTAAACTAACTTAAACTTGATTAAATGAACTTGGAAGCAAAAAAAACCATATTTAACCCTTAAGAAGGGTGTTATTGGGCCCTAACGGGGGGGGGGGGGGGTGAAAATCTAATTTTTCTTTTACCCAAAGGACCAAAGTTGGAATGGTAAAAGTTTAAAGTAAAAAAATATTACTATTCGAGGACCAAACCGTATGGTTTTCTAAGTTCAGGGACTAAACTCTAAGCTTAGAAAGTTCCAATAAATACCTAGGTTTTTTTATTAATATATTCCCAATCATGACGCGTCAACGCGTTATTGCGTCACCGCGTCATTGCGTCAGTGCGTCACCGCGTCAGTGCGTCAAGTCACCGGTCATCATTAGGTTCTGGTCATTAGTGAGTACCTCAATACCACTGAGGATATCTGCCCTAGGATCATTTATTGGTTTCGGGGTACCGGGCTCGCACCATTCGGGGCCGGGTCGATCTTTCTCGAAGTCCGCGCCACGCTGCCCGAAAACACTATTCACCGGGTCACTATTCATGAAATTTTTCATCAAGAAATTGGTCTCAAAACACCAAACGAAATCATTTGGGGCTTTTCAGATTCTCGATCCGGGGTCTCGAAGTCGCCTGTTTTTCCTGTTGAAGTTTCGACTAAAAGTCTCGTTAGCGCGAAAAATCCTTCCGGGCTCCGAGAGGAAACCCTATCAATATTACAGCTGTTCTTCATGAAATTCTTCACTAGACGTAATGGTGATAGTGAGAATGTCTTATTCTCGTCCGAACTCAAATTCGGGTCTAGCTTGGTTTCCTACCAACTGCTGTAAAAGGTGTTTAACCGGTATTTCGCTCGTCGATAACGCTTGCCGATGCCGCCGAGCGAATCGAAACACTACCTTGGAATAGTTAAATAATTATTTAATTACTGGGGAAAATTCTGGGTGTTACAATCCTACCCCCGTAAATTAGTTTTGTCCTCGGAACTATAGGTCGGCGAAGTGCTTGAGCAAAGTCTTCTCCTACTTTCTCTTCGGGTTTTCACGTTGTTCCTTCCGTGGTTTGTCCAATACTACTTGGCTAAGGAAACTCTTTCCCGTGAAACTCCTCATCGTTCCTGTCCTCGGTCTTCATGGGCGAAACTATGAGTGATAAGTCATCCTTGAGTTGCGAGTGCTCTGACTCCACAACTATGCATAAGCCTTCTTGGCTTAATTTCTTTCCCGACTCCCGTCGTCAAGGTCTCTCGAGGTAAACTTTCTTCCGCTTTTCATGCTCTAGTCCTCTTACTGGCATAGTTCTTACGCCTGCTGGGAAGCTCTATTCTCCTCTTTACTCGACTCAACCCCTCCATGGTTTTTCGAAGAAAGTTTGGCTCTAGCTGTCGGTTAATACCGTCCTGGTATAACTCAAGAAATCTTGCTTCCAGACTTCGCTTCGCAGGGTGCCACCCATGGGTTGTACGATAGTCGTGGCTGTAGATAAGCTCCATCAAAGGTAGCTGTTCCTTCCAACATTTACAATGGTCCAAGACACAAGCCTTGCAAATCCTCTAGTGATCTTAATATCAGTCAAGTTAAGTTTTTCCATCGAAGGGTGACAGAAGAAACTTGATCCCATCTTCAAATATCATTGGGCATAAAGCTGAGCAAATAAGCACGTAGGTAATATTCAAGTTTCCTGGTAAAGCGCATTCCACACAAAATAAATAGACAGTGTGGTCGATGGCTCTACGGTTCCTATGTGCACGTACAACTGCCCGTCGTACAAAAATTTCATCCACAAGTGTAGCACCAAATCCCGCAGGCTGGTGGGACACTCAACCGATCTCCGTGCGAAAATGAAAGTGTCGCGGACAGTCGGGAGTTGTCGCTTACACGGGTACATTCTGCATAACGCTCCCGAAAGGTTGCATCTCCAGCCCAAGGCGCTGAAAAAACCCCGAACCATAATGACTTCAAAATGATTGATACAGTGAGAGGGCTTCAACTTTAAGCTCTTCAGATCGCTCCCTCAGTGGCGATTGGAATATCGTTCCATATCCGAGATGATGCTGGGCACGTTCAGTGCAGTTAAGCATCCTTTGAAAGCATACTTCTGACGTTCGTTGTACGTTGAAGATTTTCTCTGTGAGTTGAGGCGAGCTGACTTGGTCAATCCTCGATTACCCATATCCGTCGATGTACCGTCCCACTTCCACTCGGGGACGTGAAGGGGCTGAAACATTTTTGCCAGCTCCTCACGTTCCGTCTTTGCCTTCTGACAAGTAAGGTATGCCATCACACAATCAGTATGTCTGTCTCCTAGTTCAAGATAGCCTGATCCAACTTCAGACCTTGAAACTGTTTAAACAGTTCCATCTTTCTCACTGTCATGGTGGAGGCATTCATTGCTGATTGATCCAAGACCTGGAAACCACGATGAACTTCCTCGGATGACATTGCGGGGTGAGGTCATGCTCCCTCATGGGATTTTCCCATTCATGATGCTTCAAGCTTCCTCCTTCAAATCAAACGAGTTTCCCAAATTCCTCGTGATAGATGAAGATGGTGTAGCACTCTCATATAGGTGGCGTCTTCATATCCTGAGCGCAAACTCCGCCGCACCTAATTCCATGTCACGTTCTGGATAGCTCTGCTCTGGTGTCTTTAACCGTTTCCAAATAGGCATCACCACTCTGAGGCCCCGCTTCAGAACACGGCCTATCCTTTGGTATACGTATCAACATCGACTACGTATTTTGCTCCCTGCTATGGCAACTGGTGCTGACGAAGTTTCCCACTACTTCTTCATTCGTTGATAACTGGACTCACCACTCTTGATCCTTGCAAAAGGTTGGTCCTTCCTAGTGAGACGCATTCGCGGTCCCACTAGCTTTGAGAGTTCTTCGGTGAAGCACCGATAGTAACCATCCAAAATCGAAGAAAACTCTTCGTCTCAATCGCTGTCTTCGGTCGCTCCCATGCCAACTCTGGCTCCACTTGGCTGGGTCAACTGTGATTCCTTCCCTTAAAATCACATGCCAAAAAGGTTTTACTCCTTCAAGTCCAACTTGGACTTGAAGGACTAGCATACTGCTTCTTCTCTGTAACACGTGCGGTACTGGTTGGAGATAGCTTCTCCTGTTCTTCAAATATCTTGGCGCGCACAAGTACGTCATCAATAATTGCGGCTACGAATGGTCCAAGAGTGGTTGAGGTCTCCCCGTCCTCGTATCTTATGAAGACGACTGGTGCATTGGTCACTCAAAGGCATCGCACGACACTCGTTTTGTCCGTGACGAGTTCTGGAAATGGTCTCGGGAACATCCTCTTCCTCAATCCGATTCCGATGATATAGTGGTCGTGGTCGATTTTAGGGAACCACACTGCTTCTCAAGCCGGTTCACCACATCATCGGTCCTTAGTAAGAATATTAGTGTATTACTGTCGTTCCACTCGATTGTCGTCAATCCATACAGGGTTGGGACCTCCTGCCCTTCTCCCTTAATAGCAACGCTAGCGCTTTTCCAAAGCGAAAAACTTTACCCTTACACGACCACTCCGAGTTGATTCCATGGGTCCATCACTTGTACTTGGTGGACGGCGCAGGCGAAATCTGTAAGTTGCATCTGAGTTGGGGTGTTGCATGATTCGCATCTTCATTTCCCCTCTCTCTTCAATGTTGACCAATAGAAGAACTCTGTCGTAGTATTTTCTTCGAGCGGTTCCCACGAGGTTCTCTGTAAAACATTCAGAGACACTCTGTCCTACCCTACATAGACTATCAGTTCTACATGGTTCTGAGATAAACGGCTCATTCAGCGATTGTACGGGGATATATATATATATATATATATATATATATACACACACACACACACACACACACATATATATACTTTTATAACAAACAAGAGAAGAAGCTCTTCTCGTAATCATCAACATACAAACTCGCAACAGTTTAACAATCAAAACATCCACAATAGGAGATACTGCCAAGTAAATGGAAAAGGAAAGTCATGTAGTTTCTAGCGGTCCTCACCATTCATCGAAGGGGCGAATGCACCGCTCCCTACTCCAAAGAAATTGATGATGAGTCACACTCATAGAAGGTCCTGTCTCAGCACCTTGCAATCTCTAACTGTATGCTCAGTTCCCTTCGTGACTATCACTTCGGCTCTGCCTTGGGCGTTCGACATTCCCTAGCAAGGTGTCCATTCTTCAGGCAACGAAGAAACCTCATCTTTTTCCCTTTGCAAGTCCTTGCAAAATGTCGTGCTTCTCCACATTTGTAGCAAACCACCCTTCCCTCTAGGGGAATAAATTCTTTGCCTATCCTGGGTGCAGCTTCCGGCTAGAGTGATCCTGTCGCTCGCTTATTTTGTGCGTCCGCTGATGTGGTCTCTTCGGATTCCCTTTTCGCAGACCCTCTTGGTCCTGTGTCCTTAGCTGGGATGGTCCACCTCTTTCGAACATCCTCTTTCACTCGTTCCTCATAGTTTCAATTTCTCTGCACTTGTCCACAAGTGGCTGGTACTGGCCAATCGCTAAAGGCCTCATTGACTTCTCGATCTCATATCGAAGTTCCCCCTAAACCTTGAACAGAGTTAGGGTTCTTCTAACTCCCGAGTGAAGAATCTGAAGTGTCTAGCAAGAGAATCCATGTCTGCTGCATACTCGTCCCTGCTCCCTTGGTAAAGCTTCACGAATCATGACTCCATTTCTCCACCGGCGCTAGGCGGGTAGTATTTCTCCAAAAAGGCGTCTCGTAACGTGTTCCATGTGACAACTACCTGGTTGGCCTCCATGATTTGTCTGGCTCCTTTCCACCAGCACCCTGCATTGCATAGCAACAGGTAAGAACCAAACTCCATCTTGGATTCTTCTGGAGTGTTCAGAATTCCGAAGATCTTCTCAACTTGCTGAACCCAAAGATCCGCTTCATCCGGGCTAGCTTCCCCTAAGAACCTTGGCGAGTCATGACGTCGAAAGTCGTTGAGTCCTCGAGTTCGAGTAAGGGTCTCTTCCCCTTCTTGTTGGCGTGCACGACGCTCATCCTCCACTGCCTATCGTTGAGTAGAGGCAAATTCTCATGCTTCAGCCTTAGCAGTCTGCTGAGCGACCACGCGAGTCAAATTGGTTATTGCTTGAGCCATCTGATTCAGGTTAGCCTAAATTCCCTCCTCTGGGCCTAACGATGAAAACATCTCATTCCTAGGACACACAAACACTCATCCAGGCGCAAAATGGCTAGATTCCAAGGGCGTCATGCTCTTTTATATGAGCTAAATAACATGCCTTAGGATAGTCATACAAAATAGGCTCAAATATTAGTTATTGTAGAATTAACTATTACAAGATAACAACCAAGCACGTAAGAAGGCTTTCCACTCAAGGGATAAACCTAAGGCAGTCTACAAGTTCGGATACTTCAGGATCTCATCATGCTTGGACCAGCCATAAGGTTGATCAGGCCTTACAAACCAACTCCCTAGCAATCAAAGCCGAAACATCCTAATTGCAAACACAAATAGCAAGCAACTTAGCATAGAAAAACCCGTTCCCCGACAGCTCTAGTTTTCTCAACCGGAGCTCTGATACCACAATGTAACACCCTGATTTCCAGGGTGTTACTATAGCAAATAAACTATGCATGGGCATTTTCAAAACTTGGAAAAAGAGAGTATATTTTGTTTTTGAAATCATTTTCCTTCTTCAAAATATGCCATGAAGAGATGCAGTACTAATAATTAATACCCTGATACATAAATAGCCACACATGTGGCATAAAGTGACTGACCAGTGGCTTAGAAATAAATTTACAAAACGATTATTTTGAGTTCAAAAGACTTGCTGCCAGATGTAGGGAAACTTAAGCATACAATAAATATTACATAATAAAAAAAACAGCAGAGACAAGTCTTCCAGCACTTGGCACCTGACTTCATGTTATGGTTTCTCCTGAAATGGCATCCATCTGCATCTTCCGGCTAAAGGTAGTCCGACTGGCGATGGATCACCAGAAAACACAAGCAACACTTAAGTGCAAGGGTCAACTTTAAATAATAGACAAATTATCTAAGTAGAGAAACAATCAAATAAACATACATGTTAGTGATCCTACTAAACCCCCAAAACCTCATTAAATTAGCATATTTGTTTTCTACAACACTCACGGGCGTATTCCCAATTTATCCGGATATAGCGCCAACTCCAAATTGGGGGAGGCGGGACGTTTCCCCTGTGTAGGTACGATGGTGGCTTTCCATCGACCACGGTGATTTGCCACTTCTGCAGGTTCGGCGTAAGCTCTCCTGAATGTTATACATCTTCCTGGTCAGGCTCCAACAACTCTGTATATAGTTACTTACCGCATGGAATGAATATCCACCTAACTTCCCAATCTAGGTCTTACTTGTCTTTATACATTGCCTAAGTTAGCTTCGTAATTAACACAATTATGTAAAGCATGGGTACATATCAATAGATATAAAAACATGTGGAAGGAATAATCATGCTTTCTATTATCATTAAAGAAATAATCTTCCAAAAAGTCAAGCCACTAATCAAAACAAACTCAATGATACCACACCTCAAACGATTCTCATCCAGCATATTAGATGCCTTCAGATACTTGCATTAATATCACAATTAATACAGTTATAAATAGGGTTGTTCTTAGAACGCCGTCAACTACAATTTCAGAAATTGTAGAGCATACATTTGCATAAATTTACACTTATGCTTAGTAGCTAAGGAAACGAAGTTCCCTTACTGTAAAGGTAGTCGATCCTTGCAGTCTCGTGAGCTCCGTACGTCTAGATCGGTCGTGTCTCGTTATCCTTCAACAAACACAACCTAGCTTAGAACTTTGAACTTAAACCTATGGTCAAGGGGCTGGTCTAAACAGAGGTCTAAACACTTAGGCAAATGTTCTACAACTTAGGAAAATTCTCGGAGGTCGAAAACATTTCAAACAACTTCGACAATCGACAAAACAACATAGTAAAACCATAAGTTACGAAATCCAAATTTTCCGAAGCTTTAAACCATTCAAAAAGAATCAAGGCTAGATTCTTACAAACCATTTTGAGAGCCTTAATCAAGGTTTTGGAAGTTAAAAACATACACAATCCACCAAACATCTGTTCTGCCCAAAACTTTTAATTTCACAAAAATACCAAATTTTCACCAAATAAATCACCTAGTTACTCAAGATAATTTCACAAATCAAAACATAGCTTCTATTAAAATTTTCTAAGATGAATTTTCAAGTCTTGAGTTCAAAATATACTAAGTGTCAAAAATATAACAATTTTAAAACGTCAATTCCAAGTTCCCAAAGTGCTCTAGAAATCAATTCTCTAGGGTTTTAAACACAATTTTCACTAGGCCCTTTTTGCACTAATTAGGGCAAAAACTTTCATACAAACCCAAAGTAATTTCAAGAATTCAAACTCACTCAAAGCTAGTTGAAAATCAATTTTCTCCCCTTAGTCCAATTTTGTCCAAATTCTTAAAAAAAACCCTAACATTCTCAAATTTTCAGCCAACACTTCACTAAATTTCCCAAATCAATTGCACAACCCAAAACATAAACTTTCATTTCCATTTTCACTCCACTTTCTCCAAGTTTTTCAGAATGTACAAAACCCTAATTTTAACTATGAGTTTCAAAATCCAATTTCCCCAAAAACTCAATTTTCACACTTGTGAATTCCAAGTTTCCTAGAATTTCAAAAATCAATTTTCCAAGTCCTTAACACTCAAAATCTTCTAGTCCATTATACATCAATAATGACAAAACATTCCCTCAATACCCAAATTCATTTATAAGCATTTTAACACAACTAAAAGCTAGTTAGAAAATCAAATTCCCATTGTCCCAAATCAACATCCAATTCGGCAAACAATCAACAATTCAAGGATAAATGTTTCTTCCAAATATAATTTGCACACATCAAAGGCAACAGGAAATCAATGGTGAATAATTACCTAAAGCTTGAAAATCAATTTTTCCAAATTATAAATTCTTCCAAAACTAAACTTCCAAGAAAACAAATTGGAGATTTTCAAAGATCAATCCAATGGGAATAACTTTTCTAAAAGCAACCCTAACAAAAACTCAACTTGAAATTCTACAAAGAACCAAAACTCATTCAATCAAAAATCCAATCGGTTCAAAATGAAGCTAAGGGTAGTGGGAACAACATTTTTGAAGGGACTTTCAAGTTCTAGTACTTGCATAAAAACCAAACTCAACAAATTGAAAAACCGAATTGGTAGAAGGGTAGATCAAGATTAGAGGAGTATTTTACCTCAAAGCACCAAGTGAAGAAGAAAAGAGGAAGGGGCTGCCATGGTGAGGTGAGGGTTCGGCCAAGGGGAAGAGGAGAGGATGAAGCTGATGAATAGTGAGAAAACTCTCATTTTCTCTCACTTAAACTTGATTAAATGAACTTGGAAGAAAAAAAACCATATTTAACCCTTAAGAAGGGTGTTGGGCCGTGGCTATTGGGCCTTAAAGGGGGGGGGTGCAAGTCTAATTTTTCATTTACCAAAAGGACCAAAGTTGGAACGTTAAAAGGTTAAAGTAAAAAAAACTTTTACTGTTCGAGGACCAAACCGTAAGGTTTTCAGAGTTTAGGGACTAAACTCTAAGCTTAGTAAGTTCTAATAAATATCTATGTTTGTTTATTAATATATTCCCAATCATGACGCGTTAGTGCGTCAGTGTGTCACCGCGTCAGTGCGTCAAGTCACCAGTCATCATCAGGTTCTGGTCATCAGTGAGTACCTCAGTACCATTGAGGATATCTGCCCAGGATCATTTATTGGTTTCGGGGCACCGGGCTCGCACAATTTGGGGTTGGGTCGATCTTTCTCGAAGTCCGCACCACGATACTTGAAAACACTATTCACCGGGTCACTATTCATGAAATTTGTCATCACGAAATTGGTCTCGTAACGCCCGTTTCGCCTGCTAAAGTTTCGGCTAAAAGTTTCGTTAGCGCGAAAAGTCCTTCCTGCGCTCCGGGAGGAAACCCTATCAATATTACAGCCGTTCTTCACGAAATTCTTCACTGGACGTCATGGTGATAGTGAGAATGTCTTATTCCCGTCCGAACTTAAAGTCAGGTCTAGCTTGGTTTCCTACCAAGTGTCGCAAAGAATACTTCATCGGTACCTCGGCCGACGATATCGCTCGTCGATGCCGCCGAGCGGATCCAAACAATACCTTGGAATAATTAAATATTTATTTAATTACTGGGGAAAATTTCGGGTGTTACAATCCTACCCCCCTTAAATTAGTTTTTTCCTCGAAACTATAGGTCGGCGAAATGCTTGAGTATCTCCCTTCCCTACTTTCTCTTTGGAATTCCACGTTGTTCCTTTCGGGGTTCGTCCAACACTGCTTGGCTAGGGAAATTCTCTCTCCCCTTGGAATTTCTTATCGTTCTTGTCCTCGATCTTCATAGATGAAACTCCGAGTGATGAGTTGCCTTTGGGTTGCGAGTGCTTTAACTCAACGAACCATGCATAAGCCATCCTGGCTTAATTGACTTCCCAACTCCCGTCGTCGGGGTTTTTCGAGGTAAGCATGTTCCTTGCTTCATGCTCCAGTCCTCTTACTAGCATAGTCCTTACGCCTGCTCTGAGAAGTTCTCATCTTTTCTTTACTCGACTCAAACCCTTCCATGGTTTTTCGAGCAAGTCTAACTCCAATTACTAGCTTCTACCGCCTCGGTGTAGCTCAAAACATCTCGTGTCCAGACTTCACTTCGCAGGGTGCCATCCCTAGGTTGCACGATAGTCATTGCTGTAGATAAGCTCCATCAAAGGTCGTTATCCCCTCCATCTTTTACAATGGTCCATGACACAAGCCTTGCAAATCCTCTAGTGATCTCAATATCTGTTCAGTTCTGTTTTGCCATCGAAGGGTGATAGAAGAAACTTGGTCCTGTCTTCAAATACCATCAAGTATAAGGACAAGCAAATAAGCACTTAGGTAACATTCAAGTTAACACGTAAGGCGCATTCCACACAAAATAAATAGACAGTGTGGTCGATGGCTCTACGGTTCCTATGTGCACGTACAACTCCCCGTTGTACAAAAAAAAATTCATTCAGAAAGATAGCATCAAACCTCGTAGGTTGTGGGGACACTCAACCAATTTCCGTCCGAAAAAGTGCTGCGGACAGTCGGGAGTAGTCACTTACACGGGTACGTTTTGCATAACGTTCCCGAAAGATTTCATCTCCGGTCCAGGGTGTTGCATAACCCCTAACCATAACGACTTCAAAATGATCGATTCGATGAGAGAGCTTTAACTCTAAGCTCTTCGAAACTCTCCCTCAAGGGCGAATGGAATACTGTTCCACATCTGGGACGATGTTGAGCACGTTCTGTGCAGTTCAGCGCCCTTTGAAAGCATACTTCTGACGTCTGTTGTATGTTGAAGATTTTCTCTGTGAGTTGAGGCGAGATGACTTGGTCAATCCTCGATTACCCATATCCATAGATGTACCTTCCTACTTCCACTCAGGGACGTTACAGGGCTAAAACATTTCTGCATGCTCCTCATGTGTTGTTATGTTCTGGACTCAAATGTACTTTATATAGGCAAGGGGAAACGTCCTTGAACCAATGCAACCCTTCCGAAAAGGTTTGAGACACAATGGTTCATGAAAAGATGCAACTTTTCGTGTGTGTAATCGATTACATCACTTAGGTAATCGATTGCACTAAAAGCCGTTGCAGTTTGAATTTCAAATTCAAACATTTAATCGATTACAAGCAAGAAGTAATCGATTACTTGTCTAGGTGTAATCGATTCTCAGAAAGCCGAAATCGATTTCTCTCAAGTCCAATATCCAGAAACTTTAACTTTTAAGATCGGCTTAAGTTTTTCTACTTCTTTTAACTTATGAAAACATTAAACTTGATTAGCTTAGATGTTTTAAGGAGCCTTTATGCTTTGAGAAGCCTTTAGAAGCATAACTCACCTAAACTAAGACTTCTAGGTAAGTCTTGAACTATATAGCACTGTTTCCTCTAAGTCTTATTTTCTTCTTTTTGCCGATGAGTTTGTCGTCATCAAAACCTCAGCCAGCGTCAGGAGCAAGACTTCTTCAGAATCTCCCCCTTTTTGATGAATGGCAAACACATTCTTTGAAACTTGAAGATCAGATATGTTTCTTTGGTTAAAACTCCCCCTGTTTGATGTAATCCAAAATATCTCCCCCTTTCTGATTCACTTGTTGAATTCCTGCATATAGTCTTCAAAGAACACAGAACCTTTCTCCCCCTTTTGACTTCATCAAAAAGACGTAAAGGCCAGAAACAGGCATACAACCATACAAGTGTATATTCAAA
Organism: Acmispon strigosus; assembly: GCA_030819835.1. Classification (NCBI taxonomy): domain Eukaryota; kingdom Viridiplantae; phylum Streptophyta; class Magnoliopsida; order Fabales; family Fabaceae; genus Acmispon; species Acmispon strigosus. Next base: position 11,241,242 of record JAUAMA010000004.1, on the reverse strand, counting down.
TAAAGCATAGGGGTTGGGGGTAAAGATGTAAAAGTATGATAAACAACAACCAACACTTATATATATATATATATATATATATAGACACAAATGTAGAAGTTACATATGGCAAAAAGATTACAAACATAAGTAGTAGGGTTTATATTACAATCAAGGAGAAAGCCTATTAGTAGATATAGAGAAATCCTATTAGTAGATATAGTACTATACTGGGACAGAGGTTGTCAGGATTTATACATGACTGGAATCCTCAGACATCTCAGAGGGGTCAAGTTCCTTGAGACTCTCAATTTCTTTACGCATAAAGGAGTGCACTGATTCTATTCGATTCTCCACAAGCAGGAATCGAGAGCGAATAGTATCCTCCAGTTGACCCAATCTTTGAGAGAGACGAAGCTCAAGATGTCCATTCGTTCAAGGATGACCTTAATTTCCTGAGAAAAGTTAGAAGGTATAGTATAGAAATGAGATAATCCAGCAGATGCAGCATTGGTTTGGACGTCTATGCGGTACCGATGATGCACATAGGGATCATAGGAAGAGTCCCTTCGAGGAGTATTAACAAGAGATGAGACATTTGAAGGACGAGGAAGAGACCCCATGGTTAGTACAAGATCAAGAATGAAGGCAGAAGATATATGTGGATATGATGTAGGTAGGGCGAGATATCAAGAGGCATATGCTGATTTAATAGAGAAAAACTGTATGAGTAATCAATTATGGCAGTTAGGTAATCGATTACAAGACGGTTTGAATTTTAAATAAAAAGGAGGGAATTTTGAAATTCTGGCAGTTTTCGATGATGTAATCGATTACAGCAGTTATGTTAATCGATCACTAGAAGATTTTTAAAAAGCACGAGGACTGAAAAACAGGGTTAATCGATTACAAGGTGTATGGTAATCGATTACTAGGACAGTGTATAGGTTCTAAACTATAAATTCCTATGTAATACATTACTAGAAAAATAAATCAAGTATTTAATAGTAAAAACTCACGTAAGAAATATGTTTAAACATATAAGCAACTTAGATACATGCAATCATAAATTTAAATTGTAAATTAAGCATGTAAGCAAATAAGTTCACACAAAAATCATTCAAATAATTTAAAACATATAAACATATTATTAGATAACTATCTACTTAAATATCATGTTCATCTAATATACCTAATTCTCTTCTAATCTTACAGAATGAATCTTTAGGAAGAGGTTTAGTAAAAATATCAGCTAATTGGTTTTGTGCATCTACGAAGGAAATCTCAATATCCTTTCTCATGACGTGATCTCGAAGAAAATGATGTCTTATATCAATATGCTTAGTTCGAGAGTGCATGATGGGGTTTTTAGTGAGATTAATGGCACTTGTGTTGTCACATTTGATTGGGATGCAGCCCAGCTCTAAGCCATAATCTTTGAGTTGTTGTTTGAGCCATAGGGTTTGTGCACAACAACTTCCTGCAGCAATGTATTCTGCTTCAGCAGTACTTAGAGCAACACATGCTTGTTTCTTACAGGACCAAGAAACTAGAGCATTTCCCAACAAGTGACAAGTACCACTTGTACTTTTTCTTTCAGTTTTACATCCAGCATAATCTGAATCAAAAATATCCAATCAAATCACAAACACTCCCTTTGGGATACCACATACCAACATTTGTAGTTCCTTTCAGATATTTGAAAATCCTTTTAACTGAACTCAAATGTGATTCCCTAGGAGATGCTTGATATCTAGCACATAAACACACACTAAACATGATATCAGGTCTACTTGCAGTTAAATATAGAAGAGATCCGATCATACCTCTGTATTTGGTAATGTCTACTTGAACACCGAACTCATCTTGATCTAGATATGTGTTAGACCCCATTGGTGTGGCTATGGCTTTGCAATCATCCAAATCATATTTCTTTAAAAGTTCCTTGCAAAACTTTGATTGATTGATGAATATCCCATCATGTGATTGCTTAATTTGCAATCCTAGAAAGAAATTTAACTGTCCCATCATAAACATCTCAAATTCTTCTTGCATCATGTTAGAGAAATCCTTACATAGAGCTTCGTTAGTTGCACCAAAAATAATATCATCTACATATATTTGAACTAATAAAGTATTACCTTTGGTTCTCTTGATAAACAAGGTTGTGTCAGCCTTACTCTTTTGGAATCCTTTTTCACAAAGGAATGTGCTTAATCTGTCATACCATGCACGAGGGGCTTGTTTAAGACCATAGAGTGCCTTCTTTAATCTGAGGACATGTGAAGGAAACTTGGGATCTTCAAATCCTGGAGGTTGCTTCACATAAACTTCTTCTTGAATGAATCCGTTCAGGAAAGCACTTTTAACATCCATTTGATATAATGGAAAGTTTAAAGAACAGGCATATGCCAACAGAAGTCTTATGGCTTCCAACCTTGCTACTGGTCCATAGGTTTCATCAAAATCAATGCCTTCTTCTTGGTTATATCCCTGTGCAACCAACCTTGCTTTGTTCCTGACAATAATACCATTTTCATCTAGTTTATTTCTGAATACCCACTTTGTTCCAGTGACATGCTTGTCAGTGGGCTTAGGAACAAGTCCCAAACTTGATTCCTTTCAAATTGGTTTAGTTCTTCCTGTATTGCCACAATCCAATACTCATCTTCAAGAGCATCATCCACTTTTGAGGGTTCTATATGAGAGACAAAGGCCATGTTTAATACTGAATCATTTAAGCGTAGCCTTGTAGAAACACCTCTTGAAATATCACCAATGATATTATCAACTGGATGATCCCTGTGGGTTCTCCATTCCTTTGGTAGTTGATAAGTGTTATCTTCAATATGCTCTTCTTGTATTGGATCTTGATCCTTTTGCTTTTGAGAGTCTTCATTGATAATAATATCTTCTTCATCATTATCTGGAAGATTGACTGTATCTTCTTTTGAGGAGTTAGACTCATCAAAGGAAACATGTATGGATTCTTCCATAGATAGAGTTTTCTTGTTAAAGACTCCATATGCTTTGCTTGTTAGGGAATAACCAAGGAATATTCCTTCATCAGATTTTTCATCAAACTTACCAAGGTTTTCCTTTCCATTGTTTAAGACAAAGCATTTTGATCCAAAAGCATGTAGATGAGAAATATTTGGTTTCCTTCCTTTGTAGAGTTCATAGGGGGTTTTCTTCATAATAGGTCTAATAAGAAATCTATTGGAAACATAGCAAGCAGTACTTACAGCATCAACCCACAAGTATTTAGGAAGATTGGATTCACTTAGCATGGTTCTTGCTAATTCTTCAAGTAGTCTGTTCTTCCTTTCTACAACACCATTTTGTTGTGGAGTTCTTGGAGTAGAGAAGTTATGTGATATTCCATTCTCATCACATAATTCTTGAAATTGATGATTCTGAAATGCTCCACCATGATCACTTCTAATAGAAGAGATCTTTAAAGCCTTTTTCATTTTGAACTAGCCTTGCATATCTTTTGAATGCGTTGAAGGCTTCATTCTTATGAGGCAAGAATAATGTCCAGGTAAATCTAGAGAAATCATCAACAATAACATGGGCATAAAGATTACCTCCAAAGCTCTTAGTTCTTGATGGTCCGAACAAATCCATATGTAGTAATTGGAGAGGTCTTGTAGTTGAGACTATGTTCTTTGGCTTGAAAGACGTTCTGGTTTGCTTCCGCTTTTGACATGCATCACAAAGCTTGTCTTTCTCGAATCTTATCTTTCAAAGTCCAACAACTAGATCATGCTTGACTAGTTTGTTTAAATGATCTATGTGTATATGAGCTAGTCTTCTATGCCATAGCCATGAATCACTATTGTTCTTGGCCAAAAGGCATCTGACATTTTGTGGAATCTCATCCAAGGATATCATGAAGACCTTATTGACTTTATATCCGGAAAACTTAATCTCTTTAGTTTTCAGATCTTTTACCACACAGATATTATTAATGAAACCAACTTTCAAACCTTTGCCACAAAGTTGACTGATACTTAGAAGATTGTGCATCAAACCATCAACATATAGAACTTTGTCGATGACTGTTTGAGGGGGTGTGCCTATTCTTCCAATACCAAGTATCTTTCCCTTTTGATTGTTTCCATATGTGACAAATCCCTTTTCTCTAGGTATAAGTAATGAGAACTTTGTTTTGTCTCCTGTCATGTGTGATGAGCAGCCACTATCAAGATACCATAAATCCTTTGTTGCTTTCATGCACACCTACATGACAAAGTTCAGACATGGGTATTAGGAACCCAATAGGCTTTGGGTCCTTCTAAGTTAGTGTTCTTCCTAACCCATATATATTCCCTATTTGGTACTCCAACATTCTTGTAATAACATCTACTAGGGGTATGTCCTATTTTGTTACAATAAGTACATGAATATTGGTTGTAACTAGATGTTTGCCTAGAAGAAGGATTAAACTTCTTAGGAGGTCTATGAAAAATTAATTTTCCTATTGTTCATACTCCTAAAAAAATTAGTCTTAGTATTTTCAGAAGATCCTTTCACTTTGTTTGGTTTTACAAACACAGTTTTCTTAACTTCTTTTGTCTTTGGATGAGATGTATATCCTAGTCTAGACTTATTGTTTGAGTGCCTTTGCACACTTAGAATATCATCTAACTTTTGTTTACCTGTGTTGAAGTTATGAACTCTTTGTTGAAGATTATCTATCTTTTCTTCTAGAGAACTACACTTAGTGCATTTATGTGAAATGTCTAACTTTGATTTCACTATGTCTAATTCCTCTTGTAGATTTATACACTTATTTTCTAAAGATGATATTAAATAATTTTGCTTATACTTTAAACATATTTTCCATAGTATACTTTAAATCATGAAAAGAAATAGAATTATCACTAACCTGGATATCTTCAGCATCTGAATCATGTGAAGCCATTAATGAACCTTGTGCTTCTTCTTTGTCAGAATCTGATGATGAACTTACTTCATTTTCATCCCAAGCCATGTATGCTCTTCGTGTGGATTGATCCTTCTTTTCAAATTTTTCCTTCAGACCATGTTTCTTCTTTTGAAGATTTGGACATTCTAATTTGATGTGTCCAGGTTTTCCACATTCGAAGCATGTGATCTTTTGAGAAGAGGAGGACTCATTATTCCTTTGGAAAGGTCTGTTATTGTTAAATTTCATACCTTTTCTTTTGAGAAACTTTCCAAAGTTCTTCACTAAAAGATTCATATTCCCATTATCTTCTTCTTCAGAACATAATCATCTTTGATGCTTTCTTTTGCCTTTAGGGAAATGGATCGATACTTCTTCTCATGTTGTTCATGTTCCTCCAAACGATTCAATTCCAACTCGTGTTCTTGGAGTTTTCCAAAGAGAGTTGCAAGAGTCATATTTGACAAACTCTTCTTCTCTGAAATTGCCGTAACCTTTGGTTGCCATGCTCTTGTGAGTGATCTTAGAACTTTCATGTTCAAGTCACTGTTTGAAAACTGTTTACCAAGAGCAATCAAATGGTTAATCAAATGAGTGAATCGTTTTTTCATATCCAATACCTTTTCTCCTGGAAGCATTCTGAACATTTCATATTTTTGAGATAGAGTATTGATTTTTGATCTCTTGACTTCATCTGTTCCTTCATGAGTCACCATCAACGTATCCCATATTTCTTTCGATGTTGTACATGTTGATACTCTGAAAAACTCATCCATGCCAAGAGTAGATGTAAGAATATTCATTCCTTTGAGATCATATTGAACCTTCTTCTTTTCTTCTTCATTCCAAGTGTTTTCTGGTTTTGGTTTTCTACTGTCTCCCACATCATTCATAGGTACAAACGGACCTTCTTCAATGGCTTTCCATATTTCACCGTCTAATGACTTTATAAAGATTCTCATCTTGATCTTCCAGAAGTCATAGTGATCTCCATTGAAGTATGGTGGTCTGTTTATGTTGAATCCTTCACTGGTTCCACGATTGGAAGAGGATGCCATCTTTTCCCGGATCTTAGGAGCAACTTACCTAAACTTACGCTTTGATACCAATTGTTAGTATAGATAGCAACCTGAGAGGGGGGTTGAATCAGGTTTACCCGATTTTCGCCTTGATACCTTCTTACTTTCAAGATAAATATAAATGCGAACAATTGCAGCGAAAATAAGCGTTGCTTGAAAGTAAAGATGAATGGTAGAAGAATTCACACACAGAAATTTATCCTGGTTCACCTTCTATCCACCGAAGGCTACGTCCAGTCCATCAAGAAAATCCCTTGAGGATTTTTCCACTATTGATAAAAATCTCTTACAAGTTCTTACACCAAGTACCTTAAGAATTTCTATCAATCACCTGTGAAAGTATACCACTTTCAACAGCCCCTGAAAGTACACCACTTTCAGTTCCTGAAGGCAAACCACCTTCAAACCTTGAAGGCTAGACCACCTTCAATCAACACCCTGAAAGTACACCACTTTCAGTAACAACAACCCTTCACCGAGACCCACGGTGGTACTCAATGGTTCATGAAAACATGCAACTTTTCGTGTGTGTAATCGATTACATCACTTAGGTAATCGATTACACTAAAAGTCGTTGCAGTTTGAATTTCAAATTCAAACATGTAATTGATTACAAGCAAGAAGTAATCGATTACTTGCGTAGGTGTAATCGATTACCAGAAAGCTGAAATCGATTACACTCAAGTCCAATATCCAGAAACTTGAACTTTTATGATCGGCTTAAGTTTTTCTACTTCTTTTAACTTATGAAAACATTAAACTTGATTAGCTTAGATGTTTTAAGGAGCCTTTATGCTTTGAGAAGCCTTTAAAAGCATAACTCACCTAAACTAAGAATTCTAGGTAAGTCTTGAACTATATAGCACTGTTTCCTCTAAGTCTTCTTTTCTTCTTTTTGCCGATGAGTTTGTCGTCATCAAAACCTCAGCCAGGGTCAGGAGCAAGACCTTCTTCACAGATCTTCCCCACGCGAGCGCATGAGAGAGACAACAAACATCAATACATATAAGTATATCAAGTCATCATATATAGTATTAGTAGATAGATGCCTACATCGAGAGGATGCAGGAAAACAAGACTAATAGACATACAAGATACGCAGGGTAATTGACAAGCAAGCATTCATTATAAAGCAAGTAGAATTACAACCAAAATACACTCAATAAGCAGCTTAGAACACGCATAACAATCATGTTACAATCAATCAGGATATCATGATCCAGTTAAGGTGTAATATGGCCCGATCATTCGGGTTGCTGCAGAGAGTATGCACATTGCGGATTGGTGATAAGCTAGTTATCCCAATCATATTGTCTGCATATAGCCTGCACACAGCCTGCACTTAGCCTGCACACGGCCTGCACTTAGCCTCCACGTGGTCTGCACCTAGCCTGCACATAGCCTGCACACAGCTTGCTCATAGCTTCCACACAGTAATTCCACACAGTATTTCCTCACTCCAATTTCCCCACCTAGCGGAAATGTTGCCTTTACGAATCCGAGACCCTTTGTCGAAGGCGGTGTCATCCATTTTGGAGAGCTCGTCAACTACGAGGAATTGTGATCGCTTGAACCCTCCTGGTCCAATGATCTCTCGTCGGTAGCTGCCGAAGCGTAAAACGCACGCTACTACCAAGGAGGCATTATCGAATGAGCTACCCAATTTTCTTGAGAAAACATCTCTTGAAATATTTTCGTAAAGGTCTATGAGGCTTTTGGAAAACATTTCTTATGATTCCTCGTGAGGAAGTTCTTATAGTTCTCTTTTTCCAAGACGTGGCTTAATTTTCTTGCAAGATAAAACTTGTAGAAAAGAGGAGGAATCGTCCTTAAGTTCATACAGGGGTTTGATGTATTCCTTTAGTACATTATGAATTTTCCTTTAAGAAAGGTAGGACGGTTTCGTTTCAAAGCTCATGGTTTAACTTTAGGTTCTTCTGGAAAGCATTTTCCAAAACGTTCATTAAGTTTCTAAAAGAAACTTTCTCTTATTTTCTACGAAACTGTTAAGCCTTTACTTTTCAAAACAAAGTCTACATACTTATTTTGAAAGAAACCCCATTCCCATGGTAGCTTATACTAATTCCCCGGCTAGCACACACAAAAACAAAAGTGCTTGACATGACATGAAGAAAAAACTCAAATAAGACTCATACGTCTTTATACGTGGCCTAACATAGCTTCATAATTAAAAGAAATCATGTAGAACATATGTACATATCTTAAGCAGATATAAATCATGTTGGAGGAAGAATCGTGCTTTGCATTATCATTAAAGCAATAAACATCTAATAAGTCAAGCCACAAATCACAACAATCCAACAATGCCACACGTCAAACAAAGTCTAATCCATCATATCAGATGCTTTTAGATACTTGCATGAATATCACAACTAATATTGTTATAAATCGGGTCGTTCTCAGAACGCCGTCAACTACAATTTCAAAAATCGTAGAGCATACATTTGCATAAAATAATACTTATGCCTAGTTGCTAAAGATACGAACTGCCCTTACCGTAAAGGTAGTTGATCCTGGTGGTCACGTAAGCTCTGTGCGTCTAGATTGGTTCGGGGTCTCGTTATCCTTCAACAAACACAACCTAGCTTAGAACTTTGAACTCAACCTACGGTAAAGGGGCTGGTCTAAAAAGGGGTCTAACCACTTAGACAAGGGTACTACAACTTAGGAAAATTCTCAGAGGTTGAAAACACTTTTAACAACTTCGACGTACGATAACGAACTTAGAAAAACCCTAAGTTTCGAAATCCAAATTTTCCGAAACTTTAAACCATTCAAAGAGAATCAAGGCTAGATGCTTACAAACCATTTTGAGAGCCTTAATCAATATTTTAGAAAGGAAAAACACACACATTTTCACCAAACTTCAATTCTGTCCAAACTTTCAAAAACCCATAAAATTTCCAAATTTCACCCAACACTTCTCTAAATTTTCCAAATCAATCACACAACCAAAAACATAACTTCTAATTCAAATTTCCACTCCATTTCCTCCAAATTTCAGAATTCCCAAAGCACTAAATTTGACTATGAGTTTCAAAATCCAATTTCCCCAAAAACTCAATTTTCACACTTGTGAATTTCAAGTTTCCTAGACTTTCAAAAAACAATTTTCCAAGTCTTTTACACTCAAAATCTTCCAGTCCATTATACATCAATAATGACAAAACATTCCCACAATACCCAAATTCATTTATAAGCATTCTAACACAACTAAAAGCTAGTTAGAAAATTAAATTCTCATTGTCCCAAATCAACATCCAATTCGGCCAAGACACAAACAATTCCAAAATGAATTTTTCTTCCAAATCTAATTTGCACAGAATAAAGACCACAATAAATCTATGGTAAAACAATTCTCCAAAGTTTGAAAATATTTTTTTCAAATAATCAATTTTTCAAAAACAAAACTTTCAAGAAAATTTATTGGAGATACAAAGATCAATGTCATGGGAATGACTTTTCCAAAGGGAACCTTAACAAAAACTCAACTTGAAATTCTTCAAAGAACCAAAACTCATTCAATCGAAAATCCAATCAGTTAAAGATGAAGCTAAAGGTAGTGGGAACAACATTTGTGAAGGGACTTTCAAGTTCTAGTACTTGCATAAAAACCAAACTTAACAACATTTGTGTAGATCAAGAGGCTTTACAGTTTCGAAGTGTGATAACAATTTTAATATTAAACTTTGCGAGTTATGTTTAAAAGTTCTTATATTCATATAAACCTTTTTCTTTATAAAATTGTCAACATCAAAAAGGGGGAGATTGTTAAGTTTAAACGATCTTAGAACATTTATCATATTTTGAGTAATAAAATTTTTAATACTAAACTTTGTGTGTTATGTTTTTCAAGAACTATCTCAGTCATCTAGAGAAGTATCGTTTGTGCGAGATGTCAAATATCATGAAAAGAGTCTGAAGACAAGAGAAGTATCGTCTGAAGACAAGAGAAGTATCGTCTGAACACAAGGAAAGTACTGTCTAGACAAAAGAGAAGTATCATCAACGCGTAGTGTCAATCATCTGAAGTGTCATCTAGGAAAAAGTGAAGTATCGTCTAGACAAAAGAGAAGTATCGTCTGCGCGTATTGTCAAACATCTGAAGTATCATCTAAGAAAAAGTGGAGAGTACTATCTAAGCAAAAGTGAAGTATCGTCTAAGGAAGAGCAAGAGACATTTCGAGCATGGTCTAACTCCACAATCTGCAAAGCCATAACGTCAAAGAGTAAACGATACAATACAATGTTGGAATAGATCAAATCGTTTCTCAAAATGGAAAGGATTTCGTTGATAAAGGAACTAAATGCAAAAGAGTGATTCAAGCCATACATTACTCGACGACCAACTCTGCTTGAACAATAACATAAATGCTATCTATGCAAAGGAGAAAATCACAGCACAAACTACTCGACGACCAGCTCTGCATGAACGATCAAGTGAAATTCATTCAATGCCAATCACAGCGTCGTAGCTTGTAACAGACCAATTTTTTGGTCAAGGGTCACAAAGTAAATATGTGGAAATAGTACTTCCAAAACCTCTCAAAACTATCAAGTTTTCAAAATAGACGTCTCTCAAAATAAATACACTAATATTTATCCCATAAATAGATTAAATAAACACCATAAAAATTCGAGAGGTAATTAAAAATATTAATGTTGCACCACAGGTGCTAATTATTCAAAACAACGGAATAAAAACAGTGAATAGTTTCTTCAAATTATTCTTTGGTTCTTCCTGATCATCCTACACCATCTTTCTCTAGCACCAGATTCATCCTTCTTGTACATCATCACCCTGATCGTCTATGGCGTTAAGCACCCAATCAACAAACAAAACAAGAAGAAAGGATTAACTCCAAATACAGAATAATCAATAAAATTTGTGATAAAACAAACAACAATAATAAGCAGTAATAGAAACTCGAAATACAGTAACAACAACAATTAAATAATTACAAGTTTTCAAGTTAAAATGTCACATAAACATGCTTGTTAGTTGTAACAACCCAATTTTGGGTTGAGGATCACATAGTAAATACGCGGAAATTAAAAACCTCTTAGAAAACAACTCAATTTTCAAAAGAATTTCATCGCTCAATAATTATTTATTTAACAATAATAATAATCCCCATAATTAGATAATCAACGCATAACAAAGACTAATATTACTTTTGCACTACACTTGTGCTAAGACAGAGTAAACAGCGGAAAAACATAAAACTCCTCAAGATCATCAAGCCATTCTCGCCTCATCTCCTTTAGCCGCTCACAATCTACGCTCTTCAAATCCTCATGCTATACACCTCTGGCATTAAGCGCCCAAACAACAAACAACAAGCAGAAAGGGTTAACTCGAAAAACAAGAATAATACAAACAACATTTGTGATAAAACAACAACTATGATAAGCAGTAAACAAAGTTAAAAAATACAGCAACGACAACACAATAATATTCGAATTTCCTCGTGATCAACATCACAAACCATGTTCATGATTCCTCAAAATGTAACTACATGCTATGGCCATAACAACATCATTATCGACTCAAATGGGGGTGAATTCGTCCCAAACGGGGACAGGAGGGTCGCATGGGAACGACAACCCATACACCCACCCTTCTGGCATGACAACCCTGTGGGAATGATAACCCACCCCCGTGGTACAACAACCACCTCAAGCAACCTCATGCATATGCCATGACAACATGTTCAACAACATCATGAACCAACCGTTCTTAAACAATTCTCACATTCATTTATCAACATAACATAGCCAAATATATGTTGGGTCTAGGTGGACCAGCATCCTGCCTGCTGTGTAGCATTCGAAACGTGGCGTGGCTGCTACGCCTTAAAGGATATTAGTTGCGCCCTCACTAACAGCAATTGCTTTTGGCGTAGTGGTAAGCGCTAAAGGTCCAAAAAGTGGTATCAGAGCATGGTCACGTGTTCGAATCCCCTGGATGGCATTTCTGTGCAGCGGGTCGCTGGCAGGTGCTGGGGGGGGATTGTTGGGTCTAGGTGGACCAGCATCCTGCCTGCTGTGTAGCATTCGAAACGTGGCATGGCTGCTACGCCTTAAAGGAATTTAGTTGCGCCCTCACTAACAGCAATTGCTTTTGGCGTAGTGGTAAGCGCTAAAGGTCAAAAAAGATACCTCCACATTATTCATTAATCAACAATGACATGTAATAAACCAAACCATATCCCAACATCGATGACATATTCAGAATCAGTCCAAAACAAAGCACAACCATATTCCTCCATCAAAACAAAGTACAACCACAAGCGAACAAGGAAATTCCTACGATGAGTTACCCTTACCTCCAAATGGGTTTCATGCAATTTAACTCTGACCTAACAAGATATAACACATATACACAATCATCAACAACCATAGGAAAGGTCGGAAACCAACTCAAAGGAATTTTAGAGCAAAAGAAGCAAGACAACAACTTGTTGGCAGAGGCTTAGCGCCTAGGCGCTAGGTTCCAACGCTCATTCGTTAGGCCTTTATCTGGAAACACGAACTGGGCAGAATTTCAACGCCCAGGCATTAGGAATCCAACGCTCATGCATTGGCTTCCTACCAGAAAGCCTGAAAACATTGTTTTTCACCCCAAAATCAATTTTTAATCCAACTTTTCGAAACTAAGACTTTTCCATAATCAAAACTCATTATGAAACCTATTAGATACAGTTCCTACTTAGAAATCCAAGGGTTTCTAAAATTACCAAAATCTTTTGAACAAGGAAAGTACAAGGATTCTAGCCAAGAATAGAAGGAGAAACCAACCTTGTTATGAGAGTTTGATCAAGAGGACTTTAACCACAGCCCTTTCCCTTCAAGAGTGCAGAGGAACCTCGAGTATGATGAGGAATAAGGGATGAAAAAAAAACTATTCAAACCCTAGAAGAGAACAAGGAATTGAAACCCAAAAACTCACAATTTTAGAAAGGTTTGATCACTTACCGATTGAATAAATACAAGAACACTTGAAAGGATTAGGATGCAAGGTTTGAACACCAAAAGGAGGAAGAAAGAGGAGACACAAGCAACACCAAGGTTCGGCAAAGTTCAGTCTTGGGTTTTAGGTTTTAGCACTTGAAAAGTGGGAAGAGAAACAACGAAGAACCATGTCTATGTGATCAGATTTTTCAGCAGCACATGGGAGAGAGAGAGAGAGGGGCGACCAGCTCCTTAAAATGGCTTCAATATACATCAAAACCTATTAATCACCCAACACCCTCATAAAGTCACATTATACCACCTTAATACACATAATTCCTCCATAAAATCTAAATTCTAACACCCTTAATGACCACTAATTGCTGATTTTCGAATTTGAATTTCAAAAATATTAAACTACAAAATTCTGAACTAAAAACAAAACTTATCTCACAAGTAAACCTTCAATTTGGTCCCATAAAGATAACATTTATGGCTGTTTTGTCCTCATTTTTTTCCCACCAAGTTAGTCCCTGAAATATTCGTCGTTAGTCAATCTGGTCCTTGAAAGATTTTTTCCTTCAGGTCCCTGGACGGAAGTGAAAGGATGAAAGTGTAAGTTAGTCAAATTATTCCCTTAAAGAGTAATCGTCGGTCAATTTAGTCCTCCGTTGTAAGACCCTTTCTTTTATTATGAAATATTACTAATTGATTTTTGAACTCGTCTTAGTTAAGATGTGTAAAATGTGTGAAAAATATGTCGAGATATGTATTGACTAAGTTTTAATTGAAGCCGCGAAGTTTTGAAGGGAAGTGGATGATCATCTTAGGAGATCGTCTGGTGGCTTGTTACATGACCATTTTTAGTACACGTCTGGTATGACCATTTTTAGTACTCGTCTAATGAGACATTTTTAGTACTCGTCTTGTGAGAAATTTTTAGTACTCGTCCGGTGAGACTTTTTTTTTGGTACTCGTCCAAGTGGTTTTGTTGTAAGTCGGTTTGTGTCTTGTCGGGTCTGTCAACCACTGTTGTTGACTTTGAATAAGTGTCAGAGTCATTAATGAGCATTAATGACCCACCATTTTCATTAACCACTTTACATTAAAATCTTGTCAGAGAGTCGGTTTCTTCACTCTATAAATACAGAACTCTTAGAAGTACGTTAATTTTTAGTTTTCCCTGAAATCATATACTTCCCTCCCCTCGAAGAAACCTCTGAAGCTTAAACACTTTCAAAAGTACTTGTTATTGTTTGTTCTTCTTCTGCGAGTTTGAGTTTCTTTCTGTTTCGCTGAAGAACAAGCTGAAATTTCATTCCTTTGATTCAGTAGAACCCAAAGCAAGACGAGGGCAACACATGAGCATTAGAAGTTAAATATCCAAGTGTATGCAACCTAAGAGGAAGTAAGGGTAATTCACGTCTTAGATCGTCTTAGTGTCTGTGATGATTGTGAAACTGATTGGGTAAATGAGTTGTGTTGTTGTTGATGTGATGATTTGTTGAATATATTACTTTCTGTGACATTGGAATATTTGTATATGATATACTTAAATGTTTCCAAGATGGAACTGACTATATTGTGCATATGTTAAAGCTATGACTGTGAAACGAGTGAACCGTTATTATTCATGAGGATTCTAGAAATTGTGGGAATTGTTAATTCCTGAGGATAATGATTAATTGTCATAGTATATGCATCATATATAGGATTTTTAGGTTTTGGTGTGGCGGAATATTATGCACCGCGGGATCATACCAAGGGTGATGTGGTGGATCTTTGTCCCACGTGATCGTCCTGGCCCAGTTTTAAGGCGAATCATTGACCATAGTTATGCATTTAGCTACTGAGGACTAAAAAGCATATGTCTGTGAATTGGTCAATGAGCATTATGGAAGGTTGTTATTGATGTGAAAAACTTGTGCTTGTTATTACTGAGAATTATTATGCTTATTGATTCTCATTTGTATTAGAGTTAACCCTTTTATGTTTTTGAAGGTACGAGGAACGCGGGAATGTACGAGACGAGTACAGAGCGTGGGAAGGAAAGCTACCACATTAAGGGCCCTCCTCACTATGCTTTAGCATAACGCCTTAAGTATATATATGTATGTAAGCTATGCTTGTTGAGTCGGATTGATTGATGAGCTATTTTTGTCACTTACATACATGATTGATGATGGATGAATGCTATGACAATTCATGCCTTTATGTGAAATGTTCTATGAAAACATGATGATAGTATAACATGATTACTGAATTGTATGTTGTTTAATTCATCACATGTTTCTATATGATTTTGATCATTGAATGTGAAACCATGTGAGGCAACCACTCGGTAATGGGTGAGCCCGCTTGAATGAGAACTCAGACTCGTAAAAAGATGTCACATCATGCATACATGAGTTGTCGTCAGAGTTCGGGACAATATAGAGTACCGAACTAAGGGATGAAATTTTCAAGACATCAAGTAGGGCATGCATGTGTAAGTGGCATTCGCCGACGAGGCTAGCAGCAGAGGCTGTTGTGCCAAGTATTGGGTGATTTGTAACGCCCCAATTTTGGGTTGAGAGTCACATAGTAAATATGCAGAAATTATACGTTGAAACCTCTCAAAACACTCAAGCTTCAAAACCAACGTCACCCAATAATTATAAATAATTATCAACCCATAATAAAATATAATTATATCCAAAACGCGACATAGTTCCAAAATAATTAAAGTGGCACAACACGTGCTAAAAATTCAAACGGCGTAAAACAGAAATTATTCTTTTACAACGTTCTTCATTTTCTTTGAGTCTTCTCCATAACTTGTTATAACTTCTGAGTCATCCTTCTTGAGCCTCGTTGCCCTGGTCATCTATGGCGTTAAGCGCCCAAACAAGTCAAACAAAACAAGCAAAAAGGGTTAACTTGAAAAATCAACAAAATAACATACAACAATTGTGATAAAAGAAAACAGCAATAAGATAATTAACAAAACAGATTCAATACAACACAACAATGATATCAACATAGCATATTTCCACATTTTACAAAATCAAATAAACATATGCATAGTCCTAAATATCTATATGCATAACTATGGCCAATATTCACCCTAAACCGGGCCAAGACAATCACGTGGAACAAAGTACCACCACATTGCCCTTGGTTGATCCCACGGGACAAAGTGCCGTCACATCAACCTAAAAATCCTCAGTTGATCCCACAGGACAAAGTGTCGTCACATCAACCCTATATATATATATATATAATGCATATGCTATGACCATATAAAAAAATCATAGTCCTCATGAACCAACAGTCTACACAAAATCCTCAGTCATGGTATATCATATGCATATTATAATACATCAACTTCTCAAAACTCATCATTTCATGAACATATTCAGCATGCTAAATTTATCAACCATGATTCCAGAAGCAAAGTTCTTTAAGCGCCAACTCAACCGAATACCCAAAAACAACATACAACAATCACAAACAACATGGATAATCCTATAATGAGTTACCCTTACCTCCGAGATGGTTGCATGCACGTGATTCCAAACATTGTAAGACAAAATAAACATGTATACATCCATCAAAAACCATGGAAAAAGGTCGGGAACCAATTCCAAGAATTTTAGAACAACAGAGCAAAAACAACAATTTGCTGCCAGAGGCCTAGCGCCTAGGCGCTAGGTTCCAACGCTCGAGCATTGGGCCTTTGTCTGGCAACATGAACTTGGCAGAATTCCATCTCCCAGGCTTTGGGAGTCCAGTGCTCATGCGTTGGCTCCCTTCCAAAAACCCTAAAAACCAAGTTTTTCACCCGAAAATTCATTTTTAACCAATTCCTTTGAAAACTAAAATTCTTCCATGTTCAAAACCTATAATATAACCTAATAAACAAGTTCATTACCCAAAATTTTAAAAGTTTCTAATTTCCTCCAAATTCATGTTGCACTAGAAGGTTACTAGGTTTTTCAATGAAAGATGGAAGAAGACACCAACCTTGTTGGGGAAATTGGTCAAGATGGGATGTAGCACGAACCAAAACCTTCAAGAGTGTAAGAAATCTAGAGCTTGATGGAGACCTAAGGCTGAAACAAGGTATCATAATTAATTCCTCTCTTCAAAAGCCCTACAGGTAATTTAACACCAAGGGCATGAAGTTCGACCAAAATGGGGATTCTAACACATGGATAACTCAAAGAACTAACTTTTCTTGATCAAGAACGATGTCTCACAATCCTAGCCCTTCCGGAAAGCATACTATACTCGAATTTGGGGAGGAATGAGGGCTGAAAATGAACTAGTTAAACTCTAGCAATAACAAGAGATTGATCATCAAAAACTCAGAGTTTGGAATAGTTTGATCACTTACCGATTGCACTAACCACAAGGATTCTTGGAAGAGGATTGGAGAAAGAATAAAGCACCACAAAAGGAAGGGAGTGTTGACCCAAACAGCACCAATGCTCAGCAACACTTCAAGGAAAAACAGCTCTAGAGTTCTAGGATTTTAGCAAATTCTTTGTGGGGGAAGAACAAGGTGATGATCACAACACTCAAAACTTGAAAGCTTCAGAAATGAGAACGGAGAGGGGACTCCCCTAGCCTCAAGTTTTAGAATAAAAACCGAGTTATTTTGTCTTCAATGCTCATCAAGGCCAAGGACAAAGCATTCACTTTCATAACCCCTCCTTACTGCATTGTTGGTTTTCAAATTCAAAAGAATTCAAGGCTCAAGAGTATGATCAGATTTTTCAGCCGCCATGAGAATCATAACAGCCGCCCAAAACCTCCTTCATTCCAACGTTACTCCTCCATAACCCCCCATTAACTCTAGACAACTCATTAACCACCTTAATTCTCTTCTTAACACCCATAACCCCCATGGAATCTACATTTACCACCCTAATGAAAGCCTAATAATTCAGATTCCTATTCTCAATTTCGAAATCCTTGTCCCTATAAAAGTCTAAAAAGAAATAAGAACTTCCTCACCAAAATTCGAACACTAGCCTTGCAACTCAAACGCTTAAGCCTCAACAACTAAGCTACAACTAATCTTGTTGCAAGTCAAGCAAAATTGTTTAGATATTCCTCAAG
This sequence comes from Acmispon strigosus, assembly GCA_030819835.1. Taxonomy (NCBI): domain Eukaryota; kingdom Viridiplantae; phylum Streptophyta; class Magnoliopsida; order Fabales; family Fabaceae; genus Acmispon; species Acmispon strigosus. Next base: position 11,223,170 of record JAUAMA010000004.1, on the reverse strand, counting down.
GTATGTAACCATATTCCAAACAAGGATTTAATAACTTAAGGCTAACATTTCATTAATTAACTCAAGGGTCAATTTACAAATAAAAGAAGTCCAAGGACTAGAAAACAATAACAAAAAAGTTCAGGGACTAAACTGCAATTGCAATAAATTAGGGGCTTTACAATATGACCCCCCTAAAAAGAGTTTCGTCCCTGAAACTACACGTCAAGAAAACAACTCGTGATATTGCTCACGCATCTTCTCCTCTAATTCCCAAGTAGCGTCGCTCGTGACCTAGTTCCAAATTACCTTTACAAGCAGAATCTGCTTATTCTTCAACTGTTTGATCCTGCGATCGGCAGTCCTCATCGGTGGAACTTCAAAAGTCAGGTTATCCTTCAGCTGAATGTCATCCTGAGCGATAACATGTGAAGGATCCGGAATGTACTTCCACAACTGAGATACATGCAGCACGTCATGAATCTTGGACAAGAAGGGTGGCAAGGCAATACAATACGCCACTGGTCTAACTCTCTCAATAATCTGATAAGGTTCGATACATTTCGGTGTCAACTTCTTCGATTTTATCTCCCTCCTGACTCCATTCGTTGGGTTCTCCCAAAGAAACACATGTTCCCCCGGCGCAATCTCCAAATCCCTTCATCGGTTGTCGGAGTAGCTCTTCTGTCTACTCTGAGATGCCTTCATTTTCTCCCTGATTTGTTTAACTTTCTCCGTCGTCTATTGGGCAAGCTCTGGTCCCACCGGCAAACGTTCCCCATCCTGGAACCAACACAAAGGAGTCCTACATCTCCTTCCGTACAACGCCTTGTACGGTGCCATCCCAATGCTAGCATGAAAACTGTTGTTATACGTAAACTCAATCAAAGGCAACAGTTCATCCCAGCTCCCCTGATTATCCAAAACACAAGCACGCAGAAGATTCTCCAAAGACTGAATTTTCCGCTCAGTCTGACCGTCTGTCTGCGGATGATATGCAGAACTCAAACTTAGTTTCGACCCAAGGGCTCCCTGTAGGGCCTTCCAGATGTGTCAAGTGAACTTCGGATCCCTGTCGGAAACAACAATCAAAAAATTTCCACGTAACCGCACAATCTCTGCAATATACACCTCAGCAAGCTGTTCCACTTTATAAGTGGTCTTCACTGGTAGGAAGTGCGCGGATTTAGTCAAACGATCAACAATGACCCAGATGGAATCAAATCTCTTCCGAGTGAGTGGTAAGGCAACTACGAAGTCCATAGATATACTATCCCATTTCCACTTAGGAACCTTGAGAGATTGCATCAACCCAGCTAGTTTCTGATGCTCCACCTTAGCCTTCTGACAAGTCAAACAAGAAGCCACATACTCTGCAACATTCCTCTTCATACCTGACCACTAGAAATGTAGCTTCAGATCCTGGTACATCTTCGTAGCACCCGGATGAAGGCTCAACCTGCTCTTGTGACCTTCTTCATGGATCATCCTCCTCAACTAAGCATCACCAGGAACACACACGTCCCTTGCACTAAAGGATGTCACCAGCTCCTACCTCAAAATCTGGTGCCTTCCCTGCACTGACCGCTTCTCTTTTTTCAATCAATTATTTGTCTTGCATCTTCTTAGATTGGATCTCTTCTAACAACCCACTGGATACAGTGGTCATCCCGAAACTCAGTCTCCCGGGTGTCATCTATATGTCCAAGCTCAAATCACGAAATCCTCCAACATCTCCAGCTCCTTAATCATCAGAGAGGAAACATGAATAGCTTTGCGACTGAGAGTGTAACACCCCAATTTTGGGTTGAGGGTAACATAGTAAAAACGCAGAAATTAAAACCTCTCAGAAAAATAACTCAATTTCTTAAAAGGTTTTCGTCTCTCAAAGATACTTAAATAATATAAGTAATAATTCCCCATAGATAATATTTATTACGCGGAAGCAAAAACAAGGAAAATATTACAACAAAGGTAAATGCCCAACAGCGAGGCCAAAAAAAAATTTAAATAAAACAGCGGAGGTCCTTAAAACATAAATCGTCGTCTCCTAAGTCTTCCACGCTTCCGCTGCGCACTCTGATTCCATAGTTCTTCGAGAGATGACGAACATCGCCCTGTCTGTTTCTAGCGTTAAGCGCCCAAACACGAACAGAAAGGATTAACTCTTAAGCAAACAACAAATACCAAACAACATGTTGAAAGGGAATAAAATAATTAACAACAACAATATTATCAAAGTACGATAACAACACTTTCAACATTACACTCATTTTACAACATCAATCAAGTTTATGCATGATCCTCATTTGCTAAATGCACAACTATGGCCAAATCATCGTTCCAAGAGGAACCGGACAATCTTGTGACTAACCGTCACCCCAATGTCCTCAGGAACAGTCCCGTGATTACCCATCACACCATCGGCCTGTTTGATCACGTGGTTACACCGCCACCCCACCATTCTCAACAGTTTTGTGGTTACCCACCACCCACTGCTCCGACAGTTCCGTAGTTAACCACCACCCCACTGTCGTCAAACCTACAACAATGCATATGCCATGACTACATAATAATCATCCTCACATTCATCATTTCATGAACATATACAACATACTAAATTCATTAACCATGATTCCAGCAACAGGTTCTTTAAGCTTCACGCAATCGAAATTCACAAAACAACATATAACAATCACAACAACAAGGATAATCCTAATAAAACGAGTTACCCTTACATCATCATCATCAATATATCATAATCACAATTCTCAAATCCAAACATGCATCACAATACCATCAATTTCATCATCATAAACAGAATAATTCCCAACAACAAAATCATAGGTAAAACACCACTGACTCTATCTAGACCCAGAGTTACCCTTACCTTTTACTCTTTTGCTTGATCTTGATCTCCGTCCTTTCATAACAACTTATTTGCATGTTCATCAACAACCATAGGATAGACCAGAACCCAACTCAAAAGAAAATAAACTCAAAATAAGCCAAACAACAACTTGTTGTCTGGGGCCTAGCGCCCAAGCGTTGGGTCCCTGTCTGGCAACACGAACTGGGCAGAACCTCAACACCCAGGCGTTGGGAGTCCAGCGCTCATGCGTTGACTCCCTGCCAGAAACCCTGAAAATGTGTTTTTCATCCCAAAACCAAAACCAAACATCTACCTTTCGAAAACCAACTAACTAACATAAAGGCAAGAAAGTAAACAGACAATGACTTTGTTTTAGATCAACAAAACCAATATGAAACCGTCAATGCATAGAGTTTCCTTACCTCTCATTTTCCTTAGAGTTCTTGTGGAACTGTATCTAGGATATTCATTGAGGTTTAACAAAAAGAATAAACAAGCAAGAAATGACAACCTCAAGACTAAAGTCTCAACTCGTCCAAAGGATCATGTTTCAAAAATCAACTTCTCCATTGCAACTCCGTTGTATAATACTCGGCCATTCTTGGCTTAGGAGAGAGGTTGACCTTTCATTTCGATCCGACATTCACAACAAGACATATAAACATTTTAAACAAGATTTTAAGAAAGGATATTAGCCTCTAAGAGAGGAGTAGGTTCGGCCATCCCTCATTGAGCATCAAATAGGTTTTGTTTTCCAAAACCATATGCCCTTGGGAAGCCTTCATCACCCAACTTTGTAGAACATGAAAACAAGGTTCAAAACAAAACTTCAACTCTAACATAAGGCATGGATTCGACCATTGAGCACCAAAGGAGTTTGTTTCCTCCAGAACCATGTGCATCAAGAAAAGCCATCATTATCCCATATTAAGAAAAACAAAACGTGATACCTAGGAAAACATCAACCTTAGAAGAGGAGCATAGGTTCGGCCATAGCTTGTTGATCATCAAGGATAATTTCTCCTCTTCCAACAAGTCACTTTTAGGAGGCCTCATCACCCAAAAACAAGGTTTCATAACAAAGGTTTTCAAAACCATTTTGAGAACAAGAAAGCATAAACCTTTACAAAATAAAACAACCTCATGGATCAACTCAAAGTCATGTTCTTGCTTGGAGGATCCTTTGGAGAAAAACAAGTTTGGGACCATTGTTTGGTTCAAACTCTAGCATAACTATAACAAAAGAATATTGCAACAGAAGAAGTAGAAGAAGGAGAAGAAGAAGAAAGTATAACAATAACTATATAGAAAGAAAACTAAACACCATATCCTATCAAAAACCTACCTTTCACCAAGAGAGAAAGAGCAAAACGTGATAGGGAGAAGAGAGGGAAAGGAGTGCAGCCAAGGAGAGGAAAAGAAGAGAAAAAAATGAGAGAAAACAAGAGAGAAGAGAGAGAGACCGACCAGCCATATAAAGGAGGCATTAATACTCATTAAACTCACATTTAAACCCATTTATTTCTAATTAATCTCATGTCTCAATTCAAATTCGAAATTCAGCCTTTAACCATCAAAAATCTGATTAAAATTAAAACATACCTCACTAGGATTCAAACACAAGCCAAGCCCATCAATTGCTTAAGTGTTAACCACTAAGCCACAACTCTTCTTGTTAAAACTCTTACCCGAACATTGTTATAAACCTCCAAATCGAACCATCATGTCCTCAGAACAAAATATCAATAAAGCTCTTAATAATTAAACCCAAACCAACCTTGACTAGTCCAAGGACTAAACCACAAATGTCCAAACTTAAAGGATCAAAACCTAATTATAAAATCTCCAAGGACCAAAGTATAATTACTCAACTTGAGGGTCTTACAGAGAGCGTCAGCCACAACATTTGCCTTTCTTGGATGGTACTGTAGACTAAAATCATAGTCTTTCAAGAACTCCATCCACCGCCTCTGTCTCATGTTTTGATCCTTACGATCAAAGAGATATTTCAAACTTGTATGGTCGTTGAAAACCGTGAATGCGCCCCCATACAAATAGTGTCTACACATTTTGAGAGCAAAAACCACCGCTGCAAGCTCCAAATCATGTGTTGGATAGTTACGTTCATGAATCTTCAACTGGCTTGAAGCATAAGCAACGACCTTCCGATTCTGCATCAGGACACAGCCCAAGCCCTGGTATGACGCATCACATAAACCTTGTAAGGTTCACCACACTGTGGTAATGCCAAGATTGGTGCGGTGGTCAAGCGTCGCTTCATCTCCTGAAAACTAGACTCACATTCTTGGGTCCAAGCAAAAGGCTGATCCTTCCGAGTCAGCTTCGTCAAAGGTCCTACAATATTCGCAAAACCCTCGATGAATCTCCCGTAGTATACAGCCAAGCCCAAGAAACTCTGAATATCTGTCACAATCTTCGGCTGATCCTACTTCGTCACAACGTCCACCTTACTAGGATCAACGACTATGTCCTCCTTTGAAATGACATGGCCTAGGAACTTTGTAAGACCCTTAATTTTGATTATTTGCATTTTGGTCCCTGCAGTTAATTAATTGGATTCTAGTCTTAGGATATCATTACTACTGAATTGCCTTTTTACCTTGGCCCTATTACCCCGTTTCAGTCACGGACCGAGGTAAAATGGTTCCTGGAGCTCAGTTACCACGGTTCCACGTTGATCCGAGGTAACTGATGTTGCCTATTACCCCGGTTCCGTGTCAACCGCGGTAACTGAGAATTTTTTAATTATTATTCTTAATAATAAAGGATTTTCACCACGGTTTCAAGCTGAACCGAGGTAATAAAACATGTCTCTTACCCCGGTTATCATGCCAACCGCGGTGATAGGCATTATATTATTATTAAAATGTTGATACGTTAACCACAAAACCCTAGTTTTCAGATCGAAAAAACCCATATGTGAACCCTTTCTCTGTTGCACCTCGCGACCGTCGCTGCCGGCCGCTGCATCTCATCACCGGCCCTCCTTCTCTCCGCAATGGCACTGGCGTTGTTGTGCATGCTCTTCGGTCCAGGCTCATCTCCATCTTCGTGCCTCACTGTTCCCGTCTTCTCCGGTTGGCCGCTCTTTTCTACCTCACTAGTGAGTCCTCTTGACATACTTCTAGTTCTAGGGTTTTGTTTTCAATATTGTTGTTGTTGTTGTTGTTCAGTACTAGCCACTAGGGTTTTGTTTTCCTGAAGCACAAGAAGTGTGCGCCATTTTGGTCATAAATGCATGTCTTTCCACCCACTTCATTGTCACCCACATGCGCAGTTTCGTTCTTCTACACAATCACACCGGTTCTCCTTCCCAATACATCTCTTTACTCTGCACTTCAAAATAGTCACGGTGGTTTCTCTTCTTCATACCGTTTCACTTACCTCATTTTCTTATAAATTCCAGAATGTTTTCCCAGTTCTCCATCCAATACTCCATCTTCCCTGCATGCTTTTTTTCTGTGTTCATTATTCTTCAGTAAAAATAGAAATGGCAAACGGTTTCGATATCTATCTTCCTTATGCCGTAAATTTCCCTGAACTAGAGCACTATCAAGTTCTCAGCACAAATTCTCGGAGTAACACACGTTTCCGAGCATTGTGTGATGCCTCCAACGAGTCCATGTACCCCGATCTTGTCTTCGCCTTTTGGTCCTCCTTAACATTTTCTCATCACAGAGGCTTCATTGCAACAGTGGTGGGTCATGAGTTCTCCATAACTAGAGGGGAAATTGCTGAAGTCCTCAATAATGAGGACGAAAAACACACATACAATGAATTCTGGAAAATAAGCTGTGATGAGGAAGATATAGATGAAAGCATCTATTTGATGGAAAATCCATCCGCATATGAGCGTCATCTCTACTCATCCCTCAACCACCATTCCAGAGTTCTACATCAATTGGTCATTAAAGTGTTGTGCCTGTTTTTAGTCTTTTTATTTTATTATTTTTGAGTCACAAATAGGATTTTTATTATTTTTACATAGATTTTATATTTATTTTGCATTTTGGATATAGATTAGATTTTATTTGTTTTTCTAACTTTATTTTATATTTTTAGGAATTTTTATAGCTATTTTATATTTTTAGGAAAAGCTGGTATAGTTATCATTTTTGTCCAGGGACCGATTTGTAAAGTTTCGGGAAATAAAGGATCAAAGTGTAAAGGTTCAAGAGAGGAGGATGAAAAGTGAAGTTTGAAGGAGTCAAAGGGCCAGAATTGAAGTTCTAACAAAGAGAGGACTTGAAGTGAAATTAAAGAAGGTGAAGCAACTCTCTTTGATTTAAGCACATGTAAAATAAGGTTTGAAGGATTAATGGTGGGAGGAAGGAGTTTCAGAACTTATTAGGGCTGAATGAGCCTAATTAAGCCAATCAATTCCACCATTGAAGAAGAAAGGAATCCAAGAAGAAGCTTCCAGTGTTCGTCCCAGCGCTGCAGCGTTGGAAGTGAAAAATAATAAAATCACACAAGAAAGGGGGGGTTTGAATTGTGTGTGTGACTTTTTAAAAACTTTTCGTATTAAAGACGAAGTATAAGTTTAAAAGCGTTTATGTAAATATGCAGCGAAATGTATTTAGAGCATAAACAGTAAAGCACGCAAGATATTTATCCTGGTTCACCCTCAAAATCGATAGGGCTACGTCCAGTCCTTGGCTATACCAAGATTTTCCACTATTTCGACTGAATAGTACAAGTGTTCTCAGGGACTTCTCCCAGTATTCTGAGGACTACTCCTTTACAAGTTTTCTCAGGACTTCTCCTTTATCTCTTAAGTATTCGACAGGACTTCTCCCTGATTCTTTTACAAGAATGTTGGTTTTCTACAAAGATCTCTTCACAAAGAGTGGGTAGAAAATATGAGGTTCTAAGTTCAGAGATGATGGTTAAGTTTGGTTCTCTGAAGGGATAGTGTGAGAGTAATGAGAGTTTTCACTCTATGAGGATTTCACACTGATTGGCGACTAAACTCAGAAGGATAGAAAATTCTAAGGTTGCTGAGTGTTCTTGGCAAAATCTTTGTCTAAGTTGTGAATTGACTTGAAGAATTTGAATGCTAAGATATAGTGTAAGTCGCCAAGTTTAAAGTGATGCAGAGGCAGCTATTTATATCTTCAGTAAGGTGAGAACTGGATGAACTGCTGAAGATTTTCAAAAATAGTTCCGTTGGAGATTTGCTCGATTGTGAGTAACGGATACTTCTGCACTCGTTGCTTGATAAAGTTTGCCATAGTGATGAGCACTTCTTCAATCGCTGGAGAGTGAGTTCGTCTGGAAGTCCTTTTTCTTCTGATTTCCAGAGATAGTAATTAATGTGAGTGGATTCCAGCTAATAAGGCATTTAATGCTTCTGACCAGAGAATTTGAATTCTACCGTTGAGGAGATACGATGACCAGAGTATTTCTCCGTAATTTCAGCAAAAAGCGACTTGAATTAAGGAATGTCTGAGAATTTGAATCTTCAGGATATATGGCGCTTAATTCTGTCTCTTTCGTATTTAATGCTCTGAGGTGCTTGACGGCTTCTCTTGGTTTTTAGGCAAACGATCTCTACTGAGCAGATTCTTTTCATGTCAGTATTTAATCATTACTTCTCAGTCATACTTGGAGTGAACCGGTCAGATCTTTTAGGCGGACGAAGTCTTCTGAGAGAGAGAGGCTTCAGTTCTCTTAGCCGGACGTACTTTTCCTTTGTTCTTTGATAATGATTGCAGCGTCCCTTCCATATTTAAGAGTTCCTGAATAAAATACTTTGAAGAGAATTAGTGACTCTTTACGAAATTGTTATTTATCGAAATAGGTTAATTTATTTGGGTATTTTTCTCTAACAATCTCCTCCTTTTTGATAATGACAATTTCTTAAAACAATTGCAAGTAGAGTCTGAATTATTTCTCCCCCTTAGTATGTGCCTTTCTTTTATTTAGCATTCATTCATTTCATTATCGAAATTAGCTCCCCCTAAGCGTGTGCAGTTTTTAAAATTTGTTGTATAATTTCTCCCCCTTTAGCATTAGCAAAAAGAAAACATAAACACAGCGAAAGTAAATAACAGAGCGATATATACATGAGGATGGTTTAGACAATCCTAAAAGTAGGGCCATATAGGCGTTCATTTCAGCAAAATTAGCATCTATCATGGAAGTAAGCCTAGTATCCATGGATTCGAGACGAGCATTCAGAGCTTGATCTCGACGATCATGTGCCAGCGATAAGCGAGTAGTGAAGGCCTTGACTTCCTGAGATAGAAGATGGACCATAGAGCGCTCATCTTCAGAGTTGGAGTGGGAGCATTGATTGACTGACGAAGAAGAGAAGCTAGTGGGCATGATAGGCGTAAAGGGTGCCACCGTGGGAATTAGCGGGGCAGGATGCAGATGCAGCCAAGTGGGACGCAGAGACTGTAACATAGGTGATAATTGAGGAAGGAGAACCAAGGTCCAGGTGCTGAACTTGAGAACCAGGGACTCAACACAGCCAGCCAGATGAAGTGGAATGGCGGCAGTGTGAATAGTCTTGCGAACCTGAAGTTTCCAGTCATAATGGAAAAATTGGCGTTCAGAGGGCATGGATTGGGTAAATAGGGAGTTAGAGCATCCGCAAGGAAACCACAAACCAGCCTTAAAGCAAAATGAAAACCCAAATGTTCGAACACAGAGATCTGATAAGAGGTGGGCATTTGGTGCATCAGGTGAACGCTTGCGCTTGCCTAAAGCAGAACTAGATCTAGACGGGTTACTGGGCATGAAGCAGATCTGATGAGAAGACATGCCTGAATCAGTAGGGAAGAAACCCGGAGGTGCAAGCTTGAGATCTAGATCCATACTTTTAAGGAGGCATTCCGGTGTGGAAAGGTAGGAAGTATTAATAGTTGCATTAAAGTGGGCATCTACCTGGAATAACAGTGACAGCGTTGGTTGACTTTGACCAAGAGGCAGACGAAGATTGCTGTTAGCATTGGTTAAATTTAGACGACTAAAATCAAGAGCTAAGCAAGAGATATCATGATAAAAATCAGGTTCAGAGTCGTCATCAATGAGAATGGGATTGTCAAAGTCGGGGACAACGAATAAGGAGTCAAGAAATTCTTCAGCTTCTAGATGGAGAAGAGATTGGAAGTGAGTAATCTTGGATTGAAGAAGCGATTCCCATCCGAGGGCATCATGAGAGCAATGATGCTTCCATTGAGGCGAGATAGTAGGCAGGGGTGAGTTATGTGAAAGCTTGACTCGGACCCAGTGACGATTCTCAATGTTGCCCAGCACAGCAATGGTGGGTGGATCATGAACAGGGCCAAACAAGGGTAAATATGTGCAACACTGAGTAGGGGATAAGGTGACGAGAACCATTCGTAGGGCAGTGGCAGCAAGCAAACCCATGTCAGGAATGGTAAACCACTTGGCTATGGGTGCAGGTTCATTCCCATGGAATGTGAGAGCCTCACAGATTCGATCGACATCTTTATCGGAGGAGAACGTTTGGGAATGAAGCACTCGGTGTGATAGAAGTTCTTGAATGAGCAAACCACGAACCTGTGGCCAGTAGCTCTGGGGGTAGCCCATCCATTGAGCGAGACAGCGAAAACCACAGTTACCATCATCTTCAACATCAAGAACATCAGATATATAAGTGTGAAACATTTGAGGTAGAAACTTCAAATATTGAGCATGAGAGATGGAGATGAGGTCAGCAGTGGAGTGCACAGTTTTTAGAAGTGGCGTAGATGAAGTGGAAGCAGGTGGGATTGGTGGAGCACTTGAAAACTGTGAGGAAAGATCGTCTGAACAACATCGTTTAAGACGGGCAGCAGACGGAGTTGATGAAACAAGCTTTCGTTTTTCAACCCTCCTAGTCCATTCACTAAGGAGTTCAGTGGGGACTCCAGATATGTCAACCGACAGACCCATTCGTCGAACGTCACTGAACTTAATCGGAGAGGCAATGATATGATCAGATGAAGTATAATGCAGTGATTCAAGAGAAGGATTGACTAACTTCTTGTGCCGCATGAGAGCTGATATAAGGGCACCATAAGGAAGATTTGAGTTAGGTTTTGCCAGAGTATGGAGGATGTACTGAAACACAAGATTAGGCCAGTTGACAGTTTTGCGGTGTTGAAGTTGAAACAAGGCCCATTGAGAGAACTTATTGACTATGTCTCGAGAACCCTCTTTTGGCAGAATGACCTTACTGAGAACCGCATGGGGAAGAATGCATTCGTCAGCCAGGTTTGTCACGCGCCTAGAGGTGGCGTTTTTGGGTATCTCCTTCCAGATAGTGAAAGGAGAGCTCTCGGAGTTTTCCCAAGATGAGGAATAGCACGCTCCATGGAGAGGAAGGTTGAGAAGTTGAGCTATGTCGGTTGTGAGTATATCGACTACTTGTCCTAAGCACCGAGTTCGGATGTGATTAGAGTTCATCTCAACAGCACAGTCATAGAACTCCTGAACAAGAGGCTTTAGTACTGAAGATGAGGAAACGGTGAACATGTTCCCCCAGGCCTGAGAGAGCAGAAGATCAAGTCCTGTCACCTTTGCATGCACAAATAGCTTTAGATTAAAGTATCGAGGGGTGACAAGTTCTCTATCCCCTAGATGTTCAACCTTTACAAGGCCAATGTCGTATCCCTGAAGCTCTCGATTACGAAGCATACGATTTATCTGGTTCTGGTGTATTTGCTTTTCTTCCATGCTTAGAGCTCGTTGAGCTTTTCCAGTTTTTCGTTTGTTAGGAGCCATGAAAGCTGTAGAGAGGGAAGACAGAGCGATGGCTACAAGTGCACGGGGTAAGTTGAAAGGATGTATTGAGGCAGTTGTAAAGAGATATATCTTTACGAACCGTCAGTTTGATCTGGAATAGTGTCTCGATTGTATCATTTTCATGATGAGTAATACAGTTTATTAACTTGCATTAAATGAGGAGAGATAATAAATACCATCTTTTGTGCGTATGTGCAGAGTAAGTGAGGGATATGAAAAGACACAACTGTTTGAGCATTTAATGCATATCATGAAGTAGATATTATGAAAATGACCAGACGAATATAATAAATAAATATTCATAGTGCAGGAAACATTCCTAGTCTTTCTCTAAGGCATGCAAATTTATTTTCAATAAGAGGTTTTGTGAAAATGTCTGCCAATTGATCATCAGATGGTATGTATGAGATGTCAATATTTCCTTTTGCTACATGATCACGAATGAAATGATGTTTGATTTCAATATGTTTGGTTCGTGAATGTAACACAGGATTCTTTGTTATATTAATGGCACTTGTATTATCACATAGTAATGGAATGTTATGCTCAAAAATATTATAATCTTCTAATTGATGCTTCACCCAAAGAAGTTGGGTGCAGCATGAACCTGCAGCGACGTATTCGGCTTCAGCTGTTGAAAGCGAGATTGTGCTCTGTCGTTTGCTTGCCCAAGAGATTAAACATTGTCCTAAGAAGTGACATCCTCCACTTGTGCTTTTTCTTTCTATTCTATCTCCGGCATAGTCAGCATCACAGAATCCTCTTAGCCTGAAATCATCACCTTTCTCATAGACTAGACCAAGATTAGTAGTGCCAATAAGATATTGAAAAATTCGTTTTACGGCACTAAGATGAGATTCTTGAGGACTTACCTGGAATCTTGCACATACACATACGCTGTACATGATGTCTGGTCTACTTGATGTAAGATATAATAGTGATCCTATCATGCCTCTATATTTGAATGAGTCAACAGGAGTTGAATCATCTCCTTTATCAAGTATGGTTCCAGGATGCATTGGAGTTCCCATGGCTTTTGCTTTCTCCATGCAATACTTTTTGAGCAGGTCATTGACATATTTGGTCTGATGGATGTATGTTCGAGTTCCCTCTTGCCTAATTTGTAATCCTAGGAAGAACATCAATTCTCCCATCATACTCATCTCAAATTCACTTTGCATGAGCTTGGAGAACTCTTGACAAAGAGCTTCATTTGTGGCCCCAAATATTATGTCATCGACATATAGCTGTACTAGGATGAAATCATTTGACCTCTTTCGTCTGAAGAGAGTATTGTCGATGCTTCCTCGAGAGAATCCATTTTTCATAAGGAATGAGCTCAAGCGATCGTACCATGCTCGTGGTGCTTGCTTTAATCCATATAGAGCTTTTCTCAGCTTGAAGACATGGTCTGGCAGATCCTGATCTTCGAATCCTGGAGATTGTTTTACGTAGACTTCGTCTTCAATGTATCCATTTAAGAAGGCACTTTTGACCTCCATTTGAAACAGCTTTATGGAGTGTTGACATGCAAAAGCTAGAAGTATGCGTATGGCTTCAATTCTTGCCACTGGTGCAAATGTCTCTGTGTAATCAATTCCTTCTTGTTGATTATACCCTTGAGCTACCAGACGAGCTTTGTTTCTTGTGACCTTTCCATTTTCATCCATCTTATTTCTGAACACCCATCGAGTGCCTATAATCGATTTGTCTTCTGGTTTTGGCACCAAATCCCAGACTTGGCTTCGTTCAAACTGATTTAGTTCTTCTTGCATGGCGAGGATCCATCCTTCATCCTGAAGAGCTTCTCCTATGTTCTTTGGCTCTATTTCAGAAAGAAATGCACAGTTAGCGAAATCATTAAATGTGGATCGAGTCCTTACCTTTTCATGCACATCTCCAATAATTTGTGTTGGAGGATGATCTGGTTTGAATCTCTAGTCTCGCGGTAGTGATATGCCGCTGGAAGTCATAACTTGACTTGATGAAAGGTCGTCAGACGTAGTTTAATTAACTTCGTCTGGCTGAGGAGTGATTGAGTCCGACTCTTTACTGGATGATGATGACTGAATTGGATTTGATAACGGAGCTTCATATATTTCTGTATCATCATCTTCTGTAAGTATAGGATTTATGCCCACATGCTTATCTTCAAATCTGACATTGATGGATTCCTCAACTGCCATGGTTCTGGAGTTATATACTCGAAACGCCTTCGAATTAGGTGAATATCCCAGGAAAATTCCCTTGTCTGATTTTGCATCAAATTTTCCGAGATCATCCTTTGTGTTGAGTAGAAAGCATGAGCTTCCAAAAGGATGGAAATATGAGATGTTTGGCTTTCTTCCCTTCCATAGTTCGTAAGCAGTTTTCTTCAGAAAGACCCCGACAACGGGAGTCGTGAAGTCAATTAAGCCAGTATGGCTTATGCAAGGATTGTTGAGTCAGAACCCTCACAACCCAAAGGAAACTCGTCACTCATAGTTTCATCTATGAAGACCGAGGACAAGGACGGTAAGAAGTTCCAAGGGGAGAGAATTTCCCTAGCCAACAGTGTTGGACGAACCACGGAAGGAACGTGGAAACCCGAAGAGAAACTAAGGAAAGGAAATACTCAAGCACTTCGTCAACCTATAGTTTTGAGGACGAAACTAATTTAAGGGGGGTAGGATTGTAACACCCGGAATTTTCCCCAGTAATTAAATAATTATTTAATATTCCAAGGTACTATTAGGATCGCTTGGCGGCATCGGCAAGCGATATCGTCGGCCGAAGTACCAATGAAGTGTTCTTCGCGACACTTGATAGGAAACCAAGCTAGACCCGACTTTGAGTTCGAACGAGAATAAGACGTTCTCACTATCACCGTGACGATCAATGGAAAATTTCATGAAGAACGACTGTAATATTGATATGCTTTCCTCCCAGGGCCCGGGAAGGGTTTTTCACACTAAAGGGACTTTTAGCCGAAACTTCAACATGTGAAACAGACGACTTCGGGACCGCGGATTGAAAATCAAAAAAGCCCTAAACAATTTTGTTTGGAATTTTGAGACCAATGTTATGAAGAAGATTTTCGTGAATAGTGACCCGGTGAATAGTGTTTTCGGACAGGGTGGAGCAGACTTCGAGAAAGATCGACCCGGCCCCGAATTGTTTGGGCCCGGTACCCCAAAACCAATAAATGACCCCGGGGCAGATATTCTCAGTGGTACTGAGATACTCATCGATGACAAGAATCAAACGACGATCGGTGACTTGATGTACTGACGCGGTAACGCGCTGACGCATTGACGCACTGATGTGTCATGATTGAGGATTTATTAATAAACAAACCTAGATATTTATTAGAACTTTCTAAGCTTAGATTTTTGTCCCTGAACTTTGAAAACCTTACGGTTTGGTTCTCGAACAGTAAAAGTTTTTTTTACTTTAACCTTTTACCATTCCAACTTTTGTCCTTGGGTAAGTGAAAAATTAAAATTTCAACCCCCATTTAAGCCCAATAGTCGCGGCCCACTCACCCTCCTTAAGGGTCCATGTTGTCTTTCTTCTTCACCAAAAATTCATTAAGTTACAAAATTAGAAGGTTAAGAGAGTTTTAGAGAGAGAAGCTCTCATCTTCCTCCATTGGTGAAAGTTGGCCGCGCCTCTCCTTCCTCCATGGCAGCCCCTGCATCAACTCTTTTCCACTTGGTCCTTTGAGGTAAAGTGTTCCCCTCACCTTGATCTATATTACTACCGATTCAAAATTTCATTTTGTTGAGTTTGGGTTTTATGCAAGTACTATGATTTGAATGTCCCTTCACAAATGTTGTTCCCACAATCTTAAGCTTTAATTTGAACCGATTAAATTTTTTATTGGTTGAGTTTTTGTCTCTTGAAGATTTTGAAGTTGAGCTTTTGTTAGGGTTCCCTTTAAAAAATTCATTCCCATTGAGTTGATATTTGAAAATCTCTAATTGGTTTTCTTGGAAGTTTTGTTTTTGAAAAAGTGATTATTTGGAAAAGTGTTTTTTTCAAGATTTAGATAATTATCCACCGTAGATTTCTTGATGTCTTTGATGTGTGCAAATTAGATTTGGAAGAAAAATTTATCCTTGAATTAAAGTTTTTGGCCGAATTGGACAGCATTGGTTTAAGGGTAGAAAATTGATTTTAAACTAGCTTTGAGTGAGTTTAAATGCTTGAAAATGATTTTGGGTTTGTAGGAAAGGTTTTGCCCTAATAGGTGCAAAAGGGCCTAGAGAAAATTGTGTATTTGAAACCCTAAAAAATTGATTTCTAGAGCACTTTGGTAAATTTGGGAATTTAGAAAATGTTTTGTCACAAATTGTTGTGCATTGGCCGAGAATATTTTGAGTGTTAAATTCTTGGAAAATTGTTTTTGAAAGCCTAGGAAACTTGGGAATTGAATGTGTGAAAATTGAGTTCTTGGGCAAATTGGATTTGAAACTCATAGTCAAATTTAGGGCTTTGGGAATTATGAAAACTTGAGGGAATTGGAGTGGAAAAAGGATTTAGAAGTTATGATTTTGGTTGTGTGTTTGATTTGAAAATTTAGTGAAGTGTTGGGTGAAAATTTGGAAATTTTTAGGGATCTTAAGAACTTGGGCAGAATTGAAGTTTGATGAAAATGTGTGTGTTTTTGTCATCTAAGATCTCCAGTAAGGCTCTCAAAATGATTTTTAAGCATCTAGCCTTGACGCTCTTTGAATGGTTTAAAGTTTTGGAAAATTCAGATTTCGTAACTTAGAGTTTTCTAAATTCTTTTGACGATCGTCGAAATTGCTAAAAATGTTTTTGGCTTCCGAGGTTTTCCCTAAGTTGTAGGACCTTTGTTTAGGTGATAGAACCCCTGTTTGGACCATCCCCTTGACCTTAGGTTTAAGTTCAAAGTTCTAAGCTAGTTTGTGTTTGTTGAAGGATAACGAGACCCCGAACCGATCTAGATGCACGGAGCTTACGTGACCGCCAGGATCGACTACCTTTAAGGTAAGGGCACTTCGTATCCTTAGCCACTAAGCTTAAGAATAAATATATGCAATGTATGCACTGTGGTTTCTGAAATTGTAGTTGACGACGTTCTAAGGACGACACGACTTTAAACTGTATTGATTGAAATATTAATGCAAGTCTCTGAAGGCATCTGATAGGCTGGATTAGGAATTGTTTGAAGTGTGTCAATGTTGGATTTGTTTTGATTTGTGGCTTGACTTGTTGGATGTTTATTGCTTTAACGATAATTAAAAGCATGTTTCTTCCTTCGAAGTGTTTTATATCTGTTTAGATATGTACCCATGCTCTACATGATTCATGTTAATTATGAAGCTAACTTAGGCAATGTATAAAGACAAGTAATACCTAGATTGGGTAGTTAGGTGGACATACGATCCTTGAGGTAAGTAACTACATACAGAGTTTCTCGAGCCTGACCTGAAATACGTATAAGGTGCAAGAGAGCTTACGCCGAACGTGCAGAAGTGGTGAATCACAATGATCGATGGAAAGCCACCGTCGTACCTACGCTGACGAATCGTCCCGCCTCCTATGAATCGGAGTTGGCGCTACATCCGGATAAATTGGAATACGCCCGTGAGCATTGTAGAAAACAAATGGCTTAGGCATATAGAGACAAATATGCTAACTTAATGAGGTTTTGGGGGTTTAGTAGGAACACTAACTTGTATGTTTGTTAAATTTTGTTTTCCTGCATCCCCTCGATGTAGATATTTGTCTATTAGTATTATATAGGAATTGCTTGTTTGTATTGTATGTTTTTGGAGTTGGCCCTTGCTTGTCTGTTTTGTGTGTTTGCTGGTGATCTGTCACCAGCTGGACAGCCTTTGGCTGGAAGATGCAGATGCATGTCGTTACAGGAGAAACCATGACAAGAAGTCGGGTGCCTAGTGCTGGAAGATTTGTCGTGGTCGCCTTTTAGTTATGTAATAAGTATTGTATGAGTACGTATCAGGGTAGGAGTTTTAGTTTTTTTTTTTTTTTTACAAATGACAGCAGATTTTTGGAAACCAAGTTAAGTGTTTTGTAAATAATCTCTAAGCTGCTGGTCGGTCACATTATGCCATATGTTTGGCTATTTGCGAATTAGGTATTTATAATATTAATGCACCTCAGCATGGCATATTTCAAAAAGGAAAATGATTTCAAAAATATACACTCTTTCTCCAAGTTTTGAAAATGCCCCTGCATATTTATTTACGGTTTATTTGCTACAGTAATGCCCTGGAAATCGGGGTGTTACAATGTGGAATCGATTGCCTCCAATATTGTCGACTGATTTTTGTACCTTTTAATCCTCGGCAATTGTACTTCTTTTTTTTTTTTTGTTAAATTTGGATGTACAACTTTTCTTCAATGAATATAATACACTGGTCGGAATGGCTTAGCAGTGTATTATGTCCATACGGAATGGCTTAGCAGTATATTACGCATGCAAGAGTGCACTAAGATTAGTTGAAGATGTTATGATGCAAGTGTTGTGATCTAATGTCCAATTTTATTTTTTTTAGAATTAATGGACTGCTGAACTGTTTTGGCATTGAGTTGTTCTTCTGCTGAACTGTTTTTGCTTTAACTTGTCCTTTTGCTGAATTATTTTAGTTTGAGTTCTTCTTCTGCCTAACTGTTTTGGCATTGAATTGTAACGAGATACTAGGATAGAATTTCCTACTGCTGAACTGTGTTTTGGCATTGAATTGTAACGAGATATTAGGATAGTTTCCTACTACTGAACTGTATTTTGGCATTGAATTGTAACGATATATAGTTTATTTGGTAATTTGGTATTTATAGTTGCCTATATACTATGTTTTAGTTAATTTGGTATTATATATTTTGGCATTGACTGTATTTTATTTGCACGTACAATTAATTAAGGTGAGAGTGAACACATAAGAAAAACCAAAAAAAAAAATAGATATATTACGACAGTTCAACACTGAACCGAGGTAATAGGAAGACATGTTACCACGGTTGGTAAAGGAACGGTGGTAACAGAGATGCAATGTTACTTTGGTTAAGCCTTCAAGCGCGGTAACAGAGATGTAACGTTACCACGGTTGCACCTTCAACCGGGGTAACAGAGTTGCGATGTTACCACGGTTCCACCTTGAACGGGGTAATTTATCTATTACTTCGACGTCTGTTACCGCGGTTTAACCGGGGTAACATTCTGCATAGAACTGTGGTAACATGGAAAATCTGTAGTAGTGTATTCAGATATTGGGTTGGGTCATGTTAGATTAGCCTTGAGGGTTATAGAGATAGTTTCGCTTGAGTTAGAACAAGATGAGATTTGGTTTAGTGGTTAAGACATAAGCATTCGACTTTCATGGCTAGTGTTCGAATCTTGGTGAGGTAAGTTTATTTTAGTTCAGATTTTTGTGTGGCTTGGGAGTCTTACAATTCAAATTCGAAAATCAGCAATTAATAGTCTTTAAGGGTGTTTATAATTCAGATTTTAAGAGAGGGTTATGGGAATTAAAGGGGAATATCTCTCTTTTCTCTCCCGACTGACTTGTGTGTTGGAGTGTCTTTTGGAGGACCCCCCTCAGTCACACCTTAGTTGGAGACACACTGCACGATGGCCACCCCATGTTGAGCACAACCACCCGAGCATCAAGACAGCCACCGTCTTGAGTTAACGCACGAACACCATGAACTCAGAATTTAGGCTCCAAAAGATTTAGGTTCTAAAAGATGAACCAATTTTGAAAGAACTTTGGCCTAATGTGTTTTTCTCATGTGAAATGTGTCTATTTCGTGTGTGTTGTGTGTTCTATGTTGTTGTTGTGTTTTCTGGACTCAAATGGTCTTTATATAGGCAAGGGAAACGTCCTTGAACCATCACAACCCTTTTCAAAAGGTTTGGGACACAATGGTTCATGAAAAGATGCACTTTTTCGTTTTGCTAATCGATTACCATACTTAGTGTAATCGATTACACAAGTGACCGTTTCAGTTTGAATTTGAATTTCAAACATGTAATCGATTACAAGACTGGAGTAATCGATTACTTGCCTTGGTGTAATCGATTACCATAATGGTGTAATCGATTACACAGAAGCCCATTTTCCAGAAACTTATTCTTTGAGACTTGCTTAAGGTTTTCTACTTCTTTTAAGTTATGAAAACACTTAGCTTGATTAGATTAGGTATTTTGAGAGCCTTTATGCTTTAATAAACCTTTAGAAGCATAACTCACCTAATTCTAAGACTTCTAGACTATTGATGGACTTGAGTGCTTGATTTCTTTGAAGTCTTCTTTTCTTCTTTTTGTTGATGAGTTTGTCGTCATCAAAACCACAGCCAGGGTCAGGAGCAAGACCTTCTTCACAATCTCCCCCTTTTTGATGATGGCAAACACATACTTGACTCTTTGAAGATCATTTATGCATTCGTGATGCTTAACTCCCCCTATTTGATAGAATCTAGTATTTCTGATATTTCTCCCCCTTTCTAATGTACTCGTTGAGTTCCTGCATATGATCTTTAAAGACACTGAACCTTTCTCCCCCTTTTGACTTCATCAAAAAGAAGAAAAGGCCAAAAATGTACAGGCATACACACAAGTATATATTGCAATATAAAGCATGGGGGATGGGGGTAAACATGTAAAACATGAACAACCAGCACTTATATATATATAAGAGAGCAAATACATAAAAGTACAAACAGGATTGGTGAATAAAACAATTAAAACCTATAGAATTAAGAATCATCAGACAAGTCTTCATCATCGGACAAGATGCCAATGCCGTCATAATGAAGTAACCAGGAAAGAGTATCAATTCCATAGTCATGAAATAAGCCTAAGCTTGAGAGTATCCTAGAATTAACGCACTTGTAATTTAAAGAGCGAACATCATAGGAGTCGTCAATGGGAACTCCAGATTGAAGGAGAAGACGAGTGATACTTGGAGCATAGGGAAATGATTGTGCTTTAGTAAGCATATGGTGCATTACTAAGAATGTCCAGTTAATTGCATGACCATGAAGAATGCCATATAAAACTTGAAGTTCTAACTCACTAATATGAGCATGAAGGTCTTCTTGAGGAAGAAGGATGTGATGAACAAAGTAATGAAGTAAGTGGTTGGTGGTGGTAAGAACATCAACATGATAAGGACAGGTTTTGGTGCGAGGAGGATGAAGCTTTCGAACTTCAGAAGGGGTAAAGCGACACAAGGTTCGGTAAAAAGTATCAGAGTTATATTCAGGCCAGGGGCAGGGTAGATTTGTTCCCAACTCGGCGCCAGAAAAAGGAAGACCCAAGCACTTGCCAAAAGAGACAAGAGAGTACTGAATGGTAGTCCCTTTTACAGAAGAGGTAATACTTGTGCCTTCAACTTCCAAGTTGCAGTAGAATACTTTGACCAATTCAGGATAGTAGGGTGTGGTAGATTGAAGGAAAGTATCAACATATTGATCTCCAAGTAAAGCGGGAAAGGTTAGACCGGCTTCAATGAAAGACTCTAATTCAGCATAAAATGGGGTTCGAACTGTTTGGGTGAGAAAGTGAGAAATAAATCGAGTTCTCTCGGCAGAGGTGGGAAGAAGACGGGAGAAATTTAGTGGATTGTGAGGACAAAAGGCTGAGGATAAGCATGGAAAGAAAGACATGTTGCTATGGAAGTTAAAAATCAGAACTTAGAATGATTTTGGAAGGTATGACTGATCAATTCCTAAGGCTGGCTTAAATATCCCGAACATGTAATCGATTACAGCAGTTTTGGTAATCGATTACAGAGCAGTTAAGCCAAGTTTGAATTTCAAAAGATGGAGGGAAATTGAAAGTCTGGCAATTTTTCGAGCATGTAATCGATTACTGCAGTTGGGGTAATCGATTACATCAGTTACAAATTTTCAAATTTTCAAATTGTGAATGTGTAATCGATTATGGCAGTTTGAATAATCGATTACTCAAGTATTTCCAGCGAGCACGAGGACTTAGGACATGAATAATCGATTACAGATCCTAGGGTAATCGATTACTAGGACATTTTTACATGTTCTAGGCTCTAGAATCCTATGTAACACATTTTCATATATAAGCATTTAAACACATAATGCAAATGTACATATAAAGTTTATGCCAATAACATGTGTCATTTAAATATCATGCTCATCTAATATGCCTAGTTCTCTTGTTATCTTGAAAAATGATTCTTTAGGAAGAGGCTTAGTAAAGATGTATGCTAACTGATTATGTGTATCCACAAAAGAAATCTCAATATCTTTCCTCATAACATGATCTCGAAGAAAATGATGTCGTATATCAATATGCTTAGTTCGAGAGTGCATGATAGGGTTTTTAGTGAGATTAATGGCACTTGTGTTGTCACATTTAATTGGAATGCAGCCCAGCTCTAAGCCATAATCTTTGAGTTGTTGTTTGAGCCATAGAGTTTGTACACAACAACTTCCTGCAGCAATATATTCTGCTTCTGCAGTACTTAGAGCAACACATGCTTGTTTCTTACAAGACCATGAAACAAGAGCATTTCCTAATAGGTGACAAGTACCACTTGTACTTTTTCTTTCAGTTTTGCAACCAGCATAATCAGAATCAGAATATCCAATCAAATCACAAACACTTCCCTTGGGATACCACAATCCAACATTTGTAGTTCCTTTCAAATATTTGAAAATCCGTTTAACAGAACTCAAATGTGATTCCCTAGGAGATGCTTGATATCTAGCACATAGACACACACTAAACATAATATCAGGTCTACTTGCAGATAAGTATAAAAGAGATCCGATCATACCTCTATATTTGGTAATATCTACTTGATTACCGGATTCATCTTGATCTAAATATGTATTAGACCCCATAGGTGTGGCTATGGCTTTGCAATCATCCAAATCATATTTCTTTAATAGTTCCTTGCAAAACTTTGATTGATTGATGAATATTCCATCACTTGATTGCTTGATTTGCAAACCAAGAAAGAAATTTAATTGTCCCATCATGGACATTTCAAATTCTTCTTGCATCATGTTAGAGAAATCTTTGCAAAGAGATTCGTTAGTTGCACCAAAGACAATATCATCAACATAAATTTGAACAAGTAAGGTATTACCTTTGGTTCTTTTGATGAACAAGGTTGTATCAGCCTTACCTTTTTGAAAACCTTTATTACAAAGGAAAGTACTTAACCTATCATACCATGCACGAGGAGCTTGCTTAAGACCATAGAGTGCTTTCTTTAGTCTGAAGACATGTGTAGGAAACTTTGGATCTTCAAATCCTGGAGGTTGCTTCACATACACTTCTTCTTGAATATATCCGTTTAGGAAGGCACTTTTGACGTCCATTTGATATAATGGGAAGTTTAAAGAGCAAGCATACGCTAATAACAATCTTATGGCTTCTAATCTTGCTACGGGTGCATATGTTTCATCAAAATCTATACCTTCTTCTTGATTATAGCCTTGAGCAACTAATCTTGCTTTGTTCCTAACTATAATACCATTTTCATCTAACTTATTCCTAAACACCCACTTTGTTCCAATAATGTGTTTATCACTAGGCTTAGGGATAAGTTCCCAAACTTGATTTCTTTCAAATTGGTTTAGTTCTTCCTGCATTGCTACAATCCAATACTCATCCTCTAGAGCATCATTTACTTTTGATGGTTCTATCTGAGAGACAAAGGCCATATTCAAAACTGAATCATTCAAGCGTAGCCTTGTAGAAACGCCTCTAGAAATATCACCAATAATATTATCAACTGGATGATCCCTATGGGTTCTCCATTCTTTTGGAAGTTGATAAGTATTACTTTCAGTGTGCTCTTCTTGTATTGGATTCTGATCTCCATCCTTTTGAGAATCTTCATTTATAATGATGTCATCTTCTTCATTATCTGGAAGATTGACTTTATCTTCTATTGAAGATTTAGATTCATCAAAAGTAACATGTATGGATTCTTCCACGGATAGAGTTTTCTTGTTAAAGACTCTATATGCTTTGCTTGTTAGAGAATATCCAAGGAATATACCTTCATCAGATTTTTCATCAAACTTTCCAAGGTTTTCCTTTCCATTATTCAAGACAAAGCATTTTGATCCAAAAGCATGTAGATGAGAGATATTTGGTTTCCTTCCTTTGTAGAGTTCATAGGGTGTTTTCTTAAGGATAGGTCTAATAAGAACTCTATTGGAAACATAGCAAGCAATACTTACAGCATCAGCGCAGAAGTATTTAGGAAGACTAGATTCACATAACATGGTTCTTGCTAATTCTTCAAGTAACCTATTCTTCCTTTCTACTACACCATTTTGTTGTGGTGTTCTCGGAGTAGAGAAGTTACGTGATATTCCATTTTCATCACATAGTTCTTGGAATTGTTGATTCTGAAATTCTCCACCATGATCACTTCTAATAGAAGAGATCTTCAAAGACTTCTCATTTTGAACTAGCCTTGCATATCTTTTGAATGCATTGAAGGCTTCATTCTTATGAGGTAGAAATAAAGTCCAAGTAAATCTAGAGAAATCATCAACAATAACAAGTGCATAGAAATTACCTCCGAGGCTTTTAGTTCTAGAAGGTACGAACAGATCCATATGTAACAATTGAAGGGGTCTTGAGGTCGAAACTATGTTCTTTGGTTTGAAGGATGTTCTGGTTTGCTTCCCTTTTTGACATGCATCACAAAGCTTGTCTTTCTCGAATTTTATCTTTGGAAGCCCAACAACTAGATCATGCTTGACTAGTTTGTTTAAATGATCTATGTGAATATGTGCAAGTCTTCTATGCCATAGCCATGAATCACTATTGTTCTTGGCTAATAGGCATCTCACATTTTGTGGAATTTCTTCCAATGAGATCATGAAGACTTTGTTTACTTTATATCCAGAAAACTTAATTTCTTTAGATTTCACATCTTTCACAACACATATATCATTAATAAAACCTACTTTCAAACCTTTATCACATAGTTGACTAATACTCAGAAGATTATGCATCAAACCATCAACGTAAAGAACTTTATCGATGACTGTTTGAGGGGGTGTGCCTATTCTTCCAATACCGAGTATTTTTCCCTTTTGATTGTTACCATATGTGACGAAACCTTTTTCCCTAGGTATAAGAAAAGAAAACTTGGTTTTGTCTCCTGTCATGTGTGATGAGCAGCCACTATCAAGATACCATAGATCCTTTGCTGCTTTCATACCCACCTACATGACAAAGTTCAGACATGGGTATTAGGAACCCAACAAGTTTTGGGTCCTTCTAAGTTAACATCCTTTCTAACCCAAATATACTCCCTATTTGGTACTCCTATATGTTTGAAGTAGCATCTACTAGGGGTATGTCCTATTTTGTTACAATAAGTACAAGAGTAATGATTGTAACTAGAGGTTTGTCTAGGGGAAGAATGAATCTTCCTAGGAGGTCTAATTTGATTAATCTTCCTATTGTTTGTACTCTTAACAGGATTAATCTTACTGTTACTAGAAGATCCTAAAACATGGTTTGGTTTTACAAAAACAGTTTTCCTAACCTCTTTTGTCTTTGGGTGAGAAGTATATCCTAAACCTGACTTATTGTTTGAATGTCTTTGAACACTTAGGATATCATCTAACTTCTGTTTTCCTTTATTGAAATTATTTACTCTTTGTTGAAGATTTTCAATCTTTTCTTCTAGAGAACTACACTTAGTGCATTTGTGAGTGATGTCTATCTTAGATTTTACTACATCTAGTTCTTCTTGTAAATTTCTACATTTACTTTCTAGGGAAGAAATTATCTCATTTTGCCTAGTGCTAACTTTAGAAAATTCTTGACATATTTTAAACATATTTTCCATGGTAAACTTTAAATCATGAAAAGATATAGAATTCTCACTAACCTGGGAATCTTCAACATCAAATTCATGAGAGGCCATCAAAGCAACTTGTGCTTCTTCTTTATCAGAATCAGATGATGAACTTACTTCATTATCATCCCAAGCCAAATATGCTCTTCGAGTAGGTTGATCCCTTTTCTCGAATTTCTCTTTTAGACCATGTTTCTTCTTCTGAAGATTTGGACAATCTGACTTGAAATGTCCCGGTTTGCCACACTCAAAACATGTAGTCTTTTGAGATGAAGAAGACTCATTGTTTCTTTGGAAGACTTTATTGTTGTTAAATCTAACATTTTTCTTTTTAAGAAACTTTCCAAAGTTCTTCACTAGAAGATTTAGATTTCCATTGTCTTCTTCTTCAGAATCTGCATCATATTCTTCTTTGATGCTTTCTTTTGCTTTTAGGGAAATTGATCGATATTCTTCTCATGTTGTTCATGCTCTTCTAAACGATTCAATTCTAACTCATGTTCTTGGAGTTTTCCAAAGAGAGTTGCAAGAGTCATATTTGATAAACTCTTCTTCTCTGAGATGGCTGTTACTTTTGGTTGCCATACTCTTGTAAGTGATCTTAGAACTTTCATGTTCAAGTCACTGTTTGAAAATTGTCTACCAAGAGCAATCAAATGATTAATTAAATGAGTGAATCGTTTTTGCATGTCTAATACCTTTTCTCCTGGAAGCATTCTGAACATTTCATATTCTTGAGATAGAGTATTGATCTTTGATCTCTTAACTTCATCTGTTCCTTCATGAGTCACCATCAAAGTATCCCATATTTCTTTTGATGAAGTGCATGTTGATACTCTGAAAAATTCATCCATGCCAAGAGCAGATGTAAGAATGTTCATTCCTTTGAGATCATGTTGAACTTTCCTCTTTTCTTCTTCACTCCAAGTACTTTCTGGTTTTGGTTGTGAAGTTCCTTCTTCAATTGTTACAGGCACAAAGGGTCCTTCTTCAATGACTTTCCATATTCCTGAGTCTAATGACTTTATGAATATCTTCATCTTGATTTTCCAGAAGTCATAGTGTTCTCCATTGAAGAATGGTGGCCTGTTTATGTTATGTCCTTCACTTGTTCCATGATTGGAAGAGGATGCCATCTTTTCCCGGATCTTAGGAATAACTTACCTAAACTTCCGCTCTGATACCAATTGTTAGAACAGATAGCAACCTGAGAGGGGGGGGGGGGTGAATCAGTGTTGCCCCAATTTTCGCCTTATTGAAATCGTTACTTTCAAGTTTATGATGATCACGAGTTGATCTTTGTGATTGCAGCGGATATGAACAATACTTGAAAGTAAATGTGAAGGATAAAGAGAATCACACACAAGATTTATCTTGGTTCGCCTTCAATCCACCGAAGACTACGTCCAGTCCCTCAAGAAAACCCCTTGAGGATTTTTCCACTATTGATAAGAATTTCTTACAAGTTCCTAACCCAAGGACCCCAAGAACTTCTACCAATATCCTATGAAAGCAAACTGCTTTCAACAGCCCCTGAAAGCAAACCACTTTCAGTTCCTGAAGGCAAACCACCCTCAGACCTTGAAGACAAACTTGTCTTCAATCAAGACCCTGAAAGCAAACCACTTTCAGTGACAACAACCCTTCACCGAATACCACGGTGAAAAACTCAATCTTACAGAAAGAGATGAAGAAGATATTACACTTGGCTGTCTCAATCCTTTAACACACAATTGGATTGAAAAATGAGAAATTATGCTTTAAGGCTTTTAAGCATAATACAATTCTGAGTTCTTCAAGATATGAACAACTAATGTGTTCTTGTAAACATGAAGATCATGAACTCAGAATTTAGGCTCCAAAAGATTTAGGTTCTAAAAGATGAACCAATTTTGAAAGAACTTTGGCCTAATGTGTTTTTCTCATGTGAAATGTGTCTATTTCGTGTGTGTTGTGTGTTCTATGTTGTTGTTGTGTTTTCTGGACTCAAATGGTCTTTATATAGGCAAGGGAAACGTCCTTGAACCATCACAACCCTTTTCAAAAGGTTTGGGACACAATGGTTCATGAAAAGATGCACTTTTTCGTTCTGCTAATCGATTACCATACTTAGTGTAATCGATTACACAAGTGACCGTTTCAGTTTGAATTTGAATTTCAAACATGTAATCGATTACAAGACTGGAGTAATCGATTACTTGCCTTGGTGTAATCGATTACCATAATGGTGTAATCGATTACACAGAAGCCCATTTTCCAGAAACTTATTCTTTGAGACTTGCTTAAGGTTTTCTACTTCTTTTAAGTTATGAAAACACTTAGCTTGATTAGATTAGGTATTTTGAGAGCCTTTATGCTTTAATAAACCTTTAGAAGCATAACTCACCTAATTCTAAGACTTCTAGACTATTGATGGACTTGAGTGCTTGATTTCTTTGAAGTCTTCTTTTCTTCTTTTTGTTGATGAGTTTGTCGTCATCAAAAACACAGCCAAGGTCAGGAGCAAGACCTTCTTCACATTTTGTACTTCACTGTGACGATTCAATGAAGGGTATTACTCAGAAGGTGGTAATTCTTTCTGAGGGTTGTAACATTCACTGTGATGATTCAGTGAATGGCGTTATTCAGGAAGTGGTTTACTTTCTGTTAAAGTGGATAAATCTCTGTGTGATCAGAGGACTGGACGTATCCTTTTGTGGTTTGAAGGTGAACCAGGATAAAATCCTTGTGTGATCTTCTTATCCTTCATCTCTTACTTTCAGCATTACCTTATTCCACTGCATTTACGTTTATACATTGTGATTCTGATCACTCTGAAAGAAGTTTCAGTTTTATAAGGGAAAAATTGGTGGAACCTAATTCACCCCCCCCCCTCTGAGGTTGCTATATGTACTTACAATTGTTAGTACAAATAGCAACCTGAGAGGGGGGGGGTGAATCAGTGTTGCCCCAATTTTCGCCTTATTGAAATTGTTACTTTCAAGTTTATGATGATCACGAAATGATCGTTATGATTGCAGCGGAATTGAGCGATACTTGAAAGTAAATATGAAGGATAAAGGAAATCACACACAAGAGTTTATCCTCGTTCACCTTCAATCCACCGAAGGATACGTCCAGTCCCTCAAGAAAACCCCTTGAGGATTTTTCCACTATGGATAAAAATCTCTTACAAGTTCCTAACCCAAGGACTCCAAGAATTTCTACCAATATCCTGTGAAAGCAAACCACTTTCAACAGCCCCTGAAAGCAAACCACTTTCAGTTCCTGAAGGCAAACCACCCTCAGACCTTGAATACTGTCCTGCCTTCAATCGAAACCCTGAAAGTAAACCACTTTCAGTGACAACAACCCTTCACCGAATACCACGGTGAAAAACTCAATCTTACAGAAAGAGATGAAGAAGATGTTACAATTGGCTGTATCAATCCTTTAACATACAATTGGATTGATCATGAGAAATTATGCTTTAAGGCTTTTAAGCATAATACAATTCTGAGTTCTTCAAGATATGAAAAACTAAAGTGTTCTTATTGAAATGAAGATCATGAACTCGGAATTTAGGCTCCAAAAGATTTAAGTTCTAAAAGATGAACTAATTTTGACAGAGTTTTGGCCTAATGGTGTTTTCTCATGTGTAATGTGTTGTCTCTTGTTGTGTCTTGTGTATGTTATGTTTTCTGGACTCAAATGGATTTTATATAAGCAAGGGAAACGTCCTTGAACCATCACAACCCTTTTCAAAAGGTTTGGGACACAATGGTTCATGAAAAGATGCACTTTTTCGTTCTAGTAATCGATTACCACACTTAGTGTAATCGATTACACTAATGACTGTTTCAGTTTGAATTTGAATTTCAAACATGTAATCGATTACAGACAAGTGGTAATCGATTACTTGCCTAGGTGTAATCGATTACCAGAAAGCTGCAATCGATTACACAGAAGCCCATTTTCCAGAAACTTGATTCTTTGAGACTGGCTTAAGGTTTTCTACTTCTTTTAAGTTATGAAAACACTTAGCTTGATTAGATTAGGTGTTTTAAGAGCCTTTATGCTTTAATAGACCTTTGAAAGCATAACTCACCTAATACTAAGACTTCTTAGACTATTGATGGACTTGTAGCGCTTGTTTCTTTGAAGTCTTCTTTTCTTCTTTTTGTTGATGAGTTTGTCGTCATCAAAACCACAGCCAGGGTCAGGAGCAAGACCTTCTTCACAATCTCCCCCTTTTTTATGATGGCAAACACATTCTTGATACTTGAAGATCATATATGCATTCTTGATGCTAAACTCCCCCTGTTTGATGGAATCTAGTATATCTAGCATTTCTCCCCCTTTCTAATGTACTTGTTGAATTCCTGCATATGATCTTTAAGAGCATACAACCTTTCTCCCCCTTTTGACGTCACCAAAAAGAAGAAAAGGCCAAAAAATGTACAGGCATACATATATCCATACAAGTATATTGTAACATAAAGCATGGGGGATAGGGGTAAATAAGGAAAACGTGAAGAACCAGCACTTATATATATATAAAAGAGCAAATGCATAAGTTACAAGCAGCAGTGAATTAGAGAAGAGCCTATAAATCTAATAGTCATCGGTCATATCTTCATCATCATCGGATACATCATCATCGGATACGGTGGCAATGCCGTCATAATGAAGCAACCATGAAAGAGTATCAATGCCATAGTCATGAAATAAGCCTAACTAGACAGTATCCTAGAATTAATACATTTCTAACTTAAAGAGCGAACATCATGTGATATGGCAATGGGAACACCAGAATAAAGGAGAAGACGAGTGATACTGGGAGCGTAGGGAAATGTTTGTGCTTTAGTTTTGCAAGCAAGCATATGATGCATTACCAGGAAGGTCCAGTTAATAGCGTGACCATGAAGAATGCCATAAAGAACTTGGAGTTCTAACTCACTAATGTGAGCATGAAGATCTTCCTGAGGCAGAAGGATATGATGAACAAAATAATGAAGTAGGTTGTTGGTGGTGGTAAGGACATCAACATGAAAGGGACAGGTTTTGGTACGAGGAGGATGAAGTTTCTGAACCTCTGAAGGAGTAAAGCGGCACAAAGTGCGATAAAAGGAGTCAGAGTTATAGTCAGGCCAGGGACAGGGCAGATTTGTTCCCAACTCGGCACCAGTGAATGGGAGGCCCAAGCATTTTCCAAGAGAAATAAGAGAGTACTGAATAGGAATCCCTTTTACAGAAGAGGTAATACTTGTGCCTGCAACTTCCAAGTTACAGTAGAACACTTTGACTAACTCTGGATAGTAGGGTATGGTTGATGTAATGAAATTTTCAAGATATTGATCTCCTAGTAAAGCGGGAAATGTTAGACCGGCTTCGATGAACGAATCTAAGTTGGCATAAGTGGGAGTTCGAATTGTTTGTTTGAGAAAGTGAGAAATAAATCGAGTTTTCTCATCAGAAGTGGGAAGAAGACGGGAGAAATTTAGTGGATTGTGAGGACAAAAGGCTGAGGATAGGCAAGGAGAGAAAGACATGTTGCCGTGGATGTTAGAAATCAGGACTTAGAATGATTTTGGAAGGTACGGTGGATCAACATCTAAGGTTGGTTTAAATATCTCGAGCAGGTAATCGATTACAGCAGTTGGGTCAGAGCAGTTATTCCAAGTTTGAATTTCAAAAAGAGGAGAGAAAACTGAAATTCTGGCAGTTTTTCGAGCATGTAATCGATTACTGCAGTTATGGTAATCGATCACATTAGTTGCAGATTTTCAAATTTTCAAATTTTGAACATGTAATCGATTATAGCAGTTATGATAATCGATTACTCAGATAGTGATACCAGGCACGAGGACTTAGAGCGTGGATAATCGATTACAGGACCTATGGTAATCGATTACTATGACAATTTCATAAGTTCTAAGCTCTAGAGTCTTATGTAACACATTTTCATATAAATACCTAAGCACATAATCTATCTAAATACATATAAACATATAATCGTCATAAAAATTATGTAGATAACATGTTACCTTAAATATCATGCTCATCTAATATGCCTAATTCTCTTCTTATCTTGAAAAATGATTCCTTAGGAAGAGGCTTAGTAAATATATCTGCTAATTGATTATGTGTATCCACAAATGAAATCTCAATGTCTTTCCTCATAACATGATCTCGAAGAAAATGATGTCTTATATCAATATGCTTAGTTCGAGAATGCATGATAGGGTTTTTAGTGAGATTAATGGCACTTGTGTTGTCACATTTGATTGGAATGCAGCCCAGCTCTAAGCCATAATCTTTTAGTTGTTGTTTGAGCCATAGAGTTTGTGCACAACAACTTCCTGCAGCAATGTATTCTACTTCTGCAGTACTTAGAGCAACACATGCTTGTTTCTTACAAGACCAAGAAACAAGGGAATTTCCTAACAAGTGACAAGTACCACTTGTACTTTTTCTTTCAGTTTTACAACCAGCATAATCAGAATCAGAATACCCAATCAAATCACAAACACTTCCTTTAGGATACCATAAACCAACATTTGTAGTTCCTTTCAAATATTTAAAAATACGCTTAACAGAACTCAAATGTGATTCCCTAGGAGATGCTTGATATCTAGCACATAGACACACACTAAACATTATATCAGGTCTACTTGCAGTTAAATATAGAAGAGATCCGATCATACCTCTATATTTGGTAATATCAACTTGATTACCGGATTCATCTTGATCTAAATATGTGTTAGACCCCATTGGTGTGGCTATGGCTTTGCAATCATCCAAGTCATATTTCTTTAATAATTCCTTGCAAAACTTTGATTGATTGATGAATATTCCATCATGTGATTGCTTGATTTGCAAACCAAGAAAGAAATTTAATTGTCCCATCATGGACATCTCAAATTCTTCTTGCATCATGTTAGAGAAATCTTTACAGAGAGATTCGTTAGTTGCACCAAAAATGATATCATCAACGTAAATTTGAACTAATAAGGTATTACCTTTGGTTCTTTTGATGAACAAGGTTGTGTCAGCCTTACCCTTTTGAAATCCTTTATCACAAAGGAAAGTACTTAATCTATCATACCATGCACGAGGGGCTTGCTTAAGACCATAGAGAGCCTTCTTTAATCTGAAGACATGTGAAGGAAACTTTGGATCTTCAAATCCTGGAGGTTGCTTCACATAGACTTCTTCTTGAATGTATCCGTTCAGAAATGCACTTTTGACGTCCATTTGATATAATGGGAAATTTAAAGAACAAGCATACGCCAATAACAGTCTTATGGCTTCCAACCTTGCTACTGGTGCATGTGAAGAAGGTCTTGCTCCTGACCCTTGCTGTGGTTTTGATGACGACAAACTCATCAATAAAAAGAAGAAAAGAAGACTTCAAAGAATCAAGCACTCAAGTCCATCAATAGTCTAGAAGTCTTAGTATTAGGTGAGTTATGCTTCCAAAGGTTTATTAAAGCATAAAGGCTCTTAAAACACCTAATCTAATCAAGCTAAGAGTTTTCATAACTTAAAAGAAGTAGAAAACCTTAAGCAAGTCTCAAAGATCAAGTTTCTGGAAAATGGGCTTCTGTGTAATCGATTACACCATTATGGTAATCGATTACACCTAGGAAAGTAATCGATTACTCATTTCTTGTAATCGATTACATGTTTGAAATTCAAATTCAAACTGAAACGGTCACTTGTGTAATCGATTACACTAAGTATGGTAATCGATTACCAGAACGAAAAAGTGTATCTTTTCATGAACCATTGTGTCCCAAACCTTTTGAAAAGGGTTGTGATGGTTCAAGGACGTTTCCCTTGCCTATATAAAGACCATTTGAGTCCAGAAAACATAACACACACATAACATACACAACACAACAAGAGACAACACATTACACATGAGAAAATCACTTTAGGCCAAAGCTTTGTCAAAATTAGTTCATCTTTTAGAACTTAAATCT
This sequence comes from Acmispon strigosus, assembly GCA_030819835.1. Lineage (NCBI taxonomy): Eukaryota > Viridiplantae > Streptophyta > Magnoliopsida > Fabales > Fabaceae > Acmispon > Acmispon strigosus. Next base: position 11,189,721 of record JAUAMA010000004.1, on the reverse strand, counting down.
TTTGGAGCCTAAATTCTGAGTTCATGATCTTCATGTTTATAAGAACACTTTAGTTGTTCATATCTTGAAGAACTCAGAATTGTATTATTCTTAAAAGCCTTAAAGCATAATTTCTCATGTTCAATCCAATTGTGTGTTAAAGGATTGATACAGCCAATTGTAATATCTTCTTCATCTCTTTCTGTAAGATTGAGTTCTTCACCGTGGTATTCGGTGAAAGGTTTTTGTCACTGAAAGTGGTTTGCTTTCAGGGTTTCGATTGAAGACAAGATTGTCTTCAAGGTCTGAGGGTGGTTTGCCTTCAGGAACTGAAAGCGGTTTGCTTTCAGGGGTTGTTGAAAGTGGTTTGCTTTCACAGGATATTGGTAGAAATTCTTGGGGTCCTTGGGTTAGGAACTTGTAAGAAATTTTATCAATAGTGGAAAAATCCTCAAGGGGTTTTCTTGAGGGACTGGACGTAGCCTTCGGTGGATTGAAGGTGAACCAGGATAAAATCTTGTGTGTGATTCTCTTTATCCTTCACATTTACTTTCAAGTATCGTTCATATCCGCTGCAATCACAACGATCGTTTCGTGATCATCATAAACTTGAAAGTAACAATTTCAATAAGGCGAAAATTGGGGCAACACTGATTCACCCCCCCCCTCTCAGGTTGCTATCTGTTCTAACAGTGCATAGGTTTCATCAAAATCTATACCTTCTTCTTGATTATAACCTTGAGCAACTAATCTTGCTTTGTTCCTAACTATGATACCGTTTTCATCTAACTTATTCCTAAATACCCATTTTGTTCCAATAACATGTTTATCACTAGGCTTAGGGACAAGTTCCCAAACTTGATTCCTTTCAAATTGGTTTAGTTTCTCCTGCATTGCTACAATCCAATACTCATCTTCTAGAGCATCATTTACTTTTGATGGTTCTATTTGAGAGACAAAGGCCATATTCAAAACTGAATCATTTAAGCGTAGCCTTGTAGAAACGCCTCTAGAAATATCACCAATAATATTATCAACTGGATGATCCCTATGGGTTCTCCATTCCTTTGGAAGTTGATAAGTATTATCTTTCAATGTGCTCTTCTTGTATTGGATTATGATCTTCATCCTTTTGAGAATCTTCATTTACAATGATATCATCTTCTTCAATATCTGGAGTATTAACTCTATCTTCTATTGAAGATTTAGATTCATCAAAAGAAACATGTATGGATTCTTCCACAGATAGAGTTTTATTGTTAAAGACTCTATATGCTTTGCTTGTTAGAGAATAACCAAGGAATATACCTTCATCAGATTTTTCATCAAATTTTCCAAGGTTTTCCTTTCCATTATTCAAAACAAAGCATTTTGATCCAAAAGCATGTAGATGAGAGATGTTTGGTTTCCTTCCTTTGTAGAGTTCATAGGGGGTTTTCTTAAGAATAGGTCTAATAAGAACTCTATTGGAAACATAGCAAGCAGTACTTACAGCATCAGCCCAGAAATATTTAGGGAGACTAGATTCACTTAGCATGGTTCTTGCTAATTCCTCAAGTAATCTGTTCTTCCTTTCTACAACACCATTTTGTTGTGGTGTTCTCGGAGTAGAGAAATTATGTGATATTCCATTTTCATCACATAGTTCTTGGAATTGTTGATTCTGAAATTCTCCACCATGATCACTTCTAATAGAAGAGATCTTTAAAGACTTCTCATTTTGAACTAGCCTTGCATATCTCTTGAATGCATTGAAGGCTTCATTCTTATGAGGCAGAAATAATGTCCATGTAAATCAAGAGAAATCATCAACAATAACAAGTGCATAGAAATTACCTCCGAGGCTTTTAGTTCTAGATGGTCCGAACAAATCCATATGTAACAATTGAAGGGGCCTTGAAGTCGAAACTATGTTCTTTGGTTTGAAGGATGTTCTGGTTTGCTTCCCTTTTTGACATGCATCACAAAGCTTGTCTTTCTCGAATTTTATCTTTGGAAGCCCAACAACTAGATCATGCTTGACTAGTTTGTTTAAATGATCTATATGAATATGAGCAAGTCTTCTATGCCATAGCCATGAATAACTATTATTCTTGGCCAAAAGGCATCTCACATTTTGTGGAATTTCTTCCAAGGAGATCATGAAGACTTTATTTACTTTATACCCAGAAAACTTAATTTCTTTAGTTTTCACATCTTTCACAACACATATATCATTAATAAAACCAACTTTCAAACCTTTATCACATAGTTGACTAATACTCAGAAGATTATGCATCAAACCATCAACGTAAAGAACTTTATCGATGACTGTTTGAGGGGGTGTGCCTATTCTTCCAATACCGAGTATTTTTCCCTTTTGATTGTTACCATATGTGACAAAACCTTTTTCTCTAGGTATAAGAAATGAAAATTTGGTTTTGTCTCCTGTCATGTGTGATGAGCAGCCACTATCAAGATACCATAAATCCTTTGCTGCTTTCATACACACCTACATGACAAAGTTCAGACATGGGTATTAGGAACCCAACAAGTTTTGGGTCCTTCTAAGTTAACATACTTTCTAACCCAAAAGTATTCCCTATTTGGTACTCCTACATGTTTGTAGTAACATCTACTAGGGGTATGTCCTACTTTGTTATAATACGTACAAGAGTAATGATTGTAACTAGATGTTTGTCTAGGTGAGGAATGGGTCTTGTTAGGATGTCTATTTTGAGTATTCTTCCTATTGTATGTATTTCTAACAGGATTAATCCTTTTGTTACTAGAAAATCCTACCATGTGGTTTGGTTTTACAAACACAGTTTTCCTAATCTATTTTGTCTTTGGATGAGAAGTATATCCTAAACCTGATTTATTGTTTGAATGTCTTTGAACACTTAGGATATCATCTAACTTCTGTTTTCCTTTATTGAAGTTATTTACTCTTTGTTGAAGATTATCTATCTTTTCTTCTAAAGAACTACACTTAGTGCATTTTTGTGTAATATCTAGTTTAGATTTCACTATGTCTAATTCCTCTTGTAAAGTTCTACACTTACTTTCTAAGGATGAAATCAAATCATTTTGCTTAGTACTAATCTTGGAAAATTATTGACACAATTTGAACATATTTTCCATAGCAAACTTTAAATCATGAGAAGACATAGAATTATCACTAACCTGGGAATCTTCAACATCTGAGTCATGTGAAGCCATCAAAGCAACTTGTGCTTCTTCTTTGTCAGAATCTGATGATGAACTTACTTCATTATCATCCCAAGCCAAATATGCTCTTCGAGTAGGTTGATCCTTTTTCTCGAATTTCTCTCTTAGACCATATTTCTTCTTCTGAAGATTTGGACAATCTGACTTGAAATGTCCCGGTTTGCCACACTCGAAACATGTAATCTTTTGAGACGAAGAAGACTCATTGTTCCTTTGGAAGGCTTTATTGTTGTTAAATTTAACATTTTTCCTTTTAAGAAACTTTCCAAAGTTCTTTACTAGAAGATTCAAACTTCCATTGTCTTCTTCTTCAGAATCTGCATCATAATCTTCTTTGATGCTTTCTTTTTCTTTTAGGGAGATTGATCGATACTTCTTCTCATGTTGTTCATGTTCTTCTAAACGATTCAATTCCAACTCATGTTCTTGGAGTTTTCCAAAGAGAGTTGCAAGAGTCATATTTGATAAACTCTTCTTTTCAGAGATGGCTGTAACTTTTGGTTGCCATACTCTTGTGAGTTATCTCAGAACTTTCATGTTCAAGTCACTATTTGAAAATTGTTTTCCAAGAGCAATCAAATGATTAATCAAATGAGTGAATCGTTTTTGCATATCTAATACCTTTTCTCCTGGAAGCATTCTGAACATTTCATACTCCTGAGATAAAGTATTGATCTTTGATCTCTTGACTTCATATGTTCCTTCATGAGTCACCATCAACGTATCCCATATTTCTTTTGAAGAAGTGCACGTTGATACTCTGAAAAATTCTTCCATGCCAAGAGCAGATGTAAGGATGTTCATTCCTTTGAGATCATATTGAACCTTCTTCTTTTCTTCTTCACTCCAAGTACTTTCTGATTTTGGTTGTGAAGTTCCTTCTTCATCTGTTGTTACAGGCACAATGGGACCTTCTTCAATGGCTTTCCATATTCCTGCGTCTAATGACTTTATGAATATTTTCATCTTGATTTTCCAGAAGTCATAATGTTCTCCATTGAAGAATGGTGGCCTGTTTATGTTGAATCCTTCATTTGTTCCATGATTGGAAGAGGATGCCATCTTTTCCCGGATCTTAGGAATAACTTACCTAAACTTCCGCTCTGATACCAATTGTTAGTACAGATAGCAACCTGAGAGGGGCGGTGAATCAGTGTTGCCCCAATTTTCGCCTTATTGAAATTGTTACTTTCAAGTTTATGATGATCACGAAATGATCGTTATGATTGCAGCGGAATTGAGCGATACTTGAAAGTAAATATGAAGGATAAAGGAAATCACACACCAGAGTTTATCCTGGTTCACCTTCAATCCACCGAAGGCTACGTCCAGTCCCTCAAGAAAACCCCTTGAGGATTTTTCCACTATTGATAAAAATCTCTTACAAGTTCCTAACCCAAGGACTCCAAGAATTTTTACCAATATCCTGTGAAAGCAAACCACTTTCAATAGCCCCTGAAAGCAAACCACTTTCAGTTCCTGAAGGCAAACCACCCTCAGACCTTGAAGACTATCCTGCCTTCAATCGAAACCCTGAAAGTAAACCACTTTCAGTGACAACAACCCTTCACCGAATACCACGGTGAAAAACTCAATCTTACAGAAAGAGATGAAGAAGATGTTACAATTGGCTGTATCAATCCTTTAACATACAATTGGATTGATCATGAGAAATTATGCTTTAAGGCTTTTAAGCATGTTACAATTCTGAGTTCTTCAAGATATGAACAACTAAAGTGTTCTTATTGACATGAAGATCATGAACTCGGAATTTAGGCTCCAAAAGATTTAAGTTCTAAAAGATGAACTAATTTTGACAGAGTTTTGGCCTAATGGTGTTTTCTCATGTGTAATGTGTTGTCTCTTGTTGTGTCTTGTGTATGTTATGTCTTCTGGACTCAAATAGACTTTATATAAGCAAGGGAAACGTCCTTGAACCATCACAACCCTTTTCAAAAGGTTTGGGACACAATGGTTCATGAAAAGATGCACTTTTTCGTTCTGGTAATCGATTACCACACTTAGTGTAATCGATTACACTAATGACTGTTTCAGTTTGAATTTGAATTTCAAACATGTAGTCGATTACAGACAAGTGGTATTCGATTACTTGCCTAGGTGTAATCGATTACCAGAAAGCTGCAATCGATTACACAGAAGCCCATTTTCCAGAAACTTGATTCTTTGAGACTGGCTTAAGGTTTTCTACTTCTTTTAAGTTATGAAAACACTTAGCTTGATTAGATTAGGTGTTTTAAGAGCCTTTATGCTTTAATAGACCTTTGAAAGCATAACTCACCTAATACTAGGACTTCTTAGACTATTGATGGACTTGTAGCGCTTGTTTCTTTGAAGTCTTCTTTTCTTCTTTTTGTTGATGAGTTTGTTGTCATCGAAACCACAGCCAGGGTCAGGAGCAAGACCTTCTTCACAACAATTGGTATCTGAGCGTAAGTTTAGGTAAATTGCTCCTAAGATCCGGGAAGAGGGCATCCTCTTCTACAACAAGTACCAGTGAAGGATTCTACATAAATAGTCCACCATACTTCAATGGTGAGCACTATGACTTATGGAAAATCAAGATGAAGATCTTTATAAATTCATTAGATGTGGAAATTTGGTGAGCCATTGAAGAAGGTCATTTCACGCCTGTAAATGAAGTTGAGGAAAGTATTCAACCAAAACCAGAAAGCACATGGAATGAAGAAGAAAAGAATAAGGTCCAGTATGATTTGAAAGGTATGAACATTCTGACTTCAGCCCTTGGTATGGATGAATTTTTTAGAGTATCTACTTGCAAATCTTCCAAGGAAATATGGGATACTTTAATGGTCACCCATGAAGGGACTGACGAAGTTAAAAGATCAAAAATCAATACTCTATCACAAGAGTATGAAATGTTCAGAATGTTACCCGGAGAAAGAATACTTGACATGCAAAAGCGGTTCACACACTTGACGAACCACTTAATTGCCCTTGGTAAGGAATTCTCTAATAGTTACTTGAACATGAAAGTACTAAGATCCCTTACAAGAGCATGGCAACCAAAAGTCACGGCTATCTCAGAAAAGAAGAGTCTATCCAATATGACTCTTGCTGCCTTGTTTGGAAAACTTCAAGAACATGAGTTGGAGTTAAACAGACTAGAGTAGAATGAGCAACATGAGAAAAGGCACCGGTCTATTTCTCTAAAGGCAAAGGAAAGCGTCAATGATGAATATGACGCAGATTCAGAAGATGATGAGAACATAACTTTTCTAGTGAAGAATATTGGAAGGCTTCTCCAAATAAAAGGTATGAAATTTAACAATAACAGAAGCTTTCAAAAGAAAAGTGAACCCTCTTTTTCTTCACAAAGGATCACATGCTATGAATGTGGAAAATCTGGACACATCAAATCTGAATGTCCAAACATTCAAAAGAAGAAACATGGGCTAAAGGAGAAGTTTGAAAAGAATGATTCAAACTCTAGAAAAGCCTATGTCGCTTGGGATGATAACGACGTAAACACGGCTTCGGAATCAGAAAAGGAAGAAGCACATGTAGCATTAATGGAATCACACGATTCAAACGAGGAAAACTTTGAGGTTAGTAATAACATAACTTCTTCTAATGATTTAGAATATGCCATTGAAAGTGTGTTTAAGTTATGTCGTAGTTTTTCTAATGTTAGTGTCAAACAAAGTGCCATTATTTCATCTTTAGAAGAAAAATGTCAAATGCTACAAAAGAAGCTAGATGATGTTAAAACTAAGTTAGGCACTACCCATGCATGTACTAAATGCAATTCCTTAGAAACAAAAGTAGAAAACCTACAACAGAAAGTTCATAGTTTCAACCTAGGAAAACAATAGATGAAATCCTTTGCGTGCAAAGACACTCAAACAACAAGAGTGGTCTAGGATTTACACCCCAAAAGAAGAGCAAGGAGATCAAGAAAACTGTCTTTGTTAAGGCAACAAATGAAGTTAAATATCTTGGGGGTAAACACATGCATGCTAGTTCTTCTAGATACATGAACAGTAGGAATTACCCATAGAATATTCCAAAAAAATCTAGGAAACATTATCATATGCCCAGAAATAATGAAGGTTATAGACAATATACTTGTAGCTATTGCAATAGAATAAGGCATTCTCCTAGTATATGCTATTATAAGAACATAGGAGTACCAAGTGGGAAATATATGTGGGTTAAGAAGGCAACCAACAACCAAGGACCCAAAGCAAATTGGGTACCTAACATTCCCTTCTGAAAATTTGTTTTGTAGGTGTGCATGAAAGCAGCAAGTGATTAATGGTATCTAGATAGTGGCTTCTCATCACACATGACTGGGCACGAAACAAAATTTTTATATCTCATACCTAGAGAAAAGGGATTTGTCACATATGGAACAATGAAAAAGGGAAAATACTTGGCATAGGAAGAATAGGTACGCCTCCTCAAACCTTAGTTGATAAAGTTCTTTATGTAGATGGTTTGAAACATAATCTGCTAAGTATTAGTCAATTGTGTGACAAAGGGTTGAAAGTAGGCTTTATAAAAGATATATGTGTAGTCAAAGATGTTGAAACTCGTGAAATAAAATTTTCCGGGTACAAAGTCTTCATGATTTCATTAGATGAAATTCCATCTAGTGTTAGATGTCTTATAGCCAAGTACCATAATGATTCTTGGTTATGGCATAGAAAACTTGCACATATTCACATGGATCACTTGAACAAGTTAATCAAGCATGATCTTGTGATAGGCCTACCAAAGATGAAATTTGAAAAGGATAAGTTATGTGATGCATGTCAAAAAGGCAAACAGACTAAAGTTTCATTGAAACCTAAGAATATAGTATCTACGACAAGACCACTCCAATTGCTTCATATGGATTTATTTGGACCATCAAGGACCAAAAGTTTTGGAGGAAATTATTATGCTCTTGTCATTGTGGATGATTATTCACGATTTACATGGACTATATTCTTAACACATAAGAATGATGTCTTTAGTGCCTTTGAACGATATGCAAAACGTGTACAAAATGAAAATCCTTGAAAATCTCATCTATTAAAAGTGATCACGGAGGAGAATTCCAAAATCACTTATTCCAAGAATTATGTGGTAATAATAGAATCTCACATAATTTCTATGCCCCTAGAACACCACAACAAAATGGTGTTGTGGAAAGAAAGAATAGATCTTTGGAAGAACTTGCACGAACAATGTTGAGTGAATCAAGTCTTCCTAAGTACTTTTGGGCTGACGCTGTTAGGACAGCATGTTATGTAACCAATAGAGTACTGATTAGGCCTATTCTAAAGAAAACTCCTTATGAGCTCTATAAAGGTAGAAAACCCAATATTAGTTATCTTCATGCCTTTGGTTCAAAATGCTTTGTCTTGAACAATGGGAAAGAAAACCTTGGCAAATTTGATGAGAAATCAGATGAAGGGATTTTCGTTGGATATTCCTTAACAAGCAAAGCTTATAGAATCTTCAATAAAAGAACATTATTTATTGAAGAATCTATTCATGTTTCCTTTGATGAGTCTAATTCCTCAAGTAAGGACAAGACTGTACTTCCTGATATTGATGAGGAAGAAAATGTATCAAAGAATGATCATCAGGATCAAAGTGAACAAAACATGGAGCCAATTGAGCAAGAAGAAGAGACTACGAGCGATCTACCAAAAGAATGGAGAACTCATAAAGATCACCCTATTGACAATATAATAGGTGATATATCAAAGGGATTTTCAACCAGACACAGACTTAATGATTCAGTCTTAAACATGGCCTTTGTATCCCAAATAGAACCATCTAAAGTACATGATGCTTTAGAGGATGAATATTGGATTCAAGCCATGCAAGAAGAGTTGAACCAGTTTGAGAGAAACCAATTATGGGAATTGGTTCCTAAACCTAATGATAAGCATATCATCAGAACCAAATGGGTTTTAGGAACAAACTGGATGAACATGGGATAATAGCAAGAAATAAGGATAGATTAGTAGCACAAGGCTACAACCAGGAAGAAGGCATAGACTTTGATGAAACCTATGCACCAGTTTCCCGCTTAGAAGCCATTAGACTTCTGCTAACATATGCTTGCTCGCTCAATTTCCAACTTTATCAAATGGATGTCAAGAGTTCTTTCTTGAACAGATACATACAAGAAGAAGTCTATGTGAAGCAACCTCCAGGTTTTGAAGATCCTAAGTTTCCTTCACATGTCTTCAAATTAAAGAAAGCCTTATATGGTCTAAAGCAAGCACCACGAGCATGGTATGATAGCCTAAGTACATTTCTATGTGAGAAAGGATTCCAAAAAGGTAAAGCAGATACTACCTTATTCATCAAGAGGTCTAAAGGTAACACTTAATTAGTTCAAGTCTATGTTGATGATATTATTTTTGGATCCACTAATGAAACTCTATGCAAGGATTTTGATAGCAAAATCGCAAGTGTACGATTTACTATCGCGTAGTAAAAAAGATCGAACCCAAGGGATAGGTGTTCTTATTAATATAGAATTTAGTACTTGTGCAAGAAATTAAAAGATGAATAGATGTTGTTGTTTTTAGAACAAGAAATAACAATAGCATAGAATGATAAGAGATAAGATGATAAGAATTTAAGCTCTTGGGTTGGTTTACATAGTCTATAAAACATGCTAGAAATCTCCTACTTAATCTCTGAATTTTAAATCCAAATTCATGGTGCTATAGCCTAGAATTTCTACATCCTAATAGCCTTAAGAAATGTAGAACTTTCTTCCTAATTACTAACTCCATAGCCTTGGTTATTAGTTAATCAGAAAAGAAGATGAAGAAGGAATTCGGGCCAACACAAAGTTACGTCCATCCTAATTGCCTTAAGAAATGTATACTTATAACCTTTTTTATTTCCTATTTCCCTTACTACTTACCAAATGGCCTTATGACATAAGTAGAAAGCATGAAATCTTTTGTACACAAGATTAATGAAGAACAAGGAAATAAAACATGAATTGAAAGTATTATTCAGAAATGTAGAAAAAAAACTAGAACATGAATTGTAAACTAAAACAACCCAAAAACTTAAAGAAGAAGTTAGCCAAGCATGGCTAAAGGAGTCATTGAATTACCCTGGATAGGAGCTCAAATATGGCTTCCCACAAGTCCTACGAACAATGCTCAAAAGGGAGAAAGAGAGAATACTTGTTGTATTCTAAGAGGTGTGTCTTACAAGTGCAAATTGCCTCCCTATTTATAGCAAAAATATGGCCTCCAGCGCTTGAGCGTTGGCATTCCCAATGCTTGGGCGCTGGGAAGCATTTAAATCCCACTTCCAGACCGAGGGCCAGCGCTTGAGCGCTGGCTTCCCAGCGCTGCAGCGCTGGGTGCTGCTGTTTCAGCTCCAAGCTTTTCTTTCTTCTTCATGGTAGTGGGTTTTGAATGCCTTAAAAAGCCACTACTCAGCCCTTAATCAATTCTGAAACCTTCTTCCCACTACCATCAATCCTTCAACAATATTTTCCATGTGCTAATTTGAAGAGAGTTGCTTCATATTCTGCTTTTCCACTTTTGGTCCTCTCTTGGTTAGCACTTCAATTCTGGCCCTTTAATTCTCTCAATCTTCACTTTTATTCCTCCACTCTTGAACTTTCACATTTTGGTCCCTGATTTCCTGAAACTTTACAAATTGGTCCCTGGACAAAAATGATAACTAAACCAGCTTTTCCTAAAAATATAAAATAGCTATAAAAATTCCTAAAAATATAAAATAAAGCTAGAAAAACAAATAAAACCTTATCTACATGCAAGATGCAAAATAAATATAAAATCTACATAAAAATAACAAAAATTCCTATATGTGACTCAAAAATAATAAAATAAAAAGACTAAAAACAACCTAAAAACATCATATAATATCCACTCATCAGATTTCTCAAACATGATGCAAGAGGAATTTGAGATGTCCATGATGGGAAAACTCAATTTCTTCTTTGGATTGCAAATCAAGCAATCTGAGAATGGGATATTTATCAATCGATCCAAGTTCTGCAAAGAGCTCTTGAAGAAATATGATTTGGATATTGCAAAGCAATAGCCACGCCAATGCGATCAAACACATATCTTGATCAAGATGAATCAGGCATTCCAGTAGAGATCACCATATATAGAGGTATGATCGGATCTCTTCTTTATTTAACTGCAAGTAGACCTGATATCATGTTTAGTGTGTGCTTATGTGCTAGATATCAAGCATCTCCTAGGGAATCCCATTTGAGTTCTGTTAAACGTATTTTTAAATATTTAAAAGGAACTACAAATTTTGGATTATGGTATCCTAAAGGAGGTGTCTATGCTTTGACTGGATATTCCGACACAGATTTTGCTGGTTGCAAAACTGAAAGGAAAAGCACAAGTGGAACATGTCACTTACTAGGATATGCACTAGTTTCTTGGTCATGCAAGAAACAAGCCTGTGTGGCTCTAAGCACTACAGAAGCAGAATACATAGCTGCAGGAAGTTGTTGTGCTCAGATTTTATGACTCAAACAACAGTTAAAGGACTATGGCTTAGACATGGGTTGCATTCCTATTAAGTGTGACAATACAAGTGCTATAAGTTTGATGAAGAATCCTATCATACACTCACGAACGAAACATATAGATATTAGACATCATTTTCTTCGTGATCATGCATTGAGAAAAGATATCGAACTTGCTTTCGTTGATACTCATAATCAACTAGCTGATATCTTCACCAAACCATTGGCTAGAGATTCTTTCTTTAGGATTAGGAGAGAATGTTAGTACAGATAGCAACCTGAGAGGGGGGGGGGTGAATCAGTGTTGCCCCAATTTTCGCCTTTATGAAATTGTTACTTTCAAGTTTACGATGATCACGAGATGATCGTTATGATTGCAGCAGATTTGAGCGATACTTGAAAGTAAATATGAAGGATAAAGAAAATCACACACAAGATTTTATTTTGGTTCACCTTCAATCCACCGAAGGCTACGTCCAGTCCCTCAAGAAAACACCTTGAGGATTTTTCCACTATTGATAAAAATCTCTTACAAGTTCCTAACCCAAGGACCCCAAGAATTTCTACCAATATCCTGTGAAAGCAAACCACTTTCAACAGCCCCTGAAAGCAAACCGCTTTCAGTTCCTGAAGGCAAACCACCCTCAGACCTTGAAGGCTAAACCACCTTCAATGAAAACCCTGAAAGTAAACCACTTTCAGTGACAACAACCCTTCACCGAATACCACGGTGAAAAACTCAATCTTACAGAAAGAGATGAAGAAGATGTTACAATTGGCTGTATCAATCCTTTAACACACAATTGGATTGATCATGAGAAATTATGCTTTAAGGCTTTTAAGCATAATACAATTCTGAGTTCTTCAAGATATGAAAAACTAAAGTGTTCTTATTAAAATGAAGATCATGAACTCAGAATTTAGGCTCCAAAAGATTTGAGTTCTAAAAGATGAACTAATTTTGACAAAGCTTTGGCCTAATGTGATTTTCTCATGTGTAATGTGTTGTCTCTTGTGTATGTTGTGTATGTTATGTGTGTGTTGTGTGTGTTATGTTTTCTGGACTCAAATGGTCTTTATATAGGCAAGGTAAACGTCCTTGAACCATCACAACCCTTTTCAAAAGGTTTGGGACACAATGGTTCATGAAAAGATGCACTTTTTCGTTCTGGTAATCGATTACCATACTTAGTGTAATCGATTACACAAGTGACCGTTTCAGTTTGAATTTGAATTTCAAACATGTAATCGATTACAAGCCATAAGTAATCGATTACTTGCCTAGGTGTAATCGATTACCATAATGGTGTAATCGATTACACAGAAGCCCATTTTCCAGAAACTTGATCTTTGAGACTAGCTTAAGGTTTTCTACTTCTTTTAAGTTATGAAAACACTTAGCTTGATTAGATTAGGTGTTTCAAGAGCCTTTATGCTTTAATAAACCTTTGGAAGCATAACTCACCTAATACTAAGACTTCTAGACTATTGATGGACTTGTAGTGCTTGATTCTCTGAAGTCTTCTTTTCTTCTTTTTGTTGATGAGTTTGTCGTCATCAAAACCATAGCCAGGGTCAGGAGCAAGACCTTCTTCACAATCTCCCCCTTTTTGATGATGGCAAACACATTCTTGATACTTGAAGATCATATATGCATTCTTGATGCTTAACTCCCCCTATTTGATGGAATCTAGTATATCTAGCATTTCTCCCCCTTTCTAATGTACTCGTTGAATTCCTGCATATGATCTTTAAGAGCACAGAACCTTTTCTCCCCCTTTTGACTTCATCAAAAAGAAGAAAAGGCCAAAGATGGACAGGCATACATATATCCATACAAGTATATTGCAACATAAAGCATGGGGGGTAGAGAAATAGAGAAAAGAAGTAAAACGTGAACAGAACAGAAGCATCCAAACATATCATTCAAACGAAAAGGTTACATAAAATGTGAGCATATTACAAAAATGAAATAGAGAAACATGAAAAACTCCTAGAAGACTAAGTACTAGTAGGAGAGGCAACATCAGCGATGGTATGCACGGGTACGAAATCCCGACCATTATCATGAATTTGACGAGGAAGAAGAAAGAGGCCAAAGTCATTGGTGATGTTGAGCGAAGGAAGAATGGATGTGTCTACACGTTTGAGATGAGAGGACCGCGTGTCGTAAAGCTTGGCGATAGGCACTCCCGAGTAGAGAAGGAGGCGGGAGATGATCGATGCATAAGGAAAAGATTCCGCCGAGTCACGACATCGCAGCATGTGGTGCATGACTAAGAATGCCCAATTAATTTTGTGACAATGAAGAATGCCATAAAGAATTGGTAACTCAAATTCGCTAATGTGAGCGAGAAGAATGTCTTCAGGCAGAACTACTTGATTAATGAAGTAGTGTAGGAGATGATTGTTTGTCGTGAGGACATCAGTGCTGTAGGGGCAAGAGGTAGTATGAGGCGGGTGAATTCTCTGGAGGTCTACGGACTCAAATCTACAAAGTGATTTATAAAAGGAGTCATGGCTGTAGTCAGACCAGGGGCAGGGGAGGTTAGGACCTAAGAGAGCACCGGATTAAGGAAGTCCAAGGCAACGACCAAAAGATGAAAGTGAGTGTCGAATAAGAATCCCCTTGACAGAACTTTGAAATCCATCTTGCAGAGGTTCTAAATTGCAATAAAAGACTTTTACTAGTTCGGGGTAGTAGGGATTGCACATAGAGATAAACTCCTCAAGATTTTGATAACGGAGATAGGCGGGAAATGTGTGACCATTTTCAACGAAGGAGTCCAGATCACCAAAAAAAGGTTTACGGATGAGTTGATTTATAAATCGTGAAGCAAACCGAGTTCTTTGGTGTGTGGATGTGAGAAGTCTTGTAAGGTTCATGGGTCGAGAAGAACGAGTATGATAGGGATCCATAGTAGTCTTAGAAGGAGAGTAGTGAGAAGGATTATCAGCACAGTAGAAAGGTTTTGAGGACAAAATGGAGAAGGATAGGAACGAAATTGATCAACTAAAGCCGGTGTTTAAATAGATCCGAGGATGTAATCGATTACAACAGTTGGGTAATCGATTACTGGACAGTTATCCTAAGTTTAAATTTCAAAAAGAGGAGGGAAAACTGAAATTCTGACAGTTTTTCGAGCATGTAATCGATTACTGCAGTTAGGGTAATCGATTACATCAGTTGCAAATTTGAAAATTTTCAAATTTTGAACATGTAATCGATTATAGCAGTTATGATAATCGATTACTCAGATAATTCTAACAGGCACGAGGACTTAGAGCATGGATAATCGATTACAGGACCTATGGTAATCGATTACTAGGACAATTTTATAAGTTCTAGGCTCTAGAACCTTAAGTAACACATTTTCATATAAACACTTAAGCATATAATCTATCTAAATGCATATAAACATATAATCATCACAAAGATTATGCAAATAACATGTTACCTTAAATGTCATGCTCATCTAATATGCCTAATTCTCTTCTTATCTTGAAAAATGATTCCTTAGGAAGAGGATTAGTAAAGATATCTGCTAATTGATTATGTGTATCCACAAATGAAATCTCAATATCTTTCCTCATAACATGATCTCGAAGAAAATGATGTCGTATATCAATATGCTTAGTTCGAGAATGCATGATAGGGTTTTTAGTGAGATTAATGGCACTTGTGTTGTCACATTTGATTGGAATGCAGCCCAGCTCTAAGCCATAATCTTTAAGTTGTTGTTTGAGCCATAGAGTTTGTGCACAACAACTTCCTGCAGCAATGTATTCTGCTTCTGCAGTACTTAGAGCAACACATGCTTGTTTCTTACAAGACCAAGAAACAAGGGCATTTCCTAACAAGTGACAAGTACCACTAGTACTTTTTCTTTCAGTTTTACAACCAGCATAATCAGAATCAGAATACCCAATCAAATCACAAACACTTCCTTTGGGATACCACAATCCAACATTTGTAGTTCCTTTCAAATATTTGAAAATCCGTTTAACAGAACTCAAATGTGATTCCCTAGGAGATGCTTGATATCTAGCACGTAGACACACACTAAACATAATATCAGGTCTACTTGCAGATAAGTATCGAAGAGATCCGATCATACCTCTATATTTGGTAATATCAACTTGATTACCGGATTCATCTTGATCTAAATATGTGTTAGACCCCATTGGTGTGGCTATGGCTTTGCAATCATCCAAATCATATTTCTTTAACAATTCCTTGCAAAACTTTGATTGATTGATGAATATTCCATCATTTGATTGCTTGATTTGCAAACCAAGAAAGAAATTTAATTGTGCCATCATGGACATCTCAAATTCTTCTTGCATCATGTTAGAGAAATCTTTACAAAGAGATTCGTTAGTTGCACCAAAGATAATATCATCAACATAAATTTGAACTAATAGGGTATTACCTTTGGTTCTTTTGATGAACAAGGTTCTATCAGCCTTACCCTTTTGAAATCCTTTATCACAAAGGAAAGTACTTAATCTATCATACCATGCACGAGGGGCTTGCTTAAGACCATAGAGTGCCTTCTTTAATCGGAAGACATGTGAAGGGAACTTTGGATCTTCAAATCCTGGAGGTTGCTTCACATAGACTTCTTCTTGAATGTATCCGTTCAGGAAAGCACTTTTGACGTCCATTTGATATAATGGGAAATTTAAAGAACAGGCATATGCCAATAACAGTCTTATGGCTTCCAACCTTGCTACTGGTGCATAAGTTTCATCAAAATCTATACCTTCTTCTTGATTATATCCTTGAGCAACTAATCTTGCTTTGTTCCTAACTATGATACCATTTTCATCTAACTTATTCCTAAATACCCACTTTGTTCCAATAACATGTTTATCACTAGGCTTAGGGACAAGTTCCCAAACTTGATTCCTTTCAAATTGGTTTAGTTCTTCCTGCATTGCTACAATCCAATATTCATCCTCTAGAGCATCATTTACTTTTGATGGTTCTATCTGAGAGACGAAGGCCATATTCAAAACTGAATCATTTAAGCGTAGCCTTGTAGAAACGCCTCTAGAAATATCACCATTAATATTATCAACTGGATGATCCCTATGGGTTCTCCATTCCTTTGGAAGTTGATAAGTATTATCTTCAATGGGCTCTTCTTGTATTAGATTATGATCATCATCCTTTTGAGAATCTTCATTTACAATGATATCATCTTCTTCAATATCTGAAGTATTAACTCTATCTTCTATTGAAGATTTAGATTCATCAAAAGAAACATGTATGGATTCTTCCACAGATAGAGTTTTCTTGTTAAAGACTCTATATGCTTTGCTTGTTAGAGAATAACCAAGGAATATACCTTCATCAGATTTTTCGTCAAACTTTCCAAGGTTTTCCTTTCCATTATTCAAAACAAAGCATTTTGATCCAAAAGCATGTAGATGAGAGATGTTTGGTTTCCTTCCTTTGTAGAGTTCATAGGGAGTTTTCTTAAGTATAGGTCTAATAAGAACTCTATTGGAAACATAGCAAGCAGTACTTACAGCATCAGCCCAGAAATATTTAGGGAGACTTGATTCACTTAACATGGTTCTTGCTAATTCTTCAAGTAATCTATTCTTCCTTTCTACTACAACATTTTGTTGTGGTGTTCTCGGAGTAGAAAAATTATGTGATATTCCATTTTCATCACATAGTTCTTGGAATTGTTGATTCTGAAATTCTCCACCATGATCACTTCTAATAGAAGAGATCTTTAAAGACTTCTCATTTTGAACAAGCCTTGCATATCTTTTGAATGCATTGAAGGCTTCATTCTTATGAGGAAGAAATAAAGTCCATGTAAATCTAGAGAAATCATCAACAATAACAAGTGCATAGAAATTACCTCTGAGGCTTTTAGTTCTAGATGGTCCGAACAAATCCATATGTAACAATTGAAGGGGTCTTGAAGTCGAAACTATGTTCTTTGGTTTGAAGGATGTTCTGGTTTGCTTCCCCTTTTGACATGCATCACAAAGCTTGTCTTTCTCGAATTTTATCTTTGGAAGCCCAACAACTAGATCATGCTTGACTAGTTTGTTTAAATGATCTATGTGAATATGAGCAAGTCTTCTATGCCATAGCCATGAATCACTATTATTCTTGGCCAAAAGGCATCTCACATTTTGTGGAATTTCTTCCAATGAGATCATGAAGACTTTATTTACTTTATACCTAGAAAACTTAATTTCTTTAGTTTTCACATCTTTCACAACACATATATCATTAATAAAACCAACTTTCAAACCTTTATCACATAGTTGACTAATACTCAGAAGATTATGCATCAAACCATCAACGTAAAGAACTTTATCGATGACTGTTTGAGGGGGTGTGCCTATTCTTCCAATACCGAGTATTTTTCCCTTTTGTTTGTTACCATATGTGACAAAACCTTTTTCTCTAGGTATAAGAAATGAAAACTTGGTTTTGTCTCCTGTCATGTGTGATGAGCAGCCACTATCAAGATACCATAAATCCTTTGCTGCTTTCATACACACCTACATGACAAAGTTCAGACATGGGTATTAGGAACCCAACAAGTTTTGGGTCCTTCTAAGTTAACATCCTTTCTTACCCAAATGTATTCCTTACTTGGTACTCCTACATGTTTGTAGTAACATCTACTAGAGGTGTGTCCTACTTTGTTACAATACGTACAAGAGTAATAATTGTAACTAGGGGTTTGTCTAGGAGAGGAATGATTCTTGTTAGGATGTCTATTTTGAGTTTTCTTCCTATTGTGTGTACTTCTAACATAATTAGTCCTTTTGTTACTAGAGGATACTACTATATGGTTTGGTTTTACAAACACAATTTTCTTGACTTCCTTAGTCTTTGGATGAGAAGTATATCCTAGACCTGATTTGTTATTTGAATATCTTTGAACACTTAGGATATCATCTAATTTTTGTTTTCCTTTATTGAAGTTATTTACTCTTTGTTGAAGATTATCTATCTTTTCTTCTAAAGAACTACACTTAGTGCATTTTTGTGTAATATCTAGTTTAGATTTCACTATGTCTAATTCCTCTTGTAAAGTTCTACACTTACTTCATTATCATCCCAAGCCAAATATGCTCTTCGAGTAGGTTGATCCTTTTTCTCGAATTTCTCTCTTAGACCATATTTCTTCTTCTGAAGATTTGGACAATCTGACTTGAAATGTCCCGGTTTGCCACACTCGAAACATGTAATCTTTTGAGATGAAGAAGACTCATTGTTCCTTTGGAAGGCTCTATTGTTGTTAAATTTAACGTTTTTCCTTTTAAGAAACTTTCCAAAGTTCTTTACTAGAAGATTCAGATTTCCATTGTCTTCTTCTTCAGAGTCTGCATCATAATCTTCTTTGATGCTTTCTTTTGCCTTTAGGGAAATCGATCGATACTTCTTATCATGTTGTTCATGCTCTTCTAAACGATTCAATTCCAACTCATGTTCTTGGAGTTTTCCAAAAAGAGTTGCAAGAGTCATATTCGATAAACTCTTCTTCTCAGAGATGGCTGTAACTTTTGGTTGCCATACTCTTGTAAGTGATCTTAGAACTTTCATGTTCAAGTCACTGTTTGAAAATTGTTTTCCAAGAGAAATCAAATGATTAATCAAATGAGTGAATCGTTTTTGCATATCTAATACCTTTTCTCCTGGAAGCATTCTGAACATTTCATACTCCTGAGATAAAGTATTAATCTTTGATCTCTTGACTTCATTTGTTCCTTCATGAGTCACCATCAACGTATCCCATATTTCTTTTGATGAAGTGCACGTTGATACTCTGAAAAATTCGTCCATGCCAAGAGCAGATGTAAGGATGTTCATTCCTTTGAGATCATGTTGAACCTTCTTCTTTTCTTCTTCACTCCCAGTACTTTCTGATTTTGGTTGTAAAGTTCCTTCTTCATCTGTTGTTACAGGCACAAAGGGACCTTCTTCAATGGCTTTCCATATTCCAGCGTCTAATGACTTTATGAATATCTTCATCTTGATTTTCCAGAAGTCATAATGTTCTCCATTGAAGAATGGTGGCCTGTTTATGTTGAATCCTTCATTTGTTCCATGATTAGAAGAGGATGCCATCTTTTCCCGGATCTTAGGAATAACTTACCTAAACTTCCGCTTTGATACCAATTGTTAGTACAGATAGCAACTTGAGAGGGGGGTGAATCAGTGTTGCCCCAATTTTCGCCTTTATGAAATTGTTACTTTCAAGATTATGATGATCACGAGATGATCGTTATGATTGCAGCAGATTTGAGCGATACTTTAAAGTAAATATGAAGGATAAAGAAAATCACACACAAGATTTTATTCTGGTTCACCTTCAATCCACCGAAGGTTACGTCCAGTCCCTCAAGAAAACCCCTTGAGGATTTTTCCACTATTGATAAAAATCTCTTACAAGTTCCTAACCCAAGGACCCCAAGAATTTCTACCAATATCCTGTGAAAGCAAAACACTTTCAACAGCCCCTGAAAGCAAACCGCTTTCAGTTCCTGAAGGCAAACCACCCTCAGACCTTGAAGGCTAAACCACCTTCAATGAAAACCCTGAAAGTAAACCACTTTCAGTGACAACAACCCTTCACCGAATACCACGGTGAAAAACTCAATCTTACAGAAAGAGATGAAGAAGATGTTACAATTGGCTGTATCAATCCTTTAACACACAATTGGATTGATCATGAGAAATTGTGCTTTAAGGCTTTTAAGCATAATACAATTCTGAGTTCTTCAAGATATGAACAAATAAAGTGTTCTTATTAACATGAAGATCATGAACTCAGAATTTAGGCTCCAAAAGATTTAGGTTCTAAAAGATGAACTAATTTTGACAAAGCTTTGGCCTAATGTGATTTTCTCATGTGTAATGTGTTGTCTCTTGTGTATGTTGTGTATGTTATGTGTGTGCTGTGTGTGTTATGTTTTCTGGACTCAAATGGTCTTTATATAGGCAAGGGAAACGTCCTTGAACCATCACAACCCTTTTCAAAAGGTTTGGGACACAATGGTTCATGAAAAGATGCACTTTTTCGTTCTGGTAATCGATTACCATACTTAGTGTAATCGATTACACAAGTGACCGTTTCAGTTTGAATTTGAATTTCAAACATGTAATCGATTACAAGCCATAAGTAATCGATTACTTGCCTAGGTGTAATCGATTACCATAATGGTGTAATCGATTACACAGAAGCCCATTTTCCAGAAACTTGATCTTTGAGACTAGCTTAAGGTTTTCTACTTCTTTTAAGTTATGAAAACACTTAGCTTGATTAGATTAGGTGTTTTAAGAGCCTTTATGCTTTAATAAACCTTTGGAAGCATAACTCACCTAATACTAAGACTTCTAGACTATTGATGGACTTGTAGTGCCTGATTCTCTGAAGTCTTCTTTTCTTCTTTTTGTTGATGAGTTTGTCGTCATCAAAACCACAGCCAGGGTCAGGAGCAAGACCTTCTTCACAGAGAATTAGGTATTTTGGATGAATGTGATATTTGATTATGTGATTATGTGTTACGATTAGGATGGATATTTCCTTCTCTTTCCCAAAATCCTCTGATATTGTCCAAAAAGGGAGACTCTCAAGGTGAGTAATCGATTACAACATCTAAGTAATCGATTACATGAATATTATGGCCCAGGAAACCTTACAGAAAACTTGAGTAATCGATTACTCAAATAGTGTAATCGATTACCTCCTGGCGGTTTTGATCTTAGTTCAAAATAAAACCGCCTGTAATCGATTACTCAAATGTTGTAATCGATTACCTACTCCACAGGTTTAAAACTCCGTATTATTTTCTGTTCATTTCCTCAAGCCTTTGTCTATTCTCTCTAGAACTCGTTTCCTAGACATCAAAATCATAATCCTCTTCTACTGCAGAGTCTCGAAAATGTCATCCTCACCCTTTTTGTCCTCTGCTTTTTGACCTCCTCATCCTTTTAATCTGTCAAGACTGTTGCCTAATCAAGAGCAACACTCTCACTTTCTTTGCCACTTCATGGAAAGGTCCATTATGACTCCCAAATATGGAGACTTACATTCCTTTTCTAATGAAGGTTTCACCTTCACAACCTTGCTTGAATATCAGTCCTTGGAACAGTTGGTGCACAAAATTCCTATTATCCAGAACTCGTTAAAGTGTTCTACTCCAATCTAGTTGTTCAAGGTGATGTGCTGACTAGTTCAGTCGAAGGTGTTCATATACATCTGGACTTAATGTAATCGATTACACAAGTTATAGTAATCGATTACCACAATGGTCTAATCGATTATATAGTTTGAATTTTGAATTCAAACCACAACGGCTAGTAGAGTAATCGATTACCCTATAGCTGTAATCGATTACACACACGAACAGGTGTGTTGTTTCGTGAGAGGGGGGTGAATCAGGTTTACCCGATTTTCACCTTGATACCTTCTTACTTTCAAGATGAATATAAATACAAACGATTGCAGCGGAAATAATCGTTGCTTGAAAG
Organism: Acmispon strigosus; assembly: GCA_030819835.1. Classification (NCBI taxonomy): domain Eukaryota; kingdom Viridiplantae; phylum Streptophyta; class Magnoliopsida; order Fabales; family Fabaceae; genus Acmispon; species Acmispon strigosus. Next base: position 11,167,486 of record JAUAMA010000004.1, on the reverse strand, counting down.
TAAAGATGAAGGCTAGAAGAATGCACACACAGAATTTTATCCTGGTTCACCTTCCATCTACCGAAGGCTACGTCCAGTCCCTCAAGAAAACCCCTTGAGGATTTTTCCACTATTGATAAAAATCTCTTACAAGTCCTTACACCAAGTACCTTAAGAATTTCTATCAACCATCTGTGAAAGCACACCACTTTCAATATCCCCTGAAAGCACACCACTTTCAGTCCCTGAAAGTACACCACTTTCAGACCTTGAAGGCAAACCACCTCCAGTCCACACCCTGAAAGTACACCACTTTCAGTAACAACAACCCTTCACCGAAACCTACGGTGAATACTCAATCTGCCAAAAATAGATGAAGAAGAGTTTACAATATGGTTGTATCAATCCTTTAACATACAAGCGGATTGATCATGAGAATTATGCTTTAAGGCTCTTTAGCATAAGAAGGCTTTCTTGATTCTGAGTTCCTCATGATATGAACAACTAAAGTGTTCTCTTAACAATGAAGATCATGAACTCAGAATTTAGGCTCTTTGAAAGTTTAAGTATCAAAAGGCTAATGAATGAACAATTTTGGCAAAGCTTTGGCCTAATGATGTATTCTCATGTGTTGTTCTGTTTCTGGACTCAAATGGACTTTATATAGGCAAGAGAAACGACCTTGAACCAATGCAACCCTTCCCAAAAGGTTTGAGACACAATGGTTCATGAAAAGATGCAACTTTTCGGGTATGTAATCGATTACATTACTTAGGTAATCGATTACACTAAAAGCCGTTACTGTTTGAATTTCAAATTCAAACATGTAATCGATTACAAGCAAGAAGTAATCGATTACTTGCCTAGGTGTAATCGATTACCAGAAAGGTGAAATCGATTACCAGAAAGGTGAAATCGATTACACTCAAGTCCAATATCCAGAAACTTGAAATATACTACTTCTTTTAACTTATGAAAACATTAAACTTGATTAGCTTAGATTTTTTAAGAGAGCCTTTATACTTGAGAAGCCTTTAGAAGCATAACTCACCTAAACTAAGACTTTTAGGTAGATGTTGAAACATATAGCACTGTTTCCTCTAAGTCTTCTTTTCTTCTTTTTGCCGATGAGTTTGTCGTCATCAAAACCGCAGCCAGGGTCAGGAGCAAGACCTTCTTCACAATCTCCCCCTTTTTGATGATGGCAAACACATTCTTTGAACCTTGAAGATCAGAGATGCTTCTTTTTTGAAAACTCCCCCTGTTTGATGTAATCCGATATATCTCCCCCTTTCTGATTCACTTGTTGAATTCCTGCATATAATCTTTAAAGAGCACAACCTTGCTCCCCCTTTTGACTTCATCAAAAAGAAGAAAAGGCCAAAAACAGGCATACAAGCAAACAAATGTATATACAAATAAAGCATAGGGGTTGGGGGTAAACACGTAAAAGTGTGATAAACAACATAGTTAACAACACCACGGTTCGAAAGTCACAATCAAAGCAGTGCAAAATACTAAAAAAACATCCAACAGAATAGTCAATAGTTAAACTAAGCTATTACAACCCAAAAGATGTCCAAATAAAGCATAAAAAGTCTAAATATCGTCGGACCCATCAGACAAATCAGGAAAATTAAGAAGAGAGCGAGTCATGTGGTCGACGCGGAGGCTAAGACTATCCATATCAGCACGTAAGGTAGTGTACATGGACTCGACCCGGCCTTCTATTCGATCAAAGTGTTGGTTCATGTCTGCAAGATGAGAGAGAATAAGCTGAGTAGAGGCATCAGCATCGGCAGAGGACGAAGGACCACTCTCAGAAGATGGAGGACAGAATGCAGCAGGGGCAGGAGCCTGTGTAGTGTCAGAGCCCAAATCAGATTTGTGCCGGAAGACACCATCGACATCCCTAAATATCCCCATTTTGTTCAAAATCTCCATGTCAATCTTCTGGGATTTTGCATCCATAACCTGAGCATATTCTCCATTTGTAGAGACCCCGAAGTTCTTCAAGATGAGAGAAATCACAGGAGCAAAGGGAAGAGGACCAATTCTATCCTTTTGAAGCAACATGTGTATCATTACCAAGTATGCCCAGTTGATAGATTCACTATGCTTCATCCCATACATGATCTGTAACTCTAAATCACTAATCTGAGCATGATTGGAGGATTGAGGCAAGAGGACATAACTCAGTAAGTAGTGAAGTAAACGGTTTTCCACAGTGAGATATCCAACAACAAGGATATCCCGAGAATGATTAGCCTCAGTTCTTTGCTTCTTAACCTGTATTTCTTCCTCAGAAAACCGACAAAGTGATAGATAGAAGGACTTTTTGTCATAATCAGCCCAGGGACAAATAATTTCAGGGCCAAGTTTGGCTCCAACATAGGGAATAGACAAACAAGTTCCCAACTGCTCTAGAGTCAAGGAAATGTCAATCCCTTTTACAGAGGAACATATCTTACCCCCTCGCTTGACTAAATTGCAGTAGAATACTTTCACTAGTTCGGGATAGTACGTACCCGAAAAGCCAACGAATTCATCAAGCCCTTGATAGTCAAACAGAGTTGGAAAGAGCAGCCCTGCATTGATGAAGGAAGTCATGTCTCCATATTTAGGAGGGAGAATTGGCCATTCAAGATAGTGAGCCATGAATCGTTCCCTCTGTTCTTCTGCTCCAAGAAGTCGAGATAGGTCAAGGGCATTCATGGAGAGGTTCTTGGAGCGGTGCCTGCATGAGGAGGAGGAAGCCATTTTCGGAAATATTTGAAACTAGGGTGCTAGGGTTCGGGTTTTTGAAAAGAGGGCTTTTGAATTCGAACCAAATCAGAGGGAATGAATGGGTCGAATGAAAAGAGAGAAGAGGGACGAGAAAAACCCACCAAGAAATTCTGGAAATGGTTAAGAATTGAAGGAGAAAGAAGGGAAACAGTGGTTGGTTCGTCGAGAAGAAAGAACGAAGAGAGGGGTGTGTAATCGATTAAAGAAATATCCCAGATATATATAGCATCGAACTGGTAATCGATTACTGTCAGTTATGTAATCGATTACAAGCAGTTTAAGTTTGAATAGAAATTCAAATTTTGAAATAGTAATCGATTACAGCAGTTATGTAATCGATTATTAGATGGTTTAAAAGGCACGAGGACTAGAGAACATAGGTTAATCGATTACTGGGTGTATGATAATCGATTACTCAAGACATTTTACAGGATCTAAGCTATAAATTCCTATGTAATAGATTACTAGAAGGATTAATCAAAATACTTAAGTGTAAAATCACACAAAAGACATATGACTAAACATATAATCAACTTAGATACATGCAATCACACATAAGTAATATTAAATCATAAAATAAGCATGTAAGTATATATAAATTCACACAAAGATCACACAAAAAGCATGCAATGTAATTAAAAACATATAAACACATACTCAAATAAATATCTAATTAAATATCATGTTCATCTATAATACCTAATTCTCTTCTAATCTTAAAGAATGAATCTTTAGGAAGGGGTTTAGTAAATAGATCAGCTAATTGGTTATGTGTATCTATGAAGGAAATCTCAATATCCTTTCTCATGACGTGATCTCGAAGAAAATGATGTCTTATATCAATATACTTCGTTCGAGAATGCATGATGGGGTTTTTGTGAGATTAATGGCACTTGTGTTGTCACATTTGATTGGGATGCAGCCCAGCTCTAAGCCATAATCTTTGAGTTGTTGTTTGAGCCATAAGGTTTGTGCACAACAACTTCCTGCAGCAATGTATTCTGCTTCAGCAGTACTTAAAGCAACACATGCTTGTTTCTTACAGGACCAAGAAACAAGAGCATTTCCCAACAAGTGACAAGTACCACTTGTACTTTTTCTTTCAGTTTTACATCCAGCATAATCTAAATCAGAATATCCAATCAAATCACAAACACTTCATTTGGGATACCACAGACCAACATTTGTAGTTCCTTTCAGATATTTGAAAATCCTTTTTACTGAAATCAAATGTGATTCCCTAGGAGTTGCTTGATATCTAACACATAAACACACACTAAACATAATATCAGGTCTACTTGCTGTTAAATAAAGAAGAGATCCGATCATACCTCTGTACTTGGTAATGTCTACGTGAACATCGGACTCATCTTGATCTAGATACGTGTTAGACCCCATTGGTGTGGCTATGGCTTTGCAATCATCCAAATCATATTTCTTTAAAAGTTCCTTGCAAAACTTTGATTGGTTGATGAGTATCCCATCATGTGGGTGCTTAATTTGCAATCCTAGAAAGAAATTTAACTGTCCCATAATAGACATCTCAAATTCCTCTTGCATCATGTTAGAGAAATCCTTACACAGAGATTCGTTAGTTGAACCAAAAATAATATCATCTACATAAATTTGAACTAATAAAGTATTACCTTTGGTTTTCTTGATAAACAAGGTTGTGTCAGTCTTACCCTTTTGAAATCCTTTTTCACAAAGGAATGTGCTTAATCTGTCATACCATGCACGAGGGGCTTGTTTAAGACCATAGAGTGTCGTCTTTAATCTGAAGACATGTGAAGGGTACTTGGGATCTTCAAATCCTGGAGGTTGCTTCACATATACTTCTTCTTGAATGAATCCGTTCAGGAAAGCACTTTTAACATCCATTTGATATAATGGGAAGTTTAAAGAACAGGCATATGCCAATAGAAGTCTTATGGCTTCCAACCTTGCTACTGGTGCATAGGTTTATCAAAATCAATACCTTCTTGATTATATCCTTGTGCAACCAGTCTTGCTTTGTTTCTGACAATTATACCTTTTTCATCCAGTTTATTTCTGAATACCCATTTTGTTCCAATGATATGCTTGTCAGTGGGCTTAGGAACCAATTCCCAAACTTGATTCCTTTCAAATTGGTTTAGTTCTTCTTGCATTGCCCACAATCCAATACTCATCTTCAAGAGCATCATTTACTTTTGAGGGTTCTATTTGAGAGACAAAGGCCATATTCAATACTGAATCATTTAAGCGTAGCCTTGTAGAAACACCTCTTGAAATATCACCAATGATATTGTCAACTGGATGATCCATGTGGGTTCTCCATTCCTTTGGTAGTTGATAAGTGATATCTTCAATATGCTCGTCTTGCACTAAACCTTGATCCTTCTGCTTTTGAGAGTCTTTATTGATAATGTTATCTTCCTCATCATTATCTGGAAGATTGACTGTATCTTCTTTTGAAGAATTAGACTCATCAAAGGAAACATGTATGGATTCTTCAATAGATAGAGTTTTCTTGTTAAAGACTCTATACGTTTTGCTTGTTAGAGAATAACCAAGGAACACACCTTCATCAAATTTTTCATCAAACTTACCAAGGTTTTCTTTTCTATTGTTCAAGACAAAGCATTTTGATCCAAAAGCATGCAGATGAGCAATATTTGGTTTCCTTCCTTTGTAGAGTTCATAGGGGGTTTTTCTTCAGAATAGGTCTAATACGTACTCTATTGGAAACATAGCAAGCAGTACTTATAGCATCAACCCAGAAGTATTTTGGAAGGTTAGATTCACTTAGGATGGTCCTTGCTAGTTCTTCAAGTAGTCTGTTCTTCCTTTCTACAACACCATTTTGTTGTGGTGTTCTTGAAGCAGAGAATTTATGTGATATTCCATTCTCATCACATAATTCCTAAAATTGATGATTCTGAAACTCTCCACCATGATCACTTCTAATAGAAGAGATCTTTAAAGCCTTTTCATTTTGAACAAGCCTTGCATATCTTTTGAATGCGTTGAAGGCTTCATTCTTATGAGGCAAGAATAAAGTCCAGGTAAATCTAGAAAAATCATCAACAATAACAAGGGCATAATAGTTACCTCCAAAGCTCTTAGTCCTTGATGGTCCAAACAAATCCATGTGAAGTAATTGGAGAGGTCTTGTAGTTGAGACTATATTCTTTGGCTTGAAAGATGTTCTGGTTTGCTTCCCCTTTTGACATGCATCACAAAGCTTGTCTTTATCAAATCTTATCTTCAGAAGTCCAACAACTAGATCATGCTTGACTAGTTTATTTAGATGATCTATGTGTATATGAGCCAGTCTTCTATGCCAGAGCAATGAATCATTGTTGTTCTTGGCCTGCAGACATCTGACACTTGGTGGAATTTCGTCCAAGGATATTATGAAGACTTTATTGACATTATATCTGGAAAACTTGATTTCTTTAGTTTTCACATCCTTTACCACACATATATCATTAATGAATCCAACTTTCAAACCTTTGTCACAAAGTTGACTGATACTCAGAAGATTATGCATCAAACCATCAACATATAGGACCTTGTCAATGCCAGTTTGAGGAGGTGTACCTATTCTTCCAATACCAAGTAACTTTCCTTTTTGATTATTTCCATATGTGACAAATCCTTTTTCTCTAGGCATAAGAAATGAGAACTTTGTTTTGTCTCCTGTCATGTGTGATGAGCAGCCACTATCAAGATACCATAAGTCCTTTGCTGCTTTCATGCACACCTGGATATCCTTAGCATTTGAATCTTGTGAAGCCATTAATGCAACTTGTGCTTCTTCTTTGTCAGAATCGGATGATGAACTTACTTCATTTTCATCCCATGCCAAGTATTCTCTTCGTGTGGTTTGATCTTTCTTTTCAAACTTGTCCTTCAGACCATGCTTCTTCTTTTGAAGATTTGGACATTCTAACTTGATGTATCCAGGTTTTCCACATTTGAAGCATGTGATCTTTTGAGAAGAGGAGGACTCATTATTCCTTTGGAAAGTTCTGTTATTGTTAAATTTCATACCATTTCTTTTGAGAAACTTTCCAAAGTTCTTCACTAGAAGATTCATATTCCCATTTTCTTCTTCTTCAGAATCTGCATCATAATCATCTTTGATGCTTTCCTTTGCCTTTAGGGAAATGGATCGATATTTCTTCTCATGTTGTTCATGCTCCTCCAAACGATTCAATTCCAACTCGTGTTCTTGGAGTTTTCCAAAGAGGGTTGCAAGAGTCATATTAGACAAACTCTTCTTTTCTGAAATAGTCGTAACCTTTGGTTGCCATGCTCTTGTGAGTGATCTTAGAACTTTCATATTCAAGTCACTGTTTGAAAACAGTTTACCAAGAGCAATCAAATGGTTAGTCAAATGAGAGAATCGTTTTTGCATATCCAATACCTTTTCTCTTGGAAGCATTCTGAACATTTCATATTCTTGAGATAGGGTATTGATTTTTGATCTCTTGACTTCATCTGTTCCTTCATGAGTTACCATCAAAGTATCCCATATTTCTTTCGATGTTGTGCATGTTGGAACTCTGAAAAACTCATCCATGCCAAGAGCAGATGTAGGAATATTCATTCCTTTGAGATCATACTGAACCTGCTTCTTTTCTTCTTCACTCCAAGTGGTTTCTGGTTTTGGTTGTCTGCTATCTCCCACTTCATTCATAGGTACTCATGAGTGGATTTTATATGATGTTTTTAGGGTCTTTTTAGTCTTTTTATTTTATTATTTTTTAGTCTCATATAGGATTTTTATTATTTTTATGTAGATTTTATATTTATTTTGCATTTTGCATATAGATTAGTTTTTATTTGTTTTTTAAACTTTATTTTATATGTTTAGGAATTTTTATAGTTATTTTTATATTTTTAGGAAAGCTGGTATAGTTATCATTTTTGTCCAGGGACCAATTTGTAAGTTTCAGGAAAGGAAGGACCAAAGTGTAAAAGTTCAAGAGTGGAGGATGAAAAGTGAAGCTTCAAAGAGTTAAAGGGCCAGAATTGAAGTGCTAGCAAAGAGAGGACTTAAAGTGGAAATCAAGAATATGAACCAACACTCTCTAAATTAAGCACATGGAAAATAAGGATTAAAAGATGAGTGGAGAATTGATGGTTGTGGGAAGGAGTTTTCAAAAGTTAATTGGTGGCCAATGAAGGCCATAATGGCCATCAACTCCTCCACCATTGAAAGGCAAATTTTTGCTATAAATAGGAGTGCTCATCCTTTGTAAAAAACACACCATTTCAGAATACAACAAGTATTCTTCTTTCCTCCTTAAGATCATTGTTCCGAGGAATTGTGGGAAGCCATACTTGAGCTCCTATCCAGGGTAATTCAATGATTCTTTCAGCCATGCTTGGCTAACTTCTTCTTTAAGTTTTTGGGTTGTTTTAGTTTATAATTCATGTTCTAGTCTTTTTCTACATTTCTGAATAGTATTTCCTTTCATGTTTTATTTCCTTGTGCTTAATTTCTATCTTGAGGATCCCAAGAGGTTTTGCTTATTGCTTATTACATAAGGCCATTTGGTGAGTAGTAAGGGAACTAGGTAATAAAAAAGGCTATAAGTATATATCACTAAGGAATTAGGATAGACGTAGCTTTATGTTGGCCTGAACATCTTCTTCATCTTCTTCGTTAGTTAACTAGGTACCAAGGAATTGGATTTAGTAATTAAAAAGAAAGATCTACAATGCTTAAGGAATTAACTTGTAGTTACACTAGGCTATAGCATCATGAAATTGGATTTAAAATTCAGAAATTAAGTAGGAGATTACTAGCATGTTTTATAGACTATGTAAACCAACCCAAGAGCTTAATTCTCATCATCTCTATTTCTTATCTTTTTATGCTATTGTTTCTTGCTAGTTCTAAAACCAACAACAAATTTTCATCTTTTATTTTTTCTGCACAAGTACTAGATATTATAATAATAAGAACACCTATCCCTTGGGTTCGATCTTTTTATACTACGCGATAGTCAATCGTGCACTTGCGATTTGGGTATCAGGTACAAACGGACCTTCTTCAATGGCTTTCCAGATTTCCACGTCTAATGACTTTATAAAGATTTTCATCTTGATCTTCCAGAAGTCATAGTGGTCTCCATTGAAGTATGGTGGCCTGTTTATGTTGAATCCCTCACTGGTTCCATGACTGGAAGAGGATGCAGTCTTTTCCCGGATCTTAGGAGCAAATTACCTAAACTTACGCTCTGATACCAATTGTTACCCCAGATAGCAACCTGAGAGGGGGGGTGAATCAGGTGTACCTGATTTTCGCCTTGATACCTTCTTACTTTCAAGATGAATATAAATACAAACGATTGCAGCGGAAATAATCGTTGCTTGAAAGTAAAGATGAAGGGTAGAAGAATGCACACACAGAATTTTATCGTGGTTCACCTTCTATCTACCGAAGGCTACGTCTAGTCCCTCAAGAAAACCCCTTGAGGAATTTTCCACTATTGATAAAAATCTCTTACAAGTCCTTACACCAAGTACCTTAAGAATTTCTATCAACCACCTGTGAAAGCACACCACTTTCAACAGCCCCTGAAAGCACACCACTTTCAGTCCCTGAAAGTACACCACTTTCAGACCCTGAAGGCAAACCACCTTCAGTCCACACCCTGAAAGTACACCACTTTCAGTAACAACAACCCTTCACCGAAACCTACGGTGAATACTCAATCTACCAGAAAGAGATGAAGAAGAGTTTACAATATGGCCGTATCAATCCTTTAACATACAAGCGGATTGATCATGAGAATTATGCTTTAAGGCTCTTTAGCATAAGAAGGCTTTCTTGATTCTGAGTTCCTGAAGATATGAACAACTAAAGTGTTCTCTTAACAACGAAGATCATGAACTCAGAATTTAGGCTCTTTGAAAGTTTAAGTATCAAAAGGCTAATGAATGAACAATTTTGGCAAAGCTTTGGCCTAATGATGTATTCTCATGTGTTGTTCTGTTTCTGGACTCAAATGGACTTTATATAGGCAAGAGAAATGACCTTGAACCAATGCAACCCTTCCCAAAAGGTTTGAGACACAATGGTTCATGAAAAGATGCAACTTTTCGGGTATGTAATCGATTACATTACTTAGGTAATCGATTACACTAAAAGCCGTTACTGTTTGAATTTCACATTCAAACATGTAATCGATTACAAGCAAGAAGTAATCGATTACTTGCCTAGGTGTAATCAATTACCAGAAAGGTGAAATCGATTACACTCAAGTCCAATATCCATAAACTTGAAATATACTACTTCTTTTAACTTATGAAAACATTAAACTTGATTAGCTTAGATGTTTCAAGAGAGCCTTTATACTTGAGAAGCCTTTAGAAGCATAACTCACCTAAACTAAGACTTTTAGGTAGATGTTGAAACATATAGCACTGTTTCCTCTAAGTCTTCTTTTCTTCTTTTTGCCGATGAGTTTGTCGTCATCAAAACCGCAGCCAGGGTCAGGAGCAAGACCTTCTTCCAACATAACAGGTTTAGAACATAAGGCATGCAATCCACAACATTCATATAATAATTCAGCCTTGTAAAAGCTTCTTCTCTTCATTCTGTTTAGAGTGAACTTCACTGTGCTGATTCAGTGAAGGGGCTATTTAGAAAGTTGGATTTTTTATGAATATTGTAAACTTCACTGTGACGATTCAGTGAAGGGGTTATTCAGAAGGTGACGATTCTTTCTGAATGTTTTGTACTTCACTGTGACGATTCAGTGAAGGGTATTACTCAGAAGGTGGTAATTCTTTCTGAGGGTTGTAACATTCACTGTGATGATTCAGTGAATGGCGTTATTCAGGAAGTGGTTTACTTTCTGTTATAGTGGATAAATCTCTGTGCGATCAGAGGACTGGATGTAGCCTTCTGTGGTTTGAAGGTGAACCAGGATAAAATCCTTGTGTGATCTTCTTATCCTCCATCTCTTACTTTCAACATTACCTTATTCCGCTGCATTAACGTTTATACATTGTGATTCTGATCACGCTGAAAGAAGTTTGAGTTTTATAAGGAAAAAATTGGGGGAACCTAATTCACCCCCCCCCCTCTCTTAGGTTGCTATCTGTAATTACACCTATTACCCCGGTTCAGTCTCGGACCGAGATAAAATGGTGTTCGGAGCTCAGTTACCACAGTTCCGTGTTGAACCAAGGTAACTGATGTTCTCTATTACCCCAATTCCGTGTCAACCGTGGTAACAGAGATTGTTTTTATTATTATTTTTTTATAATAAAGGACTATTACCACGGTTGCAAGCAGAACTAGACTATTACCCTAGTTTTCCGATCGAAAACCCATATGTGAACTATTTCTCTGTTGCATCCGTGACCGCCGTTCTTGGCTGCTGCACCTCATGACCGTCGTTCCTGGCCGTTGCACCTCATCACCGGCCCTCATTCTCTCCGCAATGTCAACGCCGCTGCTGTGCATGCTCGTCGGCACTAGGCTCGTCTCCATCTTCGTGCCTCGTCGTTCCCGTCTTCTCCGGTTGGCCGCTCTTCTCTCCCTCACTGGTGAGTCCTCTTGACATACTTCTAGTCCTAGGATTTTGTTTTGAATATTGTTGTTGTTGTTGTTGTTCAGTACTAGCCACTAGGGTTTTGTTTTACCGGAGCACAAGAAGTGTGTGCCGTTTCCGTCGTAAATGCTTGTCTTTCTACCCACTTCATTGTCTCTTCATAAGTGCTTCCCAATGCGGTTTCTCCAGCATGCGCGGTTTCATTCTTCTAAACAATCACGCCGGTTCTCCTTCCCAATACGTCTCTTTACTCTGCACCTCTGAACAGTCATGGTTGTTGCTCTTCTTCACACCCTTTCACTTTCCTCATTTCCTTACAAGTTTCAAAATGTTTTCTCAGTTCTTCATCCAACACTCCATCTTTCCTGCATCCTTTCTTTTCTGTGTTCATTATTCTTCATTAAAAACAGAAATGGCAAACGGTTTTGAAACCTGTCTTCCTTATACCGTAAATTTCCCTGAACTAGAGTGCTATCAAGTTCTTAGCACCAATTCTTTGCGTAACACACCATTCCAAGCATTGTGTGGTGCCTCTAACGAGACAATGTACCCAGACCTCGTCTTCGGCTTCTGGTCCTCCTTAACATTTGTACGCAACTGAGGCTTTGTTGCAACAGTGATAGGTCATGAGTTTTCCCTTACCAGAGGGAAACATCTTACGTGAGGACAAAGATTACACATACACTGAATTTTGGAAAGCTCAGTGCGATGAAGAAGATATAGATGAAAGAATCTATATGATGGAAAATCCATCCGATTATGAGCGCTGTATCTACTCATCCCTCAACTATTCTGCCAGAGTTTTACATCAATTGGTGACTAAAGTGTTTTGTCCAAGACTCGATCGTCTGGAAGATGTGCTTGACAAGGACCTATATATCATGTACATGATTATGAATGATGAGCATTTTAATGTTGTAGACATCGTCTACAATCACCTTGCTTCTGCTCTGTTTGACAACCAGCGAGCCATTCCATATGGTTTCCTCGTAACAAAACTCCTCAGGGGTCCAAATGGGTTGCCCTTATTGGCTTGGAACCCTTTAGAGGAGGTGGCTTGTCAAGTGATCGGAGTAGAAATCTTCCGGTCAAGGGGTATTGATATTGGTGAGCCATTGGATGGACCCTCCTAAGATTCGAATGACTCTTCTTCGGATGACTCTTCTTCGGATGACCCCTCTGATGATTATATGAAATCGATTGTCTCCAATCCCGTACCCTGATTTTTAATTCATCAAGCAGTAGTTAATTTGTACCTTTTTCAATTAAATTTGGATGTACATTTTTTCTTCAGTGAATATAATTTTTCTTCAAGTTATTATGTGGCTGATCTTGTTAATTCCCAATAATCTCCTTCTACTTTTATTCATTGTTATGTTTTTTTGGAAATATAATGCTAGGAACTGTTCGGAATGGCTTAGCAGTAAATTACGCATGCTAAGCAGCATTCGGGGCTCGAAGATACATTGAAGGCGATGTGTCAGAATAAGCTGGGAGCATTGGCAGGAGCCCTCATTTCTAGTTGAAGATGTTATGATTCAACTGCTGAGATCTACCGTCTGCCCTTATTTATTTATTTTTTCATTTAGTTTAATTTTCTTAGCCTTGTGCACAGTTGGCATTGAGTTGTTCTCATATGCTGAACTGTATTTTTTGGCATTGAGTTGTTCTTCTGATGAACTGTTTTGGCATTGAATTGTAATAAGATATTAGGATAGTTTCCTACTACTGAACTATGTGTTGGCATTGAATTGTAACGATATATAGTTTATTTGGTAATTTGGTATTTATAGTTTCGTGTAGACCATGTTTTAGTTAATTCGGTATTATTTTGGCAATATAATAGACTTCATTTTTATTTGCACGTACAATTAATGAAGGTGAGAGAACATAAGAAAAAAAAAATAGACATATTACCACGGTTCCGCCTTGAACCGAGGTAATTTATCAATTACTTGTACGCCTGTTACCGCGGTTCAATCGTGGTAACATGCTACCCAAAACCGTGGTAACATGGCAAAACTATAGTAGTAGTGTAAGTCTAGTCGACTTCTTTAAAAGACTAAATAGATTAGGTTTTCCACTTACTTTCCATTTCACTGTTTCTTCTCCTTCAATCCCAACATTAAAAGTTTTAACCTTTGAAATTAAATATTTTGATTAGTGAGCTTTTATGGGAAGAACATCTACAATTGAGAACTTGAGAGTTTTATGTAGGGAAAATGATATGTTATGAAAGTAATTTTAGACAAAATGCAAGAATCCTATGTGGAATCTATTTCAGTTCCTCTCGACTTTACTTTTTTTTCTGATTCCTTTCTAGTTTCCTCCATGACTATCTCCGTCTCGACTCAAAGAAAAATAAAGAGCCAAACAAAAACATAAATAAAACACGAACACCATGAATAAATAGTCATCATCTCCATTTTCCACGTTGTGGGTTGCATAATTGTTCTACAAAACAAGACACACCAAGAACAACTTCGCCATAACTATAACTCACCGCCTCCCCCCCCCCCCTTCCACTAAGCCTCTTAAAATCTTAAATCCACAAGAAACCACTATCTTTGGCGATGCAACCACACATTCCTGCTACCTCACCATGATGGAGAAATGGACCATCCCATTACGCTTTCCTTCCCAATCTCTCATTAAATGAGTCGAGAGAATTGCAAGCAATGGTCCGACATTGCTCCTTCAAGAAAATATGAGGTTGCACCCGAACGTCCTTGCACGCGCACCAGAAAGGGTGGTGGGCGTTGCGCCATTGCTACCGGTGGTATAGGAGTGAATGGACTGCGCTTGAACGACAATGTATAGGTTCTTTGGTGTTAAGGCGAGGAGGTCTTTTGTGGGCAAAATGGTCTTTTAATTTTATTTTGTCCTTGACATTTTCTCCACGTCGGCATTCTTGCATTTCATGAGTGGGTTTTGTGTTTAATGCCACCCTTAATGAATCATATGTCACCCCTGTTATAGCAAAATGACTAATTTACCATTAAAAAAAATCTAATCCCTTTCTTATCCTCTTCTTCTTCCTATTACCTTCAATCACCATTTTCTTCATTACCACCATCCTTTTCCTCTTCTCCCCACCATCCCCTTCATCTTCTCACGACCATCACCATTTCTTCATTACCCATCATCTCTCACATTCCCTCATTACCAATCCACTCTTGCTCCTGGGCATCGCATTCGCATTTGTTGCATCCCCAGGGTTCCACATGTTGCTTCCTGTGTCAGTGAGACAAGAACAAAAGAGGAAAGAAAAAATGTGTTCAAAAATGGGTTCCCCAAGGTTCCAATGGTTCGGCATTTATTGCATAAACTTTTTAAAATCTGCTAAAAAATTGCACTGGTAAGTGTGAATTTCGAATCAAAATCGCACTTACAATTGCGAAATTTATTCTTTAATTTTTTTTTATTATATCAATGTGTATCGCACCTACAAGTGCGAAATTTGCCTCAAATCGCACTTATAGGTGCGAAATAATATTTTAATTTTTTTTGTAATATCCATGTCTATCGCTGTAAGACCCTTAATTTTCCATATTTTCATTTCAGCCCCTCGACTCCTTGTAATTATTTTGTGGTCCCTTGAGTTTGAATAATTAGAGTCTAGCCTTGGACTATTCCGATATTTGGATTGGGTCATGTTGGTTTAGCTTTGAGGATTATAAAAATAGTTTCGCTTGAGTTGTAACAAGGTTGGCTTTGACTTAGTGGTTAAGACTTCTGTATTTCGCTTACATAGCGAGAGCTTGAATCTTGGTGAGGTAGGATTTATTTTGGTCTAATATTTTTCGTGGCTAGATATATTTTTAGAAGTTCAAATCAGAATACTGGTTTAGTGGCGGTTAATTTTCATATTTTAAGTGTAGTAATGAGGTGTTAAGTGGGAGAATTAAGGGGGTTAATGGCGTGTCTAGTGTTAATGGGTTTTAAAGGAGAATAATGGTGAATGATGGTGATGTTGGACGAATTATTCCCTCTTCCTTGATGTTGAAATCTGATAAGCTCTTATGCTTGGAATCCTTTTGAATTTTGAAAGCCAACAAGTGCATTAAGGAGATGTTATGTGAGTTATTACCTTGTCTAGAGTGTTAAAGGGAATTGAAGGAGAATAATGCAGAATAATGAGGCTTGGGGGGCGTCTATCTCTCTCTCTCTTCTTGTTGCTGAAAAGTTTGGTTATATGTTTAGCTCTCTTCCTTGTTCATTTCACACAAAGAAATTGCTAAAATCCCTAGAACACTAGAGTTGAAATTCTCTGAAGTTTTACTGAACCTTGGGCTGCTTGTGTCGACTCTTTCCTTCCTCTTTTCGTGTTCAAACTCTACTCTCCTTCCTCCTCTCTTAGTGTTCAGACCTTGCTCCTTAATCCTTTCCAGGTGCTTTTGTATTGGTTCAATCGGTAAGTGATCAATCCTTCCTAAATTTTGAGTTTGTGGGTGATCAATTCCTTACTTGAAGGTGCAAGAAACACACAAGAAAGGGGGGGTTTGAATTGTGTAATCATTTTTGAAATTTATTCGATAGATTTGGAAGGTTGATTACTTGTTTTCAAGATGATTAATTTGTTGTGCAAGCATAGATGAATATACGACGGAAAAGCAATATAACATAAACAATAAAGCACACATGATTTTTATCCTGGTTCACCCCCATAACCGACAGGGCTACATCCAGTCCTTGGCTTCACCAAGATTTTCCACTATTTAAACAAATAGTACAAGTATTATCAGGGACTTCTCCCAACAAGTATTCTAAGGACTTCTCTTATCAAGTATTCGAAGGACTTCTCCTTACAAGTATTATCAGGACTCCTCCTTACAAGTATTATCAGGACTTCTCCTTACAAGTATTATCAGGACTTCTCCTTACAAGTATTATACAGGACTTCTCCTGACACCTTTTTCAGGGTTTTTCTTTTCTACAAAGTTCTCTTCTGATAAGAGTGGGTAGAAGAAATGAAGCACATAAAAACGGAGAGATCATAAGCAAGTTGATCTCTGTTTTTAGTTATGTGTGTGGGATATGATGAGAGTTGAACTCTGTAAGTTTTCCACACACATAAGCAACTCAACTCAGGTTGTGATATGACATGAAGTTTCCTGAGCTGAAACCAAGAATGTCTTGGTCTTTTGGACGAACTAGATTGAGATGTGTACAATTTAGTTCTAGTCTCCAAGTTTCTACGGAAGCAGGGTTCTCTATATATATCTTCAGTTGAAGATCTTTGTTCTTTCTTCACAGGAGGAGAGAAAACCTTCCCGTAGTGCTTCTTCCTCTCCAAGCAGCACATAACGGCTAGTTCTGCAACTCTCAGCAGGCGTAAGTCATGATCTGAGGTCTCTCTGCAAGCGTGAGACATGATCTGAGAATCATCAATTCGTCTGGGTTGATGTCGTCTAGCTCCATGCTGAGCAAGTGACCCTGAGCTAGTTTCTCTGTATATAACACTCATCACGTGCTTTGGTCAAATATTTGAATTTCGACCGTTGAGAGTGTACGATGCTCAGAGATTCTTGCCGTTGATTCCGCGATGTCAGCTTGATTTGAGGAAAAAAAGAAAAGCAGTGGGACCAGGGAGTATTTAATTAATTGTGTCCCTTCTTTCTTTCTGTGATTGCCAGAACTTTAATAAATGTGCAGACGAGGTAGATGTCTTTGATCCAAGAAGTAATTACTCAAGAGAAGAAGAATAATTTCTTTAATGCTTCTGATAACCTGATATCCTTGAGAAGCACATTTCTTGATCTTTGTACCTTTGGCGCAATTGATACTTGAGCGGACGGATTCTTCCTTATAGATTGGCAGACGCAGTCTCCATGCAGTGTTCGAGATTCCACTATGAGTAAATTTATATCGGCAGACGGACTTTCTTCATTTGATTCTTCTTTCAGGATTTAGAGTTTTCTTGGCTTAGAAGACTGAATCCTTTCTTTTCTTCTGTTGCTTCTTTGGGAGTTCTTCATCAGAGAGAGTTGATCTTTCACAACTTATTTGTGTGATGCTCGAGAGACTTCGAGGCCAAAGGTGTTTCTTCATAGGTTGTCATGCTCTTTCAGCTTTGAATTGAGCGGTCATCTTTTGATCACTGTAGGCTTAAGAGGCAGACTGTTTTGTCTTCATGAGATAGGCTTTGACTTGAGCGAGCAGACTTTGATGAAGCATCCGTTGTTGTTGTTTTAGCTTTCTTGAGCCACCGGACTGTCTTATACGAGAATGCTTTTCTTCGTATATCTTTTGACATCGTTTCCTTCGAGGTGACCAGACGAACTTTTCTGGTGGACTAGTTCTCTTGATAATGCTTTGATGTCTCTTCATTCCTTTTAGAGATAGTTATTCCTGTGCATGAGAATTTTCACTATGTTAGGAATTTCATCTTTGACATCATTAAATCTTAAAGAAATTGTTAATTATCAAAACATAATAATTCATTTAATTATTTGATTCTAACAATCTCCCCCTTTTTGATAATGACAATTTCTTCGGAAAAGGTTCATCTAGAAATTTAATTAAGCATTTTGTTATTTTTCAGATAATAGTTTTTCTTCAGAGTATTGCAGTGTGTAGAAAAACATGATCGTTCTTTTAAGGCGGACGATTTTGACTTTTTGAGTTTGCTTACCTTTGCTCCCCCTAAATTCGATATTCCTAGATAGTGTTTGTCTAACAAATATTTGCCTAAGTAAGCTCACCTTCACTCCCCCTAAATCCGATGCTACTAAATGCTTCTTTTCCTAATTCTTCTTTCCTTAATTCATATCAGCCAAGTAAGTTCCCCCTAGACTGATGCTACTAAATGCTTCTTTTCCTAATTCTTCTCCCCCTTTGGCATTATCAAAAATATTGAACGATAATGTAAATAGCAAGCAGGCATTGATAATTGAGTAATGAAGATATGGATCGAAGAGGCAGTAAGTAACAAGCACTGATACTATGTAGATAACTAAAATGTGAAGAAGGTCTTGCTCCTGACCCTAGCTGTGGTTTTGATGACGACAAACTCATCAACAAAAAGAAGAAAAGAAGACTTCAAAGAAACAAGCGCTACAAGTCCATCAATAGTCTAGAAGTCTTAGTATTAGGTGAGTTATGCTTCCAAAGGTCTATTAAAGCATAAAGGCTCTTAAAACACCTAATCTAATCAAGCTAAGTGTTTTTATAACTTAAAAGAAGTAGAAAACCTTAAGCCAGTCTCAAAGAATCAAGTTTCTGGAAAATGGGCTTCTGTGTAATCGATTGCAGCTTTCTGGTAATCGATTACACCTAGGCCAGTAATCTATTACCACTTGTCTGTAATCGATTACATGTTTGAAATTCAAATTCAAACTGAAACGGTCATTAGTGTAATCGATTACACTAAGTGCGGTAATCGATTACCAGAACGAAAAGTTGCATCTTTTCATGAACCATTGTGTCCCAAACCTTTTAAAAGGAGTTGTGATGGTTCAAGGACGTTTCCCTTGCCTATATAAAGTCCATTTGAGTCCAGAATTCGTGACACAACAAGAGACAACACATTACACATGAGAAAACAACATTAGGCCAAAACTTTGTCAAAATTAGTTCATCTTTTAGAACTTAAACCTTTTGGAGCCTAAATTCTGAGTTCATGATCTTCATGTCTATAAGAACACTTTAGTTGTTCATATCTTGAAGAACTCAGAATTGTATTATGCTTAAAAGCCTTAAAGCATAATTTCTCATGATCAATCCAATTGTATGTAAAAGGATTGATACAGCCAATTGTAAACTCTTCTTCATCTCTTTCTGTAAGATTGAGTTTTCACCGTGGTATTCGGTGAAAGGTTGTTGTCACTGAAAGTGGTATACTTTCAGGGTTGTAATTGAAGGTGGTTTAGCCTTCAAGGTCTGAGGGTGGTTTGCCTTCAGGAACTGAAAGCGGTTTGCTTTCAGGGGCTGTTGAAAGTGGTTTGCTTTCACAGGATATTGGTAGAAATTCTTGGGGTCCTTGGGTTAGGAACTTGTAAGAGATTTTTATCAATAGTGGAAAAATCCTCAAGGGGTTTTCTTGAGGGACTGGACGTAGCCTTCGGTGGATTGAAGGTGAACCAGGATAAACTCTTGTGTGTGATTTCCTTTATCCTTCATATTTACTTTCAAGCATCGCTCAATTCCGCTGCAATCATAACGATCATTTCGTGATCATCATTATCTTGAAAGTAACACTTTCAATAAGGCGAAAATCGGGGCAACACTGATTCACCCCCCCTCTCAGGTTGCTATCTGTACTAACAATTGGTATCAGAGCGGAAGTTTAGGTAAGTTATTCCTAAGATCTGGGAAAAGATGGCATCCTCTTCCAATCATGGAACAAATGAAGGATTCAACATAAACAGGCCACCATTCTTCAATGGAGAACATTATGACTTTTGGAAAATCAAGATGAAGATATTCATAAAGTCATTAGACGCAGGAATATGGAAAGCCATTGAAGAAGGTCCCTTTGTGCCTGTAACAACAGATGAAGAAGGAACTTCACAACCAAAATCAGAAAGTACTTGGAGTATAGAAGAAAAGAAGAAGGTTCAATATGATCTCAAAGGAATGAACATCCTTACATCTGCTCTTGGCATGGACGAATTTTTCAGAGTATCAACGTGCACTTCATCAAAAGAAATATGGGATACGTCGATGGTGACTCATGAAGGAACAGATGAAGTCAAGAGATCAAAGATCAATACTTTATCTCAGGAATATGAAATGTTCAGAATGCTTCCAGGAGAAAAGGTATTAGATATGCAAAAACGATTCACTCATTTGATTAATCATTTGATTTCTCTTGGAAAACAATTTTCAAATAGTGACTTGAACATGAAAGTTCTAAGATCACTTACAAGAGTATGGCAACCAAAAGTTACAGCCATCTCTGAAAAGAAGAGTTTATCAAATATGACTCTTGCAACTCTCTTTGGAAAACTCCAAGAACATGAGTTGGAATTGAATCGTTTAGAAGAGCATGAACAACATGAGAAGAAGTATCGATCAATTTCCCTAAAGGCAAAAGAAAGCATCAAAGAAGATTATGATGCAGACTCTGAAGAAGAAAACAATGGAAATTTGAATCTTCTAGTAAAGAACTTTGGAAAGTTTCTTAAAAGGAAAGGTGTTAAATTCAACAACAATAAATCCTTCCAAAGAAACAATGAGTCTTCTTCGTCTCAAAAGATTACATGTTTCGAGTGTGGCAAACCGGGACACTTCAAGTCAGATTGTCCAAATCTTCAGAAGAAGAAACATGGTCTAAGAGAGAAATTCTAGAAAAAGGATCAACTTACTCGAAGAGCATATTTGGCTTGGGATGATAATGAAGTAAGTTCATCATCAGATTCAGACAAAGAAGAAGCACAAGTTGCTTTGATGGCTTCACATAACTCAGATGTTGAAGATTCCCAGGTGTGTATGAAAGCAGCAAAGGATTTATGGTATCTTGATAGTGGCTACTCATCACACATGACAGGAGACAAAACCAAGTTTTCATTTCTTATACCTAGAGAAAAAGGTTTTGTCACATATGGTAACAATCAAAAGGGAAAGATACTCGGTATTTGAAGAATAGGCACACCCCCTCAAACAGCCATCGATAAAGTTCTTTACGTTGATGGTTTGATGCATAATCTTCTGAGTATTAGTCAACTATGTGATAAAGGTTTGAAAGTTGGTTTTATTAATGATATATGTGTAGTGAAAGATGTGAAAACTAAAGAAATTAAGTTTTCTGGGTATAAAGTAAATAAAGTCTTCATGATCTCCTTGGAAGAAATTCCACAAAATGTGAGATGCCTTTTGGCCAAGAATAATAGTGATTCATGGCTATGGCATAGAAGACTTGCTCATTGATGAGTGGATATTATATGATGTTTTTAGGTAGTTTTTAGTCTTTTTATTTTTATTATTTTTGAGTCACATATAGGTTTTTTATTATTTTTATGTAGATTTTATATTTATTTTGCATTCTGCATGTAGATTAGATTTTATTTGTTTTTCAAGCTTTATTTTATATTTTTAGGAATTTTTATAGCTGTTTTATATTTTTAGGAAAAGCTGGTTTAGTTATCATTTTTGTCCAGGGACCAATTTGTAAAGTTTCAGGAAATTAGGGACCAAAATGTGAAAGTTCAAGAGTGGAGGACTAAAAGTGAAGATTGAGAGAATAAAAGGGCCAGAATTTAAGTGCTAGCAAAGAGAGGACTTAAAGTGGAAATCAAGAATATGAACCAACACTCTCTAAATTAAGCACATGGAAAATAAGGATTAAAGGATGAGTGGAGAATTGATGGTAGTGGGAAGGAGTTTTCAAAAGTTAATTGGTGGCCAATGAAGGCCATAATGGCCATCAACTCCTCCACCATTGAAAGGCAAATTCTTTTTGCTATAAATAGGAGTGCTCATCCTTTGTAAAAAAACACACCTTCATAGAATACAACAAGTATTCTCTCTTTCTCCCTTTTGAGCATACAATTCCAAGAACTATGTGATGAAAATGGAATATCAAATAATTTCTCTACTCCGAGAACACCACAACAAAATGGTGTTGTAGAAAGGAAGAACAGATTACTTGAAGAATTAGCAAGAACCATGCTAAGTGAATCAAGTCTCCCTAAATATTTCTGGGCTGATGCTGTAAGTACTGCTTGCTATGTTTCCAATAGAGTTCTTATTAGACCTATTCTTAAGAAAACTCCCTATGAACTCTACAAAGGAAGGAAACCAAACATCTCTCATCTACATGTTTTTGGATCAAAATGCTTTGTCTTGAATAATGGAAAGGAAAACCTTGGAAAGTTTGATGAAAAATCTGATGAAGGTATATTCCTTGGTTATTCTCTAACAAGCAAAGCATATAGAGTCTTTAACAAGAAAACTCTATCTGTGGAAGAATCCATACATGTTTCATTTGATGAATCTAAATCTTCAATAGAAGATAGAGTTAATACTCCAGATATTGAAGAAGATGATATCATTGTAAATGAAGATTCTCAAAAGGATGAAGATCATAATCCAATACAAGAAGAGCACGTTGAAGATAATACTTATCAACTTCCAAAGGAATGGAGAACCCATAGGGATCATCCAGTTGATAATATTATCGATGATATTTCTAGAGGCGTTTCTACAAGGCTACGCTTAAATGATTCAGTTTTGAATATGGCCTTTGTCTCTCAAATAGAACCATCAAAAGTAAATGATGCTCTAGAGGATGAGTATTGGATTGTAGCAATGCAGGAAGAACTAAACCAATTTGAAAGGAATCAAGTTTGGGAACTTGTCCCTAAGCCTAGTGATAAACATGTTATTAGAACAAAGTGGGTATTTAGGAATAAGTTAGATGAAAATGGTATCATAGTTAGGAACAAAGCAAGATTAGTTGCTCAAGGTTATAATCAAGAAGAAGGTATAGATTTTGATGAAACCTATGCACCAGTAGCAAGGTTGGAAGCCATAAGACTGTTATTGGCGTATGCTTGTTCTTTAAATTTCCCATTATATCAAATGGACGTCAAAAGTGCTTTTCTGAACGGATACATTCAAGAAGAAGTCTATGTGAAGCAACCTCCAGGATTTGAAGATCCAAAGTTCCCTTCACATGTCTTCAAATTAAAGAAGGCACTCTATGGTCTTAAGCAAGCCCCTCGTGCATGGTATGATAGATTAAGTACTTTCCTTTGTGATAAAGGATTTCAAAAGGGTAAGGCTGATACAACCTTGTTCATCAAAAGAACCAAAGGTAATACTATATTAGTTCAAATTTATGTTGATGATATCATCTTTGGTGCAACTAACGAATCTCTCTGTAAGGATTTCTCTAACATGATGCAAGAAGAATTTGAGATGTCCATGATGGGACAATTAAATTTCTTTCTTGGTTTGCAAATCAAGCAATCACATGATGGAATATTCATCAATCAATCAAAGTTTTGCAAGGAATTATTAAAGAAATATGATTTGGATGATTGCAAAGCCATAGCCACACCAATGGGGTCTAACACATATTTAGATCAAGATGAATCCGGTAATCAAGTTGATATTACCAAATATAGAGGTATGATCGGCTCTCTTCTATACTTAACTGCAAGTAGACCTGATATTATGTTTAGTGTGTGTCCATGTGCTAGATATCAAGCATCTCCTAGGGAATCACATTTGAGTTCTGTTAAACGAATTTTTAAATATTTGAAAGGAACTACAAATGTTGGTTTGTGGTATCCCAAAGGAAGTGTTTGTGATTTGATTGGGTATTCTGATTCTAATTATGCTGGTTGTAAAACTGAAAGAAAAAGTACAAGTGGTACTTGTCACTTGTTAGGAAATGCCCTTGTTTCTTGGTCTTGTAAGAAACAAGCATGTGTTGCTCTAAGTACTGCAGAAGCAAAATACATTGCTGCAGGAAGTTGTTGTGCACAAACTCTATGGCTCAAACAACAACTCAAAGATTATGGCTTAGAGCTGGGCTGCATTTCAATCAAATGTGACAACACAAGTGCCATTAATCTCACTAAAAACCCTATCATGCATTCTCGAACTAAGCATATTGATATAAGACATCATTTTCTTCGAGATCATGTTATGAGGAAAGACATTGAGATTTCATTTGTGGATACACATAATCAATTAGCAGATATCTTTACTAAGCCTCTTCCTAAGGAATCATTTTTCAAGATAAGAAGAGAATTAGGCATATTAGATGAGCATGACATTTAAAATAACATGTTATTTGCACAATCTTTATGATGATTATATGTTTATATGCATTATGTGCTTAAGTGTTTATATAAAAATGTGTTACATAAGACTCTAGAGCTTAGAACTTATGAAATTGTCATAGTAATCGATTACCATAGGTCCTGTAATCGATTATCCACGCTCTAAGTCCTCGTGCCTATTAGAACTATCTGAGCAATCGATTATCATAACTGCTATAATCGATTACATGTTCAAAATTTGAAATTTTTCAAATTTGCAACTGATGTAATCGATTACCCTAACTGTAGTAATCGATTACATGCTCGAAAAACTGCCATAATTTCAGTTTTCCCTCCTCTTTTTGAAATTTAAACTCAGAATAACTGTTGTAATCGATTACACGCACGATTTTCCCTATAAAATCAGCATTTGTCTATTACCTTTTGCCTACCTTCCTACATATACAATCCATCTTCTTCTAAGTCTTGTTTCGTCATGGGGTCTCTTCCACGTCCTTCAAATGTCTCCTCTCCAATCAATGCTCCTCGAAGGGCTTCCTCCACTGATCCCTTGGTGCTGTCTCGATACCGCATAGATGTTCAAACAAATGCTGCATCGGCTGGACTGTCTCCATTTTATACCATTCCTTCAAATTTCTCACAAGAAACCAAGGTCATCCTCGAACGAATGGACATCCTGTCACTTCGTCTCTCTCAAAGATTGGGACAACTGGAAGACACCATTCGATCTCGATTTCTGCTTGTGGAAAATCGCATCGAGGCAGTACACTCCTTCATGCGCAAAGAAATTGAGAGTCTCCAGGACCTTGACCCTTCTGAGAATTCTGAGGATTCTAGTCAAGCTTAAGTTCTGAAGTCTCGTGTATACATATAGTTATCTACTTACTATTAGGATTTCCCTCTCTTGTTGTAATCTCTCTACTACATATGTTTGTCATGTTTTACTATGTGTAACTTATGCATTTGCTCTCTTATGTATATATATATAAGTGCTGGTTATTCATATTTTACATATTTACCCCTACCCCCATGCTTTATGTTGCAATATACTTGTATGGATATATGTATGCCTGTACATTTTTGGCCTTTTCTTCTTTTTGATGACGCCAAAAGGGGGAGAAAGGCTCTGTGCTCTTAAAGATCATATGCAGGAGTTCAACAAGTACATTAGAAAGGGGGAGAAATGCTAGATATACTAGATTCCATCAAACAGGGGGAGTTCAGCATCCAGAATGCATATATGATCTTCAAGTATCAAGATTGTGTTTGCCATCATCAAAAAGGGGGAGATTGTGAAGAAGGTCTTGCTCCTGACCCTGGCTATGGTTTTGATGACGACAAACTCATCAACAAAAAGAAGAAAAGAAGACTTCAAAGAAACAAGCGCTACAAGTCCATCAATAGTCTAGAAGTCTTAGTATTAGGTGAGTTATGCTTCCAAAGGTCTATTAAAGAATAAAGGCTCTTAAAACACCTAATCTAATCAAGCTAAGTGTTTTCATAACTTAAAAGAAGTAGAAAACCTTAAGCCGGTCTCAAAGAATCAAGTTTCTGGAAAATGGGCTTCCGTGTAATCGATTGCAGCTTTCTGGTAATCGATTACACCTAGGCAAGTAATCGATTACCACTTGTCTGTAATCGATTACATGTTTGAAGTTCAAATTCAAACTGAAACGGTCATTAGTGTAATCGATTACACTAAGTGCGGTAATCGATTACCAGAATGAAAAGTTGCATCTTTTCATGAACCATTGTGTCCCAAACCTTTTAAAAGGATTTTTGATGGTTCAAGGACGTTTCCCTTGCCTATATAAAGTCCATTTGAGTCCAGAATTGGTGACACAACAAGAGACAACACATTACACATGAGAAAACAACATTAGGCCAAAACTTTGTCAAAATTAGTTCATCTTTTAGAACTTAAACCTTTTGGAGCCTAAATTCTGAGTTCATGATCTTCATGTCTATAAGAACACTTTAGTTGTTCATATCTTGAAGAACTCAGAATTGTATTATGCTTAAAAGCCTTAAAGCATAATTTCTCATGATCAATCCAATTGTATGTAAAAGGATTGATACAGCCAATTGTAAACTCTTCTTCATCTCTTTCTGTAAGATTGAGTTTTCACCGTGGTATTCGGTGAAAGGTTGTTGTCACTGAAAGTGGTATACTTTCAGGGTTGTAATTGAAGGTGGTTTAGCCTTCAAGGTCTGAGGGTGGTTTGCCTTCAGGAACTGAAAGCGGTTTGCTTTCAGGGGCTGTTGAAAGTGGTTTGCTTTCACAGGATATTGGTAGAAATTCTTGGGGTCCTTGGGTTAGGAACTTGTAAGAGATTTTTATAAATAGTGGAAAAATCCTCAAGGGGTTTTCTTGAGGGACTGGACGTAGCCTTCGGTGGATTGAAGGTGAACCAGGATAAACTCTTGTGTGTGATTTCCTTTATCCTTCATATTTACTTTCAAGCATCGCTCAATTCCGCTGCAATCATAACGATCATTTCGTGATCATCATTATCTTGAAAGTAACATTTTCAATAAGGCGAAAATCGGGGCAACACTGATTCACCCCCCCTCTCAGGTTGCTATCTGCACTAACATAAAAAAATTGTGCAAGATAAAGAGATAAGAACTAGAGATTAGTCATGTTGCTGCTGTCGTTGCTCCATGTAGCGCCGCACTAAGTCCTCTAGACGTTCAAAACCTGCATCCATTTTGTCAGAAAGTCTTTGGGACACAGTATTAATGTGATTGAATGAATCCGTGAGCAGCTCTTTATTCTCTTTAGAGGCATTCGAGTTCCCTGTTTTTATTATTGTAGACAATTCCATCACGGCAGCTTTGGCATCAAAATATTTGTCAGATGATGAGGGATTGTTTGTGGCTTTGGATTCAGGGTTTCTCTCGGCTTGAGAAAGGTCACTCTTTGGAAGGGCAAAGGAGATAGGTTGGGCCGTGGTGACCTCAGCATCTTGTGCAATTGATGATGTTTCGTTTGGAGGGCTTTCTCGTGAGGAAGATGGAGATGAGTGGTGTGGGTTTTCCTCTGAATCGGAGGATGTGGTAAATATATCTTGGGGTATGGTGATAGTTTGAGGCAAGGGAACAATTGGTGTATATGATGGATGGTTATTGGAAGGTGCATTGACGGATGGCAGAGGTTCAGGTCTTGGTTTGGCAACAAGTAGGATAAGCAACCATGATCCATGTTGAACTATAATGCTTTCGACATTATGGATTAGTCCAAAAGGAATGGCGCTCAAATGAACCGGTCTGGGAACAGACAGTTCCCACTCATGATGAAAAATATCATACCTGGACCTTGAAGCAAATGCAATTCGTATGCCATCTAGCGCAGGAGGAGACCAGAGTCGAGCTTGCAGACAAAAGTTATATCCCAGAAGCTTCATCAACAGGTGTGGAGCATATGCAGCATTATCCATCTTAAGCATCCTGGGGATCTGCAAATGAGAAGGAAATACCGTCTGACGCGTCCTTCTTGGAACATGAGCAAGAAATACTCTGGCTATGTTTTGGGAAGAATTCATGGATGTGGAGGTTTCCTCATCATTATCCAGATTGCCCCCATGTGTTGAGGCTTCCTTGGAGACATTTTGCTGAGAAGCCAATATCTCATTTAGAGATATTTCAGGATCATCGACATGATCGATTATGTTTTCAGCTCCACTATTTTGCTTCTTTTCCTTGGGTTGAGTCTTCTTTGAGGCTCTGGACTTTTTCCGCTTCTTAGTATTCTCTTTCGAGAAACTCTTCTTTGCAACAGTCGGACGAAGTTCCTCCTGAACTATTGACTCTTCTGCTTCTTCGTCAACTGAACATGTTGCTGTTTCTTTGTCTTGACTGAGTAGTTTGTCGTCCAGTGAACGGTTCATGGCTTGAAGTGACTCTGGCTGTTGAACTGGACTTGAGGGAACTGCCGGCAGGGTTTGAGAGGACTGTGCTTGAGCTTGTGGGATCTCATCGCGGTTTAGAGAGGATTCACTGTTGGATTGGCTCTCAACGCGTTGGGTTTGTTGTACATACTCAAGATCAACAATCTCTCTATATTTGAGGATCCTTGAAGTGATATGTTTCCCCCATTTCTTAGAGCTCTCCTCACAGTTAGGTCTCCACAGAGGAGTGCAATATGGAAGAGGATCGTTTCTGAGCTTTATCCTTACCCAATGGTGATCATCGATATTGCATAGAACAGCAATGATGGGAAGAATAAAGGCTGGACCGGCTAATGGAAGATAGGTGCATGATTCCCTTAGACTTAGGGTTACCAGTATGATTTTGAAGGTGCTGGCAGCCAACAAACCCATGTCAGGGACAGTGAACCATTTGGAGAAGTGGCAAGTTCCCCCTCAGGTAAATTTAGTGCCTCCATTATCTGTTCAAGATGTTGCCCAGATTCCATCATTCCGGCATACAGAGAGCGATGAGTCTTAAGTTCTTCTCTCATCTCAGTCCTGATCGCAGGCCATTCATTTTCGTTGACCCCAAGCCATTGAGTGATGCAGAGGAATCCACAGTTTCCGTCATCTGTCACATCAATAATATCTTCCACATATTCGTGGAAAATTGTAGGAACACATGAGAGATATTTCAAGAGAGGAGTTAAGGAAGGATTAACCTTTGGTGCTTCCTCAGAGGTTCTTTCCTTACTTTCCTAACCAAACTGACTATTGGTAGGGAGTCTTCATCATCACTTGATGAAGTTGCGATTTGGTTGATGGTGTTAGACGCGGCCTTCACAATACGTCTTCGCTTGGTGCTTTGCAACGCCGATGGCAGAGCCTTGGTTGCCATATCTGGTTCTGGAGCACCACGCTTTTTAATTGGTGATGGTGCTGTTGAGGCAGATTGCTTCTTTTCCTTTGATGCTCTTGTTTTTGGAGAGAAAGGTTGAGTTTCTTTCCCTTGTGCAGTCTCTTCGCTTTCATCCAATTGCTTTCTTTCCCATTTGAAGAGAAACTGTCTAGGAACTCCAGAGAAGTCAATCTTCAGATTCATTCTCTTGACATCCCCGAATCTGATGGGTGTTGGATAGACGTAGTCTTGAGCAATGAACTCAACTTGAAGTTTTTCTTCAGTGATCAAACCCTTCAGCCCCATGAGCTTGGTAATGAGGGCACCGTATGGAAGGTTTGACATAGGGCTCTCAATGGTTCCCACAATATGGTGAAAAATCAGAGAAGGCAGGTTTATCCTTTGCATACTGCTCATCTGACCAAGTGCCCAGTGAGACATCTTGTTCACAAGGTCTCGTGCTCCTTCTTTAGGAATAATTACTTTCCTAAGAACGGCATGTGGAAATTTGTATTCTTCCACTAGGTTGTTAACTGAGTTTCCATGTATCTTGGAGTCTTCTTTCCAGATGCGGTTGTTGTTTATGTCTGATGGTTCCCACTTCGGAGAATAGTGAACTCCATCGTTCGCATCCACTTTTAATGCTGAAGCAATGTCTTCAGGAGAGATTTCAGTTACCACCCTCATGCATCTGCTCATGATGGTCTGAGGGTTCTTCTTCACCTCACACTAGTAGAATTCCTTTACCAAGGGCTCTAGGACAGGAGTTTCTGATACTTTCATGAGTTGTGCCCAGTCTTGAAATAGCACGAAATTTAGTCCGGCAACCTTGGCGTGTTCGAAGCGATTAAGCTCCAGATATTTTGGTGAAACGAGTTCTCGTTCACCTAGGTCAGGGAATTTTTGAACCCCAATCATCATGTCTTGTTCACGGCGATTGGCTTCAACATTTTTCTTTCTTAGTTCAAGAACAGCCTCTTGTGCTTGAGTGTGTTTGGACTTGATAGCGATCTGCTTCTTGGGAGCCATTTGAGAAATCTGCAGAAGAGGGTTAGAGAGCACAAACAGGAAATAGCAAAGGTTCTGAGATGCAAGCAAGTTGAGATGTGAATGTGAGATTTACACTCTCAAGATCTTTTGTTAAGGTTGATTGGAAGACGGACAGTCTTACTCGTTTAGTGGGAAGAAATGATTGCTTTTGCATTTGATGTGAGATATCGGGTATCACATGCGCATTAAGTAAGAATCGAAAAATGTGCAGTTATGGCAGTTGAGGATTTAATGCGTGTTGCGGACGCTTTTATCAAGTGGAACGATACAGCTATTTACCTGTGGCCCTAGACGGACTATTTGAGTAGTGTCCTTTCAAGTGGGCTAAGACGTTCTCACTTTGGATGTCTTTTGACTAACCACCAGACGGTGATTTGTTCTTACGTCGATGGCTCTTGATGATGGACTTCATTTTTTTAATGGTTTTGAGTGCTTCACTAGGATTCACCTCCTTGATCATTTTTCGCCATTTACTCAGTGGGACCATTTCTTCATTGTGGACATGTTTCATTCTATGATGTGTGTTTTGTGTTGTCCAGCAGGCTCTTTCATTTTCTTCTCTTGGCCTCCATGTTTGATCAGTTTTTGTTGACTATATTGTAGTGAGTTTCTTCACCATGAGTTCCTGCAGCAGAAGTCATTATGTACTTTTGTGGTACCCGGATTTTAATTGGGTCCAGTGGGTTAGTTTGTTACTTACAAGAGTGTAAGCATCGGTGTTTGAGTGACATACTTGAAGTAGGATAAATCTTCAATGCTTAAATATATATATATATATATATATAAATATATATATATATATATATATATATATATATATCAGTGTGTATGCACTTCAAGCTATTAGACATCTATGATGGCGTTTTAAGAGACACAGCTCATGTAAGTTTGAATAGCAATAGAAATTTTGTTTCTTTCAAATGGATGAGAGTTTGACATAATATAGAAGTTGCTTAATTTATGATTCATCTAAGCCAGAGATTGATTATATTCAGGGAACAAAAATATTCAGTTTCTCCTTTCTTTAACACATTTAATATATTACTAATTCTAATTAACTTAGAACAGAAAGGGAAATGAGTAAAGTTTGATACTTGTGAGATCAGAGTTACCTCATTTGTATTTCTCGTAGTTACATGGTGCATAAACTTTTTGCAAAGAATTTGTTAAGTGGTCCTGCTGATGCTTGTAATATTAGGATTCCTTATTGGCTTCCTCTTCTTGGATGAGCATAAATTTCTTTGTGTTTTCTCAGTTCATCTGCGACTATCTATCTTTAACTGGTACACTCCTTTCTTGGTTTGGTTTCTTTCAGATGTTCTTCCTGCACTGTTATATGGATTATGGTTGCGTTTGTTCGAGGAGAACATATACTTCCATAGATCTTTAGACTCTGCATCTGTGAAGATGTTAGTACTTTTCAGAGTGGTTAGGCTCTGATACCAATTGAAGGTGCAAGAAACACACAAAAAAATGGGGGTTTGAATTGTGCAATCATTTTTGAAATTTATTCGATTGATTTGGAAGGTTGATTACTTGTTTTCAAGATGATTAATTTGTTGTGCAAGCATAGATGAATATACGACGGACAAGCAATATCACATAAAGAATAAAGCACACATGATTTTTATCCTGGTTCACCCCCATAACCGACAGGGCTAAGTCTAGTCCTTGGCTTCACCAAGATTTTCCACTATTTAAACAAATAGTACAAGTATTATCAGGGACTTCTCCCAACAAGTATTCTAAGGACTTCTCCTATCAAGTATTCGAAGGACTTCTCCTTACAAGTATTATCAGGACTCCTCCTTACAAGTATTATCAGGACTTCTCCTTACAAGTATTATCAGCACTTCTCCTTACAAGTATTATACACGACTTCCCCTGACACCTTTTTCAGGGTTTTTCTTTTCTACAAAGTTCTCTTCTGATAAGAGTGGGTAGAAGAAATGAAGCACATAAAAACAGAGATCATAAGCAAATTGATCTCTGTTTTTAGTTATGTGTGTGGGATATGATGAGAGTTGAACTCTGTAACTTTTCCACACACATAAGAAACTCAACTCAGGTTGTGATATGACATGAAGTTTCCTGAGTTGAAACCAAGAATGTCTTGGTCTTTTGGACGAACTAGATTGAGATGTGTACAATTTAGTTCTAGTCGTCAAGTTGCTACGGAAGCAGGGTTCTCTACATATATCTTCAATTGAAGATCTTTGTTCTTTCTTCACAGGAGGAGAGAAAACCTGCCCGTAATGCTTCTTCCTCTCCAAGCAGCACATAACGGCTAGTTCTGCAACTCTCAGCAGGCGTAAGTCATGATCTGAGGTCTCTCTGCAGGCGTGAGACATGATCTGAGAATCATCAATTCGTCTGGGTTGATGTCGTCTGGCTCCATGCTGAGCAAGTGACCTTGAGCTAGTTTCTCTGTATATAATGTGTGACGATCCAGCGGTGGAGATGTTTTGACCATTTTACCCCAGTGCTTGACAGCTAACGCTCATCACGTGCTTTGGTCAGATATTTGAATTTCGACCGTTGAGAGTGTACGATGCTCAGAGATTCTTGCCGTTGATTCCGCGATGTCAGCTTGATTTGAGGGAAAACAGAAAAGCAGTGGGACCAGGGAGTATTTAATTAATTGTGTCCCTTCTTTCTTTCTGTGATTGCCAGAACTTTCATAAATGTGCAGACGAGGTAGATGTCTTTGATCCAAGAAGTAATTACTCAAGAGAAGAAGAAGAATTTCTTTAATTCTTCTGATAACCTGATATCCTTGAGAAGCACATTTCTTGATCTTTGTACATTTGGCGCAATTGATACTTGAGCGGACGGATTCTTCCTTATAGATTGGCAGACGCAATCTCCATGCAGTGTTCGAGATTCCGCTGTGAGTAAATTTATATCGGCAGACGGACTTTCTTCATTTGGTTCTTCTTTCAGGATTTAGAGTTTTCTTGGCTTAGAAGACTGAATCCTTTCTTTTCTTCTGTTGCTTCTTTGGGAGTTCTTCATCAGAGAGAGTTGATCTTTCACAACTTATTTGTGTGATGCTCGAGAGACTTCGAGGCCGAAGGTGTTTCTTCATAGGTTGTCATGCTTTTTCATCTTTGAATAGAGCAGCCATCTTTTGATCACTGTAGGCTTAAGTGGCAGACTGTTTTGTCTTCTTGAGATAGGCTTTGACTTGAGCGAGCAGACTTTGATGAAGCATCCGTTGTTGCTGTTTTAGCTTTCTTAAGCCACCGGACTGTCTTATACGAGAATGTTTTCCTTCATATATCTTTTGACATCGTTTCCTTCGAGGTGACCGGACGAACTTTTCTGGTGGACTAGTTCTCTTGATAATGCTTTGATGTCTCTTCATTCCTTTTAGAGATAGTTATTCCTGTGCATGAGAATTTTCACTATGTTAGGAATTTCATCTTTGACATCATTAAATCTTAAAGAAATTGTTAATTATCAAAACATAATAATTCATTTAATTATTTGATTCTAACATTACTCTCTTATGGGGTTTGATTTGTTCCATTTCCATCCCTTTCTCCTCAAAAAACTTGAGGTTCTTCAACATTCTTGAAGGGCTAGGGTCGTGCTTCAGGTGGTCTTGGACAAACTTTCTTAACAAGGTTGGTTTCCCCTTCTATTTCGGCTAAAAACCCTTGTACTTTCCTTGTTCAAAATGGTTTTGGTGATTTTAGAAACCATTGGATTTCTGATTAGGAAATGTTTCTAATCAGTTTTAAAATGAGTTTTGGGCATGGGAGAAGTTTATTTTTGAAAAGTAGAGTTTAGAATTGATTTTGGGGTGAAAAACACTATTTCGAGGCTTCCTGACAGGGAGCCAACGCATGAGCGCTCGACTCCCAACGCCTGGGCATTGGAATTCTACCCAGTTCGTGTTGCCAGAAAGAGGCCCAACGCATGATCGTTGGAACCTAGCGCCTGGGCGCTAGGCCCCTGCTAGCAAGTTGTTGTTTCCGGTCTTTCCTATGGTTGTTGATTGTTATGTAAATGTGTTATCTTGTTAGGTCGGAGGATGAGATCATGCAAAGGAATAGAAGGTAAGGGTAACTCATTGTAGGAATTTCCTTGTTGGTTGTGATGTATTGTGTTTCAGTTTTATAAATTTTGATTGCGGTTGTTGTTGGAATTGATTATGGACTGTTTTGAGATGTGGTAATGGGTTTTGTGAATTATTTGTTGTTGAGGTTTTTTTTGAAGATTATTATAAGTTTTTGAGATGGTTAATGATTAATGTTGAGGTGAAGTTGGTTATGTTATGTTGATAACGTTTATGTGAATTGTTGAAGAACGGTTGATTCATGAAGTTGTTGAACATGTTGTCATGGCATATGCATAAGGTTGTTTGAGGTGGTTTTTGTACCACGAGGTGGTTGTCGTTCCCATAGGGTTGTCGTGCTCGAAGGGTGGTTGTATGGGTTGTCGTTCCCATGTGACCCTTTTTGTCCCCGTTTGGGACGAATTCTCCCCCGTTTGGGTCGATATATGATGTTATTATGGCCAGAGCATGTAGTTGCATTTTGAGGAATCATGAGCATGGTTTGTGATGTTGATCATGAGGAAATGAGTATATTGTTGTATTGTTGTCACTGTATTTTGAGAATTCTGTTACTACTTATCTTTGTTGTTGATTTATCACAATGTTGTCTGTATTATTCTTGTTTGTTTCGAGTTAACCCTTTCTGCTTTTTGTTTGTTGTTTGGGCGCTTAACGCCACAGGTGTATAGTGCGAGAATTTGAAGAAGCATAGTTTGCGAGTGGCTAAAAGAAGATGATGTCGGGATGACTTGAAGATCTCGAAGAGTTTATGTTTTCCGCTGCTTTGAAATGTTTAGCACATGTGGTGCAATTTAATTAATAATTTTATTATGCACTGAATTAATATTATTATGGGGATATTATTAATAAATATTTATTGAGAGACGAAATGTTTTGAAAATTGAGTTTTTTTTGAGAGGTTTTAAATTCCGCAAATATACTATGTGACCCTCAACTCAAAATTGGGGTGTTACAGTCGCACCTATAACTGTAAAATTTTCCTCCAAATCATACTTAAAGGTGTGAATATAATAAATACATTAAAAAAATAAAAAAAACATAAATTCGCACTTGTGAAGCAAATTTCGCACTAACAAGTGCAATTAATAGCCAGGACGCGCAAAAAAGTTGGGAACTTAATTTTTTTTCTTGCAATTGGGTGAACACACTTTTGGTTCTAACTTTGCCCTTTCCTCCATTTCAATATTTAGACATATTAGGAGGAGAAGGGGGGAAGATAAATGGTGAGGGTGATCAATTGAAGGGAATGGGGTCGGGGTTTACGGAGAAAATGAATTTTTGTTGAAAAGATGTTTTTTGGACAAAAGGATTTTTTTTTGTTTTTTTAGAGATATTTTGGGGAATAGTAAAAAAAAGGGGTGGCATTAAACACAACCCTTCATGAACGGGTGTTTTGCAATGAATAGTTTTGTTGTTTAAGTAGAATAATAGTGATTGAGGTATTTGGTTGTAACAATTCAAAAAGTTGAAAGTATGTGTTTGTAATTAAGTTGGAAGAGGCCAAAAGTACTTTCAATAAAATGGGGACAAAACACAACCTAAATTTTCTCAAACAGTCAGTGGAGAACTAAAATCACACATAGTTCAAACTAGGGGACGAGAAGTGGAATTAATCCTAAAATATATTATTGAGATTTAAAAGCAAGAATGAAATTGAAGCAAAAATCAGGCAACTGCCATTATATCAAAGAACCGCCAGAGTACCAACAAGGTATACACTACTGTGATGATGTATAAGTGTCTAGGTGCACTAATTAATGCGCAAAAAATTGATTAATGTGATGATGTATAAGTGTGTGGGGGGAATGCAGTGTTTGGTGGGGGCTGATAGAAATCATAAGTTACATCACACGCGACCACAAAACTTCATGCTTGAGGTAATGTGTGTATGCGATCTTTATTATATATATTATTGTACACTTACTAATCTAGGCAATGTTGGACTCCTTTGAGTCACCACTTGCTATTCTCTAATACTCTCCCTTCAAGTGGGACTCCATTTTTTTTCTTACCTGGGCTTATACTCCAACGGGAATATCAAAGCTCACAGACTTGTGCTCTTTCGTCTGAGTCTCAGAGGCCTTACGACTTTCTTTGTATGGGCTTGTACTCCAGCGAGAACATTAGAGGCCGTTAGACTTGTGCTCCTTTGTCTGAGTCTCAGAGGCCGACTTGCGTTGTCTTGGGCTTGAGCTCAGCGGAACGTCATTAGGTGTTAGACTTCTGTTCTTGAGTCTCAGAGGCCTGTACTGTATATACATTTTTTTTTCAGATGCGGAAGTCACGACTGAGGAACGAAACCAAATCTGATACCATGACAGAAATCATAAGTTTCATCACACACCACCATAAAACCCCATGCTTGAGGTAATGGGTGTCTGTGATCTTTATAATATATATAATTGTACACTTGCTAATCTAGGCAATGTGGGACTCCTTTGAGTCACCACTTGCGATTCTCTAATAGAAGCAGTATAATAGTGTGGGGGAAAATATAATATTAGTACAAAATATATTAGTACCTAAAATACTATTACTATAAGATATTATTAGTAGGATATATGAACTTGTTATGGGGGAAATTTCCCCCTCCTCTATAACATAGATTTGTCCCTGGTTGGGCTACTTAAGCATTTAGTATGGGCGGTGCGTTATGCATGTAGTTATTCGAGGACCTACTTGCATGCGCTTTGAAGAAATTAAATGAAATATTTTGAATGTTGAAACTCTGTAAATTTACTGCTGTTTATTAATTTTGTTGTTGTTATATCAGTTGTAATTTAATTCTGCTGCCACCATTGATTAAATCCTGTATTCTATTTACTGTTGCTCTATTTACTATATTTGAATTCTGTTGTTTGCTGATTCTAGTTTTGATTATCACATAGTTGATAATTATTATTATTGATATTTTTGGAGTTAACCCTTTCTATTTGCTGTTTTTTGTTTGTTGTTTGGGCGCTTAACACCATAGATGAACAGCACGCGGACTGAAATTGAAGATTCGATTATGGCTAGTTGGAGAAGAAGAAAGTGGAAAATTTTCGAGGACTTGAAGAATAATGATGTTTTACTGTTTATTTTGAAATGACTTAGTAAAAATTATGTTGCAGTTCAATTATATATCTTTATTGCTTGCGTTTGATTATATTAATTACGTGGATAATATTAATTGTTTAAATAATTATTGAGTGTAAAATCTTTGAAAATTTTGAGTGGCCTTTTTGAGAGGTTTATTAAACTTATTTTTTGCAAATTTGCAATGTGATCCCTAACAAGAAATTGAAGCGTTACATTTGTGGTATCAGAGCAATGGTTGAGATAACTAGAGCTTTTGGGTAATTATGACTTTTTGCATTCTTAGATCGATTGATGGGGTGTCAATCGAAGGAAGAATTTTGTGAATAATTTTTTATTAATATTATTTGTTTGAGATTGTCCTCTGAGTGGACGGTCTAATTGTTTTGTGATTGACTAACAATTTCCTTGCTATTTCTGATTTATGTATTAACTGTTAGCTTTCTTATGAACAGGAGTAAGAGGTTAGCGAATCAGAACATAGAAATGGGAGAGCAAAATGTGATGAACCAGATGGCTGCTGCCATTACTAATTTGACTATGCGAATGACGCACCAGGCGAATGTTGCTGCTGCACGTGCGGAAGAAGAGGCAAATCGGGCTAATGCTAGATTGCAGCATATTCTAGTTGATCCTCCCAGAACTCGTGCTTTATCTTCTCGGCCTAAAACCACTCAGGCTCAGCCAGATTGGTGTGAGGAGGCTTTTGGCAGGTTGTTTACTTGCCTAGATGATCTGCACCATGATGTGCAGCTGATGTGGACTGCTGGTGGATATCTCCATCCTGACTTCCGAGAGCCTGTCCAGGTCAAAGATTAGGAAAGAAGACTGATGGCTATGAGTGTGAACACCAGGGGTGGAGGTAGCAGTGGAGCAATTGATGGTGGTGCTGAGGAGGATCTAGATGACTCCATGACTTGACTTTGAGCAAGGAGTTTTCATTACTTTTTCTATCTTTTTTTAGGTAGCTTTTGAATTTAGTTTGATTGCATGATAAATAGTGCTAAAAATCTTTGAATCTGTAGAATAACCCTTGGTCTTTTGCTTGTAAACTTGACCACGCTTACTACTGATTGATTGAACTCTGTGGATTATATATGCTTGCTTGGAAAATTTTATGAAGTTTGGGTTTGAGTTGAGCATGTGTGACTTGTTAATAGCTAGCTAATAAAGAGTTGGGCGACCTTTGAGAAGAGCAGTAAGTTTTCAGGATTGCCAAAATTGTGGGAAGGAGCATTTTAGTTAGTTTTCCTCTTAATCTTCATATTGACTATAAACTCTTTGCCTGTAAAGTTTTAAAAGTATCACACATGTGGGGAAAAAAAGGGATAAGAATGTAAAGCATAAACGCAAGGGAAGGATATTAGTAAGGGAATGGGAGGTATTCACAACATCAAGCATACCCCCCGTTCACGTCTCTACCTTGAAAAAGCATAAAAAGGAAATTCACCCTGAGTTGGTAATAAAAGTGATAGATTAGGAAAGAGCGGCCAAAGGCCAAAAAGAAAATTCACATGTGTGTGGATAATGCAAAGTTGTTGGCTATTATTAGTGTATTTTCAGTGTGACGGTTGAGGAATTTGGAATGGAGTTTGATGTTCTGCAGTTTGGTGTTCTTGATTATCTTATTTGCTTGACCGAAACTTCTCAACCTCTCAAGTTAGGTTCTTGGCATGTTCCATATGTTAAATTCTACTCATTTATCTGGTTAAAAGTTGCAGCTTTCTTTATAATCCAGAAATTTTTTACCCTTGAGGACAAGCAGCCTTGGGTTTACGCTTGAGAACAAGCTGCCGATGACCCAGGGGTATTCTAGTCTTTACATGTGTCTTCTTTTTCATTCTCTGTTTTCTTGAGTCTCATGTAGTGCTCGTGGTCTTTTTCTTGTCTTATTTTGCATTTGCACATGTGCATGGTTAGTTTAGATTTTAATTGTTTTCTTTTATTTATTTTCTGTTTTAGTTTAGTTCCTTTAAGTCCATGGTCATTGTTGTTGAGTTTAATGAGAATACCATGAGTTTGAGAGAGTTGACTAAGATTTACTGCTAATTCATGTGGAGATTATGAGAATTAATGGGGATGTCATGAGTTACTCTTGTGCCTTGATGGGGTTTGTGATGAGTTGTTGCAAGTTCAAAGAGATTTGATGTATAATCAAGAGGTTTTAAGAGCTTTGATGAAGCAGGAACCATGTTTTGAGCTGAAGAAAGAGGAATTCGAAGGGCATCTAAAGGCGTCTGATAGACAAATCCGCAAGCGTACGGTTGAATATCGCGTAATATAAAAGATATCGTACCCAAGGGATATGTGTCATTTTACTAAATTATTTAGAGCTTTGTGCAGACAATTAAAAGGTGTATTTTGATGTTTGGTTTTAGAACAAGAAAATGTAATAGCATAAAATAAAATAAAATAAATATGATGATGAGATTTAAGCACTTGGGTTGAATTATATAGCTTATAAAATATGCTAGTAAACTCCTACTTAATTTCTGAATTTTAGAACCAAGTTCATGATGCTATAGCCTAGTATTTCTACAAGTTAATTCCTTACAAATTTAGAACTTTCTTCCTAATTACTAAATTCAATTCCTTGCAATTTAGAAAAAACCAAGAAGAAGATGAAGAAAGAATTCCTTGCAAGTTTATCCTAATTCCTTAGTGATACATCATATAGCTTCTTTTAAGTCCTATTTCCCTTACTACTTACCAATTTCCATTGTTATAAGCAATAAGCAAAAACTCTTATGCGCATTAAGATGAAATGAAGAACAAGGAAATAAAACATGAACTGGAAATATTATTCAGAAATGTAGAAGAAAACTAAGACATAAAATATAAACTAAAACAACCCAAGATACTTAAAAGAATTAGCCAAGCATGGCTAAAAGAAACATTGGAATACCCTGGACTAAGAGCTCAAGTATGGCTTCCCACAATTCCTAGGAACAATGCTCTTAAGGAGGAAAGAAGAATACTTGTTGTATTCTGAAAAGGTGTGTCTTACAAGTGAAGAAAATACCCCTATTTATAGTAAAAATCTGCCCTCCAGCGCTTGAGCGCTAGGATCCTAACGCTTGGGCGTCAGGTGCAATTAAATCCCACATTGCAGATATAGGCCCAGCGCTTGAGCGCTGGCTTCCAACGCTTGAGCGCTGGGATGAAAGTCCTACTCAGAGTCCCAACGCTTGAGCGTTGGGTCGACTGCTGGTTCATCTTCAAGCTTTTCTCCTCTTCATGGTAGTGGATTTTTAATGTCTTCAATGGCCTCCACTCAGCCTCTATTAAGTTCTGAAACCTCCTCTCCACTACCATCAATCCTTCAACCTTATTTTCCGTGTGCTTAATTCAAAGAGTGTTGCTTCATATTCTTGGTTTCCACTTTAAGTCCTCTCTTTGTTAGCACTTCAATTCTGGTCCTTTGACTCCTTGAAACTTCATTTTCCAACCTCTGCTCTTGAAATTTTGCACTTTGGTCCTTCCTTTTCCTGAAACTTACATATTAGTCCCTGGACAAAAATGATAACTATACCAGTTTTCATAAAAATATAAAAATAACTATAAAAATTCCTAAAAATATAAAATAAAGTTTAAAAACCAAATAAAAGCTAATCTATATGCAAAATGCAAAATAAATATAAAATCTACATAAAAAGAATAAAAATCCTATATGAGACTAAAAAAAACAAAATAAAAAGACTAAAAAGACCCTAAAAACATCATATAAAATCCGGTCATCAGCGTCCAGCGCCCATGCGTTGGAT
This sequence comes from Acmispon strigosus, assembly GCA_030819835.1. Lineage (NCBI taxonomy): Eukaryota > Viridiplantae > Streptophyta > Magnoliopsida > Fabales > Fabaceae > Acmispon > Acmispon strigosus. Next base: position 11,126,640 of record JAUAMA010000004.1, on the reverse strand, counting down.
ACCTAGCGCCTATGCGCTGGGACCCTGCCTATAAGACCTTGTTGCTGACTTCTCCAAGCGCATATATGCGCCCCAAAGCCAACACATATGCATTGGCATTCTGCCCTGTAACGCCCCAATTTTTGGTTGAGGGTCACATAGTAATAAGCAGAAATTAATAAACCTCTCTTAAAGTAACTCAATTTTTGAAAAGAATTTTTGAAGCTCAATAATTATTATTTAACATGATAATAATCCCATAGAATAATAATAACTACGCGGAAGCGGAAACGAATAATAATACAACAATGTTAAATGCTCCTCAACGGACTCAAAAATAAACAACGGAAGTCCTCCAAGCATTAATAATCTTCTTCAGATTTCCCCCACGCTTCCGCTGCGCACTCTGATTCCATAATGCTCTTTAAGAGATGAAACTCTTCGCCCTGTCTGTTTCTGGCGTTAAGCGCCCAAACAACAAATAGCAAACAGAAAGGGTTAACTCATAAAACAACATCATAAGCAACATCAAGCAGCATGCATAAATATACCAAAACAGAAGAAAATTTACTAAACTTAGCAGCAGAAGATTATTATATTGGGAATAGATATAATTATAGCAAGTACAACATCAAAAGCGAATATCAAACGTAACCATTCATCTCAAGTTAAATTCCTCAACGGCTTGTTAGTCCCTCAATTGAACTCCCTCAATCTCATGGCAGTTTCACAAGAGATTTAACTCATCATATCACCCGCATGTCTCAGGGCCGATACCACTGAGATTAAACTTATATAATTAACCCATCCTATCACCCGCATGACTCAGGGCCGATTCCACTGAGATTAAACTTATATAATTAACCTATCCTATCACCCGCATGTCTCAGGGCTGATTCCACTGGGACTAAACTCACCTCATCGTTTACAACCATAGTCAATTTCTCATAGAGTTTATCATCATCATGTACTTCTCATCATGGCAAGAACCAGAATAACATCTCCAATATGAACATAAACATATAATCGAGTAACAATCATGTTATAAACAGGATCAAATAAGGTATTTTAGTCCAATCACATCATTCAAGGCAAGAACATATATCAAACACAAGCAATTCAATATAAGGCATGCATGACTCGAGACACTAAGACCGAGTTACCCTTACCTTCGAACGTAGAATCGCATCGGCTCCGCGTTCAACCTTGCAAGTAACACACAGGCAATAATCAAACAACCATTGAAAGTATGAAACCCAATCCCCAAATAGTGTCAAAGAAACAACCTTTACTATCAAAAATCAATTTTCTAAACTAAAAGTACAAACTACCCAAATAAAAGAAACTTCCAGAATTTTTCCTTTCCAAAACTTATATGCATGCGCACAAGGACCTTCAAAAAATTTCATTTCTCTCATGCCCCTTTATGCCAAGAAATTAATGCATAAAGTATTCATCAACAAATAGTGAGGACAACATAAGCTAGTACAATCTTAGATATTCACCCAAAAAAAAAATGTAATCTAGTGATTAATAGATCTCACCATACCACGTTCTTGTGACTAGATAAATTGGGTAGGATAAGTAAACCTCATATTACTACTTAATTATAATAGTAAATATGTATTGTAAACATAGCTAATTTTCAACTTGGTAATTAACAAGTTAAAATAATATTCATCTCTCCAAGTGCAACCATATAGATTAGTTAGAAATGGACTAAGAGTTTCTATGGTTAAAATAATCAACGTTTTAAATTCTTCCAGGAAGTTTGTGACCATCAACAGGTTTGGTTTTCCTTTATATTTAAAACACATATTTCATGGATTTGCGTTACAACTTACGATTCAACACTACACATAAAAAGCTAAAACACTTTCACCTATTATCAATACATATAATTATGGAGATGCTAGTAAAGAACTAACCGGAGGGAAGAGAAACACAATGAGATGAGAGGCTGATGTGTTCCGATTCAGGGGCAGAAAGTGTACAGCGGCGTTTGAGGTCGACGGTGAAAACCTTCAAACGGACGAGCGGTGCCGGTGATGTGAAGCGGTGGTACGGTGACACTGGGTCTGAATCCGGCGGCGCTTGAAATGATGATGGGAATGGCAAGGAAAAGAGCGGTGAGGAAGAAGGATTGACAACGCCGGTCGAAGGTGAGAAGGGCGAATCTGCGACGGTGGCTAGGTCACGATCTAGAGGTGGTGGCGTTGAGCTTAGATGAGGGAAGACAGAACCGCGACGACGGCGAGACTACGTCGCAACTGGGATTCCAGAGCAGAGGAGAAGAGCACGTGGAGAAAAGGCAACAGTGGCGAGAAATTTCGCGGCGATGGCACAATCGAAATGGTAGAACGAGCGGCGCCATGGTCGATGGTGGTGGCTTGAGAGGAGCGGAGGTGGTTCGGCATTGAGAGGAGCAGTGCTGGTGGTCGATCGAAATGAGGACTGAGTCGATGAGGAGGTAAGCTAGGAGAAGAAGGGGGTGGGCCGTGTCTGTTGAGGGAGAAAGAGGAATTAAGGGTTTGAGTGGTGGGGTGAGAGAGAGATGAATTTTCTATTTAAGCGGGAATAGGTTATTTCAGTTTTTCTTCTCTATTTTTTAACCAAAATTCATATCTTAATTTTAAAATTCATGCTCAATCTTGATAGGATAAAACACACACTAGTATAATTTAACTAGGTTCATAATCTAAATAACCAATTTAGGCTTAAATATGTTCGGGGTCCCTAACATTTGAAAGGGAATCAAATTGGGTCCCTGAAAAAATAATTTGCAAAATTTCATCCCTAACAAATGTTTTTTAATCAAATTAAGGACAAATCTCAATTTTAAGCTGATTAGTCATCTAATTAGCACGGTCATCAGTCCACATGGCTTTTACTCATTTTTTAATTCCACGTCATATTAAAAAATTAAAAATCCTTCCAGAAATTAAAAATTAAAAATTCAGAAAATTCTTTCTTCTTCCTCTCTGTCGTCCTTCTACTATCTTTCTTCTTCTTCTTCCATTTTCTTTCTTATTTCTTCTTCTTCCTCATATCTTTGAGGTGGGTTTCTGGTTTGTGGTGGTTGAAGATTTTGGGTTGGGAAAGAGGAAGTTAGATATGAAGGGGATGATGGGGCGGTCGTCGCTTCGGATCTCGGAGAAACGGATCTTGGATTGTGCCGTCCGGGGGGAGAGAGCGAGTGAGAGGAGGACAAGGAGGAAGAAGGAGCGAGGAGGCCCCATCATCATCACCACCACCCTCAATGAGTGAATGAAGCCTTTGCTTTGGTTTGTTGTTTCAGTTGCAGATCAGAAAGGGCACTAGCGTGAATGAGAAATAAAAACACACACTTTGGTCCCCCACCTTAATTGTTGCAGACCCACTCATTCACAAACACAACCCAAATTAAAGCCCCAAAAAATAAATCTGGTATAATAGAGTTTCCGTTCATCAAATTGAAACTAGCATTCCTTCAAGGAATGAAAGGAGAAAAAAATGAAATAGTAAATTTCATCCAAGAGCAATTGGAGTTGAAGTTCCAAGCAAGCGTAGCTATGCAACTTCCCCTCAGTCTGATCTTATGACTTACGTTCTTGAAGATTTTCTCAGGAAAGTTGCTTTTGATAGGACTGTGTGGGTGAAGAAGATGGCGCTCGCCGGTGAGTTGAGGCAGCGAAGAGGTAGATGCCTGGGTGATAGGTGAAGAATTAAAATAAAGGATTATGAGGTGTAATATTATATATTAAATTTGGTATTAAAAAAAAGAAGTTAATAGGTGGAAATGATGACTGGATTAATTATATTCCTTAATTAGCTTAAATTGAGATTTGTCCTTAATTTGATTAAAAAAAGTATGTTAGGGATTACATTTTGCAAATTATTTTTTCAGGAACCTAAAATAATTCTCTTTCAAATGTCAGGGACCCCAAACATATTTAAGCCTATAATAAAATAGAATCTAATATTAACATATATATATATATATATATATATATATATATATATATTATGTACACAGCCGTGTTTCAATTTATTATTACTATTTTCTTTTTCCTTTTTTTGTTCTTTTTCTTTTTAAATAAATAACCATTTATAATAAATACGTATTTACATATATATAATAAAACATTTCTTTAATATAATATATATATTTAATATAGGTTCCTAAAATAGTTTAACCCAAAATACTCATACTAGAAGATATAATTTTTAACAGTTTAAAAAAATAATTCATATATATTTTTCCAAAATTTTCATGATAAATACAAAACAATTCAACTAACACAAAGTTCAAAGTTGATCAAAAGTCAACCATGGACCAAAAACATAAATACTCCAACCTCAGTTGATCAAAACGCATATGCATTGGAAAACGCATATGCATTGGCATTCTGCCCGTTCGTCTCTGATGCTAAGAAGGCCCAGCGTCTATGCCTTAACAACTGAGATTGAATGATTTGCTTGATTAAGGTATTAACAAGTGAAGGTAAATGCTACATAACCATAGAAAGGTTTCTGAAATTCTTATAAGAAATTGTTTGTAAGATGCATAATTTGATTAGGTGAAACTAGACCCGAGTATTATTGTTTTCCATAGTCTTTCTCCAATCCTTTACTATTGCTTTTCTACAATCATTTTGTTACAATCAACATTTCTACATATATCTTTTTACTTTTACCTTCCAAATTGTGACACTTAAGCTTGAATCAATAAACAAACTATCATTGTGGATTCAACAACCTTTTATATTACTTCGGGCACTCCGTACACTTGAGGAATTGCTATCAAGAGGCTTCCTCACTTAACGTAAGCGCAGAGCCTCAAGAGATTAGTCTCATGGCTGTCGACGATAGGGATACCTTGGGAAAAAGGAAAAATAAACGAACAGAGTAAATATGTGATAACTCTACATAATCAAGTGAGCAAGAATGGTCACAAGCAGCAAGGAAGCCAGGTAATACTTCACTTCTCTACTAAGTGAAATACTTATCCATGAAAAGTGGATTGATGAACTAAAATAGCTAAAATTAATTCATAAAATGCTACATTAACAAAACACAAACCCAAAAAAATAAAATTTCCAAGCATTCAAGTAAAGAGTAAGATACTTTACAATCTTTATAATAAGATAAGATGACAGTTAAAAAAAATAGGAAGAATGCCACAAGGATGCTTATTCAGCTTCCAAATTATCATACTGCCATGGGTTGAACTCCGTTCTGCTGTCCTCAATGCTGTCAGACCTCTCATCAATAGCAGCACGATGTGCAGTGTATTTACCATTGTATTGGTAGACTTCCAATTCACCCCAAGGTGTAGAAGTTACTTCATCAGTTAAATCAAACCATCTAGGAGTGAACTTATGGCCCTTGGCCTCTCGGTTTCTCTTCTCAGCTCTTTGTCTCTCCTCCAAACTGAGAAGTAAGTTTAAAAACACAGTGAGGAACTAATGTATCCTAGGTGAAACTTACAGAGAACATTCATCTTTGGTTTGTCAAAAGGGCAAGTAGAGTAGTTACCTGCTCTTCTCTAACCCGGAAGTGGATAGGTCACCCTTCTCAAGGGCCATCCTATCAGGGCGTAGACGAGAATCAGATGCCAACAACTTCTTGGGAGCAGTGTCAAAGCTGTTAATCTTATGTGCAAAATGCGTGTACTGGAATTTGTCATTTTTGGGAGTTTCAGCAACTCTCCAAGCCTGCAGAATAAAACAACTTAATTTATAGATAAAAGTAATTCAAGTTTCCAGAACTACAAAAAGTGAAGACAACTGACAACCAAACAGAGAAGATCATACAAATAGTGACACTAAACACTAACATCTCTTCTGCAAAGCATACAATTTTATCTGCAACGAAGGAGAACGAGTCAAAGACTTGAGTGATGAACAAGTATTAAAATATACCCGGAAACCATTTAAATGATTCCAAAAGACACTATAAACTAGAGTAAAGAAATAAATTGTTTGAAGACAATTCAGTAGGGTTTCGTTTGTTTGCAGATGGATTGCAGAGAGCAAAAGTGCAAAGGGAGTTAGGGCTGAGAGATCGGAAGCAACTCTGTTTGGATTCAGAGTGGAAAGAATAGGAATTAGGAAGTGAGAAAAAAACGGGCACCACACCTTTTCGTGGTTTTCTCATTTATGAGAAGAAAACTGAGAGGGATCCATTTATTATATCTCACTTTTACCCTTTTCAAATTCCAATGATTTATTTATTAATTAGTTATTAATATTTTATATTTAGGGTAAACATGTCATATTATACAAAGTTATGTTCTCTCATTTCATTCTCTATTCAACCAAAAAGGAGAGAGAATCCATCTCGTTTTCTTCTTTTCTCTTTCTTCTCTATTTCTATTATACTAAACAACTTACAAAATCTACTATTTTCTCACCATTTTCTCTCTACTCATACTTTCTTCTCACTTTGTCTTCTAAACCAAGCAAAGCATAAGAGTTAGTGGATGAATTCAACCTTGTGAACTAAACCATCATATAATCCAAATCTAATCACGTACAAAAGCATTAGTTAAAAATATACAAAACTACGAAGTAGGAATCTCATTAAGCATGATATGCTTTCGAAACAAAATTTTGCAAGAGTCACAAATATCTTCCACAATTTCAGGAAGAGCATGTTCTTGAGTGATTGCATAGCGTTTTTTTAATCAGCAAAAATTGGGCAGAACAGTGACAGAAGTTAAATAGCAAACCTCTTTCAGCTCAGTTCCTGGAAGCGGTTCTCCCTCTGAGTCACAAACTTGATAACTCATAGTCTGATTCCATTTTCCAGTCATAAGAATCTTAGGCTCTTCAGCAGCATTATACACATACCCGTCCACTTCATATCGACCAGCTCTGCAAAATACAAATGCCTTTTAAGTTGGTTAACAGACAACTGCACCACTAAAGTAGCTATGAAATTGAAAACAGTCACATATTGAGCAAGAAATCGTCATTGGCAGCAAAATATGCACTGTTTATGTTAGGGATATTCATATAACAATAAAACCATTTCTAGCATTTAGTTCATCCTTGACACTGAGCAGTTTAATCCTTGTAGTTCAAACTCATCATAACTAAATTAAATATCAGCACAAGGTAAATTGGGTATGTACAAAGACCAAATGTTATTTATAGGCTTCCACATAACAGCTTTAGCTCTTAAACAGGGTTGATTCTCGTAGATTTTAATTATAAAAAACTCTGATTCTTAGTAAAATGCTCGACGAAGCTGTGATTAGGTCAATGTTTTTCAGCACTCAAATATAGATAACAAAAACAGTTAATAGAATAAAAGTTGCTTGTTTGTTAGTTGAATTAATGAATAAGGCATGTTGCCTGTTGAAAGGAAGAGGGATTGAGAGGGAGGTGTCCAGTCAGTTGAAAGAGTATAGGGCCTTTGGGCGTGGTGAAGTGATAGAACTCAACAATTTAGAAAAAAGAAACTGTGTATTATGCAATGGAAATCAGTGAGCTCAAGAGTTATGCAAGGAAATATCAGCTATCAGAGTCTGAGACTCCTACAACAGAATTGACAACAAAATGCATGAATGGCCCCACCTTCTAGCCTCTCTCCAAAAAATAGCAGAATTGCCTGAAATCCAGGGATACGTCACTAACTAACTTAAATTCCCCTCTCCTGACCCCACTCTTCTTCTAGTGTAGACCTTCCATATGTTGGGCCTTCTTGTAGTTGTTTCTATAATTGGGTTATTATTGATATTAGGCCCAAGTGTTCTATCATGATATTAGGCCCAAGTGTTCTATCATGAAGTTTGGCAGACCCTTGAAGTTCTGCTACTTGTATCCGTAATCAAGGAAGGGATTCCCTATTTTCAGATATACTAATTCCTATCAAATTGCAACATGTGAAAAAGAACCAAAGGAATGCATGATAGAATATCTAAACCCTTCTATAGGAACATTGACTCAACAGGAACTACTAGTCAAGTCCAGGAGATATAATCAGATGATATTGAGTCTTTTGAACTAGCTACTATACTATGGAATCAATTAGACATACTGTAAGTTACACGTGAACATATGATAGCCAGAGAAATCAGTGGAATTTCAAGAAAAAGTAGTCATACCCAAACCAACCACATGGTTGAAAATACAGCACCACTTTGTCCCCTGTAGTAACATTTGTCAGGACCATCTCCCCCGGTGAATCAATCCAAGTTCGTCCAAAAATCAAGTTGCTAACTTTCGTAGGTGGAGGTACCAAGTCAAGGACCACACCATCTCTTTTGAGGGTAACACGTGTTCTGAATCCAAATAAGAAACAGCACATTACAAATACATACAACTTAAAAGGGGGAAATGCTTACTCATGAACTGAATTGAATTAGACACGTAGAATTACAAAATAAACTACAAATTGACTTTTTGTAAGAACATGCGGAACATTAACATCCTTAACTGTAAGATACTCAATTGGGGGCTGGAGTGTTGGGGGGGGGGGGGGGGAAGAGGGGGAGTGGTGGGGATATATCTAAATTCTCATAGATCTTAAAGACAATATATGTGACAAGGATTTTTCAAGCGAAGCCATAAGCAATCCCCAGACTTGAGATAACAGATAAAAGGGGGATAAGTATTACCTTCCAAGAGGATATACATCAACAGAGTTGCCAAGAAATTTGGTTTTCAGTTTTGATGTCACGTCATATGTGAAATGTTCATTTTCAGCATGCCCAGCACTCATCGGAGGGTGATGACAGACCTATAGCAATTTGATTTTATATGTGACTGAAAGTTAGAATCATAGAGGAGCATTACAAAATAACCATGAAAATTATGCATATATCATCCATTACAATACCGATAGCAAGGGAGGCCAAGCCAAAAAAAATGAGATAAAGTCATAAAGTGAGGCATGGAAACTTTGTTGATTAAGCATTTTGTTCAAAGAACTGGAAGAAATATAACAAACAGAACCTTAAACGCACCTGCTCTGCTATAAATGATATGTCACCATGGTTGGCCATTTCATAAGTCTCACCAAGAATTGGATTGAATGGCTTCCATGTTCGTTGATAGGCATAATAGACAGATATGAAGAATGATGCTGCAAAAATCATCTTTGTGGTCATATTCCATGCAATTTACGCACAGATGAGAAAGAGAGAAAGTATTGAAGTAATGCTTACAAGCATATACAAGTCTCATGTATGGATCCTCAGTCTTATCTGCCATATCTAACAGGTAAGAGTACTCCATAAGCTGTTAAATCATATAACAATTATCAGATTCTAAAGATATTGCTAAATAGTATGTGTGAATGCAATAGCAAAAACAAATGCAGCAGTGAACACAAGTGCTATAACACAGACCTCAGCCATTTTCTGTAGCATTGTCATTGGCTCAAAAATGATAACTGGAAGTGTTACCATTGATGTGATATCAGATCCAATATACTTCTGCATCATCTTCCAGTAACTATCTCGTTCCTGTAACGTGCAAAGGAACAGTTGAGGGATAACATGCAGATATAATACATAGCAAATATGAAGCGAAAATTTTCTCTGAAGTCCACTGTGAATTAAATGTGAGCTCTCTTATTCCGGTAATCAAATAGACCATTGGTTTGCACAAAATATTATCTGGTCACCATGACATGGACATTTCTATCTCTAAACACAAAATTGACAAGCAGTAATTTTGTGTCTATGATCGAACTTAGATTGCTTCAATCAACACAGTGAAACAACTTCCTCACATAATAAACTTTCTTTGACACAGATGGTGAGTCTTGTTGTGACCTTTACTTTTCACTGTATTATACAATACAGAGATGGTGATAAGAGGTATACCTCTTGTTTCCATCGTCCCTTTTGTGCTTCCTCTTCAGTATCTTCAGTTCCTCCGTCTGGATTAATAACCTCCAGCCCCTCATAGCTCACCGAACTGAGTATCAACGTCAACAAATGAAAACGAAATGAATCTTATTATCAGCTCATGTAACTGAATCAGACTAACACAAACTTCAAGAAACAAATCAAATGATTACAAGCCGCAAATTGAGTGACGGTGAAATTGAAAAACGAATACGGAACCACAACAGCTGGATAAAATCACAACATAGTCAAGAAGCTTATACATTAAATCACTAGAGTGTGAAACCACCACCCACTTAAACATCACAGTGAAGAACTGAAGATGATATGTCATAATATATCCAGTAAACAAATAAAACCAATTTAGAACGTAGATCATAAAGAACACAAGTATCGGTTGCATCTACGACCAGTACTAAAAAGGAAAAAAAAAAATTGGCAAAACGGTAAATCGATGATCTTGAGTCACCCCACATCAACGAATCACGAAAAGAAAAAGCAAACACAAAAGAGATAAATTTAATAACTTTCCAATTTCAGACTCCATAAGATTCATACCTATTAACAGATTTGGACATGGCGCTGCCGAAATTGGACAAACTGGAAGCAATGGAAGCAAAAAATCCACCCCCACCACTAGAAGAAGCAGCTTGCTTGGGATCCTTAGGAGCCATGGCAACGAAAGCCGATGGAAATTCAACAAACTATGAAATCCCAATTGAGGAAAAGAGAAGCTTTTAGATACTTTTGCTGAAGCAAAGTCGATCTAATGAGGTTCAGGCAAATAGGTACTAAAATATAGAATAGAATGAATAAATAATGATATTATTATTATTATATAGGGAGAACAGCGATGAAAGGCAGCGATTGAGGTTGGCGGTTCTTGAGTTTGAAAAGTCCAGCGAGACGAGATGGAATTGAAATTGGAAAGTGAGAAGAAGGATATTTCTTCGTTGCCGTGGCGTGGTGATGACACAAGACGTTACGCGTTAGACAAATTTGCAAAAGGGCAGAGTTTGTTGTACACGCGCTTGGTATAGAACGTGGGTGTAAGTGGTATGAGGGGTTTTGCTTAGTTTGCGTTATTACTGTTACAGAGAATCCAAATTGGCGGCTATATTATGAGGACGGAATAACAAGTGCTGTCATGGTATTGGAATGACGAGGAGCACCACTTGCCTTGCCGGCTGCATTGTATGTTTTTTTGTGAATTGTGATGGATAAAAATAAAATTAATGATATTTGTTCCAAGGGAGGATTTACCGATCAAGAAGGCGATCCTCGACAAGGACACTCTCCCTTGGCAAAAAACCAAATCCAACCACTCATTACTACAATCACAAATGAAGAGGGTTTAACTCATTTATACCTCTTGGCTCGCAACACCTTGTGTGCTAGAGCCAGGGGCAACTCTTCTGAGGGAGGATCTACTGACCAAGAAGGCGATTCTCTCTTGTGGATCACGATGCCCTCCCTCGGCAAAAACTCAAATCCGACCACTCATTACTACACCCACAGACGAAGAGGGTCTAACTCATTTATACATCTTGACTGGCAACACCTTGCGTACTAGAACTAAGTGGCAACTGTTCCGAGGGAGGTTACTGGATTGGGCGAGCAACTCGCCCAGTTGAGAGCGACCAGGCGACTGAATACATACTAGTAGGTGGTGAGCTAGGCGACCAGAGGCACAGAGGGTTAAGGCTGTTGGGCCAAGTCGGTTGGGGCCCAAGAGCCCATCTAAGTGTAAATCTAGGGCTTTATCTCTTTCTTATCTCTTTACCCTCTATAAATAGCAGAGGAGGGTTCATGTAAAAGGGGGTCTTCTCCTATTTTCACTTACTTGATAATAAGATTGTTTGGCTGCTAGGGATTTGAACCTAGTAGGCTGTTTCCACCTCTTGCTCCTTTCTTACTGTTCTACGTTACCAGAACAGTTACGATCCTCCGTACTGACCAGACAAATGACCCCCTCGACGATCACAACGTCTCTCTTCGACTATCAATTTGATTCAATCACGCACAGAGGACCTTCATCCTGACAAGGGTGGTCTTCTAGAAGATGATCTGAGACTATCTGCCACTAGTCACATCACACGCCCACTCCTATCACCCCTCCCCACACCCGCACGGAGCCGTAAGTCTCAATTAGCACGCCAAGTCATGTTCAAGCCGCCGATGCAGCGCTCCTGACAAGAGAATCAACGGCTAGGATTGAGTGCACTACCAATACACTCATTACATCCTCGAAGCTCTCAAGGTTCTCACCCCTCTATAAAAGGCCCTACCTTTCACCTCACAAGGTACATGATTATAACCTTAGAAAATACTCCCCCCTCTAACTAACTTAGGCATCAGAGTGTTATTGCAGGGACCTCTCCAGGGCACGATCGACGAGGAAAGCACGTCTGGTCACGACGATACAATCGCGCACCACCCATAACGTCCCAATTCCGAGGGTCACCATAGTAACCTTAGACACAATTAAATATGCTAGTGATCTTTTGAAAGCCTAGAAAATGCAACTATACTTTTTCTTTCCTTTCTTTTTCGAAACATGCTCTAACAAATTCATAATAAATACTCAAATATAGATAACCCTATGTCCATCGGCTACATATTTCAAATGGTACCTCAATGAAGAAGTAATGTTACTATGAAACCTAACCCAAAAAACTTCGTATGCCCAACGTATTCTCAGTGATCTCCACGCAAGGCAGACCATACGAAAACAAACATCTGAAACCTACTCGGTTCCTAATCCATGGAAGTACAGTGTAAGACTGTAATTAATTAACTCTGTATTATTATAATATGTAATTAATAATTACGTTCCGAATTTTTATTATTAAGTAATTAGGCAACGTAGAAGTTTTAAGCGTATAGGAATAAATTGTATTGTCGGAATGTTGTCGTCATTTATATGTCATTGACGTTGTGTAATATTAATACCGTCGTTATTAATACCCTTGACGTATTAATATCAATTTTTTGACGACGTATCGTCATATTTCCAATATTAATGTATTTCATAATAATATTATTATTTCGTGACGTTTTACGAAAAGCGGAATAAATATAGCGGAGAACGTTATATCAACGACGTTTTATTATTTACTTAAATACGATGCAATATTTAATTCGTTACGAAAGCTGAAGGGACGTCGAAAAATAAATTGTTATATATATGGGTATGTTGTGCGCATTTTATGTGCATATATGTGGAAGAATGGTTTAAATCATTAAGTGGTTAATATGCATGTTTTGGAAATAGGGGGAGATTAAATTTGAATAGTAAGAGTGTGTAAGATGATGAAAATGATGTTTTGCATGGTAAATAAGAGAATCCAAAGTCAATTGAAAGTGACATGTTAATAGTTGACTAGTTTGACTTTACATTAAGAGAGATTAAGGAAAGGTGAAGGTCATCATCATTTTATTAATATGTTTTGAAATTTCTTAGTCTAGATTAGGCAATGATTAGTTTTTAAAGCATCAACCAAAAATGAGGCATATGAGGTCATATACTTGTTGGGTTAGAAATGTTTGGCCTAATTAGGAAAATGATAAAACTACCATTAAAGCTTGATAGTGACCTTTGCTTAGGAAACGAAAGACAAGGGTAAGATGGATATTTGATGTTTTGATGAAGGGATATTAGGGACAATTGAAAGAGAAAAATTTCTTCTCAAAAGTTGATTTTTGAGTTGGAAGTGATTTTCAAAGTGAGCTTATGCTATGGTGCCTTGATAGTAATAAAACCACACAAGAAAGGGGGGGTTTGAATTGTGTGTGTGATTTTTAACTTCTTTTTCGAAAAACAACAGTTATAAGTTCAAAAACGTTTGTTAAAGAGTGCAGCGGAAATTATTCTAAGACTGAACAATAAAGCACACAAGATGTTTATCCTGGTTCACCCCCTTAATCGACAGGGCTATGTCCAGTCCTTGGCTTAACCAAGATTTTCACTATTTTATCAAAATAGTACAAGTGTTCTCAGGGACTTCTCCCAGTATTCTGAGGACTACTCCTTTACAAATATTCTAGCAGGACTTCTCCTTTACAAGTGTTGGACAGGACTCCTCCCAGTTCTTTTTCAAGAAGAATTGGTTTCTACAAAATCTCTTCGGTAAGAGTGGGTAGACAATATGAAGAACGAATTACAGAGAGAATAAACAAGTTGATTCTATGAAGGGCTTTGTGTGAAAGAGGATAAGAGTAGCACTCTGTGAAGATCTTCACACTAGTTGGCGACTGAACTCGGATAATAAATAAGTTGAGATTGCTGGGTGTTTGGCTTAGAGAAATTGAATTTCAGATGATAAACTTAGAAAGTTTGAATGCTTTGATCGTGTAAAAGTCGCCAAGTTGAATCTGGTGCCAAGTCCTCTATTTATATATTTAGTAGGATGATCAATGGGACCTTTGCTGAAGATCTGAAGATAGTTCTGTTTGAATTTCTCCTCTATTGTGAGTAACAGATACTTCTGCATCTTCTGCTTTAATAAATGCAATTTGCAATGCATTTAATGCTTCTTTAATGGCGGAGGTTGATATCGTCTGGTTCTTCAATGCATTTTGCCTTGAGCTATAGCTTCTGTAATTATTGCTCATGCATTCCAGCTAAGGGGGCCATTAATGCTCTGATCAGAAGATTTGAATTTGAACGTTGCGGAGATACGATGATCAGAAAGGCTTGCCGCTGATTCCGCAAAAGCAGCTTGAATTAAGGAATGTCAGAAGATTTGAATTTGCAAGGAATAAAGAACTTAATTCTCTCCTTTTCGCCATTAATGCTCTGAAGAGACAAGTGGTGCTTGACAGCTCATCCTGGGTTGAGCAAACGATCACCTCCTGATTTTTCTTTTGCACTAGTCAACCAAACATTTTGTCTGGAATGTAGATGTTCTTTCCTTCAGATGAACCTAATGGCTGAGGGACCAGATGTTTATCATATCCGGACGGACTTTCTGAGGCAGACGTTGTCAGCTGGCGGACTGATTCTCAAAGGCTGTAGCCGGACGAATTCTTCTACTATCCTTAACTTGAACATCTGCTTTTGATAATGCTTTGTAGAGGTCCATGCAGTGCTTTTTCCAAGTAGAAGGATGTTCCTGAGCATGATAAACATTGAGAAGTTAAGAATTCTATTGTTGACAAGATCAATATTTAGAGAAATTGTTATGTATCAAAATATAATACTTTATTAAATTATTTGATTCTAACATGCCTTTGGGAAAGTATATTCACCATCAAAAGGGCTGCACAACGCTATATTTTGTTTCTTGAAAAGTTATTTTGGCCCAAAATTGATTTTGAAAAAGTGTTTTAAATGAACCTAGTTTAAAATTATGTGATAAACTCATCTATGAAGTTAGTTTTTGAAAAATAAATTCCTAGCTATTTTATATGCCTTGGCTGAACCTATATAGCATTGTGGGGTTTGGGTTTTTGATTTTTAATGAATTGTTTGATGGATAAAATACTTGTTTGGAAGTGTTGGAATTTTTTTTGGAATTGTTAGCCAAAATAATGCCTTGGCCGAATCTAAAGAGAGAGTTTTTAAGGGTTATGTTGTGTTCAAAACTTGGTTTTTAGTTTTCGGTATGCATGATAGCCTTTAGAAATAATTTGGAGCTTAAATCTAAGTTTTTGGAAGTTTGGGGACTAGATTTTCTATTTGTGAAAAGTTTGAGGACTAGAATAGAATTATGAAAAGTTCAAGTGCTATAAATGGAATTTTAGAAAGTTGAAGGACCTAAATTAGTATTTTACTAAAGTTAGAGGACTAAAGTACAAATATAGTAAAGTACAAGGACCTTTTTGCAAATAGTTACATGTTAGAGGACTTATTTGCAAATAGTCAAGAGTTAGAGGACCTTGTCATAAATAGTCAATAATTAAAGGATCTTTTATAAAGATACCTTCTTGCGTGTTGTTTTCTAGATGGAATTATTATTAGAATACTAAGTGTTAGTGTTAAGAACCAAGGAATCTTTGAAAAGGAAAAATTAAGAAATCGAAGATACTGAAATGTTCTTTTTATTCTAATTAATTAATTCACTGTTACAAGCTCTGTGTTTATACAAAGAGAAAACAGACAAGATCCCGGATATTCCGGGCCAACATAATCAGTGGGTCATCTATCACATAATGACAGCTGAAACCTATCACGCATGGTCAACATAATCAGCAGGTCACCCATCACACATTGACAGCTGACATGACTAGCTGACCAGACGATCCAGTTATGGAATCGATTCAGTTAGGCAAACGATGCTGCCATACAGACGATAGAATGCTGAGCCATGCAGACGATAGAATGCTGACTTATTCAGGCGACAGTATCAGACGATACTTCATTCCTCTAACAACCCCCCTCAAACTCAAGGTGGGTGAAAAGGAGCATCCTTTGCAAACACATTTAGTTTGGCCTTCATTTCTGCAAAGTGTTGAGGCGAGAGAGATTTGATGAAGATATCAACCAACTAATCCTGACCAAGAATGTGATACACAAACAATGACTTGTTTTGAACTTTCTCTCGAACAAAGAAGATGTCCAATTCCATATGTTTGGTTCGGGTGTGCAAAACAGGGTTGTGAGTTAAGGCCACAACTCCCATGTTAACACAGTATACTGTAGGAACTTGGAAAGGAATCTTTAACTCCGTGAGGACAGATTGAATCCAAAGAAGTTCAGCAGTGGTGTTGGTCAAGCTTCGATATTTTTCTTCAGTGCTTGACCTTGCAACAATCGTCTGCTTCTTGGAACTCCAAGACACTAAGTTTGGTCCAAAGAAAACACATGAACCAGACGTGGAACATCTATCGTCCGGATCCGAACCCCAATCACCATCACAGTAGGCAGTCAAGGGTACAACAACTTTAGAATTATAGGGCTTGAGAAGCAGATCATGAGGGATAGTACCTTTGAGGTATCTTAGGATGCGCTTAACAGCCCTCCAGTGAACATCTAGAGGCTGGCTCATGAACTGACAGACTTTGTTGACAACATAGCTTATTTCAGGTCTGGTGAGAGTAGCATATTGCAATGCAACAACAACAGACCTATAGTTGGTTGGATCAGCATATAGATTAGTACCATGTTTGCTAAGTTTTGCACTACGAAGCATAGGCGTAGATTGCTCTGTTGCATTAGTCATATTGGCCTTGTCAAGAAGATCTCCTATGTATTTAGATTGTGATAGGAGAAGAGACCCATCTTGCAGATGCTGAACTTGAACTCCAAGGAAGTAATCCAACGTGCCCAGTTGTTCGAGTGAAAACTCTGTATTAAGCTCGGTGGTAATTTGCTGAATGAGAAGTAAGGAACTGTCAGTGATGCTAATATCATCAACATAGACTAAGATATAAATTCAACAAGAATTTGTACTGTAGACAAATAAAGATGGATCACAACAACTGGCCTTAAAGCCAAATCAGACTAGAGCCCCTTTCAATTTGTCAAACCAAGCTCGGGGAGCTTGTTTGAGACCATAAAGAGCTTTGTGGAGTTTGCAGACTAAGGCTCTATCTTCAGTTTGAAACCCCGATGGCTGGTCCATGTAGACATCTTCATCAAGTGTGCCATTCAGGAAGACATTGTTGACATCATGTTGATGAATATGCCAACGTTTGGTGACAGCTAAGGACAAAATGAGATGGATAATGATTAGCTTCACAACAAGGGAAAAGGTTTCTGAATTGTTGAAACCTTGAATCTGATTGTACCATTTGGCCACTAACCTAGCTTTGTATCTTTCAATAGTGCCATTAGCTCTTTTTTTTGATTCTGAACACCCACTTGCAACCTATTGATTTTCTGTTTGGTGGTAAGGAGACCAACGACCAAGTGGCGTTTTGTTGCAAGGCATCAAACTTTGCCTGCATAGCCTGCTTCCAGTGAGGATGTTGAAGAGCTTTCTTGTAGGAGGTTGGTTCAACCTGAGTTAGAAGAAGTCGTGGTTGAGCAGTGGCAGTCTTGGAACAAGTTTGCATATTGTGAGTGTTGATTGGAGGAGGCGGAACTGAGGATACCTGGGCCCGAGTGATCCCAACTCTCGATCTAGTTTGCATGACATGAGTGTTGACCGGTGCTTGCTGACTACCAAACGATGCCGTAACATCAGATGAATGAATAGTACGAGACGATGTAGGAACATCAGACGATGAAGGAACTGTAGTCGATGCTGGAACATCAGACGATACTACAAGGGAATGATCATATGGAGGCTGATGCTGCTCTTGATGTGGAGTTACAGGATACCTTGGAATAAATGATGTTAGAGAAGGCCCTTCCATGGTGGTAGAAGGAGTTGAGCCTTGGAATATCTCTGTGTATGGGTACCTATACTCATTGAAAATAACATCTTTTGACACAAAGATTTTCCCATTGGAATCTAAACATTTATAATTTTTGTGGGCAAGGGAATAACCAAGGAAGACACACTCCCGAGACCTGAACTGAATTTTAGAGACATTGTAAGGATAGTTAAAGGGATAGCATGCACACCGAAAAGCTTTCAAGAACTTGTAATTTGGGTGAACACTATGAAGCTTATAGTAAGGACTAACATTGCCTAAGACAGAGGTAGGAAATCTGTTTATGAGAAAGGTATCTGTTAAAAAGGCATGACCCAAGTATTGATAGGGAATTTTGGCTTGATCAAGCAAAGAATGACCAGTTCAACCACATGTTTGTGCTTGCGTTCCACACAGCCATTTTGATGATGTGTGTGTGGGCAACTCAGACGATGAACAATTCCTGATTGAGCAAAATGAGAACTAAGGGGTTTAAATTCAGTGCCTCCATCAGTTTGAACAACTTTTATTTTTATATTTAATTGCAATATAATCATTTCTTGAAATTGAAGAAAGGTGGCATAGGTTTCTGATTTCTTCCTTAAGTGAAAAATCCACATATATCATGTGTAGGCATCAACACAAGTAAGAAAATAGGAATAACTAGCAGAAGATTTGTAAGACCTTCATTTTTTTTGATATTTGCAAATAGGTCCCTCGTGTTTCTTATAGTTGTGAGGGGGTCCTCGAACTACTTTATATTTTCAGTTTTGATCTCTGTTGACCTTGATTGGCCTTCTCTTATAACAGATTATGTTTTGTTATCTTTTTGAATTCAACTGTGGAAATAAGATATTTAATCTTGAATATTTTGAATGTTGTTGTTAAGTGGTGGTTTTAATTATCTTGTTTTATTTGTTAAAAACAATTATCTTTAGGAATGTTTAAATTTAAATGAGGCTTACTAATTGAGATATAATTTGAATTTGAACTACAAGAGCTGTTACAACCAGTCCTTCCTTCTAGCAACAGATTCTGTTTCTGATTTGGGGATAGGGAGAATCTAAAAGTTGTTGCAGCAGTTTGGGCGTGCAGCCCCTTTATAGCAGCAGTTCTGTTTTTCTACTGCTTTTGTTACTGAAACAGAACCTCTTTTAAGTTTTAAAATTTAAAAAAAAAATAGGAATTTTGATTTGTTAAAGATAATGGAAAAACAAAGAGATAAAACATAGAGTAACAACTCCCTGTTAGTCGACCAGCTCTTATAAAAAAGGGAGGAATTAAGTGTCCTCTTCATTCCAAAAACAAGCCACTTAACAAGAAATAGAATCACTTCCTTGCCCCTGTTTTCTTGCTGTTATTCGACATACTCTATTCCCTTGAAGGACCCAGAATCTCCTCCTTTCCTTGTTCCTGCCTTGCTGCTCGACCTTCTTCCCCTGCTTCTGCTGTTGATCGTTCTTTCCTCTGCTTGCTACTGCTCGACCTTCTCCTCTAGTTTTGCTGCTGCACGGGTTTCCCCTGTTTTCTGGAGTGCTGCTCTGTTTTTTTTCTCTCTGTTTGGGGCTGCTGTTTGACTCTCTTCTCCTTCCTCGAAGATTCAAGAAGTTGGTTCTTCCTTCTTCTTCTCTTTCAAGAATTAAGGTAGGCAAATTTTTGTTCTATTTTTTTTTAATATATAAAGCTGTTTGGAATAGTCCAGAATCCATTCTAATTCTACTTCCTTTCTTCTTGACCGAATTATAGCTCTTTTACACAACATCTTTTGCCTTAATCCTTGAAGAGCTAAGTGCTGTTTTCCCCTACTAAAACAATCAAGGTAGGCTTCCTTTATGCTTCTTTATCCTTCACCTTGTTCTTAGGGGTTCTTGTGGCTGTTTTCTTGTTTAAGAAAAAAAAAAGGGGAAAATTAATTGATTAATTAATTAACTGAATCTGTCTCTTAAGTAACGCTGTTTTTGACCCTCTATACAAAAATCACGTTTTGGGGTTGGGTTGTTTCGTCATTGGTTGTTGATAATGGTTTACGAATTTTTTTTAGGATTGGACACGGACTTATGCGACACTACATTCGACGGTGAGGGTAACTTCTTTTGTAGGATGTTTGTGATTGTGATATACTTGGCTCTTAGATAGAATTGATTGTGATTGTGTTGAGATTCCATATTGACCTATGACATGATTTACTTGCTGGAAATTGACTTGAAAACTTGATGTATATTAAGAATTAAATTGTATTAATATGCTGAGAATTAAACTATAGAAGATTTTGAGTATATTGGGACAAATTGGAAATTATTAAATACACAGATGTTGGAACCTATTGCTATAATATGACTATGTTGGTTGATGAGAGAATTATTTGAGTCATAATATATGCATTACTTAGGAGTTGTTAGGCTCTGATGTGACGGGTGCTTGTCCCATGGGATCAGGCTGAGGGCAATGTGGTGGGTGCTTGTCCCACGTGATTGTCCTGCCCTTGTTTTGGAAAAATTTGGCCATAGCTATGCATGTAGATATTTTAGAATATTTTGCATACTAAAAGAATTTATTATAAATATAGACGTTTTAAAAAAAAAAGGACGTGTTGTACTGTTTAATTTTGATTTTACTTCCAATTTGTTTTATTACTTAATAATATATATATATTACAGGGGATTATGGCGTGTTGCTCTCTTTGTTCCTTTTACTATTATTATTTTTTTGTTTTGTTTCAGAATTGCTTTATTATTGTATTTAATAATTATTAATTATTGTAGATCGATATTTTTATTTGTTTTCGAAGTTAACCCTTTTTTGCTTGTGTGTATGTTGTTTGGGCACTTAACGCCACAGAGGAGCGGTGTGAAGCGTAGATTGAAGAGGCGAAGTGGGGCGAGGAAGTGAAGATGAAGTTGAGAAGATGAATTGGAATTTTGTTTTGATTTCAAATACTTAGATGAATTTTATGTTATTGATACCTTATTTTATTTTCCGTTAGATTTTATGTTAACTATGGGATTATACTTGTTAAATATTTATTTGAGTGACGAATTTAAGTGTTTATTTTTTTAAAAAAAAATGAGGGACCCTTTTGAGAGGTTTTACGAAACTTATTTCTGCGTAATTATAATGTGATCCCTCAATTCGAAATTGGGGCGTTACAAGATTCAATGGAGGATGGTCCCCATAAATCAGAAAATACAAGTTCAAAAGGATGAGAATAAACTGTATTAAATTGAGAAGAGGGTAATCGATGAGATTTTCCCATACAACATTCAATACAAACACGAGAAATAGCTCGAGAAGGAATTGAAATATTACACTTAGTCAGAATAGAATGTAAAATCTCCTGAGTAGGATGACCAAGACGATGATGCCAAAGGTCATAGGAGGTGGGTCCTACGAGTGAACTATTTGTTCTTGTGGTTACATGTGTTTTAGGTAAACTAAAAGAGGAGGAAGTGGGAGCTGGCATGACAGAAGACTTGTTCTTGAAGAAATTGGAAGCATGCATGCCATCAAAATAATAGAGACCATCATCCCCAACAGTCCCTTGAAGAAGAATGTCACCATTGGCTTGAGATTTGACAAGACAATGAGCATGATGAAACTCAAACTTAACATGATTATCTCAAGCAAACCTACTAACATTGACAAGATTTTTAGTGATTGAGGGAACAAGCAATAAATCACGAAGAGAAAGAGTAGCATGTGTTTGACATGGTGACTTAAAGGAAACTGTATCAATAGGTTGAATAGGAAAACCTTGACCATTTCCCATGAAGATGTGATCATTTCCTTGAAGGGGTGTAGGATTGCAAAAGGCAGTAGCATCATGGGTGACATGATGAGTTGCTCCAGTGTCTGGTAGCCAGTTTCCAGCACTTGGGCCTTCAGATGTAGAGAGCAGAGCTTGACCCATTGTCTGCTGTGGAAAGGGAGAAGGGCCAGTCATTTGCTGAGGAGACTGAAATGCAAGTGCATGCATCATCTGCTGGTGATAACCCTTGACATATCCAGAAAATGAAGGATAAGCAGAAGGATATCCACTTGGATCAGACTTTAGACCAGCATTGGGAAAAGGTAATTGGGAGGGCCCAGTTGGTTGAAGATTATAAAAGGGTGGGGGACCAAATCGTGCTTGTTGAAAATTTGAAAGAGGTAGTGAAAAGCCTCCAAAGGCACAAGCCTGCTGAGCAACTTGACTAAACTAACCACCATATGGTGATGAGCCAACCATTCCTGGAAAATTGGCAGACGGTACACGGTGATAGCAAGTGTTGGCTTCATGACCCCACTTGTAACAGATTTGACAATGAACTGAGGAGTGTCCACCACGTCCACGCCCACGGCCTCCACAACCATTAGAGCGACCACCAGGGCCACGATAATCATCAAAGGAGCCATAATTCTGGGTCGACTCAGAGGAACCCCTATTCACAGATGGTAAATCATCAGTGGTGTGCATGGCATGATTCTGGGTAGGTCAACCATTAGCATAGTTGGCTTGAGCAAACTGTTGGTTCGGGACTGGTGAGTGTTGAAAGGATTTGTACGTATTAAAAACCGTTCACTAAAAGAATTTATAAAATTGTCACTTAACCACTATCAAAATCCCTTTCAAGATTCGAATGTAGTATAGCAACGGGTTTTTGTCGAACCACGGAGAATTGCGATACAAATGCGGTACTCTAATGTAATTAACCAAACAATGGATAAAATGAATGGATTGTTTTGGAGTGAATTTAAACAGAACTAAATTAAATATCAGATAGAAGTTTAAGCAGTTACAGAAGCTGTTGGGATTAGTTTTCACCGATTAATCTTGACATACTCACAGAATTCTCATACAAATCCTCTTCTATGTTGGTTTCATCACATCAATTCTTATCTTATTACCCAGTCCCCCGGCGTAAAAGATTATCAACTCAACTATATTAATCCCCAATCCCTTGATCGATTAATAAAGCAAGAAGCATTAGACATGGATGTTTGTTTGGACCAATGATCTAACCCCACTCCTAGGCCTTAGATACAATAGATGATATTACCTATTTCAGATTCAAGTAGCTAGTTCCCACTACACTATCAAATACATAATTATGGTCTAGGTAATTAAGCTAAAACAAGCATTAGACAAAAGGTAAATCATTGAAACCATTCACAGAAACATTGATTTATATATAAAATATTAGTTATAAATACATCAGAGGATCAAAAGGCTACAACTAATTCCAAAAATAGAGGTTTAGCTATTGTTAGGACAGATAGCAACCTGAGAGGGGGGGTGAATCAGTGTTGCCCCAATTTTCGCCTTATTGAAATTGTTACTTTCAAGTTTATGATGATCACGAATTGATCGTTGTGATTGCAGCGGATATGAACAATACTTGAAAGTAAATGTGAAGGGTAAAGAGAATCACACACAAGATTTATCCTGGTTCGCCTTCAATCCACTGAAGACTACGTCCAGTCCCTCAAGAAAACCCCTTGAGGATTTTTCCACTATTGATAAGAATTTCTTACAAGTTCCTAAACAAAGGACCCCAAGAACTTCTACCAATATCCAGTGAAAGCAAACCGCTTTCAATAGCCCCTGAAAGCAAACCGCTTTCAGTTCCTGAAGGCAAACCACCCTCAGACCTTGGAGGCTAAACCACCTTCAATGAAAATCCTGAAAGTAAACCACTTTCAGTGACAACAACCCTTCACCGAATACCACGGTGAAAAACTCAATCTTACAGAAAGAGATGAAGAAGATGTTACACTTGGCTGTTTCAATCCTTTAACACACAATTGGATTGAACATGAGAAATTATGCTTTAAGGCTTTTAAGCATAATACAATTCTGAGTTCTTCAAGATATGAACAACTAATGTGTTCTTGTAAACATGAAGATCATGAACTCAGAATTTAGGCTCCAAAAGATTTAAGTTCTAAAAGATGAACTAATTTTGAAAGAGCTTTGGCCTAATGTGTTTTTCTCATGTGAAATGTGTATATTTCGTGTGTGTTGTGTGTTCTATGTTTTCTGGACTCAAATGGTCTTTATATAGGCAAGGGAAACGTCCTTGAACCAACACAACCCTTTTCAAAAGGTTTGGGACACAATGGTTCATGAAAAGATGCACTTTTTCGTTATGGTAATCGATTACCATACTTAGTGTAATCGATTACACAAGTGACCGTTTCAGTTTGAATTTGAATTTCAAACATGTAATCGATTACAAGACTGGAGTAATCGATTACTTGCCTTGGTGTAATCGATTACCATAATGGTGTAATCGATTACACAGAAGCCCATTTTCCAGAAACTTATTCTTTGAGACTTGCTTAAGGTTTTCTACTTCTTTTAAGTTATGAAAACTCTTAGCTTGATTAGATTAGGTGTTTTAAGAGCCTTTATGCTTTAATAAACCTTTGGAAGCATAACTCACCTAATTCTAAGACTTCTAGACTAATGATGGACTTGAGTGCTTGATTCTTTGAAGTCTTCTTTTCTTCTTTTTGTTGATGAGTTTGTCGTCATCAAAACCACAGCCAGGGTCAGGAGCAAGACCTTCTTCACAGCTATCCATTTCCATGGATGCTACAAGCTTACAAGAAGAAATATTGGATTCTGGAGGCTTGACGACGACGGTGACGCGTTCCCACGTTACGGTGACGTACCGATGCACAGAACTTCCTTTCTCTCTCCCGGCTTACTTCCTCTTCACTAGAAGCCTTCACTAGCTCGAACTTTGCCTTTGTTTTAGAAGTAATTCTTATAAAAATCCAACTCCCTCTCTAGTTCTGATCGACTCTGTATTTATAGGCAAAGAATGGACAGGACAAGCTGCTTTAATGGCGGGAATACTTCATTGATAAGTTTCTTCAACCGCCTTTGACAGTAGCTGAATTAGTTGTCATTTCTTTCTTCATCGCTGGGTTTTCCTCTACCACCTTTTGTCCACTTGATTGAATAGTGGTTGCTTAGTCAGAAGCTTCGTCTTAAAGGTTTCGTTCCAAACTGCAGATGTTGGTCATTGATAGCAGAAGACAATGCAAATATCTAGACGATGAGCTTCTAGATGATCAGTTAAAGCAGATGAGAGGTTATCAGACGAGATATTAGACGATCCATCAGTCAGACGAGGTCTCAGATGATCGTCACTAAGATGAGGTCTCAGACGATCGTCAGTCAGATGAGGCCATAGACGATCGTCACCTACAACTTTGGAAACTTTTGTGAACTTCTTCTCTATATCAAAATTCCAAGTTAAATTCATACAAAAACTAATATTTGCACTATCTATAGGCTAAAGTTAAGCTTTTACCGATTTATATACTTTGAGGGTTTAAATGATTAACATTTCAAGCAAACAAGTCGAATAAGTGTCTAAAATGATATCCAGAAATATGTAAATTTGGCAATTACCAACTCCCCCAACTTAGCACTTTGTTTGCCCTCAAACAAAGGTAATGATCCACACAAAAAAAAGATATGAACACAAAGGTAAAGGTTTATACATGAGTATAGATAATGAAAAACCATTTTCAATAACAACTCAGACGATCCTGCATGATTTCAAATAACATTCAAATCAAGCTTTGTTCATTGCATACACAACATGTTCTGTATCAGAAATTGCATACAAGTTCATCACGATACCATAAGAAACATACAGTTCACTGTTCTTTTTATCAAAAGGAAATTTCCAATCTAGAAGCAAATTTGCAAATTTAAGCTTTTAAACAGTGTTAGTGTTTCACTCAATCACTTAATCAACCATTGAATCATAAAACTCGACTTTGTTATTTGTCTCTGAATCATTATTCCTGCATGGCTAATTCAAGGATCACTAAGGACTTTTTAAGGGTTGTAATGGGGCTTGGCTTCAAAGAATTATGGTTTTTTTTCCCGGATAAACAAAGAAGTTAAAAAAGATAAGTGAGCAATCATACATTTTCAAGAAATTCATTTCTCTTAACTTTTCCCATTTACATTCAGTTCAATTTATTTTTTCTTTTCCTCAAAACCATCAATATCTTTTTCTTCATCTTTCTTTCTCATTCTTTCATCTTTGCTTTTCTGTTGTTTTTTCATTTTTTTCTTTTTGTTTTTTCTTTTCAAAACAGATCACAAGATATTTGGCTTTTTGCTTGATCAAACGATCTTTTCAGATTCAAAAATTTAAAGAGATTGATGAAGGGATTTTTCAATTCTCAGCATAAAACAACCCATTTCCCCCAAACTTGTATATAACTGTAGTCATGAAATCTCTCTTGACCTATTTAAGCTTTAGGTAGGTGGTCACTGTTTCTCTTTTTGGCTTTGAGGGTTATATCAACAAAAAAAATTCAAATTTTTAGGCTCAAAGGGGCTTTATTAAGGATACATCCTAAGAAGGTAGGCATTTTGGTCAAATTGGCTGTATCTTCTAATGAAAAGAATGCCTTGATCATTTCCTTTCTTTTCCATGCAGTTTACAATGAACAAAGACTCAAACAGAATCAGTTTATACAAAAACAACAGTGAATCTCTCAGCTTAAACTGTATGGAAAACACTTCCTCACTCGGTAAGGTTTTGGAAATTCCTTTATGATTCAAAAACATGTTTCAAGGGAAATGATTATGATTTCACATGCAAATGTATAGAATTATGTTCAAAAACATATGTGAATGCAATTTACAATAACTTGAACATCATGTTTTTCACAAAACACAAAAATCATGCATTTCTTTGGTTTTTCATTGCCTATGCTCATTCAAAAAGAATTGGATCAAGTATGCAGTTAAACATTTAGGCAAAAAGTGCTATTGTAAACTATACTATATTATACTACACAGTTAATATATAACAAAAATATAAACCAATGTGCGTAACCCAGCACTATTTAAAAAAATAATTCCAAGGTACCAAAATATCCAACGAAGATTATCAATTAAGCAGTTAAGAGTCTAACGAAAATTTAAAATAAATCACCTTGAGTTTGCAGAATCAGCAAATCAGAAGTCATTATCCTCATCAATATTCATCTGAGCTCGGCTGCTGGATGCTCCATCCTCATTAGCATCATCAATGTCCATCCGAGCTCGGCTACTAGATGTTCCAGCTCTGGCATTTCCCTCCCCCTTTTTGAAAGATGGCCTGTCCCCAGGCCACGCATTCTGTCTTGTGAAATCTGCAAGAGTGGGTCCAACAAACCCAGGCTGGGTTCCCTAGATGCTACGGATGCTGGTGTAGATAGTGCTCATAGTTGTGTATCAGGTTGTCTTCTGCCGGTGCTGATGATGGAGATCTCTGGTCAATTGCTGTTGATCTCTTATTATTTTCTCCATCATCTTCCTGTTAGTCTGTTCTCGGTGGAACCTCCATCTCTTAGATGCCCAATCCCTCTTCCTGTCAAAGTAAGAGGGGCTTCCGGCCTTTGCCGGCCTCTCAGAGTCACCTCCTCTTGAAACATTCTTAGTCCTGCAAAATAATAACCCAATTTCCAGACTTGGCACTATTAGCTCAAGGGTTAAATCAATTCAAGTTTAATTCAAGAATGTCCAGAAACAAATAAATTCAGAACTGGAATTAATCAAGATCCATGAACATGGTTTCAAAGAATTAATCAGACTATTGAATCAACAATACAATCATTTAAAGAATTCAAATAGATTCAAAACATGTTCAATTGAAAATCAAATCATGTACATTGTGGTTCAGAACATGTTAGGAATGGATTTATACATGCAATTTTGCAATATTCTGTGTTAAACTGATTTCTCATTCTATGCAAGCTGTCACTCAGCTCCCTGAACCAAAATTAAAAAAATACCAATTATTTAACCTAGGGTTCCTAGTAATGAGAAGAGAAGGAAGAAGATGAAAAATTACATGATTCCAAGTTGATACAAGGGAGAGGAGTTCGAAAATTACTTTCAGAGAGCTTTGCTCTTGATTCTCTTTGAAAAGTATGGAGATTTTGGTGGTTTTTCTGGGTAGGGCTCAGAAGGAATAAAGAATAGCATGCGATGCTAGGCTCTGCATCTGTTTAGTATTTATAGTCTGTTGCCACCTAGCGGCCTCAGATCTAAAAAATATGCTTAGCGGCCCATATTGGGCCCAAAGCGTTTGCTTCTGCATAATTTCGGTAGATTTATGCTTAAATACAATTCTTTCCCTTTTCTCATGGAATTTAAACACCCTCATCATATCAAGCTCCCAATAATGTCATCACATTCATAACTCTCGAAAAGAATCACTTCCATGCCAAATCAATTATTCAAAATTGACCGTTTTGAACCAAAACTTGAATTTTCACAACAGAAGGGGCCAAAATTTGAATTCTTTGATTAATGGGTAGGAAACTTGATTCACCACTCTTTGTTCTACCTATGAAACTTGTCTAGGCCTTAAAATTCCACAAAAACACACATTTGGCCAAGATTACAACATGTAATGTGATGACCGGATTTTATATGATGTTTTTAGGGTGTTTTTAGTCTTTTTATTTTATAAATTTTTGAGTCTCATATAGGATTGTTATTATTTTTACATAGATTTTCTATTTATTTTGCATTTTGCATATAGATTAGCTTTTATTTGTTTTTCTAACTTTATTTTATATTTTTAGGAGTTTTTATAGTTATTTTTATATTTTTAGGAAAGCTGGTATAAGTTATCATTTTTGTCCAGGGACCGAATTGTAAAGTTTCAGGAAAGGAAGGATTAAATTGTAAAAGTTCAAGAGTGGAGGATGAAAAGTGAAGTTTCAAAGATTCAAAGGGCCATAATTGAAGTGCTAGCAAAGAGAGGACTTCAAGTGGAAATTAAGAATATGAAGCAACACTCTTTGATTTAAGCACATGGAATATAAGGTTGAAAGATTAATGGTGGTGAAGAGGAGGTTTCAGAACTTAATAAGGGCTGAATGGAGCCTAATTAAGCCAATCAATTCCACCATTGAAGAAGAAAAAGCATCCAAGAAGAGCTGCCAGTGTTCGAGCCAGCGCTCAAGCGTTGGAAGTCCCAAAGCTCAAGCGCTGGAACTCTGACTAAGAGCTGAGTCAGAAGTTGCACCCAACGCTCAAGCGTTGGAAGCCAGTGCTCACGCGTTGGGCCTATATCTGAACGTGGGATTTTAATGCACCCCAACGCCCAAACGTTGGGGATGCCAGCGCTCAAGCGCTGGAAGGCAGATTTTTACTATAAATAGGGGTCTTTTCTTC
Source organism: Acmispon strigosus (assembly GCA_030819835.1). Lineage (NCBI taxonomy): Eukaryota > Viridiplantae > Streptophyta > Magnoliopsida > Fabales > Fabaceae > Acmispon > Acmispon strigosus. Next base: position 11,097,334 of record JAUAMA010000004.1, on the reverse strand, counting down.
ACTTGTAAGACACACCTATTCAGAATACAACAAGTATTCTTCTTTCCTCCTTAAGAGAATTGTTCCTAGGAATTGTGGGAAGCCATGTGAAGAAGGTCTTGCTCCTGACCCTGGTTGAGGTTTTGATGACGACAAACTCATCGACAAAAAGAAGAAAAGAAGACTTAGAGGAAACATCGCTACAAAGTCTATCAAATACCTAGAAGTCTTAGTTTAGGTGAGTTATGCTTCTAAAGGTCTATTAAAGCATAAGGTCTCTTTAAAACACCTAAACTAATCAAGCTTAATGTTTTCATAACTTAAAAGAAGTAGAAAACCTTAAGCCGATCTCAAAGGATCAAGTTTCTGGAAGATGGACTTCAGTGTAATCGATTGCAGCTTTCTGGTAATCGATTACACATAGGCAAGTAATCGATTACCACTTGCTTGTAATCGATTACATGTTTGAATTTGAAATTCAAACTGAAACGGCTATTAGTGTAATCGATTACACTAAATGATGTAATCGATTACCAGCACGAAAAGTTGCATCTTTTCATGAACCATTGTGTCTCAAACCTTTTGGGAAAGGTTGCATTGGTTCAAGGACGTTTCCCTTGCCTATATAAAGTCCATTTGAGTCCAGAACACAATAACACATGAGAATACAACATTAGGCCAAAGCTTTGTCAAAATCAGTTCATCTTTTAGAACTTAAACTTTCAAGAGCCTAAATTCTGAGTTCATGATCTTCATGTTTATAAGAAAACTTTAGTTGTTCATATCTTGAGGAACTCAGAATCGTATTATGCTTAAAAGCCTTAAAGCATAAATTCTCATGATCAATCCACTTGTATGTTAAAGGATTGATTCAGCCAATTGTAAACTCTTCTTCATCTCTTTCTGTAAGATTGAGTATTCACCGTGGATCTCGGTGAAGGGTTGTTGGTACTGAAAGTGGTATACTTTCAGGGTGTTGATTGAAGGTGGTTTAGCCTTCAAGGTCTGAGGGTGGTTTGCCTTTAGGAACTGAAAGTGGTTTGCTTTCAGGGGCTGTGGAAAGTGGTATACTTTGACAGGAAATTGATAGAAATTCTTAGGGTCCTTGGTGTGAGAACTTGTAAGATATTTTTATCAATAGTGGATAAATCCTCAAGGGATTTTCTTGAGGGAATGGTCGTAGCCTTCGGTGGATAGAAGGTGAACCAGGATAAAATTCTGTGTGTGAATTCTTCTATCCTTCATCTTTACTTTCAAGCAACGCTTAATTCCGCTGCATTCACAACTATAGTTTCGTGATCATCATTATCTTGAAAGTAATAACTTCAATAAGGCGAAAATCGGGGCAACTCTGATTCACCCCCCCTCTTAGGTTGCTATCTGCACTAACAATTGGTATCAGAGCGGAACTTTAGGTAAGTTATTCCTAAGATCCGGGAAAAGATGGCATCCTCTTCCAATCATGGAACCAGTGAAGGATTCAATATAAACAGGCCACCATTCTTCAATGGAGAACACTATGACTTCTGGAAAATCAAGATGAAAATATTCAGAAAGTCGTTAGAAGCAGGAACTTGGAAAGCCATTGAAGAAGGTCCCTTTGTGCCTGTATCAGAAGAAGAAGGAAGTTCACAACCAAAACCAGAAAGTACTTGGAGTGAAGAAGAAAAGAAGAAGGTTCAATATGATCTCAAAGGAATGAACATTCTTACATCTGCTCTTGGCATGGATGAGTTTTTCAGAGTATCAACGTGCACTTCATCGAAAGAAATATGGGATACGTTGATGGTGACTCATGAAGGAACATATGAAGTTAAGAGATCAAAGATCAATACTCTATCTCAGGAATATGAAATGTTCAGAATGCTTCCAGGAGAGAAGGTATTAGATATGCAAAAACGATTCACTCATTTGATTAACCATTTGATTGCTCTTGGCAAACAATTTTCAAACAGTGATTTGAACATGAAAGTTATAAGACCACTTACAAGAGTATGGCAACCAAAAGTTACAGCCATCTCAGAGAAGAAGAGTTTATCAAATATGACTCTTGCAACTCTCTTTGGAAAACTCCAAGAACACGAGTTGGAATTGAATCGTTTAGAAGAGCATGAACAACATGAGAAGAAGTATCGATCCATTTCCCTAAAAGCAAAAGAAAGCATCAAAGATGATTATGATGCAGATTCTGAAGAGGAAGACAATGGGAACTTGAATCTTCTAGTAAAGAACTTTGGAAAGTTTCTTAAAAGAAAAGGTATGAAATTTAACAACAACAAAACTTTCCAAAGGAACAATGAGTCTTCTTCCTCTCAAAAGGTCACATGCTTCGAATGTGGCAAGCCTGGACACTTCAAGATGGAATGTCCAAATCTTCAAAAGAAGAAACATGGTCTAAGAGACAAATTCGAAAAGAAGGATCAATCCACACGAAGAGCATACTTGGCTTGGGATGATAATGAAGTAAGTTCATCATCAGATTCTGACAAAGAAGAAGCACAAGTCGCATTGATGGCATCACATGATTTAGATGTTGAAGATTCCCAAGTTAGTGACAACTCTATGTCTTTTCATGATTTAAAGTTTACTATGGAAAACATGTTTAAATTATGTCAAGAATTTTCTAGGGTTAGCACTAGGCAAAATGATTTAATTTCATCCTTAGAAAGTAAGTGTAGAACTTTACAAGAAGAACTAGACGTAGTAAAATCTAAGTTAGATATTTCACATAAATGTACTAAGTGTAGTTCTTTAGAAGAAAAGATAGATAATCGTCAACAAAGAGTTCATAACTTCAATAAAGGAAAACAGAAGTTAGATGATATTCTAAGTGTGCAAAGGCATTCAAACAATAAGTCAGGTCTAGGATATACTTCTCACCCAAAGACAAAAGAAGTCAAGAAAACTGTGTTTGTAAAACCAAACAAAGTGGAAGGATCTTCTAAAAACACTAAGACTAATTCTTTTAGGAGTATGAACAATAGGAAGAGTAATCCTCATAGACCTCCTAAGAAGATTCATCCCTCTCCTAGGCAAACATCTAGTTACAATCATTATTCTTGTACCTATTGTAACAAAATAGGACATACCCCTAGTAGTTGTTATTACAAAAATGTTGGAGTACCAAATAGGGAATACATATGGGTTAGAAAGGATGTTAACTTAGAAGGACCCAAAACTTGTTGGGTTCCTAATACCCATGTCTGAACTTTGTCATGTAGGTGTGTATGAAAGCAGCAAAGGATTTATGGTATCTTGATAGTGGCTGCTCATCACACATGACAGGAGACAAAACCAAGTTTTCTTTTCTTATACCTAGGGAAAAAGGTTTTGTCACATATGGAAACAATAAAAAGGGAAAGATACTCGGTATTGGAAGAATAGGCACACCCCCCCAAACAGTCATCGATAAAGTTCTTTACGTTGATGGTTTGATGCATAATCTTCTGAGTATCAGTCAACTATGTGACAAAGGTTTGAAAGTTGGTTTCATTGATGATATATGTGTAGTAAAAGATGTGAAAACTAAAGAAGTTAAGTTTTCTGGTTATAAAGTCAATAAAGTCTTCATGATCTCCTTGGAAGATATTCCACAAAACGTAAGATGTCTTTTAGCCAAGAATAATAGTGATTCATGGCTATGGCATAGAAGACTTGCTCATATACACATAGATCATTTAAACAAACTAGTCAAGCACGATCTAGTTGTTGGGCTTCCAAAGATAAGATTCGAGAAAGACAAGCTTTGTGATGCATGTCAAAAATGGAAGCAAACCAGACCGTCTTTCAAACCAAAGAACATAGTTTCGACTTCAAGACCCCTTCAATTGCTACATGTGGATTTGTTCGGACCTTCAAGAACAAAAAGCCTCGGAGGTAATTTCTATGCACTTGTTATTGTTGATGATTTCTCTAGATTTACATGGACATTATTTTTGCCTCATAAGAATGAAGCCTTCAACGCATTTAAGAGATATGCAAGGCTAGTTCAAAATGAGAAGTATTTAAAGATCTCTTCTATTAGAAGTGATCATGGTGGAGAATTTCAGAATCATCAATTTCAAGAACTATGTGATGAAAATGGAATATCACATAATTTCTCCACTCCGAGAACACCACAACAAAATGGTGTTGTAGAAAGCAAGAACAGATTACTTGAAGAATTAGCAAGAACCATGCTAAGTGAATCAAGTCTTCCTAAATATTTCTGTGCTGATGCTGTAAGTACTGCTTGCTATGTTTCCAATAGAGTTCTTATTAGACCAATTCTGAAGAAAACCCCCTATGAACTCTACAAAGGAAGGAAACCAAATATCTCTCATCTACATGCTTTTGGATCCAAATGCTTTGTCTTGAATAATGGAAAGGAAAACCTTGGTAAGTTTGATGAAAAATCTGATGAAGGTATATTCCTTGGTTATTCTCTAACAAGCAAAGCATATAGAGTCTTTAACAAGAAAACTCTATCTGTGGAAGAATCCATACATGTTTCCTTTGATGAGTCTAAATCTTCAATAGAAGATACAGTCAATCTTCCAGATAATGAAGAAGAAGATATCATTATCACTGAAGACTCTCAAAAGGAAAGAGATCAAAATCCAATACAAGAAGAGCACATTGAAGATAACACTTATCAACTTCCAAAGGAATGGAGAATCCATAGGGATCATCCAGTTGATAATATCATTGGTGATATTTCTAGAGGTGTTTCTACAAGGAAACGCTTAAATGATTCTGTTTTGAATATGGCATTTGTCTCTCAAATAGAACCCTTAAAAGTAAATGATTCTCTGGAGGATGAGTATTGGATTGTGGCAATGCAGGAAGAATTTAACCAAATAGAAAGGAATCTAGTTTGGGAACTTTCTCCTAAGCCCATTGACTAGAAGATCATAGGAACACAGTAGGAATTATAAAAATAACAAACATAATCGTTAAAAAGATAATTTTCTAAAAATGTGCTTATATGTCTTAAATACTTGCATAACTTTTAGGTGAACATATATGCTTACATGTTTAATTCATGTCTTAAAATTATGATTGCATATATCTAATTTACCTATGTGCTTAAACACATGTCCTATGCTAGTTCTTATCATTAGATACTTGTATAATCTTTACTTACATGATTACATGTCTTAATTGATTATTTGCTTAAATGTTCATTTGGGAATGTGTTACATAGGAATTTATAGGTTATGATGAGTGGATATTATATGATATTTTTAGGTAGTTTTTTAGTTTTTTTATTTTATTATCTTTGAGTCACATATAGGATTTTTATTATTTTTATGTAGATTTTATATTTATTTTGCATTTTGCATGTAGATTAGATTTTATTTGTTTTTCTACCTTTATTTTATACTTTTAGGAATTTTTATAGTTATTTTATATTTTTAGGAAAAGCTGGTTTAGTTATCATTTTTGTCCAGGGACCAATTTGTAAAGTTTCAGGAAATCAGGGACCAAAGTGTGAAAGTTCAAGAGTGGAGGACTAAAAGTGAAGATTGAGAGTATTCAAGGGCTTGAATTGGAGTGCTAACCAAGAGAGGACCAAAAGTGGAAAAGAAGAATATGAAGAATCACTCTCTAAATTAGCACATGGAAAATAATGTTGGAGGATTGATGGTAGTGGGATGAAGGTTTCAGAATTGATTAAGGGCTGAGTAGTGACTTTTTATGGCAATCAAAACCCACTACCATGAATGGAGAAGAAAGAAAAGCTTGAAGATGAAGCAGCAGCGTCCCAACGCTCAAGCGTTGGGATCCCAACGCTCAAGCGCTGGGACTCTGACTAGGAAATGAGTCAGATTCTGACCTAGCGCCCAAGCGTTCGAAAGCCAGCGCTCAAGCGCTGGGCCTCGGACAGAAAGTGGATTTTTAATGCATCCCAACGCCCAAGCGTTGGGAATGCCAGCGCTCAAGCGCTGGAGGCTGGATTTTTACTATAAATAGGACCCTTTTCTTCACTTGTAAAACACACCTTCTTAGAGTACAACAAGTATTCTCTCTTTCTCCCTCTTGAGAATTGTTCCTAGGACTTGTGGGAAGCCATATTTGAGCTCCTATCCAGGGTAATTCAATGACTCCTTTAGCCATGCTTGGCTAATTCTTCTTTAAGTTTCTTGGGTTGTAGTAGTTTATATTTATGTCTTAGTTTGTTTCTACCTTTCTGAATATTATTTCTATTTCATGTTTTATTTCCTTGTTCTTCATTCATCTTGTGTACAAAAGATCTTTTGCTTATTACTTATACGAATGGAAATTGGTAAGTAGTAAGGGACCTAGGATTTAAAAAAGGTTATAAGTATACTTCGCTAAGGAATTAGGAAGGACGTAACTTTATGTTGGCCTGAATTTCTTCTTCATCTTCTTCTCTAGTTAACTAAGTTGCAAGGAATTGAATTTAGTAATTAGAAAGAAAGTTCTACAATGTGTAAGGAATTAACTTGTAGATACACTAGGCTATAGCATCATGAAATTAGATTTATAATTCAGAAATTAAGTAGGAGCTTACTAGCATATTATATAAACTATGTAAACCAACCCAAGAGCTTATTTTCTATCATCTTATTCTCTTTTATTTTATTGCTATTCCATGTGCTACCTTAAACAAACTTTCAACAAATACACCTTTTTAATTTTTCTGTTTATGTACTAAACTTTATATTAATAAGAACACCTATCCTTTGGGTTCGATCTTTTTATTACGCGATAATTAATCGTACACTTGCGATTTCGCTATCAAGTTTTTGGCACCGTTGCCGGGGATAGGTTCTTTTCAAGTTCTTATTTTTGTTTTGTTTAGTACTTCTTGTTCATATATAAAAAAAAAGAAAAAAAAATAAAAAAAAATTGTATTGAGTAGGTGCTATTAACTTCTTTTGCTTTTCTGCATGGTAGGACATTTTGAATTCGACCCTGAAATTGAAAGAACTTTGCATCGCAGATTAGCGGAGCAAAGGAGATTAGCAAGGGCCATGTCTGAAACACAAGCACAAATGGAGGAGCGCCTCCTTGCTGAATACAATGCAAGGGTAGAAGACGAAGTCCAAGCTATACTTCGAAGGCAAAGAGAGGAGGAAGAAGAGCGGGATGCTAACCGCTCCCTTCGTGATATCACAGCTCCCCAGGTAGATTACAATTTTGAAGGGAGTATTGTGGTTCCGGAGGATGCATTACCCAATTTTCAGATTCCTCCACACTTCATCTCTTTGGTTAGTCAAAACCAATTTGGTGGAAGTGTCAGTGAAGACTGCCACACACATCTGGAGCGATTCACCAGACAATGCTCCACCTTAAGGAGGAATGATGCTCACTTAGATACAGTAAGACTTATGCTGTTTCCATTTTCCTTAAGAGATGTGGCAGAGGAGTGGCTATCTTCCCAACCACTCAGGAGCATAACTTCATGGGATGATTTGGCCGAGAAATTCACGGCTAAATTTTTTCCTTACAACCGCATAAGGAAGTTGAAGCAGGAAATCAACTCCTTTATTCAACAAGATGCGGAAAACTTGTATGAGACATGGGAGAGGTTCAAGGGACTTCTCAGAAGGTGCCCAGGTCATAACATCTCTATTGCAGATCAGGTAGAGAAATTTTATGCTTCTTTGAATGATTATACCAGGGACAAGCTAGATACTGCAGCAAGTGGGGCATTCGATGCTTTGCCACCACAAGGAGCTCTTGATTTAATCAACAAACTTGCTGCAAGAGCTGCTCATTCAAACCAGGACCGGGCAATAAGGAAAGGTATTTATGAGGTTGATTCTTTTGAGTCCATTGTTGCTTCAAATAAACTTTTATCCAGGAAAGTTGATGCAATGGTCAAAAGAATGGAGGGGGTTCAACTGAGCCCGGAGGAGGCTGAATTAGAAGCTGAGGTAAAAGCTATGGGAAATTTTCAAAATTCCTATGGCAACACCTATAACCCAAGCTGGAGAAACCACCCCAATTTTTCTTGGAGGGACCAAGGGGGTGGTCAAGGAGAAGTCAGGCAACAGTTTCAGAGGCCATTCCAGAATCAGAGGCCACCAATGCCTTTGAATCCAAATCAGGGAAGAAAGAGTTTGGAAGAAATTGTTGGTGAAATAGGCCAATAAACGGTGCAATTCATGAATGAGACCAGGACAAGTGCTAAGAATCATGAAGCCTCCATTAGAAATTTGGAGGTCCAGGTAGGCCAGTTGGCTAAGACCATTTCAGAAAGGATTCCAGGTACTTTCCCGTCTGATTCTCTTGTCAATCCAAAGGAGAATGTTGAGAATGTTTCTGCCATCACTCTTAGGAGTGGTAAGATTATGCCTGAAAGGGTAGTGGAAATTGAACAAGAGGTAAGTGGTGAAGAAAAAGAAAAGGAGAGGAGTGTGCCTATTGTTGTTGAAAAAATTGTTGAAAATGTAATTCCTCCTTATAAGAAAATTGGCAAAGTTCCTTTTCCTAAAGCTTTAAAAAAGAATTTGGAAAAGCAATTCTCAAAATTTCTTGAGATTTTCAAAAGACTTCAAATTAATATTCCTTTTTCTGAAGCTTTGGAACAAATGCCAATTTATGCTAAATTTATGAAGGACATTTTGTTTAGAAGGAGGAAGTTGAGTGAGATGGATGAAACTGTAATGTTAACTGAGGAGTGTTCAGCTATGGTTTTAAGGAAGTTGCCCCAAAAGTTGAAGGATCCGGGGAGCTTTACTTTACCCGTGGAAATTGAGGGATTACCGAATGCAACAGCTCTTTGTGACTTAGGAGCTAGTATTAACCTCATGCCACTCTCCATGTTTAGGAAATTGGACATGGGAGAGGCCACTCCTACTTTGATGTGTTTACAATTGGCGGACAGGTCAATCAAATACCCCTATGGGGTGGCTGAAGATGTTTTGGCGAGGGTTGACAAGTTTGTCTTCCCGGTTGATTTTGTGATCCTTGATATGGAAGAAGACTCCAAGGTACCATTAATTCTTGGGCGGCCATTCCTTGCTACAGGAAAAGCCAAGATTAATGTGGCAGAAGGCCTCCTATCTTTGAAGGTAGGGGATGAAAAAGTGAAGTTTTCTGTATTTCGGACTTGTAAGCATTATGAGTCCGAAGAAGAGGATGAATTCAAAGATGATGTTTGTAGCAAGAAAAGAAAAAGTACCCCTAATTGATTAAAGGGAAGGGTCTATCTCGGACCTTAACATTGAGCTGGTTGGGAGACAACCCAACTTAGGATAGTTTAAATTTTTGTCTTTTTAATTTTCTGCACTACTCTTGTAAATAAATAAAAGAAAAGAAATTCTATGTTTTTACTGCAGGAGAGGCCAGCGCTCCAGCACTGGAGGCCAACGCTCAAGCGTTAGGCCCCTGCTTATCACCTCTGATTCCAGTTTATTCCAGCGCTCCAGCGCTGGTGGGCTAGCGCTCATGCGCTAGGCCCCTGGAATCTCAGCTTTTTATTTTGTAATTTCCAGCGCTATAGCGTTGGAAACCCAGCGCTCAGGCGCTGGGACCTCTGATGCCCAGTATTTGTTTTAATTCCAGCGCCCAAGCGTTGGCATCCCCAACGCTCAAGCGCTGGAGCTCAGGCAGTCTGGTTGTTTTGTTTTTATTTGCTGTTTTTAGTTTTTAATAAAATTTTGTGTTCACCATTTTCTGAAAGTGTAACGCCCCGATTTTTAGGGCGTTACTGTAGTAGATGAACAGTAAATAAACATGCGGAAAGACTTGGGGGTTTTCGAAAATGCGTGTGTATATTTTTTTTTTGATCATGCTAAGACATTATGCATACTTAATTACCCATATTTACGTTGCCCTCGACGAGCAGTGTTACCAAAATAGTTTGTGTCGTGCATCATTACATCACCGGTGTAGTGCAAAGAGTAAAGTTAATTTACAGACCAAATGTCACAAAAGCGGAAGGTACAACAATGCTAGAGATCCTGAACTAGACTTCCTAACACCGATATACTTCCCTGAGGACTCCACGCAGGAAGCCCCCACAGAAAGCCATGTATCGGAACCTACCCCATTAATTACAAATTATGCACAGTCCTAGTCTACCAAAATGTGAACCTTCCCAAAAAGAAATGACCCAAAAACAACTAAGCCTCACTCTCCTCCTCCTCCTCCTCGGGGTCCTCCTCGGAATAGACGTCAGATCCCTCTTGCCATCCAGCACCACCCCCGCCTGGGGTGGGTCCGTTAGAGTCCGTGAGGTCGATCACGGGTACGTCCACGTCTATGACGGTAGTGGTGACCGTCGTCACTACCTCATACGTCCGGGGTATAATCCGGAAGGGTTCCGTCGAAGAGGGAGTGTAGCCTGGGGATAGAGGAGTAGAAGTCTCCACCTTCACCTCAGGGGATGAAGGGTCAGGAGAAGCAGCAGCGACGGGGGATGCCGGGATAGCGGCTGTCCCAGACGCCGAGGCGTCGGTTCCGTCAAGAGTGAGAGGGGAGGTAAAGGAAAGTCATAGGTGAAGCGGTAGATCTGTCGTCCTTGGGATTCTCCACTGCGATCCGTCCTGTCGTCAGCCACCCGACCCGTGTACCGGACACGCCAGGACGGAAGGTCAACCGTCCATGACGCCGGGTCCTCTCTATCAATGAAGTGCAGGGTCGCCGCCCCTAGGAAGGAGAGGCCAAAGAACGGGTCCTCTACTGGTCTGCCAGGCATGGTCTGGAGAAACACACGTGATTCGTCCAAGAGAAAACACAAAGAAAAGGGTCACTTCCAAAAACAAATCACATAAAAGAGCATTTCATGGCATCAACAATAATTATCAATCAAGTAGCAAGTAGCAGAGCGAGTACAATTATTGACGCAGATAATTGAGAAAAACCCTAGGACTCTATATGCACGTACATCTTCCTCATGTACAGAAAAACTTTTATCCAGATATGCACCAACTCCCGTAGGCAGGTGGGACACTCTCCCGAACTCCGAACGAACTAGAAAGTAAGTCGGTAAGTCGAGAGTTGCCTCTTACACGAGAACGCTCTGTAATAACGCCCCGATAGGTTGCATCTCCAGTCCGTGACTCTTTATTAGCCCCGAACCATGACGACTTCAAAGAATGCTTGACACGACATGACACAAAACACAAGTAGGACTCATACGTATTTAAACGAGGCCTAGCATAGCTTCATAATTAACACTAATCATGTGGAGCAGTTGCACATATCTTAAGCAGATATAAATCATGTCGAAAGAAGAAACATGCTTTTAAGTATCATCAAAGCAATAAACATCCAATAAGTCAAGCCACATATCACAACAATCCAACAATGCCACGCATCAGACAAAAACTAATCCAGCATATCAGATGCCTTCAGAGACTGCATTCATATATCAATCAATACAGTTTAAAGTCGGTCGTTCTCAGAACGCCGTCAACTACAATCCTAAAGATCATAGTGTAGCATGGTATATTCATATACTTATGCTATGAGATAGAGATACGAAGTGCCCTTACCTTAGAGGTAATCGATCTTGGCGGTTTTAGGAAGCTCCGCACGACTGGATCGGTCTAGGCTTCGTAATCCTTCAACAAACACAACCTAAACTTTAGAACTTTGAACTCAAACCTAGGGTCAAGGGGGCTGGTCCATACAGGGGGTCTAACCACTCAGGAAGGGTTCTAAAACTTAGAAAACTCTCGGGAGTCGAAGACACTTAAAACAGATTTTGGCGCTTACCCAAAGGAACATAGAAAAACCCTAAGTTACGAAACCTAACTTTTCCGAAATTTCAAACCATTTAAGGAGCATCAAGGCTAGATGCTTACAAACCATTTTGAGGCCTTAAACAAGATTTTAGAAAGCAAAAGCACACAAAAACAATACCAAGTTCAATTCTGTCCAAGCTTCCAAAACCCTAAATTTCTCAAATTTTCACCCAAACTTCTCTAAATTTTCCAAACCAATTTCACAACCAAAAATATAACTTCTAAAACAGATTTTCACTTGATTTTTCCCCAAGTTCCAGAATGCACAAAAACCCTAATCTCAACTATGAGTTTCAAAATCCAATTTGCCCAAAAACTCAATTTTTCACACATTCAATTCACAAATTTCCCAAGCTTTCAAAAACGAATTTTCAAGTCTTTAACACTTAAGATTTTCTAGGCCAATGCTCAATAATTGTGACAAAACATAACCTCAATACCCAAATTCATTCATAAGCATTTTAACACACCCAAAAGCTAGTTAGAAAATCAATTATTCCTTGTCCCTTAACAATACCCAATTCGGCCAAAACATTTAATTCAAGAACAATTTTTTCTTCAAAATCTAATTGGTACACATCAAAGATAATAGGAAAACTAAGACAAATAATTACTTAAAGCTTGAAAATCACTTCTCCCTAACAATCAATTTTTCAAAAACAAAAACTTCCAAGAAAACTAATTGGTGATTTTCAAAGATCAATCCATTGGGAATAACTTTTCCAAAAGCAACCCTAACAAAACTCAACCTTAAAAATTTTCAAGAATCCAAAACTCAACAAATCAAAAATCTAATCGGTTCAAAACAAAGCTCATGGTAGTAGGAACAATATCTATGAAGGGACTTCTAAGTTCTAGCACTTGCAAAAATTTTAAACTCAACAAAACAAAATTTTGAATCGGTAGAAATGTAGATCAAGGGAAGGAGAGTATATTACCTCAAGAAAGCAAGATGAAAAGGCAAAGGATGAAGGAGCTAGGGAGAGAGAACAGATTCGGCCATAGCTTGATGAAGAAGATGATGAATAGTTCTTCCTTTCTCCTTATCTCTCTAAAACTCTCTAAACTTCAAGGCTTTTTCACTTAATGATTTACTTAAGGAGGTAAAAGCCACTTAACCCCCTTAATGGAGAGTGTGGGCTGCGGCCAAGAGGCCCAAAATGAGGGTGAAAACTCAATTTTTACTTACCCAAAGGACTAAAGTTGGAATGGTAAAAAGGTTAAAGTAAAAACCACTTTTTACTATCGGGGACCAAACCGTAAGGTTTTCAAAGTTCAGGGACTAAACTCTAAATTCAGAAAGTTCTAATAAATATCTAGGTTTTTTTATTATTAAATTCTTAATCATGACGCGTCAGTGCGTCAGTGCGTCAATGCGTCAGTGCGTCAATGCGTCAGTGCGTCAGTCACCGGTCATCATCGGTTTCTGGTCATCAGTGAGTACCTCTGTGTCACTGAGAATATCTGCCCCGGGGTCATTTATTGGTTTCGGGGTACCGGGCCCGTACAATTCGGAGCCGGGTCAATCTTTCTCGAAGTCTGCGTTACGCTGCCTGAAAACACTATTCACCGGGTCACTATTCACAAAAATCTTCAACACCAAATTGGTCTCGAAACGCCAAACGAAATCGTTTGGAGCTTTTTAGATTCTCGATCCGGGGTCCCGAAGTCATCCGTTTCTTCTGTTGAAGTTTCGGTTAAAAGTCCCGTTAGAGCAAAAAAAAATGCTTCCCGGGCTCCGGGAGGAAACCATATCAATATTACAGTCGTTCTTCACGAAATTCTTCACTGAACGTCATGGTGATAGTGAGAACGTCTAATTCTCGTCCGAACTTAAAGTCAAGTCTAGCTTGGTTTCCTACCAAGTGCCGTAAAAGGTGCTTCACCGGCACTTCGCTCGACGATAACGCTTGTCGATGCCGCCGAGCGGATCCAAACAGTGCCTTGGAATAATTAAATAATTATTTAATCACTGGGGAAAATTCCGGGTGTTACAATCCTAGCCCCCTTAAATTAGTTTCGTCCTCGAAACTATAGGTCGGCGAAGTGCTCGAGCAAAGTTTTCTCTTACATCCTCTTTGGATTTCCTCGTTGTTCCCTCCGTGGTTCGTCCATTACTACTTGGCTAGGGAAACTCTTTCCCCTGCAACTCCTCATCCTTCCCGTCTTCGGTCTTCATAGATGAAATTATGAGTGATAGGTCATCCTTGAGTTGCGAGTGTTCTGACTCAACAACTATGCATAAGCCTTCCTGACTTAATTGCCTTCCCGACTCTCATCGTCAGGGTCTTTCGAGGTAGGCATGTTCCTCGTTTCATGCTCGAATCCTCTTGCTAGCGTAGTCCTTACGCCTGCTCTGAGAAGTTCTCATATTTTCTTTAACCCAGTCAAACCCTTCCATGGTTTGCCGAGAAATCTACTCCAATCACCTGCTTCCATCGCCACGGTGTAGCTCGAAACATCTCGCGTCCACACTTTGCTTCACAGGGTTCCATCCCTGGGTTGCACGATAGTCGTGCTGAAGATAAACCCCATCAAAGGTAGCTGTTCCCTCCAGCTTTTTGATGGTCCAAAACACAAGCCTTGCGAATCCTCTAGTGATCTCAATATCTGTTTAGTTATGCTTTGTCGTCGAAGGGTGACAGAAGAATCTTGGTTTCGTCTTCAAATATCATTGGGCAGAAGATGAGCAATTAAGCACGTAGGTAACATTCAAGATTCCACGTAAGGCGCATTCTACACAGAAATAAGCAGTGTGGTCGATGGCTCTACGGTTCCTATGTGCACGTACAACTCTCCGTTGTACAAAGGTTCCGTCCACAAGTACAGAACCAAACCCCGTAGGTTGGCAGGACACTCAACCGATTTCCGTGCGGAAAAGAATGCTGCGGACAGTCGGGAGTCGTCACTTACACGGGTATGTCCTACGTAATGTTCCCGAAAGATTGCATCTCCGGTCTAGAGTGCTGAAAGACCCCGAACCCAGATGGCTTCAAAGTTCTTAATTTGACGAGAGAGCTTTAACCCTAAGCTCTTCGAATTATGAGACTGGAATCTCGTTCCATGTCCGAGATGATGCTGGGCACGTTATGTGAAGCTAAGCATCCTTTGAAAACATACTTCTGACGTCTGTTGTACGTTGAAGATTTTCATTGCGGGTAGAGGTGAGTTGGCTTGACCAATCCTCGAATACCCATCACACTCAGTCTGTCTGCTTCCTCATTCATGATAGCCTGATTCAACTTCAGACCTTGAAACTTTTTGAACAATTCCATCTTCTTCACCGTCATGGTGGAGGCTTTCATTGCTGGTCGATCCAAGACCTGGTAGCCACAATGAATTTCCTCAGATGGTATCGCGGGGTAAGATCCTACTCTTTCATGGGCTTTGCCCATTTGCGCTGCTTCAAGCTTCCTCCTTCAAATCAAACGAGTATCCCAAATTCCTCGTGATAACTGGAGGTAGTTTAGCACTCTCATGGAGGTGGTGTCTTTATAACTCGAGCGCAAACTTCCCTGCGGCTAATTCCAACTGATGTCTTGGAAAGCCCTGCTCTGGCGTCTTTAATTGTTCCCAAACAGGTACCACCACTCTGAGGTCCTGCTCCAGAACATGGCCTATCCTTTGGTATACGTATCGACATCGACTACGTATTTTTCTCCCTGTTATGGCCACTAGTGCTGGCGAAGTCATCCACTGTTCCTCCATTCGTCGATAACCGGACTCATCCCTCTTGGTTCTTGCAAAAGGTTGCTCCTTTCCAGTGAGTCGCATGGGTGGTCTCACTAGCTTCAAGGGTCCTTCGACGTAGCATTCGTAATAATAATCCTGGCCAAAATAACTTCTTGTCTCAGTCGACGTCTCTAATCGTTCTCGTGTTAACTCTGTTCTCGTTTGGCTGGGTCGACCGTGATTCCTTCCTTTGAATTCACGTGTCGTAAAGGTCCAACTCTTGCAGTCGAAACCCAGACCTTGATAGGCTGCCATGCCCCCTCTTCTCCCATAGCACGTGCGGTGCTGGTCAGAACGGTTTCTCCGATAGTAGCACTGGTATTTTTCCCAAACGAAACACCATACCTTACCTGTCCACTCCGAGAAACTTCCTTTGTCTAACGCTTGTACTCGCTGGGCGGGCAGGCATCATCCGTAGGTTGCAACTGAGGTGGGTCTTGTGCCATCCATATGCTCCTCACCTCCATTCCCTTCTCCCTTCGATGTTGGCCGATAGAAGACGCTACCGGTATCCTCCCTTAGAAAAAGTTCCTATGAGGCTCTCTGCCGAGAAGTTAGAGACCCTCCATTTTGGGAACATCGTTCACCAAAGGGCCATCCGGCACCATACGGTCCCGAGATAGCCAACACATTCATGGCTTATGGGAAGATATATATACACATACGTATCTCTTATAATAAGCAAGGAAACCTTTTTCTAGCATCATCATCAAACAAGCATGCAAACAGTATATGCAATCAAAACCCGGTCACAGCGGGGAAACTACGAAATCATTTCATAGTGGAAAAGAATCACGTCTTCATGGTACTCACACCATAAGGTCGTGTAAAAAGTGGGACATTCAATTAAGTATGGCACAGGGAGTACCTGTCTCATGGAGTCCTCCCATGGTCGTAGGATGAGTCTCTCCTTGGTTGTCCACCGTCGACTCTGTCTGGGGTGCCCTACATTCGTAGGCGACATGCCCAACTCTTTGGCAGTTTAAATATGTTGCAGTCCGTCTCAAACACTTGTTCACTAGGTGTCCGTGGAGGCCGCACCTAGGACAGGGCCTTGCTCCGGCTGTAGACGTCCCATCTCCTTCTGGGCATTCCTTGATAAAATGTCCGGTTCCTTGGCACTTAAAGCACTTCTTCTCCTCCAGGTGGCAAGTGTTGGCAAAATGACCTAGTCCCCCACACTTGTAGCACACATTGTTCCTCTCCTGTGGGCGGGCATAGGGCTTCACTTGGGGCTGCTTCCCTTTCTGCTTACGCGTGCTAAGTCTGGATGGTCCTCCACTGCCTTCAGGGTCCGCCTTGCTCTCCCTGCCAATCTCGATCGCTCTGCATGCTTCCACTAAGAGCTGGAATCGACATATTCCTAATGGTTTCACCACTTCTGATATTTCTATCTGTAACCCATTCACAAACCGAGTGCAAAGGTAGGCTTCATCCGCTGGGTTCTTGAGTATGCAGAGGTGCCGAGCTAACGACTCCACTCTCATTGCGTACTCAGCTACAGTCATGGTTCCTTGGTACATGCCCATCAGTGGTTCTCCCATCGTCTCCCTGGTAACCTCTTGCATGTATCGCTCCGCAAATGCGTCTCGGAAGGTGGCCCAGGTAACCTCCATATGGTTGGCCTCTAATCCTTGTCGCGCTCCAGTCCACCAAAGGGTGGCTTCCCTCTCGAGTAAGCAGTAAGCGAGGAATACCTTAGACTTTTCTGGAATCTGCAATATCTCAAACCTCTTTTCCATTTCTCGGATCCAAAGACGTGCCATCTCAGGGTCGTCTCTGCCAAAGAAACTTTGGGGCTGGTGGCCGGAAATGAACATGAGTTCCCTCTCACGTGTCAAAGTTTCCTGCTCTAGTGATTGCGATGTGTCCAAATCAGCTTCTGCTTCTTGGGCTTGGGTAGCACCCTGCACTGAGGTAGCAGCAACCTGTTGAGCCACTGCGGCGAATACGTCCATCACGACTTGCTTTGCGCGGTCCATCGCAGCTTGCATCTCTGGGGTTGGGTCTGACTTTGGAGGCATGCCGTTTTCCCTGCAGTCAAATGGTTAGCATCCAACACAAAATCATTTACATACTATGTTCAACTCATCAGGAGTAAACAAGTATCTTCACACAAGGTTCTTCACACACGAACAACCTTCAGACAAAGTGCCACAAAATTCACACATCCTAGCACAGAAGACCTACTTCCCAACAGCTCCTGGTGTTCTAAACCGGAGCTCTGATACCACAATGTAACGCCCCGATTTTTTGGGCGTTACTGTAGTAGATGAACAGTAAATAAACATGCGGAAAGACTTGGGGGTTTTCGAAAATGCGTGTGTATATTTTTTTTTTGATCATGCTAAGACATTATGCATACTTAATTACCCATATTTACGTTGCCCTCGACGAGCAGTGTTACCAAAATAGTTTGTGTCGTGCATCATTACATCACCGGTGTAGTGCAAAGAGTAAAGTTAATTTACAGACCAAATGTCACAAAAGCGGAAGGTACAACAATGCTAGAGATCCTGAACTAGACTTCCTAACACCGATATACTTCCCTGAGGACTCCACGCAGGAAGCCCCCACAGAAAGCCATGTATCGGAACCTACCCCATTAATTACAAATTATGCACAGTCCTAGTCTACCAAAATGTGAACCTTCCCAAAAAGAAATGACCCAAAAACAACTAAGCCTCACTCTCCTCCTCCTCCTCCTCGGGGTCCTCCTCGGAATAGACGTCAGATCCCTCCTGCCATCCAGCACCACCCCCGCCTGGGGTGGGTCCGTCAGAGTCCGTGAGGTCGATCACGGGTACGTCCACGTCTATGACAGTAGTGGTGACCGTCGTCACTACCTCATACGTCCGGGGTATGATCCGGAAGGGTTCCGTCGAAGAGGGAGTGTAGCCTGGGGATAGAGGAGTAGAAGTCTCCACCTTCACCTCAGGGGATGAAGGGTCAGGAGAAGCAGCAGCGACGGGGGATGCCGGGATAGCGGCTGTCCCAGACGCCGAGGCGTCGGTTCCGTCAAGAGTGAGAGGGGAGGTAAAGGAAAGTCATAGGTGAAGCGGTAGATCTGTCGTCCTTGGGATTCTCCACTGCGATCCGTCCTGTCGTCAGCCACCCGACCCGTGTACCGGACACGCCAGGACGGAAGGTCAACCGTCCATGACGCCGGGTCCTCTCTATCAATGAAGTGCAGGGTCGCCGCCCCTAGGAAGGAGAGGCCAAAGAACGGGTCCTCTACTGGTCTGCCAGGCATGGTCTGGAGAAACACACGTGATTCGTCCAAGAGAAAACACAAAGAAAAGGGTCACTTCCAAAAACAAATCACATAAAAGAGCATTTCATGGCATCAACAATAATTATCAATCAAGTAGCAAGTAGCAGAGCGAGTACAATTATTGACGCAGATAATTGAGAAAAACCCTAGGACTCTATATGCACGTACATCTTCCTCATGTACAGAAAAACTTTTATCCGGATATGCACCAACTCCCGTAGGCAGGTGGGACACTCTCCCGAACTCCGAACGAACTAGAAAGTAAGTCGGTAAGTCGAGAGTTGCCTCTTACACGAGAACGCTCTGTAATAACGCCCCGATAGGTTGCATCTCCAGTCCGTGACTCTTTATTAGCCCCGAACCATGACGACTTCAAAGAATGCTTGACACGACATGACACAAAACACAAGTAGGACTCATACGTATTTAAACGAGGCCTAGCATAGCTTCATAATTAACACTAATCATGTGGAGCAGTTGCACATATCTTAAGCAGATATAAATCATGTCGAAGGAAGAAACATGCTTTTAAGTATCATCAAAGAAATAAACATCCAATAAGTCAAGCCACATATCACAACAATCCAACAATGCCACGCATCAGACAAAAACTAATCCAGCATATCAGATGCCTTCAGAGACTGCATTCATATATCAATCAATACAGTTTAAAGTCGGTCGTTCTCAGAACGCCGTCAACTACAATCCTAAAGATCATAGTGCAGCATGGTATATTCATATACTTATGCTATGAGATAGAGATACGAAGTGCCCTTACCTTAGAGGTAATCGATCTTGGCGGTTTTAGGAAGCTCCGCACGACTGGATCGGTCTAGGCTTCGTAATCCTTCAACAAACACAACCTAAACTTTAGAACTTTGAACTCAAACCTAGGGTCAAGGGGGCTGGTCCATACATGGGGTCTAACCACTCAGGAAGGGTTCTAAAACTTAGAAAACTCTCGGGAGTCGAAGACACTTAAAACAGATTTTGGCGCTTACCCAAAGGAACATAGAAAAACCCTAAGTTACGAAACCTAACTTTTCCGAAATTTCAAACCATTTAAGGAGCATCAAGGCTAGATGCTTACAAACCATTTTGAGGCCTTAAACAAGATTTTAGAAAGCAAAAGCACACAAAAACAATACCAAGTTCAATTCTGTCCAAGCTTCCAAAACCCTAAATTTCTCAAATTTTCACCCAAACTTCTCTAAATTTTCCAAACCAATTTCACAACCAAAAATATAACTTCTAAAACAGATTTTCACTTGATTTTTCCCCAAGTTCCAGAATGCACAAAAACCCTAATCTCAACTATGAGTTTCAAAATCCAATTTGCCCAAAAACTCAATTTTTCACACATTCAATTCACAAATTTCCCAAGCTTTCAAAAACGAATTTTCAAGTCTTTAACACTTAAGATTTTCTAGGCCAATGCTCAATAATTGTGACAAAACATAACCTCAATACCCAAATTCATTCATAAGCATTTTAACACACCCAAAAGCTAGTTAGAAAATCAATTATTCCTTGTCCCTTAACAATACCCAATTCGGCCAAAACATTTAATTCAAGAACAATTTTTTCTTCAAAATCTAATTGGTACACATCAAAGATAATAGGAAAACTAAGACAAATAATTACTTAAAGCTTGAAAATCACTTCTCCCTAACAATCAATTTTTCAAAAACAAAAACTTCCAAGAAAACTAATTGGTGATTTTCAAAGATCAATCCATTGGGAATAACTTTTCCAAAAGCAACCCTAACAAAACTCGACCTTAAAAATTTTCAAGAATCCAAAACTCAACAAATCAAAAATCTAATCGGTTCAAAACAAAGCTCATGGTAGTAGGAACAATATCTATGAAGGGACTTCTAAGTTCTAGCACTTGCAAAAATTTTAAACTCAACAAAACAAAATTTTGAATCGGTAGAAATGTAGATCAAGGGAAGGAGAGTATATTACCTCAAGAAAGCAAGATGAAAAGGCAAAGGATGAAGGAGCTAGGGAGAGAGAACAGATTCGGCCATAGCTTGATGAAGAAGATGATGAATAGTTCTTCCTTTCTCCTTATCTCTCTAAAACTCTCTAAACTTCAAGGCTTTTTCACTTAATGATTTACTTAAGGAGGTAAAAGCCACTTAACCCCCTTAATGGAGAGTGTGGGCTGCGGCCAAGAGGCCCAAAATGAGGGTGAAAACTCAATTTTTACTTACCCAAAGGACTAAAGTTGGAATGGTAAAAAGGTTAAAGTAAAAACCACTTTTTACTATCGGGGACCAAACCGTAAGGTTTTCAAAGTTCAGGGACTAAACTCTAAATTCAGAAAGTTCTAATAAATATCTAGGTTTGTTTATTATTAAATTCTTAATCATGACGCGTCAGTGCGTCAATGCGTCAGTGCGTCAATGCGTCAGTGCATCAGTCACCGGTCATCATCGGTTTCTGGTCATCAGTGAGTACCTCTGTGTCACTGAGAATATCTGCCCCGGGGTCATTTATTGGTTTCGGGGTACCGGGCCCGTACAATTCGGAGCCGGGTCAATCTTTCTCGAAGTCTGCGTTACGCTGCCTGAAAACACTATTCACCGGGTCACTATTCACAAAAATCTTCAGCACCAAATTGGTCTAAAAACGCCAAATGAAATCGTTTGGAGCTTTTTAGATTCTTGATCCGGGGTCCCGAAGTCATCCATTTCTTCTGTTGAAGTTTCGGTTAAAAGTCCCGTTAGAGCAAAAAAAAATGCTTCCCGGGCTCCGGGAGGAAACCATATCAATATTACAGTCGTTCTTCACGAAATTCTTCACTGAACGTCATGGTGATAGTGAGAACGTCTAATTCTCGTCCGAACTTAAAGTCAAGTCTAGCTTGGTTTCCTACCAAGTGCCGTAAAAGGTGCTTCACCGGCACTTCGCTCGACGATAACGCTTGTCGATGCCGCCGAGCGGATCCAAACAGTGCCTTGGAATAATTAAATAATTATTTAATCACTGGGGAAAATTCCGGGTGTTACAGAAAGTTTTAGATTCTATGAGTTTTCCCTTATTTCTACAATGGTTTTGATTTTTGGGAAACTCAAGAATTCTTGTTTTAGGTGGACACAATTTTTTCAACCCATGATCTTATTTGTGCTGATTTTGGAACTAACAAGTCAAGCAAGTTTCCGCTTGTGAGACTTTTGTTTGTTCAATGTTACAGGATAGGTACCAGGAAGAGGAAGAACCCTCTTGAAATTAAGTGTTCAATTTGATTTTTACATTGAGGTTCCCTTGGACCTTTGTGGAAATTTGTGTACTATGCCAGCTTCTTAGTTTTTAGTTTTTCTTTTTATAGTTTTTAGTTTTATTTTTAGTTTGGTTTTTCTGTTTTTTTTTTTTGCATGAGTCTTGAGTATTTTGTGTACTATTTTGTGTACTATGCCAGCTTCTTGTGGAAATTTGTGTACTATGCCAGCTTCTTGTGGAAATTTGTGTACTATTTTTAGGATTGCATGTTGTAGAAAGGATTTTGATATCTTGATTGTTTTGGGTGTTGGCAAAGTCTTTTTCTGAGTTCTAAAAAGGGTACCACTTACCCTATCTTTTTCTGAGAGCTGAGGTCTCTGAATCTTGATTGTGAAATTTTTCTGCCTTGTGTTGCATGTTGATTGGAGTTTTGTACTTTGTGAGTTGAGAAGAGATTATAGGCATTTTTGAAAACTCAGATTTTCGCTTGAAATGTTATATCCACTAGTAGCCCCTTTTGAGCCTTAAAAGAGTCATTCTTTGGAGCCTACTTTGTGTGATAATTCTTAAAGTTGTTATTGTGATTCATGTGCTGAAGTTGTTAGAGCTATGTATGTTGGGTTTCTCTTTAAAAAGAAAAAAAATGAAAAAATAAGGTATGTGCCTTAAGAAAAAAATAATGAAGTAGTGGGGTGAGAAAGAGTATGAGGGGAGTAAAATTCAAGTCATTCATCCCATACATTCCACTACTTTGTTAAAAAAAAAAACAAAAAAAAAGAGAGAGAAAAATTGAGAGGACCCTTGTGTGAATTGTTTAAGCTCTTAAGTCGAAAGAGTCACTTAACAACAGATTCTGAGTCAGCCACTAGAGTTGCCAATTTCTTGAAATCCACACCTTAAATTGTTCAACCCTTTTGGCCAAGTTACAACCTTAAAAACCTCTTCAACATCACTTGGTTGCTTTGCTTCAGTTTTGATTTGAATTATAGGCAGGATCATTGGGCTTTCTTGTTTTTCATGGAGAATATCATTTTGTGAGCTTAATTGATGAACTCAAACATGTTAAAAGCTAAGCCTAACTTTCTTGATTCTTTGTCTGTAAAACATGCATGTCTTCCTTATCTGCTAAGCTTTCTTTGAAAGGTTTTTGTGCTTCAAGTTTTAATCAGATAAACTTTTTCAAAACTCAGGGACGAGTTTTTCTTTAAGTTTTGTTGCTTGAGGACAAGCTGTCGTTGGGTATAGAGGTGTGATGAGTGGATATTATATGATATTTTTAGGTAGTTTTTTAGTCTTTTTATTTTATTATCTTTGAGTCACATATAGGATTTTTATTATTTTTATGTAGATTTTATATTTATTTTGCATTTTGCATATAGATTAGATTTTATTTGTTTTTCAACCTTTACTTTATACTTTTAGGAATTTTTATAGTTATTTTATATTTTTAGGAAAAGCTGGTTTAGTTATCATTTTTGTCCAGGGACCAATTTGTAAAGTTTCAGGAAATCAGGGACCAAAGTGTGAAAGTTCAAGAGTGGAGGACTAAAAGTGAAGATTGAGAGAATTCAAGGGCTTGAATTGGAGTGCTAACCAAGAGAGGACCAAAAGTGGAAAAGAAGAATATGAAGAATCACTCTCTAAATTAGCACATGGAAAATAATGTTGGATGATTGATGGTAGTGGGATGAAGGTTTCAGAATTGATTAAGGGCTGAGTAGTGACTTTTTATGGCAATCAAAACCCACTACCATGAATGGAGAAGAAAGAAAAGCTTGAAGATGAAGCAGCAGCGTCCCAACGCTCAAGCGTTGGGAGCGCTGGGACTCTGACTAGGAAATGAGTCAGATTCTGACCCAGCGCCCAAGCGTTGGAAAGCCAGTGCTCAAGCGCTGGGCCACGGACAGAAAGTGGATTTTTAATGCATCCCAACGCCCAAGCGTTGGGAATGCCAGCGCTCAAGCGCTGGAGGCTGGATTTTTACTATAAATAGGACCCTTTTCTTCACTTGTAAAACACACCTTCTTAGAATACAACAAGTATTCTCCCATTCTCCCTCTTGAGCATTGTTCCTAGGACTTGTGGGAAGCCATATTTGAGCTCCTATCCAGGGTAATTCAATGACTCCTTTAGCCATGCTTGGCTAATTCTTCTTTATGTTTCTTTGGTTGTAGTAGTTTATATTAATGTCTTAGTTTGTTTCTACCTTTCTGAATATTATTTCTATTTCATGTTTTATTTCCTTGTTCTTCATTCATCTTGTGTACAAAAGATCTTTTGCTTATTACTTATGCGAATGGAAATTGGGGGGACCTAGGATTTAAAAAAGGTTATAAGTATGCTTCGCTAAGGAATTAGGAAGGACGTAACTTTATGTTGGCCTGAATTTCTTCTTCATCTTCTTCTCTAGTTAACTAAGTTGCAAGGAATTGAATTTAGTAATTAGAAAGAAAGTTCTACAATGTGTAAGGAATTGACTTGTAGATACACTAAGCTATAGCATCATGAAATTAGATTTATAATTCAGAAATTAAGTAGGAGCTTACTAGCATATTATATAAACTATGTAAACCAACCCAAGAGCTTATTTTCTATCATCTTATTCTCTTTTATTTTATTGCTATTCCATGTGCTACCTTAAACAAACTTTCAACAAATACACCTTTTTAATTTTTCTGTTTAAGTACTAAACTTTATATTAATAAGAACACCTATCCTTTGGGTTCGATCTTTTTATTACGCGATAATTAATCGTACACTTGCGATTTCGCTATCAGGTTAGAACTTTAAAAAAAAAATGTCCTAGTAATCGATTACCATAGGTCCAGTAATCGATTATCCCTGCTCTCAGTCCTCGTGCCTGTTAGAAACATCTAAGTAATCGATTACCATAACTGCTATAATTGATTACATGTTCAAAATTTGAAAATTTTCAAATTTACAACTGCTGTAATCGATTACCCTAACTGCTGTAATCGATTACCTGCTCGAAAAACTGCCAGAATTTCAAATTTCCCTCCATCTTTTTGAAATTCAAACTTAGTAAAACTGCTCTGTAATCGATTAGCCAATGTAGTAATCAATTACACACAGGAGCTATATAATCGCAGCATTAAGTGTTGATCAAATATGCCTTCCAAAATCCAATCATCCTCGAAACCGTAAATTAACCATGTATTCCTCCTTATTCCTATCTTCGGCCTTTCATCCTCATCATCCCTTGAATCTCTCTCGCCTTCTTCCAACTTCTGATGAGAAAACTCGATTCATCCCTCATTTTGTCAACCAAACTATTCGAACACCAACCTATGCTGACCTAAACTCCTTTATCAAAACAGGCCTCACTTTTCCTGCTTTACTTGGGAATCAATATCTCGATGATTTTATCACATCAACCACTCCCTACTATCCAGAGTTAGTCAAAGTATTCTATTGCAACTTGGAAGTTCAAGGCACTGGCATTAAATCGTCTGTTAAAGGGTCTACTGTTTAGTACTCTCTTATCTCTCTTGGAAAATTTTTGGGACTTCCATCCTCTGGTGCAAAGTTAGGAAATCATTTGCCATGCCCCTAGCCAGACTATAATTCCGAGTCTTTCTATCAAACTTTATGTCGCTTTACTCCTTCCGAGATAAAGAAACTTCACCCACCTCGCACCAAATCCTGTCCTTTTCATGTTGATGTCCTTACCACCACCAATCACTTGCTTCGTTACTTCATTCATCAGATTCTTTTGCCTCAGGAAGATCTTCTTGCTCACATTAGTGAGTTAGAACTACAAATTTTGTATGGCATCCTTAATTGCCATGCCATCAACTGGACTTTCCTGGTGATGCATCATATGCTCACATGCAGAGATGAAGCACAGTCCTTTCCGTATGCACCCATTATCACTCGTCTTCTCCTTCATTCCGGTGTACCCATCTCTAACCTTTCCGATGTCCGGTCCTCAAATTACAAGTGTGTTGATACAAAAATTTTGTCCCATCTAGGACTATTTCATGAATATGGGATTGATACTCTTTCATGGTTGCTTCATTATGACGGCCTTGACCCATCGACGGATGCTGAAGACGTGTCAAATGAATCTTAGTCTTCTAGGCTAGTTTCCCGTTCTCTTTTGAAGTCTGTAATATTTTTCCTTGTATACTCCTTGTTACTTGCATGTTCTTTATTTCTATGTAAGATGTTTGGATGGTTGTGGTTTATGCTTATTTTACATCTTTACCCCCATACCCTCGCTTTATTTCGAAATATATACTTGTATGGATGTATGCCTGTTTTTGGCCTTTTCTTCTTTTTGATGAAGTCAAAAGGGGGAGAAAGGTTCTGTGCTCTTAAAGATAACATGCAGGAATTCAACAAGTGAATTAGAAAGGGGGAGAAATACTGGATTACATCAAACAGGGGGAGTTCTTCAACAGAAATGCATATATGATCTTCAAGTATCAAGAATGTGTTTGCCATCATCAAAAAGGGGGAGATTGTGAAGAAGGTCTTGCTCCTGGCCCTGGCTGAGGTTTTGATGACGACAAACTCATCGACAAAAAGAAGAAAAGAAGACTTAGAGGAAACAACGCTACAAAGTCTATCAAATACCTAGAAGTCTTAGTTTAGGTGAGTTATGCTTCTAAAGGTCTATTAAAGCATAAGGGCTCTTTAAAACACCTAAACTAATCAAGCTTAATGTTTTCATAACTTAAAAGAAGTAGAAAACCTTAAGCCGATCTCAAAGGATCAAGTTTCTGGAAGATGGACTTCAGTGTAATCGATTGCAGCTTTCTGGTAATCGATTACACATAGGCAAGTAATCGATTACCACTTGCTTGTAATCGATTACATGTTTGAATTTGAAATTCAAACTGAAATGGCTATTAGTGTAATCGATTACACTAAATGATGTAATCGATTACCAGCACGAAAAGTTGCATCTTTTCATGAACCATTGTGTCTCAAACCTTTTAGGAAAGGTTGCATTGGTTCAAGAACGTTTCCCTTGCCTATATAAAGTCCATTTGAGTCCAGAACACAATAACACATGAGAATACAACATTAGGCCAAAGCTTTGTCAAAATTAGTTCATCTTTTAGAACTTAAACTTTCAAGAGCCTAAATTCTGAGTTCATGATCTTCATGTTTATAAGAACACTTTAGTTGTTCATATCTTGAGGAACTCAGAATCCTATTATGCTTAAAAGCCTTAAAGCATAAATTCTCATGATCAATCCACTTGTATGTTAAAGGATTGATTCAGCCAATTGTAACTCTTCTTCATCTCTTTCTGTAAGATTGAGTATTCACCGTGGATCTCGGTGAAGGGTTGTTGGTACTGAAAGTGGTATACTTTCAGGCTGTTGATTGAAGGTGGTTTAGCCTTCAAGGTCTGAGGGTGGTTTGCCTTCAGGAACTGAAAGTGGTTTGCTTTCAGGGGCTGTGGAAAGTGGTATACTTTCACAGGAAATTGATAGAAATTCTTAGGGTCGTTGGTGTGAGAACTTGTAAGAGATTTTTATCAATAGTGGATAAATCCTCAAGGGATTTTCTTGAGGGACTGGACGTAGCCTTCGGTGGATAGAAGGTGAACCAGGATAAAATTCTGTGTGTGAATTCTTCTATCCTTCATCTTTACTTTCAAGCAACGCTTAATTCCGCTGCAATCACAAATATAGTTTCGTGATCATCATTATCTTGAAAGTAATAATTTCAATAAGGCGAAAATCGGGGCAACTCTGATTCACCCCCCCTCTCAGGTTGCTATCTGCATTAACAAGCCAAACTTGAGCTCCTTGTTAGAGTAAAATATCTAAATGAATTAATCTATTTTGATAAATAACAATTTCGCTAAGAGTCACTAACTTTCTTTGAAGAATTTTATATTCAGGGACTCTTATGAACGGAAGCCATGCTGCAAACATTATCAAAAAGCAAAGGAAAAGTCCGTCCGGCTATAAGGATTGAGTCTGCCTCCACAATAAAAGTTCGTCCGCCTACAAAGTATGTCCGGTTCAACACATGGGCAATGATTGGAGAACTGGTACAAAAAGAATTTGCTGAGACGAGATCGCTCGCTCAAACTGAAGATGAGCTGTCATGCACCTCTTGGTGAATCAGAGCATTAATGACGAAAAAGACAGAATTAAGCACCATATACCTTGAAAGTTCAAATTCTCTGACATTCCTTAATTCAAGCTGCTTTTGCTGAATTAACTGTGAAATCCTCTGATCATCGTATCTCCTCAACGGCCGAATCCAAATCCTCTGGTCAGAGCATTAATTGCCATATTAGCTGTAATACACTTGCATTAATTGCTGCCTCTGAGAACCAGAAGAAAAAGCACTGTCAGACGATCTCACTCTTTATCAGTTGAAGAAGTGTTCTTCACTTGGCAGACTACAACAATCAGATGCAGAAGTATCCGTTACTCACAATCAAACAAGTATTCAACGGAACTATTTTTTTTAAGATCTTCATCAGCGCTTCTTGCCATCATCCTACTGAAGATATAAATAGTGGCCTCTGCATCATTTTCAACTTGGCGACTTACACACTATCAAAGCATTCAAATCCTTCAAGTCAGTTTATAATTTGAACAAGCTTTAGCCAAGAACACTCAGCAACTCTAGATTTTCTATTCTTCTGAGTTTAGTCGCCAACTAGTGTGAAACCTTTATAGAGTGAAAACTCTTATCCTTCTCACACAACCTCTTCAGAGAATCAATTTAAATACCATCTCTGAACCTAGAACCTCATAGTTTCTACCCACTCTTTGTGAAGAGATATTTGTAGAAAACAAACCTTCTTGAAAAAGAACTGGGAGAAGTCCTGTCAAATACTTGAGAGATAAAGGAGAAGTCCTGAGAAAACTTGTAAAGGAGTAGTCCTCAGAATACTGGGAGAAGTCCCTGAGAACACTTGTACTATTCGGTTGAAATAGTGGAAAATCTTGGTATAGCCAAGGACTGGACGTAGCCCTATCGGTTTTGGGGGTGAACCAGGATAAATATCTTGTGTGCTTTAATCTTTAAGTTTTAAGCCTATTTCCGCTGCACTTATCTTTAAACGTTTTCGAACTTATAACGAGTATTTTGCGAAAAACTTTACAAAAGTCACACACACAATTCAAACCCCCCTTTCTTGTGTGATTTTATTACTATCAATTGGTATTAGAGCTTAACCGCTTTGAGAATTACTAACATCTTAACAGGTGTAGAGTGAAAAGATCCATGGACGGGATTTCCTGCCCAACTGGAACCGCATCCAACAAGCCACCATTCTTCGATGGCTCAAACTATCCCTACTGGAAGAAGCATATGCAGCTATTCATTGAATCAACTGATTGGAAATTATGGGACGTGACATCTAAGGGAAACTACTTTCCTAAAGATAGTGAAAACAAGGCCATTCCAGCTGATAAATGGACAGATGAACAAAAGACTGAAAATCAGAGGAATGCCAAGGCGAGGCTATTTCTTATATGTGCTCTCAGCAAAAGTGAGCATGACAAAGTTGACAGCCTAAGTACCGCAAATGAGGTATGGGACACACTGGCTATTGCTCATGAAGGAACAACTGCTGTTCAAACCACCAAGATGAGTATGCTCGCCTCCCAATACGAAAACTTCATGATGGACGATAATGAGTCCATTGACTCCATGTTTTCACGACTTCAAACCATCCACAATGGTATGAGGAATCTGGGCAAAACTTTCACTAATAAGGAGCAAGTGGTCAATATTCTTAGGAGTCTCCCCACCAACTGGAGAAATTTTGTTACTTCCCAAAGATCTGGAAAGAATATGGATACATATCAAGTAGAAGACTTGCTGGGAGAAATGAAGATTCACGAGCAGGATCTTGCCAATGATGCTGCAATCATAAAAAGAAAAGCAGCTGCTGCAAAAGCTGTAGCTTTTAAAGCCAACAAATCAAAGGCTTTGAAAGCTAAAGAATCCTCAGATGAGGAAACCGCTCAATCTGATCGATCTGATGATGAACAGGCTCTGTTCAACAGATGATTCAGAAAAATGGTGGGAAACAGGAAGCAGTTCAAAGGAAGACCATCTTCCTCATCAAGAGAAGAAGAAAAGATCCCAAGCAAGGGAGGGATCGTCTGCTACGAGTGCAAGAAACCTGGACACGTCAAAGCTGATTGCCCTCGTCTAGGGAACAAGCCTTCGCAAAAGACTTTCTATAAAAAGAAGGCCTTTTCTAGCCAAAACGGTGAATCAGAAGATGACTCGGATCAAGAAGAAGAAACCAAGGGAGCTAATGAAGAAGCTTCATACTGTGCGTTTATGGGATCCATAGACACTTCAGATATTGAAGCAGATAGAGAAGCAGAGGCATTAATGATTTCTGTCGACCAATCCAATGATGAAGAAGATGATCAGGATGAGGTAAGTCCCGAGATCTCATCTGATGACTACAATGAACTACTAAAATATGCTCATGCATTGGCCGTTAAATATAGTTCACTCAAAAAGAAGCATGATAAAACCTTGAAAGAATTACATGCATCTAAGGAAGTATCCATCATGCTAACAAAGAAAAATCAAGTACTTTTAGAACAAGATGCAAACAAAGAAATTAAACTCTTAAAACAAAGAGTCAGTAGCCTAATTAAAGACTTATCCATGTTTACCCAAGGTCATGACAATCTGATTAAGTTAAGTGGAAATAACAGATTAGCTTATGATCGAAGAGGTTTAGGTTATGAAGAAGAAGAAGATTGGGATATAGTTGCCATTAAACATAACTCTTCTACTGTCCCATATAGATATCAACCTGAAAAGAAAAATGTTTCATCACCATCTATTAAAATTCAACCCGAAACTCTCATAGTCAAGGGCAAGGAGAAACAAACTCCTCAAAAAATAGTACATGGGAGGAAAATTCCACCCAAGGTGATTACTAACAAAAAAGGACCCAAGAAAGTTTGGGTACCTAAATCTATGATTATTCCTCTTGCAGATGTGCTTAACAGTTCGAAACCAAAGAGAACAATGGTACCTGGACAGTGGATGCTCACGGCACATGACGGGAAAAAGGTCTTTATTCCCAAAAATCCATGAGATGAAGACAGGAGGGACAGTGACCTTTGGAGGTAATAAAAAAGGCTTCATTGTCGGAGAAGGTAATGTTGGTAAGAACCCCCTTCCAGTAATTCGGAAGGTTCTACTAGTTGAAGGATTGAAACATAACCTACTTAGCATAAGTCAATTGTGTGATAGTGGGCTCACTGTTTCCTTCACCAAATTGAAGTGTAGTGTCACTAACGTGGATGACAAGATTATCTTTGAAGCTCAGAGACAAGGAGATCTATATAAGACCTCCCTGGAAAACCTTGCAAGTCAAAAGGTAACATGTCTAGTATCAGCAGAGGATGATAAATGGATCTGGCACAGGAAGCTAGGGCATGCATCCTTAAAGACCATTGCTAAAATAATCAAACATGATTTAGTAAGTGGTCTGCCAAATCTGTCTTTCAAATCTGATGGTACATGCTCAGCATGTCTCCAAGGAAAGCAAGTAAAAAGTTCTTTCCATGCGAAGAACGTTGTTAGTACAAAGAGACCTCTGGAGATGTTGCACATGGACTTGTTTGGACCACTAGAACGGCTAGTTGTTCTGGAAAAAGATTTTGTCTTGTCATCGTTGATGACTACACCAGATTCACCTGGGTACAATTTCTTGGAACAAAAGATGAAACGTTCAGGTCGTTTCTAATCATTGCAAAGAGAATTCAAAATTAAAAGGGGTACTGCATCACCAACATCCGAAGTGACAGAGGAGGAGAATTCATAAATGAAGAATTTAATCATTACTGTGAAGAGAATGGTATATTTCATCAAGTATCTGCTCCGAGAACTTCAGATAAAGGAATATTCTTGGGATATTCACCTAATTCCAAGGCATTCCAAATATACAATTCCAGAACCATGGCAGTTGAAGAATCTATCAATGTTAAGTTTGAAGATGTAAATCCGATAACTTCAAAAGATGATGAACTAGAAATAGATGAAGCTCCTTCATCAAATCCGGCTCAGCCATCATCGTCCAGCAAAGAGACAAACTCAATCATTCCTTCCTCAACTCAACCAGACGAAGTTGATGAAACTACGTCTGACGATACCTCCTCAAGTCAAGTAATGACCTCCAGTCGTATATCACTGCCTCGAGACTGGAGATTCAAACCAGATCACCCTCCAACACAAATCATTGGAAATGTCCATGAAAAGGTAAGAACCCGATCTACTTTTAATGATTATGCTAACTGTGCGTTTCTTTCTGAGATAGAACCAAAGAACATAGGAGAAGCACTTCAGGATGAAGGATGGATCCTAGCCATGCAAGAAGAACTAAATCAGTTTGAAAGAAGTAAAGTCTGGGATTTGGTGCCTAAGCCAGAAAACAAATCCATCATAGGTACTCGATGGGTTTTCAGAAATAAAATGGATGAAAGTGGAAAGATCACAAGAAACAAGGCTCGTCTAGTGGCCCAAGGGTATAATCAACAAGAAGGAATCGATTATACAGAGACGTTTGCACCAGTAGCAAGAATTGAAGCCATACGTATTCTTCTAGCATTTGCATGTCAGAACTCTATAAAACTATTTCAAATGGATGTAAAGAGTGCATTCCTAAAGGGATTCATTGAGGAAGAAGTCTACGTAAAGCAACCTCCAGGATTTGAAGATCAGGATCTACCAGACCATGTCTTCAAGCTGAGAAAAGCACTATATGGGTTAAAGCAAGCACCGCGTGCGTGGTACGATCGCTTGAGCTCATTTCTGATGAAGAATGGATTCTCTCGAGGAAGCATCGACAACACTCTCTTTAGAAGAAAGAGGTCCAAGGACTTCATTCTGGTACAACTGTACGTCGATGACATAATATTTGGGGCTACTAATGAAGCTCTCTGCCAAGAATTCTCAAAGCTAATGCAAAGTGAGTTTGAGATGAGTATGATGGGAGAATTAAAGTTCTTCCTAGGATTACAAATCAGACAGGAAGGAACTCGAACGTACACTCATCAGACCAAGTACATCAATGACCTACTAAAGAAGTACTGCATGGAGAAAGCAAAAGCCATGGGAACTCCAATGCATCCTGGAACTATACTAGATAAAGGGGATGAATCAACTCCGGTTGACTCAACCAAATACAGAGGAATGATAGGTTCATTGCTGTATCTCACTTAAAGTAGGCCAGACATCATGTACAGCGTTTGTGTATGTGCAAGATTCCAGGTAAGTCCCCAAGAATCTCATCTTAGTGCTGTAAAACGCATCTTTCGTTATCTTATTGGCACAACTAATCTTGGTCTAGTCTATGAGAAAGGTGATGATTTCAGGCTAAGAGGATTTTGTGACGCTGACTATGCTGGAGATAGAATAGAAAGAAAAAGCACAAGTGGAGGATGTCACTTTTTAGGGCATTGTCTAATTTCTTGGGCAAGCAAAACACAAAGCACAATTTCTCTTTCAACGGCTGAAGCAGAATACGTCGCTGCAGGTTCTTGCTGCACCCAACTTCTTTGGGTGAAGCATCAATTAGAAGATTATTGATGAGTGGATTTTATATGATAATTTTAAGGTCTTTTTAGTCTTTTTATTTTATTATTTTTGAGTCTCATGTAGGTTTTTTATTGTTTTTATGTAGATTTTATATTTATTTTGCATTTTGCATGTAGATTAGATTTTATTTGTTTTTCTACCTTTATTTTATATTTTTAGGAATTTTTATAGGTATTTTATGTTTTTAGGAAAAGCTGGTTTAGTTATCATTTTTGTCCAGGGACCGATTTGTAAAGTTTCAGGAAATCAAGGACCTATTTGTGAAAGTTCAAGAGTGGAGGGCTAAAAATGAAGATTGAGAGAGTTAAAGGGCCAAAGTTGAAGTGCTAACAAAGAGAGGATTAAAAGTGGAAAAGAGGAATATGAAGCAACTCTCTTCAAATTAGCACATGGAAAATAAGCCTGAAGGAATTGATGGTAGTGGAGGAGAAGTTTCAGAATTAAACAAGGGCTGAGTAGTGGGTTTTGATGGCATTCAAATCCCACTAACCATGAAGAAGAAGAAAAACTTGAAGTTGAAGAGGCAGTGCCCAGCGCTGCAGCGCTGGGAAGCCAGCGCTCAAGCGCTGGCCCTCGGTCTGGCAGTGGATTTTTAATGCTTCCAGCGCCCAAGCGTTGGGAATTCTAGCGCTGAAGCGTTGGAGGCTGGATTTTTACTATAAATAGGACCCTTTTCTTCACTTGTAAAGCACACCTTCATAGAATACAACAAGTATTCTCTCTTTCTCCCTCAAAGATCATTGTTCCTAGGACTTGTGGGAAGCCATACTTGAGCTCCTATCCAGGGTAATTCAATGATTCTTTTAGCCATGCTTGGCTAACTTCTTCTTTAAGTTTTTGGGTTGTTTTAGTTTATAATACATGTTCTAGTTTTTCTTACATTTCTGAATATTATTTCCATTCATGTTTTATTATCTTATGCTTTATTTCTATCTTGATGATCACAAGAGGTTTTGCTTATTGCTTATTACATAAGGCCATTTGGTGAGTAGTAAGGGAACTAGGTAATAAAAAAGGTTATAAGTATACTTCGCTAAGGAATTAGGAAGGACGTAACTTTATGTTGGCCTGAACATCTTCTTCATCTTCTTCTTTAGTTAACTAGGTGCCAAGGAATTGGGTTTAGTAATTAAAAAGAAAGATCTACAATGCTTAAGGAATTAACTTGTAGTTACACTAGGCTATAGCATCATGATAATGGTTTTATAATTCAGGAATTTAGTAGGAAATTTCTAGCATGTTTTTATAGACTATGTAAACCAACCCAAGAGCTTAATTTTCATCATCTCTTTATTTTATTATTTTATGCTATTGTTTCTTTCTAGTTCTCAAGCCAACAACAAATATTCATCTTTTATTTTTCTGTTTTAGTACTAAATTTTATAATAATAAGAACACCTATCCCGTGGGTTCGATCTTTTTATATTACGCGATAGTAAATTATACACTTGCAATTTCCTTATCAAGTTTTTGGCGCCGTTGCCGGGGATAGGTTCTTTTAAGTTCTTGTTTTTATTTTATTTAGTACTTTTTGTTTATATAAAAAAATTCAAGAAAAAAAAAAAGAAAAAAAAAATAAAAAAAATTGTATTGAATAGGTGCTATTAACTTCTTTGGCTTGTTTGCATGGTAGGACATTTTGAATTGGACCCTGAAATTGAAAGAACTTTGCATCGCAGATTAGCGGAGCAAAGGAGATTAGCAAGGGCCATGGCTGAAACACAAGCACAAATGGAGGAGCGCCTCCTTGCTGAATACAATGCAAGGGTGGAAGATGAAGTCCAAGCTAGACTTCAAAGGCTGAGAGAGGAGGAGGAAGAGCAGAATGCTAATCGCTCTCTTCGTGATATCACAGCTCCCCAGGTAGATTACAATTTTGAAGGGAGTATTGTGGTTCCGGAGGATGCTTTGCCAAATTTCCAGATTCCTCCACACTTCATTTCATTGGTAAGTCAAAACCAATTTGGTGGGAGTGTAAATGAAGACTGCCATACACATCTGGAGCGTTTCACCAGGCAATGCTCCACCTTAAGGAGAAATGATGCTCATTTGGATACGGTAAGACTAATGCTGTTTCCATTTTCCTTAAGAGATGTGGCAGAGGAGTGGCTTTCTTCTCAACCACTCAGAAGCATTACTTCATGGGATGATTTGGCTGAAAAATTCACGGCCAAATTTTTTCCTTACAACCGCATAAGGAAGTTGAAGCAGGAAATCAACTCCTTCATTCAGCAAGATGCTGAAAACTTGTATGAGACATGGGAGAGGTTCAAGGGACTTCTCAGAAGGTGCCCAGGTCATAACATCTCTATCGCAGATCAGGTAGAGAAATTTTATGCTGCTTTGAATGATTATACCAGGGACAAATTGGATACTGCAGCAAGTGGGGCATTCGATGCTTTGCCACCACAAGGAGCTCTTGATCTTATCAACAAACTTGCTGCAAGAGCTGCTCATTCAAACCAGGACCGGGCAATCAGGAAAGGTATTTATGAGGTTGATTCTTTTGAGTCCATTGTTGCTTCAAATAAACTTTTATCCAGGAAAGTTGATGCAATGGTCAAAAGAATGGAGGGGGTTCAACTGAGCCCGGAGGAGGCTGAATTAGAAGCTGAGGTAAAAGCTATGGGGAATTTTCAAAATTCCTATGGCAACACCTATAACCCAAGCTGGAGAAACCACCCCAATTTTTCTTGGAGAGATCAACGGGGTGGTCAAGGTGAAGCCAGGCAACAATTTCAGAGGCCATTCCAGAATCAGAGGCCACCAATGCCTTTGAATCCAAATCAGGGAAGAAAGAGTTTGGAAGAAATTGTTGGTGAAATAGGCCAACAAACTGTGCAATTTATGAATGAGACCCGGACAAGTGCTAAGAATCATGAAGCTTCCATTAGAAATTTGGAAGTTCAGGTAGGCCAGCTGGCCAAGACCATCTCAGAAAGGATTCCAGGTACTTTTCCGTCTGATACTCTTGTTAATCCAAAGGAAAATGTTGAGAATGTTTCTGCCATCACTCTTAGGAGTGGTAAGATTATGCCCGAAAGGGTAGTGGAAATTGAACAAGAGGTAAGTGGTGAAGAAAAATAAGAAGAAAGGAATGTGCCTATTGTTGTTGAAAAAATTGCTGAAAATGTAATTCCTCCTTCTAAGAAAATTGGCAAAGTTCCTTTTCCTAAAGCTTTCAAAAAGAATTTGGAAAAACAATTCTCGAAATTTCTTGAGATTTTTAAAAGGCTTCAAATTAACATTCCATTTTCTGAAGCTTTGGAACAAATGCCAATTTATGCTAAGTTTATGAAGGACATTTTATTTAGAAGGAGGAAATTAAGTGAGATGGATGAAACTGTGATGTTAACTGAGGAGTGTTCAGCTATGGTTTTGAGGAAGTTGCCCCAAAAATTGAAGGATCCGGGGAGCTTCACTTTGCCTGTGGAAATTGAGGGACTACCTAATGCAACAGCTCTTTGTGATTTAGGAGCTTCTATAAACCTCATGCCACTCTCCATGTTTAGGAAATTGGACATGGGAGAGGCCACTCCTACTTTGATGTGTTTACAATTGGCGGACAGGTCAATTAAGTACCCCTATGGGGTGGCTGAAGATGTTTTGGTAAGGGTTGACAAGTTTGTCTTCCCAGTTGATTTTGTGATACTTGACATGGAAGAAGACTCCAAGGTACCATTAATTCTTGGGCGGCCATTCCTTGCTACGGGGAACGCCAAGATTAATGTAGCAGAAGGCCTCCTATCTTTAAAGGTAGGGGATGAAAAAGTGAAGTTTTCTGTATTCCGTACTTGTAAGCACTATGAGTCTGAAAGTGAGGATGAGTTCAAAGATGATGTTTGTAACAAGAAAAGAAAAAGTACCCCCAATTGATTAAGGGGAAGGGTCTATCTCGGACCTTAACATTGAGCTGGTTGGGAGACAACCCAACTTAGGATAGTTTAAATTTTTGTCATTTAAATTTTTGCACAACTCTTGTACATAAATAAAAGAAAAGAAATTTTATGTTTCTGCTGCAGGCGAGGCCAGCGCTCGAGCGCTGGAGGCCAACGCTCATGCGTTAGGCCCCTGCTTCATAACCTCTGATTCCAGTTGATCCCAGCGCTTAGGCGCTGGAGGGCTAGCGCTCATGCGCTAGGCCCCTGGAATCCCAGCTTTTTATTTTTTTAATTTCCAGCGCCACAGCGTTGGAACCCAGCGCTCAGGCGCTGGGACCTCTGATGCCCAGTTTTTATTTTAATTCCAGCGCCCAAGCGTTGGTATCCCCAACGCTCAAGTGCTGGAGCTCGGGCAGTTTGCTGTTTTTACTTTTGTTTGCTGTTTTTAGTTTTAATAAATTGTGTTCACCATTTTCTTAAAGGTTTTAAAGTTCTATGAGTTTTCCCTTGGTTCTAATCTGGTTTTAAATTTTTGGGAACTCAAGAATTCTTGTTTTTAAGGTGGACACAAATTTTTCAACCCATAAGCTTTTGTGCTGATTTTGGAACTAACAAGTCAAGCAAGTTTCTACTTGTGAGACTTTTGTTTGTTCAATGTTACAGGATAGGTACCAAAAGGAGGAAGAACCCTCTTGAACTTGAATGTTCACATTGATTTTTACATTGAGGTTCCCTTGGACCTTTGTGGAAAATTTGTTACTATACCAGCTTGTTAGTTTTAGTTTTTCTTTTTATAGTTTTTAGTTTTATTTTTAGTTTAGTTTTGCTATTTTCTTTTTGCATGAGTCTTAAGTATATTATCCATTCTGATGTTGCTATAGCTTTGTGAATGCTTTATCTGATTGAACTGCTTTGTGAAAAAGTTCTATGTTTTTAAGCAATTAGGATTGCATGCTGTAGAAAGGATTTTTGATATCTTGATTGTTGGGTTGTTGGCAAAAGTTTTTTCTGAGTTCTAAAAAGGGTACCACTTACCCTATCTTTTTCTGAGAGCTGAGGTCTCTGATGCATGATTGTGAAATTTTTCTGCCTTGTGTTACATGTTGATTGGAGTTTTGTATACTTTGTGAGTTGAGAAGAGATTATAGGCATTTTTGAAAACTCAGATTTTTGCTTGAAATGTTATATCCACTAGTAGCCCCTTTTGAGCCTTAAAAGAGTCATTCTTTGGAGCCTACTTTGTGTGATAATTCTTAAACTTGTTATTGTGATTCATGTGCTGAATTTGTGAATTTGTTAGAGCTATGTTTGTTGGGTTTCTCTCTAAAAAAAAGAAAAAAAGAGGAAAAAATAAGGTATGTGCCTTAGGAAAAATAATGAGGTAGTGGGGTGAGAAAGAGTATGAGGGGAGTAAAATTCAAGTCATTCATCCCATACATTCCACTACTTTGTTCAAAGAAAAAAAAAAAGAGAAAGAAAAAAGAAAAATTGAGAGGACCCTTGTGTTGTATTGTTTAAAGCTCTTAGTCAAGAAGAATCACTTAACAACAAGTTTCTGAGTCAGCCACTAGAGTTGCCAATTTCTTGAAATCCACACCTTAAATTGTTCAACCCTTTGGCCAAGTTACAACCTTAAAAATCTCTTCAACATCACTTGGTTGCTTTACTTCAGTTTTGATTTGAATTATAGGCAGGATCATTGAGCTTTTTTGTTTTCATGGAGAATATCATTTTGTGAGCTTATTTGATGAACTCAAACATGTTAAAAGCCAAGCCTAACTTTCTTGATTCTTTGTCTATTAAACATGCATGTCTTCCTTATCCGCTAAGCTTTCTGGAAAATTATCATATTTCAATCGGATAAAAACTTTCTCAAAACTCAGGGACGAGTTTTTCTTTAAGTTTTGTCGCTTGAGGACAAGCTGTCGTTGGGTATAGTGGTGTGATGAGTGGATTTTATATGATAATTTTAGGGTCTTTTTAGTCTTTTTATTTTATTATTTTTGAGTCTCATGTAGGTTTTTTATTGTTTTTATGTAGATTTTATATTTATTTTGCATTTTGCATGTAGATTAGATTTTATTTGTTTTTCTACCTTTATTTTATATTTTTAGGAAATTTTAAAGGTATTTTATGTTTTTAGGAAAAGCTGGTTTAGTTATCATTTTTGTCCAGGGACCGATTTGTAAAGTTTCAGGAAATCAAGGACCTATTTGTGAAAGTTCAAGAGTGGAGGGCTAAAAATGAAGATTGAGAGAGTTAAAGGGCCAAAGTTGAAGTGCTAACAAAGAGAGGATTAAAAGTGGAAAAGAGGAATATGAAGCAACTCTCTTCAAATTAGCACATGGAAAATAAGCCTGAAGGAATTGATGGTAGTGGAGGAGAAGTTTCAGAATTAAACAAGGGCTGAGTAGTGGGTTTTGATGGCATTCAAATCCCACTAACCATGAAGAAGAAGAAAAACTTGAAGTTGAAGAGGCAGTGCCCAGCGCTGCAGCGCTGGGAAGCCAGCGCTCAAGCGCTGGCCCTCGGTCTGGCAGTGGATTTTTAATGCTTCCAGCGCCCAAGCGTTGGGAATTCTAGCGCTGAAGCGTTGGAGGCTGGATTTTTACTATAAATAGGACCCTTTTCTTCACTTGTAAAGCACACCTTCATAGAATACAACAAGTATTCTCTCTTTCTCCCTCAAAGATCATTGTTCCTAGGACTTGTGGGAAGCCATACTTGAGCTCCTATCCAGGGTAATTCAATGATTCTTTTAGCCATGCTTGGCTAACTTCTTCTTTAAGTTTTTGGGTTGTTTTAGTTTATAATACATGTTCTAGTTTTTCTTACATTTCTGAATATTATTTCCATTCATGTTTTATTATCTTATGCTTTATTTCTATCTTGATGATCACAAGAGGTTTTGCTTATTGCTTATTACATAAGGCCATTTGGTGAGTAGTAAGGGAACTAGGTAATAAAAAAGGTTATAAGTATACTTCGCTAAGGAATTAGGAAGGACGTAACTTTATGTT
Organism: Acmispon strigosus; assembly: GCA_030819835.1. Taxonomy (NCBI): domain Eukaryota; kingdom Viridiplantae; phylum Streptophyta; class Magnoliopsida; order Fabales; family Fabaceae; genus Acmispon; species Acmispon strigosus. The sequence continues at coordinate 11,056,938 of JAUAMA010000004.1, read as the reverse complement.
GGCCTGAACATCTTCTTCATCTTCTTCTTTAGTTAACTAGGTGCCAAGGAATTGGGTTTAGTAATTAAAAAGAAAGATCTACAATGCTTAAGGAATTAACTTGTAGTTACACTAGGCTATAGCATCATGATAATGGTTTTATAATTCAGGAATTTAGTAGGAAATTTCTAGCATGTTTTTATAGACTATGTAAACCAACCCAAGAGCTTAATTTTCATCATCTCTTTATTTTATTATTTTATGCTATTGTTTCTTTCTAGTTCTCAAGCCAACAACAAATATTCATCTTTTATTTTTCTGTTTTAGTACTAAATTTTATAATAATAAGAACACCTATCCCGTGGGTTCGATCTTTTTATATTACGCGATAGTAAATTGTACACTTGCAATTTCCTTATCAATTATAATATTTTTGAGCATAACATCCCTTTATTATGTGATAACACAAGTGCCATTAACATAACAAAGAACCCTGTGTTGCATTCTCGAACCAAGCATATTGAAATCAAACATCATTTTATTCGTGATCATGTAGCAAAAGGAAATATTGACATCTCATACATACCCTCTGATGATCAACTGGCGGACATTTTTACTAAACCACTAATTGAAAATAAGTTTGCATGCCTTAGAGAAAGAATAGGAATGTTTCCTGCACTATAAATATCTCTATATCATGTTCGTTTGGCTAGTTTGTTCTAAATTTAATATTCACTACAAAATATGCATTTAATGCTGAAACAGTTGTGTCTTTTCATATGTATTACTTGCTCAGCACGCATACACGAAGTTTGGCACTTCTTATCTCTCATCATTTAATACGCATTAATGAACTGCTTTATTCATCATGAGAATGATAAGATCGAGAAATTATTTGCACTATCCAACATAAAAACTGACGGGTTTTGTGACGCTGACTATTTTCCCTTTCTACAGATATCATGGCCCCCAACAAACGAAGAAATGGAAAAGCTCAAGGAGTTCTAAGCATGGAAGAAACTCAAATCATCCAGAAACAGCTTAATCTTACTACTCGCAATCGCAAACTACAAAGTGATGAAATTGGTCCTGTGAAGGTTGAACATCTGGGGGACAGAAAGCTTGTCACCCCTAGGTATATCGATCTGAAGCTGTTTGAACATGCAAAGGTGGCCGGACTTGATCTCCTGCTCTCACAAGCTTGGGGAAACCTGTTCATTGTCTCCAAAACTTTAGTCATCAAGCCTCTCGTTCAAGAATTCTACGACTGTGCTGTCAAGGTGAACCCTAATCACATCCGAACACGGTGTTTGGGTCAAGTGATTGATGTACACACCAGCGACATATCTCAACTTCTCAATCTTCCCCTCGAAGGAATCTGCTATTCCCCTTCCTGGGAAAGCTCTGAAAGCTCTCCCTTCACTATCTGGAAGGAGGTTCCAAACCACTCTACTTCTCGGCGAGTGAAAAACCTAGTTGAAGAATGCATTTTCCCCCATGCAGTTCTTAGCAAGGTTATATTGCCAAAAGAAGGTTCTCGAGACTTAGTAAATAAGTTCTCTCAATGGGCTCTATTCCAACTACAGCATCGCAAGAAAATCAATTGGCCTAACCTTCTGTTTCAATACATACTTCACACTCTGGAACAACCTAACACCAACCTTCCCTATGGAGCTCTTATCTCAGCTCTTATGCATCACAAACAGTTAATCAACCCCTCTATTGAGATGGTGCAATACATTTCATCTGATTATGTATCTGCTACTACGATTATGTTTAGTGATGTTCGCCGAATGAATCTGTCTGTTGACATATCTGGAGTACCCCCAGAGCTCTTAAGTGACTGGACCAAGAGGACTAAGAAACGAAAGCCTTCTTCACCAACTCCGTCTGCTGCCAGTCTCAAACGTCGTCGTTTGGACACTCCTTCTCCACAGTGTTCCAGTCATGCTCACCAGACTGAGTCTCCTAACCGTCTACCTACTCCCACAATCTTACATGCATCAACTTCATCCAAACCGCCCTCTGAAACTGTGCACTCCATAGCTGAACTCATCTCAATCTCTCATGCTCACTATTTGACGTTCCTGCCTCAAATATTTCACAAATATATATCTGATGTCTTTGATGTTGAAGATGATGGCAATTGTGGTTTCCGCTGTCTTGCTCAATGGATGGGTCACCCTCAGGATTACTGGCCAGAAGTTCGCAAATTGCTCATTCAGGAACTTCTATCTCATCGTGTGCTCCATTCCCAAACATTTTGCTCTGATAAAGATATTGATACATTGTGTCAGGCTCTTACGTTCAATACAACTGAACCTGCACCTATGTCCAAGTGGTTTACCGTACCGGATATGGGATTGCTAGCTGACACTGCGTTTCGCATTGTTCTAGTTACTCTGGCTCCCAACCAGTGCTGCACGTATCTACCACTTCTTGGCCCTGTTGATGCTACTCCTACTATCGCTATTTTGGGCAATATTGCCAACCGACACTGGGTCCGCGTCAAGCACTCCGAGAACTCTCCACTACCCACTATTTCACCTCAATGGAAGCACCATTGCTCTCCTGATGCCCGAGGATGGGAACTGCCTCTTCAATCCAAAATTCTTCATTTCAACAATCTTCTACAAATTGAAGCGGAGCAATTTCTGGACTCATTATTTGACTTCCCCAGCATTGATAATCCTATCCATCTTGATGATGACTCTGAGCCTGATCCTACTCCCAACACTGACCTTTCTTGCTTAGATCTTGACTTTCGCCGTCTCACCTTAACTGATATTGACATTGATCTTCGTCTGCATCTTGCTCAAAGTCAACCGGCTCATTCAATGTTACCACGGGTAGATGCTCACATTAATACATCTATTAAAGCATCTTACTTGTCCCCACCTGCATGTCTCCATAAAAGTATGGATCTGGATCTCAAGCTTGCACCTCCGGGTTTCCTCACTTCAGCTACAAGCATGGCTAACCATCAGATCTACTCCATGCCTCGTTCTCCATTTTGCTTTAAAGCTGGATTGTGGCTTCCCCATGGATGTCTTGTCCCTCCCATTACCCAATCCATGCCCTCATGTCAACAATTCTTCCATTTCGACTAGGAGCTCGAGGTTCGCAGGGATGTCCACATTGCTTCAATCCCTCTTCATCTGGCTGGTTGTGTCGAATCCGTGGTTCTAAAGTTTAGAGCATGGACCCTGATACTCCTTCCTAAGATATCACCCATTTTGAAGACTCTGCGTCATACTTGGCCGTATTTGCCTCCCGCGCCGCTCATTCCCACTGTGGCATACTTTACTCCCATTCTGCCATCTCGTCACTCACTGCTCACGTTCTGACTCTGATGAAGATCGCTCTATGGTCTACCTTCTCTCTCAGGAGGTTAAAGCATTCACTGCTCGTTTATCTCTTGAAAGGGCCACTCAAGATCAAGCCGTGAATGATCATCTTGAGTCCATGGATGCACGGCTTTCTACAAAGATAGATGCTAGTTTCGCTCAGCTGCAGGCCTCTATTGCATTACTTCTAGGACTTTCTAAGCCATCCTCTTAATATACATTTCTGCTGTTATATTTTATCATTTCCTCTTGTTATCTCATTCGCTATGTTATCTACATTTTTGATAATGTCAAAGGGGGAGAAATTATATAACAAATGACTAAGTAAAAGATAGGCACATGTTTAGGGGGAGCTAATAAATGCTAATGAAATAAATGACTAAGTAGAAAATGCCAATGAAATAAATGACTAAGTAGAAGAAAGGCTCATGCTTAGGGGGAGGAATTATACAGGTCTTACTCGCATTTGTTTTTAGAAATTGTCATTATCAAAAAGGGGGAGATTGTTAGAGTAAAATATCTAAATGAATTAATCTATTTTGATAAATAACAATTTCGCCAAGAGTCACTAACTTTCTTTGAAGAATTTTATATTCAGGGACTCTTATGAACGGAAGCCATGCTGCAAACATTATCAAAAAGCAAAGGAAAAGTCCGTCCGGCTATAAGGATTGAGTCTGCCTCCAGAATAAAAGTTCGTCCGCCTGCAAAGTATGTCCGGTTCAACACATGGGCAATGATTGGAGAACTGGTACAAAAAGAATTTGCTGAGACGAGATCGCTCGCTCAAACTGAAGATGAGCTGTCATGAACCTCTTGGTGAATCAGAGCATTAATGACGAAAAAGACAGAGTTAAGCGCCATATACCTTGAAAGTTCAAATTCTCTGACATTCCTTAATTCAAGCTGCTTTTGCTGAATTAACGGTGAAATCCTCTGATCATCGTATCTCCTCAACGGCCGAATCCAAATCCTCTGGTCAGAGCATTAATTGCCATATTAGCTGTAATACACTTGCATTAATTGCTGCCTCTGAGAACCAGAAGAAAAAGCACTGTCAGACGATCTCACTCTCTATCAGTTGAAGAAGTGTTCTTCACTTGGTAGACTACAACAATCAGATGCAGAAGTATCCGTTACTCACAATCAAGCAAGTATTCAACGGAAATATTTTTTTTAAGATCTTCATCAGCGCTTCTTGCCATCATCCTACTGAAGATATAAATAGTGGCCTCTGCATCATTTTCAACTTGAAGACTTACACACTATCAAAGCATTCAAATCCTTCAAGTCAGTTTATAATTTGAACAAGCTTTAGCCAAGAACACTCAGCAACTCTAGATTTTCTATTCTTCTGAGTTTAGTCGCCAACTAGTGTGAAACCTTTATAGAGTGAAAACTCTTATCCTTCTCACACAACCTCTTCAGAGAATCAATTTAAATACCATCTCTGAACCTAGAACCTCATAGTTTCTACCCACTCTTTGTGAAGAGATATTTGTAGAAAACAAACCTTCTTGAAAAAGAACTGGGAGAAGTCCTGTCAAATAATTGAGAGATAAAGGAGAAGTCCTGAGAAAACTTGTAAAGGAGTAGTCCTCAGAATACTGGGAGAAGTCCCTGAGAACACTTGTACTATTCGGTTGAAATAGTGGAAAATCTTGGTATAGCCAAGGACTGGACGTAGCCCTATCGGTTTTGGGGGTGAACCAGGATAAATATTTTGTGTGCTTTAATCTTTAAGTTTTAAGCCTATTTCCGCTGCACTTATCTTTAAACGTTTTCGAACTTATAACGAGTATTTTGCGAAAAAATTTACAAAAGACACACACACTATTCAAACCCCCCTTTCTTGTGTGATTTTATTACTATCACTCCTATCCAGGGTAATTCCATGCCTCTTTTAGCCATGCTTGGCTAATTCTTTTAAGTATCTTGGGTTGTTGTAGTTTATAATTTATGTCTTAGTTTGTTTCTACATTTCTGAATAATATTTCCAGTTTATGTTTTATTTCCTTGTTCTTAATTCAATCTTGATGATCACAAGTGTTTATGCTTTCTACTTATAACAAAAGGCCATTAGGTAAGTAGTAAGGGAAATAGGATTTAAAAAAGGCTATAAGTATATATCGCTAAAGGACATTAGGATAGTCGTAGCTTTATGTTGGCCTGAACTCCATCTTCATCTTCTTTTCTGGTTAAATAAATTACAAGGACTTGAATTTAGTAATTAGGAAGAAAGTTCTACACTTTTAAGGAATTAACTTGTAGAAATACTAGGCTATAGCATCATGAACTTGGACTTAGAATTCAGAAATTAAGTAGGAATGTGCTAGCAGACTTTATAGACTATGTAATTCAACCCAAGTGCTTAATCTTCATCATCTTTATCTCTATATATTTTATTGCTATTTCTTGTTCTGTCTTAATCAAACCATCAACAATATACACCTTTTTACTTTCTGCTCAAGTACTAAATAATTTAATAAGAAGACACCTATCCCTTGGGTTCGATCTTTTTTATTACACGATAACCATCGTGCACTTGCGGGTTTGGCTAACAAATTTTTGGCGCCGTTGCCGGGGATAGGTTCTGTTTAAGTTCTTTTTATTATTTTGTTTAGTGCTTTTTGTATATATATATATAAAAAAAATTCTGCCTAACCGTTTGTTGCCATGTTGAAAGAAGATCCTTTAGAGACTATAATCTCTGAGGGATTGGACTTTGAAGATATTGAAAGCAATGAAGAACAGGTCATAGAGATGGCAAGATATCTTGAAGCTGCCCATTTTTTCCCTTCTAAGAAAAATTGGGTAGAGGAACTGAAGAGAGAAGAAGACGTTCAAGAGGAAAAGAGGGAACTGAAGCCCTTACCTTCTTCCCTTAAGTATGTATTCCTTGAGGAAGGTAACAATAAACCAGTCATTGTGAGTAGTTCCCTCTCTCCTCTTGAAGAAGAAAAATTGGTAAGAATTCTTAGAGCTCATAAATCTGCTTTGGGTTGGACTATTGAGGACATTAAGGGCATAAGCCCCACTGTTTGTATGCATAAAATTTGTTTAGAAGAACAAGTTAAACCCGTAGTCCAACCCCAAAGAAGACTTAATCCTGCCATGAAAGAGGTGGTAAGAATAGAAGTGATTAAGTTTCTTGATGCAGGGATCATCTATCCCATTTCTGATAGTGAATAGGTTAGTCCCGTTCAAGTAGTTCCCAAAAAAGGGGGAATTACAGTGGTCCCCAATGAGAACAATGAGTTTATTCCCACCAGGAAGGTAACCGGATGGAGGGTTTGTATAGACTACCGGAGGCTAAATTCAGCCACCCGGAAAGATCATTTTCCCCTTCCTTTTATTGATCAAATGCTTGACAGGTTGGCTGGCCATGGGTACTATTGTTTCTTGGATGGATATTCAGGATACAATTAGATCGTTGTTGATCCTAAGGATCAAGAGAAAACTGCTTTTACTTATCCCTTCGGGGTTTTTGCTTATAAAATAATGCCTTTTGGCTTGTGTAATGCACCAGGAACCTTCCAAAGATGTATGTTTGCTATTTTTTATGATTTAATTGGTGAATGTATGGAAGTGTTCATGGATGATTTTTCAGTGTATGACCCCAATTTTGACAAGTGTTTGGACAATTTCGAAAGGATTCTAGTTAGGTGCCAAGAAAAGAATTTGGTACTTAATTGGGAAAAATGCCACTTTATGGTAAAGGATGGCATTGTGCTTGGGCACAAGATTTCTGAAAAAGGGATTGAGGTAGATAAAGCTAAAACTGAGATTATTGAAAATCTACCTCCTCCCACAAATATTAAAGGTATAAGAAGCTTTCTTGGTCATGCAGGTTTTTATAGGCGATTTATAAAAGATTTTTCTAAAATTGCTAAACCTATGACAAATCTCCTTCAAAAAGAGGCTCCTTTTATCTATGATGAGTGTTGATGAGTGGATATTATATGATGTTTTAGGTAGTTTTTAGTCTTTTTATTTTATTATTTTTGAGTCACATATAGGTTTTTTATTATTTTTTATGTAGATTCTATATTTATTTTGCATTTTGCATGTAGATTAGATTTTATTTGTTTTTCTACCTTTATTTTATATTTTTAGGAATTTTTATTGCTATTTTATACTTTTAGGAAAAGCTGGTTTAGTTATCATTTTTGTCCAGGGACCAATTTGTAAAGTTTCAGGAAATCAGGGACCAAAATGTGAAAGTTCAAGAGTGGAGGACTAAAAGTGAAGATTGAGAGAATTAGCTTGAATTGGAGTGCTAACCAAGAGAGGACCAAAAGTAAAAAAGAGGAATATGAAGCAACTCTCTTTAAATTAGCACATGGGAAATAATGTTGCAGGATTGATGGTAGTGGGAGGAAGGTTTCAGAATTGATTAAGGGCTGAGTAGTGGCTTTTTATGGCATTCAAAACCCACTACCATGAAGAAGGAAGAAAAGCTTGAAGATGAAGCAGCAGCGTCCCAACGCTCCAGCGTTGGGATCCCAGCGCTCAAGCGCTGGGACTCTGACTAGGACCTGAGCTGGAAATCACACCCAGCGCTGCAGCGCTGGGCCTCGTACAGAAAGTGGATTTTTAATGCATCCCAACGCCCAAGCGTTGGGAATGCCAGCGCTCAAGCGCTGGAGCCCATATTTTTGCTATAAATAGGGAGGCAATTTGCACTTGTAAGACACACCTCTTAGAATACAACAAGTATTCTCTCTTTCTCCCTTTTGAGCATTGTTCCTAGGACTTGTGGGAAGCCATATTTGAGCTCCTATACAGGGTAATTCAATGACTCCTTTAGCCATGCTTGGCTAACTTCTTTCTTAAGTATCTTGGGTTGTCTTAGTTTATAATCTATGTTTTAGTTTTCTTCTACTCTTCTGAATTTTATTGCTATAGTTCATGTTTTATTTACCTTGTTCTTAATGTTATCTTGGTGCACACAAGAGTTTTTGCTTATTGCTTATAACAATGGAAATTGGTAAGTAGTAAGGGACTTAGGAAATAAAAGAAGCTATATGACATATCACTAAGGTATTAGGATAGACTTAGCTTTGTGTTGGCCTGAAAATTCTTTCTTCATCTTCTTCTTGGTTTTTTCTAGATTACAAGGTATTGAATTTAGTAATTGAGGAGAAAGTTCTACAATGCTTAAGGTATTAACTTGTAGAAACATTAGGCTATAGCATCATGACTTGGTACTAGAATTCAGAAATAAAAGTAGTAGTTGCTAGCATATTTTATGAATTATATAAATCAACCCAAGTGTTTAAGGCTCATTATCATCTCTTTTTCTCGTATCATTATATGCTTTTGTTTATTTCTTGTTCTAAAAACCAACATCAATATTCATCTTTAATTTTCTGCACAAGTACTGAATTTTATATTAACAAGAACACCTATCCCTTGGGTTCGATCTTTTTTACTACGCGATAGTAAATCGTACACTTGCGATTCCGCTATCAAGTTTTTGGCTGCTTTTAAATTATTGAAGGAAAAACTTGTTTCAGCCCCTATCACTATTGCTCCCCAATGGGATTTGCCTTATGAAATAATGTGTGATGCTAGTGATATTGCAATAGGGGCTGTTCTTGGTCAAAAAAAGGGAAATTTTTTGCATGTGATTTACGATGCTAGTAAGGTCTTGAATGAAGCTCAAAAAAATTATGCTACAACTGAAAAGGAGTTGTTGAGTGTAGTTTATGCTTTAGATAAATTCAGACCTTACGTTTTGGGTTCTAAAATTTTTGTGCATACTGACCATGCTGCATTGAAGTACTTGTTTGCTAAGCAGGAAGCTAAACCCAGGTTGATCAGGTGGATCTTACTCTTGCAAGAGTTTGATCTTGAAATTGTGGACAGGAAAGGGAAAGACAATGGTGTAGCAGACCATTCGTCAAGACTTGAAGAGGGGAACTCCAGCCCAATTCCTATTCAAGAGGAGTTCCCAGATGAAAAGCTCTTAGTTGTCCAAGAGATAGCTCCATGGTATGTACATTTAGCTAACTTTAAAGCTGCTGGTGTGTTGCCATCTGATTTGACTTGACAACAAAAGAAAAAATTTATGTATGATGCCAAATTCTTTTTCTAGGATGAACCTTACTTGTTTAGAGAATGTTCTGATGGGATCATTAGAAGATGTATGTCAGAAAAAGAGTTTGAGGATGTATTATGGCATTGCCATGGTTCCGATTATGGAGGCCATTTTTCTGGTGAGAAGATTGCAGCTAAAGTTCTCCAAAGTGGTTTTTATTGGCCTACTATCTTCAAAGATAGTAGAGCATTTGTGGAAAGGTGTGATCGCTGTCAACGAACTGGTAATATCTCAAGAAGGAATGAGATGCCCCAAAAAATGATTTTTGAAGTTGAGCTTTTTGATGTATGGGGCATTGATTTCATGGGATCTTTTCCACCTTCTTTTGGTTGCCAATATATTTTGGTTGCTGTTGACTATGTTTCTAAGTGGGTTGAAGCATCAGCCCTTCCCAAAAATGATGGCAAAGTGGTTCTGGATTTTCTGAAGAAAAAGATCTTTACTAGATTTGGAGTGCCAAGAGCAATTATCAGTGATGGAGGTAAGCACTTTTGTAATAAAGCTTTTGAAACTCTTTTGAAAAAATATGGTGTTCATCATAAAGTTGCTACCCCCTATCACCCCCAAACTAGTGGACAAGTAGAGGTTTCTAATAGGGAGTTAAAAAGGATTTTGGAAAAAGTAGTTGGTACCTCAAGGAAGGATTGGTCAAAAAAATTAGATGACACCTTGTGGGCTTACCGAACTGCGTTTAAAACTCCTATTGGAACCTCTCCTTACCAGTTGGTTTACGGTAAGACTTGTCATCTACCTGTGGAACTTGAGTATAAAGCCTTTTGGGCTTTGAAACAATTGAACATGGACCCTAAAGAAGCTGGGGATAAAAGACAGTTACAGGTACATGAGCTGGATGAATTTAGACTCCAAGCATACCACAATGCTAGGATCTACAAGGAGAGAACAAAAAGGTGGCATGATAAGAAGATTTTGCCAAAAGAGTTTAGTCCAGGACAGCTTGTGGGAAGCCAAACTTGAGCTCCTATCCAGGGTAATTCGATGCCTCTTTTAGCCATGCTTGGCTAATTCTTTTAAGTATCTTGGGTTGTTGTAGTTTATAATTTATGTCTTAGTTTGTTTCTACATTTCTGAATAATATTTCCAGTTTATGTTTTATTTCCTTGTTCTTAATTCAATCTTGATAATCACAAGTGTTTATGCTTTCTACTTATAACAAAAGGCCATTAGGTAAGTAGTAAGGGAAATAGGATTTAAAAAAGGCTATAAGTATATATCACTAAAGGACATTAGGATAGACGTAGCTTTATGTTGGCCTGAACTCCATCTTCATTTTCTTTTCTGGTTAACTAAATTACAAGGACTTGAATTTAGTAATTAGGAAGAAAGTTCTACACTTTTAAGGAATTAACTTGTAGAAATACTAGGCTATAGCATCATGAACTTGGACTTAGAATTCAGAAATTAAGTAGGAATGTGCTAGCATACTTTATAGACTATGTAATTCAACCCAAGTGCTTAATCTTCATCATCTTTATCTCTTTATATTTTATTGTTATTTCTTGTTCTGTCTTGATCGAACCATCAACAATATACACCTTTTTACTTTCTGCTCAAGTACTAAATAATTTAATAAGAAGACACCTATCCCTTGGGTTCGATCTTTTTTATTACACGATAACCATCCATGCACTTGCGGATTCGGCTATCATAATGCATAGGAGGACAATTTTCACATAATTCACAATGGGATAGGCTATATTTTGTTTTAGCTTTCCGGAATACAAATCAATGGATTTAAAAGAATCTAAGTACCAAAGGAAACCTGCACAAACTTCCAGAATTATAATTCAAGCTCATTTAGCACAAAATTGCCCTTGGGGTTCATTTAAGCACATATTTTCATACATCCACAACTCAATGTTCAAAATCTTTCAAATTCCCTTTTTCTATTCACATTGGCTTTCCAATAAACCGTATGGAACAAATTAAACACATTAGGAGCTTAAGAACCACACAACTGGATTAATGACTTATCAAGAAAATAACCATCTCTAAGTGAAAGTAAAAAAAAAATGCTTACTCACCAAAAGCTGTGAAGGTCTTAAAACCACATTTGTTATTGAAACTTCACAAAGTAATATTACTTTCAATATAACTGGAAAAGATGAAAAGTCTAACCAGACACTGGGTTGCCTCCCAGGAAGCGCTTCTTTAACGTCATTTGCTTGACGTTTGAAGTAGCTCTTGCTACGGTGACCACAAGCAAGGGTTATAAAATAACCCCTTCCTCTTCTTTGGCCTTTTGACTTGGATTTCATATAATTATCTTTGAAATCCTTTCCAAGTAAACAAATAAACTATCTTTTTCTTGATTTTCACCATCCAACCCAATTCACCGGCATTCAACTCAGATGCCAAGGTATCTACATGAAGATGAATGAATGCACATTTCCTATTCTTTAAAGAATTCAATGCAATATTCTCAACCAACACAAGGTCTATATGTCCAGAATTGCATTGGTAATGTGGTATGTTCTCAAATTCTTCAAAACTTACCTCATTCTTTTCATGTCTTACCAATAGAGGGCTTGAAGGAATCAGTGACAGGTGAAAGGTTGGACGCCTTTCTTCTTATTGTTGTTTTTCTTTTTCTTTCTCACTTTCTTCCACTTCACTTTGATGCATCTCCTTTCCATCCTCCTTTCCCTTCTTTCTGAAGATCACCCTGCCTTCCTTGGTGTCAGGTTCAATGCTAGCTGTGAACTGCCTTTCTTGCATTCAGCTAATTGCTTAGCCATTTGTCCTGTCTGTCTTACCAAATTGTTTAAAGATGCATCAGTCTTCTGCTGATGAAGCATTGACATCTGCATGAATTGCATCAGGGTGTCCTCAAGCTTGGATATCCTTTCCTCTTCAGGAGGGTAATATGACTGATATGATGGTGGTACCTGTTCTGGACAATAGCCAACATGATGAGTATCAAAACAACATTCACACCACCTTACCTGAGATGCTTGAGTCATTTCTAGAACTTGGTGATTCAGAAGCTTCTTGTTGCTATTTTCCCTATAGCTTTCTAATTAAATGGATGAAGAAACACAAGCTAACACACGAGATTAGTAACAACAAGGAAAGTTAACTGAAAATTAAAACTATGTTCAATTTGAATACAAAAGAAATATGTATTATATTCGCAATTGTTCAGATAATCACACTAAAGCTATGCTTTTTTATAAGCGCAATTCCTCGGCAACGACGCCATTTTTGTTGAAAGGATTTGTACGTATTAAAAACTATTCACCAAAAGAATTTATAAAATTGTCACTTAACCACTATCAAAATCCCTTTCAAGATTCGGATGGAGTATAGCAACGGGTTTTTGTCGAACCACAGAAAATTGCGATACAAATGCGGTACTCTAATGTAATTAACCAAACAATGGATAAAATGAATTGATTGTTTTGGAGTGAATTTAAACAGAACTAAATTAAATATTAGATAGGAGTTTAAGCAGTTACAGAAGCTGTTGGGATTAGTTTTCACCGGTTAATCTTGACATACTCACAGAATTCTCATACAAATCCTCTTCTATGTTGGTTTCATCACATCAGTTCTTATCTTATTACCTAGTCCCCTGGCGTAAAAGATTATCAACTCAACTATATTATTACCTAATCCCTTGATCGATTAATAAAGCAAGAAGCATTAGACATGGATGTTTGTTTGGACCAATGATCTAACCCCATTCCTAGGCCTTAGATACAATAGATGATATTGCCTATTTTAGATTCATGTAGCTAGTTCACACTACACTATCAAATCCATAATCATGTTCTAGGTAATTAAGCTAAAACAAGCATTAGACATAAGGTAAATCATTGAAACCATTACATAAACATTGATTTATATATGAAATATCAGTTATAAATACATCAAAGGATGAAAATGCTACAACTAATTCCAAAAATAGAGGTTTAGCTATCCATTTCCATGGATGCTACAAGCTTACAAGAAGAAATATAGGATTCTGGAGGCTTGGCGATAACGGTGACGCGTTCCGACGTTACATCGACGTACCGAGCACATAACTTCCTTTCTCTCTCCCGGCTTACTTCCTCTTCACTAGAATCCTTCACTAGCTCAAACTCTGCCTTTGTTTTAGAAGTAATTCTTATAAAAATCCAACTCCTTCTGTAGTTCTAATCGACTCTGTATTTATAGGCAAAGAATGGACAGGACAAGCTGCCTTAATGGCAGGAATAGTTCATTGATAAGTTTCTTTAACCGCCTTTGACAGTAGCTAAATTAGCAGTCCTGACTTTCTTCATCATTGGGTTTTCCTCTACCACCTTTTGCCATCTTGATTGAACAGTGGCTGCTTAGTCAGATGCTTCGTCTTAAAGGTTTCGTTCCAAACTGCAGATGCTGGTCATTGATAGCAGAAGACGATGCAAATATCCAGATGATGAGCTTCCGGATGATTGGTTAAACCAGATGAGAGGTTATCAGACGAGATATTAGACGATCCGTCAGTCAAATGAGGTCTCAGACGATCGTCACTAAGAATAGGTCTTAGACGATTGCAGTTAGATGAGGCCAAGACGATCGTCACTTTGACGAGGTCTCAGATGACCGTCACCTACAACTTGGAAACTTTTGTTAACTTCTTTTTTGTATCAAAATTCCAAGTGAAATTTATACAAAAACTAATATTTGCACTAACTATAGGCTAAAGTTAAGCTTTTACCGATTTATATACTTTGAGGGTTTAAATGATTAATATTTCAAGCATACAAGTCGAATAAGTGTCTAAAATGATATCTAGAAATACGTACTTTTGGAAATTATCTGTGAGTCCACCGTCTAAGCAGATGTATGTGTGAGCAAAGCAGACGGTGGAGTGTCAAGAAGCTGACGCTTGCGAGAGCGAAGGAGGTAGACCTCATGAGCAATAAATATTGCTTCTGCTTGAGTGACAGAGCATGGCACCTCCCGATTGTTGACAAGAGGCATACGAGAGCTATATTCATTTGGTAAACCATCAAAGATAGGATGAATGTGATCTCGAAATGAAACTGGATCACCAATGGAGATGAGAGCATTAACAATGGTCTTGATGCATTTGAGGTAGTTAGATAGGGATTTCGCCCCTTTGACAATGGTGCAAAGCTCTGAGTGAAGAGTTGCTGTCTGTGCCAGAGAATGTACATTGAAGAAGTCATGGACTTCTTGCCAAATTTTCCAGGACTGCTTGCAGTTAACAACTGTGGGGAGAACGGCATACGATAAGGAAGAAAGTAACCAATTAAATAGGGTTGAATCCTGTTTCATCCAGGTAATGTAAAGAGGATTCTCAACAGACTTTTCACGATCAGTATCAGTCAAAAAACGAGGTGGGATGACTTGATTTACAAGAAACTTTTATAGACTATGTTGACGAAAAAACACCTTCTACATGTTGTACCCAGGAAATAAAATTTGTTTCATCAAGTTTGATTGAAACAATATGAGAAAAGGAAGGCAAGGATGAAGTCTGAGCTTCTGCCATAGCGGAAAGCGAAGAAAAAAAATCACAGATCGAGGCTAGCTCTTGATACCATGTTAAGAACCAAGGGTTCTTTGAAAAGGAAAAATTGAGAAATCATAGATACTGAAATGTTCTTTCTATTCTAATTAATTTATTGTTACAAGCTCTATATTTATACAGAGAGAAAATAATCAAACAGACAAGATCCCGGATATTCCGAGTCAACATAATGGGCGGGTCATCTATCACATAATGACAGCTGACACCTATCACGCGTGGTCAAACATAATCGGCGGGTCACCTATCACACATTGACAGCTGACATGACTAACTGACCAGACGATACAGTTATGTAATTGATTCAGCTAGGCAGACGATGCTGCCATACAGACGATAGAATACTAAGCCATGCAGACGATAGAATGATAATTTATTCAGGCGATAATATTAGACAATGCTACATTTATCTAACAGTTAGACATGATTGTGTAAGGTACCGGGGTCGAAAGCGGACAAAGTCTAGAAGATATTGTAGTACCCAACGAGAACACTCGAGGTAAGGGCTCCTACGAATATTCAGACAGCTACCTTATTATGTTGTATCATATATATGACTTGTGATATACATAAACCGCGTGGGTAGCTGACGGCATCCAGAGGATGACCTGATTGCTTGGTAGATTGTTTGATAACATGATTTGAATTATCTGAATGATAACATGTTATGAATGAATATGATGACATGACTTGAATTATCTCAAGATTAATTGACTTTAAATATGATATATGTGATGCATAGGCCATGTGTTATGATATGTTAACATGTTGCTTGCTTGAAATGCTATATGCAATGAGAAATGTTAAGTCATGAAATGTTGACATTGCTTATTCCTAGATGATAACATGCTTATACTATGATTGTTGCCTTGTGAATAATAGATAAATGATTAAGGCGGACACTTGAGTGATGAGTGAGACCTACCTAGAGATATTGGATACATGTGAGAGGTAATCCTGCTCATGGAGCATGTTACGACATTAGAGGACGGGCCTGTGAGACCTTGATTAATTAATCCTGTATTAATATAATAATTAATTAATTAGTACGTTGCGACGTATTATTAATTAATTAATTAGGAGACGTTCGAATTTTACGCGTATAAGAGTAATTCGTTTTTCGTAGTGTTGTCGTCGTTTATACGACTATCCATATTGTGTAACAGTAATATCCTCGTTGACGATACTTTTGACGTGTTTCGCATTAATTATCTAACGACGTGTGTCATATTTCAAATACTAAGATGTTTTGTATGAATATTATTATTTCACGACGCTACGCAGTTAGCGGAAATAAATATAGCGGTGAATGTTTTATCGGCGACGTCGGACTAATCATTTTAGTACGAGGAGGTATTTGATTCAATACGGAGAAGGAAACAACGTTGAAAATATTTTCGTTTCCCATGGACATGTGTATGTCGCATGGCATAGGTTTGATGGAGTGGAATGATAGTTTTCATTAGTATTAATCAAGTATGCTTGGTTAAGGAAAAAGAGGGAAGTATTTTTTCTTTGATTTTTGTAAGACGATTGATTAGGATGTTATTGCATGAATTAGAAGGAATCCAACGACCATGGGAATAGGTAACTCCCATAGTTGACCACTTAGACCGTATAAGCATTAAGAAAGATGAAGGCATCATCTTTATTAGAGAGAATTTTGAAATTCATTAATGAATTAATCATGGAACATAGTTCAAGGGAATCTCCCCTAATGGTGGAAAAAAAGATATAATTTTGCTATGCTAAGTGTGCTAAACTTAGAAAGTAAATAAGTCAAAGGCTCATTAAAAGCTTGATGGTGACTAGTGCATGGAACAGATTTTTAGGGCTTTGAAAAAGAGAATCCGTGGGACATTCAAGAGCAAGATGTGCTCATCTTTCTCCATGTTGGATGCCCTTCCCCTCTATAAATAAGGGTGAGTCTTCATCCATTTCACTTGTGAGAAATTATTGAAGGAAGGGAGAGAAAACTAGTGAGAGAAGTGAGAATTCAGCACAGTTTGCATTCTGGGCTGCAATTTACAAACAAAAATTATAAGACCCTCAATTTTGAGTATTTACATTTTAGTCCTTTGAGTTTGAATAATTGCAATCTAGTCCTTCATTTTCTTGTAATCGAAATTAAGTCCTTCAAATCCTATTAAATAAATTCTAGCCTTGGACTATTCAGATATTTGGATTGGGTCATGTTGGCTTAGCTTTGAGGATTATAAAAGTAGTTTTGCTTGAGTTATAACAATATTGGCATTGGCTTAGTGGTTAAGACTTGGTGAGTTATAACAAGTAGTTTTGGTTACGTGGTAAGGTTTCAAATCTTGGTGAGGTAAGTTTTATTTTTGGTGCAGATTTTTGTGTGGCTTGATAGGTTTGAATTTCAAATTTGAAATCAGCATTATTGGTCACTAAGGGTGCTTAGAATTCAGATTTGATGAAGGAATAATGTGTTTTAAGCGGAATAATGTGGCTTTATGATTGTGTTTTGTGATTAATGATGTAAGAACAGATAGCAACCTAAGTGGGGGGGGGTGAATTAGGTTCTCCCAATTTTCCCTTTGTCAAAACCGGATTACTTTCAATATAATCAGAATCACAATTTTTGATTGTGAATGCAACGGAATAAGAACTTGCTTGAAAGTAAAAGATAAAGGTTGAGAGAATTGCACACGAATTTTATCCTGGTTCACCTTCAACCACTGAAGGCTACATCAGTCCCTCAAGTACCCTTGAGGATTTATCCACTATGATCAAGTAATCTTACAGATGCTTGCGCCAAGGCCCCTAAGAATACTTATCAATCTTCCTGAAAGCACACCACTTTCGGTTGATCAAGCGTTCTTACCGATACTTGCGCCAAGAACCCTAAGAAAACCTATCAACCCTTAGAAAGAAGACCACCTTCTGATGAGACCGAACACTACAGTGGACTTTGAATCAAACCGATTCAAAGGACCTTTTTCCCACCAAACACTATGGTGAATGAATCAAGATGCACTAGAGGTCGTCCGTGAACCATCACAAACCTTCCCAAACGTTTTGAGACACATTGGTTCATGAAACAACACATCTGTCGTTCTGGTAATCGATTACTGCATGCCGTTGCAGTTTGAATTAAAAAATTCAAACATGTAATCAATTACATAGATGTGGTAATCGATTACTATCTTCCGGTAATCAATTACTCTCATCCTGTAATGAATTACTCTTAGTCCAGAACTCAGTTTATGAAAGTTTAGACCCGAATTGAGTTTTTGTACTAAGTTTTACTTGTGAGAACATATTATACTCAATTAGTTGATTATTTATGAGCCTTCATATTCAATGTAAACTTAATAAATCATAGCACACTAAGTAACAAGAATTAAGCTTAGAGCTAAAAACTTAATAGTTGATCTTGCAATTTGAGCTGGTTCCTTTAAGTCTTCTTTTCTTCTCTTTTCTTCTTTTTGTGATGTGTTTTGTCTTCATCAAAACCTCAGCCAGAGTCTAAGGATGAGACCTTCTTCACATATGAGTTTTGATGGAGAATAATGCTCCATTAAGGAGCTAGTCGCCTCTCTCTCTCCCTTGTGCTGCTGAATTTTCAGACTTGTAGGTAGTGGTTTCTCCTTGCTTTCTCCTCACATTCCATTACTAAACCTAGAACTCCAAAAGGTGAAACTTTCTAAAACCTTAGGATGTTGTGTCGCCCTCTCCAAAAGTTCTTAGTGTTGGTAGTTGGTAAGTTACTCAAACTCTTCCAAATTTCTGAGTTCTTGGAGTTCAATTCTTTTCCTCTCTTTTAGGGTTTGTTTGGTTTTGTTTCAGAACTTTCTCCCCATCATACTTGAGTGTTATTTTTCAATATTGGAAGCCTAGGGTCGTGCTACAATCCCTCTTGATCATACAATCAAAACAAGGTTGGTTTTTCCCTTCATTCTTGGTTAAAATCTTTGTTTTATTCTTTGTTCATATGATTGGGTGATTTTGGAAATCCTTGGAATTTTGAGTAGAAATTGTGTTTAATCGGTTTTATAATGAGTTTTGGTAATGGAAAAGTATTTCTTTCGAAAACTAGAGTTTAAAATTGATTTTGGGGTGAAAAACACTATATTTGGTTTTTCTGGTAGGGAGCCAACGCATGAGCGCTGGACTCCTAACGCCTGGGCGTTGAGGTTTTGCCCTGTTTCTTGTTGTCAGACAGGGACCCAAAGCATGAGTGTTGGAACCTAGCGCCTGGGCGTTAGGCCTCGGCCAGCAAATTTTTGTTTTGCTTCTTTTTGTCTTAAATCCTTTTGCATTGGTTTTCCACCTCTCTAATGGTTGTTGATTATTAGGTAAATGTGTTTTATCTTGTTAGGTCAAAGAACAAGTCCCTGCAATCCCTTCAAAGGTAAGGGTAACTGATGACCGGATTTTATATGATATTTTTAGGGTCTTTTTAGTCTTTTTATTTTATTATTTATGAGTCTCATATAAGGTTTTTACTCTTTTTATGTATATTTTATATTTATTTTGCATTTTGCATCTAGATTAGCTTTTATTTGGGTTTTAAACTTTATTTTATATTTTTAGGAATTTTTATAGTTATTTTTATATTTTTAGGAAAGCTGGTATAATTATCATTTTTGTCCAGGGACCAATTTGTAAGTTTCAGGAAAGGGAGGACCAAAAGTGCAAAAGTTCAAGAGTGGAGGATGAAAGGTGAAGTTTCAAGGATTTGAAGGATTAGAAATGAAGTGCTAACAAAGAGAGGACCAAAAGTGAAAGTCAAGAATATGAAGCAACACTCTTCTATTTTGCACATGTGAAAAAGGATGAGTGGAGAATTGATGGTAGTGGGAAGGAGTTTTCAAAAGTTAATTGGTGGCCAATGAAGGCCATAATGGCCATCAACTCCTCCACCATTGAAAGGCAAATTTTTGCTATAAATAGGAGTGCTCATCCTTTGTAAAAAAACACACCATTACACCTATTCAGAATACAACAAGTATTCTTCTTTCCTCCTTAAGAGCATTGTTCCTAGGAATTGTGGGAAGCCAAACTTGAGCTCCTATCCAGGGTAATTTGATGCCTCTTTTAGCCATGCTTGGCTAATTCTTTTAAGTTACTTGGGTTGTTTTAGTTTGTAATTTATGCTTTAGTTTTGCTTCTACATTTCTGAATAATATTGCTATAAGTTGATGTTTTATTTCCTTGTTCTTCATTTCCTCTTAAAGTACACAAGAGTTCTTGCTTATTGCTTATACGAATGAGAATTGGTAAGTAGTAAGGGAAATAGGATTTAAAAAGGGCTATAAGTATATTCGCTAAGAAATTAGGATAGACGTAGCTTTATGTTGGCTTGAACTTCATCTTCATCTTCTTCTTTAGTTAACTAAATTGCAAGAAATTGAGTTTAGTAATTAGAAAGAAAGTTCTACAATGTGTAAGAGATTAACTTGTAGAAATACTAGGCTATAGCATCATGAACTTGGTTTTAGAATTCAAAAATTAAGTAGGAGTTTGCTAGCATATTTTATAAACTATGTAATTCAACCCAAGTGCTTAAATTTCATCATCTTTCTTCTCGTTTCTTTCTTGCTATTTTATTTACTTGTCCTAAAACCAACATCAAAAGTACATCTTTTAATTTTCTGTTAAAGTACTAAACAAGTTACTAAAAAGACACCTATCCCCTGTGGGTTCGATATCTTATATATTACGCGATAACCATCCGTGCACTTGCGGATTTGGCTATCAAGTTTTTGGCGTCGTTGCCGGGGATAGGTTCTGTTCAAGTTCTTTTTATTAGTTTGTTTAGTGCTGTTTTTTTATATATAAAAGAAAAAAAAAGAAAAAAATATTATCTGTGTGATGGACTGGTGCTACTAATTTTGTTTGCTGAGTATTTTTAGGTATAGTAATGGCTGAAACATTCGAACAAATGGAGGCAAAAATCCGGGCTAAACTTGAAATAGAATATGAGAAAAAGAAGCAGGAAGCTTTCGCTCTAGTTGACGAATTCTATTCTAATTTAGAGTGCAAGCGCAATGCGGGATTTTTGCCAAATCCTGAGCAAGAATGTAAGGCCATGGAGGAGTCACAAGTGAAGATACAAAGCATTTTAAGAAGGCAGCCCGGGGATGAGCAACAACCACCCGTTCATGAAAGTGAACTCGTGGTTCAAAGAGAGGAGGTAAAAGAAACTTCCATTGTAAAATTTGTCTTTGAATACAAATTGGAAATGGAGGAAGAAGAACCTCAAGGGACCTATGCTATAGGTTCAGAACAGCAAGGCAAAGAACAAGGAAGGGAAAATTTATTTATTCCTTCCATTTTCAATTTGAATATTGTTGCTTTGTTAGCTGAAAATTCATTGGGCACCATGATGCCCATATGCCAAAATTTGCATGATTTGCGGGGTCTAATGAATTTTGCAATAGACCCCGGTTGAGAATTGATTGTTGAAGAAGTCTATCAAAGACTATAAAATTGAGCTGGTTGGGAGACAACCCAACTTGGGATTAGTTTAATTTTATGTCTTTTATTTTCTGCATCATCTTTGTAAATAAATAAAAGAAAAAAAAACTCTATGTTTTGCTGCAGGAGGGGCCAACGCTCAAGCGTTGGAGGCCAACGCTCCAGCGTTGAGCCCCTGCTAGTTTCCCCTGGTTCCAGTTGTTCCCAACCCTCATGCGTTGGAGGGCTAGCGCTCATGCGCTAGGCCCTTGGAATTTCCCAGTTTTTATTTTATTTCCAACGCCCAAGCGTTGGAATTCCAGTACTCAGGCGTTGGGACCTTGTTTCCTAGTTTTTTGTTTTTATTCCAGCGCCCAAGCGTTGTCAAACCCAACGCTCAAGCGCTGGAGCTCGGGCAATTTCCAGTTTTTTTTTTCTATTTTCTTTGTTTATAAATAATTTGTGTCCACCAGTTCTTGAAAAGTTTTTGATTCTTTGAGTTTTCCCTTGCTTCTATAATGGTTTTGATCTTTGGGAACTCAAGAATTCTTGTTTTTAGGTGGACACAATTTTCAACCCTTGTTCTTAAGTATACTGTTTTGGGAACTAACAAGTCAAGCAAGCTTCTGCTTGTAAGACTTAGTTTGTTCAATTTTGCAGGAAAGGCACCAAAGAGGAAGAGCCCTCTTGAACTTGGAGTGTTCAAAGTTGAAATTGTAATGAGGTTTCCTGGACAATATAAAAAAAGAAAAAAGAAGAAGAGAAAAATACCAGCTTTTAGTTTTTCTGTTTGATAGTTTTTAGTTTTATTTTTAGTGCTAGTTTTTATTTTTTGCTTTTAGGTTTTTAATCTGCATGGTTGAGTGTCTTTATCCAGTCTGAATGCTACTATTGCTCTGTGAATGTTTTATCTGATTGATTTGTTTTTTAAAAAGTTCTATGTTTTGATGCGGTTAGGATTGCATGCTGTTAGAAATGATTTGGACATCTTGATTGTTTGGTTGTTGGAAAAGTTTTTATGAGTTCTAAAAGGGTACCACTTACCCTATGTTTTTTTTAGAGCTGAGGACTCTGAATGCATGATTGTAAAATTTTTCTGCCTTGTGTTGCATGCTGATTGGGATTTTGTATACTTTGTAAGTTGAGAAGAGATTATAGGCATTTTTGAAAACTCAGATTCTTGCTTGAAAATTGGAAATCCACTAGTAGCCCCTTTTTGAGTCCTAAAAGAGTCATTCTTTGGAGCCTACTTTGTGTGATATTTTAAGTTGTTAGTGTGATTCATGAGCTGAAATTGCTAGAGCTATGTTTGTTGGGTTTCTCTCTAAAAAAAAGAAGGAAAAAATTGAGAAAAAATAAGGTATGTGCCTTAGAAAAAGAAGGAAAAAATAATGAAGTGGTGGGGTGAGAAAGAGTATGAGGGGAGTAAAATTCAATTCATTCATCCCATACATTCCATTACTTTGTTCAAAAAAAAAAAGGAAAAATTGAGAGAACCTATGTGTAAATATTGTTAAAGCTCTTAGTCAAAAATCACTTAACAACAGATTCTGAGTCAGCCAATAGAGTTGCCAAGTCTTGAAATCCACACCTTGAATTTTTCAACCCTTTGGCCAAGTTTCAACCTTCAAAAATCTCTTCAAAGTTACTTAGTTGCACTGTTTCAGTTTTGATTTGAATGATAGGCAGAATCATTGAGCTTTCTTGTTTTTCATGGAGAATATCATTTTGTGAGCTTATTTGATGAACTCAACATGTTAAAAGCCAAGCCTAACTTTCATGATTAATATCTGTAAACATGCATGTCTTCCAAATTTGCTAAGCTTTCTTTGAAAGGTTCTTGTGCTTCAAGTTTTAATCAGATAAACTTTCTCTAAACTCAGGGAAGAGAGTTTCTCTTTAAGTTTTGTCACTTGAGGACAAGCTGTCGTTGGGTATAGTGGTGTGATGACCGCAATTTATATGATATTTTTAGGGTCTTTTTAGTCTTTTTATTTTATTATTTTTGAGTCTCATATAGGATTTTTACTCTTTTTATGTAGATTTTATATTTATTTTGCATTTTGCATATAGATTAGCTTTTATTTAGTTTTTAAACTTTATTTTATCTTTTTAGGAAAGCTGGTATAGTTATCATTTTTGTCCAGGGACCAATTTGTAAGTTTCAGGAAAGGGACGACCAAAAATGCAAAAGTTCAAGAGTGGAGGATGGAAAGTGAAGTTTCAAGGATTTGAAGGATTAGAAATGAAATGCTAACAAAGAGAGGACCAAAAGTGAAAGTCAAGAATATGAAGCAACACTCTTCTATTTTGCACATGTGAAAAAGGATGAGTGGAGAATTGATGGTAGTGGGAAGGAGTTTTCAAAATTTAATTGGTGGCCAATGAAGGGCATAATGGCCATCAACTCCTCCACCATTGAAAGGCAAATTTTTTCTATAAATAGGAGTGCTCATCCTTTGTAAAAAACACACCATTACACCTATTCAGAATACAACAAGTATTCTTCTTTCCTCCTTAAGAGCACTGTTCCTAGGAATTGTGGGAAGCCAAACTTGAGCTCCTATCCAGGGTAATTCGATGCCTCTTTTAGCAATGCCAGGCTAATTCTTTTAAGTTACTTGGGTTGTTTTAGTTTGTAATTTATGCTTTAGTTTTGCTTCTACATTTCTGAATAATATTGCTATAAGTTCATGTTTTATTTCCTTGTTCTTCATTTCCTCTTAAAGTACACAAGAGTTCTTGCTTATTGCTTATACGAATGAGAATTGGTAAGTAGTAAGGGAAATAGGATTTAAAAAGGGCTATAAGTATATATCGCTAAGAAATTAGGATAGACGTAGCTTTATGTTGGCCTGAACTTCATCTTCATCGTCTTCTTTAGTTAACTAAATTGCAAGAAATTGAGTTTAGTAATTAGAAAGAAAGTTCTACAATGTGTAAGAGATTAACTTGTAGAAATACTAGGCTATAGCATCATGAACTTGGTTTTAGAATTCAGAAATTAAGTAGGAGTTTGCTAGCATATTTTATAAACTATGTAATTCAACCCAAGTGCTTAAATTTCATCATCTTTCTTCTCTTTTATTTCATGCTATTTTATTTACTTGTCCTAAAACCAACATAAAAAATACATCTTTTAATTTTCTATTAAAGTACTAAACAAGTTACTAAAAAGACACTTATCCCTGTGGGTTCGATATCTTATATATTACGCGATAACCATCTGTGCACTTGCGGATTTGGCTATCAGTAACTCGTAGGAATTATTTGTATTCGGTTTGTGATGTTTGTGATTCTGTTTTGTGGAGTTCTGGTTGTGTTATCTTGAGATTGATTCTGGACTTGTTTTAGATGCTGTAATATGTTGTATGTGGTTTACATGTTATTGAGGTTTGATGAAATAAACTGAGTTATTTTGAGATGTACGACTTTGATGAACCCTTGAGGAGTTGACTATAATTGTAGATGATGAGGTGAGCTTAATCCTTGTGGAATCGGTAGTGAGACGTGTGGGTGATAGGATGGGTTAAATCTCAAGTGAGTTGACGAATTTCATCCCATGTGAGTGGAGAGATGAGTTTAATCCCAGTGGAATCGGCCCTGTGACTTGTGGGTGATAGGATGGGTTAAATCTCAAGTGAAACTGCCCGGAGACTGAGGGTGTTTGATGCGGAACTAACAAGCATGTTTTACGGTAATTTGTATATGAGGACTTGTAAATAATCATTCATTGTGGTGGTAATTGGATTTTGATATATTGTATTTATTTTTTGTTTGTTTTATCACAATGCCGTTAATTGTTTCTTGTATTTCGAGTTGACCCTTTCTGCTTGTTTGTTTGATGTTTGGGCGCTTAACACCATAGATGATTCGGGCGTTGAGGTACAAGAAGGACGAATTTGAAACTAATGCTATTTGGAGTAGAAGATCGTGAAGAAGCAGAAAATGATTTGAAGAAGATTATCTACTGTTTTTCCGCTGTTTTAATAATTAGCACTTGTGGTGCAACGACAATATTTTTAAAATTATCGCTCTAATAATTTTGTGGTGTTATTTATTATATTGTGGGATAATTGCAACGTAATTATTTTGAGAGACGTTGATTTTGAAAACTTGAGAATTTTTTAGAGGTTTTCGAAAATACTATTTTTGCATAATTACTATGTGACCCTCAACCAAAAATTGGAGTGTTACAGTTTTGTGGAGTTTATGTTGTGTTACTTGAGACTGATTCTGGACTTCTTTTAGATGCTGTAATATGTTGTATGTGGTTTACATGTTGTTGAGGTTTGATGAAATAAACTGAGTTATTTTGAGATGCACGAAGTTGATGAACCCTTGAGGAGTTGACTATAATTGTAGATGATGAGGTGAGTTTAATCCTTGTGGAATCGTCCCTGAGACGTGTGGGTGATAGGATGGGTTAAATCTCAAGTGAGTTGACGGATTTCGTCCCATGTGAATGGAAAGATGAGTTTAATCCCAGTGGAATCGGCCCTGAGACTTGTGGGTGATAGGATGGGTTAAATATCAAGTGAAACTTTCATGAGACTGAGGGTGTTTGATGAGGAACTAACAAGCATGTTTTGTGGTAATTTGTATATGAGGACTTGCAAATAATCATTTGTTATGGTGGTAATTGGATTTTGATATATTGTATTTATTTGCTGTTTGTTTTATCACAATACCGTTAATTGTTTCTTGTATTTCGAGTTAACCATTTCTGCTTTTTTATTTTATTTTTGGGTGCTTAACGGCATAAACGGTCAGGGCGTTGAGGTACAAGAAGGACGAATTTGAAACTAATGCAATTTGGAGTAGAGGATCGTGAAGAAGCATAAAATGATTTGAAGAAGATTATATATTGTTTTTATAATTAGCACTTGTGGTGCATGTTAGAACAGATAGCAACCTGAGAGGGGGGGGTGAATCAGTGTTGCCCCGATTTTCGCCTTATCGAAATCGTTACTTTCAAGATAAAGATGATCAAGAGATAATTGCTATGTTTGCAGCGGAATAGAGCAATGCTTGAAAGTAAGTATGAAGGATAAAGAGAATCACACACAAGATTTTATCCTGGTTCACCTTCAATCCACCGAAGGCTACGTCCAGTCCCTCAAGAAAACCCCTTGAGGATTTTTCCACTATTGATAAAATTTCTTACAAGTTCCTAACCCTAGGACCCCAAGAATTTCTACCAACACCCTGTGAAAGTAAACCACTTTCAACAGCCCTTGAAAGCAAACCGCTTTCAGTTCCTGAAGGCAAACCACCTTCAGACCTTGAAGACTAACCCGCCTTCAATCAAAACCCTGAAAGTAAACCACTTTCAGTGACAACAACCCTTCACCGAAACCTACGGTGAAAACCCAACCTTACAGAATGGGATGAAGAAGATTTTACAATAGGCTGTATCAATCCTTTAACATACAAGTGGATTGATCATGAGAAATTATGCTTTAAGGCTTTTAAGCATAATGATACCCAAATCGCAAGTGTACGACTCAATATCGCGTAATAAAAAGATCGAACCCAAGGGATAGGTTTCCTATTATTATAATATTTAGTACTTGTGCAGAAAATTTAAAAGATGAGTATTTGTTGTTGGTTTTAGAACAAGCAAGAACAATAGCATAAAATAATAGAGAGATAAATATGATGAAGATTAAGTCCTTGGGTTGATTGACATAGAATATAAAATATGCTAGCAAGTATCTACTTAATTTCTAAATTATAAATCCAAGTTCAAGGTGCTATAGCCTATTATATCTACAAGTTAATCTCTTACACATTGTAAAACTTTCTTTTTAATTACTAAACCCAATTTCTTGCAATCTAGTTAACTAAAGAAGAAGATGAAGATAGAGTTCCGGCCAACACAAAGCTACGTCTTTCCTAATTTCTTAGCGAAATATACTTATAGCCTTTTTTAATCCTAGGTCCCTTACTACTTACCAATTCTCATTCGTATAAGCAATAAGCAAAAACACTTGTGATCATCAAGATAGAATTATGAACAAGGAAATAAAACAAGAACTGGATATATTATTCAGAAAGGTAGAAACAATACTAAAACATAAATTATAAACTAAAACAACCCAAGAAGCTTAAAAGGAATTAGCCAAGCATGGCTAAAAGAGTCATCGAATTACCCTGGATAGGAGCTCAAGTATGGCTTCCCACAATTCCTAGGAACAATGATCTTTAAGAGGGAAAGAAGAACACTTGTTGTATTCTGAAAAGGTGTACCTTACAAGTGAAGAAAAGCTCCCTATTTATAGCAAAAACCTGACTTCCAGCGCTTGGGCGCTGGCATTCCCAACGCTTGGGCGCTGGGAAGCATTAAAATCCAACGGGCAGAAATAGGCCCAGCGCTTGAGCGCTGGCTTCCAACGCTGCAGCGCTGGGTGCAGCCTCTGACTCACATCCTAGTTAGAGGTCCAGCGCTTGAGCGTTGGGACTTCCAACGCTGCAGCGCTGGGACGAACACTGGCAGCTTCTTCTTGGATTCCTTTCTTCTTCAATGGTGGAATTGATTGGCTTAATTAGGCCACATTCAGCCTCTATTAAGTTCTGAAACCTCCCCTTTACCACCATTAATCTTCCAACCTTATTTTACATGTGCTCAAATAAAAGAGAGTTGCTTCACATTCTTCAATTTCACTTCAAGTCCTCTCTTTGTTAGAACTTCAATTCTGGCCCTTTGACTCCTTCAAACTTCACTTTTCATCCTCCACTCTTGAACCTTTACACTTTGATCCTTTATTTCCTGAAACTTTACAAATCGGTCCCTGGACAAAAATGATAACTATACCAGCTTTTCCTAAAAATATAAAATAACTATAAAAATTCCTAAAAATATAAAATAAAGTTAGAAAAACAAATAAAAGCTAATCTATATGCAGAATGCAAAATAAATATAAAATCTATGTAAAAATACTAAAAATCCTATATGTGACTCAAAAATAATAAAATAAAAAGACTAAAAACAACCTAAAAACATCATATATTATCCTGTCATCACACCACTATACCCAACGACAGCTTGTCCTCAAGCGATAAAACTTAAAGAGAAACTCGTCCCTGAGTTTAGAAAAAGTTTATCTGATTACAACTTGAAGCACAAAAACCTTTCCAAGAAAGCTTAGCGGATTAAGAAGACCTGCATGTTTAAAGATATATAATCAAGAAAGTTAGGCTTGGCTTTTCAACATGTTTGAGTTCATCAAATTAAGCTCACAAAAATAATATTCTCCATGAAAAACAAGAAAGTTCAATAATCCTGCCTATCATTCAAATCAAAACTGAAATAGTGCAACCAAGTAACTTTTGAAGAGATTTTTGAAGGGTGTAATTTGGCCAAAGGGTTGAACAATTCAAGGTGTGGATTTCAAGAAATTGGCAACTCTACTGGCTGACTCAGAATCTGTTGTTAAGTGATTTTTCCAACTTAAGAGTTTCAACAATTAACACAAGGGTCCTCTCAATTTTTCTTTTTCTTTTCTCTTTTTTTTTTTTTGAACAAAGTAGTGGAATGTATGGGATGAATGACTTGAATTTTACTCCCCTCATACTCTTTCTCACCCCACTACCTCATTATTTTTTTCTAAGGCACATACCTCAATCTTTTTCTTCTTTTTCTAGAGAGAAACCCACAACAAAAGCTCTAACAATTTCAGCACATGAATCACAATAACAACTTAAAAATATCACACAAAGTAGGCTCCAAAGAATGACTCTTTTAAGGCTCAAAAGGGGCTACTAGTGGATTTTTGCTTTTCAAACCGAAACTCTGAGTTTTCAAAAATGCCTATAATCTCTTCTCAACTTACAAGGTAAACAAAATCCCAATCAACATGTAACACAAGGCAGAAAAATTTTCACAATCAAGAATTCAGAGTCCTCAGCTCTCAGAAAAAGATAGGGTAAGTGGTACCCTTTTTAGAACTCAGGAAAACTTTGCCAACAACCAAAACTATCAAGATGTCCAAAATCAATTCTAACATCATGCAATCCTAACCGCTTCAAAACATAGAACCTTTTTTCAAAAGCAGTTTAATCAGATAAAGCACTCAAAGAAATAGTAATATTCAGACTGGATAAAATACTCAAGACTCATGCAAAAATAAAACAGAAACACTAAACTACAAATAAAGCTAAAAACTATAACAAGAAAAACAAAACTAAAAAGCTGGCACAATCACAATTTTTTCCACAAAAGTCCAAGGGAACCTCAATGAAAAGAATCAATTTTGAACACTTAAGTTCAAGAGGGCTCTTTCTCCTTCCTGCAAAAATTGAACAAACAAAAGTCTCACAAGTAGAAAACTTGCTTGACTTGTTAGTTCCACAAATAACACAAATAAGAATATGGGTTGAAAAATTGTGTCCACCTTAAAAACAAGAATTCTTGAGTTCCCCAAAAATTAAAACTAGTTTAGAACCAAGGGAAAAACTCAAAGAATCAAAGACTTTTAGAAAATGGTGAACACAAAATTTATTAAAACAGCAAAACAGCAAAAAGAAAAACAAACAGAGAATCTGCCCGAGCTCCAGCGCTTGAGCGTTGGGGATGCCAACGCTTGGGCGCTGGAATTAAATCAAAAACTGGGCATCAGAGGTTTCCAGCGCTTGAGCGCTGGGTTCCAACGCTCTGGCGCTGGAATTACCGTAAATAAAAACGAGACTCCAGGGGCCTAGCGCATGAGCGCTGGCCCCCAACGCCTAGGCGTTGGTAAAACTGGAATCAGAGGGGATTTGGCAGGGGCCTAGCGCATGAGCGCTGGCCTCCAGCGCCTAAGCGCTGGCCTCCAGCGCCTAAGCGCTGGCCCTCCCTGCAGCAAGAACATAAAATTCTTTTCTTTATTTATTTACAAGAGTGGTGCAGAAAATTGAAAGACAGAATTATAAACTATTCTAAGTTGGGTTGTCTCCCAACCAGCTCATTGTTAAGGTCCGAGATAGACCCTTCCCTTTAATCAATTAGGGGTACTTTTTCTTTTCTTGTTACAAATATCATCTTTGAACTCATCCTCACTTTCGGACTCATAGTGCTTACAAGTACGGAATACAGAAAACTTCACTTTTTCATCCCCTACCTTCAAAGATAGGAGGCCTTCTGCTACATTAATCTTGGCGTTTCCTGTAGCAAGGAATGGCCGCCCAAGAATTAATGGTACCTTGGAGTCTTCTTCCATATCAAGTATCACAAAATCAACCGGGAAAACAAACTTGTCAACCCTTACCAAAACATCTTCAGCCACCCCATAGGGGTACTTAATTGACCTGTCCGCCAATTGTAAACACATCAAAGTAGGAGTGGCCTCTCCCATGTCCAATTTCCTAAACATGGAGAGTGGCATGAGGTTTATAGAAGCTCCTAAATCACAAAGAGCTGTTGCATTAGGTAGTCCCTCAATTTCCACAGGTAAAGTGAAGCTCCCTGGATCCTTCAATTTTTGGGGCAACTTCTTCAAAACCATAGCTGAACACTCCTCAGTTAACATCACAGTTTCATCCATCTCACTTAATTTCCTCCTTCTAAATAAAATGTCCTTCATAAACTTAGCATAAATTGGCATTTGTTCCAAAGCTTCAGAAAATGGAATATTAATTTGAAGCCTTTTAAAAATCTCAAGAAATTTCGAGAATTGTTTTTCCAAATTCTTTTTGAAAGCTTTAGGAAAAGGAACTTTGCCAATTTTCTTAGAAGGAGGAATTACATTTTCAACAATTTTTTCAGCAACAATAGGCACATACCTCTCTTTTTCCTTGTCTTCAAAACTCACCTCTTGTTCAATTTCCACCACCCTTTCGGGCATAGTTTTACCACTCCTAAGAGTGATAGCTGAAACATTCTCAACATTTTCCTTTGGATTGACAAGAGTATCAGAAGGAAAAGTACCTGGAATCCGTTCTGAGATGGTCTTGGCCAACTGGCCTACCTGAACTTCCAAATTCCTAATGGAAGCTTCATGATTCTTTGCACTTGTCCTTGTCTCATTCATAAATTGTGCTGTTTGTTGGCCTATTTCACCAACAATTTCTTCCAAGCTTTTTCTTCCTTGGCTTGGATTCAAAGGCATTTGTGGCCTCTGATTCTGGTATGGCCTCTGAAATTGTTGCCTAGCTTCTCCTTGACCACCCCCTTGGTCTCTCCAAGAAAAGTTGGGGTGATTCCTCCAGCTTGGATTATAGGTATTACCATAGGAATTTTGGAAATTCCCCATAGCTTTTACCTCAGCCTCTAATTCTGCTTCCTCCGGGCTCAGTTGAACACCCTCCATTCTTTTGACCATTGCATCAACTTTCCTGGATAAAAGTTTATTTGAAGCAACAATGGACTCAAAAGAATCAACCTCATAAATACCTTTCCTGATTGCCCGGTCCTGGTTTGAATGAGCAGCTCTTGCAGCAAGTTTGTTGATAAGATCAAGAGCTCCTTGTGGTGGCAAAGCATCGAATGCCCCACTTGCTGCAGTATCCAATTTGTCCCTGGTATAGTCATTCAAAGCAGCATAAAATTTTTCTACCTGATCAGCGATAGAAATGTTGTGACCTGGGCACCTTCTGAGAAGTCCCTTGAACCTCTCCCATGTCTCATACAGGTTTTCAGCATCTTGTTGTATGAAGGAGTTGATTTCCTGCTTCAACTTCCTTATGCGATTGTAAGGGAAAAATTTAGCCGTGAATTTCTCGGCTAGATCATCCCATGAAGTAATGCTCCTGAGTGGTTGTGAAGATAACCACTCCTCTGCCACATCTCTTAAGGAAAATGGAAACAGCATAAGTCTTACCGTATCCAAGTGAACATCATTTCTCCTTAAGGTTGAGCAATGCCTGGTGAATCGCTCCAGATGGGTGTGGCAGTCTTCGTTGATGCTTCCACCAAATTGGTTTTGACTAACCAAAGAGATGAAGTGAGGAGGAATCTGAAAATTTGGTAAAGCATCCTCCGGAACCACAATACTCCCTTCAAAATTGTAATCTACCTGGGGAGCTGTGATATCACGAAGGGAACGGTTGGCATCCCGCTCTTCCTCCTCAATTCTCTGCCTTTGAAGTCTTGCTTGGACTTCCTCTTCTACTCGTGCATTGTATTCAGCACGAAGGCGCTCCTCCATTTGTGCTTGTGTTTCAGACATGGCTCTTGCTAATCTTCTTTGCTCCGCTAATCTGCGATGCAAAGTTCTTTCAATTTCAGGGTCGAATTCAAAATGTCCTACCATGCAGAAAAAGCAAAAGAAGTCAATAGCACCTATTCAACACAATTTTATATTTTTTTTTTTATTATTTTTTTAAACATAAAAAGCACTAAACAAAATAATAACAAGAAAAAAAAAACTATCCCCGGCAACGGCGCCAAAAACTTGATACCCAAATCGCAAGTGTACGACTCAATATCGCGTAATAAAAAGATCGAACCCAAGGGATAGGTTTCCTATTATTATAATATTTAGTACTTGTGCAGAAAATTTAAAAGATGAGTATTTGTTGTTGGTTTTAGAACAAGCAAGAACAATAGCATAAAATAATAGAGAGATAAATATGATGAAGATTAAGTCCTTGGGTTGATTGACATAGAATATAAAATATGCTAGCAAGTATCTACTTAATTTCTAAATTATAAATCCAAGTTCAAGGTGCTATAGCCTATTATATCTACAAGTTAATCTCTTACACATTGTAAAACTTTCTTTTTAATTACTAAACCCAATTTCTTGCAATCTAGTTAACTAAAGAAGAAGATGAAGATAGAGTTCCGGCCAACACAAAGCTACGTCTTTCCTAATTTCTTAGCGAAATATACTTATAGCCTTTTTTAATCCTAGGTCCCTTACTACTTACCAATTCTCATTCGTATAAGCAATAAGCAAAAACACTTGTGATCATCAAGATAGAATTATGAACAAGGAAATAAAACAAGAACTGGATATATTATTCAGAAAGGTAGAAACAATACTAAAACATAAATTATAAACTAAAACAACCCAAGAAGCTTAAAAGGAATTAGCCAAGCATGGCTAAAAGAGTCATCGAATTACCCTGGATAGGAGCTCAAGTATGGCTTCCCACAATTCCTAGGAACAATGATCTTTAAGAGGGAAAGAAGAACACTTGTTGTATTCTGAAAAGGTGTACCTTACAAGTGAAGAAAAGCTCCCTATTTATAGCAAAAACCTGACTTCCAGCGCTTGGGCGCTGGCATTCCCAACGCTTGGGCGCTGGGAAGCATTAAAATCCAACGGGCAGAAATAGGCCCAGCGCTTGAGCGCTGGCTTCCAACGCTGCAGCGTTGGGTGCAGCCTCTGACTCACATCCTAGTCAGAGGTCCAGCGCTTGAGCGTTGGGACTTCCAACGCTGCAGCGCTGGGACGAACACTGGCAGCTTCTTCTTGGATTCCTTTCTTCTTCAATGGTGGAATTGATTGGCTTAATTAGGCCACATTCAGCCTCTATTAAGTTCTGAAACCTCCCCTTTACCACCATTAATCTTCCAACCTTATTTTACATGTGCTCAAATAAAAGAGAGTTGCTTCACATTCTTCAATTTCACTTCAAGTCCTCTCTTTGTTAGAACTTCAATTCTGGCCCTTTGACTCCTTCAAACTTCACTTTTCATCCTCCACTCTTGAACCTTTACACTTTGATCCTTTATTTCCTGAAACTTTACAAATCGGTCCCTGGACAAAAATGATAACTATACCAGCTTTTCCTAAAAATATAAAATAACTATAAAAATTCCTAAAAATATAAAATAAAGTTAGAAAAACAAATAAAAGCTAATCTATATGCAGAATGCAAAATAAATATAAAATCTATGTAAAAATACTAAAAATCCTATATGTGACTCAAAAATAATAAAATAAAAAGACTAAAAACAACCTAAAAACATCATATATTATCCTGTCATCACATAATACGATTCTGAGTTCCTCAAGATATGAACAACTAATGTGTTCTTATGAACATGAAGATCATGGACTCAGAATCTAGGCTCTTGAATGTTTAAGTTCTAAAAGAACTAATTTTGACAAAGCTTTTGGCCTAATGTGATTTTCTCATGTGTTGTGTGTTCTCTTGTGTGTGTTGTGTATGTTACATGTATGTTATGTTTTCTGGACTCAAATGGACTTTATATAGGCAAGGGAAACGTCCTTGAACCATCACAACCCTTTCCAAAAGGTTTGGGACACAATGGTTCATGAAAAGACATACTTTTTCGTTCTGGTAATCGATTACCATACTTAGTGTAATTGATTACACTAATGACCGTTTCAGTTTGAATTTGAATTTCAAACATGTAATCGATTATCATTTATGAGTAATCGATTACTTGCCTTGGTGTAATCGATTACCATAAACCTGTAATCGATTACCCAGAAGTCCATTTTCCAGAAACTTGTTTCTTTGAGAATGCCTTAAGGTTTTCTACTTCTTTTAAGTTATGAAAACACTTAGCATGATTAGATTAGGTGTTTTAAGAGCCTTTATGCTTTAATAAACCTTTGGAAGCATAACTCACCTAATACTAAGACTTCTAGACTATTGATGGACTTGAGTGCTTGATTCTTTGAAGTCTTCTTTTCTTCTTTTTGCCGATGAGTTTGTCGTCATCAAAACCACAGCCAGGGTCAGGAGCAAGACCTTCTTCACAGTGCAACTGTAATATTTTTTAAAATTATCGCTCGAATAATTTTGTGGTGTTATTTATTATATTATGGGATTATTACAATGTAATTATTTTGAGAGACTTCGATTTCGATAACTTGAGAATTTTTGAGAGGTTTTCGAAAATACTATTTTTGCATAATTACTATGTGACCCTCAACCAAAAATTAGGGTGTTACATTTGTTGTATCAGAGCTTTGGTCGAGAAAACCTGAGCTGTTTGTTAGAGTTGACTGTTAGGATATTTTTGTATTCTGAAATTGATTGTTGGGGTGACAATTGAAAGAAGAATAGTGTGACTTAAATGTTTGTTGATTTGAATTGTTTGAGATTGTTCCTTGTGCAGACGATCTAATTATGTTTGATGGATTGACAAATTTTCTTGTTGTTTTTATTTCTGGATTAACTGTTAACTGTTCTTACAAGCAGGAGTAAGAAGCTAACAAGTCTAGAGATAGGAGTAAGAAGCTAACAAGTTGAGAGACAGGAATGTCTGGTCTGAACGAGATGGACCTGATGGCTGCAACCATCACTAACTTGGTCAAATTGGTGAAGCTTTACACGAATGTTGTTGCGGCTTGTACTGACGAGGAGGCAAACCCGTTGACTGCGAACATTGTTACACTGATGAGAGAGGTGCATACGATAGGAATCGAACACTGCCTGTTTGGTGGGGGAACAAGTGAAGGACATCAAAGCGACCAACAACTGCATTGAGGAACAGCGAAGGGGAGGTGGACCAATTAGGTCACATCGCGAAAAGAATGCCAAGGGCAAGGAGCCTTATCGGCGCCCTCAGACCAAGGAGTGCATTGAGAAATTAAACCGACGTATTGATGGAAATCTGGACATGCGGGGAGGTCGAAGGCCACTAGAGGAGGTGGTATGCTTCAGATGCAACCAGAAGGGGCACTATGCTAGTTCCTACCCCGAGAATAGTAATTATTGGAACTGTAACAAACCAGGGCACACTGCGAGGAACTGCCGAGCTCCAAAAGCTGAAGGAGCTGTGAAAGCTGTAAAAGGGAAGCGTCCTTCCACCAGGGGCAGAGCTTACACCATTATTGGAGAAGAAACTGGAGACAAGAACGAGGTCGCGGAGGAACAAGACGAGGGAACATTACCCTGATCTAATTTTTACTTTCTTTCTGACGTGTAGTTTCGGGGGCGAAACTCTTTTTTAGGGGGGTAGTATTGTAAGACCCTCAATTTTGAGTATTTACATTTTAGACCTTTGAGTTTGAATAATTGCAATCTAGTCCTCCATTTTCTTGTAATCGAAATTTTGTCCTTCAAATCCTATTAAATAAATTCTAGCCTTGGACTATTCGAATATTTGGATTAGGTCATGTTGGTTTAGCTTTGAGGATTATAAAAATAATTTTGCTTGAGTTATAACAAGATTGGCTTTGGCTTAGTGGTTAAGACTTCTATATTTCAGTTACGTGGTAAGGGTTCGAATCTTGGTGAGGTAAGTTTTATTTTTGGTGCAGATTCTTGTGTGGCTTGATAAGTTCGAATTTCAAATTCAAAATCAGCATTATTGGTCATTAAGGGTGCTTAGAATTTAGATTTGATGAAGGAATAATGTGTATTAAGTGGAATAATGTGGCTTTGTGATTGTGTTTAGTGATTATTGAGTTTTGATGGAGAATAATGCTCCATTAAGGAGCTGGTCGCCTCTCTCTCTTTGTCCCTTGTGCTGCTGAATTTTCAGACTTATAGGTAGTGGTTTCTCCTTGCTTTCTCCTCACATTCCATTGCTAAACCTAGAACTCCAAAATAGCTGAATCTTTTTGAAAGCTTAGGTAGTTGTGTCGCCCCCTCTCCTCTCCGTTGGTGATCAAGCTTAGTCTTCTCAATCCTCTCCCAGAGTTCTTAGTGTTGGTTGTTGGTAAGTTACTCAAAGTCTTCCAAATTTCTGAGTTCTTGGAGTTTAATTCTTTTCCTCTCTTTCAGGGTTTGATTGTTTTTGTTTCAGCACTTTCTGCTCATCATACTAGAGTGTTGGTTGTTGGTAAGTTACTCAAAGTCTTCCAAATTTCTGAGTTCTTGGAGTTCAATTCTTTTCCTCTCTTTTAGGGTTTGATTGTTTTTGTTTCAGCACTTTCTCCTCATCATACTAGAGTGTTCTTCTGCACTATTGGAAGCCTTGGGTCGTGCAACAATCCCTCTTGATCATACAATCAAAACAAGATTGGTCTTTCCCTTCATTCTTGGTTGAAGTCCTTGTTTTATTCCTTATTCATATGATTGAGTGATTTTGGAAATCCTTGGAATTTTGAATCGAAACTATTTTTAGTCGGTTTTGTAATGAGTTTTGGTCATGGAAAAGTATTGTTTTCGAAAAGTAGAGTTTAGAGTTGATTTTGGGGGTGAAAAACACTGTTTATGGGCTTTCTAGCAGGGAGCCAACGCATGAGCGCTGGACTCCCAACGCCTAGGTGTTGTGGTTCTGCCCAGTTTCGTGTTGCCAGACAGAGGCCCAACGCATGAGCGTTGGAACCTAGCGCCTGGGCGCTAGGCCTCTGCCAGCAAATTGTTATTTTGCTTCTTTTGGTCTTAAATCCTTTTGAGTTAATTTTCCACCTTTCCTATGGTTGTTGATTGTTATGTAAATGTGTTTTATCTTGTTAGGTCGAAGAACAAGTGCATGCGACCCATTCGAAGGTAAGGGTAACTCATTGTAGGAATTATTCATATTCGGTTTGTGATGTTTGTGTTTCTGTTTTGTGGGGTTCTGTTGTGTTATCTTGAGACTGATTCCAGACTTGTTTTAGATGTTGTAATAAGGTTGATGTAGTTTACATGTTATTGAGGTTTGATGAAATAAACTGAGTTATTTTGAGATGCATGACGTTGATAAACCCTTAAGGAGTTGACTACAATTGTAGATGATGAGGTGAGTTTAGTCCCTATGGAATCGGCCCTGAGACGTGTGGGTGATAGGATGGGTTAAATCTCAAGTGAGTTGACGGATTTCATCCCATGTGAGTGGAGAGATGAGTTTAATCCTAGTGGAATCGGCCCTGTGACTTGTGGGTGATAGGATGGGTTAAATCTCAAGTGAAACTACCCTGAGACTAAGGGTGTTTGATGAGGATCTAACAAGCATGTTTTGTGGTAATTTGTATATGAGGACGTGTAAATAATCATTCGTTGTGGTGGTAATTTGTAACGCCCCAATTTCCGGTCAGGGGTCACATTCTAAATACGCGGAGTTTAAGTTTATAAAACCTCACCAAATTCTCAATTTCCAAAACCGACTTTTCCTCTCAATATAATTAATAATATAAGTAATAATTCCCCAAAATTACTAATTATTACGCGGAAGCAAAAAAGAAGAAATATTACGACAAAGTTAAACAATCAAACAACGAGCTTAATAAAATAAAATAGTTAGCGGAAGTCCTTAAGCATCAATCATCTTCTTCAGACATCTCCAATGCTTCCTCGGTGCACTCTGATCCCATAATGCTCTCCAAGAGTAATAATCATCACGAAACTCCTTCCTGGAATCTACGGTGGTAAGTGCCCATACAACATTTCAGCAAACAGAAAAGGGTTAACTTAAAACAAATAATCATAGTCAAACAGGGCATAATATAAATTTGAAATGAAAACACCCGACGAAACAACACAATATAATATAATCCACATGTGAAACAGTAACGACAATATCCAATACAACACATATTCTTACAATCAAGTCATGGTATTTCAACTTACCAGTTTCCTTCTCATGCAACTACATGTGCAACTACATGCTCAACTACATTCTCAAAAACATTGGCCAAGATGCATCATTCCAAACGGGAGCGGCTTCATTCCAAACGGGAACAGGGAGGCATGTGGCAATACCGTCCACCCCACTGTCCTTCCGGTCACGTGGCTATACCGTCCACCCCACCGCTGTCATGGTCACGTGGCAATACCGTCCACCCCACCGCTATCAACGGTCATGTGGCAATTACTGTCCACCCCCACCGCCAAAAACATCGTTCCCAACAGGAACCAGACAATCACGTGGCAATTACCGTCCACCCCACCACTATCATGGTCAATTGATGGATCAGCTGAGGATTATTGGGTTGATGTGGCTGTATTTTGTCCCGTGTGATCAACTGAGGATTTTAAGGTTGATGTGACAGATCTTTGTCCCATGGGATCAACCGAGGGTAATGTGGTGGTACTTTGTCCCACGTGATTGTCCTGGCCCGGTTTAGGGTGAATAATGGCCATATTTATGCATGTAGATATTGAGGATCATGAACATACATATATGAATTGTGATATGAGCAAATATGCTATGTTTGAAGTTGCTGTTATGTTGTATAGTTTCTATTTTAGTATTTACCTTATTGATGTTTCTATCACAAATTAATTATGTTATTTTCTTGATTTTCGAGTTAACCTTTTCTGCTTGTTTTGTTTGATTTTGTTTGGGCGCTTAACGCCATAGATGTCCAGGGCGATGAGGCTCAAGAAGATTGATTATTAGGAGTGAAGACAAATGATGGTGAAGACACAAGAGAAAAATAAAGAAGTTGTAATTTTCCATTTTCTTTACGTCATTCGGATTTTTACACATGTCGGTGCCACTTTATTTATTTTGGAACTTTATCGCGTGTTGAGATAATTATAATTTTACTATGGGTTAAATTATTAATTACTACTATTGAGCGACGTTGGCTTTTTGGAACTTGAGTCTTTTTGAGAGGTTTCAAAATATAATTTCCGCGTATTTACTATGTGACCCTCAATCCAAAATTGGGGTGTTACACACATCATATAAACCCTTACATAAAAACTATCAAAATTTTACAGCATCAACATCATTCATAGATCAACCGCATGCAAAAATAGAAACAAGACAAGCAGGACTCAATTCTCTCTAAAACCGAAGTTACCCTTACCTACGAGTACTTGGAATAAGCTTTGAGTTCCACCTATCAAAAATCATACAAACAACCCTCAATAAGGTGTCCTAAGGGTGAAAAGAAGTTTTAGAAAAACCGGAATCGAAAACAGCTCAAAACGACAAGTTTCTGAAAAACTGCACCTGTTGGCCGCCATTCCCACGCATGTGCGTGAGAATAGCCACGCACATGTGTGGACAAGGTAGAGAGATGTCCTCCCATGCATGTGCGTGAGAAAACAACTGGACGAAAGCGAAGAGACTGCACAAGGGAAAGAAACTCAACCTTTCTCTCCAAAAACAAGAGCATCAAAGGCAAAGAAGCAATTTGCTTCAGCAGCACCATCACCAATCAAAAAACGTGGTGCTCCAGAACCAGATATGGCCACCATCAGCATTACAAAGCTCCAATAGAAGACGTGTTGTGAAGGACGCATCCAACATCATCAACCAAATCACAGTTTCATCAAGTGATGATGAAAACTCCCTACCAATAGTTACTTTGGTTAGAAAAGTAAGGAAAGAACCTCTGATGACAGCTCCAAAGGTTAATCCCTCTTCAACTCCTCTCTTGAAGTATCTCCCATATGTTCTTGCAATTTTCCACGAATATGTGGAAGATATTATTGATGTGACAGATGACGGGAACTATGGACTCCGCTGCATCGCTCAATGGCTTGGGGTCAATGAAAATGAATGGCTTGCGATCAGGACTGAGATGAGAGAAGAACTTAAGAATCGTCGCTCTCTGTATGCCGGAATGATGGAATCTGAGAAACATCTTGAACAGATAATGGAGGCACTGTATTTACCCGAGGGGGAACTTGCCACTTCTCCCAAATGGTTCACTGTCCCTGACATGGGTTTGTTGGCTGCCAGCACCTTCAAAATCGTTCTGGTAACCCTAAGTCTAAGGGAATCATGCACCTATCTTCCATTAGCTGGTCCAGCCTTTATTCCTCCCATTGTTGTTGTTCTATGCAATATCGATGATCATCATTGGGTAAGGATAAAGCTCAGAAACGATTCGCCTCTTCCATACTGCACTCCTATGTGGAGACCTAATTGTGAAGAAAGCTCTAAGAGATGGGGGAAACATATCTCTTCAAGGATCCTCAAATATAGAGAGATTGTGGATCCTGAATACGTACAGCCAACCCAACGCGTTGAGAGCCAATCCAACAGTGACTCCTCTCTGAACTGCGATGAGATCCCACAAGCTCAAGCACAGTCCTCTCAAACCCTGGCGGCAGTTCCCTCAAGTCCAGTTCAATAGCCAGAGTTACTTCAAGCCATGAACCATTCACTGGACGACAAACTACTCAGTCAAGACAAAGAAACAGCAACATGTTCAGTTGACGAAGAAGCAGAAGAGTCAGTAGTTCAGGAGGAACTTCGTCCGACTGTTGCAAAGAAGAGTTTCTCGAAAGAGAATACTAAGAAGCGGACCAAGTCCAGAGCCTCAAAGAAGACTCAGCCCAAGGAAAAGAAGCAAAAGAGTGGAGCTGAAAACATAAGTGATCATGTCAATGATCCCGAAATATCTCTAAGTGAGATATTGGCTTCTCAGCAAAATGTCTCCAAGGAAGCCCCAACACATGGGGACAACCTGGATAATGATAAGGAAACCACCACATCCATGAAATCTTCCCAAAACATAGCAAGAGTCTTTCTTGCTCATGTTCCAAGAAGGACTCGCCAGACGGCATTTCCTTCTCATTTGCAGATCCCCAGGATGATTAAGATGGATAATGCTGTATATGCTCCACATCTGCTGATGAAGCTTCTGGGATATAATTTTTGTTTGCAAGCTCGACTCTGGTCCCCTCCTGCGCTAGATGGCATACGAATTGCATTCGCTTCAAGGTCCAGGTATGACATTTTTCATCATGAGTGGGAAGTGTCTGTTCCCAGACCGGTTCATTTGAGCACCATTCCTTTTGGACTAATCCATAATGTCGAAAGCATTATAGTTCAACATGGATCATGGTTGCTTATCCTACTTGCTGCCAAACCAAGACCTGAACCTCTGCCATCCGTCAATGCACCCTCCAATAACCACCCATCATATACACCAATCATTCCCTTGCCTCAAACCATCACCATACCACAAGATATATTTACCACATCCTCCGATTCAGAAGAAAATCTACATCACTCTTCTCCATCCTCCTCACGAGAAAGCCCTCCAAATCAAACATCATCAAATGCACAAGATGCTGAGGTCACCATAGCCCAACCTATCTCCTTTTCCCTTCCAAAAAGTGACCTTTCTCAAGCTGAGAAAAACCCTGAATCCAAAGCCACAAACAAGCCCTCATCAGCTGACAAATCTTTTGATGCCAAAGCTGCCGTGATGGAATTGTCTACAATAATAAAAACAGGGAACTCGAATGCCTCTAAAGAGAATAAAGAGCTGCGCACGGATGCATTCAATCACATTAATATTGTGTCTCAAAGACTTTCTGACAAAATGGATGCAGGTTTTGAACGTCTAGAGGACTTAATGCGGCGCTACATGCAGCAACGACAGCAGCAACATGACTAATCTCTATCTCTTATCTCTTTATCTTGCACATTTTTTTTAGTTATCTACTTAGTATCAGTGCTTGTTACTTACTGCCTCTTCAATACATACCTTCATTACTCAATTATCAATGCCTGCTTGCTATTTACATTATCGTTCAATATTTTTTGATAATGCCAAAGGGGGAGAAGAATTAGGAAAAGAAGCGTTTAAGACTAAGTAGCATCAGATTTAGGGGGAGCAAAGGTGAGCTTACTTAGGCAAATATTTGTTAGACAAACACTATCTAGGAATATCGAATTTAGGGGGAGCAAAGGTAAGCAAACTCAAAAAGTCAAACTCGTCCGCCTGAAAATAAAAATGTTCTTGTCTAAATACTACTTAAAAGAATGATCATGTTTTTCTACACACTGCAATACTCTGAAGAAAAACTATTATCTGAAAAATAACAAAATGCTTAATTAAATTTCTAAATGAACCTTTTCCGAAGAAATTGTCATTATCAAAAAGGGGGAGATTGTTAGAATCAAATAATTAAATGAATTATTATGTTTTGATAATTAAAAATTTCTTTAAGATTTAATGATGTCAAAGATGAAATTCCTAACATAGTGAAAATTCTCATGCACAGGAATAACTATCTCTAAAAGGAATGAGTAGACATCAAAGCATCACCAAGAGAACTAGTCCACCAGAAGAGTTCGTCCGGTCACCTCGAAGGAAACAATGTCAAAGATATACGAAGGAAAGCATTCTCGTATAAGACAGTCCGGTGGCTCAAGAAAGCTAAAACAGCAACAACACTCTACATCCTCTCTCAAAGATGCTTCATCAAAGTCTGCTCGCTCAAGTAGAAGCCTATCTCAAGAAGACAAAACAGTCTGCCATTTAAACCAACAGTGCTCAAAAGATGACTGCTCTATTCAAAGCCGAAAGAGCATGACAACCTATGAAGAAACACCTTCGACCTCGAAGTCTCTCGATCATCACACAAAGAAGTTGTGAAAGATCAACTCTCTCTGATGAAGAACTCCCAAAGAAGCAACAGAAGAAAAGAAAGGATTCAGTCTTCTAAGCCAAGAAAACTCTAAATCCCTGAAGAACCAAATGAAGAAAGTCCGTCTGTCGATATAAATTTACTCACAGTGGAATCTCGAACACTGCATGGAGACTGTGTCTGCCAATCTATAAGGAAGAATCCGTCCGCTCAAGTATTAATTGCGCCAAAGGTACAAAGATCAAGAAATGTGCTTCTCGAGGATATCAGGTTACCAGAAGCAATTGATGAGTGGATTTTATATGGTGTTTTTAGGCTATTTTTAGTCTTTTTATTTTATTATTTTTGAGTCACATATAGGTTTTTTATTGTTTTTATGTAGATTTTATATTTATTTTGCATTTTGCATGTAGCTTAGATTTTAATAGATTTTCTAGCTTTATTTTATATTTTTAGGAATTTTTCTAGTTATTTTGTATTTTTAGAAAAAGCTGGTTTAGTTATCATTTTTGTCCAGGGACCAATGTGTAAAGTTGCAGGAAATCAGGGACCAATTTGTAAAAGTTCAAGAGTGGAGGACTAAAAGTAAAGATTGAGAGAATAGAAGGGCTTGAATTGAAGTGCTAACCAAGAGAGGACCAAAGTGGAAAAAAGGAATATGAAGAATCACTCTCTAAATTAGCACATGGGAATAATGTTGAAGGAATTGATGTTAGTGGAGGAAAGGTTTCAGAATTAAACAAGGGCTGAGTAGTGGCATTTTATGGCAATCAAAACCCACTACCATGAATGAAGAAGGAAGAAAAAGCTTGAAGATGAAGAAGCAGCGTCCCAACGCTCCAGCGTTGGGATCCCAGCGCTCAAGCGCTGGGACTCTGACTAAGAAATGAGTCAGACGTTGTCCCAGCGCCCAAGCGTTGGAAAGCCAGCGCTCAAGCGCTGGACCTCGGACAGAAAGTGGATTTTTAATGCATCCTAGCGCCCAGGCGTTGGAAATGCCAGCGCTCAGGCGCTGGAGCCCAGAATTTTACTATAAATAGGACCTTTCTCTTCACTTGTAAAACACACCTTCCTAGAATACAACAAGTATTCTCTCTTTCTCCCTCTTGAGCATTGTTCCTAGGACTTGTGGGAAGCCATATTTGAGCTCCTATCCAGGGTAATTCAATGTCTCCTTTAGCCATG
This sequence comes from Acmispon strigosus, assembly GCA_030819835.1. Taxonomy (NCBI): domain Eukaryota; kingdom Viridiplantae; phylum Streptophyta; class Magnoliopsida; order Fabales; family Fabaceae; genus Acmispon; species Acmispon strigosus. The sequence goes on along the minus strand of JAUAMA010000004.1, from coordinate 11,012,243 downwards.
CTTGGCTAAATTCTTTTTTAGTTTTTGGGTTGTTTTAGTTTATAATTCATGTTCTAGTTTTCTTTTACATTTCTGAATAATATCTTCAATTCATGTTTTATTTCTTTGTTCTTCATTAATCTTTATGCGCAAAGGATTTCTTGTTTTCTACTTATGTCATAAGGCCATTTGGTAAGTAGTAAGGGAAATAGGAAATAAAAAAGGTTATATGTTTGCATTTCTTAAGGCTATAAGGATGTACGTAACTTTGTGTTGGCCCGGATTCTTTCTTCATCTTCTTCTCTAATTAACTAATAACCAAGGCTATGGAGTTAGTAATTAGGTAAGAAAGTTCTACATTTCTTAAGGCTATTAGGATGTAGAAATTTAGGCTATAGCACCATGAATATGAATTTAAAGTTCAGAAATTTAGTAAGAGTTTTCTAGCATGTTTTATAAATTATGTAAATCAACCCAATAGCTTAAATTCTTCTCATCTTATTCTGTTTTATTATTCTATGCTTTTGCTTTCATCTTTTCCTAAACCAAACATCAACCATATCATTTTATTTTTATTGCACAAGTACTAAATTAAATATTAATAAGAACACCTATCCCTTGGGTTCGATCTTTTGTATTACGCGATAGTTTAATCGTACACTTGCGATTTTCCTTATCAAGTTTTTGGCACCGTTGCCGGGGATAATTTCTTTCAAGTTCTTGTTTTTATTCTATTTAGTACTTCTTGTATATATATAAAAAAAAAATATTTCTGCTTAACAGTTTGTTGCCATGTGGAAAGAAGAAGATCCTTTAGAGACTATAATCTCTGAAGGGTTGGATTTTGAAAATATTGAAAGTAATGACGAACAGGTCATCGAAATGGCAAGATATCTGGAGGCTGCCCATTGTTTCCAACCAAAGGGAAATTGGGTAGAGGAGCTCAGAAGAGAAGAAGAAGTTCAAGAGGAAAAGAGGGAACTGAAGCCCTTACCTTCTACCCTTAAGTATGTATTTCTTGAGGAAGGTAATAATAAGCCAGTCATTGTGAGTAGTTCCCTCTCTCCTCTTGAAGAAGAAAAACTGGTAAGAATTCTTAGAGCTCATAAATCTGCTTTGGGTTGGACTATTGAAGACATTAAGGGCATAAGCCCCACTGTTTGTATGCATAAAATTTGTTTAGAAGAACAAGTTAAACCTATAGTCCAACCCCAAAGAAGACTTAATCCTGCCATGAAAGAGGTGGTAAGGAAAGAAGTGATTAAGTTACTAGATGCAGGGATCATCTATCCCATTTCTGATAGTGAATGGGTTAGTCCTGTTCAGGTAGTTCCCAAAAAAGGGCGAATTACTGTGGTCCCAAATGAGAACAATGAATTGATTCCCACCAGGATGGTAACTGGATGGAGGGTTTGTATAGATTACCGGAGGCTAAATTCTGCCACCCGGAAAGATCATTTCCCCCTTCCCTTTATTGATCAAATGCTTGACAGGTTGGCTGGCCATGAGTACTATTGTTTCTTGGATGGATACTCAGGATATAATCAAATTGTTGTTGATCCTAAGGATCAAGAAAAAACTGCTTTTACTTGCCCCTTCGGGGTGTTTGCTTATAAAAGAATGCCTTTTGGCTTGTGTAATGCTCCAGGAACCTTCCAAAGATGTATGTTTGCTATTTTTTATGATTTAATTGGTGAATGTATGGAAGTGTTCATGGATGATTTTTCTGTTTATGGCCCCAGCTTTGACAAGTGTTTGAGCAATTTGGAAAGGATTCTAGTTAGGTGCCAAGAAAAGAATTTGGTACTTAATTGGGAAAAATGTCATTTTATGGTAAAAGATGGCATTGTGCTTGGGCCCAAGATTTCTGAAAGAGGGATTGAGGTAGATAAGGCTAAAACTGAGATTATTGAAAATCTACCTCCTCCCACCAATGTTAAAGGTATAAGAAGCTTTCTTGGTCATGCAGGTTTTTATAGGCGTTTTATAAAAGATTTTTCTAAAATTGCTAAGCCTATGACAAATCTCCTTGAAAAAGAAGCTCCTTTTATCTTTAATGATGAGTGTTTGGCTGCTTTTAAATTATTAAAGGAAAAACTTGTTTCAGCCCCTATCATTGTTGCTCCCCAATGGGATTTGCCTTTTGAAGTTATGTGTGATGCTAGTGATAATGCAATAGGGGCTGTTCTTTGTCAAAAAAATGGAAAAGTGTTGCATGTGATTTACTATGCTAGTAAGGTTCTGAATGAAGCTCAAAGAAATTATGCTACAACTGAAAAGGAGTTGTTGAGTGTAGTTTATGCTTTAGATAAATTCAGACCTTACGTTTTGGGTACTAAAGTTATTGTGCATACTGACCATTCTGCATTGAAGTATTTGTATGCTAAGCAGGAAGCTAAACCCAGGCTAATCAGGTGGATCTTACTCTTACAAGAGTTTGATCTTGAAATTGTGGATAGGAAAGGGAAAGACAATGGTGTAGCAGACCATTTGTCAAGACTTGAAGAGGGGAACTCCGATCCAATTCCTATTCAAGAGGAGTTCCCAGATGAGAGGCTTTTAGCTGTCCAAGAGATAGCTCCATGGTATGTACATTTAGCTAATTTTAAAGCTGCTGGTGTGTTGCCTTCTGATTTGACTTGGCAACAAAAGAAGAATTTTTGCATGATGCTAAATTCTTTTTCTGGGATGAACCTTATTTGTTTAGAGAATGTTCTGATGGGATCATTAGAAGGTGTATTCCAGAAAAAGAATTTGAGGCTATTTTATGGCATTGCCATGGCTCCGATTATGGAGGCCATTTTTCAGGTGAGAGGACTGCAGCTAAAGTCCTCCAAAGTGGTTTTTATTGGCCTACTATCTTCAAAGATAGTAGAGCATTTGTGGTAAGGTGTGATCGCTGTCAACGAACTGGTAATATCTCAAGAAGGAATGAGATGCCCAAAAAAATGATTTTGGAAGTTGAGCTTTTTGATGTATGGGGCATTGATTTCATGGGACCTTTTCCACCTTCTTTTGGTTGCCAATATATTTTGGTTGCTGTTGACTATGTTTCTAAGTGGGTTGAAGCATCAGCCCTTCCCACAAATGATGGAAAAGTTTTTCTGGATTTTTTGAAGAAAAAGATTTTTAATAGATTTGGGGTGCCAAGAGCAATAATCAGTGATGGAGGTAAGCATTTTTGTAATAAAGCTTTTGAAACTCTTTTGAAAAAATATGGTGTTAATCATAAAATTGCTACCCCCTATCACCCCCAAACTAGTGGACAAGTAGAGGTTTCTAATAGGGAGTTAAAAAGGATTTTGGAAAAAACAGTTGGTACCTCAAGGAAGGATTGGTCAAAAAAATTAGATGACACCTTGTGGGCTTACCGAACTGCGTTTAAAACTCCTATTGGAACCTCTCCTTACCAGTTGGTATATGGTAAGACTTGTCATTTACCTGTGGAACTTGAGCATAAAGCCTTTTGGGCTTTGAAACAATTGAACATGGATCCCAAAGAAGCTGGGGATAAAAGACAGGTACAGGTACATGAGCTGGATGAATTTAGACTCCAAGCATATCACAATGCTAGGATCTACAAGGAAAAAAAAAAGGTGACATGATAAGAGGATCTTGCCAAAAGAATTTAGTCCAGGACAGCTTGTGTTATTATATAATTCAAGGCTGAGGTTGTTTCCTGGAAAGTTGAAGTCAAGATGGACAGGGCCATTTTTGGTCACCAAAGTCTTCCCTCATGGTGCAGATGAGTTGGAAAATCGGGGTACAAAGAACACATTTCTTGTCAATGGGCAAAGGCTGAAACCTTACTTAGGAGGAGATTATGAGAGTCAAGTGATGACTGTTGAACTTGCTGACCCCTAATTGATTAAGGGGAAGGGTCTATCTCGGACCTTAACATTGAGCTGGTTGGGAGACAACCCAACTTAGGATAGTTTAAATTTTTGTCATTTAAATTTCTGCACAACTCTTGTAAATAAATAAAAGAAAAGAAATTTTATGTTGTAGCTGCAGGAGGGGCCAGCGCTCAGGCGCTGGAGGCCAACGCACAAGCGTTAGGCCCCTGGTTTCAGCGTTGGGGGCCAGCGCTCATGCGCTAGGCCCCTAGAATCCCAGTTTTATTTTTCTAATTTCCAGCGCCATAGCGTTGGAAACCCAGCGCTTAGGCGCTGGGACCTCTGATGCCTAGTTTTTATTTTAATTCCGGCGCCCAAGCGTTGGCATCCCCAACGCTCAAGCGCTGGAGCTCGGGCAGTTTGCTGTTTTTGCTTTTGTTTGCTGTTTTTAGTTTTTAATAAATTTTGTGTTCACCATTTTCTGGAAGTTTTAAGGTTCTATGAGTTTTCCCTTGGTTCTAAACTGGTTTTAATTTTTGGGTAACTCAAGAATTCTTGTTTTTAAAAGGTGGACACAAATTTTCAACCCATGATCTTGTTTGTGCTGATTTTGGAACTAACAAGTCAAGCAAGCTTCTGCTTGTAAGACTTTTGTTTGTTCGTTGTTACAGGATAGGTACCAAAAGAAGGAAGAGCCCTCTTGAACTTAAAGTGTTCAATTTGATTTTTACATTGAGGTTCTCTTGGACCTTTGTGGAAAATTTGTTACTATACCAGCTTCTTAGTTTTTGTTTTTCTTTTTATAGTTTTTAGTTTTATTTTTAGTTTAGTTTTTCTGTTTTCTTTTTGCATGAGTCTTGAGTATATTATCCATTCTGAATGTTGCTATAGCTTTGTGAAATGCTTTATCTAATTAAACTACTTTGTGAAAAGTTACATGTTTTTAAGCAGTTAGGATTGCATGCTGTAGGAATGATTTTGATATCTTGATTGTTGGGTTGTTGGCAAAAGTCTTTTTCTGAGTTCTAAAAAGGGTACCACTTACCCTATATCTTTCTGAGAGCTGAGGACTCTGATGCATGATTGTAAAAATTTTCTGCCTTGTGTTGCATGTTGATTGGAGTTTTGTACACTTTGTGAGTTGAGAAGAGATTATAGGCATTTTTGAAAACTCAGATTTTTGCTTGAAATGTTATATCCACCAGTAGCCCCTTTTGAGCCTTAAAAGAGTCATTCTTTGGAGCCTACTTTGTGTGATAATTCTTAAAGTTGTTATTGTGATTCATGTGCTGCAATTGCTAGAGCTGTGTTTGTTGGGTTTCTCTCTAAAAAAAAAGGGAAAAAGTTGGAAAAAAATAAGGTATGTGCCTTAGAAAAAATAATGAAGTAGTGGGGTGAGAAAGAGTATGAAGGGAGTAAAATTCAAGTCATTCATCCCATACATTCCACTACTTTGTTCAAAAAAAAAAAAAAAAGGAAAAGAGAAAAATTGAGAGGACCCTTGTGTTGAATTGTTTAAGCTCTTAAGTCAAGAAAAATCACTTAACAACAGATTCTGAGTCAGCCACTAGAGTTGCCAATTTCTTGAAATCCACACCTTAAATTGTTCAAACCATTTGGCCAAGTTACAACCTTAAAAATCTCTTCAACATCACTTGGTTGCTTTACTTCAGTTTTGATTTGAATTATAGGCAGGATTATTGAGCTTTCTTGTTTTCATGGAGAATATCATTTTGTGAGCTTAATTGATGAACTCAAACATGTTAAAAGCCAAGCCTAACTTTCTTGATTCTTTGTCTATAAAACATGCATGTCTTCCTTTACTGCTAAGCTTTCTGTGAAAGGTTTTTTGTGCTTCAAGTTGTAATCAGATAAACTTTTTCAAAACTCAGGGACGAGTTTCTCCTTAAGTTTTGTCGCTTGAGGACAAGCTATCGTTGGGTATAGTGGTGTGATGAGTGGATTTTATATGATGTTTTTAGGCTATTTTTAGTCTTTTTATTTTATTATTTTTGAGTCACATATAGGTTTTTTATTGTTTTTATGTAGATTTTATATTTATTTTGCATTTTGCATGTAGATTAGATTTTAATCGACTTTCTAGCTTTATTTTATATTTTTAGGAATTTTTCTAGTTATTTTGTATTTTTAGAAAAAGCTGGTTTAGTTATCATTTTTGTCCAGCGACCAATGTGTAAAGTTGCAGGAAATCAGGGACCAATTTGTAAAAGTTCAAGAGTGGAGGACTAAAAGTAAAGATTGAGAGAATATAAGGGCTTGAATTGAAGTGCTAACCAAGAGAGGACCAAAGTGGAAAAAAGGAATATGAAGAATCACTCTCTAAATTAACACATGGGAATAATGTTGAAGGAATTGATGTTAGTGGAGGAAAGGTTTCAGAATTAAACAAGGGCTGAGTAGTGGCATTTTATGGCAATCAAAACCCACTACCATGAATGAAGAAGGAAGAAAAAGCTTGAAGATGAAGAAGCAGCGTCCCAACGCTCCAGCGTTGGGATCCCAGCGCTCAAGCGCTGAGACTCTGACTAGGAAATGAGTCAGATGTTGTCCCAGCGCCCAAGCGTTGGAAAGCCAGCGCTCAAGCGCTGGACCTCGGACAGAAAGTGGATTTTTAATGCATCCTAGCGCCCAGGCGTTGGAAATGCCAGCGCTCAGGCGCTGGAGCCCAGAATTTTACTATAAATAGGACCTTTCTCTTCACTTGTAAAACACACCTTCCTAGAATACAACAAGTATTCTCTCTTTCTCCCTCTTGAGCATTGTTCCTAGGACTTGTGGGAAGCCATATTTGAGCTCCTATCCAGGGTAATTCAATGTCTCCTTTAGCCATGCTTGGCTAAATTCTTTTTTAGTTTTTGGGTTGTTTTAGTTTATAATTCATGTTCTAGTTTTCTTTTACATTTCTGAATAATATCTTCAATTCATGTTTTATTTCTTTGTTCTTCATTAATCTTTATGCGCAAAGGATTTCTTGCTTTCTACTTATGTCATAAGGCCATTTGGTAAGTAGTAAGGGAAATAGGAAATAAAAAAGGTTATATGTTTGCATTTCGTAAGGCTATAAGGATGTACGTAACTTTGTGTTGGCCCGGATTCTTTCTTCATCTTCTTCTCTAATTAACTAATAACCAAGGCTATGGAGTTAGTAATTAGGTAAGAAAGTTCTACATTTCTTAAGGCTATTAGGATGTAGAAATTTAGGCTATAGCACCATGAATATGAATTTAAAGTTCAGAAATTTAGTAAGAGTTTTCTAGCATGTTTTATAAATTATGTAAATCAACCCAAGAGCTTAAATTCTTCTCATCTTATTCTGTTTTATTATTCTATGCTTTTGCTTTCATCTTGTCCTAAACCAAACATCAACCATATCATTTTATTTTTATTGCACAAGTACTAAATTAAATATTAATAAGAACACCTATCCCTTGGGTTCGATCTTTTGTATTACGCGATAGTTTAATCGTACACTTGCGATTTTCCTTATCAGCAATTAAAGAAACTATTCTTCTCCTCTTGGGTAATTTCCTCTTGGATCAAAGACATCTACCTCGTCTGCACATTTACTAAAGTACTGGAAATCACAGAAAGAAAGAAGGGACACAATTAATTTAATGCTCCCTGGTCCCACTACTTTTCTGCTTTTCCCTCAAATCAAGCTGACATCGCGGAATCAACGGCAAGAATCTCTGAGCATCGTACACTCTCAACGGTCAAAATTCAAATATCTGACCAAAGCATGTGATGAGTATTAGCTGGCAAGCACTGGGGTAATATGGTCAAAACAAGCTTCACAACTGGTTCTCCACGCCTTAAATACTGAAGACATAGCTCAAAGCTACTTGCTCAGCATGGAGCCAGACGACATCAACTCAGACGAATTGATGATTCTCAGATCATGTCTTACGCCTGCTGAGAGATCTCAGATCTTGACTTACGCCTGCTGAGAGATGCAGAACTAGCCGTTATGTGCTGCTTGGAGAGAAAGAAGCACTACGGGCAGGTTTTCACTCCTTATGTGGAGAAAGAACAAAGATCTTCAACTGAAGATATATATAGAGAACCCTGCTTCCGTAGCAACTTGGCGACTAGAACTAAATTGTACACATCTCAATCTAGTTCGTCCAAAAGACCAAGACATTCTTGGTTTCAACTCAGGAAACTTCATGTCATATCACAACCTGAGTTGAATTGCTTATGTGTGTGGAAAACTTACAGAGTTCAACTCATCATATCCCACACACATAACTAAAAACAGAGATCAACTTGCTAATGATCTCTCTGTTTTTATGTGCTTCATTTCTTCTACCCACTCTTATCAGAAGAGAACTTTGTAGAAAAGAAAAACCCTGAAAAAGGTGTCAGGAGAAGTCCTGTATAATACTTGTAAGGAAAAGTCCTGATAATACTTGTAAGGAGGAGTCCTGATAATAATACTTGTAAGGAGAAGTCCTTCGAATACTTGTTAGGAGAAGTCCTTAGAATACTTGCTGGGAGAAGTCCCTGATAATACTTGTACTATTTGTTTAAATAGTGGAAAATCTTAGTGAAGCCAAGGACTGGACGTAGCCCTGTCGGTTATGGGGGTGAACCAGGATAAAATTCATGTGTGCTTTATTCATTATGTTATATTGTTTTTCCATCGTATATTCATCTATGCTTGTACAACAAATTAATCATCTTGAAAACAAGTAATCAACCTTCCAAATCTATCGAATAAATTTCAAAAATGTAAATCAAGTCTCGTCCTTGGACTCGACTGAGGTTTTGATGAAGACAAACACATCACAAAAAGAAGAAAGACTTCAGAAGAGAAAAGTTTTAATTTCAAGAAGACTTCAAGAAAGAAAGGAACAAAAAGAAGAAAGACTTCAAGAAGACTTAAGAGAAGAAAGACTTCAAGAACCAGGCTTAGAACGTCAAGATCAAAACATGAAGGTTCTAGTTTTAAGTAAATCTTGTCAACTTAGTGTGCTATGCTTTATTAAGGTTTAATTGCATTAGAAGGCTCATGAAAGATCAACTAATTGAGTACATTATGTTCTCACAAGTTAAACTTGGTAGGAACACTCAATTAGGGTTTAAGATGGTTAAAGCTGAGTTCTGGACTGTCTGTAATCGATTATAGATGTGTGTAATCGATTACAGGAAGTGTGTAATCGATTACCACAAGTGTGTAATCGATTACCAAGTTTGAAATTCAAATTCAAACTTCAACGGCATGGTGTAATCGATTACACTAACTGTGGTAATCGATTACCAGGTCGACAGATGTGTTATTTCATGAACCATTGTGTCTCAAACCGGTTGGGAAAGGTTGTGTTGGTTCATGGACGACCTCTAGTGCCTATATAAAGTCCTTAGACACTCAGAAACATCAATGACTTGGTCCATAACTTTCGTATTCATAAAAGTCATCATTCTGAGTTTCGGTTCTCTCATTTTCATAAGAACACTCATGATGTTCAACATTTGAGAAACTCAGAATGGAAGAGCCTTCATTGTAATTGCCTGGAGCATACAAACTAAGATCAATCCTTCTTGTCTAAAGGATTGAATCATGCATAGAAAAGACATCTTCTTCTTCTTCTATTTGAATCATGTTGATTCTTTCACCGTAGTTTTCGGTGTTTGTAAAAAGGCCCTTTGAATCAAGTTTGATTCAAAGTCCACCGTGGTAATGCGGTGTCATCAGAAAGTGGTTTGCTTTCTGAGGCATGATGGGTCCTCTTAGGGTCCTTGGCACAATTATTGCTAAGAAGACTTGATCAATCAGAAGTGGGTTGCTTCAGGAAGATTGATAAGATATCTTAGGGTCCTTGGTGCAAGTATCCGTAAGAGTACTCGCTCATGGGAAATCTTCACTGTGGAATTCAGTGGAGTGGTTCTTCAGAAAGTGGTAATCTTTCTGAGGGATCCTAACTTCACCGTGGTATTCGGTGAAGGGTTGTTGATTGAAGGTGGTTTAGCCTTCAAGGTCTGAGGGTGGTTTGCCTTCAGGAACTGAAAGCGGTTTGCTTTCAGGGGCTGTTGAAAGTGGTTTACTTTCACAGGATATTGGTAGGAATTCTTGGGGTCCTTGGGTTAGGAACTTGTAAGTAATTTTTATCAATAGTGGAAAAATCCTCAAGGGGTTTCTTTGAGGGACTGGACGTAGCCTTCGGTGGATTGAAGGTGAACCAGGATAAAAATCTCTGTGTCATTTCCTTCATCCTTCATCTTTTACTTTCAAGCAATTACAATATTCCGCTGCAACAACGTTCTTACGTTACAACTCTAATTGCGCTGAAAGTCTTTTGGTACAATTACGCGAAAATCGGGGCAACTCTGATTCACCCCCCCTCTCAGGTTGCTATCTGAACTAACAAAAAATGATTACACAATTCAAACCCCCCCCCTTTCTTGTGTGTTTCTTGCACCTTCATTTATCCTGGTTCACCTTCAATCCACCGAAGGCTACGTCCAGTCCCTCAAGAAACCCCTTGAGGATTTATCCACTATTGATAAAAATCTCTTACAAGTGCTTACACCAAGTACCTTAAGAATTTCTATCAACAACAACCTGTGAGAGAAAACCACTTTCAACAGCCCCTGAAAGCACACCACTTTCAGTCCCTGAAAGCAAACCACTTTCAGAACAATCTACCTTCACCGAACCCTACGGTGAATGTTCACTCAACCAGAATGAAGATGAAGAAGAGTTTACAACTAGCTGTATCAATCCTTTAATATACAAGTGGATTGATCATGAGGGTTATTCTTTGAGGCTCTTTAGCATAAGAAGGCTCTCTTAATTCTGTGTTCTTCAAGATATGAACAGCAAATGTGTTCTTTAAACAATGAAGAATATGAACTCAGAATATAGGCTCTTTGAAAGTTGTAGAACAAAGGCTAAATGAACATGAAAGAGCAATTCAAGAGTAATTTTGGCCTATTTCATGTGTGTTATGTTTCTGGACTCAAATGGACTATTTATAGGCATGATAGAACATCCATGAACCAACACAACCTTTCCCAAAATATTTGAGACACAATGGTTCATGAAATAATGCAACTTGTCGAGCATGTAATCGACTACAGTACTTAGGTAATCGATTACGCTATGTGACCGTTGCAATTTGAATTTCAAATTCAAACGTGTAATCAATTACGAGCAAGCTGTAATCGATTACTTGCCTATGTGTAATCGATTACCTTAAGGGTGTAATCGATTACACTCAAGTACAGATTCCAGAAACTGAAACCTTTAAGAATGGCTTGAGGTTTTCTACCTCTTTTAAATTATGAAAAGGTTAAACTCAATTAGCTTAAGTGTTTTAAAGAGCTTTTATACTAGAGAAGCCTTTAGAAGCATAACTCACCCAACTAAGACTTAGGCAGATATTGAATCATGTTGCACCGTTTCCTCTAAGTCTTCTTTTCTTCTTTTTGTCGATGAGTTTGTCGTCATCAAAACCTGAGCCAGGGTTAGGAGCAAGACCTTCTTCACAATCTCCCCCTTTTTGATGATGGCAAACACATACTTTGAACTTTGAAGATCAGTATGTTGCTTCTTTGATGGAACTCCCCCTATCGGATGCAATCTGATGCAACTCCCTTTTTCTGTTTCACTTGTAGCATTTCCTGCATATGATATTTAAAGTGCACAGAGCCTTTCTCCCCCTTTTGACTTCATCAAAAAGAAGAAAAGGCCAAGAATATACATACAGGCTAACAAGGAATATATACATGTATATCATAGGGAGTGGGGGCAAACAAGTAATATCATGACATAACAACAAACATCACACTATATATATATATATATATATATATATATATATATATATATATATATATATATATTGAATAGTTACATATGACATAGAAACAGATGACAAACATATAACATAGTTCTGAAGCCTTATATTACAAGTAAAGTAGAGAGTTTATTGTAGTAGATATTGTCATATACTAGAGAGAGTTTGTTGAGTTTATTCATCGGCAGAACCCTCAGACATCTCAGAAAGGTCAAGTTCCTTGAGTTTCTCAATCTCTTGACACAGAAAGGAGTTCACAGACTCTATTTGATTCTCCAGAAGAAGGAGTCGAGAGCGGACAGTGTCCTCCAGATGACTCAATCTTTGTGAAAGACGGAGGGCCAAGATTTCCATGCGTTCAAGGATAACTTTAGTTTCCTGAGAGCAGTTCGAGGGAATCGCATAGAAGGGAGACAACCCAGCAGAAGCAGCATTAGTCTGGATGTCTATGCGATAGCGATGATTCATATAGGAATCATGAAATGACTCCCTTCGAGGAGGATTTGCAGGAGAAGAAACATTGGAGGGGCGAGAGTTAGAAGCCATTGTTGAAACAGGATCAAGGAAAATGCAGAGGATTTTAGGTTGATAAAGGGTCAGGACAAGATCCTTGTGTTTGTAAGAAAAATAACAGAAGAATAAATAGGTGTTTATAAGAACTCGTGTGTGTAATCGATTACAGCAGTTATGTAATCAATTACTTGATATTTTAATTTCAAATAAATGGAGGGAAAGAGATTCTGTTCGAATTTTGAAACTGTTTCGTCTTTGTAATCGATTACTGCAAGAGTGGTAATTGATTACCTGAGGTTTCTAAAAGGCACGAGACTAGAATACTTATGTTAATCGATTACAGAATATGTGTAATCGATTACTTAAGACAATTTTGCAGTTCTAAACTTTGTATTCCTATGTAATCGATTACTAGAAAGATTTAATCGATTACTAAAATTGAAAAACACACAAAAATAATATAAGCACAAGAATAAGCATGTAAGGCACATAATCATACAATCAAACATATAGGCATATAATCAAACATCTATTTCGTCTATAATGCCTAATTCTCTTCTAATTTTAAAGAAGGATTCTTTAGGAAGAGGCTTAGTAAATATATCAGCTAATTGATTATGTGTATCTACGAATGAAATTTCTATATCTTTTCTCATGACATGTTCTCGAAGAAAGTGATGCCTTATATCAATATGTCTTCAGTATTTAATGCGTGAAGTACCAGCTGTGAAGTTTGTTTTGACCATTTCACCCTAGTGCTTGCCAGCTAACACTCATCACATGCTTTGGTTAGATATTTGAATTTCGACCGTTGAGAGTGTACGAAGCTCAGAGATTCTTACCGCTGATTCCGCGATGTCAGCCTGATTTGAGGGAAAGTAGAATATCAGTGGGACCAAGGAATATTGTATTGATTATGTCCCTTTCTACTTTCTGTCGCAGCCAGTATATTAATAAATATGTAGACAAGGTAGGAGTCTTTTGATCCACGAAGTAATTACTCAAGATGAGAAGAATAAATTCTTTAATACTTCTGATAACCTGATGTCCTCGAAAAGCACATTTCTTGATCTCTGAACCTTTGGCTCAATTGATGCTTGAGCGGACGGAATCTTCCTTATAGTTTGGCAGACGTAGTCTCCATTCATCGCTTGAAGTTCCGCTGCAAAGTAGTTTGCACTGGCGGACGAACTTTCTTTCATTTAGTCTTTCTTAACTATTGGGATCTTCTTGTCTTGTAGATGACTGAATCTCTTCTTTTGGTTCCATTGAAGTTTTCCATCTGAGAGAGTTAATTCACAACTTCTTTTTATGATGCTAGAGAAACTCCAAGGCCGAAGATGTTTCTTCATAGATTATCATGCTCTTTCAACTTTGAATAGAGCAGTCATCTTTTGATTACTGTAGGCTTAAGTGGCAGACTGTTTTGTCTTCTCGGGATAGGCCTTGACTTGAGTGAGCAGACTTTGATGAAGTGTCCTCAAGAGAAAATGTTGGATGTTGTTGCCGCTTTAGCTCTCTTGATCCACCGGACTGTCTTATGCAAGAGTACTTTCCTTCGTGTATCTTTGACAGAGTTCTCTTCAAGGTGACCAAACGAACTCCTCTGATGGACTGATTTTCTTGATGATGCTTTGAAGTTCATTCAGTACTTTTAGAGATAGCTGTTCCTGTACATGAGAGTTTTCACTGTGTTAGGAAGTCTAGTTTAAACAATATAAAACCTTAAAGAAATTGTTAATTATCAAAACATAATTGTTCATTTAATTGTTTGAATCTAACAATCTCCCCCTTTTTGATAATGACAATTTCTTTCAGAAAAAGGTCCATTTGAGATTTTGATTTATCATTTTGGTCATTGTTCGACAGACATTTTGTTCAGAATGTTTCAGTGTATAGAAAAACATGATCGTTCTTTTAATAGTGCTAAGACTTAGACAGGGACATTCTTGTTTTAGGCAGACGATTTTGACTACTTGGGTTTGCCTACTTTTACTCCCCCTAAATCTGATATTCCCTAGCTGAAACTTGTGTAGCACATGTTTTTCTAAATAAGCTCCCCCTAAGCTGATGCGGGATATGTTTAATATGTTCAATAGCAGTCAGCCTTTTCCTAATTCTTTATGTTTTTCCTAATTCTTTACTCTCATCCCACTCCTTTTTCTTTACCTAAATCTTATCTTCTCCCCCTTTGTCATTATCAAAAATATTAATTAATAGAGAAAAGGATCAGTTGAAGAAGAGTAATAAGAAACAAAACAAGACAAAATTGAGGTGCTGAATAAGAGATATATAAGGGCAACTGCAAATAGAGTGTATCATAAAAAAAATGAGCAGATAAAGTAGTAGAAAAAGGGAAGAATCAGTTATTTTTCTTCTGCCGTGATTCATTGTCTCTTCGAAGCATTTCTTCAATGATTTGAAGGTGAGCATCCAACTTAGCAGAGAGGGATTGTTCCACCGTGTCAACACGATTGAAGATGTCGCTGCGCAGCTCCTTGTTCTCTTTGGAGTTGTTGGAGTAGGATCTTGCAAATTCTTCAGACAACTCCCTTATAGAAGTTCTGGCATCAAAAGGCTCTTCAGTGGATGGCGTTTCATGCGGCTGCTTTTGCTTAGGAATTTCCTCAGTTGAGGAGGGATGATCGTTTGAAGAGGTGATGGTGGGTTGAGCGACTGTAGTTTCGACCTCCAGGGTTTTGTTTAAAGTACCAACAGCAGGGATTCCTCTTGGGGATAATGAGGGAACATCATTTAGACTTTCCTCAGAGTCTGAGGAGATGATAATCACTTCTTCAGAATAAGTTATAATATGATGTTGAGGAGAGACTGATTCATGCTGGGAGTAGGCAGCGGTTGAAGAGAGTTCATGTGGAGGTTTATCAGCTATCAAAATAAGCGACCATGATCCATATTTGAAGATGATGCGCTCAGCACCATGAATCAATTCAGATGGAATGGTGCTTGTATGAACTTGTCTAAAAGCATACAGTTCCCAGTTATGATGGAAAATATCATACCTTGTCCGCTGAGCGAAGATGATTGTCAACCCATCGAGAGCAGGAGGAGACCAAATTCTAGCCTGAAGACAGAAATTGAAACCCAGTGTTTCCATGAGTAGTTATGGAGCGTGCGATGCATTCACCATGGAGAGCATTCTGGGTACAATTGTGGAGATAGGTGCAGAGTTTCGACGAGAGCGTCTAGACACGTGCACTGGGAAATTTCTCATTCTACATTCCCTATATTGAGATGCTTGAACATTGTTCTCCTGGTTATCTTCAGATGCAAAACCTCCTTTGTCAGCCATTGGATGTTCATTAAGAGAATCATCCACACAAGCAGTTTGTTTAGTGATACATTCCTCAGCTTCTCCTGGGTTGCTTTTCTTCTTCTTCTTTGAGTTGGTTGCTCGAACTGCGCGAGACTTAACCCTTCTTCTGGCATGTTTCACCTTTTCAGATGACTCGTCTTGATTGTCAATGACCTGAACTTGCCCAGTGGCCTTGGGTTGTGATTCAAAAACATCAGGGTGCGCTTCATTGACATTGCTTGGTTCCACAGCAGTTTCATCAATTTTCCTTGTTTGGAATTGGTTCAGTGGAGGACACGAGTCTTCCATTTCTGAATCGGTTGGGTTCAAATTTGATGAGTTGGGTACTGGCAGGATTACTTGTTCTTGTACTTCAGTGTCATCCTGGATGATCTTGAGCACAGATCGCTTCCTCTTCATCTTTGTAGGACGAACATAATCTGGGTTTATAATGCTTCGATACATTATTATTCTTGATGCCATGTTCCTTCCCCATTGTTTTGCTTCCTTCTCACAGTTAGGCAGCCATTGTGGTGTTGCATAGGGTAGAGGGGAGTTTTCTTTTAGAATTACCCTTATCCAGTGACGGTCTTCCACATTGCATAGGACTGCGACAGGAGACGGAGTTTTCACTGGATCAGTCATTGGAAGGTACATGCAGGATTCTTTGAGGCTGAGCGTAACAAGAATAGTTCTGAAGGTGGATGCAGCCAGTAGTCCCATATCCGGAACAATGAACCACTTGGGTTCAAGAGCTAGTACATTTGGACCAAGAATCAAGGCCTTTTGAATGACTTCTAGATGACCTTCAGAGTCGAATATTTTTAGGTGAAGCGAGTGTCTGTCATCAAGTTCCTTGATCATTCTTCTTCTTATCTCTGGCCATTCATTCTCGTCGATCCCTATCCATTGAGCGATACATCTGAACCCACAGTTGCCGTCATCGTTAACATCAACTATATTTTCCACGAACTCATGGAACATAGTTGGTATGTGTGGAAGATACTTTGACATGACTGAGGATTGTTGAGGGGTTCCAGACTCAGAGCTTAGGGGAACTTTCCTGACGTTCTTGACCAGTGAGGCGATTGGACGATTGTCTTCATCATCAATTTCTGAAGGGGTTGTGTCTGTAGATTGCCCATGTTCTGATGGGGGTGCAATTTCAATCATCTTCCCAGAACCAGAGATGTGGTGTCGTTTGGGAGGAGGAAGAAAATCGTCATCAGTGACTTCCTCTGGTTCATCATCTTGTTCCTCCACTATTCTCCTTGACCATCATATGATAGAGCGCCCGGTGAGACAGCTTGTCTACCCGATTGCAGTTTCCTTCTCTGGGGATAACTATTTTGCAAAGTACAACATAGGGGAACCTGCATTCCTCTATTAAGTTGTTAACATTTGTGCCATAGACTTCCGGGTCCTGCTTCTAGATACAATTAGGGTTAGGAGTAGATAACTCCCATGTAGATTTGAATCTAACCCCTTCACTAATTTCGCTATCCAGAATTACTGCAACATCTCCTGGCATTATAGTGGTAACTGATCTCATACATCTGGTCTTAATTGCGAGAGTTCCTTTCTTGACGGCACAGTCATAGAACTCTTTAATAACGGGCTTGATGGTGGGGAGAGAGCATATTCTCATGAGGTTTGTCCATTCTTGAGATAGGACCAAGTCCAGCCCTGCAATCTTTGCATGACTGTAGAGATTTAGAACAAGATATCTTGGAGGAACTAGTTCTTTTTCTCTGAGATTTATTGCCTTCTGCTTGCCAATAAACGCTTCTTGCTCTCTTCGGTTTGCAGCAATGTTTTTGAGTCTTTTGTCAATAATCTTTTGCTCAGCGGAAGTTAGTTCAGGAGCAGCAACAATTTGTTTCTTGGATGCCATTGTAATGTTCTGCAGGTAAAGGTTAGAACGAGAGAGCAATAGACAAGTTGAAGTGAATAGAGACTTGGAGCAGGTTCGTCAGTAACGAGTGTATTACTTTTTCTTTCAAATTCCTTTTGTTAAGTTTATTTTGAATGCGAAAGGTTTTTCATTTGGTTTAGGAGTGGAAATGATTAGTTCTTCACTGATGTGATATGATTATCAGCATGCGCATTAAATGAAAATCTTTAAATGTGAAGTCATGGCAGATAGAGGATTTAATGCATGCTAAGAGGGTTTTGATATATGAAACGACACAGTTGTTTACCAGTAACCCAAGTGTGGGTGATGTGAGTGACTGATCGTGTCTTATCAGTTGTTCACAGACGTTCTCATTTGGAGGTTCCTTGGATAGTCACCATCCGATGACTTATATTTGCTCGATCTTTGGACGGCAATCTCCATTTAAATGGAGTGTTGATTATTCCTTCGAGGATATTCCTGACGTCATCCCTTATTGTTGTCCATTTAATACGTGTGTCTATCTTCAATCCTGCAAGAGTTATTATATATTTCTTTGCCATAGAATTTTGTTAGTATTACTTGGTCATCACATTTAACTACATGCAGTGGGATGTACGTCCTTCTTTAATAAGTATAGATAGGTTAGAAATACTTCCTTTGAAAAGCTAGTTGTAGGTTTAGTTATAACAAAAATTTTACCAATATCTACCTTCATGCAAGGGGTGTTTTGATTTTCATCCGATGTTCTTGAGAGTAAACTTTTAACTATCAAAAGAATCTAATAATGTCTAACAATGTCCTTCCTGAGTTAGGAAGCTATTAGAACAGTTTTAAAAAAAATATACGTGTCCACTGGACACATCATTGTGGTGTCTATTTTTCAATGTGCTAATAAGATGAAGAGTCATTTGCCATAGTTTCTACTTTTGTTTTGAGTCAATAATTGTTGACTTTGATTTTCTGAATTTAGATGTAGTTGCCTTCATGCAGATATAATAAATGAAGGTGAAAAAGTGCTTTTATGGCATACGATTTTGATCAGCTTTTGTCGGTCAGATCTGTAACAAATATTTTATAAGCTTATGCGATCATGATGCATTGATCATTATCTAAGTGTTTGTGTCTCCAAAGCATTATATTTACGAGCTTAAAAATATTCTGGCAAAACTCAGAGTGAGACATTCTGTAGTCTTTAAGTGGGAAATAGTAGATCTGTGAGTGTGATGAAGATATGAGACTTATTTGTTCTACTAATCATCAGAGATTCATTTATTTGATTTGCAATGACTGTAACTGAGTCAAAGTATGCTTTCTTTCAGACAATTTAGACATTTGAAGCATTTGTGACAATGAAGGGTAACATAGTAGTAAATCATTTGCTATAATTTCAGAGTTACCTCCCTTTCTGTTTCTGAACACAAGACTTGATCACTTCTCATAGCAACAAAAGATTTCATCGATAATGTTGCTGGAGACATGAGCAGAGATACCCATGTTAATCACTTGCTTTATTTGCTAGGTAGATGTGAGATCTTTCTTCAAGCTGGTCCTTAGCAGTTTGCTAGTCATCCTGTTTACTCCTTTCTTGAAATGGTTTCTTCGAGATGTTCTTCCTGCACTAATATTTTTTATTATGGTTGCGTTTGTTCGAGAAGAACATATACTTCCATAGATCTTTAAACTCTGCATCTGTGAAGATGTTAGTTCTTTTCAGAGTGGTTAGGCTCTGATACCAATTGAAGGTGCAAGAAACACACAAGAAAGGGGGGGTTTGAATTGTGTGACTCGTTTTTGAAATTCTTTTGTTTGTTTTAGATAATTAATTTTATGATCGCTTAACAATAATAACCCACACGGCATATACGTATACATGCAGCGTAAATATAACATGACTGTAAACATAAAGCACACATAAATTTTATCCTGGTTCACCCCCATAATTGACAGGGCTACGTCCAGTCCTTGGCTTCACCAAGATTTTCACTATTTAAACAAATAGTACAAGTATTGTCAGGGACTTCTCCCAACAAGTATTCTAAGGACTTCTCCTATTAAGTATTCAAAGGACTTCTCCTTACAAGTATTATGAGGACTCCTCCTTACAAGTATTATTAGGACTTCCCCTTATAAGTATTCTACAGGACTTCTCCTGACACCTTTTTCAAGGGTTGGCTTCTCTATTTGGTTCTCTTCTTAGTAAGAGTGGATAGAGGAAATTAGGCTCGGTTTATACAAAGAGGATAGGAGTTTAGGTTCTCTGTTTTGGAGGGTGTGTGAGTTGGGAAAGATAAGAGTAATACTCTATGAACTTTTCTCACACAAGCTCATATACTCAGGCAGAGGTAGGCTTGAGGCACCCTGAGTATGAGCCAAGGTTCCTTGGCTCTTGGGACAGACTTAGTTGGCATATGGAAGTTTAAGTCTAAGTTGCCCAAATATTTCGGAGGCAGGGTTTTCTATTTATATCTTCAGTTGCTTCTTCTTCTTCAGAACGAGAGAAAACCTGTCCGAAGTGTCTCTTCCTCTCTGAGCTCCACATAACGGCTAGTTCTGCATCTCTCAGCAGGCGTAAGTCATGATCTGAGGTTTCTCTGCAAGCGTAAGATATGATCTGAGAATCATCAATTCGTCTGGGTTGATGTCGTCTGGCTCCATGCTGAGCAAGTAGCTTTGAGCTATGTCTTCAGTATTTAATGCGTGAAGTACCAGCTGTGAAGTTTGTTTTGACCATTTTACCGCAGTGCTTGCCAGCTAACACTCATCACATGCTTTGGTCAGATATTTGAATTTCGACCGTTGAGAGTGTACGATGCTCAGAGATTCTTGCCGTTGATTCCGCGATGTCAGCTTGATTTGAGGGAAAGTAGAATATCACTGGGACCAAGGAATATTGTATTGATTATGTACCTTTCTACTTTCTGCCGCAGCCAGTATATTAATAAATATGTAGACGAGGTAGGAGTCTTTTGATCCACGAAGTAATTAGTCAAGATGAGAAGAATAAATTCTTTAATACTTCCGATAACCTGATGTCCTCGAAAAGCACATTACTTGATCTCTGAACCTTTGGCTCATTTGATGCTTGAGCGGACGGAATCTTCCTTATAGTTTGGAAGACGTAGTCTCCATTCATCGCTTGAAGTTCCGCTGCAAAGTAGTTTGCACTGGCGGACGAACTTTCCTTCATTTAGTCTTTCTTAACTATTGGGATCTTCTTGTCTTGTAGATGACTGAATCTCTTCTTTTGGTTCCATTGAAGTTTTCCATCTGAGAGAGTTAATTCGCAACTTCTTTTTATGATGCTAGAGAAACTCCAAGGCCGAAGGTGTTTCTTCATAGATTATCATGCTCTTTCAACTTTGAATAGAGCAGTCATCTTTTGATTACTATAGGCTTAAGTGGCAGACTGTTTTGTCTTCTCGAGATAGGCCTTGACTTGAGTGAGCAGACTTTGATGAAGTGTCCTCAAGAGAAAATGTTGGATGTTGTTGCCGCTTTAGCTCTCTTGATTCACCGGACTGTCTTATGCAAGAGTACTTTCCTTCGTGTATCTTTTACAGAGTTCTCTTCAAGGTGACCGGACGAACTCCTCTGATGGACTGATTTTCTTGATGATGCTTTGAAGTTCATTCAGTACTTTTAGAGATAGCTGTTCCTGTACATGAGAGTTTTCACTGTGTTAGGAAGTCTAATTTAAACAATATTAAACCTTAAAGAAATTGTTAATTATCAAAACATAATTGTTCATTTAATTGTTTGAATCTAACAAGTCTTGTTAACTTAGTGTGCTATGCTTTATTAAGGTTAAATTGCACTTGAAGGCTCATAAAAGATCAACTAATTGAGTACGATATGTTCTCTCAAGTAAAACTGGGTAGGAACACTCAATTAGGGTTTGAGATGGTTAAAACTGAGTTTCGGACTCTGTAATCGATTACAAGTTGTGTGTAATCGATTACAGGAAGGCAGTAATCGATTACTACCTTAGTGTAATCGATTACACAGTTTGAATTTTGAATTCAAACTGTAACGGCTAGTGTAATCGATTACCAGGCTTCTGTAATCGATTACCAGGTCGACAGATGTGTCTTTTCATGAACCATTGTGTCTCAAAACGTTTGGGAAAGGTTGTGTTGGTTCATGGACGACCTCTAGTGCCTATATAAAGTCCATAGACACTCAGAAACATAAATGACTTGGTCCATAACTTTCATATTCATTAAAGTCATCATTCTGAGTTTATGTTCTCTCATTTTCATAAGAACACACATGTTGTTCATCTTTTGAGAAACTCAGAATAAGAGAGCCTTCATTGTAATTGCCTGGAGCATACAAACTAAGATCAATCCATCTTGTCTAAAGGATTGAATCAGCCATTGTAAAGGCATCTTCTTCTTCATCTCTTGAATCAGGTTGATTCATTCACCGTGGTTTTCGGTGGTTGTAAAAAGGTCCATCGTGGTGTTCGATGGTTGTGAAAAGGTTCTTTGAATCGGGTTTGATTCAAAGTCCACCGTAGGATTCGGCGTCTGTGAAAAGTTCCTTTGAATCGGGTTTGATTCCAAGTCCACCGTAGGTTTCGGTGAAGGGTTGTTGTTACTGAAAGTTGTGTACTTTCAGGGTGTGGATTGAAGGTGGTTTAGCCTTCAGAGACTGAAGGTGGTTTGCCTTCAGGGACTGAAAGTGGTTTGCTTTCAGGGACTGAAAGTGGTGTGCTTTCAGGGGCTGTTGAAAGTGGAGTGCTTTCGCAAGTGGTTGATAGAAATTCTTAAGGTACTAGGTGTAAGGACTTGTAAGAGATTTTTATCAATAGTGGAAAAATCCTCAAGGGGTTTCTTGAGGGACTGGACGTAGCCTTCGGTGGATAGAAGGTGAACCAGGATAAAATCTCATGTGTGATTTCCTCTTCCCTTCATCTTTTACTTTCAAGCAATCCTTAATTCCGCTGCAATCACAACTATCATTTTGTGATCATCATTATCTTGGAAGTAATAATTTCGATAAGGCGAAAATCGTGCAACTCTGATTCATTTGCCCCCCCTCTCAGGTTGCTATCTAGGCTAACATCAAGAACTAACAGTTCCCACAATCCACAGAATCCTCATGAACAATAACGGTTCACTTGTTTCACAGTCATAGTATCAACATATGCATAATATAGTCAGTTCTTCTTGGAAACATATTCATCATGTTATATCCAAAGAAATTCAGTTTCAACAATATACAAACATATTCAACATGTTATCAACGAGATTCAATCAAGTTCAGAGGCAATCACAATCAATGTCCTAAAACAGTCACAAAATCATCACAAACGACACAACACTAAGACCGAGTTACCCTTACCTTCGTTTAGGTTTCATGCACTTGATCTTCAACCTAGAAATAGCATATAAACTCATTTAATTAACTATCCTAAGGGTAGGTACAATCTGAGAAGAAACAGAACTCAAAACAGTCGAAACAAGAATTTTTTGTAAAACAGAGAAGAGCAGAGGTGCCCCCAATGCCCAAGTGTTGGAGACCCCAACGCCCAAGCGTTGGCCCGTGTCTAGTCACGTTAAACCTCGTAGAAACCCAACGCCCAAGCGTTTGATCCCAACGCCTAAGCGTTGGCTCTCAGCCTGAGAGTCCAGAATTAGTGTTTTTCACGTAAAATCACTTTTAAACTCATTTCTTCAAAACTCAAACTTCTTTATAGATAGAAATCATTATAAAATGGATTTAAAACAGTTTCTATATGGTTTTCAAGGGATATTTTAGAAACACAAAGATTATAACAGAGTTCTAATCGTAAGAACTAGGAAGGAAACCAACCTTGTATGGCCTAAATGATTAAGAGATATGAAACTCCAACTCTGTCCTTCACGAATCATGAAGAACTCACAACAAACAGCTCTGACCTTCAACGAACAAGAAGAAAATGGCCGCAATGGAAACAGAACAAGTTAAACTCAGAGAAGATGAACTAAATCGAATACAAAGGAAATTCAAGAATTAGTAAGAGTCCGAACAACTTACCAACAACACCACTTCTAAAGAGTGTCAAGGATTACAGCTTACAGTGAAGACAAGAAAGGTGTGGAAAAGAATAAAAGATTAACATACTGAAAGAAGTTTGTATTTATAGAGTGAGGAAACCGACTTAGAAAGGATTAAAATATTCTAAGTCAAAGAAAACGGCAAGTCATTAATGCTCATTAATGATTCTGACATTTTATCTCATAAGAGTCAATAAAAATGGAAGTTTATCATTCCCAAGGCATCTGACACTTATCTCATAAGGTCAACAATAACGGCTGATCAGATAAGACAATACGAAACTAACTGACTTAACTAAAACGAAGTCCTAGTCAGCCAACTAAATGAAGTACTAGTCTGTCAATTTTACCAAACGATATCTACCAAACGGTCTCTACCAAACAATCTCATCAAATGATCTTAACTTTATCAAACGATCTCTCATCAGTCAAACGATCTCAACTGTCAAACGATTTCAACTGTCAAACGATTTCAACTGTCAAATGATCTCAACTGCCAAACGATCTCAACTGCCAAACGATCTCAACTGCCAAACGTTCTCAACTGTCAAACGATCTCAACTGTCAAAGGATCTCAACTGTTCTTTCAAAATGTCGTCATTTCAGACAAGGCTTAAACAATACATAATTCCATACACAATCACACATTTCTCATAGACATAACCCAATACTAACTTGAATTACTAAATAATTCAAGATAAAGTATAATCAATATACTTCAAAAGATTCAAACTATAATTACAAGAGTTACAGAGACTAAAATACAATTTCACAAAGTTGAGGGTCTTACATTGGGTGCCAACGCTTGAGCGTTGGAGCATGCTATGTTCTACCTTGTTTTACGAAAAATTCTGATTTTCATTGTTTTGAGTCCAATTTCTGTTATGATTGCATCCTATCCTTAGAATAGTTAATTAAATGAATTCTTATGTTAATTCTAGGTTGAAGATCATGTATATGCGACCTAATCGAAGGTAAGGGTAACTCAGTCTTAATGTCGTGTTGTTGTGATGTTTTGTGACTCTGTTTGAAGGGTCTGATTGTATTTGCCTTTGAGTTTATTCTGGATTCTTGCCATTGATACTGTAACATGCTGAATATGATTACATGTTGTTGGAATTGAATTGTTTGGATATAACATGATGAAAATGTTTTCCAAGATGAACGGACTATATTATGCATATGTTGATAGTATGACTATGAAACGTGTGAACCGGTATGTTCATGAGGATTCTGGAAATTGTGGGGACTGTTAGTTCTTGAGGATGATGATTAATTATCATAACATATGCATTATATATATTGGATTTTCAGGTTTTGATGTGGCGGCACTTTGTCCCGCGGGATCAAACCGAGGGTGATGTGGTGGATCTTTGTCCCATGTTATCGCCTTGGCCCAATTTAACGAGAATTATTGGATCCTTAGATTATGCATATAGTTAATGAGAACTAACAAGCATGATTATGCGATATTTGGATATGAGAACTTGTGAATATTCTGCTATTATTATTGTTGTGAATTCATGCTCTTTTATTCATTTCTTATTTTGTTTTCATCACTGTGCTGTTGATTATTGCTTGTAATTCGAGTTAACCCTTCTCTGCTTGTTGTTTTATTGTTTGGGTGCTTATCGCCAGACGGTCAGCAAGGAGGAAATGTTTGAAGACTGATTTGATGCAAGCTGAGGAACTTTTGGAGTAAACTTGAAGATGATGTTTTTGATTCCGTTGTTTTGTAAAAATAGCACATGTGGTGCATAATTATTACTTTCATTTCATCTTGTTTCCTTATTGTAATATTATTGATATTGGGCTACACTATTATTAATATATGAGAGATGTTGTTTTGGAAACTTGAGATGTTTTGAAAGGATTTTGTTAAAGTTTTATTTTCCGCGTTTTCCAATGTGACCCTCGGTTGGAAATCTGGGTGTTACATTTTATTGTATCAGAGTGATGGTTTAGATAACCAGCGTTGTTGGGTAACTTTGCATTCTGAAATCAATTGATCGTGTGTCAATCGAAAGAAGAATTTTATGAATAACTATTTATTGATATCATCTGTCTTTGAAATTATCCTACGATGGGATAATCTAATTACATGTATTTAACTAAACTTTCCTTGTTATTTCTGTTTTTGGGATTTATCATTAATTTTCTTAAAAGGAGTACGAGATTAATGAATCAAAACACAAATGGCAGACCAGAACGCTTTTAAACAAATGGCTGCTGCCATCACTAATTTAACTACGCTTATGACACATCAAACGAATCTTGCTGCTGCTCGTGCGGAGGAGGACGCTAATCGGGCTGTTGCAACTGCTGCTGCACAGACTCAGAAGGCAGAGAGAGCAAGCTTCTGCTCAGATGAAAGGATTGCACAACTTTAAGAGACAGGATCCACCCAAGTTTTCTGGAGGTTATGTTCCGGAGGAAGCTAATTTGTGGCTGCCGGAGATCGAGAAGATCTTCGTCTTTTTTTAGACCCCTGTTACAACAGGCTGAACTGCGCTGCATACTTGTTATCCGGAGAGGCTGAGCACTAGTGGAACGGTGCTAGAGCTATGATGGAGGCAGATCACCAAGCTGTTACTTGGGAGTCTTTTAAGAGGGATTTTCTGGCTAAGTATTTTCCCAGGAGTAATAGAGCTGCAAGGGAGAAGGAATTCACGGAGCTGAAGCAAGGGAGAAAATATGTTGCTGAGTTTTCTGCGAACATGGAGTCGTTGGCTAGACACTTCAGATATTTCAGAGGACAGATCGATGAAGAGTTCATGTGCGAGCGCTTCATTGACGGGTTGAACTATGATCTGCAGAGAGCTGTACAACCTTTGGGGATTGCACATTATCAGGAGTGGTAGAGAAAGCAAAAGGCATTGAGGCCATTGACGTCCGTCGGGGCAAGTCACAGGGAAGCGGAGGACCAGCTAGGTCCCATTCAGCTAGAGATGACAAAGGGAAGAAACCATATCAGCGTCCACAAGCCAAGAGGCGTCATTTTGGGTCCGACTAACCCGTAGGAGGCAACTTCGGCGTTCGGGGAGCTTCGAAGCCAATTGAAGATATCGTCTGTTACAAGTGCAACCAGAAGGGGCACTATGCTAAAAGCTGTGCTACGAAGTCTATCGTTTGCTGGAACTGTCAAAAACCAGGACATGCTGCTAGAGCTTGCAAGGTTCCCAAAGTTGAGAGTGTTGTGAATGCTGCTCGTGGGAAACGACCCGTTGCTCACGGTAGAGTTTATAATATCATTGGAGAAGCTGCTAATGATGTTTATGGGCTTATTCAGGATCGTTACGACATTTCTGCTATTCCTCTGACTGTTTTGTTTTTTTCAGGAGCTACTCACTCCTTTATTGCTATTGATTGTGTGGTTAAGTTTGGTTTGCCTGTGTCAGAGTTTCCGTTCGACTAGGTGTTATCTATCCCTACTGCCAAAAGTTTAACTGCAACCTCTATTTGCTTGAATTGTCCTTTGATGTTCCGAGATAGGAAGTTCATTGTGAACTTAATCTGCTTACCCCTTAAGCACTTGGACGTAATCATAGGCATGGATTGGCTCTCTCTACACCATGTTCTACTAGATTGCGCCAATAAGGAGGTAACTATTCTTGATTTAAAGATGTCTGAGTTCTTGGACTCTTTTCTTTTGAAGTCCTCCCTGAGAAGAGTAGCTTTGAAGGTTCTGTTAGCTGTGAACATTGAAGAATCATCACCGGCAGATGGCATTCAGAGTATTCCGATTGTTCGTGACTTTTCGTGACTTTGAAGACGTATTTGCTAATGATGTGCCTGGATTACCCCCTGTTCGTGATACAAAGTTTTCAATCGACTTATTACCTGGAACTGGACCGATTTCCATTGCACCATACCGAATGGCACAAGCAGAATTGGCAGAGCTGAAGAGTCAGATAGACGAGCTCATGACGAAAGGTTTCATTCGACCAAGTGTTTCTCCATGGGGAGCACCTGTACTACTTGTGAAGAAGAAGGATGGAAGATCACGACTTTGTGTGGACTATAGACAGTTGAACAAAGTGACGATGAAGAATCGTTATCCTTTGCCTAGGATTGATGACTTGATGGACCAACTTCGAGGAGCGGCTGTTTTCTCAAAGATCGATTTGCGATCTGGGTATCACCAAATTCGGGTTAAGGAGGCAGACATTCAGAAGACTACGTTTCGTACTCTCTATGGACACTATGAGTATTTAGTGATGCCATTTGGAGTCACAAATGCACCAGCGATATTCATGGATTACATGAATCGAATCTTCAACCCCTTTCTTGACAGGTTTGTGACTGTGTTCTTAGTGAATCTTCGGATCTTGTATGTTTTGTGTGCAAGATCTTAATTCTTTTCTTAACAGATTCATAGTTGTATTCATCGATGACGTCTTGATCTACTCAAGGAGTAGAGAGGAACATGAGGAACGGTTGCATCTAGTATTGACTTCTGCGAGAGAAGACTCTTTTTGCAAACTCGATTAAGTGTATTTTTTGGTTGGAAGAAGTGAAGTTCTTGGGTCACGTCTTTTCTGAGGAGGGCATTGTTGTTGATCCGAGCAAAGTAGATGCAGTGACTAAGTGGGAGCAACCTAAGACTGCAACAGATATCAGGAGTTTCTTGGGCATGGCAGGATATTATCGGAGATTCATTGAGGGTTTTGCAAACATCACTTGACCTTTGACGAAGATGACTCGGAAGAATCAGCCGTTTGCTTGGACAGAGGAATGTGAGACTAGTTTTCAGGAGATGAAGCGACGTTTGACAATCGCACCAGTCTTGAGATTACCACAGGGTTATGTACCTTACGAGGTTTATTGTGATGCTTCTTATCAAGGTTTGGCTTGTGTACTGATGCAAGATCAGAAGGTTGTGGCCTACGCATCAAGACAGTTGAAGATCCATGAACATAACTACCCGATGCATGACTTGGAGCTTGCGGCGGTGGTTTTTTCTCTTAAGATTTGGAGGCATTATTTGTATGGGAGCACGTTTACCTTTTTGAGTGATCATAAGAGTCTTAAGTACCTGTTTGATCAGAAGGATCTTAATATGAGACAGAGACGATGGATGGAGCTCCTGAAGGATTACGATTTTACGTTGCAGTATCATCCAGGAAAGGCTAATGTTGTGTCTGACGCTATTAGTTGCAAGGTTATCCATGTTTCTTCATTGATGATTAAGGAGTTAGAATTTCTTCAGGCATTTCGAGACCTTAGCTTGAATGAAGAAGTGACACCGGGAGCTGAGTTTCGGGATGGTCAGCATATCTAGTGGATTATTGGAAGAGATCAGAGTTAAGAAAATGCAAGACAATTGCGTAAATACGTTCCGGATCCTTCTCATATCATTACTCAGGATGATGTTCAGCTGAAGGATAATTTGACATTTGAGGTTCCATCGATGAGTATTGCAGATCGTAGGATCAAACAGTTGAAGAACAAGCAGATTCCGCTTGTCAAAGTGCTTTGGAATCAGACGACGGGAGATGCTACGTGGGAATTGGAAGAAAAAATGAGAGAACAGTATCCCGCTTTATTTCTTGACTTGTAGTTTCGGGGACGAAACTCTTTCTATGGGGGTGGTGTTGTAAGACCCTCAATTTTGTGTAATTTCATCTTAGTCCCTGTAATTTTTGTAATTATAGTTTGAATCCTTTAAAGTATAATGATTATATCGTGTCTTGAATTATTTCAATAATTCGAGTTAGCTTTGGGTTGATATATTGAGTTCTATTTATGATAAATGTGTGATTGTGTATGGAATTTGGCATTCTTTAAGCCTTGGCTGAAATGGTGACTTTTTGAAGAGAAAGTAGAGATCGTCTTGTAGGACTCATCTTGTAGTACTGGTCAGGTTTGGCAGACTAGTCCTAACTGTTACTCGTCTGTTCAGCCACTATTGTTGACCTTATGAGATAAGTGTCAGATGTTCTTGGGTATGATAAACTACTGTTTTCATTGACTCAAAATATTTAATCATTCTAAAGTTGATTTCCTGACTCTATAAATAAAGAACTTTTAGCAGTACATTAACTCTTTAGTTTTCATCCAAAATCTTTCCTTCCTTCAAAGAAACCTCAATTCTCTGTACTCTTTAGAAATACTTGGTGTTGAAGTAATACTCGTTCATCTTTTGATTCCTGTTTGAGTTCTTCTTGTTCGTTGAAGGACCAAGATGATTCGTGTTCAAAGTTCTTCCTTCTCGTTGAAGGACCAAGCTGATTCGCTTTCAAAGTTCTTTTTGTTCGTTGTAGGACAAAATTGAAGTTTCAAATCCCTTAATCATTTGAGCTATACAAGGTTGGTTTCCTTTCCAGTTCTTATGTTAAAGCTTTGATGTGATTCTCATGTTTCTGAAAAGTCCTTCAAATTTTGAAGAGAAACTATCTTAGATCAATTTTCGTAATAAGTTTTATCCATGAGGAAGTTTGGGTCCTGAAGAATTGAGTTTAAAAGTGATTTTTACGTGAAAAACATTGTTTCTCGGCTCTCAGACCGAGAGCTGGCGCATGAGCGCTGGGTTCCAATGCCCTGGTGTTGGGATTCTACCAGAATCATTTCACCAGACTAGGCAACCAGACTAGGCCACCGCATGAGCGTTGGGTGCCAACGCTTGAGTGTTGGAGCATGCTCTGTTTTACCTTGTTTTACGAAAAATTCGGATTTTGACTGCTTTGAGTCCAATTTTTGTTCTAATAGCATCCTATCCTTAGAATAGTTAATTAAATGAGTTCTTATGCTAATTCTAGGTTGAAGATCAAGTATATGCGACCTAATCGAAGGTAAGGGTAACTCAGTCTTGGTGTGGTGTCATTGTGATGTTTTGTGACTCTGTTTGAAGGGTCTGATTGTATTTGCCTTTGAATTTATTCTGGATTCTTGTCATTGATACTGTAACACGCTGAATATGATTACATGTTGTTGGAATTGAACTGTTTGGATATAACATGATGAAAATGTTTTCTAAGATGAACTGGCTATATTATGCATATGTTGATACTATGACTGTGAAACGTGTGAACCGTTATGTTCATGAGGATTCAGGAAATTATGGGGACTGTTAGTTCCTGAGGATGATGATTAATTGTCATAGCATATAGATTATATATATAGGATTTTTAGGTTTTGATGTGGCGGCACTTTGTCCCGCAGGATCAAATCGAGGGTGATGTGGTGGATCTTTGTCCCACGTGATCGTCCTGGCCCAGTTTAAGGCGAATTATTGGATCCTTAGATTATGCTTACAGTTAACGAGAACTAACAAGCTTGATTATGTGATATTAGGATATAAGAACTTGTGAATATTCTGATATTATTATTGTTGTGAATTCATGCACTATTATTCATTGCTTATTCTGTTTTCATCACTGTGCTATTGATTATTGCTTGTAATTCGAGTTAACCCTTTTCTGCTTGTTTTTTGATTGTTTGTGCGCTTATCGCCAGACGGTCAACAAGGAGGAAATGTTTGAAGACTAATTTGATGCAAGCTAAGGAACTTTTGGAGTAGACTTGAAGATGATGTTTTTGATTCCGCTGTTTTGTAAAAATAGCACATGTGGTGCAGAATTATTACTTTCATTTCATCTTGTTTCCTTGCTGTAATATTATTGATATTGGGATACACTATTATAAATATATGAGAGACATTGTTTTGGAAACTTGAGATGTTCTAAAACGATTTTGTTTAAGTTTTATTTTTCGCGTTTTCTAGTGTGACCCCTCGGTTGGAAATCGGGGCGTTACAAGCGTTGGACTCCCAACGTCTGGGTGTTGAAATTCTGTCCAGTTCGTGTTGTCAGATAGAGGCCCATAGCATGAGCATTGGAACCTAGCGCCCAGGCGCTAGGCCTCTGCCAGCAAGTTGTTGTTTTGCTTCTTTTTCTCTAAAATTCCTTTAAGTTGGTTTCCGACCTTTCCCATGGTTTTCTATGATTTTGTATATGTGTATTGTGTCTTGTTAGGTCAGAGAACAAGTGCATGCAACCCATTCAGAGGTAAGGGTAACTCGTTGTAGGAATTGCCTTGTGATTTTTGATGAATGGTGTTTTTGTTTTGTTAACTCTGATTGTGGTTGTTTTGGAATTGATTCTGGACTGGCCCTAGATATTGTTTTATGTTCCTTGTGAGTAAATTGTCATTGAGGTTTGGTGAAATTAAAATGAGTTACTTTGAGATACATGATGTTGATGTGTCTTTGAGGAATTAATTATAATGGGGAGTGATGAGATGAATTTAATCCTTGTGGAATCAGCTTGAGATGTGTGGGTGATTTCGATGGGTTAAATCTCAAGTGAATTGACGGATCTTGTCCCAAGTGAGTATAAAGATGAGTTTAATCCCTGAGGAATCGGCCCTAGATGTGTGGGTGATTTGGATGGGTTAAATCTCAAGTGAAACTAAATACTGTGAAGTTTTTTAGATGGAAGTTGCTAACCATAGATGTCTTCGTAACTGCAGTGAGAGTAGGAGCTCAAGTAGTTGCCGCTTTTGAGTAAATAGCAGCTCTTACCGCGCTTGACACTAGACGACGAAAGGGCGAAATCGGGCCGATGAAAGAATACCGCCCGTCCGATTTCTTCGTCTGATATTTTTTCACTTTTTTTTTACAGATATTCCGTTTCTAAGTTTCCGGACTTGCTCTTCGCACGATTCTATTATAAAATGACAATACCCTCCCTTAGCCTTTCGCTTTCTGTCTTAGGCACTCCATGAAGTAGCGAGGCTCGTTGAAGCAGACCTAGACAGAAAGATAAGTGGTCATTCGTTTAAGAATGAGGTTGCTCCCCGTTGATAGAGAGGGCGGTAGAACTAATACAGTACAAGCATCTTTCCTAAGCTGGTTTAACAGCTTAAAAAGTCGGGAACGGGAAAGTTAGTTGTGGGTTTGACTCTCTAAATTCACCAGAGAGTAAGAAACTGAAGTAGGCTATCCCATTGCTTAAAACCTTGCACTAGCTTCTGGGACTGAGAATGAAATCTCTCTAACTGGAGACAAGGAAGGGTTAACTTTGAATCTCAACTTACATCTCATTGTTTGGGTACGACTCGGGTGTTTGATGGGGGACTAAAAAGTATGTGGTTGTGGTGGTTTGTATATGAGGATTGGTAAATGTTTATACGCTGAGTTGTGGTAATTGGATTTGTAATTCTTGTATTTTATTGTTGGTTGTTTTATCACAATTGATGTGTTGTATTATTGTTGTGTTTTGACTTAACCCTTTCTGTTTGTTGTTTGTTGTTTGGGCTCTCAATGCCATAGATAATCAGGGCAATGAGGTTCAAGAAGGATGATCTTGATGCGAGAACGGAATGGAGAAGGAGGCTCGAAGAACTGAAGAACTTTGTAGAAGACTATTTATGTTTTTCCACTGTTTTGATTTTAGCACTTGAGGTGCAACATTATTTATTTTGAAATACCTCTCGCTAGGACTGTCCGTCGGTCGGTTTCGGTCGGTTTTGTGCCCAAATACATAAAACCGAACGAAACCGATCAATGTGAAAGTTGACCCGATTCCGACCGCTAACAAGGTCGGTTAGTGTCGGTTTCGGATTGCACGGGTTACGATTTAGGCGGGTGGGTTCATTCGGTTTGGGGCCTATTGGGCCACCAATTTTACAACCCAATGATTAATATTTATAACACTCAAAACTTAAAAAAATGAACATTCAAAACTTTAAATCCATACAATCAATTATGCTGTTTAAACTTTAAAGTGAGATAACAAACTCACCACACAATAAATCAGTATAAAGGGAGCTGTTTTTGGCAGATTGCGAACCGTGTTTGGCATATTCTAACTAGGATGCTCCATGCTCCATGACTGTACTAAATCACTAATAAAACATACAAGTTAATAACTATGAATAAAAAATGAAAGCATGGTTCAACTTTGCAAATCTGAACAACATCGTCCTTTAAAAAACTTGCTGAGAAACAAAGGAATATTATAAAAGAAAAGAGTCCATTTGTTATGATTGAGGAAAATAATTCAGTGAAAAATACTTATCTAGAAAATATATTGTTCACTGCATCAATGAAAATAGAATGTAACCAAAACAACAGACACAGTACAACAACTTAATTGAATGGATTAATAGGCCTTTAGGATTTATTAAATACAATAACTAAACGAGCCGATTTTATGGAAAAGGAAATGGGGTTTCTAAACAAGTATTCCAAAAAATATTACAGAGCATATTACTAACAATCCTAGTCTTCCAATCACTCATAGAAAACCTCCATTGTATCAAGCACATGAAAAAAATTTACTATAGTCAAACCCTATCCCCAACCCCCATCATAATCATTACTAAATTAGCCTAACAATTTACACATGAACAACATTTAGAAGATGCAGCATTTTCTGTTTTCACCATTTTTGAGGGTCGCCTTCTTGCTTCATCCAGAGGGAACTCCCTAGCACTTGACTCTAACCTTTCTCCTAAATCCTTTGCTGCCTATAAACCCATCCCTTCCAAATACCCAAAATCTTTTGACTACAACCTTGTCATCACTGATAGGAAGCACTTTCACCGTTTCATATTTGTTTCTGTGACAATACTTTTTGCTATCACAGCAGTGGTTCTGCTAGTGCACTTCTTACCTCAGAAGAACAATCATCAAGGGTCTTTATTCAATCTCAAACTGGCAGTAAACCAAGATCTAACGTTCTATGATCCCAAAAATGTACTAATTGTCTTTGTATTGCACATTCTGCTTTCTTTCTTCTACTAATTGCAATTCAACATGGTTTTTTTCATCTTTTTGATAATTGGGTACTATCCAAGGAACAGTCCAGTTAAATTTCGCTCAGATTGCGAACCGGGTACAGGAAGGAAAGGAGAAAGAGGAAGGAAAAGCGACTCACCATGGCGGCCTATGCGATGACGGCGGTCTCACTGCGGGTGCGGCGGTTACGGCTCGACGACGGTGGTTAAGACTTTCCTGGGCATTGGGCAAGGTCTCGTTGCGGGTGCGGCTCGACGACGACGGCCTTCACGACTACGGCGGCCTATGCGATGACGGCGACCTTCGCGGTGACGGCTGCTTGCAAGTGAGGTGACGGCGCAAGGGTTTCCAGCAGCTCAGCTAGGGTTTTTTTTTTCCAGAAAAACACTAGTGAGAGAGAGAATGAGTTGAATACTGGGTAGTGGGTAGTGGGTAGTGGGTGGGCTGGGCCAATTTTTTTTTTTTTCATTTATTCTCTGGTTCGGTCGGTTCGGTCGAATTTGGCTCTGAACCGAGACCGACCGGCGGAACCCATAGAAAACCGTTTTTTTACTGAGACAGACCCGAACCAGATCCGAACCGACCCAGAAAGTGGAAAATTGACCGGTTTGACCGGTTTCAGGTCGGTTTAGGGGCTCCTAGACAGCACTACCTCTCGCTGTTTTGTGATGTTTAATAATCTATTATGGGTTGAATATTAGTTATAAATATTTTGAGAGACGTTCCCTTTTGAAAACTTAAGTGTTTTGAGAGGTTTTGAAGTTTGAATTCCGCATATCTACTATGTGACCCTCAACCCCAAATTGGGGTGGTACGCGTGGCCTAAGCATGTTTATTATACATGTTTTATTCTGTTTGTCCCTTAAGCATATTTGGATAAGAACAGAGAGATAATTAGTGAGAGAATTATAGAGAGAGAGAGAGAGAGAAAGCTTCTTCACCCTCATTCTCACTATGATTTCTTCATTTTTCTCACTAGCTTTCTTTGGAGAAAAAGGTAGAACTCTCCTTGATCTTGCTTGTGATGGTCCTTGTTTATGAAAAAGAATTTGTTGGTGATGAAAGTTGGCTTGAACCTATCTCTTCTCTTCATATTTGTTGTTCCCCTTGCTTTTAGCTTCCCATTGTTATGTTTGGTTTTGTGAAAAGTTTAAATTTTTGTTCAAAATTGATTTTGATAAAAGCTTTTTCTAAAGTGCCTTTGTTAAAGTTATTCCCACTACAATTTTTTTAAAAATAATAAACGGATATCAGGATATAACATAAACTAGATAAATGACCAATTTAATTTAATACATGGGATGTCATTACAAAAAAAATGGAATCGTCCCTTCAATAAGTACAAGTTATCCATCAAGCGTGAGGTCTACAACATGATGTTTCGTTGCTTTGTGCTGATCTTCTAACTCTTGTTGATATTTGGTCATCCTGTCCAAGTACGGGAATTCCCAGCCAGTAGCATTTGTATCACGATGATACCTCCATTGTGGTTCCGTTTGAGGGATTGGATGTCCCTCCTTTAGCTTTACCTATACACATAAACAATCCAGTCAACCTATAAGACAAATATATATTTGTTTGGATTAATACCTGCACCCAACGGTTTTCATTAACGTGTCCAAGCACAATATTTGTTTTTGCACGGGTACTGGACCTTTAAGTGGTAGGAAGGACGAACAACCAGAATGGGACAAAGAAATGAACACAACATTGAATGTTGTGGCAACAATGTATCCCATATTTGGCAGTGTCAACCATTTTTCTTTAGTGACTATCTCGTGAGGGGCCACTGTCAATGCATTACAAATGGTTTGGGAGAGTTTTGCCCCGTACATTGCGGAATACTTTTCTGCCCTTCCCATCATCTCATGAACCATCATCTCTCGAATCTCCAGCCACATGTGTTCACCCTTACCCAACAAGGCTGCGATGGCTCTAAAACCACAGTTACCATCTCCGGCGACATCTATGATATCCGTTATGTGAGGCTGAAATTTGATGGGCATTTTATCCTTCAATGGTACGTCTTTCTGCTTCCTTGGTCGTCCCCTCTTAGGCGTATACTTTGGGACGTTGGTTGACTTAGGACACGTCCACTTTCTTGAAAGGACACTAACACTTACTTGTTTCGCTGCTCTTATTAGTCAACTTGCCCTTATAAGGTATGTATTTCGCACCACGTTAACAACCTAGGGTCACGAGTTCTTTCCTTTTGACGCTTCCATAATCGGACTTTGTAAATAACAACAACAATACCGTTCTCCTTGCTGATCATTCGAGCCCAATCAATGAGATCGTTTCGAGTTTGAAATATTTGCAGACAATAAAAACACATAAGATGTGCTAAGCAGTTTACAATCAATTGTGTAAACCATATTAAGAGAAAGAATAATACAAACCCGATCAGTCGTGAACACATCTGTGCAGTCATCACGGACGACTACTTCTTTCCCGTCTACATTTTCAAGCCCTTCACCAACATTAGCAACCTTAACAACCTCCTCTGTAAGACCCTCTATTTTTGGTATTTATATTTTTGGTCCCTGAGCTTGGATTATCTATATTTTAGTCCTTCAACTAATTCATAGATCAGTTTTTAACCCTTGTTAGACTCTTGTTTGAATAATGTTAGTGGTATTGTCCTTGGAGTTTTGATATGAATAAAGTCCTTATGGAATTGTTTGGTACTAGGTAAAAGAATATAATTGTTTAAGTTACAACAAGATGAGTTGTGGCTTAGTGGTTGAAGCTTAAGCATTTGATTTGCAAGACAAGGGTTCGAAACTGGGTGAAGGAAGTTTTGGTTTTATTTTAAATTTCGAGCAGCCCTAGATTGAAGCAGAAACTGAAATTCAAAATTTGAAATTTAAACATGTGTTAATTGGGAATTAATGGGAAAGATTGAGGGAATAATGGGTAGTTATTTCAGTGATCATGGGGAGATATTAGGTCAGAATTTCGTGCTTAATGAGGCTATATACTCAGCCTTCACCCTAAATTCCAACCCTACTTTTCTGCTGCTGCTGCTGCCAAGAAAAATCTGCTGCACGTTAGTTCCTCTTGGGCTGCTGTTTCTGCATTTTTCTTCTGCTGTTTCTGCGTTTTTCTTCTGTTGTCTTCCTGCGTTTTCTGCTGTATTTCCTCCGTTTTGCTGCTTTGTTTTCACCTTGGGAAGGAGCAAAACCACCCTCCAACCTTCCATCTCAAAGGGTTCTTAGTTGTCTTCGGTAAGGCTTCTTTCCAAGCAAATTATGAGTCCAATATTCGATCAAAAACTCAGCTCTAATCCTTACCGTTTCTGTTTCTGGACATCAACCCTCTCCTTCGAAATTCAAGCTTGATCACGTGACTCTCTACGGATTCTCAAAGTTATGGATCAGCCTTGGAACAAGGAAGGCGAACACCGGCTTGTACGTTCGTTTCCGGAGCCACACTTGAGGTTGGTTCCGCTCTACACTCTTGTTTCTTTATTCTAGAAAAATTTAGGTCCTTGACGCCAATCAAGTAATTTCAGAGAAAATTGATTTTGACATGTTGAAGCTCTATAAAATAATGTTTAAATGATTTAGAATCAATTTTTATAAAATCCCTTAATTAAAATCATGTTTCGGGATTTAAACGGTGAAGAACGATGTTTCTGGTCGCCCTGGACAGAGAGCCAACGCATGAGCGTTGGCACCTCAACGCCTGGGCGCTGGGAATTATTTCCCAGGCAGGGAGCCAACGCATGAGCGTTGGCATCCCAGCGCACGAGCGCTGGGCCCCTGCCAGCCCAGTGCTGTTTTTCTGTTTTTGTGAATTAATTGGTTTCAGGGATTTTTCTTCCATCTTTTTATGAGATATTAATTTAGGCTTTTACTTATTAAATAATAGGTTGAACTTGGAATTGGATGCGAAACCCGAGAAGGTAAGGGTAACTTCTTTCTTAGTAATCGATTATCGATTGTGAGTGCTTTTAATCCTGTTTGAAATTCTTATTGAACTTGGCTTTTGGAATTTTGTTATTTGTTGTTGCACATGTTATAATTGAGACAATATGATAATAAGAGATGAGGATTTGAAGTTGATACTGATATAACATGTTATTGGAATTGATTTGAGTTGATAAGTATGCATGTGCGATTTCATGACAATGTTAATGAGCGGTTGGTTCGCTTGTGGAATTATTATTGAGATTATTATGGGCTGTTGGTCCATGTATTTTGGAGGATTATATTGTCATGAGCATATGCATTGTTAGGTATTTTGGTATGATGTGACGGTAATTTGTCCCGTGGGATCATCCGGAGGGTTTGATGTGGCGGATATTCGTCCCGCGTGATCTTCCCTACTAGGGCAACGTGGTGGATATTTGTCCCACGGGGTTGTCCTGCTCGATGGAGCAAAACTTGGCCATAGATTTATGCATATAGTTATGTAAGGACTAACTAACATTTCATGTTTTGATTGATAACATGCTCTAATTTTCTCTTGTGGTATTATAAGTGGAGTTGATAGTTATTCAAGATAATGGTGTTGAACTTTGGGGTTGTTGCTGTTGTTGTTTATTATACTGCTGTAATTGTCCTGTTTCTGTATTGCTGTTCCTGCTGTTCTGTTTCACTGCTGTATTTTTATTTCTGCTGCATCTGTTCTATTACTGTATTTTAATGCTGCTGCGTCCTGTCTGTTTTTTTTTGCTACTGCTGTATCCTGATTTCATACAGTAATCTGTTTACTGTATTTGTTGCGGCTGTATTCCGTAGTATGCTGTATTTAGTGCTGTTTTCTTTTTAATTATCATATAATGGTGATTAATATTCTTATTTTCGAAGTTAACCCTTTCTTGTTTGTTTGTGTGTTTTCTTGGGCGCTTAACGCCACAGATGAGCAGCGCATTGAGTGATTTCGGTAGATTGATTATTGATGGAGCTGAAGCGTGGAGACTTGAAATTTTATTTTATGTTTTGTTTTTTTTTAAAAGACTTAGAAACTTGTGTAGTCGCTATTTATTTTAATTATCCCGCTAGATTATAATGATTTATGGGTGATGGTATTTAATTATCTATTTGAGCGACGCTTTTGATTTTGAAAAGTAATTGAGTGACCTTTGTGAGAGGTTTTACGAACTAATATTCCGCTTATTTCCAATGTGACCCCTAATCAGAAATTGGGGTGTTACATCCTCTGACAACACTTCATTCATGACTGCAATGCCTGAAACAATTAACCATGTTTCATGTGACAAATAGTAGTGATCTCACTTATAAGTGCGAAATGTATTGCTATGGCCGCACTTATAAGTGCGATTTAATAAGATTCTAAAATGGCCAAAAAAACTGATCGCACTTAAAGGTGCAAGAAATTCACAGACGATGTTTCAATCAAAAAGGCAAGGAACGAGAAAAAACGAGGAAGAAGAAGAAGATGATGAGGAACGAGAAACAAACCTTCGTGTGTTGCAAGAAATGCAATTAACACCCTCAAAATAGGGATTTGGTGAAGATGATGAGTGGTTTGGTTTGAGGTTGGAAGTGATGGAGATTATGACTTAATGGAGAAAAAGAAAAGATGATGGTGAATCATGAAAGATGGTGGAGGTAATAATGGGGTAGGAAAGGTGGTGATTAAAGGAATGAGATGGTGGTGGTAATGGTGATGGGGATGGAAAAAGGGGTGGTGGAGAGTGAAAGATGAAGAAGAAGGAAGGGGGTGGTGGGTGGAGGAAGAAGAAGAAGAAGAAGAAGAAGGAAAATGATATGTAGCGAATGAAAATTGTTTTTTAAAGGTAAAATAATATTTTCGCACATAAAGGTGTGGTGGGATGACCGATGGGAGTGGTCTTAAAACCAACTCCCTTACCTAATTAATATTTTGAAAACTTTTTGATCCATTCATATTAATAATTATGTTAATTATTATATAATAGTAAATATACTTATTTTTATTGAATACATACGCGAGAGCTATAAAAAACTCTAACTAATTGACTAGTATTATACAATTATATTTTCTGCATTAATGTAATTTGGGTTGAAAAAGGCAAATAAAACTAGGATAGGGTCAACCTTCTTTTGTTTTGTTCTACTTTCCCCGACTTGCCAAAAGGGTCCCATTAAGGCTACCATTCTTACCAACACAATTAAAACTTCCATCTAACGAAGTGACCAAAGTTCCTCTTTCTACCCTTCATTCATTCCTGCTTCCACGATCCCTTCTCATCAAAACCCATATCATTAAAAGTAGGAAAAGGTTCTGAAATCTCAGCTACTCAGTGCACAATCACTAGGTCTGCCTCAAGCCAAGTGGGTAAGTCGTTTTTCTAGTGTTTGTGCTGTTGTTGTTGCTCTTTTTGCCTCTTGTTTTAACAAACTTGCATCTTCACCCTTTCATGTTTCAGACTTGTTTGGGTTTGCATATAAAAGCCTTAACCTCTTGTTA
Source organism: Acmispon strigosus (assembly GCA_030819835.1). Taxonomy (NCBI): domain Eukaryota; kingdom Viridiplantae; phylum Streptophyta; class Magnoliopsida; order Fabales; family Fabaceae; genus Acmispon; species Acmispon strigosus. Next base: position 10,971,683 of record JAUAMA010000004.1, on the reverse strand, counting down.
GAGGGGTGATTTTGTTGATGGGTGCTTGCTGGAGCAATAAGATAAAGGCTGTGAGTCCTTCAAATACAGGTCAGTTTCTTTCATATGCTTGAATGAGATGATTTTTCTCCAGATTTTGGTTATGTGGGGTTTGGAAATGATTACGGAACAGGCTTAAAGTTGTTAACTTTATGGATAGTTGTGCAGTCATGACCATGAATCCTAGGCTTGAGATCCTTGGAATTTAAGGCTGCTATGACTTTTCTCATATGGTGATCTAAGCTTCAAAAAAAGGATGTTTGGTGTGAGAGACCCATTGGGTTGGTAGACTCTCTATTTGGGGCTTATTGTGAATTGTAGCTTTTCTTTCCCCCTTGAAAATCCCACTCAGGGTTATTTTGGTATGGGAGTATAAATTGGTGTTAAAAATCTTTCAATGTGTTTCCAAAAGAATTTTATAATAGAAAACTAATCCATGAAATTTTCACCAAACCCATTTCAAACTGACAAGAAGCTTTTCTGAAAATAATACCTCTGGAAAAAAAAAAACTGTAATCTGGGACTAAGTCCTTATAATTTGGTATTATGAGTGATTATTTTGTTTACATTAAGGCTACTGATACTTTGTAAACCATTTTGCTTGGAATTGTTGTTGTAGGGTTCACTTCTAGAAGTGTCAGCAGGAGTGGCCATGACACCAGCACAGATAGCAGGAACTCGTCAGCCTCCATATCGGTCACTTCTCGAAGTGAGGGTGAGATCTTGCAGGCTTCCAATTTGAAAAGCTTCACCTACAGTGAGCTAAGAGCAGCCACGAGAAATTTCCGCCCAGATAGTGTGTTAGGGGAGGGTGGATTTGGTTCAGTTTTTAAGGGCTGGATAGATGAGCATTCACTTGCTGCTACCAAACCAGGAATGGGCATTATTGTCGCTGTTAAGAGGCTTAACCAAGAAGGATTCCAGGGTCACAGAGAATGGTTGGTTAGTATCAATTCTTCTCTGGATACTCATTCTGTTTCTTCTCTGATGCTTATTATGTTGGCTTGAAATTTTATTTCATTGTACATTAACAAAATTAGGCAGTTGCAAGCTGCTTTTGGATACTTTTTCAAGTGGAACTGTATGTTTGTAACCCTTTTTATCTTTTTGGCTTTATCGGCAAAATCGAGTAGCTATAATATTTCATTTTGGATGGACTAACTGTTATACTGATCTTCATCCAATGTCCAAAACTGATAGTTCATGTTCTTGTTTTGTGTTTCAATCACAGGCTGAAATCAACTATCTTGGGCAGCTTCAGCATCCTAATCTTGTCAAGTTAATAGGGTACTGCTTTGAAGACGAACATCGGCTTCTGGTTTATGAATTTATGCCTAAGGGTAGCATGGAGAATCATCTGTTCAGAAGTTAGTATCATCTATTTTAGTTCCCCTTAAATGATGATTTGTTCCCCGTTAATGCATCTTAACTTTAATCCTCTTCTACTAATGTTGCTCCAAATTTATCATTGTTGATATAGGAGGTTCTTATTTTCAGCCATTCTCTTGGAGTTTGCGATTGAAAATAGCCCTTGGGGCTGCAAAGGGACTTGCTTTTCTCCATAGTACAGAACCTAAAGTCATATACCGTGACTTCAAAACTTCGAATATCCTACTTGACACCGTACGTACATAACTGCAATGTACTATTTATGGTTGAATATGATGAACTTAGTAGATGTTAACCAAGCTGCTTCATTGCATGGTGCTTTGCAGAAATATAGTGCCAAACTTTCTGATTTTGGGTTGGCCAGGGATGGGCCAGTCGGTGATAAAAGCCATGTCTCTACTAGGGTCATGGGAACCCGTGGATATGCAGCACCAGAGTATCTAGCAACAGGTATCATCTTGATTTTTATCATATTGTATTCCTAACTTCATTTTTGTGATTTCCTAAATCAGTGTTCTCCCTAATGAGATATGCTTTCATAAGTCTATCCCTACCCCAAAAGCTAGCTCTAGGGCGAAGATTGTTCAATCCTGTTAGAGATAACAATATAAAACAATACCCAGTAGCTTAAGCTTTTGGGATAATTGACTGTTTGACACTTTTTAAGGAATTGTTTAGCCATATATCTACTCAATGTGAGATCTTAACACCCCCTCTGATAATGGGTTATGAACTAACTATTTCAAAAGTTTAAGTTGGATGAAAACACATGAATGAATTCTAATAGTCACTTTCTTTTAGTACTCAAATTTTATGATGTGGTGTTTAGACATTATCCTATCAGTAGGATGTTAAGCAGCATCCTTTCATGTACATTGATGCCCTGAATTATTAAGGTTTTAAAGAATATCTCCCCCAGGATCACTTTTCTTTGGATACATTTGCACAATCATTTCTTCATAAACTATTCTATTGCAAACTTGCAAATACGGTTTTACAGTTTGTTGCTGTCTCTTATGCCTTGATCAGCTTTTAGTTTTTCATATCAATATGCAAGAAGTGAATGATACTTAATATAATTTCATCATTGTATAATTTGTATTTTGCTAGGTCATCTTACTGCCAAGAGTGATGTATATAGTTTTGGGGTTGTTCTTCTGGAGATCATATCAGGAAGACGAGCTATAGACAAGAACCAACCATCTGGAGAACATAACCTGGTTGAATGGGCCAAGCCTTACCTATCCAACAAACGTAGAGTTTTTCGGGTGATGGATCCGCGTCTTGAAGGACAATATTCCCATAGCCGAGCTCAAGCTGTGGCAGCCCTTGCTGTGCGGTGTCTTGATGTAGAGCCTAAGTGCAGGCCAGGCATGGATGAGGTTGTGAGAGCATTGGAGCAGCTTCAAGAACCAAAGGACTCTGCGCAGAAAAAAGGTGGTGGTGATCGTGTTCGAGGTTCCGGCGGCCTCAGGCACCCGGATTCTGGCAAAGGCAGTGCTGACGCTACTAGAAAGGCCACTGCTTATCCCAGGCCTTCTGCTTCCCTCCTTCATGCTTGAGAGCATTTTTGGATGCAGCAAGAAGGAAACAGTTAGGTGTGGCTTGATATATATATGTAAGCATTGTATAGTTTCTGTTACTTCTATGTTGTATTTTGAGCTACTCTAAATTTTTTTCTTGTGGTCCGTATGGTGTTCATTGCTTTTGAAGTCTGAACGCTGTATAAAACTGCAGCATTAGCTATTTGGATAATGTGCTACCCCTCTTTTGGCTTTTTTATATGAAAAAGTGTTATATTTTTTTTATCATGCTTTTAGTGTAAGAATAAGTCACGACGTTGACTACTTGACTTCCATCCCAACTACCAAATGTGCTGACTCTGCCTTTTCAATTTCGTTTTGGAATCATGATAGCATTGACACTTAATTTCAGTGTCTAGTTCAACCTTATACGGTGCAACTGCAATCTTACACGGTGCATGAGAGCAAATAACCTGCTATAAAAGGTATTTGTGACCTGATGAAAAAAAAATATGAATTAAAAAAATTAATCAAATATTAGTTGTACCCCTCATATGTTTTCATTAACCAGATCTACCCCTCTCTTTGGATCTGGATCGCCATCATCCACCTTCCTCCCCCTCCTCCACTAGAATCCCTAGCACCTGCAAGGGTTCCATTCCCGGCCAACCACCGCAGTGATGGCGGACGCATAGCTTTGGCGTGGTGGTTCGGAAAACCAATGCAAAACCATTTCTCGGCTTTTCCCCATTTTCCTCCACTCTTTGTCTTGTTCAACTTTTGCCCTTTTCTAGGCCGTGAAGGGAGGAAACCCAGAAATTGTAGCAGATTCATCATCATCTCGGCAAGCAAATTGTTTTAGAAACCACGACCTTAGATTAGAAGTGGCTGAAGAGCGTTGATGCCACCTCCTTCAAGACCCAATAGCTGAGTTCGATTTATTCCGACCCCCCCATTCTCTTTGAAAATCAAATTCAGAACATCAGGGAGAAAAAGAGACAATTTTTGTCGATTCAGATCCAATTTCGAATTTCGCGTCCGAGGAAGAACTAGATCTTGTGAAGAACTAGATCTTGTGAAGAACTAGATCTCGTGGTTTCACTCTAACCTAGAAGCTGATTTGAGTTTCTTTTGGTTTGAGAAATTTCCTTGTGTCGCTTTCTGAAATTTGCACTGCTAAACCAATTTGAAGGTGGGATTGAGGGGCTTGTCTCAATGTGTGCACTTGCTTGGTTTTTATTTTATTTTTTAAAATTTTCAATTTGTTCTTTCAGGATTGTATGAGTGAGATTTGGCTCCTCTGGAGTGAATGAAGTTATCATACGGTTAACAGTGTTTATCTAATTTAAAAAGTTAATAAAAATAATTCATTTAATGGTGAGATGATTTACTTTACAATGTAAAATGAGTGAGTTCACTTTAGAGGAGCTACACTCGTATGAGTAATTCGCACATGAGCAGTTTTGATGAGCAAAGTCTTGAGACCAACAAGTCTTTGATGGTTTCCAATTTGCTTTTGTGTGTAATTTTGGTTGAACATTCTAGAATAATATATGGTGACAAGAACTAGATCCGGTGCTTTCTGTACAACAACAACCAAAGCATAAAAGTTGTAGACGTTGGTTGTTTTTATCATGAGTTTGGATCAAATTTTGGTATTTAGTTTTACTTTTGTTTATTAGCATACTGTTCCAGAGAAATTGGGGGAACTAGAGGCAGACGTAGGTTGTTTTTATCATGGATTCTAGTCAGTGGATTTTAATCGGTGGCTGGTACCGGGAGGAGAACAGCGGCGGCGGAGGCGCCGTGAGAGATGAAGGAGACAACCTTCCTAGTTAATTTCAGGGCTTTTTTTGACATATATTAGCTAAATTTTAAATATATTATAAATTTGTGTTAACATTGAACTAGGTTGAAAGAAAAAACTAAATTTCACTCAATGCCACTTTGTCTCTTCTTATTTGACCCCTACCATGTGTGACTCCATGCCACACTTAACGTGTATTGCATCTTATAATCAACCTTTTTTTTCTGTGGTGCCTTCGAGATTTTGTGGGTGTGGTGCCTCCATCACTTTTTCAAATAGAAAAATGACATGTGTAATATATATACTATTTTTCAAAATTCACAATTCTTTTTTATAATATAAACTAAAATGATTTTTAAAATGGATGAACAAATTTTTATTTTTTGCAACTCTGGTTAGTTTAACCATGAGTTAGATTGAATTAAAACAATTTAAGTAAATCAAAACAAACATTGTTGCTTCATCTTCTTTGGTGTTCACCCTTCAATGTTGCTTCATCTTCCCCAAATTGAAGGAAGCTAAACAATTTTGAGCTCTCTGTGTCGACCCGGTGGTTTGTCTTTGAAGATTCGTGAGAGGGGTTTGGAGCTTCGAGCTAAACGATCCATGATTCTTTGCTTCATCTGATTCTACCTTTTGTTTGGAGGTTCGTCTTTGAAGCATACACGATTCTTTGCTCCATCAGGTTCTGCCTTTTGTTTGGAGGTTTGTCTTTTAAGCATCCACGATTCTTTGCTCCATCAGGTTCTGCCTTTTGTTTGGAGGTTCGTCTTTGAAGCATCCACAATTCTTTGCTGAAGAGGGGGAACGGTTCTCTAAATCTGTCGAAACGAGGTTTTGTCTTCACGCCACCGTGTGTTTGTAAGTTATCTATTCACTCGTATTTAGTGTTTTAATTTGAATATATGAATGTTTAGGTTCTTTTACTGTCTTGTCCATGTAGCTGTTGTTGTTGTTGTTGTTAGGATGATCGTAAATAAATTAGTTTTTAATTGTTGTTAGGTTTGTGAGAGGGGTTTCTGCAATGGAAGGTATTAGGGGTGAAGATTGTGTTAAGTTGTCCAAGGATGGAGGGATCAGTGATTCTGACAATAACTCAGAGAATGATGTAGGGGTAGAAGGAAATGATGTGAATCCTGATAAAATAAGGGAAATGGAATTTCCCTTTGAGAATGATGCTTTCCAGTTTTACAAGAACTATGGCCAGATTAAGGTATTGTTTGGTTGAAAGGGAACGGAAGGGAGGGGAGGGGTTTTTAAAAATAGATTGTGTTTGGTTCAAATTTTTGGAGAGGAGGGGAAGGGAATAGAAGCGATCAAAACCGCTCCTCACTCAATTTTTTGTTCCCTCCAATAATGGGGGGATTGAGAGGGAAATAATATTTTTACAAAAATATCCCTAGACAAATTTAAGAATTCTCAAATTTATTGTTTTTGTTATTGCCTGAATCGCATTATAATATAATTCTTGTCTTTGTTACTTCCTGAATCGCATTATAATATCCTCCTAAAACGGAATTTCAAAGCTGAATTAAGTCATGTCTATAGCCCAGATTTTCAATTTTTACGCATTTAGTTAATTTCTCATTTTACTTCTTGTTCCTCATAATGGATCTGGTGCTTAAACTTCTAGCAAATTAAGCTCTAAAAGTTCAACTTTGTTGCTGCGATGACTGTACAACAGGTTCAAGGAAGTTGCTATAGTGTATGAACAAGTTAAGTTTTTGAACAAGGATTTACCATATAAACATTTGTTATAACTTGTAAATATGTTTGAAATACAAGTAAATTAATAAAGGGTACAAAAGTAATTTAATTATAAAACCCATCCCCCTTTCCTTGTGAACCAAACAAAAAAAAAGTTATTTATCCTCTTCTTCCCTCCTATGAACCAAACATAATAAGTATTAAAATCTCTCCCATCCCTCCCCCTCCCTTCCCCTCATCTGAACCAAACAAAGCCTAAAGGTTTTGGGGCGAGGAAAGATGATGTGTGTCACGATACAAAGGGTAATGTTGTTTCCCGTCAAATTGTTTGTAATAAGGAGGGTGAGAGACATGAGAAGCACAAGAATAAGATCAGTCGAATATAAGAGGCAAAGCCTTTAACCAGAGTCTCCTACCAAGCCAAAATTCATGTCCTTTTTTATGGAAAGTCGTGTATATGGAAAGTTGTTTTCTTTGAACCTGAGCACATTCATGAATTGACACCAACACAATAGGTTCATTTGATGCCTTCTTTTAGGGGGTCGACTGACGGTGACAAGGCTCGAGTTGACAGCATGAAGTTATATGGTGTTAGGAGTTGCAATGTAACGAGTCTGTTGATGGGTCAAAAAGGTGGTCATCTTTCTGCTGGTTTCGCGGAAACAGATGTAAGTAATTATATTGATAAGAAGAAAAAGTTAACTACTGGTTTCGGAGATGCGGCTGCTGCATTGAGTTATTTATAGTGGAAGGGGGAGAAGGATCCCATGTTTTTCTTCAAATTCAAGAGAACATGTGATGATAAGCTTGAACACTTGTTTTGGTCCGACGGAACAAGTCGACTTGATTACCAAGCATTTGAATATGTTGTTGCCTTTGACAGAACTTACAAAAAGAACAAGTACAACAAACCAGTGGTTATCTTCTCTGGTTATAATCATCACAAGCAGACTACAATATTTTCATGTGCATTGGTTTCTGATGAGAGTATTGAGACTTACAAGTGGGTTTTGCGTACCTTATCTGAAGCAATGTTTGGCAAGAAGCCTAAAGCTTTTGTTACAGATGGAGATAAATCAATGCGTGAAGCAATAAAGGTTGTTTTTCCTAATTCTACTCATAGCCTATGTGGATGGCACATTTAGCAAAATGCTCTGAAGAAGGTAAAGATTCCTGAATTTCTTGAAGAGATTAAGATTCTGATTTATGGAACTTTACTACTGAAAAGGTTTGAATCAAAATGGTTGAAAGTGATAGAAAAATATGGTATTCAAGAGCACAAGTGGGATGTGGGCAACTGCATATATGAGAGAGAAATTTTTTGTTGGTATTAGGACCACTTCCCTGTGTGAAGGTATTAACTCTTTTATTAAGAGGTTTGTGCAGTGTAAGAATAGCATGCTCGATTTCATTTATAACTTTGAGATAGTTGTGGATGATTATAGATATAATGAGTTATTTTCAGACTTTAGGTCAAGTTATGGTGAACCTGTATTGACTACAGCTTTGTCGAAGATTGAACAAGGAGCTACAGGACTTTTAAGCGAAACTTCAGCAGGCGAAACGGACGACTTCAGGACCCCGGATCGAGAATCGAAAAAGCCCCAAACAATTTCGTTTGGGTTTCGAGACCAATTTCGTGATGACAAATTTCGTGAATAGTGACCCGGTGAATAGTGTTTTCGGGCAGCGTGGGCGGACTTCGAGAAGGATCGACCCTGCCCCTAATTGTGCGGGCCCGGTACCCAAAAACCAATAAATGACCCTGGGGAAGATACTCTCAGTGACACTGAGGTACTCACTGATGACCAGAACCTGATGATGACCGGTGACTTGACACACTGACGCGGTGACGCACTGACGCGGTGACGCGGTGACGCACTGGCGCGTCATGATTAAGGATTTATTAACAAAAAAACCTAGATATTTATTATAACTTTCTAAGATTATAGTTTAGTCCCTGAACTTTGAAAACCTTACGGTTTGGTCCCCGATAGTAAAAAGTTTTTTTTACTTTAACCTTTTACCATTCCAGCTTTGGCCCTTAGGGTAAATGAAAATTTAGAGTTTCACCCCCCCCCATTTGGGCCCAAACCCACGGCCACACACCCTTCTTAAGGGCCCAATGTTGTTTTCTTTCCATTCCAACTTCATTAAGTCATTTTAGTGAGATTTAAGAGAGAAAGTGACTATTCATCATCTTCTTTCTCTCCTCTTCACCATGGCGGAATCCTTGCACCTCCATGGCAGCCCCTTCCTCATCTCTTCTTCACTTGGTTCTTTGAGGTAAAGTGTTCCTCTCCTCTTGATCTACATTTCTACCGATTCAGTTTTTCCATATGTTGAGTTTGGTTTTTATGCATGTGTTAGAACTCAAATGTCTCTTCACAAATGTTGTTCCCACCATCTTAAGCATCAATTTGAACCGATTAGATTTTTTATTGGTTGATTTTTTGTCTCTTGAAGATTTTGAAGTTGAGCTTTTGCTATGGTTGCCTTTAGGAAAATTATTCCTATTGAATTGATCTATGGTTTTGTCTAATTAGTTTTCTTGGAAGCTAGGTTTTTTGGTAAATTGATTACTTGAATAAGTAATTTTCAAACTTTAAAATTTAGTTTCACCATAGATTTCTTATTACCTTTGATGTGTACAGGTTAGTTTTGATAGAAAAATTGATTTTGGAATTATGTGTGTTTGGCCGAATCACTCACTTTCTGTTTTGGGCAGGGAAAAAATTGTTTTATAACTAGCTTTGAGTGTGTTTAAATGCAGTTCTGGGATTTTGTTCTTGAGAAGCTCACCGGAGAAGACGAAGCACGGCGGCGGCCACGGCGGTCATCGTCGCCGGAGCTAATCTAAACGGTGATCCTGGTTCCTCAAGCTTCCATAAGTTCAATGGTGGTGGTGGTTTGCCCTAACTCTTCCTTGTTACACCGGAAAACACGAAAGGAAAAATTTTCCGGCCACTGGATTCTGGAAAACTTTGCTGGAAACTGGGAAAAATTTACGGAGCTTTATTTTCTTCGTTTCTTTGAGAAAAACCTCAAGAAACTTACCCAGAATCCATCCTAACACTCCCAGAAAACTAATGGAGAAGATTTGGAGTCCTAAAACACTCTAGAATTAGATAATCGAAGAAGAAGATTTTGAGCCAAGCTCCTCGATTTTGTGAGAAAGCCAGGGCCTTCCTCCTTGCTCGAACCCTCTGAACCTACTTAGACCATTTCCATGAGTTGCCTTGGTGTCCAGAAAGCTGTATTTATAGGATGAATAGGTGTTAAGTTAATGAATCAAGCATTCCATGGTAATGAAGTTGCACCACCAATACCTTTTCATGCAAGGTGCTTAAGGTTTCTTTCCATGCATTCTGGTGATGATGCACGAAATTAGGGCTGATGTTGGGGTTAATGGAGTCTGAAAATTAATTTGAAGTGATGTGCATAGTGACATGTACATCAGACATAGTGACTCGTTGCACCGTATTGGTTGCACATACCGTCATGTCGTCACTACAGTACGAAAACGACACTATTCCCAAGTAAACCCTATGCAATAATATTTCACCTGAATTATTTCCCTATCACAGAGTCCAGTATCATTAGTAGTCAGTACTCTCAGTTAACTGGCTCAGTTGGTTACGATCACTCCGAGACAATACCGACTGTTATCAAAAGAGCTAATCAGAGTATTTGGGGTTCCTATTTCCAATGTCATGTCTATACCTTTCTAATAATCATATCTACTACTATAATTAACAATCAATTCATTCATACACACTAGCATTATATAAATATATTTTATAGTTACTGAGATAGATCTAGGGTTTCTATCTCTCATAGTCAGTAGTTAGGGTAATAGCTTAAGGCAATTACCTTCTGAAAATATGGGATGTTACAAGCTGAGTATGAAAAATATATGATTGATGAACAAGAGGAAATGGAAGAATGTGAGAAAGAAGATGAAAACCCAAAAACAGAAGAAAGGTATCCAACCCTTCACTTATCACTGATTCCTTCAAGCCCTTTAATGGTAAGACATGAAAAGGATCAGGTGAGTTTTGAAGAATTTGATAACATATCACATAACCAATGCAATTACGAAAATATAGACTTTGTGTTGGGTGAGCATACTGCATTAAATTCTTCAAAGGATTATACATTGGCATTCAGTCATATGCATGTATATAGCTTGGCATGTGAGTTGAATGCAGGTGAATTGAGTTGGATAATGAAAAGAAAGAAAATGAAGGCCTTGTTGTTGGCTTGGAGAGGATTTCAAATAAAATTAGGTGGAAGCTAAAGACAAGAGAAGAAGTTCTTCTCACAATCATTAGCATGCAAACACGTAACAGTTTAACGATAATCAAACAACCACAATAGCAAATACTACCAAATAAATGGTAGGGAAAGTCACGTAGTTTCTAGCGGTCCTCGCCATTCATCGAATGAGCGAATGGACCGCTCCCTACTTAAAAGAAATTGATGACGAGTCAAACTCATAGAAGATTTTGTCTCGGCACCTTGTCGTCTCTAACTGTATGCTCGGGTTTCCTTCGTGACGATCACTTCGGCTTTGCCTTGGGCGTTCGACATTCCCTGGCAAGGTGTTCAGTCGTCAGGAAACGGTAACACCTCTTCCTTTTCTCCTCACAAGCCCTAGCATAATGTACGGTCTTCCCACATTTGTAGCAAAACACTCCTTCCTCTGGGGGTGGAACTTCTTGGCTTCTCAGGGGTGCAGCTCTTGGCTGGTGCGATCCGGTGGCCTGACCTGTCCCCTGCGGGTGCTAACATGGCCTTTTCTGATGCTTCTTCCCTTTCCCTGAACTCACTCGGTCTTAAGTTCCTAGCTGCGACGGTTTTCTTTTTGCGATATTCCTCTTCCGCTCGTTCCTCACGGCTTCAATTTCTCTGCACTTCTCCACAAGTTGTTGGTATTGGCATATCCCCAAGGGCCTTACCAACTTCTCGATATCGTATCGAAGCCCCTTCAAAAACCTTGAACAGAGGTAAGGTTCGTCTATCTTCCGAGCGAAGAATCGGAAATGTCTAGCAAGAGACTCCAATTCTGCAGCATACTCGTCCACTGACCTATTCCCTTGGTAAAGCTTCAGGAATCGTGACTCCATTTATCCATGGGCTCTAGGCGGGTAGTACTTCTCCAAAAAGGTGACTCGTAACGTGTTCCATGTGACAGTTTTCTCTGCTAGGTTGCTTGCTGTTTGTGTCTGCAATTAGGATTTTTCAGCTTTGATTGCTAGGGAGTTGGTTCGTAAGGTCTGATCAACCTTATGGCTGCTCCAATCATGATGAGATCCTGAAGTATCCGAACTTGTAGGCTTCTTTAGGTTTATCCCTTGAGTGGAAAGCCTTCTTACGTACTTGGTTGTTATCATGTAATAGTTAGTTCTGCACTAACTAATATTTGAGCCTATGTTGTATGAATTATCTTAAAGCATGTTATTTAGCTCATATAAGAGAGAAAGACGCCTTAGAATCTAGCCATTCCTCGTCCGGATGAATGTTTGTGTGTTTCAGGAACGAGATGTCTTCACCATGAGGCCCAGAAGAGGGAATGCGGGCCAACCTGAACAAGATGGCTCAAGCAATGACCTATTTGACTCACGTGGTTGCTCAGCAGGCTGCTACGGCTGAAGCACGAGAATCTGCCTCTGCTCAACGACAGGTAGTGGAGGATGAGCGTCGTGCACGCCAGCAAGAAAGGGAAGAGACCTTTTCTCGAACTCGAGTACTCAACGCCTTTCGACGGCATGGCCTTCCAAGGTTCTTAGGGGAAGCTGGCCCGGAGGAAGCAGATCTGTGGGTTCAGCAAGTTGAGAAGATCTTCGGAATCCTGAACACTCCGAAAGGATCCAAGTTGGAGTTCGCTTTGTACCTACTGCGAGGCAATGCAGAGTGCTGGTGGAAAGGAGCCAGACAAATCATGGAGGCTAACTAGGTAGCTGTCACATGGAACACGTTCCGAGTCGCCTTTTTGGAGAAGTACTACCCGCCTAGCGCCCATGGAGAAATGGAGTCATGATTCAAGGTAATAGGACCTCCAGAACTCATTTTCACCTTTTTTCTTCAATTTAGGACCCTTAGGAACATCTTTTAAGCCCTGGATACTAGGATTTCAAAACCATGAAGCCCATGAACACATGCAACTTGTGTTCACTATTCTGGCCTGTTTAATGAACCAAATGGATTGGAAATGATTCGTGTGAGTTTCTGGAACATCTAGGAGTAGTCTAGGAAACCCAGAATGAAGGAAAGAGTAAGGAATAGCAGAATTGAATTTTCAAGTTTTAAGCTAGGATACTTGAACATGGAAGATGGTGAGATGGACGTAGGAACCTATGTAGCTTGTGATAAAAAGACTCTGCATGCTAATAATAGTAGATTTAGGAAGGAAAAACATAAGAGGAATAGAGAGAGTGATGGAAGTGAGGAATTCCACATAAAATCATAGAAAACTTAGTCTAATTGTAACTAAGAACATGAGCCTATGAGATTTTCTTGTACTAACATTAGGACTTAGAATTCAGAAGAAAGTGAAATAAAGAAGAAAATGTAGTTCAGAAATAAAATAGGATTTATGTGTGAGATAAAGAAATTATAGGGACTTAATTGTAAATAAATAAATATAAGGGACTAAAATGTAAATATTGACATAGTTCTAACTCTGGCTTATCACATAATCTGTAATATATGGTATAATGTGCAGAATATCAAGGATTCTATACAAACTCAGAACCTCAAGCTGGAAACCGAGGTAAAGGGAGTTAGACTATACCATGTCATGTTAGGTTTCATATAAGCAGTCTATTAGAAAGATGGAATGCATATTATTGTTATGTGTGATTGCTTGTTTGATATGCTATGATATTTCTGAATGAATGTCGATTGTTCTATGCTGAAATTGATTGTGAAGTTGTTACATTGAACATTAAATGGAGAACGTACACTATGGGATATAGTGGTACTAGGAATTTCCGCCATAAGGCTACTCAATATTGCTATAAGCAATATCTTTATAGCATATGTGGTAGTAGGCAGAGGGAAAAATCTTGAGGTAATTGTTGGCCTGTCACTTGTTTATGAAATTTAGCCTACCATAATTGATTAGGATTCACTAGTAGGATAGATAGTTAATGGACATAAATAAATGAATTAGGGAGTTGAAACGATTTGAAAACTTAAGTGTGGGCTGGTTACCAAGAGAACGTGGTTCCTGTGTGTAAAGCTCTACTTACCAAATTATATATGTTACTCAAATGTTATGAACTCATCCTATGAGACAATACAAATGCAACGGAGTTCATCTTAGTTATGACTCTTCATATTCAGGAAGTATAAGGGGGTGACGAAATGCTAAATCATATATATATATATATATATATATATATATATATATATATATATGTGTGTATAGGAAAGCACTGCCACTACCACTATAAGAGTGTGGGGATATAGAGATACCGAGGGTGGCCATGTTCAGAGATGAATAAGCCCGGGAATACATGATGGGACTACCTCTCTACCAATTGCAGGCTGGACCCCTTAGGTCGGGCTGGTATGAAGTTAAAGGACTGGGAAAGTCATGTATATCTGCCAGTGAAGCCCTAAGGTAATCCAAGTTCGGTAAAGAGTGGAACGAGGGTAAATTCCGTGTCCATAATTCCCGAATGGCTTTCTGAAGAGTGTAGAAGCTAAATGCTTCAGGCCTTATACACTATTTGCATTCATGATATTAAATTATAAAAAGGTCATATTAGGGACTTTCTTCTCAGGGGTATAGCCTCTGGGGAAAATGAAAAGCGAAGTCTGACTGAAATATGGAGATATAAGGGAGGCTTGATAACCCACATGTTTGCATATTGATTGTGTGCTTGGTGTGATCATGTGTGATGATGATATGTTATCTTGATTTGTAATGGATCACTTATATGTTGTGTAGCATGTATATGGTTATGATTGACTCACCCTTGCACTTTATTTTCAATATAGATACTGACAGGTACACCGATGAGCCGACCACCAGTCATCTCCATCCATGCTGAATTCTCTGCAGCCTCAGGATGGTATCATGACCCATCCACTGGATACTGTCTATATAACGGTGTGTTAGTTTTCTAGTTTAGAAGTCACCTCAATGAAGAAGTCGGTTACCCTGTTACCTTACTGTTCTCGAATTAAGACAGCATAGAGAAGAAGTGTTATCAATAGATAATTCAGGTCCCTTTTACATGAGCCTCCCTTGGCTATTTATAGGGAGGAAGGCCATAAATTACATTTAATTCAGACTAAGCCTATGGGCTTCAAAGATCAGGCCCAATATCCTATGTATTACAAATGTGCCCCTGGGTCGCCGCCCTTTACTAATGTTGGTCGCCCTCTTGCTGTCGTGGGGCGCTCGCCCTGTCCACAAGCCCACAAGACACCGAGCTTGAAGTATGAAAGCGAAGTGTCTTCATAAGTCTTCATGGACTGCCACCGGGGGGAGGCACTCGCCCGGTCCACAAGCCCACAAGACACCGAGCTTGAAGTATGAAAGCGAAGTGTCTTCATAAGTCTTCATGGCCCGCCACCGGGGGGAGGCACTCGCCCGGTCCACAAGCCCACAAGACATCGAGTCTGAGGCACGAAGATGAAGTGTGTCTTCAAAGAGTGCTCGCCATGGTATTCCTTCCGACGCTTCCTTTGGACGGTCATCCCTATAGCACGTGCCTCATTAAAAGCTTCCTTGGAAAAACCCTGTGGGATAAAAACCTAGTGAAGGAAAAAGAGTACAACATTCTATAGAGAAATGAGTCGCCTAAGGCCTGGGCGCGGAGGATAGATATGTCGCCAATCCTAGCATGAAAATGTGAGTGAATGTGACTCTGGGTGGGGTCAACACACCTAACGTGGAATGAAGTGATCATCACGTCAACTGAAGCCTCCAAGAAGAAGCCGCTCGCCCTACAGGAGTTGCTGCCAGCCCACAAGTCCAACAGAGCCCAGGAAGTATGAAACAGCTCGCCCTATTACGACTTGATCGCCAATCTAGAAGATGTAAGTGTGATGGAGAATTACTCGCCAGGTTGGGCTGGGGTACCCGCCCAACTGTGCCTCATGCTTTCCTCCTCCTGTTACCTGTTTTATATATTTCTGAACTGCAAGCACAATCATTAGTTCTCAAAGTCGCCACTAGACCATAGTTTTGAAAGAAATGATTTTCAAGGTCGCCACTTGGGCATTATATTGAAAGAAGTAAAGTTTGAGGGCACTTCTAGGACATGGTAAAGTAAGTTTCTAGGCCGCCATTGGACCATTGTTGCACGCATGGTTTCCGCTCGTGTAACTAGCCGTACTCGCATGGCTCTTCTAACGAGGGTTGGGGTGCTCGGTCTTACGCAGCTAGGGCGGCCTGAGGCTAGATATTTTATGAGTCACGTAATGACCCGCACTCCCTGTTTTTGTGCTATTTGTCTGTTATGAGGCTTTGGCCCGCTCGGGGCGGGGCTTTTGCTCGACCTTATTCCGGTGAGGCTTTGGCTTGATTTAATTCAATCAAGGCTTTGGCTCGCATAGCGAGGCTTCTGCTCAGTGAGACTTTTTGCTCGGATCCCAGTGGCCACTGGGGTTGCCCAAGGCTTGGCTCAATAGACGTGCTCGATTTAATTCGATCAAGGCTGGGCTTTCTTCGCCGTATTGCACAAGGGTCGCGCATGCCGTTCCAAGCGAACCACCATTCACGCACCTCGCCCTCCCGCCTGGAGAGCTGGGCCGTGCGCCAGGCTAGAGGGTATTATTCCCCCTTGGCTTCTTGGAAACGGTGAAAGGTAATTTCTTTGGTCGCCACTGGACCACTTTTCTTTAGTATTGGAATTTGGAATTTAGACCACTACTGGGCCTTGGGATTTAGACTGCCACTGGGCCTCAGAATTGGACATAGCTTTATTCGGGCGATCCCACATTAGTGCCAATTTGCATTTTATTGACATGTGGGGCGGCCAAATTTTGTCGCAAGGGTCGCCTCATCAAAACTCCCCCATAAGGAGAATCTAAAAAACTCCTCCATAGGGAGAATTCTCCGCGCCCTTGCTTTGTACTACCTTACCTGTAATAATGCTTTAGGTTCGGGGCGTTCCTTGGAACCCTTCTACCTGATAATTGCTCTAGGCGCCTTGGCCTAGAAATTCCGTGTAAAAATCCTTCTGTCTGATTATTCTTCTAGACGCCTTGGCTCAGGAATTTCATGTACTTTATATCTTCCATTTTGCCTGAGAGAAACATAAAAATAGGACCGCCCAAAAGAAAGTTACATAAAGATTCCATGGCAGCCTCCAATAGATCACCCTTCAACCCATACTCGAACCCCTCATCTCCTAAACCAAAGCTTCATCTTAAACCAACACCCTCCTTCAACCTAAACTCAAACACCATCATCCCCCTTAACCGAAACCTCGCCCCACCAACCAGCCACCAAATGCTACCATGGAATTTTATTTACACACCGAGGGCAGTGACTTGCAAGAGGGTTGCCAAATGGCGCTTGACAGGGAAGCGTTAGTGAATTGAATATGCATACAAGATTTGCTATATTATATATATATATATATATATATATATATATATATATATATATATATATATATAGAAATGTAATAGAGAAATAACTTTTTCACAAGAACTTGAGCAATTTCCATTTTCAGAAGGGCGTGAGCATAATAACATTAGTCTAGCCTTTTATTATCTGTTTCTAAAGGGAAGGGCAGGAACACATAAAAGCCTCGCAGGACGAGCACTAACTCATACCATTATAATCATACACATAATAAAAATGTCTAGAAAATATTAATCAGTATCATAGTGCCTTTGGGATTTTCTTATAAAATTAGTGTGTTAAATTGGATTCCAATAAAAAGCAAGCTAGCAACATCAATTTCCAACCCGAAGAAAACACATACTAAGTATATATTACAAGCTTGATATCTAAATATGGAGAAGTGCTCAAATTGTCCCTGTTCATTGTTTCTAAGTTACTGAAATGTTTATTGGTTATCAGCTACATGAATAATTTATTCTAGCACACTACTTTATTAGAAAAGGCTTGATAAAATAGAGAATTCAGGAAAACTATGCAATCAGAATCACAAAAATATCATAATATCATAATACTAAGATTGAGTTACCCTTACCTTCTATTAGGTTGCATACACTAGTTCTTCAACCTAGAAATAGCATATAAACTCATTTAATTAACCACCCTAAGGATAGGACACAATCTGGAAAGAAACAGAACTCAAAATGGTCGAAACCATATTTTTTCGTAAAACAGAGCAGAACAGAGTGCTCTCCAACGCCCAAGCGTTGGCCATCGTCTGGTTACGTGAAAACTCGAAGAAACCCAGCGCCCAAGCGTTGGATCCCAACGCCCAAGCGTTGGCTCTCAGTCTGAGAGTCCAGAATAAGAGTTTTTCACGTAAAATCACTTTTAAATTCATTTCTTTAAAACCCAAACTTCTTTATAGATAAAAACCATTACCAAATTGATTTAAAACAGTGCCTATATGGTTTCCAAGGGACATTTTAGAAATACAAAGATTACAATAGAGTTCTAACGTAAGGACTAGAAAGGAAACCAACCTTGAATGGCCTAAAAGATTAAAGAGATTTGAAACTTCAGCTCTGTTCTCCACGAACCAAGAAGAACTCACAACGAACAGCTCTAGTCAACAACAACGCTTCAGAAAAAAAAAAAGTCAAGGATTCAGCTTACTTAGAAGAGAAGAAAGGTGTGGGAAAAATGAAAGATTAATGTACTGACGGAGTTTGGTATTTATAGAGTGAGGAAACCGACTTAGAAAAGATTAAAATATTCTAAGTCAAAGAAAACGACAAGTCATTAATGCTTATTAATGATTCTGACATTTTATTTCTTAAGAGTCAATAAAAACAGAAGTTTATCACTCCCAAGGTATTTGACACTCATTTCTTAAAGTCAACAATAACGGCTGACCAGACCAGACAAAACGAAGTCCTAGTCTGCCAACTAAATGAAGTAACAGTCTGCCAACGGAGAAACAGTCCGGCAGTTGAGAAACAGTCTGCCAGTTGAGAAACAGTTCGCCAGTCACAGGACGATCTTTACCAGACGTTTACAACTTCCCTTTCAAAACGTCGCCATTTCAGCCAAGGCTTAAACAATACATAATTTCATACTCAAACACACATTTCTCATAAATAAAACTTAATATATCAACCCAATACTAACTCGAATTAATAAATAATTCAAGACAAAGTATAATCAATATACTTCAAAAGATTCAAACTATAATCACAAAAGTTACAGGGACCAAAATACAATCACACAAAATTGAGGGTCTTACAATACCACCCCCCCTTAAAAGAGTTTCGCCCCCGAATCTACAAGTCAAGAAACAAAGCGGGATATTGTTCTCTCATCTTCTCCTCCAACTCCCACGTCGCATCCCCCGTCGTCTGGTTCCAAGTCACCTTCACAAGCGGAATCTTCTTGTTCTTCAACTGTTTAATCCTACGATCTGCAATACTCATCGGAGGAATCTCAAACGTCAAATTATCCTTCAACTGAACATCATCCTGAGTGATAAAATGAGAAGGATCTGGAACATATTTACGCAACTGAGATACATGAAGCACATCGTGAATCTTGGACAAGAAAGGCGGTAAAGCAATACGATAAGCCACGGGTCCAACTCTCTCGATGATCTGATATGGTCTAATAAACTTTGGCGTCAACTTCTTGGACTTAATCGCTCTTCCAACCCCAGTAGTAGGTGTCACACGAAGAAACACAAGCTCTCCTGCTGAAAACTGTAATTGTCTTCGTCTGTTGTCCGCATAACTCTTCTGTCTACTCAGAGACGTCCTCATTTTTTCTCTGATCTGTTTCAGTTTCTTTATTGTCTGCTGAACTAACTCTGGTCCAACTAGCAAATGCTCACCATCCTGAAACCAACACAAAGGAGTCCTGCATCTCCTCCCATACAACACTTCATACGGTGCCATCCCGATACTAGCATGGAAACTGTTGTTATAAGTGAACTCAATCAAGGGTAAAAGCTCATCCTAACTCCCCTGATTTTTTAACACACAAGCCCTCAGAAGATCCTCCAAAGACTGAATCGTCCTCTCGGTCTGCCCATCGGTCTGCGGGTGATAAGTTGAACTCAAACTCAGCTTCGAACCAAGAGCTCCTTGCAAATCCTTCCAGAAGTGAAAAGTAAACTTCGGATCTATGTCATAAACTATAGTCGAAGGAACCCCATGTAACTGTACAATCTCCGCAATATAAACTTCTGCAAGCTGTTCCACCTTATAAGTGGTCTTCACGGGTAGAAAATGCGCAGATTTTGTCAAACGGTCAACAATGACCCAAATAGAATCAAACCTCCTCTGAGTAAGCGGTAAGGCAACCATGAAATCCATGGATATGCTGTCCCACTTCCACTCCGGTACCTCAAGAGATTGCATCAATCCTGCGGGTCTCTGATGCTCAACCTTCGCCTTCTGACAAGTCAGGCATGCAGCAACATACTCAGCAACATTCCTCTTCATGCCCGGCCACCAAAAATGTAACCTCAGATCCTGATACATCTTCATCGCCCCTGGGTGAAGACTCAACCTACTCTTGTGACCTTCGTTAAGGATCATCCTCCTCAACTCAACATCACTTGGAACACACACACGTCCCTTGCAACGCAAGATACCATCGGATCCTACCTCAAAATCTGGTGCTTTCCCCAAAGTGATCATTTCTCTTTTCTCAACCAACACTTTGTCTTGCATCTGTTTAACCTTGATCTCTTCCAACAAACCACTAGATACGGTAACCATCCCGAAACTCAGCTTCCCGGGTGTTACTTTGACATCTAAGCTCAAGTCTCGAAAAGCCTCGAGCAACTCCAACTCCTTAACCATTAGTGAAGAAACATGGATAGCCTTGAGACTGAGAGCATCAGCCACAACATTAGCCTTTCCCGGATGATACTACAAGGTAAAATCATAATCCTTCAGAAAACTCCACCCATCGCCTCTGCCTCATATTCAAGTCCTTCTGATCGAACAAATACTTCAAACTCTTATGGTCACTGAAGACGGTAAACGAGCTCCCATACAGATAATGCCTCCATATCTTAAGAGAAAAAACCACGGCTGCAAGTTCCAAGTCATGTGTCGGGTAGTTCCGCTCATGGATCTTCAACTGCCTCGAATCATAGGCCACAGCTTTACTGTTCTGCATCAACACACATCCCAAACACTGGTAAGAAGCATCACAATAGACCTCGTAAGGTTCAACACATTGGGGTAATATCAGAATAGGTGCGTTTGTCAAACACCGCTTCATCTCCTGGAAACTAGACTCACACTCCTCGGTCCAAGCAAAAGGATGATTCTTTCTTGTTAGCTTTGTCAAAGGTCCGGAGATATTTGCAAAGCCCTCAATGAACTTCCGAGAATATCCAGCTAAACCCAGAAAACTCCTGATCTCTGTCACAGTCTTCGATTGTTCCCACTTAGTCACTGCATCTATCTTGCTCGAGTCAACGGCAATGCCTTCCTTAGAAATAACATGGCCCAAAAACTTCACTTCTTCTAACCAGAACTCACACTTAGCTGAATTCGCAAAGAGAACCTTCTCTCGCAAAACGGTCAACACCTGACGCAGATGTTCTTTGTGCTCTTCTCGACTCCTCGAATAGATTAGGATGTCATCAATAAAGACGACCACGAACCTGTCAAAAAGAGAATAAGATCTTGCACAAAAAACATACAAGATCTGGAGATTAACTCGAGTACAGTCACAAACCTGCCTAGAAAAGAATTGAAGATTCTATTCATGTAGTCCGTGAATATGGCTGGTGCATTTGTAACTCCAAATGGCATCACTAAATACTCATAGTGTCCATAGAGAGTACGAAACGCAGTCTTCTGAATGTCTGTCTCCTTAACTCAAATCTGATGATAACCAGATCGCAGATCGATCTTCGAGAAAACAGCAGCTCCCCGAAGTTGGTCCAACAAATCGTCAATCCTAGGAAAAGGATAACGATTCTTCACTTTCACCTTATTCAGATGCCTGAAATCTACACCAAGTCGTGATCTACCATCTTTCTTCTTCACAAGTAGTACTGGCGCTCCCCATGGAGAAACACTGGGTCGGATGAAACCCTTCGCCATGAGATCATCAATCTGACTCTTCAGTTCTACTAACTCTGTTGGTGCCATTCGGTATGGTGCGATAGAAATCGGCCCGGTTCCAGGAACCAAATCAATCGAAAACTCGGTATCACGAACAGGTGGTAATCCTAGCACATCTTTAGGAAACACATCTTCGAAGTCACAAACAATAGGAATACCCTGCACTCCATCTGACGATGATTCTCCAACACTCGTTGCTAAGAGAACCTTTAAAGCTCCTCTTCTCAGGGAGGACTTTGAAAGATAGGAGTCCAAAAACTCGGACATCCTCAAATAAGGAACAATTACCTCCTTATTGGCGCAATCCAATAGAACATGGTGAAGAGAAAGCCAGTCCATGCCTATGATCACGTCCAAGTTCCTAAGGGGTAAGAAGATCAAGTTCACAACGAACTTCCTATCCCAGAACATCAAAGGACAATTCAAGCAAACAAAGGTTGCAGTCAAAATTTTGGCAGTAGGGATAGATACCACCAAGTCGAACGGAAACTCTGACACAGGCAAGCCTAACTTTGCCACACAATCAACAACAATAAAAGAGTGAGTAGCACCCGAATCAAATAATACAGAAAGAGGAATACCAGATATGTCACAACGATCCTTGATCAGTCCCTCAGCATCATCAGCTGTCTCTCCAGAGATGTTATACACTCTACCGTGAGCAACAAGTCGTTTCCCACGTGTAGCATTCACCGCACCCTCCTTCTTCGGCTCTCGGCAGTCTCTACCAGTATGCCCCAGCTTCTGACAATTCTAGCAAGTCATGGTCTTCGCAGTACAGCTACTAGCATAATGCCCTTTCCCATTGAATTTATAACAAACCACATCCTCGATCGGTTTCGGAGCTCCCCGAGTGCCCAAGTTACCTCCAACAGGTCGGTCGAACCCAAAAGCATGCCCCTTGGCTTACGGTCTCTGATATGGCTTCTTCCCCTTGTTGTCTCTGGCAAAATGGAACCTAGTTGCTCCTCCATTTCCCTGTGATTTGTTCTTACGGTTGTCGATGGCCTCGATTTCCTTAACCTTCTCCACTAACTGTTGGTAGCGCTCAATCCCCAAATGTTGCACAGCACGCTTCAAATCATAGTTCAGCCCGTCGATGAAGCGCTCACACATGAACTCCTCATCAATCTGGTCTCGGAAAAACCTGTAGTGTCTGGCTAGCGACTCCAACTTTGCAGCAAACTCAGCAACTGACATGAATGAAGTGGGTGATAGTACACAATCGAAACCAGAAAACACATGGAGTGAAGAAGAAAAGAAGAAAGTTCAATATGACCTAAAAGGCATGAACATTCTTACATCTGCTCTTGGCATGGATGAATTCTTCAGAGTATCAACGTGCAGAAAATCAAAAGAAATATGGGATACTTTAATGGTAACCCATGAAGGAACAGATGAAGTCAAAAGATCAAAAATCAATACCGTATCACAAGAATATGAGATGTTCAAAATGCTCCCTGGTGAAAAGGTATTGGATATGCAAAAACGTTTTACTCATTTGACTAACCATTTGATTGCACTTGGTAAAGAATTTTCCAGGAGTGACTTAAACATGAAAGTACTAAGATCACTCACAAGAGCATGGCAACCAAAGGTAACAACGATTTCCATAAAGAAAAGTTTATCAAATATGACTCTAGCAACACTCTTTGGAAAACTCCAAGAACATGAATTGGAGTTGAATCGTCTAGAACAACATGAACAACATGAAAAGAAGTATCGGTCCATTTCTCTAAAGGCAAAGGAAAGCATCAAAGAAGAATATGATGCAGATTCTGAAGAGGACATCAATGAAAATATGAATCTTCTGGTGAAGAATCTTTGAAAGCTATTCAAAAGGAAAAGTATGAAATTTAACAATAATAGAACTTTCCAAAGGAATAGTGAACCTTCCTCCTCTCAGAAATTTACATGCTTTGAGTGTGGGTGTAACACCCGGAATTTCCCCAGTAATTAAATAATGATTTAATTATTCCAAGGTACTGTTTGGACCCGCTCGGCGGCATCGACAAGCGATATCGTCGGCCGAAGTACCGATGAAGTATTCTTTGCGACACTTGGTAGGAAACCACGCGGAACCCGACTTTGAGTTCATACGAGAATGAGATGTCCCCACTATCACCACGACGATAAGTGGAAAATTTCATGTAGAACGACTGTAATATTGATAGGATTTCCTCCCGGAGCCCTGGAAAGATTTTTCGCGCTAACGGGACTTTTAGCCGAAACTTCAACAGGAGAAACAGACGACTTCGGGACCTCGGATCAAGAATCTGAAAAGCTCCAAACGATTTCGTTTAGTTTGGCGTTTCGAGACCGAATTTATGAAGAAGATTTTTGTGAATAGTGACCTGGTGAATAGTGTTTTCGGGCAGCGTGAAGCGGACTTCGCGAAAGATCGACCCGGCCCCGAATAGTGCAGGCCCGGTACCCCGAAACCAATAAATGACCCCGGGGCAGATATTCTCAGTGACATTAAGGTACTCACTGATGACCAGAACCCGATGATGACCGGTGACTTGACGCACTGACGCGTCATGATTAAGAGTTTATTAATAAACAAACCTAGATATTTATTAGAACTTTCTAAGCTTAGAGTTTAGTCCCTGAACTTTGAAAACCTTACGGTTTGGTCCTCGAACAGTAAAAGTTTTCTTACCTTAACCATTTACCATTTCCACTTAGGTCCTTAAGGTAAGAAAAAAAATTAAAACCCCACCCCATTTTGCCCTCCAAACCCACGGCCAAGGGCCACTAAAGGGGTGAAACCCCACCCTTGATTCACTTAATGAGTCATAAGTGAAAAGCCTTGGCGTTTTAGTGAGATGTAGAGAGATAAAGAGCTAAGGAACTATTCATCATCTTCCTCATCAAGCTCTCTCGGCCGCCCCTCCCCTTCTCCATGGCAGCCCCTTCCTCACCTCTTTTCCACTTGTTCCTTTGAGGTAAAGTGTTCCTCCCCTCTTGATCTATATTGCAACCAATTCAGTTTTTCATTTTATTGAGTTTCAATTTTATGCATGTACTAGGATTGGAGAGCCCCTTCACAAATGTTGTTCCCACTACCTTTAGCTTCATTTTGAACTGATTGGATTTTTGATTGAATGAGATTTGGTTCTTTGAAAAATTTTAAGTTGGGTTTTTGTTAGGGTTCCCTTTGGAAAAGTCATTCCCAAGGCATTGATCTTTGAAAATCTCTAATTTGATTTCTTAGATGTTTTTTTTTGAAAAATTGATTATTTGGAAAAGTGATTTTTCAAGCCTTAAGTAATTATTTACCCTAGATTCTTGTTGTCTTTGATGTGTACAAATTAGATTTTGAAGAAAAAAATTTCCCTTGAATTAAAGTTGTTTGGCCGAATTGACTAGTGTTTTAGGACTTTGGAAAATTGATTTTCTAACAAGCTTTTTGTAGTGTTTAAGGCTTATATGTGAGGTTTGATGCAAAATAAAATCATTGCCCTACTTTTTAGATGGAATGTCTGAGAATTAGAAAATGTTTCAAGGGCTTTGAAAATTTATTTCCATTTGGTTTTGAGAGTTAAAGTTTACAGGGACTAAAACTGAACTCTTGGGTAAATTTGATTATGGAACTTCTAGCTTATTTTAGGGTTTTGAAAAGTTGGGAAATAGAGAATTTAAAATTTGACAATTGAGTGTATTGGGTATGTTCTTGACACTTAGGTTTTGTTGAGTTAAGAGTTGAAATTGATTTGGAAACTTGTAGAAAAAGTTGAGTTCTTGGGCAAATTGGTTTTGAAACTCATAGGCCAAATTAGGGTTTTGAAAATTCTGAAAACTTGGGGAAATTGGTGTGGAAAATGGATTTAAATATTGTGTTCTTTGTTGTGTGATTGATTTGAAAATTGAGTGAAGCGTTGGGTGAAAACTTGGAAAATTTTAGGGTTTTTAGAATTTTGGGCAGAATTGAAGTTTGATGAAGATGTGTGCGTTTTTGTCTTATAAAATATTGATTTAAGGCTTCAAAATGGTTTATAAGCATCTAACCTTGATGCTCTTTGAATGGTTTAAAGTTTTGAGAAGTTTTGGTTTTTGTAACTTATGGTTTTCTAAGTTCTTTTGGTAATCGTCGAAAATCTTGTTCAAGTGTCTTCAACCTCCGAGCATTTCCTAAGTTGTAGAGCCTTTGTCTAAGTGTTTAGACCCCTGATTAGACCAGCCCCTTTTCTAGGTTTAAATTCAAAGTTCTAAGCTAGGTTGTGTTTGTTGAAGGATAACGAGGCCCCGTACTGATTTAGAAGCACGGAGTTTTCGTAACCGCCAGGATCGACTACCTTTAAGGTAAGGCACTTCATATCTCTCTCTCCTGGCATAAGTATAAATATATACCATTCTGCACTACGATCTTTAGAATTATAGTTGACGACGTTCTGAGAACAACCTGACTTATACTGTATTGATTGATATATGAATGCAGTCTCTGAAGGCATCTGATATGCTGGATTAGTTTTTGTGTGATGCGTGGCATTGTTGGATTGTTGTGATTTGTGGCTTGACTTATTGGATGTTTATTGCTTTGATGATAATTGAAAGCATGTTTCTTCCTTCGACATGATTTATATCTGCTTAAGATATGTGCAATTGCTCTTCATGATTAGTATTAATTATGAAGCTGTGCTAGGCCTCGTTTAAATACGTATGAGTCCTACTTGTGTTTTGTTTTTCATGTCGTGTCAAGCATGTAGTCGTGAAAGTCATCATGGTTCGGGGCTATAAAGAGTCAAGTGCTAGATGACGCACCATCGGGGCGTTACAAAGAGTGTTCTCGTGTAAGTGGCAACTCTCGACTTACCGACTTACTTTCTAGTTCGTTCGGAGTTCGGGAGAGTGTCCCACCTAACTGCGGGAGTTGGTTCACATCCGGATAAAAGTTTTTTTTTTCTGTACATGAGGAAGATGTGCCTGCATATAGAGTCCTAGAGTTTTTCAACTACTTGCGTCAAATAATTGTATGCGTACTTGTTACTTGCTACCTATTGATTGCTTGGATAATATTTGCTAGCCGTAGGCTTTATTTGTATCCAATGTTTACTTGTTACCGCTGCTGTTAATATTACGTAATAATAGTATGTACGTTTTTAGGTTAGGAGTTTATGTGTCAGGGTAGGAGTTTTAGGTTATGTTTTTACAACTGACAGTAGGGTTTTTGAAAATAAGTTAAGTGCTTTGTAAGTAATTTCCAAGCTGCTGGTCGGTCATATTATGCCATATGTTTGGCTATATGCGAATTATGTATTTATAATACTAATGCACTTCAGCATGGCATATTTCGAAGAGGAAAATGATTTCAAAAAAAAAAATATACTCACTTTTCCAAGTTTTGAAAATGCACCTGCATATTTATTCACTGTTTAATTGCTATTGTAACGCCCTGAAAATCGGGGTGTTACATTGTGGTATCAGAGCTCCGGTTGAGAAATACCAAAGCTGTCGGGGAAAGGGTTTTTCTACGTTAAGTTGTGTGCTGTTCGTGTTTGCAATTAGGATATTTCGGTTGATTGCTAAGGAGTTGGGTTGTAAGGCCTAATCAGCCTTATGGCTGCTCCAAGCATGACAAATTCCTTAAGTAGCCGAACTTAGAGATTGTTTTAGGTTTATCCCTTGAGTGGAAACCTCCCTAGGTTTTTGGTTGCTATCTTTGTAGAAGTTAGTTCTACACTAGCTTATGTTTGAGCCTCTATTGTGTGATTATCCTAAGGCATGTTATTTAGCTCATATAGAAGAGCGAGACGCCTTTGAATCTAGTCATTCCTCGTCTGGATGAAAGTTTGTGTGTTTCAAGAACGAGATGTCTTCACCATCAGGCTCAGAAGAGGGAATGCAGACCAGCCTGAACCAGATGACTCAAGTAATGACCAATTTGGCTCACGTGGTTGCTCAGCAAGCTGCTACGGCTTAAGCATGAGAATCTGCCTCTGCTCAATGACAGGCAGTGGAGGATGAGCGTCGCTCACGCCAGCGAGAAAGGGAAGAGACCTTTGCTCGAACTCGAGCACTCAACGCCTTTCTCCGGCATGATCCGCCAAGGTTCTTAGGGGAAGCTAGCCCAGGAGAAGCGGATCTTTGGGTTCAGCAAGTTGAGAAGATCTTCAGAATTCTGAACACTTCGGAAGGATCCAAGCTAGAGCTTGCTTCTTACGTGTTGCGAGGCAATGTAGAATACTGGTGGAAAAGAGCCCGACAGATCATGGAGGCCAACCAGGTAGCTGTCACATGGAACACGTTCCGAGATGCCTTTTTGGAGAGGTACTACCCGCCTAGCACCCGTGAAGAGATGGAGTCGCGATTCTTGAAGCTGTGCCAGGGAAGCATGTCGGTGGACGAGTATGCTGCAAAGCTGGAATCTTTGGCTAGACACTTCTGATTCTTCGCATGTGGGTTAGACGAACCCTACCTCTGTTCAACGTTCATGAGGGGACTTTGATACGAGATCGAGAAGTCAGTGAGACCCTTAGGGATTTTCCAAGACCAGCCACTTGTGGAGAAGTGCAGGGAAATCGAAGCCATGAGGAACGAGCGGAAGAGGAAGTTCGAAAGAGGTGGACCATCCCAGCTAAGGACGCAAGACCAAGAGAGTCTATGGAAAGGGCATCAGAAGAGGCCATATCAGCGGACGCACAGGATAGGCTGGGCGACAGGACCACTCCAGACGGGAGCTGCACCCGGGAGAGGCCAAGAAGTTCCGCCCCAGAGGGAAGGGTGGTTTGCTATGAATGTGGAGAAGCTGGACATTTTGCGAGGAATTGTAAAGGGAAAACGATGAGGTGTCTTCGTTGCCTGAAGAATGGACACCTGGCCAGGGAATGTCGAACACCCAAGGCCAAACCGAAGTGATCGTCACGAAGGAGACCTGAGCATACAGTTAGAGACTGCAAGGTGCCGAGACAGAACCTTCTATGGGTGTGACTCATCATCAAATTCTTTTAAGTAGGGAGCGGTGCATTCGCCCATTCGACGAATGGCGAGGGCCGCTAGAAACAACATGACTTTCCTTGCCATTTATTTTGCAATATTTTCTGTTGTTGTTGTCTAGATTATTGGACTGTTGTGTGCTTGTATGCTGATTATTGTGAGAAGAACTTCTTCTCTTGTCTGTTATAAAAATGAATATATATATATATGTATATATATATCCCCCTACAATCTATGAATGAGAAGATTATCTCCGAACCATGTAGAATTTGATAGTCTATGTAGGATAGGACAGAGTGTCTCTGAATGTTTTACAGAGAACCTCGTGGGAACAGCTCGAAGAAAGGACTCCGACAATGTTCTTCTATCGGTCAGCATTGAAGAGAGAAGGGAAATGAAGATGTGAAGCGTGCAAGCGACACAAGACCCATCTCAAATGCAACTTACAGATTACGCCTGCGCTGTCCACCGAGTACAAGAGATGGACCCACGAAAATAACTCGGAGTGGTCGTGCAAGGGTAGAGTTTTTCACTTTGGGAAAGCGCCAGCGTTGCAATTAGGGGAGAAGGACAGGAGGTCCCGACCCTGTATGGATTGACGACAACCGAGTGGAACGACAGTAAGAGATCAATATCCTTACTAAGTACCGATGATGTGGTGAACCGGCTTGAGAAGTAGTGTGATTCCCTAAGATCGACCAGGACTACTACATCGTCAGAACCAGATTGAGGAAGGGATGTTCTCAATACCATTTCTAGAAATCTTCACGGACAGAACGAGTGTCGAGCAGTGCCTTTGAGTGACCGATGCACCAGTCGTCTTCGTAAGATACGAGGATGGGGAGATCTTTGCCACTCTTGGACCATTCGTGGCCTTAGTGATTGATGACGTACTTGTGCGCGCCAAGATTTTGAAGAACAGGAAAGATTATCCCTGACCAGTACCGCATGTATTACGGAGAAGAAGCGGTATGCCAGCCCTTCAAGTCCGAGTTCGACTCGAAGGAGTAAAACCCTTTTGACATGTGATTTGAAGGGAAGGAATTATAGTCGACCCAGCCAAGTGGAATGAGGTTTAGCATGGGAACGACTGAAGACAGCGACTGAGATGAAAAGTTGTTTCGATCAGGATGGTTACTATCGGTGCTCCACCGAGGGATTCTCGAAGCTAGTGGGACCACGAATGTGACTCACTGGGAAGGACCAACCTTTTGCAAGGACCAAGAGGCATGAGTTCAGTTATCGACGAATGGAGAAACAGTGGATGACTTTGTCAACACTAGTTACCATAGCAAGAAGCAAAATACATAGTCGATGATGATACGTATACCAAAGGATAGGTCGTGTCCTGAAGCAGGACCTCAGAGTGGTGGTGCCTGTTTGGGAACAGGTAAGGACGCCAGAGCAGAGCTGTCCAAGATATCAGTTGGAATTAGCCGACGACGATTTTGCGCTTGAGTTATGAAGACGCCACCTCTATGAGGGTGCTACACTACTTTCAGTTATCACGAGGAATTGGAATACTCATTTGATTTGAAGGAGGAAGCTTGAAGCGGCGTGAATGGGAAAGCCCATGAAGGAGTAGGATCTTACCCCGCAATACCATCTGAGGAAGTTTATAAGGAAGTTCATCGTGGTTGCCAGGTCTTGGATCAACCAGCAATGAATGCCTCCACCATGACGGTGAGAAAGATGGAATTGTTCAAGCAGTTTCAAGGTCTGAAGTTGGATCAGGCTATCATGAACAAGGGAGCAGACAGAATGAGTGTGATGGCATGCCTCACTTGTCAGAAGGCAAGGGTGGAATGTGAGGAGCATGCAGAAATGTTTCAGCCCCTTAACGTCCCCGATTGGAA
Source organism: Acmispon strigosus (assembly GCA_030819835.1). NCBI lineage: Eukaryota > Viridiplantae > Streptophyta > Magnoliopsida > Fabales > Fabaceae > Acmispon > Acmispon strigosus. The sequence continues at coordinate 10,941,216 of JAUAMA010000004.1, read as the reverse complement.
GTGGAACGGTACATCGATGGATATGGGTATTCGAGGATTGATCAAGTCAGCTCACCTCTACTCACAAAGAAAATCTTCAACGTACAACGGACATCAGAAGTATGCTTTCAAAATATGCTTAACTGCACAGAACGTGCCCAACATCACCTCGGGTATGGAACGATATTCCAATCGCCCTTGGGGGAAACGATCCAAGGAGCTTAGAGTTGAAGCCCTCTCGTCGAAATCGAGCAATTCGAAGCCTTTACAGTTAGGGTTAAGTAGCACCCTAGACCGTTGATGCAATCTTTCAGGAACGTTATGCGAAACGTACCCGTGTAAGTGACAACTCCCGACTATCCGCGGAACTTTTTCGCACGAAAATCGGTTGAGTGTCCCACCAACCTACGAGGTTTAGTGCTATCTTTTTGAATGAAATTTCTTTGTACAACGGGGAGTTGTACGCGCACATAGGAACCGTAGAGCCATCGACCACACTGTTTATTTATTTTGGTGAGGAATGTGCCTTACGTGTCAACTTGAATTTTACCTACGTGCTTTACTGCCTAGTTTATGCCTGACGGTATTTGAAGACTGGGCCAAGATTCTTCTGTCACCCTTCGACGGCAAAGCAAAACTAAACAGATATTGGGATCACTAGAGGATTTGCAAGGCTTGTGTCTTGGACCATTGAAAAGCTAGAGGGAACAACTACCTTTGATAGAGTTTATCTTCGGCGACGACAATCGTGCAACCCAGGGATGGCACCCTGCGAAGCGAAGTCTGGACGCGAGATGTTTTGAGCTACACCGAGGCGGCAGAAGCCGGTAATTGGAGTAGACTTGCTCGACAAACCGTGGAAGGGTTTGAGTCGAGTAAAGAAAATATGAGAACTTCTCTGAGCAGGCGTAAGGACTACGCCAGTAAGAGGATTGGAGCATGAAACGAGGAACATGCCTACCTCGAAAGACCCTGACGACGGGAGTAAGGAAGGAAATTAAGCTAGGAAGGCCTATGCATAGTTGTTTAGTCAGAGCACTCGCAACTCAAGGATGACCTATCACTCATAGTCTCATCTATGAAGACCGATGACAAGGACGGTAAGAAGTCCCAAGGGGAAAAAGTCACCCTATCCAAGTAGTAATGGATGAACCACGGAAGGAACGACGTGGAAACCCGAAGAGAAAGTAGGGAAAGGAAATACTCAAGCACCTCGTCGACCTATAGTTTCGAGGACCAAAATAATTTAAGGGGGGTAGGATTGTAACACCCGAAATTTCTCGAGTAATTAAATAATGATTTAATTATTCCAAGGTACTGCTTGGACCCACTCGACGGCATCGGCAAGCGATATCGTCGGCCGAAGTACCGATGAAGTATTCTTTGCGAAACTTGGTAGGAAACCAAGCGGAACCCAAATTTGAGTTCGGACGAGAATGAGATGTCCCCACTATCACCACGATGATCAGTGGAAAATTTCGTGAAGAACGGCTGTAATATTGATAGGGTTTCCTCCCGGAGCCCCGGAAAGATTTTTCGCGCTAACGGGACTTTTAGTCGAAACTTCAATAGGAGAAACAGACAACTTCGGGACCTGGGATCGAGAATCTGGAAAGCTCCAAACGATTGCATTTGGCGTTTCGAGACCGATTTTATGAAGAAGATTTTTGTGAATAGTGACCTGGTGAATAGTGTTTTCGGGCAGCGTGGAGCGGACTTCGCGAAAGATCGACCCGGCCCCGAATTGTGCGGGCCCGGTACCCCGAAATCAATAAATGACCCCAGGGCAGATATTCTCAGTGACGCTGAGGTACTCACTGATGACCAGAACCCGATGATGACCGGTGACTTGACACACTGACGCACTGACGCACTAACGCATTGACGCGTCATGATTAAGAGTTTATTAATAAACAAACCTAGATATTTATTAGAACTTTCTAAGCTTAGAGTTTAGTCCCTAAACTTTGAAAACCTTACAGTTTGATCCTCGAACAATAAAAGTTTTTTTACCTTAACCATTTACCATTTCCACTTAGGTCTTTAAGGTAAGAAAAAAAATTAAAACCCCACCCCATTTTCCCCTCCAAACCCACGGCCAAGGGCCACTAAAGGGGTGAAACCCCACCTTTGATTCACTTAATGAGTCATAAGTGAAAAGCCTTGGAGTTTTAGTGAGATTTAGGAGATAAAGAGCTAAGGAACTTTTCATCATCGAAAATCTTGTTCAAGTGCCTTCGACCTCCGAGCATTTCCTAAGTTGTAGAGCCTTTGTCTAAGTGTTTAGACCCATGATTAGACCAGCCCCTTTTCCTTAGGTTTAAGTTCAAATTTCTAAGCTAGGTTGTGTTTGTTGAAGGATAACGAGGCCCCGTACTGATCTAGAAGCATGGAGTTTACATGACCGCTAGGATCGACTACCTTTAAGGTAAGGGCATTTCGTATCTCTATCTCTTAGCATAAGTATAAATATATACCATGCTGCACTACGATCTTTAGAACTATAGTTGACGATGTTCTGAGAAAGACCCGACTTAAACTGTATTGATTGATATATGAATGCAGTCTCTGAAGGCATATGATATGCCGGATTAGTTTTTGTGTGATGCGTGGCATTGTTGGATTGTTTTGATTTGTGGCTTGACTTATTGAATTTTTATTGCTTTGATGATAATTGAAAGCATGTTTCTTCCTTCGACATGATTTATATCTGCTTAAGATATGTGCAACTACTCTACATGATTAGTATTAATTATGAAGCTGTTCTAGGCCTCGTTTAAATACGTACGAGTCCTACTTGTGTTTTGTTTTCATGTCGTGTCAAGCATGTTGTCGTGAAAGTTGTCATGGTTCGGGGCTATAAAGATTCAAGTGCTAGATGACGCACCATCGGGGCGTTATAAAGAGCGTTCTCGTGTAAGTGGCAACTCTCGACTTACCGACTTACTTTCTAGTTCGTTCGGAGTTCGGGAGAGTGTCCCACCTGCCTGCGGGAGTTAGTGCACATCCGGATAAAAGTTTTTTTTTTCTGTACATGAGGAAGGTGTGCGTGCATATAGAGTCCTAGTGCTTTTCAACTACTTGCGTCAAATAATTGTATGCGTACTTGTTACCTGCTACCTGTTGATTGCTTGGATAACATTTGCTATTCGTAGGCTTTATTTTTATCCAATGTTTTATTTTGTGTTGACCCTTGCATCTGTGTGTTGTTTGTATTTTCTGGTGGCCCGTCGCCAGTCGAACTACCTTTAGCCGAAAGATGCAGATGGATGCCATTACAGGAGAAACCATGACCAGAAGTCGGGCGTATAGTGCTGGAAGACTCGTACCGCTGCTGTTAATATTACGTAATAATAGTGTGTATGTTTTCATGTCAGGGTAGGAGTTTTAGGTTATGTTTTTACAACTGACAGAAGGGTTTTTTAAAACAAGTTAAGTGCTTTGTAAGTAATTTCCAAGCTGCTGGTCGGTCATATTATGCCATATGTTTGGCTATTTGCGAATTATGTATTTATAATACTAATGCACTTCAGCATGGCATATTTCGAAGAGGAAAATGATTTCAAAAAAAAAAAATATACTCGCTTTTCCAAGTTATGAAAATGCACCTGCATATTTATTCACTGTTTAATTGCTACTGTAACGCCCTGAAAATCGGGGTGTTACAGTGGGAAACCTGGACATATCAAATTGGAGTGTTCAAACCTTCAAAAGAAGAAACATGGATTGAAATATAAGTTTGAAAAGAAAGATCCAACTTCTCGAAGAGCCTACATTGCATGGGATGAAAATGAAGTGAGTTCTTCATCCAACTCTGAAAAAGAAGAAGCACATGTTGCTTTAATGGCTTCACAAGATTCAGATGACGAAGATATTGAGGTTAGTAACAATGGTAATGATTTAGAATTTGCCATAGAAAATGTGTTTAAGTTATGTCAAAGTTTTTCTAAAGTAAGTAGTAAGCAAAATGCCATTATCTCTTCATTAGAAATTAAGTGTAAAATCTTACAAAATGAACTAGATATAGTAAAATCTAAATTAGACATTCCACATGAATGCACTAGGTGTAATTCACCAGAAGAGAAAATAGATAATCTTCAACAAAGAGTTCATAACTTCAATATAGGAAAGCAAAAACTAGATGATATTCTATGTGTATAAAGACACTCAAGCAATAAAGTTGGACTAGGATATACATCTCAGTTGAATACAAAAGAAGTTAAGAAGACTACTTTTGTCAAACCAAACAAAAGAGAAGAAGTTTCTGAACATTTGAAGTCAAGTACTTCTAATAATATAAACAATAGGAATTAAAGATATTCCATAAAGAACAATCATGCTTTTATGCATACATTAGGTTACAATAAATACTCAAAGTCAATAAAGTCTTCATGATATCTTTGGATGAAATTCCATCTAATGTTGAATGCTTATTAGCCAAGAACATCAATGATTCATGGCTTTGGCATAAAAGACTGGCTCACATCCAAGTGGATCATTTGAATAAACTAATCAAACATGATCTTGTTATTGGCCTTCCAAAGATAAAATTCAAAAAGGACAAGCTATGTGATGCATGTCAGAAAGGCAAGCAAACAAAGGGATCCTTCAAACTCAAGAATATAGTTTCAACTACAAGACCACTTCAATTACTTCACATGGATTTATTTGGACCATCAAGGACCAGAACTTTAATTCCTTTAAGAGATATGCAAAGCTCGTTCAAAACGAAAAGTCTTTGAAAATTTCCTCAATAAGGAGTGACCATGGTGGAGAGTTTCAGAATCACCTATTCCAAGAATTATGTGATGAAAGTGGAATTTCACATATTTTCTCTTCTCCAAGAACACCACAACAAAATGGTGTTGTAGAAAGGAAGAACAGGTCATTAGAAGAACTAGCAAGGACTATGCTGAGTGAGTCCAATCTTCCTAAATATTTTTGGGCTGATGCAATAAGCATTGCATGCAATGTATCCAACAGAGTACTCATAAGGCCCATATTGAAGAAGACTCCCTATGAATTGTACAAAGGTAGAAAACCTAATATTGCTCATTTGCATGCTTTTGGATCAAAATGCTTTGTCTTGAATAACGGTAAGGAAAACCTTGGTAAGTTTGATGAAAAATCTGATGAAGGTATATTCCTTGGTTATTCTTTAACAAGCAAAGCATATAGAATCTTCAACAAGAAAACTCTAGTTGTTGAAGAATCCATTCATGTCTCTTTTGATGAGTCTAACTCTTCAAATGAGGATAAAGCTGTTTTTCCAGATTATGATGAGGAAGAAAACATAATCAAGGATGATCATCAAAAGAAAATGGAGCAAAGTTCAGAATCGGTTGAACACGTTGAAGATGCCACTTATGATTTGCCAAAAGAATGGAGAACACACAGAGATCACCCTATTGACAACATCATAGGTGACATATCAAAAGGAGTATCAACAAGACTACACTTAAATGATTCAATCTTGAACATGGCCTTTGTATCCCAAATAGAACCTTCTAAGGTAAACGATGCTTTAGAAGATGAGTACTGGATAGTAGCAATGCAAGAAGAGTTAAACCAATTTGAAAGAAACCAAGTATGGCAATTGGATGAAAACGGTATTATAGTCAGGAATAAAGCAAGGCTGGTAGCCCAAGGATACAATCAAGAAGAAGGAATAGACTTCGACGAAACCTATGCAGTAGTTGCTCGTTTGGAAGCTATAAGACTTCTGTTGGCGTATGCTTGCTCATTAAACTTTCCATTATATCAAATGCATGTTAAAAGTGGTTTCTTAAATGGATAATTCAAGAATAAGTATATGTGAAGCAGCCACTAGGATTTGAAGATCCTAAATATCCTTCACATGTCTTTAAGTTAAAGAAAGCTCTTTACGGTGTAAAGCAAGCTCCACGAGCATGGTATGACAGACTAAGTACATTCCTTTGTGAGAAAGGATTTCAAAAAGGTAAAGCTGATACGACTCTATTCATCAAGAAGACCAAAGGTAATACTTTATTAGTTCAAATTTACGTTGATGATATTATTTTTGGTTCCACTAATGAAACATTATGCAAGGAATTCTCAAACATGATGCAAGAAGAGTTTGAAATGTTTATGATGGGGAAACTAAACTTCTTCTTAGGATTGCAAATGAAGCAATCTAAAGATGGAATATTCATAAATCAATCCAAATTATGCAAATAACTCCTAAAGAAATATGATTTGGATGATTGCAAAGCCATAGCCACACCAATGGGGTCAAATAATTATCTAGATCAAGATGAGTCCGGCATTCCAGTGGATATTACCAAATACAGTGGTATGATCGGATCTCTTCTTTATTTAACAACAAGTAGACCTAATATTATGTTTAGTGTATGTCTATATGCTAGATATCAAGCATCTCCCAAGGAATCTCATTTAAGTTCTGTTAAAAGGATTTTCAATGGTATCCCAAAGGGGGTGTCTGTGATTTAATTGGATATTCAGACTAAGATTTTACTGGATGCAAAACTGAGAGAAAGAGCACAAGTGGTACTTGTCACTTACTAGGAAATTCTCTTGTTTCTTGGTCTTGTAAGAAACAAGAATGTGTTTCTCTAAGTACTGCAGAAGCGGAATATATAGCTACAGGAAGTTGTTGTGCACAAACTTTATGGCTCAAACAACAACTAAAAGATTATGGCTTAGAGCTGGGCTGTATTCCTATCAAGTCTGACAATACTAGTGCTATTAACCTTACCAAAAACCCCATCATGCACTCAAGAACGAAGCATATTGATATAAGACATCATTTTCTTCGAGATCATGTCATGAGAAAAGATACAGAAATTTCTTTTGTACACACACATAACCAACTAGCTGATATTATCACTAATCCTCTTTCTAATGATTCCCATTTTAAAATTAGGACAGAATTAGGTATATTAGATGAACTTGATGTTTGATTCTATGTTTACATGTTAGATTCTCTGAATATAAGCTCTAGAAGTTGTTTATCAAACTCAGTAATCGATTACACCATTCTGGTAATCGATTACACAGGAAAATTTAGCCCAGGTTTTAAACAGAGAATTAGAGTAATCGATTACCTCAGATCTGTAATCGATTACCAACAAGTTTTTGGCCCACGTGTTTTTCCAGAGAGTTTGAGTAATCGATTACCCAAAATTTAGTAATCGATTACAACAATTTTTTGTCCCAGTCATATTTCCAGAGATTTCTGGTAATCGATTACCATATTATGTAATCGATCACCTTCTCGAAATTTGAAATTCAAATTCAAATTTATCCTCCAGTAATCGATTACACAACTTACTGTAATTGATTACCTATTCGACTAGTATATATATCTGGTCTGTTTTATTAATCAATTACAGCATCTCCTTCATCCTTTCTTAAGTTCGATACCCTACACCTTCGAATCTCCATATCTTCTTCGATTCTTGTTCATTTTCAAGAATCTTTGGTGGGTTTTCTTCATAAACTTAATCAGTATCATTTCAACCTCTCAATTGTTGTTGAATTAGTCTAGAATCAAAAGCCCCAATTAGGCCAAACAAAAACCCTAGACTCCTTTCTTTCAAAATTTTCTACCATGGCTTCTTCCTCTCAAAAGCACCTCTCCGAGAACCCTTCTATGAACGCCCTGGACTTGTCTCGTGTCCTTGGGTCTGAAGAACAGAAGCAACGATTCCTTTCTCACTTCCTTGAAAGACCGATTCTTGCCCCCAAATATGGAGTCATGGAGTCATTTCTTGAACAGGACTGGTTTTCCCAACACTTTTTGACCATCAAGGACTAGAAGAATTCGTCGCTTTCACTGGTACGTACTATCCAGAACTTGTCAAAGTTTTCTATTGCAATTTGGTCAAGAGAGGCAATAAACTGTGCATCTCTGTCAAAGGAACTTACATTGCCATGACTTTGGAGCAATTGGGAACATGCTTGTCTATTCCCAGTGTAGCAGAAAAACTAGGTACAGAACTGTTATGCCCCTGGGAAGAATATGACAAGATGTCATTTTATTTGTCTCTTTGTCGGTTCTCAGAGGAACAAATTCAAAACAAGAAGCAACGGTTAGAAGCTAATCGTTCTAGGGATATTCTTGCTATTGGATATCTCACTGTGGAGAACCGGTTGCTTCATTACTTTCTCAGTTACGTCATCCTACAACAAACCTCCAATCATGTTCAAATTAGTGATTTAGAGTTACAAATTATTTATGGTATGAAGAATTGTAAATCTATTAATTGGGCTTATCTGGTAATGACTCACATGCTACTACATAAGGATAGAACCGGTCCACTTTCCTATGCTCCTGTCATTTCCCTTATTCTGAAAAACTACGGGGTCTCCACCCACGGAGAATATGCTCAGATTATGGATGTCAAGGCTCAGCGCATTGACATGGACATTCTGAACAAAATGGGCATTTTTAGGGATCTTGATGGAACCTTCAGGCACAAATGAGATTTAAGCTCTGATGCTCCACCAGCTCCTGCCCCTGCTGCCTTCTTTCCTCCTTCTTCTGAGAGCATTCCATCCTCTTCTGTTGACAATGATGCTTCTACTCAGCTAATTCTTTCTCACATCGATAACATGAGGGATGGCATGCAGTAGTTCATCAATAAGCACTTTGATCGCATGGAAGGAAGGGTAGAGTCCATGTACACCACTCTGTATGCTGATATGGACAGTCTGAGCCTTCGTGTTGATCAGATGACTCGTTCTCCCCTTCATTTCTCCGACTTATCTGATGGGTCTGATGACCTTTAGACTATTTTGTGTTTTATTCCTATGACAATTTTATATTTGTGGTTTGTAATAGTCTAGACATTACTCTTATTTGGATTGTTTGATGTTTGCCTGTTTGTTTCCTTAAGTACTCTGAACTCATATGACTATGCTTAATTAATTGTGGTGCTTGATTTTCATATTATGACTTGTTTACCCCCACTCCCTATATTTTCATATTATGATTTTCATTTTTGGCTGCATAACTCAATGTTTATACTGCTTGTTAGCCTCTATAGAATACATTAGGCCTTTTCTTATTTTAGATGAGGTCAAAAGGGGGAGAAAGGTCCCGTGCTTTTAAGATCATTTACAGGAATGCTACAAGTGGAACAAAAAGGGGGAGTTGCATTCGATAGGGGGAGTTTCGATATAACCACGATAATGATGATCTTCAAAGACAAAGACATGTGTTTGCCATCATCAAAAAGGGGGAAATTGTGAAGAAGGTCTTGCCCCTGACCCTGGCTAAAGTTTTGATGACGACAAACTCGTGTGCAAAAAGAAGAAAAGAAGACTTAGAAGAACCAGTGCAACATACCTCAAGCAACATTCAAGGGTTCTAGCTTTGACTAAGTCTTACATTTTAGGTAAGTTATGCTTCTAAGGTTTCTTTAAGTATGAAGGCTCAAAGAAAATTAAAAGTAATTGAGTATAATCTTTTTCATAACCTAAAAGTGATAGAAAAACTCAATTAGAACCTAAAGTTTCATTATCTAGAAAATGGACTTGAGTGTAATCGACTACACACTTAAGGTAATCGATTACACAGAGGCAAGTAATCGATTACAGCTTGCTTGAAATTGATTACATGTTTGAATTTGAAATTCAAACAGCAACGGTTACATAGCGTAATCGATTACCTGCTCGATAGTTGTATTGTTTCATGAACCATTGTGTCTCAAAACGTTTGGGAAGCCTTGTGTTAGTTCATAGACAATCCCTAGTGCCTATAAATAGTCCATTTAGGCTCAGAAACGAAACACACATGGATATACATTGAAACCTTTGATAAACAACTTTCATATTCATTAGAGCCAAAATTCTGAGTCTTTAATTCTTCATTTTCAATAAGAACAATCATGCTGTTCAACTATTGAAGAACTCAGAATAAGAAAGAGCCTTCATATGATAAGTGCCTAAAGCATAACTTCTATGTACAATCCATTCTTATGTTAGAGGATTGATTCAGCTATATAGAAATTTTCTTCATCTTCATTCTGGTTGAGTGAAAGTTCACCGTAGGGTTCGGTGAAGGTTGGCACTCTGAAAGTGGTTTGCTTTCAGGTTGTTGATAGAAATTCTTAAAGTCCTTGGTGTAAGAACTTGTAAGAAATTTTTATCAATAGTGGAAAAATCCTCAAGGGTTTCTTGAGTGACTGGACGTAGCCTTCGATGGTTTGAAGGTGAACCAGGATAAAACATGTGTGTGAATTCTGCTAACCCTTATCTTTTACTTTCAAGAAATGTTTGATTCCGCTGCATTCACAATCATCAATTGTGATTATGATTATCTTGAAAGTAACAAGTTATGTTAAGACGAAAATTGTGCAAACCTGATTCACCCCGCACCCCTCTCAAGTTTCTATCTATACTTACATAAGTACCAACGAAAGCAAGTTCGATATCTTTTCTCAATGCATGATCACGAAGAAAATGATGTCTAATATCTATATGTTTCGTTCGTGATTGCATGATAGGATTCTTTGTCAGATTTATAGCACTTGTATTGTCACACTTAATAGGAATGCAACCCATGTATAAGCCATAATCCTTTAATATTGTTTGAGCCATAATATCTGAGCACAACAACTTCCTGCAGCTATGTATTCTTCTTCTGCAGTGCTTAGAGCCACACGGGCTTGTTTCTTGCATGACCAAGAAACTAGTTCATTTCCTAGTAAGTGACATGTTCCACTTGTGCTTTTTCTTTCAGTTTTGCAACTAGCAAAATCTGAGTCGGAATATCCAGTCAAAGCACAGACACCTCCTTTAGGATACCATAATCCAACATTTGTAGTTCCTCTTGAATATTTAAAAATACGCTTAACTGAACTCAAATGGGATTCCCTAGGAGATTCTTGATATCTAGCACATAAGCACACACTAAACATGATATCAGGTCTACTTGCAGTTAAATAAAGAAGAGATCCGATCATACCTCTATATTTGGTGATCTCTACTGGAATGCCTGATTCATCTTGATCAAGATATGTGTTTGATCCCATTGGTGTGGTTATTGCTTTGCAATCATCCAAATCATATTTCTTCAGGAGCTCTTTGCAGAACTTGGATTGATTGATAAATATCCCATTCTCAGATTGCTTGATTTGCAATCCTAAGAAGAAATTGAGTTTTCCCATCATGGACATCTCAAATTCCTCTTGCATCATGTTTGAGAATTCCTTGCATAGAGTTTCATTAGTGAAGGTGCAAGAAACACACAAGAAAGGGGGGGGGTTTGAATTGTGTGACCCATTTTTCAATTTCTTTTCTAAATTTTTGTTTATTAATCATCCGTTAGAATTTATTTATTTTCATTACAAGATATTCTATAAAATAAGTGGGAATACAAGAAATATTTTGACAGTTATTGAAAGTTAAATATTTGTTCTTTAAGATAATTTATTTATGAGAGTATGAACGAATGTGCAGCGAGGAAGCAGTAAAGCATGAAGGTAAAGCACACATAGTTTTTATCCTGGTTCACCCCCATAATCGACAGGGCTACATCCAGTCCTTGGCTTCACCAAGATTTTCACTATTTCAACAAATAGTACAAGTATTATCAGGGACTTCTCCCAACAAGTATTCTAAGGACTTCTCCTATCAAGTATTCGAAGGACTTCTCCTTAGAAGTATTGTTAGGACTTCTCCTTACAAGTATTATCAGGACTTCTCCTTACAAGTATTATTAGGACTCCTCCTTACGAGTATTATCAGGACTTCTCCTATCACCTTTTTCAGGGTTTTTCTTTTCTACAATAATCTCTTCTTGATAAGAGTGGGTAGAAGAAATGAAGCTTATAGAACAGAGAGATCATAAGCAAGCTGATCTCTTGTTCTAAGTTATGTGTGTAGAATATGATGAGAGTAAAACTCTATAAGGTTTCTACACACATAGGCAACTCAGCTCAGGTTGGGATATATCTTGAAGTTTCCTGAGCTGAGACCAAGGTTGCCTTGGTCTTTGGAAGAACTAGATTGAGATGTGTACAATTTATTTCTAGTCGCCAAGTTGCTACGGGAGCAGGGTTCTCTATATATATCTTCAGTTGAAGATCTTCGTTCATTCTCCTCAGCAAGAGTGAAAACCTGCCCGCAGTGCTTCTTCCTCTCCGGGAAGCACATAACGACTAGTTCTGCATCTCTCAGCAGGCGTAAGTCACGATCAGAGGCTTTTCTGCAAGCGTAAGATATGATCTGGAAATCATCAGTTCGTCTGGGTTGATGTCGTCTGGCTCCATGCTGAGCGAGTAGCCTTGAGCTAGTTTCTCTGTATATAATATGTGAGAATACAGCGGTGGAGACTGTTTTGACCATTTTACCCCAGTGCTTGACAGCTAATACTCATCACGTGCCTTGGTCAGAATTTTTGAATTTCGACCGTTGAGAGTGTACGATGCTCAGAGATTCTTGCCGTTGATTTCGCGATGTCAGCTTGATTTCAGGAAAAGCAGAGAAGTAGTGGGACCAAGAGGTATTGGATTAATTGTGTCCCATCTTTCTTTCTGTGATTGCCAGAACTTTGGTAAATGTGCAGACGAGGAAAGAAGCAATTATTCAAGAGAATAATTTCTTTAATGCTTCTGTTGACTTGATATCCTCGAAAGATATACTTATTGATCTTTGTATCTTTGGCGCTATTTATACTTTGACGGACGGATTCTTCCATAGAGCTTTGGCAGACGCAGTCTCCATTGAATGCTTGAAATTCCGTCATTGAGTGGCTTGCATTGCCAAACGAATTTCCTTCAGTCTGTTCTTCTTTAATGAACAGAACATTCTTGTCTTAGAGAACTGAATCCTTTCTTTCTATTTGTTCTTCACTGAAGTTCTCCATCTGAGAGAGTTGATCCACAACTCCTTTATATGATGCTAGAGAGGCTTCGAGGCAGAAGGAGTTTCTTCAAAGTTGTTATGCTCTTTCACCTTTAAACAATACAGTCTTCCCATTTGATCTTTGTAGATTCGGGTGGCGGACTGATTCGGCTGCTTCAAGTAGGCTTGATTTGGGTGTGCAGATTTTCATCAAGTAACCGTGAGAAAAGACGCTGGTCATTTGAAGCTGTTGATTTATCTCTCTTGATTCATCGGACAATCTTGTACTTGAATATCTTCATTTCTTGTGCCATCGGACTGTCTTATACAGGGATGCTTTCCTACGTATATCCTTGATGTTGTTTCCTTCGAGGTGACCGGACGAACTCTTCTGGCGAACTGATTCTCTTGATAAGGCAATGATGTTTATTCATTCCTTTCAGAGATGGTTATTGCTGTACATGATAATTTTCACTATGTTAGGAATTTTATCTTTAACGTCATTGAAAAGAAATTGTTAATTATCAAAATATAATAATTCATTTAATTATTTGATCTAACAATTAGTGGATCCAAAAATAATATCATCAACATAGATTTGAACTAATAAAGTTTTACCTTTAGACGTCTTGATGAATAAGGTAGTATCTGCTTTACCTTTTTGGAATCCTTTCTCACATAGAAATGTACTTAGCCTATCATACCATGCCCGTGGTGCTTGCTTTAGACCATATAAGGCTTTCTTTGATTTGAAGACATGTGAAGGAAACTTAGGATCTTCAAAACCTGGAGGTTCCTTCACATAGACTTCTTCTTGTATGTATCCGTTCAAGAAAGCACTCTTTACGTCTATTTGATATATTTGGAAATTGAGCGAGCAAGCATATGCTAGCAGAAGTCTAATAGCTTCTAAGCGGGCAACTGGTGCATAGGTTTCATCAAAGTCTATGCCTTCTTCCTGATTGTAGTAGCCTTATGCTACTAATCTAGCCTTATTTCTGACTATTATCCCATGTTCATCCAGTTTGTTCCTAAAAACCCATTTGGTTCCGATGATATGCTTATCATTAGGTTTAGGAACCAATTCCCATACTTGGTTTCTCTCAAACTGGTTCAACTCTTCTTGCATGGCTTGAATCCAATATTCATCCTCTAAAACATCATGTACTTTAGATGGTTCTATTTGGGATACAAAAGCCATGTTTAAGACTGACTCATTGAGTCTATGTCTGGTTGAAATTCCTTTTGATATATAACCTATTATATTCTCAATAGGGTGATCTTTATGAGTTCTCCATTCTTTTGGTAGACCACTCGTAGTCTCTTCTTCTTGCTCAATTGGTTCCATGTTTTGTTCACTTTGATCCTGATGATCATCCTCTGATACAATTTCTTCCTCATCAATATCAAGAAGTACAGTCTTGTCCTTACTTGAGGAATTAGACTCATCAAAGGAAACATGAATAGATTCTTCAATAACTAATGTTCTTTTATTGAAGATTCTATAAGCTTTGCTTGTTAAGGAATATCCAAGGAAAATCCCTTCATCTGATTTCTCATCAAATTTGCCAAGATTTTCTTTCCCATTGTTCAAGACAAAGCATTTTGAACCAAAGGCATGAAGATGACTAATATTGGGTTTTCTACCTTTATAGAGCTCATAGGAGTTTTCCCTAGAATACGCCTAATCAGTACTCTATTGGATACATAACATGTCGTACTAACAGCATCAGCCCAAAAGTACTTAGGAAGACTTGATTCACTCAACATTGTTCGTGCAAGTTCTTCCAAAGATCTATTCTTTATTTCCACAACACCATTTTGTTGTGGTGTTCTAAGGGCAGAGAAGTTATGTGAGATTCCATTCTCTTCACATAATTCTTGGAATAAGTGATTTTGGAATTCTCCTCCGTGATCACTTCTAATAGATGAGATTTTCAAGGATTTTTCATTTTGTACACGTTTTGCATATCGTTCAAAGGCACTAAAGGCATCATTCTTATGTGCTAAGAATATAGTCCATGTAAACCGTGAATAATCATCCACAATGACAAGAGCATAATAATTTCCTCCAAAACTTTTGGTCCTTGATGGTCCAAATAAATCCATATGAAGCTATTGGAGTGGTCTTGTCGTAGATACTATATTCTTATGTTTGAATGAAACTTTAGTCTGTTTGCCTTTTTGACATGCACCACATAACTTATCCTTTTCAAATTTCATCTTTGGTAAGCCTATCACAAGATCATGCTTGATTAACTTGTTCAAGTGATCCATGTGAATATGTGCAAGTCTTCTATGCCATAACCAAGAATCATTATGGTACTTGGCTATAAGACATTTAACACTAGATGGAAATTCATCTAATGAAATCATGAAGACTTTGTTGACTTTGTACCTGGAAAATTTAATTTCACAAGTTTCAACGTCTTTAACTACACATATATCTTTTATAAAGCCTGCTTTCAACCCCTTGTCACATAATTGACTAATACTTAGCAAATTATGTTTCAAACCATCTACATAAAGAAATTTATCAACTATGGTTTGAGGAGGCGTACCTATACTTCCTATGCCAAGTATTTTCCCTTTTTCATTGTTCCCATGTGTGACAAATCCCTTACCTTTAGGTATGAGATATGAAAATTTTGTTTTGTCCCCAGTCATGTGTGATGAGCAGCCACTATCGAGATACCATAAATCCTTTGCTTCTTTCATACACACCTACAAAACAAAATTCAGAAGGGAATGTTAGGTGCCCAGTTTGCGATGGGTCCTTGGTTGTTGGTTGCCTTCTTAACCCACATATATTTCCCACTTGGTACTCCTATGTTCTTATAATAGCATCTACTAGGAGAATACCCTATTCTATTGCAATAGCTACAAGCATATTGTCTTTAACCTTCATTATATCTGGGCATATGATAATGTTTCCTAGATTGCTTTGGAACATTCTGTGGGTAATTCCTATTGTTCATGTTTCTAGAAGAACTAGCATGCATGTGTTTACCCCCAAGAGATTTAACTTCATTTGTTGCCTTAACAAAGACAGTTTTCTTAATCTCCTTATTCTTCTTTTGGGGTGTAAATCCTAGACCACTCTTGTTGTTTGAGTGTCTTTGCATGCTAAGGATTTCATCTAACTTTTGTTTTCCTAGATTGAAACTATGAACTTTCTGTTGTAGGTTTTCTACTTTTGTTTCTAAAGAACTGCATTTAGTACATGCATGGGTAGTGCCTAACTCAGTTTTAACATCACCTAGTTCCTTTTGTAGCATTTGACATTTTTCTTCTAAAGATGAAATAATGGCACTTTGTTTGACACTAACTTAAACACACTTTCAATGGCATATTCTAAATCATTAGAAGAAGTTATGTTGTTACTAAACTCGATGTTTTCCTAGTCTGAATCGTGTGATGCCATTAATGCTACATGTGCTTCTTCCTTTTCTGATTCTGAAGCCGTGCTTACGTCATTATCATCCCAAGTAACATAGGCTTTTCTAGTGTTTGAATCCTTCTTTTCAAACTTCTCCTTTAGCCCATGTTTCTTCTTTTGAATGTTTGGACATTCAGATTTGATGTGTCCATATTTTCCACATTCATAGCATGTGATCCTTTGTGAAGAAGAAGAGGTTTCACTTTTCTTTTGAAAGCTTCTGTTATTGTTAAATTTCATACCTTTTCTTTGGAGAAGCCTTCCAATATTCTTCACTAGCAAAGTCATGTTCTCATCATCTTCTGAATCTGCGTCATATTCATCATTCATGCTTTCCTTTTCCTTTAGAGAAATGTACCGGTGCCTTTTCTCATGTTGCTCATTCTGCTCTAGTCTGTTTAACTCCAACTCATGTTCTTGAAGTTTTCCAAACAAGGCAACAAGAGTCATATTGGATAGACTCTTCTTTTCTGAGATGGCCATGATTTTTGGTTGCCATGATCTTGTAAGAGATCTTAGTACTTTCATGTTCAAGTCACCATTAGAGAATTCCTTACCAAGGGCAATTAAGTGGTTCGTCAAGTGTGTGAACTGCTTTTGCAAGTCAAGTATTCTTTCTCCAGGCAACATTCTGAACATTTCATACTCTTGTGATAGAGTATTGATTTTTTATCTTTTAACTTCATCAGTCCCTTCATGGGTGACCATTAAAGTATCCCATATTTCCTTGGAAGATTTGCAAGTAGATACTCTAAAAAATTCATCCATACCAAGGGCTGAAGTCAGAATGTTCATACCTTTCAAATCGTGCTGGACTTTCTTCATTTCTTCTTCATTCCATGTTCTTTCTGGTTTTGGTTGACTACTTCCATCAACTTCAATTACAGGAGTGAAAGGACCTTCATCAATGGCTCTCCAAATTCCCACATCTAATGACTTTATAAAGATCTTCATCTTGATTTACCAGAGGTCATAGTGCGCGCCATTGAAGTATGGTGCCCTGTTTATGTTGAATCCATCACTGGTACTTATTGTAGAAGAGGATGCCATCTTCTCGGATCTTAGAAGCAATTTACCTAAACTGACGCTCTGATACCAATTGTAAGTACAGATAGCAACCTAAGAGCGGGGGTGAATTAGGTTCCCCCAATTTTCGCCTTAGAAAACTCAAACTTCTTTCAGCGTGATCAGAATCACAACGTATAAACGTTAATGCAGCGAAATAAGGTAATGCTGAAAGTAAGAGATGAAGGATAAAAAGATCACACAAGGATTTTATCCTAGTTCACCTTCAATCCTAGAAGGCTACGTCCAGTCCTCAGATCACACAGAGATTTATCCACTATAACAGAAAGTAAACCACTTCCTGAGTAACACCATTCACTGAATCACCACAGTGAATGTTACAACCCTCAGAAAGAATCACCACCTTCTGAGTAACACCCTTCACTGAATCGCCACAGTGAAGTACAAGACATTCAGAAAGAATCGCCACCTTCTGAATAACCCCTTCACTAAATCACCACAGTGAAGTTTACAACATTCAGAAAGAATCCCACTTTCTGAATAACCCCTTCACTGAATCACCACAGTGAAGTTCACTCTAAGCAGAATGAAGAGAAGAAGCTTTTACAAGGCTGAATCAATCCTTCAATACTAGAATGGATTGATGATGTAAGTTATGCACTAAGGCACTCTAACATGAAAGCTCTTATTAATCTGAGTTCTCAGAAGTTGAACAACATAAGTGTTCTTTTGAAATTATGAGAACAAGAACTCAGAATGACAGCAATTCAGTATATGAAAGTTGTGGATTGAATGGCTTACGTTCTGAACCTATTATGGACTTTATATAGGCACTAGTGACTTCCCATGAACCATTGCAAGGCTTCCCAAATGGTATGGGATGCATTGATTCACGAAACAACACACTTGTTCGTGTGTGTAATCGATTACAGCTATAGGGTAATCGCTTACTCTACTAGCCGTTGTGGTTTGAATTCAAAATTCAAACTATGTAATCGATTACAGCATTGTGGTAATCGATTACTCACATGATGTGATCAATTATGATAACTGGTGTAATCGATTACACTAAGTCCAGAACTTAGTTTTATGAACGTTTAAGTCCTAATTGAGTGTTTCTACCATTTTTAGCTTATGAAACCATTTTGTACTCAATTAACTAAGTTCATAAGCCTTCATGAAAAGAGTAACCAAAGTAAAGCATGACTTACTTTACAAACGAGACTTAGACTAAAACTTGAACCCTTTGATAGTGCTTGAAGTATGCTGAGCTGGTTCTTCTAAGTCTTCTTTTTGTAACGTATGTTATCGTCATCAAAACCATAGCTAGAGTTTGGAGCAAGACCTTCTTCACACCCGCCAATCTACGGGGTTTGGTGCTATACTTGTGGACAGAACTTTTGTACAACGGGCAGTTGTACGTGCACATAGGAACCGTAGAGCCATCGACCACACTGCCTATTTATTTTGTGTGGAATGCGCCTTACGTGGAAACTTGAATGTTACCTACATGCTTAATTCCTCAGCTTTTTCCCAATGATATTTGAAGATGGAATCAAGTTTCTTCTGTCACCTTTCGACAGAAGAGTAGATTTAAACCGTTATTGGGATCACTATAGGATTTGCAAGGCTTGTGTTTCGGATTGAAAAAGCTGGAGGGAACAGCTACATATCATAGAGCTTATCTGCAGCAACGACTATCGTACAACCCAGGGATGGAACCCTGCGAAGCGAAGTCTGGACGCAAGAGGTCTCGATCTATACCGAGGCGGTAGAAACCGGTAATTGGAGTTGGACTTGCTCGGAAAACCATGGAAGGGTTTGAGTCGAGTAAGGAAAGGATAGGAGCTTCCCAGAAAAGACATGAGAGATACTCTAGTAAGGGGACTAGAGCATGATAACGAGGAACATGCTTACCTCGAAAGACCCTGACAATGGGAGTCGCAAAGTCAATTGAGCTAGGAAGGCTTATGCATAGTTGTTGAGTCAGAGCACTCGCAACTCAAGGAAGACCTATCACTCAAAGTTTCGCCCAGGAAGACCGAGGACTAGAATGATGAGGAGTTGCAGGGGAAAGATTTTCCCTAGCCAAGTAGTAATAGACGAACCACGGAAGGAACAACGTGGAAACCCAAAGAGAAAGTAGGGAAAGGAAATACTCAAGCACTTCGTCGACCTATAGTTTCGAGGATGAAACTAATTTAAGGGGGGTAGGATTGTAACACCCGGAATTTTCCCCAGTAATTAAATAATTATTTAATTATTCCATGGTACTGTTTGGATCCGCTCGGCGGCAACGGCAAGCATTATCGACGAGTGAAGTACCGGTGAAGCACCTATTACAACACTTGGTAGGAAACCAAGCTAGACCTGACTTTGAGTTCGGACGAGAATAAGACATTCTCACTATCACCATGAAGTTCAGTGAAGAATTTTGTGAAGAACGACTGTAATGTTGATATAGTTTTCTCCCAGAGCCCGGGAAGGATTTTTCACGCTAACGGGACTTATAGCCGAAACTTCAGCAGGAAAAACGGACGACTTCGGGACCCTGGATCGAGAAACTAAAAAGCTCCAAATGATTTCGTTTGGCGTTGAGACCAAATTCATGAAGAAGAATTTCATGAATAGTGACTAGGTGAATAGTGTTTTCGGGCAGCGTGGCGCGGACTTAGAGAAAGATCGACTCGGCCCCGAATTGTGCGGGCTCGGTACCCCGAAACTAATAAATGACCCCGGGGCAGATTTTCTCAGTGACACTGAGGTACTCACGGATCACCAGAACCTGATGATGACCGGTGACTTGACGCACTGACGCATTGACGCACTAACGCTCTGACGCACTGATGCGTCATGATTAAGAATTTATTAATAAAAAAGCCTAGATATTATAGAACTTTCTAAGCTTAGAGTTTAGTCCCTGAACTTTGAAAACCTTACGGTTTGGTCCTCAAACAGTAAAAGTTTTTCTTACTTTAACCTTTTACCATTTCAACTTTGGTCCTTTAGGTAAGTGAAAAATTGAAATTTCACCCCCTTTTTGGGACCTTAGGCCACGGCCCATACCCCCTTAAGTGAGGGTTCCATGTGTTTTATTCCATTAAGCCTTCATTAAGTGAAGTTTAGAGAGAAAAAGAAAGCTTCATCTTCTTCCTCTCCTCGTCAACCACGGCAGCCCCTCTCCTTCCTCCATGGCAGCCACTTCCTCACCTCTTTTCCACTTGCTTCTTTGAGGTAAAGTGCTCCCCTCCCCTTGATCTATATTGCTACCGATTCAGTTTTTCATTTTGTTGAGTTTCAATTTTATGCATGTACTAGGATTGGAAAGTCCCTTCACAAATGTTGTTCCCACTACCTTTAGCTTCATTTTGAACTGATTGGAGTTTTGATCGAATGAGATTTGGTTCTTTGAAAAAATTTAATTTGGGTTTTTGTTAGGGTTCCCTTTGGAAAAGTCATTCCCATGGCATTGATCTTTGAAAATCTCTAATTTGTTTTCTTGGAAGTTTTGTTTTTGAAAAATTGATTATTTGGAAAAGTGATTTTTCAAGCATTAGGTAATTATTCACCCTAGATTTCTTGTTGTATTTGATGTGTACAAATTAGATTTGGAAGAAAAAATTTCCCTTGAATTAAAGTTGTTTAGCCGAATTGACTAGTGTTTTGGGACTTTGGAAAATTGATTTTCTAACTAGCTTTTGTAGTGTTTAAGCTTGTGTGTGAGGTTTGATGCAAAAGGAAAATCATTGCCCTAATTTTTATGAAGAGGCCGAGAGCTAGGAGGATGTGTTAAGGACTTGTAAAATTTATCTTCAATTGGTTTTGAGAGTTAAAGCTTAGAAGGACTAAAATTGGACTCTTGGGTAAATTTGACTATGGAACTTTTAGCATGTTTAAGGGTTTTGAAAAGTTGGAAAATATAGAATTTAAAATTTGACAATTGAGTGAATTTTGTATGTTCTTGACACTTAGGGTTTTGTTGAATACAAGAGTTGGAAAATTGATTTGGAAACTTGTAAAAAAGGTGAGTTTTTGGGCAGATTGGTTTTGAAATTCATAGGCAAAATTATGGTTTAGCACATTCTAAAAACTTGGGGAAATTGGTCTGGAAAATGGATTTAAAATTTATGTTCTTGGTTGTGTGATTGATTTGAAAATTGAGTGAAGTGTTGGGTAAAAATTTGGAAAATTTTAGGGTTTTTAGAATTTTGGGCAGAATTGAAGTTTTATAAAAATGTGTGTGTTTTTGTCTTCTAAAATCTTGGTTAAGGCCTCAAAATGGTTTGTAAGCATCTAGCCTTGGTGCTCTTTGTATGGTTTAAGTTTTGGAAAATTTGGATTTCGGTAACTTAGGGTTTTTCTAAGTTCTTTTGGTAATCGTCGAAAATCTTGTTTAAGTGTCTTCGACCTCCGAGGATTTCCTAAGTTGTAGAGCCTATGTCTAATTGTTAGACCCCTGATTAGACCAGCCCCTTTACCTTAGGTTGAGTTCAAAGTTCTAAGCTAGGTTGTGTTTGTTGAAGGATAACGAGGCCCCGTACCGATCTAGACGCACGGCGTTCTGAGAACGACCCGACTTTAAACTGTATTGATTGATATATTAATGCAAGTCTCTGAAGGCATCTGATATGCTGGATTAGTTTTTGTTTGATGCGTGGCATTTTTGGATTGTTGTGATTTGTGGCTTGACTTATTGGATGTTTAATGCTTTGATGATAATTGAAAGCATGTTTCTTCCTTCGACATGATTTATATTTGCTCAAGATATGTGCAACTGCTCTACATGATTAGTTTGAATTATGAAGCTATGCTAGGCCTCGTTTAAATACGTATGAGTCCTACTTGTGTTTTTGGGTCATGTCGTGTCAAGCATGTAGTCATGAAAGTCTTCATGGTTCGGGGACAATTAAAGAGTCACAGGCTAGATGACGCACCATCGGGGCATTATTACAGAGCGTTCTCGTGTAAATGGCAACTCTCAACTTACCGACTTACTTTCTAGTTCGTGCGGAGTTTGGGAGAGTGTCCCACCTACATGCGGGAGTTGGTGCATATCTTGATAAAAGTTTTTTTGCACATGAGAAAGATGTGCGTGCATATAGAGTCCTAGAGTTTTTCAACTACTTGCGTCAAATAATTGTATGTGTACTTGTTATTTGCTACATGTTTATTGTTTGGACATTATGTGTTTGCCGTAGGCTTTAATGGTATCCAATGTTTTATTTTGAGTTGAACCTTGCATCTGTGTTCTTTATATTTTCTGGTGATCCGTCTCCAGCCGGACGTCCTTTAGCCGGAAGATGCAGATGGATGCCGTTACAGGAAAACCATGACCAGAAGTCGGGCGTATAGTGCTGGAAGACTCATGCCGCTACTGTTATTATTATGTAATAATATTATGTATGTTTACGTCTCAGGGTAGAAGTTTTAGGTTACTTTTTACAACTGATAGTAGGGTTTTTGAAAACAAGTGTTTTGTAAGTAATTTCCAAGCTGCTGGTCGGTCATTTTATACCATATGTTTGGCTATTTGCAAATTAGGTATTTATAATACTAATGCACCTTCGCATGGCATATTTCAAAAAGGAAAATGATTTCAGAAAAAAATATACTCCCTTTTCCAAGTTTTGAAAATGCCCCTGCATATTTATTCACGGTTTATGTGCTATAGTAACGCCTTGGAAAATGGGGTGTTACACCAGTCTTATGGCATCCAACACAATTTGATAAACAGCTGAGCCGAGAATCTTCTCATGTACTTCTCTTCGGCTTTCCATCTCAGCAACCATCTTGGTTCGAATATCAAACCAAAGATGTTCTCCTATTCCCAGCTGCTCCGCAAGGGAATTCTTCAATAACTTGGACTGTTTCAGCAATGGCTTATTCAACAGGTACAGCTTTATCCTTTTCAACATCAATTGGAGAGGGGAGCTTCTCATTTGTCTCCTTCACTACAGCTTTCACCAACCATCTCCTTTTAGGCTTAGGAGCATACGATGGTTGATCTTGATCAGAGGGTGTTGATTTCCTTTTAGCAGATGATATTCTCATAGAGCGAGTCCTCCTGGGAGACGATGGAGGAATAACATTCACTTGTTGATCAGCAAACAATGGATCTGCTACAGAAGCAGTTTTGACAACAGTTTTAGAAACTTGGCATGCTTCTTTGATTTAGCCATTAGTTACATCGGCAGACCTGATACATCAACTTCTATACCTTCATTCTTTTCACATCTCCAATCTTTATTGGAGTAGGAATGACATAATCTTGATTGATGAAGAGACTTCTTTCTACTTCAGGCGTAAGCTTACCCAGCTTTGCAAACATAACTGTGATTAGTGACCCGTACAGCAGGTTGTCGTGGGCACTATCAAGGAAGTTTAGCATGTGTTGAAATACAAGATATACGGGGTTCACCTTCACTCTCTTCAAAATCTTGTAAAAGGCGTACTGTGCTAACTTATTGACACAGTCTTTGGATCCTTCCTTAGGAAGGATTACTTTGCTTATCACCCCATATGGAAAAATGCATGGTTCCACTAAGTTGCTGACTAGAGCACCACCTGCCTTATACATTGGATCCTGCTTCCAGATGCAGTGGGCATCATCAACATTGTCCACCCAGAGAGAACTGTATTTTTCTCCATCTTTGACGTTCTTGTCGAGAACAACACCGATGTGAGAGGGTGAGATGTCGATAATCTCCCTTTGGAAGCAGGTCTGAATAACCCCATTGCGCTTTACAGCACAATCATAAAACTCTTTCACCGCAGGAACCACAGCTGCATGTTGAGAAACTTCATAAATCTTCTCCCAGTCTTGATATAGGAGATCTTCTCCTCCTGGAATCTTCAAGTGAACGAAGACCTTCAGGTCTAAGTAACATGGCAAGACAATAGGTCTGTCTCCAAGATTTGAAACTGCTGGCTTCCCTAGTGCTGCTTCTTGATCCCTTCGGTTGATGGCCACAAGGCTGCTTCTGTTTTTAAGGATCATTTCACCCTCCTGAGTTAGCTTAGAGGAAGTTTCCATCTTCTTCTTGCTCATTTTCTTGGGTGCCATTTTTGGGTTCTCTGAAACAAAAGTTAATGTACACGAGAAAGAGATAGAATGCTAGGGTTTCTGTTTTTGTGAAATGAACCAAGTGTGATGAACAGTTTCAGAACATGAGTTTTGATTATATTATATGCATGGAATACAAAGGGTTTTTAGGTTTTTGTGAAAGCAATGATTACTTTTTGAAATTTCATGAGAGAGAAGTGTGAAACACCACGCGCATTTAATGCGATATGATAAATGCTTCAGCAAAAGTAATTAAATAATAGAAACATGTGAAAGAAGATAGTTACTGAACGACATGTACTGTTTGTATTCACAAGAAGTGAACCGGTGAGTGAGCCTTGAAACTGTATCGTTTGAACCTTACAGTTGGCAGCAGGCGATTCATGTTATCAGATGATAACCTTGATTGTTTTGAAGATGATTTTGTCGTTTATCCTTCCTTGTCTCCTACAAGCGTGTTAGTGCAGACATGTATTTTATAGTACAGAAAACATGCCAATGCTTTCTCTTAAATAAATAAAACGATTTTCTATAAGAGGCTTGGTAAAGATGTCAGCTAGTTGGTCATCAGTATGCACATATGACATTTCAATGTTTCCCTTTGCGATATGATCTCTAATAAAGTGATGTTTTATTTCTATATGTTTAGTACGAGAATGCTTAACAAGATTCTTAGTTATGTTTATAGATTTTTTATTACCACATAGTAGTGGAATGTTATGCTCAAGAATGCTATAATCTTCTAATTGATGCTTTACCCACAAGAGTTGAGTGCAGCAAGATCCTGCAGCCACATATTCAGCTTCAGCATTTGACAACGAGATGGTGCTTTGTCAGCTGCTGGACCAGGAGATTAGACACTGGTCAAGGAAGTGGAATCCACCACTTGTGCTTTTTCTTTCAGTCCTATATCCTGCGTAGTCTGCATCGCAGAATCCACTCAACCTGAAATCTTCACCTTTCTCATAAACAAGACCAAGATTAGCAGTACCTATAATCTTGAGGGTTTACCTAAAATATTGCACATAGACAAACACTGAACAAAATGCCAGGTCTACTAGATGTATGATATAGCAGTGATCCAATCATCCCTCCGTACTTTGTCGAATCAACTAGGGAGTTTTCATTATTCTTGTCTAGAATTGATCCTGGATGCATCAAAGTGCTCATATCCTTGGATTTTTCCATGTTGTACTTCTTCAGGAGATCTTTGATGTATTTTGTCTGATGGATATATGTCTTTCCCTGTTCTTCACGAACTTGTAGTCCTAGAAAGAACTTCATTTCTCCCATCTTGATCATTTTGAATTCACTCTGCATCAAGCTTGAGAATTCCTTGCATAAAATTTCATTAGTGGCACCAAATATAGTATCATCAACATATAACTGTACCAAAATGAAATCATTGTTTAACTTCTGTTTAAACAATGTATTATCTACCTTTCCTCTGGTAAATCCATTACTCATGACGAATGAGCTTAGCCTATCATACCACACCCTAGGAGCTTACTTCAATCCATATAGGGCTTTCTTCAGCTTGAACATGGTTTGGTGAGGAAGTTTCTTCAAATCTGGGTGGTTGCTTGATACAGACCTCCTCTTCAATAACTCCATTCAGAAAGGCACTTTTGACATCCATAAATATAACTTGATTGAGTGTTGGCATGCAAAGGCGAGCAGGATGCGAATAGCTTCAATTCGAGCAACAAGAGCAAATGTCTCTGTGTAGTCTATGCCTTCTTGTTGATCGTACCCTTGAGCAACCAGCCTAGCTTTGTTTCTTTTCACCTTGCCATCTTCATCTACCTTGTTTTTTAATACCCACATAGGTCCAGTAATAGATTTTCCTTCAGGTCTTGGAACAAGTGTCCAGACTTTGCTTCTTTCAAACTGGTCCAACTCTTCTTGCATGGCTATGATCCATCCTTCATCTTGCAATGCTTCGACCACATTCTTTAGTTCAATTTCAGAAATGAGAGTACAATTTTCATGATCACGAAAAGATGATCTAGTCCTCACATTTTCAGATACACTGCCGATGATTTGATTCGGCGGATTATCTGGTCTGTATCTCCAATCTCTTGGAAAATAGATTCCACTTAAAGTCAACACATTATCAGACGGTGAATGTTCAGATGTTGGAACTACAGACGATGGGTTATTGTCAGACGGTTGAGGGACACCAGACGGTTGAACGCTGGTAGAAGGTTGAGCTTTGTCAGACGATAGATCTTCTGAATTGTTTTTTAGGTTCAGGTTTGAGAGATCTTCTTCAACATCATCCAGGTCTTTACTTGATCTTGAGAAATCATCAAACTTCACGTTGATAGATTCTTCCACCACCAATGTTCTTGAGTTGTAGACACGAAATGCTTTGGAGTGTGGAGAATATCCAAGAAAGATGCCTTTGTCAGATTTTGCGTCAAAATTACCAAGGTCATCTTTGGTGTTAAGTATGAAGCAGGGACACCTAAAGGGATGAAAGTAAGAAACATTTGGTTGTCTTCCGTTCCACAGTTCATACGGTGTTTTCTTCAGGATTGGCCTCATAAGGATTCTGTTCTGAATGTAGCATGAGGTGTAAACAGCTTCTGCCCAGAAATACTTTGGAAGTGATGTTTCACTGAGCATTGTCCTAGCCATTTCTTGGAGAGATCTATTCTTCCTTTCTGCAAAACCATTATGCTGAGGGGTCCTTGGAGCTGAGAGCTGATGATTGATGTCATTTTCTTCCCAGTAGCTCACGAACTCTTCATTGATGAATTCTCCTCCTTTGTTGCTTCTGATTGCAGCAATGCAATATCCTTTCTCATTCTGTACGCGCCTGCAATGACCTGCAAAAGCTTTGAAAGTCTCGTCCTTGCTACTTAGGAAATGAACCCGAGTATATCTTGTGTAATCGTCAACGAGGACAAAGCAATATCTTTTTCCAGAAAAACTAGCCTTTCTAGTAGGTCCAAACAAGTCCATGTGGAGAATCTCCAAAGGTCTACTTGTACTCAGAATGTTCTTAGGAGAGAATTTTTATTTTAATTTCTTTCCATATAGACATGCTGAGCATGTGACATTAGATTTGAAGGACAATTTTGGCATACCACGTACTAAGTCATGCTTGACTATCTTTGTAATGGTCTTAAAGGACGCATGCCCTACCTTCCTGTGCCAAATCTACCTATCATCCTCTGTTGACACTAGACATATCACATTTTGACTTGCAAGGTTTTCCAGGTTCGTCTTATATAGCTTCCCATGTCTCCGAAGTGTAAAGACTAGCTTGTCATCCTCATCTGTGACGCTACACTTCAATTTCTTGAAGGAAACAGTCATCCCACTGTCACACAATTGACTTATGGTCGGTAGGTTATGTTTTATCCCTTCAACTAACAATACCTTGTTGATCACAGGAAGGGGTGCTCCACCAACGTCTCCTTCTCCGACGATGTACCCCTTCTGATCACCTGCAAAGATGACTGCGCCACCGTTCGTCTTAGGTTGGATTCTTTGGAACATAGACTTTTTTCTCATCATGTGTTGTGAGCAGCCACTGTCCAAGTACCATTGCCCTTTTCTTCCATGTCCGATTAAGCACTGCAATGGGAACAATCAAGTTTTTAGGTACCCAAATGCTTTTGGGTCACTACTACAGAACTGCCATTTTACCACGCCCTTATTACCATGGTTCCTTGTGGAACCATGGTAAAAATATGTGAGCTCTGTTACCACGGTTCCGCATTGAACCGTGGTAACTGAGCCACACTGTTACCACGGTTCACATTTAACCATGGTAATAAGTAAAAAACAAAAAGGAGAGAGGCCAGCCTCCAAAACCCTAACTCACTCCTCTCTTTGTAACTCATCCTCTCCTTTCCATCAGCCGCCCCATCCATCTTCTCCCCTTCACCACATCCACGCAACCTCTCATTTTCCTAGCCTCACCAACCACCGAGCCTCCACCTTCTCTTCTTCGAATCCTTTATATCTTCTCCTTCGAGCCCTCTCCACTAGAAATCCTCATTCCCCTCTTCGACCAACCAGTCACCAAGCTCGTGACAGCTGCTCATTCCGCCATCGCCACCGCACTCTCCGAGTTCGCGCGAGGACCTAGTGCTAACAATTAATGGGGTTGTTCCTTTTTCTGGTTTTAGACAGGACTCCTTTGAGCTTTCATTGGAGGGTTATGGAATCAAGGACCTCAAAGCTTCTGGCAATGTTATTCACCATGTTGATGATTAGGGCATTTACAAGGTTCTTTTTTTTCTTTCTTTTTTTAATTTAATCCCTTGTACCAAATTGAATAGATTTCTCGATAGGGATTGACTTTCTGAAATTATTTGAAGCTTATTTAGTTGTAACTTTTTTTTTCATTGATTGACTGCTAGTTTCTGAACATATTCTTATTTAGTTGTTACTATTGTATGGTGTTGAAACTGTTGATCATTTTCTACTTGCAGTACTTCTTTTCTACTAATTTCATTTTACTTTTGAGTAAATAGGTATGAAGTTGCATACATGTTACATAGTTAGATGGAAAAATTGTTATCCTTGCAGTTTAGTCTTCCTTGTGGACTTTCATCTGATACCATCGCCACCGCACTTTCCGAGTTCATCAGAGCGCACACTCACAGTAAGCCACCACTGAGGTAATTCTGCCGTTTCGTTCTGATTGTGTCTCTTTGTTCCATCTCCAGATCTCTCCCCTCCCTTTATCTCACACGGATTCTCTTTTTTTCTTTGCTAGCTAGGGTTAGTTATGCAGTTATAGCTGCCATTGTTATAACCTCTCTCTATCACTATATGTGTATTTGTGATACTGATAAAGTATCTATTACAGAATTCATTTTTCTCTCAAACTCTACTTCTAATTGTAGTTGACTTCTAATGCTAATTGAGGAATCAAGAGATCTTCTCACTAACTGTTGTTATCTGGCTCTCTTAAAATTATATTTGAACTTGGCACACATCTTATAGAACTTATGTAAACAACTGACTGCAAATAACTTGTCATCTTTGTCTTCCTTGTTTTCATAGTTGAGAACACCAAAAAAGTCTAGTGCGACGTTATTTGGAGTTGGACTCACCATACAATATTGTTCCTCAGGAAGTGCACCCTCATTAACCAATCCTATCAGAATTTTCCCAGAAGTAAGTTGAACCATTCATAAGATTTGTAGTATCTCTTTCTCTCTGTTTTCTTTCCCTGACTTGTATTTGATCCCTTTCCTTTTTATGATAATCCCTAAAAGGTTGAGTTACATGTAACACCAAGAATTTTCCTTAGTAGTTAAATAATGGTTTAATTATTCCAAAGTACTGTTTGGATCCGCTCGGCGGCATCGGCAAGCGATATCGTCGGTCGAAGAACCGATGAAGTACTTTTTACAATACTCGGTAGGAAACCAAGCTAGAGCTGATCTTGAGTTCGGATGAGAATAAGACATTCTCACTATCGCCATGACGATCAGTGGAAAATTTCGTGAAGAACGACTGTAATGTTGATATGGTTTCCTCCCGGAGCCCGGGAAGGACTTTTCGCGCTAACGGGACTTTTAGCCGAAAACTTCAGCAGGCGTAACGGACGACTTTGGGACCCCGGATTGAGAAACTAAAAAGCTCGAAACGATCTCGTTTGGCGTTTCAAGACCAATTTCGTGATGATAAATTTCATAAATAGTGACTCGGTGAATAGTGTTTTCAAGCAGCGTGGAGCGGACTCCGCGAAAGAATGACCCGGCCCCGAATCGTGTGGGCCCGATACCCCAAAACCAATAAATGACCCCGGGGCAGATACTCTCAGTGACACTGAGGTGCTCACTCATGACCAGAACCTGATGATGACCGGTGACTTGACGCACTGACGCGCTGACGCATTGACGCACTTATGCACTGACGCATCATGATTGAGTATTTATTAATAAACGAACCTAGATATTTATTAGAAATTTCTAAGCTTAGATTTTAGTCCCTGAACTTTGAAAACCTTACGGTTTGGTCCGCGATAGTAAAAAGTTTTTTTACTTTAACCGTTTATCATTCCAACTTTAGTCCCTTGGGTAAGTAAAAAGTTGAGTTTCACCCCCACCTTTGGGCCCATAGGCCGCGTCCCACACCCTCCATTAAGGGGGTTAAGAGGCTTTCATTTCCTTAAGTGAACCATTAAACCAAAATCAAGTGAGTTAAGTGTTTTCTAGTGAGAGAAAGTCAAGTTGGAGAAAGGTTCTATTCATCATCTTCCTCCCCAAGATGGCCGAACCTCTTCTTCCTCCCTAGCTCCATCATCTTTTGTCTTTTCATCTTACTCCTTTGAGTTATTATGCTCTCCTTCCCTTGATCTACATTTCTACCGATTCAAAATTTCATTTTGTTGAGTTTAAATTTTATGCAAGTGCTAGAACTTTGATTTGAACTGATTTTATTTTTGATTTGTTGAGTTTTTCTTCCTTGAAGAATTGTGAGTTGAGTTTTGTTAGGGTTGCTTTTAGAAAAGTCTTTCCCATTAAATTGATCTTTGAAAATCTCCAATTTGTTTTCTTGAAAGTTAAGTTTTTATAAAATTGATTATTTGGAAAAAGTTATTTTCAAGCTTTAGGTAATTATTTACCATAGATTTCTTGTTGTCCTTAGTGTGTGAAAATTATATTTGAAAGAAAAATTTGTCTTGGAATTAAGGGGTTTGGCCGAATTGACTAGTGTTTTGGGGACAATGGAAAGTTGTTTTTCTAACTAGCTTTTGGGTGTGTTAGAATTCTTGTAAATGAATTTGGGTATTGAGGGAATGTTTTGTCATTATTGATGATCATTGGCCTAGGAAAATTTGAGAGTTAAAGACTTGGGAAAATTGATTTTGAAAGTCTAGGAAGCTTGGAATTTAAATGAGTGAAAGTTGAGTTTTTGGGGGAAAATTGGATTGTGAAACTCATAGTTGAAATTAGGGTTTTTGTACATTCTGAAACTTGAGGAAAATGAAGTTAAAATTTCATTAGGAGTTATGTTTTTGGTTGTGCAATTGATTTGGAAAATTTAGAGAAGTGTTGGGTGAAAATTTGAGAATTTTAGGGTTTTTAAAAGTTTGGACAGAATTGAGACTTAGTGAAATTTTGTGTGCTTTTGTTTTCTAAAATCTTGATTAAGGCCTCAAAATGGTTTGTAATCATCTATCCTTGATGCTCTTTGAATGGTTTGAAATTTCGGAAAAGATAGGTTTCGTAACTTAGGGTTTTCTAAGTTTTTTTGGAAATCGTCGAAGTCTTGTTTAAGTATTTTCGACCACTGAGAATTTCCTAAGTTGTAGAGCGTATGTACCAGCCCTTTTTACTTAGGTTTGAGTTCAAAGCTATAAAGTTAGGTTGCGTTTGTTGAAGGATCACGAGGCCCTAGACCGATCAAGACGTGCGGAGCTTCCAAAACCGCCAAGATCGATCACCTATGCGGTAAGGGAACTTCGTATCTCTGACTATTATCATAAGTATAAATATATACCATGTATTCACTATGATCTTTAGAATTGTAGTTGACGGCGTTCTGAGAACGACCCGATTCTGACTGTATTGATTGTGAAATTAATGCAAGTATCTGAAGGCATCTGATATGCTGGATTAGGCTTTATTGATGTGTGGCATTGTTGTGAATTGTGGCTTGACTATTTGGATTGTTCATTGATTCATTAACAATTGAAAGCATGATTCTTTTTGACATGATTTATATTTGCTTGATATATGTGCAACTCCTCTACATGATTAGTATTAATTATGAAGCTATGCTAGGCCTCGTTTAAACACGTATGAGTCCTACTTGTGTTTTTGTGTCATGTCGTGTCAAGCATGTGGTTGTGAAAGTCGTCATGGTTCGGGGCTAACAAAGAGTCACGAGCTAGATGGCGCACCATCGGGGCGTTATTACAGAGTGTTCTCGTGTAAGTGGCAACTCCCGACTTACCGACTAACTCTCTAGTTCGTTCGGAGTTCGAGAGAATATCCCACCTGCCTGCGGGAGTTGGTGCTTATCCAGATAAAAAAATTTCTTGTACACGAGGAGGGTGTGCGTTCATATAGGAGTCCTAGGGTTTTTCCCAATTATCTGTGTCAAATAATTGGACTTGCTCATGTTTCTTGCTACTTGATTGACAATGCTTATTGATGCCATTGATTGCTCTTTATATGACCTTGTTTTTGGAAATGACCCTTTTCTCTGTGTTTCTTTTGCACGAATCATGTGGGTTCCTCCATACTATGCCCGACCAGATAGTAGAGAACTCGTTCGTTAGTCTACCCTTCCTGGGGTAAGCGGTCCTACACATCACTAACAAGGATGACCCGGCGTCGTGGACGGTGGACCCGCCGACATGGCGTGTTTGATATATGGGTCGAGTGAAGGACGAAAGGACGGACCGTGTTGGAGCACCTCAAGGACGACAGACATACCGCTTACTTATGATCTTCTCTTCCCCATATCTCCCTCTTTGATGAAACCGACGCTTCGGCGTCTGGGACGGTCGCTATTCCGGCATCCCCCGTCGTTGTTGCTTCTCCACACTCTTCATTCCCCGAGATGAAGGTGGAGACCTCTACTTCTCCAACCCTAGTCTACACCCTCTCTCTCCGACGAAAATCTTTCAGAACTTACCCCAGGCGGGAGCGGTGTCGGATTGTTGGAAGCATCGGACGATAACCCGAGGAGGAGGAGTATGAAGCTGAGGCGGTATGGGCTTTTGGGTATATTATATTTTGGTAAACTAGGACTGTCTATATTTTGGACTTCAAGGGTAGGTTCTGATACATGGTTTCCCATGTGGGCTTCCTGCATGGAGTTTTCAGGGGAGTATATCGGTACTAAGGATTCTAGTATAGGAACCCTAGTTCTGATGCGTCCTACTACCGTTGGGTTCACTGGTCTGTAAAATAACTTCACTTTCTTCACTACACTGGTGATGTAATTATGCACGGCACAAACTATTTTGATGACATTGCTCGTCAGGGGCATTGTAAATATGGGTAATTATGCATGTATACTGTCTTCGCATGATTTCCAAAAAAAAAAATGCACGCAATTTCGAAAACCCCTAAAACTTTCGCATGATTTATTACTGTTCATCTACTACAGTAACGCCCTGAAAATCGGGGTGTTACATTACACACATTGAAACGCCCATTTAATATTGCCTTTATTATTCTGCAATATTATCCTTGGTTTCATGTGCTCTACTTGGTAGTTTCTTTAACTTATGAGGCATGATTCTTGATCTCAGGTTAGAGGGGCAATATCTGCAATTAGATATACTGAGTAGTTGCCTAGACTTCCTGCTGGATTTAAAGTATCTGGAAAAAGGGATGCAAACATGTTTGGTCTTTTGGAATTTGTATTTGGTTTCTAGGTTCGTTATGCTATGAATTTTCTCCTCTTACTGTATGTAATGACTAATTGTTTTATATTAGTCCATCTTTTAGGTTCCCCTTGATTTTTCTAAAAATTCTAAGATGGAAGTAATGATTCTGAGGTTTGTACTTTACATTTAAGTTTCTGATTTCTCTGTTGTTTCAAATAGTTTTTTTATGTCCTATTCATTGTGCCCTTTGTTTCTTTCTTAAGTTATTAATAATTCAGAAGTTACATATCTTACCTATAAGAACACCATGCAAGAAGTGTATAGTGGTTCAAGTCAAATGCATGTTGTAATGGCTCTGCTTTGACTCTTTGACCCTTTTAGCCTCTTGATTTTTTTCTTCTGCTCGTGCATGTTGTTGTTCTTCCATTAGGTTGGAGAAGAAGCAAGAAAACTCTCGCTTGGTTTAGAAAAAGATACCAAAAAATGGGGCTTTTGTTGAAAGAATCTTTGAAGTCTCTGTGCGGTCGGAACCAGTGGTCTTATGCTGTGTTGTGGAAGATCGGTTGCCAAAATTCCAAGTAAGTCTAAAAGGTACATTCCAAGTTTTGTGATTTTGCAATTTCTGGTTTCTACATTCACAAACCTTGGTTTAGTTTTTGAGAAATTTCCAAGTTTGTTTGTTTCCTTTTCTTTAGGCGCATGTTGCTGTTCTATGTGGTTTACCCTTTAATTTCTTAAATAAATATATTTAGATACGGTGGATATTCGGATTTGACCATTTTTTTAGTTTAGAAACAGTGTTGTGTGTATTGCAAATAGGCTGTTTTTTTTAAAAGACCTATTACCACGGTTCCAATAAGAACCGTGGTAACAGAGGAACCTATTACCACAGTTCCTGTAAGAACTGTAGTAACAGATGTATGATATTACCACAGTTCCGCCTTGAACCGTGGTAACAGAGGCTGATATTACCACATTTCAACGTAGAACCGGGTATTCCAGAGATATGATATTACCACTGTTCTGCCTTGAACCATGGTAATTTATCTATTACCTCGCGAGCTGTTACCACAGTTTAACCGTGGTAATATGTTGCCCGGAACCGTGGTAATAGGGCAATTATGTAGTAGTGGGTCTTGATTTGTTAGTGAACCCCCTGTTGGGAATCTGCTTGAGGTAAGAAGGTTTCACAGGCTTTGGTTCAAGCTAGTGTTTTACCACAAACTTTATAGGTCTGTATGTGGTGCATGATCAGATGATACAAAATTGATATTAGATGGGGCAGGAGCAAACAGTGTATCAACAAAACCTAACCCAGTTTTATCATATAGATCTCTACTATAGCCATTGAGTTTAACTAGGTTATCATGCCCATTAGTGAATGAAGACAGATACTTAATCAGACTTTTGATTCTTTTCTTAAGATCAGCATTTTCTTTCGAAGAATCATTTTCTTTTAAAACTTTGTTTTCTTTAACAAGTAGAGAGTTTTCGCTTTTCAGCTTCTCAAGTTCTTAGTTTATCTGAGAAAAATTTTTCTTTAATGCATTATATTTAGATGATAATGCATGGGAATAATCAAGTAACTCATCATATTCATCTTGTAAATTTTTGGGAGTTACCTCATCTCCTTCATCGTCTAGCTCACCAATTGTCACTATGAGGGCATCATAGAATTCTTCAAATTCTTTATCGTCTGGTTCACCGATGGATGCCATGAACGCATAGAATGAGTATATCTTAGACTCATCATCTTCTCCCACAAGAGCTTTCTTTTTGTTGTGGAGGCTGTTCTTGGATTGTCCCTCGAGTTGTGGGCAATTGGATTTAATGTGCCCAGACTTTTTGCACTCATAGTAGACGATGGAAGTTTTGGTTGAACTTTGGGTTCCTTCTCGTCTGGGCTTTGCAAGAGGTTTTCTCTGTACAAACTCCTTCTTCTGCCCTTGGGAGGTCTTCTGCCCTTGGGATGTGGCTTTACTTCGTTGGCGGTTGAGCCACATATTTTTGAATCTTCTGTGGAATAGAGCTTCTTCATCATCTGCCTCGTCTGATAGTTCTGCATGATCAAACGATCCTTCATTGAGGTTTCTGGAGCTGTTAGCCTTAAAGGCTATGGACTTGCTTTTACTGATTTCAGCATATTCAGCCAGCTCTATCTCATGGACCTTCAATGATACTAAGAGATCCTCCATCTTAAGTGTGGTTAGGTCCTTCGCCTATTGAATGGAAGTCACCATAGGTCTCCATTTTGCTGAGAGACATTTGAGAATCTTTGTAAGTTGATCAAGATTGTTGTAGGTTCTTCCCAGATTTCTCAGTGCATTTATCATAGTTTGAAATCTAGCAAACATATCATCAATAGACTCATTATCCTTCATTCTGAAGGCTTCATATTGTGCCACCACCATGCTGATTCTAGTGTGCTTGACACTAGAGGATCCTTCATGTGCCACGGCAAGTGCGTCCCATATTTCCTTGGCAGTGTCAAGGCTGTCAATCTTGTCGCGCTTTGCTTTTCTAAGAGTACACGTCAAGAAGAGCTTGGCCTTTGAGTTTAGCTGGTTTTCTGTCCTGTGCTCAGGAGTCCACTTTTCCCTTGGAATGATTTCACCTGCATTAGTTTTAGGAACATAGTTACCAATCTCAACTATATCCCACATTTTATAACAGATAGATTCAATAAATATTTGCATGTGCTTTTTTCCAATATGGGTAGTTGGAGCCATCGAAGAATGGCGGTTTGTTTGTAGCCGTGCCAGTTGGGAAAGTGTTGTCCTCTATGGATCTTTAACTCCTACACCTGTTAAGATGTTAGATTCTCAGAGCCGTTAAGCTCTGATACCAATTGATAAAGTAAAGGCAACACAAGAAATGGGGGGTTTGAATTGTGTGTGTGATTTTTAAAACTCTTTTTCAAAATAATATTAGTTCGAAAAGATCTATCAGACGATAGCAGCGGAAACTTAAAGCGTGAATAATAAAACTCATAACACACAACAATTTATCCTGGTTCACCCCCAGAATGATAGGGCTACGTCCAGTCCTTAGCTTCACCAAGATTTTCACTATTCAGCTGAACAGTACAAGTATTAGTCACATGACTTCTCCAGACAATTATTCGTCACAAGACTTCTCTATATACAAGTATTAGCAGGAATTTTTCTTAACCACGTATTATGCAAGACGTCTCCTAACAAAGATAAGTTTGTTCTACAAAGGGTTCTCTTCTAATAAGAGTGATAGTAGAAATTATAAGCACAATAAACTCTAAGTGTTTGAAGGTGTTTGACACTTAAGTGAATACTAGAGTTTCTGAACAGAGATGATATGAAAATTGGTTCTCTGTTTGAAGTGTGAAAAGGTTGAGTGATTTGACTCTAAGAGATTTTTCGCACAGGGCGGACGACTGGACTCAGAAGAGTATGACACTAAATTTCTGAGTTAAGTAAAGAGCTTGATCGCTAGAAAAACTTTGAATGCTTGAGAATTTTTTCGTTGTAAGTCGCCAAGTTTTTCAGACTTCAAGTCTTCTATTTATATCTTCAGTAGGATTGACGTTGGTGAAGATGATGGAGTTCTGTTGAGTAGCTTCTTCTCTGAGGTTGCAACGGATACTTCTGGCAAGCTATTAGAGCATTAAATGCAAACCTGCTACACAATAAATGCAGCATTTAATGCAGCTTATACTATCGTCCGCTCTTCTCTGTTGTGTTTCCTTAAATAGCGTTTGAGAATTTAATGAAGAGGAAAACAACAAAGCGTATCTTCTTTTTCTGATCACCGAGATTTGATTCTGACCGTTGAGGTTGTACGATGTTCAGAAAAGAGCGTCGTTGACTTTGAAAAGGTGTATCTTGAGGTACGGAGCGTTTAGAGAGTTGGCAAATACTAGGAATATTTCTCCATTAAATATGTCATATCTTGATTCTGATGAAAACAGTGCTTCATTGAATAGGCAGACGTTACAAGTCTTCACTATTTGAATATTGAGGACCTTCCATGTTGAACGTGGGCAGACGTTCCACTTTGAACGTAGGCAGACGTTCCATCTTGAGCGTAGGCAGACGTTCCACATTGAACGTAGGCAAACGTTCCTTCTTTTGAATGATACATTTGAACAAGCTGCTTTAGATTGATAGATATTTCCTAAAATATAAAACATACAAAGTTTAGGAAATATTTATCTATCCTGATTAAACCTTAGGTAAAATTGTTATTATTCAAAACATGATAAACGTGAAATCGTTTGAACTTAACAATATGTAGTAGTGAGGACACCATTGAATGTTTCTTCCTCTTCTTCTTCGTTGTTTATTTGTTCATTTTGGGTTTCTATTGGTGGTGGTTTGGAGAAAGGTTGGGGATGAGAAGCGTGTGGTAGTCGTGTGTGCAGGAAGAATCAGAGTTGCAGAAGAATTGGAGAAGAATCAGAGTTTTTTTTTTAAAAAGTCCAATAATCAATGTAAATTAATTTTAGTAATATTTTCTTTTTAGAAAATAATGAAATGCATCCAAGTGTACAACATTGTCATAACCACGTCATTAGTGAGCGTCACGTGTGCAAATTCCGTTTGCAATTGGACAACAATTCGACAGAGGGACCCAATTTTCACAAATTAAAATTTGAAGAACTAAAATTGCTTGTTTTAAAAATGAGGGATTCAAATCACACAACCATAATAAATTAGGGGACCAAAAGTGCAATTAATCCTAAAATGAAATGTCACGGATAAAGATGCTTAGAAAATGACGGTTTTGTGATAAGAGTGGTATTGAAGGTTACATAAGATGAAATGTCATAAGATAAAGATCTACAAGGAGTGATGACACGCGCGTGAAATGATCAGTTTAGCTGGATAATTTTTTTTAAGAGTAAAACATTGAGGTGTCAACTTTCAACACCACATTCCGTCTGATTTAATATTTTATGATAAATAAATAGATTAGTCATTTAGAAGTTGAATTTTATTTTTTTTAAAAGAAGAATATTTATTTAAATTTATGACTATGAAATGGGTGTAGAAAGAGATTGATGATCTCGGTGCAGGAGGATCCGATTTAATGTTATAATAAACATAATCACAATAGAAAATAAAATGTGTCAATGGTGTTTTGGGGAAACGCAACTATTTAAAAAATTTAAGTTTGGACAAAGGTGTTCGGGGTTGAAATGATTGTGATGAGTTGGCGGAGGCAGAACTTTAAGGTGGATGGTGCCAATATGGACCAATATAGTTTTTTTATAAAAAAATAGTAAAACTAACAAGTAATTTTATACAAAGTAAGTGAAATCAACAAGTAATTTTATACAAAATGAATCAAACCAACAAATAGTGGGGGCCATAGGGGGTGGTGGGAACAAGGCAGATAGGAATGGAAGAAGGTAAGCGAAGATGCAAAGAAATACAACTGAAGAAGTGGAGGAAGTCGGTCCCAGTAAAATAAAAGATGAAAAGTCGTAGAGCGAGAAGGAGTCACGTGCGGTCTTAGATTAGGAGTTTAAATCTTCACCGTTTATTTTAATCCAACGGTATGTACATATATATATCGCTTAATTATAAAGTTACCAACTTACTATAAGCTCTCTCGATCTCTCACATTTTATATTCCTAGCTAGCTAACTTCCTACATATTAACCACATCCATGGCAAGGGATCGAAGTAATTCTTCTGTATTCAGTAATCTTCGATATTTCTGCTACATCATTATCATCATTTCCATTTGCTCTATCATCATCATGTTATTTCCCACTTGGAATCAGTGCTGCAGCAAGTGTTATTCTTCACCGTACTACCAAATATTAGTACCAAAGCAGCAAAATCAACAAAAAATAATCAACCTCCTGTCATACCCTTTTGCTTGGAACCACCTTACCTTTCCCTCATCATCAGATCCACCTGCAAAGTTTCTTAAGATTGCACTTTTTGTCAAGAAATGGCCACAGAGATCTCACGCTGGTGGGCTTGAACGCCACGCTCTCACACTCCACCTTGCTCTTTCTAGAAGAGGTCATGAACTTCACATATTCACCACCTCTTCACCAGAATCCGATTCAAACCATTTAATATTAATGGACAACAACAACAGCAACTTGCATTTTCACTTCTCAAAACCAACACCTGCTGGTTACCTTGACCAAGCTTTAGTCTGGGAGCAGTTTCAAGCACAGAACTCAACAGCAGGTAATAAACCATTTGACATTGTTCACACTGAGAGTGTTGGGCTTCGGCACACGCGATCTCGGTATGTGACTAATCTTGCTGTCACTTGGCATGGGATTGCGTACGAGACCATTCATTCTGACATCATTCAAGAGCTTCTGAGAAGACCCCAAGAGGAACCAGATCAGTCAAATAGTAATGCACTGAAAGAAAGAGTTATCAAGGTTGTTGAAGAGGTGAAGTTCTTCCCGAGATATGCGCATCACGTTGCAACTAGTGATCATGCTGGGGATATCTTGAAGAGGGTGTACATGATTCCAGAAGAGAGGGTCCATATCATTCTTAATGGGGTTGACCAACAGGTTTTCAAGCCAGACGATTCCAAGGGAAAGGAGTTCAAGCTGAGGCATGGCGTTCCAGATTCTAAGTCATTTGTCATTGGATTGGCAGGGAGGTTGGTCAGGGACAAGGGACACCCCTTAATGTTTGAAGCTTTGAAGCAGGTAACGACAAAACCTAACTACTTACTGCTTAGTCAATAAATAAGTGAGATAAAAAAAAAAAAAGTGATATGATAAGTTATGTAATAAATAATGTCAAAAAAAAATAGAAAGAAAAATGAGTAATAATAAAGTCAAAGAAAAAGTAGAGTATGAATATTTTATTAATTTGGAAGGAATTAAATTCTTCTACTTTCAATAAAATTGTGTCATCTTAATTAAAAAAATGTATAAACTTGATGGTTTTTAAATGATACAATATAATTTTTTAGTGCGACATGGAATGGAAGAACAAAGAGACACCGAGGATTTTGATTCATGTGATAACTTCTCTAACATCCCCATTTCTGAGCATGTGTCATGTTGCAATTAGCCAATAGCAAACAATGCACATGTGGAACTACATCTAAATCTTGTCCCGCAGGTAATTGCAGAAAATAGCACCTTCCAGGAGAG
Source organism: Acmispon strigosus (assembly GCA_030819835.1). Taxonomy (NCBI): domain Eukaryota; kingdom Viridiplantae; phylum Streptophyta; class Magnoliopsida; order Fabales; family Fabaceae; genus Acmispon; species Acmispon strigosus. Next base: position 10,900,439 of record JAUAMA010000004.1, on the reverse strand, counting down.
TAGCATGGTTTTGGTTGCTGGAGATGGCCCTTGGGCTGCAAGATACAGAGAACTTGGGGCTAATAATGTATTGGTTTTGGGACCCCTGGAACAAGCTGAACTGGCCTCTTTTTACAATGCTATCGATGTTTTTGTAAACCCCACTTTGAGAGCACAGGGTTTGGATCACACTCTGTTGGAAGCCATGCTGAGTGGTAAGCCAGTAATGGGTACAAGGCTTGCGAGCATTTCAGGGTCTGTAATTGTTGGCACTGAAATCGGTTACACATTTTCACCAACGGTGAGTGCTCTTAAGAAGGCCATGTATGAGTTATGGGTTGATGGCAGAGATGTTTTGCACAAGAGAGGGCAAATTGCTAGACAAAGAGGTTTGCAATTGTTTACTGCTACAAAGATGGTGGCTGCTTATGAACGACTTTTTCTTTGCATATCAAGTGTAGAACATGAGGAGGATTTCTGTAAATACCAACCTTCGGGTCATTAAACTAGTATCCAAATCTGTAACACTCCGATTTTCACGGTGTTCAATAGTGATCTTAACAGTAAAATAAACATGTAAATTAATTTTTAAGATCGGAAAATGCATATTACTTTTGTTTCTTTTTTGAAAAACGCCACCAACATCATGCATTACGAATATAATTACTCTGTTTTAAAACATAGTTAAATGCATGGCATAGAAGTGTAACATACATCGGGCAAAGTAGTTAAAATATACAACCCGACATCATCAACAAAAGAAACATATACCTCTTCTATGAAACCTAAGCCTAGACCTCAAAACACTGGTATACCTCCTGGATCTCACTTAGGGCGACCACACAAAAGTATCTAGTCCGGGAACTACCCTTCCCTAATATATGAATGTATAGACCAACAAAAAGCAAAGTCTTATACCAAAACATCACTGGGCTAACCAACCCACCCTAGAGTAACCCACAGTAGGGTCCACCACCTCCGGCTCCTCTGGAAATGGGACGTACTCAAGAACCTCCTCCTCCTCAAACTCCAGCATCTCCTCTGACTCAGACTCGGTGCAACTCCTCCCTCGATCCCCTCCCCGTCGTCACTGTCCAAGACATGGACCATAGGTACCTCCAAATCAATGACCGAAGTGTAAACCATTGTGGCCACCATCCGCTCGCGTGGCCTTACTGCATAGCGGTATCGACATTGGGGGATGTAGTAAGGGGAGAAGGGTGAAGTCCTCACCATCTTCAGCTCCTGCGATGGTGATTTGCACCTTAAAACAGGAGAAGAGGTACGAGGTACCCTAATGACACATGCATTCGAAGCTCCATCATCTTAGTCCAAGTACCTAGGCAGGATTGGAAACCTCGTGACAGCTCGGTACATGGCTCTCTGAAACACCTGGCCCGTAACATCCATTGTATCCTCTGCCACCCGACCAGCGTAGATCACAAGACATAAGGGGTGGTCCACCTCCCATGCCGACTTATCTTCCCCATTGATGAAGTCAAAGTCACCCTGTTGGGGAGCCTTGCCCAGTCGTCCTCCATATGGTGAAGGTCGCCCTAAAACAACAAAAAAAGAGTGCAAGGGTCACTTCCAAGGATAACAATTCACAGGTATACTCATATATAGTTGTGATAATTCCTAAACGAAACATATTGGACATTAACCATTATCATATGTCAAACATCATCAGGTAGCAACCAACAAGATGTAATGCTCATGAAAATGTCAACGACACAACAAGGCTTATAATTTGGCTAACTCTTGTAGTTACCAACCTCACTGGTGGGCCCCATGTATGATGGAATGTTATGTCACTCATAACAAGCAAGATTAACACAAATAATCAATCATAACTGAAACGCTTCTGTTGCGAATTCGGGTTCCTTACGAATGCGAGGCCATGCCTGTGTTATATACTCGTTCATCTTGTCACTTGTCCTCACCCGCCAATTACTTTGCTTTGAATACTATCAACAAAATTATAACAAGCATGCATTTCAGTGATATTACAACACAATGTATATGCACATGCTTCCATAAATCATCATGCTTTTCGTAGTTCAACATACATCATGTTATCAAACACTAGCATACTCATAGATATACTTATCACAGTGCAGACCAAACATCATAATCATACACACAAGTTCCTTATCAAATGTCAACCGACAAATCAGTAATCATTAGAGCAATCCACTGAGGAAAAACAATGACTACCAAACAATTGTGCATTCACTTAGTGTCATCAACTACAATTACCAAGGTCACATGATATATTCACATCTTACGCTATCATGAAATACGGCTATATATACATAACATAGTGTTATCTAAGTGCGAAGTGTCCTTACCGTGCATGCGTTCCTTCCCGAAATCTCTTGTCACGGAAGCTTCCCCACCCCTCATACCTTCACAACCACATAAGCTAGTTTAGCATTTCTCAACCAACTAAAATGTACATTCTAGCTAGGGCTTGGAGGTTCAAGGCAATTAGAACTCAAGCATAAAACTCTTTGAAACCTTTTACACCAACTTTTGTCAAAACCCTCCAAAACCTTTACATTCAAAAAGCAAACCCTCAAACCAACAATTTACAAATCAAGCAAGCTTCAAAAGTGCCAAAACCAAGACCGAGGCCTATGGCCTAGTCTCGGCCATATACAACTTAAGAGGCAAAAACTTTCTCTTCTGTCAAAACATAATAGCAGCGTTCCAAAGGACATTTTTTAAGGCAAAAAACATCAACTACTATACTTCATGCTTCATGAACAATTTACTCATCATAGCTTAGCCAAAACCACAAGTTCAAGGGGCTCAAAAAAATTCTTTTAAAATGAGAATTCCTTCACTCAATCTTTCATTCAACCCTTAGGATTTCAAGCACTAAAAAAAGTCTCCAAATACATGTAAACAAGGTGAGAATCAATTTCTCCAAACCCTAGACAAGGGCATGCATTTAGACAAGGTCAAGGTCTCATTTTTTTTCTCAAAACTAACAAGCACACAAGCTAGGCTTAGCAAAAATATGGTTGAAAAAAGTTAGGGTTTTTACCAAAATCACTTTTGAAATAATCACTTTTCCAAAAACACAACTTTTTCCAAAATAAAATGAGGGGTATTTCAAACCTCAGTTATAGGAACATATCTTGTGAAGACAAGTCTCAAGAATTCACTTATCTAAAAATCAATATTGACAAGAAATCAACTTTCCATCAAACAAAATACATTTTCTCAAAGCCCAAGATGAAGGGAAGAACATTAAAAAAGGAAGAAATGCTAAGGAGCAAGTCTTCATTGATAAAAATGTAACAATACAAGAAAGGGGGGGTTTGAATTGTGTTCTTTTAAAAGCTTTAATTTTCAAAAACAGTTATGAGTTGTTAGAAAACTTTTCCTAAACGTTAGGCAGCAGAAGAATAAACAGAAACGTAAACGATAAAGGACACAGAGGATTTTATCCTGGTTCACCCCCTTAAACGATAAGGCTACATCCAGTCCTTGGCTTAACCAAGATTTTTCACTATTCACTAGAGTATTATCAAGGACTCCTCCTAACACAAGTATTATCAAGGACTTCTCCTGAAACAAGTATTATCAAGGACTTCTCCTGAAATAAGTATTATCCAGGACTTCTCCAGGTACAAGTATTATCAAGGACTTCTCCTAGATTCTTTTTCAAGAATGATTTCTTCTACAAAGTCTCTTCTGAAAGAGTGAGGTAGAAGATTTAGGCTCAGATAACTCTATGTATTTTGGTAGTGGGTATGACACTTAGGAATATACTTGAGTTTTCAAAACAGAGAGGACTAGAGGATAGGTTCTTTGTGAGGCGTGAATAGTTTGAGAGTATTTCACTCTTAGGGATTTCTCACACTTAGAATATTTTTGGCTCTGGAGAGATTTCAGCACTTGAATATTCAAAAAAATTGAATCTCAGAACTCTGTGTGTCTGTGTGTGTCTTCAAATCTTCAAGTCCTCATTTTATATCTTCAATTCAAATGTAGGGTTTCTGAAGATAACATGGTGAGTCATTGTGAGTCACTCATTTTCCTTGACCGTTCATCAACGACTCTTTGCTTGCATTTAATGCATTTGTCTTATTGTCTCTGCAATCTTTCCTTAAACGATGAAACATTCAAAAGTAGACTTTCTGTTGCAGTGAATCTTTTCTATTTGAAGGAAAGAGAAAGATTGATCCATTTTGTCTTATTGACAACGTTGTACTAAGTCTGGGAATATGTGACCGTTGACACTCTGACGCTTGTCACGTGATATGTACTTTTTTTCCTCGGTATTGGGCCTTGCAAGCTGTAGACTATTCTTGAGATATTTTCTTGATATAATATAGTCTCTTGCTTTCCCTTAGACGATGCTTCCCTTTTGTTCAGATGGTGCTTTCCCTTTTTGTTTGAGTAGATGTTGGTTGAGTGAACAAGTCTTCTTTAGATGTTAGACAATGCATGTAGACGAGACTTCTCTTGAAATATAAACGATGGAGATATTTCCTGAAAGGCATAATACACAAAGTTTAGGAATTTTTTATCTATCATAGTTGAACTCTTAAACAAAATTGTTATCACTCAAAATATGATAAATGTTATACGTTCGTTTGAACTTACTTGATAGCAATTCTGCAAGTGCACAGATTGTATCAAAGTAATATAAAAGATATCGTTCTCCACAGGGATCGGAATTGATTTTGGACTTTAAACTTAATCGTTAGAGCAGAAAAGAAAAAAGATAGTTTTTTAGATTTTGTGATGATTGATAACATAAAGCAAGAAAATAGAAAACTATGATAAAAATAACACTCGGGTTTGAGTTTCACCTAACCAAATTATGTCTCTAACGAACTGAAAATCATATGAACTCGGGAATTGTTTTCAGGTGCTCTAGCCTAGGATTTCTACTTGTTAATTCCTTAATCAAATAGAACTTTCAATTACAAATACCAAACCTAATACATTAGTGTTTAGTTAATCCAATTGAAGCATTAGTATTCTTAATTCTGGCCAACACAACAAGTTCCCACCCTTATACCTAAGTGGCGGATTTTCCGATTAATCTACTCCCATTTCCCTTAAATCCTACCAACTACTGTTGTGCAAGAAATAAGCATGATAAAATTGTGTGAACTAAGAATAATAAACATGGGGATAAGAAACAACAAAGACTATTATTCATATGAAAACATAGGTTTAAAACATGATGGGAGAAAGGATTCACTACAAACCCAAATGCTAGAAAGTACTAGTCAAGCATGGCTAGATTAAACATAAAGAAAATAACCTAAACCTGGATACAAGGGCTCCAAAGGCCTCTTACAAGCTTTAAGAACAAAGCTACAAAGGAAGGAACTCAGCCAAGTACAAGGTTCCAGGGTTGATACAAAAGAAAAGCCAAAAACTGAATTTATAGCCAAACTGCCAGCAAGCCAACGCTCAAGCGTTGGGTTCCAACGCTTGGGTGCTGGAAATTGCATTAATTCCCTAGTTTCAGACGGAATGCCAACGCATGAGCGTTGGCGTTCCAACGCTCAGGCGTTGGGAGCACGACAGACTCTTCATTTTCTTGTTCTTAACCTTCTCTTTTGATTCTTTTTATCAATGCTTTGATGGGGTATTATGGTGGCTTCAAGGAAGGATTGAAACAGCTGAAACAACCATTCTCTCCATCATTTCTCTATTTTAGCACATGTTTCTTGCTTGATTCTTCATCTCCTTCTTTAATTTCTTCATTTAGGCACATGTTAAACAAGAAAGATGAGATTGATGCTTCCTCTTCTTCTTTAATTCAGCCACACTTCTTCATAAATTGCATCAAGATGTTAGAACACATAGCAACCTGAGAGGGGGGGGTGAATCAGTGTTGCCCCAATTTTCGCCTTATTGAAATCGTTACTTTCAAGTTTATGATGATCACGAGTTGATCTTTGTGATTGCAGCGGATATGAACAAAACTTGAAAGTAAATGTGAAGGATAAAGAGAATCACACACAAGATTTATCCTGGTTCGCCTTCAATCCACCGAAGACTACGTCCAGTCCCTCAAGAAAACCCCTTGAGGATTTTTCCACTATTGATAAGAATTTCTTACAAGTTCCTAACCCAAGGACCCCAAGAACTTCTACCAATATCCTGTGAAAGCAAACCGCTTTCAACAGCCCCTGAAAGCAAACCGCTTTCAGTTCCTGAAGGCAAACCACCCTCAGACCTTGAAGACAAACTTGTCTTCAATCGAAACCCTGAAAGCAAACCACTTTCAGTGACAACAAACCTTCACCGAATACCACGGTGAAAAACTCAATCTTACAGAAAGAGATGAAGAAGATATTACACTTGGCTGTTTCAATCCTTTAACACACAATTGGATTGAACATGAGAAATTATGCTTTAAGGCTTTTAAGCATAATACAATTCTGAGTTCTTCAAGATATGAACAACTAATGTGTTCTTGTAAACATGAAGATCATGAACTCATAATTTAGGCTCCAAAAGATTTAAGTTCTAAAAGATGAACCAATTTTGAAAGAGCTTTGGCCTAATGTGTTTTTTCTCATGTGAAATGTGTCTATTTCGTGTGTGTTGTGTGTTCTATGTTGTTGTTCTGTTTTCTGGACTCAAATGGTCTTTATATAGGCAAGGGAAACGTCCTTGAACCATCACAACCCTTTTCAAAAGGTTTGGGACACAATGGTTCATGAAAAGATGCACTTTTTCGTTCTGGTAATCGATTACCATACTTAGTGTAATCGATTACACAAGTGACCATTTCAGTTTGAATTTGAATTTCAAACATGTAATCGATTACAAGACTGGAGTAATCGATTACTTGCCTTGGTGTAATCGATTACCATAATGGTGTAATCGATTACACAGAAGCCCATTTTCCAGAAACTTATTCTTTGAGACTTGCTTAAGGTTTTCTACTTCTTTTAAGTTATGAAAACTCTTAGCTTGATTAGATTAGGTGTTTTAAGAGCCTTTATGCTTTAATAAACCTTTGGAAGCATAACTCACCTAATACTAAGACTTCTAGACTATTGATGGACTTGAGTGCTTGATTCCTTGAAGTCTTCTTTTCTTCTTTTTGTTGATGAGTTTGTCGTCATCAAAACCACAGCCAAGGTCAGGAGCAAGACCTTCTTCACAATCTCCCCCTTTTTGATGATGGCAAACACATACTTGACTCTTTGAAGATCATTTATGCATTCGTGATGCTTAACTCCCCCTATTTGATAGAATCTAGTATTTCTGATATTTCTCCCCCTTTCTAATGTACTCGTTGAATTCCTGCATATGATCTTTAAGAGCACAGAACCTTTCTCCCCCTTTTGACTTCATCAAAAAGAAGAAAAGGCCAAAAAATGTACAGGCATACATACAAGTATATTGAAACATAAAGCATGGGGGAAGTAGGGGTAAACATGTAAAACATGAATAACCAGCACTTACATAGATATATAAGAGAGCAAATACATAAAAGTACAAACAGGAATGATGAATAAAACAATTAAAACCTATAGAATTAAGAATCATCAGAGTTATATTCAGGCCAGGGGCAGGGTAGATTTGTTCCCAACTCGGCACCAGAAAAAGGAAGACCCAAGCACTTGCCAAAAGAGACAAGAGAGTACTGAATGGTAGTCCCTTTTACAGAAGAGGTAATACTTGTGCCTTCAACTTCCAAGTTGCAGTAGAATACTTTGACCAATTCGGGATAGTAGGGTGTGGTAGATTGAAGGAAAGTATCAACATATTGATCTCCAAGTAAAGCGGGAAAGGTTAGACCGGCTTCGATGAAAGATTCTAATTCAGCATAGAAGGGGGTTCGAACTGTTTGGGTGAGAAAGTGAGAAATAAATCGAGTTCTCTCGGCAGAGGTGGGAAGAAGACGGGAGAAATTTAGTGGATTGTGAGGACAAAAGGCTGAGGATAAGCATGGAAAGAAAGACATGTTGCCGTGGATGTTAAAAATCAGAACTTAGAATGATTTTGGAAGATATGACTGATCAACATCGAAGGCTGGCTTAAATATCCTGAGCATGTAATCGATTACAGCAGTTTACGTAATCGATTACGGAGCAGTTATGCCAAGATTGAATTTCAAAAGATGGAGGGAAATTTGAAATTCTGGCAATTTTTCGAGTATGTAATCGATTACTGCAGTTGGGGTAATCGATTACATCAGTTACGAATTTGAAAATTTTCAAATTATGAATGTGTAATCGATTATGGCAGTTTGAATAATCGATTACTCAGATGTTTCTAATGAGCACGAGGACTTAGAACATGGATAATCGATTACAAATCCTAGGGTAATCGATTACTAGGACATTTTTACAAGTTCTAGGCTCTAGATTCCTATGTAACACCCTTTTTTTTCTATAAAACACTTAAGCACATAATGCAAATGTACATATAAAGTTTATGCAAATAACATGTTACATTAAATATCATGCTCATCTAATATGCCTAATTCTCTTCTTATCTTGAAAAATGATTCTTTAGGAAGAGGCTTAGTAAAGATGTCTGCTAACTGATTATGTGTATCCACAAATGAAATTTCAATATCTTTCCTCATAACATGATCTCGAAGAAAATGATGTCGTATATCAATATGCTTAGTTCGAGAATGCATGATAGGGTTTTTAGTGAGATTAATGGCACTTGTGTTGTCACATTTAATTGGAATGCAGCCCAGCTCTAAGCCATAATCTTTGAGTTGTTGTTTGAGCCATAGAGTTTGTGCACAACAACTACCTGCAGCAATATATTCTGCTTCTGCAGTACTTAGAGCAACACATGCTTGTTTCTTACAAGACCATGAAACAAGAGCATTTCCTAAAAGGTGACAAGTACCACTTGTACTCTTTCTTTCAGTTTTACAACCAGCATAATCAGAATCAGAATATCCAATCAAATCACAAACACTTCCCTTGGGATACCACAATCCAACATTTGTAGTTCCTTTCAAATACTTGAAAATTCGTTTAACAGAACTCAAATGTGATTCCCTAGGAGATGCTTGATATCTAGCACATAGACACACACTAAACATAATATCAGGTCTACTTGCAGATAAGTATAAAAGAGATCCGATCATACCTCTATATTTGGTAATATCTACTTGATTACCGGATTCATCTTGATCTAAATATGTATTAGACCCCATAGGTGTGGCTATGGCTTTGAAATCATCCAAATCATATTTCTTTAATAGTTCCTTGCAAAACTTTGATTGATTGATGAATATTCCATCACTTGATTGCTTGATTTGCAAACCAAGAAAGAAATTTAATTGTCCCATCATGGACATTTCAAATTCTTCTTGCATCATGTTAGAGAAATCTTTGCAAAGAGATTCGTTAGTTGCACCAAAGATAATATCATCAACATAAATTTGAACAAGTAAGGTATTACCTTTGGTTCTTTTGATGAACAAGGTTGTATCAGCCTTACCTTTTTGAAATCCTTTATCACAAAGGAAAGTACTTAACCTATCATACCATGCACGAGGGGCTTGCTTAAGACCATAGAGTGCTTTCTTTAGTCTGAAGACATGTGAAGGAAACTTTGGATCTTCAAATCCTGGAGGTTGCTTCACATACACTTCTTCTTGAATATATCCGTTCAGGAATGCACTTTTGACGTCCATTTGATACAATGGGAAGTTTAAAGAGCAAGCATACGCTAATAACAATCTTATGGCTTCTAATCTTGCTACGGGTGCATATGTTTCATCAAAATCTATACCTTCTTCTTGATTATAGCCTTGAGCAACTAATCTTGCTTTGTTCCTAACTATAATACCATTTTCATCTAACTTATTCCTAAACACCCACTTTGTTCCAATAATGTGTTTATCACTAGGCTTAGGGACAAGTTCCCAAACTTGATTCCTTTCAAATTGGTTTAGTTCTTCCTGCATTGCTACAATCCAATATTCATCCTCTAGAGCATCATTTACTTTTGATGGTTCTATCTGAGAGACAAAGGCCATATTCAAAATTGAATCATTCAAGCGTAGCCTTGTAGAAACGCCTCTAGAAATATCACCAATAATATTATCAACTGGATGATCCCTATGGGTTCTCCATTCTTTTGGAAGTTGATAAGTATTACTTTCAATGTGCTCTTCTTGTATTGGATTTTGATCTCCATCCTTTTGAGAATCTTCATTTATAATGATGTCATCTTCTTCATTATCTGGAAGATTGACTTTATCTTCTATTGAAGATTTAGATTCATCAAAAGTAACATGTATGGATTCTTCCACGGATAGAGTTTTCTTGTTAAAGACTCTATATGCTTTGCTTGTTAGAGAATATCCAAGGAATATACCTTCATCAGATTTTCCATCAAACTTACTAAGGTTTTCCTTTCCATTATTCAAGACAAAGCATTTTGATCCAAAAGCATGTAGATGAGAGATATTTGGTTTCCTTCCTTTGTAGAGTTCATAGGGTGTTTTCTTAAGGATAGGTCTAATAAGAACTCTATTGGAAACATAGCAAGCAGTACTTACAGCATCAGCCCAGAAATATTTAGGGAGACTAGATTCACTTAACATGGTTCTTGCTAATTCTTCAAGTAACCTATTCTTGCTTTCTACTACACCATTTTGTTGTGGTGTTCTAGGAGTAGAGAAGTTATGTGATATTCCATTTTCATCACATAGTTCTTGGAATTGTTGATTCTGAAATTCTCCACCATGATCACTTCTAATAGAAGAGATCTTTAAAGACTTCTCATTTTGAACTAGCCTTGCATATCTTTTGAATGCATTGAAGGCTTCATTTTTATGAGGTAGAAATAAAGTCCAAGTAAATCTAGAGAAATCATCAACAATAACAAGTGCATAGAAATTACCTCCGAGGCTTTTAGTTCTAGATGGTCCGAACAAATCCATATGTAACAATTGAAGGGGTCTTGAGGTCGAAACTATGTTCTTTGGTTTGAAGGATGTTCTGGTTTGCTTCCCTTTTTGACATGCATCACAAAGCTTGTCTTTCTCGAATTTTATCTTTGGAAGCCCAACAACTAGATCATGCTTGACTAGTTTGTTTAAATGATCTATGTGAATATGTGCAAGTCTTCTATGCCATAGCCATGAATCACTATTATTCTTGGCCAAAAGGCATCTCACATTTTGTGGAATTTCTTCCAATGAGATCATGAAGACTTTGTTTACTTTATATCCAGAAAACTTAATTTCTTTAGTTTTCACATCTTTCACAACACATATATCATTTATAAAACCTACTTTCAAACCTTTATCGATGACTGTTTGAGGGGGTGTGCCTATTCTTCCAATACCGAGTATTTTTCCCTTTTGATTGTTACCATATGTGACGAAACCTTTTTCCCTAGGTATAAGAAAAGAAAACTTGGTTTTGTCTCCTGTCATGTGTGATGAGCAGCCACTATCAAGATACCATAGATCCTTTGCTGCTTTCATACACACCTACATGACAAAGTTCAGACATGGGTATCAGGAACCCAACAAGTTTTGGGTCCTTCTAAGTTAACATCCTTTCTAACCCAAATGTATTCCATATTTGGTACTCCTATATGTTTGTAGTAGCATCTACTAGGGGTATGTCCTATTTTGTTACAGTAAGTACAAGAGTAATGATTGTAACTGGAGGTTTGTCTAGGAGAGGGATGAATCTTCTTAGGAGGTCTATTTTGAATGTTCTTCCTATTGTTTGTACTCCTAACAGGATTAATCTTATTGTTACTGGAAGATCCTAAAACATGGTTTGGTTTTACAAACACAGTTTTCCTAACTTCTTTTGTCTTTGGATGAGAAGTATATCCTAAACCTGACTTATTGTTTGAATATCTTTGAACGCTTAGAATATCATCTAACTTCTGTTTTCCTTTATTGAAGTTATTTACTCTTTGTTGAAGATTTTCTATCTTTTCTTCTAAAGAACTACACTTAGTGCATTTGTGAGTAATGTCTATCTTAGATTTTACTACATCTAGTTCTTCTTGTAAATTTCTGCATTTACTTTCTAGGGAAGAAATTAACTCATTTTGCCTAGTGCTAATTTTAGAAAAATCTTGACATATTTTAAACATATTTTCCATGGTAAACTTTAAATCATGAAAAGATATAGAATTCTCACTAACCTGGGAATCTTCAACATCAGAATCATGTGAGGCCATCAAAGCAACTTGTGCTTCTTCTTTATCAGAATCAGATGATGAACTTACTTCATTATCATCCCAAGCCAAATATGCTCTTCGAGTAGGTTGATCCTTTTTCTTGAATTTCTCTCTTAGACCATGTTTCTTCTTCTGAAGATTTGGACAATCTGACTTGAAATGTCCCGGTTTGCCACACTCGAAACATGTAATCTTTTGGGATGAAGAAGACTCATTGTTCCTTTGGAAGACTTTATTGTTGTTAAATCTAACATTTTTCTTTTTAAGAAACTTTCCAAAGTTCTTCACTAGAAGATTTAGATTTCCATTGTCTTCTTCTTCAGAATCTGCATCATAATCTTCTTTGATGCTTTCTTTTGCTTTTAGGGAAATTGATCGATACTTCTTCTCATGTTGTTCATGCTCTTCTAAACGATTCAATTCCAACTCATGTTCTTGGAGTTTTCCAAAAAGAGTTGCAAGAGTCATATTTGATAAACTCTTCTTCTCTAAGATGGCTGTTACTTTTGGTTGCCATACTCTTGTAAGTGATCTTAGAACTTTCATGTTCAAGTCACTGTTTGAAAATTGTCTACCAAGAGCAATCAAATGATTAATTAAATGAGTAAATCGTTTTTGCATGTCTAATACCTTTTCTCCTGGAAGCATTCTGAACATTTCATATTCTTGAGATAGAGTATTGATCTTTGATCTCTTGACTTCATCTGTTCCTTCATGAGTCACCATCAATGTATCCCATATTTCTTTTGATGAAGTGCACGTTGATACTCTGAAAAATTCATCCATGCCAAGAGCAGATGTAAGAATGTTCATTCCTTTGAGATCATGTTGAACCTTCTTCTTTTCTTCTTCACTCCAAGTACTTTCTGGTTTTGGTTGTGAAGTTCCTTCTTCATTTGTTACAGGCACAAAGGGTCCTTCTTCAATGACTTTCCATATTCCTGAGTCTAATGACTTTATGAATATCTTCATCTTGATTTTCCAGAAGTCATAGTGTTCTCCATTGAAGAATGGTGGCCTGTTTATGTTATGTCCTTCACTTGTTCCATGATTGGAAGAGGATGCCATCTTTTCCCGGATCTTAGGAATAACTTACCTAAACTTCCGCTCTGATACCAATTGTTAGAACAGATAGCAACCTGAGAGGGGGGGTGAATCAGTGTTGCCCCAATTTTCGCCTTATTGAAATCGTTACTTTCAAGTTTATGATGATCACGAGTTGATCTTTGTGATTGCAGCGGATATGAACAAAACTTGAAAGTAAATGTGAAGGATAAAGAGAATCACACACAAGATTTATCCTGGTTCGCCTTCAATCCACCGAAGACTACGTCCAGTCCCTCAAGAAAACCCCTTGAGGATTTTTCCACTATTGATAAGAATTTCTTACAAGTTCCTAACCCAAGGACCCCAAGAACTTCTACCAATATCCTGTGAAAGCAAACCGCTTTCAACAGCCCCTGAAAGCAAACCGCTTTCAGTTCCTGAAGGCAAACCACCCTCAGACCTTGAAGACAAACTTGTCTTCAATCGAAACCCTGAAAGCAAACCACTTTCAGTGACAACAACCCTTCACCGAATACCACGGTGAAAAACTCAATCTTACAGAAAGAGATGAAGAAGATATTACACTTGGCTGTTTCAATCCTTTAACACACAATTGGATTGAACATGAGAAATTATGCTTTAAGGCTTTTAAGCATAATACAATTCTGAGTTCTTCAAGATATGAACAACTAATGTGTTCTTGTAAACATGAAGATCATGAACTCAGAATTTAGGCTCCAAAAGATTTAAGTTCTAAAAGATGAACCAATTTTGAAAGAGCTTTGGCCTAATGTGTTTTTCTCATGTGAAATGTGTCTATTTCGTGTGTGTTGTGTGTTCTATGTTGTTGTTCTATTTTCTGGACTCAAATGGTCTTTATATAGGCAAGGGAAACGTCCTTGAACCATCACAACCCTTTTCAAAAGGTTTGGGACACAATGGTTCATGAAAAGATGCACTTTTTCGTTCTGGTAATCGATTACCATACTTAGTGTAATCGATTACACAAGTGACCGTTTCAGTTTGAATTTGAATTTCAAACATGTAATCGATTACAAGACTGGAGTAATCGATTACTTGCCTTGGTGTAATCGATTACCATAATGGTGTAATCGATTACACAGAAGCCCATTTTCCAGAAACTTATTCTTTGAGACTTGCTTAAGGTTTTCTACTTCTTTTAAGTTATGAAAACTCTTAGCTTGATTAGATTAGGTGTTTTAAGAGCCTTTATGCTTTAATAAACCTTTGGAAGCATAACTCACCTAATACTAAGACTTCTAGACTATTGATGGACTTGAGTGCTTGATTCCTTGAAGTCTTCTTTTCTTCTTTTTGTTGATGAGTTTGTCGTCATCAAAACCACAGCCAGGGTCAGGAGCAAGACCTTCTTCACACAAGATCCCCACAAATGTTCCTTAGTTGACCAGAACCTCTAACAAGGACTAAAACTACAACAAAACATAACTAAAAGGACTAAAAACATAAAAGTTGCCAATCTATATGCAAATGCAAAAATAAAGTGAAAACTCTAATAAAATGAAATAAAAATTATATGAGACTCAACAAAAATAAAATAAAGAGAAAGAGAAAGATAGAAAAAATATCATATAAATCCCGGTCATCACTTAACATTCATAACCCAAAACAACTTCTTCAAGAACAAAATATATCAAAAGCAAGAGGAGACCAAGGGTAACCTTTTCTCTCAAAGAAGTGAGTAAAGGAAATAAAGCAATGAAGGTGATTGGGGGTGATGTTGTTTCGGATAGAAGAAGAAGATGAAGTGAAGAAGCTTTGTTTTCTCTCTCTATCCTTCTTTCCTTCTCTCTAAACCTCACTTAATGAACACTTAGCAACAAAATGGAAGAAGAAAAACTATCTTGGCCCCCTTGAACTACACTAGGCTGCGGGATTGGGGGAAGGGCTTTGGGTAATTTCCTTCTTAATCTCACTTAGTTAGGGCATATACTTAGGGTAATTGGATTAGTTGTGGTTTAGATAGTAGACAAGATTAGCTTTTAATCTAATCACTAGTCACTAAGTACACATGAACTCTAACCCATGTCAAAAGTCACTATTCACGTCATAAACAACTTTTCCATTGAACGAAGCAACACATTTCTCTAACAATGCCGATTGTTACTAACATTGGTCATTCGTTCCGCTCGGCCAAACTCACGTTAAAAACGAGCGCTGGTCGACAAAATATCTCGGGATTTATTTCTCGAGATTTCACTTGTTTTCAGCATGAAAACACTATTCATAAAAAATAGGTTCATCACATAAACGAGTTCCTCATGAAGTTCTAAGACTTTCCATCTTGTTCATAAATTTTAGAAATGCCTGAAACTGCCTTGTTTCCGCACAATAGGGTTTCCACAGACCCTTTTACTACGTGTCGGAAACTTTTTTGAGCCTCGAAACTAAAACATATCAATATTATAGTAAATATTCACGAAAACATGCATAAATCGTCAGATAGATATGCAAACAGTCCAATTTCCGCCCGAACATCACTTCAATTGGAGTTTGTTAAGAACCAAGGGTTCTTTAAAGAAGAAAAATGAGAAATCAAAGATACTGAATATTCTTTCTATTCTGATTAATGAAGAATTCTAGTAATTACCATGTGCCTTATTTATTATAGTGGTTTGAGGATACAAAAGAAGAATTCAATTAAAGGCATATCGTGTTGGCAAAATTTCAACTAAAATATATACCACTGTTTCAGTCGAAGATGAAGAAACATGGAGGCCCTTAAGAGAGAGAGGAAGTCGAAGAACATATTTGAAAAGCAAGACATAAAGAGTCAATAGAAGCAGCAATTATTGGAAGTTATTGTTGGTTAAGTTAGTTTATTTTGAATAAACATATGCCTATTAGGTGACAATGGTAGTTATTAAGAACTTAGTCTATAAATACTAGTTCTGATCGTAAAATAAGACAGATTTACACATTTTCTCAAAACTCTCGATGGATTCCTACAAGTCTTATGCGACAGGCGGCTATAAAGAGAATAATAGTAGGTTGTGATTCTCGCTTTTACATTCAATGCAATGCAATTTACTTTGCCATTTTGATTTCTCTTTTGCTTATGATTTTACTTTTCGTTTCAGTCTTCTATTTCTTTTACTACACTTCTCTCCATCTTCATTTTTTTCAAGATTTAAAAGAAATTCATTATGTTTTTCATGAATATCTGGAATTGACCCTCAAAACATCTTCACTAAAGAACCAAGAAGAAGAAAGTTCTTACATCAGAGTCACTCAAAATCCTAAGATTAATGAGATGAAATTGATCTATCTTAGGAGGATAGTGGTAGTGATGAAAATGAAGTGAATGTGGTTGAACTTAAGCCAAAGCCTCCTAATGTTTCTCAATTCTTTAAGCCTTTCGGCAATAAATGTGGGAATAAGAGAAAGTTTCCTACAAAATCATTTAAAGAATTGAAGGCTAAAAATGGCTATCAGAAGATGATGTTTAAAAACGGCCAAAATGGGTTGAGGGAGTCGAACCCAAAAGGAATTGGATGAATTAATGGGTTGAGGGACTCCTTCCCATACATCAAAGAGGTTTGAGATGAACATAGGAATATGGAAGGGACAATATGAGTCTTAACGTTTTATCTTCTTCATCAACTTTTACTTCTATAGATTCTAGTTCAAAGACAATACTATTCAAAGTGCTAAGATGATCAGAGATTTTTGTACCATCATCCATCCGCAAATTGTGGAATAGCTCTTTCAGCAACAACCAATTTGGGATGCCCTTTGTTTTATATAACCCTTCAAGCTTCTCCCGGATTTCCTTGGCTGATGACAGATTCTGCATATTTGCAAGAACATTCTTTTGCAAACAAAAATGAATTGCACTTGCAGATCTCAAATTCAATTCCTCCAACTTATAGACATTCATGTTCGAAGTGTTTCCTTTCAAGGCCTTGTGTAGTCCTGATTGTATCAACACACCCCTGACTTGTATTTCCCACAAGTCAAAGTTAATTCTTCCATCAAACTTCTTTATGACAAACTTCATAACACTTGAGGACGATATAGCAGCTGAACGTAGACTGTAACTCGTACACCAGATAGGTTTCTAGGAAAGAGAGGCATGCCACAACAGATACACTTAATTGCCAAAACTTTTTTTAACCAGTACCTTCCTAGAACAACACTTTCAAAGTCTCACATTTCATCAACACATCTCACATTTCATCAACACATTCACAATATCACGCTCTTTTCTGATGTAGATGATCAGACACTATTGCAACCACATAGCATACTCAGAATGTGATATCTTATCGAACCGAAGCTCCAATACCACTGTTAAGAATGACACAACTGAAGAAATAAATAAGCACAATCAAAACACAAGAATATTACGTGGAAAAACTCCAAAATCGGAGAAAAAACCACAGTTGTTGTCTAAACCATTAACCAAATAATAATCACCATCTGAAAATTATTAAAACACATAGACTTCTTTAATCTCACCCTAATGCCCCAGTACATCCACACTCTCACAAAGCAAATATTAAACTAAGTTAGATATAAGCTTAAAGTGCTACGGACCGGTGCATCTAAAAACAAAGAACTTAAGTTTAATATATAACCTTGGTTTCTCTCTTACTTCACCACACTATGCAACATGAGACTTCTCCAATAATCTATTTTTAACCTCCTTCTTTATTTCATATATTGTGTGACGTGGGACTTACTCCACCATTTTTTTATAACAATCCACCATTTTTTTATAACAATCAATCCGATCATAAAGTTAGGTAATTATAAGTGTTTTATAAGAGTTATTTCAGGACACATTTTTCCCTGCGTTCCAATTAGGAACCATCCCACACCTTAAAATTTTTTTTTGTCAATAAATGAAATTGCAGAAAAAAAGGGGCGAAGCGGGTAGCTTTAGTAAGTGTTTTTTGAAGTCAAACTAATTCAATATTACATTAAGTCATTAGGTCATATACAGTCCACATGCTTTCACGATATCTTAAATCTTAAGCAAGTTTACAGTTTAGCACCTAGGAAACTTGCAAGGTTACTTCTGGGGAATGCAACTAGCTACTTGTATCTTACGGAACGGTCTCCTTTTTTCTGTACATTACAAGATTTTTTATTGGTACATTTACGGACCCTTGTTGAGTTTGATTGGGTCGGTAGCATGATTTAAAACAAGAGTATCAACAATTTTTTAAGACTCTCTCTCTGACCCTCTTTATTTGATGTATTAAAATTCATGTAAATCCCATAAATTATATAAGTATCACCTTTAATTTTTTAAAATTCACATAAATTTTAATTAATTAAAAAGAAAATTTCAAAAAATAATATTAAAAATAATATTGCTAGCACTCCTATTAAAATAATGTTATAATTAATACAAAAATGTTATAATTAATACAAATTACGTTATATCTTAAAAGTGTAATCAAATCGACCGTATTTTTAACTCGATAAATTTTAATCAATAACTTTTATACTTTACTTTTGTCTTTAAACTGTATTTGTATGTAATCTCTAATTGATTTAATGAAGTTCTGAATAACTAAATGAGTTAGTGTTTACTCTGTTACAGGTAAACAGTTAGAAATTTAAATTGTGATAAAGAGACTGTATTTTGATCCTCTTGGGGTTCTTTTAATTAAAATTAGAGTGTCAATTACAAAGTAAAATAGCGAATTAAATCACAATCTAGTAAAAGATTCGACCAATTTTGTGAAAAGAAAGTTGTAAAAGAAAAGATTTAAAATGAACTAAAGCAGACATTGAAAGAAAATAAATTTGCATTTAAACTGGAGTGTTTGGTTTCGCTCAATAAACACTCTGAACTCCCAATTTTTTGTTTATCAAGGTTGTTTGGATTTTTTAGCAGTGTAAGAGTGCTTCGAGCATTTGTTCGCGAACCCCCTTTCTGAATCCAACATCTTCTATTTATAGGCCAAACATCCTAACTGCAAATAACGGCCATAAAATCTGGACTTTACACGTATATCGTTTGCCGTTTTTATTCTCCACGTGTCAACATTTAAAACCTTACATGATTAGCCGAATCAAACCTTTCTGACAACTTCCCATCACTTGAAAACCTTTCTAATTCTCACATTTCCACTATAAATAAAGGTCTTTCCCTTTCTTTCTCTTTTTACTTTCTCTTTCTTCAACTTCATCTTCCCCAAGCTCTCTATTTCAGAACTGGTTGAACCTGCTCACTTCAAAGCTCTTTGCTTCGAAACTTCTGCTCTTTTCTCATGGCTTCCTCCTCATCATGCGTTCTGCTCCAATCCCTTTTGAGGCTGAACTGGAGGGCCCCATTCCTTCAGGCCACCGTCAATATGTTCCAGAGCCACCCCATGTAGCCGAAAAGCTTGAAATATGGCAGTCACAGGTACTCATTTCTTTTTCTGTTGGGGATAAAACCCATGCTTTCTTAGGACCTTACTATGATACTCATCCAGAGGGTTGCAGTAAATTTTTCCCTTGTCCTCTTGATTCTGAAAAAATCTTAACTTTTAAGGATACTTATGACATATCTTTCTTAGAAGATCCTAATAGAGTTTTTAGATCTTCCCCTATGTCTAAAACTAAAAGATATTTGAAATGGCTCGATAAGAGTCTGAACAGTGGAAGAAATTTGGGATTTTTGACCTAATTCAACTGTCTAGATATAGCATGAGTTATAGTCCCCCCATGTTGCTAAGTTCTCTATTCTTTTGGGAACGCTCGGTTAATTCCTTCCATGTTCCGTTTAGGATGATTTCGCCTACTTTATTCGATATCGCTGTCATCATTAGTCTTCGACCAACTACCACTATCTACAATGCTGGAGAAACCTTACCTTTGACTCCAATACAACTTGCAAACCACATGTCCACATTCAATCCTTTCATCATACAATTTCACGGTACTTCTGACGAAGTTTTCGATTCTAAACATGTAGCCTTCCTTTGGCTATGGCTTTCGCCTTTTGTTCTCTGCACGAAATCCCTTCAACTTCCAAAAAGCATACTTCCTCTAGCAACTCTTCTTTACGAAGGGGTTGACATCTTCTTGAGCAAACTACTTTTGGCTAATTTGTATCAATCTTTGGGAAACGCTGTCCTTCGTCTTCAAAACCAAACAGACAAAACCTTTTCTCTGGCGGTCCTTTATGGTTATTGCAACTATGGCTGAATGTTGTGTTCGAGCCAAAAAATTTAGTAGCTTATCCAAAAAACACCTATTCGACCATTGAAGGTCCTAGACTTAGTTTTTTCACTCCCAAGTCTAAAAAACAATCTGCAAAGGGTGACTTTACAAAATTATTTTCCTATTTTCTTGACCTAAAAGATCATATTGAGTCGACAGTCCCCTTCAACAGTCGAAGGTGTGGTCCTGATTGGTTTGTTAAACCATTCCCTAGTGATACCATTGGGGATCAAGCTGAGAGTTTGGCCATTTGGGCTGAATTATTGACTCCTAATGTCGTGCTTTCAGGGCTCATAGAAGAAGAACGTTGTCTCTTTGGTTATCAGCCTCAATTTTTCGCTCGACAATTTGGACTTAGACAATTTCTACCCACTCCTATCTTCAACAAATATCAAGCCATTTTCTTCTCTGACTCTGACATCACTCCTGAGCTCATTGTCAAAGCACTTAGATACTACAACAGGCATGCTCCAACCTTGACCCCTTTTCATTTCGATTCCTCTTTCTACTGCACTGAGTTCTTCGACATGTGGTGGAGCAAATATTACTCTTCCATCATTCTGGCATTGGGTGAATGTAACAAAAGAAGGACTACAGCTTTCTTTCAATTGCAGACAAAGGAATCCAAGAAGAAAAGCAGAGGTATGCACATCAAAGAAATAAGGCAATTCCAAAAATATTTTGAAGTAGTATATTTATCTAGTCGAATTGATTATGTAATTGTGCAGGCGGCTAACACTTCAAGAGAGAAAATTGAAAAGATATTTCTAAAAATTCATTTTCCCCCACATGTAGACAAATTGTAAGACCCTTTCTTTTGGATATAAGAATTTTATTTGAAATATGTGTGAAAATATATTGAGTGTATGTTGATTTGGTTTGGCATATTTCTATGTGAATTTGTTGGTTTTCGTCTGGCGGAGCATGGTTGTGTTCGTCCGACAAAACCCGTCGAACTCGTTTGACGAGTAAAGCTGTGTTCGTTTGGTACTTTTCTGAAGAGTTCATTTGGCTCGATAGTGTTCGTTTGGTACAACCGAATAGTGAGTCGGTTTGGTATTCGTCTGGTTAGTTAGCCGCTTTTGTTGACTTTAAGAGATAAGTATTAGATGCCTTGGAAATAGTAAACTTCCATTTTTGTTGACTAGAATATATGTCAGGATCATTAATGACCCGCCACTTTCGTTGACCACTTTTCATTTAATGTTTACCCTCAGAAGTGGTTTTCCTCATGCTATAAATACCCAGTATCTAGCTTTATTTCAGTTTTTTGATTTTTGAAATCCTTATTACTTCCTCGCTTCGAAGAAATCTTTCTTAAACATTCTTAGAGTTCTTGTTCTTGCTCGTTCTTCTTCAGATTCGATCTTTCAAGCTGTGTTCGAACCAAAGAAGACGGTCACCAATAGGCAATTGTTTGATATAGACCAGGAGGCAGACGAGGGCTGTATTTTGGAAATGGAAGAGGACGACTTTTTAAGCTTTGAGAATGAAGACTTATGTACTTGTTTTCTAAATGATCTTGTAATCTTTTTGTAAAAGAAAAGCACATGTTGTGCAAGATAGTACTTTCAATACGTCTTATTTCTCTTTACAATCATGAAATATATTATATGGGCTACACTATCTATATATCATGAGTATTGTACGTTTTGAAAATATAAGATGTTTTTGAAAGGTTTAAACTTAGTGTTATTCCGCATGGTTACTATGTGACACTCAACGTAAAAAATCAGGCTGTTACATTTTTGGTATCAGAGCAATGGTCTAGATAACCAGTGTTGTTGGGTGGTAGTATATTCTGAGATCGATTGATGGGGTGTCAATCGACGGAAGAATTAGTGTGAATAATTGTTAATGTTTTCTTGTTGATTGAGACCGTCCGATGAGTTGACAGTTTTATATGATATGTATTAACAAATTTTGGCTATTTCTGTTGTTAAGATTTACCGTTGAGACTTTCTTAACAGGTGTAAGAGGTTAATGAATCGAAACACAGAAATGGCAGATCAGAGTGCAATGGACAAAATGGCTGCTGCTATTACTAATCTTACCACGTTGGTGGCACATTAAGCAAATGTTACTGCTGCTCGTGTAGAGGAAGAGGAAAATAGAGTTGCCGCTGTTGCTGCAGTACAAGCACATACTGCTGAGAAGGAGCAAGCTTCTGCTCAGATGAAGGGACTGCACAATTTCAAGAGACAGGATCCACCTAAGTTTTCTGGAGGTTATGACCCAGAGACAGCTGAATTGTGGTTGCAAGAGGTGGAGAAGATTTTTACTTTCATAGATACCCCTGCTGCAACCGGGGTGAATTATGCAACATACATGCTGACAGGAGAAGCGGAGCATTGGTGGGATAGTGCCAAGGCCATGATGGAGGCTGATTTCCAGATTGTTACTTGGGAATCTTTCAAGAGGGCATTTTTCGGGAAATACTTTCCTAGAAGTGCTAGGGCTGCAAAGGAGGAGTTTACAAAACTAAAACAGAGGAGTATGTCAGTAGCTGAGTATGCTGCTAAGTTGGAATCGTCTACCAGACATTATAGATTCTTCAGAGACAGGGTCAATGAAGAATACATGTGTGAACATTTCATTGATGGGCTAAATTATGAATTGAAGAGGGCGGTACAACCATTGGGGATTGTCCGCTATCAACAACTAGTGGAAAAGGCTAAGGGTGTTAAGGAAATTGACGCTCATTCTCCAAAACAACAAGGGGGTGGAGGACCAGCTAGGTCCTACTAAGGATGATAAAGGGAAGAGGCCATATCAACGACCACAGGCCAAGAAGCGTGAGTTTGGATTCAACAAGCTAGGTGGGGGTAGTTTAAATATTCAGAGGGATTCGAGGCCAGTGGGGGAGGTTATCTGTTTCAAGTGTAACAAAAAGGGGCATTATGCTAACAATTGTACGGAGGGATCCGTTATTTGCTGGAACTGTAAGAAGACAGAGCATACGACCAAGGATTGTAAGGTTCCAAAGGTAGAGGGAGCTGTTGATGATGCTCGTGGTAAACGTCTGATAGCTCAAGGAAGAGTCTACAATATTTCTGGGGAACCTACAAAGAATGATGAAGGTTTGATAAGAGACCGTTGCGATATTTCTCGTAATTCTCTCTCTGTGTTGTTTAGTTCAGGAGCTACTCACTCCTTTATTGCTTTTGATTGTGTGGCAAGGTTGGGTTTGCCTAGTCAGAGTTGTCGTTTGACTTGGTGGTATTTATCCCTGCTGCCCAGAGTTTAACTGCAACCTTTGTTTGTTTGAATTGCTCGTTTATTTTCCAAAATAGGAAGTTTGTTGTGAATTTGATTTGTTTACCCCTTAAAAAGTTGGATGTAATCATAGGCATGGATTGGCTTTCTCTTCATCATGTCCTATTGGATTGTTCCAATAAGGAGGTAATTATTCCTAACCCTACGAAGTCTGAATTTCTGAACTCTTATCTTTCGAAATGCTCCCTGAAAAGATGAGCTTTGAAGGTGTTGTTATCATCTGGTGATGGTAGTTCTTCGACGGACGAGGTCCAAAGTTTGTATTTGATTTCTTAGATGTATTTCCTAAGGATGTGCCAGGGTTACCCCCTGTTCGTGATATTGAATTTCCTATTGATGTAATTCCTGGAACTAGACCTATTTCTATTACACCATATCGTATGGCACCAGTGGAATTGACAGAGCTGAAAAATCAGATTGATGATCTTATGATGAAGGAGTTTATTCGACCTAGTGTTTCACCTTAGGGAGAACCAGCGCTACTTGTGAAGAAGAAAGATGGTAGATCTCGTCTATGTGTAGATTACAGACAGTTGAACAAGGTAACAGTCAGAATCGTTATCCCTTTCCTAGGATTGATGAATCAACTTCGTGGAGCTGCTGTGTTTTCTAAGATTGATTTGCGATCTGGTTACCACCAGATTAGAGTTAAATAGGCTGATATACATAACACTGCATTTCGTACTCGCTATGGACACTACGAGTACTTAGTGATGCCATTTGGAGTTACCAATGCACCTGCTGTGTTTATGGATTATATGAATAAGATTTTCAAATCTTTCTTAGATAAATTTGTAGTTGTTTTCATAGATGACATCTTGATTTATTCAAGAAGCCATTAGGATCATAGGGAGCATTTACATTTGGTGTTATCTGTTTTGCGTGAGAAAGTTCTTTTTGCTAATCTAGTCAAGTGTGAGTTTTGGCTAGGAGATGTGAGATTCTTGGGGCATGTTACTTCTAAGGAAGTCATTGTTGTTGACTCAAGTAAACTAGATGTTGTGACTAAGTGGGAACAGCCTAAGAATGTTACTGATGTTAGGAGTTTCCTGGGTTTAGCAAGATACTATCGTACATTCATTGAGGGATTTGCAAATATTGCAGGACCTTTGACAAAGCTGACTAGGAAGAACTATCCTTTTGCATGGACTGAAGAGTGCGAATCTAATTTTCAAGAATTAAAACGTTGTTTGACGAATGAACTAGTTTCGTACAGAAATAAAAGAAGTATCGTCTATGCGGATGTGGAACGTATCATCCAAAATGAAATTATCGTCCGAAGGCGTAATGCAAGTATCGTCTAGAGACTAAAAGTGAAGTATTGTCCAGACACTAAAAGTGAAGTATCATCCAGAGACTAAAAGTGAAGTATCGCCCAAAGACTAAAAGTGAAATATCGTCCAGAGACTAAAATGAAGTATCATTCGCAGTCTAAAAATGCAAGTATCATCCAGAGACTAAATTGAAGTATCGTCCAGAGGAAAAATTTCAAGTATCGTCCGTAGTGCAATGTCTGCTTACATCAATCATTAAACGGTACAAGTCCAACGCCGAAACAGACCAAGTCATGTTTCAAAATGGAAGCCATTGATGATCGAATTTATTGCAGAAGCGTAAATCAAGCACAACATTGAATATATCTGCTAGAAGTCAACGACACAATGCATCACCGATTTAAAGGGAGAAAATCACGTTGGAATGACTCAGTAAAGTCAAAGCTATTCAAAGACAAATAGTTGTTGGTGAACGGTCAAATATTAATGGGAGAAGCAAGTCAACGACAAGAATTATCAGAAAATTTAAGTCGAGCTCACAGTATAAAAGGAGAACTAGAGGTTTCGAAGAAGATATAGAACAACACACAACAAGCCTCACAGACAGCAATTCTTACACATATATTCTTTCAAATCCTATACGGTTTACGCTAAACCTTTCAGAACAGTGTTCAGCCGAATCGAGAAAAATCAGTGAGAGGGAAAATAGAGCATAGAGTCATATTTTCAAAAACATCCTCACCTTACAGAGAAGCTTTTGTTTCATATTCTCCGTTTTACAAAATCTCTAGTATTCTCCTGAGAGTCAAATCCATTTACCAATACTTAGAGTATACCGAGCCTAATTGCTTCTACCATTACTCTTTTGAGAAGAGAACCTTCTGTAGAAGAACTTGTTGTAAAGGAGAAGTCCTGCATAATACCTGTTGTTGGGAGAAGTCTCTGAGAATACTTGTTGATAGGAGAAGTCCCGCATAATACTTGTACTATTCTGGGTTGAATAGTGAAAATCTTGGTGGAGACAAGGACTGGATGTAGTCCCATCGTTCAGGGGGTGAACCAGAATAATTCTGTGTGTTCTTTACTGCTTATTGCTTTACTGTTTGCATCGTTTAGCTATAACTTGTTTAATTCCGCTGCTTACTCTATCGTTCATTGTTAGTTTTCTAAATCTTACGAAAGAGTTTTGAAACTCATATAACTGGTTTTAGAAAAATAAGTTTTTATAAGCACACAATTCAACCCCCCTCCCTTCTTGTGTTGGCCCTTATTTTATCAAGACATGCAGGATGCTAAGGGCATTTCTAGTCCTATGCTCAGTGGCAGCAAATTGAGAAAACATGGTTCTAATTACATGAGTGATCCCACTCTTTATAGATCAATTGTGGGTGCTCTCTAATATGCAACACTTACTCATCCTGAGATTTCTTACTCAATCAATAAAGTGTGTCAATTCCTTGCTCAGCCCTTAGAGGATCATTGGAAAGCTATCAAACGAATTCTGAGGTACCTTAAGAGTACCATCAGCTATGTTCTTATTTTGAAAAAAAGGTGCAATTACAAAGGGGCCTATGAGCCTTATTGCATATTGTGATGCTGATTCGGCTGCTAATATGGATGAACGAAGGTCCACATCAGGCTCTTGCATTTATTTTGACCCAAATCTTATTTTGCGGAATTCCAAAAAGAAAGCTCTTGTTGCCAGATCCAGAACTGAAGCTGAGTATAGGAGTCTTGCTAACACAGCAGCAGAAGTTTTCTGGATTCAGTCCTTGCTCACTAAGTTAAAGATACCATTTTCAACACCTCTGATTCTGTGTGATAACCTTAGCACAGTTTCTTTAACAAAAAATCTAGTCCTTCATGCAAGAACCAAGCACATGGAGCTTGATATATTTTTTGTTTGAGAAAAAGTGCAGAATAAGAGTTTACTTGTCAAGCATATACCTTCTCAAGACCAAACAACTGACATTTTTACTAAATCTTTGTCTCCTTTGCATTTTACTGCTCTTAGGGACAAACTCAAGGTTGTAGACCTGTTTCCACTAGGTTACCAACCTTGAGTTTGAGGGGGAATGATAGAGATAAGTGAGGATTACTTTGTAATAGCCTCTGCGATAGTCAGAGATAGTGGAATACTTTGTTTAGATTTAGAGTGTTAGTCTAGTGCCAAGCTGGCATTCTGTTAGGCCAACTCACACTATTATGTTTCAGCTATGCTACCTTTATAAGGCACACTATGCAACTGCATTCTGCACCTACTGAATAACAAACTATTTTTAGATCATGAGAGATTTCTTTCTTCTCTATTTTCTTCAGAACCGTATGGGTTTCTTCAAATACTAATATCAGAGTTACTATCACATAAAAGTCTCATAGGAGCCTCATACTTTATTTTCAATTCATCCAATATGATCTTCGTCCACAACAATTCACACACTCCATGAGCCATGGCTCACTCTGCCTCTGCACTTGATCTGCCAACCATATTCTGCTTCAGACTGATAACTGTGGGATCCAGACTGAATGTGCTGAAATCACCAGCCTCCTGTCATTGATGACTAGATTTTATATGATGTTTTTAGGGTCTTTTTAGTCTTTTTATTTTATTATTTTTGAGTCTCATATAGGATTTTTATTATTTTTAAATAGATTTTCTATTTATTTTGCATTTTGCATATAGATTAGCTTTTATTTGTTTTTTAAACTTTATTTTATATTTTTAGGAATTTTTATATTTTTACGAAAGCTGGTATAGTTATCATTTTTGTCCAAGGACCAAATTGTAAAGTTTCAGGAAAGGAATGATTAAAGTGTAAAAGTTCAAGAGCAGAGGATGAAAAGTGAAGTTTCAAGGACTTGAAGGATTGAAATTGAAGTGCTAGCAAAGAGAGGACTTAAAGTGGAAATCAAGAATATGTAGCAACACTCTTTGATTTAAGCACATGGAAAATAAGGATTAAAGGATGAGTGGAGAATTGATGGTAGTGGGAAGGAGTTTTCAAAAGTTAATTAGTGGCCAATGAAGGCCATAATGGCCATAATGGCCATCAACTCCTCCACCATTGAAATTTTTGCTATAAATAGGAGTGCTCATCCTTTGTAAAAACACACCTTTTCAGAATACAACAAGTATTATTCTTTCCTCCTTAAGAGCATTGTTCCTAGGAATTGTGGGAAGCTAAACTTGAGCTCCTATCCAGGGTAATTCGATGCCTCTTTTAGCCATGATTGGCTAATTCTTTTAAGTATCTTGGGTTGTTTTAGTTTGTATTTTATGTCTTAGTTAATTTCTACATTTCTGAATAATATTTCCAATTTATGTTTTATCTCCTTGTTCTTCATTTCCTCTTAAAGTACACAAGAGTTCTTGCTTATTTCTTATACGAATGAGAATTGGTAAGTAGTAAGGGAAATAGGATTTAAAAAAGGCTATAAGTATATATCGCTAAGAAATTAGGATAGACGTAGCTTTATGTTGGCCTGAAATTCATCTTCATCTTCTTCTTTAATTAACTAAATTGCAAGAAATTGAGTTTAGTAATTAGAAAGAAAGTTCTACAATGTGTAAGCGATTAACTTGTAGAAATACTAGGCTATAGCATCATGAACTTGGTTTTAGAATTCAGAAATTAAGTAGGAGTTTGCTAGCATATTTTATAGACTATGTAATTCAACCCAAGTGCTTAAATCTCATCATCTTTATTTCTTTATATTTTATTGCTATTTCTAGTTTATGTCTTAATCAAACCAAATGCAAAATATATCTTTTATTTTTCTGCTTAAGCTCTAAGCAATTTAGTAATTAGACACCTATCCCTGTGGGATCGACAATCTTTTATATTACACGATAACCATCCGTGCACTTGCGGATTTGGCTATCAATCATAATACAAAATTCCTTGTTTGTATGAAAATTCTAGTTTGCTAGAAGGGTCCGCTTGGACAGCCGCGATAATTTTAAGCAAAGCCTCATCTTCATGAACCTCCTCAATTAATTTGTTGCTGTCAAGCCAAACTAGATAGGATACCCTAAATTGTAATTCTCCTTCCCCATGCATTCTTGAGAGTGCATCAGCCCCGCACTTTGTGGTTCTCGATTTGTAAACTATGTAAAATTGGTAACCCAATAACTGAGCTGCCCAATTTTGCTGATCCATGGTGGAGATCCTCTGGTGTAAAAGTTGACATAAGCTTTTCTGGTCAGTGTAAACTGTGAACTGCCTTCCTAAAAAATAGGTACGCCAATGTTTCATAGCTAAAACAATGGCCATCAACTCTTTTTCATAAGCTGATTTAGACAGATTACGCTCACTCAAAGCCTTGCTGAAAAACGCTACTGGTCTAGAGTTCTGCACGAGAATAGCTCGAACCCCATTACTTGAGGCATCACTCTCAATGATAAATGGCTGGGAAAAGTCAGGTAAAGCTAGTACCGGAGATGTAGTTAACTTCTCTTTTAGTGTATCAAATGCTAGTTGTGTCTTGGGGCTCCAAGTGAAACCATCTTTCTTAGTCAACTATGGGAATGGTCGTGCTATACTTCCATAGTCTTTGAAAAACTTCCGGTAATAACCTGTAAGGCCCAAGAATCCTCTCACACCCTTGACATTCTTGGGTGTTGGCCAATTAGTTACACTTTTGACCTTTGTTAGGTCTATAGCCACTCTTTTTTGAGAGACAACATGTCTCAGATACTCTATAGAAAATTGAGCAAAAGAGCATTTCTTTTTGTTGGCCACCCGCTGTTGTTCTTGCAAAGTTTCCAGTACTTGTGATAGATGACTAAGGTGTGACTGCTAATCAGTACTATAGACAAGGATATCGTCAAAGAAGACGAGCACAAACCTCCTAAGCATGGATCTAAAAACTTCATTCATGAGGGATTGAAAGGTGGACGACTCATTCATCATTCCAAAAGGCATAACTAGATATTCTTAATGCCTTCATGAGTTCGAAACGCCGTTTTGTGGATATCCTCACTCCTCATCAATACTTGATGGTATCTTGATTTCAGGTCAAGCTTAGAAAAGTATCGTGTGCCATATAACTCATCCAACAACTCCTCTATTACAGGAATCGGGAATTTATCAAGCACTATTACCTTGTCTAAAGCCCTGTTATCAACACACATTTGCCAAGATCTATCCTTCTTCTTCACCAAAATAACTGGGCTGGATAAAGCACTTTGACTATGTCGAATAATTCCGCATTGCAGCATTTCTTTGACCTTTTTTTCAATTTCATCCTTGTGATAAGGCCTGACATTTACTAGCCCCTGCCCTTCCGCCAAACTGATTTTTTTTTCCTTTTGACATCTTGTAAGTAGCCCTGTTGGTTCTGCAAAGACCTCTGCATACTGTTGCAATAAAGTGGCTAACTGTTGTTCTTGTGTTGGAGACAGTTTGTCAGTATTGTTGGCCTCTTCCTCAGAGCTTTCAGTGACTAATTCAGTAGAAAACATCCATCCCTCAACCCACAAGAAAGGCTTGCTCAGCAGCCTTTGTAATTCCAGCTGCTCCATGCCCTTACTGTGTTTACCCTGTATTGTTACCCATTCTTGATTGTCCCGGAATCGCATAGTTTGCTTCCCCCAATCCACAATCATTTCACCTAAAGTGGTCAACCAAGGCATTCCCAAAATCACATCAATGACCTCTAAATCGAAAAGTTGGGTATCAATAGTAAGCTTCAACCCTTCTAATTCAATTTCTACTTGTTTGCATTCACCCCTGGCTACTGCTTGATGCCCATCGCCTAAGCGAATTTCAAGTCCCTGGTAAATTTCGCTGGCCACCCCGTAGCTTCCACCAACCTTTTGGAGATGAAATTGTGGGTTACCCCTCCTTGAATTTCTCCCTCTAACATCAGTGTCTAGGGTTGAAAGCTCCCAGTTCGCAGATGCATGACACTGCATGCTCCATCTGCCTCATGGCTTTCCTCAATTTCTGTTGGAGAAACCAAAACGGGTATTTTTTCTTCATCCTCGGGTTCCTCCAGCACCATGACCCTCAATTGCTTACCCGGACATTGATGTAGTGGGTCGAATTTTTCCCCACACTTGTAACAAAGCCCCTTCTGTCGTCGATCCAAAAGCTCTTGGTAGGGACGATGTCGAATTCCTCTATCTCACTGGGAAGAACGTGCGTGTTCGGTTTCAGTTCCTTTGCCCTGTTTTTGTCCTTGCTATTGCGCATCTGGATCCAACCCTGACCCGAATCACGAATCATAGCAACATGGCTATAAAGGTTATTTTGGGCCCCCTGTTAAATTCACCCGACCCGTAACCGAATCGAGGCCCACTTCCGTTTGACCCAGTAATTGCATGGCTTCTCCCTTGCAATTCGTTTTCCACCGCTTTGGTCAGCATGATAAGACATGAACGAGGCAAAGGTCCTAGAGCTCTCATGCTGCGCACTCGACCTCAAATCTCCTCGCGCAATCCGTGGAGGAAATACTCGAAGTACTGCTCATCAGGCAATTTTGGGATCTGGGCAACCAAACGTTCGAATTCCAGGACGTATTCCTCAACAAACCCATTCTGGTGTAGCGATGTAAGTTGTTCGTAGACGTCTCCTTCACTGGTGCTCCCATACCTCTCCAACAAATCATGGGTTAATTTTTCCCAAGTCAACCCAGATTCCAGATTCAGCAAGGAGTTGAAGAAGTGTATGGTGGGACCTTCGATAAAAAGGTGAGCCAAGTTGACTCATACCTCAGGGCTAGTTTCCATGACATGGAAATAAACCTTTGCTCTCTCGTCTATCGTCTTCCTCTCCTCCCTCTGGCGCTGACGGAGCAACACCTTCTTCCGGCGTCAGGGCAGGTCATGATTCAGAAGATACGCGAAGAGCAGCGGCAATCCCCACCGGACTCCCTGGTGCGGCGTCGCCTTGCCGGCATCGGACGGGGAGAAGCGCTTCGACTCCTCCTCTCTATTGCCTCCACCGTCGGTTTTCTCTTCCATCCCCATGCTACTTCTGACGTCGACTGGCGCCTAGGACAACAGAAACCCACAGCATCAGTCATGAACTTCCTTCAAACATCACCTCAGGTCACGTCACTTTCTTTATTATTTTATATGATATACTGAAGCAACACAGCTAAGCATGCACTGGACCTTACGTAAGAATATTGTATTATGATAAAATAGGAAGCATTGAATAAATATTATATTATGATAACAAGAAGCATTGAAATCCAGCTTTTTCAACAAATAATATTATATTAGGATAAGACAAGGCACTGCAAAGTGCAATCAGAACAAGAATGGTACAAGAATAAGCTAGTAGTAGAGCGTAATAGTAATAATAATGATAGCATTAAATAATAGTAATGATAATAGCTCACATCATAAACGAAGAAGCATTGAAGAATAAGGGACTACTAGTAGTAGAGTGTAAACAAAGGATTGAATTGATATCGTTAATTCTGCTATTGTATCAGGCACGTAAGAAAGTATTTACCGAACTCACAGGGCTGGATCGGATTATTGATATTATAAATTATTCTTATATGTTCCGATCGGGTATCCGGTCAACGCACGATGACCGGTCAACCCTTTCAAACCGGACCAGGGAGTCGTGACTCAGAGCATGGCCCTCGGCCGAGCGGACCCGACCGGGCAGGACTGTACGACGAACGGGGGATCGGAGTCGACTAGACGTCCGGCACCGAGCAGCTGAAACCCCTGACAACCACTCGAACCTATCAATAGTGTCAGAAGATCCCTTACTATAAAGCCCATCCACATTACCGTACAAGGTACACACATTTTCTGACCTTGGATCTACTTTGGCTCTCGAGACGATCACTAACTTGAGCGTCGGAGTGTCTTTGCAGGTACCCCCCACAATCGATCGACCGGCGAGACCCTCCTCTACTCGGCGCTACCATCACCACCATCAGAAGTACTGTTCCCCCAATCCTCGATCACTCCGTCCGGGTATCCGTTCGGCTAGTATCGAACATTGGCGCCGTCTGTGGGGACGGTAAACTTCCTCCGACTACCCAGCATGGCTCCTAAGAAAGCTACCAGGCAGACTTCTTGCACAGCTCAAGAGGACTCCGTTCGGGTGGAGACCATCGGCGAGAACGAACTTTCGGAAGGACAGGATCAGCAGGTCGGTCAGACGATCCAGATCACGCCTGAGACCCCCAGGCCGAGGGGGCAGGAAGTCGAGCAGGCCCAGAACGACCGAGAGGCGCTTGTTCGGTTGGAAGCCAGGATGGCGGCGATGGAAGAACAGGGGCAGAAAGGTACCGAAGACCAGAACACGACCATACAACTCTTAAAAGAGCATATCTAGCGCCTGGAGGAAGAAAGAGACCAGGGCTGGAACCAGAGCCAACACCGCCGATCCCCCGCCCGAGGGGAGGGAGCAGGCGGGAAACCTCACCAAGAAGCCGTTCAGCAAGCACCCGTCGTCGACCCCGCGCGAAGGACGGTCCAGGGGAATCCGCTGGGATCGGCCATCATGCAAGAGCCCATGCCTCCTAACTTTATCCGACCACCCAAGATGCAGCAGTACGATGGGACCGATGACCCATGGGCCCATCTGGATCACTTCAGGAGCTTAATGATGTGTGCAGGGGCGACAGACCCTTTGTGTTGCCGTTTCTTCCCTATGAGTTTGGGACGGGTTCCGTAGAGGTGGTTTCAGTCATTGCCAGAGGGCACCATCCAACAGTGGGCTGATATCGTCCGACTCTTCACCCAGCACTTTGCGTCGAATAAGGAGCTGCCTCGGACGATTGAGACTTTGGAGCAAATTAAGCAGGGTCCCCAAGAATCCCTCAGGAGCTACCTGGCTAGGTTCAACAAAGAGGCCAATCTCACCCTGGGGCTATCCGAAGAAGTGCACTTGATCTTCGCCCGGAAAGGGTTACGCCCAGGCCCATTTTGGAAGTCTTTAAGTGGAGTACGACCGAAGACGATCGCCGAGTTCCAGAGGCGGTCGGAGAAATTCATTAACCAAGAAGACGCAGAGATGACCTTGAAACTGGAAAGCTCAACCCCGGTAAGACCGGCGTCCCAACCTCAGTCCGTCCCGGCCAGGGAGGACCCCCGGTCGGACAAACAGAAAGAACGGAAGGAGGCGTACAAACCCAAAGCCAAGTTCGACCGCTACGCCCCCCTGAACGCTCTTCTTTCCCGGATCTACCGGGAAAACGCCCATGCAGAGCTACGAGACCGGCCGCCGGTCATACGATCGAAGAACGTCCTCCACTCATCCAAATTCTGCGAGTACCACGACGGCCCAGGCCATGAGACCGATGAGTGCGTACAGTTAATGGACACGGTGGAAAGGTTAGTGAGGGAAGGACGCTTGACTAAGTACGTGCAATCAACATTGTCCTCGTCCCGGGCCCGCTCGCCTCGTAGGCGGAGCCCCCCAAGGGACCGAGAACGGGAGCGCTCCGCCCGGGACGGGCGTAGGTATGACGCCCACCCGAGAGACCAACCCCGGCAACAAAACTAGCGAGAAAGGTCCCGAGAGCACGATCGGAGGAGAGCGCCACATGGAGCCCCCCACTTCACGCTGTCGATCGCAGGAGGCTTCATCTGCGGCGGCAGCAGCGTGGGCTCCCGAATGAGAGGCCTGAGGGCAGTTATGAGGACCGAAGTAGGCCAAGCAACTGAGAGGAGGCCGACCAGAGATGAAGCTACCATTACTTTCTCCAACGCCGACTACGGTCGCGAGACGGGCGAGGAAGGTGATCCGATCGTCTGCAGCGCAGTCATTGCGAATCAACAAGTTACCAAGGCCCTTATAGATACGGGAAGCTCAGCAGACATACTGTTCTACACGGCGTACAAAGCCCTAGGGCAATCCACGAAGGACCTGACACCATACGATAATGACCTGATCGGATTCACGGGAGACCGGGTCACTCCCCTAGGGTATTTCAATACGTGGCTTTCCCTAGGGGACCCTCGCTCTTGCAAAACCATCAAGACCCGTTTCATCGTGGTAGATTGCCCAACCACCTACACCGTCATCCTCGGAAGGTCGAGCATTAATGCCTTTAAAGCAATAATATCCTGCCCTCATTTAATGCTGAAATACCCCCACCAAGGCAGGGTGGTGACCGTGAGAGGAAACCTCAAGATGGCACGGAGTTGTTACACGGCTAGCTGCCGCATGGCCAAGGAGGACCGAATCAGGAAAAAGCAAAGGTCGGACGGGAGAACTCAGGAGGCCTTTGCCATAATGGACGTTGACCCTCGAATCGACCACTCGGAGTCCGACTTACGCCTTCACCCGGAAGGGCGAACTAGGGCTGTCCAGGTCGGGAGCTCGAAGAAGCACGTCACGAAGATGGCCGAAGAACTCACAACCGAACAGGCTGAGTGGGTGGAACGACTCCTCAGAGCTAACGGGGATCTCTTCGCTTGGCAGTCGTCAGATATGCCAGGCGTACACCCTGACCTAGCGTGCCACAAGCTAACCGTCAATCCGAAATGCAAGCCAGTCACCCAAAAGAAGAGACCCATGAACGCGGAAAAGCAAGCAGTCATCAAGGAGCAGACGAACGAGCTGCTGAAGGCAGGGATCATCAGGGAAATCAAGTATACCACCTGGCTGTCGAACGTGGTACTCGTCAAGAAAGCGAACGGGAAGTGGCGCATGTGTGTTGACTATACCGACCTCAACAAAGCGTGCCCGAAGGACCCCTTCCCCTACCTAGTATTGATACCTTGGTGGAAAACTCGGCGGGCTATGAATCCCTCTCCCTGATGGACGCCTACTCGGGGTACAATCAGATACCAATGTTCCGACCAGACGAAGAGAAAACGGCTTTTATAACCGACCAGGGCACGTTCTGCTACACGATGCTCCCTTTCGGTTTGAAGAACGCCGTAGCTACCTACCAGCGGATGATGACCAGAGTCTTCGAGGGTCTTCAGGGTCGGGTCGTCGAAGTGTATATATATGATATAATTGTGAAGACGCCGAAGGGGGGGGGGGGATCATTCGGCCGACCTAAGGACTGTCTTCAGGCAGTTGAGGAAGCACAACATGAGGCTGAACCCGGAAAAATGCACATTCGGGGTCCGAGGGGGGAAGTTCCTCGGATTCATGTTGACCTCGAAGGGAATAGAGGCGAACCCGGACAAGTGCGAAGCTATCTGGAGCATGAAGAGCCCTAGCTCCATCAAAGAAGTACAACAACTGGCCGGGCGGCTAACTGCTTTGAGCCGCTTTCTCCCGAGAGCAGCCCTCGATCACTCCCTCTGTACGAGCTCATCAAGAAAGGAAGGGCCTTCGAATGGACCCCGGAGGCCTAGAGAGCATTTCAAGAATTCAAGGAGACTCTGCAATCGCCCCCCATCCTATCGAGTCCGATAAAGGGGGAAACACTATACCTGTACCTGGATGTGAGGGAAAGGGCGACCAGCGCAGTATTGGTAAGGGAAGATCAAGGGGGTCAGCACCCCGTTTACTTTGTAAGCAGAGCCCTACAAGGATCGGAACTCAAGTACCAGAAGTTAGAGAAGGTGGCCTTCGCTCTTCTCACAACCGCCAGACGACTGAGACAATATTTTCAGGGCCACACTGTGGTTGTGCGGACCGATCAACCTATCAAGCAGGTGCTACACAAGCCGGACCTGGCTGGACGAATGATCGGCTGGTCTATAGAGCTATCTGAGCACGACATTCAGTACGAGCCCAGACAGGCCATCGGGTCCCAAGCCTTGGCGGAATTCTTAGCAGAAATGAAGGAAGAGGCGGAAGACCCGAGCGAGGCCACTTGGACGATCCACGTGGACGGTTCCAGCAATAGCAAGGGAGGGGGCGCCGGGATTGTGGTCGAATGCACCTCCGGAATCGCGGTGGAGCAGTCCATTCGTTTCAAGGATGAACCAGCTGGTATGAAGCTGGTCGCCGACTAGGGTGAACCACGCCGCCAGCCGGACGAGCTTCTTTTTCTCCAGCTCGTCCGCAGGCAGCCAGCCGTTCAGGATGTGATTGCTGATCGGCGTGGTCCAGTCTTCTCCTGACGAAAGGTGGCCGATGACTGGTGACGGTTGGACGCTCAGACTGTTGATAGTTCCTTGTATGACTGACCTGTTGTTATCGGGCTTCTTCGTGCTTGCGAGGCGCGACAGGACGTCCACCCTCTCGTTCTCCGCCCGGGGCACATGGACGAACTGAACTTCATCGAATTTGAGGCACAATTTCTTTAAATGTTCTAGGTAGTGCTGGAGGATCGGTTCCTTGGCCTGGTAGTCCCCGTTGACCTGGGAGACAACCAGTTGGGAGTCACTGCGAATGGTTACCCGACGAGCTCCCAAAATCGGCAGCCGTCAGCAGGCCCGCAATGCAGGCTTCGTACTCGGCCTGATTGTTGGTCGTGGGGAAGTTGAAACGAATGGACTTCTCCACCGCGATTTCGGAGGTGCATTCGACCACAATCCCGGCGCCCCCTCCCTTGCTATTGCTGGAACCGTCCACGTGGATCGTCCAGGTGGCCTCGCTCGGGTCTTCCGCCTCTTCCTTCATTTATGCTAAGAATTCCGCCAAGGCTTGGGACTTGATGGCCTGTCTGGGCTTGTACTGAATGTCGTGCTCAGATAGCTCTATAGACCAGCCGATCATTCGTCCAGCCAGGTCCGGCTTGTGTAGCACCTGCTTGATAGGTTGATCGGTCCGCACAACCACAGTGTGGCCCTGAAAATACTGTCTCAGTCGTCTGGCGGTTGTGAGAAGAGCGAAGGCCACCTTCTCTAACTTCTGGTACCTGAGTTCCGGTCCTTGTAGGGCTCTGCTTACAAAGTAAACGGGGTGCTGACCCCCTTGATCTTCCCTTACCAATACTGCGCTGGTCGCCCTTTCCCTCACAGCCAGGTACAGGTATAGTGTTTCCCCCTTTATCGGACTGGATAGGATGGGGGGCGATTGCAGAGTCTCCTTGAATTCTTGAAATGCTCTCTCGGCCTCCGGGGTCCATTCGAAGGCCCTTCCTTTCTTGATGAGCTCGTATAGAGGGAGTGATCGGAGGGCCGCTCTCGGGAGAAAGCGGCTCAAAGCAGTTAGCCGCCCGGCCAGTTGTTGTACTTCTTTGATGGAGCTAGGGCTCTTCATGCTCCTGATAGCTTCGCACTTGTCCGGGTTCGCCTCTATTCCCCTCGAGGTCAACATGGATCCAAAGAACTTCCCCCCTCGGACCCCGAATGTGCATTTTTCCGGGTTCAGCCTCATGTTGTGCTTCCTCAACTGCCTGAAGACAGTCCTTAGGTCGGCTGCATGATCCCCCCCCCCCCTTCGGCGTCTTCACAATTATATCATCTATATACACTTCGACGACCCGACCCTGAAGACCCTCGAAGACTCTGGTCATCATCCGCTGGTAGGTAGCTACGACGTTCTTCAAACCGAAAGGGAGCATCGTGTAGCAGAACGTGCCCTGGCCGGTTATAAAAGCCGTTTTCTCCTCGTCTGGTTGGAACATAGGTATCTGATTGTACCCCGAGTAGGCGTCCATCAAGGAGAGGGATTCATAGCCCGCCGAGTTTTCCACCAAGGTATCAATACTAGGTAGGGGAAGGGGTCCTTCGGGCACGCTTTGTTGAGGTCGGTATAGTCAACACACATGCGCCACTTCCCATTCGCTTTCTTGATGAGTACCACGTTCGACAGCCAGGTGGTATACTTGATTTCCCTGATGATCCTTGCCTTCAACAGCTCGTTCGTCTGCTCCTTGATGACTGCTTGCTTTTCCGCGTTCATGGGTCTCTTCTTCTGGGCGACTGGCTTGCATTTCGGATTGACGGTTAGCTTGTGGCACGCCAGGTCAGGGTGTACGCCTGGCATATCTGACGACTGCCAAGCGAAGAGATCCCCGTTAGCTCTGAGGAGTCGTTCCAGCCGCTCAGCCTGTTCGGTTGTGAGTTCTTTGGCCATCTTCGTGACGTGCTTCTTCGAGCTCCCGACTTGGACAGCCCTAGTTCGCCCTTCCGGGTGAAGGCGTAAGTCGGACTCCGAGTGGTCGATCCGAGGGTCAACGTCCATTATGGCAAAGGCCTCCTGAGTTCTCCCGTCCGACCTTTGCTTTTTCCTGATTCGGCCCTCCTTGGCCATGCGGCAGCTAGCCGTGTAACAACTCCGTGCCATCTTGAGGTTTCCTCTCACGGTCACCACCCTGCCTTGGTGGGGGTATTTCAGCATTAAATGAGGGCAGGATATTATTGCTTTAAAGGCATTAATGCTCGGCCTTCCGAGGATGACGGTGTAGGCGGTTGGGCAATCTACCACGATGAAACGGGTCTTGATGGTCTTGCAAGAGCGAGGGTCCCCTAGGGAAAGCCACATATCGAAATACCCTAGGGGAGTGACCCGGTCTCCCGCGAATCCGATCAGGTCATTATCGTATGGTGTCAGGTCCTTCGTGGATTGCCCTAGGGCTTTGTACGCCGTGTAGAACAGTATGTCTACCGAGCTTCCCGTATCTATAAGGGCCTTGGTAACTTGTTTATTCGCAATGACTGCGCTGCAGACGATCGGATCACCTTCCTCGCCCGTCTCGCGACCGTAGTCGGCGTTGGAGAAAGTAATGGTAGTTTCATCTCTGGTCGGCCTCCTCTCAGTTGCTTGGCCTACTTCGGTCCTCATTACTGGCCTCAGGCCTCTCCTTCGGGAGCCCACGCTGCTGCCGCCGCAGATGAAGCCTCCTGCGATCGACAGCGTGAAGTGGGGGGCTCCACGTGGCGCTCACCTCCGATCATGCTCTCGGGACCTTTCTCGCCAGTTTTGTTGCCGGGGTTGGTCTCTCGGGTGGGCGTCATACCTACGCCCGTCCCGGGCGGAGCGCTCCCGTTCTCGGTCCCTTGGTGGGCTCCGCCTACGAGGCGAGCGGGCCCGGGACGATGACAATGTTGATTGCACGTACTTAGTCAAGCGTCCTCCCTCATTAACCTTTCCACCGTGTCCATTAACTGTACGCACTCATCGGTCTCATGGCCTGGGCCGTCGTGGTACTCGCAGAATTTGGATGAGTGGAGGATGTTCTTCGATCGTATGACCGGCGGCCGGTCTCGTAGCTCTGGATGGGCGTTTTCCCGGTAGATCCGGGAAAGAAGAGCGTTCAGGGGGGCGTAGCGGTCGAACTTGGCTTTGGGTTTGTACGCCTCCTTCCTTTCTTTCTGTTTGTCCGACCGGGGGTCCTCCCTGGTCGGGACGGACTGAGGTTGGGACGCCGGTCTTACTCGGGTTGAGCTTTCCAGTTTCAAGGTCGTCTCTGCGTCTTCTTGGTTAATGAATTTCTCCGACCGCCTCTGGAACTCGGCGATCGTCTTCGGTCGTACTCCACTTAAAGACTTCCAAAATGGGCCTGGGCGTAACCCTTTCCGGGCGAAGATCAAGTGCACTTCTTCGGATAGCCCCGGGGTGAGATTGGCCTCTTTGTTGAACCTAGCCAGGTAGCTCCTGAGGGATTCTTGGGGACCCTGCTTAATTTGCTCCAAAGTCTCAATCGTCCGAGGCAGCTCCTTACTCGACGGAAAGTGCTGGGTGAAGAGTCGGACGATATCAGCCCACTGTTGGATGGTGCCCTCTGGCAATGACTGAAACCACCTCTGCGGAACCCGTCCCAAACTCATAGGGAAGAAACGGCAACACAAAGGGTCTGTCGCCCCTGCACACATCATTGTGCTCCTGAAGTGATCCAGATTGGCCCATGGGTCATCGGTCCCATCGTACTGCTGCATCTTGGGTGGTCGGATAAAGTTAGGAGGCATGGGCTCTTGCATGATGGCCGATCCCAGCGGATTCCCCTGCACCGTCCTTCGCGCGGGGTCGACGACGGGTGCTTGCTGAACGGCTTCTTGGTGAGGTTTCCCGCCTGCTCCCTCCCCTCGGGCGGGGAATCGGCGGTGTTGGCTCTGGTTCCAGCCCTGGTCTCTTTCTTCCTCCAAGCGCTGGATATGCTCTTTCAAGAGTTGTATGGTCGTGTTCTGGTCTTCGGTGCCTTTCTGCCGCTGTTCTTCCATCGCCGCCATCCTGGCTTCCAACCGAACAACCGCCTCTCGGTCGTTCTGGGCCTGCTCGACTTCCTGCCCCCTCGGCCTGGGGGTCTCAGGCGTGATCTGGATCGTCTGACCGACCTGCTGATCCTGTCCTTCCGAAAGTTCGTTCTCGCCGATGGTCTCCACCCGAACGGAGTCCTCTTGAGCTGCGCGAGAAGTCTTCCTGGTAGCTTTCTTAGGAGCCATGCTGGGTAGTCCGAGGAAGTTTACCGTCCCCACAGACGACGCCAATGTTCGATACTAGCCGAACGGATACCCGGATGAGGTGATCGAGGATTGGGGGAACAGTACTTCTGATGGTGGTGATGGTAGCGCCGAGTAGAGGAGGGTCTCGCTGGTCGATCGATTGTGGGGGGTACCTGCAAAGACACTCCGACGCTCAAGTTAGTGATCGTCTCGAGAGCCAAAGTAGATCCGAGGTCAGAAAATGTGTGTACCTTGTATGGTAATGTGGATGGGCTTTATAGTAAGGGATCTTCTGACACTATTGATAGGTTCGAGTGGTTGTCAGGGGTCTCAGCTGCCCGGTGCCGGACGTCTAGTCGACTCCGATCCCCCGTTCGTCGTACAGTCCTGCCCGGTCGGGTCCGCTCGGCCGAGGGCCATGCTCTGAGTCACGACTCCCTGGTCTGGTTTGAAAGGGTTGACCGGTCATCGTGCGTTGACCGGATACCCGATCGGAACACTAACCACGTCTATATAGCCTTACACCTCACTCGTCCCTTATTTCCCGTAACTAACTTCCCCCATAGCTAGTCCCTGTCTCTGCCATCTCATCAGATTTTGTTAACTTTTGCATCCTTGTTCCTCCTGGTATACACTTGCCAAATTCTGGGCCTATGTGAGCCTGATTCAACTTGTGCATCCCTTTGGGCCCAAGCTTCATTTGGGTCCTATCATCTCCATAAGAACCAAGTTTTCCAAATTCTCAATGCCTTTCTGTTCAGCCCCAACCCCTAATATATAATTACATTTATACTTAATATATAATTGCATTGATGGCCGAAATGAGAGGAACATAATTATTTATAGAATATTATATAAATACTGGTGTTAGAGAGCCAGCTTCTCCATAAGAACCAATTTCCCAAATTCTCAATGTCTTTTTGTTCATCCCCAACCCCTAATATATAATTGATGTTATTTAATTTAAATTCAAACTATAACAGTTACTAACTGCTGTGATAATAAAATTACCTAACTAATAATTAAATAATAACTTCCTAACTGCTACTTAATTGCTACTGTTGTTATTGTTCTTACGCGCTACTGTTGAGAGGCACTGTTCATACGTGTGTTGTTGGCTGCCGCTGCTCCTTGCTTGTTCACCAGCACCTGTTGCACCACCTGTAGTAGCCTCGAATGACTTCCCTTGTGCATAAACATGAATAATTTGGGGTCTTCCCCTCTCAGAGTTGTTCTACCTTTTATAAGGACACAATGAAGATTGTCAAAGTCTTTATAAGCTCTATATCGACGTTATATCTAGTCAATGAGAGATCTCAACATAATGATCAACTTATTCAAACTATCTTATTAGATCAAATACCAATTGGGACTATTATCTTTCGTAATCTATTTGTTCTGACCGGCACCCGGTCAACGGTTACCGGCCGGTCAACCGACAAGCTGGCTGGTCAGGCAGGGCGATGGGCGATGCTCGGGCAGAACCTAGAGGAAGGGGGCATACCTGGTCGGCCAGGACGAGCGTCCCGGACGGACCCCTAGCAACTGGACGCGTAAAGGAAAACAGCTGGAATCCCTGACAGCCCCTCGGGACTATCAACTGAGTGTCAAAAGATCTCTCACTATAGAATCCAGCCTCATTGTCACACAAGGTACATTCACCTTCCCTAGAACGACCCCCATTTTCGAGACGATCACTGACTTGAGCGTTGGAGTGTTTTTGCAGGTACACCCCCGACCGACCAACAGAAGATTCCCATATCACCACCGCCGCCACCACCGCTGTAGTCGGGAGAACCGCCCCTCATTTTCCGACCGCCCCTTCCCGGATGGCTGTTCGGTCCGTACCGAACACTATTATTATAGATATCTGTTCTGCATCATACTTTAGTTACTAATTGCTAGCTGTATTTCAAAATTGTATTGTTGATCTTGTTATTAGATGTGAATAGACTTTAAAACATTGAGAACTCGTATATAAAAGGGTAGTTCTGCAAAATTGCTAATATTTGCATCCATAATAATTTGCCTCTATACTTCCGCCCATGTCCATAATGGGAGGGCGAAATATGGACTATGGCTACCTAATGATTTTCCTCTATATGAGAACTTCTCTTTTCAAGTTCTTGTTTCTCTATTAATGTCCACTAGCTTTTGCAGATTTGACATTGTTCTAAAATGCTTCACACTCCCTCCCCGGATCCTCCGTAGTCATTGATTTCTTCATAATCTGCGCTGGCGGTTATCAGCTAAGAATTGGTAATCTGCAAATTAGTTAGATAATACCTCCGTTCCTTGTTATAAGAACTAAATTGTAGCTCCGTCTTGATTCTATATATAAGAATTAATTTAGAGTTTGTGGTGCATTAATTATTTTTTGATAAGACTATTCTTATTTAATTGAACTTTCTCTTTATTTCCACTATTCTAAGCATTAATAATGCATAGAAATTTAGAAAAGTGGTTAAGGGTAATTTTAGGAAGTTAATATAAATAGAAAAAAATAAATGCTATTAAGCACGTTAACCACATATTTTAATCTGTGTGAAGTAGTTATTTGAGTAAGTAACCGACGCATTATTATTGTTGGCTTCTCAGGAAATAGTAAAGACAGATATCGAGGTTGT
Organism: Acmispon strigosus; assembly: GCA_030819835.1. Classification (NCBI taxonomy): domain Eukaryota; kingdom Viridiplantae; phylum Streptophyta; class Magnoliopsida; order Fabales; family Fabaceae; genus Acmispon; species Acmispon strigosus. The sequence continues at coordinate 10,856,640 of JAUAMA010000004.1, read as the reverse complement.
AGAAAGTTGGGTCTATTGGGTATATTTTGAAATTATATTACAGTTTGATTGGAGGTTTTCAACGCAAAAAGTACAGTTTTAAGATATGGATTGCTTCTAGTATTTTAGCAACTTAAATGAGCTGTTTCGGATGTAGCAAAGAAAATAAAGAAAACAGAAAGTAAAGAAGATATTATAATCTAATTCTTTAATTTGTTTGTATAATAGTGAAGCTATATATAGAAGAGAGAAGATAAGGTTGTAGGTGTTAAGAGATAGTTGTTAACAAAGTAGTGGAGGCTAAAGTCTGTGATAGGACAGGTTCGTGCACTGACAGCTTTCCGTATTGTCAGTTGGTGCAAACTAAACCACCAGAGGTAAGCAATTTAAACCACCAGACGTAAGGAACATGTAACCAGCAGATGATGCTCATCAGACGATAGGGCAGACGATGCAAATTGGATGATACAGCAGACGATGCAGAGGTTCTTATTTTATTTTTGCTATATATTTCTAACAGTCCCCTGCAAGTTCAAGGTGGGTGAGTAATTTGAAATTTGTCAACCACCTTTAACTTGTCCCGAAGTTCAGTGAAACGAGCTGGAGAAAGAGCTTTGGTGAAAATGTCTGCATATTGGTCGAGAGAAGGTACATGCTGAACAAGGAGAGCTTTGGACTGAACATTTTCTCGAACAAAGAAAATGTCTAGCTCCATATGTTTAGTTATGGAGTGAAGAGCAGGGTTATGGGTGAGAGCAACTGTGCTCATGTTGTCACAAAAGATTCGAGGTACCCAAAAAAGAATCTTTAATTCACTAAGGAGGGATTGAATCCACAAAACCTCTACTGTAGAGTTGGCGAGACTTCTATACTCTGCTTCTGAGCTGGAGCGAGCTATAAGAGTTTGTTTCTTAGAGCTCCAGGATACCATGTTAGGTCCTAGGAAAACACATAAGCCAGAGGTGGATCGTCTATTGTCTACATCAGATGCCCAATCAACATCGCAATATGCATTTAGAGAGAAGGTTCTGGAAAGAGACGCGGGTTTGAGATGAAGACCATGATTGGCAGTAGCTTTTAGGTATCTTAAAATCTGCTTTGCATCCTTCCAGTGTTCTTCTAATGGTTGAGATAGAAATTGGCAGACTTTGTTGACTGAGAAGGAAATTTTCAGATGAAAGAGAGTGGCATACTGCAGTTCCCCTACTATGGACATGTATTCAGTGGGATCGCTCATGTAATATGGGCCCTGTTTGTTGAGTTTACAGCCTCCAACAATGGGAGTGGAGATACCCTTGGCATCCTACATGTTTGCTCTTGCAAGAAGATCATGAATGTATTTGGTTTGACTGAGAAGAAGAGAACCATCCTGCATTCTTTGAACTTAAACACCCAAAAAGTAATCCAAATCCCCTAGTTGCTTGAGAGCAAATTGAGAGTCTAGGTTGGTTACTAGCTGCTAGATGAGAGTAACAGAGCTGCCGGTGATGATGATATCATCAACATAGACTAGAAGATAGATAATGTCATGTGCTATTTGCAAAACAAAGAGAGAGGGATCAAATTTGCTGGGCATGAATCCAGTTTTGACGAGAGCTGACTTGAGTTTATCAAACCAAGCCCTTGGAGCTTGTTTCAAGCCATAAAGGGCTTTGTGAAGTTTGCAAACCAGGTTTTTGTTGGATGCTTCAAAACCGGGTGGTTGGGTCATGTAAAACATCTTCATTCAAGGTGACATTGATGAAGGCATTGTTGACATCTAGTTGTTGAATTGGCCATCTTTTGGACACGGCCAGAGTGAGAATTATTCTAATTGTTGTGGGTTTGACTACTTGTGAGAAGGTTTCAACATAATCAATGCCTTCTCTTTGATGAAAACCCTTTGCAACTAGCCTTGCCTTGTATCTTTGAAATGAGCCATCAGGATTTTCTTTCACACGAAAGACCCATTTGCAGCCTATGGCAAACCTGTCTGAAGGCAGTGGGACAAGAGACCATGTGTTATTTTTCAATAAAGTCTTATATTCGTCACTCATGATGGAATGCCATTTTGGATTCTTTAAAGCTTCCTTGACTGAAGTTGGCTCAGCTTGTGTGAGAAGAAGAGTAGGAAACTGTTTGGGTTTGACAATTCCTGACTTGGCTCTAGTTTCCATAGGGTGAGCATTGACAGGGAGAGGAACAACATGAACTGAGAAAGAGGAACTGGTGGGATGTGATTCGAGACCAGAATTAGAGCTGGTGGCAGGGGAATCTGGAACAAAATCAGAGCCAGATTCAGTAGTAGGAGACACAGGTGAATCTGGAATAGAGTGAGAGCCAGATTCTGCATTGGGAGATACAAGAGTGGGTACAGAACCAGCTGGAGTGGTATGAGATGTGGAAACTATATGAATGGTAGCAGGGACAGGTGGTGATTCAATGGGGACAACAAGATGTTGTTCAGAAGGAAATATGTCTGGAAAAGGAAATATGAGTTGATTGAATATAACATCCTTAGAAATAAAGATTTTTCCAGAAGCATCAAGACACTTTTAACCTTTGTGACTGGAAGAGTACCCAAGAAAGACATTCAGTTGAAGAATGAGAGAGTTTTGTTGTATTGTAAAGCCTTAGGAAGGGGGGTAACAAGCACACCCAAAGACTTTCAGAAATTTGTGATTTGGTGGTTGTTTGTACAATTTCGTGAAAGGACTGACATTTTGCAGGACTGAGGTTGGGAGTCTGTTTATGAGGTATCTTGCAGTGAGAAATGTTAGATTCAAACGATTTCATCTTTAATATATTTTGATGAATAATAATTTTATCCAAGGTTTAAGTTTGATAGATAAAGAATTCCTAATACTTTAAGGGCCTGTTTGGTGGTCAGGATAGGATAAGAATAGGATAGGGTAAAGGATTGGATAAGCAAGGATATGATAAGAGCAGGATAGACTCTTATCCTATCCTGCATTTGGGGTGGACAGGATATTGATAGGATATGATACAAACAATGAAAAATGTATCAATTTTTCTTGAAATAAAAAATACATAATATTTTTTAAAATTTAATTTTCTAAATAGTTTTTTTTTAAAAAGTGATTATTCTATTAAATTTAATTTTTTTACATTTTTATAAATAGCTTATTTTTTAATATTAACTAAAATAAAATTAATTTTTATTAATTCGGCTATTTTAATTTTTTTCAAGTGAGTCTATTTTAATTAAAATTATTATATATGTAACCAGTGTTTTAAGACTCGGACCGGTGATCGACTCGGTCGAGGTACTGGGTCAATGGTCGGACCGAGGAGTCATTGGTCGGACCGGTTTGACTCGGTGCATATTAAAAAATTCTAAAATTTAATAATATTAGCTAACATTAATTGATAAATTCATGCTTTAATCACAAAGTTCTACACTTTAATCACAAATAAATCTACAAATAAGTCTCAAACATAATTAAACAAACATAAGCTAACAAATAACAACACAAATGCAATAATGTCAAGTTCTTTCATGTCCAAGGAGGCAAAGTTGCATCCATTTCAAGCATTTCCTCTTCATCCAATTGTGGCACTCCTTCAGGAACATTAGCAATTGGATTTTCCATAGTGTTATCTTGCACATCATCATCATCATCATCCAAATTTAATTTATCTGTGAAGTAAATTAATTTAGATGTCATGTAACAATTAAGTATGAACATCAAGTGAAACAAAATATAAAATAAACTCATATATCATATATTCATATTATAACAAAAATACATACCAATATCATTAGAAATTGGTTGGATGGTCATATTGGCAAGTTCATTGCGTAATGCATCCACCTCCTCAACAGTTAAGAATGGGGGTGATTCCTCCAATACCCAATCAGAATGGTCATCAATTATTTCAAAATTGATGGGGTCATAACTTTGATGTTTCCATCGGTTCCTAAGTTAAATAATTTTCTCAAACATCAATATAAGAAAATTTAAGAATATATTTATTTATGTAAAATGCGATTAGGAAGTAACTTAATCGTACCTTTGTTGTAGCCTCAAGTTGTAACGAACAAAGGTACGATCCAAAATGCTGAGAGAATCCTAGAGAGAGTTCGACAAAACAATTTTGGGGGGCAACAAAACGTTACCAATATTGTCGAACAATTGTTAAATCAACACGGATTCAATGTGGGCTATGCTGATAGAACACAGTTCGTTTCGGCAATTCCCAAGACAGTACTACAGGTTCAAAACACCAACTCCATGGAGCCTATAGCAATTTGTACCATAGGAACTACTGATATGCCCGAACCTAGAACTGACATCGTCTAAGGGACGATGCTATCCGATACAAGTTGGGCTTGAATTGTGGCTTACAAGCCAGAAACAGAATTGAAGCGGCTTTAACAGCCGAAGGTGTGCCACCAAATATGATGGAGTTCGAAGATTCTAACTCGGAAGATTCAAGAATCGAGGACAAACGGGTGTCCCAAGCAGTTGATATGGCACAAGAAGCAAAAAACGTCGAAGTCGCTCAAGATGGGTCATCTGATTCTGATCGTTATAAACAGTCGGGGGAAGATAGTGAGAATCGGACGGAGTCGCCAGTCGAAGGCACGAGGCTTGAATGTATTTATGACGATGGTCCTCTAGGGTTTGAGAAACCACTTTTTGATGCCACTAGAAAGATGGAAGCTCAAGATCCTTTGGAAGAAATCAATTTACGGGATGAATCAAGGAAGAAACCTGACAAAAGACCAATGAAACAAACCCCGAGACGTTTTCCCCCTGAAGTTGTGTCAAAAATCAAGGAATAAATTGAACGTCTTTTAAGGAATAATTTTATCAGAACCGCGAGGTATGTGGACTGGCTCGCAAATATAGTCCCCGTAATAAAAAAGAATGGCACCCTTCGATTGTGCATCGACTTTAGGGACTTAAATGCTGCTTACTCCTAAAGATGAATACCCAATGCCTGTCGCTGATATGCTAGTTGATTCGGCAGCAGGAAATGCATACCTCAACCTTTTAGACAGGTATTCAGGTTACAACCAGATCTTCATTGCTGAAGATGACGTCCCTAAAACTGCTTTTTGATGCCCAGGAGCGTTAGGGACATATGAGTGGGTAGTATTGCCTTTTGGTTTGAAGAACGCAGACGCTACATATCAAAGGGCGATGAATACCATTTTTCACGATTTGATCAGCCAATTCATGCAGGTTTATATCGTTTATGTAGTGATAAAGTCTGCATCAAAAGATGAGCAGCTAGATCATCTACGACAATTGTTCGAAAGGATGAGAAAGTTTGGGTTAAAAATGAACCCTATGAAATGCGCTTTTGGCATTGTTGTTGGGGATTTTCTTGGTTCTGTAGTCCATAAAAAGGGAATCAAAATCAATAAGAATAAAGCCAACGCAATCCTAAGCACTCAACCTCCTTCGACGAAGAAACATGTTCAGTCGCTACTCGGAAAAATAGATTTCTTGAGGAGTTTGATTTCAAACATAAGTGGCAAGATTAAAATCTGTTCGCCACTCATGCGGCTGAAGAAAGAAGAGGATTTTCGTTGGGAGGCCGAACACTAAGAAGCTTTTGACGATATTAAGAGTTACTTGGCGAACCATCCGGTGACGACTCCGCCGATAAGAAATAAACCCATGAAATTATACATTTCTGCATCAAATGAAACAATAGGGAGCATGTTAGCTCAAGAGGACGAGAATGGCGTCCAAAGAGCCATTTACTATCTTATTCGAATTCTAAATGATGCAGAAACCAGATATAAATTAATTGAAAAATTGTGCTTATGTCTGTACTTTTCATGTGTAAAGCTGAAATATTATATAAAGCCAGTCGACGTCTTTGTTTATTCCCATTTCGACGTCATTAAACACATGTTGTCTAAGCCAATATTACACAGTCAAATTGGAAAATGGGCACTGGATTTATCCGAATATTCTCTGAAGTATTCACCTTTAAAATCAATGAAAGGCTAGGTGGTAGCGGATTTTTTGGCCGAACATTCCTTGACAGAGGAACATGAGACATTGGTTAACCTTAAACCTTGGAAGCTTTTCTTTGATGGATCAAAACATCAGAAGGGAATGGGAATAGGGATTTTGATCATATCTCCCCAAAACATTCCAACAAAGTTTAAGTTCAAAATCCAAGGTAGTTGTTCAAATAATGAAGCCGAATATGAAGCACTGATTGCTGGTTTAGAAATGCTACTCGTTTTGGGAACAAAAACAGCCAAAATTAAAGGTGACTCAGAACTGGTAGTCAAGCAGTTGAATAAAGAGTACAGGTGCACAAAAAAAAGTTTAATGAAGTATTATGTAAAATCAACCCGTTTATTGGCTAAATTCGACGAAGTCGGAATACAACACGTACCGAGGGTCGAAAATCGAGAAGCCAACGAGCTAGCCCAAATTGCTTCCATTTATAAAGTTTTGAAAAAGAATCTGAAAGAGTTGATAAAAGCCAGAGCGAAACTAGTGCTTGATCAAAAATTTGAAGTCCTGGCAATCGACAATCTACTCCTGAATGATTGAAGGAAACCTATAGTGGATTATCTGCAAAATCCCAATTCAACTTCTGATCGAAAGGTAAGATATAGGGCGTTGAGTTATGTAATTATGTGCAATGAATTGTTCAAAAGACATGCTTCCGGGACTTTGTTAAGATGCCTTAACGAAGACGAAGCTTTAATCGTCGTTTCACAAGTTCATGGTGGATCTTGTGGCGCCCACCAAGTTGGCCATAAAATGAAATGGTTGTTAATTCGAAGGCGTTTATTGGCCAGCCATGTTAAAAGACTACATCGAATACGCCAAGTCTTGCCAAGATTTCCAAAAACACCCTGGAATTCAACATGTTCCGGCAAGTGAGCTACACTCAATAGTTAAACCTTGGCCCTTTAGAGGTTGGGCTATCGATTTGATTGGTGGAATTAGTCCGTCTTCATATAAGGGCCATAAATACATAATTGTGGCTATTGATTATTTCACCAAGTGGGTCAAAGCGATTCCTTTGAGGACGGTAACTCAAGATAGTGTGATTGATTTCGTACAAAAATACATTGTGTCTCGGTACGGAGTGGTAGAATTTTCCAGTGAATTGGGTTTCAAACTAGTGAATTCTACTCCTTATTACTCCCAAGCTAATGGCCAAGTCGAAGCAGCCAATAAAGTTGTTATTGGTTTGATTAAGAGACACATTGACAAAAAACCGAAAGGATGGCACAAAACCCTGGATGAGGTTTGTTAGATCAAATAATTAAATGAATTATTATATTTTGATAATTAACAATTTCTTTAGAATTCAATGACGTCAAAGATGAAGTTCCTAACATAGTGAAAATTATCATGTACAGGAATAACCATCTCTGAAAGGAATGAATAAACATCATAGCCTTATCAAGAGAATTAGTCTGCCAGAAGAGATAGTCCGGTCAACTCAAAGGAAACAACATCAAAGACATACGTAGGAAAGCATTCACGTATAAGACAGTCCGATGGCGCAAGAAAGGAAGATATTCAAGTACAAGACTGTCCGGTGACTCAAGACAGATAAATCAACAGCTTCAAATGACCAGCATCCTCTCTCTCTCATGATCACTCAATGGAAATCTGTATGGCTTACTTGAAGCAGCTAAATCAGTCCGCCACCCAAATCTACGAAGATCAAATTGGGAGAATGTTGTTTAAATGAGAAAAAGTGAAAGAGCATAGCAACCTATGAAGAAACACCTTCTGCCTCGAAGTCTCTCTAGCATCATATAAAGGAGTTATGAATCAACACCCTCAGATAGAGAACTTCAGTGAAGAACAAATAGAAAGAAAGGATTCAGTTGTCTAAGACAAAAATGCTCTATTCCTTAAACAAGAACTGACTGAAGGAAATTCGTTTGGAAATGCAAATCACTCAATGACGGAATTTCAAGCATTCAATGGAGACTGCGTCTGCCAAAGCTCAATAGGAGAATCCGTCCGCCAAAGTACAAGTCACGCCAAAGATACAAAGATCAATAAGTACGTCTTTCGAGGATATCAAGTCAACAGAAGTATTAAAAGAAATTATTCTCTTGAATAATTACTTCTTTCCTCGTCTGCACGATTATCAAAGTTCTGGCAATCACATAAAGAAAGATGGGACACAATTAATCCAATACTTCTTGGTCCCACTACTTCTCTGCTTTTCCTAAAATCAAGCTGACATCGCGAAATCAACGGCAAGAATCCCTGAGCATCGTACACTCTCAACGGTCGAAATTCAAAAATCTGACCAAGGCACGTGATGAGCATTAGCTGTCAAGCACTGGGGTAAACTGGTCAAAACAGTCTCCACCGCTGAATCCTCACACATTATATACAAAGAAACTAGCTCAAGGCTACTCGCTCAGCATGGAGCCAGATGACATCAACCCAGACGAACTGATGATTTCCAGATCATATCTTACGCTTGCAGAGAAGCCTCTGATCGTGACTTACGCCTGCTGAGAGATGCAGAACTAGCCGTTATGTGCTTCCCGGAGAGGAAGAAGCACTGCGGGCAGGTTTTCTCTCCTTCTGTGAAGGAAGAACAAAGTTCTTCAACTGAAGATATATATAGAGAACCCTGCTTCCGTAGCAACTTGGCGACTAGAACTAAATTGTATACATCTCAATCTAGTTCGTCCAAAGACCAAGGAAACCTTGGTTTTAACTCAGGAAACTTCAAGTCATATCTCAACCTGAGTTGAGTTGCTTATGTGTGTGGAAACCTTATAGAGTTTAACTCTCATCATATCCCACACACATAACTTAGAACAAGAGATCAACTTGCTTATGATCTCTCTGTTCTATAAGCTTCATTTCTTCTACCCACTCTTATCAAGAAGAGAATATTGTAGAAAAGAAAAACCCTGAAAAAGGTGTCAGGAGAAGTCCTGTATAATACTTATAAGGAGAAGTCCTGATAATACTTGTAAGGAGGAGTCCTAACAATACTTGTAAGGAGAAGTCCTTCGAATACTTGTTAGGAGAAGTCCTTAGAATACTTGTTGGGAGAAGTCCCTGATAATACTTGTACTATTTGTTGAAATAGTGAAAATCTTGGTGAACCCAAGGACTGGATGTAGCCCTGTCAATTATGGGGGTGAACCAGGATAAAAACTATATGTTCCTTACCTTCATGCTTTACTGCTTTATCGTTGCACATTTGTTCATGCTTTCATAAATAAACTATCTTGAAGAACAAATAATTAACTTTCAACATCCGTTAAATATTTCACGTATTCCTACTTGTTTCATAAAATATTTTGTAAAGAAAAATAAATGAACTTTAACGGATGATTAATAAACAAATGTTTAGAAAAGAAAGTGAGAAATGGGTCACACAATTCAAACCCCCCCCCCTTTCTTGTGTGTTTCTTGCACCTTCAAGGTTTTATGGGCGTATCGAACTTCTCCTCAAGAAGCTATAGGGACGTCTCCATTTCGATTAACCTATGGACATGAGGCGGTGTTACCGACAGAAATTTACTTGCAGTCAGCCCGTGTGCAAAGACAAATGGAGATTCCTGTCGAACATTATTGGAATATGATGTTGGACGAATTGGTTGATTTAGACCAAGAAAGGCTTTCAGCTTTAGAGTCTATCATTCGTCAAAAAGAAAAAATAACCAAAGCTTATAACAAAAAGGTCAGGCCGAAAGAATTTACCTTAGGTGATTTAGTTTGGAAAGTGATTTTACCTATGGATAAGAGAGACCAAACATACGGCAAATGGTCTCCAAATTGGGAAGGACCTTTTAAGGTTATAGAGGTACTCTCCGGAAATGCGTATTCGATCGAGGATGTTGATGGAGATAGTCGGATATTTAACATAAATGGAAAGTACTTGAAAAGATATAGGTCGACATTATGTGAAATTAAGATTAGTTAAACCCCGTGTGAATTGGCAGATAAAGTAGTCGAGTTACAAAATTCTTAATGATAGAGCCACACAACGTGGTTTACATTTGAAGAAGTTAAGCTAGACTACGAAAGGATCATAAAATAATTTGATTCTAAACTAAAGAAAACTGCCACTCTAGGACTTTTAATATCTTCAGGATTATAGTGGTTGTTCCCCTTCCGCTGACGATGATGAGTCTGGAGTCATCCTCTTCTTGAAGTTTGCAATAAATTCTCTCTTGGTGGTTATCATAGGTCCGAGTGTTTTTTCCCACCACATAGGAGCTTTTGAGAAATCTTCATGTCGGGGAAATGCGCTTTGACGATCTCAAGATCCTCCGTTGGCATTAACTCCGGACAATGTCTTGCAAATATTGCTAGATGATCAATAGTGATCGTCCTATTGGCTTTGAAATCAGCAAGACATTCTATACAATTTGGCCCAGTTAAGCGTCTATGAAGGGGAGGTCCAGCGGTTTGGACGTATTACCTAGGGCCATGGAATCCGAAACGCAAGTATTCGACCCCTCAATTTTTATCTGCTTCTCAGCAGCAGAAGCCTTATGTTGAGGAGAGGATGAAGCAGGACGCTTTGTGGAATCCATTAACCTGGTTTCTGAAAGAGCGCGAGGGTAAAGAAAAAGCAAACAAGAAAAAAGGAAGGACGTGAAATGAGAGGAGAGGGACGAAATTCCCTATTTATAGAGAAAGAAAGGGGGGAAAACTGCAACGGGACTGGTGGATTTGAAAAATCATTCAGATTTGGCTAAATCCCCATCAATCACTTCAGGCATGTGGGCCTAGACCTTCAAGCTGCAATGTTGATCATTGCCTACTCGATAGCGTGGTGGGCTAGTAATTGCTTCACTACTCCCACTGAACCATTAATTCCCCTTTTATTTTATTAAAATAAAGGACGATTGAATTTATTTTCAATTAAAAATATAACACTTCTCAGCAAAGAGATCCTTCGAAATGTGATATTTTGGGGGGCATCAGTTAGCCAGAAATTTTTTCCAAGTCTCGACTTGGTCAAAGCGGGCGCCATAAGATGAGTTCGACCAGAATGAGAAATACTTGGTTGAAGCTAACGAGGCGGTTTCGAATGTTCGACTTAAATAACGACAACATGCTGAGTCAAAGTCGGAATTCAGTAGGAAACAGGGCCTTAAAACAGATAAGTGTCAAAACTCGTTTTGACTGAAGCCTCGACATGCATGGAGCGGTTTTTTGACAGGAGCGTAAAAGCAGTTGAACTAGCGAGACACGTGGAGACTAAAGAAGCGAACAGGAGACACATGGGGAGACTAGAAGAAATAACCGTTACAAGCAGTTGAAGATTTTACCTATAAATAGAAGAAGCAAAGGCAGAGTTCGGGGTCTTTCGCCCTCATCACGACACGCCCGGTAGCGTTAACCCTCACCCCTACGCCATAAGTCCAACTGGTAGTGATGCAGAGCAACAGGAACGAGACACACGTGAGTGGCTGAGTGGTGGTCGATTGGCCGAACCTTTACATTTCCCTGTAATTTTACATTTCAATGCAATTTGTTTCTTTTTGTTTCTTTTGTTTCTTTTTCTTTGTCTGCCTATACCATTTCCCTACCTATAACCCACTCCTCAACGCTTGTAAGCGCCTCGCTCTCAAATAACTCATCCCAAAACACGCACTCACTCCACTCGAACCACTTTCGACGGGTTCCGCTCCACCCACTCCACACGCACACGCACTCGCGCACGGAAGATTTCCGTACTCCCAGGACCCAAAAGAGGATAGAATCCAGCCTCTTCATAAACATTCGGATTTTCTTGTGGTGTTACATTGGTTACCAAAAACCAGCGTAAACAGAGTGTGGGTGAATGTCACCGGAGCGTTTGACGCAGTGAGAGGAGTAGAGGTAGCAGAGGAAGCAACCATGGTTGGCTTGGTGCAGACTCTTGATACCATAAAGGAAACAGAAAATGAAGAAAATATCATAATCTCATTCTCATTTTAATTTTGATTGGTTTATTGGTTTGTACAATAATGAAGATATATATAGAAGAGAGAGAAGATAAGGTTGCAGCTGTCAAGAGACAGGTGTCCACAAAGTAATGGAGACCAGACTCTGTGAGAGGACTTACATTCCTTATTCTAGTGGGTCGTACATTGATAGTTTTCCGTACTGTCAGACGATACAGACTGAACCACCAGACGATAGAACGGACGATGCTCATCAGACGATAGAGCACACGGTCAATACAGCAGAGGATACCGTGGTTCTTGTTTATATTTTGCTATATATTCCTAACACTTTCTAACGTTATGCACAACGGGCTCATAGTTTGTACTCGTTTTATGAAAATGTTCTATATTTTAGGTTAAAAAAGAGAAATTGCTGGCCCCTCATGAGTTGAAGCAGTTCCAGAATCATTCTATCGCAGATGGCAGCTTTGGATTTCATGGTTTCTGTTGCCAGTAACACCTTCATTCCTACCTATGATGGCAACATGGCAAAACTTCACTACAAGAAATAACATATTTAGCAACGACTTTTTCCCAACGACAAACAAGTTGTTGGTAATAATATGTATATGGCAACAACATTTCTAAATTGTTGGCATAAGAAATTTTTTTCATCAACAACACTAATATTGTTGGGAAATGTGTGGTAGTCCCAACGACCTTAATTGTCGCTGGGAAATATACATATATATGGCAACGACATTTTTAAATTGTTGGCATAAGAAGTTTTTTTCCTCAACAACATTAATATTGTTGGGAAATGTGTGGTTGTCCCAACGACCTTAATTGTTGCTGGGAAATATACATAGGCAACGACATTTCTAAATTGTTGGCATAAGAATTGTTTTTCATCAACAACACTAATATTGTTGGGAAATGTGTGGTTGTCCCAACGACCTTAATTGTCGCTGGAAAATATACATATATATATATATATGGCAACGACATTTTTAAATTGTTGGCATAAGAAGTTTTTTTCCTCAACAACATTAATATTGTTGGGAAAGGTGTTGTTATCCCAACGACCTTAATTGTCGCTGGGAAATATACATATATATGACAACGACATTTTTAAATTGTTGGTATAAGAAGTTTTTTTCCTCAACAGCACTAATATTGTTGGCAAAGATGTGGTTGTCCCAACGACTTTAATTGTCGCTGGAAAATAAACTACTATATGTTAATGATGCAAACCGTTGGAAATGCTAGTTAATGTCAATTGTTTGTCACAACAAGTTGATTGATTGTTGGGACAAATATATTTTTCCCAACAATATTTCTTGTTGCTGCAAAAAATATATATGTGACGGCAACTTGAAATGTTGTTGGCAAACAACCATTTGATTTCATAAAAGGGAAAAATTAAGTTTTTTGGTATTTATTTGCTATAGAAAATATATTGATATTTTCGAAGCATAAAAAAAATATTGATATAAATTTGAATTCAAAATAGTGATATTATTAGATAACTAGTTTGTTGATATTTTTAATTCAATATCATACATGTTTTTATGTAGTTATTTAATTTGGTGTGTGTGAGCACTTAATTTTGCCTCCCGTCTATTATTTTTGTCTTATTTGATTGTTTATTCATTAAATTCTAAGAATTAAAGAATCATAAAATTCAAAATAAATAATAAAAAATTGAAAATAATAAAATTAGAAAAATAAAAAATGAAAGTAAATGAAAAATCAGAGAGTTCAAAAAAAATAATTAAAAATTCGAAAATAATAATTAGAAGATGATTATAGAAGATGCTCATAAACGACAATTCTATATGATAATTAGAAGGTGATTCTATAAAATAGTTAGAAGACTCTAGAAAATATAAAAGATTATAGAAAATAATAATTATCAATTTAAAATCTTAAATTAACTGGATACAGAAAAATCAAAAAGATAAATGTTATTAGGTATTGACATGAAGTTCAAAAAAAAATAAAAAATTATGTAATAATCCAAGAAATTGAAGATAAATCTAAATCTTACCACATTAGGGAAAAACCAACACTGGGAGAATTATTAAAATATAATATATTAATATCAATTTTTAATTTGATATATGGGTTGGATGATAATTAGTGTATTGATATTTTGAATTCCATATATATAGGATTCAATGTAGTTTATTTAGATTTAAATTAAATATACTAATATTGAGAATTATTTTTAATTAAAATTTATATACAAATATTAGAGAATATTACGGGAAGTAATTATAAATTTTGAGTAATGTATGAGTGAAATCAAAATTTATAAATTATTACTTAGTAAATAAGCATTTTTAAGGTATTAACATAAGCATTGTGATGAACACCTAATTTTGTCCAATCATATTTTATTAAAATAATAATAATAAGAATAATAATAATAATAATAATAATAAAGAAATTCGGAATTTAAAATATTCATAATATAAAAATTCAAAATAATGTAAAAGTTGAAGATTTAAATATTAATAAAATTCAAAATATTAATTAAAATAATTCTAGACAAATCTGAAGACAACTGAAGACAATCTGGAGGATTCTGGAAGTGATTCAAGAAAATTAGAAAAATATTTGGAACAAAATAATAGTAAGAAGTTTCTAGAGAACGAACTTGAACATGTGTTGTCATAAGGTTAACAGATAAATAGATAAAAATCATATCTCCTAAAATTAGGGTAGGGAACAAGAACCCTACTAAGTTTATGAATATAAATAGATGAACTTTGAGGGTGGAAAGACACGTTCGTAAAGTGAGAGAGATTACTTTTCAGGTGATAAGTTTAAAGTATGTGGATAGTAGATTTACTATATATATAGTAGAATGTGAAAAATGTTAGTATAATTTTATGTTTGTTTTATTTTTAGAAAATGAGCGCGAGGAACAAATCAAACAAAGCAAAACAGTCTATTAATCATAGATGTGGAAGGAAATCATTTCAAGCTGTTAGCTATGATGCGGTAATATAAATGTAAATTTTTAAATTATAAATTGTGCATTGAATTAATGATTTATTATAATTATTCTTTATTATTCGTGTAGAGAGATCCTCAAACTGATAAGGAGCCTAATTATCAAGATTTATGGCGAATGACTCACACCAACAGCAATGGAGAATGGATAAATGAGGCTTCTAGGGAAGTTCATGTATGTCATGATTTATATATATATATATATATATATATATATATATATATTTATTTATTTATATTAACTTAGAGATTTGATATCATAGAATAATAGGAATTGTATTGCTTAATTTTTGTTTACAAGTAGGACCTAATTTATAGAATAATTTGGCCCTTCAAATAAGGAAATACAATCCCATAAAATAAGGGAATACAATAACAAATTCTGTTAATAACAGATTCTGTTAATAACAAATTCTGTTAATATTCGCTAACACTCCCCCTCAAGCTGAACAGTAGGGTCTCCAATGCTCAGCTTGCATAGGACTGTCTCGAGAGTTTTTCCTGTTACAGCTTTTGTAAGGATGTCAGCTAGTTGGTCCACAGATCTTACAAAAGGAAGTTTGATGGTGCCCTCTTCAATCTTCTCCTTTATAAAATGTCTATCCACTTCAACGTGCTTTGTTCTGTCGTGTTGAACTGGATTTTCAGAGATACTAATTGCGGCCTTATTATCACACCTTAGCTGGACAGGAAGCTCCACTGGAAGACCAATTTCGCTCATCAGTTTCTTTAGCCAAAGAACTTCTGTTATTCCTTTTACAATTCCTCTGAATTCTGCTTCTGCACTGGACAATGCAACTACCTTTTGTTTCTTGCTTCTCCAAGTAACAAGATTTCCCCCAAGTTGAGTAAAATACTCTGCTGTGGATCTTCTATCATTAGGATTACCTGCCCAATCAGCATCAGTATATGCCTCAATATTCAGATGTCCGTTCTTCCTAAAAATAATACCTCTTCCTGGTGTCCCTTTGAGGTATCTTACAATCCTCATAGTTGCTTCCATGTGTTCTACCTGTGGGCTATGCATAAACTGACTTACCACCCCGACTGCATATGCAATGTCTGGTCTGGTGTGGGCTAAATAGATCAGCTTCCCTACTAACCTCTGATACTTTTCTTGATCAGCTGGTTCAGAATCCTCAGCGATCTTGAGTTTGTGATTTACCATCATTGGTGAATCACTTGGTTTGCAATCTACCATACCTGTTTCAGCTAACAGATCAAGTATGTATTTTCGTTGAGAGATATAGATTCCCTCTTTGGACCTGAGAACTTCAATGCCTAGGAAGTACTTTAGCCCTCCAAGGTCTTTCATTTCAAACTCAGTGAAGAGATTCTCTCGGAGATGAGAAATTTCTTCTTCATCACTTCCTGTTATAATCATATCATCCACATAAATAATGAGACAAGTGACTAGATTACCTTTCCTTTTGAGAAAAAGTGTATGATCGGCATTGCTCTGTCTATACCCATATCGCTTCATAGCCATAGTGAATCGACCAAACCATGCACGAGGAGATTGTTTAAGCCCGTAGAAATCCTTTCTTAACCTGCATACTTCATTTTCTTGAAAATCACTTAAAAAACCTGGTGGAGCTTCCATATATACTTCTTCTTTAAGGTCTCCATGCAAAAAAGCATTCTTAACATCAAACTGATGAAGTGGCCAATTCTTATTTGCAGCAACTGAGAATAGTACCCTGATAGTGTCAATTTTCGCAACTGGGGAAAAAGTTTCTGCATAATCAATGCAGGTTTGTGTATAGCCTTTGGCAACTAACCTGGCTTTGTACCTCTCAATGCTTCCATCTGCTTTATACTTGATGGTGAATACCCACTTGCACCCAACTGGCTTCTTCCCAACTGGTAACTCACACTTTTCCCATGTGCCATTTTTCACGAGAGCTTCCATTTCTGTATTCATAGCCTCCTGCCATTCCACTTTCTCCATTGCCTGCTGAGCATTTCTTGGAATATCCTCTGAAAGAAGTTTAACTGAGAAAGCTTTTGCTGTATCAGCTACTCCCTTTCTAGCTCTGTGCACTGGATACCTGGAGGATCGAGACACATGCTCTGGTGAGTATCTATCTGGAAGCACTCCTCTGTTTCTTCTTGGGGGTAGAATGCATGTCTGTGGCTCTTTTGGTTCTTTATCTAAGCTGTCATCATCAGGGGTGATATTATCTAAACCAAGTTCCAAGTTATCAGAGTGAGATTCACTTACCTCTTGTTGGACATCATCCGAAGGATGAACATCGATCGTGTGTACTGGTCTGTCAGTCCTGACTACTTCGATATTGGCAGGTTCGGTGGCTCCATCTACCTGCTCTTTCGGAACAATATCAGAACAACTTAGGTTGGTTAGCCAACTTAGCGGTTCAAGATCAGTCTCCCCCTGACCTCTAAGTTGGGTATAGTAGTATTCAGACTCCAAGAAATCACAGTCCATGGTGACATGGATGCGACGAGTAACAGGATTATAACAACGGTACCCCTTTTGATGCATAGCATATCCAACAAAGACACATTTTTCCGCACATGGATCTAACTTGTTTCGGTCATGCTTAGGAACATGAATGAAAATAGAACATCCAAACACACGAGGAGGTAAAGTCAATATAGACGGAATATTGGTGTGGGTGGCTAGAATTCGTAGGGGTGTTTTGTGGTGGAGGATTTTTGTAGCGAGTCTGTTGACTAGATAAGCGGAAGTGGCAAGTGCTTCAGGCCAAAACGAGGTGGGTACATGGGAGTCAAGTAGTAAGGCCCGAGTCATCTCAAGGAGGATTCGATTTTTCCGTTCGGCAACACCATTTTGTTGAGGTGTGTGAGGGCAAGAGGTTTGGTGGATAAGGCTATGTTCTTGGAAAAAACCTTGCATTGACTGATTAACAAACTCACCACCATTGTCAGATCGAAGGATTTTTATTTGTTTCTGAAACTGAGTTTGAATCATTTTGTAAAAGCAAAGAATTTTTCCGGAACTTCAGACTTATGTTTCATAAAGTATAGCCAAGTCATACGAGAAAAATCATCGACAAATATAACAAAATACTGAAATTGATTTTTATTAGAATTCGGGGCGGGGCCCTAGACATCCGAATGAATAAGGGAAAAAAATAGAGTCCACTCGAGTATTATTGGAAGGAAAAGATACCCTATGATTCTTAGCCCGAATGCATGTTTCACACTTCCAAGGAGTGGAGTTATTAGAAAAAAGACTGGGAAATAAAAACCTAAGATACCCAAAAGAAGGATGGCCAAGACGCCGGTGCCACAACCAAAGTTGTCTATCAACTGTTCCATGAGCAAGCATGGCATGTCCCGAGTGAACCACCTCGTCGACGTAGTAAAGACCTCCTCGCTCAGTACCACGCCCGATGATCTCCTTCGTAAGAATGTCCTGTAAGAGGCAAAAGGTTGGATACATTAGCACCACACAATGAAGTTCTTTGGTCACTTGGCTAATTGACAATAACTTGGAAGATAAAGATGGAACATATAGACAATTATGTAACTTCATCTTGTCAGAAATAACAATAGAGCCACCTCCCTTCACATGAATAAGTTCCCCATTTGCTGTCTCAATGTGGGTCTTAGGTGGTGGGTACAAGTTTAAAAAATCCGTTTGATCATAAGTCATGGTGTCCGTGGCCCCACAATCAAAAATCCAATTCTGAGGTTTTTTAAAATTACCTTTGCTAGAATTTTTGGCTGTGTATGCAGTGGATCCAGAATGTATTTTATTTTTAAGATGCAGCCCACTTACTGGCCCAGTTTCTATTTCTTCTTCAGCACCAAAAAAACAATTCTGTGGGAAAAAAAAAGATTTGGCTAGTATTGGGCCTGGGTCATTACTCCCAAGCCCATTACCTTGGTGAGGTTCTAAGGCAGAACCCTGATTGCCCAAGCTTGTAGCTCCGCTGGCTGAAGGGAGGAGCGACGGTGGCTGCGACGCGGTGCTGGTCGACGACATCTGGTCTCCGTCGTGGCTCCATGCGCGACGGCAGTAGCTGTTTCCTTCGTCCTCTTCGCGCGAGTTGGGGAAGCCAGGAACAAGGGGAAATCGTAACCTGTGGCTGCAGTAACGGCGGCTTTGCCGGATCGAGATTCTGATTTAGCTTTTCGGTTGTCTTCCCACCATTCAGGATATCCTACAATCTGAAAACAGGTCTCCTTGGTATGTTTTCTCATCCCACAGTGAGTACATACCAGTTTCGATTTATCCTCTTTTTCTTTGGATCGAGGTTTGGTTCGAGCATGCCCTGCATCACGGTTGTTGCGATCTCCTTCTGTTCTGGCTATTAACCCTGCTCTTATCCCCGATGATGAGTCGATTTCAGAGGATGCCGGTTTCAAAATATGAAGCCTGGCGACCTCTCGCCGTAAAGTGGCGAAAGCTACCTCGACTGAGGGGAGAGGATCACATTTCAGAATGTCTCTTTTAATGGAATCAAACCTGTCATCAACAGCAGCCAAGAGTTGGTACAGTCTTTGTTCCTGGATTTTGTTATTGTATGTCTGAATGTCTACAGGGCACTTCATTGGATTTGGTTCCCGCCGGTCAATGGCTATCCATAGATTCTGAAGTTTGCTCCAGCAATTTTCCAGGGTGTCATTGCCTTGTCTCAGACAGTTGGTTTTCCTGTGAAGATCAAATACCTGTAAAGAATCAATACCTGCACCATAGGTTAGAGCTAAGCCATCCCATAAAGTTTTTGCTGTTGGATACTGAGAAACATTGTTTACCAAGTGTGATTCAATATTTTGAATCAACCAGGTAAACACACTTTGATCGTTCTGTTCCCAGCGTGCATATTTAGGGTCTGACTTTGATGGTGCTGCAGGTTCGCCGGTAATATGAGCGCTACGACCTCTGCCTCCGATGGCCTTCTTCATTAAGGTTGCCCATAGTGGATAGTTGTCTCCACTTAATTTGATTCCAATAGACAAATTTTCAGGATTGGATTTCGAGTTTTTGGCTCCAAGACTCTGTTTCAGAAGAGCCGCAATCTGGAGCATTAGTTCATCAGAACCATTGGTGGTTTGTTTTTGGTTGGAAGGGTTTTCAGGGTCAGATTCAGAATCATTACTGAAATCTGACATGGTTTTGTGTTTGTTTTAGGTGACGGCTGTGGCTAGAGAAGGAGAAGAAAGAAGATAAGGTTAGAACCTGCTCTTGATACCATATTAACTTAGAGATTTGATATCATAGAATAATAGGAATTGTATTGCTTAATTTTTGTTTACAAGTAGGACCTCATTTATAGAATAATTTGGCCCTTCAAATAAGGAAATACAATCCCATAAAATAAGGGAATACAATAACAAATTCTGTTAATATTCGCTAAAAATATATATATATAACTATGATTACTTTATTGAACTATTGAGCATGGTTATTTTTTTCTTTAATAGATGAGGGTTCAAGAAGTTTCTACAAAGAGGCTAGAAGACATAGATGAGGAAACAGAGAAAGACCCAATTATCAATGCTTCTTTTAAATCAGTTGTAGGGGAACGTTCTGGGTATTGTCGTGGTCTTGGTGCTGGAATTCAACCAACAAAGGGAAAATATAATACAGCTTTACACGAACAACTAGAAAGTGAGCGTGAAAAGCGACAAAGTTTAGAAACGAAGTTGAGAGAGGTTGAGGCACATCTTCAAGAAGAGCGTAGCATGAGGGAAGAAATGTCTATTCGCATTGAAGATGGTCAAAGACAACTTGAAGAAAGGGAAAAACAATTTGAAGAAAGATTAGAGAAAGAGCTTGACGAAAGGTTGGAAAAGAAAGTTCAGGAAAAGATTGCGGCCATATTTTTTAGAAACCACTTGGTAAGTATTAATATCTTTTAAATCGTACAAAAATATGATAAACTAATCTAGTACTCTTCCAAGTTTTTCTAAGTCATTGCGTTGTATATTTTTGTAGGTTGGACAAGCTTCACAAGGTTGAAACTACGCTTAACATGCTTTCACACATGTAAGTCATAAATTTATAAGTTCTTACATGTATTTCTTTCCTAAACTTTTTTTTTAGTTAGAGCATTGTCTTAATCACATTAGATATATACTGGGTTTTTTTTTTTTGCAAGAGTAAGTTAGGTTCTATTCAGTGTTATTAAATAGGCTTAAGAAATTATTTTCTCCATTATTTCTATTACTTTAGGATCTGATACAACGATACACTCCTTTTATTATAGTTGAACTGGCAATTAAATCTTGCAGTCATTTTATTATATCCAAAGTATCTTAGATCAGAGTCAATCTGTCGAATATGTTAACTCTACATGAATATTATAACTTATTCATATGCAGACAGCAATAAGAAGCAGATAAGTACAGGTAAAGATAATCCCTTGTCTTAAATAGTCATTTCTAGAATATACCAGGCCATGTGAAGCGCTGCTAAAGTTCTATTAAATTTTCACATTTCTATTAATTAGCCAAGCTTTAGTTTATATAACCCTTCTTAAGTTCTGCTATCCTACTGCCAGCACATATGAAACAAAACAATTTTCTTTTAAACATCCATCACATTGTTAATAGTTAGTTGATGTTTTGTTTTGCGATTTTGCGAATAATCCAAGGCACTTTTACTTAGAAGTTGAAATAGATAGCATCTAACCAGAAGTGATTCTAGAACAAAAAATGCCAGCTTTAGCAATTAATTTTCCCAGTCCTGTATTCAAACTTCTATTTAGAAGTATATAATTAATCATTAAATACATGGTCCATCAGCAAAAGTCAGCAACCTTTAGCTTTAGAGCTGTGATGAGCATGTTTTTATGAGTTTGTTTTTCTTGTTTCTGCTGTCTGGCTGTGATTTAAAATGTGTACTTGTTCTTGCAGTTTGGTTTGGTGTTGAAATATGCCCTGCAACATCCTTCGAAGCCTTTATCCCTTTGCATATTTCGCTGACCTTAATCTGGAGTTTGAATTAACAGTTTTGTGTCACCGGTTCTGTGTATTTTCTCTTCTGTTTCTGTCTTAGGATTACAGCGATTTGATCTTTGTTTGAGCTTGAAAGGTTTAATAACTTCTGTTAATAGTTTGACATGGAAATACTACTTGTTTGATAGATTTACCAATGTTAAAAATTAGGAGCTCAGAAGCCTATGCTGCTAGTGTTGAGAGTTAATTTTAGTTTTGAAGTCATTCTAATGAGATATATCATATGTCTACTATTGCATGTTGTGCTTGACATTTCAATTCTATTTTTACCTGTTTTGAATGCTAATACTTCAGTCAAATTATAGATTTTGATAGAGCATAGATTTTGATAGAGCATAAATTCAGGAAGAAATTGCATAGGATATTTAAAGTCCAAGAGCACATTTTTCTACATTAATTTTTCGATTGAGAGTTGAGTCATTTCTGGATACTGCTTGCAGAACTTTGTAATTTAATAGGCCAACACGTACTTCTCTAGTTTTTCAATTACTGACCTGAATTTTCTTCTCCTTGTTATAAGGAGAAAAAGGGGGTGGGGTGGGGGGATGCATATTTAACTAACATTAAGATAGTACCACAAATCAGTAGTTATAGCAATTTAGAATGTTATTTCTTCTCCTTGCCTCTATTACAGCTTTAAGTGACAAGCTTTACTTCTTTTGATTTCTTTTACTCTTTCTTCAATTAAGTGCATACAAAAAGTTGTGCTAACCTAGAATTTTTTCATTGTTGCAGGCCAACCGATGGTGTTTCAGCACTTTAATTGTGATGACATGCTCAAACTACATTTAGACAAGAAATTAAAATTGTGGTCACAATTGATTCACGGAATGTGTTTGTGTTTTATTTTTCTTTACAGAACAAGAACATTTAGGAGTGTTTATTTTTTATTTTATTTTCGTTTAAGTATTAGTTGATAAGTTGGTTTTAAATTTCTAGGTGGTGTTTTCAAGGGGTTACATGTAGGTTGTTAAATTCTGGTTTATTTTGATCTTGTGTTTTTAATTCTTGAGATGACTCTTGTAAGGGGCCTTTAATCTATTAAATTTTGTTCTTATTTCTCTTTATTTGTTTTTAATCTTTTTATTTATTTTGACCATTAATTTCGTACATTACAAATAGTGTGATGAATGCTTAATTTTAAATATTTTATTATAATTAATTTAGTATATGTAATTAATATAAATATGAAATTAAAAAAAGATTTTTATATTTATAAAACAATTTCTTAACGCAACAAAAAAAATTAATGAGAAAATTTCCATATCACAACAACTATGGTTGCTAAGAAAAAAAATTCATATCGCAACAACTATTGCAGTTGGGAAAAAATATCATTTCACGACGACTTACTTTGTTGAGAAAAATACTTTATCGCAACAACTTTAGTCGCTAAGATATGTCGGGTATGACAACGACATTAGTGGTTATTAAAACACATTTATAGCAATGACAAAATATTTAATATAGCAACGACAATAGTCGTTGTAAAAACCTCAACAATGGCCGCAACAACTAGTGTTGTCGCAACAGTTTTCGCAACGGGACTTTTCATAACAACATGCAACGACTTTTTTTTTGCTGCGAAAGGTGGTTTTGCCAATGACTTCCCAAATTTACCAACAACATTTGTCGCTGCGAAAAAACTTTTATCTAGTAGTGCTCGTTGAAGGCCACCGCACGTATGTATGCGCTCTTGCTACCTGCAATTTAATTTTATATATCGATAGTTAATCATCGCAAAAAGGTTATAATTATTCTGGTTTTGAAAAATCCGTCTTGTTGGAAGGGAAAATGCTTGTGAAGTTGATGTGCATCAAAATGGGAGTCTTGGATGGAATGAGTTTGCAGATGGTGTGCGGCAGGTTCATGAAAAGAGAATGGGACAGCCAAGTTATCGTAGAGTTATTGTAGACAAGTCAAAGGAGGTGGATTATTTCTATGCCAACCCTCATGAGTGCCTCTGTGAAGGAACAAACTGTGATGACTTGCTAAGTCCTCGAAACTCTAGTCAAGTGCGTTGAGTATGGCTTCATAAGTAAAAATCGGACGTTTCCACACTAACCGCTCTTGTGTCGTAAGGGGAAAATGACTCTCTTCTCAAAATTCATTATGGGTAAATTTATGTAGGTCCGACTAAAAAGTATCAAAGAGTGCGGTAGCACACTAGCACTTCTCTTATAGTGGTTAAAAGAAAAAAATAAAATACTCCCTCCGTTTTGTTTTATAAGAGTTAAATTCAGAAATTTTATGGTCCTTTTTTATAAGAATCGACTTGAAACTTTTAGTGCATTAATTATTTTTTGACAAACTTACCCTTGCTTAATTGGATTTTCTCTCTCTTTCCACTATGTAATGCATTAATGATCCATAGAAATTTTAAAAAGTAAGTTGGGACAATTTTGGAAAGTTGATGTAAATTGAGAACAAATTAAATGCTAACAACCATTTTAACTACTCTTCTTAAAGGGTGTGTAATAGATAAAAAGAAATAGAGGGAGTAGCTTATATTGAATTATTGGTAGTACCTTCATTTTAACTTTTAATTTTTTCCTTTCCATATTCAATATAGTTGAGTAATAACAGATAAACAAATTAAATATATTTTAAATAAAATTAGTTTTGATAAGTTAATAATAGGAAAAATGAGTTAAAAGTAAAATAAATCATTGTTTAATACATTTATGGAAAAAAAATCATTTCTGAACAAAAAATTCTGTAAAAACTGAGAAGTCTCACAATTGATTATGATTTAATACCAGTCATTTCAAAATCTATTTTAGAGTTGGAATTAATTGCCAAAAAAAACATGAAAACATCTATCGATTTTTATATTTAAAAATCAATTCTAATGTTTAGATAGGGCCATTCAAAATACTATAATAGCTTAAGCCACCGGAGCCTTAGACTCATATGATGCGTTTAAAAGTTCAATCTCGATCGTCAACTCCTTTAATTTACAAATTAGCACCACTATAGAAGCGTGTATCGATACATTGCATTTTTCTCTTTACACGAAGCTTTCAGGTAATGGGTTGTAATCAATAAATGGAGCTCAGTCTAAAACTTGGTTATAATCATCTTAAGATTGACTGCATTCCTATTATAGATTCCATTTATGATTTGTAATGGTTTGCCCTTAACGGAATTTGGATACTCTCATGTGTTAATCTCACATGACATAGTCATGTGAAGGATTTGGATCCTAAATTACTTCTTTAATGAAATCCGATGGTCAATATTATTTCTTGCACAATTTTAATATTCTCTCTACATATCCATTAAGGGTCCAGATTTCATTGGAAAAAAAATTAAAGATTTAGATCTTCACATGACTATGTCATGTGATATTAACACATGAGAGGATCCAAATCCGCCCTTAACGGGTGCTAGTCACTGCTTCCTGCAAGCTTAAAAGTACTTTCCTAGGTCCCCAAGAATGTCACCACTTTCTCCACAAAGTCCAAGGTCCTTAAGCCTCCTTTCTTGATAATATTCTAACTGATCCAGTTCCAATTCTTTCTCCTCGAAGATCTTATCAATTTGCTGCAGGACTAACTTCTCCCCTTCTCTTATTCCAACTGCAATTGCAAGCCTTGAATCTAGATTTGTTTCTTTCAATTTGCGATCCTGCTAGTCAGTCACATGCTCAGTTCAGTTATTTGTTGAGCTCAACCAAAATTTTCACAATTTCAACAACATGCATGGTGGCAGGACATACTATGTTTGGAAATACTTGTATAATTCATTCTAAAGTCAAAGCAAATTATAACGTGAAGCTTCTGGGTGCTAAAATTGTTTCTATGGAAAAATTAGAGATGTCAAATTGTTTTTAAAATTCAATATTTTCCATCCATTAATGACTTTTTAATGGATAGATATTCAATTCATCCATAAACTTCATTATTTACAATTTTTATTTATAAGAAAATCTCTCTCTCCTCTCCTCTCTTCTCTATTCTCTTTTAAATAAGAGGCAGAAATTTGAGATTGAAACTACTGAAAATGTCAGCGAGGAAAAGACTAATTAGGCCCCGTTTGGGAAAACAGCTTAATTAAGCATTTATGACCATAAGCGCTTATGACATAAGCGCTTATTAATAAGCTCTTTTAAGATATTTATTATAATGAATTGAAAATAAGCTATATATAAGCATAAGCTCTTTTTCATAAGCTACTCTGAATAGCTTATGAAAATAAGCTGAAAACAGCTTATAGGTAGGTCATAAGCTATTTACAAAAGCTCTACCAAACGCTTGCATAAGCACTTATACTATAAGTTAAGCTCATATAAGCTCTTCCAAACGGGGCATTAATATAAATAAGTATATATAAAAGCATTACTGGACACCATTTTCATTTTTTATTTCAACTTTCGGACATTAGAAAATATTCATATGTTCATATTACTTAATTTTTTTAAGAGTTTAATGCTCATGTATGTATTGTCAATGTAAAATTCTTTTACACGGATAACCAATCATAACTCCTTAATTTACCACATCATAATCTAATTTCATAATTAATTAAATAAGTTTTCAAATTAATTATCTGATGTGGTAAAAATCTGAATTATTATTGATTGTCTGTGTAAAATGATTTTATTTAAATCTTTTAACATATTAATATGACACTGTCTCTAATTCCGAAGTTAACAATCTCAATCAATATAAATACTAGCGGAATATCGATAGGACCTCAAGATTTGTACCAAGAAAACATGAAATCACCGCACACACAAGTTAAGTTCCTTTTTAAGCATCTCGCCATAATTTACTCTGGTGTCAAAATCAATTATATAAGAATTTCCACGTGAAGGTTATAGCTACAAATGTTGTAAAACCAATGCTCATTAGTCATTACAACCAATGCTATGAACATCGGCTTGTTCTTCTACTTGTAGTAGTTATTGAACTTCATTTTTAGGATGTCTCTCCACCAAAAATCATTAACTGAAACATATTTCATACCTAGGGAATGTCAAACTAACATTTAGGCACATTGACCTTTATTAAAATACAATAGTTGTTATTTCAATGAACTTACTATGATTGAGTTCCTAATATAGAAAGAGTTACCGATCCTCAACAAGGTTTTTATCATCTAATATTTTTTTTTTACATAAAAAAATAAAAAATAATCAATATCTAGTGTAGCTAAAATAAAGAACAAAGGTGGCAAACAATAAAAACTAAAATTAAACCGAAATTGAAAATAATAAGTTGGTAGATTCTTAGATGGAGTTATGAAAAACCAATCAGTAGTATGTATTAAAGTATAACATTTTTTAGACAAAAATGAACATTGAAGCTTGTGTATACGTTTACCAATGCTTAAATATTGATTCGTTGTAATTAGCATGTTCAAAACATCTCGCACCATTAATGAAAGCTCATAATATTTACGTTCACTTATTTGCAATACTCTAAAACATCCAAATTTACAAATTTCTTATAATCAAGTTTATCTTCATGCAATTAAATTTCATTCGTAATGATCGACATAATTTACTCTGAAATTTTCCCAAACCCTCCAAATAAAATGAAAAGGTAATACATGGGTTATCTCTATCAGCAACCCTTTGTAAACTTGAAGGATTTACATCATTTGCAAAAGGTTTTCTTGAAAAAATACTTATAACTTATTACGAATTCCCTCTACTAATCTCACATCACCACCATACTGTTTCATATAGAAGTATTCAACAAATTGCAACTTATATCTAGATCTAAGATAGCTGCAACTCAATGAATAACACCAAGAGTCCCAATATTTATCAAACTTCTTCATCCTCTCATACATGGAACAAATTTGGTTTCAACGTTCAAAATTATCATGGTAAACTTCTTTAATTTTTCAGTTGAATCCTCCATACACCACAAAAAAATAGGGTGATGATTTCGGATAAAATAGTGGGTGATATCACAAAATGGCTTTAGAAACTTTGCTATTTTTTCTACCTCAACCCACTCATCTGACAAACAACTGTCAAAATAATGATTCATTTTTAAGGAGCATTCAAGCTTCTCAAAAACCTAAAGCACCGTCAAGTATAAGTATGTAGAATTCCATATTGACAAACTTGCTTAGATATCGCACAATAGATGCTCTAAACACGATGAAAACTATAATTTCCGAGTATCTAAACTCCTAATATATTTTACAATCTCGCAGATCTTAGGTAATGAACTATCTCTCACTTTCAAATCTTCCGGCACAATCAAGTTAAGAATGTGTGTCACATCTTATGTGAAAATAATCTCTATTAGCGATTAATCCTGATTCAAATGACGGATGCTTCTTTCACCATTGGATCAATATAAGACATGTTATCCAAAGTAAGTGTAATTTTTTTGTCTATGACCCACTCTTTTAACAAACTCAATAAATTTTCAGCAAAATTAGCACTAGTATGAGGTGATGACATGTGAAAGAAAGCAATAAATCTTTTTATGCAGTTCCCCATTTTTTCTAATATAGTGATCAGTTAGCACCATATTTATACCGATTAGTGATAATTGACCACAAATCATAAGTCAAACAATTTTTGCCAGGAATGCACTGTAAGTAGAATTTAAAATTTTCTTTATCTTTACTAAACAACTTGATCACATTAGACTTAGTAACATTCATAGATATTGTTCATGCATATGGGTTTAGGAAAGAATGCAAGTCATGTGGGTTTAACATGTGGGGATTAAAGACTTGCATTCTTTCCTAAACCCACGCGCAAGAACAATATCTACAAGTACTATTAAATCTAATATGATCAAGTTGTATAGGAAAGATAAAGAAAATATTAATGCTACTTACGTTCCATTCTTGGAAAATTTTGTTTGACTTCTAATTTGTGGTCATCAATCACCACTAATCAGTATACTATATAGTGCTAATTGCACACTATATTAGTAAGAATAATTTCTTCCTTTCTTTAACATATCACACCACCTTATACTAATGTTAATTTAGCCAAAAAATTATGAAGTTTGTTAATGGAGTGGAGCATAGAAAAAAAATGATTACCCTTACTTCAGGTAATAGGTCTTACATTGATACAATGAAAAATAAATTAATGAAGCATTCATCATTTAGATCATGATTAGTTGCTAATAGAGAGTATATTCACATAAGGTGTGGTGAACATATTACTAGGTTGATTATTTGAAAGTGATAGATGGTTTATTGATCAAAATACGAGAGTGTACAGTATATCAGGGATTGAGATGCTCGGAAATTAATTTTTTTATCATATATAGAGCACCTCTCTCGTGTGACATCTAAGAAAGTTTGTAAAGATGTCCCAACAAGATGGAATTTCACATATTATGCTTGAGAATGCTATAGGTTTTTGAGAAGTATTTACCCTCCTTAAATCCTTGTTTTGATACTTGTTTATTTAAATATGAATGAGTTGAGGTAGAAAAAGTAGCAGAATTTATAAAGCTCTCTTATGATATCACCACTATTTTTTGTGGTAGCACATAATGAACCACCAACCTATTTTTATGGTGTATGGAGGATTCAATGGAAAATTAAAGAAGCAACTTGTGTTTTCAATGATAGTTTTGAACATGAAAACCAAATTTGTTGCATGACTAGGAGGATGACAAGGAATTTTCGGAAATATTGGGACTCTTATAGTGTTATTCTTTTATTAGAAGTTATCTTAAATCCTAGAGATAAGTTGCAATTTGTTGAATATTGCGATGTGAAATTTTATGCTAGTGATGATGGTGTGAGATTAGCAGAGAAAATTTATGATAAGTTAAAAGTATTTTTTCAATAATTCTCAAGTCTTTTTGCAAATGATGTAAATCATTCAAGTTCACAAAGATTTGCTAGAGGTAGCTCAAGGATTACATCTTCATTTGATTTTGAGGGTTTTGAGAGATTCCAGAGTAGATTATGTGGATTATCAAGAAAGAATTCTGATTCCGAATCTTATTTATTTGAAGATAAACTTGATAATAAGCAATTAACAAATTTGGATGCTTTGAAGTGTTGGAAATTAAATGAACATAAATATCTTGAGTTTTCGTTGATTGCAGGAGATGTTTTAAGCATACCGATTTCAACAGTTGCATCAGAATCAACATTTAGCATTCTTCGACGTATACTTGACAAGCATCAAAGTTCACTTTTGCCTAAAAAAATTAAGGCCATAATATATACAAATTATTGACTTTGTGTGTAAATCCAAGTTAGTATCTACCAGCTTAATATTTTCAATCTTCATTTAATTTTAGTTATTTTATTGTTATATGTCTTATTGTTTACCATATTTATTTATTTATTTTTTAGCTACACTAGATCTTTATGATGTAGAACTTGTTGAAGATCGTGCAACACTATCTATATTCAGTCTCAATGAGAGTAAGTTCATTGAAATTATGACTATGTTATTTTTTATAAAGGTCCATGTGTATGGATGTTAGTTTACCATTCCAAATGGATGAATGTGTTTCACATAACGGCTATAGGTGGAGTAGCATCCCAGAGAGGAAGTGCACAGAAGTCAGAAGAACAACCGTGGTTCATAACATTTGTTGGCTTTATAGTTATTGTTGTTATCCTTCATGTCATGGGCAAGCTAGACTTTAGGGAGGCATAGGGTATAGGGCAAGAAGTTAGATTCTTTTTTTAAATTTGGAACCCAAGTACTAAAAATGGATTTAATATTTCAAAGTTTCCACGTGGATTTCTCAATATTTGGCCCTAATGTGACAAAAGCTTCTTGGGTATTGTGGCTTGCTTATATGTTATATCTCTGCTCATCTAGATATGATTCTACTTCAATTATTATGAAAACAACCCAGTTTCGATTTTATTTGATGAAGTTTGATGAACCTGCGGGTGACAACATCTGTAAATTGTAAAACACAATCTACTACTGTATCTACTAATTGTGAGTCCTCAATCTCAAACCTCAACAACTCTTAAAAAAAAGACTCTCTTATATGTCGACACGTGTCACTTTATCAACCCAACAATTTCTCCCTCTATCAAATCAAATTTCCGAATTTAAATCATGATTTGCGATAATTAAGGAATTCAAATAATTATTTGTTACAAATTTAAATCATGTAATTTATGATTGTTCTTTTTTTATAATAATGTTCTTTTTATGTAATAATTATTGTGAATTATCCTCAGTGCTACCTACTCTTTATCCAGATATTGTCAATTCTCTTTACAGAACAATATTAGCCTAACGTGTCATAAAATTATTTCCTATTTATTGAAAAATATTTTAATCTTTAGATATTCTTCTTATTTCTTTATTTATATTGCTTGCTTAATTTATTTTGTATTGATCTAACCTCACAAATTTTTAAAACAAAAGAAGTCAATAATATTAAAATGTAATTAAATATAATAAATTTTTAAAAGAAATAAATACCCCACAATTTTGTCTACGCTTCCTCCTTCCAAACGTGCTGATGATGACACTGCATCCTTAACTTCAAACGACCATAAAATATTCATTTCTTATCAGTCTTATATTAACTTTTTTTATTATGAAAAATAACTTTTGAACTATGGTTAAAACGTGTTGAGATAGAGAAGTGAAATAAGATCTTCACAAGCTTCCTCAACTAAAGAATTAAAATGTGTCAAGATAGAGAATTGAAATAAGATTTTCATTGTGTTAAGACTATTGCTACATAAGTATTTGTTGGATGTTTTTCTATTTCTGCTATCAAAACTTAATTACGTTGTTTGATTTTGGTATGACATAAACGTTAGATGAACAATTTTAATATTAGTCATTGTGTCTACTTTGGTTTTATCAATTGAGGACTTCAATATATCATGTGATATTACGCGTGTTTAAAAATGTTAATATGTCATATATTTATTAGCTTTACAACATCAACTAAAAAAATATTGCAAATTAAATATTAAAAACACCCGTGCATTGCACGGGTTACTTACTAGTTATAGAGATGTGTGTTCTTCGAGTCTTTTGTTTATTAAGCCTTTCAATTAATCAGTTGTTTCACTCTATGTGATTTCATGTTTTCTTCTTTGTATAGTACAAATAGTGATCGTGTCCTTATGATATTCGACTGGTATTTATATTAATTTGGGGTTGGAAATAATATGCATTAGAAGGTGATGTGCCAAAAGATTAAAAAAACTATGTAATATGAACATATGGAAATTTCTTATTGATGATCAAATTAGTCCATGCCTAAAAGTTATAAATTAAGAATGAGATTGATATTCAATGAAACTTTTCTTTAACTTACACATTTATTTTAATTAGTCCATTCCTCATTGTCACTATTAGTGGTTGGACATAATAAACAGAGATATAATATGTTAGTTATCATATCAAGTTGTTATCTGTTGTTTGTTGTGCCAACAAGATAGAATAACATTATTTTATCCCTTATCCTATCTTGTCCATCATGAGTAAAAGTTATCATGAGGGGAGCTAGGATATATTACTTTTGAAAGAATAATATCTTTTAATAATTTTTAAAAAATGTAATTAAATTTTATTATTAATCACTTACCCCTACTAAGTTAAAACTCATTAGTTACATATATAATAATTTTAATTAAAATAAACTCCCTTTGAAAAAATTAAAATAACAACCGAATTAATAAAAATTAATTTTATTTTAGTTAATATTAAAACATAAACTCATTTATAAAAATGTAAAAAAATTAAATTTAATAGAATAACCACTTTTTTTTTAAAAACTATTTAGAAAATTAAATTTTAAAAAATACTATGTATTTTTTATTTCAAGAAAAATTTGATATATTTTTCATTGTTTTTATCAATATCCTGTCTACCTCAAACGCAAGATATGAGTTTATTATGCTCTTATCATATCCTGTGTTTATCCAATCCTTTATCCTACTCTTATCCTATCCTAACCACTAAACGGGTCCTTAATCTTAAATTTCTACCTATCATTTAAAAGAAAGTGTGATAGAGAGAAGAGAAACAGAGGAGGGGAGATAGAGATAGAGATAGAGAAAAATTTTATAAATAAAAATGGTAAGAAAATATAAGTTTATGGATGGATATTACAAAATTCATTAATGGATGGGTTGGATAGATGTTATTAAATGGGTTATGGATAGATTGAAGTTCTTAAAACAATTTTAATGAATTATAAATGGGTTAATAGTTTGTTCTTAACTCATCGGTTACCATCCAGTTCAAAATCCATCAAATCAATCCATTTGTGACCCCTAAATTAGATGGATTGAATGAATTTCATTGGGGATGGATTGGGGGTAAATGGATTCATTTGACACCCCTAGCTGATCCAATCAAGTTACTTTACATGCAGTAGTTACACTTACTAAACATTATCTTGGTTATCCTTATCCTCATGAAATATATGGGGATGCCTATAAAAGTAGAATTAGCATAGCACAGTCATACCTCTTCAATAGTTGTATGATAACAAGCAAGGGCAGATTTGCAGGAGTCTCGAACAACTCGGCATAGTAGCTCCTCATTGTCACGGCTCACTGGCAATTCAAGATGACCCCAGATGGAGTTTCTGAATATTGATTCCAATAAGAAAGCATCCGTACCGCCTAGCGCTAATAGCCTCAGATACAGAAGCAACCCTGCTGGAAGTGGCTGGTTGTAGAAAATGTCAAATGATTCTGTCACGCCAAAACCATTGGACTCAGCAATGTCTAGCTTGTCACCATAAAAGGGGTCTGACTCAGATATCTCTAGTGTGAGGCTATATGCATTTCGATCGCTACTTGGTTCAACGAAACCGTAGTCCAAAGCCAATTCAGCATTGCTTTTCTTCAAGTCATATTGGATATATACCTGCAGTAGCAGTAGTACACTATGGTTGTAATCTAATGAGACAATGAAGAGAGATGTATGAAATTGTGAAAATGAAAGAGCTAGCTTCTGCCTTTGATTACAACTTGATTGTGAAGTTCTACTTCAATTTTATAGCATTGATGCACTTAGTTCACAGTATGCTTGTTATTCCTCACAGTTTCATATGTTGGAATTCGGGATAGGCCTAACTCTACCCCTAAAACTAGCTTAGGGGTGAGGATTATTTTACCCTATATAAGGACTATTATGGTCATATCTCTAGTCAATGTGGGATCTTAACATCATAGATAAACTTCTTAGATGCAATAGTTTTCTGATAGAATGCTATTTGGATCATCTCCGGCACACACTCATTGAGAGCCCACAAACATGCAAAGTGGATAATATTAGTTATTAGTTGATAGCTTTATTACTTATATGTTGTTATTTCTTGTATTAGTGTTCTTGGGCCACATGCATGGGCCTTCTCCAACCTAGGATTGCTTCCTTAGACTAGTATAAATTTCATTGTTTCTAGTTTGAATGGTAATGAGAAATTTGATCAAAATTTTATTTCTTCTTAGACTTTCTTAGCTTTCTTCTTAGTTCATAGCTAATTCCTCTTGATAGAGAATGACTCTCTATCATGTTCCTATTGTCAAAAACCCCTTGTATGGACATGGATATGTTCATAATTTTCAGGGAATGTTGCGTATAAACGGAACATGAAAATAAATAATATGAGGAAATAACACTTCACCTGCTCCCCAGCCTTGACAGAAAGGGGGCTCCTTAGGGAAAAAAGGTAATCCCAAGAGAAAAGACCTGCTGCTCCTTTAACTTCATAAGCATGATCTTCTGTAGTTACACTGGCGCTGTGGTTTATCTGACCCAGAAATTTAATTTGGACAAAGTCATTTTTTCTTCTTTGAGCAAGGTGATTTATATTGACTGCAGAAAACAAAATCAGCAGAAGAACAAGTAAAATGATGTCTATTCTAGGAATATCATAGACAGCTTTATACGTTGTTTAACTCTACTCTCTTAGTTTAGAGGCATTGCTATTAGTGAAGTGGTTAATTGATGTGCAGTTTCATATGAAAAGGACCTTACCAAGTCTGCTAGTGGAATAACAACTAGGTTTTCATTGCGAAGTCGAGAAAATGCCCTTGATCTGAGTACTCCAAATGCCCAGTAGAAGTCATCCAGTGTTATAGGAGAAGGGAAAAGCTTCTTATTAGGGAGAATGATATCTTCTTCCAGTCTCAGAAATTCACTCTTCACATATTCCTTAACAGCCAGTGTTGTTTTCAGAAGTTGAGTACCTAATCAAATCAGTTCAATCAAGATTCAGATTGTGGTCAAATATTGCAACCGCAAAAACGGGAATACGTAAAATTTAGTGCATGCTTGGAAAGTCGTTCAAAAATCATGGTGAAGCCAAAATCATAGCGAATAGATGCAACTTCCTTTAACTTTTTCTTATGCACACCATGATTTAGGCTTCACAGCAATTTTCAAACGAATTTTCAAACATGTACTTAGATGATCACCACTGCATAAAACCATTTCCAAAACTTAACTACATGAGCATAGCTCAATTTTTTTTTTTCATTTTTTGTTTCATTTTATCCTCATTTTCTAAAGAAGGGTTTGCATTAATAGTCATAGGTAACGGTTTGTGCATGTTTGGAAATTCGTTCGCGCACTTATGGTGAACAGAACCAACTTTTGGCTGCGTCCACCGTGATTTTGGCTTCACTTTTGGAACGAGTTTCCAATTAGATGACCATCACCACATAAAACCATCTCCACAAATAAACTACATAACCGAACGCCAAAGCTCAAACTTTTTTCATTTTTTCCTCATTTTCTAAATATGGGTTTGCATTAAGAATTCTCATGACTAACCTTGAAGCTCGGAGAGCTCCTCCTCTGACCTGCACTGGAAGAAGCAATTACGAACTAAAGCAACAATATGAAAAGAACTCTAATTCACATGAAGTTTGTTTCAGCAGGATAAACAGCAAACTAAAGAAACCCACCAATATATAGGGGAATCAGTTTCCTGAGGCAGAATACTGAAGTAGTGCTTCCAGAGAGATTGATCCCTTGTCCTCTCTCTTGTTAAAAAAAGTGCAACAGCCAACCATGGCTTCAAACCACTGCACACGTTCCCAATCTCTGAAGCTGCGACAGCATCAGGGTTTATCCAAAGCCTCTTGGGCACCTGCAAAACGACCTCGTTTCTTGAAATGTCTTTGAGGGCAATTAGGCCCAGGCCTTCAGGTACCGCACCAGGCTTCACCGGGGTCTTGGCGGAGATAA
This sequence comes from Acmispon strigosus, assembly GCA_030819835.1. Classification (NCBI taxonomy): domain Eukaryota; kingdom Viridiplantae; phylum Streptophyta; class Magnoliopsida; order Fabales; family Fabaceae; genus Acmispon; species Acmispon strigosus. The sequence continues at coordinate 10,820,683 of JAUAMA010000004.1, read as the reverse complement.
CGCCTTCTTCCTTCAGCCACTGCCAGAACGTTTGAACCGCCGGAGACAACGGTGTTGTTTCCGTTCCTAAAGAAGCAACTGAATTTGCAGAGACAGAGAAAGGCCTCTTCAGCTGAAGGAGTGGCACTTTGGTTGTCGTGGAGAAGGCCCTGTTGTGGAAATGAAAAGCACAGCCTGAACCTACAGAAAAAGCACTAGCCATTACTGTTTCTTGTTTTGTGTACTCTGTGCGTAAGGCCTGAGGTGAGCCTTCGATGTTCTCTTTTGTTGTGGTTTTGGATAAGTCTCTTCCATTCTCTAGTGGCAATATCTCTTATTATTTTCTTTTTTCTTCACTATCTTACTAAATTTAAGTGGGATTGATGTTTCAACCAAACATTACTCTTCAACTAATTAACACTTACAAGTCTAAAGACACTTACACTTTTCTACTAGAAACAAGCCGAAAAGTATATTAACAAACTAGAAATGAACTCAAAATCAAAAGTAATTCAGCTAAATAATTAAGGGCCTCTATTTGATTCTCATGGGCATGGCCCAATCCCTCTACCATTCTCCTTGTTTTTAGACCATCAATTATCTCAGCATCACTATTGGCATCACCCCCACAACTATTAGTGTCATCCCAAAATTGGTGAAAATACCAAAATGTCATTAACTAAAAATACCCCTCAACTCCCCACCACCCACCTTCATCCATCTTCTTCCCAACCTCACCACCCCATCTTGGCAGCCACCGTCCTCCTCCAAATACCTTCACCGTCGGCCACCCATCTCTCGGTCTCACTCTTTGTCTGGTCGTCACTTTCTGTGGCAACCGGCGACGCTGTCATTGTCGTTCTGCAAGTTCTCGCAATTTAGTCTGTGGAACCTGCCGCAGTTTAATTTGTGAAATTACAGAACAAAATTGCTAAATTCAAATAAATCACAGAAAACTCATTTTATTAATCAAAGAAAGCATAGTTACAAGCCCTATAGGGAAAAATTACATTAACATAGAAAAGATGAAAACTATCCTATTTGCATAATATAAACTACCCTATTACACAAGAACTATTGTCCACACTGCAAAATTTGGATGGATGTCTAGTAAGTAAGAACTGGACTCCAATTCCGGTTACAGTGGCGATGACGACTACCATCAGATGAGGCTATCCCTAAATATTATCCCATCAGTAACTCGTCAAGTATGAGGATATTTAGCTTCTTTGATGTTCGTGAAGAAAGTGTTCGTCAAGAAAACTATCTCTCTCGATCTCTATTGTCTTCTTCCATCATCTTCGTCTATCGTCTACTTGGTATAGTCTTCTATAGTTTTCTCCAACAGAAAGGTTATCAACACCTACATTAGCTCCTTTGAGTTCATGAATGTTGAAACTCAACATCACGAACATCAAAGGAGCTAATGTTGGGGATGAAACTCAAATTGAGAAACACTACGACTAAGGAATGAACAAGTGTGGAGGGAGTTTCAAAGATGGGGGAGGGTTTGGGAAGTATTTATCCCAAGGGAAAATGGCAGATCTGAGATTGTTGGAAAAGCAGCTTGATAAGCAGTTATGCTCAAGCAGTTACTCAAGGGATTGCAGTTAGGGAAGAGATGAAGAACAATCGAACAAGCAAGTTCAGGGAGGGGAATTACCAAGGAAGATTGATTGAAAATGCAGTCCACCTTACAGGGAGAGTCGAAATGGAAAGACCTTAACTTAAAGCTTGAAGGGAGAGGAGAAGATTGGCTACAGAATTGTAAGACCCTGGATTTTTGTAAATTGCAGTTTGGTCCTCGGAGTTTGTAATAATTATGATTTGGTCCTTGAAGTTGTGATATTTATGTTTTGGGCCCTAGTAAACATTTTGGTTGAAATGGATATTTGTTGCTTTGTGCTACTTGAGTTTAATGATGGGAATAAAATAAAATCTTCATAGAACTGTTTGAGATTTGATTTTCTTAGTATCTTTATTAAGTTTTGATTTTTATTTTCTGTATTATGTGTCCATTTCATTCGAAATTAATAAAAGGGGAAAAAGAGAAATATATTCTGATTTGGGAGAATATTCCTTGGGCATATTGTTATGGATTAGTAAAATAATTAAGTAATCAGAAATTTATCGTAGCCATTATCGAGACCGGATTCATTCTGTTATGATTAGAGCTTTGGAAGGAAGAAGTTTTCAGCTATTTTCCTTACTTTTTAGGGCTGAGGGCGTGAGAAAAAAGGATGCTTCAGCTACTTGCTTGTTTTATTCTCCTTTTAATTTTTCTACTGAAAAGAATTCAAAAAAAAAAACAGCATCTTCTAAGGTTTAATAGATACCAAAGTACATTCTGCTAAATAATAGGAGAAGGAAAAGCTGAAATTAACCACCCACTAACAAGAGTGGTTCGACCATGTTCCTCTAGTGGGGAGAAGTCTGGCGTTATTTTATAACTCCTTACTCACACAACACTTTCAACTTCCAGAGAAAATTTTAGCTCTTAGTGCTAAGACCTTTTCCTTGCTTCTGCATTATCCTCCCTCCTTTCTTGTGGGAATTTAGTCATTCATCACTCTTTGTGCTATCTTGGTCGACACCTCCATTTCTACTTGGAGAATCGGAGTTTCATTTCATTTGTTGTTGCTGCTAAAGCGATTTCTGTGTTGGAAGACAAGACGTTTCATTCCTTCTTCCCAAGGAGTAACAGTAGGTAACCCTCAATGAAAATTTGATTTTGAGTAGTGAACTTTGTACTTTAATCCTGTGAACTTTGTACCATATTTTCGGTTTGTGATTGTTTATGATTCTGTTTTGAGAATTTTGACTTTGTGATACTGTGAGCATATTTTGGACTTGTCAATTGATGCTGCAACATGTTTTACCTGATTTGTATGATGTTGAGACTTTGATGAAATGAATTGGAGTATTGAGTATAACATGATAAAGATGATTTTAAGAGGAATTGGCTAAATGTTGCTTATGATACTATGACTGAAAAAAAAGATCTGTGAATTGTTGGTTCATGACGATATGATTATGTTGTGTCATAGCATATGCATTATATTTAGGATGTTTAGGTTGATGTGACGGCACTTTGTCCGGTGGGATCAACCGAGGGCAATGTGGTGAATCTTTGTCTCACGTGATTGTCCTGCCCTTGTTCTGGGAAAATCTTGGCCATAGTTATGCATGTAGTTACTTCAGGATTAACTTGCATGCTTGAAGAAATTAAAAGAAATATTGTAAATGTCGAAACTCTGTAAATTTACTATTGTTTTATTAATTTTGTTGTTGCTATTTTGTTGTTAAATTGCCTACTGTATAAAATACTGCAATTGTTGTATTCCTGTATTTGAATTCTGCTATTTCTGTTTTTGTTTTAATTATCACATAGTTGATAATTATTATGATTGATATTTTTGGAGTTAACCCCTTTCTGTCTGTTTGTTTGTTGTTTAGGCGCTTAACGCCATAGATGAACAGCACGAGGACTAAAACTGAAGATTTGATTGTGGCTAGTTGGAGAAGGAAAAAGTGAAGAAATTCGAGACTTCAAGAATTACGATGATTTACTATTTTTTTAAATAACTTAGCAAGAATTATGTTGCAAATGATTATTTATTTTTATTGCACGTTGAATCTTACTATTTATAGGGATATTATTTATGCTTAAATAATTATTGAGCGACGAGTCATCTTGAAAATTTTGAGTGGCCTTTTTTAGAGGTTTTACTAAACTTACTTTCCGTGAATTTACAATGTGACCCCTGACCGGAAATTGGGGCGTTACCTTTGTGGTATCAGAGCAATGGTTGAGATAACTAGAGCTTTTGGGTAATTAGGAATTTTGCATTATGAGATCGATTGATGGGGTGTCAATCGAAGGAAGAATTTTGTGAAGAATTGTATAATTATAATATTTGTTGAGATTGTCCTTTGAGCAGATGATCTAATTGTTATGTGATTGACTAACAATTTTGTTGCTATTTCTGTCTTCTACATTAACCGTTAGTTTTCTTCTGAACAAGAGTAAGAGACTATCGAATCAGAATATAGAAATGGCAGATCAAAATGCGATGAACCAAATGGCAACCACCATTACCAATCTGACTACGTTGATGACGCACCAGGCGAATGCGGCTGCTGCACGTGCGGAAGAAGAGGAAAATCGGGCTAATGCTAGTGCTACTGAACAGGCCCAACAGGCGGAGAGAGAGCAGGCTTCTGCTCAGACGAGGGGTCTACATGACTTCAAGAGGCAAGAATCGCTGAAGTTTTCTGGAGGCTACGATCCGGAGGAGGCAGACTTATGGTTGCAGAAGATTGAGAAGATCTTCTCCTTTTTGCAAACTCCTATCGCAACCAGGGTGAACTACGCCGCGTACTTGCTATCTAGAGAGGTTGAGCACTGGTGGAACAATGCCAGAGCTATGATGGAGGCTAATCACCAGGAAATTACTAGGGAGTCTTTCAGGAGGGTTTTTCTAGCTAAATACTTTCCTCGGAGTGCCAGGGCTGCTCGGGAAAAGGAGTTCACAAACCTCAAGCAGGGAAACATGTCGGTTGCTGAATTTGCTACGAAGCTGGAGTCTCTAGCCAGACACTTCAGATATTTCAGTGGCCAGATCGATGAAGAGTTAATGTGTGAGTGATTCATTAATGGGTTGAACTATGATCTTCAGCGTGCTGTGCAACCACTGGATATTGAGCGCTATCAGCAGTTAGTGGAAAAGGCTAAGGGCATAGAGGCCATTGATGGTCGTTGAGACAAGCAACAGGGAAGCAGTGGACCAGCCAGGTCCCAACCAGCCAGAAATGATAAAGGGTAGAAGCCGTACCAGAGGTCCCAAGCCAAGGGGCGTACTTTCGGGTCCGATCGACCAGCAGGAGGCAACTTGGGTATTCGGGGAGCTCTGAAGCCGATTGAGGAAATTGTATGTTACATGTGCAACCAGAAGGGCCATTATGCGAACAACTATGTTGAGAAGTCCATTGTCTGTTGGAATTGCCAGAAGCCGGGGCATGCTGCTCGAGATTGTCACACACCGAAGACAGAGGGCACCATGAATGCAGTTCAGGGAAAGCGTCCAATTGCGCATGGAAAAGTCTATAATATTACAGGTGAAGCTGCTGAGGAAACCGAGGGTTTGATCAAGGATCACTGTGATATTGCGGGTACACCTCTAACTGTGCTTTTTTTATTCGGGTGCTACTCACTTTTTTATAGCTGTTGATTGTGTGAAGAAGCTAGGTTTGCTTGTGTCGGATTTGCCTTTCGACTTGATGGTGTCTATCCCTGCCGCCGAAAGTTTGACTACAACCTTTGTTTGTTTGAATTTCCCTGTGATGTTTCAGGATAGAGAGTTCGTTGCGAACTTAATCTACCTACCCCTTAAGCAATTGGACATGATCATAGGCATGGATTGACTTTCTCATCACCATGTGCTACTGGATTGCACCAATAAGGAGGTAGTTGTCCCTGATACGAAGATGTTAGAGTTTCTGAATTCCTACCTTTCAAATTCCTCCCTGAGAAGAGGAACTTTGAAGGTCATGTTGGCAGTGAACGTCGAAGAATCATCAGCAGATGGTGTGCAGGATATCCATGTGGTTCGTAACTTTGAAGATGTGTTCCCGAAGGATGTGCTGGGAATACCCCCCCGTTCGTGACATAGTGTTTTTGATCAATGTGGTCCCTGGAATCGGGCCAATTTCTATTGCGTCGTACTGGATGGCACCAGCGGAGTTCGCAGAGCTGAAGAGTCAGATTGACGATCTCTTGGTGAAGGGTTTCATCCGACCCAATGTTTCTCCATGGGGAGCACCTGTGCTACTAGTAAAGTAGAAAGATGGCAAATCAAGACTTTGCATGGACTACAGACAGTTGAATAAGGTGACTGTGAAGAATCATTATCCTTTGCCTAGGATTCACGACTTGATGGATCAGCTTCCGGGAGCAGCTATCTTCTCGAAGATTGACTTGAGATCTGGGTATCACCAGATTCAGGTTAAGGAGGCAGACATCCAAAAGACTGTGTTTCGTACCCGCTATGGACACTATGAGTATTTATTGATGCCGTTTGGGGTTACGAATGCGCCAGCGGTATTCATGGATTACATGAATAGAATCTTTAATCCCTTCCTTGACAGGTTTGTGGCCGTCTTTATCGATGACATCTTGATCTACTCGATGAGTAGAGAGGAGCACGAGGAGGATTTGCGTCAGGTGTTGACCATTTTGAGAGAGAAGACTCTTTTGTGAACTTGACTAAGTTTGAGTTCTGGTTGGAAGAAATGAAGTTCTTGGGTCATGTCATTTCTAAGGAGGGTATTGTCGTTGATCCAAGCAAGGTTGAATCAGTGATGTCATGGGGGCAAACGAAGACTGCAACTGATATTAGGAGCTTTGTGGGTTTAGCTAGTTATTATCGGAGGTTCATCGAAGGTTTTGCAAAAATCGCAGGACCTTTGATGAAGTTGACAAGGAAGAATCAGCCTTTTGCATGGACAGAGGAGTGTGAGTCCAGTTTTCAGGAGATGAAGTGGTGTTTGACAATCGCACCTGTTTTGGCGCTTCCATAGTGTGATGAACCTTACGAGGTTTACTATGATGCTTTTTACCAGGGTTTGGGGTGTGTGCTGATGCAGAATCGGAAGGTTGTGGCCTATGAATCGAGGCAGCTAAAGGTCCATGAACGAAACTATCCGACGCATGATTTGGAACTTGTAGAGGTGGTTTTTGCTCTTAAGATATGGAGGAATTATATGTATGGGAGCACGTTCACAGTATTCAATGATCATAAGAGCTTAAAGTACTTGTTCGACCAGAAAGACTTGAATATGAGGCAGAGACGCTGGATGGAGTTTCTCAAAGACTATGAGTTCACCTTGCAGTATCATCCAGGAAAGGCTAACGTGGTAGCTGATGCTCTCAATCGCAAGGCTATCCATGTTTCCTCTCTGGTGGTTAAGAAGTTGGAGTTACTCGAGGCTTTATGTGATATCAGTTTGGATGTTAAGGTGGCACCAAGGATGTTGAGCTTCGAGATGGTTACAATGTCCGGTGATTTATTGCAATAGATTAAAGTCAAGCAGATGCAAGATCGGGAGCTGATTGAGAAAAGAGAAATGGTAAATGTAGGGAAGGCGCCAGACTTTGATGTGGGTTTCGATGGTATCTTGCGTTGCAAGGGACGTGTGTGTTTTCCGAGTTATGCTGAGTTGACGAGGGTTATCCTTGACGAAGGTCACAAGAGCAGACTGAGTCTTCATCCAGGTGCAACAAAGATGTATCAGGATTTGAAGCTACACTTTTGGTGGTCAGGTATGAAGAAAAATGTTGCCGAGTATGTTGCCGCTTGCCTGACTTGTCAAAAGGCGAAGGTTGAGCATCAGAAACCACATGGTTGATGCAATCTCTTGAGGTACCTAAGTGGAAGTGGGACAGCATATACATGGATTTCGTGGTTGCCTTACCACTTTCTCGGAGGAGGTTTGATTCTATCTGGGTGATTGTTGATCGGTTGACGAAGTCTGCACATTTTCTACCAGTGAAGACCACTTAGAAAGTGGAACAACTTGTAGAGTCTATATTGCAGAGATTGTGCGTTTGCATGGGGTCCTTCGACCATAGTTTTTGACAGAGATCCGAAGTTTACTTCACACTTCTGGAAGGCTCTACAGGGAGCTCTTGGTTCGAAGATGAGTTTGAGTTCTGCTTACCACCCGCAGATTGATGGGAAGACGGAGAGGACGATTCATTCCTTAGAGGATCTTCTTCGAGCTTGTGTCTTGGATAATCAGGGGAGTTGGGATGAGCTTTTTCCACTGGTTGAGTTCACCTACAATAATAGTTTCCATGCCAGTATTGGGATGGCTCCGTATGAGACTTTGTACGGGAGGAGGTGCAGGACACTGTTGTGTTGGTTTCAGGATGGTGAGAATTTGCTAGTTGGACTAGAGTTGGACCCCTTTCTGTGCGAGAAGACATGAAATTTCGACCCCTGCACAGAGGGGCCACACATGTGCATGGCCACCCTGCGCACATGCGCAAGGGTCCCTTTAGCCTCTTCCTGGGCCACGCAAAAGTTTTTATGGATCCCTATCCACCAAAATTTTTACTTCTGGTTCCGGAAAACGAATAATCATTGAGTCCTCCTCTTTCCGGACAACACATACAAAGAGACCTGCCAAACATGAACGTAATGCTCATAACTTCCCTCTAGACCTAGCTGCGGTCGAGGCTCCATCTATAAATGGATAATGCTCCATATATAAATGGATAAGTTTTTGGTTTTAAAGGATATGACGTTTTGAAAGTAAAAGAGAAATATCAACTTTTTTGATATTGCTCTTTTATTGCCTCGAGTTTTTAGATTAGGTCCGAGTCAAATAGCAATGATTCGAAGCACTTTAGACAAATTTTATAAAAAAAAAAAGAATAAAATAGAAAAATTTATCTCTGAAGTAGACGATGTTTGATGGAATAATACTTGATCATAATTTCCGGTATGAGTACTCCGTTCAACATAAAGTCCACGCACATGCGTGGGTATTGCTGTGATCCTGTTCTGTTTTTTTCCTTAAAACCCTAGCTGGCTGGTTCGAGTCCAATTCTTTTGAGTTTGCTTTTCCACCTTTGGGATAGTTTATTGAATACTATTTATATGTTGTTGATAGGTGGAGGACAAACCTTATGCGACCAAGTCAACGGTAATGGTAATTTCTTGTAGGAATCGTGTCGGTTTGTGATTGTTTATGATTCTGTTTTGAGAATTTTGACTTTGTGTTACTGTGAGCATATTTTGGGCTTGTCAATTGATGCTGCAACATGTTATACCTGATTTGTATGATTTTGAGACTTGATTGGAGTATTGAGTATAACATGATAAAGACAATTTTAAGAGGAATTGGCTAAATGTTGCATATGATACTATGACTGAAAAAAAGATGTGTGAACTGTTGGTTCATGAGGATATGATTATGTTGTGTCATAGCATATGCATTATATTTATGATGTTTAGGTTGATGTGACGGCACTTTGTCCCGTGGGATCAACCGAGGGCAATGAGGTGGATCTTTGTCCCACGTGATTGTCCTGCCGTTGTTCTAGGAAAATCTTGGCCATAGTTATGCACGTAGTTACTTTTTTTTGACCATGGATCCTTTAAATTCTTACTATCAAATGCCGAAGACATTGCACGCCTACTACAAATGGGACAAACACGTGGATTTCCAGGTATGTTAGGTTCCATTGATTGTATGCATTGGGAGTGGAAAAATTGTCCAATAGCATGGAAAGGTCAATTTTGTCGATATGGCAAACCTACAATCATGCTTGAAGCCGTAGCATAGCAAGACTTGTGGATTTGACATGCATTTTTTGACATTGCGGGTTCTAACAGTGACATTAACATGTTAAACCAATCTAATGTGTTTACCGATGTTTTGAAAGGAGAAGCACCGGTAGTGCAATATACTGTCAACAGAATCTTCTATCATATGGGGTACTGTTAAAAGGGTTTTTACGTCTTTTAATAAAAACCAATACTTGAACTGCGCTCAAACCTCTTTTAAGATTCAATTGCAGTATAGTACGGGTGTTATCGATCCAAAGGGAGAAAATGTGTAAGAGTTCCTTTCTTTAATTAAGAAGTTAAGCAGAAAAGAAATAAGAGTTGTTTGTTTGGAGAGACTTGTATTTAAGAGCATGAAATAAGAGAGAAACGATTTGAGAGAATAAAAGATTGGGAAAACAGTTGGATTATGGTTTCATATTTCACTATCCAGGATTTATTTATTCTTGATTACAATCACTTAAAACCTTTAATTTATTCCCGCCAGTTCTTAACTAGCTCACCTATTCCTAGTATGAGAAGTTGATTCAATTACTTTCCTAATTACCGCTTCCACAGGCAATTAATCAAAACAATTGTAAATATTTAGGCGTTAAGGAACTAGGTGAACTAACGCTATTCCTAGCAAATTAGCTTCTCCTAGATTAAACAATTTATGTCAGATGAATAGAGTAGCTTCCACATACAAAATTAATCCCAAATCAGATGAAAGATGATCAAGCAATCATAAGCAATAAGAACAAAATTGTTTAATTGAAATTAAAAATAGAAAGTAACAAAGAAACAAATAGAATCCTTTCAAGATGAAATACTACGCCTAAATCCAACTAAAAGAGAGCTTAGTTATCCATAGGATGGAAACTAGCTTGCTTACAACGAGAATCAATAGGGAATTAGGAGACGATGAAGAATCCAAGCATCCGTTGATGAAAATCCTCTTTTCCTTCTCAAATTAGAGCTCTCTCACGTCCAAGGGGTGTTTGGAGGAGACTAGGGTTGAAAGAATGATCCAAATAGGCCGGAAATCACACTTTTATAGAGGCTGGGCGCCGCCGGGGCGCTTAGCGCCACCGACGGACGCCCAGCGGCCTAGGCTTGGGCCGCAGCGCTTAGCTGGGCGAATGGGGCGCTCGGCGCCGTTATCCCTCCTTCTGGGCGCTAAGCCCTTTAGCAAGGCGCTTAGCGGCCCGTGACTACTTGTTCTTTCCCGCTGGGCGCCTAGTGCCTAAGGCCTGCGTTGAGCGTCCAGCGGCTCCTGTCCGCGAGGTGCTGGGCGCCTAGCGCCCTGGAGCGGCGCCTAGCGCCCAGGGAATCTAGCTCCTCTTTCTCTTCATATTTTCATCATTTCTTAGCCTTTTTCGCGTCTTGAAATACATGAAAAACACATCAAAAGCACAAGAAGCATATTTAAAAGCTTAGAATGACTTTACTCTTTTATTTATCCAAAAATTATATAAACAAGGGGTATTTTTACAATTAAAACCATGATAAATGCTATCAAAAACATATGAAAACTAATAGCAAATTGGCATTTATCAAACTCCCCCCAACTTAGGACCTTGTTTGTCCTCAAACAAAAGGTAAAGGTTTTCAAAAGCAATTAACAGAACCCAAAGGAACAGGACTCAAGATGGGATTTCAGCAAATATATAATCCTGCCCAAAAGTGTCTAAAAGACACAAGATTTTCAAAAGGGGTAAATTGCAATCCTCACAGTTGATAATAAATAAGGACACCAAACAAGAATCACATAAGTTCTAGACAAAAAGCTTTCCTCCTTCAAAATCAAGGATATAAAGAACTCAAAGACGCGAGTTCAGGGGTAAGTGTTTACGCTCAAAACCATCAATTGAGTCACAAAAATCAGTTTTGCTACCTGTCTCACAAATTAATTAAATTGCATGGAAATTCTAGGATTTCAAAGGTCTTTCAAAAGGTTGAAATGGGGCTAGGCTATCAAGAACTGGGGTTTTCAGGATCAAAAACTTTCAAAGCTAAGAGAGCACACAAAATAAACTTAATCACCACTCTCTTTCCCTTTTGTTCTTGCTTTCAACAATTTGCTTTCTTTGCCCATTTTCTTCTTTAATTCTCCCTTTTCCTCAACTTTTGATTTTTGCTCACCCTTTTTACTTCTCAATTCTTTAACTCTTTTATGCTTTTCTATTGATTTTTCTTTCTTTTTCGCACTTGCATATTTGCTTTTTATTTGATTCTTTTGAATTGAGAAGCTTACAAGCTATTACAACCACTTTCAATCTCCCCCCAACTGTCTTTCTCTCACAATTAATTTTGCATGCTCTCCTAAGTTGAGAAAGTAGAGGTGGGAACTGTTTGCAATATAGGGCTCAGGGTTGTGCACAAGAAATGAAATTAACTTCAGGCTCAAAGGGGCTTGCAAGGGATGTTCCTATATTGCAAACAGTTCCCACCTCTACTTTCTCAACTTAGGAGAGCATGCAAAATTAATTGTGAGAGAAAGACAGTTGGGGGGAGATTGAAAGTGTTGTAATAGCTTGTAAGCTTCTCAATTCAAAATAAAAATAAAAATGCAAGTGCGAAAAAGAAAGAAAAATCAAAAGAAAAGCATAAAAGAGTTAAAGAATTGAGAAGTAAAAAGGGTGAAAAAAAAAACTTGAGGAAAAGGGAGAATTAAAGAAGAAATTGGGCAAAGAAAGCAATTTGTTGAAAGCAAGAACAAAAGGGAAAGAGAGTGGTGATTAAGTTTATTTTGTGTGCTCTCTTAGTTTTGAAAGCTTTTTGATCCTGAAAAACCCAATTCTTGATAGCCTAGCCCCATTTCAACCTTTCAAAAGACCTTTGAGATCCTAGAATCTCCATGCAATTTGATTAATTTGTGAGACAGGTAGCAAAACTGATTTTTGTAACTCAATTGATGGTTTTGAGCGTAAACACTTACCCCTGAACTCGCGTCTCTGAGTTCTTTATATCCTTGATTTTGAAGGGGGAAAGCTTGTTGTCTAGAACTTATGTGATTCTTGTTTGGTGTTCCTAATTTATTATCAACTGTGAGGATTGCAATTTACCCTTTTGAAAATCTTGTGCCTTTTAGACACTTTTGTGCAGGATTATATATTCGCTGAAATCCCATCTTGAATCTTGTTCCTTTGGGGTTCTGTTAATTGCTTTTGAAAGTCTTTACCTTTTGTTTGAGGACAAACAAGGTCTTAAGTTGGGGGGAGTTTGATAAGTGTCAAACGTTCATAGTTCTAACATTGTTTTTAGGCACTTATTTTGAGTTTTAATTGTTAAAATCCCCAAGAAATGTATGTTTTGCAAAGGAATGATGAATTGCTATTAATTCTGGGTTAGAATGCACATTCTTGATGTTTAACGAAGATTTCAGTTCTAATCCCAACTTTTTGATGCAGAAATCTTGAAGCAGCCTGAGCAAAATTGCAATATCTCATTCGTTAACCGTTGGATTTAGCTAAAATTTGAGTATATGGTTCCTAACTCATGGAACTTCAATATGGACGGTTGGATCTTGATTTGGAGATGTTTTCGGGGCGCTAAGCGCCGTTACAAGCCGTTGAGCGCCCCATTAAGGGGCTAAGCGCCCAAGAAGAGGGGCTAAGCGCCCCATTAAGGGGCTAAGCGCCCAGGAAGAAGAAACATGGAGGCTAAGCGCCCCATTAAGGGGCTAAGCGCCCAGGAAGAAGAAACATGGAGGCTAAGCGCCCAATAGAGGGCTTAGCGCCCAGAAGAAGAATCTAGAGCGCTCAGTGCCAGCGCGAGGGCGCTAAGCGCCGCTGGACTTGGCCCAGGGCGGCTAAGCGCCCCTGCACCGCCTCAAAACCTATAAAACGTGGTTTTTTGCCCATTGGGATTATTCTTTCAACCCTAGTCTCCTCCAAACACCCCTTGGACGTGAGAGAGCTCTAATTTGAGAAGGAAAAGAGGATTTTCATCAACGGATGCTTGGATTCTTCATCGTCTCCTAATTCCTAATTGATTCTCCTTGTAAGCAAGCTAGTTTCCATTCTTCATCATCTCATCCCTCTTTGAAATTCCTCCTGTCCTCTGGCAGGCATCACAACTCTTCACATGAGCATAGGCTTGTTTAAACAGGTGAGGCCAATAAAACCCAGATTGAAGAACCTTAACAGCAGTGCGTTCCCCATTAAAATGCCCTCCATAAGGAGAGTTGTGACATTGCCGGAGGATAGCACTAGCCTCTTCTAAATCAACACAGCGGCGTAACAAGCCATCAGCAGCTTGCTTAAACAAGTATGGGTTGATGAGTGGATTTTATATGATAATTTTAGGGACTTTTTAGCCTTTTTATTTTATTATTTTTGAGTCTCATGTAGGTTTTTTATTGTTTTTATGTAGATTTTATATTTATTTTGCATTTTGCATGTAGATTAGATTTTATTAGATTTTCTAGCTTTATTTTATATTTTTAGGAATTTTTATAGCAATTTTATATTTTTAGGAAAAGCTGGTTTAGTTATCATTTTTGTCCAGTGACCGATTTGTAAAGTTTCAGGAAATCAAGGACCAAAAGGTGAAAGTTCAAGAATGGAGGACTTAAAGTGAGGATTGAGGGAATATGAGGGCTTGAATTGAAGTGCTAACCAAGAGAGGACCAAAGTGAAAAAGAGGAATATGAAGCAACTCTCTTCAAATTAGCACATGGAAAATAAGCTTGAAGGAATTGATGGTAGTGGAGGAGAAGTTTCAGAATTAAACAAGGGCTGAGTAGTGGCTTTTGATGGCATTTAAATCCCACTAACCATGAAGAAGGAAGGAAAACTTGGAGCTGAAACAGCAGGTCCCAGCGCTGCAGCGCTGGGAAGCCAGCGCTCATGCGCTGGCCTTCGGTCTGGCAGTGGATTTTTAATGCTTCCAGCGCCCAAGCGTTGGGAATTCTAGCGCTGAAGCGTTGGAGGCTGGATTTTTACTATAAATAGGACCCTTTTCTTCACTTGTAAAACACACCATCTTAGAACACAACAAGTGTTCCTCTTTCTCCCTCAAGAACATTGTTCCTAGGAATTGTGGGAAGCCATATTTGAGCTCCTAGTCCAGGGTAATTCAATGCTTCTTTTAGCCATGCTTGGCTAAATTCTTCTTTAAGTTTTTGGGTTGTTTTAGTTTATAATTCATGTTCTAGTTTCTTCTACATTTCTGAATAATACTTTCAAATCATGTTTTATTTCTTTGTTCTTCATTAATCTTGTGTACAAAAGATTTCATGCTTTCTACTTATGCATAAGGCCATTTGGTGAGTAGTAAGGGAAATAGGAAATAAAAAAGGTTATATGTTTGCATTTCTTAAGGCTATAAGGATGTACGTAACTTTGTGTTGGCTCGGATTCTTTCTTCATCTTCTTCTCTAATTAACTAATAACCAAGGCTATGGAGTTAGTAATTAGGTAAGAAAGTTCTACATTTCTTAAGGCTATTAGGATGTAGAAATTTAGGCTATAGCACCATGAATTTGAATTTAGAATTCAGAAATTAAGTAGGAAATTTCTAGCATGTTTTATAGACTATGTAAACCAACCCAAGAACTTAAATTCTTATCATCTTTTCTCCTATCATTTTATGCTATTACTATTTCTTGTTCTAAAAACAACATCTTTTTATCTTTTAATTTCTTGCACAAGTACTAAATTTATATTAATAAGAACACCTATCCCTTGGGTTCGATCTTTTTATATTACGCGATAGTTTAATCGTACACTTGCGATTTTCCTTATCAAGTTTTTGGCGCCGTTGCCGGGGATAGGTTCTTTCAAGTTCTTGTTATTATTTTGTTTAGTGCTTTTTATTAAAAAAGTATAAAAAAAATATATTATTTGTGTTATGAACTGGTGCTGCTAATTTTGCTTGCTGAGTATTGTCAGGTGCAATGGCTGAAACATTTGAGCAAAGGGAGGCAAAATTCCAGGCTAAACTTGAGATAGAATATGAAAAAAAGAAGCAGGAAGCTTTCACTCTTGTTGACGAATTTAATTTTAATTCAAAGTGTAAGCGGAATGCGGGATTTTTGCCAACCCCTGAGCAAGGATGTAAGGCCATGGAAGAGGTACAAGTAAAGATACAAGGCATTCTGAGGAGGCAGCCCAGGGAAGAACAACAACCACTTGTTCATGAAAATGAACTTGTGGTTCAAAAAGAGGAGGTGAAAGCAACCTTCATTGTAGAATTTGTCCTTAAAGACAAATTGGAGATGGAGGAAGAAGAACCTCAAGGAACCTATGCTATAGGTTCAGAAAAGCAAGGAGCAGAACAGGGAAGGGAAAATTTATTTATTCCTTCCATTTTTATTTTAAATGTTGTTACCTTGTTGGCTGAAAATTCATGTGGCACCATGTTTCTTTTGTGCCAAAATATGCATGATTTGCGGGGTCTAAAGAATTTTGTAATAGACCCCGGTTGAAAAGTGATTTTTGAAGGGTCTATCTCGGACCTAAACATTGAGCTGGTTGGGAGACAACCCAACTTAGGATAGTTTAAATTTTTGTCATTTAAATTTCTGCACAACTCTTGTAAATAAATAAAAGAAAAAAAATTCAATATTTTGCTGCAGGGGAGGCCAGCGCTCCAGCGCTGGAGGCCAACGCTCAAGCGTTAGGCCCCTGCTTTACACCTCTGATTGCCCAGTTTTTGCTCTTATCCAGCGCCCAAGCGTTGGCATCCCCAACGCTCAAGCGCTGGAGCTCGGGCAGTTTGCTGTTTTTGTTTTTATTTGCTGTTTTTAGTTTTTAATAAATTTTGTGTTCACCATTTTCTGAAATTTTTAAGGTTCTATGAGTCTTCCCTTGGTTCTAAATTGGTTTTTATTTTTGGGAACTCAAGAACTCTTGTTTTAAAGGTGGACACAATTTTTCAACCCATGATCTTTTGTGCTGATTTTGGAACTAACAAGTCAAGCAAGCTTTTTCTTGTGAGACTTTTTGTTTGTTCAATGTTACAGGATAGGTACCAAAAGGAGGAAGAACCCTCTTGAAATTTGAGTGTTCAAATTGATTTTTGCATTGAGGTTCCCTTGGACCTTTGTGGAAAATTTGTTACTGTACCAGCTTCTTAGTTTTTTAGTTTTTCTTTTTATAGTTTTTTAGTTTTATTTTTAGTTTAGTTTTTCTGTTTTCTTTTTGCATGAGTCTTGAGTATATTATCCATTCTGAATGTTGCTATAGCTTTGTGAAATGCTTTATCTGATTGAACTGCTTTGTGAAAAGTCCTATGTTTTTAAGCAGTTAGGATTGCATGCTGTAGAAAGGATTTTTGATATCTTGATTGTTTTGGTTGTTGGCAAAAAAAAATAATTTCTGAGTTCTTAAAAAGGGTACCACTTACCCTATCTTTTTCTAAGAGCTGAGGACTCTGAATTCTTGATTGTGAAATTTTTCTGCCTTGTATTGCATGTTGATTGGAGTTTTGTGTACTTTGTGAGTTGAGAAGAGATTATAGGCATTTTTGAAAACTCAGATTTTTGCTTGAAATGTTATATCCACTAGTAGCCCCTTTTGAGCCTTAAAAGAGTCATTCTTTGGAGCCTACTTTGTGTGATAATTCTTAAAGTTGTTATTGTGATTCATGTGCTGAATTTGTTAGAGCTATGTTTGTTGGGTTTCTCTCTAAAGAAAAAAGAAAAAGAAAAAAGAGGAAAAAATAAGGTATGTGCCTTAGGAAAAAATAATGAGGTAGTGGGGTGAGAAAGAGTATGAGGGGAGTAAAATTCAAGTCATTCATCCCATACATTCCACTACTTTGTTCAAAAAAAAAAAAAAAAAAAAAGAGAAAAAAATTTGAGAGGACCCTTGTGTTGAATTGTTTAAGCTCTTAGTCAAGAAAAATCACTTAACAACAAGTTTCTGAGTCAGCCACTAGAGTTGCCAATTTCTTGAAATCCATACCTTAAATTGTTCAACCCTTTGGCCAAGTTACAACCTTAAAAATCTCTTCAACATCACTTGGTTGCTTTACTTCAGTTTTGATTTGAATGATAGGCAGGATTATTGAGCTTTCTTGTTTTCATGGAGAATATTATTTTGTGAGCTTAATTGATGAACTCAAACATGTTAAAAGCCAAGCCTAACTTTCTTGATTCTTTGTCTATAAAACATGCATGTCTTCCTTATCCGCTAAGCTTTCTGGAAAATTATCATATTTCAATCGGATAAAAACTTTCTCAAAACTCAGGGACAAGTTTTTCTTTAAGTTTTGTCGCTTGAGGACAAGCTGTCGTTGGGTATAGTGCTGTGATGAGTGGATTTTATATGATAATTTTAGGGACTTTTTAGCCTTTTTATTTTATTATTTTTGAGTCTCATGTAGGTTTTTTATTGTTTTTATGTAGATTTTATATTTATTTTGCATTTTGCATGTAGATTAGATTTTATTAGATTTTCTAGCTTTATTTTATATTTTTAGGAATTTTTATAGCAATTTTATATTTTTAGGAAAAGCTGGTTTAGTTATCATTTTTGTCCAGGGACCGATTTGTAAAGTTTCAGGAAATCAAGGACCAAAAGGTGAAAGTTCAAGAGTGGAGGACTTAAAGTGAGGATTGAGGGAATATGAGGGCTTGAATTGAAGTGCTAACCAAGAGAGGACCAAAGTGAAAAAGAGGAATATGAAGCAACTCTCTTCAAATTAGCACATGGAAAATAAGCTTGAAGGAATTGATGGTAGTGGAGGAGAAGTTTCAGAATTAAACAAGGGCTGAGTAGTGGCTTTTGATGGCATTTAAATCCCACTAACCATGAAGAAGGAAGGAAAACTTGGAGCTGAAACAGCAGGTCCCAGCGCTGCAGCGCTGGGAAGCCAGCGCTCATGCGCTGGCCTTCGGTCTGGCAGTGGATTTTTAATGCTTCCAGCGCCCAAGCGTTGGGAATTCTAGCGCTGAAGCGTTGGAGGCTGGATTTTTACTATAAATAGGACCCTTTTCTTCACTTGTAAAACACACCATCTTAGAACACAACAAGTGTTCCTCTTTCTCCCTCAAGAACATTGTTCCTAGGAATTGTGGGAAGCCATATTTGAGCTCCTAGTCCAGGGTAATTCAATGCTTCTTTTAGCCATGCTTGGCTAAATTCTTCTTTAAGTTTTTGGGTTGTTTTAGTTTATAATTCATGTTCTAGTTTCTTCTACATTTCTGAATAATACTTTCAAATCATGTTTTATTTCTTTGTTCTTCATTAATCTTGTGTACAAAAGATTTCATGCTTTCTACTTATGCATAAGGCCATTTGGTGAGTAGTAAGGGAAATAGGAAATAAAAAAGGTTATATGTTTGCATTTCTTAAGGCTATAAGGATGTACGTAACTTTGTGTTGGCTCGGATTCTTTCTTCATCTTCTTCTCTAATTAACTAATAACCAAGGCTATGGAGTTAGTAATTAGGTAAGAAAGTTCTACATTTCTTAAGGCTATTAGGATGTAGAAATTTAGGCTATAGCACCATGAATTTGAATTTAGAATTCAGAAATTAAGTAGGAAATTTCTAGCATGTTTTATAGACTATGTAAACCAACCCAAGAACTTAAATTCTTATCATCTTTTCTCCTATCATTTTATGCTATTACTATTTCTTGTTCTAAAAACAACATCTTTTTATCTTTTAATTTCTTGCACAAGTACTAAATTTATATTAATAAGAACACCTATCCCTTGGGTTCGATCTTTTTATATTACGCGATAGTTTAATCGTACACTTGCGATTTTCCTTATCAAGTTTTTGGCGCCGTTGCCGGGGATAGGTTCTTTCAAGTTCTTGTTATTATTTTGTTTAGTGCTTTTTATTAAAAAAGTATAAAAAAATATATTATTTGTGTTATGAACTGGTGCTGCTAATTTTGCTTGCTGAGTATTGTCAGGTGCAATGGCTGAAACATTTGAGCAAAGGGAGGCAAAATTCCGGGCTAAACTTGAGATAGAATATGAAAAAAAGAAGCAGGAAGCTTTCACTCTTGTTGACGAATTTAATTTTAATTCAAAGTGTAAGCGGAATGCGGGATTTTTGCCAACCCCTGAGCAAGGATGTAAGGCCATGGAAGAGTTACAAGTAAAGATACAAGGCATTCTGAGGAGGCAGCCCAGGGAAGAACAACAACCACTTGTTCATGAAAATGAACTTGTGGTTCAAAAAGAGGAGGTGAAAGCAACCTTCATTGTAGAATTTGTCCTTAAAGACAAATTGGAGATGGAGGAAGAAGAACCTCAAGGAACCTATGCTATAGGTTCAGAAAAGCAAGGAGCAGAACAGGGAAGGGAAAATTTATTTATTCCTTCCATTTTTATTTTAAATGTTGTTACCTTGTTGGCTGAAAATTCATGTGGCACCATGTTTCTTTTGTGCCAAAATATGCATGACTGACAGGTAATAGATTACAGACTGCCTGGTAATCTATTACTGCAAGTCTGAAACTCAGTTTTAACCATCTTAAACCCTAATTGAGTGTTCCTACCAAGTTTAACTTGTGAGAACATATCGTACTCAATTAGTTGATCTTTCATGAGCCTTCAAATGCAATTAAACCTTAATAAAGCATAGCACACTAAGTTGACAAGACTTACTTAAAACTAGAACCCTCATGTTTTGATCTTGACGTTCTGAGCCTGGTTCTTGAAGTCTTTCTTCTCTTAAGTCTTCTTGAAGTCTTCTTGAAGTCTTTCTTCTTTTTGTTCCTTTCTTTCTCTTAAGTCTTCTTGAAGTCTTCTTGAAGTCTTTCTTCTTTTTGTTCCTTTCTTTCTTGAAGTCTTCTTGAAGTCTTCCTTTTCTCTTCTGAAGTCTTTCTTCTTTTTGTGATGTGTTTGTCTTCATCAAAACCTCAGTCGAGTCCAAGGACGAGACTTGATTTACAATCTGATTGTAACATGAATAGCCATCCAAGAAACAATAGAAAGCTTTACCTGACAATCTCTCCAACATCTGATCCATGAAGGGTAGGGGAAAATGGTCCTTTTTGGTGGCTTTATTAAGCTTTCGGTAGTCCACACACATTCTCCAAGAAGTGGTGGTTCGGACTGGAATCAATTCATTCTTCTCATTCTTAACAACAGTCAATCCACCTTTCTTGGGTACCACCTGAACTGGACTAACCCATGAGCTGTCTGAAATGGGATAGATCGTGCCGGCATCTAACAGCTTCATAACTTCCTTCCTCACCACCTCTTTCATGGAAAGATTCAACCTTCTCTGAGGTTGAGTAACTGGCCTGAAATCTTCCTCCATGAAAATCTTATGCATGCAGTAAGAAGGACTGATTCCCTTAAGATCTGCCAGCTTCCAACCAATAGCCTGTTGGTTGGCTTCCAAAACCTCCAAAACCTGTTTCTCTTCCTGTGGAGAAAGGGTGCTACTGATAATAACTGGCTTGTCAGCTTTCTCCTGCAAAAACAAATATTTAAGATTATTGGGAAGCGGCTTCAGCTCCTGCCGTGGCTCTGGTTTCTTATCCTCACTGGTCTCCTTGATTTCTTCCACCTCAGTGGCTTTAAGAACTGTAAGAGCTAAATCAAGGACATCCATGAGTTGCTGTACTGCAGATTCATCGTCAGCTATAAGACCTGCATAAGATTCAGTTAGAGCCAACTCCAAAGGATCAGCAACCTGTGGTTTCCTTTCAACTTGCTTGATGACCTCATCAAGCGCATCTACTCGGAAACACTTTCCCTTTTTCCTTTGGGAACTTCATAGCCTCAAAAATATTAAAAGTGACTTCATCATCATGGACTCGAACTTTCATCGTGCCCACATCCATGTCAATCCCCATTCTTGCAGTCATCATGAATGGCCTTCCCATAATCAGAGGTACCTCTGGATCCTCTGCAATATCAAGAACAATAAAATCAACAGGAATTAGAAATCTATCTACTCTTACCAACACGTCCTCAGCTATGCCAAGTGGGTATTTAATGGAACGATCCGCAAGCTGTAGGGACATCCTGGTTGGGCTCAAATCTAGCCCACTAATCCTTTTCATCAAGGATAGTGGCATCAAGCTCACACTGGCTCCAATATCCACAAGGCCCTTGCCAACAGCCATATCCCCAATGGTCAGAGGAATGGTGACACTGCCTGGGTCTGCTAGCTTAGGAGGGAGGCCACTAGTGATAATGGCACTGCAAGTCGCTCCAAGCTGCACTACTTCCTCATCCTGGTATTTCCGCTTCTTAGTCAGCAAGTCCTTCATGAATTTGGCATAAACAGGCATCTGTTCAAGATCCTCTGCAAAAGGAATGTTAATCTGCAAACTTTTAAAAATATCCATAAATCTAGCAAATTGACGATCCTTATCTATTTTAGAAGGGGCTTTGGGATAAGGAAGAGCCTTAACTATCTTAGGAACTCCCCCCTTACTGAGCTCACCCTTCTCTCTCTCAGCATCTTTTTCTTTTCCCTTACCTACAGTTCCCTCAAGAGCTACACTCATATCATTATTCTTTTCAATTTCTACCCCTGTGTACTCTCTAGACTGTTCTTTCTCTACCTCCTCATCTTCCTCAACAACATTAGGCTCACCAATACCACTACCTACTACCTTCCCACTACGAGTATGAATAGCCTTACAGTGCTCTCTTGGGTTGGTTTCAGTATTAGCATTGAATGGACCTTTCTGCATCCCAGCAAGTTGGTTGGCCAGTTGGCCCATCTGAGTCTCCAGATTCTTGATAGAAGCTCCCTGGTTCTTTTGACCTTCCATAGTTGCCTGCATAAACTGGGTTAGTGTATCACTCACTCATTTTAGCAAACTTATCTTCCAGAGACTGCTCCTGCTGATTTTGAAATTGCTGAGGTTGCTGGAATGGAGGATTCTGAAAAGGTTGCCTTGGAGCTCTATTAGAAGAAGGACCTGAATCCTGCCTCCAAGGCTGATTGCTGTACTGATTGTTGCCACGGTTCTGATAATTGTCCCTAGGATAATTATTCTGGTAGGGCCTCTGTTGATTATTCAGATAGTGAATCTCCTCCTCAAAAAGTGGCTGATAACAATCAGATTGTTGACCTTGTACTTCATCTTCACACCTGTTCACCTTTTGCATATCCCTTATGCTTTTGGGTAAAGCATCCAGTTTCTTGGTCAGATCATCCAGCTGTTGCTGAAGAAGCTTGTTTTGGGCCAACATAGCATCATTGACTCCAAGTTCTAAGACTCCTGCCTTCCTTGCTGGGCCTCTAGAATATTGGCTTTGTTGGTCATTCAGAGCCATAGCCTTTATGATATTCATCGCCTCAGTGGGAGTCTTTGACATCAGTGAACCACCAGCAGTGGCATCAAGAATGAGCTTGCTTTGTTGATGCAATCCATTCCTGAAGATGTGAACTTGGGTTTTTGCATCAAAACCATGATTTGGGCACTTCTGGCACAAAGACTTGTACCTCTCCCAAGCCTCACATAGACTTTCACCTGCAGCTTGAGTAAAAGTAGAGATAGCAGTTTTATAATCCATAAATTTGGAATCAGAAAAGTACCTTGCCATAAATTTGCTTTCAAGCTGAGACCAATCACTCAAAATAGCATGAGGTTGGTCGAAGAACCATTCCTTTGCATGACCAATTAAGGTCAATGGAAAAAGCCTGAGGAACACTGCATCCTCTTCAGAAGGCCTCATCCCTGCTGTGCCACAGAGTTCATAGAACTTGGTGAGATGGTTGTAAGGATTCTCATGATCTAACCCCGCAAAAGGATTAGCATACATCAGCTGCACCAGTCCTGTCTTCATCTCTGGGGCTTTCTCATTATCATTTCCTCTTCCAATCCTGATCATGTTTCTGGGTGTGAAATTGATAAATCCAGGATTGGGATCTGCACCTCCACCGTTTGGATTCTGATTTGCCATGTCTGGCTCAGATTGGGTTGGTGAAGATGGCGAGGGTGGTGAAGGGGTAGAAGTACCCTGGTCTTGTCTTAACTTAGCTAGCTGCTTCCTCTTCTTTGTCTTGTTGTTGTTCCTCCTTGCTGTAGCTTCGATTTCTGGGTCGAAAGCAAGTTCCTCAACTCGAGTCTTACCTCGCATAAACAAAGATGAAAAGCAACCTAAACACAAGTGTTAGACCGCAGATAAAAGGAAAATAAAAATAAAAATAAAAATATTCACAAATGCTTAAACAAACAAAACTAAAGCAATGCAAACTCAAACAACGCTGCTCCCCGGCAACGGCGCCATTTTGTTAAAAGGGTTTTTACGTCTTTTAATAAAAACCAATACTTGAACTGCGCTCAAACCTCTTTTAAGATTCAATTGCAGTATAGTAAAGGTGTTATCGATCCACAGGGAGCACATGTGTAAGAGTGTCTTTCTTTAATTAAGAAGTTAAGCAGAAAAGAAATAAGAGTTGTTTGTTTGGAGAGACTTGTATTTAAGAGCATGAAAATAAGAAAGAAACGATTTGAGAGAATAACAGATTGGGAAAAAAGTTGGATTATGGTTTCATATTTCACTATCCAGGATTTATTTATTCTTGATTACAATCACTTAAAACCTTTAATTTATTCCCGCCATTTCTTAACTAGCTCACCTATTCCTAGTATGAGAAGTTGATTCAATTACTTTCCTAATTACCGCTTCCACAGGAAATTAATCAAAACAATTGTAAATATTTAGGCGTTAAGGAACTAGGTGAACTAACGCTATTCCTAGCAAATTAGCTTCTCCTAGATTAAACAATTTATGTCAGATGAATAGAGTAGCTTCCACATACAAAATTAATCCCAAATCAGATGAAAGATGATCAAGCAATCATAAGCAATAAGAACAAAATTGTTTAATTGAAATTAAAAATAGAAAGTAACAAAGAAACAAATAGAATCCTTTCAAGATGAAATACTACGCCTAAATCCAACTAAAAGAGAGCTTAGTTATCCATAGGATGGAAACTAGCTTGCTTACAAGGAGAATCAATAGGGAATTAGGAGACGATGAAGAATCCAAGCATCCGTTGATGAAAATCCTCTTTTCCTTCTCAAATTAGAGCTCTCTCACGTCCAAGGGGTGTTTGGAGGAGACTAGGGTTGAAAGAATGATCCAAATAGGTCGGAAATCACATTTTTATAGAGGCTGGGCGTCGCAGGGGCGCTTAGCGCCACCGACGGACGCCCAGCAGCCTGGGCTTGGGCCGCAGCGCTTAGCTGCGCGAATGGGGCGCTCGACGCCATTATCCCTCCTTCTGGGCGCTAAGCCCTTTAGCAAGGCGCTTAGCGGCCCGTGACTACTTGTTCTTTCCCGCTGGGTGCCTAAGGCCTGCGCTGAGCGGCCAGTGGCTCCTGTCCGCGAGGTGCTGGGCGCCTAGCGCCCTGGAGCGGCGCCTAGCGCCCAGGGAATCCAGCTCCTCTTTCTCTTCATATTTTCATCATTTCTTAGCCTTTTTCGGGTCCTGAAATACATGAAAAACACATCAAAAGCACAAGAAGCATATTTAAAAGCTTAGAATCACTTTACTCTTTTATTTATCCAAAAATTATATAAACAAGGGGTATTTTTACAATTAAAACCATGATAAATGCTATCAAAAACACATGAAAACTAATAGCAAATTGGCATTTATCAGGTACTATTTAGCAGATGATATCTACCCCAAGTGGGCTACATTTGTGAAGACCATCCCAATGCCGCAAGGAGAAAAAAGACAATTATTAGCCAAGCGACAAGAAGAAGCAAGAAAGGACGTTGAACGAGCATTTGGAGTGCTGCAATCCCGATTTGTGATTGTTCGTGGTCCTTCACGCTATTGGCATGTGAACACCATGAAACATATCATGTATGCATGCATCATATTGCATAATATGATTGTTGAAGATGAGCGAGATTTATATGATGGTAACTTTGATTACGACCAGGCAAAAAATGACGTCTCAACCGCTGAAGTATCTAATGGTCATCTTCCTAATTTTACAACATTCTTTAAAAGAAGGGCACAAATGCGTCACAGACAAAACCATCACCAACTTCAAGCAGACTTGGTTGAGCATATTTGGGAGCGTTTTTGGAATGAGAATGATGAAAATTAATTATTACGCAATATTATGTATTTTATTTAAAATGTATTGTCATTTATTTTTCAATAATATGTATTTCCTTTCATTTTCAATTAAATAATATCATGTTGAACTTTAATTATGTATTTCCTATCTAATTGATATTTTTTTGGTTACAAAAGGAAATAATAAACAAAAAGAAACAGACTAAACTACCGCATCTTTGCACAAGAGCGAAATCACAAAAGAATATCCTTTTTAATTATTAATTATATTGTATTGAATTATTAGTTTAATTTAATTTAATATTAGGTTAAAATAAATAATATAATTATATTGTGTATTGTGAATCCAACTAAAAGTAAAATAAGATCCCAACCAAGGAAGCGAAATGTGCCGTGGGTGTCTTAAATCCTATGGGCCCGTTTGGTGGACAGGATAAACAGAGACAGGATAGGATAATAATCATATCATGTTGTTATCTGTTGTTTCTTGCACCAGCAGGATAGGATAACATTATCCTGTCCCTTATCCTATCCTGAGGGGGGAGCTAGGATAGAAATTAATTATCCTGACAGGATATGATGTCAATTTTTTGTTTGTTTATTACCATGACCCAAAATTAATTTCAATATTTATAATTTATATAATTTATAATAATATTAATTAATAAATATAAATTTTTGATTTGAATAAAATATTAATTTTATTACTTATCAATTACTGATTGTTATTGTTAAATTAAATTATTTAGTTACTGATAAATTTAATTCAAAAATAAACTTATTTATAAATGGTGAAAATATTGGATTTACTCATATAAAATAATTAAATTTTCATTATCACTTACTACTATTTAGTTAACATTATTTTTCGTTATTTATATTATAATAAAAATACACAAAATAATTATTCACTAACAATAAAATAGGCTACTCATATATATATATATATATATTAATTTTTTAATAGTAAATATAGACTAATTTTATATTATCATATGATATTATTTAAAATTATTTCTCTACTTATGTAATTATAATTAATAATTTAAATATAAAATATGTTTGAAAGAATAATATCTTTTAATAATTTTTATCATTAATCACTTACCCCTACTAGTTAAAACACATTGGTTACATATTTAATAATTTTAATTAAAATAGACTCCCTTCAAAATAAAAATAGCCGAATTAATAAAAATTAATTTTATTTTAGTTAATATTAAAAAATAAGCTATTTATAAAAATGTAAAAAAATTAAATTTAATAGAATAATCACTTTTTAAAATAAAACTATTTAGAAAATTAAATTTTAAAAGGATTATGTATTTTTTATTTCAAGAAAAAATTTGATACATTTTTCATTGTTTGTATCATATCCTATCAATATCCTGTCCACTCCAAACGCAAGATAGGATAGGAGTCATATCCTGTGTTTATCCAATCTTTTATCCTATCCTGATCACCAAACGGGCCTATGGACCTCAAAAGTTTTTTAAACACTAAAATAAATTCCCACACGTTAGAAATAATAAAAGCGAACGAATAACGATGGAAAGCGAAAAAGGACAACAATGCATTGTGTCCGGATTAAAGAATCGTGACCTTCCTTTCTCTCTCTAAGAAGAGCACGCACTCTCTCTCTCTAAAACCCCCCGCGCCAAACCCCGAGCTTACCTTTCACTTCAACAAGATCTAACCTCGGTACCGCACTCTTTCTCACTCCCCTTTTTCTTTGATGGGTATCAAAATTTGAATCTTTATGCTGTTCTCTTTTATGGGTTTTCTGCAAAATCTGATTTTTCCCTTTGTATCTGTATGCGCCATGAACAAATCTGTGCAGTTTTTTCCACCTGGGTCTTTTGCTTTTTGCCATATTGTTGGGTGAAAAACGGATTTTTTCGTTATTCATTGAATGGTTGAAGTTTTAATTTCTGCTAGATACACTCCATGGAGGAACCAGAGAAGGGGTTGTCTACTTGTGGAACTTTAGAATCCTCAGTGGCCCATGATGAGAAAGTGGGTGGTGAAACCCTAGAGGGGTCTCTGGATTGTGGGGGTCAGGTTCAGATGGAGGGTTTATTCTCAAAGGAGTTGGTTGTAGAGGGTGGGTCTTGTAACGGGAAGGATATAGTGGTCGAGGTTTTGGGTTCAGATGTGTACATAGATGGAGTTTGCACTCGTGCGAGTGGTGGTTTAGATGAGGGTGGGGAGGATTTGGATGAGGATGTGAAGTCTGCAGGGGTGGGTGGTGGGGCTGAGGCTCAGTTTGAGTACTCTGGGGCTGCGGAATCTGAAGAAGCTAGAAGGGTGAACGCTGCAGTTGTGTTGGATGGTGTTGTGTTGGGTGGGGAAGATATAGATCAAGCAGTGGTTGGTAATGATGAATGTGATGTTGCACAAGGGGAATCTATTTTGGATAATAGAGCTCACAAAGAAGTGGGAACTAGATGTGATAATGCTTTAAGATGTTCATTAACAGGTAGCTCTGTAGGGGAACAAAATATACCAGGCACATGGGCTGAAAAGGATAATCAGGAAGAGAGCACCTTGAATGATTGTGGAGCACCAGAAGATGGAAATGATGTGACCTTAGAAACATTGGATGAACAAAAGAACATTGCTAACTTGCATGGTGATAAAATAATGGAGAAAGAAGCACATATTTATCGCAAAGTTGAATTCGATGGTAAGTTAAATTCAGTTGGAGAGCAGCAAATGGGGAACAGTAAAGTTGATGACAACTCCAATAATACACTGGAAGAAGTGGTTGGGGGAACGGAAGTTGCAATAGACAAGGCTCTTTTGAATTCTGAAGAAAAGCATTGCTTTAGCCTTGAAAAGTGCACTCAGAAGGAGCGGATAACGGGTACTTCAGAAATTAAAGGTACAATCTCTGTAGTCTCCTAAATGTTTATTTTCCAGTTCAAGTAGTTGTTAAATATGAAAGTGTAATAGTAAATGAAAATATTATTCTAATTTCAAATAATGGCGCTTGTAATTCTGTAGATACATTGGTATCTTTTGGGAGTGAGAAAAATTTAGATGCTAATGCAATATCCATGAATGTAGAAAAAGATACTCAAGTTGCTGACCCAGGGCATCTTGCACTGAGGGGTGTGGTAGAGGAAAATATCCATGATAAGTCCAAGATTAGGCACAATGTTGAAGTGCAAGTTGGCATTTCTGAGCAGGTTAGTTCAAATGGAGGTCAGGAAAATGATGATCAATTTAATGAAGCTGAGCAGAGAAAAACAACAGATGGAAAAGTCATAAAACGTGCACCCATGAAGCCTGGGAATTCAGAAAAGGAAGGTGAGTTTTCTGTATCTGACATGGTTTGGGGCAAGGTGAGAAGCCACCCATGGTGGCCGGGACAGATATTTGATCCCTCAGATTCATCTGAGAAGGCAATGAAGCATTATAAAAAGGACTGTCATCTGGTTGCGTATTTTGGGGATAGAACATTTGCTTGGAATGAAGCATCTCAGCTAAAACCTTTTATGCCACATTTCTCTTCCATTGAAAAGCAGAGCCCTTCTGAATCATTCCAGAATGCTGTAGATTGTGCTTTGGATGAAGTCACAAGACGAGTAGAATATGGGCTAGCATGTTCTTGTATACCTGAAGATACCTATTACACAATCAAATGCCAGACTGTAGAAAACACTGGGATTCGACGAGAACTATGCTCTAGACAGGTGGTGGATGAATCTCTAAATGCCAGCTCCTTTTCACCTAATAAACTTATAGAATACATGAAAACACTATCTGAGTTACCAACTGGTGGCTTTGATCGTTTGGAGCTTGCGATTGCTAAGGCCCAGTTGCTTGCATTCTATCGTTTCAAGGGTTACACTTGCTTGCCAGAACTACAATATTATGCAGACACCTTAATTGATGAAGATGAGAAAAAGTTGAGTGAGATTGTTGAGCATACAACTCCTGTAGTAAAAAATGATGGTCAAGCTGGTCTTGGAAATTTAAAAAACCAAAGTAGCTCTCATCGCAAACGTAAACATAATTTGAAGGATACCATGCCTCTGACAAAGAAGGAAAGAAACATGTCAGAACTAATGAGTGGGACTCCAGATTCTCCTGATGGTGATTATTGGTCTGATGTGAAGGTAACTGACAATCTGGTTTCACGTGGCCGTCCCAAGAAAAAGAGGGCTATTGACCTCCATGCTGAAGACTCAGGGATGCAAGATGGGAGAAAAACAATTTCCCTTGCAAAAGTTTCAAATACCCCAAAGCAGTCATTTAAAATTGGAGACTGTATTCGTAGAGTCGCTAGTCAACTTACCGGTTCACCCTCTATGTTGAAGTCTGGTGATCGGTCTCAGAAGACAGACGGAACCACTGATGGTTTTCCTGGGAGTGGATTTGATGTTTCCTTCCCGAATTTTGAGGAGGCTCAGAGGTCAGATGTGATTGTTCCAACAGAATATTCATCTCTAGATGATTTGCTATCTTCACTGCAGTGGGTGGCACAAGAACCCCTTGGAGAGTATAGTTTTCTGAATGCCATTGTGAGCTTCTTCTCTGATTTCAGGAATTCTGTAGTTGTGGCTGATGATTTTGGAAAAGAGATGTTACATACAGATAAAGTTGGTACTAAAAGGAAGAAACCACCCATAGCTGGATCATCTGAAACATTTGAATTTGATGATATGAGTGATACATACTGGACAGACAGGGTCATTGACAATGGTAATGAAGAGCAACCAGCACAACCAGCACGTGAGCAACCCACACAACCAGCACGGAAAAACCGGAAAAAAGACAATCAATCTGTCCCTGATGAGCCAGAGAAGCCTGTTAAAGTTAATCGTAGGCCCTATTCCAAGAAACAACATTCCGAGAGCAATCATGCTGAGGGTCCTGAAAAACCTTCTGGTTATATAGATGAGAATGCCCCTGCTGAACTCGTTATGAACTTTGCTGAGTTGGATTCCGTGCCCTCAGAAACAAACCTTAACAAAATGTTTAGGCGTTTTGGACCATTAAAGGAATCTGAAACAGAAGTTGATAGAGTAAGCAGCCGGGCAAGAGTGGTTTTTAAGAAGTGCATGGATGCAGAGGTTGCACTCAGTAGTGCTGAAAAGTTCAGCATATTTGGATCAGTACCTGTAAATTACCAGCTCAATTATACTCCAAGTGCATTGTTTAAAGCTTCATCTGTTGCCACAACACAGGATCAGGAGATGCATCTTGATCTCTCCAATTTTGAAGTCAATATGTTCTAAATTGTTTGGTAAGTTGTTTTAAATTATGTTTCACTCATTACGTTAATTGGTTCTTATTGATAGGTGTTCTTTCATGCTACATATACTTTATGCTATTGTGAATTTGTGATGGGCTTCATGAAAATTATGTTTGAAGATCCGATTATCTTGGAAAAGGCTACCTTAGAATGGGCCTGTTTCAAAAGTAATGGTGTATCCGTCTTTAATTTGATCAAAGGTGCTTCCTATCACAATCCACCAACTTGATTTAAGGGTGTATACTCCCTTGCTTGCTAATTTTTAAGACAAGCACACTTAAATATTTAAAAATATTAAGGGACAGTATAAACTTTAAAAGATATATGCCAGCTTCGCAGTGATTTAGAACACAAATAGGAAGAGGATGCTCAGTAACATAAGATTTTACATCCTGTAACTTTAAGAAAATGATTTTCCAGCAAAACCTGAAAGTTGAACTAATGAAGATATTATTTTGGGAAATAATGGGGGTATTATATCTTTGGACCGCTTGATTATTAATATTTGGCTTACGTGATGTCAATACATCCTACAAGAATTCTATATTCTTTCTTAGATATGTCATATGTGCATTACAAAATGTAAGTTTCAGTTCTGGAGCTGGTATTCTGAAGAATTTTTTATGAATCTATTTTGATGTTCATATTCGCTAGAGAATGTTGATAAGTAAATCATCTGGCTTCTTTGGTAGAAAAGGAAATTTTAATTCAGTTCTTCCTTTGATTAGCCAGCTTAAGCCTTCGATCCAATATTAAGAGTTAGACTAGTACTTTAGAAATATAGGGGAAAAAAACTAGTGTTTTATTGTCTGCACCATACATCTTGTGTTTGTTATGTTGCAATTTTTATGATTAGGTCAAATTGATATCTAATTCAAATACAATATTCTATAAACAATAAATGATATTTGTGCTTCTCATTTTAGGGGGAGTATTGGTAAAATGAGTTGGCGGCATAAATTTGACTGAATGAATTGCGGAAACAAATTTTTACCAAGTGGCTGCTGAAGGAGGTAGCCAGAATGTTAATTCATATGGCATCCATTTTCTCTAAGGGATATATTGGCTGTAGGAATCCTTTATTGTAGCTCCATAATTTACAGTGTATTTCCTAGCTTTCTGTATAGCCTTTTCAACTGACCCTATGATGTAGTAGTTATCTCTCTCCTCCTAGATTCGTTTTAATTTCTGTAGTCTGAGTTCTGGTTCTGTATCAATATCAATCTGCATATAATACTCATCTGGAATTATACTTGCCCTTCAGAGGGATAGATGTTAATGCTAGTCAGTTTGGTTCTATGCCTTATCAAAATCTTCATCTTTTGTTGCATCTTCAGTCGGGATTCCGTAATGCTGGAACTACCCTGGGTACAACCAGGGTTTTTGTTTGCAGTCAATAGTTTTGAGTTTTGGTGTATG
Organism: Acmispon strigosus; assembly: GCA_030819835.1. Classification (NCBI taxonomy): domain Eukaryota; kingdom Viridiplantae; phylum Streptophyta; class Magnoliopsida; order Fabales; family Fabaceae; genus Acmispon; species Acmispon strigosus. Next base: position 10,788,708 of record JAUAMA010000004.1, on the reverse strand, counting down.
TTACAGCGGAGGGGATCGTGCCGTTCGCTGTGCCTTGCTAGCCAAGGTTAACATGTCAGAGCTCTCGAACTCCCCGAACCATTCCCATGCTTCCCGTATCACCAAAATCTCGCCTATGATGAGCAGTTCTAGAGCAGAAAGAAATGCTTTGAAATTTCCAAATGGTGATTGCATAAGTGGGAATGCTAAATTTTGATCTTTGTTGAACACCACCCTGAATTTTCTGGCTGTTGATATGCTGGACTGAAGCTGTGTTTTACATGTTCAAAAGCTGAACCAATTGATCTGAATGTTCTTTGGTTTGTCTTCATAATAACATAATGATGATCTTCCTCTCCTCCCTCTCCCTTTTCAAACGGTTAAAATCCTCTTCGTTGATTCAGTGCTTGAATGAACGCACTCCAGTAGTTTTGTGAAATAAGCACTTCCATTGGAGACTTGCCTTTATCCGTGATTGCTTTCAAGAATATAATAAATGTCTGAGTTCACGGCGATATCAATATAAAAGGGACTCTCAGCTTAGTCATCAGAAGTCAATGGAGAGTGTGAATTGAGAACCTATTTTGGGCTGATGCTTTTTTTTTTTCCTTTCTTTCTGGATCAGCCCTACAGAATACTCTCCATTAGCGAGCTACATGAATTGAATTGTGGGTTTTTTAAAATCATTCACATCCAATTTTTATCTCTTTCTCTTTCTACATCTCTTATTTTCTTATATCACTCATTATATCTTTCACTTCTTTCTCTTATTCATATCTCAATGTTAGTGTGGATGGATTTGTAATGTTAATGGTTTTTTTCCTTAAGTTTTTGCTGCTTTTCCAATTATGTTTCCACTTTGTCATTTTTTTTGGGTGCTCCCACTAAGTTTAAGGCTATATTTGAATTGATGGAATATAATAAAGCGGAACAAAATAGAACGTTAGGGAACAAAGTGGAATGAAATGAATTAGAGTAAAAGTTCATTTTTGTTTGGATATTATAAGATGAAATGAAATAAATTTACCACTTTTTGTACTAGGATTAGATTGAATGTGAAAGTCCTTTATTCAATCCAACTCTTTTGTTCTTTTGAAAAATTTGTTCTTTTTTGCATTGAAATTTGTGTTAATGTGGGTTGAAGTGTATTCAAACACCATTCATTGTTGAGTTTAACTCATGCATTGTCCGTATAAAATCTTTTTACACAAACAACCAATTATATCTCTTAAATCTGTCACATCATAATCTAATTTTATAATTAATTAAACAGATTTTAAAATTAATTATCTGATGTGGCAAAAATCTGAATTATTATTAATTATTTATGTAAAGTTATTTTACATTAATAGTACTTGAGTATTGAACTCTTCATCTGCAAAGTGGACAAACATAGTAAATTATAATTTTTTTTATTCCTATATTACTTTTATTGTAAAAATATTAGTTGCACTATATATATCCCTTACTTACACACCGATACCAATATTTGTTTTTTTAAAACTTGTACTAATAATAGTTACGTCATGGACAATGTTATATATATATGAAAATTATACTCTATTGAGTTCTATTTAAAAACTAATTACTTACAAAGTTTATCATAAAAATGTGATAAAAACAATACTTGCAACAAGCGCATTAATACTTTCCCTTTGATTAGTTGAAAACTTGAAATACAGGACCTACTACTATAAATATGAGACACGTAAACTTCTCTGCATCCAACAAAAACTAAAATCAAGAATTGCAAAAGTTTCAGATACAACTTTACTTGGGTGAAAAATTCAGCCAACAATTTAGATAGAGGTAAAAAAACATATTTTACCTTGTCTATATACACAGTGTACTACTAGTGGTGTATGCTCATATTTTCCCCTTAGAACAACAATGTCACATTGACAAATTCTCTATAGTGTAATGTTTGAAGCAGACTTAGACTTATGTGGCACATATGTAAAGAAGCTCTATCTCATACTATCCGACGTATGTACCGAGGTCAAACTTACTGGATAAATATAGAAGGTTCTACCATGTGAAACTGACAAGTTGACTCATTTCTACACATTAATTCATTCTACGGCCAGATGCATGCCTCATAAAGTGTCCTGGTTAATTTGTTTCCTTAATTGCTAGGATCGATCTTGCTTTCTGTAACAACCTCGATCATGATTTGCAATCAAATTAGTTGACTGGAGTAATTTGCTATTACTTTTTCCGTTTCCAAATCTCAAATCATTTGTTATTCTTATTCCTCCTCTGCATGCCAACTTGGAAAGTTCGAACCAAAACAATCAGTTAAAATAGATTAATAAATATATTACTCTTGTTTTCACTGCTGTAAAATCACTCATGCTTAATCAAGCGATGGAACTAAACAAAATTTACAATGTCGTCTAAACAAAATATATTAGCCTTGCCCAGTACACAATTGACGTAGATCGTGCCAACCTGACCAACTCAATCACTCTAATCAAATCGCTGACTGCAAAAAGTGGTAATTAATGATCCAAAAACAAATGCCCATTACAGAAATTGCTTGTCATATTTTGCGGGCGATGGGTGTGCTCTTAGTTCCATTGAAGAAACTCAACAATATTTAAACCAGGGATATTATGAAGGTGTGAATATGGCTGCAAATCAAGTCTACATACAAATGGATAAGACCCAAACCGATCTCCATTTCCTGATACCTCGTTGCTTCCAAAATATGCTCATGTAATTCAGCAGGTTACTAATGTTATTCTTTGCGTATCAATTTTATTGAAAGACACTTTATCAGATGTTGTACAAAGACATTTTGATGGATGGAGTTGAAAAAAAATAATCGTGATATCTGAAGAGAGCTAAACACCAACACGAACAGAATCTGCAATGGATGAGCTGAGTCGTGAAACTTAACTCACTGTGCTCGATAGTTTTATTCGGGTGATTTTCGAACAAGATAAAACAGCTCCTTCCAGGTAAGAATCTGGGTGACAGAAATGGCGAGAAGCAACAAGTGGTAAGCCCAGGAAAGAAGGTAGCAGTGAAGAGAAGAAGTGAGTCTGCTAGTGTTTATTTATTGTGCGAAAATGGTAGGCTACTTATAAGGGAAAATCCGATAATTTCAAGGAAGAAAGGGAAATAAATTCTAGGCGGCAAAAATTACAAGTTGGGCGGTAGGCACATTGACCCAAGGTGGACGGTGAACATGTGAAAAATGTGATTTTTTGATAAGCAGCAAAAAGGAAAAAACGGGATTAGCAAAAGGCCAGTAAGGCCCATATATCGTGCGCGCAGAGAGGAGGGGCAAATCCACTGATTTGCACTGAATTGGGCTATCAAGGCCCAATCTCATGCGCGCGAGGCCTTTTCCCTTACTATGCTCTTTACCATCACAATATCAAGTTTAGTATACAAACTCTCCAAAGGCTTTTAAGCTAGACAAGGTGGGACTTGAAACTTTTGAAATACTTCCATTTTTCTAACAATCCCCCCACATATTTCAAAAGTTCAAGGAAAGGGTTTTATAGGAATTTCCTGGGCAATTACCGAGAGTGTAACTTTTCAAACCTAGTGCTTTTTGAGCTATGAACCAGATCTAGACTAATAAAATATAACACACAATTGAATTGGTAGAGCAAACTCTATGAACCAACACTTTGGTGTGTGTGTTAGAGGCCTCACTAATCATTACACCCTCACAATTCTCACTATTACCGCTGTGGTGCGCTAATCGGCCATGCGGATGTCTGGTTTTCATGAGTGCTCTAGAGATTAGCCAAATCTTATGCAAGCGGCCATACTTGACACTCATATAGGTATTTTCATCAAGTATATTCTGCACTTCATATACCACCCATAAGGGCTATGGAAGTCATTAAACTCTCTTAAGCTTATCCTCCAAAGTGCAGCATGTGGGACCCCACTTAGAGTAACTTCCTCATGAGTTCCCACATTACCGCTGTATATTTTTTTTTATTTTTTTCTTTCTTCTCACGTACTTGTTTCCCTACTTACTCCTGCACTAATACCAACATACTTCCATACCTCGACATCGTACCCTACACGACGCTTCATGAAACATTTACTTACTCACCTGTTATGCTCTCGCACCGACCGTTATAATATTCTACACTTCATTACGCATACAGATACGTGTTTGTCCCATATTTTTTCTCACTTCCTTCCTAGAGCGACCTCTAACAACATAGCCTATTATCTCTACTAACATCACAACACATCGCACAAAAGGCATACATACATACGTACATAATAGATAATGCGTGTCAGAGTAAGTAGTGTTATAAGTAGTCATACAGTCATCCACCAAATAGAGTACCAAAAAGACAGTTATAGTAGAACAAGGTCATAATAGAAAATCAAGAAACAACTCCACCACCCTCAACATCCCCCTGAGATCCTGGTCCATCCTCGTCCCCACCCGAACTCCCACTATCTCCCATTGACTCCCTGGAAGGACCCACTCTCTGAAAAAAGCGACGATAGGCACGAGCATCACCTCTATTCCTCCTAGGAGTAGGCGCCTTCTTCCTAGCGGTGACTCTCCGTCGGGGACCACTTCACTGAGGTGCAGGATCAACATCAGGGTCAACCGGGGATGGCTCCAGTGGTAGTTGGACCTCTTATTGGCATATCGTACTATCTCCGACTTGGTATATATGACCATCCAACAAAGGAAATTACCACGACATATGTCCAACCAACCAAATGTTGGGATTTACAGGACGAGGTAGACCTCAAGTCCTGTCCTCGGAACCTCTAAACTCAAGAGAAATGAATTCATAACATGCTAAAATCTTCCATAAGCATTTAATCTAGTGACGGTTAATTAAGTTCATTTTAATCCTATATGCAAAAATAGAATGCAGCATCATTATCGTATTCATTTCCTATTGAGTGATTCCTCGACTTAGGTCACCTGATGCCTAACTTTCATTTCCATATCTCTGTACCTCAACTAATTGATAATGTAAAGACAACAAAATAAAATGGGGGTTTGAATTGTGTGTGTGATTTAAAACTTGTTTTCAAAAACAATATTAATTCGAGAAAGCTTATCAGACGATAGCAGCGAAATTTAAAAGCGTGAATAGTAAAACTAATAACAAACAAAGATTTATCCTGGTTCACCCCCAGAATGATAGGGCTACGTCCAGTCCTTGGCTTCACCAATATTTTAATATCAAGTATTCACACAGGACTTCTCTAGAAAATACAAGTATTCCAAGGACTTCTCCCTTCAAGTATTCACACCGGACTTTTCCAGAGTATTCTCAGGGATATCTCCCAAAACACATATTGCACAGGAAATCTCCTAAACAAGATAGAAATCTTCCACAATTGGTTCTCTTCTTACAAGAGTGATAGTAGAAAGTGTGTAAGCATAGTTTACAGAGATGATATGGAAATAAGGTCTCTGTTTGAAGTGTGAAAGAATAAGAGGTTTGACTCTAGAGATTATCACACTTGGGCGGACGACTGAACTCAGAAGAGTATGACACTAGTTTTCTGAGTAAGGTTTAGAGCTTGATTGCAAGAAAGACTTTGAATGCTTAGATTTGAATATTGTTGTAAGTCACCAAGTTTTTCAGTCTTCAAGTCCTCTATTTATATCTTCAGTAAGACAAACGTTGATGAAGATTACGAAGTTCCATTGAGTATCGTCTTCTCTTTTGCTGCAACGGATTCTTCTGTCATGCTTGCAGAGCATTAAATGCAAAACTGCTATGCAATTAATGCAACATTTAATGCAGCTGGTTTTATCGTCCGCTCTTCTCTGGCGTGTTTCCTTAAATATTATTGTGCAATTAATGTAGAGGAAAACAAGTAGAGCGTATCTTCTATTCTGATCAGTGAAATTTGAATTTGACCGTTGAGGTTGTACGATGTTCAGAAAAGAGAGCCATTGACTATGAAAAGGTAGATCATGAAGTACAACATTCTGTGAAACAAGGAATGTTCAGAGACTAGGCAAATATGAGGAATATTTCTTCATTAAATATGTCTTTTGTTCTTTCTGTTGAAACAGTGCTTCATTAGAGGGTGCGGACGACGTAATCCTTCTTTTGCACAGACGATACGTTGCTTCACTGTTTGAATGTTCTGCCAGACGATACATTTGAACATAGCTGCTTTAAATCCTTCATGTGTAGGCAGTCGTTTCATCACATTCCATCAGACGATAGATATTTCCTGAAATATAAGACATATAGAGTTTAGGAAATTTTTATCTATCGTGATTAAACCTTGGGCAAAATTGTTATTATTCAAAATATGATAAACATGAAATCATTTGAACTTAACAATCTCCCCCTTTTTTATAATGACAATTTTATAGAGAAAAAAGTTTAATCTAAATTTGTGAAAATGTATCGGAGCTATTTGTCTAACAAACCTAAGGGAATAATAGCAACTGTTATCTTAAAGACATAGGGGGTATCAGAGCATGAAATCTAAGTTTGGTTGGTTTTAAAAACATGAGGGTATTAGAGCAATGTATCAGAGCTTTTTCTTCTAGATTTTTCTAGGTTAATAAAACATAGAGATATCAGAGCTTATTATGAAGATATTAGAGCATCGGATATCAAAGCACTTATCACTTAATAGCATGGTATCGGAACACGTATAAGTGAAGTATAACCTAATAGCATGGTAGACGATATTAAAGAGACAGACGATCGAACTCTCCCCCTCACATGTATAACCTACTTTCGTCTAACATGATCTTAAGCTCCCCCTTAATGCAATAATTTTCTATGTTATGCTAGGGTTACTTTTCTCTTTTCTCTCCCCCTAACTCTAAGTTTTTTTCTCTTCTCTCCCCCTTAGTCATTAGCAAAACAACAAACAAGGGTCCATGCAGACGATATAGCAAATAAGCATGGAAAAAGAAACTATCATAGCAATTATATATAACTAAAAAGGCAGACGGTATATAAAACTGTCAAAATAGTATATTCTGCACAAAAATTAAAGAGAGTTAAAGGGTTAGAAATTTGAAGGGGTCTTCAATTGAGCTTTTCAAGCAGCTGTGCCAACATGTTCTCCACATTGCTGAACCTTGCATCCATGGCATCGAATCGTTGATCTACATTTGCATTCATGGATCCAATCTCCTCTCTGACTTCAGCTTTGAAGGCGCCGAGCTCTACAACTAATTCTTCGACATGCCGCTCCGGAGATGAAGGAAGCTCTACATTGATAGGAGTTGGTGGAGATTCAACAGTGTATGCAACACTTGTATCGTTGTAGTAAACTTCACATTGAAGCTCATAAGGTTGAAAGATGGTGAGAGAACGACTGATGAATGGAACAGTGTTGGCAAAGGTGAGTTTGGGTTCCACCAAAAACTCATAATCCTCCTCGGACAGAATGATTGGAACTTCAATAGGAGTGACCGTTGATGTCCAAGTAGGAAGAAGAATGAAAACCCATGAGCCAAACCTACAAATCAGGGCTCCAGACCTTCAAAAAGAAAAGAATGGAGGAGAGCCACAATAACCGCGGGTTTTCCAGACGACCCAATCAAAGTGAAACAAGTCTGCTTCTGTGCATTCTAAGAATTTGAAGTTTATGCAATGGCAAGAAGTGGGCACCCATAGACGTGAATCATAGAAAAAGTTAGAGCCAAGAGTCTCTATGGATAAATCCATAAAGAGGCAAGAGAACTCAAACTATTTCAGCAAAGGAGCTTCAGCAGATGATGGTGCGAACTTCTGAACTTCAGACCATTGAATCAACTTCAGACGCTTCAAGGAGATTTTGATGATGGATGAGCGTCTTCTCTTCCTGCAGATTATGGAAGACTTTGTTCTCTTCTTTTCCAAGTTGGAAACAATAGCATCAACAACAACAACTCTGATTGGAGATGGTGAGAATAGTTTCTCAAAATCTTGTGCGGTTCGTTGAGCAGGAATCGGAGGAGTGAGTGGTTCTTCTTCTGATGATGGTAAGAGATGAGGAACTGTTGATGGTTCTGAAAAGAGATTATTTACAAAAGAGTTATGCTGATCCTCCAGCATTTTCTGAAACCTTCCCATTCTTGCAAGAAATAGGGTTTCCCATTCTGTAGCCTCAGGAGAGACGAAGTAAGACCACTGCACATCAGTACGAGGAATTGGGTGATCATCCTTAAGCTTGACCTGCACCTAGTGATTACCATTCATGTGGCCAAGAATGACAACATGTGGAGACGATGGTACTGGGCCAACAAGTGGAAGATATGTACAACACCCAGTGTTGGAGAGAGTGATCTAGACGAATTGAAAGGCTGTCGCAGCTATGAGCCCCATATCAGGAACTGAAAACCACTTGGGCTTCAGAGCAGGCTCTTGAGGAGCAAGATCTAAGGCCTCCAACACATGCTGATAGTCAGACGATCCGAGCACTTATTTATAGACTTTGCCTTTGCAACCCATCTCTACTATCATCTTGGTTCAAACATCGAACCATAGATGTTCTCCCATACCCATCTGAGCCATTATGCTCCTATAGCCACAATTACCATCATCCTTAACATCGAGAATGTCTTCAATGAAAGGTTGGAAGTCACTGGGAAGCAATCCAATGTACTTATTAAGGGAAGAGGGGATTTCTTCAGCAGCTTCAATCTTTTCAGCAACTGATTCAACTTGAGCAGTAGGTTCATCTTCAGCTACCTGCTCAGGAACAACTGGAGAAGTGATCTTTAGAGTTGTTTCCTTATCAACTACCTTTACCAAACATCTCCTCTTGGGAGCAGGGGTAGACGATTGAGTAACTTCAGCAGACGTTGAAGTCTTCCTCTTGGCAGACGATACACGAACAGTTCGTGGTTGCCTTACAGACGATAGAAGAGAAAGTTTTGGAGCATCAGACGATGCAGCCACAATAGTTGTAGACGATGGAGCTTCAGAAAAAGTTTGAGTAAATGTTTTCTTTGATTTGAAGACAGTAGGCTTCTTTTTTGTCTTGGGCTTCAGATCATCAGGCAAGCCTGATTCATCCACCTCCACCTTCATACGCTTCACATTTCCAATCTTGATTGGAGTTGGCAGAACCTGATGTCGTTCAATAAACACACCTCTCTGAATCGCTGGGAGTAGCAATCCCATCTTGGCGAAAATAGTGGTTATTAGTGACCCATACGACAAGTTTCCATGGGCACTATCCAGAAAGCTCAGCATGTGAGCAAGAATCAAGTACGCTGGATTCACCTTGACCCTCTTCATCACCTTGTATAGCGTGTACTGAGCTAGCTTGTTAAAGCAGTCTCGTGAACCTTCTTTGGGTAGAACCACCTTGCTGATTACATCATGAGGAAAGATGCATGAGTCAATCATGTTGCTGACAGAGGTGTTACCCATCTTCGACTTAGGATCCACCTTCCAAATGCAGTTAGCATCTTGAATGTTATCCATCCACTTGTTGCTGTATAGTTCTCCAGATTTGGGCTCCGTGCCCAAAGCATCAGCAATATGGACCACAGTAACATCAACGACCTTCCCTTGAAAACAGGTCTTAATGGTTATGCTGTTCTTCACAGCGCAATCATAGAATTCCTTGACAACAAGAATGTTGGCTTAGTTCTTCGAGATTTTGCATACATTCTCCCAGTCCTGATGGAAGAGTTCTTCAGCCCCAGTAATCTTCAGATGAATGTAGAGGTTCAGGTCCAGGTAGCGAAGGGAGACGATAGGTCTATCTCCAAGGTTGGCAACGGTTGGCTTGCCTATTTCAGTTTCTTTATTCTTCTAGTTGATTGCAACAAAGTTGTTTCTATAAGGTAGAATCTTCTGCTCCTCCTGAGTTAGCTTCATTGATGTCAGCATTTTCTTCTTGCTAATCTTCTTTGGGGCCATTTCGAATGTTTTGTAGCAAAGGTTAGTGTACAAAGAAGAGAGAAGGAGAGAGCTTACAATTTTTTAGTTTCAGAGAGAGATGAGAATAGTGTGTGCAACAAGCTTCTGAAAGATAGTTTTGTGTAAGTGTGAGGAATTCTAAGGGTTTAGGGTTTTTGCCAAAATAAATGATTACTTTTTGAAATTTGATGAGAGAGAAAAACATATTAAATGCAAAATCCCACGCGCAATAAATGCAATGTGATAATTGCTTCAGTAAAAGTAATAAAATAATACAAAACGTGTGAGATAAAGTAGGTACTGAAACGACAGACACTGTTCGTATTCACAAAGAGTGAACCGTGAGTTAACCTTGAAACCACATCGTTTGAAGTTTTTAATGCAGACGATACGAGTTATCAGACGATAACCTTGATTGATTTGATGAAGATCCTGTCGTCTGTGCTTCTGCCGTCTCCTGCAAGTGGGTTAGTGCAGACGATACATTCTACAGTGCAGGAAACATACCAATACTTTCTCTTAAATAAATAAAGCGATTTTCAATGAGAGGTTTGGTGAAAATGTCAGCTAATTGATCATATGTATGCACATATGACATCAATGTTTCCTTTTGCAACATGATCTCTAATAAAATGATGCTTAATCTCTATATGCTTAGTCCTAGAATGCTGAACAGGATTTTTTGTAATGTTGATAGCACTTGTATTATCACATAAACGAGGTATGTTTTGCTTAAAGATGCTATAATATTCTAGTTGATGCTTTACCCACAAGAGTTGAGTGTAGCATGATACTGCAGCCACGTACTCAGCTTCAGCAGTTGACAATGAGATAGTGCTTTGTCGTCTGCTGGACCAGGAAATTAGACACTGGCCAAGAAAGTGGCATCCACCACTTGTACTTTTCCTCTCTGTCCTGTCTCCGGCATAGTCTGCATCGCAGAATCCACTCAACCTGAAATCTTCACCTTTCTCATAGACGAGACCAAGATTAGCAGTAACTATATGATATCTAAATATTATTTTTACTGCACTAAGGTGAGATTCTTGATGATTTACCTGAAATCTTGCACATAGACAAATATTGAACATAATGTTAGGTCTGCTAGATGTAAGATAGAGAAATGATCCAATCATCCCTCTGTACTTGGTAGGATCAACTGGTGATTTTTCGTCATTATTGTCTAGAATTGATCCTGGATGCATTGGAGTGCTAATCTCCTTGGACTTTTCCATATTATACATCTTCAGGAGATCCTTGATGTACTTCCTCTGAATATACGTTCTTCCTTGTTCTTGACGAATTGGCAATCCTAGAAAGAACTTCAGTTCTCCCATCATGCTCATCTCAAACTCACTCTACATAAGGCTTGAGAATTCCTTGCACAAAACTTCATCAGTGGCACGAAAAATAATATCATCAACATATAGTTGTACCAGAATGAAGTCATTGTTTAACTTTCATTTAAAAATGTGTTATCTACCTTTCCTCGAGTAAAGCCATTACTCATGAGAAATGATCTTAGCTTATCATACCACGTCCTTGGAGCTTGCATCAGTCTATATAGAGCTTTCTTTAATTTGAACACGTGGTCTGGTGAAGATGCTTCTTCGAATCCGGGTGGTTGCTTGACATAGACCTCCTCTTCAATTACTCCATTTAGAAATGCACTTTTGGCATCCATCTGATATAACTTGATAGATTATTGGAATGCAAAAGCGAGCAGGATGCGAATGGATTCAATTCGATCCATTGGAGCGAATGTTTCTGTGTAGGAAATCCTTCTTGCTGATTGTACCCTTGAGCAACCAACCTTGCTTTATTTCTGTTCACCTTGCCTTCTTCTGTAAGCCTAGATAGCAACCTGAGAGGGGGGGGTGAATCAGGTTCTTCCAATTTTCGCCTTTACAATACTTGTTACTTCCAAGATAAAAGTAATCACAATTTGATGATTGTGAATGCAGCGGAATAAAGCGTTGCTTGAAAGTAAAAGATGAAGGAAGAAAGAATCACACAATGATTTTATCCTGGTTCACCTTCTATCCACCGAAGGCTACGTCTAGTCCCTCAAGAAACCCCTTGAGGATTTTTCCACTATGATCAAGATTTCTTACAAGCACTTACACCAAGGACCTTAGGAAATCTTGTCAAACCTCAGATGGCAAACCACAAACTAGTGACGCCGAACCCTACGACGGACTTTGAATCAAACCCGATTCAAAGGACATTTTCCACTATCACCGAACCCTACAGCGGACTTTGAATCAAACCCGATTCAAAGGACCTTTTCCACAACCATCGAACACTACGATGAACCTTTTTACAACCACCGAAAACCACGGTGAATGAATCAAACCGATTCAAGAAATGAAGAAGAAGTTCTTGCAGTGGCTGATGCAATCCTTTAATCTAGTTGGGTTGCTCTTAGTTTGTATGCTCCAGGAAATTACAATGAAGGCTCTTTTATTCTGAGTTTCTCAAAAGATGAACAGCATGTGTGTTCTTATGAAAATGAGAGAGAGGAAACTCAGAATGATGACTTTAATGAATATGAAAGTTATGGACCAAGTCATTTTGTTTCTGAGCGTCTATGGACTTTATATAGGCACTAGAGGTCGTCCATGAACCATCACAAGGCTTCCCAAACGTTATGAGACACATTGGTTCATGAAACAACACATCTGTCGACCTGGTAATCGATTACAGCAACCTGGTAATCGATTACACTAACCGTTGCAGTTTGAATTCAAAATTCAAACTGTGTAATCGATTACATGAATGTGGTAATCGATTACTTCCTTCCTGTAATCGATTACTTACAACCTGTAATCGATTACAGATAGTCCAGAACTTAGTTTTTGACAGTTCAAGACCTAATTGAGTGTTCCAACCAAGTTTTACTTGTGAGAACATGTTATACTCAATTAGTTGATCTTTTATGATCCTTCAAATGCAATATTAACCTTAATAAAGCATAGCACACTAAGTTAACAAGACTTACTAAAAGCAAGAACCTTGATGATTGATCTTGACGTTCTGAGCCGGTTCTTGAAGTCTTTCCTTTATTTTCTGAAGTCTTTCTTGAAGTCTTTCTTCTTTTTGTGATGTGTTTGTCTTCCTCAAAACATCAGCCGAGTCCAAGGACGAGACCTTCTTCACAATCTCCCCCTTTTTGATGATGACAAACTTCATGCTTGAGCATTGATTGATCATTTGACTTTCTCTCTTGTCTTGTATTTCTCCCCCTTGGTTTTTCAAATATATCTCCCCCTTTGTTTTGCAAATGAGGCACATTATCCTGAAAAATGATCAAGCATACACAAGGCTTTTCTCCCCCTTTTGACATCATCAAAAAGAAGAAAAAGCCATACAAAGTATTCCAGGATAATAGAAATAAGGGAAGCATAATGACAAATATTGTGTATCAGAACCATTCTCCCCCTTTTTGTTCCACTTGTAGCTTTCCTTGTAAATAATCTTTACAAAGCAGAGGACCCTTTCTCCCCCTTTTGACTTCATCAAAATAAATAGAGTCCATGCATATTCCATACATGCTAGCAAGTAGGTTGGACATTTAAATTGTGGGGAGTGGGGATAAGCAAGCCAAAATATATGAAAATATAAGCCAAATTCTGAAAGTCAACTATTTTCCATTTTAGCCCTGATGTAGTCGATTACAGACTTCCAGTAATCGATTAATGAAGCTTTCTGGAAATAATCCAGGGCCAAAATATCCCTGTAACAGATTACTCATTCTGTGTAATCGATTATTGTATCCAGAAACTTGATATATCAGGCTTGGTAAGCACAATACCATGTTCTATGTTTGTGTCTTGAATGACCATCCTTTGTATATGACAATTCTTATCACAAGGTCTTCAAGCACACCTGCATAATACGCTTAATGGTATTTTCGAGGTACCCAGTAGTCTTTGGGTCCTTTTGGGTTAGTTCCTTTCACATCCCATATGAATCTTTCATTGGGATCTCCATCATTCCTATGATAACATTGATGAGGAGTATAGTGAAAGAACTTTGGCTTCATGTTAGGCACTTTCGCTTTAGGATAATGGAAAGTTTTGATATATGCCTTTCTAAGCTGAGCACCATCATGTACTCTCCTTGTGTGACCAAAGTTATATGAACTACTTGGTCTAAAAGTGATTTTCTTAACATCACTAGGATGACTATAATCGGATAAACCTAAATCACTTTTATGAAAGGCATGTCTTTGATTACATGACAACTTATCCATATCATCTGTACCTTTGTTTACCACTTGAGTTAATTCATCAATCTTTGACTCAAGGGTTATGCATGGATCTAAAGATGTAAAATCATTTTGAATATCTACTATAGATTTTACTTGATCTAACTCATCTTGCATGCTTTTAGTTTTACTTTGTAGAGATGAGATGATCCTACTTTGATATGCATATACTTCATAAATATTCAAGAAACTATCATGCAATCTATCAAAGGTACTATGTAATTTATCATATGAAATTGCATTACTTACCTCTTCATTTTTATCATCAGAATGATGTGTTGCCATCAAAGCGAGACATACTTCTCCATTTTCTGAATCGGATGATGAACTTGCTTCATTTTCTCTCATGTAAGCCTTCTTTGATTTGGAAACCTTTTTTCTAAGATTTCTTCTTCAAGCCATGCTTCTTTCTTTGAAGATTATGACAATCTTTCTTTTTGAGGATTTTGCAAAGATTCTTCACAATAATTCTTATATCCTCATCATCATCATCATCACTATCGGATTGAGAATCTTCCTCTTGTGCACTATCATATATTGTATCTATAGTTTTCAATGCAATAGGTCGAATGTACTTGTCAATGGCTTCTTATTGTTCCATCTTTTTGAGTTCAAGTTCATGTTCTTGCAACTTGCCAAAAAGTGAAGCCAATGTCATTTTTGAAAGATTCTTCTTTTCTGAAATTGCTGTTACCTTTGGTTGCCATTCTCTTAACAAAGATTGTAAGACTTTTAACTTCAGATCACTGTTGGAAATTTTTTTTCCAAGAGAAATTAGATGGTTGATCAAGAGAGTGAACCTTTTCTGCATATCTAGCACTGTTTCCCTTGGTAACATTCTGAACATCTCATACTCTTGTGAGAGAGTATTGATTTTTGATCTCATTACTTCTTCAGTTCCTTCATGAGTCACCATTAGAGTATCCCATATTTCCTTTGACGTTTTGCACGTGGATACTCTAAAGAATTCATCCATGCTAAGAGCAGATGTAAGGATATTCATTCCTTTAAGATCATACTGAACTTTCTTCTTTTCTTCTTTACTCCAAGTACTTTTTGGTTTTGGTTGTGTGCTATCACCCACTTCATTCATAGGTATAAACGGACCTTCTTCAATGGCTTTCCATGTTTCCACGTCCAGTGACCTTATGAAGATTTTCATCTTAATCTTTCAGAAGTCATAGTGGTCTCCATTGAAGTATGGTGGCCTGTTTATGTTGAATCCTCACCAGTTCCATGACTAGAAGAGGATGCCATCTTCTCCTGGATCTTAGGAGCAAATTACCTAAACTTACGCTCTGATACCAATTGTAAGCCTAGATAGCAACCTGAGGGGGGGTGAATCAGGTTCTTCCAATTTTCGCCTTTACAATACTTGTTACTTCCAAGATAAAAGTAATCACAATTTGATGATTGTGAATGCAGCGGAATAAAGCGTTGCTTGAAAGTAAAAGATGAAGGAAGAAAGAATCACACAATGATTTTATCTTGGTTCACCTTCTATCCACCGAAGGCTACGTCTAGTCCCTGAAGAAACCCCTTGAGGATTTTTCCACTATGATCAAGATTTCTTACAAGCACTTACACCAAGGACCTTAGGAAATCTTGTCAAACCTCAGATGGCAAACCACAAACTAGTGACGCCGAACCCTACGACGGTCTTTGAATCAAACCCGATTCAAAGGACATTTTCCACTATCACCGAACCCTACGATGGACTTTGAATCAAACCCGATTCAAAGGACCTTTTCCACAACCATCGAACACTACGATGAACCTTTTTACAACCACTGTAAACCACGGTGAATGAATCAAACCGATTC
Source organism: Acmispon strigosus (assembly GCA_030819835.1). Classification (NCBI taxonomy): domain Eukaryota; kingdom Viridiplantae; phylum Streptophyta; class Magnoliopsida; order Fabales; family Fabaceae; genus Acmispon; species Acmispon strigosus. The sequence continues at coordinate 10,772,791 of JAUAMA010000004.1, read as the reverse complement.
AAGAGATGAAGAAGAAGTTCTTGCAGTGGCTGATGCAATCCTTTAATCTAGTTGGATTGCTCTTAGTTTGTATGCTCCAGGCAATTACAATGAAGGCTCTTTTATTCTGAGTTTCTCAAAAGATGAACAGCATGTGTGTTCTTATGAAAATGAGAGAGAGGAAACTCAGAATGATGAATTTAATGAATATGAAAGTTATGGACCAAGTCATTTTGTTTCTGAGCGTCTATGGACTTTATATAGGCACTAGAGGTCGTCCATGAACCATCACAAGGCTTCCCAAACGTTATGAGACACATTGGTTCATGAAACAACACATCTGTCGACCTGGTAATCGATTATAGAAACCTGGTAATCGATTACACTAACCGTTGCAGTTTGAATTCAAAATTCAAACTGTGTAATCGATTACGTGAATGTGGTAATCGATTACTTCCTTCCCGTAATCGATTACTTACAACCTGTAATCGATTACAGATAGTCCAGAACTCAGTTTTTGACAGTTCAAGACCTAATTGAGTGTTCCAACCAAGTTTTACTTGTGAGAACATGTTGTACTCAATTAGTTGATCTTTTATGAGCCTTCAAATGCAATATTAACCTTAATAAAGCATATCACACTAAGTTAACAAGACTTTCTAAAAGCAAGAACCTTGATGATTGATCTTGACGTTCAGAGCCGGTTCTTGAAGTCTTTCCTTTCTTTTCTGAAGTCTTTCTTGAAGTCTTTCTTCTTTTTGTGATGTGTATGTCTTCATCAAAACTTCATCCGAGTCCAAGGACGAGACCTTCTTCACATCTTCATCAACCTTGTTTCTGAAAATCCACTTGGTTCCAATAATTGATTTGCCTTCAGGTTTTGGAACAAGTGTCAAGACTTGACTTCTTTCAAACTGGTTGAGCTCTTCTTGCATATCTAGGATCCGCCCTTCATCTTGGAGAGCCTCTGAGACTGATTTTGGTTTAATTTCTGAAATGAGAGCACAATTAGCATGATTACAAAATGATGATCTTGTCCTCACATTTTTCTGATACATTGCCAAGGATTTGGTTTTGTTGATGATCAGGCATGTATCTTCAATCTCTTGGAAGAGAGATTCCACTGGACGTCATAACTTGATCAAACGATGAGGGGTCAGACGATGGAACTGTAGAAGATGGGCTATCATCAAACGATTGAGGAATACCCGAAGGTTGAATGCTGGTAGACGGTTGAGCTTTAGCAGACGATAGATCTCCTGAGTTGTTGTTCAGGTTTAGATTTGAGAGATCTTCTTCAATATCATTCAACTCTCTACTGAAACTGGAGAGGTCATCAAACTTCACATCGATAGATTCATCCACCACCAAGGTTCTTTAATTGTAGACTCAAATGCTTTGGAGTGTGAAGAATAACCAAGAAAGATACTTTGTCAGATTTTGCATCAAATTTTCCAAGGTCATCTTTGGTGTTCAGGATGAATCAAGGACACCTAAAATGATGAAAGTAAGACACATTGGGTTGTCTTCCTTTCAAAAGTTCATATGGTGTTTTCTTCAGGATTGGCCTCATAAGGATTCTGTTTTGCATGTAACATGAGGTATGAACAGCTTCTTCCCAGAAATACTTTAGAAGGGATGTTTCGCTAAGCATTGTTCTTGCCATCTCTTGGAGAGATCTGTTCTTCCTTTCTGCAACACCATTTTGTTGAGGAGTCCTTGGAGCTGAAAGCTGATGGTTGATGCCATTCTTTTCACAGTATCTCATAAACTCTTCATAGAGGAATTCTCCTCCTCTGTCGCTTCTGATTGCAGCAATGCAATATCATTTCTCGTTCTGAATGCGCCTGCAATGATCTGCAAAAGCTTTGAACATCTCATCTTTTCTACTTAGGAAATTAACTCAAGTATATCTTGTGTAATCGTCAACGAGGAAAAAGCAATATATTTTTACAGAACAACTAGCTGTTCTAGTAGGTCCAAACAAGTCCATGTGGAGCATCTCCAGAGGTCTACTTGTACTCACAACGTTCTTAGAAGAAAAAGAACTTTTTAATTGCTTTCCTTGTAGACATGCTGAGCATGTGACATCAAATTTGAAGGACAGTTTTGGCAGACCATGTACTAAGTCATTCTTGACTGTCATTGTAATGGTCTTAAAGGATGCATGCCCTAGCTTCCTGTGCCAAATCTATCTATCGTCCTCTGCTGATACTAGACACTAGACATGACACATTTTGACTTGCAAGGTTTTCCAGGTTCGTCTTATATAGCTTCCCCTATCTCTGAGGTGTAAAGACTAGCTTGCCATCCTCATCTGTGATGCTATACTTCAATTTCTTGAAGGAAACAGTCATCCCACTGTCGCACAATTGGCTTATGCTCAGTAGGTTATGTTTTATCCCTTCAACTAACATCACCTTGTTGATCATAGGAAGGGGTGCTCCACCAACGTTTCCTTCTCCTCGATGTACCCCTTCTGGTCACCTCCAAAGATGACTGCGCCAACATTCTTCCTAGGCTGGATTCTTTGGAACATAGACTTTGTTCCCGTTATGTGTTGTGAGCAGCTACTGTCTAGATACCACTGACCTTTTCTTCCATGTCCCATCAAGCCCATCTGCAATGGGAACAATCAAGTTTTTAGGTACCCAAATGCTTTTGGGTCCTGATTTGTTAGTCAAGCCTCTGTTTGGAATCTTCTTGACATAAGAAGGTTTCACAGAATTTGGCTCAAGCTTGTGTTTTACCATAAACTTCACAGGTCTATATGATGATGCATGATTAGATGATACAAAGTTGATGTTAGACGATGCAGGAGCAGACGATGTATCAATGAATCCTAACCCAGTTTTATCGTACAAAGTTCTACTGAGACCACTGAGTTTAACCAGACTTTCATGCCGATTTGTGAATGAAGATAGGTCCTTAATCAAATTCTTGATTCCTTTCTTAAGATCAACATTTTCTTTTGAAGAATAATTTTCTTTTAGAGTCTTGTTTTCTTTAACCAGCAAAGCGTTTTTCGCTTTTAAGCTTTTCAAGTTCTTGGTTCATCAGAGAAAACTTTTTCTTTAAGGTATTGTATCTTGATGATAATGCATGGGAAAAATCAAATAACTCATCATATTCATCTTGAAGATTTTCAGGAGTTACCTCATTTTCTTCATCGTCTGATTCACCAATTGATACTGTGAGGACACCATAGAATTCTTCTGCTTCCTTGTTGTCTGGTTCACCAACAAATGCCGTGAAGGCATAGAACAATTCTTCATCGTCCTTATCTTCTTCCTCCAGTTCTGAGTATATCTTGAATTCCTCATTTTCTCCCACTAGGGTTGTTGAGGAAGAGGTTCCTGGGTTGTCCTTTCAGTTGTGGAAAATTAGATTTAATGTGCCCAGGTTTCTTGCATTCATAGCAGACAATGGATGTTTTGTTTGAACTTTGAGTTCCATCTCATCTGGGGTTTTCTAGAGGATTTCTGTGCACAAACTCCTTCTTTTGGCCTTGGGAGGTGGCTTTGCTTCTTTGGAAGTGAAGCCACATCTTTTTTAATCTCCGGTGGAAGAGAGCTTCTTCATCTTCTGCCTCGTTTGATGGCACTGCTTGATCAGACGATCGTTCTATGATGGTTCTGGAACTGTTGGCCTTGAAGGCTATTTTTTTGATCTTTCTACTTTCAGCATAATCATCCAGCTCTATCTCATGGACCTTCAGAGCTCCCAAGAGATCCTCTATCTTCAGAGTGGTGAGGTCCTTTGCTTGTTGGATGGCGGTCACCATTGGTCTCCACTTAGCTGAGAGACATCTTAGAATTTTCGTGACTTGGTCAAGATTGTTGTATGTCCTTCCTAGATTCCTCAATCCATCAATGATCGTTTGAAATCTGGCAAACATATCATCAATGTATTCATTGCCCTTCATTTTGAAGGCTTCATACTTTGCCACCAGCATGCTGATCCTGGTGTGCTTGACACTAGACGATCCTTCGTGCGCCAGGGAAAGAGCGTCCTATTTTGCTATGACAAGACTATCGATCTTGTCATGCTCTGATTTTCTTAGAGCACACATTAAGAAGAGCTTGGCCTTTGAATTCAGTTGACTTTCCGTCTTGTGCTCGGGAGTCCATTTGTCCCTAGGAATGACTTCACCTGCATCATTTTTAGGAACATAATTCCCAATCTCAACAATGTCCCACATCTTATAACAAGTTGACTCTATGAATAATTGCATATGCTTTTTCCAGTAAGGATAGTTAGAGCCATCAAAGAAAGGTGGTTTGTTTGTTTCTGCACCTGTAGGAAATGCGTTTCCCTCAATGGATCTTTAACTCTACACCTGTTAAGATGTTAGTTTTTCAGAGTCGTTCAGCTCTGATACCAATTGATAAAGTAATGACAACACAAAAAAGGGGGTTTTAATTGTGTGTGATTTAAAACTTTTTTTCAAAAACAATATTAGTTCGAAAAAGCTTCTCAGACAAAAGCAGCGGAATTTAAAAGCGTGAATAGTAAAACTAATAACACACAAAGATTTATCCTGGTTCACCCCCAAAACGATAGAGCTACGTCCAGTCCTTGGCTTCACCAAGATTTTAATATCAAGTATTCACACAGAATTTCTCCCGAAAATACAAGTATTTGAAGGACTTCTCCCTTCAAGTATTCACACAGGACTACTCTAGAGTATTCTCAGGGACTTCTCCCAAAACACGTATTGTACAGGACATCTACTAAACAGGATTGAAATCTTATACAATTGGTTCTCTTCTCACAAGAGTGACAAGGATTGAAATCTTATACAGAGATGATATGGAAATAGGGCCTCTATTTGAAGTGTGAGAGGATAAGAGGTTTGAATCTAGATATTATCAAACTTGGGCGGACGAATGAACTCAGAAGATTATGACACTAGTTTTCTGAGTAAGGTTCAGAGCTTGATTGCAAGAAAGACTTTGAATGCTTAGATTTGAATATCGTTGTAAGTCGCCAAGTTTTTTAGTCTTCAAGTCCTCTATTTATATCTTTAGTAGGATGAACATTGATGAAGATGATGAAGTTCCATTGAGTATCGTCTTCTCTTTTTCTGCAATAGATACTTCTGTCAAGCTTGCAGAGCATTAAATGCAAAACTGCTACGCAATTAATGCAGCTGGTTTTATCGTCCGCTCTTCTTTGGTGTGTTTCCTTAAATATTATTGTGGAATTAATGTAGAGGAAAACAAGTAAAGCATATCTTCTATTCTGATCAGCAAAATTTGAATTTGACCGTTTAGGTTGTAGGATGTTCAGAAAAGAGAGCCGTTGACTCTGAAAGGTAGATTTTGATGTACGACATTCCGTGAAATGAGGAATGTTCAGAGACTAGGCAGATACGAGGAATATTTCTTCATTAAATATGTCCTTTGTTCTTTCTGTTGAAACAGTGCTTCATTAAAGGGTGCAGACGTCGTAATCCTTCTTCTGCACAGACGATACGTTGCTTCACTGTTTGAATGTTCTGTCAGACGATACATTTGAACGTAGTTGCTTTAGATCCTTCATGTGTAGGCAGATGTTCCATTACTTCCCATCGGACGATAGGTATTTCCTGAAATATAAGACATATAGAGTTTAGAAATTTTTTATCTATCGTGATTAAACCTTGGGTAAAATTGTTATTATTCAAAATATGATAAATATGAAATTGTTTGAACTTAACACTAATCACAGCTGGCATTACTCCCACTCACAACAGAGTATGCATATCAATTACAGAAATCACAACACACGTTATTCCTTAGTATCATATGCAACTCAGCATTTCAAGTCATTAATTTTCATTTTATCCATCCATGCTTTGGCAATACCGATAGGATTCAACACACAGTACCATTCAAGTCAATCATTTTCAGACAATTGATTCAGCAATATAGGATTCAGTTCATAATCAAACAGACATAGCAGTAAAATATCAAGCATAACTCAATCACGACAAATAATTTTAAACACAAGCTCGCTATCAATCTAGTTAGTCTCATACATGCCCCCTTATGTTCTATAAACCCTATAACCCCCCTTATCTGGTGGTTCAAGTGATGGAGCAAGGTTTCCTGGAAGCTGGCAATCCTCTGCAAATTAGCAGGAATACGGGAATTAATTCCCAAACCATTAAACAGTACATAGACTCTACTCTTAGTCCCTAATTTATATCTCATTGATTCTGAAATGCTATCTTGTGTCCAGAATCACTTTTTCCTTAAGGACTTGTTTGGTAAATTCCAAAATAAGGCCAATAAGTTGTTTGCTTCACAGAATTGATTCTCCAAAATCAATTCATCTTTTCAAAAACCTAACTTCTTTATAGGCTTCCTGAAATTATTCTAAGGCACGTTTGAGGGTTCTTATGGCCGTATTCATCCCCTATTTCGAGTAATCCTCAATTCAAAGTTGCCTAATTATCTAAAAATTATTTTCTTACTTCAATCTTCCTTCCAGTCCTGTTTCAGCCTAGTTTACTACCACTTATCGGTCCTGGGGTTCATTTTAAGATGAATACATGTCTCTGGAAGATAGGTTCGAGCTCCTCCATGGAGTTCTCGTGAACCCGAGAAAGTGGAATTTTCCCCCTTCTCTTCTTGTTAATTCCAGACCTTAAAATTTACATGCAAGAGTCCTATGATGTTCTAGCAGTTCCCTGAAGTAGGTTTCATGGCTCCGAGAGCTTTGATTGTCCAAATATAAGCATGCATGCAGTTTTCAAATTGAAACCGTAATCCACATGTTCACTACTCAAAACTTGATATCTCTGAAAACTTATCCGATATTCAGACCCTACAAGAGATAAGGAATCAAAAACTGTACAGAAAACTAGTTTATGGAAATTTTCCGACTAACCTCGCCGAAGAAGATGACCGAAGACGACGGTCCACATCGGCGATCACGTCGGCGATGGAAACGAAGCTGAGGGCCCTCTTATCCTCGCTGCCAGGAACATGGTGGTGGGGGTGGTTTGTGTTTAAATGCCTCGGTTTGGGAGAAAAACCGAGGAGCAGGGTTGTGAGCACTTGAAGCTCAAACCCTAGCTTCAACTCCAGTCTGATTGTCTCATTCCTTTCAACTCCGATTACACATGCAGGACCCTAGGATTGTTTCTGGAAGATTTTTGAGGCTTAGAGCTCAGAGAAAGAGAGGACGAGAGTGGTACTTGCACCACGATGAATATGATGATGCTCGAGGGTGAAGGAAGAGAGCAGAAGTTCTCTCTTTTGTTCCTAGCTTCTCTAGAAAGATGAGAGGGAATTTTGAGGCCAAGGGTGGGCTCTGCCTTTATATAGGCAGTGGCTTTGCCCTTACTCAAGTGGTTTCAACCTACTCCTCCATGTGATATTGCTCCACTCAAAGCTCAAATTTTCTCATCATGGCTCAAGTCAAATCCTCTTAGACTTGATTAAAATGTCAGGTCTGAACTAGGATTGCTAATGATGAGAAGAAGCCCATGATTACATCAGGTATGGTGATGAAAGAAGATAGTTGACTAGGTTTAAATTCTAGTCTCTGTAAAGCCCTATTTTATACTTTTGGTCCCTCTAATTATTTCATAATATAAGCATGCTAATCCATTAATTATTTATGATTAAAAGAAACTAATTACTTTATAATCAAACAAGCACATCACATAAAGAAAATATATATATTTTACCATACTTAGGTTAGTTGATGATTTAGCGGGATGTGACAAAGCACAACACTTTAACCCTAGGAATGGACTATAACATAAAAATTAGTTAGTGCTGCCAGATCAATATGAGTAACTTGTTATTACCCATATGAACCTTCTTCATGGGATCTCCAATCACAAAGGTTGGGTTACCATTACTCATGGATTCAAATTGGCTCAAGTCTCGTTCCCCTCGATGTATCGTAAATAAATTTCTTACCCAAGGGTTTAGTCAGAGGATCGGCCAAATTAACCTCTGATTTCACATAGCCAATGGAGATAACTCCATCTTTCAGTAGTTGCTTTACCACATTGTGTCTTAATCGAACATGTTGAATCTTTGCATCATATTCTTTGTTCTTTGCGATTGCAATTGTGGATTGACTATCACAATGCATAAACATCGATGGAGTGGGTTTTGTTCCCATTGGAATGTTAGCTAAGAAGTTTCTCAACCACTTAGCTTTACTGCCAGCCAGCTCCAGAGCTACAAACTCTGACTCCATCGTTGACCTATCAAGGATAGATTTCTTGGTAGATTTCCAAGCAACAACACCGCCACCAAGTGTAAATATAAAGCCACTAGTGGATTTCGCTCGGTTGAATCCGTGATCCAATTTGCATCAGTGCACCCTTCAAGTACAGCGGGAAATCCACTATATTTGATACCTTGATTCATTGTGCCTTTCAAATATTTCATAACTGTCGCAAGTGCTTCCCAGTTATCCTCATTGGGGCTATGAGTATACCTGTTCAATCTGCTAACAACATAAGCTATATCTGGCCGAGAAAAGTTCATCAGATGTAGCAAGCTCCCAATGATTTGAGCATATGCAGATTGAGAGACATGATCTCCTCTATTTTTCGTTAATTGAGTGTTAGAATCATAAGGGGGTACCCACAGGTTTAACATCATAGTAACCAAACTTCCTAAGAAGTTTTTCAACATAGTGTTCTTGGGATGGTACAATACTATCACCCTTCCATATGATTTTAACTCTCAATATCACACTTGTTTTACCCATGTCTTTCATGTCAAATATAGATGAGAGATTTTTTTTGTTTCAATTACAATTTGGGTACAAGTTCCAAAAATAAGCATATCATCTACATATAAAGAAATTATAACACATTCTCTGTAACGCTCAGATTTTCACGTTGGTTATTATCGTAAATATCAACAAATAAAGAACTCACAAAAGGGAGAGGAAATTAAAACCAAAACGAAACTGATGTATGAACTGCCTCAAGGAAAATATTATTCAAGAAAAGAGTACATGATTGAAAAATGACTATAGTCAACAAAACTGAGAACCACACGCAAGTAGATGCTCCAGAAGTGAGACGCTAAAATAGAAGACTAAGACATAGAACCCCGGGAAACCCTACATCTAGCAACCAGACACTCCAGCCTCTCACGCCAATGCTGCAGGTCCCTCCTTTGTCTACGCCACTATGCCAAACGATCAGTAGTCACCTCTGATAGAAGGTCATCCTCCTAAGAAAAAGTCACGCGTTTGTCGATAGGCGGATCCTCTGGCCGTCACCCACAGACTATGTCATCAAAAGAATTAATAGCGTCTAATATACATAACTTAGGAACAGTAATGCAGATAGTCCCTCGGTGGTAAAAAAACATCCATAGTCAAACAATAACGATCACGTCGTGTAGTCGTAATCCATCCGGTATATGTAGTGGTACGGTAGATACGACTATAACTCCACAAGTCTCCAACATCTGGTCGAGCAACTGGATCTTGTCGTGCCTCAGGTATACTCCTCCATCTGGCTATAAGCGCCCACACAACAAGCATTGAAACAAGCAAGGGTCAACTCAAACAGACAAGACCCCATAAATAATCATGTGCATAGATATCAAGGTAATTAAATCATCTAGTATTTAATGAATCAATTATGGAAACGTCCCTAGGGTTAGTCTAGGATGCCACTAAAACTAAATGACCGTGGTAAGGTTTTCAGTCAACACTGGGAAGACGGGACGACCACGAAACCTTCAAGAAACGAGGGTAAACTCCGCTTGAAGGTGCGCCACTTAAATTGGAACCACGACTGAAAACTATTGAGAGAACAAAAAATAGGAACAATCCACAGCCGGACGACAACGACTGGGTGAACCAAAACATAGGAGCAACGATAGGGGAAACAGTCGTGTCTAGGGAACCACCGACAAAGAAACAGTCGTGCGAACCCAAAACTATGCAAATGAGTTAGTCGAAATATCATTAAACCAAATCACCCAACAATAAGGGCAAAATTGTAATCTCAAGTTAATAATCAACAAGCATAGATATATTCCGACATTTAAATAAATCACATAGGCATGAGGATATCAAATAAATGAGCATATAAAACATACAATCTCATAAGCACATATTCAACATATAATGCCAAACACATATAGACAAGACTAAGACCGAATGCCCTTAGTCAACACACAAGTAACATATATCAAGCATAAGATATAACAGTTGATAAGGCACATGAAATCAAAATAAACCACAAGCAACACATAGCACACCACACATGCAGACTTTTTATGACCGAGTTCCCTTACACAAACATATAGCACATAAGCATCATATAATCATATAATTGGAGTAAACCTCCATTTTCGTCCCTGATAATGTTCACTTATGACTCGTTGGTCCCTGAACTTTCTCCGTCGGTCATAGTAGTCCTAGGTAATGTTACCGTCGGTCAGTCTGGTCCTTTAACACATTTTCCGTTGGTCCCTGTTGACCAAAATGCCAAATAAGAGAGAGGTCTGCCACGCAAGCGTTCCACATCAACCTCCAATTTGGTCCCTGAAAGATCACACTTATGGCTGTTTGGTCCTCATGCTATTTTTAGCCACCAAGTTAGTCCCTAAAAGATTTGTCGTTAGTCAATGTGGTCCCTGAAAGATTCGTTGTTAGTCAATTTAGTCCTTCGTTGTTAAAATTCTAAACTTTAGAGAAATAATTTGAGTTGGGTTCGAACCTAAGACTTGGAAGTAGTAAAACAAAGCATTTACGAGTTGAGCTACTTAATCAATTAGTAAATATGTGAACACAAATATATTTATATCATTCTTGAGCTACAAAATGAAAGGTCTCTTAAGTTTATGAAACTAGTCAAATCAGTCCCTTCGTCCTCAAACATGAAATCCCCAAATTGAAAACCCTAAATTCCCCATTTCTCAACTCACGCAGCAGCAATCTTCAAAATCCGAGTGAGAATTACCCCCTCAGTGAATCCAATTGAGAATTCGAGTGGGAACCATGGCAGGAGGCTATAAAAATTGCGTGAAACAAAGTGATTTGCCCAAGCTATTCTGCCATTGATTGAACCAAGTTCTGATTTATGTATTTTTTAGAACCATCCCGAAAAACAGAGCACTACAGAGAGCCTCATCATTTCATAGCACAAAGGAAAAAGAGAAAGCAGAACAAGAAAAAGAGGGTGTGGAGAAAGAAAGAGACAGAGGAAAATAAAGAGGGGAATTCAAGGAAGAAGAAGAAGAAGAAAGGGTTGTTGTTGAAAACACGATGCAGGGTGCTGAGCAGAACAACCAGTTGGTGGTGCAGAACTCAGGGAGCCTCAGCTTCAGCAGCCACTTGTCCAAGGAAGATGAAGAGATGTCAAGGTCTGCTCTTTCCAATTTCAAGGCCAAGGAGGAAGAGATTGAGAGGAAGAAGATGGAGGTTAGGGAGAAGGTTCAGCTTCAACTTGGTCGGGTTGAGGAAGAAACCAAGCGTCTTGCTACAATTCCTGAGGTTTGTCTCCAATTCTCATGCTACCTTTTTCAGATTTGACTGTGATTTCTCAATTCTCACCAGAATTTCAGTTTCTAACTTTTGCTTCTCAATTTAGAAGATTTTGCTTTGTTTTCCATCCTTTGGTTTCAAATCATGCAATTTTTGGGGTTTTCCAAACTATATCAACCAAGAGGGACGAAACAGAGGAAGTGATAATATAGGATTAGCAGAAATAGAAACTGAAATTTCCCCCATTTTGCCCGAGATCCGGCAACACTTTTGTGCTTCTTCTTCTTCCTACTGTTCTTCATCTGCAACATCTGCATCTTCATCAAGAGACCTTTCATTTTGTAGCTCAAGAATGATATAAATATATTTGTGTTCACATATTTACTAATTGATTAAGTAGCTCAACTCGTAAATGCTTTGTTTTACTACTTCCAAATCTTAGGTTCGAATCCAACTCACATTATTTCTCTAAAGTTTAGAATTTTAACAACGGAGGACTAAATTGACTAACAACAAATCTTTCAGGGACCACATTGACTAACGACAAATCTTTCAGGGACTAACTTGGTGGCTAAAAATAGCATGAGGACCAAACAGCCATAAGTGTGATCTTTCAGGGACCAAATTGGAGGTTGATGTGGAACGCTTGCGTGGCAGACCTCTCTCTTATTTGGCATTTTGGTCAACAGGGACCAACGGAAAATGTGTTAAAGGACCAGACTGACCGACGGTAACATTACCTGGGATTACTATGACCGACGGAGAAAGTTCAGGGACCAACGAGTCATAAGTGAACATTATCAGGGACGAAAATGGAGATTTACTCCATATAATTGTAAACACATAGCATTCCACACATGAGACTTTACTAAAACCAAGTTCCCTTACACAAACATACAAGCATCATATAACAAGAATATAATATAGAAATTCACATCACATAAAGCACATAGCATTCCACACATGCAAACCATACTAAGACCGAGTGTCTTACCTTGACCTATTCCAATCGTATAACCAAATCCAAACCAGGGTCCTCCGAAGGAGAAGAAAATCCTTTAAGCTATAAATATAACTTACACTTATTAATTCTACGTGAACTCATGCATGCATGCCCATGCAAATCCTAATATTCCTTAACTTGATTTTTATATAATACTCCAACCTTATAGAATAACCCTTTAATCATATATTTGTTTTCTTGTTAATTTCCATACTATATTAAATATATGATCATTTAATAATGAAGTAAATAATACCAACAAAGGATATATTCCTATTTTTTTGCAAGAAAATTTCTTTCTTATATACATATATATAAAACACGCTAAATATATATTTATAAGCATATGCTTTTATTCAAACTATTAATTATTATCTCAATAGTTTAAATAATTATTTCCTAACCAAATAACCTCAAATATCATGCTTAAAAATAAATGAAAAGCATCTCCTTAATTTTATATATGGCCCTCGGCCAACATATATAGATACTATATTTTTTTTCAATTTTTCTAACTTACAAAGTAACACTTAAACTCAAAATTAAATTCTAAAAACTAACATAATATACTATCAAAATTCAAATTTGAAAATATACTAAAAAAAACCTTGTCAAATTTGAGTATCATAAATCTATGAGCATATCTCTATTTTTTTTTTCAAATAAAATCCTAACCACATGCATTTCTAGTAAATATTCAAATTTAACAACTTATCTAATAATTCAAAAATGCAAATTATAACCTCATGGTATCTAAGATATGAAATTAAAATTCTATCCTCATGCTTATAATAATTTTTGAACCATATAAATATATTTCTAGCCAAATCTAATTTTTTTTTTCCAACAACCAAATCTAATCGAAAACAATAATATATCAAAACTAAATCTAACCATATTTTAATCATAAAATTTCCTAAAATAGATAATTATCCACAATTGATAAAATAACCAATTAATCACAAAATCTCTATCATAAAACCGATAAGATAAAAAAACAACTAAAACCCTAAAAATTATACTATGGTGCACGGCTAATAACACTAAGGGAAGAGATATTTCAACTTTTTATATCAAACACATATTTTATTCCAACCTTTTGAAATTTTTCATGATGAACAACGATGAACAAACAACGGAATTTCAACCATTTATATGAAATCAAAATCTAAACCCCCAAACCCTCATGAACTTGATTATTCCAACATGATCACTACATGCAAAATAAGAATTAACCTTAGGAAAGAAAACACCAACCTTGATCACAAGAAGAAAAGAAGAAGAACTCCTACAACGAAGAAGAAATTCGAAAAAGAGAGGGAAAGAAGGCTATGAGCAATTCTAACAACTGAAAAACGAAAAGAGAACTCTCCGAGTGTGAGAGAGATCTTGAATTGCTCTCTAGAGTGAGGGGAAATATATTTTTACTTTTGGTGAATGAGAAACTAGGAGGATTTGCAGGCTATTTATAGCTGAAAACCCAGGCTAGACTTACTTGTATATCAAGTAACCTCAGTATTATCTCTAATTAAAATCAATTAATAAAAGATAAAATTTGAATTCAAAACCCTAGATGCCAAGGAATATTCCTTCTCTAGAAGGTTCCTCAATTCTAATTTAACTAAAACTCTTAATTGGGCAAAAATCCACACAAAAATGGACTTAAATACAAAATAGCTCAATCCTACTCAATTATATGAGTAGGCCGCGGCCAACATCATATATATGCCTATATTTTATTATTTTATTCTCTTATATAATCACACAATATCACATAATAAAAAAAGAAATATTTCCCTTAGGAAAATATAGCATATAAGTCGCACCACATTAAAATAAAAAGGAAAAATATTTTCCTTTTACCTTAGCTATATAACTAAGAGCCAACATCATAAATAATATTCATAAAATCATCCAATGATATTAATAATAATAATACTATTATTAGAAATCATGTATTTTGCATATCCATATGATCCTAATAATATTTAATATATTGGAAAAGACTAAAATACACTTAGACTATTTCTAGGTCTTTCATTCTCCATCTATAGTTTTTGCATACACATATTTATCAACATCAAAGGAATAAAATCCATCACTAATTAAAACCTGGTCAAACTTCTCATGCCATTGTTTCGGTGCTTGTTTCAAACCATATAAAGAGTTGAGGAGTTTGCACAATTTATTTTCTTTACCCTTAACTTCGCCACCTTCAGGTTGAGTCATATAAATTTCTTCCTGTAAGTCACCATTCAAAAACGCGGTTTTTACATTCATTTGACGAATTACTAATTTATGAAAAGAAGCTAACGCAATTAAAACACATATAGAAGGATTTCTCGCGACGGGAGCAAAAGTATCAAAATAATCAATATTTTCTTTGGCTCCTAGAGGTAAATCAACTAAATTCCATGTATTATTTTTCATAGTAGAATCAATTGTCAGGCGCCTGAGGCTTTGAGATGCCGCCTATTCCCATCAACATTAACGGGAACGACACTGATATGGTTTATGGAACTACTGCCACGCTCTATAACAGGTTTTAAAGATTTTTCATATCAATTTCTAACACATTTTGCAACAAGCAGGTCGCCCAAAGTCATGACAGCCGCATTATTCAACATACGACAAGAGCCAACAAAAAACTTGAAGCACTACATGATGCGGTTCAATAGAATCATCGTACAAATTGAGGACGCCCCACAAGAGACATGCCTCGTTGCCTTTAAACAAGGTTTAAGGGCGGGAACCTTGAACAACAAACTAAGTAGGCGCCCGCCACGTGATATGGAAGAGTTAAGGGCGAGGGTGCAACATGTCATCTTAGAAGAGGAGGACGATGACCATAAGCGGGCGAGAGATGCTCTGGACATGCCAAGACAAGGATGAGAAAGCTAGGGTTCCTCCTAGCTGCCTAACCTAGGGATCCTGGCAGTTAGAAAGTTTTATTTTATTGCTAAATTGTGTATGAGTTTGATTTAATAACATGTTCACATTTTGGGATGATTGATGATCTCTTATAATCTCACGGTAGTACAAAGGTTGTTAGGGCGAGGAAGTAGTTTTAGGCCAGGCAGAGCGTGGGGCGAGAGGTTCGTGAGGGCGTTTGGGTGAAGACTGCCGTGGGATTAACTAAACCTTCTTCGGGGGGCGATTGTTTTATATTTATTTCATGCAGGATACACGTTCCTCATGCAACCAAAGGGGAATAATACCCCCTATCCTTGGCATCCTCACCTTGCGCAGGGTGGGGCTCGGCATGGAGGTTTGCATGGAACGCCAAAAGAGGGAGAACAAAAGCCTTGGTCGCCTTATATGCGTAAGCCCAAGCCACAAAAGCCTTGGCCGCCTTATATGCGTAAGCCCAAGCCACAAAATCCTTGGCCGCCTTGAGTGCGTAAGCCCAAGCCATAAAAGCCTTGGCCGCCTTGAGTGCGTAAGACCAAGCCATAAAATCCTTGGCCTCCCTATATGCGTAAGCCCTAGCCACAAAAGCTTTGGTCGCCTTATGTGCGTAAGCCCAAGCCACAAAAGTGGTCCAGTGGCGGCCCAGAATACCACTTATTTCAAAACAGTGGCCTAGACGTGCCCTCAAGTATTGCATAGAATAATAAACTTAGGATAGTACTATAGGATAGTTCATTTTTAAAATATTTAGCATGGTAAATTTAGATAATACTGTTCCTATTTATAAGAACTAAATATTTAATTCACACAGTTTAAGAATTATGATTAAAGTAGTTAAAATGCATTAAATTTGTTCTCAAATAAGATTGAATTAAAAAAATTACCCTTATTATAACTTCTAATTTTCTACTAATCTTTCTATCATTAATACATTTCTCCTTCTTATTAATATTTTTAATCAGTAATCTCTTTTTTCAAAGCTAATCTCTTGATTAATCTCGTTATCTTTTTCCAAAGAGTATTATAGTAGTCACTACCAGAAATTTTGTTTACTGCGGAGGTTCTGGGTACATTTTGCGGCGGTTCAAACCACCGCAAAATGTATGAGAGAGGCGGTTGCCCAACCGCTGCAGTTACAAGCGTCAAGAGATACATTTGCGGCGATTTTGGTTAACCGTTGGAATAACCGCCGCTGATATTTAGCGGCGGTTGTTAACCGCCGCAGTGTTTTACTTATTTGAGGCTGTTTGAAACCGCCGCCGTATACGTGTTTTTTTTGCAGTGGTTAGGAACCGCCGCAGAATGTAAATGGTTACAAAAAAAAAGGACTGAATGACTGCTGCAAATAACATTAGGCTCCATCTGTGCATGCACTCACATTTCACAGGAAAAAGGACATACAATAAAGAGTAAACAAAATTCATCATCCATGCTTCGAAGCATATAGTTGTGGAAATCATATGTTAGGGGAAGCTCAGGGTTCTGAAAAACACCAGAAAAAAAAGCAGAAATATAAGGTTATTGTGATAAACTAATAAAAGCTCAAAGCTCATTCAGTTGAAAATTATACTTGTAAAATACACCTTTCTTCTGAAGAAGTTAAAGTTATATTGTGATAGAAGTTACTCACGGTTATGAAGCCTAAACGCAATGCCGTGTAATCAGCTTGGCTAATAGAACTCCAGAATTGACGGCTGAAACATAGCTGCAAAATAGGTTCTTCAATATTCTAAGAAGCAAAGAGACTCCAAATGAAGAAAAAGCATGTGTAAACATAGCTGCAATGCAGGATCATCACTTGTAAATCAAAATTTTAGGCATTTTTAAAGATCTTATGCATGAAGAGAAAATAAGACAGCAATAAAAAGACTGCGTAGAGTACCAGCCAAACAAGAACTTTGTGATGACTCATTCTGCGTAGACTGCGTAAATATATATCCATTAGTAACAATAAGAGACAAAAAATAAGTTTTAAAACATAATTTAGATTGACAGGGTACAAAAATTCAAATATATTAAACAAAAAATAACCTAGGACCCAAATCGTGAATCAATTTTGCAGCTGCACGCATGTGAGAAACAGATTTTAGTGGCACATCACCTACTAAAACTGAAGCCTCTTTTATATTTGGGGTCACAATGTCGGCCATGGGGAGCAGCTCCTCCCTGCATTCAGGAACCAACAAAACAAGCAGCATCAATATACTACAGTTTCATTTTGTAGAAAACAATGAAAATGCCATTTGGCGAGTGGGAACGATTTGTCTCAGAATATAATACGAGGCAATTGACTTGGACAGTTTTAACTTTTAAGTATAGATAATGATGAGAATAAAGTCAGATTTTCAATATATAGTACTCCCTCCGTCCTAAATTATAAGACCCTTTAGAGACAAACTTGGTGTCCCAAATTATAAGACCTCTTAGGCTCTTATAGATTTTAGGAAAAAAAAAATAAGCATTTCATTTTTTACCCCTTGCATATATTTTAAATTTCAAAACTTTAATTACTACATTCACTAATTACTTCTTTCATATTCCCAACTAACTTTAAATAGGGGTAAATTTGGAATATTTGTATAGAAAAGAACAAAACCAACATATTAATTAGCTTATTACATGTTTTGTTAATAAGCGTGATTGTCTGAACAAGACCCTATATTTTGGGACGGAGGGAGTAGTTTAATAGACAAAAACCCATAAAAGAGGAAAGTTTAGCATCACAGTACATAATCAAATTATTTCAAATAGTTAATATTATTTGAATCATGTTGTGACTTGTGAAGACTGAAGTGTATGTAAAATAGTTTCATGTCATAGTGTCATACAAATGCAGCATAATTCATTTTCAAAGATTCATACCGGAATCCAGTAAGTACAGAAGGACCAGCAAGTACATCTCTACTTGTAGATATCATGACAGGATCAACCACAAGAGCTTCCTTCAGAGCAAAATAATTCAGCACAGAAGTCACTCCAATTGCAAATTTGCAATTAAAATAAATGCGTTAAAAAAATTATACTAGAGAATACCTTTGACTGGAAATTTCCTAAGGCTCTGACAAAGGACCTTCACTATACCAAGAGAAGGAAGCATGCCTGTTTTGACCTAGATACAATAGCATAATTATTCAGAAGGAAAAAATATTAGAACCCACTGTTTGCCAAGATGTCAGGGTGTATCGAGGATAATAGAAAGTAAGCAACCTTCATAACAAGAATAATGCTTCACAAACTAAGTAGACCAAATTTCAAAGTAGCTTGATACTAAGTGGCCCTCCCTCCAAAAGGAGCACATTTAGCATATAAATATTGTATTAACATATAGTATTTGTGTTAAGGTATGCATATTCCCTGCAGTCTGACACTCCAAAAGGCAAGTGAAGTGCCATACATGTCTTATTCTTTTGCGAAATGTAGTATCTAATCCAGTCACAGTTCCCTTGACATTTCACACAAATGATGAAAGTGGGAAAATTCAGCAATGCATGAAATTGCTAAGTAGAACATGACAACATGCCCAAAAAGAATCTAGCTTCCTATTAGTTCTGAGATGGTCTTAAATGTGCAAAGAAAGAAGGTCTACTGCTTTGGCCTCAGTGAGGGTTTCTATTCAAATAAAATGAGACATCTTAAAGAGTTGTCTGAGTCTTAACGTTTATAAATAGGAAAAACAATACATGAATATAATAGTTGTAGTACTAGTACTCACTGTTTTGACTTACCACATCAACATGCATATCGGAGAGCACAGACTTTAGCTGCTCAGCCACAAAATCCTCAGGCACTATGTCCACTCCCTATCATTTGCCACATATTTCAGAAAAGGGAAATAAAGCAATATAAAACACAATTGGTATTAGAGTTTGAAATTTGAATTGACTAGCTATAAATCTAACAGTTGGCCACAATCCATAACTATTAAAAAGTTTTGAACCAACACAACTTGATGCTTGCTTAGACAGTGAAAAATAAGCCAACTTAACAATTAATTATCTCATGGCTTGTTTGGATTGGTGCTTGCTATGGCTTGTTTGAATTGGTTACGGCCTCCCCATTCCAAAACCAAATACGCTATTAGAAAATGTGCTAAATCAAATTATTTTTGTTTTTTTTTCACTTTGTCAGCAGCAGACAGAGAGACACAGTAGTGATGAAATTAATATGAAAGTCAACCTGAACTCCAACCGTGTTCTGTATTTTAGGCAATGGTCTTTGCTTCATTTTCCCATTCTCTCCAGCTATATATCTGAATAAACTAAAACAAGTTAGTTAGGTACTACTAATCACAACAATTAAAATAGGAAGAAAGTTTGATCATGAGTCATGACTATTTAACCTTGATTTCTTGTTTAGCATGCTCTTGCACAATCATGGTTGGTAAAAATGCCATAAGCGAGAACCACAAAAGTGAATTTCAAAATCAAATTCATGAACCAAAGATGCAAGTAAAGGAATGAAAAGGAGCACGCACTAAGATTATTGGCGCAGATCCTTAGGGATTTAGATTGCCTCAGGAGAAGCGTAACCTCATCGGTGACCTTGACACTACCGGTGCTTCTCTCCTGCCACTGGTTACCTTCCTTGTCGAACCAGTAGTTCGGTAAAGCTTGACTTTACTGCGATCAAAGAAAAAACAACACCGATTTACGGTAAAACCCTAAAATCGAAGAGAGAAAGGGGGAAATGAGAGAAGAAAAGTATCTACAGATCTAGAATTGGATTTTTGTCCTCTTCGCCGGTGGTGAAACAACCTCCTCAAGCTTGAAGATGAGAGCGACCTGAGCTCCGGTGACCTCGTCATCTCCGGCGGCTGGTTCGCCCTCCTCTTCCCGTTGTTCGGTTGTTCCAGATCAGTTGGCGGAGCGATGAGAGCAGAGCGGCGGAGCGATGAGAGCGGATCGATGAGACGGCGATCAGAGAACCTTTCTCTTTCTGCACAGGCTTAAAGTACAAAAAAAATATTTGAAACCTGCGGCGGTTGGGAAAACCGCCGCAGAAACCGCCTCTAAGTGACAAATTGATGTGGTTTTAGTGTAACCGCCGCAAATTGTCCGCCCCAAATTACAAATTTTTTCGTGGTGAGTATCTCTGATATTTAATCTACAGAACTAGTAGTACTACTTCTTACTAAAATGCATTATACTATTATCTGAAGTTTGAAGTCTGAAAATTTTGGCGCAACAAATAGAAAGATTTTGGCGTAAACTGAAAACTTAAAACAGGGGACTATTAATATGTGATTTCCAAATTCAGTCTTGGTATTCACTCTTGGTAAAGCAAATTGTATTTATGGCTACGAGATTTATTAGAAAAACTTTAATACTGGTGCACCAAATTGTAGTATTAGTGTTGGAGAGTGGAAAGGAGAGAGAATATGATTAATGAATTACACATTTTACTAGTTTAGAATTATTAAGGATAATATAGTCTAAAAATAATTAATATAGCACAAGTTTCAATTTGGTTCTTATAAAAAGGATCAAAATTAACCTTTTATTTGATTCTTATAAATAGAAGTGGAGGTAGTACTCCCTCTGTCCCTAATTATAAGATCTCATGCGCACAATTACGTTTGTTAAAAAAACATGTAATGAGGCTAATTAATGCATTGATTTTAAAACAGGTTATGCAATCTTTCATATTTACCCTTAACTCTTTCTTTATTATATTAATTGTATCCCACTATCTCTTTAATATTATATCACTCCCTCTTAGTCTTAATGAATGCAAGGGGTAAATATGGAAAAAGATTATAAACACTCCATTTTTTCCCTAACATAGTAGTTCTTTAGTTAAAAATTAAAAAAAGAGAGAAATTCTAAAAATTCATAAGAATGTATAAAAATGAGAAAGTTTAGATAAAATACAAAAATATCATGTGTCGTGACCCCTTGTTTAAATGTTGGAGTGTTATAGTACGATGGGTGAAGAGTCCAAAAGAGAAAAGAGGAACCAAGATCCAACCCATTTCTTCTCTCCTCAAAACCCTAGTGTTTAGAGACTGCCGCATGGGCAAAGGCGAAATTTCACCCTGGCTAAAACCCTTTTTTTCTCTTAAAAGGCACAGTAACTGAGGCAGAGAGGGGAGGCAAAGAGAAACCCTAGCACCTCTCTCATTCTTTTTTTTTACAAGCTAAAATGTATAATAAGGGAGTACAAGCCCATAATAAAAGCAAAACAAAGAGAAACGAAGAGTAAACTTCCATTTTGGCCTCTGAAGATCTTCACTTATGACTGTTTGGTCCCTATACTATTTTGACCCACCACTTTGGTCCCTGAAGATGTAGATGTCGGTCATTTTGGTCCTTTTTTACATTTTCCTTGGTCCCCGAGACAGAAAGTGCCAAATAAGAGAGAGAAATGTCACGCAAGCTTGCCACGTCTGCTCCAATGATCATATGTTAAATTCCTGAAATCGGTCAAATAAGTCCCTTCATGGATCTACAAAAAAATAAAAACCCAATTCAGAACCCTAAATCCCCAAATCATGAACCCTAGCAACACCAATCTTCAAAATCTAATTGAGAATCCTCTCGACCCCTAATTATACTTCTCATTCATCACGTTTGTTACACAACCATGGCAGTTGTCTCAAAAAATTGCATGCAATAGTCCCCAGGTTCGAAAAATCGAGATGGTGGAAGATCTTCTGTAAATGGTGGAGGTGTGTTTTGCTACCGCGGTGTAAAAGCAGAAGTGAGGATTTCCAGAACATATTTGAACCCAGAAGACCTTGGTATGATTGTTATTTACCCAAGGTAAGTTCCTCCTCATCCCCTGTTATATTTTTTTCCATTGAACCAAGGATTGGATTTTTTTTCCAGAACCATCCCTAAAATTGCAACTATTTCCTTTGGGTTGGAGATGAAGATAATGGAATCATAGATGAGAGAATCACAGATGAGGGAAGCTCGAGGGATATGAAGGATGAAGAGGCCAGGGCTTTGAAAGAAATATTAATGAAGAACGAATATGTGATTGGAGAATTGAGGCTTTTGAAGGAGGCTGTGTTGAAGAATGATGTTGTGGTTGGAGTAATTGATAAGGAAAATCGCAAGTGTACGATTTACTATCGCGTAAAATAAAAGGTCGAACCCAAGGGATAGGTGTTCTTATTATTATAATATTTAGTACTTAAACAGAAATTAAAAGATGAATAGATGTAGTTGTTTTTGTGAACAAGATATAGCAATAAAATGATAAGAAATAAAGATGATAAGAATTAAGCTTCTCGGGTTGATTTACATAGTCTATAAAAATGCTAGCAAGTTCCTACTTATTTTCTGAATTTTAAATCCATGTCCATGATGCTATAACCTAGATTTTCTACATCCTAATGATCTTAAGAAATGTAGAACTTTCTTCCTAATTACTAAATACATGATCTTGTAATTTAGTTAACCAGAAAAGAAGATGAAGCATGAATTCGGGCCAGCATAAGGTTACGTCTATCCTAATGATCTTTAGAGATATATACTTATAACCTTTTTTAGATCCTAGTTCCCTTACTACTCATCAAATGATCTTATGACATAAGTAATAAGTAAAACTTCTTGTGTACAGCAAGATAACAATATGAGCAAGGAAATAAAACAAGAACTGAAAATACAACTCAGAAAGGTAGAAACAAAACTAAAACATAATTTATAAACTACTACAACCCAAGAAACTTAAAGAAGAATTTAGCCAAGCATGGCTAAAGGAGACATTGAATTACCCTGGATAGGAGCTCAAATATGGCTTCCCACAAGTCCTAGGAACAATGCTCAAGAGGGAGAAAGAGAGAATACTTGTTGTATTCTATGAAGGTGTGTTTTACAAGTGCAAGTTGCTTCCCTATTTATAGCAAAAATCTGGCCTCAGCAATTAAATCCCACTTCCAGGCCGAGGCCCAGCGCTTGAGCGCTGGGTTCTAGCGCTGCAGCGCTGGCTACTGATTCTTCAACTTCAAGCTTTTCCTTCCTTCTTCATGGTAGTGGGTTTTGAATGCCATAAAAACCCACTTATCAGCCCTTTAATCAATTCTGAAACCTCTCCTCCACTATCATCAATCCTTCAACATAATTTCCCATGTGCCAATTTGAAGAGAGTTGCTTCATATTCCTCTTTTTCACTTTTAGTCCTCTCTTGGTTAGCACTCCAATTCAAGCCCTTTAATTCTCTCAATCTTCACTTCTAGCCCTCCACTCTTGAACCTTTCCACTTTGATCCTTGATTTCCTGAAACTTTACAAATCGGTCCCTGGACAAAAATGATAACTATACCAACTTTTCCTAAAAATATAAAATAGCTATAAAAACTCCTAAAAATATAAAATAAAGTTAGAAAAACAAATAAAATCTAATCTATATGCAAAATGCAAAATAAATATAAAATCTACATAAAAAGACTAAAAATCCTATATGTGACTCAAAGATAATAAAATAAAAAGACTAAAAACTACCTAAAAACATCATATAAAATCCACGCATCACACCACTATACCCAACGACAGCTTGTCCTCAAGCGACAAAACTTAAAGAAAAACTCGTCCCTGAGTTTTGAGAAAGTTTATCTGATTACAACTTGAAGCACAAAAACCTTTCAAAGAAAGCTTAGCAGAAAAGGAAGACATGCATGTTTTATAGACAAAGAATCAAGAAAGTTAGGCTTGGCTTTTAACATGTTTGAGTTCATCAATTAAGCTCACCAAAAATGATATTCTCCATGAAAACAAGAAAGCTCAATGTTCCTGCCTATAATTCAAATCAAAACTGAAGTAAAGCAACCAAGTGATTTTGAAGAGATTCTTAAGGTTGTAACTTGGCCAAAAGGGTTGATCAATTTAAGGTATGGATTTCAAGAAATTGGCAACTCTAGTGGCTGACTCAGAAATTGTTGTTAAGTGATTTTTTCTTGACTAAGAGCTTAAACAATTCACACAAGGGTTCTCTCAATTTTTCTTTTCTTTTTTCTCTTTTTTTTTTTTGAACAAAGTAGTGGAATGTATGGGATGAATGACTTGAATTTTACTCCCTTCATACTCTTTCTCACCCCACCACTTCATTATTTTTTCTAAGGCACATACCTTATTTTTTCATTTTTTCCTTCTCTTTTTTTTTAGAGAGAAACCCACAACATAACTCTAACAATTGAGCACATGAATCACAATAACAACTTTAAGAATTATCACACAAAGTAGGCTCCAAAAAATGACTCTTTTAAGGCTCAAAAGGGGCTACTAGTGGATTTTAAATTTCAAGCAAAATTCCGAGTTTTCAAAAATGCCTATAATCTCTTCTCAACTCACAAAGTATACAAAACTCCAATCAACATGCAACACAAGGCAGAAAAATTTCACAATCATGCATTCAGAGTCCTCAGCTCTCAGAAAAACATAGGGTAAGTGGTACCCTTTTTAGAACTCAGAAAAAAACTTTGCCAACAACCAAAACAATCAAGATATCAAAATCATTTCTACAGCATGCAATTCTAACCACTTTAAAACATAGAACTTTTTCACCAAGCAGTTCAATCAGATAAAGCA
Organism: Acmispon strigosus; assembly: GCA_030819835.1. Taxonomy (NCBI): domain Eukaryota; kingdom Viridiplantae; phylum Streptophyta; class Magnoliopsida; order Fabales; family Fabaceae; genus Acmispon; species Acmispon strigosus. The sequence goes on along the minus strand of JAUAMA010000004.1, from coordinate 10,747,904 downwards.
TTCACAAAGCTATAGAAATATTCACAATGGATAATGTAACACCCGGAATTTTCCCCAGTGATTAAATAATTATTTAATTATTCCAAGGCACTGTTTGGATCCGCTCGGCGGCATCGGCAAGCGTTATCGTCGAGCGAAGTACCGGTGAAACACCTTTTGCAACACTTGGTAGGAAACCAAGCTAGACTTGACTTTAAGTTCGGACGAGAATTAGACGTTCTCACTATCACCACGACGATCAGTGGAAAATTTCGTGAGGAACGACTGTAATATTGATATGGTTTCCTCCCGGAGCCCGGGAAGCATTTTTCGCTCTAACGGGACTTTTAGCCGAAACTTCAACAGAAGAAACGGATGACTTCGGGACCCCGGATCGAGAATCCAAAAAGCTCCAAACGATTTCGTTTGGCGTTTCGAGACCAAATTCGTGAAGAAGAATTTCGGGAATAGTGACTCTGTGAATATTGTTTTCGGGCAGCGTAACGCAGACTTCGAGAAAGATCGACCCGGCTCCGAATTGTGCGGGCCCGGTACCCCGAAACCAATAAATGACCCCGGGGCAGATATTCTCAGTGACACAGAGGTACTCACTGATGACCAGAACCTGATGATGACCGGTGACTTGACGCACTGACGCATTGACGCACTGACGCACTGACGCACTGACGCACTGACGCGTCATGATTAAGAGTTTAATAATAAACAAACCTAGATATTTATTAGAACTTTATGAATTTAGAGTTTAGTCCCTGAACTTTGAAAACCTTACGGTTTGGTCCCCGATAGTAAAAAGTCGTTTTTACTTTAACCTTTTACCGTTTTCACTTTGGTCCTTGGGTAAGTGTAAAAATTAGAATTTCACCCCCCATTTGGAGCCCAAACCCACGGCCCACACCTCATTTGAGGGGTTAAGTGGCCTTTTACTTCATTATTCATTCATTAAGTGAAAAATCAAGTGAGTTTAGTGATTTTTAGAGAGAGAAAGAGGAAGCTTCATCTTCTTCCTCCATTGATGAAGCTTGGCCGAACCATGCTCCTCCCATGGCAGCCCCTTCCCCTTGTCTTCTTCCCTTGCTCCTTTGAGGTAAATTACTCCTCTCCTCTTGATCTACACTTCTACCGATCCGGTTTTTCCATATGTTGAGTTTGGTTTTTATGCATGTGTTAGAACTCAAATGTCTCTTCACAAATGTTGTTCCCACCATCTTAAGCTTCAATTTGAACCGATTAGATTTTTGATTGGGTGAGTTTTTGTCTCTTGAAGATTTTGAAGTTGAGTTTTTGTTAGGGTTCCTTTTGGAAAAGTTGTTCCCATTGGATTGATCTTTGAAAATCTCTAATTTGTTTTCTTGGAAGTTTTGTCTTTGAAAAATCGATTATTTGGAAAAGTGATTTTTCAAGCTTTAAGTAATTAAGTGTCTTAGTTTTCCTATTACCTTTGATGTGTACAAATTAGATTTTGAAGAAAAAATTTCCCTTGAATTAAAGTTGTTTGGCCGAATTGACTAGGGTATTAGGACTTTGGAAAATTGATTTTCTAACTAGCTTTTTGTAGTGTTTAAAGCTTGTATATGAGGTTTGATGCAAAGGAAAATTAATTGCCCTATTTTTGATGGAATGGCCGAGAGTTACAAGTGTTTTAAGGGCTTGGAAAATTTGTTTCATTTGGTTTTGAGAGTTAAGTTTCTAAAGGGACTAAAATTGAACACTTGGGTAAATTTGACTATGGAACTTTTAGCTTGCTTTAGGGTTTTGAAAAGTTGGGAAATTGTGAGTTTAAAAGTTGACAATTGAATGAATTTTGTTTGTTCTTGACACTTAGGTTTTGTTGAGTTTAAGAGTTGAAAAATTGGTTTGGAAACTTGTAGAAAAAGTTGAGTTTTTGGGCAAATTGGATTTTGGAACTTATAGTTCAAATTAGGATTTTGCACATTCTGAAAACTTTGGGAAATTGGTGTGGAAAATGGATTAAAAAGTTATGTTTTTGATTGTGTGAATGATTTGGGAATTGTGTGAAGTGTTAGGTGAAAATTTAGAAAATTTTAGGGTTTTAAAGAATTTGGGCAGAATTGATGTTTGGTGGTTTTGGGTGTGTTTTTGTCTTCTAAAACCTTGATTAAGGCTTCAAAAATGGTTTATAAGCATCTAGCCTTGATGCTCTTTGAATGGTTTAAAGTTTTGACAAGTTTTGGTTTTTGTAACTTAGGTTTTTCTAAGTTTTTCGGTAATCGTCGAAATCTTGTGTAAGTGTTGTCAACCTCTAAGATTTTCCTAAGTTGTAGAGCCTTGTCTAAGTGATTAGACCCTGTTAGACCAGCCCCTCTCCTTAGGTCTGAGTTCAAAGTTCTAAGCTAGGTTGTGTTTGTTGAAGGATAACGAGGCCCCGTACCGATCTAGACGCACGGAGTTTACATGACCGCCAGGATCGACTACCTTTAAGGTAAGGGCACTTCGTATCTTTGTCTATTAGCATAAGTATATATGTATATACCATGCTGCACTATAATCTTAGAATTGTAGTTGACGGCGTTCTGAGAACGACCCGACTTTAAACTGTATTTAATTGATATATGAATGCAGTCTCTGAAGGCATCTGATATGCTGGATTAGTTTTTGTCTGATGCGTGGCATTGTTGGATTGTTGTGATATGTGGCTTGACTTATTGGATGTTATTGCTTTGATGATAATTGAAAGCATGTTTCTTCCTTCGACATGATTTATATCTGCTCAAGATATGTGCAACTGCTTTACATGATTAGTGTTAATTATGAAGCTATGCTAGGCCTCGTTTAAATACGTATGAGTCCTACTTGTGTTTTGGGTCATGTCGTGTCAAGCATGGAGTCGTGAAAGTCGTCATGGTTCGGGGCTAATAAAGAGTCACGGGCTAGATGACGCACCATCGGGGCGTTATTACAGAGCGTCTCGTGTAAGTGGCAACTCTCGACTTACCGTCGTACTTTCTAGTTCGTTCGGAGTTCGGGAGAGTGTCCCACCTGCCTTCGGGAGTTGGTGCATATCCGGATAAAAGTTTTTTTCTGTACATGAGGAAGATGTACGTGCATATAGAGTCCTAGAGTTTTTCAACTACTTGCGTCAATAACTGTATGCGTACTTGTTATTTTCTACCTGTTGATTGCTTGGATAACATTTCTTAGTCATAGGCTTATTTGTATCCAATGTTTTATTTTGAGTTGACCCTTGCATCTGTGTGTTGTTGTATTTTCTGGTGATCCGTCGCCAGTCGGACGTCCCTTAGCCAGAAAATGCGGATGGATTCCACTACAGGAGAAACCATGACCAGGAGACGGACCTGCAGTGCTGGAAGACTCGTGCCGCTGTTGTTATTATTATGTAATAATAGTATGTATGTTTACGCGTCAGGGTAGGAGTCTTAGGTTGCTTTTTACAACTGACAGCAGGGTTTTGAAAACAAGTTAGGTGTTTTGTAAATTATCTTTAAACTGCTGGTCGGTCCCTTCATGCCATATGTTTGGCTAATTGCGAATCATGTATTTATAATACTAGTGCACTTCAGCACGGCATGTTTCGAAAAGGAAAATGATTTCAAAAAAAAATATACTCTCTTTTCCAAGTTTTGAAAATGCATCTGCATATTTATTTACTGTTCATTTGCTACAGTAACGCCCTGAAAATCGGGGTGTTACATTGTGGTATCAGAGCTCCGGTTGAGAAATACCAGAGCTGTCGGGGAACGGGTTTTCTACGCTAAGTTGTGTGCTGTTTGTGTCTGCAATTAGGATATTTCGGTTGATTGCTAAGGAGTTAGGTTGTAAGGCTTAATCAGCCTTATGGCTGCTCCAAGCATGACAAATCCTAAAGTAGCCGAACTTGTAGATTGCTTTAGGTTTATCCCTTGAGAGGAAAACCTCCCTATGTATTTGGCTGCTATCCTTGTAGTAGTTAGTTCTACGCTAGCTTATGTTTGAGCCTCTGTTGTGTGATTATCCTAAGGCATGTTATTTAGCTCATATAGAAGAGCAAGACGCCTTGGAATCTAGCCATTCCTCGTCTGGATGAATGTTTGTGTGTTTAAGGAACGAGATGTCTTCACCATCAGACTCAGAAGAGGGAATGCAGACCAGCCTGAACCAGATGACTCGAGCAATGACCAATTTGACTGACGTGGTTGCTCAGTAGGCTGCTACGACTGAAGCACGAGAACCTGCCTCTGCTCAACGACAGGCAGTGGAGGATGAGCGCCGTGCACGCCAGCAAGAAAGGGAAGAGACCTTTGCTCGCACTCAAGCACTCAACGCCTTTCGACGGCAAGACCCGCCAAGGTTCTTAGGGGAAGCTGGACCGGAGGAAGCGGATCTTTGGGTTCAGCAAGTTGAGAAGATCTTCGGAGTTTTGAACACTCCGGAAGAATCCAAGCTGGAGTTTGCTTCTTACCTGCTGCGAGGCAATGCAGAGTACTGGTGGAAAGGAGCCAGACAGATCATGGAGGCCAACCAGGTAGCTGTCACATGGAACACGTTTCGAGACGCCCTTATGGAGAGGTACTACCCGCCTAGCGCCCGTGAAGAGATGGAGTCCCGATTCCTGGAGCTGTGCCAGGGAAATATGTCGGTGGACGAGTATGCTGCAAAGCTGGAATCTTTGACTAGACACTTCTGATTCTTCGCACGGAGGTTAGACGAACCCTACCTCTGTTCAAGGTTCATGAGGGGACTTCGATATGAGGTCGAGAAGTTAGTAAGACCCTTAGGGATTTCCCAGTACCAGCCACTTGTGGAGAAGTGCCGAGAAATCGAAACCATGAGGAACGAGCGGAAGAGGAGGTTCGGAAGAGGTGGACCATCCCAGCCAAGGACACAAGACCGAGAGACTCTAGGGAAAGGACATCAGAAGAGGCTATATCAGCGGACGCACAGGATAGGCCGGGCGACAGGACCACTCCAGTCGGAAGCTGCATCCGGGAGAGGCCAAGCAGTTCCACCCCCAAAGGGAACGGTGATTTGCTACAAATGTGGAGAAGCAGGACATTTTGCGAGGACTTGCAAAGGGGAGAAGAAGAGGTGTCATCGTGGCCAGAAGACTGGACACCTTTCCAGGGAATGTCGAACACCCAAGGCAGAGCCGAAGTGATCGTCACGAAGGAAACCTGAGCATGTAGTTTGAGACTGCAAGGTGCCGAGACATTACTTCCTATGGGTGCGACTCCTCATCAAGTTCTTGAGTAGGGAGCGGTGCATTCGCCCATTCGATGAATGGCGAGGACCACTAGAAACTACATTGACCTTCCTTTGCCTTTTATTTTGCAGTACTTTCTGTTGTGGTTGTGTTGATTGTTAAACTGTTGCGTGTTTGTATGCTGATGATTGTGAGAAGAACTTCTTCTCTTGTCTGTTATAAAAATGAATATATATATATATCCCCCTACAATCTCTGAATGAGCCGATTATCCCAGAACATGTGGAACTGGATAGTCTATGTAGGATAAAACCGAGTGTCTCTGAATGTATACAGAGAACCTCGTGGGAATCGCTCGAAGAAAGGATTCCGACAGAGTTCTCCTATCAGTCAGCATTGAAGAGAGAAGGGAAATGGAGATGTGAAGTGTGCAAACGACGCAAAACCTATCCCAGATGTAACTTACGAATTACGCCTGCACCGTCCACCGAGTACAAGTGATGGACCCACGGAAACTAACTCGGAGTGGCCATGCAAGGGTAGAGTTTTTGCTTGAGGAAAACGCCAGTGTTGCTATTAAGGGGGAAGGACAGGAGGTCCCGACCTTGTATGGATTGCCGACAACTAAGTGGAACGACAGTAAGAGATCGACATCCTTACTAAGGACCGATGACTTGGCGAACCGACTTGAGAAGCAGTGTGGTTCCCTAAGATCGACCAGGACCACTACATCGTCAGAACCAGATTGAGGAAAAGGATATTCTCTAGACCATTTCCAGAACTCGTCACAGACAGGATGAGTGTTGTGCGGTGCCTTCGAGTGACAAATGCACCAGTCGTCTTCGTAGGATACGAGGACGGGGAGACCTCAGCCACTTTTGGACCATTCGTAGCCGCAGTTATTGATGGCGTACTTATGCGTGCCAAGACCTTTGAAGACCAGGAGGAGCTATCTCCGGCCAGTACCGCACGTGTTACGGAGAAGAAGCGGTATGCCAGACCTTCAAGTCCGAGTTCGACTCGAAGGAGTAAAACATTCTTGACATGTGATTTCAAGGGAAGGAATCACAGTTGACCCAGCCAAGTGGAATGAGGGTTAGCATGGGAATGATCGAAGACAACAATTGAGGATGAAGAGTTTCTTTGACTTGGATGGTTACTATTGGTGCTCCACCGAAGTAGTCTCGAAGCTAGTGGGACCGCAAATGCGACTCACCGGGAAGAACCAACCTTTTTGCAAGGACCAAGAGATGAGTCCGGTTATTGACGAATGGAGAAACAGTGGATGACTTCATCAACACTAGTTACCACAACAGGAGGAAGGATACGTAGTCGATGTCGATACGTATACCAAAAGGATGGGCCGTGTTCTGAAACAGGGCCTCAGAGTGGTGGTGCCTGATTGGAAACGGTTAAAGACTCCAGAGCAGAGCTACCCAGAATATCAGTCAGAATTATCCGCAATGGAGTTTGCGCTCAAGATATGAAGACGCCACCTCTATGAGAGTGCTGTACTACCTTCAGCTATCACGAGGAATTTGGAATTCTCGTTTGATTTGAAGGAGGAAGCTTGAAGCAGCGTAAATGGGCAAAGCCCATGAAGGAGTAGGATCTTACCCCGCGATACCATCTGAGGAAGTTCATCGTGGTTACCAGGTCTTGGATCGACCAGCAATGAAAGCCTCCACCATGACGGTGAAGAAGATGGAATTGTTCAAAATGTTTCAAGGTCTGAAGTTGAATCAGGCTATCATGAATGAGGAAGCAGACAGACTGAGAGTGATGGGTATGCGAGGATTGGTCAAGCCAACTCACCTCTACCCGCAATGAAAATCTTCAACGTACAACAGACGTCAGCAGTATGTTTTCAAAGGATGCTTAGCTGCACAGAACGTGCTCAGCATCGTCTCGGACATGGAACGAGATTCCAGTCTCATAATCCGAAGAGCTTAGGGTTAAAGCTCTCTCGTCGAATTAAGGACTTTGAAGTCATCTTGGTTCGGGGTTTTTCAGCACCCTGGCCCGGAGATGCAATCTTTCGGGAGCATTACGTAGGACATACCCGTGTAAGTGACGACTCCCGACTGTCCGCAGCATTCTTTTCCGCACGGAAATCGGTTGAGTGTCCCGCCAACCTACGGGGTTTGGTTCTGTACTTGTGGACGGAACCTTTGTACAACGGAGAGTTGTACGTGCACATAGGAACCGTAGAGCCATCGACCACACTGCTTATTTCTGTGTGGAATGCGCCTTACGTGGAAACTTGAATGTTACCTACGTGCTTAATTGCTCAGCTTTTGCCCAATGATATTTGAAGACGAGACCAAGATTCTTCTGTCACCCTTCGACGAAAAAGCAAAACTAAACAGATATCGGGATCACTCGAGGATTTACAAGGCTTGTGATTTGGACCATTAAAAAGCTGGAGGGAACAGCTACCTTTGATGGAGTTTATCTTCGGCGACGACTATCGTGCAACCAGGGATGGAACCCTGCGAAGCGAAGTATGGACGGGAGATGTCTCTAGCTACACCGAGGCGGTGGAAGCTGGTAATAGGAGTAGACATGCTCGGCAAACCACGGAAGGGTTTGAGTCGAGTAAGAGAAAAGATGAGAACTTCTCAGAGCAGGCGTAAGGACTATGCCAGTAAGAGGATTGGATCATGAAACGAGGAACATGCCTACCTCGAAAGACCCTGACGACGGGAGTCGGGAAAACAATTATGTCAGGAAGGCTTATGCATAGTTATTGAGTCAGAGAACTCGCAACTCAAAGATGACCTATCACTCATAGTTTCATCTATGATGACCAAGGACAAGGACGGAAAGAAGTCCCAAGGAAAGAGTTTCCCTAGCCAAGTAGTATTGGACGAACCACGGAAGGGAATACTCAAGCACTTCGTCGACCTATAGTTTCGAGGACGAAACTAATTTAAGGGGGGTAGGATTGTAACACCCGGAATTTTCCCCAGTGATTAAATAATTATTTAATTATTCCAAGGCACTGTTTGGATCCGCTCGGCGGCATCGGCAAGCGTTATCGTCGAGCGAAGTACCGGTGAAACACCTTTTGCAACACTTGGTAGGAAACCAAGCTAGACTTGACTTTAAGTTCGGACGAGAATTAGACGTTCTCACTATCACCACGACGATCAGTGGAAAATTTCGTGAAGAACGACTGTAATATTGATATGGTTTCCTCCCGGAGCCCGGGAAGCATTTTTCGCTCTAACGGGACTTTTAGCCGAAACTTCAACAGAAGAAACGGATGACTTCGGGACCCCGGATCGAGAATCTAAAAAGCTCCAAACGATTTCGTTTGGCGTTTCGAGACCAAATTCGTGAAGAAGAATTTCGGGAATAGTGACTCGGTGAATATTGTTTTCAGGCAGCGTAACGCAGACTTCGAGAAAGATCGACCCGGCTCCGAATTGTGCGGGCCCGGTACCCCGAAACCAATAAATGACCCCGGGGCAGATATTCTCAGTGACACAGAGGTACTCACTGATGACCAGAACCTGATGATGACCGGTGACTTGACGCACTGACGCATTGACGCACTGACGCACTGACGCGCTGACGCACTGATGCACTGACGCGTCATGATTAAGAGTTTAATAATAAACAAACCTAGATATTTATTAGAACTTTATGAATTTAGAGTTTAGTCCCTGAACTTTGAAAACCTTACGGTTTGGCCCCCGATAGTAAAAAGTCGTTTTTACTTTAACCTTTTACCGTTTTCACTTTGGTCCTTGGGTAAGTGTAAAAATTAGAATTTCACCCCCCATTTGGAGCCCAAACCCACGGCCCACACCTCATTTGAGGGGTTAAGTGGCCTTTTACTTCATTATTCATTCATTAAGTGAAAAATCAAGTGAGTTTAGTGATTTTTAGAGAGAGAAAGAGGAAGCTTCATCTTCTTCCTCCATTGATGAAGCTTGGCCGAACCATGCTCCTCCCATGGCAGCCCCTTCCCCTTGTCTTCTTCCCTTGCTCCTTTGAGGTAAATTACTCCTGTCCTCTTGATCTACACTTCTACCGATTCGGTTTTTCCATATGTTGAGTTTGGTTTTTATGCATGTGTTAGAACTCAAATGTCTCTTCACAAATGTTGTTCCCACCATCTTAAGCTTCAATTTGAACCGATTAGATTTTTGATTGGGTGAGTTTTTGTCTCTTGAAGATTTTGAAGTTGAGTTTTTGTTAGGGTTCCTTTTGGAAAAGTTGTTCCCATTGGATTGATCTTTGAAAATCTCTAATTTGTTTTCTTGGAAGTTTTGTCTTTGAAAAATCGATTATTTGGAAAAGTGATTTTTCAAGCTTTAAGTAATTAAGTGTCTTAGTTTTCCTATTACCTTTGATGTGTACAAATTAGATTTTGAAGAAAAAATTTCCCTTGAATTAAAGTTGTTTGGCCGAATTGACTAGGGTATTAGGACTTTGGAAAATTGATTTTCTAACTAGCTTTTTGTAGTGTTTAAAGCTTGTATGTGAGGTTTGATGCAAAGGAAAATTAATTGCCCTATTTTTGATGGAATGGCCGAGAGTTACAAGTGTTTTAAGGGCTTGGAAAATTTGTTTCATTTGGTTTTGAGAGTTAAGTTTCTAAAGGGACTAAAATTGAACACTTGGGTAAATTTGACTATGGAACTTTTAGCTTGCTTTAGGGTTTTGAAAAGTTGGGAAATTGTGAGTTTAAAAGTTGACAATTGAATGAATTTTGTTTGTTCTTGACACTTAGGTTTTGTTGAGTTTAAGAGTTGAAAAATTGGTTTGGAAACTTGTAGAAAAAGTTGAGTTTTTGGGCAAATTGGATTTTGGAACTTATAGTTCAAATTAGGATTTTGCACATTCTGAAAACTTTGGGAAATTGGTGTGGAAAATGGATTAAAAAGTTATGTTTTTTATTGTGTGAATGATTTGGGAATTGTGTGAAGTGTTAGGTGAAAATTTAGAAAATTTTAGGGTTTTAAAGAATTTGGGCAGAATTGATGTTTGGTGGTTTTGGGTGTGTTTTTGTCTTCTAAAACCTTGATTAAGGCTTCAAAAATGGTTTATAAGCATCTAACCTTGATGCTCTTTGAATGGTTTAAAGTTTTGACAAGTTTTGGTTTTTGTAACTTAGGTTTTTCTAAGTTTTTCAGTAATCGTCGAAATCTTGTGTAAGTGTTGTCAACCTCTAAGATTTTCCTAAGTTGTAGAGCCTTGTCTAAGTGATTAGACCCTGTTAGACCAGCCCCTCTCCTTAGGTCTGAGTTCAAAGTTCTAAGCTAGGTTGTGTTTGTTGAAGGATAACGAGGCCCCGTACCGATCTAGACGCACGGAGTTTACGTGACCGCCAGGATCGACTACCTTTAAGGTAAGGGCACTTCGTATCTTTGTCTATTAGCATAAGTATATATGTATATACCATGCTGCACTATAATCTTAGAATTGTAGTTGACGGCGTTCTGAGAACGACCCGACTTTAAACTGTATTTAATTGATATATGAATGCAGTCTCTGAAGGCATCTGATATGCTGGATTAGTTTTTGTCTGATGCGTGGCATTGTTGGATTGTTGTGATATGTGGCTTGACTTATTGGATGTTATTTCTTTGATGATAATTGAAAGCATGTTTCTTCCTTCGACATGATTTATATCTGCTCAAGATATGTGCAACTGCTTTACATGATTAGTGTTAATTGTGAAGCTATGCTAGGCCTCGTTTAAATACGTATGAGTCCTACTTGTGTTTTGGGTCATGTCGTGTCAAGCATGGAGTCGTGAAAGTCGTCATGGTTCGGGGCTAATAAAGAGTCACGGGCTAGATGACGCACCATCGGGGCGTTATTACAGAGCGTCTCGTGTAAGTGGCAACTCTCGACTTACCGTCGTACTTTCTAGTTCGTTCGGAGTTCGGGAGAGTGTCCCACCTGCCTTCGGGAGTTGGTGCATATCCGGATAAAAGTTTTTTTCTGTACATGAGGAAGATGTACGTGCATATAGAGTCCTAGAGTTTTTCAACTACTTGCGTCAATAACTGTATGCGTACTTGTTATTTTCTACCTGTTGATTGCTTGGATAACATTTCTTAGTCATAGGCTTATTTGTATCCAATGTTTTATTTTGAGTTGACCCTTGCATCTGTGTGTTGTTGTATTTTCTGGTGATCCGTCGCCAGTCGGACGTCCCTTAGCCAGAAGATGCGGATGGATTCCACTACAGGAGAAACCATGACCAGGAGACGGACCTGCAGTGCTGGAAGACTCGTGCCGCTGTTGTTATTATTATGTAATAATAGTATGTATGTTTACGCGTCAGGGTAGGAGTCTTAGGTTGCTTTTTACAACTGACAGCAGGGTTTTGAAAACAAGTTAGGTGTTTTGTAAATTATCTTTAAACTGCTGGTCGGTCCCTTCATGCCATATGTTTGGCTAATTGCGAATCATGTATTTATAATACTAGTGCACTTCAGCACGGCATGTTTCGAAAAGGAAAATGATTTCAAAAAAAAATATACTCTCTTTTCCAAGTTTTGAAAATGCATCTGCATATTTATTTACTGTTCATTTGCTACAGTAACGCCCTGAAAATCGGGGTGTTACAGATAAAATACTCAAGACTCATGCAAAAACAAAACAGAAAACTAAACTAAAAATAAAAACTAAAAAGAAAAACTAAAAAAAAAAAAAAAAAAAAGAAAAAAACTACAAAGCTGGCATAGTACACAAATTTCCAGAAAGTCCAAGGAAACCTTAATGCAAAAATCAATTTGAACATTTAAGTTCAAGAGGGTTCTTCCTCCTTTTGGTACCTATCCTATAACAATGAACAAACAAAAGTCTCACAAGCAGAAACTTGCTTGACTTGTTAGTTCCAAAATCAGCTCAAATAAGATCATGGGTTGAAAAAAAATTGTGTTCACCTTAAAAAAAACAAGAATTCTTGAGTTCCCCAAAAATTAAAACCAGTGTAGAAACAAGGGAAAACTCATAGAATCCAAAACTTTTCAGAAAATGGTGAACACAAAATTTATTAAAAATAGCAAAACAGCAAACAAAAACAAAAACAGCAAATCTGCCCGAGCTCCAGCGCTTGAGCGTTGGGGATGCCAACGCTTGGGTGCTGGATTAAAATAAAAACTGGGCAATCAGAGGTGCAAAGCAGGGGCCTAACGCCTGAGCGTTGGCCTCCAGCGCTGGAGCGCTGGCCTCTCCTGCAGCAAAACATAGAGTTTTTTTTCTTTTTATTTATTTACAAGAGTGTTACAAAAAATTAAAAACAGAAAAATAAACTATCCTAAGTTGGGTTGTCTCCCAACCAGCTCATTGTTAAGGTCCGAGATAGACCCTTCCCCTTAATCAATTGGGGGAAGCAAGCTCAACCGTCATCACTTGTCTTTCATCATCTCTCCCTAAATACAGTTTCAGTCTTTGCCCATTGACAAGAAATGTTTCCTTTTTAACCTGATCTTCCAACTCAACTGCACCATGAGGGAAGACTTTGGTGACCAAAAATGGTCCTGTCCATCTTGACTTCAGCTTTCCAGGAAACAACCTCAGCCTTGAGTTATATAATAACACAAGCTGTCCTGGACTAAATTCGTTTGGCAAGATCTTCTTATCATGCCACCTTTTTGTTCTTTCCTTGTAGATTCTAGCATTGTGATATGCTTGGAGTCTAAATTCATCCAGCTCATGTACCTGTAACTGTCTCTTATCCCCAGCTTCTTTGGGATCCATGTTTAATTGTTTCAAAGCCCAAAAGGCTTTATGCTCAAGTTCCACAGGCAAATGACAAGTCTTACCATAAACCAACTGGTAAGGAGAGGTTCCAATAGGAGTTTTAAACGCAGTTCGGTAAGCCCACAAGGTGTCATCTAATTTTTTTGACCAATCCTTCCTTGAGGTACCAACTGTTTTTTCCAAAATCCTTTTTAACTCCCTATTAGAAACCTCTACTTGTCCACTAGTTTGGGGGTGATAGGGGGTAGCAATTTTATGATTAACACCATATTTTTTCAAAAGAGTTTCAAAAGCATTATTACAAAAATGCTTACCTCCATCACTGATAATTGCTCTTGGCACCCCAAATCTAGTAAAAATCTTTTTCTTCAGAAAATCCAGAACAACTTTCCCATCATTTGTGGGAAGGGCTGATGCTTCAACCCACTTAGAAACATAGTCAACAGCAACTAAAATATATTGGCAACCAAAAGAAGGTGGAAAGGGTCCCATGAAATCAATGCCCCATACATCAAAAAGCTCAACTTCAAAAATCATTTTTTGGGGCATCTCATTCCTTCTTGAGATATTACCAGTTCGTTGACAGCGATCACACCTTACCACAAATGCTCAACTATCTTTGAAGATAGTAGGCCAATAAAAACCACTTTGGAGGACTTTAGCTGCAGTCCTCTCACCTGAAAAATGGCCTCCATAATCGGAGCCATGGCAATGCCATAAAATAGCCTCGAATTCTTTTTCTAGAATACACCTTCTAATGACCCCATCAGAACATTCTCTAAACAAATAAGGTTCATCCCAGAAAAAGAATTTGGCATCATACATAAATCTTTTCTTTTGTTGCCAAGTCATATCAGAAGGCAACACTCCAGCAGCTTTAAAATTAGCTTAATGTACATACCATGGAGCTATCTCTTGGACAGCTAAAAGCTTCTCATCTGGGAACTCCTCTTGAATAGGAATTGGATCGGAGTTCCCTTCTTCAAGCCTTGACAAATGGTCTGCTACACCATTGTCCTTCCCTCTCCTGTCCACAATTTCAAGATCAAACTCTTGCAAGAGTAAGACCCACCTGATCAACCTGGGTTTAGCTTCCTGCTTAGCAAACAAGTACTTCAATGCAGCATGGTCAGTATGCACAATAACTTTAGTACCCAAAACGTAAGGTCTGAATTTATCTAAAGCATAAACTACACTCAACAACTCCTTTTCAGTTGTAGCATAATTTTTTTGAGCTTCATTCAGAACCTTACTAGCATAGTAAATCACATGCAACACTTTTCCATTTTTTTGACAAAGAACAGCCCCTATTGCATTATCACTAGCATCACACATAACTTCAAAAGGCAAATCCCATTGGGGAGCAATAATGATAGGGGCTGAAACAAGTTTTTCTTTCAATAATTTAAAAGCAGCCAAACACTCATCATTAAAGATAAAAGGAGCCTCTTTTTCAAGGAGATTTGTCATAGGCTTAGCAATTTTAGAAAAATCTTTTATAAATCGCCTATAAAAACCTGCATGACCAAGAAAGCTTCTTATACCTTTAATATTAGTGGGAGGAGGTAGATTTTCAATGATCTCAGTTTTAGCCTTATCTACCTCAATCCCTCTTTCAGAAATCTTGTGCCCAAGCACAATGCCATCTTTTACCATAAAATGACATTTTTCCCAATTAAGTACCAAATTCTTTTCTTGGCACCTAACTAGAATCCTTTCCAAATTGCTCAAACACTTGTCAAAGCTGGGGCCATATACAGAAAAATCATCCATGAACACTTCCATACATTCACCAATTAAATCATAAAAAATAGCAAACATACATCTTTGGAAGGTTCCTGGAGCATTACACAAGCCAAAAGGCATTCTTTTATAAGCAAACACCCCGAAGGGGCAAGTAAAAGCAGTTTTTTCTTGATCCTTAGGATCAACAACAATTTGATTATATCCTGAATACCCATCCAAGAAACAATAAAACTTATGGCCAGCCAACCTGTCAAGCATTTGATCAATAAAGGGAAGGGGGAAATGATCTTTCCGGGTGGCAGAATTTAGCCTCCGGTAATCTATACACACCCTCCTCCATCCAGTTACCTTCCTGGTGGGGATCAATTCATTATTTTCATTAGGAACCACTGTAATTCCCCCTTTCTTGGGAACTACCTGAACAGGACTAACCCATTCACTATCAGAAATGGGATAGATGATCCCTGCATCAAGCAACTTAATTACTTCTTTCCTTACCACCTCTTTCATGGCAGGATTAAGTCTTCTTTGGGGTTGGACTACGGGTTTAACTTGTTCTTCTAAACAAATTTTATGCATACAAACAGTGGGGCTTATGCCCTTAATGTCCTCAATAGTCCAACCCAAAGCAGATTTATGAGCTCTAAGAATTCTTACCAGTTTTTCTTCTTCAAGAGGAGAGAGGGAACTACTCACAATGACAGGTTTATTGTTACGTTCCTCAAGAAATACATACTTAAGGGTGGAAGGTAAGGGCTTCAATTCCCTCTTCTCCTCTTGAACTTCTTCTTCTCTTTTCAGCTCCTCTACCCAATTTTTCGTTGAAGGGAAAAAATGGGCAGCTTCCAGATATCTTGCCATTTCAATGACCTGTTCGTCATTGCTATCTATATCTTCAAAGTCCAACCCTTCAGAGATTATAGTCTCTAAAGGATCTTCTTTCCACATGGCAACAAACTGTTAGGCAGAAATATTTTTTTTTTTTTTTGATATAAATATATACAAGAAGTACTAAACAAAAATAAAAATAAGAACTTGAAAAGAACCTATCCCCGGCAACGGCGCCAAAAACTTGATAAGGAAAATCGCTGATAATGAAATTGCAAGTGTACAATTTACTATCGCGTAATAAAAATGTTCGAACCCAAAGGATAGGTGTTCTTGTTAATATTAAGTTTAGTACCTAAACAGAAAAATAAAAAGATGTATTTGTTTGAAGTTTGTTTAAGGTAGCACATGGAAATAGCAATAAAATAGAAAAGAATAAGATGATAGCAAATAAGCTTCTTGGGTTGGTTTACATAGTCTATAAAATATGCTAGCAAGTTCCTACTTAATTTCTGAATTATAAATCTAATTTCATGATGCTATAGCCTAATTATCTACAAGTTAATTCCTTACACATTGTAGAACTTTCTTTCTAATTACTAAATTCAATTCCTTGCAACTTAGTTAACTAGAGAAGAAGATGAAGAAGAAATTCAGGCCAACATAAAGTTACGTCCTTCCTAATTCCTTAGTGAAGTATACCTATAACCTTTTTTAGATCCTAGGTCCCTTACTACTTACCAATTTCCATTCGAATAAGTAATAAGCAAGAAATCTTTTGCGCATAAGAAGGATGAAGAGCAAGGAAATAAAACATGAAATAGAAATAATATTCAGAAAGGTAAAAACAAACTAAAACATAAATATAAACTACTACAACCCAAGAAACTTAAAGAAGAATTAGCCAAGCATGGCTAAAAGAATCATTGAATTACCCTGGATAGGAGCTCAAGTATGGCTTCCCACAATTCCTAGGAACAATGATCTTTGAGGGAGAAAGAGAGAATACTTGTTGTATTCTATGAAGGTGTGTCTTACAAGTGAAGAAAAGGGTCCTATTTATAGTAAAAATCCAGCCTCCAACGCTTCAGCGCTAGCATTCCCAACACTTGGGCGCTAGGATGCATTAAAAATCCACTTTCTGTCCGAGGCCCAGCGCTTGAGCGCTGGCTTTCCAACGCTTGGGCGCTGGGTCACCATCTGACTCATCATCTAGTCAGAACCCCAGCGCTGGAGCGCTGGGATCCCAACGCTGGAGCGTTGGGATGCTGCTTCTTCATCTTCTTGCTTGTTCTTCCTTCTTCATTCATGGTAGTGGGTTTTGATGGCCATAAAAAGCCACTAACCAGCCTTGATCAATTCTGAAACCCTTCATCAATTCTTTAAACATTTTTTCCATGTGCTAAATTGGAGAGTGACTCTTCATATTTTTCTTTTTCACTTTGGTCCCCTCTTGGTTAGCACTTCATTTCAAGCCCTCATACTCTCTCAATCTCCACTTTTAGTCCTCCACTCTTGAACTTTTACAACTTGGTCCCTGACTTTCTGAAACTTTACATATTGATCCCTGGCCCAAAAATGATAACTAAACCAGCTTTTCCTAAAAATATAAAATAACTAGAAAAATCCCTAAAAATATAAAATAAAGATAGAAAAACACAAAAAATCTAATCTACATGCAAAATGCAAAATAAATATAAAATCTACATAAAAACAATAAAAAACCTACATGTGACTCAAAAATAATAAAATAAAAAGACTAAAAAGACCCTAAAAACATCATATAAAATCCACTCATCAATCGCAAGTGTACGATTTACTATCGCGTAAAATAAAAAGATCGAACCCAAGGGATAGGTGTTCTTATTATTATAATATTTAGTATATAAACAGAAATTAAAAGATGAATAGATGTAGTTGTTTTTGTGAACAAGATATAGCAATAAAATGATAAGAAATAAAGATGATAAGAATTAAGCTTCTCGGGTTGATTTACATAGTCTATAAAAATGCTAGCAAGTTCCTACTTATTTTCTGAATTTTAAATCCATGTCCATGATGCTATAACCTAGAATTTCTACATCCTAATGATCTTAAGAAATGTAGAACTTTCTTCCTAATTACTAAATACATGATCTTGTAATTTAGTTAACTAGAAAAGAAGATGAAGCATGAATTCGGGCCAACATAAGGTTACGTCTATCCTAATGATCTTTAGAGATATATACTTATAACCTTTTTTAGATCCTAGCTCCCTTACTACTCATCAAATGATCTTATGACATAAGTAATAAGTAAAACTTCTTGTGTACAGCAAGATAACAATATGAGCAAGGAAATAAAACAAGAACTGAAAATAAAACTCAGAAAGGTAGAAACAAAACTAAAACATAATTTATAAACTACTACAACCCAAGAAACTTAAAGAAGAATTTAGCCAAGCATGGCTAAAGGAGACATTGAATTACCCTGGATAGGAGCTCAAATATGGCTTCCCACAAGTCCTAGGAACAATGATCAAGAGGGAGAAAGAGAGAATACTTGTTGTATTCCAGGCCGAGGCCCAGCGCTTGAAGAATGAAGGTGTCACACAAGAACTGAGGATGTTGAGAGGCTGTGTATAAGGAATGGTTTGGTTGGTGTTGTTAGTTTTGTTTTTCTTGGTTTTTTCATTGTTCTGTGATATGTTGGTGTAGGTTATTGTTTACGCAGGATATTTTTTGTAATGTATGCAGTAAGGCAATGTAAACAAAATTATGCTACAATGAAAGAATCAATGTATTTTGTGTAGTTATCATCAATATAATTTCCATTGAGTATTTTCAATGCATTCACTTACATTTTGAAAGACTTAGAACACTTATCCCATGAAACAACGTATTCAAATTCATTTAAAGAGATTTGACATTGATCTAAATGGGGTCTATATATAATAAGGCACACAACACAATAATGCCATAAAAAAGTAACAAATATCTAAAAATTATCACATAAAACAACGTATTCTAATTCATTTAAAAGGATCTGACATCGATCACAATATGATCTACATATAATAAGGCACACAACACAGTAATGCCATAAAAAAGTAACAGAAGAGAAACTCCACATGGTAGGGACTATTGAGAGTCCGGTGTCGAACCTTCCCTACGGAGCTCTCATTACGAAGATAATGGGGTTGAAAGGGCTAGTGACTGAAGAGAAACTCCAAAATGAATTCATTGTCCACGACTACATCTACCCAACACCCATCTGATTTGGGGATGTCATAAAGATGAATCTGAAAATTGATTTCTCTGGTGTCCCAAAGAAGCTGCTCTCTAAGTGGGAAAAGAAGCAACTGTACGACAACGAAGAAACTGAACAGGGAAAAGAAGGACGACCCTCTCCTCCAAGGACCAGGGCTTCCAGAGAAAAGAAAGAAACTATCCCAACTGCATCTTCACCTATCAGGAAGCGTAAAGTTTCAAAATCAGATAAGGTAACTAAGATCATGCCTTCGTCCGAGCCAGAACCAAAACGGAGATGTCTTGTAAAGGCAACAAGTGCCACCGCCAAACAGAGCACAACTTCATCCGGTAATGAGACTCCATGCCAATAGCTTCATTGGTGAGAAGTGTAAAGAAGGCACCTCCGAAAGCTCCTTCAAAAGTTGATCATCCCTCACCCACTCTCATAAAGTATCTTCCTCATATACCTACACTATTCCACGAGTATGTGGAAGATATCATTGATGTAGAAGACGATGGCAACTGTGGTTACCGATGCATTGCCCAATGGCTTGGGCTCAATGAGAATGAATGGTCTGCTGTAAGAATGGAGATGATTGAAGAACTCAAAGCTCAACACTCTCTGCATGCTAGCATGATGGAATCTGAACAGCATTTGGAAAGGATAAGAAATGCACTGGATCTACCTACTGGGGAACCTGCTCTATCCCCCAAATGGTTCACTGTTCCTGATATGGGACTGTTGGCTGCAAGTGCCTTCAATATCATACTAGTAACACTGAGTCTAAGGGAGTCATGCACTTACTTACCCTTAGTTGGTCCAGCTTTCATTCCTCCCATCATAGCTGTCATCTGCAACATCGATGATCTTCATTGGGTTAGAGTGAAACTCAGGGATGACTCACCACTTCCTTATAGCACACCTCTGTGGAGACCAAGCTGTGAAAGGAATTCTAGAAGGTGGGGGAAACATATCTCCCCAAGGATTATAAAGTATAAGGAGATCGTTGATCCTGAGTATGTGCAACAAGTTCAAAGCTCCAGAAGCCCATTTGATAGTAAATCCACTCATGCCAGCAATGAGCTCTAACAAGTGCAAGCTCCAACCAATCAAACCTCATCAGCACCTCCACCAAGTCCAACTCAACCATCAAGATCATCTAAGGATACAAATCGTCCACTGGACGTTAAACAAACGAGCCAAGACAAAGGAACTGCGGCCTGCCCCATTTATATAGAGGCAGAAAGTTCAGAGATTCATGAAGAATTTCGTCCGGCTGTAAAGGAGGATGCTCCTTCAAAAGAAACTGCTAAGCAGCGAACGAAAACTAGAGCAACAAAGAAGTCACAACCAAGGAAGAAACAGAAGACTGAAGCTAAAAACATAAATGATCATGTTGATGATCTAGAAATATCTCTGAATGAGATACTGGCTACCCAACAAACGGTCTCTGAGGAAGCCTCTGCATCTGAGGATAATCAAGATAATGCTGTTCAAGCTTCTGATCCTATGGAATCTTCGCGGAACATAGCAAGAATCTTTCTAGCTCATGTCCCAAGAAGGTCCCGTCGGATGGTAACTCCTATTTCTATGCAGATCCCCAGAATGCTTACAATGAAAAATGTTGTTTATGTTCCAAATCTGATGGTGGAAATGCTGGGATATAATTTCTGCATTCAGGCTCGACTCTGGTCTCCTCCCGCTCTTGATGGCATACAAATCGCATTTCCTCAAAGGTCAAGGTACGACATCTTTCACCATGATTGGGAACTATCTGTCTTCAGACACGTTCATATGAGCACCATTCCATTCGGACTGATTCACGGTGTCAAAAGCATTGTGTTTCAACATGGATCATGGTCGCTTATTCTGCTTACTGCAAGACCTCAACCTGATCCTCTGCCAACTGCTACTACTCCTCCCAATAGCCATCCATCATATGCACCAGTTATTCCCCTGCCTCAAGTCATAACTGTATCCCAAGATGTGTTCATCACATCTTCGGACTCTGAAGAAAGTTCAAACAATGTATCTCCATCTTCTCCGAGAGAAACTTCTGCTACTGGAACTTCAGCAAATGCCTTGGATACTGAGATCACAACTGCTCAACCCATATCATTTGCCCTTCCAAGGAATGATCTTCCTCAAGCTGAGGAAATTCCTGCACAAAAGCCCACGAATATGCATTCGTCGGCTGAGGATTCCTTTGATGCCAAAGCTGCAGTGATACAACTAACAGCAAAAATAGAGGAAGCCTGCTCAACGACTACTAAGGAGAATCAGGAGCTGCGTGGAGAAGTGTTCAACCGCATTGACGCTGTGTCACAAACCCTCACTGAAAATATGGACACACGCTTTGAAATCTTAGAAGCACTGATGAGGAGCTGCCTTGAACAACAACATAAGAAGAACAACTAACCTCTACACTCTTATCTTTTTTATCTTGAACAATTTATTCTTATCTTGCCATACTTACTCTCTGCAGTTATATATATATAGTTCTCTGATTCAGCGCTAAGTTCTAATTTCCTGCTTTATTTATCGAATGTTTCTTTTTGATAATGCCAAAGGGGGAGAAGAATCAGGTAGAGAAAAAGGAAAAAGAACAAAGTAGAGACAACAACGTTAAGTAGAGAAATAGCAATAAGTAGGAAACAAGTATAGGGAGAAGCCTTAAAGAAAAAAGGAGGTTTAAAGAATAAATGATAAAATAAGTCTAAGTCTAAGTTCTATAGTATAGTTCAGGGGGAGCTCATTAGAAAAACATATGTCAAACTGAAATACTTAAGGAATATCAGATTTAGGGGGAGCAAAGGTAAACAAACTCAAGGAGCTAAGCTATATCTTGAAATATCAGTCTCCGTCCGCCCAATAACAAAATTGCTCTTGTCTACGCACTGTTAAAAATTGATCATGTCCAAAGAAATTGTCATTATCAAAAAGGGGGAGATTGTTAGATTCAAATAATTAAATGAATTATTATGTTTTGATAATTAACAATTTCTTTGAGGTTTAATATCACTAGAGATAGAATCCCTAACACAGTGAAATTTCTCATATCCAGGGATATCTACTGAAGACATTGAATGAATATCAAAGAATCATCAAGAGAATCAATATGCCAGGAGAAACCGTCCAGTCATCACCACATGCATCCTGAAGGAAATGCTGTCAAAGACATACAAAGGAAAGACCTCATGTGAAGACAGTCTGGTGACTCACGGAAGATAAAGCAATGACTTCAAATAGCAAACATCCTTCTCGTAGACGCTCTATCAACTGTGCACTCTAAAGTCAAAGTCTACTTCAGAAAGCTGAAACAGTCCGGTGCCTGAACCAATAGTAATCAACAGGAAGATTGTTTCATCTAAATGAGTATGACAACTCATGAATAAATGTCTCTAGCCTTGAAGCTTCTCTAGCATCATACAAAGAAGTTGTAGATCAACGCACTCAGATGGAGAACTTCAGTGGAAGCAAAAGAATAGGAAAGATTCAGTCTTCTATAAGTCAAGAAGATTCTCATTCTTAAGAAAGACTGAATGAAGAAAGATCATCTGCCGATGCAAGACATTCAATAACGGAAATCTAAATAAATTATGGAGACTACGTCTGCCAAATCCTAAGGAAGAATCCGTCTGCTCAAGCATCAGAATGCGGCAAAGGTACAGACATCAAGAAATGTGCATTACGAGGATATTAGCTCAACAGAAGCATTAAAGAAATTATTCACCACATCTAGAATAATTGCTTCTTGGATAAAAAAAAACATCTACCTCGTCTGCGTATTAATTAAATTACTGGCAATGGCAGAAAGAAGAAAGGGACACAATTAATACAATATTCCTTGGTCCCACTGCTTTTCTACTTTTCCTCAAATCAAGCTGACATTGCGAAATCAACGGCAAGAATCTCTGAGCATCGTACACGTTCAACAGTCGAAATTCAAATATCTGATCAAAGCACTTGATGGGCACTAGCTGGCACGCACTTGGGTATAATAGTCAAAACAAATACCACAGCTGGAACTCCTGGCATTAAATACAGAAGACATAGCTCAAGGCTAATTGCTCAAGTGGAGCCAGACGATGTCAACCCAGGAAAATCAATGCTTCGCAGATCGTGTCTCAGACCTGCTGAAAAATGCAGAACTAGCCGTTACTCTCAGCAGAGGAAGTAGGAGCACCACGGGGCAGGTTTTCTCTCCTTTTGTGGAAGAAGAAGGAAGATCTTCGGTTGAAGATATATATAGAGAATCCTGCTTCCGTAGCAACTTGGCGACTGGAATTCAATCTCACATATCTAAACCAAGTCTGCCCAAAGAACCAAGACATCATTGGTTCCAATTCAGGGAGCTTCAAGCCACATCCTACCTGAGTTGAGTTGCTCATGTGTGTGAAGAACTTATAGAGTATCACTCTCATCCTATCCCACACACAAAACCCAAAATAGAGAACCAACTTGCTTATGATCTCTGTTTTCTGCTCTTCATTTCTTCTACCCACTCTTATTTGAAAAGAATCATTGTAGAAAAGCAAATCCTTGCAAAAGGTATCAGGAGAAGTCCTGCATAATACTTGTAAGGAGAAGTCCTGATAATACTTGTAAGGGGAAGCCCTGATAATACTTGATAGGAGAAGTCCTTCTAATACTTGTTGGGAGAAGTCCCTGATAATACTTGTACTATTTGTTGAAATAGTGGAAAATCTTGGTGAAGCCAAGGACTGGACGTAGCCCTGTCGATTATGGGGGTGAACCAGGATAAACATAGTGTGTGCTTTACTTTTCTTGTTATGTTATACTTTCCGCTGCATACATGCTTATTTGCGTAATCAATAACTCTCTTCGAAAATCAATAATTAACATCTATCATTGAAAGAAAGTTTTAAAAATAAGTCACACAATTCAAACCCCCCCTTTCTTGTGTGTTTCTTGCACCTTCAAATATGTTGAATCTACCAATTGTCACAAGTTTTAAAAGATGCATGCCATGCATTTGAATGATTTTTAGGCAAGAATCATGTTTAAAATGGAATTTGGGTTGTTAAGTTGTGAGAAAATAGATTTTGTTTCTACTGTTCTGCATAATTCTGGTTCGTGGTCGCTCCGCAACCTAAGCAGGTTGCTCAACGACCTGTTTCTACACCTGAATTTTAAAATGAGCATAACTTCTTCGGTTCTATCGGAGTCCAGCAAATGACCACTCATTGGAAAACTCTTGAAGTCTCTTTTCATATAGACTAAGGAATTTCTCAAGCCTGAACCAAGTGAGGGAGTGTTTCCATACAGAGTAAGTTGAGAGATTCGTCATTGTTTTGTACAACTTATTTTGTTTGAGTCTCTGTTTTATTACAAACTGCATGGAAATGAAAGGACATGATCTAGGCATTCTATTCGTTAGAAGATACAACCATTTTTGACCAAAAAGCCTACCCTCACTAGGATGTATCTTTGTTAACCCCTTTGAGCCAAAAATTTGAAAATTTTCTTCTTGATTTAACCTTCAAGCCAAAACGAAAAACCATGACCTACCCAAGCTTAAATAGGTCAAGAGAGCTTTCATGATTATGGGTTATATGCAAGTTGGGGGGAAAAGGGTTACTTTTGTGCTAAACATTGAAAATTTTCTTCAATCAATCTGTTTAATGTTTAAAATCTTTTGAGAAAAAGGAAAAGAAAAAAGAAAAAGAAAGGAAAGAAAAGAAGAAAAATAGAATAAAAAGAGATTGATGGTTTTGAAGATAAAGTGATGAAATGAATTGAATGGGGGATTGGGAAAGTTAAGATAAATGAATTTCTTGAATTTGCAATGATTTCTCTCTTAGCTTATCTAGCTTCTTTGTTTATCTTAAGAAACCCTAATTCTTTGAAGCCAAGCCCCATTACAACCCTTAAAAGTCCTTAGTGATCCTTGATTAACCATGCAGGAATAATGATGCTGAGACAGGTAACAAAGTCAAGTTTTATAATTCAATGGTTGATTGAGTGATTGAGTGAAACACTAACCCTTTTACAAGCTTAATTGCAATATGCTTTTAGATTGGAGATTTCCTTTTGATTGAAAGAACATTGGATCTGTATGCAATTCTTGTTAAGAACATTCTGTGTGTGCAAGAACAGTACTTGATTTGAATGCATTTTGCAATCATGCAGAGTTTTGAGTTGTTTTGGAGAAATTGGCTATTCATTGTCTATACTCATGTATAACCTTTGTATATACTTTTTTTTGGATCATTACCTTTTGTTTGAGGGAAAACAAAGTGCTAAGTTGGGGGGAGTTGATAAGTGTCAAATATGCATAGTTTTACAGCCTTTTATTGACACTTATATTGATCATTTATGAATATTCTGTGTTAAACTCCTCTAATTTTGTATATATTTGGAATTCTGCTAAAAATGGGCTTGTATTGGATTTTATTATGTTTTATGCCCATTTTTTGATGTAGGAATTAAGTTCTAGATGAATTTTTCATAAAGGCAGAAAGAATTAGGCAAAGAATACAAGTTTCTCTCTGGTTAGGGAAAAGTCATGATTCAGCACTGTTCCAACAAAGTCTCTGTAGTGAACAAAGGAGAAGGAGGACCAAAAGGCCAAGATGAGTTCTGGGTACGATGGCTCATCATAGGCATCACACAATGCAGACATACGTGTGACGCAGAGCATTGGTGCCAGGAACTTGATAGCGATGTAGTTCTGGGAAATTGATGGTAAAAGGAAGACAGATATTGACGCCGTTTTCCATTTCTGTTTTTAAGGAAGAAGGATCACAAAAGTAGAGGATACATGCAAAATGATGGAGTGAAGGATGGAGAACAGGTAAGAGATACTTTTGGAATTTATAAGCCAACGAGGGAATTTGAGGGGTGAAGAAGAGGGCGATTAAGAGGATGTCTTGAGAATTGTGAAACTTATGTGGGAAATGCGCATGCTGAAAAGTTGCAGAGTAAAGAAGGAAGTAGTTAGAAGTTTTAATTATGAAACGACGCATGCTGAAGCATTTAAGAAGACAAAACATAGCTGACAGGACTTGATGATGGAGGAGACGCGTCTTGTGCACTGTCCAACGGCATGACTGTCAGGGCTGACAGGACTAGACGATGGAGGAAACCCTAGTACTGAACAACAACAAAGCTCGTCGGTGACCTAGATATTTTGAGAGAAACTTTCTCATGATAGAAAAAAAAACCCTAGTACTGAACAACAACAAAAATATTCAAAACAAAACCCTAGAAGTAGAAGCAGGTCAAGAGTACTCACGAGTGAGATAGAGAAGAGCGGCTAGAGGGAGAAGACGGGAACGACGACATATGGAGATATTAACGGCGTGACTTTCACGGCTGCGAGCAAGAGTGCGAAAGGCGAGGACGAGCTTGGCGCCGACGAGCTTGCAAAGCAGCGGTAGTGCCATTGCGGAGAGAAGGAGTGTCGGTGATGAGGTGCAGCGGCAAGGAGCGACGGTCATGAGGTGCAGCGGCAAGGAGTGAGGAGCGGCAATGACGAGGTTGAAGAGTGATGAAGTCGCAATTGAGAAAGGGGAAGACAAATAGGTTTTCGATCACCAAACAAGGGTTTCCTAGCTAACAAATCACCATTTTTTTAATAATATAATTCCTATTGCCACGGTTCCCATAACAACCGTGGTAATAGACAACTTTAATTGAAATATAATAATACCTATTACCACGGTTCCCCTGACAACCGTGGTAATAGATGTAACGCCCCAATTTTCGGTCGGGGTCACATTGTAATTACGCGGAATTTAAATTTAATAAACCTCTCAAAAAGGTCACTCATTTTTTTTAAAAAACAAAGACGTCGCTCATTAATAATTTAATCACAATAATTATCCCATATTAATCATAATCTAATGGAATAATTAAAATAAAATAACATCAACATAAATTTCCCTAAGTCTTTAAATAGAACAAAACATCAAAACTTCAAGTTCTTCACAATTCATCTTCATCTTCCTCCTCTAATATTGAACCTTCAAATTTACTCCTCCCGCTGCTCATTTGTGGCGTCAAGCACCCAAACAAAAATACACAACAAACAAAAAGGGTTAACTTCGAAAAACAACAATTAAATAATTATCACATATGGGAAAAACAGAAACAACATACAGCACTTATTTATGTACAGTAATTATAGTAATCTATACAGCAACAATTCCATACAGTAACAACAGTAAACAGAATACAGCAACAACAGTATTATAATACAGCAGCAATAACAATTAAAATACAGTAATAGCAATAAACACAATACAGTAAAAATAAACAGAGTTTTCAAAATCATTCAATTTTTAAATCTTCCAAATATGCAAGTTATCCCTAATATAACTATATGCATAGCTATGGCCAAGTTTTCCCAAAAAAAGGGCAGGACAATCATGTGGGACAAGCACCCACCACATTGCCCTCGGTTGATCCCACGGGACAAAGACCCGTCACATCAATCCTAAACAATCCTAATTAGTGCATATGCTATGACAATAAAACCTCAATCTCATGAACCAACAATTCACATGATATTTTCAATGGTCATAGTACACATGCAACTTTTTATCTACTTTCCAAAATTCAATTTTTTTCTCATAAATCAACCCAACATGTTAACCACCAACCCATTTCAACACCTTATTTATCAACAACCACATAGCTCGAAAATAACATGTTACAGTAGCTAATATTCATTCCATACAATTATTATTCAAGCCAAACACAGCAGAATTTTCAGAACATTATTATAAACATCACAACGACAAACAAGTTCCTAGAAGAAGTTACCCTTACCTTTGTGTATTTGGCATCCACTTCAAACCCAACCTATCAATTAATAAGTAATAGGCCTAAGTCAAACACTGGAAGTAAGGTGAAAGCTCTAAAACCAATTAAGAACGAAAGAACAAAAAAAAAAAGTACTAGGCTGATAAGGGCCCAACGCATGAGCGCTGGGATGCCAACGCTCATGCGTTGGCTCCATGCCTGGGACCTGAATCCCAACGCCCAAGCGCCAAGAGCCCAACGCTCATGCGTTGGCTCTCTGTCCACGACGACCAAAAGCATCGTTTTTCACTGTTTAAGCCCCGAAAAGTGATTTTAATTGAGGGTTTTTATAAAAATCGATTCTACATCATCTTAACATTATTTTACAGAGATTTAACATGACAAAATAAGTTTTCCTCAAATTTACATGTTTGGCGTCAAGAATCTATAATTTTCTAAAATAGTGAAATACGTGTGTAGAGCGGAACCAACCTCAAGTATGGCTCCGAAAGTGAAGGGGAATTCGTACTCAAGCTACAGCCTTGGAGAGGAATTCCAAACCCAAAACAGAAAATGTTCCGGTTAGAAACTGGGTTTTCAAGCAAGGTGAGAACTCAGAATTGTGTTAAGGGGAGAAAGCTTACCAAGAATACAATGAGGCCTCGAGGGGAAAGTGTCAGAGAACTCCAAGCTTCCTCCAACGAACACAGCAGTAATGGGGAGGAGAGATAGTAGCAAGGAGTGGGAGAACTTTGTAGCAACAAAGGGGAAAAATGGCAGCACCTACACTTGTCTTTTCTCTCAAGAGTTTATGAATGTGATTGAGGGAAAGGAGAGAAATGAAGTCAGTTTCTCACCACTCTCATGCTGAACGTGTTACACTAAGAGGGTGGGGATTTATTCATTTTTCTTTCCTAATATTCAGCAGCATATTCTCCACTAAAAATCTGTTTTCTTTTTAATTATTTTCATTAGGTTTCAAATTCAAATTGAGCAGAAACAGAAAGGGAACAAACAACAGAATATGCTTCAAGGCCAGCATATCATACACGCCCAAGGCTAGTAAAAATAGGTCTGATTCCTTCCACTTTGAATTCTTCCAAAACAGAAAAAAATAGAAATGTATTGGGTCTTGATTTTGGTTTAAGTAAATTGTTATTTATCTTAATTAAATCATAAATTAACCAAGGCATCAAGGAATATTCCCTCTTCAATTCTCTCTCTAAAATTTGAAATTAATAAGGAGAGGAGAAGAAATAAAATCCGCCTTGAACAAGACTCGAACCCTCGCCCCACAAGCGAAATACTCAAGTCTCAACCGCTAAATCAAAGCACATCTTGTTGTAACTCAAGCAATTAAATTATTTTCAACCAAGGGTCACATTTCAAATCAAAATACTCAAGGATTAAATCATAACATCATAAGCCCCAAGGGCTAAAACACAATTACAAATAGTTCAAGGACCAAAGTGCAATTTACAAAAATAGGGGGTCTTACAATAGACAATGTTAATTGAAAAAATCTATTACCACGGTTCACCTAACAACTTTGGTAATAGGCCGTGTTAATTAAAAAATAATAAAATTATCTCAGTTACCACAGTTACCATACAACCATGGTAATAGAGCACCTCAGTTACCACGGTTCAACACGGAACCGTGGTAACATAGCTCGTAACCTCTTTTTACCACGGTTCGACATAGAACCGTGGTAACAACGGCGTGGTAAAAAGGCATTTATGTAGTAATGTTATTTTTCCTATTCGTTGAGTTTGAAAAGATGGTTCGAAGCATTAGGTTTTGCCAAAAAAAGAAGTTAGAAAACCATAAAGTTATCCGATGAAAGCTCGTGAAGTTCGGACTTCGTTGAACCCGACACTACTATAGAATTTCCTTTTTACCACGCCCCTGTTACCATGGTTCCGTGTGGAACCGTGGTAAAATGGTGCCCGAAGCTCTGTTACCACGGTTCCCTGTCAAACCGTGGTAACTGAGGTGCTCTATTACGACGGTCATATATTAACCGTGGTAATAGAGATAGTTTTTATTTTCTATTTTAATTAACATTGCATGTTACCACGGTTCCGCCTTGAACCATGGTAGCTGAGCCACTCTGTTACCACGATTCACTTTTAACCGTGGTAATAAGTAAAGAAATAAAAAATGGAAACAAATAACCTCTTAACAAAACTATTCATTCACCTTCCCCCAACCCTAGCGGCTCTTCATCTCTGCTCTCTCTCACTCTCACCCAACAATTAAACCCTAAACCGCCACCACCCCTCTCCTTTCGATCACTAAGCCGCCACCACCCTTTATCTTCTTTGCCTCACCAAGCCCTCCTCCTCACGACGATCCTCTTTCAACTCGCGCCGCCACTGGTTCTGGTTCACCACCACCGCGCCTCTCCACTGTTCACCAATTGAAATGGGATTAGGTTCAACAAAAATCCAAAAATGGTGTGTTCTCTCGATGAATGAATGAACAATCGAAAGGTTCAACGGCAAAATCTCGCGGGCTAAAAGGTTCTTTCTTTTTCTCTTTCTATTTCTTTGTTGTTTTCTTTTCCTTTCACCCTAAAGGGTTAGGGTTTCCCTCATTTATTCTTCTACTTTCATTTCTAATTCCCCATTTTTCCCTCGTAATCTCTTTCTGCAACAAAGATGTATCAGGATCTGAAGCTACACTTTTGGTGGTCAGGTTTGAGGAGAAATATTGCCGAGTATGTTGTTGCTTGCATGACTTGTCAGAAGGTGAAGGTTGAGCATCAAAAACCCACAAGGTTGATGCAATCTCTTGGAGCACCTGAGTGGAAGTGGGATAGAATCTCTATGGGTTTCGTGGTTGCTTTACCACTCACTCGGAGGAGGTTTGATTCTATCTGGGTGATTGTCGATCGGTTGACGAAGTCTGCACATTTTCTACCAGTGAAGACCACTTATAAAGTGGAACAACTTGCAGAGGTTTATGTTGCAGAGTTTGTTCGTCTGCACGGGGTTCCTTCGACCATAGTTTCCAACAGAGATCCGAAGTTCACTTCACACTTCTGGAAGGCTCTGTAGGGAGCTCTTGGGTCGAAGCTGAGTTTGAGTTCTGCTAACCACCCGCAGATTGATGGGCAGACGGAGAGGATGATTCAGTCCTTAGAGGATCTTCTTCGAGCTTGTGTTCTTGATAAATAGGGGAGTTGGGATGAGCTACTGTCGTTGATTGAGTTCACATATAACAATAGTTTTCATGCTAGCATTGGAATGGCGCCGTATGAAGCTTTGTACGGGCGGAGATGCAGGACACCCTTGTGTTGGTTCCAAGATGGGGAACATTTGCTAGTTGGGCCAGAGTTAGTCCAGTAGACGACAAAGAAGGTGAGACAAATCAGGGAGAAAATGAAGATGTCCTAGAGTTGGCAGAACAACTATGCGGACAACCGGCAAAGGGAGTTGGAGTTTGCACCAAGAGAGCACGTATTCCCACGTGTGACCCCAACTACTGGAGTCGGGAGGGATATTAAATCGAAGAAGCTGGCACCGAAGTTAATCGGGCCATACTGGATCATCGAGATAGTTGGACCAGTGTCTTATCGCATTGCTTTGCCACCCTTCTTGCCCAGGATTCCCGATGTTCTGCATGTGTCTCAGTTGCGGAAGTACATTCTGGATCTGTCGCATGTTATCGCCCTGGATGTCATTCAGCTGAAGGATAACCTTGTGAAGAAGGTCTTGCTCCTGACCCTGGCTGAGGTTTTGATGACGATAAACTCATCGACAAAAAGAAGAAAAGAAGACTTAGAGGAAACAGCGCTACAAAGTCTATCAAATACCTAGAAGTCCTAGTTTAGGTGAGTTATGCTTCTAAAGGTCTATTAAAGCATAAAGGCTCTTTAAAACACCTAAACTAATCAAGCTAAGTGTTTTCACAACTTAAAAGAAGTAGAAAACCTTAAGCCGATCTCAAAGGATCAAGTTTCTGGGAGTTGGACTTTAGTGTAATCGATTTCAGCCTTCTGGTAATCGATTACACCTAGGCAAGTAATCGATTACCCATTTCTTGTAATCGATTACATGTTTGAATTTGAAATTCAAACTGAAACGGCTATTAGTGTAATCTATTACACTAAATGATGTAATCGATTACCAGAACGAAAAATTGCATCTTTTCATGAACCATTGTGTCCCAAACCTTTTGGAAAGGGTTGTGATGGTTTAAGGACATTTCCCCTTGCCTATATAAAGTCCATTTGAGTCCAGAACACAACAACACATGAGAATACAACATTAGGCCAAAGCTTTGTCAAAATTAGTTCATCTTTTAGAACTTAAACTTTCAAGAGCCTAAATTCTGAGTTCATGATCTTCATGTTTATAAGAACACTTTAGTTGTTCATATCTTCAGGAACTCAGAATCCTATTATGCTTAAAATCCTTAAAGCATAAATTCTCATGATCAATCCACTTGTATGTTAAAGGATTGATTCAGCCAATCGTAAACTCTTCTTCATCTCTTTCTGTAAGATTGAGTATTCACCGTGGTTTTTGGTGAAGGGTTGTTGGTACTGAAATTGGTATACTTTCAGGGTGTTGATTGAAGGTGGTTTAGCCCTCAAGGTCTGAGGGTGGTTTGCCTTCAGGAACTGAAAGTGGTTTGCTTTCAGGGGCTGTGGAAAGTGGTATACTTTCACAGGAAATTGATAGGAATTCTTAGGGTCCTTGGTATAAGAACTTGTAAGAGATTTTTATCAATAGTGGAAAAATCCTCAAGGGGTTTTGTTGAGGGACTGGACGTAGCCTTCGGTGGATAGAAGGTGAACCATGATAAAATTCTGTGTGTGAATTCTTCTATCCTTCATCTTTACTTTCAAGCAACGTTCAATTCCGCTGCAATCACAATTACCGTTTCGTGATTGATGAGTGGATTTTATATGATGTTTTTTAGGGTCTTTTTAGTCTTTTTATTTTATTATTTTTGAGTCACATGTAGGTTTTTTATTGTTTTTATGTAGATTTTATATTTATTTTGCATTTTGCATGTAGATTAGATTTTTTGTGTTTTTCTATCTTTATTTTATATTTTTAGGAATTTTTCTAGTTATTTTATATTTTTAGGAAAAGCTGGTTAGTTATCATTTTTGGGCCAGGGACCAATTTGTAAAGTTTCAAAAAGTCAGGGACCAAATTGTAAAAGTTCAAGAGTGGAGGACTAAAAGTGGAGATTGAGAGAATATGAGGGCTTGAATTGAAGTGCTAACCAAGGGAGGACCAAAGTGAAAAAGAGAAATATGAAGAGTCACTCTCCAATTTAGCACATGGAAAAAATGCTTAAAGGAATTGATGTTAGTGGAGGAAGGGTTTCAGAATTGATCAAGGCTGGTTAGTGGCTTTTTATGGCCATCAAAACCCACTACCATGAATGAAGAAGGAAGAACAAGCAAGAAGATGAAGAAGCAGCATCCCAACGCTCCAGCGTTGGGATCCCAGCGCTCCAGCGCTGGGGTTCTGACTAGATAATGAGTCAGATGGTGACCCAGCGCCCAAGCGTTGGAAAGCCAGCGCTCAAGCGCTGGGCCTCGGACAGAAAGTGGGTTTTTAATGCATCCTAGCGCCTAGGCGTTGGGAAAGCCAGCGCTCAAGCGTTGGAGGCTGGATTTTTACTATAAATAGGACCCTTTTCTTCACTTGTAAGACACACCTTCATAGAATACAACAAGTATTCTCTCTTTCTCCCTCAAAGATCATTGTTCCTAGGACTTGTGGGAAGCCATACTTGAGCTCCTATCCAGGGTAATCCAATGAATCTTTTAGCCATGCTTGGCTAATTCTTCTTTAAGTTTCTTGGGTTGTAGTAGTTTATATTTATGTTTTAGTTTGTTTTTACCTTTCTGAAGATTATTTCTATTTCATGTTTTATTTCCTTGCTCTTCATTCTTCTTATGCGCAAAAGATTTCTTGCTTATTACTTATTCGAATGGAAATTGGTAAGTAGTAAGGGACCTAGGATCTAAAAAAAGTTATAAGTATACTTCACTAAGGAATTAGGAAGGACGTAACTTTATGTTGGCCTGAATTTCTTCTTCATCTTCTTCTCTAGTTAACTAAGTTGCAAGGAATTGAATTTAGTAATTAGAAAGAAAGTTCTACAATGTGTAAGGAATTAACTTGTAGATAATTAGGCTATAGCATCATGAAATTAGATTTATAATTCAGAAATTAAGTAGGAACTTGCTAGCATATTATATAGACTATGTAAACCAACCCAAGAAGCTTATTTGTTATCATCTTATTCTCTTCTTTTATATTGCTATTTCCATGTGCTACCTTAAACAAACTTCCAACAAATTCATCTTTTTATTTTTCTGTTTAAGTACTAAACTTAATATTAACAAGAACACCTATCCTTTGGGTTCGAACATTTTTATTACGCGATAGTAAATTGTTCACTTGCAATTTCATTATCAAGTTTTTGGCGCCGTTGCCGGGGATAGGTTCTTTTAAGTTCTTATTTTTATTTTGTTTAGTACTTCTTGTTTATAATTTTAAAAGAAAAAAAGAAAAAATATATAAAAAAAATTGTATTGAATAGGTGCTATTAACTTCTTTGGCTTGTTTGCATGGTAGGACATTTTGATTTGGACCCTGAAATTGAAAGAACTTTGCATCGCAGATTAGCGGAGCAAAGGAGATTAGCAAGGGCCATGGCTGAAACACAAGCACAAATGGAGGAGCGCCTCCTTGCTGAATACAATGCAAGGGTGGAAGATGAAGTCCAAGCTAGACTTCAAAGGCTGAGAGAGGAGGAGGAAGAGCAGAATGCTAATCGCTCTCTTCGTGATATCACAGCTCCCCAGGTAGACTACAATTTTGAAGGGAGTATTGTGGTTCCGGAGGATGCTTTGCCAAATTTCCAGATTCCTCCACACTTCATCTCATTGGTAAGTCAAAACCAATTTGGTGGGAGTGTAAATGAAGACTGCCATACACATCTGGAGCGTTTCACCAGGCAATGCTCCACCTTAAGGAGAAATGATGCTCATTTGGATACGGTAAGATTAATGCTATTTCCATTTTCCTTAAGAGATGTGGCAGAGGAGTGGCTTTCTTCTCAACCTCTCAGAAGCATTACTTCATGGGACGATTTGGCTGAAAAATTCACGGCCAAATTTTTTCCATACAATCGCATAAGGAAGTTGAAGCAAGAGATCAACTCCTTCATTCAGCAAGATGCTGAAAATTTGTATGAGACATGGGAGAGGTTCAAGGGACTTCTCAGAAGGTGTCCAGGTCATAACATCTCTATCGCAGATCAGGTAGAGAAATTTTATGCTGCTTTGAATGATTATACCAGGGACAAATTGGATACTGCAGCAAGTGGGGCATTCGATGCCTTGCCACCACAAGGAGCACTTGATCTTATCAACAAACTTGCTGCAAGAGCTGCTCATTCAAACCAGGACCGGGCAATCAGGAAAGGTATTTATGAGGTTGATTCTTTTGAGTCCATTGTTGCTTCAAATAAACTTTTATCCAGGAAAGTTGATGCAATGGTCAAAAGAATGGAGGGGGTTCAACTGAGCCCGGAGGAGGCTGAATTAGAAGCTGAGGTAAAAGCTATGGGGAATTTTCAGAATTCCTATGGCAACACTTATAACCCAAGCTGGAGAAACCACCCCAATTTTTCTTGGAGAGATCAAGGGGGTGGTCAAGGTGAAGCCAGGCAACAATTTCAGAGGCCATTCCAGAATCAGAGGCCACCAATGTCTTTGAATCCAAACCAGGGAAGGAAGAGTTTGGAAGAAATTGTTGGTGAAATAGGCCAACAAACTGTGCAATTTATGAATGAGACCCGGACGAGTGCTAAGAATCATGAAGCCTCCATTAGAAATTTGGAGATCCAGGTAGGCCAGCTGGCCAAGACCATCTCAGAAAGGATTCCAGGTACTTTTCCGTCTGATACTCTTGTCAATCCAAAGGAAAATGTTGAGAATGTTTCTGCCATCACTCTTAGGAGTGGTAAGACTATGCCCGAAAGGGTAGTGGAAATTGAACAAGAGGTAAGTGGTGAAGAGAAAGAAGAAGAAAGGAATGTGCCTATTGTTGTTGAAAAAATTGCTGAAAATGTAATTCCTCCTTCTAAGAAAATTGGCAAAGTTCCTTTTCCTAAAGCTTTCAAAAAGAATTTGGAAAAACAATTCTCGAAATTTCTTGAGATTTTTAAAAGGCTTCAAATTAACATTCCATTTTCTGAAGCTTTGGAACAAATGCCAATTTATGCTAAGTTTATGAAGGACATTCTATTTAGAAGGAGGAAATTAAGTGAGATGGATGAAACTGTGATGTTAACTGAGGAGTGTTCAGCTATGGTTTTGAGGAAGTTGCCCCAAAAATTGAAGGATCCAGGGAGCTTCACTTTGCCTGTGGAAATTGAGGGACTACCTAATGCAACAGCTCTTTGTGATTTAGGAGCTTCTATAAACCTCATGCCACTCTCCATGTTTAGGAAATTGGACATGGGAGAGGCCACTCCTACTTTGATGTGTTTACAATTGGCGGACAGGTCAATTAAGTACCCCTATGGGGTGGCTGAAGATGTTCTGGTAAGGGTTGACAAGTTTGTTTTCCCAGTTGATTTTGTGATACTTGACATGGAAGAAGACTCCAAGGTACCATTGATTCTTGGGCGGCCATTCCTTGCTACAGGAAACGCCAAGATTA
This sequence comes from Acmispon strigosus, assembly GCA_030819835.1. Taxonomy (NCBI): domain Eukaryota; kingdom Viridiplantae; phylum Streptophyta; class Magnoliopsida; order Fabales; family Fabaceae; genus Acmispon; species Acmispon strigosus. The sequence continues at coordinate 10,711,736 of JAUAMA010000004.1, read as the reverse complement.
ATGTAGCGGAAGGCCTCCTATCTTTGAAGGTAGGAGATGAAAAAGTAAAGTTTTCTGTATTTCGTACTTGTAAGCACTATGAGTCTGAAAGTGAGGATGAGTTCAAAGATGATGTTTGTAACAAGAAAAGAAAAAGTACCCCCAATTGATTAAGGGGAAGGGTCTATCTCGGACCTTAACACTGGGCTGGTTGGGAGACAACCCAACTTAGGATAGTTTATTTTTATGTCTTTTTAATTTTCTGCACAACTCTTGTAAATAAATAAAAGAAAAGAATTCTATGTTGTTGCTGCAGGAGGGGCCAGCGCTTAGGCGCTGGAGGCCAACGCACAAGCGTTAGGCCCCTGTAAAAGCCCCCTGGTTCCAGTTGATCCCAGCGCTTAGGCGCTGGAGGACTAGCGCTCATGCGCTAAGCCCCTGGAAACCACCCAGTTTTATTTTTTATTTTCCAGCGCCATAGCGTTGGAACCCAGCGCTCAGGCGCTGGGACCTCTGATGCCCAGTAATTCTTTTAATTCCAGCGCCCAAGCGTTGGTACCCCCAACGCTCAAGCGCTGGAGCTCGGGCAGTTTGCTGTTTTTACTTTTATTTGCTGTTTTAATAAATTGTGTGTTCACCATTTTCTGAAAGGTTTTAAAGTTCTTTGATTTTTCCCTTATTTCTACAATGGTTTTAATTTTTGGGGAACTCAAGAATTCTTGTTTTTAAGGTGGACACACATTTTCAACCCATGATCTTTTGTGCTGTTTTTGGGACTAACAAGTCAAGCAAGCTTTGCTTGTGAGACTTTTGTTTGTTCATTGTTACAGGATAGGTACCAAAAGAGGGAGAGCCCTCTTGAACTTGAATGTTCAAAGTGATTTTTACATTGAGGTTCCCTTGGACCTTTGTGGAAATTTGTTACTATACCAGCTTGTTAGTTTTTATTCTTCTTTTTATAGTTTTTAGTTTTATTTTTATTTTTAGTTTAGTTTTTCTGTTTTCTTTTTGCATGAGTCTTTGAGTATATTATCCATTCTGAAGTTGCTATAGCTTTGTGAATGCTTTATCTGATTGAACTGCTTTTGTGAAAAATTCTATGTTTTTAAGCAGTTAGGATTGCATGCTGTAGAAAGGATTTTTGATATCTTGATTGTTTTGGTTGTTGGCAAAATCTTTTTCTGAGTTCTTAAAAGGGTACCACTTACCCTATCTTTTTCTGAGAGCTGAGGACTCTGATTCTTGATTGTGAAATTTTTCTGCCTTGTGTTGCATGTTGATTGGAGTTTTGTGTACTTTGTGAGTTGAGAAGAGATAATAGGCATTTTTGAAAACTCAGAGTTTTGCTTGAAATATTATATCCACTAGTAGCCCCTTTTGAGCCTTAAAAGAGTCATTCTTTGGAGCCTACTTTGTGTGATAATTTTTCAGTTGTTATAGTGATGCATGTGCTGAAATTGTTAGAGCTATGTTTGTTGGGTTTCTCTCTAAAAGATGAAGGAAAATTGGAAAAAATAAGGTATGTGCCTTAGGAAAAAATAATGAAGTAGTGGGGTGAGAAAGAGTATGAGGGGAGTAAAATTCAAGTCATTCATCCCATACATTCCACTACTTTGTTCAAAAAAAAAAAAAAAAAAAAAAAAAAAAAAAAGAGAAAAAGAAAAAATTGAGAGAACCCTTGTGTTGAATTGTTTAAGCTCTTAGTCAAAGAAAAATCACTTAACAACAAATTCTGAGTCAGCCAATAGAGTTGCCAAGTCTTGAAATCCATACCTTGAAATAAACAACCCTTTGGCCAAGTTACAACCTTCAAAAATCTCTTCAAAATCACTTGGTTGCTTTACTTCAGTTTTGATTTGAATTATAGGCAGGATTATTGAGCTTTCTTGTTTTCATGGAGGATATTATTTTGTGAGCTTAATTGATGAACTCAACATGTTAAAAGCCAAGCCTAACTTTCTTGATTCTTTGTCTATAAAACATGCATGTCTTCCTTTTTCTGCTAAGCTTTCTTTGAAAGGTTTCTGTGCTTCAAGTTGTAATCAGATAAAACTTTCTCAAAACCCAGGGACGAGTTTTTCTTTAAGTTTTGTCGCTTGAGGACAAGCTGTCGTTGGGTATAGTGGTGTGATGAGTGGATTTTATATGATGTTTTTTAGGGTCTTTTTAGTCTTTTTATTTTATTATTTTTGAGTCACATGTAGGTTTTTTATTGTTTTTATGTAGATTTTATATTTATTTTGCATTTTGCATGTAGATTAGATTTTTTGTGTTTTTCTATCTTTATTTTATATTTTTAGGAATTTTTCTAGTTATTTTATATTTTTAGGAAAAGCTGGTTAGTTATCATTTTTGGGCCAGGGACCAATTTGTAAAGTTTCAAAAAGTCAGGGACCAAATTGTAAAAGTTCAAGAGTGGAGGACTAAAAGTGGAGATTGAGAGAATATGAGGGCTTGAATTGAAGTGCTAACCAAGGGAGGACCAAAGTGAAAAAGAGAAATATGAAGAGTCACTCTCCAATTTAGCACATGGAAAAAATGCTTAAAGGAATTGATGTTAGTGGAGGAAGGGTTTCAGAATTGATCAAGGCTGGTTAGTGGCTTTTTATGGCCATCAAAACCCACTACCATGAATGAAGAAGGAAGAACAAGCAAGAAGATGAAGAAGCAGCATCCCAACGCTCCAGCGTTGGGATCCCAGCGCTCCAGCGCTGGGGTTCTGACTAGATAATGAGTCAGATGGTGACCCAGCGCCCAAGCGTTGGAAAGCCAGCGCTCAAGCGCTGGGCCTCGGACAGAAAGTGGGTTTTTAATGCATCCTAGCGCCTAGGCGTTGGGAAAGCCAGCGCTCAAGCGTTGGAGGCTGGATTTTTACTATAAATAGGACCCTTTTCTTCACTTGTAAGACACACCTTCATAGAATACAACAAGTATTCTCTCTTTCTCCCTCAAAGATCATTGTTCCTAGGACTTGTGGGAAGCCATACTTGAGCTCCTATCCAGGGTAATCCAATGAATCTTTTAGCCATGCTTGGCTAATTCTTCTTTAAGTTTCTTGGGTTGTAGTAGTTTATATTTATGTTTTAGTTTGTTTTTACCTTTCTGAAGATTATTTCTATTTCATGTTTTATTTCCTTGCTCTTCATTCTTCTTATGCGCAAAAGATTTCTTGCTTATTACTTATTCGAATGGAAATTGGTAAGTAGTAAGGGACCTAGGATCTAAAAAAGGTTATAAGTATACTTCACTAAGGAATTAGGAAGGACGTAACTTTATGTTGGCCTGAATTTCTTCTTCATCTTCTTCTCTAGTTAACTAAGTTGCAAGGAATTGAATTTAGTAATTAGAAAGAAAGTTCTACAATGTGTAAGGAATTAACTTGTAGATAATTAGGCTATAGCATCATGAAATTAGATTTATAATTCAGAAATTAAGTAGGAACTTGCTAGCATATTATATAGACTATGTAAACCAACCCAAGAAGCTTATTTGTTATCATCTTATTCTCTTCTTTTATATTGCTATTTCCATGTGCTACCTTAAACAAACTTCCAACAAATTCATCTTTTTATTTTTCTGTTTAAGTACTAAACTTAATATTAACAAGAACACCTATCCTTTGGGTTCGAACATTTTTATTACGCGATAGTAAATTGTTCACTTGCAATTTCATTATCAGTGATCATCATTATCTTGAAAGTAATAATTTTGATAAGGCAAAAATCGGGGCAACTCTGATTCACCCCCCCTCTCAGGTTGCTATTTGTACTAACAATTGGTATCAGAGCGGAAGTTTAGGTAAGTTATTCCTAAGATCCGGGAAAAGATGGCATCCTCTTCCAATCATGGAACCAGTGAAGGATTCAACATAAACAGGCCACCATTCTTCAATGGAGAACACTATGACTTCTGGAAGATCAAGATGAAAATATTCATAAAGTCATTAGATGCAGGAATTTGGAAAGCCATTGAAGAAGGTCCCTTTGTGCCTGTAGCAGAAGGAATGAACATTCTTACATCTGCTCTTGGCATGGATGAGTTTTTCAGAGTATCAACGTGCACTTCATCGAAAGAAATATGGGATACGTTGATGGTGACTCATGAAGGAACAGATGAAGTTAAGAGATCAAAGATCAATACTCTATCTCAAGAATATGTAATGTTCAGAATGCTTCCAGGAGAGAAGGTATTAGATATGCAAAAACGATTCACTCATTTGATTAATCATTTGATTGCTCTTGGCAAACAATTTTCAAACAGGGACTTGAACATGAAAGTTCTAAGATCACTTACAAGAGTATGGCAACCAAAAGTTATAGCCATCTCAGAGAAGAAGAGTTTATCAAATATGACTCTTGCAACTCTTTTTGGAAAACTCCAAGAACACGAGTTGGAATTGAATCGTTTAGAAGAACATGAACAACATGAGAAGAAGTATCGATCCATTTCCCTAAAGGACAAAGAAAGCGTCAAAGATGATTATGATGCAGATTCTGAAGAAGAAGACAATGGGAACTTGAATCTTCTAGTAAAGAACTTTGGAAAGTTTCTTAAAAGAAAAGGTGTGAAATTTAACAACAACAAATCTTTCCAAAGGAACAATAAGTCTTCTTCCTCTCAAAATATCACATGCTTCGAATGTGGCAAGCCTTGACACTTCAAGTCGGAATGTCCAAATCTTCAAAAGAAGAAACATGGTCTAAGAGAAAAATTCGAAAAGAAGGATCAACCCACACGAAGAGCATATTTGGCTTGGGATGATAATGAAGTAAGTTCATCATCAGACACGGGTAAAGAAGAAGCACAAGTCGCATTGATGACCTCACATGATTCAGATGTTGAAGATTCCCAGGTGTGTATGAAAGCAGCAAAGGATTTATGGTATCTTGATAATGGCTGCTCATCACACATGACAGGAGACAAAACCAAGTTTTCTTTTCTTATACCTAGGGAAAAAGGTTTTGTCACATATGGAAACAATCAAAAGGGAAAGATACTCGGTATTGGAAGAACAGGCACACCCCCTCAAACAGTCATCGATAAAGTTCTTTACGTTGATGGTTTGATGCATAATCTTCTGAGTATCAGTCAACTGTGTGACAAAGGTTTGAAAGTTGGTTTCATTGATGATATATGTGTAGTAAAAGATGTGAAAACTAAAGAAGTTAAGTTTTCTAGGTATAAAGTAAATAAAGTCTTCATGATCTCCTTGGAAGAAATTCCACAAAACGTAAGATGTCTTTTGGCCAAGAACAATAGTGATTCATGGCTATGGCATAGAAGACTTGCTCATATACACATAGATCATTTAAACAAACTAGTCAAGCATGATCTAGTTGTTGGGCTTCCAAAGATAAGATTCGAAAAAGACAAGCTTTGTGATGCATGTCAAAAAGGGAAGCAAACCAGAACGTCTTTCAAACCAAAGAACATAGTTTCGACTTCAAGGCCCCTTCAATTGCTACATATGGATTTGTTCGGACCTTCAAGAACAAAAAGCCTCGGAGGTAATTTCTATGCACTTGTTATTGTTGATGATTTCTCTAGATTTCCATGGACATTGTTTTTGCCTCATAAGAATGAAGCCTTCAACACATTTAAGAGATATGCAAGGCTAGTTCAAAATGAGAAGTCTTTAAAGATCTCTTCTATTAGAAGTGATCATGGTGGAGAATTTCAGAATCAACAATTGATGTAATTTAAATATTTTATCCAAACAATGGATTTTGAAAATCAAGGGAATTCAATTGAATTCCCTTGCATTTAAAATTCCTTGTATTTCCACATTTCTCCATCCAAACACACTCTAAAGGTCTATTAAAGCATAAAGGCTCTTTAAAACACCTAAACTAATCAAGCTAAGTGTTTTCACAACTTAAAAGAAGTAGAAAACCTTAAGCCGATCTCAAAGGATCAAGTTTCTGGGAGTTGGACTTTAGTGTAATCGATTTCAGCCTTCTGGTAATCGATTAGACCTAGGCAAGTAATCGATTACCCATTGCTTGTAATCGATTACATGTTTGAATTTGAAATTCAAACTGAAACGGCTATTAGTGTAATCGATTACACTAAATGATGTAATCGATTACCAGAATGAAAAGTTGCATCTTTTCATGAACCATTGTGTCCCAAACCTTTTGGAAAGGGTTGTGATGGGTCAAGGACGTTTCCCCTTGCCTATATAAAGTCCATTTGAGTCCAGAACACAACAACACATGAGAATACAACATTAGGCCAAAGCTTTGTCAAAATTAGTTCATCTTTTAGAACTTAAACTTTCAAAGAGCCTAAATTCTGAGTTCATGATCTTCATGTTTATAAGAACACTCTAGTTGCTCATATCTTGAGGAACTCAGAATCTTGTTATGCTTAAAAGCCTTAAAGCATACATTCTCATGATCAATCCACTTGTGTGTTAAAGGATTGATACAGCCAATTGTAAACTCTTCTTCATCTCTCTCTGATAGATTGAGTATTCACCGTGGATCTCGGTGAAGGGTTGTTGATACTGAAAGTGGTGTACTTTCAGGATGTTGATTGAAGGTGGTCAAGCCTTCAAGGTCTGAAGGTGGTTTGCCTTCAGGAACTGAAAGTGGTATACTTTCAGGGGCTGTTGAAAGTGGTATACTTTCACAGGGAATTGATAGAAATTCTTAGGGTCCTTGGTGTAAGAACTTGTAAGAGATTTTTATCAATAGTGGAAAAATCCTCAAGGGATTTTCTTGAGGGACTGGATGTAGCCTTCGGTGGATAGAAGGTGAACCAAGATAAAATTCTGTGTGTGTGAATTCTTCTATCCTTCATCTTTACTTTCAAGCAACGCTTATTTCCGCTGCAATCGTTTGCATTCACATTTATCTTGAAAGTAAGAATTTATTAAGGCGAAAATTGGGTAAACCTGATTCACCCCCCCTCTCAGGTTGCTATCTATACTAACAAAAGGAACTAACCCAAAAGGACCCAAAGATTATTGGGTACCTCGAAAATACCATTAAGCTTATTGTGCAGGTGTGCTTGAAGACCTTGTGATCAGAAGTGTCATATACAAAGGATGGTCATTCAAGACAAAACATAGAATATGGTATTGTGCTTACCAAGCCTGAAAAATCAAGTTTCTGGATATAGTAATCGATTACACAAAACAAGTAATCGATTACAGAAAAGGTTTTGGCCTAGGACGTTTTCCAGAGATACTCAATAATCGATTACCCATGTCTAGTAATCGATTACCATGAGTTTGTTGGCCCAGAAATATTTCTAAAGATTTTCAGTAATCGATTACTGAAATGCTGTAATCGATTACTGTAAGGTAAAAATTCAAAATTATTGGTTTTCAGACTTTGACTTGTATTTTCATATGCTTTGGTTTGTTTCCAATAACCCCTATAATATGCTATGATTATGCAATATTCTTTGGCATAAATTCTTTATCATTATGCTTCCCTTTATTTCTATTATCCTGGAATACTTTCTATGGCCTTCTCTTCTATTTGATGATGTCAAAAGGGGGAGAAAAGCCTTGTGCATGCTTGGTCATTTTCAGGATACTGAGCTTCAATTGCAAAACAAAGGGGGAGATAGAATTGCAATATAAAGGGGGAGATATACGAGATAAGAGGAGAAAGTCAAATGGTCAAATGATCAATCAACTTTCAAGTATGTTGTTTGTCATCATCAAAAAGGGAGAGATTGTGAAGAAGGTCTCTTCCTTAGACTCGGCTGAGGTTTTGATGAAGACAATGTTAGCCTAGATAGCAACCCGAGAGGGGGGGTGAATCAGGTTTACCTGATTTTCGCCTTGATACCTTCTTACTTTCCAGATAAATATAAATACAAACGAGTGCAGCGGAAATGAGCGTTGCTTGAAAGTAAAGATGATGGGTAGAAGAATGCACACACAGAGTTTTATCCTAGTTCACCTTCTATCCACCGAAGGCTACGTCCAGTCCCTCAAGAAAACCCCTTGAGGATTTTTCCACTATTGATAAAAATCTCTTACAAGTCCTTACACCAAGTACCTTGAGAATTTCTATCAACCACCTGTGAAAGCACACCACTTTCAACAGCCCCTGAAAGCAAACCACTTTCACTCCCTGAAAGCAAACCACTTTCAGACCTTGAAGGCAAACCACCTTCAGTCCACACCCTGAAAGAAAACCACTTTCAGTACAACAACCCTTCACCGAACCCTATGGTGAATACTCAATCTACCAGACTGAGATGAAGAAGAGTTTACACTTGGCTGTATCAATCCTTTAACACACAAGTGGGTTGATCATGAGAATTATGCTTTAAGGCTCTTAAGCATAAGAAGGCTCTCTTGGTTCTGAGTTCTTCAAGATATGAACAACTAAGGTGTTCTCTTAAACAATAAAGAACATGAACTCAGAACTTAGGCTCTTTGAAAGTTTAAGCATCAAAGGCTAATTTAACATGAATGAACAATATGACAAAGCTTTGGCCTAATTCGTGTATTCTCATGTGTTGTTTGTTTCTGGACTCAAATGGACTTTATATAGGCATGAGGAAACGTCCTTGAACCAATGCAACCCTTTCCAAAAGGTTTGAGACACAATGGTTCATGAAAAGATGCAACTTTTCGAGCATGTAATCGATTACATTACTTAATCAATTACACTAAGTGGCTGTTGCTGTTTGAATTTCAAATTCAAACATGTAATCGATTACAAGCAAGATGTAATCGATTACTTGCCTATGTGTAATCGATTACCAGAAGGGTGTAATCGATTACACTCAAGTCCAATTTCCAGAAACTTGAACTTTTAAGATCGGCTTGAGTTTTTCTTCTTCTTTTAACTTATGAAAACATTAAATTCAATTAGCTTAGGTATTTTAACGAGCATTTATATTCGAGAAGCCTTTAGAAGCATAACTCACCTATACTAAGACTTTAGGCAGATGTTGAAACATATTGCACTGTTTCCTCTAAGTTTTCTTTTCTTCTTTTTGTCGATGAGTTTGTCGTCATCAAAACCTCAGCCAGGGTCAGGAGCAAGACCTTCTTCACAATCTCCCCCTTTTTGATGATGGCAAACACATTCTCTGAACTTTGAAGATCAGTGTTGCTTCTTTGTTGAAACTCCCCCTGTTGGATGCAATTCGATATATCTCCCCCTTTCTGATTCACTTGTTGAATTCCTGCATATAATCTTTAAAAAGCACACAGAACCTTTCTCCCCCTTTTGACTTCATCAAAAAGAAGAAAAGGCCAGAAATAGGTATACAGGCAAACAAGTGCATATACAAATAAAACATAGGGGTTGGGGGTAAACTAGTAAAAGTATGCAAAAGTCCAAATAGTACAACATCATACTATATATATATATATATAGTATGGCATAGAAACAGATTACAAACATAAGTAGTAGTTCTTATATTACAACCAAGGAGAAAGCCTATTATAGTAGATATAGTCCTATACTGGATAGAGTTTGTCGAGTTTACACATGACTAGAATCCTCAGACATCTCAAAAATGTCAAGATCCTTGAGACTCTCGATCTCTCTACGCATAAAGGAGTTCACTGATTCTATTCGATTCTCCAAAAGTAGGAATCGGGAGAGAATATTATCCTCTAGATGACTCAATCTTTGTGAGAGACGAAGTGCAAAGATGTCCATGCGTTCAAGGATAACTATATGGTGTTTTTAGGCTATTTTTAGTCTTTTTATTTTATTATTTTTGAGTCACATGTAGGTTTTTTATTGTTTTTATGTATATTTTATATTTATTTTGCATTTTGCATGTAGATTAGATTTTATTAGATTTTCTAGCTTTATTTTATATTTTTAGGAATTTTTCTAGTTATTTTGTATTTTTAGAAAAAGCTGGTTTAGTTATCATTTTTGTCCAGGGACCAATATGTAAAGTTTCAGGAAGTCAGGGACCAAATTGTAAAATTTCAAGAGTGGAGGACTTAAAGTGAAGATTGAGAGAATATGAGGGCTTGAATTGAAGTGCTAACCAAGAGAGGACCAAAGTGAAAAAGAAGAATATGAAGAATCACTCTCTAATGTAGCACATGGAAAAAATGTTTAAAGAATTGATGTTAGTGGAGGAAGGGTTTCAGAATTGAACAAGGCTGGTTAGTGGCTTTTTATGGCCATCAAAACCCACTACCATGAATGAAGAAGGAAGGAAAAGCTTGAAGATGAAGAAGCAGCGTCCCAGCGCTCAAGCGTTGGGATCCCAGCGCTCCAGCGCTGGGGTTCTGACTGGATGATGAGTCAGATGGTGACCCAGCGCCCAAGCGTTGGAAAGCCAGCGCTCAAGCGCTGGGCCTCGGACAGAAAGTTGATTTTTAATGCATCCTAGCGCCCATGCGTTGGGAATGCCAGCGCTCAAGCGCTGGAGGCTGGAATTTTACTATAAATAGGACCCTTTTCTTCACTTGTAAGACACACCTTTTTAGAATACAACAAGTATTCTCTCTTTCTCCCTCAAAGATCATTGTTCCTAGGAATTGTGGGAAGCCAAACTTGAGCTCCTATCCAGGGTAATTCAATGATTCTTTTAGCCATGCTTGGCTAATTCTTCTTTAAGTTTCTTGGGTTGTAGTAGTTTATATTTATGTTTTAGTTTGTTTTTACCTTTCTGAATATTATTTCTATTTCATGTTTTATTTCCTTGCTCTTCATTCTTCTTATGCGCAAAAGATTTCTTGCTTATTACTTATACGAATGGAAATTGGTAAGTAGTAAGGGACCTAGGATCTAAAAAAGGTTATAAGTATACTTCACTAAGGAATTTGGAAGGACGTAACTTTATGTTGGCCTGAATTTCTTCTTCATCTTCTTCTCTAGTTAACTAAGTTGCAAGGAATTGAATTTAGTAATTAGAAAGAAAGTTCTACAATGTGTAAGGAATTAACTTGTAGATAATTAGGCTATAGCATCATGAAATTAGATTTATAATTCAGAAATTAAGTAAGAACTTGCTAGCATATTATATAGACTATGTAAACCAACCCAAGAAGCTTATGTTCTATCATCTTATTATCTTTTATTTTATTACTGTTCCATGTGCTACCTTATACAAACTTTCAACAATTACATCTTTTTATTTTTCTGTGTAAGTACTAAACTTAATATTAACAAGAACACCTATCCTTTGGGTTCGAACATTTTTATTACGCGATAGTAAATTGTACACTTGCAATTTTATTATCAACAGCCCAGCAGATGCAACATTAGTTTTGATGTCTATGCGATATCGATGATTCACATAAGAATCATGGAATGAATCCCTTCGAGGAGGATTGACAGGAGAGGAGACATTTGAAGGATGAGATACGGACCCCATTGTTAAAGCAAGACCAAGATAGAAAGAAGAAGATTTTGTAGATAAGAAGGGTCAGATCAAGAGTTTTAGTTATGGCAAGGGAACAAGAGAATGAAGCCAGATTTTATAGAGACTTGTATGTGTAATCGATTACAGCAGTTATGTAATCGATTACTTGATGTTTAGAATTTTAAATAAATGGATTTTGAGATACTGACAGTTTTCGATGATGTAATCGATTACAGTATATATGGTAATCGATTATCAGATGGTTTTGAAAAGCACGAGGACTAGAGAACATAGGTTAATCGATTACAGGATATTTGGTAATCGATTACTTAAGACATTTTGCAAGTTCTAAGCTATGAATTCCTATGTAATCGATTACTAGAAGTGATTAATCGAATACTCAAGTGCAAAACCACACAAAAGACACATAACTAAAAATACAGGCAAATAAGAACTCAGATTCATGCAATCACATATAAGTAATGTTGACATAGAATCATGAAAACAAGCATGTAACTATATATTCACACATAATCACACAAATAATCATGCAATGCACATAATCATGTAATTAAGCATATAAACACATAATCAGATAAATATCTAATTAAATATCAGTTTCAGCTATAATGCCTAATTCTCTTCTTATTTTAAAGAAAGAGTCTTTAGGAAGAGGTTTAGTAAATATATCAGCCAATTGATTATGTGTATCTACGAAGGAAATCTCAATATCCTTTCTCATGACGTGATCTCGAAGAAAATGACGTCTTATATCAATATGCTTTGTTCGAGAATGCATGATGGGGTTTTTCGTGAGATTAATGGCACTTGTATTGTCACATTTGATTGGGATACAGCCCAGCTCTAAGCCATAATCTTTGATTTGTTGTTTGAGCCATAAGGTTTGTGCACAACAACTTCCTGCAGCAATGTATTCTGCTTCAGCAGTACTTAGAGAAACACATGCTTGTTTCTTACAGGACCAAGAAACAAGAGCATTTCCCAACAAGTGACAAGTACCACTTGTGCTCTTTCTTTCAGTTTTACATCCAGCAAAATCTGAATCAGAATATCCAATCAAGTCACAAACACTTCCTTTAGGATACTGATAAGGAAAATTGCAAGTGTACGATTAAACTATCGCGTAATACAAAAGATCGAACCCAAGGGATAGGTGTTCTTATTAATAAATAATTTAGTACTTGTGCAATAAAAATAAAATGATATGTTTGATGTTTGGTTTAGAACAAGATGAGAGCAAAGTGATGACTGGATTTTGTATGATAATTTTAGGGTCTTTTTAGTCTTTTTATTTTGTTATTTTTGAGTCTCATATAGGTTTTTTGTTGTTTTTGTGTAGATTTTATATTTATTTTGCATTTGGCATATAGATTAGATTTTATTTGGTTTTTAAACTTTATTTTATATTTTTAGGAATTTTTATAGGTATTTTTGTATTATTAGGAAAGCTGGTAGAAATTATCATTTTTGTTCAGAGGCCTATTTGTAAAGTTCAAGAAATGAAGGACCAAAGTCTAAAGGTACAAGAGTTGAGGGCTGAAAATTGAAGATTGAGAGAATATGAGGGCTTGAATTGAAGTGCTAACCAAGAGAGGACCAAAGTGAAAAAGAAGAATATGAAGAATCACTCTCTAATTTAGCACATGGAAAATAATGTTGAAGGAATTGATGTTAGTGGAGGAGAGGTTTCAGAATTAAACAAGGCTGAGTAGTGGCATTTTATGGCCATCAAAACCCACTACCATGAATGAAGAAGGAAGAAAAAGCTTGAAGATGAAGAAGCAGTGTCCCAGCGCTCCAGCGCTGGGGTTCTGACTGGCTGCTGAGTCAGATGTTGACCCAGCGCCCAAGCGTTGGAAAGCCAGCGCTCAAGCGCTGGGCCTCGGATAGATAGTGGATTTTTAATGCTTCCCAGCGCCCAAGCGCTGGGAAAGCCAGCGCTCAAGCGTTAGAGCCCAGAATTTTGCTATAAATAGGGAGGCAATTTGCACTTGTAAAACACACCATCTTAGAACACAACAAGTGTTCCTCTTTCTCCCCCAAGAACATTGTTCCTAGGAATTGTGGGAAGCCATATTTGAGCTCCTAGTCCAGGGTAATTCAATGCTTCTTTTAGCCATGCTTGGCTAATTCTCTTTAAGTATTTTGGGTTGTGTTAGCTTTTTAATTTATGTTTTAGTTTTCTTTTATTTGTTTCTGAATAATATTCAAAGTTCATGTTTTATTACCTTGTTCTTCATTAATCTTAGTGCACAAAAGATTTCATGCTTTCTACTTATGCATAAGGCCATTTGGTAAGTAGTAAGGGAAATAGGAAATAAAAAAGGTTATAAGTATACATTTCTTAAGGCTATAAGGATGGACGTAGCTTTGTGTTGGCCCGAATTCCTTCTTCACCTTCTTTTCTGATTAACTAATAACCAAGACTATGGAGTTAGTAATTAGGAAAGAAAGGTCTACATTTCTTAAGGCTATTAGGATGTAGAAACTCTAGGCTATAGCACCATGAATCTTTGTTTGGAATTCAGAAATAAAATAGAAGTTTGCTAGCATAAATTATAAGTTATACAATGCAACCCAAATGCTTATTTTTATCATCATCTCTTCTTTTATATTTTATGTTTTTTTTTATGTTCTTGTTCCAGAAACCAAAATGCAAAATATATCCTTTTATTTTTCTGCTTAAGCTCTAAACAAATTAGTAATTAGACACCTATCCCTGTGGGATCGACAATCTTTTATATTACACGATAGTTAATCGTACACTTGCGATTTCCGCTATCACAAAGCATATAATAATAAAACAGAATAAAATGAGAAGAATTTAAGCTCTTGGGTTGATTTACATAATTTATAAAACATGCTAGAAAACTCTTACTAAATTTCTGAACTTTAAATCCATATTCATGGTGCTATAGCCTAAATTTCTACACCCTAATAGCCTTAAGAAATGTAGAACTTTCTTACCTAATTACTAACTCCATAGCATTGGTTATTAGTTAATTAGAAAAGAAGATGAAGAAGGAATCCGAGCCAACACAAAGTTACGTACATCCTTATAGCCTTAAGAAATGCAAACATATAACCTTTTTTATTTCCTATTTCCCTTACTACTTACCAAATGGCCTTATGACATAAGTAGAAAGCAAGAAATCTTTTGCGCATAAAGATTAATGAAGAACAAATAAATAAAACATGAATTGAAGATATTATTCAGAAATGTAAAAGAAAACTAGAACATGAATTATAAACTAAAACAACCCAAAAACTTAAAAGAGAAGTTAGCCAAGCATGGCTAAAGGAGACATTGAATTACCCTGGATAGGAGCTCAAATATGGCTTCCCACAAGTCCTAGGAACAATGCTCAAGAGGGAGAAAGAGAGAATACTTGTTGTATTCTAAGATGGTGTGCTTTACAAGTGAAGAAAAGGGTCCTACTTATAGCAAAATTCTGGGCTCCAGCGCCTGAGCGCTGGCATTTCCAACGCCTGGGCGCTAGGATGCATTAAAAATCCACTTTCTGTCCGAGGCCCAGCGCTTGAGCGCTGGCTTTCCAACGCTTGGGCGCTGGGTCAACATCTGACTCATCAGCCAGTCAGAACCCCAGCGCTAGAGCGCTGGGATCCCAACGCTGGAGCGTTGGGACGCTGCTTCTTCATCTTCAAGCTTTTTCTTCCTTCTTCATTCATGGTAGTGGGTTTTGATTGCCATAAAATGCCACTACTCAGCCTTGTTTAATTCTGAAACCTTTCCTCCACTAACATCAATTCCTTCAACATTATTTTCCATGTGCTAATTTAGAGAGTGATTCTTCATATTCTTCTTTTTCACTTTGGTCCTCTATTGGTTAGCACTTCAATTCAAGTCCTCATATTCTCTCAATCTTCACTTTAAGTCCTCCACTCTTGAACTTTTACAATTTAGTCCCTGATTTCCTGAAACTTTACATATTGGTCCCTGGACAAAATGATAACTAAACCAGCTTTTTCTACAAAATATAAAATAACTAGAAAAATTCCTAAAAATATAAAATAAAGCTAGAAAATCTAATAAAATCTAATCTACATGCAGGATGAAAAATAAATATAAAATCTACATAAAAAGACTAAGAAAAACCTATATGTGACTCAAAAATAATAAAATAAAAAGACTAAAAACTACCTAAAAACATCATATAATATCCACTCATCACACCACTATACCCAACGACAGTTTGTCCTCAAGCGACAAAACTTAAAGAGAAACTCGTCCCTGAGTTTTGAAAAAAAGTTTATCTGATCAAAACATGAAGCACAGAAACCTTTCAAAGAAAGCTTAGCAGATAAGGAAGACATGCATGTTTTATAGACAAAGAATCAAGAAAGTTAGGCTTGGCTTTTAACATGTTTGAGTTCATCAATTAAGCTCACAAAAATGATATTCTCCATGAAAACAAGAAAGCTCAATGATCCTGCCTATAATTCAAATCAAAACTGAAATAAAGCAACCAAGTGAATTTGAAGAGATTTTTAAGGTTGTAACTTGGCCAAAAGGGTTGAACAATTCAAGGTGTGGATTTCAAGAAATTGGCAACTCTAATGGCTGACTCAGAAACTTGTTGTTAAGTGATTTTTCTTGACTTAGAGCTCTCAACAATGCACACAAGGGTCCTCTCAATTTTTCTGTTCTTTTTTTTTTTTTTTTAAACAAAGTAGTGGAATGTATGGGATGAATGTCTTGAATTTTACTCCCTTCATACTCTTTCTCACCCCACTACCTCATTATTTTTCTCTTTTTTCTTAAGGCACATACCTTATTTTTTCAACTTTTTTCCTTCTTTTTCTAGAGAGAAACCCAACAAACATAGCTCTAACAATTTTAGCACATGAATCACAATAACAACTTTAAGAATTATCACACAAAGTAGGCTCCAAAGAATGACTCTTTTAAGGCTCAAAAGGGGCTACTAGTGGATATAACATTTCAAGCAAGAATCTGAGTTTTCAAAAATGCCTATAATCTCTTCTCAACTCACAAAGTAAACAAAATCCCAATCAACATGCAACACAAGGCAGAAAAATTTCACAATCATGAATTCAGAGACCTCAGCTCTCAGAAAAAGATAGGGTAAGTGGTACCCTTTTAGAACTCAGAAAAACTTTTGCCAACTACCAAAACAATCAAGATATCAAAAATCCTTTCTACAGCATGCAATCCTAACTGCTTAAAAACATGGAACTTTTTCACCAAAAGCAGTTCAATCAGATAAAACATTTCACAAAGCTATAGCAACATTCAGAATGGATAATATACACAAGACTCATGCAAAAAGAAAACAGAAAAACTAAACTAAAAATAAAAATTATAAAAAGAAAAACTAAGAAGCTGGTATAGCAACAAATTTTCCACAAAGGTCCAAGGGAACCTCAATGTAAAAATCAAATTGAACCCTTAAATTCAAGAGGGTTCTCCTTTGGGTACCTATCCTGTAACAATGAACAAACAAAAAGTCTCACAAGCAGAAGCATGCTTGACTTTGTTAATTCCAAAATCAGCACAAAATGGGTTGAAAAATTGTGTCCACCTTTAAAAACAAGAATTCTTGAGTTTCCCAAAAATTAAAACCAGTGTAGAAACAAGAGAAAACTCAAAGAATCTAAAACTTTCAGAAAATGGTGAACACAAAATTTATTAAAAACAACAAAACAGCAACCAAAAACAAAAACAGAGAACTGCCCAAGCTCCAGCGCTTGAGCGTTGGGGGTGCCAACGCTTGGGCGCTGGAATTAAAACAATTACTGGGCATCAGAGGTCCCAGCGCCTGAGCGCTGGGTTTCCAACGCTATGGCGTTGGAAATTAGAAAAAAAAAACTGGGTGGATTCCAGGGGCCTAGCGCATGAGCGCTAGCCCTCCAACGCCTAAGCGTTGGACAACGCTGGAATCAGAGGTTGTGAAGCAGGGGCCTAACGCCTAAGCGTTGGCCTCCAGCGCTCGAGCGCTGGCCTCTCCTGCAGCAAAAACATAGAATTTCTTTTCTTTTATTTATGTACATGAGTGTTACAAGAAATTAGAAACAGAAAAATAAACTATCCTAAGTTGGGTTGTCTCCCAACCAGCTCATTGTTAAGGTCCGAGATAGACCCTTCCCTTTAATCAATTAGGGGTTAGCAAGTTCAACAGTCATCACTTGACTCTCATAATCTCCTCCTAGGTAAGGTTTCAGCCTTTGCCCATTGACAAGAAATGTGTTCTTTGTACCCCGGTTTTCCAACTCAATCGCACCATGAGGGAAGACTTTGGTGACCAAAAATGGTCCTGTCCATCTTGACTTCAACTTTCTAGGGAACAACCTCAGCCTTGAGTTATATAATAACACAAGCTGTCCTGGACTAAATTCTTTTGGCAAGATCTTCTTATCATGCCACCTTTTTGTTTTTTCCTTGTAGATCCTAGCATTGTGATATGCTTGGAGTCTAAATTCATCCAGCTCATGTACCTGTACCTGTCTTTTATTCCCAGCTTCTTTGGGATCCATGTTCAAATGTTTCAAAGCCCAAAAGGCTTTATGCTCAAGTTCCACAGGTAAATGACAAGTCTTACCATAAACCAATTGGTAAGGAGAGGTTCCAATAGGAGTTTTAAACGCAGTTCGGTAAGCCCACAAGGTGTCATCTAATTTTTTTGACCAATCCTTCCTTGAGGTACCAACTGTTTTTTCCAAAATCCTTTTTAACTCCCTATTAGAAACCTTTACTTGTCCACTAGTTTGGGGGTGATAGGGGGTAGCAATTTTATGATTAACACCATATTTTTTCAAAAGAGCTTCAAAAGCTTTATTACAAAAATGCTTACCTCCATCACTGATTATTGCTCTTGGCACCCCAAATCTAGTAAAAATCTTTTTCTTCAAAAAGTCCAGAACCACTTTTCCATCATTTGTGGGAAGGGCTGATGCTTCAACCTATTTAGAAACATAGTCAACAGCAACCAAAATATACTGGCAACCAAAAGAAGGTGGAAAAGGTCCCATGAAATCAATGCCCCATACATCAAAAAGCTCAACTTCCAAAATCATTTTTTGGGGCATCTCATTCCTTCTTGAGATATTACCAGTTCGTTGACAGCGATCACACCTTACCACAAATGCTCTACTATCTTTGAAAATAGTAGGCCAATAAAAACCACTTTGGAGGACTTTAGCTGCAGTCCTCTCACCTGAAAAATGGCCTCCATAATCGGAGCCATGGCAATGCCATAAAATAGCCTCAAATTCTTTTTCTGGAATACACCTTCTAATGATCCCATCAGAACATTCTCTAAACAAATAAGGTTCATCCCAGAAAAAGAATTTAGCATCATGCAGAAATTTCTTCTTTTGTTGCCAGGTTAAATCAGAAGGCAACACACCAGCAGCTTTAAAATTAGCTAAATGTACATACCATGGAGCTATCTCTTGGACATCTAAAAGCCTCTCATCTGGGAACTCCTCTTGAATAGGAATTGGATCGGAGTTCCCCTCTTCAAGTCTTGACAAATGGTCTGCTACACCATTGTCCTTCCCTTTTCTGTCCACAATTTCAAGATCAAACTCTTGCAAGAGTAAGATCCACCTGATCAGCCTGGGTTTAGCTTCCTGTGTAGCAAACAAGTACTTTAATGCAGCATGGTCAGTATGCACAATAACTTTAGTACCCAAAATGTAAGGTCTGAATTTGTCTAAAGCATAGACAACGCTCAATAACTCCTTTTCAGTTGTAGCATAATTTTTTTGAGCTTCATTCAGAACCTTACTAGCATAATAAATCACATGTAAAACTTTTCCATTTTTCTGACAAAGAACAGCCCCTATTGCATTATCACTAGCATCACACATAACTTCAAAAGGAAAATCCCATTGGGGAGCAACAACGATAGGGGCTGAAACAAGTTTTTCCTTTAATAATTTAAAAGCAGCCAAACACTCATCATTAAAGATAAAAGGAGCCTCTTTTTCAAGGAGATTTGTCATAGGCTTAGCAATTTTAGAAAAATCTTTTATAAATCGCCTATAAAAACCTGCATGACCAAGAAAGCTTCTTATACCTTTAATATTAGTGGGAGGAGGTAGATTTTCAATGATCTCAGTTTTAGCTTTATCTACCTCAATCCCTTTTTCAGAAATCTTGTGCCCAAGCACAATGCCATCTTATACCATAAAATGACACTTTTCCCAATTAAGTACCAAATTCTTTTCTTGGCACCTAACTAGAATCCTTTCCAAATTGCTCAAACACTTGTCAAAGCTGGGGCCATAAACAGAAAAATCATCCATGAACACTTCCATACATTCACCAATTAAATCATAAGAAATAGCAAACATACATCTTTGGAAGGTTCCTGGAGCATTACACAAGCCAAAAGGCATCCTTTTATAAGCAAACACCCCGAAGGGGCAAGTAAAAGCAGTTTTTTCTTGATCCTTAGGATCAACAACAATTTGATTATATCCTGAGTACCCATCCAAGAAACAATAGTACTCATGGCCAGCCAACCTGTCAAGCATTTGATCAATAAAGGGAAGGGGGAAATGATCTTTCCGGGTGGCAGAATTTAGCCTCCGGTAATCTATACAAACCCTCCATCCAGTTACCATCCTGGTGGGAATCAATTCATTGTTCTCATTCGGAACCACAGTAATTCCCCCTTTCTTGGGAACTACCTGAACGGGACTAACCCATTCACTATCAGAAATGGGATAGATGATCCCTGCATCTAGCAACTTAATCACTTCTTTTCTTACCACTTCTTTCATGGCAGGATTAAGTCTTCTTTGGGGTTGGACTACAGGTTTAACTTGTTCTTCTAAACAAATTTTATGCATACAAACAATGGGGCTTATGCCCTTAATGTCCTCTATAGTCCAACCCAAAGCAGATTTATGAGCTCTAAGAATTCTTACCAGTTTTTCTTCTTCAAGAGGAGAGAGGGAACTACTTACAATGACTGGCTTATTATTACCTTCTTCAAGAAATACATACTTAAGGGTAGAAGGTAAGGGCTTCAGTTCCCTCTTTTCCTCTTGAACTTCTTCTTCTCTTTTGAGCTCCTCTACCCAATTTCCCTTTGGTTGGAAACAATGGGCAGCCTCTAGATATCTTGCCATTTCAATGACCTGTTCGTCATTGCTTTCAATATCTTCAAAATCCAACCCTTCAGATATTATAGTCTCTAAAGGATCTTCTTCTTTCCACATGGCAACAAACTGTTAAGCAAAAATGTTTTTTTTTAAATATATACAAGAAGTACTAAATAAAATAAAAACAAGAACTTGAAAAGAACCTATCCCCGGCAACGGCGCCAAAAACTTGATAAGGAAAATCGCAAGTGTACGATTAAACTATCGCGTAATACAAAAGATCGAACCCAAGGGATAGGTGTTCTTATTAATAAATAATTTAGTACTTGTGCAATAAAAATAAAATGATATGTTTGATGTATGGTTTAGAACAAGATGAGAGCAAAGCATATAATAATAAAACAGAATAAAATGAGAAGAATTTAAGCTCTTGGGTTGATTTACATAATTTATAAAACATGCTTGAAAACTCTTACTAAATTTCTGAACTTTAAATCCATATTCATGGTGCTATAGCCTAAATTTCTACACCCTAATAGCCTTAAGAAATGTAGAACTTTCTTACCTAATTACTAACTCCATAGCATTGGTTATTAGTTAATTAGAAAAGAAGATGAAGAAGGAATCCGAGCCAACACAAAGTTACGTACATCCTTATAGCCTTAAGAAATGCAAACATATAACCTTTTTTATTTCCTATTTCCCTTACTACTTACCAAATGGCCTTATGACATAAGTAGAAAGCAAGAAATCTTTTGCGCATAAAGATTAATGAAGAACAAAGAAATAAAACATGAATTGAAGATATTATTCAGAAATGTAAAAGAAAACTAGAACATGAATTATAAACTAAAACAACCCAAAAACTTAAAAGAGAAGTTAGCCAAGCATGGCTAAAGGAGACATTGAATTACCCTGGATAGGAGCTCAAATATGGCTTCCCACAAGTCCTAGGAACAATGCTCAAGAGGGAGAAAGAGAGAATACTTGTTGTATTCTAAGATGGTGTGCTTTACAAGTGAAGAAAAGGGTCCTATTTATAGCAAAATTCTGGGCTCCAGCGCCTGAGCGCTGGCATTTCCAACGCCTGGGCGCTAGGATGCATTAAAAATCCACTTTCTGTCCGAGACCCAGCGCTTGAGCGCTGGCTTTCCAACGCTTGGGCGCTGGGTCAACATCTGACTCATCAGCCAGTCAGAACCCCAGCGCTAGAGCGCTGGGATCCCAACGCTGGAGCGTTGGGACGCTGCTTCTTCATCTTCAAGCTTTTTCTTCCTTCTTCATTCATGGTAGTGGGTTTTGATTGCCATAAAATGCCACTACTCATCCTTGTTTAATTCTGAAACCTTTCCTCCACTAACATCAATTCCTTCAACATTATTTTCCATGTGCTAATTTAGAGAGTGATTCTTCATATTCTTCTTTTTCACTTTGGTCCTCTCTTGGTTAGCACTTGAATTCAAGCCCTCATATTCTCTCAATCTTCACTTTAAGTCCTCCACTCTTGAACTTTTACAATTTAGTCCCTTATTTCCTGAAACTTTACATATTGGTCCCTGGACAAAAATGATAACTAAACCAGCTTTTTCTACAAAATATAAAATAACTAGAAAAATTCCTAAAAATATAAAATAAAGCTAGAAAATCTAATAAAATCTAATCTACATGCAGGATGCAAAATAAATATAAAATCTACATAAAAAGACTAAAAAAAACCTATACGTGACTAAAAAATAATAAAAGAAAAAGACTAAAAACTACCTAAAAACATCATATAATATCCACTCATCAGATACCACAGACCAACATTTGAAGTTCCTTTCAGATATTTGAAAATTCTTTTGATAGAAATCAAATGTGATTCCCTAGGAGATGCTTGATATCTAGCACATAAACACACACTAAACATAATATCAGGTCTACTTGCTGTTAAATAAAGAAGAGATCCGATCATACCTCTGTACTTGGTAATGTTTACATGAATACTGGACTCATCTTGATCTAGATAAGTATTAGACCCCATTGGTGTGGCTATGGCCTTGCAATCATCCAAATCATATTTCTTTAAAAGCTTCTTGCAAAACTTTGATTGGTTGATGAATATTCCATCATGTGATTGCTTAATTTGCAATCCTAGAAAGAAGTTTAACTGTCCCATCATAGACATCTCAAATTCCTCTTGCATCATGTTAGAGAAATCCTTACACAGAGATTCGTTAGTTGAACCAAAAATAATATCATCTACATAAATCTGTACCAATAAAGTGTTACCTTTGGTTTTCTTGATAAAAAAGGTTGTGTCAGCCTTACCCTTTTGAAATCCTTTTTCACAAAGGAATATGCTCAATCTGTCATACCATGCTCGAGGGGCTTGTTTAAGACCATAGAGTGCTTTCAATAATTTGAAGACATGTGAAGGGTACTTGGGATCTTCAAATCCTGGAGGTTTCTTCACATATACTTCTTCTTGAATGAATCCGTTTAGGAAAGCACTTTTAACATCCATTTGATATAATGGAAAGTTTAAAGAACAGGCATAAGCCAATAGAAGTCTTATGGCTTCCAACCTTGCAACTGGTGCATAAGTTTCATCAAAATCAATACCTTCTTCTTGATTATATCCTTGTTCAACCAGTCTTGCTTTGTTTCTGACAATTATACCATTTTCATCCAGTTTATTTTTTAGTACCCATTTTGTTCCAATGATATGCTTGTCAGTGGGCTTAGGAACCAATTCCCATACTTGATTTCTTTCAAATTGGTTTAGTTCTTCTTGCATTGCTACAATCCAATACTCATCTTCAAGAGCATCATCCACTTTTGAGGGTTCTATTTGAGATACAAAGGCCATATTCATTACTGAATCATTTAAGCGTAGCCTTGTAGAAACGCCTCTTGAAATATCACCAATTATATTGTCAACTGGATGATCCCTGTGGGTTCTCCATTCTTTTGGCAGTTCATAAGTGGTATCTTCAATATGCTCTCCTTGTACTGAAATTTGATCTTTTTGCTTTTGAGAGTCTTCCTTGATAATGTTATCTTCCTCATCATTATTTGGAAGAATAGCTGTATCTTCTTTTGAAGAGTTAGACTCATCAAAGGAAACATGTATGGACTCTTCAATAGATAGAGTTTTCTTGTTAAAGACTCTATATGCTTTGCTTGTTAGAGAATATCCAAGGAATATACCTTCATCAGATTTTTCATCAAACTTACCAAGGTTTTCCTTTCCATTGTTCAAGACAAAGCATTTTGATCCAAAAGCATGTAGATGAGCAATATTTGGTTTCCTCCCTTTGTAGAGTTCATAGGGAGTTTTCTTCAGAATAGGTCTAATGAGTACTCTATTGGAAACATAGCAAGCAGTACTTACAGCATCAGCCCAAAAGTATTTTGGAAGGTTAGATTCACTTAGCATGGTCCTTGCTAGTTCTTCAAGTAATCTGCTCTTCCTTTCTACAACACCATTTTGTTGTGGTGTTCTTGAAGCAGAGAAGTTATGTGATATTCCATTCTCATCACATAATTCCTGAAATTGGTGGCTCTGAAATTCTCCACCATGATCACTTCTAATGGAAGATATCTTTAAGGCCTTTTCATTTTGAACAAGCCTTGCATATCTTTTGAATGCATTGAAGGCTTCATTCTTGTTGAATTCCTTTGTTGAAGTTATGAACCCTTTGTTGAAGACTATCTATCTTCTCTTCTAAAGAACTACACTTAGTGCACTCATGTGGAATATCTAACTTATATTTCACTATGTCTAGTACTTCCTATAGATTTCTACACTTATTTTCTAAAGATGAAATTATAGCATTCTGCTTACTACTAATTTTAGAAAAACTTTGACATAACTTAAACACATTCTCTATAGCAAATTCTAGATCATGAAATGAAATGACATTATCACTAACCTGAATATCCTCAGCATCTGAATCATGTGAAGCCATTAATGCAACTTTTGCTTCTTCTTTATCAGAATCGGATGATGAACTTCATTTTCAAACTTGTACTTCAATCCATGTTTCTTCTTTTGAAGATTTGGACATTCCAACTTGATGTGTCCAGGTTTTCCACATTCGAAGCATGTGAACTTTTGAGAAGAGGAGGGCTCATTATTCCTTTGGAAAGTTCTGTTATTGTTAAATTTCATACCTTTTCTTTTGAGAAACTTTCCAAGGTTCTTCACTAGAAGATTCATATTCTCATTCTCTTCTTCTTCAGAATCTGCATCATAATCATCCTTGATGCTTTCTTTGGCCTTTAAAGAGATGGATCGATATTTCTTCTCATGTAGTTCATGTTCCTCCAAACGATTCAATTCCAATTCGTGTTCTTGGAGTTTTCCAAAGAGAGTTGCAAGAGTCATATTAGACAAACTCTTCTTTTCTGAAATTGCTGTAACTTTTGGTTTCCATGCTCTTGTGAGTGATCTTAGAACTTTCATGTTCAAGTCACTATTGGAAAACTGTTTTCCAAGTGCAATCAAATGGTTAGTCAAATGATAGAATCGTTTTTGCATATCCAATACCTTTTCTCCTGGAAGCATTCTGAACATTTCATATTCTTGAGAGAGGGTATTGATTTTTGATCTCTTGACTTCATCTGTTCCTTCATGAGTTACCATCAAAGTATCCCATATTTCTTTCGATGTTGTGCATGTTGAAACTTTGAAAAATTCATCCATGCCAAGAGCAGATGTAAGGATATTCATTCCTTTGAGATCATATTGAACTTTCTTCTTTTCTTCTTCACTCCATGTGTTTTTTGGTTTTGGTTGTCTGCTATCACCCACTTCATTCATAGGTATAAACGGACCTTCTTCAATGGCTTTCCATATTTCCACATCTAATGACCTTATAAAGATTTTCATCTTGATCTTCCATAAGTCATAGTGGTCTCCATTGAAGTATGGTGGCCTGTTTATGTTGAATCCCTCACTAGTTCCATGACTAGAAGAGGATGCCATCTTCTTCCAGATCTTAGGAGTAAATTACCTAAACTTACGCTCTGATACCAATTGTTAGCCTATATAGCAACCCGAGAGGGGGGGTGAATCAGGTTTACCTGATTTTCGCCTTGATACCTTCTTACTTTCAAGATAGTTATAAACACAAACGAGTGCAACGGAAATGAGCGTTGCTTGAAAGTAAAGATGAAGGGTAGAAGAATGCACACACAGAGTTTTATCCTGGTTCACCTTCTATCCACCGAAGGCTACGTCCAGTCCCTCAAGAAAACCCCTTGAGGATTTTTCCACTATTGACAAAAATCTCTTACAAGTCCTTACACCAAGTACCTTGAGAATTTCTATCAACCACCTGCGAAAGCACACCACTTTCAACAGCCCCTGAAAGCAAACCACTTTCAGTCCCTGAAAGCAAACCACTTTCAGACCCTGAAGGCAAACCACCTTCAGTCCACACCCTGAAAGCAAACCACTTTCATTACAACAACCCTTCACCGAACCCTACGGTGAATACTCAATCTACCAGAATGAGATGAAGAAGAGTTTACACTTGGCTGTATCAATCCTTTAACACACAAGTGGGTTGATCATGAGAATTATGCTTTAAGGCTCTTAAGCATTAGAAGGCTCTCTTGGTTCTGAGTTCTTCAAGATATGAACAACTATCTCTTAAACAATGAAGAACATGAACTCATAACTTAGGCTCTTTGAAAGTTTAAGTATCAAAGGCTAATTTAACATGAATGAAAAATATGACAAAGCTTTGGCCTAATTCGTGTATTCTCACGTGTTGTTTGTTTCTGGACTCAAATGGACTTTATATAGGCATGAGGAAACGTCCTTGAACCAATGCAACCCTTTCCAAAAGGTTTGAGACACAATGGTTCATGAAAAGATGCAACTTTTCGAGCATGTAATCAATTACATTACTTAGGTAATCAATTACACTAAGTGGTCGTTGTTGTTTGAATTTCAAATTCAAACATGTAATCGATTACAAGCAAGATGTCGATTACTTGCCTATGTGTAATCGATTACCAGAAGGGTGTAATCAATTACACTCAAGTCCAATTTCCAGAAACTAGAACTTTTAAGATCGGCTTGAGTTTTTCTACTTCTTTTAACTTATGAAAACATTAAACTCAATTAGCTTAGGTATTTTAAAGAGCCTTTATACTCGAGAAGCCTTTAGAAGCATAACTCACCTATACTAAGACTTTAGGCAGATGTTGAAACATATTGCACTATTTCCTCTAAGTCTTCTTTTCTTCTTTTTGTCGATGAGTTTGTCGTCATCAAAACCTCAGCCAGGGTCAGGAGCAAGACCTTCTTCACAGACAAACACATCACAAAAATAAGAAAGACTTCAAGAAAAGAGTCCTATGCTGTTAAAGATCACTTACACGAACATGCTACAAGTACAATAAAGAGGGGGAGTTGCATATGACAGGGAGTTCATAACAAAATGATCTTCAACTTTCAAGACACGTGTTTGCCATTGATAGCGAAATCGCAAGTGTACGATTAACTATCGCGTAGTAAAAAGATCGAACCCAAGGGATAGGTGTTCTTATTAATATAAAATTTAGTACTTGTGCAGAAAATTAAAGATGAATATATGTTGTTGGTTTTTAGAGCAAACAAGAATAATAGCATAAAGAGAAGATAAATATGATGAGAATTAAGTTCTTGGGTTGGTTTACATAGAATATAAAATATGCTAGCAAGTATCTACTTAATTTCTGAATTTTAAATCCAAGTTCATGATGTTATAGCCTATTATATCTGCAAGTTAATCTCTTACACATTGTAGAACTTTCTTTTTAATTACTAAACCCAATTTCTTGCAATCTAGTTAACTAAAGAAGAAGATGAAGATGAAGTTCCGGCCAACATAAAGCTACGTCTATCCTAATCTCTTAGCGATATATACTTATAGCCTTTTTTAATTCCTATTTCCCTTACTACTTACCAATTCTCATTCGTATAAGCAATAAGCAAGAACACTTGTGATCATCAAGATAGAGTTAAGAACAAGGAATTAAAACAAGAACTAAAAATATTATTCAGAAAGGTAGAAACAATACTAAAACATAAATTATAAACTACTACAACCCAAGAAACTTAAAGAAGAAGTTAGACAAGCATGGCTAAAAGATTCATTGAATTACCCTGGATAGGAGCTCAAGTTTGGCTTCCCACAATTCCTAGGAACAATGATCTTAAGGAGGAAAGAAGAATACTTGTTGTATTCTGAATAGGTGTGATTTTTACAAAGGATGAGCACTCCTATTTATAGCAAAAAATTTCCTTTCAATGGTGGAGGAGTTGATGGCCATTATGGCCTTCATTGGCCACCAATTAACTTTTGAAAACTCCTTCCCACTACCATCAATTCTCCACTCATCCTTTAATCCTTATTTTCCATGTGCTTAATTTAGAGAGTGTTGGTTCATATTCTTCTTTTTCACTTTTGGTCCTCTCTTTGTTAGCACTTCAATTCTGGTCCTTTGACTTCTTGAAACTTCACTTTTCATCCTCCGCTCTTGAACTTTTACACTTTAGTCCTTCCTTTCCTGAAACTTACAAATTGGTCCTTGGACAAAAATGATAACTATACCAGCTTTCCTAAAAATATAAAAATAACTATAAAAATTCCTAAAAATATAAAATAAAGTTAGAAAAACAAATAAAAGCTAACCTATATGCAAAATGCAAAATAAATATAAAATCTACATAAAAATAATAAAAATCCTATATGAGACTCAAAAATAATAAAATAAAAAGACTAAAAGCACCCTAAAAATATCATATAAAATCCAGTCATCAGCCATCATCAAAAAGGGGGAGATTGTGAAGAAGGTCTTGCTCCTGACTCTGGCTGAAGTTTTGATGATGACAACACACGTTACAAAAAGAAGAAAAAGAAAGAAGACTTCAAGAACCGGCTCAAAACGTCAAGATCAACCATTAAGGTTCTAATGAATAGTAAGTCTTGTTAACTTAGTGTTCTATGATTCATTAAGGTAATGTTGCATTTGAAGGCTCATAAATAATCAATAAATTGAGTGTAATATGTTTCCACAAGTAAAACTTAGTAGAAACACTCAATTAGGGCTTAAAACTGTCATGAACTGAGTTCTGGACTGACAGTAATCGATTACAGGATGTGAGTAATTGATTACCAAAAGGTAGTAATCGATTACCACATATCATTAATTGATTACCAAGTTTGAATTTTGAATTCAAACTGCAACGGCATGATGTAATCGATTACCAGGTTACTGTAATCGATTACCAGGTCGACAGATGTGTTGTTTCATGAACCAATGTGTCTCAAAACGTTTGGGAAGCTTTGTGATGGTTCATGGACAACCTCTAGTGCCTATATAAAGTCCATAGATGCTCAGAAACATGAATGAATTGGACAACAACTTTCATATTCATTAAAGTCATCATTCTGAGTTTCTGCTCTCTCATTTTTCATAACAACACTCATGTTGTTCAATATTTGAGAAACTCAGAATAATTGAGCCTTCATTGTAATTGCCTGGAGCATACAAACTAAGATCAATCAAACTAGTCTAAAGGATTGTATCTGCCAGTGCAAAAGTTTCTTCTTCTTCATCTTGAATCGGTTTGATTCATTCACTGTAGTGTTCGGTGGTTGTGGAAAAGGTCCTTTGAATCAGGTTTGATTCAAAGTCCGCTATAGGGTTTAGCATCATAAGTTGGTGGTTTGCCTTCTGAGGTTTGACAAGAGTTCTTAAGGTCCTTGGTGTAAGTGCTTGTAAGAAATCTTGATTATAGTGGATAAATCCTCAAGGGTTTCTTCAAGGACTGGACGTAGCCTTCGGTGGATTGAAGGTGAACCAGGATAAAATCTGTGTGCAAATTCTCTCAACCCTTATCTTTTACTTTCAGCAAGTTCTTATTCCGCTGCATTCACAATCAACAATTGTGATTATCATTATCTTGAAAGTAATTGAGTTTTGTTAAGGCAAAAATTGAGAGAACTTGATTCACCCCCCCTCTCAGGTTGCTATCTATACTTACAAGTAGCATAATCGATTACCCAGTTTCAGTAATCGATTACTGAGATCAGCAATCACGATTTTTCATGAACCAATGTGTTCTTAAACATTGGAAAACCTTTGCAATGGTTCATGAAGAGTCACTAGTGCCTATATATACTCAATTAATGTTTAGAAATTCAACTGAACTTTTATAACTCATAGAGAAATCATTCTGAGCAAATTTACTCTCATTTTCAAAGAACACTTATTCTGTTCAACATTTAAGAACACAGAAAACCTTGAGCTTTCATTTGTGATTGCCTGGAGCATACTAACTAAGTTCACTCCATTATTAGATTAAAGGATTGGTCATCCATTATAAAAGCTTCTTCATCTTGTACCCACCATAGTGTTTGGTGTTAGTGGAAAGGTCCTTTAAATCAGGTTGATTCAGAGTCCGCCGTAGTGTTCGGTGAAGGTCTGGGTGATAAGACTTCTTAAGGTCCTTAGTGTAAGCTGTGAAGAAGACCTCTTCCTTGACTTTGGATGATGTTTTGATGAAGACAACTCACATCACAAAAAGAAGAAAAGAAGACTTAAAGGAACTAGCTCACAAACTTCAAGTTCAAAAATTAAGGTTCGAGTTTTAGTTTAAGTCTTGTTACTTAGTGTGCTATGATTTATTAAGGTCACATTGCATATGAAGGCTCATAAATAATTAACTAATTGAGTATAACATGTTTTTACAATTAAAACAAAGTAGAAACACTCAATTAGGCTTTAAAATTTAATAAACTAAGTTTTGGACTTAGAGTAATCGATTACATGCTTTGAGTAATCGATTACGCTTTAAAAATTTAATAAACTAAATTCTTGACTTAGTGTAATCGATTACAGGAGTTAGGTAATCGATTACCACACATAGAAAGTAATCGATTACCATAAATCAAGTAATTGATTACATGTTTGAATTTGGCATTTGAACTACAACGACTAGTAGTGTAATCGATTACCATAATGCTGTAATCGATTACCATGTCAGCAAACGTGTCTTTTCATGAACCAATGCATTCTTAAATGTTGGGAAACCATTGCAATGGTTCATGGACGACCTCTAGTGCCTATAAATAGTCCAATGATGCTCTAAACTCACAACACTGCTTTCATAATCATAGAGCAATCATTCTGAGCAATTAAACTCTCATTTTCAAAAGAACACTCATGTAGTTCAACTATTAAAAACTCAGAAAAACTTTGAACCTTCATTGTGATTGCCTGGAGCATACAAACTAACACCAATCCATTTAGATTGAAGGATTGACTCATCCTTGTAAACTCTTCTTCATCCTCATTCTTGTTTTGAGTGAATTTCACCGTAGTGTTCGGTGAAAGGTCTGTAATCAGAAGGTGGTTTGCTTTCTGAGGGTTGATAGGTCTTCTTAGGGCCCTTGGCGCAAGCATCGGTAAGAACACTTGATCAATCAAAAAGTGGTGTGCTTTCGGGAAGATTAATAGGTCTTCTTAGGGTCCTTGGCGTAAGCATCTGTAAGAACACTTGATCAATAGTGGAAAAATCCCCAAACCAGAACGGGGGGTTGGACGTAGCCTTCGGTGATTTGAAGGTGAACCAAGATAAAATCATTGCGTGGTCTACTTACCCCTGAACTTTTACTTTATGCAATTTACATTTTTGCTGCATACTCGTTTATTAATTGTGAATCTTTCAAAGTAAACGTTATCATTATTGAATTGGGATTAATAAGCCGAAAATCATAAAAACCTAATTCACCCCCCCTCTTAGGTTGCTATCTGTACTTACATAAGCATCAGTAAGAACTCTTGATCAATAGTGGAAAAATCCCTAAATCAAAACAGGGGACTAGACGTAGCCTTCGGTAGTTTGAAGGTGAACCAGGATAAATCATTGCGTGATCCTCTTATCCCTTACCTTTTACTTTTCGCACTTTACATTATCTGCTGCAATTTATCAAGTATTACATTTTTTACTTGTCTTTCGGATTAAGGTAAAAGGTAGTTGAATAGGAATTCAATTTAATAAGGTGAAAATCTCAAAAACCTAATTCACCGCCCTCCCCTCTTAGGTTGCTATCTGTAGTTATAATTGGCATCAGAGCGAAATTTTAGGTAAAATATTCCTAAGATCCACTTAGATGGCATCCTCCTCTAGACCAGTTTTGACTGAAGGGTTTAACATAAACAGACCACCATGCTTTAATGGTGATCATTATGATTTCTGGAAAATCAAAATGAACATCTTTATTAAGTCACTAGATGTAGAAATTTGGAAAGTCATAGAAGAAGGCCATTTTGTACCTGTTGTTGAGGAAGGTAGTAGTGTTCAACCAAAACCTGAAAAATGCGTGGATTGAACAAGAAAAAAAGAAAGTACAATTTGATTTAAAAGCCATGAACATGCTAACATCAGCCTTAGGTATGGATGAGTTTTTTAGAGTCTCAACATGTAAGTCTGCCAAAGAAATGTGGGATACCTTATTAGTCACCCATGAGGGAACAAATGAAGTAAAAAATTAAAAAATCAACACTCTCTCTCAAGAATATGAGACGTTTAGGATGTTGCTTGGTGAAAAGATTCTTGATATGCGAAAACGATTCACACATTTGACTAATCATTTAATTGCTCTCCGTAAGGATTTTTCTAACAATGATTTGAATATGAAAGTTCTTAGATCCCTTACAAGAGTTTGGCAACCAAATGTGACAGTAATGTCGGAAAAGAAAAGTTTATCAAAGATGACATTAGCTGCATGTAAACACCCCAATTTTGCCCTAGTTTCTGTTAATTTAGTAGTATTTTAGCTAAAAATCCAAAAAAGGAAAAAATCATGAAAAAAATGCAAAAATGGTGAAAATCTAGAAAAATACCAAAAAAACACAAAATACAAAAAAGACTTAATCCAATGAATTTAGATTTTACTTAAATTTTAATTATTTGTGTTAATTGATTTTGAGAGTGACAAAAATAAAAAGGAAGAGAGCCCAAAATGATTTAAATGATTAAAAAAAATCAAAGCAGCTTCAAACAAAAAGGGGAGTGGAAGGTGGCCCAACTGCAAATAATAAAAAAAAAAAAACAAAAAAACAAAAAAGAAGAGGGAAGAAGAAGGCCAGCGGCCCAACAGAAGAAGGGAGCAGAAAATTCAGCTTCTGAAACCCTAACAGCAAGGAAAGGACACTCTGGTAATTTCACCCACCCAAAACCATAATTTTTCAGCTATTTAATCCCTCATTCCTCGGATACCGCAACAAGCTGCCCATCACTATTCATCTCTCTCTCATACGCTCCTCCCCTCTCTTTTTCACTTCGGAACCCTAAAATTTTCTCTCCTCTACACCACAAAACCTAAAGCCGCCGCCCCACCCTCTCTCTTCCCCTCTTCTACAACACAAACCACGACCGCCGCCACACTCCTCTTCTCAACCAAACCTTCGACCGCATCTCTCTTCCTTTCAAACACAAACCGCAGCCGCCAGCCCCCTTTCCCCTCGCCGTTCCATCATCTTCATCTTCTCTCCATTCTGCCACCACCCAAAACCCAACCCCTTTACCTCCAGCAAACACTGCGCCGCCACCCTCCCAGCCGTCCCTTTCGAATTTCTTCTCCCCTTCCTTAAAATTTCTTCCCTCTTATCACTTCATCCGGTTCATTTTTAGGTAGGGGCATCACACGTTTTATTTTAGTTCTTTTCACTGTATTTGTTCAGAAAATGGAGGATTTGAAAGAGGAGAACCCACTAATCTCATAGTAGGCTGCTCATCTCTCCTCCAAACATCATATTTCTTAGCTTTCCTTTTGGTTCTGACATTCTTTACTTCAATGATTGTTGAAATTTTCGTTCCCTATCTCTGTTTGATGTCTCTATGTTTTTTTTTAAGTTGTCTGTGTTAAGTGATTCTCTTTGCACTTTCTGTGTGTTCCTGTCATGACTTCCATTT
This sequence comes from Acmispon strigosus, assembly GCA_030819835.1. Classification (NCBI taxonomy): domain Eukaryota; kingdom Viridiplantae; phylum Streptophyta; class Magnoliopsida; order Fabales; family Fabaceae; genus Acmispon; species Acmispon strigosus. The sequence goes on along the minus strand of JAUAMA010000004.1, from coordinate 10,678,366 downwards.
CTGACACAGTGAAAAAAGCACTTCTTGCCCCGTAAATTGATTCTGGGACGTGTTTATGTTTAAGTCATTGTGTTTAGGTTCAAAGACATGCCCCTGATAATAAAATATGCTTCTTGCTTTTCTCCTTTTTTTTTAAAAATAAATAAATAAATAAAGGCTCTTGGTTATTTAAAAAAAATGTGGTTCCATTTGTTTGGTTTCTGCTTGAAATTATTCCAACTTCATATTTCTGACAAAAAGTGATGCCGCTTCTAATTAATTTCTACTCCTAACTTTTAATTTCCAGCTTCTGACTATTCACTAACTTTTTAATTTTCTGTCTCTAACTATTCATATTATCTTGACTTTTAGATTATGCTTCTGATTATTTATAATTTCTGCTCCTAACCTTTAACTTTCGGTTAACTATTTGTTAATGGGTTTGTAAAAAAAAGAGCTTTTCGACTAGCGGTACTCTCGCATTACTACGAGACTATCATAGGTCTACGCGATTAAAAATAAGATGTACATTCGACTAGAGGGATACTCTCACTTTACTATGAGACTGTCTAGCTCCTACGCAATTAATTTAAAATCAACTTGTGTTTAGGGATACTCTCACATTACTGTGAGACTGTCTAGCTTCTACGCAATTAATTTAAAATAAATCTGTTGTTTATGGATACTCTCACATTACTGTGAGACTGTCTTGCTTCTACGCCATTAATTTAAAATCAATCTGTTGTTTAGGGATACTCTCACATTACTGTGAGACTGTCTAGCTTCTACGTAATTAATTTAAAATCAACTCGTTGTTTAGGGATACTCTCACATTACTGTGAGACTGTCTAGCTCTTACGCGATTAATTTAAAATTAATCAATTGCTTGGTGACACTCTCACATTACTGTGGGACGGTCGTCTCGTCTAAAAATCAATTAGAGACACTCGTGCATTACTACGAGACCTGTCGCTTTTTTTTAAAAATAAAACATATTTTCAAAATGGCGCTCTCGCATTACTACGAGACTCGCCCTTCTTTCCTCAAAAAAAAAAAAACAAACACATGCATAAACAACTATTGGTAACCGTCTTAAGATGGGTGCACTAGGGGTGCTGTGGAGGTTCGTCCTCCACCCTTCCCTACGCATAAATAGACCTCCGAACCCAAGTTTTGTAAGTAAGAATTTCAAAAGGGTTTTCCAATGTTTTCCCTTAAATAAAAAACACTGGTGGCGACTCTGTTTATTCAGCACTGTAAATTTTTTTTTCAGGTCGTTATAGATGGCGACTCTGTTGGGGACAGGTTAGTGGGTCAAGCCGCTTAAAGTTGTTAATGCATGTTTGTAATAGTTGTATAATGTTATTTTATCCCTCCCTTTCATTTATTTATTGTTTTTTTTGTATATACTTGTAAGTGCTTAGTTTTGCATGCGGGTACTTAGGGTAGACGACCATATAAAATATTCTAAACTGCTTGGATTTTTACTTGTGTTTAAGGTATGGTTTTTTTTGGGTGTTTGAAAAGGTTAGTATGCTCCCATACACACGTTCGCGATACTTTCACCCACACGAGCGTGGTACTCTACCTGGGCCTGAGTGATACTTGAGATATGATAGGGGTTGTAAGTGAGAGCCTCTTGGGAATTACTTCTCAACGGGTTTTCATGAGAACCTCGGCTAGAGTTTGACTTTCCTGTGGGTAGTCCAATCTGACGATTTACATCGGCACGTTGGAAATATTCATGGGGGCGTCTTAGCTCTAGTGACCTGTTAGACCAATAGAAAAGACCTACCCTCTGTGAGTATGCACTGATTACGAAAGCCAATTAGACCTGTAGGTTAGTTCTCTCTGATTTGGTAGAACCCGCATAGGACACAAGGGAGCGTACTTTTAATTTCCATGTCTTTTTCTTTAAAGAGTATACTGTTTTGTTTTCGATTTTCCTAACGTCTTGTTGTTTTTGCCTTCCATTTTCCGGGTTCGCTTGGGGTCGAGGAGTTTGTGAATTCAACGCAGGTATCTTGGTGAAGAAAAAAAAAAACCAAAAGAGATAAGTGAAGGAAAATGGAGCCAATTCTGATAAGAAAGAAATTGAATTTAAAAATCAGGAAGCCTGAAGTAGCAGAATTGATAGAAATTACTGAGTTGATGGCCGCCGCCAAGGAGTGGGATACATTCAAAGACGTGTTGGCTCTGCTCATCTGCGCAGTTGTCTTGTTCCCTAGTGATTATGACATTGTCGATATGTCAGCTGTAGATATCTTCTTTGCTTATAAAAACAAAAACAACAATATGTCACAACCCTTCTCGCAGATATTTATCTCAACATGCATTCGTGTCACAAGTTGAACCAAAAGCGAATCACGTGCTGCTTGCCTGTGCTATTTGTGTGGTTGGCAAATCATTTGTTTATTTGGGTGCGCAAGGAACAATCTCCTTTTGTTGATCTTGAGGGATTGCAGTTGCGGCAGCAAAGTAAGGAGGAATGGGCCGAGTTCATCGCAAGCAGGAGGGCAGAAACAATCAGGTGGTTTCATCGCTGGGAGTATAAGAAGGAAGTTATATGCCAATGCAAGGGATATCCCAATGTGCCACTCATGGGAACCAAAGGTTGTATCAACTTCAACCCGGTTCTAGCAATGAGGCAGATGGGTTACCTGTTGAAGGGGCCACTAACGGAGGATGATTTGACTCCTCTGTATTTGACCCATACGCAGGAGGTGCTGAGTTCAGGGGCAGCTAAGAAGATTTCCCAAGCATGGAAGGAGCTAGTGAGGAAAGGCAAATATGCAGCTGTGGAAGGGGAGACCACATATCAACAATGGCTATGTAGCAGGGTGTCCCAGATTGGATTGCCATTCACGGCCCCCGCACCGGGGGAAGTGGTGCCTGAGCAGAAGAACCCACCTATGCAGGAAGCCCCCGTGCAGCAAGAGCCGCTTCAAGGAAGAGAAGAATTATGAGCTTTATGTAGGGACCTTTTTTTGTAACAATGACTTTATCTAACATGATTGTAATTTGACCTATGAACCTCAGAAGCCTTTGTAATAGGAATTTAATTTCATGGTTGGTATAACCTGCTATATGAACTCGAGTAGGAGATTCTTGTATTTAAAGAATGGCAAGTTATGTGCTTGAGTGTTGAATGGGCTAAATGTTTATGTTTCCTTCACTAGGCTCCTAAAAAAAAAAAAACAACAAAAGCTTTCCTATGGATACTCGTGGCGCCTTCACAAGACCTTCTTCTCGATTCCATGGCGGACTCTGGACGTTTTTTTTTCTTTTTTAATTAACAATTGTGTTTGTTTTTCTTGTTTCACAGAAAAAAGGGCTTTTTTTCAATCATTGGTCGAGGGAAGAGATGATCAGGCGGTCAACCTCGTGTTTATTGGACTAGACTTCAGGAGAAGAGGATGTCTGAAGAAAGAAATCTAGGGGTCGAATTTGATGAGCTCAAGGGAAGGGTCGACTTGGTAGTTGAAACTCAAACGAGGATCGAAGAAACACTCACCACTATGAAAGACGCCTTGGTGATGTTGTTGATGGCCGAGAGGACATCCCTGCAGCATGGTCAAGAAGGGGTGGTGAACCAGCCTCAAATCGTGTTTCCCGTTGGAGAAGTGTATCGTCCCCTCAATGAGGAGTACTCTGGTCCCTTTGGAGTTGAAATTCCAACCTCAAGCGAAGTCTCAAATCCTAAAAAGAAGGAGGCAGATGACGACTGGAAGGAGAAAATGGAGGAAAAAATTAGAGGTATCTAGGGGGTGTCCACCGATGGATCGCTGGACATTGAGGGGTTGTTCCCTGGCGCTAGTGTGTCTGTCCCAAAGGATTTCAAAGTCCCCGAATTCAATAAATATGACGGAAGTGCTAATCCATTCTTACACTTGAAGTCATATGTGGCGAAAATGGCGATATGGTCAAAGGAAGAAAAGTTCCTCATTGCCTTCTTCCAAGAGAGTCTCACAGGGCCGGCCTTGGAATGGTATACCCAGTTAGGTCACTCTAAAGTATCCTGCTGGAAGGAGCTGACAGACCTGTTCATGGCGCAGTACTGATTCAACATAGACATGGCACCAACCCGTGAATAGTTGACAACAATGAAAAAGAAAAATGGGGAGGCCTTCCGGCAGTATGCGCAAAGATGGAGGTCATTGGCTGCTCAGGTCCAACCGCCACTAACTCTTCCAGAAATGTGCTCCTACTTCCTGGGTACCCTGGAGACTCCATATGTTTCTTCAATGGTAGGGTCAGCCTATAGGGAATTCTCTGAGCTGGTAATGGCAGGGGAAAAGATCGAAATGATGTTGAAATTGGGCAAGTTGACTTTCAGTGGCGAAAGTATCCAGAAGAAAGGGTTTGTACCTAGGAAAAAGGAAGCTGAAGTTAATCAGGTTCAAGGGCCTCAATACCCTAACCCCCAATATCCTCCATTTTATCCTGTTCCCGAAGCTCCCTTCAACCAAACCCCGAACAACTACCCGCCAAATTCATACCAACCGCCGAACCCTCAACAAGCGCCCTTGCCCAACTCTGGGACTTCAGTGAATAACATCCCAGCTCCCCCACAACATCCAAACTATAACCAGAACACACAAGCTCCTTGACAAAATCGCCCATATCAAGCTAGGCCGAACCCAAATTATATCCAGGCCTTTCCGCCCTTTCCCAAGCTGGCCATAACCAACGCTGAGTTGTTTCAGCGCCTTAGTGATGCACGGTTGGTTGCTGGCAGCCCTGTTCGCCCCTTAGAGCCACCTTTTCCTAACCGGTACAACCCTGACCTAACTTGCATCTATCATATGAACGTCCCCAGGCACTCCATAGAGAGATGCGAAGCTTTTAAAACAGCTGTGAAAAGATTGATAGCATGCGGGAAGGTTGGATTTGAAGAGGAACGAGACCTGAACATTATTAACAACCCAATGCCTAATCATGGCCAGGGGAATCAAGTCGATTTGATCGAAGAGAAGAGGTTAGCCGCTATCTTTCACGGCCAGTTGTACCAACAAAGGATGGCCCGAGCATACAACACGAGAGTACGACCCAAAGAGTTTCGACCAGGAGACTTGGTGTTTAGAAAGATTCTCCCCAATCAAGAGGACACCAGAGGGAAATGGGCTCCGAATTATGAAGGGTCGTATGTTGTTAAGGAAGCCTTTTTAGGAGGTGCTCTTATCTTGGCAGATGCAGACGGGCAAATGCTGTCGAGGCTAGTAAACTCAGACGCTGTGAAGAAATACTACCCCTAAAAAGAGAAGAGAAGGGGACTTGCTGCTAAACAGGGGAAAATGTTCATGGAAGTATGCGGCTCGTAGTCATGAAGGATAAGGGCAAAAGGTTTAAAAATCGAGGGTGTCAACTAATGAGAACTAAGTAAATTGTCTTGGGGCAAGTTTGGTGTCTATCTTTTGTTTTGTTTTGTTTTGTTTCTAGGTTTTTCTAGATGTTAGGAGTGTCTCATGTCGGGGGGAGTGAGGTTGTCAGAACCTTGTGCCTAAAAATCCTCTTCTATTCAATAAAAGATTTTTGTTCATTCAACGAATTTCTTTCCTCTATGTGCATTATTTGAATTATATTTTGAATGGCATAATTCTATGATACTTGGCAATGCTTCCTAACCCTTTTGTGAGATGATGCAGGCTTAGCGTCCCCTTACGCGAGGGTTAGAGGATAGGGCTCATCACTTGATCAAGCTGCTAAAGAAAAAAGAAGTACAGAAAAAGAAAAGAAGGGGCTCGCTAGGTTGAAAACCCATAAGGGCGGCCTAGGCAAAAGTTAGAGCAAAAGAAAAAAATAATAGTTGAAAAAAAAAAGGGTTGGAGTTTTTCTTAGGCTGAAAACCCGCTGGGGCGGCATGAGACAAAGCAAAGTCGTGATCAAAGGGGGAACACATCCACTCAGAGGAAATTTGGGGATTAAGAGGTGGTAGAGAGCTAAAAGGTTGAATGGGCTACCAGATCAAGAGTTTTGCTGCATCGGGGTTCCTGCGGCTATGAAATAAACACGAGGATGACTGGCTTATCAGGGCTTCTTTGACCAAATCCCCATCACAGGTTTTCTAAGTTTCTTTCTGTTTGGATAATAATGCACGTAAACGAGTTCTTTAACCCTCTTTTAATTTCCAGTCAGGGTCCCGAAACCCTATTTTAGTTTACTGTCAAGGTCCCGAAACCCTATTTTAATTTCCTGTCAGGGTCCCGGAACCCGCTTTTAATTTCCTGTCAAGGTCCCGAAACCCTCTTTTAATTTCCTGTCAGGGTCTCGAAACCCTCTTTTAATTTTCAGCCAGGGTCCCGAAACCCGCTTTTAATTTCCTGTTAGGGTCCCGAAACCCGCTTTTAATTTCTTATCAGGGTCCCGGAACCCGCTTTTAATTTCTTGTCAAGGTCCCGAAACCCTATTTTAATTTCCTGCCAGACCGTAGGCCCATGACCAATTGGTCACGGGGCTTTCCTGCTTTTGGGGGAAAAATTGGTGTTTATATCTTTACCTATTCCTTATTGCGATAACATGAAAAACTTTGGATTAACATGTTATCCAATAAGAAAATATGTAAAGAGGGGCAACTGTAAACACCCCAATTTTGCCCTAGATTTTGTTAATTTAGTAGTATTTTAGCCAAAAATCTGAAAAAGGTAAAAATCATGAAAAACCATATAAATGGTAAAAATCTAGAAAAATACCAAAAAACACAAAATACAAAAAAGACTTAATCCAATGAATTTAAATTTTAGTTAAATTTTAACTATTTGTGTTAATTGATTTTGAGAGTGACAAAAATAAAAAGGAATAGAGCCCAAAATGATTTAAATGATTAAAAAAAAATCAAAACAGCTTCAAACAAAAAGGAGAGCGGAAAGATGTCCCAACTGAAAAAAAAAAAACGAAAAAGAAGAGGGAAGAAGAAGGCCGACGGCCCAACAGAAGAAGGGAGCAGAAAATTCAGCTTCTGAAACCCTAACAGCAAGGAGAGGACACTCTGGTAATTTCACCCACCCAAAACCCTAATTTTTCAGCTATTTAATCCCCCATTCCTCGGATATCGCAACAAGCTACCCATCACTATTCATCTCTCTCTGATACGCTCCTCCCCTCTCTTTTTCACTTCAAAACCCTAAAATTTTCTCTCCTCTACACCACAAAACCTAAAGCCGCCGCCCCACCCTCTCTCTTCCCCTCTTCTACAACACAAACCACGACCGCCGCCAAACTCCTCTTCTCAACCAAACCTTCGACCGCACCACTCTTCCTTTCAAACGCAAACCGCACCCGCCAGCCCCCTTTCCCCTCGTCGTTCCATCATCTTCATCTTCTCTCCATTCTGCCACCACCCAAAACCGAACCCCTTTACCTCCTGCAAACACAGCGCCGCCACCCTTCCCGCCATCCCTCTTTTCACTGTATTTGTTCAGAAAATGGAGGATTTGAAAGAGGAGAACCCACTAATCTCATAGTAGGCTGCTCATCTCTCCTCCAAACATCATATTTCTTAGCTTTCCTTTTGGTTCTGACATTCTTTACTTCAATGATTGTTGAAATTTTAGTTCCCTATCTCTGTTTGATGTCTCTATGTTTTTTTTTAAGTTGTGTGTGTTAAGTGATTCTCTTTGCACTTTCTTTGTGTTCCTGTCATGAATTCCATTTCTGACACAGTGCAAAAAGCACTTTTTGCCCGGTAAATTGATTCTGGTTGTTTATGTTTAAGTCATTGTGTTTATGTTCGAAGACATGCCCCTGATAATAAAATATGCTTCTTGCTTTTCTCTTTCTTTAAAAAAAACAAAAAAATAAAGGCTCTTGGTTCTTTAAAAAAAAAATGTGGTTCCCTTTGATGTTTGGATTCTGCTTGATATTATTCCAACCTCATATTTCTGACAAAAAGTGATGCCGCTTCTAATTAATTTCTACTCCTAACTTTTAATTTTCAGCTTCTGACTATTCACTAACTTTTTAATTTTCTGTCCCTAACTATTCATATTATCCTGACTTTTAGATTATGCTTCTGATTATTTATAATTTCTGCTCCTAACCTTTAACTTTCAGCTAACTATTTGTTAATGGGTTTGTAAAAAAAGAGCTTTTCGACTAGCGGTACTCTCGCATTACTACAAGACTATCATAGGTCTATGCGATTAAAAATAAGATGAACATTCGACTATAGGGATACTCTCACATTACTGTGAGACTCTCTAGCTCCTATGCAATTAATTTAAAATCAACATGTGTTTAGGGATACTCTTACATTACTGTGAGACTGTCTAGCTTCTATGCAATTAATTTAAAATCAATCCATTGTTTAGAGATACTCTCACATTACTGTGAGACATTCTAGCTTCTACGCAATTATTTTAAAATCAATCCGTTGTTTAGGGATACTCTCACATTATTGTGAGACTGTCTAGCTTCTATGTAATTAATTTAAAATCAACTCGTTGTTTAGGGATACTCTCACATTACTATGAGTCTGTCTAGCTTTTACGCGATTAATTTAAATTTAATCCTTTGCTTGGTGACACTCTCACATTACTGTGGAACGGTCTTTTCGTCTAAAAATCTATTAGAGACACTCTCGCATCACTACGAGACCTGTCGCTTTTTTTTAAAATAAAAAAGGTTTTCAAAACGCCGCTCTCGCATTACTACGAGATTCGCCCTTCTTTCCTCAAAAAAAATAAATAAACATGTTTTCAAAAGCCCCTCTCGCATTACTACGAGACAGGTTTTTAATCATTTCAAAAAATTAAAAATTTTCGAACAAACCGAATCTTTTAAAAAACTGCGTAAGCCTTGATCTTCCTAACGAAAGGAAGTACACAGGTCTAGGGTCGCACCTACCAGGCTAACATTATAAAAAAAAAAAAAAACTTTTTGTTTTGGGGTTTTTCAATGTTTTCGTAAAACTTAACCCATGCATAAACAACTAATGGTAATCGTCTTAAGATAGGTGCACTAGGGGTGCTGTGGAGGTTCGTCCTCCACCCTTCCCGGATAGGGCGAGCGCCCCTTTACTATTAGGAGGCACCCCATCTTCCCCTTTACAGCGCTAATGAGCGTCCCATCTGGACGGGGGGCGGCCTTGGCTGGTAATTCCAGGGGTCAACTTGAATACATATAGAGGGCTGGACTTTGTAATATGTTGGGCCTAGCCTTTGAGTCCCCTAGGGTTAGTTTTAATTAAATGTCATTTATGGCTTTTCTCCCTATAAATAGCTAAGGGAGACTCATGTAAAAGGGTTCAGATTTTCTCTAATCACAATATAGTCTCACTTCTCTCCTATACTGTTCTATCCCAGAACATTCTGGCGCCGTCTGTGGGGAAAGGTAAACCAAACCCCACGTTCACAAGGGAAGAGGCTATGTCAGGCAACGGAAGAAGAGGGCGAGGCCGTGGGCGAGGAGGACAGACGGCGGGAGATCCACTCGTGCCGCCTCCCTTGCCATCACAGAGTCCAAACCCCAATCCTGAGCAACCGCAGGTGGCGACACCAGGTGGTGGCATGCCAAACCCGACTCCTTTCAACATCTCCCTTGCTGGATGGAATAGGGTATGTGGTGCTCTAGATTTTGTGCAACAGCAAAATTAACATTTGCAGGCCCAGCTGGAGTACTTTTGCCAGCAAAAGGATCCAGGAATGGAGAGCTTCAAGGAGGCTAAGAGTGTGGTGGAGTTTCAGCCATTTTCACCCGCCATCCAGGCGGTTCCTATACCTGATGTGGTGAAGCATCTTTTGTTGGAAACTTATTCAAGCGAGACGGATCCCAAGGAATATTTGCAATCATTCATGACTAAAATGGTGTTCAGTCAGGCGTCTGGTGCCGTGCGATGCAGGTTGTTTCCTTCCACGTTGAAGTGGACAGTGTTGGCATGGTTTTCAAAGTTACCTTCGCACTCTATAAATAGCTTTATGGAGTTTTCACACAAATTTTTGTCACATTTCACGGCGAGTAGGACTCAGCGGGTGACAACTGCAGCTTTGTTCAACATCTGTCAAGGCGTGATGGAAACCCTAAAACAATACATGGCAAGGTTCAATGCCACATTAGTACGGATTGAAGATCCGCCTCAGGAGACTTATGTGAACGCCTTCAAGCAAGGATTGCGGGTGAGCGCTTTGAATAACAAGCTTAGCAGGCGCCCGCCACGGAACATGGTGGACCTAAGGGCACGAGTCCAGGATTTCATATTGGAAGAGGAGGATGATTAACAGAAACGTACAAGGGATATGTTGGACGCGCCTTCAAGAAGGCAGGAAGGGCGAGGGCGGCAAGCCGACATGTTCGCCCGAAGGGAACAACCCCGAGACCCTACAAGGGGAAATCGCAGCAACCCATATCAGACAACAGCCTTTGCCAATCAAGAACGGAGAAATCACCTGACTCGCCCAGAGTTCGGAAGGCGGGGCGCGCCCCAGCGGCAGGTACAACCACCACCACCTCCCCAGGTACCTCATTATTCCCCAGTGGCTCAACGAGCTAAGGTGTCGTTAGCCGAAGGTCTCTCCAGAATATTGGCGGACAATAGAGAGACTAATCTTATAGCTCGCCCTTATCCTCCTAAGAGACCGCCTACGAATGTGGACACCCAGCGTTGGTGCGAATACCATGGCGTTTTGGGCCATGATACAGATGATTGTGTTACTCTGCAGAGAGAGGTGGAACGGTTGATAAAAGCGGGGCATTTTGGCCAGTGTGTTAAATAGGTGCCCACCCAGAGTGTTCGGCGATAGGGGCGAACTAGTCGAGAGGATGACTTTGATGAGGCAGGCGATGCAGCGCCAATGGGAGATCCCGTGGGAACCGTCAACTGTATCTCAGGAGTTTTTCATGACGAGATGAGTGCAGGTCGTAAAAGGTACATACGTGAGGCACACGCTACAGTGCATTCTATCCAGGAGGGCGAGTTTGGGTTCGATCATCCTGATATCGTATTCACTAGCGGAGATTTCAAAGGGGTATCGCCGCACAAGGGCGACCCCGTTGTGGTTCAGCTGAGGATTAACAACTATGATGTAAGGCGTGTGATTCTGGACCAGGGAAGTTCGGCGGATATAATATATGGCGACGTGTTCAAGAAGATGGGTTTGAAGGACGAAGCGTTGTCACCATATACGGGAACCCTTATTGGATTCACTGGCGAACATGTTGTACCCAAGGGTTGTATAGAATTGAAGACAGTTTTTGTGTCTGATAGATTCACCAAGGCGGTCACTGTCAAGTACATTGTACTCGCCTGTAAGTCATGATATAATGTTTTGATTGGACGTGACACTCTTAGTCAGATTTGTGCAGTCATATCCACAAAGCATTTGAATGTCAAGTATCCGTTAGCTAATGGGCGGATAGGAACGTTGGCGGTCGACCAGATTAGGGCCCGTGAGTGCTATAGCGAGAGTGTGGCTAGTTACGGGAAGCAGAATGCCAAGGTTGGGCACCGGTGTTACGAGGCCAGTGAAGGTAGTACACTTGATCCAAGAGTAGAAGTACCAGGGGCCTCCCCGAGCCCTATTGAGGAAACAAAAATGGTGAAGGTAGGACAAAGGATGTTGAAAGTGGGAACACAATTATCTCTCGCCCAAGAAGACCGCCTCACTCGCCTGCTGGAGGACAACTTGGATCTATTTTCTTGGACACTTAAGGATGTCCCAGGCATTAGCCCGAATGTGATTTGTCATAAATTAGCAATTCGACCGGATGTAAAGCCGGTCACCCAGACTAGAAGGAAGATGGGTGAAGAACGGATTAAGGCGGTCGAGGTGGAAACAACGAAGCTTCTGGAAGAAAATTTTATTAGAGAGGTTAAGTACCCAACTTGGATGGAGAATGTGGTGCTTGTCAAGAAGGCGAACGGAAAATGGCGCATGTGCACCGACTATACTGATCTGAACAAGGCGTGCCCGAAAGACGCATACCCATTGCCCAATGTTGACAAGCTAGTTGATGGGGCGTCTGGAAATGAAGTCCTTAGCCTGATGGATGCCTTTTCAGGTTACAATCAAATATACATGCATCCGCAAGATGAGGAGAAGACTGCGTTCATGACACCAAAAATCAATTATTGTTACAAAACAATGCCTTTCGGGCTCAAGAATGCAGGGGCGACTTACCAACGCTTGATGGAAAAGGTATTCGAAGAGCAGGTGGGTAGGAATATGCAAGTTTATGTGGATGACATGATTGTTACATCCGTCAAAGCGGAGGATCACTTGGCGGATTTGGGCGAGGCGTTGGGACGAGTGAGGCATTATAATATGCGCTTGAACCCTAACAAGTGTTCTTTTGGGATCTTGGGTGGAAAATTCCTGGGCTTCATGGTGACGGTCAGGGGTATTGAGATTAATCCTGATAAATGCAGGGCAATTTTGGATATGGTTAGCCCATCAACGGTTAAAGAGGTCCAACACTTAGCAGGAAAGGTCACTTCCTTGGCCCGTTTCCTACCGCATGCAGGAGAGAAGGCGGCTCCATTTTTCAAGTGTTTAAAAAAGATTTCAAAGTTTGAGTGGACACCTGAGTGTGAAGAGGCGTTCAAACAGTTAAAGCAGTTCTTGTCCAAGCCTCCAATCCTGCAAAAGCCAATGGCGGGCGAGCCGCTCCTACTGTACTTTGCCATCACTGACGACGCCCTTGGTGCCGTAATCACACAGGAAATTGAAGGTGAGTTACGTATAATTTACTTTATGAGTCATACATTGCAGGGTGCTGAGAAAAGGTACTAGAGGATTGAGAAGGCAGCCCTGGAGGTCTTGGTCACGTCCCAACGTCTGAGGGCTTACTTTCAGAGTTTTCAGGTAAAGGTTAAAACAGACTTACCATTAAAGCAGGTCTTGTAGAAACCTGACCTTTCAGGGCGCCAAGTGGGTTGGTCTGTTGAATTGTCAGAATATGGTCTGATATATGAGGCGAGGGGAAAGGTCTCACCCCAGAGGTTAGCAGAATTTGTGGCAGAATTAACAATGGCAGGCGAGGAACTGGGTTCCAAAGCATGGGTCTTGCATATTGATGGGTCATCCAACTAGAGCGGCAGTGGGGCGGGCATAATCTTGAGTGGCCCGAATGAAATCCAAATTGAGCAATCTTTGAGATTTGAATTCAAGGTTAGTAATAACCAAGCTGAGTATAAGGCATTGCTGGCGGGCTTGGGTTTGGCCAAGGAACTGGAGATAGAGACACTGGAAATACGGAGTGACTCTCTGCTGGTAACCAATCAAATAAAAGGCATTTACCAAGTTAAAGACCCACTACTGGAGAAGTACTTGAGTCGAGCTCAGGATTTGATGAAGGGGATTCATAGTGTAGGGATTAGTTATGTGCCTAGGGAGCAAAACCAGCGAGCCGATTTTCTCGCCAAGATGGCAAGTACAAGGCGACCGGGAAATTACAGGTCGGTCATCCATGAAATAATGCATTCTCCAAGCATTGAAAGGGCGCAGCAAGTATGTGCTGTGGCTGACGGGAATACTTGGATGTCCCCAATAATAGAGGTACTGATCGAAGCTTCTACGGGCTCGATTGGGATCACGCCAGAGAGAAGGCGGGCTGCCAGTTACTTCACAATGATACAGGGAGAGCTATACAAACGAGGCTTCTCCGCACCTTTGCTAAAGTGCGTCACCGAGCATCAGGCTCAGGAACTGATGAAGGAAGTACATGAAGGGGCATGCGCCAGCCATATTGGAGGTAGATCGTTGGGTGCAAAGATTCTAAGGGCTGGGTTCTATTGGCCAACCTTAAGGAAAGATTGTCAAGCCTTTGTAAAGAAATGTGACAAGTGACAGGTGTTTGCACATTTGCACAGGGCGCCCCCAGAGTTAATGGCGACTATATCCTCTCCATGGCCATTCGCCCTTTGGGGGGTGGATCTGGTCAGACTATTCCCTTCTGCTAAGTCGCAAATCAAGTATATCTTGGTAGCGGTGGATTACTTCACCAAGTGGATAGAGGCAGAACCGCTCGCCTCCATTACTTCTGAAAAGATAAAAAAGTTTTATTTTCAAAGACTTATTTGCAGGTTCAGCGTGCCTCAAGCGATCATCTCCGACAAAGGGACTCAATTCTCAAGTAAGGCGACCAAGGAATTCTGTGAAGAATGGGGAATCCAGAATCGATTCACTTCAGTAGAACATCCCCAAACGAATGGTCAAGCAGAGGCTGCTAACAAAGTAATTTTGGCAGGGCTAAAGAGGCATCTTGACAAGGCAAAGGGGCGGTGGCTGGAGGAATTGCCCATTGTCCTGTGATCCTACAACACCACTCCTCAGTCGACCACAAGAGAAACACCATTTAAGCTGACTTATGGAACAGATGCCATGTTACCAGTGGAGATGAAGAATAAGGCGTGGCGAGCAGTGGCAACTGATCCAGATCACAATCAAAGCAATTTGTTGGTAAGCCTGGATTTGGCTCCTGAAATAAGAGAAGAAGCTCGCCTTAGAGGAGTAGCCATGAAGCAGTGAATATCTCGAAGATACGACACATGAGTCGTCCCACATGCAATGCGTGTGGGCGACCTAGTGCTTCGTAGACGAACAGGTACTGCAGATGTTAACAAACTAACGCCCAATTGGGAAGGACCATTCAAGATTACGGAAGCTTTGGGCAATGGAGCGTATCACCTATCAGATTTATTTGGAAAAAGAGTCCCAAGGTCCTGGAACGCCACTCATTTAAGGCATTATTATAGCTAAGTGTACACCATGTAAGCGCGTACTTCTTTCTTTGACAAGAAACTTTAAAGAGCCGCCCTTGCGGTAGCGTATGAATAATGGTCCAATAATGACCCAGTTAAATTCAATAAAGAGGTAAAGTCAGAGTTGTCCAAGTTTTTGCAATATGACCCAGTGGCGGTCCAGATCCTAGTTAAAAATTCTAAAGGTATAAAGCAAGGGCACGGAGGATTCTCCTCACGGAGTTTTTAAGATTCTCCCTAGGGGGGAGTTCTGATGAGGCGACCCTTGCAACAAAATTTGGCCGCCCCACATGTCAATATAATGCAAATTGGCACTAATGTGGGATCGCCTAAAGAAAGCAATGTTCAAATTCCGAGGCCCAGTGGTGGTCTAAATCCCAAGGCCCAGTGGCGGTCTAAATTCCAAATTCCAATACTAAAGAAGAATGGTCCAGTGGCGACCAAAGAAATTACCTTTCACCGTTTCCAAGAAGCCAAGGGGGAATAATACCCTCTATCCTGGCGCACCGCCCAGCTTTCCATGTGGGAGGGCGAGGAGTGTGAACGGTGGTTCACTTGGAACGGCATGCGCGACCCTTATGCAATACGACGAAGAAACCCAGCCTTGATCGAATTAAATCGAGCACGTCTATTGAGCCAAGCCTTAGGAAACCCTAGTGGCCACTGGGATCCAAGCAAAAAGTCTCACTGAGAAGAAGCCTCGCTATGCGAGCCAAAGCCTTGATCGAATTAAATCAAGCCAAAGTCTCACCGGAATAAGGTCGAGCGAAAGCCCGGCCCCGAGCGGGCCAAAGCCTCATAACAGACAAATAGCACAAAACAAGGCGTGCGGGTCATTACATGACTCATAAAATATCTAGCCTCAAGCCGCCCTAGTTGCGTAAGACCGAGCACCCTAAGCCTCGTTCGAAGAGCCATGCGAGTACGACCCGTTACGCGAGCGGAAACCATGCCTGCAACAAAGGTCTAGTGGCGGTCTACATTACCACTTTAATCAAGGCCTAGAAGTGCCCTCAAACTTTATATTCTTTTTGAAAATAACGGCCCAGTGGCGGCTAGGTGTACCACGTTTTAGTAAATCTATGTTCTTTTAAAATTGACAGCCCAGAGGCGTTTTCAATCTATACCTTTTTTGTTAAGCGTTACGATTTTCAATCTATCCCTTTTTCAATCCAAGTGTTCTGATTTAAGTGGCGAGTGACGATGATGTCCTTCACAAAAGTATACAAGTATTTGCAAAATATAGTGTTACATAATCTTTTTTAAAGGAAGGCGCGATGGCGACCTGAAACAATGGGTTTTCATGTTGTTTAACAAAAATTTTTGTTGGCGGTTAATAATTCAACACGTTGAGAAAGACGTTTGGCATACAAATATTGATGAGGGGAAAATGCTTCATTAATAGTGTGCAGGATACAGCGGGACGATCGCAAAGATAGGCAGTCGTATACACAACAAAGAGCACACAAAAAAAAAAGAAACATCAAATACAAGAGAAAGTAAACAGAGTTCAAGCTTGAGTTGCCTGATTTGACTCGCCATCAGCCACAGCCTCAACCGCCTCATCTTCGGAATCTTCTCCCTCCAGTCCATTGGCGGTTACTTCTTTCCACTTTCCCATTGAAGATAAGTCAATGTTAGGGAACAAGAATTTCACTTGAGCCTTAGCTGAATTGAATCCTTCAGTGTACTGCTTAACGCTTTCCACCCTAAACCCCTTTTCCAGGTTACCTAAATCCTCAGCGTAATGGGCGGCTTCAGTCTTCGCCTTGTTCAGTTCAGCAGTCAATTCAGAGACTTTGCAGGCGGCCGACGCTTTAACTTTGGCCAACTCGGCAGTCAATTCAAAGACTTTGTTCTCAGCGGCTGTTTTCTTGGTGTCAGACTCAGCCAAAGATGTTGAAAAAGTTGCCTCCGAACTTTTCTTTTTCGCCTCAAAATCTGCCAAGGCTTCAGTGTGCGATTGGTTGCCTCTTGCAATTTTTTCTCCAATTTATCTTTATCAGAGCGCAACGTCTCCACTTCAGCCTTCATCTCTCGGGAGAGCCGGGGGAAAACGTTGGCGTCAGCAAGGTCTTTCTCCATTTGTTCCACGGTGGCAGCCAGCTCTTTGTTTTCATTAGCCAAAGTCCTCACCCGTTTAGAACGGGCGGTAAGGGCTTTGACCGCCTCCTCATATCTGCGCAAAAGTGTTCGTCATCACGTTGTTCGCAGCAGCGCGAGCATTGTGACTAATAAGGTCTTGGAAATAACTGTCACAAGACAAATTATTTTGCATGAAAATAAGGTCTTCATAGTCCTCCTCGGACTCGTCATCAGCCGCAGGGTTGACTTCAACTTCATCGGCGGCCGCGCCTTCTTCAGTAACCTTCTTTGATCGCCCACCAGACTTGCGACGACGGCGCTTAGGTTCAGCTTCGACTGACCGCCACACTTCTGTTTTTTGAATGGGGCCCCCACCCGGTAGATCGGCTCCAGAACCACTGGTATGGGTGGCGAGCTTAGGTTGAGGCGTGTCCACACATGCCCTTTTGGTTGCAGGTTTCTCCACTGGAGGGCGGCGGGCGACGGCATCAGCGTCATCTCTCGCGGCTTGAGCCTTGGCCTCTTTAGCAGCTTGCACAAGCTCAGCCCTCGAAAGCCTATACTTGTCCACTGTAGATAAAAACAAGGAAAGCGCACAAGTTAGTACAGAAATGCATGCATACATAAGAATATCATTAGTAAAGGTAAACACTCACGCAGGTGGGCCGAGGCGTCCTCTTTCATATGGGCGGCATTGAGCTCGCCGATATGAATGGGACCCGCCCTGCTCAAAAACTTAATAACCTCCCAATCTTCAGTAGTGAGAGCATCATCCTCAATGGTAAGGGAAAAATTGGGCGATTCCGTCCAAAATGGGGGAAATCACATGCGACCAGTTTTGGCGTGACGTAAAAGATGGGGAATTAAAGGATTGTCTACTACTTTGAAGAAATGACCTTTCCATTGGTCGTGTGGATTTCTTTTCCAAGTTTTGAACCAGGATTTAGAGGGTTTGGCGGTCAGGGAAACCCACGAACTAGTGGGCGCCACGTCCAACCCCTTCTTGTTAGGGGGAATGCATTTGTAAAAATGGAAAAAAAATGTTCGTATTTCGGGGCGACCCCAAGGGCATTGCACAAAATTTCAAATCCCCTAATGAACGCCCAAGAGTTGGGACTTAATTGGGTGGGGGCGACTGACAAGGCCTTTAAGACTTCGCAGATGAATGAAGAAAACGGAAGGCGAACGCCAAGTCGTCAAAGATGAAATAATACACGTGGAAAAAATGAAGGACGCTGCTAGCTTGTTTGGTGTCACAAACACGCTCATCCATGGAACACGTACAGCTACTAAGTCGCGCTCATAATTATCTGAGTAGAGTCCGCCTACCTTGTTACGAAAAGCTTTTAGCACAGCAGGGTCTGTCCACAAGGGAAACATGGATTTGACCTTTAGGGCGACCAGGCCCATCTGCAAGGGAGGAGGGAGTGATTCCTCGTAGGCCCGAAGTTTAGCGGAAGGGGAAAGAGGTTGATTGGATGACTCACTGCCGTTGTCGATGGCGGAGGACGAAGAAGGGAACAAGAAAACGTACTGGTAAAAGGGGCGGAAAAGGGAAACGCACGACTCTGGCACGGTGGAACTAGAAAGTTTGAAAGAGGGGAAGGCCAGAAATCGCACAAGATCGCACCAGGAGGTTTTGCAGAAGCAGAAGTAAACAATGAAGGAGAAGGAAGGGGGCTTTTATAGGCTGCGTGCCATGGAAGAAGAAGAGACGTTGTGAGTTGATTGGACAAGCGTCAGGTTAAGTGGGAATTAAATGAGAGACGCTTCACATCATTACAACGCGCCGCCCCAAATAATGTTGTTTCCAAGGGTAATGATTGCGTCACATCAAAAGTCAAAGCGGCGCGTGGGTACACAACCTTAGGCAAAAGCACCTCAAGGGTCAGGTTAGTTGGTTGGATGAGAAAGAAAGGACGAGATAGTGGAAGAGTGCGGAACAAGCGAGCGCCCTATTTCTTTTTCGAGGAAAAAAGGGGGGCGAGTCTAATCGGGCGAGACCAAAAACAAAGGTAATCCCAATATCTAAGTTATTGTTTTAAGTTAATGGTGTGTTATTTTCAGACATAGGTGGAAGTAAACAAGACGAGCAAAAACAAAAATGGAGCGTGGTGAGGCGAGCTCCTTCTATTGTAGCAGGGTGGGCGTCTCTCCGTCAAACGAACATCCTTGTGATGAAAACCACTTTAAAATAGTAAAACTTGCCTGGGCGCGTGGGCTGGCGGCGGCACACGAAGATAGGACGACCACTCCTTCGCGTCTTCAAACGCTTCACCACAGGCAACAAAGCATCTCACAACAATCTGTGCTTAGGACAAGGCATTGGTGTACTTATTTCCCTACGTCCCTGCCTTAAGCGACTCATTCCCCTATAGGATGTTGTACTCTTTTTCCTTCGCCAGGTTTTTATCCCATTGGGTTTTTCCTGGGAAGGTTTTAACGAGGCAACATCCGGTAGGGGTGACCACCTAAAGGAAGTGTAGGTTGGAACCCCAAGGCGGGCGATCATCAAAGACACTTCACTTTCAAATTTCAAGCTCGTGTCTTGTGGGCTTGTGGGCTGGCATCCATTGTTCAGAGCATCTTCTAAAGATTGGTTAAAGACACTTCGCCTTCAAGCTTCAAGCTCGTGTCTTATGGGCTTGTGGACAGGGCGAGCTCCCCTTTACTACTATGAGGCGCCCCATCTTCCCTTTTATAGCGCTAATGAGCGTCCCATCTGGACGAGGGGCGGTCTTGGCTGGTAATTCCAGGGTAAACTTGTAATACACATAGAGGGCTGGACTTTGTAATATGTTGGGCCTAGCCTTTGAGGCCCATAGGGTTAGTTTTAATTAAATGTCATTTATGGTTTTTCTCCCTATAAATAGCTAAGGGAGGCTCATGTAAAAGGGTTCAGATTTTCTCTAATCATAATATAGTCTCACTTCTCTCCTATACTGTTCTATTCCCAGAACACTTCCCTACGCATAAATAGATCTCCAAACCCAAGTTTTGTAAATAAGAGAATTTCAAAAGGGTTTTCCAATGTTTTCCCTTAAATAAAAAACACTGGTGGCGACTCTGATTATTCAGCACTGTAAATTTTTTTTTCAGGTCGTTACACTGCACTCTTTGGAAAATTACAAGAACATGAATCAGAGTCCGTCGTAGTGTTTGATGAAGGTCTAGGTGATAATACTTCTTAATGTCCTTGGTGTAAGCATCTATAAGAACTCTTGATCAATAGTGGAAAAATCCCTAAATCAGAACAGGGGACCGGACGTAGAATTCGGTGGTTTGAAGGTGAACCAGGATAAATCACTGCGTGATTCTCTTATCCCTTAACTTTTACTTTCAGCAATTTACATTTCCGCTGCATTTACAATTGTTGATTGTGACTCTTATCAAAGTAAAAGTTATCATATTAAAATTGGGTTTTAATAAGGCGAAGAACATAAGAACCTAAGCCATTTGGAACAACAAGAAGAACTCGAAAAGAATATTCGATCTATTACATTGAAGACTAAAGGAAAAACCTATGATAGCTCACAAGAAAAAGAATCTCAATCCGGCAGTGGTGAGGATGATGAGAATATAGAAATACTTGTAAAGAAGCTTGGACAATTCTTCAAGAAGAAAGGTATGAAGTTGAATAAAAACAAAAGCTTTCAAAAGAAAAGTGAACCATCCTCTTCCCAAAATTTCACATGCTTCGAGTGTGGCAAGCTTGGACACATCAAATCAGAATGTCCTAATCTTCAAAGAAAGAAGCAAGGCTTAAAGGAGAGATTTGAGAAAAAGGACTCCAAATCAAGGAAAGCATACATTGCATGGGATGATAGTGATGTAAGTTCATCATCAGATTCTGAAAAAGAAGAAGCAAATATGGCATTGATGGCTTCACACAAATCCGATGACGAAGAAATTGAGGTTAGTAATGATAAACCTTCTTATAATGATTTAGAATTTTTTATTGAGAATGTGTATAAGCTATGTCTAAATTTTTCTAAAGTCTGTGCTAAACAAAATATTGTTATTTCATCTTTAGAAGAAACTTGTAAGAAGTTTCAAAATG
The DNA here is from genome assembly GCA_030819835.1 of Acmispon strigosus. NCBI lineage: Eukaryota > Viridiplantae > Streptophyta > Magnoliopsida > Fabales > Fabaceae > Acmispon > Acmispon strigosus. The sequence goes on along the minus strand of JAUAMA010000004.1, from coordinate 10,657,550 downwards.
AATTAGATAATATTAAGATTAAGCTAGATACACTACAAGATTGTAATAAATGTAATTCATTAGAAGTTAAGGTAGATGCTTTACAACAAAATTTTCACAATTATGAAAAAGGTAAACAAAGCCTAGATGATATTCTAAGTATACAAAGACCTACAAATGATAGAAGTGGATTAGGATACACTCCACAAAAGAAAACAAATGAAGTAAGGAAGACTATCTTTGTTAAAGCTAATAGTTATATGCATGCTAGTACTTCTCAATCTAAAGTATCTTATAGAAGAAACAATGATTATGTACCAAAAAGGAAGACAAGTAAAAAGAAGTTTACTTGCAATTATTGTAACAAAGAAGGTCATACTCCTAATAAATGTTATTATAGAAACGTTGGAGTGCCTAGTGGAAAATTTATATGGGTTGAGAAAGGCACTAACTTTAAAGGACCCAAATATTATTGGGTACCTCGAAAGAACCATTGATTTCCTTTTGCAAGTGTGCTTGGAGACCTTATGATAGCGAAATCGCAAGTGTACGATTAACTATCGCGTAATACAAAAAGATCGAACCCAAGGGATAGGTGTTCTTATTATTATAATATTTAGTACTTGTGCAATAAAAATAAAATGATATGTTTGATGTTTGGTTTAGGACAAGATGAAAGCAAAAGCATAAAATAATAAAACAAAATAAGATGAGAAGAATTTAAGCTCTTGGGTTGGTTTACATAGTCTATAAAACATGCTAGAAAACTCCTAAATTTCTGAACTTTAAATTCATATTCATGGTGCTATAGCCTAAATTTCTACATCCTAATAGCCTTAAGAAATGTAGAACTTTCTTACCTAATTACTAACTCCATAGACTTGGTTATTAGTTAATTAGAAAAGAATATGAAGAAAGAATTCGGGCCAACACAAAATTACGTACATCCTTATAGCCTTAAGAAATGCAAACTTATAACCTTTTTTATTTCCTATTTCCCTTACTACTTACCAAATGGCCTTATGACATAAGTAGAAAGCAAGAAATATTTTGATCACAAGATTAATGAAGAACAAAGAAATAAAACATGAATTGAAGATATTATTCAGAAATGTAAAAGAAAACTAGTACATGAATTATAAACTAAAACAACCCAAAAACTTAAAAAAGAATTTAGCCAAGCATGGCTAAAGGAGACATTGAATTACCCTGGATAGGAGCTCAAATATGGCTTCCCACAAGTCCTAGGAACAATGCTCAAGAGGGAGAAAGAGAGAATACTTATTGTATTCTAAGATGGTGTGTTTTTCAAGTGAAGAAAAGGGTCCTATTTATAGTAAAAATCCAGCCTCCAACGCTTCAGCGCTAGAATTCCCAACGCTTGGGCGCTGGAAGCATTAAAAATCCACTGCCAGACCGAAGGCCAGCGCTTGAGCGCTGGCTTCCCAGCGCTGCAGCGCTGGGCACTGCTTCTTCAACTTCAAGTTTTTCCTTCCTTCTTCATGGTAGTGGGTTTTGAATGCCATAAAAAGCCACTACTCAGCCCTTAATCAATTCTGAAACCTTCTTCCCACTACCATCAATCCTTCAACTTAATTTCCCATGTGCCAATTTGAAGAGAGTTGCTTCATATTCCTCTTTTCCACTTTTAATCCTCTCTTGGTTAGCACTCCAATTCAAGCCCTTCAATTTTCTCAATCTTCACTTTTAGCCCTCCACTCTTGAACTTTCACATATTGGTCCTTGATTTCCTGAAACTTTACACATTGGTCCCTGGACAAAAATGATAACTAAACCAGCTTTTTCTAAAAATATAAAATAGCTAGAAAATTTCCTAAAAATATAAAATAAAGGTAGAAAAACAAATAAAATCTAATCTACATGCAAAATGCAAAATAAATGGAAAATCTACATAAAAACTATAAAAAACCTATATGTGACTCAAAAATAATAAAATATAAAGACTAAAAACTACCTAAAAACATCATATAATATCCACTCATCAGGTACCTCGAAAGAACCATTGATTTCCTTTTGCAAGTGTGCTTGGAGACCTTATGAAAAGAATTATTATATAAAGAATGGTCATTCAAGGCACAAAGTAAATCATATGGTATTGGTAAGAATAATTTTATATTAATTATATAGTGTTATAAATTTAACTAAGAATCCTATCATGCATTCAAGAACCAAACATATAGATATAAGACATCATTTTCTCTGTGATCATATTCTAAAGAAAGACGTAGAACTTGATTTTGTTGACACCTATGCTCAACTAGCTGATATCTTCACAAAACCTTTACCTAGAGAGTCTTTCTTTAAAATTAGAAGAGAATTAGGAATTATGGAAGAAAGTGATACCTAATTATGTGTATATGTCTTAGAATATGATAATATCTTATAAATACATTACTGATCTTTCAAATCTCTGAAATTTTTTCCAAATTTGGATTTTCAAGCTCAGTAATCGATTACTGCATTTTAGTAATCGATTACAGGAAATTTTTTAGCCTATTACTTTTTCCAGAGAATTTCCGTAATCGATTCGCATATCCAGTAATCGATTACATTGGAAAATTTGGCCCAGAAAAATTTCCAGAGAATCTCAGTAATCGATTACTGAAAGGCAGTAATCGATTACACAACGGGCAATTTGAATTTTAAATTCAAATTTTTACTCCATTAATCTCTTACATAAGGTGAGTAATTGATAACTGGCTCGTCAGATTTAAATATCAGTTCAGTTTTCTCTACTTAATCGATTACATAGTCATGTTTCCCTTCTCCTTCCTTGCTACTATGACTATGACTTGCTTTTTCTTGTAATATATATTTTTCTTGTTGCTTCCCTTTTATCTGTTCTATCCTGGAATATTTTGTATATGGCTTTTTCTTCTTTTTGATGAAGTCAGAAGGGGGAGAAAAGTCGTGTGGTATGTTTGATCATTTTTAGGATACTGAGCATAAATTTCAACACAATGGGGGAGTTATACAAAATAGGGGGAGATTATCAAATGATCAACAAACTTTCAAGTATGTGGTTTGTCATCATCAAAAAGGGGGAGATTGTGAAGAAGACCTCTTCCTTGACTTTGACTGAAGTTTTGATGAAGACAACACACATCAACAAAAGAAGAAAAAGGAAAGACTTAAAGGAACCAACTCACAACATTCAAGACTATTAAATAAGGTTCTAGTTTTACTTTTAAGTCTTTACCTTAGTTTAGTATGCTTTAAGGTATTATTTCATATGAAGGCTCAAAAGTAATCAACTAATTAAGTATAACACGTTTTCACAATTAAAACTAAGTAGAAACACTTAATTAGGGGTTGAACATCAAGAAACCAAGTTTCAGACTTGTAGTAATTGATTACCAGTTTTCAGTAATCAATTACAGGCAGTCAGTAATCAATTACCAGCTTTCAGTAATCGATTACATGTAGTCAGTAATCGATTACCAGATTTCAGTAATTGATTACACGTTTGAAAATGGCACTCAAATCATAATGGCTAGTAGCATAATCGATTACCCAGATTCAATAATCAATTATTGAGATCAGCAATCACGATTTTTCATGAACCAATGTGTTCTTAATTGTTGGAAAACCTTTGCAACGGTTCATGAAGAGTCACTAGTGCCTATATATACTCAATTAATGTTTAGAAACGCAACCAAACTTTTATAACTCATAGAGCAATCATTCTAAGCAAATTTACTCTCATTTTCAAAGAACACTTATGTTGTTCAACATTTAAGAACTCAGAAAACCTTGAGCCTTCATTTGTGATTGTCAGGAGCATACTAACTAAGTTCAATCCATTCTTAGATTAAATGATTGGTCAGCCATTATAAAAGCTTCTTCATCTTGTACCTACCATAGCTTTTGGTGTTAGTGGAAAAGTCCTTTGAATCAGGTTGATTCAGAGTCCGCTGTAGTGTTCGGTGAAGGTCTGGTTGATAAGACTTCTTAAGGTCCTTGGTGTAAGCATCTGTAATAATTCTTGATCAATAGTGGAAAAAGCCCTGAATCAGAACGGGGGACTGGACGTAGCCTTTGGTGGTTTGAATGTGAACTAGGATAAATCATTGGAGTGTTGTTTTTCCCTTCCCAAAGAGAAGAACGCAGCAGCAAAACGGAAAAGAGGAGCAGCAGAAAACGCAACAGAGAAAGGCAGCAGCAGAAACAGTGTTGTGTTTAGGGTTTTTGCTTGGAGTAAAACTGAAAAGATGTGCACTACTTAAGCACGAAATTACTGGCCTAATTCACCCCCATTACTCAGCAATTAACCACGCATGATCACCATTATCTCACCCATTAAGCCTCATTAAACACATGTCTCTAATTCAAATTTTGAATTTCAAATTCTGGTGAACTTAAAACCACTCGAAAGTCAGATTAAAAACAAAAATTCCCTCACCAAAGTTCAAACCCTTACCATGGAAATGAAATGCTTAAGTCTTAACCACCAAGCCAAAGCTCATCTTGTTATACCTCAAGCAAAATTATTCTTTTGTTCCTATAAGCAAGCCAACATAACTTCAACAAAAATCTGAATAGCCCAAGGGCTTAAATATATTAATCATTAATCAAGGATCACAATGCAATTACAAAGAGTCAAGGGACTCAAAAAAAATTACAAGGAGATGGGGGACCAAACTACAATTTCTAAGAAATTGCGGGTCTTACAAATTCGTCCCAAACGGGGACAGGAGGATCACATGGGACTAAAACCCATCTCATCATCCCCAGATAGATCACATGGGACTAAATACCCATATCATCTCATAATTCTCAACAGATGCATATTTTAAGACCCCTAATTTATTGTAATTACAGTTTAGTCCCTGAACTTGTTTGTAATTGTTTTCTAGTCCTCAGACTTTTTTTTTGTTGTAAATTAACCCTTGAGTTAATTAATGAGGTATTAGACTTGAGTCATTTAATCTTGTTTAGAGCATGATTTTTTACCATGAGGAATATTTGAATTACCTTGCTTGAATTGCAACAAGATGAGTTGTGGCTTAGCGGTTGAGGCTTAAGCATTGGAATGACATGTCTTGTGTTTGAACCTGGATGAGGGAGGTTTATTTTTATAATTGAAATTTTGTGTGACTCATGAATTTTGAATTTAAAATTTGAAATCTGAGTTAAGAGGGGTTAAAGAGCTTTTAAATAAGGCATTAAGTGAGGAATATCGGTTTTAAAGGAGGGTTAATGGTGGTAAATGACTTGTCTAGGGGTTTTATGTCATTTAAAGGAGTTTTAAGACTCATGAAGGAGGTGGGGGAAGCTTCTCCCTCCCTTGATTCTGAAATCATTTTGAACATGTGCCAAAAAGCTTTCAAATTTTGAATTTAAAAGGAGACAAGAGAGTCATGAGGCATTAAGGGACTTCAATGCTCGGTTTTTGCCATAATGTGCCATGATGAAATTTTATTCTGAAATAATGAGGAATTTTCGTGCCTCTCCTCTCTCTTTCACCTTCTCATTGCTGAAAATTCTAAGTCTTAAGAACATTCACCTTCCTCTTGCTCCTCCACTCAAAGATTTTCCGAAAAATGCCTAGAACCATTTGTTCTGTGTTCCCGAAGTGCTGCTGGAATTTCATGTTGCTTGGTCGACTCTCGCCCTCTTCTTGGTGGTGATCAAGCCCTTAATCCCTCCCTTTTTCGTGGTGCTCAAACCTCACACTCAATCCCTTCAAAGTTCGTGGTGTCGGTTCTATCGGTAAGCGATCGAAACTATCTAAAATCTGAGTTTCTTTGGAGAACAACTTCCTATTGTCTTTAGGGCTAATTTCCCTTGTCTAAACCTTTGTTTTTTATCAAGCTCGAATTTCCTACCCTCTGGAAGGTTCTGAATTCGTGGTGCAACCTACCTTGACCAAAACTCTCAAAAAAGGTTGGTATTCTATTCCTTTCTTTCGGTCCATACCTAGTTGTCTTCATCGAATAAGTGATTTTTAAGAAATTAGGAACCATTGAGATTTTGGGTAGAAAACTTATTTGTTAGGATATAATATAAGTTCTGAACATGAAAGAATTATAGTCTTGAAAGGAATTGGTTAAAATTGGGGTGTTACATTTGTGGTATCAGAGCTTTGGTTGACAAAACCAGAGCTATTGGGTAGTTGCATTCTGAAATCGATTGTTGGGTGACAATCGAAAGAAGAATGGTGAGACTTAATTGTGTGTTGGTCGATTTCCTTGCTTTTCTGTTTCTAGATTTATTGTTGACTTTCTTTCAAGTAGAAGTAAGAGGTTGGCAAGTCAAGATACAGAAATGCCCGTTAAGTGATTGTTGTTTGATTTGTTTGAAAATCCGTTTTGTTTCCCGACTTTTAGTTTCAGGGACGAAACTCTTTTTACGGGGGTGGTATTGTAAGACCCTCAAGTTTTGAGTAACTATACTTTGGTCCTTGGAGATTTTATAATTAGGTTTTGATCCTTTAAGTTTGGACATTGGTGGTTTAGTCCTTGGACTAGTCAAGGTTGGTTTGGGTTTTAATATTAAGAGCTTTAATGATATTTTGTTCTAAGAACATGATGGTTCGATTTGGAGGTTTATAACAATGTTCGTGTAAGAGTTTTAACAAGAAGAGCCTTGGTTTAGTGGTGGAGACTTGGGCAATTGATGGGCTTGGCTTGTGTTTGAATCCTAGTGAGGTATGTTTTAATTTTAATCAGATTTTTGATAGATAAAGGTTGAATTTCGAATTTGAATTGAGACATGAGATTAATGAGCAATAAATGGGTTTAAATGTGAGTTTAATGAGTGTTAATGCTTCCTTTATATGGCTGGTTGGCCTCCCGAGAGAACAAAAATCCATCATTTAAACTCATTTATTGCTCATTAATCTCATGTCTCAATTCAAATTCGAAATTCAACATTTAACCATCAAAAATCTGAATAAATTAAAACATACCTCACTAGGATTCAAACACAAGACAAGCCCATCAATTACCCAAGTCTCCACCACTAAACCAAGGCTCTTCTTGTTAAAACTCTTACACGAACATTGTTATAAACCTCCAAATTGAACCATCATGTTCTTAGAACAAAATATCATTAAAGCTCTTAATACTAAAACCCAAACCATCCTTGACTAGTCCAAGGACTAAACCACAAATGTCCAAACTTAAAGGATCAAAACCTAATTATAAAATCTCCAAGGACCAAAGTATAGTTACTCAAAACTTGAAGGTCTTACACATATGCTATGCCAATAATCACCAACCTCAAGAGAACCACCAGTTCTTAAACATCCTCATAATCATAGTGTTAGCTTATATAGTATCATCATCAAAATTCCTTTAATTCCACAACAACATGTTATATCACATGAAAAAATTTCTGCCCATGAACATAATCCACAACAATCCACAAATTTCACAAGATATATTCAGCATTCAAAAGAGAAAGCACATAACACACAAACATGCATGATTCGAGACTCTCTAGGACATGAGTTACCCTTACCGTCGAACGGGTCGCATAAGCTTCAAATTCAACCTGATATGATAAACCCATGATAACACTCAATAAATCGTTGGAAGGATGGAAATTTACCTCAAAAGGATTTAAAACAATTTAAAACAAAACAACAAACTGAGCTGACAGGGTCCCAGCGCCCATGCGCTGGGATGCTAGCGCTCATGCGCTGGCATCCTGTCTGGCAGCACGCCCAGTGTAGAATCCCAGCGCCAAGGTGCCAGGAGGCCAGCGCTCATCGGCTGTCTCTGTGTCCAGGGAGTCCGAAATTCCAATTTTTCCAAGAAAACACTCAGAAACGAGTTTTGATTATAATTTTCATAAACAAGGCTTCCAAGACAAATCAACAACAGCATGTTCCCAAGTTTTAAAGCTTCAAAACAGATTTTCTTATTGAGAAACTCCTAGGGTTTGAAGGTTTATAAAGATCTTAATCCAGAAAATGCTCGAGAAGGAAAAAGGAAACCAACCTCGTATCATCGTTCGATCAAGAGGAACATAAACGAATCGTGCTCGTCCACAACTTCAAGAGGAGTCCGTCGACGTGTCGGAGGAAGAGACCAGAAGGAATTCACGATCAAACCTGAGAACCACCAACCTAAAACTCTTGAAGAGGAAAGAAAGAGCAAAAATATGGTCTCAAAGGGAAGGAGGAAGACGGCAGCAGCAGCAGCAACAGAAAAGGATTTGCACACTTGGAGACTAGAGTTGATAGCTTGAGATAGAAATGAGGATGTAGCCCAACCTCTTATAGAAGGTGGCTCGAAAACCCTAAGTGAGATATGAGGGATTGGTTTCAGATTTTCACTCTATTAATTCTGATTAAACTCTATCACATCTTTATTTAAAACAAATCCTAATGATATTGTTTTAAAACAGAAACAAAATCTGCACTAACTAAAAGATATTCTGAAATAATAACCACTTAACAACTAAAAGATATTCTGAAATAATAACCACTTAACAACCAGCATTTTAAACCAAAACTTCAGAAAATAACATTCAAATCTCAGAGATAATAACCTATCTTCAAATTCAAATAATAACAGAAAATAAAATCTGTTACAGAAAAATCAACAAAGCCAAACAATGGTCAACAAGGACCAAAACGGGAACTACTAAGTAGTCTAGGGACCAAATCATAAATATAAAATAGTCCAGGGACCAAAACATAAATATAAAAACTCGAGGGTCGTACAGGTCTCAACGTGTTTCTTCATTTTGAAGCATTTACCCCTCCCTTTTTCTAGCTTGTGTGTATTTATCTTTTGTTGTGTTTCTTTTAGTTTGTAAATAATTGTGTTTCATTTTTTACTTGTAAATATATATGCTGCTGTACTTGGGAATCTTCTGGATTTTTTTGCAGGTGTGGGTAGTTTTTCTTTCTTTTTTAGGAGGGGGTTTCTTGAAAAGGTTTGTGTGCTCCCTATACACACTTGCACCAGCACGTGCTTTACACACACGAGTGGGCTCTATACCCGAGTCATGGCAAGCCGTAGGACTAGAGGGGTACTCAATGTTGTCTTGTGTTGTTCCTATATGGAGTTTCCTTGATACTCATTGAATCTGCTCAGATTGTTACTAATGTTGTGATTCTGCTATCTTGTAGCCATCATTTTGGTGGTTCCTATGGTAGGTCATAATGTTGGGTCCTTACCCTCAAGGTAAGGGCAATTGGGGGACCTTTAGAAGTCTAGACCTCTCCCTGAAGTCACATTGGTAGTATAACCTTAGCAAGCTGCCTGTATTAGGGTTTTGGCCTTAGAAATTACCTAACCTTACGGACCTTGTTAGGACACAAAGGGAGCGTGCTTTTCTTTCTTTAATGTTTTCCTTTAATTTTGACCATACGTCATCTTTTTGTTTTTTGCTTCGAGATGGTATATATTAAAAAGAAAAAAAAAAAAAGAGATGGCAAATGTCATGGAAAAAATAAAAGTTTTGAAAAAGATCTTTCATGCATGATTATTAATATCTCTCTTCTTGTACTAAAAACGCGTTTTGTTTGAATACTTACGAAATTAACGTTGTGTTTTGATAGCAAGAAAATGGAATATACATGAAGTAGATTTTGGAGAGGATGTTGGTAAAAAGATGTTTGAAAATTCTGCTGGTAAATAATGAAGTAGATTTTCATTTCAAATAAAAAAAAATTATATACAAAGTTACAAACACACCCACAGACCCACCCAAACCCTAGCAGCCCAAACACCTTCTCTCTTCCCATTCCTCTTTTTCTCCAGCCCATTCGTCAGTCGCCACCCCATTCCTCTTCGTCACCAAAACACCACTGTCCTTCCACTCCCCAAACCCCTTCATAGGCCTCTGCTTCTCTGCTCCAACAGCGCCGCCGCTCCACTCTTCTTCGCCACTCCTCTCTTCGTCTTCCTCTGGAAACCGCACCGCCGCCACGACTCCGTCCCCTCTGATCTGAAGCACCGTCGCCATCACTTCGCTCCAAATCGTCATTTCCTCTCTACCGTCATCATCGCTGGTCCCTTCTCCTTCAATCTCCGTCCCAGACACTGCCACACCTCCTCTACCTCCCGGCGCCGCCACTAACATCACCGTTCATCCTAACCGCCGCTGCTACTCCTCGTCGGAACTACCACCATCCCCGATTCACCCTCAGAAGCTTCGTTTCACTGCACCCCTCTTTCTTCCTTGTTGGTTCATTTTTTTTCCAAAACAGCTAAAATGGACCGGCCCGGTTTTTATCCGGTTTTACTGATTTTTTCCAGTTTCTTCCCGGTTTTTTTGGTTCGTGACTAGTTCGATACCCCCTGGTTTTATGTGTTAACCGAACCGGCCTAGCATGCAGTTCCCGATTTTTCCAGTCAAACTGACTGGTCTGATTTTGCCAATATTGGAAATTCTGGTATATAGATGATTAAACCATAAATTCTTGAATTAACTTTAAGCATCAGTAGTTCTCTGGGACACAATACTATTTTAATACTTTTTTTTACACAATGATGTATTAGTAGCATAAAATTAATATGTTAAATTTTCACCTTGGCTATGATTGTTGTATTCCCTTCTTTTTTGTGAGGCCTATGTATCCCCTAACCACTCTGTACTTGTTCTCTATTATCAATAAATTTTTTCCTTTCAAATTTTTTTTTAATATTTAATGTTTAAAATCAAATGACTTATTTCAAATTTCAAGAAGAGTAATATCAAATGAATTTTTTTTCATTAAGCTTCTTAGTACCCTTCAGGCCAACCCGGTCTCGTTTTATATTGACCCAGTCTTAGCTAGACCCTAACATTATCGGGTTGCTTCGGGTTTAGGGACGGGTTAGGGTCTATAAATTGATCCGATCAATATTTAGGATCGGGTGAGGGACAACCAATACCCGTCCTAACCCATCCCTTGTACACCCCAATTAGTTAGTGGCAGCCTCGACAATAATACTAAGGGTCCGTTTGGTGGGCATGATAAATAGACAGAATAGATAGCTGTAATATTTTCTTGTTGTAATCTGTTGTTTATTGTGCCTGCAGGATATGATAACACTATCATGTTCTTTATCCTATCATGTCCATCATATGTAAAAGTTATCCCGAGGGGGAGGTGGGATTGAAATTATTCTGACAGGATAGGATATCAGTTTTCTATTTTTTATTACGATAACCCAAAATTAATTTCAATATTTATAATAATAGATTAATTAATAGAATAATTACTTCTAAAAAAACTATTTAGAAAGTTAAATTTTAAAAAATATTATATATTTTTTATTTTAAAGAAAATTTGATACATTTTTCATTGTTTGTATCATATCCTTTTAATATCCTGTTCACCTCAAATGCAGGATAGGATCAGAGTGCTCTTATATCATATCTGTTATCTTATCCTAACCATACATTTGCATCAGCTTTGACTACTTTAGCGTCAGCTTGATGCTAACAAGGCTTTTTCTTGTGATTTTATCCTGTCATATTCATTTCTCTAGAAACAAAAACAAAAGTAAGTCTTATGCCAATATGGATCCTGAATATAATTACAACTTCACAATCTAATTACGAGTACACATATAAAGCTCCTATAATAGCCAAATTGTTTGAGCATCACTTAAAAATAACATATTCTCCTATAAAAACCAATGCCAAACAACACAGAAATTGACATGAAGATTGAAGAAAGGCACTCCAACTTGGATGAATTTGGCTTGGAAGAACATATATTACCCGTTTTCAGTTTTTACCGCTCTTTCTTGTTGCCGTTGTCTTCAATCAGTTTTGGCTCCTTTGGGTTTGCAAATTCGTCTAACAAGGGAAGCAAGCACCAAGAAAAGTCTACCAAATATCTAAAACCATAAACAAAGAGAAAGAGATGGCCTCATAAATGGAATAATACTATTAAAAGAAATAAAATTAAAGTTCAAATGTGCAACGTTTTAATCCATTCTAACTGTTCAAGCAGTTCATTAATCGTATCCATCTTCTATTACCAGATTTATGAGGTAACTGACACAACTATTTTGCAGTTCTTCAATCATGCTTTCATATATATATATATATATATATATATATAAACATGCATATAGAATGTGAGTTTAGATTATTATTACTTACATTTTCATCACCACTGGAAATAACAATATTCTTATCATGTAGTGGAAATGTGAATAACAATATTCTTATCATCAATTGTTTCATCATACTATTAGAAGAAATAAAATTAATGTTCAAATGTGCAATAGTTTAATCCATTCTAATAGTTGAAACAGCTCAATAAGTCCAACTTATATTACCATGTTTATGAGCTAACTGACACACTAATTTTACATTTCCAAATTCGGTTCTTAAATCCTGCTAGCATATATATAGAATGTGCATATATCCAGACTATTATGACTTACATTTTCATCATCCCGAGCACCAACATTCATATCATTTTCATGGTAGTACTCTGCCTTTTTTTCAATTGGTTCATCATATACAAGATAAATTGTTGTCTTCTTCACAATGAACCCATTCTCAAAAACAACCGCCACCTGCACTTTGTCACCAGGTTCAATATTTGATACTACTCTCTGCCACTCTTCATCTTCAAAGGAGGCTAATGTGTCCCGCTCATAGAGCTGAGTTGTGTATTTTGTGCAATTTCTCACCAACACATATTTTAGGCCATATGATGTTATGTCATATGTGGAAGAAGAATTGACAACGCACATCATTGTCTTTAAACTACGCTCATTCACTTGAGGGACTTCAAAAATCACAGAAGAACCTTCACAACTGAAGGTTAACCAATTTGGATAATTGTCTCCGGGGAGTACGCTAACACTAGATCCTCTGACTGTCATATTCTGTCAAAATTGAAATATGCTCTAGATTGTATTCAAAAATATAAAAATTCCACCTTATCATTTATTCAACAATTTAAAATATAGTTATCTTCATAAATAACTCATCATTTTTTTGTCAGATAAAATTTATGATTAAACCATTCTTTTTTTTTTTGAAGTTGGGATAGAAATCATTGCTTGAATTCTCCAAACAGAGACTACCAGTCCAGCTTAAAAAACCATTCCAACAAAAAATAAGGTGAGTTTCCTAATTACTTTTGATATTTATACAATTATATAAACAAATTCCGCCCTATACTAAAATCAACATAGACATTGAAGGTTGTAATAGTTTTTTATAACACAAAGCGCACACACAAATGATGTCACTCTCTAGTCACTACACTATGTAGCTAAGGGAAAAAATCAGATTCATGGATTTCATTATCTTACGGGAAAGATTGATGGACTAATATTAATTTCCTACAAAGAAAACATACCTATTAGTATTACTAGGGTGTTCACATGTATTTCTTTAATAGTTCTAGACGTATATGCAAGAGTTCACATATGACTTTATATATTTTAATTTTAAAATGCAAACTTATGCAAGAAACTGGGAGAGATAGAAACCTGTAAAATGCTTTCTTTCAGAATACTGTTGGTTTGACAATTCATTCCCATTTGAATTAGAAGAGATTGCAAGAAACTTTTTGAACCAGAATCATGCACTTGACAGCTGCATTCCATCAACGCAGAAGTTTCCATATTTGATACCTCTGACGTAGTTCCAGTTAATTCAAATTCTTTAGAAGAATTTGTGGCATTTAAGGCATCCCAAACTCTTTCTGCGTCTCGGGAAAGCTGAAGTTCTGAGCCGCACTCCATCCGCAAACTTGGAAGCTTTGGAAGATCCACGGGAACAACATATGATAGTCCATGGGAACTACTATTTGATACATCTAAAGAAACAAGAAATGACATGCCTGCAGGTGTTTGAACTAGGGAAGACAGAATATTTCTTGGTGAATTCCAAGACCAAATAATAGCAGGAATCACATCACGTGACAATCCTTCATAGCCACACAAAGAAATATTTACAATGCTTTTTAACCTTACTAATGAAAAAGGAACTCTTGTTATTGCAGTGTTGTCTGCAATCAGGGTTGTCAAAGATTCCATATGTTCCACGTCCTCTTCCAACTTGTCAATCATTAAACATCCAGAAAGAATTAGGGTTTTCAGAGATTTCAACTTATAGATGCTTCTTGGAAGGTTATGAAGGCGAGTGCAGTCTTTCAAATTTATTAGAACAACTTTATTGAGATGTCCAATGCTATGGGAAACCTCACACAGGTTTGGACAATCTTTGAGTAGAAGCTTTTCAAGATTAGGAAGATTTGAAAAGTCCGGGGTCTGTGTCAAATGCTGAGAATGACTAAGATTCAGAATTTTCAGCTTCTCCATCCTCTGCCAAATATAATATGCTTCAGAACATGAATATTTGGAAAACTTTGGTTGAATGTAGTTGCAAATCTTAAAAGACAGAAAAATAAGGAAATTGTGGCTAAAAGTACCACATAATAAAACAGTACTACTATTTATAATTCTTAATTTTAATTTCATCTGTAAACATGAAATGTGAAAACAACTCATGAATTGCAAAAAACTAAACTCAGAATTAATACCTGGGCCTCTTTCCACTTATAGATGTTGCTGTTTACTAACTCAATGGAAACTAAACTTTCTTGAAATAAGTTTTTGGGTATGAATGATAAAGGAAATCCGTGCCAACATAGCCATCTTAGATTTCTTGAAAGATATTTAAAATCTCCTTCAAGTTTTATACCAGCAAGTTGAAGTAATCTGAGTTTCTTCATCATCCCAAATGCTTCAGTGTTGAAACATTTTGTATTATCACTTGGCAACTTCAGAGCCAGGCCTTTAATAGCTTTTGTTCCCTGTGAAATAAAATGGATAAAAAGGTAAAAAAAAATGCATAGCTGAAAGATATAAGGCAACTAAAATTAATGTGATGAAACCCATAATTTGTTAGTAGGAGCCAGGAAGCACAAAAAATTCATAAGCAAACTAATCAAGAAAACAAATGAATGTTAACAACTGATTGATAAATGTTAAAAAAGTTCTTACAGTTTGATCTGATAATACAGCAATCACATCCTCATGAAACCATAACCTGCTACGCTCCTCAAGGTCATTTGGTGATTTCTCACGAATGATTTCTCTTCCCATGTCTCGCAGCAAATCATGCATTCCAAGCTTGTTCTCATCAACAGTTATAAGACTTCTCTCGACAAGGACTTGTATTCCACTTTCTGGATAAAGTTTACACTCATTCAATATGTGTATAACATCATTTCTGTCCATCCCAATAAAAAAACATGCTATGTCAAGGAATATATCTTTCTGTGTGTCATCATTTAAACCGTCATAGCTTATTCTTAGCTTATTTTGTAATTGATCATTGGGAATTATTTTGAGTTTCTCCAATACACTCTCCCATTCCAATACCTCCCTATCAAACAAATAGGACCCAAGGACTTCAAGAGCTAGTGGCAATCCCCCAGAATACTTAACTATATTTTGAGAAATTTCAGCAAAATCTTCTTTAGGGCTTGCTCGCTTGAATGAATGCCAACTAAAAAGCTCAAGGGATTCACTTTCATCCATTTTTTTCGTTGGGCATACTTGGTTAACTCTATCTCTTCTAAGGAGACTTTTATCTCTTGTTGTGATGATTATTCTACTTCCAGTACCAAACCATTCACGACTTCCACACAAAGCATTCAGTTGGTCCAATTTATTCACATCGTCAAGTACAAGAAGTATTCTTCGACTGTGAAGTCTTTCCTTTAATATAACTTTCCCTGATTCAATGTTGTTTATCTTGGTTGTTTTTTTGAAGATGTCAGATAGAAGTTGTTCTTGTAAACGCACTTGTCCTGCATCTTTCTCCCAAACTTCCCTCACATTAGCAATGAAGCTCCTACCCTCAAAATTGCGGCCAATTTTATTGTAAATAGCTTTTGCTATGGTTGTTTTACCACTTCCTCCCATACCCCATACCCCGAGTAACAGAACATCATTTGATTTTTGGTTGTCTAGCAGTTGAATCATATCTTCCACTCGAGATTCAAGTCCCACTGGATTATCAGCAATAAACAAGTCTGTCTTGTCAAGCAAATGTGTAACATTTTCAACAATATTCTCAATTGTCTCACTTTCATTCCTGTAAAATGAACCAAAGTAATTATTGTTTTGTTTTCTATATGTAACCTGCATTTATTTTTAAAAAATTAACATAAATTATTTTAAAGAAACTGTAGACCTATTTATTTGTAATTTGTTAATGAATAAAAGATAGTAAATGACAATGGAAAAAAAAACATTTACAATTTTGATATAAGTTATCCAAATAGCATTATCTTACCGAAATTACTTTTTTTATTAAATGTATTTGAAGGTAAACATTATACTTTAGCCTCCCTTTTTTATAAACAATTTTATTAAAATCGATTCTATGACAACATTGATTCAAATATACACTTGGTGAAACATAAGAAGACATAGGAAAAGTACAATGGCAACTTTTCGAGTTTGATGGAGATACTTGGAGAATTTGACCCAATTATGTAAGAGCATGCTAGGTGATGACATTCTTGTAAAAGTAATTAAGGATAAGAATTTTAATTGATTGGCTATCTATTTTAAAAAATTATATACTTGATTTGATTTATATTTAAATATGAAAGTTTGCTTCATGAGATAAACGTGGCATGCATTATGAGATTCAAGATTGAGTGGGAGTATTTACATTTCTTTTGGAATTTAGAGAGACAGAGAAATTTTTGGTTGCTTTCCTTTTTAAATGTATTTTCTTTTTCTCGCGTTAACTTGTTCGATATATGGTTGTTGTCCCTTCTAACAAATAATTTTTTTGAAGTTCGATCTTATGATCACATACTTACGAATCTTACCACTAGACCAACACCTTGTTCGTTTTTTTTTGTTACGGCCTTATTGGTTAAGTGTGTTTCTTAAATTAAATTTTTTTGAGTGATTTATTATTTTGAAGATTCAAGATAAAATTGTTTATCATTATATGAAACCTCAATATAATTTTCATAAAATTGAAGAAAATATTAATTGCTTTTGTATGCATTAGAAAGGCAATGGAGTAATGCATGGAAGAATTTCAAATGAGCATTTAATCACTGTTAAAAAGCTACCACTTACCTGGAATTTAAGACTACAAACCCTGAAATGCCACCAGCCTCACGGAGCGCCTCCATCCAACCATTGACATTGTGTTCAGCCCCACGAAGCGCCTTCCACCAACGGAACATAGAACTCGTTGAAATTCTGTTTATGAGATTGTGAAATTTCTTTCCAAACTCACCAGTTTGATGCCGCACTTCGGAGGGATCCACATCGTAGAACACGGGCAGAACCACCTGGCCTATGGTTCTGTGACACTCCATGATTTTCTTCAACTCTTCCAGGCACCACCGCGAATCCGCATAGTTTCTTGAGAAAACAATAATTGAAATATGAGACTGTTCGATTGCTCGCAGCAGTGATGTTGAAATTTGATCTCCTCTGGGAAGTGAATCGTCGTCCTTGAAAACGGTGAAGCCGGCGTTTTGAAGAGCGGCGTAGAGATGTGAAGTGAAGGAAGCACGACTGTCTTCCCCTCTGAAACTCAAAAACACATCGTGGATCCTTTTAATTCTCTTCCTTCTGCGCAATATTACTCTCCTTGTTATGGGCGCGAAGCGCGTTGGCCACGTTTCTAGTGACCACGCTTCAAGTGAGTCCGCCGTCGCCGTCGTATCTTCCATTCTGTGGTGGGTGTGGATGAGATCTGAGGGAATTGAAGGAGGCAAAGCAAAGGAAGAGAAGAAATGGGTAAGAGTGAGAGAATAGATCTAGTTGAAACATGATTTATAAGGGGACACCATAGACATGCTGTGCAAACAATACGTGCTTGCAAGTTGGCGGAATTAAAAACTATTCAGTTGAAACAACTGTTATAGAATAAACAAACATAAAATGTCAACGTTTCTGGTGAAGGTGCACATGATAGGGTCCATTATCAAGGAATAGTCTGAATTTTTAAAATTTATTTTTTAAGTATTATATTTATTGAAAATTTTGTTTTTTATAAACGAGACTATTGTAACCAAAAAAAAAAAACGAGACTATATTTTAAAATTAACTAAAATTAAATTACTTTTTATCAATTAGTCTATTTAAAATAAAATTATAGAAGTAACAAATTGATAAATGATAAATTAATTAAACAATACGTGTATAAACAAATTTTGTTTTTTATAAACAATACGTGCTTGCAAGTTGGCGGAATTAAAAACTATATTCAGTTGAAACAACAGTTACAGAATAAAAAAAATTCGAGACAAACTCGGGATGCATGTGTATCAACATCTCAGCCAACTTGAAAAATGGGATGTGTTATAAACAAACATAAAATGTCAACGTTTCTGGTGAAGGTGCACATGATAGGGTCCATTATCAAGAAATAGTCTGAATTTTTAAAATTTATTTTTCAAGTATTATATTTATTGAAAATTTTGTTTTTTGTAAACGAGACTATATTTTAAAATTAACTAAAACTAAATTACTTTTTTTATCAATTAGTCTATTTAAAATAAAATTATAGAAGTAACAAATTGATAAATGATAAATTAATTGAATTTTGAAATATTATTAGACTATTTATATTTTGAAATTAGATTATATTTAAATTGTAAAAATATAAGTAGAGAAATGGTTTTATGTAAGTAATAGTAGGTAAGAAAAGAAAATTAGTCTATATTTACTATTAATAAATCAAAATTTATAAGTGAGTAATCTATTGTACTATTAGTTAATAATTAGTTTATTTTTTATTATTATAATATGAGTAATAAAATAATGTTAGCTAAGTAGTAAGTAGTGATAGGGAAAAATTTATCTATTTTATAAGTAAAATCAATATTTTTAACATTTATAAACTAGTCCAAATTTTATTAAATTTATGTGAGTAATTAAATAATTTTAACTTAGCAACTATCAAATTGATAAATAATAAATTAATTATATTATTAAAATTAATATTTTTCATTTATAAATTAATATATTATAAAATATAAATATTGAAATAATTTTAACTTGTGATGAGTAATAGTGCAGGAAACACACAAGAAATGAGGGGTTTGAATTGTGTGTGTCATTTTTTAAAACTTCTTTCATAATATACATTAATTATTAGTTTTCCAAGAGTGTTATATATTATGTGTGTATGCATGTATGCAGCGGAAAATTAATCTAAGACTGAAAACTAAAGCACGCACGATATTTATCCTGGTTCACCCCCATAATCGTCAGGGCTACGTCCAGTCCTTGGCCTTACCAAGATTTTTCACTATTTCAACAAATAGTACAAGTATTATCAGGGTCTTCTCCCAGTATTATAAAGACTTCTCCTATCAAGTATTGTATAAGACTTCTCCTAGTATTCTCAAGACTTCTCCTTTACAAGTATTCTCCAGGACTTCTCCTCATTAGTATTCTACAGGACTACTCCTGATTCCCTTTACAAATTGGGTTTGTTTTTCTACAAGAATTCTCTTCAATAAGAATGAGTAGAAGAAATGAAGCTCGGGTTACAAAGAGGATAGGAATTTAAGGTTCTCTGTTTTGTGTTGTGTGTGGCTTAAGATAAGAGTAACACTCTATAAGTCCTTCACACAAGTGGACGACATAACTCAGGTAAATTTTGGCTTGAAGCTTTCTGAGTTCGAACCAATGGAAGCTTGGTTCTCTGGGAAAAATTGGTTGAGATATGCAATGGATTGAATTCAAGTCACCAAGTTGTTTCTGGAAGCTGAATTCTCTATTTATATCTTCAGTTGAAATTCTTCAATCTTCTTTGATAGAAGGAGAGAAAATAGATCCGTTAATGCTCCTGCTTCCTTGTGAGTAACGGCTAATTCTGTAATTTTGGAGTAGCATTAAATGCGTTCTGTCAAGCATTAATTGCTTGGGTTGACATCGTCTGGCTCGGCGCTGTGTGTAGCTTTGGGTTTTTGTTTGAACATAATATCCCAGTGCGTGCTAGCTAAGAATTATTAAATGCTCTGAACAGAAGATTTAAATTTTGAATTTGGAGGGAATGCGATGTTCAGAATTTCTCGCCGTTGATTCCATGAAGTCAGCTTGATTTGAGGAAAAGCAGAAAGGCAGAGAAACCAAGGAATAATATATTGATTATGTCCTTTTCTTCTTTCTGCAGTCAGCAGTGCTTCATTCAATGTGCAGACGAGGTAGATAATTCTTGATCCAAGAAGCAATGATAATAGATGAACTCTTCAGAGTTGTTATTGATGATTTCTTTAATGCCTCTGTTGAACTGATTCTTCATAACCTCATGACACATGCTTTCTGGCATTTATGACCGTTGAGCACTTTGATGATCTGAGCAGACGGAATCTTTTATTATGATTCGATAGACGCAGTCTTTATAGAATCTTCAGAATTTCGTCACCAGAAATGTAGCTTCAGATCCTGGTACATCTTCGTTGCACCCTGATGAAGACTCAACCTGCTCTTATGGCCTTCGTCAAGGATCAATCTCCTCAACTCAGCATCATTCGGGACACACACACGTCCTTTGCATCGCAAGATGCCATCAGCTCCTACCGCAAAATCTGGTGCCTTCCCGGCACTGATCATTTCTCTCTTCTCAATCAGTTCTTTATCTTGCGTCTGCTTGGATCGAATCTCTTCTAACAACCCACTGGATACCGTGACCATCCCGAAACTCAGTTTTCCAGGTTTCACCTGCACGTCCAAGCTCAGATCACGGAAAGCCTCCAATAACTCTAACTCCTTAATCATTAAAGAGGAAACATGAATAGCCTTGCGACTGAGAGCATCAGCTACAACATTAGCCTTTCATGGATGGTATTGCAGAGTAAAATCATAGTCTTTCAAGAATTCCATCCCTCGCCTCTGTCTCATGTTTAGATCCTTCTGAACAAAAAGATATTTCAAACTCTTGTGATCGCTGAACACAGTGAACGTGCCCCCATACAAATAGCGTCTCCATATTTTGAGAGCAAAAACCACCGCCGCAAGCTCCAGATCATGCGTCGGATAGTTACGTTCATGGATCTTCAGCTGTCTTGAAGCATATGCAACAGCCTTCCGATGTTGCATCAAAACACAGCCCAAGCCTTGGTAAGACGCATCACAATAAACCTCGTAAGATTCATCACTCTGCGGTAAAACCAAGACTGGTTCAGTAGTCAAACGCCACTTCATCTCCTGGAAACTGGACTCACATTCATCAGTCCAAGAAAAAGGTTGATCCTTCTGAGTCAGCTTCGTCAAAGGTCCTGCATTTTTCGCAAAACCCTCAATGAATCTCCGGTAGTATCCAGCCAAGCCCAAGAAACTTCGAATATCTGTCACAGTCTTCGGCTGCTCCCATCTTGTCACAGCTTCCACCTTACTCGGATCAACGGCTATGCCTTCCTTCGAAATGACATGGCCAAGAAACTTCACCTCTTCCAGCCAAAAGTCACACTTAGCCGCATTCGCAAAAAGAGCCTTCTCGCGAAGAACGGACAACACTTGGCGCAAGTGTTCTTCGTGCTCCTCTCTACTCCTCGAGTAGATCAAGATATCGTCAATAAAAACGACCATGAACCTGTCAAGGAAGGAATTAAAGATTCTGTTCATGTAATCCATGAACACCGCTGGCGCATTCGTAACCCCAAAAGGCATCACTACATACTTGTAGTGTCCATAATGTGTACGAAAAGCCGTCTTCTGAATGTTTGCTTCCTTAACTCGAATCTGGTGATAACCTGATCGCAGATCGATCTTTGAGAAAATTGCCGCTCCTCAAAGCTTGTCCATCAAGTCGTCAATCCTCGGCAAAGGTTAACAATTCTTTATCGTTACTTTATTCAGCTGTCGGTAATCCACACAGAGTCGGGATCTGCCATCCTTCTTCTTGACAAGTAACACAGGCGCTCCCCATGGAGAAACACTAGGTCGAATGAATCCTTCCCCATGAGGTCATCCAACTGGCTCTTCAGCTCCGCTGGTGCCACGATAAGGTGCAATAGAGATCGGTTCGGTTCCAGGAACCAAATCCATCGAGAACTCGGTATCACGAACATGGGGTATTCCTGGGACTTAGGAATTACATCTGCAAAATCACGAACAATGGAAATATCCTGTACGCCGTCTGTCAATGATTCTCCAACGCTAGTCACTAGCAAAATTTTCAAAGCTCCTCTTCTCAGGGAGGACTTCGAAAGATAAGAGTCCAAAAACTCGGGCATCTTTAAACAGGAGCTATTACCTCCTTATATATTTAACAAACCAAGTAAGTTATGTTTTTCTAATTCCTTACGAAAATCGCTAACTAGCACAAGGCTTATTTCAATAATACTAGAGTCAAACAGGGTCAACCAAAACTAAAACATAGCATCAAAGGGAACACAATGTCTTCTCATATTATTAGAGAACGACGATCAATAATGCTTCTCATCTCCAACTCCTGCAGCCTAGCAGTTCTTTGCGGCATGT
Organism: Acmispon strigosus; assembly: GCA_030819835.1. Classification (NCBI taxonomy): domain Eukaryota; kingdom Viridiplantae; phylum Streptophyta; class Magnoliopsida; order Fabales; family Fabaceae; genus Acmispon; species Acmispon strigosus. The sequence goes on along the minus strand of JAUAMA010000004.1, from coordinate 10,635,153 downwards.
CTCGGCTTTCTGCAACTCCAGCACACCTTCGGGTTCTCCGTACATTTGTTGGCGTAATGCCCCATCTTTTTGCATCTAAAGCATTTGACTTCCTTTAGTGGCCTTAGCATTCCAATGATGCCCCGTCTATCTCCAACATGTCGCTCTAAATCAGCAATGCGCTCCCTCGTCGAGATGCGTCGATACGGTTCCTTGCCCTTGTCGATCTTTCCTTGATGCGACCTAATTGGTCCGCCTCTTGTTCGTAGTTCCTTATTGCGCATGTTCGTCGCCTTGATGTCTACTGCCTTCACCTCCATCGTTAGGTAACACTCAAGGCCTAACCATTGCACTGCTCTCATTAGTGCAACAACGTCCGCAGCAGAACGGTTTGCTTCCTCTTCCGCTCAAGCAGCAACAACATTCTCGTGAATCTTCACCAACTTGACTAAGTTAGCGTTAGCGTCAGAACTCAGATTTCTCACGTATTGCTCAGCCATTTCCGTATCTAAACTCGCTAATCTCTTACTACTTCTTGTAAGAACAATTAACGGTTAATCCAGAAACAGAAATAGCAAGAAGAGTTAGTCAAACACAATCAACTAGATCGTCCGATTAAGACAATCTCAAACAACAATTAAGTACAAACAATTCAATCAAAAATTCTTCTTTCGATCGACACCCCATCGATCGACGTCGAAATAATCACCCAACAGCGCTGGTTATCTTAACCATCGCTCTGATACCACAAATGTAACACCCCAATTTTGGGTTGAGGGTCACATAGTAATTACGCGGAAAATATACTTTGAAACCTCTCAAAACACTCAAGTTCCAAAGATCAACGTCACTCGATATTAATAATTAATAATTATCCCATAATAGAATTATAATCATCTCAACGCGGTAAAGTTCCAAAATAATTAAAGTGGCACCGACATGTGCAAATAAACCAAACGTCGCTAAAATATAAGAAAATTACAACTCCTTTATTTTTTCTTGAATCTTCCTCGCCACTTGTTCAATCTTCAATTCACCGCTCCTAGACCTCATTGTCCTAATCATCTATGGCGTTAAGCGCCCAAACAAATCAAACAAACAAGCAGAAAGGGTTAACTCGGAAAACAAGAAAAATACATACAACAATTGCGATTAAAAATAGAATGAGCACAATTGACCAAAAGAATCAATACAATGCAACCATAATATCAACATAAATTATTTTCTCATTTTACAACATCGATCCAGTTTATGCATGAACCTCAAATGCTAAATGCACAACTATGGCCAAATCATCGTTCCAAGAGGAATCGGACAATCTTGTGACTAACCGTCACCCCAATGTCCTCAGGCACAGTCCCGTGATTACCCATCGCACCATCGGCCTGTTTGGTCACGTGGTTACATCGCCACCCCACCATTCTCAGCAGCTTTGTGGTTACCCACCACCCACTACTTTGACAATTCCGTGGTTAACCACCACCCCTGTCGTCAACCTACAACAATGCATATGCCATGACCACATAATCATCATCCTCATAATCATCATTTCATGAACATATACAACATGCTAAATTCATTAACCATGATTCCAGCAACAAGTTCTTAAAGCTGCATGCAACCGAATTCACAAACAACATACAACAATCACAACAACAAGGATAATCCTAATAAAAACGAGTTACCCTTACCTTTTACTCCTTTGCTTGGTCTTGTCCCCGACCTAACATGATAAAACATATCCACAATCATCAACAACCAAGGAAAAGACCAGAAACCGATTCCAGAAGATTTAAACTCAAAAACAAGCAAAACAGCAACTTGCTGTTAGGGGCCTAGCGCCCAAGCGTTGGGTTCCAACGCTCAAGCGTTGGGTCCCTGCCTGGCAACACGTACTGGGCAGAATTCCAACGCCTAGGCATTGGGAGTCCAGCGCTCATGCGTTGGCTCCCTGCCAGAATTCTTAAAAACCAAGTTTTTCACCCGAAACTGCATTTTTAACCAATTCCTTTCAAGACTAAAATTCTTCCATGTTCAGAACTTGCATTATGCCCTAAAACTAAGTTTTTTACCCAAAATCTCAATGGTTCCTAATTTCTTAAAAATCACTTATTCGATGAAGGCAACTAGGTATTGGACCGAAAGAAAAGGAATAGAATACTAACCTTGTTTGAGAGTTTCGGTCAAGGTAGGTTGCACCACGAATCCAGAACCTTCAAGAGAGTAGGAAAATAGAGCTTGATGCAAAACAAAGGTTTAGACAAGAGAAATTAGCCCTAAACACAATAGGAAGTTGTTCTCCAAAGAAACTCAGATTTTAGATAGTTTCGATGGCTTACCGATAGAACCGACACCACGAACTTTGAAGGGATTGAGTGTGAGGTTTGAGCACCACGAAAAAAAAAGAGGGATTCAGAGCTTGATCACCACCAAGAAGAGGGAGAGGGTCGACCAAGCAACGCAAGATTCCAGCAGCACTTCGGAAACACAGAACAAGGGATTCTAGGCCTTTTTCGGAAAAACTTTGATTGGAGGAGCAAGAGAAAGGTGGATGTTCTCAAGACTTAGAATTTTCAGCAATGAGAAGGTGAAGGAGAGAGGAGAGGCACGGAATTCCTCAATGTTTCAGAATAAAACTCCATCATGGCACATTATGGCAAAAACCGAGCATTGAAGTCCCTTAATGCCTCATAACTCTCTTGTCTCCTTTTAAATTCGAAATTTGAAAGTGAATTTGATGAGTCACACGAAAAACTAAGATAAAAACAAAACCTTCCTCATCAAGGTTCGAACCCAAGTCTTGCCAACCAAATGCTTAAGCCTCAACCTCTAAGCCACAACTCATCTTGTTGCAATTCAAGCAAGGTAATTCAAATATTCTCAAGGTAAGCAATCATGCCATAGACAAGATTAAATAGCTCAAGACTAAAATCACATTAATTAACTCAAGGGTTAATTCACAAACAAGAGAAGTCCGAGGACTAGAAAACAATTACAAACAAGTTCAAGGACTAAACTGTAATTACAATAAATTAGGGGTCTTACATCACCGGACTGTCTACACATGGTTGCCTTCTTTGTATATTTTGACAGCTTTTCTTGAAGGGGTGCCTGAGAAGACACGTGTTTTTCTTTAATTTGGCTATGCTATGATGATTCGGTTCCTACTACTGTGATGTTGTCTTCTCGCAGTATTCCGATCCCTCCCTCTTTCGTTGCTGCAATCTTGGGTTTGAGACACTGCTTCATTGTCTTCATGATTGTCGGGTTGCGAGGGAAGTGTGGTGTGTTCTTGGTTTTGTGTCTGTGGAGTTCCGTCAAGTCGTTTCAGTCATGGTTTGCTGCTGTTCTGGAAAACCTTTGGACCGTCTTTGCGATATATGTGTGGACTCTTTGGGAGTGCAGGTGCGGCGGGCTTGTGCTGGGTGGAGACCAGCTCTCGTCGGAGATCATCTTCCGAGCTGCAGCGAGTGATATTTCGTTGCTTGTTGTTGAGCAACCTGCTGCTGCCATGCGTCAGCCTCATTGGGTTTCTTGGTCATCTCCCGCTGCTGGTTGGGTGTGTCTAAATGTTGATGGCAGCTCCATGGGGAATCCGGGGCCGGCGGGCTATGGTGGGGTTGTCAGAAATGACCTTGGTGGTTTTCTGCTGTGTTTTGCTAGCTTGATTGGGCGTTGGGAGATCTTGCAGGCTGAACTTTTTGCTTTTTATCATGGCCTAACCCTTTGTTGGGACCAGAGATGCAGAAAGGTAGAGGTTTTCTCTGATTCAGCGCTCGCAGTTCATTTGTTGACAGTCATCTTCCCCATCCCAATTGTATGGGGCTCTGTTACATTCCATTCGTGGTCTTTTGCAACGATTCTAGCAGGTGGTCTTGAAGCACACTCTTAGGGAAGGCAATGCTCCAGCCGACTCCATGGAAAAGTTGGGTGTTACGTTATCTTCGCGCTTGGATGTGTTTTCCACGCCTCCTCCTGGTCTCGTCCCTCTCGTGGCGGCGGATTACCAGGGTATTCTCTTATTGCGTGCCTAGTTTAAGTTCTTTTGTTTTCTCTTTATGCGTTGTCTAAAAGAAAAATCTATCATAACTAATGTGTTGATGTGGTTGTTTTTTTTTTATTTTTCATTTTTTTTCTTCTAGAAACAAAGAGTTACAGAATAGATGCTTTTTAACTCTAGTTTTTTTTTTTGTTACATAAAGAATAAAAACAGCAAAAGAAACGAACTAAACTACTGCATCTTTGCATAAGAGCGGAATTACAGAGGAAGGATGTTCCTTCCAAATATGCATCGGACAAGTTAGTTGATAATTTACCTTCTTAAGCATAAGCATTTAATTAAGAGTCGATTCATCAACGTGATATATGGAGAATGATTTGTTAAGAGAGTCTCAAAGTCTCAAGCAGATTAATCTGATAATTATTAATATGGGAATACTTATGTGGAAAAAAAAAGATTACATGCTTTTATTAAAATAATGTTATTTGTACTTTTACCCTTATCATATGGAGAATAGATAACATAAAATAAGTAGCGAACATAGTGCAACATACAAGTATGAGTGAAATTGATTTCGGAAGAAATAGAATAACATGAGATCATGTTTTTCCTTAACTTTTATTGATGATCATTATTTAAATTTTTCTTTATAATCTACAGTTGAATTAAGCAAAAGAAATTCAACTGTCTATTCATAAAATCTTATTCTTAATTTGAATAGTTGCAAATTAATTTCAGAACAAAATATTTTTATTCTATAATGAGATAGAGAGCAAGCTCATCCTTGTCATCGTGGTGAAGGTGACATTTTACTGAATTCTTGGTTTGCCAACCCCCTTTAGATGCACCCCTCTTAAGTGTCAAGTATGATATTTTACAGAATTCAATCATGAAGCAATATTAAAAAACCTCAAATGGCTTACAAAAAAATTCGAAGTGTTATAGGCTTCAAATATGTACAAAAGAGATTCAAAAGACTTGTCCTAAAAATGAAAAGTACAAGAAAGGAAATTCCTAACTTGAAGACTAAAATGTCGGCTTGAACTTCATCTCTTCATAAGTCTTTCGAAGAGCTTCAAGTTCAGATTCATGCTTCTTCTTTTCTTTCTGGAGGGCAGCAGCTTCTTTAACTTTCTCAAAAGCCTCTTTAGATAAGACTTTGATTTCCTCAATGATGTTTCTCTTTTGATCCTCACATCTAAGTTCAGCCTCAATAATCAAAGCATCTTCATTCTCGAGCTCAGTGATCCTCTTTTCAAGCTCAGAAATTTGTTGCTTGAGTGATTGGACATCATTCTTGATTTTACCACGTCTCGAACCTGAAGGTGCAAGAAACACACAAGAAAGGGGGGGTTTGAATTGTGTTGCTCATTTTGAAAACTTCTTCAAGTTAATTATTTGTCATCAAAGAGAGTTATTGATTTAAGAAAATATGCATGTATGCAGCGGAAATCATAACATAACATGTAAAGTAAAGCACACATAATTTTTATCCTGGTTCACCCCCATAATCGACAGGGCTACGTCCAGTCCTTAGCTTCACCAAGATTTTCCACTATTTAAATAAATAGTACAAGTTTATTGAGGACTTCTCCCAACAAGTATTAGAAGGACTTCTCCTATCAAGTATTATCAGGACTTCTCCTTACAAGTATTATCAGGACTTCTCCTTACAAGTATTATGCAGGACTTCTCCTGACTCCTTTTACAAGGTTTGGTTTTTCTACATTAATTCTCTTCCATAAGAGTGGGTAGAAACCTTGAAGCTCGGTTTATACAGAGAGGATAGGAATTTGGGTTCTCTGTCTTTGAGTTGTGTGAGTTGGATAGGATGAGAGTAAAACTCTATAAATTTCTCACACACGAGCACTTCAACTCAGGTAAAGGTAGACTTGAGGCGTTCTGAGTTGGAACCAATGAAGTCTTGGTTCTTTGGGAAAACTTAGTTGGGATATGATAGTTTGGGTCTAAGTTTTTCCAAGTTGCTACGGAAGCAGGATTCTCTATATATATCTTCAGTTGAAGATCTTTGTTCTTCCTTCACAGAAGGAGTGAAAACCTGCCCGTTAGTGCTCCTTCCTCCTTTGCTGTAAGTAACGGCCAGTTCTGCATTTTTCAGCAGGTCTGAGACACGATCTGAGAAGCATTGATTTGCTTGGGTTGACATCGTCTGGCTCCATTTGAGCAAGTAGCCTTGAGCTGTGTTATGTATTTAATGCTTGGAGTTCCAGCTGTGGTACCTGTTTTGACCATTACACCCCAGTGCATGCCAGCTAGTGCTCATCAAGTACTTTGATCAGATATTTGAATTTCGACCGTTGAATGTGTACGATGCTCAGAGATTCTTGCCGTTGATTCCGCAATGTCAGCTTGATTTGAGGAAAAGTAGAAAAGCAGTGGGACTAAGGAATATTGTATTAATTGTGTCCCTTTCTACTTTCTGCCATTGCCAGTACTTTAATTAATACGCAGACGAGGAAGATGTCTTTTGATCCAAGAAGTAATTATTCCGGATGAAGTGAATAATTTCTTTAATGCTTCTGTTGAACTAATATCCTCGTAATGCACATTTCTTGATGTTTGTACCTTTGGCGCATTCTGATGCTTGAGCAGACGGATTCTTCCTTAGGATTTGGCAGACGCAGTCTCCATTGAATATTTAGAATTTCGTCATTGAATGGCTTGTATCGGCAGACGATCTTTCTTCATTCAGTCCGTTTTAGGAATGAGAATCTTCTTGACTTATAGAAAACTGAATCTTTCCTTCTCTTTTGCTTCTACTGAAGTTCTTCATCTGAGCGAGTTGATCTACAACTTCTTTATATGATGCTGGAGAAACTTCAAAGCTAGAGGCATTACTTCATAAGTTGTCATACTCTTTCAGCTTTAGATGAAACAGTCTTCCTGTTGATCACTGTTGGTTTAGGCAGCGGACTGTTTCAGCTTCTTGAAGTGGACTTTGAATTGAGAGTACATAGCTTGATAGAGTGTCCTCGAAAAAGGATGTTTGCTATTTAAAGTCACTGCTTTATCTCCCGTGAGTCACCAGACTGTCTTTGCATGAGTGCTTTCCTTTGTATGTCTTTGACAGTATTTCCTTCAGGATGTAAGTAGTAATGACCGGACGGTTTCTCCTGGCAGATTGATTCTCTTGATGATGCTTTGAGATTCATTCAGTCCCTCCAGTAGATAGACATTCCTAGATATAAGAAATTTCACTGTGTTAGGAATTCTATCTCTAATGATATTAAACCTTAAAGAAATTGTTAATTATCAAAACATAATAATTCATTTAATTATTTGAATCTAACAGAAGCCCCCATTGAAACTGCATTAATAGCACTATCATACTTGCTTTGAGTCTTTATTAACTTTTCTCTTATTTCGTCATGATCAGCTTCAAGTTGGAATATAGAGAGGTTTAACTTTTTTATTTGATCTATGGTTGAAGTAAGATCATCGTACCAACGACAAAAATTTCCAACTCCTATATATCTTGGTAAGCTTTGAGTTTATCTTGATGAACCTCAATCTCATCTATCACATTTCGAAATTGACAAAAACATATGGTTCAGGGTATGAAGAAAAATTTGGACCTGGGGGAATGTTTCGATCAACCTCTCTAGATGAGTACACAACTTCACCTCCAGGCATCTGAAAAACCATAGATAAATGGTCAACTTCCAAACTATCATCATAGCTCAAAGAAATAGAAATAGAAGAAGGAACTTGAGTTTGAAATTTTACAGAAGAAGGATTTTGTGGTTCAGTAGTAGACTGAAAAATAAAAATAAAACTACAAGTAAGAAAGCTCGAATTTGAAATATTTTAAAACATAAATTTAATGAATTTACCTCCGTAGATTTCTCAACAATGTCATTAGAAATTGGTTTTTGAGTATCCTTATGCTTGATTTTCTTTTTCTCTAAAGAAGGAGGAGGATCAGCGTTGCTACCTTCAGGTTGAGAAAAATCCTGAGAGAAATTAAAAGAGTTAGAAAACTTTAATCATTATTTTGAAGAAAAAGTTGAGTCAAAGCTTACTTGCATAACAATATGAAAAAAAAAAATCATGTAGAATGATCATTAATTTAGACTATTATTACTTACATTTTCATCACCACCGGAAACAACAACCTTCTTCTCTGGCTTATGGTAGTGCTGCTCTGCCTTTTTGTCAATTGGTTCATCATCATATATGAGATAAACTACTATGTTCTTCACAAAGAATCTATTCTCAAAAACAACAACCATCTTCACTTCATTGCCAGGTTCTATATTTGACACTACTTTCTGCCACTCCTCTTCGTCTCCAATGCATCTTTCTTATAGAGCTGAATGGTGTTTCTTGTGTAATTTATCACCAACACATTTTTCAGGCTTTCTGATGTGATATAGTCCGGGGAAGAAGAATAGACAATGCACATGATTGTTTTCAAGTTGCGCCCTTCCACGTGAGGGACTTCAAAATTAACAGAAGAACATTCACTATTGAATGTTAACCAATCAGGATAGTTGTCACTGGAAAGTAAATCAGACCCGAGGGAAATTTTCTGCACGATGAACAAATATAAAAGTTATACTATAATTTATTTAATTGAATACTAGTGAGTAAAGAGTCTTCTAAATTATTGAAAATTGTGATGTATAATACAAAAACTCATTTGTATATTGTGAAATAGAACATCATAAAGCGAGTAATGATTCATTCAAGCTCATGTACCTGTAACTGTCTTTTATCCCCAGCTTCTTTAGGGTCCATGTTCAATTGTTTCAAAGCCCAAAAGGCTTTATACTCAAGTTCCACAGGTAAATGACAAGTCTTACCATAAACCAACTGGTAAGGAGAGGTTCCAATAGGAGTTATAAATGCAGTACGGTATGCCTACAAGGTGCCATCTAATTTTCTTGACCAATCCTTCCTTGAGGTACCAACTACTTTTTCCAAAATCCTTTTTAACTCCCTATTAGAAACCTCTACTTGTCCACTAGTTCGGGGGTGATAGGGGGTAGCAACTGTTAGCCTAGATAGCAATTTGAGAGGGGGGGTGAATCAAGTTTACCTGATTTTCGCCTTGATACCTTTTTACTTTCAAGATAAATATAAATACAAATGATTACAGCGGAAATAAGCGTTACTTGAAAGTAAAGATGAAGGGTAGAAGAATGCACACACAGAATTTTATCCTGGTTCACCTTCTATCCACCGAAGGCTACGTCCAGTCCCTCAAGAAAACCCCTTGAGGATTTTTCCACTATTGATAAAAATCTCTTACAAGTCCTTACACCAAGTACCTTAAGAATTTCTATCAACCACCTGTGAAAGTACACCAATTTCAACAGCCCCTGAAAGCACACCACTTTCAGTCCCTGAAAGTACACCACTTTCAGACCCTGAAGGCAAACCACCTTCAGTCCCTAAAGGCTAAACCACCTTCAGTCAACACCCTGAAAGTACACCACTTTCAGTAACAACAACCCTTCACCGAAATCTACGGTGAATACTCAATCTACCAGAAAGAGATGAAGAAGAGTTTACAATATGGCTGTATTAATCCTTTAACGTACAAGCGGATTGATCATGAGAATTATGCTTTAAGACTTTTAAGCATAAGAAGGCTTTCTTGATTCTGAGTTCTTCAAGATATGAACAACTAAAGTGTTCTCTTAACAATGAAGATCATGAACTCAGAATATAGGCTCTTTGAAAGTTTAAATAACAAAAGGCTAAAGAATGAACAATTTGACAAAGCTTTGGCCTAATTCGTGTATTCTCATGTGTTGTATGTTTCTGGACTCAAATGGACTTTATATAGGCATTAGGAACGACCTTGAACCAATGCAACCCTTCCCAAAAGGTTTGAGACACAATGGTTCATGAAAAGATGCAACTTTTCGAGCATGTAATCGATTACATTACGTAGGTAATCGATTACACTAAAAGCCGTTACTGTTTGAATTTCAAATTCAAACATGTAACCGATTACAAGCAAGATGTAATCGATTACTTGCCTATCTGTAATCGATTACAAGAAAGGTGAAATCGATTGCACTCAAGTCCAATATCCAGAAACTTGAACTTTTAAGATCGGCTTGAGATATACTACTTCTTTTAACTTATGAAAACATTAAACTTGATTAGCTTAGATGTTTTAAGGAGCCTTTATACTCGAGAAGCCTTTAGAAGCATAACTCACCTAATCTAAGACTTTTAGGTAGACGTTGAAACATATAGAACTGTTTCCTCTAAGTCTTCTTTTCTTCTTTTTGTCGATGAGTTTGTCGTCATCAAAACCTCAGCCAGGGTCAGGAGCAAGACCTTCTTCACAACAACTTTATGATGAACACCATATTTTTTCAAAAGAGCTTCAAAAGCTTTATTACAAAAGTGCTTACCTCTATCACTGATTATTGCCCTTGGCACCCCAAATCTAGGAAAGATCTTTTTCTTCAGAAAATCCAAGACTACTTTACCATCATTTGTGGGAAGGGCTGATGCTTCAACCCACTTAGAAACATAGTCAACAGCAACCAAAATATACTGGCAACCAGAAAAAGGTGGAAAAGGTCCCTTGAAATCAATGCCCCATACATCAAAAAGCTCAACTTCCAAAATCATTTTTTGGGGCATCTCATTCCTTCTTGAGATGTTACCAATTCGTTGACAGCGATCACACCTTTCCACAAATGCTCTACTATCTTTGAAGATAGTAGGCCAATAAAAACCACTTTGGAGGACTTTAGCAGCAGTCCTCTCACCAGAAAAATGGCCTCCATATTCGGAGCCATGGCAATGCCATAAAACAGCCTCAAACTCTTTTTCTGGAATACACCTTCTAATGATCCCATCAGAACATTCTCTAAACAAATAAGGTTCATCCCAGAAAAAGAATTTGGCATCATGCAGAAATTTTTTCTTTTATTGCCAAGTCAAATCAGATGGCAACACACCAGCAGCTTTAAAATTAGCTAAATGTACATATATACCATGGAGCTATATCTTGGACAGCTAAGAGCTTTTCATCTTGGAACTCCTCTTGAATAGGAATTGGGCTGGATTTCCCCTCTTCAAGTCTTGACAAATGGTCTGCTACACCATTGTCTTTCCCTTTCCTGTCCACAATTTCAAGATCAAACTCTTGCAAGAGTAAGATCCACCTGATCAACCTGGGTTTAGCTTCCTGCTTAGCAAACAAGTACTTCAATGCAGCATGGTCAATATGCACAAAAATTTTAGAACCCAAAACGTAAGGTCTGAATTTATCTAAAGCATAAACTACACTCAACAACTCCTTTTCAGTTGTAGCATATGTTAGCCTAGATAGCAACTTGAGAGGGGGGTGAATCAGGTTTACCCGATTTTCGCCTTGATACCTTCTTACTTTCAAGATGAATATAAATACAAACGATTGCAGCGAAAATGAGCATTGCTTGAAAGTAAAGATGAAGGGAAGAAGAATGCACACACAGAATTTTATCCTGGTTCACCTTCTATCCACCGAAGGCTACGTCCAGTCCCTCAAGAAAACCCCTTGAGGATTTTTCCACTATTGATAAAAATCTCTTACAAGTCCTTACACCAAGTACCTTAAGAATTTCTATCAACCACCTGTGAAAGTACACCACTTTCAACCACCCCTGAAAGCACACCACTTTCAGTCCCTGAAAGTACACCACTTTCAGACCCTGAAGGCAAACCACCTTCAGCCCACACCCTTCACCGAACCCTACGATGGACTTTGAATCAAACCTGATTCAAAGGACCTTTTCACAGACGCTGAACCCTACGGCGGACTTTGAATCAAACCCGATTCAAAGAACCTCTTCACAACCATCGAACACCACGATGGACCTTTTTACAACCACCGAAAACCACGGTGAATGAATCAACCCGATTCAAGAGATGAAGAAGAAGATTCCTTTACAATGGCTGATTCAATCCTTTAGACAAGATGGATTGATTTAGTTTGTATGCTCCAGGCAATTACAATGAAGGCTCTCTTATTCTGAGTTTCTCAAAAGATGAACAGCATGTGTGTTCTTATGAAAATGAGAGAACAGAAACTCAGAATGATGACTTTAATGAATATGAAAGTTATGGACCAAGTCATTGATGTTTCTGAGTGTCTATGGACTTTATATAGGCACTAGAGGTCGTCCATGAACCAACACAACCTTTCCCAAACATTTTGAGACACAATGGTTCATGAAACAACACATCTGTCGACCTGGTAATCGATTACAGAAGCCTGGTAATCGATTACACTAGCCGTTGCAGTTTGAATTCAAAATTCAAACTGTGTAATCGATTACACTAAGGTGGTAATCAATTACTGCCTTCCTGTAATCGATTACACACAGCCTGTAATCGATTTCAGATAGTCCGAAACTCAGTTTTAACCATCTTAAGCCCTAATTGAGTGTTCCTACCAAGTTTAACTTGTGAGAACATATCGTACTCAATTAGTTGATCTTTTATGAGCCTTCAAGTGCAATAAAACCTTAATAAATCATAGCACACTAAGTTGACAATACTTACTTAAAACAAGAACCTTCATGATTGATCTTGACGTTCTGAGCCTGGTTCTTTGAAGTCTTTCTTTTCTGAAGTCTTCTTGAAGTCTTTTTGAAGTCTTCCTTCCTTTTCTGAAGTCTTCTTGAAGTCTTTCTTCTTTTTGTTCCTTTCTTTCTTGAAGTCTTCTTGAAGTCTTCCTTTTCTTTTCTCAAGTCTTTCTTCTTTTTGTGATGTGTTTATCTTCATCAAAACCTCAGCCGAGTCCAAGGACGAGACCTTCTTCACAGCATAATTTCTTTGAGCTTCATTCAAGACCTTACTAGCATAGTAGATCACATGCAAAACTTTTCCCTTTTTTTGACAAAGAACAACCCCTATTGCATTATCACTAGCATCACACATTATTTCATAAGGCAAATCCCATTGGCGAGCAATAATGATAGGGGCTGAAACAAGTTTTTCCTTTAATAATTTAAAAGCAGCCAAACACTCATCATTAAAGATAAAAGGAGCCTCTTTTTCAAGGAGATTTGTCATAGCCTTTTATAAACCGCCTATAAAAACCTGCATGACCAAGAAAGCTTCTTATACCTTTAATATTGGTGGGAGGAGGTAGATTTTTCAATAATCTCTATTTTAGCTTTATCTACCTCAATCCCTTTTTCAGAAATCTTGTGCCCAAGCACAATGCCATCCTTTACCATAAAGTGACATTTTTCCCAATTAAGTACTAAATTCTTTTCTTGGCACCTAACTAGAATCCTTTCCAAATTGTCCAAACACTTGTCAAAGTTGGGGCCATACACTGAAAAATCATCCATGAACACTTCCATACATTCACCAATTAAATCATAAAAATAGCAAACATACATCTTTGGAAGGTTCCTGGTGCATTACACAAGCCAAAAGGCATTCTTTTGTAAGCAAAAACCCCGAAGGGACAAGTAAAAGCAGTTTTCTCTTGATCCTTAGGATCAACAACAATCTGATTATATCCTGAATATCCATCCAAGAAATAGTACTCATGGCCAGCCAACCTGTCAAGCATTTGGTCAATAAAGGGAAGGGGAAAATGATTTTTCCGGGTGGCAGAATTTAGCCTCCGGTAATCTATACAAACCCTCCATCCAGTTACCTTCCTGGTGGGAATCAATTCATTATTCTCATTGGGAACCACTGTAATTCCCCCTTTTTTGGGAACTACCTGAACGGGACTAACCCATTCACTATCAGAAATGGGATAGATGATCCCTGCATCAAGCAACTTAATCACTTCTTTCCTTACCACCTCTTTCATGGCAGGATTTAGACTTCTTTGGGGTTGGACTACAGGTTTAACTTGCTCTTCTAAACAAATTTTATGCATACAAACAGTGGGGCTTATGCCCTTAATGTCCTCAATAGTCCAACCCAAAGCAGATGTATGAGCTCTAAGAATTCTTACCAATTTTTCTTCTTCAAGAGGAGAGAGGGAACTACTCACAATGACTGGTTTATTATTACCTTCCTCAAGAAATACATACTTAAGGGAAGAAGGTAAGGGCTTCAGTTCCCTCTTTTCCTCTTGAACTTCTTCTTCTCTCTTCAGTTCCTCTACCCAATTTTTCGTTAAAGGGAAAAAATGGGCAGCTTCAAGATATCTTGCCATCTCTATGACCTGTTCGTCATTGCTTTCAATATCTTCAAAGTCCAACCCCTCAGAGATTATAGTCTCTAAAGGATCTTCTTTCAACATGACAACAAAAGGTTAGACAGAAATATTTTTTTTTGTTTTTTTTTTATATATACAAACAACACTAAACAAAATAATAAAAAGAACTTGAACAGAACCTATCCCCGGCAACGGCGCCAAAAACTTGATAGCCAAATCCGCAAGTGCACGGATGGTTATCGCGTAATATATAAGATATCGAACCCAAGGGATAGGTGTCTTCTTATTAAATTATTTAGTAATTAAGCAGAAAATAAAAAGGTTTATGTTGTTGGTTTGATTAAGACAAGAACTAGAAATAACAATAAAATATAAAGAACAAAAGATGATGAAGTTTAAGCACTTGGGTTGATTTACATAGTTTGTAAAATATGCTAGCAAACTCCTACTTAATTTCTGAATTCTAGAACCAAGTTCATGATGCTATAGCCTAGTATTTCTACAAGTTAATTCCTTACAAATGTAGAACTTTCTTCCTAATTACTAAATTCAATTCCTTGCAACATAGTTAACTAGAGAAGAAGATGAAGATGAAATCCAGGCCAACATAAAGCTACGTCTATCCTAATTCCTTAGTGATATATACTTATAGAATTTTTTAAATCCTATTTCCCTTACTACTTACCAATGGCCATTGTTATAAGTAATAAGCAAGAGATCTTGTGTGCACCAAGATGAATGAAGAACAAGGAAATAAAACATAAACTGGAAATATTATTCAGAAATGTAGAAATAAACTAAGACATAAAATATAAACTAAAACAACCCAAGATACTTAAAAGAATTAGCCAAGCATGGCTAAAAGAGGCATCGAATTACCCTGGATAGGAGCTCAAGTTTGGCTTCCCACAATTCCTAAGAACAATGCTCTTAAGGAGGAAAGAATAATACTTGTTGTATTCTAGATAGGTGTGTCTTACGAGTGAAGAAAAGACCCCTATTTATAGTAAAAATCTGCCCTCCAGCACTTGAGCGCTGGGATCCCCAACGCTTGGGCATTGAGTGCATTAAAATCCCACGTTGCAGATATAGGCCCAGCGCTTGAGCGCTGGGTGCAATTTCTGACTCACATCCTAGTCAGAGTCCCAACGCTTGAGCGTTGGCTCGACTGCTGGTTCATCTTCAAGCTTTTCTCCTCTTCATGGTAGTGGGTTTTCAATGCCTTCAATGGCCTCCACTCAACCTCTATTAAGTTCTGAAACCTCCTCTCCACTACCATCAATTCTTCAAGCTTATGTTACATGTGCTTAAATCAAAGAGTGTTGCTTCATATTCTTGATTTCCACTTTGAGTCCTCTCTTTGCTAGCACTTCAATTCTGGCCCTTTAACTCTTGAAACTTCACTTTTCATCCTCCGCTCTTGAACTTTTACACTTTAATCCTTCCTTTCCTGAAACTTTACAATTCGGTCCCTAGACAAAAATGATAAATATACCAGCTTTCCTAAAAATATAAAAATAACTATAAAAATCCCTAAAAATATAAAATAAAGTTAGAAAAACAAATAAAAGCTAATCTATATGCAAAATGCAAAATGAAAATGAAGTTGTAATTGAATGTGTAATGGATGAAAGGCAGTCTACTGTGTGGGATTCATTACTAATTGTAGTAACTGTATTGATTGTTTGCAATTGTAATGTGTAATGTGGTCTGAGATGTAATACAAGTCCCATTTTAACAGTAATGAATTTTTATCATGGATTTGTTATTCCTCTACATGACTTGTCTTACTTTCCTATTGCATTTTGAATTTACAAATAATATCAAATCCGATGAGTTGATTCGTGTGCAATTTAATTACATCACATTTGTTATCACAAGTTTTCAACTATGGAATCATAATTAAACTACACAACTACATAATTAATCCAGCCATGATAAGTCACAAAGTGCTCAAAAGAGATTCTGTCATTCATTCCCCAAAATTTTAGGCTTTACATCACTTTTGTTCTCAAAAGAGTTTCATCACAAATACTTGCAAAATGCACTTTTTAGTTTGCACCTAAGTCAAAAGTTTTCAACTATGGAAGTCATAATTAAACTACACAATTACACAATTAATCGAGCCATGAGTTTTCATCACTATCACATTATATGGCGCTCTCCTGAGTTCCCACGTCCTCCCTTGCTCTCTTTCCAAGCTTGTTCGTTTTTCTCCTTCAATTTCAGCATTGCTCGTTCAAATTGTGGAACTGTGCTTGCTCGAGCTGCTGCCCATAATGCCCCCTTCATCTCCTCCCCGGGATATTTTTTGCTCCAGTTCCCATAAACATGCTTCACACACACTCTATGATCCACATCCTTATCCAATGCCTCTAACGTGGGAACCAAACCCTGTGGAAAGAAAGAAAGATCACAATTAAATATAGGAAAATAGAAGAGAATCAAGGGCATGCACAGAAATAAACCTAACTTTCATCCTACACTTTCAGCCATTACACATTCAATTACAACTTCATTTTCATGGCCAGAAATAAACATATAATCGAAACAACACCAAACAAAGTCCATCCAACTACACACCACTTCATCAACACTCCTTGCTTCTTCCTCATCATTTCGTTCTTGCGAAGAAGGCTTGCAATGATCTTCTTGTCTCGTGGGCAGCCTTCAAGTTCATCATACCAGACAAAAAAATCACATGCCCTCTTGTTCAGTTCCTATAAATTTTAATGAATGGAATTTCGAATTACATGTGGCAGTAAACAAACAAGTGCATAGACAGAAATAAATGGTGATTCAACATGGATTCCACATCTTGAAGCCAAGCCAATTTTGGAGCATCTTTGTGATAATGAATCAAATTACCTTAAACCTTCCACAACCATAGAAACGTCTCCCAATATTTCCGTTTTCATTGCTCCAAGTGGTCACCAAAGGTGCTTGAACTCCACAGTGGCAAAAAACTTGGTTTCTTCTACGAAATGACCCACCTGTGACAGAGCTCCCACTAAGGGTGGAACTTTCCCCATCCGTACCACTTCTTCTTCCCTTCTCCATT
The DNA here is from genome assembly GCA_030819835.1 of Acmispon strigosus. Taxonomy (NCBI): domain Eukaryota; kingdom Viridiplantae; phylum Streptophyta; class Magnoliopsida; order Fabales; family Fabaceae; genus Acmispon; species Acmispon strigosus. The sequence continues at coordinate 10,617,948 of JAUAMA010000004.1, read as the reverse complement.
CAAACAGGTTCTTCTTTCTGTGCTCCGACGACACCGCGAGAGGCAGCCTCTTCTTCCAGATACGGCGGTGACGGCAGCGACCTCTTCTTTCTCGACGGTGGCAAGCGGCGGTGGTCGTCCTCCCTCGACGGAGCCAAGGGGCCCTTTAAGTTCTTCTTTCTCTCTCGACCTGCACTGTGTCTTCTTCCTTTCTCTCTCGACCTGCGCTGTGTCTTCTCCCTTCTCCCTTTCTCAATTTCAATTTTTTCAATTTGGGAATTAGGGTAAAAGGAGAGGGCAGTAAAACGTGAATCTATTGTTTTTTTTTTAATTTTAAACATGTGGATTTTTTTTCTCCACCTGTATTGTCCACGTCATCAGTTCCGTTAAGTTACTAACGGAAGACTGACGGAAGGGTACAAAGTTATCCGGAAAAAAAAAACAGAGGGGTACATTTGGTGACAAAAATTTTGGTGGGTTACAATTTGCAACTTTGAGAATTATCAAGGGTAAAATGTGCATTTAAGCCTATAATTAAAAAATGTGATAGTAAATGTTAAATTAAAATTAAATTACCTGGAATTTATAATGACAACCCTTACTGAGCCACCAACCTCAAGGAGTGCTGTCCTCCACCTACTCACACTGACTTGTTCATCCTCCGATGTTCTTGTTATAAGTTCTTCGAAAGCTTTTCCAAGAAAACCAGTCTGATGACGTACATCTGAGGGATCTACCTCATAGAACACTAGCACAACCACCAGACCCATGCGTTTGTGATCTTCCATTATGTGTTCCAACTCTAGTATACACCATTTTGAATTAGCATAATTTTTTGACAGAACATAAATCCCAGTAGTGAGACTGAGATCTGATCTCCCCGCTGAATCTCATCCTCATCTCTGAAAACATAAATCCCAGCACTTTGAAGAGATGCATAGAGATGTGAAATGAATTTTGCGCGACCGTCTTCCCCTCTGAAACTGAAGAATACATCATAGATCTTTGCCTCGAGAAATTGATTATCACAGCCATATTTGCATTTCAGGGTCAAAACCTTCCTCCACTTCTCTTTTAATACATATGGGAATGAACTGTCGTGTCACCAACACTCTTAAAGAAAGCATTTTACAGGTTCTTTCTCTATCTCTCTTCTTTTTACACACACTATCGTACTATACCATATGCATTGCCTTGTAATATTCTATTTTAGAAATACAAATGAGTTTATTTTATACATCACAATTTTAAATAATTTTATAGTCACTCACTCACTCATTCATATTCATTTGATCGACATTTGAAAAATAATATTATTTTATATATGCATGTTCACTGTACAGAAAATGTCCCCCATCGAGTGGGGTTTACTTCTCCGTGACAACTATCCCGATTGGTTAACATTCAACAGTGAATGTTCTTCTGTAACTTTTGAAGTTCCTCAAGTGGATGGACGTAACTTGAAGACAATCATGTGCATTGTCTATTCTTCTTCCCCAGACAATATCATATCAGAAGGCCTGAAAATGTGTTGGTGATAAATTGCACAAAGAACACCATACAACTCTCATTTCCACTGCCTAATTATGTCTCTTCACCGATATTCATTACCTGCTGGCTCCACCCTCGCATCACACCTCTCCAACGCCCTCTCTCTCAGGAATGAACATGCTCGCTCCCTTCTCCAGGAAGCCGCTTCTTTCGGGCACTCCCAGGTATGAATGCTTATGCAAGACCCGCTCAGGGGGTGATCAAATTTAATTTTGATGCTTCATTCTTAATGAAAACGTTGCTGGTTTGGGGTGTGTGGCGAGATCATAGCGTCGATGACAAATTTTCCCGTTGTTATGTTCTCTCCGGAGATGGTTCAGGCTATTGCTTTTCGGTGGTCCCTGAGATTAGCTATCAGTTGGTTTGCAGCCGTATTTATGTTGCGACAAATTGCTTGTCGTTGGTGGAGAAGTGGAAGAAACCTTTGATGTCCTCTTCTTATTTGCATTCTATTTTGTTGGATTGTAAGAATTTAGTTTTGGCTTTTTCTGTTTTTGAGTTTGGTTTCGTCCGCTAATCTGGGAACTGTGTTGCAGACTTCCTCTCTCGTCAGGCTCTCTCTTTTGTCAATCTTGTTTGGGTGGAAGAGGGGCCTCTGAGGATTGAAGATTTCTTGCTCTCTGATGTAATTGCATCTACGGCTTCTTCTTAATATTATTTCAGCTTCCTAAAAAAATACTTGATTTGTTCAAAATCTTTAGACTTAAGTATATTTCCGTAAAATGTTCATTATTTACATTGATTGAACTTGACATTAAAGCTTTCACAAAAAAATTCAAAAAGAATTTGAATTCAATCTCAAATTACTTGTGGATATTCATTGTTTAGAAATAAAATTAAACCGTGCAAATGCACGGATAACTTTTGATAAATCAAAGCTAAAATGTGTGTAATTATTTTTGTAATGTTTTATGCCTCTAATTGTAAAAAGATATAAATGGTTGTTAGAGATATATATTTAAAGTTATGTTAATGTTAGATTTTAAAAAAACTTTGGATGATAATTTTTAAAAAGATGAGTCTAGGATATCCACGCTGTTAATTAAACTATTTATAAGGATTAACTAATTTATTATAATTCATTTTGAATTAATAAGTATAAATGTTTTGATTATTTGATCCCAAATTACAGAAATACTAATTAATACATTAAACTAAAAATATTCTATTCAGTTTTAGATCAGATTTTTGAAATTGCTAACGACAATAGGATGCATCAATACTATCATTTGACTCCAACTTTTGAAAATTAACAGATGAATATTTTTTTTGGAATTATAAATATTTGCCATAACAAACAATATCCTTTTTCAAAATTAAGTTTACGGGAAAATATATTTTAAGCGAATTTAAAAAATATCCTTTTCTATGTTATATTTTGAATTCTAAAATTAACTTAAAAAATCTGGTAGAACTAATTATTTTTAATAACAATAAGTAAAAAAATAAACTGGGTTTATATCATTTCAAAAATAATAAAAATAGTTAAGGATTTTATTTTGGGGTGTAATTTGAAATTTAAATAGTTTATTTTGAATTTTTATTATTTTAAATGTATATTGATCAAGGAAATTAATTATTTTTCTTCATTATTTTATATGAATTTATAGCATGGTTAATATGGTGACGTTAATTTTCTTGCAACAAATGATAAGGGATGTACTAATCTATAATTATTTGCGACCATTATTTAGGATTAGTTGATAAAATTAAAATTACAATAGAAATTACGCAAACAAATATGCACAGTATCATATCCTAATAAATATTTAACTAATTTCTTAGAAAAAAAATTATCAAGCCTTCAAAATATTTCAGAATTTCTAAATTATTTAAACAGAATCAGTGCTTTAATTATATTTTTACCATTTATACATAAAAGTTAATTACTAATTTTTTTTACAGTAAATTATTTACTAATCTTAATGAATAATTTTGAATTTCACATTTTTACCATCAATATTTCGAATTTCAAATCATAACTTTTTAAATAATTTTCAAATTAAATATTTTTTCATTTTTATCTATATTCATTTCTAAATATTTTTATTATATATTACTAATTATTTTATAGTTTCAAAAAAGTTCAAGGATATTGTAATAAAAATAAGGGTTAATGGTTTACTTGGTCCCTGTGGTTGCACCAAGATTTGGCTTTGGTCCCTCTCTGGAAAAAAGTTTGCAAAAGGTCCCTATAGTTGTACCAAGTTTGATATAGGTCCCTGCCGGAGACTGGAGCTCCGGCAAGTGCACATGTGGCAGGCTAACTAGGTTAATGAAGGTGACGTGGAATTTTTATTTTTTTAATTGAAATGCATAATGGGTCCACAAAAATATCTACTTGCGATAGAAACAAAAAAACAAAAATATCATCGGGCCTATTTGATTTCTGTTTTTAAAAACAGTTTTCTGTTTTATAAAATTAAAAAACAAAAAAACTTGTTTGGTTAAGATGTTTTCTTAAAATTAATTTAAAAACAGTTTCCTATTTTTTGTTTTTAAAACAGAAAAACCAAAACAGAAAAAAGTTGTTTTTGTTTTTTATTTTCAGCTTTTGATTCGGAAACAACCAAGACACGGAAAACATGTTTTCTTTCATTTCATTAATGACATTATTGTAATTAAAAGGAATTAAAAAGTAAGGGTATTTTATTTTTTTATTTTCAAAACTGTTTTTAAAATCATATTACCAAACAAGTTTTTTTCTTTTATTGTTCTAAAAAGTAGTTCTTAAAAACAATTTTAGAAAACAATTTTGAAAACAAAAAAATCGAAAACACAATCAAACACACCCATCTTTCATTTCATCTGCGATTCTTCTCTTTCGTTCACTAACCTTCCTCATATGAGCACAGACACACAGGTACGTAATGGATCCATAATGATAGCGAAATCGCAAGTGTACGATTGACTATCGCGTAGTAAAAAGATCGAACCCAAGGGATAGGTGTTCTTATTATTATAAAATTTAGTACTTGTGCAGAAAATTAAAAGATGAATATTGATGTTGGTTTAGAACTAGCAAGAACAATAGCATAAAAAGATAAGAGATAAGTATGATGAAAAATAAGCTCTTGGGTTGGTTTACATAGTCTATAAAACATGCTAGTAATCTCCTACTTAATTTCTGAATTTTAAGTCCAATTTCATGATGCTATAGCCTAGTATATCTACAAGTTAATTCCTTACACATTGTAGAACTTTCTTTCTAATTACTAAATTCAATTCCTTGCAACTTAGTTAACTAGAGAAGAAGATGAAGAAGAAATTCAAGCCAACATAAAGTTACGTCCATCCTAATTCCTTAGTGATGTATACTTATAACCTTTTTTAAATCCTAGGTCCCTTACTACTTACCAATTTCCATTCGTATAAGTAATAAGCAAAAGATCTTGTGTGCACCAAGATGAATGAAGAAAAATGAAATAAAACATGAAAGGAAATATTATTCAGAAATGTAGAAAAAGACTAGAACATGAATTATAAACTAAAACAACCCAAAATCTTAAAGAAGTTAGCCAAGCATGACTAAAAGAATCATTGAATTACCCTGGATAGGAGCTCAAGTTTGGCTTCCCACAATTCCTAGGAACAATGATCTTAAGGAGGAAAGAAAGAGAGAATACTTGTTGTATTCTAAGAGGTGTGCTTTTTACAAAGGATGAGCACTCCTATTTATAGCAAAAATTTGCCTTTCAATGGTGGAGGAGTTGATGGCCATTATGGCCTTCATTGGCCACCAATTAACTTTTCAAAACTCCTTCCCACTACCATCAATTCTCCACTCATCCTTTAATCCTTATTTTCCATGTGCTAATTTGAAGAGAGTTGCTTCATATTCTGCTTTTTCACTTTTGGTCCTCTCTAGGTTAGCACTTCAATTATGGCCCTTTAATTCTCTCAATCTTCACTTTTAGCCCTCCACTCTTGAACTTTCACATTTTGGTCCTTGATTTCCTGAAACTTTACAAATTGGTCCCGGGACAAAAATGATAACTAAACCAGCTTTTCCTAAAAATATAAAATAGCTAGAAAAATTCCTAAAAATATAAAATAAAGTTAGAAAAACAAATAAAATCTAATCTACATGCAAAATGCAAAATAAATATAAAATCTACATAAAAATAATAAAAAAACTATATGTGACTCAAAAATAATAAAACAAAAAGACTAAAAACTACCTAAAAACATCATATAATATCCACTCATCACACCACTATACCCAACGACAGCTTGTCCTCAAGCGACAAAACTTAAAGAAAAACTCGCCCCTGAGTTTTGAGAAAGTTTATCTGATTAAAACTTGAAGCACAAAAACCTTTCAAAGAAAGCTTAGCAGATAAGGAAGACATGCATGTTTTACAGACAAAGAATCAAGAAAGTTTAGGGTTGGCTTTTAACATGTTTGAGTTCATCAATTAAGCTCACAAAATGATATTCTCCATGAAAACAAGAAAGCTCAATAATTCTGCCTATAATTCAAATCAAAACTGAAGTAAAGCAACCAAGTGATGTTGAAGAGATTTTTAAGGTTGTAACTTGGCCAAAGGGTTGAACAATTTAAGGTATGGATTTCAAAAAAAAAAAATTGGCAACTCTAGTGGCTGACTCAGAAACTTGTTGTTAAGTGATTTTTTCTTGACTAAGAGCTTAAACAATTCACACAAGGGTTCTCTCAATTCTTTTTTTTTTTTTTTTTTGAACAAAGTAGTGGAATGTATGGGATGAATGACTTGAATTTTACTCCCCTCATACTCTTTCTCACCCCACTACCTCATTATTTTTTCCTAAGGCACATACCTTATTTTTTCAATTTTTTTTTTCTTCATTTTTTTTTAGAGAGAAACCCAACAAACATAGCTCTAGCAATTTCAGCACATGAATCACAATAACAACTTTAAGAATTATCACACAAAGTAGGCTCCAAAGAATGACTCTTTTAAGGCTCAAAAGGGGCTACTAGTGGATATCAAATTTCAAGCAAGAATCTGAGTTTTCAAAAATGCCTATAATCTCCTCTCAACTTACAAAGTATACAAAACTCCAATCAACATGCAACACAAGGCAGAAAAATTTTACAATCAAGAATTCAGAGTCCTCAGCTCTCAGAAAAAGATAGGGTAAGTGGTACCCTTTTTAGAACTCAGAAAAAGACTTTGCCAACAACCAAAACAATCAAGATATCAAAATCATTTCGAACAGCATGCAATCCTAACCGCTTCAAAATATATAACCTTTTCGAAAGCAGTTCAATCAGATAAAGCATTCACAAAGCTATAGCAGTTTTCAGACTGGATAATATACTCAAAACTCATGCAAAAATAAAACAGAAAAAACTAAACTAAAAATAAAACTAAAAACTATAAAAAGAAAAAAAACTAAAAAGCTAAGAAGCTGGCACAGTTTACAATTTTCCACAAAAGTCCAAGGGAACCTCAAAGTAAAATCAATTTTGAACACTTAAGTTCAAGAGGGCTCTTTCTCCTTCTGGTACCTATCCTGTAACATTGAACAAACAAAAGTCTCACAAGCAGAAACTTGCTTGACTTGTTAATCCCAAAAACAGCACACTTAAGATCATGGGTTGAAAAATTGTGTCCACCTTAAAAAATAAGAATTCTTGAGTTCCCAAAAATCAAAACCATTATAGAAGCAAGGGATAACTCAAAGAATCAAGAACTGGAGGACACAAATTATTAAAAACCAGAAAACAGAAAATAAAACAAAACAGAAAATCTGCCCGAGCTCCAGCGCTTGAGCGTTGGGTTCCCAACGCTTGAGCGCTGGAATTAAAATAAAAACTGGGCAAGAAACAGGGGCTCAACGCATGTGCGTTGAGCCTCCAACGCTTGAGCGCTGGGGTGCCTGCAACAAATTATTCAGCAAAACAAAATAAAATAAAATATGCACTTGGGTTGTCTCCCAAGAAGCCCAATGTTATAGTCTTTGGTAGACTTTTCACTAATCACTTTTCAATCGGGGTCTATTACAAAATTCATTAGACCCCGCAAATCATGCAAATTTTGGCACAAAAACAACATGGTGCCCAATGAATTTTCAGCCATCAAGGCAAAAACAATAAATTTAAAAATGGAGGGGATAAGAAAATTTTCCCCTTCTTCTTTGCCTTGATCTTGTGAACCTATGACATAGGTTCCTTGAGGTTCTTCTTCCTCCATTTCCAATTTGTCTTCAAAGACAAATTCTACAATGGAGGCTTCTTTCACCTCCTCACTTTGTACCACGAGTTCACTTTCATGAACATGTGGTTGTTGCTCATCCCCAGGATGCCTCCTTAGAATGCCTTGTATCTTCACTTGTAGCTCCTCCATGGCCTTACATTCTTGCTCAGGAAATGGCAAAAATCCCGCATTTCGCTTGCACTCTAAATCAGAATAGAATTCTTCAACTAAAGTGAAAACATCCTGCTTTTTCTTCTCATGTTCCTTTTCAAGGCTTACCCGGATTTTTGCCTCCTTTTGCTCGAATGTTTCAGCCATTGTTATACCTGAAAATACTCAGCAAACAAAATTAGCAGCACCAGTTCATCACAATTTTTAATATATTTTTTTTCTTTTTTTTTTTGTTTTTTTTTATATATAAACAAGGAGTACTAAATAAAATAAAAATAAGAACTTGAAAGAACCTATCCCCGGCAACGGCGCCAAAAACTTGATAGCGAAATCGCAAGTGTACGATTGACTATCGCGTAGTAAAAAGATCGAACCCAAGGGATAGGTGTTCTTATTATTATAAAATTTAGTACTTGTGCAGAAAATTAAAAGATGAATATTGATGTTGGTTTAGAACTAGCAAGAACAATAGCATAAAAAGATAAGAGATAAGTATGATGAAAAATAAGCTCTTGGGTTGGTTTACATAGTCTATAAAACATGCTAGTAATCTCCTACTTAATTTCTGAATTTTAAGTCCAATTTCATGATGCTATAGCCTAGTATATCTACAAGTTAATTCCTTACACATTGTAGAACTTTCTTTCTAATTACTAAATTCAATTCCTTGCAACTTAGTTAACTAGAGAAGAAGATGAAGAAGAAATTCAAGCCAACATAAAGTTACGTCCATCCTAATTCCTTAGTGATGTATACTTATAACCTTTTTTAAATCCTAGGTCCCTTACTACTTACCAATTTCCATTCGTATAAGTAATAAGCAAAAGATCTTGTGTGCACCAAGACGAATGAAGAAAAAGGAAATAAAACATGAAAGGAAATATTATTCAGAAATGTAGAAAAAGACTAGAACATGAATTATAAACTAAAACAACCCAAAATCTTAAAGAAGAAGTTAGCCAAGCATGGCTAAAAGAATCATTGAATTACCCTGGATAGGAGCTCAAGTTTGGCTTCCCACAATTCCTAGGAACAATGATCTTAAGGAGGAAAGAAAGAGAGAATACTTGTTGTATTCTAAGAGGTGTGCTTTTTACAAAGGATGAGCACTCCTATTTATAGCAAAAATTTGCCTTTCAATGGTGGAGGAGTTGATGGCCATTATGGCCTTCATTGGCCACCAATTAACTTTTCAAAACTCCTTCCCACTACCATCAATTCTCCACTCATCCTTTAATCCTTATTTTCCATGTGCTAATTTGAAGAGAGTTGCTTCATATTCTGCTTTTTCACTTTTGGTCCTCTCTTGGTTAGCACTTCAATTATGGCCCTTTAATTCTCTCAATCTTCACTTTTAGCCCTCCACTCTTGAACTTTCACATTTTGGTCCTCGATTTCCTGAAACTTTACAAATTGGTCCCTGGACAAAAATGATAACTAAACCAGCTTTTCCTAAAAATATAAAATAGCTAGAAAAATTCCTAAAAATATAAAATAAAGTTAGAAAAACAAATAAAATCTAATCTACATGCAAAATGCAAAATAAATATAAAATCTACATAAAAATAATAAAAAAACTATATGTGACTCAAAAATAATAAAACAAAAAGACTAAAAACTACCTAAAAACATCATATAATATCCACTCATCACATAACAAAGTTTTTTTCTTAAATATAATAATTGTATTAATAATTTTTCATTCTTCCCAGAAAATTAAGTGCTTGTTTCTCAATTTCAATTCTACAGTGCTATGATGATACCATGGAAATTTTTTTTTTAATTGAAATACAGGTCAGATATTACAAAAACAAAAATTCCCCAAATCCCTAATTCTTTTTTCCCTAACTCACGCATCACAGGTTCCTCGTCCTCCTCCCCCTCCTCACTTCAAGATTTATTATCTTAAAACATAGGAAGAACCCAGGAAAAAAAAGTTTCCTAATCTCCCCACTTCTTCACCGTAGAAGAATACCCCATAAACCACCAAAATCCTTCCAAAATTATGAAGAAATTACCGAAGCAATCACCTTAAACCACCACCTCTTCATAAACCTCAACCCAACTAGAACCCAAAAACAAAGCTCCACCCTCCAAAACCCAGATCTCAAATGATGAAAAGCTTGAAGTTTTTTTGTGTTTTGGGTTACTGAGAGTTCTCAAAATAAGAGCGCAAGAGAGAGAGGAAATGTCAGCCATGAACTTCGACAATGGCTCTCACCTTTGTGCTTCAGCCACTTAATCACTCCCGCCTTCGAGATCTGCGATTATGCTTTGATTGAACGTATAAAATTAAGAAAAACGAAATATAGAGGAAGGAGGAGGAGGAGGAGGAGGAGGAGGAATCACGAACCTGTGATGCGTGAGTTAGGGAAGGAGAAGAAAGAGGAATTAGGGATTTGGGAAATTTTAGATTTAATTAGAGATTTTTTATTTTTATAATATCTGACCAGTATTTCTATTAAAAAAATAAAAAATTCCACGTCACCTTCATTAACCCAGTCAGCCTGCCACATGTGCACTCGCCGGAGCTCCGGTCTCCGGCAGGGACCTATATCAAACTTGGTACAACTACAGGGACCTTTTGCAAACTTTTTTCCGAGGAGGGACCAAAGCCAAATCTTGGTGCAATCACAGGGACCAAGTAAACCATTAACCCTAAAAATAATTTCATGGATATTAATTTTTTAAAATAAGATATGATTAAAAAATTGTGGTATTTTTTAGGAAGGACTATGATTATGCATTAAAAGTGTACACATAATGAAGATTATATTTCGTATTCTAAATACAGAAAATTCCAATGCTCATTAGTGAAATTTTATTTTTCGAAATTTAAATTTCAAATACATGAATATTGTGTGTTTCAAAAATTTGAATTCTTACCATGTATTTCATCCCTAATTTATGGGCCGGTCAATATGTTATTTAAAGAAATAATAAATAAATCATTGTTATTATTAGGGAAAATATGAATCAGCTATGTTTCAAAAGTGTAACAAAAAATATTATTGTTTCAAAAGAATTCTCTTGTGTGTGAATTTATTGAAACAATAAATATTTGATTTGATCTAAAAAATATTAATTCATTGAATATATGGTCACATGTAATATTAAACATCGACATTATTAATTTTGATTTTAAAATTAAAATATTTCAATGGTCTAATATTTTTACAATTTTTATATTAAAATTAATTACTATACTTAATTAAATTACGTAATTTTATTTTTCAATTCTCTAAATATTTCAAATTAGAATTACTTAATTTATTTCATAATTTTTGAAATAACTAAAACAAATCAAAGCTGTGATATTTTTATCATTAATTTCGAGTTTCATATTTTATTTTTTGAAATAGTTGGAGGAAAATTAGGCATTAGTTCTTTTTTGATAAAAAAATTGCATATTAATTTTCCACTTCAAATTATAATTTTTTAGACATATAAATGAATTTTATTAATGTTTTCAAAAAAAATATGAAACTTATTGAATTTATAAAAATTTATAAATTTCAAAATTAATGGTGGGAATCAGAATATTAAAATTTATTTTTAAATTTATTTTTTTAACTTAATATAATTATATTTTATAATATATAATTATTGCTAATTTTATTTGGAACATGCTTAGTCATTAATGATTTTTATAACTAATGGTATATTAAAAATTTGTTTTATATTTAAATTAAAATATTTTAAAATTTCTAAATTAATTAAAAAGGATCAATTATTTATAACGTATTAAAACAATGTTATTTATAACCTAATAAATGTATCTACTGTTTATAGCATGGTTAGAGGGTAATTCAATATTAATTAGATTGTTTACGCATTACATTGTTTAAATTTGTAAATCAAATTTAAATTGGTTCTAAAATCTGATTTCATATTAATTTCAAAGACAAATCAATTTTTTCGAAACTGATATCAAATTAGTTAAAAAAATATTCCAAGTAGCCCTCTTGATTTGGAAATTCCTAAAAAACTGCTCTGCTAGGGTTTTTCGCTTGCACCCTCTAGAGGCTGCGACGGCTGCGGGTTCATTGCCGGCGGCCCGCCCCTCTTCCCTCGCCGTTCAGGTCCTGATCGTCTTTCTTCCTTCGCCATCTGCTTCCTTCGTGTCTGTACGGTCTTCTCGTCCTCGCTCTGTTATGCTTTTCCCCTTCTATGGAGGCCCCTGGCGCTGCGTAGGTCTCTCTCTCGGCGGCTGCTAGCGGCGGAACCGGTCAAGGGCTGGTGGTCGAATGTAACGCCCCGATTTTGAATTGAGGGATCACATTATAATTACGCGGAAATAAGTTTCGTAAAACCTCTCAAAAGGGTCCCTCATTTTTTTTTTAAATTCAAATTCGTCACTCAAATAAATATTTAACAAGTATTAACCCATAGTTAACATAAAATCTAACGGAAAATAAAATAAAGTATCAATAACATAAAATTCATCTAAGCATTTGAAATCAAAACAAAATTCCAATTCATCTTCTCAACTTCATCTTCACTTCCTCGCCCCACTTCGCCTCTTCAATCTACGCTTCACGTCGTTCCTCTGTGGCGTTAAGCGCCCAGACAACATACACACAAGCAGAAAAGGGTTAACTTCGAAAACCAATATCAATCCACAATAATTAATAATTATTAAATATAATAATAAAACAAATCAGAAATAAAGATACGATAATAGATAAATTAATAAATACATATAATTCAAACACAACCCAACGTGTATTGTTATTAAAATTTAAAAAAACGTATACATAATATTGTAAAAAATAAAATAAAATAAAATCAACGCACAGTACTGTCTGCGTAAAAACAAACAATAGAAATTAAAATAAAATAAAATAATAAAATAAAAACAATGGACAGGATCACACGTCCATAGGTAAATTAAATTTTCTTTTTCTTTTATTATGCAAATCTTCCCTAAGATCTCTACATGCATATCTATGGCCAAATTTTCCTCGAACAAAGGCAGGACAATCATGTGGGACAAGCACCCACCACATTTCCCTAATTCACCCTAACCGGGTCAGGACAATCACGTGGGACAAGCACCCACCACATTGCCCTCGGCCTGATCCCACGGGACAAGCACCCGTCACATCAGAGCCTAAACAAAACCTAAGTAATGCATATGATATGACTCAAATAATTCTCTCAACAACCAACATAGTCATATTATAGCAATAGGTTCCAACATATGTGTATTCAATAATTTCCAATATACTCAAAATCTTCTATAGTTTAATTCTCAGCATATTGATACAATTTAATTCTTAATATACATCAAGTTTTCAAGCCAATTTCCAACAAGTAAATCATGCCACAAATCAATATAGAATCTCAATACAATCACAATCAATTCTATCTAAGAGCTAAGTATATCACATTCACAAACATCCTACAAAAGAAGTTACCCTTACCTTTGATTATTTTGCATCCACTTCAAGCCCAACCTCAAGTAAGACCCCGGGATTGAGTGTAGATTTTCGTGCTCGACCTCGACACTCCAAAGTCCGTCCTAGTCTCAGAAGTGAAGAGAATTTCGTGCTCAAGCTCTGGCTTTGGAGAGGAATTTCGAACCCATAATAGACACAGTTTCGGGTTAAAACCGAGCTTACAGCCAAGGATAAAACTCAGGAATGGAATGAGAGGAAATAGCTTACCAAGAACAAGTGGGAAGCCTTTGAAGGAGAGTGTTAGAGAGTCCTAGGCCTTCTCCAAGAGGAAACACATAAGCAACGGAAAGAGGTTGCAATATGAGAGCACAGTCGAGACTTGACAACAGCAACAAAGGAAGTGGTTTTCTCTGAAAGTTTTTGAGTGAGGAAGTGGAAAATAACTTCTGAATGCTCCCTCCTATAAGTAGCACGAAATTTAGGGTCAAGTGGGAGGTTATGTTTCAACTCTTTTTCCTATTTTCAAGCAGCATTTTCCACTAAAATCTATTCTCTTTTTAATTTTCTTTTATTTAAATTTTAAATTCAAAAAGAGTGGAAACAGAAAGGAATGAGGGCAAGGAAATATGCTCTCTAACCAGCATATAACACGCCCCCCTAGCACACAACAAGGCTGACTTCTTCCTCTTTTTACTCCTCCGAAATAGAAAATGAACCGGGTCTTGATTCTAGTTTAAGTAAATTTTGTTATTTAATTTTATTAATCTCAAGTAATTAAATTCAGAAGGCTTCTTCAAAAATAAGAGAATATTCCCTCTCTACTCTTTAATTTCGAAAATAAAGGGGAGAATGATAACAACTTCTTCCTCTAAGAGCTTCGACACTAACAGAACGTATCTAGTCGCGTTTTCGGTTAAAAAAAAATTCTGTTACTAAATCCTTTTAATTATTTCTTCACTATAAATTTAAAAACTATTCCTAAGAACAATGGAATATTCTCTCTTCATTCCTCTCTAAAATTTCGAAATTAATAAGGAAAAGAAGAAGAAATAAAATCAGCTCTAACTAAGATTTGAATTTCGAATATACAGAAACAGAAAATAGGTAGAGCAAGAGAATATGCTCAGCGACATGGCTGAGTGGTGCGTCCCCCTTTAGAGAGAAAATAGGGAATGAGGCTGAATTATTCTTCCCTTGGAAGTTCCTTTAAAACAGAACGTATCCGGTCTTGTTCGGTGTTGAAATTCGTTCGATTACTTTATTTATTTATTCCTTTAATAAATCAGAATTTATCAGGGCATAAAAGAATATTCCTTCTTGTTCCAACCTCTCAAAAATTCGAAATTACTAAAGGGAAGGAAAAGAAAATTAATCCTACATTAGATAGGACTCGATCACTAGCCTTATTAGTCAAATGTCTAAGTCTCAACCACTAAACCATAACTCATTTTGTTATAAATCAAGCAAATATATTCTTTAATCAAGTACCAATCAATCTATTAGGATTTCATTCATATCAAATCTCAAAAGACAATACCAACAAAATATAATTCGAACAAAGGTCTAACAGGGACTAAAATTGAACTATAGAGTAGTTCAGGGACCAAAGCATAAATAATTCATACTTCATGGACCAAAAATATAAATACCAAAAATAGAGGGTCTTACAATACCACCCCCTTAAAAGAGTTTCGTCCTCGAAACTACAAGTCGAGAGACAAAATAGAACATCTCAAATCAGAGAATCCAAACAGACAAGTAGTTATCAGGAAATCCAAACAAATATCGAATAGTTATTTAAATCAGAGAATCAAAACAGAAAATTTAACAGATTACCAAAACAAACACACACACAAAAAAAAAATTACGAACCAAAAATTATATTTTCGAAACAAAATATGTTTCAACACCAGAATAGGAATTTAAAATGGAAAAATCAAAACGGTTGATAAAACTGATATCCAAAACAGATAATAGAATAGACTTTTGAACATTTACCAAACAATTGTTTAGGATAGGGAATTAAAATTGAAATTCAACAATTAGTATGTCGCATAAAAGGTAAGATTCTCATCCTATTAATTTATTTATTTAATTTTTTTTTAAATCACATCTCCTAAACTTGTGATAAGATGAAATGAAATTCGTATCAAAATTAAGCTCACAGCCAAAATATAACAAAATAAGAAAAATGTCTATACATATACATAAAAATTCTCCTAACGGGAAATCCAATAATATATCAGACAATTATTAAAATAGATATTTAAATCAGAAAATCAATATAAGGAAATTAACAGACCTCTAGATGGAAAATACATGACGGATATCTTATTTTCAAAACGGAAGTTTAAATCAAAGTCAAAACAAATATCTAAAACAAAGAGTCAAAACGATTAATAAAACTGATATTCAAACAAATAAACTAAACAGATAATAAAGCAGACTTTGAAACAATTATCAAAAAAAAGTTATTTAGAACAAAGAATTAAAATTGAGATTCAAAATAATTATTGAAACATATTTTCAACAACTATTCAAATTAAATGTCAAAACAGATATCCAAATCAATCTTTTTTTTCAAAACAGAACATAGAAACAAATATTTTAAACTGATTTTGAAAAAGACAAAAAAAAAATGCAATAGATTTTAATACAATAATAAATCAGAAAACAAAACAGATATAAAAAAAACTAATAAAACAGAAAATAAAACAGAAACAAAATTAAACAAGAAACAGAGAAACAACAACAGTAACATGAACAGGAGCAGGAAATTAATACAGAAACAGAAACAGAGTGTGCATTAAAAAAAATCCAAAACAGGATATCAAACAGGTTTTAAAACAGAAAAGCAAAACAGAAACGAAAACAGATATAAGACAGAAAGCAAAACAGACATTGAAACAGAAAAAACAGAAAAAAAAATTCAAAACAGTTATTATTAATATTTTTTTTCAAAACGGAAAAAAAAATTATCAGAAAAAAAAAACAAATTATTTAAACAGGAAATAAAAACATTTTTAAAATATATATGAAAACAAAAGCAGCAATTTAAGACAGATTATTCAAAACAGAAAACAGAAAATTAAAAGAGAAAACAGATTATCAAAACAGCAAAACTGAAAATCAAAACAGAAGACAGAAAATCAAAACAGAATAACAGAAAATCAAAACAGATTACAGGAAGTCAAAACAAAAAACAACAGATATATAAACCAAAAAAAAGTAAACAGATACAAATCAAAATATATTTATATTTATATATATAGCGGCACGTCTGCGTCCTAATAATATATATATATATATATATATATATATTTTTTAATCACAACTTCATCATATATACTGCTATATATATATAAAGCATTTCTTTAATATTATATATATATATATATATATATTATGTATCTTTCTAAAATAGTTTTAAAAAAATATTCACACTAGAAGACATCATAAGCTAATATAATCTAAAGCCAAAACTCAAGAAAGCTCGTATTATCAAGAAATCCAAACCCTACTCAATAAAATAGGAGAAGACTTTCTGTTTTTATCTCAAAACATTTCACTATCATATATCTAGAACATATCTTATATCATTTAAATTTACCAAAACAAAATTTGAAGATATAATTACCTAAAACAACAAAAACGGCTACTAATATATCACAAAAAGGTAGGTAATATGCTCATCTTAATTTTCAAATCAAATCTCCGTACTTTTATAATAAATTAAAATACAATTTGGGTTCAAAATATGACCTTAACCAAAACTAACAAAACAAAATATATTTAAATAAATAATATAACAGGTACGTCCCTTTTTTTTTTCCTTTAATAATAAAATAATCATATATAATAAAAATATAAAATCCGTACGTATTCTTATATACATATATATATATATATATATCTTAGTTAATTATCTAACTAACTATGTCCTAACTATGTCCTGTTAGATTATTCACTCAAAGAACAACCTCCTAACAAACAAACAACAAACAACAAACCATCAATCAAGTCAAACACTATTGTTCTTCTTTCGATTGACACCCCATCAATCGATTTCAGAATTCAGACATCCTAACAATCAAGTCTACCCAACAGCTCTGGTTTTCTCAACCAAAGCTCTGATACCACAAATGTAACGCCCCGATTTTGAATTGAGGGATCACATTATAATTACGCGGAAATAAGTTTCGTAAAACCTCTCAAAAGGGTCCCTCATTTTTTTTTTAAATTCAAATTCGTCACTCAAATAAATATTTAACAAGTATTAACCCATAGTTAACATAAAATCTAACGGAAAATAAAATAAAGTATCAATAACATAAAATTCATCTAAGCATTTGAAATCAAAACAAAATTCCAATTCATCTTCTCAACTTCATCTTCACTTCCTCGCCCCACTTCGCCTCTTCAATCTACGCTTCACGTCGTTCCTCTGTGGCGTTAAGCGCCCAGACAACATACACACAAGCAGAAAAGGGTTAACTTCTAAAACCAATATCAATCCACAATAATTAATAATTATTAAATATAATAATAAAACAAATCAGAAATAAAGATACGATAATAGATAAATTAATAAATACATATAATTCAAACACAACCCAACGTGTACTGTTATTAAAATTTAAAAATACGTATACATAATATTGTAAAAAATAAAATAAAAGAAAATCAACGCACAGTACTGTCTGCGTAAAAACAAACAATAGAAATTAAAATAAAATAAAATAATAAAATAAAAACAATGGACAGAACCACACGTCCATAGGTAAATTAAATTTTCTTTTTCTTTTATTATGCAAATCTTCCCTAAGATCTCTACATGCATATATATGGCCAAATTTTCCTCGAACAAAGGCAGGACAATCACGTGGGACAAGCACCCACCACATTTCCCTAATTCACCCTAACCGGGTCAGGACAATCACGTGGGACAAGCACCCACCACATTGCCCTCGGCCTGATCCCACGGGACAAGCACCCGTCACATCAGAGCCTAAACAAAACCTAAGTAATGCATATGATATGACTCAAATAATTCTCTCAACAACCAACATAGTCATATTATAGCAATAGGTTCCAACATCTGTGTATTCAATAATTTCCAATATACTCAAAATCTTCTATAGTTTAATTCTCAGCATATTAATACAATTTAATTCTTAATATACATCAAGTTTTCAAGCCAATTTCCAACAAGTAAATCATGCCAAAAATCAATATAGAATCTCAATACAATCACAATCAATTCTATCTAAGAGCTAAGTATATCACATTCACAAACATCCTACAAAAGAAGTTACCCTTACCTTTGATTATTTTGCATCCACTTCAAGCCCAACCTCAAGTAAGACCCCGGGATTGAGTGTAGAATTTCGTACTCAACCTCGACACTCCAAAGTCCGTCCTAGTCTCAGAAGTGAAGAGAATTTCGTGCTCAAGCTCTGGCTTTGGAGAGGAATTTCGAACCCATAATAGACATAGTTTCGGGTTAAAACCGAGCTTACAGCCAAGGATAAAACTCAGGAATGGAATGAGAGGAAAGAGATTACCAAGAACAAGTGGGAAGCCTTTGAAGGAGAGTTTTAGAGAGTCCTAGGCCTTCTCCAAGAGGAAACACATAAGCAACGGAAAGAGGTTGCAATATGAGAGCACAGTCGAGACTTGACAACAGCAACAAATGAAGTGGTTTTCTCTGAAAGTTTTTGAGTGAGGAAGTGGAAAATAACTTCTGAATGCTCCCTCCTATAAGTTGCACGAAATTTAGGGTCAAGTGGGAGGTTATGTTTCAACTCTTTTTCCTATTTTCAAGCAGCATTTTCCACTAAAATCTATTCTCTTTTTAATTTTCTTTTATTTAAATTTTAAATTCAAAAAGAGTGGAAACAGAAAGGAATGAGGGCAAGGAAATATGATCTCTAACCAGCATATAACACGCCCCCTAGCACACAACAAGGCTGACTTCTTCCTCTTTTTACTCCTCCGAAATAGAAAATGAACCAGGTCTTGATTCTAGTTTAAGTAAATTTTGTTATTTAATTTTATTAAGAGTAAACCTCCAATTTGGTCCCTGAAAGATCTCACTTATGGCTGTTTGGTCCTCATACTATTTCTTCCCACCAAGTTAGTCCCTGAAAGATTTTCCGTTAGTCAATCTGATCCCTGAAAGATTTTTCCGTCAGGTCCCTGAATGATTCGCCGTTAGTCAATATGGTCCCTGAAAGATTTTTCCCGTCGGGTCCCTAGACGGAAGTGTAAGTTAGTCAAATTAGTCCTTGAAAGAGTAAATAGTCAGTCAATTTAGTCATCCGTTATTAAAATTTTACAGAAATAATGTGAGTTGGGTTCGAACCTGAGACCTGAGAGTAGCAAAACAAAGCCTTTGCCAGTTGAGCTACTTAATAAATTGATAAATATGTGAACCCATATATATTTATACAAATTCGATTCTCCCTTCTCCAAGCTTCATGGTTTCTCCTGCAACCTAAGCAGTACTCAAGCAAGATTCTGTTACAGTACCTTGAGTTTCAGAAGCATAGTTATTCGGTGGAAAGGTCATAGATCATCATGGAGAAGACACGCAAGCTTGAATTTCTTTGAAATACCTAGGGCATGAGTTATACAAGGAAAGGTGTTATTTTCCTTTGGAATTTCAGTGATCAGAGGTCAGAAACAAGCTCAGAAGGTCGAGAACTGATAGAATCCAAGTTCTGGAATTTTTTTGATGAGGGGTCGCCGGAGAAGATGATCGGAGACGGCGGCGGCGATGGCGGCGATGGCAAAGGACCACCGGGCCGTCTTCTCCTCGCGAAGAGGAGCACGATGGTGGTGGTTTCAGGACGAACGAAGGTCGGAGGAGAGAGTTATGGCCAGTTGCAGGTTGGCCGGAGTTTTGCCGGTTTCTGGACAGAACGGCGGCCATGGTTCTCCTTCATCGTTTTCACCATTTCTTCACCCAGAACAATTATAAATCAGCCCAGAGCTTGATTTAAGACATAAAACAATGATTTGGAAGAGATTTGGGTGTTGTTTAGAAGCTGCCACTGTTTGAAGATGATGATGGAAGTGGTGGCTGCCATGTCACGATAGTGATGGTGGCTGCCTCCTCCATGGTTGTTCATGGAGCTCATACATGGGAAGAGACGAGGTAGAAATCTTCAAACTAATAAATCACTCAAAAAATTTAATTTAAGAAATACACTTAACCAATTAGGTCGTAACAAAAAAAACGAATAAGGTGTTAGCCTAGTGATAGGATTCGTAATGATGAAGTCACACAATTGAATTTCAAAAAAAATTATTTGTTGGGAGGGATCACCACGATATACCGAACAAGTTAACGCAAAAAAAAATACATTTAAGAAGCAAAGCAACCGAAAACGAGTGTACTTTCTCGGTCTCTCTAAATTTCAAAGACAAATGTAAATCCTCCCTCTCAATCTTGAATCTCATAATGCATGCCACGTTATCAACTTTTATCTCATGAAGCAAACTTTCATAATTAAATATAAATCAAATCAAATATATTTAATTTTATTAAATAGATAGTCAATCAATTAAAATTATTATCCTTAATTACTTTTACGAGAATGTCATCACCTAGCATGCTCTTACATAATTGGGTCAAATTCTCCAAGTATCTCCATCAAACTCGAAAAGTTGTCATTGTCCTTTTCCTATGTCTTCTCATGTTTCACCAAGTGTATATTTGAATTAATGTTGTCATAGAATCGATTTTAATAAAATTGTTTATAAAAAAGTGAGGCTAAAGTAAAATTTTTATCTTCAAATACATTTAATAGAAAAGTAAGTTCGGTAAGATAATGTTATTTGGATAACTTATATCAAAATTGTAAATGATTTTTTCCCATTGTCCTTAACTATCTTTTATTCATTATCATACAAATGAATAGGCCTACAATTTCTTTAAAATAATTTATGTTAATTTTTTTAAAAATAAATACATGTTACATATTGAAACAAAACGATAATTCCTTTGGTTCATTTTATAGGAACGAAAGTGAGGCAGTTGAGAATATTGTTGGAAATGTTGCACATTTTCTTGATAAGACAGACTTGTTTATTGCTAATAATCTAGTGGGAGTTGAATCTCGAGTGGAAGATATGATTCAACTGCTAAACAATCAACAGTCAGATGATGTTCTACTACTCGGGGTATGGGGTATGGGAGGAAGTGGTAAAACAACTATTGCAAAAGCTATTTACAATAAAATCGGCCGCAATTTTGAGGGTAGGAGCTTCATTGCTAATATGAGGGAAGTTTGGGAGCAAGATGCAGGACAAGTACATTTGCAAGAACAACTTTTGTCTGATATCTTTAGAAAACCGGCAAAAAACATACACAACAATGAATCAGGGAAAGTTATGTTAAAGGAAAGACTTCACAGTCGAAGAATACTTCTTGTACTTGATGATGTGAATAAATTGGACCAACTGAATGCTTTGTGTGGAAGTCGTGAATGGTTTGGTACTGGAAGTAGAATAATCATCACAACAAGAGATAAAAGTCTCCTTAGAAGAGATAGAGTTAACCAAGTATGCACAACGAAAGAAATGGATGAAAGTGAATCCCTTGAGCTTTTTAGTTGGCATGCATTCAAGCGAGCAAGCCCTAGAGAAGATTTTGCTGAAACTTCTCGAAATATAGTTAACTATTCTGGGGGATTGCCACTAGCTCTTGAAGTCCTTGGGTCCTATTTGTTTGATAGGGAGGTATCAGAATGGGAGAGTGTATTGGAGAAACTCAAAAAAATTCCCAATGATCAAGTACAAAATAAGCTAAGAATAAGCTATGATGGTTTAAATGATGACACAGAGAAAGAGATATTCCTTGACATAGCATGTTTCTTTATCGGGATGGACAAAAATGAAGTTATACACATATTGAATGGGTGTGAACTTTTTGCAGAAATTGGAATAAATGTCCTTGTCGAAAGAAGTCTTGTAACTGTTGATGATGAGAACAAGCTTGGAATGCATGATTTGCTGCGAGACATGGGAAGAGAAATCATTCGTGAGAAATCACCAAAGGACCCTGAGGAGCGTAGCAGGTTATGGTTTCATGAGGATGTGATTGCTGTATTATCAGATCAAACTGTAAGAACTTTTTTAACATTTATCAATCAGTTGTTAACATTCATTTGTTTTCTTGATTAGTTTGCATATGAATTGTTTGAGCTTTCTGGTTCCTAGTAACAAAATGATGGGTTTGACCACAATAACTTTTAGTTGCCTTATACATTTCAGCTATGTAATTGCTACCCTTTTGTCTATTTTATTTCACAGGGAACAAAAGCTATTAAAGGACTAGCTCTGAAGTTGCAAAGTAATAATACAAAATGTTTCAGCACTGAAGCATTTGGGATGATGAAGAAACTCAGATTACTTCAACTTGCTGGTATAAAACTTGAAGGAGATTTTAAATATCTTTCAAGAAATCTAAGATGGTTGTGTTGGCTCGGATTTCCTTTATCATTCATACCTAAAAACTTATTTCAAGAAAGTTTAGTTTCCATTGAGTTAGTAAACAGCAACATCTATAAGTGGAAAGAGGCCCAGGTATTAATTCTGAGTTTAGTTTTTTTGCAATTCATGAGTTGTTATCACATTTCATGTTTACAGATGAAATTAAAATTAAGCATTTTAAATAGTAGTATTGTTTTATTATGTGGTACTTTTAGCCACAGTTTCCTTATTTTTCTGTCTCTTAAGATTAGCAACTACATTCAACCAAAGTTTTCCAAATATTCATGTTCTGAAGCATATTATTTTTTGTAGAGGATGGAGAAGCTGAAAATTCTGAATCTTAGTCATTCTCAGCATTTGTCACAGACCCCTGACTTTTCAAATCTTCCTAATCTTGAAAAGCTTGTACTCGAAGATTGTCCAAACCTGTGTGAGGTTTCCCATAGCATTGGATATCTCAATAAAGTTGTTCTAATAAATTTGAAAGACTGCACTCGCCTTCGTAACCTTCCAAGAAGCATCTATACGTTGAAATCTCTAAAAACCCTAATTCTTTCTGGATGTTTAATGATTGACAAGTTGGAAGAAAGTGGAACAGATGGAATCTTTGACAACCCTGGTTGAAGACAATACTGCAATAACAAGAGTTCCCTTTTCATTAGTAAGGTAAAAAAGGATTGGATATATCTCTTTATGTGGCCATGAAGGATTCTCACGTGATGTGTTTCCTTCTATCATTTGGTCTTGGAATTCACCAACAAATATTCTGCCATCCCTAGTTCAAACACCTGCAGGCATGTCATCTCTTGTTTCTTTTGATGTATCAAATAGTAGTTCCCATGGACTACCATATGTTCCCGTGGACCTTCCAAAGCTTCCATGTTTGTCCATCAATTTTTCTTGTAAGATAACAAAATCCATGAATCTGGTTTTTTCCCTTAGCTACATAGTGTAGTGACTAGTGAGTGGCATCATTTGTGTGTGCGCTTTATGTTATAAAAAACTATTACAACCTTCAATGTCCATGTTGATTTCAGTATGTGGCGGAATTTTTTTATATAATTGTATAAATATCAAAAGGAATTAGGAAACTCACCTTATTTTTTTGTGGGAATGGTTTTTCAAGCTGGACTGGTAGTCTCTGTTTGGAGAATTCAAGAAATGATTTCTATCCCAACTTAAAAAAAAAGGCTCAATAGCACTTTTGGTCCTTCACTTATCACGATTTGACACTTTTGGTCCCTAATAAAAAAAATTAGCCTATATGGTCCCTCACTTTAACAAACGACAACACTTTTAGTCCCCGTCACTATTCTGTTAAAAAAATAACGTTTTCTGTCAAAATTTAACAAAATAAAAAATAAAAAATAAAAAGTAAAAAGTAAAAACCCTAACTCCAAACAAATTCAGTTTCCATCTTCTTCTTCTATAACAAAAAAAAAAGTTTCCATCTTCTTCCTCTTCTCTTCAACCCTAGTCACCCTTCATTAGCCGCCATCACCCACCTTCCTTCTTCATCAGTGCCGCTGCCCTCACTCCAACACTCAGCGCCGCTGCCCTCCTCTGCTCCACCATCACCATTTTCCTCTCTTCGTTCAAAGCCTTGCCACTGCGACTGCTTCTCCCTCTTCGTCTCCATGTCACCGTCGCTGCTCATCCTTCGCCGTTGCTTCTCTGATTTGAGGTGGTTCTTTCTCTATGGGGGTTTGGGTGGTGGAGGTCACAGATAGCGAAGATTTGGGCTTCGATCTTATGGTGGTTCGACTTCGGCGGGTGTTGATTGAAACAGGGGCTGATGCCATTGGCTTCAGAGGAGGGTTTTGATGAAGCTGCAGTGGCGTTGGGCGAGCGGCAAGGGTGCCCGGTTAGTGGGGATTTGGGGTTTGTTCAATCGCTTTCTTCCTCTCACTTTCTGGTTGGGGTTTCGATATTTATGAAGTGGGTTTGGGATGAGGTGGATGATTTGGATGGGATCGATTTCTGTTGAAGGAGAATCGATGGTGGCTAAGGAGGAAAAAGATAATTGGAGGCTGAAATGGGGGTTCTAGTTCAAGTCGAGATCGAGTTTTGAGATTATGGGTCGGTTTTCCTTTCTTCATCTTCTTCTCTTCTTATTTGCTGGGTGGTGGAGGATTTGATTCTGGCTCAAGTTGAGATGGAGTTTTGAGATTCTGGGTTGGTGATTCTGGATGATTTGATTGTTGATCTTTGTATTTTGTAAAAGTTTATGTCTTGTAAACTTCATATCAATGAATTGTTGGCATATAAAAAAAACAAGAACATGAAGGTGGTTGATAAAGAAGAAATGGTTGAGAAGAAGATAAATGTTCTTTACTTTTTGGATTGATGCTTGTTAGGTGGGAAGAAACTTGATGAAGATGATGATGAAGATTATGAAGATGATGATGAGGAAGATTATGATTATAAAGAGAACTTTAAATGTTTTTTTAAAATTAATTTAATTATAAAGTACTGTGTTAATTTTAATTTTAATTAGTAATTTTTTATTTTTTAATAATTCCTGAGTTTTTTTGTTAATTTTTGTTGTTGTTAATTTTTGACAAAAACCGTTAAATATTGGATGAAATAGTGATGAAGAGCTAAAAGTGCTGTCGTTTGTCAATGTGAGGGACCATTTAGGCTAATTTTTTTGTTAGGGATTAAAAGTGTCAAATCGTGATAAGTGAGGGACCAAAAGTGCTATTAAGCCAAAAAAAAATGAATGGTCTAATCATAAATTTTATCTGACAAAAAAATGATTAGTTATCTTATGAAAATAGCTATATTTTAAATTGTTGAATAAATGATAAGGTGGTATTTTTATATTTTTGAATACAATCTAGAGCATATTTCCATTTTGACAGAATATGATAGTCGGAGGATCTGGTGTTAGCGTGCTCCCTAGTTCTTTTGTGATTTATCCAAGTCGCCACTCGACCCGGAGGGGTACCTGCAATGACACTCCGATGCCTAAGTCAGTATTAGGGAGAGCCGATCAAGGTGGTATAAATTCGTACCTCTTACAGGGGTGCATGTGGGGGTTTTTTATAGGGGGCTCAGGCTCCTGTCAGGTGTGTGAGTTTCAACACATGTGGCTTCTTTAGCGGAGAGTGAATTGAACCGGAATTGTATGTGTGGTCGCCGTATCCGGCCACACAGTGACGTTTGGGGATGGAATAAGGACGGGCAGTGGTCGGAGTGATGGAGGTCCCGGGTGGTATCTTGTGCCCAGTGTGGTCGTCGGAGGTGCCGATCGGCATATACAAACAAGAAGAAACCGCGTGATGAATAACTTAAGGGGTTTGGTTGCTGTAGAAAGACAAATGTAGAAAGGGGAGAGAGGATGTTGGTAAAAAGACGTTTGAAAATTCTGCTGGAAAATAATGAAGTAGATTTTCATTTCAAATAAAAAAATTTATATACAAAGTTACAAACACACCCACAGACCCACCCAAACCCTAGCAGCCCAAACACCTTCTCTCTTCCCATTCCTCTTCTTCTCCAGCCCATTCGTCAGTCGCCACCCCATTCCTCTTCGCACCAAAACACCACTGTCCTCCCACTCCCTAAACCTCTTCATAGGCCTCTGCTTCTCTGCTCCAACAGCGCCGCCGCTCCACTCTTCTTCGCCACTCCTTCTTTCTTCGTATCCCTTTGGAAACCGCACCGCCGCCACAGGGTCTCTGCCGCCACGACTTCGTCCCCACTTATCTGAAGCACCGTCGCCATCACTTTGCTCCAAATCGTCATTTCCTTTCTACCGTCATCATCGCTGGTCCCTTCTCCTTCAATCTCCGTCCCAGACGCCGCCACACCTCCTCTACCTCCCGGCGACGCCACTAACATCACCGTTCATCCTAACCGCCACTGCTACTCCTCATCGGAACTACCACCATCCCCGATTCACCCTCAGAAGCTTCGTTTCATTGCACCCCTCTTTCTTCCTTGTTGGTTCTTTTTTTTTTTCTTCCAAAACAGCTAAAACGGACCGGCCCGGTTTTTATCCGGTTTTACTAATTTTTACGGTTTCTTCCCGATTTTTTTGGTTCGTGACCGGTTCGATACCCCGTGGTTTTATGTGTCAACCGAACCGGCCTAGCATGCAGTTCCCGTTTTTTCCGATCGAACTGACCGGTCCGATTTTTCCAACATTGGAAATTCTGGTATATAGATGTCAAACCATAAATTCTTGAATTAACTTTAAGAATCAGTAGTTCTCTGGGATACAATACTATTTTTATACTTTTTTTTACACAATGATGTATTAGTAGCATAAAATTAATATTTTAAATTTTCACCTTGGCTATGATTGTTGTATTCCCTTCTTTTTTGTGAGGCCTATGTATCCTCTAACCACTGTGTACTTGTTCTCTATTATCAATAAATTTTCTCCTTTCAAATTTTTTTTTTAATATTTAATGTTTATAAACAAATGACTTATTTCAAATTTCAAGAGTAATATCAAATGATTTTTTTTTTCATTAAGCTTCTTAGTACTCTTCAGGCCAACCCGGTCTCGTCTTATATTGACCCGGTCCTAGCTAGACCCTAACATTATCGAGATGCTTCGGGTTTAGGGACGAGTTAGGGTCTATAAATTGACCCGATCAATATTTAGGATCGGGTGAGGGACAACCAAAACCCGTCCTAACCCATCCCTTGTACACCCCTATTAGTTAGTGTCGGCCTCGACAATAATACCAAGGGTCCGTTTGGTGGGCATGATAAATAGACAGAATAGATAGCTGTAATCTTTTCCTGTTGTAATCTGTTGTTTGTTGTGCCTGCAGGATATGATAACACTATCATGTTCTTTGTTCTATCATGTCCATCATGTGTAAAAGTTATCCCAAGGGGGAGTTAGGATAGAAATTATTCTGCTAGGATAGGATATCAGTTTTCTATTATTTTATTACGATAACCCAAAATTAATTTCAATATTTATATTTTATATAATTTATAATAATATTAATTAATAAATATAAATTTCTTAAATCTAATAATTTATTAACTTTATTAATTTTTATTGCTAAGTTATAATTATTTAGTTACTTATAAATTTAATTAAAAAATAAACTGATTTATAAAAGGTGAAAATATTGGATTTACTCATATAATATAATAACATTTTCATCATCATTTGCTACTACTTAGTTAACATAATTTTTTTATTTATGTTATAATAAAAATAAACAAAATACTTCTTCACTGATAATAAAATAGGCTACTCACATATAAATATTTATTCTTAATAGTAAATATAGACTATTTCCTATTATCATATGCTATTATTTAAAATTATTTCTCTACTTATATAATAATAATAATAATAATAATAATAATTAATAATTTAAATATAAATTTCGAAAGAATAATGTCTTTTAATTTTTTTTTAAAATTAATTAAGTTTTGTTGTTTATCACTTACTCCTACTATAAGTTAAACCCATTGGTTACATATAGAATAATTTTAATTAAAATAGACTCCCTTCAAAAAAAAATTAAAATAACCGAATTAATAAAATTGAAGTTAATTTTAGTTAATATTAAATTGTAGGCTCATTTATAAAAAAGTAAAAAAAATTAATTTAATAGAATAATTACTTCTAAAAAAACTATTTATAAAGTTAAATTTTAAAAAATATAATGTATTTTTTATTTTAAAGAAAATTTGATAAATTTTTCATTGTTTGTATCTTATCCTATTAATATCTTGTGCACCTCAAACGCAGGATAGGATCAAAGTGCTCTTATATCATATCTGTTATCTTATCCTAACTATACATTTGCATCAGCTTTGACTACTTTAGCGTCAGCTTGATGCTAACGAGGCTTTTTCTTGTGATTTTATTCTGTCATATTCATTTCTCTAGAAACAAAAGTAAGTCTTATGCCAATATGGATCCTGAATAAAATTACAACTTCACAATCTAATTACGAGTACACATATAAAGCTCCTATAATAGCCAAATTGTTTGAGCATCACTTAAAAATAATATATTCTCCATACCAACAACACTATTTTTATACTTTTTTTTACACAATGATGTATTAGTAGCATAAAATTAATATTTTAAATTTTCACCTTGGCTATGATTGTTGTATTCCCTTCTTTTTTGTGAGGCATATGTATCCCCTAACCACTCTGTACTTGTTCTCTATTATCAATAAAAAATTTCCTTTTAAAAAATAATTTAATATTTAATGTTTATAATCAAATGACTTATTTCAAATTTCAAGAGTAATATCAAATGATTTTTTTTTCATTAAGCTTCTTAGTACCCTTCAGGCCAACCCGATCTCATTTTATATTGACCCGGTCTTAGCTAGACCCTAACATTATCGGGTTGCTTCGGGTTTAGGGACGGGTTAGGGTCTATAAATTGACCCGATCAATATTTAGGATCGGGCGAGGGACAACCAAAACCCGTCCTAACCCATCCCTTGTACACCTCTATTAGTTAGCGGCGGCCTCGACAATAATACCAAGGGTCCGTTTGGTGGGCATGATAAATAGACAGAATAGATAGCTGTAATATTTTCCTGTTGTAATCTGTTGTTTATTGTGTCTGCGGGATATGATAACACTATCATGTTCTTTATCCTATCATGTCCATCATGTGTAAAAGTTATCCCGAGGGGGGTGGGATAGAAATTATTCTGACAGGATAGGATATCAGTTTTCTATTTTTTTTATTACGATAACCCAAAATTGATTTCAATATTTAGATTTTTTATAATTTATAATAATAGATTAATTAATAGAATAATTACTTCTTAAAAAAACTATTTAGAAAGTTAAATTTTAAAAAATATTATGTATTTTTTATTTTAAAGAAAATTTGATACTTTTTCATTGCTTGTATCATATCATATTAATATCATGTCCAGCTCAAACGCAGGATAGGATCAGAGTGCTCTTATATCATATCTGTTATCTTATCCTAACCATACATTTGCATCAGCTTTGACTACTTTAGCGTCAGCTTGATGGTAACGAGGCTTTTTCTTGTGATTTTATCCTGTCATATTCATTTCTCTAGAAACAAAAACAAAAGTAAGTCTTATGCCAATATGGATCCTGAATATAATTACAACTTCACAATCTAATTACGAGTACACATATAAAGCTCCTATAATAGCCAAATTGTTTGAGCATCACTTAAAAATAACATATTCTCCTATAAAAACCAATGCCAAACAACACAGAAATTGACATGAAGATTGAAGAAAGGCACTCCAACTTGGATGAATTTGGCTTGGAAGAACATATATTATCCGTTTTCAGTTTTTACCGCTCTTTCTTGTTGCCGTTGTCTTCAATCAGTTTCGGCTCCTTTGGGTTTGCAAATTCGTCTGACAAGGGAAGCTAGTACGCAGAAGAGTCTACCAAATATCTAAAACCATAAACAAAGAGAAAGACAACTGTGCAACATTTTAATCCATTCTAACTGTTCAAGCAGTTCATTAATCTTCTATTACCAGATTTATGAGGTAACTGACACACAACTGTTTCGCAGTTCCAATTCGGTTCTTCAATCATGCTTTTATTTATATATATATATATATATATATATATATATATATATATAAACATGCATATAGAATATGAATAAGTTTAGACTATTATTACTTACATTTTCATCACCACCGAAAATAACAATATTCTTATCTGGCTCATGGTAGTGCTCTGTCTTTCTTTTCATCAATTGTTTCATCATACTATTAGAAGAAATAAAATTAATGTTTAAAGGTGCAATAGTTTAATCCATTCTAGTAGTTGAAACAGCTCAATAAGTCCAACTTATATTACCATGTTTATGAGCTAACTGACACACCAATTTTACATTTCCAAATTCGGTTCTTAAATCCTGCTAGCATAACAATATGAACAAAATTATATAGAATGCGCATATATACAGACTATTATGACTTACATTTTCATTATCCCGAGCACCAACATTCATATCATTTTCATGGTAGTACTCTGCCTTTTTTTCAATTAGTTCATCATATACGAGATAAATTGTTGTCTTCTTCACAATGAACCCATTCTCAAAAACAATTGTCACCTCCACTTTGTCACCAGGTTCAATATTTGATACTACTCTCTGCCACTCTTCATCTTCAAAGGAAGCTAATGTGTCCCGCTCAAAGAGCTGAGTTGTGTATTTTGTGCAATTTCTCACCAACACATATTTAAGGCCATATGATGTTATGTCATATGTGGAAGAAAAATGGACAACGCACATCATTGTCTTTAAACTACGCTCATTCACTTGAGGGACTTCAAAAATCACAGAAGAACCTTCACAACTGAAGGTTAACCAATTTGGATAATTGTCTCCGGGGAGCACACTAACACTAGATCCTCTGACTGTCATATTCTGTCAAAATTGAAATATGCTCTAGATTGTATTCAAAAATATAAAAATTCCACCTTATCATTTATTCAACAATTTAAAATATAGTTATCTTCATAAATAACTCATCATTTTTTTCAGATAAAATTTATGATTAAACCATTAATTTTTTTTGAAGTTGGGATAGAAATCATTGCTTGAATTCTCCAAACAGAGACTACCAGTCCAGCTTAAAAAACCATTCCAACAAAAAATAAGGTGAGTTTCCTAGTTACTTTTGATATTTATACAATTATATAAACAAATTCCGCCCTATACTAAAATCAACATAGACATTGAAGGTTGTAATAGTTTTTTATAACACAAAGCGCACACACAAATGATGTCACTCTCTAGTCACTACACTATGTAGCTAAGGGAAAAAATCAGATTCATGGATTTCATTATCTTACGGGAAAGATTGATGGACTAATATTCATTTCCTACAAAGAAAACATACCTATTAGTATTACTAGGGTGTTCACATGTATTTCTTTAATAGTTCTAGACGTATATGCAAGAATTCACATATGATTTTATATATTTTAATTTTAAAATGCAAACTTATGAAAGAAACTGGGAGAGATAGAAACCTGTAAAATGCTCTCTTTCAGAATACTGTTGGTTTGACAATTCATTCCCATTTGAATTAGAAGAGATTGCAAGAAACTTTTTGAACCAGAATCATGCACTTGACAGCTGCATTCCATCAACGCAGAAGTTTCCATATTTGATACCTCTGACGTAGTTCCAGTTAATTCAAATTCTTTAGAAGAATTTGTGGCATTTAAGGCATCCCAAACTGTTTCTGTGTCTCGGGAAAGCTGAAGTTCTGAGCCGCACTCCATCCACAAACTTGGAAGCTTTGGAAGATCCATGGGAACAACAGATGATAGTCCATGGGAACTACTATTTGATACATCTAAAGAAACAAGAAATGACATGCCTGCAGGTGTTTGAACTAGGGAAGGCAGAATATTTCTTGGTGAATTCCAAGACCAAATAATAGCAGGAAACACATCACGTGAGAATCCTACATGGCCACACAAAGAAATATATCCAATGCTTTTTTACCTTACTAATGAAAAAGGAACTCTTGTTATTGCAGTGTTGTCTGCAATCAGGGTTGTCAAAGATTCCATATGTTCCACGTCCTCTTCCAACTTGTCAATCATTAAACATCCAGAAAGAATTAGGGTTTTCAGAGATTTCAACTTATAGATGCTTCTTGGAAGGTTATGAAGGCGAGTGCAGTCTTTCAAATTTATTAGAACAACTTTATTGAGATGTCCAATGCTATGGGAAACCTCACACAGGTTTGGACAATCTTTGAGTAGAAGCTTTTCAAGATTAGGAAGATTTGAAAAGTCCGGGGTCTGTGTCAAATGCTGAGAATGACTAAGATTCAGAATTTTCAGCTTCTCCATCCTCTGCCAAATATAATATGCTTCAGAACATGAATATTTGGAAAACTTTGGTTGAATGTAGTTGCAAATTATAAAAGACAGAAAAATAAGGAAATTGTGGCTAAAAGTACCACATAATAAAACAGTACTACTATTTATAATTCTTAATTTTAATTTCATCTGTAAACATGAAATGTGAAAACAACTCATGAATTGCAAAAAACTAAACTCAGAATTAATACCTGGGCCTCTTTCCACTTATAGATGTTGCTGTTTACTAACTCAATGGAAACTAAACTTTCTTGAAATAAGTCTTTAGGTATGAATGATAAAGGAAATCCGTGCCAACATAGCCATCTTAGATTTCTTGAAAGATATTTAAAATCTCCTTCAAGTTTTATACCATCAAGTTGAAGTAATCTAAGTTTCTTCATCATCCCAAATGCTTCAGTGTTGAAACATTTTGTATTATCACTTGGCAACTTCAGAGCCAGTCCTTCAATAGCTTTTGTTCCCTGTGAAATAAAATGGATAAAAAGGTAAAAAAAATGCATAGCTGAAAGATATAAGGCAACTAAAATTAATGTGATGAAACCCATAATTTGTTAGTAGGAGCCAGGAAGCACAAAAAATTCATAAGCAAACTAATCAAGAAAACAAATGAATGTTAACAACTGATTGATAAATGTTAAAAAAGTTCTTACATTTTGATCTGATAATACAGCAATCACATCCTCATGAAACCATAACCTGCTACGCTCCTCAAGGTTATTTGGTGATTTCTCACGAATGATTTCTCTTCCCATGTCTCGCAGCAAATCATGCATTCCAAGCTTGTTCTCATCAACAGTTACAAGACTTCTCTCGACAAGGACTTGTATTCCAATTTTTGGATAAAGTTTACACCCATTCAATATGTGTATAACATCATTTCTGTCCATCCCAATAAAGAAACATGCTATGTCAAGGAATATATCTTTCTGTGTGTCATCATTTAAACCGTCATAGCTTATTCTTAGCTTATTTTGTACTTGATCATTGGGAATTCTTTTGAGTTTCTCCAATACACTCTCCCATTCCAATACCTCCCTATCAAACAAATAGGACCCAAGGACTTCAAGAGCTAGTGGCAATCCCCCAGAATACTTAACTATATTTCGAGAAATTTCAGCAAAATCTTCTTTAGGGCTTGCTCGCTTGAATGAATGCCAACTAAAAAGCTCAAGGGATTCACTTTCATCCATTTCTTTCGTTGGGCATACTTGGTTAACTCTATCTCTTCTAAGGAGACTTTTATCTCTTGTTGTGATGATTATTCTACTTCCAGTACCAAACCATTCACGACTTCCACACAAAGCATTCAGTTGGTCCAATTTATTCACATCATCAAGTACAAGAAGTATTCTTCGACTGTGAAGTCTTTCCTTTAATATAACTTTCCCTGATTCAATGTTGTTTATCTTGGTTGTTTTTTTGAAGATGTCAGATAGAAGTTGTTCTTGTAAACGCACTTGTCCTGCATCTTTCTCCCAAACTTCCCTCACATTAGCAATGAAGCTCCTACCCTCAAAATTGCGGCCAATTTTATTGTAAATAGCTTTTGCAATGGTTGTTTTACCACTTCCTCCCATACCCCATACCCCGAGTAACAGAACATCATTTAATTTTTGGTTGTCTAGCAGTTGAATCATATCTTCCACTCGAGATTCAACTCCCACTGGATTATCAGCAATAAACAAGTCTGTCTTGTCAAGCAAACGTGTAACATTTTCAACAATATTCTCAATTGTCTCACTTTCATTCCTATAAAATGAACCAAAGTAATTATTGTTTTGTTTTCTATATGTAACATGCATTTATTTTTAAAAAATTAACATAAATTATTTTAAAGAAACTGTAGACCTATTCATTTGTAATTTGTTAATGAATAAAAGATAGTAAATGACAATGGAAAAAAAACATTTACAATTTTGATATAAGATATCCAAATAGCATTATCTTACTGAAATTACTTTTTTTATTAAATGTATTTGAAGATAAACATTTTACTTTAGCCTCCCTTTTTTATAAACAATTTTATTAAAATCGATTCTATGACAACATTGATTCAAATATACACTTGGTGAAACATAAGAAGACATAGGAAAAGGATAATGGAAACTTTTTGAGTTTGATGGAGATACTTGGAGAATTTGACCCAATTATGTAAGAGCATGCTAGGGGATGACATTCTTGTAAAAGTAATTAAGGATAAGAATTTTAATTGATTGACTATCTATTTTAAAAAATTGTATACTTGATTTGATTTATATTTAAATATGAAAGTTTGCTTCATGAGATAAACGTGGCATGCATTATGAGATTCAAGATTGAGTGGGAGTATTTACATTTGTTTTGGAATTTAGAGAGACATAGAAATTTTTGGTTGCTTTGCTTTTTAAATGTATTTTCTTTTTCTCGCGTTAACTTGTTCGATATATGGTTGTTGTCCCTTCTAACAAATAATTTTTTTGAAGTTCGATCTTATGATCACATCCTTACGAATCTTACCACTAGACCAACACCTTGTTCGTTTTTTTTTTTGTTACGGCCTTATTGGTTAAGTGTGTTTCTTAAATTAAACTTTTTTGAGTGATTTATTATTTTGAAGATTCAAGATAAAATTGTTTATCATTATATGAAACCTCAAAATATAATTTTCATAAAATTGAAGAAAATATTAATTGCTTTTGTATGCATTAGAAAGGCAATGGAGTAATGCATGGAAGAATTTCAAATGAGCATTTAATCACTGTTAAAAAGCTACCACTTACCTGGAATTTAAGACTACAAACCCTGAAATGCCACCAGCCTCACGGAGCGCCTTCATCCAACCATTGACATTGTGTTCATCCGTTGAAATTCTGTGATCAGCCCCAAGAAACGCCTTCCACCAACGGAGCATAGAATTCGTTGAAATTCTGTTTATGAGATTGTGAAATTTCTTTCCAAACTCACCAGTTTGATGCCGCACTTCAGAGGGATCCACATCGTAGAACACAGGCAGAACCACCTGGCCTATGGTTCTGTGACACTCCATGATTTTCTTCAACTCTTCCAGGCACCACCGCGAATCCGCATAGTTTCTTGAGAAAACAATAATTGAAATATGAGACTGTTCGATTGCTCGCAGCAGTGATGTTGAAATTTGATCTCCTCTGGGAAGTGAATCGTCGTCCTTGAAAACGGTGAAGCCGGCGTTTTGAAGAGCGGCGTAGAGATGTGAAGTGAAGGAAGCACGACTGTCTTCCCCTCTGAAACTCAAAAACACATCGTGGATCCTTTTAATTCTCATCTCCTGTAGGTAAAATCGTAATAGCTTCTTATCATAAACGGTAATGAAAGCAAAATGTATGGAAGCCTGAATTTTAAAATGGGTACCAAAGAAATTCCCAAAAAATTAATTCAATAAATAACTTGACAAGTTAAAGAAAAAGGTACAGAAAAGCATACATGAGATTCCATAAATTGCAAGGCTATTCTTTGGACAGAAAGTGCATGTTCGATTTTTTCCTTGATGCTGCTAGCGGACGGAGAGTGGTTAAGGTTAAGGCTTCGTCTGCGGCGGTTCCTGACAACCCTGCTGACGGCGGATCTCCATCGTGCGTCCGCCGTCGCCCTCGTATCTTCCATTCTGTGTGGGTGGTGATGAGATCTGAGGGAATTGAAGGAGGCAAAGCAAAGGAAGAGAAGAAATGGGTAAGAGTGAGAGAATAGATCTAGTTGAAGGACTTCAAAATTGAAATCAAAACAGGGGACACCATAGACATGCTGTGCAAACAATACGTGCTTGCAAGTTGGCGGAATTAAAAACTATTCAGTTAACAACTGTTACAGAATAAACAAACATAAAATGTCAACGTTTCTGGTGAAGGTGCACATGATAGGGTCCATTATCAAGAAATAGTCTGAATTTTTAAAATTTATTTTTTAAGTATTATATTTATTGAAAATTTTGTTTTTTATAAACGAGACTATATTTTAAAATTAACTAAAACTAAATTACTTTTTATCAATTAGTCTATTTAAAATAAAATTATAGAAGTAACAAATTGATTAATGATAAATTAATTGAATTTTGAAATATTATTAGACTATTTATATTTTGAAATTAGATTATATTTAAATTGTAAAAATATAAGTAGAGAAATGGTTTTATGTAAGTAATAGTAGGTAAGAAAAGAAAATTAGTCTATATTTACTATTAATAAATCAAATTTTATAAGTGAGTAATCTATTGTACTATTAGTTAATAATTCGTTTATTTTTTATTATTATAATATGAGTAATAAAATAATGTTAGCTAAGTAGTAAGTAGTGATAGGGAAAATTTTACTATTTTATAAGTAAAATCAATATTTTTAACATTTATAAACTAGTCCAAATTTTATTAAATTTATGTGAGTAATTAAATAATTTTAACTTAGCAACTATCAAATTGATAAATAATAAATTAATTATATTATTAAAATTAATATTTTTCATTTATAAATTAATATATTGTAAAATATAAATATTGAAATAATTTTAACTTGTGATGTGCAGAAAACACACAAGAAATGGGGGATTTCAATTGTGTGTATCATTTTTTAAAACTTCTTTCATAATATACATTAATTATTAGTTTTCCAAGAGTGTTATATATTATGTGTGTATGCATGTATGCAGCAGAAAATTAATCTAAGACTGAAAACTAAAGCACACATGATATTTATCCTGGTTCACCCCCATAATCGTCAGGGCTACGTCCAGTCCTTGGCCTTACCAAGATTTTTCACTATTTCAACAAATAGTACAAGTATTATCAGGGACTTCTCCCAGTATTATAAAGACTTCTCCTATCAAGTATTGTACAGGTCTTCTCCTAGTATTCTCAAGACTTCTCCTTTACAAGTATTCTCCAGGACTTCTCCTCATTAGTATTCTACAGGACTACTCCTGATTCCCTTTACAAATTGGGTTTGCTTTTCTACAAGAATTCTCTTCAATAAGAATGAGTAGAAGAAATGAAGCTCAGGTTACAGAGAGGATAGGAATTTAAGGTTCTCTGTTTTGTGT
Source organism: Acmispon strigosus (assembly GCA_030819835.1). NCBI lineage: Eukaryota > Viridiplantae > Streptophyta > Magnoliopsida > Fabales > Fabaceae > Acmispon > Acmispon strigosus. The sequence goes on along the minus strand of JAUAMA010000004.1, from coordinate 10,580,261 downwards.
TGTGTGTGGCTTAAGATAAGAGTAACACTCTATAAGTTCTTCACACAAGTGGACGACATAACTCAGGTAAATTTTGGCTTGAAGCTTTCTGAGTTCGAACCAATGGAAGCTTGGTTCTCTGGGCAAACTTGGTTGAGATATGCAATGGATTGAATTCAAGTCGCCAAGTTGTTCTGGAAGCTGAATTCTCTATTTATATCTTCAGTTGAAATTCTTCAATCTTCTTTGATAGAAGGAGAGAAAATAGATCCGTTAGTGCTCCTGCTTCCTTGTGAGTAACGACTAATTCTGTAATTTTGGAACAACATTAAATGCGTTCTGTCAAGCATTAATTGCTTGGGTTGACATCGTCTGGCTCGGCGCTGTGTCTAGCTTTGGGTTTTTGTTTGAACATAATATCCCAGCGCGTGCTAGCTAAGAATTATTAAATGCTCTGAACAGAAGATTTAAATTTTGAATTTGGAGGGAATGCGATATTCAGAATTTCTCGCCGCTGATTCCACGAAGTCAGCTTGATTTGAGGAAAAGCATAAAGGCAGAGAAACCAAGGAATAATATATTGATTATGTCCTTTTCTTCTTTCTGCAGTCAGCAGTGCTTCATTCAATGTGCAGACGAGGTAGATAATTCTTGATCCAAGAAGCAATGATAATAGATGAACTATTCAGAGTTGTTATTGACGATTTCTTTAATGCCTCTGTTGAACTGATTCTTCATAACCTCATGACACATACTTTCTGGCATTTATGACCGTTGAGCACTTTGATGATCTGAGCGGACGGAATCTTGTATTATGATTCGATAGACGCAGTCTTTATAGAATCTTCAGAATTTCGTCATTGATAGAGTTGCACAGGCAGATGGACTTTCTCATCTCAACCTTTCTTGAAGATTAGAGTATTCTTGATTTGTAGGTGATTGGGTGCTTCCTTCTTTTGTGCTACTGTTGAAGTTCTCCTTTTGAATAGGTTGTTACTCAACTTCTTTGTATAGGACTAGAGATACTTCAAAATTGAGAATGTTTCTTCATGATTTGTTGCCAGACTCATTCAGCTTTTGGCAAAACAGTCTTCCTGTTGATCACTGTTTATTCAAGCGCCGGACTGTTTCAACTTTATCAAGTGAGTTTTGGCCTTGAGAGTGCATAGCTGATTTAATGTCTTCCAAAAGATGTTCGCTACTTGTTAGAAATGCTTGGTCTTCCGTGAGTCACCGGACTGTCTCCACATGGTTGCCTTCTTTGTATATTTTGACAGCTTTTCTTGAAGGGGTGCCTGAGAAGACACGTGTTTTTCTTTAATTTGGCAATAATATGATGATTCGGTTCCTACTACTGTGATGTTGTCTTCTCGCAGTATTCCGATCCCTCCCACTTTCCGTTGCTGCAATCTTGGGTTTGAGACACTGCTTCATTGTCTTCATGATTGTCAGGTTGCGAGGGAAGTGTGGTGTGTTCTTGGTTTTGTGTCTGTGGAGTTCCGTCAAGCCACGTCGTTTCAGTCATGGTTTGCTGCTGTTCTGGAAAACCTTTTGACCGTCTTTGCGATATATGTGTGGACTCTTTGGGAGTGCAGGTGCGGCGGGCTTGTGCTGGGTGGAGACCAGCTCTCGTCGGAGATCATCTTCCGAGCTGCAGCGAGTGATATTTCGTTGCTTGTTGTTGAGCAACCTGCTGCTGCCATGCGTCAGCCTCATTGGGTTTCTTGGTCGTCTCCCGCTGCTGGTTGGGTGTGTGTAAATGTTGATGGCAGCTCCATGGGGAATCCGGGGCCGGCGGGCTATGGTGGGGTTGTCAGAAATGACCATGGTGGTTTTCTGCTGTGTTTTGCTAGCTTGATTGGGCGTTGGGAGATCTTGCAGGCTGAACTTTTTGCTTTTTATCATGGCCTAACCCTTTGTTGGGACTAGAGATGCAGAAAGGTAGAGGTTTTCTCTGATTCAGCGCTCGCAGTTCATTTGTTGACAGAGTCATCTACCCCATCCCATTTGTATGGGGCTGTTACATCCATTCATGGTCTTTTGCAACGATTCTGGGAGGTGGTCTTGAAGCACACTCTTAGGGAAGGCAATGCTCCAGCCGACTCCATGGCAAAGTTGGGTGTTACGTTCTCTTCGCGCTTGGATGTGTTTTCCACGCCTCCTCCTGGTCTCATCCCTCTCGTGGCGGCGGATTACCAGGGTTTTCTCTTATTGCGTGCCTAGTTTAAGTTCTTTTGTTTTTTCTTTATGCGTTGTCTAAAAGAAAAATCTATCATAACTAATGTGTTGATGTGGTTGTTTTTTTTATTTTTTATTTTTTTTCTTCTGGAAACAAAGAGTTCCAGAATAGATGCTTTTTAACTCTAGTTTTTGTTTGGTTACATAAGGAATAAAAACAGCAAAAGAAACGAACTAAACTACTGCATCTTTGCATAAGAGCGGAATTACAGAGGAAGGATGTTCCTTCCAAATACGCATCGGACAAGTTAGTTGATAATTTAACTTCTTAAGCATAAGCATTTAATTAAGAGTTGATTCATCAACGTGATATATGGAGAATGATTTGTTGAGAGAGTCTCAAAGTCTCAAGCAGATTATGTGAATTATTAATATGGGAATACTTATGTGGAAAAAAAAAAGATTACATGCTTTTATTAAAATAATGTTATTTGTACTTTTACCCTTATCATATGGAGAATAGATAACATAAAATAAGTAGCGAACATAACAAAACTACGCAACCATGATTGAATGTAATAAATAAAAAAATCAAACATTAGAGAAGACTTATTTGAAGATAACATTATTTGTAGAAGTTTGTACATTTCCAACATCTTATAAAATTAAATTTTCAAGATCATTTCTTGATCTTACCTTATATAGTGCAACATACAAGTATGAGTGAAATTGATTTCGGAAGAAATAGAATAACATGAGATCATGTTTTTCCTTAACTTTTATTGATGATCATTATTTAAATTTTTCTTTATAATCTACAGTTGAATTAAGCAAAAGAAATTCAACTGTCTATCCATAAAATCTTATTCTTAATTTGAATAGTTGCAAATTAATTTCAGAACAAAATATTTTTATTCTATAATGAGATAGAGAGCAAGCTCATCCTTGTCATCGTGGTGAAGGTGACATTTTACTGAATTCTTGGTTTGCCAACCCCCTTTAGATCCACCCCTCTTAAGTGTCAAGTATGATATTTTGCAGAACTCAATCATGAAGCAAAAGACCTCAAATGGCTTACAAAAAAAATTCGAAGTGTTATAGGCTTCAAATATGTACAAAAGAGATTCAAAAGACTTGTCCTAAAAATGAAAAGTACAAGAAAGGAAATTCCTAACTTGAAGACTAAAATGTCGGCTTGAACTTCATCTCTTCATAAGTCTTTCGAAGAGCTTCAAGTTCAGATTCATGCTTCTTCTTTTCTAGCAGCTTCTTTAACTTTCTCAAAAGCCTCTTTAGATAAGACTTTGATTTCCTCAATGATGTTTCTCTTTTGATCCTCACATCTAAGTTCAGCCTCAATAATCAAAGCATCTTCATTCTCGAGCTCAGTGATCCTCTTTTCAAGCTCAGAAATTTGTTGCTTGAGTGATTGGACATCATTCTTGATTTTACCACGTCTCGAACCTGAAGGTGCAAGAAACACACAAAAAAGGGGGGTTTGAATTGTGTTGCTCATTTTGAAAACTTCTTCAAGTTAATTATTTGTCATCAAAGAGAGTTATTGATTTAAGAAAATATGCATGTATGCAGCGGAAATCATAACATAACATGTAAAGTAAAGCACACATAATTTTTATCCTGGTTCACCCCCATAATCGACAGGGCTACGTCCAGTCCTTAGCTTCACCAAGATTTTCCACTATTTAAATAAATAGTACAAGTATTATCGGGGACTTCTCCCAACAAGTATTAGAAGGACTTCTCCTATCAAGTATTATCAGGACTTCTCCTTACAAGTATTATCAGAACTTCTCCTTACAAGTATTATGCAGGACTTCTCCTGACTCCTTTTACAAGGTTTGGTTTTTCTACATTAATTCTCTTCCATAAGAGTGGGTAGAAACCTTGAAGCTCGGTTTATACAGAGAGGATAGGAATTTGGGTTCTCTGTCTTTGAGTTGTGTGAGTTGGATAGAATGAGAGTAAAACTCTATAAATTTCTCACACACGAGCACTTCAACTCAGGTAAAGGTAGACTTGAAGCGTTCTGAGTTGGAACCAATGAAGTCTTGGTTCTTTGGGAAAACTTAGTTGGGATATGATAGTTTGGGTCTAAGTTTTTCCAAGTTGCTACGGAAGCAGGATTCTCTATATATATCTTCAGTTGAAGATCTTTGTTCTTCCTTCACAGAAGAAGTGAAAACCTGCCCGTTAGTGCTCCTTCCTCCTTTGCTGTAAGTAACGACCAGTTCTGCATTTTTCAGCAGGTCTGAGACACGATCTGAGAAGCATTGATTTGCCTGGGTTGACATCGTCTGGCTCCATTTGAGCAAGTAGCCTTGAGCTGTGTCTTCTGTATTTAATGCTTGGAGTTCCAGCTGTGGTACCTGTTTTGACCATTATACCCCAATGCATCCCAGCTAGTGCTCATCAAGTGCTTTGATCAGATATTTGAATTTCGACCGTTGAATGTGTACGATGCTCAGAGATTCTTGCCGTTGATTCCGCAATGTCAGCTTGATTTGAGGAAAAGTAGAAAAGCAGTGGGACCAAGGAATATTGTATTAATTGTGTCCCTTTCTACTTTCTGCCATTGCCAGTACTTTAATTAATACGCAGACGAGGAAGATGTCTTTTGATCCAAGAAGTAATTATTCCGGATGAAGTTCATTTGACCAAAGGTCATGCCTAAGGCACATTTCTTGAAGGTCACTTCTAGCAGAGAAATGATCTTTCGACTTTCCATCATTCAGCAAGGTATAAAGGATATTTTCGCACACATTTTTCTCAATATGCATGACATCGAGATTGTGACGCAGCAAATTGTGCTCCCAATATGGAAGCTCAAAAAATATACTTTTCTTTCTCCATTGCTGAGTGCCCTACTTTGAGGAATGACCTCTACCGCGTTTCCTTTTTCCCTTTCTACATTTCACAATTTTTTTACCAAAGGTGATATTGATATCTTTAATTTGGTCAAAAATTGCAGAACCGGATAATCTATTGGGTGGATCACGCATATCTTGCTCTCCATTAAATCGAATCTTGTTTGATCTAAATTTATGACCTTGAACAAGAAATCTTCGATGACCCATAAAACATGACTTTTTACTATGAGGAAGGCGGCAAGGAATAGAGTCAAAATTACAGTTTGGACATGCTAGTCCCGTGTATGTGTTCCACCCAGAAAGAGCTCCCAGTGCTGGCATGTCATTTATTGTCCACATCACAGCTGCATGCAATTTGAATCTCTCTCGTGTTGAAGCATCATAACCATCAACACCATCATGCCATAACTCCTTCAACTCCTTAATTAGAGGTTGTAAGTAAACATCTATATCATTTCCGGGGTTACCGGGAATCACCATTGAAAGGATAAAAGATGTTGGCTTCATACACATCCATGGAGGAGTATTGTAAGGAATTAGAATAACTGGCCAAATGCTGTTACGCACACTCATAGTACCAAAGGGATTAAAACCATCAGTAGATAATGCAAGACGAACATTTCGTGGATCTGATGCAAATGATTTGTGAGCATCTACAGCATGCCACTTCTTCCAAGCTTCTGAATCTCTAGGATGCCTCATCATTCCATCATTGTGAGTATCTACAGCATGCCACCTCATATCCGCAGCAGTCTTTGAGGACAAAAATAATCTCTGCAAACGCGGTTTTAATGGAAAGTGACGAAGAACTTTAGCAGGGACTTTTTTCTCAATGGATGCCTCATTCTCACCATCTTCTGTTGTTTTCCATCTAGAGAATTTACACACTTTGCATTCTTCTCTATTTTCATCCACACCCCAATACAACATACAATCATTTGGACACGCGTGTATCTTTTCATAGTCCAAACCAAGCTTGCTTATCGTTCTCTTTGCCTCATAGAAGGAACCTGGAATCTTCGCGTGTTCAAATGCATCATGCAGTAGTTCTAAGATCATTGTCATAGCTTTATCAATCATACCACATAAGGACTTGATATGATACAACTTCACCAGAAAAGCAAGTTTAGAATACTTTGTGCACCCTTCATACAAAGGTTGTTCACCATCTCTTGCTAAGTCATAAAAATCTTTAGCTTCATGCCTTTCTTGAGTTGCATCTGGAATCACTCCTTCATCTTCAAGGACGTCATCATTTGATTCTTCTGCATGGTGCATATCAACTCCAAAAGCATCATTGATCATGACTTGAATTGGATCTTCTTCAACCATGGCTTCTTGTACTGGATTTGGAAAATTTTGAGGAGAACTATCTATAGTTTCTCCATGGTCAAACCAAAAGGTGTATCCTTTCGGGAATTGCTTAAAAATAAGGTGGTCATACACCATATCCCTTGTTTGTCGCTTTCTAAAATCACACCGAGGACAAGGGCATATAATTTTTCCCTCAATTGAACTATGCTTAAATGCAAAGTCGATAAAACCCGTAACGCCTTCCTCATATGCCCCTGTATTTCGTGGCATCATAATCCATGACTTGTCCATTGCTTTAAAATACACCTAGTCAATTTCAGAAACGGACACGAAGTTTTACAGAATTCAGCACAAGCTAGCTAGCAAAACACTAGCAATAAAAATTGAGTGAATAACAAGCAATTAGAATAACCTTACCCACAAACGCCCCTATGGAGTACCTTAATATCTGATAATTAAATTTGACATGATCAAGCATCTTTTATCATTCTCTGAATTTATTTGTTTAAAGGGATCCCATAATCACAAACTACTGAATTTATTTGTTTATATGATTCAACAGCACCCTTCAAACCATTGACAAGAAACACAAACAGAATAGCAGTCTCCTGAAAAAAAGAGCTGTATTCAAATTGTAGTCTTACCTGATCAAAGAAGACAGCACAAGTGGAGTGGAGAGAGTTGAGAATGAAGAGAAGAGATGAGAACCTGGAAATGATGATGATAACTGAATCAGATTATATTGGTTACAAGTTGGAAAGAGGAAATTATTTTTACTTTATTACAAAATCATTAAGCAAAGACCTGGCATTAACATACAAAGTAGCAGCACCTTACGTGAAACACTAAGATGTTGTTAATTGAATAACTAAGTTATGAAGGAAAAACTAGTTTATTACTTCAATTGATAAACCAATGTCATACACAATATAGAAAGTAAAACATCATTAATTTCAAGATTCAATTAATATTGTAACAACAAAAAGATAGAATAACTAGAAACAAGAATAATTAGAAACAGAAAAATAAAAAGACATGAAAATATTGGGAAGCCATGTGTCTGAATAAGCAGGAATAAAGCCAGAGCAAGAAAAATATAGGAAGAAACAAAAGAAAAAGACATGAAAGAAATTGAAAATAGAGGGCCACGGCTAAAACAGAAACAAGTGTCAAATAAAAGATAAAGGAGGGAAGTCTATTGAGATTCATGAACTGGTGGGCCATTGTACAGATCTGGTTTCATGGTCAAAGCAGAGTTATCAATCACAAATAGCGGCTCGACCTCAAAAACATCTTAAATCAAATGGCTTAGAAAAATCCTCTGCATTTGCACAGTTGTACAAGTTTCAAAGAATGTTTCCATTTCAACCATAGCATGCAAATTAGACAATTCCATACATGTTTCCAAACCAAAACAAAAAATGAAATAAATATAAAAAAGATATAACAATGATAAACAACATTAAACGAAAAATAGAATCCACACTATAACAATTGGCCACTTCTACAGTTCAGGCCATTTTGCTTAATTGTCTTCAGAATTTTGACCTTTAACAGATAAATTGTGGCTGTTCTCAATAGCACAATCAGAAGAAACCCTTAAAAATCAACATACATTTAAACTTGAGATATAGTAAGGACCCAAGTCAATGGATTAGAAACTAACCAGAAGAACAAAATTTCTTGGTCCAAGAGCTAGTATCTCAACACAAGACACATTCCTAATTCAGCAATAGCCCAATCAATAATTAAGAACATGAAATCGATACTAGAAAGCTTCATTCAGAATTCTATTATTGTAAGATTTCAAAATTTAGGATATCCATTATTCACTGCTCCAATTTGAACCAGGGACTCAGATTACAGGAAACAGATAGCCAGGGACTCAGATTACAGGAAAATAAATAGGCCTTAAAAAACAGTAAACACTAGTATCTATTTAGCTAGCTAGGTAGTTTCTATCTCACACCTAGTCACAAACTTTATTCTTATACAAAAATCTGCATGTTCTACAACAGATATATGGCAGTCCACAGTGATTTCAGTTACCAGAACCAAGTGAATAAAACATCTATAGACATAATCAAAATAGCACAAGAAGTAGTTCACATAACAGAAGAAGTAGTTCACATATTCTTCACAAAGTTATAACATAATAGTGGTTACACATGGATAGAAAACATGCACAGAAAATAGACCAGGCCATCAAATAATAGGGGAGAGAGATAGAGAGGAGCACCAGAGATGAAGAAGTTATCACTCCAATTTGTCGATTCAGCAACAAATTTGACCTAGCTCTGAAACTCAAATCACAAACAGTGAAGAGAAAAATTAACAGAGAAGTTGTCAAGGGTGCTTCGTTACCTAAACCGAACCTATAAAGAGAATGAAGAGAAAAATCAACTCGAACGAGAGAGACCAGAGGTGCTTCGTTACCTTCGATCCAAATCACTTCAAGCCAAACGAGAATGCTTCTGAATCTCTAGGATCCCTTCATGAAACCGTCGATTGAACGAGAGAAAATGAGAGAGACGAGAGGCGAGTGACAATCGATCGAATGGGTTCTCCGAGAGACGGAGGAGATCGAAAGTGTGCTAGGGTCCGAATGGAGGAGATCGAGAGACGGAGGAGATCGAGAGAATGGAGCAGATCGAGAGGCGGAGGAGATCGAGAGTGTGTATTAGGGTTCGAATGGAGAAGATCGAGAGGCGGAGGAGATCGAGAGTGTGTGTTAGGGTTCGAATGGGTTCGAGACGGAGGAGATCGAGTGTGTGTGTCAGGGTTCGAATGGGTTCGCGACGTGTATTTTTAATTTAACCTGCGGCGGTTGGTAAAACCGCCGTAGGAACCGCCTCAAAAATGTAACTTGCGGCGGTTTCAGTAGAACCACCGCAAAATGCCCGCCGCAAGACACCAATTTTCTCGTAGTGGTCATCTTGAAGCATCTTTTCATAATCTTTTAAGTTTAAAGAGGGACTTGGAGGAGATTCTTCTTGTTGAACAGTTGGTTCCTTCGAAGTATCAAGAATTTGAGCTTCAGAAGTTGGACCTGAAGGACTAACAATCTTTTGAATTGGATTCAAAAGAGGCTCAGTTTCAGAAACAACAGCTCCTTCGAGTTGATTTTCCTTTGGAGGAGAAGAAATAACCTCTTCGTGTGGATTTTATTTTGGAGGAGATGAGACTTCGACATAGGTTCGAGTGGGAATACTAGAAGGATGAATTTGAGGACCTTGAGTTTCTAAGAATCTTGATCACTTGCTCCTTGTCAGTGAAAGTTTTACCCAGATTTCTCATACCATTATGAATGGTTTGAAGTCGTGCGAACATGGAGTCAATGGACTCATTGTCGTCCATCATGAAGTTTTCGTATTGAGACGCGAGCATGCTCATCTTGGTGGTTTGAACAGCAGTTGTTCCTTCATGAGCGATAGCTAGTGTATCCTAGACCTCCTTTGCGGTGCTTAGGCTGTCAACTTTGTCATGCTCACTCTTGCTGAGAGCACATATAAGAAATAGCCTCGCCTTGGCATTTCTCTGATTGTCAGTCCTTTGTTCATCTGTCCATTTGTCAGCTGGAATGGCCTTGCTTTCACTATCTTTGGGAACGTAGTTTCCTTTCGATATTACGTCCCATAGTTTCCAATCAGTTGATTCAATGAATAGCTGCATGTGCTTTTTCCAGTAGGGATAGTTTGAGCCATCGAAGAATGGTGGCTTGTTGGTTGCGGTTCCTGTTGGGTAGGCAATGCCGTCCATGGATCTTTTCAAGAAGGTTTGTTTTCTACAGGGATCTCTTCACAAAGAGTGGGTAGAAACTATGAAGTTCTAAAATCAGAGAGGGTATACAAATTGGTTCTCTAAAGGGCTTGTGTGAGAAAGAATGAGAGTTTTCACTCTATAGGAATTTCACACTGGTTGGCGACTAAACTCAGAAAATGAGAAAGCTAAGGTTACTGAGTGTTCTTGTTCAAATTGGAAACTGACTTGAAAGATTTGAATGCTTTGATAGTGTGTAAGTTGCCAAGTTGAAGATGATGCAGAGGCCACTATTTATATCTTCAGTAGGATGATAACTGGAGGCGCTGATGAAGATCTTCAAAAATAGTTCTGTTGAATCTTTGCTTGATTGTGAGTAACGGATACTTCTGCATCTGCTTGTTGTAGTTTGCCAGGTGAAGAATGTTTCTCCAACAAACAGAGAGTGATATCGTCTGGCAATGCTTTTGTTCTGGTCCTCAGAGGCTGCAATTAATGCATGTGCATTACAGCTAATATGGTAATTAATGCTCTGACCAGAAGATTTGGATTTGGCCGTTGAGGAGATACGACGATCAGAGGATATCACCGCTAATTCAGCAAAAGCAGCTTGAATTAAGGAATGTCAGAGAATTTGAACATTCAAGGTATATGGCGCTTAATTCTGTCTCTTTCGCCATTAATGCTCTGATCCACCAATAGGTGCATGACAACTCATCTTTGGTTTGAGCAAACGATCTCCTTTAAGCTAATTCTTTTTGTACGAGTCTTCAATCATTGCTCTTTAGTCAACCCATGTGTTTGACAAGGATTGAGCCGGACAGCCTTTGCAGGCGGACGAACTTTACTCTGGAGGCAGACTCATTTCTCATAGGCGGACGGTCTCTTCATTTGCTTTTTGATAATGTTTGCATCATTGCTTCAGTTCATAAGTGTTCCTGAATATGAAATCTTTTAAAGAAAGTTAGTAACACTTAGCGAAATTGTTATTTATCAAAATAGGTTAATTCTTTTAAATATTTTACTCTAACAAACAGGTCTTTTGATTTTAGAAATTCATAGTGGGAGTTCCCTTTTTGAAGTCTCAGTTATTACTTGCAAATAGCAGGTATGTATTATGCATCTGTTAGAGCATGTTCTGAAAGAAAAAAATATACTCGCATTTCCAAGCTTTTAAAAGATTACAAGCATGTTTAATTAACGTTAAGTCACTATAATTAACCTCCAAAAATTGTGGTGTTACAGTAAACACTCAAATTTTGTTCTAATTTCATTAATTTAGTAGTAATTTAGTTTAAAATCCTAGAAAAAGCAAAAATGATAAAAGTCACAAAAATCTAGTAAAATACAAAAAAAAGGTAAAGTTTCAAAATATGAAAAAAGAAATACAAATTAAAATACGAAAAATCTAAAATATTTCTATTTAGTGTTAGTAGTTAATTGGGAAGAGTTACTCTAGGTTGGCCCATTTATCATTTCAAGCTTTAAGAAAAAAATGAGTTTTGTTTGAGTCTCTCTTGACCCATTAGGGTTTCCCTTTTAAAGTATTCTCAACCTATTAAAATATGACATTTACACTCATAGATGGGCAGCTAGGAATTGGTGCCTCCAATGATTGGAGAGATGACCTAGCCGCCACATTTACTCTGCTTCTCTCCACACCAACAACACCTTCCATCATTCTCCTTTCACTATGAACCTCCATTAATACAGCCCCATTTTCAGTTTTCTACCTTTACCAACATGTGAGACCACCATAGCCACTTAACCTTCTTTCCGACAAAGAAGAAAAGTAGTATGAAGATTTGACAAACTTTACTTAAGTTGCTTATTAGCATATGGAGAATTGGGAAGCAAAATACCAATAAGGGAAAGGAGCATATAATATATGGTAAGGGCAAGAGTAAGCAAAAGGCAAAAAAGTTCAATGTTTACTCTCCTTTATTCTAATAATAGTAACCAACCTGCACTAATACTTATATAACTTTCATATTTAACATCAAGAAGTTGATGAGGATCAACTCCTCATCTGTAAACTTTCTCATGTTCAAAATGTGTGTCTATTTTTCAGTACTTATTAGATAGGTGTAACACTTAAAATAGATATAATGTGTCACTTGTTATGTGACATAACAGAATCCAAATGCCAAAAAAAGTGCAAAATTACTTCCAATTCTTTCATTTATTTCACCTACTTATACATACCTTTCAAAACCTGAAACTAAAAATTTTTCATCAAGCAAAAACTGAAAGAGAGTACAAGAATTCAGCAACCCATGACTTTGTTGGCAGCCTTAGGCTTCTCCACCACAGTGCCATCATTACCAGCAAGTGCTCTGTACTTATCCCTTCTGGTAAAGCTAGTGCACTCATACGACAAGGTCGCTGCAATCACCCTCTGTATGTAATTCGCCACATCATGGCTCGACTTGCCCGCGCTACAAGTTAACTCTCTTGGCAACTTGTTCAGGAAATTGACCTCATAAACAGGGCTAGGGTTCATGAAGAAGTAAAACGGGTCCATCCCTTTCCACCCTCTTGCGGTGGTTCCGTGGAACATGCTCATCCGGTTCACCATGGCCACGGGCACGAGCTCGTCCGTGAGCTCGGCAAAAAGAGCGGAGAATCTGAGGAGGAAGGGCTCCCTGCAGGTGGTGCCTTCTGGGCATATAGCCAGGTCACCCTCCTGCAGGAGCTTCTTGATCATGGAGGCGTCGGTGGCGCGGTCGCGGCTGAGGCGGACCGTTTTGATCGGTGAGATGATCTCGGAGAGGCGGGAGACGGAGTAGGTGACGGCCGGGATGGGGCGGCGAAGCGCGGTGGAGAGGAAGATTGGGTCGAGGAGGGTTCTATGAGAGCAGATGAAGAGGACTCCCGATTTGTTAGGGTTGGATTTTCCGACCGGTGGTGGTGGTGTGCCTTTGACGATGACACGGACGCCGAGCGCCCAGAAGGCGTGGTAGACTAGCTTCATCGGGAGGAGTGAGCCTGCTGCTATTCTAAGGCATGCTAAGGGGAAGCCTATGGGGATCCAGAGAATGATGAGAAGAGCAAGGAGTGGTGTGGGTTTGTGCACTAGTCTTCCATCATGGAAGATTATGGGCTTGGGGAGCTTCTCAGTTGTCACTGCATTCAACTTTGGATTGGGTCGCACTATGTAACCCTCCTGCATGTATGTAAAATGTTATATATGTGCATGTTTTTAAATTCAAATTCTTTGGAGTATGAAAACTGCAAAATCTAGACTTCAAATGATGGTTCATCGGCTATTGTTTTAAATTGAATAAAATGCCTAAACTTAGCTCGTTTAATTCAATGATGAACTTAATTAGATATGCAACTTCTAAGGCTTCCTTATTTTAGAGTTTTTATCCAGTTTTTGATTCCTCTTGTCTTATACAATATCAGAAAAATTAACCAAATATACGTTGTAGAAAGATTGAACTAGGGCACCTTAAAAAAAATTAAACTAGGGCATAATAGGCTTGGTGATATGTATCTTATAGATTATGTCATGGAAAATGATGAGTCTACACCACCACTATGTGGCTAACACCTTAGATTGTGGCTATAAAAAATTACTCACAATTTTGCAGTTCGAAAAATAAGTGTTGAACTCATAATCAAGATCTAACTATTTGGTCTTTGATTGATGTTTATTAATCTGTTCGGGATACAGTGGTGGTTGCTCTAAACAAATTACTTTTTTGAGATTCAATCTTGTGACCACACCCTTACGAGGATCTAGCATACTTATTACTAGACCAACATCTTCTTGTCAAGATCTAACTATTGCGGGAACTACATATTTTATAAAACCATTTGTAAAATAACACATTCAGTTGTGTTTTACTAATGTGGAAAAAGGAGTTAACATTATAAAACCAGTTGATGTTACCTTGCACAAAGCCATGAAGGGAGCATCGGTGAGCCTATCTCCAAGTCCAATATCTGGTTGCTCCTCCCCAAAAGCTTTCTTGAGAGCATCTGCTTTTTTCCCACCAACAAGTATCCCAGGCTTGCAAATCATCCCAGTAGCTCTTCCCTTATAAGTCCCAATCTCAGTCCCCAAAACCATGTCAGCACCCAAAAACTCCTTCAAGAAAGGCTCCACCATGATCCTCGGGTTCGCGGTGAGCACGCAACGCTTCCCGCAGGATGAGAACACGCGCCAGCTCTCCGGGTGAAGATCGCCTGAATAGAACTTGGGGAGAACAGCTCTTGCCACTGACTCAATGGTGGAGACTTTCATGCCAGCCATTGATGCAAAGATGAGGACTTGTATGCCAGCAGCCTCAGAGACAAAGTAGTAGAGAAAGCCAGCAATAGGTGCACACAAGAGATAGAAGAAGAGTCTCAAAAACCCACCAGCTTCAAAGGCCACAAGAGCGAAGTAAGGAAAGGAGCTACGACCTATGAGCAATGTTCCATCCATGTCAGCAACCACTGTGTGCTTTTCCCTCCCAATTGAGGTGCATTTGTTCACTGCTGGAAAAGTTGAAGACACCATGGTGATTTTGTTACTCTAATAACTCTATGTCTCCCTGAGGACCAAAATCAAGGCATGTTTGTGTGTGAAGTTGTTGTGAGTATATATACTCACGTAGAATTAAGACTAATTACGTGTAAGACAATTTTGGGTTTGGTATGAGTATTTATCTTAACGATGACATTAATGGTGACTTGGTGATTTCCAAAAGTGATTGGCGGATACTGAACGATGTAATCGAGGCTTGGCTATATCCTTGTTTATGGCAAGGTAAGGGGTGAAATTTAGAAGGGGCTTGGTTTGCTCCGCCAGTATTTGTCTTCGAATGTATTAGACTTGGTTATTCACTTATTCGAATCTTTGTTTTTCAAGCTATGCAAATTGCAATGCCTTTTGCTTGGGGCATGACACATGTTCATCAACAAAAACTAAAACTCTTATTGTATTCATATTTCATTGTTGTAAGCTAAGTCCAACTTCCTTTAGAATTTATTAATAAGTACTCCTTATGAAGTTATCAGATTACAGATTACCTAAACACTGTCTATTATCAAAATGAATAAGCATTAAGTTTCAAGCATTTCACTCCTCTAAAGTCGGTTGATTAGTTTAGATGATAAAGTTACAATCGTTAATTAAGAAATATACGTTAGAGGATTTAAATAGCCCTATAATTTGTAGTACATGTATTCTAGCAAGGAATTATCAAACTTGAGTTAGGACGACTATAATGTGGAAGGGGTGGGACTGCTCCTCCGTGGAAGGGTCTCCTTCTTTTTGTATTTTTTTTCCTCCTTCTTGTATCTGGTAATTAGGTTGGCATTGGAGGTGGGTACCTACAAGGAACTCCAATGTTCAAGTCAGCAAAGCAGAGGGAGAAAGAAGAATTAGGGTTTGTAGGTTGTGTGTACCTGTGGAATGCCCCCTTGATTTGTATTTTTACATTAAAGCGTAACAAACTTGGAGGGAATCATATAAAGATATGATATTGATATGTCGATATGTAATAGATAGTATCATATAATAGTAGATAATACCTAAATATAGAAATTTTTATTCTCATACGCGTACGACGTTGTCAATATTAGGTCAAAGTACTGAGTCTATCATTTTTTTCCGTAATAAATTCGCCCTAGTCCCATTATCTGAGGCATTAGAATATTTAGAATGTCAAGATCTAATAAAGATAGTTTCTGGTTTGAAGTAATGAGATGTTTGGCTTTCCATCTATAGTATACTCGTGATCCGGGATGAGCTTAAAACCTTCAAGACATGCGTTGAGGATGATATGAGCCAAATTTGTAGTGTCATAGATGTTTACCTGATATATCGACGCCTTGGCCAAGATCCCCCGAAATTGGAAGAGGTGCTTCTTCTCACGGTTTGACCATTGATGGGAGTAAGTGGGCGCCTTGTGTGACTCTTCAATTGGTGAGGATTGATTCGGCGCAATTCTCTAAAGGTGGCTCAATTATGGGTGTAACACCCCGATTTTCAGGGCATTACTATAGCAAATGAACAGTAAATAAACATGTGGAAGATCTTTCGAGCTTGAGAAAAGCGAGTGTATTTTTTTTCAATTCATGCTAAACACAACATGTATTACTTGTATATATAGATACCCAGTTCAACAAAGCATATAATGTACATAATATAAGTGAACAACATCACTGAAAATAGTTTCATAATCAACAGACTCGTTTTTAAAAGGAAACATTTTGTCACAATTAAAACCCCGATCCAGACCTCCTACTCCTGCATACCCCCCCCCCCCCACGATAGCCACGTAGGGCGACCACATAAGGGTACGTCGTTCCGGAACTCTACCCTACCCTTGGGCATGCTCATGTACGGACACAAAAATCAAATAAATATCTCTGGCCTTCAAGTGGTAAGATGTCCGTCCTACTCCCTGAACTGTATTCGGCTCAGCGTCCTCCGGGTACTCTTCTACAAGTAGTGGTCCAACTGGCGATGGATCGCTAGGAAAACACAAACAACAAACAAGGTGCAAGGGTCAACTTCATAACAATAACTCCCCATGTGAGTACATGGGTGAGACAACAATCATCAGCATATATAAGCATGTCAAGTAATGTCCATCGCATTGCAGTTATATATATATATATATATATATATATATATATATATATATATATATATATATATATATATATATATATATACTAAGAAATTTAAACTACGGTTATGCAGGGTAATTCACAATCAAGCATCGATTATAATACAAGCAGAATTGCAAACAAAACGCACTCAATAAGCAACTTAAACACGCATAGCAATCATGTTACAAAAAATCTGGATGTCATCATGCTGTTAAGGTGTAATATGATCAGAATATTCGGGTTGCTGCATTGAGCTGGCACATAGCTGATTGAGAATAAGCTTGTTATCCCAATCGTATCGTCTGCACAAAGCCTGCACATAGTCTCCACGTAGCCTACACACAGTCTGCACAATGCCTACACACAGTCTGCACAAAGTCTGCTGGATGGATAGTCCTGCTATTTCAAACAGCTAAAAGAATGACGACTACGTCGTCTTGAGGAACGTTCATGCATGCATAATTCTACGTGCTATGAACAAACAACAAAAACAATATAAATGGAGGTGTCTTGACGTGAGTTTGGGTTCCTCATTCCAATTTCCCCACCTAGCGGAAATGTTTTTTTTTAATCCGAGTTCCATTTCGAATGCGGGGTCATCCTTGTCAGAGTGTCCGTCTTACATCGAGGGATTGTGGTCACTTGGACCTCTTGGTCTAGTGATCTCTCATTGGTAGACACCGAAGCGTAATGCTCCCGCTACTACCAACGAAGGCATTATCGAATAAGCTACCCAATTTTCTTGAGAAAACATCTCTTGAAATATTTTCGTAAAGGTCTTTTGAGGCTTTCCGGAAAACATGTCTTATGATTCATCGTGAGGAAGTCCTTATAGTTCTCTTTCCAAAGATGTGCCTTACTTTTCTTTGCAAGATAAGACTTGTAGAAAAGAAGTGGAATCGTCCTTAAGTTCGTAAAAGGGTTGATATATTCCTTTAGTACATTATGAATTTTCTTTCAAGAAAGGTAGGAGAGATTCATTTCGAAAACTCACGGTTTTAACCGCAGGGTCTCTTGAAAGCATGTTTCCAAAACATTCATTAGGTTTCTAAAAGAAAGTCTCATCTTATTCTTTTCGAAGCTATTAGGCCTTTACTTTTTCCAAAACAAGGTCTGTATACTTTATTTTGAAAGAAACCCTATTCCCACAGTAGCTTACTCTATTTTCCCCGGCTAGCGCATGCAATAACAATTGGTGATAAGGCATAGCAACATTTCATCTTGCAAGATCAGGGAAAGACAGTAATTCAATCAACATGTTATCAAACATAACATAACATACATTTCAAGTATGACTTGCTCTTTTCATATGAGCTAAATAACATGCTTTCTTATTGTCGATCAATAACAATAAATAAATCAACCTCAGGATCATCTATTTACGAATCCCGGTTTGCATTCAAAGGTGCATCCGTCCTCGGACGTGGCCATGCATGGTTTCACGATCACCAAATGGATTATGTCGAACCATATGAATGATATCAGAATCAAGATAGACGGGTCATCACATAGACATTATCTTATCAAGGAGACAAGCTATCAAGTAAGTCTATAAATCATTCAAGCAATGTCACACAACAAACAATTCTAATCCAACATATCAAATGCCTTCAGCTTCTTGCATTAATATCACAATCAACACAATTCAAAGTCGTGTCGTTCTTAGAACGCCGTCGACTGCCAATTTTAAATCATAGTATATATTCTCATAATAATATACATATGCTTAGTAGCTAGAAATAGCGAAGTTCCCTTACAGAAGTCCTTTGCTCCAAACTCCAATGATTGCTCTAAAAGCTACGAAGGCTCCGAAGGTAAGCTACGTCTCCTTGATTGGTTCGAAGTCCCGTAATCCTTCAAAGAACATAGCCGTTAGGACTTGAAACTTATCCTAAGGCATAGCTACTGGTCTTGCAAGGTTCCTA
The DNA here is from genome assembly GCA_030819835.1 of Acmispon strigosus. Classification (NCBI taxonomy): domain Eukaryota; kingdom Viridiplantae; phylum Streptophyta; class Magnoliopsida; order Fabales; family Fabaceae; genus Acmispon; species Acmispon strigosus. The sequence goes on along the minus strand of JAUAMA010000004.1, from coordinate 10,561,606 downwards.
TCGCTTAGGACCTTGGAAGTCGAAAATATTTTTAGCAACTTTGGCGACCGTTAAAAAGCTTTGAAAAACTCTAAGTTATGATACCCAAATCGCAAGTGCACGATTGACTATCGTGTAATATAAAAAGATCGAACCCAAGGGATAGGTGTTCTTATTAATATAATATTTAGTACTTGTGCAGAAAAATTAAAAGATGAATATTTGATGTTGGGTTTTAGAACAAGCATAAACAATAGCATAAAAAGATAAGAAATAGAGATGATGAGAATTTAAGCTCTTGGGTTGGTTTACATAGTCTATAAACATGCTAGAAATCTCCTACTTAATTTCTGAATTTTAAGTCCAATTGCATGATGCTATAGCCTAGAATTTCTACATCCTAATTGCCTTAAGAAATGTAGAACTTTCTTCCTAATTACTAAATCCATAGCCTTGGTAATTAGTTAATCAGAAAAGAAGATGAAGAATGAATTCGGGCCAGCACAAAGTTACGTCCATCCTAATTGCCTTAAGAAATGTATACTTATAACCTTTTTTATTTCCTATTTCCCTTACTACTTACCAAATGGCCTTATGACATAAGTAGAAAGCAAGATATCTTTTGCGCATAAAGATGAATGAAGAACAAAGAAATAAAACATGAAAGGAAATATTATTCAGAAATGTAGAAAAAGACTAGAACATGAATTATAAACTAAAACAACCCAAAAACTTAAAGAAGAAGTTAGCCAAGCATGGCTAAAAGAATCATTGAATTACCCTGGATAGGAGCTCAAGTTTGGCTTCCCACAATTCCTAGGAACAATGATCTTAAGGAGGAAAGAAGAATACTTGTTGTATTCTGAATAGGTGTATCTTACAAGTGAAGAAAAGCTCCCTATTTATAGCAAAAACCTGACCTCCAGCGCTTGGGCACTGGCATTCCCAACGCTTGGGCGTTGGGATGCATTAAAAACCAACATGCAGAAATAGGCCCAGCGCTTGAGCGCTGGCTTCCAACGCTGCAGCGCTGGGTGCAACCTCTGACTCACATCCTAGTCAGAGGTCCAGCGCTTGAGCGTTGGGACTTCTAACGCTGCAGCGCTGGCACGAAAACTGGCAGCTTCTTCTTGGATTCCTTTCTTCTTCAATGGTGGAATTGATTGGCTTAATTAGGCTCATTCAGCCCCTAATAAGTTCTGAAACTCCTTCCTTCCACCATTAATCCTTCAAACCTTATTTTACATGTGCTCAAATCAAAGAGAGTTGCTTCACATTCTTCAATTTCACTTCAAGTCCTCTCTTTGTTAGAACTTCAATTCTGGCCCTTTGACTCCTTCAAACTTCACTTTTCATCCTCCTCTCTTGAACCTTTACACTTTGATCCTTTATTTCCTGAAACTTTACAAATCGGTCCCTGGACAAAAATGATAACTATACCAGCTTTTCCTAAAAATATAAAATAGCTATAAAAATTCCTAAAAATATAAAATAAAGTTTAGAAAAATAAATAAAATCTAATCTATATGCAGAATGAAAAATAAATATAAAATCTACATGAAAAATAATAAAAATCCTATATGTGACACAAAAATAATAAAATAAAAAGACTAAAAACAACCTAAAAACATCATATAATATCCTGTCATCAAGTTACAATATCCAAAACTTTCCAAAACTTCAAAACCTTTAAAAAACAAATAGGCTAGATTTTTACATATCAATTTGAAAGCCTTAAACAAGATTTTGAATGCGAAAACACACACACAAAACTCCAAGGAGCTCAATTCTGCCCAAAATCTTCAAAACCCTAAAAACCTCATATTTTCACCAAACAATAAACTAAGTTACTCAAAAAAATTTCACAATCCAAAAATTACTTCTGTTACAAGATTCTAAAACAAATTTCATGTCTTGAATTCAAGAATTTCTTAAGTGTCAATTTTCCAATTTTAAATTGTCAATTTTCCATTCTAAATTTCTTAACTTAGCAAAAACCCTAATCAAGCTATGAGTTCCAAAATCCAATTTACCAAAAAGCTCAATTTTAATTCCTTCAATTCCAAGTTTCCCAAATCCTCTAGAAATCAATTTTCCAAAGTCTTAAACATACAATTTTCTCTAGGCCCTTTTACGCTAATTCGGGAAAAACCTTTCATTTACACCCAAAATCATATACAAGCATTTAACACACTCAAAAGCTAGTTGGAAAATAAATTCTCCCTTGTTCTCAATTATACCCAGTTCGGCCAAAACCAAATAATTAGCAAGATGAATTTTTCTTTCAAAACAAACTTGTACACATCAAAGGTGACATAAAATCTATGGTGAAACCAAATCTCAAAGTTTGAAAATCTCTTATTTTAAGTAATCAACTCTCTCAAAAACCTAGCTTCCAAGAAAACTAATTGGAGATATGCATAGATCAACTTCATGGGAATAACTTTCCTAAAGGCAACCCTAGAAAAAGCTCAACTTCAATATTCTCTAGGGACCAAAACTCAACCAATCAAAGTTCTAATTGGTTCAACTTGAAGTTCAAGGTCATGGGAACAACATTAATGAAGAGGGTTCAAGATTCTAACAACTATCAAAAACCAAAACTCAACATATCAAAATTCTAAATCGGTAGAATTGTAGATTGGGACGCCATGGAAGGATCAAGAGGAGAAAATGAGTGGAAGGGGATGCCATGGAAGAGAGGAGGTTCGGCCATGGTGCTTGGAAGAAGAAGATGATGAATAGTTCCTAAGCTTCCTTTTCTCTCTCTTAACTTCTTCTTAAACTCACTTAATGAAGCTTTAAGGAAAAAGCTCAATATAAAACCATTTGGAGGAGGATGGGCCGTGGCTTTGATGGGCCTCAGGGGGTGAAATTTTAACTTTTCATTAATCCTAGGGACCAAAGTTCAAGGGTGAAAAGTCTAGGTAAAAATATCTTTTTACTATTTGGGGACTAAACCGTAAAGTCTCAAGGTTTAGGGATTAAGCTCTAGAGTTTAGAAAGTTCTAAGAAAATATCTAGGGTTTGTTTATTATTATATGTCTAATCCATGACGTGTCAGTGCGTTAGTGCATCAGTGCGTCAATGTGTCAGTGCGTCATAATTATTATCACTATCTGAATCCGGTTGTCGGTGCGTTCCCCAATGTTGGTGAGAGTTTCTAACACCGGTTACTCATTTGTTTTGAACCTCGCGCTCATACTACTCAGCCCCGGGTCAATTCCCTAGAAATTTGTGTCGTATCCGGCCCGAAAACACTATTCACGAAAATTACTATTCATAAAAGTTTTTATCGCATATCTGGACCCGTCACATCAAACAGAGTCATTTGGTGATTCCCGGATTTTCCAATCAGAGGTCCCGAAGTCGTCAATTTCACTTGCTGGATTTTCGACTAAAAGTCTCGCTAGCGAGAAATGTCCTTTCTAGGATATGGAAGGAAACCATGTCAATATTACAGTCGTTCTTCACAAAATTCTTCACTGAACATCATCGTGATAGTGAGAACGTCTTATTCTCATCCGAACGCAAAGTCAGGTCAAGGTTGGTTTACTACCAAGTGTCGTAAATAGTACTTCATCGATAATTCAGCCGACGATATCACTTGCTAATGCCTCCGAGCAGATCCAAACAGTATACGAAATAATTAAATAATTATTTAATTAATGGGTGAGATTCAGGGTCTTACAATGGGTAATAGGGTGCGAAAGGTCATTTAGCCCTCGCTTTTAGAGGTCGTCATCCTGCTTCGTCGTGGATTGACCCAGAAGAACTGCCAATCAGCAATGATTTCGTGGGTTCAGATCATGTGACCTTGAAGGAATGATTCAAGTTGGCGAAGGGACGTCAGAGATAGAGGAAAATGGACATCGAAGTTCCGAGGCCAGATGATCGTGTATGTGATTTGTGAACGAAATCAGGCCATTTTATGTATGTTAATGACTACATGTTTACTACTCTCGATGTCTGCCTCCCTTTCACCCTTTCACTGGCTTTGAGTTGAAGGTATTGAAGAATTTAAGGGTGGCCCCGTCCCAATCGCACATGAACGGGTGCACGGCTATGTGGTCATTCCAAATTCTTAATAAAGGCCTAGGTTGGACCCTTCTTACAAATTATTCCTCCATTGTTTGTGTTCCGCTCCAAGAAAGGTTTGAATGCATAGCTGTCTCTTAGGGTTGTTGCCACATAGGGCCATCTCTTTTTGCTCTATACCAATTCATACAAACGGAAAAGGAAGCCTTTCAAGTATGAGTTCTTCGGGGTCGTGGGGGCTAAGGGTAGCACAGAAAGGTGGTGAAAAGAAATTGTAGCACGTTTAGGGAAGAAAAACACAAGAAATCCACCAAGAACTTCAAGCACCCAGTGGATAGGAGTGGTTTGTGTGAAGTGTGAAGTGAAGAATAGGTGAAGAGAGTGTTATATCGTGCTCTGTGTTTCTGTGTGAGAAAGGGGGTGAAAAGAAGTTGGAAAGAAGTGGAAGAAGTAAAGAGAAAATGAAAATAAACCAATCAGTCCGTGTGCCAACGCTTGGGCGTTCGAGTGCCAACGCTCGAGCATTGGTGTTAAAAACGAGGACTTGGATTCCAGGGGCCCAAAGCATGAGCGTTGGCCCCTCCAACGCCTAAGTGTAACACCCCAATTTTGGGTTGAGGGTTACATGGTAATTTCGCGGAAATTAAAACCTCTCAGAAAAATCGCTCAATTTTTCAAAAAGGTTTTCGTCTCTCATAATTACTTAAATAATATTGGTAATATTTCCCCATAGATAATGTTTATTACGCGGAAGCAAAATGAGGAAAATATTACAACAAAGGAAATTGCTCAACAGCGAGCCCAACAATAAATTAAAACAGCGGAATATTATAACAACGTAGTTCGTCATCTTCTTCTGAATCTTCCACGCTTCCAATGCGCACTCTGATTCCGTAAAGCTCCTCAAGAGACGACGATCAACACCCTGTCTATTTTCTGGCGTTAAGCGCCCAAACATAAACAGAAAGGGTTAACTCTTAAACAAACAACAAATACCAATCAACATGTTGAAGAGAACATAACATAAGTGACAGCAACAATATTTCCAAAATACAACAACATCTTCAACAATATGCTCATTTCCTCATGAACAACAAACACAACCCATGCTTATGAGTCCTCAAATGCAACTACAAGTTAAGTCACGATCACATGGGACTAAAACCCATCTCATCATCCTTAACCACGATCCCATGGGACTAAAACCCATCTCATCGCCCTCAGGCACGATCACATGGGACTAAAATCCATCTCATCGCCATCAGCCCCAAAAAAATATACATATGCCATGCCAACATGTTCAACATCATCATGAATGAACAATTGTCAATATAACATAATCAACTTCATCATCTTCAACATAATCAAGTAAACAATTCTCAATTCCAAGCATCACAATACCAACAATTCCATCATGATAAACAAAGTAATTTCCAACAGCAAAATCATATGTAGAGCACAACTGACTCTATCTAGACCCAGAGTTACCCTTACCTTTTATTCCTTTTCTTGGTCTTGACCTCCAACCTATCATGATAACATGTGTGTACAATCATCAACAATCAAGGAAAAGACCAGAAACCGACTCCACAAGATTTAAATCCAAAACAAGCAAAACAACAACTTGCTGTCAGGGGCCTAGCATCCAAGCGTTGGCTTCCAACGCTCAAGCGTTGGGTCCCTGTCTGGCAACACGAACTGGGCAGAACCTCAACGCCCAGGCGTTAGGAGTCCAGCGCTCATGCGTTGGCTCCCTGCCAGAAACCCTAAAAACCATGTTTTTCACCCGAAACTCCATTTTTAACCAATTCCTTTCAAAACTAAAATTCTTCCATGATTACAATCCATATCAAGACCTAATAAACAAGTTTCTTCCCCAAAAATCCAAAGGTTCCTAATTTCTTAAAAGTCATTTGTTCAAGGAAGACAATTAGGTTTTGAACCGAATGAATGGGGAGAATACCAACCTTGTTTGAGAGAGTTGATTAAGCTTGTGTGTAGCACGACCCTAGCCTCTTCCATAATGAAATGGACTCAAGATTTATGAAAATCAAAGGTTGGAACAACAATCAATTAACTCCAGAAAGAAGACAGGAGTTGAACACCAAGAAACTCAGAATTTGGAGAATTTAATCTCTTACCGATTAGGCTATCACCTGAACACTTGAGAGAGGATTTAGAATCAAGAGTGAGGACCACAATAGAAGAAGATAATCGACCCACAATGGCACCAAGGTTCAGCAACTCTTCAAGAAAAACAGCAAGGGAATGATAGCAATTTGGGAAAAAGAAAAGAAGTAGGGTGGAGAGGGGAGAGGAGCACGACCAGCCCTCCCCTTTAATCTGATTTCATCCCCCTTCACTCCTCATTAAACCATAGACCAAGTCATAAACTCACTTTACACCCCCTTATTAGCCATTTGTAACTCCCGACAAGCATTAAACTCTCTTAACACCACTTATTACCATTCAAATTCAGCTTGTAACTCCTTTTCTCCTCATTAAACTCTTGTCTACAACTTCAAATTCGAAATTATTCTTAAAACCATCAAAAATCTGATTAAAATCAAAACCTACATCACTAGGATTCAAACACAAGCCTTACCAATCAAATGCTCAAGTCTTAACCACTAAGCCACAACTCTTCTTGTTAAAAAAATCTTAACACAATACTCTTATAATCCTCTAAGTCGAGTCATCATGACCCCATTTCAAATTTGAATCCCAAAACCTCCTTAAAAGCTCTTAAATGCGGAATTCCAATTCAGCCTTGACTAGTCCGAGGACTAAAATGCAAATAACCAAACTTAAAGGACCAAAACCTAATTATAAAATCTCGAAGGACCAAAGTATAATTACTCAAAACTTGAGGGTCTTACACTAAACGTTGGGATAAATTAGAAATCCTGGGACTTAGGCAGAGGCTCAACACATGAGCGTTGAGGCTCCAACGCCTGGGCGTTGGGTCCCCCTTCAAGTAATTTTTTTTTTTTAAATAAACACTTAACAGAAAAAGTAAAAATGATAAACTAAAATGCTTAAATTAAATACTTCAGACTTGGACATGGGTTATCTCCCAAGAAGCTTGATTTTATAGTCTTCGATAGGCTTGGTTCCTTCCAGAAATTGGTCAATCAACCAGGGTCTATTGCAAACTGTTTTAGACCCCTCAAGTCGTGCAAATTTTGACAACTTGTAGTCATCAAAATGATGCAGACCTGCTCAGCATAATCCACACCATTTTCCCGCATAAGATCACCTATGGACAGTTTTAAAGAATTTTGTTCTTTCTCTTCCGGTGTGGGAAGAAAAATAGATTTTTCAATTATTAAGCAATCCATTTTTTCAATTTCCTTTTCTTTACTCTTGTCCATAGAATCATTTACCAGGTCAATGGAAGTTTGTGGATATAATGGCTGCCTCCCCAAAATTGCATTCAGCCTTCCTTACAAGATTATCCTAGCCTTCCATTCCTGCACTCGGTTGGGCAAAGATCCCGAAGCGCGTTTGAAATCTAATTCAGAGTAAAACTCATCAATTAAGAAATTGGGTTGAGTATATAACTTATAAATTATGCTCTTAGAATCAATTTTATATCTGAAAATTAAGCATGAAAATCATGATGTTCTAGCCTACTTTCTTTACAAGTTAATTCCTTAAACATGCAAAGCTTTCTTCTAAATTACTAAATCTAATTCCTTAGCTTATTATTTAATTTAAGAGCCCCTTTCTCCAATCTTTGATTAAGACCCATTGGGATTTTCCGTCAAGAGTGTTATTTTTTCATGGAAAAGAACCGGAGTACATAGGATAAAGGGCTCTAATATGTCCTAGTTGCGATTTCTTTGGAGCAAGGTGTTGCTTCCTCAAGCTGGAATCTCATTGACATTTTCTTCTCATTGACTTTATCATCTCATCCTCTTTATGCTTCTAATTTTTCCTTCTGCAATTTTGCGGGAAGTGTATCAAGCTCTGCAAAAAGGAATTTACGCCTCCGACAGCTATAGAGGAAGGCTCCTTGCCTATTCTAGATTTTTCTTTGATAGACATTCCTCCTCTCATTGCCTTCAGCCCATGCAAAATGGGGTCTAGCTGTCTGTGACTACTCTGAAGAAAACGGCTAAAGTGTTAACGTCAAAGAAGGCTCCGAGCAACAAAAGGAAACGTGACGCCTCTTTGGGCCCTTCCGCCAAAAAGAGTTGGGTTGAAGGGGAGTCGAATGTTGCATAGGAAACCAACATCTTTACCAATGCAGATAATGCCGAAGAGGTACGATTATTGTTGGACCCTAAGCATGAGGTTATCTTTGACTGTCTTCTTGGCTCTTTATGGAGCCTGGCTGATGAGGAGCTTTTCAAGTGTTTTTTTCACCTACTCTGGATGCTAGCATTTGGATTCAACTTGAAGGGACCAACGCGTTCTAGCATCTCCGTAATTTCTTGGCTCCCAAGGTTAAGGGCCTTCTCGCTGAAGCTAGGTCTCTTGAAGCTATCTAGGAGTTTATAGGTGGCACCAATTAGAGGCTTCGCAGGAAGAAGCCTCAACTGAAGGAGTTGATAGAGTCCAAGGAAGCCGAGTTAAAGAAGGAGTTCGACAACCTCAACTTGAAGAGTTCCCAGTGCGAGGCCCAATTGGGTCAGTCGATGTTGACTATGTCTCGTATTTGGAGAAAGCAAAGGCAGTAGCCAGACTGAAAAGAAGCTCGCCAACTTGGACCAATCACATCATGAAAGGTTTAATGAGCGTGACGAGGAAATAGATGCAGTCGGCCAAGAGTAGTTTGACTCGGATTTGATCCAGTTGAGGCTCCTGAATATTGTAACACCCTGATTTTAAGAGAGCTACAGTAGTGACTAAACAGTAATATAAACATGCTGACTAGTTTTCAAAACCTGGGAAATGCATATATATATTTTTTCTTTTTCAAACAAGTTCTTGACATTATGCAATACATATACCCATATTCCCAACCATGACTTATTACAACACAATATAATATGTATACATATCATCCGTAGGCAGACTCGTGCGCAAGCACCTACTAGCATCATGGAAAAGTTCTCTGTGTCCTTGTGTCTCCCATCTTTACCGGACATTCCTCAACTAGCAGTTACTCGGCTGGTGAAGGATCGCCCAAAACACAAGCACCAAACAATATGCAAGGGTCAACTTCTTAATAATAAACTCCCCATGGGAGCACATGAGTAGGAAAAAAAATAGTATACGTAAATAAGCAGGTCAGGTAATATACATTTCATCACAGTCATACATAACAATTCGTAAGTCAAGTAACATTTATTGTACAAGTATAATTGCAACCCAAACATTTAAAAAATACAACTAGCAATCATCAAGTTGTCAATCCTTTCCATGGGTTAATAACTCTTCATCGTTGTCTCGTTCCGTTGCCTGCAACATGTGTAGAATATCGATCATTCATATTTCCTTCTCCTTAGGCCATTAATATTGGATACTCCTGAGGTCCTTCTATAAGGAGGTACTCAAACGATTAACAATCAGGTACCAAGAGATACTTGAGTGAAAGGAACTATCGTCTTACGGGTACAATCCAAAAGAACATGGCGGTCAATGACCGAACCACCTCGAGTGTCACATACAAATGTCCAAGGAATAAACATAGAGATTGCAACAAGGTTTATATTGAGATATCACAAAAGTAACTTAGGCATATGATAAGTGTCATTTTTACGTATATTTTGATATCATTATAGGCACTTATTTGACCTATATGCTTGCATTATTGATCATTTAATCCCTAAAAGTAATTAATTTAGTAAATACTTAATTTTAGCCGATAAATAGTGTAAATATTAGTTATTTCATGTGTTTAACTTGGAATTTTGATGTAGGGAAGAAGTTCATGAAGAATCCACATTTAAAGTAAAAAAACTACAACTGCCCCATCGTCTACTGCCTCATCGTCTTCTGCTTCCATCGTTTACTACTCCCACAGTTTATAGCTATTACATCGTCCACTGTTCCATCGTCCACCTATTCCATCGTCTACTGCTTTCACCAAACCATCATCAACTGCTTCCATCGTCTACTTCACAGCAGCTAAAGACCAGCAACAGGATAAGGTGGTTTAGGAAACCAAAGGACGAAGCTTTTGGTCACTGACCGCCATTTTCACCGCCTCAACCTCTATTTAAGGCCAGAAATCATATCTTCTCGGACCTTCTCCTATTTTCTTCAAAAAGAACATCAGAGGAAGCAAAGCATCATGTAGGAGGGCCCCTGGGCCAAGGATTGATGGAGCAAAGCTCCGGAGCGCGAAGGCCATGGAAAGCGTCACCATTCTTTGGGTTTCGTCTCTTTCTTCCCTTTCCCTGCTATATGTTGTTTTCTATTTTTGTATTTAGATTGTACAACTTGATTCATTGATTATTGTAAACTCATTCACTGAAGTAAATGGAAATCTTTCATGTATGGTGTTTCTTGCTATGCTTTATGCTTCAAACAAATCAATTGATAGCTAAATGAGCTTCACTAATTTACCAATAGATCGAGAGGTTGATATAAATTGGTGTATGCTTAGATCAATGAAAGTAGATGCCTATGTATTAGGTCACAACATTATGTGTTAAAGTTTTACTTTCTGCACTTCAAGTAGCAATAACTTGTATTAGATTTATATGGATTAGCATGAGATTGAGAGATAATTGTGGGTCCGATTCAAGAGAGAAACCACTCGGTGAATTAGTTGTTATAGGGTGAGAATATCTTGGGTATGAACAAAAGTGGATTTATACGTGACAGGTGGGGTTCTGAGTTCTAACAGGAGTTCCGGGGTGACAAAGATATTCACAAGCCTAGGGTACCTTTCCTTATGATAGATTGGTCATTGTAAACTTCTTTGAGAGAGAATATGAGTTGTCGTGTTCCTTTTGGGTTTTTTAGATGGTAAGAGATTACATCTAGGAATTTCAACTGATAGATTCACCTAGGCTAGGGATACTTAGGTGGATAGCTCTCGACATCATACGTGAAATGAAACTTTACACATGGTTTGAGTGGAAGACAATTAAAGGATTAGGTGACTGCATTTCAGAATACAACTTCTTCTTTGTTATCCCTGTAAACCTTCTTTTATTGATTTTCGTTATATTTAAAAAAATCACTAAAACAATTTCTCAAACATCTTTTTATCCGGTCAAATCAATATTTAACTGGTGGAACTAATGTTCACACAATCCCTGAGGACGATAAACCTGTATCTGCTTGCTATGATTGAATCATAAAGGTTTAGCAAAAAGCAGTACAACTAGGAAAAAACCTTTATCAAATTTGGCGCCATTTCCGGGGATTGTCTTTGAAATGTTGGTGAAACAAGTGGAATGTTGATTTGAGTTATGAATAGTGTGAATACTCAATGTTTTGTTCTTATGTGTCAACTTAATTTATTTGTTTTTGTTCTTAATGCTTGTTTTAGCTTGATCAATTATAACATGATTTGAGATTTAGAATTTCGTGAATCTGACTTTGGATGAATCAGCTAGTGAATCTAATCTATATTAGGTCCATTAGTCATGACATGATGATTTTGATACATAGGTGGATTGTATATATGTGATTTTGTATAGTTGTTGTTTCTCGTTTCTCGTTTCTTGTTTCTTGTTTCTGTTTTTTATTTCTCTAGAATTCCTCACTTTTGGTTCTTGAATGATATTTGCAAGTTTTAATGATCAAAATCTTCTTTTGAGTTATGTGAATCAAGATAGAACCATAAGTTTTGGAAACCACAAGTTTTGGTGTGTTTGTTTTCTATGTTTTTTTGTGTTTTCTCTTTTGAATTGTAGCATATGTAATTTCGTGAAGTTGGGCTTAAAGATGAGTTTTCATGAGCTTCACAAGTTTAATTTAGCATATTGAGATTGTTCAATGAGTTTGGAAGCAAGAAAAGTGATGAAATCAAAATTTGGGGGTGTGACTTGTTGAAATTGCTTGTGAAATGGAATGTGAATTGGATTCTGTGCTTTTGGTGCTAACAATTTGCAATTGAGACTTGGAACAGATCCAAAATGGTGATTATTATGCATATTGAAGGGTAAAAAGCAAGGATGGTAGGTATTGCAAAATTTGAGGTGTGTGGTTGTCTGTTCGCAAGTGAAAAACAAGTCCCTCTATAACATTTTCTGTATAATCTATAAAAAAACTACTTCCAACTGCTTGAGAAAAACCTTATTTGTGTTTTAAATGTTGCTTTTTAAGTTTAAGGATAGGTTTTTGGTGAACTCCTTGATGATGTTATGAAATTGCACAAGTAAAGGTCAATTTGTGCTAGTCAAGTCTATAGAGTGATTTTTGATGAAATGTGCTCTAAGTGTGAGTTTTAGGGCTCTCAACAAGTTTTAAATGACATTTATAAATAATTTTGAGGCCTACAATGCAAAGAATTTGAAGATTGCAAAATTTGAGGTCTTGAGTTATGAAATAGTGCAAATTTGACTCTAATATGAACTTGGAGTGACTTTTGTGCTAAATGTGCTAGGATATTTTAAGGTATGCACAAGTTTTGTATGGTATTTAAATGTGTTTGAATCAATTGGCATATGCTAGAAGTGAGGATATTAAATTTGGCCTATTGAGTTGTGAAAATTCATGAAACATGGCTTTGAAAGCTTAGAATTTTGAATCTGTGGAAAAGTGTGCTTGAATATTGATTTTTAGGCCTAGACATGTTTCATATGATGAATGAATGTGGATGGATCAATTGGCATGCTTTGAAAGTATAAAACTCAAAATTAGACTTACCCACTTGTGATTTTTGTTGTTTTTTTAGTGTTTTTACTGTCACTGGCCGCCCAGTGGACCTAAGAGGCCGCTTCGCGGCTTGTACCATTGTCTCTGGCCGCTCAGCGCTCCTCAGAGGCCGCTAAGCGACCTGCACAGGGACGACACTACACTTTTAACTTCAAACGATCATAAATTTCTCGTTTCTTATCAGATTTAAGCAAATGACCACTCTCTGGAAAGATCTTGAACTCTAGTTTCATATAAACCAGAGTTTGGATTGTTATTATGGAAGTTGTTTTGGTAAACATTCTATCTTGTATCCTAACATGTTTCCAAGTGACTGTTAACAGGAATCTAATGTTACTGGTATTGTTTGGCCTGAGGATAGTCCACATTCCTAGGAGGGGATGAGATTTGAAAATGTTGGATTGAGCATAAAAGACATAGCATCATGAGGGAGTATTTGATAGAAAAAGGAAACACAGAAACGACACAAGAAGGGGGGGGTTGAATTGTGTTTTAATTAAAACTTGAATTTCAAAAACCATTATTAGTTTCTTAAAAGCTTTTCATAAACATTGCAGCGGAATACTATTAATTGGAGTGTAAAAGTTAAATCTATAAATAACACACACTTTAATGCAGCGGAAATACAAAGAATAAAACTGTGTATAATGTGTGCTATGAAGGGGCAGACGATGCAAGTTCTTAAACGAGCAAACGAAGTAAGTAGTAAACAATGCAAGCATAAATAAACATCACACAAGAGATTTATCCTGGTTCACCCCTAGAACGATAGGGCTACGTCTAGTCCTTGGCTTTACTAAGATTTTCACTATTCAAACCAGAACAGTACAAGTATTAGACATAGGACTTCTCCCGAGTATTAAAAGGACTTCTCCTAAGTATTCCCACAAGACTCATCCAGAGTACTCTCAGGGACTTATCCCACAAGTATTAGCCACAGAACTTCTGCAGAGTATTAACATGACTTCTCCCAAGTATTCGAAGGACTTCCCCTTTTACAAGTGGATTCTTCTACAGAGGATCTCTTCTCAAAAGAGTGAAGGTAGAAAGTTTAAGCACAGACAAACTCTAAGTCTTGTGAAAGGTTTGACACTTGGGTAAACACATAAGTTTTGGAAACAGAGATGATATGCAATGGTTCTCTGTTTGAGTGTGAAAGAGGTAGATGGTTTTTGACACTTAAGATCTTTTCACACTTGAGTAACTTCACTCAGATTTGTGGTTTGACACTTGAGTTTCGAGTGAGGAAACTATGCTTGGGCGATTTAGAAAGATTGAGAGCTAGTGTTTGATTTACGTTGTAAGTCTCTAAGTCGGAAGTTCTTCAGTCTTCGAATATTCCTTTTATTTGACTTTGAACTTCTCTTCTTTCTTCCCGTTGCACAACGGATCTCTTCTTCTTTCTTCAACGGATCTCTTATTGACCGTTGACAGCTAGCATTTAAGGCATTCAGACTTTTCATTTAATGTTGTGGAGAGAGAGATATTAGAGCCTTTGATATTCTGACTTGTCACGAGATTCGAGCTCTTTCCTTCGGTTGTGCTTGATAGCTGTAGAAAGTGTGGCATTTGACGATTCATCAGACGGTGCTTTCTTCATTGTTTGGACATGTCGCCAAAAGATTCATTTGAACGTATGCAGACATTCCACTTCATTTCATCGAACAATACAGCTTGTCTTCAGCAAACGATGCTTTCCATTCTTGTTGTCAGACGATACATCCTTATGTCTGCTTGGATGATACTTTCATTCTTTAGCAGACGATGCTTTCTCGTTTTTTATCTTTGGTCGATAGGGATTATTTTCTGAAAATTATAATTCATATAGTTTAGGAAATAAAATTGTTATCATTCAAAACATGATTAACGATCTAACTCAGTTGAATCTAACAATCTCCCCCTTTTTGATGATGAAAATTTTATAGAGAAAGAGGTTTTCTCAGCTTTCCCCTTTAACCTAATCTTTTTCTCTTCTCTCCCCCTTTGTCAGTATCAAAAACATAAAAAGATTTTTCTTTGAAATATCGTATGCATCCCCCTCTCTTTTCCAGAAAGATATCTCTTTTAAATTTTAACACTCCCCCTATGTTCTTGAAACAAATATAAACATGTATCAGAGAAGAACATATAAAGCAAGTATCAGACGATAGAAAAGAAGTATCAGAGCTTGATACTTAAAGCATGTGTATAAGAGCAGATGACAACATATAAACCATCATTTTTTTTCTTTTCCCCCTAACTTTCATAGCTTAGCTTTTTCTCTTCTCTCTGAACAATAGGGACTAAATAATGCTTTTCTCTTAGCGTTTTTCTCTTCTCTCCCCCTTTATTTTTCTTTTTCAGTAATCACTCCCCCTTCGTCAATTCCCCCTCTCTTAGCTCACTCCTATTAGTCTTCATCTCCCCCTTTGTACTTTATCCTTCTCTCCCCCTAACTCCTTTCTTCTTCTCTGAAGCTTTTTCTTTTCATCTCCCCCTTTTTATTTTCATCTCCCCCTTTTTATGTTCATCTCCCCCTTGTTATTCAGTGAAAGCATGTGCAATGCAATTTAAAAAGATAATAGAGCAGATGCATTTTGAGGGATTAAGTCATATGATATATCATATTCAACATATATTAATTGATAAAACATGTAACAGAACAATTGTTGAATTAGCATCATGGTATAGCATGTTTGAGCAATGAAGACATATATCAAAATGAATTTTTCAATAAGCATGATAGATATGTCAAGAAATATAGGGAAAAGAATAGTCTTACTGTGAGTTTTTGTTTCCCGTAAGCTTTTCCTTCTTCAAACTGTGTGGAGATGGATTTATCTTCCGGATTTGGTATAGGGATCATCTCACAGTTGCTTGCAGATGATGGTGTGAGCTGAAGTTATCATTAGTGAATGATTGACTGTGTCTGACTACATCTTTGTTTGAACTTCACAATGGGTGAGCGATAGATAGAAGACGTAGCAGATGGGTGTTTGAGCAATGATTATATCGTCTGTGCTTCTGTCATCTCCTGCACTTTGATTAGTACAAATAATATATAATTTACAAAGCAGGGTATATTTCAAAATTTTATCTCAAATATATGAATCTATTATTAATGAGAGAGTGAGCAAGAATATCCGCAGGATGACTTTGTTGTGGTTGATCAGCTCTTCGTTGGTCTTTTCTTTGAATGATAAGGACATTCAGGTCTTACTTGTCCTGACTTTCCACATTCGTAGCAAACGATAAGATGCTTGTCTGAACTTTGTCCTTCCTTTCGTCTGTAGTTTGATTGGAGTGTTCTTTGTCCAGATTCTTTTAACTTGCCTCTTCTTCTTTGTTGGTTGAACCACATCTTTTTGAACTTCTTGTAGAGAAGGGCTTCCTCATCGTCAGTATCATCTGATGACTTATCAGTTTCTTCACCAGTTTCTTCTTCAGAAGATTCTTCATCTTTTGAGCCTCTGGAGCTTTTGGATTTGAAAGCTATGAATTGGTTCTTTTTGCTTGCATCATATTCGTCTAGATCGATCTCATGAACCTTCAGAGATCCCAGCAGATCTTCCATTTTCAGGGTCGTGAGGTCCTTTGCTTGCTGGATGGCGATCACCATTGGTCTCCACTTTGTTGAGAGACATCTGAGAATCTTGTTTACTTGATCAAGATTGTTATAGCTTCTTCCCAGTATTCTCAGTCCATTGATGATGGTTTGGAATCTTGAGAACATGTCTAAACTCAGGGACGAGTTTTTCTTTAAGTTTTGTCGCTTGAGGACAAGCTGTCGTTGGGTATAGTGGTGTGATGAGTGGATATTATATGATGTTTTTAGGTTGTTTTTAGTTTTTTTATTTTATTATTTTTGAGTCACATATAGGGTTTTTATTATTTTTATGTAGATTTTATATTTATTTTGCATTTTGCATGTAGATTAGATTTTATTTGTTTTTCTAACTTTATTTTATATTTTTTAGGAATTTTTATAGCTTTTTTATATTTTTAGGAAAAGCTGGTATAGTTATCATTTTTGTCCAGGGACCGATTTGTAAAGTTTCAAGAAATCAGGGATCAAAGTGTAAAAGTTCAAGAGTGGAGGATTAAAAGTGAAGATTGAAAGAATTAAAGGGCCAGAATTGAAGTGCTAGCAAAGAGAGGGCTAAAAGAGAAAAAGAAGAATATGAAGCAACTCTCTTCCAATTAGCACATGGAAAATAAGCTTGAAGAATTGATGGTAGTGGAGTAGAAGTTTCAGAAGTGAATAAGGGCTGAGTAGTGGCCATTGAAGGCATTCAAAACCCACTACCATGAAGGAAAGAAAAGCTTGAAGATGAAGCAGCAGCGACCCAACGCTCCAGCGTTGGGATCCCAACGCTCATGCGTTGGGACTCTGACTAGGAGATGAGTCAGATTCTCACCCAGCGCTCAAGCGTTGGAAAGCCAGCGCTCAAGCGCTGGGCCTCGGACAGGTAGTGGAATTTTAATGCATCCCAACGCCCAAGCATTGGGAATGCCAGCGCTCAAGCGTTGGGAATGCCAGTGCTCAAGCGCTGGAGGGTGAATTTTTACTATAAATAGGGGCCTTTTCTTCACTTGTAAAACACACCATTTTCAGAATACAACAAGTATTCTTCTTTCCTCCTTAAGATCATTGTTCCTAGGAATTGTGGGAAGCCAAACTTGAGCTCCTATCCAGGGTAATTCAATGACTCTTTTAGCCATGCTTGGCTAACTTCTTCTTTAAGTTTTTGGGTTGTTTTAGTTTATAATTCATGTTCTAGTCTTTTTCTACATTTCTGAATAATATTTCCTTTCATGTTTTATTACCTTGTGCTTAGTTTCTATCTTGAGGATCCCAAGAGGTTTTGCTTATTGCTTATTACATAAGGCCATTTGGTGAGTAGTAAGGGAACTAGGTAATAAAAAAGGCTATAAGTATATATCACTAAGGAATTAGGATAGACGTAGCTTTATGTTGGCCTGAACATCTTCTTCATCTTCTTCATCTTCTTCTTTAGTTAACTAGGTGCCAAGGAATTGGATTTAGTAATTAAAAAGAAAGATCTACAATGCTTAAGGAATTAGCTTGTAGTTACACTAGGCTATAGCATAATGAAATTGGATTTAAAATTCAGAAATTAAGTAGGAGATTACTAGCATGTTTTATAGACTATGTAAACCAACCCAAGAGCTTAATTCTCATCATCTCTTTTTCTTATCTTTTTATGCTATTGTTTCTTGCTAATTCTAAAACCAACAACAAATTTTCATCTTTTAATTTTTCTGCACAAGTACTAAATATTATAATAATAAGAACACCTATCCCTTGGGTTCGATCTTTTTACTACGCGATAGTCAATCGTGCACTTGCGATTTGGATATCAACCTGCATTATTTCTGGGCACAAAATTGTCAAGCTCAATAATATCCTATAATTTGTAGCTTGTGGATTCGATGAATAGTTGCATGTGCTTCTTCCAGTAGGGGTAGTTTGAATCGTTAAAGAATGGTGTCCTATTTGTAGCTGCGCCGGTTGAAGTGGAAATGTGTTCCCCTCCATGGATCTTTTACTCTACACCTGTAAAGGTGTTAGTTACACAGAGTCAATGCTCGGATACCAATTGATAGTAAAAGGAAACGCAGGAAACAACACAAGAAGAGGGGGTTGAATTATGCTTTAATTAAAACTTGACTTTCGAAAGCAATTATTAGTTCCTTAAAAGCTTTTCATAAACATTGCAGCGGAATACTTTAATGTAGCGGAAATACAAAGAATAAAAGTGTGTATGATGTGTGATGTGAAGGGGCAGACGATGCAAGTTGTTAAATGAGTAGACGATGTAAGAGGTAAACAATGCAAGCATAAATAAATAGCACACAAGAGATTTATCTTGATTCACCCCTAGAACGATAGGGCTACGTCTAGTCCTTGGCTTTACCAAGATTTTCACTATTCAAACCAGAACAGTACAAGTGTTACACACATGACTTCTCTAGAGTATTCGAATGACTTCTCCTAAGTATTCCCACAGGACTCCTCCAGAGTATTCTTAGGGACTTGTCCCACAAGTATTAGCCACAGAACTTCTCCTAAGTATTAGACATGACTTCTCCCATGTATTCGAAGGACTTCTCCTTTTACAAGTGGATTCTTCTACAGAGGATCTCTTCTCAAAAGAGTGATTGTAGAAAGTTTAAGCACAGATAAACTCTAAGTGTTGTGAAAGGTTTGACACTTGGGTAAACACTTACGTTTTGGAAACAGAGATGATGTGCAATGGTTCTCTGTTTGAGTGTGAAAGAGGTAGATAGTTTTTGACACTTAAGATCTTTTCACACTTGAGTAACTTCACTCGGATTTGTGGTTTGACACTTGAGTTTCGAGTGAGGAAACTATGCTTGGACGATTTAGAAAGATTGAGAGCTTGTGTTTGATTTACGTTCTAAGTCTCTAAGTCGCCAAGTTCTTCAGTCTTCGAATCTTCATTTTATATGACTTTGAACTTCTCTTGTTTCTTCCCATTGCCCAACAGATCTCTTCTTCTTTCTTCAACGGATCTCTTCTTGACTGTTGACAACTAGAATTTAATGCATTCTTACTTTTCATTTAATGTTGTGGAGAGAGTGATATTAGAGCCTTTGATATTCTGACTTGTCACGAGATTCGAGCTTTTTCCATCGGTTGAACTTGACAGCTATACACAGTGTGGCATTTAACGATTCATCAGACGGTGCATTCTTCACTGTTTGAACATGTCGCCAGAAGATTCATTTGAACGTAGGCAGACGTTCCACTTCATTTTATCCAACCACACAACATGTCTTCAACATACGATGCTTTCCATTCTTGTTGTCAGACGATACATCCTTATGTCTGCGTGCATGATACTTTCATTCTTTAGCAGGCAATGTTTTCTCATTTTTGATCTTTGGTCGATAGGGATTATTTCCTAAAAGTAATACTTCATATCGTTTAGGAAATAAAATTGTGATCATTCAAAACATGATAAACGATCTAACTCGTTCGAACATAACAATCTCCCCCTTTTTGATGATGAAAATTTTATATAGAAAAAGGTTTTCTCAACTTTCCCCTTCAACCTAATCTTTTTCTCTTATCTCCCCCTTTGTCATTATCAAAAACATAAAAAGATTTTTCTTTGAAATATCGTATGTACTCCCCCTCTCTTTTCCAGAAAGATATCTCTTTTAAATTTTAACACTCCCCTTATGTTCTTGAAACAAATATAATCATGTATCCGAGCAAAACATATAAAGCAAGTATCAGACAATAGAAAAGATGTATCAGAGCTTGATACTTAAAGCACTGGTATAAGAGCAGACGACAACATATAAACCATCATTTTTTGTCTTCTCCCCCTAACTTTCATAGCTTTACTTTTCTCTTCTCTCTGAACAATGGGGACTAAATAATACTTTTCTCTTAGCGCTTTTATCTTCTCTCCCCCTTTATTTTTCTTTTTCAGTCATCACTCCCCCTTTGTCAATTCTCCCTCTCTTAGCTCACTGCTATTTGTCTTCATCTCCCCCTTTGTGCTTTATCCTTCTCTCCCCCTGAGTCCTTTTTTCTTCTCTAAAGCTTTTTCTTTTCATCTCGCCCTTTTTATGTTCATCTCTCCCCCTTTGTTATTCAGCGAAAGCATGTGCAATGCAATTTAAAATGAGAATAGAGTAGATGAATTTTGAGGGATTAAGGCATATGATAGAGCATATTCAACATATATTAATTTATAAAACATGTATCAGAACATTTGTTGAATTAGCATCATGGCATAGCATGTATGAGCGATGAAGAGATATATCAAAATGAATTTAAAAATAAGCATGATAGACATGTCAAGCAATATACGGAAAAGAATAGTCTTACTGCGAGTTTCTGTTTCTCGTAAGCTTTTGCTTCTTCAAACTGTATGGAGATGGATTTATCTTCAGGATTTGCTTCAGGGAGCATTTCACAGTTGCTTGCAGACGATGGTGTGAGCTGAAGTTATCATTAGTGAATGGTTGACTGTGTCGGACTTCATCTTTGTTTGAACTTCACTATGGGTGAGCGATTGATAGCAGACGTTGCAGATGCGTGTTTGAGCAGTGATTATATCGTCTGTACTTCTGTCATCTCCTGCACTTTGATTAGTACAAATAATATATAATTTACAAAGCAGGGTATATTTCAAAATTTTCTCTCAAATATATGAATCTATTATTAATGAGAGAGTGAGTAAGAATATCTGCAGGATGACTTTGTTGAGGTTGATCAGCTCTTCGTTGGTTGTTTCTTTGAATGATAAGGACATTCAGGTTTTACTTTTCGTGACTTTCCATATTCGTAGCAAACGATGGGATGCTTGTCTAAACTTTGTCCTTCCTTTCGCCTGTAGTTTGATTGGTGTTTTCTTTCTCTTGATTCTTTTAACTTGCCTCTTCTTCTTTGTTGGTTGAACCACATCTTTTGGAACTTCTTGTAGAGAAGGGCTTCCTCATCGTCAGTATCATCTGATGACTTTTCAGTTTCTTCATCAGTTTCTTTTTCAGTTACTTCTTCACAATATTCTTCATCTTTTGAGCCTCTGGAGCTTTTGGATTTGAAAGCTATGGATTGGTTCTTTTTACTTTCATCATATTCATTGAGCTCAATCTCATGAACCTTCAGAGATCCCAGCAGATCTTCCATTTTCAGGGTAGTGAGGTTCTTTGCTTGCTGGAAGGCGATCACCATTGGTCTCCACTTTGCTGAGAGAAATCTGAGAATCTTGGTTACTTGATCAAGATTGTTATAGCGTCTTCCCAGTTTTCCCAGTCCATTGATGATGGTTTGGAATCTTGAGAACATGTCATCAATGGGTTCATCTTCCTGCATCTTCAAAGCTTCATATTGAGCAACCAACATGCTTATCTTTGTATGCTTGACGCTGGACATTCCTTTATGCATCATAGCCAGTGTGTCCCAAATCTCCTTTGTAGTGTCGAGGCTGTCTATCTTGTCGTCTTCTGACTTGCTCAGTGCACAGGTGAGAAACAGCTTTGCTTTGGCATTCAGTTGATTTTCCACCCTTTGGTTATGAGTCCATTGAGCTCTTGGGATGGGTTAACCTGCATTACTTCTGGGCACAAAATTGTCAAGCTCAATAATATCCCATAATTTGTAGCTTGTTGATTCGATGAATAGTTGCATGTACTTCTTCCAGTAGGGGTAGTTTGAACCGTTAAAGAATGGTGGCATATTTGTAGCTGCGACGGTTGAAAGTGGAAATGTGTTCCCCTCCATAGATCTCTTACTCTACACCTGTAAAGGTGTTAGTTACACAGAGTCGATGCTCTGATACCAATTTATAGAAAAAGGAAACGCAGGAAACGACACAAGAAGGGGGGGGGGGGTTGAATTGTGCTTTAATTAAAACTTGACTTTCAAAAACAATTATTAGTTCCTTAAAAGCTTTTTGTAAACATTGCAGCGGAATACTATTAATTAGAGTGTAAACGATAAAGCTATAAATAACACACACTTTAATGCAGCGGAAATACAAAGAATAAAAATGTGTATGATGTGTGATGTGAAGGGGCAGACGATGCAAGTTGTTAAATGAGTAGACGATGTAAGCAGTAAACAATGCAAGCATAAATAAATAGCACATAAGAGATTTATCTTGGTTCACCCCTAGAACAATAGGGCTATGTCTTCTCCCATGTATTCGAAGGACTTCTCCTTTTACCAGTGGATTCTTCAATAGAGGATCTCTTCTCAAAAGAGTGATTGTAGAAAGTTTAAGCACAGATAAACTCTAAGTGTTGTGAAAGGTTTGACACTTGGGTAAACACTTAAGTTTTGGAAACAGAGATGATGTGCAATGGTTCTCTGTTTGAGTGTGAAAGAGGTAGATGGTTTTTGACACTTAAGTTCTTTTCACACTTGAGTAACTTCACTCGAATTTGTGGTTTGACACTTGAGTTTCGAGTGAGGAAACTATGCTTGGGCGATTTAGAAATATTGAGAGCTTGTGTTTGATTTACGTTGTACGTCACTAAGTTGCCAAGTTCTTCAGTCTTCGTATCTTCCTTTTATATGACTTTGAACTTCTCTTCTTTCTTCCCGTTGCCCAATGGATCTCTTCTTCTTTCTTCAACGGATCTCTTCTTGACTGTTGACAGCTAGTATTTAATGCATTCTGACTTTTCATTTAATTTTGTGCAGAGAGAGATATTAGAGCCTTTGATATTCTGACTTGTCATGAGATTCGAGCTCTTTCCATCGGTTGTGCTTGACAGCTGTAGACAGTGTGGCATTTAATGATTCATCAGACGGTGCCTTCTTCACTGTTTGAACATGTCACCAAAATATTCATTTGAACGTAGGCAGACGTTCCACTTTATTTCATCGAACGATATAGCTTGTCTTCAGCAGACGATGCTTTCCATTCTTGTTGACAGAAGATACATCCTTATGTGTGCATGGATGATACTTTCATTCTTTAGCAGAAAATGCTTTCTCGTTTTTTATCTTTGGTCGATATTATTTCCGGAAAATAATAATTCATATAGTTTAGGAAATAAAATTGTTATCATTCAAAACATGATAAACGATCTAACTCGTTTGAACCTAATAGTATTTTTGTTCTTCTTTCATTTGTTTTGTTTTAGTTTCTTTGTAGTATTCTAGTATGTGAATAATTAACACTTTTCGTGGATTTCATTGATATTTGACTGATTTCATATGACATGCTTGAAGAAGTATCAATTGAATTGCATGATATGTTTTTAAATTTAATTTAAATTGTTGGATTCCATGATTTAACTGGTGTTTGCACTAAAAAATAGCATGATATGATATGATTGTATGATTCACATGGAATTCATAGGCTTACCATGAAATTTTTTGAAAATTAGGGAATGCTTTGAACCTAAGCCATGTGAGGGAGTGTTTCTATACACTTGCGAGATGAGAGAGCTGAGAGAATCATCATTATTTTGCATGATTGGTTTTGTTTGAGTCTTCAATTATCATTGTTGTGCGTAATTTTTCTTGTAAATGATCAAGGCATATTGTGCTCTATATATATAGCCACTTAGCCAAATAGCCTACCATTTTCAATTGAATTCCATAGTTACCCCTTTGAGCCTAAAAATGAGAATTTTCTTTCTTGTTTATAACCTTAAGCCTAAAAGAAACAATGATCTCACCTAAGCTGAATAGGTTAAGAGAGCATTTGTTCATGATATGGTTGTATTAAACTTGGAGGGAGAAGGCTAGATGTGCTATTTTTGTGTGGTTTGTGTATCAATCTCTTTTTACATACTTGAAGGTGAAAGTTTATGCATAAAAAAAATAAAAGAGGGAAAAATATGAAAAAGAAAAGAAGAAAAAGAATAAGAGATTGATAAAGAAAGAAAGAAAGAAAGGAAGAAAGGAAGAAAGGAAGAAAGAAAGAAAAGGGTGAAGAGAAAAGAAAATAATGGTGAATGAGAGAGTTGGTAAAAGCATGAGAGTGATTTATCATTTATATTTTGTTTGAACTATGATTTCTCTCTTAGCTTGTTGAGTATCTTGCATATCCATAAAAACCAATTTTCTTTGAAACCTGGCCTCATTACAACCCTAAAAGACCTTAGAGATCCTTGATTAAACATGCATCCTTGATAGTTGTGGAGACAGGCAACAAAGTAATTTTTGTGATTCAGTGAGTGAAGTGAAACACTTACTCTACTTTGTACATAATAAGATTCTGAGTGAATGAGTATTCCCTGGTTGGATAGGAATGGATTGTATGCTTATTGACTTTCGTAGTGGATGTGAATTTGTATCAATGTTGTGTTTTCTATTGTGGGCATCACATTTCTGATTTGGATCATTTAGTTCAAAATCTTGAGAAATCATGCAATTTGAGCTTTATTGATTCAGATACCATGCCTATTGAATGAAAGTCATTACCTTTTGTTTGAGGACAACTTCATCATAGTCAGAGACTTACAACAAAAAGCAATAACTTCTAAAACAAAAGATAAGGCATCAACACGTAGCTCAATTTCTAGAGGTGAACAAGTTTGTTGTGCCACGATTTGAACAAAATAGTAAAGAGATCTCCTGTGATGTCGCATTATCCTCAAATGATCTCTTCTGAGTTAGTAGTTTCTTCTCTGCTCATGTGTATACTTGTCCCCTAACAGTTGGGCAAGATCTCCTCATCGCATTCACAACTGGTTCTGCCTTTGGTGCCTTGCAGTCATCGGCTATGTGTCCGGGCTTCCTGTAATTGTAACATAGTCGCTAGCTCCTTGGGCATGCCCTTGCATAGTGCCTAGTCTTCCCACATTCCCTACTGAAGATATAAATAGAGGACTTAGACACTTAAATCAATTGGCGACTTTAACGATAAAATTTCAAAAGCATTCTAAGTCATCCTCTATTTAATGCTACAATTAATGTAAGGCAGAATGCATTTAATGTTGTTACAGAGCTGCAGAAGTATCCGTTGCACACTCAAATGTTCAAATTCAAACGAAAGCACTTCAATCTTCATCAACGATCATCAAGGGATTCCCTACTGAAGATATAAATAGAGGACTTAGACACTTAAATCAATTGGCGACTTCAACGATAAAATTTCCAAAGCATTCTAAGTCATCCTCTAAGCAATCAGCTCTTGTTCAAAACTCAAATCTCATTGTGAAGACTCTTATCCTTTTTCACACAACTTAAACAGAGAACCAACCTTCATATTATCTCTGTATACCGTTCTTAAACTTTCTACCTTCCTCTTATTGAAGAGATTCTTGTAAAAAACCCAAAAACCTCTCTGTAAAAGAACTGGGAGTAGTCCTGTCAAATACTAGAAAGGAGAAGTCCTGATAGAATACTTCTAAAGGAGTGGTCCTCAGAATACTGGGAGAAGTCCTGAAAAATACAAGTACTATTTGAGTAAATAGTGGAAAATCTTGGTGAAGCCAAGGACTGGACGTAGCCCTGTCGATTAAGGGGGTGAACCAGGATAAATACTTCGTGTGCTTTACTTTTCAGCATTAACTTATTTCAGTTGCACTTAAGCTCTCGAAAAGTATTTTGAAAATTATACTTGCATTTAAAAAAAAGTTTTTAAAAATCACACACACAATTCAAACCCTCCATTTCTTGTGTGTTTTATTACTATCAGGTGGACAATGCCATAATTTTACAGGAAATTGTTCACCACATGAACAAGAAGAAAGGTCGTGATTAGAGTGTTATTTTTAAGTTGGATCTTAAGAAGGCCTGTGACCAAGTAATCTGGACTTTCTTGTGTGAGACACTGCATTTTTTTGGTTTCCCTCCTGCTACCATCTCTTTGATCTTGTTTTGTGTGTTCTCTTCATCTCTTTACTGAATGAAGCTGCCACCCTTTTCCTCAACTTCTGACTTGCGTCAGGTAGATCCTCTCTCCCCTTATCTTTTCATCCTCTGTATAGAACAGTTAGTTATTACCATTCAGGATCAGGTGAATCAGAATAAGTGACTGCCTGTTATATATCAAGACTCGGGCCATCTATCTCTCATCTATATTTTGCGGATGATTTGCTTTTTTTTTGCAAAGGCAAAAGTATCTCAGGTGAGGTTGATTCAGGGTATCCTTAGTGATTTCTGTTTGGCTTTTGGGTTGAAGGTAAATCTTGCCAAGTCATGTACCTTTGCTGCAGCAGGTGTGTCTCGTGCAAAACAGGACAGGATTCCAGGAATAACCTCTATTTTATTTACTTATCATTTTGACAAATATCTGGGGTTTCAAATCCTATATTGAAGGGACGACAAAAAACAAAGCATTTTAATTTTGTTGTGGATTGAGTCTCTAAGAGGTTGGCCTCCTAGAAAGGCATGTTGTTGAACAAGGCAGGTAAGCTGACGTTGGTGGAGTCTGTGGTCAATGCAATTCCTATATACCCCATGCAGATATGTTGACTTCCTCCAGCTACTTGTGATCGTGTGGATGTGTTGGCTAGGAACCTTTTTTGGTCTCATGGTGAGCGGAGGGGCATGCATATGGTTGCCTGGGGGACTATTACATTACCAGAAACATGAGAGGCCTAGGAGGTTCGAAGGATGAAATTTGCTAATATTGCCTTATTGAGTAAGCTTGTATGGGATTTGCTGCTGTTGAAATAGAAGAAATAGAGAAATAGAGACTCAGGGAATTATTGTTGTATATTTCTTGTAGGCAAAGCCTTAATTTATATTACAATTGAGAGCTCAGTAAATAAGGAAATAAAATATTACAAATAATACTGTGATATTCTTTCCCTAATTATACTCTGATCTCCTCCTTATTTATTCTTGATTCCCTTTTGACCAAATCTGTCTTGATGCTCTCCTTAAATATGTTGATATTCTGACACTCCCCCTCAAGTTGAATAGTGGGATCTCCAATACTCAACTTGTGTAAAATTGTCTCTAGAGTTCTTCCTGTTACAGCCTTGGTGAGAATATCAGCAAGCTGATCTTCAGATCTCACAAAGGGTAACTCAACAGTACCATCTTCAATCTTCTCCTTTATGAAATGTCTATCCACTTCAACATGTTTAATCCTGTCGTGTTGAACTGGATTTTCAGAGATACTAATTGCTGCCTTATTGTCACACCTGAGCTGGGTAGGGAGATTAACTGGAAAACCAATTTCACTCATCAGTTTCCTTAGCCAGAGAACTTCAGTTATCCCTTTTACAATACCTATGAATTCTGCTTCTGCACTAGACAATGCCACTACCTTCTGTTTCTTGCTTCTCTAGGTAACCAGATTTCCTCCGATGAGAGTGAAGTATCCCGCTGTGGATCGTCTATCATTTGGATTACCAGCCCAATCCGCATCAGTATACGCCTCAATATCCAGATGCCCATTTCTCCTGAAAATGATCCCTCTTCCTGGAGTGCCTTTGAGATATCTGACAATCCTCATAGCTGCTTCCATATGCTCTACCTGTGGATGATGCATGAACTGACTCACCACCCCAACAACGTATGCGATGTCTGGTCTAGTGTGGGCTAGATAGATCAACTTTCCTACTAACCTCTGATACTTCTCTCGATCAGCTGGCTCAGATTCTTCAACAATCTTGAGTTTGTGATTTACCATTATTGGAGAATCACTTGGTTTACAATCTACCATACCAGTCTCAGCTAATAGATCCAGTATATATTTCCGTTGGGAGATATAAATCCCTTCTTTGGATCGGAGGACTTTGATACCCAGGAAGTATTTCAACCCCCCAAGGTCTTTCATCTTGAATTCTGTAAAGAGATTCTTCCTGAGCTGAGAGATCTCTTCTTCATCACTACCTGTTATGATCATGTCATCCACATATATTATGAGACATGTGACTAGATCACCTCTTCTTTTAAAGAAAAGTGTATGATCAGCATTGCTCTGTCTGTATCCATATTTCTTCATAGCCATAATGAATCTCCCAAACCATGCACGCGGGGATTGTTTTAGCTCATACAAGGCCTTCTTCAACCTGCATACTTCCTTGTCTTGGAAGTTTCCATAGAACCCAGGTGGGGCTTCCATATACACTTCTTCATTCAGATCTCCATGTAAAAAGGCATTTTTAACATCAAACTGGTGAAGCGGCCAGTCCTTATTTGCTGCTACTGGAAACAACACCCTGATGGTGTCAATATTTGCAACTGGGGAGAAGGTTTCTGAGTAATCAATCCCATAAGTCTGTGTGTAACCTTTGGCAACTAACCTTGCTTTGTATCGCTCAATGCTCCCATCAGCTTTATACTTGATGGTGAAGATCCATCTACACCCAACTGGTTTCTTTCCTGTTGGTAGTACACATTTTTCCCATGTACCATTCTTTTCAAGTGCCTCCATCTCTGTATTCATTGCTTCTTGCCATTCCATTTTCTTGCTTGCTTCTTGGGCTGTTTTTGGAATATCTTCTGAGAGAAGAGTAGCTGAGAATGCTTGTGCAACTTTAACAATTCTCCCCCTGCCTATGTTAACTGGGTACCTCGAAGCACGGGAAACATGTTCAGGAGAATATCGATTCGGAGGAACACCTCTGTTTCTTCGAGGGGGAAGGGCACTCACTTCTGGCTCTAGTTCTTCGGGTTCTAGGCTGTCATCATGAGCAGTGACATTACTCAAATCAAGTGACATATCATTAGAGTTAGGCTCATTTACCTCATGCTGGACATCTTCCGAAGTCGGAACATTGATTGTGTGTGCTGGTTCGTCAGGCCTGGCTACATTGATAGGAGTCGGTTCAGTGGCTCCTGTAAGAAATGTCTCATGTGTATGAACATATTGTTTGATATTTTAGTGAAAAGTCATGACTCTTGCATTAAGAGATGTGACTCTTTGTTGAAAGAACGTGACTATTGAAAGAGACATGACTCTTGAATAAAGGGGTATGGCTCTTTGTATGGAATGGTGTGACTCTTAGATGAGAGTCTATATATAGTGCTTGATGGGAGCACTATAATAATGATGAAGGACTTGAACATGGTCCCTATCTCCACCCATAAAGATCGTCTCTAAATAATTGCCATCATGAATGAAGAGCGTAGAAGGAACGGGAAGGAGATAGAAGAGTTTCTCCATTGTTGATCAAGAACATTTCGCAAGAACATCAAAGAAGATCAATCTCACATCATGGGTAGAGGTTAGTGTAACGACCGTGCCTAAAAACAAATAGTGCAAACAAACAGAGTCGCCACCAATATTATTTGTTTTGGGTAAACATTGGAAAACCCATTTTTAAGCAATTTTAAGCCTATGAACCAAAGTTGGGTTCGGGAGTCTATTTATGCATAGGGAAGGGTGGAGAATAAACCCCACAGCACCCCTAATGCATCCGTCTTAAGACGGTAACTTTTAATTGTTTTGTGCATGTTTTAATTATTTAGAAAATATTGAGTTACCCCTTCAAAAGTGATTAATATCCATGATTTAATTATTATAAAAAAGAGTTAGCTTTTGAAAACAATTTTTATTTTTATTTTAGAGCACCTGTCGAGACTTAACCCGTCCTACGTACCCTCCGAGGAGGCGTCAAGGCTTACGTAGTTCTTTATGTCTTAATTTGTTCAACTACGAAAACTCATCTTCAAATTCAACCCTTAAGAAGGATTTTTTATTGAGGTGCCTGGCGGGTTCGATTCCCGGTCCTACGTATCTCTAAAGCGAGAAATCAAGGCTACGTAGTTCTTAATGTCTTAAGTTTAATCCACTTATGCACGGGGTTCAGGGACTTAAACAATGTTAAGACTCAAAAACCCTTACGCGCGAATAACACTTGAGAGAGACGCCCTATAGACGTTCTTAACAACGTTATCGCGCGTCGCATGAGATGTATTAAAAAAACGTTCTCACCGTAAAAAGGGGAAGAGATTAATATAAAGTTTTCATTTGTATATTTTATTTTGTTTAAAAAAAAATATGAAATTCATCCACTCATGCACAGGGTTCAGGGACTTAAGCAATGTTAAGACTCAAAAACCCTTACTCACGAACAACACTTGAGAGAAACGCCTTATAAGACGTTCTTATCAACGTTGTCGCGCGTTGCGTGAGATGTGTTAAAAATGTTTATCGTCTTGGTTTCATAAGCGAATATTTCTAAAAACCATTTAATTAATTTTGTCATGAATTGATGTTTTATGTTGTTTAAAAAAGATATGAAATCCATCCACTCATGCACAGGATTTAGGGACTTAAATAATGTTAAGACTCAAAAACCCTTACGCGCAAACAACATTTGAGAGAGACGCCCTATAGACGTTCTTAACAACGTTGCCGCGCATCGCGTGAGATGAATTTCTTAATGATCTTTATATCGTTCTTGCTAAATTATCTCCTCGCTTTGATCGTCCTTACCTTCACTCATTTGAGAATCCAATTTGTATCGTATCAATCACGATAAAACAATCTCACTTGCAAAGATAGACTAAAAGAACCAACCCAACTTTCATGGCCACTTAAAATCAAAACAAGTCCTATTAAATCGGTTAAAATTAGATTATTAAGGGGCCAAGTTCAACATGTAGAATCACATAGGTCAGGCACGACATGCTGCATGTTAACATTCATCCTGCATCATTATTCACCCTTGGTCCATTCACTTTATTGTTAATTTTCCCTTCTTAAAATCATCAAATACACAAAATGAGAAACCACCGCAACACAACAAATTTCACAAACAACTCTAGACAAACATGAAACAGAAATCAAAAGAGAGAGTATAACAACACACAAACATAAAATACGCTACTGTTTCAGAGATGGAAACCAAGAAACACAGATGGGGAGATCATGGGATGACAAAAGAAATTAAATAAATAAAAAAAGAGTCCAATTTACATCAATCATCAGAAGCATTGAAAGATTAGATATCAAGAAAAATAAATATCACATTAGAGTGGGGAAGGAACGGAACAACAAGTAGCATAGCCCCAGAATAGATTAAAGAGCCCAGAAGTGATTTTTACACACAATCATACAACTGAAATAGCATATTCAGAATCACCAACATACACATATATTCACAGAGAACATTCATGAAGCAAGGTTTAACAATTCTGAAATTACAGTTCCAGCAGAAGCAGCATAGATAGCATGATAATAGAAAAGAAATAACCAACCCAGAATGAAGAAGAATGAGAAACGCTCTCAACAGCACCGGTTCTGGATTTGAAGGAAACGGTGGCGGCAGAGTGTGAAACGGTGTGGCACGGCGGCGGACAGCTTCGAACCAGAGAAGAAAGGAGGCGACGGTGAAAGCCCAGAACAGGGGGTGGGAGCGCGCAGTGATGGCACGGCGCCGGACTCTAGAACGGACCAGTGGTGGTGACGTTCTGAACGGCGGCAAGCAGAATCAGGAGCGCGGCGGCTGTGAGGAAAAAGACGAAGCGAGGAGGAGCGGTGGCTTGGGAAGGAAGAGGAAGGAGTGGAGGTGCGGCGGCTAGTGAGGTAGAAGAGAAGCGGTCGAGGTTAAGGGAGAAAAAAGGGTGGCGGCGCTGGGTAACGAGGGAAGAACGAGGGTTCGAATCGGTGGTTGCTGCAGGTGTTTGAGAGGAGAGGAACGAAGAGGGGGTGGAAGAAGAAGGGCGGCGGCGGCTAGGGGCTGAGGGGGGAGATGGTTGGGGTTTGATGGGAGAAGAAAGAGGGTCTGTTAGGGTTTTACTTCTTTGGTGAGCAGGTGAATAGTATAAAACTGGATGCCCAGAAACCGAGAAATGAGGGGTTAAATAGCTGAAGAAAATTAGGGTTTCGGGGGTGGCAAATTACCAGAGTGCCCCCAGCGTCCACTTCCTCCTCTTGCATTATGACACGCGTCCTGTCCTTGCTGCTAGGGTTTCACGAATTTTCACTTAAGTCCCTGAAGTTTTCTTCTTTTTACATTTTAGCCCACGATCCAATTAGGGTTTTCAGACTGAGTCCCTCTGCCTCTCAATCTCTACGCTGGGCCGACCGGCCCATTTTCTCTCTTTTTTTATTTATTATTTTCTTTTCTTTTCAGCTGGGCCTTGGATCAATTTCTTCTTTTTTTTTTTTCTTTTTTGTTCAGAAGCTGATTCTTTAAACATTTTGGGCTCTCTTCTTTTTTATTCTTGTCCCTCTCAAAATTAACTAACACAAATAATTAAAATTTAACTAAAATCTAAACTCATTCGTTTAAGTCTTTTCGTATTTTTTGGTATTTTTCTAAATTTTTACCATTTTTATGGATTTTCACCATTTTTATGCTTTTTTCATGATTTTTACTTTTTTTAGATTTTTAGCTAAAATACTACTAAATTAACAAAAACTAGGGCAAAATTTGGGTGTTTACAGTTAGTACCCACCATTCTTATTATGTGAAAACTATGAATTCTTAAGATCCATCCTCATCATGCTTTTATGTTTAAGTTTACATGTGGTATCAGAGCATGTGTTAGAGAATTTTTAGTTTTCCTTTAATGGTGATTTTGATCCATAAGTGATGTTTTCAAAATTATTCTCGAAGGTTTAGAGAATTTAAGTATTTTAATTTTTCGCTGCATAAAAGTTGTTAAATGAGTATATCATAAGAATGCATAATTGTATATGATTTCCGCTGCATGATAATATGATGATGATGATTGTATTTCCATTTGTAAATTACTCTATGCCATGTTGTGTTGTTGATATGAAAGAGATTTATGGTATTCTTATGATTATGTTTTTTCTGTTGAATTTTCCAAAATTCAAAAGAGTTCGGTTTTAATTATTTGTGAATAACAAAACCTCATTTATCATGAAAATTGATAATAACGTATATGTAGGGGAATGGTTGAATTCATTGTGCGAATATTTTCTGGGTTTCATTTTGTTAGAAACCAAGGAACGTTTTAAATATTTTAACTATAATCATTTTGAATGCGAAAAATAAAATAAAAAAATCGTACTGTTACATTTAAATAAGGACAATTATCAAATAAAGCCAAGAATGGATACTGGTTCAGTGGTAGCACTGCCAGTTATGGCATCTGGAAGAGCAGGTTCGAGTCTGATTAGGCACCTTTTCGTTTTTAAATTCGAAATTCAAAATTAAAACTGCATCTGAACAGTTGAAGGAATGCACCGTTCCCACAATGCCAGCAATTGTGTTGGTATCATCATTTTTTTTTTATATTATGGTGAAAGAAAATTAAATGTTTATCTCATTGTATTATGTGAAATTAGGATTAAATGTAAATTTATATCCTCTAATTGTTTATGAAATATTTTATTTTGGAATTATATTATGATAGATTTGTTAATCACTAAAGTGGTCAAATCTTTATGTTTGTTTAATTCCTAATTATATGATTATATTTCATTTAAAGTATTTATATTTTGGAATTAAAGTATGCAAGATTTGTTAATCACCAAAGTGGTCAAATCTTTATTTTTGTTTATTCCAAATTATATGATTATATTTCATTTAAATTATTTACATTTTGAAATTATTGTATGATAGATTTGTTAATCACCAAAGTGGTCAAATCTTTTATGTTTGTTTAATTCTAAAATTGTATGATTGTTAATTTACTCATAATTTTGATGCTATAAATGATATGAAAATTATTGGTTTATGAGTAAATTAGAGTTCATTATTATAAGACAGTTAAGGATCGCCCAAAGGTTGATTGTTTGTTCTTATAATAATTGAGTATGAACATTGATAGTGTAAATGTATTATTAGTTATGTTTACATATCCAAAGATAGTAAATGTTTCTAGTAGTTGCATTTAGCATTGTCAAATTACGAAAATTTCTATTAGCATCATTATGTCAAGTATGGTATATTGGTGGATTGCCCAAAGGTGAACATTAATATGCATTTACGAAGTAGTCTGAATTTATTTAGCATGTTTGTATGTAACTCAAAGTTTGAATGTTTTTTCAAATTTGTACCATTATAGTATTTGTTGCTTTACATTCGCAATTCCCATTTATTCAATTTTTTTAATGGACTTGTCTTCTCTTAATGAAGTGAACAAATCCAATTTTATCTTAATATTATGGGTTTGGATTTATATCTTTGAGAAGAAAATTAAAGTGCTATTATTGATGCGGGCATTGAAGAACAGAAAGACCATTGTAAAAATTGGGAAATGTGAAATGAATTGAGTTTAATGTATATGTGAATGAGTATTGATGGCAACATTAAGTTTACTCTTCCTAAAATTGAAAGTTCGAAAGAAATGATGAAGTTTGTGGAGGAGTGCTTCCAAACTACTGATGACTCTTGTACTATGCATGAACATGTCATTGAAATGACAAACATTGAAGCAAGACTTAAGATAATGAGAGTGGATGTGAATGAGAATGTCCTTGTGTAATTTAAACTCACTACTGTTTGAGTATGGTCATTTCTTAAAGAACTATAACACCATGAAAGATAAATGGAAAGTGCATGCATGAATTGCACAGTATGCAAGTTCAAGAGGAATCTAAACTTAAGAGTCAAGGAAATCATTCCATCAATTATGTTAACTATGATTGATTGATGAATGATTTGCTTACTTGTGGCATAAATATTTGGGGCATGACTCCAAAGAAAGAATGAAAAGATTAGTAAAGAATGAAATCCTTCCGGATTTGAATTTTACCGATCTGAATGTATGTGTGGATTTTATTAAAGGTAAAGAAACAAAACACACAAAGAAAGGATCCACAATAAGCACTGAGCTTCTTGAAATAATGCACACATATATTTATGGACCTTTTCAATGTTAAACATTTCACTATTGAAAGATACTTTATCACATTGATTGATAATTATTCACATTATAGTAGTATCTACTTATTGCATGATAAATCTTAAGCTGTAAATGCATTTGAGATTTATATTAATGATGTTGAAAGAAATACATACTAATGTGAAAATTATAAGGTTTGATCGAGGTGATGAGTATTATGGAAGATATGATGAAGGTGGACAACATCCATGTTTATTTGCTAAATTCCTTGAAAGACGTATGGTTAGAAGTACGTTAAGTAATATATCTTTACCTATTATGTTGTGGACTTATGATTTAAAGATTGTCATGTATATATATTAAATAGGGTTCCTAGTAAGACAGTTCCAAAGACTCCTTTTGAACTGTTGACTGGAAGGAAACCTAGTTTAAGGCAACTGCATGTTTGGGGATGCCCGACATAATTTAAGATTTATAATCCACAAGAAAAGAAACTGGATGCAAAAACAATCAATGATTACTTCATTGGTTATCCAGAAAGATCAAAGGGGTATATATTTTATTGTCCAAACCATGCTACATTAATTATCGAAACTGGGAGTGCTAGGTTCATTGAGAATGGGGAAGTTAGTGGGAGTGAAACACCACGTAAAGTGGAAATTCAAGAAATGAGAGTGCAAGTTTCATTAACTCGTGTCTCTAATAATGTTGTTGTTTCTCAAGTTATTGAAATGATTAATAATAATGAAGAACAACAAATAAATGACCTCACTACTCACAATGAAGTTGACATTAATAAACCTATATTAGCATGAAAGAAAATCTGCTATTCCTAACGATTATGTGGTTCATCTACACGAGTCATAAGTTGACTTAGGAATTGGATATGACCTAGTTATGTTTTCACAGGACATGAATAGTGATAATGCTGACAAATGGTTAGATATCATGTAAGATGAGTTAAATCTATGAAACAAAACAAGGTTTGGGATCTTTTCGAGTTACTAGAAGGACGAAAAAGAGTTGGTTGTAAGTGGGTCTTTAAAACCAAACGTGACTCTTATGGTAACTTAGAATGCTATAAGGCCAGATTAGTTGCAAATGGATTTACTCAAAAGGATGCCATTGACTATAAAGAGACATTCTCACCAGTCTCTAAGAAAGATTCTCTTAGGATTATTATGGCATTGGTGACTCATTATGATATAGAGTTACACCAGATGTATGTGAAAACTGTATTTCTAAATGGGATTTAGAGAAATATTTCTATATGGATAAATATGGAAAGGAAAGGAACAGATGATGTGTAAACTTAAGAAATCAATACATGGTCTTAAGAAAGCTTCCCGACAATGGTATCTTAAGTTTAAAGATACTATTATATCCTTTGGATTGAAGGTAAACATGGTTGAAAGTTGTATACCTAAAGGTCAGTGGGAGTAAGTTTTATTTTTTGGTTCTATATGTTGACGATATCTTGCTTGCAACTAATGCTATTGGTATTTTGCATAAGACCAAAAGTTTCTCTCTAGGAATTTTGAAATGAAAAATATGGGTGAGACAAGTCATGTGATTGAAATATAAAAAATTTCAGGATAGATCACAAGGATTGTTAGGCTTGTCTGATAAGAAATTATATATTAATTTTAGAGAGATTTATAATGGATAAATGTTCAATCTCTATTGTTCCAATTCAGTTTGGAGATAAATTTAGTATCATGTGATGTCTAAATAATGAT
This sequence comes from Acmispon strigosus, assembly GCA_030819835.1. Classification (NCBI taxonomy): domain Eukaryota; kingdom Viridiplantae; phylum Streptophyta; class Magnoliopsida; order Fabales; family Fabaceae; genus Acmispon; species Acmispon strigosus. Next base: position 10,524,895 of record JAUAMA010000004.1, on the reverse strand, counting down.
TTGGAACAGAAGTAGATGAAAGAAATTTCTTATGCATATGTAGTTGGGCGAGCTTAATGTATGCTCAGACTTGTACGTGACCAGATATTAGTTTTGCAGTTAAATGTTAGGAAGAACTAGAGTTATCCTAGTTTAGATCATTGAAAAGCTGCAAAGAAAGTTCTGAGATACTTGCAAGGTATAAAGTATAACATGCTTACTTATAAAATACATGATCATATTAACATGATTGGATATTCAGACTTTGACTTTATTGGATGCGTAGACATAAGAAAGTCTACTGTCAGTTATGTATTTATGTTAGCTGGAAAATCTATCTCATGAAAGAGTGTAAAGCAGTCTGTCATTGCAACATTCACCATGGATGCTGAATTTATGGCATGCTTTGAGGTCATAATTTAGATTAAGTGGCTACGGGATTTTATTTCAGGACTTGAAGTAGTCGACAATAATGTCAAGTCGCTGAAAACTTATTGTGATGATTCCGCAGTAATATTCTTTTATAAAGAAAACGACAAGTATTCTAAAAGTGCTAAACTTATGTATTTGAAATAACTTGTCGTTGAAGAAGAAATTCAGAAACATAGAGTGTTGATTAAACATTTTAGCACTAATCTTATGATTATTGACCCGTTGACAAAGGGTTACGCCAAAAACACTTACTGGTCATGTTGAAAGTAAGGGCATTATGTCTACTAGTGAATGTTTAACATTAATGTTATTAATTAAGTTTTAATGTATGTTTGACACTCTGAGCTCACTAATGTTTATGTTTCTGATATATTCTCTATTTTCATACTTATGTACACATGTAAGAATGATGTTGAAAATAGAATTTGTCTTTCCAAGTGACATTATTATAAGACATATTATTATTGTTTGATATTTTAGTGAAAAGTCATGACTCTTGCATTAAGAGATGTGACTCTTTGTTGAAAGAACGTGACTATTGAAAGAGACATGACTCTTGAATAAAGGGGTATGGCTCTTTGTATGGAATGGTGTGACTCTTAGATGAGAGTCTATATATAGTGCTTGATGGGAGCACTATAATAATGATGAAGGACTTGAACATGGTCCCTATCTCGACCCATAAAGATCGTCTCTAAATAATTGCCATCATGAATGAAGAGCGTAGAAGGAACGGGAAGGAGATAGAAGAGTTTCTCCATTGTTGATCAAGAACATTTCGCAAGAACATCAAAGAAGATCAATCTCACATCATGGGTAGAGGTTAGTGTAACGACCGTGCCTAAAAACAAATAGTGCAAACAAACAGAGTCACCACCAATATTATTTGTTTTGGGTAAACATTGGAAAACCCATTTTTAAGCAATTTTAAGCCTACGAACCAAAGTTGGGTTCGGGAGTCTATTTATGCATAGGGAAGGGTGGAGAATAAACCCCACAGCACCCCTAATGCATCCGTCTTAAGACGGTAACTTTTAATTGTTTTGTGCATGTTTTAATTATTTAGAAAATATTGAGTTACCCCTTCAAAAGTGATTAATATCCATGATTTAATTATTATAAAAAAGAGTTAGCTTTTGAAAACAATTTTTATTTTTATTTTAGAGCGCCTGTCGAGACTTAACCCGTCCTACGTATCCTCCGAGGAGGCGTCAAGGCTTACGTAGTTCTTTATGTCTTAATTTGTTCAACTACGAAAACTCATCTTCAAATTCAACCCTTAAGAAGGATTTTTTATTGAGGTGCCTGGCGGGTTCGATTCCCGGTCCTACGTATCTCTAAAGCGAGAAATCAAGGCTACGTAGTTCTTAATGTCTTAATTTGTTCAACTACGAAAACTCATCTTTAAATTCAACCCTTAAGAAGGATTTTTTATTGAGGTGCCTGGCGGGTTCGATTCCCGGTCCTACGTATCTCTAAAGCGAGAAATCAAGGCTACGTAGTTCTTAATGTCTTAAGTTTAATCCACTTATGCACGGGGTTCAGGGACTTAAACAATGTTAAGACTCAAAAACCCTTACGCGCGAATAACACTTGAGAGAGACGCCCTATAGACGTTCTTAACAACGTTATCGCGCGTCGCGTGAGATGTATTAAAAAAACGTTCTCACCGTAAAAAGGGGAAGAGATTAATATAAAGTTTTCATTTGTATATTTTATTTTGTTTAAAAAAAAAGATATGAAATTCATCCACTCATGCACAGGGTTCAGGGACTTAAGCAATGTTAAGACTCAAAAACCCTTACTCACGAACAACACTTGAGAGAAACGCCTTATAAGACGTTCTTAACAATGTTGTCGCGCGTTGCGTGAGATGTGTTAAAAATGTTTATCGTCTTGGTTTCATAAGCGAATATTTCTAAAAACCATTTAATTAATTTTGTCATGAATTGATGTTTTATGTTGTTTAAAAAAGATATGAAATCCATCCACTCATGCACAGGGTTTAGGGACTTAAATAATGTTAAGACTCAAAAACCCTTACGCGCAAACAACACTTGAGAGAGACGCCCTATAGACGTTCTTAACAACGTTGCCGCGCATCGCGTGAGATGAATTTCTTAATGATCTTTATATCGTTCTTGCTAAATTATCTCCTCGCTTTGGTCGTCCTTACCTTCACTCATCTGATACCACATGTAAACTTAAACATAAAAGCATGATGAGGATGGATCTTAAGAATTCATAGTTTTCACATAATAAGAATGGTGGGTACTAACCTCTACCCATGATGTGAGATTGATCTTCTTTGATGTTCTTGCGAAATGTTATTGATCAACAATGGAGAAACTATTCTATCTCCTTCCCGTTCCTTCTACGCTCTTCATTCATGATGGCAATTATTTAGAGACGATCTTTATGGGTCGAGATAGGGACCATGTTCAAGTCCTTCATCATTATTATAGTGCTCCCATCAAGCACTATATATAGACTCTCATCTAAGAGTCACACCATTCCATACAAAGAGCCATACCCCTTTATTCAAGAGTCATGTCTCTTTCAATAGTCACGTTCTTTCAACAAAGAGTCACATCTCTTAATGCAAGAGTCATGACTTTTCACTAAAATATCAAACAATATGTTCATACACATGAGACATTTCTTACAGCTCCATCTACCTGCTCTATTGGAACAGTGTCAGAACAACTCAGATCATGTAACCAACTTAGTGATTCACTAACAGTCTCCCCCTGAGCACGAAGTTGGTGATAGAAAAACTCAGATTCTAAGAAGTCACAATCCATAGTGACATGAATGCGATGAGTGACAGGATTATAGCACCGATACCCCTTTTGATGCATGGCATAGCCCACAAAGACACATTTCTCAGCACAAGGATCAAGTTTGGTTTTGTCACTTTTGGGAACATGAACAAACACAGAGCACCCAAAGACGCGGGGAGGTAAAGTAAGGAGGGAAGGAAGGGTAGTTTGGGTAGCTAAGGCCTGTAAAGGAGTTTTGTGACTGAGGATTTGGGTAGGGAGACGGTTGATGAGGTATGCAGATGTGGCAAGGGCTTCTGGCCAAAACGAGGAAGGAGCCTGGGAGTCAAGGAGGAGGGCACGAGTCATTTCTAGTAAGATTCGGTTCTTGCGCTCAGCAACACCGTTTTGCTGAGGTGTGTTAGGACAAGAGGTTTGATGGATGAGGCCATGTTCCTGAAAGAAGGCTTGCAAGGAGTGGTTCACAAATTCTCTACCATTATCAGAACGAAGAATTTGAATTTTCTTTTGGAATTGAGTATGAATCATCTTATAAAACATAAAAAATTTCTCTGGAACTTCAGATTTGTGTTTCATAAAGTATAGCCAAGTCATGCGAGAATAGTCATCCACAAATAATACAAAGTATTGAAATCTACTTTTATTAGAATTCGGAGCTGGGCCCCAGACATCAGAATGAATGAGGGAAAAAACAGACTCAACACGAGTATTATTTTGGAAAAAGGAAGTCCTATGACTTTTAGCTCGAATGCATGTTTCACACTTAAGAGGAGTGGATTTATTCGAAAAAAGGCTAGGAAATAAAATCCTAAGATATCCAAAAGAGGGATGACCAAGACGACGATGCCATAACCAAAGTTGTCTGTCAGCCGTCCCGTGAGCAAGCATGGCATGACCCGGGCGAACCACTTCATCAACGTAGTACAGACCTCCTCGCTCAGTACCACGCCCAATGATCTCCTTCGTAAGAATGTCCTGCAAAAGACAAAGGTAGGATACATGAGAACCACACAGTGAAGATCTTTGGTCACTTGACTGATAGACAGTAATTTGGAGGACAAAGTTGGAACATATAGACAATTATGTAATTTCATTTTTTCAGAAAAAACAATAGAGCCTCCTCCCTTCACATGGATAAGTTCGCCACTAGCTGTTTCAATATGAGTTTTAGATGGAGGAGATAAATTTAAAAAATCCTTGTGATCATATGTCATGGTATCTGTGGCCCCACAATCAAAAATCCATGCTGCTGATTGGGTAATATATGCTTTGGGTTCTAACACTGTGTTATTTGGAGTGACAGAATGCAGCCCACTATTTTGTGGCCCAAAAAAAAAAAATCAGAGGCAGCACTGTTAGAGGAACAAAAAAAAGGTTGAGGAGATATTGGGCTTGGGTCATGACCCCCAAACCCATTACCTTGGAACCCTAGGTCATGTGAGTTCCTTTCCTCTCTGTGCACAGCGCCGTCATCCCTCCTCTGCTCGTCCTCTTCGTTTCTGGTGCGTCCGGCGGCGGCGGTGCTGGCGGATGGCCTGGTGTCGCCGTTGGCCCTGCCGCCGGTGCACCCTTCTTTATTTCGTCCTCGCGAACACTGGTTGGGCCCTTCGTCATTTCGTCCTCGCGAACGCTGCTGGTTTGGTGGTTCTGGAGCACGTTCGAGGTCGTGGTGGTTGGTACTGGCAGCGGCGGCGGCCTTCCCTGTCTTGGTTCCTGTTTTCTCCTTCTCCCACCATTCTGGGTAACCAACAAGTCTGAAACAAGATTCTTTGGTATGTTTCTTCATCCCACAGTGGGTGCATGTGAGATGTGATTTATCCTCTTTGTCTCTTGATCGATTTTTGGTTCTGTTTCCCGCATTCCCAGTATCACGAGTGCCACGATCTCCCGCTGTTCTGGCCACCAAACCTGCTCCGATCCCGGATGATGTATCGATTTCAGGGGTTGCCGCTTTCAATATTTGAAGCCTGGCGACCTCTCGCCTTATGGTGGCGAAAGCTGTTTCAACTGAGGGGAGAGGTTCACGTTTCAGAATATCGCGTTTAATTAGTTCGAACCTGTCATCAATGGCTGCGAGAAGTTGGTACAATCTCTGTTCCTGTAATTTTTTGTTATAAGTTTGAATATCTGCAGGACAGGTCATTGGGTTTGGTTCTCGCTGATCAATGGCAATCCAGAGACTCTGCAGCTTGTTCCAGCAATTTTCCAAGGTATCAGCACCTTGCCTCAATGAATTCGCCCTCCTGTGAAGGTCAAACACCTACAAAGAATCAATTCCTGCACCATATGTTAGAGCTAATCCATCCCACAAAGTTTTCGCCGTTGGATACTGTGAAACGTTATTCACCAAGTGTGATTCAATATTTTGAATCAACCAGGTAAACACACACTGATCATCTTGCTCCCAGCGTGCGTATTCTTGATCTGTTCTTTGTGGTGCTGGCTGCAGGTTCTCCGGTGAGATGGGCGCTTCGCCCTCGGCCACCGATAGCCTTCTTCATCAAGGTTTCCTATAGTGGATAATTGTCTCCACTCAGTTTGATCCCGAGAGATAAATTCTCGGAGTTGGTTGTGGAGGTCTGGGCTCCAAGACCGTTCCGTAAAAGAGCCGCAATCTGGAGTGTTAATTCATCAGGAATACTGGGTTTTTTATTTTGATTTTGGTCAGAGTTATTATCAACATCTGACATGGTTTTGGTTTTGGGTTTTTATGTTGTGGTTGTTTTATGGCTAGAAAAAGAAGAAGAAGAAAGTGATGGAGTTGTTCTTAATTCCCAGAATCAAGAAACCTGCTCTTGATACCATGTTGAAATAGAAGAAATAGAGAAATAGAGACTCAGGGAATTATTGTTGTATATTTCTTGTAGGCAAAGCCTTAATTTATATTACAATTGAGAGCTCAGTAAATAAGGAAATAAAATATTACAAATAATACTGTGATATTCTTTCCCTAATTATACTCTGATCTCCTCCTTATTTATTCTTGATTCCCTTTTGACCAAATCTGTCTTGATGCTCTCCTTAAATATGTTGATATTCTGACAGCTGCATTCTCCTCATAAATTATGGGCTCAACTATTGGCCTCTCGTTATTGTCCAAGTTCGGCTTTCCCCCGTGTTGGTGTGAGGAGAGGATCGTATATTTGGAATGCCATCTCAAAGATTTGGGACTTGATTTCAGCTGGTTTTACTTGGCATGTTAGGTGTAGTGATTTTTCCTTTTGGTTTGACAAGTGGCTTGGTCATGGACCTCTCTCTCGTCTGGTCCCTTATGTTCATATCTCAGATACTTAGTTGCAGGTTAAAGATGTGTATATTTCAAGGGGTTGTGACATTCCTAGGTTATGCACACCTCTATCTTCACATCTGCAAGGATTACTGTCTTCGCATTCTATTTATTTGAACCCTGAGGTGGAGGCCTTATTAGTTTGGAAGGATGGCGTCGATGGTTCCTTTTCTGCTGCTGGTTGTTATAGGTGGCTGCTAAACTCTGAGAATAACTCCTTGCAACCTGTTCCTTGGGCCTGGTTATGGAGTCTTTATGTTCCTGAAAAGGTTAGATTCTTTGCATGGCAATGCTGCCGTGATTCTCTTTCTGTTGCTACTGTGCTTCACCACCTAGGCAGTATGCTACCCTTAGTTTGCAAACTCTATGGTGGCTACATTGAAACTTTTTTTCACTGCTTGAGAGATTTTCGAGCTGTTACTCTAATCTGGGATGCTCTTGGTTTGTCCTCTCTGCTGTTCATGAAAGCAACGACGTTCCCTGCGTGGTTGGGTTCGTTTGCCAGATTACGCCCGGTATATTTGGAAGTGAAGTTGCACATTGTGTTCGATGAAGTCCTTGATCTTGGCAATCGGTCTTGTTTTGTGCTGTTGGTATATTGAATGTGATCTTGCTTGATAGTCAGAAGGTGCGTGATTTGGTGGATCGTCATTGGGTTTCTTGGCATGCCCCGCTCGAGGGGTTGGTGGTGCTAACACAATGGTTCTTTTTTTGGTAAACTAGGGCGCGCTGGATTTGGTGGTGTGCTTCGAAATTATAGTGGTTTTTAGATTTTTGGCTTCTCTGGATTTATTGGGGATTTTGAAATCCTTAAAGCGGAGCTTCTAGCGGCCTTTCATGGGTTGCAGTTTTGTTGGGAGCGTGGTTATCACCTTATTTTTGTCAATACGGCCTCCACATTAGTCCTCTCCCTTTTGAAGAGGAGTGATTTCAGGTTCCATCAGTATGCATCGATCTTATGTTTGATCTCCAGGCTTAATCGGATATCTAACCTTTCTCTTCTTGGAGCCAACTTGGGCTGAATCCAAGTAAAACTGGTTCCATCTAAAGTAAATAGGCCCTTGTAAGTTGTTAAACAAATCAATCAACAATGAGGGAAAACGATAAACTCTAGTGGGCTAGGATTGTCTAGAAGAATTTACCATTGATAGCAAAATATGCACCCAAAAGCAATCTAAACAAGAGCCAAACTTCCTGAACTCTCTATCATGAGGTCTATCATATCATTGACTGCAGATTTGCAGTGTTAGTGAAAGGCCAAATGTTGATCATGCAAATTCTGAAATTCTAATAACCTTTACAGCTCCAGTTCATCAACTAATTCAACTGTGTCACCAAATCTGAAGTGAAAGAAAAGAAAAAGGTTAGACAACCAAAATCTTTGAAATAAAAAAATCCAATAAAAATTGAAACAAATCAAACCCAACTCAGAAGAAACAACACTATCAACATCTAGAGAAAAATCGGTGATAAAAATTAACTAATTTAATCACACAAAAGAAATAAGGTCAGATTGAATGTGACGCACTTTCTCTTTCAATTGGTTTGATTCAGTTTTTTATTTTAGAAAACATTCTTTAATTCCTTGAAGCTTGAACTTTTACTATCTCATATAGACTCATGCTTTTCCTTGGCCATTAATCTCAACATCAGCTCTTTCAATAGGGTCACTTTTTTCTTTGTTCTACAAAGCATAATTGCCTGTTAAAACCCAAACAAACAAATTGCAGCCATGGCATTGGTGGTAGACCAAGCTAGCCAGCTCTCCCATTAAAAAAGAGAGGAAAAATAAAATAAAATAAGAGAGAGAGAGAGAAGAAAGAGTAACTTTTGTTTGAAATCACAGGTCAACAGAAATGTCTTTCAAAAGATTTGAGGCCTCCACTATATAATTTACAAAGGCTGTCGAGCTGTATTCGCCTTCAACCTTGAGGAGATTCTCAACTCTGGTTCTAATTTATGTGCTATGCATGTTCCATCTGAGAAAAGAAGAACTAGGAGAAAGATAAAAAGATAGAAGAAGAATTTGATCGAAGAAGTTGTGATTTCAAAAACTCAAATGTTACAATTGAGGAGCTTCTATATATTGCTTACTACTAACAGGTAACTGAATAAGCCAACTAGAAACAGAAAATAACAGCTCATCTAATTATATAACTAACTCTAACTATATAATTAACTAAGAGTAGGTGATGCCTCTAATTGGTGCTGAAGTATAAGATGCTTCAGTGGAACTCCGCTTCTCATGTGTTATGCTTGATATTCCAAATGAATCAAGCAACACAAAATGGGGAGCAATGATTTATCATGTGAACAATACACAAGTCAAATTGGAAATACAGGAACAGAGGTTGCCTGGTGCAGGGCACAGATGAGCCCTGGAAAATGCAATTATAATATTGATGTTGAGACCGTTTGGACGCGGACCAAAGAACACTTATTGAAGCTTATCTAATGTTTTTCTAGTAGATAAGCTCCAATAAGTGGTCTCTGGTCCGCATCTAAACGGGATCATTATATATTTATGTAAGACATTCATAATAAGTTAGAAACTACATCTTCTGATAAACCTACTTAACCAAAACATATTGTCCAATGAAGTTTATAAGACATGTATTATGTAGAAGATGCGTTTATGCTGCTTTTGACATTGAGTTATAATCTTACAATGCCCAATTTTTAAAATAAGCCTCCAAATGGTTAATTGACGTAGTAATTTGATAGTATGCCCATGCAACACATCCATGAAGAATGTCTTTTTGATGTGGCACTATCGACAACAGAATTATAGAGTTCACAGATTGATTTAGAGCATGTCTGGATACACATTACACTTAAATTTTCACACAGTTTCCTAGATAAAAAGGTGGAAGCGTTTTCCTTAGCTCCATTTGGAACGGAAGTCCTTTTACTTTCAAGTTTAGGCCTATGCAAACACACTCTTAGAAATTAAAAAACTCTCCACGTTCCATGATAAATGATACCTCAAACCAAAACTTGGTGAAGAAAAAAATGCTTCGAAAAAACAAAGGGTCCATTAGCATGTATATATCATCTCTTTCAATGACGTACAAACCTGATTTAGACATGTCCCAAAAGAAAGACCATAAAACAACGGATTTACATTATATTTTCAATGTCTGCAATATTTGTAATGCAATCAACTGGCAATCAGAAAAATGGATTAATTGCTAAAAGGTTTTACATTAAATATGCTGTCATGCTAATTTCATTATACATGCAAATTTGTGTAGCATGGCATTTAACATTTTAATGATGAACAATTAATGTGAAGAATTTATGCAGCCACAACAAATATCACTCACTTGAACAATTTCAAACATTTATCTGATACAAACCAGTTCAACAGTAATGGATAATGCTAAGGATTCAAGAAAACAGAACAGGTGAATATTTGTATTATCTAAAGAAAAGGGAAAATACAGCAGAAGAAATCTACTGCTCCAGAGCTGGGCTCCTATGGAGAATCATGATTCTCTATCCTTACTAACAACAATATTCTTACCAATACCCCACTAATTGCTAACCATGTCTATATAGCCTCACACCTCACTCGTCCCTTATTTCCCGTAACTAACTTCCCCCTAGCTAGTCCTCTCACTGCCATCTCATCAGATTTTGTTAACTTTTGCATCCTTGTTCCTCCTGGTATACACTCGCCAAATTCTGGCCTATGTGAGCCTGATTCAACTTGTCCATCCCTTTGGGCCCAAGCTTCATTTCGGGTCCTATCATTATCGACTTCACCCTCCAAGCATAAGTTTTAAAGATAAAACTACTCACTTAAGAAGCATCAATCTACTAAACAGTAAAGTAGGTAAAAGATGTAGTCATCTACCTCCGTTGGACATTTTGTTTTGGTTTGGACATGATGTATACTGCTTTGTTGTTCACAGAGCAAATTCAGGAACCGTGGATGGTCAACAAAGGATGCTCATTTTAGTAAGATAATATATTCTTCCAAGATAAAATTTGAAGCCATTGACCAAACAACCCATCACAAATCAGCCAGTCCAATATAAGATTTTAAGTCAGATGCTTTCTTGCATGTGAAACTCCAAGCTTGAAAGTTCCTGTGAAGAAGTTCACCACGGTTCTCTGGGGCAATCGTCAGGTAATGTAGGAACGAGGACATATTCGTTATTCTTTCTTGTGCCTTCAACTTGTTTAATTACCTTTCTTTGCCCAATTTCGAGCGTTCCGGCGTCCTCATTAAAATCTGGTGGGGTATCATCATCATCATCTTCATCACTCCAGTTATCATCATCTTCTTCACCACTCCAGATATCATCATTGTCTTCAAATCCATCACCATTAATGAAATTATCAATATCTGACCATTCTTCTTCCTCATCACCACTTGCATCTTCTATGCTACCATTCCCTTCCATGCCATCGCCAACTCTTCTGCGAGCAGCACCCTTGGGAAACCTTGGAACATCGACAAGCGAACGAAGTTTTTCATGTACCAGTAACAGTCGGTCCTTCTCTATCAACTGGGAATCTCGATAACCTTCCCTCAGAAACACAGAATCCGTATCGCCTTTCAGAGAGACATAAAACATATCTGGATGCCGAATCAACATCCCCCTCAGCCGCTCAGGGAATCTGAACTCCTCCCGGAAATGAGTCAAGTGATCAACAAGAGTTCTCTTCTCAAGAGTGAGACTCAAAATCTCATGAACAACTCCACAAGAATGCTTCTCTTTCTCCCGTGACCATAACATTAGCATTGAGAAATCTGAGTAAGGCGATACATAAGGCAAGTCCTTGAATTGCATTAGCTTCCGCATTTCACCCTTTGAAAGATAAAGACCCTTAGGAAGCTTCACTCTATTGAATTTGGGAGGCCTGTCTATGATTAAATTTTGTTCTTCTACTTCTCGAATCTGATTTTCCTTCGCTGATAGCTCGGCCGCAGAAACTGCGAGCTCAGGATCCCAGTGTGTTAATTCCAAGGCAGGGCCTCTTTCAGTTGCAACAACTTTGAAGTATTGAGGGTACCTACGACAAATGGTGTCGCGAAATTCAAGAGGGAGCCCCAAATCAGTCATCAGATGTGCTATTTTCTCCAGCAATATCCGTTTTTCCAGTGACATCATCAACAATTTCCTAAGCTTGACAACTACCAAATCTTCGATTTCATTCCTGACCCTTAATTCCTCAAAGTAAAGCCTTTCAGCCTCAGGGGTCATCTTGAACCTGAGAGAGTAAACCCCTTCTTCCACAATCTGAAACACAGCAGGGAATTTCTTCAACAGAGCAACCAATCGTCTCTTCCTATCCAAACCCAATTCTCTTTTATACCTACCCAGCTCCTTAACCGACATAAACCGATATGGCTGCCTCATCAGAATCTTCCTCACCCTGAGAACAAATTTCAGCTTCTTGTCCCTCTGAATCACGTTATCAAAGGGAAGCTCTTTCCTTCTCTTCACGGTTGCTCTTACTTGAAATGGGGTATCGAATTTAACATTTCCCTGTGACTGTGACGGAAGCAAACTCAAACTCAGATTGCTCCCCCAAAGTTGGGACTTTTGGAGGAGTTTCACAGAAACAGAAAGCTTTGGTTTATTTGAGATGAAAAATGGAAAAGGGGTAGAAGATGAAAATGAAAAGACATTTGAGGAAGCAAGGAATGATACTTTAGGCTCCATCTACCAAACCCTCCCAAAACCAAAAGGATAATAAGAGCAAATACTAAATTCTGTACAGAACCAAAGAAAAAAGAAAAAAAGGGGTTTGCTGTTTTGCAAACTAGAGACTCACAAGTTGAAGTGCTTTGGAATTGTGATGCTAAATCTCAACGCTGGTTTGGAATTGGATGGATAACATTGGTTTCGTTCGGGGGTCGAGGGTTTGATCATACATGATTTTGCAAGTGCACTAATCCCTAAACTCCAGAACAAACTAGATATTATTTTTCGAATTGTGATTTTTTTTTTTAAATTGTCGCTACCTGCAGTGAAGTACACTGAAGAGAAGAGACGATGCCAGGCACAATGCTATGATGCAAGGAATAGCTAAGGTAAAGAAGGTAGGGAGTAGGGACAATGGCTTCAAAAATATCATATCACTTTGGCAAATCTCTTACTTTTGTATCTCATTATGTTATGCTAAAAGCAATTGTAACAGGGTAACATGAGAAGCGTTTGCTGGTTTTCTATGAAAATATTTAATTACTTGGCCCAATATGACTCCATGACTACCTAATTGGACCCAAAGCATAAGTCCAATATCCTAAATCCTGTATGTTACCTAAATCCTATATATGTAGGCCAATATACAGGCTCAATAGAAAAGAACAGGAGGAAAAATACAATACTAGCTTATTTAAGAAATCATGTTTTAAATGATAATTTCAACAAGCTTTCAAGTATCCATCCTCTTCTTGCTGTTCCGAGACACACTCTCGTGGACCTACTCAAAGCAGAACCAAAGAACGATCTGAAACCGACTAGAGCCCTGCTTACCCCTGGGCACTTGTAACCAAGTGCCCGAGCTGGGGGGGCTATTGTTCTAGGAGTAACTAATAAGATAAGGACAACATAAGAATGGGGGTTGAATTGTGTGTGTATAAAATTAGTTTTTTAAATAGATATAAGTTTACAAAAACTTTTCATAAACGATAGCAGCAGATACTAAGAGCGTAAACAATAAACGATAAATGACACACAGATTTATCCTATTTCACCCCCTGAACGATAGAGCTGTCTAGTCCTTGACTTCACCAAGATTTTCAAGTATTCCCACAGGACTTCTCCATAAACAAGTATTATATAGGACTTCTCCTATCAAGTATTCTACAAGACTTCTCCTTTTTATAGATAATTCTTCCACAGAGGTTCTCTTCTTTAAAGAGTGATGGTAGAAAGAAATTTTAGCTTAGCAGACTTTAAGTGTTGGATAGTGGGATGTGACTTTTGGATAAACACTAGAGTTTCAGATACAGAGATGATAGAGAATGACTTCTCTGTTCTGCTTTTGGTGTGAAGGAATAAAGATATTTGACTCTTAGAGTATTTCACACTTTAACGATTACACTCGGTTTATGTTTGACGCTTGAGTTCGAGTGAGGTTTCAGAGCTTAGAAGATATCAGAATAGATTGAGAGCTTGAGATTGATTTTTCGTTATTAGTCGCTACTCTTCAAATCTTCAAGTCTTCTTATTTATATCTTCAGTTGAAATTAATCTTAGGCAAAATTGTTATCATTCAAAATATGATAAACATCCTAACACGTTTGAACTTAACAATCTCCCACTTTTTGATGATGACAATTTTGTAGAGAAAAAGGTTCATTTTAAACTTGTAAAGACAAGGTATCAGAGCTTTTAACAAAAACTTTGCATACTCCCCCTATCTTCTCTAAAAGGTTATTTCTCGTTTCTCTCCTTTTGTTGATAACTCCCCCTTTGTTTTTAAAACATATAAAGAGGTATCAGAGTTAAAACACACCTATCAGAGCATAACAAAAAATTGTTCTTAAACGATTACATTTCGTTTTTATCGTTCTCTCCCCCTCACTTGTAATTAAAATTTAACTTTTTCTAGCTTTTTATTCTTGTTCTCTCCCCCTTTGGGTCATATCCTAACTTAATTCATATTCTAACTTTTTCTCATATTCTCTCCCTTTGTCATTAGCAAAAACGATAATGAAACATATGTAATTATTAGATAGACACATAGTATGTATGAACAATATAGAGCATATGTCAGCATGAACAGGTATTAGAGAGAGAGAACCTTTGTGCTATTTTGTTAAAGCTCTTGTTCTGAAAAGAAAATCACCTAACATGAGTCATAATCTGAGTTAGCACTTGAGTTGCCAAGTTCTTGAAATCCATACCTGTTTCTGAACCCTTGGCAAAGTTTCAACCCTTAATAGTCTCTCCAAAATTGCATTGCTGTACTTGTTTGGTTTTGATTTGAATGATAGGCAGATTAGTTTCATTTCACTTGTATATTCATGAGCTGATTATTTCTGTGAGCTTATTTGATAAACTCTTTTCTGCTTTTCTGATCATTATCATACTTGGCTGTCTTAATGAATCTTGCTTCCCTAACTTGCATGTTTTTAACTAGCCTTGTTTTTATTGAAATATGTTTCATGTGCTGTGTTTGCTAGCTAGAGTGATTTGTTTTGAGCTTCAGGGCAAGCTTTCTATAAGTATTTTACACTTGAGGACAAGCTGTCATTGTGTATAGTGATGTGAAGACTGGGAGTACTTTGGTCTTTTTACTTTCTTTTTATTTTATTTTCCTTTATTTTACTTGAGTCACATATAGGTTTTATTAATGTTATGTTAGATATTTTGTTTTGTTTTACATTTGCATATAGTTTAGTTGTTATTTTGTTTTTAGTCATTTTGAGTGGTTTTTATTATAGTTTAGTCCTTGTTAGGAACATGGTCAATTTAAGGAACATTTTTGGGGATCTTGATGTAATTAAAGGAAGAATAGTGGCTGAAATTAAATGAAGAAGAAGAAGCATCAATTATTCTTGTTGTATAAACATGTGGGAAAAAGGAATTGAAGGGAGAATTGATGTTATTCAGCTGTTTTAGAGACAACGAAGTGGCCACATGATGAGCATTGATGGTAATCAAGACCCATCAAAGAAAGAAGAGAAGAGAGGCAAGACAATGAAGCATCAGGTGTGGCCAACGCTTGAGCTTTGGGAAGCCAACGCTCATGCGTTGGCTCCCTGACTTGGATTCCAAAATTATTGTAATTCCAACCCTCAAGCGTTGGAGGGCCAATGCTCATGCGTTGAGCCCCTGACTTGTGCCCAGTTTTGATTTAATTCCAACGCCCAGGCGTTGGAAGGGCCAACGCTCATGCGTTGAGCCCCTGTTTGGCCACGTCTGGTGGCACTTAAACCCAACGCTTGAGCGTTGGGAGGCAGTCTTAAAAATCTATAAATAGGCTGCTTTGTTTCTTTTGTAAATACACTTTGATAAAACTTGATACTTTGTAATACACTTTGCTAAGCAATACCTCTGGTGTGGGAAGCCTTCTTTGAGCTCTCAATTCAGGTTTTTATCATGTCTTTCTTAGCCATGCTTGTCTAAACTTTCTAGTATCTTGGGTTGCAATGAATCTGCTCTTTAACTATGTTCTAGGTTTTGTTTATATATGAATAAAGGTTCATGTTCTTAGTTTCTATTCCATGATTATTATTTATCTTGTTGTACACAAGTGTTTATACTCAATTCATATGCGGTCGTAGTTGTTAGGAATTGAGGGAAATGGGAATAGAATGAACAATTGCATGCCACTTAGGTATAAGGGTAAAGATTGTTAATGTTGGCCTGAACTCAGAAATTAACCTTCAATTTGATTAACTAATCACTAAGGCATTAGGCTTAGTAGTTGAATTGGAAGTTCTATTTGCTTAAGATATTAACAAGTAGAAACCCTAGGCTAAATCACCTAAGAGTGGAAACCAACTTCAACAGATTTTCAAAAATAACATAAAAATTTTGGCCAAACAGGGGCCCACCGCATGTGCGTTTGAATGCCAACGCTCATGCGCTGGCACCCTGTCGTGCCCAGGAAAGGAAACAACCCCAGTGCATGTGCGCCCGGGAGTCCAGCGCTCATGCGCTAACTCCTTTCCTTCCCTAGCGCATGTGCGCTCAGGTAGCCAGCGCTCATGCGCTGCCTGCCTGCCAAGGAGCCTAGAAACAACAGTTTTCATAGTAAAATCATTGAGTAAACCTCCATTTTCGTCCCTGAAGTTGTTCACTTATGACTATTTGGTCCTTGGTCTTGTTCCGTCCACCACTCTGGTCCCTGAAGATGTCATCGTCGATCAGTTTTGTCCTTTTGCACTATTTTTGTTGGTCCCTGTTGACCAAAATGCGAAATAAGAGAGAGGACTACCATGCAAGCATGCCACATCAGCTCCAACGGTTATAATTTAACTTTTAAAACCAGTCAAATCAGTCCCTTCAACTTCTTCCTCTGTCTTCGCTTTCAGAATCCTCTCCTCTTCCTCCAAATAGGATGATAAGAAGATACTAATAAAGTTCTATGGCAAAGAATTCTATGATGATGTGTGCAGGTCAAAAGATATATGTATATTGAAAGACTGCAGGATAGAAGTGAAATGATTGAGCCAGACGATCATTCAAGAAGACAACGTCTGACTCAAATGAAGTTTGCCGCCAAAATAAATTAAATCAAGAATTGGTCACTGTCCGGTGATTACTCAAGCTCATAGTAAGAGGCAACATCTAAGCGAGAACGTCTGGGAATAACTGAAAAGACACGATCAGACATCCACGACACCCACGTTTGGGTTATTGGTAAACAGCTGTATCGTTTCATGTACTAAAGCGTTCTTAACACGCATTAAATCTTCCAACTGCTGTGACTGCACATTTAAAGATTTTCATTTAATTCGCATGCTATATTCATTCTCTCACATCAATTACAGAACTAATCATTTCATCACGATAAACAAGTAAAACCTCTTTGCATTCTGAATAAGTTTAACAAAAATTCTTGAGAAAGGGAAAACACCACATTCACAATCCACTTACAACTTTCCAAGATTATTGCCATTCTCTGCTAGCTCCTTTGTCTTCACTAACACCTTTTGCAGAAAATATCTCAATGGCCCCCAAGAAACAGAACGATGCCAAGCCTAAGCTTATTCCTGCACAAGAGGCTATAGTCGAGCGAAGAATGAAGAATACTGCCGCAAACCGTCGCGAGCAAGAAAGGATGATTGGAATCCAGAAGTTCACCGATTTAGGTGAAAGAGATCTTGTATCCCCTAGATACCTCGAACTCCATCTCTACAAGCATGCCAAGGTTGCCGGACTGAACTTGGTATTATTCCAGGACTGGGAAAACCTTATGAAGATATCGGAGACTCCCGTTCTTGAACCCTTGGTGAAGGAATTCTACGAGTGTGCAGTGAAGAAGAGCCATTTATTCATCAAAAGTAGATGTATGAGGGTTATCACAGACATTAGCCCTGGAGATATCGCGGTTGCTCTTAACGTGAAAATGAATGAAGGGGTTACCTATTCTCCAAAATGGGAAGCCTCGGTCATTAACCCAAATTGCATCTGGAAGGAGGACCTCAAGATACATGGAAACTACGTTAGCAATCTGGTTGAAGAATACAAGTTTCCCCATGCCGTCCTCAGTAAGATCGTCATTCCAAAAGAGGGAGCCCGTGACCTTGTGAATAAGCTGTCTCACTAGGAACTCTACCAGATGATCCACATGCAGAAGTTCAACCTTCCATCTCTGATCTTTCACCATATGGTAGGTGCTATTGAGAGTCCAGTAGCGAATCTTCCCTACGGTGCACTCATTACAGAAATGATGGCAAAGAAAGGGCTGGTAAACAAAGAGAAACTCCAGAATGAATTCATGGAGCATGACTATATCTACCCTACGCCCATAAGATTTGGAGATGTTCGAAAGATGAAGCTAGACATTGATACTTCTGAAGTCCCAGAGAAGTTGTTGACAGACTGGGAGAAGAAGCTTCAAGCAAGCACTCAAGCTGAACGAGTGAAGGTAGGAGGTCCATCTCCTCTAAGAACCAGGGCTTCTAGAGTGAAGAAAGAAGCCATCAAAGACTCATCCCCACCAACCAAAAAGCGTCAAAACTCTGAATCTGGCAAAGTTACTGAGATTGCGCCTCCGTCTGGGCCAGAGACAAAGCGAAGGCTCCTGGTAAAGGCCTTTGAAGCAACAACCACCACCACCATTAAACAGAATACATCCTCCTCTGAGGAACGTGAAGATACTTTACCAATCGCTTCATTGATGAAGAACACTAAGAAGGTGACTCTGGAGTCTATTCCAGAAAATGCTCAACCTTCATCAGCGATGATTAAATATCTTCCACATGTACCTGCCCTGTTCCACGATTTTGTGGAAGACATCATTGATGTGGAAGATGACGGTAACTGCGGTTACTGGTGTATTACCCAATGGCTAGAGCTCAATGAAAAGGAATGGCTTGCTATCAGAATGGAAATGATTGAAGAACTCAATGCCCAACATTCTCTGCATGCAAGCATGATGGAATCTGAGGAGCATCTGGAAAGGATACGTGATGCACTGCATCTTCCTTTAGGAGAACCTGCTCTTTCTCCCAAATGGTTCACAGTCCCAGACATGGGGTTGGTTGCTGCCAATTCCTTCAAGATTATCTTGGTAACCCTAAGTTTGAAGGAATCATGCACCTATCTACCCCTGATTGGTCCAGCCTTCATTCCTCCGATTGTGGCTGTTATGTGCAATATTGATAATCATCACTGGGTAAGAATAAAGTTGAGAAATGACTCTCCACTTCCTTTCGGCACACCCCTTTGGAGACCAAACTGTGCAAGGAATGCTAAGAGATGGGGCAAGTACATCACCCCAAGAGTCATGAAGTACAGGGAAATCATTGACCCTGACTATGTGCAACCCGTCAGAAGCTCAAAGAATTCAACCAAGGCTGAGTCTGTCTGCGCTAAGGATGAAACTCCACAAGTACAACCCTCAATCAATCAAACTCCACCAGCAACCCCACTATCTCAAAACTCTACTTCTACAGAGACATCGTCTGGAGATTCAAATCATCCATTGGATGTTAAACAAGCAAGCCCAAGCAAAGGAACCGCCACCAGTCCAATCGATGCTGAGGTAATGAGTCTAGAAGTCCATGAAGTGGTTCATCCGGCTGAGGAAGAACATGCTCTTCCAAAAAGAGAAAGAGTTGCTAAGAAGAGAATGAAGACTCGTGCGATCAAGACATCACACCCTAGGAAGAAGCAGAAGGTTGAATCAAAGAAAACTGATGACCATGCTGCTGATCCAGATACATCTCTGGATGAGTTTTTGGCAACTCAACAAGTGCCTACTGAAGAAGCCTCTGCATCTGAGGATGAACAGGAGAATGTTGTCCGTGCTTCTCAACCTGAGGAACCCATGCTGAAAGTAACAAAAAATTTTCTTGTTCATGTTCCAAGAAGGTCCCGCCGGACTGTTTCACCAACTTCTGTGCAGGTTCCCAGACTGTTTACAATGGAAAATGTTATATATGTTCCCAATCTGATTGTAGAGTTGCTGGGCTTCAACTTCTGTATTCAAGCTCGCATATGGTCGCCGCCTGGACTTGATGGTATTAACATTTCCTTTCCTGGAAGGACAAGGTATGATCTTTTTCACCATGAGTGGGAACTGTCTGTCTTCAAACACGTTCACATAAGCATCATTCCATTCAGTCTGATTCGTGGCGTTAAAAGCGTCGTGCTTCAACATGGATCATGGTCGCTTATTCTGCTTGCTACAAAACCACAACCACAACCATGGCCAACCGTTCCTGCATTTACACAAAACTCTCCATCCTATGCACCAGCTATTCATCTACCTGAAGTAGTCACAATATCCAGAGATATGTTTGTGACATCTTCAGATTCTGAGGATATCCCTGATGATACATCTTCATCCTTGCATCATGAGCCTTCTTCAACTAACATCCCTGAAGACACTTTGGTTGATGTGATCGCTGATGCTCAACCTATATCAATAGCTTCACCAAAGGCTGTTCTTCATGAAGATGAGGAAATTCCAGCACAAGGGCATACTGTTAAAAGGGTTTTTACGTCTTTTA
Organism: Acmispon strigosus; assembly: GCA_030819835.1. Lineage (NCBI taxonomy): Eukaryota > Viridiplantae > Streptophyta > Magnoliopsida > Fabales > Fabaceae > Acmispon > Acmispon strigosus. The sequence goes on along the minus strand of JAUAMA010000004.1, from coordinate 10,504,761 downwards.
ATAAAACCAATACTTATGCTGCGCTCAAACCTCTTTTAAGATTCAATTGCAGTATAGTACGGGTATTATCGATCCACAGAGAGCAAAGTGAGTGCGAATGACGTTCTTTAGTAAATAGGTTAAGCAACAAGACAATATAATATGTTTGTTCAGAAACTTTGTGGTGAAAAGCATAAAATTAAATAGCAAAGGTTGGAGTGTTTAACAGATTAAGAAAGCAGTTGGATTATGGTTTCGCACTTCGCTATCGTGGATTATCCTCGTTCTTTGCATACAATCACTTAAAAGCTTTGATTCACCCCCACCAGTTCTTAACTAACTCACCTATTCCTAGTATGTGAAGTTGATTCAGTTACTTTCCTAATTGTCGCTTCCACAAGCAATTAATCAAAGAAAACTATAAACACACTGGTGTTAAGGGACTAGGTGATCTAAAGCTATTCCTAGCAAATTAGCTTCACCTAGATGAAACGGTTTAGGTCAGATTAACAGTGTAGCTTCCACATACAAGATTAACCTTAAATCAAGTGATAGGCGATCAAACTAACACAAGCATTAAGAACAAAACTGTTTAATTGCAATCAAAGATAGAAAATAGATGAAGAATCATTCATAATCCCTTCAAGACGAAGTACTACGCTGAAATCCAACTAAAGAGAGAGCTTAGTTATCCATAGAATGGATACTAGCTAGCTTACAAGGAGAATCAATGAAAACAAGGATGACGGCGACGTCGCGGGATGTAACCCACGACTACGGCGAGATACCGAGCTTCCGTTGGTGGATCTCCTCTTCTTATTCTCACTCTCGAGCTCTTTCTCCCGTCCTTATTCTGTTTCAAGGTGGCTAGGGTTGTAGAACCCCCCAAAACGTGAAAAACTTGAGGTTTTATAGCTTTTGGGCGTCGAAGGGCGCTTAGCGCCACCGCCTGGCGCTTAGCGCCCAGAAAAACACGTTTTGACCTTTTTCTGGGCGCTTAGCGCCCCGAAACGGCGCTTAGCGCCCAGTCCTTCATGTTCTGGCCGCTCAGCTGGTTAAAGAGGCGCTTAGCGCCCAGAATGCTTCCTGCTGGCCGCTTAGCGCCTGTAGAGGCGCTTAGCGCCCCGTAAACTTCTCCAAATCATGATCCAACCGTTCATATTGAAGTACCATGAGTTAGGAACCACATACTCAAGTTTTAGCTAAATCTGACAGTTAACGAATGAAATATTGCAATTTTTCTCAGGCTGCTTCAAGATTTCTGCATCAAAAAGTTGGGATTAGAACTGAAATCATTGGGGCTTCAGTGAATCCATGCTCTTTCTTGGGTATTCAATCTTGAAACACCATTAATATGTAAAAAACATCAAGAATGTGCATTCTAACCCAGAATTAATAACAACTCATCATTCCTTTGCAAAACATACATTTCTTGGGAGTTTTTACAATTAAAACTCATAATAAGTGCCTAAAAACAATGTTAAAACTATGAACGTTTGGCACTTATCAAACTCCCTGATGAGTGGATTTTATATGATGTTTTTAGGGTCTTTTTAGTCTTTTTATTTTATTATTTTTGAGTCACATGTAGTTTTTTTATTGTTTTTATGTAGATTTTATATTTATTTTGCATTTTGCATGTAGATTAGATTTTTTGTGTTTTTCTATCTTTATTTTATATTTTTAGGGATTTTTCTAGTTATTTTATATTTTTAGGAAAAGCTGGTTTAGTTATCATTTTTGGTCCAGGGACCAATATGTAAAGTTTCAGGAAGTCAGGGACCAAGTTGTAAAAGTTCAAGAGTGGAGGACTTAAAGTGGAGATTGAGAGAGTATGAGGGCTTGAATTGAAGTGCTAACCAAGGGAGGACCAAAAGTGAAAAAGAAGAATATGAAGAGTCACTCTCCAATTTAGCACATGGAAAAAATGTTTAAAGAATTGATGAAGGGGTTTCAGAATTGATCAAGGCTGGTTAGTGGCTTTTTATGGCCATCAAAACCCACTACCATGAATGAAGAAGGAAGAACAAGCAAGAAGATGAAGAAGCAGCATCCCAACGCTCCAGCGTTGGGATCCCAGCGCTCCAGCGCTGGGGTTCTGACTAGATGATGAGTCAGATGGTGACCCAGCGCCCAAGCGTTGGAAAGCCAGCGCTCAAGCGCTGGGCCTCGGACAGAAAGTGGATTTTTAATGCATCCTAGCGCCCATGCGTTGGGAATTCCAGCGCTCAAGCGCTGGAGGCTGGAATTTTACTATAAATAGGGCCCTTTTCTTCACTTGTAAGACACACCTTCATAGAATACAACAAGTATTCTCTCTTTCTCCCTCAAAGATCATTGTTCCTAGGACTTGTGGGAAGCCATACTTGAGCTCCTATCCAGGGTAATTCAATGATTCTTTTAGCCATGCTTGGCTAATTCTTCTTTAAGTTTCTTGGGTTGTAGTAGTTTATGTTTATGTCTTAGTTTGTTTTTTACCTTTCTGAATATTATTTCTATTTCATGTTTTATTTCCTTGTTCTTCATTCATCTTGTGTACAAAAGATTTCTTGCTTATTACTTATTCGAATGGAAATTGGTAAGTAGTAAGGGACCTAGGATCTAAAAGAGGTTATAAGTATACTTCACTAAGGAATTAGGAAGGACGTAACTTTATGTTGGCCTGAATTTCTTCTTCATCTTCTTCTCTAGTTAACTAAGTTGCAAGGAATTGAATTTAGTAATTAGAAAGAAAGTTCTACAATGTGTAAGGAATTAACTTGTAGATAATTAGCCTATAGCATCATGAAATTAGATTTATAATTCAGAAATTAAGTAAGAACTTGCTAGCATATTATATAGACTATGTAAACCAACCCAAGAAGCTTAGTTTCTATTATCTTATTCTTTTCTATTTTATTGCTATTTCCATGTGCTACCTTAAACAAACTTCCAACAAATACATCTTTTTATTTTTCTGTTTAAGTACTAAACTTAATATTAACAAGAACACCTATCCTTTGGGTTCGAACATTTTTATTACGCGATAGTAAATTGTACACTTGCAATTTCATTATCACTCCCCCCCAACTTAGGACCTTGTTTGTCCTCAAACAAAAGGTAAAGACTGTAATAAAAAAAGCATGGCAAAAAAAAAAACATTTTCAAAGCACACATTGCAAGATTTCAAATCACTTGAATCAATGGTCCAAATAGAAACATGATGCCCCACAAGAGAATGCATAACATTGATACAATTACTCATCCAACCTGAAAATCAATAGACATACAATCAATCACTATCAACCAGGGAATCACTCAATCAAGCCAAGATATAGCATGTGAATCAAGCAAGGTCTGTGTTTCACTCATATGCATCACTAAATCACAAAAGTCAGGATTGTTACTTGTCTCTTCAATCATCAAGGTCACATGTGCAATGAAGGATCACTAAGGAATTTTCAGGGTTGTAATGAGGCTTGGCTTCAAAGAAATTGTTTTTTCAGGGTATGCAAGGAACTCAACATGCTTAAGAGAGCAATCAGATCTTACTTTCATGTAATTCACTCCTCCAAACTTGCTTTTAACCAACTCCTATTCACCATTTTCGTTCAATTCTACCCTTTGTTCTTGCATCAATCCCTTCTTTATTCTCTTTTTGTTCTTTTTTTGCTTTTTTCTCTTTTCTTTTCCTTTTTCAATTTTTCAAAGTATATACATAGAGATTGATTCAGATCACACAACAACTTTGCACAAAAGCCTTCTCCCCCCAACTTGAATACAACCTACAATCATGAATGCTCTCTTAGCCTATCAAGCTAAGGTAAGTCATTGCTTTTCTTTTAGGCTCAGGGTTATAATCAAGAAAGAAATTTTTCAATTTTTAGGCTCAAAGGGGGTAGCAAATGGATACAACTTGAATAGGTAGGCTATTTGGCTAAGTGGCTATAGAACAAAATGCCTTGATCTTTTCCTATAAATTCCATGCAACCAATGATATCAGAGACTCAAACAAAATCAACCATGAAAAGCAGTGATGTTCTCTCAACTCACAGTGTTTAGGAACACTCCCTCACAGGCTAAAAAGTTTCAAATTTCCCCGGTTTTCAAGCAATTTTCATGTTATGCCTCAAAAATTCCAAATGAATCATGCAATCATATAATGTCATGTAATCAATGAGTTCAAGCACAATTTCTATCATGGAATCACTAATCAATTCACTTTAAAGCACACATCAAGCAATTTTCAAACAAGCCATGCTAGCATTGAAAAAGTCAAAAAACAATAGAGACTTGGACAAACATGTTATATCACACTATACCATAAAAAATGAACAATAAAAGTAAAGTAAAAAGAACTCCCTCATGATGCTATGTCTCTTATGCCTCCAAATTGCTTCAAAACTCATCCCCTCCAAGGAATTTGGACTATCCTCACGCCAAACAATACCAGCAACAAATGACTTCTCAAAACTTGCAAAACTCATTCTCTTCTCAAAGTAGGCACTGCAACAACACATGTAACCACACCAAAATGCATATTCACATAAAAAAAACTTAAAAGTTACCACACTGGGTTTCCTCCCAGAAAGCGCTTCTTTAACGTCACTAGCTTGACGTGTGATTTGCATAGAATCAATGAGGCCATAGACAAGAGGAGAAAGTAATTCCCTTCTTCCTGGTCTTTCTTTTCTTCTGTAATCCTTCATTGCCTTCCTTGTTAACATCTTCCAATTCCAATTTCTCGGGAAAAGCTTCCGGAGAAGAATCAAGATCTCTTAGAGACCTCTCAATCTCCAGTTCCTCCTCCTCGGTAAATTATGGCTGTAAATCCATCAAAGCTTTTTCCAAAGGATCAATGGCTGGTGGTCTCTTTTCAGCTTGCCTATTGACTTCATCAAGCAAATCTACTCTGAAGCATTGTCCTTTGTCTTTTGGGAATTTCATGGCTTCAAAGATATCAAATTGTACTTCCTCATCATGAACTCGAACTTTCAGCTTGCCGACATCCATGTCAATCCCCATTCTTGCAGTCCTCATAAATGGTCTCCCCATAATAAGGGGGACCTCAGTGTCCTCTGCAATGTCAATCACAACAAAGTCAACAGGAATAAGAAATTTATCAATTCTTACCAATACATCCTCAGCTATGCCAAGTGGATATTTGATTGATCGATCAGCTAGCTGAAGAGACATCCTGGTTGGCTTCAGGTCCAATCCACTTATCCTTTTCATGAAGGACAATGGCACTGGCTCCAATGTCAACCAGACCCTTACCTACTGATACTTCCCCAATGGTCAGGGGAATGGTGACACTTCCAGGATCTGCCAGTTTCGGTGGAATGCCATTAGTGATGATGGCACTACAAGTTTCTCCAAGATGCACTGTTACTTCTTCCTGGTACTTCCGCTTCTTTGTCAGTAAGTCCTTCATGAATTTTGCATAGGTAGGCATCTGTTCAAGAGCTTTTGCAAAAGGAATGTTAATCTGCAGACTTTTAAAAATATCCATAAACCTAGCAAATTGTCGCCCTCTGTCAAGTTTGGATGGGGCCTTTAGGTAAGGAAGGGTCTTCACTATCTTTTCCTTGTTTTCATTCACTCTCTCCTTACTTTTCTCAACCTTCTTTTTTTCAAACTCTTTTTCTTTTTCTACCTCACTCTCCTTCTCATCATTAATTTGTTCTCCAATGCCTCTTCCAACCTTCTTTCCACTACGAGTGAATATTGTATTGCAATGCTCTCTAGGTTTAGTTTCAGTATTGGCATTAAAAGGTCCCTTTTGCATCCCAGCCAGTTGGTTGGCAATTTGCCCCACCTGAGTCTCCAAGTTCTTTATAGAAGCTCCTTGGTTCTTTTGAACCTCCATTGTTACCTGCATAAATTGGGTTAGTGTATCACTCATCTTAGAAAACTTGTCTTCCAGTGTCTGTTCCTGTTGATTTTGAAATTGCTGAGATTGCTGGAATTGTTGATTCTGATAAGGCTGCCTTGGTGGTTTATTGGAGGAGGGACTTGCATCTTGTCTCCAGGGCTGGTTGCTGTACTGATTGTTACCACGGCTTTGATAGTTGTCCCCTGAGTAATTGTTTTGGTAGGGCCTCTACTAACCGTTCAAATAATGAACCTCTTCCTTTGAGAGTTGTTGGTAAAAATCAGATTGTTGCCTTGGCATCTCAGCATCACACCTGTTCACCTTCTGCATATCCCTTATGCTTTTGGGAAAATCATCCAGTTTCCTGGTCAGGTCATCAAGTTGTTGTTGAAGAAGCTTGTTTTGGGCCAACATAGCATCATTGACTCCAAGTTCCAAGACTCCTGGTTTCCTTGCTGGTCCTCTGAAATGTTGTTTTTGTTGGTCATTCAAAGCCATAGCCTCTATGATGTTCATCGCCTCCGTTGGAGTTTTTGACATCAATGATTCACCAGCAGTGGCATCTAGGGTAAGTTTACTTTGTTGATGCAGCCTGTTCCTGAAGATGTGAACTTGGGTCCTTGCATCAAAACCATGATTTGGGCACTTTCGGCACATGGACTTATATCGCTCCCAAGGCTCACATAAGCTTTCACCTGCAGCCTAAGAAAAAGTAGAAATAGCAGTTTTATAATCCATAAATTTGGAATTAGGGAAATACCTTGCCATGAATTTGCGTTCAAGCTGATTCCAATCATCCAGAATGGTTTGAGGTTGGTCTAAGAACCATTCTTTTGCATGACCAATTAAGGTTAATGGAAAAAGTCTGAGGAACACTGCCTCCTCCTCATTGTGCCTAATTCCTGCTGTGCCACAGAGTTCATAGAACTTGTGAGATGATTGTAAGGATTCTCATGGTCTAACCCTGCGAAAGGGTTAACATACATCAACTGCACCAGTCCTGTCTTCATTTCTGGGGCTCTCTCCTTATCAGCACCTCTACCAATCCGGGTCATGTTTCTGGGTGTGAAATTAACAAATCCAGGATTGGTATCTTCACCACCACCATTTCCATCTCGATTTGCCATTTCTAGCTAAGTTTGGATTGGTGTAGACACTGATGGGGTGGAAGTATCTTGCTCTTGTCTTAACTTAGCTAGCTGCTTCCTTTTCTTTGTCTTGCTGTTATTCCGCCTTGTTGTACCTTCGATTTCTGGATCGAAAGCAAGTTGTTCAACCGGTGTTTTACCTCGCATAAACAAAGATCAAGTGCAACCTAACCAGAAGTGTTAGACACCAGATAATAGGAAAATAAAAACAAAATTATTAACAGTATTCACAATTGCTTAAACAAACAGAACTAAAGCAATGCAATCTCAAACAACGCTGCTCCCCGACAACGGCGCCATTTTTGTTAAAAGGGTTTTTACGTCTTTTAATAAAAACCAATACTTATGCTGCGCTCAAACCTCTTTTAAGATTCAATTGTAGTATAGTACGGGTATTATCGATCCACAAAGAGCAAAGTGAGTGCGAATGCCGTTCTTTAGTAAATAGGTTAAGCAACAAGACAATATAATATGTTTGTTCAGAAACTTTGTGGTGAAAAGCATAAAATTAAATAGCAAAGGTTGGAGTGTTTAACAGATTAAGAAAGCAGTTGGATTATGGTTTCGCACTTCGCTATCCTGGATTATTCTCGTTCTTTGGATACAATCACTTAAAACCTTTGATTCACCCCCACCAGTTCTTAACTAACTCACCTATTCCTAGTATGTGAAGTTGATTCAGTTACTTTCCTAATTGTCGCTTCCACAAGCAATTAATCAAAGCAAACTGTAAACACGCTGGTGTTAAGGGACTAGGTGATCTAACGCTATTCCTAGCAAATTAGCTTCACCTAGATGAAACGGTTTATGTCAGATTAACAGTGTAGCTTCCATATACAAGATTAACCTTAAATCAAGTGATAGGCGATCAAACTAACACAAGCAATAAGAACAAAACTGTTTAATTGCAATCAAAGATAGAAAATAGACGAAGAATCAATCATAATCCCTTCAAGACGAAGTACTACGCCGAAATCCAACTAAAGAGAGAGCTTAGTTATCCATAGAATGGATACTAGCTAGCTTACAAGGAGAATCAATGAAAACAAGGATGACGGCGACGTCGCGGGATGTAACCCACGACTACGGCGAGATTCCGAGCTTCCGTTCGTGGATCTCCTCTTCTTCTTCTCACTCTCGAGCTCTTTCTCTCGTCCTTATTCTGTTTCAAGGTGGCTAGGGTTGTAGAACCCCCCAAAACGTGAAAAACTTGAGGTTTTATAGCTTTTGGGCGTCGAAGGGCGCTTAGCGCCACCGCCTGGCGCTTAGCACCCAGAAAAACACGTTCTGGCCTTTTTCTGGGCGCTTAGCGCCCCGAAACGGAGCTTAGCGCCCAGTCCTTCATGTTCTGGCCGCTCAGCTGGTTAAAGAGGCGCTTAGCGCCCAGAATGCTTCCTGCTGGCCGCTTAGCGCCTGTAGAGGCGCTTAGCGCCCCGTAAACTTCTCCAAATCAAGATCCAACCGTTCATATTGAAGTACCATGAGTTAGGAACCACATACTCAAGTTTTAGCTAAATCCGACAGTTAACGAATGAAATATTGCAATTTTTCTCAGGCTGCTTCAAGATTTTTGCATCAAAAAGTTGGGATTAGAACTGAAATCATTGGGGCTTCAGTGAATCCATGCTCTTTCTTGGGTATTCAATCCTGAAACACCATTAATATGTCAAAAACATCAAGAATGTGCATTCTATCCCAGAATTAATAACAATTCATCATTCCTTTGCAAAACATACATTTCTTGGGGGGTTTTTACAATTAAAACTCATAATAAGTGCCTAAAAATAATGTTAAAACTATGAACGTTTGGCACTTATCACATACGCATGCAAATCCATCCGCTGAAGATTCCTTTGATGCCAAAGCTGCGGTGACAATGTTGAAGGAAACAATTAAGGAAGTTCGCTCAACAAATGCTAAGGAGAATCAAGAACTGAGGGATGAGGTGGTAAATCGAACCGATGCTATAACGCAAGGTATCCAAGAAAGGATGGATGCAAAGTTCGATGCCATGGAGGCCATGCTGAAGAGTTTCTTCGAGCAGATGAAGAAGAAATAAATCTCTGATTTCTAGTCTCTTACTCTTTATCTTAAACTACTTTATTTTTCCCTTGCAGCATTTTTATATATATCCATATCTCTGAATCAGCGTTTATTACTCTCTTAGTTCTCTATGATCAATTCGTTCTTTATTTCTTTTTGATAATGCCAAAGGGGGAGAAGAATTAGAGAAAAAGGAATTAGGAATAAGGAAAAAAAAAAAAGGGGGAGACTTAGAGAAAAAGGAAGTAGTAATAGGCACAAAGGATAAATTAACTTATAGGAAAAATGGGAGAAGATAAAGGAAAATAAGTTAATAAGTTAAAGGACCATAGCATTAGTTCAGAGGGAGCTAACTAAGAAAATATTGAAAACTGAACTAATTAGGAATATCAGATTTAGGGGGAGCAAAGGATAGATTAACTGATTCAAGAAATCATTAAAATAAGTTTTCGTCTGCCCCAAGGAAATAGAGCAAAATGCCCCAAGAAAACTGAACTAATCAGCTGTTAAAGATCGTTCAATGTTTTTCTACATAATAAAATATTTTAAAGAAAATCTATTTTCATCTGAAAATAACGAAGTGTTTAATCCAGGAAATATTTTTTAATATGTATTAAACCTTTTCCCCAAGGAAATTGTCATTATAAAAAAGAGGGAGATTGTTAGATTCAAATGATTAAAATAAATCATTATGTTTTGATAATTAACAATTTCGTTTAAGGTTTAATATCATTAGAGATAGAATTCCTAACACGATGAACTTTCTCATATCCAGGAACATCTATCTACTTGAAGGACTCAATGAACCTCAAAGCATTATCAAAAGAGACAGTCCTACAAGAGGAAATCGTCCGGTCATCACTGCATACACCTTCAAGGAAAAACTGTCAAGATATACAAAGAAAGCAATCATATGAAGACAGTCTGATGACTCGCGGAAGACAAAGCATTACCCACAAACAGCAAACATCTTCTGGAAGGCACTCAATCAGCTATGCACTCTCAAAGCCAAAATCTACTTGATGAAGTTGAAACAGTCCGGTGCTTGAATAAACAGTGATTAACAGGAAGACTGTTTTATCAAAAGCTGAATGAGGATGACAACAAATCATGAAGAAACATTCTTAGCTTTGAAGCTTCTCTAGCGCCATACAAAGCAGTTGTGAATCAACTCATTCAAATAGAGAACTTTAGTGGAAGCAAAAAAGAAGGAAACGTTCAGTCATCTACAAGTCAAGAATATTCTAAATCTCAAGAAAGACTGAATTGAGAAAGTCCGTCTGCCGGTGCAACTCACTAAGTAACGAAAATCTGAAGATTCTATGAAGACTGCGTCTGCCAAATCATAGTAAAGATTTTGTCTGCCTAAAGCATCAAAGTGCTCAAAAGATATAAATGCCGGAAAGTGTGCGTAACGAGGATCTCAGTTCAACAGAAGCATTAAAGAAATTATTCAACCAAGCTCTAAAGAGGTCATTCAGAATAATTGCTTCTTGGATCAAGAATCATCTACCTCGTCTGCATATTAAATGAAGTACTGTTGATGGAAGAAAGAAGAAAGGGACACAATTAATTTATTATTCCTTGGTCCCTCTGCTTTTCTACTTTTCCTCAAGTCAAGCTGACTTCGCGGAATCAACGGCGTAAATTTCTGGACATCGTACTCTCTCAACGGTCGAAATTCAAATATATGTTCAGAGCATTTAATGGCTATTAGCTGGCATGCACTGGGATACAATGCAAAGGATATAGCTCAAGGCAAAATGCTTTGAAGGGACATACAATGTCAACCCAAGCAATGAATGCTTGGCAGATCGTGTTTCAGAGCCGCTCCAGAAATGCTGAATTAGCCGTTACTCACAAGGAAGTAGAAGCACTAACGGATCTGTTTTCTCTCCTTCTATCAAAGAAGAATGAAGATCTTCAACTGAAGATATAAATAGAGATTTCAGCTTCCAGAACAACTTGGAGACTTGAATTCAATCCATTGCATATCTCCACCAAGTCTGCCCAAGAGAACCAAGACTTCATTGGTTCTAACTCAGAGAGCTTCAAGCCAAATCTTACCTGAGTTATGTCATCCTCTTGTGTGAAGAACTTACAGAGTGTTACTCTCATCCTAACCCACACACAACGCAAAACAGAGAAACTTAAACTTCCTATTCTCTCTGTAAACCCGAGCTTCATTTGTTCTACCCACTCTTATTGAAGAGAATTCTTGTAGAAAAAAAAACCCAATTTGTAAAGGGTATCAGGAGTAGTCCTGTAGAATACTAATGAGGAGAAGTCCAGGAGAATACTTGTAAGGAGAAGTCCTGACAATACTAGGAGAAGTCCTGTATAATACTTGATAGGAGAAGTCCTTATAATACTGGGAGAAGTCCCTGGTAATACTTGTACTATTTGTTGAAATAGTGGAAAATCTTGGTGAAGCCAAGGACTGGACATAGCCCTGTCGATTATGGGGGTGAACCAGGATAAAAATCATGTGTGCTTTACCTTTCATGTTATGTTAATTTTCCGCTGCATACATGCACACTCACGTAATCAATAACTTTCCTTGAAAACAATGATTAATGTTTATTATCAAAAGAAGTTTTAAAAAACGAGTCACACAATTCAAACCCCCCCTTTCTTGTGTGTTTCTTGCACTTTCAGTCCTTTCAACTGGGTAAACGTAAGGAACTTGAAGCTTCAAGGCCGCCTCCAAAACTTGCCAAGAGACGACTGATTTTGGAATAAGTAGAAGAGGATGATGAAGAAAATTTGGTGATGCTTGATCCGATCACCATCTTTGGACCCACTCAAGTAATCAATGTATCTTCTCCAAACACTGCTTTCGTGAATGCTTTGTTCGTTGATAACTTGTAATCTGCTGATGATGAATCCACTGTTGCTCAATCTGAACCATTTTTTATCACCACTGAAAACCTACCTACCCGGCCAACCACAACACAAACCACAACTCAAACCATGTTATTGGAAAAGAGAGGGGGAGTATATAAACACATATTTACAAAGTCTTTATATGAACATTTTTCTCTATAAAATTTTCATCATAAAAAAGGGGGAGATTGTTAAGTTCAAACAATCTTAGAACGTTTATCACATTTTGAGTGATAATAATTTTGTTTAAGAGTTCAACTATGATAGATAAAAATTACCTAAACTTTGTGTATTATGCTTTTTAGGAAATATCTCTATCGTTTCTATTTCAATAGAAGTCTCGTCTACAAGCATTGTCTAACATCTAGAAAAGACTCATTCACTCAACCAATGTCTACTCAGACGAAAAGGAAGCACCATCTGAACAAAAGAGGAGCATCGTCTAAGGGAAAACAAGAGACTGTATTATATCAAGAAAATATCTCAAGTATTGTCTACAGCTTGCAAGGGCACATACCGAGGAAAAGGAGTGCATATCACGTGACAAGCGTCAGAGTGTCAACGACCACATATTCCCAGATTCAGTACAACGTTGTCAATAAGAAAAAATGGATAACCTCTTTCTAAGAATATGTATACGAATATAAGAATGTATATGCTATGCTGTTGAATTGGTAGTTGACGACGTTCTAAGAACAACCCGACTTTGAATTGTAATAATTGTGATATTAATGCATGTAGCTGAAGGCATCTGATATGCTGAATTTGAATTGTTTGATGTGTGACAATGCTTGAATGATTTATAGACTTACTTGTTAGCTTGTCTCAATGATAATATAATGTCTATGTCATGACTTGTCTATCTTGATTCTGATATCAGTCACATGGTTTGACATAATCCATTTGGTGATCATGAAACTATGCAGGGCCACGTCCAAGGACAAATGTGCCTTTGAATGCAAACCAAGATTCGTAAAAAGATGATCTTGAGGTTTGATTCATTTATTGTTTTTTATTGGGGTTAATTGTGTATACGTACCAAGTGGTAAGCGACTATAAAGAGTCTGCTCTAGCCAGAGTCTTGGTGCTATATTAGTGGGAGTCTTGGTCACGTATTATTTGGTTAGGGCGGCTAAGCCACACCTGTGCAAGTGGCGAATCTCAAGGGTTGATGGAAAGCCACCATTATACCTATCATTGAGGAATTTCCCGCCTCCCACTAATCGGAGTTGGCACTATATATGGATAAAAAGGTTTCACGAGATGCGATGTAGAGTCAATGGCTTAGGCATGTAAATATGCATGTTTTAAGTTGTGAATCTACAAGGGCAAGGAGACGCATCAGAACCCTTACCACAAAAAAAAATGGAAGGGCGCTGGTGAGGCACACGGCCCCACCCCCGCAGAAGTGGCGTGGCTCCACCAGCTCCGCCGCGCCACACTCATAAACCCCACTGGAGCCACCCCAACTCTGACCAGGAAACCACAAAATAGCATAGAAAAAAGAGAAGAACAGAAAATACCTGGTGAGTGAGAAGCTCTCCTTCAGACACGAAACGAGCAGAAGACTGCAGAGAACAGGGAGGAAGCAACGACGACAGAGAGGAAAAAATCCAGCAAAGCTTCAGCAAGATTTTCAAAGTAAGAAGCAACAAGAAGAAGACCCTGATACTTGTTCTGCAAGTGTACAGAATGGTCGAAGTAATACAAAAGATATCATCTCCACGGGGATAGGTTATCAATTTAACTCAATTTTAATTGTTTAGAGCTGAAAGCAAAATGATAAGAGTTTGATTGTTGGATGTTTGAACAACAAAAAGAAAAAAAAAAAGAAATGATTGATGGTGAAATGATGATTAAAACAACATTTGGGTTTGAGTTTCACTAAACTAAACAAAGTATCTTGCAATCCAATGATCATATGAAATAGGAGCATGTTCTATGGTTTTCTAGCCTAAGCGTCTACTTGTTAATGCTTTAAGCAAATAAATCTTCCAATTTCAGTTTGCTAAACCTAATACCTTAGTGTTTAGTCAATTCAATTGAAGCATTATATGATTATAATTCAGGCCAACACAAACAAACCCCACCCTTATACCTAAGCAGCAGATAGTTTGTTCATTCTAAATCCGGTTCCCTTAGTTCTTACCAATAACCATTGTGAAAGAATAAAGTAAAGTTACTTGTGTACAGCAAGCATAAATTAACATAGGGAAAAGATTCAAAGAACATGAACTTCATTCATAAGATAAACATAAAGCTTAAACATGTTCAGAAAAGATTCACTACAGACCCAAAATGCTAAGAAAACTAGCCAAGAATGGCTAGCATAAACATAATTAAAATGACAAAAAACTGAATTAGGAGCTCAACAAGGCTTCCCACACTCAGGGCAAGTGGTTAACTTCAAAGAATTACAATGGAAAAGAGAGAAGCAGGAAAAACTTAGATAATTACAATGAAAAGCAAACTCTTTATTTATAGCCTTTTCTGGCAGTGTTCCAATGCTTGAGCGTTGGCTTCCAACGCCTATGTGTTTGAATTAAACAAAATAATTCGAGGCTTGGCAGGGGCTCAACGCATGAGCCTTGGCCCCCCGGCGCTTGAGGGTTGGAATTAATCCCAAAAATTGGGTTCCATCCAGACTCCGCAATGCTCAGGCGTTGGGAGCTTGTCTGACTCCTCATTTTTCTTGCTCTTGCTCTTCCAATTGATTCCCCTCTTCAATGCAATAAAGGGGCTTCATGTGCCTTCAATTCTCCTTTTGCAACAGCAACATCTTCATCATTTCTTCAATTAACACATGTTTTTCTCGCTTTTGCTGCTTGATTCCATTAATTACACACTCATTCAGCTCTTAACCTCTTCTTCTTCATCAATTATTCAATGAAGACACCAATGATTTCCCAAATAATGACCAGAAACCTAAAAAGCCTAAAAACTCTAATAAAGCTTAATTAAAAGGACTAAAAAGAAAAATAATTACTAACCTATATGAAAATGCAAAATTTTGATAAAAGCCTAACAAAATTAATAAAATTATATGAGACTCAAAAGATAAATAAAATAAAAAGAAAGAAAAGAAAGTAAAAAGACGCTAGTACCCCTAGTCATCACACCACTATACTCAATGACAGCTTGTCCTCAAGCGTAAAACACTTAAAGAAGCTTGTCCTCAGAACAAATCACCTTAGCCAGAAAAATAAAGCACAAGATACATTTTTAAGAAAACACAACTGGGTTAAACACATGCATATCACGAGAATGAATTTCATCATGAAATCAGAAAATGAAAATTGATCACAGAAGCATATAAGAGTTCACAATTAATCTCACTAGACAGAGCTCATGATCGTACAAGTGCAGTGCATCAAACCTGGCTATCATTCAAATCAAAACCAAACAAAAAAGTAGTGCAATTTGTGGAGACTTTTTCAGGTTGAAACTTGATCACATAAGCAGATAAGAGTTCACAATTAATCTCACTAGATAGAGCTCATGATCATACAAGTGCAGTGCATCAAACCTGGCTATCATTCAAATCAAAACCAAACAAAAAAGTAGTGCAATTTGTGGAGACTTTTTCAGGTTGAAACTTGGCCAAGGGTAAAATGATAGGTGGGAAAATTTGAAGATCTTGGCAACTCTAGTGGCTCAGACTCAAGTTAGTTAGGTGATCAAATTTACAACACAAGAGATATACATTTCAGCACAAAGGTTCTCTCTCTTTTTTTTTTTTTTTTTTCTTAACAAAGCAGTGGAATGTTATGGGATGTATGAATAGAAATTTGAACTACCCTCATACTCTTACTCACCCCACTACTTCATTGATTTTTTTTCCTAAGGCACAAACCTTATATTTTTTCATTTTTTTCAGAGAGAAACCTATTCATGTTCAGCTCTATACATCAATTACTAGAATCACCTAACCAAAACAAACTAATTCACAATAATAGGCTCCAAAGAAATTACTTAATTCAAGCTAAATGGGGGCTACTAATGGAAAATATTATAACAAAAAAGTCTAAGGTCTCAAAGAAATCCTATTAGTCTCTCACAAAGTTACAAAACATGCATTATTAAATTGACATGTAAATCAAGACAGGATCAAGCATGCACAAGTATGTCAGAGGTCACTCAACGCTCTCAGAAAGATAGGGTAAGTGTACCCTTTTTTAAAACTCAAATCATGATCAACAAACACAGATATCAAGAATTCTTTCAAAACTCCTAACAGCATACAATTCTACCCAGCATTTTAACAACAAATGTATCAAATTTTCAAAAACACTAGCTAAAGGTGAAACCACTTGAAACTTAAGCATAAATGATATAATATCTGGGTAAAAACTTGACTCAATCTACTACATGCACTACTCAAATTCCTAAACAAAAATATAAACTAAAAATAAAATAAAAACTAAAAGAAAAACAAAAATACTTTGGTCATCATGGGTCCATTGGATCATCTTGATCCTCTCCTTCAGCTCCTCTAGCTTCTTGGCCAACCTGCCATTTTATTCAACACAAAGAAAAACAAACAAAATAAAAATGCACATGGGTTGTCTCCCAAGAAGCCCAATGTTATAGTCTTTGATGGACTTTTCAAATTCACTTACTCAACCAGGGTTTATCATAAAATTCTTTAGACCCTTCGAATCATGCATATTTTTGCACATGCTCATTCTGGTATTGCATGAATTTTCAACTACTTCTTCTTTCCTCCATGAACCTAAGTGATAGGTTTTTAGCACTTGAGGTTTTTCTTCATCCATCTTCAATTTGTCTTCAAAGACAAATTCTACAATGGAAGTTTCTCTAACCTCTTGACGTTGAATCACATGTTCACTTTCATGAACAGTGGGTGGTTGCTCAATCTTTGGCTGCCTCTGCAAAGTACAACCTATCCTTCCCTCTAAGACAACTCTAGCTTTCCATTCTCTCACTTGATTAAGCAAAAATCCATTAATGCGCCTACATTCCAATTCAGCATAATATTCATCAATTAAGTTGAATGCCTCGTGCTTCTTTTTCTCATACTCTATTTCCAGTTCAGCCCGGATCTTTGCCACTCTTTGCTCAAATGTTTTAGCCATAGTCGTGCCATATATACACTCAGCAAACAAGGATTAGTAGCACCAGTTCGAAATAGGAGAAAATTTCAGAAAATAAAATAAAAAGCTCTAAACAACAAAACAAAAGTTTTAATCGATAAAACCTATCCCCGGCAACGGGGCAAAAAACTTGATATTTGTTCTGCAAGTGTACAGAATGGTCGAAGTAATACCAAATATATCGTCTCCACAGGGATAGGTTATCAATTTTTGACTCAATTTTAATTGTTTAGAGCTGTAAGCAAAATGATAAGAGTTTGATTGTTGGATGTTTGAACAGCAAAAAGAAAAACAAGATATGATTGATGGTGAAATTATGATTAAAACAGCATTTGGGTTTGAGTTTAACTAAACTAAACAAAGTTTCTTGCAAACCAATGATCATATGAAATAAGAGCATGTTCTATTGTGCTCTAGCCTAAACCTGTACTTGTTAATTCCTTAAGCAAGCAAACCTTCCGATTTCAGTTTGCTAAACCAAATACCTTAGTGTTTAGTCAATTCAATTGAAGCATTATATGATTATAACTCTGGCCAACACAAACAAACCCTTCCCTTATACCTAAGAAACATATAGTTTGTCAATTCTAATCTCGGTTCCCTTAGTTCTTACCTATTACCATTATGCAAGAATAAAGAAAATTTACTTGTGTACAGCAAGCATAAATTAACATAGGGAAAAGATTCAAAGAACATGAACTTCATTCATAACATAAACAGAAAGCTTAAAACATGTTCAGAAAAGATTCACTACAAACCCAAAATGCTAAAAAAACTAGCCAAGCATAGCTAGTATAAACATAATTAAAAAGATGAAAACCTGAATTAGGAGCTCAACAAGGCTTCCCACACACAGGGCAAGTGGTCAACTTTAGAGAATTACAATGGAAAATAGAGAAGTAGGAAAAACTTAGATAGTTACATTGAAAAGAAAACTCTGTATTTATAGCCTTTTCTGCCAGTGTTCCAACACCTGAGCGTTGGCTTCCAACACCTAGGCGTTGGAATTAAACAAAATAATTCGAGGCTCGGCAGGCAACACATGAGCGTTGGCCCCCCAACACTTGAGCGTTGGAATTAATCCCAAATATTGGGTTCCAGGCAGAGAGCCAACGCATGAGCGTTGGCTCCTCAACGCTCTGGCATTGGGAGCTCGTCTAACTCCTCATTTTTCTTGATCTTGCTCTTCCAATTGATTCCCCTCTTCAATGCAATAAAGGAGCTTTGTTAGAATCAAATAATTTAATGAATTACTATATTTTGATGAATAACAATTTCGCTAGGTATTGATCTCGTCAAAGATAGAATTCCTAACTTCTCAATATTTTTCATGCTCAGGAACATTTATTTACTTGGAAAAGCACTGCATGGACCTCTACAAAGCATTATCAAAAGCAGATGTTCAAGTAAAGGATAGTAGAAGAATCCGTCTGGCCACAGTCCTTGAGAATCAGTCCGCCAGCTGACAACGTTTGCCTTAGAGAGTTCGTCCGGCTATGGTAAACGTATGGTCGCTTAGTCATTGGGTTCATCTGAAGGAAAGTGCATCTAAATCTCGGACAGAATGTTTGGTTTACTAAACAACACTTGAAGACTCGTGCAAAAAGAAAAATCAGGAGGTGATCGTTTGTTCAACCTAGGATGAGCTGTCAAGCACCACTTGTCTCTTCAGAGCATTAATGGTGAAAAGGACAGAATTAAGTTCTTTGTTCCTTGCAAATTCAAATCTTCTGACATTCCTTAATTCAAGTTACTTTTGCGGGATCAGCGGCGAGCCTTTCTGATCATCATATCTCCTCAACGTTCAAATTCAAATCTTCTGATCAAAACATTAATGGCTCCCTTAGCTGGAATGCATGAGCATTAATTACAGAAGTTATAGCTCAAGGAAAAATGCATTGAAGAATCAGACGATATCAACCTCCGCCATTGAAGAAGCATTAAATGCCTGGCAGATTGCATTAATTAAAGCAGAAGATGCAGAAGTATCTGTTACTCACGATAGAGGAGAAATTCAAACGGAACTATCTTTAGATCTTCAGCAAAGGTCCCATTGATCTTCCTACTGAAGATATAAATAGAGGACTTGGCATCAGATTCAACTTGGCGAATTTTACACGATCAAAGCATTCAAACTTTCTAAGTTTATCATCTGCGATCCAACCTCTCTAAGCCAAACACTCAGCAGTCTCAACTTATTTATTATCTGAGTCCAGTCGCCAACTAGTGCGAAGTTCTTCACAGAGTGCTACTTTTATCCTCTTTCACACAAAGCCCTTTAGAGAATCAACTTGTTTATTCTCTCTGTAACCCGTTCTTCATATTGTCTACCCACTCTTACCGAAGAGATTTTGTAGAAACAAATTCTTCTTGAAAAAGAACTGGGAGGAGTCCTGTCCAACACTCGTAAAGGAGAAGTCCTGCTAGAATCCTGCTAGAATACTTGTAAAGGAGTAGCCCTCAGAATACTGGGAGAAGTCCCTGAGAACACTTGTACTATTTTGATAAAATAGTGAAAATCTTGGTTAAGCCAAGGACTGGACGTAGCCCTGTCGATTGAGGGGGTGAACCAGGATAAACATCTTGTGTGCTTTATTATTCAGTTTTAGAATAATTTCTGCTCCACTCTTTGACAAACGTTTTCGAACTTATAACTGTTGTTTTTCGAAAAAGAAGTTAAAAATCACACACGCAATTCAAACCCCCCCTTTCTTGTGTGGTTTCATTACTATCAGGCTTCATGTGGCTTCAATTCTCCTTTTGCAACAACAGCATCTTCATCATTTCTTCAATTAACACATGTTTTTCTTGCTTTTGTTGCTTGATTCCCATTGATCACACACTCATTCAGCTCTTAACCTCTTCTTCTTCATCAATTCTTCAATCAAGACACCAATGATTTTCCAAATAATGACCAGAAACCTAAAAAGCCTAAAAACTCTAATAAAACCTAATTAAAAGGACTAAAACGCAAAATAATTACTAACCTATATGCAAATGCAAAAATAAGATAAAAACCCAACAAAATTAATAAAACTATATGAGACTCAAAAGAAAAATAAAATAAAAACAAAGAAAAAAGTAAAAAGACGTTAATACCCCAATCATCAGACCCCTTTTTATAAGGATTATGGGGTGCGCTGAAAAGCCACCACCGCCTTAACTGCCATTAACACACGTCGCAGAAACCGAGGAACATGGCCAATCGAGGCACCCCACGCATCCCATCAAACCCAGACACGTCCCTTCAGCACATCCTTTCTCCTCCACCCAAGCACATCATATGAAATGAGGAGTCACAACCAATCGGGGAACGCCACGCGTCTCCTCAAACCCAATCGCATACACTCGGTTACATCTTTCACCTCTTCCCAAACACATCGCGAGAAATGAGGAGTCACGACCAATCGGGGCACGACACGCGTCCCGTAAAACCCGGTAACGTCCATTCCATTACCTGCCCACATCTTTTCACTTCCATCACGTAATCGTACGTCAGTAGAATCATCATTACACGCATCATCCCCGAAAAAGAAACGACCCGGGAGATAACAACAACTTATGCCCGACTGGACCTTCCTATACTTACCTCTTGACCTTCTCCGAGCGTTAGAGCTGGGGGGCCAGTGGACAACGAAGACACCTGGGCAACACCATTAAAACCCGAGTGGCCCACCTAACACCAACTTAACCCCGAGAACTTGCACCCAAGTGCCCGGGCTAGGGGTTTTCTATTTTGGGGGTGACCCTCCAGGCTCCTCATGAAGGAGAACATCCCGAGAACCACCGGCCAAACACTCATAACTTAACCCTGGGCCCTCGTAACCGAGCGCCCAAGCTAGGGGCTACTGTTCCAGGAGTAACCCTCCCGGCCATGAGACAGGCCCCTCGGAAGAACCCTGCCTTGCCAGTAGAGCCCTTCACCCACTCGGTCCCACGACGACAGGCCGAGAGGGGGCAAGCGCACCGACAGCCGATCGCTCCTACACGTCAAAAAAGCAGTCTTGTCACCAGGCTACCTTCGTAGGCGCACCGACCCAGGACCGGCCCTGACCGTCTGATTCCTTGGAATATGGTCTCATTTGGTCCCTTTGTTGGCTGAAATGCGTGTCTTTATAATTTCACCGGTATGTGGTGTTAGTGCTAGTCTTTGAAGGGGGTTTAATTATACATGTTGACGGCTTCCTTTTGTTTTTTATTTTGTGTAGCTTGTTTTTTTCTGTAGTCTTTGCTAGTGTTTTGTTTGGCATTGACTGCTAGCAATTCTTGAAACGGGTTTTGTACTTCTTTTTAATCATATTTGGCTTATTAAAAAAACTACTTTCAGTCCTTCATCTGTTTGCTATTGTATGCCCTTAGTGTGTGCTCTAAATATGTATTATACACCTCTACTTTTTGGTATAAAAAATCTCATTTTATAATCCGGAAGATCGTGCCATATATTGAGTACAACTTACAGAATTGTAAATGGCTTTGAAGATGATCTCTGAGTTGAGATAATTAAAGTGATATGTGCTAACAAGCATTCATGTGTGTTTTAAATGCGGTTTCCGGTATGGGGCATTCGAATACCAAGATTTTTTTCAATCGAATATGTGTTTTTTTTAATAATATACATGTATGTCACTAATAATGGTGCTGATTGCAATATGATGGTCTGAAATTCATGCTTCTTTAAAAATAAATAAATTAAAAATTAAAAATTTTGTTTTTGGCAATGATATAACTGATGGAGATGTTTATAATTTCTTTGTTGACCCTGATGTAATAGAAATAAAGGAGACAGAAAATAAAGAATGTATCATAATCTAATTCTCATTCATTTGATGTTTTGTTTATACAATAGTGTAATTATATATATAGAGCAGACAGAAAGATGGATTGCAGCTGTCAAGGGACAATTGTCAATAAAGTAGTGGAGGCTGAAGCCTTGATGGGATAAGTTCACGTACTGACAGGTTGCAGCACTATCAGTTGGTACAGATTAAACCTCCAGAGTTAAGCAATCTAAACCACCGGACGTAAGGAACTTGTAATCACTGGACGAGGGTCTGCTCAGACGAGTCCTCAGACGAGGGTCTGCTCAGATGAGTCCTCAGATGATCACCTCGATGATTTCCCAGACGATCAACACAACTGTTTTTGTTGTAATTTGCTATTTATTCTTGACAGCCCCCTGCAAGTTCAAGGTGGGTGAGTAATCTGAAACTTGTCAACCACCTTTAACTTTTCCTGAAGTTCAATGAAGCGAGCCGGAGAAAGAGCTTTAGTCAAAATGTCAGCATATTGGTCCAGAGAGGGAACGTGTTGCACAACGAGGCCCTTGTTCTAAACCTTTTCTCTCACAAAGAAAATATCAAGTTCCATGTGTTTGGTTCGAGAATCCAGGATAGGATTATGAGTGAGGGCAACAGTGCTCATGTTATCACAAAAGATCTGAGGTACTTGAAAAGGGGATTTCAGTTCAGTGAGCAGTGAATGAATCCATAGAACCTCTACGGTAGTATTGACAAGACTCCTGTATTCAGCCTCTGTGCTGGACATCGCTACAAGAGTTTGTTTCTTGGAACTCCAGGATACAAGATTTGCTCCTAGAAAGACACACAGACCAGAGGTGGACTTCCTGTCATCACATTAGAAGCCCAGTCTGCATCACAATAGGCATTGAGAGAGAGAGGTCTGGGCAAATAGGCTTTCTTGAGGTGAAGACCTTGATTGGCAGTAGCTTTCAAGTATCTCATAATTCGTTTGAATGCCTTCCAATGCTCCTCCAAAGGCTGGGATAAGAATTGGCACACTTTGTTGACAGAAAAGGAAATTTCAGGTCTAGTAAGTGTATCATACTGCAATGCTCCTACAATAGATCTGTAAGTTGTGGGTTCTCTCACGTAATCAGAACCTTGCTTGCTGAGCTTGCAGCCTCCAATCATAGGAGTGGAAATGCCTTTGGCATCATCCATGTCGGCTCTTGCCAACAAGTCATGAATATAATTGGTCTGATTCAGAAGAAGAGAGCCATCGTGCATCCTTTGAACTTGAACTCCAAGGAAGTAGTCCAAGTCTCCAAGCTGTTTTAAAGAAAACTAGGAGTGAAGATTAGTCACTAGCTATTGGATGAGGGTGATGGAACTGCTTGTAATTATGATATCATCAACATAAACAAGTAAATAAACTATGGCATGGGCTGTTTGTAAGACAAACAGAGAAGGGTCACATTTGCTAGCTTTGAATCCCGATCTTACAAGGGCAGATTTGTGTTAGATTCAAACGATTTCATCTTTTATTATATTTTGATGAATAACAATTTTATATGAGGTTTAATGTTGATAGATAAAGATTTCCTAATACTTTAAGTATTGCATATTTCAGGAACATCTATCTTTATGAAGAAACGAACGTCTGGCTACCCTTTGAAACTATATCAAAAGCAGCACGTCGAAATTTGACGAAAAAGAGGATCGTCCGAGGAGACCGTCTCAAGAGTACGTCTGGGCACTTTCAAGAAGATCATGCAAAGATTACGTCTGGGTATTCTCAAAGAGCATGTCTGAGGAGATCGTCCGACTACATGCTAAAGAGAGCGTCTGGCTCAATGCTTCATGCAATAAAGGAAAATCTCGTCCTAGCATTTTTTGAAGCACTGTTTTCAGCAGAATCAAGAAAAGGACATAATAAATATGTTATTCCTCATATCTGCTAGCCCCTCTGACATTCCTTAAATCAAACATTACTTTTCAGAGTCAACGGTGAAATTTACTGAACATCGTATCGCATCAACGATCAGAGTCAAATCTCAATGTTCAGAAGAAGGAGATTCTTTTTTCTGCTTTCCTTTCGCATTTAATGCTCAGACGAGCTTTTATGGAAATTACACTAAAGAACCAGACGACACTAGCAAGATCATTTAATGCTACATTTAATGCGTAGCAGGTTTGCATTTAATACTTCTTCAGAAGTGCCAGAAGTATCTGTCGCACAATCAGAAGAAGAAATTCAAACGGAGCTCTACAATCTTCATCAACGCAAATCCTACTGAAGATATAAGTAGAGGACTTAGACACTGGAATCAGTGGCGACTTTCTACGATCAAATTCGCAAGCTTTCTAAGTCTTTCATTTGCTTACTGCTCTATAACAACTCAGAAACTCATAAGTTATATTTTTCTTTAGTTAAGTCGTCTGCCCTGTGTGAAACGTTAATAGAGTGAAAATCTCATCCTCTTCACACTCCAAAAATAGAGAACCCATTTCATATCCTCTTTGTATTTTTTACTTCAACTTTCTACCTTACTCTTATTGTAGAGACCTTGTAGAAAAGAAAAACCCTCTTTGTAAAAAGAACTGGGAGTAGTCCTGTTTAATACTAGTAAGGAGAAGTCTGGTAAAATACATGTAAGGAGAAGTCCTACGAATACTAGGAGAAGTCCTGCATAATACTTGTACTATTCAAAGTAATAGTGAAAATCTTGGTGTAGCCAAGGACTGGACATAGCCCTGTCGATTAAGGGGGTGAATCGGGATAAATCTTCTATGTGCCTTACTTTTCAGCTCTGTTATTATTCCGCTGCACTCGTCTTTGAAAAGTATTTTGAAACTTATACTGGCTTTTTAAGAAAAGGTTTTAAAAATTCACACACACAATTCAAACCCCGCTTTTCTTGTGTTGTTTTACTATTATCAATTGGTATCAGAGCTTAACTGCTCTAAGAAACTAACATCTTAACAGGTGTAAAGAGATAAATTTCCACGAAAACAACGCACATTCGTCTAGTACAGCTACAAACAAACCACCCTTCTTTGATGGGTCCAACTATCCCTATTGGAAGAAGCATATGCTGCTATTCATTGAATCAACGGTCTGGAAACTCTGGGACATTGTGGCCAAAGGCAACTATGTTTCAAAGGATGCTACAGGGAAATCCATTCCCATGGAACAATGGACAGACGAGCAACGCACCGAGAATCAGCGTAACCCAAAAGCAAGGTTGTTTCTAATATGTGCCCTGAGCAAAAATGAGCATGACAAAGTTGACAGCCGATAGTGCAAGAAACACGCAAGAAAGGGGGGGTTTGAATTGTGTGACTCGTTTTTGAAAACTTCTTTCTATGATAAACATTAATTATAGGTTTTCAAAGAGAGTTATAGATTATGAAAATATGCATGTATGCAGCGGAAAAGATAACATAACATGAAAAGTAAAGCACACATGATTTTTATCCTGGTTCACCCCCATAATCGACAGGGCTATGTCCAGTCCTTGGCTTCACCAAGATTTTCCACTATTTAAACAAATAGTACAAGTATTATCAGGGACTTCTCCCAGTATTAGAAGGACTTCTCCTATCAAGTATTATGAGGACTTCTCCTTACAAGTATTGTCAGGACTTCTCCTATCAAGTATTTTCAGGACTTCTCCTTACAAGTATTCTGCAGGACTTCTCCTGATACCTTTTACAAGGTTTTGGTTTTTCTACAATAATTCTCTTCAGTAAGACTGGGTAGAAGAAATTAAGCTCGGGTTTACAGAGAGGATAGGCATTTTAGGTTCTCTGTTTTGGGTTGTGTGTGAGGAATAGGATGAGAGTGATATTCTATAAGTTCTTCACACACATGAGCAACTTCAACTCAGATAAGGGTTGGCTTGAAGCGTCCGGAGTTGGAACCAATGAAGTCTTGGTCCTTTGGGCAAACTTAGTTGAGATATGAAAGTTTGAGTCTAAGTCGCCAAGTTAGGATGGAAGCAGGATTCTCTATATATATCTTCAGTTGAAGATCTTCGTTCTTCTTCCACAGAAGGAGAGAAAACCTGTCCGTTTGTGCTCCTAGTTCCTCTGTTGTGAGTAACGGCTAATTCTGCATTTTTCAGCAGGTCTAAGACACGATCTGCGAAGCATTGATTTGCTTGGGTTGACATCGTCTGGCTCCATTTGAGCGAGTAGCCTTGAGCTATGTCTTCTGTATTTAATGCTTAGGAAATCTAGTTGTGGTATTTTCTTGACCATTATACCCCAGTGCGTGCCAGCTAGTGCCCAGCAAATGCTCTGATCAGATATTTGAATTTCGACCATTGAATGAGTACGGTGCTCAGAGATTCTTGCCGTTGATTTGCGATGTCAGCTTGATTTGAGGAAAAGTAGAAAAGCAGTGGGACCAAAGAATATTATATTAATTGTGTCCCTTTCTTCTTTCTGCCATTGCCAGTGCTTTATTTCATATGCAGACGAGGTAGACGTCTTTTGATCCAAGAAGCAATTATTTTGGATGAACTCTTCAGAGCTGGATGAATAATTTCTTTAATGCTTCTGTTAAACTAATATCCTCGTAATGCACACATCTTGACATTTGTTCCTTTGGCGCATTCTGATGCTCGAGCAGACAAATTCTTCATTATGATTTGGCAGACGCAGTCTCCGTACAATATTCAGAATTCCGTTACTGAGTGGGTTGCATCGGGAGACAGTCTTTCTTTATTCAGTCCTTCTTGAGATTGAGAATATTCTTGACTTGTAGAAGGCTGAATCTTTTCTTCTCTTTTGCTTCCACTGAAGTTCTCCATTTGAGTGAGTTGGTCCACAAATTCTTTATATGATGCTAGAGAAGCTTCAAATCTAGAAGCGTTTCTTCATGAGTTGTCATACTCATTCAGCTTTAGATGAAAAAGTCTTCCTGTTGATCACTCTTGGTTCAGGCACCGGACTGTTTCAGCTTCTTGAAGTGGACTTTGACTTGAGAGTGCATAGCTGATAGAGTGTCTTCGAAAAGGATGTTTGCTATTTCTAAGTTACTGCTTTATCTTCCGTGAGTCACTAGACTGTCTTCACATGAATGCTTTCTTTGTATGTCTTTGACAGCATTTCTTCAGGGTGTTTGTAGTGATGACCGGACGATTTCTTCTAGCAAGACTGATTCTCTTGATAATGCTTTGAGATTCATTCAGTGCTTCTAGTAGATAGATTTTCCTGGATATAAGAAATTTCATGGTGTTAGAAATTCTATCTCTGATGATATTAAACCTTAAAGAAATTGTTGATTATTAAAACATAGTAATTCATTTAATTGTTTGAATCTAACAACAGCCTCAACTGCCAAAGAGATATGGGAAACACTCGCTATCACCCATGAAGGAACCTCTAGTGTGCAGGAGACTAAAATAAACATGCTTCTTGCTCAATATGAAGCCTTCAAGATGAAGGATAATGAGTCCATAGACAATATGTACTCCAGATTTCAAATCATTTTGAATGGCTTGAGAAATCTTGGGAGATCATACACCAATTTGGTTATGATAACCAAGATCCTCGGAAGTCTTCCACCAAACTGAAGAAGCTTGGTAACAGCCACCAGACAAGCCAAGGATCTCTGAACTTTGAAAATGGAAGATCTTCTAGGAGCTTTGAAAATTCACGAGATAGAGATGGCTGAAGATGCTGAGATCAAAAAGAGCAAAGCCGCGGCATCCAAATTTGTGGCCTATAAATCTAGCTCCTCCAAAGCTCTAAAGGCTGATGACTCGTCTAATGAAGTTGAGGTAACGGCTGACAACTCAGACGACGAGCAAGCCCTCTTCAACAGAAGATTCCAGAAGATGTGGCTAAAAAGTACACAGGTCAAGAATGGGCCAAAGAATGAGCAAGCTAAAGGAAAGATTTCCTCTAGCAAGGGCTCTATCATTTGTTTCGAATGTAAGAAGATTGGTCACATTAAATCAGACTGTCCTCGTCTATCCAAAAGACTAGCTCAGAGAAACTTCAAAAAGAAAAAGAAGGCTCTCACAGGGCAACATGAGGAATCTGAAGAAAGCTCTAAAGAAGAAGAAGAAGAAGAAGAAGAAGAAGAAGAAGAAGAAGATAATGAAGAGTCATACTACACATTTATGGCGTCTATTGACTCGTCTGACAATGAGGCAGACAAAGGAAATGAAGCCATGATGGTTACCGTAGACTCGTCTGACCACGAAACAGAAGCAGAAAATGAGGTAATATCTGAAACTTCTCATGAAGAGTTTAATGAATTACTTGATTAGTCTCATTCATTGGCTTCTAAGTATAGTAATCTGAAGAAAAAGTCTGAAAGTCTTAAAAAAGAACTAGATGCTACAAAAGAAGAAACCTTCATGCTAGCCAAGAAAAACAGATTTGGAAAATCAAGATTCATGTAAGGAAATTAAAGCTCTTAAAGAAAGAGTTAAAGCATTAATAAATGACCTTTCAATCTTCACTTTAGGTCATGATAACCTTGTTAATTTGTGTGGAAATAATGGAACCATGTATGACAAGAGTGGTCTAGAATTTGATAGCAATGAAGATAATGCTGCATCATCAAGTAACTTATCATCTCACACACCACACTCATCATTAAAGCATGACTCGTCTGAGATAAAGTATATCTCGTCTGATGCTAAGTTACCCAAACCTAAGACGTTTGTTGTTAAGAGCAAGGAGAAGCAAGCTCCTAAAAGAGCTGCTTATGGGAGGAAAGTTCCATCCAAGGTTGAAACTAACATACAAGTACCCAAGAAAATTTGGGTACCTAAAACTATGATTGTTCCTCTTGAAGATTTTCTTAACAGCACAAAGCCAAAATGAAAAATGGTACCTGGACAGTGGGTGCTCACAACACATGACGGGAAGAAAGTCTATGTTCCCAAAGATCCATGCTAAGAATAATGGAGGAACGGTTACCTTTGGAGATAACCAAAAAGGGTTCATCGTCAAAGAAGGAGAAATTGGTAAGGCCCCTCTTCCTGTAATACGGAAGGTTCTTTTGGTTGAAGGATTAAAACATAATCCACTTAGCATAAGTCAATTATGTGATAGTGGGTTCACTGTTGCCTTCAAGAAAGTGAAGTGTAAAGTCACAGACGACGATGACAATGTTATTTTTGAAGCTCGGTGACAAGGGAATCTATATAAGATGAACTTGGAAAACCTTGCAAGTCAAATTGTAACATGTCTAGTGTCAGCAGAGGATGATAAGTGGATTTGGCATAAGAAGCTAGGGTATGCATCCTTAAAGACCATTACAAAAATGGTCAAACATGACTTAGTACGTGGTCTGCCAAATCTGTCTTTCAAATATGATGTCACATGCTCAGCATGTCTTTAGGGAAAGCAATTAAAAAGCTCAATTCCCTCTAAGAACGTTGTGAGTACAAGTCGACCTCTGGAGATGTTACACATGGACTTGTTTGGACCTACTAGAATGGCTAGTTGTTCTGGAAAAAGGTACTGTCTTGTCATCATCGATGACTACACAAGATTTACATGGGTTCAGTTCCTATCTACCAAAGACGAAGCATTCAAGTCATTTGCCATCATCACCAAGAGAGTCCAGAATGAGAAAGGCTACTGCATCACAGCTATTCGAAGCGATAGAGGTGGAGAATCGTCAACGAGGAGTTCAACAGCTACTGTGAAGAGAATAGCATCCTTCACCAACTCTCAGCTCCTAGAACTCCACAACAGAATGGCGTAGCTGAAAGAAAGAACAGGTCACTACAAGAAATGTACAGAACCATGCTATGTGAAACTTCTCTGCCTAAGTATTTCTGGGCTGAAGCTGTTCACACTGCCTGTTACATTCAGAACAGGATTCTTATGTGGTCTTTGCTGATGAAGACTTCTTATGAGCTGTGGAAAGGAAGAAAGCATGATATCTCTTATTTCCATCCTTTTGGATGTCCATGATTCCTTCTCAACACCAAAGACAATCTTGGAAAGTTTGACACCAAATCTGATAAAGGAATATTCCTAGGAAATTCACCACACTCAAAGGCATTCCGTGTTTACAACTCAAGAACTCTAATGATTGAGGAATCCATCCATGTGAAGTTTGATGATGTCAACTCAAGTGGAAATCAAACCTCTTTTGAAGATGACTTTGATAACCTGAATCTGAGTGAAGGACCATCGTCTACCAAATGATGACATCTAGTTATTCTGAACAAAAAGATGCAAGTCATCAAATGATTTTATTCTTGTTCAATTAAATGTTCATGACATCATATTCGGTGATACTAATGAATCTCTGTGCAAAGAATTTCTAGTCTTATGCAGAGTGGATTTGAAATGAGTATGATGGGATAAATGAAGTTCTTCTTAGGTCTACAAATTCGTCAAGAAAAAGGAAAGACATACATCCATCAGATGAAGTATGTTAAAGACCTTCTAAAGAAGTACAACATGGAGAAATCAAAGGAGATGAGCACTCCAATGCATCCTGGTGTTATACTTGACAAAAGTAATGAATCTTCACCTATAGATTCAACAAAATATAGAGGCATGATTGGATCACTACTCTATCTTACATCTAGCAGACCAGACAATATGTTTAGTGTTTGTCTATGTGCTAGATTCCAGGTAAATCCTTAGGAATATCATCTAAGTGTTGTTAAAAGAACATTTAGATATCTCTTTGCTACTAATATTGGCATAGTGCACGAGAAAAGTGATGATTTCAGGTTAAGAGGATTCTGCGACACAAATTATGCCGGAGATCGCATAGAAAGAAAAAGCACAAGTGGTGGATGCCACTTTCTTGGACTTTGCCTAATTTCTTGGGCAAGCAGACGACAAAGTACAATCTCATTGTCAACTGCTAAAGCTGAATGTGTTGCTGCAGGATCATGCAACACCCAACTCTTATGGGTAAAGAATTAATTAGACGCTTATAGTATTTTTGAACATAACATTCCTCTATTATGTGATAACACAAGTGCTATTAATATTACAAAAAATCCTGTTCAGCCTAGAACTAAACATATTGAAATCAAACATCATTTTATTTGTGATCATGTTGCAAAGGGAAAAATTGATATATCATATGTTCATACTGACGATCAATTGGCTGATATTTTCACCAAACCTCTAGTTGAAAATTGCTTCAAACATCTAACAGAAAGTATTGGCATGTTTCCTTCATTATAGAATGTATCGTTTATACTAACCATTTTTGCAGAAAGCAGTAGAAGGCCAGACGACCACAACTTATTCCTCGTCTGATAGGTGATCGTCCGGTTCAACATTGTAAGATTCAAACGGTCCTCGTATGAGGCCAACTATCCTTGTCTGAAGTCGACGGTTCAGATTCAATCACGTGCTTACTACGTGTGAATAGTGGTTTCACTTCAATTGCTAGCTTCTCGAACACGCTTTTATTATTAAACTGTTTTGTCTACAGCATTAACCACATCGCATTTAATGCGCGTGGGATTTCTCTTTTCTCTCTCCTCAAAAATTCAAAACGCAATCATTCTTTTTACGAAAACCAAGAAACCTCCTACATTCCATGCACATAAACAAAAGTGCTTTCAGAAATTGTAATTTCACACTCTCATCATTTCCTATCAACTGAAACCCTAGCTCTTGTCTACTTCTCTTCTCTTGCACTCTAACCTTCTCAGCAGAACTAGCTTCAATGGCTCCCAAGAAGCAACCCAGTGCTCAACCCTAACTCACTCCATCACATGAAGAAATCATCAATTTGAGACAAAGATGCATTGATGCAAACCGAAAAGAACACGAAGAGAGAATTAGGAAAACCAAAACTAAAAAGCTTGGTGACAGGGCTCTCGTTTCACCAAGATATCTGGACCTGAACCTGTTTCAACATGTTCAAGTGGCTGGAATCGATGAACTCCTGTTTCAAGATTGGGGAGAACTCTTCAAGGTCTCTAAAACTCCTTCCATTATTCCTATTGTCAAGGAATTCTACGATTGTGCTGTGAAAGTCAGTAGCAACCACTTTCGAACAAGATTTCAGCGAAAGATAATAGATATTTACCCTTCCACCATATCCATCACTCTAAAGTGAAGGTTGAAGATGGAGCCTTCTACAACTCAGGATGGCAGGACGTTGCTTCAGACGTGAACTGCATATGGAAGGAAGATCCCAAGAAGAAGGGGTACACTGTCAACAATCTAGTGGAGGAGTGCATTTTCCCTCATGCCATCATCAACAAGATCGTGGTTCCAAAGGAAGGGTCGCGAGATCTTGTCAACAAACTTGCCCAGTTCGCCCTGTACAAGATGATGAGGGTATCCAAAATTAACACTCTGCACCTCATTTTCAACCACATGCTGAACACTCTTGAGAACTCCAACAACAACTTGCCCTATGGTTCTCTAATCACTACTATGATGGGAGACATGCTGTTGTTAACAAAAGATATACAGGAAAACTAATTCATTACTGATGACTATCTGTATTCTACCCACATTAGAATTGGAGATGCAAAGAGGATGAAATTTGATGTTGATATTTCTCAAGTGCGTCCAAAACTGTTAGGAAAATGCTAAAGCAGTTCCTGAAATTTCCTCGTCTGAGGCTAAAGAAGAAAAGCACTTCCAGCCTCTAAAAAAAGACGAACTCGTGCTAAGAGGACCTCGTCCGGCACCAGGAAAGCTCTACCAACATCTGAGGCACTGCCCTCGT
Source organism: Acmispon strigosus (assembly GCA_030819835.1). Taxonomy (NCBI): domain Eukaryota; kingdom Viridiplantae; phylum Streptophyta; class Magnoliopsida; order Fabales; family Fabaceae; genus Acmispon; species Acmispon strigosus. The sequence continues at coordinate 10,472,305 of JAUAMA010000004.1, read as the reverse complement.
CCGAGCCTGCTACTAAACGACGTCGTCTGGTCAAGGGTACTAAGACGAAACCCTCATCTGAGGAGGCTACTAAGAAGAAAACCTCATCTGAGAGGTTGCTAAGAAAAACCGTCTGATGAGGTTGTTGATGTTAAGCACATTGCTACAACTACACCCAGCACTGCCAAAACACAACAAATTGCTCAACTTGAGACAATTGCTGAAGTACCTACTAAGGCTGAAGCTTCTCCAAAGGAAGAAGGAGAGATTTCCGCTGACAAAGCTTTTGTAGTACTCAATTCAGAAAATCTACTCTCAGCAACTCACTTTTACTATCTAAGGTATCTGCCAAACCACTTCCACTCCTTTATTGTAGATATCTATGATGTAAAGGATGATGGTAATTGCGGCTACTGATATATAGCTGAGTGGATAGGCCATGGTGAAGCATATTGGCCCCATATTTGTAGAAGGCTGATCATTGAACTGCTTGACCGAAGATCTCTACACTCAAGGATTTTAAGTTCTGAATCTAAAGTTGAGTCTGTGTTAATGGCACTCCGACTAGAACAGGGAGAGTATTCCTATCAACCCAAGTGATTCTCTATGCCAAACATGGGCTTACTTGTTGCAACAGCCTTCAACATTGTCTTAGTAACGTTATCCAATAAGGGTAGCTGCACATATTTACCTTTGTTCAGACTAGTACCATCTACACCCAAAGTTGTTGTCCTTGGACACATCAATGATAGTCATTGGGTTCGTGTCAAGTTGCAAGAAGAATCTCCTTTTCCCTCAATATTCCCGCAATGGAAGCATCACTGCACTGCGGAAGCTACAGCTTGGAAAACTCCACTTCTCCCTCGAATGGGAAAGATTAAGCAGATACTTGAAGCTGAGAGCAATGAATATATTGATAATCTCTTCAAGGTGCCCAAAGTCATTCATGATATTATCACAATTGATGATGAGGAGCCTAGTCCGGTTCATCCTTCTCAAGAAATGCTATCACCACCAAGTTCCCATCAAGAACCAAGTTCGGTTCTAGAAGAAACTCGTCCGGTGCCTGAAGAGGAACCTCGTCCGGTGACTGAGGAACCTCGTCCGGTGCATGATGAACCAAGTCTGGTTCATGACGGACCAAGTCTGGATCATACAGAACCCTGTGATGACCCTGAAGAACCAAAGCTTGCCTTTCAACCTTCCACCATTGGTCAAGAGATGACTAATCAAGAGATGCCTTCACAACACATTCTATAGACCACACCTGTCCTATCACCAACTCCAGTTCACGCTTTGCATGCCTCAACTGCTGCCAATGTCATTGAACCCTTGGGCTCTAAACCAGTGGCTAGGAATGCTATGGTATTTATCCCCAGAGTGCCAAGAAGAACTAGATCTCTCATCCTTCCTAGTTCTTGGAAGAAGCAGAAAATAACCAATTTGGAAAACTTCCAGATTATTCCTGGTCTGACTGTTGCATTGCTTGGATATTCTTTCTGCTCTTTTGCAAGAATCTGGGCCCCTATTGGCTGTGATAATATCACTCTCACGCTTTTGGATCACAAGCTCGATGACTTATATCATTTTGATTGGATTTTATGGGAATTTTGTGGCCATGTCGGCTATACTCCTCTCTTTTTGCTTAAGCACTGTGGAGCTCTTGTGATTGTCTTGGGAAATTGGATAATTATTTTGCTGCCTACATGCTCTCTGCCTGTACCTACAACATTTCCAGCAATTCGTCTGCCCGCACTTCCTCTCAAAATATGCAACAAGCTATTTATTGCAGTGACGACTGATGATATCTTATTGGCAGACGAAGTCCCTTCATTTGCAGCACACTCGCTTTACGCCCCTCACTGAAGATAGAGTCAGGTATGGGTAATCTGAAATTTGATGATAATTATAATGTTGAATCCCCACCGACTCCTGTGTCTGTAGAGGTTACAGAAGATGCCCCAGTGATTATGGAGATAAAGGGAGAAATGGCAGCATTGAAGGAGCAAGTCGAAGATAAATTCCAGGCCCTAGACACCAACAACAACAGGCACATTAATGAGCTAAAAGGAGAATTCAATGATAAATTCAACTCCTTGCACAGTGTGCTGTCCCAGCTTCTGGATAAATTCAAATGAAGACACACTTCATTTCTGTATCCCTATTCCTTTTACTTGCTGAACAATCTCTTTTACTAACTCATATATTTAGTTTTGCTCTAATGTATATCTTTATTGCCTTGGTACCTTTTGTTCATTCATATAATACCTTTGCCCATTATATTTTTTTGATAATGAAAAAAGGGGAGAAAAAGATTAGACAAAAAGGAGTTAAATAACTCAGGGGGAGAAATATAAGAAAAATTTTAGAAATTAGTGAACACCTTAGAAAGATAGTCTTATGTTGAGGGGGAGCAACGAAAGAAATAACCTTAGTATAAAAAATTAGAAAATTATGACCTTAAGTGGGATCTAAAAATATTTTTTTTAGACAATCGTTGGTAAGAAACAAAGCGCTCGTCTTACTTGTTAGTTATATGCTTTTAAACAACATAATTTCAATTTTTCTCTGATACCATGCTTTCATGTTACCACGTATGATCTTTTAAAAAAAATGCTCATGTTTTTCTCACTAAGAAAACTTATATAGACAAACGATCTACCTCTTAGTTTTATTCAAAAAGAAAAAACTCTGAAAAGTATCAATGATCTGATACATCTTTTTCGCTATAACCAAATTAAACCTTTTTCTCAAATGAAATTTGTCATTATCAAAAAGGGGGAGATTGTTAGATTCAAACAATTTCATCTTTTATTATATTTTGATGAATAACAATTTTATATAAGGTTTAATGTTGATAGATAAAGATTTCCTAATACTTTAAGTATTTCATATTTTAGGAACATCTATCTTGATGAAGAAACGAACGTCTGGCTACCCTTTGAAATTATATCAAAAGCAGCACATCAAAATTTGACGAAAAAGAGGATCGTCTGAGGAGACCGTCTTAAGAGTATGTCTAGGCACTTTCAACAAGATCGTCCAAAGATGACATCTGGGTATTCTCAAAGAGCATGTTTGAGGAGATCGTCCGACTACATGATAAAGAGAGCGTCTGGCTCAATGCTTCATGCAATAAAGGCAAATCTCATCCTAGCATTTAATGAAGCACTGTTTTCAGCAGAATCAAGAGAAGGACATAATAAATATTTTATTCCTCGTATTTGATAGCCCCTCTGACATTCCTTAAATCAAGCATTACTTTTTCGAGTCAACGATGAAATTTATTGAACATCGCATCGCCTCAATGGTCAGAATCAAATCTCAATGTTTAGAAGAAGGAGATTCTTTTTTCTGCTTTCCTTCCGCATTAAATTCTCAGACGAGCTTTTAAGGAGACCGTACTAAAGAACCAGACGACACTAACAAGAGAATTTAATGTTGCATTTAATGCATTGCAGGTTTGCATTTAATGCTTCTTCAAAGCTGCCAGAAGTATATGTTGCACAATCAGAAGAAGAAATTCAAACGGAACTCTACAATCTTCATCAACGCAAATCCTACTGAAGATATAAATGGAGGACTTAGACACTGGAATTAGTGGTAACTTTCTACGATCTAATTCTCAAGCTTTCTAAGTCATAAGTTACATTTTTCTTGGGTTAAGTCGTCTGCCCTGTGTGAAACGTTAATAGAGTGAAACTCTCATCCTCTTCACACTCCAAAAACAAAGAACCCATTTAATATCCGCTCTGTATTTTGTATTTCAACTTTCTACCTTACTCTTATTGTAGAGACCTTGTAGAAAAGAAAAACCCTCTTTGTAAAAAGAACTGGGAGTAGTCCTGTTTAGTACTAGTAAGGAGAAGTCCGGTAAAACACTTGTAAGGAGAAGTCCTACGAATACTAGGAGAAGTCCTGCATAATACTTGTACTTTTCAACTCTGTTATTATTCCGCTGCACTCGTCTTTGAAAAGTATTTTGAAACTTATACTTGCTTTATAAGAAAAGGTTTTAAAACTCCACACACACAATTCAAACCCCCGCCCTTTCTTTTGTTGTTTTACTATTATCAATTTGAGCTTGTCAAACCAGGTTCGTGAGGCCTGTTTCAAGCCATACAGAGCTTTGTGAAATTTGCAGATGAGGCTTTTATCTGTTGCCTCAAATCCAGGTGGTTGTATCATGCACACTTCTTCATCTAAAGTGCCATTGAGAAAGGCATTATTGACATTGATGACCAAATCCGCAAGTGTACGGTTGATTATCGAAGTAATATAAAAGATATCATCTCCACAAGGATTTGTTTGATTCTATAATTGGTTTTCAGAGTTGGAAAATAAAAGATGTTTTTGTTTTGATATTGTGATAGAAAAAGACTAAAAGCACTAAAATGATAAAAATGATAAAACAAGTATTTGGGTTGAATTTCACCTCATTTAACTTGGCTTTTCAGAATCACTTTTACACATGAAATTAGAACTAGTTCTTAGGTGCTTTAGCCTAGGATTTCTATTTGTTAATGCCTTAATCAAATAGAACTTTCAATCCAATTACTAAGCCTAATAACTTAGTGATTAGTTAATCAAATTGAAGCATTAGCGTTTTTAGTTCTAGCCAACACAATTGATTCCCACCCTTATACCTAAGTGATGGATAAACCATTAATCTACTCCCATTTCCCTCAAATTCTACCAATTACCATTGTGCAAGAATTGAGCAAAGTGAACTTGTGTGCACCAAGATTAATTAAGCATGGGGAGAAAATACTAAGAACAAGAACTTCATTCATATATAAAGATTAAGACTTACAACACCCAAATACAAGATAAATTAGCCAAGCATGGCTAATGAAAACATAAAGAGAAAAACCTGAATTGGGAGCTCAAGGAGGCTTCCCATAAGTCCAGGAAATTTCTCTGAACCAAGAAGAAAGATGGTATCAAGGGTTTGAAGGTGTGTTTACAAAGGAAAGCAAAGGCCTTATTTATAATAAAAACTGCCACGTCCCAATAAGCGTTGGCACGGCTAATGCTTCATCTCCTTGCTGTTTTGTTCTTCCTCTTGATGAGGTTTCATGGCCCTCAATGGCATTGATGTAGCCACATTCTTGTCCCTTATTAATTTCTAAAACCTCTCTTCCTCATCAATTCTCCACTCATGGCATTTTTCACATGTGCCAATTAGAAATGGTGCTTCATATTCCTTCTTCATTTTCAGTCCTTCATTTCTTGTAATTTGCACCTTGGTCCCCACAAATATGCTTAATTCAAACATTTTTCTAAAAAGACTAAAAACTAATAAAAATACCTAAAATTATATAAATAAAGTTTAAAAAATAAATAAAAGCTAATCCATATGCAAATGCAAAAATAAATAAAAAATCTAAATAAAAAGAATAAAAATCTATATGAGAATCAAAAAAAAGAAAATAAAAAAGACTAAAAAGACCCTAAAAACATCATAAAAAATCCAGTCATCACACCACTATACCCTACGGTAGCTTGTCCTCAAGCGTCAAAAACTTAAAGAAAAGCTTGTCCCTAAGCTTTGAATAAGTTTTATCCAATCAACCAAAGAAGCACAAGATACATTTTCACAAGAAAGCACAGCGGATTTGGAAAACATGCATGTTCAACAGGTATTCATTCAAGAAAACTAGGCTTGGTACTTAATCATTCAAAAGTTCATTCAAATTAACCTCACAAAATTGTTTACTCAATGAGAACAAGAAAGTTAAATAATTCTGCCTATCATTCAAATCAAAACCAAAACAATGCAACCAAGCAACTTTGAAGAGACTAGTAAGGGTGGAAATTTGGCCAAGGGTTCAGAAAAAGTTATGGAGTTGAAAAACTTGGCAACTCTAATGGCTAACTCAGAATTAGACTCATGACTCATGTTGGGTGATTCCCTTTTCAGAACAAGAGCTTAAACAATTACAGTACTTAGGTTCTCTCTTATTTTTCTCCTTTTTTTTTTGAACAAAGTAGTGGAATGTATGAGATGAATGAATTGAATTTTACTACCCTAATACTCTTTCTCACCCCACTACTTCATTATAATTTTTTTTCTTTTTTTTTTCTAAGGCACATACATTATATTATTTATTTTTTCAGAGAGAATCTTAGCATATATGGCTCTATTATGATAACTTTTCCATCACCCAACAACTCAAAAACATTCCCAATAGTAGGCTTCAAAGAAATAGACTCAAGGCTCAACAAGGGCTACTAAGGAAAAATGATACAAATCAATAACAAGTTCTGAGTTCTCAAGAATTCCTAAAGTCTCTTCTAAAATTAACAAGGCATGCAAAGTTTCAATCAACATGTAACTCAAGGAAGAAAAATTCACAATCAAGTAATCAGAGTTCTCAGCTCTCAGAAAAAGAATAGGGTAAGTGGTACCCTTGTTAGAACTCAGAAAATTTCCTACCAAAGCCTAGCAAACCAGAATCAATTATTTCTAACAACATGCAATCCTATCTGCATCAAAGCAATGTATCAATTTTTTAAACAGCAGATAATTGGATAAATTACTTAAAGCATCATGGTATGTTACTGGATTCATAGTACTGACTCATGCAATTTAAAAATTCTAAAAATAAAAATAAACAAAAGAAAATAAAAAGAAAATTAACAAAAGCTAAAAATAAAACTGGTTAAGTTCAAACATGATTCATGGGGTCTTCCTCAACGGCTCTTTTCTTGGGTGCCATACAACAACATGAACAAACAATTTCTACAAGTAACAAACTTGTTAAAATGTTAGTTCCAAAACAAAATCCCAAATAGAGCTTCTTTTCCAAAACCAAGTTCCAAGGGTTGGAAACTTTCCCACCTATTTTAAAATAAAATAAAAAACTCTTGAGTCTTCCATAATCAATAGTATAAGAACTAGGCAAGAAAAACCTTGGAAGAACTCAAGAAAAACCATTCAGACATTTTAACAAACACTTGGTGGGCAGTCCTAAAAACAGCACAATTTAAATGCAAAACCATCATGCAAGAACAGAACCAAACTCCTCCCACAATCCAATTTCACCAAACAAACTCAATACTAACATACGGTTCATATAATTCAAGGAAGAGACTGGAAGAATTTTCAAGCAAAAGAAGAAGATATACCTTGTATGTCAATGAACCAAATGTGTAATAAGAAGATGAAGATAAAAACCAAGAAGAACCAAAACACCCAACCAAAGTGAAGTGTGTGATCAATTAGTGCTTGCAAAAAGGTGAGAAGGTGTTCTGGATTCATGGCTTATGGAAAGGAAGAGTGGGGAGTTGAAAGAAGTGAAAAGGAAGTGGGGAAGTTTTGAAAACTTAACAAAATAAAACAACAAAAACAGCCCTGCCCAAGCTCCAACGCTTGAGCGTTGGGTGTTCCAACGCTTGAGCGTTAGAAATAAAAAAAAAATTAAGAAAGGGATTCCAGGGGCTCAACGCATGAGCGTTGGCCCCTCCAACGCTTGAGCGTTGGATTTATGAAATCCTGGCAGCTTTGGCCGGGGCTCAACGCATGAGCGTTGAGCCTTCAACGCTTGAGCGTTGGGGTGCCTGCAACAATTTATTCAGCAAAACAAAACAAAAGCAATAGAAACACTTGGATTGTCTCCTAAGAAGCCCAATGTTATAGTCTTTGGTAGACTTTTCACTAATCACTTTTCAACCAGGGTCTATTACAAAATTCATTAGACCCCGCAAACCATGCAAATTTTGGCACATAAACATCATGGTGCCAAATGAATTTTCAGCCATCAAGGCAAAAACAATAAATTTACAAATGGAGGAGATAAGAACATTTTCCCCTCGTCCTTTGCCTTGATATTCTGAACCTATAACATAGGTCCCTTGAGGTTCTTCTTCCTCCATCTCCAATTTGTTTTCAAAGACAAATTCTACAATGGAGATTTCTTTCACCTCCTCTCTTGAACCACGGGTTCACTTTCATGAACAGGTGGTTGTTGTTCATCCTGGGGCTGCCTCCTCAGAATGTCATTCAGCCTCCCTTGCAAGATTATTCTGGCCTTCCATTCCTGCACTCGGTTGGGCAAAGATCCCGAAGCACGCATGCAATCCAATTCAGAATAATACTCATCAATTAAATTGAGAGCATCACACTTCTTTTTTTCATCTTCTTTTTCAAGATAAGCCTGGATCTTTGCCAACCATTCCTCAAATGTTCCATCCATAGTTCCTTACAAAATTCAGCACACAAAATTAGCAGCACCAATTCTCAACACAGCAAAAATTAAAAACAAAATAACTCTAAATAACCAACTAAAAATCAAAGAACCGATCCCCGGCAACGGCGCCAAAAACTTGATGACCAAATCCGCAAGTGTACGGTTGATTATCAAAGTAATATAAAAGATATCGTCTCCACAGGGATTGGTTTGATTCTATAATTGGTTTTCAGAGTTGGAAAATAAAAGATGTTTTTGTTTTGATATTGTGATAGAAAAAGACTAAAAGAAATAAAATGATAAAAATGATAAAACAAGTATTTGGGTTGAATTTCACTTTATTTAACTTGGCTTTTCAGAATCACTTTTACACATGAAATTAGAACTAGTTCTTAGGTGCTTTAGCCTAGGATTTCTATTTGTTAAGGCCTTAATCAAATAGAACTTTCAATCCAATTACTAAGCCTAATACCTTAGTGATTAGTTAATCAAATTGAAGCATTAGTGTTCTTAGTTCTAGCCAACACAATTGATTCCCACCCTTATACCTAAGTGATGGATAAACCATTAATCTACTCCCATTTCCCTCAAATTCTACCAATTACCATTGTGCAAGAATTGAGCAAAGTGAACTTGTGTGCACCAAGATTAATTAAGCATGGGGAGAAAATACTAAGAACAAGAACTTCATTCATATATAAATATTAAGACTTACAGCATAGTTTTATGAAGATTCATAACAACCCAAATACAAGAGAAATTAGCCAAGCATGGCTAATGAAAACATAAAGAGAAAATCCTGAATTGGGAGCTCAAGGAGGCGTCCCACAAGTCCAGAAAATTGCTCTGAACCAAGAAGAAAGATGGTATCAAGGGTGTGAAGGTGTGTTTACAAAGGAAATAAAAGGCCCTATTTGTAATAAAAACTGCCACGTCCCATCGCTCAAGCGTTGGGTTACCAACGCTCAAGCGTTGGCACGGCTGATGCTTCATCTCCTTGTTGTTTTTTTCTTCCTCTTGATGAGGTTTCATGGCCCTCAATGGCATTGATGTTGCCACATTCTTGTCCCTAATTAATTTCTAAAACCTCCCTTCCTCATCAATTCTCCACTCATGGTATTTTTCACATGTGCCAATTAGAAATGGTGCTTCATATTCCTTCTTCATTTTCAGTCCTTCATTTCTTGCAATTTTCACCTTGGTCCCCACAAATATTCTTAATTCAACCAGTTTTCTAAAAAGACTAAAAACTAATAAAAATACCTAAAATTATATAAATAAAGTTTAAAAAACAAACAAAAGCTAATCTATGTGCAAATGAAAAAATAAATAGAAAATCTAAATAAAAAGAATAAAAACCTATATGAGACTCAACAAAAAGAAAATAAAAAAGACTAAAAAGACCCTAAAAACATCATAAAAAATCCAGTCATCAGACATCAAGTTGCTAGATTGGCCATCCTTTGGACACTGCAAGGGTGAGAATAATTCTGATTGTTGTAGGTTTCACCACAGGGGAGAAGGTTGTAGTATAGTCAATACCTTCTCGTTGGTGGAATCCCTTGGCAACAAGACGAGCTTTTTATCTTTAAATTGAGCCATCAAGGTTTTCTTTAACACGAAAGACCCATTTACACCCAATAGCAAACCTGTTTGGAGGCAGGGAAACAAGAGACCAGGATTTTTTTCGTTGTAAGGAATTGTACTCTTCAATCATCACAGAGCACCACTTAGGATCCTTAAGAGCCTGCTTAGTTGAGGTTGGCTCAGCTTGTGTCAATAAAAGAGTGGGAAAAAGCTTAGGTTTAAAGATTCCTGATTTTGCTCTAGTTTGCATGGGATGGTTATTGACTGCGGGGGTACTGCTGAGATGGAAGACGATGAATAGTCTGACTGCTCAGAAGTATTTGTTGTAGTAGTGGAAGTAGGTTTTGTAGTAGGATTAGAGTTGGAATGTGGAGAAGTTGCTGGAATAGCAGGGGCAGAGCAAGAGCTAGACTCAGCAGGAGTAGCGGCGGAGTTTGAATTGGAATTGGGTGGTGTGTTATGTGATGTGGGAACTATATGAATGGTGGAGGGAATGGGTGTAGACTGAGATGGAGAGGAGAGTTGCTCAGTGGGAAACAGCTCTGGATATGGAAATCTCAGTTCATTAAAGATCACATCCTTTAAGATAAAGATTTTTCCTGAGGCATCAAGGCATTTGTATCCTTTGTGGCTAGAAGAATAGCCTAAAAAGATACATTCTGCTGACCTGTTAGCAAGTTTGGTGGTGTTATAAGGTCTTAGGGAAGGATAACATGCACAACCAAAGGTTTTAAGAAACTTGTAGTCTGGGATTTTTTGTAGAGTTTAGTAAAAGGACTGATGTTGTTGAGAATTGGGGTAGGCAAATATAAGACATGTAGTTTAGCATGGGTAAGAAGAGTTAATCCAGTTTCAACTATGTGTCTGTGTTTTCTTTCCACACTACCATTTTGGTGTTGTGTGTGAGGACATGTGACTTTATGGATGATTCCTTGATCGGAAAAATATTACGTTAATGGCCAAAAGTCACCACCCCAATCTGATTGAACAAATTTAAGTTTGGTGCCATGGTGTAATTCTGCCATTTTTCTGAACTGAATAAACAAGGTAACAGCTTCTAATTTTAGCTTAATGGGAAATATCCAAGTGTATTTGGTATAAGCATCAACACAGGTGAGAAAATATTTAAACCACAAGAGGATTCAGTGGAAGTTGGACCCCATAGATCAATGAAAATGAGCTCCAGGGGAGCGGTATAAACAACAGACGACAATTGTGATGGTAATCTATGTGATTTGCCAAGACAAGGCAGTTTTAAGGTCCTCATGATGAGGGTGCCCCATTCTATTGTGCCACATCTCATACATAATAAGTCCTACAAAATTAGAATTAAAGGCATTGGAGTCTTTAGTTGAAGCTGAGAAAGGTCTCGCAGTAGTGGCAGACGATGAAGGGAATAAAGCAGTGGCAGACGATGAAGCAGTGGCAGACGATGAAGACGACAGAGTCGGAACACTTGCAGACAGAGCTGCTGGAGATTGAGTTGAAGGAGTGATGGGAGATTGACCATGAGGAATATGACAAGGAGTGAAATGATCAAACTGATAAATATCATCTTCTCCAAGACTTCCAGTGAGTAATATGTTAGAAGAACCCTGAGATTTTACAAGGCAATGAGATTCATGAAATTCAAAGAACACTTTGTTATCCCTGCAAAACTTACTTACACTAACTAGATTTTTGGTAATTGAGGGAACAAGAAGAAGATTTTTCAGGATAAGTGCATTGTGTGTGTGAAAGGTAGATTGAACACAAGCAGAGCCAACAGTTAGAATTTTCAAACCTTGACCATTGCCAACCATCACATGACTGTCTGAACCAGGGAGAGAGGAGCTATCTGCAAGCTGAGCTGGGTCATTAGGGGCATGGTGCGTGGCTCCAGAATCAGGGTACCAGGGATGTGTTTCAGCTGCAGCTAGGCCAGGTCCCAGAAAGAACGCTTGAGACTGCTGCCTTGGGGTGGTTGACTCAGACGTTCATGATGATTAACTGGCAGACGAAGGCACGTTTCCTATCTGATGAGGCCGATACTGAGGCAGAGTGGGCTTGTACAGAGTGGGAGGCCCAAATTGTCTCAACCTATATGGAGACCCATAGGATCCTTGAGGCAGATGCTGAGGTGACCCATAAAATGGAGATTGAGCAGTGTAATTCATACCAAAGTGAGGTTCTTGACCAAATCCTTGTTGTCCATAGGTTGGTGGGCCATAAGGAGATGGCCTAAACTGGTTTTGTCCATATTGATTGTATCTAGGTCCAGATGTTGGAGTCAGACGTTGGTAACACACATCAGCATTATGTCCATGTTTGAAGCAGATCAGACACTGAACATTGCGAGTACTGCGACCACTGATAAGGAAAATCGCAAGTGTACGATTAACTATCACGTAATAAAAAGATCGAACCCAAGGGATAGGTGTTCTTATTATTTATAAAATTTAGTACTTAAACAGGAAAATTAAAAAGAAGTATTTGATGAAAGTTTGTTTAAGGTAGCACATGGAATAGCAATGAAATAAAAGAGAATAAGATGATAGAGAATAAGCTCTTGGGTTGGTTTACATAGTCTATATAATATGCTAGTAAGTTCCTACTTAATTTCTGAATTTTAAATCTAATTTCATGATGCTATAGCCTAGTGTATCTACAAGTTAATTCCTTACACATTGTAGAACTTTCTTTCTAATTACTAAATTCAATTCCTTGCAACTTAGTTAACTAGAGAAGAAGATGAAGAAGAAATTCTGGCCAACGTAAAGTTACGTCCTTCCTAATTCCTTAGCGAAGTATACTTATAACCTTTTTTAAGTCCTAGGTCCCTTACTACTTACCAATTTCCATTCGTATAAGTAATAAGCAAGAAATATTTTGCGCATAAGATGAATGAAGAACAAGGAAATAAAACATGAAATAGAAGTAATATTCTGAAAGGTAAAAACAAACTAAAACATAAATATAAACTACTACAACCCAAGAAACTTAAAGAAGAATTAGCCAAGCATGGCTAAAGGAGTCATTGAATTACCCTGGATAGGAGCTCAAATATGGCTTCCCACAAGTCCTAGGAACAATTCTCAAGAGGGAGAAAGAGAGAATACTTGTTGTATTCTAAGAAGGTGTGCTTTACAAGTGAAGAAAAGGGTCCTATTTATAGTAAAAATCCAGCCTCCAGCGCTTGAGCGCTGGCATTATCAACGCTTGGGCGCTAGGATGCATTAAAAATCCACTTCCTGTCCAATGCCCAGCGCTTGAGCGCTGGCTTTCCAACGCTTGGGCACTGGGACAACATCTGACTCATTTCCTAGTCAGAGTCCCAGCGCTTGAGCGCTGGGATCCCAACGCTGGAGCGTTGGGACGCTGCTTCTTCATCTTCAAGCTTTTTCTTCCTTCTTCATTCATGGTAGTGGGTTTTGATGGCCATAAAAAGCCACTACTCAGCTCTTGTTTAATTCTGAAACCTTTCCTCCACTAACATCAATTCCTTCAACATTATTTTCCATGTGCTAAATTAGAGAGTGATTCTTCATATTCTTTTTTTCCACTTTTGGTCCTCTCTTGGTTAGCACTTCAATTTAAGCCCTCTTATTCTCTCAATCTTCACTTTAAGTCCTCCACTCTTGAACTTTTACAATTTAGTCCCTGGTTTCCTAAAACTTTACATATTGGTCCCTGGACAAATATGATAACTAAACCAGCTTTTTCTAAAAAATATAAAATAACTAGAAAAATTCCTAAAAATATAAAATAAAGCTAGAAAAACAAATAAAATCTAATCTACATGCAAAATGCAAAATAAATATAAAATCTACATAAAAACAATAAAAAATCTATATGTGACTCAAAAATAATAAAATAAAAAGACTAAAAACTACCTAAAAACATCATATAAAATCCACTCATCAACCACGACCACATCCGCCACAGCCACGACCACGATAACCATCGTAGCCACCATAGTTGTCATCACGATCTTCACTGTAGTCATCATGATAATTTTCAGTGTTTGTATGTTGCTCCTTAGACGAGGGTCTGCTCAGACAAGATGAAGGTTGTGAGGAGAATTTTTCCACTAGAGGAGGTATGGGTGATGGTGCTGCAGGATTTCAAACTACGAACTCTGAAAAGGCTTTGGTGAGAGAGGCTTGAGTTAAGGGAGAAGCTTAAGTTACATTAATTGATGCATCTATGAGCTGCCTTTTCCGTGTTCAGTCAAGACGAGCATCATGTGATAAGACCATCGATTCAATCTCATGAATGGTGTAGTCTAACTCACGATGATAAACCAAGGTCATGAGAGAGTTGAAATCTTCAAGGAGACCATCAAAGATGGCATCAAGATGGTCACGAAAATTCATCGGTTAACCAATATAAGTAAGTGTGTTGACAATTGTCTTGATCTTCTTGAGATATTCAACAACAGTCATGGAGCCTTTTGAAATGGATCGAAGCTCCGTACGAAGTTGTGTAGCCTCCGCACTAGCCAATGCTTGAAAGTAGCTGTGAAACCGTGGTATTATGCTGCCCGAAACCGTGGTAATATGGCAATTATGTAGTAGTGGATAAGGCTTATTTCTCTTCTTTGATAGTACACGAAGCATATGTCCGTACTATAACTGGCAGTACAAAGATAATTGAAGGCCAAGGAAGAGCCACAAAAATGTTGCCTAGAGGAACACAATTGAATATTGACAATGCTTTATATTCCTCTAAAGCTCATAGAAACTTATTAAGTTTCATAGATATACGTAAAAATAGATTCCAGATTGAGACAATGAATGATGAGAATGCGGAATATCTTTGTATCACAAGAGTGATCTCAGGAAGCAAAATGCATAGTTGAAAAATTACCTACATTTTCTTCTAGTTTGTACTACACAAGCATTAGTGTAATTGAAATATTTGTTACCGTAAACCAGAAGTTTATGGATTTTTATATTTGGCATGACCAGTTAGGCCATCCCGGTTCAATTATGATGTGAAAAATAATTGAAAATTCACGTGGACATCCATTGAAGAGCCAGTAGATTCTTCAAACCAATAAATTCACATGTCCTACTTGTTCCCAGGGTAAATTGATTATTCGACCATCACCAACAAAAGTTGTAGTGAATTGCTTATATTTCTGGAACGTATGCAAGGCGATATTTGTGGACCAATACACCCACCAAGTGCACCATTTAGATATTTTATCATTTTAGTTGACGCATCAACAAGATGGTCACTTGTGTCCTTATTGTCTTCTCGCAACTTTGAGTTTGCAAGATTACTTGCTCAATTGATTAAATTGCGAGCACATTTTCCTGATTATCCAATGGAGACAATACACCTTGATAATGCTGGTAAATTTACTTCTCAGACTTTTAACGACTATTGTATGTCTATTGGAATTGATGTTGAACATCCTGTAGTACATGTTCATACACAGAATGGGCTTACAGAATCGTTTATTAAACGTTCACAATTAATAGCAAGATCATTACTTATGAAGTCAAAATTTCCATCCTCTTCTAGGGGACATGCAATATTATATGTTGTTGCATTAATTCGCATCAGGCCAATGAGCTATCATCAATACTCGCTAATGCAAATGGTTCATGGTCAAGAACCTAATATTTTCCATCTAAGAACTTTTGGATGTGCGGTATATGTTCCAATTTCTCCACCACAATGCACAAAGATGGGTCATCAAAGAAGATTAGGGATATATGTTGGGTATGAATCTTCTTCGATTATAAAATATCTTGAACCATTAACGGGAGATCTATTTACTGCCTGATTTGCTGAATCAAAATTTCCGATATTAGGGGGAGAGAATAAGCAGTTGGGAAAGATAATTACCATTGTGTCATTTTGATCCTCGAACAAAGCAATGTGAACTAGAAGTTCAAAAGATAATTCATTTGCAAAGATTAGCTAATCAATTGCCAGACGCATTCGCCGATCCAAAAAGAGTTACTAAGTCATATGTACTAGCTACTAATGCTCCATTAAAGATTGATGTCCTTGTCGGACAACCTAGTGTTGCAAATAAATCTGACACACACATGAAGCGTGGCAGGCGTGCGGGTTCCAAAGATAAAAATCCTCAAAAAAGAAACGGAGCTAAGAATCTAGATGGACTAAACGAGGACATGATAGCTCAAGAAGAGCATCCACCAGACATAATTAAAAACACAGTTTCAGAAGAAAATCAGGTACCTAAAATTATTGAAAATGATGAGATCTCAATTAATTATGTCTTGAGTGGAGTAAGATGGAACTGAAACTAAGTCAACGTTGACGATATTTTTGCACATAACACAGCACTAGATATGATAAATGATATTGAGGATCATGAACCAAAATGTATAAAAGAATGCAAACACAGAAATGAATGGTAAAAATGGAAAGACACAATAGAGAGTGAATTAAAATTGCTTGAGAAGCAAAAAGATTTTGGGCCTGTAGCCCGTACATCTGTAGGTGTAAACTCAGTTGGATATAAATGGGTTTTTGTACGAAAAAGAAATGAAAATAGTGAGATTGTTAGATATAAGGCACGACTTGTTGCCTAAGGTTTCTCACAAAGGCCTAGGATTGATTTTGAAGAAACATACTCACTTGTGGTGCATGAAACTACTTTTCGATACTTAATTAGTTTGGTAGTACGTGAAATACTCGATTTGTGTTTGATGGATGTTGTTACAACTTATCTGTATAGATCACTTGATACTGACATCTATATGAAACTGCCTGAAGGATTTAAGTTTCTTGCAGCGCACACATTTAAAATCCTTGGGGAGATTATTCAATTAAACTGAATAACTCAATCTACAGTCTAAAGCAATCTGGGCGTGTGTGGTATAATCACCTTAGTGAGTATTTTTTTGAAATAAGGATATAAAAATGATCCCATTTTCCCTTGCATATTCATGAAAAGGTCTGGGGATGAGTTCACCATAATAGTGGTTTATGTCGATGACTTAAACATCATTGGAACTCGGGAAGAGCTTCCAAAAGCTATAGATTTCCTAAGGAAATAATTTGAGATGAAATACTTAGAAAAGACTAAATTTTGTTTAGGCTTACAAATTGAATATCTACAGGATGAAGTATTTATGTACCAACGGACTTATGTAGTAAAGGTACTAAAAAGATTCTACATGGACAAATCACATACATTGTGTACTCCAGTGGTTGTAAGGTCATTAGATGTAAATAAAGATCCTTTTAGACCTCGAGAAAAGGATGAAGATAACTTGGTCCTGAAGTACCATACCTTAGTGCTAATATATCCTTTGTCGTTAATTTATTAGCAAGATATAGTTTTTCACATACACGAAGGCATTGGAATGGAGTAAAACAAGTCTTCCGCTATCTTAAAGGCACAATGGATATGGGTTTATTTTTTCCCAGTATATTCAAGATCGACCTCAAACAAGTTACTTGTTTACATGTGGTGGTACAACCATTTCATAGAGACCTATGAAGCAAACTATAACAGTCACCTCAGCTAACCATGCAGAAATATTAGCATTACACAAGGCAAGTCGAGAATGCGTTTGGCTCAGATCTGTGATTCCATTCGTACTTGATACAGTGGTTTTTAATGAGGCAGTGTTTAATGACAAACTATAGAATGTTTTACTCTTTTTCCCACTAGGCTTTTATCCCACTGGGTTTTTCCTAGTAATGTTTTAATGAGGCACATTCTTAAGAGATGGTCATCCAAGGGGGCAGGGACGGATCCAGGAATTTTATGTCGTGGGGGCAGGATACACATACAAATTTGCAGTATTGAAAATATAATATATTACTATTAAACATTTGAATAAACATTATATTTGTTTTCTAAGAGGATTGATATTTTGGAAACATTGTACAATTTTTTTATTCTCAACACTATCAAATATTTCCCTCTCTATATAAGTAACTAAGTAATCATTCAACAATTCATCTCCCATACGATTTCACATCCGATTTTTGATAATATGCATAGCAAAGAAAGCTCTTTCAACTGTTGCAGTTGCAGCCGGTAGTATCAAAGCCAACCCTAAAAGCAAATATATCAATAGATATACAAAATGCTTCTTGGTCTCTACAAACTTTGTAGCAAGATCACTAATGCCCATCAATCCTGAAAATGCACTATGAAATAATTTTGAAGCTGATTATCTAATGCCAAAAGTTCAACCGGGGAAAAATCTGAAGTATAGAATTGAGCCAAACGAATCAACTTTTTCTTGTCAAATGAAACAAATGAATCTCTTGGACTCAAGCAAGGTACACAAAGAAGTCAGATCAAACTATGACAAATTTTAGTTTTTAGTGGCATTAGGAGTAATATTGTATATCTATGGGGCATTTATTTTTACTGGTGGGGGCAATCAAATATATTGTATTAAAATAATGGTATAGTAAGTAGAAATCTTGAAAGTGAAGTGCTCCAAGTCCATCTGTCCCTGCAAGGGGGAGTGTTTTAAATATTTGGATGTCCATCAGGGTTAAGGTTAGGTGAAAAGGGCAATGGCCTAAGCCCATGTATATTTGTTCTACACTCTTACCTAATATTATAAATACAAGGGAGGCTGCACCATGCAAAATATCCTCATCACACTATTTCTCTATCTCTTATTCCTCTCTTTATTTACTTGCCTACTATTTATTCATAAAAAAAATATAAATGATCAAATTTAAAAGATAAAAATATAAATGTTAAATTTAAAAAAAAATTAATCAAGAAATCGGATTTGTTTGAATTGAAAAAGAAAATTGAGAACTAAACCAATTGCAATTAATTTGATTCAGATTTAACATGAAGTGAATTAATCAACCAATCAAATCCAAATCAATTTCCATCAATTGCTGCTATGTAGGTTTAACGTACTAATTTAGGTCTCATTTGAAAGAGTTTATTTTAATTTATCTTATAGCATAACCTATAAGCTATTTTAGGGTTATTTTCATAAGTTGTTCATAATAGCTTATGAAAAATATTTTATGCATATTAATAATCTATTCTCAAACTTATTTCAATAAAGTTTTTAAAATAACTTATGAATAAGCACTTATACGATAAACTTATAATCATAAACGTTCAATTAAGTTGTTTTTTCGAAGGTGATTTAGTATTAGATGTGATCACTTAATTATTATAACTACCAGGTAACAAGGAAATAAAATTACAACTCTGTAATTTTTTTTAAAAATGCAATATGCAGAAATTGGAATTCAGGAAGAGGTTGGGAAAATTCCCATATTCTTTCGTTGAAGATCCCTTGATGAAATAAATTCTTATTCATTCACCTTCAATCCATACGTCATACATGTTGATCTGTAAGAACTTATCTTAACAAACCCAATAAAACTATGACACGCCAATACAGAAAACAGAAGATAACCGACACAGAATATCGTTGACTAAGCATCCTTTTTCAACTGCTATAATATTAAAAAGTGCGAGCTGTCGTGAACCAATTATCCCAATAATTAAAATTGTTGGGTAAAGATGAATGAATGGTTTATAGTGCTAACTAATGCTCTAGTATCCTGAGATGCTCACTGACATTTCCCAACTCATTGAAGTGTTTAGTGCTCAGAGAGAACAGAGATCAGTGCATACTGCATAGTGAAAGTATCCCTAGAATCTTATGGCAATGAATAAAGCAACAAAGATCAACCTGAATTCTCCAAAAATAACAAGGCCACACAAGGTGACGACTACAAAAAATGTAAAATGATAATTAAAACACACAAAAGGAAACCTTCTTGGAAAAATCCCTTTTTAGGAGAAGTTCAAATCAGTTTAGTAGTCCCACATGCAATCAAATCAACAATAGTTTTATATCAAAATCTATAGCCAAATCATTTGGCCTATAAAAAAAATACCAAAGGATGTCTACACCTCAATCCTAATGATAATTTTCTGCTCTTCATGGCGCTGCTTCCTTAGTTCACCCTGAACTGCAAGTTTTGCAGAATCTGCCATCCCTACATTCCTCAAAGCCATATTTGTAACAGCCTTTAGTTCTTTAATTTCTTTAAGATTAGCTTCTTTTTGTCCACTTCATTCTTCCTCCATGGAAGCTGCTTCTGCCCTCTCAATCAAAAATCTTCAGATTCCTTGATTTTTGCACTCAGCCTCAAACTCCTCAACTGCCAGTGTGATCTTACCATTGGAATCTGAAACTGAGACTGAGACTGAGACTCTACCGACCTTCTGTGAGAAACAGAAATTTTCATCTCCTCAACGGCTTTTTGTTCTGTTGCTTTCGCTTCTTCAGCCTGTTTCAAGAAAAGCTCTAGTTTATGCTCTATTTCTTCAGCCACAGCTCAGAAACTTTCAGCCTCTTGCTTTAGCTTTGGAGCTTTTATTCTCATTTCTTCTTCTTCTCTTCTTGCATTTTCTGTCTCAAATGAAAGCTGCTCAATTTTCAAGTTTGTCACATGACTGGCATCAGAATATTTGTCCACCAAGATCATGCTTATGCTACTTTGTATTTCCCCAGTTATGTTAGTAGCAAGAGCTTCTACTGCCTCTCATGCTCTTTCTTCACTTGATATAATTCCGTTCTAAGGGAAAGTACAAGGTTTCTCAGTGAGCTCTCTTTTTCAGAAACTTCCTGCAGTGTCTCTGTGGCTTCTTAAATCTCCAAAGTTATTAGTTTTACAGAACCCATCTCAGAAGCACGGGCCTTCTTTAATCTGCTCTTGAAGCTCTTTGGCCTTTAGACTTTGGGTTAGTTGAGGGACATACTCATTCTTTGAAGTCACCAATTTCAACTGTGCTTCTTCCTCTGCAAACTATAGGAAAATTTCAAAAAATGAACAGAGCACATTCCTGTAACTACATTCACTCACTTCCTAATTCCCACCATTCATTTTTCTAGTTCTACTTATTACAACCAAGACCAGTGCGTACGGCGTAGTCAATGTAACCCTAGAATCTTATGGCTATGAATCAAGCAACAAAGATCAACCTGAATTATCCAACAATAACAAGACCACACAAGGCCATGACTACAAAAAATGAAACCTTCTTGGAATTCTTGGAAAAATCCCTTTTTATGAACAAGTTCATATCAGTTTCGTAGTCCTACTCTCCTATATGTAATCAAATCAACAATAGTTTCTATCAAAATCGAGCCAAACTATTTGGCCTACACAAAAATACCAGAAGATACCTCAATCTCAACAACAATTAAGAGGGAAAACACATATATATCATCTAGACTTTACTCAAATCCAACCATCACAACCAGATAATCCAATCATAACTCCATGAACCTGCCACTTTGCCTGCAAAAATGATAAAATGAGAAGTAATTAAGTATGCCTGCAATTAAACTTGTTATTTCCAAAAGAA
Source organism: Acmispon strigosus (assembly GCA_030819835.1). Lineage (NCBI taxonomy): Eukaryota > Viridiplantae > Streptophyta > Magnoliopsida > Fabales > Fabaceae > Acmispon > Acmispon strigosus. The sequence goes on along the minus strand of JAUAMA010000004.1, from coordinate 10,451,203 downwards.
AGACACATTAAATGAAAAAAGACAACTCAGTGCAGGCTATTGATTAAATATCATTTCACCTGAAGTAAAAGTGGCAGGTGAATTTCAAACGCCAGAAACAAATATATGTTGTGGAATTCTGCACAAGAAAACTGCCAAAAAAAGAAAAAAAAGAATCATGAATTTAAACAAGAATGAATGGCTTTTCTTGAGCCTTGAAATGAAATTGAAAAGTTGTCAACTTCAGAAACAGGGAAGAGCTTTTCCATTCCAAATCAAAATTTATATTTCTTGAGCATCATAAAGAGGGGAATGAAACATTCAAGAATTCCACGAAGTATAGCTTTTCTAGCCTTGACATAAAATTAAGAAGTTGGCATTCGACGAAGAAAGGGTAGAGTCAGAAGAACCTTTAGAGGTTCAAATTTTATATTTCCTGAGCATGAAAAAAAGGAAAAAAAGGAAGAAAAAAAAAACAGATAAAGAAGTAAAAACAAAATTAAATGAAAAAATAAACAAGAAAGAGGGAAGTGGGGTGATAAGTGAGTGAGTATGCATTGAATTGCCATTGTGAATTTTCTTGGTCCTCTTGGTGAGCAAACTCGGAGCTTGATCAAGATCCATCAAACTCCTGTTGGGTATGAAACAATCACCCTTCACAAAACAGAAAAATTAAAACAAAAAGAATGAAAAGTGAGGAATGCAAAATAGGAAAATATATAGAGCCCGTTTGGATACGGACCAAAGAGCACTTATTGGAGCTTCTCTACTAAAAAATGATCTAGATAAGCTCCAATAAGTGCTCTTTGGTCCGCAACCAAATGAGCTCATAATAGAAAATGTTATCTTAATGGGGATATCTTCAGGGACAAAAGGTTATCCAGATGTGAGATCTTTGATGTATCAGTAGCTGGTGGCCCAAAAATATCCCAAAGGCGAAGTGTTTCATCTGCCCCAGCTGACACCACGGTTAACCCATCTGGGCTCTGCAAGAGATAAGAACCTAGTGTTAGCTTGAAAGAAATAATTGCCAGGATTAAGTTTAATTGGATTAATTCACACTATATATATTGATCAAAGTTGGAGTCATTAGCTTAATATGGCACTTGTGTTCAAACAAATACAACTACTACATAAGATGCTCTTGCTTATTGCATGCCTTGCATTACATGCTTTAAAAATTTACAATTCCACCCCACACCAGTGCAACATGGGAATAAAAGAGAGAGAAGTGAGAAATATGATGAGTGATGTGAGAGGAAAAGAAGAGAGAGATAAAAAAACTGTTAATTTTTTAGTTATAGGTAGGCATTATATACCTGAGATAGATGGAGGACTCTTGAAGCATGGGGATTCAAGCCTCCCACTTTTTTCATAGATGGATACCTCCACAAACAAAGTTGGTTGTGGGATGCACTTGTGCTAAAGCCATGGCCACTTAATATCTCCCTGTGATGCCTATTCCATTCTAACCCACAAATCTGCACAGAATGCCAAACTATCATTCAGCTAGAGTAAACAATGGATGCATCTGTGCAAAGGACTAAATAGTAATCAATTAAAACAGTGGTGATTAATTCTTTGTGGTGAATGGATATTTTTAATTCTCAAAAAACAAACAATAAGTATGCATCTTGCCTGAGCTGTAGTATCTATGCTGCAAATGCAAGTTCCTCTTTGAACATTCCATATCTTAATACATCTATCATCTGTGCCACCTCCAGAACCAAGCACATTTGAATCATAAGGGCACCACGCAAGGGCCTTAACAGCAGCACAATGGTCCTTAAAACAGTGCAAGAAACTTGACGAACTCATTTTAGATGAGTCCCATATATAGATATGATTATCATTGCCTCCACTTGCCAACATATTGCCCCTTGACCATTTTAAGCCACAAACTTCTGATCTGTGTGCTTTTACCCGTGAAACAACGTTTCTTCTTGCTCTAACTGCTCACAATAACAAAATAAAGCAAGATGTTAGATCATCTCATTTCACCAATAGCTTGCTGTACCTAAAATATATCTCTTTAGGGTTAATTGAAAAGAACTATACCATCATGGTTGATTATAGATTTGTCATGGCTTCCAGAAGATAAAGTATCACCATTCCATGCAATGGTTGCTATCCTTCGACTATGACCTTCTAGCATTCTTACCTGAAAGTTAAAAACTAGGAAATGAGTCCAGATGTTCATATTGTATAATTAGAGAAGCAGATAAATAGAGAGATGCATACTGGCTTAGAAGTCTCAGCATCCCAGAGTTGAAGCTTAGAGTGCATAAATCCTGCTGCCACAAGTTTGGCATCCCTTGACCAGGCAACACTAGTGGGACAATCATTGTCAATGGCTTCAAACAACTTAAGTACATTATTGTTCCCGGAGTTCCAAAGGAACATTTCTGAGCCCAAAGCAACAGCAAGAATGTTGTTTTTCCCCCAATCCATGATGTTGGCATAGTAATCATTTCTGATATTTGGTGCATCCAAGATCCTTGTTTCTTTCTGCATGCATAGTTATTCAGTTTATCAAATCAGTGTACAGCAAGAGATTATGGTTTTGTATATAATGTACTTTATCTAATTAGAGGAAAACACAAGTTAGACATATCACAACACTTGTTCATTGATTCCTTTAAGAGGAACCAAATAGCCGGTGGCAAACTTAGTCATATTAGGATTTACGAACAAAATGATAATACTTGCATGATCTATATAAACATTAAATTATCTAAAACAAAAAGAAAACAAGAAAAACTGAAACAAAAGACAAATTATTAAACAAGTAAAAGAAAAATTTACAAAGTAGCCAACAGCATTTCCACATAAAGAAAATCAGTATTCCAGCTGGGATCTCCAGGTCTTTGTTAAAAACTATATTCCAAAGTCATCAATACTCATCAACTAGTTTCTACCAAACTTCTTAATTGTTACATTTCTCCTCAAGTGCATAAGTATTCATTTTTCTTTCCTTACATATATTTAAGGTTGTCGTTTCGGTTTAAGAATAAAAATCATATAACTCCTTGTATTGCCACTGATTCTCACTTGGTCAGTGGTCACCACCAGTTGATAAGATAAAGAAGAAATAGAAGGGAATTATTTATTATAATAGCAGTAGAGATGAAGAATCCATACACAAACAAGGTACACAGCAGGAAATTTGAGAGTGCCTGCAATCTCTCCATTAGAACCACCAACTAAACTTCTGCATGATTTCCTAAAGTCAGCACAACTTACATATAACTACCCTGGTGCAGTTAATTTTAAATTCAAACATAATTATACATTAATAGAAATAACTTCTAATAACTAACTACACCCAACTGCCCTCTAACTGCCTGCAGCAGTTGTACAGCCCTCTTCCACTTGCTGATTTGGCAGCGCATCTGTCCCCACAACAGCAGAAGTGGTTGCGCCACCACCCATGGTGGTGGTTGGCCTGAGTTTCTTCCTCTTGCGGCTTTAAATTCCTTATCACCAGTGGGTTTAAAATTTGATTAATAGTGATTATGATATATTAAACAGATATCCTACCTTGGTACAAGTAACAAAAGGTTTTCTTTTTTTGCAATAATGACAATAAATATTAGTTATTTAATTTAAGTATTTATGCTGCTATAATGCTACCTTAGGCAATAAATTCCATTGCAGTTGAAACAATTAAAATTGAGGAACACTTAACAAGGTAACACCAATGGCAAATAAAAGTGCATTTTTTAATAGAGAGATATGCATTCAATCACACTACAAATGAGTAAAATGATCACTGTATTTACAGAACACAACACAAAAAAGCAATATTATTATACGTGAAAAAATGAAAAGAAAAAGAAGCTGGAAGAAAAGAGCACTGATATGAACAAAACCTTAGGCATTGCACGAGAGCGGGGCTGATTCGTACTGTTTTGTAATGCCGCTGCCTCTGCTTCTCGCATCTCATCAATGTGACGAATAGATTTTCTACTTGATTTTGAACTTCCCCTGAAAACTAACATCCTAAATGGCTTACCATCAGAACCCAAACTCAGTTTCTCATCCAGTTTCTGTCTGTATGCTTCCTGTCATTACAAGAGATAAAAGCCTCAATACATTCCATTTCTCTAATATGAATAATTTCAACAATGCAAATATATAGTAGAAAGATTCATAATCTAAAGCATAAAAACATCCCAAAAAGCCAGAAACAAATAAATATTGTGGAATTCAGCACATGACAACTGACAAAAAGTAAAAAGTCATGAATTTCAACAAGAATGAAGAGCTTTTCCATTCCAAATCAAATTCTAAATTTCTTGAGCATGGAAAAGAGGGGGAAAAACATTCAAGAATTTCAAGAAGAATTTCTTTTCTTGAGCCTTGAAATGAAATTGGGGTAAAAGTATACTTTTGAAGCCACAGTTAATTGCAATAACTAAAAAAAAGAAAAGAAAGAAAGAAAGAAAGAAAGAAAGAGGGAAGTGGGGTGAGTAAAAGTACATTGAAATTTTCTTTGTGAATTTTGTTGAACCTGTTGGTGAGCAAACTTTGGGCTTGATCAAGATCCATCAAACTCCTGTTGGGTATGAATCGATCACCCTTCACAAATAAGGAAAAATTAAAACAAAAAGAAAACCTAGAAGGAACAACGGAGAAGAGAATGAGAAAGAAAATTACTGGGAAATCATAACGGGTGGGAGAGCTGAGGAGGCTTCTCGGAGAGTACCAATCACGATCAAGATTCCACATTTTCTCGTTGAAATCAAATCGCTTCGAAGAAGAAGAAGAAGAAGATGATATTATGAGGGTTCTCACAAATGGATTCTTCTTTCTTCGAATGTATGTTTGGGGGTTATGTTTCACTCCCCCGCCACAGATTTTGTGTTATATAGGAATTTTCCAACCGCCACGTTCTGATTAACCCTTTCGGAATTAACGTTTGGTTTTCTTATTAGGATTTATCAATGTTTCGCTCCCCCGCCAAATAAGTTGCCGTTTAACTAGTATGTTTTTCAAATTTTCAACGGTTTAATAAATCTTTCGGGTGTGGGATACCTAGCTAGGGACATTGCTATTGGTGTCATCCCAATAGCTTTTCATGTCATATCAAAAATGTGAAAAATACGTGAATATCCCTCGCAAAACAACTTTTTGTTTTGGTCGCAGTTTCAAACTGCGTAGCTTTTTCTTTTGGTCGCAGTTTCTAACTGCGTAGGTACGCAGTTTGAAACTGCGTCTAAGGTCGTAGTTTGAACTGCGATGTGGACGCAAACTGCGTACCTACGCAATTTGGAACTGCGTCCACCTGTCAAACTTGTAATAATTTATTCATTGAGCCAATTTTCCATGCCTGATTATCATACATTCTAGACTCCTCAAGTATTGTACATACAATAAAAAAACCACACTTATGTACATTAAACCATAGAATCATTTTCACTTAACATAAAAAAAACCATGTCTATACAATAAACCCTAAACTCCTGAAGCATCCCCATCATTCTGCCATCTTCTCCTCGTTCTCCCCTCCTCATCATCCGGATGTAGAGCATGTTGTATTAGGGAGTGCATGTTCTGCAATGCAACTCATACTTATGTACCCTCCTCCAGTGCTCTTGTGCTATCCGGGTCCACTCCAACTGTAAGACCCTCAATTTTGTGTGATAGTATTTTGGCCCTTGTAACTCTTATGATTATAGTTTGAATCTTTTGAAGTATATTGATTATACTTTGTCTTGAATTATTTAGTAATTCGAGTTAGTATTTGGTTGATATATTAAGTTTTATTTATGAGAAATATGTGTTTGAGTATAGAATTATGTATTGTTTAAGCCTTGGCTGAAATGGCGACGTTTTGAAAGGGAAGTTGAGATCGTCCTGTAAAACTGGTTGAGATCGTCCTGTAAAACTGGTAGACTATGTTGGTGGACTATGTTGGCGGACTATGTTGGCGGACTATGTTGGCGGACTATTTCTCCGTTGGCAGACTATGACTTCGTTTTGTCTAGTCTGGTCAGCCGCTATTGTTGACTTAAGAAATGAGTGTCAAATGCCTTGGGAATGATAAACTTCCGTTTTTATTGACTCTTAAGAGATAAAATGTCAGAATCATTAATGAGCATTAATGATTTGCCGTTTTCTTTGACTTAGAATATTTTAATCTTTTCTAAGTCGGTTTCCTCACTCTATAAATACCAAGCTTCGTCAGTACGTTAATCTTTCATTCTTCCCACACCTTTCTTCTCTTCAAAGTAAGCTGAATCCTTGACATTTTTCTGAAGCATTCTTGTTGGTAAGTTGTTCAGACTCTTACTAATTCTAGAATTTCCATAGTATTCGATTTAGTTCATCTTTTTGAAGTTTAACTTGTTCTATTTCCCTCGCGGCCATATTCCCCTTGTTCGTTGAAGACCAGAGTTGTTCGTTGTGAGTTCTTCTTGGTTCGTGAAGGACAGAACTGAAGTTTCAAATCTCTTTAATCTTTTAGGCCATTCGAGGTTGGTTTCTTTTCTAGTCCTTACGTTAGAACTCTGTTGTAATCTTTGTATTCCTAAAATAATCCTTGAAAACCATATAGACACTGTTTTAAATAAATTTGGTAATGGTTTTATCCATAAAGAAGTTTGGATTTTAAAAAAATGAATTTAACAGTGATTTTACGTGAAAAACTCTGATTCTGGACTCTCTGACTGAGAGCCAACTCTTGGGCGTTGGGATCCAGCGCTTGGGCGCTGGGTTTCTTCGAGATTTCACGTAACTAGACATTGCCAACGCTTGGGCGTTGGGATCCAGCGCTTGGGCGCTGGGTTTCTTCGAGATTTCACGTAACTGGACATTGCCAACGCTTGGGCGTTGGGTTCCAGCGCTTGGGCGCTGGAGGGCACTCTGTTCTGCTCTGTTTTACGAAAAATTCTGGTTTCGACCGTTTTGGGTTCTGTTTCTTTCCAGATTTCGTCCTATTCTTAGGAGAGTTAATTAAATGAGTTTATATGCTATTTCTAGGTTGAAGAACAAGTGTATGAAACCTAAGAGGAGGTAAGGGTAACTCAATCTTAGTATTATGATATTATGATATTTTTGTGATTCTGATTGCAGAACACGGACTGTGATTGTTTATAAGTTTGTTTGAATACTATGATAACAGTATGATATATCGAATATGTTGTATGGTTATGAGATTGAATTGCTTGAACATATTTTGTAAGAAGAGCTTACTGTGTTATGTATATATTGACATAACTATGAAACGAGTGAACCGTTATTGTTCATGAGGATTCTGTAAAACTGTGGGAACCAGTAGTTCCTGAGGATTCGATTATTGTCATGACAGATGCACTGCAGGTGCATGATTTTAGGTTTTGATGTGGCGAACTATTATGCGTCGCGGGATCTTGCCATGATTTTAGGTTTTGATGTGGCGAACTATTATGCGTCGCCAAATGACCAGCAATGAGGGAACACTTGACGGCTGTGTGGATGCAAGCTTGAGAAACTTTTGGAGCAGATTTGAAGATGATGTTTAGTTTCCGCTATTTTGTAAACTTAGCACATGTGTGTAATACATTACTTTCATTAGCATATGTGAGACGTTGTTTTGGAAAACTTGAGATGTTTTGAAAGGTTCTTATTTTCCGCGTTTTTAAATGTGACTCTCGACTTAAAAATCGGGCTGTTACATTTTGTGGTATCAGAGCAATGGTTGAGATAACCAGTGCTGTTGGGGGGTTATTACATTCTGAAATCAATTGATGGGGTGTCAATCGAAAGAAGAATTTAGTGAATAAATATTGTTGATATTAATTGCTTAGATTGTCCGTAAGCGGACCATCTTATATTATGTTTGACTAATTACCTTGTTGTTTCTGTTGTTGAGATTAACAGTTAAACTTTCTTAACAGGAGTAAGAGGTTAACGAATCAAAACACATAGATGGCAGATCAGAATGCGATGAATCAAATGGCTACCGCCATTACTAACTTGACTACGCTGATGACGCACCAAGCGAATGTTGCTGCTGCTCGTGCTGAAGAGGATGCTAACCGAGATGTTGCATCTGCTGCCGCACAGACAGAGAAAGCTGAGAGAGAGCAAGCTTCTGCTCAGATGAAGGGATTACATGACTTCAAGAGGCAGGATCCACCCAAGTTTTCTAGAGGATATGACCCAGAGGAGGCTGACTTATGGTTGCAGGAGATCGAGAAGATCTTTTCCTTCTTGCAGACCCCTGTTACAACCAGGGTGAACTACGCTGCTTACTTGTTATCAGGAGAGGCCTAGCACGGGTGGAACGGTGCTAGAGCTATGATGGATGCAGATTTTCAAGTTGTTACGTGGGAGTCCTTCAAGAGGGCTTTTCTAGGGAAATACTTTCCAAATAGTGCTAGATCCGCTAAGGATAAGGAGTTTACAGAGCTGAAGCAAGGGATCATGTCAGTTGCTGAGTTTGCTGCAAAATTGGAGTCGCTAGCCAGACACTACAGGTTTTTCCGAGACCAGATTGATGAGGAATTCATGTGTGAGCGATTTATCGACGGGCTGAACTATGATTTGAAGCGTGCTGCGCAACCTTTGGGGATTGAGCGCTATCAGCAGTTAGTGGAGAAGGCTAAGGGCATCGAGGCCATCGACAACCGTAAGAACAAATCTCAGGGAAGTGGAGGAGCAACCAAGTTCCATTTTGCCAGAGACAACAAGGGGAAGAAGCCATATCAGAGGCCGCAAACCAAGGGGCGTGCTTTTGGGTCCGACCGACCTGTTGGAGGTAACTTGGGCATTCGGGGAGCTCCGAAACCGATCGAGGATGTGGTTTGTTATAAATGCAATGGGAAAGGGCATTATGCTAGTAGCTGTACTGCGAAGACCATGACTTGTTGGAATTGTCAGAAGCTGGGGCATACTACTAGAGATTGCCGAGAGCCGAAGAAGGAGGGTGCTGTGAATGCTACGCGTAGGAAACGACTTGTTGCTCACGGTAGAGTGTATAACATCTCTGGAGAGACAGCTGATGATGCTGAGGGACTGATCAAGGATCGTTGTGACATATCTGGTATTCCTCTTTCTATATTATTTGATTCGGGTGCTACTCACTCTTTTATTGCTGTTGATTGTGTGGAAAAGCTAGGTTTGCCCGTGTCAGAGTTGCCGTTCGACTTGGTGGTATCTATCCCTACTGCCGAAAGTTTGACTGCAACCTCTGTTTGCTTGAATTGTCCTTTGATGTTCCGGGATAGGAAGTTCGTTGCGAACTTGATCTGCTTACCCCTTAGGCACTTGGACGTGATCATAGGCATGGACTGGCTTTCTCTTCACCATGTTCTATTGGATTGCGCCAATAAGGAGGTAATTGTTCCTGATTTGAGGATGTCCTAGTTTTTGGACTCCTATCTTTCAAAGTCCTCCCTGAGAAGAGGAGCTTTGAAGGTTCTCTTAGCAGCGAGCCTCGAGGAATCATCGTCAGATGGAGTGCAGGGTATTCCTATTGTTCGTGACTTTGAAGATGTGTTTCCTAAAGATGTGCCAGGATTACCACCTGTTTGTGATACCGAGTTTTCGATTGATTTGGTTCCTGGAACCGGGCCGATTTCTATTGCACCTTACCGAATGGCACCAGCAGAGTTAGTAGAACTGAAGAGTCAGATTGATGATCTCATGGCGAAGGGTTTCATCCGACCTAGTGTTTCTCCATGGGGAGCGCCAGTACTACTTGTGAAGAAGAAAGATGGTAGATCACGAATTTGTGTAGACTTCAGGCAGCTGAATAAGGTGACAGTGAAGAATCGTTATCCTTTGCCTAGGATTGACGATTTTTTGGACCAACTTCGGGGAGCTGCTGTTTTCTCGAAGATCGATCTGCGATCTGGTTATCATCAAATTTGAGTTAAGGAGACAGACATTCAGAAGACTGCGTTTCGTACTCGCTATGGACACTATGAGTATCTAGTGATGCCATTTGGAGTTACAAATGCGCCAGCCGTATTCATGGACTACATGAATAAAATCTTCAATTCTTTTCTAGACAGGTTTGTAACTGTCTTTGAGTAAATCTCCAGATCTTGTATGTTTTGTATGCGAGATCTTATTCTCTTCTTGACAGGTTCGTAGTCGTCTTTATTGATGACATCCTAATATATTCGAGGAGTCGAGAGGAGCACGAAGAACATCTGCGTCAGGTGTTGACCGTTCTGCGAGAGAAGGTTCTCTTTGCGAATTCAGCTAAGTGTGAGTTCTGGTTGGAGGAAGTGAAGTTCTTGGGCCATGTTATTTCTAAGGAAGGAATTCCCGTTGACCCAAGAAAGATAGATGCAGTGACTAAGTGGGAACAACCAAAGACTGCGACAGAGATCAGGAGTTTTCTGGGTTTAGCTGGATATTATCGAAAGTTCATTGAGGGCTTTGCAAATATCGCATGACCTTTGACAAAGCTAACTAGAAAGAATCATCCTTTTGCTTGGACCGAGGAGCGTGAGTCTAGTTTCCAGGAGATGAAGTGGCGTTTGACCAACGCACCCGTTCTGATATTACCCCAATGTGTTGAACCTTACGAGGTCTATTGTGATGCTTCATACCAGGGTTTGGGATGTGTGTTGATGCAAAACAGTAAGGCTGTGGCCTATGCTTCGAGGCAGTTGAAGATCCATGAGCGGAACTACCCGACACATGACTTGGAACTTGCAGCAATAGTTTTTGCTCTTAAGATATGGAGGCATTATCTGTATGGGAGCTCGTTTACCGTCTTTAGTGACCATAAGAGTTTGAAGTATTTGTTCGATCAGAAAGACTTGAATATGAGGCAGAAGCGATGGATGGAGTTCCTGAAGGATTATGATTTTACCTTGCAGTATCATCCGGGGAAGGCTAATGTTGTGGCTGATGCTTTCAGTCGCAAGGCTATCCATGTTTCTTCACTAATGGTTAAGGAGTTGGAGTTGCTTGAGGCTTTTCGAGACCTGAGCTTAGATGTCAAAGTAACACCCGGGAAGCTGAGTTTCGGGATGGTTACCGTATCTAGTGGTTTGTTGGAAGAGATCAAGGTTAAACAGATGCAAGACAAAGTGTTGGTTAAGAAAAGAGAAATGATCACCTTGGGGAAAGCACTAGATTTTGAGGTAGGATCCGATGGTATCTTGCGCTGCAAGGGACGTGTGTGTGTTCCGAGTGATGCTGAGTTGAGGAGGATGATCCTTGACGAAGGTCACAAGAGTAGGTTAAGTTTTCACCTAGGGGCGACAAAGATATATCAGGATCTGAGGTTACATTTTTGGTGGCCGGGCATGAAGAGGAATGTTGCTGAGTATGTTGTTGCATGTCTGACTTGTTAGAAGGCGAAGGTTGAGCATCAAAGACCCGCAGGGTTGATGCAATCTCTTGAGGTACCGGAATGGAAGTGGGACAGCATATCCATGGATTTCGTGGTTGCCTTACCGCTTACTCGTAGGAAGGTTGATTCTATTTGGGTCATAGTTGATCGTTTGACCAAATCTGCGCATTTTCTACCCGTGAAGACCACTTATAAGGTGGAACAGCTTGCAGAAGTTTATATTGCGGAGATCGTACGATTACATGGGGTTCCTTTGACTATATGTTCTGACAGAGATCCGAAGTTTACTTCTCACTTCTGGAAGGCTTTGCAAGGAGCTCTTGGTTCGAAACTGAGTTTGAGTTCAGCTTATCACCCGTAGACCGACGGGCAGACTGAGAGGACGATTCAGTCCTAGGAGGATCTTCTGAGGGCTTGTGTGTGAAAGAATCAGGGGAGTTAGGATGAGCTTTTACCCTTGATCGAGTTCATTTATAACAACAATTTCCATGCTAGTATCGGGATGGCACCATTTGAAGCGTTGTATGGAAGGAGATGCAGGACTCCTTTGTGTTGGTTTCAGGATGGTGAGCATTTTCTAGTTGGACCAGAGTTAGTTCAGCAGACGACAGAGAAAGTGAAACAGATCAGAGAGAAAATGAAGACGTCTCAGAGTAGGTAGAAGAGTTATGCGGACAACTGATAATGGAATCGCAAGTGTACGATTGATTATCGCGTAATATAAAAGATTGTCGATCCCACAGGGATAGGTGTCTAATTACTAATTTGTTTAGAGCTTAAGCAGAAAAATAAAAAGATATATTTTGCATTTTTTTGTTTCTGGAATAAGAACATAAAAAGCATAAAATATAAAAGAGATGATGATAAAAATAAGCATTTGGGTTGCATTGCATAACTTATAATTTATGCTAGCAATCTTCTATTTTATTTCTGAATTCCAAACAAAGATTCATGATGCTATAGCCTAGTGTAACTACAAGATAATTCCTTAAGCATTGTAGATCTTTCTTTTTAATTACTAAACCCAATTCCTTGGCACCTAGTTAACTAAAGAAGAAGATGAAGAAGATGTTCAGGCCAACATAAAGTTACGTCCTTCCTAATTCCTTAGCGAAGTATACTTATAACCTTTTTTAAATCCTAGGTCCCTTACTACTTACCAAATGGCCTTATGTAATAAGCAATAAGCAAGAGATCTTGTGTGCACCAAGATGAATGAAGAACAAAGAAATAAAACATGAACTTTGAATATTATTCAGAAACAAATAAAAGAAAACTAAAACATAAACTAATAAGCTAACACAACCCAAAATACTTAAAGAGAATTAGCCAAGCATGGCTAAAAGAAGCATTGAATTACCCTGGACTAGGAGCTCAAATATGGCTTCCCACAATTCCTAGGAACAATGTTCTTGAGGGAGAAAGAGGAACACTTGTTGTGTTCTAAGAAAGGTGTGTTTCTCAAGTGCAAGTTGCCTCCCTATTTATAGCAAAAAATCTGGCCTCAGCAATTAAATCCCACTTCCAGACCGAGGCCCAGCGCTTGAGCGCTGGGTTCTAGCGCTGCAGCGCTGGCTACTGATTCTTCAACTTAAAGCTTTTCCTTCCTTCTTCATGGTAGTGGGTTTTGAATGCCATAAAAACCCACTTATCAGCCCTTTAATCAATTCTGAAACCTCTCCTCCACTATCATCAATCCTCCACTCATCCTTTAATCCTTTTTTTCCATGTGCTTAATTTAGAGAGTTGCTTCATATTCCTCTTTTTTACTTTTAGTCCTCTCTTGGTTAGCACTCCAATTCAAGCCCTTGAATTCTCTCAATCTTCACTTTTAGCCCTCCACTCTTGAACTTTCACATTTTGGACCTTGATTTCCTGAAACTTTACAAAGTGGTCCCTGGACAAAAATGATAACTAAGCCAGCTTTTCCTAAAAATACAAAATAACTAGAAAAATGCCTAAAAATATAAAATAAAGCTAGAAAATCTAATAAAATCTAATCTACATGCAACATGCAAAATAAATATAAAATCTACATAAAAACAATAAAAAACCTACATGAGACTCAAAAATAATAAAATAAAAAGACTAAAAAGACCCTAAAATTATCATATAAAATCCACTCATCACACCACTATACCCAACGACAGCTTGTCCTCAAGCGACAAAACTTAAAGAAAAACTCGTCCCTGAGTTTTGAGAAAGTTTTTATCCGATTGAAATATGATAATTTTCCAGAACGCTTAGCGGATAAGGAAGACATGCATGTTTAATAGACAAAGAATCAAGAAAGTTAGGCTTGGCTTTTAACATGTTTGAGTTCATCAAATAAGCTCACAAAATGATATTCTCCATGAAAACAAGAAAGCTCAATAATCCTGCCTATAATTCAAATCAAAACTGAAGTAAAGCAACCAAGTGATGTTGAAGAGATTTCGAAGGTTGTAACTTGGCCAAAAGGGTTGAACAATTTAAGGTGTGGATTTCAAGAAATTGGCAACTCTAGTGGCTGACTTAGAAACTTGTTGTTAAGTGATTTTTCTTTGACTTAAGAGCTTCAACAATTCACACAAGGGTTCTCTCAATTTTTCTCTTCTTCTTTTTTTTTTTTTTTGAACAAAGTAGTGGAATGTATGGGATGAATGACTTGAATTTTACTCCCTTCATACTCTTTCTCACCCCACTACTTCATTATTTTTCCTAAGGCACATACCTTATTTTTCAACTTTTTCCTTCTTTTTTTTTTTTTTTAGAGAGAAACCCACAAACATAGCTCTAACAATTTAGCACATGAATCACAATAACAACTTTAAGAATTATCACACAAAGTAGGCTCCAAAGAATGACTCTTTTAAGGCTCAAAAGGGGCTACTAGTGGATATAACAAGCAAAACTCTGAGTTTTCAAAAATGCCTATAATCTCTTCTCAACTCACAAAGTATACAAAACTCCAATCAACATGTAACACAAGGCAGAAAAATTTCACAATCAAGAATTCAGAGTCCTCAGCTCTCAGAAAAATATAGGGTAAGTGGTACCCTTTTTAGAACTCAGAAAAATACTTTGCCAACAACCAAAACAATCAAGATATCAAAAATGCTTTCTACAGCATGCAATCCTAACCACTTCAAAACATAGAACTTTTCCAAAAACAGTTCAATCAGATAAAGCATTTCACAAAGTTATAGCAATATTCAGAATGGATAATATACTCAAGACTCATGTAAAAATAAAACAGAAAAACTAAACTAAAAATAAAACTAAAAACTATAAAAAGAAAAACAAAATCTAAGAAGCTGGTATAGTAACAAATTTCCACAAAGGTCCAAGGGAACCTCAATGTAAAAATCAATTTGAACACTTAAGTTCAAGAGGGTTCTTCCTCCTTTTGGTACCTATCCTGTAACATTGAACAAACAAAAGTCTCACAAGTAGAAACTTGCTTGACTTGTTGGTTCCAAAACAGCACAAATAAGATCATGGGTTGAAAAATTTGTGTCCACCTTTAAAAAACAAGAATTCTTGAGTTTCCCAAAAATTAAAACCAGTTTAGAACCAAGGGAAAACTCATTGAACCTTAAAACTTCCAGAAAATGGTGAACACAAAATTTATTAAAAACTAAAAACAGCAAACAAAAGCAAAAACAGCAAACTGCCCGAGCTCCAGCGCTTGAGCGTTGGGGATGCCAACGCTTGGGCGCTGGATTAAAAGAAAAACTGGGTGGATTCCAGGGGCCTAGCGCATGAGTGCTATCCCTCCAGCGCTGGAGCGCTGGAATTAACTGGAATCAGAGGTGTAAAGCAGGGGCCTAACGCTTGAGCGTTGGCCTCCAGCGCTGGAGCGCTGGCCTCTCCTGCAGCAAAAACATAGAGTTCTTTTCTTTTATTTATTTACCAAGATGATGCAGAAAATTAAAAGACAGAATTGAAACTATTCCTAAGTTGGGTTGTCTCCCAACCAGCTCATTGTTAAGGTCCGAGATAGACCCTTCCCTTTTAATCAATTAGGGGAAGTTTTCTTTCTTTTGGTGAATACATATCTTTAAAATCATCCTCTTCCTCGGACTCATAATGCTTAAGAGTCCGGAATACAAAAAACTTGATTTTTCCACCCCCTACCTTCAAAGATAGGAGGCCTTCTACCACATTAATCTTGGCGTTTCCTATAGCAAGGAATCAATTTCTTTTCTTTCTTTTTTTCTTGTTTTTTTTTTTTTTTGAAATAAGAAGAAAACAGAAATTACACAGAAAATAAAACAGAAAATAAAAGAAAGCTAAAAATTACTGAATTTAAAATACTCAAACCTGGACATGGGTTGTCTCCCAAGAAGCTCGATTTTATAGTCTTCGATAGACTTGGTTCCTTCCAGAAATTGTTCAATCAACCGGGGTCTATTGCAAACTGTTTCAGACCCCTTAAGTCATGCAAATTTTGACAACTTACAGTCATCAAAATAATGCAAACCTGTTCAGCATAATCCTCACCATTTTCCCAAATAAGATCACCTATGGACAATTTAAAAGAATTTTGCTCTTTTTCTTCCGGTGTGGGAAGAAAAACTGAGTTTTCAATAACTAAGCAATCCACTTGTTCAATTTTCTTTTCCTCTATTTTGTCCATAGAATCACTTACCGGGTTAATGGGAACTTGTTGGTTTACTGGCTGCCTCCCCAAAATTGCATTCAGCCTTCCTTGCAAGATCATTCTGGCCTTCCATTCTTGCACTCGGTTGGGCAAAGATCCCGAAGCGCGCTTGCAATCTAATTCAGAGTAATACTCATCAATTAAATTGAAAACAATGCACTTCCTCTTTTCATCTTCTTTTTCAAGATTAGCCCGGATCTTTGCCAACCATTCTTCAAATGCTCCAGCCATATTTCCTTACAAAATTTCAGAAGACAAAATTAGTAGCACCTATTCACCACACAAGTTAATATTTTTTTTTTTTTATCTTTTTTTATATATACAAAAAGCAGCACTAAACAAATTAATAAAAAGAACTTAAAAAGAACCTATCCCCGGCAACGGCGCCAAAAACTTGATAATGGAATCGCCAGTGTACGATTGATTATCGCGTAATATAAAAGATTGTCGATCCCACAAGGATAGGTGTCTAATTACTAATTTGTTTAGAGCTTAAGCAGAAAAATAAAAAGATATATTTTGCATTTTTTTGTTTCTGGAATAAGAACATAAAAAGCATAAAATATAAAAGAAGAGATGATGATAAAAATAAGCATTTGGGTTGCATTGCATAACTTATAATTTATGCTAGCAATCTTCTATTTTATTTCTGAATTCCAAACAAAGATTCATGATGCTATAGCCTAGTGTAACTACAAGATAATTCCTTAAGCATTGTAGATCTTTCTTTTTAATTACTAAACCCAATTCCTTGGCACCTAGTTAACTAAAGAAGAAGATGAAGAAGATGTTCAGGCCAACATAAAGTTACGTTCTTCATAATTCCTTAGCGAAGTATACTTATAACCTTTTTTAAATCCTAGGTCCCTTACTACTTACCAAATGGCCTTATGTAATAAGCAATAAGCAAGAGATCTTGTGTGCACCAAGATGAATGAAGAACAAAGAAATAAAACATGAACTTTGAATATTATTCAGAAACAAATAAAAGAAAACTAAAACATAAACTAATAAGCTAACACAACCCAAAATACTTAAAGAGAATTAGCCAAGCATGGCTAAAAGAAGCATTGAATTACCCTGGACTAGGAGCTCAAATATGGCTTCCCACAATTCCTAGGAACAATGTTCTTGAGGGAGAAAGAGGAACACTTGTTGTGTTCTAAGAAAGGTGTGTTTCTCAAGTGCAAGTTGCCTCCCTATTTATAGCAAAAAATCTGGCCTCAGCAATTAAATCCCACTTCCAGACCGAGGCCCAGCGCTTGAGCGCTGGGTTCTAGCGCTGCAGCACTGGCTACTGATTCTTCAACTTCAAGCTTTTCCTTCCTTCTTCATGGTAGTGGGTTTTGAATGCCATAAAAACCCACTTATCAGCCCTTTAATCAATTCTGAAACCTCTCCTCCACTATCATCAATCCTCCACTCATCCTTTAATCCTTTTTTTCCATGTGCTTAATTTAGAGAGTTGCTTCATATTCCTCTTTTTTACTTTTAGTCCTCTCTTGGTTAGCACTCCAATTCAAGCCCTTGAATTCTCTCAATCTTCACTTTTAGCCCTCCACTCTTGAACTTTCACATTTTGGACCTTGATTTCCTGAAACTTTACAAAGTGGTCCCTGGACAAAAATGATAACTAAGCCAGCTTTTCCTAAAAATACAAAATAACTAGAAAAATTCCTAAAAATATAAAATAAAGCTAGAAAATCTAATAAAATCTAATCTACATGCAAAATGCAAAATAAATATAAAATCTACATAAAAACAATAAAAAACCTACATGAGACTCAAAAATAATAAAATAAAAAGACTAAAAAGACCCTAAAATTATCATATAAAATCCACTCATCAACAACAGACGAAGACAATTAGAGTTTTCAGCAGGAGAACATGTGTTTCTTCGTGTGACACCTACGACTGGGGTTGGAAGAGCGATTAAGTCCAAGAAGTTGACGCCAAAGTTTATTGGACCATATCAGATCATCGAGAGAGTTGGACCCGTGGCTTATCGTATTGCTTTACCGCCTTTCTTGTCCAAGATTCACGATGTGCTTCATGTATCTCAGTTGCGTAAATATGTTCCAGATCCTTCTCATGTTATCACTGAGGATGATGTTCAATTGAAGGATAATTTGACGTTTGAGGTTCCTCCGATGAGTATTGCAGATCGTACGATTAAACAGTTGAAGAACAAGCAGATTCCGCTTGTGAAGGTGATTTGGAACCAGGAGACGGGAGACGCGACGTGGGAGTTGGAAGAAAAGATGAGAGAACAATATCTTGCTTTGTTTCTTGACTTGTAGTTTCGGGGGCGAAACTCTTTTAAGGGGGGTGGTATTGTAAGACCCTCAATTTTGTGTGATAGTATTTTGGCCCCTGTAACTCTTATGATTATAGTTTGAATCTTTTGAAGTATATTGATTATACTTTGTCTTGAATTATTTAGTAATTCGAGTTAGTATTTGGTTGATATATTAACTTTTATTTATGAGAAATATGTGTTTGAGTATGGAATTATGTATTGTTTAAGCCTTGGCTGAAATGGCGACGTTTTGAAAGGGAAGTTGAGATCGTCCTGTAAAACTGGTTGAGATCGTCTTGTAAAACTGGTTGAGATCGTCCTGTAAAACTGGTAGACTATGTTGGCAGACTATGTTGGCAGACTACGTTTGCGGACTGTTCTGGCAGACTGTTTCTCCGTTGGCAGACTATGACTTCGTTTTGTCTGGTCTGGTCAGCCGCTATTGTTGACTTAAGAAATGAGTGTCAAATGCCTTGGGAATGATAAACTTCTGTTTTTATTGACTCTTAAGAGATAAAATGTCAGAATCATTAATGAGCATTAATGATTTGCCGTTTTCTTTGACTTAGAATATTTTAATCTTTTCTAAGTCGGTTTCCTCACGCTATAAATACCAAGCTTCGTCAGTACGTTAATCTTTCATTCTTCCCACACCTTTCTTCTCTTCAAAGTAAGCTGAATCCTTGACATTTTTCTGAAGTATTCTTGTTGGTAAGTTGTTCAGACTCTTACTAATTATGGAATTTCCATAGTATTCGATGTAGTTCATCTTTTTGAAGTTTAACTTGTTCTATTTCCCTCGCGGCCATATTCTCCTTGTTCGTTGAAGACCAGAGTTGTTCGTTGTGAGTTCTTCTTGGTTCGTGAAGGACAGAGCTGAAGTGTCAAATCTCTTTAATCTTTTAGGCCATTCGTGGTTGGTTTCTTTTCTAGTCCTTACGTTAGAACTCTGTTGTAATCTTTGTATTCCTAAAATAATCCTTGAAAACCATATAGACACTGTTTTAAATAAATTTGGTAATGGTTTTATCCATAAAGAAGTTTGGATTTTAAAAAAATGAATTTAACAGTGATTTTACGTGAAAAACTCTGATTCTGGACTCTCTGACTGAGAGCCAACTCTTGGGCGTTGGGATCCAGCGCTTGGGCGCTGGGTTTCTTCGAGATTTCACGTAACTAGACATTGCCAACGCTTGGGCGCTGGAGGGCACTCTGTTCTGCCCTGTTTTACGAAAAATTCTGGTTTCGACCGTTTTGGGTTCTGTTTCTTTCCAGATTTCATCCTATCCTTAGGAGAGTTAATTAAATGAGTTTATATGCTATTTCTAGGTTGAAGAACAAGTGTATGAAACCTAAGAGGAGGTAAGGGTAACTCAATCTTAGTATTATGATATTATGATATTTTTGTGATTCTGATTGCAGAACACGGACTGTGATTGTTTATAAGTTTGTTTGAATACTGTGATAACAGTATGATATATCGAATATGTTGTATGGTTATGAGATTGAATTGTTTGAACATATTTTGTAAGAAGAGCTTACTGTGTTATGTATATATTGACATAACTATGAAACGAGTGAACCGTTATTGTTCATGAGGATTCTGTAAAACTGTGGGAACCAGTAGTTCCTGAGGATTCGATTATTGTCATGACAGATGCACTGCAGGTGCATGATTTTAGGTTTTGATGTGGCGAACTATTATGCGTCGCGGGATCATGCCATGATTTTAGGTTTTGATGTGGCGAACTATTATGCGTCGCCAGATCATACCAGAGGGTGGTGTGGAAAAGTCTCTTCCATGTTCTAAGTCATCCTGGCCAGATACGGCAAAAAAGCCCAATGAGCTATGTGCATTATTCGTTGAAAGGCTAACAAGCATATGTGTTGTGATGAATGAGACTTATTCGGTGAAGTTATGAATTATTGACAGATATATTGTGAATTGTTGTATCAGTTATAGTATAATGGTTAATATTGTTTACTCTATAATGTACTTCTAATACTGTATTTCTATATCCTTATATTTGAGTTAACCCTTTGCTGTTTCTGCTTGTGTTTTCTTTTATTTTTGGCGCTTAACGCCAGATGACCAGCAATGAGGGAAGACTTGAAGGCTGTGTGGATGCAAGCTTGAGGAACTTTTGGAGCAGATTTGAAGATGATGTTTAGTTTCCGCTATTTTGTAAACTTAGCACATGTGTGCAATACATTACTTTCATTACGTCTTGTTTTCCTTGCTGTAATATTACTGACTATGGGCTACACTTATTAAATATATGTGAGACGTTGTTTTGGAAAACTTGAGATGTTTTGAAAGGTTCTTATTTTCCGCGTTTTTAAATGTGACTCTCGACTTAAAAATCGGGCTGTTACACCAACAGCAGTCCATTTTTGCAATTGAGCAAGACACTCCAAAAAAAATGTCAAATAGTCAAGACTAATCAGTTATGAATTACTACAAAGTACAAAACATAGATTGCAATTTAAAATATGCAAAAACTAACCGTCAAAGTGCCAACAGTGTCATCTCTGCTATCCGGAGGCACCACGCAAGGGTGTGATACGGCTCTATACCATGGCCCATACTCTGTGAAGAAGGTCTTGCTCCTGACCCTGGCTGTGGTTTTGATGACGACAAATTCATCGACAAAAGAAGAAAAGAAGACCTAGAGGAAACAGCGCTACAAAGTCTATCATATACCTAGAAGTCCTAGTTTAGGTGAGTTATGCTTCTAAAGGTCTATTAAAGCATAAAGGCTCTTAAAACACCTAAACTAATCAAGCTAAGTGTTTTCATAACTTAAAAGAAGTAGAAAACCTTAAGCCGATCTCAAAGGATCAAGTTTCTGGAAGTTGGACTTCAGTGTAATCGATTTCATCCTTATGGTAATCGATTACACCTAGGCAAGTAATCGATTACCCATTGCTTGTAATCGATTACATGTTTGAATTTGAAATTCAAACTGAAACGGCTATTAGTGTAATCGATTACACTAAGTGATGTAATCGATTACCAGAACGAAAAGTTGCATCTTTTCATGAACCATTGTGTCCCAAACCTTTTGGAAAGGGTTGTGATGGTTCAAGGACGTTTCCCTTGCCTATATAAAATCCATTTGAGTCCAGAACATAATAACACATGAGAATACAACATTAGGCCAAAGCTTTGTCAAAATTAGTTCATCTTTTAGAACTTAAACCTTCAAGAGCCTAAATTCTGAGTTCATGATCTTCATGTTTATAAGAACACTTTAGTTGTTCATATCTTGAGGAACTCAGAATCATATTATGCTTAAAAGCCTTAAAGCATAAATTCTCATGATCAATCCACTTATATGTTAAAGGATTGATACAACCAATTGTAAACTCTTCTTCATCTCTTTCTGTAAGATTGAGTATTCACCGTAGTATTCGGTGAAGGGTTGTTGGTACTGAAAGAAGTATTCTTTCAGGGTGTTGATTGAAGGTGGTTTAGCCTTCAAGGTCTGAGGGTGGTTTGCCTTCAGGAACTGAAAGTGGTTTGCTTTCAGGGGCTGTGGAAAGTGGTTTGCTTTCACAGGATATTGGTAGAAATTCTTAGGGTCCTTGGGTTAAGAACTTGTAAGAGATTTTTATCAATAGTGGAAAAATCCTCAAGGGGTTTTCTTGAGGGACTGGACGTAGCCTTCGGTGGATAGAAGGTGAACCAGGATAAAAATCTGTGTGTGAATTCTTCTATCCTTCATCTTTACTTTCAAGCAACGCTTAATTCCGCTGCAATCACAACTATCGTGTCGTGATCATCATTATCTTGAAAGTAACATTTTCAATAAGGCGAAAACCAGGGCAACTCTGATTCACCCCCCCTCTCAGGTTGCTATCTGTTCTAACAATTGGTATCAGAGCGGAAGTTTAGGTAAGTTATTCCTAAGATCCGGGAAAAGATGGCATCCTCTTCCAATCATGGAACCAGTGAAGGATTCAACATAAACAGGCCACCATTCTTCAATGGAGAACATTATGACTTCTGGAAGATCAAGATGAAAATATTCATAAAGTCATTAGACGCAGGAATTTGGAAAGCCATTGAAGAAGGTCCCTTTGTGCCTAAAACTGAAGTAAAAGGAACTTCACAACAAAAACCAGAAAGTACTTGGAGTGAAGAAGAAAAGAAGAAGGTTCAATATGATCTCAAAGGAATTAACATTCTTACATCTGCTCTTGGCATGGATGAGTTTTTCAGAGTATCAACGTGCACTTCATCGAAAGAAATATGGGACACGTTGATGGTGACTCACGAAGGAACAGATGAAGTCAAGAGATCAAAGATCAATACTCTATCTCAAGAATATGAAATGTTCAGAATGCTTCCAGGAGAAAAGGTATTAGATATGCAAAAATGATTCACTCATTTGATTAATCATTTGATTTCTCTTAGCAGACAATTTTCAAATAGTGACTTGAACATGAAAGTTCTAAGATCACTTACAAGAGTATGGCAACCAAAAGTTACAGCCATCTTAGAGAATAAGAGTTTATCAAAAATGACTCTTGCAACTCTTTTTGGAAAACTCCAAGAACACGAGTTTGAATTGAATCGTTTAGAAGAGAATGAACAACATGAGAAGAAGTATCGATCCATTTCCCTAAAAGCAAAAGAAAGCATCAAAGAAGATTATGATGCAGATTCTGAAGAAGAAGACAATGGAAATGTGAATCTTCTAGTAAAGAACTTTGGAAAGTTTCTTAAAAGAAAAGGTGTGAAATTCAACAACAACAAATCTTTCCAAAGGAACAATGAGTCTTCTTCCTCTCAAAAGATCACATGCTTCGAATGTGGCAAGCCTGGACATTTCAAGTCAGAATGTCCATATCTTCAAAAGAAGAAACATGGTCTAAGAGAAAAATTCGAAAAGAAGGATCAACCCACACGAAGAGCATATTTGGCTTGGGATGATAATGAAGTAAGTTCATCATCAGACTCTGATAAAGAAGAAGCACAAGTTCCTTTGATGGCCTCACATGATTCAGATGTTGAAGATTCCCAGGTGTGTATGAAAGCAGCAAAGGATTTATGGTATCTTGATAGTGGCTGCTCATCACACATGACAGGAGACAAAACCAAGTTTTATTTTCTTATACCTAGGGAAAAAGGTTTTGTCACATATGGAAACAATCAAAAGGGAAAGATACTCGGTATTGGAAGAATAGGCATACCCCCTCAAACAGTCATCGATAAAGTTCTTTACGTTGACGGTTTGATGCATAATCTTCTGAGTATCAGTCAACTATGTGACAAAGGTTTGAAAGTTGGTTTCATTGATGATATATGTGTAGTAAAAGATGTGAAAACTAAAGAAGTTAAGTTTTCTGGGTATAAAGTAAATAAAGTCTTCATGATCTCCTTGGAAGAAATTCCACAAAACGTAAGATTCCTTTTGGCCAAGAACAATAGTGATTCATGGCTATGGCATAGAAGACTTGCTCATATACACATAGATCATTTAAAAAAACTAGTCAAGCATGATCTAGTTGTTGGGCTTCCAAAGATAAGATTCGAAAAAAGACAGGCTTTGTGATGCATGTCAAAAAGGGAAGCAAACCAGAACGTCTTTCAAATCAAAGAACATAGTGTCAACTTCAAGACCCCTTCAATTGCTACATATGGATTTGTTCGGACCTTCAAGAACAAAAAGCCTCGGAGATAATTTCTATGCACTTGTTATTGTTGATTCTCTAGATTTACATGGACTTTATTCTTGTCTCATAAGAATGAAGCCTTCAATGCATTCAAGAGATAAGCAAGGCTAGTTCAAAATGAGAAGTCTTTAAAGATCTCTTCTATTAGAAGTGATCATGGTGGAGAATTTCAGAATCAACATTCTCAAGAACTATGTGATGAAAATGGAATATCACATAATTTCTCTACTCCGAGAACACCACAACAAAATGGTGTTGTAGAAAGGAAGAACAGATTACTTGAAGAATTAGCAAGAACCATGCTAAGTGAATCAAGCCTTCCTAAATATTTCTGGGCTGATGCTGTAAGTACGGCTTGCTATGTTTCCAATAGAGTTCTTATTAGACCTATTCTGAAGAAAACCCCCTATGAACTCTACAAAGGAAGGAAACCAAATATCTCTCATCTACATGCTTTTGGATCCAAATGCTTTGTCTTGAATAATGGAAAGGAAAACCTTGGTAAGTTTGATGAAAAATCTGATGAAGGTATATTCCTCGATTATTCTCTAACAAGGAAAGCATATAGAGTCTTTAACAAGAAAACTCTATCTGTGGAAAATCCATACATGTTTCCTTTGACGAGTCTAAATCTTCAATAGAAGATAAAGTCAATCTTCCAGATAATGAAGAAGAAGATATCATTATCACTGAAGACTCTCAAAAGGATAGAGATCAAAATCCAATACAAGAAGAGCACATTTGTAAGACCCTCAAGTTTTGAGTATTTATACTTTGGTCCTTGGAGATTTTATAATTAGGTTTTGGTCCTTTAAGTTTGGATATTTGCATTTTAGTCCTTGGACTAGTCAAGGCTGAATTGGAATTCCGCATTTAAGAGCTTTTAAGGAGGTTTTGGAATTCAAATTTGAAATGGTGACATGATGGTTCGACTTAGAGGATTATAATAGTATTGTGTCAAGAGTTTTAACAAGAAGTGCCTTGGTTTAGTGGTTGAGTATTAGGCATTTGATGGGCATGGCTTGTGTTCGAATCTTAGTGAGGTATGTTTTAATTTTAATCAGATTTTTGGTGGTTAAAGGCTGAATTTCGAATTTGAATTGAGACATGAGATTAATGAGTAATAAATGGGTTTAAATGGAGTTTAATAGGAGTTACAATCAGATTTGAATTTGAACAAGGTAGTAATGGAGTTAAATGAGAGTAATTAGGGGATATAAATGCAGAATTTGAATATTTGATTAATGGTGAGTTAATGGGCGAATTAATGGTGTTGATGAGGGGTGAAATTCTGAGTTTATAGAGCCCTTGGTTTAGAAATTTCGTGCTCTTCCTCCCTCTCTCCCCCTCTAGTTGCTGAAAACTCAAAGCTTAAGAGTGTTGGCCTCCTTTGCTTGTTTCACACAGAAGTTTTTGTCAGAGAAACCTAGAACTCTAGAGCTGAATCCTTTGGAGTGTTGCTGGACTTTGGTGCTGCTTGGAGTCAACTCTCTTCTCTTCTTGTGGTGTTCTAACTCTCTCTCTAACCCTCTCTCAAGAACCCTTGAGGTTAGCTTTATCGGTAAGTGATCAATCCTTTCTAATTTCTGAGTTTTTGTGAAATTAGGAACCTTTGGATTTTTGGGGAAGAAACTTGTTTATTAGGTCTTGATATGGATTTTAATCATGGAAGAATTTTAGTCTTGAAAGGAATTGGTTAAAAATGGAGTTTCGGGTGAAAAACTTGGTTTTTAGGGTTTCTGGTCTTTTCCTTGGATGTTGATGATTGTGGACATGTTTTATCATGTTAGGTTGAAGGACAAGACCAAGCAAAGGATTAAAAGGTAAGGGTAACTCTGGGTCTAGATAGAGTCAGTTGTGTCTGAAATATGACTTTGATTTTGGAAACCATTCTGTTTGTTGTGATGCAATTGTTGGTTTTGTGATACATGTTTGGATCTTAGAATTGATGTTAAGACATGCTAATGTTGATGATGTTGATGTAGTTGATTATGTTGTATTGGAAATTGTTCATTCGTGATGATGTTGAACATGTTGGCATGGCATATGCATTTTTTCTGGGGCTGATGGCGGTGAGATGGGTTTTAGTCCCATGTGATCGTGCCTGAGAGCGATGAGATGGGTTTTAGTCCCATGGGATCGTGGTTAAGGGTGGTGAGATGGGTTTTAGTCCCATGTGATCATGCCTTAATTTGTTGTTGCATTTGAGGAATCATAAGCATGGGTTATGATGTTGTACATGAGGAAATGAGAATATTGTTGAAGGTGCGGCTGTATTTTGAAAATATTGTTGTTGTCACTTTTGTTAATTTCCCTTCAACATGCTATTTGGTATTTGTTGTTTGTTCTCGAGTTAACCCTTTCTGTTTGTGTTTGGGCGCTTAACGCCAGAAAATAGACAGGGTGTTGATCATCGTCTCTTGAAGAAGCTTTAAGGAATCAGAGTGCGCAGCGGATTCGTGGAAGAAATTTGAAGAAGACGATTGATGTCTTAATATTTTCCGCTATTTTAGTTTATTTTATTTTTGGGCTCGCTGTTGAGCAATTTTCTTTGTTGTAATATTTTCCTCGTTTTGCTTCCGCGCAGTAATTATTATTTATGGGGAAAATTATTACTTATATTATTTTTAAGTAATTAAGAGAGACGAAAACCTTTTAAGAAAATGAGTTGTTTTCTGAGAGGTTCTTAATTTCCGCGTTTTTACCATGTAACCCTCAACCCAAAATTGGGGTGTTACAACATTGAAGATGATACTTATCAACTTCCAAAGGAATGGAGAATCCATAGGGATCATCCAGTTGATAATATCATTGGTGATATTTCTAGAGGCGTTTCAACAAGGCTACGCTTAAATGATTCAGTTTTGAATATGGCCTTTGTCTCTCAAATAGAACCCTCAAAAGTAAATGATGCTCTGGAGGATGAGTATTGGATTGTAGCAATGCAGGAAGAACTAAACCAACTTGAAAGGAATCAAGTTTGGGAACTTGTTCCTAAGCCTAGTGATAAGCATGTTATTGGAACAAAGTGGGTATTTAGAAATAAGTTAGATGAAAATGGTATCATAGTTAGGAACAAAGCAAGGTTAGTTGCTCAAGGTTATAATCAAGAAGAAGGTATAGATTTTGATGAAACCTATGCACCAGTAGCAAGGTTGGAGGCCATAAGACTTCTATTGGCGTATGCTTGCTCTCTAAATTTCCCATTATATCAAATGGACGTCAAAAGTGCTTTCCTGAACGGATACATTCAAGAAGAAGTCTATGTGAAGCAACCTCCAGGATTTGAAGATCCAAAGTTCCCTTCACATGTCTTCAGATTAAAGAAGGCACTTTATGGTCTTAAGCAAGCTCCTCGTGCATGGTATGATAGATTAAGCACATTCCTTTGTGAGAAAGGATTCCAAAAGGGTAAGGCTGACATAACCTTGTTTATCAAAAGAACCAAAGGTAATACTTTATTAGTTCAAATTTATGTTGATGATATTATATTTGGTGCAACTAACGAATCTCTTTGTAAGGATTTCTCTAATATGATGCAAGAAGAATTTGAGATGTCCATGATGGGACAATTAAATTTCTTTCTTGGATTGCAAATTAAGCAATCACATGATGGATTATTCATCAATCAATCAAAGTTTTGCAAGGAATTATTAAAGAAATATGATTTGGATGATTGCAAAGCCATAGCCACACCAATGGGGTCTAACACATATCTAGATCAAGATGAATCCGGTGTCCAAGTAGACATTACCAAATATAGAGGTATGGTCGGATCTCTTCTTTACTTAACTGCAAGTAGACCTGATATTATGTTTAGTGTGTGTCTATGTGCTAGATATCAAGCATCTCCTAGGGAATCACATTTGAGTTCTGTCAAACGGATTTTCTAATATTTGAGAGGAACTACAAATGTTGGTTTGTGGTATCCCAAAGGGAGTGTTTGTGATTTGATTGGATATTCTGATTCTGATTATGCTGGTTGTAAAACTGAAAGAAAAAGTACAAGTGGTACTTGTCACTTGTTAGGAAATGCCCTTGTATCTTGGTCTTGCAAGAAACAAGCATGTGTTGATCTAAGTACTGCTGAAGCAGAATACATTGCTGCAGGAAGTTGTTGTGCACAAACTCTATGGCTCAAACAACAACTCAAAGATTATGGCTTAGAGTTGGGCTGCATTCCAATCAAATGTGACAACACAAGTGCCATTAATCTCACTAAAAATCCTATCATGCATTCTCGAACTAAGCCTATTGATATAAGACATCATTTTCTTCGAGATCATGTCATGAGAAAGGACATTGAGATTTCTTTTGTGGATACTCATAATCAATTAGCAGATATCTTTACTAAACCTCTTCCTAAAGATTCATTCTTTAAGATAAGAAGAGAATTAGGCATATTAGATGAGCATGACATTTAAAGTAACATGATATTTGCATAATCTTTGTGATGTTATATGATTAAATGTATTTAGATTGATTATGTGCTTAAATATTCATTTAAGAATGTGTTACATAGGATTCTAAAGCTTAGAACATATAAACATGTCCTAGTAATCGATTACCATAGATCCTGTAATCGATTATCCCTGCTTTCAGTCCTCGTGCCTATTAGAACTCTCTAAGTAATCGATTACCCTAACTGTTGTAATCGATTACATACATAAAGTTTGAAATTATTCAAATTTTAAACTGCTGTAATCGATTACTCTAACGGTCATAATCGATTACACACACGATTTTCTCTATAAAATCAGCATTTGTCTCTTGCCTTTGTGCGTCACATCCACAACTTATCTTCTTCCGCAAGTCTTGTATTAGCCATGGGGTCTCTCCCTCGTCCCTCCAATGTCTCCTCTCCAATCAATACTCCTCGAAGGGATTCCTCCAATGACCCCTTTTTGCTTTCTCGATACCGCATAGATGTTCATGAAAATGCTGCTTCGGCTGGATTATCTCCATTCTATGCCATTCCTTCCAATTTCTCACAAGAAACCAAGGTCATCCTTGAATGAATGGACATCCTGTCACTTTGCCTTTCTAAAAAATTGGGACAACTGAAGATACCATTCGATCTTGATTTCTGCTTGTTGAAAATCGCATAGAGGCCGTACACTCCTTCATGCGCAAGGAAATTGAGAGTCTTCAGGATCTTGACCCCTCTGAGACTTCTGAGGATTCTAGTCAAGCATAAGTTCTGATGAACTTTGTCCCCATATAGTTATATAACTACTAATAGGATTTTCCCATTTCTAATAATAGGCTTTCTCCTTGGTTGTCCTATCAACTCTACTACTTATGTTTGTTATGCTTCTACATTATGTAACTTATGCATTTGCTTCCATATATATAATATCAGCATTGGTTATGGTTTATCCTTGTTTTTTACATCTTTAGCCCCATACCCCTATGCTTTATTTCGAATTCTATACTGGTATGGATGTATGCCTGTTTTTGCCCTTTTCTTCTTTTTGATGAAGTCAAAAGGGGGAGAAAGGTTCTATGGTTCTTAAAGACAATATGCAGGAATTCAACAAGTGAATTAGAAAGGGGGAGAAATACTGGATTACATCAAACAGGGGGAGTTCTTCAACAGAAATGCATATATGATCTTCAAGTATCAAGAATGTGTTTGCCATCATCAAAAAGGGGGAGATTGTGAAGAAGGTCTTGCTCCTGACCCTGGCTGAGGTTTTGATGACGACAAACTCATCGACAAAAAGAAGAAAAGAAGACTTAGAGGAAACAGCGCTACAAAGTTTATCAAATACCTAGAAGTCCTAGTTTAGGTGAGTTATGCTTCTAAAGGTCTATTAAAGCATAAAGGCTCTTTAAAACACCTAAACTAATCAAGGCAAACGTCCTTGAACCAATGCAACATTTCCCAAAAGGTTTGAGACACAATGGTTCATGAAAAGATGCAACTTTTCGTGTGGGTAATCGATTACATCACTTAGTGTAATCGATTACACTAATAGCCATTTCAGTTTGAATTTCAAATTCAAACATGTAATCGATTACAAGCAAGTGGTAATCGATTACTTGCCTATGTGTAATCGATTACCAGAAAGCTGCAATCGATTACACTGAAGTCCATCTTCCAGAAACTTGATCTTTTAAGATCGGCTTAAGGTTTTCTACTTCTTTTAAGTTATGAAAACTTTAAGCTTGATTATTTTAGGTGTTTTAAAGAGCCTTTATGCTTTAATAGACCTTTAGAAGCATAACTCACCTAAACTAGGACTTCTAGGTATTTGATAAACTTTGTAGCGCTGTTTCCTCTAAGTCTTCTTTTCTTCTTTTTGTCGATGAGTTTGTCGTCATCAAAACCTCAGCCAGGGTTAGGAGCAAGACCTTCTTCACAATCTCCCCCTTTTTGATGATGGCAAACACATTCTTGATACTTTGAAGATCATATATGCGTCTCTTGTTGAAAACTCCCCCTGTTTGATGTAATCCAATATTTCTCCCCCTTTCTAATTCACTTGTTGAATTCCTGCATATTGTCTTTAAGAACCACAGAACCTTTCTCCCCCTTTTGACTTCATCAAAAAGAAGAAAAGGGAAAAAACAGGCATACATCCATACAAGTATATATTTTGAAATAAAACAAAGGGTATGGAGGTAAAGATGTAAAACCGTGATAAACCGCAAACATCCAAACATCTTATATAGAAGAAAAGAGAAACCATACAGAATTTAACGACATATAGAACAAAAGAAAAAAATTACAAGAGGAAGCAAGAAAACACGAAAGACTCCTAGAATACTAAGTATCAATAGAGGAGTCGTCATCAGCTATGGTCTTCGTGAGTAGACAATCACGACCGGCATCATGAATATGGCGAGGAAGAGTAAATATGCCAAAATCATTGGTGATTCGGAGAGAGGGGAGAATGGAGGTATCAACACGCTTAAGATGAGAAGATCGCTCATCATAAAGTTTTGCGATTGGTACACCAGAGTAGATAAGGATGCGGGATATGACCGAAGCATAAGGAAAAGACTCAGCATTGTCCCGACACCTCAGCATGTGATTCATAATCAAGAATGCCCAATTAATTTTATGGCAGTTGAGAATGCCATACAAAATCTGTAACTCTAATTCACTAATATGAGCGAGAAGAGTTTCTTAAGGCAGGATGACTTGATTTATGAAGTAGTGGAGCAGATGATTATTTGTGGTTAGGACGTCAGTATTATAGGGGCAAGAGGTCGTATGAGGCGGATGGATCCTTTGAAGGTCTGATGACTGAAATCTGCATAGGGACTGATAAAAAGATTCGTCATTGTAGTCAGGCCAGGGGAAGGGCAGGTTGGGACCTAAGAAGGCGCCAGTGGAGGGGAGTGCAAGACATCGACCAAAGGTGGAAAGGGAATGACAAATGAGGATTCCCTTGACAGAGCTTTGAAACCCATCTCTCAGAGTCTCGAGATTGCAATAGAACACTTTAACCAGTTCTGGATAGAAAGGATTACTTATAGAGATAAACTCTTCAAGGTCCTGATATCTGAGGTATGCCGGAAAGGTGTTATCACTTTCAACAAAAGAATCCAAATCCCCGTACATGGGTTTGCGGATAAGTTGATTTAGGAACCTTGAGACAAACCGAGTCCGCTGGTTTGTGGAGGTAAAAAGTCTTATTAAATTGATTGGATGGGTAGAACGAGAGTGATAGGAAGCCATGATAGATTAGGAAGACAGTGCTGGGAAGGATAAACATGACTTCAGGGAAGGCTAGAAATCAGAGTTTAGAATGATAGAAATGAGAATTGGAAGGCATGTTTGATCATCATCTAAGGCCGATTAAATAGCTCGATCATGTAATCAATTACAGCAGTTGGGTAATCGATTACAGAGCAGCTTTTCTGAGTTTGAATTTCAAAAAGATGGAGGGAAATTTGAAATTCTGGCAGTTTTTCGAGCAGGTAATCGATTACCCTCGATTACACTAGTTAGGGTAATCGATTACTGGCAGTTTAAATTTGAAAATTTTCAAATTTTGAATAGGTAATCGATTACAGCAGTTATGGTAATCGATTACTTAGAAATGTCTAACAGGCACGAGGACTGAGAGAAGAGATAATCGATTACAGGTTTATGGTAATCGATTACTAGGACATTTTTATAAGTTCTAACCTATAAATTCCTATGTTACACATTTCCAAATGAACATTTAAGCACATAATCAATTTAAATACATACAATCATATAAGTCCACAAAGATTATGCAAATATCATATAACTTTTAAATGTCATGTTCATCTAATATGCCTAATTCTCTTCTAATATTAAAGAATGAATCTTTAGAAAGAGGTTTAGTAAAAATATCAGCTAATTGATTATGTGTATCTATAAATGAAATCTCAATATCCTTTCTCATGACATGATCTTGAAGAAAATGATGTCTTATGTCAATATGCTTAGTTCGAGAATGCATGATGGGGTTTTTAGTGAGATTAATTGCACTTGTGTTGTCACATTTGATTGGAATGCAGCCCAGCTCTAAGCCATAATCTTTGAGTTGTTGTTTGAGCCATAGAGTTTGTGCACAACAACTTCCTGCAGCAATGTATTCTGCTTCAGCAGTACTTAGAGTAACACATGCTTGTTTCTTGCAAGACCAAGAAACAAGGGCATTTCCTAACAAGTGACAAGTACCACTTGTACTTTTTCTTTCAGTTTTGCATCCAGCATAATCAGAATCAGAATATCCAATCAAATCACAAACACTCCCTTTGGGATACCACAGACCAACATTTGTAGTTCCTTTCAAATATTTGAAAATCCGTTTGACTGAACTCAAATGTGATTCCCTAGGAGATGCTTGATATCTAGCACATAGACACACACTAAACATAATATCAGGTCTACTTGCAGTTAAGTATAGAAGAGATCCGATCATACCTCTGTATTTGGTAATGTCTACTTGAACACCGGATTCATCTTGATCTAGATATGTGTTAGACCCCATTGGTGTGGCTATGGCTTTACAATCATCCAAATCATATTTCTTTAATAGTTCCTTGCAAAACTTTGATTGATTGATGAATATTCCATCATGTGATTGCTTAATTTGCAATCCTAGAAAGAAATTTAATTGTCCCATCATGGACATCTCAAATTCCTCTTGCATCATGTTAGAGAAATCCTTACATAGAGATTCGTTAGTTGCACCAAAAATAATATCATCTACATATATTTGAACTAATAAAGTGTTACCTTTGGTTCTCTTGATAAACAAGGTTGTGTCGGCCTTACCCTTTTGGAAACCTTTCTCACAAAGGAATGTGCTTAATCTATCATACCATGCACGAGGGGCTTGCTTAAGACCATAAAGTGCCTTCTTTAATTTGAAGACATGTGAGGGAAACTTGGGATCTTCAAATCCTGGAGGTTGCTTCACATAGACTTCTTCTTGAATGAATCCGTTCAGGAAAGCACTTTTGACATCCATTTGATATAATGGGAAATTTAGAGAGCAAACATAAGCCAACAGAAGTCTTATTGCTTCCAACCTTGCTACTGGTGCATAGGTTTCATCAAAATCTATGCCTTCTTCTTGATTATAACCTTGTGCAACTAACCTTGCTTTGTTCCTAACAATAATTCCATTTTCATCTAACTTGTTTCTGAATACCCACTTTGTTCCAATGACATGCTTGTCACTAGGATTAGGAACAAGTTCCCAAACTTGATTCCTTTCAAATTGGTTTAATTCTTCCTGCATTGCCACAATCCAATACTCATCCTCCAGAGCATCATTTACTTTTGAGGGTTCTATTTGAGAGACAAAGGCCATATTTAAAACAGAATCATTTAAGCGTAGCCTTGTAGAAAAGCCTCTAGAAATATCACCAATGATATTATCAACTGGATGATCCATGTGGGTTCTCCATTCCTTTGGAAGTTGATAAGTGTTATCTTCAATGTGCTCTTCTTGTATTGGATTTTGATCTCTTTCCTTTTGAGAGTCTTAATTGATAATGATGTCTTCTTCTTCATTATCTGGAAGATTGACTATATCTTCTATTGAAGATTTAGACTCATCAAAGGAAACATGTATGGATTCTTCCACAGATAGAGTTTTCTTGTTAAAGACTCTATATGCTTTGCTTGTTAGAGAATAACCAAGGAATATACCTTCATTAGATTTTTCATCAAACTCACCAAGGTTTTCCTTTCCATTATTCAAGACAAAGCATTTGGATCCAAAAGTATGTAGATGAGAGATATTTGGTTTCCTTCCTTTGTAGAGTTCATAGGGGGTTTTCTTTAGAATAGGTCTAATAAGAACTCTATTAGAAACATAGCAAGCAGTACTTACAGCATCAGCCCAGAAATATTTAGGAAGACTTGATTCACTTAGCATGGTTCTTGCTAATTCTTCAAGTAGTCTATTCTTCCTTTCTACAACACCATTTTGTTGTGGTGTTCTTGGAGTAGAGAAATTATGTGATATTCCATTTTCATCACATAGTTCTTGAAATTGATGATTCTGAAATTCTCCACCATGATCACTTCTAATAGAAGAGATCTTTAAACCCTTCTCATTTTGAACTAGCCTTGCATATCTCTTAAATGCGTTGAAGGCTTCATTCTTATGAGGCAAGAATAATGTCCATGTAAATCTAGAGAAATCATCAACAATAACAAGTGCATAGAAATTACCTCCGAGGCTTTTTGTTCTTGAAGGTCCGAACAAATCCATATGTAGCAATTGAAGGGGTCTTGAAGTCGAAACTATGTTCTTTGGTTTGAAAGACGTTCTGGTTTGCTTCCCTTTTTGACATGCATCACAAAACTTGTCTTTCTCGAATCTTATCTTTGGAAGCCCAACAACTAGGTCATGCTTGACTAGTTTGTTTAAATGATTTATGTGTATATGAGCAAGTCTTCTATGCCATAGCCATGAATCACTATTGTTCTTGGCCAAAAGACATCTTACATTTTGTGGAATTTCTTCCAAGGAGATCATGAAGACTTTATTGACTTTATAACCAGAAAACTTAATTTCTTTAGTTTTCACATCTTTTACTACACATATATCATTAATGAAACCAACTTTCAAACCTTTGTCACATAGTTGACTGATACTCAGAAGATTATGCATCAAACCATCAACGTAAAGAACTTTATCGATGACTGTTTGAGGGGGTGTGCCTATTCTTCAAATACCGAGTATCTTTCCCTTTTGATTGTTTCCATATGTGACAAAACCTTTTTCCCTAGGTATAAGAAAAGAAAACTTTGTTTTGTCTCCTGTCATGTGTGATGAGCAGCCACTATCAAGATACCATAAATCCTTTGCTGCTTTCATACACACCTACATGACAAAGTTCAGACATGGGTATTAGGAACCCAACAAGTTTTGGGTCCTTCTAAGTTAACGTCCTTTCTAACCCATATGTATTCCCTATTTGGTACTCCAACATTTTTGTAGTAACATCTACTAGGGGTATGTCCTATTTTGTTACAATAAGTACAAGAATAATGATTGTAACTATATGTTTGCCTAGGAGAGGGATGAATCTTCTTAGGAGGACTATGAGGATTACTCTTCCTATTGTTCATGCTTCTAAATGAGTTAGTCTTAGTGTTTTTAGATGATCCTTCCACTTTGTTTGGTTTTACAAACACTGTTTTCTTGACTTCTTTTGTCCTTGGGTGAGAAGTATATCCTAGACCTGACTTATTGTTTGAATGCCTTTGCACACTTAGAATATCATCTAACTTTTGTTTTCCTGTGTTGAAGTTATGAACTCTTTGTTGAAGATTATCTATCTTTTCTTCTAAAGAACTACACTTAGTGCATTTATGTGTAATATCTAACTTAGATTTTACTACGTCTAGTTCTTCTTGTAAAGTTCTACACTTACTTTCTAAGGATGAAATTAAATCATTTTGCCTAGTGCTAACCTTAGAAAATTCTTGACACAATTTAAACATATTTTCCATAGTAAACTTTAAATCATGAAAAGACATAGAATTGTCACTAACCTGGGAATCTTCAACATCTGAATCATGTGAGGCCATCAATGCAACTTGTGCTTCTTCTTTGTCAGAATCTGATGATGAACTTACTTAATTTTCATCCCAAGCCAAGTATGCTCTTCGTGTGGTTTGATCCTTCTTTTCGAATTTGTCCTTTAGACCATGTTTCTTCTTTTGAAGATTTGGACATTCTAACTTGATGTGTCCAGGCTTACCACATTCGAAGCATGTGATCTTTTGAGAGGAAGAAGACTCATTGTTCCTTTGGAAAGATCTGTTATTGTTAAATTTCATACTTTTTCTTTTAAGAAACTTTCCAAAGTTCTTTACTAGAAGATTCAAGTTCCCATTGTCTTCTTCTTCGGAATCTGCATCATAATCATCTTTGATGCTTTCTTTTGCCTTTAGGGAAATGGATCGATATTTCTTCTCATGTTGTTCATGCTCCTCTAAACGATTCAATTCCAACTCGTGTTCTTGGAGTTTTCCAAAGAGAGTTGCAAGAGTCATTTTTGATAAACTCTTCTTCTCTGAGATGGCTGTAACTTTTGGTTGCCATACTCTTGTAAGTGATCTTAGAACTTTCATGTTCAAGTCACTGTTTGAAAATTGTTTGCCAAGAGCAATCAAATGAGTGAATCGTTTTTGCATATCTAATACCTTTTCTCCTGGAAGCATTCTGAACATTTCATATTCTTGAGATAGAGTATTGATCTTTGATCTCTTGACTTCATATTTTCCTTCATGAGTCACCATCAACGTATCCCATATTTCTTTCGATGAAGTGCACGTTGATACTCTGAAAAACTCATCCATGCCAAGAGCAGATGTAAGAATGTTCATTCCTTTGAGATCATATTGAACCTTCTTCTTTTCTTCTTCAATCCAAGTACTTTCTGGTTTTGGTTGTGAACTTCCTTCTACTTCTGATACAGGCACAAAGGGACTTTCTTCAATGGCTTTCCAAATTCCTGCGTCTAATGACTTTATGAATATTTTCATCTTGATTTTCCAGAAGTCATAGTGTTCCCCATTGAAAAATGGTGGCCTGTTTATGTTGAATCCTTCACTGGTTCCATGATTGGAAGAGGATGCCATATTTTCCCGGATCTTAGGAATAACTTACCTAAACTTCCGCTCTGATACCAATTGTTAGTACAGATAGCAACCTGAGAGGGGGGGTGAATCAGGTTTACCCGATTTTCGCCTTGATAATTTCTTACTTTCAAGATAAATGTAAAAGCAAACAATTGCAGCGGAATTAAGCGTTGCTTGAAAGTAAAGATGAAGGATAGAAGAGTTCACACACACAGAATTTTATCCTGGTTCACCTTCTATCCACCGAAGGCTACGTCCAGTCCCTCAAGAAAATCCCTTGAGGATTTTTCCACTATTGATAAAAATCTCTTACAAGTTCTTACACCAAGGACCCTAAGAATTTCTATCAATTTCCTGTGAAAGTATACCACTTTCCATAGCCCCTGAAAGTAAACCACTTTCAGTTCCTGAAGGCAAACCACCCTCAGATCTTGAAGGCTAAACCACCTTCAATCAACACCCTGAAAGTATACCACTTTCAGTACCAACAACCCTTCACCGAGATCCACGGTGAATACTCAATCTAACAGAAAGAGATGAAGAAGAGTTTACAATTGGCCGTATCAATCCTTAACATACAAGAGGATTGATCATGAGAATTTATGCTTTAAGGCTTTTAAGAATAACAAGATTCTGAGTTCCTCAAGATATGAACAACGAGAGTGTTCTTATAAACATGAAGATCATGAACTCAGAATTTAGGCTCTTGAAAGTTTAAGTTCTAAAGGACTTAATGAACTAATTTTGACAAAGCTTTGGCCTAATGTAGTATTCTCATGTGTTGTGGTGTTCTAGACTCAAATGGACTTTATATAGGCAAGGGAAACGTCCTTGAACCAATGCAACCTTTCCCAAAAGGTTTGAGACACAATGGTTCATGAAAAGATGCAACTTTTCGTGTGGGTAATCGATTACATCACTTAGTGTAATCGATTACACTAATAGCCGTTTCAGTTTGAATTTCAAATTCAAACATGTAATCGATTACAAGCAAGTGGTAATCGATTACTTGCCTATGTGTAATCGATTACCAGAAAGCTGCAATCGATTACACTGAAGTCCATCTTCCAGAAACTTGATCTTTTAAGATCGGCTTAAGGTTTTCTACTTCTTTTAAGTTATGAAAACATTAAGCTTGATTAGTTTAGGTGTTTTAAAGAGCCTTTATGCTTTAATAGACCTTTAGAAGCATAACTCACATAAACTAGGACTTCTAGGTATTTGATAAACTTTGTAGTGCTGTTTCCTCTAAGTCTTCTCTTCTTCTTTTTGTCGATGAGTTTGTCGTCATCAAAACCTCAGCCAGGGTCAGGAGCAAGACCTTCTTCACACAACTAACTCATTGAGGCAGAGGTGGTCGAGGAATGGTCTGCAAACCACCAAACTGCCTCAAGACTCGCTCTGGCAGGTGAAGGTACACCATTGATGAATGACGGATGAAGCCACTGTATAATGTCACTACCTCAAAAGGCTTATACTACCGGTGTGAACCATATGGCATCCAAATCACAGAGCCTGCATGAACGTCATCTAGGGCAACCCTCTTCTGATTCATCAGTGTATTACCCTTAGGAGTTAGCCACCGCCTAGCCCTAGGCATGTCCTCTGTGTATTGAGGGTTCCTCTTCCTCTCAAAGACGGATGTGGCAAAGTGCTCAAATATCCAGCCTATACTCAAACTTTCATGGAAAACAATACATGTTAGACTAAACAAACTACGAAATTCATATCAACAATCTATGACAAAAAAAGATAAAGTAGATATCAACAAATAAAGTCACTAACCTGAAACAACATCAGGAACCCTACTAAGCTAGTCACGTGCTTCCTGCTGGCACCCCTCAACTGGTCGTACAAATAGGCTAATGCAGTTGCACCCCAAGCATACCTGCTAACAGCATTGAGGTCCTGGAACATCTACAATACCCTACATCAATCTTGTCATTACTCTTGCTACTAAAGAGTGTCATGCCCACAAGTCGTAGCAAGAACGCTCTAGCAGCCCCTACAGTGTTCCCTGTTGCTACCTGTGCTTGCACTATCTCAAGTAGCCAATTAAACCTCACTTGACCCTTATCATACTTGAGCTCATTAGCCGCCACACGACGGGACACACCAATCAACTCTACCAACACTTCTGCAGTTTCCTCTCGGCTCAGTTTAACAAGTGTGCAGAAGATCCCCGTGAGTGTGATGGTCATCTCGCTGAATGGCAAATGAAAATATGAGGTTTCTGGCTTCCATCTCTCCACAAATCCAGACAACATGGCCCTGTCCACTGAACCACCACAGCACGTCAGAAGATGTTGAAGACCAGACCTACAGACCCATTCCTCTATGACGGCGTGGTAGTACACGGGTGCTTTATTGAAGGACCTCCCATAGTGGTACACCTGCAATGGTCCCCGACCCTCAGAACCTGTCTCATAAGCTTCCTAAATAGCAGGTGCAACGTGCGTCTCAAAGGAACTCAGAAGGCTCAAATCATAAGGCCCCCCCTTAAAGTAAACAGGCTCCTCAACTTCCTCGTCACCCATCACAGTGTCCTCCTCACCCTATTCCTCCTCATCAGAATCCTCCTCGCCATCTTCCTCCTCAAAATCCTCATCATCATCACCTTCCTCATCATCATCACCCTCCTCCTCATCACCCTCCTCAGCAGAACCCTCATCATCTGAACCCTTCTCACCATCCAAGAACATCATCATCCTCCCGGTCATCACCCTCCTCAACATGCAAATCTGGGGGAGGCACCTGTTGTGGTTCATGTATCTCCACAAGCTAACGAGCTTCGACACCCCTTTTCTGTTCTGATATCGTAACTCGCTTACGTTCACCTTCTGTCACAGGCTGACTTGTTGATGCAGGAGGCTGAGAACCTTTTCTGATTGGTCTTCCCGTAGCTGCAGGTAGACGCCATGTTCCTTTTTTCCTTGCCATATCTGACACACAAAATGCATGAATGTAACCAATCAGGAGCAAAAACCCAACAATGCAGAATATACGCAGTTTCAACTGCGGACGTTACGCAGTTCAAATTGCGTACTGGCCGCAGATTAAAACTGTGTAACGACGTAGATTGAAACAGCGTAACGTCAAAGTTTCAATCAACGGCAAAAACCACAATCCAGACAAAAATATAAGATCCGCACTTCAAAGTTGCAGAAAAACCAGAATAGAAACAGGAGAACGGAAATGGGTGAACTTACGGTCAGAGAACGATTGACGAGCACGGTGAGGTAGAGCAAGCGACCAGCGACGGAGCAAGTGACATTGGCGATGAGCGGCGGAGCAAGCAACCAACGGCGGTGGGTGCTGATGGGTCGAAGTTCGAAGCAGAAAGGGGAAGGGGAAGGGGAAATGGGGAAGAGAGGGAAATTTGTTAAATTGAAAATGAAGAAGAGAGGATGGTCAAATGAATGGGTTGTGGGAAATTGGGGTGGTAGGGAGTTGGTTTTATTTTAAAAATAAAAAGGTATTTTCAGTTTTTCAAAAAGTTGGGATGGCGTCAATAGTCGTTGGAATGGCGTCAATAGCAACGACCCCTATCTAGTTAATGTGATCTCATAGTCTCAATAAATTAGTCTCATGGCTATCGGTTATGGATACCTTAGAAACCCAAAAAAAATCTAAATTTATGGTTATGAAAAAAAAAAAGTTAAATTAACGACCTAAATATTATAATTTAAGAATATATATATATACATATATATAATATATGTGTCCAATATGAAATATAATACTAGTGTGAGGAGTTGTATGGTGAAAGCTGTGAAGTATTTTATATAATTTTAATTATATAAATATAGATCTTTATTATTGAAATATGTATAAAAAATTATGAATTTTCACAATTTAAAAGTAATAATATATATATATATGTGAACATATTATTATATATAAATTATTTAAAAATAATCTAATAATTATTGTAATATTTTAAAAGGTATTGGAATTAAAGGTTAAATATGTTTTTAATTCCTGTAAAAGAGAGGTAAATCAGTTTTGGTCCCACCAAAGAAATTCACAACTTTTAGTCATCAATATTAATTAAATATGTGAAGTTAGCTTTTAAGTGCTTATTTGACAAACAGAGATCTTAGAGCATACACAATGTAGGTTGCTTACCGCATTGTTTAATCATAAACTGTGAAGAAGGTATTGTCCTTGGACTCGGCTGAGATTTTGATGAAGACAAACACATCAAAAAAAGAAGAAATAATTCAGAAAAGAAAAGAAAGACTTCAAGAAGACTTCAGAAAAGAAAGGAAAGACTTCAAGAACCGGCTCAAAACGTCAAGATCAATCATCAAGGTTCTTGCTATTAGTAAGTCTTGTTAACTTAGTGGTGCTATGCTTTATTAAGGTTAATATTGCATTTGAAGGCTCATAAAAGATCAACTAATTGAGTATAACATGTTCTCACAAGTAAAACTTGGTAGGAACACTCAATTAGGTCTTGAACTGTCAAAATCTGAGTTCTGGACTATCTGTAATCGATTACAGGTTGTATGTAATCGATTACAGGAAGGTAGTAATTGATTACCACATCCATGTAATCGATTACACTGTTTGAATTTTGAATTCAAACTGCAACGGCTAGTGTAATCGATTACCACCAGGTCAACAAATGTGTTGTTTCATGAACCAATGTGTCTTAAAACGTTTGGGAAGCCTTGTGATGGTTCATGGACGACCTCTAGTGCCTTTATAAAGTCCACAGACGCTCAGAAACATAAATGACTTGGTCTACAACTTTCATAATCATTAAAGTCATCATTCTGAGTTTCTGTTCTCTCATTGTCATAAGAACACTCATGCTGTTCAACTTTTGAGAAACCCAGAATAAAAGAGCCTTCATTGTAATTTCTTGGAGCATACAAACTAAGATCAATCCAACTAGTCTAAAAGGATTGTATCAGCCACAGCAAGAACTTTTTCTTCAACTTTGAATCAGTTTGATTCATTCACCGTGGTTTTCGGTGGTTGTAAAAAGGCCCATCGTAGTGTTCGATGGTTGTGGAAAAGGTCATTTGAATCGGGTTTGATTCAAAGTCCGCCGTAGGGTTCGGTGATAGTGGAAAAGGTCCTTTGAATCGGGTTTGATTCAAAGTCCGCCGTAGGGTTCGACGTCATCAGTTGGTGGTTTGCCATCTAAGGTTTGACAAGAGTTCTTAAGGTAAGAGGTGTAAGTGCTTGTAAGAAATCTTGATCATAGTGGAAAAATCCTCAAGGGGTTTCTTGAAGGACTGGACGTAGCCTTCGGTGGATGGAAGGTGAACCAGGATAAAATCATTGTGTGATTCTCTCTTCCTTAATCTTTTACTTTCAAGCAACACTTTATTCCGCTGCATTCACAATCATCAAATTGTGATTACTTTTATCTTGGAAGTAACAAGTATTGTAAAGACGAAAATTGGAAGAACCTGATTCGCCCCCCTCTCAGGTTGCTATCTATACTTACAATTGGTATTAGAGCGTAAGTTTAGGTAATTTGCTCCTAAGATCTGGGAAAAGATGACATCCTCTTCTAGTCATGGTACTAGTGAGGGATTCAACATAAAAAAGCCACCATACTTCAATGGAGACCACTATGACTTCTGGAAGATCAAGATGAAAATCTTTATAAGGTCATTGGATGTGGAAATATGGAAAGCCATTGAAGAAGGTCCGTTTATACCTATGAATGAAGTGGGTGATAACAGACAACCGAAACCAGAAAACACATGGAGTGATGAAGAAAAGAATAAAGTTCAATATGATCTTAAAGGCATGAACGTTCTTACATCTGCTCTTGGCATGGATGAATTCTTCAGAGTATCCACCTGCAAAACGTCAAAGGAAATATGGGATACTCTAATGGTAACTCACGAAGGCACTGAAGAAGTAAACAGATCAAAAATCAATACTCTTTCACAAGAGTATGAGATGTTCAGAATGTTACCAAGGGAAACTGTTCAAGATATGTAGAAAAGAATCACTCTCTTGATCAACCATCTAATTTCTCTTGGAAGAAATTTTTCCAGCAGAGATATGAACTTAAAAGTCTTATGATCATTATCAAGAGAATGGAAACCAAAGGTAACAACAATATCAGAAAAGAAGAGTCTTACAAAAATGACATTGGCTTCACTCTTTGGCAAATTGCAAGAACATGAACTTGAACTCAGAAAGATGGAACAACAAGAAGCAGTTGACAAGTACATTCGACCCATTGCTTTGAGAACTAAAGTTACAATATATGATAAGTTCACAAGAGGAAGATTCTCAATCCGATAGTAATGATGATGATGATGAGGATATAAGAATCATTGTGAAGAAGCTCTGCAAAATCCTCAAAAAGACAGATTTCATAATCTTCAAAGAAAGAAGCATGGCTTGAAAAAGAAATCTGAGAAAAATGTTTTCAAATCAAAGAAGGCTTACATGAGAGAAAATGAAGCAAATTCATCATCCGATTCAGAGAATGAAGAAGGACATCTCGTCTTGATGGCGACACATCATTCAGATGATGAAGACAATGAGGTTAGTAACGATAAACTTTCTTATGATCAGTTACATAATACCTTTGTTGAATTGCATGATATCTTCTTAAACATTTCTAAAATATATGCAATACTAGACAAGATCATCTCATCTCTAGAAAGTAAAGCTAAAAGCATGCAAGAGGAGTTAGATCAAGTTAAAACCAAAGTGGATATTCAAAGAGATATAATAAATCTTGACAAACACGCGACACTTGAATAAAAGATTGATGAAATAAATCAAGTGTTAAAGGAGTATGAAAAAGATACAAATGAGATGAATAAATTGTCAAGTATTCAAAGGTATGTTAATCATAAAAGTTATCTAGGTTTGTTTGATCAAAGTCATTCTAGTAGTATTAAGGAAATTATGTTTACTACATCAAGTAATTCATGCTACTTTGATCACACAAAGCGAGTACATAATGATACTCAACCTAGAAAGGCACATTTCAAAATGTTCTATCATCTTAAAGAGAAAGTTCCTAACATGAAATTTAAGTGCTCTTACTATAATCCTAGATATCATAGAAATGATGAAGCTCCCAATGGAAGGATTATATGAGATGTGAAAGGAACTAACCCAAAAGGACCCAAAGACTATTGGGTACCTCGAAAATATCATTGAGCTTATTGTGCAGATGTGCTTGAAGACCTTGTGATTAGAAATGTCATATACAAAGGATGGTTTTTCAAGACACAAATTTAGAATATGGTATTGGTAATAGAAATTCTAAACTTTATTTCTTTCAAATGACATTAAGTACAAGAATAATGCACTCTTAGGCATCTGCATATTACATCATAGTTCTCTGATAAATATATCTATCATGCCGTGCTTATCAAGTCTGGAATTTCAAGTTTTTAGACATGTTAATCGATTACATAGTATACGTAATCGATTACAGGGATTATTTTTAGCCCTGTTGTCTTTCCAGAAAAGGTGGGTAATCTGTTAGAACAGATAGCAACCTGAGAGGGGGGGGGGGGTGAATCAGTGTTGCCCCAATTTTCGCCTTATTGAAATCAATACTTTCAAGTTTATGATGATCACGAATTGATCGTTGTGATTGCAGCGGATATGAACAATACTTGAAAGTAAATGTGAAGGATAAAGAGAATCACACACAAGATTTATCCTGGTTCGCCTTCAATCCACCGAAGACTACGTCCAGTCCCTCAAGAAAACCCCTTGAGGATTTTTCCACTATTGATGAGAATTTCTTACAAGTTCCTAACCCAAGGACCCCAAGAACTTCTACCAATATCCTGTGAAAGCAAACCGCTTTCAACAGCCCCTGAAAGCAAACTGCTTTCAGTTCCT
This sequence comes from Acmispon strigosus, assembly GCA_030819835.1. Lineage (NCBI taxonomy): Eukaryota > Viridiplantae > Streptophyta > Magnoliopsida > Fabales > Fabaceae > Acmispon > Acmispon strigosus. The sequence goes on along the minus strand of JAUAMA010000004.1, from coordinate 10,406,355 downwards.
GAAGGCAAACCACCCTCAGACCTTGAAGACAAACTTGCCTTCAATCACAACCCTGAAAGCAAACCACTTTCAGTGACAACAACCCTTCACCGAATACCACGGTGAAAAACTCAATCTTACAGAAAGAGATGAAGAAGATATTACAATTGGCTGTTTCAATCCTTTAACACACAATTGGATTGAACATGAGAAATTATGCTTTGAGGCTTTTAAGCATAATACAATTCTGAGTTCTTCAAGATATGAACAACTAATGTGTTCTTGTAAACATGAAGATCATGAACTCAGAATTTAGGCTCCAAAAGATTTAAGTTCTAAAAGATGAACCAATTTTGAAAGAGCTTTGGCCTAATGTGTTTTTCTCATGTGAAATGTGTCTATTTCGTGTGTGTTGTGTGTTCTATGTTGTTGTTCTGTTTTCTGGACTCAAATGGTCTTTATATAGGCAAGGGAAACGTCCTTGAACCATCACAACCCTTTTCAAAAGGTTTGGGACACAATGGTTCATGAAAAGATGCAGTTTTTCGTTCTGGTAATCGATTACCATACTTAGTGTAATCGATTACACAAGTGACCGTTTCAGTTTGAATTTGAATTTCAAACATGTAATCGATTACAAGACTGGAGTAATCGATTACTTGCCTTGGTGTAATCGATTACCATAATGGTGTAATCGATTACACAGAAGCCCATTTTCCAGAAACTTATTCTTTGAGACTTGCTTAAGGTTTTCTACTTCTTTTAAGTTATGAAAACTCTTAGCTTGATTAGATTAGGTGTTTTAAGAGCCTTTATGCTTTAATAAACCTTTGGAAGCATAACTCACCTAATTCTAAGACTTCTAGACTTATGATGGACTTGAGTGCTTGATTCTTTGAAGTCTTCTTTTCTTCTTTTTGTTGATGAGTTTGTCGTCATCAAAACCACAGCCAGGGTCAGGAGCAAGACCTTCTTCACAATCTCCCCCTTTTTGATGATGGCAAACACATACTTGAACTTTTGAAGATCATATGTGCATTCTTGATGCTTAACTCCCCCTATTTGATGGAATTTAGTATTTCTAATTTTTCTCCCCCTTTCTAATGTACTCGTTGAATTCCTGCATATGATCTTTAAGAGCACGGAACCTTTCTCCCCCTTTTGACTTCATCAAAAAGAAGAAAAGGCCAAAAAAAGTACAGGCATACATACAAGTATTTTGAAACATAAAGCATGGGGGATGGGGTAAACATGTAAAACAGGAACAACCAGCACTTATATATATATATAGGAAAGCAAATACATAAGTTATACATAGTAAGACATATCAACCATATGTAGTAGAGGGATTACAACAAACTAGATAAAGCCATTTTGCGAAAGTAGGGAAATCCTAATAGTAAATAGATAACTATGTAGAGACACAAGACTTCAGAACTTAGGTTTGACTAGAATCCTCAGAGTTCTCAGAAGGGTCAAGTTCTTGAAGACTCTCAATCTCTTTACGCATGAAGGAGTGCATGGCTTCTATGCGAATTTCCACAAGTATAAAGCGAGACCGAATGGTATCCTCTAGTTGGCCCAACTTCTGAGAAAGACGGAGTGACAAGATATCCATTCGTTCGAGTATAACCTTGGTTTCTTGTGAGAAATTGGAAGGAATGGCATAAAAAGGAGACAAGCCAGCCGATACAGCATTTGTTGATATATCTAGGCGGTATCTAGGATGCAAAAAGGGATCATTGGAGGAATCCCGTCGAGGAGTAGTAATTGGTGAGGACACATTAGAGGGACGTGGAAGAGATCCCATGGCGAAACAAGGCTTAGAAGAAGAAGGATTGTATATGAAGGAAGGTAGGCAAAAAAGCAGAAGTCAAATGCTGATTTTATAGAGAAAATCGTGCGTGTAATCGATTATGGTAGTTAAGGTAATCGATTACAGCAGTTGTAAATTTGAAAACTTTCAAATTTTTGAACATGTAATCGATTATGGAAGTTATAATAATCGATTACTCAGATGTTTCTTAGCACGAGGACTTAGAACATGGATAATCGATTACAAATCCTAGGGTAATCGATTACTAGGACATTTTTACAAGTTCTAGGCTCTAGATTCCTATGTAACACTTTTCCTATAAAACACTTAAGTACATAATCTATCTAAAGGCATGTAAACACATATTTATCATAAAGATCGTGCAAATAACATGCTAACTTAAGTATCATGCTCATCTAAAATGCCTAATTCTCTTCTTATCTTGAAAAATGATTCTTTAGGAAGAGGTTTAGTAAAGATGTCTGCTAACTGATTATGTGTATCCACAAATGAAATCTCAATATCTTTCCTCATAACATGATCTCGAAGAAAATGATGTCGTATATCAATATGCTTAGTTCGAGAATGCATGATAGGGTTTTTAGTGAGATTAATGGCACTTGTGTTGTCACATTTAATTGGAATGCAGCCCAGCTCTAAGCCATAATCTTTGAGTTGTTGTTTGAGCCATAGAGTTTGTGCACAACAACTTCCTGCAGCAATGTATTCTGCTTCTGCAGTACTTAGAGCAACACATGCTTGTTTCTTACAAGACCATGAAACAAGAGCATTTCCTAATAGGTGACAAGTACCACTTGTACTCTTTCTTTCAGTTTTACAACCAGCATAATCAGAATCAGAATATCCAATCAAATCACAAACACTTCCCTTGGGATACCACAATCCAACATTTGTAGTTCCTTTCAAATATTTGAAAATTCGTTTAACAGAACTCAAATGTGATTCCCTAGGAGATGCTTGATATCTAGCACATAGACACACACTAAACATAATATCAGGTCTACTTGCATATAAGTATAAAAGAGATCCGATCATACCTCTATATTTGGTAATATCTACTTGATTACCGGATTCATCTTGATCTAAATATGTATTAGACCCCATAGGTGTGGCTATGGCTTTGCAATCATCCAAATCATATTTCTTTAATAGTTCCTTGCAAAACTTTGATTGATTGATGAATATTCCATCACTTGATTGCTTGATTTGCAAACCAAGAAAGAAATTTAATTGTCCCATCATGGACATTTCAAATTCTTCTTGCATCATGTTAGAGAAATCTTTGCAAAGGGATTCGTTAGTTGCACCAAAGATAATATCATCAACATAAATTTGAACTAATAAGGTATTACCTTTGGCTCTTTTGATGAACAAGGTTGTATCAGCCTTACCTTTCTGAAATCCTTTATCACAAAGGAAAGTACTTAATCTATCATACCAAGCACGAGGGGCTTGCTTAAGACCATAGAGTGCTTTCTTTAGTCTGAAGACATGTGTAGGAAACTTTGGATCTTCAAATCCTGGAGGTTGCTTCACATACACTTCTCCTTGAATATATCCGTTTAGGAAGGCACTTTTGACGTCCATTTGATACAATGGGAAGTTTAAAGAGCAAGCATACGCTAATAACAATCTTATGGCTTCTAATCTTGCTACGGGTGCATATGTTTCATCAAAATCTATACCTTCTTCTTGATTATAGCCTTGAGCAACTAATCTTGCTTTGTTCCTAACTATAATACCATTTTCATCTAACCTATTCCTAAACACCCACTTGGTTCCAATAACATGTTTGTCACTAGGCTTAGGGACAAGTTTCCAAACTTGATTCCTTTCAAATTGGTTTAATTCTTCCTGCATTGCTACAATCCAATACTCATCCTCTAGAGCATCATTTACTTTTGATGGTTCTATCTGAGAGACAAAGGCCATATTCAAAACTGAATCATTCAAGCGTAGCCTTGTAGAAACGCCTCTAGAGATATCACCAATAATATTATCAACTGGATGATCCCTATGGGTTCTCCATTTTTTTGGAAGTTGATAAGTATTACTTTCAATGTGCTCTTCTTGTATTGGATTCTGATCTCCATCCTTTTGAGAATCTTCATTTATAATGATGTCATCTTCTTCATTATCTGGAAGATTGACTTTATCTTCTATTGAAGATTTAGATTCATCAAAAGTAACATGTATGGATTCTTCCACGGATAGAGTTTTCTTGTTAAAGACTCTATATGCTTTGCTTGTTAGAGAATAACCAAGGAATATACCTTCATCAGATTTTTCATCAAACTTTCCAAGGTTTTCCTTTCCATTATTCAAGACAAAGCATTTTGATCCAAAAGCATGTAGATGAGAGATATTTGGTTTCCTTCCTTTGTAGTGTTCATAGGGTGTTTTCTTAAGGATAGGTCTAATAAGAACTCTATTGGAAACATAGCAAGCAGTACTTAGAGCATCAGCCCAGAAATATTTAGGGAGACTAGATTCACTTAACATGGTTCTTGCTAATTCTTCAAGTAACCTATTCTTCCTTTCTACTACACCATTTTGTTGTGGTGTTTGATGAGTGGATTTTATATGATAATTTTAGGGTCTTTTTAGTCTTTTTATTTTATTATTTTTGAGTCTCATGTAGGTTTTTTATTGTTTTTATGTATATTTTATATTTATTTTGCATTTTGCATGTAGATTAGATTTTATTAGATTTTCTAGCTTTATTTTATATTTTTAGGAATTTTTCTAGTTATTTTGTATTTTTAGGAAAAGCTGGTTTAGTTATCATTTTTGTCCAGGGACCACTTTGTAAAGTTTCAGGAAATCAAGGTCCAAAATGTGAAAGTTCAAGAGTGGAGGGCTAAAAGTGAAGATTGAGAGAATTCAAGGGCTTGAGTTGGAGTGCTAACCAAGAGAGGACTAAAAGTAAAAAAGAGGAATATGAAGCAACTCTCTAAATTAAGCACATGGAAAAAAAGGATTAAAGGATGAGTGGAGGATTGATGATAGTGGAGGAGAGGTTTCAGAATTGATTAAAGGGCTGATAAGTGGGTTTTTATGGCATTCAAAACCCACTACCATGAAGAAGGAAGGAAAAGCTTGAAGTTGAAGAATCAGTAGCCAGCGCTGCAGCGCTAGAACCCAGCGCTCAAGCGCTGGGCCTCGGTCTGGAAGAGGGATTTAATTGCTGAGGCCAGATTTTTGCTATAAATAGGGAGGCAACTTGCACTTGAAAAACACACCTTCTTAGAATACAACAAGTATTCTCTCTTTCTCCCTCTTGAGCATTGTTCCTAGGACTTGTGGGAAGCCATATTTGAGCTCCTATCCAGGGTAATTCAATGACTCCTTTAGCCATGCTTGGCTAATTCTTCTTTAAGTTTCTTGGGTTGTAGTAGTTTATGTTTATGTTTATGTCTTAGTTTGTTTTTACCTTTCTGAATATTATTTCTATTTCATGTCTTATTTCCTTGTTCTTCATTCATCTTGTGTACAAAAGATTTCTTGCTTATTACTTATACGAATGGAAATTGGTAAGTAGTAAGGGACCTAGGATTTAAAAAAGGTTATAAGTATACTTCGCTAAGGAATTAGGAAGGACGTGACTTTATGTTGGCCTGAATTTCTTCTTCATCTTCTTCTCTAGTTAACTAAGTTGCAAGGAATTGAATTTAGTAATTAGAAAGAAAGTTCTACAATGTGTAAGGAATTAACTTGTAGATAATTAGGCTATAGCATCATGAATTAGATTTATAATTTAGAAATTAAGTAGGAACTTACTAGCATATTATATAGACTATGTAAACCAACCCAAGAAGCTTATTTTCTATCATTTTATTCTCTTCTATTTTATTGCTATTTCCATGTGCTATCTTAAACAAACTTTCAACAAATACATCTTTTTAATATTTCTGTTTAAGTACTAAATATTATAATAATAAGAACACCTATCCCTTGGGTTCGATCTTTTTATATTACGCGATAGTAAATCGTACACTTGCGATTTCATTATCAGTGTTCTCGGAGTAGAGAAGTTATGTGATATTCCATTTTCATCACATAGTTCTTGGAATTGTTGATTCTGAAATTCTCCACCATGATCACTTCTAATAGAAGAGATCTTTAAAGACTTCTCATTTTGAACTAGCCTTGCATATCTTTTGAATGCATTGAAGGCTTCATTCTTATGAGGTAGAAATAAAGTCCAAGTGAATCTAGAGAAATCATCAACAATAACAAGTGCATAGAAATTACCTCCGAGGCTTTTAGTTCTAGAAGGTCCGAACAAATCCATATGTAACAATTGAAGGGGTCTTGAGGTCGAAACTATGTTCTTTGGTTTGAAGGATGTTCTGGTTTGCTTCCCTTTTTGACATGCATCACAAAGCTTGTCTTTCTCGAATTTTATCTTTGGAAGCCCAACAACTAGATCATGCTTGACTAGTTTGTTTAAATGATCTATGTGAATATGTGCAAGTCTTCTATGCCATAGCCATGAATCACTATTATTCTTGGCCAAAAGGCATCTCACATTTTGTGGAATTTCTTCCAATGAGATCATGAAGACTTTGTTTACTTTATATCCAGAAAACTTAATTTCTTTAGTTTTCACATCTTTCACAACACATATATCATTTATAAAACCTACTTTCAAACCTTTATCACATAGTTGACTAATACTCAGAAGATTATGCATCAAACCATCAACGTAAAGAACTTTATCGATGACTGTTTGAGGGGGTGTGCCTATTCTTCCAATACCGAGTATTTTTCCCTTTTGATTGTTACCATATGTGACGAAACCTTTTTCCCTAGGTATAAGAAAAGAAAACTTGGTTTTGTCTCCTGTCATGTGTGATGAGCAGCCACTATCAAGATACCATAGATCCTTTGTTGCTTTCATACACACCTACATTACAAAGTTCAGACATGGGTATTAGGAACCCAACAAGTTTTGGGTCCTTCTAAGTTAACGTCCTTTCTAACCCAAATGTACTCCCTATTTGGTACTCCTATATGTTTGTAGTAGCATCTACTAGGGGTATGTCCTATTTTGTTACAGTAAGTACAAGAGTAATGATTGTAACTAGAGGTTTGTCTAGGAGAGGGATGAATCTTCTTAGGAGGTTTATTTTGATTATTCTTCCTATTGTTTGTCTTCCTAACAGGATTAATCTTACTGTTACTAGAAGATCCTAAAACATGGTTTGGTTTTACAAACACAGTTTTCCTAACCTCTTTTGTCTTTGGGTGAGAAGTATATCCTAAACCTGACTTATTGTTTGAATATCTTTGAACACTTAGGATATCATCTAACTTCTGTTTTCCTTTATTGAAGTTATTTACTCTTTGTTGAAGATTTTCTATCTTTTCTTCTAAAGAACTACACTTAGTGCATTTGTGAGTAATGTCTATCTTAGATTTTACTACATCTAGTTCTTCTTGTAAATTTCTACATTTACTTTCTAGGGAAGAAATTAACTCATTTTGCCTAGTGCTAACTTTAGAAAATTCTTGACATATTTTAAACATATTTTCCATGGTAAACTTTAAATCATGAAAAGATATAGAATTCTCACTAACCTGGGAATCTTCAACATCAGAATCATGTGAGGCCATCAAAGCAACTTGTGCTTCTTCTTTATCAGAATCAGATGATGAACTTACTTCATTATCATCCCAAGCCAAATATGCTCTTCGAGTAGGTTGATCCCTTTTCTCGAATTTCTCTCTTAGACCATGTTTCTTCTTCTGAAGATTTGGACAATCTGACTTGAAATGTCCCGGTTTGCCACACTCGAAACATGTAATCTTTTGGGATGAAGAAGACTCATTGTTCCTTTGGAAGACTTTATTGTTGTTAAATCTAACATTTTTCTTTTTAAGAAACTTTCCAAAGTTCTTCACTAGAAGATTTAGATTTCCATTGTCTTCTTCTTCAGAATCTGCATCATAATCTTCTTTGATGCTTTCTTTTGCTTTTAGGGAAATTGATCGATACTTCTTCTCATGTTGTTCATGCTCTTCTAAACGATTCAATTCCAACTCATGTTCTTGAAGTTTTCCAAAAAGAGTTGCAAGAGACATATTTGATAAACTCTTCTTCTCTGAGATGGCTGTTACTTTTGGTTGCCATACTCTTGTAAGTGATCTTAGAACTTTCATGTTCAAGTCACTGTTTGAAAATTGTCTACCAAGAGCAATCAAATGATTAATTAAATGAGTGAATCGTTTTTGCATGTCTAATACCTTTTCTCCTGGAAGCATTCTGAACATTTCATATTCTTGAGAAAGAGTATTGATCTTTGATCTCTTGACTTCATCTGTTCCTTCATGAGTCACCATCAATGTATCCCATATTTCTTTTGATGAAGTACATGTTGATACTCTGAAAAATTCATCCATGCCAAGTGCAGATGTAAGAATGTTCATTCCTTTGAGATCATGTTGAACCTTGTTCTTTTCTTCTTCACTCCAAGTACTTTCTGGTTTTGGTTGTGAAGTTCCTTCTTCATTTGTTGTTACAGGCACAAAGGGTCCTTCTTCAATGACTTTCCATATTCCTGAGTCTAATGACTTTATGAATATCTTCATCTTGATTTTCCAGAAGTCATAGTGTTCTCCATTGAAGAATGGTGGCCTGTTTATGTTATGTCCTTCACTTGTTCCATGATTGGAAGAGGATGCCATCTTTTCCCGGATCTTAGGAATAACTTACCTAAACCAGGCTCTGATACCAATTGTTAGAACAGATAGCAACCTGAGAGGGGGGGTGAATCAGTGTTGCCCCAATTTTCGCCTTATTGAAATCAATACTTTCAAGTTTATGATGATCACGAATTGATCGTTGTGATTGCAGCGGATATGAACAATACTTGAAAGTAAATGTGAAGGATAAAGAGAATCACACACAAGATTTATCCTGGTTCGCCTTCAATCCACCGAAGACTACGTCCAGTCCCTCAAGAAAACCCCTTGAGGATTTTTCCACTATTGATGAGAATTTCTTACAAGTTCCTAACCCAAGGACCCCAAGAACTTCTACCAATATCATGTGAAAGCAAACCGCTTTCAACAGCCCCTGAAAGCAAACCGCTTTCAGTTCCTGAAGGCAAACCACCCTCAGACCTTGAAGACAAACTTGCCTTCAATCACAACCCTGAAAGCAAACCACTTTCAGTGACAACAACCCTTCACCGAATACCACGGTGAAAAAACTCAATCTTACAGAAAGAGATGAAAAAGATATTACAATTGGCTGTTTCAATCCTTTAACACACAATTGGATTGAACATGAGAAATTATGCTTTGAGGCTTTTAAGCATAATACAATTCTGAGTTCTTCAAGATATGAACAACTAATGTGTTCTTGTAAACATGAAGATCATGAACTCAGAATTTAGGCTCCAAAAGATTTAAGTTCTAAAAGATGAACCAATTTTGAAAGAGCTTTGGCCTAATGTGTTTTTCTCATGTGAAATGTGTCTATTTCGTGTGTGTTGTGTGTTCTATGTTGTTGTTCTGTTTTCTGGACTCAAATGGTCTTTATATAGGCAAGGGAAACGTACTTGAACCATCACAACCCTTTTCAAAAGGTTTGGGACACAATGGTTCATGAAAAGATGCAGTTTTTCGTTCTGGTAATCGATTACCATACTTAGTGTAATTGATTACACAAGGGACCGTTTCAGTTTGAATTTGAATTTCAAACATGTAATCGATTACAAGACTGGAGTAATCGATTACTTGCCTTGGTGTAATCGATTACCATAATGGTGTAATCGATTACACAGAAGCCCATTTTCCAGAAACTTATTCTTTGAGACTTGCTTAAGGTTTTCTACTTCTTTTAAGTTATGAAAACTCTTAGCTTGATTAGATTAGGTGTTTTAAGAGCCTTTATGCTTTAATAAACCTTTGGAAGCATAACTCACCTAATTCTAAGACTTCTAGACTTATGATGGACTTGAGTGCTTGATTCTTTGAAGTCTTCTTTTCTTCTTTTTGTTGATGAGTTTGTCGTCATCAAAACCACAGCCAGGGTCAGGAGCAAGACCTTCTTCACATAATCGATTACCCAGATAGTGTAATCGATTGCCTCCACGAAGTTTGAGTTTATATTCAAATTTTCCAGCATGTAATCGATTACCTAAAAGGTGTAATCGATTACATGCCCGACCAGTATATATTCCTGGGTTTCATTTCTTAATCGATTACTGCTTCTTATTCCTCTTCTTCCCACTCGACACCTGCGACCTTCATTTCCTCATATCTCCTTCAATTCTTGTTCGTTTTCAAGAATTCTTTGTGGGTTCTCTTCCTAATATCATTCTCTATCACTTTGTCCAGCCAATTGTTGTTGAATTGGTCTGGATTAAAAAGCCCCAATTTGGTCCTTTCAAACCCTAGAACTCGAAAATCTTCAATTTCAGCTTCCATGGCTTCCTCTTCTCGCAAACCTCATCGTTCTAAGAAACCTTCCATGGACGCTTTGGACCTCTCAAGGCTGTTGGAAACCAAAGAACAGAGGCAACGCTTCCTTGCTCATTTTTTTGAATGACCCATTCTCACACCAAAATATGGTGTTCTGGAATATTTTATGGTAGCAGGGATGACCTTCCCCACTCTATTTGATCATCAGGGTCTTGATACGTTCGTTGAGATAAATGGTAAATTTTATCCCGAGCTTGTCAAAGTTTTCTACTATAATCTAGTTAAACGCGGTGCCAAATATTGCACATCTGTCAAGGGTATTAACATTTCCATGACCCTTGATGAGTTGGGAACCTGTTTGTCCATTACCTATCTCTCTATCGCTTCTCTGAAGAGGAAATTCAATCTAAGAGGCAGCGTGTTGATGCAAACCGCTCCCGAGATACCCTTGTTGTTGGGTTTCTATCTGTTAAAAATAGACTGCTTCATTATTTGCTCAGTTATGTGATCTTACCCCAGAGTTCAAATCATGCTCAGATTAGTGATTTAGAATCACAAATTCTATATGGCTTGATAAACCTTAAGTCCATAAATTGGGCTTATCTGGTAATGACACATATGCTGCTGCACAAGGATAGAACAAGTCCTCTACCATATGCTCCTGTAATTTCCATTATTCTGAAGCATTACGGTGTCTCTACTCATGGGGAGTATTCCACCCTTATGAATTCTAAGGCTCAACATATCGATTTGGACATCCTGAACAAGATGGGATTCTTCCAAGATGTTGATGGATCTTTCAGGCACAAGTCTGATCTAACTAGTGAGGGTCCTCCTGCTCCTACTCCTGCAGCCCACTTCCCTCCTTCTGACAGCGCTCCATCTTCATCTGCTGGTACTGATGCTTCAAATCAGCTTATTCTCTCTCACATAGATAGTATGAAGCAGTTCATCAACCAGTGCTTTGATCGCATGGAAGGCCGGGTAGAATCCATGTACACCACTTTGCGTGCAGATATAGATAGTTTGAGCCTTCGCGTCGACCAGATGACCCGTTCTCCTCTCCATTTCTCTGATCGTTTTGACGGCTCTGATGACCTTTAGACATTTGCTTATTATCATGACTATTTACATTTCTGGGTTGTAATAGTTTAGATATAAATTTTGGATGTTTTTGTTTGGATGCTGCTTGTTTGGTTAATTACGTACACTAAACTTATATGATTATGCTTTAAATACGTGTGATGCATGATTTTCAAAGTTATGACTTGGCAACCTCTACTCCCTACTCCCTACTGTTTAAATGTCTATACTACTTGTTAGCATGTATGGAATATGCTTGGACTCTTTTTCTTTTTGATAAAGTCAAAAGAAGAAGCAAGGGTCCTGTGCTTGTAAAGATTATTTACAAGGAAAGCTACAAGTGGAACAAAAAGGGGGAGAAAAGTTCTGATACACATTATTGTTTTGACATCAAATGTTTTTTCATTATGCTTCCCTTTATTTCGATTATCCTGGAATACTTTGTATGGCTCTTTCTTCTTTTTGGTGATGTCAAAAGGGGGAGAAAAGCCTTTTTGCGTAAGCTTGATCATTTCCAGGATACTGAGCTTCAATCACAAAGCAAAGGGGGAGATAGCTTCATTTGCAAAACAAAGGGGGAGATATAATTGCAAAACCAAGGGGGATATATACAAGACAAGAGAGAAAGTCAAATGATCAATCAATGTTCAAGCATGATGTTTGTCATCATCAAAAAGGGGGAGATTGTGAAGAAGGTCTTGTTCTGAGACTCGGCTGAGGTTTTGATGAAGACAAACACATCACAAAAAGAAGAAAGACTTCAGAAAAGAAAAGAAAGACTTCAAGAAGACTTCAGAAAAGAAAGGAAAGACTTCAAGAACCGGCTCAGAACGTCAAGATCAATCATCAAGGTTCTTGCTATTAGTAAGTCTTGTTAACTTAGTGTGCTATGCTTTATTAAGGTTAATATTGCATTTGAAGGCTCATAAAAGATCAACTAATTGAGTATAACATGTTCCCACAAGTAAAACTTGGTAGGAACACTCAATTAGGTCTTGAACTGTCAAAGTCTGAGTTCTGGACTATCTGTAATCGACTACAGGTTGTATGTAATCGATTACCACATCCATATAATTGATTACACGGTTTGAATTTTGAATTCAAACTGCAACGACTAGTGTAATCGATTACCAGGTTTCTGTAATCGATTACCAGGTCGACATATGTGTTGTTTCATGAACCAATGTGTCTCAAAATGTTTGGGAAGCCTTGTGATGGTTCATGGACGACCTCTAGTGCCTTTATAAAGTCCATAGACGCTCAGAAACATAAATGACTTGGTCTACAACTTTCATAATCATTAAAGTCATCATTCTGAGATTTTGTTCTCTCATTGTCATAAGAACACTCATGCTGTTCAACATTTGAGAAACTCAGAATAAAAGAGCCTTCATTGTAATTGCCTGGAGCATACAAACTAAGATCAATCCAACTAGTCTAAAAGGATTGTATCAGCCACAGCAAGAACTTCTTCTTCAACTTTGAATCAGTTTGATTCATTCACCGTGGTTTTCGGTGGTTGTAAAAAGGTCCATCGTAGTGTTCGATGGTTGTGGAAAAGGTCCGTTGAATCGGGTTTGATTCAAAGTCCGCCGTAGGGTTCGGTGATAGTAGAAAAGGTCTTTTGAATCGGGTTTGATTCAAAGTCCGCTGTAGGGTTCGGCGTCATCAGTTGGTGGTTTGCCATATAAGGTTTGACAAGAGTTCTTAAGGTTCTTGGTGTAAGTGCTTGTAAGAAATCTTGATCATAGTGGAAGAATCCTAAAGGGGTTTCTTGAGGGACTAGACGTAGCCTTCGGTGGATAGAAGGTGAACCAGGATAAAATCATTTTGTGATTCTGTCTTCCTTCATCTTTTACTTTCAAGCAACGCTTTATTCCGCTGCATTCACAATCATCAAATTGTGATTACTTTTATCTTGGAAGTAACAAGTATTGTAAAGGCAAATATCAGAAGAACCTGATTCACCCCCCTCTCAGGTTGCTATCTATACTTACATAAACAATATTGCGTAATTTTTCTCATTGAAACATGCTTATGTTGAAAGTTGATTGCTTAAAAATAAGCAATATTTCTTCCAAAAGCAACGGTTACTTAGTGTATTTTGTGATTAAAATACAATTCATTCTCTCTCAGGCATTAACATTTCATTCTTTCTTTCCTTGGGCAAACAAGGGGAATGCAAATTAGCACCCTTGAGATTAGCTAACATGCAACTTAGCCCCTAATATTTAAAAACATGTATTATCTCCTTCAACATTTTAAAATCTGTAAAATAATTCTTTTATTACTATTTCTGTTAACTTTTAACATAGTTTATCACTTAACTATTTCTTTTTCTAAATTACCCATGTTAATTAACGTTTAAGGGGGTTTATCACTTAACTAACACATAAGGATTTGATTCAATGCAGTATAAAGAACTTCAAATGATATTTTCTTTGGTTTCTTATTTATTCTTTGGCTTAATTGCAACTTTGGTCCCTCACTTATACATTTTTCACGATTTTGGTCCCCAAAAAAAATTACATGTTTGGTCCCTCACTAAAGCCTCCGTTTGAAAATATGGTTTTCCGTCCACAATTTAACGGTTTCTAAAAAAAATTAAAAAAAAAATTAAAATCCAGAAAGAACCTAAGCCGAGAGGGGTCTGAGATACATGTGGTTTCGATCTGGATCTAAGATCTTTGACCCTTGCTACATCAGATCTTCCATTTCTTCTCTCAATTTCCTTCTCACCTTCTTGAATGGAACATATCTTCCACTTTGATTTCTGGTTGTGTTTTGGGGTTTTCTGGGGTTTGTAATCGTGGTTGGGTTGGGGATGACAGAATGGGTGAAGGAGGAGGGAGGTTGCAGGTTGAGAAAGAGGTGGAGCAAGATAAAGATTAAGGGTTGGAGGTTGAGGAAGTGGGGGAGTAGACGATGGGGAGAGTAGACGATGGACCTAGAAACACTCATCGTCTACTCCCCCATCGTCTACTCCCCCTAGGATACCCATCCCCGCTTCCAGCAAACACAACAACCCAGAAACCCAACCCACACCCACTGAACTATTGCTTGTTTCAAGTAAAGAAATCTTCAATGGTGGAAAAATCAAGCTTTTGAAGGCTGAAATGTTACTTGTTTCTCATATCGAAAGAAGATCAGGAGAGATGAGAACTTCTGTTTGAACCTCGATCAGAAATGATGAAAATTGGGTGCCCTCAATCTGAAGGGATGAAGATCTGAGGCGATGACAACCTGCGTCACTTCCCTTCATGGTGATCCCGATCTCTTCCCTGTAATGCGATTTTCATGGTGGGTTTTCTGGGTTTGGTTTCTCAACTGATTCATATTCATCTCTGTGATGCGATCTCGATCTCGCACCTTTCTTTCTCTCACTAGGTTTGGGGGTTCAGAGCTCGGCGTGTTTCGATCTGGGTTTTTTGTGTTTCGATCTGGGTTTTATGGATCTATATGGTGGTACTTTCTAGGTTTGTGTTCTTTACTTGGTTGAGGATGATGAAGAACTCTATGAATGTTCTGGGTTTTAATTTTTCTATTTTTTTATTAATTGTTTTCCATAAAATGTTAAATTTCTAATGAAAAGAGGACGGAAAACCATTTTTGCAAATGGAGGCTTTAGTGAGGGACCAAAGTGTAATTTTTTTTTGGGGACCAAAACCGTGGAAAGTGTATAAGTGGGGGACCAAAGTTGCAATTAAGCTTTATTCTTTAATTTGCAAGTGTTTCCCCTATTAACTATAACACTTATTGGAAATAAGGGGAATGTTATCATTTGTATTATGTGATGGGTTTGGAGGTAGGAATATGGTTAAAATTTTGTTGGATGAAGGAACTTGGTTGCTAGGAAAGATTAATTTATAGGCATTTTTCCAACTTACCAGTAGTTTTTAGCGTCTAGAAAAAAATAACTTTTTTTTACTTGTTTGTTGTATGTGACGGTTAATAACTACCCCAAAATAATTGAAACAAATCATCATTTTCTCACTTATATTTGACCAAACATTCTACGTCACCATCCTAATCACCTTCCACGTCAGCTGCCATGAGAACTTCTGTTTGAACCACGATCAGAAATGATGAAAATTGGGTGCCCTCAATCTGAAGGGATGAAGATCTGAGGCGATGACAACCTGTGTCACTTCCCTTCATGGTGATCCCGATCTTTTCCCTGTAATGCGATTTTCATGGTAGGTTTTCTGGGTTTGGTTTCTCAACTGATTCATATTCATCTCTGTGATGCGATCCCGATCTCGCACCTTTCTTTCTCTCACTAGGTTTAGGGGTTCAGGGCTCGGCGTGTTCAAATCTGGGTTTTTTGTGTTTCGATCTGGGTTTTATGGATCTATATGGTGGTACTTTCTAGGTTTGTGTTCTTTACTTGGTTGAAGATGATGAAGAACTCTATGAATGTTCTGGGTTTTAATTTTTCTATTTTTTATTAATTGTTATCCATAAAATGTTAAATTTCTAATGAAAAGAGGACGGAAAACCATTTTTGCAAATGGAGGCTTTAGTGAGGGACCAAAGTGTAATTATTTTTGGGGACCAAAATCGTGGAAAGTGTTTAAGTGGGGGACCAAAGTTGCAATTAAGCTTTATTCTTTAATTTGCAACTGTTTCCTCTATCAACTATAACACTTATTGGAAATAAGGGGAATGCTATCATTTGTATTATGTGATGGGTTTGGAGGTAGGAATATGGTTAAAATTTTGTTGGATGAAGGAACTTGGTTGCTAGGAAAGATTAATTTATAGGCATTTTTCCAACTTACCAGTAGCTTTTAGCGTCTAGAAAAAAATAACTTTTTTTTTTAACTTGTTTGTTGTATGTGACGGTTAATAACTACCCCAAATTAATTGAAACAAATCATCATTTTCTCACTTATATTTGACCAAACATTCTACATCACCATCCTAATCACCTTCCACGTCAGCTGCCATGCCAAGTGGATTATACAAGTGCCTTCAATGAGTGAGATGACAATTAGCCAAATAAGTTGATGCATGCTTGTTTATAGAGGAGGATCTTGGATTATATCTCTCACTGAGAGATTGTTGGATTCGTTTTTCAAGACTTGTATTCAACCTTTACTTTTTATAGCTAATATTTTCTATTATCTTTTGTATTTTGTACTTAGAATAAGTTGGGCTTTTACATTGGGTTTTAGGGAGTGTATTTTGGCTCACATAGGGCTTTTAGGATCGAACTTTCATCTTTAGGTACAATAGGTAGAAGTTGAGAGATAATTGATCATGAGTGAGAGTAAAATAGGTTTGGGTCATGCGCTTGGCGCATATGGCCGAGCTTCCTTGCTCCCTATTGATGACCTGGGGGAATAACTATCTTTCCCTTTCTTTTTTATCTGTTTTTGTGTCATTTCTTCTTTAGTCTCAAATAGATTTTAATCTTTTGTTAGGTTTTTCTTTTATTTAAGCATGAGCATGGTAGGTTAGTATTTATTTCATTTTTGAGTCTTTTATTAGGTTTTTTTTTTCTTTTATATTCTGGTCATTATTTGGTGATTATTGGAGCAATGATGGAAGAATTGATGAAGAGAAGAGGTTTAATGGGCAAATGATGAGGGGGTTACGAAAGTTAAAACAATTGCAAGGTTAAGTGCATTGAAGGAAGGAATCAAAGGAGAAGAGCAAAAGAAGCAAAGTTGGATGTCTGACGACCTCCCAACACCTGAGCGTTGGGAAGCCAACGCTCATGCGTTGGCTCTCTCCCAAGCCTCGAGTTAATTTGTTTAATTCCAACGCCCAGGCGTTGGAGCACTGGCAGAATGGGCTATAAATACATGACTTGCTTTTCCTTGTAATCATTCTTGGGAATCCAATTTTTATCTCATTCCTTGTAATTCTCTAAGGTTGGAAAAGTGTTCCTGGAGTGTGAGAAGCCATTTTTGAGCTCTGAATCTAGGTTTCTATATTTTCATTATGTTTATGCTAGCCATGTTTGGCTAGTTTTCTTTTAGCATTTGGGTTTGTTGGTGAATCTTCACCTAGACTATGTTTTAGGCTTTCCTTTGTTTCTATGAATGAAGTTTATGTTCTTGTATCTTCTCCCTTTGTTTATTCATGCTTGGTTCACACAAGTTATCATGCTTTCTTCTTGCACAACGGTAGTTGGTAGGAACTAAGGGAACTGAGATTAGATTGAATGATTCATCTGCTGCTTAGGTATAAGGGTGGGAATCATTTGTTTTTCCAGAATTAAGAACATATTAAATCAATTGAATTGACTAGACACTAAGGTATTAGGTTAAGCAAACTGAAATTGAATGGTTTACTTGCTTAAGGTATTAACATGTAGAGGTTTAGGCTAAAGCACCCTAGAACATATACCCATTTCATATGAACTTCTAATTGTAAGAAACCTGTCTAGTTAAGTGAAACCCAAACCCAAGTGCCGCTTTTATCAACATTTCAAAACGTCTTATATCTTGTTTTTCTTTTTGTTGTTATCTTGCAAACAAAACCTTAACATATATCTTTTTATTTTCTGTTGTTAACAACTGGAGTTCAAGTCGAAAATCACCTATCCCTGTGGAGACGATATATTTTATATTACTTCAATCCCTTTGTACACTTGCAGTTAAGGTATCAAGTTTTTGGCGCCTTTGCCAGGGATATATATTTTTTGATTTAGACTTTAAATTCTTTGTTTAGAGCTTTTTGGTTACTTAAGCTTTTTGAAAATTCTGTTGTATGAACAGGTGCTGCTAATCCTTGGTTTCTGAGTGCATGTAAGGTACATATATAACTGAAACATATGAGCAAGTGGTGGCAAGGATCCGAGCTAAACTTGAAATAGAGTACGAAAAAAAGAAGCGCAATGCCTTCAGTTTAAAGGATGATTTCAATGCTTAATTGGAGTGTACATGTGCTAATGGATCCTCGCAAGAGCAAGTGCGAGAATGGGAAGCCAAATTTACCTTACAGGAAAAAATAGATCGCATTCTGCGAAGGCGACCAAGTCATGAGCAATTACCCACTATTCACGAAAGTGAACCTGTGGGGCAATGTGAAGAACTCAAAATTGAAGAGAATGGGGATTATGAATTTTTTGAAGAAAATCTCTCCCTTCCAACTTTGGAGGAGGAAGGAAAATCCCTAAAGGAAGTCTCCACAGGTAATCTTGAGCTGGAAAGTGACAATGAAAAGGGTGAGCTCAAAGAAGAAGTGGCTGAAAATACATGCAATACCATGATGAACTTGTGTCAGAATTTGCATGATTTGAAGGGTCTCATGCAGTTTGTGATAGACCCTAGATGAGAAGTAAACATAAAGAGTCTATCGAAGACTTAAACTTCGAACTTCGTGGGAGACAACCCATGCCAGGTTTTATTGTTTTATGTTGATTTCTTTTGATTAATTTTCCTTTATTGTTCTGTTTCTCTTGTATATACAAAAAAAAATTACCTGAGGGGACCTCAACGCTCATGCGTTGAGCCCCTAGAATTGGCCAATTATTTTGCCAATTTCCAATGCCTAGGCGTTGGAAAACCAACGCTCATGCGTTGGATCTTTGTCTAAACCTCCAATTTATTTTTAATTCCAACGCATGAGCGTTGGCTCTTCCAACTATAAACCCCCAATTTCCCTATTTATAACTCACATTTCACCCACATTCACACAACAATCTTGCTTCTCTTGTTGTGATTTACAAGTCTTCTTCCCCAACTTTGTGACTTTTTGATTTTTGAATTCAAGGTATGTTGATATTCATGGGTTCTATACATTTTCTCCTCTTCGTCCTTGAATCGTAAGTCTAATTGCATGAATGTTGGTTGATTATTGTGTTGAGTTGGGTTGAAAGAATGAATTGTGGGTTTTGCATGGGTAGTTTGTTTAGTTTTTCTTCTGTTTTTGAACTTGCCCACCAAGTGTTTTTTGAAATGCCTCAAAGGCTTACCTGAGTTTTTCCTAAGTTGTTTTTGCTTAGTTCTCGTTATACATGTTTATAGGGAAACTCAGGGTTGTTTTTTTTTTAAAATGGTGGGCTTGTTTCTTGTTTTGTACATTAAAAGGAATAAGTGTCTCAAAGAGGGGCTTTTGTTAATGTGGACTAACAATCTAACATTTTGATTTTGGATTGGATTGTTTGTTCTTGATTTTAGATGGCCCCTAAGAGGAAAGTAGAAGTGGAGGCTCCTATTGTGGAGGATGATTTTGATGACTTCAGGTTCTTGTCCCTGAAGCAGAAGCAGTATTTCAGGTATGTGGTTTCCCAGAAGGAACTCATAAGGGAGAGACCACTTAATATTGCTGTTGAAGACCCCTATGGGATAGAGGAAGCTATTGAGAAAAGGAGATGTGAAATCTTGTGCAACTCCATCTCAGATGGTTACCAAACCCTGGTAAGGGAATTTTATGCTAATGTCAGGTATGATTCAAAGGAGCCCAGCCCTGCCATCCCCACCTAAAAATCTTGGTTTCGGGGCACCGCAATAAACTATGGCCCCGAAGCAATTAGGAAGGTGCTGAAGCTGCCAACAGAGGCCCAAGACAAGGCAATGTTTGCGAAGAATGGAGAGGGTTACAATGAGCTTCTCAACAATTACCCCTATGAGGAAGTGCTGCAAGCTGTGGAGGTGCCTAGAGCCAAATGGGAGTTGGAGGTTGATCGGGTCACCAAGAGTTACATTTACAGGAAATTCGTCAAGCTAGAGGTCCAAGTGTGGGATCACTTTCTGGTGGAGACACTCTTCCCTAGTTCCAATAAAACGGAGCTAAGGAAGCAGGCAGCTCTTTGCATTTACTGCTTGATGAAAAGGCTGCCAATTGATGTGGAAAGAATTATTTCATGGCGGATTCATGACACTGTCAATAACAAAAAGAAGGGTAAGAGATTTGGCTACCCTTTGTTGATCAACAAGCTGGTGCTGACTAAGTTGGGAGTGGTTGCAACTCCTCTTATTGAGATTCACATTCATCCCTTGTCGCCCATGACTTTGAAAGCGGCCACGAAAATTCACAAGGATCATGAGGACAGGTTGGGAGCACAGGGATAGCCTAGGAGGATCTATCTAGTGCCCCCCATATCCAGGGCAAACTCAAGATCAACCATCCTTGAAGATGAGCCATCCCAATCTTCTCATCCCAGTTGGCAAGAAGAGGCCTTTGGGACCATGTTTCATCACATCCGTGACATGCGGCATAATCAACAAATGATATGGGACCATGCTGGCTATGTGGATCCTACTTAGAGGAGGTGTCTAGACCCAATCGCATAGGAGATGAGGCTGATGAACATTAGCTTGCATGACCAAGCAGGTAGTAGTGGAGCTAGAGGAGCTGAAGGAGAGGATCAAGATGATCCAATGCACCAATAATTGACCAGAGTAGTTTTGTATTTTCTTTTTATTTCTTTTTTCTTTCTTTTTAGTTTAGTTTTGCTTAGATTTTTATTTTAGTTTGAGTCTTTCATGTAAGTTAGATTGAGTCAGTTTTGTACCCTTATCATGTACCATTTTTGGTTAACTTTCAAGTGGTTTCACCCCTAGTTAATGTTTTTGAAAATGTTGATACATTTGCTTATCTTTGCTGGGTAGAATTGCATGCTGTTAGGGGTTGTGAAAGAATTCTTGATTTCTGAGTTTGAATTGATCATGATTTGAGTTCTTAAATGGGTACACTTACCTTATCTTTTCTGAATGCTTAGAGTGATCTCTGATATACTTGTGCATGTTTAATCCTGTCTTGATTTGCATGTCAACTGAGTAAATACATGTTGTGTGATTTTGTGAGAGACTAGTAGGATTTCTTGTGGACCTCAGGCTTTGTTATGCAATGTTTTCCCTTACTAGCCCCCTTTGAGCCTTCAATGAGTATTTTCTTTGGTGCCATACTATGGTGAAAATCTGTTTTGTTAGGCGATTCTAAAATTGTTTAATAGAGCTAACAATGATAAGTTTCTCTCTGTAAAATAAAATGAAAAAATGGAGGTAGGTGCCTTGAAAAAAAATCAAAAAGAAAAATAATGAAGTAGGGGGGTGAGTAAGAGTATGAGGGTAGTCTTAAGTGTTTTTCATACTTCCCAGCCATTTCACTGTTGTGTTTAAAAAAAAAGCGAAAAGAGAGAGAGCCTTTGTGTTTCAATGTGCTATAGCTCTTGTGTGTTGTTAAAGAAAGATCACCTAACTTGAGTCTGAGCCCCTAGAGTTGCCAAGTTCTTCTTTTTCCTACCTATCAATTTCACCTTGGGCAAGTTTCAACCTTGAAAAGTCTCTCTAAATTGCATCTTTGTTTTGTTGAGTTTTGATTTGAAAGATAGTCAGACTTGATGCACTACACTTGTATGATCATGAGCTATATTTAGTGAGCTTTATTGTGAACTTTTATCTGCCTCTTTGATCAACTTTCATGCTCTGATTTCTTGATGAATTACACTCCCTTAATTTATGTGTACTTAACCGAGCTGTGCTTTTCTTTGAAAAGTATCATTGTGCTTTGTTGTTTCTAGCTGGGGTGATTTGTTCTGAGCTTGAGGACAAGCTTCTTTGAGTGTTTACGCTTGAAGACAAGCTGTCGTTGGGTATAGTGGTGTGATGACCTGGGGGTATAATTGTCTTTCCCTTCCTTTTTTATCTGTTTTTGTGTCTTTTCTTCTTTAGTCTCATATAAATTTTAATCTTTTGTTAGGTTTTTCTTTTATTTAAGCATGATCATGGTAGGCTAGTGTTTATTTCATTTTTGAGTCTTTTATTAGGTTTATTTTATTTATTTTTGTTCTTTTATATTCTGGTCATTATTTGGAGATTATTGGAGCAATGATGCAAGAATTGACGAAGATAAGAGGTTTAATGGGAAAATGATGAGGGGGTTATGAAAGTTAAAACAATTGCAAGGGTTATGAATTGATGACTTCACGAAACTATGAAAAAGGTTTGCAATTATGCAGCCAAAATGAAGAGGAATGAAGTCTGGTTAAGTGCATTGAAGGAAGGAATCAAAGGAGAAAAGCAAAAGAAGCAAAGATGGAAGTCTGACAACCCTCCCAACGCCTGAGCGTTGGGAAGCCAACGCTCATGCGTTGTCTCTCTCCCAAGCCTCGAGTTAATTTGTTTAATTCCAACGCCTAGGCGTTTCAAGCCAACGCCCAAGCGTTGGAGCACTGGCAGAATGGGCTATAAATACATGACTTGCTTTTCTTTGTAATCATCCTTGGGACTCCAATTTTTATCTCATTCCTTGTAATTCTCTGAGGTTGGACAAGTGTTCCTAGAGTTTGAGAAGCCACTTTTTAGCTCTTAATCCAGGTTTCTATCTTTTATTTATGTTTATGCTAGCCATGTTTGGCTAGTTTTCTTTTAGCATTTGGGTTTGTTGGTGAATCTTAACCTAGACTACGTTCTAAGCTTTCCTTTGTTTCTTTGAATGAAGTTTATGTTCTTGTATCTTCTCCCTTTGTTTATTCATGTTTGGTGCACATAAGTTATCATGCTGTCTTCTTGCACAATGGTAGTTGGTAGGAACTAAGGGAACTGGGATTAGATTGAATGATTTATCTGCTCTTTAGGTATGAGGGTGGGAATCATTTGTGTTGGCCAGAATTAAGAACATATTTCTTCAATTGAATTGACTAGACACTAAGGTATTAGGTTTAGCAAACTGAAATTAAATGGTTTACTTGCTTAAGGTATTAACAAGTAGAGGTTTAGGCTAAAGCACCTTAGAACATATACCCATTTCATATGAACTTCTGATTGTAAGAAACTTGTCTAGTAAAGTGAAACCTAAACCCAAGTGCTGCTTTTATCAACATTTCAAAATGTCTTATATCTTGATTTTCTTTTTGCTGTTATCTTGCAAACAAAACCTCAACATATATATTTTTATTTCTGCGGTAAACAACTGGGGTTCAAGTCGAAAATCACCTATCCCTGTGGAGACAATATCTTTTATATTAATTTGATCCCTCAGTACACTTGCAGTTAAGGTATCACCTATATAAGGGTAAACCTTTGGATATTGTAGACACTTTTTTATCATAATTGAGATTTGAGTTTGGTGAGTTCTAACCTCACTCCAAAACGTCTAGAGAAACACTTGAGAATTATCAAAGACCAAGGTCTTTGTGGCTCCTCTTCACCTTTGGCTTATCAAGACTTTATTCCATGAATCTCTAAGAAAAGTGAGTGAAGGGATGAACACACATAGTGTTGAGGATGAGAACTCAATATATGCTAGAGTTGTCTTGTGGTTCTCATAGCACAGAATCTTTCTTGACGATGCAACCGGTCAGATTGAATATCTATGAGTTGTTAACAACATATTAAAAAATCAGCCCAATCTAATAGTTAACAAATCCGCACGAGTTGTCTTTCAAAAAGAGGTCAAATTTTTTAACGCACTACCAAGCTGGCGCAACCGCGCTTGGAATTGCACTGGAGGTGGCACAGCTGCGCCAGGAACTCTGAATTTGGCCTTAATATTCTAGCTTCGCTGGTTAGTGGCATAGCCGCGCCAGTCATCAGATATAAGAAGTCATTTTGCGATTGTTTACATAACTTATGCATCTAGAAGCCAATTTTTGAACGATATTCTCTAGATATCATTGGAGAACATTGGTGACATTCCGAGGGCTTGCTCTGGAGCTTTTGGATTTAATTCTTGGCTTAAATATGTTCAGGGTCCCTAACATTTGAAAGGGAATCAAATTGGGTCCCTGATAAATGTCAAATATGCATAGTTATTTTTTTTGAAAATCTAATTATTTATATATATATATATATATATATATATATATAGGGATGTATCATATGAGAAAGATGTATTTATATGAGAAAGTAAGAATAGATCACGATCGTTAGATCTAATCATGAACGGTCAAGATTAAAACGACTTAATAGTCACATGACTACTTAAAAATGTCATGTGACTTTTTAAAAAGTCACATGACTTCATGTTTTAATCTTGACCATTCATGGTTAGATCTAACGGTCATGATTTATTCTTACTTTCTCATATAAAAACATCTTTCTCATATGATACATCCTCTATATATATATATATATATATATATATATATATATATATATATATGTATGTATAGTAGATGGTCATTTTGTTTGAAAATCTATTAGGGTTTGATAAATTAAGAGATAATGATTTATTTTAAAAATAAATCAGAATTAATTCCTATAAGATAATATTCCTAGAATATTCCTTATAATTTAAGTTTTCAATTAAATAAATTCTGGAGTATTTAATTAAAATCAGCTCCTTTAATCTAGAAGGTTCTAGAAGGAACTCTGTCTCCATCATCCTAGGGCGTACATGGCTGAGTCCTTTACTCTCATTGGTGGGAATTATAATTTTTTGAATTAATATTAATTACGAGTTGAATTATTTACTGGGGGAACAAGTAAAGCTAGGCTTGGGTTTCTGCTATAAATAGGCACCTTTAGCTTTTGGAAAATCATTCACCTAAAGCTGCTCACCTTTCCCCTCACCAAAGAATCTCTCTCTCTCTCTCTCTCTCTTGCTCGATTCTCCATCTGTAAGACCCTCAATTTCTGTGAATTTATGTTTTGGTCCCTGGACTATTTTATAGTTCATGGTTTGGTCCCTGTTAGCCATCGTTTGGTTTTGTTGAATTTTTCTGCAACAGAATCTATTTTTGGATATCCTACTCGAGTTTGAGTTGAGGATAAAATAAATTCTTCACATTTTTTGTTGCTAGATTTGATAGATAATTGATTATTTTCTGAATATCTTTCATTAGAGCGGATTTTATTTTGTTTTTCTATTTCCCTTATTTAATTCGAAAATAAAGGATATGAGAGAAAGATAATATTCTGATTTTAGGAAGATACTTTCTGAATAAATTTGTTATGGAATAATAATTATTAAGTGATCATAATTCAGAATATTCATATTTGGGAACAGATTCGTTGCTGTTATCCTAGAGCTATTAAGGAGAAAAATCTGTAACAACTTTTCCCCTTTCTTCTCCTAGGGTTAGGCGTGCACAACTTCTATTTTGGCAGCTTGGCTGCTTAGTTTCTGTTGTTTGGCTTTTGAAAAAAGAATCTTTGCTAGGGTTTGTTAGATGCCACTAATTTTTTGACTAAAAGATAGGAGAGAAAAGCTGAGAATAACTTCCCATTATCTTGAGTGGTTCAACCAACTATAGATAGGAGAAAAGGCTGAGTTCCTTCTATCCTTATCAAACAACACTCTTAGTCACTCTAGAGAAACCCTAACACTGAAAAGATGAAAACCTTCCTTCCTGCTACTGCTGCTGTCAAGTTCTTCACCCCTTTTTGGATAATCAAATCCCTTTCCCTCTTGTTGTTGCTGCTATTCGAGACTCACTTTTCCTTTTCGAGAATCAGGAGTCTCTTCCTTCTTGCTGTTACTCAAGTGGTTCTTTTCTTCTTGAAAGATTGGAGGCATTCTCTTTATCTCTTCTTTCCAAGAATTAACGATGATCAATCCTTGTTCTGAATTTCGTCAAGAGTTATGGTTGTTGAACTAATTTTTTGAATTCTTCCTAATTACTTTCCTTTCTCGTTTCGTTCCAAGGGTTCCGTCATCGAGAATTTCAGCCGTGTTCCGTAATCGTTGGACGATCATTGCTCGAGTTCGAGACGTACAAGTGTCTTCTTTTCCTCTGATCGATCTAGACTCAAGGTTGGTCCATCTCACCTTTTTTTGTGTTGGAAGTTCGTATAAATGATGAGTTGTTGTTCCCATGATTAAACATTTTTCCTAGAACCCTTGTTACCTTCTTGTTCAAGCAACCGAACGCATAAGAACCTCTTGTGTTTTTGAGAAAAATCTTACTTTTCAATTGAATTCTCCATTTTTTTTTGCCATGGAAAAACCTTGATTTTGAAAAAGTAAAGTCTTGTCAGCACCCAATTTTGTCCGCCTTAGTTGAATCTTAATTTAGATTTTCCTTCTTAATTTTACACTATAATTATGTGAATTCTAATTTGTGCTTTTTTTAATTATTATTATTATTGTTAAAAAAAACAACAACAAAAAAAAAAACAGAAATAGGAAGGTCACGTAAGTGACAAAAAGAAAAAGAAAACAATAGGAAATTTGAAAAAGAAAGAAGAAGAAGAAGGGAAAGGAAAATATGACAGAAACCAAAATGGGTAGGAAATTAAACTAGGCTAAGGGAATTGGTTTGTTTTAAAGGAAAAAGAAGTATTGTGTGTGGATGCTTCTGCAAAAATCAGATTGAGTGTTAACACAATTTTCATCATTACCCACTTTTGCCAAAAATGGTTTTCTCAACCCTCCAAGGCACAGCATAATAAGAAAAAGCTTGCTAAATTCTGAAAATCACAGGGCTCAATGCCATTCACAGATCAAATCAAGATCAACTCAGAAGAAGTTAGCAGTAGAGAGAGGGGGGAAGAAAGATTTTTTAAAAGAGAAGTCAGCAATTGAAGAGAAGGGATGAAGAGGTATTTTGTGTATAAATAGTCAACTTCAGAAGCAAAAAGGGGATTTTTGGGGAGAGTTGAAGAGAAATCAAGGCTACGTAGTTCTAAAGGTTTAATTTTTATTATTTTTTTATAAAAAGGGTGAGCAAAACGGTACGAGACGCTATATCGCATCACGTTCGCAATTATTTGGTTTTTCGCGTGAATAGGAATAAGGGAGTGAATGAATCAAAATCAGAAACGCACACAAGAGCAAACAGAGACGAGATTGACATCAAGATCAATTGATAAAGCCTAAGATAAAAATATTTCAATCAATGCATAGAGGCTGAAAAACCGATCATGAAGCCTATTTTCAATGGAAGTCAAAACAAATTGGGTAGACCCAAGAACAGCAACATAATCAAACATTCACATGGTATATCAATGACAATAGCAGAATCCACAACAGCAACATTAAAGAAACATATTGACATTCACAAACAGATCCAAGAGAAGAAGATTTTGAAGAAGAAAATTTACCAGGGCAAAACTTAGCGAATAAAAAAAAACAAAGAAGCAGTACCCAGGGGCTGTGAAAATGAAGAAATAGCCAGGGAAGGGGAGGAAGGCCGAGCGGCGCGAGGAGGCTTGAGGGAGGAGCGACGGCGGCGTGAAGCTTGAGGGAGGAGCAGCGGTGGCGCGGCGGCCTGGGAAGAGGAGCGGCGGCGGTGGACCCGAAGCGAGCTTGGCGGTGGCGATTGTGGAGAGGAGTGAAGGTGAGGCGGCTGAGCAGTGGCGGCCAAAAGAAGAGGTGTGGGAGAATCGGTGATGGATTTGAAGATAGGGACGAACGGCGGCGCTGGGTTCAGTGGTGTTGGTCGAGGAGGCTTAAGGGAGGAGGAGAGCGTCATTGGCGGTTTGGGTGGTGGATTGCCGCGACGGTGGCTGTGTCTAGGGAGAGGGAGAAGGGTTCGACGGTGTGGTGGCACAGGAGGGCGTGGTGGCGGCGCTGGCCAAGGGAGTGGTGGCGGCTGTGAGGGGCAAGATGGTGGTGAGGACGAGGTTGAAGGTTTGACGACGGCGCTGGTGGAGGTTCGAAACAGAGGAGAAGAAAGAGGAATGGAGTGTGGGCGGCGGCTGTTGAAGAGAGGAAGAGAAGATTAGGGTTTCGAAAGGAGAAGAGGAGGAGAAGGCTGATGGAGTGTGAATAGTGTGCGGAAACCGAGGCAAGAAGGGGGTTTGTAGTGTTAGGATTAGGGTTTCAGTGGGCGTGGAGTTACAAAACTACCCCTAGGGTTTCTGCTGAAGTCTTTTTGGTTTTTTTTGTTTTATTTTTTGCTTTGGGCCAGTTTGGCCCATTTTTATTTTTTAGAAACTAAAGTAATCAAAGATAAACTCAATTAATCTAAACATCCTATTTTTATATTTTCACTAACTAATTAGCTAACTGTTTTTTTATTTTTATTTTTATTTTTTAATAAAAATGAAACATAACAAGAAAAAGAAATTAAATATAAAAGAGCCGGACAAAATTGGGTGCTGACAGTGGTGGTTCCGTAGGCTTAAAGGCTCTGGGTTATGAGAAAAATTGAGTTGCAGGTCTCAGTCCTCTAAGCTCAAAACCCTAGTCCATGGCTTCTTCAAATTCTATCCTCCTCCTTGCTCAGAATCAACATCCAAGACTGGTAAGCTACAGAGGAGATGAAGGTTTCGGGTGAGGGAAAGAGCTCGAGAGTTCTCTCTCTCTCTCTCTCTCTCTCTAGACTCAGAAAATAGAAAATGATGATGATGATGTACTTCTGAACTGGAGTTATGGCTATTTATAGCCTTAGTTTGAACACGTTGGGTGTGAGACTAAACTTTGCTTCATGGCTCCATGGTTCACCACTTAAAGCTCATGGATTTTCATCATGGCTCTTACCTATTTTTCCTAGGTCTTTCAGGTTACTATTCATGCTACTACTAGGTGATCATGAATGAGAAACTCATCATCACATGAAGTATGGTGATGAGAAGGAGTTGTTGGCTAGAATTCAAATTCTAGTCCTTCCAATTTTTTTTATTCTCACTGGTCCTTCCTCCAATAATAATAATAATAATAATAATAATAAAATAATAATAATATTTTCAGCAACTAACTAATATTTGGTCAATAATTTTTCTTAGCACAACCTGGTAATTAAAAAGCGGGATGTAACATTTTCCCTATATTACCATGATCAAAGAGGCTATGATAAGGGGTTTTAATTTAAAAAAATTGAACTAAATAAGGGATGTTATTTTTGTTCTTCATAATTAACATAGTTCTTCATAAGGTTTACTTCTAAGTAGTAATTTGATCTTTGGGAAACAAAAATCTCTCCCCTTTTGTTGTTATAGTGTCGTGACCAAAATGCACATTTAGGGGTTGGGATATCTTTTCTAACTTAATTGATGTTGATATAATTTGTTAGGCTGTTAGTTATTTTGAAATTGAAGATTGATAAGGTATTGGCTAATAATCTAAATTAGCTATCTTATTTAATTTGAATTTGGAATTATAGTGGTATTTAATTTACTAATTTTAATATGAAGATATTAAGTTGTTACAGATAAGATATGATTTAATTTATTAAGATAGTAGTTATTATTAGATTTAAATTTAAAGGAATTAATATATATAGAGAGAAACATCTTGACCATTCATGATTAGATGTAACGGTCACGATTTATTCTCATTTTCTCATATAAAAACATCTTTCTCATATGATACATCCTTTATATATATATATATATATATATATATAAATATATATATATATATATATATATATATATATATATATATATATATATATTGAACTTGGCTATGGATAAGGAAGTGGATAGCAAATTTGAATTTAAGGTAAAGTTGTTATAGTAGAGGTTAATTAATTTGAATTTGAAATAATGAATAGTGGGATTTATCTTTTACATAAATTGGTTATCTTGGAATTACTGTTTAAATCTTGTTAGTAAATAAAAATATAGGGATTAATTCAAAAATCTTCCCTAATTAAAAGGAAGTGCCAAAAATTTTATGCATGAGTGTTTAAATATTTGGTTTGAAAATTAAATGGAATATTGGCTACTTAATAATAATAAATTAGAGATTAAATATATATATATATATATATATATATATATATATATATATATATTTATTGCTAGTTTGGAGATGAATTAATATATATATATATATATGCTTTTTTTTGAAATAATGTAAATAAAAAAATATAAGCAAAAACAGGTCGGAATTTTTTTTTAGTAAAATGGGTAGTTTTGGCCACTTAGGATCTGATGTGGCCTAGTTTAGATAGGATTCGCTTCCTTTTTTACGAATCATAGATTCTGCAGTCTTGCAGGTGAGATGACAGAGGCATTCGAATGCCAGACGCTTCTTTAAGCCACGGTTTAAAAATGTGGCCTAAAATGGAAAAATGCCGTGATTTCATAAGTGTGACAAGGCTAGTGTTTTTGTACAAGGCCATCCTTTTTATAACTGTGGCCAGTACTTTCTTATGGCCAGATAATAAATTATTTTTAAATAGTTAAATTTAAATTTTTTTTAATTATTTTACCTTCAAAACGATCCATATTATTTTAACCCTATTATTTAATGTATGTATTTTTTTTAAAACAGGTCTAATAAATATAATAAACTCACATAAATTTTAACTAACATATATTTCATGTGAGTTTATTAAATGAAATTTAACACAAATAAATTGTTATATTAAGTGCGTCGATTAGAAGTGTATAAAAAAAAACACACGCATATTAAATAATAGAGATAAAAATAATATGGATCGTGGGCTTAGCCCCTCCTAATACAAAAAAATAATATGGATCGTTATAGAGATAAAAATTATTAATAAATTAAAAATCAACAACTTTAAAATAATTCACTATTCAAGTACAAACAAGCCATAAAATTGGCTAAAAAACCGTGGCCTTTTCCAACTTTAGGCCACATTTCGAAATCGTGGCTTAAAGAAGCGTCTGCCATTTACACAAATCAACACGAATGACTCCTGTCATGTCGTTTCAAAAAAAAAAAAAAAAGACTCCTGTCATGTCGTTTCAAAAAAAAAAAAAAAAGACTCCTGTCATGTCACCTGCTAAGGTACAACACTGCAGAACCTATGATTCACAAAAAAAGTGTGAATCCTACGTTAATCAAGCCATGTCAAATCCTAAGTGGCCAAAAGTATCCCATTTTACTAAAAAAGAATTCCGTACCTGTTTTTGGTAATATTTTTTTTATTTACACCATTTCTAAAAAAAGCCATATATATATATATATATATATATATATATATATATTGGTTTATAGGTAAAATAAATATGACAAGTTTGAGTTAGCTATTATTTTTGAAAAATAATAGGGGTTATAATATGAGTATATATATTTCTGGGTTAAATATGTTTTTGGTCCCTGTACTTTGAGCGAGATTTGGTTTTAGTCCCTCGCCGGCGTAACGGTGGATTTTAGGATTCAAACTTTTATTTTTATTTGGTTTTCGTCCCTGCCGGAGTCATTCGTTGACCGCCGTGCCTACGTGTCACGGCGAGTCCTACGTGGCATATGCCACGTCATTAAATGAGTACACATGGTTTTTTTTTACATTTATTAATTAAAAAACTTAAAAAAGAAAAAAAAAGGAAAAAGGGGAATCAATCAGATCTGCCGTTTCTTCTTCTTCCTTCCTCTTCTTCTTCCTTCTTCTTCCCCAAACCTCTTCTTCTTCCTGCTGGAGCTTCGATGGCGAGGCGCGGCGTGATGGTGGCCGCACCGTAACGGCGCGGTGGAGGTGGGCGCGAGGAGCACGGCGGTGGCGAGAGGAACAAACAGAGGGGGAGAGAGGAAGAGCGGAAGGAAGAAGAAGAAGGTCGAAACAAAGATGGAGAAGCAGGAGAGCGAGAGCGAGAGCGAGGTCGAGGTTGAGAGGGAAAGAGGCACGGTGGCGCAACAGAAGAGCGAAAGGAAGAAGATGAAGGTCGAAACAGAGAGGGAGAAGCAGGAGAGCGAGGTCGAGGTCGAGGTTGAGAGGGAAGGAGGCACGGCGGCGCGGCAACAGGCACGGCGGCGCGGCAACGGCCTCCGTTCTTCGTCACCTTCGTCCAGAATCATGTGTTTTCATCCCAAGGTCATATTTGAGACATCAAATCGAAAAAGGGGCAAGCTTTGAGAGTTAGCCATGGAGAGGAATGGAGATTCAGTCATGGGGTGAGGGTTTAGTTACAAAGTCTGTTTATTCACAACAACTAAATGCACATTTTGTTAATTTTCAATGTCTTATGCATCTCCCCATACTAATTTCAATGTGTTGATTACATTCAAGTTGAAAATAAACTTGCATTTGGTTCTGGTTCGTTTGTTTTATGGGTTGATCCCTCTCTGTTTCGGCCTTCTTCTTCTTCCAGAGTGGTGGGTGATGGCTCGGTGTGGGTGGCGTTGGGGGTTATGCCATGGTGTGGGTGGTGGGTGATGCAGGGTGGTGGTGGGTGATGCGGTGTTGGTGGTGATGCAGGGTGGTGGTGGTTTGGGGAAGAAGAAGAAGAAGAAGAAGAAGAAGAAGAAGAATAAGGAGGAGAAGGAGGAGGAGGAAGAAGAAGAAGATGACGTGGTTAGGGGAAGAAGAAGGAAGAAGAAGAGGTTTGGGGAAGAAGAAGGAAGAAGAAGAGGAAGGAAGAAGAAGATGAAGAAGGAAGAAGAAGAAACGGCAGATCTGATCCATTCCCCTTTTTCCTTTTTTTTTTCTTTTTTAAGTTTTTTAATTAATAAATGTAAAAAAAACACGTGTACTCATTTAATGACGTGGCATATGCCACGTAGGACTCGTCGTGACACGTAGGCACGACGGTCAACGAACGACTCCAGCAGGGACGAAAACCAAACAAAAATAAGAGTTTGAGGCCTAAAATCCACCTTTACGCCGGCGAGAGACTAAAACCAAATCTCGCTCAAAGTACAGGGACCAAGAACATATTTAACCCAAAAAAAATTCCGTACCTGGTAATATTTTTTTATTTACATCATTTCTAAAAAAAGCCATACATATATATATATATATATTGGTTTATAGGTAAAATAAATATGACAAGTTTGAGTTAGCTATTATTTTTGAAAAATAATAGGGGTTATAATATGAGTATATATATGTCTGGGTATTTATTAATTTTGTATTAGTAAAATTGTTTGAAGGTTTATCTTCTTAGGAGGATCATATTATTAAGTTGAGTTCAGACTATTTGCTAGGCCAAGGTAAGGGTAACTCAGTCCTTAGAAGTATTTGCATGTGAAGTATGCTTCTTGCTTATGTGTTTCGAATTCTTGGATATTATGTGAATGAGATCTTTGTTGTTTAGCATGATATTTTGTTTATGCGATTATATGCTATGTGTTTATAGTTTGTTGATATTTGAATCACATGATACGGGAGGGTTTATGTTGAATATTGCTCATTTGTATTATGGTTGATGAGTATAATGTTAGTGTTATGCCATGCAAATATTTTTGAGACTATTTTATCCTTGTTGTCGGATATTTTAAACGTCGGAGGACGGTTCGCTTTTGGATGGTTGACTAACGCATGGCATATGGATTTGGATTGACTGTTGGGTCGTTGTCATTTGACAATGGGTCATTTCCTGGAGTTTCTTTGGTTCATCTGTTGGGTCGTAGTCGTCCGACCGTGGGTTGTTCCTATTTTGAAGTGGCAAACGTTGTAGATGGCGGTGCGTGATTAAGCTTCACCCTCGTTGTTGTTCGAGGAGCCGTGTTTGTCCCGCAATTTGTCGAGTTTGACGTATTTATCCAGATCATGTTTTGCGCGACGAGGTCATGTTGTGCATCATACTTCAACCTTGCGCGACGAGGTGGTGCGTGACTAACCCTAGGTTTTCCTTGTTTGATATATTAGAGATTACCTTGTTGCTGATATTAATTATTAACATGTTTTATATTGTTTAACATTGCTCACGTGTTATATTTTTGTTGAAATTATTTGGGTGTCTTTTCTTGGAGTTGACCCTTGCTTGTTTGACTGTATGTTGCGTGGGCGCTTAACGCTAGGTGTAGATGGGTTTCTGGAGAGGCGTGTCATACCCGAGGCACGATGAGGCCCATATGCTTGAGCAGGGCCGAGAGGCTGCGTGGTGCTACAGTCAGGTTGCACGCATGTCCACCTATACCAGCTGGATTAGGACTGTACGACGAGATCGCTAGGGGATGGTTGTTGACGTAACTTATCACGAGGGTTCCATTTGCATCACTATTCCACCACGACGTCCACTAGATATAATGTGTCGTTTCGACGATGAGTTTGCGAGAGCGGCAACTGGTTCTTCTGGTCGTTGCTTGACTTCAGAGATGTTTGACGATGGTATTGAGACGACTAGCGAGTGGCTTCGTAGAGAGCGCTGATGGCAGCATGAGCAGGCACGTGAATGGATGGAGCGGGAGCTCAATTTGGGTCACGTGACTGCATGACGCAGAGTGTCCAGGGGTCCTTGTTCTTATTTGGTTTATGCTTGTCAGTTGGGGATTGAGTCTGTACTCCTTCATACAATCTTTATTGTTTTTTTGTCATTAGGGTCATATCCGTCCATGATGTTCTTCCTGCGTGTTGACTCGGGAGGTGTGACGTAGTTTCCTTATTCATTTCGTATTGGTTCTTGGTTAATTTCCTTGTGGTGCACTTTGGTTTTACGATTTTAATTCATTTGAATTTTTCCGCTGCGATATATTTGTCATTATTGTTCGATATTACGGTTCTAGCCCTTGAGGAATCGGGGCGTTACATTTGTGTCTTTCATTTGATATTTTATATAGGACTATCTCGTTGATCATGTCTTTCATTTGATATTTTGTACTGTTTTCCCTACTTATACCTTATGTAATATGAAGATTACAGGGCAGCAATCAGATCCATTGTCATTCAAAGTAAGCCCTTACTGGATGGCTCGTGAGGTTCTAATTTTTTATAGGTCTTCTTCTTTATATTTTACTTGCTTCTTAGTTTTGTGAATCGGTATATATTTGCTTTTTGATGATTCAGATTATAAAGAACTCTAATGGATGTAGCCTTGCTGTGGATATATGGAGTCTTGGATGCACGGTTTTGGAAATGCCTACAACAAAGCCTCCTTAGTTTCAGCACGAAGGGGTTAGTAATTTATGTATTCAGAGTTTCATTTATTTCTCTTATTCTTTTTTCTCTTATTTATGTATCAAATGAGAGGACCTTTATTATGAGAATGCAATGTTCTAAATGGAGAGCGAGACAACAACAAATAGTCACGAACCGAACCTGTAATCAACGAGTTGAGGCGTGAAAATGAATTTAATGTCCTTGAGAGTTTTATTCAGATGATGTCCAGGATTCAACAGACCCTTCTGGTATGAACCAGGTCTCAGAACTGGTGAGTGCAAAATTAGGCTAAGAAAACAGAATAAGGAAGAAGAGAAGAGATGTTGTGGTTGTGTGTTTAGGGGCGAAAACTAGCTTGTATTTACAGGGAGAAATTTCTGAGAAAACAAACTAGGTAAGTGGGGTAATTAAGTAATTGGCGGCAGTAATAAAGAGTTGGGCGGCAGGCTCTTTGACCCATGATGGCCGATGCTGAGATTCCTAGGTTTGGACGGTGCACATGTGTAAAACATATTTCTGCAGATAAGGTGCAAAATGAAAAAACTGATTTAGCAAAAGGCTTGCAGGGGCAAATCCTCCGATTTGCACTGCATTGGGCCAAATGGGCCCAACACTCATGCGTGTGAAGCCAATTCCCTTTCTAAACTCTCTACCACTACCATAAGAAGTTTGATATATAAAACTTACCAATATAGGACTAATAACTTTTAAAATACCATGTTTTTCCAACATGCAAGAGATAAATCTTGACCGTTAGGTTCAACCATTATATTTTTTATGATTATAAATAGTAACATTATAAGATTGTTTTCCATAATCTTCAACCTTGAAATATAATGGAGTTTTATATGTGAGTTTGTGAAAATTTAAAATCATTTTGGTTTATTATGCTTGTGATTTTCACTCTATACCTATAATTGTCTTCCTTAAGGGAGCTCTTTGTGCTTATACATAGGAAACATAAAGAAATGATTTGGCTGCAATATTGAAAAAAACAAAAGTCCTTATTTTGAACTTTCGTGAGCCCGTTGTTGAACTTCACGTAAGACTCATAATCTGTTTGAGCACATTTGTATCACATTGCAGGCATCACTTCACTCTGGTTAATGTTGCTTACAACAAAGATCCTAGCCCTGTTAAGCTCAACTTGGGTACTGGTGCTTTATGAACTGAGGTAAGTCTGTTATTTGGTAACACTAAAGGTCTAATCGGCATTTTCTTCTCGATTTTTCCCCTCTCTCCCTGGCTTACTGTTTTGACTTGAATTATCGTTAAGCTCTTTGTACATTGGGACAAAATAAAAGCAGACATTCCTGCTTCAGATTTGCATATCATACACTATTTCTGATGAAATCTTTTCTAGAAAAATCACTACTACGTGTCATGTTACCACGGTTATGGGCAGCATGTTACCACGGTTGAACCGCGGTAACAGGCATCGAAATAAATAGATAAATTACTCCGGTTCAAGGCGGAACTGTAGTAACACCGCACCTCTGTTACCCCGATTGAAGGCGGAACCGTGGTAACATTGCAGCTCTGTTACCGCGTTTGATGGCTTAACCGAGGTAACATTGCAGCTCTATTACCACAGTTCATTTACCAATCATGGTAACATGTCTTCCTATTACCTCTGTTCAGTGTTGAACCTTGGTAATATGTCTAATTTTTTTTCTTATGTTCTCTCACGTTAATTAATTGTACGTGCAAATACAAATACAGTCTATTATATTGCCAAAATTATACCGAATTAACTAAAACATGGTCTACACGAAACTATAAATACCAAATTACCAAATAAACTATATATCGTTACAATTCAATGCCAAAACACAGTTCAGTAGTAGAAAACTATCATAATATCTTGTTACAATTCAATGCCAAAACAGTTCAGCAGAAGAACAACTCAATCCCAAAAAACACAGTTCAGCATATGAGAACAACTCAATGCCAACTATGCACAAGACTAAGAAAATTAAACTACATGAAAAAATAAATAAATAAGGGCAGACGATATATCTCAGCAGTTGAATCATAACATCTTCAACTGGAAATGAGGGCTCCTGCCAGTACTCCCAACTTATTCTGACACATCGCCTTCAATGTATCTTCGAGCCCGGAGTGCTGCTTAGCATGCGTAATTTACTGCTAAGCCATTTTGTATGGGCATAATATACTACTAAGTCATTCCGAACAGTTCCTGACATTATATTTCCAAAAAAACATAACAATGAATAAAAATAGAAGGAGATTATTGAGAATTAACAAGATCAGCCACATAATAACTAGAAGAAAAATTATATTCACTGAAGAAAAATTGTACATCCAAATTTAACAAAAAAAAGGTACAAATTAACTACTGCTTGGTGAATTAAAAATTAAGGTACGGGATTGGAGACAATCGGTTCCATATAATCATCAGAGGGGTCATCCGAAGAAGAGTCATCTGAAGAAGAGTCATTTGAATCTTCGGAGGGTCCATCCAATGGCTTACCAATATCAATACCCCTTGACCGGAAGAATTCTACTCCGATCACCTGACAAGCCACCTCCTCTAAAAGGTTCCAAGCCAATAAGGGCAACCCATTTGGACCCTTGAGGAGTTTTGTTACGAGGAAACCGTATGGAATGGCTTGCTGGTTGTCAACCAGAGCAGAAGCAAGGTGATTGTAGACGATGTCTACAACATTAAAACGCTCATAATTCATAATCATGTACATGATATACAAGTCATGGTCAAGCACGTCTTCCAGACGATCGAGTCTTGGACAAAGCACTTTAGTCACCAATTGATGTAAAACTCTGGCAGAATAGTTGAGGTATGAGTAGATACGACGCTCATAATCAGATGACTTTCCATCATATAGATTCTTTCATCTATATCTTTTTCATCGCAGTGAGCTTTTCAGAATTCAGTGTATGTGTAACCTTCGCCCTCACTATTGAGGAGTTCCGCAAGTTTCCCTTTGGTAAGGTAAAACTCATGACCCATCACTGTTGCAACAAAGCCTCTGTTGCGTACAAATGTTAAGGAGGAACAGAAGACGAAGATGAGGTCTGGGTACATTGACTCATTAGAGGCATCACACCATGCTCGGAATGGTGTGTTACGCAGAGAATTGGTGCTGAGAACTTGATAGCGCTCTAGTTCAGGGAAATTTACGGCATAAGGAAGACAGATCTCAAAACTGTTTGCCATTTCTGTTTTTAATGAAGAATAATGAACACAGAAAAGGAAGGATGCAGGGAAGATGGAGTATTGAATGGAGAACTGAGAAAACATTCTAAAATTTATAAGCAAACGAGGAAAGTGAAACGGTGTGAAGAAGAGCAACGGCCATGACTGTTCAGAGGTGCAGAATAAAGAGATGTATTGGGAAGGAAAACCGGCGTGACTGTTTAGAAGAAGGAAATCGCGCATGCTGGAGATACCGCACTGGGAAGCATTTATAAAGAGACAATGAGGTGGGTAGAAAGACAAGAATTTACGACGGAAACAACGCACACTTCTTGTGCTCCGGTAAAACAAAACCCTAGTGGCTAGTACTGAACAACAACAACAACAACAATATTAAAAAAAAAACCCTAGGACTAGAAGTATGTCAAGAGGACTCACCAGTGAGGGAGAGAAGAGCGGCCAACCGGAGAAGACGGGAACGGCGAGGCACAAAGATGGAGACGAGCCTGGCGCCGACGAGCATGCACAACAGCGGCAGTGCCATTGCGGAGAGAAGGAGGGCCGGTGATGAGGTGTAACGGCAAGGAACGACGGTCATGAGGTGCAGCGGCCAGGAACGACGGTCACGGATGCAACAAAGAAAGGGTTCACATATGAGTTTTCAATCTGAAAACTAGGGTAATAGTCCGATTCTGCTTGCAACCAAAAACAATCTCTGTTACCATGCTTGACACGAAATCGGGGTAATAGAGAATATCAGTTACCTCGGTTCAACACGGAACCGTGGTAACTGAGCTCCGAGCACCATTTTACCTCGGTCTGAGACTTAACTGAGGTAACAGAGGCGAGGTAAAAAGGCAAACATGTAGTAGTGAATGGACACAATTTTCACAACCACAGCTGGAATTCCTGTAATCTAAGATAATGTAAAGGACCATTAATTACACCTTTAGGATGAGCCATTTTATCTTTCCGTATGTTAATTTTTTAGTAATCTAAGAGAATGTAAAGGATAAACAGTTATACTCAGGTGGCATTTTGGGTATCCGTGCTTTATGTCTTGATCATTGATTTACATCTTATTGCTCTGGTCTCTTTCTTATCTTATTTGGCGTTTATTACAACATATGTTGCTCATATTGTATCCTTAAAAAAGTTGTTCCTATTTGCACCTTAAATTTTTAGCTATATTGTTGAGATAAGTTTTATGACTGATTGATAAGAACTAAATAGTGTTAATCATTTTGTAACCTGTTCCCATGTGACATAAATTATATGCATTATTCGTTAACCATATAAAATGGTTCTTTCAAATATTATGCTGCTAACTATGTAGGGAAAGAAATACCATGTGTTTGCTTGACTATAAACTTCTGTTACACAGGTTGGGTGAAGAACTAATAATATTCCTTATTAAAATCATATTTTTAGGTTCTATTGTGTGGAATGCATAGGGGTTAACTAACATCAGGGGGCCCTCCCCCTTCATTTTGGCCTGGGAGCTCTTTTGCTCTTACTTAGCCTGCCTTTGGATGAGGAATAAAGATTGGTATAGCCTGCCTTTGCATTTGGATAAGGAATAAATATTGATAGACATCTAAAGGGTGTAAACCACTAGAGAAAGATAGGAAAAGATGAGAGATAAGTGATAATATGATATATGATATGATGTAATTGGAAGAAAGAGATAGAAAAAAAAAAGGTGTCTAAAGGTATCTGTACTATTTAGGTGTACACGAATCATTGCTTTTGTCGGATGAGTCTGGTTCCTTTATCTACATATTGTCATATACGTTGGACATAATTAATAGAAATATGTATTTTATTTCACTCAAAAAGTTAACAATGGTGGATGTCTGTTTTTTTTTCATGGCCAATCAACTTTTTAGGTCTTTGTAACCAACTGTTTCCTTTCCCCTTTTGACCCTTTTGTTTCTGCTTTGGTATGGAATTAGGTATCCCTCTGCTAGACGTCTGGTTAATGTAAACTAATCTATATTTCTACAAGTATAATAGATAATTAATTTCACCAATTTCTTTCATGTACCTCAATATTGACATCATAATTGGTTTGTTCTTGAAATTGTAACTGAAATTGGTTGTGGAAGTACTATTAGCATGTTCTAAGGAGGCTTCTTAATCAATCACTGGAACTAATTTACTGTCATTAAATCTTAGGGGTGTTATTTGTGTGATTAGTTTATGTAATAGAATAATTTAAGTTGCTCTCTAACAGTTTCAGAATGAGATTACAAGGTAATATGTTTGCTCTCATTTTATAGGAGGCGCAACATGCCATGAGCATGGCTCAAAAAATAAGCTATCAAATTACTCAGTTGTTGAGTACTTATTTTAATTATAATTTGATATGGCTCTTTTGTTTTATATTGATTATATGATAAGTTTGTGTTTGTTGTTAGTATCCATAAGTTTTAACCCTTTTGGTGAGAAAGTTTGTTATTTAGATTATGCGTGCATTAGTTTGGTATAAATTGTTTCTTCTTGCTTGTGTAGTGAGTGACAAGCAGAAGTTTTTGAATCATTCCATGTTTGTTCCCTGATGCTTTCGTGTCTTCTCCACCTGTAATTTTTTATTCAAAAAAATTTTTATGATGTCTTGTTGATTAAATATTTTGTTATTTTTAAAAAAATTATATTTATATTGTAGAGTAATTTTTTTATGAGTAAACTCTATTTTTTCCCTTTAAACAAATTTTAACTTTCTGCATGTTTCTTTTGCTTCTTAAATAATTTTTATGTTGACATAGTTAAGAAGTATTAAGTATGAACAATATGAGCCCTTCAAATAAGGGTTGTGATGTTATGGTGTTCAACATGGCTAATGAAGAAAACTGCATGAAGTTTATAAAATTGTGAGCATTATGAAGAAAACTACATGAATAAAATTGTAGCGTGCTTATGCTAACAGAAGAAGTCATGAGCGAGCTACAAGTGAGGACTACGGAAGCTATGGGAGACTACAAGGAAATCAGCAAAAAATTTGGCTTTTAATGGAGATGTATTAAAATTGAGTTTGACTTTTGAATTTCCTTAATATCCTGTGTTCTCTGTGGCTGTGAAGGTGTGTTTGAATTTTGAAATTAGATTGCTTTTTCCTACTTCAATGCTGCCCTTTACAATTATATACATACTTGCTTCTTGCCTTCCACAGCCATAGCCACTCCTCATACCTTTTTCTTTTGATATTTGAAAATTTCTTCCTCCTTTGGGGAGTTTCATGCTCAAATTTTTTTTCATACTGGTCGAATCTAACGTTCATCTCCGCTAACAGTTGCACCACCTCTATCTCTTTCTAACACCGTGTTATCATTTATATCCCCTCCATATAATATTGAAGATTGTTCAATTTGTTGTGTGCTGAACAGACTAAGCTTGCTCGGGGGAGGGGAGTCAGTATGTTGATGGTCGGGATGTCTGAGCGTGGTGATCTTCTGGCGTTCCTGAGTCCGGGGGATCCTGCAAAGACACCGATGCTAAAGTAAGAGATCGGAGTCAGAGGATTAATCCGAGGGAGTTCGGGTTAGAAGAATGTGTGTACCTTATGGTATGGGGGATCCCCTTTATATAGGAGTTTGGAGGTGGCACGATCCTCGAGGTCCAGTGGTGTAGGACCGTTGGATCTCTTACCACGTCCAGTGGATCGAACGATCATTATCCGCCCTCGGTCTGCGCGCCCATGGAAGTGACCCTGTGACAGGACCGTTGACTTGACGTTCGTAGACGGTCTCTTGACAATGCCGTTGTCGTCTCCCATTCCAGGGTTCGTTAGAGCAGATACGATAAGGAATTTCTGAGAGGATCACTGGGACTCGGATCCCTAAGTCGGTATAGGAATGCCAAGCGGGTCACCTGGGTCCAGGAGGTTTACTCCTGGAACAGTAGCCCCCCAGCCTGGGCTCTCGGTTACGAGGGCCCAGGGTTAAGTGGTGTTGTTGGTCGGGTGGCCTTGCAATACGCAATCCTTCACGTGCGGTCGGGAGGTATACTCCCGGAACAGTAGCCCCCTAGCCCGGGCTCTCGGTTACGAGGGCCCAGGGTTAAGTAGTGTTGTTGGTCTTTTTGTGGTGTTCTCTTTTCTACGTGTGGCCGAGGGGTTATTTCTAGGTGTGTAGTGAGTTTCGGTCGGGTGTGAGTTGCGTGTGTCTCTCAGATGCATGTCCTATCGCTCATATGATGGAAGTGAAGAGGTATGAGTAAGTATCTGAAGGGATGTTACCAGGTTTTTCAGGACACGTGGTTCGTGGTGGTAGGGCATGACGCTTCCTTTCCCGTGTTGTGCTCGGATAAAGGTGAAGGTTCATCTCGAGCGGACACGTGCAAATGAGTGGATGCGTGGCGTGTCCCGGTTGGGCTCGACTATTCATTTTCTTGAGCCTCTGCACGGGCAGGTGATGGGACATTCTGATGGGACGCGTCTGGACTTGAGTAGACGCGTGGCGTATCACGAATGGGTATGACGCCTCAGTTTTTGTGAGGCGTGTTTGAGAAGGTGGAGACTATTTAGCGCACCTCCATACTTCTATAAATAGGGGTCATTTTCAGTTTCTTCTTACTGAGATTTCTCTTGTTGAAGCTCTGCCAAAATTTTCCCTCTACCGCTGCTGCTGTCCGTGTTCCTTGTTTCCAGATTTTCCAGACTACCTTTCATTTTTCTAACAGGTAACTTTGCTTCCATTGTTCTTTATTTCTCTGCTTTTCCTGTTTTTCCTTTCCTTCCTGGTCTGTTTTGGGGTGGTGACATGGGGGTTTTAGTGGATGTGTTGCGGCCGTGGTGGTTGCGCCGCGCCACGTTCTTCGGGGGTGGGGCCGTGTGCCTCACCAATACCCTTCCAATTTTCTTGGTGGTATGGGTTCTGATGCGGTACCCTCCCTTTCAGATTCGTGGTTGTAAAAATGGTGAAGAAAGCTTCACAACCGGAGCTTGGTGGTCCTTCTCGGGATCGTAAGAGGCCCGAGAGTAAGATTCCGAAGAATGAGCAACCGGTGAAGTTGTTTAAGAAACACCGGGAGATGAAGGAAAAGAAGGGGCCCCTACTAGACGCGTTGACGCCTTATGATTGGGTCTGTCGGGAGGTGCTGTCTTAGCAATCTGCCTGGGCTAATGACGAGGACCCTTTCCACATTCGGAGGGAAGGGCCAATCTACGAGCACCATGTAGGTCAGGTGGAGAAGGCCTTAGCCACTCGGGAGGATCAGGAGTTCCTCATTTCAAGTGCAGAATCCCGGGTAGATGAGGTCTGATTGCAAGCGCTAAGGATCTTCAGCATGCTAGGATATTTGGGGACCGGTTATACTGTGGCTAAGTCTCAGTGAGTTTCCGACTTGGAGGCTGAACTGGCTAAGCAGAATAAGCATCTTGATGAGAGCCAGGGGTTGATGAAGCGCTTGTCGGAGAGTAATGAAGAAATGAGCCGCAAGTGCAACATTGCCAAGGAGGTTGCCTGGGAAGCTCAATCTCGTCTTGCTAAGCCAGAGGTTGAGATAAAGAAGGTGATGGATGGCGCTGCCTCCACTCGGATCAAGCTAACCCGAGCAGTAGAGAAAATGGTTGAGGCTGAGGCCGAGGCTGAGGCCGAGGATTTAGAGGCAAAGCAAAAGGCCGAGGGGCGGGGGGCCGAGAACGAGCAATTGAAAACTCCAAGGCTGAATTGGAAGTTGCACTTGGTGCTGAAAGGGCTAAGTCTGAAGCTCTTTCCGATGAGATGGGTCATATGATGAAGGATGGTCGAGTCTTCATCGGTTAGCTCCAAGAGGAAATCGGCTAAGGCTTGTGCCTTTATTGCCCTGCGGGGTTCGAAGCTGATGTCGTGCTCCGAGAGTTCAATCGCCTATCCTACCATCCTTCCTGCCAAGTTGGGTTTGTGAAGGACCTGCCGAATGGGCTGGTCCGTGCGGATAGTCACCCGAGTGTGACTGAAAATAGCGACGAAGGCGCCTGGAGGAAGTTAGCAAGGCGAAAGACACCTTTTCCAACTTTTGGTAGCGGGTCTCCGCACC
Organism: Acmispon strigosus; assembly: GCA_030819835.1. Classification (NCBI taxonomy): domain Eukaryota; kingdom Viridiplantae; phylum Streptophyta; class Magnoliopsida; order Fabales; family Fabaceae; genus Acmispon; species Acmispon strigosus. The sequence continues at coordinate 10,362,252 of JAUAMA010000004.1, read as the reverse complement.
TTGGAGTGCCTTGCTAACGAAGTAAATTGGCCACTGGCCACTAGGGTCTTCCTGGACGAGAACTGAGCTTACGACCTTTTCCCTGATGAAGAGGTATAGGTAGAGGGGTTCCCCCGGTTTAGGACTCTGGAGGATAGGGGGAGTGGAAAGCAATTTTTTCAATTCTCCAAAGGCCTCTTCGGCCTCGTTAGTCCATTCGAAGCTCCCTCCCTTCTTTAGGATTTGGTATAAGGGTAATGCTCAGAAGGCCGCCCTGGGGAGGAAACGGTCGACTGCTGCGATTCTCCCGGCTAGGCGCTGGATTTCTTTGATGTTCCTAGGGCTCTTCATCTCCTAAATGGCCTTGCACTTGTTGGGATTAGCTTCAATTCCTCTATGGGTCAGCATAAACCCGAGGAACTTCCCGGACTTTACTCTGAATGTGCACTTTTCGAGGTTTAGCCGAAGGTTGTACTTGCGGAGTTGGTCAAAAACTTTTGCCAAGTCTGCAACATGGTTTCCCCCTTTCCTCATTTTGACGAAGATGTCATCGATGTACACCTCGACTGTTTTTCCTGTTAGATTGTCAAACACCTTGGTCATCATTCTCTGATAGGTCGCTACCACATTCTTCAGCCCGAAGGGCAGCATGGTGTAGCAATAGGTGCCTTGGTTTGTGATGAATGTCTCCTTTGTTAGAGAAAAATACCCAAATGAATTAACCTATTTTGATAAATAACAATTTCGTTAAAGAGTCACTAATTTTTTCCTTGAAGAATTTTATATTCAGGGACTCTTATAAACAGAAAGGACGCTGCAATCATTATCAAAAAGCAAAGGAAAAGTTCGTCCGGCTACGAGAACTTCGTCCGCCTAAAGGGACTGTCCGGATCACTCCAAGTCAAACAGAGAGGTTGACTAAGAAGTAATAATTAAAGACTGACACGAAAAGAATCTGCTCAGCAGAGATCGTTTGTCTAAAGAATCAGCTGTCAAGCACCTCCTGTGGATCAGAGCATTACGGTGAAAATCCTCTGATCATCGTATCTCCTCAACGGTAGAATTCAAATCCTCTGGTCAGAAGCATTAATTGCTGTCTCTGGAAACCAGAAGAAAAAGCATTGCCAGACGAACTCACTCTCTACCAGTTGAAGGAACGTTCATCACTATGGCAAACCTTCTTTAGCAACAAGTTGCAGAAGTATCCGTTACTCACAATCCAACAAATCTCCAACGGAACTATTTTTAAAGATCTTCATCAGTTCATCCGGTTCTCATCCTACTGAAGATATAAATAGTGACCTCTGCATCACTTTCAACTTGGCGACTTACACAACATCTAAGCATTCAAATTCTTCAAGTCAATTCACAACTTAGACAAGATTTTTCCAAGAACACTCAGTAACATTAGAATTCCTATCCTTCTGAGTTTAGTCGCCAATTAGTGTGAACTCTCCATAGAGTGAAAACTCTCATTCTTCTCACACTATCCATTCAGAGAACCAAACTTAACAATCATCTCTGAACCTAGAACCTCATATTTTCTACCCACTCTTTGTGAAGAGATTCTTGTAGAAAACCAACCTTCTTGTAACAGATTTGGGAGAAGTCCTGTCGAATACTTGAGAGATAAAGGAGAAGTCCTGAGAAAACTTGTAAAGGAGAAGTCCTTAGAATACTGGGAGAAGTCCCGGAGAACACTTGTACTATTCAGTCGAAATAGTGGAAAATCTTGGTACAGCCAAGGACTGGACGTAGCCCTATCGATTTTGGGGGTGAACCAGAATAAATATCTTGTGTGCTTTACTACTTATGCTCTAAGTACATTTCCGCTGCACGTTTATTTGAACGTTTTCAAACTTATAAATAGTATTCTGCGAAAAACTTTTAAAAGTCACACACACAATTCAAACCCCCTTTTCTAGTGTGATTTTATTACTATCAATTGGTATCAGAGCTTAACCGCTCTGAGAATTACTAACATCTTAACAGGTGTAGAGTGAAAAGATCCATGGACGGAATTGCCTACCCAACCGGAACCGCAACAAACAAGCCACCTTTCTTCGATGGCCCAAACTATCCCTACTGGAAGAAGCATATGCGGCTATTCATTGAATCAACTGATTGGAAACTATGGGACGTGATATCTAAGGGAAATTACTTTCCTAAAGATAGTGAAAACAAGGCTATCCCAGCTGACAAGTGGACAGACGAACACAAGACCGAAAACCAGAGGAATGCCAAGGCAAGGCTATTTCTTATATGTGCTCTCAGCAAAAGTGAGCATGACAAAGTTGACAGCCTGAGTACTGCAAAGGAGGTATGGGACACGCTGGCCATTGCTCATGAAGGAACAACTGCCGTTCAAACCACCAAGATGAGCATGCTCGCCTCTCAATACGAAAACTTCATGATGGATGATAATGAGTCCATTGATTCCATGTTTTCACGACTTCAGACCATTCACAATGGTATGCGGAATCTGGGCAAAACATTCACCAACAAGGAGCAAGTGGTCAAGATTCTCAGAAGTCTTCCCACCAACTGGAGAAATTTCATCACCTCCCAAAGATCCGGAAAAGATATGGACACATATAAAGTAGAAGATTTGCTGGGAGAAATGAAGATCCACGAGCAGGATCTTGCAAATGATGCTGCGATTATAAAAAGAAAAGCAGCAGCTGCAAAAGCTGTAGCCTTTAAAGCCAACAAATCAAAGGCTTTGAAAGCTAATGAATCCTCAGATGAGGAAATAGTTCAGTCTGATCGATCCGATGATGAACAAGCCTTGTTCAACAGACGATTTAGAAAAATGGTGGGAAACAGGAAGCAATTCAAAGGAAGACCATCTTCTTCATCAAGAGAAGAAGAAAGGACTCCAAGCAAAGGAGGGATCGTCTGCTATGAATGCAAGAAACCTGGTCACGTCAAAGCAGATTGTCCTCGTCTAGGGAATAAGTCTTCGCAGAAAACTTTCTATAAAAAGAAGGCATTTTCCAGCCAGAACGATGAATCAGAAGATGACTCAGATCAAGAAGAAGAAGCCAAGGGAGCCAATGAAGAAGCTTCATACTGTGCGTTCATGGCATCCATAGACCCTTCCGATATTGAAGCTGACAGAGAAGCAGAGGCGTTAATGATTTCTGTCGATCAATCCAATGACGAAGAAGATGATCAAGAAGAGGTATGTCCTGAAATTTCAGCTAATGACTACAATGAACTGCTAGAATATGCTCATGCATTAGCTATTAAGTACAGCTCTCTCAAAAAGAAGCATGATAAAACATTGAAAGAACTGCATGCATCTAAGGAAGTATCCATCATGCTTACTAAGAAAAATCAAGCGCTTTTAGAACAAGACGCAAACAAAGAAATTAGGATTTTAAAGCAAAGAGTCAGTTACTTAATTAAAGACTTATCCATGTTTACTCAAGGCCATGATAATCTAATCAAATTAAGTGGAAATAATAGACTAGCTTATGATCGAAGAGGGTTCGGATATGAAGAAGAAGAAGACTGGGATATAGTTGCCATTAAACATAACTTGTCTACTGTTCCATATAGATATCAGCCTGAAAATAAAAATATTTCATCAGCATCTATCAAAATTCAACCTGAAACTTTCATAGTCAAGGGTAAGGAGAAACAAACTCCTCAAAAAATATTGCATGGGAGGAAAAGTCCACCCAAGGTGACTACTAACAAAAGAGGACCCAAGAAAGTTTGGGTACCTAAATCAATGATTATTCCTCTTGCAGATGTGTTTAACAGTTCGAAACCAAAGAGAACAATGGTACCTGGACAGTGGATGCTCACGGCACATGACGGGAAAAAGGTCTTTATTCCCAAAAATCCATGAGAAGAAGACAGGAGGGACAGTAACCTTTGGAGGTAATAAAAAAGGTCTCATTGTCGGAGAAGGTAATGTTGGTAAGGACCCTCTTCCAGTAATCCGGAAGGTTCTTCTAGTTGAAGGATTAAAACATAACCTACTTAGCATAAGTCAATTGTGTGATAGTGGGCTCACTGTTTCCTTCACAAAATTGAAGTGTAGTGTCACTAATGAAAATGACAAGATTATCTTTGAAGCTCAGAGACAAGGAGATCTATATAAGACCTCCCTGGAAAACCTTGCAAGTCAAAAGGTAACATGTCTAGTATCAGCAGAGGATGATAAATGGATCTGGCACAGGAAGCTAGGGCATGCATCCCTAAAGACCATTGCTAAAATAATCAAACATGATTTAGTACGTGGTTTGCCAAATCTATCTTTCAAATCTGATGATACATGCTCAGCATGTCTCCAAGGAAAGCAAGTAAAAAGTTCTTTCCATGCAAAGAACGTTGTTAGTACAAAGAGACCTCTGGAGATGTTGCACATGGACTTGTTTGGACCCACTAGAACGGCTAGTTGTTCTGGAAAATGATTTTGTCTTGTCATCGTCGATGACTACACCAGATTCACATGGGTGCAATTCCTTGAAACAAAAGATGAAGCCTTCAAGTCCTTTCTAATCATCGCAAAAAGAATTCAAAATGAAAAAGGATACTGCGTCACCAACATCCGAAGTGACAGAGGAGGAGAATTCATAAATGAAGAATTCAATCATTACTGCGAAGAGAATGGTATATTCCATCAAGTGTCCGCTCCGAGAACCCCTCAGCAAAATGGAGTAGCAGAAAGGAAAAACAGGTCACTTCAAGAAATGGCAAGAACTATGCTTAATGAAACCTCTCTGCCCAAGTATTTCTGGGCTGAAGCCATCCATACAGCATGTTATATTCAAAATAGAATATTCATGCGTCCAATTCTGAAGAAAACTGCCTACGAGCTATGGAAGGGAAGGAAGCCAAGCATCTCATATTTTCATCCATTCGGAAGCTCATGTTTTCTACTCAACACAAAGGATGATCTCGGCAAATTTGATGCAAAATCAGATAAGGGAATATTCTTAGGATATTCACCTAATTCTAAGGCGTTTCGAGTATACAACTCCAGAACTATGGCAGTTGAAGAATCTATCAATGTTAGATTTGAAGATAAGCACGTGGGTGTAAATCCTATATCTTCAGAAGATGATGATCTGGAAATATATGAAGCTCCTTCATCAAATCCAGCTCAGCCATCATCGTCCAGCAAAGAGTCAGACTCAACTATTCCTCTCTCAACTCAACCAGACGAAGTTGATAAAACTACGTCTGACGATATCTCATCAAGTCAAGTTATGACCTCCAGTGGCATATCACTACCTCGAGACTGGAGATTCAAACCAGATCACCCTCCAACGCAAATCATTGGAGATGTCCACGAAAAGGTAAGAACTCGATCTACTTTTAATGATTATGCTAATTGTGCGTTTCTTTCTAAGATAGAGCCAAAGAACATAGGAGAAGCACTTCAGGATGAAGGATGGATCCTTGCCATGCAGGAAGAACTGAATCAATTTGAACGAAGTAAAGTCTGGGATCTGGTGCCGAAACCAGAAGACAAATCCATCATAGGCACTCGATGGGTCTTTAGGAATAAGATGGATGAAAATGGAAAGGTCACAAGAAACAAAGCTTGTCTGGTGGCCCAAGGGTATAATCAACAAGAAGGAATTGATTATACAGAGACATTTGCACCAGTAGCAAGAATTGAAGCCATACGTATTCTTCTAGCATTTGCCTGTCAACACTCCATAAAGCTATTTCAAATGGACGTAAAAAGTGCTTTCCTGAATGGATTCATTGAGGAAGAAGTCTACGTAAAGCAACCTCTAGGATTTGAAGATCAGGATCTGCCAGATCATGTATTCAAGCTGAGAAAAGCTCTATATGGATTAAAGCAAGCACCACGTGCATGGTACGATCGCTTGAGCTCATTTCTAATGAAGAATGGATTTTCTCGAGGAAGCATCGACAATACTCTCTTTAGAAGAAAGAGGTCCAAGGACTTCATTCTAGTACAGCTATATGTCGATGATATAATATTTGGGGCCACAAATGAAGCTCTTTGTCAAGAATTCTCCAAGCTAATGCAAAGTGAATTTGAGATGAGTATGATGGGAGAATAAAGTTCTTCCTAGGACTACAAATTAGGCAGGAAGGAACTCGAACTTACATTCATCAGACCAAATATGTCAATGATCTACTAAAGAAGTACTGCATGGAGAAAGCAAAAGCCATGGGAACTCCAATGCATCCTGGAACTATACTTGATAAAGGTGATGAATCAACTCCGGTTGACTCAACCAAATACAGAGGGATGATAGGATCGCTATTATATTTCACATCAAGCAGACCAGACATCATGTACAGTGTCTGTGTATGTGCAAGATTTCAGGTAAGTCCTCAAGAATCTCATCTTAGTGCCGTAAAACGAATTTTTCGATATCTTATTGGGACAACTAATCTTGGTCTAGTCTACGAGAAAGGTGATGATTTCAGGTTAAGGGGATTTTGTGATGCTGACTATGCAGGAGATAGAATAGAGAGAAAAAGCACAAGTGGAGGATGTCACTTCTTAGGGCATTGTCTAATCTCTTGGGCAAGCAAAAGACAGAGCACAATCTCCCTTTCAACGGCTGAAGCTGAATACGTCGCTGCAGGTTCATGCTGCACCCAACTTCTTTGGGTGAAGCATCAATTAGAAGATTATAATATTTTTTAGCATAACATCCCATTATTGTGTGATAATACAAGTGCAATTAATATAACAAAGAATCCTGTGTTACATTCACGAACCAAACATATTGAAATCAAACATCATTTTATTCATGATCATGTAGCAAAAGGAAATATTGACATCTCATACATACCATCTGATGATCAACTGGTAGACATTTTCACAAAACCCCTAATTGAAAACAAGTTTGCATGCCTTAGAGAAAGAATAGGAATGTTTCCTGCATTATAAGCATCTTCTTATCATATTCGTCTGACTACTTTCATAATATTCACTTCGTGATATACATTTAATGCTGAAACAGTTGTGTCTTTTCATATGCCTCACTTGCTCTGCACGCACACACAAAGGTTGGCATCTATTATCTCTCTTCATTTAATGCAAGTTAATGAACTGTATTACTCATCATGAGAATGATAAAATCGAGACACTATGCCCACTATTTCACATAAAACTGACGGTTCGTGAAAATATATCCCCTTTCAACTGCCTCAATACATCCATTCAACCTACTCCGTGCATTTGTAGTTGTCGTTCTGTCTTCCCTCTCTACAGTCCTCATGGCTCCCAACAAACGAAGAAACGGAAAAGCTCCACGAGCTAGCATGGAAGAAACTCAAATATACCAGAATCAGATCAATCTTATGACTCGAAATCGCGAGCTTCAAAGTTATGAAATTGGTCTTGTCAAGGTTGAACACCTAGGGACAGAGAACTTGTCACCCCTCGGTATTTTGATCTGGAGCTATTTGCACATGGAAAGGTGGCCGGACTTGATCTCCTGCTCTCTCAAACTTGGGGGAACATGTTCAGTATATCCACATCTTCAGTCCTCAAGCCTCAAGCCTCTCGTTCAAGAGTTCTACGACTGTGCTGTCGAGATGAACCCTAACCACATCCGAACGCGGTGTTTGGGTCAAGTAGTTGATATATTCACAACTAACATATCTAGACTTCTCAACCTTCCTCTACATGGAACGTGCTACTCCTCATCTTGGGAAAGCTCTGAGAGCTCTCCTTTCACTATCTGGAAGGAGATCCCTAAAAATTCCACCTCTAGGCGAGTGACAAACCTAGCTGAAGAATGCATTCTTCCCCATGCTGTTCTTAGTAAGGTCATTCTGCCAAAAGAAGGTTCTCGAGACTTAGTAAATAAGTTCTCTCAATGGGCCTTGTTTCAACTTCAACATCGCAAGAATGTCAACTGGCCTAATCTTGTGTTTCAATATATCCTCCATACTCTGGAAAAACCTAACTCCAACCTTCCCTATGGAGCCCTTATCTCTGCTCTCATGCGTCACAAGCAGTTAATCAATCCTTCTATTGAGTTAATGAACTATACTTCATCTGACTATATCTTTGCTACTCCGATTAAGTTCAGTGATGTTCGTCGAATGAATCTGTCGGTTGATATATCTGAAGTACCCACTGAACTCCTCAGTGAATGGACCAGGAGGGTTCAAAAATGAAAGCTCTCTTCATCAACTCCGTCTGCTGCCAGTCTCAAACGACATTGTTCAAACGAGCCTTCCTCACAGTATTCGAGTGCTCCAACAATCCTACATGCATCGACATCATCTAAGCCACTTCCAGAAACTGTGCACTCCACTGCTGACCTCATCTCAATCTCTCATGCTCACTATTTGAAGTTCTTGCCTCAAATGTTCCACACTTATATATCTGATGTTCTTGATGTTGAGGATGATGGTAGTTGTGGTTTTCATTGTCTCGCTCAATGGATGGGTTACTCCCAGAGTTACTGGCCAGAAGTTCGCAGATTGCTCATTCAAGAACTTCTATCTCATCGCGTGCTTCATTCCCAAATGCTCTCCTCTGATAAAGATGTTGATCGTCTGTGTGAGGCTCTCACATTCTGTGGAAATGAACCTGCACCCATAGCCAAGTGGTTTACAGTTCCTGACATGGGTCTGCTTGCTGCCACTGCCTTACGTATGGTTCTAGTAACCTTATCTCCTACTCAATGTTGCACATACCTACCTCTTCTTGGCCCCGTTCATGATCCACCCACCATTGCTGTACTGGGTAACATTGGCAATCGTCACTGGGTTCGAGTCAAGCTTTCCCATAACTCACCACTGCCTACTGTTTCACCTTAATGGAAGCATTATTGCTCTCCTGATGCCCTCGGATGGGAACTGCTTCTTCAATCCAAGATTCTTCACTTCCAAAATCTTCTCCAACTTGAAGCTGAGGAATTTCTTGATTCTTTATTTGTTGTCCCCAACTATGACAATCCTATCCACATTGATGACGAATCTGAACCTGATTCTCACACTGACATCTCTTGCTTAACTCTTGATTTCAGTCGTCTCAATTTAACTAATGTTGAAAGCGATCTTCGTCTGCCTCTTGGTCAAAGTCAACCGACGCTTTCACTGTTACCCCAGGTAGATGCCCACTTTAATGCCACTATTAATACCTCCTACCTGTCTTCACCGGAATGTCTCCTTAAAAGTATGGATCTGGATCTCAAGCTTCTCCGGGTTTCTTCCCTACTGGTTCAGGCATGTCTTCTCCTCCGATCTACACCATGCCCGGTAACCCTTCTCAACCCAGTTCTGCTTTGGGCAAGCGCAAGCGTTCACCTGATGCACCTAATGCTCACCTCCTATCAGATCTCTGTGTTCAAGCATTTGGGTTCCCATTTTGCTTTAAGGCTGGTTTGTGGCTTCCTCGCGGATGTCCCCATTCTCTCTTTACCCACTCCATGCCATCTAAACGTCAATTCTTCCATTATAACTGGGAAGTTCAAGTTCGCAAGGATGTTCACACTGCCTCAATTCCTCTTCATCTGGCTGGCTGTGTTGAAACCATGGTTCTCAAGTTCAGCACATGGACTCTGATTCTTCTTCCTCAGATATCTCCCATGTTGCAAACTCTGCGCCCCACTTGGCTGCATCTGCATCCTGCGCCGCTCATTCCCACTGTGGCATCCTTTACGCCTATACTGCCCTCTAGCTTCTCATCTTCGTCAGTCGATCAATGCTCCCACTCAGACTCTGAAGATGACCGCTCTATGGTCCACCTTCTCTCTCAGGAAGTTAAGGCAATCACTACTCGCTTATCGCTGGCACGGGATCGTCGAGAACAAGCTGTGAATGATCGTCTTGAGTCCATGGATGCTAGGCTCTCTGCCCAGATCAATGCTAATTTCGCTGAAATGCATGCCTATATGGCCTTACTTTTAGGATTGTCTAAACCATCCTCATGAATAAATGCTTCTCGTATTATTTATGTTCCATTTTTTTCTTCTTTTTGATAATGTCAAAGGGGGAGAAAATATATAACAAATGAAAACGTGCACCAGCTTAGGGGGAGCTAATTTCGCTAAAGAAATGAATGACTAAGTAAAAGAAAGGCACATACTAAGGGGGAGAAATCACATTTTTTTTGAAATTGTCATTATCAAAAAGGGGGAGATTGTTAGAGAAAAATACCCAAATGAATTAACCTATTTTGATAAATAACAATTTCGTTAAAGAGTCACTAATTTTTTCCTTGAAGAATTTTATATTCAGGGACTCTTATAAACAGAAAGGACGCTGCAATCATTATCAAAAAGCAAAGGAAAAGTCCGTCCGGCTACGAGAACTTCGTCCGCCTAAAGGGACTGTCCGGATCACTCCAAGTCAAACAGAGAGGTTGACTAAGAAGTCATAATTAAAGACTGACACGAAAAGAATCTGCTCAGCAGAGATCGTTTGTCTAAAGAATCAGCTGTCAAGCACCTCCTGTGGATCAGAGCATTAAATACGAAAGAGACAGAATTAAGCGCCATATATCTTGAAGATTCAAATTCTCCGACATCCCTTAATTCAAGTTGCTTTTTACTGAATTTACGGTGAAAATCCTCTGATCATCGTATCTCCTCAACGGTAGAATTCAAATCCTCTGGTCAGAAGCATTAATTGCTGTCTCTGGAAACCAGAAGAAAAAGCATTGCCAGACAAACTCACTCTCTACCAGTTGAAGGAACGTTCATCACTATGGCAAACCTTCTTTAGCAACAAGTTGCAGAAGTATCCGTTACTCACAATCCAGCAAATCTCCAACGGAACTATTTTTGAAGATCTTCATCAGTTCATCCGGTTCTCATCCTACTGAAGATATAAATAGTGACCTCTGCATCACTTTCAACTTGGCGACTTACACAACATCTAAGCATTCAAATTCTTCAAGTCAATTCACAACTTAGACAAGATTTTGCCAAGAACACTCAGTAACATTAGAATTCCTATCCTTCTGAGTTTAGTCGCCAATTAGTGTGAACTCTCCATAGAGTGAAAACTCTCATTCTTCTCACACTATCCATTCAGAGAACCAAACTTAACAATCATCTCTGAACCTAGAACCTCATATTTTCTACCCACTCTTTGTGAAGAGATTCTTGTAGAAAACCAACCTTCTTGTAAGAGAATTGGGAGAAGTCCTGTCGAATACTTGAGAGATAAAGGAGAAGTCCTGAGAAAACTTGTAAAGGAGAAGTCCTTAGAATACTGGGAGAAGTCCCGGAGAACACTTGTACTATTCAGTCGAAATAGTGGAAAATCTTGGTACAGCCAAGGACTGGACGTAGCCCTATCGATTTTGGGGGTGAACCAGGATAAATATCTTGTGTGCTTTACTATTTATGCTCTAAGTACATTTCCGCTGCACGTTTATTTAAACGTTTTCAAACTTATAAATAGTATTCTGCGAAAAACTTTTAAAAGTCACACACACAATTCAAACCCCCCTTTCTTGTGTGATTTTATTACTATCATCCTTTTCCCCGTCTCTTCGGTTCATAGGGATTTGATTGTAACCCAAGTAAGCATCCATTAGAGACAGGTACTCGTACCCCGAGGAGTTGTCCACTAAGGCATCTATGTTGGGCAGGGGGAATGGGTCCTTCGGGCAGCCTCTGTTTAGATCGGTGTAATCGACGCACATGCGCCATTTTCAGTTTGCCTTTTTAACTAGGACTACATTGGAGAGCCAGGTGGTGTACTTAGCTTCTCTGATGATTCCGGCTACTAGGAGCTCGGAAGTCTACTGGTTAATCACTTCCTGCTTCTCCGCACTCACCTGCCTCTTCTTTTGGGCCACTGGTCAATGCTTTGGGTCAACTGTGTGAAGAAGACCTCTTCCTTGGACTTTGGCTGAAGTTTTGAGTCCTAGCCATGTAAGTTAAATAACAAATGCATACATGAGTCCTAGTTTTAAAACATTACACTAAAACATGCATAACTAATAAAAGCAAGAACTAACACTTTCAATTCTGGAATATATTACTCGGAAGCAAAGCAAATCATGTTTTTACACTTCCGAGATTTACAACTCGAAAACAAAAACCAAGTGTGTTTTATCGTTCCGAGATTAAAAACACAGAAAAAAACCAAGTGTGTTTTATCCTTTCGAGTTTTAAAACTCGGAAGCAAACAAAAGTAGTTTTGACTCTTCCGAGGCTTAAAACCCGGAGGCAAACGAAGGTGTGTTTTACACTTCCGAGTTTTAAAGTAAACCAACGTGTTTTTAATCTTTCCGAGTTTTAAAATCCGGTTTTGGCCCTAAATTCTGAACTTCCGGGATCTAAATCCTGGAAAGCTAAATTCATTGCACATTCCGGGATTCAAATGCCGGAACCCTAAAACTAAATAAAATGTTACGAGATTTTAAAACCGAAAGGATGAAATGCAGGACTGTTCGTCTTCGTCTCCAACAACAATATAATGAAGAAATGCAGGAAGAAGAAGGGTGTGAAGCTTACCTGGTGAAATTGATGATGAAGACGGAAGAGAGCAGGGCTTGAGCTTCGACGATGAAAGGGTGAGAGTGAGCTTGAGCAGCGCTTGAGAGAGCTTCAGCTTTGAGGGAGAGGAAGAGTGAGGGAGAGGAAGAGGTTGCCTCGAGGTCTTGAATCCGGAAGAGTGAGGAGGGAATGGGGTGGGGTGTGAGGTTAAATGGTACAAAGGGTATTTTTGGGATTATAACAAAATAGCTGGGGTGCTATTTTGGGTAATGGGGGTGTTAATTCTAACACCCTTCCAATAACGAGGGAGGAGAGCGACGGTACATTATGAAGCATAATAAAATTATGGAGAGACTTAACAATAACAATTAGGTTTAATATGTTGTTTTTGTTTTTCGTCCCTGAATTTTTTTCTTATTTTTAGTCTTTTAAAAATTACATGTTTTATTTCTAGTCCTTGCTATTTGTTTTCCCATCAAATCTAGATATGAAAACACTATTAAATGAATGAAAAAATAAGTAGTAAGGACTTAAGATAACACATGTAAATTTTGGATAATTTTTTTTCCTAAAACAATATTTAAATATTTGCAGCGACTAAAAAATGTATTTGAAAAGGTTAACTACTTCTTTTATATAACTAAAGTTTTCTTTTCAGGCTTTCGCGTGAGTATTCCTTCAGAGTTCAGGTTGAGCAGGGGGATCAACGATTTGAGCAGTGAATCATCTCCTTCTGATGCGCGATAGTGAGTGGCTATGGTTTCCCTTACTCCTTTATCTTTCTTCGTTTCAAAAAAGAAGCGAACCAAATGACACGAACACGATGAAAATTGAAGGAAAACTGTGGTAGAAAAAAAAAGTATGCTTTTGATTTATTGGAATTTTTAAACTATGAAAACCATGTTATTTTGATATGTTCATCAGTTTTTAAGCAATTTCTATTTCTATTGTTACCTTTACTAACTCCAGGTCCAGTTATATCTATCTCTCTATTGTTTACTAGTAGCATGCTTGATTGAAGTGCTGAGTTTCTGCACTTTGGATTCCATATTGGAATTGGAAATGTGGTCAAATTAGTAGCATGCTTGAAGATGAGATTTTGGGTTATCCTATTTTTGGGTTGAATTTATGGTTCTTTCGAGATGTTTCATGTCCCCATTGATGGTGCTGCTGTAAAATTTGTACTTTCGCTTGATTAAACTAACCATTTGTATTTTAGGGTTGAATTTAGTATTAACAATCCTTGGTAGGTTTCCCTATTGTTTTTCTGACAGCTTTTTGTGAGATTTGGTTACTATGCTTGCATATGTTATGGATTCTTGAATAAAAGAACATAGGACTTCAAGATGGAGCACATTATTTTGAACCTACAACCTGTATATTTGTGAAGATCCTTACAAGGTTAACTTTCAGGGAGTTCCGGTGTTAGTAAAAACAAAGAAAACTCATGGATCGACTCAGTGGTTCTGCCAATCTAATGATAGTTTCTGATCTTGATTTGACAATGGTAGATATCATAATTTTGGTAGTGATTTGGAATGATGTCTGAGGTAAAATCTTGTGAATCCTGTGTATCTCGTTGCAGGTTGACCATGATGATCCAGAAAACCTCGCTCTTCTCAAGTTTAATGCATTATGGGAAGCTTATTATCGCCATAGTTCTCTGCTAGTTTTTTCCACTGGAAGATCACCTACTATTTATGGCGAGTTGAGAAAGCAAAAGCCTTTGTTAACTCCAGATATAACAATAATGTCTGTGGGAACTGAGATTACATATGGCGAATCCATGGTACCAGATGATGAGTGGAAACAGTATCTGGATCATAAGTGGAACAGGGACATAGTTATGGAGGAAACATCCAAGTTTCCTGAACTAGTTAGTCAAGTATGTATCTATCATGTAATCTGTTAATTTATGAAAATTAAGGTACTCATCGTATATCAGAATCCTTATTAGTTGAATCTTGCTCGGGAGAATGACCTAAATCCATTGCTGTATTATCTATGAAAAAGCATTGTTATCCTTTTTTATCGATAATTTATCTTTTAATTTCTGGAGTAACTGCAGTCAGAAACAGAGCAACGGCCTCACAAGGTTAGCTTTTATTTGGAGAAAGGAAAGGCATCAAAAGTCATGCAAGCCCTCTCAAAATGTTTGGAAAAACGCGGCGTAAGTTTTTTATTACTTTTTAGAAAATCATATGATAAGATTATAGTTCTTAAACAACTTAAATGGCTGGACGCCAGCAATTTTTCTGCTTCATTTGAAAGCTTTACCTGGAGATTTGTTTTTTGGTTGACATTTAAAACCCTCTTTCTTTTTCTCTTTTATGTACAGACAAACTAGTGTGTATATTATATAAATATTTAGCTGATCTGTGATAGAACCTTGATATTATAAACTAACATGCGGTTACCTATCAATCTGGTAGTCTTTATCTAAATATTTTCAAAATGGTACAATTTTATTATATTTATGTATGGTTTTGTGACGTGTGATATTCCTCCTTTCTTTTCCAGTTAGATGTGAAAATCATTTATAGCAATGGTATTGCTTTGGATATATTACCTCAAGCTGCTGGCAAAGGAAGAGCTCTTACTTTTGTGCTTGAAAAATTAAAAGCTGATGGACTACAACCACTCAACACTCTTGTTTGTGGTGACTCTGGAAATGATGCTGAACTGTTCAGTGTACCTGATGTTTATGGTGTCTTGGTTTGTAACATCATAAGAATTACTAAAATTCACAAGATACTTGTCTGTCGTGTTTGCTAACTGTGATTTTACTGTGAAAAGTTATCATTCACTTCCCTAATTTTCAGGTAAGTAATGCGCAGGAAGAATTGGTCCAATGGTATGCAGAAAATGCAAGGGGCAATCCACAAATTCTTCTTGCAACTGAGAGATGTGCATCTGGTATTATGCAAGCCATTGGTAACTTCTCTCTAGGTCCACATTTGTCTCCAAGAGATGTTATAGACTCAGTGTTCAACAAGAAAATTCTTAGTCCTAGCAATGAAGTAGTGATGTTCTACCTATTTTATGAGAGATGGATGCGTGGAGAAATTGAGAATTCTGAGCAGTACATACAATATTTAAAATCTGTCTTTGTAAGTTTGGTCCCATTTGGATAATTTATATGTAATTGCAAAATTGGTTAGAAATCCATTGCTAAGTCTAGCCAGGGCTGATGAATCTCTTGCATGCTTGAATACTAAATATGACTTTTGTAATTGGAATCATTTAGAACTGGTAGGGTATTGAATATTGAAAGAAAGCAAAGGGAAGTTTAAATCAAGTAAGAAGACTCTTGGTGGCTTTGACCCCACATATGTTTTAATGTTTTATCAGAGAAGAGTTAAAGGAGAAACACAACATATGATGTTCCAGTTAATATGTGATCTATGAAGTGCAGATTTTTAATCTCCAATTATCTTTTATCTGATTGTTTGCAAATTTGAATGAGGGTAGGTGCTTATTGCAATTTGAAACTAGAGTGACCTTTTGAAAACTAAAAGAGGCACCACTTATCTCAAGTTTTGGCTTTATGTAGCATTCTACAGGAAATTCTGTTCATCCCTCTGGAGTTGACCGAAATATGCACCAAATTATAGATACCTTACAGATGCTATCCGGTGAGAAGCGGGGCCTACACTTTCGGGTTTGGGTTGATCGTGTATCTTTTGCAGAGGTTAGTTTGGGCTCATGGCTGGTCAAATTTGACAAGTGGGAGTTATCCGGTGAGATTATTTTTTAATTATAAGTCATTGCTCTTAAATTTTACGCTTCACTGTCTTTCTTTCTGTAGCTTTGCATCTTTATTTCCTTCATGGATTTTTACAATGAAAGTTTAGGCTTGCAAGAGCAGGCTAGTATTATGGGAACGCTGTATGTTCTGTGCTGAGATTTGAGTTTTTTCTGTTTTGAGACGGTAAATATTGGGATTAGAAAATATGGCGCTATATTATTCCATAGAATTCCCTTGTTTAGGTTTGTCTGGTTCAGCTTACCTCTTGCAACCTGCATCAGTATTATTGAAGTGGCCTCTTTTTTAACTAATTTTTTTTGACATTACAGCAACAACAACAAAAACCTTACCCCACTAAGTGGGGTTGACTATATGGATCACACTACGCCATTGAGCTCGATCAAAAACTAAATTATTTGACATTGATGAGATATAATTTTAGCTGTGTACATGGACAAAGTATTCCTTTGTAACCCTCCTCCCCATCTTAACCTAGCTTCTCAGATTGAATCAAGTGCAGTTCGTGCTCAATTCTAATAGACAGAAACTATGAAATACAATTGACTACGCCATTCATGACCATAGAGGTTTACTGACTTTGATATTCATAATACAAAGCTGCAGTCCAATTCCTTGGCAATTCTACTCTTACAACATGAGGGTGTCGGGCAATGATGAAATTATTGAAGGTATCTGATTCATTTAATAAATTTTGAAGATAGAAGTTGTAAAATTTGGGAGTGGAGAAAACTCTACCATCTGGTTAAACTTGCTTCTTTTTCTTTTTACTCATTTTCTTGAGGTATATAAGCGAAACTAATATCTCTTTCATACCTTCCACATCTTCCTAGTCTTAAAGGAGATTGTATGTTTGTCTGTCCTTCTAACAGTTCAGAGGTCTCACATTGACTAAAGTTATGACCAAATAAGTTCCTATGAAAGGTAGAACAGCTCTCACTTTTAAGCTAGCTTTTGGGGGTAGAGTTAGGCCTAACCCTAATTCTAGACGGTATCAAAGCCTATCATAGATTGTTGATTGGACCATCCATAAATAGGTCATCCGCAAATGTTCAGTCTTGCAAACTTCATGCTCCAGATGTCCAACTTTGGGGTGGGGGAGTATTGAGAGGTTCTTCATTGACTATGGATATGGCCAAATAAGTTCTTATAGAGAGTACGGCAACCCTCAGGCCTCACCTCTAAACTAGTTTTTGGGGTAGAGTTAGGCCTAGCCTGAAATCTAAAATATGACCATATAAAGCATTTTCGCATAATTTCCTTTACAATACTTTCATTTAATATTTTGTTCATTTGGAGTTTATTGATCCCAGTTTTCTCATCATCACTTAGATAGATCTCTACTTATTTGTATCTGATTCCCTCCCTGTTGTATATGTATGAAGCGAAAATTGAAGTTACTGACACAAACATCTGATCGTATGCATTCAGAATATATAGCTGGCAAATTTATTCTAAATGAGAATTTCTTGTCACGGGTTCCATCATAAATTTCTGATTACAGCTATTAAAGTGAAACTTAGTTTTTGTTTTTTCAATGATGCAATTCCTATCCATAACTGGGATTCTTAATTACCAGCTTGGCATCTGTTAACTCTTCGATTCAGAGAACATATGTAGTTTTTGGTTCATTAATCTGTAGATAGATGCATCAACTATGAGTATTAATGACAAATTTCTTGAATATTTGTCTTTGCATACATAATATGATTTTCCTATTCCACCATCAAATAGTTCAGGACATTCATCCTTGATACAGTTGTAAAATTTCTCTTATATTGAGATTGTAGGTAATTAATGGAAAAGAAAAGACATTATTTTACTGATTACTGATTAGAATCTGAAACAATTGAGATATGTGAAATAACGCAGGCAGACTAACCTCCTTGTATGACCTACTTCTGCTTATAATCTAGATCTATGTGTAATTCAACTAGTATATGCCTTGCCCCGGCCATAACACACCCTTCTCAGTCCAAATATAATAATAAACCTAATATTCTAACATCATATAATCAGCCCCAAAGGTTAATCAATCGATCAGCTTTTCCATGTATGGATAAATTTATTAGAAAAACAAAAGGAGTAGCTTTTTCCAAAATAGAGCAACAAGTTACGAAGAAATCATGAGACATCCCACAAATATGTTTTCCGTAGATGCAATATATTTTATTTAAGGAGCTCCATGTGTTTCCAGTTTATCAAAAAGTTTTTTTTTCCTTGTGTGCTGATTAATATCTGACAAACAAAATGGACAGATAAAATACAAAAGCCTGCAGCTCATTTATCATCATTTACACAGTTTTAAAGTGCAACAGCCAAAAGCATTAGAGCATATGTGACTGCCATTGGTTTATCTGCGATAAATACATATCTATTTAGTATTTACTTTCAAGTTATTGACAAGCTCTGTGGAGAATGTGTAGTGCCTATTTCACCGAAATTGATATTGGATTAGATGATATGGATGGTTGATTGCTTAATTTTCATCTGTGATTCTGTTCATAAATTGCCTAATTCGATGTAGTGAGCTAATTTTCCTTATTTTGTTTCCAATTTTCTATCATTTGCATTGTACTTAGGCTGCTAATCTAAGGCTGTTTAGATAGATAAGTATTGGAAAATTCTCATTCCTTATATGAAGTGATTTTATATATCCTCTTTCTATTACTTGTTCTTCTTTGACTTATTAAACTCTGTCATCCAAAATCAGGGAATGACTTAAAGTGTTGTTTAACAAAGGTTTTGATGAATTCAAAGGTAAATCTTTTTACATCGTCTTTACATATTTCTGTTCTTATTTTTTTAGTACTTTATTTTACATGAATATTGTGATATTTGTTTACCTATTAAAAGGTGTAGATTTTGGCAGGTTGATGCACCAAATGAGTTTACCTGGATGCACTTGCATCAGACTTGGTTGGATGGCTCAGGAGGAAAGGATGGTATTCCTTGGTTTGTCTAGAAACTAGGTATGGCAGTATGCATTCAACCTTTCAGGTGATTAAGGTCCAAGGTGCCTTCAGGCATGCCTTTCTTGAAGTTAACAGATTTTCCCATTTATTTTTCTTGTGCAATAATAATTTTCAATGAATTCATTGGCCAGAAACACCTCCATAAAAGCAGCAAGGTAAATTGTTGATGCGGATTTCATTTTATGTTAGTTTTTTCAGCTTTTGGAGAAGTGAAAGTTTTTTCTACGTTGACACCCTAGGCCTTTGCGGTTAAGTGGAGAGGGCTGCTATCTGTTTAGGGGGACTGATAAAAAATTTACCCAGTGTTCGATACTAACCGAACAGCCACCCGGGAAGTGGCGGTCGGAGATTGAGGAACGGTCTTCCCGACTACGGTGGCGGTGGTGACGGTCCGGGGATCTTCAGCTGGTCGGTTGGGGGGGTACCTGCAAAGACACTCCGACGCTCAAGTCAGTGATCGTCTCGAGAGGGGAGTCGCTCTAAGGAAAGTGAATGTACCTTATGTGACAATGAGGCTGGGTTTTATAGGGAAGGATCTTCTGACACTCAGTTGGTAACCTCGAGGGGCTGTCAGGGATCGCAGTTGTTTACCTTTACGCGCCCGGCAGCAAGGGTTTCGTCTGGGATGCTCGGCTTGGCCAACCGGGTATGCCCCGGCGTCTAGGTCTCGACCGAGCATCGCTGTACATGATCGGCCACCCTGTTGATTGACCGGTTACCGGTCGGAACAGTTGCCCCCTGGCTCTGCCGTGCAATCTGTTGCAAGGTGAGAGCCATCTTTCTCCGGCGGTAGCTGCCACTTGCGAGTTCGTCGGCTTTGGTCCTCCGACGGTTGTAAAGATTTTTGCTTTTTAAGATTTACGTGGTTCTGCCCTTTCGAACGGTCTTTCCGGTCACGGCTGGTATTGCCGGTCGTGGGCTGCCCCCCGGCCGGCTGCCGGTGATATCGTAGGCGGCGGGCGGGCGTGTCGGTTCGGCACATAAGTTGTGTTGGTGGGTGGTAAGGTGAAAAGGTATGCGACCGGTAGGCGAGGCGACGAGGCTTTTCGCTTCGGTTACTGTGTCAGCGTGTTCACTCCTCGATAAGTGGGTGACTGTTGATGTGCTGCATTTGTGCCCCCTGGCGTTTAGTCTTCCACCTGCCCCCTTAGTGGGCAATTAATACGACGCTTCATATGTTCGCGGGTTTGCCTATATAAGGCCATCATTCTTTCGTTGCTTTTCACACACGATCGGTTGTAGAGCTTTGATTCCGAGTTTGCAAATCGTCAGTTCGTTCGTTCGTTCGTTCGTTCGTTCGTCTACCGAGCTTGCGATCTTCCTATTGCGTTAACAGGTTTGTCTCTACTTCCTTGACTCCATTTACTCGCCTTTTGTTATATTTTTCCGTTATAGTCCGCTGTTAGGAGGAAGGGGGCCGAGTGTGGTTCCTCACCCCGAACAGTGGCTGACCCTCTCGGACCCCCTTTCAGGTTCCGAAGATGGTGCGTACGAGAGATGTCACATACCAGGGCATAAAGTTGAAACTCGCCCGGCCGGTAAAAGCCTCGAAACGGAAGAAGAAAGACCGGGCGAAGCACCCGGACCTGACCGACGACCTCTTCCGCTACAACGAGTTTTGCCAGGACATTCTCGCGATGCCCTCTCGGCTAGCTAATGCCGACCCCGAGTACTTAGAGAAGAAGAATCTGGTGACGAGGGCTGAGATAGGGTACGGGCATGCCATCCATGCTCCGGCGCCGGGTGATCGGCTCTGCTATGAGCCGTCGTCAGGGTTTTACATGCACTTGGTCGTCTTCAGGAAGTTGGGGGTTCGTTTGCCCTTTTCTAACTTCATGATGAAGGTTTTAAGATACCTAGACGTCGCCCCGTCTCAGTTGCACCCGGGAGGCTGGGCCTTCGCTCGATCATTCGAGGTGTTGTGCTAGGTACTCGGCCGCGAACCGTCCCTTGAATTATTCTTCCATCTATTCGTTCCATCCCACACGCACGGAGTCGGGGGGCATGGGATGGTGAGTATTAAGTCTCGGACGACGAAGGTGTTGCAAAACTTCACAAATTCGTACAAAGATTTTAAGAAGGACTTCTTCCGGGTGACGACCACTGGCGAGGGGCGGTCGTGGT
Source organism: Acmispon strigosus (assembly GCA_030819835.1). Taxonomy (NCBI): domain Eukaryota; kingdom Viridiplantae; phylum Streptophyta; class Magnoliopsida; order Fabales; family Fabaceae; genus Acmispon; species Acmispon strigosus. The sequence continues at coordinate 10,340,989 of JAUAMA010000004.1, read as the reverse complement.
GGTTTCGGACGAACTCGGTCAGAACTGTGTTCAGACGGTTCCCCCTTTACTGGAGGAGCGATAAGCATTTTGAGTTGGGCGCTAGCCAGTATGGGACGAACGACCCGGGCACTTTGACGCAAGCCGATCGGGATTTCTTGGCTATTCTCGAGAAGTCGGTGGTGCCGGACGAGGATGGCACCCCACAGTTTCTATTTAAGTGTCCGGACCTCTGTTGTCACCCGGTCTCTACTTTGAGGAGACACTATCGTGAGTAGTAGCCTAGATCGTCTTTATTTTTGTTGTTTTCGGTGTCTAACGCATAAGTTTTACCCGTTTGTTGTTTTCTGTTTCAGTCAAGATGGAGATAGACCCTGCCCTTCAAGAGCTAATCCGGCTAATGGATGCCGATAGTCCGGGTAGCCCCGCTAGCGCGGAACCAGATGTGCTGGTCGCGGTGCCCACCCCTCAGGCGGTCGTCGTGGGTAGTGATGATGAGGTCGACCAGGTGCCCCTCTCTGTTCGAAAGAGGAAGATGGCCGCCGATGCTGAGGTTGGTCCGAGTAAACAGCCCAAGGTTGTTGCTATGGTTCAACCAAATGTTCGGCAGACAATTGCTACCCGTCCTCCGCCGGTTGGTACTCCTGTTGCTACCGAGGAGGTCGTTGAAGTGAGCTCAAAATCAGATCAGAATACCGAGATCGGCGGACAAAATGCAGTGGAGTCTGACTCATCCTCCAGTGGTAACACGGAGGTTCCAAACCGTCGGAGGCATGGTAAGTCTCCAATGGTTGAAGTGCCCGTTGGGGGCATGGTTGCTTCTGGGGCTACCGCCGATGGAGAGGCTTGGGGGCCCAGTGTGTGGAGCGATGACATGTTTGACGTCGCCAAATATGTCCGGAGTCTCGACCGACTGGTGTACCATGAGGAAGACGTGAGGCGGATGGGCGAAATCCTCGTTGATCAACTCTTTGACTACTGCTATCACGTGCTCGGGAGGGTGACGTCAGTGCTGCGCTACAGCCAGATTGAAGTGATGGGCACCCTCCGTGCTCGAAACCGGGAGGTGAAGGATCATGAAGCTCACTTCCTAGAGTTCGAGAAGATTAAGAAGTAGTTGGTCGATTGTGTTGATAAGCTAAAGACGGATCTGGCGGTGAAGGGTGATCAGATTGCCCAGTTGACTGAAGAGAAGGCCGAACTGCAGAGTCGAGGGTCGGAACGGGACGCGGCTTTGAAAGAGGTACGCGGCCGACTCGCTGAACAGGATGTTGAGGTCGACACTCTCAATCGTCGGCTGATTGACGCTGATGAGGTGATTAAAGGTTTGAAGCAGGATATTCAGCTAGGTGCGGACGAGAGGGCGAGTCTTGTCAAGCAGGTTGAGGAGTTGAGGGCGACCAATTCGCAGCTCCAAGGGGTCGTCGACCGGCACTCGGGTGAAGCCGCTGCTTGGGCGGCTCAGAAGACGAGGTTAGAAGAAATGCTGAAGAAGGTTAGGAAGGCTTCGTTTAAAAATGCAGTGGACCAGCTGAGCATTCTCAATCCGGGTATCTCCTTATCCGGGGTCTCTTCGAAGAGGGTTGTGATGAATGGCCAGGTGGGAGACCTGGTGGGCGGTGAGTTCCGACCCGTAACCTTACCCGTTCAGAAGATAGGAGAGACTGCAGCTCCGACAAGCCGGCGAGCGAATGAAGACCTGTTCTATTTATTTCCGATTGTATTTTGTTCCTATTTTGTAATGGTTTTGGAACTTGTATAATTAAACGCCAACACTGATCCGTTCGTTTATAATGTATTTTGTTGCCATCATTTTATTCATGTGCACGGTGTTATCTCGTTGCGACCACTTTATTTATTGCGACCATTTTTGTTACTCCTGGCTTCACGTTAGTGTATAGTCCTCTCCGGTTGTTTTTCGTTCGTAAGCCAAGGGTGATCGGTGAAGAGGATCCGTCCTGTTCGTTCGGATGAACGTTAGCGTTCGCCGCCAACGGAGATCGGTGAACCCTTTCGAGGGTGAAGAGGATCCGTCCTCTTGGTTCGGACGAACGTTAAGGTTCGCCGCCAAGGGCGATTGGTGAACCCTTTCGAGGGTGAAGAGGATCCGTCCTGTTCGTTCGGATGAATGTTAGGGTTCGCCGCCAACGGAGATCGGTGAACCCTTTCGAGGGTGAAGAGGATCCGTCCTCTTGGTTCGGACGAACGTTAAGGTTCGCCGCCAAGGGCGATCGGTGAACCCTTTCGAGGGTGAAGAGGATCCGTCCTCTTGGTTCGGACGAACGTTAAGGTTCGTCGCCAAGGGCGATCGGTGAACCCTTTCGAGGGTGAAGAGGATCCGTCCTCTTGGTTCGGACGAACGTTAGCGTTCGCCGCCAAGGGCGATCAGTGAACCCTTTCGAGGGTGAAGAGGATCTGTCCTCTTGGTTCGAACGAACGTTAGCGTTCGCCGCCAAGGGCGATCGGTGAACCCTTTCGAGGGTGAAGAGGATCCGTCCTCTTGGTTCGGACGAACATTAGCGTTCGCCGCCAAGGGCGATCGGTGAACCCTTTCGAGGGTGAAGAGTGTTCTGACCGGTAACCGGTCAACGCTAACCGGCCGGTCAATCAACAGGGTGGCCGGTCATGTACGGCGATGCTCGGTCGAGACCTAGACGCCGGGGCATACCCGATCGGCCAAGCCGAGCATCCTAGACGGAACTCTTGCTGCCGGGCGCGTAAAGGTAAACAACTGTGATCCCTGACAGCTCCTCGAGGTTACCAACTGAGTGTCAGAAGATCCTTCCCTATAAAACCTAGCCTCATTGTCACATAAGGTACATTCACTTTCCTTAGAGCGACTCCCTTCTCGAGACGATCACTGACTTGAGCGTCGGAGTGTCTTTGCAGGTACCCCCCAACCGACCAGCTGAAGATCCCCGGACCGTCACCACCGCCACCGTAGTCGGGAAGACCGTTCCTCAATCTCCGACCGCCACTTCCCGGGTGGCTGTTCAGTTAGTATCGAACATTGGCGCCGTCTGTGGGGATCGGTAAACTTCCTCCGACTACCCAACATGGCACCAAAGAAAGCTACTAGACAAACCTCACGAGCAGCACACGATGATTCCGTTCAAGTTGAGACCATCGGCGAGAACGACGTATCCGGAGGGGAGCAAGAACAACACATAGGCCAGACCATCCAGATCACCCCTGAGACTCCCCGACCGGGGGTCCAAGAGGCAGCTCAGGCCCAGAACGATCGGGAGGCCCTCAACTGCCTCGAGTCCCGGATGGCCGCAATGGAAGAGCAGGGGCAGAAGAGCACCGAGGACCAGAACACCACCATCCAACTTCTAAGGGGACTACCAGGCCAAGGAACCCATCCTCCAGCACTACCTCGAGTACCTGAAGCAATTGTGCCTAAAATTCGACGTAGTCCAGTTCGTCCACGTCCCCTGGACGGAGAACGAAAGGGCGAATGGAGAGGATGTCGGCCCTTTCGTTCTCCGTCCGGGGGATGTGGACGAACTGGACTACGTCGAATTTTAGGCACAATTGCTTCAGGTACTCGAGGTAGTGCTGGAGGATGGGTTCCTTGGCCTGGTAGTCCCTGTTGACTTGGGAGATGACCAGTTGATAGTCGCTTCGCACAATGACCCGGCGGGCTCCAACAAGGTCGGACGCCGTGAGCAAGCCAGCTATGTAAGCCTCGTACTCGGCCTGGTTATTGGTCGTTGGAAAGTTGAACCTGAGGGATTGTTCGATGGATATGCTGTTGGTGCACTCAACCACTACGCCTGCCCCACTTCCCTTGCTGTTGCTAGAGCCGTCCACGCTAATGGTCCATGCTAGGTCGTTCTGATGTTCAGCCCCTTCCTTCATTTCTGCCAGGAACTCGGCCAGGGCCTGTGACTTGATGGCTTGCCTTGGTTCATACTGAATATTGTGTTCGGAAAGCTCAATAGCCCAGCCAACCATGCGCCCGGCCAGGTCGGGCTTGTGTAGCACTTGCTTGATCGGTTGATCTGTCCGAACGACCACTGTGTGGCCCTGGAAGTACTGCTGCAGTCACCTAGCCGTGGCTAATACGGTGAATGCTACTTTTTTCAGCCTCTGGTACCGGATCTCTAGTCCCTGTAGCGCCCGACTGACAAAGTAGACGGTATGTTGACCTTCTTTGTCATCTCTTACTAGGACTGCGCTAACAGCCTTATCCATCACGGTTAAGTACAGTAGAGTTTCTCTCCTTTCACCGGGCTGGAGAGGATAGGGGGAGTCAGCAAAGTTGATTTAAACTCTTGGAAGGCCTTCTTGGCCTCGGGGGTCCATTCGAACGCTCTCCCCTTCTTGACAGTTCGTAAAGTGGTAAAGATCTGAGGGCGGCTCTGGGTAGGAAACGACTGAGGGCCGTCAGCCGACCGGCCAGCTGCTGCACTTCCTTGATGGATGTGGGGCTCTTCATGTTCCTAATCTCCTCGCACTTATCTGGGTTCGCTTCTATTCCTCTGGACGTTAACATGAATCCGAGGAACTTTCCACCTTTCACTTCGAACGTGCACTTGTCCGGGTTAAGTCTCATATTGTGTCTTCTCAATTGTTTGAAGACCTCCCTGAGGTCGGCCACGTGATCCCCTCCCTTCGGAGTTTTCACAATTATATCATCTATGTACACTTCAACCGTCTTCCCCTGCAGACCTTCAAAGACTTTAGACATCATGCGTTGGTAGGTGGCGACCGCGTTCTTCAGCCCGAAGGGCAGCATCGTATAGTAAAAAGTGCCTTGGTCGGTTACAAACGCTGTCTTTTCTTCGTCTGGCCGAAACATGGGTATTTGGTTATACCCCGAATACGCGTCCATGAGGGAGAGGAACTCGTAGCCCGAGGAGTTGTCCACCAACACGTCAATACTAGGTAGGGGGAAGGGGTCCTTAGGGCACGCTTTGTTCAGGTCGGTGTAGTCGACGCACATGCGCCACTTCCCATTCGCTTTTTTGACGAGTACAACGTTTGACAGCCAAGTTGTGTACTTTATTTCTCGGACGATTCCTTTCTTCAGCAGTTCATTCGTCTGTTCCTTAATGACCTCTTGCTTCTCCGCGCTCATGCGTCTCTTCTTCTGGGCCACTGGCTTGTACTGCGGGTTGACTGACAGTTTGTGGCAAGCCAGGTCCGGGTGTACTCCTGGCATGTCGGACGATTGCCAAGCGAATAGATCCCCGTTCGCCCTCAGCAGCCGTTCAAGCCTCTCCGACTACTCGCCTGTGAGTTGTTCGGCCACCTTTGTGACATGTCTATCCGATCTCCCTACCCGGACGCTCCGGGTGCTTCCCTCTGGGTGTAGTCTCAGATCGGTCTCCGAGTGGTCGATCCTCGGGTCCACGTACATCACGACAAAAGTCTCTCGGGGCCGACCGGCCGGCCTCTGTTTCTTCCTGGCCCTGTCTTCTTTAGCCATGCGGCAGCTCGCCGTGTAACAACTTCGCGCCATTTTCAGGTCCCCCCTTACAGCTACCACCCGTCCCTGGTGGGGATACTTCAGCATCAAGTGTGGGCACGAGATGATGGCCTTGAGCGCATTTATGCTCGGCCGCCCGAGTATAACAGTGTAGGCCATCGGGCAGTCTACCACAATGAAGCGTGTTTTGACCGTTTTACTCGTGCGGGGATCCCTTAGAGTCAGCCACATATCAAAATACCCCAGGGGGGTCACTCTGTCCCCGGTGAACCCGATTAAGTCGTTATCATAGGGTGTGAGATCTTTGGCCAAGGGCCCTATAGGAAGCATAGAACAAAATGTCGGCCGAGCTACCGGTCTCAATGAGGGCTTTAGTCACCTGCTGATTTGCTATCATTGCGCTACATACGATTGGGTCTCCGTCCTCGCCGGTCACCCGACCGTAATCGGCATTGGAGAAGGTGATGGTGGCTTCATCTCGGCGGTGGCCCCTTCCTGCGTCTTGATTTAGTTCACCCCTCATGACAGCCCGCAAGCCCCTCTTCCTCGAACTATAGCTGCTGCCGCCACATAGGAATCCTCCTACTATAGATAGAGTGAAGTGGGGGTTCCCCCTGGAGGGGCCACGGTCGTCTTGTTCTCTCGACCTATGACGTCGATCGGCCCATCGGCGGCGATCTCTGTCACGGGCATCGGGTCGGCGAGCGTCGCGGTCGGTATAGCCCCTGTCCCTATCCCTGGGCGGGCTCCTAGTGCGAAGTGTGTGGCGACCGGTGGTGGGAGTGGCGGCCTGGACGTACTTCGACAAGTGTCCCTCTCTTACCAGTTTTTCCACGCTATCCATAAGTTGAATACATTCGTCCGTCTCGTGACCCGGGCTGCCGTGGTACTCGCAGTACTTGGACGAGTGGACCACATTTTTCGAACGGATCATAGGTGGCCGTTCTCTCAATTCTGTATGAGAATTCTCCCTATAGATTTGGGAAATGGGGGCGTTCAAAGGTGCATAGCGGTCGAACCTCGTTCTCGGCTTGTATGGTTCTTTCTTCTCATTCGGCTTGTCTACCCTGCGATCTTCTTTAGCGGGAATGGGGCGGGGTAGGTTCCTCGAGCCAGTTGAGGAGTCTCCCTCCAGCTTAAGGGTGTTCTCGGCATCCTCTTGATTGATGAACTTTTCTGACCGTCGCTGAAACTCAGCAATAGTCTTAGGGCGGACGCCACTTAGGGACTTCCAGAAAAGGCCAGGCTGCAGGCCCTTTCGGGCGAATATTAGGTGGACCTCCTCGGAAAGTCCTGGGATGAGATTAGCTTCCTTGTTGAACCTGGTCAGGTAACTCCTGAGCGACTCTTGGGGCCCTTGCCTGATCTGCTCCAACGTCTCGACCGTCTTGGGTAATTCCTTGCTCGATGCAAAGTGCTGCGTGAACAGGCGGACTATGTCCGCCCACTGCTGAATGGTTCCCTCGGGCAGGGATTGGAACCACCTCTGAGGTACTCGTCCCAGAATCATTAGGAAGAAACGACAACATAGTAAGTCGGTTGCCCCGGCGCACATCATCGTGCTCCTGAAGTGGTCCAGGTGGGCCCATGGATCGTCCGTCCCGTCGTACTGTTGCATCTTCGGAGGGCGAATGAAGTTTGGAGGCATGGGTTCTTGCATAATCGCTGCCCCCAGGGGATTTCTGTGGACCGTCCCTTGGTTGAGTTCGGTGGGGTGTGATTGGCGGACGGTCTTTTGTTGGGGGCCGGTTCCCGCTCTAGTCCGTCGGGGGGGGGGGGGGACCGGTGGTGCTGGCTCGAGTTCCATCCCTGTTCTCTCTCCTCTTCCAGATGCTGAATGTGCTCCCTTTGAAGTTGGATGGTGGTGTTCTGGTCCTCGGTGCTCTTCTGCCCCTGCTCTTCCATTGCGGCCATCCGGGCCTCGAGGCAGTTGAGGGCCTCCCGATCGTTCTGGGCCTGAGCTGCCTCTTGGACCCCCGGCCGAGGAGTCTCGGGGGTGATCTGGATGGTCTGGCCTATGTGTTGTTCTTGCTCCCCTCCGGATACGTCGTTCTCACCGATGGTCTCCACCTGAACGGAATCATCTTGTGCTGCTCGAGAGGTTTGTCTAGTAGCTTTCTTTGGTGCCATGTTGGGTAGTCGGAGGAAGTTTACCGATCCCCACAGACGGCGCCAATGTTCGATACTAACCGAACAGCCACCCGGGAAGTGGCGGTCGGAGATTGAGGAACGGTCTTCCCGACTACGGTGGCGGTGGTGACGGTCCGGGGATCTTCAGCTGGTCGGTTAGGGGGTACTTGCAAAGACACTCTCTCTGTTCGGTTTCATCTTTTGAAATTATGCAGAAAAACAGAAAGAATAGATTGAAGGATCCAAAAATTTGAAGCTCACTCTCTGAACATCTTCATCCATCATCTTCAACATCACCAAATTGAATCCCAAATTCAGAAGCACACAACGAGGGAGAAGGAGCAACAAGATAACAAGAACAAAAACCCATAGATCTGAACTCAGGTAATCAACCAAAAGAGAAGATGAAAGAAAACCCCACCTGGACCTTCTCGAACAACCCCCACCTAGAGCGCCGCTGCGCTACAACACGCCTCTGCCGCTCCAGTCTTCGTCGAAGTTCACCATGTGCCTGGACGCCGTCGTTCTCCTCTCGTCATTTCCATCTCGTCTCTCCCGGTCGTCATCCCTTTCTCTTCCTCTCAGATTCTTCGATCCCTTTCCCTCTCTTCATCAGCCGATTCCTCTCTCAACCCACTTTGGGGATGAGGAAGTTAGGGTTGGAGTTTTTGGTTCAGATCTACATGGGAAAAGCTTTGTGTTCTAGTTCAGATCAAAATGCGTTTTTGTTTTTTTGGTTCAGATGTATGAAGGCTCGGTGGCAGCGAGGAAGAAAAGGTGGTGGCGACACTGGTAGGGACGTTTTCTAAGTTTTCTTTGAAGATGTTGAAAATGACTGTCGCAACCGGGGTCGCGGCGGGACGGCGAAAAAAAAGATTTTAAAAACAGACAGAGTTGCCACTAATGTTTATTTGAGGGAAACACTAGAAAAAACCTAAAATTGATAAATGGCCTACGAAACCTAAAATCTAGGTTCGGGAGTCTATTACGCATGGGGAAGGTATTAGCACCCCACAGCGCCCGTCTAAACGGTACCTAAAATTGCTTGTGAAATTTCTTAGCTTTTTACATTATTAATTTTACCCTTATTTATTTTTTACCTTTTTATTATTTAATTCCTAATTATTCTTAAAAAAAGGAAAAGAAAACAAAATATTTTTTTTATTTTTATTTACAGCCTGATAGGTGTGAACCTTGTCCTACGTACTTCCCTAAAATGGAAGATCAAGGCATACGCAGTTCTTGATTTTAATAATTTTTAGTTTCTTTTTAGTCTTTTTTTATGAAAATGAGCAAAACGGCACGAGGAACGACATCCCACAAGTGAACAGTCGCTATGTCGCATCATGTTTGCAATTATTTAGTTTTTATATGGCAAGCAAAAAGGAAGTGAAAACAAAGCGGTGAACCGAGAATGAAAACAAAAGTTATTTTTGACAGCATGCCTTTTTTGAGGTAAGGTTCAATTTTATAATCAAGGTGCTGTTTTTATTAATCAAGGAACCATTTTTATCATCAAGGATCACTTTTACTATCAAGAAACACCCTTTTTTTTCCAAGAAACAGTTTTTCATTATCAAAGGGAAAAGATCAAGATTTAATTGCAAGATGGAAGTAAATGGAAGTAAGCCGAAAATGGAAGTTATCATGGACAGCATCTTTTTTTTCCCTTTTTTCATGAGGCAAGATTTTAATTTTTTATGATCTAGAAGCTATTTTATTTGCAAGAGAACTGTTTTTATGATCATGAAGCTAAACTATTTGCCGGTTCAAAGAATTTGCCAAAGACCCATTTTTTATCAACATGAACCAACCTTTATCATCAAGATTCCATTTTAACATGAAGCTAACATGATTCAGTTTTCAGAGAGCAAATTAAAGAGCCATTTTTCATCACCAAGAAGCATTTTTACCATCGAGAACCAACATTTTTCATTCAGCCGTGATTCTCATAACCAAGAAGCAATTTTTATTATTCAGAAACAAAAAAAAAGATCAAGATTCAATTTTTCTTATCAAGAACCAAACTTTATCCTAAAAATATCATTTTTATCATCAAAATAGAGCCGAGACTCACTTTCTGCAATCAAGAATCAAACTTTATCATGAAGCTAAAGTCATTGATTTAGTTTTCTTTAATGTCAGAGTTCATTTTTGTCATCAATAACCAAACTTTACCAAGCTATCATCAAGATTCAGTTTTTATCATGCTAATGAAGAGAAAGGAGTTTTTGTTACTACAACAAACATGAAGAGGACTGAAATCACAGAGCATGAAACAAATACATCATAAAGAGTCCAGTTTACATAACAATGTTCAGACAGCAATAAAAAAAACAAATGAACAAGGTTCTGGAATAAGCAAGAAAAACTTAAAAGAAAGAGGGGGGAAACAGAGGAACCAACCCAGAGACGGAAAAAAGAAACAGGGAGACGCGACAGAAACGGTGGAGAGGAGCGATGGCGTGTTGGTTCCGAACGGCGAGAAAATGGTCGACGGCGGCGCTGTGGTGGCGAGTGCGTCAGAGGCGCGGCTGTCTGAGGTGAAGGGAGAGGCGCAGCGGCGGAACTTCCCCCAAGAAGCAGCAGCGGCGGAACTCCTACGAGAAGAAGAAGCAACAGCGGCGGCGACCGGCTTGGTGGATGTCGACGGGATGAGAGTAGAGAGGAGCGATGATGGTGCGGTGAGAAGTAGATGGTGGTGACGACGGCGAGAGAAGGAAGGAGGAGAAATGAAGAGGGACGGCGGCGCTGAACAAAGGGGGCTAGGGTTTTTGGAGTATGGAGGGAGAGAGGAGGTGCGGCTCTGCTGAAATGAGGGGAGGAGCGTATGAGAGAGAGGGAGTTAGGGTTGGGAGTTGATAGTGAATGAATAGTGTGGTGTGAGAATCGAGGTGGGGAGTATTTATAGCAACAGAATTAGGGTTAGGGTTTTCTGCAGCTTCTTTTTTGTCCTTTCTTTTTTGGCTTCTGCTTCCTTTTTTTTCTTTTTCCTGGGCCAGCCAGCCTACTTTTCTTTTCTGTTTGCTTTTTTCCGTTTTTTTCTTCTTCTCTTCTTCTTTCTTTTTTCCTCTGGGCTTCGTTCCTCTTCTTCTTTTCTTTTCTTTTTCTTCTTCTTTTTCTTTGGGCTTCTTTCTTCTTCTTCTTTTTTTTATTATTTTTTTCTTTTTGTTTTCTTTCTTTTTATTGTTTTTAAAATTGGGCCCGGACAAAAATAGGTGTCAACAATGACGATGAAGTAAGAGATGAAGATGATGAAGGATCTGGATCGATGGCCCTATTACTGGATCTGGAAGGAGAGGAAGAAGAAGAGGTGGTGGTGATTTGGGGAAAGAGAAGGTGATGGAAGTGGCTGGTGCGATTGAAGATGATGGCAGATTTTTGGGGTTTCAGATGTTGAAGATTGAAGATGATGGCAGTGTTCAAGAGAAGATTGAAGAGGATGGCAGTGTTCTGGAGAAGATGATGAAGATTGAAGAACATGTTGCTTTTTTTGTATTTTTTTAATTTTATAAAACTTTGTAATTTTTTAGTTTTTAACTAATAATTTTATTTTATTTTAATTATTAATTATATATTTGGAAATTAAAATTTAATTAAAAATGACATGGATAATGATGTGTCAATGCCACATCATCTCTGTCCTGCCACTCAACACTCTCGCAGGAGCTCCAGGCTGCGGCGAGGACCAATTTCAGACAGTGTGCAAATCGTGGGACCTTTTGCTAAAAAAATTCCGGTGAGGGACTTACCTCAGATGACGACTCAAACAGAGGGACCAATTTGATGATAACCCCCGCCGATTATAGCGTCAAATTTAGCGATGAAAATTTGTGACGGGAAGATCTGTCCCAAAAACTGTAAGAGGAATTAAGAAACGAATTAAATTACTGACAAATTGATAGAGAGGGAACAGCTTCGTCGCTAATTCATGAAATTTCAACCCTTTTTCAAGAAAGCGCTGTAAAAAATTATGACAAAAAGTAAATTGGAGAGGGAATTATTCCGTCCCTAATTCACGAAGTTTCAACACTTTTCAAAGAAAGCACTGTAAAAAAGTCTGTTTATTAAAACACTTTTTTTAAAGCACTGTAATAAATCTTCGTGTTTCTAGTTTCAAGCGCTTCCCTTAAAAGCGTTGTAAAATATGTGCTTTAAAAGGAAAACTCTGTTGTAGTGTCACAATTCAATACACTTCTTGTCATCAAACTTAAGCATGCTCACATATATTCTGATTACAATGCTGGTGTTAATACCAAAATTTTATCTTGGTGCAATTTCCAATACTAAGAAACCAAAGATAATAAATTGTCTGCTAAGAACTTTAATTTCATAGTCGAAATATGGTGTTGGCAAAGTTAGTCGAAATCATATGTTGATGGATTGGGCTATCATTATATAATGTGCCAAGGTGAGCCTCATTCAAATGTTAGATCAAGATATACATGTGAATCATGTTAATTGATTCGGTGTTAGCTTGAGATTTTTTCCCAAAGTCTTAACTTGGTTGAAAGTCCCTCGACAACTAGTTTCGACCAAATTCCAAGTTACTCTACTTGATCAGAAGATATGCTTTTGATATTCGATCGAAGTCAAGAAAGATATTTTTGGTCGAAGTCAAATCCATATTGAAAACGAATCTAAATCAGACAAGTGTAAGGTTCATTTTGACTAAAAGGTTAGCATATAAGAAAGTTATTCTTCGACGGATGTTTTTGGGCAGTTAAAGGTTCATTTTGACTGTCGAAGAAGAAGGTATGCTCACCAGTATTTTGGCAGTGATACTGAGAGTCTAGACATTGTTTGCAACGTAGTGTCTATTCTTCCAGTTGAGTTCGACCAAATTACAGAAGAAACTGAAGACGAAGACGAATACTACTTCGAAGAAGAAGAAGATGACAACCCCTTGTGTTATTATATAATGACTAAAGGAGGCGTCGAAGAAAAAAATGTCGTCTTCAGAAAGCCAGATCCAGAAATGAAGAAGCACTTGAAGCCACTTTTTGTGTGAGCTCGAGTCGAAAGCAAAGGAATCAATAAGGTTTATGTCGATGGTGGGGCAGCTATCAATCTAATGCCTAAATTTCTAATGAAGAAGTTTGGTAAAACTGATGCAGACCTTTAGCCTCATAACATGGTTCTTTTTTATTATGAAGGAAATGTTAACAAATCCTTAGGGTTTATTCCCCTCGAAATTACTGTTGGCACGGTAACAAGAACCACATTGTTCATGGTAGTTCCTGCGAAGGAAAACTACAGCAGTCCCTTCAACTCTCCATCAAAAGCTATCTCTTTGGAGAGAAGATGGTGTTCTTGAGAATGTCGATGCAGACCAAAGCTACTTCTTGGCTGAGTGTGACCAAGTCAATAAGAAGACGTTCGACAAGAAGCTTGCCAACATTGCTCCTTATGATGACTTAGCGTATGAATTGAAAGGAGAACTTGCACTTTGCTCGGTTAGGCTCGACCCTATTACGGGGTATTCAGGTTACAAGCAAATCTTCATCGCTGAAGATGACATTCCTAAAACTACTTTTCGATGCCCTGGTGCATTAGGAACGTATGAGTGGGTTGTAATGCCTTTTGGTTTGAAAAATGCTGGCACTACTAACCAAAGGGCCATGAATACCATTTTCTATGATTTAATTGGTTGATTCATGCAAGTTTATATCGACGATGTAGTAATTAAATTTGGATCAAAAGATGAACACTTGGACCATCTACGACAATCATTTGAAAGAATGAGAAAGTTTGGTCTTAAGATGAATCCTATTAAATGTGCTTTCGGTGTTATTGCAAGAGACTTTCTAGGCTTTGTTGTCCACAAAAAGAGTCGAGTCAACAAGAATAAAGCCAAAGCAATTCTCAATACTCAACCTCCCTCGACGAAAAAACAACTTCAGTCGTTACTCGGAAAGATTAATTTTCTAAGAAGGTTTATTTCGAATCTAAGGGGAAAAATGAATATTTTCTCACCACTCCTTCGACTTAAAAAGGAGGAAAAGTTTCATTGGGAAGCCGAGCATCAAGAAGCGTTCGACGACATCAAAAACTACTTGGCCAACCCTCTTGTAATGGCCCCAACAATAAGTAGTAAACCCATAAAATTGTATATTTCTGCATTGGACGAAACAATAGGGAGAATGTTAGCTCAAGAGGATGAAAATTGTGTCGAAAGAGCCATTTACTACCTTAGTAGAATTTTAAATGATGCAGAAACTAGGTATAGCTTAACTGAAAAGTTTTTCCTGTGAAATTGAAGTATTATATAAAACTAGTCGACGTTATCGTCTATTATCTCTTTGGCGTTATTAAGCATATGTAGTCAAAGCCCATATTACATAGCTGGATCGGAAAATGGGCATTGGCGTTATCTGAATATTCTTTGAAGTACGCACCTTTGAAATCGATGAAAGGCCAAGTGGTGGCGGATTTCTTGCCCGAGCATTCATTAGTTGAAATGCAAGAAACGTCGGTTAATCTTAAGTCGTGGAAACTCTTCTTTGATGGGTCAAAACATCAGAAAGGGACACGGATAGGGATTTTAATTATTTTTCCCTACAATATTCCTACAAGGTTTAAGTTTAAAATTCAAGGCGTTTGCTCGAATAACAAAGCCGAATATAAAGCACTGGTCATTTCAAACCCTTGCATCCAGAAGAGGATCAGAATCCAGCCTCTTTATCAACATTTGGATTTTCTTGTGGATTTACCTATTTTTACCAAAAATCAGAGTAAAAAAATTGGCACGCCTAGTGGGACCAAGGGACATGTTTTCATTTGAAATCTTGCTGAGTGCCTTAATTTTCAAAATTACTTTTGTGATTTAGGAAAGTGTATGATATTACAGAGTGATAAACTTGTTAGTATGACCAACCGTTCTAGAGGAAATCATGTTAGATTCAAACAATTAAATGAATTATTATGTTTTGATAATTAACAATTTCTTTAAGGTTTAATATTATTAGAGATAGAATTCCTAACACCGTGAATTTCCTCATATCTAGGAAAATCTATATACTAGAAGCACTGAATGAATCTCAAAGCATTATCAAGAGAATCAGTCCTGCTAGAAGAAATCGTCCGGTCATTACTACATACATCTTGAAGGAAAAGCTGTCGAGACATACAAAGAAAGCATTCATGTGAAGACAGTCTGGTGACTCACGGAAGATAAAGTAGTGACTTCAAAACAGCAAACATCCTTTTGAAGACACTCAATCAGCTAAGGTCTCTCAAAGTCAAAATCTACTTGATAAAGTTGAAACAGTTCGGCGCCTGAATAAACAGTGATCAACAGGAAGACTGTTCCATCTAAAGTTGAATGAGGATGACAACTCTTGAAGAAATGTTCCTAGATTTGAAGCTTCTCTAGCACCATACAAAGTAGTTGTGAATAAACTCATTCAAATGGAGAACTTCAGTGGAAGCAAAAGAGAAGGAAATGTTCAGTCATCTACAAGTCAAGAATATTCTTAATCTCAAGAAAGACTGAATGGAGAAATTCCATCTGCCGATGCAACTTACTCAGTAACGGAATTCTGAATACTATATGGAGACTGCGTCTGCCAAATCATAATGAAGAATTCGTCAGCTCAAAGCATCAAAGTACGCAGAGGGTACAAATGTCAAAAGGCGTGCATTACGAGGATATTAGTTCAACAGAAGCATTAAAGAAATTACTCAACCTAGCTCTGAAGAGCTCATCCAGAATAATTGCTTCTTGGATCAAAAGACATCTACCTCATCTGCATATTAAATAAAGTACTGGTGATGATAGAAAGAAGAAAAGGACACAATTAATTTATTATTCCTTGGTCCCTCTTCTTTTCTACTTTTCCTCAAATCAAGCTGACTTCGCGGAATCAACGGCATAAATCTCTGAGCATCGTACTCATTCAACGGTCAAAATTCAAATATCTGTTCAGAGCATTTGATGAATATTAGCTGGCATGCACTGGGGTATAATGGTCAAACAAAGTCCCACAGCTGGAGTTCATGAGCATTAAATACAGAAGACATAGCTCAAGGCAAATTGCTCAAAAAGAGCCAGACGATGTCAACCCAAGCAAATCAATGCTTAGCAGATTGCGTCTCAGAGCTGTTCAGTAATGCAGAATTAGCCGTTACTCACAGCAAAGGAAGTAGAAGCACTAACGGACAGGTTTTCTCTCCTTCTATCAAAGAGGAATGAAGATCTTCAACTGAAGATATAAATAGAGAATCCTGCTTCCGGAGCAACTTGGCGACTTGAATTCAACCTTGCATATCTCAATCAAGTTTGCCCATAGAACCAAGACTCCTTTGGTTCAAACTCGGAAAGCTTCAAGCCAAATCTTATCTGAGTTGAGTTGTCTAATTGTGTGAAGAACCTACAGAGTGTTACTCTCATCCCAACTCGCACATAGCCCAAAACAGAGAACCCAAATGTCTATCCTCTCTATAAAACCCGAGTTTCATTTCTTCTACCCACTCTTATTGAAGAGAATTATTGTAGAAAAAAAATCCTTGTAAAAGGTATCAGGAGAAGTCCTGCAGAATACTTATGAGGAGAAGTCCTGGAGAATACTTGTAAGGAGAAGTCCTGATAATACTTGATAGGAGAAGTCCTTCTAATACTGGGAGAAGTCCCTGATAATACTTGTACTATTTGTTAAAATAGTGGAAAATCTTGGTGAAGCCAAGGACTGGACATAGCCCTGTCGATTATGGGGGTGAACCAAGATAAAAATCATGTGTGCTTTACTTTTCATGTTATGTTATATTTTCCGCTGCATACATGCATATTTGCATAATCAATAACTCTCTTTGAAAACCAATAATTAATGTTTATTATCGAAAGAAGTTTTCAAAATGAGTCACACAATTCAAACCCCCCCCCCCTTCTTGTGTGTTTCTTGAATTATCAATTGGTATCAGAGCCTAACCGCTCTGGAAATAACTAACATCTTCACAAATGTAGAGTAAAATGATCTATGGTAATAGATGTTCTCGTCAAACAAAAAACAACCATGATCCAAAGAACATTGCAGGAAGAACATCTCAAAGAAACAAGCTCAAGAAAGGAGTGAACAGGTCAAAGGGAAGCTATTCACACATAACTTGAAGAGTTGCAGAATATTCCATATCCATCCAAAAAGAGCAAGCAAGTGAAAACCATGGTTTTCCAACTCAGCTCATATCTAGTCTCATCAATGCTGGATCTTCTAGCAAATCTGTGAAATGGTCAAGCTCTCCTTTAGAAAAGAGAGCTCATCTTGCTTCATAATTAAATCGACCATATCTGGAGATTGAAGATAGATGACACATCGTGTGACCACACAACAAGAAATGTAAATGAGGTAACTCTGAACTTGTAATTAATTATCTGCATTTATTACTCTCTTACCCCTCATGTCACAAACAGTTTAAATGAATAAAGAAGGTATGAAAGAAAAAGCTGCAGATTATATTCTAGTGTTCCTCATTCATACAACTGAGATCAATTAAAATCAATTCGAACACACACCATCTCAGGAAAGCAAATTTCAAAATAAAAATTAAGTCTTTATTGCCATATCAAATCTTGCATGTTAAGGATATATTGACATACTATCATGAAAAACTTAGCATCATGTACACATGCACATGTATATTTGCTTAAGGTTTAGGAGTTATCGTACTCTGACCATGACATTCAAATAATGATATTGTCAATCATATGAATGTAAAACTAACTCTCTGGACCCAAAGAAACATGGGTACCAAAAAGGTATACAACAATTACTGTTGC
The DNA here is from genome assembly GCA_030819835.1 of Acmispon strigosus. NCBI lineage: Eukaryota > Viridiplantae > Streptophyta > Magnoliopsida > Fabales > Fabaceae > Acmispon > Acmispon strigosus. The sequence continues at coordinate 10,323,671 of JAUAMA010000004.1, read as the reverse complement.
AGAACCTCACAACAAGGAGACATATCTACTACAATGATGATCAACAGAAGCTGATCAATCGCTGAGTCCAATAGAAGCAAAATTCAGCTTATGGAATGCTGCCAGAAGGACGCCTTTTCTCAAAAGAATATATTTGCGCCCTCATTAATAGCAGTTGCAGGTGGCACAATGACAACCATTTCAAGAAGTCAACGTCAATTGCCACATTGACTAAAAGCAAATAGTAGAGGATGTGCCAGGCGAATACATCTCATCTTCGTCCGGTGAAAACTTACAAATGTCTATGCGATAATCTGTCAGACGGACACCTTTTTCAGTCTTCTCCTGATATCCTCCTAACTCTAGAAGAACATTGTTAGATTCAAGCTCATCTGTTGGTTAAATTGAACCATCTGCGTTCAATAATTCAGCCAACAAATCAAAATATCGCTTATCTGAAAGAAGGTGATAATAAGGCTATGACTTGCACTGGAAAGCACAGAACTTATGATAAGTTCTTCGCGGGAAGTATTCCTAACTTATTTATATCTGTTAAATAAAGAACATACGAACTCTACTACTTGTGGCCAATAGAATAACAAGAAGATACTAATGAAGCTCTATGGAAAAGAACTATTTGTTGATGTGTGCAGGACAAAAGACATATGATTGCAGGATGAAAGTAAAATGATTGAGCATGTGAAGCCAGACGATCATACACGAAGACAACGTCTGACTCAAATGAAGTTTGCCGCCAAAATGAATTGAATCAAGAATTGGTCACCGTGTGGTGATTAATTAAGCAACATCGAAGCGAGAACGTCTGTGAATGACTGAAAGGACACGATTAGACACCCACAACACCCACGTCTGGGTTATTGGTAAACAGCTGTATCGTTTCATATACTAAAGCGTTCTCAACACGCATTAAATCTTTCAACTGTCATGACTGCACATTTAAAGATTTGCATTTAATGCGCATGCTATGTCCACTCTCTCTCTCACATCAATTAAAGAACTAATCATTTCCTCACGTTAAACAAGTAAAACCTTTTTGCATTCTGAATACGTTTAACAAAAGGTCTTGAGGAAGAAAGAACACCACACTCACAATCTATTCTCAACTCTCAGTATCTCTTGCTACTCTCTGTTTGCTTCTTTGCTGCTACTAACACCTTTTGCGGGAAATATCTCAATGGCCCCCAAGAAACAAACCGATGCTAAGCCCAAGCTCACTCCAGCACAAGAGGCTGTCCTTGAACTGAGAAGGAAGAACACTGCCGCAAACCTTCGCGAGCAGGAACAAAAGATTGGCGTTCAAAAGTTCTCTGACCTAGGAGAAAGAGAACTTGTGTCACCCAGATACCTTGAGCTTCATCTCTATCAGTACGTCAAGGTTGCCGGACTGAACCTTGTACTATTTCAAGACTGGGAAGGACTCATGAAGATTTCAGAGACTCCAGTTCTTGAACCAGTAGTAAAAGAATTCTACGAGTGTGCGGTGAAAAAAAGCCATTTGTTCATAAAGAGTAGATGTATGAGGGTTATCACAGACATTAGCCCTGGAGATATCGCGATTGCTCTTAACGTGAAAGTAAATGAAGGAGTTACCTACTCTCCAAAATGGGAAGCCTCAGCCATCAACCCAAACTGCATCTGGAAGGAGGACCCCAAGATACATGGAAATGGCGTCAGCAACCTAGTTGATAAATACAAGTTTACCTATGCAGTCCTCAGTAAAATTGTCATTCCAAAGGAGGGAGCCCGTGACCTTGTGAACAAGCTATCTCACTGGGCACTCTACCAGATGATCCACATGCAGAAGATCAACTTCCCATCTCTGATCTTTCACCACATGGTAGGAACCATTGAAAGTCCAGTAGCGAATCTTCCCTACGTACACTCATTACAGAAATGATGGCAAAGAAAGGGCTAATAAACAAAGAGAAGCTCCAGAATGAATTCATGGAGCATGATTATGTCTACCCTACGCCTATAAGATTTGGAGACGTTTGAAAGATGAAACTGGACATTGATACTTCTGAATTTCCAGAGAAGTTGTTGACAGACTGGGAGAAGAAGCTACGAGCAAACGCTCAAGCTGAACAAGAAAAAGTAGGAGGTCCATCTCCTCTAAGAACCCGGGCTTCTAGAGCGAAGAAAGAAGCCATCAAAGATGATTCTCCACCAGGAAAAAAGCGCCAAAGCTCTAAACCTGGCAGAATTACTATAATAGTGCCTCCGTCCGGGCCAGAGCCAAAACGAAGACGTCTGGTAAAGGCTTTTGAGGCAACAACCACCACCACCAGCAAGCAGAACCCAAACCTCCTCTGAGGAACATGAAGATGCTCTACCAATCGCTTCATTGGTAAAGAACACTATGAAGGTGACAATGGAATCTATTCCAGAAGAAGCTCAACCTTCATCAGCAATGACTAAGTACCTTCCACATATACCTGCTTTGTTCCACGAGTTTGTGGAAGATATCATTGATGTGGAAGATGATGGTAACTGCGGTTACCAGTGCATTGCCCAATGGTTAGGGCTCAATGAAAATGAATGGCCTACCATCAGAATGGAGATGATTGGAGAACTCAATGCTCAACACTCTCTACATGCAAGCATGTTGGAATCTGAGGAGCATTTGAAAAGGATACGCGACTCACTGGATCTACCTTTGGGAGAACCTGCTTTTTCTCCCAAATGGTTCACTGTTCCGGACATGGGATTGGTTGTAGCCAATGCCTTCAAGATCATCTTGGTTACTCTAAGCCTGAGGGAATCACGCATACTTACCCTTGATCGGTCCAGCCTTCATTCCTCCTATTGTTGCTGTCATTTGCAACATAGATGATCATCACTGGGTAAGAGTAAAGCTCAGAAATGACTCTCCACTTCCTCACAGCACACCCCTCTGGAAACCACACTGTGCAAGGAATGCGAATTCTTCAAGTAGTCTGTTCTTCCTTTCTACAACACCATTTTGTTGTGGTGTTCTCGGAGTAGAGAAATTATGTGATATTCCATTTTCATCACATAGTTCTTGAAATTGATGATTCTGAAATTCTCCACCATGATCATCACTTCTAATAGAAGAGATCTTTAAAGACTTCTCATTCTGAACTAGCCTTGCATATCTCTTAAATGCGTTGAAGGCTTCATTCTTATGAGGGAAAAATAATGTCCATGTAAATCTAGAGAAATCATCAACAATAACAAGTGCATAGAAATTACCTCCGAGGCTTTTTGTTCTTGAAGGTCCGAACAAATCCATATGTAGCAATTGAAGGGGTCTTGAAGTCGAGATTATGTTCTTTGGTTTGAAAGACGTTCTGGTTTGCTTCCCTTTTTGACATGCATCACAAAGCTTGTCTTTCTCGAATCTTATCTTTGGAAGCCCAACAACTAGATCATGCTTGACTAGTTTGTTTAAATAATCTATGTGTATATGAGCAAGTCTTCTATGCCATAGCCATGAATCACTATTGTTCTTGGCCAAAAGACATCTTACATTTTGTGGAATTTCTTCTAAGGAGATCATGAAGACTTTATTGACTTTATAACCAGAAAACTTAACTTCTTTAGTTTTCACATCTTTTACTACACATATATCATCAATGAAACCAACTTTCAAACCTTTGTCACATAGTTGACTGATACTCAGAAGATTATGCATCAAACCATCAACGTAAAGAACTTTATCGATGACTGTTTGAGGGGCTGTGCCTATTCTTCCAATACCGAGTATCTTTCCCTTTTGATTGTTTCCATATGTGACAAAACCTTTTTCCCTAGGTATAAGAAAAGAAAACTTGGTTTTGTCTCCTGTCATGTGTGATGAGCAGCCACTATCAAGATACCATAAATCCTTTGCTGCTTTCATACACACCTACATGACAAAGTTCAGACATGGGTATTAGGAACCCAACAAGTTTTGGGTCCTTCTAAGTTAACATCCTTTCTAACCCATATGTATTCCCTATTTGGTACTCCAACATTTTTGTAATAACATCTACTATGGGTATGTCCTATTTTGTTACAATAAGTACAAGAATAATGATTGTAACTAGATGTTTGCCTAGGAGAGGGATGAATCTTCTTAGAAGGTCTATGAGGATTACTCTTCCTATTGTTCATACTCCTAAAAGAATTAGTCTTAGTGTTTTTAGAAGATCCTTCCACTTTGTTTGGTTTTACAAACACAATTTTCTTGACTTCTTTTGTCTTTGGGTGAGAAGTATATCCTAGACCTGACTTATTGTTTGAATGCCTTTTCACACTTAGAATATCATCTAACTTCTGTTTTCCTGTGTTGAAGTTATGAACTCTTTGTTGAAGATTATCTATATTTTCTTCTAAAGAACTACACTTAGTGTTAGAACAGATAGCAACCTGAGAGGGGGGGTGAATCAGTGTTGCCCCAATTTCGCCTTATTGAAATTGTTACTTTCAAGTTTATGATGATCACGAAATGATCGTTGTGATTGCAGCGGATATGAATGATACTTGAAAGTAAATGTGAAGGATGAAGAGAATCACACACAAGATTTTATCCTGGTTCACCTTCAATCCACCGAAGGCTACGTCCAGTCCCTCAAGAAAACCCCTTGAGGATTTTTCCACTATTAATAAGAATTTCTTACAAGTTCCTAACCCAAGGACCCCAAGAATTTCTACCAATATCCTGTGAAAGCAAACCGCTTTCAACAGCCCCTGAAAGCAAACCGCTTTCAGTTCCTGAAGGCAAACCACCCTCAGACCTTGAAGGCTAAACCACCTTCAATGAAAACCTTGAAAGTAAACCACTTCCAGTGACAACAACCCTTCACTGAATACCACGGTGAAAAACTCAATCTTACAGAAAGAGATGAAGAAGATGTTACAATTGGCTGTTTCAATCCTTTAACACACAATTGGATTGAACATGAGAGATTATGCTTTTAAGGCTTTTAAGCATAATACAATTCTGAGTTCTTCAAGATATGAACAACTAAAGTGTTCTTATAAACATGAAGATCATGAACTCAGAACTTAGGCTCCAAAAGATTTAAGTTCTAAAAGATGAACTAATTTTGACAAAGCTTTGGCCTAATGTGTTTTTCTCATGTGTAATGTGTATATTTCGTGTGTGTTGTGTGTTGTATGTTTTCTGGACTCAAATGGTCTTTATATAGGCAAGGGAAACGCCCTTGAACCATCACAACCCTTTTCAAAAGGTTTGGGACACAATGGTTCATGAAAAGATGCACTTTTTCGTTCTGGTAATCGATTACCCCATTTAGTGTAATCGATTACACAAGTGACCGTTTCAGTTTGAATTTGAATTTCAAACATGTAATCGATTACAAGACTAGAGTAATCGATTACTTGCCTTGGTGTAATCGATTACCATAATGGTGTAATCGATTACACAGAAGCCCATTTTCCAGAAACTTGATCTTTGAGACTTGCTTAAGGTTTTCTACTTCTTTTAAGTTATGAAAACTCTTAGCTTGATTAGATTAGGTGTTTTAAGAGCCTTTATGCTTTAATAAACCTTTGGAAGCATAACTCACCTAATACTAAGACTTCTAGACTATTGATGGACTTGAGTGCTTGATTCTTTGAAGTCTTCTTTTCTTCTTTTTGTTGATGAGTTTGTCGTCATCAAAACCACAGCCAGGGTCAGGAGCAAGACCTTCTTCACACTTAGTACATTTATGTGTAATATCTAACTTAGATTTTACTACGTCTAGTTCTTCTTGTAAAGTTCTACACTTACTTTCTAAGGATGAAATTAAATCATTTTGCCTAGTGCTAACCTTAGAAAATTCTTGACACAATTTAAACATGTTTTCCATAGTAAACTTTAAATCATGAAAAGACATAGAATTGTCACTAACCTGGGAATCTTCAACATCTGAATCATGTGAGGCCATCAATGCGACTTGTGCTTCTTCTTTGTCAGAATCTGATGATGAACTTACTTCATTATCATCCCAAGCCAAGTATGCTCTTCGTGTGGGTTGATCCTTCTTTTCGAATTTTTCTCTTAGACCATGTTTCTTCTTTTGAAGATTTGGACATTCTAACTTCATGTGTCCAGGCTTGCCACATTTGAAGCATGTGATCTTTTGAGAGGAAGAAGACTCATTGTTCCTTTGGAAAGATCTGTTGTTGTTAAATTTCATACCTTTTCTTTTAAGAAACTTTCCAAAGTTCTTTACTAGAAGATTCAAGTTCCCATTGTCTTCTTCTTCAGAATCTGCATCATAATCATCTTTGACGCTTTCTTTTGCCTTTAGGGAAATGATTCGATACTTCTTCTCATGTTGTTCATGCTCTTCTAAACGATTCAATTCCAACTCGTGTTCTTGGAGTTTTCCAAAGAGAGTTGCAAGAGACATATTTGATAAACTCTTCTTCTCTGAGATGGCTGTAACTTTTGGTTGCCATACTCTTGTGAGTGATCTTAGAACTTTCATGTTCAAGTCACTGTTTGAAAATTGTTTGCCAAGAGCAATCAAATGGTTAATCAAATGAGTGAATCATTTTTGCATATCTAATACCTTTTCTCCTGGAAGCATTCTGAACATTTCGTATTCTTGAGATAGAGTATTGATCTTTGATCTCTTGACTTCATCTGTTCCTTCGTGAGTCACCATCAACGTATCCCAAATTTCTTTCGATGAAGTGAACGTTGATACTCTGAAAAATTCATCCATGCCAAGAGCAGATGTAAGAATGTTCATTCCTTTGAGATCATATTGAACCTTCTTCTTTTCTTCTTCACTCCAAGTACTTTCTGGTTTTGGTAGTGAACTTCCTTCTACTTCTGCTACAGGCACAAAGGGACCTTCTTCAATGGCTTTCCAAATTCCTGCGTCTAATGACTTTATGAATATTTTCATCTTGATTTTCCAGAAGTCATAGTGTTCTCCATTGAAGAATGGTGGCCTATTTATGTTGAATCCTTCACTTGTTCCATGATTGGAAGAGGATGCCATCTTTTCCCGGATCTTAGGAATAACTTACCTAAACTTCCGCTCTGATACCAATTGTTAGTACAGATAGCAACCTGAGAGGAGGGGGCTGAATCAGAGTTGCCCTGATTTTCGTCTTATTGAAATTATTACTTTCAAGATAATGATGATCACGAAACGATAGTTGTGATTGTAGCGGAATTAAGCGTTGCTTGAAAGTAAAGATGAAGGATAGAAGAATTCACACACAGAGTTTTATCTTGGTTCACCTTCTATCCACCGAAGGCTACGTCCAGTCCCTCAAGAAAATCCCTTGAGGATTTTTCAACTATTGATAAAAATCTCTTACAAGTTCTTACACCAAGGACCCTAAGAATTTCTATCAACTTCCTGTGAAAGTATACCACTTTCCACAGCCCCTAAAAGCAAACCACTTTCAGTTCCTGAAGGCAAACCACCCTCAGACCTTGAAGGCTAAACCACCTTCAATCAACACCCTGAAAGTATACCACTTTCAGTACCAACAACCCTTCACCGAGATCCATGGTGAATACTCAATCTTACAGAAAGAGATGAAGAAGAGTTTACAATTGGCTGAATCAATCATTTAACATACAAGTGGATTGATCATGAGAATTTATGCTTTAAGGCTTTTAAGCATAATAGGATTCTGAGTTCCTCAAGATATGAACAACTAAAGTGTTCTTATAAACATGAAGATCATGAACTCAGAATTTAGGCTCTTGAAAGTTTAAGTTCTAAAGGACTTAATAAACTAATTTTGACAAAGCTTTGGCCTAATATTGTATTCTCATGTGTTGTGTGTTGTGTCTTGTGTTCTGGACTCAAATGGACTTTATATAGGCAAGGGAGACGTCCTTGAACCAATGCAACCTTTCCCAAAAGGTTTGAGACACAATGGTTCATGAAAAGATGCAACTTTTCGTGTTGGTAATCGATTACATCACTTAGTGTAATCGATTACACTAATAGCCGTTTCAGTTTGAATTTCAAATTCAAACATGTAATCGATTACAAGCAAGTGGTAATCGATTACTTGCCTATGTGTAATCGATTACCAAAAAGTTGCAATCGATTACACTGAAGTCCATCTTCCAGAAACTTGATCTTTTGAGATCGGCTTAAGGTTTTCTACTTCTTTTAAGTTATGAAAACATTAAGTTGATTAGTTTAGGTGTTTTAAAGAGCCTTTATGCTTTAATAGACCTTTAGAAGCATAACTCACCTAAACTAGGACTTCTAGGTTTTTGATAGACTTTGTAGCGCTGTTTCCTCTAAGTCTTCTTTTCTTCTTTTTGTCGATGAGTTTGTCGTCATCAAAACCTCAGCCAGGGTCAGGAGCAAGACCTTCTTCACAGTTTGAACTTAACACCTACGACTTCTATATGCACGTACAACAGCTCATTGTGCAAAAATTTCATCTGGATGTATCACCAAATCATGCAGGCATGTGGGACACTCAATCAACTCAACACCTGACAAGAAAGTACTGCGGTCAGTCGGGAGTTGCCACTTACATGAGTACGTTCTATATAACGCCCCGATAATTTGCACCTCCAATTCGGTGCTCTGTCTAGCCCCGAACCATGACATTTTTCAAGTATGCTTAACACGACAAGAGAAATGACAACCCGAACTTAAGGCTTAGATGTCTGAAGACGTGGCCTGACATAGTTTCATAATTAACAATAATCATGTAGAGCATATGTACATATCTAAAGCATCCGATTGGGGATCATGCTTAACAATCATCAGTATAGAAAGAAGCAGTCAATAAGTCAAGCCACAATTTCAAATCAAGTTCACAATTCAAACAATTCTAATCCAGCATATCAGATGCCTTCAGATACATGCATTAATATTTCAATCAATACAATTCTAATCGGCTCGTTCTCTGAACGCTGTCAACTACCATTTCAATAGCATAGCATATACCTTATTACAATCATATACATGTGCTTATTATCTAAAATAGTGAATTGCCCTTACCGAAGAAATAATTGATCCGGGTAGTTACGTAAGCTCCGTTCGTTCCGATTGGTCCAAAGTATCACAACCCTTCAAGAAACATAATCCTAGCTTAGAGCTTGAAACTTAAACCTAAGCTTAGATACTGGACTATCAAGGTTCCTATCACTTAGGAAATTGTAATTATTCTTAGGAAGGATCCTTGGAAGTCAAAAACCTTTTTAGCAACTTTGGTGACCTTTAAAACCCTTGGGAAAACTCTAAGTTACAATTTTCAAAAATTTACAAAACTTCAAACCCTTTAAAGAGCATTTAGTATAGATGTTTAATGATCAATTTGAGAGCCTTACACAAGTTCCTAAAAGCAAAAACACATACAAAACATGAAAACCCCAATTCTGTCCAAAATTATGAAACCCCTAAAAACTTCATATTTTCACCAAGCAATTCACTAAATCACCCAGAACAATTTCACAACTCAAAACTTAACTTATATTACAAGTTTCTAAAACGAGTCTCAAGTCTTAAACTCAAGAACTTTCCTAAGTTGTTAAGACACAAAATTTCTACCCAAACTGTAAATTTTCAAAATCTAAATTCCATAACTTAGCAAAACCCTAAACAAGCTATAAGTTCCAAAATCCAATTTGTCCAAAAGCTCAATTTTAGTCCCTCTCATTACAAGTTCCTCAAATAATTTAGAAATCAATTTTTCAAAGTCTTTAACAATCAAATTACTCTAGGCCTTCTTGCACTAATTAGGACAAAATCTTTCCTTTTGATCCAATTTCACATAGAAGCCTTAAACACACTCAAAAGCTAGTTGAAAATCAATTTCCCCTTGTCCCAAAACAGTACCCAATTCGGCCATGCCCTATTAAATCAATTGGTACGCATCAAAGATATCAAGAAATCTATGGTGAAAACAATTTTCAAAGTTTGAAAATTACTAATTTCAAATAATCACTTTTTAAAAACTTAAATTCCAAGAAAACTAATTAGGGATACCAATAGATCAACTTCATGGGAATAATATTCCTAAAAGCAACCCTAGCAAAATCTCAACATCAAAATTCTCTAGAGATCAAAACTTAACATATTGAAATTCTAGTCGGTTCAAATTGAAGATCAAGGCCATGGGAACAACATTTATGAAGTGGTTTAGAATTCTAACAACTATCAATAACTCATAACTCAACATATTTGAAATCTAAAACCATGGAAGTGTAGATCTTGAGGAGGTGATCAACTTACCTCAAAGTGCCTAGTTGATAAAATGAGTGGAAGAGGTTGGTAAATGGAAGAGGAAATTGGCCAAGAGCTTCCAAAGGTAGAAGAAGCTGTATAGTTCTCCAAGCTTCTCTTTCTCTCTCTTAGTTTCTTCTAATTTCTCCTTAATGAAGTCTTAGTAAAAACTCAACATAAACCCCTTATAATGAGGAAGGGGGCCGCGGGTTTTAGGGGGTAATTGGGGGAAAATTTTAACTTTTCATTAATCCCAGAGACTAAAGTTGAAGGGTAAAAAGTCTAGGTAAAAATATATTTTTACTATTTGGGGACTAAACCATAAAGTTTCAAAATTTAGGGACTAACTCTAAAGTTTAGAAAGTTCTAAGAAAATATCTAGGGTTTTTTTTATTATTATATGTCTAATCGATGACGCATCATATCCGTCAGCGCGTCAGTGCGTCAATGTGTCAGTGCGTCATAATTCTTATCGTCATCTGAATCTGGTCGTCGGTACGTTTCCCAACGTTACTGAGAGTGACTAACACTAGTTACCAGTTGCCTTCGACCTCGTGCCCATACTACTCGAGCCCGGGTCATTTCCCTCGAAGTTCGTGTAATAGTGTCGATTCCGGCCTGAAAACACTATTCACGGGAAGGTTACTCGTGAAACACTATTCACAAAAACACTATTTACAAAAAAAAATTATCGCATATCTGGACCCGTTACGTCAAACGGAGTCGTTTGGTGATTCCCGGATTTCCGATCCGGGATCCCGAAGTTGCCCGTTTCGCTTGCTAGATTTCGACTGAAAGTCTCGCTAGAGAGAATTTTCCTTTCTGGGCTCTGAAAGGAAACCATATCAATATCATAGTCGTTCTTCTCTAAATTCTTCACTGATCGTCATGGAAATAGTGAGAACGTCTTATTCTTATCTGAACTTAATCAGGTCGAGATTGGTTCACTACAAAGTGCCGTAAGGAGCATTTCATCGATCATTTGGCGGATGATATCATTTGTTGACGGTCGAGAGCGAATCTAAACAGTACATGGAACAATTAAATAATTATTTAATTTCTGAACTAATTCAAGTTCTTACGGTAATTACGGACCCCCAATTTTTGTATTCAACAACGATTTCTTCCTGATTGCTTTGTTTTTTCCATTTGTGAGCAGTGAAATCTCAATCGATAATAGCGTTTTGTAGCCATGGCGTTTGATCAGAATTCCCTTGCCAAGGATATGCCTCTGCGCGCGTTCAACGTCATTCCTATCATGGCCGAGGAGCCCCTTATTTTGTCGGCATCCACCGCCACGCTCCAACTCCCAATTCAATTCGTGACCTCTTCTACTCACCGGCAGGAGGCTGGTGTGTTATACTATTTATAATTAATTCTCTATTTTGGTTATGTGGATTAACATTATCAATTAATTACAATATATTTTGTTTTGGTCATTAATATCAATTATATGAATTATTAATTTAATTCTTATGCATGTATTGTGTTAGATGATATATTAGGATTTTGTTCATTAACTAATCTATGATGGGTTAGGTTAGTTAACTATGCCTAGTGAGAGGACCTGGTCTCATCTGATAGTGTATAAACTGATTCCCATTAATCAGTTTATGATTTTGGATACATCAGATAGAGAGCAGTTCCCTTTCACATACGCTCTCTGCCTCCTCTCCTGTGCTCTCTGCTACTTCTCTCAAACAGTGGACATGGATCCTCCAGGTACACAATTTCTCTTCTATAATTACATGAATTAACATGTTGTAATCTTTATCATTAGAATTGTATGATCTGTTAGGATCTTCTTAGAAAATTTAGCAATTGGTATCAGAGCCCGATTAATATTGATTATGGCTGTTTTGTATGTGTACCACAAATTGATTTAGTGGTTTTGATCTCTATTGTTATACGACCTACATACTAAAATTTGATGTGGTTTCGTTGAGTAATTTGTGAGAAATTAATGTTTTTCATTTTGGGTTTCATGAACCCTAAAATTTCGATTTGCGATTTCTCTCTTTATGATGCATGAATTTCAAATTTTCTTGAGGGTTTATAATAAGTCCATCGATTCACATATATGCCAAAAAATTTCCTTCATGATATAACTTATAACATAGAAATTGATTTAAGGTCATGTTCTGGGTATTTGGCATGGCTTGTTCTTCGACAGGGAAGAAGTTTTTTTTATTATTATTCTTCCATATTTATTTATTTCTGTAGCAATAAAATAAATAAATAAAATTGCCAGTTTTTTTTCTCTCTCTCGGCATGGCACACACAGATTCAGTTGCAGCAGTTTTTAATTCAAATCTTAATTGGTCTAACTGACACGTTCTCTGTTGCTTGTGTTTGCTTGTGCGCGACATTTTATATATATTTGAATGGCCAAAAATTTGATTCATGTATGATATAATTTCATTATTTATTGTAAATATGAATATTGTTATTTTTTATAATTGTGAGCTCGCCTATCGTGGGTACAATTGTATAAAATTTTGTGAGTTCAATTGATTTAATTGAATTAATTTTATATTGCATTAATAATAATTATACCCTATCGGTGTTTGTTATTAGTGTAATTTGTGTTTAATACGATGCATTTTAGTCTTGCCTTATGTCAATTATATTATCCAATACCCTATCAGTGTTAGATTTCTGGTGACATGAGTTTTTGCATTGTATTATTGTTATACTTTTCATTTGTTATGATTCGGGACCCTTAGGCGGGATCATGATAAATGAGAAATTTGGACGATAGGCATATTAAGCTGTATATACAGAAACATTTAATTTGTGTTATTGCATAATAAACTGTGCATATTAAATGTTTCTTTTGTTTATGATACCAGCATCTCTGCCTATGCTTTTGACTTTTGTCAAAACTTTGAATGGACCAATTTTGAGGACTGGAAAGAGTCATTGGACCTTTATTTGGCTATTTCTAATTTGGACATAGCTTTAAGAGATGCTCAGCCTGCTGCTCCCACGTCTGAGTCAACTTCTGAACAAAAGGCTTCTTATGAAAAATGGGTGCACTCTAATAGGGTGTGTCTTAAGGTGATGAAATTCACTATGGAGAATTCAATCCGTCAGAGCATCCCTGAAACTGAAAATGCTAAGGATTTTCTCAAGTCTGTTGGTGAGAAGTTCAAAACTTTTAATAAGGCGCAAAAGGGTCAGTTACTTTCTATGCTTGAGAAAACCAAGTATGATGGCGTCAGTGGAGTACGTGAGCATATGATGAAGATGATTCACTACCTCAACAAACTGAAATCTCTGGAGGTTACTCTTGGGGATAGTTATTTGATCTGGCAAATCATTGGGTCTTTTCCTTCTCAGTTTGATGTTCTCAAGACATCCTACAACACTCAGAATCAAGAGTTGTCTGTGGATCAGATGATTGCCATTGTCTCACAGGAAGAAGAGTCCATGATGAAATCAAAGCCTCACAGTGTTCAGTTTGCTGCCTCCAGTTCTGGATTCAAGCATAAGAAGAAGAATTCCATGGGAAAGCCTCATTCTGAAAATGACCATAAGGGGAAAGCACCAATGAATTTGGAGCCTAAAAAATTCTCTTTTAAGGGCAGTTGTAATTACTGTAAGAAGTATGGTCACAAGAAGGTAGATTGTTATGCTTTCAAGAAGAAGAATCAAAGGAAAGGTACAATCTTATTTGCTCTAGCTTGTTTTGAAACCAATGTCATTGACGTTTCTCCCAACTCTTGGTGGGTGGACTCTGGAGCCACTATTCACGTTGTAAATTCTTTACAGGGGTTCACAAGCCTGAGGGAGCCCACTGATGCTGAGTCCAAGATCTTTATGGGAGCTGGAGCTGGAGCTGGAGCATCTGTAGTGAAAATAGGAATTGTATCTTTTCCTTTGCCTTCTGGACATGTTTAATGTTTAAAGAATGTTGCTTATGTACCTTCCATGAGGAGGAATTTAATTTCAGTTTCAGCATTGGACGAATGTGGTTACTCTTTTAATTTAGGCAATGGAAAACTAGTTGTTCTTTTCAATTCTGTTCCTGTTGGTTCAGGAGATTTGTGTGACAAGCTGTACAGGTTGAATCTGAATGACATGTCTGTTAATACTGTGGTTGGACATAAACGCGGTAGAATAAATGAGAGCTCTTCTATGTTGTGGCATAGACATTTGGGGCACATTTCTAGACCCCGGATTGAGAGACTTATTAAGGAAGGCGTTCTTTCTGACTTAGATTTCTCTGACTTTGATATGTGTGTTGCTTGTATCAAAGGAAAACTCACTGCTAAAGTCAGGAAAAATAGTGCAAACAAATGTGAAGATGTGTTGCAATTGATTCATACTGATATATGTGGACCTATTACACCCACTGCTATGGGTGGATATAGGTACTTCATTACTTTTATTGATGATTTCTCCAGATTTGGATGGATTGATCTTCTTCAGGAGAAGTCAAGTTCCTTAAAAGCCTTCAAATCTTTTAAAGCCGCGATTGAATTGAAACCAGGCAAGAAAATCAAGTGTGTGAGGTCTGACAAAGGAGGTGAGTACTATGGTAGATATGATGAGACTGGGAGAAACCCAGGCCCTTTTGCTAGATTTCTTGAGGAATGCGGGATTGAAGCTCAGTACACCATGCCTGGTACTCCTGAGCAAAATGGAGTTGTAGAAAGAAGGAACCGCACGCTTCTAGATATGGTGAGATGCATGATGAGTCATTCTAGTTTACTAGATTTCCTTTGGGGAGATGCCTTGAGGACTGATGTGTACATTCTTAATCAAGTACCCAGCAAGTCAGTTTCTAAAACTCCCTATGAGTTGATGTCTGGAAAGAAGCCGAGCTTGAAGCACTTTCATGTATGGGGTTGTAAAGCAGAAGTTAGACCTTATAATCCTCAATTGAAGAAGCTTGATCGTAAAACAGTTAGCGGTTTCTTTATTGGCTATTCCGTGGGTTCACGAGGTAGCAGATTTTACTGTCCTTCTCACTCCATGAGAGTCATCGAGTCTGATCGTGCTATATTCTTTGAGGATGATTTGGATAGTGGGAGCAATACACCACGACCAGTCACTCTTAGAGAAGATAGCGTTCTTGTTCCCGTTGCACCCGTCTCACTTTCAGGAGATGTGGCACTTCCGAATGCTGATATTGGTGGCCAAAATGTTCCAGAAGATATTGATGTTGCCGCACCAATGGCGGATGAACAGGAACATGATGAAATTGGTGAAGAAGTTCCATTGAGGAGATCTCAAAGAGTTCGCAAGCCATCTATTCCAAATGATTTTCTAGTATACCTTCAGGAGCACGAGTTTGATCTTAATGATGTTGATGATTCTACCACCTTTAGGGAAGCTATCTCTTGTTCTCATGCTTCTGATTGGCTTAATGATATGCATGAAGAACTAGCTTCCATGTCTCATAATGATGTTTGGGATCTTGTGGAGCTTCCAGTTGGTTGTGTACCAGTTGGGTGTAAATGGGTCTTTAAGGCCAAACGTGATCCTGATGGTAATGTTGACAGGTACAAAGCTAGACTAGTTGCAAAAGGCTACAGTCAGAAAGAGGGCATCAACTATAAAGAGACTTTCTCACCGGTCTCTACTAAGGATGCTTTTCGAGTTGTGATGGCCTTAGTAGCTCATTTTGATTTGGAGCTTCATCAGATGGATGTTAAAACAGCCTTTCTGAATGGAGATTTAGCTCAATATGTCTATATGGTTCAACCTGACGGCTTTGTTGAAATGGGCAAAGAGCATCTGGTTTGCAGGTTGAAGAAGTCTATTTATGGGCTAAAACAGGCTTTTAGACAATGGTATTTGAAATTTGATCAGGTGGTCACTTCTCTTGGTTTCAAGGAAAATGCCTCAGATCAGTGCATTTACTTGAAGACTAGTGGGAGTTATTTCATCATTCTTGTCTTATATGTTGATGATATTCTTCTTGCTAGTAATTGTGTTAAACTTTTGACTGAGACAAAACAGATGCTCAGTAGCCACTTTGATATGAAGGACCTTGGTGATGCTTCTGTTGTTCTTGGCATCCAAATTTTCCGTGACAGGTCACGTGGCATTCTAGGATTATCTCAGACAGGATATATTGAAAAGCTCCTGAAAAGGTTTGACATGATTACTTGCTCCCCTTGTGCCGCACATGTTCAAAAAGGTGATAAACTCTCTAAATCTCAATGTCCTCAAAACGATGATGATAGAACTGCAATGAAGAAGGCCCCATATGCTTCCGCTGTTGGCAGTTTGATGTATGCTCAAGTTTGTACTCGTCCCGATATTGCTTTTGTTGTTAATGTTTTAGGGAGATACTTGAGCGACCCAGGTAAGGGTCATTGGAAGGCCGTGAAAAAAGTCTTTAAATATTTGCAAGGAACCAAGAATCACATGTTAACCTATAAGAAGTCTGATCAACTTCAAGTTATTGGCTATTCTGATTTTGGAGGTTGCCCTGACGACCAGAAGTCTACTTCTGGCTTTATCTTTATGATGGCAGGAGGAGCTGTGTCTTGGAAGAGTGTTAAACAAACACTTACAGCTACTTCTACCATGGAAGCAGAGTATGTTGCTTGTTATGAGGCTACTCGTCAAGCCATGTGGTTGAAGAATTTGATTTCTGGCTTTCACATTGTTGAAAGTATTTCTAGACCACTTGTGATATATTGCGACAATACTGCTGCTATTAGTTTCTCTCACAACAACAAAAGGTCTTCTCGATCAAAGCATTTTGATATAAAGTTTATGTTTGTTAGAGAGAAAATCAAGGAATTTCATACTCAGATTGAACATATTGCTACAGAGAACATGTTAGCAGATCCACTAACCAAAGGATTAGCTGTTGGAGTCTTTCAGACTCATGTGACTCATATGGGTTTACTTAAGTCTTTTGATGTATTGGATTAGTGGGAGTCTGAAATTTATTTTATCATGAGATATGTTTGAAATGACGTCACTTGTATCATATCTCTTTAGCATTTTTTGAATGCTTGGGTCATTCATGGAATAGCTTTGGTATATTAATTGTGCTTTCCATATTCATCTTTGTTTTGCATGAAATATGAGCTTTTGTTACATATGATTAGTATCCCTATCGGATATGATCTTTCTGTTGAGTAACTTATGATACAGCTTATATTTCTTTGACATAGATGTTTGGGTTATTTATGGAATAACTTTTGGTTTATGAATTGTGTTTTCCATATTCATCTTTGTTTTGCATGAAATATGAGCTTTTGTTACATATGATTAGTATCCCTATCGGATATGATCTTTCTGTTTAGTAACTTATGATACAGCTCATATTTCTTTGGCTTACATGCACTCTGCTATAATTGATATCTTGTTTAATGATACATATATTCTATATTAATTGACAAATGTTAATCCAAGTGGGAGAATGTTATATTATTTATAATGAATTCTCTATTTTGGTTATATGGATTAACATTATCAATTAATTACAATATATTTTGTTTTGGTCATTAATATCAATTATATGAATTATTAATTTAATTCTTATGCATATATTGTGTTAGATGATATATTAGGATTTTTTTCATTAACTAACCTATGATGGGTTAGGTTAGTTAACTATGCCTAGTGAGAGGACCCTGGTCTCATCTGATAGTATATAAACTGATTCCCATTAATCAGTTTATGATTTTGGATACATCAGATAGAGAGCAGTTCCCTTTCACGTACGCTCTCTGCCTCCTCTATTGTGCTCTCAGCCACTTCTCTCAAACAGTGGACATGGATCCTCCAGGTACACAATTTCTCTTCTATAATTACATGAATTAACATGTTGTAATCTTTATCATTAGAATTGTATGATCTGTTAGGATCTTCTTAGAAAATTTAGCATGGTGCGCCTGCCCCGTTGCAGCGGCACACCCTACAGCTGCTATAAGGTTTAATTACGGGTCCGGTTTCGGCAATCGGTCCTGTCGCGCTTGGGAATGCCGTGAATTTGGGAAATTGGGCGGCGCCAACGGTTCCTACAATGATGGTTTGTTTGTGAATGGTGGTTCTGCTCATGGAGTATTATAATGTTGTTGGTCTGGGAAGAATACGCAGAATAATTTTCTGGGTTTGTTGGTGGTTTGGGAAGAACATGAAGAATAACATGAAGTGTTGTTCTAGACTAATGTCAAATAACAAATCGTGAACACATCTATATATTATATAAAAGAAGGTTTATACCCACCTACCCACTAAAATAAGGTATAGATCCTAACTACCCCATTATGACCTACCCATTAATATCCTACCCTAAATATTAAATAAGGAACGAATCATGACTAATTAATATCAAATTTTTAACCAAATCTTAAGATTTTTGAAAAAAATATTTTTTAAATAATTAATATTTATAAAATTTATTACAAATTTTAAACATAACACATATGAATAATGAAAATTATTCAAATGAGAACTAATTTTTAATTTAAGTTAATTAAATTTATTTTTTTGAATGAGCCACAAGTGTATGTAGCAAATTACCATTGTTGACGCTAAGGTATTTGTGTATACCTTTGTAAATTATTTAATTCATTTTAGAACGATTTTGTGCTCTTTAGCGTCATACGAAAACCGTTTTATTAGTGTCGTCTAACTTATTTTTCTGTAGAACGACACGATATTTTGAACCAATTTATATTAAAAAGTAACTATAAACGAAATTTGACAAAATCGTTTTTAACCACGTTATAAATTAAATTTGGATCTAAAGACATTATAACGTGATTAATATGGTCCCACCTAAATATTTACAAAATAAAGGATTTGAAATCTTTATTTTGAAATCATATTTTCGTTTAAATTTGACAAAATCTTTTTTGCTTTTACTGTTTGTTATATGAAAAATATTTAGAATTCCAAAAAAAATATTCATCTGTTAATTTTCAAAAATTGGTGTCAAATGGTAGTATTGATGCATCCTATTGTTATTCACAAATTAAAAAATCTGATCTAAAACTGAATAGAAGATTTTTAGTTTAATATATTAATTAGTATTTTTGCGATTTGGGATCAAATAATCAAAGCATTTATACTTAGTAATTCAAAAGGAATCATAATAAATTAGTTAATTCTTATAAATAGGTTAATTAACAGCGTGGATATCCTAGACTCATCTTTTTAAAAATTATCATCCAAAGTTTTTTTTTAAATTTAACATTAACATAACTTTAAATATACATCTCTAAAAACCATTTATATATTTTTACAATTAGAGGTATAAAACGTTACAAAAATATAACATTACACACATTTTAACTTTGATTTATCAAAAGTTATTCGTTCATTTGCACGGTTTAATTTTATTTCTAAATAAATGAATATTCACAAGTAATTTGAGATTGAATTCAAATTCTTTTTGAACTTTTTAGTGAAAGCTTTAATGTCAAGTTCAAACAATGTAAATAATGAACATTTTACAGAAATATACTTAAGTCTAAATATTTTGAACAAATCAAGTATGTTTTTTGTAGGAAGCTGAAATAATACTAAGAAGAAGTCGTAGATGCAATTACATCAGAGAGCAAGAAAGCTTCAATGCCCAGACCCCGGAGGCCCCTCTTCCACCCAAACACGATTGATAAAAGAGAGAGCCTGACGAGAGAGGAAGTCCACAACACAATTCCCAGATTGGCGGACAAAACCAAACTCAAAAACAGAAAAAGCCAAAACTAAATTCTTACAATCCAACAAAATAGAATGCAAATAAGAAGAGGACATCAAAGGTTTCTTCCACTTTTCCACCAACGACAAGCAATCAGTCTCAACATAGATACGGCTGAAAACCAACTGATAGCTAATCTTAGGGACCACCGAAAAGCAATAACCTCAGCCATCTCCGGAGAGAACACAACAACGGGAAAGTTTGTCACCGACGCTATGATCTCGCCACACACCCCAAACCAGCAATGTTTGCATTCAGACATGAAGCACCAAAATTAAACTTGATCACCCCCTGAGCGAGTCTCGCATAAGCATTCATATATGGGAGTGACCAAAAGAAGCGGCTACCTAGAAAAGGGAGCGAGCGTGTTCGTTCCTGAGAGAGGGTGTTGGAGAGGTGTGATGCGAGGGTGGAGCCAGCAGGTAATGGGTATCGATGAAGAGGCAGAATTAGGCGGTGGAAAGGAACCATAGTTAATCACCCGTTGCGCGACACAACTCAAAAAAGAACCCGATGGAGAAGGAGAATTTGACAATCACAGGAATTGGAAGCTCGAACAGAAACCTGATGGAGAAGAGGCTGCGTTGAACAATTGCGGCGGCAGATCGCACGAGGAGCAAGGGAACATGATGAGGAGTAGGGGGAACGATTGCGAGAAGGAGAAATCATTCAGATGACACAAAGTAGAAGATGAACGCAGTGATGGAGAACTAGGATTTTACACAATCGGCGAACGTTGTTGAAGACAGTGGAAGAGACCGTTGAGGTCGCGGTTCCGACAACACCTTCGCGAAGCTGTTTCGTCGCTGTAGGCAGATCAGCACCTCCACATTGGTGTTTCACGAAGAAGAAACCGCCATTGTTGTGGAAAAAGGTTCTCCATTTTTTATTAGAAATAAGAGAGAAAACTCACAATTAAGTAAAGTTGTGAATCAGATAAGTGGTTGAGAAGATGAACAAACAACTTAGTTTTCCTTATCTTTTATCTTTTTTTGAGATGTGCTATATTGTCATGATTATTTCCATCAAAACACACTCTTATACCTTTTAGTTGCACTATATCTTAAAAATCATTAAATAAATTGTAACTTTTTACTTTTTTATCAGTTTCCAAATATACCTTCTTCACATATTTAACAGTATAGATACCAAAAGTCGCTTATCTTCTATCTCCTCTGTTTGCAGTGAGGAAGTTTTAGTTTTTTTAGCAATAAAAGAGCTTTGTTTTTATTTTCTACCATAAAAATAAAAAATAAAAACTTACTTTCATTATTTGAATCAAACATATAATATATATAATTCCTACCATGGTCAAACAATAGAAATTCTTTTACAAGAATTACTTATGAGATTGTCTAAATCAGTCAAGGTAAATATTTGGTAAACTCACTTTAATCTTAGCCTCTTAAGTCACCAATATATTTTGACATGTATCATAAGATAGAATTTTGCATGTCAAAATATTATTAGACCACCTAAACTATAGTAGTTTTACTTAAAAGTAGCAAATTATCAATTTAATTATATTTATATGAAACGGTTGTTAAAATCACACATGTGAGAGAGTTTGCCCAAATTTAATGTATCAATAGTATAATTTATAAATAATAATTGATAATTTTTTTCATTTAAACCCTTCATGTCAAATATTTTATTATTATAGTAAACAGTTGAAATCGCGGTTTTTTCTTCTTGTATGGGTATGGAGGAACAGCTAAAACATTTGTATGGAACACTCTATCGGCATCCATTAATTTTACCTCGAGGGGTTTGCTGCACTGTTGTTGCCCGGAGAGAGGACGTGCACTCCAGGCTAAATATTCTTATACCAATAATCGAGAAATCAACATGACAAAATAACATCTAAATTTAGCACAAGATGTGGCGTTGTAGTTAGCTAACTTTATCCCTCAATCATGCAAAAGGGGGTTTCGATCATTGCCCATGTGAGTTAAGTGCAAATTGTCGCCAACCGTTTACAGTTAAGTAACTATTTCTCACGGTTACAGTATTGGTCACTATTGTTGACCTCACAACAATATGTATAAGAAATTATAAAAATATATCATTTCACACACAATAATTTTAATTTATCCAAAGTTACCTGTGTCTCGCACAGGTAAATCCAACTAGCATAATATTGCTAGCAATAGTGGTAAGGTGTGTGTTTTGAGTCGAAGGGCAAGGGCTTGAATTCTCTCCACAGCAGAAATTAGAATTTTTTAACACTTCCTCTATGTGCTTATGTGGCAAAGCTACTAATGTGATTAATTACATGGCTTACCACATCACTTACGATTAAAAATCTAATTTTTTTTAATGGCAGGGACCAAAAGCACCTTATTTTGTTGTCTTTGAGAACTTTTTTCAAAAAAAAAATTAATAAGGTCTAAAACAAAAATCTTCGATATTAAAGGCACCATAAACATATTTAAGACTTTTTGTGTTCTATAGGTTTAATTTTTCTCTTCCATTGTATCATGCGCACTCTATAGAATTGCTACTAAATTCTTATGTAGTAGCTACGTTTATGCATGGCTCGGGAGACATATCATATAGTTGTAAAATGCTTGCCTGCAAACTTTTTATTAAATTACTATCCTATAAATTTTATCTTCTAATAATTTTTCGTCTTAAAACATGACCACAATAAAAGGTAATACTTAGAAATTTTTCAAATATTAATCATACATGGGCGGGCTCAATCCTAGTTTAAACTGTCTACTTTTTATTTTTGTCAAAGTTTAAACTTTAAACTGTATCATCTGTGAAGTGATCTTTTAAGATTGCTAAAAATAGGCCAAAACTTGTCAAGATCCACACTACATCTGGGCGCTAGCAGTGTAGGAACTTTTTTAGGATTGCAAAGAAAATTTGCAACTGAACATTGTCATGCGGTGGAAATCTACTAAACGTATATCTACTCATACTACCTTTGACAAACAAAAATACTTCTGACCGTCACTATCCTTTTCAAGATTTCCTATTATAGTTACCGTTACATTAATTTAAGCTTTAATAGTTTATTTACTCTTTGTCTTTGTATGCATGTTTAAATTTGGTCTCTAGTAGGAAAAAAATTAGCCATAAATCCATACGATTGTACCAAATTTTTGTTTGGTCACTGTCAGAGTTCGCAGTTCCGACGAAGTGGCTTAGTAGCATGTCGGAGCTGACATGGCTTTATATACATCATTTTTAATTTAATTTTAAATTACTTGTATAATTGGTTAATAATTAAAAAAATTGAAAAAAATAATATTAAAAATTTAATTATATTGAAAAAATACAAAAACTGAAATTTCATTCATTAATCAAAAAAACAAAAATCACTTTCCAGAATTCTTCTTCAATGTTGTTCAATATTCATCATTGTTCCTCAATTCCAATTTTAAAATCATAAACTCAAATCACTCTATCCTTCCGTGCTCTCTCTCTCTCTCTCTCTCGAAGGCTCACCACCCACACTCCCTTATTTCTTTCATCACCCAAACCTTATCACTTCTCACATGCAAAAGGGGTGAAATCAGTCTTCCCAAAGCCATTCACATGAGCAGCAGCTACCCGCTCTTCTTCCTCTCCATGAGAAGCACCGTGGCAGCAGCCTTTTCCTGCCCTTTCTGATGGCTCGTTCTGGGTTCGTTCTATGAAAACGGTTCGGATCTAGAACTTGGTAGCCTGGGCTGTGTTGGTTCCAGTGAAAAGTTTTGATTTTTCCACTCTAACATCTTCTCTCTTCGTTGGGTAATTTTGGTTGCTGTAGTTTGCTTTGGCAGGTCAGGAACATACTTAGAAGTTTGGGATTGTGTATGGCTGGGTGTTGGGCTAATGATCTATGAATTAAGGTGCTGTTGGCATTTTCTTGGAGGGTGGCAAGCGAAGCGTTGAAGGCTGCTGTCATGTGGGGTGTTATTATAAGGCAGGGGCTGAATCATGCTTAAATGGGGTGGGATGGAAGGCAACTATGACAGAAAATCATGTTATTATAAACCACTAATCCATAATTTTAATATCACGGCAACTATGACAGAAAATCTTGAAATTGACAATGACTGCTAGAGTATGACTAGGCATTTACAGAAAATCTGATCCATTCAAAACAAGTACCGTCAGCAGTTGACACCATCTTGAACCATACAATTACCATTCCAAATACCATTCTAAAACACATGTAGAATTTCCGAAATTAGGTCAAGAAAAGTGACAAGCATATCATGATCACTCAACAAAATTGACCATAACCACATTACTCTTGATAATAGTATTTTATAAACATAGTACAAACAGTTCACTATCTAATCTATCAAAGTAGGGCATTAAATTTTGACAACCAACTAAACCATAATTCATGGCGCCTTATATCTGCCTATGGTACACGTAACAAGAATACATGGATTTTGTAAACATAACTGACCAAATCTCAGATCTTCAACTATGACCTCCTAAATCCATTAAAAGTACGCAAATGGTGTTCTATCATTATCATATCCATACAATTACAAAATTGTGATAAATTAAGCCCTGCATTGTATAAGAAGCAAGGCAAATATGAGAGCGGCAAGCTTGCATATGTTGTCGATAGCATCGCTTGACAAGATCGTTAAACTGTCAAATTCAGGAATCACTCACCTTTGAACTTATTTATCTGTTGAAACTTGCACTGATGAAGGACGCAGCAGTGGCATAAATAACCATTTAAATATACAATAGTCCTACTTCTTACGCTGCTTATGTTTAACTTTCACATACTTTCGACCAGACTTGTCACCACCACCAGTACCCAATGAGAAACTCCCTCCAGCATTAAAATCTAGACTTCCAGAAGCCTGAAATGGAGATGGATTCTGCGGAGCAATATTCTGTTGACCCCCAAACTGGAAAGGACTAGCTCCTGTTGGAGTGGATGCTCCAAACGCAAAGTTCGATTGAACTGGGGCAGCCGACTGACCAAATACAGGAGTTGCAGGTGGAGTTGCTTGAACTGTGTCCTCAGCCATACTGTCCTCCATGCTCATCTGATCATTATTAACGGAAGTAGATCCAAATGCGAAGGCAGGACTAGGACTTCCAAAAGTAGGCAGCTTGTTGGTCATAGCCACAGCTGAAGTAAATGAGAATTGAGGACCTGATGCACCAGTGGATGATCCAAACATCATGGCAGAACTGGTGGAAGAAACAGAAGGAGCGGCTGTTCCAAAAGAAAACCCTGAGGTGGATGAAGATGATGAACTAAAAGAAGTACCAAAGGGAGATTTGCCAGGTTGCGAACTGGAAAGCCCAAACAAAGTAGAACTTGTACCATTATTGGAGTTAACAGGGTTGGTTCCCAATGAAGAAGCAGGGGAACTTTGTCCAGAAGTTGTACCAAAGTTGAAAACATTTGCGGCAGGACTTGCAGAAGTAAACAATGAACTCCCTGAAGAAACAGTTGTATTCCCAGTCAACCCAAATAACGAGGATGGTGCAGATGAGCCAAACGCCACTGATTGACTCTGAGTGGAAGTTGCAAAACCACTAGTAGCAGAAGGTGCTAGAGTACCAAGAACAGACTCAGTTGTAGTGCCAAGGACAGAACCCGGAGACTTGCTATTTACCGTTGTCATTGCCGAAGAACTAAACCCGAAAATTCCACTCCCAGTATTTCCAACAGCAGAAGAGCTTCCAAAGGAAGTGCTGCCTAGATTACCAATTCCTGCATCCTGACCGCTCTTGGTTTCCACCGGTTCAGAGGATGATACAGCTAAACTTGTTGACAGTGAAGGGGTGGATCCAAATTTGAAAAAGGAAGTTGTTGGAGATGAAGATGCCATCATTTGGGTGGAAGAGCTGCTATTGCTGGACACAAATATAGCAGGGGTGCTAGATGTCATGCCAGTGCTAGTTGCAGTGGCGCTGCTGCTTGCTGCAGGGGATGAGCTGCTAAATATATTCTGACTTGTAAAATTATTTGTAGCCACAGATGGAAATGGAGAGGAAAATGCAGGGCTTGAAACAGCAGGTCCATTATTTTTATTTGAAGTATTTCCCGAAGTAAAGATGCTTGTGGGTGATGTCAACAATGATGTTGATGCTGCAGAGGAGACAGCTGGTTCTGATGACCAAGCAGAGGATCCAGCAACTACAGTAGCCTTAGCATCAGCATTATCTGATTCACGAACTTTTGGCATTGAATCAACAGCACCAGCAACAGGAGTTGAGCTGCAAATGAAGGGGACATTTAGCACATTGATCATTGCAACACTTCACTGATTATAATATCTCCTTCAATTTCAACTCAACAATGCATCAAGGACAATTATGATACATCACAAAAATCAGTCAAATTGCAAAAGTAGAAAAGGAAAAAAGTTCAAACTCACTTCAAATGAGACTATAAAATCAAAGTTCAACATAACAAAAAAAAAGTGATAAATTTGGTGAACCAACCAGTCTCTGACCCTCAAACTGTGAATGAAATATGCTTTGAAAATCAAAACAGCCCGTGAGAAATAAAAGGGAACCATGAAAGGTATTAGATAGATGACACATAAGCTTATCATAGCAAACATGGGGGATTGTAGATGCTAGTTATGAAAGAAAAAAGACATACTCCAAATGAGATTAAAATACAGAAACAGATTCCTTTCTCATTCACAAATAGTCAACAGAACACAAGGAACAGACACAAATCTTCAAGTAAACTAGATAGTAACTTGAATGAGTAAAGGGCTATTTTGACCGAAATTTTAAGCGCAAGTCTAGATCACATACACTAACCTGGTTGAGCTTCTCAGTTTTGAGTCAGAAGAAGCACCAAATTTGAAACCAGTAGATTCACCACCAACTGATGAAGAGAATGTAAACGATGGGACTTGGGGAGCATTGTCAACATTTTTGTTTATGCCAAAACTAACTAATGGAGCATCCGTACCTTGCTCCTTTGACGAAGCAGTTTTCTCTAGACCAAGTACTGAACCTGATTTATTAGAGTCTTTTGATGGAGCATCAGCACCTGGGAGATCTGTTGATGGAACACCTTTATTCCCAAAGTTAAACAGGGAAGGATTACTAACTGACCCGTTTGGTGAAGTAGACTTGTCAGAACCAAAAATTGGGCGCGTCACAGATTTAACTGCACCTGTAGTTGACTTAACAGTAGTATCAGCGATAGGTGAAGTTACTGACGTCGGTGCATTGACCTTACCATCAACAATTATAGATCCATCAGCAGTCCTAACATGAGGTTTACCATCTATTGAACTTTTGGATGGCATTTCTACAGAGGAACTAGGGGGCATCTCCTGTACAGCTGTTTCAGCAGCAGAGTTAGTTTTCTCCAACACAGACGTGGACCCTGTTTCTTTCCCAGACGTAGAGAAAGGAGAGATAGCTCCATCAGGATAAGCATCATCGTCCAGCTCCACATAATCCTTGAGAGAAATGACCGTAAATAAACATGATCTAAAATAGCATCATATTTTTCACTTTAAAACTCAACTCAGGTTTTTCATCCAGGAAACAAAATCAAATATAATTATGAAACAAAAAATATTCCACGAAACGCTTCAATCATCATTATGTGGGGCTAAATGAGAAAGGCAACCAATTGTTATTAACATGGTTAAGGGCATTTTGTTTAAGATTAAAAAAGTGATTCGATGATACAAATTTTTTGAGCTTTTTTCAGAAGCTACTACTTCTAAGTTCCAAGTTCTCAGAAAAGCCCTAAAACAGATCTTTTAAGGTTTTGCTAATTTTCGAAGAACTTACATAATCATTTTTTTCGAAAGCTAAGAACTTACATGATCATGATTTTTTTAGAACATATTTTAATCACAAAAGCACTTTCTCTTCAATAACACAAAAAGGGGCCCTAATAGTAGCACCTCCTCCCATTAAGATATCAAAAAATAATTCACATAAAGCCAAATATTAGAAGACAAAACAAAGATAATATAGGAAACCACCAAACAGATAATTATCAAGCAAAATATCCAAATCTCAAACCTCATGTGCACTCATATGGAATGCCCTCTTTTTCTGGGGAGGATAAGAAACAGGTTTTGTCACCGAAGAATCTCCAAATTTTACAGTAGACATCACTTGATTCCTTGTAACTGTAGCTTCTGCATCAGTTACAAAAGGAATAAATCCATGATCAGGAGAAACAACCTTTGACGGACCACTTTCAACCTTGTCAATCTTTAATAACTTTTGAGTACTAGCAGACAAATTTCCATATGAAGCATCTAATTCATTATCTGGGATATTATCCAGCAATTTAGATGAATCTACTGTCTCCATGCTTCGAAGAGCCTTTCCTCGCAACATGGACGGTGACAATTTTGTCGGAGATTTATCATTCGTAGCTTGTAACCTCATTTCTGATGACTTTTCTTTAGGTGAAACCAACCTATCAAGTTGCTGCAGTATTTTTGAAGCTGTATCGCTAGATTTTGAGGGTAAAGGAGGAAAGCTAGTACTAGGCATGGCGTCATCTATATTTTCAGCTGACAATTTCATATGGTTATGCTTAACTTCGCCCAACAGAATAGGCTTCTGCATAGAAGATGACAGTTGCCGAGTAGCATCAACGCCAACTCCACTCAAGCCTTTAGATGACAGGAGATTAGACTTGTGACGGATTCGACGAACAGGACCAAAGAATCCTATATCATTGTCCAGTACAGAACTTCTCCGTTTTGCCTACCAAAATTGGGAAGGAAAAAATGGAAAAATCCAGTAACACCACTGTGAGTAAGTTCCTAAATACACAATGAGAAGAGAGGACTATAATGTATAATCACAAGTTTACATACCCCTTGTTTAGACCCAGAAAGCATATCATGATCCAATGCATACTGAGACGATGATGAAGGTTCACCTTCAACTCCAACCCTAGCACCCTGTAAGACAGCGAAACCAGTTCTAAATTTCAACACCAGAAACATCACGATCAAAAATACCATTCAGTAAATGGAAAACCTTGAGTTTGGAGGCTGGATAGACTCTGGTATAAGGTGTTCGAGCCATATTATATATTGCTGATCTTCCACGAGATCTTGGAGTCACAAAACCATTCTCGAGAACCCTAGCAAGGGTAGTAGTAGCCCTTGGCACAATTGACATAATAGGGGGTTTATGAGCGAAGTGTTGGCTTTTTAGTAAATTTGGATCCTCCTTGGGAGGACTTCGCAAGCCTAACATTGATGAAGATACCTTGGAAGGTCTGCTCCCCATGTAAGCCTTTGCCAGCTCGGCAGGTGAAGCAACATCATCAATGGGAACCTATACAAAGTATATGATTCTACATGTCAAATGTATCATGATAGGGGATAATTTCCCGTCCACAACATACAATCATACATACATACGCACACAACCACAGTCTCACACACATATATATCAAAGAGGAAGCAAATTGTCAATGTCATACACTGGAGGCAACATATGGGGTTGAAACAAGATCACTTCCAATCCCATTTTCTGGCGCAGGAGTTTGGGGATACTCTTCCTTTTGTTCACAAGGCAACATCGAATCTGATGGAACCACTTCTTTCCTCTTCCCTTCCCCATTAGGTGTATCCACAGTTCTTGAACGCAAGAGTTCTGTCAAATGATCAATCTCTGATCTGTCAAATAAAAGACACTTACCACATAAGGAATCAACAAAAAGCTTACACCAAGGAAAATTGTCAAAAAATACAGAACGACATGAACTGGATATGGACAAGGAAGAAGCAAGCATTGCAACAGGAACTTCAAAAGCTTCAATAAAGTATTCAGGAGGACCAATTACATAACAACCACCATCAAGCATATCCCACCAGGTTGGCTCAAGTACATAGATAAAATAACGACATGGCTCTCAATTAAAAACAAACTGTATTGTTGTTCACCAATCCTAGTTATAAGATTCAACAAAGCTATATGTCAGCAGCAAATTCCCCAACATAACTTCCTATACAACTGAACAAGTCAACCAAAAAAAGAGCAATGACTAGATACAAAACATGTTCAAAAGCCATGCAAGGAGCAAAATCAAGTAAACACAACTCGGAGTTGAGGAGCTCAAAAACAATTAATGGACATGTACTACAGGGAATGTATTATATATAGGTACATATATACAATATATATACATACATGAGTATACATTATATATATACAAACAGATACATATATATACATACATCTATTAGTTTATACTTTATACAAATAACAAGTCTTCATAAAAATATCACTCTTCAAAGTAAAAATTAGATATTTACACCCAAAATTTGCTGGAAATAAGATTATTCAAATGTAGACACTAAATACAAACGCATGCACATCATACAAAGCATACCTAGTGAATGTCTTTTGGTTTAATAGTTTCTCAAGTTCAGTCAATCCACCTCCATCAGAACAGTTATTTTGAACACTACTTTCACCTACTACTCCTTTTTGCTTGCCCTTGGATTCATTTGCAACCTGTTTCTCCTCATATAACAAACAAACAAAAATGTCAATGACAGTAATAATAATAATAGTAATAATAATAATAATAAAAGCAAAACAAAATCAATGCAAAAAGGAATGCAAAGTATAAAAGAAACTGCATAAGGAATATTGAAGTAAAGACCAAAAAATCGTTCACTCATCTAAGAAAGAGCAGAGGAGTTCCTAACCATGAGAATGATCATATAAGAACTGCACTGCAAGAAGCCCCATCAAACATGATGTTATATACTACTATTATCTAATGTGATGTTACAAACCAACTTTGAAGAACTGTCAATTAAAAGAAGTAGACA
Source organism: Acmispon strigosus (assembly GCA_030819835.1). Lineage (NCBI taxonomy): Eukaryota > Viridiplantae > Streptophyta > Magnoliopsida > Fabales > Fabaceae > Acmispon > Acmispon strigosus. The sequence continues at coordinate 10,293,045 of JAUAMA010000004.1, read as the reverse complement.
AGAATCAAGCACAGTAATGACAGTAACCAACTCAACCAGTGATGAGTAAAAAATTTCTAACCAAATCGAAGTAATAATTCACAAATTTCAGTGAATACTGTGTTCGGGTGTGTATTTGCCAGACATTGTTCTGGCTTTAATTGAGGATTTAGTAAAATTGGTTTGGTTAGAGCGGGTTTGAAGTGAATCTTTGTATTTCATCTACTTCAATAACAAGCTACAAGTTGCTCCTACCCAAAACACATTCAAAAAATAAAGCAAAATTTGAATGAAGCAACCACCTCAATCGGTAATGAGTGAAGTTCTCTAAAGGGTTGTTTCTGAGTTAGTTTTTGGAGGTTTTTGGAGGGAAAGGAAGGGGAGGGCATATTTTTATTTTTCAAATAAATAGTACCTAATTAGATGATTTTAAAAATAAAATTTGTGAAATGATAAATTAGCATAAACACAACATACTAATAACTTACTTACTATAAAAAATGTTATGTAAATCTTCTAATTTGAAAAATAAAAATATGCCCACCAATAGCTTTTTCCCTTCAAAAACCAAACTCAGAAACAACCCCTAACCAAATCAAAGTAACAGTTCACAAATATCGATGAATATCCTGGTTGGCTGTATATTTGCCAAAGTGGTCTGACTTTATTACATTTTGTAAAATTGGTCTTATTAAAGCCTGTTAGAAGTGAAGTGACATATTTTTTAAATTCATATACTTCAACAAGCGATAAGTTGCTCCTACCAAAACACATTCAAAAGGTAAAACACATACTGCGATAAGTTGGAAAACAAACAAGAGGCATAAAAACAAATTGAATTTCTTTAAAAAAATACATATCAAAGTAGATTTAATATCATATTAAAAGTTGTGATTAAGCAAAGGGAGAACCAAGATATACTAGTATCACTATGGAAACATAAATTCATATACAAGACGTTTCAAAATTCAAATACAAAGCTCATCACATCCAAATATTTATCCCCAAAGAGATGCAAAAAGTGAGTAACATATCAGAAGCAGCTTACTTACAATGATAGCTGATTCCTGGTGGTGACTGTCCCTCACTTCCGGTCCTGTTTCCGTGCCACAAAAAACGACAGAAAGGAAAAACATTGAATCATTATATTCACTTTAATATACGAGAAGAACAACAAAAAATGAAAAGGATATAAAATTAAAAAATGAAAAGGATATAAAATAACAAGTTACCCGTAGCATGTACCATTATAACAAAACCACATTTTTATACCCAAAAAAGGACCATAGAAAGCCCACCAAAAAATTTCATAGCCTTAGTGCTGCGGAACAATATTACTGAAGAAAATAAATTATACCATATTTATCAAGTTCTTCAAGAAATTGTTTTACACACTTATGTCATGACAGGGTAGGATGGGAACCGGTCTACAACTCTGCATCCATATTTCGTGCTTCGCAACAACCCAAAGCCAATCCTGGCCTGTTCAGTGATGAAGCCCAGTTTGATAACTATAGTACTATACACACACCTTTCTCACTTCTTATAGTCTAGAGAGTGACTCAAAGATCCCCTTCAGTCATAAAATTCCAATAGTATAACAATGGTTTCTTCACCATTCAATTATCCTTTTAGACCAAATCTACTGATCGAGAGCTCAACTCAGTAATGTGTTTATTTGGGCTACTTTTTACAGCACCCTGTAGCACTTCCCCGGCACATAGAGGCCTAAATTGAGTCAACTTATCGAAGAAAATATAGAAGTCTGGTTATTTAGTAAACAACAGAACATATACATATTATCAAATCATTACAATATGTTCAACCTTTCAGAAACATAACATCCCACAAAACAAACTAAAATTAAATTAGTTTTGGAACGCATAACAACAACAACAACAACAACAATGTTAATTTAAATACCGCCTTGCATGCCCTAAAAATTTAAGACATTGACATTATTAACTAGCAATAACACCGAAAGAGATTATATTCCCTCATTAAGAAACTACAAATAAGAAATTCGCATTGAAAATTTAAGCGAAAAACAACAAAACGTGGAAGAAGCTTACTTCAGTTCAATGAATTGAATTGAAATAAATAAATAAATAAATAATGGAAAAGGAGAAACCTGAAGGAGGTGCAGGAAGGCGGTTGCGGAAGACGGAGGAGAAGAGCCTGTGGGCGCTGTAAGTGATGAGCCTCTGCGCAGGATCAACGAGCTTCGAGAGCCAACCGTTGCTCCTGCTAGGGTTTCTCAGCGCTGTCGGTGGACGATCGTACGGCGTCGTTTGGGTTCGCCGGAACGGTCGTTTCCGGAACTTGCCGAACCCTCCACCGCCTTCGTAAGGGTTCTCTTCACGCGCCGTTGCCATGAGAGAGAAGGAGGGAGAGAGAGAACGGTAAGGGATGTTCAAAATCAATAGAGAAAGTGGAGGAGCGTGCACAATTAGGGTTTTATTGGTAGAGTAGAGAAAGAGAAGGAAAAAAAAAAAAGACAAGTGAGGAGAATAAAAAATAAAATGAACCAAAATAAAATACACGGAAATTATTTTATTTTATTTTTGAAACTAAATACAGGGAAATAATTGTGTCGCGAGAAATGTTAGCAACATTTTTTATTGTCTTTTTTTAATTGGTCAAAATTTACATAAGCTCTATTTAATCATATGAGTCTCATCCCAAAAATTTTTTGGTTACAAGAGGAAAAAGAAAGAAACTAGCTACTCAAAGCGTCAAGATACATAGACGCAAACACGAAAGACGGAGGCTGCTTCCAGACCCGTCGGGGGCTCCATCACGCGCCGCTTGTTTCGCAAGACAATCCGCAGAATTATTCTCCTTCCTTGGCACATAGATAACGGAGACCTTCCAATCCCAACTCAGCATATCCCTCACATTTGTAATCTCCTTCCTATGCCAAAATGTGTTAATATCATTACAGTTCTGTAATGCCCGCACCACATCTTCACAATCACACGCACAGACAACATCACGGACACCAAGCTCCCAAGCATGAGACAAACCTAACTCGACAGCCCAAACCTCCATGAGGAACGCGTTCCCTCGGAGAGAGCTTGCTGATACTGCGGAGTGACAACTTCGAGAAGAATCATTAACACCGCAGGCCCCCCCCCATGGTTGCCCCACCTGGAACCCAACTTCCATCAACCAGAAGCTGAAAAGGCGCCTCGCGAACAACTTGCGCCAAGAAGGAAGGTTGTCGTGGACAAAGATATGTCCGCCAAGCAGTGACATCCGATAGAACCCGCCGCAGCACCTGGTTCACCTCCCACTTGTTCTCTCCCATGCATTGTTCATTCCTCCATCTCCATCCCCACCATAACATAGCCACCCCCAAGAGGCATTGCCGTTGCTTAAGTAAACTAACAAGCCAAGCTGAGAACGGGACATGGGAATCGAGAGGTGGTAATATCGAGCTAAAATGGCATCAGAGTAAACAAGAGCGGGGGCACTCACGAAAGAGATGCGACAAGCTCTCTAAAGATGCACCACACCGAGGGCAAGACGCTAAAACACTGAGATGATTTCGATGCCTCTTCTCATTAGTTGGAAGCCCCTCCTTCATAAGAAGCCATAGAAAAAATCTTATTTTCTCAGGGACCTTGCATTGCCAGATTCGCTTCCACGGCCTTGAATCGATTGCATCATAGTCGCCCAAGGTTGCATAAGCCGAGGACACACTATACCTTCCATCATTGGTGGCTGCCCAGCGAATAGCATCACGCCCAACCAAAAGGGTAGGCACTCTGACTGCATTGATCTCCTCCCTCACATCCAAAGGTAACACTGTATAAAACTACGCAAAATTCCATGAAGAGTTCAGCCATAAATCTTTCACTCTAAGACCAGTGTCTGAAACATGGACAAATGGCACTCTAAAACAGAGTTTACCAGACCCCAACCAGTTGTCATACCATAACAAAGCCAACCGATCCCCTAGCTGTGCACGAAACTTATGGCGTAAATGATCCTTAGCCCGGACAATGCCCTTCCAAACATATGAGTTTCCATCCTTAATTATATTCTCCATCAAGAACTATCTCATTAGGCAAGTACTTTTGTGACAAAGCTATTACCCACGACTTCCCTTTGTCGCACAGAAGATTCTCAACTAACTTCCCAAGCATGGCAATATTGTTAAGACGGGCACAACGGAGGCTAAGACCACCCCTATCCTTCGAGCAAAATATATCCTTCCACGGAACCAAATTCCAACTCCTCGTATTGTCACCCTTCCCCCAAATACAATTACGAATCTTCTTATCAACAAAATCACAAATTGATTCGGGGAGCCAGAGAGCCTGCATGGAATACACAGGGAGGGAGGATAAAACCGATCTAGCCAAGCATAACCGACCCGCTTTATTCAAGAGCTTAGTCTTCCAAGAAGCAAGCCTGAAATTAATTTTATCAATTATCGGGGAAAAAACTTGCCTAGTTACTCGACCTTTCAAGAGTGGCAACCTAAGATACTTACCCAAATTGCTTGCCCGGCTAATGTCCAAGATGCGAGAAAACTCTTGTTGGACATTGTGGTCTATATTCTTGGAGCAGAACATCTGTGATTTCTCTAGATTAACTCTCATGCCAGAAGCATCACAGAAGTCCTTCAAAGCGTTGGCAACCACATGCATCTGCTTCTTGCTAGCTTGGCAAAATAGTAACACATCATCCGCAAATAACAGGTGGGATATACCAATCCCTTCTCTGGTAATTCTGATTGGATGCCAGGCACCTGCATCTACCAATTTCTGAATGTGTATAGCAAGACGTTCCATGCAAAGAACAAAGAGGTAGGGAGAAAGTGGATCTCCCTGCCTAAGACCCCTTTGAGGAGTGAAAGGAGGAAGTTTAGCTCCATTCCAGAGGATCTAGATGGATGCCTCTTGCACACCCAACATTATCAAGCGAGCAATCGATGGAGGGAAGCCGAAGTCAAGAAGAGTAGCTCGCAGAAAGTCCCAATTTACCCGGTCATAAGCCTTTTCCAAATAAATTTTGAGAGCAACAAAACCGCCTCTTTTCTTACGAGTATGAAGAGTATGCATAATCTCTTGGGCCATAATGATGTTATCCTTAGTCCCCCTTCCCGGGATGAAACTCCCTTGGAGAGGGCCCACGAGATCAGTAAGTAGAGGTTTGAATCTATTAACCAAAACCTTCGTGATGACTTTGTATGCCACGTTACAAAGACTGATTGGTCTGAAGTCCTTAAGACGACGGGGAACATCCACCTTAGGAATTAGCACAACCAGAGTCTCCAAAAGCGATTCATCCGCCCTACCATTGCAAAATGCATTAGCAACCAACTTATGAAGATCATGTTTTAGGATATGCCAGTACTGTTTGTAGAAGAATGCCTGGAAACCATCCATTCCTGGTGCCTTGTATGAATGCATAGCCATGATGGCTAGGCGAACCTCCTCGAGAGAGACAGGGTCGACCAAGGATGCTCTATCAGGTTCCGAAATGGTGGGGGTCAAGTTCTCCATGATAATATTCCTAGAAACCTGAAAATCAGCAGAGAAGAGGTTAGTAAAGAAAGTTTGGGCCGCCACCTTCAACTCCTCCACATTGGTACACCAATCATTATTCTCCAAGAATAGGCCATGAATCTTATTTCTTTTCCTCCTCACAATGGTCTGTGTATGAAAGAACTTTGTATTTCGGTCCCCAAATCGAACCCAATTCTCCCTGGACTTCTGAAACCACATTAGTTCCTCCTGTAACAAGATCTGCTCATATTCCTCCCTAAGTGATTTTTCCAGCCGTAGAGTTGACTCTATAATCCTCCAATCCAGTTCCTTCTGTAAGCCCTGTAATCGTCGTTCCACCCTCCTCTTCCTCAAGTTAATGCTACCAAAGGTCACCTTATTGAAAACCAGGGACACTTCCTTGATATTGATGAGTTTGCCCACCACATCTATAGGTGGTCGGGCCCATGTATCCTTTACAAGAGACTCATACAAAGGATGTGTGGCCCAAGCAGCTTGGAAACGGAAGGGACGAGCCCCTCACTCCGGGGCCTCAACGCTACATGTGACGAGGATAAGATAGTGGTCCGAATACACTGAGGCAAGGTGTTCCACATAGGCTTCTGGAAAATGATGCCTCCAAGCTATATCCCCCAATGTTCTGTCAAGATGTTTTGCCATCGTCCTTCTTCCATTCAAACTTCTTTCCCAAGTGTATTTCCCACCAATAGCTCCTAAATCAATGAAATCACACCCTTCCATCACATCTAGCATTCGTGAAGCCCGAGCTTCACAAAATTCCCCTCCCGTTACTTCCGCCGGAGAACAAATTTCATTAAAATCTCCCAAACAAAGCCATAGGTCCAGAAATCGTTGGCGGAGACTGTTAAGATGCACCCAAAGCTCGTCCCTCCTAGAAGGTGTCGGGCTGGCATAGACCATGGTGCAAATCCACTTCCTACGTCCATGACACAACGATACAGAAACCGCTTGGGCATGAACATCAATGGTTAGAATGGTAACAGTTCTGGAGATAGGTGCCAGAACCCAAATTCCCCCACCGTGTCCCACTGCCTCTGCTGCTCCTATAAGCTCATAACCCAAGCTCGACCAGAAAGGCGCCAATGCTGCAAAGCTGCAATGGGTCTCGACTACACCAAATACCGAAGGTTTGAAACTTTTGATTAAATCCCTCACCCTCCTCTGCCTACGAGCACCAACTGCTCCACGAATGTTTCAAGCTATTATGCGAAAATTTGTGTCATCCATATAAAGAGTTGGAGTGAAGATACTACAGTTCACTCGACTATTGCGTCTTGTGGCACCCCACATGGTTGGGGTTAGCTTCACCTGGATCAAAGGGTGTTCCATCTATGTCCCTCACCCTAGACGAAGAAAGTTTCTCTTGCTCCTCATGCAGAATTCGGTAACGATTGCCCCCTAAGTGCTTGAGGGCCACTGTTGATTGAGCTCCATCGACCGTCTTGTGAGTTCGATTCCCACCATGCGTTGCGGCAAGAGTCTTTACTCCAGACTTGGTGACATCCTTCCTAATTATCTTCTTTCCATTCTTGACAGACACGTCATAATTACCGGTTTCCATAATCACTCCTCCATTATAAATCACATCCTTTTCTGCGTCCAGGTTCAACGTATGTGGCTGCAAAACAGGAGCAGAATCATGGTCCTTATTATTTCACCCATGCAGTCTTCAAGTTTCCAAATTCGTGGGCCTTAAAATTCGCCCCCGCTGTTTGTAAATCAAGAGAAGAATTTGGAACGAATTTGTTTCCATAATCAGAGCCCTTGAATTTCGTCCCTGTTGTATGTAAATCAGGTGCAGAATCAGGCGCAGACTTGTTTCCATAATCAGAGCCCCTAAATTTCGTCCCTGTTGGTTTCAGGTTTAATGTAGGAGCAGAAATAGGAGCATAATAAATGGAGTTGTTTCCAAAACCACGTTCCATGATTTTCGCCCCTGCTTGTTTTAGTTTTGAATTCGAAATATCCTTATTTTTATGACTATTATTATTAATAAATTTACCCTTCCTTTTCTCAACTAATAGCCAATCTCCATGCGCCGACTCCGGGCACGTAACAGACGCAGCAGGACCTGCGGAACCCTCGCCACCCATCCCGTTTCTGTCTTGCGGTGCATTCATTGCTGCAAGGTTTGCCATTTCCTCCTCCATGGCCGGTGTAGAGGGCGTCGTCGGGTTAGCAGTGGCAATGGGCTCCGTGAGGTTTTTCTTACCCACCACCGGAAGGTTAACATAGTTCCGAGCCATGTGGCCATAGCAGCCGCACTTGGAGCACAACAGATGAAGCCCCTCATATTCAACATTATACCATGTATTGTGAAGACCTATCACGCCTTTGACAGGCTTAGTAAGATCGATCTCAACACAAATGCGTGCATATTTCCCTCTTTGCACGTCTGTTGTATTCATATCCAGTTTCACCGGTTTCCCTACCGCGGAAGCTAGTGTTGATAAGATGTTCTTGTCATAGAACTGGAACCCTAGCCCTGGAATGCGAATCCATACCAACGTGGTGCTAATCTTTGAGTTAGCCGCGACGAAGTCTGGTGTCCATGGCTTAACCGCAAGGTAGTGATCATAGATCATCCAAGGAGCACCCATCATAACCTTTTCCTTGTCAGATTCTTGGTCGAACTTGATCAGGAAATAACCATGATGTACATCTCGAACCTCATAACCGCCAGAAAGTCTCCTCATAGTCTTTAGCTTCGCGCATAGCGCACCGTAGCCAATGTGCTTTCCCAGCAATTTCACCACTAAACAGTTCTCCCATGGCTTACAAATGTTGGCATACACCTGCGGTTCAATATCAAACATGGGGAAGAACTCATTGTCCTCCACCAACGTCATCTTCATGAGCCCTTCCGCGAGTAGGTCTCGAAAGCCCGTCCCCGTCTCAGGAGAAACACCCAGCACCTTCTCCTAGAAGGTCGGTTTTTGTGCTGGAACATCCGGTGGCTTCTCCACCGGCCTTGCCTTGAACACCGGCGCACCACTCCCGCTGTCGACCTCCACCTCTAATCAAAGGAGAAAAAAAGACAAAGTATAATCTGAGTGTAAATACTTAATCTCATCCCAATTTGATATGACGTATGTAAATTTTGATCAAGAAAATGTATAAAAAATGTGTTGTCAGCAAATATCCGTGAGGTAGAGAACCTCACTGTTATTTTCACTTTTCTCTCCTCACGCTATTTTTTTAAAGAAAAAGTATAATAACTAGTGTATAAAAAAATCTTTTTATTTTTTTAATCTTATAAGACATATCAAACGATGACTGAAGGGCAATTTAACACACAAAAAAATAATCAACAAAATATTTTTCCACATGTAATAAAAAAAATGATCAATGAAGTAAATTTAAAATTTAATTTGACTCAATGCATGAACATTTTATGAATGTATTATTAGAAATGGGGTTAAATAAGTTTTTCGTCGCTGAACTAAAGCGATTTATTGGTTTCCGTCCCTTAATTAAAATTTCATTGGTTTACCTTCCCTAATTTGTTGACGTGTGTGGTTTTTGTTGACCAGTTTGATTAATGAAGTGGCGTGGTAACATGTAGGTTTTCACTGATGTGTAATTTCTATTTTCCAATTTGAATTATTTTTATTCCTCTTGTGTAAAATTAATTGGAAAATAATTAAAATTTTACTAAATATGAATGAAATGATATAGAGCTGGATAAGAGCAGGATATGATAAGAATTCCTTGACTATAGGTTTGATAACAGGGGTTGCAGAGACCTTCATGAAGTTGGTCCAGTCTTGAAACAATACGAGGTCCATCCCTGCCAGCTTTGCGTAGCTGTAAAGGTTGAGGTCAAGATATCTTGGGGAGACAAGTTCTCTCTCTCCCATGTTCATCATCTTTTGCTTCCCGATCAGCGCTTCTTGCTCTCGGCGATTTGCAGAAATGTTTTTGTTCCTCAGATCAATTACGTCCTGTTGAGCAGGAGTCAGTTCTGGTTCAGCAGCAACTTGCTTTTTGGGTGCCATTGGCGATTTCTGCAAGGAGAGATTAGTGAAGGCAAATGAGCAAGCAGAGAATAGAAATAGTCTTAGAAAGTTGCAAGTAGATTGTGAGTGTGGTGTTTTCTCTTTCTCAAGACCTTTTGTTAAACATATTAGAATGCAAAAGGTTTTACTTGTTTTACGTAAAGAAATGATTAGTTCTGCAATTGATGTGAGAGAGTAGACATAACACGCGCATTAAATGAAAATCTTTAAATGTGCAGTCATGGTAGTTGAAAGATTTAATGCGTGTTGAGAACGCTTAGTATATGAAACGATACAGCTGTTTACCAATAACCCAAACATGGGCATCGTGGATGTCTGATCGTGTTCTTTCAATTATTCTCAGACGTTCTCGCTTGGAGATTGTTTTTACTTGTGAGCCTAAGTGGTCACCAGACGGTGATCAATTCTTAATTCAAATTATTTTGGCGGTCACCTTCAACTGAGTCAGACGTTGTCCTCTTTAGTGTTAGTCTGGCTGCTACCTTTCCATTCTTTCATTATGCATCTTCAATCTGGCATGTTCCTTTTGACCTGCAAACATTTACATATAGTTCTTTTGCCATAGGACTTTATTGGCAGTATTTTGAACATTTTGTTTGACCACATACAATAGGATATGTATGATTTCTTTTTGACAAGTATAGGTAATTGAAAATACTCCTTGTGAAGTCATTTCTCATGAGCTATGAGACTTGAGATGAACATCATAGTCCCATTATCACTTGTTCTCAAATATGTGATGTTTTGAGAGTAAACCATCATTTTGGTCCCTGAAAGATATCACTTATGGCAGTTTGGTCCTTATACTATTGTTTCCCGTCAAGTCAGTCCTTGAAAGATTTTCCGTCAGTCAGTCAAGTCCCTGAAAGATATTTCCGTTACATCCCTGGACGGAAAATGACACATGCGCAGTTAATGGCCACGGTGGCAAGCCATGTCAGCAACAACGGTTAGAATCTGAAGTTTTCGAATCCGTCAAACTAGTCCTTAGCTCCATATACAAGAATGACCCAAATCAGAACACCCAAAATCCCCAAATTAGAAACCCTAGGTTCTTGGATCTTCAAAATCCCTCTCTGAATCCCTTCAATATCCCAAATCCTCCTTCGAATCGTGGTAAATCCCCTTCGTATTTCTTGTAAGCCATGACAGCAGGCTCGAAATCTCGAGTTGAAGGGAGGGCATGGACGAGAGCTCGCGATGGAGAATCCTCTTCTGTAAATGGTGGAGGAGTTGCTTGCTACTGTGGTGTGAAAGCTAAGGTGAGGATTTCCAGAACAGAATGGAACCCAGACAGACCTTGGTATGGATGTCATTTACCCAAGGTGAGTTTCTCCTCTTCCCCTGTTATAGTTGATGGTATTCAATGTTTGAGGTATTTTGATTTGTTTGCAGAACCATCCCAAGAATTGCAATTATTTCCTGTGGGTTGGAAATGAAGATGAGGGAATCACAGAAGATACCAATGAAATGGATTCAAAGGATGATGTGGGTAAGAAGATAGAAGGTGTGATCGATGATCTGAGGATTTTGAAGGAGGCTGTGTTGAAGAATGAAGCTGTGATTGAAGAACTTAGGGTAGTGAATCGATTAATGTTGCTGAAGATTGAAAGTGTCACACAAGATCTGAGGTTATTGAGAGCAATGGTCATAGGACTAGCTTTGGTGGTGCTGTTTGTGTTTTGTGCCATGGTTTTTGTTGTTTATGTGTCTTGATGTAGGGCCTGGGTTATGGGGTTTCATTGTAGTAGGGGACATAGGCAGGTGATGTGATTAATGAAATGCATTTTCTGTAGTTATGATGAATATTAAAAGGCAGTAATTTTAAACATCTTAGTATTTGTGCTAAATCGTTCTAAAATATTTAGTTACTACTTTGCCGTGACTGAGAACTACCTTTAATAATATCCTTTAATAACAAAAGATGTGAAAGGTTTAGAAACAGCTCGAAATGGAAGAAGGCTGCACTATCAAAACACTACAAATGCAATCAAGATATGGTACTAGTATCCAAACATTTAACAGTATACATTCACAATCCAAGTATGCCATAAAAAACATCAAGATCAGTTTACATTCACAATCCAAGTATGGCATCAAAAAACATTTAACAATATACTTTCACAATCCAAGTATGCCATAAAAAAACTAACACATGTGTAACATGTTTCCATGGACCAAGGTAAAAGTTATAATTTGGTTCCCCAAAAAGTTACAATCCCATCATACTAAGGATAGGGATATCAAAAAAGCAGTGATCTTGGCATTGTCTTCTAAAATCTTCACTTGTCCTGGTCATCTGTTGGCTCATCTATTGGCTGCAGCGCAAGCGTAGGGATGAATGTCATACTTGCTCCGTTGAAATCGTGTGATATTTCAACAAATGGAGGGGGGCCTGCTGTAGTAGTTGGATTTGCTTGAGTGGAAGGCTCATTGCTACTGTGGCGTGGGGGCCTGAAAGAGGAGACTCTGCTCTGCCTCTGCCTCTTCTGGGAGGAGGCCTAAATCCAGAAGTCTGTGGTGGTTCCATTGGCTGAAAAGGTGCAGTAGGCTGCACTTGTTCACCTGGATGTTAGATGGGTGCAGTGTTAGGTACCTGCAATGACAATTATTAATATAAGCTAACTAAAAATACAATTCAACAGCAAAAACATGACTTTATGAGGAATCAAAAATACAACAGCAACAAATAATGTGGGGGAAAACCATGTACCTGAGTAGTTAGCTCTAGTGTAGGTTGAGACAGGATCTCTGTGGCAGGTGCATTTTGTGAGAGATCAATCTCAGCTTGTTGCCCAACATTTGTATCTGTTGCTTCCTCAGCTGCTGGGTTTGCCCAGTGTCTAGGCCTTTGTGGAACACCATAGTTCATGCAACATCTGATGTTATGGCCTACAACTCCACACCTAGAACATTGGATTTCAACATACATTCTCTTCATCTTTGAGCCACTTGTTGTGCCTTCTGTACTATCCTTCCTCCTATTCTTCTTTGGCCTGCCACATTTTCTCTTGAATGGAGGTGGAACCGGCTTCAAATATGGAGTAGGTTCCCAGAATTCTTGGCTCAGTGTTGGATGAACAAAGAATTCGTAAGTTCTATTATAAGCACCCAAAGTCAGCCAATTATGGCAAAAGTCTTCTGGTCTGAGATTCCTGTGAGCAATTGCAGCAATAGCATGCTTACAAGGCATGCCAGTTAGTTGTCAGCCATCACAGCCACTAAATCCTGTGAATATTCATCACCATCCAAAGCCTCATCTCTACCAACAGCCTCATCTCCACTAACAGCCTCATCTCCATCCACAGCCTAATCTCCACCAACAGCCTGATCACCATCATTTGAAGGACCAACAAATATCAGAGCATCATCATCATCATCTGCAGGATCCAGCTCATGTGGCAGTTGGACTGCAATTGGTTCTGTGTCAGGAGGATGCTCAAAGAATGAATACCTCAACATCCCCACCATTGTACTTAGCAACTATTATCATGTCTCTAATATGAGCATCTCCATCAATCTTGATGAGTTCAAACCCAACATCTGTCTGAGTGTTTCTCCACCAAATGTCCTTAAATTTGTGATAACCATGGGCTTTTGCCATTCCTTCTAGGACAAACAGATTAAGCATATCACAGTCTATGTCCTCCCACACACAGGTTTGCCCACCATAGTAATTAACCCTTCCACTGTCCTCTTCTACACTGAGTGTTCCTCCATGGTGTAATACCAAATTTATACTCTGTTCCATCTACACTTTGAAAAACAACCAATAGCAATCAGATTGTGAAAAAATTGGGGTTTCAACATCAACAAATATGTGTCTTTGCTAAAATCAACCTAAACAACAACATATCAAAATTATCCAAACTACCAGCAAAAGCCAACTATCATTCCCTATAATGTTAACCACATTAAAACTCCAAAAATTTCCCAAGAAATCAGGAACAACAACCCTCTATTTTTTGGTTAAAACCCTAACTACATGTTGATTCTAGTTCTACGGCCACGAAAGAGATAGGAAAAAGGGGAAGAAACCCAAACCCTTCGACCATGGAAAACACAACATTGAAGGTTACGAAAATACTTACCTTGCCGTTTTCGAAAGACCACTCCACCGCCAACCTCCCACGCACGCCGCGGAAACCGCTTCGAGCCTCTCTCCTTCTACGACGTCCTTCCTCAATCCGGCCTTGCCCTTCCTCTTCTTCTTCCTCTGCGATGCTTGCTGCTGTTGGTGTTGCTAAACTGACATGAAGGAGTGGAAGAGTCAGTTGTTTAGTGGTTGAAGGCCAGGGACTAGTTTGCCCACCTTTTCCACCAATCAGATGATGCCACCTATCTAGGGACTACTTTGACAGTGTTTATTTGGGAGGGAACCGTTTATTATGACACGTCAGCAGCCACATGGCTTGCCACCGAGGCCATTAACTGCGCATGTGTCATTTTTCGTCCAGGGATGTAACAGAAATATCTTTCAGGGACTTGACTGACTGACGGAAAATCTTTCAGGGACTGACTTGACGGGAAACAATAGTATAAGGACCAAACTGCCATAAGTGATATCTTTCAGGGACAAAAATGATGGTTTACTCGATGTTTTGACTTATTGAACGAAGAAGATTCAACTTGGTCAGCAATAGTGAGTTTGAGTCTAACAATGTTCTTCTTGAGCTGAGAAGATATCAGAACGAGACTGAAAAAGGTATCTGCCTGACTAATCATGATTTTTTCATTTATAGGCTTTGACCAGACAGAAACAAGATATATTCGTCCGATGGATCTTCTACTTAGCTGAGTTCTTCTTTTGAAAAGAGCATCCTTCTGACAGCATCTCATAAGCTGAGATTCACTTCTCTTTGTCTCAATGATTAATTAGCTTTTGTTGATCAACATTGCAATGAGCTTGTCCCTCTATTTTGAAGTTCTGCATCATTAATTATTGCACACTTTTGGTACCCATATTTTCTTGGGTCCAGATGGTTAGTTCATATAATTGAAAATATCATAATCAGAGTTTCATGAGCAAGTTATGACAACTCTTGAACCATAAGCAAGTTTGAATATGATACTGACTTTCAAAATGTTTCACTTGTGCTTGTGATAGTGTAAATTTACTCATATGGTTGTCATTAAGATGCATGAGAGAGTGTACAGATTCTCGATTGAGCAGTAGGGTCTTAGTTTTTATGTTTTTTGCTGACTAGAGATAGTATGTGTTTCGAAGTAGATTTAACCTTATCTCAGTTGCATAAATGATGAGAGTTTGGATGCATGTTGTTGGCTAATCTTTAATTCCTTGTTTGCTTATATCTTTAATATGATATGCAGTTAAGAGCTAGACATAAATCGTTATGCTGAATGCATGAAGGTTTAAGGTTACCTTACTTTTATCTTTGGTTTGTCATAGCGTTGACTCCTCAGCTTGCTTCAAAATCAGGAGGGTCAGCGTTTGCCATAAATGCATTGTACATTGTAGTCATCTCCATTCTTCTGATTTGAGTTTTTCAATATAAGCTTGTTGTAAGTGAGGATAACTTCTTCTTCTTGGAATAATTTCTTAACGGAGTTTGTTCACTTCACAGAGTTGCCCGAAGATTTAGCATTGATGACTTTAGATATGAGCTGGGTTGGAAAACCAAGGTTTTCACTCGCTAGTTCTTCTTGGATGGATATGGAATCTTTTACAACTCTTCAAGTTGTGTGCGAGTAGCTCTTCCACAGCATCCTTTACTCCTTTCTTGAACCTGTTTCTTGAGAGTGTACTTCCTGCAATATTCTTTGGATCATGGTTGCTTTTGCTTGAGGAAGACACCTGTTAATCATAGATCTTTTTGCTCTACATCTGTGAAGATGTTAGTAACATTCAGAGCGGTTAGGCTCTGATACCAATTGATAGTGCAAGAAACACATATGAAAGGGGGGTTTGAATTGTGTGTGTCATTTTTGAAAACTTCTTTCATAATAAACATCAATAATTAGTTTTCAAGGAATTTTATAGACTATTTGTGTATGCATGCATGCATGCAGCGGAAAATTAACGTAAGGTAGAGAAGTAAAGCACACACACGATATTTATCCTGGTTCACCCCCATAATCATCAGGGCTACATCCAGTCCTTGGCTTCACCAAGATTTTCCACTATTTCACAAATAGTACAAGTATTATCAGGGACTTCTCCCAGTACTATAAGGACTTCTCCTATCAAGTATTGTACAAGACTTCTCCTAGTATTTTCAGGACTTCTCCTTTACAAGTATTTTCCAGGACTTCTCCTCATTAGTATTCTATAGGACTACTCCTGATACCCTTTACAAATTGGGTTTGTTTTTCTACAAGAGTTCTCTTCAACAAGAGTAAGTAGAAGAAATGAAGCTCGGGTTTACAGAGAGGATAGGAAGTTTAAGTTTCTTTGTTTTGGGTTGTGTGTGGTTTAGGATGAGAGTAACACTCTGTAAGTTCTTCACACAAGTGGACAACATAACTCAGGTAAGATTTGGCTTGAAGCTTTCTAAGTTTGAACCAATGGAAGCTTGGTTCTCTGGGCAAAATTGGCTGAGATATGCAATTGATTGAATTCAAGTCGCCAAGTTTTTCTGGAAGCTGAATTCTCTATTTATATCTTCAGTTGAAATTCTTCATTCATCTTTGATAGAAGGAGAGAAAATAGATCTGTTAGTGCTTCTGCTTCCTTGTGAGTAACAGTTAAATCTACAATTCTGGAGCAGCATTGAATGCGATTTGCCAAGCATTAATTGCTTGGGTTGACATCGTTTGGCTCTTCAAGGCGTTTTCACTTGAGCTACAGATCTTACGTTTAATGCTCATGCATTCCAGCTTTGGGTTTTTGTTTGAACATTATATCCCAGTGGATGCCAGCTAAGAGGCACTAAATGCTCTGAAACAGAGATTTTAATTTTGAACGTTGGAGGAGTACGATGCTCAGAGTTTTACGCCGTTGATTCCGCGAAGTCAGCTTGATTTGAGGAAAAGCATAAAAGTAGATGGACCAAGGAATAATATATAAATTATGTCCCTTTCTTCTTTCTGCTATCAACAACACTTCATTTAATATGCAGACGAGGTAGATGATTATTGATCCAAGAAGCAATTATTCTGGATGAACTCTTCAGAGCTTGGTTGGATAATTTCTTTAATGCTAAATAATATATTATTCGTTAAAATAAAGTGATATGATGAATTAGTAACTAATATTTTATTTATATGGAATTTTGTAAACTTAATTTACTATATTAAAACATTCAATTCAACGGTTTGGATTAAGTTAATTTATATTATATGAACAATTATGAAGTGGTGTAACTATACAAGTTTGACACTGGTGTTGTTTGATCCCTTCCAGGGATTGATCCCTACCGCCGGATCATTTTATATTATGCTAATTATCATTTATATAAACTTTCATACAATTTGAATATTCACAGACATGCAATCAAATAGTAAACATTTACTTATTTTAAATAATATATTATTCGTTAATATAAAGTGATATGATGAATTAGTAACTAATATTTTATTTATATGGAATTTTGTAAACTTAATTTACTATATTAAAACATTCAATTCAACTGTTTGGAAAGTTAATTTATATTATATGAACAATTATGAAGTGGTGTAACTATACAAGTTTGACACTGGTGTTGTTTGATCCCTTCCAGGGATTGATCCCTACCGCCGGATCATTTTATATTATTCTAATTATCATTTATATAAACTTTCATACAATTTGAATATTCACAGGCATGCAATCAAATAGTAAACATTTACTTATTTTAAATAATATATTATTCGTTAAAATAAAGTGATATGATGAATTAGTAACTAATATTTTATTTATATGGAATTTTGTAAACTTAATTTACTATATTAAAACATTCAATTCAACGGTTTGGATTAAATTAATTTATATTATATGCACAATTATGAAGTGGTGTAACTATACAAGTTTGACACTGGTGTTGTTTGATCCCTTCCAGGGATTGATCCTACCACCGGATCATTTTATATTATGCTAATTATCATTTATATAAACTTTCATACAATTTGAATATTCACAGGCATGCAATCAAATAGTAAACATTTACTTATTTTAAATAATATATTATTCGTTAAAATAAAGTGATATGATGAATTAGTAACTAATATTCTATTTATATGGAATTTTGTAAACTTAATTTACTATATTAAAACATTCAGTTCAACGGCTTGGATTAAGTTAATTTATATTATATGAACAATTATGAAGTGGTGTAACTATACAAGTTTGACACTGGTGTTGTTTGATCCCTTCCAGGGATTGATCCCTACCACCGGATCATTTTATATTATGCTAATTATCATTTATATAAACTTTCATACAATTTGAATATTCACAGGCATGCAATCAAATAGTAAACATTTACTTATTTTAAATAATGTATTATTCGTTAAAATAAAGTGATATGATGAATTAGTAACTAATATTTTATTTATATGGAATTTTGTAAACTTAATTTACTACATTAAAACATTCAATTCAACGGTTTGTATTAAGTTAATTTATATTATATGAACAATTATGAAGTGGTGTAACTATACAAGTTTGACACTGGTGTTGTTTGATCCCTTCCAGGGATTGATCCCTACCACCGGATCATTTTATATTATGCTAATTATCATTTATAAAAACTTTTATACAATTTGAATATTCATAGGCAAGCAATCAAATAGTAAACATTTACTTATTTTAAATAATATATTATTCGTTAAAATAAAGTGATATGATGAATTTGTAACTAATATTTTATTTATATGGAATTTTTTAAACTTAATTTACTATATTAAAACATTCAATTCAACGGTTTGGATTAAGTTAATTTATATTATATGAACAATTATGAAGTGGTGTAACTATACAAGTTTTGACACTGGTGTTGTTTGATCCCTTCCAGGTATTGATCCCTACCACCGGATCATTTTATATTATGCTAATTATCATTTATATAAACTTTCATACAATTTGAATATTCATAGGCATGCAATCAAATAGTAAACATTTACTTATTTTAAATAATATATTATTCGTTAAAATAAAGTGATATGATGAATTAGTAACTAATATTTTATTTATATGGAATTTTGTAAACTTAATTTACTATATTAAAACATTCAATTCAACGGTTTGGATTAAGTTAATTTATATTATATGAACAATTATGAAGTGGTGTAACTATACAAGTTTGACACTGGTGTTGTTTGATCCCTTCCAGGGATTGATCCCTACCGCCGGATCATTTTATATTATGCTAATTATCATTTATATAAACTTTCATACAATTTGAATATTCACAGACATGCAATCAAATAGTAAACATTTACTTATTTTAAATAATATATTATTCGTTAATATAAAGTGATATGATGAATTAGTAACTAATATTTTATTTATATGGAATTTTGTAAACTTAATTTACTATATTAAAACATTCAATTCAACTGTTTGGAAAGTTAATTTATATTATATGAACAATTATGAAGTGGTGTAACTATACAAGTTTGACACTGGTGTTGTTTGATCCCTTCCAGGGATTGATCCCTACCGCCGGATCATTTTATATTATTCTAATTATCATTTATATAAACTTTCATACAATTTGAATATTCACAGGCATGCAATCAAATAGTAAACATTTACTTATTTTAAATAATATATTATTCGTTAAAATAAAGTGATATGATGAATTAGTAACTAATATTTTATTTATATGGAATTTTGTAAACTTAATTTACTATATTAAAACATTCAATTCAACGGTTTGGATTAAATTAATTTATATTATATGCACAATTATGAAGTGGTGTAACTATACAAGTTTGACACTGGTGTTGTTTGATCCCTTCCAGGGATTGATCCTACCACCGGATCATTTTATATTATGCTAATTATCATTTATATAAACTTTCATACAATTTGAATATTCACAGGCATGCAATCAAATAGTAAACATTTACTTATTTTAAATAATATATTATTCGTTAAAATAAAGTGATATGATGAATTAGTAACTAATATTCTATTTATATGGAATTTTGTAAACTTAATTTACTATATTAAAACATTCAGTTCAACGGCTTGGATTAAGTTAATTTATATTATATGAACAATTATGAAGTGGTGTAACTATACAAGTTTGACACTGGTGTTGTTTGATCCCTTCCAGGGATTGATCCCTACCACCGAATCATTTTATATTATGCTAATTATCATTTATATAAACTTTCATACAATTTGAATATTCACAGGCATGCAATCAAATAGTAAACATTTACTTATTTTAAATAATGTATTATTCGTTAAAATAAAGTGATATGATGAATTAGTAACTAATATTTTATTTATATGGAATTTTGTAAACTTAATTTACTACATTAAAACATTCAATTCAACGGTTTGTATTAAGTTAATTTATATTATATGAACAATTATGAAGTGGTGTAACTATACAAGTTTGACACTGGTGTTGTTTGATCCCTTCCAGGGATTGATCCCTACCACCGGATCATTTTATATTATGCTAATTATCATTTATAAAAACTTTTATACAATTTGAATATTCATAGGCAAGCAATCAAATAGTAAACATTTACTTATTTTAAATAATATATTATTCGTTAAAATAAAGTGATATGATGAATTTGTAACTAATATTTTATTTATATGGAATTTTTTAAACTTAATTTACTATATTAAAACATTCAATTCAACGGTTTGGATTAAGTTAATTTATATTATATGAACAATTATGAAGTGGTGTAACTATACAAGTTTTGACACTGGTGTTGTTTGATCCCTTCCAGGTATTGATCCCTACCACCGGATCATTTTATATTATGCTAATTATCATTTATATAAACTTTCATACAATTTGAATATTCATAGGCATGCAATCAAATAGTAAACATTTACTTATTTTAAATAATATATTATTCGTTAAAATAAAGTGATATGATGAATTAGTAACTAATATTTTATTTATATGGAATTTTGTAAACTTAATTTACTATATTAAAACATTCAATTCAACGGTTTGGATTAAGTTAATTTATATTATATGAACAATTATGAAGTGGTGTAACTATACAAGTTTGACACTGGTGTTGTTTGATCCCTTCCAGGGATTGATCCCTACCGCCGGATCATTTTATATTATGCTAATTATCATTTATATAAACTTTCATACAATTTGAATATTCACAGACATGCAATCAAATAGTAAACATTTACTTATTTTAAATAATATATTATTCGTTAATATAAAGTGATATGATGAATTAGTAACTAATATTTTATTTATATGGAATTTTGTAAACTTAATTTACTATATTAAAACATTCAATTCAACTGTTTGGAAAGTTAATTTATATTATATGAACAATTATGAAGTGGTGTAACTATACAAGTTTGACACTGGTGTTGTTTGATCCCTTCCAGGGATTGATCCCTACCGCCGGATCATTTTATATTATTCTAATTATCATTTATATAAACTTTCATACAATTTGAATATTCACAGGCATGCAATCAAATAGTAAACATTTACTTATTTTAAATAATATATTATTCGTTAAAATAAAGTGATATGATGAATTAGTAACTAATATTTTATTTATATGGAATTTTGTAAACTTAATTTACTATATTAAAACATTCAATTCAACGGCTTGGATTAAATTAATTTATATTATATGCACAATTATGAAGTGGTGTAACTATACAAGTTTGACACTGGTGTTGTTTGATCCCTTCCAGGGATTGATCCTACCACCGGATCATTTTATATTATGCTAATTATCATTTATATAAACTTTCATACAATTTGAATATTCACAGGCATGCAATCAAATAGTAAACATTTACTTATTTTAAATAATATATTATTCGTTAAAATAAAGTGATATGATGAATTAGTAACTAATATTCTATTTATATGGAATTTTGTAAACTTAATTTACTATATTAAAACATTCAGTTCAACGGCTTGGATTAAGTTAATTTATATTATATGAACAATTATGAAGTGGTGTAACTATACAAGTTTGACACTGGTGTTGTTTGATCCCTTCCAGGGATTGATCCCTACCACCGGATCATTTTATATTATGCTAATTATCATTTATATAAACTTTCATACAATTTGAATATTCACAGGCATGCAATCAAATAGTAAACATTTACTTATTTTAAATAATGTATTATTCGTTAAAATAAAGTGATATGATGAATTAGTAACTAATATTTTATTTATATGGAATTTTGTAAACTTAATTTACTACATTAAAACATTCAATTCAACGGTTTGTATTAAGTTAATTTATATTATATGAACAATTATGAAGTGGTGTAACTATACAAGTTTGACACTGGTGTTGTTTGATCCCTTCCAGGGATTGATCCCTACCACCGGATCATTTTATATTATGCTAATTATCATTTATAAAAACTTTTATACAATTTGAATATTCATAGGCATGCAATCAAATA
This sequence comes from Acmispon strigosus, assembly GCA_030819835.1. Taxonomy (NCBI): domain Eukaryota; kingdom Viridiplantae; phylum Streptophyta; class Magnoliopsida; order Fabales; family Fabaceae; genus Acmispon; species Acmispon strigosus. The sequence continues at coordinate 10,270,966 of JAUAMA010000004.1, read as the reverse complement.
GTAAACATTTACTTATTATAAATAATATATTATTCGTTAAAATAAAGTGATATGATGAATTTGTAACTAATATTTTATTTATATGGAATTTTTTAAACTTAATTTACTATATTAAAACATTCAATTCAACGGTTTGGATTAAGTTAATTTATATTATATGAACAATTATGAAGTGGTGTAACTATACAAGTTTTGACACTGGTGTTGTTTGATCCCTTCCAGGTATTGATCCCTACCACCGGATCATTTTATATTATGCTAATTATCATTTATATAAACTTTCATACAATTTGAATATTCATAGGCATGCAATCAAATAGTAAACATTTACTTATTTTAAATAATATATTATTCGTTAAAATAAAGTGATATGATGAATTAGTAACTAATATTTTATTTATATGGAATTTTGTAAACTTAATTTACTATATTAAAACATTCAATTCAACGGTTTGGATTAAGTTAATTTATATTATATGAACAATTATGAAGTGGTGTAACTATACAAGTTTGACACTGGTGTTGTTTGATCCCTTCCAGGGATTGATCCCTACCACCGAATCATTTTATATTATGCTAATTATCATTTATATATGTTCTCGAATTGAGAGAGTATAGAGAAAAGAAGTGTTATTAGAATAAGAGATTTCAAGTCCCTTTTACATGAGTCTCCCTTGGCTATTTATAGGGAGGAAGGCCATAAATTACATTTAATTCAGACTAAGCCTATGGGCCTCAAAGATCAGGCCCAATATCCTATGTATTACAAATAAGCCCATGGGTCGCCATTCTGGGCCGCCCTTTACTAATGTTGGTCGCCCTCTTACTGTCGTGGGGCGCTCGCCCTGTCCACAAGCCCACAAGACACCGAGCTTGAAGTATGAAAGCGAAGTGTCTTCATAAGTCTTCATGGCCCGCCACCGGGGGGAGGCACTCGCCCAGTCCACAAGCCCACAAGAGACCAAGTCTGAGGCACGAAGATGAAGTGTGTCTTCAAAGAGTACTCACCATGTAATTCCAACCGACGCTTCCTTTGGGCGGTCATCCCTATAGAACGTGCCTCGTTAAAACCTTCATAGGAAAAACCCTGTGGGATAAAAACCTAGTGAAGGAAAAAGAGTACAACATTCTATAGAGAAATGAGTCGCCTAAGGCCTGGGCGCGGAGAATACATGTCGCCAATCCTAGCATGAAAATGTGAGTGAATGTGACGCTGGGTGGGGTCGACACGCCTAGTGTGGAATGAAGTGATCATCATGTTAACTGGAGCCGCCAGGAAGAAGTTGCTCGCCCTATAGGAGTTGCCGTCAGCCCACAAGTCTAACTGAGCCTCGGAAGTATGAAACAGCTCGCCATACTGCAACTTGATCGCCAATCTTGAAAGTGTAAGTATAGTGGATGATCACTCGTCAGGTTGGGCTGGGGTTACTCGCCCAGCTGTGCCTCATGCTTTCCTCATCCTGTTACCTGTTTTCTATATTTCTCTCCTGCAAACACAGTTATTAGTTCTTCAAGTCGCTACTGGACCATTTTGAAAGAAATAATTTTTGAGGTCGCCACAGGGGCATTATTCTGAAAGAAATAACTTTTGGGTCGCCACTGGACCATTTTAAAATAAATAATTTTGAAGTCGTCACGGGATCATTGTTTTGAAGAAATAAAGCTTAAGGGCGCGTCTAGGCCACTGTTTTAAAAAAGAGTTTGAAATCGCCACTGGGGCATTGTTTTGAAGAAATAAAGCTTGAGGGCGAGTCTAGGCCACTGTTTTGAAAAAAGTTTGAAATCGCCACTGGGCATTGTTTTGAAGAAATAAAGCTTGAGGGCGCGTCTAGGCCACTGTTTTGAAAAAAATAAAGTTTGAGGGCGCTTCTAGGCCATGGTAAAAGTGAGACTCTAGGCCGCCATTGGACCTTTGTTGCACGCATGGTTTCCGCTCGCGTAACGAGTCGTACTCACATGGCTCTTCTAACGAGGCTTGGGGGTGCTCGGTCTTACGCAGCTAGGGCGGCCAGAGGCTAGAAATTTTATGAGTCACGTGATGACTCGCACGCCCTGTGTTTGTGCTAGTTGTCTGTTATGAGGCTTTGGCCCGCTCAAGGCGGGGCTTTCGCTCGACCTTATTCCGGTGAGACTTTGGCTTGATTTAATTCGATCAAGGCTTTTGCTTGCATGGCGAGGCTTCTGCTCAGTGAGACTTTTGCTCAGATCCCAGTGGCCGCTGGGGTTGCCCGAGGCTTGGCTCAATAGACGTGCTCGATCTTCTTCGATCAAGGCTGGGCTTTCTTCGCCGTATCGCACAAGGGTCGCGCCCCACCGTTCCAAGAGAGCCACCGTTCACGCACCGCGCCTTCCCACCTGGAAGACGGGACAATGCGCCAGGCTAGAGAGTACAATTTCCCCCTTGGCATCTTGGAAGCGGCAATGAAATATATTTTGTCACTACTGGACCACATAATCTGTCAATGTAATTTAGGCCCTCTATGGACCTTGGGATTTAGACCACCACTGGGCCTTGGAATTTAGACCACTACTGGGCCTTGAGATTTAGACCATTTTATGGCCTTGTGATTTAGACCGCCACTGGGCCTCGGTTGTCAAGCGTGCTTGTTCGGGCGATCCCATATTAGCGCCAATTTGCATTGTATTGACATATGGGGCGGCCAAATTTTGTTACAAGGGTCGCCTCGTCAGACCTTACCCTCTGGAGTCCTTAAGACTATTAGGGAAGTCCTCCGCGCCCTTGCTTTATACCTGCAAAAGGAAAGTTTGGGTTTTTGGCTGGGCCATCTTTAGGCCCAATTATTGACCTTTTCATAGGCTGAATTTATTATCTTTATTCTCCATGGGGAGAATCCTCCGCGCCCTTTCTTTGTACTACCTTAACTGTAATAATGCTTTAGATTCAGAGCGTTCCTTGGAATCCTTCTAACTGATAATTTCTCCAGGCGCCTTGGCCCAGAAATTGCGTGTATTTCTTATCTCCACCGTGCTTGAAAGAAACATAAAACAGGACCGCCCAAAAACAACAAGAAAATTTGCATACAAATTCCATGGCAGCCTCCATTAGATCACCCTTCCACCCATACTCAAACGCCCTCATCTCCTAAACAAAAACTTAATTCTAAACCAACACCTCCTTTCAACCAAAACTCCAACGCCATCATCCCCCTAAACCAAAACCTCGCCCTAAACCAAACCACCACCAAATGCTACCATGGAATTTTTCACAAACAAAGGGCGGTCACTTGCAAGAAGATCGCCAAATGGCGGTTGCCCAGGAAACATTAGCGAATCAGAAGATCATTTGATATGTTCTCTCAGTTCTGGATAAGCATTCTGCAGAAGCTCTTTTACAATGTTGCTTGGGGTTTCGAGATGCTCTTTGCTCTGAAGAAAATTATTGCTTTTCCTATGCTTAACTTGCCTCAAATTGTTAGTTAAAAACAAAATATACATATTCATTAACATATTCATAATAATGCAATGAATGTACTCAAAATGCTATGAACATGCTACTGCATAGTAACCACTATCAGCACATTATGCAATTAGGCTTAAGAATCAATTTTGTAATATCCTGAAGTTTATAAAATATTTTAAATAAGTTACAATCTCGATTAATCATACTACTACCCATGCATATAAGGAATATTATCTATACTCAAAATTAATTAAAGTAAGCAGAATGAGACTATTTCAGGCTCAGAAAGATAGCAAATAGCAATACCATTCTCATTGAATTGTGAATCTGACATGAAGTCGTTGTTTCTAAATTCACATTAACATTCAAATTGCTCTTAAAATTTGCTAACTTATCCATATAATCCATTTTCGTCAACAATTGACTTATTTGATTTTCCAGAATCACTTTTTAATAATACAATTTGACAATTTACCATAAGACATAAGCTACCAGCTACTAACATATCTACCTTTTAAGAGGTGAACCTACAAAAACAAGTATTCTTTTTAGGAATTCCTGGAAATTTTACTTATTTCAGTTTCAAAACTACACCTTTAAAATTCTAATACCAAAAGAACTTACCCAAAGGATAATTAACTAGTTACATTCTGCCTTCCAAAACAAAATATTATGACAAGCTACTGAAATATGAATATTCATGTGCAATAGGAAGAATTTCGGTAGGCAACCTAAAGGAAAATCATTCAGTTAATTAATGAGATAGTATTAGTGCATTAGGAACACAACAAAGATATAAACAACACTCAAAATAAGGTTTCTCATGAGTCAAACTGAGAGAGTTGACCTTACAAAAGCGAGAGGCCGGTCAAGACACACTATAGATTCTAAATCATAAAACATATCATTACTGTCCAAGCAGTTAATTCATGTTAAACAAGCAATAAATCAGTCTCAATTCTCAAAACAGCACCCTTAAAAGTAACCATGTCTCAATTTAAATTCCAAGGAATGGCTATATATATATAAACCTCAAAAGTACCTCTTAACTTAATAGATCAATAAGAGAAGGGGCTACAACAAAATAAAAAGAATTGCCACTTCGAAAATCAAAAGTACAGTCTCTCTATATCTTGTTAAGATCATTAGGCTCACGCACAAGAATTTATAGGCCCATATACTTCATATGAATTCTTAAGGTTGTAAACGCAGGTGAGAAATTATGATAAAACATGTACACTATATATCATATGAACAGTTGGACCAGTCAAAAAGCTATGTAGTACTATTTTTATATTTTGGATTAAGCAAAATCCCCTTTTACAAGTAAACTGAACCTACAATCTCTACCCAAATCCCATTTTAGTTTTAAAAAGTACATGCATAAAACCAAATTGCTTTAACCAAATAAAATACAGCACCCTGCCAAAGATAACCGTGCACCTTCTTATGATAACCAGATGATAAACATGCTTTAAATCTTAATCAGAAATACTCTCCTATTATTAAAACCCAAACTGCTGACCCAATCAAGAGCTTCTAGTAGTACCAAGAGTGACATGGAAAGCTAGAATTTACAAATTTCATCGACACATGAGAGGAAAACCTCTTGAATACTCATTTTCTCACCATTACAAAGTAAGATACAATGACAATCAGACCTTTAACAAGCAATTAAAAAGGCAAGCACAGCTTCAAGTATACACAGCTTTATACATGGGAAACGTTTGCAATTTCTATTTCATGATTCACAACCTAAGAACAAAACTGCAGTACATCATTTTTAAAGCACTTTACGGTTAATAGAATAAGAAGAAAATTGTCTCAGATAAGAAGGCATGATTCAAAACAGCTTTCAGAATTATCATTTTCGTATGACTAATTATTTATTCCTGCACAAATGATCCACAAAATTTCACACTTACAAACTAGAGAACGCACATGCCGAATAAGCTACTAATCCAGATGAACACAGAAAAAGGGAACATGCTAATGTGAAAAAACTTGCCCAAGTGCCTTGTTGCTTTACAGCAGAATCACAGTATCAAGACAATTTAGGTGTGAAACCAAAAGTAATAAGTATAGATAGGAATAATAGATAATAAAAAACTAGAAGATTATAAGAATTTATTTAGGAGCATTAAGTACAATTAATTTAAAGGATTAACCACATTAAGTACAAATCAAGATATAACCAAAGTCGCTGAGACATACAATAAGTCCGATTTTTAAGCATGCTCCTCTACTTTCTTTCATTTAGATAAATTACAAACCAAGTGTTAATCAAGTAAAATTCCATAAGAGATGAAAATCAGGAGGCCATATAAATAAACAAGAAGGAATACGAAAACAAGGGTTAACACCAAAGCCATGCATGCAAGGCCATAAACTCAGCGACGAGTCTAGGTAAAGCATGAGCTGCTATTATATGCATTGTTGGCCAAAACTATAAAACAATTGATAGCGGAGAACAGTGCAGCTTAACCAAAGTTGAACGAACTCAAATAAGTAGAGATAAATACATGGAGCAGTTATCACATAACTGTAGCAGTCGTCATAAAATATTAAGTACACCTTAGTTTACATGAAATAAGAGGTTTAGAAGCATTGTGAATCAAAGGAGTCATCACATGGAATAAAGCATTCAAGAGAAACATTAATGTTTATGCAAATTTCCTTTGAGCATTTCGTCAAACACCTAAGGGCAAACTGACTTTACTTTCTTTAAAGATCATGAAGTAACACCTTTGCTGGAAAAGCATGAGTTCACACTCAAACATTTTTTCTCAAAATAGATTCAGTCCAAGCAACTTATCTAGGCTCATCTCTAACACCAATTATCAGAAATTTAATGAATAATTCCTATACTAGAAAACTCAAGCTTTCAGAAATCCCTTTTTCATGCATGGGAATATATATCAAAACTATCCCAAAGACTAGTAATCCTGTTGTTATACTAACAATAATTCAAAAGCAAACAATAATCAGAACTTCAGATTATGAGGTATTTTAATCAAAATGTTGTACTAACTTGGCGGGGTGTCTCCGGTCCATAACCTAAGCGCTAGGCAAGCGGGCGACAAACCAGCGACAAAAAATGGAGCGATTTCATGAACTGCACTCCTGAAAAACCAAGTCGCCTTCCTCGTTTTCGGCCGGCGCTGTCAGAGGTAGGAGAATGAAAATCAAGAGATAGTGCGGACCCAACGTGTTATTTCAGTTCCTGCTCCCACGTCCTAATTTCGCATCTTCATTGCTGTATCAAATTCTGAGAAGCATCTTCTCACTGGAGCTACATATTTGCCGCTGATTCCTTTTACTCCCAAAGTTGAGACCACGGCAGGCACGGCAATCTGGTTTGTGTGAGTCGCCACCTCGCTCTCTTTCTCCCTTCTTCCTTCTATTCTAGTTTGGAGATTGAATGTTGTCATGGGCTGCGATCGAAAACATGAAGAAAAAGAAAGGAACTTCGGTCAAGCATTTAATCAAACAGATAGCAGGCATCAAAACCACAATGAAAATATGGAAAAGAAACGGTAAAAGATAATTCGAATGATTGCAGGGTCGTAGTTTCTCAAAATCCGGAAGTGTCATGGCTTCAGACTTGAGTCACCGCCGTTGGCCACTGTGCTTGGCTCTTCTCTTCTCAGGTCGCCCCCGTTGCCTGAGTTTGGCGGCAGCAAGTTTCTTCTTCGACGCTGCTGGCCACTGTGATTTGCGCCGCCCTAGGGTGCTAGGGTTTGAGGCGAAATAGAAAGCAGAGGTGGCGGCTTGGAGTGAAGAAGAAGCCTGAAGCCTGAACCTGGGTCAAGGAAGACAACCTCGTGGGCGATGGCGGCAATTTAGGGTTAGGTGGTGGAAGGTGAAAGCAACGATGGTTGCTGCGGTTTAAAGGAAGAAAAGGAGAAGGTCGATGGTGAAGGAGAAGGAGGTCGAGGGAGATGAGGGAAGAGGGGTGGCGGCGCTAAAGGCCGATTGGAAAAGGAGTGGTGGCGGCGGCCTAAGGAGAGAAGCAGAGGCTGCTAGGGTTCATGGCAGTGCTCATTGATTTTTCTCTTTTTTTTTTTCTTTTTTTTTCCCCGCCCCTCACTCAGGCAGACACGAAAGCTTTTTCGTGGTTGTGGGAAATTTTTTACCATTCCCCACAGACGGCGCCAAATGTTCTCGAATTGAGAGAGCATAGAGAAAAGAAGTGTTATTAGAATAAGAGATTTCAAGTCCCTTTTACATGAGTCTCCCTTGGCTATTTATAGGGAGGAAGGCCATAAATTACATTTAATTCAGACTAAGCCTATGGGCCTCAAAGATCAGGCCCAATATCCTATGTATTACAAATAAGCCCATGGGTCGCCATTCTGGGCCGCCCTTTACTAATGTTGGTCGCCCTCTTACTGTCGTGGGGCGCTCGCCCTGTCCAATATAAACTTTCATATAATTTGAATATTCATAGGCATGCAATCAAATAGTAAGCATTTACTTATTTTAAATAATATATTATTCGTTAAAATAAAGTGATATGATGAATTAGTAACTAATATTTTATTTATATGGAATTTTGTAAACTTAATTTACTACATTAAAACATTCAATTCAACGGTTTGGATTAAGTTAATTTATATTATATGAACAATTATGAAGTGGTGTAACTATACAAGTTTGACACTGGTGTTGTTTGATCCCTTCCAGGGATTGATCCCTACCACCGGATCATTTTATATTATGCTAATTATCATTTATATAAACTTTCATACAACTTGAATATTCATAGGTATGCAATCAAATAGTAAACATTTACTTATTTTAAATAATATATTATTCGTTAAAATAAAGTGATATGATGAATTAGTAACTAATATTTTATTTATATGGAATTTTGTAAACTTAATTTACTATATTAAAACATTCAAATCAACGGTTTGGATTAAGTTAATTTATATTATATGAACAATTATGAAGTGGTGTATCTATACAAGTTTGACACTGGTGTGGTTTGATCCCTTCCAGGGATTGACCCCTACCACCGGATCATTTTATATTATGCTAATTATCATTTATATAAACTTTCATACAAATTGAATATTCACAGGCATGAAATCAAATAGTAAACATTTACTTATTTTAAATAATATATTATTCGTTAAAATAAAGTGATATGATAAATTAGTAACTAATATTTTATTTATATGGAATTTTGAATACTTAATTTACTATATTAAAACATTCAATTCAACGGCTTGTATTAAGTTAATTTATATTATATGAACAATTATGAAGTGGTGTAACTATTCAAGTTTGACACTGGTGTTGTTTGATCCCTTCCAGGGATTGATAACTACCACCGAATCATTTTATATTATGCTAATTATCATTTATATAAACTTTCATACAATTTGAATATTCACAAGCAAGCAATCAAATAGTAAACATCTACTTATTTTAAATAATATATTATTCGTTAAAATAAAGTGATATGATGAATTAGTAACTAATATTTTATTTATATGGAATTTTGTAAACTTAATTTACTATATTAAAAAATTCAATTCAACGGTTTGGATTAAGTTAATTTATATTATATGAACAATTATGAAGTGGTGTAACTATACAAGTTTGACACTGGTGTTGTTTGATCCCTTCCAGGGATTGATCCCTACCACCGGATCATTTTATATTATGCTAATTATCATTTATATAAACTTTCATACAATTTGAATATTCATAGGTATGCAATCAAATAGTAAACATTTACTTATTTTAAATAATATATTATTCGTTAAAATAAAGTGATGTGATGAATTAGTAACTAATATTTTATTTATATGGAATTTTGTAAACTTAATCTACTATATTAAAACATTCAATTCAACGGTTTCGATTAAGTTAATTTATATTATATGAACAATTATGAAGTGGTGTAACTATACAAGTTTGGCGCTGGTGTTGTTTGATCCCTTCCAGGGATTGATCCCTACCACCGGATCATTTTATATTATGCTGATTACCATATATATAAACTTTCATACAATTTGAATATTCATAGGCATGCAATCAAATAGTAAACATTTACTTATTTTAAATAATATATTGTTCGTTAAAATAAAGTGATATGATGAATTAGTAACTAATATTTTATTTATAAGGAATTTTGTAAATTTAATTTACTATATTAAAACATTCAATTCAACGGTTTGGATTAAGTTAATTTATATTATATGAACAATTATGAAGTGGTGTAACTATACAAGTTTGACAATGGTGTTGTTTGATCCCTTCCAGGGATTGATCCCTACCACCGGATCATTTTATATTATGCTGATTATCATTTATATAAACTTTCATACAATTTGAATATTCATAGTCATGCAATCAAATAGTAAACATTTACTTATTTTAAATAATATATTATTCGTTAAAATAAAGTGATATGATGAATTAGTAACTAATATTTTATTTATATGGAATTTTGTAAATTTAATTTACTATATTAAAACATTCAATTCAACGGTTTGGATTAAGTTAATTTATATTATATGAACAATTATGAAGTGGTGTAACTATACAAGTTTGACAATGGTGTTGTTTGATCCCTTCCAGGGATTGATCCCTACCACCGGGTCATTTTATATTATGCTGATTATCATTTATATAAACTTTCATACAATTTGAATATTCATAGGCATGCAATCAAATAGTAAACATTTACTTATTTTAAATAATATATTATTCGTTAAAATAAAGTGATATGATGAATTAGTAACTAATATTTTATTTATATGGAATTTTGTAAACTTAATTTACTATATTAAAACATTCAATTCAACGGTTCGGATTCAGTTAATTTATATTATATGAACAATTATGAAGTGGTGTAACTATAGAAGTTTGACACTGGTGTCGTTTGATCCCTTCAAGGGATTGATCCCTACCACCGGGTCATTTTATATTATGCTGATTATCATTTATATAAACTTTCATACAATTTGAATATTCATAGGCATGCAATCAAATAGTAAACATTTACTTATTTTAAATAATATATTATTCGTTAAAATAAAGTGATATGATGAATTAGTAACTAATATTTTATTTATATGAAATTTTGTATACTTAATTTACTATATTAAAACATTCAATTCAACGGTTTGGATTAAGTTAATTTATATTATATGAACAATTATGAAGTGGTGTAACTATACAAGTTTGACACTGGTGTTAATTGATCCCTTCCCGGGATTGATCCCTACCACCGGGTCATTTTATATTATGCTGATTACCATTTATATAAACTTGCATACATTTTGAATATACATAGGCATGCAATCAAATAGTAAACATTTACTTATTTTAAATAATATATTATTCGTTAATATAAAGTGATATGATGAATTAGTAACTAATATTTTATTTATATGGAATTTTGTAAATTTAATTTACTATATTAAAACATTCAATTCAACGGTTTGGATTAAGTTAATTTATATTATATGAACTATTATGAAGTGGTGTAACTATACAAGTTTGACAATGGTGTTGTTTGATCCCTTCCAGGGATTGATCCCTACCACCGGATCATTTTATATTATGCTGATTATCATTTATATAAACTTTCATACAATTTGAATATTCATAGTCATGCAATTAAATAGTAAACATTTACTTATTTTAAATAATATATTATTCGTTAAAATAAAGTGATATGATGAATTAGTAACTAATATTTTATTTATATGGAATTTTGTAAACTTAATTTACTATATTAAAACATTCAATTCAACGGTTTGGATTAAGTTAATTTATATTATATGAACAATTATGAAGTGGTGTAACTATACAAGTTTGGCACTGGTGTTGATTGATCCCTTCCCGGGATTGATCCCTACCACCGGGTCATTTTATATTATGCTGATTATCATTTATATAAACTTTCATACAATTTGAATATTCATAGGAATGCAATCAAATAGTAAACATTTAGTTATTTTAAATAATATATTATTTGTTAATATAAAGTGATATGATGAATTAGTAACTAATATTTTATTTATATGGAATTTTGTAAACTTAATTTACTATATTAAAACATTCAATTCAACGGTTTGGATTAAATTAATTTATATTATATGAACAATTATGAAGTGGTGTAACTATACAAGTTTGACACTGGTGTCGTTTGATCCCTTCAAGGGATTGATCCCTACCACCGGATCATTTTATATTATACTGATTATCATTTATATAAACTTTCATACAATTTGAATATTCATAGGCATGCAATCAAATAGTAAACATTTACTTATTTTAAATAATATATTATTCGTTAAAATAAAGTGATATGATGAATTAGTAACTAATATTTTATTTATATGGAATTTTGTAAACTTAATTTACTATATTAAAACATTCAATTCAACGGTTCGGATTAAGTTAATTTATATTATATGAACAATTATGAAGTGGTGTAAGTATATAAGTTTGACACTGGTGTCGTTTGATCCCTTCCAGGGATTGATCCCTACCACCGGGTCATTTTATATTATGCTGATTATCATTTATATAAACTTTCATACAATTTGAATATTCATAGGCATGCAATCAAATAGTAAACATTTACTTATTTTAAATAATATATTATTCGTTAAAATAAAGTGATATGATGAATTAGTAACTAATATTTTATTTATATGAAATTTTGTATACTTAATTTACTATATTAAAACATTCAATTCAACGGTTTGGATTAAGTTAATTTATATTATATGAACAATTATGAAGTGGTGTAACTATACAAGTTTGACACTGGTGTTAATTGATCTCTTCCCGGGATTGAGCCCTACCACCGGGTCATTTTATATTATGCTGATTACCATTTATATAAACTTGCATACATTTTGAATATACATAGGCATGCAATCAAATAGTAAACATTTACTTATTTTAAATAATATATTATTCGTTAATATAAATTGATATAATGAATTAGTAACTAATACTTTATTTATATGGAATTTTGTAAATTTAATTTACTATATTAAAACATTTAATTCAACGGTTTGGATTAAGTTAATTTATATTATATGAATAATTATGAAGTGGTGTAACTATACAAGTTTGACAATGGTGTTGTTTGATCCCTTCCAGGGATTGATCCCTACCACCGGATCATTTTATATTATGCTGATTATCATTTATATAAACTTTCATACAATTTGAATATTCATAGTCATGCAATTAAATAGTAAACATTTACTTATTTTAAATAATATATTATTCGTTAAAATAAAGTGATATGATGAATTAGTAACTAATATTTTATTTATATGGAATTTTGTAAACTTAATTTACTATATTAAAACATTCAAATCAACGGTTTGGATTAAGTTAATTTATATTATATGAACAATTATGAAGTGGTGTATCTATACAAGTTTGACACTGGTGTTGTTTGATCCCTTCCAGGGATTGACCCCTACCACCGGATCATTTTATATTATGCTAATTATCATTTATATAAACTTTCATACAAATTGAATATTCACAGGCATGGAATCAAATAGTAAACATTTACTTATTTTAAATAATATATTATTCGTTAAAATAAAGTGATATGATAAATTAGTAACTAATATTTTATTTATATGGAATTTTGAATACTTAATTTACTATATTAAAACATTCAATTCAACGGCTTGGATTAAGTTAATTTATATTATATGAACAATTATGAAGTGGTGTAACTATTCAAGTTTGACACTGGTGTTGTTTGATCCCTTCCAGGGATTGATAACTACCACCGAATCATTTTATATTATGCTAATTATCATTTATATAAACTTTCATACAATTTGAATATTCACAAGCATGCAATCAAATAGTAAACATCTACTTATTTTAAATAATATATTATTCGTTAAAATAAAGTGATATGATGAATTAGTAACTAATATTTTATTTATATGGAATTTTGTAAACTTAATTTACTATATTAAAACATTCAATTCAACGGTTTGGATTAAGTTAATTTATATTATATGAACAATTATGAAGTGGTGTAACTATACAAGTTTGACACTGGTGTTGTTTGATCCCTTCCAGGGATTGATCCCTACCACCGGATCATTTTATATTATGCTAATTATCATTTATATAAACTTTCATACAATTTGAATATTCATAGGTATGCAATCAAATAGTAAACATTTATTTATTTTAAATAATATATTATTCGTTAAAATAAAGTGATGTGATGAATTAGTAACTAATATTTTATTTATATGGAATTTTGTAAACTTAATCTACTATATTAAAACATTCAATTCAACGGTTTCGATTAAGTTAATTTATATTATATGAACAATTATGAAGTGGTGTAACTATACAAGTTTGGCGCTGGTGTTGTTTGATCCCTTCCAGGGATTGATCCCTACCACCGGATCATTTTATATTATGCTGATTACCATATATATAAACTTTCATACAATTTGAATATTCATAGGCATGCAATCAAATAGTAAACATTTACTTATTTTAAATAATATATTGTTCGTTAAAATAAAGTGATATGATGAATTAGTAACTAATATTTTATTTATAAGGAATTTTGTAAATTTAATTTACTATATTAAAACATTCAATTCAACGGTTTGGATTAAGTTAATTTATATTATATGAACAATTATGAAGTGGTGTAACTATACAAGTTTGACAATGGTGTTGTTTGATCCCTTCCAGGGGTTGATCCCTACCACCGGATCATTTTATATTATGCTGATTATCATTTATATAAACTTTCATACAATTTGAATATTCATAGTCATGCAATCAAATAGTAAACATTTACTTATTTTAAATAATATATTATTCGTTAAAATAAAGTGATATGATGAATTAGTAACTAATATTTTATTTATATGGAATTTTGTAAATTTAATTTACTATATTAAAACATTCAATTCAACGGTTTGGATTAAGTTAATTTATATTATATGAACAATTATGAAGTGGTGTAACTATACAAGTTTGACAATGGTGTTGTTTGATCCCTTCCAGGGATTGATCCCTACCACCGGGTCATTTTATATTATGCTGATTATCATTTATATAAACTTTCATACAATTTGAATATTCATAGGCATGCAATCAAATAGTAAACATTTACTTATTTTAAATAATATATTATTCGTTAAAATAAAGTGATATGATGAATTAGTAACTAATATTTTATTTATATGGAATTTTGTAAACTTAATTTACTATATTAAAACATTCAATTCAACGGTTCAGATTCAGTTAATTTATATTATATGAACAATTATGAAGTGGTGTAACTATAGAAATTTGACACTGGTGTCATTTGATCCCTTCAAGGGATTGATCCCTACCACCGGGTCATTTTATATTATGCTGATTATCATTTATATAAACTTTCATACAATTTGAATATTCATAGGCATGCAATCAAATAGTAAACATTTACTTATTTTAAATAATATATTATTCGTTAAAATAAAGTGATATGATGAATTAGTAACTAATATTTTATTGATATGGAATTTTGTAAACTTAATTTACTATATTAAAACATTCAATTCAACGGTTCGGATTAAGTTAATTTATATTATATGAACAATTATGAAGTGGTGTAAGTATATAAGTTTGACACTGGTGTTAATTGATCCCTTCTCGGGATTGATCCCTACCACCGGGTCATTTTATATTATGCTGATTACCATTTATATAAACTTTCATACAATTTGAATATTCATAGGCATGCAATCAAATAGTAAACATTTACTTATTTTAAATAATATATTATTCGTTAAAAAAAAGTGATGTGATGAATTAGTAACTAATATTTTATTTATATGGAATTTTGTAAACTTAATCTACTATATTAAAACATTCAATTCAACGGTTTCGATTAAGTTAATTTATATTATATGAACAATTATGAAGTGGTGTAACTATACAAGTTTGGCGCTGGTGTTGTTTGATCCCTTCCAGGGATTGATCCCTACCACCGGATCATTTTATATTATGCTGATTACCATATATATAAACTTTCATACAATTTGAATATTCATAGGCATGCAATCAAATAGTAAACATTTACTTATTTTAAATAATATATTGTTCGTTAAAATAAAGTGATATGATGAATTAGTAACTAATATTTTATTTATATGGAATTTTGTAAATTTAATTTACTATATTAAAACATTCAATTCAACGGTTTGGATTAAGTTAATTTATATTATATGAACAATTATGAAGTGGTGTAACTATACAAGTTTGACAATGGTGTTGTTTGATCCCTTCCAGGGATTGATCCCTACCACCGGATCATTTTATATTATGCTGATTATCATTTATATAAACTTTCATACAATTTGAATATTCATAGTCATGCAATCAAATAGTAAACATTTACTTATTTTAAATAATATATTATTCGTTAAAATAAAGTGATATGATGAATTAGTAACTAATATTTTATTTATATGGAATTTTGTAAATTTAATTTACTATATTAAAACATTCAATTCAACGGTTTGGATTAAGTTAATTTATATTATATGAACAATTATGAAGTGGTGTAACTATACAAGTTTGACAATGGTGTTGTTTGATCCCTTCCAGGGATTGATCCCTACCACCGGGTCATTTTATATTATGCTGATTATCATTTATATAAACTTTCATACAATTTGAATATTCATAGGCATGCAATCAAATAGTAAACATTTACTTATTTTAAATAATATATTATTCGTTAAAATAAAGTGATATGATGAATTAGTAACTAATATTTTATTTATATGGAATTTTGTAAACTTAATTTACTATATTAAAACATTCAATTCAACGGTTCGGATTCAGTTAATTTATATTATATGAACAATTATGAAGTGGTGTAACTATAGAAATTTGACACTGGTGTCGTTTGATCCCTTCAAGGGATTGATCCCTACCACCGGATCATTTTATATTATACTGATTATCATTTATATAAACTTTCATACAATTTGAATATTCATAGGCATGCAATCAAATAGTAAACATTTACTTATTTTAAATAATATATTATTCGTTAAAATAAAGTGATATGATGAATTAGTAACTAATATTTTATTTATATGAAATTTTGTATACTTAATTTACTATATTAAAACATTCAATTCAACGGTTTGGATTAAGTTAATTTATATTATATGAACAATTATGAAGTGGTGTAACTATACAAGTTTGACACTGGTGTTAATTGATCCCTTCCCGGGATTGATCCCTACCACCGGGTCATTTTATATTATGCTGATTACCATTTATATAAACTTGCATACATTTTGAATATACATAGGCATGCAATCAAATAGTAAACATTTACTTATTTTAAATAATATATTATTCGTTAATATAAAGTGATATGATGAATTAGTAACTAATATTTTATTTATATGGAATTTTGTAAATTTAATTTACTATATTAAAACATTCAATTCAACGGTTTGGATTAAGTTAATTTATATTATATGAACTATTATGAAGTGGTGTAACTATACAAGTTTGACAATGGTGTTGTTTGATCCCTTCCAGGGATTGATCCCTACCACCGGATCATTTTATATTATGCTGATTATCATTTATATAAACTTTCATACAATTTGAATATTCATAGTCATGCAATTAAATAGTAAACATTTACTTATTTTAAATAATATATTATTCGTTAAAATAAAGTGATATGATGAATTAGTAACTAATATTTTATTTATATGGAATTTTGTAAACTTAATTTACTATATTAAAACATTCAATTCAACGGTTTGGATTAAGTTAATTTATATTATATGAACAATTATGAAGTGGTGTAACTATACAAGTTTGGCACTGGTGTTGATTGATCCCTTCCCGGGATTGATCCCTACCACCGGGTCATTTTATATTATGCTGATTATCATTTATATAAACTTTCATACAATTTGAATATTCGTAGGCATGCAATCAAATAGTAAACATTTAGTTATTTTAAATAATATATTATTTGTTAATATAAAGTGATATGATGAATTAGTAACTAATATTTTATTTATATGGAATTTTGTAAACTTAATTTACTATATTAAAACATTCAATTCAACGGTTTGGATTAAATTAATTTATATTATATGAACAATTATGAAGTGGTGTAACTATACAAGTTTGACACTGGTGTCGTTTGATCCCTTCAAGGGATTGATCCCTACCACCGGATCATTTTATATTATACTGATTATCATTTATATAAACTTTCATACAATTTGAATATTCATAGGCATGCAATCAAATAGTAAACATTTACTTATTTTAAATAATATATTATTCGTTAAAATAAAGTGATATGATGAATTAGTAACTAATATTTTATTGATATGGAATTTTGTAAACTTAATTTACTATATTAAAACATTCAATTCAACGGTTCGGATTAAGTTAATTTATATTATATGAACAATTATGAAGTGGTGTAAGTATATAAGTTTGACACTGGTGTTAATTGATCCCTTCTCGGGATTGATCCCTACCACCGGGTCATTTTATATTATGCTGATTACCATTTATATAAACTTTCATACAATTTGAATATTCATAGGCATGCAATCAAATAGTAAACATTTACTTATTTTAAATAATATATTATTCGTTAAAATAAAGTGATATGATGAATTAGTAACTAATATTTTATTTATATGGAATTTTGTAAATTTAATTTACTATATTAAAACATTCAATTCAACGGTTTGGATTAAGTTAATTTATATTATATGAACAATTATGAAGTGGTGTAACTATACAAGTTTGACAATGGTGTTGTTTGATCCCTTCCAGGGATTGATCCCTACCACCGGGTCATTTTATATTATGCTGATTATCATTTATATAAACTTTCATACAATTTGAATATTCATAGGCATGCAATCAAATAGTAAACATTTACTTATTTTAAATAATATATTATTCGTTAAAATAAAGTGATATGATGAATTAGTAACTAATATTTTATTTATATGGAATTTTGTAAACTTAATTTACTATATTAAAACATTCAATTCAACGGTTCGGATTCAGTTAATTTATATTATATGAACAATTATGAAGTGGTGTAACTATAGAAGTTTAACACTGGTGTCGTTTGATCCCTTCAAGGGATTGATCCCTACCACCGGGTCATTTTATATTATGCTGATTATCATTTATATAAACTTTCATACAATTTGAATATTCATAGGCATGCAATCAAATAGTAAACATTTACTTATTTTAAATAATATATTATTCGTTAAAATAAAGTGATATGATGAATTAGTAACTAATATTTTATTTATATGAAATTTTGTATACTTAATTTACTATATTAAAACATTCAATTCAACGGTTTGGATTAAGTTAATTTATATTATATGAACAATTATGAAGTGGTGTAACTATACAAGTTTGACACTGGTGTTAATTGATCCCTTCTCGGGATTGATCCCTACCACCGGGTCATTTTATATTATGCTGATTACCATTTATATAAACTTGCATACATTTTGAATATACATAGGCATGCAATCAAATAGTAAACATTTACTTATTTTAAATAATATATTATTCGTTAATATAAATTGATATAATGAATTAGTTACTAATACTTTATTTATATGGAATTTTGTAAATTTAATTTACTATATTAAAACATTTAATTCAACGGTTTGGATTAAGTTAATTTATATTATATGAACAATTATGAAGTGGTGTAACTTTAAAAGTTTGACAATGGTGTTGTTTGATCCCTTCCAGGGATTGATCCCTACCAACGGATCATTTTATATTATGCTGATTATCATTTATATAAACTTTCATACAATTTGAATATTCATAGTCATGCAATTAAATAGTAAACATTTACTTATTTTAAATAATATATTATTCGTTAAAATAAAGTGATATGATGAATTAGTAACTAATATTTTATTTATATGGAATTTTTTAAACTTAATTTACTATATTAAAACATTCAATTCAACGGTTTGGATTAAGTTAATTTATATTATATGAACAATTATGAAGTGGTGTACCTATACAAGTTTGACACTGGTGTTGTTTGATCCCTTCCAGGGATTGATCCCTACCACCGGGTCATTTTATATTATGCTAATTATCATTTATATAAACTTTCATACAATTTGAATATTCATAGGCATGCAATCAAATAGTAAACATTTACTTATTTTAAATAATATATTATTCGTTAAAATAAAGTGATATGATGAATTAGTAACTAATATTTTATTTATATGAAATTTTGTATACTTAATTTACTATATTAAAACATTCAATTCAACGGTTTGGATTAAGTTAATTTATATTATATAAACAATTATAAAGTGGTGTAACTATACAAGTTTGACACTGGTGTTGATTGATCCCTTCCCGGGATTGATCCCTACCACCGGATCATTTTATATTATGCTGATTATCATTTATATAAACTTTCATACAATTTGAATATTCATAGGCATGCAATCAAATAGTAAACATTTATTTATTTTAAATAATATATTATTTGTTAATATAAAGTGATATGATGAATTAGTAACTAATATTTTATTTATATGGAATTTTGTAAACTTAATTTACTATATTAAAACATTCAATTCAACGGTTTGGATTAAATTAATTTATATTATATGAACAATTATGAAGTGGTGTAACTATACAAGTTTGGCGCTGGTGTTGTTTGATCCCTTCCAGGGATTGATCCCTACCACCGGATCATTTTATATTATACTGATTATCATTTATATAAACTTTCATACAATTTGAATATTCATAGGCATGCAATCAAATAGTAAACATTTACTTATTTTAAATAATATATTATTCGTTAAAATAAAGTGATATGATGAATTAGTAACTAATATTTTATTTATATGGAATTTTGTAAACTTAATTTACTATATTAAAACATTCAATTCAACGGTTCGGATTCAGTTAATTTATATTATATGAACAATTATGAAGTGGTGTAACTATAGAAGTTTGACACTGGTGTCGTTTGATCCCTTCAAGGGATTGATCCCAACCACCGGGTCATTTTATATTATGCTGATTATCATTTATATAAACTTTCATACAATTTGAATATTCATAGGCATGCAATCAAATAGTAAACATTTACTTATTTTAAATAATATATTATTCGTTAAAATAAAGTGATATGATGAATTAGTAACTAATATTTTATTTATATGAAATTTTGTATACTTAATTTACTATATTAAAACATTCAATTCAACGGTTTGGATTAAGTTAATTTATATTATATGAACAATTATGAAGTGGTGTAACTATACAAGTTTGACACTGGTGTTAATTGATCCCTTCCCGGGATTGATCCCTACCACCGGGTCATTTTATATTATGCTGATTACCATTTATATAAACTTGCATACATTTTGAATATACATAGGCATGCAATCAAATAGTAAACATTTACTTATTTTAAATAATATATTATTCGTTAATATAAAGTGATATGATGAATTAGTAACTAATATTTTATTTATATGGAATTTTGTAAACTTAATTTACTATATTAAAACATTCAATTCAACGGTTTGGATTAAATTAATTTATATTATATGAACAATTATGAAGTGGTGTAACTATACAAGTTTGACACTGGTGTCGTTTGATCCCTTCAAGGGATTGATCCCTACCACCGGATCATTTTATATTATACTGATTATCATTTATATAAACTTTCATACAATTTGAATATTCATAGGCATGCAATCAAATAGTAAACATTTACTTATTTTAAATAATATATTATTCGTTAAAATAAAGTGATATGATGAATTAGTAACTAATATTTTATTGATATGGAATTTTGTAAACTTAATTTACTATATTAAAACATTCAATTCAACGGTTCGGATTAAGTTAATTTATATTATATGAACAATTATGAAGTGGTGTAAGTATATAAGTTTGACACTGGTGTCGTTTGATCCCTTCCAGGGATTGATCCCTACCACCGGGTCATTTTATATTATGCTGATTATCATTTATATAAACTTTCATACAATTTGAATATTCATAGGCATGCAATCAAATAGTAAACATTTACTTATTTTAAATAATATATTATTCGTTAAAATAAAGTGATATGATGAATTAGTAACTAATATTTTATTTATATGAAATTTTGTATACTTAATTTACTATATTAAAACATTCAATTCAACGGTTTGGATTAAGTTAATTTATATTATATGAACAATTATGAAGTGGTGTAACTATACAAGTTTGACACTGGTGTTAATTGATCCCTTCCCGGGATTGATCCCTACCACCGGGTCATTTTATATTATGCTGATTACCATTTATATAAACTTGCATACATTTTGAATATACATAGGCATGCAATCAAATAGTAAACATTTACTTATTTTAAATAATATATTATTCGTTAATATAAATTGATATAATGAATTAGTAACTAATACTTTATTTATATGGAATTTTGTAAATTTAATTTACTATATTAAAACATTTAATTCAACGGTTTGGATTAAGTTAATTTATATTATATGAACAATTATGAAGTGGTGTAACTATACAAGTTTGACAATGGTGTTGTTTGATCCCTTCCAGGGATTGATCCCTACCACCGGATCATTTTATATTATGCTGATTATCATTTATATAAACTTTCATACAATTTGAATATTCATAGTCATGCAATTAAATAGTAAACATTTACTTATTTTAAATAATATATTATTCGTTAAAATAAAGTGATATGATGAATTAGTAACTAATATTTTATTTATATGGAATTTTTTAAACTTAATTTACTATATTAAAACATTCAATTCAACGGTTTGGATTAAGTTAATTTATATTATATGAACAATTATGAAGTGGTGTACCTATACAAGTTTGACACTGGTGTTGTTTGATCCCTTCCAGGGATTGATCCCTACCACCGGGTCATTTTATATTATGCTAATTATCATTTATATAAACTTTCATACAATTTGAATATTCATAGGCATGCAATCAAATAGTAAACATTTACTTATTTTAAATAATATATTATTCGTTAAAATAAAGTGATATGATGAATTAGTAACTAATATTTTATTTATATGAAATTTTGTATACTTAATTTACTATATTAAAACATTCAATTCAACGGTTTGGATTAAGTTAATTTATATTATATAAACAATTATAAAGTGGTGTAACTATACAAGTTTGACACTGGTGTTGATTGATCCCTTCCCGGGATTGATCCCTACCACCGGATCATTTTATATTATGCTGATTATCATTTATATAAACTTTCATACAATTTGAATATTCATAGGCATGCAATCAAATAGTAAACATTTATTTATTTTAAATAATATATTATTTGTTAATATAAAGTGATATGATGAATTAGTAACTAATATTTTATTTATATGGAATTTTGTAAACTTAATTTACTATATTAAAACATTCAATTCAACGGTTTGGATTAAATTAATTTATATTATATGAACAATTATGAAGTGGTGTAACTATACAAGTTTGGCGCTGGTGTTGTTTGATCCCTTCCAGGGATTGATCCCTACCACCGGATCATTTTATATTATACTGATTATCACTTATATAAACTTTCATACAATTTGAATATTCATAGGCATGCAATCAAATAGTAAACATTTACTTATTTTAAATAATATATTATTCGTTAAAATAAAGTGATATGATGAATTAGTAACTAATATTTTATTTATATGGAATTTTGTAAACTTAATTTACTATATTAAAACATTCAATTCAACGGTTCGGATTCAGTTAATTTATATTATATGAACAATTATGAAGTGGTGTAACTATAGAAGTTTGACACTGGTGTCGTTTGATCCCTTCAAGGGATTGATCCCTACCACCGGGTCATTTTATATTATGCTGATTATCATTTATATAAACTTTCATACAATTTGAATATTCATAGTCATGCAATTAAATAGTAAACATTTACTTATTTTAAATAATATATTATTCGTTAAAATAAAGTGATATGATGAATTAGTAACTAATATTTTATTTATATGGAATTTTGTAAACTAAATTTACTATATTAAAACATTCAATTCAACGGTTTGGATTAAGTTAATTTATATTATATGAACAATTATGAAGTGGTGTACCTATACAAGTTTGACACTGGTGTTGTTTGATCCCTTCCAGGGATTGATCCCTACCACCGGGTCATTTTATATTATGCTAATTATCATTTATATAAACTTTCATACAATGTGAATATTCATAGGCATGCAATCAAATAGTAAACATTTACTTATTTTAAATAATATATTATTCGTTAAAATAAAGTGATATGATGAATTAGTAACTAATATTTTATTTATATGAAATTTTGTATACTTAATTTACTATATTAAAACATTCAATTCAACGGTTTGGATTAAGTTAATTTATATTATATAAACAATTATAAAGTGGTGTAACTATACAAGTTTGACACTGGTGTTGATTGATCCCTTCCCGGGATTGATCCCTACCACCGGGTCATTTTATATTATGCTGATTATCATTTATATAAACTTTCATACAATTTGAATATTCATAGGCATGCAATCAAATAGGAAACATTTAGTTATTTTAAATAATATATTATTTGTTAATATAAAGTGATATGATGAATTAGTAACTAATATTTTATTTATATGGAATTTTGTAAACTTAATTTACTATATTAAAACATTCAATTCAACGGTTTGGATTAAATTAATTTATATTATATGAACAATTATGAAGTGGTGTAACTATACAAGTTTGGCGCTGGTGTTGTTTGATCCCTTCCAGGGATTGATCCCTACCACCGGATCATTTTATATTATACTGATTATCATTTATATAAACTTTCATACAATTTGAATATTCATAGGCATGCAATCAAATAGTAAACATTTACTTATTTTAAATAATATATTATTCGTTAAAATAAAGTGATATGATGAATTAGTAACTAATATTTTATTTATATGGAATTTTGTAAACTTAATTTACTATATTAAAACTTTCAATTCAACGGTTCGGATTCAGTTAATTTATATTATATGAACAATTATGAAGTGGTGTAACTATAGAAGTTTGACACTGGTGTCGTTTGATCCCTTCAAGGGATTGATCCCTACCACCGGGTCATTTTATATTATGCTGATTATCATTTATATAAACTTTCATACAATTTGAATATTCATAGGCATGCAATCAAATAGTAAACATTTACTTATTTTAAATAATATATTATTCGTTAAAATTAAGTGATATGATGAATTAGTAACTAATATTTTATTTATATGAAATTTTGTATACTTAATTTACTATATTAAAACATTCAATTCAACGGTTTGGATTAAGTTAATTTATATTATATGAACAATTATGAAGTGGTGTAACTATACAAGTTTGACACTGGTGTTAATTGATCCCTTCCCGGGATTGATCCCTACCACCGGGTCATTTTATATTATGCTGATTACCATTTATATAAACTTGCATACATTTTGAATATACATAGGCATGCAATCAAATAGTAAACATTTACTTATTTTAAATAATATACTATTCGTTAATATAAAGTGATATGATGAATTAGTAACTAATATTTTATTTATATGGAATTTTGTAAATTTAATTTACTATATTAAAACATTCAATTCAACGGTTTGGATTAAGTTAATTTATATTATATGAACAATTATGAAGTGGTGTAACTATACAAGTTTGACAATGGTGTTGTTTGATCCCTTCCAGGGATTGATCTTTACCACCGGATCATTTTATATTATGCTGATTATCATTTATATAAACTTTCATACAATTTGAATATTCATAGTCATGCAATTAAATAGTAAACATTTACTTATTTTAAATAATATATTATTCGTTAAAATAAAGTGATATGATGAATTAGTAACTAATATTTTATTTATATGGAATTTTGTAAACTTAATTTACTATATTAAAACATTCAATTCAACGGTTTGGATTAAGTTAATTTATATTATATGAACAATTATGAAGTGGTGTAACTATACAAGTTTGGCGCTGGTGTTGTTTGATCCCTTCCAGGGATTGATCCCTACCACCGGATCAATTTATATTATGCTGATTATCATTTATATAAAGTTTCATACAATTTGAATATTCATAGGCATGCAATCAAATAGTAAACATTTACTTATTTTAAATAATATATTATTCGTTAAAATAAAGTGATATGATGAATTAGTAACTAATATTTTATTTATATGGAATTTTGTAAACTTAATTTACTATATTAAAACATTCAATTCAACGGTTCGAATTAAGTTAATTTATATGATATGAACTATTATGAAGTGGTGTAACTATACAAGTTTGACACTGGTGTCGTTTGATCCCTTCCAGGGATTGATCCCTACCACCGGATCATTTGATATTATGCTAATTATCATTTATATAAACTTTCATACAATTTGAATATTCATAGGCATGCAATCAAATAGTAAACATTTACTTCAATTATGAAGTAGTGTAACTATACAAGTTTGGCGCTGGTGTTGTTTGATCCTTCCAGGGATTGATCCCTACCACCGGATCATTTTATATTATGCTGATCATCATTTATATAAACTTTCATACAATTTGAATATTCATAGGCATGCAATCAAATAGTAAACATTTACTTATTTTAAATAATATATTATTCGTTAAAATAAAGTGATATGATGAATTAGTAACTAATATTTTATTTATATGGAATTTTGTAAACTTAATTTACTATATTAAAACATTCAATTCAACGGTTCGGATTCAGTTAATTTATATTATATGAACAATTATGAAGTGGTGTAACTATAGAAGTTTGACACTGGTGTCGTTTGATCCCTTCAAGGGATTGATCCCTACCACCGGGTCATTTTATATTATGCTGATTATCATTTATATAAACTTTCATACAATTTGAATATTCATAGGCATGCAATCAAATAGTAAACATTTACTTATTTTAAATAATATATTATTCGTTAAAATAAAGTGATATGATGAATTAGTAACTAATATTTTATTTATATGAAATTTTGTATACTTAATTTACTATATTAAAACATTCAATTCAACGGTTTGGATTAAGTTAATTTATATTATATGAACAATTATGAAGTGGCGTAACTATACAAGTTTGACACTGGTGTTAATTGATCCCTTCCCGGGATTGATCCCTACCACCGGGTCATTTTATATTATGCTGATTACCATTTATATAAACTTGCATACATTTTGAATATACATAGGCATGCAATCAAATAGTAAACATTTACTTATTTTAAATAATATATTATTCGTTAAAATAAAGTGATATGATGAATTAGTAACTAATATTTTATTTATATGAAATTTTGTATACTTAATTTACTATATTAAAACATTCAATTCAACCGTTTGGATTAAGTTAATTTATATTATATGAACAATTATGAAGTGGTGTAACTATACAAGTTTGACACTGGTGTCGTTTGATCCCTTCCAGGGATTGATCCCTACCACCGGGTCATTTTATATTATGCTGATTATCATTTATATAAACTTTCATACAATTTGAATATTCATAGGCATGCAATCAAATAGTAAACATTTACTTCAATTATGAAGTGGTGTAACTATACAAGTTTGGCGCTGGTGTTGTTTGATCCTTCCAGGGATTGATCCCTACCACCGGATCATTTTATATTATGCTGATTATCATTTATATAAACTTTCATACAATTTGAATATTCATAGGCATGCAATCAAATAGTAAACATTTACTTATTTTAAATAATATATTATTCGTTAAAATAAAGTGATATGATGAATTAGTAACTAATATTTTATTTATATGGAATTTTGTAAACTTAATTTACTATATTAAAACATTCAATTCAACGGTTTGGATTAAGTTAATTTATATTATATGAACAATTATGAAGTGGTGTAACTATACAAGTTTGGCGCTGGTGTTGTTTGATCCCTTCCAGGGATTGATCCCTACCACCGGATCAATTTATATTATGCTGATTATCATTTATATAAAGTTTCATACAATTTGAATATTCATAGGCATGCAATCAAATAGTAAACATTTACTTATTTTAAATAATATATTATTCGTTAAAATAAAGTGATATGATGAATTAGTAACTAATATTTTATTTATATGGAATTTTGTAAACTTAATTTACTATATTAAAACATTCAATTCAACGGTTCGAATTAAGTTAATTTATATGATATGAACTATTATGAAGTGGTGTAACTATACAAGTTTGACACTGGTGTCGTTTGATCCCTTCCAGGGATTGATCCCTACCACCGGATCATTTGATATTATGCTAATTATCATTTATATAAACTTTCATACAATTTGAATATTCATAGGCATGCAATCAAATAGTAAACATTTACTTCAATTATGAAGTAGTGTAACTATACAAGTTTGGCGCTGGTGTTGTTTGATCCTTCCAGGGATTGATCCCTACCACCGGATCATTTTATATTATGCTGATCATCATTTATATAAACTTTCATACAATTTGAATATTCATAGGCATGCAATCAAATAGTAAACATTTACTTATTTTAAATAATATATTATTCGTTAAAATAAAGTGATATGATGAATTAGTAACTAATATTTTATTTATATGGAATTTTGTAAACTTAATTTACTATATTAAAACATTCAATTCAACGGTTCGGATTCAGTTAATTTATATTATATGAACAATTATGAAGTGGTGTAACTATAGAAGTTTGACACTGGTGTCGTTTGATCCCTTCAAGGGATTGATCCCTACCACCGGGTCATTTTATATTATGCTGATTATCATTTATATAAACTTTCATACAATTTGAATATTCATAGGCATGCAATCAAATAGTAAACATTTACTTATTTTAAATAATATATTATTCGTTAAAATAAAGTGATATGATGAATTAGTAACTAATATTTTATTTATATGAAATTTTGTATACTTAATTTACTATATTAAAACATTCAATTCAACGGTTTGGATTAAGTTAATTTATATTATATGAACAATTATGAAGTGGCGTAACTATACAAGTTTGACACTGGTGTTAATTGATCCCTTCCCGGGATTGATCCCTACCACCGGGTCATTTTATATTATGCTGATTACCATTTATATAAACTTGCATACATTTTGAATATACATAGGCATGCAATCAAATAGTAAACATTTACTTATTTTAAATAATATATTATTCGTTAAAATAAAGTGATATGATGAATTAGTAACTAATATTTTATTTATATGAAATTTTGTATACTTAATTTACTATATTAAAACATTCAATTCAACCGTTTGGATTAAGTTAATTTATATTATATGAACAATTATGAAGTGGTGTAACTATACAAGTTTGACACTGGTGTCGTTTGATCCCTTCCAGGGATTGATCCCTACCACCGGGTCATTTTATATTATGCTGATTATCATTTATATAAACTTTCATACAATTTGAATATTCATAGGCATGCAATCAAATAGTAAACATTTACTTCAATTATGAAGTGGTGTAACTATACAAGTTTGGCGCTGGTGTTGTTTGATCCTTCCAGGGATTGATCCCTACCACCGGATCATTTTATATTATGCTGATTATCATTTATATAAACTTTCATACAATTTGAATATTCATAGGCATGCAATCAAATAGTAAACATTTACTTATTTTAAATAATATATTATTCGTTAAAATAAAGTGATATGATGAATTAGTAACTAATATTTTATTTATATGAAATTTTGTATACTTAATTTACTATATTAAAACATTCAATTCAACGGTTTGGATTAAGTTAATTTATATTATATGAACAATTATGAAGTGGTGTAACTATACAAGTTTGACACTGGTGTTAATTGATCCCTTCCCGGGATTGATCCCTACCACCGGGTCATTTTATATTATGCTGATTACCATTTATATAAACTTGCATACATTTTGAATATACATAGGCATGCAATCAAATAGTAAACATTTACTTATTTTAAATAATATACTATTCGTTAATATAAAGTGATATGATGAATTAGTAACTAATATTTTATTTATATGGAATTTTGTAAATTTAATTTACTATATTAAAACATTCAATTCAACGGTTTGGATTAAGTTAATTTATATTATATGAACAATTATGAAGTGGTGTAACTATACAAGTTTGACAATGGTGTTGTTTGATCCCTTCCAGGGATTGATCTTTACCACCGGATCATTTTATATTATGCTGATTATCATTTATATAAACTTTCATACAATTTGAATATTCATAGTCATGCAATTAAATAGTAAACATTTACTTATTTTAAATAATATATTATTCGTTAAAATAAAGTGATATGATGAATTAGTAACTAATATTTTATTTATATGGAATTTTGTAAACTTAATTTACTATATTAAAACATTCAATTCAACGGTTTGGATTAAGTTAATTTATATTATATGAACAATTATGAAGTGGTGTAACTATACAAGTTTGGCGCTGGTGTTGTTTGATCCCTTCCAGGGATTGATCCCTACCACCGGATCAATTTATATTATGCTGATTATCATTTATATAAAGTTTCATACAATTTGAATATTCATAGGCATGCAATCAAATAGTAAACATTTACTTATTTTAAATAATATATTATTCGTTAAAATAAAGTGATATGATGAATTAGTAACTAATATTTTATTTATATGGAATTTTGTAAACTTAATTTACTATATTAAAACATTCAATTCAACGGTTCGAATTAAGTTAATTTATATGATATGAACTATTATGAAGTGGTGTAACTATACAAGTTTGACACTGGTGTCGTTTGATCCCTTCCAGGGATTGATCCCTACCACCGGATCATTTGATATTATGCTAATTATCATTTATATAAACTTTCATACAATTTGAATATTCATAGGCATGCAATCAAATAGTAAACATTTACTTCAATTATGAAGTAGTGTAACTATACAAGTTTGGCGCTGGTGTTGTTTGATCCTTCCAGGGATTGATCCCTACCACCGGATCATTTTATATTATGCTGATCATCATTTATATAAACTTTCATACAATTTGAATATTCATAGGCATGCAATCAAATAGTAAACATTTACTTATTTTAAATAATATATTATTCGTTAAAATAAAGTGATATGATGAATTAGTAACTAATATTTTATTTATATGGAATTTTGTAAACTTAATTTACTATATTAAAACATTCAATTCAACGGTTCGGATTCAGTTAATTTATATTATATGAACAATTATGAAGTGGTGTAACTATAGAAGTTTGACACTGGTGTCGTTTGATCCCTTCAAGGGATTGATCCCTACCACCGGGTCATTTTATATTATGCTGATTATCATTTATATAAACTTTCATACAATTTGAATATTCATAGGCATGCAATCAAATAGTAAACATTTACTTATTTTAAATAATATATTATTCGTTAAAATAAAGTGATATGATGAATTAGTAACTAATATTTTATTTATATGAAATTTTGTATACTTAATTTACTATATTAAAACATTCAATTCAACGGTTTGGATTAAGTTAATTTATATTATATGAACAATTATGAAGTGGCGTAACTATACAAGTTTGACACTGGTGTTAATTGATCCCTTCCCGGGATTGATCCCTACCACCGGGTCATTTTATATTATGCTGATTACCATTTATATAAACTTGCATACATTTTGAATATACATAGGCATGCAATCAAATAGTAAACATTTACTTATTTTAAATAATATATTATTCGTTAAAATAAAGTGATATGATGAATTAGTAACTAATATTTTATTTATATGAAATTTTGTATACTTAATTTACTATATTAAAACATTCAATTCAACCGTTTGGATTAAGTTAATTTATATTATATGAACAATTATGAAGTGGTGTAACTATACAAGTTTGACACTGGTGTCGTTTGATCCCTTCCAGGGATTGATCCCTACCACCGGGTCATTTTATATTATGCTGATTATCATTTATATAAACTTTCATACAATTTGAATATTCATAGGCATGCAATCAAATAGTAAACATTTACTTCAATTATGAAGTGGTGTAACTATACAAGTTTGGCGCTGGTGTTGTTTGATCCTTCCAGGGATTGATCCCTACCACCGGATCATTTTATATTATGCTGATTATCATTTATATAAACTTTCATACAATTTGAATATTCATAGGCATGCAATCAAATAGTAAACATTTACTTATTTTAAATAATATATTATTCGTTAAAATAAAGTGATATGATGAATTAGTAACTAATATTTTATTTATATGGAATTTTGTAAACTTAATTTACTATATTAAAACATTCAATTCAACGGTTCGGATTCAGTTAATTTATATTATATGAACAATTATGAAGTGGTGTAACTATAGAAGTTTGACACTGGTGTCGTTTGATCCCTTCAAGGGATTGATCCCTACCACCGGGTCATTTTATATTATGCTGATTATCATTTATATAAACTTTCATACAATTTGAATATTCATAGGCATGCAATCAAATAGTAAACATTTACTTATTTTAAATAATATATTATTCGTTAAAATAAAGTGATATGATGAATTAGTAACTAATATTTTATTTATATGAAATTTTGTATACTTAATTTACTATATTAAAACATTCAATTCAACGGTTTGGATTAAGTTAATTTATATTATATGAACAATTATGAAGTGGTGTAACTATACAAGTTTGACACTGGTGTTAATTGATCCCTTCCCGGGATTGATCCCTACCACCGGGTCATTTTATATTATGCTGATTACCATTTATATAAACTTGCATACATTTTGAATATACATAGGCATGCAATCAAATAGTAAACATTTACTTATTTTAAATAATATATTATTCGTTAAAATAAAGTGATATGATGAATTAGTAACTAATATTTTATTTATATGAAATTTTGTATACTTAATTTACTATATTAAAACATTCAATTCAACGGTTTGGATTAAGTTAATTTATATTATATGAACAATTATGAAGTGGTGTAACTATACAAGTTTGACACTGGTGTCGTTTGATCCCTTCCAGGGATTGATCCCTACCACCGGGTCATTTTATATTATGCTGATTATCATTTATATAAACTTTCATACAATTTGAATATTCATAGGCATGCAATCAAATAGTAAACATTTACTTCAATTATGAAGTGGTGTAACTATACAAGTTTGGCGCTGGTGTCGTTCGATCCTTCCAGGGATTGATCCCTACCACCGGATCATTTTATATTATGCTGATCATCATTTATATAAACTTTCATACAATTTGAATATTCATAGGCATGCAATCAAATAGTAAACATTTACTTATTTTAAATAATATATTATTCGTTAAAATAAAGTGATATGATGAATTAGTAACTAATATTTTATTTATATGAAATTTTGTATACTTAATTTACTATATTAAAACATTCAATTCAACCGTTTGGATTAAGTTAATTTATATTATATGAACAATTATGAAGTGGTGTAACTATACAAGTTTGACACTGGTGTCGTTTGATCCCTTCCAGGGATTGATCCCTACCACCGGGTCATTTTATATTATGCTGATTATCATTTATATAAACTTTCATACAATTTGAATATTCATAGGCATGCAATCAAATAGTAAACATTTACTTATTTTAAATAATATATTATTCGTTAAAATAAAGTGATATGATGAATTAGTAACTAATATTTTATTTATATGGAATTTTGTAAACTTAATTTACTATATTAAAACATTCAATTCAACGGTTTGGATTAAGTTAATTTATATTATATGAACAATTATGAAGTGGTGTAACTATACAAGTTTGACACTGGTGTTGTTTGATCCCTTCCAGGGATTGATCCCTACCACCGGGTCATTTTATATTATGCTAATTATCATTTATATAAACTTTCATACAATTTGAATATTCATAGGCATGCAATCAAATAGTAAACATTTACTTATTTTAAATAATATATTATTCGTTAAAATAAAGTGGTATGATGAATTAGTAACTAATATTTTATTTATATGGAATTTTCTAAACTTAATTTACTATATTAAAACATTCAATTCTACGGTTCGGATTAAGTTAATTTATATTATATGAACAATTATGAAGTGGTGTAACTATATAAGGTTGACACTGGTGTTGTTTGATCCCTTCCAGGGATTGATCCCTACCACCAGATCATTTTATATTATGCTGATTATCATTTATATAGACTTTCATACAATATGAATATTTATAGGCATGCAATCAAATAGTAAACATTTACTTATTTTAAATAATATATTATTCGTTAAAATAAAGTGATATGATGAATTAGTAACTAATATTTTATTTATATGGAATTTTGTAAACTTAATTTACTATATTAAAACATTCAATTCAACGGTTCGGATTAAGTTAGTTTATATTATATGAACAATTATGAAGTGGTGTAACTATACAAGTTTGGCGCTGGTGTCGTTTGATCCCTTCCAGGGATTGATCCCTACCACCGGATCATTTTATATTATGCTGATTATCATTTATATTAACTTTCATACAATTTGAATATTCATAGGCATGCAATCAAATAGTGAACATTTACTTATTTTAAATAATATATTATTCGTTAAAATAAAATGATATGATGAATTAGTAACTAATATTTTATTTATATGGAATTTTGTAAACTTAATTTACTATGTTAAAACATTCAATTCAACGGTTCGGATTAAGTTAATTTATATTATATGAACAATTATGAAGTGGCGTAACTATACAAGTTTGACACTGTGGTCGTTTGATCCCTTCCAGGGATTGATCCCTACCACCGGATCATTTTATATTATGCTAATTATCATTTATATAAACTTTCATACAATTTGAATATTCATAGGCATGCAATCAAATAGTAAACATTTACTTATTTTAAATAATATATTATTCGTTAAAATAAAGTGATATGATGAATTAGTAACTAATATTTTATTTATATGGAATTTTGTAAACTTAATTTACTATATTAAAACATTCAATTCAACGGTTCGGATTAAGTTAATTTATATTATATGAACAATTATGAAGTGGTGTAACTATATAAGGTTGACACTGGTGTCGTTTGATCCCTTCCAGGGATTGATCCCTACCACCGGATCATTTTATATTATGCTGATTATCATTTATATAAACTTTCATACAATTTGAATATTCATAGGCATGCAATCAAATAGTGAACATTTACTTATTTTAAATTATATATTATTCGTTAAAATAAAGTGATATGATGAATTAGTATCTTAAATTGTGGCTTTCGGTGCATAGCACAGTGGCTTGGAGTAAGCGAGAATGAGTGGCCTGCCATCAGGACCGAATTGAGGGAAGAACTCAGAATCAACCACTCCTCACTTGCTAGTGTAATGGAGTCTGAAAAAGAAATGGAAAGAATAAGTGCTGCTTTGAACCTGCCAACAGGAGAATTAGCTTTATCTCCTAAGTGGTTCACAGTTCCTGATATGGGTATGCTTGCTGCAAGTACGTTCAAGATTGTCCTGGTAACCTTGAGCTTAAAGGAGCCTTGCACTTATCTACCTCTAGCTGGTCCAGCCTTCATTCCGCCAATTGTTGCTGCCATATGCAACATTGATGATCATCATTGGGTCAGAGTGAAGTTAAGAAGTGATTCTCCACTCCCTTACTGTACTCCAATGCGGGGACCCAACCATAAGAAAAGTGCAAAAAGGTGGGGGAAACATATCCATCCAAGGATATTGAAGTATAGAGAGATTGTTGATCCTGAATACGTTCGACAACCTCAAAGTCTTCCAAGCCAGTCTGATAATGCATCCACTTCCAGTAGCTATGGGATTCCAAAGAACTCTCAATCCCAGCAAGAAGCTCCCACGAGTCCAGCTCCACAACCAAACTCACCTCAAGCCAAGTACTGCTTACCGGACGACAACCTACTCAGCACAGATAGAGAAACTGCCACATGCGCAGTAAACAAAGAAAGAGAAGAACCAGTGGTCCATGATGAAATTCGTCCGACTGTAGAAAAGGAAGATTGTCTTGAAGAAGAACACTAAGAAGCGGACCAAGTCTGGTGAATCAAAGAAGAGCCTACCCAGAGAAAAGAAGGGGAAGGGTGAAGCTGAGAAACTCAGTGATCATGTTGATGATCCTGAAATATCTCTTAATGAGATATTAACATCCCAACAGAAGGCCACAGCATCCGCCACATCCATTAAATCTTTTCAGAACATAGCAAGAGTATTTCTTGCTCATGTTCCAAGAAGGACTCGTAAGACGACATCCTCCTCTAACTTGGAGGTTCCTAGGATGCTGACTATGGATAACGCGGCATATTCTCCACACTTGCTGATGAAGTCCCTGGGATACAACTTTTGCTTGCAAGCTCGACTTTGGGCTCCACCTGCTGTAGATGGTCTACAGATTGCATTCGCAAAGAGGTCCAGGTATGATATTTTTCATCATGAGTGGGAAGTGTTTGTTCCCATATCGGTTCATTCAAGTACCATCCCATTTGGACTAATACATAATGCAGAGAGTGTTAGAGTTCAACATGGATCATGGTTACTTATCCTACTGGTAGCCAAACCAAGACCTGAACCTCTGCCATTCGTCAATACATCCCCCAACAACAATCCATCAGCCATTCCCTTGCCTCACAATATCACCTTTCCACAAGACGCATTCATCACACCCTCCGATTCAGAAGGAAATCGGCATCAACCATCCACATCATCCTCACAAGTGTGCCTCCAGAATGAAACGTCATCATCCACACAGGATGCTGAGGTTACCAAGGCTCAACCCATTTCAGTTGCACCTCCACACAGTGACACTCCTCAAGCTGAGAACCTCCCTGGACCCGAAGCCATAAACGAATCTTCATCAGCTGACACACCTTTTGATGCCAAGGCTGCAGTGACGGAACTACGTGCTAAAATGAAAGCAGCAAATTCGAGTGTTGATAAGAAAAATGACGAAGCACTCGATAGAGCCTTCAATCGTATCGATGCTGTGACCGAGAGACTTGAGCACAGAATTGATACAAGTCTTAAGTGCATACAAGACCTAATACGAGGATACATACAGCAACGACAGCAGCAACATGATTAATCATCATCTTCCTTCTCCCTATCTTGCATTCATTCCTTATCTTATAGTTATAAACAACATCAATACTTGCTGCTTACTGCTTGCTTATTTCCCTTATTAATACATCACTTCTTTACTTGATTATTATTGCTTAATTGTTTCTACCTTTTTGATAATGTCAAAGGGGGAGAATGGGTTAGAAAAAGGGATCAGAAATAGAAGCATCTAAGAACTTAGAATAAACGAAGAGTAAGTAATAACAAATTTAGGGGGAGCTAAAGCAAATCTACTTAGGCAAAACACGAAGTATTTAGGAATATTCAATTTAGGAGGAGCAAAGCTAAGTGAACTCGACAAATAAAAATTCGTCCGCCTCCCATCTAAATTAAATCACTTACAAATGCATGCTCTGAAGAAAAACTGTTATCTAAAAATAACATATGCCTTATGTCTAATCACACTCATAAATGAACCCTTTTCCAAAGAAATTGTCATTATAAAAAAGGGGGAGATTGTTAGTATCAAATAATTAAATGAGTTATTATATTTTGATAATTAACAATTTCTTTAGCATTTAATGATGTCAAAAATGGAACTCCTAACATAATGAAGATTTTCATGTACAGGAATAATCATCTCTGAGAAGAGAATAAACAAACATCATAGAGAATCAGTCCGCCAGAAGAGTTCGTCTGGTCTGGTCACCTCGACGAAAGAAGAGTCAAAAGTTATACGAAGAAGAGCTATCTCTCTCTTCTTAGATAGTCTGATGGCGCAAGAAAAGATGACTCTCAAGCTCAAAACTGTCCAGTGACTATAGACAGATAAAGAGTCAACAGCCTCAAATAATCAGCCTCCTCTCTTTCTCATGATTACATAGTGGAAATCTGCACAGCTCATCTAAGGCAGCTGAATCAATCCACTATCCAAATCTACAGAGGTCAAATTGGGAGAATGCATTGCCTTAAAAGAGAAAGAGTAAGGGAGCACAGCAACCTATGAAGAAACATTCCATCCCTCGAAGTTCTCCTCTAGCACCATAGAAGGAATTATGAATCAGCCCTCTCAGATGGAGGACTTCAGTGAAGAGCAAATAGGAAGAAAGGATTCAGCTCTCTAAGACCAAAAGTGCCCTGATTCTTAAAGAAGAACTGACTGAAGGAAATTCGTTTGACAATATAAATCACTCAATGACAGAACTTCAAACACTAAATGGAGACTGCGTCTGCCAAAGCTCAACGGAAGACTCCGTCCGCCAAAGTATAAATCGCGCCAGAAATACAAAGATCAACAAATACGTCCTTCGAAGATATCAAGTCAACAGAAGCATTAAAGAAATTGTTCTCTTGAATAATTATGTCTTTCATCGTCTGCACGATTATCAAAAGCTCTGGCAATCACAGAAAGTGAGATGGGACATAATTAATCCAACACTCCTTGGTCCCACTACTTCTCTACTTTTCCTAAAATCAAGCTGACATCGCGAAATCAACGGCAGGAATCTCTGAGCATCATACACTCTCAACGGTCAAAAATTCAAAACTCTGATCAAGGCACGTGATGAGTATTAGCTGTCAAGCACTGGGGTAAAAGAGTCAAAGCAGTCTCCATCACTGTGCTCTCACTCGTTATATACGAAGTAACCAGCTTCAAGCTACTTGCTCAAGATGGAGCCAGACGACATCAACCCAGAAGTACTGATGATTTCCAGATCATATCTTATGCTTGCAGAAAAGCCTCTGATCGTGACTTACGCCTGCTGAGAGATGCAGAACTAGCCGTTATGTGCTTCTCAGAGAGGAAGAAGCACTGCGGGCAGGTTTTCTCTCCTTCTGTGAAGGAAGAACGAAGAGCTTTAATTGAAGATATATATAGAGAACCTTGCTTCCGCAGCGACTTGGCGACTAGAACTAAATTATACACACCTCAATCTAGTTCGTCCAAAGACCAAGGCAACCTTGGTCTTCAACTCAGGATACTTCAAGTCTTATCCCAACCTGAGTTGAGTTGCTTATGTGTGTGGACACTTTACAGAGTTTAACTCTCATCATATTACACACACATAACTCAGAACAAGAGATCAACTTGCTTATGATCTCTCTGTTCTATGAGCTTCATTTCTTCTACCCACTCTTATCAAGAAGAGAATATTGTAGAAAAGAAAAACCTTTGAAAAAGGTATAAGGAGAAGTCCTGATAATACTTGTAAGGAGGAGTCCTCATAATACTTGTAAGGAGAAGTCCTTCGAATACTTGATAGGATAAGTCCTTAGAATACTTGTTGGGAGAAGTCCCTGAGAATACTTGTACTATTTGTTTAAATAGTGAAAATCTTGGTGATGCCAAGGACTGGACGTAGCCCTGTCGATTATGGGGGGTGAACCAGGATAAAAACTATGCGTGCTTTACCTTTATGCTTTACTGCTTCATCGCTGCACGTTTGTTCATCCTTTCATAAACAAATTATATTAAGGACAAATAATTTACTTTTAACATTCGTTGAGTGATTCATACTTTCATAATTACTTCATAGAATATCTTGTAATGAAAAAACAATAAATACTAACAGATGATTAAGGAACAAATGTTTAGAAAATAAATTTTAAAAATAAGTCACACAATTCAAACCCCCCCTTTCTTGTGTGTTTCTTGCACCTATAATTGGTATGAGAGCCTAACACTCTGAAAAGTGCTAACATCTTCACAGATGCAGAGTTCAAAGATCTATGGAAATATATGTTCTTCTCGGACAAACACAACCATGATCCATTAAATAAGAAAGGAAGAATTTACTAAAGAAACTCATTCAAGAAAGGTGTGCACCCCTTTGAAGAAAGATGGATGCAGATAAATTGGGAAAAAGGAAAGAAGTCAACGTTGATCTAAGAAGAGGAAACAAACGAAGATTTCCACTCTTGCAAGCGTCAAAGAAGCACCTAACAAATTCTCTTCAGGACTAATGAAGAAATACAGGTAAAATAATCCTAACCTCATAAATATTAAACATGATTTATTCCCTTTCTCTGCCTTAAGTCAATTAGAATTAATGACACTTTAAATAGATAAGCTGAGTCCCTTGTTTCCGAAATATAAGCAATATCTATAAATGATTAAGCCATACTTATTTAAAAGAAACTAAAAGTATATCGATCTTCACCCTTATATGAGTCATACTGTTTGAAGCATCATCATAAACATCCAGTAATTTTATGTACTCCCAAAACTTATATATTTATGAACATACATACATATACACATGTGTGTACATTTAAGTCTTGAAGGTCTATCTTATCCCAAATGTGCTTTTCAACCATTCATGCTCACACCTCTGTGAGTAACCAACTAATCCACCGGACCCATCTAAAATTGGGTACCACAAAAGCATACAAAAATTTCTGGTGCAGGAGTTCATAATGAAGAAATTCTCTGAAAAAGGGAATCAACAGGATCTGACTGAGTATGGAGATCAAAGGAAGAAGAGATGAAGAAAAGTAGCTAAACAATCCAAAATGCGTGTCATCAGATGAAGCATGTAACCAATGAAGAGACAGTCTCACCTAGTAAATGAAAAGAAATAAAGTCTGTCATCAATGATAATTGACGTCAAGGGAAATCACCGTCTGATGATTACACGTTCAATGTGAGAACGTCTAAGCCCACTCGAAAGGACACTACTAAAGTAGTTCGTCTGGGGCCACAGGTAAACAGCTGTATCGTTCAACTTGATAAAAGCGTCCGTAACACGCATTGAATCTTTAACTGCCATAACTGCACGCATTTCTATTACTATTACTTAATGCACATGTAATACTTGATATCTCACATCAAATGGAACGAAATCATTATATCCCACTAAACGAGTAAAAACTGTCCGGCTTCTAATCAACTCAAACAAAAGCAATTGAAAACAAAAGCCTCATACGAACATTTCATTTGCATTCCAAGAACTCTTGCAATTCTCTGCTTGCATCCTCTAACCTTCTCTGCAGAATTCTCTAATGGCTCCCAAGAAGCAAACCACCGTTAAGCCAAAACTTACCCAGGAACAAGAAGCCATCCTTGAACTAAGAAAGAAGAATTTTGAAGCCAATCGCTGTGAACAAGCCTCAAAGATTGGGACTCAGAAGTTTGCTGACCTAGGCGGAAGGGAACTAGTCTCACCCAGGTATCTTGAACTGAACCGCTTTCAGTATGCAAAGGTTGCTGGACTGAATTATGTTCTGTTTCAAGACTGGGAAAACCTTATGAAAATATCTGAGACACCCGTTCTTGAACCACTGGTGAAGGAGTTCTACCAATGCGCTGTCAAAACAAATTCTCAAACCATCACAAGCAGGTGTTTGAGAAAGATCACTGAAATCACCCCTGGTGATATTGCTCTAGCACTAAGCGTGGATGAGAAAGACGGAGTTCACTATTCTTCGAAGTGGGAAACCTCTGCGGTGGAAGGAGACTGCATCTGGAAGGAGAACCTAAAAATACATGGGAACGCTGTGAACAACTTGGTAGAAGAATTCAAGTTTCCTCATACCGTTCTCAGTAAAGTTGTCATTCCTAAGGAAGGAGCCAGGGATCTGGTAAACAAAATGGCTCACTGGACGCTTTACCATATGAGCAACATGCAGAAAATCAACCTCCCATCACTGATCTTTCATCACATTGTAGGAACTATTGAAAGCCCAGTAACAAATCTTCCCTACGGGTCTCTTATCACAAAGATCATGGGAATGAAAGGACTGGTAACTGAGGAGATACTCCAGAATGAATTTATTACTCAGGATTACATCTATCCAACTCCTATTCGATTTGGTGACGTCAAGCGAATGAACCTAAAGATTGACATCTCCAAGGTTCCGAAGAACTTGCTTTCCACGTGGGAGAAAAATCAAGTAGAGAACAATGAAGAATCAGAACAGGGGAAGGAAATTCATCCCTCTCCTCCAAAGACAAGAGCCTCAAGAATGAGAAAGCAAACTATCCCTACAGCGTCATCGCCAATCAAGAAAGGTGATGTTTCAGAACCAGATGAGGCAACCAAAACCTTGCCAACACCAGCACCCCCAGCAAAAAGAAGACGCCTTGTAAAGGCTGCATCCAAGAAAGATGCAACTTCGTCCGAAGATGATGAAGACACCCTGCCAATAGCTAAATTGGTTAGGAAAGTAAGAAGAGAGCCTTTGAAGGTGATTCCGAAGAATGATCAATCCTCACCCTCTCTGCTGAAGTATCTTCCTTACGTTCCAACAATTTTTCATGAATATGTGGAAGACATCGTCGATGTTGTTGATGATGGAAACTGTGGCTTTCGGTGCATAGCACAGTGGCTTGGAGTAAGCGAGAATGAGTGGCCTGCCATCAGGACCGAAATGAGGGAAGAAATCAGAATCAACCACTCCTCACTTGCTAGTGTAATGGAGTCTGAAAAAGAAATGGAAAGAATAAGTGCTGCTCTGAACCTGCCAACAGGAGAATTAGCTTTATCTCCTAAGTGGTTCACAGTTCCTGATATGGGACTACTTGCTGCAAGTACGTTCAAGATTGTCCTGGTAACCTTGAGCTTAAAGGAGCCTTGCACTTATCTACCTCTAGCTGGTCCAGCCTTCATTCCGCCAATTGTTGCTGTCATATGAAACATTGATGATCATCATTGGGTCAGAGTGAAGTTAAGAAGTGATTCTCCACTCCCTTACTGTACTCCAATGTGGGGACCCAACCATAAGAAAAGTGCAAAAA
This sequence comes from Acmispon strigosus, assembly GCA_030819835.1. NCBI lineage: Eukaryota > Viridiplantae > Streptophyta > Magnoliopsida > Fabales > Fabaceae > Acmispon > Acmispon strigosus. The sequence continues at coordinate 10,228,517 of JAUAMA010000004.1, read as the reverse complement.
GATGGGGGAAACATATCCATCCAAGGATATTGAAGTATAGAGAGATTGTTGATCCTGAATACGTTCGACAACCTCAAAGTCTTCCAAGCCAGTCTGATAATGCATCCACTTCCAGTAGCAATGGGATTCCAAAGAACTCTCAATCCCAGCAAGAAGCTCCCACGAGTCCAGCTCCACAACCAAACTCACCTCAAGCCAAGTACTGCTTACCGGACGACAACCTACTCAGCACAGATAGAGAAACTGCCACATGCGCAGTAAACAAAGAAAGAGAAGAACCAGTGGTCCATGAGGAAATTCGTCCGACTGTAGCAAAGGAAGATGTCTTGAAGAAGAACACTAAGAAGCGGACCAAGTCTGGTGAATCAAAGAAGAGCCTACCCAGAGAAAAGAAGGGGAAGGGTGAAGCTGAGAAACTCAGTGATCATGTTGATGATCCTGAAATATCTCTTAATGAGATATTAACATCCCAACAGAAGGCCACAGCATCCGCCACATCCATTAAATCTTTTCAGAACATAGCAAGAGTCTTTCTTGCTCATGTTCCAAGAAGGACTCGTAAGACGACATCCTCCTCTAACTTGCAGGTTCCTAGGATGCTGACTATGGATAACGCGGCATATGCTCCACACTTGCTGATGAAGTCCCTGGGATACAACTTTTGCTTGCAAGCTCGACTTTGGGCTCCACCTGCTGTAGATGGTCTACAGATTGCATTCGCAAAGAGGTCCAGGTATGATATTTTTCATCATGAGTGGGAAGTGTTTGTTCCCAGATCGGTTCATTCAAGTACCATCCCATTTGGACTAATCCATAATGCAGAGAGCGTTAGAGTTCAACATGGATCATGGTTACTTATCCTACTGGTAGCCAAACCAAGACCTGAACCTCTGCCATTCGTCAATACATCCCCCAACAACAATCCATCAGCCATTCCCTTGCCTCACAATATCACCTTTCCAAAAGACGCATTCATCACACCCTCCGATTCAGAAGGAAATCGGCATCAACCATCCACATCATCCTCACAATAGTGCCTCCAGAATGAAACGTCATCATCCACACAGGATGCTGAGGTTACCAAGAATTAGAGCTCTCATGTATGTTAGAGGGTGTTGAAGTTCTTGGTATGGTTCAATGGGATGAGGATCGGGTTAAGATGCATGATATGATACGAGATATGGCTCTATGGATAGCTCGTGATAAAGATCGAACCAAAGACAAAGTTTTAATTCAGGGGGAAGCACTCACACTGTCAGAAATGAATTCTGAAAGGTTGAATGTTGTGGAGAAGATTTCAATTATAGATGGTGGAGGAAGAGAGTGGAAAGTACAGGCTTGTCCAAATCTTATCACCCTATGCGCAGGGAGTGATGTTCACATTACTCACTCTTCAAACCTCAAGTTCATGGAAAGATTAAAAGTCTAGGATCTATCAGGTAGTGATATTACTCTTCACCCCACAGAAATAGGCATGTTACTCAACTTGGAATACCTTAACCTATCATGTACAAGTTTACCAGATAGCCTTCTTGTTGATTTGAAGAATTTGAAAAAATTAAGGGTATTCCTTATGGAATATTGGAGTAGCAAGATAGTATCTTTCGAAGGGATAGAAAGTCTTGAGCAGTTAAAGGTGTTCAGATTTTCTCATAATTCAGATTTTAAGGAAGAGATAACACTCCTAGAGAAATTGGAGTCCTTGCCGAAATTGGAGGAAATGCGCATGGTACTTCCATCACTGGCATGCATAAATTACTTGAATCAAATGTTGAAGTCCCACATTGGCTAGAGATATGGCCAATCAAGAGTTTATAAGGGTATGGTAAACCTCAACTCTTAAGCTAGCTTTTGTGGTTGAGTTAGGCCTCCCAATTTGTAATATGGTATCAGAGCCTATCCTAGATCCGTTTGTTAGTGGAGACTGCCCCTATGGGTCACCCGCAGATGTCCAGTCCTGCAAACTTCACGCTCCAGATGTCCAGCCCTGGGCGTGAGGGGGGTGTGTTGAAGTCCCACATTGGCTAGAGATATGGCCAATCAAGAGTTTATAAGGGTATGGTAAACCTCAACTCTTAAGCTAGCTTTTGTGGTTGAGTTAGGCCTCCCAATTTGTAATATCAAATAAATTAAGGGATTGCACAAGACATTTTTATTCGACAGGAATAGGGAATGATGCAATTGACATGCAATCAATATTAGCATCTTTCTCAAGAATGAAGCATCTAGAGAATATAACTCTTCTATATGTTACTAACATTATAGAAAGGGGTTCGTCCATTACTGGCACGTTACATCTTCATAAGCTTCGCAAGGTTTTGCTTAGGTTTTGTAATTCAATAACTCATTTGACATGGCTAAGGTATGCTCCGCTCCTCGAGCGCCTTCGTGTTTTAGATTGTTATTCACTTGAAGAATTGATAAGGGAAACAAAAGATGAAGAAGATGTCTTCGATAGTGGCAATGCTAGTGATGATATATTCCCAAATCTTAGACTTCTCATCCTTCATGGTTTGCCAGCGCTGAAGGGAATCCACAAGAGAGCACTAGATTTTCCTTCCTTGAAAGTAATTCATGTAATGTCTTGCTCCAATCTGAGGAAGCTTCCATTGAATTCCAGCTCTGCTGCCAAGAACAGTTTGGTTATGAAGTGGTGTAACTATACAAGTTTGACACTGATGTTGATTGATCCCTTCCCGGGACTGATCCCTACCACCGGATCATTTTATATTATGCTAATTATCATTTATATAAACTTTCATACAATTTGAATATTCATAGGCATGCAATCAAATAGTAAACATTTACTTATTTTAAATAATATATTATTCGTTAAAATAAAGTGATATGATGAATTAGTAACTAATATTTTATTTATATGGAATTTTGTAAACTTAATTTACTATATTAAAACATTCAATTCAACGGTTTGGATTAAGTTAATTTATATTATATGAACAATTATGAAGTAGTGTAACTATAAAAGTTTGACACTGGTGTCGTTTGATCCCTTCCAGGGATTGATCCCTACCACCGGATCATTTTATGTTATGCTAATTATCATTTATATAAACTTTCATACAATTTGAATATTCATAGGCATGAAATCAAATAGTAAACATTTACTTATTTTAGATAATATATTATTCGTTAAAATAAAGTGATATGATGAATTAGTAACTAATATTTTATTTATATGGAATTTTGTAAACTTAATTTACTATATTAAAACATTCAATTCAACGGTTAGGATTAAATTAATTTATATTATATGAACAATTATGAAGTGGTGTAACTATACAAGTTTGACACTGGTGTGGATTGATCCCTTCCCGGGACTGATCCCTACCACCGGATCATTTTATATTATGCTAATTATCATTTATATAAACTTTCATACAATTCGAATATACATAGGCATGCAATCAAATAGTAAACATTTACTTATTTTAGATAATATATTATTCGTTAAAATAAAGTGATATGATGAATTAGTAACTAATATTTTATTTATATGGAATTTTGTAAACTTAATTTACTATATTAAAACATTCAATTCAACGGTTCGAATTAAATTAATTTATATTATATGAACAATTATGAAGTGGTGTAACTATACAAGTTTGACACTGGTGTTGATGGATTCCTTCCCGGGACTAATCCCTACCACCGGATCGTTTTATATTATGCTAATTATCATTTATATAAACTTTCATACAATTTGAATATTCATAGGCATGCAATCAAATAGTAAACATTTACTTATTTTAAATAATATATTATTCGTTAAAATAAAGTGATATGATGAATTAGTAACTAATATTTTATTTATATGGAATTTGGTAAACTTAATTTACTATATTAAAACATTCAATTCAACGGTTTGGATTAAGTTAATTTATATTATATGAACAATTATGAAGTGGTGTAACTATAAAAGTTTGACACTGGTGTCGTTTGATCCCTTCCAGGAATTGATCCCTACCACCGGATCATTTTATATTATGCTAATTATCATTTATATAAACTTTCATACAATTTGAATATTCATAGGCATGCAATCAAATAGTAAACATTTACTTATTTTAGATAATATATTATTCGTTAAAATAAAGTGATATGATGAATTAGTAACTAATATTTTATTTATATGGAATTTTGTAAACTTAATTTACTATATTAAAACATTCAATTCAACGGTTCGAATTAAGTTAATTTATATTATATGAACTATTATGAAGTGGTGTAACTATACAAGTTTGACACTGGTGTCGTTTGATCCCATCCAGGGACTGATCCCTACCACCGGATCATTTGATATTATGCTAATTATCATTTATATAAACTTTCATACAATTTGAATATTCAGAGGCATGCAATCAAATAGTAAACATTTAATTATTTTAAATAATATATTATTTGTTAAAATAAAGTGATCTGATGAATTAGTAACTAATATTTTATTTATATGGAATTTTGTAAACTTAATTTACTATATTAAAACATTCAATTCAACGGTTCGGATTAAGTTAATTTATATTATATGAACAATTATGAAGTGGTGTAACTATAGAAGTTTGACAGTGGTGTCGTTTGATCCCTTCAAGGAATTGATCCCTACCACCGGATCATTTTATATTATGCTAATTATCATTTATATAAACTTTCATACAATTTGAATATTCATAGGCATGCAATCAAATAGTAAACATTTACTTAGTTTAAATAATATATTATTCGTTAAAATAAAGTGATATGATGAATTAGTAACTAATATTTAATTTATATGGAATTTTGTAAACTTAATTTACTATATTAAAACATTCAATTGAATGGTTCGGATTAAGTTAATTTATATTATATGAACAATTGTGAAGAAGTGTAACTATACAAGTTTGACAATGGGGTTGTTTGATCCCTTCCAGGGATTGATCCCTACCACCGGATCATTTTATGTTATGCTAATTATCATTTATATAAACTTTCATACAATTTGAATATTCAGAGGCATGCAATCAAATAGTAAACATTTACTTATTTTAAATAATATATTATTCGTTAAAATAAAGTGATATGATGAATTAGTAACTAATATTTTATTTATATGGAATTTTGTAAACTTAACTTACTATAGTAAAACATTCAATTCAACGGTTCGGAATAAGTTAATTTATATTATATGAACAATTATGAAGTGGTGTAACTATACAAGTTTGACACTGGTGTTGTTTGATCCTTTCCATGGGTTGATCACTACCACCGGATCATTTTATATTATGCTAATTATCATTTATATAAACTTTAATACAATTTGAATATTCATAGGCATGCAATCAAATAGTAAACATTTACTTATTTTAAATAATATATTTTTCGTTTCAATAAAGTGATATGATGAATTAGTAATGAATATTTTATTTATATGGAATTTTGTAAACTTAATTTACTATATTAAAACATTCAATTCAACGGTTCGAATTAAGTTAATTTATATTATATGAACTATTATGAAGTGGTGTAACTATACAAGTTTGACACTAGTGTCGTTTGATCCCTTCCAGGGATTGATCCCTACCACCGGTTCATTTTATATTATGCTAATTATCATTTATATAAACTTTTATACAATTTGAATATTCATAGGCGTGCAATCAAATAGTAAACATTTACTTATTTTAAATAATATATTATTCGTTAAAATAAAGTGATATGATGAATTAGTAACTAATATTTTATTTATATGGAATTTTGTAAACTTAATTTACTATATTAAAACATTCAATTCAACGGTTCGGATTAAGTTAATTTATATTATATGAAAAATTATGAAGTGGTGTAACTATACAAGTTTTACACTGGTGTCGTTTGATCCCTTCCAGGGATGGATCCCTACCACCGGATCATTTGATATTATGCTAATTATCATTTATATAAACTTTCATACAATTTGAATATTCATAGGCATGCAATTAAATAGTAAACATTTACTTATTTTAAATAATATATTATTCGTTAAAATAAAGTGATATGATGAATTAGTAACTAATATTTTATTTATATGGAATTTTGTAAACTTAATTTACTATATTAAAACATTCAATTCAACGGTTTGGATTAAGTTAATTTATATTATATGAACAATTATGAAGTGGTGTAACTATAGAAGTTTGACGCTGGTGTTGTTTGACCCCTTCTAGGGATTGATCTCTACCACTGGATCATTTTATATTATGCTAATTATCATTTATATAAACTTTCATACAATTTGAATATTCATAGGCATGCAATCAAATAGTAAACATTTACTTATTTTAAATAATTTATTATTCGTTTAAATAAAGTGTTATGATGAATTAGTAACTAATATTTTATTTATATGGAATTTTGTAAACTTAATTTACTATATTAAAACATTCAATTCAACGGTTTGGATTAAGTTAATTTATATTATATGAACACTTATGAAGTGGTGTAACTATACAAGTGTTGACACCTATTTTTGTCCGGGCCCAATAAAAAAGAGAATAAAAAAATAATAATAAAAAGGAAAAAAAAAAAAGAGAGAAAGAAACAAAAAAGAGAGAGAAAAGAAAAGGAAAAAAGAGAGAAGAAGAAGAAATGAGCCCAAAAAAAGGGAGAAGGAAAAAAAGAAGAGGGACGAAGCCCAGGAAAAGAAGAAGGAGAAAAAGAAAAAAAGGAAGAAGAATGTTGGCCAGAAAAAAAAAGGAAGAAGAGAAGGAAAAAAGAAGGAGTGAAAAAACGGGCCAAGTGGCCCGTGCAAAAAAAGAGAGGAGGAGAAAGAACAAAAAAGGAAAGAAAAGAGAGAGGAAGGGGGCAGCAGCTCAAAAGAAGAAAAGGGGAAAAACCTAACCCTAATTTCTTCCCTATTTAAGCCCCCACCTCGAAAACCACAACACACAATTTTTTCTGCCTACACACAGAATTTTTTACAGCAGCCCCACATTCAAAAAACCCTAAAATATTTCCCCCCTCATTCTCCCATACTAACCCTAGCCGCCACACACACCCTTTCCCCATCCTTTCCCTGGCCGCCGTCTTCCTCCTTGTTTCCCCTAAGCCGCCGCCGCTCCTTTCCTCTCTATCTCCTCCAAGCCGCCGTCGTTCCATCCTTGCCTCCTCGCGCCGCCGTCCTCCATCACCTCAAGCCTCCGCCGCCCCTAGATCCTTTCTTCCTTGGTTGCCGCGGCCGAGCCACCACGTTCCAGCTCCCTTTCGCGCCGCCACTGTGACGCTTTTTGCTCCTCCTTGTGCTGCCGTCATCCTCAATCAGTCCTCTTCATTGCTGCATCCTCTGTTTTTTTATTTATTTATTTTGGTTGGTTCTTTTTTTCTTTTTTGTTTTGTTTTCTTATTCCTTATTGTATCTTCTTTTCTGGTTTTTTTTTCCTCTGATGTATTATTTTTTTTCTTTTCTTGTTTGAGACATTGCTTGTAAGTCCATGATATAAGGACGTTTTAATTTTGTCATCAAAAAAAGAAAAATAACTTAATTAGATTAAAAAACAAGAACTGCGTAAGCCTTGATCTTCCATTTTAAGGAAGTACGTAGGACTGAGTTCACACTCATCAGGCTATATAAAAATAATAAATATTTGTTTCTTATTATCATCTTTTTCTTCTTTAGAAATGATTAGGGGATTGAATAATATGAAAATGACAAAAAAAATAATTTGTTTTCTTTCTTTTTCTCTATAGGAGTAATTAGAAATTAAATAATAAAAATAAATAAGGGTAAAATTAATAATGTAGGAAGCTAAGGAAATTGCACAAACAATTTTAGGTACCGTTTAGACGGGCGCTGTGGGGTGCTAACACCTTCCCCACGCGTAATAGACTCCCGAACCTAGATTTTAGGTTTTGCAGACTATTTATCATTTTTTTGGTTTTTTCTAGTGTTTCCCTTTAATAAACATTAGTGGCGACTCTGTCTGTTTGAAAATTTGTTTTTTCGCTGTTCCGCCGCGACCTCGGTTGCGACAGATGGCGACTCTGCTGGGGATACTTTGAGAGTCAGGCCTTTCTTGATTGTTTGTGTTTTTTTTTAGTTTCCTTTTATTTTATTTTACCCTTCATTATTTATTATTATTTTTTTGCCTACATATTTTTTCTATTTTGTATATAATTTGTCTTTAATTTGTCCATAACTTATCTTAAATTCGTCTCTCTTTTTATTTTACCCTTCATTATTTTGCCTTTTTATTGCTTAATTGCCTTGTACATATTTTCCCTACCTTGTATATAATTTGTTTTCGGCATGCGGTATTAGGGTAGATGACCAATTTAAACTGCTATATCTGGTTTTCTGGTTATGTTGCAGGTGGGGTAGTTTAGGTTTTCTTGAAAACAGGTTTGTATGCTCTCAATGCACTCACTTCACTTCCACTTTGTGAGATACACTTTTTGGGCTCTATACCCGAGCCCGTGCGAGCCCAGGAGTAGCGGTGCCTTGGTACTTGTCGTGAGAGGCCTAGTGTCTACGCGTCAACTATCGAGCCACCACTCGGATTATTACCGGTCATCAAGCTATTTGTCGTGAGAGGCCTAGTGTCTACGCGTCAAATAGTTTGATCATCGGGACCCTTTCTTCGTGATGGGGGTAATCCGGGGACCTTTTAGGAGTCTAGAACTTACCATAAAGAGAGCACTTAATTTGACCATAGTCCCCATCCAATTAGGGTTTTGGCAAATGTAGCATATCTCACCCTTTAAGTCTTTACCCTTGTAGGACAAATGGGAGCATCCCCTTCCTTTTATTTCATTTATTGTCATCATCTCAATATGCCATGCATCATTCAAAAAAAAAAAACATAATTTTTTTTTTCATGCATCATCCATCTTATAAGAGAGAAAACATAAAAAAGATCACCTTCCATGCATCATCCATTTCATAAAAATAAAAATAAAATGTTTCACTTCCCATGCATCATTACATGCTCATGCATTTCATGACATTATACATGCTCTGTAATTAACCTTTTTTCTATAGTTTCCTTCTCAGCAGAAATCGAATTTGTTAACGGTCCGAATGGAAGGGGTTCAAGACCAAGCAGCGCCTGACCTGAAGAAAAACACCAAGGTTTCAGCCTCAATAGATGATCTCGGGAACCTCAAAGAAATATGTAGAAAAGTGCCGCGAGAAGTGCTTGCTGAGTTTCCAAAGAAATACGGGAATCTGTTGGGCCTACTCGACATCAAAGTAGAAGAGGAAGTCTTGAGCGCTCTAGTTCAGTATTGGAACCCGAACTTCCGTTGCTTCGAGTTGCCCCAGTTCGATATTGTACCAACTATAGAGGAGTACACCCAGATGTTGAATTTCCCTATCAGGGATGGGGCCGGTGTTTATCAATACAGAGGGTACTACATAGAAGTGCAAAAAGTAGAAACTTCCCTCGGCATACCCGATCAGTGTTTTGCGACAAACTCCAATGGTCTCGTCAGTGGATTGAAAAGGGTCAGATTGGAAAAATACTTAGAGCACCTGGCTCAAAACGAGAAGTGGGGGTGTTTCCTGAAGACATTGCTGCTCATCATATTTGGGGTGGTCTTATTCCCATATCTGAAGGATGTGATAGAACAAGAAGCCATTGACGCATATTATCAGTTTGTGGAAAACAGGAGGTGCCCAGTTCCGGCAATTCTTGCGGAAACCCTAATTTCCGCAGATATCTGCCGCAAAAGTAAAAAGTCAAAACTCCGCTGCTGCTACCAATTGTTGTACGTCTGGTTTATAACTCATTGTTATGCTCGGCGCCACATGGGCCACAATCCAAATGCACTAAAAGATTTCCACAAGATTCCAAGAAGATTCATGGGGGCTCAGGAATGGAAAAACGAGTTTGCTAGAATGGAGTCAAAAGCATTCATTTGGGCCTGTCCTTGGTTCATACCCGGGGACGTGGTCCTCAGCTGTGGGCCTTTCTCTAATGTACCCTTGATGGGAATTAGTGGATGCATATCTTACACTCCTGTCATGGTTCTTCGGCAGCTCAAGTGGGTTCAGATCATGCCGTCAAAAGAGCAACTGGGAGGTTTAAACTTCCAATACACTGATAAGAATGTCGAACTCCAAATAAGTCAAGTAGGAAATGCTTGGAATCATGTTCATAAGATGGAGCTTCAGATTCAAGGCATATCTTGCCCTACTACTTCAGAAGAGTACGATAAATGGAGAGTGACCAGAGGTGTTTAGTATTACGCACCGAAGGAATTCTCACACACTGAAGAAGCATGTCAAAAGAAGGAACAAGATTTGAGGGATATGAGTCTTCGGGCAGAGGCGCTCAAAGCAGAAATAAGTCAGTTAGGCGCACTAAACGAAGAAAGGATGGTGGGCATGATGCGTATGAAACATGAACTCGAGAAGAGGGATAAAGCCTTAAAAGATCAAGAAGAGGAGATGAAGCAACTCAAAGATGATTATCGGCGGGTTAATGCAAGCCTGAAGATGGTCAGAGCGTCATCTGATGCACCACGAGTAAAGTCATTAAAGGACCAAGTTGCAGGGTTGGAGGACATGGTTAAGGAGGCCACAGTTGAGAAAGAAGAGCTGAAAATTGAGACTGAGGCACAGCGAGCTAAGATTAGGAGAATTAAAGTCGAAGCGAGTGATGAAAAGGAAGAATTGAACGACCAAGTAGAAAGACTAAAACTTATCATTCACATGAAGGAAGCAAGGTGCGGGGAACTCGCGACTGAGATTCAAGTTCAGAAGGAATGCTGGGAGAATCACCAGAGGGATCTGTCTGAAGCCCATAGGCATGCGAATCAGGGTTGGAATTTGAGCAAAGAGTATCATGATTCATTGTTGAAAGCGCAGCAAAGAGAAACTCAGTTACTAGAACAGGTGAAAGGGTTGACCCTGGAAAGAGATCACTGGAGGAGGGAAGCCCATCACTTCCAAGCAGAAAACATGGGTTTGCTGAGAGGGTGGAGGCAAATGTACAGGATACTGAACTTTGACAAGGAGCTCTACATGAACAAATACCGTAGACTGTCCCAGAGTGTCCAATGCTACTCCAGACAATGGACAAGATTATTTGATGAAGCGGCAACTGAGGTCCGGGATACCCGCCTGGGGGTTCCCCCGAAGTTGAAGAGTTTCATGAGGTTTTCCCGAGATCTTGCCAGCACCATCAGAGGAATGAGGAGAAGAGAACTGAATGACTCTGCTTTTCATTGATGTATCCCGAATTGGGAAATTGCAAGCTCTGTAATAAATTGCACTACAAGTTTGGAATGAAATAAATAAGATGTTTTGTTTAAAAACCTTGGTGTTTCGACATAAATTCTGTAGGGGTATTTCTCACATGAATGATTGTCAACCATGTTTTAACCCAAGGGGTCTTTCTCTGGCGTTAGAACATGGGATTGTCCCGTGTTGCTGCTTAGACATAAATTCGGTAGGGGTATTTCCCACGTGAATGACTGTCAACTATGCTTTAACCCAAGGGGTCTTTCCCTGGCGTTAGAACATGGGGAACCGCCATCTTCTAGGACGCGTTAACAAATTTGTTTGTTTTAGTTTTTTGTAATGTTTCTCATCCCTAAAAAATATAATCATGAGCAGGTAACCTGAACGGAACAAGCTGTATCCCCGACATCCTTACAGGACTCGCCTCCAAGCAAGACTCATGGAAGGAGAGGACCAGTCTCAGGAGGAACTGAGAAATGACGTGAACCAGTTAAAAGACAAGATGGCCCAGATTTTAGAAGCTATACAAGCACTGACAAATCGGGAGAACACGGTAGGGATTCCCCAAAATGGCGATGGAGAACAGGCAAACACACCACCACACCCACCGGGCTTTGAACGTCTGCAACCCTTGGTAATGACTTCCCAAGGAGTACTTATGCAGTCATCACAACCACAGGGCCTCACCGAGGCGGCACAGGGGACTGGACAACCATTTGTGCCGCTCTATGGCCTCCCTCCAGGCTTTGTACCACAAGGCAACGCTAGCTCTTTCTTCATGAACGGAACTGGGGCAAATTTGGCTGAGCACCACGCTACTAATCTACAGAATGCTACCCAGTCTCAGGAGCATGTGTTTGCTAACATGGAAAGCCCCGCTGTGCCGATAGTTGTGCCACAGGCCCAGTACACTACCTCTACTCGTATGCCGGTTCCTCTTCCTCAAAGAACTCCTGCTCCTCAATTGGCTACCGTGTCAAATCCTCAAGAGGCCATACATTCTCAAATCCCGCGCGCAAGTCTAGTGGCTACACCAACCGACTATGTGCCTGCTGCCCGCTTCCCACATATGGAAGATGTTCCGTCTCAGGGAAAGTATGCTCTTCTGGAGGAAAGATTGCGAGCAATAGAGGGAAACACGTATGGGATTATGAATGCTGCTGATTTGTGTTTGGTGCCCGATGTAATCATTCCTCCCAAGTTCAAGGCACCTGAATTCGAAAAGTACAAAGGAACCTCTTGCCCTAGGAGCCACTTGACCATGTATTGCAGGAAAATGGCGTCCCATGTTCATGATGAGAAGCTGCTTATCCATCTCTTCCAAGACAGCCTGTCTGGGGCAGCTTCAAGTTGGTATACACAGCTGGAGCGGAGTCATATCCGTTCTTGGAAAGATTTGGCAGATGCTTTCCTAAGGCAGTACAAGTACAACCTGGACATGGCCCCTGATCGGATACAACTCCAGAATATGGTGAAGAAGGGGGATGAAACTTTCAAAGAGTATGCTCAGAGATGGAGGGAAACGGCTGCTCAAGTTTACCCGCCTGTAACAGAAAAAGAGATGATTTCCATGTTTGTGGAAACCCTCCATCCTCCGTTCTATGATCGCATGGTAGGAAGTGTATCTTCTAATTTCTCGGACATGGTGACCATTGGAGAGAGAGTAGAGAACGGGCTGAGAAGCGGGAAGATCACTCAGGCCACTGACGGAGCTACGAAGAAGTCTTCTTTTGGTGGAGGAAAGAGAAGGGAAGGCGAAGCACACGCCGTGACTCTTGATGGGCAGGGAAGACAATCCTCTAGTTACCAATATCCCCTTCACCCACAATATAATCACCCCCCTCAGTCTCAGCATCAAACAGTAGCCACAGCTCAAACACAAGCCCCGCCTCCCAGACAAAACCCCGTGCAGAACCAAGGGTCGTGGGCAAGCACGAATCAAAGAGGGTGGGAAAGGAGAACCCGTTTTGACCCGATCCCCAAAACTTACACCGAGCTCTTGCCACAGCTCATTAATAATGCACTGATTGTTCGTTCTCCAGCAAGGCCAGTTGAGCCTCTGTATCCTAGGTGGTATGATCCAAATGCTAAATGTGATTTCCACTCAGGTGTGGTGGGTCACTCCACCGAAAACTGCTATACTTTGAAGAACAGAGTGCAGGCGTTAATCGACGCAAAGTGGTTGACTTTCACAGAGGAAGATGATCCTAGTATTGGGAAGAACCCTCTTCCAATTCACACAGGGGCATCTACCAATGCGATCGAGGATGGCCCAGAATCGAAGTTGGTAAAGAGTGTAGGTGAGATCAAGACTCCCTTGAAGGTGGTTTTCGCTAAGATGGTCAAGTTTGGAATGATTAGCGGCGATCTGAATAAAGAAGAAATGTGCGGGTTTCACCCCAAGGCAAACCATCTGATTCAAGATTGTGAGGAGTTCAAGGCAATCCTTCAGAAATTAATTGATGGAGGATCGGTACAAATTGGGCATAAGGTGGATGATGATGATGCTTGCATGGCTGGGGAGCATATGCCTCCTAACGCAAGACCTTTGGTGGTCCAATATGCAAAAAGCACCCCTGTCGACTTTCCTAGAAAGCCAATACCTCTACAGATACGCACGCCAGTCCCTTTTCCTTATAAGGACAGTAGGCCGGTGCCTTGGAAATATGAAGCAGAGATTTGCACAAGAACCCTTGGGTCGGAGGTCACTAGTCCGACTGCGAGCATTGATGCCCCTGTTGTTACCAATGTTGTTGGAATTGGGGGAATGACCCAAAGCGGACGAATTTTTAGCCCCCCTGAGAAGGGGAAAGAGGAAGCCAAGAAAACTTCAGAAAGGATGAAAGAAAAAGAAAATGCAGAGGCAGCGGATGATGAGAGTTTTGAGCAAGTGATACGAGAACCCAAGAAGTCTGATCCAAATGAAGAGGCGTACGAGTTCCTAAAGTTCATCAGACAGAGGGAATATGCTGTTGTGGATCAGCTGAACCGTCTGCCGGCTAAGATTTCCCTCCTAGCCCTCTTGATGAATTCTGAACCTCACAGGAAGGCGTTGTTAAAAGTCTTGAATGAAGCACATGTGACCCAGAACATCTCAGTCGATAAGTTTGAAGGGATTGTCGGCAACATCACCGCTAACAATTTCCTCACTTTCTCTGATGCCGAGATCCCGCCCGAAGGGGTGACACACAATAAAGCACTGTATATCTCACTCAAATACACGGATCACATGGTGTCCAAAGTCCTTGTGGATAATGGCTCCTCGGTGAATGTGTTACCCAAGCCAACGCTGCAGAAAATGTCGGTAGAGGGGTCATTCATGCGGCCTAGTACGATGGTGGTGAGAGCCTTTGACGGCACCAGAAGGGAAGTAATGGGGGAAATTGATTTACCTATTCAAGTGGGTCCAGTAACCTTCATAACAACCTTTCAGGTGATGGACATGATGTCGGGGTATAGTTGCCTCTTGGGGAGGCCTTGGTTGCATCCCGCAAAAGCTTTGCCATCAACGCTCCACCAAAAGGTTAAGTTCATCCTTGATGATAAACTCATCATAGTGTCCGCCGAAGAAGATATGCTAATAAGTAAGCCAACATCGGTCCCATATGTGGATGTTGCGGAAGGAACCCTGGAAACCTCGTTGCAATCCTTGGAGATTGTCAGCACTGCTCAAGAAAAAGGGAGTTCTCCAGTACTTGAGGCAGAATTATCTGGGCAATCGAGCATGGCAGCAAGAGTGATGATAGAAAAAGGATACCGCTATGGCGGTGGATTAGGTAAAGAAGGCCAAGGCAGGGCTAGCCCGATAGAGCTTCCCGCGAACAGGGACCGTACTGGACTGGGGTATACGCCCACTCTGACAGATAAAAGAAGGATTGCAGCAGAGAAGAGAGAGAAAAGGGCGGCCGGGCGAGAAAACCGAGAAGCCATGACTCGGGGAATCCCTATCTGTGATATCCGACAGAGCTTCCAAAGTGCTGGTGTGTTGAGCCAAGTTGCGGTGGCCGCAGAAGAAGTGCCTGAAGATGTAGATCTCGTCTTTCCCTGTGCGCTGGATGCTGAGCTTGACAACTGGGAGATCTTTGAACTCCCCGTAGTTCTTAAATCTGAAACAAAGTAATTTGTAGTGCCACTCCTATTGCTCTGCCCAAGGCTTTAGGATAGAAGCTTATAATAAGGGCTCACTTTTGTTTTCAATCATGTCATGAATAAAATGCATTTTGAATTCTATTTCTTATCTTGCTACGCCTTTTCTTCTTCTCTCCCTTTATTGTCATTATGCCAATTTCCGATAATGCAGGTCCGAAACTGGTTCTCTCGAAAGTAATAGTGCTAGTCTCGCGTGTCACAATTTTGATAGCCCTGTTAACCGAGCTGAGGAAGATGAAAGTGAAGAATGGGAACCCTCCTCTAAGTTGCAAAGACTGGTAGAACAAGAGGAAAGAGAAATCAAGCCGCACGAAGAGCCCGTAGAAATGATCAATTTAGGGTCTGAAGACGATAAGAAAGAAGTGAAGGTCGGAACTTGCATGATGGGGAAGGCACGCACTAAGTTGATCGCTCTGCTCTTTGAATACGTTGATGTTTTCGCGTGGTCTTAGCAGGATATGCCCGGGCTTGACCCTAATGTTGCAGTTCACAAGTTGCCTTTGAAACCTGAATGTCCCCCAGTCAAACAGAAGCTGAGGCGCATGAAGCCAGAAATGTCCTTAAAGATCAAAGAAGAAGTGCAAAAGCAGTTTGACGCTGGGTTTTTAGCCGTCTCAAAATATCCTCAGTGGGTTGCCAATGTTGTACCAGTGCCTAAGAAAAATGGGCAAGTTCGGATGTGTGTAGACTACAGAGATTTGAATCGAGCTAGTCCTAAAGACGACTTTCCATTGCCTCATATCGATACCTTGGTGGACAATACCGCCCGAAATTCCTTCTTCTCCTTCATGGACGGTTTCTCGGGTTATAATCAGATCAAGATGGCTCCAGAAGATATGGAAAAAACGACGTTTATCACATTGTGGGGAACCTTTTGCTATAAGGTGATGTCGTTTGGGTTAAAGAATACCGGGGCAACATATCAAAGGGCAATGGTCACTCTGTTTCATGACCTAATGCACAAGGAGATTGAAGTCTATGTAGATGATATAATCGCGAAGTCCGCAACCAAAGAAGAGCACCTGGTTAATTTGCGCAGGTTGTTTGAGCGGCTAAGAAATCTGGCAAGCTGCTGGGATTCATAGTGAGTCAGAAGGGAATAGAAGTTGATCCAGATAAGGTGCGAGCGATCCAAGAAATGCCGCCCCCACGAACTGAAAAAGAAGTCCGCGGTTTCTTTGGAAGGTTGAATTACATTGCTCGGTTCATATCCCAACTTACTGCAACATGTGAACCCATCTTCAAACTGTTACGCAAGAATCAATCAATAGAATGGGATGAAGACTGCCAGCATGCCTTTGAGAAGATCAAGCAGTACCTGCAAAGTCCTCCGATTTTGGTGCCTCCTGTACCTGGCCGACCGCTCATAATATACCTAACGGTGCTTGATGAATCCATGGGCTGTGTCTTGGGGCAGCATGATGAATCTGGAAGAAAAGAGCAAGCCATCTACTATCTGAGCAAGAAGTTCACTAATTGTGAGGTCAGATACTCATTGTTAGAACGAACTTGCTGTGCTCTAGCCTGGGCCGCCCGTCGCTTGAGGCAGTATATGCTAAGTCATACAACCTGGTTGGTCTCTAAAGTGGATCCCATCAAGTACATCTTTGAGAAGCCCGCTCTTACTGGAAGAATAGCCCGATGGCAAATGTTGTTGACAGAATATGACATCATGTATGTGACTCAGAAGGCTGTGAAGGGCAGTGCGTTAGCAGAATACCTGGCACACCAACCCTTGGATGATTATCAGTCAATGCAAAGCGAGTTTCCGGATGAAGATATAATGGCTTTATTCGAGGAGGGAGGAACCTCGAAGGACTGTAGATGGACCTTATTCTTTGACGGAGCTTCAAACATACTCGGGCATGGGGTCGGAGCCGTGTTGATTTCACCGCAAAAGCAGTATATTCCGATCACGACTAGACTGTGCTTTGATTGCACGAATAATGTAGCAGAATATGAGGCATGTGCTTTGGGATTGCAAGTAGCCTTAGAGTCAAAGGTCAGGAATCTTGAGGTGTATGGTGATTCGGCCTTAGTAATCCACCAACTAAAGGGAGAATGGGAAACCCGAGATGTGAAGTTGATCCCATATCATGCTTATGTCAAAGAGCTTATGGAAGAGTTTGATGAGGTTAACCTCCACCATGTTCCACGCGAAGATAATCAACTGGCAGATGCCTTGGCCACTTTATCTTCAATGTTCGAAATAAGTCGAGACAGTGAAATGCCACTTATAAGAATGCAAAATCATAGCCAACCAGCATATTGCCAAATTGTGGAGGAAGAGCCTGATGGGAAGCCATGGTATCATGATATTAAGCAATACATCACAAAAAGAGAGTATCCACCAGATGCCTCGGATAATGATAAAAGGACTTTGAGAAGATTAGCAACAGGTTACTTCATGAATGGGGATGTCCTCTACAAAAAGAACTTTGACCTAATTCTCCTCCGGTGTGTGGACGCAGCCGAAGCGCAAAGAATCATCAATGAGATCCATGAAGGTTCTTTTGGAACCCATATGAATGGACATGCGATGGCAAGGAGGATCTTGAGGGCCGGGTACTATTGGCTCACCATGGAAACAGACTGCTTTGAACATGTAAGGAGATGCTATAAATGCCAAGTACATGGTGACAACATTCACGCTTCGCCGGCTCAGCTGAATGTGCTGACAGCACCTTGGCCATTTTCTATGTGGGGAATTGATGTGATAGGCCCCATTGAACCAAAAGCGTCAAATGGACATCGCTTCATTCTGGTGGCAATTGACTATTTCACCAAATGGGTCGAAGCATCCTCTTACGCTAGTGTAACGAGGAATGTGGTGGTTAGGTTCATCAAGAGAGACTTAATTTGTCGGTACGGCCTCCCGAGCTAGATCATCACTGATAATGGAACTAATCTGAACAACAAAATGATGGAAGAGCTGTGCGAAGACTTCAAGATCCAGCATCACAATTCCTCCCCGTACCGTCCAAAAATGAATGGTGCAGTTGAAGCGGCTAACAAGAACATCAAGAAGATCATTAGGAAAATGGTTGTGACATATAAAGATTGGCACGACATGCTCCCTTTTGCCTTGCATGGCTACCGCATGTCAGTCAGGACTTCCACTGGAGCCACCCCATTTTGCTTGGTATACGGGATGGAAGCAGTTCTCCCGTTTGAAGTAGAGATTCCATCATTAAGGGTGATAAAAGAGGCCAAGTTAGAGGAGGCTGAGTGGGTACAGGCCCGCTTTGATCAGCTTAACTTGATTGAGGGAAAAAGGCTAGATGCAATGTGCCACGGACAACTGTATCAGAAGAGGATGAAGAAGGCCTATGACAAAAAGGTGCGTCCAAGGGAATTTCAAGAAGGGGACCTAGTGCTCAAAAAGATCTTGCCAATTCACAAAGATGCACGAGGAAAATGGGCCCCGAATTATGAAGGGCCTTACATTGTGAAAAGAGCATTCTTGGGGGGAGCCTTAATTCTCACTGACATGGATGGCGATGAACTGCCTCACCCCATCAACTCCGACTCAGTCAAGAAGTACTTTGCCTGAAAAAAAAAAAAAAAAAAAAAAAAAAAAAAGAAAAAGAAAGAGAGGGGCAAAGGAAGGTCGTCAGGTCGAAAACCCGAAAGGGCGGCCTAGCAAAAGCTCACACTAAATGGTGGAAGACGAGAAATCCCAGGCCAGAATATGGGGGCATGTGACAGATAAGGCTGAAATAGTTCCCTAGGTCAGGCCCAATCTTCAAGCTGGGGCAAGTCACGAGCTCGGTTGGCAAGCGTTGAAGTTGAGGACATGGAAGGCTAGCACTAAGCACCAAGAGGGGATCATTTCGTGCTCGCATTATTTTTCTTTTCTTTCCAATGTCTGACTTTTCCTTCTCATTTGAGTATACACTTCTTGTAAAAACCATCATCTTCTCCATTAATATAAGTCAGACATTTTCTCACACATACCTACCTGTGTTCGTTTTGCATTTATTTTTATGACATGTTTTGAAATCTAAGGAGTTTCTTACCAAAATCCTTATGTTAGTCCTTGGGCATTTTACGTGGCACGAAAAGGGTTCCTTAAAGGTAAGGGGCACAGGGATGACGCGCATCTACACCAGGCCCTGATCGGCTCTAAAGATGTCACGTTTCCTATGTAAAAGGGGCAATAGCTGGGTCCAAGAAAACTGATTCCTCGCTCATCAGATATGCTCGGTCCTGGAAAGATGGAGGGTCCAGACTAAATAAACATGATCTAAAAAGCTCAAGGGGAAGAGAAACCCAAGTTTCCAAGCACATGATTCATGCATCACATGCATAACCCCATCATATATAGTTCATATCATGCATTACATCTTATAGCATGCATGGCATTTCATATCATACATACCTTTGTCAGCAGAACCAGGGTGGTGCTTAGACGATCCCTGTTACTTCTCAGCAGATCCACGGTGGCGCTTAGACGATCCGTGTTTACTTTTCAGCAGATCCAGGGTGGCGCTTAGACGATCCCTGTTACCTTTCAGCAGATCCAAGGGGGCGCTTAGACGAACCTTGTTACTTTCCAGCAGATCCACGGTGGCGCTTAGACGATCCGTGTTACCTTCCAGCAGATCCAGGGTGGCGCTTAGACGATCCCTGTTACCTTTCAGCAGATCCAAGGGGGCGCTTAGACGAACCTTGTTACTTTCCAGCAGATCCGCGGTGGCGCTTAGACGATCCGTGTTACCTTCCAGCAGATCCAGGGTGGCGCTTAGACGATCCCTGTTACCTTTCAGCAGATCCAAGGGGGCGCTTAGACAAACCTTGTTACTTTCCAGCAGATCCAAGGGGGCGCTTAGACGAACCTTGTTACTTTCCAGCAGATCCAAGGGGGCGCTTAGACGAACCTTGTTACTTTCCAGCAGATCCAAGGGGGCGCTTAGACGAACCCTGTTACTTTTCAGCAGATCCAGGGTGGCGCTTAGACAATCCCTGCTTGACAGTGGCTCGGGTTTTGAACCCGAGTTTGCTGTGTTCCTTTTTGACACCTGGACAAAAATGTGTCATGTCTTTACTCATTTCTTACAACAGTAGTATTCTCATACTACCTAGTAAGAAACAAGTAAAGAGGGGCAGCTGTTGACACCTATTTTTGTCCGGGCCCAATAAAAAAGAGAATAAAAAAATAATAATAAAAAGGAAAAAGAAAAAAAAAGAAAAAAAAAAAGAGAGAAAGAAACAAAAAAGAGAGAGAAAAGAAAAGGAAAAAAGAGAGAAGAAGAAGAAATGAGCCCAAAAAAAGGGAGAAGGAAAAAAAGAAGAGGGACGAAGCCCAGGAAAAGAAGAAGGAGAAAAAGAAAAAAAAGGAAGAAGAATGTTGGCCAGAAAAAAAAAGGAAGAAGAGAAGGAAAAAAGAAGGAGTGAAAAAACGGGCCAAGTGGCCCGTGCAAAAAAAGAGAGGAGGAGAAAGAACAAAAAAGGAAAGAAAAGAGAGAGGAAGGGGGCAGCAGCTCAAAAGAAGAAAAGGGGAAAAACCTAACCCTAATTTCTTCCCTATTTAAGCCCCCACCTCGAAAACCACAACACACAATTTTTTCTGCCTACACACAGAATTTTTTACAGCAGCCCCACATTCAAAAAACCCTAAAATATTTTCCCCCTCATTCTCCCATACTAACCCTAGCCGCCACACACACCCTTTCCCCATCCTTTCCCTGGCCGCCGTCTTCCTCCTTGTTTCCCCTAAGCCGCCGCCGCTCCTTTCCTCTCTATCTCCTCCAAGCCGCCGTCGTTCCATCCCTGCCTCCTCGCGCCGCCGTCCTCCATCACCTCAAGCCTCCGCCGCCCCTAGATCCTTTCTTCCTTGGTTGCCGCGGCCGAGCCACCACGTTCCAGCACCCTTTCGCGCCGCCACTGTGACGCGTTTTGCTCCTCCTTGTGCTGCCGTCATCCTCAATCAGTCCTCTTCATTGCTGCATCCTCTGTTTTTTTATTTATTTATTTTGGTTGGTTCTTTTTTTCTTTTTTGTTTTGGTTTCTTATTCCTTATTGTATCTTCTTTTCTGGTTTTTTTTTTCCCTCTGATGTATTATTTTTTTTCTTTTCTTGTTTGAGACATTGCTTGTAAGTCCATGATATAAGGACGTTTTAATTTTGTCATCAAAAAAAGAAAAATAACTTAATTAGATTAAAAAACAAGAACTGCGTAAGCCTTGATCTTCCATTTTAAGGAAGTACGTAGGACTGAGTTCACACTCATCAGGCTATATAAAAATAATAAATATTTGTTTCTTTTTATCATCGTTTTCTTCTTTAGAAATGACTAGGGGATTGAATAATATGAAAATGACAAAAAAAATAATTTTTTTTCTTTCTTTTTCTCTATAGGAGTAATTAGAAATTAAATAATAAAAATAAATAAGGGTAAAATTAATAATGTAGGAAGCTAAGGAAATTGCACAAACAATTTTAGGTACCGTTTAGATGGGCGCTGTGGGGTGCTAACACCTTCCCCACGCGTAATAGACTCCCGAACCTAGATTTTAGGTTTTGCAGACTATTTATCATTTTTTTGGTTTTTTCTAGTGTTTCCCTTTAATAAACATTAGTGGCGACTCTGTCTGTTTGAAAATTTGTTTTTTCGCCGTTCCGCCGCGACCTCGGTTGCGACAACAAGTTTGACACTGGTGTAGTTTGAACCCTTCCAGGGATTGATCCCTACCACCGGATCATTTTATATTATGCTAATTATCATTTATATAAACTTTCATACAATTTGAATATTCACAGGCATGTAATCAAATAGTAAACATTTAATTATTTTAAATAATATATTATTCGTTTAAATAAAGTGATATGATGAATTAGTAACTAATATTTTATTTATATGGAATTTTGTAAACTTAACTTACTATATTAAAACATTTAATTCAACGGTTCGGATTAAGTTAATTTATATTATATGAACTATTATGAAGTGGTGTAACTATACAAGTTTGACACTGGTGTCGTTTGATCCCTTCCAGGGATTGATCCCTACCACCGGATCATTTGATATTATGCTAATTATCGTTTATATAAACTTTCATACAATTTGAATATTCATAGGCATGCAATCAAATAGTAAACATTTACTTATTTTAAATAATATATTATTCGTTAAAATAAAGTGATATGATGAATTACTAACTAATATTTTATTTATATGGAATTTTGTAAACTTAATATACTATATTAAAACATTCAATTCAACGGTTCGGATTAAGTTAATTTATATTATATGAACAATTATGAAGTGGTGTAACTAAAGAAGTTTGACACTGGTGTCGTTTGATCCCTTCCAGGGATTGATCCCTACCACCAGATCATTTTATATTATGCTAATTATCATTTATATAAACTTTCATACAATTTGAATATTCATAGGCATGCAATCAAATAGTAAACATTTACTTATTTTAAATAATATATTATTCGTTAAAATAAAGTGATATGATGAATTGGTAACTAATATTTTATTTATATGGAATTTCGTAAACTTAATTTACTATATTAAAACATTCAATTCAACGGTTTGGATTAAGTTAATTTATATTATATGAACTATTATGAAGTGGTGTAACTATATGGACTGGGCGATCGCCAAAGACTACATAATAGGGGCGGTTAGGTTTCAGTTTGGGGGTTTCCTAGTTGAGCGGCGCGGAAAGCGTGTCGTGCGCCCACGATTGGGTAGGGCCTATCTAGACGGTAGGGGCAAACTTGTAATAGGCATAGGGCTTGGACTTTATAATGTATTGGGCTGATTTTGACGGCCCATAGGGTTTACTCTCTATAAATAGCTAGGGGAGGCTACTGTAAAAGGGGTTAACAACTTTAATAAACAAGGAGATTATTCAGCTCTCATATATCGTGTTATTTTCCCAGAACATTTTTGGCGCCGTCTGTGGGGAAGGTAAACTAAACCCTACGCACTCAACAACTAGCTATGTCAGGCACTGGCCGTCGAAGGGGAGGCCGCGGGCGTGGAGGACGAACGGTGGGCCGTCAACCTGAACCGTCTCCCACGCCTCCGCCGACTCCTATTCTGAATCCGGGTTCGCCGCAGGCGGACGCACAGGGTGATGGTGCGTCCGGCCAGGTTCCTTTCGCCGTCTCTATGGCTGAGTGGAATCGGGTGTGTGGCGCCCTGGATTTTGTCCAACAGCAGAATCAGCATCTGCAGGCCCAGTTGGAGTATTTTCGTCAACAAAAGGACTCGGGTGTGGAGAGACTCAGAGAAGCTGAGACGGTGGTTGATTTTCAACCTTTTTCACCTGCCATCCAGGCGGTTCCTATCCCGGACGGGGTAAAGCACTTGGTGTTAGACACGTACTCTGGCGAATCAGACCCAAAGGAACACTTACAGGCGTTTATGACCAAAATGGTGATTAGTCAGGCGACCGATGCGGTGCGCTGTAGATTGTTCCCATCAACATTGAAGGGGACCGCCTTGGCATGGTTCTCTAAACTACCAACACATTCCATAAGCAGCTTCACTGAGTTTTCATCTCAGTTCCTTTCACATTTTGCGGCAAGTAGGAGTCAGCGGGTGACGACGGGTGCTCTATTCAACATTCGGCAGGGCGCGTCGGAATCGTTGAAGCAGTATATGGCGAGGTTCAATGCCACACTGGTACGAATCGAGGACCCCCCTCAAGAGACATGTGTGAACGCTTTCAAGCAAG
Source organism: Acmispon strigosus (assembly GCA_030819835.1). Classification (NCBI taxonomy): domain Eukaryota; kingdom Viridiplantae; phylum Streptophyta; class Magnoliopsida; order Fabales; family Fabaceae; genus Acmispon; species Acmispon strigosus. The sequence goes on along the minus strand of JAUAMA010000004.1, from coordinate 10,204,457 downwards.
GGCTGCGGGCGGGTGCGCTGAACAATAAACTGAGTAGGCGCCCGCCTCGTGACATGGCGGACCTCCGAGCTCGAGTCCATGACTTCATATTAGAGGAAGAGGATGATGAGCAGAAGAGGACACGGGATATGATGGACGCGCCACCTAGAAGGCAGGAACCGAAAGGAAAACAGGGGGAAGTGTTTGTGCAACGGGACGCTCCAAGGTCCAACCGAAGTAACCCATATCAAACTGCTGCCTTCGCCAATCAGCAACGCCGGAACTATGTAGCTCGCCCGATAGCTGGGACGAGACCGGCCACTCAGCGCCAGGCCCCGCGGCCAATAGCGTCAGTACCCCGGTATTCTCCGGTAACTCACCGGGCGAGGGTACCATTGGCGGTTGGACTCTCGCAGATACTGACGGAAAACAGAGAGACTAATTTGATTGCTCGCCCCTATCCTCCCAAGCGTCCCCCGCCTAATGTCGATACTCGAAGATGGTGCGATTATCATGGCGTCCTGGGTCATGATACGGACGACTGTGTTACCTTGCAACGTGAGGTTGAAAGGTTGATAAAGGCGGGTCACCTGGGCCAGTATGTTAGGACAGTACCCACTCCAGATGTAGGGCGATCTACGCAGACGTCAAGACGTGGGAATTTTGGCGACGCGGATGGAGAGGCGACAATGGGAGATCCGGCGGGAACTGTTAACTGCATCTCTGGAGGCTTCAATGATGAATCTAATGCAAGTCGTAAGAGGTACGTACGCTTGGCCCACGCCGCGGTGCATACCGTTCAAGAGGAGAAATTTGGCTTCCAACACCCCAACATAATTTTCACCAGCGAGGATTTCAAAGGGGTGCTTCCACATAAGGGCGACCCTGTTGTGGTGCAGTTGAGAATCAACAACTATGATGTAAGGCGAGTGCTTCTGGATCAAGGGAGTTCGGCGGACATCATATACGGCGATGCATTTGAGAAAATGGGTCTTACTGAAAGCGCGCTAACACCTTATACGGGGTCGTTAATTGGGTTCACAGGCGAGCGGGTGATACCTCGAGGGTGTGTGGAGTTAAAGACAGTCTTCGGATCGGAAGGATTCGCTAAGACGGTTTCCGTTAAATACATCGTCCTATCGTGTAAGTCTTCTTATAACGCTTTAATTGGGCGCGACACTTTAAATCAAATTTGTGCAGTGATTTCAACAAAGCATCTCAAGGTGAAGTACCCACTGACCAATGGGCGTGTCGGAACTCTGGCGGTTGACCAAATTCGAGCGCGAGAATGTTACAGGGAGAGTGTGGTAGATTATGGGCCGCAGAACGCCAAGATTGGGCATCAGTGTTATGAGATCAGTAATGAGGGTGCACTGGACCCCAGAAGGGAGACACCGGAATCTCGACCTTGTCCTATCGAGGAAACAAAGACAGTGCAGGTAGGGCACCGAATGTTGAAGGTAGGAACGCAACTGACACCTGTTCAAGAAAACCGATTGACTCGCTTACTGGAAGAGAATCTGGATCTATTCGCCTGGACGCTTAAGGATGTCCCAGGCATTAGCCCGGATGTGATCTGTCACAGGTTGGCGATTAAGGACGAGGTCAAGCCAGTCGCTCAAACGCGAAGGAAGATGGGTGAAGAACGGACCAAAGTGGTCGAGGTAGAAACAGCAAAGCTCAAGGAAGCAAACTTCATTAGGGAAGTTAAATACCCTACGTGGCTGGCGAACGTGGTACTGGTGAAGAAAGCGAATGGAAAATGGCGTATGTGTACCGACTACACTGATTTGAATAAGGCGTGCCCTAAGGACGCGTATCCTTTGCCTAATATTGACAAACTTGTCGATGGGGCTTCTGGGAATGAAGTGCTCAGCCTCATGGATGCCTTCTCAGGTTACAATCAAATACGCATGCATCCACTGGATGAAGAAAAGACAGCGTTCATGACTCCTAAGGTCAATTACTGTTATCGAACCATGCCTTTTGGACTCAAGAATGCTGGGGCGACTTATCAGCGACTGATGGATAGAGTGTTTGAGGAGCAGATAGGAAGAAATATGCAGGTTTATGTAGATGATATGATTGTGACATCAATCAAGGCGGATGATCATTTGGCTGATTTAGGCGAGGCATTCGGGCAAGTACGGCATTACAACATGCGTCTTAATCCAGATAAATGTTCTTTCGGAATCCTCGGAGGCAAGTTTCTGGGTTTCATGGTAACGGTGAGGGGCATCGAGATCAACCCAGATAAGTGTAGGGCGATTGTGGAGATGGCTAGCCCGTCTTCGGTAAAGGAGGTCCAGTGCCTAGCTGGAAAAATTGCTTCGCTAGCTCGCTTCTTGCCACACGCTGGGGAGAGGGCGGCCCCATTCTTCAAGTGTTTAAAGAAGAGCACCAAATTTGAGTGGACGCCAGAGTGTGAAGAGGCGTTTCAGCGGCTGAAGCTGTTCTTGTCTAAACCGCCAGTGTTGCAAAAGCCAATAGCGGGCAAGCCTTTGTTACTCTACTTTGCCATCACAGATCGTGCGTTGGCCTCAGTCCTCACGCAAGAAGTGGCGGGCGAGGTACGCATAATTTATTTTGTAAGTCATACTTTGCAGGGAGCTGAGAAGAGATATCAAAGGATTGAGAAGGCGGCCCTTGCGGTTTTGGTTACGGCTCGTCGCTTGCGACCTTATTTTCAAAGTTTTCAAGTAAAAGTCAGAACAGACTTACCATTGAGGCAGGTGCTGCAGAAGCCTGATATTTCTGGGCGTTTAGTCGGATGGTGTGTCGAGTTGTCAGAATACGGCTTAATATATGAAGCAAGAGGCAAAGTTTCGTCACAGAGGTTGGCGGAATTTGTAGCTGAGTTAACAATGGCGGGCGAGGAACCAGGTACGAAGGTTTGGGTCTTGCACATTGATGGCTCGTCAAACTCGCGTGGTAGTGGCGCCGGCATTATACTGACGGGCCCACAGGAGGTACAGATCGAACAGCCTCTTCGGTTTGAATTTAAAGCTAGCAATAATCAGGCTGAGTATGAGGCGCTGCTGGCGGGCCTAAATTTGGCGAAGGAGTTGGAGGTAGAAACTCTGGAAATTAGAAGCGATTCTCTCTTGGTGACTAATCAAATTAATGGAATCTATCAGGTTAAGGATCCGTTGTTGGAAAGATATTTGAATCGGGCACAGGAGCTGATGAAGGAGATTCAGACAGTAGAAATTAGCTATGTTCCTCGAGAACAAAATCAGCGGGCTGATCTGCTCGCCAAGCTCGCCAGTACTCGGCGACCCGGAAATTATAGGTCTGTTATTCATGAAGTCATGCATTCTCCTAGTATAGACAGGGCGGAGCAGGTGTGTATGGTTGTTCCAGAGCATAGTTGGATGTCTCCAATTATAGAGGCGTTAACTAACTCCGAGGAGGGCGCGTCGGCAGTCGGGGCCGAGATGAGACGGGCCGCTAGTTATTTTATGATGATACAGGGTGAATTGTATAGGAGGGGCTTCTCAGCGCCCCTGTTGAAGTGTGTCACTGAAGATCAGGCCCAAGAGTTGATAAAAGAAGTACATGAAGGTACATGCGCTAGTCATATTGGAGGAAGATCGCTGGGGGCGAAAATTCTGAGGGCAGGGTTCTACTGGCCAACTCTGAGGAAGGACTGCCAGTTATATGTGAAAAAGTGTGATAAGTGTCAAAAGTTTGCAGATTTACATAGGGCGCCCCCAGAACTAATGGCGACTATATCCTCCCCATGGCCATTCGCCCTCTGGGGAGTTGATTTGGTCGGGCCATTCCCGCCCGCGCGATCACAATTCAAATACATCTTGGTGGCGGTGGATTATTTCACTAAATGGATAGAAGCAGAGCCTTTGGCAGCTATCACCTCTGAGAAGGTTAAAAAGTTTTATTTTCAAAGACTTATTTGCAGGTTTGGCGTACCTCAGGCAATCATCTCTGATAATGGGACTCAGTTCTCTAGTCAAGCGACCAAGGATTTCTGCGAGGAATGGGGAATTCAGAACCGCTTCACTTCGGTCGAGCACCCTCAGACTAATGGCCAGGCGGAGGCCGCCAACAAAGTTGTTCTAGCAGGATTAAAGAAACGCCTTGATGAAGCAAAGGGGCGTTGGCTGGAGGAATTGCCCATAGTTCTCTGGTCGTACAACACCACGCCTCAGTCGACCACTGGGGAAACGCCTTTCAGATTAACTTATGGCACAGATGCTATGCTGCCGGTTGAGATAAAAAACAAGGCGTGGCGAGCGGTAGCTACCGACCCGGAATACAATCAGAATAACTTATTGGTTAGTTTGGACCTGGCTCCAGAAGTGAGGGAAGAGGCTCGACTGAGGGGCGAAGCCATGAAACAACGTGTATCCAGGAGATATGATTCACGGGTTGTCCCACGTGTAATGCGCGTTGGTGATTTGGTCTTGCGCAGGCGAACAGGTACCTCAGATGTCAACAAGCTAACACCCAATTGGGAAGGACCTTACAAGATCACAGAATCTCTGGGCAATGGGGCGTACCATTTGGCAGATTTGTTCGGCAAAAGAATCCCAAGGTCTTGGAATGCCACTCATCTTAGGCATTATTACAGTTAGTAATGTATTTAGTTTGCGCCCTAGCTTTGGCGGCCAAGCTCTTTGCTTACAGTTATTTTAACTCTGTCATCAATTTCCATTCAATAAAGGTAGAATTTTCAGTGGATGCAAAGATATACTTTTGGGCCGACAGAAGGCCCCGCCCAAACATTTAACTGTCTTGCAGGTACAAAACGAGGGCGCGGAGGACTTTCTTAATAGTCTTACGGACTATCATGGAAAAGTCTGAGGAGGCGACCCTTGTAACAAAATTCGGCCGCCCCATATGTCAATACAATGCAAATTGGCACAAATATGGGATCGCCCGAATAAGAGCGTTAGACATCCGAGGCCCAGTGGCGGTCTAAATCCCAAGGCCATAAAATGGTCTAAATCTCAAGGCCCAGTAGTGGTCTAAATTCCAAGGCCCAGTGGCGGTCTAAATCCCAAGGTCCATAGAGGGTCTAAATTCCATTTACAGATTAAGTGGTCCAGTAGTGACAAAATAAATCTCTTCGCCGCTTCCAAGATGCCAAGGGGGAAATTGCACTCTCTAGCCCGGCGCACTGTCCCGTTTTCCAGGCGATAAGACGCGGTGCGTGAGCGGTGGCTCTCTTGGAACGGCAAAGAAAGCCCAGCCTTGATCGAAGAAGATCGAGCATGTCTATTGAGCCAAGCCTCGGGCAACCCCAGTGGCCACTGGGATCCGAGCAAAAGTCTCACTGAGCAGAAGTCTCGCCATGCGAGCAAAAGCCTTGATCAAATTAAATCAAGCCAAAGCCTCACCGGAATAAGGTCGAGCGAAAGCCCCGCCTTGAGTGGGCCAAAGCCTCATAACAGACAACTAGCACAAACACAGGGCGTGCGGGTCATCACGTGACTCATAAAATTTCTAGCCTCTGGCCGCCCTAGCTGCGTAAGACCGAGCACCCCCAAGCCTCGTTAGAAGAGCCATGCGAGTACGACTCGTTACGCGAGCGGAAACCATGCGTGCAACAAAGGTCCAAAGGCGGCCTACAGTATCACTTTTACCATGGCCTAGAAGCGCCCTCAAACTTTATTTCTTTGAAAACAATGGCCTACAGAAGCGCCCTCAAAATTATTTCTTTCAAAACAATGCCCCAGTGGCGATTTCAAACTTTACTTCTTTCAAAACAGTGGCCTAGACGCGCCCTCAATCTTCATTCAAAATAGTGGCCTAGAGGCGCCCTTAAACTTTATTTCTTTCAAGATAATGGCCCAGAGATGCCATTAGACTTGGTTTCTTCAAAACAATGATCCGATGCAACAAATTATTTCAAAATGGTCCAGTGGAGACCTCAAAAATAATTTCTTTCAAGAGGGTCCAGTGGCGACTTCAAAAATTATTTCTTTCAAAACAGTCATTGGCGACCCAAAGGTTGTTTAAAACAATACTCCTATGGCGCCTTCAAAAGTTATTTCTTTCAAAACACAAGTTTTTTTCACTCAGTGGCCTAGGCGTGCCCTTCAAATTATCGAAATGACAACAAAAGATTTTATGCGAACGTTGAGCATATGTTGAGTTCTACGAGTAGTTAAGAAAGAGAAAGAGATGATATTTCATTGCAGTTCAAAACAGATGATATTTCATTACAGTCCTTTATAGTGTGCAGGAAAGTGCAAGAAAATATCAAAGGTACACAAAACAAAAAAAAACAAAACACTACAAAGCAAAGCACCGCCCCTCAAGATTGCTTAAGACTGCTCGCCTTGCTCGCCTTCAGCTGGCCCATCAGAGGCTTCATCTCCAGAATCCTCGCCCTCAATTCCAGTATCAGTGACATTTTTCCACTTTCCCATTGCTGAAAGATCAGCTTTGGGAAAAAGGTGTCGCACCTGAGCTTTAGCGGTGTTGAAGCCAATAACATATTGCTTCAAGCTTTCATCTTGAAAGTCTTTTTCCAGAGAGGCTAAGTCTGCAGCGACAGCGTCGGTTTTCTCATTGGCAGCCCTTAATTTCTCCTCCGCCTCGGCGACCGCCTTGCCAGCATCTTCCTTCATTTGTTCCGCGATCGCTTTGGCCTTAGCAACCGACTCCTCTAGAATCTTATTCTTGTTCCGAAACATAGCTTCCAACTCTTGCCTCATTGCCAAGAACTGGGCGTCTAGAGCGGTCTTCTCGGCGGCCAAGGCCTCCTGGTGGCGAGCCTCTGCATCAGCCATCTTTTGCTGCCACGCAGCCTTTTCCGACTTCAAGGTTTCCAGTTCTGAAACCATTTCTCGAGCAAGGTTGGGACAGATATTGGCATCCTCCCAATCCTTTCGTTGTTGTTCAATGGTTGTTGATAGCTTGGCAACCTTGGACTGTAAAGATTTGACTTTCTGGGTGCGTTGGGCGAGCGCCTCTTGTGCTTCCTCGTATTTTCGGATCGCTACGTAACTCCAGCTGATCGAAGCAAGGTGGCCGCGCATGATTTTATCCCCCACGCCGCGCGGAATGGCGCTCACAGGGTGCGCCAAATATTTATCGAAGCGCAGTGTCTCCTCAAAAAAGGCGAGGTCTTCAAATTCAGCCGCCTCCTCGGCCCCGCCTTCCGGCTGCTCTTCAGCGGCGACAGTGTCATCGCCCTCTTCAGCGGCCTGCTCTTCAAGGACCACCTCCTTGCCCTTGGGGGCGCGCTTAACTTTCCTCCGCTTGGCAGGCGGTCCGGCCTGGTCAGGAGCAGATTTTCTCACTACCGCTTCAGGGTTGGGCTGTTTTGCCGAAGGGGTGCTTCGCGAAGAGACTTGACGCGACCCAGTGGCAACCGCGGCGGTAGGGATTGCCGCTGGCATGGTGGACTCGGCAGCCGCCCTCTGTTTGGCTTCCTTAGCCAAACGGGCGAGTTCAGCTCGAGAGATTTGGTGTCTTGTCACTGCAACAAACAAAACGATAAGCACAGAGTTAAGAGTGAAAAAGCGTATCAGATTAAAAAGAGTTGCATATGCAGATAAACTCACTTAAGTGATCCTCGGCGGTGCCTTTACTCTCGGTGAAAAGCAGCTCGCCGAGGTCGATCAGGGACACGCCCCCCAAAATACTTTATGATTGCCCAATCCTCAAAGGTAAGATGCCCGTCCTCTACACTAAGGGTGTACTTGGGCGACTCCGTCCAATACGGTGGGAATCGCATGACTCCATTGTCGTCATGGCGAAGAAGATGGGGAATATCAGGGCTGTCGACGACCTTGAAGAATCGCGACTTCCACTGATCATGGGTATTGCTCTTCCAAGCCTTGAAGCGGGCTTTCGAAGGCTTGGCGGTCAGGCCAACCCAAGAGCTGGTGGGGGCTACTGCTAATCCCTTCTTATTAGGCGGGATACATTTGTAAAAATAGAAAAAATACTCGTATTTCGGGATGATTCCTAAGGCTTCACAAAGGATTTCAAACCCCCGGATAAACCCCCAAGAGTTTGGAGTTAGTTGAGAGGGGGCGACCTGAAGAGCGTCAAGCACAGCACAGAGGAAGGGTGAGAAGGGAAGGCGAATACGGAAATCTTCAAACATATACAAATATGCGAAGAAGAAATGCGGGGATCGGGCGGTCGCCCGGGCGTCACAGACGCGATCCGTTATGACACAAGGGCGGGTAACCAGATTTGTGTCGTAACCGTCATTACAGAGGCCGCCAAGGTGAGTAATGAACTCTTTCAAGTTTTGGGCGTCGGTAAAACAGGGAGGAATAGAGGTGACCTTCGTCGAGACAAGACCTTTTTGGACGAACTTAGGGAGTGACTCTTCATAATTACGAAATTTGGTTTCGGGTGACAGAGGCGCATTCTTGGTGGGTACCGTGGAGGTCCCGGCGCCGGAGTGGGCATCGGAGGTGGCAACAAGGGGTGTTTGTTCAGGAGTTGGGTGGCTATCGCTACCGGAAGAAGATGGGTTGCTAGATTCAGGGTCCATTATAGGATTCGAATTGACAATGTGACAAATAAATCAAGAAAAAGACCAAAGGGAAACAGAAAACGTACTAATGGCTGAGAAGAAGAGAGTTTGGCAAGCAAGGTTGCACGTTGGCGCAACTCCGGCACGGTGGAGGCAAGGAGCAGAAGTGGAAGGATGAGTTATAGTCTCGGAACTCGCGTACAGTCTGAAGAAATACCAAGAAGGGGGAAAGTGTTAGTCAGGCAGGGTTTTATAGAGGAAAGGGGGAAGGCGAAAGGGTGTAACGGTTGGGGGCCCGTGGAAAGAAGATCAAGAAAGGATGTGAATTTCGAGGGACAGTTAAGTCCCATCATTGAAGTGACGTTTCCGAGAGTAATGATTGCAATAAAAGCAGAAACGGCGCGCGTGGGGTAGAACCCTAGGCGAGAAACCTTGGGATTGCCAAGGGTCGCAAGCATACAATAAAGGAGGGAAACGAAACGATGTTGTGTGCGCGAGGCGACTGAAATTTTCGAAATATCGGGCGAGAGGCAAATTAAGGTAAGTAATTCCTGTTAATTGAGATTATTTAAAAGATGATGGTGTGTTACTTTTGCAGCTGACACAGAAATAGGAACCAACGAAGGGGAGTAATTAGAAGAGACATTGCATAAGGCGAGCCCTATCTCGAGGCGCACAACGTTCTACAGCGGAGGATCCAAAGAAACACTTACATTACTCGCCGCATTCAAACCCGAGGCGACTCATTTCCTTATGAAGATGTACTCTTTTTCCTTCACCAGGTTTTTGTCCCACTGGGTTTTACCTGGGAAGGTTTTAACGAGGCATGTTTTATAAGGATGACCGCTCGAGGGAAATGTGGTTGAGCTCATCTGGCGAGCCCCTTTACAAATCGGTGTCAGTACAAGGCATGTGGCAAATATACAACATCCGGGGCGAGTCCAAAGACACCTCACTCTCAGTTTTCGAGATCGTGTCTGGTGGGCCTGTGGGCTGGTGGGCTGGTGCTCACGGTTCGAAGATGTTAAAGGCGTTCTCTGAAGGCAGTATGAAGACACTTCTCTTTCGCAACTCAAGATCGTGTCTTGTGGGCTTGTGGACTGGGCGATCGCCAAAGACTACATAATAGGGGCGGTTAGGTTTCAGTTTGGGGGTTTCCTAGTTGAGCGGCGCGGAAAGCGTGTCGTGCGCCCACGATTGGGTAGGGCCTATCTAGACGGTAGGGGCAAACTTGTAATAGGCATAGGGCTTAGACTTTATAATGTATTGGGCTGATTTTGACGGCCCATAGGGTTTACTCTCTATAAATAGCTAGGGGAGGCTACTGTAAAAGGGGTTAACAACTTTAATAAACAAGGAGATTATTCAGCTCTCATATATCGTGTTATTTTCCCAGAACAATCATTTTATGCTATGCTAATTATCATTTATATAAACTTTCATACAATTTGAACATTCATGGGCATGCAATCAAATAGTAAGCACTTACTTATTTTAAATAATATATTATTATTCGTTAAAATAAAGTGATATGATCATTTTATGCTATGCTAATTATCATTTATATAAACGTTCATACAATTTGAACATTCATGGGCATGCAATCAAATAGTAGGCACTTACTTATTTTAAATAATATATTATTCGTTAAAATAAAGTGATATGATCATTTTATGCTATGCTAATTATCATTTATATAAACTTTCATACAATTTGAACATTCATGGGCATGCAATCAAATAGTAAGCACTTACTTATTTTAAATAATATATTATTCGTTAAAATAAAGTGATATGATCATTTTATGCTATGCTAATTATCATTTATATAAACTTTCATACAATTTGAACATTCATGGACATGCAATCAAATAGTAAGCACTTACTTATTTTAAATAATATATTATTCGTTAAAATAAAGTGATATGATCATTTTATGCTATGCTAATTATCATTTATATAAACTTTCATACAATTTGAACATTCATGGGCATGCAATCAAATAGTAAGCACTTACTTATTTTAAATAATATATTATTCGTTAAAATAAAGTGATATGATCATTTTATGCTACGCTAATTATCATTTATATAAACTTTCATACAATTTGAACATTCATGGGCATGCAATCAAATAGTAAGCACTTACTTATTTTAAATAATATATTATTATTCGTTAAAATAAAGTGATATGATCATTTTATGCTATGCTAATTATCATTTATATAAACTTTCATACAATTTGAACATTCATGGGCATGCAATCAAATAGTAAGCACTTACTTATTTTAAATAATATATTATTATTCATTAAAATAAAGTGATATGATCATTTTATGCTACGCTAATTATCATTTATATAAACTTTCATACAATTTGAACATTCCTGGGCATGCAATCAAATAGTAAGCACTTACTTATTTTAAATAATATATTATTATTCGTTAAAATAAAGTGATATGATCATTTTATGCTATGCTAATTATCATTTATATAAACTTTCATACAATTTGAACATTCATGGGCATGCAATCAAATAGTAAGCACTTACTTATTTTAAATAATATATTATTATTCGTTAAAATAAAGTGATATGATCATTTTATGCTATACTAATTATCATTTATATAAACTTTCATACAATTTGAACATTCATGGGCATGCAATCAAATAGTAAGCACTTACTTATTTTAAATAATATATTATTCGTTAAAATAAAGTGATATGATCATTTTATGCTATGCTAATTATCATTTATATAAACTTTCATACAATTTGAACATTCATGGGCATGCAATCAAATAGTAAGCACTTACTTATTTTAAATAATATATTATTATTCGTTAAAATAAAGTGATATGATCATTTTATGCTACGCTAATTATCATTTATATAAACTTTCATACAATTTGAACATTCATGGGCATGCAATCAAATAGTAATCACTTACTTATTTTAAATAATATATTATTATTCGTTAAAATAAAGTGATATGATCATTTTATGCTATGCTAATTATCATTTATATAAACTTTCATACAATTTGAACATTCATGGGCATGCAATCAAATAGTAAGCACTTACTTATTTTAAATAATATATTATTATTCGTTAAAATAAAGTGATATGATCATTTTATGCTACGCTAATTATCATTTATATAAACTTTCATACAATTTGAACATTCATGGGCATGCAATCAAATAGTAATCACTTACTTATTTTAAATAATATATTATTATTCGTTAAAATAAAGTGATATGATCATTTTATGCTATGCTAATTATCATTTATATAAACTTTCATACAATTTGAACATTCATGGGCATGCAATCAAATAATAAGCACTTACTTATTTTAAATAATATATTATTCTTCGTTAAAATAAAGTGATATGATCATTTTATGCTATACTAATTATCATTTATATAAACTTTCATACAATTTGAACATTCATGGGCATGCAATCAAATAGTAAGCACTTACTTATTTTAAATAATATATTATTCGTTAAAATAAAGTGATATGATCATTTTATGCTATGCTAATTATCATTTATATAAACTTTCATACAATTTGAACATTCATGGGCATGCAATCAAATAGTAAGCACTTACTTATTTTAAATAATATATTATTCTTCGTTAAAATAAAGTGATATGATCATTTTATGCTACGCTAATTATCATTTATATAAACTTTCATACAATTTGAACATTCATGGGCATGCAACCAAATAGTAAGCACTTACTTATTTTAAATAATATATTATTATTTGTTAAAATAAAGTGATATGATCATTTTATGCTATGCTAATTATCATTTATATAAACTTTCATACAATTTGAACATTCATGGGCATGCAATCAAATAGTAAGCACTTACTTATTTTAAATAATATATTATTATTCGTTAAAATAAAGTGATATGATCATTTTATGCTACGCTAATTATCATTTATATAAACTTTCATACAATTTGAACATTCATGGGCATGCAATCAAATAGTAAGCACTTACTTATTTTAAATAATATATTATTATTCGTTAAAATAAAGTGATATGATTATTTTATGCTATGCTAATTATCATTTATATAAACTTTCATACAATTTGAACATTCATGGGCATGCAATCAAATAGTAAGCACTTACTTATTTTAAATAATATATTATTCTTCGTTAAAATAAAGTGATATGATCATTTTATGCTATGCTAATTATCATTTATATAAACTTTCATACAATTTGAACATTCATGGGCATGCAATCAAATAGTAAGCACTTACTTATTTTAAATAATATATTATTATTCGTTAAAATAAAGTGATATGATCATTTTATGCTATGCTAATTATCATTTATATAAACTTTCATACAATTTGAACATTCATGGGCATGCAATCAAATAGTAAGCACTTACTTATTTTAAATAATATATTATTATTCGTTAAAATAAAGTGATATGATCATTTTATGCTATGCTAATTATCGTTTATATAAACTTTCATACAATTTGAACATTCATGGGCATGCAATCAAATAGTAAGCACTTACTTATTTTAAATAATATATTATTATTCGTTAAAATAAAGTGATATGATCATTTTATGCTATGCTAATTATCATTTATATAAACTTTCATACAATTTGAACATTCATGGGCATGCAATCAAATAGTAAGCACTTACTTATTTTAAATAATATATTATTATTCGTTAAAATAAAGTGATATGATCATTTTATGCTATGCTAATTATCATTTATATAAACTTTCATACAATTTGAACATTCATGGGCATGCAATCAAATAGTAAGCACTTACTTATTTTAAATAATATATTATTATTCGTTAAAATAAAGTGATATGATCATTTTATGCTATACTAATTATCATTTATATAAACTTTCATACAATTTGAACATTCATGGGCATGCAATCAAATAGTAAGCACTTACTTATTTTAAATAATATATTATTCTTCGTTAAAATAAAGTGATATGATCATTTTATGCTATGCGAATTATCATTTATATAAACTTTCATACAATTTGAACATTCATGGGCATGCAATCAAATAGTAAGCACTTACTTATTTTAAATAATATATTATTCGTTAAAATAAAGTGATATGATCATTTTATGCTATGCGAATTATCATTTATATAAACTTTCATACAATTTGAACATTCATGGGCATGCAATCAAATAGTAAGCACTTACTCATTTTAAATAATATATTATTCTTCGTTAAAATAAAGTGATATGATCATTTTATGCTATACTAATTATCATTTATATAAACTTTCATACAATTTGAACATTCATGGGCATGCAATCAAATAGTAAGCACTTACTTATTTTAAATAGTATATTATTCGTTAAAATAAAGTGATATGATCATTTCATGCTATGCTAATTATCATTTATATAAACTTTCATACAATTTGAACATTCATGGGCATGCAATCAAATAGTAAGCACTTACTTATTTTAAATAATATATTATTCTTCGTTAAAATAAAGTGATATGATCATTTTATGCTATGCGAATTATCATTTATATAAACTTTCATACAATTCGAACATTCATGGGCATGCAATCAAATAGTAAGCACTTACTCATTTTAAATAATATATTATTCTTCGTTTAAATAAAGTGATATGATCATTTTATGCTATGCTAATTATCATTTATATAAACTTTCATACAATTTGAACATTCCTGGGCATGCAATCAAATAGTAAGCACTTACTTATTTTAAATAATATATTATTATTCGTTAAAATAAAGTGATATGATCATTTTATGCTATGCTAATTATCATTTATATAAACTTTCATACAATTTGAACATTCATGGGCATGCAATCAAATAGTAAGCACTTACTTATTTTAAATAATATATTATTATTCGTTAAAATAAAGTGATATGATCATTTTATGCTATACTAATTATCATTTATATAAACTTTCATATAATTTGAACATTCATGGGCATGCAATCAAATAGTAAGCACTTACTTATTTTAAATAATATATTATTCGTTAAAATAAAGTGATATGATCATTTTATGCTATGCGAATTATCATTTATATAAACTTTCATACAATTTGAACATTCATGGGCATGCAATCAAATAGTAAGCACTTACTTATTTTAAATAATATATTATTATTCGTTAAAATAAAGTGATATGATCATTTTATGCTACGCTAATTATCATTTATATAAACTTTCATACAATTTGAACATTCATGGGCATGCAATCAAATATTAAGCACTTACTTATTTTAAATAATATATTATTATTCGTTAAAATAAAGTGATATGATCATTTTATGCTATGCGAATTATCATTTATATAAACTTTCATACAATTTGAACATTCATGGGCATGCAATCAAATAGTAAGCACTTACTTATTTTAAATAATATATTATTCTTCGTTAAAATAAAGTGATATGATCATTTTATGCTATGCTAATTATCATTTATATAAACTTTCATACAATTTGAACATTCATGGGCATGCAATCAAATAGTAAGCACTTACTTATTTTAAATAATATATTATTTTTCGTTAAAATAAAGTGATATGATCATTTTATGCTATGCTAATTATCATTTATATAAACTTTCATACAATTTGAACATTCATGGGCATGCAATCAAATAGTAAGCACTTACTTATTTTAAATAATATATTATTATTCGTTAAAATAAAGTGATATGATCATTTTATGCTATGCTAATTATCGTTTATATAAACTTTCATACAATTTGAACATTCATGGGCATGCAATCAAATAGTAAGCACTTACTTATTTTAAATAATATATTATTATTCGTTAAAATAAAGTGATATGATCATTTTATGCTATGCTAATTATCATTTATATAAACTTTCATACAATTTGAACATTCATGGGCATGCAATCAAATAGTAAGCACTTACTTATTTTAAATAATATATTATTATTAGTTAAAATAAAGTGATATGATCATTTTATGCTATGCTAATTATCATTTATATAAACTTTCATACAATTTGAACATTCATGGGCATGCAATCAAATAGTAAGCACTTACTTATTTTTAAATAATATATTATTATTCGTTAAAATAAAGTGATATGATCATTTTATGCTACGCTAATTATCATTTATATAAACTTTCATACAATTTGAACATTCATGGGCATGCAATCAAATATTAAGCACTTACTTATTTTAAATAATATATTATTATTCGTTAAAATAAAGTGATATGATCATTTTATGCTATGCGAATTATCATTTATATAAACTTTCATACATTTTGAACATTCATGGGCATGCAATCAAATAGTAAGCACTTACTTATTTTAAATAATATATTATTCTTCGTTAAAATAAAGTGATATGATCATTTTATGCTATGCTAATTATCATTTATATAAACTTTCATACAATTTGAACATTCATGGGCATGCAATCAAATAGTAAGCACTTACTTATTTTAAATAATATATTATTCTTCGTTAAAATAAAGTGATATGATCATTTTATGCTATGCGAATTATCATTTATATAAACTTTCATACAATTTGAACATTCATGGGCATGCAATCAAATAGTAAGCACTTACTTATTTTAAATAATATATTATTCGTTAAAATAAAGTGATATGATCATTTTATGCTATGCGAATTATCATTTATATAAACTTTCATACAATTTGAACATTCATGGGCATGCAATCAAATAGTAACCACTTACTCATTTTAAATAATATATTATTCTTCGTTAAAATAAAGTGATATGATCATTTTATGCTATACTAATTATCATTTATATAAACTTTCATACAATTTGAACATTCATGGGCATGCAATCAAATAGTAAGCACTTACTTATTTTAAATAGTATATTATTCGTTAAAATAAAGTGATATGATCATTTTATGCTATGCTAATTATCATTTATATAAACTTTCATACAATTTGAACATTCATGGGCATGCAATCAAATAGTAAGCACTTACTTATTTTAAATAATATATTATTCTTCGTTAAAATAAAGTGATATGATCATTTTATGCTATGCGAATTATCATTTATATAAACTTTCATACAATTCGAACATTCATGGGCATGCAATCAAATAGTAAGCACTTACTCATTTTAAATAATATATTATTCTTCGTTTAAATAAAGTGATATGATCATTTTATGCTATGCTAATTATCATTTATATAAACTTTCATACAATTTGAACATTCCTGGGCATGCAATCAAATAGTAAGCACTTACTTATTTTAAATAATATATTATTATTCGTTAAAATAAAGTGATATGATCATTTTATGCTATGCTAATTATCATTTATATAAACTTTCATACAATTTGAACATTCATGGGCATGCAATCAAATAGTAAGCACTTACTTATTTTAAATAATATATTATTATTCGTTAAAATAAAGTGATATGATCATTTTATGCTATACTAATTATCATTTATATAAACTTTCATATAATTTGAACATTCATGGGCATGCAATCAAATAGTAAGCACTTACTTATTTTAAATAATATATTATTCGTTAAAATAAAGTGATATGATCATTTTATGCTATGCTAATTATCATTTATATAAAATTTCATACAATTTGAACATTCATGGGCATGCAATCAAATAGTAAGCACTTACTTATTTTAAATAATATATTATTATTCGTTAAAATAAAGTGATATGATCATTTTATGCTACGCTAATTATCATTTATATAAACTTTCATACAATTTGAACATTCATGGGCATGCAATCAAATATTAAGCACTTACTTATTTTAAATAATATATTATTATTCGTTAAAATAAAGTGATATGATCATTTTATGCTATGCGAATTATCATTTATATAAACTTTCATACAATTTGAACATTCATGGGCATGCAATCAAATAGTAAGCACTTACTTATTTTAAATAATATATTATTCTTCGTTAAAATAAAGTGATATGATCATTTTATGCTATGCTAATTATCATTTATATAAACTTTCATACAATTTGAACATTCATGGGCATGCAATCAAATAGTAAGCACTTACTTATTTTAAATAATATATTATTTTTCGTTAAAATAAAGTGATATGATCATTTTATGCTATGCTAATTATCATTTATATAAACTTTCATACAATTTGAACATTCATGGGCATGCAATCAAATAGTAAGCACTTACTTATTTTAAATAATATATTATTATTCGTTAAAATAAAGTGATATGATCATTTTATGCTATGCTAATTATCGTTTATATAAACTTTCATACAATTTGAACATTCATGGGCATGCAATCAAATAGTAAGCACTTACTTATTTTAAATAATATATTATTATTCGTTAAAATAAAGTGATATGATCATTTTATGCTATGCTAATTATCATTTATATAAACTTTCATACAATTTGAACATTCATGGGCATGCAATCAAATAGTAAGCACTTACTTATTTTAAATAATATATTATTATTAGTTAAAATAAAGTGATATGATCATTTTATGCTATGCTAATTATCATTTATATAAACTTTCATACAATTTGAACATTCATGGGCATGCAATCAAATAGTAAGCACTTACTTATTTTTAATAATATATTTTTCGTTAAAATAAAGTGATATGATCATTTTATGCTATGCTAATTATCATTTATATAAACTTTCATACAATTTGAACATTCATGGGCATGCAATCAAATAGTAAGCACTTACTTATTTTAAATAATATATTATTATTCGTTAAAATAAAGTGATATGATCATTTTATGCTATGCTAATTATCATTTATATAAACTTTCATACAATTTGAACATTCCTAGGCATGCAATAAAATAGTAAGCACTTACTTATTTTAAATAATATATTATTATTCGTTAAAATAAAGTGATATGATCATTTTATGTTATGCTAATTATCATTTATATAAACTTTCATACAATTTGAACATTCATGGGCATGCAATCAAATAGTAAGCACTTACTTATTTTAAATAATATATTATTATTCGTTAAAATAAAGTGATATGATCATTTTATGCTACGCTAATTATCATTTATATAAACTTTCATACAATTTGAACATTCATGGGCATGCAATCAAATAGTAAGCACTTACTTATTTTAAATAATATATTATTATTCGTTAAAATAAAGTGATATGATCATTTTATGCTATGCTAATTATCATTTATATAAACTTTCATACAATTTGAACATTCATGGGCATGCAATCAAATAGTAAGCACTTACTTATTTTAAATAATATATTATTCTTCGTTAAAATAAAGTGATATGATCATTTTATGCTATGCTAATTATCATTTATATAAACTTTCATACAATTTGAACATTCATGGGCATGCAATCAAATAATAAGCACTTACTTATTTTAAATAATATATTATTCTTCGTTAAAATAAAGTGATATGATCATTTTATGCTATGCTAATTATCATTTATATAAACTTTCATACAATTTGAACATTCATGGGCATGCAATCAAATAATAAGCACTTACTTATTTTAAATAATATATTATTCGTTAAAATAAAGTGATATGATCATTTTATGCTACGCTAATTATCATTTATATAAAATTTCATACAATTTGAACATTCATGGGCATGCAATCAAATAGTAAGCACTTACTTATTTTAAATAATATATTATTATTCGTTAAAATAAAGTGATATGATCATTTTATGCTATGCTAATTATCATTTATATAAACTTTCATACAATTTGAACATTCATGGGCATGCAATCAAATAGTAAGCACTTACTTATTTTAAATAATATATTATTCTTCGTTAAAATAAAGTGATATGATCATTTTATGCTATGCGAATTATCATTTATATAAACTTTCATACAATTCGAACATTCATGGGCATGCAATCAAATAGTAAGCACTTACTCATTTTAAATAATATATTATTCTTCGTTTAAATAAAGTGATATGATCATTTTATGCTATGCTAATTATCATTTATATAAACTTTCATACAATTTGAACATTCCTGGGCATGCAATCAAATAGTAAGCACTTACTTATTTTAAATAATATATTATTATTCGTTAAAATAAAGTGATATGATCATTTTATGCTATGCTAATTATCATTTATATAAACTTTCATACAATTTGAACATTCGTGGGCATGCAATCAAATAGTAAGCACTTAGTTATTTTAAATAATATATTATTATTCGTTAAAATAAAGTGATATGATTATTTTATGCTATGGTGATTATCATTTATATAAACTTTCATACAATTTGAACATTCGTGGGCATGCAATCAAATAGTAAGCACTTAGTTATTTTAAATAATATATTATTATTCGTTAAAATAAAGTGATATGATTATTTTATGCTATGGTGATTATCATTTATATAAACTTTCATACAATTTGAACATTCGTGGGCATGCAATCAAATAGTAAGCACTTACTTATTTTAAATAATATATTATTATTCGTTAAAATAAAGTGATATGATCATTGTATGCTATGCTAATTATCATTTATATAAACTTTCATACAATTTGAACATTCGTGGGCATGCAATCAAATAGTAAGCACTTACTTATTTTAAATAATATATTATTATTCGTTAAAATAAAGTGATATGATCATTTTATGCTATGCTAATTATCATTTATATAAACTTTCATACAATTTGAACATTCGTGGGCATGCAATCAAATAGTAAGCACTTACTTATTTTAAATAATATATTATTATTCGTTAAAATAAAGTGATATGATCATTTTATGCTATGGTGATTATCATTTATATAAACTTTCATACAATTTGAACATTCGTGGGCATGCAATCAAATAGTAAGCACTTACTTATTTTAAATAATATATTATTATTCGTTAAAATAAAGTGATATGATCATTTTATGCGATGCTAATTATCATTTATATAAACTTTCATACAATTTGAACATTCGTGGGCATGCAATCAAATAGTAAGCACTTACTTATTTTAAATAATATATTATTATTCGTTAAAATAAAGTGGTATGATCATTTTATGCTATGCTAATTATCATTTATATAAACTTTCATACAATTTGAACATTCGTGGGCATGCAATCAAATAGTAAGCACTTAGTTATTTTAAATAATATATTATTATTCGTTAAAATAAAGTGATATGATCATTTTATGCTATGCTAATTATCATTTATATAAACTTTCATACAATTTGAACATTCGTGGGCATGCAATCAAATAGTAAGCACTTACTTATTTTAAATAATATATTATTATTCGTTAAAATAAAGTGATGTGATCATTTTATGCTATGCTAATTATCATTTATATAAACTTTCATACAATTTGAACATTCATGGGCATGCAATCAAATAGTAAGCACTTACTTATTTTAAATAATATATTATTATTCGTTAAAATAAAGTGATATGATCATTTTATGCTATGCTAATTATCATTTATATAAACTTTCATACAATTTGAACATTCGTGGGCATGCAATCAAATAGTAAGCACTTACTTATTTTAAATAATATATTATTATTCGTTAAAATAAAGTGATATGATCATTTTATGCTATGCTAATTATCATTTATATAAACTTTCATACAATTTGAACATTCATGGGCATGCAATCAAATAGTAAGCACTTACTTATTTTAAATAATATATTATTCGTTAAAATAAAGTGATATGATCATCATTTTATGCTATGCCAATTATCATTTATATAGACTTTCATACAATATGAACATTCATGGGCATGCAATCAAATAGTAAGCACTTACTTATTTTAAATAATATATTATTCGTTAAAATAAAGTGATATGATCATCATTTTATGCTATCCTAATTATCATTTATATAAACTTTCATACAATTTGAACATTCATGGGCATGCAATCAAATAGTTAGCACTTACTTATTTTAAATAATATATTATTCGTTAAAATAAAGTGATATAATCATTTTATGCTATGCTAATTATCATTTATATAAACTTTCATACAATTTGAACATTCATGGGCATGCAATCAAATAGTAAGCACTTACTTATTTTAAATAATATATTATTCGTTAAAATAAAGTGATATGATCATCATTTTATGCTATGCCAATTATCATTTATATAAACTTTCATACAATTTGAACATTCATGGGCATGCAATCAAATAGTAAGCACTTACTTATTTTAAATAATATATTATTCGTTAAAATAAAGTGATATGATCATTTTATGCTATGATAATTATCATTTATATAAACTTTCATACAATTTGAACATTCATGGGCATGCAATCAAATAGTAAGCACTTACTTATTTTAAATAATATATTATTCGTTAAAATAAAGTGATATGATCATTTTATGCTATGCTAATTATCATTTATATAAACTTTCATACAATTTGAACATTCATGGGCATGCAATCAAATAGTAAGCACTTACTTATTTTAAATAATATATTATTCGTTAAAATAAAGTGATATGATCATCATTTTATGCTATGCCAATTATCATTTATATAAACTTTCATACAATTTGAACATTCATGGGCATGCAATCAAATAGTAAGCACTTACTTATTTTAAATAATATATTATTCGTTAAAATAAAGTGATATGATCATCATTTTATGCTATGCTAATTATCATTTATATAAACTTTCATACAATTTGAACATTCATGGGCATGCAATCAAATAGTTAGCACTTACTTATTTTAAATAATATATTATTCGTTAAAATAAAGTGATATGATCATTTTATGCTATGCTAATTATCATTTATATAAACTTTCATACAATTTGAACATTCATGGGCATGCAATCAAATAGTAAGCACTTAGTTATTTTAAATAATATATTATTCGTTAAAATAAAGTGATATGATCATCATTTTATGCTATGCCAATTATCATTTATATAAACTTTCATACAATTTGAACATTCATGGGCATGCAATCAAATAGTAAGCACTTACTTATTTTAAATAATATATTATTCGTTAAAATAAAGTGATATGATCATCATTTTATGCTATGCTAAGTATCATTTATATAAACTTTCATACAATTTGAACATTCATGGGCATGCAATCAAATAGTTAGCACTTACTTATTTTAAATAATATATTATTCGTTAAAATAAAGTGATATGATCATTTTATGCTATGCTAATTATCATTTATATAAACTTTCATACAATTTGAACATTCATGGGCATGCAATCAAATAGTAAGCACTTACTTATTTTAAATAATATATTATTCGTTAAAATAAAGTGATATGATCATCATTTTATGCTATGCCAATTATCATTTATATAAACTTTCATACAATTTGAACATTCATGGGCATGCAATCAAATAGTAAGCACTTACTTATTTTAAATAATATATTATTCGTTAAAATAAAGTGATATGATCATCATTTTATGCTATGCTAATTATCATTTATATAAACTTTCATACAATTTGAACATTCATGGGCATGCAATCAAATAGTAAGCACTTACTTATTTTAAATAATATATTATTCGTTCAAATAAAGTGATATGATCATTTTATGCTATGCTAATTATCATTTATATAAACTTTCATACAATTTGAACATTCATGGGCATGCAATCAAATAGTTAGCACTTACTTATTTTAAATAATATATTATTCGTTAAAATAAAGTGATATGATCATTTTATGCTATGCTAATTATCATTTATATAAACTTTCATACAATTTGAACATTCATGGGCATGCAATCAAATAGTAAGCACTTACTTATTTTAAATAATATATTATTCGTTAAAATAAAGTGATATGATCATCATTTTATGCTATGCCAATTATCATTTATATAAACTTTCATACAATTTGAACATTCATGGGCATGCAATCAAATAGTAAGCACTTACTTATTTTAAATAATATATTATTCGTTAAAATAAAGTGATATGATCATTTTATGCTATGCTAATTATCATTTATATAAACTTTCATACAATTTGAACATTCATGGGCATGCAATCAAATAGTAAGCACTTACTTATTTTAAATAATATATTATTCGTTAAAATAAAGTGATATGATCATTTTATGCTATGCTAATTATCATTTATATAAACTTTCATACAATTTGAACATTCATGGGCATGCAATCAAATTGTAAGCACTTACTTATTTTAAATAATATATTATTCGTTAAAATAAAGTGATATGATCATCATTTTATGCTATGCTAATTATCATTTATATAAACTTTCATACAATTTGAACATTCATGGGCATGCAATCAAATAGTAAGCATTTACTTATTTTAAATAATATATTATTCGTTAAAATAAAGTGATATGATCATTTTATGCTATGCTAATTATCATTTATATAAACTTTCATACAATTTGAACATTCATGCGCATGCAATCAAATAGTTAGCACTTACTTATTTTAAATAATATATTATTCGTTAAAATAAAGTGATATGATCATTTTATGCTATGCTAATTATCATTTATATAAACTTTCATACAATTTGAACATTCATGGGCATGCAATCAAATAGTAAGCACTTACTTATTTTAAATAATATATTATTCGTTAAAATAAAGTGATATGATCATCATTTTATGCTATGCCAATTATCATTTATATAAACTTTCATACAATTTGAACATTCATGGGCATGCAATCAAATAGTAAGCACTTACTTATTTTAAATAATATATTATTCGTTAAAATAAAGTGATATGATCATTTTATGCTATGATAATTATCATTTATATAAACTTTCATACAATTTGAGCATTCATGGGCATGCAATCAAATAGTAAGCACTTACTTATTTTAAATAATATATTATTCGTTAAAATAAAGTGATATGATCATCATTTTATGCTATGCCAATTATCATTTATATAAACTTTCATACAATTTGAACATTCATGGGCATGCAATCAAATAGTAAGCACTTACTTATTTTAAATAATATATTATTCGTTAAAATAAAGTGATATGATCATTTTATGCTATGCTAATTATCATTTATATAAACTTTCATACAATTTGAACATTCATGGGCATGCAATCAAATAGTAAGCACTTACTTATTTTAAATAATATATAATTCGTTAAAATAAAGTGATATGATCATTTTATGCTATGCTAATTATCATTTATATAAACTTTCATACAATTTAAACATTCATGGGCATGCAATCAAATAGTAAGCACTTACTTATTTTAAATAATATATTATTCGTTAAAATAAAGTGATATGATCATCATTTTATGCTATGCTAATTATCATTTATATAAACTTTCATACAATTTGAACATTCATGGGCATGCAATCAAATAGTTAGCACTTACTTATTTTAAATAATATATTATTCGTTAAAATAAAGTGATATGATCATTTTATGCTATGCTAATTATCATTTATATAAACTTTCATACAATTTGAACATTTATGGGCATGCAATCAAATAGTAAGCACTTACTTATTTTAAATAATATATTATTCATTAAAATAAAGTGATATGATCATCATTTTATGATATGCCAATTATCATTTATATAAACTTTCATACAATTTGAACATTCATGAGCATGCAATCAAATAGTAAGCACTTACTTATTTTAAATAATATATTATTCGTTAAAATAAAGTGATATGATCATCATTTTATGCTATGCTAATTATAATTTATATAAACTTTCATACAATTTGAACATTCATGGGCATGCAATCAAATAGTAAGCACTTACTTATTTTAAATAATATATTATTCGTTAAAATAAAGTAATATGATCATTTTATGCTATGCTAATTATCATTTATATAAACTTTCATACAATTTGAACATTCATGGGCATGCAATCAAATAGTAAGCACTTACTTATTTTAAATAATATATTATTCGTTAAAATAAAGTGATATGATCATCATTTTATGCTATGCTAATTATCATTTATATAAACTTTCATACAATTTGAACATTCATGGGCATGCAATCAAATAGTAAGCACTTACTTATTTTAAATAATATATTATTCGTTAAAATAAAGTGATATGATCATCATTTTATGCTATGCTAATTATCATTTATATAAACTTTCATACAATTTGAACATTCATGGGCATGCAATCAAATAGTAAGCACTTACTTATTTTAAATAATATATTATTCGTTAAAATAAAGTGATATGATCATCATTTTATGCTATGCTAATTATCATTTATATAAACTTTCATACAATTTGAACATTCATGGGCATGCAATCAAATAGTAAGCACTTACTTATTTTAAATAATATATTATTCGTTAAAATAAAGTGATATGATCATCATTTTATGCTATGCTAATTATCATTTATATAAACTTTCATACAATTTGAACATTCATGGGCATGCAATCAAATAGTAAGCACTTACTTATTTTAAATAATATATTATTCGTTAAAATAAAGTGATATGATCATCATTTTATGCTATGCTAATTATCATTTATATAAACTTTCATACAATTTGAACATTCATGGGCATGCAATCAAATAGTAAGCACTTACTTATTTTAAATAATATATTATTCGTTAAAATAAAGTGATATGATCATTTTATGCTATCCTAATTATCATTTATATAAACTTTCATACAATTTGAACATTCATGGGCATGCAATCAAATAGTAAGCACTTACTTATTTTAAATAATATATTATTCGTTAAAATAAAGTGATATGATCATTTTATGCTATGCTAATTATCATTTATATAAACTTTCATACAATTTGAACATTCATGGGCATGCAATCAAATAGTAAGCACTTACTTATTTTAAATAATATATTATTCGTTAAAATAAAGTGATATGATCATCATTTTATGCTATGCTAATTATTATTTATATAAACTTTCATACAATTTGAACATTCATGGGCATGCAATCAAATAGTAAGCACTTACTTATTTTAAATAATATATTATTCGTTAAAATAAAGTGATATGATCATTTTATGCTATGCTAATTATCATTTATATAAACTTTCATACAATTTGAACATTCATGGGCATGCAATCAAATAGTAAGCACTTACTTATTTTAAATAATATATTATTCGTTAAAATAAAGTGATATGATCATTTTATGCTATGCTAATTATCATTTATATAAACTTTCATACAATTTGAACATTCATGGGCATGCAATCAAATAGTAAGCACTTACTTATTTTAAATAATATATTATTCGTTAAAATATAGTGATATGATCATTTTATGCTATGCTAATTATCATTTATATAAACTTTCATACAATTTGAACATTCATGGGCATGCAATCAAATAGTAAGCACATACTTATTTTAAATAATATATTATTCGTTAAAATAAAGTGATATGATCATTTTATGCTATGCTAATTATCATTTATATAAACTTTCATACAATTTGAACATTCATGGGCATGCAATCAAATAGTAAGCACTTACTTATTTTAAATAATATATTATTCGTTAAAATAAAGTGATATGATCATTTTATGCTATGCTAATTATCATTTATATAAACTTTCATACAATTTGAACATTCATGGGCATGCAATCAAATAGTAAGCACTTACTTATTTTAAATAATATATTATTCGTTAAAATAAAGTGATATGATCATTTTATGCTATGCTAATTATCATTTATATAAACTTTCATACAATTTGAACATTCATGGGCATGCAATCAAATAGTAAGCACTTACTTATTTTAAATAATATATTATTCGTTAAAATAAAGTGATATGATCATTTTATGCTATGCTAATTATCATTTATATAAACTTTCATACAATTTGAACATTCATGGGCATGCAATCAAATAGTAAGCACTTACTTATTTTAAATAATATATTATTCGTTAAAATAAAGTGATATGATCATCATTTTATGCTATGCTAATTATTATTTATATAAACTTTCATACAATTTGAACATTCATGGGCATGCAATCAAATAGTAAGCACTTACTTATTTTAAATAATATATTATTCGTTAAAATAAAGTGATATGATCATCATTTTATGCTATGCTAATTATCATTTATATAAACTTTCATACAATTTGAACATTCATGGGCATGCAATCAAATAGTAAGCACTTACTTATTTTAAATAATATATTATTCGTTAAAATAAAGTGATATGATCATCATTTTATGCTATGCTAATTATCATTTATATAAACTTTCATACAATTTGAACATTCATGGGCATGCAATCAAATAGTAAGCACTTACTTATTTTAAATAATATATTATTCGTTAAAATAAAGTGATATGATCATCATTTTATGCTATGCTAATTATCATTTATATAAACTTTCATACAATTTGAACATTCATGGGCATGCAATCAAATAGTAAGCACTTACTTATTTTAAATAATATATTATTCGTTAAAATAAAGTGATATGATCATCATTTTATGCTATGCTAATTATCATTTATATAAACTTTCATACAATTTGAACATTCATGGGCATGCAATCAAATAGTAAGCACTTACTTATTTTAAATAATATATTATTCGTTAAAATAAAGTGATATGATCATCATTTTATGCTATGCTAATTATCATTTATATAAACTTTCATACAATTTGAACATTCATGGGCATGCAATCAAATAGTAAGCACTTACTTATTTTAAATAATATATTATTCGTTAAAATAAAGTGATATGATCATTTTATGCTATCCTAATTATCATTTATATAAACTTTCATACAATTTGAACATTCATGGGCATGCAATCAAATAGTAAGCACTTACTTATTTTAAATAATATATTATTCGTTAAAATAAAGTGATATGATCATTTTATGCTATGCTAATTATCATTTATATAAACTTTCATACAATTTGAACATTCATGGGCATGCAATCAAATAGTAAGCACTTACTTATTTTAAATAATATATTATTCGTTAAAATAAAGTGATATGATCATCATTTTATGCTATGCTAATTATTATTTATATAAACTTTCATACAATTTGAACATTCATGGGCATGCAATCAAATAGTAAGCACTTACTTATTTTAAATAATATATTATTCGTTAAAATAAAGTGATATGATCATTTTATGCTATGCTAATTATCATTTATATAAACTTTCATACAATTTGAACATTCATGGGCATGCAATCAAATAGTAAGCACTTACTTATTTTAAATAATATATTATTCGTTAAAATAAAGTGATATGATCATTTTATGCTATGCTAATTATCATTTATATAAACTTTCATACAATTTGAACATTCATGGGCATGCAATCAAATAGTAAGCACTTACTTATTTTAAATAATATATTATTCGTTAAAATATAGTGATATGATCATTTTATGCTATGCTAATTATCATTTATATAAACTTTCATACAATTTGAACATTCATGGGCATGCAATCAAATAGTAAGCACATACTTATTTTAAATAATATATTATTCGTTAAAATAAAGTGATATGATCATTTTATGCTATGCTAATTATCATTTATATAAACTTTCATACAATTTGAACATTCATGGGCATGCAATCAAATAGTAAGCACTTACTTATTTTAAATAATATATTATTCGTTAAAATAAAGTGATATGATCATTTTATGCTATGCTAATTATCATTTATATAAACTTTCATACAATTTGAACATTCATGGGCATGCAATCAAATAGTAAGCACTTACTTATTTTAAATAATATATTATTCGTTAAAATAAAGTGATATGATCATTTTATGCTATGCTAATTATCATTTATATAAACTTTCATACAATTTGAACATTCATGGGCATGCAATCAAATAGTAAGCACTTACTTATTTTAAATAATATATTTTTCGTTAAAATAAAGTGATATGATCATTTTATGCTATGCTAATTATCATTTATATAAACTTTCATACAATTTGAAC
Organism: Acmispon strigosus; assembly: GCA_030819835.1. Lineage (NCBI taxonomy): Eukaryota > Viridiplantae > Streptophyta > Magnoliopsida > Fabales > Fabaceae > Acmispon > Acmispon strigosus. Next base: position 10,175,005 of record JAUAMA010000004.1, on the reverse strand, counting down.
ATTCATGGGCATGCAATCAAATAGTAAGCACTTACTTATTTTAAATAATATATTATTCGTTAAAATAAAGTGATATGATCATTTTATGCTATGCTAATTATCATTTATATAAACTTTCATACAATTTGAACATTCATGGGCATGCAATCAAATAGTAAGCACTTACTTATTTTAAATAATATATTATTATTCGTTAAAATAAAGTGATATGATCATCATTTTATGCTATGCTAATTATTATTTATATAAACTTTCATACAATTTGAACATTCATGGGCATGCAATCAAATAGTAAGCACTTACTTATTTTAAATAATATATTATTCGTTAAAATAAAGTAATATGATCATTTTATGCTATGCTAATTATCATTTATATAAACTTTCATACAATTTGAACTTTCATGGGCATGCAATCAAATAGTAAGCACTTACTTATTTTAAATAATATATTATTCGTTAAAATAAAGTGATATGATCATTTTATGCTGTGCTAATTATCATTTATATAAACTTTCATACAATTTGAACATTCATGGGCATGCAATCAAATAGTAAGCACTTACTTATTTTAAATAATATATTATTCGTTAAAATAAAGTGATATGATCATCATTTTATGCTATGCTAATTATCATTTATATAAACTTTCATACAATTTGAACATTCATGGGCATGCAATCAAATAGTTAGCACTTACTTATTTTAAATATTATATTATTCGTTAAAATAAAGTGATATGATCATTTTATGCTATGCTAATTATCATTTATATAAACTTTCATACAATTTGAACATTCATGGGCATGCCATCAAATAGTAAGCACTTACTTATTTTAAATAATATATTATTCGTTAAAATAAAGTGATATGATCATCATTTTATGCTATGCCAATTATCATTTATATAAACTTTCATACAATTTGAACATTCATGGGCATGCAATCAAATAGTAAGCACTTACTTATTTTAAATAATATATTATTCGTTAAAATAAAGTGATATGATCATCATTTTATGCTATGCTAATTATAATTTATATAAACTTTCATACAATTTGAACATTCATGGGCATGCAATCAAATAGTAAGCACTTACTTATTTTAAATAATATATTATTCGTTAAAATAAAGTAATATGATGATTTTATGCTATGCTAATTATCATTTATATAAACTTTCATACAATTTGAACATTCATGGGCATGCAATCAAATAGTAAGCACTTACTTATTTTAAATAATATATTATTCGTTCAAATAAAGTGATATGATCATCATTTTATGCTATGCTAATTATCATTTATATAAACTTTCATACAATTTGAACATTCATGGGCATGCAATCAAATAGTAAGCACTTACTTATTTTAAATAATATATTATTCGTTCAAATAAAGTGATATGATCATCATTTTATGCTATGCTAATTATCATTTATATAAACTTTCATACAATTTGAACATTCATGGGCATGCAATCAAATAGTAAGCACTTACTTATTTTAAATAATATATTATTCGTTAAAATAAAGTGATATGATCATCATTTTATGCTATGCTAATTATCATTTATATAAACTTTCATACAATTTGAACATTCATGGGCATGCAATCAAATAGTAAGCACTTACATATTTTAAATAATATATTATTCGTTAAAATAAAGTGATATGATCATCATTTTATGCTATGCTAATTATCATTTATATAAACTTTCATAGAATTTCAACATTCATGGGCATGCATTCAAATAGTAAGCACTTACTTATTTTAAATAATATACTATTCGTTAAAATAAAGTGATATGATCATTTTATGCTATGCTAATTATCATTTATATAAACTTTCATACAATTTGAACATTCATGGGCATGCAATCAAATAGTAAGCACTTACTTATTTTAAATAATATGTTATTCGTTAAAATAAAGTGATATGATCATCATTTTATACTATACTAATTATCATTTATATAAACTTTCATACAATTTGAACATTCATGGGCATGCAATCAAATAGTAAGCACTTACTTATTTTACATAATATATTATTCGTTAAAATAAAGTGATATGATCATTTTATGCTATGCTAATTATCATTTATATAAACTTTCATACAATATGAACTTTCATGGGCATGCAATCAAATAGTAAGCACTTACTTATTTTAAATAATATATTATTCGTTAAAATAAAGTGATATGATCATTTTATGCTATGCTAATTATCATTTATATAAACTTTCATACAATTTGAACATTCATGGGCATGCAATCAAATAGTAAGCACTTACTTATTTTAAATAATATATTATTCGTTAAAATAAAGTGATATGATTATCATTTTATGCTATGCTAATTATCATTTATATAAACTTTCATACAATTTGAACATTCATGGGCATGCAATCAAATAGTAAGCACTTACTTATTTTAAATAATATATTATTCGTTAAAATAAAGTGATATGATCATCATTTTATGCTATGCTAATTATCATTTATATAAACTTTCATACAATTTGAACATTCATGGGCATGCAATCAAATAGTAAGCACTTACTTATTTTAAATAATATATTATTCGTTAAAATAAAGTGATATGATCATTTTATGCTATGCTAATTATCATTTATATAAACTTTCATACAATTTGAACATTCATGGGCATGCAATCAAATAGTAAGCACTTACTTATTTTAAATAATATATTATTCGTTAAAATAAAGTGATATGATCATTTTATGCTATGCTAATTATCATTTATATAAACTTTCATACAATTTGAACATTCATGGGCATGCAATCAAATAGTAAGCACTTACTTATTTTAAATAATATATTATTCGTTAAAATAAAGTGATATGATCATCATTTTATACTATACTAATTATCATTTATATAAACTTTCATACAATTTGAACATTCATGGGCATGCAATCAAATAGTAAGCACTTACTTATTTTAAATAATATATTATTCTTTAAAATAAAGTGATATGATCATTTTATGCTATGCTAATTATCATTTATATAAACTTTCATACAATTTGAACATTCATGGGCATGGAATCAAATAGTAAGCACTTACTTATTTTAAATAATATATTATTCGTTAAAATAAAGTGATATGATCATTTTATGCTATGCTAATTATCATTTATATAAACTTTCATACAATTTGAACATTCATGGGCATTAAATCAAATAGTAAGCACTTACTTATTTTAAATAATATATTATTCGTTAAAATAAAGTGATATGATCATTTTATGCTATGCTAATTATCATTTATATAAACTTTCATACAATTTGAACATTCATGGGCATGCAATCAAATAGTAAGCACTTACTTATTTTAAATAATATATTATTCGTTAAAATAAAGTGATATGATCATTTTATGCTAAGCTAATTATCATTTATATAAACTTTCATACAATTTGAACATTCATGGGCATGCAATCAAATAGTAAGCAGTTACTTATTTTAAATAATATACTATTCGTTAAAATAAAGTGATTTGATCATTTTATGCTATGCTAATTATCATTTATATAAACTTTCATACAATTTGAATATTCATGGGCATGCAATCAAATAGTAAGCACTTACTTATTTTAAATAATATATTATTCGTTAAAATAAAGTGATATGATCATTTTATGCTATGCTAATTATCATTTATATAAACTTTCATACAATTTGAACATTCATGGGCATGCAATCAAATAGTAAGCACTTACTTATTTTAAATAATATATTATTCGTTAAAATAAAGTGATATGATCATTTTATGCTATGCTAATTATCATTTATATAAACTTTCATACAATTTGAACATTCATGGGCATGCAATCAAATAGTAAGCACTTACTTATTTTAAATAATATACTATTCGTTAAAATAAAGTGATATGATCATTTTATGCTATGCTAATTATCATTTATATAAACTTTCATACAATTTGAACATTCATGGGCATGCAATCAAATAGTAAGCACTTACTTATTTTAAATAATATACTATTCGTTAAAATAAAGTGATATGATCATTTTATGCTAAGCTAATTATCATTTATATAAACTTTCATACAATTTGAACATTCATGGGCATGCAATCAAATAGTAAGCACTTACTTATTTTAAATAATATACTATTCGTTAAAATAAAGTGATATGATCATTTTATGCTATGCTAATTATCATTTATATAAACTTTCATACAATTTGAACATTCATGGGCATGCAATCAAATAGTAAGCACTTACTTATTTTAAATCATATACTATTCGTTAAAATAAAGTGATTTGATCATTTTATGCTATGCTAATTATCATTTATATAAACTTTCATACAATTTGAATATTCATGGGCATGCAATCAAATAGTAAGCACTTACTTATTTTAAATAATATATTATTCGTTAAAATAAAGTGATATGATCATTTTATGCTAAGCTAATTATCATTTATATAAACTTTCATACAATTTGAACATTCATGGGCATGCAATCAAATAGTAAGCACTTACTTATTTTAAATAATATATTATTCGTTAAAATAAAGTGATATGATCATCATTTTATGCTATGCTAATTATCATTTATATAAACTTTCATACAATTTGAACATTCATGGGCATGCAATCAAATAGTAAGCACTTACTTATTTTAAATAATATATTATTCGTTCAAATAAAGTGATATGATCATTTTATGCTATGCTAATTATCATTTATATAAACTTTCATACAATTTGAACATTCATGGGCATGCAATCAAATAGTTAGCACTTACTTATTTTAAATAATATATTATTCGTTAAAATAAAGTGATATGATCATTTTATGCTATGCTAATTATCATTTATATAAACTTTCATACAATTTGAACATTCATGGGCATGCAATCAAATAGTAAGCACTTACTTATTTTAAATAATATATTATTCGTTAAAATAAAGTGATATGATCATCATTTTATGCTATGCCAATTATCATTTATATAAACTTTCATACAATTTGAACATTCATGGGCATGCAATCAAATAGTAAGCACTTACTTATTTTAAATAATATATTATTCGTTAAAATAAAGTGATATGATCATTTTATGCTATGCTAATTATCATTTATATAAACTTTCATACAATTTGAACATTCATGGGCATGCAATCAAATAGTAAGCACTTACTTATTTTAAATAATATATTATTCGTTAAAATAAAGTGATATGATCATTTTATGCTATGCTAATTATCATTTATATAAACTTTCATACAATTTGAACATTCATGGGCATGCAATCAAATAGTAAGCACTTACTTATTTTAAATAATATATTATTCGTTAAAATAAAGTGATATGATCATCATTTTATGCTATGCTAATTATCATTTATATAAACTTTCATACAATTTGAACATTCATGGGCATGCAATCAAATAGTAAGCACTTACTTATTTTAAATAATATATTATTCGTTAAAATAAAGTGATATGATCATTTTATGCTATGCTAATTATCATTTATATAAACTTTCATACAATTTGAACATTCATGCGCATGCAATCAAATAGTTAGCACTTACTTATTTTAAATAATATATTATTTGTTAAAATAAAGTGATATGATCATTTTATGCTATGCTAATTATCATTTATATAAACTTTCATACAATTTGAACATTCATGGGCATGCAATCAAATAGTAAGCACTTACTTATTTTAAATAATATATTATTCGTTAAAATAAAGTGATATGATCATCATTTTATGCTATGCCAATTATCATTTATATAAACTTTCATACAATTTGAACATTCATGGGCATGCAATCAAATAGTAAGCACTTACTTATTTTAAATAATATATTATTCGTTAAAATAAAGTGATATGATCATTTTACGCTATGCTAATTATCATTTATATAAACTTTCATACAATTTGAACATTCATGGGCATGCAATCAAATAGTAAGCACTTACTTATTTTAAATAATATATTATTCGTTAAAATAAAGTGATATGATCATCATTTTATGCTATGCTAATTATCATTTATATAAACTTTCATACAATTTGAACATTCATGGGCATGCAATCAAATAGTAAGCACTTACTTATTTTAAATAATATATTATTCGTTAAAATAAAGTGATATGATCATCATTTTATGCTATGCTAATTATCATTTATATAAACTTTCATACAATTTGAACATTCATGGGCATGCAATCAAATAGTTAGCACTTACTTATTTTAAATAATATATTATTCGTTAAAATAAAGTGATATGATCATTTTATGCTATGCTAATTATCATTTATATAAACTTTCATACAATTTGAACATTCATGGGCATGCAATCAAATAGTAAGCACTTACTTATTTTAAATAATATATTATTCATTAAAATAAAGTGATATGATCATCATTTTATGCTATGCCAATTATCATTTATATAAACTTTCATACAATTTGAACATTCATGAGCATGCAATCAAATAGTAAGCACTTACTTATTTTAAATAATATATTATTCGTTAAAATAAAGTGATATGATCATCATTTTATGCTATGCTAATTATAATTTATATAAACTTTCATACAATTTGAACATTCATGGGCATGCAATCAAATAGTAAGCACTTACTTATTTTAAATAATATATTATTCGTTAAAATAAAGTAATATGATCATTTTATGCTATGCTAATTATCATTTATATAAACTTTCATACAATTTGAACATTCATGGGCATGCAATCAAATAGTAAGCACTTACTTATTTTAAATAATATATTATTCGTTAAAATAAAGTGATATGATCATCATTTTATGCTATGCTAATTATCATTTATATAAACTTTCATACAATTTGAACATTCATGGGCATGCAATCAAATAGTAAGCACTTACTTATTTTAAATAATATATTATTCGTTAAAATAAAGTGATATGATCATCATTTTATGCTATGCTAATTATCATTTATATAAACTTTCATACAATTTGAACATTCATGGGCATGCAATCAAATAGTAAGCACTTACTTATTTTAAATAATATATTATTCGTTAAAATAAAGTGATATGATCATTTTATGCTATCCTAATTATCATTTATATAAACTTTCATACAATTTGAACATTCATGGGCATGCAATCAAATAGTAAGCACTTACTTATTTTAAATAATATATTATTCGTTAAAATTTAGTGATATGATCATTTTATGCTATGCTAATTATCATTTATATAAACTTTCATACAATTTGAACATTCATGGGCATGCAATCAAATAGTAAGCACTTACTTATTTTAAATAATATATTATTCGTTAAAATAAAGTGATATAATCATCATTTTATGCTATGCTAATTATTATTTATATAAACTTTCATACAATTTGAACATTCATGGGCATGCAATCAAATAGTAAGCACTTACTTATTTTAAATAATATATTATTCGTTAAAATAAAGTGATATGATCATTTTATGCTATGCTAATTATCATTTATATAAACTTTCATACAATTTGAACATTCATGGGCATGCAATCAAATAGTAAGCACTTACTTATTTTAAATAATATATTATTCGTTAAAATAAAGTGATATGATCATTTTATGCTATGCTAATTATCATTTATATAAACTTTCATACAATTTGAACATTCATGGGCATGCAATCAAATAGTAAGCACTTACTTATTTTAAATAATATATTATTCGTTAAAATAAAGTGATATGATCATTTTATGCTATGCTAATTATCATTTATATAAACTTTCATACAATTTGAACATTCATGGGCATGCAATCAAATAGTAAGCACTTACTTATTTTAAATAATATATTATTCGTTAAAATAAAGTGATATGATCATTTTATGCTATGCTAATTATCATTTATATAAACTTTCATACAATTTGAACATTCATGGGCATGCAATCAAATAGTAAGCACTTACTTATTTTAAATAATATATTATTCGTTAAAATAAAGTGATATGATCATTTTATGCTATGCTAATTATCATTTATATAAACTTTCATACAATTTGAACATTCATGGGCATGCAATCAAATAGTAAGCACTTACTTATTTTAAATAATATATTATTCGTTAAAATAAAGTGATATGATCATTTTATGCTATGCTAATTATCATTTATATAAACTTTCATACAATTTGAACATTCATGGGCATGCAATCAAATAGTAAGCACTTACTTATTTTAAATAATATATTTTTCGTTAAAATAAAGTGATATGATCATTTTATGCTATGCTAATTATCATTTATATAAACATTCATACAATTTGAACATTCATGGGCATGCAATCAAATAGTAAGCACTTACTTATTTTAAATAATATATTATTCGTTAAAATAAAGTGATATGATCATTTTATGCTATGCTAATTATCATTTATATAAACTTTCATACAATTTGAACATTCATGGGCATGCAATCAAATAGTAAGCACTTACTTATTTTAAATAATATATTATTATTCGTTAAAATAAAGTGATATGATCATCATTTTATGCTATGCTAATTATTATTTATATAAACTTTCATACAATTTGAACATTCATGGGCATGCAATCAAATAGTAAGCACTTACTTATTTTAAATAATATATTATTCGTTAAAATAAAGTAATATGATCATTTTATGCTATGCTAATTATCATTTATATAAACTTTCATACAATTTGAACATTCATGGGCATGCAATCAAATAGTAAGCACTTACTTATTTTAAATAATATATTATTATTCGTTAAAATAAAGTGATATGATCATCATTTTATGCTATGCTAATTATTATTTATATAAACTTTCATACAATTTGAACATTCATGGGCATGCAATCAAATAGTAAGCACTTACTTATTTTAAATAATATATTATTCGTTAAAATAAAGTGATATGATCATCATTTTATGCTATGCTAATTATCATTTATATAAACTTTCATACAATTTGAACATTCATGGGCATGCAATCAAATAGTTAGCACTTACTTATTTTAAATAATATATTATTCGTTAAAATAAAGTGATATGATCATTTTATGCTATGCTAATTATCATTTATATAAACTTTCATACAATTTGAACATTCATGGGCATGCCATCAAATAGTAAGCACTTACTTATTTTAAATAATATATTATTCGTTAAAATAAAGTGATATGATCATCATTTTATGCTATGCCAATTATCATTTATATAAACTTTCATACAATTTGAACATTCATGGGCATGCAATCAAATAGTAAGCACTTACTTATTTTAAATAATATATTATTCGTTAAAATAAAGTGATATGATCATCATTTTATGCTATGCTAATTATAATTTATATAAACTTTCATACAATTTGAACATTCATGGGCATGCAATCAAATAGTAAGCACTTACTTATTTTAAATAATATATTATTCGTTAAAATAAAGTAATATGATCATTTTATGCTATGCTAATTATCATTTATATAAACTTTCATACAATTTGAACATTCATGGGCATGCAATCAAATAGTAAGCACTTACTTATTTTAAATAATATATTATTCGTTCAAATAAAGTGATATGATCATCATTTTATGCTATGCTAATTATCATTTATATAAACTTTCATACAATTTGAACATTCATGGGCATACAATCAAATAGTAAGCACTTACTTATTTTAAATAATATATTATTCGTTCAAATAAAGTGATATGATCATCATTTTATGCTATGCTAATTATCATTTATATAAACTTTCATACAATTTGAACATTCATGGGCATGCAATCAAATAGTAAGCACTTACTTATTTTAAATAATATATTATTCGTTAAAATAAAGTGATATGATCATCATTTTATGCTATGCTAATTATCATTTATATAAACTTTCATACAATTTGAACATTCATGGGCATGCAATCAAATAGTAAGCACTTACATATTTTAAATAATATATTATTCGTTAAAATAAAGTGATATGATCATCATTTTATGCTATGCTAATTATCATTTATATAAACTTTCATAGAATTTCAACATTCATGGGCATGCAATCAAATAGTAAGCACTTACTTATTTTAAATAATATACTATTCGTTAAAATAAAGTGATATGATCATTTTATGCTATGCTAATTATCACTTATATAAACTTTCATACAATTTGAACATTCATAGGCATGCAATCAAATAGTAAGCACTTACTTATTTTAAATAATATGTTATTCGTTAAAATAAAGTGATATGATCATCATTTTATACTATACTAATTATCATTTATATAAACTTTCATACAATTTGAACATTCATGGGCATGCAATCAAATAGTAAGCACTTACTTATTTTACATAATATATTATTCGTTAAAATAAAGTGATATGATCATTTTATGCTATGCTAATTATCATTTATATAAACTTTCATACAATATGAACTTTCATGGGCATGCAATCAAATAGTAAGCACTTACTTATTTTAAATAATATATTATTCGTTAAAATAAAGTGATATGATCATTTTATGCTATGCTAATTATCATTTATATAAACTTTCATACAATTTGAACATTCATGGGCATGCAATCAAATAGTAAGCACTTACTTATTTTAAATAATATATTATTCGTTAAAATAAAGTGATATGATCATCATTTTATGCTATGCTAATTATTATTTATATAAACTTTCATACAATTTGAACATTCATGGGCATGCAATCAAATAGTAAGCACTTACTTATTTTAAATAATATATTATTCGTTAAAATAAAGTGATATGATCATTTTATGCTATGCTAATTATCATTTATATAAACTTTCATACAATTTGAACATTCATGGGCATGCAATCAAATAGTAAGCACTTACTTATTTTAAATAATATATTATTCGTTAAAATAAAGTGATATGATCATTTTATGCTATGCTAATTATCATTTATATAAACTTTCATACAATTTGAACATTCATGGGCATGCAATCAAATAGTAAGCACTTACTTATTTTAAATAATATATTATTCGTTAAAATATAGTGATATGATCATTTTATGCTATGCTAATTATCATTTATATAAACTTTCATACAATTTGAACATTCATGGGCATGCAATCAAATAGTAAGCACTTACTTATTTTAAATAATATATTATTCGTTAAAATAAAGTAATATGATCATTTTATGCTATGCTAATTATCATTTATATAAACTTTCATACAATTTGAACATTCATGGGCATGCAATCAAATAGTAAGCACTTACTTATTTTAAATAATATATTATTCGTTCAAATAAAGTGATATGATCATCATTTTATGCTATGCTAATTATCATTTATATAAACTTTCATACAATTTGAACATTCATGGGCATGCAATCAAATAGTAAGCACTTACTTATTTTAAATAATATATTATTCGTTAAAATAAAGTGATATGATCATCATTTTATGCTATGCTAATTATCATTTATATAAACTTTCATACAATTTGAACATTCATGGGCATGCAATCAAATAGTAAGCACTTACTTATTTTAAATAATATATTATTCGTTAAAATAAAGTGATATGATCATCATTTTATGCTATGCTAATTATCATTTATATAAACTTTCATACAATTTGAACATTCATGGGCATGCAATCAAATAGTAAGCACTTACTTATTTTAAATAATATATTATTCTTTAAAATAAAGTGATATGATCATTTTATGCTATGCTAATTATCATTTATATAAACTTTCATACAATTTGAACATTCATGGGCATGGAATCAAATAGTAAGCACTTACTTATTTTAAATAATATATTATTCGTTAAAATAAAGTGATATGATCATTTTATGCTATGCTAATTATCATTTATATAAACTTTCATACAATTTGAACATTCATGGGCATTAAATCAAATAGTAAGCACTTACTTATTTTAAATAATATATTATTCGTTAAAATAAAGTGATATGATCATTTTATGCTAAGCTAATTATCATTTATATAAACTTTCATACAATTTGAACATTCATGGGCATGCAATCAAATAGTAAGCACTTACTTATTTTAAATAATATATTATTCGTTAAAATAAAGTAATATGATCATTTTATGCTATGCTAATTATCATTTATATAAACTTTCATACAATTTGAACATTCATGGGCATGCAATCAAATAGTAAGCACTTACTTATTTTAAATAATATATTATTCGTTCAAATAAAGTGATATGATCATCATTTTATGCTATGCTAATTATCATTTATATAAACTTTCATACAATTTGAACATTCATGGGCATGCAATCAAATAGTAAGCACTTACTTATTTTAAATAATATATTATTCGTTAAAATAAAGTGATATGATCATCATTTTATGCTATGCCAATTATCATTTATATAAACTTTCATACAATTTGAACATTCATGGGCATGCAATCAAATAGTAAGCACTTACTTATTTTAAATAATATATTATTCGTTAAAATAAAGTGATATGATCATCATTTTATGCTATGCTAATTATAATTTATATAAACTTTCATACAATTTGAACATTCATGGGCATGCAATCAAATAGTAAGCACTTACTTATTTTAAATAATATATTATTCGTTAAAATAAAGTAATATGATCATTTTATGCTATGCTAATTATCATTTATATAAACTTTCATACAATTTGAACATTCATGGGCATGCAATCAAATAGTAAGCACTTACTTATTTTAAATAATATATTATTCGTTCAAATAAAGTGATATGATCATCATTTTATGCTATGCTAATTATCATTTATATAAACTTTCATACAATTTGAACATTCATGGGCATGCAATCAAATAGTAAGCACTTACTTATTTTAAATAATATATTATTCGTTCAAATAAAGTGATATGATCATCATTTTATGCTATGCTAATTATCATTTATATAAACTTTCATACAATTTGAACATTCATGGGCATGCAATCAAATAGTAAGCACTTACTTATTTTAAATAATATATTATTCGTTAAAATAAAGTGATATGATCATTTTATGCTATGCTAATTATCATTTATATAAACTTTCATACAATTTGAACATTCATGCGCATGCAATCAAATAGTTAGCACTTACTTATTTTAAATAATATATTATTCGTTAAAATAAAGTGATATGATCATTTTATGCTATGCTAATTATCATTTATATAAACTTTCATACAATTTGAACATTCATGGGCATGCAATCAAATAGTAAGCACTTACTTATTTTAAATAATATATTATTCGTTAAAATAAAGTGATATGATCATCATTTTATGCTATGCCAATTATCATTTATATAAACTTTCATACAATTTGAACATTCATGGGCATGCAATCAAATAGTAAGCACTTACTTATTTTAAATAATATATTATTCGTTAAAATAAAGTGATATGATCATTTTATGCTATGATAATTATCATTTATATAAACTTTCATACAATTTGAGCATTCATGGGCATGCAATCAAATAGTAAGCACTTACTTATTTTAAATAATATATTATTCGTTAAAATAAAGTGATATGATCATCATTTTATGCTATGCCAATTATCATTTATATAAACTTTCATACAATTTGAACATTCATGGGCATGCAATCAAATAGTAAGCACTTACTTATTTTAAATAATATATTATTCGTTAAAATAAAGTGATATGATCATTTTATGCTATGCTAATTATCATTTATATAAACTTTCATACAATTTGAACATTCATGGGCATGCAATCAAATAGTAAGCACTTACTTATTTTAAATAATATATTATTCGTTAAAATATAGTGATATGATCATTTTATGCTATGCTAATTATCATTTATATAAACTTTCATACAATTTGAACATTCATGGGCATGCAATCAAATAGTAAGCACTTACTTATTTTAAATAATATATTATTCGTTAAAATAAAGTGATATGATCATTTTATGCTATGCCAATTATCATTTATATAAACTTTCATACAATTTGAACATTCATGGGCATGCAATCAAATAGTAAGCACTTACTTATTTTAAATAATATATTATTCGTTAAAATAAAGTGATATGATCATCATTTTATGCTATGCTAATTATCATTTATATAAACTTTCATACAATTTGAACATTCATGGGCATGCAATCAAATAGTAAGCACTTACTTATTTTAAATAATATATTATTATTCGTTAAAATAAAGTGATATGATCATCATTTTATGCTATGCTAATTATTATTTATATAAACTTTCATACAATTTGAACATTCATGGGCATGCAATCAAATAGTAAGCACTTACTTATTTTAAATAATATATTATTCGTTAAAATAAAGTAATATGATCATTTTATGCTATGCTAATTATCATTTATATAAACTTTCATACAATTTGAACATTCATGGGCATGCAATCAAATAGTAAGCACTTACTTATTTTAAATAATATATTATTCGTTAAAATAAAGTGATATGATCATTTTATGCTATGCTAATTATCATTTATATAAACTTTCATACAATTTGAACATTCATGGGCATGCAATCAAATAGTAAGCACTTACTTATTTTAAATAATATATTATTCGTTAAAATAAAGTGATATGATCATCATTTTATGCTATGCTAATTATCATTTATATAAACTTTCATACAATTTGAACATTCATGGGCATGCAATCAAATAGTTAGCACTTACTTATTTTAAATAATATATTATTCGTTAAAATAAAGTGATATGATCATTTTATGCTATGCTAATTATCATTTATATAAACTTTCATACAATTTGAACATTCATGGGCATGCCATCAAATAGTAAGCACTTACTTATTTTAAATAATATATTATTCGTTAAAATAAAGTGATATGATCATCATTTTATGCTATGCCAATTATCATTTATATAAACTTTCATACAATTTGAACATTCATGGGCATGCAATCAAATAGTAAGCACTTACTTATTTTAAATAATATATTATTCGTTAAAATAAAGTGATATGATCATCATTTTATGCTATGCTAATTATAATTTATATAAACTTTCATACAATTTGAACATTCATGGGCATGCAATCAAATAGTAAGCACTTACTTATTTTAAATAATATATTATTCGTTAAAATAAAGTAATATGATCATTTTATGCTATGCTAATTATCATTTATATAAACTTTCATACAATTTGAACATTCATGGGCATGCAATCAAATAGTAAGCACTTACTTATTTTAAATAATATATTATTCGTTCAAATAAAGTGATATGATCATCATTTTATGCTATGCTAATTATCATTTATATAAACTTTCATACAATTTGAACATTCATGGGCATGCAATCAAATAGTAAGCACTTACTTATTTTAAATAATATATTATTCGTTAAAATAAAGTGATATGATCATCATTTTATGCTATGCTAATTATCATTTATATAAACTTTCATACAATTTGAACATTCATGGGCATGCAATCAAATAGTAAGCACTTACTTATTTTAAATAATATATTATTCGTTAAAATAAAGTGATATGATCATCATTTTATGCTATGCTAATTATCATTTATATAAACATTCATACAATTTGAACATTCATGGGCATGCAATCAAATAGTAAGCACTTACATATTTTAAATAATATATTATTCGTTAAAATAAAGTGATATGATCATCATTTTATGCTATGCTAATTATCATTTATATAAACTTTCATAGAATTTCAACATTCATGGGCATGCAATCAAATAGTAAGCACTTACTTATTTTAAATAATATACTATTCGTTAAAATAAAGTGATATGATCATTTTATGCTATGCTAATTATCATTTATATAAACTTTCATACAATTTGAACATTCATAGGCATGCAATCAAATAGTAAGCACTTACTTATTTTAAATAATATGTTATTCGTTAAAATAAAGTGATATGATCATCATTTTATACTATACTAATTATCATTTATATAAACTTTCATACAATTTGAACATTCATGGGCATGCAATCAAATAGTAAGCACTTACTTATTTTACATAATATATTATTCGTTAAAATAAAGTGATATGATCATTTTATGCTATGCTAATTATCATTTATATAAACTTTCATACAATATGAACTTTCATGGGCATGCAATCAAATAGTAAGCACTTACTTATTTTAAATAATATATTATTCGTTAAAATAAAGTGATATGATCATTTTATGCTATGCTAATTATCATTTATATAAACTTTCATACAATTTGAACATTCATGGGCATGCAATCAAATAGTAAGCACTTACTTATTTTAAATAATATATTATTCGTTAAAATAAAGTGATATGATTATCATTTTATGCTATGCTAATTATCATTTATATAAACTTTCATACAATTTGAACATTCATGGGCATGCAATCAAATAGTAAGCACTTACTTATTTTAAATAATATATTATTCGTTAAAATAAAGTGATATGATCATCATTTTATGCTATGCTAATTATCATTTATATAAACTTTCATACAATTTGAACATTCATGGGCATGCAATCAAATAGTAAGCACTTACTTATTTTAAATAATATATTATTCGTTAAAATAAAGTGATATGATCATTTTATGCTATGCAAATTATCATTTATATAAACTTTCATACAATTTGAACATTCATGGGCATGCAATCAAATAGTAAGCACTTACTTATTTTAAATAATATATTATTCGTTAAAATAAAGTGATATGATCATTTTATGCTATGCTAATTATCATTTATATAAACTTTCATACAATTTGAACATTCATGGGCATGCAATCAAATAGTAAGCACTTACTTATTTTAAATAATATATTATTCGTTAAAATAAAGTGATATGATCATCATTTTATACTATACTAATTATCATTTATATAAACTTTCATACAATTTGAACATTCATGGGCATGCAATCAAATAGTAAGCACTTACTTATTTTAAATAATATATTATTCTTTAAAATAAAGTGATATGATCATTTTATGCTATGCTAATTATCATTTATATAAACTTTCATACAATTTGAACATTCATGGGCATGGAATCAAATAGTAAGCACTTACTTATTTTAAATAATATATTATTCGTTAAAATAAAGTGATATGATCATTTTATGCTATGCTAATTATCATTTATATAAACTTTCATACAATTTGAACATTCATGGGCATAAAATCAAATAGTAAGCACTTACTTATTTTAAATAATATATTATTCGTTAAAATAAAGTGATATGATCATTTTATGCTAAGCTAATTATCATTTATATAAACTTTCATACAATTTGAACATTCATGGGCATGCAATCAAATAGTAAGCACTTACTTATTTTAAATAATATATTATTCGTTAAAATAAAGTAATATGATCATTTTATGCTATGCTAATTATCATTTATATAAACTTTCATACAATTTGAACATTCATGGGCATGCAATCAAATAGTAAGCACTTACTTATTTTAAATAATATATTATTCGTTCAAATAAAGTGATATGATCATCATTTTATGCTATGCTAATTATCATTTATATAAACTTTCATACAATTTGAACATTCATGGGCATGCAATCAAATAGTAAGCACTTACTTATTTTAAATAATATATTATTCGTTAAAATAAAGTGATATGATCATCATTTTATGCTATGCCAATTATCATTTATATAAACTTTCATACAATTTGAACATTCATGGGCATGCAATCAAATAGTAAGCACTTACTTATTTTAAATAATATATTATTCGTTAAAATAAAGTGATATGATCATCATTTTATGCTATGCTAATTATAATTTATATAAACTTTCATACAATTTGAACATTCATGGGCATGCAATCAAATAGTAAGCACTTACTTATTTTAAATAATATATTATTCGTTAAAATAAAGTAATATGATCATTTTATGCTATGCTAATTATCATTTATATAAACTTTCATACAATTTGAACATTCATGGGCATGCAATCAAATAGTAAGCACTTACTTATTTTAAATAATATATTATTCGTTCAAATAAAGTGATATGATCATCATTTTATGCTATGCTAATTATCATTTATATAAACTTTCATACAATTTGAACATTCATGGGCATGCAATCAAATAGTAAGCACTTACTTATTTTAAATAATATATTATTCGTTCAAATAAAGTGATATGATCATCATTTTATGCTATGCTAATTATCATTTATATAAACTTTCATACAATTTGAACATTCATGGGCATGCAATCAAATAGTAAGCACTTACTTATTTTAAATAATATATTATTCGTTAAAATAAAGTGATATGATCATCATTTTATGCTATGCTAATTATCATTTATATAAACTTTCATACAATTTGAACATTCATGGGCATGCAATCAAATAGTAAGCACTTACATATTTTAAATAATATATTATTCGTTAAAATAAAGTGATATGATCATCATTTTATGCTATGCTAATTATCATTTATATAAACTTTCATAGAATTTCAACATTCATGGGCATGCAATCAAATAGTAAGCACTTACTTATTTTAAATAATATACTATTCGTTAAAATAAAGTGATATGATCATTTTATGCTATGCTAATTATCATTTATATAAACTTTCATACAATTTGAACATTCATGGGCATGCAATCAAATAGTAAGCACTTACTTATTTTAAATAATATGTTATTCGTTAAAATAAAGTGATATGATCATCATTTTATACTATACTAATTATCATTTATATAAACTTTCATACAATTTGAACATTCATGGGCATGCAATCAAATAGTAAGCACTTACTTATTTTACATAATATATTATTCGTTAAAATAAAGTGATATGATCATTTTATGCTATGCTAATTATCATTTATATAAACTTTCATACAATTTGAACATTCATGGGCATGCAATCAAATAGTAAGCACTTACTTATTTTAAATAATATATTATTCGTTAAAATATAGTGATATGATCATTTTATGCTATGCTAATTATCATTTATATAAACTTTCATACAATTTGAACATTCATGGGCATGCAATCAAATAGTAAGCACTTACTTATTTTAAATAATATACTATTCGTTAAAATAAAGTGATATGATCATTTTATGCTATGCTAATTATCATTTATATAAACTTTCATACAATTTGAACATTCATGGGCATGCAATCAAATAGTAAGCACTTACTTATTTTAAATAATATATTATTCGTTAGAATAAAGTGATATGATCATTTTATGCTATGCTAATTATCATTTATATAAACTTTCATACAATTTGAACATTCATGGGCATTAAATCAAATAGTAAGCACTTACTTATTTTAAATAATATATTATTCGTTAAAATAAAGTGATATGATCATCATTTTATGCTATGCTAATTATCATTTATATAAACTTTCATACAATTTGATCATTCATGGGCATGCAATCAAATAGTAAGCACTTACTTATTTTAAATAATATATTATTCGTTAAAATAAAGTGATATGATCATCATTTTATGCTATGCTAATTATCATTTATATAAACTTTCATACAATTTGAACATTCATGGGCATGCAATCAAATAGTAAGCACTTACTTATTTTAAATAATATATTATTCGTTAAAATATAGTGATATGATCATTTTATGCTATGCTAATTATCATTTATATAAACTTTCATACAATTTGAACATTCATGGGCATGCAATCAAATAGTAAGCGCTTACTTATTTTAAATAATATATTATTCGTTAAAATAAAGTGATATGATCATTTTATGCTATGCTAATTATCATTTATATAAACTTTCATACAATTTGAACATTCATGGGCATGCAATCAAATAGTAAGCACTTACTTATTTTAAATAATATATTATTCGTTAAAATAAAGTGATATGATCATCATTTTATGCTATGCCAATTATCATTTATATAAACTTTCATACAATTTGAACATTCATGGGCATGCAATCAAATAGTAAGCACTTACTTATTTTAAATAATATATTATTCGTTAAAATAAAGTGATATGATCATCATTTTATGCTATGCTAATTATAATTTATATAAACTTTCATACAATTTGAACATTCATGGGCATGCAATCAAATAGTAAGCACTTACTTATTTTAAATAATATATTATTATTCGTTAAAATAAAGTGATATGATCATCATTTTATGCTATGCTAATTATCATTTATATAAACTTTCATACAATTTGAACATTCATGGGCATGCAATTAAATAATAAGCACTTACTTATTTTAAATAATATATTATTCGTTAAAATAAAGTGATATGATCATTTTATGCTATGCTAATTATCATTTATATAAACTTTCATACAATTTGAACATTCATGGGCATGAAATCAAATAGTAAGCACTTACTTATTTTAAATAATATATTATTCGTTAAAATAAAGTGATATGATCATCATTTTATGCTATGCTAATTATCATTTATATAAACTTTCATACAATTTGAACATTCATGGGCATGCAATCAAATAGTAAGCACTTACTTATTTTAAATAATATATTATTCGTTAAAATAAAGTGATATGATCATTTTATGCTATGCTAATTATCATTTATATAAACTTTCATACAATTTGAACATTCATGGGCATGCAATCAAATAGTAAGCACTTACTTATTTTAAATAATATATTATTATTCGTTAAAATAAAGTGATATGATCATCATTTTATGCTATGCTAATTATCATTTATATAAACTTTCATACAATTTGAACATTCATGGGCATGCAATCAAATAGTAAGCACTTACTTATTTTAAATAATATATTATTCGTTAAAATAAAGTGATATGATCATCATTTTATGCTATGCTAATTATCATTTATATAAACTTTCATACAATTTGAACATTCATGGGCATGCAATCAAATAGTAAGCACTTACTTATTTTAAATAATATATTATTCGTTAAAATAAAGTGATATGATCATCATTTTATGCTATGCTAATTATCATTTATATAAACTTTCATACAATTTGAACATTCATGGGCATGCAATCAAATAGTAAGCACTTACTTATTTTAAATAATATATTATTCGTTAAAATAAAGTGATATGATCATTTTATGCTATCCTAATTATCATTTATATAAACTTTCATACAATTTGAACATTCATGGGCATGCAATCAAATAGTAAGCACTTACTTATTTTAAATAATATATTATTCGTTAAAATAAAGTGATATGATCATTTTATGCTATGCTAATTATCATTTATATAAACTTTCATACAATTTGAACATTCATGGGCATGCAATCAAATAGTAAGCACTTACTTATTTTAAATAATATATTATTCGTTAAAATAAAGTGATATAATCATCATTTTATGCTATGCTAATTATTATTTATATAAACTTTCATACAATTTGAACATTCATGGGCATGCAATCAAATAGTAAGCACTTACTTATTTTAAATAATATATTATTCGTTAAAATAAAGTGATATGATCATTTTATGCTATGCTAATTATCATTTATATAAACTTTCATACAATTTGAACATTCATGGGCATGCAATCAAATAGTAAGCACTTACTTATTTTAAATAATATATTATTCGTTAAAATAAAGTGATATGATCATTTTATGCTATGCTAATTATCATTTATATAAACTTTCATACAATTTGAACATTCATGGGCATGCAATCAAATAGTAAGCACTTACTTATTTTAAATAATATATTATTCGTTAAAATATAGTGATATGATCATTTTATGCTATGCTAATTATCATTTATATAAACTTTCATACAATTTGAACATTCATGGGCATGCAATCAAATAGTAAGCACTTACTTATTTTAAATAATATATTATTCGTTAAAATAAAGTGATATGATCATTTTATGCTATGCTAATTATCATTTATATAAACTTTCATACAATTTGAACATTCATGGGCATGCAATCAAATAGTAAGCACTTACTTATTTTAAATAATATATTATTCGTTAAAATAAAGTGATATGATCATTTTATGCTATGCTAATTATCATTTATATAAACTTTCATACAATTTGAACATTCATGGGCATGCAATCAAATAGTAAGCACTTACTTATTTTAAATAATATATTATTCGTTAAAATAAAGTGATATGATCATTTTATGCTATGCTAATTATCATTTATATAAACTTTCATACAATTTGAACATTCATGGGCATGCAATCAAATAGTAAGCACTTACTTATTTTAAATAATATATTTTTCGTTAAAATAAAGTGATATGATCATTTTATGCTATGCTAATTATCATTTATATAAACATTCATACAATTTGAACATTCATGGGCATGCAATCAAATAGTAAGCACTTACTTATTTTAAATAATATATTATTCGTTAAAATAAAGTGATATGATCATTTTATGCTATGCTAATTATCATTTATATAAACTTTCATACAATTTGAACATTCATGGGCATGCAATCAAATAGTAAGCACTTACTTATTTTAAATAATATATTATTATTCGTTAAAATAAAGTGATATGATCATCATTTTATGCTATGCTAATTATTATTTATATAAACTTTCATACAATTTGAACATTCATGGGCATGCAATCAAATAGTAAGCACTTACTTATTTTAAATAATATATTATTCGTTAAAATAAAGTAATATGATCATTTTATGCTATGCTAATTATCATTTATATAAACTTTCATACAATTTGAACATTCATGGGCATGCAATCAAATAGTAAGCACTTACTTATTTTAAATAATATATTATTCGTTAAAATAAAGTGATATGATCATTTTATGCTATGCTAATTATCATTTATATAAACTTTCATACAATTTGAACATTCATGGGCATGCAATCAAATAGTAAGCACTTACTTATTTTAAATAATATATTATTCGTTAAAATAAAGTGATATGATCATCATTTTATGCTATGCTAATTATCATTTATATAAACTTTCATACAATTTGAACATTCATGGGCATGCAATCAAATAGTTAGCACTTACTTATTTTAAATAATATATTATTCGTTAAAATAAAGTGATATGATCATTTTATGCTATGCTAATTATCATTTATATAAACTTTCATACAATTTGAACATTCATGGGCATGCCATCAAATAGTAAGCACTTACTTATTTTAAATAATATATTATTCGTTAAAATAAAGTGATATGATCATCATTTTATGCTATGCCAATTATCATTTATATAAACTTTCATACAATTTGAACATTCATGGGCATGCAATCAAATAGTAAGCACTTACTTATTTTAAATAATATATTATTCGTTAAAATAAAGTGATATGATCATCATTTTATGCTATGCTAATTATAATTTATATAAACTTTCATACAATTTGAACATTCATGGGCATGCAATCAAATAGTAAGCACTTACTTATTTTAAATAATATATTATTCGTTAAAATAAAGTAATATGATCATTTTATGCTATGCTAATTATCATTTATATAAACTTTCATACAATTTGAACATTCATGGGCATGCAATCAAATAGTAAGCACTTACTTATTTTAAATAATATATTATTCGTTCAAATAAAGTGATATGATCATCATTTTATGCTATGCTAATTATCATTTATATAAACTTTCATACAATTTGAACATTCATGGGCATGCAATCAAATAGTAAGCACTTACTTATTTTAAATAATATATTATTCGTTCAAATAAAGTGATATGATCATCATTTTATGCTATGCTAATTATCATTTATATAAACTTTCATACAATTTGAACATTCATGGGCATGCAATCAAATAGTAAGCACTTACTTATTTTAAATAATATATTATTCGTTAAAATAAAGTGATATGATCATCATTTTATGCTATGCTAATTATCATTTATATAAACTTTCATACAATTTGAACATTCATGGGCATGCAATCAAATAGTAAGCACTTACATATTTTAAATAATATATTATTCGTTAAAATAAAGTGATATGATCATCATTTTATGCTATGCTAATTATCATTTATATAAACTTTCATAGAATTTCAACATTCATGGGCATGCAATCAAATAGTAAGCACTTACTTATTTTAAATAATATACTATTCGTTAAAATAAAGTGATATGATCATTTTATGCTATGCTAATTATCACTTATATAAACTTTCATACAATTTGAACATTCATAGGCATGCAATCAAATAGTAAGCACTTACTTATTTTAAATAATATGTTATTCGTTAAAATAAAGTGATATGATCATCATTTTATACTATACTAATTATCATTTATATAAACTTTCATACAATTTGAACATTCATGGGCATGCAATCAAATAGTAAGCACTTACTTATTTTACATAATATATTATTCGTTAAAATAAAGTGATATGATCATTTTATGCTATGCTAATTATCATTTATATAAACTTTCATACAATATGAACTTTCATGGGCATGCAATCAAATAGTAAGCACTTACTTATTTTAAATAATATATTATTCGTTAAAATAAAGTGATATGATCATTTTATGCTATGCTAATTATCATTTATATAAACTTTCATACAATTTGAACATTCATGGGCATGCAATCAAATAGTAAGCACTTACTTATTTTAAATAATATATTATTCGTTAAAATAAAGTGATATGATTATCATTTTATGCTATGCTAATTATCATTTATATAAACTTTCATACAATTTGAACATTCATGGGCATGCAATCAAATAGTAAGCACTTACTTATTTTAAATAATATATTATTCGTTAAAATAAAGTGATATGATCATCATTTTATGCTATGCTAATTATCATTTATATAAACTTTCATACAATTTGAACATTCATGGGCATGCAATCAAATAGTAAGCACTTACTTATTTTAAATAATATATTATTCGTTAAAATAAAGTGATATGATCATTTTATGCTATGCTAATTATCATTTATATAAACTTTCATACAATTTGAACATTCATGGGCATGCAATCAAATAGTAAGCACTTACTTATTTTAAATAATATATTATTCGTTAAAATAAAGTGATATGATCATCATTTTATACTATACTAATTATCATTTATATAAACTTTCATACAATTTGAACATTCATGGGCATGCAATCAAATAGTAAGCACTTACTTATTTTAAATAATATATTATTCTTTAAAATAAAGTGATATGATCATTTTATGCTATGCTAATTATCATTTATATAAACTTTCATACAATTTGAACATTCATGGGCATGGAATCAAATAGTAAGCACTTACTTATTTTAAATAATATATTATTCGTTAAAATAAAGTGATATGATCATTTTATGCTATGCTAATTATCATTTATATAAACTTTCATACAATTTGAACATTCATGGGCATAAAATCAAATAGTAAGCACTTACTTATTTTAAATAATATATTATTCGTTAAAATAAAGTGATATGATCATTTTATGCTAAGCTAATTATCATTTATATAAACTTTCATACAATTTGAACATTCATGGGCATGCAATCAAATAGTAAGCACTTACTTATTTTAAATAATATATTATTCGTTAAAATAAAGTAATATGATCATTTTATGCTATGCTAATTATCATTTATATAAACTTTCATACAATTTGAACATTCATGGCCATGCAATCAAATAGTAAGCACTTACTTATTTTAAATAATATATTATTCGTTAAAATAAAGTGATATGATTATCATTTTATGCTATGCTAATTATCATTTATATAAACTTTCATACAATTTGAACATTCATGGGCATGCAATCAAATAGTAAGCACTTACTTATTTTAAATAATATATTATTCGTTAAAATAAAGTGATATGATCATCATTTTATGCTATGCTAATTATCATTTATATAAACTTTCATACAATTTGAACATTCATGGGCATGCAATCAAATAGTAAGCACTTACTTATTTTAAATAATATATTATTCGTTAAAATAAAGTGATATGATCATTTTATGCTATGCTAATTATCATTTATATAAACTTTCATACAATTTGAACATTCATGGGCATGCAATCAAATAGTAAGCACTTACTTATTTTAAATAATATATTATTCGTTAAAATAAAGTGATATGATCATTTTATGCTATGCTAATTATCATTTATATAAACTTTCATACAATTTGAACATTCATGGGCATGCAATCAAATAGTAAGCACTTACTTATTTTAAATAATATATTATTCGTTAAAATAAAGTGATATGATCATCATTTTATACTATACTAATTATCATTTATATAAACTTTCATACAATTTGAACATTCATGGGCATGCAATCAAATAGTAAGCACTTACTTATTTTAAATAATATATTATTCTTTAAAATAAAGTGATATGATCATTTTATGCTATGCTAATTATCATTTATATAAACTTTCATACAATTTGAACATTCATGGGCATGGAATCAAATAGTAAGCACTTACTTATTTTAAATAATATATTATTCGTTAAAATAAAGTGATATGATCATTTTATGCTATGCTAATTATCATTTATATAAACTTTCATACAATTTGAACATTCATGGGCATAAAATCAAATAGTAAGCACTTACTTATTTTAAATAATATATTATTCGTTAAAATAAAGTGATATGATCATTTTATGCTAAGCTAATTATCATTTATATAAACTTTCATACAATTTGAACATTCATGGGCATGCAATCAAATAGTAAGCACTTACTTATTTTAAATAATATATTATTCGTTAAAATAAAGTAATATGATCATTTTATGCTATGCTAATTATCATTTATATAAACTTTCATACAATTTGAACATTCATGGGCATGCAATCAAATAGTAAGCACTTACTTATTTTAAATAATATATTATTCGTTCAAATAAAGTGATATGATCATCATTTTATGCTATGCTAATTATCATTTATATAAACTTTCATACAATTTGAACATTCATGGGCATGCAATCAAATAGTAAGCACTTACTTATTTTAAATAATATATTATTCGTTAAAATAAAGTGATATGATCATCATTTTATGCTATGCCAATTATCATTTATATAAACTTTCATACAATTTGAACATTCATGGGCATGCAATCAAATAGTAAGCACTTACTTATTTTAAATAATATATTATTCGTTAAAATAAAGTGATATGATCATCATTTTATGCTATGCTAATTATAATTTATATAAACTTTCATACAATTTGAACATTCATGGGCATGCAATCAAATAGTAAGCACTTACTTATTTTAAATAATATATTATTCGTTAAAATAAAGTAATATGATCATTTTATGCTATGCTAATTATCATTTATATAAACTTTCATACAATTTGAACATTCATGGGCATGCAATCAAATAGTAAGCACTTACTTATTTTAAATAATATATTATTCGTTCAAATAAAGTGATATGATCATCATTTTATGCTATGCTAATTATCATTTATATAAACTTTCATACAATTTGAACATTCATGGGCATGCAATCAAATAGTAAGCACTTACTTATTTTAAATAATATATTATTCGTTCAAATAAAGTGATATGATCATCATTTTATGCTATGCTAATTATCATTTATATAAACTTTCATACAATTTGAACATTCATGGGCATGCAATCAAATAGTAAGCACTTACTTATTTTAAATAATATATTATTCGTTAAAATAAAGTGATATGATCATCATTTTATGCTATGCTAATTATCATTTATATAAACTTTCATACAATTTGAACATTCATGGGCATGCAATCAAATAGTAAGCACTTACATATTTTAAATAATATATTATTCGTTAAAATAAAGTGATATGATCATCATTTTATGCTATGCTAATTATCATTTATATAAACTTTCATAGAATTTCAACATTCATGGGCATGCAATCAAATAGTAAGCACTTACTTATTTTAAATAATATACTATTCGTTAAAATAAAGTGATATGATCATTTTATGCTATGCTAATTATCATTTATATAAA
This sequence comes from Acmispon strigosus, assembly GCA_030819835.1. Taxonomy (NCBI): domain Eukaryota; kingdom Viridiplantae; phylum Streptophyta; class Magnoliopsida; order Fabales; family Fabaceae; genus Acmispon; species Acmispon strigosus. Next base: position 10,146,939 of record JAUAMA010000004.1, on the reverse strand, counting down.
CTTTCATACAATTTGAACATTCATGGGCATGCAATCAAATAGTAAGCACTTACTTATTTTAAATAATATGTTATTCGTTAAAATAAAGTGATATGATCATCATTTTATACTATACTAATTATCATTTATATAAACTTTCATACAATTTGAACATTCATGGGCATGCAATCAAATAGTAAGCACTTACTTATTTTACATAATATATTATTCGTTAAAATAAAGTGATATGATCATTTTATGCTATGCTAATTATCATTTATATAAACTTTCATACAATTTGAACATTCATGGGCATGCAATCAAATAGTAAGCACTTACTTATTTTAAATAATATATTATTCGTTAAAATATAGTGATATGATCATTTTATGCTATGCTAATTATCATTTATATAAACTTTCATACAATTTGAACATTCATGGGCATGCAATCAAATAGTAAGCACTTACTTATTTTAAATAATATACTATTCGTTAAAATAAAGTGATATGATCATTTTATGCTATGCTAATTATCATTTATATAAACTTTCATACAATTTGAACATTCATGGGCATGCAATCAAATAGTAAGCACTTACATATTTTAAATAATATATTATTCGTTAAAATAAAGTGATATGATCATCATTTTATGCTATGCTAATTATCATTTATATAAACTTTCATAGAATTTCAACATTCATGGGCATGCAATCAAATAGTAAGCACTTACTTATTTTAAATAATATACTATTCGTTAAAATAAAGTGATATGATCATTTTATGCTATGCTAATTATCATTTATATAAACTTTCATACAATTTGAACATTCATAGGCATGCAATCAAATAGTAAGCACTTACTTATTTTAAATAATATGTTATTCATTTATATAAACTTTTTATGCTATGCTAATTATCATTTATATAAACTTTCATACAATTTGAACATTCATGGGCATGCAATCAAATAGTAAGCACTTACTTATTTTACATAATATATTATTCGTTAAAATAAAGTGATATGATCATTTTATGCTATGCTAATTATCATTTATATAAACTTTCATACAATTTGAACATTCATGGGCATGCAATCAAATAGTAAGCACTTACTTATTTTAAATAATATATTATTCGTTCAAATAAAGTGATATGATCATCATTTTATGCTATGCTAATTATCATTTATATAAACTTTCATACAATTTGAACATTCATGGGCATGCAATCAAATAGTAAGCACTTACTTATTTTAAATAATATATTATTCGTTCAAATAAAGTGATATGATCATCATTTTATGCTATGCTAATTATCATTTATATAAACTTTCATACAATTTGAACATTCATGGGCATGCAATCAAATAGTAAGCACTTACTTATTTTAAATAATATATTATTCGTTAAAATAAAGTGATATGATCATCATTTTATGCTATGCTAATTATCATTTATATAAACTTTCATACAATTTGAACATTCATGGGCATGCAATCAAATAGTAAGCACTTACATATTTTAAATAATATATTATTCGTTAAAATAAAGTGATATGATCATCATTTTATGCTATGCTAATTATCATTTATATAAACTTTCATAGAATTTCAACATTCATGGGCATGCAATCAAATAGTAAGCACTTACTTATTTTAAATAATATACTATTCGTTAAAATAAAGTGATATGATCATTTTATGCTATGCTAATTATCATTTATATAAACTTTCATACAATTTGAACATTCATAGGCATGCAATCAAATAGTAAGCACTTACTTATTTTAAATAATATGTTATTCGTTAAAATAAAGTGATATGATCATCATTTTATACTATACTAATTATCATTTATATAAACTTTCATACAATTTGAACATTCATGGGCATGCAATCAAATAGTAAGCACTTACTTATTTTACATAATATATTATTCGTTAAAATAAAGTGATATGATCATTTTATGCTATGCTAATTATCATTTATATAAACTTTCATACAATATGAACTTTCATGGGCATGCAATCAAATAGTAAGCACTTACTTATTTTAAATAATATATTATTCGTTAAAATAAAGTGATATGATCATTTTATGCTATGCTAATTATCATTTATATAAACTTTCATACAATTTGAACATTCATGGGCATGCAATCAAATAGTAAGCACTTACTTATTTTAAATAATATATTATTCGTTAAAATAAAGTGATATGATCATTTTATGCTATGCTAATTATCATTTATATAAACTTTCATACAATTTGAACATTCATGGGCATGCAATCAAATAGTAAGCACTTACTTATTTTAAATAATATATTATTCGTTAAAATAAAGTGATATGATCATCATTTTATGCTATGCTAATTATCATTTATATAAACTTTCATACAATTTGAACATTCATGGGCATGCAATCAAATAGTAAGCACTTACTTATTTTAAATAATATATTATTCGTTCAAATAAAGTGATATGATCATTTTATGCTATGCTAATTATCATTTATATAAACTTTCATACAATTTGAACATTCATGGGCATGCAATCAAATAGTAAGCACTTACTTATTTTAAATAATATATTATTATTCGTTAAAATAAAGTGATATGATCATCATTTTATGCTATGCTAATTATCATTTATATAAACTTTCATACAATTTGAACATTCATGGGCATGCAATTAAATAGTAAGCACTTACTTATTTTAAATAATATATTATTCGTTAAAATAAAGTGATATGATCATTTTATGCTATGCTAATTATCATTTATATAAACTTTCATACAATTTGAACATTCATGGGCATGCAATCAAATAGTAAGCACTTACTTATTTTAAATAATATATTATTCGTTAAAATAAAGTGATATGATCATCATTTTATGCTATGCTAATTATCATTTATATAAACTTTCATACAATTTGAACATTCATGGGCATGCAATCAAATAGTAAGCACTTACTTATTTTAAATAATATATTATTCGTTAAAATAAAGTGATATGATCATTTTATGCTATGCTAATTATCATTTATATAAACTTTCATACAATTTGAACATTCATGGGCATGCAATCAAATAGTAAGCACTTACTTATTTTAAATAATATATTATTCGTTAAAATAAAGTGATATGATCATTTTATGCTATGCTAATTATCATTTATATAAACTTTCATACAATTTGAACATTCATGGGCATGCGATCAAATAGTAAGCACTTACTTATTTTACATAATATATTATTCGTTAAAATAAAGTGATATGATCATTTTATGCTATGCTAATTATCATTTATATAAAATTTCATACAATTTGAACTTTCATGGGCATGCAATCAAATAGTAAGCACTTACTTATTTTAAATAATATATTATTCGTTAAAATAAAGTGATATGATCATTTTATGCTATGCTAATTATCATTTATATAAACTTTCATACAATTTGAACATTCATGGGCATGCAATCAAATAGTAAACACTTACTTATTTTAAATAATATATTATTCGTTAAAATAAAGTGATATGATCATTTTATGCTATGCTAATTATCATTTATATAAACTTTCATACAATTTGAACATTCATGGGCATGCAATCAAATAGTAAGCACTTACTTATTTTAATTAATATATTATTCGTTAAAATAAAGTGATATGATCATTTTATGCTATGCTAATTATCATTTATATAAACTTTCATACAATTTGAACATTCATGGGCATGCAATCAAATAGTAAGCACTTACTTATTTTAAATAATATATTATTCGTTAAAATAAAGTGATATGATCATCATTTTATGCTATGCTAATTATCATTTATATAAACTTTCATACAATTTGAACATTCATGGGCATGCAATCAAATAGTAAGCACTTACTTATTTTAAATAATATATTATTCGTTAAAATAAAGTGATATGATCATTTTATGCTATGCTAATTATCATTTATATAAACTTTCATACAATTTGAACATTCATGGGCATGCAATCAAATAGTAAGCACTTACTTATTTTAAATAATATATTATTCGTTAAAATAAAGTGATATGATCATTTTATGCTATGCTAATTATCATTTATATAAACTTTCATACAATTTGAACATTCATGGGCATGCAATCAAATAGTAAGCACTTACTTATTTTAAATAATATATTATTCGTTAAAATAAAGTGATATGATCAGCATTTTATACTATACTAATTATCATTTATATAAACTTTCATACAATTTGAACATTCATGGGCATGCAATCAAATAGTAAGCACTTACTTATTTTAAATAATATATTATTCGTTAAAATAAAGTGATATGATCATTTTATGCTATGCTAATTATCATTTATATAAACTTTCATACAATTTGAACATTCATGGGCATGCAATCAAATAGTAAGCACTTACTTATTTTAAATAATATATTATTCGTTAAAATAAAGTGATATGATCATTTTATGCTATGCTAATTATCATTTATATAAACTTTCATACAATTTGAACATTCATGGGCATGCAATCAAATAGTAAGCACTTACTTATTTTAAATAATATATTATTCGTTAGAATAAAGTGATATGATCATCATTTTATGCTATGCTAATTATCATTTATATAAACTTGCATACAATTTGAACATTCATGGGCATGCAATCAAATAGTAAGCACTTACTTATTTTAAATAATATATTATTATTCGTTAAAATAAAGTGATATGATCATCATTTTATGCTATGCTAATTATCATTTATATAAACTTTCATACAATTTGAACATTCATGGGCATGCAATCAAATAGTAAGCACTTACTTATTTTAAATAATATATTATTATTCGTTAAAATAAAGTGATATGATCATCATTTTATGCTATGCTAATTATCATTTATATAAACTTTGATACAATTTGAACATTCATGGGCATGCAATCAAATAGTAAGCACTTACTTATTTTAAATAATATATTATTATTCGTTAAAATAAAGTGATATGATCATCATTTTATGCTATGCTAATTATCATTTATATAAACTTTGATACAATTTGAACATTCATGGGCATGCAATCAAATAGTAAGCACTTACTTATTTTAAATAATATATTATTATTCGTTAAAATAAAGTGATATGATCATCATTTTATGCTATGCTAATTATCATTTATATAAACTTTCATACAATTTGAACATTCATGGGCATGCAATCAAATAGTAAGCACTTACTTATTTTAAATAATATATTATTATTCGTTAAAATAAAGTGATATGATCATCATTTTATGCTATGCTAATTATCATTTATATAAACTTGCATACAATTCGAACATTCATGGGCATGCAATCAAATAGTAAGCACTTACTTATTTTAAATAATATATTATTATTCGTTAAAATAAAGTGATATGATCATCATTTTATGCTATGCTAATTATCATTTATATAAACTTTCGTACAATTTGAACATTCATGGGCATGCAATCAAATAGTAAGCACTTACTTATTTTAAATAATATATTATTATTCGTTAAAATAAAGTGATATGATCATCATTTTATGCTATGCTAATTATCATTTATATAAACTTTGATACAATTTGAACATTCATGGGCATGCAATCAAATAGTAAGCACTTACTTATTTTAAATAATATATTATTATTCGTTAAAATAAAGTGATATGATCATCATTTTATGCTATGCTAATTATCATTTATATAAACTTTCATACAATTTGAACATTCATGGGCATGCAATCAAATAGTAAGCACTTACTTATTTTAAATAATATATTATTATTCGTTAAAATAAAGTGATATGATCATCATTTTATGCTATGCTAATTATCATTTATATAAACTTTCATACAATTTGAACATTCATGGGCATGCAATCAAATAGTAAGCACTTACTTATTTTAAATAATATATTATTATTCGTTAAAATAAAGTGATATGATCATCATTTTATGCTATGCTAATTATCATTTATATAAACTTTCATACAATTTGAACATTCATGGGCATGCAATCAAATAGTAAGCACTTACTTATTTTAAATAATATATTATTATTCGTTAAAATATAGTGATATGATGATCATTTTATGCTATGCTAATTATCATTTATATAAACTTTCATACAATTTGAACATTCATGGGCATGCAATCAAATAGTAAGCACTTACTTATTTTAAATAATATATTATTATTCGTTAAAATAAAGTGATATGATCATTTTATGCTATGCTAATTATCATTTATATAAACTTTCATACAATTTGAAAATTCATGGGCATGCAATCAAATAGTAAGCACTTACTTATTTTAAATAATATATTATTATTCGTTAAAATAAAGTGATATGATCATCATTTTATGCTATGCTAATTATCATTTATATAAACTTTCATACAATTTGAACATTCATGGGCATGCAATCAAATAGTAAGCACTTACTTATTTTAAATAATATATTATTATTCGTTAAAATAAAGTGATATGATCATCATTTTATGCTATGCTAATTATCATTTATATAAACTTGCATACAATTTGAACATTCATGGGCATGCAATCAAATAGTAAGCACTTACTTATTTTAAATAATATATTATTATTCGTTAAAATAAAGTGATATGATCATCATTTTATGCTATGCTAATTATCATTTATATAAACTTTCATACAATTTGAACATTCATGGGCATGCAATCAAATAGTAAGCACTTACTTATTTTAAATAATATATTATTATTCGTTAAAATAAAGTGATATGATCATCATTTTATGCTATGCTAATTATCATTTATATAAACTTTCATACAATTTGAACATTCATGGGCATGCAATCAAATAGTAAGCACTTACTTATTTTAAATAATATATTATTATTCGTTAAAATAAAGTGATATGATCATTTTATGCTATGCTAATTATCATTTATATAAACTTTGATACAATTTGAACATTCATGGGCATGCAATCAAATAGTAAGCACTTACTTATTTTAAATAATATATTATTATTCGTTAAAATAAAGTGATATGATCATCATTTTATGCTATGCTAATTATCATTTATATAAACTTTGATACAATTTGAACATTCATGGGCATGCAATCAAATAGTAAGCACTTACTTATTTTAAATAATATATTATTATTCGTTAAAATAAAGTGATATGATCATCATTTTATGCTATGCTAATTATCATTTATATAAACTTTCGTACAATTTGAACATTCATGGGCATGCAATCAAATAGTAAGCACTTACTTATTTTAAATAATATATTATTATTCGTTAAAATAAAGTGATATGATCATCATTTTATGCTATGCTAATTATCATTTATATAAACTTTGATACAATTTGAACATTCATGGGCATGCAATCAAATAGTAAGCACTTACTTATTTTAAATAATATATTATTATTCGTTAAAATAAAGTGATATGATCATCATTTTATGCTATGCTAATTATCATTTATATAAACTTTCATACAATTTGAACATTCATGGGCATGCAATCAAATAGTAAGCACTTACTTATTTTAAATAATATATTATTATTCGTTAAAATAAAGTGATATGATCATCATTTTATGCTATGCTAATTATCATTTATATAAACTTTGATACAATTTGAACATTCATGGGCATGCAATCAAATAGTAAGCACTTACTTATTTTAAATAATATATTATTATTCGTTAAAATAAAGTGATATGATCATCATTTTATGCTATGCTAATTATCATTTATATAAACTTTGATACAATTTGAACATTCATGGGCATGCAATCAAATAGTAAGCACTTACTTATTTTAAATAATATATTATTATTCGTTAAAATAAAGTGATATGATCATCATTTTATGCTATGCTAATTATCATTTATATAAACTTTGATACAATTTGAACATTCATGGGCATGCAATCAAATAGTAAGCACTTACTTATTTTAAATAATATATTATTATTCGTTAAAATAAAGTGATATGATCATCATTTTATGCTATGCTAATTATCATTTATATAAACTTTCGTACAATTTGAACATTCATGGGCATGCAATCAAATAGTAAGCACTTACTTATTTTAAATAATATATTATTATTCGTTAAAATAAAGTGATATGATCATCATTTTATGCTATGCTAATTATCATTTATATAAACTTTGATACAATTTGAACATTCATGGGCATGCAATCAAATAGTAAGCACTTACTTATTTTAAATAATATATTATTATTCGTTAAAATAAAGTGATATGATCATCATTTTATGCTATGCTAATTATCATTTATATAAACTTGCATACAATTTGAACATTCATGGGCATGCAATCAAATAGTAAGCACTTACTTATTTTAAATAATATATTATTATTCGTTAAAATAAAGTGATATGATCATCATTTTATGCTATGCTAATTATCATTTATATAAACTTTCATACAATTTGAACATTCATGGGCATGCAATCAAATAGTAAGCACTTACTTATTTTAAATAATATATTATTATTCGTTAAAATAAAGTGATATGATCATCATTTTATGCTATGCTAATTATCATTTATATAAACTTTCATACAATTTGAACATTCATGGGCATGCAATCAAATAGTAAGCACTTACTTATTTTAAATAATATATTATTATTCGTTAAAATAAAGTGATATGATCATTTTATGCTATGCTAATTATCATTTATATAAACTTTGATACAATTTGAACATTCATGGGCATGCAATCAAATAGTAAGCACTTACTTATTTTAAATAATATATTATTATTCGTTAAAATAAAGTGATATGATCATCATTTTATGCTATGCTAATTATCATTTATATAAACTTTCATACAATTTGAACATTCATGGGCATGCAATCAAATAGTAAGCACTTACTTATTTTAAATAATATATTATTATTCGTTAAAATAAAGTGATATGATCATCATTTTATGCTATGCTAATTATCATTTATATAAACTTTCATACAATTTGAACATTCATGGGCATGCAATCAAATAGTAAGCACTTACTTATTTTAAATAATATATTATTATTCGTTAAAATAAAGTGATATGATCATTTTATGCTATGCTAATTATCATTTATATAAACTTTGATACAATTTGAACATTCATGGGCATGCAATCAAATAGTAAGCACTTACTTATTTTAAATAATATATTATTATTCGTTAAAATAAAGTGATATGATCATCATTTTATGCTATGCTAATTATCATTTATATAAACTTGCATACAATTCGAACATTCATGGGCATGCAATCAAATAGTAAGCACTTACTTATTTTAAATAATATATTATTATTCGTTAAAATAAAGTGATATGATCATCATTTTATGCTATGCTAATTATCATTTATATAAACTTTCATACAATTTGAAAATTCATGGGCATGCAATCAAATAGTAAGCACTTACTTATTTTAAATAATATATTATTCGTTAAAATAAAGTGATATGATCATCATTTTATGCTATGCTAATTATCATTTATATAAACTTTCATACAATTTGATCATTCATGGGCATGCAATCAAATAGTAAGCACTTACTTATTTTAAATAATATATTATTCGTTAAAATAAAGTGATATGATCATCATTTTATGCTATGCTAATTATCATTTATATAAACTTTCATACAATTTGAACATTCATGGGCATGCAATCAAATAGTAAGCACTTACTTATTTTAAATAATATATTATTCGTTAAAATAAAGTGATATGATCATTTTATGCTATGCTAATTATCATTTATATAAACTTTCATACAATTTGAACATTCATGGGCATGCAATCAAATAGTAAGCACTTACTTATTTTAAATAATATATTATTCGTTAAAATAAAGTGATATGATCATTTTATGCTATGCTAATTATCATTTATATAAACTTTCATACAATTTGAACATTCATGGGCATGCGATCAAATAGTAAGCACTTACTTATTTTACATAATATATTATTCGTTAAAATAAAGTGATATGATCATTTTATGCTATGCTAATTATCATTTATATAAAATTTCATACAATTTGAACTTTCATGGGCATGCAATCAAATAGTAAGCACTTACTTATTTTAAATAATATATTATTCGTTAAAATAAAGTGATATGATCATTTTATGCTATGCTAATTATCATTTATATAAACTTTCATACAATTTGAACATTCATGGGCATGCAATCAAATAGTAAACACTTACTTATTTTAAATAATATATTATTCGTTAAAATAAAGTGATATGATCATTTTATGCTATGCTAATTATCATTTATATAAACTTTCATACAATTTGAACATTCATGGGCATGCAATCAAATAGTAAGCACTTACTTATTTTAATTAATATATTATTCGTTAAAATAAAGTGATATGATCATTTTATGCTATGCTAATTATCATTTATATAAACTTTCATACAATTTGAACATTCATGGGCATGCAATCAAATAGTAAGCACTTACTTATTTTAAATAATATATTATTCGTTAAAATAAAGTGATATGATCATCATTTTATGCTATGCTAATTATCATTTATATAAACTTTCATACAATTTGAACATTCATGGGCATGCAATCAAATAGTAAGCACTTACTTATTTTAAATAATATATTATTCGTTAAAATAAAGTGATATGATCATTTTATGCTATGCTAATTATCATTTATATAAACTTTCATACAATTTGAACATTCATGGGCATGCAATCAAATAGTAAGCACTTACTTATTTTAAATAATATATTATTCGTTAAAATAAAGTGATATGATCATTTTATGCTATGCTAATTATCATTTATATAAACTTTCATACAATTTGAACATTCATGGGCATGCAATCAAATAGTAAGCACTTACTTATTTTAAATAATATATTATTCGTTAAAATAAAGTGATATGATCAGCATTTTATACTATACTAATTATCATTTATATAAACTTTCATACAATTTGAACATTCATGGGCATGCAATCAAATAGTAAGCACTTACTTATTTTAAATAATATATTATTCGTTAAAATAAAGTGATATGATCATTTTATGCTATGCTAATTATCATTTATATAAACTTTCATACAATTTGAACATTCATGGGCATGCAATCAAATAGTAAGCACTTACTTATTTTAAATAATATATTATTCGTTAAAATAAAGTGATATGATCATTTTATGCTATGCTAATTATCATTTATATAAACTTTCATACAATTTGAACATTCATGGGCATGCAATCAAATAGTAAGCACTTACTTATTTTAAATAATATATTATTCGTTAGAATAAAGTGATATGATCATTTTATGCTATGCTAATTATCATTTATATAAACTTTCATACAATTTGAACATTCATGGGCATTAAATCAAATAGTAAGCACTTACTTATTTTAAATAATATATTATTCGTTAAAATAAAGTGATATGATCATCATTTTATGCTATGCTAATTATCATTTATATAAACTTTCATACAATTTGATCATTCATGGGCATGCAATCAAATAGTAAGCACTTACTTATTTTAAATAATATATTATTCGTTAAAATAAAGTGATATGATCATCATTTTATGCTATGCTAATTATCATTTATATAAACTTTCATACAATTTGAACATTCATGGGCATGCAATCAAATAGTAAGCACTTACTTATTTTAAATAATATATTATTCGTTAAAATATAGTGATATGATCATTTTATGCTATGCTAATTATCATTTATATAAACTTTCATACAATTTGAACATTCATGGGCATGCAATCAAATAGTAAGCGCTTACTTATTTTAAATAATATATTATTCGTTAAAATAAAGTGATATGATCATTTTATGCTATGCTAATTATCATTTATATAAACTTTCATACAATTTGAACATTCATGGGCATGCAATCAAATAGTAAGCACTTACTTATTTTAAATAATATATTATTCGTTAAAATAAAGTGATATGATCATCATTTTATGCTATGCTAATTATCATTTATATAAACTTTCATACAATTTGAACATTCATGGGCATGCAATCAAATAGTAAGCACTTACTTATTTTAAATAATATATTATTCGTTAAAATAAAGTGATATGATCATCATTTTATGCTATGCTAATTATCATTTATATAAACTTTCATACAATTTGAACATTCATGGGCATGCAATCAAATAGTAAGCACTTACTTATTTTAAATAATATATTATTCGTTAAAATAAAGTGATATGATCATCATTTTATGCTATGCTAATTATCATTTATATAAACTTTCATACAATTTGAACATTCATGGGCATGCAATCAAATAGTAAGCACTTACTTATTTTAAATAATATATTATTCGTTAAAATATAGTGATATGATCATTTTATGCTATGCTAATTATCATTTATATAAACTTTCATACAATTTGAACATTCATGGGCATGCAATCAAATAGTAAGCACTTACTTATTTTAAATAATATATTATTCGTTAAAATAAAGTGATATGATCATCATTTTATGCTATGCTAATTATCATTTATATAAACTTTCATACAATTTGAACATTCATGGGCATGCAATCAAATAGTAAGCACTTACTTATTTTAAATAATATATTATTCGTTAAAATAAAGTGATATGATCATCATTTTATGCTATGCTAATTATCATTTATATAAACTTTCATACAATTTGAACATTCATGGGCATGCAATCAAATAGTTAGCACTTACTTATTTTAAATAATATATTATTCGTTAAAATAAAGTGATATGATCATTTTATGCTATGCTAATTATCATTTATATAAACTTTCATACAATTTGAACATTCATGGGCATGCAATCAAATAGTAAGCACTTACTTATTTTAAATAATATATTATTCGTTAAAATAAAGTGATATGATCATCATTTTATGCTATGCCAATTATCATTTATATAAACTTTCATACAATTTGAACATTCATGGGCATGCAATCAAATAGTAAGCACTTACTTATTTTAAATAATATATTATTCGTTAAAATAAAGTGATATGATCATCATTTTATGCTATGCTAATTATAATTTATATAAACTTTCATACAATTTGAACATTCATGGGCATGCAATCAAATAGTAAGCACTTACTTATTTTAAATAATATATTATTATTCGTTAAAATAAAGTGATATGATCATCATTTTATGCTATGCTAATTATCATTTATATAAACTTTCATACAATTTGAACATTCATGGGCATGCAATTAAATAATAAGCACTTACTTATTTTAAATAATATATTATTCGTTAAAATAAAGTGATATGATCATTTTATGCTATGCTAATTATCATTTATATAAACTTTCATACAATTTGAACATTCATGGGCATGAAATCAAATAGTAAGCACTTACTTATTTTAAATAATATATTATTCGTTAAAATAAAGTGATATGATCATCATTTTATGCTATGCTAATTATCATTTATATAAACTTTCATACAATTTGAACATTCATGGGCATGCAATCAAATAGTAAGCACTTACTTATTTTAAATAATATATTATTCGTTAAAATAAAGTGATATGATCATTTTATGCTATGCTAATTATCATTTATATAAACTTTCATACAATTTGAACATTCATGGGCATGCAATCAAATAGTAAGCACTTACTTATTTTAAATAATATATTATTATTCGTTAAAATAAAGTGATATGATCATCATTTTATGCTATGCTAATTATCATTTATATAAACTTTCATACAATTTGAACATTCATGGGCATGATATTAAATAATAAGCACTTACTTATTTTAAATAATATATTATTCGTTAAAATAAAGTGATATGATCATTTTATGCTATGCTAATTATCATTTATATAAACTTTCATACAATTTGAACATTCATGGGCATGAAATCAAATAGTAAGCACTTACTTATTTTAAATAATATATTATTCGTTAAAATAAAGTGATATGATCATCATTTTATGCTATGCTAATTATCATTTATATAAACTTTCATACAATTTGAACATTCATGGGCATGCAATCAAATAGTAAGCACTTACTTATTTTAAATAATATATTATTCGTTAAAATAAAGTGATATGATCATTTTATGCTATGCTAATTATCATTTATATAAACTTTCATACAATTTGAACATTCATGGGCATGCAATCAAATAGTAAGCACTTACTTATTTTAAATAATATATTATTCGTTAAAATAAAGTGATATGATCATCATTTTATGCTATGCTAATTATCATTTATATAAACTTTCATACAATTTGAACATTCGTGGGCATGCAATCAAATAGTTAGCACTTACTTATTTTAAATAATATATTATTCGTTAAAATAAAGTGATATGATCATTTTATGCTATGCTAATTATCATTTATATAAACTTTCATACAATTTGAACATTCATGGGCATGCAATCAAATAGTAAGCACTTACTTATTTTAAATAATATATTATTATTCGTTAAAATAAAGTGATATGATCATCATGTTATGCTATGCTAATTATCATTTATATAAACTTTCATACAATTTGAACATTCGTGGGCATGCAATCAAATAGTAAGCACTTACTTATTTTAAATAATATATTATTATTCGTTCAAATAAAGTGATATGATCATTTTATGCTATGCTAATTATCATTTATATAAACTTTCATACAATTTGAACATTCATGGGCATGCAATCAAATAGTAAGCACTTACTTATTTTAAATAATATATTATTATTCGTTAAAATAAAGTGATATGATCATCATTTTATGCTATGCTAATTATCATTTATATAAACTTTCATACAATTTGAACATTCATGGGCATGCAATTAAATAGTAAGCACTTACTTATTTTAAATAATATATTATTTGTTAAAATAAAGTGATATGATCATTTTATGCTATGCTAATTATCATTTATATAAACTTTCATACAATTTGAACATTCATGGGCATGCAATCAAATAGTAAGCACTTACTTATTTTAAATAATATATTATTCGTTAAAATAAAGTGATATGATCATCATTTTATGCTATGCTAATTATCATTTATATAAACTTTCATACAATTTGAACATTCATGGGCATGCAATCAAATAGTAAGCACTTACTTATTTTAAATAATATATTATTCGTTAAAATAAAGTGATATGATCATTTTATGCTATGCTAATTATCATTTATATAAACTTTCATACAATTTGAACATTCATGGGCATGCAATCAAATAGTAAGCACTTACTTATTTTAAATAATATATTATTCGTTAAAATAAAGTGATATGATCATTTTATGCTATGCTAATTATCATTTATATAAACTTTCATACAATTTGAACATTCATGGGCATGCGATCAAATAGTAAGCACTTACTTATTTTACATAATATATTATTCGTTAAAATAAAGTGATATGATCATTTTATGCTATGCTAATTATCATTTATATAAAATTTCATACAATTTGAACTTTCATGGGCATGCAATCAAATAGTAAGCACTTACTTATTTTAAATAATATATTATTCGTTAAAATAAAGTGATATGATCATTTTATGCTATGCTAATTATCATTTATATAAACTTTCATACAATTTGAACATTCATGGGCATGCAATCAAATAGTAAGCACTTACTTATTTTAAATAATATATTATTCGTTAAAATAAAGTGATATGATCATTTTATGCTATGCTAATTATCATTTATATAAACTTTCATACAATTTGAACATTCATGGGCATGCAATCAAATAGTAAGCACTTACTTATTTTAATTAATATATTATTCGTTTAAATAAAGTGATATGATCATTTTATGCTATGCTAATTATCATTTATATAAACTTTCATACAATTTGAACATTCATGGGCATGCAATCAAATAGTAAGCACTTACTTATTTTAAATAATATATTATTCGTTAAAATAAAGTGATATGATCATCATTTTATGCTATGCTAATTATCATTTATATAAACTTTCATACAATTTGAACATTCATGGGCATGCAATCAAATAGTAAGCACTTACTTATTTTAAATAATATATTATTCGTTAAAATAAAGTGATATGATCATTTTATGCTATGCTAATTATCATTTATATAAACTTTCATACAATTTGAACATTCCTGGGCATGCAATCAAATAGTAAGCACTTACTTATTTTAAATAATATATTATTCGTTAAAATAAAGTGATATGATCATTTTATGCTATGCTAATTATCATTTATATAAACTTTCATACAATTTGAACATTCATGGGCATGCAATCAAATAGTAAGCACTTACTTATTTTAAATAATATATTATTCGTTAAAATAAAGTGATATGATCAGCATTTTATACTATACTAATTATCATTTATATAAACTTTCATACAATTTGAACATTCATGGGCATGCAATCAAATAGTAAGCACTTACTTATTTTAAATAATATATTATTCGTTAAAATAAAGTGATATGATCATTTTATGCTATGCTAATTATCATTTATATAAACTTTCATACAATTTGAACATTCATGGGCATGCAATCAAATAGTAAGCACTTACTTATTTTAAATAATATATTATTCGTTAAAATAAAGTGATATGATCATTTTATGCTATGCTAATTATCATTTATATAAACTTTCATACAATTTGAACATTCATGGGCATGCAATCAAATAGTAAGCACTTACTTATTTTAAATAATATATTATTCGTTAGAATAAAGTGATATGATCATTTTATGCTATGCTAATTATCATTTATATAAACTTTCATACAATTTGAACATTCATGGGCATTAAATCAAATAGTAAGCACTTACTTATTTTAAATAATATATTATTCGTTAAAATAAAGTGATATGATCATCATTTTATGCTATGCTAATTATCATTTATATAAACTTTCATACAATTTGATCATTCATGGGCATGCAATCAAATAGTAAGCACTTACTTATTTTAAATAATATATTATTCGTTAAAATAAAGTGATATGATCATCATTTTATGCTATGCTAATTATCATTTATATAAACTTTCATACAATTTGAACATTCATGGGCATGCAATCAAATAGTAAGCACTTACTTATTTTAAATAATATATTATTCGTTAAAATATAGTGATATGATCATTTTATGCTATGCTAATTATCATTTATATAAACTTTCATACAATTTGAACATTCATGGGCATGCAATCAAATAGTAAGCACTTACTTATTTTAAATAATACATTATTCGTTAAAATAAAGTGATATGATCATTTTATGCTATGCTAATTATCATTTATATAAACTTTCATACAATTTGAACATTCATGGGCATGCAATCAAATAGTAAGCGCTTACTTATTTTAAATAATATATTAGTCGTTAAAATAAAGTGATATGATCATTTTATGCTATGCTAATTATCATTTATATAAACTTTCATACAATTTGAACATTCATGGGCATGCAATCAAATAGTAAGCACTTACTTATTTTAAATAATATATTATTAGTTAAAATAAAGTGATATGATCATTTTATGCTATGCTAATTATCATTTATATAAACTTTCATACAATTTGAACATTCATGGGCATTAAATCAAATAGTAAGCACTTACTTATTTTAAATAATATATTATTCGTTAAAATAAAGTGATATGATCATCATTTTATGCTATGCTAATTATCATTTATATAAACTTTCATACAATTTGAACATTCATGGGCATGCAATCAAATAGTAAGCACTTACTTATTTTAAATAATATATTATTCGTTAAAATAAAGTGATATGATCATTTTATGCTATGCTAATTATCATTTATATAAACTTTCATACAATTTGAACATTCATGGGCATGCAATCAAATAGTAAGCACTTACTTATTTTAAATAATATATTATTCGTTAAAATAAAGTGATATGATCATTTTATGCTATGCTAATTATCATTTATATAAACTTTCATACAATTTGAACATTCATGGGCATGCAATCAAATAGTAAGCACTTACTTATTTTAAATAATATATTATTCGTTAAAATAAAGTGATATGATCATCATTTTATGCTATGCCAATTATCATTTATATAAACTTTCATACAATTTGAACATTCATGGGCATGCAATCAAATAGTAAGCACTTACTTATTTTAAATAATATATTATTCGTTAAAATAAAGTGATATGATCATCATTTTATGCTATGCTAATTATAATTTATATAAACTTGCATACAATTCGAACATTCATGGGCATGCAATCAAATAGTAAGCACTTACTTATTTTAAATAATATATTATTCGTTAAAATAAAGTGATATGATCATCATTTTATGCTATGCCAATTATCATTTATATAAACTTTCATACAATTTGAACATTCATGGGCATGCAATCAAATAGTAAGCGCTTACTTATTTTAAATAATATATTATTCGTTAAAATAAAGTGATATGATCATTTTATGCTATGCTAATTATCATTTATATAAACTTTCATACAATTTGAACATTCATGGGCATGCAATCAAATAGTAAGCACTTACTTATTTTAAATAATATATTATTAGTTAAAATAAAGTGATATGATCATTTTATGCTATGCTAATTATCATTTATATAAACTTTCATACAATTTGAACATTCATGGGCATTAAATCAAATAGTAAGCACTTACTTATTTTAAATAATATATTATTCGTTAAAATAAAGTGATATGATCATCATTTTATGCTATGCTAATTATCATTTATATAAACTTTCATACAATTTGAACATTCATGGGCATGCAATCAAATAGTAAGCACTTACTTATTTTAAATAATATATTATTCGTTAAAATAAAGTGATATGATCATCATTTTATGCTATGCTAATTATCATTTATATAAACTTTCATACAATTTGAACATTCATGGGCATGCAATCAAATAGTAAGCACTTACTTATTTTAAATAATATATTATTCGTTAAAATAAAGTGATATGATCATTTTATGCTATGCTAATTATCATTTATATAAACTTTCATACAATTTGAACATTCATGGGCATGCAATCAAATAGTAAGCACTTACTTATTTTAAATAATATATTATTCGTTAAAATAAAGTGATATGATCATCATTTTATGCTATGCCAATTATCATTTATATAAACTTTCATACAATTTGAACATTCATGGGCATGCAATCAAATAGTAAGCACTTACTTATTTTAAATAATATATTATTCGTTAAAATAAAGTGATATGATCATCATTTTATGCTATGCCAATTATCATTTATATAAACTTTCATACAATTTGAACATTCATGGGCATGCAATCAAATAGTAAGCACTTACTTATTTTAAATAATATATTATTCGTTAAAATAAAGTGATATGATCATCATTTTATGCTATGCTAATTATAATTTATATAAACTTGCATACAATTCGAACATTCATGGGCATGCAATCAAATAGTAAGCACTTACTTATTTTAAATAATATATTATTCGTTAAAATAAAGTGATATGATCATCATTTTATGCTATGCCAATTATCATTTATATAAACTTTCATACAATTTGAACATTCATGGGCATGCAATCAAATAGTAAGCGCTTACTTATTTTAAATAATATATTATTCGTTAAAATAAAGTGATATGATCATTTTATGCTATGCTAATTATCATTTATATAAACTTTCATACAATTTGAACATTCATGGGCATGCAATCAAATAGTAAGCACTTACTTATTTTAAATAATATATTATTAGTTAAAATAAAGTGATATGATCATTTTATGCTATGCTAATTATCATTTATATAAACTTTCATACAATTTGAACATTCATGGGCATTAAATCAAATAGTAAGCACTTACTTATTTTAAATAATATATTATTCGTTAAAATAAAGTGATATGATCATCATTTTATGCTATGCTAATTATCATTTATATAAACTTTCATACAATTTGAACATTCATGGGCATGCAATCAAATAGTAAGCACTTACTTATTTTAAATAATATATTATTCGTTAAAATAAAGTGATATGATCATCATTTTATGCTATGCTAATTATCATTTATATAAACTTTCATACAATTTGAACATTCATGGGCATGCAATCAAATAGTAAGCACTTACTTATTTTAAATAATATATTATTCGTTAAAATAAAGTGATATGATCATTTTATGCTATGCTAATTATCATTTATATAAACTTTCATACAATTTGAACATTCATGGGCATGCAATCAAATAGTAAGCACTTACTTATTTTAAATAATATATTATTCGTTAAAATAAAGTGATATGATCATCATTTTATGCTATGCCAATTATCATTTATATAAACTTTCATACAATTTGAACATTCATGGGCATGCAATCAAATAGTAAGCACTTACTTATTTTAAATAATATATTATTCGTTAAAATAAAGTGATATGATCATCATTTTATGCTATGCCAATTATCATTTATATAAACTTTCATACAATTTGAACATTCATGGGCATGCAATCAAATAGTAAGCGCTTACTTATTTTAAATAATATATTATTCGTTAAAATAAAGTGATATGATCATTTTATGCTATGCTAATTATCATTTATATAAACTTTCATACAATTTGAACATTCATGGGCATGCAATCAAATAGTAAGCACTTACTTATTTTAAATAATATATTATTAGTTAAAATAAAGTGATATGATCATTTTATGCTATGCTAATTATCATTTATATAAACTTTCATACAATTTGAACATTCATGGGCATTAAATCAAATAGTAAGCACTTACTTATTTTAAATAATATATTATTCGTTAAAATAAAGTGATATGATCATCATTTTATGCTATGCTAATTATCATTTATATAAACTTTCATACAATTTGAACATTCATGGGCATGCAATCAAATAGTAAGCACTTACTTATTTTAAATAATATATTATTCGTTAAAATAAAGTGATATGATCATTTTATGCTATGCTAATTATCATTTATATAAACTTTCATACAATTTGAACATTCATGGGCATGCAATCAAATAGTAAGCACTTACTTATTTTAAATAATATATTATTCGTTAAAATAAAGTGATATGATCATTTTATGCTATGCTAATTATCATTTATATAAACTTTCATACAATTTGAACATTCATGGGCATGCAAT
Source organism: Acmispon strigosus (assembly GCA_030819835.1). NCBI lineage: Eukaryota > Viridiplantae > Streptophyta > Magnoliopsida > Fabales > Fabaceae > Acmispon > Acmispon strigosus. Next base: position 10,125,710 of record JAUAMA010000004.1, on the reverse strand, counting down.
CAAATAGTAAGCACTTACTTATTTTAAATAATATATTATTCGTTAAAATAAAGTGATATGATCATTTTATGCTATGCTAATTATCATTTATATAAACTTTCATACAATTTGAACATTCATGGGCATGCAATCAAATAGTAAGCACTTACTTATTTTAAATAATATATTATTCGTTAAAATAAAGTGATATGATCATTTTATGCTATGCTAATTATCATTTATATAAACTTTCATACAATTTGAACATTCATGGGCATGCAATCAAATAGTAAGCACTTACTTATTTTAAATAATATATTATTCGTTAAAATAAAGTGATATGATCATCATTTTATGCTATGCTAATTATCATTTATATAAACTTTCATACAATTTGAACATTCATGGGCATGCAATTAAATAGTAAGCACTTACTTATTTTAAATAATATATTATTCGTTAAAATAAAGTGATATGATCATTTTATGCTATGCTAATTATCATTTATATAAACTTTCATACAATTTGAACATTCATGGGCATGCAATCAAATAGTAAGCACTTACTTATTTTAAATAATATACTATTCGTTAAAATAAAGTGATATGATCATCATTTTATGCTATGCCAATTATCATTTATATAAACTTTCATACAATTTGAACATTCATGGGCATGCAATCAAATAGTAAGCACTTACTTATTTTAAATAATATATTATTCGTTAAAATAAAGTGATATGATCATCATTTTATGCTATGCTAATTATAATTTATATAAACTTGCATACAATTCGAACATTCATGGGCATGCAATCAAATAGTAAGCACTTACTTATTTTAAATAATATATTATTCGTTAAAATAAGTGATATGATCATTTTATGCTATGCTAATTATCATTTATATAAACTTTCATACAATTTGAACATTCATGGGCATGCAATCAAATAGTAAGCACTTACTTATTTTAAATAATATATTATTCGTTAAAATAAAGTGATATGATCATTTTATGCTATGCTAATTATCATTTATATAAACTTTCATACAATTTGAACATTCATGGGCATGCAATCAAATAGTAAGCACTTACTTATTTTAAATAATATACTATTCGTTAAAATAAAGTGATATGATCATTTTATGCTATGCTAATTATCATTTATATAAACTTTCATACAATTTGAACATTCATGGGTATGCAATCAAATAGTAAGCATTTACTTATTTTAAATAATATACTATTCGTTAAAATAAAGTGATATGATCATTTTATGCTATGCTAATTATCATTTATATAAACTTTCATACAATTTGAACATTCATGGGCATGCAATCAAATAGTAAGCACTTACTTATTTTAAATAATATATTATTCGTTAAAATAAAGTGATATGATCATTTTATGCTATGCTAATTATCATTTATATAAACTTTCATACAATTTGAACATTCATGGGCATGCAAACAAATAGTAAGCACTTACTTATTTTAAATAATATACTATTCGTTAAAATAAAGTGATATGATCATTTTATGCTATGCTAATTATCATTTATATAAACTTTCATACAATTTGAACATTCATGGGCATGCAATCAAATAGTAAGCACTTACTTATTTTAAATAATATACTATTCGTTAAAATAAAGTGATATGATCATTTTATGCTAAGCTAATTATCATTTATATAAACTTTCATACAATTTGAACATTCATGGGCATGCAATCAAATAGTAAACACTTACTTATTTTAAATAATATACTATTCGTTAAAATAAAGTGATATGATCATTTTATGCTAAGCTAATTATCATTTATATAAACTTTCATACAATTTGAACATTCATGGGCATGCAATCAAATAGTAAGCACTTACTTATTTTAAATAATATATTATTCGTTAAAATAAAGTGATATGATCATTTTAAGCTATGCTAATTATCATTTATATAAACTTTTATACAATTTGAACATTCATGGGCATGCAATCAAATAGTAAGCACTTACTTATTTTAAATAATATACTATTCGTTAAAATAAAGTGATATGATCATTTTATGCTATGCTAATTATCATTTATATAAACTTTCATACAATTTGAACATTCATGGGCATGCAATCAAATAGTAAGCACTTACTTATTTTAAATAATATATTATTCGTTAAAATAAAGTGATATGATCATTTTATGCTATGCTAATTATCATTTATATAAACTTTCATACAATTTGAACATTCATGGGCATGCAATCAAATAGTAAGCACTTACTTATTTTAAATAATATATTATTCGTTAAAATAAAGTGATATGATCATTTTATGCTATGCTAATTATCATTTATATAAACTTTCATACAATTTGAACATTCATGGGCATGCAATCAAATAGTAAGCACTTACTTATTTTAAATAATATATTATTCGTTAAAATAAAGTGATATGATCATTTTATGCTATGCTAATTATCATTTATATAAACTTTCATACAATTTGAACATTCATGGGCATGCAATCAAATAGTAAGCACTTACTTATTTTAAATAATATACTATTCGTTAAAATAAAGTGATATGATCATTTTATGCTATGCTAATTATCATTTATATAAACTTTCATACAATTTGAACATTCATGGGCATGCAATCAAATACTAAGCACTTACTTATTTTAAATAATATATTATTCGTTCAAATAAAGTGATATGATCATCATTTTATGCTATGCTAATTATCATTTATATAAACTTTCATACAATTTGAACATTCATGGGCATGCAATCAAATAGTAAGCACTTACTTATTTTAAATAATATATTATTCGTTAAAATAAAGTGATATGATCATCATTTTATGCTATGCCAATTATCATTTATATAAACTTTCATACAATTTGAACATTCATGGGCATGCAATCAAATAGTAAGCACTTACTTATTTTAAATAATATATTATTCGTTAAAATAAAGTGATATGATAATTTTATGCTATGCTAATTATCATTTATATAAATTTTCATACAATTTGAACATTCATGGGCATGCAATCAAATAGTAAGCACTTACTTATTTTAAATAATATATTATTCGTTAAAATAAAGTGATATGATCATTTTATGCTATGCTAATTATCATTTATATAAACTTTCATACAATTTGAACATTCATGGGCATGCAATCAAATAGTAAGCACTTACTTATTTTAAATAATATATTATTCGTTAAAATAAAGTGATATGATCATCATTTTATGCTATGCTAATTATCATTTATATAAACTTTCATACAATTTGAACATTCATGGGCATGCAATCAAACAGTTAGCACTTACTTATTTTAAATAATATATTATTCGTTAAAATAAAGTGATATGATCATTTTATGCTATGCTAATTATCATTTATATAAACTTTCATACAATTTGAACATTCATGGGCATGCCATCAAATAGTAAGCACTTACTTATTTTAAATAATATATTATTCGTTAAAATAAAGTGATATGATCATCATTTTATGCTATGCCAATTATCATTTATATAAACTTTCATACAATTTGAACATTCATGGGCATGCAATCAAATAGTAAGCACTTACTTATTTTAAATAATATATTATTCGTTAAAATAAAGTGATATGATCATCATTTTATGCTATGCTAATTATAATTTATATAAACTTTCATACAATTTGAACATTCATGGGCATGCAATCAAATAGTAAGCACTTACTTATTTTAAATAATATATTATTCGTTAAAATAAAGTAATATGATCATTTTATGCTATGCTAATTATCATTTATATAAACTTTCATACAATTTGAACATTCATGGGCATGCAATCAAATAGTAAGCACTTACTTATTTTAAATAATATATTATTCGTTAAAATAAAGTGATATGATCATTTTATGCTATGCTAATTATCATTTATATAAACTTTCATACAATTTGAACATTCATGGGCATGCAATCAAATAGTAAGCACTTACTTATTTTAAATAATATATTATTATTCGTTAAAATAAAGTGATATGATCATCATTTTATGCTATGCTAATTATCATTTATATAAACTTTCATACAATTTGAACATTCATGGGCATGATATTAAATAATAAGCACTTACTTATTTTAAATAATATATTATTCGTTAAAATAAAGTGATATGATCATTTTATGCTATGCTAATTATCATTTATATAAACTTTCATACAATTTGAACATTCATGGGCATGAAATCAAATAGTAAGCACTTACTTATTTTAAATAATATATTATTCGTTAAAATAAAGTGATATGATCATCATTTTATGCTATGCTAATTATCATTTATATAAACTTTCATACAATTTGAACATTCATGGGCATGCAATCAAATAGTAAGCACTTACTTATTTTAAATAATATATTATTCGTTAAAATAAAGTGATATGATCATTTTATGCTATGCTAATTATCATTTATATAAACTTTCATACAATTTGAACATTCATGGGCATGCAATCAAATAGTAAGCACTTACTTATTTTAAATAATATATTATTCGTTAAAATAAAGTGATATGATCATCATTTTATGCTATGCTAATTATCATTTATATAAACTTTCATACAATTTGAACATTCGTGGGCATGCAATCAAATAGTTAGCACTTACTTATTTTAAATAATATATTATTCGTTAAAATAAAGTGATATGATCATTTTATGCTATGCTAATTATCATTTATATAAACTTTCATACAATTTGAACATTCATGGGCATGCAATCAAATAGTAAGCACTTACTTATTTTAAATAATATATTATTATTCGTTAAAATAAAGTGATATGATCATCATGTTATGCTATGCTAATTATCATTTATATAAACTTTCATACAATTTGAACATTCGTGGGCATGCAATCAAATAGTAAGCACTTACTTATTTTAAATAATATATTATTATTCGTTCAAATAAAGTGATATGATCATTTTATGCTATGCTAATTATCATTTATATAAACTTTCATACAATTTGAACATTCATGGGCATGCAATCAAATAGTAAGCACTTACTTATTTTAAATAATATATTATTATTCGTTAAAATAAAGTGATATGATCATCATTTTATGCTATGCTAATTATCATTTATATAAACTTTCATACAATTTGAACATTCATGGGCATGCAATTAAATAGTAAGCACTTACTTATTTTAAATAATATATTATTTGTTAAAATAAAGTGATATGATCATTTTATGCTATGCTAATTATCATTTATATAAACTTTCATACAATTTGAACATTCATGGGCATGCAATCAAATAGTAAGCACTTACTTATTTTAAATAATATATTATTCGTTAAAATAAAGTGATATGATCATCATTTTATGCTATGCTAATTATCATTTATATAAACTTTCATACAATTTGAACATTCATGGGCATGCAATCAAATAGTAAGCACTTACTTATTTTAAATAATATATTATTCGTTAAAATAAAGTGATATGATCATTTTATGCTATGCTAATTATCATTTATATAAACTTTCATACAATTTGAACATTCATGGGCATGCAATCAAATAGTAAGCACTTACTTATTTTAAATAATATATTATTCGTTAAAATAAAGTGATATGATCATTTTATGCTATGCTAATTATCATTTATATAAACTTTCATACAATTTGAACATTCATGGGCATGCGATCAAATAGTAAGCACTTACTTATTTTACATAATATATTATTCGTTAAAATAAAGTGATATGATCATTTTATGCTATGCTAATTATCATTTATATAAAATTTCATACAATTTGAACTTTCATGGGCATGCAATCAAATAGTAAGCACTTACTTATTTTAAATAATATATTATTCGTTAAAATAAAGTGATATGATCATTTTATGCTATGCTAATTATCATTTATATAAACTTTCATACAATTTGAACATTCATGGGCATGCAATCAAATAGTAAGCACTTACTTATTTTAAATAATATATTATTCGTTAAAATAAAGTGATATGATCATTTTATGCTATGCTAATTATCATTTATATAAACTTTCATACAATTTGAACATTCATGGGCATGCAATCAAATAGTAAGCACTTACTTATTTTAATTAATATATTATTCGTTTAAATAAAGTGATATGATCATTTTATGCTATGCTAATTATCATTTATATAAACTTTCATACAATTTGAACATTCATGGGCATGCAATCAAATAGTAAGCACTTACTTATTTTAAATAATATATTATTCGTTAAAATAAAGTGATATGATCATCATTTTATGCTATGCTAATTATCATTTATATAAACTTTCATACAATTTGAACATTCATGGGCATGCAATCAAATAGTAAGCACTTACTTATTTTAAATAATATATTATTCGTTAAAATAAAGTGATATGATCATTTTATGCTATGCTAATTATCATTTATATAAACTTTCATACAATTTGAACATTCCTGGGCATGCAATCAAATAGTAAGCACTTACTTATTTTAAATAATATATTATTCGTTAAAATAAAGTGATATGATCATTTTATGCTATGCTAATTATCATTTATATAAACTTTCATACAATTTGAACATTCATGGGCATGCAATCAAATAGTAAGCACTTACTTATTTTAAATAATATATTATTCGTTAAAATAAAGTGATATGATCAGCATTTTATACTATACTAATTATCATTTATATAAACTTTCATACAATTTGAACATTCATGGGCATGCAATCAAATAGTAAGCACTTACTTATTTTAAATAATATATTATTCGTTAAAATAAAGTGATATGATCATTTTATGCTATGCTAATTATCATTTATATAAACTTTCATACAATTTGAACATTCATGGGCATGCAATCAAATAGTAAGCACTTACTTATTTTAAATAATATATTATTCGTTAAAATAAAGTGATATGATCATTTTATGCTATGCTAATTATCATTTATATAAACTTTCATACAATTTGAACATTCATGGGCATGCAATCAAATAGTAAGCACTTACTTATTTTAAATAATATATTATTCGTTAGAATAAAGTGATATGATCATTTTATGCTATGCTAATTATCATTTATATAAACTTTCATACAATTTGAACATTCATGGGCATTAAATCAAATAGTAAGCACTTACTTATTTTAAATAATATATTATTCGTTAAAATAAAGTGATATGATCATCATTTTATGCTATGCTAATTATCATTTATATAAACTTTCATACAATTTGATCATTCATGGGCATGCAATCAAATAGTAAGCACTTACTTATTTTAAATAATATATTATTCGTTAAAATAAAGTGATATGATCATCATTTTATGCTATGCTAATTATCATTTATATAAACTTTCATACAATTTGAACATTCATGGGCATGCAATCAAATAGTAAGCACTTACTTATTTTAAATAATATATTATTCGTTAAAATATAGTGATATGATCATTTTATGCTATGCTAATTATCATTTATATAAACTTTCATACAATTTGAACATTCATGGGCATGCAATCAAATAGTAAGCACTTACTTATTTTAAATAATACATTATTCGTTAAAATAAAGTGATATGATCATTTTATGCTATGCTAATTATCATTTATATAAACTTTCATACAATTTGAACATTCATGGGCATGCAATCAAATAGTAAGCGCTTACTTATTTTAAATAATATATTAGTCGTTAAAATAAAGTGATATGATCATTTTATGCTATGCTAATTATCATTTATATAAACTTTCATACAATTTGAACATTCATGGGCATGCAATCAAATAGTAAGCACTTACTTATTTTAAATAATATATTATTAGTTAAAATAAAGTGATATGATCATTTTATGCTATGCTAATTATCATTTATATAAACTTTCATACAATTTGAACATTCATGGGCATTAAATCAAATAGTAAGCACTTACTTATTTTAAATAATATATTATTCGTTAAAATAAAGTGATATGATCATCATTTTATGCTATGCTAATTATCATTTATATAAACTTTCATACAATTTGAACATTCATGGGCATGCAATCAAATAGTAAGCACTTACTTATTTTAAATAATATATTATTCGTTAAAATAAAGTGATATGATCATTTTATGCTATGCTAATTATCATTTATATAAACTTTCATACAATTTGAACATTCATGGGCATGCAATCAAATAGTAAGCACTTACTTATTTTAAATAATATATTATTCGTTAAAATAAAGTGATATGATCATTTTATGCTATGCTAATTATCATTTATATAAACTTTCATACAATTTGAACATTCATGGGCATGCAATCAAATAGTAAGCACTTACTTATTTTAAATAATATATTATTCGTTAAAATAAAGTGATATGATCATCATTTTATGCTATGCCAATTATCATTTATATAAACTTTCATACAATTTGAACATTCATGGGCATGCAATCAAATAGTAAGCACTTACTTATTTTAAATAATATATTATTCGTTAAAATAAAGTGATATGATCATCATTTTATGCTATGCTAATTATAATTTATATAAACTTGCATACAATTCGAACATTCATGGGCATGCAATCAAATAGTAAGCACTTACTTATTTTAAATAATATATTATTCGTTAAAATAAAGTGATATGATCATCATTTTATGCTATGCCAATTATCATTTATATAAACTTTCATACAATTTGAACATTCATGGGCATGCAATCAAATAGTAAGCGCTTACTTATTTTAAATAATATATTATTCGTTAAAATAAAGTGATATGATCATTTTATGCTATGCTAATTATCATTTATATAAACTTTCATACAATTTGAACATTCATGGGCATGCAATCAAATAGTAAGCACTTACTTATTTTAAATAATATATTATTAGTTAAAATAAAGTGATATGATCATTTTATGCTATGCTAATTATCATTTATATAAACTTTCATACAATTTGAACATTCATGGGCATTAAATCAAATAGTAAGCACTTACTTATTTTAAATAATATATTATTCGTTAAAATAAAGTGATATGATCATCATTTTATGCTATGCTAATTATCATTTATATAAACTTTCATACAATTTGAACATTCATGGGCATGCAATCAAATAGTAAGCACTTACTTATTTTAAATAATATATTATTCGTTAAAATAAAGTGATATGATCATCATTTTATGCTATGCTAATTATCATTTATATAAACTTTCATACAATTTGAACATTCATGGGCATGCAATCAAATAGTAAGCACTTACTTATTTTAAATAATATATTATTCGTTAAAATAAAGTGATATGATCATTTTATGCTATGCTAATTATCATTTATATAAACTTTCATACAATTTGAACATTCATGGGCATGCAATCAAATAGTAAGCACTTACTTATTTTAAATAATATATTATTCGTTAAAATAAAGTGATATGATCATCATTTTATGCTATGCCAATTATCATTTATATAAACTTTCATACAATTTGAACATTCATGGGCATGCAATCAAATAGTAAGCACTTACTTATTTTAAATAATATATTATTCGTTAAAATAAAGTGATATGATCATCATTTTATGCTATGCCAATTATCATTTATATAAACTTTCATACAATTTGAACATTCATGGGCATGCAATCAAATAGTAAGCACTTACTTATTTTAAATAATATATTATTCGTTAAAATAAAGTGATATGATCATCATTTTATGCTATGCTAATTATAATTTATATAAACTTGCATACAATTCGAACATTCATGGGCATGCAATCAAATAGTAAGCACTTACTTATTTTAAATAATATATTATTCGTTAAAATAAAGTGATATGATCATCATTTTATGCTATGCCAATTATCATTTATATAAACTTTCATACAATTTGAACATTCATGGGCATGCAATCAAATAGTAAGCGCTTACTTATTTTAAATAATATATTATTCGTTAAAATAAAGTGATATGATCATTTTATGCTATGCTAATTATCATTTATATAAACTTTCATACAATTTGAACATTCATGGGCATGCAATCAAATAGTAAGCACTTACTTATTTTAAATAATATATTATTAGTTAAAATAAAGTGATATGATCATTTTATGCTATGCTAATTATCATTTATATAAACTTTCATACAATTTGAACATTCATGGGCATTAAATCAAATAGTAAGCACTTACTTATTTTAAATAATATATTATTCGTTAAAATAAAGTGATATGATCATCATTTTATGCTATGCTAATTATCATTTATATAAACTTTCATACAATTTGAACATTCATGGGCATGCAATCAAATAGTAAGCACTTACTTATTTTAAATAATATATTATTCGTTAAAATAAAGTGATATGATCATCATTTTATGCTATGCTAATTATCATTTATATAAACTTTCATACAATTTGAACATTCATGGGCATGCAATCAAATAGTAAGCACTTACTTATTTTAAATAATATATTATTCGTTAAAATAAAGTGATATGATCATTTTATGCTATGCTAATTATCATTTATATAAACTTTCATACAATTTGAACATTCATGGGCATGCAATCAAATAGTAAGCACTTACTTATTTTAAATAATATATTATTCGTTAAAATAAAGTGATATGATCATCATTTTATGCTATGCCAATTATCATTTATATAAACTTTCATACAATTTGAACATTCATGGGCATGCGATCAAATAGTAAGCACTTACTTATTTTACATAATATATTATTCGTTAAAATAAAGTGATATGATCATTTTATGCTATGCCAATTATCATTTATATAAACTTTCATACAATTTGAACTTTCATGGGCATGCAATCAAATAGTAAGCACTTACTTATTTTAAATAATATATTATTCGTTAAAATAAAGTGATATGATCATTTTATGCTATGCTAATTATCATTTATATAAACTTTCATACAATTTGAACATTCATGGGCATGCAATCAAATAGTAAGCACTTACTTATTTTAAATAATATATTATTCGTTAAAATAAAGTGATATGATCATTTTATGCTATGCTAATTATCATTTATATAAACTTTCATACAATTTGAACATTCATGGGCATGCAATCAAATAGTAAGCACTTACTTATTTTAATTAATATATTATTCGTTTAAATAAAGTGATATGATCATTTTATGCTATGCTAATTATCATTTATATAAACTTTCATACAATTTGAACATTCATGGGCATGCAATCAAATAGTAAGCACTTACTTATTTTAAATAATATATTATTCGTTAAAATAAAGTGATATGATCATCATTTTATGCTATGCTAATTATCATTTATATAAACTTTCATACAATTTGAACATTCATGGGCATGCAATCAAATAGTAAGCACTTACTTATTTTAAATAATATATTATTCGTTAAAATAAAGTGATATGATCATTTTATGCTATGCTAATTATCATTTATATAAACTTTCATACAATTTGAACATTCCTGGGCATGCAATCAAATAGTAAGCACTTACTTATTTTAAATAATATATTATTCGTTAAAATAAAGTGATATGATCATTTTATGCTATGCTAATTATCATTTATATAAACTTTCATACAATTTGAACATTCATGGGCATGCAATCAAATAGTAAGCACTTACTTATTTTAAATAATATATTATTCGTTAAAATAAAGTGATATGATCAGCATTTTATACTATACTAATTATCATTTATATAAACTTTCATACAATTTGAACATTCATGGGCATGCAATCAAATAGTAAGCACTTACTTATTTTAAATAATATATTATTCGTTAAAATAAAGTGATATGATCATTTTATGCTATGCTAATTATCATTTATATAAACTTTCATACAATTTGAACATTCATGGGCATGCAATCAAATAGTAAGCACTTACTTATTTTAAATAATATATTATTCGTTAAAATAAAGTGATATGATCATTTTATGCTATGCTAATTATCATTTATATAAACTTTCATACAATTTGAACATTCATGGGCATGCAATCAAATAGTAAGCACTTACTTATTTTAAATAATATATTATTCGTTAGAATAAAGTGATATGATCATTTTATGCTATGCTAATTATCATTTATATAAACTTTCATACAATTTGAACATTCATGGGCATTAAATCAAATAGTAAGCACTTACTTATTTTAAATAATATATTATTCGTTAAAATAAAGTGATATGATCATCATTTTATGCTATGCTAATTATCATTTATATAAACTTTCATACAATTTGATCATTCATGGGCATGCAATCAAATAGTAAGCACTTACTTATTTTAAATAATATATTATTCGTTAAAATAAAGTGATATGATCATCATTTTATGCTATGCTAATTATCATTTATATAAACTTTCATACAATTTGAACATTCATGGGCATGCAATCAAATAGTAAGCACTTACTTATTTTAAATAATATATTATTCGTTAAAATATAGTGATATGATCATTTTATGCTATGCTAATTATCATTTATATAAACTTTCATACAATTTGAACATTCATGGGCATGCAATCAAATAGTAAGCACTTACTTATTTTAAATAATACATTATTCGTTAAAATAAAGTGATATGATCATTTTATGCTATGCTAATTATCATTTATATAAACTTTCATACAATTTGAACATTCATGGGCATGCAATCAAATAGTAAGCGCTTACTTATTTTAAATAATATATTAGTCGTTAAAATAAAGTGATATGATCATTTTATGCTATGCTAATTATCATTTATATAAACTTTCATACAATTTGAACATTCATGGGCATGCAATCAAATAGTAAGCACTTACTTATTTTAAATAATATATTATTAGTTAAAATAAAGTGATATGATCATTTTATGCTATGCTAATTATCATTTATATAAACTTTCATACAATTTGAACATTCATGGGCATTAAATCAAATAGTAAGCACTTACTTATTTTAAATAATATATTATTCGTTAAAATAAAGTGATATGATCATCATTTTATGCTATGCTAATTATCATTTATATAAACTTTCATACAATTTGAACATTCATGGGCATGCAATCAAATAGTAAGCACTTACTTATTTTAAATAATATATTATTCGTTAAAATAAAGTGATATGATCATTTTATGCTATGCTAATTATCATTTATATAAACTTTCATACAATTTGAACATTCATGGGCATGCAATCAAATAGTAAGCACTTACTTATTTTAAATAATATATTATTCGTTAAAATAAAGTGATATGATCATTTTATGCTATGCTAATTATCATTTATATAAACTTTCATACAATTTGAACATTCATGGGCATGCAATCAAATAGTAAGCACTTACTTATTTTAAATAATATATTATTCGTTAAAATAAAGTGATATGATCATCATTTTATGCTATGCCAATTATCATTTATATAAACTTTCATACAATTTGAACATTCATGGGCATGCAATCAAATAGTAAGCACTTACTTATTTTAAATAATATATTATTCGTTAAAATAAAGTGATATGATCATCATTTTATGCTATGCTAATTATAATTTATATAAACTTGCATACAATTCGAACATTCATGGGCATGCAATCAAATAGTAAGCACTTACTTATTTTAAATAATATATTATTCGTTAAAATAAAGTGATATGATCATCATTTTATGCTATGCCAATTATCATTTATATAAACTTTCATACAATTTGAACATTCATGGGCATGCAATCAAATAGTAAGCGCTTACTTATTTTAAATAATATATTATTCGTTAAAATAAAGTGATATGATCATTTTATGCTATGCTAATTATCATTTATATAAACTTTCATACAATTTGAACATTCATGGGCATGCAATCAAATAGTAAGCACTTACTTATTTTAAATAATATATTATTAGTTAAAATAAAGTGATATGATCATTTTATGCTATGCTAATTATCATTTATATAAACTTTCATACAATTTGAACATTCATGGGCATTAAATCAAATAGTAAGCACTTACTTATTTTAAATAATATATTATTCGTTAAAATAAAGTGATATGATCATCATTTTATGCTATGCTAATTATCATTTATATAAACTTTCATACAATTTGAACATTCATGGGCATGCAATCAAATAGTAAGCACTTACTTATTTTAAATAATATATTATTCGTTAAAATAAAGTGATATGATCATCATTTTATGCTATGCTAATTATCATTTATATAAACTTTCATACAATTTGAACATTCATGGGCATGCAATCAAATAGTAAGCACTTACTTATTTTAAATAATATATTATTCGTTAAAATAAAGTGATATGATCATTTTATGCTATGCTAATTATCATTTATATAAACTTTCATACAATTTGAACATTCATGGGCATGCAATCAAATAGTAAGCACTTACTTATTTTAAATAATATATTATTCGTTAAAATAAAGTGATATGATCATCATTTTATGCTATGCCAATTATCATTTATATAAACTTTCATACAATTTGAACATTCATGGGCATGCAATCAAATAGTAAGCACTTACTTATTTTAAATAATATATTATTCGTTAAAATAAAGTGATATGATCATCATTTTATGCTATGCCAATTATCATTTATATAAACTTTCATACAATTTGAACATTCATGGGCATGCAATCAAATAGTAAGCACTTACTTATTTTAAATAATATATTATTCGTTAAAATAAAGTGATATGATCATCATTTTATGCTATGCTAATTATAATTTATATAAACTTGCATACAATTCGAACATTCATGGGCATGCAATCAAATAGTAAGCACTTACTTATTTTAAATAATATATTATTCGTTAAAATAAAGTGATATGATCATCATTTTATGCTATGCCAATTATCATTTATATAAACTTTCATACAATTTGAACATTCATGGGCATGCAATCAAATAGTAAGCGCTTACTTATTTTAAATAATATATTATTCGTTAAAATAAAGTGATATGATCATTTTATGCTATGCTAATTATCATTTATATAAACTTTCATACAATTTGAACATTCATGGGCATGCAATCAAATAGTAAGCACTTACTTATTTTAAATAATATATTATTAGTTAAAATAAAGTGATATGATCATTTTATGCTATGCTAATTATCATTTATATAAACTTTCATACAATTTGAACATTCATGGGCATTAAATCAAATAGTAAGCACTTACTTATTTTAAATAATATATTATTCGTTAAAATAAAGTGATATGATCATCATTTTATGCTATGCTAATTATCATTTATATAAACTTTCATACAATTTGAACATTCATGGGCATGCAATCAAATAGTAAGCACTTACTTATTTTAAATAATATATTATTCGTTAAAATAAAGTGATATGATCATCATTTTATGCTATGCTAATTATCATTTATATAAACTTTCATACAATTTGAACATTCATGGGCATGCAATCAAATAGTAAGCACTTACTTATTTTAAATAATATATTATTCGTTAAAATAAAGTGATATGATCATTTTATGCTATGCTAATTATCATTTATATAAACTTTCATACAATTTGAACATTCATGGGCATGCAATCAAATAGTAAGCACTTACTTATTTTAAATAATATATTATTCGTTAAAATAAAGTGATATGATCATCATTTTATGCTATGCCAATTATCATTTATATAAACTTTCATACAATTTGAACATTCATGGGCATGCAATCAAATAGTAAGCACTTACTTATTTTAAATAATATATTATTCGTTAAAATAAAGTGATATGATCATCATTTTATGCTATGCCAATTATCATTTATATAAACTTTCATACAATTTGAACATTCATGGGCATGCAATCAAATAGTAAGCGCTTACTTATTTTAAATAATATATTATTCGTTAAAATAAAGTGATATGATCATTTTATGCTATGCTAATTATCATTTATATAAACTTTCATACAATTTGAACATTCATGGGCATGCAATCAAATAGTAAGCACTTACTTATTTTAAATAATATATTATTAGTTAAAATAAAGTGATATGATCATTTTATGCTATGCTAATTATCATTTATATAAACTTTCATACAATTTGAACATTCATGGGCATTAAATCAAATAGTAAGCACTTACTTATTTTAAATAATATATTATTCGTTAAAATAAAGTGATATGATCATCATTTTATGCTATGCTAATTATCATTTATATAAACTTTCATACAATTTGAACATTCATGGGCATGCAATCAAATAGTAAGCACTTACTTATTTTAAATAATATATTATTCGTTAAAATAAAGTGATATGATCATTTTATGCTATGCTAATTATCATTTATATAAACTTTCATACAATTTGAACATTCATGGGCATGCAATCAAATAGTAAGCACTTACTTATTTTAAATAATATATTATTCGTTAAAATAAAGTGATATGATCATTTTATGCTATGCTAATTATCATTTATATAAACTTTCATACAATTTGAACATTCATGGGCATGCAATCAAATAGTAAGCACTTACTTATTTTAAATAATATATTATTCGTTAAAATAAAGTGATATGATCATTTTATGCTATGCTAATTATCATTTATATAAACTTTCATACAATTTGAACATTCATGGGCATGCAATCAAATAGTAAGCACTTACTTATTTTAAATAATATATTATTCGTTAAAATAAAGTGATATGATCATTTTATGCTATGCTAATTATCATTTATATAAACTTTCATACAATTTGAACATTCATGGGCATGCAATCAAATAGTAAGCACTTACTTATTTTAAATAATATATTATTCGTTAAAATAAAGTGATATGATCATCATTTTATGCTATGCTAATTATCATTTATATAAACTTTCATACAATTTGAACATTCATGGGCATGCAATTAAATAGTAAGCACTTACTTATTTTAAATAATATATTATTCGTTAAAATAAAGTGATATGATCATTTTATGCTATGCTAATTATCATTTATATAAACTTTCATACAATTTGAACATTCATGGGCATGCAATCAAATAGTAAGCACTTACTTATTTTAAATAATATACTATTCGTTAAAATAAAGTGATATGATCATCATTTTATGCTATGCCAATTATCATTTATATAAACTTTCATACAATTTGAACATTCATGGGCATGCAATCAAATAGTAAGCACTTACTTATTTTAAATAATATATTATTCGTTAAAATAAAGTGATATGATCATCATTTTATGCTATGCTAATTATAATTTATATAAACTTGCATACAATTCGAACATTCATGGGCATGCAATCAAATAGTAAGCACTTACTTATTTTAAATAATATATTATTCGTTAAAATAAGTGATATGATCATTTTATGCTATGCTAATTATCATTTATATAAACTTTCATACAATTTGAACATTCATGGGCATGCAATCAAATAGTAAGCACTTACTTATTTTAAATAATATATTATTCGTTAAAATAAAGTGATATGATCATTTTATGCTATGCTAATTATCATTTATATAAACTTTCATACAATTTGAACATTCATGGGCATGCAATCAAATAGTAAGCACTTACTTATTTTAAATAATATACTATTCGTTAAAATAAAGTGATATGATCATTTTATGCTATGCTAATTATCATTTATATAAACTTTCATACAATTTGAACATTCATGGGTATGCAATCAAATAGTAAGCATTTACTTATTTTAAATAATATACTATTCGTTAAAATAAAGTGATATGATCATTTTATGCTATGCTAATTATCATTTATATAAACTTTCATACAATTTGAACATTCATGGGCATGCAATCAAATAGTAAGCACTTACTTATTTTAAATAATATATTATTCGTTAAAATAAAGTGATATGATCATTTTATGCTATGCTAATTATCATTTATATAAACTTTCATACAATTTGAACATTCATGGGCATGCAAACAAATAGTAAGCACTTACTTATTTTAAATAATATACTATTCGTTAAAATAAAGTGATATGATCATTTTATGCTATGCTAATTATCATTTATATAAACTTTCATACAATTTGAACATTCATGGGCATGCAATCAAATAGTAAGCACTTACTTATTTTAAATAATATACTATTCGTTAAAATAAAGTGATATGATCATTTTATGCTAAGCTAATTATCATTTATATAAACTTTCATACAATTTGAACATTCATGGGCATGCAATCAAATAGTAAACACTTACTTATTTTAAATAATATACTATTCGTTAAAATAAAGTGATATGATCATTTTATGCTAAGCTAATTATCATTTATATAAACTTTCATACAATTTGAACATTCATGGGCATGCAATCAAATAGTAAGCACTTACTTATTTTAAATAATATATTATTCGTTAAAATAAAGTGATATGATCATTTTAAGCTATGCTAATTATCATTTATATAAACTTTTATACAATTTGAACATTCATGGGCATGCAATCAAATAGTAAGCACTTACTTATTTTAAATAATATACTATTCGTTAAAATAAAGTGATATGATCATTTTATGCTATGCTAATTATCATTTATATAAACTTTCATACAATTTGAACATTCATGGGCATGCAATCAAATAGTAAGCACTTACTTATTTTAAATAATATATTATTCGTTAAAATAAAGTGATATGATCATTTTATGCTATGCTAATTATCATTTATATAAACTTTCATACAATTTGAACATTCATGGGCATGCAATCAAATAGTAAGCACTTACTTATTTTAAATAATATATTATTCGTTAAAATAAAGTGATATGATCATTTTATGCTATGCTAATTATCATTTATATAAACTTTCATACAATTTGAACATTCATGGGCATGCAATCAAATAGTAAGCACTTACTTATTTTAAATAATATATTATTCGTTAAAATAAAGTGATATGATCATTTTATGCTATGCTAATTATCATTTATATAAACTTTCATACAATTTGAACATTCATGGGCATGCAATCAAATAGTAAGCACTTACTTATTTTAAATAATATACTATTCGTTAAAATAAAGTGATATGATCATTTTATGCTATGCTAATTATCATTTATATAAACTTTCATACAATTTGAACATTCATGGGCATGCAATCAAATACTAAGCACTTACTTATTTTAAATAATATATTATTCGTTCAAATAAAGTGATATGATCATCATTTTATGCTATGCTAATTATCATTTATATAAACTTTCATACAATTTGAACATTCATGGGCATGCAATCAAATAGTAAGCACTTACTTATTTTAAATAATATATTATTCGTTTAAAATAAAGTGATATGATCATCATTTTATGCTATGCCAATTATCATTTATATAAACTTTCATACAATTTGAACATTCATGGGCATGCAATCAAATAGTAAGCACTTACTTATTTTAAATAATATATTATTCGTTAAAATAAAGTGATATGATAATTTTATGCTATGCTAATTATCATTTATATAAATTTTCATACAATTTGAACATTCATGGGCATGCAATCAAATAGTAAGCACTTACTTATTTTAAATAATATATTATTCGTTAAAATAAAGTGATATGATCATTTTATGCTATGCTAATTATCATTTATATAAACTTTCATACAATTTGAACATTCATGGGCATGCAATCAAATAGTAAGCACTTACTTATTTTAAATAATATATTATTCGTTAAAATAAAGTGATATGATCATCATTTTATGCTATGCTAATTATCATTTATATAAACTTTCATACAATTTGAACATTCATGGGCATGCAATCAAACAGTTAGCACTTACTTATTTTAAATAATATATTATTCGTTAAAATAAAGTGATATGATCATTTTATGCTATGCTAATTATCATTTATATAAACTTTCATACAATTTGAACATTCATGGGCATGCCATCAAATAGTAAGCACTTACTTATTTTAAATAATATATTATTCGTTAAAATAAAGTGATATGATCATCATTTTATGCTATGCCAATTATCATTTATATAAACTTTCATACAATTTGAACATTCATGGGCATGCAATCAAATAGTAAGCACTTACTTATTTTAAATAATATATTATTCGTTAAAATAAAGTGATATGATCATCATTTTATGCTATGCTAATTATAATTTATATAAACTTTCATACAATTTGAACATTCATGGGCATGCAATCAAATAGTAAGCCCTTACTTATTTTAAATAATATATTATTCGTTAAAATAAAGTAATATGATCATTTTATGCTATGCTAATTATCATTTATATAAACTTTCATACAATTTGAACATTCATGGGCATGCAATCAAATAGTAAGCACTTACTTATTTTAAATAATATATTATTCGTTAAAATAAAGTGATATGATCATTTTATGCTATGCTAATTATCATTTATATAAACTTTCATACAATTTGAACATTCATGGGCATGCAATCAAATAGTAAGCACTTACTTATTTTAAATAATATATTATTATTCGTTAAAATAAAGTGATATGATCATCATTTTATGCTATGCTAATTATCATTTATATAAACTTTCATACAATTTGAACATTCATGGGCATGATATTAAATAATAAGCACTTACTTATTTTAAATAATATATTATTCGTTAAAATAAAGTGATATGATCATTTTATGCTATGCTAATTATCATTTATATAAACTTTCATACAATTTGAACATTCATGGGCATGAAATCAAATAGTAAGCACTTACTTATTTTAAATAATATATTATTCGTTAAAATAAAGTGATATGATCATCATTTTATGCTATGCTAATTATCATTTATATAAACTTTCATACAATTTGAACATTCATGGGCATGCAATCAAATAGTAAGCACTTACTTATTTTAAATAATATATTATTCGTTAAAATAAAGTGATATGATCATTTTATGCTATGCTAATTATCATTTATATAAACTTTCATACAATTTGAACATTCATGGGCATGCAATCAAATAGTAAGCACTTACTTATTTTAAATAATATATTATTCGTTAAAATAAAGTGATATGATCATCATTTTATGCTATGCTAATTATCATTTATATAAACTTTCATACAATTTGAACATTCGTGGGCATGCAATCAAATAGTTAGCACTTACTTATTTTAAATAATATATTATTCGTTAAAATAAAGTGATATGATCATTTTATGCTATGCTAATTATCATTTATATAAACTTTCATACAATTTGAACATTCATGGGCATGCAATCAAATAGTAAGCACTTACTTATTTTAAATAATATATTATTATTCGTTAAAATAAAGTGATATGATCATCATGTTATGCTATGCTAATTATCATTTATATAAACTTTCATACAATTTGAACATTCGTGGGCATGCAATCAAATAGTAAGCACTTACTTATTTTAAATAATATATTATTATTCGTTCAAATAAAGTGATATGATCATTTTATGCTATGCTAATTATCATTTATATAAACTTTCATACAATTTGAACATTCATGGGCATGCAATCAAATAGTAAGCACTTACTTATTTTAAATAATATATTATTATTCGTTAAAATAAAGTGATATGATCATCATTTTATGCTATGCTAATTATCATTTATATAAACTTTCATACAATTTGAACATTCATGGGCATGCAATTAAATAGTAAGCACTTACTTATTTTAAATAATATATTATTTGTTAAAATAAAGTGATATGATCATTTTATGCTATGCTAATTATCATTTATATAAACTTTCATACAATTTGAACATTCATGGGCATGCAATCAAATAGTAAGCACTTACTTATTTTAAATAATATATTATTCGTTAAAATAAAGTGATATGATCATCATTTTATGCTATGCTAATTATCATTTATATAAACTTTCATACAATTTGAACATTCATGGGCATGCAATCAAATAGTAAGCACTTACTTATTTTAAATAATATATTATTCGTTAAAATAAAGTGATATGATCATTTTATGCTATGCTAATTATCATTTATATAAACTTTCATACAATTTGAACATTCATGGGCATGCAATCAAATAGTAAGCACTTACTTATTTTAAATAATATATTATTCGTTAAAATAAAGTGATATGATCATTTTATGCTATGCTAATTATCATTTATATAAACTTTCATACAATTTGAACATTCATGGGCATGCGATCAAATAGTAAGCACTTACTTATTTTACATAATATATTATTCGTTAAAATAAAGTGATATGATCATTTTATGCTATGCTAATTATCATTTATATAAAATTTCATACAATTTGAACTTTCATGGGCATGCAATCAAATAGTAAGCACTTACTTATTTTAAATAATATATTATTCGTTAAAATAAAGTGATATGATCATTTTATGCTATGCTAATTATCATTTATATAAACTTTCATACAATTTGAACATTCATGGGCATGCAATCAAATAGTAAGCACTTACTTATTTTAAATAATATATTATTCGTTAAAATAAAGTGATATGATCATTTTATGCTATGCTAATTATCATTTATATAAACTTTCATACAATTTGAACATTCATGGGCATGCAATCAAATAGTAAGCACTTACTTATTTTAATTAATATATTATTCGTTTAAATAAA
The DNA here is from genome assembly GCA_030819835.1 of Acmispon strigosus. Taxonomy (NCBI): domain Eukaryota; kingdom Viridiplantae; phylum Streptophyta; class Magnoliopsida; order Fabales; family Fabaceae; genus Acmispon; species Acmispon strigosus. The sequence continues at coordinate 10,103,042 of JAUAMA010000004.1, read as the reverse complement.
GTGATATGATCATTTTATGCTATGCTAATTATCATTTATATAAACTTTCATACAATTTGAACATTCATGGGCATGCAATCAAATAGTAAGCACTTACTTATTTTAAATAATATATTATTCGTTAAAATAAAGTGATATGATCATCATTTTATGCTATGCTAATTATCATTTATATAAACTTTCATACAATTTGAACATTCATGGGCATGCAATCAAATAGTAAGCACTTACTTATTTTAAATAATATATTATTCGTTAAAATAAAGTGATATGATCATTTTATGCTATGCTAATTATCATTTATATAAACTTTCATACAATTTGAACATTCCTGGGCATGCAATCAAATAGTAAGCACTTACTTATTTTAAATAATATATTATTCGTTAAAATAAAGTGATATGATCATTTTATGCTATGCTAATTATCATTTATATAAACTTTCATACAATTTGAACATTCATGGGCATGCAATCAAATAGTAAGCACTTACTTATTTTAAATAATATATTATTCGTTAAAATAAAGTGATATGATCAGCATTTTATACTATACTAATTATCATTTATATAAACTTTCATACAATTTGAACATTCATGGGCATGCAATCAAATAGTAAGCACTTACTTATTTTAAATAATATATTATTCGTTAAAATAAAGTGATATGATCATTTTATGCTATGCTAATTATCATTTATATAAACTTTCATACAATTTGAACATTCATGGGCATGCAATCAAATAGTAAGCACTTACTTATTTTAAATAATATATTATTCGTTAAAATAAAGTGATATGATCATTTTATGCTATGCTAATTATCATTTATATAAACTTTCATACAATTTGAACATTCATGGGCATGCAATCAAATAGTAAGCACTTACTTATTTTAAATAATATATTATTCGTTAGAATAAAGTGATATGATCATTTTATGCTATGCTAATTATCATTTATATAAACTTTCATACAATTTGAACATTCATGGGCATTAAATCAAATAGTAAGCACTTACTTATTTTAAATAATATATTATTCGTTAAAATAAAGTGATATGATCATCATTTTATGCTATGCTAATTATCATTTATATAAACTTTCATACAATTTGATCATTCATGGGCATGCAATCAAATAGTAAGCACTTACTTATTTTAAATAATATATTATTCGTTAAAATAAAGTGATATGATCATCATTTTATGCTATGCTAATTATCATTTATATAAACTTTCATACAATTTGAACATTCATGGGCATGCAATCAAATAGTAAGCACTTACTTATTTTAAATAATATATTATTCGTTAAAATATAGTGATATGATCATTTTATGCTATGCTAATTATCATTTATATAAACTTTCATACAATTTGAACATTCATGGGCATGCAATCAAATAGTAAGCACTTACTTATTTTAAATAATACATTATTCGTTAAAATAAAGTGATATGATCATTTTATGCTATGCTAATTATCATTTATATAAACTTTCATACAATTTGAACATTCATGGGCATGCAATCAAATAGTAAGCGCTTACTTATTTTAAATAATATATTAGTCGTTAAAATAAAGTGATATGATCATTTTATGCTATGCTAATTATCATTTATATAAACTTTCATACAATTTGAACATTCATGGGCATGCAATCAAATAGTAAGCACTTACTTATTTTAAATAATATATTATTAGTTAAAATAAAGTGATATGATCATTTTATGCTATGCTAATTATCATTTATATAAACTTTCATACAATTTGAACATTCATGGGCATTAAATCAAATAGTAAGCACTTACTTATTTTAAATAATATATTATTCGTTAAAATAAAGTGATATGATCATCATTTTATGCTATGCTAATTATCATTTATATAAACTTTCATACAATTTGAACATTCATGGGCATGCAATCAAATAGTAAGCACTTACTTATTTTAAATAATATATTATTCGTTAAAATAAAGTGATATGATCATTTTATGCTATGCTAATTATCATTTATATAAACTTTCATACAATTTGAACATTCATGGGCATGCAATCAAATAGTAAGCACTTACTTATTTTAAATAATATATTATTCGTTAAAATAAAGTGATATGATCATTTTATGCTATGCTAATTATCATTTATATAAACTTTCATACAATTTGAACATTCATGGGCATGCAATCAAATAGTAAGCACTTACTTATTTTAAATAATATATTATTCGTTAAAATAAAGTGATATGATCATCATTTTATGCTATGCCAATTATCATTTATATAAACTTTCATACAATTTGAACATTCATGGGCATGCAATCAAATAGTAAGCACTTACTTATTTTAAATAATATATTATTCGTTAAAATAAAGTGATATGATCATCATTTTATGCTATGCTAATTATAATTTATATAAACTTGCATACAATTCGAACATTCATGGGCATGCAATCAAATAGTAAGCACTTACTTATTTTAAATAATATATTATTCGTTAAAATAAAGTGATATGATCATCATTTTATGCTATGCCAATTATCATTTATATAAACTTTCATACAATTTGAACATTCATGGGCATGCAATCAAATAGTAAGCGCTTACTTATTTTAAATAATATATTATTCGTTAAAATAAAGTGATATGATCATTTTATGCTATGCTAATTATCATTTATATAAACTTTCATACAATTTGAACATTCATGGGCATGCAATCAAATAGTAAGCACTTACTTATTTTAAATAATATATTATTAGTTAAAATAAAGTGATATGATCATTTTATGCTATGCTAATTATCATTTATATAAACTTTCATACAATTTGAACATTCATGGGCATTAAATCAAATAGTAAGCACTTACTTATTTTAAATAATATATTATTCGTTAAAATAAAGTGATATGATCATCATTTTATGCTATGCTAATTATCATTTATATAAACTTTCATACAATTTGAACATTCATGGGCATGCAATCAAATAGTAAGCACTTACTTATTTTAAATAATATATTATTCGTTAAAATAAAGTGATATGATCATCATTTTATGCTATGCTAATTATCATTTATATAAACTTTCATACAATTTGAACATTCATGGGCATGCAATCAAATAGTAAGCACTTACTTATTTTAAATAATATATTATTCGTTAAAATAAAGTGATATGATCATTTTATGCTATGCTAATTATCATTTATATAAACTTTCATACAATTTGAACATTCATGGGCATGCAATCAAATAGTAAGCACTTACTTATTTTAAATAATATATTATTCGTTAAAATAAAGTGATATGATCATCATTTTATGCTATGCCAATTATCATTTATATAAACTTTCATACAATTTGAACATTCATGGGCATGCAATCAAATAGTAAGCACTTACTTATTTTAAATAATATATTATTCGTTAAAATAAAGTGATATGATCATCATTTTATGCTATGCCAATTATCATTTATATAAACTTTCATACAATTTGAACATTCATGGGCATGCAATCAAATAGTAAGCACTTACTTATTTTAAATAATATATTATTCGTTAAAATAAAGTGATATGATCATCATTTTATGCTATGCTAATTATAATTTATATAAACTTGCATACAATTCGAACATTCATGGGCATGCAATCAAATAGTAAGCACTTACTTATTTTAAATAATATATTATTCGTTAAAATAAAGTGATATGATCATCATTTTATGCTATGCCAATTATCATTTATATAAACTTTCATACAATTTGAACATTCATGGGCATGCAATCAAATAGTAAGCGCTTACTTATTTTAAATAATATATTATTCGTTAAAATAAAGTGATATGATCATTTTATGCTATGCTAATTATCATTTATATAAACTTTCATACAATTTGAACATTCATGGGCATGCAATCAAATAGTAAGCACTTACTTATTTTAAATAATATATTATTAGTTAAAATAAAGTGATATGATCATTTTATGCTATGCTAATTATCATTTATATAAACTTTCATACAATTTGAACATTCATGGGCATTAAATCAAATAGTAAGCACTTACTTATTTTAAATAATATATTATTCGTTAAAATAAAGTGATATGATCATCATTTTATGCTATGCTAATTATCATTTATATAAACTTTCATACAATTTGAACATTCATGGGCATGCAATCAAATAGTAAGCACTTACTTATTTTAAATAATATATTATTCGTTAAAATAAAGTGATATGATCATCATTTTATGCTATGCTAATTATCATTTATATAAACTTTCATACAATTTGAACATTCATGGGCATGCAATCAAATAGTAAGCACTTACTTATTTTAAATAATATATTATTCGTTAAAATAAAGTGATATGATCATTTTATGCTATGCTAATTATCATTTATATAAACTTTCATACAATTTGAACATTCATGGGCATGCAATCAAATAGTAAGCACTTACTTATTTTAAATAATATATTATTCGTTAAAATAAAGTGATATGATCATCATTTTATGCTATGCCAATTATCATTTATATAAACTTTCATACAATTTGAACATTCATGGGCATGCAATCAAATAGTAAGCACTTACTTATTTTAAATAATATATTATTCGTTAAAATAAAGTGATATGATCATCATTTTATGCTATGCCAATTATCATTTATATAAACTTTCATACAATTTGAACATTCATGGGCATGCAATCAAATAGTAAGCGCTTACTTATTTTAAATAATATATTATTCGTTAAAATAAAGTGATATGATCATCATTTTATGCTATGCTAATTATAATTTATATAAACTTGCATACAATTCGAACATTCATGGGCATGCAATCAAATAGTAAGCACTTACTTATTTTAAATAATATATTATTCGTTAAAATAAAGTGATATGATCATCATTTTATGCTATGCCAATTATCATTTATATAAACTTTCATACAATTTGAACATTCATGGGCATGCAATCAAATAGTAAGCGCTTACTTATTTTAAATAATATATTATTCGTTAAAATAAAGTGATATGATCATTTTATGCTATGCTAATTATCATTTATATAAACTTTCATACAATTTGAACATTCATGGGCATGCAATCAAATAGTAAGCACTTACTTATTTTAAATAATATATTATTAGTTAAAATAAAGTGATATGATCATTTTATGCTATGCTAATTATCATTTATATAAACTTTCATACAATTTGAACATTCATGGGCATTAAATCAAATAGTAAGCACTTACTTATTTTAAATAATATATTATTCGTTAAAATAAAGTGATATGATCATCATTTTATGCTATGCTAATTATCATTTATATAAACTTTCATACAATTTGAACATTCATGGGCATGCAATCAAATAGTAAGCACTTACTTATTTTAAATAATATATTATTCGTTAAAATAAAGTGATATGATCATCATTTTATGCTATGCTAATTATCATTTATATAAACTTTCATACAATTTGAACATTCATGGGCATGCAATCAAATAGTAAGCACTTACTTATTTTAAATAATATATTATTCGTTAAAATAAAGTGATATGATCATTTTATGCTATGCTAATTATCATTTATATAAACTTTCATACAATTTGAACATTCATGGGCATGCAATCAAATAGTAAGCACTTACTTATTTTAAATAATATATTATTCGTTAAAATAAAGTGATATGATCATCATTTTATGCTATGCCAATTATCATTTATATAAACTTTCATACAATTTGAACATTCATGGGCATGCAATCAAATAGTAAGCACTTACTTATTTTAAATAATATATTATTCGTTAAAATAAAGTGATATGATCATCATTTTATGCTATGCCAATTATCATTTATATAAACTTTCATACAATTTGAACATTCATGGGCATGCAATCAAATAGTAAGCGCTTACTTATTTTAAATAATATATTATTCGTTAAAATAAAGTGATATGATCATTTTATGCTATGCTAATTATCATTTATATAAACTTTCATACAATTTGAACATTCATGGGCATGCAATCAAATAGTAAGCACTTACTTATTTTAAATAATATATTATTAGTTAAAATAAAGTGATATGATCATTTTATGCTATGCTAATTATCATTTATATAAACTTTCATACAATTTGAACATTCATGGGCATTAAATCAAATAGTAAGCACTTACTTATTTTAAATAATATATTATTCGTTAAAATAAAGTGATATGATCATCATTTTATGCTATGCTAATTATCATTTATATAAACTTTCATACAATTTGAACATTCATGGGCATGCAATCAAATAGTAAGCACTTACTTATTTTAAATAATATATTATTCGTTAAAATAAAGTGATATGATCATTTTATGCTATGCTAATTATCATTTATATAAACTTTCATACAATTTGAACATTCATGGGCATGCAATCAAATAGTAAGCACTTACTTATTTTAAATAATATATTATTCGTTAAAATAAAGTGATATGATCATTTTATGCTATGCTAATTATCATTTATATAAACTTTCATACAATTTGAACATTCATGGGCATGCAATCAAATAGTAAGCACTTACTTATTTTAAATAATATATTATTCGTTAAAATAAAGTGATATGATCATTTTATGCTATGCTAATTATCATTTATATAAACTTTCATACAATTTGAACATTCATGGGCATGCAATCAAATAGTAAGCACTTACTTATTTTAAATAATATATTATTCGTTAAAATAAAGTGATATGATCATTTTATGCTATGCTAATTATCATTTATATAAACTTTCATACAATTTGAACATTCATGGGCATGCAATCAAATAGTAAGCACTTACTTATTTTAAATAATATATTATTCGTTAAAATAAAGTGATATGATCATCATTTTATGCTATGCTAATTATCATTTATATAAACTTTCATACAATTTGAACATTCATGGGCATGCAATTAAATAGTAAGCACTTACTTATTTTAAATAATATATTATTCGTTAAAATAAAGTGATATGATCATTTTATGCTATGCTAATTATCATTTATATAAACTTTCATACAATTTGAACATTCATGGGCATGCAATCAAATAGTAAGCACTTACTTATTTTAAATAATATACTATTCGTTAAAATAAAGTGATATGATCATCATTTTATGCTATGCCAATTATCATTTATATAAACTTTCATACAATTTGAACATTCATGGGCATGCAATCAAATAGTAAGCACTTACTTATTTTAAATAATATATTATTCGTTAAAATAAAGTGATATGATCATCATTTTATGCTATGCTAATTATAATTTATATAAACTTGCATACAATTCGAACATTCATGGGCATGCAATCAAATAGTAAGCACTTACTTATTTTAAATAATATATTATTCGTTAAAATAAGTGATATGATCATTTTATGCTATGCTAATTATCATTTATATAAACTTTCATACAATTTGAACATTCATGGGCATGCAATCAAATAGTAAGCACTTACTTATTTTAAATAATATATTATTCGTTAAAATAAAGTGATATGATCATTTTATGCTATGCTAATTATCATTTATATAAACTTTCATACAATTTGAACATTCATGGGCATGCAATCAAATAGTAAGCACTTACTTATTTTAAATAATATACTATTCGTTAAAATAAAGTGATATGATCATTTTATGCTATGCTAATTATCATTTATATAAACTTTCATACAATTTGAACATTCATGGGTATGCAATCAAATAGTAAGCATTTACTTATTTTAAATAATATACTATTCGTTAAAATAAAGTGATATGATCATTTTATGCTATGCTAATTATCATTTATATAAACTTTCATACAATTTGAACATTCATGGGCATGCAATCAAATAGTAAGCACTTACTTATTTTAAATAATATATTATTCGTTAAAATAAAGTGATATGATCATTTTATGCTATGCTAATTATCATTTATATAAACTTTCATACAATTTGAACATTCATGGGCATGCAAACAAATAGTAAGCACTTACTTATTTTAAATAATATACTATTCGTTAAAATAAAGTGATATGATCATTTTATGCTATGCTAATTATCATTTATATAAACTTTCATACAATTTGAACATTCATGGGCATGCAATCAAATAGTAAGCACTTACTTATTTTAAATAATATACTATTCGTTAAAATAAAGTGATATGATCATTTTATGCTAAGCTAATTATCATTTATATAAACTTTCATACAATTTGAACATTCATGGGCATGCAATCAAATAGTAAACACTTACTTATTTTAAATAATATACTATTCGTTAAAATAAAGTGATATGATCATTTTATGCTAAGCTAATTATCATTTATATAAACTTTCATACAATTTGAACATTCATGGGCATGCAATCAAATAGTAAGCACTTACTTATTTTAAATAATATATTATTCGTTAAAATAAAGTGATATGATCATTTTAAGCTATGCTAATTATCATTTATATAAACTTTTATACAATTTGAACATTCATGGGCATGCAATCAAATAGTAAGCACTTACTTATTTTAAATAATATACTATTCGTTAAAATAAAGTGATATGATCATTTTATGCTATGCTAATTATCATTTATATAAACTTTCATACAATTTGAACATTCATGGGCATGCAATCAAATAGTAAGCACTTACTTATTTTAAATAATATATTATTCGTTAAAATAAAGTGATATGATCATTTTATGCTATGCTAATTATCATTTATATAAACTTTCATACAATTTGAACATTCATGGGCATGCAATCAAATAGTAAGCACTTACTTATTTTAAATAATATATTATTCGTTAAAATAAAGTGATATGATCATTTTATGCTATGCTAATTATCATTTATATAAACTTTCATACAATTTGAACATTCATGGGCATGCAATCAAATAGTAAGCACTTACTTATTTTAAATAATATATTATTCGTTAAAATAAAGTGATATGATCATTTTATGCTATGCTAATTATCATTTATATAAACTTTCATACAATTTGAACATTCATGGGCATGCAATCAAATAGTAAGCACTTACTTATTTTAAATAATATACTATTCGTTAAAATAAAGTGATATGATCATTATATGCTATGCTAATTATCATTTATATAAACTTTCATACAATTTGAACATTCATGGGCATGCAATCAAATACTAAGCACTTACTTATTTTAAATAATATATTATTCGTTCAAATAAAGTGATATGATCATCATTTTATGCTATGCTAATTATCATTTATATAAACTTTCATACAATTTGAACATTCATGGGCATGCAATCAAATAGTAAGCACTTACTTATTTTAAATAATATATTATTCGTTAAAATAAAGTGATATGATCATCATTTTATGCTATGCCAATTATCATTTATATAAACTTTCATACAATTTGAACATTCATGGGCATGCAATCAAATAGTAAGCACTTACTTATTTTAAATAATATATTATTCGTTAAAATAAAGTGATATGATAATTTTATGCTATGCTAATTATCATTTATATAAATTTTCATACAATTTGAACATTCATGGGCATGCAATCAAATAGTAAGCACTTACTTATTTTAAATAATATATTATTCGTTAAAATAAAGTGATATGATCATTTTATGCTATGCTAATTATCATTTATATAAACTTTCATACAATTTGAACATTCATGGGCATGCAATCAAATAGTAAGCACTTACTTATTTTAAATAATATATTATTCGTTAAAATAAAGTGATATGATCATCATTTTATGCTATGCTAATTATCATTTATATAAACTTTCATACAATTTGAACATTCATGGGCATGCAATCAAACAGTTAGCACTTACTTATTTTAAATAATATATTATTCGTTAAAATAAAGTGATATGATCATTTTATGCTATGCTAATTATCATTTATATAAACTTTCATACAATTTGAACATTCATGGGCATGCCATCAAATAGTAAGCACTTACTTATTTTAAATAATATATTATTCGTTAAAATAAAGTGATATGATCATCATTTTATGCTATGCCAATTATCATTTATATAAACTTTCATACAATTTGAACATTCATGGGCATGCAATCAAATAGTAAGCACTTACTTATTTTAAATAATATATTATTCGTTAAAATAAAGTGATATGATCATCATTTTATGCTATGCTAATTATAATTTATATAAACTTTCATACAATTTGAACATTCATGGGCATGCAATCAAATAGTAAGCACTTACTTATTTTAAATAATATATTATTCGTTAAAATAAAGTAATATGATCATTTTATGCTATGCTAATTATCATTTATATAAACTTTCATACAATTTGAACATTCATGGGCATGCAATCAAATAGTAAGCACTTACTTATTTTAAATAATATATTATTCGTTCAAATAAAGTGATATGATCATCATTTTATGCTATGCTAATTATCATTTATATAAACTTTCATACAATTTGAACATTCATGGGCATGCAATCAAATAGTAAGCACTTACTTATTTTAAATAATATATTATTCGTTAAAATAAAGTGATATGATCATCATTTTATGCTATGCTAATTATCATTTATATAAACTTTCATACAATTTAAACATTCATGGGCATGCAATCAAATAGTAAGCACTTACTTATTTTAAATAATATATTATTCGTTAAAATAAAGTGATATGATCATCATTTTATGCTATGCTAATTATCATTTATATAAACTTTCATACAATTTGAACATTCATGGGCATGCAATCAAATAGTAAGCACTTACATATTTTAAATAATATATTATTCGTTAAAATAAAGTGATATGATCATCATTTTATGCTATGCTAATTATAATTTATATAAACTTTCATACAATTTGAACATTCATGGGCATGCAATCAAATAGTAAGCACTTACTTATTTTAAATAATATATTATTCGTTAAAATAAAGTAATATGATCATTTTATGCTATGCTAATTATCATTTATATAAACTTTCATACAATTTGAACATTCATGGGCATGCAATCAAATAGTAAGCACTTACTTATTTTAAATAATATACTATTCGTTAAAATAAAGTGATATGATCATTTTATACTATGCTAATTATCATTTATATAAACTTTCATACAATTTGAACATTCATGGGCATGCAATCAAATAGTAAGCAGTTACTTATTTTAAATAATATACTATTCGTTAAAATAAAGTGATTTGATCATTTTATGCTATGCTAATTATCATTTATATAAACTTTCATACAATTTGAATATTCATAGGCATGCAATCAAATAGTAAGCACTTACTTATTTTAAATAATATATTATTCGTTAAAATAAAGTGATATGATCATTTTATGCTATGCTAATTATCATTTATATAAACTTTCATACAATTTGAACATTCATGGGCATGCAATCAAATAGTAAGCACTTACTTATTTTAAATAATATATTATTCGTTCAAATAAAGTGATATGATCATCATTTTATGCTATGCTAATTATCATTTATATAAACTTTCATACAATTTGAACATTCATGGGCATGCAATCAAATAGTAAGCACTTACTTATTTTAAATAATATATTATTCGTTCAAATAAAGTGATATGATCATCATTTTATGCTATGCTAATTATCATTTATATAAACTTTCATACAATTTAAACATTCATGGGCATGCAATCAAATAGTAAGCACTTACTTATTTTAAATAATATATTATTCGTTAAAATAAAGTGATATGATCATCATTTTATGCTATGCTAATTATCATTTATATAAACTTTCATACAATTTGAACATTCATGGGCATGCAATCAAATAGTAAGCACTTACATATTTTAAATAATATATTATTCGTTAAAATAAAGTGATATGATCATCATTTTATGCTATGCTAATTATCATTTATATAAACTTTCATACAATTTGAACATTCATGGGCATGCAATCAAATAGTAAGCACTTACTTATTTTACATAATATATTATTCGTTAAAATAAAGTGATATGATCATTTTATGCTATGCTAATTATCATTTATATAAACTTTCATACAATATGAACTTTCATGGGCATGCAATCAAATAGTAAGCACTTACTTATTTTAAATAATATATTATTCGTTAAAATAAAGTGATATGATCATTTTATGCTATGCTAATTATCATTTATATAAACTTTCATACAATTTGAACATTCATGGGCATGCAATCAAATAGTAAGCACTTACTTATTTTAAATAATATATTATTCGTTAAAATAAAGTGATATGATTATCATTTTATGCTATGCTAATTATCATTTATATAAACTTTCATACAATTTGAACATTCATGGGCATGCAATCAAATAGTAAGCACTTACTTATTTTAAATAATATATTATTCGTTAAAATAAAGTGATATGATCATCATTTTATGCTATGCTAATTATCATTTATATAAACTTTCATACAATTTGAACATTCATGGGCATGCAATCAAATAGTAAGCACTTACTTATTTTAAATAATATATTATTCGTTAAAATAAAGTGATATGATCATTTTATGCTATGCTAATTATCATTTATATAAACTTTCATACAATTTGAACATTCATGGGCATGCAATCAAATAGTAAGCACTTACTTATTTTAAATAATATATTATTCGTTAAAATAAAGTGATATGATCATTTTATGCTATGCTAATTATCATTTATATAAACTTTCATACAATTTGAACATTCATGGGCATGCAATCAAATAGTAAGCACTTACTTATTTTAAATAATATATTATTCGTTAAAATAAAGTGATATGATCATCATTTTATGCTATGCTAATTATTATTTATATAAACATTCATACAATTTGAACATTCATGGGCATGCAATCAAATAGTAAGCACTTACTTATTTTAAATAATATATTATTCGTTAAAATAAAGTAATATGATCATTTTATGCTATGCTAATTATCATTTATATAAACTTTCATACAATTTGAACATTCATGGGCATGCAATCAAATAGTAAGCACTTACTTATTTTAAATAATATATTATTCGTTCAAATAAAGTGATATGATCATCATTTTATGCTATGCTAATTATCATTTATATAAACTTTCATACAATTTGAACATTCATGGGCATGCAATCAAATAGTAAGCACTTACTTATTTTAAATAATATATTATTCGTTAAAATAAAGTGATATGATCATCATTTTATGCTATGCTAATTATCATTTATATAAACTTTCATACAATTTGAACATTCATGGGCATGCAATCAAATAGTAAGCACTTACTTATTTTAAATAATATATTATTCGTTAAAATAAAGTGATATGATCATCATTTTATGCTATGCTAATTATCATTTATATAAACTTTCATACAATTTGAACATTCATGGGCATGCAATCAAATAGTAAGCACTTACATATTTTAAATAATATATTATTCGTTAAAATAAAGTGATATGATCATCATTTTATGCTATGCTAATTATCATTTATATAAACTTTCATAGAATTTCAACATTCATGGGCATGCAATCAAATAGTAAGCACTTACTTATTTTAAATAATATATTATTCGTTAAAATAAAGTGATATGATCATTTTATGCTATGCTAATTATAATTTATATAAACTTTCATACAATTTGAACATTCATGGGCATGCAATCAAATAGTAAGCACTTACTTATTTTAAATAATATGTTATTCGTTAAAATAAAGTGATATGATCATCATTTTATACTATACTAATTATCATTTATATAAACTTTCATACAATTTGAACATTCATGGGCATGCAATCAAATAGTAAGCACTTACTTATTTTACATAATATATTATTCGTTAAAATAAAGTGATATGATCATTTTATGCTATGCTAATTATCATTTATATAAACTTTCATACAATATGAACTTTCATGGGCATGCAATCAAATAGTAAGCACTTACTTATTTTAAATAATATATTATTCGTTAAAATAAAGTGATATGATCATTTTATGCTATGCTAATTATCATTTATATAAACTTTCATACAATTTGAACATTCATGGGCATGCAATCAAATAGTAAGCACTTACTTATTTTAAATAATATATTATTCGTTAAAATAAAGTGATATGATTATCATTTTATGCTATGCTAATTATCATTTATATAAACTTTCATACAATTTGAACATTCATGGGCATGCAATCAAATAGTAAGCACTTACTTATTTTAAATAATATATTATTCGTTAAAATAAAGTGATATGATCATTTTATGCTATGCTAATTATCATTTATATAAACTTTCATACAATTTGAACATTCATGGGCATGCAATCAAATAGTAAGCACTTACTTATTTTAAATAATATATTATTCGTTAAAATAAAGTGATATGATCATTTTATGCTATGCTAATTATCATTTATATAAACTTTCATACAATTTGAACATTCATGGGCATGCAATCAAATAGTAAGCACTTACTTATTTTAAATAATATATTATTCGTTAAAATAAAGTGATATGATCATCATTTTATGCTATGCTAATTATCATTTATATAAACTTTCATACAATTTGAACATTCATGGGCATGCAATCAAATAGTAAGCACTTACTTATTTTAAATAATATATTATTCGTTAAAATAAAGTGATATGATCATTTTATGCTATGCTAATTATCATTTATATAAACTTTCATACAATTTGAACATTCATGGGCATGCAATCAAATAGTAAGCACTTACTTATTTTAAATAATATATTATTCGTTAAAATAAAGTGATATGATCATTTTATGCTATGCTAATTATCATTTATATAAACTTTCATACAATTTGAACATTCATGGGCATGCAATCAAATAGTAAGCACTTACTTATTTTAAATAATATATTATTCGTTAAAATAAAGTGATATGATCATCATTTTATACTATACTAATTATCATTTATATAAACTTTCATACAATTTGAACATTCATGGGCATGCAATCAAATAGTAAGCACTTACTTATTTTAAATAATATATTATTCTTTAAAATAAAGTGATATGATCATTTTATGCTATGCTAATTATCATTTATATAAACTTTCATACAATTTGAACATTCATGGGCATGGAATCAAATAGTAAGCACTTACTTATTTTAAATAATATATTATTCGTTAAAATAAAGTGATATGATCATTTTATGCTATGCTAATTATCATTTATATAAACTTTCATACAATTTGAACATTCATGGGCATTAAATCAAATAGTAAGCACTTACTTATTTTAAATAATATATTATTCGTTAAAATAAAGTGATATGATCATTTTATGCTAAGCTAATTATCATTTATATAAACTTTCATACAATTTGAACATTCATGGGCATGCAATCAAATAGTAAGCACTTACTTATTTTAAATAATATACTATTCGTTAAAATAAAGTGATATGATCATTTTATACTATGCTAATTATCATTTATATAAACTTTCATACAATTTGAACATTCATGGGCATGCAATCAAATAGTAAGCAGTTACTTATTTTAAATAATATACTATTCGTTAAAATAAAGTGATTTGATCATTTTATGCTATGCTAATTATCATTTATATAAACTTTCATACAATTTGAATATTCATAGGCATGCAATCAAATAGTAAGCACTTACTTATTTTAAATAATATATTATTCGTTAAAATAAAGTGATATGATCATTTTATGCTATGCTAATTATCATTTATATAAACTTTCATACAATTTGAACATTCATGGACATGCAATCAAATAGTAAGCACTTACTTATTTTAAATAATATATTATTCGTTAAAATAAAGTGATATGATCATCATTTTATACTATACTAATTATCATTTATATAAACTTTCATACAATTTGAACATTCATGGGCATGCAATCAAATAGTAAGCACTTACTTATTTTAAATAATATATTATTCGTTCAAATAAAGTGATATGATCATCATTTTATGCTATGCTAATTATCATTTATATAAACTTTCATACAATTTGAACATTCATGGGCATGCAATCAAATAGTAAGCACTTACTTATTTTAAATAATATATTATTCGTTAAAATAAAGTGATATGATCATCATTTTATGCTATGCTAATTATCATTTATATAAACTTTCATACAATTTGAACATTCATGGGCATGCAATCAAATAGTAAGCACTTACTTATTTTAAATAATATATTATTCGTTAAAATAAAGTGATATGATCATCATTTTATGCTATGCTAATTATCATTTATATAAACTTTCATACAATTTCAACATTCATGGGCATGCAATCAAATAGTAAGCACTTACTTATTTTAAATAATATACTATTCGTTAAAATAAAGTGATATGATCATTTTATGCTATGCTAATTATCATTTATATAAACTTTCGTACAATTTGAACATTCATGGGCCTGCAATCAAATAGTAAGCACTTACTTATTTTAAATAATATATTATTCGTTAAAATAAAGTGATATGATCATCATTTTATACTATACTAATTATCATTTATATAAACTTTCATACAATTTGAACATTCATGGGCATGCAATCAAATAGTAAGCACTTACTTATTTTACATAATATATTATTCGTTAAAATAAAGTGATATGATCATTTTATGCTATGCTAATTATCATTTATATAAACTTTCATACAATTTGAACTTTCATGGGCATGCAATCAAATAGTAAGCACTTACTTATTTTAAATAATATATTATTCGTTAAAATAAAGTGATATGATCATTTTATGCTATGCTAATTATCATTTATATAAACTTTCATACAATTTGAACATTCATGGGTATGCAATCAAATAGTAAGCACTTACTTATTTTAAATAATATATTATTTGTTAAAATAAAGTGATATGATCATTTTATGCTATGCTAATTATCATTTATATAAACTTTCATACAATTTGAACATTCATGGGCATGCAATCAAATAGTAAGCACATACTTATTTTAAATAATATATTATTCGTTAAAATAAAGTGATATGATTATCATTTTATGCTATGCTAATTATCATTTATATAAACTTTCATACAATTTGAACATTCATGGGCATGCAATCAAATAGTAAGCACTTACTTATTTTAAATAATATATTATTCGTTAAAATAAAGTGATATGATCATCATTTTATGATATGCTAATTATCATTTATATAAACTTTCATACAATTTGAACATTCATGGGCATGCAATCAAATAGTAAGCACTTACTTATTTTAAATAATATATTATTCGTTAAAATAAAGTGATATGATCATTTTATGCTATGCTAATTATCATTTATATAAACTTTCATACAATTTGAACATTCATGGGCATGCAATCAAATAGTAAGCACTTACTTATTTTAAATAATATATTATTCGTTAAAATAAAGTGATATGATCATTTTATGCTATGCTAATTATCATTTATATAAACTTTCATACAATTTGAACATTCATGGGCATGCAATCAAATAGTAAGCACTTACTTATTTTAAATAATATATTATTCGTTAAAATAAAGTGATATGATCATCATTTTATACTATACTAATTATCATTTATATAAACTTTCATACAATTTGAACATTCATGGGCATGCAATCAAATAGTAAGCACTTACTTATTTTAAATAATATATTATTCGTTAAAATAAAGTGATATGATCATTTTATGCTATGCTAATTATCATTTATATAAACTTTCATACAATTTGAACATTCATGGGCATTAAATCAAATAGTAAGCACGTACTTATTTTAAATAATATATTATTCGTTAAAATAAAGTGATATGATCATTTTATGCTATGCTAATTATCATTTATATAAACTTTTATACAATTTGAACATTCATGGGCATGCAATCAAATAGTAAGCACTTACTTATTTTAAATAATATATTATTCGTTAAAATAAAGTGATATGATCATCATTTTATGTTATGCTAATTATCATTTATATAAACTTTCATACAATTTGAACATTCATGGGCATGCAATCAAATAGTAAGCACTTACTTATTTTAAATAATATATTATTCGTTAAAATAAAGTGATATGATCATTTTATGCTATGCTAATTATTATTTATATAAACTTTCATACAATTTGAACATTCATGGGCATGCAATCAAATAGTAAGCACTTACTTATTTTAAATAATATATTATTCGTTAAAATAAAGTGATATGATCATCATTTTATGCTATGCTATTTATCATTTATATAAACTTTCATACAATTTGAACATTCATGGGCATGCAATCAAATAGTAAGCACTTACTTATTTTAAATAATATATTATTCGTTAAAATAAAGTGATATGATCATCATTTTATGCTATGCTAATTATCATTTATATAAACTTTCATACAATTTGAACATTCATGGGCATGCAATCAAATAGTAAGCACTTACTTATTTTAAATAATATATTATTCGTTAAAATATAGTGATATGATCATTTTATGCTATGCTAATTATCATTTATATAAACTTTCATACAATTTGAACATTCATGGGCATGCAATCAAATAGTAAGCACTTACTTATTTTAAATAATATATTATTCGTTAAAATAAAGTGATATGATCATTTTATGCTATGCTAATTATCATTTATATAAACTTTCATACAATTTGAACATTCATGGGCATGCAATCAAATAGTAAGCACTTACTTATTTTAAATAATATATTATTCGTTAAAATAAAGTGATATGATTATCATTTTATGCTATGCTAATTATCATTTATATAAACTTTCATACAATTTGAACATTCATGGGCATGCAATCAAATAGTAAGCACTTACTTATTTTAAATAATATATTATTCGTTAAAATAAAGTGATATGATCATCATTTTATGATATGCTAATTATCATTTATATAAACTTTCATACAATTTGAACATTCATGGGCATGCAATCAAATAGTAAGCACTTACTTATTTTAAATAATATATTATTCGTTAAAATAAAGTGATATGATCATTTTATGCTATGCTAATTATCATTTATATAAACTTTCATACAATTTGAACATTCATGGGCATGCAATCAAATAGTAAGCACTTACTTATTTTAAATAATATATTATTCGTTAAAATAAAGTGATATGATCATTTTATGCTATGCTAATTATCATTTATATAAACTTTCATACAATTTGAACATTCATGGGCATGCAATCAAATAGTAAGCACTTACTTATTTTAAATAATATATTATTCGTTAAAATAAAGTGATATGATCATCATTTTATACTATACTAATTATCATTTATATAAACTTTCATACAATTTGAACATTCATGGGCATGCAATCAAATAGTAAGCACTTACTTATTTTAAATAATATATTATTCGTTAAAATAAAGTGATATGATCATTTTATGCTATGCTAATTATCATTTATATAAACTTTCATACAATTTGAACATTCATGGGCATTAAATCAAATAGTAAGCACGTACTTATTTTAAATAATATATTATTCGTTAAAATAAAGTGATATGATCATTTTATGCTATGCTAATTATCATTTATATAAACTTTTATACAATTTGAACATTCATGGGCATGCAATCAAATAGTAAGCACTTACTTATTTTAAATAATATATTATTCGTTAAAATAAAGTGATATGATCATCATTTTATGTTATGCTAATTATCATTTATATAAACTTTCATACAATTTGAACATTCATGGGCATGCAATCAAATAGTAAGCACTTACTTATTTTAAATAATATATTATTCGTTAAAATAAAGTGATATGATCATTTTATGCTATGCTAATTATTATTTATATAAACTTTCATACAATTTGAACATTCATGGGCATGCAATCAAATAGTAAGCACTTACTTATTTTAAATAATATATTATTCGTTAAAATAAAGTGATATGATCATCATTTTATGCTATGCTATTTATCATTTATATAAACTTTCATACAATTTGAACATTCATGGGCATGCAATCAAATAGTAAGCACTTACTTATTTTAAATAATATATTATTCGTTAAAATAAAGTGATATGATCATCATTTTATGCTATGCTAATTATCATTTATATAAACTTTCATACAATTTGAACATTCATGGGCATGCAATCAAATAGTAAGCACTTACTTATTTTAAATAATATATTATTCGTTAAAATATAGTGATATGATCATTTTATGCTATGCTTATTATCATTTATATAAACTTTCATACAATTTGAACATTCATGGGCATGCAATCAAATAGTAAGCACTTACTTATTTTAAATAATATATTATTCGTTAAAATAAAGTGATATGATCATTTTATGCTATGCTAATTATCATTTATATAAACTTTCATACAATTTGAACATTCATGGGCATGCAATCAAATAGTAAGCACTTACTTATTTTAAATAATATATTATTCGTTAAAATAAAGTGATATGATCATCATTTTATGCTATGCTAATTATCATTTATATAAACTTTCATACAATTTGAACATTCATGGGCATGCAATCAAATAGTAAGCACTTACTTATTTTAAATAATATATTATTCGTTAAAATAAAGTGATATGATCATCATTTTATGCTATGCTAATTATCATTTATATAAACTTTCATACAATTTGAACATTCATGGGCATGCAATCAAATAGTAAGCACTTACTTATTTTAAATAATATATTATTCGTTAAAATAAAGTGATATGATCATCATTTTATGCTATGCTAATTATCATTTATATAAACTTTCATACAATTTGAACATTCATGGGCATGCAATCAAATAGTAAGCACTTACTTATTTTAAATAATATATTATTCGTTAAAATATAGTGATATGATCATTTTATGCTATGCTAATTATCATTTATATAAACTTTCATACAATTTGAACATTCATGGGCATGCAATCAAATAGTAAACACTTACTTATTTTAAATAATATATTATTATTCGTTAAAATAAAGTGATATGATCATTTTATGCTATGCTAATTATCATTTATATAAACTTTCATACAATTTGAACATTCATGGGCATGCAGTCAAATAGTAAGCACTTACTTATTTTAAATAATATATTATTCGTTAAAATAAAGTGATATGATCATTTTATGCTATGCTAATTATCATTTATATAAACTTTCATACAATTTGAACATTCATGGGCATGCAATCAAATAGTAAGCACTTACTTATTTTAAATAATATATTATTCGTTAAAATAAAGTGATATGATTATCATTTTATGCTATGCTAATTATCATTTATATAAACTTTCATACAATTTGAACATTCATGGGCATGCAATCAAATAGTAAGCACTTACTTATTTTAAATAATATATTATTCGTTAAAATAAAGTGATATAATCATCATTTTATGATATGCTAATTATCATTTATATAAACTTTCATACAATTTGAACATTCATAGGCATGCAATCAAATAGTAAGCACTTACTTATTTTAAATAATATATTATTCGTTAAAATAAAGTGATATGATCATCATTTTATGCTATGCCAATTATCATTTATATAAACTTTCATACAATTTGAACATTCATGGGCATGCAATCAAATAGTAAGCACTTACTTATTTTAAATAATATACTATTCGTTAAAATAAAGTGATATGATCATTTTATGCTATGCTAATTATCATTTATATAAACTTTCATACAATTTGAAAATTCATGGGCATGCAATCAAATTGTAAGCACTTATTTATTTTAAATAATATATTATTCGTTAAAATAAAGTGATATGATCATTTTATGCTATGCTAATTATCATTTATATAAACTTTCATACAATTTGAACATTCATGGGCATGCAATCAAATAGTAAGCACTTACATATTTTAAATAATATATTATTCGTTAAAATAAAGTGATATGATCATCATTTTATGCTATGCCAATTATCATTTATATAAACTTTCATACAATTTGAACATTCATGGGCATGCAATCAAATAGTAAGCACTTACTTATTTTAAATAATATATTATTCGTTAAAATAAAGTGATATGATCATTTTATGCTATGCTAATTATCATTTATATAAACTTTCATACAATTTGAACATTCATGGGCATGCAATCAAATAGTAAGCACTTACTTATTTTAAATAATATATTATTCGTTAAAATAAAGTGATATGATCATCATTTTATGCTATGCTAATTATCATTTATATAAACTTTCATACAATTTGAACATTCATGGGCATGCAATCAAATAGTAAGCACTTACTTATTTTAAATAATATATTATTCGTTAAAATAAAGTGATATGATCATCATTTTATGCTATGCTAATTATCATTTATATAAACTTTCATACAATTTGAACATTCATGGGCATGCAATCAAATAGTAAGCACTTACTTATTTTAAATAATATATTATTCGTTAAAATAAAGTGATATGATCATCATTTTATGCTATGCCAATTATCATTTTTATAAACTTTCATACAATTTGAACATTCATGGGCATGCAATCAAATAGTAAGCACTTACTTATTTTAAATAATATATTATTCGTTAAAATAAAGTGATATGATCATTTTATGCTATGCTAATTATCATTTATATAAACTTTCATACAATTTGAACATTCATGGGCATGCAATCAAATAGTAAGCACTTACTTATTTTAAATAATATATTATTCGTTAAAATAAAGTGATATGATCATCATTTTATGCTATGCTAATTATCATTTATATAAACTTTCATACAATTTGAACATTCATGGGCATGCAATCAAATAGTAAGCACTTACTTATTTTAAATAATATATTATTCGTTAAAATAAAGTGATATGATCATCATTTTATGCTATGCTAATTATCATTTATATAAACTTTCATACAATTTGAATATTCATGGGCATGCAATCAAATAGTAAGCATTTACTTATTTTAAATAATATATTATTCGTTAAAATAAAGTGATATGATCATCATTTTATGCTATGCTAATTATCATTTATATAAACTTTCATACAATTTGAACATTCATGGGCATGCAATCAAATAGTAAGCACTTACTTATTTTAAATAATATATTATTCGTTAAAATAAAGTGATATGATCATTTTATGCTATGCTAATTATCATTTATATAAACTTTCATACAATTTGAACATTCATGGGCATGCAATCAAATAGTAAGCACTTACTTATTTTAAATAATATATTATTCGTTAAAATATAGTGATATGATCATTTTATGCTATGCTAATTATCATTTATATAAACTTTCATACAATTTGAACATTCATGGGCATGCAATCAAATAGTAAGCACTTACTTATTTTAAATAATATACTATTCGTTAAAATAAAGTGATATGATCATCATTTTATGCTATGCTAATTATCATTTATATAAACTTTCATACAATTTGAACATTCATGGGCATGCAATCAAATAGTAAGCACTTACTTATTTTAAATAATATATTATTCGTTAAAATAAAGTGATATGATCATTTTATGCTATGCTAATTATCATTTATATAAAATTTCATACAATTTGAACATTCATGGGCATGCAATCAAATAGTAAGCACTTACTTATTTTAAATAATATATTATTCGTTAAAATAAAGTGATATGATCATTTTATGCTATGCTAATTATCATTTATATAAACTTTCATACAATTTGAACATTCATGGGCATGCAATCAAATAGTAAGCACTTACTTATTTTAAATAATATACTATTCGTTAAAATAAAGTGATATGATCATTTTATGCTATGCTAATTATCATTTATATAAACTTTCATACAATTTGAACATTCATGGGCATGCAATCAAATAGTAAGCACTTACTTATTTTAAATAATATACTATTCGTTAAAATAAAGTGATATGATCATTTTATGCTAAGCTAATTATCATTTATATAAACTTTCATACAATTTGAACATTCATGGGCATGCAATCAAATAGTAAGCACTTACTTATTTTAAATAATATACTATTCGTTAAAATAAAGTGATATAATCATTTTATGCTATGCTAATTATCATTTATATAAACTTTCATACAATTTGAACATTCATGGGCATGCAATCAAATAGTAAGCACTTACTTATTTTAAATAATATACTATTCGTTAAAATAAAGTGATTTGATCATTTTATGCTATGCTAATTATCATTTATATAAACTTTCATACAATTTGAACATTCATGGGCATGCAATCAAATAGTAAGCACTTACTTATTTTAAATAATATACTATTCGTTAAAATAAAGTGATATGATCATTTTATGCTATGCTAATTATCATTTATATAAACTTTCATACAATTTGAACATTCATGGGCATGCAATCAAATAGTAAGCACTTATTTATTTTAAATAATATATTATTCGTTAAAATAAAGTGATATGATCATTTTATGCTATGCTAATTATCATTTATATAAACTTTCATACAATTTGAACATTCATGGGCATGCAATCAAATAGTAAGCACTTACTTATTTTAAATAATATATTATTCGTTAAAATAAAGTGATATGATCATCATTTTATGCTATGCCAATTATCATTTATATAAACTTTCATACAATTTGAACATTCATGGGCATGCAATCAAATAGTAAGCACTTACTTATTTTAAATAATATATTATTCGTTAAAATAAAGTGATATGATCATTTTATGCTATGCTAATTATCATTTATATAAACTTTCATACAATTTGAACATTCATGGGCATGCAATCAAATAGTAAGCACTTACTTATTTTAAATAATATATTATTCGTTAAAATAAAGTGATATGATCATTTTATGCTATGCTAATTATCATTTATATAAACTTTCATACAATTTGAACATTCATGGGCATGCAATCAAATAGTAAGCACTTACTTATTTTAAATAATATATTATTCGTTAAAATAAAGTGATATGATCATTTTATGCTATGCTAATTATCATTTATATAAACTTTCATACAATTTGAACATTCATGGGCATGCAATCAAATAGTAAGCACTTACTTATTTTAAATAATATACTATTCGTTAAAATAAAGTGATATGATCATTTTATGCTAAGCTAATTATCATTTATATAAACTTTCATACAATTTGAACATTCATGGGCATGCAATCAAATAGTAAGCACTTACTTATTTTAAATAATATACTATTCGTTAAAATAAAGTGATATAATTATTTTATGCTATGCTAATTATCATTTATATAAACTTTATACAATTTGAACATTCATGGGCATGCAATCAAATAGTAAGCACTTACTTATTTTAAATAATATACTATTCGTTAAAATAAAGTGATTTGATCATTTTATGCTATGCTAATTATCATTTATATAAACTTTCATACAATTTGAACATTCATGGGCATGCAATCAAATAGTAAGCACTTACTTATTTTAAATAATATACTATTCGTTAAAATAAAGTGATATGATCATTTTATGCTATGCTAATTATCATTTATATAAACTTTCATACAATTTGAACATTCATGGGCATGCAATCAAATAGTAAGCACTTACTTATTTTAAATAATATACTATTCGTTAAAATAAAGTGATATGATCATTTTATGCTAAGCTAATTATCATTTATGTAAACTTTCATACAATTTGAACATTCATGGGCATGCAATCAAATAGTAAGCACTTACTTATTTTAAATAATATACTATTCGTTAAAATAAAGTGATATAATCATTTT
Source organism: Acmispon strigosus (assembly GCA_030819835.1). Taxonomy (NCBI): domain Eukaryota; kingdom Viridiplantae; phylum Streptophyta; class Magnoliopsida; order Fabales; family Fabaceae; genus Acmispon; species Acmispon strigosus. Next base: position 10,077,228 of record JAUAMA010000004.1, on the reverse strand, counting down.
ATGCTATGCTAATTATCATTTATATAAACTTTCATACAATTTGAACATTCATGGGCATGCAATCAAATAGTAAGCACTTACTTATTTTAAATAATATACTATTCGTTAAAATAAAGTGATTTGATCATTTTATGCTATGCTAATTATCATTTATATAAACTTTCATACAATTTGAACATTCATGGGCATGCAATCAAATAGTAAGCACTTACTTATTTTAAATAATATACTATTCGTTAAAATAAAGTGATATGATCATTTTATGCTATGCTAATTATCATTTATATAAACTTTCATACAATTTGAACATTCATGGGCATGCAATCAAATAGTAAGCACTTATTTATTTTAAATAATATATTATTCGTTAAAATAAAGTGATATGATCATTTTATGCTATGCTAATTATCATTTATATAAACTTTCATACAATTTGAACATTCATGGGCATGCAATCAAATAGTAAGCACTTACTTATTTTAAATAATATATTATTCGTTAAAATAAAGTGATATGATCATTTTATGCTATGCTAATTATCATTTATATAAACTTTCAAACAATTTGAACATTCATGGGCATGCAATCAAATAGTAAGCACTTACTTATTTTAAATAATATATTATTCGTTAAAATAAAGTGATATGATCATCATTTTATGCTATGCTAATTATCATTTATATAAACTTTCATACAATTTGAACATTCATGGGCATGCAATCAAATAGTAAGCACTTACTTATTTTAAATAATATATTATTCGTTAAAATAAAGTGATATGATCATCATTTTATGCTATGCTAATTATCATTTATATAAACTTTCATACAATTTGAACATTCATGGGCATGCAATCAAATAGTAAGCACTTACTTATTTTAAATAATATATTATTCGTTAAAATAAAGTGATATGATCATCATTTTATGCTATGCCAATTATCATTTATATAAACTTTCATACAATTTGAACATTCATGGGCATGCAATCAAATAGTAAGCACTTACTTATTTTAAATAATATATTATTCGTTAAAATAAAGTGATATGATCATTTTATGCTATGCTAATTATCATTTATATAAACTTTCATACAATTTGAACATTCGTGGGCATGCAATCAAATAGTAAGCACTTACTTATTTTAAATAATATATTATTCGTTAAAATAAAGTGATATGATCATCATTTTATGCTATGCTAATTATCATTTATATAAACTTTCATACAATTTGAACATTCATGGGCATGCAATCAAATAGTAAGCACTTACTTATTTTAAATAATATATTATTCGTTAAAATAAAGTGATATGATCATCATTTTATGCTATGCTAATTATCATTTATATAAACTTTCATACAATTTGAACATTCATGGGCATGCAATCAAATAGTAAGCACTTACTTATTTTAAATAATATATTATTCGTTAAAATAAAGTGATATGATCATCATTTTATGCTATGCTAATTATCATTTATATAAACTTTCATACAATTTGAACATTCATGGGCATGCAATCAAATAGTAAGCACTTACTTATTTTAAATAATATATTATTCGTTAAAATAAAGTGATATGATCATTTTATGCTATGCTAATTATCATTTATATAAACTTTCATACAATTTGAACATTCATGGGCATGCAATCAAATAGTAAGCACTTACTTATTTTAAATAATATATTATTCGTTAAAATAAAGTGATATGATCATTTTATGCTATGCTAATTATCATTTATATAAACTTTCATACAATTTGAACATTCATGGGCATGCAATCAAATAGTAAGCACTTACTTATTTTAAATAATATATTATTCGTTAAAATAAAGTAATATGATCATTTTATGCTATGCTAATTATCATTTATATAAACTTTCATACAATTTGAACATTCATGGGCATGCAATCAAATAGTAAGCACTTACTTATTTTAAATAATATATTATTCGTTAAAATAAAGTGATATGATCATTTTATGCTATGCTAATTATCATTTATATAAACTTTAATACAATTTGAACATTCATGGGCATGCAATCAAATAGTAAGCACTTACTTATTTTAAATAATATATTATTCGTTAAAATATAGTGATATGATCATTTTATGCTATGCTAATTATCATTTATATAAACTTTCATACAATTTGAACATTCATGGGCATGCAATCAAATAGTAAGCACTTACTTATTTTAAATAATATACTATTCGTTAAAATAAAGTGATATGATCATTTTATGCTATGCTAATTATCATTTATATAAACTTTCATACAATTTGAACATTCATGGGCATGCAATCAAATAGTAAGCACTTACTTATTTTAAATAATATATTATTCGTTAAAATAAAGTGATATGATCATTTTATGCTATGCTAATTATCATTTATATAAACTTTCATACAATTTGAACATTCATGGGCATGCAATCAAATAGTAAGCACTTACTTATTTTAAATAATATATTATTCGTTAAAATAAAGTGATATGATCATCATTTTATGCTATGCTAATTATCATTTATATAAACTTTCATACAATTTGAACATTCATGGGCATGCAATCAAATAGTTAGCACTTACTTATTTTAAATAATATATTATTCGTTAAAATAAAGTGATATGATCATTTTATGCTATGCTAATTATCATTTATATAAACTTTCATACAATTTGAACATTCATGGGCATGCAATCAAATAGTAAGCACTTACTTATTTTAAATAATATATTATTCGTTAAAATAAAGTGATATGATCATCATTTTATGCTATGCCAATTATCATTTATATAAACTTTCATACAATTTGAACATTCATGGGCATGCAATCAAATAGTAAGCACTTACTTATTTTAAATAATATATTATTCGTTAAAATAAAGTGATATGATCATCATTTTATGCTATTCTAATTATAATTTATATAAACTTTCATACAATTTGAACATTCATGGGCATGCAATCAAATAGTAAGCACTTACTTATTTTAAATAATATATTATTATTCGTTAAAATCAAGTGATATGATCATCATTTTATGCTATGCTAATTATCATTTATATAAACTTTCATACAATTTGAACATTCATGGGCATGCAATTAAATAGTAAGCACTTACTTATTTTAAATAATATATTATTCGTTAAAATAAAGTGATATGATCATTTTATGCTATGCTAATTATCATTTATATAAACTTTCATACAATTTGAACATTCATGGGCATGCAATCAAATAGTAAGCACTTACTTATTTTAAATAATATATTATTCGTTAAAATAAAGTGATATGATCATCATTTTATGCTATGCTAATTATCATTTATATAAACTTTCATACAATTTGAACATTCATGGGCATGCAATCAAATAGTAAGCACTTACTTATTTTAAATAATATATTATTCGTTAAAATAAAGTGATATGATCATTTTATGCTATGCTAATTATCATTTATATAAACTTTCATACAATTTGAACATTCATGGGCATGCAATCAAATAGTAAGCACTTACTTATTTTAAATAATATATTATTATTCGTTAAAATAAAGTGATATGATCATCATTTTATGCTATGCTAATTATCATTTATATAAACTTTCATACAATTTGAACATTCATGGGCATGCAATTAAATAGTTAGCACTTACTTATTTTAAATAATATATTATTCGTTAAAATAAAGTGATATGATCATTTTATGCTATGCTAATTATCATTTATATAAACTTTCATACAATTTGAACATTCATGGGCATGCAATCAAATAGTAAGCACTTACTTATTTTAAATAATATATTATTATTCGTTAAAATAAAGTGATATGATCATCATGTTATGCTATGCTAATTATCATTTATATAAACTTTCATACCATTTGAACATTCGTGGGCATGCAATCAAATAGTAAGCACTTACTTATTTTAAATAATATATTATTATTCGTTAAAATAAAGTGATATGATCATTTTATGCTATGCTAATTATCATTTATATAAACTTTCATACAATTTGAACATTCATGGGCATGCAATCAAATAGTAAGCACTTACTTATTTTAAATAATATATTATTATTCGTTAAAATAAAGTGATATGATCATCATTTTATGCTATGCTAATTATCATTTATATAAACTTTCATACAATTTGAACATTCATGGGCATGCAATTAAATAGTAAGCACTTACTTATTTTAAATAATATATTATTCGTTAAAATAAAGTGATATGATCATTTTATGCTATGCTAATTATCATTTATATAAACTTTCATACAATTTGAACATTCATGGGCATGCAATCAAATAGTAAGCACTTACTTATTTTAAATAATATATTATTCGTTAAAATAAAGTGATATGATCATCATTTTATGCTATGCTAATTATCATTTATATAAACTTTCATACAATTTGAACATTCATGGGCATGCAATCAAATAGTAAGCACTTACTTATTTTAAATAATATATTATTCGTTAAAATAAAGTGATATGATCATTTTATACTATGCTAATTATCATTTATATAAACTTTCATACAATTTGAACATTCATGGGCATGCAATCAAATAGTAAGCACTTACTTATTTTAAATAATATATTATTCGTTAAAATAAAGTGATATGATCATTTTATGCTATGCTAATTATCATTTATATAAACTTTCATACAATTTGAACATTCATGGGCATGCAATCAAATAGTAAGCACTTACTTATTTTAAATAATATATTATTCGTTAAAATAAAGTAATATGATCATTTTATGCTATGCTAATTATCATTTATATAAACTTTCATACAATTTGAACATTCATGGGCATGCAATCAAATAGTAAGCACTTACTTATTTTAAATAATATATTATTCGTTAAAATAAAGTGATATGATCATTTTATGCTATGCTAATTATCATTTATATAAACTTTAATACAATTTGAACATTCATGGGCATGCAATCAAATAGTAAGCACTTACTTATTTTAAATAATATACTATTCGTTAAAATATAGTGATATGATCATTTTATGCTAAGCTAATTATCATTTATATAAACTTTCATACAATTTGAACATTCATGGGCATGCAATCAAATAGTAAGCACTTACTTATTTTAAATAATATATTATTCGTTAAAATAAAGTGATATGATCATCATTTTATGCTATGCTAATTATCATTTATATAAACTTTCATACAATTTCAACATTCATGGGCATGCAATCAAATAGTAAGCACTTACTTATTTTAAATAATATACTATTCGTTAAAATAAAGTGATATGATCATTTTATGCTATGCTAATTATCATTTATATAAACTTTCGTACAATTTGAACATTCATGGGCATGCAATCAAATAGTAAGCACTTACTTATTTTAAATAATATATTATTCGTTAAAATAAAGTGATATGATCATCATTTTATACTATACTAATTATCATTTATATAAACTTTCATACAATTTGAACATTCATGGGCATGCAATCAAATAGTAAGCACTTACTTATTTTACATAATATATTATTCGTTAAAATAAAGTGATATGATCATTTTATGCTATGCTAATTATCATTTATATAAACTTTCATACAATTTGAACTTTCATGGGCATGCAATCAAATAGTAAGCACTTACTTATTTTAAATAATATATTATTCGTTAAAATAAAGTGATATGATCATTTTATGCTATGCTAATTATCATTTATATAAACTTTCATACAATTTGAACATTCATGGGTATGCAATCAAATAGTAAGCACTTACTTATTTTAAATAATATATTATTTGTTAAAATAAAGTGATATGATCATTTTATGCTATGCTAATTATCATTTATATAAACTTTCATACAATTTGAACATTCATGGGCATGCAATCAAATAGTAAGCACTTACTTATTTTAAATAATATATTATTCGTTAAAATAAAGTGATATGATTATCATTTTATGCTATGCTAATTATCATTTATATAAACTTTCATACAATTTGAACATTCATGGGCATGCAATCAAATAGTAAGCACTTACTTATTTTAAATAATATATTATTCGTTAAAATAAAGTGATATGATCATCATTTTATGATATGCTAATTATCATTTATATAAACTTTCATACAATTTGAACATTCATGGGCATGCAATCAAATAGTAAGCACTTACTTATTTTAAATAATATATTATTCGTTAAAATAAAGTGATATGATCATTTTATGCTATGCTAATTATCATTTATATAAACTTTCATACAATTTGAACATTCATGGGCATGCAATCAAATAGTAAGCACTTACTTATTTTAAATAATATATTATTCGTTAAAATAAAGTGATATGATCATTTTATGCTATGCTAATTATCATTTATATAAACTTTCATACAATTTGAACATTCATGGGCATGCAATCAAATAGTAAGCACTTACTTATTTTAAATAATATATTATTCGTTAAAATAAAGTGATATGATCATCATTTTATACTATACTAATTATCATTTATATAAACTTTCATACAATTTGAACATTCATGGGCATGCAATCAAATAGTAAGCACTTACTTATTTTAAATAATATATTATTCGTTAAAATAAAGTGATATGATCATTTTATGCTATGCTAATTATCATTTATATAAACTTTCATACAATTTGAACATTCATGGGCATTAAATCAAATAGTAAGCACGTACTTATTTTAAATAATATATTATTCGTTAAAATAAAGTGATATGATCATTTTATGCTATGCTAATTATCATTTATATAAACTTTTATACAATTTGAACATTCATGGGCATGCAATCAAATAGTAAGCACTTACTTATTTTAAATAATATATTATTCGTTAAAATAAAGTGATATGATCATCATTTTATGTTATGCTAATTATCATTTATATAAACTTTCATACAATTTGAACATTCATGGGCATGCAATCAAATAGTAAGCACTTACTTATTTTAAATAATATATTATTCGTTAAAATAAAGTGATATGATCATTTTATGCTATGCTAATTATTATTTATATAAACTTTCATACAATTTGAACATTCATGGGCATGCAATCAAATAGTAAGCACTTACTTATTTTAAATAATATATTATTCGTTAAAATAAAGTGATATGATCATCATTTTATGCTATGCTATTTATCATTTATATAAACTTTCATACAATTTGAACATTCATGGGCATGCAATCAAATAGTAAGCACTTACTTATTTTAAATAATATATTATTCGTTAAAATAAAGTGATATGATCATCATTTTATGCTATGCTAATTATCATTTATATAAACTTTCATACAATTTGAACATTCATGGGCATGCAATCAAATAGTAAGCACTTACTTATTTTAAATAATATATTATTCGTTAAAATATAGTGATATGATCATTTTATGCTATGCTTATTATCATTTATATAAACTTTCATACAATTTGAACATTCATGGGCATGCAATCAAATAGTAAGCACTTACTTATTTTAAATAATATATTATTCGTTAAAATAAAGTGATATGATCATTTTATGCTATGCTAATTATCATTTATATAAACTTTCATACAATTTGAACATTCATGGGCATGCAATCAAATAGTAAGCACTTACTTATTTTAAATAATATATTATTCGTTAAAATAAAGTGATATGATCATCATTTTATGCTATGCTAATTATCATTTATATAAACTTTCATACAATTTGAACATTCATGGGCATGCAATCAAATAGTAAGCACTTACTTATTTTAAATAATATATTATTCGTTAAAATAAAGTGATATGATCATCATTTTATGCTATGCTAATTATCATTTATATAAACTTTCATACAATTTGAACATTCATGGGCATGCAATCAAATAGTAAGCACTTACTTATTTTAAATAATATATTATTCGTTAAAATAAAGTGATATGATCATCATTTTATGCTATGCTAATTATCATTTATATAAACTTTCATACAATTTGAACATTCATGGGCATGCAATCAAATAGTAAGCACTTACTTATTTTAAATAATATATTATTCGTTAAAATATAGTGATATGATCATTTTATGCTATGCTAATTATCATTTATATAAACTTTCATACAATTTGAACATTCATGGGCATGCAATCAAATAGTAAGCACTTACTTATTTTAAATAATATATTATTATTCGTTAAAATAAAGTGATATGATCATTTTATGCTATGCTAATTATCATTTATATAAACTTTCATACAATTTGAACATTCATGGGCATGCAGTCAAATAGTAAGCACTTACTTATTTTAAATAATATATTATTCGTTAAAATAAAGTGATATGATCATTTTATGCTATGCTAATTATCATTTATATAAACTTTCATACAATTTGAACATTCATGGGCATGCAATCAAATAGTAAGCACTTACTTATTTTAAATAATATATTATTCGTTAGAATAAAGTGATATGATTATCATTTTATGCTATGCTAATTATCATTTATATAAACTTTCATACAATTTGAACATTCATGGGCATGCAATCAAATAGTAAGCACTTACTTATTTTAAATAATATATTATTCGTTAAAATAAAGTGATATAATCATCATTTTATGATATGCTAATTATCATTTATATAAACTTTCATACAATTTGAACATTCATAGGCATGCAATCAAATAGTAAGCACTTACTTATTTTAAATAATATATTATTCGTTAAAATAAAGTGATATGATCATCATTTTATGCTATGCCAATTATCATTTATATAAACTTTCATACAATTTGAACATTCATGGGCATGCAATCAAATAGTAAGCACTTACTTATTTTAAATAATATACTATTCGTTAAAATAAAGTGATATGATCATTTTATGCTATGCTAATTATCATTTATATAAACTTTCATACAATTTGAAAATTCATGGGCATGCAATCAAATTGTAAGCACTTATTTATTTTAAATAATATATTATTCGTTAAAATAAAGTGATATGATCATTTTATGCTATGCTAATTATCATTTATATAAACTTTCATACAATTTGAACATTCATGGGCATGCAATCAAATAGTAAGCACTTACATATTTTAAATAATATATTATTCGTTAAAATAAAGTGATATGATCATCATTTTATGCTATGCCAATTATCATTTATATAAACTTTCATACAATTTGAACATTCATGGGCATGCAATCAAATAGTAAGCACTTACTTATTTTAAATAATATATTATTCGTTAAAATAAAGTGATATGATCATTTTATGCTATGCTAATTATCATTTATATAAACTTTCATACAATTTGAACATTCATGGGCATGCAATCAAATAGTAAGCACTTACTTATTTTAAATAATATATTATTCGTTAAAATAAAGTGATATGATCATCATTTTATGCTATGCTAATTATCATTTATATAAACTTTCATACAATTTGAACATTCATGGGCATGCAATCAAATAGTAAGCACTTACTTATTTTAAATAATATATTATTCGTTAAAATAAAGTGATATGATCATCATTTTATGCTATGCTAATTATCATTTATATAAACTTTCATACAATTTGAACATTCATGGGCATGCAATCAAATAGTAAGCACTTACTTATTTTAAATAATATATTATTCGTTAAAATAAAGTGATATGATCATCATTTTATGCTATGCCAATTATCATTTTTATAAACTTTCATACAATTTGAACATTCATGGGCATGCAATCAAATAGTAAGCACTTACTTATTTTAAATAATATATTATTCGTTAAAATAAAGTGATATGATCATTTTATGCTATGCTAATTATCATTTATATAAACTTTCATACAATTTGAACATTCATGGGCATGCAATCAAATAGTAAGCACTTACTTATTTTAAATAATATATTATTCGTTAAAATAAAGTGATATGATCATCATTTTATGCTATGCTAATTATCATTTATATAAACTTTCATACAATTTGAACATTCATGGGCATGCAATCAAATAGTAAGCACTTACTTATTTTAAATAATATATTATTCGTTAAAATAAAGTGATATGATCATCATTTTATGCTATGCTAATTATCATTTATATAAACTTTCATACAATTTGAATATTCATGGGCATGCAATCAAATAGTAAGCATTTACTTATTTTAAATAATATATTATTCGTTAAAATAAAGTGATATGATCATCATTTTATGCTATGCTAATTATCATTTATATAAACTTTCATACAATTTGAACATTCATGGGCATGCAATCAAATAGTAAGCACTTACTTATTTTAAATAATATATTATTCGTTAAAATAAAGTGATATGATCATTTTATGCTATGCTAATTATCATTTATATAAACTTTCATACAATTTGAACATTCATGGGCATGCAATCAAATAGTAAGCACTTACTTATTTTAAATAATATATTATTCGTTAAAATATAGTGATATGATCATTTTATGCTATGCTAATTATCATTTATATAAACTTTCATACAATTTGAACATTCATGGGCATGCAATCAAATAGTAAGCACTTACTTATTTTAAATAATATACTATTCGTTAAAATAAAGTGATATGATCATTTTATGCTATGCTAATTATCATTTATATAAACTTTCATACAATTTGAACATTCATGGGCATGCAATCAAATAGTAAGCACTTACTTATTTTAAATAATATATTATTCGTTAAAATAAAGTGATATGATCATTTTATGCTATGCTAATTATCATTTATATAAAATTTCATACAATTTGAACATTCATGGGCATGCAATCAAATAGTAAGCACTTACTTATTTTAAATAATATATTATTCGTTAAAATAAAGTGATATGATCATTTTATGCTATGCTAATTATCATTTATATAAACTTTCATACAATTTGAACATTCATGGGCATGCAATCAAATAGTAAGCACTTACTTATTTTAAATAATATACTATTCGTTAAAATAAAGTGATATGATCATTTTATGCTATGCTAATTATCATTTATATAAACTTTCATACAATTTGAACATTCATGGGCATGCAATCAAATAGTAAGCACTTACTTATTTTAAATAATATACTATTCGTTAAAATAAAGTGATATGATCATTTTATGCTAAGCTAATTATCATTTATATAAACTTTCATACAATTTGAACATTCATGGGCATGCAATCAAATAGTAAGCACTTACTTATTTTAAATAATATACTATTCGTTAAAATAAAGTGATATAATCATTTTATGCTATGCTAATTATCATTTATATAAACTTTCATACAATTTGAACATTCATGGGCATGCAATCAAATAGTAAGCACTTACTTATTTTAAATAATATACTATTCGTTAAAATAAAGTGATTTGATCATTTTATGCTATGCTAATTATCATTTATATAAACTTTCATACAATTTGAACATTCATGGGCATGCAATCAAATAGTAAGCACTTACTTATTTTAAATAATATACTATTCGTTAAAATAAAGTGATATGATCATTTTATGCTATGCTAATTATCATTTATATAAACTTTCATACAATTTGAACATTCATGGGCATGCAATCAAATAGTAAGCACTTATTTATTTTAAATAATATATTATTCGTTAAAATAAAGTGATATGATCATTTTATGCTATGCTAATTATCATTTATATAAACTTTCATACAATTTGAACATTCATGGGCATGCAATCAAATAGTAAGCACTTACTTATTTTAAATAATATATTATTCGTTAAAATAAAGTGATATGATCATCATTTTATGCTATGCCAATTATCATTTATATAAACTTTCATACAATTTGAACATTCATGGGCATGCAATCAAATAGTAAGCACTTACTTATTTTAAATAATATATTATTCGTTAAAATAAAGTGATATGATCATTTTATGCTATGCTAATTATCATTTATATAAACTTTCATACAATTTGAACATTCATGGGCATGCAATCAAATAGTAAGCACTTACTTATTTTAAATAATATATTATTCGTTAAAATAAAGTGATATGATCATTTTATGCTATGCTAATTATCATTTATATAAACTTTCATACAATTTGAACATTCATGGGCATGCAATCAAATAGTAAGCACTTACTTATTTTAAATAATATATTATTCGTTAAAATAAAGTGATATGATCATTTTATGCTATGCTAATTATCATTTATATAAACTTTCATACAATTTGAACATTCATGGGCATGCAATCAAATAGTAAGCACTTACTTATTTTAAATAATATACTATTCGTTAAAATAAAGTGATATGATCATTTTATGCTAAGCTAATTATCATTTATATAAACTTTCATACAATTTGAACATTCATGGGCATGCAATCAAATAGTAAGCACTTACTTATTTTAAATAATATACTATTCGTTAAAATAAAGTGATATAATCATTTTATGCTATGCTAATTATCATTTATATAAACTTTATACAATTTGAACATTCATGGGCATGCAATCAAATAGTAAGCACTTACTTATTTTAAATAATATACTATTCGTTAAAATAAAGTGATTTGATCATTTTATGCTATGCTAATTATCATTTATATAAACTTTCATACAATTTGAACATTCATGGGCATGCAATCAAATAGTAAGCACTTACTTATTTTAAATAATATACTATTCGTTAAAATAAAGTGATATGATCATTTTATGCTATGCTAATTATCATTTATATAAACTTTCATACAATTTGAACATTCATGGGCATGCAATCAAATAGTAAGCACTTACTTATTTTAAATAATATACTATTCGTTAAAATAAAGTGATATGATCATTTTATGCTAAGCTAATTATCATTTATATAAACTTTCATACAATTTGAACATTCATGGGCATGCAATCAAATAGTAAGCACTTACTTATTTTAAATAATATACTATTCGTTAAAATAAAGTGATATAATCATTTTATGCTATGCTAATTATCATTTATATAAACTTTCATACAATTTGAACATTCATGGGCATGCAATCAAATAGTAAGCACTTACTTATTTTAAATAATATACTATTCGTTAAAATAAAGTGATTTGATCATTTTATGCTATGCTAATTATCATTTATATAAACTTTCATACAATTTGAACATTCATGGGCATGCAATCAAATAGTAAGCACTTACTTATTTTAAATAATATACTATTCGTTAAAATAAAGTGATATGATCATTTTATGCTATGCTAATTATCATTTATATAAACTTTCATACAATTTGAACATTCATGGGCATGCAATCAAATAGTAAGCACTTATTTATTTTAAATAATATATTATTCGTTAAAATAAAGTGATATGATCATTTTATGCTATGCTAATTATCATTTATATAAACTTTCATACAATTTGAACATTCATGGGCATGCAATCAAATAGTAAGCACTTACTTATTTTAAATAATATATTATTCGTTAAAATAAAGTGATATGATCATCATTTTATGCTATGCCAATTATCATTTATATAAACTTTCATACAATTTGAACATTCATGGGCATGCAATCAAATAGTAAGCACTTACTTATTTTAAATAATATATTATTCGTTAAAATAAAGTGATATGATCATTTTATGCTATGCTAATTATCATTTATATAAACTTTCATACAATTTGAACATTCATGGGCATGCAATCAAATAGTAAGCACTTACTTATTTTAAATAATATATTATTCGTTAAAATAAAGTGATATGATCATCATTTTATGCTATGCTAATTATCATTTATATAAACTTTCATACAATTTGAACATTCATGGGCATGCAATCAAATAGTAAGCACTTACTTATTTTAAATAATATATTATTCGTTAAAATAAAGTGATATGATCATCATTTTATGCTATGCTAATTATCATTTATATAAACTTTCATACAATTTGAACATTCATGGGCATGCAATCAAATAGTAAGCACTTACTTATTTTAAATAATATATTATTCGTTAAAATAAAGTGATATGATCATCATTTTATGCTATGCCAATTATCATTTATATAAACTTTCATACAATTTGAACATTCATGGGCATGCAATCAAATAGTAAGCACTTACTTATTTTAAATAATATATTATTCGTTAAAATAAAGTGATATGATCATTTTATGCTATGCTAATTATCATTTATATAAACTTTCATACAATTTGAACATTCGTGGGCATGCAATCAAATAGTAAGCACTTACTTATTTTAAATAATATATTATTCGTTAAAATAAAGTGATATGATCATCATTTTATGCTATGCTAATTATCATTTATATAAACTTTCATACAATTTGAACATTCATGGGCATGCAATCAAATAGTAAGCACTTACTTATTTTAAATAATATATTATTCGTTAAAATAAAGTGATATGATCATCATTTTATGCTATGCTAATTATCATTTATATAAACTTTCATACAATTTGAACATTCATGGGCATGCAATCAAATAGTAAGCACTTACTTATTTTAAATAATATATTATTCGTTAAAATAAAGTGATATGATCATCATTTTATGCTATGCTAATTATCATTTATATAAACTTTCATACAATTTGAACATTCATGGGCATGCAATCAAATAGTAAGCACTTACTTATTTTAAATAATATATTATTCGTTAAAATAAAGTGATATGATCATTTTATGCTATGCTAATTATCATTTATATAAACTTTCATACAATTTGAACATTCATGGGCATGCAATCAAATAGTAAGCACTTACTTATTTTAAATAATATATTATTCGTTAAAATAAAGTGATATGATCATTTTATGCTATGCTAATTATCATTTATATAAACTTTCATACAATTTGAACATTCATGGGCATGCAATCAAATAGTAAGCACTTACTTATTTTAAATAATATATTATTCGTTAAAATAAAGTAATATGATCATTTTATGCTATGCTAATTATCATTTATATAAACTTTCATACAATTTGAACATTCATGGGCATGCAATCAAATAGTAAGCACTTACTTATTTTAAATAATATATTATTCGTTAAAATAAAGTGATATGATCATTTTATGCTATGCTAATTATCATTTATATAAACTTTAATACAATTTGAACATTCATGGGCATGCAATCAAATAGTAAGCACTTACTTATTTTAAATAATATATTATTCGTTAAAATATAGTGATATGATCATTTTATGCTATGCTAATTATCATTTATATAAACTTTCATACAATTTGAACATTCATGGGCATGCAATCAAATAGTAAGCACTTACTTATTTTAAATAATATACTATTCGTTAAAATAAAGTGATATGATCATTTTATGCTATGCTAATTATCATTTATATAAACTTTCATACAATTTGAACATTCATGGGCATGCAATCAAATAGTAAGCACTTACTTATTTTAAATAATATATTATTCGTTAAAATAAAGTGATATGATCATTTTATGCTATGCTAATTATCATTTATATAAACTTTCATACAATTTGAACATTCATGGGCATGCAATCAAATAGTAAGCACTTACTTATTTTAAATAATATATTATTCGTTAAAATAAAGTGATATGATCATCATTTTATGCTATGCTAATTATCATTTATATAAACTTTCATACAATTTGAACATTCATGGGCATGCAATCAAATAGTTAGCACTTACTTATTTTAAATAATATATTATTCGTTAAAATAAAGTGATATGATCATTTTATGCTATGCTAATTATCATTTATATAAACTTTCATACAATTTGAACATTCATGGGCATGCAATCAAATAGTAAGCACTTACTTATTTTAAATAATATATTATTCGTTAAAATAAAGTGATATGATCATCATTTTATGCTATGCCAATTATCATTTATATAAACTTTCATACAATTTGAACATTCATGGGCATGCAATCAAATAGTAAGCACTTACTTATTTTAAATAATATATTATTCGTTAAAATAAAGTGATATGATCATCATTTTATGCTATGCTAATTATAATTTATATAAACTTTCATACAATTTGAACATTCATGGGCATGCAATCAAATAGTAAGCACTTACTTATTTTAAATAATATATTATTATTCGTTAAAATCAAGTGATATGATCATCATTTTATGCTATGCTAATTATCATTTATATAAACTTTCATACAATTTGAACATTCATGGGCATGCAATTAAATAGTAAGCACTTACTTATTTTAAATAATATATTATTCGTTAAAATAAAGTGATATGATCATTTTATGCTATGCTAATTATCATTTATATAAACTTTCATACAATTTGAACATTCATGGGCATGCAATCAAATAGTAAGCACTTACTTATTTTAAATAATATATTATTCGTTAAAATAAAGTGATATGATCATCATTTTATGCTATGCTAATTATCATTTATATAAACTTTCATACAATTTGAACATTCATGGGCATGCAATCAAATAGTAAGCACTTACTTATTTTAAATAATATATTATTCGTTAAAATAAAGTGATATGATCATTTTATGCTATGCTAATTATCATTTATATAAACTTTCATACAATTTGAACATTCATGGGCATGCAATCAAATAGTAAGCACTTACTTATTTTAAATAATATATTATTATTCGTTAAAATCAAGTGATATGATCATCATTTTATGCTATGCTAATTATCATTTATATAAACTTTCATACAATTTGAACATTCATGGGCATGCAATTAAATAGTAAGCACTTACTTATTTTAAATAATATATTATTCGTTAAAATAAAGTGATATGATCATTTTATGCTATGCTAATTATCATTTATATAAACTTTCATACAATTTGAACATTCATGGGCATGCAATCAAATAGTAAGCACTTACTTATTTTAAATAATATATTATTCGTTAAAATAAAGTGATATGATCATCATTTTATGCTATGCTAATTATCATTTATATAAACTTTCATACAATTTGAACATTCATGGGCATGCAATCAAATAGTAAGCACTTACTTATTTTAAATAATATATTATTCGTTAAAATAAAGTGATATGATCATTTTATGCTATGCTAATTATCATTTATATAAACTTTCATACAATTTGAACATTCATGGGCATGCAATCAAATAGTAAGCACTTACTTATTTTAAATAATATATTATTATTCGTTAAAATAAAGTGATATGATCATCATTTTATGCTATGCTAATTATCATTTATATAAACTTCATACAATTTGAACATTCATGGGCATGCAATTAAATAGTTAGCACTTACTTATTTTAAATAATATATTATTCGTTAAAATAAAGTGATATGATCATTTTATGCTATGCTAATTATCATTTATATAAACTTTCATACAATTTGAACATTCATGGGCATGCAATCAAATAGTAAGCACTTACTTATTTTAAATAATATATTATTATTCGTTAAAATAAAGTGATATGATCATCATGTTATGCTATGCTAATTATCATTTATATAAACTTTCATACCATTTGAACATTCGTGGGCATGCAATCAAATAGTAAGCACTTACTTATTTTAAATAATATATTATTATTCGTTAAAATAAAGTGATATGATCATTTTATGCTATGCTAATTATCATTTATATAAACTTTCATACAATTTGAACATTCATGGGCATGCAATCAAATAGTAAGCACTTACTTATTTTAAATAATATATTATTATTCGTTAAAATAAAGTGATATGATCATCATTTTATGCTATGCTAATTATCATTTATATAAACTTTCATACAATTTGAACATTCATGGGCATGCAATTAAATAGTAAGCACTTACTTATTTTAAATAATATATTATTCGTTAAAATAAAGTGATATGATCATTTTATGCTATGCTAATTATCATTTATATAAACTTTCATACAATTTGAACATTCATGGGCATGCAATCAAATAGTAAGCACTTACTTATTTTAAATAATATATTATTCGTTAAAATAAAGTGATATGATCATCATTTTATGCTATGCTAATTATCATTTATATAAACTTTCATACAATTTGAACATTCATGGGCATGCAATCAAATAGTAAGCACTTACTTATTTTAAATAATATATTATTCGTTAAAATAAAGTGATATGATCATTTTATACTATGCTAATTATCATTTATATAAACTTTCATACAATTTGAACATTCATGGGCATGCAATCAAATAGTAAGCACTTACTTATTTTAAATAATATATTATTCGTTAAAATAAAGTGATATGATCATTTTATGCTATGCTAATTATCATTTATATAAACTTTCATACAATTTGAACATTCATGGGCATGCAATCAAATAGTAAGCACTTACTTATTTTAAATAATATATTATTCGTTAAAATAAAGTAATATGATCATTTTATGCTATGCTAATTATCATTTATATAAACTTTCATACAATTTGAACATTCATGGGCATGCAATCAAATAGTAAGCACTTACTTATTTTAAATAATATATTATTCGTTAAAATAAAGTGATATGATCATTTTATGCTATGCTAATTATCATTTATATAAACTTTAATACAATTTGAACATTCATGGGCATGCAATCAAATAGTAAGCACTTACTTATTTTAAATAATATACTATTCGTTAAAATATAGTGATATGATCATTTTATGCTAAGCTAATTATCATTTATATAAACTTTCATACAATTTGAACATTCATGGGCATGCAATCAAATAGTAAGCACTTACTTATTTTAAATAATATACTATTCGTTAAAATAAAGTGATATGATAATTTTATGCTATGCTAATTATCATTTATATAAACTTTCATACAATTTGAACATTCATGGGCATGCAATCAAATACTAAGCACTTACTTATTTTAAATAATATACTATTCGTTAAAATAAAGTGATATGATCATTTTATGCTAAGCTAATTATCATTTATATAAATTTTCATACAATTTGAACATTCATGGGCATGCAATCAAATAGTAAGCACTTACTTATTTTAAATAATATATTATTCGTTAAAATAAAGTGATATGATCATTTTATGCTATGCTAATTATCATTTATATAAACTTTAATACAATTTGAACATTCATGGGCATGCAATCAAATAGTAAGCACTTACTTATTTTAAATAATATACTATTCGTTAAAATATAGTGATATGATCATTTTATGCTAAGCTAATTATCATTTATATAAACTTTCATACAATTTGAACATTCATGGGCATGCAATCAAATAGTAAGCACTTACTTATTTTAAATAATATACTATTCGTTAAAATAAAGTGATATGATAATTTTATGCTATGCTAATTATCATTTATATAAACTTTCATACAATTTGAACATTCATGGGCATGCAATCAAATACTAAGCACTTACTTATTTTAAATAATATACTATTCGTTAAAATAAAGTGATATGATCATTTTATGCTAAGCTAATTATCATTTATATAAATTTTCATACAATTTGAACATTCATGGGCATGCAATCAAATAGTAAGCACTTACTTATTTTAAATAATATACTATTCGTTAAAATAAAGTGATATGATCATTTTATGCTATGCTAATTATCATTTATATAAACTTTCATACAATTTGAACATTCATGGGCATGCAATCAAATAGTAAGCACTTACTTATTTTAAATAATATACTATTCGTTAAAATAAAGTGATATGATCATTTTATGCTAAGCTAATTATCATTTATATAAACTTTCATACAATTTGAACATTCATGGGCATGCAATCAAATAGTAAGCACTTACTTATTTTAAATAATATACTATTCGTTAAAATAAAGTGATATGATCATTTTATGCTAAGCTAATTATCATTTATATAAACTTTTATAAAATTTGAACATTCATGGGCATGCAATCAAATAGTAAGCACTTACTTATTTTAAATAATATATTATTCGTTAAAATAAAGTGATATGATCATTTTATGCTATGCTAATTATCATTTATATAAACTTTCATACAATTTGAACATTCATGGGCATGCAATCAAATAGTAAGCACTTACTTATTTTAAATAATATACTATTCGTTAAAATAAAGTGATATGATCATTTTATGCTATGCTAATTATCATTTATATAAACTTTCATACAATTTGAACATTCATGGGCATGCAATCAAATACTAAGCACTTACTTATTTTAAATAATATACTATTCGTTAAAATAAAGTGATATGATCATTTTATGCTAAGCTAATTATCATTTATATAAACTTTCATACAATTTGAACATTCATGGGCATGCAATCAAATACTAAGCACTTACTTATTTTAAATAATATACTATTCGTTAAAATAAAGTGATATGATCATTTTATGCTAAGCTAATTATCATTTATATAAACTTTCATACAATTTGAACATTCATGGGCATGCAATCAAATAGTAAGCACTTACTTATTTTAAATAATATACTATTCGTTAAAATAAAGTGATATGATCATTTTATGCTATGCTAATTATCATTTATATAAACTTTCATACAATTTGAACATTCATGGGCATGCAATCAAATAGTAAGCACTTACTTATTTTAAATAATATATTATTCGTTAAAATAAAGTGATATGATAATTTTATGCTATGCTAATTATCATTTATATAAATTTTCATACAATTTGAACATTCATGGGCATGCAATCAAATAGTAAGCACTTACTTATTTTAAATAATATATTATTCGTTAAAATAGAGTGATATGATCATTTTATGCTATGCTAATTATCATTTATATAAACTTTCATACAATTTGAACATTCATGGGCATGCAATCAAATAGTAAGCACTTACTTATTTTAAATAATATACTATTCGTTAAAATAAAGTGATATGATAATTTTATGCTATGCTAATTATCATTTATATAAACTTTCATATAATTTGAACATTCATGGGCATGCAATCAAATACTAAGCACTTACTTATTTTAAATAATATACTATTCGTTAAAATAAAGTAATATGATCATTTTATGCTAAGCTAATTATCATTTATATAAATTTTCATACAATTTGAACATTCATGGGCATGCAATCAAATAGTAAGCACTTACTTATTTTAAATAATATACTATTCGTTAAAATAAAGTGATATGATCATTTTATGCTATGCTAATTATCATTTATATAAACTTTCATACAATTTGAACATTCATGGGCATGCAATCAAATAGTAAGCACTTACTTATTTTAAATAATATACTATTCGTTAAAATAAAGTGATATGATCATTTTATGCTAAGCTAATTATCATTTATATAAACTTTCATACAATTTGAACATTCATGGGCATGCAATCAAATAGTAAGCACTTACTTATTTTAAATAATATACTATTCGTTAAAATAAAGTGATATGATCATTTTATGCTAAGCTAATTATCATTTATATAAACTTTCATACAATTTGAACATTCATGGGCATGCAATCAAATAGTAAGCATTTACTTATTTTAAATAATATATTATTCGTTAAAATTAAGTGATATGATCATTTTATGCTATGCTAATTATCATTTATATAAACATTTATACAATTTGAACATTCATGGGCATGCAATCAAATAGTAAGCACTTACTTATTTTAAATAATATACTATTCGTTAAAATAAAGTGATATGATCATTTTATGCTATGCTAATTATCATTTATATAAACTTTCATACAATTTGAACATTCATGGGCATGCAATCAAATAGTAAGCACTTACTTATTTTAAATAATATACTATTCGTTAAAATAAAGTGATATGATCATTTTATGCTATGCTAATTATCATTTATATAAACTTTCATACAATTTGAACATTCATGGGTATGCAATCAAATAGTAAGCACTTACTTAGTTTAAATAATATACTATTCGTTAAAATAAAGTGATATGATCATTTTATGCTAAGCTAATTATCATTTATATAAATTTTCATACAATTTGAACATTCATGGGCATGCAATCAAATAGTAAGCACTTACTTATTTTAAATAATATACTATTCGTTAAAATAAAGTGATATGATCATTTTATGCTATGCTAATTATCATTTATATAAACTTTCATACAATTTGAACATTCATGGGCATGCAATCAAATAGTAAGCACTTACTTATTTTAAATAATATACTATTCGTTAAAATAAAGTGATATGATCATTTTATGCTATGCTAATTATCATTTATATAAACTTTCATACAATTTGAACATTCATGGGCATGCAATCAAATAGTAAGCACTTACTTATTTTAAATAATATACTATTCGTTAAAATAAAGTGATATGATCATTTTATGCTAAGCTAATTATCATTTATATAAATTTTCATACAATTTGAACATTCATGGGCATGCAATCAAATAGTAAGCACTTACTTATTTTAAATAATATATTATTCGTTAAAATAAAGTGATATGATCATTTTATGCTATGCTAATTATCATTTATATAAACTTTCATACAATTTGAACATTCATGGGCATGCAATCAAATAGTAAGCACTTACTTATTTTAAATAATATATTATTCGTTAAAATAAAGTAATATGATCATTTTATGCTATGCTAATTATCATTTATATAAACTTTCATACAATTTGAACATTCATGGGCATGCAATCAAATAGTAAGCACTTACTTATTTTAAATAATATATTATTCGTTAAAATAAAGTGATATGATCATTTTATGCTATGCTAATTATCATTTATATAAACTTTAATACAATTTGAACATTCATGGGCATGCAATCAAATAGTAAGCACTTACTTATTTTAAATAATATACTATTCGTTAAAATATAGTGATATGATCATTTTATGCTAAGCTAATTATCATTTATATAAACTTTCATACAATTTGAACATTCATGGGCATGCAATCAAATAGTAAGCACTTACTTATTTTAAATAATATACTATTCGTTAAAATAAAGTGATATGATAATTTTATGCTATGCTAATTATCATTTATATAAACTTTCATACAATTTGAACATTCATGGGCATGCAATCAAATAGTAAGCACTTACTTATTTTAAATAATATACTATTCGTTAAAATAAAGTGATATGATCATTTTATGCTAAGCTAATTATCATTTATATAAACTTTTATACAATTTGAACATTCATGGGCATGCAATCAAATAGTAAGCACTTACTTATTTTAAATAATATATTATTCGTTAAAATAAAGTGATATGATCATTTTATGCTATGCTAATTATCATTTATATAAACTTTCATACAATTTGAACATTCATGGGCATGCAATCAAATAGTAAGCACTTACTTATTTTAAATAATATACTATTCGTTAAAATAAAGTGATATGATCATTTTATGCTATGCTAATTATCATTTATATAAACTTTCATACAATTTGAACATTCATGGGCATGCAATCAAATACTAAGCACTTACTTATTTTAAATAATATACTATTCGTTAAAATAAAGTGATATGATCATTTTATGCTAAGCTAATTATCATTTATATAAACTTTCATACAATTTGAACATTCATGGGCATGCAATCAAATACTAAGCACTTACTTATTTTAAATAATATACTATTCGTTAAAATAAAGTGATATGATCATTTTATGCTAAGCTAATTATCATTTATATAAACTTTCATACAATTTGAACATTCATGGGCATGCAATCAAATAGTAAGCACTTACTTATTTTAAATAATATACTATTCGTTAAAATAAAGTGATATGATCATTTTATGCTATGCTAATTATCATTTATATAAACTTTCATACAATTTGAACATTCATGGGCATGCAATCAAATAGTAAGCACTTACTTATTTTAAATAATATATTATTCGTTAAAATAAAGTGATATGATAATTTTATGCTATGCTAAATATCATTTATATAAATTTTCATACAATTTGAACATTCATGGGCATGCAATCAAATAGTAAGCACTTACTTATTTTAAATAATATATTATTCGTTAAAATAGAGTGATATGATCATTTTATGCTATGCTAATTATCATTTATATAAACTTTCATACAATTTGAACATTCATGGGCATGCAATCAAATAGTAAGCACTTACTTATTTTAAATAATATACTATTCGTTAAAATAAAGTGATATGATAATTTTATGCTATGCTAATTATCATTTATATAAACTTTCATATAATTTGAACATTCATGGGCATGCAATCAAATACTAAGCACTTACTTATTTTAAATAATATACTATTCGTTAAAATAAAGTGATATGATCATTTTATGCTAAGCTAATTATCATTTATATAAATTTTCATACAATTTGAACATTCATGGGCATGCAATCAAATAGTAAGCACTTACTTATTTTAAATAATATACTATTCGTTAAAATAAAGTGATATGATCATTTTATGCTATGCTAATTATCATTTATATAAACTTTCATACAATTTGAACATTCATGGGCATGCAATCAAATAGTAAGCACTTACTTATTTTAAATAATATACTATTCGTTAAAATAAAGTGATATGATCATTTTATGCTAAGCTAATTATCATTTATATAAACTTTCATACAATTTGAACATTCATGGGCATGCAATCAAATAGTAAGCACTTACTTATTTTAAATAATATACTATTCGTTAAAATAAAGTGATATGATCATTTTATGCTAAGCTAATTATCATTTATATAAACTTTCATACAATTTGAACATTCATGGGCATGCAATCAAATAGTAAGCATTTACTTATTTTAAATAATATATTATTCGTTAAAATTAAGTGATATGATCATTTTATGCTATGCTAATTATCATTTATATAAACATTTATACAATTTGAACATTCATGGGCATGCAATCAAATAGTAAGCACTTACTTATTTTAAATAATATACTATTCGTTAAAATAAAGTGATATGATCATTTTATGCTATGCTAATTATCATTTATATAAACTTTCATACAATTTGAACATTCATGGGCATGCAATCAAATAGTAAGCACTTACTTATTTTAAATAATATATTATTCGTTAAAATAAATTAATATGATCATTTTATGCTATGCTAATTATCATTTATATAAACTTTCATACAATTTGAACATTCATGGGCATGCAATCAAATAGTAAGCACTTACTTATTTTAAATAATATATTATTCGTTAAAATAAAGTGATATGATCATTTTATGCTATGCTAATTATCATTTATATAAACTTTAATACAATTTGAACATTCATGGGCATGCAATCAAATAGTAAGCACTTACTTATTTTAAATAATATATTATTCGTTAAAATATAGTGATATGATCATTTTATGCTATGCTAATTATCATTTATATAAACTTTCATACAATTTGAACATTCATGGGCATGCAATCAAATAGTAAGCACTTACTTATTTTAAATAATATACTATTCGTTAAAATAAAGTGATATGATCATTTTATGCTATGCTAATTATCATTTATATAAACTTTCATACAATTTGAACATTCATGGGCATGCAATCAAATAGTAAGCACTTATTTATTTTAAATAATATATTATTCGTTAAAATAAAGTGATATGATCATTTTATGCTATGCTAATTATCATTTATATAAACTTTCATACAATTTGAACATTCATGGGCATGCAATCAAATAGTAAGCACTTACTTATTTTAAATAATATATTATTCGTTAAAATAAAGTGATATGATCATCATTTTATGCTATGCCAATTATCATTTATATAAACTTTCATACAATTTGAACATTCATGGGCATGCAATCAAATAGTAAGCACTTACTTATTTTAAATAATATATTATTCGTTAAAATAAAGTGATATGATCATTTTATGCTATGCTAATTATCATTTATATAAACTTTCATACAATTTGAACATTCATGGGCATGCAATCAAATAGTAAGCACTTACTTATTTTAAATAATATATTATTCGTTAAAATAAAGTGATATGATCATCATTTTATGCTATGCTAATTATCATTTATATAAACTTTCATACAATTTGAACATTCATGGGCATGCAATCAAATAGTAAGCACTTACTTATTTTAAATAATATATTATTCGTTAAAATAAAGTGATATGATCATCATTTTATGCTATGCTAATTATCATTTATATAAACTTTCATACAATTTGAACATTCATGGGCATGCAATCAAATAGTAAGCACTTACTTATTTTAAATAATATATTATTCGTTAAAATAAAGTGATATGATCATCATTTTATGCTATGCCAATTATCATTTATATAAACTTTCATACAATTTGAACATTCATGGGCATGCAATCAAATAGTAAGCACTTACTTATTTTAAATAATATATTATTCGTTAAAATAAAGTGATATGATCATTTTATGCTATGCTAATTATCATTTATATAAACTTTCATACAATTTGAACATTCGTGGGCATGCAATCAAATAGTAAGCACTTACTTATTTTAAATAATATATTATTCGTTAAAATAAAGTGATATGATCATCATTTTATGCTATGCTAATTATCATTTATATAAACTTTCATACAATTTGAACATTCATGGGCATGCAATCAAATAGTAAGCACTTACTTATTTTAAATAATATATTATTCGTTAAAATAAAGTGATATGATCATCATTTTATGCTATGCTAATTATCATTTATATAAACTTTCATACAATTTGAACATTCATGGGCATGCAATCAAATAGTAAGCACTTACTTATTTTAAATAATATATTATTCGTTAAAATAAAGTGATATGATCATCATTTTATGCTATGCTAATTATCATTTATATAAACTTTCATACAATTTGAACATTCATGGGCATGCAATCAAATAGTAAGCACTTACTTATTTTAAATAATATATTATTCGTTAAAATAAAGTGATATGATCATTTTATGCTATGCTAATTATCATTTATATAAACTTTCATACAATTTGAACATTCATGGGCATGCAATCAAATAGTAAGCACTTACTTATTTTAAATAATATATTATTCGTTAAAATAAAGTGATATGATCATTTTATGCTATGCTAATTATCATTTATATAAACTTTCATACAATTTGAACATTCATGGGCATGCAATCAAATAGTAAGCACTTACTTATTTTAAATAATATATTATTCGTTAAAATAAAGTAATATGATCATTTTATGCTATGCTAATTATCATTTATATAAACTTTCATACAATTTGAACATTCATGGGCATGCAATCAAATAGTAAGCACTTACTTATTTTAAATAATATATTATTCGTTAAAATAAAGTGATATGATCATTTTATGCTATGCTAATTATCATTTATATAAACTTTAATACAATTTGAACATTCATGGGCATGCAATCAAATAGTAAGCACTTACTTATTTTAAATAATATATTATTCGTTAAAATATAGTGATATGATCATTTTATGCTATGCTAATTATCATTTATATAAACTTTCATACAATTTGAACATTCATGGGCATGCAATCAAATAGTAAGCACTTACTTATTTTAAATAATATACTATTCGTTAAAATAAAGTGATATGATCATTTTATGCTATGCTAATTATCATTTATATAAACTTTCATACAATTTGAACATTCATGGGCATGCAATCAAATAGTAAGCACTTACTTATTTTAAATAATATATTATTCGTTAAAATAAAGTGATATGATCATTTTATGCTATGCTAATTATCATTTATATAAACTTTCATACAATTTGAACATTCATGGGCATGCAATCAAATAGTAAGCACTTACTTATTTTAAATAATATATTATTCGTTAAAATAAAGTGATATGATCATCATTTTATGCTATGCTAATTATCATTTATATAAACTTTCATACAATTTGAACATTCATGGGCATGCAATCAAATAGTTAGCACTTACTTATTTTAAATAATATATTATTCGTTAAAATAAAGTGATATGATCATTTTATGCTATGCTAATTATCATTTATATAAACTTTCATACAATTTGAACATTCATGGGCATGCAATCAAATAGTAAGCACTTACTTATTTTAAATAATATATTATTCGTTAAAATAAAGTGATATGATCATCATTTTATGCTATGCCAATTATCATTTATATAAACTTTCATACAATTTGAACATTCATGGGCATGCAATCAAATAGTAAGCACTTACTTATTTTAAATAATATATTATTCGTTAAAATAAAGTGATATGATCATCATTTTATGCTATGCTAATTATAATTTATATAAACTTTCATACAATTTGAACATTCATGGGCATGCAATCAAATAGTAAGCACTTACTTATTTTAAATAATATATTATTATTCGTTAAAATCAAGTGATATGATCATCATTTTATGCTATGCTAATTATCATTTATATAAACTTTCATACAATTTGAACATTCATGGGCATGCAATTAAATAGTAAGCACTTACTTATTTTAAATAATATATTATTCGTTAAAATAAAGTGATATGATCATTTTATGCTATGCTAATTATCATTTATATAAACTTTCATACAATTTGAACATTCATGGGCATGCAATCAAATAGTAAGCACTTACTTATTTTAAATAATATATTATTCGTTAAAATAAAGTGATATGATCATCATTTTATGCTATGCTAATTATCATTTATATAAACTTTCATACAATTTGAACATTCATGGGCATGCAATCAAATAGTAAGCACTTACTTATTTTAAATAATATATTATTCGTTAAAATAAAGTGATATGATCATTTTATGCTATGCTAATTATCATTTATATAAACTTTCATACAATTTGAACATTCATGGGCATGCAATCAAATAGTAAGCACTTACTTATTTTAAATAATATATTATTATTCGTTAAAATAAAGTGATATGATCATCATTTTATGCTATGCTAATTATCATTTATATAAACTTTCATACAATTTGAACATTCATGGGCATGCAATTAAATAGTTAGCACTTACTTATTTTAAATAATATATTATTCGTTAAAATAAAGTGATATGATCATTTTATGCTATGCTAATTATCATTTATATAAACTTTCATACAATTTGAACATTCATGGGCATGCAATCAAATAGTAAGCACTTACTTATTTTAAATAATATATTATTATTCGTTAAAATAAAGTGATATGATCATCATGTTATGCTATGCTAATTATCATTTATATAAACTTTCATACCATTTGAACATTCGTGGGCATGCAATCAAATAGTAAGCACTTACTTATTTTAAATAATATATTATTATTCGTTAAAATAAAGTGATATGATCATTTTATGCTATGCTAATTATCATTTATATAAACTTTCATACAATTTGAACATTCATGGGCATGCAATCAAATAGTAAGCACTTACTTATTTTAAATAATATATTATTATTCGTTAAAATAAAGTGATATGATCATCATTTTATGCTATGCTAATTATCATTTATATAAACTTTCATACAATTTGAACATTCATGGGCATGCAATTAAATAGTAAGCACTTACTTATTTTAAATAATATATTATTCGTTAAAATAAAGTGATATGATCATTTTATGCTATGCTAATTATCATTTATATAAACTTTCATACAATTTGAACATTCATGGGCATGCAATCAAATAGTAAGCACTTACTTATTTTAAATAATATATTATTATTCGTTAAAATCAAGTGATATGATCATCATTTTATGCTATGCTAATTATCATTTATATAAACTTTCATACAATTTGAACATTCATGGGCATGCAATTAAATAGTAAGCACTTACTTATTTTAAATAATATATTATTCGTTAAAATAAAGTGATATGATCATTTTATGCTATGCTAATTATCATTTATATAAACTTTCATACAATTTGAACATTCATGGGCATGCAATCAAATAGTAAGCACTTACTTATTTTAAATAATATATTATTCGTTAAAATAAAGTGATATGATCATCATTTTATGCTATGCTAATTATCATTTATATAAACTTTCATACAATTTGAACATTCATGGGCATGCAATCAAATAGTAAGCACTTACTTATTTTAAATAATATATTATTCGTTAAAATAAAGTGATATGATCATTTTATGCTATGCTAATTATCATTTATATAAACTTTCATACAATTTGAACATTCATGGGCATGCAATCAAATAGTAAGCACTTACTTATTTTAAATAATATATTATTATTCGTTAAAATAAAGTGATATGATCATCATTTTATGCTATGCTAATTATCATTTATATAAACTTTCATACAATTTGAACATTCATGGGCATGCAATTAAATAGTTAGCACTTACTTATTTTAAATAATATATTATTCGTTAAAATAAAGTGATATGATCATTTTATGCTATGCTAATTATCATTTATATAAACTTTCATACAATTTGAACATTCATGGGCATGCAATCAAATAGTAAGCACTTACTTATTTTAAATAATATATTATTATTCGTTAAAATAAAGTGATATGATCATCATGTTATGCTATGCTAATTATCATTTATATAAACTTTCATACCATTTGAACATTCGTGGGCATGCAATCAAATAGTAAGCACTTACTTATTTTAAATAATATATTATTATTCGTTAAAATAAAGTGATATGATCATTTTATGCTATGCTAATTATCATTTATATAAACTTTCATACAATTTGAACATTCATGGGCATGCAATCAAATAGTAAGCACTTACTTATTTTAAATAATATATTATTATTCGTTAAAATAAAGTGATATGATCATCATTTTATGCTATGCTAATTATCATTTATATAAACTTTCATACAATTTGAACATTCATGGGCATGCAATTAAATAGTAAGCACTTACTTATTTTAAATAATATATTATTCGTTAAAATAAAGTGATATGATCATTTTATGCTATGCTAATTATCATTTATATAAACTTTCATACAATTTGAACATTCATGGGCATGCAATCAAATAGTAAGCACTTACTTATTTTAAATAATATATTATTATTCGTTAAAATCAAGTGATATGATCATCATTTTATGCTATGCTAATTATCATTTATATAAACTTTCATACAATTTGAACATTCATGGGCATGCAATTAAATAGTAAGCACTTACTTATTTTAAATAATATATTATTCGTTAAAATAAAGTGATATGATCATTTTATGCTATGCTAATTATCATTTATATAAACTTTCATACAATTTGAACATTCATGGGCATGCAATCAAATAGTAAGCACTTACTTATTTTAAATAATATATTATTCGTTAAAATAAAGTGATATGATCATCATTTTATGCTATGCTAATTATCATTTATATAAACTTTCATACAATTTGAACATTCATGGGCATGCAATCAAATAGTAAGCACTTACTTATTTTAAATAATATATTATTCGTTAAAATAAAGTGATATGATCATTTTATGCTATGCTAATTATCATTTATATAAACTTTCATACAATTTGAACATTCATGGGCATGCAATCAAATAGTAAGCACTTACTTATTTTAAATAATATATTATTATTCGTTAAAATAAAGTGATATGATCATCATTTTATGCTATGCTAATTATCATTTATATAAACTTTCATACAATTTGAACATTCATGGGCATGCAATTAAATAGTTAGCACTTACTTATTTTAAATAATATATTATTCGTTAAAATAAAGTGATATGATCATTTTATGCTATGCTAATTATCATTTATATAAACTTTCATACAATTTGAACATTCATGGGCATGCAATCAAATAGTAAGCACTTACTTATTTTAAATAATATATTATTATTCGTTAAAATAAAGTGATATGATCATCATGTTATGCTATGCTAATTATCATTTATATAAACTTTCATACCATTTGAACATTCGTGGGCATGCAATCAAATAGTAAGCACTTACTTATTTTAAATAATATATTATTATTCGTTAAAATAAAGTGATATGATCATTTTATGCTATGCTAATTATCATTTATATAAACTTTCATACAATTTGAACATTCATGGGCATGCAATCAAATAGTAAGCACTTACTTATTTTAAATAATATATTATTATTCGTTAAAATAAAGTGATATGATCATCATTTTATGCTATGCTAATTATCATTTATATAAACTTTCATACAATTTGAACATTCATGGGCATGCAATTAAATAGTAAGCACTTACTTATTTTAAATAATATATTATTCGTTAAAATAAAGTGATATGATCATTTTATGCTATGCTAATTATCATTTATATAAACTTTCATACAATTTGAACATTCATGGGCATGCAATCAAATAGTAAGCACTTACTTATTTTAAATAATATATTATTCGTTAAAATAAAGTGATATGATCATCATTTTATGCTATGCTAATTATCATTTATATAAACTTTCATACAATTTGAACATTCATGGGCATGCAATCAAATAGTAAGCACTTACTTATTTTAAATAATATATTATTCGTTAAAATAAAGTGATATGATCATTTTATACTATGCTAATTATCATTTATATAAACTTTCATACAATTTGAACATTCATGGGCATGTAATCAAATAGTAAGCACTTACTTATTTTAAATAATATATTATTCGTTAAAATAAAGTGATATGATCATTTTATGCTATGCTAATTATCATTTATATAAACTTTCATACAATTTGAACATTCATGGGCATGCAATCAAATAGTAAGCACTTACTTATTTTAAATAATATATTATTCGTTAAAATAAAGTAATATGATCATTTTATGCTATGCTAATTATCATTTATATAAACTTTCATACAATTTGAACATTCATGGGCATGCAATCAAATAGTAAGCACTTACTTATTTTAAATAATATATTATTCGTTAAAATAAAGTGATATGATCATTTTATGCTATGCTAATTATCATTTATATAAACTTTAATACAATTTGAACATTCATGGGCATGCAATCAAATAGTAAGCACTTACTTATTTTAAATAATATATTATTCGTTAAAATAAAGTGATATGATCATTTTATGCTATGCTAATTATCATTTATATAAACTTTAATACAATTTGAACATTCATGGGCATGCAATCAAATAGTAAGCACTTACTTATTTTAAATAATATATTATTCGTTAAAATAAAGTGATATGATCATTTTATGCTATGCTAATTATCATTTATATAAACTTTAATACAATTTGAACATTCATGGGCATGCAATCAAATAGTAAGCACTTACTTATTTTAAATAATATACTATTCGTTAAAATATAGTGATATGATCATTTTATGCTAAGCTAATTATCATTTATATAAACTTTCATACAATTTGAACATTCATGGGCATGCAATCAAATAGTAAGCACTTACTTATTTTAAATAATATACTATTCGTTAAAATAAAGTGATATGATAATTTTATGCTATGCTAATTATCATTTATATAAACTTTCATACAATTTGAACATTCATGGGCATGCAATCAAATACTAAGCACTTACTTATTTTAAATAATATACTATTCGTTAAAATAAAGTGATATGATCATTTTATGCTAAGCTAATTATCATTTATATAAATTTTCATACAATTTGAACATTCATGGGCATGCAATCAAATAGTAAGCACTTACTTATTTTAAATAATATATTATTCGTTAAAATAAAGTGATATGATCATTTTATGCTATGCTAATTATCATTTATATAAACTTTAATACAATTTGAACATTCATGGGCATGCAATCAAATAGTAAGCACTTACTTATTTTAAATAATATACTATTCGTTAAAATATAGTGATATGATCATTTTATGCTAAGCTAATTATCATTTATATAAACTTTCATACAATTTGAACATTCATGGGCATGCAATCAAATAGTAAGCACTTACTTATTTTAAATAATATACTATTCGTTAAAATAAAGTGATATGATAATTTTATGCTATGCTAATTATCATTTATATAAACTTTCATACAATTTGAACATTCATGGGCATGCAATCAAATACTAAGCACTTACTTATTTTAAATAATATACTATTCGTTAAAATAAAGTGATATGATCATTTTATGCTAAGCTAATTATCATTTATATAAATTTTCATACAATTTGAACATTCATGGGCATGCAATCAAATAGTAAGCACTTACTTATTTTAAATAATATACTATTCGTTAAAATAAAGTGATATGATCATTTTATGCTATGCTAATTATCATTTATATAAACTTTCATACAATTTGAACATTCATGGGCATGCAATCAAATAGTAAGCACTTACTTATTTTAAATAATATACTATTCGTTAAAATAAAGTGATATGATCATTTTATGCTAAGCTAATTATCATTTATATAAACTTTCATACAATTTGAACATTCATGGGCATGCAATCAAATAGTAAGCACTTACTTATTTTAAATAATATACTATTCGTTAAAATAAAGTGATATGATCATTTTATGCTAAGCTAATTATCATTTATATAAACTTTTATACAATTTGAACATTCATGGGCATGCAATCAAATAGTAAGCACTTACTTATTTTAAATAATATATTATTCGTTAAAATAAAGTGATATGATCATTTTATGCTATGCTAATTATCATTTATATAAACTTTCATACAATTTGAACATTCATGGGCATGCAATCAAATAGTAAGCACTTACTTATTTTAAATAATATACTATTCGTTAAAATAAAGTGATATGATCATTTTATGCTATGCTAATTATCATTTATATAAACTTTCATACAATTTGAACATTCATGGGCATGCAATCAAATACTAAGCACTTACTTATTTTAAATAATATACTATTCGTTAAAATAAAGTGATATGATCATTTTATGCTAAGCTAATTATCATTTATATAAACTTTCATACAATTTGAACATTCATGGGCATGCAATCAAATACTAAGCACTTACTTATTTTAAATAATATACTATTCGTTAAAATAAAGTGATATGATCATTTTATGCTATGCTAATTATCATTTATATAAACTTTCATACAATTTGAACATTCATGGGCATGCAATCAAATAGTAAGCACTTACTTATTTTAAATAATATATTATTCGTTAAAATAAAGTGATATGATAATTTTATGCTATGCTAATTATCATTTATATAAATTTTCATACAATTTGAACATTCATGGGCATGCAATCAAATAGTAAGCACTTACTTATTTTAAATAATATATTATTCGTTAAAATAGAGTGATATGATCATTTTATGCTATGCTAATTATCATTTATATAAACTTTCATACAATTTGAACATTCATGGGCATGCAATCAAATAGTAAGCACTTACTTATTTTAAATAATATACTATTCGTTAAAATAAAGTGATATGATAATTTTATGCTATGCTAATTATCATTTATATAAACTTTCATACAATTTGAACATTCATGGGCATGCAATCAAATACTAAGCACTTACTTATTTTAAATAATATACTATTCGTTAAAATAAAGTGATATGATAATTTTATGCTATGCTAATTATCATTTATATAAACTTTCATACAATTTGAACATTCATGGGCATGCAATCAAATACTAAGCACTTACTTATTTTAAATAATATACTATTCGTTAAAATAAAGTGATATGATAATTTTATGCTATGCTAATTATCATTTATATAAACTTTCATATAATTTGAACATTCATGGGCATGCAATCAAATACTAAGCACTTACTTATTTTAAATAATATACTATTCGTTAAAATAAAGTGATATGATCATTTTATGCTAAGCTAATTATCATTTATATAAATTTTCATACAATTTGAACATTCATGGGCATGCAATCAAATAGTAAGCACTTACTTATTTTAAATAATATACTATTCGTTAAAATAAAGTGATATGATCATTTTATGCTATGCTAATTATCATTTATATAAACTTTCATACAATTTGAACATTCATGGGCATGCAATCAAATAGTAAGCACTTACTTATTTTAAATAATATACTATTCGTTAAAATAAAGTGATATGATCATTTTATGCTAAGCTAATTATCATTTATATAAACTTTCATACAATTTGAACATTCATGGGCATGCAATCAAATAGTAAGCACTTACTTATTTTAAATAATATACTATTCGTTAAAATAAAGTGATATGATCATTTTATGCTAAGCTAATTATCATTTATATAAACTTTCATACAATTTGAACATTCATGGGCATGCAATCAAATAGTAAGCATTTACTTATTTTAAATAATATATTATTCGTTAAAATTAAGTGATATGATCATTTTATGCTATGCTAATTATCATTTATATAAACATTTATACAATTTGAACATTCATGGGCATGCAATCAAATAGTAAGCACTTACTTATTTTAAATAATATACTATTCGTTAAAATAAAGTGATATGATCATTTTATGCTATGCTAATTATCATTTATATAAACTTTCATACAATTTGAACATTCATGGGCATGCAATCAAATAGTAAGCACTTACTTATTTTAAATAATATACTATTCGTTAAAATAAAGTGATATGATCATTTTATGCTATGCTAATTATCATTTATATAAACTTTCATACAATTTGAACATTCATGGGTATGCAATCAAATAGTAAGCACTTACTTATTTTAAATAATATACTATTCGTTAAAATAAAGTGATATGATCATTTTATGCTATGCTAATTATCATTTATATAAACTTTCATACAATTTGAACATTCATGGGCATGCAATCAAATAGTAAGCACTTACTTATTTTAAATAATATATTATTCGTTAAAATAAAGTGATATGATAATTTTATGCTATGCTAATTATCATTTATATAAACTTTCATACAATTTGAACATTCATGGGCATGCAATCAAATAGTAAGCACTTACTTATTTTAAATAATATATTATTCGTTAAAATAAAGTGATATGATCATTTTATGCTATGCTAATTATCATTTATATAAACTTTCATACAATTTGAACATTCATGGGCATGCAATCAAATAGTAAGCACTTACTTATTTTAAATAATATACTATTCGTTAAAATAAAGTGATATGATCATTTTATGCTATGCTAATTATCATTTATATAAACTTTCATACAATTTGAACATTCATGGGCATGCAATCAAATAGTAAGCACTTACTTATTTTAAATAATATACTATTCGTTAAAATAAAGTGATATGATCATTTTATGCTAAGCTAATTATTATTTATATAAACTTTCATACAATTTGAACATTCATGGGCATGCAATCAAATAGTAAGCACTTACTTATTTTAAATAATATACTATTCGTTAAAATAAAGTGATATGATCATTTTATGCTATGCTAATTATCAATTATATAAACTTTCATACAATTTGAACATTCATGGGCATGCAATCAAATAGTAAGCACTTACTTATTTTAAATAATATACTATTCGTTAAAATAAAGTGATTTGATCATTTTATGCTATGCTAATTATCATTTATATAAACTTTCATACAATTTGAACATTCATGGGCATGCAATCAAATAGTAAGCACTTACTTATTTTAAATAATATACTATTCGTTAAAATAAAGTGATATGATCATTTTATGCTATGCTAATTATCATTTATATAAACTTTCATACAATTTGAACATTCATGGGCATGTAATCAAATAGTAAGCACTTACTTATTTTAAATAATATATTATTCGTTAAAATAAAGTGATATGATCATTTTATGCTATGCTAATTATCATTTATATAAACTTTCATACAATTTGAACATTCATGGGCATGCAATCAAATAGTAAGCACTTACTTATTTTAAATAATATACTATTCGTTAAAATAAAGTGATATGATCATTTTATGCTATGCTAATTATCATTTATATAAACTTTCATACAATTTGAACATTCATGGGCATGCAATCAAATACTAAGCACTTACTTATTTTAAATAATATACTATTCGTTAAAATAAAGTGATATGATCATTTTATGCTAAGCTAATTATCATTTATATAAACTTTCATACAATTTGAACATTCATGGGCATGCAATCAAATAGTAAGCACTTACTTATTTTAAATAATATACTATTCGTTAAAATAAAGTGATATGATCATTTTATGCTATGCTAATTATCATTTATATAAACTTTCATACAATTTGAACATTCATGGGCATGCAATCAAATAGTAAGCACTTACTTATTTTAAATAATATATTATTCGTTAAAATAAAGTGATATGATAATTTTATGCTATGCTAATTATCTTTTATATAAATTTTCATACAATTTGAACATTCATGGGCATGTAATCAAATAGTAAGCACTTACTTATTTTAAATAATATATTATTCGTTAAAATAAAGTGATATGATCATTTTATGCTATGCTAATTATCATTTATATAAACTTTCATACAATTTGAACATTCATGGGCATGCAATCAAATAGTAAGCACTTACTTATTTTAAATAATATACTATTCGTTAAAATAAAGTGATATGATAATTTTATGCTATGCTAATTATCATTTATATAAACTTTCATACAATTTGAACATTCATGGGCATGCAATCAAATACTAAGCACTTACTTATTTTAAATAATATACTATTCGTTAAAATAAAGTGATATGATCATTTTATGCTAAGCTAATTATCATTTATATAAATTTTCATACAATTTGAACATTCATGGGCATGCAATCAAATAGTAAGCACTTACTTATTTTAAATAATATACTATTCGTTAAAATAAAGTGATATGATCATTTTATGCTATGCTAATTATCATTTATATAAACTTTCATACAATTTGAACATTCATGGGCATGCAATCAAATAGTAAGCACTTACTTATTTTAAATAATATACTATTCGTTAAAATATAGTGATATGATCATTTTATGCTAAGCTAATTATCATTTATATAAACTTTCATACAATTTGAACATTCATGGGCATGCAATCAAATAGTAAGCACTTACTTATTTTAAATAATATACTATTCGTTAAAATAAAGTGATATGATCATTTTATGCTAAGCTAATTATCATTTATATAAACTTTCATACAATTTGAACATTCATGGGCATGCAATCAAATACTAAGCACTTACTTATTTTAAATAATATACTATTCGTTAAAATAAAGTGATATGATCATTTTATGCTAAGCTAATTATCATTTATATAAACTTTCATACAATTTGAACATTCATGGGCATGCAATCAAATAGTAAGCACTTACTTATTTTAAATAATATACTATTCGTTAAAATAAAGTGATATGATCATTTTATGCTATGCTAATTATCATTTATATAAACTTTCATACAATTTGAACATTCATGGGCATGCAATCAAATAGTAAGCACTTACTTATTTTAAATAATATATTATTCGTTAAAATAAAGTGATATGATAATTTTATGCTATGCTAATTATCATTTATATAAATTTTCATACAATTTGAACATTCATGGGCATGTAATCAAATAGTAAGCACTTACTTATTTTAAATAATATATTATTCGTTAAAATAAAGTGATATGATCATTTTATGCTATGCTAATTATCATTTATATAAACTTTCATACAATTTGAACATTCATGGGCATGCAATCAAATAGTAAGCACTTACTTATTTTAAATAATATACTATTCGTTAAAATAAAGTGATATGATAATTTTATGCTATGCTAATTATCATTTATATAAACTTTCATACAATTTGAACATTCATGGGCATGCAATCAAATACTAAGCACTTACTTAGTTTAAATAATATACTATTCGTTAAAATAAAGTGATATGATCATTTTATGCTAAGCTAATTATCATTTATATAAATTTTCATACAATTTGAACATTCATGGGCATGCAATCAAATAGTAAGCACTTACTTATTTTAAATAATATACTATTCGTTAAAATAAAGTGATATGATCATTTTATGCTATGCTAATTATCATTTATATAAACTTTCATACAATTTGAACATTCATGGGCATGCAATCAAATAGTAAGCACTTACTTATTTTAAATAATATACTATTCGTTAAAATATAGTGATATGATCATTTTATGCTAAGCTAATTATCATTTATATAAACTTTCATACAATTTGAACATTCATGGGCATGCAATCAAATAGTAAGCACTTACTTATTTTAAATAATATACTATTCGTTAAAATAAAGTGATATGATCATTTTATGCTAAGCTAATTATCATTTATATAAACTTTCATACAATTTGAACATTCATGGGCATGCAATCAAATAGTAAGCATTTACTTATTTTAAATAATATATTATTCGTTAAAATTAAGTGATATGATCATTTTATGCTATGCTAATTATCATTTATATAAACTTTTATACAATTTGAACATTCATGGGCATGCAATCAAATAGTAAGCACTTACTTATTTTAAATAATATACTATTCGTTAAAATAAAGTGATATGATCATTTTATGCTATGCTAATTATCATTTATATAAACTTTCATACAATTTGAACATTCATGGGCATGCAATCAAATAGTAAGCACTTACTTATTTTAAATAATATACTATTCGTTAAAATAAAGTGATATGATCATTTTATGCTATGCTAATTATCATTTATATAAACTTTCATACAATTTGAACATTCATGGGTATGCAATCAAATAGTAAGCACTTACTTATTTTAAATAATATACTATTCGTTAAAATAAAGTGATATGATCATTTTATGCTATGCTAATTATCATTTATATAAACTTTCATACAATTTGAACATTCATGGGCATGCAATCAAATAGTAAGCACTTACTTATTTTAAATAATATATTATTCGTTAAAATAAAGTGATATGATAATTTTATGCTATGCTAATTATCATTTATATAAACTTTCATACAATTTGAACATTCATGGGCATGCAATCAAATAGTAAGCACTTACTTATTTTAAATAATATATTATTCGTTAAAATAAAGTGATATGATCATTTTATGCTATGCTAATTATCATTTATATAAACTTTCATACAATTTGAACATTCATGAGCATGCAATCAAATAGTAAGCACTTACTTATTTTAAATAATATACTATTCGTTAAAATAAAGTGATATGATCATTTTATGCTATGCTAATTATCATTTATATAAACTTTCATACAATTTGAACATTCATGGGCATGCAATCAAATAGTAAGCACTTACTTATTTTAAATAATATACTATTCGTTAAAATAAAGTGATATGATCATTTTATGCTAAGCTAATTATTATTTATATAAACTTTCATACAATTTGAACATTCATGGGCATGCAATCAAATAGTAAGCACTTACTTATTTTAAATAATATACTATTCGTTAAAATAAAGTGATATGATCATTTTATGCTATGCTAATTATCAATTATATAAACTTTCATACAATTTGAACATTCATGGGCATGCAATCAAATAGTAAGCACTTACTTATTTTAAATAATATACTATTCGTTAAAATAAAGTGATTTGATCATTTTATGCTATGCTAATTATCATTTATATAAACTTTCATACAATTTGAACATTCATGGGCATGCAATCAAATAGTAAGCACTTACTTATTTTAAATAATATACTATTCGTTAAAATAAAGTGATATGATCATTTTATGCTA
Organism: Acmispon strigosus; assembly: GCA_030819835.1. Lineage (NCBI taxonomy): Eukaryota > Viridiplantae > Streptophyta > Magnoliopsida > Fabales > Fabaceae > Acmispon > Acmispon strigosus. The sequence goes on along the minus strand of JAUAMA010000004.1, from coordinate 10,035,504 downwards.
TGCTAATTATCATTTATATAAACTTTCATACAATTTGAACATTCATGGGCATGCAATCAAATAGTAAGCACTTACTTATTTTAAATAATATACTATTCGTTAAAATAAAGTGATATGATCATTTTATGCTATGCTAATTATCATTTATATAAACTTTCATACAATTTGAACATTCATGGGCATGCAATCAAATAGTAAGCACTTACTTATTTTAAATAATATATTATTCGTTAAAATAAAGTGATATGATCATTTTATGCTAAGCTAATTATCATTTATATAAACTTTCATTCAATTTGAACATTCATGGGCATGTAATCAAATAGTAAGCACTTATTTATTTTAAATAATATATTATTCGTTAAAATAAAGTGATATGATCATTTTATGCTAAGCTAATTATCATTTATATAAACTTTCATACAATTTGAACATTCATGGGCATGCAATCAAATAGTGTTCTCGAATTGAGAGAGCATAGAGAGAATAAGTGTTATTAGAATAAGAGAATTCAGGTCCCCTTTACATGAGTCTCCCTTGGCTATTTATAGGGAGGAAGGCCATAAATTACATTTAATTCAGACTAAGCCTATGGGCCTCAAAGATCAGACCCAATCTCTTATGTATTACAAATAAGCCCCTGGGTCGCCATTCTGGGCCGCCCTTTACTAATGTTGGTCGCCCTCTTACTGTCGTGGGGCGCTCGCCCTGTCCACAAGCCCACAAGACACCGAGCTTGAAGTATGAAAGCGAAGTGTCTTCATAAGTCTTCATGGCCCGCCACCGGGGGGAGGCACTCGCCCAGCCCACAAGCCCACAAGACACCAAGTCTGAGGCACGAAGATGAAGTGTGTCTTCAAAGAGTACTCGCCATGTAATTCCAACCGACGCTTCCTTTGGGCGGTCATCCCTATAGAACGTGCCTCGTTAAAACCTTCCTAGGAAAAACCCTGTGGGATAAAAACCTAGTGAAGGAAAAAGAGTACAACATTCTATAGAGAAATGAGTCGCCTAAGGCCTGGGCGTGGGGAATAAATATGTCGCCAATCCTAGCATGAAAATGTGAGTAAATGTGACGCTGGGTGGGGTCGACACGCCTAGTGTGGAATGAAGTGATCATCATGTCAACTGGAGCCGCCAGGAAGAAGTCGCTCGCCCTACAGGAGTTGCTGCCAGCCCATAAGTCTAACTGAGCCTCGGAAGTATAAAACAGCTCGCCATACTGCAACTTGATCGCCAATCTTGAAAGTGTAAGTACAATGGAGGATCACTCTCCAGGTTGGGCTGGGGTTACTCGCCCAGTTGTGCCTCATGCTTTCCTCATCCTGTTACCTGTTTTCTATATTTCTCACCTGCAAACACAGTCATTAGTTCTTCAAGTCACTACTGGACCATTTTGAAAGAAATAATTTTCAAGGTCGCCACTAGGCAATTTTTTGACAGGAATAATTTTTGGGTCCCCACTAGACCATTTTGAAAGAAATTGAAGTCGCCACAGGGGCATTATTCTGAAAGAAATAACCTTTGGGTCGCTACTGGACCATTTTGAAATAATTTTAAAGTTGCCTCGGATCATTGTTTTGAAAGAACCAAGTTTGATGGCGTCTCTGGGCCATTATCTTGAAAGAAATAAAGTTTAAGGGCGCCTCTAGGCCACTATTTTGAATGAAGTTCGAGGGCGCGTCTAGGCCACTGTTTTGAAAGAAATAAAGTTTGAAATCGCCACTGGGGCATTGTTTTGAAAGAAATAATTTTGAGGGCGCTTCTGCAAGCCATTGTTTTCAAAGAAATAAAGTTTGAGGGCGCTTCTAGGCCATGGTAATAGTGATACTGTAGGCCGCCATGGGACCTTTGTTGCACGCATGGTTTCCGCTCGCGTAACGAGTCGTACTCGCATGGCTCTTCTAACGAGGCTTGGGGGTGCTCGGTCTTACGCAGCTAGGGCGGCCAGAGGCTAGAAATTTTATGAGTCACGTGATGACCCGCACGCCCTGTGTTTGTGCTAGTTGTCTGTTATGAGGCTTTGGCCCGCTCAAGGCGGGGCTTTCGCTCGACCTTATTCCGGTGAGACTTTGGCTTGATTTAATTCGATCAAGGCTTTTGCTCGCTTGGCGAGGCTTCTGCTCAATGAGACTTTTGCTCAGATCCCAGTGGCCACTGGGGTTGCCCGAGGCTTGGCTCAATAGACGTGCTCGATCGTCTTCGATCAAGGCTGGGCTTTCTTCGCCGTATCGCACAAGGGTCGCGCCCCACCGTTCCAAGAGAGCCACCGTTCACGCACCGCGTCTTCCCGCCTGGAAAACGGGACAATGCGCCAGGCTAGAGAGTACAATTTCCCCCTTGGCATCTTGGAAGCGGCAAAGAAATTTATTTTGTCACTACTGGACCACATAATCTATAAATGTATTTTAGACCCTCTATGGACCTTGGGATTTAGACCACCACTGGGCCTTGGAATTTAGACCACTACTGGGCCTTGAGATTTAGACCATTTTATGGCCTTGGGATTTAGACCGCCACTGGGCCTCGGATTTCTGACCTGCTTATTCGGGCGATCCCATATTAGCGCCAATTTGCATTGTATTGACATATGGGGTGATCGAATTTTGTTACAAGGGTCGCCTCGTCAGACCTTACCCTCTGGAGTCCTTAAGACTATTAGGGAAGTCCTCCGCGCCCTTGCTTTGTACCTGCAAAAGGAAAGTTTGGGTTTTTGGCTGGGCCATCTTTAGGCCCAATTATTGACCTTTTCATAGGCTGAACTTATTATCTTTATTCTCCATGGGAGAATCCTCCGCGCCCTTGCTTTGTACTACCTTAACTGTAATAATGCTTTAGATTCAGAGCGTTCCTTGGAATCCTTCTAACTGATAATTTCTCCAGGCGCCTTGGCCCAGAAATTGCGTGTATTTCTTATCTCCACCGTGCCTGAAAGAAACATAAAACAAGACCGCCCAAAAACAACAAGAAAAGTTGCATACAAATTCCATGGCAGCCTCCATTAGATCACCCTTCCAACCATACTCAAACGCCCTCATCTCCCAAACAAAAACTTCATCCTAAATCAACACCTCCTTTCAACCAAAACTCCAACGCCATCATCCCCCTAAACCAAAACCTCGCCCTATACCAAACAGCCACCCAATGCTACCATGGAATTTTTTACAAACAAAGGGCGGTCACTTGCAAGAGGAGCGCCCATTTGACTGTTTGCCGGGAAGACATCATTAAATTAGAAGATTATTTGCTGTGTTCTCTCAGTTCTCGACAAGCATTCTGCAGAAGCTCTTTTACATTGTTGCTTGGGGTTTCGAGATGCCCTTTGTTCTGAAGAACATTATTGCTTTTCCTATGCTTAACTTGCCTCAAATTGTTAGTTAAAAACAAAATATACATATCCATTGACATATTCATAATAATGCAATGAACATACTCAAAAACGCTATGAACATACTACTGCATAGTAACCACTATCAGCACATTATGCAATTAGGCTTAAGAATCAATTTTGTAATTTCCTGAAGTTTATAAAATATTTTAAATAAGTTACAATCTCGACTAATCATACTACTACCCATGCATATAGGGAATATTATCTATACTCAATTAATTAAACTAAGCAGAATAAAGCTACTTTAGGCTCAGAAAGATAGCAAACAGCAATACTATTCATATTGAATTGTGAATCTGACATCAAATTGTTGTTTCTAAATTCATATTAACATTCAAACTGTTCTGAAAATTCGCTAACTTATCCACATAATCCATTTTCTTCAAAAACTGACTTATTTGATTTTTCGGAATTACTTGTCCAACTAGCTTAATCTCATTAAGACCTCAAAAATGCGCTCCTTATTTTTACTTACAACTAAACACAATTCATGGCGTTTACTTCTCTAACTCATTCACTTGCTAGATAAAAATCAAAGGGACCAATACATCAGATAAAAACAACCAAACTTGAACAGGGCAGATCAAAAACTTTTAAGTAACTAGGGCAGGTCAATGAAGTTGAAATTGGAATCATTTCATGAAGAGGCATTAATCGAATGCGCAATGTAGAAAAATAATCAGCCAAAAACGAAGCAAAGTAATGGGACATAAGCATGCAAGTGGAGAATGCAGAAATTTTCTGCCAGTATAACCGCATAATATCTCTTCTGATTTTTTTTTATATTATGAATCTTAGATCAAAGCAAACTAATCCTGCATGAGCTGCATCATTTAGACTAGATGTACAATAATATTAGATATGTATAAAAACAGTAACAAGATTTCAACCACTAACCTAGATGTATAACTTGCGTGCACACACACTAGATTTATCTCAAACAATTGATATCACTACCTTAAATTTATCCTACCAAACAGCTTATTCGACTTAAAACCATTCACGAGAGCACTGACCGAGTAGTTTAAGCTTTAAGATATTTAGTTCTTGACATAGCTGAAGTTTCTCAATAACTTAATGGAAAGGTTCAAATTTGAGTTAAAAGTAGTGAATACTGCAGTTCCAATGAACATCACTTTCCTCTAGCAAACTATTTTGCAATTTTATGGTTATATAACATGGCCATGATCATCTACATAGTTTTACGCAATCTCTCATTCTGCAAATAAGTGGGTGCATAGTAAATGCCAAAATTGTCTATAAGACACATATAATGCAATTATTATGATACAATTGACAAAGGAGAAGGATATATGGAGAACAAATGAACATATCAGACTACTTATGATTTAACCTTGCACTTTCATATCCAATAAGAGCTCAAGTTAATCCAACAAAAGGGGGAACGGAAGAAGAGGACGAAAATCTGCAAGGTAGACTTTGCAAACACATTTGGAATTTAAGATTCAAGCTCAATTACCCGCAAAAGAGAATAAACCAATAAAATTAAAAAAAGGGATGCCAAAATTACTACATCACTGAGGTATTACACTAAACATGACCCACATTATACTTCAGTTAATTACTCAGCAATAATTGAGCATGAAAAAGAAGGCCAACATCATTCACACATTTTATCAAGCAGTTTCTGGTTATTAAAAGCTGAACAATTATAACAGGGGAAATTCCTTCAATCAATTCATAAAATAGTGACAATTTATAAAGATGACAAAAGGAAGTATAGGAAGTATTCTAAAATAGGAAGAAGCGGTAGACAAATATCGATTTTCTAATTATCTTTTAACATACCTAATTACATATACCACTAAGATCTTTTTGGGCTAATGCTGAGATACAAGTTGGAATTTAAGCATAGGTGAATCATGATAAAAACACGTTTGAGGCTTATAAACTTTATATAACAAAGATCCACCATCATCAATATAAGTTTGTACACATTCTTTAACCATTCATGCACTCCAATTAATCAAAATTGTAAGCCACGCTCTCATATGCAAATCACAAAGATTAGTTAAGTCCAAAAGAACCACTAATTATAAAGAATCTGACAGAGAAAGATAGGTCTCTAGGTAGCATATCATTATTTTAAAGAAGAAACTCGCCATATAATTAACTCCAAATTGCATGCTTCAGTTCATAACTTAATGTATGCTTAAGCTTCACTTTTAATTTAATTTAGCAGCTCATGTGCTAGGCCAAAAATTTCACACAAAGAAAATAAAATTATTAAACACTAATCCAGATGTTTTTATTACAGCACTGTGAAAAGCATTAAAGTTTCAGCCCATTTCCTTGGAACAAAATAACTAAGGCAAGACAACACCATATATATACTCAAACACATGACCACAAACATACCAGGTTTCATTTAAGCATTTTATCAAAAAGTAAGAGGCGAATTTTTAAGTTTTCTGTTCCAAACTAAGACACAATGACAGTTCACACAACTTTATGACAAAAACCAACCAAACCTTTTAATCAAGCAGTTAAAAGGCAAACATACACAGACAGTTCCAAAAGGCCAAAATTGCGATAAAAGTAGAGATGAATTTGCATAGAATTAAAAATACATAAAATTATATTCATGTTACAATGAGCAACTCCAATCAAACACAACTTTTATACAACCTCTGGAACCAAGTTTAGCTAAAATGATTGTCATGCTTCTTCTCACGTTCTAATATACACCAAACTCCAAAACAATATAGCAAAATACCTTCTTGCATAGCTTACTAAAATCATCAACCGACAGCCACATCAGAAACTAACATAATCAAGCTAATGAAAACCATGTACAAATCCTCATTCAACAACTGTATTCATAGCAGGATACAAATATTCTAGCATTTTCAAGTAAAAATCACAATTCTAGAGATCGTTAAACAATCTTCACGACATGTTGGGAAATTATCATGTAACATTAAGCACATTTAATTAGGAAAAGGGAAAAACGCACTGCCCTGTTTTAGAGAATCTACTGAACCAAATCCAGCCTCTTTGCCTTTTCTGCGCGTCTATTCTAGTTTGGATTGAACGCTGTTGAGGGTCGCGATCCACAGCGACACTCTGATGTTCCAACGTTCCAACAAGCAGTGCCTTCATGCGGTTCTGATTCACCCACTCCTTCTCAATCCATCCCTGCTCATTTCTGTTCCGAAACATACATTAACAGGGAAATGTTAATATCAATTTCACAGTGAAAATACTCAAAGGGAACAAAAATAAAAGAGAAGAAAAGATCAAAGGTAGGAGTGGAGTGGCGTGGCGGTCATCATCCTTTGGGTGGCCCGTGAAGTGAAGGAGCGGCCAAGAGGAAGCCTTGGTTAATGCCGGCGAGGGCGTCGCACCGCGCGCCTTTGGTGCCACGCCGAGGCAACCTGATTTGCATCGCCCAGGTTTCCTTGCTCCAATTTCCGATTTGAATCAAACTGTCCGCCATTTAGAAAGGCAACTTGCTGAGGCATTTCAACGAACACCTCTAGTGCAGAATGAAAATGCACAACCTGAAATGGGAAATCAGAGGCATAAAATGTAAAGAGGAGAGAGTAAATATCAGGGAGAGAGTGCGAATGGTGTCGACGGCGTTGACCATCGATGGATGGTTTTCTTTGCTCAAGCTGTGAGACGGCGAACACCATCGTATCCTCTGTTGTGGGGTGATGCCGCCTGTTCTTCTTCTCCCTCTCTCCCTTTTCTTCCTTGTTCGATCTTCCTTTCTCTCTCCGCCACTGATTCCTTCTTCTTTCTCCCCCTTCTCTTTCAGTGGCGTGGGGGCACGGCGGGGGATCAGCGACGGCGGCGCGAGACCTCGAACGGACAGGAACGGCGGCACTGGGTATGGTGAGGACGACGAATGAGCGAGAGAGGGCGGCGGAGGATTGACGAGGGTAAAGGTCAAAGAGTGAAGGAGGTCGAAGGAGATGAAGAAAGAAGGGTGGCGGCGCTGGCGGCCGATTGGAAGAGGAGTGGTGGTGGCGGCTTGAAGGTTGAAGGAGGTGAGGACTCAGGAGGCGGCGGCCGGGCTTGGTGACGGCGCTGGGTAAAGATAGAAGAACTAGGGTTCTTTAGGTCTGGCTCTTTTTTCTTTTTTTTTTCTTTTTTTTTTAATCGCCCCTGACTCAGTAGAACACGAAAGATTTTTCGTGGGGTGGGAAAAGTTTTTACCTTTCCCCATAGACGGCGCCAAATGTTCTCGAATTGAGAGAGTATAGAGAGAATAAGTGTTATTAGAATAAGAGAATTCAGGTCCCTTTTACATGAGTCTCCCTTGGCTATTTATAGGGAGGAAGGCCATAAATTACATTTAATTCAGACTAAGCCTATGGGCCTCAAAGATCAGGCCCAATCTCCTATGTATTACAAATAAGCCCCTGGGTCGCCATTCTGGGCCGCCCTTTACTAATGTTGGTCGCCCTCTTACTGTCGTGGGGGGCTCGCCCTTTCCAAATAGTAAGCACTTACTTATTTTAAATAATATACTATTCGTTAAAATAAAGTGATATGATCATTTTATGCTATGCTAATTATCATTTATATAAACTTTCATACAATTTGAACATTCATGGGCATGCAATCAAATAGTAAGCACTTACTTATTTTAAATAATATACTATTCGTTAAAATAAAGTGATATGATCATTTTATGCTATGCTAATTATCATTTATATAAACTTTCATACAATTTGAACATTCATGGGCATGCAATCAAATAGTAAGCACTTAATTATTTTAAATAATATACTATTCGTTAAAATAAAGTGATATGATCATTTTATGCTATGCTAATTATCATTTATATAAACTTTCATACAATTTGAACATTCATGGGCATGCAATCAAATAGTAAGCACTTACTTATTTTAAATAATATACTATTCGTTAAAATAAAGTGATATGATCATTTTATGCTATGGTAATTATCATTTATATAAACTTTCATACAATTTGAACATTCATGGGCATGCAATCAAATAGTAAGCACTTACTTATTTTAATTAATATACTATTCGTTAAAATAAAGTGATATGATCATTTTATGCTATGCTAATTATCATTTATATTAACTTTCATACAATTTGAACATTCATGGGCATGCAATCAAATAGTAAGCACTTACTTATTTTAAATAATATATTATTCGTTAAAATAAAGTGATATGATCATTTTATGCTATGCTAATTATCATTTATATAAACTTTCATACAATTTGAACATTCATGGGCATGCAATCAAATAGTAAGCACTTACTTATTTTAAATAATATATTATTCGTTAAAATAAAGTGATATGATCATCATTTTATGCTATGCTAATTATCATTTATATAAACTTTCATACAATTTGAACATTCATGGGCATGCAATAAAATAGTAAGCACTTACTTATTTTAAATAATATATTATTCATTAAAATAAAGTGATATGATCATCATTTTATGCTATGTTAATTATCATTTATATAAACTTTCATACAATTTCAACATTCATGGGCATGCAATCAAATAGTAAGCACTTACTTATTTTAAATAATATATTATTCGTTAAAATAAAGTGATATGATCATTTTATGCTATGCTAATTATCATTTATATAAACTTTCATACTATTTGAACATTCATGGGCATGCAATCAAATAGTAAGCACTTACTTATTTTAAATAATATATTATTCGTTAAAATAAAGTGATATGATCATTTTATGCTATGCTAATTATCATTTATATAAACTTTCATACAATTTGAACATTCATGGGCATGCAATCAAATAGTAAGCACTTATTTATTTTAAATAATATATTATTCGTTAAAATAAAGTGATATGATCATTTTATGCTATGCTAATTATCATTTATATAAACTTTCATACAATTTGAACATTCATGGGCATGCAATCAAATAGTAAGCACTTACTTATTTTAAATAATATATTATTCGTTAAAATAAAGTGATATGATCATTTTATGCTATGCTAATTATCATTTATATAAACTTTCATACAATTTGAACATTCATGGGCATGCAATCAAATAGTAAGCACTTAATTATTTTAAATAATATACTATTCGTTAAAATAAAGTGATATGATCATTTTATGCTATGCTAATTATCATTTATATAAACTTTCATACAATTTGAACATTCATGGGCATGCAATCAAATAGTAAGCACTTACTTATTTTAAATAATATACTATTCGTTAAAATAAAGTGATATGATCATTTTATGCTATGCTAATTATCATTTATATAAACTTTCATACAATTTGAACATTCATGGGCATGCAATCAAATAGTAAGCACTTACTTATTTTAATTAATATACTATTCGTTAAAATAAAGTGATATGATCATTTTATGCTATGCTAATTATCATTTATATTAACTTTCATACAATTTGAACATTCATGGGCATGCAATCAAATAGTAAGCACTTACTTATTTTAAATAATATATTATTCGTTAAAATAAAGTGATATGATCATTTTATGCTAAGCTAATTATCATTTATATAAACTTTCATACAATTTGAACATTCATGGGCATGCAATCAAATAGTAGGCACTTACTTATTTTAAATAATATATTATTCGTTAAAATAAAGTGATATGATCATTTTATGCTATGCTAATTATCATTTATATAAACTTTCATACAATTTGAACATTCATGGGCATGCAATCAAATAGTAAGCACTTACTTATTTTAAATAATATATTATTCGTTAAAATAAAGTGATATGATCATTTTATGCTATGCTAATTATCATTTATATAAACTTTCATACAATTTGAACATTCATGGGCATGCAATCAAATAGTAAGCACTTACTTATTTTAAATAATATATTATTCGTTAAAATAAAGTGATATGATCATCATTTTATGCTATGCTAATTATCATTTATATAAACTTTCATACAATTTGAACATTCATGGGCATGCAATAAAATAGTAAGCACTTACTTATTTTAAATAATATATTATTCATTAAAATAAAGTGATATGATCATTTTATGCTATGTTAATTATCATTTATATAAACTTTCATACAATTTGAACATTCATGGGCATGCAATCAAATAGTAAGCACTTACTTATTTTAAATAATATATTATTCGTTAAAATAAAGTGATATGATCATTTTATGCTATGCTAATTATCATTTATATAAACTTTCATACTATTTGAACATTCATGGGCATGCAATCAAATAGTAAGCACTTACTTATTTTAAATAATATATTATTCGTTAAAATAAAGTGATATGATCATTTTATGCTATGCTAATTATCATTTATATAAACTTTCATACAATTTGAACATTCATGGGCATGCAATCAAATAGTAAGCACTTATTTATTTTAAATAATATATTATTCGTTAAAATAAAGTGATATGATCATTTTATGCTATGCTAATTATCATTTATATAAACTTTCATACAATTTGAACATTCATGGGCATGCAATCAAATAGTAAGCAATTACTTATTTTAAATAATATATTATTCCTTAAAATAAAGTGATATGATCATTTTATGCTATGCTAATTATCATTTATATAAACTTTCATACAATTTGAACATTCATGGGCATGCAATCAAATAGTAAGCACTTACTTATTTTAAATAATATATTATTCGTTAAAATAAAGTGATATGATCATCATTTTATGCTATGCTAATTATCATTTATATAAACTTTCATACAATTTGAACATTCATGGGCATGCAATCAAATAGTAAGCACTTACTTATTTTAAATAATATATTATTCGTTAAAATAAAGTGATATGATCATTTTATGCTATGCTAATTATCATTTATATAAACTTTCATACAATTTGAACATTCATGGGCATGCAATCAAATAGTAAGCACTTACTTATTTTAAATAATATATTATTCGTTAAAATAAAGTGATATGATCATTTTATGCTATGCTAATTATCATTTATATACACTTTCATACAATTTGAACATTCATGGGCATGCAATCAAATAGTAAGCACTTACTTATTTTAAATAATATATTATTCGTTAAAATAAAGTGATATGATCATTTTATGCTATGCTAATTATCATTTATATATACTTTCATACAATTTGAACATTCATGGGCATGCAATCAAATAGTAAGCACTTACTTATTTTAAATAATATATTATTCGTTAAAATAAAGTGATATGATCATCATTTTATGCTAAGCTAATTATCATTTATATAAACTTTCATACAATTTGAACATTCATGGGCATGCAATAAAATAGTAAGCACTTACTTATTTTAAATAATATATTATTCATTAAAATAAAGTGATATGATCATTTTATGCTATGTTAATTATCATTTATATAAACTTTCATACAATTTGAACATTCATGGGCATGCAATCAAATAGTAAGCACTTACTTATTTTAAATAATATATTATTCGTTAAAATAAAGTGATATGATCATTTTATGCTATGCTAATTATCATTTATATAAACTTTCATACTATTTGAACATTCATGGGCATGCAATCAAATAGTAAGCACTTACTTATTTTAAATAATATATTATTCGTTAAAATAAAGTGATATGATCATTTTATGCTATGCTAATTATCATTTATATAAACTTTCATACAATTTGAACATTCATGGGCATGCAATCAAATAGTAAGCACTTATTTATTTTAAATAATATATTATTCGTTAAAATAAAGTGATATGATCATTTTATGCTATGCTAATTATCATTTATATAAACTTTCATACAATTTGAACATTCATGGGCATGCAATCAAATAGTAAGCAATTACTTATTTTAAATAATATATTATTCGTTAAAATAAAGTGATATGATCATTTTATGCTATGCTAATTATCATTTATATAAACTTTCATACAATTTGAACATTCATGGGCATGCAATCAAATAGTAAGCACTTACTTATTTTAAATAATATATTATTCGTTAAAATAAAGTGATATGATCATCATTTTATGCTATGCTAATTATCATTTATATAAACTTTCATACAATTTGAACATTCATGGGCATGCAATCAAATAGTAAGCACTTACTTATTTTAAATAATATATTATTCGTTAAAATAAAGTGATATGATCATTTTATGCTATGCTAATTATCATTTATATAAACTTTCATACAATTTGAACATTCATGGGCATGCAATCAAATAGTAAGCACTTACTTATTTTAAATAATATATTATTCGTTAAAATAAAGTGATATGATCATTTTATGCTATGCTAATTATCATTTATATAAACTTTCATACAATTTGAACATTCATGGGCATGCAATCAAATAGTAAGCACTTACTTATTTTAAATAATATATTATTCGTTAAAATAAAGTGATATGATCATTTTATGCTATGCTAATTATCATTTATATAAACTTTCATACAATTTGAACATTCATGGGCATGCAATCAAATAGTAAGCACTTACTTATTTTAAATAATATATTATTCGTTAAAATAAAGTGATATGATCATTTTATGCTATGCTAATTATCATTTATATAAACTTTCATACAATTTGAACATTCATGGGCATGCAATCAAATAGTAAGCACTTACTTATTTTAAATAATATATTATTCGTTAAAATAAAGTGATATGATCATTTTATGCTATGCTAATTATCATTTATATAAACTTTCATACAATTTGAACATTCATGGGCATGCAATCAAATAGTAAGCACTTACTTATTTTAAATAATATACTATTCGTTAAAATAAAGTGATATGATCATTTTATGCTATGCTAATTATCATTTATATAAACTTTCATACAATTTGAACATTCATGGGCATGCAATCAAATAATAAGCACTTACTTATTTTAAATAATATACTATTATTAGAGATTTGATATCATAGAATAATAGGAATTGTATTGCTTCAATTTCTGTTTACAAGTAGGACCTTATAGACTAATTTGGCCCTTCAAATAAGGAGATAAGAAGATAAGGGAATACATAAGAAGATAAGGGAATAACAAATTCTGTTAATAACAGATTCTGTTAATAACAGATTCTGTTAATATTTGCTAACACTCCCCCTCAAGCTGAACAGTAGGGTCTCCAATGCTCAGCTTGCATAGGACTGTCTCGAGAGTTTTTCCTGTTACAGCTTTTGTAAGGATGTCAGCTAGTTGGTCCACAGATCTTACAAAAGGAAGTTTGATGGTGCCCTCTTCAATCTTCTCCTTTATAAAATGTCTATCCACTTCAACGTGCTTTGTTCTGTCGTGTTGAACTGGATTTTCAGAGATGCTAATTGCGGCCTTATTATCACACCTTAGCTGGACAGGAAGCTCCACTGGAAGACCAATTTCGCTCATCAGTTTCTTTAGCCAAAGAACTTCTGTTATTCCTTTTACAATTCCCCTGAATTCTGCTTCTGCACTGGACAATGCAACTACCTTTTGTTTCTTGCTTCTCCAAGTAACAAGATTTCCCCCAAGTTGAGTAAAATACCCTGCTGTGGATCTTCTATCATTAGGATTACCTGCCCAATCAGCATCAGTATATGCCTCAATATTCAGATGTCCGTTCCTCCTAAAAATAATACCTCTTCCTGGTGTCCCTTTGAGGTATCTTACAATCCTCATAGCTGCTTCCATGTGTTCTACTTGTGGGCTATGCATAAACTGACTTACCACCCCGACTGCATATGCAATGTCTGGTCTGGTGTGGGCTAAATAGATCAGCTTCCCTACTAACCTCTGATACTTTTCTTGATCAGCTGGTTCAGAATCCTCAGCGATCTTGAGTTTGTGATTTACCATCATTGGTGAATCACTTGGTTTGCAATCTACCATACCTGTTTCAGCTAACAGATCAAGTATGTATTTTCGTTGAGAGATATAGATTCCCTCTTTGGACCTGAGAACTTCAATGCCTAGGAAGTACTTTAGCCCTCCAAGGTCTTTCATTTCAAACTCAGTGAAGAGATTCTCTCGGAGATGAGAAATTTCTTCTTCATCACTTCCTGTTATGATCATATCATCCACATAAATAATGAGACAAGTGACTAGATTACCTTTCCTTTTGAGAAAAAGTGTATGATCGGCATTGCTCTGTCTATACCCATATCGCTTCATAGCCATAGTGAATCGACCAAACCATGCACGAGGAGACTGTTTAAGCCCGTACAAAGCCTTTCTTAACCTGCATACTTCATTCTCTTGAAAATCACTTAAAAAACCTGGTGGAGCTTCCATATATACTTCTTCTTTAAGGTCTCCATGCAAAAAAGCATTCTTAACATCAAACTGATGAAGTGGCCAATTCTTATTTGCAGCAACCGAGAATAGTACCCTGATAGTGTCAATTTTCGCAACTGGGGAAAAAGTTTCTGCATAATCAATGCCATAGGTTTGTGTATAGCCTTTGGCAACTAACCTGGCTTTGTACCTCTCAATGCTTCCATCTGCTTTATACTTGATGGTGAATACCCACTTGCACCCAACTGGCTTCTTCCCAACTGGTAACTCACACTTTTCCCATGTGCCATTTTTCACGAGAGCTTCCATTTCTGTATTCATAGCCTCCTGCCATTCCACTTTCTCCATTGCCTGCTGAGCATTTCTTGGAATATCCTCTGAAAGGAGTTTAACTGAGAAAGCTTTTGCTGTATCAGCTACTCCCTTTCTGGGTCTGTGCACTGGATACCTGGAGGATCGAGACACATGCTCTGGTGAGTACCTATCTGGAGGCACTCCTCTGTTTCTTCTTGGGGGTAGAATGCATGTCTGTGGCTCTTCTGGTTCTTTATCTAAGCTGTCATCATCAGGGGTGATATTATCTAAACCAAGTGTCAAGTTATCAGAGTGAGATTCACTTACCTCTTGTTGGACATCATCCGAAGGATGAACATCGATCGTGTGTACTGGTCTGTCAGTCCTGACTACTTCGATATTGGCAGGTTCGGTGGCTCCATCTACCTGCTCTTTCGGAACAATATCAGAACAACTTAGGTTGGTTAGCCAACTTAGCGGTTCACGATCAGTCTCCCCCTGACCTCTAAGGTGGGTATAGTAGTATTCAGACTCCAAGAAATCACAGTCCATGGTGACATGGATGCGACGAGTAACAGGATTATAACAACGGTACCCCTTTTGATGCATAGCATATCCAACAAAGACACATTTTTCCGCACATGGATCTAACTTGTTGCGGTCATGCTTAGGAACATGAATGAAAACAGAACATCCAAACACACGAGGAGGTAAAGTCAATATAGACGGAATATTGGTGTGGGTGGCTAGAATTTGTAGGGGTGTTTTGTGGTGGAGGATTTTTGTAGGGAGTCTATTGACTAGATAAGCGGAAGTGGCAAGTGCTTCAGGCCAAAATGAGGTGGGTACATGGGAGTCAAGTAGTAAGGCCCGAGTCATCTCAAGGAGGATTCGATTTTTCCGTTCGGCAACACCATTTTGTTGAGGTGTGTGAGGGCAAGAGGTTTGGTGGATAAGGCCATGTTCTTGGAAAAAACCTTGCATTGACTGATTAACAAACTCACCACCATTGTCAGATCGAAGGATTTTTATTTGTTTCTGAAACTGAGTTTGAATCATTTTGTAAAAAGCAAAGAATTTTTCCGGAACTTCAGACTTATGTTTCATAAAGTATAGCCAAGTCATACGAGAAAAATCATCGACAAATATAACAAAATACTGAAATTGATTTTTATTAGAATTCGGGGCGGGGCCCCAGACATCCGAATGAATAAGGGAAAAAATAGAGTCCACTCGAGTATTATTGGAAGGAAAAGATACCCTATGATTCTTAGCCCGAATACATGTTTCACACTTCCAAGGAGTGGAGTTATTAGAAAAAAGACTGGGAAATAAAAACCTAAGATACCCAAAAGAATGATGGCCAAGACGCCGGTGCCACAACCAAAGTTGTCTATCAACTGTTCCATGAGCAAGCATGGCATGTCCCGAGTGAACCACCTCGTCGACGTAGTAAAGACCTCCTCGCTCAGTACCACGCCCAATGATCTCCTTCGTAAGAATGTCCTGTAAGAGGAAAAAGGTTGGATACATTAGCACCACACAATGAAGTTCTTTGGTCACTTGGCTAATTGACAATAACTTGGAAGATAAAGATGGAACATATAGACAATTATGTAACTTCATCTTGTCAGAAATAACAATAGAGCCACCTCCCTTCACATGAATAAGTTCCCCATTTGCTGTCTCAATGTGGGTCTTAGGTGGTGGGGACAAGTTTAAAAAATCCGTTTGATCATAAGTCATGGTGTCCGTGGCCCCACAATCAAAAATCCAATTCTGAGGTTTTTTAAAATTGCCTTTGCTAGAATTTTTGGCTGTGTATGCAGTAGATCCAGAATTTATTTTATTTTTAAGATGCAGCCCACTTACTGGCCCAGTTTCTGTTTCTTCTTCAGCACCAAAAAAACAATTCTGTGGGAAAAAAAAAGATTTGGCTAGTATTGGACCTGGGTCATTACTCCCAAGCCCATTACCTTGGTGAGGTTCTAAGGCAGAACCCTGATTGCCCAAGCTTGTAGCGCCGCTGGCTGAAGGGAGGAGCGACGGTGGCTGCGACGCGGTGCTGGTCGACGGCATCTGGTCTCCGTCGTGGCTCCATGCGCGACGGCAGTAGCTGCTTCCTTCGCCCTCTTCGCGCGAGTTGGGGAAGCCAGGAACAGGGGGACAATCGTAACCTGTGGCTGCAGCAACGGTGGCTTTGCCGGATCGAGATTCTGATTTAGCTTTTCGGTTGTCTTCCCACCATTCAGGATATCCTACAATCTGAAAACAGGTCTCCTTGGTATGTTTTCTCATCCCACAGTGAGTACATACCAGTTTCGATTTATCCTCCTTTTCTTTGGATCGAGGTTTGGTTCGAGCATGCCCTGCATCACGGTTGTTGCGATCTCCTTCTGTTCTGGCTATTAACCCTGCTCCTATCCCCGATGAAGAGTCGATTTCAGAGGATGCCGGTTTCAAAATATGAAGCCTGGCGACCTCTCGCCGTAAAGTGGCGAAAGCTACCTCGACTGAGGGAAGAGGATCACATTTCAGAATGTCTCTTTTAATGGAATCAAACCTGTCATCAACAGCAGCCAAGAGTTGGTACAGTCTTTGTTCCTGGATTTTGTTATTGTATGTCTGAATGTCTACAGGGCACGTCATTGGATTTGGTTCCCGCCGGTCAATGGCTATCCACAAATTCTGAAGTTTGCTCCAGCAATTTTCCAGGGTGTCATTGTCTTGTCTCAGACAGTTGGCTTTCCTGTGAAGATCAAATACCTGTAAAGAATCAATACCTGCACCATATGTTAGAGCTAAGCCATCCCATAAGGTTTTTGCTGTTGGATACTGAGAAACATTGTTTACCAAGTGTGATTCAATATTTTGAATCAACCAGGTAAACACACTTTGATCGTTCTGTTCCCAGCGTGCATATTTAGGGTCTGACATTGATGGTGCTGCAGGTTCGCCGGTAATATGAGCGCTACGACCTCTGCCTCCGATGGCCTTCTTCATTAAGGTTGCCCATAGTGGATAGTTGTCTCCACTTAATTTGATTCCAATAGACAAATTTTCAGGATTGGATTTCGAGTTTTTGGCTCCAAGACTCTGTTTCAGAAGAGCCGCAATCTGGAGCAGTAGTTCATCAGAACCATTGGTGGTTTGTTTTTGGTTGGAAGGGTTTTCAGGGTCAGATTCAGAATCATTACCGACATCTGACATGGTTTTGTGTTTGTTTTAGGTGACGGCTATGGCTAGAGAAGGAGAAGAAAGAAGACAAGGTTAGTACCTGCTCTGATACCATATTAGAGATTTGATATCATAGAATAATAGGAATTGTATTGCTTCAATTTCTGTTTACAAGTAGGACCTTATTTATAGACTAATTTGGCCCTTCAAATAAGGAGATAAGAAGATAAGGGAATACATAAGAAGATAAGGGAATAACAAATTCTGTTAATAACAGATTCTATTAATAACAGATTCTGTTAATATTTGCTAACAACTATTCGTTAAAATAAAGTGATATGATCATTTTATGCTATGCTAATTATCATTTATATAAACTTTCATACAATTTGAACATTCATGGGCATGCAATCAAATAGTAAGCACTTACTTATTTTAAATAATATACTATACGTTAAAATAAAGTGATATGATCATTTTATGCTATGCTAATTATCATTTATATAAACTTTCATACAATTTGAACATTCATGGGCATGCAATCAAATAGTAAGCACTTACTTATTTTAAATAATATACTATTCGTTAAAATAAAGTGATATGATCATTTTATGCTATGCTAATTATCATTTATATAAACTTTCATACAATTTGAACATTCATGGGCATGCAATCAAATAGTAAGCACTTACTTATTTTAAATAATATACTATTCGTTAAAATAAAGTGATATGATCATTTTATGCTATGCTAATTATCATTTATATAAACTTTCATACAATTTGAACATTCATGGGCATGCAATCAAATAGTAAGCACTTACTTATTTTAAATAATATACTATTCGTTAAAATAAAATGATATGATCATCATTTTATGCTATGCTAATTATCATTTATATAAACTTTCATACAATTTGAACATTCATGGGCATGCAATCAAATAGTAAGCACTTACTTATTTTAAATAATATACTATTCGTTAAAATAAAGTGATATGATCATTTTATACTAAGCTAATTATCATTTATATAAACTTTCATACAATTTGAACATTCATGGGCATGCAATCAAATAGTAAGCACTTACTTATTTTAAATAATATATTATTCGTTAAAATAAAGTGATATGATCATTTTATGCTATGCTAATTATCATTTATATAAACTTTCATACAATTTGAACATTCATGGGCATGCAATCAAATAGTAAGCACTTACTTATTTTAAATAATATACTATTCGTTAAAATAAAGTGATATGATCATCATTTTATGCTATGCTAATTATCATTTATATAAACTTTCATACAATTTGAACATTCATGGGCATGCAATCAAATAGTAAGCACTTTCTTATTTTAAATAACATACTATTCGTTAAAATAAAGTGATATGATCATCATTTTACGCTATGATAATTATCATTTATATAAACTTTCATACAATTTGAACATTCATGGGCATGCAATCAAATAGTAAGCACTTACTTATTTTAAATAATATACTATTCGTTAAAATAAAGTGATATGATCATCATTTTATGCTATGCTAATTAACATTTATATAAACTTTCGTACAATTTGAACATTCATGGGCATGCAATCAAATAGTAAGCACTTACTTATTTTAAATAATATATTATTCGTTAAAATAAAGTGATATGATCATCATTTTATGCTATGCTAATTATCATTTATATAAACTTTCGTACAATTTGAACATTCATGGGCATGCAATCAAATAGTAAGCACTTACTTATTTTAAATAATATATTATTATTCGTTAAAATAAAGTGATATGATCATCATTTTATGCTATGCTAATTATCATTTATATAAACTTTCATACAATTTGAACATTCATGGGCATGCAATCAAATAGTAAGCACTTACTTATTTTAAATAATATATTATTATTCGTTAAAATAAAGTGATATGATCATTTTATGCTATGCTAATTATCATTTATATAAACTTTCATACAATTTGAACATTCGTGGGCATGCAATCAAATAGTAAGCACTTACTTATTTTAAATAATATATTATTATTCGTTAAAATAAAGTGATATGATCATTTTATGCTATGCTAATTATCATTTATATAAACTTTCATACAATTTGAACATTCGTGGGCATGCAATCAAATAGTAAGCACTTACTTATTTTAAATAATATATTATTATTCGTTAAAATAAAGTGATATGATCATTTTATGCTATGCTAATTATCATTTATATAAACTTTCATACAATTTGAACATTCGTGGGCATGCAATCAAATAGTAAGCACTTACTTATTTTAAATAATATATTATTATTGGTTAAAATAAAGTGATATGATCATTTTATGCTATGCTAATTATCCTTTATATAAACTTTCATACAATTTGAACATTCATGGGCATGCAATCAAATAGTAAGCACTTACTTATTTTAAATAATATATTATTATTCGTTAAAATAAAGTGATATGATCATTTTATGCTATGCTAATTATCATTTATATAAACTTTCATACAATTTGAACATTCGTGGGCATGCAATCAAATAGTAAGCACTTACTTATTTTAAATAATATATTATTATTCGTTAAAATAAAGTGATATGATCATCATTTTATGCTATGCTAATTATCATTTATATAAACTTTCATACAATTTGAACATTCATGGGCATGCAATCAAATAGTAAGCACTTACTTATTTTAAATAATATATTATTATTCGTTAAAATAAAGTGATATGATCATTTTATGCTATGCTAATTATCATTTATATAAACTTTCGTACAATTTGAACATTCATGGGCATGCAATCAAATAGTAAGCACTTACTTATTTTAAATAATATATTATTCGTTAAAATAAAGTGATATGATCATCATTTTATACTATGCTAATTATCATTTATATAAACTTTCGTACAATTTGAACATTCATGGGCATGCAATCAAATAGTAAGCACTTCCTTATTTTAAATAATATACTATTCGTTAAAATAAAGTGATATGATCATCATTTTATGCTATGCTAATTAACATTTATATAAACTTTCGTACAATTTGAACATTCATGGGCATGCAATCAAATAGTAAGCACTTACTTATTTTAAATAATATATTATTCGTTAAAATAAAGTGATATGATCATTTTATGCTATGCTAATTATCATTTATATAAACTTTCATACAATTTGAACATTCATGGGCATGCAATCAAATAGTAAGCACTTACTTATTTTAAATAATATATTATTATTCGTTAAAATAAAGTGATATGATCATTTTATGCTATGCTAATTATCATTTATATAAACTTTCATACAATTTGAACATTCGTGGGCATGCAATCAAATAGTAAGCACTTACTTATTTTAAATAATATATTATTATTCGTTAAAATAAAGTGATATGATCATTTTATGCTATGCTAATTATCATTTATATAAACTTTCATACAATTTGAACATTCGTGGGCATGCAATCAAATAGTAAGCACTTACTTATTTTAAATAATATATTATTATTCGTTAAAATAAAGTGATATCATCATTTTATACTATGCTAATTATCATTTATATAAACTTTCGTACAATTTGAACATTCATGGGCATGCAATCAAATAGTAAGCACTTCCTTATTTTAAATAATATACTATTCGTTAAAATAAAGTGATATGATCATCATTTTATGCTATGCTAATTAACATTTATATAAACTTTCGTACAATTTGAACATTCATGGGCATGCAATCAAATAGTAAGCACTTACTTATTTTAAATAATATATTATTCGTTAAAATAAAGTGATATGATCATTTTATGCTATGCTAATTATCATTTATATAAACTTTCATACAATTTGAACATTCATGGGCATGCAATCAAATAGTAAGCACTTACTTATTTTAAATAATATATTATTATTCGTTAAAATAAAGTGATATGATCATTTTATGCTATGCTAATTATCATTTATATAAACTTTCATACAATTTGAACATTCGTGGGCATGCAATCAAATAGTAAGCACTTACTTATTTTAAATAATATATTATTATTCGTTAAAATAAAGTGATATGATCATTTTATGCTATGCTAATTATCATTTATATAAACTTTCATACAATTTGAACATTCGTGGGCATGCAATCAAATAGTAAGCACTTACTTATTTTAAATAATATATTATTATTGGTTAAAATAAAGTGATATGATCATTTTATGCTATGCTAATTATCATTTATATAAACTTTCGTACAATTTGAACATTCATGGGCATGCAATCAAATAGTAAGCACTTACTTATTTTAAATAATATATCATTATTCGTTAAAATAAAGTGATATGATCATCATTTTATGCTATGCTAATTATCATTTATATAAACTTTCATACAATTTGAACATTCATGGGCATGCAATCAAATAGTAAGCACTTACTTATTTTAAATAATATATTATTATTCGTTAAAATAAAGTGATATGATCATTTTATGCTATGCTAATTATCATTTATATAAACTTTCATACAATTTGAACATTCATGGGCATGCAATCAAATAGTAAGCACTTACTTATTTTAAATAATATATTATTATTCGTTAAAATAAAGTGATATGATCATTTTATGCTATGCTAATTATCATTTATATAAACTTTCATACAATTTGAACATTCGTGGGCATGCAATCAAATAGTAAGCACTTACTTATTTTAAATAATATATTATTATTCGTTAAAATAAATTGATATGATCATTTTATGCTATGCTAATTATCATTTATATAAACTTTCATACAATTTGAACATTCGTGGGCATGCAATCAAATAGTAAGCACTTACTTATTTTAAATAATATATTATTATTCGTTAAAATAAAGTGATATGATCATTTTATGCTATGCTAATTATCATTTATATAAACTTTCATACAATTTGAACATTCATGGGCATGCAATCAAATAGTAAGCACTTACTTATTTTAAATAATATATTATTATTCGTTAAAATAAAGTGATATGATCATTTTATGCTATGCTAATTATCATTTATATAAACTTTCGTACAATTTGAACATTCATGGGCATGCAATCAAATAGTAAGCACTTACTTATTTTAAATAATATATCATTATTCGTTAAAATAAAGTGATATGATCATCATTTTATACTATGCTAATTATCATTTATATAAACTTTCATACAATTTGAACATTCATGGGCATGCAATCAAATAGTAAGCACTTACTTATTTTAAATAATATATTATTATTCGTTAAAATAAAGTGATATGATCATTTTATGCTATGCTAATTATCATTTATATAAACTTTCATACAATTTGAACATTCATGGGCATGCAATCAAATAGTAAGCACTTACTTATTTTAAATAATATATTATTATTCGTTAAAATAAAGTGATATGATCATTTTATGCTATGCTAATTATCATTTATATAAACTTTCATACAATTTGAACATTCGTGGGCATGCAATCAAATAGTAAGCACTTACTTATTTTAAATAATATATTATTATTCGTTAAAATAAAGTGATATGATCATCATTTTATGCTATGCTAATTATCATTTATATAAACTTTCATACAATTTGAACATTCATGGGCATGCAATCAAATAGTAAGCACTTACTTATTTTAAATAATATATTATTATTCGTTAAAATAAAGTGATATGATCATTTTATGCTATGCTAATTATCATTTATATAAACTTTCGTACAATTTGAACATTCATGGGCATGCAATCAAATAGTAAGCACTTACTTATTTTAAATAATATATTATTCGTTAAAATAAAGTGATATGATCATCATTTTATACTATGCTAATTATCATTTATATAAACTTTCGTACAATTTGAACATTCATGGGCATGCAATCAAATAGTAAGCACTTACTTATTTTAAATAATATATTATTATTCGTTAAAATAAAGTGATATGATCATCATTTTATGCTATGCTAATTATCATTTATATAAACTTTCATACAATTTGAACATTCATGGGCATGCAATCAAATAGTAAGCACTTACTTATTTTAAATAATATATTATTATTCGTTAAAATAAAGTGATATGATCATTTTATGCTATGCTAATTATCATTTATATAAACTTTCATACAATTTGAACATTCATGGGCATGCAATCAAATAGTAAGCACTTACTTATTTTAAATAATATATTATTATTCGTTAAAATAAAGTGATATGATCATTTTATGCTATGCTAATTATCATTTATATAAACTTTCATACAATTTGAACATTCATGTGCATGCAATCAAATAGTAAGCACTTACTTATTTTAAATAATATATTATTATTCGTTAAAATAAAGTGATATGATCATCATTTTATGCTATGCTAATTATCATTTATATAAACTTTCATACAATTTGAACATTCATGGGCATGCAATCAAATAGTAAGCACTTACTTATTTTAAATAATATATTATTATTCGTTAAAATAAAGTGATATGATCATTTTATGCTATGCTAATTATCATTTATATAAACTTTGATACAATTTGAACATTCATGGGCATGCAATCAAATAGTAAGCACTTACTTATTTTAAATTATATATTATTATTCGTTAAAATAAAGTGATATGATCATTTTATGCTATGCTAATTATCATTTATATAAACTTTCATACAATTTGAACATTCATGGGCATGCAATCAAATAGTAAGCACTTACTTATTTTAAATAATATATTATTATTCGTTAAAATAAAGTGATATGATCATTTTATGCTATGCTAATTATCATTTATATAAACTTTCATACAATTTGAACATTCATGGGCATGCAATCAAATAGTAAGCACTTACTTATTTTAAATAATATATTATTATTCGTTAAAATAAAGTGATATGATCATCATTTTATGCTATGCTAATTATCATTTATATAAACTTTCATACAATTTGAACATTCATGGGCATGCAATCAAATAGTAAGCACTTACTTATTTTAAATAATATATTATTATTCGTTAAAATAAAGTGATATGATCATTTTATGCTATGCTAATTATCATTTATATAAACTTTCGTACAATTTGAACATTCATGGGCATGCAATCAAATAGTAAGCACTTACTTATTTTAAATAATATATTATTATTCGTTAAAATAAAGTGATATGATCATCATTTTATACTATGCTAATTATCATTTATATAAACTTTCGTACAATTTGAACATTCATGGGCATGCAATCAAATAGTAAGCACTTACTTATTTTAAATAATATATTATTATTCGTTAAAATAAAGTGATATGATCATTTTATGCTATGCTAATTATCATTTATATAAACTTTCATACAATTTGAACATTCATGGGCATGCAATCAAATAGTAAGCACTTACTTATTTTAAATAATATATTATTATTCGTTAAAATAAAGTGATATGATCATCATGTTATGCTATGCTAATTATCATTTATATAAACTTTCATACAATTTGAACATTCATGGGCATGCAATCAAATAGTAAGCACTTACTTATTTTAAATAATATATTATTCGTTAAAATAAAGTGATATGATCATTTTATGCTATGCTAATTATCATTTATATAAACTTTCATACAATTTGAACATTCATGGGCATGCAATCAAATAGTAAGCACTTACTTATTTTAAATAATATATTATTATTCGTTAAAATAAAGTGATATGATCATCATTTTATGCTATGCTAATTATCATTTATATAAACTTTCATACAATTTGAACATTCATGGGCATGCAATCAAATAGTAAGCACTTACTTATTTTAAATAATATATTATTATTCGTTAAAATAAAGTGATATGATCATTTTATGCTATGCTAATTATCATTTATATAAACTTTCGTACAATTTGAACATTCATGGGCATGCAATCAAATAGTAAGCACTTACTTATTTTAAATAATATATTATTCGTTAAAATAAAGTGATATGATCATCATTTTATACTATGCTAATTATCATTTATATAAACTTTCGTACAATTTGAACATTCATGGGCATGCAATCAAATAGTAAGCACTTACTTATTTTAAATAATATATTATTATTCGTTAAAATAAAGTGATATGATCATTTTATGCTATGCTAATTATCATTTATATAAACTTTCATACAATTTGAACATTCATGGGCATGCAATCAAATAGTAAGCACTTACTTATTTTAAATAATATATTATTATTCGTTAAAATAAAGTGATATGATCATCATGTTATGCTATGCTAATTATCATTTATATAAACTTTCATAGAATTTGAACATTCGTGGGCATGCAATCAAATAGTAAGCACTTACTTATTTTAAATAATATATTATTATTCGTTAAAATAAAGTGATATGATCATTTTATGCTATGCTAATTATCATTTATATAAACTTTCATACAATTTGAACATTCATGGGCATGCAATCAAATAGTAAGCACTTACTTATTTTAAATAATATATTATTATTCGTTAAAATAAAGTGATATGATCATTTTATGCTATGCTAATTATCATTTATATAAACTTTGATACAATTTGAACATTCATGGGCATGCAATCAAATAGTAAGCACTTACTTATTTTAAATTATATATTATTATTCGTTAAAATAAAGTGATATGATCATTTTATGCTATGCTAATTATCATTTATATAAACTTTCATACAATTTGAACATTCATGGGCATGCAATCAAATAGTAAGCACTTACTTATTTTAAATAATATATTATTATTCGTTAAAATAAAGTGATATGATCATTTTATGCTATGCTAATTATCATTTATATAAACTTTCATACAATTTGAACATTCATGGGCATGCAATCAAATAGTAAGCACTTACTTATTTTAAATAATATATTATTATTCGTTAAAATAAAGTGATATGATCATCATTTTATGCTATGCTAATTATCATTTATATAAACTTTCATACAATTTGAACATTCATGGGCATGCAATCAAATAGTAAGCACTTACTTATTTTAAATAATATATTATTATTCGTTAAAATAAAGTGATATGATCATTTTATGCTATGCTAATTATCATTTATATAAACTTTCGTACAATTTGAACATTCATGGGCATGCAATCAAATAGTAAGCACTTACTTATTTTAAATAATATATTATTCGTTAAAATAAAGTGATATGATCATCATTTTATACTATGCTAATTATCATTTATATAAACTTTCGTACAATTTGAACATTCATGGGCATGCAATCAAATAGTAAGCACTTACTTATTTTAAATAATATATTATTATTCGTTAAAATAAAGTGATATGATCATCATTTTATGCTATGCTAATTATCATTTATATAAACTTTCATACAATTTGAACATTCATGGGCATGCAATCAAATAGTAAGCACTTACTTATTTTAAATAATATATTATTATTCGTTAAAATAAAGTGATATGATCATTTTATGCTATGCTAATTATCATTTATATAAACTTTCATACAATTTGAACATTCATGGGCATGCAATCAAATAGTAAGCACTTACTTATTTTAAATAATATATTATTATTCGTTAAAATAAAGTGATATGATCATTTTATGCTATGCTAATTATCATTTATATAAACTTTCATACAATTTGAACATTCATGTGCATGCAATCAAATAGTAAGCACTTACTTATTTTAAATAATATATTATTATTCGTTAAAATAAAGTGATATGATCATTTTATGCTATGCTAATTATCATTTATATAAACTTTCATACAATTTGAACATTCATGGGCATGCAATCAAATAGTAAGCACTTACTTATTTTAAATAATATATTATTATTCGTTAAAATAAAGTGATATGATCATTTTATGCTATGCTAATTATCATTTATATAAACTTTGATACAATTTGAACATTCATGGGCATGCAATCAAATAGTAAGCACTTACTTATTTTAAATTATATATTATTATTCGTTAAAATAAAGTGATATGATCATTTTATGCTATGCTAATTATCATTTATATAAACTTTCATACAATTTGAACATTCATGGGCATGCAATCAAATAGTAAGCACTTACTTATTTTAAATAATATATTATTATTCGTTAAAATAAAGTGATATGATCATTTTATGCTATGCTAATTATCATTTATATAAACTTTCATACAATTTGAACATTCATGGGCATGCAATCAAATAGTAAGCACTTACTTATTTTAAATAATATATTATTATTCGTTAAAATAAAGTGATATGATCATCATTTTATGCTATGCTAATTATCATTTATATAAACTTTCATACAATTTGAACATTCATGGGCATGCAATCAAATAGTAAGCACTTACTTATTTTAAATAATATATTATTATTCGTTAAAATAAAGTGATATGATCATCATTTTATACTATGCTAATTATCATTTATATAAACTTTCGTACAATTTGAACATTCATGGGCATGCAATCAAATAGTAAGCACTTACTTATTTTAAATAATATATTATTATTCGATAAATAAAGTGATATGATCATCATTTTATGCTATGCTAATTATCATTTATATAAACTTTCATACAATTTGAACATTCATGGGCATGCAATCAAATAGTAAGCACTTACTTATTTTAAATAATATATTATTATTCGTTAAAATAAAGTGATATGATCATTTTATGCTATGCTAATTATCATTTATATAAACTTTCATACAATTTGAACATTCATGGGCATGCAATCAAATAGTAAGCACTTACTTATTTTAAATAATATATTATTATTCGTTAAAATAAAGTGATATGATCATTTTATGCTATGCTAATTATCATTTATATAAACTTTCATACAATTTGAACATTCATGTGCATGCAATCAAATAGTAAGCACTTACTTATTTTAAATAATATATTATTATTCGTTAAAATAAAGTGATATGATCATTTTATGCTATGCTAATTATCATTTATATAAACTTTCATACAATTTGAACATTCATGGGCATGCAATCAAATAGTAAGCACTTACTTATTTTAAATAATATATTATTATTCGTTAAAATAAAGTGATATGATCATTTTATGCTATGCTAATTATCATTTATATAAACTTTGATACAATTTGAACATTCATGGGCATGCAATCAAATAGTAAGCACTTACTTATTTTAAATTATATATTATTATTCGTTAAAATAAAGTGATATGATCATTTTATGCTATGCTAATTATCATTTATATAAACTTTCATACAATTTGAACATTCATGGGCATGCAATCAAATAGTAAGCACTTACTTATTTTAAATAATATATTATTATTCGTTAAAATAAAGTGATATGATCATTTTATGCTATGCTAATTATCATTTATATAAACTTTCATACAATTTGAACATTCATGGGCATGCAATCAAATAGTAAGCACTTACTTATTTTAAATAATATATTATTCCTTAAAATAAAGTGATATGATCATTTTATGCTATGCTAATTATCATTTATATAAACTTTCATACAATTTGAACATTCATGGGCATGCAATCAAATAGTAAGCACTTACTTATTTTAAATAATATATTATTATTCGTTAAAATAAAGTGATATGATCATTTTATGCTATGCTAATTATCATTTATATAAACTTTCGTACAATTTGAACATTCATGGGCATGCAATCAAATAGTAAGCACTTACTTATTTTAAATAATATATTATTCGTTAAAATAAAGTGATATGATCATCATTTTATACTATGCTAATTATCATTTATATAAACTTTCGTACAATTTGAACATTCATGGGCATGCAATCAAATAGTAAGCACTTACTTATTTTAAATAATATATTATTATTCGTTAAAATAAAGTGATATGATCATCATTTTATGCTATGCTAATTATCATTTATATAAACTTTCATACAATTTGAACATTCATGGGCATGCAATCAAATAGTAAGCACTTACTTATTTTAAATAATATATTATTATTCGTTAAAATAAAGTGATATGATCATTTTATGCTATGCTAATTATCATTTATATAAACTTTCATACAATTTGAACATTCATGGGCATGCAATCAAATAGTAAGCACTTACTTATTTTAAATAATATATTATTATTCGTTAAAATAAAGTGATATGATCATTTTATGCTATGCTAATTATCATTTATATAAACTTTCATACAATTTGAACATTCATGTGCATGCAATCAAATAGTAAGCACTTACTTATTTTAAATAATATATTATTATTCGTTAAAATAAAGTGATATGATCATTTTATGCTATGCTAATTATCATTTATATAAACTTTCATACAATTTGAACATTCATGGGCATGCAATCAAATAGTAAGCACTTACTTATTTTAAATAATATATTATTATTCGTTAAAATAAAGTGATATGATCATTTTATGCTATGCTAATTATCATTTATATAAACTTTGATACAATTTGAACATTCATGGGCATGCAATCAAATAGTAAGCACTTACTTATTTTAAATTATATATTATTATTCGTTAAAATAAAGTGATATGATCATTTTATGCTATGCTAATTATCATTTATATAAACTTTCATACAATTTGAACATTCATGGGCATGCAATCAAATAGTAAGCACTTACTTATTTTAAATAATATATTATTATTCGTTAAAATAAAGTGATATGATCATTTTATGCTATGCTAATTATCATTTATATAAACTTTCATACAATTTGAACATTCATGGGCATGCAATCAAATAGTAAGCACTTACTTATTTTAAATAATATATTATTATTCGTTAAAATAAAGTGATTTGATCATTTTATGCTATGCTAATTATCATTTATATAAACTTTCATACAATTTGAACATTCATGGGCATGCAATCAAATAGTAAGCACTTACTTATTTTAAATAATATATTATTATTCGTTAAAATAAAGTGATATGATCATTTTATGCTATGCTAATTATCATTTATATAAACTTTCATACAATTTGAACATTCATGGGCATGCAATCAAATAGTAAGCACTTACTTATTTTAAATAATATATTATTATTCGTTAAAATAAAGTGATATGATCATCATTTTATGCTATGCTAATTATCATTTATATAAATTTTCATAGAATTTGAACATTCATGGGCATGCAATCAAATAGTAAGCACTTACTTATTTTAAATAATATATTATTATTCGTTAAAATAAAGTGATATGATCATCATTTTATGCTATGCTAATTATCATTTATATAAACTTTCATACAATTTGAACATTCATGGGCATGCAATCAAATAGTAAGCACTTACTTATTTTAAATAATATATTATTATTCGTTAAAATAAAGTGATATGATCATCATTTTATGCTATGCTAATTATCATTTATATAAACTTTCATACAATTTGAACATTCATGGGCATGCAATCAAATAGTAAGCACTTACTTATTTTAAATAATATATTATTATTCGTTAAAATAAAGTGATATGATCATCATTTTATGCTATGCTAATTATCATTTATATAAACTTTCATACAATTTGAACATTCATGGGCATGCAATCAAATAGTAAGCACTTACTTATTTTAAATAATATATTATTATTCGTTAAAATAAAGTGATATGATCATCATTTTATGCTATGCTAATTATCATTTATATAAACTTTCATACAATTTGAACATTCATGGGCATGCAATCAAATAGTAAGCACTTACTTATTTTAAATAATATATTATTATTCGTTAAAATAAAGTGATATGATCATTTTATGCTATGCTAATTATCATTTATATAAACTTTCATACAATTTGAACATTCATGGGCATGCAATCAAATAGTAAGCACTTACTTATTTTAAATAATATATTATTATTCGTTAAAATAAAGTGATATGATCATTTTATGCTATGCTAATTATCATTTATATAAACTTTCATACAATTTGAACATTCATGGGCATGCAATCAAATAGTAAGCACTTACTTATTTTAAATAATATATTATTATTCGTTAAAATAAAGTGATATGATCATTTTATGCTATGCTAATTATCATTTATATAAACTTTCATACAATTTGAACATTCATGGGCATGCAATCAAATAGTAAGCACTTACTTATTTTAAATAATATATTATTATTCGTTAAAATAAAGTGATATGATCATTTTATGCTATGCTAATTATCATTTATATAAACTTTGATACAATTTGAACATTCATGGGCATGCAATCAAATAGTAAGCACTTACTTATTTTAAATTATATATTATTATTCGTTAAAATAAAGTGATATGATCATTTTATGCTATGCTAATTATCATTTATATAAACTTTCATACAATTTGAACATTCATGGGCATGCAATCAAATAGTAAGCACTTACTTATTTTAAATAATATATTATTATTCGTTAAAATAAAGTGATATGATCATTTTATGCTATGCTAATTATCATTTATATAAACTTTCATACAATTTGAACATTCATGGGCATGCAATCAAATAGTAAGCACTTACTTATTTTAAATTATATATTATTATTCGTTAAAATAAAGTGATATGATCATTTTATGCTATGCTAATTATCATTTATATAAACTTTCATACAATTTGAACATTCATGGGCATGCAATCAAATAGTAAGCACTTACTTATTTTAAATAATATATTATTATTCGTTAAAATAAAGTGATATGATCATCATTTTATGCTATGCTAATTATCATTTATATAAACTTTCATACAATTTGAACATTCATGGGCATGCAATCAAATAGTAAGCACTTACTTATTTTAAATAATATATTATTATTCGTTAAAATAAAGTGATATGATCATCATTTTATGCTATGCTAATTATCATTTATATAAACTTTCGTACAATTTGAACATTCATGGGCATGCAATCAAATAGTAAGCACTTACTTATTTTAAATAATATATTATCTATATATTATATAAAAGAAGGTTTATACCAACCTACCCACTAATATAAGGTATAAATCCTAACTACTCTTATTATGACCTACCCACTAAGATCCTACCCTAAATATTAAATAAGAAACGAATCATGACTAATTAATATCAAATTTTTAACCAAATCTTAAGATTTTTAAAAAAATTATTTTTTAAATAATTAATATTTATAAAATTTATTACAAATGTTAAATAAGGAATGAATCATAACTAATTAATATCAAATTTTAATAGGAACAAAAATTGATATTAATTACAAATGTTAAATAAGGAACGAACCCTAACTAATTAATACCAAATATTTAACCAAATTTTAAAATAACGAACGAATCATAACTAATTAATACCAAATTAAATATATTTTTTTGAAATATGAATTTTTATTAACAATTAGTCTCCTCACTTGATGCTATAAATTGTACCACTACGGTATACCAAATTAAATATATTTTTTGAAATATGAATTTTTATTAACAATTAGTCTCCTCACTTGATGCTATAAATTGTACCACTACGGTTTCTCTCCTATATCATTTTAAAAGAATAAACTCAAAAATCAATCGTGAGAACTATTGCATACTTCTAAATTGTTTTTCTGCTACATCATTCTGAAAGTAATCGATTATGGTGGTGAGTTTCAAAGTAGAAATCTCTGTGTAAGCAATCTGTTCATTCTTACAAACTTTGTTTTTCTATTCTGCACGCGTTACCGTGTTCTAATCATTCAATTTGTTTTAGTTTTAATTCCTTCACATGTTGCAATTTTATCTATTTTTTATTTGGTTCTCTTATAATCTTGATTGCAATATTCACATTCTCCTCAATTTTGTAGGGTATAGGAGATGAAGGGATGGGAAGCACGCTTTTCCACAAGAGAGAGACAATGAGTTCCTCTATTTTTAAACGATCAGCGAACTCAAATCCCGTCATGAGGAAATGGATCATATCAACGTTATTATGTTTGAATTCTTCAATTCGTTTTGGTTTTGATTCATTCTAATGTTACAATAATTTTTTTGGTTCTCTTTTTATCTCAACTGTAATATTTATCTACTGTTAGAGGTAAGAAAGATATTATTGCTTTTTGGTCCTTTGGTTCATCTTAGTTTTGATTTCTTCTGGCTTGCTATGCTTAACCTTATTGAATTGATTTTGTTTGATACTTTCTCATGTTATAAACTCTTTCCCACTTGCTTCTCATAATTGTATCTTTGGGTTCTACTGGCCACTTTCTATAGACATGCATCAATGATTTTGGAAGCGGAGCACCAAACAACAACAAGAAGAAGATGAAATTAGTAAGGATCATTCCGTGAGAGCCGGTTCATTAAATATACGGAGGAAAATATTGAATTTGAAAACACATTTTTGGATGCTGAATTGATTTTCGAGCAAAACATGTATCATTCGAGCTATCTAGCATCACTCTAATGAATAATATATCATTGACACATATGAATAATGAAAATTATTCAAATGAGAACTAATTTTCAATTTAAGTTAATTAAATTTATTTTTTTGAATGAGCAACAAGTGTATGTAGCAAATTACCATTGTTGACGCTAAGATATGTGTGTATACATTTGTAAATTATTTAATTCCTTTTAGAACGATTTTGTGCTCTTTAGCGTCATAGGAAAACTATTTTATTAACAATAATCGAGGACGGTGCACTCCAGGCTAAATATTCTTATACCAATAATCGAGGAATCAACATGACAAAATAACATCTAAATTTAGCACAAGATGTGTCGTGATAGTTAGCTAACTTTATCCCTCGATCATGCAGAAAGGGGTTTCAATCCTTGCCCATGCGAGTTAAGCGCAAATTGTCGCCAACCGTTTACTGCTAAGTAACTATTTCTCATGGCTATAGTATTGGCCACTATTGTTGACCTCAGGACAACATGTATAAGAAATTATAAAAATATATTATTTCACACACAATAATTTTAGTTAATCCAAAGTTACCTGTGTCTCGCACAGGTAAATCCAACTAGTTATTCGTTAAAATAAAGTGATATGATCATTTTATGCTATGCTAATTATCATTTATATAAACTTTCATACAATTTGAACATTCATGGGCATGCAATCAAATAGTAAGCACTTACTTATTTTAAATAATATATTATTATTCGTTAAAATAAAGTGATATGATCATTTTATGCTATGCTAATTATCATTTATATAAACTTTCATACAATTTGAACATTCATGGGCATGCAATCAAATAGTAAGCACTTACTTATTTTAAATAATATATTATTATTCGTTAAAATAAAGTGATATGATCATCATGTTATGCTATGCTAATTATCATTTATATAAACTTTCATACAATTTGAACATTCGTGGGCATGCAATCAAATAGTAAGCACTTACTTATTTTAAATAATATATTATTATTCGTTAAAATAAAGTGATATGATCATTTTATGCTATGCTAATTATCATTTATATAAACTTTCATACAATTTGAACATTCATGGGCATGCAATCAAATAGTAAGCACTTACTTATTTTAAATAATATATTATTATTCGTTAAAATAAAGTGATATGATCATCATGTTATGCTATGCTAATTATCATTTATATAAACTTTCATAGAATTTGAACATTCGTGGGCATGCAATCAAATAGTAAGCACTTACTTATTTTAAATAATATATTATTATTCGTTAAAATAAAGTGATATGATCATTTTATGCTATGCTAATTATCATTTATATAAACTTTCATACAATTTGAACATTCATGGGCATGCAATCAAATAGTAAGCACTTACTTATTTTAAATAATATATTATTATTCGTTAAAATAAAGTGATATGATCATCATGTTATGCTATGCTAATTATCATTTATATAAACTTTCATACAATTTGAACATTCGTGGGCATGCAATCAAATAGTAAGCACTTACTTATTTTAAATTATATATTATTATTCGTTAAAATAAAGTGATATGATCATCATTTTATGCTATGCTAATTATCATTTATATAAACTTTCATACAATTTGAACATTCATGGGCATGCAATCAAATAGTAAGCACTTACTTATTTTAAATAATATATTATTATTCGTTAAAATAAAGTGATATGATCATTTTATGCTATACTAATTATCATTTATATAAACTTTCATACAATTTGAACATTCATGGGCATGCAATCAAATAGTAA
The DNA here is from genome assembly GCA_030819835.1 of Acmispon strigosus. NCBI lineage: Eukaryota > Viridiplantae > Streptophyta > Magnoliopsida > Fabales > Fabaceae > Acmispon > Acmispon strigosus. The sequence goes on along the minus strand of JAUAMA010000004.1, from coordinate 9,999,190 downwards.
GCACTTACTTATTTTAAATAATATATTATTATTCGTTAAAATAAAGTGATATGATCATCATTTTATGCTATGCTAATTATCATTTATATAAACTTTCATACAATTTGAACATTCATGGGCATGCAATCAAATAGTAAGCACTTACTTATTTTAAATAATATATTATTATTCGTTAAAATAAAGTGATATGATCATTTTATGCTATGCTAATTATCATTTATATAAACTTTCATACAATTTGAACATTCATGGGCATGCAATCAAATAGTAAGCACTTACTTATTTTAAATAATATATTATTATTCGTTAAAATAAAGTGATATGATCATTTTATGCTATGCTAATTATCATTTATATAAACTTTCATACAATTTGAACATTCATGGGCATGCAATCAAATAGTAAGCACTTACTTATTTTAAATAATATATTATTATTCGTTAAAATAAAGTGATATGATCATTTTATGCTATGCTAATTATCATTTATATAAACTTTCATACAATTTGAACATTCATGGGCATGCAATCAAATAGTAAGCACTTACTTATTTTAAATAATATATTATTATTCGTTAAAATAAAGTGATATGATCATTTTATGCTATGCTAATTATCATTTATATAAACTTTCATACAATTTGAACATTCATGGGCATGCAATCAAATAGTAAGCACTTACTTATTTTAAATAATATATTATTATTCGTTAAAATAAAGTGATATGATCATTTTATGCTATGCTAATTATCATTTATATAAACTTTCATACAATTTGAACATTCATGGGCATGCAATCAAATAGTAGGCACTTACTTATTTTAAATAATATATTATTATTCGTTAAAATAAAGTGATATGATCATTTTGTGCTATGCTAATTATCATTTATATAAACTTTCATACAATTTGAACATTCATGGGCATGCAATCAGATAGTAAGCACTTACTTATTTTAAATAATATATTATTATTCGTTAAAATAAAGTGATATGATCATTTTGTGCTATGCTAATTATCATTTATATAAACTTTCATACAATTTGAACATTCATGGGCATGCAATCAAATAGTAGGCACTTACTTATTTTAAATAATATATTATTATTCGTTAAAATAAAGTGATATGATCATTTTATGCTATGCTAATTATCATTTATATAAACTTTCATACAATTTGAACATTCATGGGCATGCAATCAAATAGTAAGCACTTACTTATTTTAAATAATATATTATTATTCGTTAAAATAAAGTGATATGATCATTTTATGCTATGCTAATTATCATTTATATAAACTTTCATACAATTTGAACATTCATGGGCATGCAATCAAATAGTAGGCACTTACTTATTTTAAATAATATATTATTATTCGTTAAAATAAAGTGATATGATCATTTTGTGCTATGCTAATTATCATTTATATAAACTTTCATACAATTTGAACATTCATGGGCATGCAATCAGATAGTAAGCATTTACTTATTTTAAATAATATATTATTATTCGTTAAAATAAAGTGATATGATCATTTTGTGCTATGCTAATTATCATTTATATAAACTTTCATACAATTTGAACATTCATGGGCATGCAATCAAATAGTAGGCACTTACTTTTTTTAAATAATATATTATTATTCGTTAAAATAAAGTGATATGATCATTTTGTGCTATGCTAATTATCATTTATATAAACTTTCATACAATTTGAACATTCATGGGCATGGAATCAGATAGTAAGCACTTACTTATTTTAAATAATATATTATTATTCGTTAAAATAAAGTGATATGATCATTTTGTGCTATGTTAATTATCATTTATATAAACTTTCATACAATTTGAACATTCATGGGCATGCAATCAGATAGTAAGCACTTACTTATTTTAAATAATATATTATTATTCGTTAAAATAAAGTGATATGATCATTTTGTGCTATGCTAATTATCATTTATATAAACTTTCATACAATTTGAACATTCATGGGCATGCAATCAAATAGTAGGCACTTACTTTTTTTAAATAATATATTATTATTCGTTAAAATAAAGTGATATGATCATTTTGTGCTATGCTAATTATCATTTATATAAACTTTCATACAATTTGAACATTCATGGGCATGCAATCAAATAGTAGGCACTTACTTATTTTAAATAATATATTATTATTCGTTAAAATAAAGTGATATGATCATTTTGTGCTATGTTAATTATCATTTATATAAACTTTCATACAATTTGAACATTCATGGGCATGCAATCAGATAGTAAGCACTTACTTATTTTAAATAATATATTATTATTCGTTAAAATAAAGTGATATGATCATTTTGTGCTATGCTAATTATCATTTATATAAACTTTCATACAATTTGAACATTCATGGGCATGCAATCAAATAGTAGGCACTTACTTATTTTAAATAATATATTATTATTCGTTAAAATAAAGTGATATGATCATTTTGTGCTATGCTAATTATCATTTATATAAACTTTCATACAATTTGAACATTCATGGGCATGCAATCAAATAGTAAGCACTTACTTATTTTAAATAATATATTATTATTCGTTAAAATAAAGTGATATGATCATTTTATGCTATGCTAATTATCATTTATATACACTTTCATACAATTTGAACATTCATGGGCATGCAATCAAATAGTAAGCACTTACTTATTTTAAATAATATATTATTATTCGTTAAAATAAAGTGATATGATCATTTTATGCTATGCTAATTATCATTTATATAAACTTTCATACAATTTGAACATTCATGGGCATGCAATCAAATAGTAGGCACTTACTTATTTTAAATAATATATTATTATTCGTTAAAATAAAGTGATATGATCATTTTGTGCTATGCTAATTATCATTTACATAAACTTTCATACAATTTGAACATTCATGGGCATGCAATCAAATAGTAGGCACTTACTTATTTTAAATAATATATTATTATTCGTTAAAATAAAGTGATATGATCATTTTGTGCTATGCTAATTATCATTTATATAAACTTTCATACAATTTGAACATTCATGGGCATGCAATCAAATAGTAGGCACTTACTTATTTTAAATAATATATTATTATTCGTTAAAATAAAGTGATATGATCATTTTGTGCTATGCTAATTATCATTTATATAAACTTTCATACAATTTGAACATTCATGGGCATGCAATCAAATAGTAAGCACTTACTTATTTTAAATAATATATTATTATTCGTTAAAATAAAGTGATATGATCATTTTGTGCTATGCTAATTATCATTTACATAAACTTTCATACAATTTGAACATTCATGGGCATGCAATCAAATAGTAGGCACTTACTTATTTTAAATAATATATTATTATTCGTTAAAATAAAGTGATATGATCATTTTGTGCTATGCTAATTATCATTTATATAAACTTTCATACAATTTGAACATTCATGGGCATGCAATCAAATAGTAGGCACTTACTTATTTTAAATAATATATTATTATTCGTTAAAATAAAGTGATATGATCATTTTATGCTATGCTAATTATCATTTATATAAACTTTCATACAATTTGAACATTCATGGGCATGCAATCAAATAGTAAGCTCTTACTTATTTTAAATAATATATTATTATTCGTTAAAATAAAGTGATATGATCATTTTATGCTATGCTAATTATCATTTATATAAACTTTCATACAATTTGAACATTCATGGGCATGCAATCAAATAGTAAGCACTTACTTATTTTAAATAATATATTATTATTCGTTAAAATAAAGTGATATGATCATTTTATGCTATGCTAATTATCATTTATATAAACTTTCATACAATTTGAACATTCATTGGCATGCAATCAAATAGTAGGCACTTACTTATTTTAAATAATATATTATTATTCGTTAAAATAAAGTGATATGATCATTTTGTGCTATGCTAATTATCATTTATATAAACTTTCATACAATTTGAACATTCATGGGCATGCAATCAGATAGTAAGCACTTACTTATTTTAAATAATATATTATTATTCGTTAAAATAAAGTGATATGATCATTTTGTGCTATGCTAATTATCATTTATATAAACTTTCATACAATTTGAACATTCATGGGCATGCAATCAAATAGTAGGCACTTACTTATTTTAAATAATATATTATTATTCGTTAAAATAAAGTTATATGATCATTTTGTGCTATGCTAATTATCATTTATATAAACTTTCATACAATTTGAACATTCATGGGCATGCAATCAAATAGTAAGCACTTACTTATTTTAAATAATATATTATTATTCGTTAAAATAAAGTGATATGATAATTTTATGCTATGCTAATTATCATTTATATAAACTTTCATACAATTTGAACATTCATGGGCATGCAATCAAATAGTAAGCTCTTACTTATTTTAAATAATATATTATTATTCGTTAAAATAAAGTGATATGATCATTTTATGCTATGCTAATTATCATTTATATAAACTTTCATACAATTTGAACATTCATGGGCATGCAATCAAATAGTAGGCACTTACTTATTTTAAATAATATATTATTATTCGTTAAAATAAAGTGATATGATCATTTTGTGCTATGCTAATTATCATTTATATAAACTTTCATACAATTTGAACATTCATGGGCATGCAATCAGATAGTAAGCACTTACTTATTTTAAATAATATATTATTATTCGTTAAAATAAAGTGATATGATCATTTTGTGCTATGCTAATTATCATTTATATAAACTTTCATACAATTTGAACATTCATGGGCATGCAATCAAATAGTAGGCACTTACTTATTTTAAATAATATATTATTATTCGTTAAAATAAAGTTATATGATCATTTTGTGCTATGCTAATTATCATTTATATAAACTTTCATACAATTTGAACATTCATGGGCATGCAATCAAATAGTAAGCACTTACTTATTTTAAATAATATATTATTATTCGTTAAAATAAAGTGATATGATAATTTTATGCTATGCTAATTATCATTTATATAAACTTTCATACAATTTGAACATTCATGGGCATGCAATCAAATAGTAAGCTCTTACTTATTTTAAATAATATATTATTATTCGTTAAAATAAAGTGATATGATCATTTTATGCTATGCTAATTATCATTTATATAAACTTTCATACAATTTGAACATTCATGGGCATGCAATCAAATAGTAAGCACTTACTTATTTTAAATAATATATTATTATTCGTTAAAATAAAGTGATATGATCATCATGTTATGCTATGCTAATTATCATTTATATAAACTTTCATACAATTTGAACATTCGTGGGCATGCAATCAAATAGTAAGCACTTACTTATTTTAAATAATATATTATTATTCGTTAAAATAAAGTGATATGATCATTTTATGCTATGCTAATTATCATTTATATAAACTTTCATACAATTTGAACATTCATGGGCATGCAATCAAATAGTAAGCACTTACTTATTTTAAATAATATATTATTATTCGTTAAAATAAAGTGATATGATCATCATGTTATGCTATGCTAATTATCATTTATATAAACTTTCATACAATTTGAACATTCATGGGCATGCAATCAAATAGTAAGCACTTACTTATTTTAAATAATATATTATTATTCGTTAAAATAAAGTGATATGATCATCATTTTATGCTATGCTAATTATCATTTATATAAACTTTCATACAATTTGAACATTCATGGGCATGCAATCAAATAGTAAGCACTTACTTATTTTAAATAATATATTATTATTCGTTAAAATAAAGTGATATGATCATTTTATGCTATGCTAATTATCATTTATATAAACTTTCATACAATTTGAACATTCATGGGCATGCAATCAAATAGTAAGCACTTACTTATTTTAAATAATATATTATTATTCGTTAAAATAAAGTGATATGATCATTTTATGCTATGCTAATTATCATTTATATAAACTTTCATACAATTTGAACATTCATGGGCATGCAATCAAATAGTAAGCACTTACTTATTTTAAATAATATATTATTATTCGTTAAAATAAAGTGATATGATCATTTTATGCTATGCTAATTATCATTTATATAAACTTTCATACAATTTGAACATTCATGGGCATGCAATCAAATAGTAAGCACTTACTTATTTTAAATAATATATTATTATTCGTTAAAATAAAGTGATATGATCATTTTATGCTATGCTAATTATCATTTATATAAACTTTCATACAATTTGAACATTCATGGGCATGCAATCAAATAGTAAGCACTTACTTATTTTAAATAATATATTATTATTCGTTAAAATAAAGTGATATGATCATTTTATGCTATGCTAATTATCATTTATATAAACTTTCATACAATTTGAACATTCATGGGCATGCAATCAAATAGTAAGCACTTACTTATTTTAAATAATATATTATTATTCGTTAAAATAAAGTGATATGATCATTTTATGCTATGCTAATTATCATTTATATAAACTTTCATACAATTTGAACATTCATGGGCATGCAATCAAATAGTAGGCACTTACTTATTTTAAATAATATATTATTATTCGTTAAAATAAAGTGATATGATCATTTTGTGCTATGCTAATTATCATTTATATAAACTTTCATACAATTTGAACATTCATGGGCATGCAATCAGATAGTAAGCACTTACTTATTTTAAATAATATATTATTATTCGTTAAAATAAAGTGATATGATCATTTTGTGCTATGCTAATTATCATTTACATAAACTTTCATACAATTTGAACATTCATGGGCATGCAATCAAATAGTAGGCACTTACTTATTTTAAATAATATATTATTATTCGTTAAAATAAAGTGATATGATCATTTTGTGCTATGCTAATTATCATTTATATAAACTTTCATACAATTTGAACATTCATGGGCATGCAATCAAATAGTAGGCACTTACTTATTTTAAATAATATATTATTATTCGTTAAAATAAAGTGATATGATCATTTTGTGCTATGCTAATTATCATTTATATAAACTTTCATACAATTTGAACATTCATGGGCATGCAATCAAATAGTAGGCACTTACTTATTTTAAATAATATATTATTATTCGTTAAAATAAAGTGATATGATCATTTTGTGCTATGCTAATTATCATTTATATAAACTTTCATACAATTTGAACATTCATGGGCATGCAATCAGATAGTAAGCACTTACTTATTTTAAATAATATATTATTATTCGTTAAAATAAAGTGATATGATCATTTTATGCTATGCTAATTATCATTTATATAAACTTTCATACAATTTGAACATTCATGGGCATGCAATCAAATAGTAGGCACTTACTTATTTTAAATAATATATTATTATTCGTTAAAATAAAGTGATATGATCATTTTGTGCTATGCTAATTATCATTTATATAAACTTTCATACAATTTGAACATTCATGGGCATGCAATCAGATAGTAAGCACTTACTTATTTTAAATAATATATTATTATTCGTTAAAATAAAGTGATATGATCATTTTATGCTATGCTAATTATCATTTATATAAACTTTCATACAATTTGAACATTCATGGGCATGCAATCAAATAGTAAGCTCTTACTTATTTTAAATAATATATTATTATTCGTTAAAATAAAGTGATATGATCATTTTATGCTATGCTAATTATCATTTATATAAACTTTCATACAATTTGAACATTCATGGGCATGCAATCAAATAGTAAGCACTTACTTATTTTAAATAATATATTATTATTCGTTAAAATAAAGTGATATGATCATTTTATGCTATGCTAATTATCATTTATATAAACTTTCATACAATTTGAACATTCATGGGCATGCAATCAAATAGTAGGCACTTACTTATTTTAAATAATATATTATTATTCGTTAAAATAAAGTGATATGATCATTTTGTGCTATGCTAATTATCATTTATATAAACTTTCATACAATTTGAACATTCATGGGCATGCAATCAGATAGTAAGCACTTACTTATTTTAAATAATATATTATTATTCGTTAAAATAAAGTGATATGATCATTTTGTGCTATGCTAATTATCATTTATATAAACTTTCATACAATTTGAACATTCATGGGCATGCAATCAAATAGTAGGCACTTACTTATTTTAAATAATATATTATTATTCGTTAAAATAAAGTTATATGATCATTTTGTGCTATGCTAATTATCATTTATATAAACTTTCATACAATTTGAACATTCATGGGGATGCAATCAAATAGTAAGCACTTACTTATTTTAAATAATATATTATTATTCGTTAAAATAAAGTGATATGATCATTTTGTGCTATGCTAATTATCATTTATATAAACTTTCATACAATTTGAACATTCATGGGCATGCAATCAAATAGTAGGCACTTACTTATTTTAAATAATATATTATTATTCGTTAAAATAAAGTTATATGATCATTTTGTGCTATGCTAATTATCATTTATATAAACTTTCATACAATTTGAACATTCATGGGCATGCAATCAAATAGTAAGCACTTACTTATTTTAAATAATATATTATTATTCGTTAAAATAAAGTGATATGATAATTTTATGCTATGCTAATTATCATTTATATAAACTTTCATACAATTTGAACATTCATGGGCATGCAATCAAATAGTAAGCTCTTACTTATTTTAAATAATATATTATTATTCGTTAAAATAAAGTGATATGATCATTTTATGCTATGCTAATTATCATTTATATAAACTTTCATACAATTTGAACATTCATGGGCATGCAATCAAATAGTAAGCACTTACTTATTTTAAATAATATATTATTATTCGTTAAAATAAAGTGATATGATCATTTTATGCTATGCTAATTATCATTTATATAAACTTTCGTACAATTTGAACATTCATGGGCATGCAATCAGATAGTAAGCACTTACTTATTTTAAATAATATATTATTATTCGTTAAAATAAAGTGATATGATCGTTTTATGCTATGCTAATTATCATTTATATAAACTTTCATACAATTTGAACATTCATGGGCATGCAATCAAATAGTAAGCACTTACTTATTTTAAATAATATATTATTATTCGTTAAAATAAAGTGATATGATCATTTTATGCTATGCTAATTATCATTTATATAAACTTTCATACAATTTGAACATTCATGGGCATGCAATCAAATAGTAAGCACTTACTTATTTTAAATAATATATTATTATTCGTTAAAATAAAGTGATATGATCATTTTATGCTATGCTAATTATCATTTATATAAACTTTCGTACAATTTGAACATTCATGGGCATGCAATCAAATAGTAAGCACTTACTTATTTTAAATAATATATTATTATTCGTTAAAATAAAGTGATATGATCATTTTATGCTATGCTAATTATCATTTATATAAACTTTCGTACAATTTGAAAATTCATGGGCATGCAATCAAATAGTAAGCACTTACTTATTTTAAATAATATATTATTATTCGTTAAAATAAAGTGATATGATCATTTTATGCTATGCTAATTATGATTTATATAAACTTTCGTACAATTTGAACATTCATGGGCATGCAATCAAATAGTAAGCACTTACTTATTTTAAATAATATATTATTATTCGTTAAAATAAAGTGATATGATCATCATTTTATGCTATGCTAATTATCATTTATATAAACTTTCATACAATTTGAACATTCATGGGCATGCAATCAAATAGTAAGCACTTACTTATTTTAAATAATATATTATTATTCGTTAAAATAAAGTGATATGATCATCATTTTATGCTATGCTAATTATCATTTATATAAACTTTCATACAATTTGAACATTCATGGGCATGCAATCAAATAGTAAGCACTTACTTATTTTAAATAATATATTATTATTCGTTAAAATAAAGTGATATGATCATCATTTTATGCTATGCTAATTATCATTTATATAAACTTTCATACAATTTGAACATTCATGGGCATGCAATCAAATAGTAAGCACTTACTTATTTTAAATAATATATTATTATTCGTTAAAATAAAGTGATATGATCATTTTATGCTATGCTAATTATCATTTATATAAACTTTCGTACAATTTGAACATTCATGGGCATGCAATCAAATAGTAAGCACTTACTTATTTTAAATAATATATTATTATTCGTTAAAATAAAGTGATATGATCATTTTATGCTATGCTAATTATCATTTATATAAACTTTCGTACAATTTGAACATTCATGGGCATGCAATCAGATAGTAAGCACTTACTTATTTTAAATAATATATTATTATTCGTTAAAATAAAGTGATATGATCGTTTTATGCTATGCTAATTATCATTTATATAAACTTTCATACAATTTGAACATTCATGGGCATGCAATCAAATAGTAAGCACTTACTTATTTTAAATAATATATTATTATTCGTTAAAATAAAGTGATATGATCATTTTATGCTATGCTAATTATCATTTATTTAAACTTTCGTACAATTTGAACATTCATGGGCATGCAATCAAATAGTAAGCACTTACTTATTTTAAATAATATATTATTATTCGTTAAAATAAGGTGATATGATCATTTTATGCTATGCTAATTATCATTTATATAAACTTTCGTACAATTTGAACATTCATGGGCATGCAATCAAATAGTAAGCACTTACTTATTTTAAATAATATATTATTATTCGTTAAAATAAGGTGATATGATCATTTTATGCTATGCTAATTATCATTTATATAAACTTTCGTACAATTTGAACATTCATGGGCATGCAATCAAATAGTAAGCACTTACTTATTTTAAATAATATATTATTATTCGTTAAAATAAAGTGATATGATCATTTTATGCTTTGCTAATTATCATTTATATAAACTTTCGTACAATTTGAACATTCATGGGCATGCAATCAAATAGTAAGCACTTACTTATTTTAAATAATATATTATTATCTGTTAAAACAAAGTGATATAATCATTTTATGCTAGGCTAATTATCATTTATATAAACTTTCGTACAATTTGAACATTCATGGGCATGCAATCAAATAGTAAGCACTTACTTATTTTAAATAATATATTATTATTCGTTAAAATAAAGTGATATGATCATTTTATGCTATGCTAATTATCATTTATATAAACTTTCGTACAATTTGAACATTCATGGGCATGCAATCAAATAGGAAGCACTTACTTATTTTAAATAATATATTATTATTCGTTAAAATAAGGTGATATGATCATTTTATGCTATGCTAATTATGATTTATATAAACTTTCGTACAATTTGAACATTCATGGGCATGCAATCAAATAGTAAGCACTTACTTATTTTAAATAATATATTATTATTCGTTAAAATAAAGTGATATGATCATTTTATGCTATGCTAATTATCATTTATATAAACTTTCGTACAATTTGAACATTCATGGGCATGCAATCAAATAGTAAGCACTTACTTATTTTAAATAATATATTATTATTCGTTAAAATAAGGTGATATGATCATTTTATGCTATGCTAATTATCATTTATATAAACTTTCGTACAATTTGAACATTCATGGGCATGCAATCAAATAGTAAGCACTTACTTATTTTAAATAATATATTATTATTCGTTAAAATAAAGTGATATGATCATTTTATGCTATGCTAATTATCATTTATATAAACTTTCGTACAATTTGAACATTCATGGGCATGCAATCAAATAGTAAGCACTTACTTATTTTAAATAATATATTATTATTCGTTAAAATAAAGTGATATGATCATTTTATGCTATGCTAATTATCATTTATATAAACTTTCGTACAATTTGAAAATTCATGGGCATGCAATCAAATAGTAAGCACTTACTTATTTTAAATAATATATTATTATTCGTTAAAATAAAGTGATATGATCATTTTATGCTATGCTAATTATGATTTATATAAACTTTCGTACAATTTGAACATTCATGGGCATGCAATCAAATAGTAAGCACTTACTTATTTTAAATAATATATTATTATTCGTTAAAATAAAGTGATATGATCATTTTATGCGATGCTAATTATCATTTATATAAACTTTCGTACAATTTGAACATTCATGGGCATGCAATCAAATAGTAAGCACTTACTTATTTTAAATAATATATTATTATTCGTTAAAATAAAGTGATATGATCATTTTATGCTATGCTAATTATCATTTATATAAACTTTCGTACAATTTGAACATTCATGGGCATGCAATCAAATAGTAAGCACTTACTTATTTTAAATAATATATTATTATTCGTTAAAATAAAGTGATATGATCATTTTATGCTATGCTAATTATCATTTATATAAACTTTCGTACAATTTGAACATTCATGGGCATGCAATCAAATAGTAAGCACTTACTTATTTTAAATAATATATTATTATTCGTTAAAATAAAATGATATGATCATTTTATGCTATGCTAATTATCATTTATATAAACTTTCATACAATTTGAACATTCATGGGCATGCAATCAAATAGTAAGCACTTACTTATTTTAAATAATATATTATTATTCGTTAAAATAAAGTGATATGATCATCATTTTATGCTATGCTAATTATCATTTATATAAACTTTCATACAATTTGAACATTCATGGGCATGCAATCAAATAGTAAGCACTTACTTATTTTAAATAATATATTATTATTCGTTAAAATAAAGTGATATGATCATCATTTTATGCTATGCTAATTATCATTTATATAAACTTTCATACAATTTCAACATTCATGGGCATGCAATCAAATAGTAAGCACTTACTTATTTTAAATAATATATTATTATTCGTTAAAATAAAGTGATATGATCATCATTTTATGCTATGCTAATTATCATTTATATAAACTTGCATACAATTCGAACATTCATGGGCATGCAATCAAATAGTAAGCACTGACTTATTTTAAATAATATATTATTATTCGTTAAAATAAAGTGATATGATCATCATTTTATGCTATGCTAATTATCATTTATATAAACTTTCATACAATTTGAACATTCATGGGCATGCAATCAAATAGTAAGCACTTACTTATTTTAAATAATATATTATTATTCGTTAAAATAAAGTGATATGATCATCATTTTATGCTATGCTAATTATCATTTATATAAACTTTGATACAATTTGAACATTTATGGGCATGCAATCAAATAGTAAGCACTTACTTATTTTAAATAATATATTATTATTCGTTAAAATAAAGTGATATGATCATCATTTTATGCTATGCTAATTATCATTTATATAAACTTTCATACAATTTGAACATTCATGGGCATGCAATCAAATAGTAAGCACTTACTTATTTTAAATAATATATTATTATTCGTTAAAATAAAGTGATATAGTCATCATTTTATGCTATGCTAATTATCATTTATATAAACTTTCATACAATTTGAACATTCATGGGCATGCAATCAAATAGTAAGCACTTACTTATTTTAAATAATATATTATTATTCGTTAAAATAAAGTGATATGATCATTTTATGCTATGCTAATTATCATTTATATAAACTTTCATACAATTTGAACATTCATGGGCATGCAATCAAATAGTAAGCACTTACTTATTTTAAATAATATATTATTATTCGTTAAAATAAAGTGATATGATCATCATTTTATGCTATGCTAATTATCATTTATATAAACTTTCATACAATTTGAACATTCATGGGCATGCAATCAAATAGTAAGCACTTACTTATTTTAAATAATATATTATTATTCGTTAAAATAAAGTGATATGATCATCATTTTATGCTATGCTAATTATCATTTATATAAACTTTCATACAATTTGAACATTCATGGGCATGCAATCAAATAGTAAGCACTTACTTATTTTAAATAATATATTATTATTCGTTAAAATAAAGTGATATGATCATCATTTTATGCTATGCTAATTATCATTTATATAAACTTGCATACAATTTGAACATTCATGGGCATGCAATCAAATAGTAAGCACTTACTTATTTTAAATAATATATTATTATTCGTTAAAATAAAGTGATATGATCATCATTTTATGCTATGCTAATTATCATTTATATAAACTTTCATACAATTTGAACATTCATGGGCATGCAATCAAATAGTAAGCACTTACTTATTTTAAATAATATATTATTATTCGTTAAAATAAAGTGATATGATCATCATTTTATGCTATGCTAATTATCATTTATATAAACTTTGATACAATTTGAACATTCATGGGCATGCAATCAAATAGTAAGCACTTACTTATTTTAAATAATATATTATTATTCGTTAAAATAAAGTGATATGATCATCATTTTATGCTATGCTAATTATCATTTATATAAACTTTCATACAATTTGAACATTCATGGGCATGCAATCAAATAGTAAGCACTTACTTATTTTAAATAATATATTATTATTCGTTAAAATAAAGTGATATGATCATTTTATGCTATGCTAATTATCATTTATATAAACTTTCATACAATTTGAACATTCATGGGCATGCAATCAAATAGTAAGCACTTACTTATTTTAAATAATATATTATTATTCGTTAAAATAAAGTGATATGATCATCATTTTATGCTATGCTAATTATCATTTATATAAACTTGCATACAATTCGAACATTCATGGGCATGCAATCAAATAGTAAGCACTGACTTATTTTAAATAATATATTATTATTCGTTAAAATAAAGTGATATGATCATCATTTTATGCTATGCTAATTATCATTTATATAAACTTTCATACAATTAGAACATTCATGGGCATGCAATCAAATAGTAAGCACTTACTTATTTTAAATAATATATTATTATTCGTTAAAATAAAGTGATATGATCATCATTTTATGCTATGCTAATTATCATTTATATAAACTTTGATACAATTTGAACATTTATGGGCATGCAATCAAATAGTAAGCACTTACTTATTTTAAATAATATATTATTATTCGTTAAAATAAAGTGATATGATCATCATTTTATGCTATGCTAATTATCATTTATATAAACTTTGATACAATTTGAACATTCATGGGCATGCAATCAAATAGTAAGCACTTACTTATTTTAAATAATATATTATTATTCGTTAAAATAAAGTGATATGATCATCATTTTATGCTATGCTAATTATCATTTATATAAACTTTCATACAATTTGAACATTCATGGGCATGCAATCAAATAGTAAGCACTTACTTATTTTAAATAATATATTATTATTCGTTAAAATAAAGTGATATGATCATTTTATGCTATGCTAATTATCATTTATATAAACTTTCATACAATTTGAACATTCATGGGCATGCAATCAAATAGTAAGCACTTACTTATTTTAAATAATATATTATTATTCGTTAAAATAAAGTGATATGATCATCATTTTATGCTATGCTAATTATCATTTATATAAACTTTCATACAATTTCAACATTCATGGGCATGCAATCAAATAGTAAGCACTTACTTATTTTAAATAATATATTATTATTCGTTAAAATAAAGTGATATGATCATCATTTTATGCTATGCTAATTATCATTTATATAAACTTGCATACAATTCGAACATTCATGGGCATGCAATCAAATAGTAAGCACTGACTTATTTTAAATAATATATTATTATTCGTTAAAATAAAGTGATATGATCATCATTTTATGCTATGCTAATTATCATTTATATAAACTTTCATACAATTTGAACATTCATGGGCATGCAATCAAATAGTAAGCACTTACTTATTTTAAATAATATATTATTATTCGTTAAAATAAAGTGATATGATCATCATTTTATGCTATGCTAATTATCATTTATATAAACTTTCATACAATTTCAACATTCATGGGCATGCAATCAAATAGTAAGCACTTACTTATTTTAAATAATATATTATTATTCGTTAAAATAAAGTGATATGATCATCATTTTATGCTATGCTAATTATCATTTATATAAACTTGCATACAATTCGAACATTCATGGGCATGCAATCAAATAGTAAGCACTTACTTATTTTAAATAATATATTATTATTCGTTAAAATAAAGTGATATGATCATCATTTTATGCTATGCTAATTATCATTTATATAAACTTTCATACAATTTGAACATTCATGGGCATGCAATCAAATAGTAAGCACTTACTTATTTTAAATAATATATTATTATTCGTTAAAATAAAGTGATATGATCATCATTTTATGCTATGCTAATTATCATTTATATAAACTTTCATACAATTTGAACATTCATGGGCATGCAATCAAATAGTAAGCACTTACTTATTTTAAATAATATATTATTATTCGTTAAAATAAAGTGATATGATCATCATTTTATGCTATGCTAATTATCATTTATATAAACTTTCATACAATTTGAACATTCATGGGCATGCAATCAAATAGTAAGCACTTACTTATTTTAAATAATATATTATTATTCGTTAAAATAAAGTGATATGATCATCATTTTATGCTATGCTAATTATCATTTATATAAACTTGCATACAATTTGAACATTCATGGGCATGCAATCAAATAGTAAGCACTTACTTATTTTAAATAATATATTATTATTCGTTAAAATAAAGTGATATGATCATCATTTTATGCTATGCTAATTATCATTTATATAAACTTTCATACAATTTGAACATTCATGGGCATGCAATCAAATAGTAAGCACTTACTTATTTTAAATAATATATTATTATTCGTTAAAATAAAGTGATATGATCATCATTTTATGCTATGCTAATTATCATTTATATAAACTTGCATACAATTCGAACATTCATGGGCATGCAATCAAATAGTAAGCACTGACTTATTTTAAATAATATATTATTATTCGTTAAAATAAAGTGATATGATCATCATTTTATGCTATGCTAATTATCATTTATATAAACTTTCATACAATTAGAACATTCATGGGCATGCAATCAAATAGTAAGCACTTACTTATTTTAAATAATATATTATTATTCGTTAAAATAAAGTGATATGATCATCATTTTATGCTATGCTAATTATCATTTATATAAACTTTGATACAATTTGAACATTTATGGGCATGCAATCAAATAGTAAGCACTTACTTATTTTAAATAATATATTATTATTCGTTAAAATAAAGTGATATGATCATCATTTTATGCTATGCTAATTATCATTTATATAAACTTTCATACAATTTGAACATTCATGGGCATGCAATCAAATAGTAAGCACTTACTTATTTTAAATAATATATTATTATTCGTTAAAATAAAGTGATATGATCATCATTTTATGCTATGCTAATTATCATTTATATAAACTTTCATACAATTTGAACATTCATGGGCATGCAATCAAATAGTAAGCACTTACTTATTTTAAATAATATATTATTATTCGTTAAAATAAAGTGATATGATCATTTTATGCTATGCTAATTATCATTTATATAAACTTTCATACAATTTGAACATTCATGGGCATGCAATCAAATAGTAAGCACTTACTTATTTTAAATAATATATTATTATTCGTTAAAATAAAGTGATATGATCATCATTTTATGCTATGCTAATTATCATTTATATAAACTTTCATACAATTTCAACATTCATGGGCATGCAATCAAATAGTAAGCACTTACTTATTTTAAATAATATATTATTATTCGTTAAAATAAAGTGATATGATCATCATTTTATGCTATGCTAATTATCATTTATATAAACTTGCATACAATTCGAACATTCATGGGCATGCAATCAAATAGTAAGCACTGACTTATTTTAAATAATATATTATTATTCGTTAAAATAAAGTGATATGATCATCATTTTATGCTATGCTAATTATCATTTATATAAACTTTCATACAATTTGAACATTCATGGGCATGCAATCAAATAGTAAGCACTTACTTATTTTAAATAATATATTATTATTCGTTAAAATAAAGTGATATGATCATCATTTTATGCTATGCTAATTATCATTTATATAAACTTTCATACAATTTCAACATTCATGGGCATGCAATCAAATAGTAAGCACTTACTTATTTTAAATAATATATTATTATTCGTTAAAATAAAGTGATATGATCATCATTTTATGCTATGCTAATTATCATTTATATAAACTTGCATACAATTCGAACATTCATGGGCATGCAATCAAATAGTAAGCACTTACTTATTTTAAATAATATATTATTATTCGTTAAAATAAAGTGATATGATCATCATTTTATGCTATGCTAATTATCATTTATATAAACTTTCATACAATTTGAACATTCATGGGCATGCAATCAAATAGTAAGCACTTACTTATTTTAAATAATATATTATTATTCGTTAAAATAAAGTGATATGATCATCATTTTATGCTATGCTAATTATCATTTATATAAACTTTCATACAATTTGAACATTCATGGGCATGCAATCAAATAGTAAGCACTTACTTATTTTAAATAATATATTATTATTCGTTAAAATAAAGTGATATGATCATCATTTTATGCTATGCTAATTATCATTTATATAAACTTTCATACAATTTGAACATTCATGGGCATGCAATCAAATAGTAAGCACTTACTTATTTTAAATAATATATTATTATTCGTTAAAATAAAGTGATATGATCATCATTTTATGCTATGCTAATTATCATTTATATAAACTTGCATACAATTTGAACATTCATGGGCATGCAATCAAATAGTAAGCACTTACTTATTTTAAATAATATATTATTATTCGTTAAAATAAAGTGATATGATCATCATTTTATGCTATGCTAATTATCATTTATATAAACTTTCATACAATTTGAACATTCATGGGCATGCAATCAAATAGTAAGCACTTACTTATTTTAAATAATATATTATTATTCGTTAAAATAAAGTGATATGATCATCATTTTATGCTATGCTAATTATCATTTATATAAACTTGCATACAATTCGAACATTCATGGGCATGCAATCAAATAGTAAGCACTGACTTATTTTAAATAATATATTATTATTCGTTAAAATAAAGTGATATGATCATCATTTTATGCTATGCTAATTATCATTTATATAAACTTTCATACAATTTGAACATTCATGGGCATGCAATCAAATAGTAAGCACTTACTTATTTTAAATAATATATTATTATTCGTTAAAATAAAGTGATATGATCATCATTTTATGCTATGCTAATTATCATTTATATAAACTTTGATACAATTTGAACATTTATGGGCATGCAATCAAATAGTAAGCACTTACTTATTTTAAATAATATATTATTATTCGTTAAAATAAAGTGATATGATCATCATTTTATGCTATGCTAATTATCATTTATATAAACTTTCATACAATTTGAACATTCATGGGCATGCAATCAAATAGTAAGCACTTACTTATTTTAAATAATATATTATTATTCGTTAAAATAAAGTGATATAGTCATCATTTTATGCTATGCTAATTATCATTTATATAAACTTTCATACAATTTGAACATTCATGGGCATGCAATCAAATAGTAAGCACTTACTTATTTTAAATAATATATTATTATTCGTTAAAATAAAGTGATATGATCATTTTATGCTATGCTAATTATCATTTATATAAACTTTCATACAATTTGAACATTCATGGGCATGCAATCAAATAGTAAGGACTTACTTATTTTAAATAATATATTATTATTCGTTAAAATAAAGAGATATGAGCATCATTTTATGCTATGCTAATTATCATTTATATAAACTTTCATACAATTTGAACATTCATGGGCATGCAATCAAATAGTAAGCACTTACTTATTTTAAATAATATATTATTATTCGTTAAAATAAAGTGATATGATCATCATTTTATGCTATGCTAATTATCATTTATATAAACTTTCATACAATTTGAACATTCATGGGCATGCAATCAAATAGTAAGCACTTACTTATTTTAAATAATATATTATTATTCGTTAAAATAAAGTGATATGATCATCATTTTATGCTATGCTAATTATCATTTATATAAACTTGCATACAATTTGAACATTCATGGGCATGCAATCAAATAGTAAGCACTTACTTATTTTAAATAATATATTATTATTCGTTAAATTAAAGTGATATGATCATCATTTTATGCTATGCTAATTATCATTTATATAAACTTTCATACAATTTGAACATTCATGGGCATGCAATCAAATAGTAAGCACTTACTTATTTTAAATAATATATTATTATTCGTTAAAATAAAGTGATATGATCATCATTTTATGCTATGCTAATTATCATTTATATAAACTTTCATACAATTTCAACATTCATGGGCATGCAATCAAATAGTAAGCACTTACTTATTTTAAATAATATATTATTATTCGTTAAAATAAAGTGATATGATCATCATTTCATGCTATGCTAATTATTATTTATATAAACTTTCATACAATTTGAACATTCATGGGCATGCAATCAAATAGTAAGCACTTACTTATTTTAAATAATATATTATTATTCGTTAAAATAAAGTGATATGATCATTTTATGCTATGCTAATTATCATTTATATAAACTTTCATACAATTTGAACATTCATCGGCATGCAATCAAATAGTAAGCACTTACTTATTTTAAATAATATATTATTATTCGTTAAAATAAAGTGATATGATCATTTTATGCTATGCTAATTATCATTTATATAAACTTTCATACAATTTGAACATTCATGGGCATGCAATCAAATAGTAAGCACTTACTTATTTTAAATAATATATTATTATTCGTTAAAATAAAGTGATATGATCATTTTATGCTATGCTAATTATCATTTATATAAACTTTCATACAATTTGAACATTCATGGGCATGCAATCAAATAGTAAGGACTTACTTATTTTAAATAATATATTATTATTCGTTAAAATAAAGAGATATGATCATCATTTTATGCTATGCTAATTATCATTTATATAAACTTTCATACAATTTGAACATTCATGGGCATGCAATCAAATAGTAAGCACTTACTTATTTTAAATAATATATTATTATTCGTTAAAATAAAGTGATATGATCATCATTTTATGCTATGCTAATTATCATTTATATAAACTTTCATACAATTTGAACATTAATGGGCATGCAATCAAATAGTAAGCACTTACTTATTTTAAATAATATATTATTATTCGTTAAAATAAAGTGATATGATCATCATTTTATGCTATGCTAATTATCATTTATATAAACTTTCATACAATTTGAACATTCATGGGCATGCAATCAAATAGTAAGCACTTACTTATTTTAAATAATATATTATTATTCGTTAAAATAAAGTGATATGATCATTTTATGCTATGCTAATTATCATTTATATAAACTTTCATACAATTTGAACATTCATGGGCATGCAATCAAATAGTAAGCACTTACTTATTTTAAATAATATATTATTATTCGTTAAAATAAAGTGATATGATCATTTTATGCTATGCTAATTATCATTTATATAAACTTTCATACAATTTGAACGTTCATGGGCATGCAATCAAATAGTAAGCACTTACTTATTTTAAATAATATATTATTATTCGTTAAAATAAAGTGATATGATCATCATTTTATGCTATGCTAATTATCATTTATATAAACTTTCATACAATTTGAACATTCACGGGCATGCAATCAAATAGTAAGCACTTACTTATTTTAAATAATATATTATTATTCGTTAAAATAAAGTGATATGATCATCATTTTATGCTATGCTAATTATCATTTATATAAACTTTCATACAATTTGAACATTCATGGGCATGCAATCAAATAGTAAGCACTTACTTATTTTAAATAATATATTATTATTCGTTAAAATAAAGTGATATGATCATCATTTTATGCTATGCTAATTATCATTTATATAAACTTTCATACAATTTGAACATTCATGGGCATGCAATCAAATAGTAAGCACTTACTTATTTTAAATAATATATTATTATTCGTTAAAATAAAGTGATATGATCATCATTTTATGCTATGCTAATTATCATTTATATAAACTTGCATACAATTTGAACATTCATGGGCATGCAATCAAATAGTAAGCACTTACTTATTTTAAATAATATATTATTATTCGTTAAAATAAAGTGATATGATCATCATTTTATGCTATGCTAATTATCATTTATATAAACTTTCATACAATTTGAACATTCATGGGCATGCAATCAAATAGTAAGCACTTACTTATTTTAAATAATATATTATTATTCGTTAAAATAAAGTGATATGATCATCATTTTATGCTATGCTAATTATCATTTATATAAACTTTGATACAATTTGAACATTCATGGGCATGCAATCAAATAGTAAGCACTTACTTATTTTAAATAATATATTATTATTCGTTAAAATAAAGTGATATGATCATCATTTTATGCTATGCTAATTATCATTTATATAAACTTTCATACAATTTGAACATTCATGGGCATGCAATCAAATAGTAAGCACTTACTTATTTTAAATAATATATTATTATTCGTTAAAATAAAGTGATATGATCATCATTTTATGCTATGCTAATTATCATTTATATAAACTTTCATACAATTTGAACATTCATGGGCATGCAATCAAATAGTAAGCACTTACTTATTTTAAATAATATATTATTATTCGTTAAAATAAAGTGATATGATCATCATTTTATGCTATGCTAATTATCATTTATATAAACTTGCATACAATTCGAACATTCATGGGCATGCAATCAAATAGTAAGCACTTACTTATTTTAAATAATATATTATTATTCGTTAAAATAAAGTGATATGATCATCATTTTATGCTATGCTAATTATCATTTATATAAACTTTCGTACAATTTGAACATTCATGGGCATGCAATCAAATAGTAAGCACTTACTTATTTTAAATAATATATTATTATTCGTTAAAATAAAGTGATATGATCATCATTTTATGCTATGCTAATTATCATTTATATAAACTTTGATACAATTTGAACATTCATGGGCATGCAATCAAATAGTAAGCACTTACTTATTTTAAATAATATATTATTATTCGTTAAAATAAAGTGATATGATCATCATTTTATGCTATGCTAATTATCATTTATATAAACTTTCATACAATTTGAACATTCATGGGCATGCAATCAAATAGTAAGCACTTACTTATTTTAAATAATATATTATTATTCGTTAAAATAAAGTGATATGATCATCATTTTATGCTATGCTAATTATCATTTATATAAACTTGCATACAATTTGAACATTCATGGGCATGCAATCAAATAGTAAGCACTTACTTATTTTAAATAATATATTATTATTCGTTAAATTAAAGTGATATGATCATCATTTTATGCTATGCTAATTATCATTTATATAAACTTTCATACAATTTGAACATTCATGGGCATGCAATCAAATAGTAAGCACTTACTTATTTTAAATAATATATTATTATTCGTTAAAATAAAGTGATATGATCATCATTTTATGCTATGCTAATTATCATTTATATAAACTTTCATACAATTTCAACATTCATGGGCATGCAATCAAATAGTAAGCACTTACTTATTTTAAATAATATATTATTATTCGTTAAAATAAAGTGATATGATCATCATTTCATGCTATGCTAATTATTATTTATATAAACTTTCATACAATTTGAACATTCATGGGCATGCAATCAAATAGTAAGCACTTACTTATTTTAAATAATATATTATTATTCGTTAAAATAAAGTGATATGATCATTTTATGCTATGCTAATTATCATTTATATAAACTTTCATACAATTTGAACATTCATGGGCATGCAATCAAATAGTAAGCACTTACTTATTTTAAATAATATATTATTATTCGTTAAAATAAAGTGATATGATCATTTTATGCTATGCTAATTATCATTTATATAAACTTTCATACAATTTGAACATTCATGGGCATGCAATCAAATAGTAAGCACTTACTTATTTTAAATAATATATTATTATTCGTTAAAATAAAGTGATATGATCATTTTATGCTATGCTAATTATCATTTATATAAACTTTCATACAATTTGAACATTCATGGGCATGCAATCAAATAGTAAGGACTTACTTATTTTAAATAATATATTATTATTCGTTAAAATAAAGAGATATGATCATCATTTTATGCTATGCTAATTATCATTTATATAAACTTTCATACAATTTGAACATTCATGGGCATGCAATCAAATAGTAAGCACTTACTTATTTTAAATAATATATTATTATTCGTTAAAATAAAGTGATATGATCATCATTTTATGCTATGCTAATTATCATTTATATAAACTTTCATACAATTTGAACATTCATGGGCATGCAATCAAATAGTAAGCACTTACTTATTTTAAATAATATATTATTATTCGTTAAAATAAAGTGATATGATCATCATTTTATGCTATGCTAATTATCATTTATATAAACTTTCATACAATTTGAACATTCATGGGCATGCAATCAAATAGTAAGCACTTACTTATTTTAAATAATATATTATTATTCGTTAAAATAAAGTGATATGATCATTTTATGCTATGCTAATTATCATTTATATAAACTTTCATACAATTTGAACATTCATGGGCATGCAATCAAATAGTAAGCACTTACTTATTTTAAATAATATATTATTATTCGTTAAAATAAAGTGATATGATCATTTTATGCTATGCTAATTATCATTTATATAAACTTTCATACAATTTGAACGTTCATGGGCATGCAATCAAATAGTAAGCACTTACTTATTTTAAATAATATATTATTATTCGTTAAAATAAAGTGATATGATCATCATTTTATGCTATGCTAATTATCATTTATATAAACTTTCATACAATTTGAACATTCACGGGCATGCAATCAAATAGTAAGCACTTACTTATTTTAAATAATATATTATTATTCGTTAAAATAAAGTGATATGATCATCATTTTATGCTATGCTAATTATCATTTATATAAACTTTCATACAATTTGAACATTCATGGGCATGCAATCAAATAGTAAGCACTTACTTATTTTAAATAATATATTATTATTCGTTAAAATAAAGTGATATGATCATCATTTTATGCTATGCTAATTATCATTTATATAAACTTGCATACAATTTGAACATTCATGGGCATGCAATCAAATAGTAAGCACTTACTTATTTTAAATAATATATTATTATTCGTTAAAATAAAGTGATATGATCATCATTTTATGCTATGCTAATTATCATTTATATAAACTTTCATACAATTTGAACATTCATGGGCATGCAATCAAATAGTAAGCACTTACTTATTTTAAATAATATATTATTATTCGTTAAAATAAAGTGATATGATCATCATTTTATGCTATGCTAATTATCATTTATATAAACTTTGATACAATTTGAACATTCATGGGCATGCAATCAAATAGTAAGCACTTACTTATTTTAAATAATATATTATTATTCGTTAAAATAAAGTGATATGATCATCATTTTATGCTATGCTAATTATCATTTATATAAACTTTCATACAATTTGAACATTCATGGGCATGCAATCAAATAGTAAGCACTTACTTATTTTAAATAATATATTATTATTCGTTAAAATAAAGTGATATGATCATCATTTTATGCTATGCTAATTATCATTTATATAAACTTTCATACAATTTGAACATTCATGGGCATGCAATCAAATAGTAAGCACTTACTTATTTTAAATAATATATTATTATTCGTTAAAATAAAGTGATATGATCATCATTTTATGCTATGCTAATTATCATTTATATAAACTTGCATACAATTCGAACATTCATGGGCATGCAATCAAATAGTAAGCACTTACTTATTTTAAATAATATATTATTATTCGTTAAAATAAAGTGATATGATCATCATTTTATGCTATGCTAATTATCATTTATATAAACTTTCGTACAATTTGAACATTCATGGGCATGCAATCAAATAGTAAGCACTTACTTATTTTAAATAATATATTATTATTCGTTAAAATAAAGTGATATGATCATCATTTTATGCTATGCTAATTATCATTTATATAAACTTTGATACAATTTGAACATTCATGGGCATGCAATCAAATAGTAAGCACTTACTTATTTTAAATAATATATTATTATTCGTTAAAATAAAGTGATATGATCATCATTTTATGCTATGCTAATTATCATTTATATAAACTTTCATACAATTTGAACATTCATGGGCATGCAATCAAATAGTAAGCACTTACTTATTTTAAATAATATATTATTATTCGTTAAAATAAAGTGATATGATCATCATTTTATGCTATGCTAATTATCATTTATATAAACTTGCATACAATTTGAACATTCATGGGCATGCAATCAAATAGTAAGCACTTACTTATTTTAAATAATATATTATTATTCGTTAAAATAAAGTGATATGATCATCATTTTATGCTATGCTAATTATCATTTATATAAACTTTCATACAATTTGAACATTCATGGGCATGCAATCAAATAGTAAGCACTTACTTATTTTAAATAATATATTATTATTCGTTAAAATAAAGTGATATGATCATCATTTTATGCTATGCTAATTATCATTTATATAAACTTTCATACAATTTGAACATTCATGGGCATGCAATCAAATAGTAAGCACTTACTTATTTTAAATAATATATTATTATTCGTTAAAATAAAGTGATATGATCATTTTATGCTATGCTAATTATCATTTATATAAACTTTCATACAATTTGAACATTCATGGGCATGCAATCAAATAGTAAGCACTTACTTATTTTAAATAATATATTATTATTCGTTAAAATAAAGTGATATGATCATTTTATGCTATGCTAATTATCATTTATATAAACTTTCATACAATTTGAACATTCATGGGCATGCAATCAAATAGTAAGCACTTACTTATTTTAAATAATATATTATTATTCGTTAAAATAAAGTGATATGATCATCATTTTATGCTATGCTAATTATCATTTATATAAACTTTGATACAATTTGAACATTCATGGGCATGCAATCAAATAGTAAGCACTTACTTATTTTAAATAATATATTATTATTCGTTAAAATAAAGTGATATGATCATTTTATGCTATGCTAATTATCATTTATATAAACTTTCATACAATTTGAACATTCATGGGCATGCAATCAAATAGTAAGCACTTACTTATTTTAAATAATATATTATTATTCGTTAAAATAAAGTGATATGATCATCATTTTATGCTATGCTAATTATCATTTATATAAACTTTCATACAATTTGAACATTCATGGGCATGCAATCAAATAGTAAGCACTTACTTATTTTAAATAATATATTATTATTCGTTAAAATAAAGTGATATGATCATCATTTTATGCTATGCTAATTATCATTTATATAAACTTGCATACAATTTGAACATTCATGGGCATGCAATCAAATAGTAAGCACTTACTTATTTTAAATAATATATTATTATTCGTTAAAATAAAGTGATATGATCATCATTTTATGCTATGCTAATTATCATTTATATAAACTTTCATACAATTTGAACATTCATGGGCATGCAATCAAATAGTAAGCACTTACTTATTTTAAATAATATATTATTATTCGTTAAAATAAAGTGATATGATCATCATTTTATGCTATGCTAATTATCATTTATATAAACTTTGATACAATTTGAACATTCATGGGCATGCAATCAAATAGTAAGCACTTACTTATTTTAAATAATATATTATTATTCGTTAAAATAAAGTGATATGATCATCATTTTATGCTATGCTAATTATCATTTATATAAACTTTGATACAATTTGAACATTCATGGGCATGCAATCAAATAGTAAGCACTTACTTATTTTAAATAATATATTATTATTCTTTAAAATAAAGTGATATGATCATCATTTTATGCTATGCTAATTATCATTTATATAAACTTTCATACAATTTGAACATTCATGGGCATGCAATCAAATAGTAAGCACTTACTTATTTTAAATAATATATTATTCTTCGTTAAAATAAAGTGATATGATCATCATTTTATGCTATGCTAATTATCATTTATATAAACTTTGATACAATTTGAACATTCATGGGCATGCAATCAAATAGTAAGCACTTACTTATTTTAAATAATATATTATTATTCGTTAAAATAAAGTGATATGATCATCATTTTATGCTATGCTAATTATCATTTATATAAACTTTCGTACAATTTGAACATTCATGGGCATGCAATCAAATAGTAAGCACTTACTTATTTTAAATAATATATTATTATTCGTTAAAATAAAGTGATATGATCATCATTTTATGCTATGCTAATTATCATTTATATAAACTTTGATACAATTTGAACATTCATGGGCATGCAATCAAATAGTAAGCACTTACTTATTTTAAATAATATATTATTATTCGTTAAAATAAAGTGATATGATCATCATTTTATGCTATGCTAATTATCATTTATATAAACTTTCATACAATTTGAACATTCATGGGCATGCAATCAAATAGTAAGCACTTACTTATTTTAAATAATATATTATTATTCGTTAAAATAAAGTGATATGATCATCATTTTATGCTATGCTAATTATCATTTATATAAACTTTCATACAATTTGAACATTCATGGGCATGCAATCAAATAGTAAGCACTTACTTATTTTAAATAATATATTATTATTCGTTAAAATAAAGTGATATGATCATCATTTTATGCTATGCTAATTATCATTTATATAAACTTTGCATACAATTTGAACATTCATGGGCATGCAATCAAATAGTAAGCACTTACTTATTTTAAATAATATATTATTATTCGTTAAAATAAAGTGATATGATCATTTTATGCTATGCTAATTATCATTTATATAAACTTTCATACAATTTGAACATTCATGGGCATGCAATCAAATAGTAAGCACTTACTTATTTTAAATAATATATTATTATTCGTTAAAATAAAGTGATATGATCATTTTATGCTATGCTAATTATCATTTATATAAACTTTCATACAATTTGAACATTCATGGGCATGCAATCAAATAGTAAGCACTTACTTATTTTAAATAATATATTATTATTCGTTAAAATAAAGTGATATGATCATCATTTTATGCTATGCTAATTATCATTTATATAAACTTTCATACAATTTGAACATTCATGGGCATGCAATCAAATAGTAAGCACTTACTTATTTTAAATAATATATTATTATTCGTTAAAATAAAGTGATATGATCATCATTTTATGCTATGCTAATTATCATTTATATAAACTTTCATACAATTTGAACATTCATGGGCATGCAATCAAATAGTAAGCACTTACTTATTTTAAATAATATATTATTATTCGTTAAAATAAAGTGATATGATCATCATTTTATGCTATGCTAATTATCATTTATATAAACTTTCATACAATTTGAACATTCATGGGCATGCAATCAAATAGTAAGCACTTACTTATTTTAAATAATATATTATTATTCGTTAAAATAAAGTGATATGATCATCATTTATGCTATGCTAATTATCATTTATATAAACTTTCATACAATTTGAACATTCATGGGCATGCAATCAAATAGTAAGCACTTACTTATTTTAAATAATATATTATTATTCGTTAAAATAAAGTGATATGATCATCATTTTATGCTATGCTAATTATCATTTATATAAACTTTCATACAATTTGAACATTCATGGGCATGCAATCAAATAGTAAGCACTTACTTATTTTAAATAATATATTATTATTCGTTAAAATAAAGTGATATGATCATCATTTTATGCTATGCTAATTATCATTTATATAAACTTTCATACAATTTGAACATTCATGGGCATGCAATCAAATAGTAAGCACTTACTTATTTTAAATAATATATTATTATTCGTTAAAATAAAGTGATATGATCATCATTTTATGCTATGCTAATTATCATTTATATAAACTTTCATACAATTTGAACATTCATGGGCATGCAATCAAATAGTAAGCACTTACTTATTTTAAATAATATATTATTATTCGTTAAAATAAAGTGATATGATCATCATTTTATGCTATGCTAATTATCATTTATATAAACTTTCATACAATTTGAACATTCATGGGCATGCAATCAAATAGTAAGCACTTACTTATTTTAAATAATATATTATTATTCGTTAAAATAAAGTGATATGATCATTTTATGCTATGCTAATTATCATTTATTATAAACTTCATACAATTTGAACATTCATGGGCATGCAATCAAATAGTAAGCACTTACTTATTTTAAATAATATATTATTATTCGTTAAAATAAAGTGATGATGATCTTTTTATGCTATGCTAATTATCATTTATATAAACTTTCATACAATTTAAACATTCAATGTGCATGCAATCAAATAGCACTTTTATAG